>OX403590.1:0-10000000 GCA_948107665.1 Lomographa bimaculata
TAACCTAACCTAACCTAACCTAACCTAACCTAACCTAACCTAACCTAACCTAACCTAACCTAACCTAACCTAACCTAACCTAACCTAACCTAACCTAACCTAACCTAACCTAACCTAACCTAACCTAACCTAACCTAACCTAACCTAACCTAACCTAACCTAACCTAACCTAACCTAACCTAACCTAACCTAACCTAACCTAACCTAACCTAACCTAACCTAACCTAACCTAACCTAACCTAACCTAACCTAACCTAACCTAACCTAACCTAACCTAACCTAACCTAACCTAACCTAACCTAACCTAACCTAACCTAACCTAACCTAACCTAACCTAACCTAACCTAACCTAACCTAACCTAACCTAACCTAACCTAACCTAACCTAACCTAACCTAACCTAACCTAACCTAACCTAACCTAACCTAACCTAACCTAACCTAACCTAACCTAACCTAACCTAACCTAACCTAACCTAACCTAACCTAACCTAACCTAACCTAACCTAACCTAACCTAACCTAACCTAACCTAACCTAACCTAACCTAACCTAACCTAACCTAACCTAACCTAACCTAACCTAACCTAACCTAACCTAACCTAACCTAACCTAACCTAACCTAACCTAACCTAACCTAACCTAACCTAACCTAACCTAACCTAACCTAACCTAACCTAACCTAACCTAACCTAACCTAACCTAACCTAACCTAACCTAACCTAACCTAACCTAACCTAACCTAACCTAACCTAACCTAACCTAACCTAACCTAACCTAACCTAACCTAACCTAACCTAACCTAACCTAACCTAACCTAACCTAACCTAACCTAACCTAACCTAACCTAACCTAACCTAACCTAACCTAACCTAACCTAACCTAACCTAACCTAACCTAACCTAACCTAACCTAACCTAACCTAACCTAACCTAACCTAACCTAACCTAACCTAACCTAACCTAACCTAACCTAACCTAACCTAACCTAACCTAACCTAACCTAACCTAACCTAACCTAACCTAACCTAACCTAACCTAACCTAACCTAACCTAACCTAACCTAACCTAACCTAACCTAACCTAACCTAACCTAACCTAACCTAACCTAACCTAACCTAACCTAACCTAACCTAACCTAACCTAACCTAACCTAACCTAACCTAACCTAACCTAACCTAACCTAACCTAACCTAACCTAACCTAACCTAACCTAACCTAACCTAACCTAACCTAACCTAACCTAACCTAACCTAACCTAACCTAACCTAACCTAACCTAACCTAACCTAACCTAACCTAACCTAACCTAACCTAACCTAACCTAACCTAACCTAACCTAACCTAACCTAACCTAACCTAACCTAACCTAACCTAACCTAACCTAACCTAACCTAACCTAACCTAACCTAACCTAACCTAACCTAACCTAACCTAACCTAACCTAACCTAACCTAACCTAACCTAACCTAACCTAACCTAACCTAACCTAACCTAACCTAACCTAACCTAACCTAACCTAACCTAACCTAACCTAACCTAACCTAACCTAACCTAACCTAACCTAACCTAACCTAACCTAACCTAACCTAACCTAACCTAACCTAACCTAACCTAACCTAACCTAACCTAACCTAACCTAACCTAACCTAACCTAACCTAACCTAACCTAACCTAACCTAACCTAACCTAACCTAACCTAACCTAACCTAACCTAACCTAACCTAACCTAACCTAACCTAACCTAACCTAACCTAACCTAACCTAACCTAACCTAACCTAACCTAACCTAACCTAACCTAACCTAACCTAACCTAACCTAACCTAACCTAACCTAACCTAACCTAACCTAACCTAACCTAACCTAACCTAACCTAACCTAACCTAACCTAACCTAACCTAACCTAACCTAACCTAACCTAACCTAACCTAACCTAACCTAACCTAACCTAACCTAACCTAACCTAACCTAACCTAACCTAACCTAACCTAACCTAACCTAACCTAACCTAACCTAACCTAACCTAACCTAACCTAACCTAACCTAACCTAACCTAACCTAACCTAACCTAACCTAACCTAACCTAACCTAACCTAACCTAACCTAACCTAACCTAACCTAACCTAACCTAACCTAACCTAACCTAACCTAACCTAACCTAACCTAACCTAACCTAACCTAACCTAACCTAACCTAACCTAACCTAACCTAACCTAACCTAACCTAACCTAACCTAACCTAACCTAACCTAACCTAACCTAACCTAACCTAACCTAACCTAACCTAACCTAACCTAACCTAACCTAACCTAACCTAACCTAACCTAACCTAACCTAACCTAACCTAACCTAACCTAACCTAACCTAACCTAACCTAACCTAACCTAACCTAACCTAACCTAACCTAACCTAACCTAACCTAACCTAACCTAACCTAACCTAACCTAACCTAACCTAACCTAACCTAACCTAACCTAACCTAACCTAACCTAACCTAACCTAACCTAACCTAACCTAACCTAACCTAACCTAACCTAACCTAACCTAACCTAACCTAACCTAACCTAACCTAACCTAACCTAACCTAACCTAACCTAACCTAACCTAACCTAACCTAACCTAACCTAACCTAACCTAACCTAACCTAACCTAACCTAACCTAACCTAACCTAACCTAACCTAACCTAACCTAACCTAACCTAACCTAACCTAACCTAACCTAACCTAACCTAACCTAACCTAACCTAACCTAACCTAACCTAACCTAACCTAACCTAACCTAACCTAACCTAACCTAACCTAACCTAACCTAACCTAACCTAACCTAACCTAACCTAACCTAACCTAACCTAACCTAACCTAACCTAACCTAACCTAACCTAACCTAACCTAACCTAACCTAACCTAACCTAACCTAACCTAACCTAACCTAACCTAACCTAACCTAACCTAACCTAACCTAACCTAACCTAACCTAACCTAACCTAACCTAACCTAACCTAACCTAACCTAACCTAACCTAACCTAACCTAACCTAACCTAACCTAACCTAACCTAACCTAACCTAACCTAACCTAACCTAACCTAACCTAACCTAACCTAACCTAACCTAACCTAACCTAACCTAACCTAACCTAACCTAACCTAACCTAACCTAACCTAACCTAACCTAACCTAACCTAACCTAACCTAACCTAACCTAACCTAACCTAACCTAACCTAACCTAACCTAACCTAACCTAACCTAACCTAACCTAACCTAACCTAACCTAACCTAACCTAACCTAACCTAACCTAACCTAACCTAACCTAACCTAACCTAACCTAACCTAACCTAACCTAACCTAACCTAACCTAACCTAACCTAACCTAACCTAACCTAACCTAACCTAACCTAACCTAACCTAACCTAACCTAACCTAACCTAACCTAACCTAACCTAACCTAACCTAACCTAACCTAACCTAACCTAACCTAACCTAACCTAACCTAACCTAACCTAACCTAACCTAACCTAACCTAACCTAACCTAACCTAACCTAACCTAACCTAACCTAACCTAACCTAACCTAACCTAACCTAACCTAACCTAACCTAACCTAACCTAACCTAACCTAACCTAACCTAACCTAACCTAACCTAACCTAACCTAACCTAACCTAACCTAACCTAACCTAACCTAACCTAACCTAACCTAACCTAACCTAACCTAACCTAACCTAACCTAACCTAACCTAACCTAACCTAACCTAACCTAACCTAACCTAACCTAACCTAACCTAACCTAACCTAACCTAACCTAACCTAACCTAACCTAACCTAACCTAACCTAACCTAACCTAACCTAACCTAACCTAACCTAACCTAACCTAACCTAACCTAACCTAACCTAACCTAACCTAACCTAACCTAACCTAACCTAACCTAACCTAACCTAACCTAACCTAACCTAACCTAACCTAACCTAACCTAACCTAACCTAACCTAACCTAACCTAACCTAACCTAACCTAACCTAACCTAACCTAACCTAACCTAACCTAACCTAACCTAACCTAACCTAACCTAACCTAACCTAACCTAACCTAACCTAACCTAACCTAACCTAACCTAACCTAACCTAACCTAACCTAACCTAACCTAACCTAACCTAACCTAACCTAACCTAACCTAACCTAACCTAACCTAACCTAACCTAACCTAACCTAACCTAACCTAACCTAACCTAACCTAACCTAACCTAACCTAACCTAACCTAACCTAACCTAACCTAACCTAACCTAACCTAACCTAACCTAACCTAACCTAACCTAACCTAACCTAACCTAACCTAACCTAACCTAACCTAACCTAACCTAACCTAACCTAACCTAACCTAACCTAACCTAACCTAACCTAACCTAACCTAACCTAACCTAACCTAACCTAACCTAACCTAACCTAACCTAACCTAACCTAACCTAACCTAACCTAACCTAACCTAACCTAACCTAACCTAACCTAACCTAACCTAACCTAACCTAACCTAACCTAACCTAACCTAACCTAACCTAACCTAACCTAACCTAACCTAACCTAACCTAACCTAACCTAACCTAACCTAACCTAACCTAACCTAACCTAACCTAACCTAACCTAACCTAACCTAACCTAACCTAACCTAACCTAACCTAACCTAACCTAACCTAACCTAACCTAACCTAACCTAACCTAACCTAACCTAACCTAACCTAACCTAACCTAACCTAACCTAACCTAACCTAACCTAACCTAACCTAACCTAACCTAACCTAACCTAACCTAACCTAACCTAACCTAACCTAACCTAACCTAACCTAACCTAACCTAACCTAACCTAACCTAACCTAACCTAACCTAACCTAACCTAACCTAACCTAACCTAACCTAACCTAACCTAACCTAACCTAACCTAACCTAACCTAACCTAACCTAACCTAACCTAACCTAACCTAACCTAACCTAACCTAACCTAACCTAACCTAACCTAACCTAACCTAACCTAACCTAACCTAACCTAACCTAACCTAACCTAACCTAACCTAACCTAACCTAACCTAACCTAACCTAACCTAACCTAACCTAACCTAACCTAACCTAACCTAACCTAACCTAACCTAACCTAACCTAACCTAACCTAACCTAACCTAACCTAACCTAACCTAACCTAACCTAACCTAACCTAACCTAACCTAACCTAACCTAACCTAACCTAACCTAACCTAACCTAACCTAACCTAACCTAACCTAACCTAACCTAACCTAACCTAACCTAACCTAACCTAACCTAACCTAACCTAACCTAACCTAACCTAACCTAACCTAACCTAACCTAACCTAACCTAACCTAACCTAACCTAACCTAACCTAACCTAACCTAACCTAACCTAACCTAACCTAACCTAACCTAACCTAACCTAACCTAACCTAACCTAACCTAACCTAACCTAACCTAACCTAACCTAACCTAACCTAACCTAACCTAACCTAACCTAACCTAACCTAACCTAACCTAACCTAACCTAACCTAACCTAACCTAACCTAACCTAACCTAACCTAACCTAACCTAACCTAACCTAACCTAACCTAACCTAACCTAACCTAACCTAACCTAACCTAACCTAACCTAACCTAACCTAACCTAACCTAACCTAACCTAACCTAACCTAACCTAACCTAACCTAACCTAACCTAACCTAACCTAACCTAACCTAACCTAACCTAACCTAACCTAACCTAACCTAACCTAACCTAACCTAACCTAACCTAACCTAACCTAACCTAACCTAACCTAACCTAACCTAACCTAACCTAACCTAACCTAACCTAACCTAACCTAACCTAACCTAACCTAACCTAACCTAACCTAACCTAACCTAACCTAACCTAACCTAACCTAACCTAACCTAACCTAACCTAACCTAACCTAACCTAACCTAACCTAACCTAACCTAACCTAACCTAACCTAACCTAACCTAACCTAACCTAACCTAACCTAACCTAACCTAACCTAACCTAACCTAACCTAACCTAACCTAACCTAACCTAACCTAACCTAACCTAACCTAACCTAACCTAACCTAACCTAACCTAACCTAACCTAACCTAACCTAACCTAACCTAACCTAACCTAACCTAACCTAACCTAACCTAACCTAACCTAACCTAACCTAACCTAACCTAACCTAACCTAACCTAACCTAACCTAACCTAACCTAACCTAACCTAACCTAACCTAACCTAACCTAACCTAACCTAACCTAACCTAACCTAACCTAACCTAACCTAACCTAACCTAACCTAACCTAACCTAACCTAACCTAACCTAACCTAACCTAACCTAACCTAACCTAACCTAACCTAACCTAACCTAACCTAACCTAACCTAACCTAACCTAACCTAACCTAACCTAACCTAACCTAACCTAACCTAACCTAACCTAACCTAACCTAACCTAACCTAACCTAACCTAACCTAACCTAACCTAACCTAACCTAACCTAACCTAACCTAACCTAACCTAACCTAACCTAACCTAACCTAACCTAACCTAACCTAACCTAACCTAACCTAACCTAACCTAACCTAACCTAACCTAACCTAACCTAACCTAACCTAACCTAACCTAACCTAACCTAACCTAACCTAACCTAACCTAACCTAACCTAACCTAACCTAACCTAACCTAACCTAACCTAACCTAACCTAACCTAACCTAACCTAACCTAACCTAACCTAACCTAACCTAACCTAACCTAACCTAACCTAACCTAACCTAACCTAACCTAACCTAACCTAACCTAACCTAACCTAACCTAACCTAACCTAACCTAACCTAACCTAACCTAACCTAACCTAACCTAACCTAACCTAACCTAACCTAACCTAACCTAACCTAACCTAACCTAACCTAACCTAACCTAACCTAACCTAACCTAACCTAACCTAACCTAACCTAACCTAACCTAACCTAACCTAACCTAACCTAACCTAACCTAACCTAACCTAACCTAACCTAACCTAACCTAACCTAACCTAACCTAACCTAACCTAACCTAACCTAACCTAACCTAACCTAACCTAACCTAACCTAACCTAACCTAACCTAACCTAACCTAACCTAACCTAACCTAACCTAACCTAACCTAACCTAACCTAACCTAACCTAACCTAACCTAACCTAACCTAACCTAACCTAACCTAACCTAACCTAACCTAACCTAACCTAACCTAACCTAACCTAACCTAACCTAACCTAACCTAACCTAACCTAACCTAACCTAACCTAACCTAACCTAACCTAACCTAACCTAACCTAACCTAACCTAACCTAACCTAACCTAACCTAACCTAACCTAACCTAACCTAACCTAACCTAACCTAACCTAACCTAACCTAACCTAACCTAACCTAACCTAACCTAACCTAACCTAACCTAACCTAACCTAACCTAACCTAACCTAACCTAACCTAACCTAACCTAACCTAACCTAACCTAACCTAACCTAACCTAACCTAACCTAACCTAACCTAACCTAACCTAACCTAACCTAACCTAACCTAACCTAACCTAACCTAACCTAACCTAACCTAACCTAACCTAACCTAACCTAACCTAACCTAACCTAACCTAACCTAACCTAACCTAACCTAACCTAACCTAACCTAACCTAACCTAACCTAACCTAACCTAACCTAACCTAACCTAACCTAACCTAACCTAACCTAACCTAACCTAACCTAACCTAACCTAACCTAACCTAACCTAACCTAACCTAACCTAACCTAACCTAACCTAACCTAACCTAACCTAACCTAACCTAACCTAACCTAACCTAACCTAACCTAACCTAACCTAACCTAACCTAACCTAACCTAACCTAACCTAACCTAACCTAACCTAACCTAACCTAACCTAACCTAACCTAACCTAACCTAACCTAACCTAACCTAACCTAACCTAACCTAACCTAACCTAACCTAACCTAACCTAACCTAACCTAACCTAACCTAACCTAACCTAACCTAACCTAACCTAACCTAACCTAACCTAACCTAACCTAACCTAACCTAACCTAACCTAACCTAACCTAACCTAACCTAACCTAACCTAACCTAACCTAACCTAACCTAACCTAACCTAACCTAACCTAACCTAACCTAACCTAACCTAACCTAACCTAACCTAACCTAACCTAACCTAACCTAACCTAACCTAACCTAACCTAACCTAACCTAACCTAACCTAACCTAACCTAACCTAACCTAACCTAACCTAACCTAACCTAACCTAACCTAACCTAACCTAACCTAACCTAACCTAACCTAACCTAACCTAACCTAACCTAACCTAACCTAACCTAACCTAACCTAACCTAACCTAACCTAACCTAACCTAACCTAACCTAACCTAACCTAACCTAACCTAACCTAACCTAACCTAACCTAACCTAACCTAACCTAACCTAACCTAACCTAACCTAACCTAACCTAACCTAACCTAACCTAACCTAACCTAACCTAACCTAACCTAACCTAACCTAACCTAACCTAACCTAACCTAACCTAACCTAACCTAACCTAACCTAACCTAACCTAACCTAACCTAACCTAACCTAACCTAACCTAACCTAACCTAACCTAACCTAACCTAACCTAACCTAACCTAACCTAACCTAACCTAACCTAACCTAACCTAACCTAACCTAACCTAACCTAACCTAACCTAACCTAACCTAACCTAACCTAACCTAACCTAACCTAACCTAACCTAACCTAACCTAACCTAACCTAACCTAACCTAACCTAACCTAACCTAACCTAACCTAACCTAACCTAACCTAACCTAACCTAACCTAACCTAACCTAACCTAACCTAACCTAACCTAACCTAACCTAACCTAACCTAACCTAACCTAACCTAACCTAACCTAACCTAACCTAACCTAACCTAACCTAACCTAACCTAACCTAACCTAACCTAACCTAACCTAACCTAACCTAACCTAACCTAACCTAACCTAACCTAACCTAACCTAACCTAACCTAACCTAACCTAACCTAACCTAACCTAACCTAACCTAACCTAACCTAACCTAACCTAACCTAACCTAACCTAACCTAACCTAACCTAACCTAACCTAACCTAACCTAACCTAACCTAACCTAACCTAACCTAACCTAACCTAACCTAACCTAACCTAACCTAACCTAACCTAACCTAACCTAACCTAACCTAACCTAACCTAACCTAACCTAACCTAACCTAACCTAACCTAACCTAACCTAACCTAACCTAACCTAACCTAACCTAACCTAACCTAACCTAACCTAACCTAACCTAACCTAACCTAACCTAACCTAACCTAACCTAACCTAACCTAACCTAACCTAACCTAACCTAACCTAACCTAACCTAACCTAACCTAACCTAACCTAACCTAACCTAACCTAACCTAACCTAACCTAACCTAACCTAACCTAACCTAACCTAACCTAACCTAACCTAACCTAACCTAACCTAACCTAACCTAACCTAACCTAACCTAACCTAACCTAACCTAACCTAACCTAACCTAACCTAACCTAACCTAACCTAACCTAACCTAACCTAACCTAACCTAACCTAACCTAACCTAACCTAACCTAACCTAACCTAACCTAACCTAACCTAACCTAACCTAACCTAACCTAACCCAACCCAACCCAACCTAACCTAACCTAACCTAACCTAACCTAACCTAACCTAACCTAACCTAACCTAACCTAACCTAACCTAACCTAACCTAACCTAACCTAACCTAACCTAACCTAACCTAACCTAACCTAACCTAACCTAACCTAACCTAACCTAACCTAACCTAACCTAACCTAACCTAACCTAACCTAACCTAACCTAACCTAACCTAACCTAACCTAACCTAACCTAACCTAACCTAACCTAACCTAACCTAACCTAACCTAACCTAACCTAACCTAACCTAACCTAACCTAACCTAACCTAACCTAACCTAACCTAACCTAACCTAACCTAACCTAACCTAACCTAACCTAACCTAACCTAACCTAACCTAACCTAACCTAACCTAACCTAACCTAACCTAACCTAACCTAACCTAACCTAACCTAACCTAACCTAACCTAACCTAACCTAACCTAACCTAACCTAACCTAACCTAACCTAACCTAACCTAACCTAACCTAACCTAACCTAACCTAACCTAACCTAACCTAACCTAACCTAACCTAACCTAACCTAACCTAACCTAACCTAACCTAACCTAACCTAACCTAACCTAACCTAACCTAACCTAACCTAACCTAACCTAACCTAACCTAACCTAACCTAACCTAACCTAACCTAACCTAACCTAACCTAACCTAACCTAACCTAACCTAACCTAACCTAACCTAACCTAACCTAACCTAACCTAACCTAACCTAACCTAACCTAACCTAACCTAACCTAACCTAACCTAACCTAACCTAACCAGTCGCACTCTGTCCGTCAGTGCAAGCGCCAAGCTTTTAAAGTGCTCCGCGCCTCAAAAATCGGCAAAAATAGTAAAAATACGCAAATCGTGCAGTGATACAAGTGAAAGTGTGCGCCAACACCAGCGCCACGTGATAGTGCTAAAAGTTTCGGAATCGGATTGTTTTTCACTGATTGACAGTGAAAAACCCGATTTTTCGCTTCCCGAAAAAGTTTCAACTAAATACGCTGCACGATTTTCAGCGACGACCTACATTTTTTATACTACACGTCGACGCCCCTTGGAGGACACTATAACTTGGCTGAGTCCCGGATTTTTCCTGGTTGAACTCGCCGAGTTATACCAAAAACCACCAATACACGTGTATACGTGTTCCAGGATCCAGAGGACCTGGAGCTTTTCTGACACCAGCACGACGTGAGCGCAGACGAGCGCTACCACCTCGATCACCGAAAACCAACCAGCCGCCACGAAGATTTCAGCTCTTCAAAAGTCAGTAAATTCAACTTCATCTTTAAATTCTTTTAACTTCTAAACAAGATCTGTAACGATATACTTTTTGGACACTATACAGTTAAACATATCGTTACAAACAAGTGTACAAATTTTTGGCATTTTCTATGCAACAGTTTTCAAGATATCGATTTTAGAGCGTCCAACCAAACATAACCTCTAAAAAGTAGTGACGTCTTTGGTTGGAAAAATCGCCTAAAATCGCATCCATCCGACAGCGGCTGACAGCGGACGGTGACGACAGTACCTACCTGGTGATTTTAGGAACTTTTGGCCCCATTCTGAGACACTTTTTGGAAAAATCAACACGTAACCGGGCTTAGTAATATTTTAATAAATTGCATCATCTTTTTGCACCCGGCTTTTAGGTTCAAATTTCAGCCCCCAGCCCCCGAAAGATCTGGACGTTTCTCGAACTGTCTGGAACCTTCGATTGCGACAAGTAGTTTGTCAACTATTTTAGCGTGTCATCGAAGGTTCTCGAAAAACATCATCATCATCAGCTCGAGAAATAATCATCATCATTAGCCTAAATTATTATCATCACCAGCTGGAATAATAATCATCATCATCAGCTTGAATTATCATCATCAGCTGATAGGCCGTCCAGATTGCTATTGGGCTTTTAAGGCGCTGGAACTCCCCCCTCCTCTGACAAAGGTGACCTAGAAACGACTTTACTCCGCATCTAGGTGACCTAGGACGAAATTTAGTATAAATTCAATTTTTTTTTTTTTTTTTTTTTTTTTTTTTTTTTTTTTTTTTTTTTTTTGGAAATTGTTCGTCGCAGACGGAGCTACCACTTGGTAGAGCCGGGGTACAAAATTATACGTGTTGATTTGAAGTGCGACTGTGATATATAGATTAAGTTTTTATGACACTGCAGTCGACCAAGTGGCGCTTTGTCCACGTTCTTTTCTGACCATTGGAACGACTGCAGTCACGACAAAATATATTTTATATATTTTAAAAATTTGTTTTTATATAGCTGTAAGTTTTACATTTGTAAATATATTTGAAATTTGTGTTCCAGTTGACGCCTTTACACGCAACTGGCACAAGTGACTTTCCGAACTTTTTTCGGATTGCTAATTTTATTTTATTTGACGACCTTGTTTTTATTTATAGAGTAGTCTCAAAACAGAGTTTAATCTCCGGGATTTTTTGTATAGTTTAACAGAGGCTACTCTAATTGACTGCGTGTTGCAAATTAGTCACAACTTGTCTGTACAATATAAATCTTAGCAATCGTATCTCTCCTACTATAACGCGTCTTTATTTGAACTTTTTAAATTTAAAATCAAAATGTTTATTGGAGTTAGGACGCCCGCAAAATCCAGCATGGATGCAGACCCCCAAAGAGGAGCCACCGGAACCCTACCAGCAACATCGGGCGTGAGGAAGAGCATCGGGGAATGGGAAGTTGTGGGCAAACCAGCCCAGAGAACACCCAACCTGACGCCTCCTCAAGCGCTCTCTGGGGCTGAACCCCCAAGGCCAAAACCGGCAGCCCGTAGGCTGTCGGCAGAAGCAGCAGGGGGACTAACCAAACCGGAGAGCGCCAAACGCTCCGAAAAATTAGCAGAGATGAGAGGCTGCCTGACTAAAGTCAAGTTGCACATCAGCAGCTCCAGAAACCTCAAGACGGAGATTAAGAACGGAGTAATCGAAGCCGTCGAGCGCCTCTACCAACTGGCCAAAGAGGGATACGCAGCTGGTGTGCAAAAGAATAAGACAGAGCCAGATTCCATTGAGAAGGAAAGACCCAGGGAAATGGAAAAGGGGGCGGATGATGGAACGCGCGCACTGGCGCAAAAAATCGAGGAGCACATGTTGCTTTTAAAAGAGAACACCCAAAGAATGGTAGACCTCAAGCAGACCCTCGAGACCAAGACGTACGCCAGTGCAGTTGCGGCCCCCCCCAAGAGGCAATTAGCAGAGCAGACCGTGCTACACTCGGTAGTTGTAACGGCAAAGGATGAGACGGAAACTGGGGAGGAAGTAATGGAAAGGATAAGGAAAGCAGTGAAAGCGAAGGAAGGAGGAGTGGAAGTAGAGAGGATAAGAAAGGCCAAAGATAGAAAAGTAATAGTAGCATGCAGGACGAAAGAAGAAAGGCAGAAGGTAAAGGAGCGGTTAGCCAAGACCACTGAATTGCACGTGGAAGAGATAAAGAACAAGGATCCTTTAGTGATCCTCAAAGACGTACTCCAGTACAACAAGGACGAGGAAGTACTGAGGGCACTAAAGGTCCAAAACAAGCTTATCTTCGGAGGGCTAACCCAAGAGAACCAAAGATGCGAAGTAGCCTATAAAAAGAAAACTAGGAATCCGCACACTAGCCACGTGGTTATGAGGGTCTCCCCGGAATTGTGGCAGCGCATGGTCGAGGCCGAGACAGTGCTCGTAGACCTGCAGCGAGTCAGAGTGGCGGACCAATCGCCACTCGTTCAGTGCTCGCTCTGTCTCGGCTACGGCCACGGCCGGCGCTTCTGCAAAGAGACCGTGGAGAAGTGCAGCCACTGTGGCGGCCCTCATATGAAGGCGCAGTGTGCGGATTTCCTGGCAAACTTGCCGCCTGCATGTTGCAACTGCATCCATGCAAAGCAGCCGAAGATGGACCACAATGCCTTCAGCAGTGAGTGTGCCATCAGGCGAAAGTGGGATTCACTGGCGAGACAAGCAGTAGCATACTGCTAAGGTGGTCCCAGGTGCATTCCCCGATGCCCTTCTTAGGGGCCTGGAGCAACGCGAATACGACCACCAGGCTTCTGCAGAATATGCAGTGTCGGTGCTTGATGGAGACTACGCACCGTTAGAGCTGATCATTGACAACAAGCTGACATTTAACAGTCACGCTTCCAAAATGTGTAAGAAGACATTAAATGTGTACATGCGGTTGTCAAAGGCAGCCCGGGATATTTGGAACCTCCACCAAGATGTGACATTCAACACATACACTGCAACTGTAGAGCCAAAAATCCGTGTATGCCGCAAGCGCTTGGGCGTCTGCGGCCAAAAATCTGGGCGTTCAGGAGATGCCCTACCTAGCAGAAAAATGGGCCTGCAATTGGTGCAATTGCTTGCCAATTACAGAGCAACCAAGGAGACATCAAAAGCCCAGAACGAGTATCGGGGTTTTGCAACGATTCCAAGATTATTTTTGGAGACCGCAGCAAGCCCCCTCTCACTTCATCCGCTCACCGCTGGCGTGAGAGCGGATGAATTAGCAAAGACCGCAGCCCTTACAGCGAAAATGAATCCTGACTATGACCGAATACCGATTCCATTCGGCAAGCGACAAATTAGTTTGTATACGCATGATGAATGGAACCGGAGTTATAAGTCAGGAGACACGGCTACAACAACCGCAAAATTTTTCTCGAAGCTCTCCAGGCCTAAATATTTTAATTTGTGTTATTAAAATGAAATACGTAGGAGAGGTACGAGACTAAAATGTAAGATCGAAAACTGTGATAAATGTATGTTATAAAATAAATGCTAAAATGGTCGAGTTTTCTCCCGAAAATTGTAAGAATTATAAATTGACATATTATAATGTATATTATTGTATAAATGTATCATTAACGTGCTTTTATTTACATAAGTGACTTATGATAAATATTTTACTAGAATAAAATCTTTTATGTTGTGACTAATTTGATGAATTTAAAATGTGATATTTGAATAGGGTGTGTTTGAAATGTTTTAAATGTAACAAGAACTTGAAAATTTTTTATTTTTTTATATTGTAATAAAGAAAGTTTGAAAAAAATAATTGCACCCCAAATCCCTGATCATGTTAGGGAGCAACACGCTGACCGGGCCTTTGCGCCCGGGAAAAAAAAATAAAAAAAAAAAAAAAAAAAAAAAAAAAAAAAACCTAACCTAACCTAACCTAACCTAACCTAACCTAACCTAACCTAACCTAACCTAACCAGTCGCACTCTGTCCGTCAGTGCAAGCGCCAAGCTTTTAAAGTGCTCCGCGCCTCAAAAATCGGCAAAAATAGTAAAGTTTCGCAAATCGTGCAGTGATACAAGTGAAAGTGAGCGCCAACACCTGCGCCACGTGATAGTGCAAAAAGTTTCGGAATCGGATTGTTTTTCACTGATTGACAGTGAAAAACCCGATTTTTCGCTTCCCGAAAAAGTTTCAACAAAATACGCTGCACGATTATCAGCGACGACCTACACTTTTTACACTGCACCTCGACGCCCCTTGGAGGACACTATAACTTGGCTGAGTCCCGGATTATTCCTGGTTGAACTCGCCGAGTTATACCGAAAAACACCAAAACACGTGTATACGTGTTCCAGGATCCAGAGGACCTGGAACTCATCTGACAGCTACACGACGTGGGTGCAGACGAGCGCTACCAGGGGACACCTCGATCACCGAAAACTAACCAGCCACCACGAAGATTTCAGCTCTTCAAAAGTCAGTAAATTCTACTTCAACTTTAAATTCATCTAAATTCTAAACAAGATCTGTAACGATATACTTTTTGGACATCATACAGTTAAACATATCGTTACAAACAAGTGTACAAATTTTGGGCATTTTCTATGCAACAGTTTTCAAGATATCGATTTTAGAGCGTCCAACCAAACATAACCTCTAAAAAGTAGTGACGTCTTTGGTTGGAAAAATCGCCTAAAATCGCATCCATCCGGCAGCGGCTGACAGCGGACGGTGACGACAGTACCTACCTGGTGATTTTAGGAACTTTTGGCCCCATTCTGAGACACTTTTTGGAAAAATCAACACGTAACCGGGATTAGTAATAATTTAATAAATTGCATCATCTTTTTGCACCCGGCTTTTAGGTTCAAATTTCAGCCCCCAGCCCTCAGCCCCCAGCCCCCGAAAGATCTGGACGTTTCTCGAGCTTTCTGGAACCTTCGATTGCGACAAGTAGTTTGTCAACTATTTTAGCGTGTCATCGAAGGTTCTCGAAAAACATCATCATCATCAGCTCGAGAAATAATCATCATCATTAGCCTAAATTATTATCATCACCAGCTGGAATAATAATCATCATCATCAGCTTGAATTATCATCATCAGCTGATAGGCCGTCCAGATTGCTATTGGGCTTTTAAGGCGCTGGAACTCCCCCCTCCTCTGACATAGGTGGCCTAGAAACGACTTTACTCCGCATCTAGGTGACCTAGGACGAAAAGTAGTATAAATTCAAATTTTTTTTTTTTTTTTTTTTTTTTGGAAATTGTTCGTCGCAGACGGAGCTACCACTTGGTAGAGCCGGGGTACAAAATTATACGTGTTGATTTGAAGTGCGACTGTGATATATAGGTTAAGTTTTTATGACACTGCAGTCGACCAAGTGGCGCTTTGTCCACGTTCTTTTTCGACCATTGGAACGACTGCAGTCACGATAAAATATATTTTATATATTTTAAAAATTTGTTTTTATATAGTTGTAAGTTTTACATTTGTAAATATATTTTAAATTTGTGTTCCAGTTGACGCCTTTACACGCAACTGGCACAATTGACTTTCCGAACTTTTTTCGGATTGCTAATTTTATATGACGACTTTGTTTTTATTTATAGAGTAGTCTCAAAACAGAGTTTAATTCTGGGATTTTTTATATAGTTTTAAATTGAACAGAGACTACTCTTATTGACTGCGTGTTGCAAATTAGTCACAACTTGTTTGTACAATATAAATCTTGGCAATCGTATCTCTCCTACTATAACGCGTCTTAATTTGAACTTTTTAAATTTAAAATCAAAATGTTTATTGGAGTTAGGACGCCCGCTAAATCGAGCATGGATGCAGACCCCCAAAGAGGAGCCGCCGGAACCCTACCAGCAACATCGGGCGTGAGGAAGAGCATCGGGGAATGGGAAGTTGTGGGCAAACCAGCCCAGAGAACACCCAACCTGACGCCTCCTCAAGCGCTCTCTGGGGCTGAACCCCCAAGGCCAAAACCGGCAGCCCGTAGGCTGTCGGCAGAAGCAGCAGGGGGACTAACCAAACCGGAGAGCGCCAAACGCTCCGAAAAATTAGCAGAGATGAGAGGCTGCCTGACTAAAGTCAAGTTGCACATCAGCAGCTCCAGAAACCTCAAGACGGAGATTAAGAACGGAGTAATCGAAGCCGTCGAGCGCCTCTACCAACTGGCCAAAGAGGGATACGCAGCTGGTGTGCAAAAGAATAAGACAGAGCCAGATTCCATTGAGAAGGAAAGACCCAGGGAAATGGAAAAGGGGGCGGATGATGGAACGCGCGCACTGGCGCAAAAAATCGAGGAGCACATGTTGCTTTTAAAAGAGAACACCCAACGAATGGTAGACCTCAAGCAGACCCTCGAGACCAAGACGTACGCCAGTGCAGTTGCGGCCCCCCCCAAGAGGCAATTAGCAGAGCAGACCGTGCTACACTCGGTAGTTGTAACGGCAAAGGATGAGACGGAAACTGGGGAGGAAGTAATGGAAAGGATAAGGAAAGCAGTGAAAGCGAAGGAAGGAGGAGTGGAAGTAGAGAGGATAAGAAAGGCCAAAGATAGAAAAGTAATAGTAGCATGCAGGACGAAAGAAGAAAGGCAGAAGGTAAAGGAGCGGTTAGCCAAGACCACTGAATTGCACGTGGAAGAGATAAAGAACAAGGATCCTTTAGTGATCCTCAAAGACGTACTCCAGTACAACAAGGACGAGGAAGTACTGAGGGCACTAAAGGTCCAAAACAAGCTTATCTTCGGAGGGCTAACCCAAGAGAACCAAAGATGCGAAGTAGCCTATAAAAAGAAAACTAGGAATCCGCACACTAGCCACGTGGTTATGAGGGTCTCCCCGGAATTGTGGCAGCGCATGGTCGAGGCCGAGACAGTGCTCGTAGACCTGCAGCGAGTCAGAGTGGCGGACCAATCGCCACTCGTTCAGTGCTCGCTCTGTCTCGGCTACGGCCACGGCCGGCGCTTCTGCAAAGAGACCGTGGAGAAGTGCAGCCACTGTGGCGGCCCTCATATAAAGGCGCAGTGTGCGGATTTCCTGGCAAACTTGCCGCCTGCATGTTGCAACTGCATCCATGCAAAGCAGCCGAAGATGGACCACAATGCCTTCAGCAGTGAGTGTGCCATCAGGCGAAAGTGGGATGCACTGGCGAGACAAGCAGTAGCATACTGCTAAGGTGGTCCCAGGTGCATTCCCTGATGCCCTTCTTAAGGGTCTGGAGCAACGCGAATACGACCACCAGGCTTCTGCAGAATATGCAGTGTTGGTGCTTGATGGAGACTACGCACCGTTAGAGCTGACCATTGACAACAAGCTGACATTTAACAGTCACGCTTCCAAAATGTGTAAGAAGACATTAAATGTGTACATGCGGTTGTCAAAGGCAGCCCGGGATGGTTGGAACCTCCACCAAGATGTGACAGTCAACACATACACTGCAACTGTAGAGCCAAAAATCCATGTATGCTTGCGGCATACATGGATTATGCTTGCGGCGCTTGGGCGTCTGCGGCCAAAAATCTGGGCGTTCAGGAGATGCCCTACCCAGCAGAAAAATGGGCCTGCAATTGGTGCAATTGCTTGCCAATTACAGAGCAGCCGAGGGGTCATCAAAAGCCCAGAACGAGTCTCGGGGTTTTGTAGCGATTTCAAGATTATTCTTGGAGACCGCAGCAAGCCCCCACTCACTTCATCCGCTCACCGCTGGCGTGAGAGCGGATGAATTAGCAAAGACCGCAGCCCTTACAGCGAAAATGAATCCTGACTATGACCGAATACCGACTCCATTCGGCAAGCGACAAATTAGTTTGTACACGCATGACGAATGGAACCGAAGGTATAAGTCAGGAGACATGGCTACAAATACCGCAAATTTTTTCCGAAGCTCTCCAGGCCTAAATTTTGTAATTTAGTGTTATTAAAAGGAAATACGTAGGAGAGGTACGAGACTAAAATGTAAGATCGAAAAACTGTGATAAATATATATTAGAAAATAAATGCTAAAATGGTCGAGATTTCTCCCAAAAATTGTAAGAATATAAATTGACATATTATAATGTATATTATTGTATAAATGTATCATAAACGTGCTTTTATTTACATAAGTGACTTATGATAAATATTTTTACTAGAATAAAATCTATTATGTTGTGACTAATTTGATGAATTTAAAATGTGATATTTGAATAGGGTGTGCTTTAAATGTTTTTAATGTAACAAGAATTTGTAAATTTTTTATTTTTTATATTGTAATAAAGAAAGTTTGAAAAAATAATTGCACCCCAAATCCCTGATCATGTTAGGGAGCAACACGCTGACCGGGCCTCTGCGCCCGGGAATAAAAAAAAAAAAAAAAAAAAAAACCTAACCTAACCTAACCTATTGTAATTTTTAAACTTTCGCGATTCGAACACATAGTTTAGGTAATATCTCGGGACTTAATCGCGCCAAAAAACTATTTTTATTTACCTCGACGTTTCGGCCAAGTTGCATTGGCCATTTCAAGGAAATAGCTAGTAGGGATAAAAAGTTAGAGACTTAAACACTGTTTTCCTATTCCCCCCCTCACCATTTCATCGCTTTTTGTATTTTTGTTAGTTTTAGAAATGGATTATTAGCAAATAAGTATTTAAAACAGGAAAAAATACTGACAGGATTTTTTGGAATTCTGGTTCCCGAAATATAGATATAAATTATTTTAATTTTTAAAATTGTATAATTTAGGCATTTATTGAGACGCGTGGGATTTGATTTATGGTTAAATAAAGGGACTAATAGACCTTTCATTTAGTAAAAAAATCTAATTTAAAATCGGTCCCTATTAGGATTTACAGGCAAAATTGGGAATTTTATTCCCCCTCCTATAAAATGATAGGGGGCGTGGCTAGAATCAATCTAAGGTAAGATTCTGAACAAGCTTCTAGCAGAGACTATTTTCCTGAAATTACAAAATTTTTGGACTGACTGTTGCGGAGATACACCAGATAGAGTTTCAAATCTTTGAGGCAAAATATAACCAAAACCTTTTGAGTCGCGTGGGATCGGGAAGACTTTTCCGCAAGAAGAGCGTATGCCCAACAACCTATATAAGTTTGAATCACTTTGGGCTCCAAGGTAAGCAACCACATTCGAATACAAAATATTTCGTTCCCCCCACACCCCCTCAAAGGAAGACCCAAATTCTAAGTAAGAATTATCAGAAAACCTGGAGCAGCACAGCCCGTATCGATCACCATCAGTTTCAGCGGAAACGCACGAAGGGTAAGCGAGATACAGTGTTTTCAGTCATTTTTCAGAATAACTCCTGAAAACGACGTCCTACAACCCTTAGGACCCTTGGAACTGATAGAGCGCCCGGAGCCCGACTCCTGGACCCCAAACACGATAGGCCTGTGTCAACGGCGAGCCGGGAAAAACGAGTTCTGGTAAACGGCAGCCATTTTGGCCGCCATCTTGGAAATTTTCTAAGTGCCATATCTCAGCAACGGGTTGTCGGATCGAGAAGCGGTTTTCAGTTTGATTAAAGACTTGGGCAGTGGAACACTTTGATATAGTTTTTGGGACCGTGGCGCTCATTGGTGGTTGGAGCCTGGATCACGCTGGAATCGGGAGGACAGAGCTAACACGACCCTGGAAGTTTTTTTCCCGAGCTTCTGCGACGTCTAGAGCCAGAGTTATTAAGATCTGAACTGTTCGGCTGCCATTTTGTCCGCCATTTTGCCGCCAACGTTCCGCCAACTATCTCCGAAACCAAGCGTCGTAGAGTGCCGCGGTTTTCTTAGCTGATTCCAGTTCTGGACGGCCAACGTGCTGGAAGGGAAAACTGAAGAATACATATCGGAGCCGCCATCTTGGAAAACACAAACGGCCTTATCTCGGCAAGGAAGCACCGGAGCGAACTGTGGTTTTCGGTGTCGGAGTCGGCTCTAGACCAGGAAACATCTGCGACACATCGTGACTGCCACCTTTCCGCTGCCATTTTGACTTGCGGTATTTCAGGAACTAGTGGTCGCGCGACGACAAGATTTCATCAGGGACCACTTAAACCACACCGAGCACCAGTCTAGCACCAAACACACTATGTCAACCAAGTCGACTGCGTCGAGCAGATCAACGGCATCCAAGCCATCGGCGAAAATTCTCAAGACTCAAGAACCACCACCTAAGGAAAACTTGGACCTTCCATCAGGATCCGAGGCCGGTGCACCGCGCAGGAAGAGGGGCACCTCTTCTAAACCCTCAAAAGTACCGAGCTCGTCCAGCAAATAGAAGGTGAACCTACCAACTGCACCTCCAGAAGATGATAACTCGGTCCCGAAACCGAATTCTGGAGAGGTTGGGGTAGCTGGGCAAGAATTATCGGATATTGCTGCGGCGACCCCACCTATGGCAACGGGAAGTGTGACGGCTGAGGAAGCTCTAGATGCCACTCTTACGGCGCTTTCATCTACTCCGGACCAGCCCACCAATCAACCAATCAACAATGATAAAGGTGAGGTCGTATCAATCACCGCTACTGGACCCAGGATGCTCTCTCTTACGGTACCCAAAGAGACTGTCAATGTCGAAAAAGCAACCCTATCACCCACCCTGACAGAAGTACTACAGTCACTCCAGTTCCTGGAGACGGGAGACAACGACCCATCGCAGGAGACGGGTGAATGGTCGGAACTAGAAAGCGTCCAAAGCGCTCAAAGTGCAAGCAGCAGGCGCTCCAGCATGTTGCCATCTACCACCCGGAGAGCAGGAGTAGCTATGGACCTGGCCACCCATAGAGCCAATGAATTATATCTCGCAGGCAAAACAGCAGTTGAGAACGCAGGCAACATGAAGCGCGAATGCAAGCAGGAGACGTTAGAGAGTATGCACGCGCTATAGAGGGCGTAGAGTCTCCTCCGCCGCCCTGCTCTACGTTGGCGGATCGGGAGGTTCGATACGATCTCCCGCTCCCTTTCCGCCACCTCCTTCAGCGTCATCACCTCCTCTACGAAGGCGATGCCCGCGTCCCATGACGTCTCGCTATCCAGCATGGCTTTCACCAGAGCCGGAAGCGACACGTCGGCCCCCACTACTGCGATGAGTACACAGCGCTGCTGGGCCCAAGCCGGGCATGTTTCCAGCGTGTGCTGCGCCGTGTCCTCCCCGCAGTCACAATGGTGGCACTCGGTCGTCGGTTCCCTTCCGGCTATTCTGCACAGGTACTTGCCAAAACACCCGTGGCCCAAAAGCACCTGCACCAGTCGGAAGGTAAGCGACCTGTGTGCCCTGTCCACCCAGTCTTCCAGTACCGGGCGGACTGCCTCCACAGTCCAGCTGCCGGCTCGTGGTTGAGCCAGCCGCTCCCTCCATTTCCCCCGCATGGACTGTCGGGCGTGGAACCTCCACACTTCGACCTCCCTCGGCGCGGGGCGCTCGCCTCGGAGACGGAGCTCCATACGCCAATTGTACATCGACGCATAGTACTCCGCCTCTAGATCCCACGGAGGGGATCCCGCCAGCACGCACGCCGCTTCAAACGAAATGGTGCGGTAGCCACGGATCACCCCGACGGCCATCACCCTTTGAGATCTCCTCAAGAGGGCGATGGATTTCTCCGTCAGGGCTTCCTCCCAAATGGGAGCGCCGTACATCGCCATTGACCGCACCACTCCGAGATACAAGCGGCGGCTACTCGCCTTGGGCCCCCCGAGGTTGGGCAGCAACCGCTTCAAAGCAGACGCCGCACTCAACAGTCGAGGGGCCATGCGCCTGAAGTGCGCCTGGAAGTTCCACCTTGCATCGAGGACGAGGCCGTGATATTTCATCTCGGCCCCGACCTCGATGCGCGTGTCGTCGACAACGATATGGGACCCCCGCGGCGGGGCTCGTCTCGGACCGTGAAAACACACAGCCTCCGACTTGCCAAGCGCCACGCGGAGTCCCAGCGCACCAATCCTGTCGACAACCGACGCTACAGTCACTGTGGCTAGACGGGCAGCCACCTCAAAAGTCTCCCCCCGGGCCATCACGAGCGTGTCATCTGCGTAGCAGATCACGCCGGCGCCCGGATCGAGATTTCCCCTCAGCACCCAGTCGTACCCGATGTTCTACAGGAGCGGACCGAGGACCGATCCCTGTGGCACACCGCACGACATTGCCGTCTTGCGAGTACTGCCATCCCTCACGGGGTACGAGATGTACCTCTCCGAGAGGTAGGCTCCGACAATCCGGCGGAGGTAGGGAGGAACGCTATGAAAACACAACGCCTCCCTAATACAGGCCCAAGGCATGGAGTTGAAAGCGTTCGCTATGTCCAATGACACAGCGAGCACCACCCCGCCTTGGGCCACCGCCTCGTCCGAGTACGCCCTGACGCGCCTGATGGCGTCGATCGTAGACCGGCCTTCTCGGAAGCCGAATTGGTAACCAGACAGATTCGGACCCGCCCCGCCCAGATGCTTATTGAGGCGAGCTGCGATAATACGCTCGAACAGTTTGTCCGCCTCATTCAGCATCACTATCGGGCGGTATGCGGAAGGAGAATCCGCTGGTCGCCCGTCCTTCCTCAGCAAGACTAACCTGCCCGTCTTCCACAGTGAGGGGAACCGTCCCGACTCCAAACAGGCATCCAATAGCCCGCGGAAACGGTCCCCTAGCGCATCTAACGCCAAGACCCAGGCTCGACCGGGAACCCCATCCGGTCCTGGAGCCTTGTTTTTGGCCTTCAGCCTCAAAACAGCTGCGCCAAGCTCTCCCTGCGACACAGGTGGCACCTCGGCATCCTCCTCCACCTCCGTCGCTTGCGACGGTGCCATTGCTGGAGGCATGTGGTCCGTTCCGTTCGGAAGCTTCTTCTTCTTCTTCTCAGTCAGCGGTGGCGCCCATGGCCGGATCTTCCCCCGAACCAGCTTATAGGGCCGACCCCACGGGTCGTGACTCAGAGTCTCCAAGAGCTCAGCCTTTGCAGCAGCCATGGCGTTGCTGATGGCCAGATGTAGAGCCCTAGTTTTCGCCCGATAGGTCTCATACAGCGGTCCATCTTCTTCGACGTTGCGGCGGCGACGTCTGCGGTGCCTTGTATACTGGCGTCGAGCCCAAATGCAGTCGGCGCGCTGATCTGCAATGGCCTGGGACCAACAGTACACCTCGCGCTTTGGAGGTCGGTTTTTGGCTCGAGACATGCCAGCATCGCAAAAGCGCGACATGGCGTCCCGGAACCATTCGGCCTCCTCATCGACCTCCACTGCCGCGTCCGGAGGGGACTGCCAGGCGTAGACGATCGACGCTATCTCTAGCGCCTCTCTGTCCAACGTCCTTAACACCCATCGGGGGTACCCGCTAGGGCGACGAACGACCGGGTCGGCCGCAGAGGGGGAAACGTCGAATCGAACATATAAATGGTCGGATAGCGTCTCAACCTTCTCTGCGACTCGCCAACCCTGAACGAGACGTGCGACGGCAGGGGAAGCAAACGAGAGGTCTACAATAGACCCCCCGCTTTGCCGTACGCACGAGTTGACCGATCCCCGGTTCAATACCAGAAGACCGGTAATCGTCGCCCACTCCTCGAGAGACTCACCGCGCGCATCAGTCGCAGGGCAACCCCAAGCCAAAGACTTGGCATTGAAATCGCCCACGACGAGCGCCGGACGGGGTAGAGTCTGCCCAATGAGGGCCCCTACCCTTCCGAGGAACGCCTCGAACTCGGCGAGGCTTCTGTTCGGCGAGAAGTACACCCCGATGAGAACAGTCTCCCTCCATTGCACCGCAGCGTATCCTTGCCCTCTCGCTATAACCGAGAGGGGCGGAGCCCCAGCAGAACTGCAAGAAACGATGGCCACCAAGTCATCCACGTCACCCACCCACTTACCGTGGGAAGGAACGCAGTATGGTTCAGCGACCACCGCGACCTCGATCGACCACTCCGCCATGGTTTGCAGGAACAAGTCCTGCGCACCGGCGGAGTGGTTGACGTTCGCCTGGAGAAAGCGATAAGCCATAATTAACCTAATTACACTTTCACATTACAGAATTAGGCTGCTGCTATTGCTCTGCTTTCTGCCAAGGTGAACGGTTAGCTTGTCTCTGGTCTGCTAGCCACCAAAAAAGTTGTGTTCAAATCGTTAAATATGTATATTATTTATATTACCGGTTTTTATAAAACACGAACAAACATTACTATTAACAAGAAATTGCTTGTAATTTTAAAAGAAAAATAATTATTTTTAAATATTATTTAGTCATTAACTTCATGAATAATAATTTTGATATGAAATTGAATGTGAGTTTTTGAACGTACTCTATACGACTATTTAGTTGGCGGCAAATTTTAAATTGCTTCTATTTTAATTACAGTGATTCTATACATAAAAAAGGTGCGTAATGAACGTAATTTATTACCACTATTGATGGTTTCTCTCTTGGTTGAAGTAAACTCAATTCGATGCCGTGCTCACAGGTCAAGTGTCGAGTTCGGATTTCTTTCTACTAGCTTGGTGCGTTTGAAAACAATAAACATTTACAACTACTTGTGTACTCTTTGATTGACGATGTCGTAAATCAAAGTGAAAATTATTTATGTTTGATATAATAATTATGTTCTATAGTATTCTTTATTCATCGCCCTCGTCTTTGTTCTCCGAACGGTATAATCTGAGCGTCTTCAAAGAGTGAATAGGTACCTTCTAGGCAAGCATGGTACATTTTCGGCCGCATCATCACTTTCCATCAAAAGAGATTATGGTCATATGCTTGACTATCTAAATATAAAAAAAAAATTGTTTTTCTAAATTGAATAAGACTCTTGCGCCATGTCACTTACTTATACCCAACTGCTAAGTCTTTGGGAGTTCCTTAAAATACTGGCAGAGATATTGCAAGTGGATACTATAAAATAAATCTGCTATTTTGGTTGTGGGAATCAAAGCAGATGTGGTTGTGCGTCACAAATAACCACAACACTTACGTCGAATATACAATTTCAACCCAATTGACGAGAGCATATAAGTGTAAGCTCACTTAAAAAACCAAGTAATTCTGAGAAATCTGTAGAAATTCACACAAAAGGCTAAAACATTGTTGATAAAGTAGGTACAATGAGGAAATCTGCTGGTTGACAAGGCGTTCAAGGAGCTTTGACAGGAAAGGAAGTATTGAAATGGGCCGGAATTCTGAGGAGTTTGGATTACGTTTTTTAGGTAAGGGAGTTATCTGGGCTTCTTTCCACGACGATGGAAAGACGCCGCTGGATAGAAAAGTTTAATATACATATATAGGATGACATGAATGACTTCATCTAGTATGGGTAGAATCATTTTACGACTAATGCTATCACTACCGATTGCGTTGGAGGAAATTGAGGCAATGCTTTTTCTAACATCACCATCGGTAAATTGATTAAATACAAAAGGCGGATCGGTCGGAAGGGAGTTGATTTGGTAGGGTGGCAATTTTTGTCGGTTCGTCAAAATGTAAGCTGGAGGAAAAATGCCGATTCAAAAGATCAATATTTAGGTTCTTAGGAATACTGTCTTCACGTGACTTTCCAACTTCCATTGACCTAAGAAATTTCCAAACCTTAGCTGGATCATCATTTTCTACCGAGTCATGGAAATGTCGGCGTCGTGCATTTCTACAAGCCCTATTGCAGAGATTTCGACGCTCTAAATACTTTTCCTTATCGATGTCATTCGGGCGTAATTCGAGTTTAGCTTCGGCTATCAGTTTTTTATGCATAAGAGATTTATATTCTAATTCGCCACTTAAGTCGGACAGTATATTCAGTTAACGGTCTATTCTAAGTCCCCGGGGCCACTCGCACAACGAAGACAAATCGATCAACGGAAGAATCATCAGATTCGGCCCACGCGGGCGGGCCTCGGGGGGGGCCAAAGGAACCAACGTACACACGGGCCGACGAATACTCACCCCCGGCGACGATTCCACAAAATTTTCCATTTTCCTCGGTCGCCGCGGCACAAGCGCGGGCGGGGCGAGGACGACCAAACGATCGGGGGAAATAAAACGAAAAGTATTCCTCAATATCGGCTATTTATTTATAACGACAAACGAATTAACGATCAGTATGTACAAGTCGTGGGCGCCGGCGCGCCGCGGGCGGGGTCAGAGCGCCGGCAGCGCGCGGCCGTGCACGGGCGGCGGCGGCGGCGGCGGCGGCTCCGGCTCGTCCAGGTCCAGCGCCGCGTCGATCATGGTCGTGTCGTGCAGCAGCCGCAGCCGCGACGCCGACAGCGCGCCGCCGCCGACCACCTCTGTCACCACAACGAGATACTGAATACTCTCCCTTACTGCGCCTCCCGGCCGTGCCGGCACAACATTAATTCGGAATATCTATGCGGGATTGGAAGATTTAAAAAAACTTTCGGGGGCTCGTGTGTTATGAATTCCACATGGGTCGTTTTTTTTTATGTATGTTACGCGATATCTCCACCGATTATGAATCGATTTTGATGATTTTTTTTATTTGTTAGCTTATACTTAAGAGGTGATCCCATATGATATCGTAAGATTTCATCGAAATCGATCCGATCGAAATCGGCGTCGATGTCGGTCTTTTTAAACTTCACTCGCTTTCAATTACGGTTCCATTCCTCGGGGGCATATGGCATTTCATTCCGGGGAATCGCCCCGACGTGACCGTAAAGATTGAATAAACATGAACGCGAACGAGATCGCGGCGGCCGGAGGGCATCACTCACCCTGCAGCGGCACGGGGTCCAGGTCCAGCGAGCGGTTCATGTAGGCGTGCCGCGCCTCGCCCTCGAACAGGTTGGTGTAGCTGCCTCCCAGTGCGAGCGGCGCGGGCGCGGCGGGCGACGCGGGCCGCGGCGGCGCCGACGTCACCGCGCTCGCGGGCGCCAGCGCGCGCGCGAACGACGCCGGCAGCTCGTCCTTGGCGTCCACGGTGAACACGCCGCGCCTGCGCACAACCAACACGTGACTCGGTGCCTCCGACTCGCCACTCGCCGCGTGCACTCACCGGTCGATGAGGCCGAGTGCGAGGGGCCGCACGCGTGCACTCACCGGTCGATGAGGCCGAGTGCGAGGGGCCGCACGCGTGCACTCACCGGTCGATGAGGCCGAGTGCGAGGGGCCGCACGCGTGCACTCACCGGTCGATGAGGCCGAGTGCGAGGGGCCGCACGCGTGCACTCACCGGTCGATGAGGCCGAGTGCGAGGGGCCGCACGCGTGCACTCACCGGTCGATGAGGCTGGGCGCGAGGGGGCCGCAGAGCACGTGCCAGCAGTTGGCGCAGGCGTTGCCGCGCGAGTAAGGGTTGGGGTTGGGCACACCGCGCCGCGACGAAAACGAGCCTTTGATCTGCAAAGGAGCGGCATGGGTAATGAAAAAAACAAGAAAAAAAACTTTATTTGGTTACAAAATATGTTAACGCTTCCAAAAAATAAATAGAATAAAGTAACATTAGTGCATAACTATTATGTGTTAATTAAGGATCCTTGAACCCCACACTAGGACGATCTGTGTCGTGAGATTCAGTTTCTCTTCCAAAGGTTTAGTGGAATCATGTAGACATAAAATAACAAAAAAGAAGCCTTATAATAGCTATCCTAATTACTGTTCAAAATATCCCAAGTAGAGATGCTGCGAAGACTTAAGCCACGAGTAACCGTTTTTATTTATTGCCTGGGCGGAGCGAGGTTTCCAAGTTGACTTGGCTGGTTCAACATTTTGTCCGTGTTTGTTTAAAAGAAGTTTAAACCAAACACGCGAATAATTTTAAATTCTCAGGAAATATATCAACCAAAGCCAAAAACGGCAGTGAAAATGATGTAAATTAAAATGTTATAGGGCACACCCGTACACGTAATTGGAGAGGCAAAATATTTTTTAATTATTTACATTACAAGTCCAGGCTCGAAAGTGGCGACGTTTTGACGACTAAACTCTCGCTCGCTTTCAAAACGCCGAGGCGCGGGGAGGGGCCGGGGTACTCACGTCCTCGTTCGTGGTCTGGTCGGTGGAGGCCAGGTAGGTGTGGAAGCCGGCCAGCCCCAGCACGGACCACACGCTGAGGAAGCACACGGCGGCCACGAGCGCCGAGGCGGGCGCGCCGCGCAGCGCCGCCGCCAGCCCCGCGCCGCGCGCCGCCAGCGCCAGGTGCGCCACCGCGCACGCGAACACGAACACGCACAGGAACGACAGCGACACCACGAACGTGTAGAAGTAGCGGTAGTTGCGTTTGCCCACGCAGTTGCCCACCCACGGGCAGTGGTGGTCGAAGCGGTCCACGCAGTTGTCGCACAGCGAGCAGTGCGAGGCGCGCGGCGGGCGGAACATCTTGCACGTGAAGCAGTACTTGAGCTTCACCTGGCGGCCGCGCACCAGCACCTCGCGCGCCCGCGGCGGCGGCCGGCCCGCCTCCGCGGCGTCCGCGTCCGCCGCCTCGGCCGCCGCGGCGCGCGGGATGATGCCGGGGTCGGACAGCGCCGTGCGCAGCAGCGCCGCCAGCGTCAGCAGCGCCAGCGCCGCGCCCACGCACGGCACGGCCGGCGACACGGCCGCGGCCAGGAACGGCACGTCGAACGCGAAGTGCAGCGCGCACGTGCCGCAGATGAGCGCCAGCGTGAGCGCGAACACGCCGGGCGACGGCGCCGTCATCAGCCGCCCGTCGCACCAGAACCTGTTGCGCCCCGCGAACACCTCCCACTTGCGCGTCACGCGCCGCGACGCCATCGCACCATCCCCGCCCCCGCCCCCGCCCCGCCCGCGTCTCGCGCCTCCGACGGCGACGACCCGCTAACTGGAAAGTGCACACGCTTTCGGTTGCAGTCGGTTAACGTTAACGAAACTGTGGGATGTTGTTTGTCGGTATCCAGTAGAGCTGCCACGCATTTTTGGAACAAAAGACCTTGCGGTATCTTAAATACATGCCCTCCAAAAAGTAGCACTGGACCTTTTGTTTAAAAAAAAAATAGGACTGAGCCAAGCTTTCATTTGGAATCGAAGTAATAGTAAGATATGCTGATATGTAATTTTTTTATTTATTTGGTACACAAATTGAATGCGACACTTAAGCTTCGATAGGTAAACCACATTTTACAATGACTGAAAACTCGGCTGACTTGAGTACCATCCGGATGAGCCGGATGGTACTCAAGTCAAATATTGAGCATGTGTCACATCTGCTAGCTAGATCATAGACCGATTGAAAATACTCAGAAAATAGGTCAACAATTTCTTAACCTTCATTGGCAAATTTATCATTCAATATGATTTGATTATGTAGGGAATGAAGAGATATTTCTTTTTTGAGTGTCTATGAATGAGCAGATTTTTTTTAGGTTGCTTTTGAATCATTTGTTAAGCATTTCTTTAAACTTTTTGTAACTTTTTGCAGAGGTGTACTAAGCCCTTCTAGATATTTTTCACTATGTGGAGTATGGTATGGGTATAGTATTCTATTAGTCCCATCAAGATTGAATAAAATTTATCCACTATCACATCCACATCAATAACATCAGTCCAAACTGCTGACAAATCTATATCTATAATAAGATTCATTAAAATTTAAAGTTGGTGTTCTATTTGATTTCAGGGTTCAATTACTGTTTTGTATGACAAATTATTTCAAGTACTGGATGATGCATTTCGACACTTGTTAAAGGAAATGAGCTTTCTTTTAGTAGTCTTTATACTGTTTGGTATATCTGTCAATACTGAGTCTAATGTACGATAAAGATTGTTATTTGATTACATTGATATAAATGATTAAACAATGACCTCGATTCTGATGTACACTCACTAAATTAAATTTTAACTATTCCTGTCTCTTACAAAATAGACACAAGACAGAGATGGCATACATTTTAGTGCTGTCAAGCTAGTTTATCAATTTAAATATGAACTGCAGAAGCAGAAAGGCACATATTTTTAGTCAACACCAATTACATATTCGACTAAGCTTGCATACACATCTAAGTTCTGACTAACTTAACAGCACCAAAATGTATGCTATTTTTGTCTTGTGTTCAGACAGGAATAGTTTAAATTTTATTTAGTGTGTGACATCAGAATCACGGCCAATATCTCATCAACAAATATGTTTCCTATTAAACTATTATTTCCACTAGGCACAGAATAACATGATTTAGTATCATAATTACATGTAATCCTACTAATATTATAAATCCGAAAGTTTGTGTGTAAGTATGTTTGTTCCCTCTTCTCGCTTTAACGGCTGAACGGATTTGGATGAAATTTGGAATGTACATAGATTATACCTAGGATTAACACATAGGCTACTTTTTAACTTGATAATAGCGGGCGAAGCTGCGGGGCACGGCTAGTATTAAATAAATTCATGTCACCTATAAGCAGAATGGATGATTGGTATGCTTCACTACTATTAAAAGTTAGGTAAAAAAGCTCCTGATTAACCGGTGGCGGAACGTAGACAGCACAGATATTATATTATTAGAATAATTACTTTTAACAATAATACATAAGTCCTCACAATATGATTCCCATGATTCTTTTCTGCAGGACTTCAGTTGTTTGTGAACAGCAATAAAGACACCTCCTCCATCCTTTTTATTTATGGAAGAACAAGTAGAGTTTTGGCATAGTAAAAACAAAGAACTATGTCAATTCTAGGCCCGTAGGAGATTTAGATGCCTACTCCAGCAGAATAGGCAAAGTTGTCACTATCTCTAAGTTTTTAAAAAAATACCTAGTGTTTCTGTGCAAATATATCAGATGCACCAATTTATTCACACTGTTGTGGTAGGTTGGGAATTTATAAATTAAGGTAGGTCACTTCGAAGATTCAAAAAACAAAGTTTATTTTGATTTTTTTCACTAATCTCTTGTCGAAATAACAATCCAACAGGTATTCGGGGCTTAATTATTTTATTCTCAAGTTAATTTATTGTTTACAAACCATGTTACGAACTCTTCAAATTACAATATTAAACGTATATTCAGACACTCTCTTGCACCGAAGGCTCATAACCCTCAGGCTGCTTAGATTTATCACTGGCCTCTCCTCGCTTGCCTCCACGTAGGTACTAAAAAATCTATTTTATCCTTTTTAACCACTTTTAAACTATGTACGCCACTTTAAACACCTTTATTTAATACTTTTGCAGGAGTAGAATTTAACACATCTCTATAACAACTTAGGTGAAATACCTTCATGTATTTCACCTAAGTTGTAATAGACCTGTTCAATTCATTCGTAATGTAATACCCAATCAGACAAACGAGCACAATTCCTTTTGTGCATGGGCTACTGTTTCATATTAGAAAAGGCTCGGCTGAGTACTAACTTGAGGCACCACGTGCCTTGGAGTCATCAAGTTGCAAATTAACATATCCCAGTTCCTTAATATCCTGGAATGCTGACATAGATGCAACAAGCATGATGGAAGTAATGATGATGGTCCTATACATGTTGCTGGCCAGTCCGAAGGCGACCTCAAGTAAGTGAGTTACTTCAGTCCCTCATCACTCTTAAAAATATTTGAATGAAATTCCTCTGTTGTGTCACAACAGAGTAGAATGTATTCTACAGTTTCATCTACCTTCGTACAGCCTCTGCACAGGCGACTGTAGTAGACCCCATTATATGCAGGTGGTAATGTAAGTTGCAATATCCTATTATAAGACCTACCATAAGAAGAAGATCTTGTCTTGGCAAATTAAGTATCTTATGTGAGGTAATAGAGAGCAACTTTGGAGGTTAATTGCTTATAACTTTTTTTTAATAGTGACTGTATGATTTTTGTATTTGTTATTTAAGTACATGATATAACGGATATTATAGGATACATAAGTATGAGCTTTAAATTTGTAGCCATTTTAGAGACAGACGACGGGACAAAAAATTATAAAAACAGGTACTTTGGTGGCCTACCAAGTTGTTATTTTCTAAGGTAGATTTATTTATTTTTGAAAATTAGTTTCCTTCGGAATACATTAAAAAAAATGGGACAGCAAACAGCATACAATTTTGAATATAATGTTCAGTTAAGCTTAGAGTCCCAATAAAATGTTTCAACCAAATCACTGTTTATAGCAACATTTTTACCTTATCAATCACCTAAAAGATTAACCATTTAATCAGGCCTGTTTAAGATCTCTTATTAGTGATACTATTATTATATGATTCATATAATATTTAACTTAAGATACAGACCTATTCACTGGTCAGCAATACCATTTCACCCCATCATGACAATTTTTTAGTGCATGTTGATACCAGTGTCCCATTGGTGTAGTTCGGTCAACAATAGCACTGAACTTTTTACTCACTGTCACGACCGTCAATATAATCGGACGGCTCGTAAACTAGATTCTGTTGCATTAATGATCAATGACCTGTGGCAGCAGAGGCTGCCACACATCAATGGTACAAGAAATTCTTGTCTCTTCAGCGTCACTTACCCTGCAGACGGTAGGAACCACCGGAGGTGGAAATGTGCGAGGTAACAGAGATCCGTTCAACTTTGGGTCCTAGTTAGAAAGCCCAAATCTTAAACACTTGTGGATTCTTCACGACTGTAACCGATGAGACCCGCCTTATCCTTTCGTGAGATGACACATAAACTTAGTTTCTCGCTTCTGCTAGAATCCTATTGACAATTTAGGAAATATAATACCAAGAAAGTGATTAAACAAGTGTACAAAAAAACTTTCTTGTTTTGTGTGAAGAGCGTGAAGTGTTGAAGACAAGACCTACCTATAGACAATTTTTGAAGACATGACTAATTGACATTGACAAATTCATTTTTTTTGAAATAATTTGTAACTAACATCGTCCAAAGATGAGGGTTCGCCCACGGAGACCCCTTGAGTTTTATCTGAAATATAACACTATAGTATTGTGCATAAAACTGTGAATAACAAGATGCAACATTTTTAAACATTAGCATCAACAATGTGGAAACGACAGATTAGTTTTTTTTTTCCTTTAATGTTGGCTTCGCAATCTTATACATTTAGCCCGAGTCAAGTGATAATAATTTCAAGTGTATTTCATATTAAAAGTCACTGTCAAAGTCAAGGTCCACGTAGTACTGAATGTATGCTCTGCATTTCCAAAGAGCATCGGATTGGGAACACGCTCGCGTTTCTACTAGACCTATACCTGCCTGCTGATTCTGGGCGTCAAGTCCGCTATTTGTCAAGAAAAACCAATGATAAACCATGCAATAGCAATTCAATCGCAATTTACGCTAAAATCGGTAGGCTGTTAAACCAACAATTCACTATCTCTTGCATTGCTCTTGTCTCGTTTTCCTCTTGTTAGTAGAATTGTAATTAATGTAGCCATTATAATAAAAATTACAACTACCACGCAAATAAGTGTGGACTAGGCATTATTCGACATAGACACATCTTCAAATGTCAACGTCAAATGTCACACAAGTCAATCGAATCGTGAAAAAGTTTAAAAAAGCCGAGAATGAAACGAAACCCGAGGTTCAATTTTCGAGGAACAAAACTTTCTAACTCAAACATGGTTATAAAGGAGCAAATTGAGGCGTTTCTGGATTATTTAGAAGGCAAACCAGAGCTGGCCCTTGGTCATTTTAATAAAAGTAAAAAGGGAGAAGCTTGAGTAGACGATACTGGGCAGACTGCGCCTGTATATTAATCAAAAACAGCAGATGAGTGTAGAACGGTAAGAACTTTATTATGATATTTAAAAAAATACTCAAAGTAACAAATCATTTCCTAACAATTCAAAAGTTTCTTTTAATTTTGTTTTCAGTTTTACAATGAATAGAGATTAATTCAAGACTTAAAAAGAAATTAAAGCTCAAAAAGCTGAACAGAGTGCCACAGGTAAGAATTTATTATTAAATTAAAACTACTTAACTATACTTCCATTGAGTTTATTTTATTTTTGTTTCAGAATTGAAAGACTTGATTCATGAAGACTGATTTGCCTGCTGTGTTTGCATGCGAAATGAAAATTTGTGATTTAAAGGCTGTATTACTAGGTGAATATAATGATTGAAAACCAAAAATGTCGTTTCCATTTTTATAAAATACAATATTTGAAAATTAAGATTGGCATTTATGTATAATATGTAGTATTTACAGTGTTGCTGGCACAGCCTCTCTAGTCCGATGTTGATCAAGCAAGCATCTAAAACAACAAAATATAATAAATAATTTATAATAACACCTGATAATTATAAAAACATTTAGGCACATGAGAATACATACATTTATTAGTCTCTTTCCATCCATAACCTATTAAGAATTGCGTGCTGTATAGCTCACTCTTCTACAAGTTCTGGATTAGGCCTAGTGTTCCTTGTCCCATCCAATAAATGGCTGGCTCTCAATTGAATGTCTTCTTCAACCTAAAATGCAGAAAATTGTACTCTTAAATTATATGGATAACAAAAAGTAGTCAATGTTTTATAAACCACTTATGTATAATATTACATGGAGCTGTTGAAGATTGAGCTCAGCTTCAGCTTGACTTTCTTCAGGTGCCAATTCCATAATCGGCGTACTAAAGGCTTTAACGGCTAAGTTGTGCAGCCAGCACACAGCAAGCATTTACAAAATTAGCAGCTTTGATTGGCTCATAGTGCAATGCCCGCGCTGCAAGCAAATATCTGACTAACCACTATCTCCTGTAATTTTAAACATGTTTATCATTACCATTCTTGTACTTTGTGATTTGTTTGTGATTCATTATAAATAATTTCTTACCCAACAAAAACACTTGTTCCTCATTGCTTGTTAATTCGCTCAAGTGGGAATTGGAGGGGTGACTCCTCCATACACTGGAGTCATGAGCTGACCCTGGGTTACTGGGATCAACACAAAGGAGGTTAAGATCTGAATCGCAAATCTGTAAAATTAGTGACAGTTATAATAGATAAAGTGGCAATAAAAATGTTGAAATAGGGTTCCTCATGTATATGGGGTCGTAAAATTTACATATGTGTCCCATCAATGCATCCCAGCATCCCAGGAAATTTATATTTCTGATAGAACCTAAATTCGAATAATATAACACAGTTAAAATATAAGTTTAAAAGACATTACATAAATGGGTAGCAAGTAGGAATGAAATAGTTAAGAAGGTGAATGTAAGCAGTAAGTAAAGAACTTATGAATGGCTAGGAATAGTGGCCTATTAGTAGTTGCTCCCCAGAATCAATACAATGTTAAAATATGAGGCAACTAAGAGTCGACCAACACTTCATAAACATTATTGCAACTACTAATACAAACTTACTTTGCCTTAATGAGATTTCTTTCCTCATGAAGTTAATGCCATCTCACATATTTTTTCATATATATCTTATTGATTGGCTCTGTCACTTCGTTAATTGCCTGGGACACAGACTTTTGGGACACATTGTGTATGGCACTTTGTCCTACCAATGTCTGATAAGACCCCGTGGCATAGAATGCGAGAGCGTTCAGGATCTCGAAATAAATAGTAGTTTTGGTGGAAGCAAGTATGTGAATATATTTTATATAGATATACAAGATTTTGAGGTTATAATGAGTTATTATATTTTTACCTTCATCGTACGAGGTCCTTCGCCAGATCCTTTACTGTTTTTTTGTCAAGGCGAAAAGTCTTGACAAACTCTGCGTTGGTAAGATAGCCGAAGGAGTTTGTGGCGCTTCTTAGGATCGCTCGAGCCCGGCGCCGTCTACTATTTCTTCGTCGCGCATCGATGTTGTCGGCTAGCTCCAACATTTGCCACCGTAATATCGCACTCGTTGTTATATTCTTAACTTTAAGCTCGTCTTAGATACTTTTACACAAAAATAATGTAATTACTCCGTTTACTTTTACATACACAACAGTCAAACAATTCATTTAAAAGCTATTGTCGAAAAATTGTCTTTCCATAGACATGATACAATTGAAAGAACTGTCAAAAAGTTAGTAGACTACCAATTGTAATGGCGCACAATACAGTTGATAAACAATTTGCTTTGCAGACTACGGATTTTGTTATTGTTTGTCAATGGTCGCAATTGAAATGCAATCGAAAGATAGCAATTGTTAACAGACTACCAATAGTGTCAAAAATGACAATAATTGTACAAACCATTAACAATTTTTAAACAATTGGAATAGAGGACTTGACGGTGGCCCCCAAGTAAGACGAGCTTAAAGTTAAGAATAAAACAATGAGTGCGATATTACGGTGGCAAATGTTGGAGCTAGCCGACAACATCGATGCGCGACGAAGAAATAGTAGACGGTGCCGGGCTCGAGCGATCCTAAGAAGCACCACAGACTCCTTTGGCGATCTTACCAACGTAGAGTTTGTCAAGACATTTCGCCTTGACAAAAAAACAGTTAAGGATCTGGCGAAGGACCTCGTACGATGAAGGTAAAAATATAACTCATTATAACCTCAAAATCTTGTATACCTATATATATTCACATACTTGCTTCCACCAAAACTACTATTTATTTCCAGATCCTGAACGCGCATTCTATGCCACGGGGTCTTATCAGACATTGGTAGGACAAAGTGCCATACACAATGAGTCCCAAAAGTCTGTGTCCCGGGCAATTAACGAAGTGACAGAGCCAATCAATAAGATATAGGAAAAAATATGTGAGATGGCCTTTACTTTATGAGGAAAGAAATCTCATTAAGGCAAAGTAAGTTTGTATTAGTAGTTGCAATAATGTTTATGAAGTGTTGGTCGACTCTTAGTTGCCTCATATTTTAACATTGTATTGATTCTGGGGAGCAACTACTAATAGGCCACTATACCTAGCCATTCATAAGTTCTTTACTTACTGCTTACATTCACGTTCTAAACTATTTCATTCCTACTTGCCACCCATTTATGTAATGTCTTTTAAACTTATATTTGAACGTAATATTATTCGAATTTAGGTTCTATCAGAAATATAAATTTTCTGGGATGCTGGGTTGCATTGATGGGACACATATGTCAATTTTACGACCCCATATACATGAGGAACCCTATATCAACATTTTTATTGCCACTTTATCTATTATAACTGTCACTAATTTTACAGATTTGCGATTCAGATCTTAACCTCCTTTGTGTTGATCCCAGTAACCCAGTGTATGGAGGAGTCACCCCTCCAATTCCCACTTGAGCGAATTAACAAGCAATGAGGAACAAGTGTTTTTGTTGGGTAAGAAATTGTTTGTAATGAATCACAAACAAATCACAAAGTACAAGAACGGTAATGATAAACATGTTTAAAATTACAGGAGATAGTGGTTAGTCAGATATTTGCTTGCAGCGCGGGCATTGCACTATGAGCCAATCAAAGCTGCTAATTTTGTTCTGTGTGCTGGCTGCACAACTTAGCCGTTAAAGCCTTTGGTTCGCCAATTATGGAATTGGCACCTGAAGAAAGTCAAGCTGAAGCTGAGCTCAATCTTCAACAGCTCCATGTAATATTATACATAAGTGATTTATAAAACATTGACTACTTTTTGTTATCCATATAATTTAAGAGTACAATTTTCTGCATTTTAGGTTGAAGAAGACATTCAATTGAGAGCCAGCCATTTATTGGATGGGACAAGGAACACTAGGCCTAATCCAGAACTTGTGGAAGAGCGAGCTATACAGCACGCAATTCTTAATAGGTTATGGATGGAAAGAGACTAATAAATGTATGTATATTCTTATACATGTGCCTAAATGTTTTTATAATTATCAGGTGTTATTATATATTTTGTTGTTTTAGATGCTTGCTTGACCAACATCGGACTGGAGAGGCTGTGCCAGCAACACTGTTAATATTACATATACATAAATGCCAACCTTAATTTTCAAATATTGTATTTTATAAAAATGGAAACAACATGTTTGGTTTTCAATCATTATATTCACCTAGTAATACAGCCTTTAAAAACACAAATTTTCATTTTGCATGCAAACACAGCAGGCAAATCAGTCTTCATGAATCAAGTCTTTCAATTCTGAAACAAAAATAAAATAGCCTTTAAAAACACAAATTTTCATTTTGCATGCAAACACAGCAGGCAAATCAGTCTTCATGAATCAAGTCTTTCAATTCTGAAACAAAAATAAAATAAACTTAATGGAAGTATAGTTAAGTAGTTTTAATTTAATAATAAATTCTTACCTGTGGCACTCTGTTCAGCTTTTTGAGCTTTAATTTCTTTTTAAGTCTTGAATTAATCTCTATTCATTGTAAAACTGAAAACAAAATTAAAAGAAACTTTTGAATTGTTAGGAAATGATTTGTTACTTTAAGTATTTTTAAATATCATAATAAAGTTCTTACCGTTCTACACTCATCTGCTGTTTTTGATTAATATACGGGCGCAATCTGCCCAGTATCGTCTACTCAAACTTCTCCCTCTTTACTTTTATTAAAATGACCAAGGGCCAGCTCTGGTTTGCCTTCTAAATAATCCAGAAGCGCCTCAATTTGCTCCATTATAACCATGTTTGAGTTAGAAAGTTTTGTTCCTCGAAAATTGAACTTCGGGTTTCGTTTCATTCTCGGCTTTTTTAATTTTTTTTCACGATTCGATTGACTTGTGTGACATTTGACGTTGACATTTGAAGATGTGTCTATGTCGAATAATGCCTAATCCACACTTATTTGCGTGGTAGTTGTAATTTTTATTATAATGGCTACATTAATTACAATTCTACTAACAAGAGGAAAACGAGACAAGAGCAATGCAATAGAAAGTGAATTGTTGGTTTAACAGACTACCGATTTTAGCGTAAATTGTCATTGAATTGCTATTGCATGGTTTATCATTGGTTTTTCTTGACAAATATCGGACTTGACGCCTTGACGCTGTAAGTTAGCGTCATGGATGGGCGTCACGCCCATAGACAAAACTCAGCTGTTCTAGCCCACAGACTAAATAGCAATAAAACAACCAAAGAAAGGCCAGACCTATCTCTGTTGCAAACGGTTTCAATACGAAATTGTTGAAACAAAACTTCTAAGAAATAAGGTTCATTTTTGCTTAATTTAAATAGAAACCGCGTGCAACAAAGATACGTTGTAGGGGGACAGCTGTTTTAGTACACAGACAAAATAGCAATAAAAACCACCAAAGAATTACATTTCATTTCACCCTATTTGTGGAATCGAGTTCCTAAAAGTAATTGTTGAACTCCTTGGAAATTAATAGCTTTAAATAAATAAGAACCGACTGAATTTATTAAAAATAACCAATCATTAAAAAAACATAAAATTTTAGCTTACCTCTCTTCAGGCGATACGAAAATAAAAAACTTAAAACGACTTTAATTTGTCATCATGACGAATATCTATTGTTTTATTGTTTTCAAAAATTGAACGCTCAAGAGAAAATAGTGATTACATTGTCTTTGAAAGCATATATAAAAAAAACAAATGATTAAATTATTATAAACTGAATGTAAGGCCTGTATTTATTTGACATCAGCGAATTGTCTGATATCTTAAACTGTCCACATAAAACTGAATATATGCTCTGTATTTCTGTTGTCACGGGATTGTGAACTCGCTTGCGTTTCTACTAGACGTAGCGCCTTAGCTGTAAATATGTTATAACTATTGTTCACCAAATCAACAGGTAAATTTCCCAATTCGCGAGCACTACCACGAAAATAAATGTACATGAAAAACGTAATTCATAGACAATTTCGCCACAAGTAACAGCGTGAGCAAATTTCATGCTCTGTGGTTTATGTATTGTATTCTCATTGTTTCATTCTTTCGTTTCGCTCGTTGAATCGGTTTGGTTTTTGACGCTATTATGTCATTGTTGACAGATTTTATGTCATTTTTGACAGGTGGTATGTCACTTTTGACAGTTTTTTGACATTTAATGACGCCCATCCATGATGCAGAATACGGCAGCTGGACGTCAGTTTCGGATAGCTCACATTCCCACATGTCCTTCCGCACTACTTCTGTTTGATTTCTGTTTTTGTTTTCTGTACTATACGCGATATTAGCAGACCCCCTATTCCCTATCTTTGTTGCAAACGGTTTCAATACTGAATTGACAAAACTCCTAAGAAATAAGGTTCATTTTTGCTTAATTCAAATAGAAACCGCGTGCAACAAAGATACGTAATAGGGGGTCAGAAATATGGTGATATATAATCGCCCTATAATCGCCTTTTAAAGAAGAAGTTGAAGTAAAAAAAAGTAAAACTTGGATTGTACTAATCTTTTTGGCCAGATCAGCCAAGCAAATTCCAATTTCAGGAATTGTAAATTAACTTATAAAGATATAGTTTTAATCGTAAGGATTTCGTTTGGCAAAGTTATTATTTACCTAGTGTTTTACCTTCATATTGTTTTTTAAACTAGGTACTTCTAGACTAATACACTTTCAGTCGATTAAGTATATCAGCTAGACGAGGTAAAGCCCAACAGCTGTTCGGATTAAAATCGGTCGGGGCGAGCGTACTACGTGTCGTCAAACGGCTCGGCATTCGTTTCGTTCAATTTTAATCGACTCAAACGTACAGTTCACACGCGACCGCGAATATCGGAAGGTATATGGCGAGAACGCGCCGAGTGCAGAACGGTCGAGTGAGGTCCGGCGGGCGGTGATGCGCGGGCGGGCGGCGCGGGCGGCGGGATGGCGAGCGAGGCGGTGCGCGTGGCGCTGCTGTGCGCCGCGTGGTACGCCGTCAGCTCGGCGTCCAACGTGGTCGGCAAGCTGGTGCTGACGCAGTTCCCGTTCCCGATGACGGTGACGATGGTGCAGCTGGCCAGCACGGTGCTGCTGAGCCCGCCGGCGCTGGCGCTGGCGCGCGTGCGCGCGGGGCCCGCCTGGCCGCGCCGCTACTACTGGCGCGCGCTGGCGCCGCTCGCCTTCGCCAAGTTCCTCACCACCGTGTGCTCCCAGGTCTCCATATGGAAGGTGCCCGTCTCTTATGCACACACAGGTCAGCACCCCGCACTAACTGCCAATTAACCCGGTGAGCCTTACATTCTCGTGTCTATTTTGACATTTCATTCCCAGTCTTTGTCAAGTAAGTTCTTCGCCATAAATAAAAAAAAAGTTTTGTCAAACTTGTTTTTATTCATTAATAGTTGTTAATTTAAATAACAACAATAACCAAAATATGACTTTTCTTTATATGCATATTTACAGGTGTTACAGCTGGGTCGGAAGCAGGTTGTTCCATTCGCAACTCATCCAAATCACTACTTGTCCCATTCTCAATACGTCCCGTTCGCGTCTCGTCGCAATCGCAACTCATCCTATCCTCTATTTATTTTCACAACTCATCCCATTCGCTACTTGTACTGTTCTTGGCTCACATTGGGTTATATACCTAACTGAATAATAATAAAAAATGCTGCAAATAATTTATTTTCTCAAAAAATATAGTTAAAGTGACTTAAATCTAAATTATACTGAATTTTCAAAATTATACAATAAAAGGGCAAACAAAATTATTTAAAAAAAAACAAAAAAATTTTCAATAGATGCTTACACAAGATTTGACAAAAAAAGAATATTCAAATTCTATTCATAAAAAAAGTATTAAGCGGTTTTGGTTTAGACGTCTGTGAAGTTAGCATCTCAAATGTTAGCATCTCACAAAGAAAATCAATATCAAGTGGCATCCAGCATAGTTCTACAGTTCTTGATAAGTTTTATCAATAGTTCCGTCGATTAAACCATTAATATCGTGTTTTTAAAAATTGAGATGCTAACTTCGCACACACATGATAGCATCTCATCACATTCCGAACACCTGACTACACAAGAGTCTACATTTGATGAGTTCTATGTTCCCAACAAGTTTTGACAATAGTTCTGGCGATAAAACTGATAAAATTGCGTTTTGGAAAAATGAGATGCTAAGTTCGCAAACAGATTGCAGCATCTCAACACAATCCGAAATCCTAACGCCACAAGAGTCTAAATCCGGTGAGTTCTATGCTCAAAATAATTTTCAACAATAGTTCTGGCGGATAATCAAATGAAATTGCGTTTTGAAAAAACTAAATGCTATCTACGCAAGAACAAAATGAAATCTAATCAAATTCCGAGAGTCAGACCAGAGCAATGGTTCTAGATGGAGACCAGCATCTCTTGCTATGAAATGACAAAGAGATATGGCTTCTGGAACTGTCACATATTTCTCCATCGAATTTAGCCTGCATCTCTTGCCATACAATACCATAGACTTTTTCCTATTCCTATATCGATTTTTTTTCCTTAAAAATCTCGTAATCAGTGAGATGCTAGCCTACTGTTGGGAGTTCCGGTTCAGAAAACGGTTCTAGATGATAACCAGCATCTGTTTCTACAAAATGCAAAAGAGTTCCGGCCTCCAAAACTTTTTCTTATTCCAATATCGATTTTTTTCCTTATAAATCCCGAAAGTAGTGAGATGCCAGCGTACTGTTGAGAGTTCCGGTTCAGAAAACGGTTCTAGATGATAACCAGCATCTGTTTCTACGAAATGCAAAAGAGTTCCGGCCTCCAAAACTTTTTCCTATTCCAATATCGATTTTTTTCCCTGAAAAATCTCGTAATTAGTGAGAAGCTAGCCTACTGTTGGGAGTTCTGGTTCAGAAAACGGTTCCAGATGATAACCAGCATCTGTTTCTACGAAATGCAAAAGAGTTCCGGCCTCTAAGACTTTTTCCTATTCCTATATCGATTTTTTTTCCCTTATAAATCCCGAAAATAGTGAGATGCCAGCCTACTGTTGAGAGTTCCGGTTCAAAAAACGGTTCTAGATGATAAACAGCATCTGTTTCTACGAAATGCCGAAGAGTTCCGGCCTCCAAGACTTTTTCCTATTCCTATATCGATTTTTTATCTTTAAAAATCTTGTAATTAGTGAGATGCCTACTGTTGAGAGTTCCGGTTCAGAAAACGGTTCTAGATGATAACCAGCATCTGTTTCTACGAAATGCAAAAGAGTTCCGGCCTCCAAAACTTTTTCCTATTCCAATATCGATTTTTTTCCCTGAAAAATCTCGTAATTAGTGAGATGCTAGCCTACTGTTGGGAGTTCTGGTTCAGAAAACGGTTCCAGATGATAACCAGCATCTGTTTCTACGAAATGCAAAAGAGTTCCGGCCTCTAAGACTTTTTCCTATTCCTATATCGATTTTTTTTCCTTATAAATCCCGAAAGTAGTGAGATGCCAGCCTACTGTTGAGAGTTCCGGTTCAGAAAACGGTTCTAGATGATAACCAGCATCTGTTTCTACGAAATGCAAAAGAGTTCCGGCCTCTAAGACTTTTTCCTATTCCTATATCGATTTTTTATCTTTAAAAATCTTGTAATTAGTGAGATGCCAGCCTACTGTTGAGAGTTCCGGTTCAGAAAACGGTTCTAGATGATAACCAGCATCTGTTTCTACGAAATGCAAAAGAGTTCCGGCCTCCAAAACTTTTTCCTATTCCAATATCGATTTTTTTCCCTGAAAAATCTCGTAATTAGTGAGATGCTAGCCTACTGTTGGGAGTTCTGGTTCAGAAAACGGTTCCAGATGATAACCAGCATCTGTTTCTACGAAATGCAAAAGAGTTCCGGCCTCTAAGACTTTTTCCTATTCCTATATCGATTTTTTTCCCTTATAAATCCCGAAAATAGTGAGATGCCAGCCTACTGTTGAGAGTTCCGGTTCAAAAAACGGTTCTAGATGATAAACAGCATCTGTTTCTACGAAATGCCGAAGAGTTCCGGCCTCCAAGACTTTTTCCTATTCCTATATCGATTTTTTATCTTTAAAAATCTTGTAATTAGTGAGATGCCTACTGTTGAGAGTTCCGGTTCAGAAAACGGTTCTAGATGATAACCAGCATCTGTTTCTACGAAATGCAAAAGAGTTCCGGCCTCCAAAACTTTTTCCTATTCCAATATCGATTTTTTTCCCTGAAAAATCTCGTAATTAGTGAGATGCTAGCCTACTGTTGGGAGTTCTGGTTCAGAAAACGGTTCCAGATGATAACCAGCATCTGTTTCTACGAAATGCAAAAGAGTTCCGGCCTCTAAGACTTTTTCCTATTCCTATATCGATTTTTTTTCCTTATAAATCCCGAAAGTAGTGAGATGCCAGCCTACTGTTGAGAGTTCCGGTTCAGAAAACGGTTCTAGATGATAACCAGCATCTGTTTCAACGAAATGCAAAAGAGTTCCGGCCTCTAAGACTTTTTCCTATTCCTATATCGATTTTTTATCTTTAAAAATCTTGTAATTAGTGAGATGCCAGCCTACTGTTGAGAGTTCCGGTTCAGAAAACGGTTCTAGATGATAACCAGCATCTGTTTCTACGAAATGCAAAAGAGTTCCGGCCTCCAAAACTTTTTCCTATTCCAATATCGATTTTTTTCCCTGAAAAATCTCGTAATTAGTGAGATGCTAGCCTACTGTTGGGAGTTCTGGTTCAGAAAACGGTTCCAGATGATAACCAGCATCTGTTTCTACGAAATGCAAAAGAGTTCCGGCCTCTAAGACTTTTTCCTATTCCTATATCGATTTTTTTTCCTTATAAATCCCGAAAGTAGTGAGATGCCAGCCTACTGTTGAGAGTTCCGGTTCAGAAAACGGTTCTAGATGATAACCAGCATCTGTTTCTACGAAATGCAAAAGAGTTCCGGCCTCTAAGACTTTTTCCTATTCCTATATCGATTTTTTTTCCTTATAAATCCCGAAAGTAGTGAGATGCCAGCCTACTGTTGAGAGTTCCGGTTCAGAAAACGGTTCTAGATGATAACCAGCATCTGTTTCTACGAAATGCAAAAGAGTTCCGGCCTCTAAGACTTTTTCCTATTCCTATATCGTAACAGTAGGCTGGCATCTCACTATTTTCGGGATTTATAAGGAAAAAAAATCGATATAGGAATAGGAAAAAGTCTTAGAGGCCGGAACTCTTTTGCATTTCGTAGAAACAGATGCTGGTTATCATCTAGAACCGTTTTCTGAACCGGAACTCTCAACAGTAGGCTAGCATCTCACACTTTCGGGATTTATAAGGAAAAAAAATCGATATTGGAATAGGAAAAAGTTTTGGAGGCCGGAACTCTTTTACATTTCGTAGAAACAGATGCTGGTTATCATCTAGAACCGTTTTCTGAACCGGAACTCTCAACAGTAGGCTGGCATCTCACTAATTACAAGATTTTTAAAGATAAAAAATCGATATAGGAATAGGAAAAAGTCTTGGAGGCCGGAACTCTTCGGCATTTCGTAGAAACAGATGCTGTTTATCATCTAGAACCGTTTTTTGAACCGGAACTCTCAACAGTAGGCTGGCATCTCACTAATTACGAGATTTTTCAGGGAAAAAAATCGATATTGGAATAGGAAAAAGTTTTGGAGGCCGGAACTCTTCGGCATTTCGTAGAAACAGATGCTGGTTATCATCTAGAACCGTTTTTTGAACCGGAACTCTCAACAGTAGGCTGGCATCTCACTAATTACGAGATTTTTCAGGGAAAAAAATCGATATTGGAATAGGAAAAAGTTTTGGAGGCCGGAACTCTTTTGCATTTCGTAGAAACAGATGCTGGTTATCATCTGGAACCGTTTTCTGAACCAGAACTCCCAACAGTAGGCTAGCATCTCACTAATTACGAGATTTTTCAGGGAAAAAAATCGATATTGGAATAGGAAAAAGTTTTGGAGGCCGGAACTCTTTTGCATTTCGTAGAAACAGATGCTGGTTATCATCTAGAACCGTTTTCTGAACCGAAACTCTCAACAGTAGGCTGGCATCTCACTAATTACAAGATTTTTAAAGATAAAAAATCGATATAGGAATAGGAAAAAGTCTTGGAGGCCGGAACTCTTCGGCATTTCGTAGAAACAGATGCTGTTTATCATCTAGAACCGTTTTTTGAACCGGAACTCTCAACAGTAGGCTGGCATCTCACTATTTTCGGGATTTATAAGGGAAAAAAAATCGATATAGGAATAGGAAAAAGTCTTAGAGGCCGGAACTCTTTTGCATTTCGTAGAAACAGATGCTGGTTATCATCTGGAACCGTTTTCTGAACCAGAACTCCCAACAGTAGGCTAGCATCTCACTAATTACGAGATTTTTCAGGGAAAAAAATCGATATTGGAATAGGAAAAAGTTTTGGAGGCCGGAACTCTTTTGCATTTCGTAGAAACAGATGCTGGTTATCATCTAGAACCGTTTTCTGAACCGGAACTCTCAACAGTACGCTGGCATCTCACTACTTTCGGGATTTATAAGGAAAAAAATCGATATTGGAATAAGAAAAAGTTTTGGAGGCCGGAACTCTTTTGCATTTTGTAGAAACAGATGCTGGTTATCATCTAGAACCGTTTTCTGAACCGGAACTCCCAACAGTAGGCTAGCATCTCACTGATTACGAGATTTTTAAGGAAAAAAAATCGATATAGGAATAGGAAAAAGTCTATGGTATTGTATGGCAAGAGATGCAGGCTAAATTCGATGGAGAAATATGTGACAGTTCCAGAAGCCATATCTCTTTGTCATTTCATAGCAAGAGATGCTGGTCTCCATCTAGAACCATTGCTCTGGTCTGACTCTCGGAATTTGATTAGATTTCATTTTGTTCTTGCGTAGATAGCATTTAGTTTTTTCAAAACGCAATTTCATTTGATTATCCGCCAGAACTATTGTTGAAAATTATTTTGAGCATAGAACTCACCGGATTTAGACTCTTGTGGCGTTAGGATTTCGGATTGTGTTGAGATGCTGCAATCTGTTTGCGAACTTAGCATCTCATTTTTCCAAAACGCAATTTTATCAGTTTTATCGCCAGAACTATTGTCAAAACTTGTTGGGAACATAGAACTCATCAAATGTAGACTCTTGTGTAGTCAGGTGTTCGGAATGTGATGAGATGCTATCATGTGTGTGCGAAGTTAGCATCTCAATTTTTAAAAACACGATATTAATGGTTTAATCGACGGAACTATTGATAAAACTTATCAAGAACTGTAGAACTATGCTGGATGCCACTTGATATTGATTTTCTTTGTGAGATGCTAACATTTGAGATGCTAACTTCACAGACGTTTGGTTTAGTACTATAATAATGTTGTACACTAACATGTCTAATCAAAAATCAAGTAAGTGATTTCACGTTAATTTACAAAAATAAAGAATATTCAAATTCCATAATTCTTAAAAAAAGTATTAAGCCGTTTGATGTTACCATTGGTTTTAAAAAATATATAAATCTAAATTACTATAATAATGTCATACACAAACATGTCTAATCAAAGTGGTTTCACTTACATTTACAAAAAATATATATTCACTTTCTTTGATTTATAATCAGTCAGTCTTAAATATTATATGAATTACCATATATAATTATCATAAATAGGTACCTACATAAAACAACATTGACACCTATAACTAGTTGCAAATTAGTTACTTTTTTAAAAAGTGACTTTATCGAAGTAAAAAATATATAAATGGGACGAGCTGCAAATAGGACGTGTTGCGAATAGGATGAGTTGCAAATGGGACAAGCTGCAAATGGGACGAGTTGAGAATGGGACAAGCTGCGCGTTGAACGTATTTCGAATGTGTGACAGTTGCAAACGGCACAACCTTCTTCCGACCCGTTACACCTGTATATAATTTTTGATAATAAGGCCTGCATTAACAGTCTTTCCAAGTATGTTGTGCGTTTCCTTCTTTCGGCTACTAATCAATATTATAATGCTGTTACCTGTTCAACTCCAAGAAACATATTTATTGCATGTGCTGCATTGTTTTAGCTATAAATAATCTTGCATGGGTTCCACCAAAAACTATTAATCCAACTAACAATATTATAATCCATAACTTATTGTATGAATGAGATGTCGCGAACAGTATGTAACTTTGCATATAGGAAAGAAGGTTCTAGTAAAATGACATGTATTTTTTAATTTAAGATGTTTACAACCAGGATGCCAATTAACTCTATGTTTTGGACTTTTGACAATACCTGTGGTGAGATCGTAGTTCATATAGACCAACAGATCGTTACATTGGTGACTCATCCATTCAACCAGAACAAGCTCTATGTGGCAATTTCGAAGATCCCACTATTGCCCATATTTGTCTGTAAGGGTGCTTTATAACAACCATTTTTTTCATGATATAATTTGCCGTGCAATTACTCTACCTTCAGTGACTACCATGCTAGTAATGAAATTACTGGAGACATTTCTGTTTATACATACACTTCGGGTCGGGTAGGGTGTAGTGTACTTTTGCCATTCATTCGTTGGAATTACATTTTGATCGTTTTACGTTCATCGCCCGAGGACTTTAAGCAGTTTTTAAGATAGACCCCGGGACGAGGAGGTACCAATTCGGGAGGGGCGGCGTGTTGCAGTGAAGGCGACGACGCCGCTGTGGACGGCGGGGCTGGCGTGGGTGCTGTTCGGCGAGCGGCAGGAGGCGCGCGTGCGCTGGGCGCTGGTGATGATCGCGGGCGGCGTGGGCGTGGCGTCGCTGACGGAGCTGCAGTTCGACGCGGGCGGGCTGGGCGCGGCGCTGGCGGCCGCGGCGCTGCTGTCGCTGCAGCACCTGTACTCGAAGCGCGCGCTGCGCGAGTCGGGCGCGCACCACCTGCGCCTGCTGCTGACGCTGTCGCGGCTGGCGCTGGCGCTGTTCCTGCCGCTGTGGGCGTGGCACGACGGCGCGGCGCTGTGGGCGGGCGGCGCGGAGGCGGCGCGGCCGGCGGCGGCGCTGCTGGCGGCGGACGGCGCGCTGGCGTGGCTGCAGGCGGTGCTGGCGTTCAGCGTGCTGTCGCGCGTGTCGCCGCTGGGCTACGCGGTGGCGTCGGCGGCCAAGCGCGCGGCCGTGGTGGCGGCGTCGCTGCTGCTGCTGCGCAACCCGGCGCCGCCCGCCAACCTGGCCGGCATGGCGCTGGCGGCGGCCGGCGTGCTGGCCTACAACCGCGCGCGCGCCGCCCGCGCCGCCGCCGCCGCCGCCGCGCCCGCGCGCCCGCTGCTGCCCGTCTGACGCTCGCCGCTCTGCCGCCGGTCTCGTCCTTGCGGTTGATTGTGAATATTTTCTAATCGAAATGATGACCTTTCTCGTCTCGCCCGATGTAAATGTCATTGTAGTCGATTTGTGGTTGATTGTGTATTTGATAATATGGAAAGAGATAATCGAAGGCCGATCGGAAATTAACAGGCGGAAACTTTTTTACTTTTAAGGAATGAGATTAAATCCTGCAAGATCTAAATTCATACATGTTGAGAAATAAGAAAACTAAAAATATCAGCAAAAAATACTACAAAACATCCTTTGATATGCCATTTGATGATTCCTAGAGTTTTGTCTTTAGTGGCATCTATGGGCCGACTGGTGCTTTAATGTTAATACAGGGTGTATATTGTTTTATTTTTAAATCTAAGTTTTGATTTATTTAATGAATAAGAATATTTCACTTGACTGCAAGATTTGGAGTTAATATAAAAAATATGGTGTTTTATTAAAATAATCATCCAAAATTATGGTTACCAATGAAACGCATCTTAAAATAATTACCCTAATCGAAACCTTTATAAATATGAGAATAACATGTTGTTCGCTTCAGGTGACATAACAATGACATTGACAGTAGATGTATATGGTAAGGAGAGAATACAATAACTCTTTATTGACACCAATAATAAAAAGTATAGAATATAAATTACTAATAAATAGGTACAATGGGCGGTCTTATCGCTAAGAGCGATATCTTCCAGGCAACTTTTGGATGGAAAAGAATAATATAGATAAGCAGGGATCGTGTTGTGGTACAACTGAGACTAAGTACTAAACAAACTACATAAACACTACACATATGTACATATCTAATATATATGTATACAATATCATATACCATAATAAATATAATACATACACTTGCATAAATAAATTAATACATTCAATCACATCCATACAAGTGAGCAAAAAAGAAAAAAAATACTTATTTCATACGCTGTTAGGTTATTAAGGTAAAAGTTTTATTTGTAATTTAAAAGAATCAAAGGATTGATTGTTTATACCACACCACATGACAGAAGACAACATGTTATTCTCATATCAGTCGGTCGAAATGCAGGAGAGTGAGAGGACCCCAAGTATGTGTCTCAGCATGATCTATCTCATAGACAACAAATAATAGCTAGGTTGTGTTTGTTTTTCGGAGTCAAATGATGAGAAAATGATACTAATAAAACTTGGTTTAACATTTTTTATTAGAATTTTGTAGAAAGTTAAAATATAATACAGATGATATTGACATTAAATCTTAGAGCAAAAACTATATTATGAGGTACAGTATAGGACATTCATAGTCTCACAGATCATTAAAATTCAAAGACTGCGCTCGAACTAACACCCAGGAGCTCATACCCAGGATTATCACAAACAAACGAGAGCAAAGAGGCAGGCCATCGCCACGAGCTAGTTCTCGCATGAATCAATTCAATAACTCACATCACATCGTATCACCGAGCTCACTTCACTACGACCACCTGCCACCACGGGACGGAGCCAACGTTCGGCAGACAATATCATTGAGGTCCGTTTTTGAGGAGCGTAAGCAGGGCGCGTTCCACCAGCGGCAGAGTGAAGCGGTCGAAGTCGGTGCCGCAGCACACGTGCACGGGCGCGAGGAGCGCGGCGGCCAGGCGGCGCGCCAGCCCCGCGGCCGCGCCCGCGCCCTCGCCCAGCAGCGGCGCCGCCAGCGCCTCCTCGCGCGGCCCGCGCGGCACAGCCAGCGCCGCGCCGCCGAGCCGCTCGCTGCCGCGCGCGCCCGCGCCCACCCACACCAGCACCGACGACTCCGCGCGCAGCGCCGCCGCGCGGCACACCGCGCCGCCGCTCCACACCTCCACCTCCTCCACCTTCCACTTGCTAGCTCGATAAGTGATGCGCCTGCTGGAACTCACGGTGCGGGGCGACTTTCCTATTTCCATCCTCCGGGAACTTATTATTGTCGATCTCTAACTGTGATACTCTGATTAAAATGGTACTCGTTTTCTCAAAACCGAAGGGGGAATAAATATACTATCGGAGGAACAGAACCTAACTAAAATAATGTTATTGTATTGTATGTACGTTACGTACGTAGTTTACACATTTTTACGTGACTTTTAAGATAATCCTTTAATAGTATTCGCTCATTTCTTATTTATTACAAATATGAAGAAGTAGAAGAAAAGGATACAAGCTAAGCAAAGATCATTGTAATCACTCCGTTTTGTATACAAGTACCAAACCGTAGCTTAGGTTTATTTTCTAATATTTTCTATCTCGATGACAAGTACAATTATGTCATGTCAGCATAGACTAAATAAGGAAGTCTTCTTCTTCTTAGTTATGGCTTCGCAATCTTGTGCATTTAGCCAGTGTCAAGTAATAATATAATATTTCAAGTTAAAATTTCTAGTTACAAGTCAAAGCTAAGTACAAGAGTCAAGGTCCAGTTATAGTCAAGTCATGCCCTAGTAAAGTGGTAGAAACTTTACTAGAACTTCTATTGGAATTTTGAGAGAAGGCGAAAATCACGATATTTAACTCAGTATGACTTGCCTACACTTGCGCACATTTACTAAGTATTAACGGTTAATAATCCACCATTATTAAACATTAAGACTCGAAGAATCACAGGTTTTGGAAAATTTTACAAAATCAACAACGCAATTTTTTCATTTTCAATCAAAAGAACGGTATATATGTAATAAAATAATATAACAATTCCAAATAAGGAAGTATCGAAGTGCTGGGAAGATGCCTTCAAACTTCTGGAGTGGAAAGGACTTGGCATCAATATTAACGGCGAGTACATCACTCACCTTCGTTTTGCCGACGATATCGTAGTCATGGCAGAATCGATGGAAGACCTCAGCACAATGCTCGAAGGCCTCAATCGAGTTTCCCAACGGGTGGGCCTTAACATGAACATGGACAAGACGAAGATTATGTCGAACGTCCATGTTGTGCCCACCCCAGTATCACTTGGGAACTCGATGCTCGAAGTTGTTGACAGGTACGTCTACCTAGGACAAACTGTTCAACTAGGTAGGTCCAACTTCGAGAAAGAGGTCAATCGTCGAATTCAACTCGGCTGGGCAGCGTTCGGGAAACTACGCAACGTCTTTTCGTCCAAAATCCCTCAATGCCTCAAGACAAAAGTCTTTGATCAGTGTGTGTTACCAGTGATGACTTATGGAACTGAAACGTGGCCTCTTACTGTGGGCCTTATAAATAAGCTCAGAGTCGCACAACGAGCTATGGAAAGGGCTATGCTCGGAATTTCTCTACGAGATCGAATTAGAGAGAGAGTAGACGAACGAAAGTCACCGACATAGCCCGGCGGATAAGCAAGTTGAAGTGGCAATGGGCAGGGCACATAGTACGCAGAACTGATGGCCGATGGGGCCGAAAGGTTCTCGAATGGAGGCCACGGACTGGCAAGCGCAGTGTCGGAAGACCGCCCACAAGGTGGACGGACGACATAATGAAGGTCGCAGGAAGACGCTGGATGCAGGCCGCTAACAACCGTTCTTTTGGAAATCTTTGGGGGAGGCCTATATCCAGCAGTGGACTTCTTGTGGCTGAGATGATGATATATTTTATTAAATTATAAGAACCGAGATATATGTATTATAATCATTTATGTATAGGTATTTATTACTTTAACTAATCATCTAACTTTCTTTTGTCTCTCTCCCTCTCTATACCTTTTTGATGCACGCCTACATCCCTCTTCTCGTCTACCATGTGTGGTTGACTGGTAGAGAATGCCCCTAGCATTAAGTCCACCTTTTGTACATTTTGTGCAATAAAGAATGAAATAATAATATTGATAAATGAATTATTTATGGTAAAGTTCGTACATGGAATCTCTACTTTTCCGTATCCCATTAGTGGTCCATTGGTGGTAAGTGGTCGTATTTCTATACGAGAGTCAAAAGATTTTTCTTGATATTAGTAGTAGCTTTGTTGTATTCGTTGTGAACACCACCTAGTAGCAAAATATTTTTACCATCCTGTCCATTCAAAGGTTGCCTGTAAGAAATTGCTTAATGTGATAAGGCCACCCATTGTACAAAAAATATATTATTTTATTTTTCTTTGTCATTATTTTATTTATTGGTGTTCAATAAAGAAATATTGTATTGTATAGTGATTAACATATTTGCAAAATGCACATAGTTTGCAAAACCAAAATAAGGAAAAAAAAGCTGCCTTGACAATTCTAGATTGAAATTACTAATGAATAGGAATGAAGGCCACGGTGTAACGTTTGACCAATAGCGTTGAGACATTTGGAAATATTTATCTACTATTCGACATACATTGTCGTGGTCTACTATGATTGGTTAAAATTTCAGCCGGTTATGTTACGACCAATAAGAAGACCGCTTCAACCGCGCTACAGTTGTCAAAATCACTTTGTTAGCCGGAAACGAATTAATTTACATTAGGTGCAAGCGCTGTGTCGACGGCTGTCGGCGTTTAATATAAATTATAATTTAAAATAATTGACTACAAATTAATATAGGCGAGTTCAGTAAAAACACATTTGATAGTAAAGTCGCCGCTATGAAATACATTTTGTTTTTAGGGGTGGGCGTCCTCCTGTTATCAGGTAAGTTAAGTTTATAAATTGTTGACGTTGCATTCATCTTTTGTGAACAACGATTTCTTTCATTCTGTGACAAACTATAATAAGTATTAAGGTCTCATTGTTGTAACGTTTTCAAATTGTTTGTAATATTAGATATTTTATTATAAACTACGTACCGATTCAACATAACCCGGCCGGCATAGTTTCTGGTGTCAAGACGTTCTTGCACCCATTGTCGGCATTAAACCGGTATACGAAACCGATACCAACCATTATACGATGCTCTACTCAATTAGTACATTAAAGTCTAATGCATTGTATTGGTGGGATTTGCCACATTTGATAGCACAAGTACCTACCCTACTAGGTATTTCATTAACCTGCTTCTCGATTGGTAGGATGCAAAAAGTTTGGGAATTCTAATCAATAATTATTGCAATAACCTTCACGTGAAATAGTGGTGAAATGCTAGCTTATCAGGAATATAAAAAATAAGCCTGTATGCTATTTAGAATCTAACACCAGCATTTTTTGTATTTCTAATAGTGTACCTCTCCAAGTGTATATTATGATATAGGTATGTTACCTTACTTAACATATTATTATTTTTCTTTGAAAAACCAATCCTATAGGGTGTTTTCTCATTTGTCAAGGTAACATACAGTGTACCGCATCAGAGTCTTGACTACATCAAGGTCAAGTCAGATGATAGTCTCGGATGAGGTGTCAATACTTTGTGTGTTTTAAAGTGATGTCATTATGTTGCAGGATGCGGGCGAGCGGAGGAGACAGGGCTAGACTCGCTGGACAAAGTCACGCTGGATGCCGACCTTGGGGCATCACGTGAGGGATCCCGCACAGGTAACCTGCACAATACATTGATTCTACTCATACTACTCACAGATTTATTCCATATCTACTACAACTAGGTATACCCATGTGTTATGCTCTGATTCATTTCCATTCTTTAATTAATTTTGTTAGATAAGGAAATATGAAATGAATAAAACTCAACATTCATGTTTGATTTTCCTTAAGTCATAAATGGCTTTAAGCTCACATAACACTATTAGATAAAACTGATGGATATGCAACAGACTTGTCAGCATTAGTCTATCATGTTGCACAGAGAGAGAAAGTTGAGTATAATTGCAACCTTTGTGGTGAGTGGATACCCTCCTACAATGTTGAGGCAGTGAAGTCAAGTGTTAATCCTACAATGTTGATTTAACACTTGACTTCACTGCCCTGCCTAGTTGAATATGGTAAAAATTACTATTAGCTTCCGATACTATTTCTCATAGAAAATTTGTAGAAGTTCTTGATAACTTGGTTATTTATGTGAGTAGAAATGCTTAGCTGAGAGGAGTGTAACATGTACATGTCATAGGAAAACCAAAGAAAACAAATGGGTGTTACAATTACAAACCTCTTATCAAAGTGAATTGTGAATGAATTTCAACACTTACATAGACATCTACTGCTTGCTGTTCATCTATAAATACATAAACAAATAAATATTGATATTGTATTTATTTCTTAAAATACCTTAAATAATAGACAAAAGATTATTGAATGTAAACTATCAACTAATTTAAAATAATACCTGAATAATATTAGGTATGAACTGTACAATCTACTTAGATACACAATATTGTACATTTAGTTTTTGATAAAAGCATCTTCCCGTCAATCAATGCTATAAATTCACAGAACTGAGTCAATAATAATGTTTTTATATTATTATTGACACAGTTCAGAAACATTTTGCCTTATTGACGGGAAGTCAATGAAAATGACTGGTTTAATTGTTCAGTACAATGGTATCCATATGAAGATGTTGAGAACTTTATTATACACAACATTGTATTAGGTACACGCAGTTGATAAACACATCTTCCAGTCAGTCAATGTTCTGCCAGCCTGTGATCTGAAATATCAATAATATGAGCACATGTCGCCAACAAATTAATAATGTAGAAAATCTATTGGATTAGTTGGTTATCAGTTCAAAGCTACACATTAACAATGATAACACATGTGTATGGAATTCAAATTATAATCTCACTGATATTTTAACTCATTGATTGATACCATTAGTGTGTGTTTATATGTTATCTTAAATGGTAATATGTAGCAGGATAACAAATAAACCCACACTATTTAGCGCAATAGCATTTCCTACTTGTGTTGATGAATTTGTGCTTTGGGTATATATATTTAAAAAAAAAACCCTAACTCGCCATAACTCTTCAAAAAATAAAGTTAAAATTATGTGTTTTTTTATTAACTTCAAATAAAGAGGAGGTTCTCAATTCAACATATTGTCTTCCTAGGTTTTTTTTATTCAGTATAGGCAAACATTTGACCACTATCTCACCTGATGGGAAGTGATGATGCAATTGATGAATAGGTAAGCTATTTTGATGTTTTTTATTTTATTTTAAATTCAAATTCAATTCTTTATTGCATTCTCTAAATGTAGATATTTTATAGCTGGTGCTTCCCATATGGTCCCATTTAAATTTAATCAGGATCTGACCAGTAGTTTTATAGTAATCCTCAATAATGATAATGTTCAAGGGTTCTGAAGATAAAGCGGCGAAGTCGCTTTTCTTAAACTTTACTCGCATTTGAATTATTTTATGTTTATTTTATGATACTCTTACAGGAGTATCATAAAATAAACATAAAATAATTATGATACTATTACATATTTATGAATAAACATTTAGAAGACTACAAATTACATCCCACTGATGAAGTGAGAGTGATAGAAAATGCGTCCTTCCTGAGGGACGAGCCTACAGTGTTTCCAATTGAATCATTAACATATTTTAACCAAAAATCATGTGTTAGAAATATGGTAATAAAAGACTTTATTATAAATAATTATTATATAGAAAAAAGTTATAAGACACCGACCCAATATCTTGTGAGGCGAAATGTAGGCGTGAGATCTCAGCTCGGCGCGAACGACGATGAAATACACTTGAAATATATCATCAGTCGATACTGGCTAAATGTACAAGTTAAAGAAGCCTGAAAATTCAAAGAAAAAAAAAACGTCGAGCGTCAATCGACGCGGCTCGGCGTCCGGGAGCGAGCGCGGGAGCCGTCGGTCGCTAGCGGCGGCCGAGGCGCGCGTCCTCCGCCAGCACCAGCAGCCGCGCCTTCAGCCACGCCGAGTCCCGCACGTGGTGCGCCAGCCGCCGGTCGCCGCGCGCCGCCGCCGCCGCCGTCGCCGCCGCGTCCGCCGCCCACCACCCGTACCTGCGGCGAGAGCGGGCTGTAGCGCGCCGCCACGGGGACGGGCCGCGGGACCGGGACCGGGAACGAGACCTACTCGTGCGCGCTGGTGAGCGGGCTCGCGAGGCGCTCGCGGGGCCCGCGCTCGAACATGTCGCGGATGGAGCGCAGCGAGCCCTCCTCGTCGCCGTCGGCCGGCTGCGCGCGCGCGTAGAACTTGCCCGTCACCGTGGCGGCTGCGGACGGAACGCGCGCTGTAGTAGTAGTAGCGGGGCGGCGGGCCGCGGGGCTCGGCCGGGCGGGCTACTCACGCAGGCCGAGGGGCTTCACGAGCGACACGTAGGAGCGGCCGGGCTCGCGCTGCGCCGCGAACCGCAGCTTGAAGGAGCGCGGGTGGTGCACGGGCGCCGCCTCCGCCGCGCCGCCGCCGCCGCCGCCGGCCGCCGCCCCCGGGCTGGTCGCGCCCGACTGTCCCGCCGACATCGCCGCAGGAACCTCGAGTAGATCGTCCGCGGGCCGCTCTGTCGTCGCCCTTCCTTCCGCGCGCTCTCGTCGTGTCGTTGCTTCGCGGCGTCGCGTCGTTGGATCGATGCCGGCCGGAGGGTGGCACGCGCCGGCACGATTCCGCCCCCCTTTCTTACGTGAACTAAGTCGCGGAACATCTTTTTAGGTTTCGATCGTTTTCTCGTCGAACTTTCGATCGGCTTATGGATTTGAGATTTAAATTACCCATTCTAGGCCTATCTTTTCTATTATCGACCGAATATTCCCGTAACTAGAGATTTAGGGTCGACGCTAGCTAGTCCATCGGAGATATAACATTATCCGAGACTTTGGCTTTCATTCGGGCGGGCCGGGGCCATATGCTGGATAAACTAAAAACTTCTGACGGGAGATTATACTTAACTTATCGGGCCCACAGTTAGCGTATTTTTTTCATTTCGTCGTAAATAAAGCTGACCAACGAAATCAAAATTAAAATCACTTCAATAATAAAGAAGTTATAAGCGTGCGTATCGATCTCATGCTACTTAGAGCTGTTAAAGACGTAATAGTTTTTAAGGGCCATGTAAAATCAAATCATTTATTCGTCAGAATGCAGGTGTATATGAATAAATCAATATAAGATCTTGAATAAAACAATATTGGTTGCCATTTACATTCTCGCCCTTGTTAGGCATACAAAAAAAAATAAAAATTAAAAACAATTATAAAAAATAATAAATAATATAACATATCATGCATAACAGAAATAATATATAACGAGGAATTCATCATTTATATTATAATTACAGAGTTACAAAAATGTATTATTATGTCAAGATAATTATAGTTATGTGTTTAAAGTTTTATCATTTATAAATTCAATGATGTTATAATAACATTTGTCTAAAAGCAATCTCTTTAGCTTAAATTTAATGTCAGATAAATTAAATTGTTTCAAGTGTTCTGGTATTTTATGTATATTTTTGGCGCCATACAAAATACACTGTTGTGCATTAGTGTCGTATGGGACAATCGCATACAGAGTTTGGATTTATTTCTCATATTAATTTTATACTATTCGCCTAAGGATCGGAAGTAATTCGGGTTATTTTTAACAAATAGTGCAACTTCATATTTATATTTGCAAGGCAACGTCATAATTCGTAAATTTTTAAAATAGGGCTTGCAGCTGTCTGTGGGTTTTAGTTGGATTATTGCTCTTAAACATCTTTTCTGAGCCAGAAACACATTTTGAAATAAAACTTTGGCCCAAAAATAAAATGGCAATTGCAATGAAAATATTAAGGGTTATACTTTGCACGTAACTGGGTGTCAAATCCAATTTTTTATGTAAGATTAAAAAACCATGGCTTTGGTCATTGTGTATCTTTAAAACTAAAATGTTCTCGCTCAAAAACTCCAATAGTTTCAACATATACCACAAATAAGCTGTTCCTTGTAAGGTAATTCCTACGCTAAGGAAACTTCTTAACTTATTTTTGCTTTCACCATTCCATTTTCATTAGGCGATTCGTAAGCTAGGATATGCCTAAATTTTTCGATCTTGGCTATGGTTTTGATTTCTAATATTGTCTGCTTGGTTTTTGATGTGACTTAAATTATATTTTCTTTTTTTTTCTTGATTAAATACGAGGCAAAATTAGTTTATTCATAAAACCTAACCTATTTTTATAACTGACAATAGAATCACTAGTAGAATTCACAAAGATGAGTTTTGCCGCGAAAGTGAAAAAATAGCGTTGTTGACTTCGTATAATTTTCCAAAACCTGTGATTCTTCGAGTGGTAATGTGTAATATGGTGGATAAATAACCGTTAATACTTAGTAAACGTGCATAAGTCTACACTTATTGCCTACGCAAATGATACCAAGTTGAAATACGTGATTTTCACCTTCGCTCCAAAACTCCAATAGAAATTCCAGTAAAGTTTCTACCACTTTACTAGGACATGACTTGACTGGATCTTGACTCTTTTTCTTGACTTTGACTTGTGACTAGGACTTTTAGTATGAAATGCACTTGAAATATATTACTACTTGTGACTGGCTAAATGCACAAGATTGCGCAGCCAAAATTAATAATAAAAAAAATGCATAAAGATAACGTTTTATTACTGGACACTGGCTAAATGATTATAATTTGTTGAGCCAAAATTTTTGCTGTCAATTTAGGAATCACCTAAGCTTTACGCACTGCCAATCGGTGTCCTAAGTTTAGGTAGGTCTTAAGGTCGTTAAGCATCTCCTAAAGGTTGGTGAAACGTATTTAAATAAAGTTCTGTCAACTTACTTACGAAGCCCATACAAAAAATGACAACTATTTAGAAATTACCAAACCATAAACACCGGGGAATCGGTGTTCTACACTTAGGTAGCTCCTAAGGTTGTTAAGTAGCACCTAAGGTTGATGAAACGTATTTTTGTGCTAGGTAGCTCTTAAATGCTTAGGCATCTCATTTAGGCGACACCTAAGTTTAGTGAAAACGGGGTCACACTCACTTTGTCGGAAAAACAAAGCGTCCCCTTCATTCTAGTAAAAAAGTTTCAACGCCTCAGCTCAGAGCGTTTACATTACGTCGAATCATGTATTCCATAAACCCTGTCATTTAGAATAGTTTTGATCACATCCGCTATCGTACCGTAACTTGACGGATATCGTTTGTCGTGTGCAGACGCGGAGACGGTGGCGCGCGAGGAGGAGGCCATCTCGCCGGACGGGCTCAACGTGGCGCAGCTGCGCGAACTGCGCGAGAAGGCGCAGAACTACACCTTCCAGACCGAAGTCAACCGCATGATGAAGCTCATCATCAACTCGCTGTACCGCAACAAGGAGATCTTCCTGCGCGAGCTCATCTCCAACGGGTCCGACGCGCTCGACAAGATCCGCCTGCTGTCGCTCACCGAGCGCGACGTGCTCGAGGCCAACCCCGACATGAGCATCCGCATCAAGGCCGACCCCGAGCGCCGCCTGCTGCACATCATCGACTCCGGCGTCGGCATGACCAAGCAGGAGCTCGTCAACAACCTCGGCACCATCGCCAAGTCGGGCACGGCCGACTTCCTCTCGCGCATGCAGGACGCGGAGCAGGTGAGTGCCTCCCCGCCTCCCCGCCGCCCGCCGCCGCGCCCGCGCTCACCGCCCGCTTGTGTTGCAGAGCGACGCGCAGGAGATGAACGACATGATCGGCCAGTTCGGCGTCGGGTTCTACTCGGCCTTCCTGGTGGCCGACCGCGTCACCGTCGTGTCCAAGCACAACTCCGACAAGCAGCACGTGTGGGAGTCGGACGCCAACTCGTTCAGCGTGGCCGAGGACCCGCGCGGCGACACGCTGCTCCGCGGCACGCACATCACGTACGTACGCCTCCCCCCCTCCTCCCTCCCCCTCCCCCGCCTCTCCCGTCACACCTCTAACGCCTCCGCTCGCCCGCAGGCTGCACATGAAGGAGGAGGCGTCGGACTTCCTGCAGCCGGACACGATCCGCGCGCTCGTCAAGAAGTACTCGCAGTTCATCAACTTCCCGATCCACCTGTGGGCCTCGCGCACCGAGACCGTGGAGGAGGAGCCGGCCGACGCGGACGCGGCGGACGCGGACGCTGACGCGGCGGACGAGGACGCTCAGGTGGAGGACGAGGCCGAGAAGCCGGAGCCGCGCAAGACCGAGAAGACCGTGTGGGACTGGGAGCTGATGAACGACAACAAGCCGCTGTGGACGCGCAAGCCGGCCGACGTGTCGGACGCCGAGTACGCGCAGTTCTACCGCGCGCTCACCAAGGACGCGGAGCCGCCGCTGGCGCGCGCGCACTTCGTGGCCGAGGGCGAGGTGACGTTCCGCGCGCTGCTGTTCGTGCCGCGCGTGCAGCCCTCCGACTCCTTCAACCGCTACGGCTCGCACACCGACCACATCAAGCTCTACGTGCGCCGCGTCTTCATCTCCGACGAGTTCAACGACCTCATGCCCAACTACCTGCGCTTCATCCAGGGCATCGTGGACAGCGACGACCTGCCGCTGAACGTGTCGCGCGAGACGCTCCAGCAGCACAAGCTCATCAAGATCATCAAGAAGAAGCTCGTGCGCAAGGTGCTCGACATGCTCAAGAAGATCTCCGAGGAGGAGTACGACGCCTTCTGGAAGGAGTACTCGACGAACATCAAGCTCGGCCTCATGGAGGACCCGTCCAACCGCTCGCGGCTCGCCAAGCTGCTGCGCTTCCAGTCGTCGGCGTCGCCCGACCGCCAGACCTTCCTGGCCGACTACGTGGAGCGCATGAAGCCCAAGCAGCAGCACATCTACTACATCGCCGGCACCAGCCGCGCAGAGGTCAGTGCCCCCGATCACTCCCCGTCCGCCGTCGCTGAACACCCGACGATCGGCCGTCTCCTATTTTTTTCCGGTACAAGGATATACTCTTTTTCGAATTCGATTTTCCCCCGAACGAGACGACGAAATTGGCCCACCGGAGTCATAATCGGACCTCGGTTCGCCTCGGGGTTTTTGAAATTTCTTTTTAAAAGCGGACGACCGATTTTCGGGTCCGATTTCATCCCGTCCCACGTACGATAACTTCGCCGAACTCTCCACCCGAACGATACTTTCGCATTTAAAATTTTTCGTTTCCGACGAGAACGACCCCGTCTTCGACGAGTCACTTCGGCCGCGGGTTTCGGTAATATTTCAATAGACGAACCGAAACGCGGCCGAAAGGACCCGGGGCGGGACGTAGTCACAGCGAGGACGGTGGTGTCGCCGCAGGTGGAGCGGTCCCCGTTCGCGGAGGGGCTGGTGGCGCGCGGGTTCGAGGTGCTCTACCTCACCGAGGCCGTGGACGAGTACAGCATGTCCTCGCTGCCCGAGTACGACGGGAAGAAGTTCCAGAACATCGCCAAGGAAGTGGTGGACTTCGAGGACGGTGAGCATCGCGTCGGTCGCGGGTCGCTCGCGCGGGCGGGTCGACAGGCGGTGTACACGCGTGTGTGTCGTTGCAGGGACGGCGGCGCAGGAGCGCTGGGAGGCGGCGCGCGTGCGGTTCGAGCCGCTGACGCGCTGGCTGGGAGACAAGCTCGGCAAGTGGGTGGCGCGCTGCTCCGTGTCGCGGCGGCTGGCGCGCTCGCCGGCCGTGCTGGCGGCCACGTCGTTCGGCTGGACCGGCAACATGGAGCGCCTCGCCATGTCCAACGCGCACCAGAAGGCGGACGACGCGCAGCGCAAGCACAACCTGTCGCAGCGCAAGGCCATGGAGATCAACCCGCGCCACCCCGTCGTGCAGGACCTGCTGCGCCGCGTCACCGACGACCCCGACTCGCCCGCCGCGCTCGACGCCGCGCTCACGCTCTACCGCACCGCCGCGCTCCGGTGAGTACTGTCGCGCCCCGGTGACTACTGCCGCCTGCCCGCCGCGCTCCGGTGACTACTGCCGCCTGCCCGCCGCGCTCCGGTGACTACTGTTGCCTGACCGCCGCGCTCCGGTGAGTACTGTCGCGCCCCGGTGACTACTGCCGCCTGCCCGCCGCGTTCCGGTGACTACTGTCGCGTCCCGGTGACTACTGCCGCCTGCCCGCCGCGCTGCGGTGGGCGCGGCGAGTCGGGTGAGCCGGTTTGACCGGTACGTTTGTTGCGGCAGGTCCGGGTACTTCCTGCAAGAGGGGCAGGCCGTGGAGTTCGCGGAGTCCGTGGAGCGCATGCTGCAGGTCTCGCTGGGCCTGCCGCCCGACGCGCTGCCGGAGGAGGAGCCCGCCGACGCCGACGCCGACGCGGACAGTGACGCCGACGCCGACGGCGAGGACGCGCCCGCCGATATTCACGAGGAGCTGTAGGCGTCGCCTTCGCCCGCGCTCCTCACTTTATTGATAGTAGATGTATGGTATGTCGCGCATTCCTGAACGAAAGACGATGAATGTGAGAGTGAACTTTTTTATATTGTCTGTGTGTGTTTGTTTCGCGTTAAGAATAGAATACGTACTGTAAATAAATAATATTTATTACGATGCCGCCCTTTTATTTTCGTCTCTCGCTTCCCATAAATTAAATATAGTCCCGTGCCGCCTGTCTAGTGATCGAGTAAAAGTGACCGACTATTTCTTGAGTGTTTCTCCAAAATTAAAAGAACACAACCAATATTCTGAAGAAAAATTCAATGTATATTGGTGGTAGCTTAATAGTACAAAGATTATAACAACTCTTAGCCAAATAGATTCTGGGTACTTAAACAGCTGTAATAAGCGGCAATATGGAACATGTCACATCTTCGGCCGCATCATCACTTTCCATCAGGTGAGATGGTGGTCAAATGTTTGTCTATACAGAGCATAATAATAAACGCAAGCAAAGCTTAAAAAAACCGACTTCACCGCTTCATCTTCGGAACCTTGATCAGATTTAATGTATTAAACACGCATTATTGACAATAACTCATAAACTAGTGATCAGATCTTGATCAAATTTCACTGGGAGCACATGAAAAGCACCAGCTTTTACAATTAAAATGTTTTTTAAATTTTTATTCATAAGTAAAATGTTAACAATTATCAACAATAATACGCAAATTAAGGACTTTTCCAAAACGTAACCAGCCACAGAAACCTTGAATAACCAAAGGCGTAGTGAAGTGCACTAGAAAGAGAGATAATTACACATGAAGACGAATAAAACACCAAAAAATTAAGAACTTAAAACTAAATATATTAAATACAGAAATGTTTGTAATAAAATTATTAAGAATTTAAAAATAGAATACTATAAACATAAATTATTTAAAAATAAAAGGAATATAAAAGAAACGTGGAAAATAGTTAAAGAAGTTAGTAAAATGAAAAACACTAACGTGCCCTCTCGGGAATTGTTAAACATAACCCCAAACTCTACCCAGTCGCTTAATGTAGTTAACACATATTTTACATCAGTAGCATAAGACCTCGCTAACGAATCACTAAACAATATGAATGTTTCTGAAAAGCAACTTGCTACAAATGCTGGAGCCCGTTATCCACCAGGCAATTCCATTAGCTTTGTTCCAACTGATCCGTACGAAGTAAAAAGTATAATTTTTGGCTTAAAACCACACAGTGCAAGTGCAGTCAAAGACTTTGTGCATTGAAGTTTGAAATTTAAGTATGGATAAGGGCGTATTCCCCTCAGTGTTAAAAAGAGCTGTTGTTTGTCCCATTTTTAAAGCTGGTGATAGGAGTAGTCCTTCTAATGACATACCTATTTCTCTTCTCTCTACTCTTTCGAAAGTTTTCGAAAAGCTGGTCAAAAAAGAGTGACATTTTATCTCGAAAAATATAATCATCTAAATGAAAACCAGTAGGCCCTACGGCTTTCGGGAGGTAAATCCACAGAAGACGCGGTCATGAAGTTGACTACTCTGATCACTAACTATCTTGATGGGGGAGACAAGTGCTTAGGTGTATATCTAGACCTATAAAAGGCGTTTGATACCGTATCTATCCCTATTCTTTTAACACGTCTAGAGAACGTAGGGATAAGAGGTGTCGCCCTCGATTGGTTTAGATCCTATTTAATCGGGAGAGAGTCAAAGTTGAAGAGCATGAGAGTGAGAGTACAGTCTGTAGCTACGGGGTACCACAAGGTAGTACGTTAAGTCCTACCCTCTTTTTAATTTACATCAATGACCTGTGTAAAATTGTACTACCTGGATAAGACCTAATTATGTTTGCGGACGACACTGTACTTTTTCTCCATGAAAAGACTTGGCCTAGGGTCGCAAGACTAGCAGAATATTGTATTTCTACTGTCACTGTCTGGTTAGAAGATAGTCTTCTTACACTCAACACTAGCAAAATTAAATATATGTGCTACAGTAAGACACAAGTCGGTGACCCAGGAACGAGTATAGATATAAAAATTCATACCTTTCCTTGCAACCGCACAAAACGATTTCAGAGCCATGGCTGTAACTGCACATCACTAAGTAGAGTCGGGTACTTCCCAACGGATCATGTCCCATCAATTAGATACTTAGGCGTCATAATCGACGATAAACTTAAGTGGAGCGTTCATATTTCAACTTTAGCATCAAGGACTAGAAAACTTATATATGCATTTTATAACCTGAGATCTGTAGTTGATAGCAAATTAGCCATTCAAATCTATCAAGCTCTTGGTGAGTGCCTCATTAGGTATTGTGGAGCACAGCTAAAACTCACCTTATATCTATTGAACGTGCACAGCGCGCTGCCCTAATAGTTTTACTATATTAACCACTAGCTGACACGCCCGGCGTCGCCCGGGTAAACAAAAGCTTACACATAAACGCTTTCACACTCACAGCCCCGCAGCGCACCCATTTACGCGAGTAGATAGTTCAAAGTTCAAAAGATGACTCGCCAGGCCCCACTTCCACTTTCACAGCCCACACTGAGTTCAATTACTTGTATCGGGGGGCGTAAATATCCAAGATTCACAAAGCATTCACAACATACTCAAAACCAGGAACACAAATTTCCCGTGTAGAGAAATCTTCTAGGTAAATTACCACCGGGAATCGAACCCGCTGCTATAAAGGCTAACGCGCACCCATCTACGCCAGCGCGCAGTTCAAAGTTCAGAAACGACCCGCCCGGCGTCGGCCGGGTAGTAAATATTAAAAAACATAACCGCTTTCACATTCACAACCCCACACTAAGTTCAATGACTTGTATCGTGGGGCCGTAAACATTCAAGATTCACACAACATACTCAAAACCAGAAACACAAATTCCCGTGAGAAAACACCTTTGTTCCCACCGGGAATCAAACCCGGTTATTTAAAGGTAAACGCCCACCTAACTATACTACGCCAGCGGGCAGTTTAAAGTTCAATGATAAGTTATAAGTAGAATATATTTATACTATGTTATAACCGACTAAATAAAAAAAAACAGTCGAATTAATATCCTCCTTCTTATGTAAGTCGGTTCAAAACATAGAAGTACGCCGGATTACGCAGTAACTGTTACATTCTGTGATCCACCGTTTTCACACTCAAATAAAATTAACGATTTCTCCTAGACTATAGGTCCAAATTATATGCAGTAAAGAATTAATATTACATAATAATTAATATTAATATTACATCTTCGGCCGCATCATCACTTTCCATCAGGTGAGATTGTAGTCAAAATGCTTGCCTTTCAGGCATAAAAAAAAAGAAAAAAAAAAGAGCAAATTGCATCTACGTGAATAGCCGCGTACTGATTGAGCGAGCAGCCTCGCGAGGCTGCCTCGGACATATGCCGCAGTACGCATGCCGCGCGAGGCGGCCTCGGTCTGTAAGTTTTCTAATCCGAGGCTGCCTCGCGCGGCAAGGCCGAGCCACCATGAGCATCGACGCTCAGTTTAACTTGAAGTCGAATAGAGACCGCGCGTGCGTATAGTTTGCCCGAGACCACCATGAGGCCGCACATTCGGAAAGCTGTCGCTACCACTGCCTTTTTAATAATTCTAAGGCTAAGCTATTGGAAGGTTCATTTCCTGGCTTATTTTTCTCCATGCATCTTCCCTTAGTCCTCTATTTGTGTAATCAGGACATTGCGCATCCCAAAGTCGTTTATATTCACCATATAGTTGTATTAATTTAAGACACTGTTCTTTATCCATGACGCACAACTAACACGCAACGAATAAGCGAGGCGAAACACTACCGTCTTGAGTGAGCGCGGCAAACGTACTGAGGCGCCTTTGAGCATCGACAAAAACCGACAACGCTCGGCTCGGGCCGCGGCACGCTCGGGCGAGGCAGCGCGTGAGTTTGCCTCGGGCGAGGCACGTCTTGACCGACCGAGGATTTGCCTCGCGAGGCAGCCTCGCGAGGCTGCTCGCTCAATCAGTACGCGGCTATTTACGTAAGCCGATGAAAAAGGTTTTTTTATAAGGATTAATATTAAATACTTTAAAAAAGCCAACGAAATATAAGCCGCTTTTTTTTTATGTGCAGGATCGTAGTACGCGTCGATAAATTTCTGACCCGTCCCGTTCACGGGAGGACTCCCGTAAAACTAATATCACGATTTCTCATAGACTATTTATCCAAATCATATGCAGTAAAAAGCAAATTGTATCTACATGAACTACGTCAGACGATGAAATAGTTTATTTTGATAAGGATTAATACTGAATGTCTCAAAAAGCCAACTAAACACAGGCCGCTTTTTTTCAGATTTTTAACAGAGAAAAGTATTTTTTCTGAGCTACACATACATGTTAGATATATGCTGTCGCGGACTTTTTTGTAAAACTCATGAAGGAAAGTTAGCAAATTTTTCTCCGACTTGTCTTACGAATACTGATAACTAAGGTCTATCCCAACAAAACATAACCTATGACACTCAGTGATAGTGTAGCTATCTATTACTGAAAGAATTTTCAGAATCGGATCAGTAGTTTCAGAGATTACCTTTTACATACAAACAAACAAACAAACTCTACCTCTTTATAATATAATATTATATATTATATTAAGTATAGATTTAGGCAACCAACTGCTGACGTCTATAATAAATCAAATGTGTTGAGTGTAAGAAAACTATTTATATATGAAAGTTTACGCAGCAACCATAAAAAAGTCGCCGCCAGAAATTAGAAACACAAATTGCCCCTTAAAGAGAAAGCTTGTGTTCCCATCAGAAATCGAACCCGACACCCGCTGCTTAGAAGACAGACGCGAAACCATTCAAGCTAGTGAGCACTTGAAGGTAATTTCTATTTTTATTTGTTTTTACAATTTAACTAAAAAATATATCAAAGGATTTTAAGATTACTTCATTCAAGATCTCATGTAAGTACTTACCTAGCTGATCGTTTTCCAATAAAACTAAAATAAAATAAAATAAAAATAAAATTATTTTCAAAGACTGTATCACAAGTGCGGTAACATTTACGTCCCGAACACAATTATTACACCCAGAACTAAATGAACAAATGTCCCTTGACAAAGATGATTGTGATGACTCTTGAATTGACTTCACGTGTAAAGGCGCCGTACCCGATGCCACAACACGTTATTTTTTTGTAATGTCGTCTTAGCACTTTTTATAGTGCCTTCGCGATTATTCTCCATCTATGCCGGCTAGTTCCGTTTCGAGGACATACAATAATAGTGCTTTGTGTAGAACTCTTAGTTAAGTCGATCCAGAGCATTGGTGATCTGTTGCTTCTTGGAGTAGAAACTTGTTAAGCAGCAGAAGTGATTTGTTCCAACATTTTAAGTGAACTCGCTCACTTGAAGTCGCCTTCAGTACTGCCAGTACCATGTATGGGGCCATTATCATTACCACTATGATGCTCGTCGCAACATCCATCTTTACTTGGGTGGATCAGCTCTCTGTCCGTCCGTCCGATTGTCTTTCGGTCAGAGGCATTTAGCGTCCAAAGCGTATAACTTCAAATTCTCAGTGTATATGTAGAGCTATCTGATAATAAATAATATCTAATAATAGGTATATCCCAAGACCAAAAATGGCAATTATCCTACTAATCCTATCCTAGTAAAATTATAAATGCGAAAGTTTTTGTGTGTGTGCGAATGTTTGTTACCACGTATATAACGAATAACCCGATTTTGATGAAATTTAGAATGTTGACTGTTTAGGTTCCGGAATAACAAAACAAAAAACAAAAACTCACAGCCCCACACTAAGTTCAAAGACTTGTATCGTGGGTGCCGGAAACATTCACATCACACACACAATACACCCAGAACCAGAAGCACAAATATCCCTTGAGAAGGAATTTGTGCTCCTGCCGGGAATCGAACCCAGGACCCACGGCGCAGAGGGCGGACACCTGTCCACTGCGCCAACTGGGTCGTCAAATACACTTAACTTCGGGCGACGCCGTGGATCACGTCTAGTAATGATATTTATAGTACAAATATTTAGAGGGCACCCATAAACGTAAATGGGGAGCAACATTTTTTTTTTCAAAATAAAAAATAATTATCAAAATCGGCTCACAACGAAAGAAGTTATGAGGTAACTTTTGAAGTCGGTTTAACGAGAACATCGTCAAAGTAATCCACAAAATAGGCATTATTGACGATATTTCAAGATTTACTGATCAGATCTTAATCAAATTTAAATGGGACCAATTAGAAAGCAAAATCTTTCAAACTAAAAAAAAAATTCGATATTGTTTCACGTGGAGATAGTTATGAGGTAACACAAATAAAAAAAAACTGTCGACTTGAGTACCTCCTCCTTTTTTTTTGTAGTCGGTTAAAATTAACGTAAAATGGACAGCAAAAACTGCTTACAAAGAAATATAAAAAAGATAAAGAAACATAACAAAAAAGTGCCAAAAGGGTCGGCATTTTTGCCAAGTGCAACACTAGACACTGATTTTCAGTCGCAACCCAGAGGTGGCAGATCTAAAACAGTAAATATTTATATATATATATATATATATACCTATAATATTACTAGTTGACCCGCCCGGCGTCGCCCGGGTAAATAAAAGCATACACATAAACGCCAGAACCAGAAATACAAAATTCCCGTGGGGAGGAAGCTCGTGTTCCCACCGAGATTCAAACCCGCTGTTTTGAAGACGAACGCGCACTCATCTACGCCAGCGGGTAGTTCAAAGTTGACCCGTCCGACACTTACCTAGTTAAATGACTTGTAACGTGGGGCCGTAAACATTCAAGATTCACACAACATTCACAACATACTCAAAACCAGGAACGCACCCGTCTTTCTTGCCACCGGGAATCGTACCCGCTACTTTGAAGGCGAACACGCATCCATATATACGCCATCGAGCAGCTTAAAGTTCAAAAACGACCCGCCCGGCGTCGGCCGAGTAAAAAATAATAAAATTTATATGGGTATGTTACCCATATAAACGCTTTCACATTCACAGCCCCACACTAAATTGAATGACAACGCCCCGCTCACTTTTATACAGCAAAACTCAAGCTGTCTTGAAATGAAATATTTAGGTGTTTCTATTATTATAAAACGTGGAGGTGGCAGGGCCTGCACTGAGTTCTGGTTTGGGTGTATTATGGGTTACCACTACCATGAAACTACCCTACCCGCGTTTCCGGTATAAAAAGTTCGTCTATGTATGTTGTATATGTATACCTCAACAAAGAAACGAAGTGAGGTTATGGGTACTGGCGTACCTAACTGATGCAGTGGCTAAGTTCGTATACTTGTATTGTGGGTGCTGGACACATTCAACATATTCCCAGTCAATCCCAGTGGAATATGTTGAATGACACTCTTGCGGAACTTGTTGATTGATCACGGATTGAAAATAAATCAAAATCTACGAATTATTACGTTTTGTATTTCTGACAGACAAAATCCAAATGAGGAGTTCAAAGTTGAGCGATGACAATGTTTAGTTAATGCGGTGAAGAGGTCGAATAGCATAAAAAGTTGGCGAGGCGGGGTAGGGCGCGGCCGTCGTCGGGCGGGCGGAGCCAAAGCGGGGCGGCGCCCGACGGCGGCGGCGGGCGGGCGGCGACGGGTGCGGGCGGCGGGTGGCCGTACGCCAGTCCTGTGTCGCGCCGCGCCGCTTCGGACGTACCGAGAGAGGTCTGTCGCGAGAGAGTGCGCCCGCGAGTGAGTGACGACCCGACCGGGCCCGGCCCGCTGTGAATGTGCTGTGTCACTGTGTCTCCATCTGTACGTGTGCACTCCCATAGTTCCTAAGTGTTACCCTTCAAGTTTAGCGTATATACACGCTTGGATTTCCTCGACGCACCTGAGGCTCTGAGGTGATTATTATTTGTAAACAAAAGTACCTAACCTATACAGACCAATACTTATTTGTTACTAAAGACGAGATAGGAGATGAGATCAATGATTAATTGTAAATGTTTTTCTTCGGTATACATAGGTAACTGTCTTAAAATATACTTACTCGTATCTTATTCATTGAATATATTATCTTCGGGAACTTAGGTAATTATATAGTTATTGACCTTTAAGTTGACTTAGGTGGTTTGATCACTTGGTCCATCCGTCCATCTGTACGTCCGTCCGTCGGTCTAACAAATCTAGCCTATATTCTCAGCAACTAAACCATATAGCCCAATGCCTAAAATTAAATAAATTAAAATATTAAAGGGGCACCCATAAAAGTAAATGGGGAGCAAAATACTTTTTTCTGTCTGTGTGGGATATCTATGAAAAGAGCTTTGCGAGTAGAGTATGAAACTGTTTTTTTATAAAAATGTATGTTGGAAAATGACAAATTGGTTAGCTACAAAAGTCACCGTTTTTAGACATATTTTATCTCGGGGCCTATCTCAAGGGTACACATTTAAGTGATACACTTATGTATAGTATTCGTTATATCGTGTTCAACGAACACCAAATAATACATTTATTAAAAGAAACTGACCTCAAAGCTTTTCTCTATAGGCAAATTGTAGGCACGAGATCTCTGTTCGAGGCAAATGACTAGTCTACCACTGCATACTTCATTCGGGTAATATATATTATTTTCTATGATACTTAATATCCAAAAAAACCTAAGAAAAGAAGGTAGAGTCTGCTCTACCTTTTGTCTAGCACTTTATGGGAAGTACATCAATTTAGAACCTTAATTTTTTTTTATTTCTGCAGCTAATAGCCTACCTAAACTTGAATTTGACAAAAGAAACACTTTAAACAACGAGTGTGAAAGTGTTGCTTGCATACCTTCATAAATATTTTATTTTAACCATCACTAAGAAATGATTTATATTAAAATGATCTTGTTTCATATTGTTGCTATTAAAGCGTTAGAAAACTAAACGCGAGTTGAAGCAATTAGTGAACACTTTTGGTGCAATAGGGTGAACAGAGTGGTTCAACACCGCGATCATTCAGTTTAAAATATTATTGTAATATGTTCTATTACTTTTGTACTTTAATAGTGCGTATTTTCTTATATTCAAATCTTACTCTTAAAATAAATACCCGTATTTTTACGCCTAGTTGACCCCCTATTACCTATCTCTGTTGCAAACGGTTTCAATACAAAATTCACAAAACTCCTAAGAAATAAGGTTCATTTTTTTTAATTCAATTAGAAACCGCGTGCAACAAAGATACGTAATACGGGGGCTGGTTATAGTTGATATTAAAGCGTAAGAAATCTAAGCACTGATATGAAGCACTGGTGTACTTTTGGTGCAATAGGATCACCCTGTTAAACAACGCGCTTTATCATTCACTTTTAAAATATTATTGTAATATCTTCAAAATATTCTTTTATTAATAATGCGTCTTATCTTTTAGGAAAATGAGAATGATAAATTATATCTTATTCTTAAATTAAATACATGTATTTTTACGTCAAAATGGAGCTTAAATGGAATGGTATTCCTAGTCGGCAAACCTTAAATAAACCTAAGCTCTTCAACCTATATGTTAACGAACTTATTGTCGGTCTCAGCAGCATGCGTGTCGGATGCCGCGTGGGGGGTGTTAGTTTCAATAGCATCAGTTATGCGGACGACATGGTGCTGCTGAGTCCGACAGTTAAAGGGCTACGAGAGATGCTTAAGGTTTGCGAAACGTATGCTACTTCACATGGCTTAGCGTACAATGTAAAGAAGAGCGAGTACATGGTCTTTAAGGCCGCCGGTAAGTGCCCAGAAATCATTCCACCCATTACCCTTAATGGCAAAAGTCTCAACAGAGTTTTTAATTTCAAATACCTCGGGCATTATCTTACCGAAGACCTTAAAGACGATGTAGATATAGAACGCGAGCGTAGGGCTCTGGCGGTCCGTGGTAATATGCTGGCCCGCAGGTTCGCCCGATGTACAGAACAAGTCAAAATTACGCTTTTCAAAGCGTATTGCCAGGGAATGTACACGGGTAGCCTGTGGACCAGTCATACCAAAAAATCGCTCTCTACGCTAAAAGTGCAGTATAACAACATATTCAGAATGCTGGTGGGACTCCCTCGCTGGTGTAGTGCCTCCGGAATGTTCGCGCAAGCTCGTACCGATGGCTTCTACGCCGTTATACGAAAGAAAATCGCGTCGTTGGTGAGGAGGGTGCGAGGGAGTCACAACAGCGTTCTGAAAGTTGTTGCGGATGATGTTTCTTCGCCTGTGCTGAGACATTTCATCGGGGTGATGATCAAATAGATTCTTTAGAATTTATTCTCTTACTCGCCCGGATGGTATGTCTCAGCTTCAGTTTAAAAATAACTCTTTTAATTTGATTTATCACATTTTATCGCCCATACACTAACATAGTTAATAAGTTCTTTTTTATAATTTGTTACGTGTTTACTAACCCATGGACTGTAAGTTGTCTAAATAAATAAATTTGAATTTGAATTTGAATTAAATATTAGATACCAACGTACCTAGTACCAATCTCCTTGAACGTACATAGTTCTGTAGAATTTATTTTATATATCATATTTATTAAAATCATGTGTGATTTTAATATACATGATACATGTAATAAAGATAGTCAGATAAATCGGTTTCTTACGATTTATATGACTACGAAGCAAAAAGGAGAGTTCTGATTTTAGTTTAAAATCAATCCTGTTCCAGAAGCAGTAGTTCATATTCTAGGCATATCGTGCTTACCACACCTGACGAGAGCACATCATCACTTATCAACAGGTCAAAGAGTGGTCAAACGTTACTGTGCGCTAGTGATCATAAGCAAAGAAAAATAAAATTTTATTTTATATTTTTTGTTAATTATATATGAAAGCTGTTACAGCTTTTTTAGAAGTATTGAAAATATGTGAAACAATGAAACGCAAGCAAAGCTTAAAACCGACTTCACCGCCTTATTTATTTAAAAACTTCATGCACAAATACTATGTACATAGGAGGACTTAATGCTACAGCATTTTCTGCCAGTCATCCTGCCATTTCAGGAGATATATCGGCGTGCAATAAATGAAGCTATACAATAAAGAAAAGGTTCAGAAATCTAAAATTAATTTTAAGAATATATATATATGTGTATATGAAATTATAATACATAAACTTAATATAAAACATGTATATTATTATGCAAAAACTTATCAGAATCAGAATCAGAATCAGAATCAGAATCAGAATATCGTTTATTGTCAGACTGTGGTTACAAAAGATCTTATATAAAATACATATACAGTTTCAACAGCTTGCCCATTTCGAGCGTACAATATTTTCATAAAAATATTAAAAGTATTATCTTAATGTATTAGAATTTGAAACATTTAATATATAAAGATAATACAAAAACAAGTTTAAAGCTAAGTTTCAATAAGATTTTATCAAGTTTAAGATTCGGTATCAAAATATTATTTTCGGAACCTTGATCAAATTTAATGTATTAACACGCATTTTTGACGATAACTCAAAAACTACTGATCAGATCTTGACCAAATTTAAATGTGGCTAATGGGAAAGCACCAACTTTCAAACAAAATAAATAATTTCAAAATCTGTTCACGTGGAAAAAAGACATGAGGTAACACACAAAAAAAATACAGTCGAATTGAGTACCTCCTGCTTTTTTGTGAAGTAGGTAGAAAATAGTTGCTGACCATTTTATTTTCATTGCAAATAGTTATATATCTTAAATGGTCATCAAAGTAAAAGCAACCTAAAGATTATTTTGAAATACTTAATCAACGATACCCCACTGAACACAGTTCGTCGAATATTTTTATTATTCACAAGATCACAAAGCGTCTGAGTGTCGCCATATTGAATTAATGATTACTGTCATGTATTATTTACACTCACTATATATATATAAATCGATTGACATAAGCATCATCAAAAATCAACCACGCGTTTGGTCTCTAGAACGCCACAAAGGATCAAACATATACATAATTATGCTGTTAGCGCATTACCCTCCGCCGCGCAGTCGGGAAAAAAACAGGATAAAAGCTTGCGCTGTTTCTTACTATAATAATTTAATATATCTTTATATTTATGGTATAGTGTATAAGGAGGTATACATAACATACATACAATAAACGCAAGCAAAGCTTAAAAAAACCGACTTCACCGCTTTATCGTAACCTTGATCAGATTTAATGTATTAAACACGCATTATTGACTATAACTCAAAAACTAGAGATCAGATCTTGATCAAATTTCAATGGTACCACATGAAAAGCACCAGCTTTCAAATAATAATCATCAAAATCGGCTCACAACTAATGAAGTTATGAGGTAACTTTTGAAGTCGGGTCAACGAGAACATCGTCAAAGTAGTCCACAAAATAGGCATTATTGACGATATTTCAAGAACTACTGATCAGATATTGATCAAATTTAAATGGGACCAATTAGAAAGCAACATCATTTAAACTAAAAAAAAAATCGAAATCGGCTCACGTGAAGAGAAGTTATGAGGTAAAACAAATAAAATAAAAAAATACAGTCGACTTGAGTTCCTCTCACCTTTTGGGAAGTTGGTAAAAATAATTTAAGCAGTAAGATATTTGCTAAGTAATACCTTTTTTAAATATAATAAAGTTAAAAAAAACAGAACTCTATGTTATGTTAATTGATCTTATAATTTAATAATAATTACTTGACTTGAAGAACTTTAGAATAAACCAAACAAAACGCTCTTTGTACTTACGTGTCCTACTAGAATTAGGTTTGTGAGTTCAAATAAATTTAGTTCATTTTTAAGTTTATCGTGTGCAAAATATTACAGTGAAAAATGTGACTACGATTGTAGAGGTAGTTATAATTATCGAGTATATTTTAAGTTATTTTAATTGTTTACAAGTACAAGTCATCGAACTAGTGTCGGGCTGTGAGCGTAATAGCGTTAATCATTATTATTATTTATTATAGGTAGGCACTTCCCAACCTGGGTGACAATTTCATTAAAATTAAATTGGCAAAATAATAAATAAACAAATCGTTTCACATTGTACAAATCAATGAGCACTACACGTCATAAAAAAACATATATGAAACTTACGACGTTGTTGTAAAATTAACTTGAACTTATTTAATTATACATTTAAATCGAATACTATAAGAATGTTTGTCCTGACATACTGATTTACTGACTGACAGACTGACTCAGAGACAACGCACCGCCTATCCGCTGGCGTTGAGACTTGAAAATTGGAGAATAGAATAGAATTCATTTTATTATTATTTTTTTATTTATTTATTATCATACAGAAAAATAACATCATTCAAGAATGTCATGTAACACTGCATGGACTCGTTAAACATATTGATATTTAGAGAAAACATTTACATACTAAACAATTTTAGAGATAATATAGCTTAAACTCAGGATTAACACGTAAGCTATTTTTTACTTAACTAACGCAGGCGAAGCTGCGGGACATTGCTATTATAAAATATGTTTTCATTTAAATATATCAAACACAATAGCAAAAATAACACAAAAATAAGACAAAATTACACATACTACAATAACACGATGCAACTCTTAAGATATTTATTTTGATTTAAATGTAATGTTTTAATGAATAACATTTTATTTTCGGCAATGTATTAAAGCAAATCGATAAACTTAAACATAACATAAACGTAAATGCTTTCACACTCACAGTTCTACACTAAGTTCGTTGACTTGTGTCGTAGGTGTCGGAAACATTCACATCACACACAAAATCACAAGCAGAACTAGAAACACAAATTTTCCTTTGGGAGAAAACTTGTGTTCCCGATACCCCTGCTTAGAAGGCGAACGCCAGTCAACTAAGACAAGAGCAGTTAAAAATAACCAATACAAATAGCTTCGAAAAACCCTATTCTTTTGTGTTTGAAATAATATAAGAGAACCCCTGTACAATTAAAAGTTTGAGAATGGATGAAGGGCAGGTATTAAAGGCGAAATTGGTTATTGGTGTAACAAAAGGAAATATAGCTTTTCTTGGAAATTATAATTTCAATTTTATTATAATAATCTAAAATTATAAATATAATATAAGGTAGGCACTAGTGCTAGTTTTAATTTAAGTCTAATCGTGATATTTTAAGCACAATAAGACTAATTAGGAGTCTTTAAAATCAGTCCAGTTACATTTTGTATAATGTTTGAACTAACAAACACGAATACAATTAATATAACCAATTTCACACTGAAAGCGCCGCAATAAGTTCGTAGAATTGAATCTTTGATATACCAGAAACATTTACTGGGAACTATGCCAAGTTCTTAATTTTGGATAGTATATTACTTTATTGTAATAAAGCTGTGATAATGTTTAATGCGGTCAACGATGAAGCATGTTTGCCCAGAAGATACTTATTCACTCGCGACTTAAAGACTCCCATATTGTATTTATCTGGGATCACAGACTCAGGTAAGGAATTCAATTATTTTGCAGTTCGCATAATTAGTGTGGAGGCATAACGCTTCGTCCGCATTTAAGCAATATCTACCAAATAGCGGTGTCGCTAAAGTATCTGTCTCGATGTCCGATAATAGAATGGGGATGGGGGAGTTAGTTTGTGTGATTCTGTTGTACACTCCCCGAAATGTATCCGATCGCTGCCCATGTTTAAAGTAAAGAACGCGTCAAAGCTCACTGTCTCACAGATAAATAATTTAATTATGTTGTAATTTGTCATATATGTTTAAAATGCATTCTTTATTCATTTAATTGGTATTAATATTTATGTACTTATATTATGTAGTATGTGTGTATGTATTATATGTATGTATTATATGCGTCACAATCATATTAATATGTATTTATATAAGATCATTATTGAGGTGTATATTTATTTGTCAATTATCATTTCTTATAATTAAGTATATTAGAATAGAATTGAATAGAAAATTCTTTATTGTACACCAAATACAGTTAGTTACAGGGGTAATCTTAAAAAACTAAAGTACATTGGGCGGACTTATCGCTAAAAGCGATCTCTTCCAGTCAACCTTTACACTTTATTATTTTAGATTCATGCACTCTTTAAAGTGTTGTTTTCTTAAACACCGACGTCCAACTGTATTGCGTAATTCCTCTCCATCCCAAGGTTGTCTGGAAGAGCTTTTAGCGATAAGACCGCATATTTACACTTTTTTTGTAAATAATCTAATAATATTTTTCTGTTTTGTTTTTTGTCTTAATTAAGGTGTTCAATAAAGAGTTTATCTAACTATCTATCTAAAAGATAAGTCATCAAAATGAAATCACCAAACAATTAAAACTAAAATATCTTGACAATGAATGGAAAATGGCAAACTGTCCATGATTTTGCCAATAACACTGTGGTCACACTATTAGAGAGTGACGAAGGACTTACTGAGTTGCCTCTCACTCTGACCGTTTTATCATTTTTTAAATCTATGATAGGCAGAAGTTTGACCACTATATCTTGGGAGCGAATGGTCCTTTTGGGTAATGAGTTCATGGATGTACTTCTGCATTTTGACATTGAATGCTCGATGTAGGTAGACAGGTTTGTTTTCACTGAGACTGAATTTTGGTTTCAGTCTGTAATATCTTTATAGTGCTTCTGAGAGCTGAAGAACTTGCACATTTTTTGAAATGGCTGATAACGTATCTCCTACATTTTGAAAAATTTCCAAAATCTGAATCGATAAAAAGTTAATTTCATGTAATTATTAAAACCTGCTCATAAAAAATATACGAAAATCGGTGGAGAAATTCGAGAGTAAAACAGCTAGACATAAGATTTTTGCCTAAGCTTAAATGGAGACGCTTTATTAATGCTGCTCGCTCGATCAATTAATAAATGATTCGTGAGTCTTGACTGAAAAAAATTATTACACTAATCTGTTATACTATGCTGTCGGTTTATGAATGATTAGATTTCCATAACTCTTATGATCTTCTTAATTTGCTTTATCATGAACGCTAATATCACAGTCGCATACTAATTTCGAGGTCGAGTGTCGAGGGTGCTGTAAATATACACTTCACACATATAAACATACTTAGAACCAGAAACACAAATCTCGCTTGAGGTGAAAACTCGTGTTCCCACTGGACCACCAGACATCGCTACATAAAAGGTATACGTGCACCCCACTACGCAAACGGGCAGTTCAGTGGTTTCCTCCCACTTTAGCATGAGTGAAGTGGATGCCCACCTAGGTAGCCCACAAAGTCGGTACCCAATGGGGGTAGTTTGCGGCGTCCACTCGTCTACTAGTTATCTGACGCGGCGGCGCGGCGTTGGTTGCAGCGGAGTACCGCGGCGTGTGGGCGGCGGCGGCGGCGGCGGCGGCGGCGGCATGGGGCGCGCGCGGCCGCCGGCGGTATGGCGGTGAGCTGTTCCGAGGTGATGTACGGCGCCTACTACCCCTACCTGTACGGCCGCGGCGCCGCGCGTTCTTTCCACCACGCGCCGCACTTCCAGTACGATCGGGTGAGTACACCTTCTTGTCTCACAGCATAATAGGTATATATAAATCTATCCAGGAAGCCGACAAGCGATTATACTTCTATCTAAAGTATTCGCTCTTTTCTGAGTAACGATAGACAGTGCAGTCTAGCGCACAGTTTCAAATTATTTAAAGGTGTCGGTGTATAGTGCTATCCGGTGCCAGGCTATGTTTCGAAGTCTTTTATAATTGTCGTTAGATTTTGATGTACAGCGCATCCTTTTAACTGCTTTCAAAATACAGAATCAGCACAATCGTCTAATTATTTAAAAAATGTAGATAGACATTGATCTTCTCTCCTGATGCTAAGCAAAAAAGAGGTCGACCATAGAAGATGAGATGCCTATTCAAAGCGTTGCCTGGCTTAAATGTGTATTTATTGCCCGTTGGCTTAGATGGGTGGCGTACGCCTTCTAAACAGGGGATATCGGGTTCAATTCCCGGCGGGAACACAAGTTATCTCTCCATGGAAAAATTGTGTTTCTGGTTCTGGTTATGATTGTGTGTGTGATGTGAATGTTTCCGGCACCTACGACACAAGTCATCGAACTTAGTGTGGGGCTGTGAGTGTGAAAGCGTTTATGTTTATGTTATTTATTATCTATATTTTTTTTATATTTTCGCGTAAACTTATCCTTTCTGAAACGCGGCAAAAGGTATAAGGAGTGATGCGCCCATGTATGTACGTACTTGAAGCTACAGTTCTAAAATGCAAAGAGGGCCGGGCGCCGGCCCTGCCTCAGGTAAAAAGCTTGTTGTGTTTTTACATTTGTGCAGTATTTTCTTCAGAAGCAAATTTAGTCGAGAACTATAGAAGCTACTAACGTGACAGGTAGGCAGAATACTGAACAAAGGGGTACAATGTACGATTATTCATTTCACAGCGGGGTTCTGTTATGAAATAGTTACCTTTTGCATTCACTTAATTCGTAACCATGAGCCATATAATGTAAAGCCTTCTTCATTTCACACGAAATAATAGTCCAATGATCAGTAGTGCTCGCTCAAAATACAGGTAAAGGTAAAGGAAAAAATGTGGACTAACTATGGCATGCCTCTCGCTTGTGACCACGAATAAAAAGATCCGGCGTGCGTTGAATTCGTTTACTTTGGTAAAACGTCCGTGTAAAAGAGTTCAACGCGAGCAGCGTCCGCGTCAGGTGCCTCTGAAACGCAGTCATAGTTCCTTTAGTTGCTTATCATTTATTTATAAATATTGTACGATATTGTTAGATCATCATATTGGCCTTGAATATAACGTAGAGGCACACATTTTGTGATGCCAATACTACTACTACATACTTACATGTAGGTAAATATATAATAACAGTACACAATAGATTTATTGTATACTCGTTCTCAATTCAGAAATATGGTAATTTTCTATTTGCACATAACTTACTTTGTTTTTGTTTCTAGTGGTTCAATTAGTGATTTCTAAAAAAAACCACAGATTTTCCCCACTTTCCACATTTTGTAAATAGTTAATCAACTTTTGGCTGTTTCATGCAATTAATATTATCGACTATGCTAAATGCCTGCGTCGTTACACAAACTTTTGACTTATTCCTAATATAAATATTAGTCTAAGGTCTTTTGTGCTTATTACACTCGACCAGATGAGTACGTCGTATAAATTACTTCATAAAAAGTCAAATAGAGGTCAGACTGATTTTAATGTGTTTGTCTAAATCATAAATAAATAATATATAATATATTTTAAACATATCATTTGATTAATAAATAGCCAAAAAAACGATGATGGCTAAAGCGGAAGTCTCGATTTGAGGCAAGTAGTAGTGAAAAGTGATCTATAAAATACTATAAAAATCGTGCTATTGTATAATTTTTTATGCTATATGGGCAAGCATTTAACCACTATCTCACCTGACGGAAAGTGATGCTGCGGTCGAAGATGTGACATGCTTGCCTAGAATATACCTATTCACTCTTGATTTGAAGACTCCCAGATTATACCCTCGGGAAACAGTGACGCAGGCAATGAGTTCCCTCCTTCGCTGTACGGATGATTAACAAATGAGCAACACGCTTCGAGCGAACTGGAGGTATGTCAACCATAAATTTTACTATACTCATAGTAATAATATTATGTTAAGCGTGCCTTTGCCGGCTTTCTTATTCTCAGTTAAAAGCACACAAAATTTAATAATAACAATTTTAACAAGTTTAGTTATTATGGTGTGTTGTATTTGACTGAGGCTATCGATGCCTGGAAATTAGCCTGCTCTGACAATAGTCTGCCTAAACACCCATCTTCTCAGAGACAGTGGGATAAGCCGCTATGTGAGTTGGAATGGAAAAAACATTTAGAAACAGTCAGTACATTACTAAAAGCATACCATTTCGTTTGCCTATATTTATTTATAGGGAGTTTAAAGGAATAGCTTAACCTACGCTCTTTTGTATAATTTCAATATTACATTGTAGGTTTACAGTTCATACTTATACAAACAATAATAATTATGAAAAGCAATTAATGCCAAATGTTTTAACTCTCTCGCCGATAATTGTCGCGAGGTCTCAGGTCCGAGCTCGCAACTATTGGTTACGTTTAAATAAAAATATCGATATTATAATAGTATTCAAAATCAAAATAGTTTATTCACATGGGCCTCAAAGAGGCACTCATGAAAGTTAATGACTCTACTGCCAGTTTGGCAAAGAACTCGGCGGCAATTTTTTTTAAAATCATTCTTAATCTCTAATACATAATTATATTGAACTACTAGGTTTAGGTATCTATATTATGTAGTCCCTATGTGCAGTTTGCCTCCATGCATCCTTGTCATAAATGTAGTCAATTGTTTTATAATAAGCTTTCTTTATTCACTACTATCATTACTATAAGTAAGTACATAATATTGAGTTCTCTACGAGAAACTAAGCGTGATTCAGCATATGTTTGTAAGTTCAGAATTAATCAACAATTATTAGTGGACTCAAAAACATCTGTTGTATTGCCAGATTAAATATAATATTATCAGAGTAGAATGTAGAATATATAATCACAAAGATAAATTAAAACCTCCTTAGTACTCACAACTCGAGGCATATAAGCATTCTGTGCAAGTAGACGGCGGGAGGTCGCGGCCCATGCAGACCATATATCACCTGAATAAAAACCTCGTTCACTCGACTAATGCCTCATTTGTAGTATTCTGTTCGATAGAAAAACCACACGTAAAAACTTGATATATTTTATTGATGTATGCGACTTGATGATGTAACTCCACAAACATTTGAGCTCGAAAAAATAAATCTGCCATCTACAAAACCAGATTCCAGCATCACAGAGTCGCCTTGCAGACGTGATATTCATTCAATATGCCCTAACAACAAAACCCAACGACTATGTTGTTATCTATAAAAAGAAGATACTAATATTATACCTTAAACATCACAGAAATAGATTAAAGCCGTGTGGATCTGTGTAAAATCATTTATCACTAGTTGAGCCCCGCGGCTTCGCTCGCTGATGATGATGATGATGATTAAAGTAGCCTATGTCCTAATCAACAGTTAACCTACCTACATTTAAAATTTTATTGAAAACGATTTAATAGTTACGTAGATACGTGGTAACAAACATTAACGCACAAACTTTCGCATCTTATCTTACCTACTTCTTATCTTATCTTACTATAATATTATAAGTCCGGAAGTTTGTGTGTGTGTGTGTGTGTGTGTGTAAATATTTATTACCACGTATCTCCGTAACGAATGAAGCGATTTTGATGAAATTTGGAATATAAATAGTTCAAGTTCCGAAAAAACACAAAGGCTAATCCAATTTTAAAAAATCAACCCTTATAAGTGTGCTAAATATGGTGAAAAAGTTGGTGTGGATATGTTTACTCGCTTCGGTTCACTCAAAACTCGGTACACAACATTAATGTAAATAATGAAACACATATATTTTATTTTTCCAAAACTACCCCTAGGGTGTGTGCAAGGTGGTTCTAAAGTTTGTAAGGAAAATCTTATTTCTTGCTTCGATTTACTCAAAACTCGGTACAAATAAACTTCAAAGTAAATAATGAATGACGTATATTTAATTAGGGGTACATTTATACAATTCTTTTTTATTCAGTTTTGTATCATGGTCTACTAGATTTAGATTATAGACGAAACTACGAATTCAAACCATTGATATACCGATCCAAAATTATAAACCCTGAAAAAGTTCAACCACAACTTTTAACTAACGCGGGCGAAGCCGCGGGACACAGCTAGTTTATAATATTATAGTAGGAAGTAGGATAGGAATAACTGTGTACTAAAATGTAAACGTAAGTTTTAACTCATATCATTAGGTATACATTACATCCAAATCGTTGCCTTACGTTTAATTGTATAATAATTTATTTAGGATACATAACTAGCTTTAGATAAATGTTTGTCTGTGTATACAGGAACCCTAAAGCTTAATATTTTGTACGATATTACCAGGAAGCTCTTTGCCTGAATTGAATTCCTACTATTATACCATATAAAGTTAATTATATAACAATTTCATGTGAAAATAATATAGGTGTATAAAGTTGTTACTGTTTTGTCATTTTTTATATTTTTTGCTAATTCCAGATGCACAAAATGCAAATCTTAGAATTAGCTAAAACCTTTTATATTATAGCTGGGATCAAGTTGTAAGTCATAATAAATATTACTTAACACTCCGTCCCTAATCTGTTTCTTGGCACAAAATGAACAAAAAGCTAGGAGACGCCCGAATATGACTCCGGTAAAGTGGTCGTGGCACTCCCGTGGGCCGTTTGCAAGTCAATATGCACCGCGCCGGGCGGGCGGCCGGCGCGGGCGGCGGCGGTCATGGCTACTACTGCGTGTGTGCACTGTGCGCTCTACTAACATTCCAACAATGCCTCACGCAATTACTCCTTTGATTCAAGTGCATTTGTTGGTCAATGATAACCAATATTATATACATGCGTAATAATTACATACATGTTGTCTGTGTTTGCTCTCTCTTTACGTTAAAGGATTCAATCAATCAATCAATAATTTCTTAGATAACATTTTGAGTAAATACATACTCATAGCAGTGATGATATAAAACATGACATTAACGCTTTCTCACTCACCGCCCCACACTAAGTTTGATGATTTGTATCGTGGGTGTCGGAATCATTGACATCGTATGGTAGAATTATATAAAATTGAAGAATTTTATATAATTCTACCATATGATGTCAATGTTTCCGTAGGTAAAGAAGGGTACAAATTTCGTCATAACCTTACTTATATAATATTATAAATCCGAAAGTTTGTGTGTGTGTGTGAATGTTTGTTACCACGTATGTCCGTAACGAATGAACCGATTTTGATTAAATTTAGAATATATATAGTTCAAGTTCCGGAATAATACATAGGCTAATCCAATTTTCAAAAATCAACCCTCAAGTGTGCTAAATATGGTGAAAAAGTTTGTATGGAAATTTTTACTCGCTTCGATTCACTCAAAACTCGGTACAAATAAACAAGATAGTAAATATTGAAACACGTATATTTAATTTTTTTCAAAACTACCCCTAGGGTGTGTGCAATAGAGTTCTAAACTTCATAAAATTTTTATTTCTTGGTTTGATTCCTTCAAATTCAGTTTAAAACATTAAATGATGAAACATGTATATTTTATTTTTACAAAACTACCCCTAGGGTGTGTGCAAGGTAGTTCTAAAGTTTGTATGGAAAATCTTATTCCTTGCTTCGATTTACTAAAAACTCGGTGCAAATAAACGATCTACTAGATCTACATTATAGACGAGACTGCGAATTCAAACCATTAATCTATCAAACCAAAATTATAAGCCCTGAAAAAGTTCAACCACAACTTTTAACTCACGCGGGCAAAGCCGCGGGGCACAGCTAGTCATAAATAATGTATTAAGAATGTAGTACATTATCAAGGGGGTAACAATACTATAGAATCATACATTCTACCATGAAAATGGTGTGTAAGAAATATTTAAAGACCTACTAAATAATTGAATTTTCTACCTACGGGCCAATTTCCTAAAACAAAACGAAACTTTATACATCTATACATAAAATAGTTCAGTTTCCTATAAGGCATCGAGCTTATAGGTAACTCAAATGCTCAAGCCCAATACCCACCAGTGGGTAGCGTTCCCATCATGCTGGCGGTATTGCCTTTCTGAATCGCGATGCTGATGCGTTGAGCCAAATAAGTACCAGTTTTGATCACACGTCACCTCAACCAGGTGCATTGATATAGATTTATAAAAACAGAATGAGCTCTTGGTCCCCACGAGCCCAGTGCCCACCAAACGGCTCAATTATGTTACTACTGCCCCATTTTCGCCGTTTGTGGTGCTCTGCCGAAGTTGCTACGGAGCTAACCCTAATTCAGGAAGATGTGATGGATATAGTCGTATTATAATATTAATATTCTATTCAACTCATCAAGAATTGTTAAATAATAAAATGTATGTCGCTACAAAGTTAATTAACATGAACACAAAAAAAAAACAACAAAATCGGTAGTAGGAGTTTTATACCTAGGTTAATATAACCATGTATTAGTGTTATGGAATAATTAAAAAAATGCGCCGACGAGTTTCTTGCCAGGTTCCTCTCGAGATTGCTGTAATTTTGCGAATCTGGCAGTAGGATCATTAACTTTCATGAGTGCCTCTTTGGGGCCCATGTGAACAAACGATTTTGATTTTGATAGAACTAATGTATCGATAACTTAATCATTTTATTATTTTATTAGAGAGCTTCTGTCGCTGGACACCTTTGAGCGTAGAGCCAAAAGATTTAGGTGACGACCGGCTGATTGATACAGTATGGGCTTCATAGTCTAGAAATAACAAAAGTTATAAACAAATCTATATGTAAATGTCACCACAACATGCGGCCTTATCACTAAAAGCGATCTCTACTAGGAGACTGCAACAGTATTTTGGTACAAGGTTGCTGGCCAAAAATAATGTTAGGGCAGAAATATCATAGATTTAGGATTAAGACATTTCAAATTCTAATTCAAAATTGTATAATCAAATGGGTCTCATACAGTTATTTTTCAACTGACTTCTAAAAAGGAGGTTCTCAATTCGACTGTTTTTTTTAATGTATATTACGCGATATCTCCGCCAATTATGAATCGATTTTGATGTTTTATTTGGTTTTGTAGAGATACTTCAGAGGTGATCCCATAACATGTTTATCGAAATCGGTCAAGCCAAAACCGAAATATAAGCGATAAAGTCGGGTTTTTAAAGCTTTGCTTGCGTTTCAATTATAACTACTTTACACATTTTTTTTTTTCACTTTATATAGAGTTCCCTATTTTTGTTACAATCTAGCCAAGATTAGGCTAATAAGTAACTTAAATTTAACTTATTCTGCTAGATTTAAAATATCCAAGAATGTATCCATTAACACTTTTCTTATTGTCTCTATTAAGGCGAAGACACTTGGTTCATGTGTTCTTTTTGAGCAGCACTTATAAAACACTACATTACACTAATATACTAACACTAAACAAGTTCAAACGGTTTTGTTCTTTTAAGTCGTCTCACTATATACGTGTGATCGAGGAGCTGGATGGCCTCGACGTTCACATGATGGTGAAGTCTATATTCATGAGCTTCTGTGTATTTTTTAATGATTTTGTTAACGAGCTCGATGTTGAGGTCCTGGTGGAGATCGTCATTTCGGATGTACCAAGGTGCATTCACAATGCCTCGTAATACCTCTACTCACTACTACTACTAATACTTTATTCATTAAAGTTAAATTACTGTATTGCTAGATTCGCAAAACAGCTATCTTGAGAAGGACCTGGCAAGAAACTAGGCGGCGTATTATTTTCGTTTTAACATAGATTTATTTACATTTTGCCGTCACCAGAAAGCGCTTGTTATGCAGTTTGGCTACAAGCAATCTAGTAATGATTTTATATTAAGCTTTCTTTATCAACACACTTTTTACTATTGATTGGTAATTCAGTTACAGTTTTAGGATTCCTACTAATATTATAAATCCGAAAGTTTGTGTGTAAGTGTGTAAGTATGTTTGTTCCCTCTTCACGCTTTAACGGCTAAACGGATTTGGATGAAATTTGGCATGTACATAGATTATACCTAGGATTAACTCATAGGCCACTTTTAAACTTGATAATAGCGGGCGAAGCCGCGGGGCACGGCTAGTTTAATTATAAAACCTAACCCCATTTACAATAAAATACTTATTTGTTTTGCCTAATCTAAACACGTGTATCAGTTCATTATGGTTATGTCTACTACTAAATCGACGTACCTACATCATACCTATATTTATTTATATCTTTCCACGCACGCATTATATTTTCCAAGATGAATAACGATGGCACGGTAAGAATATGTATTTCTCTAAAGAGTTCTGAGGGATTCGCGTAGATCCATGGAGTAGTGGGCACGGACTACATAAAAAAACCGACCGACATAAAAAAAATAGCAGGTACCTCGAGATATTTTTTCTAGGTGAACTGATTTTAATGATTATTTTTATTTTGAAGTTGGTGCTTTCCATGTGGTCCCATTTAAATATAATCAAGATCTGACCAGTAGTTTTGGAGTTATCCTCAATAAACCGTATCTAATTAATAATAAATAATAGCTTTATTGACATAGTTTAAAATACTTAATTAAAAACACTTATACATGAAATTTTGATATTAAGCTGGAGTAATTAGTTAAATTACAGAGCATAATAAATAATTTAATCTGATCAAGGGTTCTGAAGATAAGGCTATGAAGTCGGTGTTTTTAAGCTTTGCTTGCGTTTAAATTATGTAGAATAGATATGGTTTCAAAATCGGCAGAAGATCCCCATAGTAAGATGCCGTAATTCATCAAGTTATAAAAATATGCAAAGCATCTTGCCGTTGCTATTTCAGTTAATTGTAAAATTTTTCGGAACGCAAAAGCAGCGGAGCTCAAGCGACCTGATAAAACATCGATATGAGAACCCCATTGTAATTGTGCGTCTATACTCATACCCAAGAACACAGTTTTATATACAACAAGAATAACATTAGTGGTACATTAGGAATATAAAACTTAATTAATACATTTGGTTTTGCGAGCATCCAACAATAAGTCGTCAGCAGGTGACTTTGCCTAATTCATTGTTAACATCATTTAATTCTGTATCTTTCCTATCAGTTTTAAAAATATGTCATCTGTCATCAAATGTTTTACCCAAACATTTTGTAGCTAAAGTTATCCGTAGGTTTGTTTCCTATTTCGATGGCTTTACCCTTCCGGTGTAGGATATAGAAGTCGGACGACCTTGCATGTCGTGACATTGTCATTACCGGACGAAGCGTTATTCAAGATCTATTTCGTAACAAGGATACCGGATCTCCATGTTTATAGAGCTTTAAATCAAATACTATGTGACAGTATTGAGACAACTATGACTGTTTCAGGGACATACCTAAACCATTCAGTTTAGTTCACGTGCGATATTTTCTCAACATATTATACCTAGGGGCGTGTCGTGCAATTACTTTCCCACTTTGTAGAGTTACTTAATGTTGTTACAACATTTTTGGATATATTTGTTTTTACCATGTTCAACTAATTCAAGTGATAGCTTACGAGCGATTATGTGTGCAGTTGAACGTGCAGAGCGGCGCGGGCAATGCCGGCAGCGAGGCGTACGGCGGCGGGGCCGGCGGCGCGGGCGCGGGCGCGGCGGCGCTGTCCTCGGGCTCCGCGTCCTCGGGCGCGCAGTCCCCCGCCTCCCCGCCGCACGCGCACCACGCGCACCACGCGCGCCTGCGCACCAAGGAAGAGGACCTCTCCGCACACTCGCGCGCCTCCGCGGACGGTACGTCCGTCCTCCTCTCCTCCCTCACTGCATACTTCACTCTGAACCTACTGTGTCCCCGCACCAGCGACCTACGAAAATTATTTTTTGTAATCGCATCCGTGTACGTTCTACACGTTTGTTTGTATGTATTAATTAATGCGGCAAGCTTCTTCTATAACTATTGAACGGAACACTTTTATGCCTAAGAAAGTAAAGGACGATTATATCTTCTGAGGTTTGTAAATGGCCACTTGATAATTATTGAAGATTTATTTAAATCGATAGCTGTAATAGCCGCCCCCGGCAAGTAAATGATGTATTCGAACAGTATTATTCGTCCGTTGCAGGCGGTGGTTCCTCCGAGTCGGAAGGCGAGTGCGGCGTGGCGGGCGGCGCGGGCGGCGCGTGCGCGGGCGGGCGGGCGCGCGCGCAGTATGTCAGCGCCAACTGCGTGGTGTTCACGCATTATTCGGGCGATGTCGCCGCAGTCGTTGATGAACACTTTTCGCGGGCGCTTGCCCTCGACAAGCACAAAGGTAGGTTACATTATCCTGTATACAGCTCACAGGTTACCTTTTGTACGGTACAGTAGCGAGGTTGTAGTGGGAATTAAAGATGCTTAATTGTTTTTTTTATCTATATATTTTTGATTAGTTTTAGTTTAATTTAATATAAAAATATAGCAACTATTGTTTACAATTTATTAGTTTTTAGTTATGTTAATGTTCTTAAACTAAGTTCTTACGATTATTGTTAGTAGAATGCACCTGTGTGCCGTGGTAGCCTAAAGTGCTCTAAATACAAAATCCAAATATCGTATTAGGCAATGAATGCGACACGCGTCACGGTGCTAATGTGTGTAATGCTAGATAATCGGACCCACGTAAGTGCAAAGAGTACTTAAGATAAGACCCGGCTGATCAATGTTTTTTTTTAACTTTATGTAACGGCTACTAGCCTTACAGACCAGGCAGGCGTATTCTGTATGGAGGATAGGTGTCAAAAACTGTTAAAAAGGACATAACAACCGCATACACATAACACTCTTTTCTCATGAGTGTTTAATTTTTGAAAACAATAAAACAATTTATTATTTGTCATGACAATTGAAAGTTGTTTTAAGTTTATTATTTTCGTATCACTGATGTAAGCTAAAAATTTTATGATATTTTAATTATTGGTAATTTCTAATTATTTCCAAGGAGTTCAACAATTACTTTTAGGAAATCGATCTCACAAATAGGGTGAAATGAAACGTAATGGGGCCGTTCTTCGGTGGTTTTTATTGCTATTTAGTCTATGGACTAAAACATCTGGCCTTCCTTCGGTAGTTTTTATTGTTTTCTAGTTCGTGGGCTAAAACAGCTGAAATTTGTCTATGGGTGTGACGCCCATACATGACGCTGACTTACAGAATTAGGGGGCAGTTTTATTAATTATTACGATTAGATATTTGAGCAAATAAAATTAACGCACTTCTTAAGCTTCGCTCCGACCTACCAGATTTTTTGAAGCTGCTATAAATCTCCCTTATTTCTACAAACTGGGTTTGTTAATTAATTTTGTAGGATTTCGATGCACCGGGCTTACGGTCTACTACAATAACTACTAGAGAGAGTTGAAATCATCGTCATATGACGCACGAGCGATCTTCAGTTTAAGACGGGAATAAGAGGTGGCTGCGACTGCGGTCACATAACGAGGCGAACCGGCGACTGGAGGCAGGAATGCCGGTCAGTCGGCCGCGGCAGACAAAGCCGCGCCGCCCGATCGCGAATATGTCCGCTTGTACGTTTTTGTCGCGCGGTTCCTTTCGTCCATCTTTTAAGTAATGGCTCTAGTTTTTTTCGTCTAATCGCGGCGTCGTAACTATGTCCCGAGTCCGGTCGCGCCTTGAATCGATAATTCGACCCACTTTTTGGCCATAAGTTGCTGCGGCCGCAGAAACCGGTTGCGTTGCGTCATTTCGCGCCCTTCGGCCGCGTCACCGTGCGCACACTTTATACTTGTTGCAAGAATAAGATCGTCTGGATCGCAGTAACGATCGCTTTATACCTCTAGCACAGACTTCATAAACAGCGGAACTTCTCAGATACGGGTTGTATTATAGAGAGTGGCAAATGAAGTGCAAAGAGTAGGACCGAGAAGAAGTGAGTGAATAAATCGAGCAGAATAGCGACAAAGCGGCCGAAGGCGGGATGGTGGAGGGGACTGTAATTAAACTTCGGGTTTAATTAAGGTGGCTACGGAGTCTGAGGCTCCTTGATTTATCTAGCGAGGATATTACTCCCGCGAGTCCGCGACGCGACGAAGCCTTCTGCGAAGCCTTCGGTCGCGCGGTGTTTTTGCGCGTACTTCCCGGTACCGCGCACCTGACCGGCTCATACATTTTAATGAACTGGAAATATACCTAACTCTCGTCATCTGGCAAATAGATGTGACAAATCGATTGATTAGCGCATACCGCCCGTCACCGAACTGCCGGCTTCAGCGTGGAAAGATATATCATTTTAATATTTATCTACATCGTTTGATACCGTAATGCACATTATTTTCCTAGTTTGGTTATATGTCTGCGAGTCTGTTCTTTATACTTTTTTTTTCTTAATTGTTGAAACTGTTTTATTAATCTTGTTAACGTTACAAAATGTTGAAATAAATAAATATTTTTATTAATGTGGTCAATATTATTTAAGTTCCAAATATTCTCCAGTGCTGAAGAATATTTGGAACCCTATTTACTAAAAGTATGCCCCGAACTGAAACTTTGCTCCTACATTTTGCATTATAGAGATTAGAGAATCACTTTTGAGATTAATTACTTGTAACATTTTTTTAAATAAAAACTTTTAATGGTTGGGCTTAAAAATTCTGATCCGCAACCTTTTTGTGTTACTAAAAGTTTCATTAACAATAATTGTTTGATTTTTGTATTTGTTCAAGTACATGACATAACGTATAATTATCATCCGTAAGTTTTAGCGTTAAATGTTTTATAGCCATCAGCTCTTTTTGAGATAGACCCCGGGGCATAACTTCACTTCACTCGATCTATTATTATTGTATTGTACATAAGAACTAAAATGAATAATTATTTAAATATTAAATATCGAAAGAATTGTCATTTCATGATCTGTCTGTTAAATTCGTCACGTCATTCGGGTGTTTAGTGAGAGGCTGGAACTCAAGGGTGAGTCGTAGCCGCGCCTCCGCGCCAGCCGGAAAAACTTCCACGGAAGGGCGCGGGCGGGGCCGGCGGGGTGACGCACCCGCTTGACGGGATTCCATGCATGAGCACTCCAATGCATTTTAAACTTCACTTCATCAGCAAACAACAACTTGTGTTATAAATATGACTCGCTTACATCTCGCAGATACATACATGTATAGCTGGTAGGTATGGAGAAAGGTTTATCATGCCACATAATATTTCAGGTAATAATGCTATTAGATATCATATTTTTAGCTCTCGTGTTAAAGAATATCAATTTGGTAAGACGCTGTTTTTAGAACAATTTTATCTCTAAAATGGCTACACATTTATTTTCGTTATATCCTTTGATTAAATGACAAAACGTTAGAAGCAAATAACCTCAAGAGGTTTTTTCTATAAGGCAAAATGTAGACCCTGTCTCAGTTTTTTTGTTATAATACAAAAATCCACCTCACCTTATTCCAAAAAAATTATAAGGATAGTGAACCCAAATATTTGAGTATAATGATTTCTGCTAATTACGTGAGAGCGTGGAACCTTCCTAACATAGATGAATCCATTTCAGATATTTTATCATGAGAAATATTGTTGCCTACCGACTTCACAAAAAAGGAGGAGGTACTCAAGTCGACTGTATTTTTTTTTACCTCGTGTCTTCTTTCCAAGTGAACCGATTTTGAGATTTTTTTTTGTTTGAAAGATGTTGCTATCCAATTGGTCCCATTTCAATTTGATCAAGATCTAACCACTAGTTCTTTAAATATCGTTAATAACGCGTGTTTAGTACATCTAATCTGATCAAAGTTCCGAAGATAGAGCGGTGAAGTCAGTTTTTTTAAGCTTTGCTTGCGTTTAAATTATTTAATCTGCAAATTTGTAACAGAATAGTATGGTCCGCATAATTTGTGTTCTGGCGTAAAATATTTTTTTTTGTTCTTTTCTAAATAACAATTTCATGTAGTAACTTTTTTTGTTCTACTTTTCTCAGTAAAATTTTCGTGGATTCCAAAATGTTTTCTACATTTGTAATTCAATTTCGATTCTGCTAACAGAGACAGATCCGACCGAGCAGTTCCAAGAACGGTCGTTTTGCTCGCAGCGTGCTTGTTTGTGTTCAGTGACGTACGAGGTATTAACCTTCCGATCTCTCGATACCATCTCTGCAGCGTTGACACTCGTAACTCAAATCTTCCTATTATTTCTATTATTAGATATTGCGGCAAGATACTCGGATCTCGTCAAAATGGATTAGATCCTGGTAAACAACAAAGGCAAATTTTGAAGTGAAATGGAGGAAATTCTGATCCGCGACCTTTTTATGGGACGAATATGGTGGTAAACACTGTGATGAATAATTAAAATGTTTCCCTGTAATACAAAAGTTTCACTTCTGTCTTGTGACTTTACGACACCTTGTTATTGTATTCTTATAATAATTATATAAATAAAGTGTGCTTTTGTGGTTTGACTGCCACTTCATCGTCAATGTTTGTAGTTTTCTGGTGGTTGGTTTATACAGTTGACTTAATTTATATTGAGTAAGATATACTGTAGTCGTCCACATCACTAACATTTCTGAGATTAAATTATATCATTAAGCATATTTTCCTAGTTCTTTTTAATGATTTATGGCTGACATGATTGGCCAGTATTCTAGCTGAAGACAATAGGAGGCCTTTGCCGCAAAGCGATCACTTACTTGAAAATATTTTTAGTTTGTATCAATGTTTGTATCAAAAATCAAATTTACAATGTCGCCCAACTCGCGAATTTATCGACCAATGGAACGAAAGATCTACGAATGGCAGGTCATTCATCCATCTTACGTTAGATCCTTTCTGAACCGCCGCTAACGCACTAGGGAGACAGAAGTCGACAGCAGCTCTGTTCGTATACTTCATGTTTGTAGTATAACGTAGTTGAACAATAAACAATATGTAACGTCGTGGTGCAGAGAGCGTGCCCATGGTGTCCCGCAACCTGCCCGCGTCGTTCTTCAACGCGGCGGCGACGGGCGCGGGCGCGGGCGGCGCCTGCGCCGTCGACATCTACGACTACGACCCCTGGCACCAGCACTATTCGGGGTGAGTCCGCTTCACCGCCTCCACTCCTCTCCACCCATGCTTTCGGTATTTGAGTTTATTTTTAAAATGGCCATGCGCAGAGATGCATGAGAAAATTTTTTTTTTCATAAGACCACATTCAAATTTTAGTTTGACCATCGTCTCACCTACCACCGGCAGGGTGAAACGGGGCTGGTAAAAAAGTTAAATCATCATCGGATCGAATAACAACAATAAGTATTATTATTATGTACATTTTCTCTTTTCACAATCACTCGACACTATATACCAGGGGACTACTCGTATCGGGACCGATACTACAGGACCACCGATATAAATAAGCGTGTGTGGTGCGCAGGTACGGGCACGCGGCGCACCGGCACGCGGCGGAGTACCACGCGGCGGCGGCGGCGTCGGCGCAGGCGCACCACAGCATGGCGGCGGCGGCCGGCTACGGCGGGCTGCTGCTGGGCCGCGGCGCGCTGCACCACCAGTACAAGCCGGTGGAGTGGCCGCACGCGCCGCACGCGCAGCACCACGCGCACGCGCACGCGCACGCGCACGCGCCGCACCACGCGCTCGACCCGGCCGCCTGCTCGCCCTACTCCTACCCCGCCGTGCCCGGTCAGTACACTCTCCTCCTCCCCATTCGCATACTCCTCTACCGCGCGCGATACTATTGTACCTAATATTCGCCTCGCCGCGCGCCGGAGGTACGATTTGGGTGTGTTCAAAAGAAAACCAAATAGGTATTTATTAAGCGAGCCTGCGCCGCTTTAGACTACATCGTCATTTTCCATCGTGTGCGATTAAGGTCGAAAGTTCGCCGAGTCGAGGAAAAAAAACGTAAGCAAAATAATTACATCAAATTTATTTTTCTTGTTTCCTGTTAAATGTTGATTGTCCTCATTGTTCGAGGACAAACGAGAATACGTATCGCTTGCTTATTTCCGATTTCGGGCACGAGCCTTACGAAAACTATTAGCTATCGAAGGCGGGGTAACTATCGTAAAGTTTTGCAAACCAAATTCACCGATTAAATTGTGCTATTATTGTTTTATAGTTTCGTTTGTGCTTCACGATTTGGGTGTGATTAGCAAGTTATTGTTTCGAGCGTACAATAATGTAATATTGTACGCTCGAAACGAGCACGCTGAAACTGTCAATATTATATTTAAGATTTTTTATTATAGTGTCTGATAATAAAGTACCTGTATTCTGATTCTGATAGCACTCAGGCCGCTGCGCCGCGCGGACTTTATATCATTATATTTAGTCGGATAATTCAAATAGTGAATGAGCTATTTGATGATTATCAATATTGTCGTCTTAATATTCATTGTTTTTTTTACCGACTTCTCAAAAAAGGAGGTAATCAAGTCGACAATTTTGTTTTTTTTAATGTTTTTACCTCATAACTTCGTTCCACGTGAAGATTTTGAAAATGATTTTTTGTTTGATAGATGTTGCTTTCCAATTGGTCCCATTAAAATTTGATCAAGATCTGACTAGTAGTTTTTGAGTTATGCTCATGCTCAATAATGCGTATTCTGTGGACTATATTGTCGATGTTCTCGTAAACCCAACTTCAAAATTTACCTCATATCTTCATTCTTTGTGCGCCGATTTTGATGATTATTTTTTCATTAGAAAGCTGGTGCTTCCCATGTGGTCCCATTTGAATTTGGTCAAGATCTTATCACTAGTTTTTGATTTATTGTCAATAATGCGTGTTAAATACGTTTAATATGTACAAGGTTCTGAAGATAAAGCGGTGAAGTCGGATTTTTTAAGCTTTTGCTTGCGTTTAATAATTTTTATTTTAATCTACTTGTTACACAGTATAATACATGTCAAACAGCAAAGTTCTCGAGTTAAAGTAAAAGTAAGACTATGAAGTCGTGCGATTTCATTATCGAAAGAGGGGTATTATTGTAACGTCCGTAGGCTCTTGTGGATGTTTTATTAATTATTTAAATCCTCTAAATCAAATACACGGTAGTGAAACTGTGGGACACAACTCTAAAATAATATATTAACTTATGGGGAACACGTAACAACACGCTATAAAATGTAATGACCGGCTCAAACCGTAACCTTTTATTTTGTACTACTTGCTGCTGGCTGTGTAGCCTCTGCAGCGTCACCGGGCGGGAGGGCGAGTGCGGAAGAGAGGAGTAGGCAACTAGCGCAAGGGCCATCTAGTAGGTGCGAGCCTCGGCCTCGACCGTTGCCAGGCCAGGAGGAATGGGAGGGAAATGCCCGATACATGAGAGCACTGTTGATAGAAGGCCCTATGAATAAGATCGGTTCGATTAGATCGATTTCGATTTGAGTTTGGAGAGACATGACTATGATTGTAATTCCTCGCCGGCGAGGACTATTTATTCTGAATGTTGTCTGTGTACCTGTCGATACTCAAACGACACCATTGGATTCGCATAATTTAAGGCTTATGAAAATGGAGCGTTATCAATCTTATAACGAATTTACATTATTAATAGTTGTTCATAATTGACATAAAAATATTTTTATTATTCGTGTTCGGAACGCCCATTAAACGATATCAAAAGCATTTCTGTAATGTTGTTACAGTATTTCGGTATTCGCCATGAAAGAACACGATAAATAACCGAAAACGTATTCGTGATGTATATTTCAGTTCACGTCGCGACGGCTGCGCGGCCGCGGCTGGGGCGGGCGGAGGGCGCGTATTTTAATTTTCAAAGAGATTCCGGTCGTTTCGGGCTCAGATATTTTAATTGTGATGATTTAAGCGTTTTATCCGAATGACAAAACAAAGCATTCCAGCTTTGTGAACACTTCCGCGGGCGCAGCACGACGCGGAGCCGCCTATCGCCTGCGAAGAAATTATAACATAAGGTAGGGCTCGATACAGCACGGCTGGCGATGGCGCGGCGCCCCACTGGGCATGGGGCAGGTCCGACCATACCGTTTCTAAAATTGATTTTTCTAAACTTTCACAATATGTTTTTGTAAAAGACATGCACATATAAATACAGTAAGTACTATCTGTTACATAATTTATTGTAATATATAAAACTGTCTATAATTAAGTGTTAATGTGCTATTTACATTCATAATATGAAGTTGTAGGTCAGTGTTGAAATAAGGTTTAGGTAATGTCTCTGAACTTAATCACCCTAAAAAATATTTTTATTTACCTCGACATTTCAGCCAAGTTGCATTAGTTATGGTCTCGAGAAAACTGGAAAAAGTTAAAATTAAATCATCGCTGTAATGTAGCGAACCAAGACTTTAAGATATCGATTTGGGTTCGTTTTAAAAGGAAGGTATACATGTGGTGCATATTATAAGAAAGGTTTAAATAAGTTATGAAAATAATTAATATGAAAAGGAAGTAATAGTTGCACAGTGATTTAAAAATATTTCTAAGAAAAATATTTTATAAATTTTTCATTTTAAAAACTTTGAATATAGGTACTTTTTTTGATGAAAATGAAAATCGCTTATATTGATTATTTTTAAAATTGATTGATTTAAGGTTTTTAATGTTATATACGGCTTAAAACACGCAATAAATGTCGACTAGTTTCGGACAAATTAGTTGTCCTTCATCAGGATGAGTCAGACGCGCGATACGCGGAGGCGAGCGGCTCGGGCATCGGCGCGTGACATTTGTATATGACGTGTAATACTCACGACGACCGACGATACGCGCAGTTCTGTTCCACAGCCCGAACCGTTCAGTTCCGACCAAACCTCAGCGCGGGCATATATACCGTTGAAGCCTTGTTCTTATGTCACACGGTTGAGTTGCTACTCAATCACTAAATAGTATTTCAAGCTGGAATAATGACGATGAATACCTGCATCACCACGACGACGACGCGATACTCTCGCATGATATGCTATTGCACATCCGAGCCATTTCAATTCGTTTCTATGGATATATATAATTGCCACCGAGCCGACGACGACGCGACGGTACGTCTAACCGTCTCCGGGTAAAAAGCTAAGCCGCTCGGTGTAGGCGGCGAGTTGAAAGGGACGCAGGACGCGCCCTAATGACGACGATTAAAATTAATTTGCGCTCGGTCCGAAGGGCCACGGCGGCGGGGCGCGTCTCGCTCGCAAATTAAATTCTTGTCTCGGGAGCTCCCCGCGCTCGCCCGCTTTGTCTTACTGATCGCGCCATCCACTTGATTGATAACATTTTCCGGCGCGTAATGTGAGGGGAATTTCCATTCGCCCCGCGTCCGTGCGAGGACTCGAGCTTCCCTAAATAATAATGCGGCCGCCCCCGCCGAGCGTCGCTGCATACCTACTTGATTCAACCCCGATCCAAAAGACGCGTGTTATAAGTTGGAAGCCTTTGCCGGTCTTCTGCTTGTCGCAGACCGACCTGTCTGTTGTTCCGAAACGTATAGACCAATTTCAATACGATAGACTAGTATTAGTCGTTCTCCCCAAACTGAGATCTGGCGCCTACTTTTACTTAATGAAGAAAACCTTTTGAGATAAATTGCAAATAAATCTTTTTCTTCACGAGATTTTTTTGATGCTTATCAAATATTATATGGAAGTATAGAGGTATAGTCGAGTAATATGGAAGCTTTAAATATGTAGCCGTTTTTCAGATAGACCCCGGGACAAAATAGGGTCTAAAAACTTCAAAGTCACTACTTTGATGTCCTATCAATTTTTATTTACCAACATAGATCTTTTTACACAGTTTCGTATTCTACTAGCATAGTTATTTTCAACGATACTCCACACGGGCAGTACTGAAAAATTTCGTTCTTACTTACGTGAATGGTTTCATATTTACATTTATATTATTAATAACCCATTCATAATTACATTTATATCATGTTCGTTGATAGTTTTGACTTAAGGGCACTGTTTTACATATTTTATAAGAATTCGAAGTTATTTGCTTCTATGGTTTAGACGCTAAATGCCTCTGACAGATGGTCGGACAGACGAACGGACAAAGTGCTGAAACACTCACGTCAATTTAGATTCCTCACTTCGCTCGGTCAATACTGGAGAATCCCGTACAAGTGGTAGGTACTTAGTTTTTAGAGGGTTAAGTGTGCGGACAGTGTTGCGTGAGGCGCGGGTGCGTGTATCCTCTACACGAGGGACCAGGGAGAGGAGGGGGAGGGCGGTGACATTCCCGAGACTCCCTCCGAGGGTGCGTTATTGACAAATACCACGCGTGACGTCACGCGGCCATTGTGCGCCCCGCACGCTCGATAACACCAGGCATTACACGTATATTTTTGGTTATATAATATAGCTACTCTTTAAATCTGCCAGTTGGAGATAAATTATAAATATTGACTAAAACTTTATTGACACATCACCGTAAAGTTTTGAGAACCTGTATAACTTGAGAACCTAAAAAAAACCCTGCCGAGCCCAGTCCCGGAGGATTCTTCAGTCCAACGATTTTTTGGGGTCAGATCGGGTGGCTCTCATGTTTTTGTAGTAGCTAAAATGATATCTTTTAAATATCACTTAGTCTGCCAGATTGAAGTCATGTTATCATCAATACATTATTGGAATGTAACACAATTTTCTGCCTATTGCCCAAAACGTTTGATGCTAGTTTGCCTAAGATTAGTTTATTTACTAATCAGAATTATATTAAAACCATGTTTAATATAACAGCTGGGCTAAAATGTAATAATAGTATTAACAATGTGATAAAATAATTAATGAACGAAACCAATATGAAGAGATGACTAACATTTAGTAACTTCAAACATTTCTGGTGTGCCGCACCGCATCGCAGCAAGGACCAGAAAGTGCCTTTTGTTTTCATCGAATTAAACTAGTCTGGAAGGTCAGAAGGGGTAACTTTAGCTTCATAAACTTTGTCAGCCGAGTCCTGCTCTGGCAGGTTTGTGTACCCTACCCAATTTATTGTAGCATGTTATGAAATATCTAATCGATGTAATTAATTAAAACAATATGAAGAATATATTGACTGAAGCTGTTCTTTGGGCGCCAGTTTTTCTTTTCGTGGAAGTGGTATTTTTTGTCTCTCAAAACAAACAAACGCATTCATAATCAATGAGGTACATAAGTAATCATGCAGTGGTCGCCCAAATTAACAAACGTCTTATTAGTTTTAGAAAAGGTTAAAAAAATACTTTTGCCTTTTTCAGTATTCCCTTTTATCAGTCTCTAAGGTCTAAATGACAAAAATAAATCCGAGACTACAAACAAAACATTGACCATAGCTACACTTTCTACGCCAATAATACGGGAAAGTATACGAGCCTATACAGTAGTTTTCCGAATTCATCGGAATGTTGATATTGTAATAAAATATTTACTATACAACTAAAATGGTGGAGGAAATTATTGCATAAATAAAAATTGCAAAATTCTGAGCGCCACTCGTCATTGCACCAGTTCTTAGACTTGTTTTGAAAAAACACCATTTCCACTTTACACGTGAGATGGCATTAATAGCACACACTTACCTAGTATTTCCGGGATTTTGTACGTGTGAGAGACTGCTTATAACGAGATATCTCTGTAGCAACAAAAATTATTTGAATATTAATATGTGATGTTTGTATTAACATACATTACATACACACATAAATATTCAACTAATTATAGTTAATACCTGAAGCTGACAAGCTGACATAGCATCGGTCTAAATGCACGCTGCTTGCGGCCATCGCGACCGCGGCAGTGTTCTATCAGCAGCGAGTGCCGACCGTTCATCGGCATTCATTTGTCATTGATAATATAATTATATCTCTTCCCATACAATTAAAATGATAAGATAATAACAAATAATGTAAAATCGTAATTATCTATTCCTTCACGGCTGAGAACTCACATGTACGCGTCCTGTTCTATGTCTGTATAGTCCCTGGAATATGACATAATGTTACTTTTTAATGATGGCTAAGTCTCGGAGCACTGCATATTAAATACATTTGTGGTATGTTCAACACTTGCTAAGCGGCGTATAATCATGTAAGAAAGAAAATGATTTAAGTTATAGCCATCAATAAGAATGGCAATATAAAAGTAAATGTACAACCTATATAATATATGTATAATGTATTTGAAGATTGCTACAAAAGAGTTATTGCTCAAATGTCGTTATCTAGGTCTATTCATGTTACAAAGTTAGATCATAGTAGAATTATATTGATGTTATAAACTTGAAATTGTAGTTAGAAATGTAGAATTCGTCATCACATCAATACGTAGCTATAATGGGTCGCGCTTTAAATTGTATACAACTAAAAACATAAGCAATGAAAAATAGTATCATTTTATTTTTTAATTTAAATCTCTGTGTGTAACCTGATGAGGTACATTCAAATCATTTGTTTTAGATTGGCGGTAATATGAAAAGTCCTTGTTGTGAAGATTAATTTAACGCGAATAAATCGTGTGGTCGAACGCGTGATCTTAGTAAATAACAGTAAATCAACAATAGTTAGTACCTAACATACGAAGATTTTTTTCCCATTGCGAATCAAATCACATTACATTTATGAGTCCGAAAATACCTAACTCTCGTCTGCCTTTTCGTCTCTCTGTTCTTTATCACGACTAAAAATAAAGATAGTTTAAGTCCCGTCCTATTTTATCGTCAATCAGTAACGCGGGTGATGCCGCGAAGCACTGCTAGTAATAGGTGCATACAGTAATGGTACCACCACATTCATATACCAAAGAATTTATTTAGTAGGTTCTGACGTATACGACGTCATTATTAGGAAATTATTCCACTAATTATACTTGTTATATAATTATCTGTACTTATATCAACAACATTTATGTACAAATTATGATGAGGATATAAAAGCACGTAGGCAGGTGGGTATATTATGCACTAGGTTAGATAGAAAATTAGTACCTAACTAATAATTAGATCAATATGTTGGCAAAAACATATATTACTATAATTCCTAGGGTATGGAGTGCCGGACCTTTGGCATAATATTTAATGATCACTAAATTAGTCCTAGATAACAAACCGTATGGTATTATTTAAGGTATAATATATGCGAAGGATATAAAACCACGCGTTTCTTCACATATCTACTACCTAACGTTTGAGAGAATGCTTACCCTTACCCCTATTTTCACATAATATACTGTAGAGTCCCAAAGGATGTGCAGCGCTTGCAGGGCATTAATGCCAATCCACATAAAACAATGAGTTGAATCTGTAGAGTGTACCTCGGTAACAGCGTGGAGGGTCGGCGTCGCAGTACTGGTCAGTAGCCGCGTGCAAGTGAGCAAAATCGATGGTCAGCGGCGCGGGCGGGCAGCGGCGGGGCGGGGCGTGCGCGCCCAATCCCGGCGCGGGCGGACGGCCCCGCTACGACGTGCCACCCGCTGCCCACTAAATCACGAGCCCCGCACCGCGCTGGGTCAATTACCCCCCGCCCGAGCCCCGCCACCCCCGCCCCTCCCGCAATTAACTATCATAAACCCGGCTTTATAGCGGATGTACTATTATTTTATATCGTTTTAATCTTTTTGTATCTTTTTGTTCGACAAAATAATGAGTCCTACGGACGAACGACCGACGGGAGCGTACGGCCGGAGCGCTGTGCAGGCCTTTATACTTGCAAACGTGCTTTAAGTACTCGCACGAGATTCATTTAATAAACTAGTCGTTAACTAGCAAGAAGACAATGGAATGAAAATTTATTTGAAACAAACTCGCACTTTGGCCATTTATTATTTGTTGTTTTACTCAAAGAGTATATCCTATAATATTTATGTAGGTAGTACCTGCTTTTAAGTTTGGGGCTGGTAAGGTATGTCTATCTTTTAAAGGGTTATATCGAATGATACCTCTATAATATTTTACTTATTGTGTTACTTTAATTATTTAGTTTTCTAGTTTACTCTAATGCTACATATTATGTTAGGTACATACCTGCAGTTAAAGAGGTATAGTGGAGTAATAGTGGAGTTAGGAAAAAGATGAATTCTAAAATTATGGCCGTAGATGATGGTCAGTAGCGCTTTTACAAAGCGCTCTGCGAAATATTATACAAAGTACTTACACGAGTTATAAATCGAGAAACCACTTGAAAAATAATGTTTTGTTATCGATCGAATTTAAAAAATCCGTCCTTAGATTATACTACCTACAGTAGCTATTAATACTACTTATAGTATATTGGATTCTTTACACAAGCTCCTCTTTTCAATAACTTTTCATATCATAAGCGGCATACGTTAGCACTGCACGGGAGCGAGGTTGCAGTGGCAATTAAAGTCAAATTATATATAATGTCAAATTATTGTTTTTCACTGTTAATTGTTGATGTTAAATGTTATAAAACTATGTTATTATGTGTGTTTATGTTGCTTAAATGCACCCTCAGATTAATTAACCAGTTTCAATAAGATGTTCAGAGTTTTATAAATATATATATGTTTATCATATCACAATATATAGACACAGTAAACCGATCTGTAAAAGGTGATTGGATATGTGTACCTTTTACCAGACGCTCAGCTAAGAAGCTGTATTGTATACTCGTCGACACTGGGTGTTGCTGCGATGCTATAAATGCCTTAGAATATCTATCGACAATAGCCGACGGTGCGGTGTTGGGCATTGTGCGAACTAGGCCAAGTCGGTGATTGTGGCGCGGCTCCTATTGTGCTAGTACTACCTACTGCCGTCCGTCGCGATCTACTTTTCTGAGCTGCTTCATTAATACCGAGATCGTACACTTGAAAACATAATAATGCTAGTATAACGTTGTTATCTTTTGCCCATTATAGATTGGAATAGGTAGTTTGACTATTCTATGCCCGACTGGACAAATTATTAATAACTAGTCAATGGTCAGGCCATTGACGCGCTCTTTCGTCCGCTTTAATCTCCGTATAAAATTTGGCCTGTAAGTAGGTATATCTTTCACAAGCTTTTAACTTCAATTGTAACTTTTAAACTTTCGCGATTCGAACACATAGTTTAGGTAATCATTTCGGGACTTAATCGCGCTAAAAAACTATTTTTAGTTTTTTATTAAGTCCCGAAATATTACCTAAACTATTTTAACTTCAATGTTTGTATGTTAGTTTAGCTCAAGTCTTGCAAGCTGAATTAAAACCACCGAGTATCCTATCCTACGGAGCTGAACATGCTGGTTCAGTTCCGATGACAATGCATTTTTATAGAAGAAATAACCTGAATCGACGTCAAGGATTAGCTCGCGATAAAGGAATTCTTCAAATGTCTACATCATATTATAGGCACGAAAATGTTTGTACGTATTTATGATGCTCGGTTTTATGATATACCATGAAATGGTTGCTGTACTCAGGATTAGGTCCTGGCTTGGGAACTCCTCAAAGGTTAGCAGCACAGACATAATATAGGTATTTAGTATTCTATCAAATATCAAAATCTTACATCCATTTAAATTTCATTAAATTAAACTGACCTTTGTTTGGCGTTTTTGAGGTTTAGCCGTGAGAAGTGGACTAATACACCGAATTTTTATCTAGACTAGCGTTTGACCACTATCTCACCTGCTTATTAAGTGATTATTTAGTCGAGGGAGGTATGGAGGTATAAGCAAGGTACTAGAGATAAGACAAGGTAGATAAGTTACTTTCGGACATATATCATTGAAAAATTCGATATAATATCAGAGTAAAAAATAGGAAAGGATTAACGTAGTTCGCAATTCTTTTTCCCGTTTATCGTAGGAAGGCTTAATCATGAAACAAATGCTATTCTATGAAGAACAACTGGCCGTGTTTAATATAATATCTTGTATTCGTTTAACACTCCTGCTATATTAGTGAACAATATATAGATAAGTATAGAGGTAGTCTAATTAAAAAAAGAAAGCTGCTACAGTATATTTAAGCTCATATTTAAAGTATGGTGGTGGTAGCAGGTAGAAATAATAATATTTGGTCATTTGGCATCGGTCAACGTCATAGGCCGCATGACGATATTTGTGATTATTTATCTTTCTATTTGTCTCTATTATCATCGCCAACTTTGCATTTGAGCGTAAAGTTACACATTGCAGCTCTCAGCGGCACATTCAGTTTCGCTAAATAATTCAATTTGCAAAATATAAGGCATGTGTGACAATGAATTTAGATTATTGACTCAGAGCACATTCAATTCAGGTACACAATGCAATAGATGGTCCTAACCACGGTAAAAAGCCGTACATCTATCGTCACGATAAAGCTAACTTTGCCCGAAATTTTAGTGTCAGCATGGTGACAAGAGAGGAGCGCTTTACACCACACATTAAATCTCGCCAAATGAAAATGTATTCGAATGTTTGACATGACGAAAGATTGAAAACTAAAACCCGACTACTAAGTGCTGAACCACCCAAGTCAAAATAGAGATCTCGCTTCGCTCAATCGATTCAACTTGACGTTTACAAATAGCCAGAACACATTCAGGTCGGATTAGATGAGAAGTCAGGCAGCTCTAACGTGATTCATATTTTTGGCAGGTCTGGAGGCGCAGGTGCAGGACACGTCGAAGGACCTGTACTGGTTCTGAGCGCCGCCGACGCCGCCGCCGAGTGCCGCCGCTAGTTCTTTGCTACTGAGCCGGACTGTACCACCCTGTACGGACGCGGACTATTAATGTATGCTCAGTGCCGAATGCTAGTGAAGTGAAGCGGACTATATCCGCCCGTTCAGACGACGGACGAAGTGCACTCAGTGCGGCCAGCGCCAGTGAAGTGACGCGGCCTGGCTGTAGAGACGATGTATAGCGTAGGCGTAATTACGTAGTCGATTACTTAGTCTAATTAGAGTGTAGCGATTAGTGCAGGGTCACGTGCCTCCGAATGTGTCCGCCGGCGTACGAGCGAGCTCTGTTTAGTGTGTAAGAAACAATGTGTGATAATAATTATTTTTTCCGTTCGTCTGTGCCGCTCCAACTGCGTTGTCCTACTGATTGGACCGCGGGTAATTTATGTATTATTATTTAGTGTAGGTAATACCAGAAAATTGTTAAGATCTTTGATTAGATGAACATTTTACAAACTCCTTAGTATTGGAATCTATAAAAGAATATTTAAGAAAAAATAATAAAAAATAGATTTTCTTAAATCAGCAAAACCAAATGCCGCAAAATAACTTAATTTAGAAACCTAATCGTTTACAAACAATATGTTTATAAAAGTATGTTATGACTATTATTGAAGAATTTTCACTTTTTGGATGCGATTTAAATATAAATCATTATATTTTACTCAGGACCAGATGGTTATAGCTTACTGACATTATAATTTTGCGTCGCTACGAACAAGTAACATTTTATGTATTAATAAAAATAATTTGTCTTATCTCCATATACATAATTTGTTCGTAGATACATCTTGATTACTTCAGTATAGGTAATATTGCAATACTACTTTGGTCTGCTGGAATTCTTGTGTCAAGAATTTTTTTTTGTGCAATAAACGAGCGAGGAGTTTGAGTGACGCAGCGAGCAGGCGGCGATGGCGGCGCAACGTAAATAATTATAATATGCATAACAACCTTATCTATTATTAATTAGTAGGCGTCAGGACACGTTCGGTCGGTGGAATAATGATCTTAAATAAATTTATTGATTCTGTATTATATATCTGTTTAAGTCTAATTAGATAGTTGATAAATCACGTTATTTTGTTCTTAAAATAGTTTCGGATGAACACGAATGATAGTGTTGAACTTGCCGAAATGTCGGGGCATCGACCGTGTCGGCTGCCAGGTAAATAGGCTCAAATCTTGGGAAGCACAAAATGTGACAATATTACTTACAAACGTAGAGTAGTAGGTATGTAAATGAGTAGTTATTGTGATACGGGGGCTTTCAAACCCGGACGCCGCCGTACGGGCCGCGTCCGGCCCGGCCCGTTGTAAATATGCGTGTATAGGTAGGGCACTGTATGTAATGTAGAGCAACGTGTACATACGTAGTTAGGTATCATTACAATTATTATTAACGACACACAGCGCGGTAGATAAAGCGCCACGGGCCACGACGCGAGTACCGCGCACCGACCGCGGCTCTCATCGCGGCAGCATATGCTAAATACCTACTGATGAACAACATTCCCCACACATTTTGAATGCTTTACGTGACAAATAAATAACTACGACATTTTAGTTGACTACCTGACCGTATTTCACGAATGTTCCCAATAGTTGGAATCGTTATACGAGAGTAATTTTGAAAACAATACATGTTAGAAAGAATGCGTAAGCAAATTAATTTGGTAGAATAAAACTATCAGCTTAAACGTGGAAATATAGAGCGCACGTCGATGTAGGCACGCAGCGCACGCGGCGTCAGCAGCGCGGCGCGGCACTCTCTCATTGTAATGAGACATGTTTGAGTATTCAATTAGCTGCCGAGACAATGGCATTCTCATACGAAAATAGACGCGGCCGCTTCCGCCGCGTCCCCGCCCGCAATGAATCAACTTATTTCTGAACATTTTTCGGGAGTCATTACATTGTTGCGGCTAACCAACAGATTTATCTGCTCGAGCGACGGATATTTCAAATTGAATTCGCAATTAGAAGCATTTATATTCGTGTCGGAGACAAAAGAATCTGAATTCCTCAGAAACGTAAATAATCGGAGAACGCGAGTGACCCGGAAAATGTTGAGCTCCCGAGCGCCCGCGAATAACAACTACCACATAAATTAATGACGATAACGAAGATAGCTCTGCGAGAGTGTCGGTGCGCGTGTCCGGTGATACACGGTCGGTGACATGGTCGGTGGTGGTGGTCGGTGGTCGGTGGTCGTGGTCGTGGTCGGCGGTCGGTGCGCGCGGGATGGCGAAGTGCAGTCTCGCAGTATCACGTGTAACCATGTTATGAACTTCAGAATATAAATTCCAATATCTACTGTGATTGTTTCACATCTGTTGTTTCATTTCTCCTCGTGCTCCAATTTTAAGTTATGTTTTGATTTATAGTTGAGCTTTATGCCGAGAGAAGACGACGATGCCATAAGTATACGCAATAAATCAACCACCCTTCCCGTTGGACACAAATCATTGTACATATTTACATTATTCTGAAATATTCCGCTGCCAGTACGATTCAGTTAAATCTACCAATAAAGTAGCTAAATACAGTTAGATGGATTGAGTGTTTACAGATCAACTGTTATGCACATATATACTGCTACTGGAGCTAGAGCTTAGCATATACGATTTAAAATGCAATTGAATGGCGTCTACCAACCAGATGAGATCTGATAAGAGAATTCAGAACGAAATTCTATCTAACAACAAGACAAACTGTCAAACGTCATCCATATATGGTTGACATACTTCCAGTTCGCTCGAAGCGTTTCGCTTCTACGTTTATCATCTGCCCTGAGGAGTGGAACTCATTGCCCTCATCTTTGTTCCCCGAACGGTATAATCTGGGAGTCTTCAAGTCAAGAGTGAATAGGCACCTTCTAGGCAAGCATGCTACATCTTCGGCCGCATCATCGCTTTCCATTAAGGTCAAATGCTTGCCTATCAAAAATAAAGTCATAAAAAAAATTGAACTTATATCAATTTGTATTTATTCTTTACATTATACAAGACATAGGTAAACATTAAGTTTTGTGATTCTAAATCACAATTGAATACTATAATTATGAACCATCGATATATTATGAGCTACATAGGTACACTCATGCAAAATTTCAGCTATCTGGCGGCAATGTTGTAGTAGCTTTTTTTGATATCTCTGTATACATTTTCAACGTTAAAAAGTTATATTCAAGCATTAAATATCGAATAGAGTCATTAACTTTCATGAGCGCCTCTTTGGGGTCCATATGAATAAACTATTTTGGTTTTGATTAAATAGAAACTATTCTAACTAAGTACAGCATAGAAACTGCATTAAATACACCAATAAGTACAGATTGATATTTGTGTACCTGAGCTTATAATATGATTCCTCATTGCTAGACTCACTGTATTCGATATTATAAAATACACTGTTTCCATAGTATACGATATTATTTATGTTTCGCTAAAAACAATTAAGAAGTTCTAATGGTACAATTCAATTATCTAAGTGCAGTACGAACTAAGAAACACTAATATTCAAAGGGTGAATGCAGACAAAAACGTTATCCTATAACTAAGAGTAGATAGAAACCAATAGCATAATCTGCAACATTGTCATCGAAACCGTACAAATAGTATTACTTATGTGTATTTTCTCGGAACAGTAGGCACAAGTGGTATCGGTGCGGCACACAAACATGTTATTCCAGTTCGCACGGTCAATCACTTGTCTCTCAAGTTGAGGTGAGACGCTATACGCTTGCACCGGCTCAGGACTGTCCACTAACATTATGTGCAGAGTACATAGTCAATTTTAAAATGTGTCGGGTAGCAGAAAGCTTTACTAAATGCATGTTTCCTCACGACTATTCGTTGAGTGTGATCGAGGCGAGCTCACCGTATAGTACTGATAATAGCTAGGCCATTATCTAACAATTATTCAAGAACCTCGATATCGCTGACGACCTCCTCCGACGTAGAGAGCGGCCGGCAGCGAGTGGTTGCGCTACGTTGGTATCGGTTCCGGTGAGTGCAATTCTCGACGGGGCCCCTTTTAACGGCTCCTAATGCTTCCTCTTGGGCCGTCTTATGTGTAGGTATCTCGTCTACCTACCACAGCGTGCTCGGTGCACCGCCCGGTCTGCTCGTTTCATGGCTGAGGGCTTTTCTGGAACACGAATTACAAGCCATTCAACTTTTATCAGCATGCGTGGAATCCTTACACAAAAGTGTTTGTCTGCAGCGTAATGATTTTTTAATTAAAATGCCTACATATTTATCGACCGGCAAAACAAGATTATCCGCTGATTGTCGAACGGGTTCTCCTGCATCTGATACAATCTTGAACAGCTGATTACAAAAGCATTAACAGCTGATATTTGTGCACTTGTGGAGTAATCCACTTAGTCTCCAACGTTTGTGGAGAATCTTAAACATTTGTTTCTAGTTTCTATAGTAATGTATGTAGCCAGGAGTGAGTGCGGCTGTGGATATTGTCTGGCGTGTTGGTGGGATCAAGCCACACACGTTGGCATTCCGAAGTAATAAATAATGCTCGGCGAAATCGTTTAGCTCAAATTTATGTGCTTCTCTACTTATTGTATTTTAAATATCTTAATGTACATTTGTCTATTTTTCAAATGCAGACCAATTTTGTGGTTATCAAGTAAGCAATAAATTGAATTACAGAAATGTTCGTTTGTTATTATTATTAGAAACTTATTTGAGAACAAAAATGGTCCAATACACGAATCAACAATAAGTTCCGACATCTTTGAACTCTCGTTGCAATATCCTATAAATTATAATGTTACGCAACAAATTTATAGATATAAATAAAAGTATTTTTGACTGCCGAAATAAGAAAGAAAGACACGCGTACCATGATTTGTACTTATTATCAAAATGCAAATGGTTTAACAAATTCTTTACAAACCTACTGTCTCAAAATGTAGTAGTTGCCATGTGCATGTGTGGTATCATAGGTGCCGGAAACATTCACATCACATTTGATCACAGGCACAAACACATTATAAACTCAAATCTCTTTTGAGTAGAAACTTGCGTTTCTGCTAGGAATCGAACCCGATACCCGCTGTTAAAAAAGTAGGCGCGCTACCAGCAACGCTAGTGGAAAGTTTAGAAATCGAGAATACACTAGATGCGCCTACTTTGCTCGCGTGGGTAAAAAGTTTTAAGCCTGTATGCTATTCCAGGATTTATAATATCTACAACCCTACCAAATTACATCAAAATCATTGCAGCCGTTGCCGAAATACCTTGTTTCAAACATACTTACTACACACACAAACCTTTGCACGAGTGTTTGCGTGAAGTGCGCTTGCGGTGCATATTGCGCATCACTTCGCGCTGCGGACATTCCCGTGCATTCTCGCATTCTGTCGTGTCGCATTCCATCAACAGCTAAGTTGGTGTGCTGACACTTTGTGTCTATGCCACGCTGCGCCACATTAATATTGAACAGGTTAACGCTCAAGACCTTGTCGCCCTGCATACCTACACATTTTTCCTTCATCTTTTATTACCAACTAATTACTCCAACACATATTAAAGTTACCAACTCGTACTTAGGTACATCTAACGCAGCTGAGATGAGAACAGATATATATACGTACACGTCGTAGGTATATGTCTAGATGTAGTAAATCTAGGAGACCTACATACCTGTCTGACAAGTAACGATTTGATAACCATAACGCTATGTAGATTTCAAGTTAATGTCCATGTTTACCTTTTTATATTTTCTTCCTTAACTATAGTAAACCAAGAAAAATATAATGAGTAATTACATGAATCATGAATTATGTACAACTTTGGTTATTATAGTGTCTCTATGATTATCTACCTATATACATACCTAGTAGAAACCTCTTTTGTTAAAAAAAAATAGGAAACAAGGCTTTATTCTTTTTAGCCGACTGTGCAACGCAAGGAAGGTAATGTGTTTACCAGCCTACCTATGTTCGTTTGTTACTTGCTCTCTAGAGATTAACCCCGATGGCCAAGTTTGATAATTCTTACGTCATTCGATTTCTCTTATAGAATAGAATAGAATAGAATATTTATTTATTGGGAAACTGTCATGATAACATTGCAAGATGGAAAAGCATTTGGCGAATACAGTTTACCCCTTACGGGTATCCAACACAAACATGGTAATAGCAAATTTGCAATCAAATTATTTATGAAATTTTTAACATACATTTTTTAAATGAACACTATTTTAATTACATATTCTACAATTATATTTAGATGTCAATTCATTTAATCTTATATACCTATAAAAATTATAAATGTCAAAATGATAAAAAAATAAGGTCAAATTGTTTAATATATATCATGCAATACAATGTCAAAATAGCTTAGTAAAATATTCATTTAAATTGTAAAATAAATTTTCAGTCAAAAGATTTTTGAGATCTAATTTAAATCTATTCACAGGCAGTTCTTTGATTGCTTGCGGCAAGTGATTAAAAATCTTTATGCAATTTATATAGGTGCTCTTTTGAAAAATAATTGAATTAACTCTTGGAGTATACAAATAATCATCGCATCTCATCGGTGTATCTCGAACACGCATTTCTGATTTCATTTTAAATAAAGAATTATTATTTTTAACAAACAAGCAAAGTTCTAGTATATAGATTGCAGTTAATGTTAGGTACTTTTCTCTTTGAACAATTTTCTGAGAGAATCTTCACTACTCAAACCATAAATAATTCTGAGACTTCGCTTTTGTAGAATAAAAGTGCTGTTTACTTCTACCGAATTACCCCAGAAAATTACGCCGTATGTCAGTAATGGATATATATTTCCAAAGTAAGCATTCCTTGCTACATCCACTGAGCAGACGTCAACTAGCACAAATAGGGCATAACAGTGGCTTGAAATTTTTCCATTTAGTCTCTGAATGTGCGATTTCCAGTTCAAGTGTTCATCTATTGATAAACCAAGAAAGTATGTGACCTGTACTCGGCCTATATCATTAATAATGATGTTAGTCGGTGGTGTATTATAGTGCCTAAATCTTAATCTAGCAAGGTCACTAAAGACATGACAGTAACCAAACACCATAACGTAAAATAAAATTCGACGTACTGTATTACTTGTAGGTTCCTACCTCTATCAACCTAAGATCATTTTCAAATATCTAATTTCCTTTTGAACCTTATATCATTTTTTATCATAAACAGTCGCGTAGATGACTAGCGAGTCAAAAGCTAGCGCGTTGGGTAATCTAGACTCACTTAAATAGATTAACTTTCGGAATTTTAATATTAGTCTGATTAGACGTATGAGTAAATAATTGTTTTCCCTATCTTTTACTTCATTTATGGTCACGTTTTGCGTAAATTGTATGTACTCGTCAACTATCGTCGTCGATATTAAATACCAGTGCATCGTTTACCCACGATGAGTGTACCACAGTACAGCTATGTGTATAATATGCGCACCATTTACTTAAATCTAAAGCAATAAGTAATAACGTAGCGGCAGTAACGTTAGTTATGTAGGCATAAGTAGTAATAAATCATAGGCCGCCGACAGCGCCAGTAAAAAGTTTACGAGCGCAGAGCTGATTCTAGATAACGGAACGTAATTAATGTGTAAGAATTACGTTTACGTGCCCTCTTCACGTAAATGGGGAACAGAACTATATAGCTACGTGCAATAATCTTCTGTTTGTTTGGAAAACTATGAACGCGATAATACTTTGAATAAATAAATACTTTCACATTCATTTTAATATTCTTTAATCTACCGCCATTATGAGCTCCAATATATCCCCTTCGTAAGCTCTCACTTGGAGAGTTTGTACGAATTTGTAAACAAATGATAAATAAATATATCTATCACACACAAAAGTACCTATTAAGTTTCTAATTTATAAACTTCTACTGTACGCCTATATAAGAGTTTAAAATGTATTTGTAACATGAAATATGTGTCAAGACATAATTATGTCCTCATAAATAAAAGAGCAACTCACTTTTCGTAACATCACAATAAATTAATTATAAATGTAGTATTATACTCGCGTGCATTAATTTAATAGTTTAAAGCAGATAAAAGCATTTATTTTTATACTAACAATAATAAAACATACATTAAGCCGAGCTGTTCCCCGAGATGGCGCGCCGCCGCCGTCGGGACAACACAGCGCGGCGGCGGTGACAATGGAGAGGTAAAATAAAACCGATCTAATTTTGTAGAAACCAACCGTTTAGCGTGGCGACGCGACGGACGGTTAGCGCTGCGTCCGCGACCACTTTTGAGATAATTTACTAATTTTATCGTCACCGCGGCGCCGAGGAATTCCGATACTCCGATACCAAATGGTGCAATGTTCTATTCTTGTCGGAAGTATTGTTAAGAGTCCTGCCGTAGAATATGTTGCAGTCACTGCCGCGCGACATACGAGTACATCCTCTTATACGAACTCATAATACATCTTACGACGACGTGTTACGCAGGAATGCAGTATCATTGTATAATGACGCCTACAGTATAGTTATAAAATGATTTACTTAAATCTCGTCTATTTAATATCAAAGCACATGCATTAAAACAAATGCAATTTTTACCGAATCCCAAAAAAGGAGGTACTCAAGTCGACTGTATTTTTTTTTAATGTGTGTTACCTCATATCTTCTTTCCACATGAACCGATTTAGATTTTTTTGTAAATTTGTAAGCTGGAGCTTTTCATGTGGTCCCATTGAAATTTGATTAAGATCTGATCAGTAGTTTTTGAAATATGCTCAATAATGCGTGTTTAGTACATCTAATCTGATCAAAGTTTCGAAGATAAAGCGGTGAAGTCGGTTTTTTTGAACGGAAGCATTACATAGATTCGTATTCTAGACTGACTTTAGTCATTCAATCGAATGCAAAACTTGTCACTATAAATGTGTGAACTGTGGGCTCATACAAATACACATCAAGTCATTAAAATTGTTATTTTAATATAACATTAAAAATCTAATAGGAAATATTTTAATCCGTTAAATTAATTAAACATCTGGAAAAACAATAGTCTTCCCGAGACAGGATATTCCTCCAAATGGGCTCAAAATAATATTTATTGTACCTATATTTAAATATTATAATGGTACTACAATAAAAAATATTGCAAGTTTCTTCACTAGGTGAACTATTATAGTTTCCGAGATGGAGTAGTTTTTTACATTTGGAAATATACACTCTTCCATATGTTTACAAAAAATATATACTTAGATACCCTCAAATACATATTGTTTGTCTGTCTGTCATAGATTAAATTCAGAACTATTGCTCTATCATGATAATGGTAATGCATCGGAGTGATTATTGATTATTGTGTGCACTGTAAAAAAAAAACAACAAGGCCATCAGATTTACGCTATTGTGTCAGGGTACGAGTCTCGATGCGCGAGTCAATCGACCGCTTTTAATGTATATTTAGTATGTTAGTTTAAAAATAAGTTTAAGGTTAAATAGCTACTTCTAGCACTCGTCGGGTCACCCAATTAAGAATTTCTTATGTCCTTATTCATATTGTAAACAGCGGCTCCAAAGTTAAGTTTTATGTGATCTCATGTAAACAATATTAGGTCGGTCATTATGGTCGAGAAGAGTGCTCGTGACGGCAGTTAATCAATCAGATGTAGCGGTTCGGGGAGAGGGGAAGGGTAAAACAAACAATACATGTGTCGCCAGAGCTGACATGGGTTAGGCAGCCTGTCCTCCAAAAGAAGAGATAGTGTTCGTTTATAGGTTGGTTAGTTCTTATTTAATAGTGCCTTGTCTTAATACTTTTACATTCAATTATTCTATTTGCAAGAATGTCAGTGATTATTGAAAATGCAAAGTCGTAGAGAGAGAGAGAGGTAACATGATTCTTATTTTTTTACTCTGGGTAGACAAGCATTTGACCACTATCTCACCTGATGGAAAGTGACGATGCGGCCGAAGATGGAACCTGTTTATAAAAACTATCAATTAAATATAAATTGGTATCCTTAAAAGTTACTTATTTATAAGTTACTTATAAAAGTAAGTTACCACGATGCTGTGAGCCAACAGGTATCGCTCAATCTCACCACTACTAAAGAGTAGAGAGCTCTATCTCAGTGTTGGCCTATGGAGCCCATATGGCCTATAGAGCCAAACTCTAGCTCAGTCATTAAGGGGCTGGTATACGCCAATGCGAGCACCTTTTTTAACCACAGCCAATTATCCCCCTTACACTTTTGCACGTTAAGGTGTATATTGCGTGAATTACATCGTGGCGGTTACGCTAGGTCGCGCGTGGCGATCTTTGATTTTTAATGGTTTTATTCTAATTTGGTGAAAATGCGCCTCAAATAAAAAAAAAATAAGCTGAAGACATCATTTGTCTAGTAAATATACGTATATTAAATAACTTTCACAGTGTTTTGATATAAAATGGCGGAACGAAATGGTTTCAAAAACACAAATTGATGTTATTTGCATGAGATTTGATATTTATTTCTTTTATATTTACGAACGTTATGAATATTCTAAGAAGAAGGCATCATTTATCGTATGACAAAAATTACGACAAGTATTTTTATTTATCTGGTTTTATTATGAATGCCGAGTAAAACGGTTACGAAAACACGCATTTTAGTTGAAATTCTGGAATCGCCACCTTAATAAAAAAGTTTGACTAACCTGGGCGTTCGTAAGTCATTAGTGAAACAGTCAATTGTCAATTTTATTCAAGCAGCTATAGACTATATTTTTTGCGTTAGAAATGTATATTAACATAAACGAATAAATTTTCAGTGCAATTTATTCCAAGGTTTTTTTACAAACTATCAAATCTGATATATATATTTAGCTTTACATATTTTATCTTTCTGTTTAGTGAACGACAGTCTCATGTTAAACAATCTGGAGAAGAATAGAGAGATCGTTGTTCGATCGGTGTCGCACCGAAATAGCGCCATTAGCGGGCGGTGTTTGTAAACACGCGGCACATCGCGCCTCGCACTGCATTGTTGGGTATTGTGCCACACGGCGCCAGCTGAAGACAACAACAAGCGACCGACGACACATTCCACGGCCCCCGCGTAGCGCGCTTCCTAAACAAACTGAAATAAAACCCTCGAAATTTGTCGCCACGCTTAATTTACGCTAATGGACCGTTAACGGCATCGTAAATATCATAGTAAGTATCGGTTTCACTCGTCGCGACGACTACGGCTCAACCTGCGCGGCGCGACTCCGCGTCCCACCGCGACCGGCCGCCGTAATGGGATGTGAATGGCGAGGAAGAAGCGGTCCCGGCGGAGACGCGGCCTCGCGGGAATACTAAGTGGCTAATTGAGTCGCGCTGGCTCCGCATTAGTTACCTCTCGGGCGAGACAATGCGCCTCTCAACCGCTCCCAGGGGAGCGCTCAGTATGCGCCAGACGTCGCGGCGTCGCTGTAAATGCGCACTGATTTTCTGAACAGTTACCGAAACGAGGTGATTCAGCTGAAACGCTTTATTTGTCCTGCGATCACCTGCATTTCTTATAGCGCCACGCATCGAGGTGACGGGTAGTCGAAGCTTTGAATTATAGATGAGCGGCTCGTCGATAATACCTCATAAATATGAGTTATGAGAATTTATCACTAAATAATGAACAAAGCCCCGAATGCCACAAAAACGGAAATATTCCACACGTCCATTCGTAAGGGGCGCCCGCGGCTCTCGTCGCTATGTAACCGCCGTAATTACTACGAAACTGCCACAAAAAGTGCTCAATTCATTGTTCAAAACGTGTTATGGCGCAGAAAGCGATTACGAGCTATCGTTAGACAAAACATAATCCAGACAGGGATACTACCTACTCGCTCCAAAGCAATAACTGACACGACAATAATTCTCGCGATTCATAAGACCGCGTTCTGCCGTTTGTCCCGGTATTGTGGTGCAACATTTGACAACGCAGCCTCGCAATCCATTCCATGTAGAAGCACCAGTATGCGATGCAGATTGTTCGCGGTCGACGTCGTGAGCAAAGCCAAAAAGCGGTGCGGTGCGGTGCGGCGCAGGGTACAGGTATGAAAAGAGAGCAAAATCGAGCGTTTGGCGGAATGCGGCGTTCGTGGGAACTGGGAATCGACCCGAGTTGTCCTGTGGGACCGCGCTAATGGCAGAATGTCGCTACACACTCTCGTATATCATCGTGTGAAGGAAGTGCTGTTCAGCTAATGGCCAAAAGTAATCAAACCATCAGCTGGCTCTCTTAAAGCTTTATTTATGTATAGAATAATAATCACACACAGCCCTGACACTTTATTGACTTTAGTCTTCATAAAACAATTGAGATAATTATGTGAAAGCTGTACATACTGCACACATTTGGATAGCGCGGCTGGCACGGGGTATAACATGCAGCGGTGCCACGTCCGGAACCCGCAGTACCAAGTGCGTGTCGTATGTGGTGACTTGAATTATTCCATATATCATACTAATATTATAAATGTGAAAGTTTTTGTGTAATTGTGGTGCAAGCGTGTATGTTTGTTTTCTTTTCGCGTTCTAACGGCTAAACCGATTTGAATGATATTTGAAATAGACATAGCTTTTATCCAGGATTAACATAGGATACTTTTGGTCCCGGTAAATATATAATAGATAATGTAATCTATTTTCATATTGGTTTTTGTGAAAAAGCATTTGAGAACATTTGAGAAATTCATCATGTACAGACATTTTTACCTCATGGGTTTTTATTCTTTGTTTTTGAAGGCTCAATAACAATTAAGTACTTATATGAAATATATGTGATCCAAAGGTTAAGGCTATAGACATAGATAATAATAATAAAGGATACGTTGTTTATCCAGTGCGGACGAAGTCGCGGGTAGCAGCTAGTAACTGTATACATTAGAGAAAGGAGTTAACCTCGTCCAATATTTTTATCACCTCCTCATATTAATGTCATCAGTTATGAGCAATTACATCCTCTTCCGTCGACTGTTAATTAATTTAAAAATTAATTTACGACTACGCTGTGATAATTGTAATCAGCGTGAGGTGACGCTCATTAGATCCGACGCACGTGGTGGGTGCCGGAACCGCGATCAATCACGAGGTGTGCGCTGTGCCGCATGTGCGGTGCCGCCTCATCGCCGCTAACGGTTTGTTGCGCCCGCTCGCACCGCCCGAAACACATTACGCACTTTTTGCACGGTGTAAAAACGCTTCGTTCTCTGGTTTCAGAGGAGAGCCGCGGTAATTGGACAACATGTTCTAGTTCATAATGAAGTTTATCGCAAGCCATTAGCTAATCACCGGCGGCTCGTTAGAGGCCGCGCCGCGAACCGTGACGCTCCCGAACCGTCGCGCGTCGTCGTCGTCGCACGATGGATCACCTATCGGGTTACTCGTTTTGATTAGCTGGGAGTGTCAGATGGGTTGTTTTGAAATTTAGGAAATCATAAAGTTTGACAGCTATGGCGATACTTTATTTATCTAAATAGCTATTTGATTTGATGTGGCACGGCCGCGAGACCATTTTCTCTTGTAACGTGTAAGTGACAGAGCACTGCGTTACATGTTACATACCATTCACATCCGGCTGCCTGGCGAGCTCGCCATCACCTCGTTCATGGTGGTGGGAAGTTCTCGAGGGAATTGACAACTGTTATTTATATACGCCCGTTTCTCTTGTATCTACTACTATTTTACTTATATGTGTACACATACTTTATGTGATAAATATCAAATGTTTCTGATGATTCGGATTAAAAGCTATCGTTTAAAAAGAGTTTCAACTAAAATTCCATTAGTAGGTCTTCGCAGACCTATAGACATCCTCCGGATTAAAATACAATTTAATATACTTCATCACAAAGTACATAATAGTTAATTCTCATATTGTGTCTCATAACTAACCAGGAAGATGAATAAGTAAAATAAAACAGAGATTAAAACATCTCATTTATTATTGATCGACGTCACAAATCACATTTTTTTTTGTGCCAAAAACTGTGTATAAAGATCTTACAAAAATATTGTTAGGTTTCAACAGTTGCGTCGAACGTGCAATTTAAAATAATAGGATCATAACAAACAACACAACAATACAATATTACAACATTTGCTAGTCTTCATATCTTGACAGGATTTTATTAAACTTAACGTAACTCATATACAATATTACTAGATCTTATTATTTACTTTATTTGACATAGCAGACAACACAGTTCGCAGGATTGGTGGATAACAGTATTAAATCCTACAATCTCTTGACGTTAATGTGTGACAAAACTCTATCATATTTCATTATGATATAACTTAGTAATGATAACTACTAATAAATTTACTTAGGTACGTCATAAACTTTCAAATATTTTCATTGAATGTATACCCTCATAATGCTCTCTAGCACTTTACATTCAGATGAACAACAGTTGCGAGAGTGGCTCTATAATAACGCGTTTGAACTATTCTCCCTTTGATTCTAATTCAGTGAGCACAAACTACTTACTAGTTTCTGTACTAGTTACAGAAGTATATATTATATAGTGTCTTATGTTCGTTAGATAGTACCAAAGTTATCTCGAGTAAGCCAGTGCCACGGAACGCAAACACTTCGTTTAACTTTAATAAGTTATTTGTCAGGTAACAAATAATATTTTAAAGCCATTTTAGAGGGTGTTCGATATATCGACCAACTTTTTAGAGCTAAAAATGCGGGTTAAGAATCACCTTTTCACAATATTTAACTCGCTAAGAAGGTAGTCGATTGCAATAACAATATATTGTAATTAATTAACTACCCGAAGCGTACTTGGCTACGCGTTTGCCTCCTAAGCAGCGAGAATCGAGTTCGATTTCCGGTGGGGGAAACAAGTTTTCTCCCCACGGAAATTTGTGTTTCTGGTTGCAGTGATTGTGTTTTTTTGACAAATATCCTATGCCAAAAATTCATTCCCGTGGTAGGTAGGATTAGAAACCACGACCGCCCGATCGGGGGCCGGGTCTGTTCAAGAACTACTGTAATATACTTGATTGGTTTTAGAAATCGCGAATGAATCGAAAGAGCACCCTGTACAAGTGGCAATCAGCTGGTTAGACACACTAAGTGACCCGGGAGGCCATTCGTCATAATTAGTGCGTATTACGCGTCTGTATGTTTGCACACTCTGCAGTTCACGTGAGAAACGTTCGCCTTGTGAGAAGCGGCGCTAACACGATACCAAATGATATAAGAATTTCAAAGGGTTCCCATCAGACTCTACCTGAATTTTTTTTCTATGAAGCGAGCAAATTTTTGTCAATTTGGCCATGCAACATTTTATTTTGAGAAAATAAGAAAATTATTTTAAAATCCCACAAGTGTGAGTCCCACTCGCACAGCAAAGATCGCGTACAAAAATCGCGTCAACTGATGTCCACTAAGTATACCTACATTTTCGGCTGGATCATCGCTTACCAGGTGAAATATTGGCCAAATGCTTGGCTATCAAGCATAAAATATCTAATCTTCTTAAGTACTAGTATAACAACAATAGTGTAAACTTTACGCTACACAGTCATACATACTCGTACATATCTCTGAATAAGAAGTCGGTTTTTTTTAAGCTGTGCTTGCGTTTAATTATGTTTAGATAAACTTGATATTTACGATTTATGTTACTCAACACAATTGATGAGACACGTGTTTCAGCGTTTTTCAAAAGTCAACCCCTAAGGGAAGCTAGCGTGAATAATTTAGTATGATACATTTTTAAATTCAGTTCCAGATTGCTTGAAATTACGGATACATATTTTTCTAAATGTTTGAGTGTTTTTCGATAATATACCCTCAATTTGAGAAAAATTGTAGTAAACTTTGATGGAAAAAAGTATCCGATGAAATTTTCTTAACGTATTTGAGCAGACATGTGTTTCAGAGTTTTTAAAAAATCGAACCCTTAGGGGCGTGTAAAATGTTATATCGTAATTTTTTAAAATGTCGTTCCTAATAATTACTTAAAAGTTCGGATTCATGATTTTCAATATGTTTAATATAATACATGTTTCAGTGTTTTTTTTTAAATAAACCCCCTGGTGGAGAAAATACGACGACCCAGTTGGCGCGGAGGACAAGTTTTTGCCCTTTGCGCTGAGGGTCCTGGGTTAGATTCCCGGCAGGAGCACAACTTTCCTTCCCAAGGGAGATTTGTGCTTCTGGTTCTGGGTGGTGATTGTATTTGTGATATGTAAATGTTTCCGACACCCACGATACAAGTTTTTGAACTTAGTGTGGGGCCGTGAGTGTGAATGCATTATATGTTAATAGATAGTAAATATTCATGTAAAAAAAATGGAGTTACTTGGATTTAGGATTCATATTCCTCAATACTTGAGACACGGGCTTGAGCATTTTTAACCGACTACTTTAAAGGAGGAGGTTCTATTTTTGACTGTATGTATTATATATTCATATATTTTGTTTATGTATGTTTACCGATTTATTCCCCATTTGTGGACCGATCATCAAAATTATTTTTTTGTTTAGTAGATTATACTTCAGAGGTGGTTCAATATAAATATTTTCGTAATCGATCACGCTAAAACCAAAATATAAGCGGTGAAGTCGGTAGTTTTTTAAGCTTTGCTTACTTTTAAATCATTATTAATCAACCACTTAGGGTTAGGGGATGAAAAAGTTTGTCTTGTTATTTTTTTACTTTATTCCAAATTACTTGTAATGCCGGATTCATGTGTTCTAAGACCCTTTTATTTCTCGATGGGCAAGCTTTTGACCACTATCTCACCCGATTTAAAGTGACAAGCCGTAGATCTAACATGCTTCCCTAGAAAATACCTATTCACTCAAGACTTGAAATCTCCCTGATTATACTATTCGGAGAACAAAGACGCGGGCAATGAGTTCCACTCCATCGTACGGGTGATGAACGTAGATGTGAAACGCTTTGAGCGAACTGGAAGGTAATGGATTCCATAAATGGATGACGCCTGACAGTTTGTCATGTCGTTATAGGTGTTTAAAAGGGTACGGTGGAATTAATTGAACTGCCCGTTGGCTTAGTTGGGCGCGCGTTTGCCTTCCAAGCAGGGGTATCGGGTTCGATTCCCGGCGGGAACACAAGTTTTCTCCCCAAAGGAAATATGTGTTTCTGTATAAATTTTTGTATCAATAACGGGATATTTACCATGTATTTCGTTTGTTTTGAGTTATGGGGCAGAGTGTAAAATAAAAAAAAAAATTGTATGTCTAATGATGTGGAAAAAAAGTTTTTGTCTCTTTGACGAATATAAACAAGCGCACCCTAACGGTATATAATATATTCATATATTTCAATTAATAGGAACCTTTCTGCTTCAGTGTGGCGGGCTCTATAGTTAAATGTCAAATAATTCACAAAAGGGAAAATAACCTGTCTCTTCTCTTAAAATTCTAACAATTCCAACGAATTAAAAAATTTACCACCTTTATTTCATCTCTTGGATCTACTCCATTTGTATTTGACTTAGACGACGAATTTAAACTACCGCATCCTAAATTGTAAGTTATTAGATATTTCTATGTTGCTAACGCGCACTGTTTCATAATATATTTCGCACATCTTAGTATTGAATGCATTTTTTTATACAAAAAAGTTAAATGGAGTAAAAAATTTCTTCGTTTTATGTAGAAAATATAAATACTGAAATAGTAGGTACATCCACAACTATGAACTCATCTTTTTTTATTATTTGGCGCGGGCACAGCCGTGGGTAATACAGGTAGTATTATTTATATGTGCGGTGATAAAATATTGGTTATAGAGATAATCAGAAACGGACTATTCAAAAATATTTGGGTTCTACTATTTCATACCCCTAAGATTTTTGGTGTAGAATTTGAAGTGAGAGTCGAGTCTCGCGAACGGCCGCGGCCGTGCGTTATCGGAATAATTGCGGCACTGATAATATATCTGTGTCGTCGCGAGATGGTATCAGCGCACGGGCGCGGAATTAACACGTCGCCGGACAGCCGCCCCGGATTGGACCGGGCCGGCCGGACTGGACGACGTCGCGCGTCGGCTTTGTCTCGCTATCGAGCCTCCTGCATCTGCTATCGAGTCGCGGCGGTTATTTATAGCGCGTGCGCCGCACTCGCGGTAATTGTCGCCCGCCGCGGCCGAACGTCACGACGCGTCGCGGGTGCTTTGCAAGTTGCAACCAGCGACACCTACCACCGCACCTCGGGCTTTGTGGTTAATAATCACCGTTGTATTATAAGCGAGTGCAGTCCTAGCGAAGAACAAACATTATTCAGTAGTAGGGCTATTGGAAGTAATTATTACTAAGTAGGTACGTAATCATACATACAATCTTTGTGTAGCCTCCCATCAAACGTTTTATCTCTTTGACAATTTAGCATTTGATTGTATTGTTTAACAAGCTTGATTTGCTAATTAAAATCACACCACATAATAATATCTATCTAGAGAATAAGATAATGAAGACGGTGTAAGAATCATTAACTTTCGTAAGTATACCTCTATTTTGCCCATGTGAATTTAAGTAATTGAAACGCAAGCATAGCTTAGCAAAAACCGACTTCATCGCCTATATTTCGGTTTCGATAAAATTATGTGGGACCATCTCTTTTTTTTTTATTTCTAAATCGGCAGGCATTTGACCACTATCTCACCTGATGAAAAGCGATGATGCGGACGAAGATGTGACATGCCTAGAAGATTCACTGTTGATTTGAAGACTCTCAGATTATACCCCTCGGGGAACAATGACGCAGGCAACGAGTCCCACTCCTTTGCTGTACGAAAATTCCATCCTCTATCTCTGAAGTATACTCTACTAAACAAAAAAAAAACATTTGAATCGATTCATAAGTGGGGGAGATATCGCGTAACCCACATACAATAAAGAAACATACAGTGGAATTGAAAACCTCCTTTTTTGAAGTCGGTTGAAAATGAAATTTAATTTCATTAATTATTTGTCTCCCACATGATTAAATATATGTAGTTGTAGATATCCATGTCTAAGAACATAATAAAACTGTTCAAAAGTTAAAAAGTTTGTAAATTTATTAAATGTATTGTTGTAGTAGGGGAAATCATCTCAAAATCGAGAATACTACAATGGTTTCCTGTTATCGTGTAATTAATTAGTTAAGCTCGAGAGCATTGTCACTGTACATTTAAGCACCAGTAATGAACTTTTTTATTTGAGTATTAAAATTGTAAACTGACGTATTTTTTTAATACTTAATTGGAGATTTTAAATAAATCCAGCAATATTTCGTTAGCATAATAGCTCACGCAGTTATTAATTGATCGAGCAAAACGAGATCTCTAAGTTGACTTGGGTGGTTTAGCACTTTGTCCGTCCATCCGTCCGTTTGTCTTTCAGAGGTCTCTAACGCCTAAACCATACAAGCGAATAACTTCATATTTTCAGAGAATAAGTATGGCCCAAAGCCAGATACGATAATTAAAAAGATATTAATGAAAAAAATTAAGGGACCATACCCATACACGTAAATAAGGAGCACAATTTTTTTTCTACCAGTTTAATGTTTGCAAATAGAGTACGAAACCGTATTTCATAAATAACAATTTGGTAGGCCACCAAAGACACTGTTTTTAGACCAATTTTTGACGGAGTCGGCCTCAAAAACGCCTCCATATTCAAATGTGTTACTTACGTATAATATTTGTTATATTCTATACTTGAACCACAAACTCAAAATTTAAACAAATATTATAAATAAAAAAGTTATAAGCAATTAACTTTAAAAGTTTTTCACTATTGTGCAAAATATAGACGCGAGATCTGAGTTCGGGGCGGACGACTAGTATTATATATGCACAGAGATTAGTCTCGTGTGTGCACAGAGAGTATCCATTACAGACGAGTGTACACACACGCACATGCATAGTGCAGTAAAGTACGGTGGGCGGAGCGGTGCGGCACCGCCTCCTGCGCGTGTGACGTCACCGTTGTCTCCGCTCGGCCCGCAGCCTCCGAGCCTGCAACATTGTCGCTGCCCTCACTGCCCTCCATACCAATCTGGCGCACATTCTTAGTACGATTCTAGCTTCTTGCTGCAACGTAAATGGCGTGGCCGATAAAGGCAGTCGTAAAATATTACGACATATTGATATGATTTTTGCAAAAAGCTCTCGAGTAACATGTTAATACATGCGATAGATTAGAAGCGGCCATATGTGGCGTAGCTGTCTTGGGGTTGCGCAACGACAAATGATGCGCCAAATACGGCTAACGACACGCTCCGATCCGGGCCCGATGGTCCCGCGGCGATCGAATGTCGCGCATGCGACGCCCCGTCCGCGGCCGCTCGTCAGCAGTGTGCCGGAATGTCGGCATGCGACAACTTTGTCCGCTAGATTCCGATCAAATGAATGACGGCTTGGCACAATAGATTGCTCTATAAATAGGAAGCTCTTGGCGGCTTAACAGTATCAGCCACTTACTCAGGTTCTTCTCTTAACTGACTAAATAATTAATATTAGGGTTATGAGGACACAGACTAAACATTAACTTCTAGAACATCGTTTTCATAATGTAATCTGCAATAATATAAAATAAAAATAATTTAAGTCAAAGTAATACAACGAAGAAGAACAACCAACATGTAAGTTCTTTGCAATAATCAAGATTACTTTCATTTCGAGAATATACTACTATAAGTAACCGACTTCAAAAAAGGTGGAGATTACTATGTTTAACTGTATGTTTTTTTTATGTATGTTCACCGAATAAGTAAGAATGTCGCAGTGCCTTCTTGCAAGTACCTTAGTAAAGTGCATTGAGTGAAACCTCGAATGGGATGTGTATGGCCGGTGTTTCAAAGACTCGGTACAGAGTCCCGCTCCGAGCGAAAGCTAAATTAGGCTTCAGTTTAGCATAGCCAACTTACACATAACAATAAATAAGTAAACGGTTTCACACTCACAGCCCCACATAAATTTTGATGACTCGTGCCTCGGGTGCCGGAAACATTCACATCACGCACACAATCACAACCAGAACTATAAACACAAATTCTCTTTAAACTTGTGTTCCTGCCGGGAGTCGATACCCTTGCTTAGAACGCGAATGCTCACCAATCATAGTCAACGGGCAGTTTAGTAATTTATTGTTTCTATCAAAGCAGATATTGCATGAAAATATGTAGGTAATATACTTTAATCGGATAGCTCTAAAGTTATCGCACATCTTCGGTGAACAATCAAAATTTGATCGGGCACAAAGTTCTTAGCTCCGGCAACCGAGCGGTGGATTGTAATTTTCACGGTTAATGAAACCTGAGGGTGGAACCTACCCTTCCCTGCTCTATGAGTGATATTGCCCCTCCCCCCAACAGGAGTCTCTCCCGCAGGGCTCTTCATTTTGTAAATAAATTCATCACACCGCGACGCGACGCGACGCTTTTCGCCTCGTCCTGCAATAGACATGTTTTCCTTCAACACAAATTTAATATCAAACTAAAAACATTTCCATAATGCGACATTCTTTTTAAAATGTGTGAGTGAACACGCAACTGATACATTGGTACAACTGGTATAGTAATGTAGATTGGTACTTACCAATCTACTACTACTACAATACCATGCAATGTACAGATTAATTTGATATCATACTGGACGTCCAAATTTGTAAAACTATTGAGTATCAAAATTATCTCGAATTTATTGCATATTTATTTATATTGGCTGATCTCTAGCATACATTTGATTTGATCACAAAATATTTTACCTTCAAAAATTTTAATTTTCGGATTTAGGGGTTTCCAGTGAAATTATAGTGCTTAAACAGATTTAACATTTAATATGTCAAGGTGACGAATGCAGTGCTTTGCCGAACAGGATTGTGACCTAATGTCAAAGCTCTGGGAGGCACTGAAATGTAATGGACAAGCGTGGCGGTTACCATCAAGCGAGCGACTTGCTCGTTTCGTCACTCAATAACCATTAAATAATAATTGAAAACTAAGGTGGGCACACACCTCCATTCATTTTTTTTTATATTATTTGAAATGTGTAACATATGTGTGTCAAAATTGTCAAGTAATAAAACTGTGGCTAAAGGTGTAAAGTTTTTTACAACCAATCCAATTCTGAATTTACAATCGGTAGGGGATTACCACGCGCGAGTAGTCCTCGGGGCTGTCAGGCTTATGGGTTCTCGAGTAACGTAAACATATGAAATACTTCCATCGGTGTCTTGTTTACTTAGTAGTCGACAGAGTGACGACACAACTGCAGTTAGCTAATAGTTGTGTAAGCCGCGGGGCAGGCGAGGACCACGCTGCCGTACCGGCGTTAGTTGCCGGGAGATTAACCCTGGATTAAAGGCCTTTCTGATACTGCGAGGGCTGCTCAGTTTCGTGTCGTTGACGGCGCGGATTAACACGACCTAATCCGAGATAAATCGAGTTCGTGCCCTTTTGTTTTCTTAACAGTTTAGTCGATTGATTGTTACTGTTCTAAAAATAATATGGATTCACTCACCTTCGGCGCGACGTATTCTACTAACGCGTGACGAATGCGCTCTATAAATCTGTTGCATCATCTCAGAAGCGGTAAAGTTTGTAAAATATGTGTCATAAAAATAGCTCGCGGTGGTATTCCGGGAACCATTAGATAAACTGCGGTATTCACCGTCAAGTAAAACATCGACACGCACGACAATCGAGCGTGATTTACAGCAGGCGGTGCCGCGCGGCGCATTAGTGCGCGACTAAGAATACGCGCGACATTTACCTTTGTGTTTTAATCCGGGACTAAATCGGGCCGTGGCTCCGTCGCTCCCGATCCCGCAGGACTCGCTGCTCAATAAATCTGAATGAGGATGACAGGTTGGTCCGGCACTTTCTATAGGGTGTTAGCGGCGACCGTGGTCGGAGAGTGGCGCGGCGCGGCGGAGCGAGGAGAGACTCGCTCGGCGTGCCGCCCAGCACTCGGTCGATGCAAATCGTTCTCGTTGTTAGCATGACTCGCTTCATTTGTCAATGAATTACATCAAGATTAACTGCCGTCACTATAAAATGTTGCAAATTAATCTACTCGATCACCGCGTCCGAATCGTTTCCCACAGAATACGCAGCGGAACTCGCACTCCGCACATCTGGCCTCTCGAGCCGTGCTTACTTAGTGAGCTGAAATGTTTTATCGATCTTGTTTTAATGACGTGATCGGATTCGATGTTATATCAGCTCGAATGGTCGTTAAACTCGCTTCCGTATCGAAACAGATCGTTTTGTGCTCGTACACAGCCGCTGTCGTGTGTCGTCGATACATCTCTGCGCTGACATGTTTACGAGCCGCCCGCCCTACGCCGCCGCCGCGTCGCGCCCGCCCCGGCCTCAGGGCTGCATATTGAATCCTTTTCACTTGAAATAAACATATTTTATAGGTCGAAACATATACCTAGGGTTAAGTTTGGCTATGAGATATTTAAACTTAAAAAGTACCTACTGCCATGGTTAATAGTTTTTCTGCCAATTCACTTTGGCAGGCCGCTAGTGTTACCAGTTTCTGACAATGTTTAGCTCAGATTGTCCACTTTGCAACTGCAATAAGGCAGCCCTAGTGATGCTTGTGTGTTTGCGCTCCATCACGAATTAACAACAGTAAATGGAGGAAACGTGTTGCACAAAGTAGCCGCCGCCGATGTGTTTATTGTGTAGCGACACTTCAAACCACGCGCAATTTATTGTGGTTCATAATCGCCACCACAAATCTCGCGGTCTTGGATGCAGTCGCGCGGCTGTCGCGGCTCACTCTCAGATGAAATATTAGCACTCCATCGCTGACAGTTATTTGCAACTAATCCATAATAGACAGACGTTCGCATATCCCTTAATCGTATAAACAACGTATATACTTTCCATCAGCTGAGATAGCGGTCAAATAATGGCCTATTTAGTATAATATAAATCGTTTGAACAATTGAATACAAAGCTAATAAAAAAAAAATTGAACCGTTCTATTTGGAACCCAAAGTGTGGTAAGATTGGTATGGTAAGATGCAGGCGAGTGCATTTTATAAGGCGCTTGCTTGTATATAATATATCAGGCAATATTACAGTGCGAAGTTTAAAATACATTTGAAATATCAACAAAAGGAATATTCATTTCTATGAATTACAGATATATAACTTTGGCTCTCCCGAAAAAGACCCTCTCAGGTGAAGCTGAAAACAAAAAAACGCGGGGGATTTAAGTAGAGCTATTAAGCATGAAATTTATAAACAGCGAGCCTAATTCATCGTTACTTATTTGCTCCATATGATAACACTGATACTATATACGATAACACCGGCCTACGTCCAACAACAATCACTGTTATCGCGTACTCCTGATGTACACGATGTAAATGTCTCGAGATGTCGGGTATTTATTTTCCCGGCGAGTCCTGCACGTGGCTCACTCACGAGTTGCAATAAATCTCGCCACGTCGCGCGAGTTCCATAAATCGCCGTCCCTACAGCTCGCGAGTAAATATAGCGCGGTTAGCATTGTCAGCTTCGGTTCATAAACAACAAATGAATTAGTCGGCAGTTTGTTCTGTGCGGTACATTATTGTTCTTAAAATTAAACATAATGAAAGCCTTAAGGGACTCGATGACAAAGCGCCCGAGGCGCGCGGCCGCGTGCGAAAAGAGCACCAATTATATAGCTAATACAACCTGTAACAAAAAGGACTTGGTGGTGTCACACCACCAAACATATGTGTATCGTGTCAGGAATCGTCTGCCAGAGAACGTAAGTCGAAAGTCTTAACGCAAACAAAAATTATATTTTCCAAATATTTTTGGCAACCCTACGGTCACATATGCGGCGCGTGACATTGACCTTTGTTATGACCACCACTGTCAAACTTCTAGTTCGAAAGACAACGTGGTGTAGAACGGTAGCTGATGAAGTCTTAACGCAAACAAAAATTATATTTTCCAAATATTTTTGGCAACCCTACGGTCACATATGCGGCGCGTGACATTGACCTTTGTTATGACCACCACTGTCAAACTTCTAGTTCGAAAGACAACGTGGTGTAGAACGGTAGCTGACGAAGTCTTAACGCAAACAAAAAATATATTTTCCAAATATTTTTGGCAACCCTATGGTCACATATGCGGCGCGTGACATTGACCTTTGTTATGACCACCACTGTCAAACTTCTAGTTCGAAAGACAACGTGGTGTAGAACGGTAGCTGATAAAGTAGGGTTGCAAAATACATAATTTTTTAGATTTTAGATTTTTTATCATCATGCGTGGTTTGAGAATTACTACACTTTTCTGTTACATATTGTATAGAGAATACAATTCACCGTACTTGTAAGTAGTTCGAGTACTCAACGCCAATATCATGGGTGGCGTGCCCACCATGCTGGCGTCATTGCATCACCGAATTGGAATATTAGTAAGCATGAGATTATATTGTGACACAACAACATAATTCCAATGCACTGCAATGAGGGTTTTAGATTTTCATATGTACCTACTACTGTACGAAGATTGTGAGTCAAAAGATTAAAATCCAAGGCTTCTAACATGACTAACAAAATATGTTTGTATGTTAATTTACCGACAGGTGAGAAAGCGATCGAATGCCTATCAGGAACGTTTAAATCTAAGGCATAGCTCATAAAATATTAATCTGTACATTTCAAGAACAGCTTCCACCACTCTGTGGTTTTACACATTATCACACAAATCAATGAGATTTTAATAATATATATAGTGTAGGATAAGATATGTTTTTACAAACTAAAAAAGCATTCACACTCACAGCCTCATACTAAGTTCAAAGACTGATCGTGGGTGCCGGAAACATTTACATCACACCTAGAACTAGGAGCACAAATGATCCTTGGAAAGGAAAATTGTGCTATTGCTGGGGATCAGACCCAAGAGCCACGCCGCAGGTGGCAAATTTATTTATTATTAAATTTCTATTATAAAGTTGTTAAGATAATAAAAAGGAAATAATAGACATCAATAGTTTATTTGTTTATTAAATTGTTTGTATACCTTGTTGGACTCATATTAATAATAATATCTAATATATTTTAAATATTTATCATTGATTATTTAACTGCAACAACGGTAGGTACTTATACTTTTGAAATTTCTGAAAGCATGATTAATGAAGTGTATTTGCGATGACGACGTTCCAATAGTGAGAGAGCCGACATCACAGCTCGTTAGGGTATCGCACACACCGCGACGTATCTCTGGGAGATCAGTGCCGGTGCCGCCGCGCCGTGACAGACCAGCGACGCGACGGTTATTTCTGATGTAACGGATCTTGGACAGTGCATATAAGTTGCTCGATTATAGGAAATAAAACAAGGAAGGTTGCTGTTCGTAGCAATATTCAAAATCGTTTATTCACATAGGCCCCAATAAATAAAGAGGCAAGACTCATGAAAGTTAATGGACTCTACTGCCAGATTCGCTAAATTACAGCCAGCTAGAGACGAATCTGACAAGAAACTTGGCCGTGCATTTTTACATAACTATTTAATTAAAAAAAAAATGTTGCATTTTGTATGTACTACATTAATTACTCAGGGATTTCGGGCCGATTTATATAATCCTTATTTTATTTGATATAGCCAATTCGCGAGGCCAACAAACATTTAATTGTGATGAAAGTATGATTAATTTAATATAACTCCTTATTAATGTATTACAGGTGCCAGTGCACACTACACGGTTCAACGATAAATCCTTAACGATACAAGAAGTTTGCTTAGGAAATTCGTTGCCAGTGGACGTCAGGCGTTCTAAGTCCTAGGAAATCATTAAGTCCACGTAAAAAAATTATGTCATATCCCAAAACTGAAAATGGCTGCACATTGCTATTTGTATTTATATGTAAGTATTTGTATGTATTATTATATGCAACATAGCATATTTTTAGTGTAAATATGTATTTTTGTATGTAATCCTACTAATATTATAAATCCGAAAGTTTGTGTGTAAGTATGTTTGTTCCCTCTTCACGCTTTAACGGCTGAACGAATTTGGATGAAATTTGGAATGTACATAGACTATATACCTAGGATTAACACATAGGCTACTTTTAACTTGATAATAGCGGGCGAAGCCGCGGGGGACGGATAGTAGTAATATATTACATGCATAATATGTAGTTTATTAACATTGTAGTTGTCACCTATGCACTTTTGATGGATATGTCTGTATCAATAGTTCCATTCTGTTTATTTCTTTTTAGTGGGCACCTCCGCCAGATGCAGTCCATTTTTTAATTTATATCCATGCTAAGGTTGTCTGGAAAAGATTGCATTATGCGATAAGGCCGCCTATTATGAAACCTTTTTGAGATTAATTTATTTAGTTCCTAAGATTTGTATTGTTTTACACTTAATAGTATTATGTATTAGCATGCCTATATAAACAACATCAACATAACAATCTTTAGTATTTATCTGGTTATCTTACTTCCAAATAAATAAATTATACGGTGGTACTGAGAACATTCAAGTCACTCACATAATTACACCCAGAACCAGAAACAGATTTTTCCTTAGGAAAAAAACTAGTGTTTCCACCGGGAATATAACTCAATACCCGCTGCCTAGAAGGCGAACGCGCATCCAACTAAACAGGCTGATTGTAAGCCAAGGAACATAGTTAAAAACATAGTCATCTAATTTACTCACTATAACATTCTATTATAACGACACCATCTTCTCAGATCTGACGGCGTGATATGTGGCGCGCGACAGCCGCACTAAACAGCCGATATTTTTCTTCCAATCCGAAAACACTTGAAGCTGTAATAAATCGCTGCACTCCGTCAAAGGCGTCGGTTAACAAGCAGAAAACGCGGCGCGGGTCATTAATTCGTCGTAAGCGACGGAAGAGTTATGACACTAAATAATGAGCGAAGTTAAAAAGATGTCAAACATCGGCGGAGGGGACGCGCCTCGCTCCTTTCAAAGAAACGTTACGGAAGCGGCAAACATGATAAACTTTGTTGGCCTGAACTTTGGACAACATACTTCTCTGTATACTTTGCAGAGTATCTCAACAATGGCTTAAGATATAACATATACTATACAAATGCTCTATTCCATGAGATTGTAACTTTACCGTAACATAATTATATGATTAATTTTCGGGTTATATTTTAAGTATTCATTAGCATCCGCTCTTAAACCAAATCTAAAATTTATTATGATTATTTAACTGAAAGTTTCATAAGCATTACATATATTTAGGATTCAAACTATTTCACTTACCTTGAGTGGATCCTAAATATGAGTATAAATACTCATATTACTTACAGAACACTGATTTAAACTATGTGGTACATATATGTCGTGATTACATAAAACTATGTATATTTGCATAATGTGTGAACAATGAGTGGAGCATTAGTGAACTTCCGGGTGTCACCTAAAACCGCTCACCCAACCGCTATACAACAGCCGCAGTAATATAATAACTGACAATTAGCCAACCAGCAATCTCAATGGAGAGAATATCTATTGAAAACACTGTGTATTTACTATGGTGCCAATTAATGGTTTAAATTAGAATAAAAAACGCGCCAATGGGAGGCTGCACATGCCAAAACCGCGGCAGCGAACTGTGACCGTCACTAATTAGTGCCAGTAACCAACAGCACAAACTGACGTTGTGTGGAATGTGGTAATAAAGTGTGGCACTTGTATCCTTAGTACTAATACACAAATTGTAATGGATGCCGGTTTTCATTCTAACATCGCATTTGTAGCATCGCACCTAGCTCTAGGCTAAAATAGTGGTGGTTTATGCGTGAAAAATACTGCTAACTTGAGATAATTGGAAAAATTTAAATACTGTTAATACTCTACGCAGAAAGGTTGACATACGGCCTAGTTGCGGAAAACAGCCCGCGCACCAAGCCTCCAATACAGAAAATGAAATTTTTTACTAAGCTATCGATACTTTTCGTATATGTTCAATGCAAATTAGACTTTACATATTTGCATATTGCATATAGTAAACAATGAACATAGACCATAATCTATAATATCTGTTAATAAGGGAGGTAATAGCAACAACAACTGTGATAGATCACCACAACCAGCTCTAAGCGTTCTTCTAATGGTGGTAAATTGGGGCGTCCGATCGTGGATCGATCGATTGTTCCGAGCCGTGGCCGCCCGCGCCGGCTGCTATCGGCCATCCATATACATTCATATAATGAAGGAGTGTAGAAACAAAGACTTTGGAAACATTTTTTTCATTTTTTTTATTTAGGATAGGCAAACTTTTGACTACAATCTTATACTTTATAGCACACATCTAATCTATTGAATTAAATATTTTATTTATTTAACTATTTATTGATAATCAGAACGGCCAAATGCCACATTCACTAATGAACACAATATTACATTATTATACATAAAGACATATATTTATTTGTGGCAAAAAAAAACTGACATAAGAGTACAATCATTCATTAAACATGTTGTGAATTATAGGTTAAATTTAATTAAAATAATATTATCAATTAAATTATAAAAACATTAATGTCAGTCATTGATTAGAAAAAGTCAAATATATTTATTAGATGCACAACGCAGAGTAAAGAACAATATCAAAACAAATATACATACGACATGTTAAACACAGTATAATTGGAAAGATTTATTATAATTCTGATAAGTTACACCTGATTCCATACTATTATAATAATAACTCATAATAATTATTTTCTTCCTAATAAACTGCAAGTCTTGGTTACCGACAACGTAAGATAGCAAGCCTATCGGTATTCTATCGCTTACATTTTGGAAAGTGTGCTTAGGAATTACATGATATAATTCCTCCATGGCCTTTTTAACCGTCAAACAACAAGACAAATTGTCAAACGTCATCCATTTATGGTATCAAGTATAGAGTGAATTCCTTTTAGGCAAGCATGTTCCTTTTCAGCCACATCGTCACTTTCCATCAGGTGAGATAGCGGCCAAATGCTTGCCTAACTAGCATAAAAAAATAATTACAAAAAATAAATAAAGGATCAAGCTAACCCAGACTACACGTAGTTCTCTTGCTGTTTAATGAACGAGGCTCCGGTGAGGACATTCCTAAGGATGGTTGACGTCCAGCAGCGGCTAGTCATGAACACTTATCCTAAATCTTATTCACGACATTGTATCATGAGTGAGAGGATTCCATTATTTACTCTTACTTTTTTCCAAGATGAGCAAAGTTATGTTGACCTCACTTAGTGGGATTTGAAGGCACTGAATTGAAGATGCTGCAAACATATCTACACAACCGTAGCCAAATCGTATCAGTGAACAATCACAATTCAAAGTCACAGAATACTAATATAGGTGTGCCCCAAGGATCTATACTAGGGCCTTTGTTGTTTCTTGTGTATGTTAATGACCTTCCTAGTGCAATGCCAGACTGGACACTGGTCAGTTTATTTGCAGATGATACGCACATAGGAATAAAAGATAAAAACAAGCAGAATTTAGAATTAAAAATAGAAAATATATTGAATATGCTCGAACAGTGGTTTGATGCTAATGGTATTATATTGAATGCCTCTAAAAGTATAGTGATGAACTGCCAGACTAAACAAGGTACACTAGATTACACATTAAATCATAATGCACATATAGACAAAATTTGTAAGAAAATAGCCAGTGGTAACTACGCCCTATTAAAACTTAAACAGCTTGTAGATAAAAAGACATTGATATCTGTGTATTACGCATATATTCACTCTACAATAAGGTATGCAATAACTGTATGGGGCAATGCCGCAGAAATAGACAAAGTTTTGAAATGTCAAAAGAGAGCATTACGTATCATTAATGGACTGAAAAAACGTACATCTGCGCGAGATTATTTTAAACAAAACAAAATAATGACCGTAATTTCACTTTACATATATAACAGCCTTTTAGAAATGTATAATGACAAAGAAATCTTACCTAAAAACGAGGACTTGCACTCATTTAACCTCAGAAACAATAATAAGTTATACCAGCCAAGAACAAGACTTGTTAAAGCTCAAAAACAAGGAAGATATATAAAAATAAAAATGTTCAATAAACTGCCCCAAGAAGTGATAGATTTAAACAAGAACGTATTTAAAGCTTTAATAAAAATGTTCTTTGAAAATAATCCTTTTTATAATATCAATGAGTTCATGGTTTTAAAATTGCATAAATATTCATTTTTTTCATAAGAATAATAATATTAAGTTGTATTTTTATTGTATAATTTGTTAATTAATGTATTTTATTATAATTACTTGATTAATGTTATTATTATGATATTATATATTTGACAATTATTATTATGATGAATGTAAATTGACGTACCTAGTATAACGCACATTGTTATAATGGTGAATAAATGATTGATTTGATTTGATTTGGGAAAAGGATGGTGTTGACTTGGTATATTGATGAACATAAAAAAACCATCTTATTATCTTCTTAACTTTTAATCAATTTAAATGTATTAAATACGCCTTATTGTTGAAGATAATTAAAAAACTACTGGTCAGAACTTGATCAAATTTAAATGGGGCCACATGGAAAGCGCGAGCCTTCCAATAAAAAAAAGTATCATCAAAATTGGTTTACCTAGAAAACAGTTCTGATGTAACTTATACAAAAAAAATACAGTCGAATTGAGAACCTCTTCCTTTTTTGAGTTCAGTTAAAAATAGTTTTTTTTTTTTTATTTAAGATAGGCAAACGTTTGACCGCCATCTCACCTGATGGTAAGTGACGATGCGGTCGACGATGGAGCACGTTTGCCTAGAAGATGCCTATTCACTCGCGACTTAAAGACTCCCATATTGTATTTATCAGGGAACACAGACTCAGGTAAGGAATTCCATTCTTTTGCAGTTCGCATAATGAATGTGGAGGCAAAACGCTTGGTTCGCATTTGTGGAATATCAACCATATAGCGGTGTCGCTTAGGAGTCTGTCTCGATGTCCGATGATAGAATGGGGATGGGGGAATTAGGTTATGTGATTCCGTTGCACACTCTCCGAAATGTATCCGATAAAATACCGAGAGACTCGCCACCAATGTTTAAGACGAAGAATATATACATGTGAAGTATACAAATGACAAGTTTGAGTTGTTGCACATTGTTGCCCGATCGATAGTACACCTGCAATGACTATGCATGAGAGCCACATCTGCATATCGCGATGTTTTTTCAACACACGAACCCGCATCTACTAATCAGCTCATACTAATTAGCTCTAAACAACAACATTGAGCCCTAAGCTCGCGTGATAACCGGCACTAAACTACTCACAGCGCGGTTCGCGGAATCGCCCCAATAGGGGTGATATAATGATTTTACAAGCGAGCCTACTCAACCCAGTTTCATATACGAATACCCGCAGAATGCGACCACTTTACATTAGATATTTAGCGCATAGCTCGAGCGGTGTTCGGAGACTAATGAACTGGCATTTATCCCTATTCAAGAAATTTTTGCCATTTTTGTATAAATAGGCTCTCCGACAGCATAAATGAAACGAGGCTTCCTTGTACGGCCGGTATCTTTAAGGAAATCTATTGCCTATTAAGATGTCTATAAAATATTTGTGCCGTAGTAATGAATTATCTAACTGCTACGCCAAACGGCTCTAGGAATTCGTAGAACACTACGAGTAGCGTAGAGGGTCTACAGCTACGCAAGGCGTAGAGGTTAAATGTAGCGTGCTTGATGGCATTTGGGGCAAGTGTCGTACGTGTGCTCTCAACAGATTTGCATGTGTTACTTGCGCGCAATGAGACGCGCGCGTGTGTGCGCAGTGGGCGGGCCCGAGACACGCCCATCGAGCCAGGGACGGAGAACTCCACGTCGTGACTTCTCTCTATCGACTTGGTACAAAATTTAAGAGCTGAGGGAGCATCCAAATTACTAAAATATTTATAGCATATTTCTCTGTGCGTGAAAATATGTTGCGATTTAAAATAATTACCAAAGATAAAATTTCACAAGTGATTTCATAAAGTAAATGTTTTTTTCTAATTTATTTATATAGAAGACCAACAGCCGAAGTCAATTACTGGTCCTCACGGCTAATAATTAAACGCAAGCAAAGTTAAAAAAACCGACTTCACCGCTTTATCTTCGGAACCTTGATCAGATTTAATGTATTAAACACGCATTATTGACGATAACTCAAAAACTAGAGATCAGATCTTGATCAAATTTAAATGGCACCAATTGGAAAGCAAAATCTTTCAAACTAAAAAAAAAAATTTAAATCGGTTCACGTGGAAGGAATTTATAAGGTATTACATAAAAAAAAATACAGTCGTCTTGAGTACCTCCTCATTTTTTGTGAAGCCGGTAAAAACAAAAAAAAAAACTTTTTAACGCAAACATGACATTAACGCTTCGATACACAAAGAAAAAATAAAAAATACGTAACAACATTTTAAACATTTAGTAAGTATACATCCCAACAAAGACAATAGTCAGAATGGTTTAAATTATTTCAACATTTGAGTCTAATTATCAAAGAAATCGCTGCTAAACAGCCGCCTCGCCGAGTTCACGCTTGTGCAAAACAAGTCGAACGTATTATTATGTCTACATATGTTATTAAAGTGTTTACTCGCTCTGTATAAGTAAGAATTTTGACGATAATTGGTATTAACTACTGGGGTACTGAGAGGAAGGTTGTATCTAACATAAAATGAGGGAACATTCAGATGTAGATTACTGACCAGGTCAGAACAGTCTAAAAAAAGAAACAATCTGTTACAACATTAAAGCGTATGAGAGCAAAATTAACAAATTAAAGCATATGAGAGTAAAATTAACTATTCACTTATCAGGACAAATTTATATACATTTGAAAATATGCGCTGAAAAGTGAAAAAGTTGAGTTAAAACATCTTTATTAAAAAAATTAGTGAAGACAAGATATATTTCAGATTCTTTGATTTGACAGATTGGTTTCATTTATTCACAAAACATAAGTGCGGCAATTGTAATCGTTGTCATGAACACAAAACAAATTATTGCCTTGAGTCTTGGTTTATTTCAGTGTATTTACGAAAATATACTTATCCTATTAATTACATCTTATTCTACGAGCTAAAGTTTGTGTGTGTGAATGTTTGTTACCATCTTTGCAACGTATTTCGTAATTTCATTGATATTTGGAATTTAGATAGTTTAGGTGATAGAATAACACATAGGCTAATTTTAGAAAATCAACTCCTAAAAGGATTAAACGTGGTAAAGTCTCGTTGAAAAATGTATTTCTCAGTTGAACTCACTTAAAATTCGAGATAAATATACTTTTAAACAAATGATGAAATACATACATTCTTTATTCTTTCAGGACTACCCCCTAGCAAATGTGCAATACAGTGCTATTCTTTGTTAAGAAATTTGTATTCCTTGATTCAAAGATTCTAACAACAAGACAAACTGACAAACTACCTATATTTATTCACAAAATTAGTTTTTAGGGTAACTCAAAAGGAAAAAAAAACACATCGTTTTTGTACTGTTTATCTCTTAAAATGCTTTTCCTCAGGAACTAGTGGAAATAAAATGAAAATATCCCACACTCAAATCAAATCAATCAAATCAAAATCGTTTATTCACAGGCACTCTACTGCCAGATTCGCAAAATTACAGCCATTTAGAGAAGAACCTGGCAAGAAACTCGGCGGCGTATTTTTTTTCATAATTTTTTTTTTATCATTCTTAATCTCTAATACACAATTATATTAACCTAGGTGTATCTATATTATGTAGTCGCTAGAAACCGCTTGTGCAGTTTGCCTTTATGCATCCTTGTCATTAATGTAGTTTTAAAAAAAGCCCTGAGAGATTCGCGGAGACCCATATCATAAATTGCACGAACCGCTCTCTTTTGTAGAATAAAAATAGTTTCAACATCGGCTGCAAATCCCCATAGTAAGATTCCTTACTCGTCAAACTATGAGAATATGCAAAGTAAACCAGCCTTGCCGTGACGTCGCCGCATCAGTTAATTGTCTAATTGTCGCCCGCTCATCGCTTATCTCTGTAAGTACAAACCTACCACTCCCGCGCTCTTATGCTGCACAAATCTAGCTTATGTTATAATTAAAATAAATATTATAATATGGACTAATAACTAAACTTAAATAAGAATAAGTATGTACTCAGTAATTTTAAGCTTCGCTACGGCATACACTTAATTAGAATTTAAATTTATATAATTTCTCAGTAAGTGAATTATTGCTACAATTCTTTTGAGAAATAAATATCTTTAACCACAATTTTACGGATCGCAAAAGCAGCGAAACTCAAGCGACCTGCAAGCACATTAATATGAGGACGCCACTGCAGTTTTGAGTCCATAGTCAGACCTAACAAAACAGTTTTCTTTACACTTTGGTCTACAGTCTCTAGATACTGTAAACAATTAAGCTTTTACATTATACAAAGCAACAATTTATGCCGCATGTGTAAGGTTTTTAGAAAAAAGCAAATAAATTAAAACTTTAAGGGAACTTTCCCTAGACCTACACTCACGATGTTTGGTAAAAGCAAAGTTACACAACACATGTGACGATAAAAACTGAAAATCGGTTTAAGAGTTAGGTTTTACTTGGAATTAATTAAACACAAGCAAAGCTTAAAAAACCGACTTTACCGCTTTATCTTTGGAACTTTGATCAGATTAGATGTAGTAAACACGCATTATTGAAGATATTTCAAGAACTACTGATCAGATCTTGATCAAAGAACAATGGCGAACTCCCATACATCATTTTAGTTGAAGTAAAATAGCATCGTATATAGATAAAAAAATATCTTACGTAAGGCCGGTTGCCTTCTGAGCTTAATTTTAAAAGAATTGTCGTTTTAGAAGGCCTAGTTATTAAGATATTAAACGAAACATATTTGTAGGTTATGGCTCAGCACACTTTGCCGATCTCTTTTTGAATACGCCAACAGTTCTGACAGTCGTGAATTCGTGATAAAAGCCCATTCCAAAGAGCCACCACTACGTTTAAACTTGAAATATAGTATTACTTGACACTGGCTACATGCACAAGATTGTGAAGCTAATATTAAAAGAAAAAAGAAAAAAAAAAACAAACGTCAAAAGTGAAAACGTCATTCATACGACAGTTTGGTATTGCCATGACATTTCATTTTTCCCCTTAAATGTCGATGACTGCAATCGCAACCGTAGCTGTTTTTAGAAAACCTGTGAATGACAGACGGATTCTAGGCAGCTGATGGTTCATACATAAGTTACCATAGTATTTTTTGTTTTATGGATACATCATAAGCATTAGCATTACGGCTTAGGAATATAGAGATACACTAGGGTAAGGCAATGGACATGGTAACATCTTATTATATAACCACAGCATAGACAAAAACAGAAAAATGAAAAATGGTTGAAAGTAATCGTTTTGTTTCTTTTAATGTGTGTGTATTTTTTTACCTGGCTTCGTCTGCCTTTTCTGTTGTTTTAGTAAATCTTTGTAATTTATTTGAGTGAATTTCGTTAATTTCACATTTAAATACGATCAAACATAGACCAACTAAAATTTCGCCATTGTTCTTTCAATAGGACTACATGAAAAGCACCAGCTTTCAAATAAAAAAAATAATCATCAAAATCGATTCACAACGAAAAAAGTTATGACGTAACTTTTGAAGAAGGTTATAAACGAGAACATCGTCAATGTAGTCTACAGAATACGCATTATTGACAATATTTCAAGAACTAGTGATCAGATCTTGATTAAATTTAAATGGGACCAATTGGAAAGCAACATCATACAAACTAGAAAAAAAATCGAAATCGGTTCACGTGGAAAGAAGTTATGAGGTAACACACATAAAAAATTTAAACAAAAAAATTACAGTCGACTTGAGTACCTCCTCCTTTTTTGTGAAGTCGGTAAAAAAATATATATCATTAAAGTATACGAAATTTTTATTTTTTATCTGAATTAAAAAAATAAGGACTTAATTGGTTCCACTTATTAAGGCGCAGTCGTTATAACTGATTACTCAACGATGAATGGACCGATTTGAAAACTATTTTTTTGTTTGAATGGTTGTAGTGTATTAGTTGGTCCCACCACACTTAAACTATAAATCCGAAGGTTTATGTGTTACTGCTTAAGTATGTTTGTTTTCTCTTCACGCTGTAACGGCTGAACGGATTTGGATGGAATTTGGAATGTACATAGCTTTTACCAAGGATTAACAAATAGACTTCTTTGAAACTTGATAAAAGCGGGCGAAGCTGCGTGGCAAGGCTAGTATTGAATTATACCTTATAATTTTTTTCAATATGCTACATCTAGAATAATTAGTTTTAAAACGGCAATTACTATGAACGTTGTGTAAATATAAGTGAAGGCAAATTGAATGATAATAAATGGATTGTGTATCAAGAACGTTGTAAATGTGTTAGTTTTGGTGTAGGCCGAGTTAGTTGTGGGCTGGACTGGCAGGATTCGCGGTGATTGAGGCGAGGCACTAATGGCGGCGATGGGTTCTCAGAACCGCAGGCTCACCGGCACTCGGCGCTCGCCGCTCGACAGGCTTCTAGGAATGGCGACGATTAATGCCGGCCACAACAAGCGGCTTTATAGCTTATAAACACCTACAGATAGGTGTACAGCTCTCCCCTTAATCTGGACGTCGATGGCTATCTAACCTATTCGATTCACTATAAACTGAGCGACGACGACCAAACTACATTAGAAACGTTTCTTTTAAGGTATTTTTTCCTCATTAGGCTTTCGTATATAGGTTTTTTAGTAATAAGGTTGTACGTAACGTCTATTTTCGTTTGCTAGGCACAACTAACCATTTAAGGTAGTGCATTCGTTTTTTATCTCTGGTAGGCTAGCGTTTGACCATTATCTCACTTGTTGGTTGAATGTGTTGGAAGGTGGAAAAACATGTAAGGCCGAGAATGACTGACATTTAAGAATAGCTGAGATCACATTTCAGAAAGTTTGTGCTGTGTTTTGGACAATGTAACAAGAATTTAAAATAATTAAAGGCATTTTATACACTCAGATTGAATCTTATTTTTTTAAGATGTAAGAAGACATAATATAAAGCGTATATCTTCAAATTTTTTCCAGGGTTGCTTTTGCAACTTTTCCACTCTTTATTGCAGATACCGGCGTTATACTATAGTATTACATAAAAAGAAACATTATAAGTTGTTTGAATGTGTGTGATTTGAATGTTTCCGGCTTCCACGACACAAGCCTTGAACTTAGTGTGGGGCTGTGAGTGTGAAGACTTTTGTTTAAGCGTTTATATTTTATGTTTATTAAAACATAATATCATACACACAATCACACCCATAACCATTCATAAATTTGTGTTTCCATTGGGAAATGAAATGATACTGATGATACCCGCAGCTTAGAGGCAGATTTTAAGATATAATTAAAAGATAGACAATTAGACATACAAGTGGTAAAATCATATTTTTAAATCCGATGCTCTATTTGAAAAAACGGCTGCATCAATGTTCTCTAAACATAGCTAAGAACATAAAAATTAAAACCATGTAAAGTATAATGTGAGAATTAGGTACACATAATTTATGGCTTATAAGTAAGTTGTCTTTTTTTTGTTTTTGTAGCCGCATGCAACATAAATTATAGCACACAACATAAATTATAATTACAGAACACTCTCAATTAAGTCACTTTTCAAACAAATAAATTAATACAAACACGGTCCAGTCACTTGGGAGCTACGATGCACAGACATACAGACACATATAGCATTCAAACATGTGTAGATATTATAGTATTCTACCTCACAGACCCACACACATGAACATGAAGCACAAATGTCTTGGGAAGGAAAATTGGTCTCCTGCCGGGCATCGAACCTAGAACTCACGACATAGAGGATAAAGACTTACGCTAACTGGGTCTTCAATAAGGCTGTATATATCCCCACTCCAAGTTATTTACTACGTTTTGTTCGTTCCAGTATCTAAACTGAATTTGGAGTTCCAGTTTCTCGATGGAAAGTTTCAACAAAACACAAAATGCACTCGTTATTTGTGTCCCGATTGCGTGTAATATTTTTCACATTTTAGATGCAATATATGTGTAATATACAGATGTTATATTTTTCATACTAGATTCCACGTACCTAGAATATATATCACCTACTTGTCACCATGGCAACGGTTTTAAAATCCGTGCAATATAATCTTTATAGTGTTGTTATTTTAAAGTATTTAAATGCTCAGTGATAGCGTCAGAGTTATGCGTAGATTCTACGGCAGCTCTACCCGACGCACGCGCGGCTATGCGACGTCTCCGGAGCTCGCTCGAACGGCGCGGTACTTCATCTCGGCTATTATTCCATTAACATGGCTTAAATGACATCATGTGACAACCCCGTCAACTTGAGCGGCTACAGTAAGTAATTAATGCCCTGTTCGCAACCGCGCAGGCGCAATAAATTTCATTAGAGGACGCAGCCGCCGCCTTTAAAGGATTTCAATAATGTTATGATTCAATACCTTATTTTTCAAAAACCCTTATTGCTACACTTATCTGCGAGAAAGGAATTACCACCTACATTCCTCGCATGATTGGTACGGCGGCGGCGGCGCGCAGACTCACTCAATAAACATAATTCTAGATGCAGTCTCAGAATATGCGCTTCTTTGAAAAACTATTTGGCACGAGCCTTATTTTGTACGCTGTTCTGGTCCACAATTGCGGTATTTAAAAGCAATCTACTACTAACCGGTGACAAACGTCTTTGTTAGAGATACGGGAAATAAATGCGGTTTTGACATTGAGAGGAGCGATCACTGCAGCAACAATGAGGAAGGTATCAGGCGCATGCGGACTGCCGCATTCAGCTGTATTCTAACATGTACCGAGTAGTTGTAGACTAGTAGAGTGTACTATGTGAACTCGCAGCCTATGCCATGGTGGCGAGTATCCCCGGGAGCTCGCGCGGGGCGTGGCGGGCGCGGGCAGTGCGGGGGCGGTTCTAATTGCGAGGGTTTTTGCGGGCGCAATCTGTATGCGACCCGCAACGGTGGCCGGCAGCGGCGGCTTCCACGAAAGCAATTACGGCATCCGCAGCGGCCATCTTGCCCGTAGCCGCGGCCCGCGCCGTGACTTATGTGCCCGCAATTATCAGCAATTAACATAAAGCGCGGCTGCACCAGCGCATTAAAAATAATACTCTCCAAGATGACTCGGCAGTAAGTAGTCACAGATGTGTCACAAGCCTGTAAATTACTTAAAACCATCATTGGAATATATTATGTAAAAGGGAAAATGGACCGAAATTCTTGTAGCTTATAAAATAATCGAAGATGAACATATTTTACCATTATGCTTCATTATCATCACATACACATCTACAATTTTAAAATTGTGTCTTACAGTAGTACAAACAATAACAATTTTATCAAACCACGTTCAGGTGTTGCTCACCAGACGATGTGAGTATCATAACCATGATTTATGAAGCTTTCTCTGCCGCCACCCCGCACCATCTTATGTTGTAAGCAGCGACATGCGTTGGCCTAAAAGATGTAATTTCATAAATAATTATAAATGTACGTTTACGGTGTAAAGGTTGGACATTAACGTGTAAATGCCGAACTGAAACCGATCCTCCTGTGTTTAATGCAAATAAAAATGTTTTACATTGTGCAATTAGTAATTATGGTATTTTCATTACCCGGCTGATTTTAATCATTTCAGGTATTTCCAACGGCTTGACAATTTTATGATACCGAATGGAAGAAAATTAATAAAACTCGGTACTTTATATATAACGTCTCAGTTTAAATATGGTAGAATTTATTTATTTATTTATTTATTTACTTTAATTAAAACGGTACATGCTTACACCAATTACAATAATTAAAGAATTGTTATTTCATAAATCATACATAAAAATTCAGATACCTAATGTTAATTATTCACAATAAAAATCAAAATAATAAAATTAAATATGTCAAATATGCACAGAATTTAAAAAAGAAATACCAATCATAATATAATTAATTAATGTCAGCTAAAAATGTCAATAATAATAAAATATGATGTCAAGTACACACAGTTAAATAAACATGCATTATAAATTTTAATAATCAATATAAATAAATATTATTAGATTTATGTACATCTTTCACAAAATTTCAAACACTCGGACAATATCGTCTTCCATCCATCCACAAATAGGTCACATTCAGGATTAGAGGCCACGAGAGCGTTGAGAGTGGAGAGGGAACGTGGTATGGGCGAGTTGACTCGCGCCACAGTGCGGCATTGGGGCACGACAAACAACTTATGAGTTCGAGCACGACAATAGTTGTTAGGAGTAAACAATCGACACAGCACCTCATGAATTTCAGGTGCATCAGTATTACCCCTAAGAATTTTGCACATAGTTGTAAGCTGGTGCTTTTCGCGTCTTACTTCTAAGGAGTTATATCCCAACGTACCTAAAAGAAATTTCGTGGGGTACAAGTAGGGGTAATATCCATTTATGCGTTTATATAAATATCGCAGGAATGCCTTTTGTACCTTTTCAAGTAGAAGTACGTATTTACTTTCGTAGGGATTCCATACGCACATCGAATTTTCTAGTTTACTACGCACCAATGCACCGAAAATAAGACGTATTACATTCTGATTGTTGAAGTCATGAGAATTTCTAAGAATGAAACCCAGACGCTTAAAAGATTCTTTAGCTAGGGCAACTATGTGATCATGGAATGTCAGTTTACGGTCGAATGTAACACCCAAATCCTTCATTGTAGACATGCGATTTATGCTTTCGCTGTCCACTTTGTAGTCGTAAGCTATGGGGTGCCTCATACGACCGAAAGTCATTGCGTTGCACTTAGAGACGTTGAATTCCATTCGATTCTCATGACTCCAACCGGCTACCGCATCTACATCTTGTTGTAAAGCTCTGCAATCGTCAGTACATTGTATCTCTCTAAAAATCTTCAGATCGTCCGCGTACAGTAAACATCGAGAATGCTTGATGACTAATGGAAGATCATTTACCATGAGCAAAAATAAAAGAGGTCCAAGTATTGACCCCTGGCTGACTCCCGAACGCGTGTGATAAGGTCTAGATTCGTATAAGCCGAGTTTGACAAACTGTTGGCGATCACGCATGTAATCTGCTAGAAACCGGAGAAGTGCCGGAGCAAATCCGATCATGCTCAGTTTGGCCAAAAGTATGTCATTATTGACCCTATCAAAGGCCTTCCGGAAGTCAAAATAGAGGACGTCCACCTGGGAACCTCGATCTAACTTCTTCGAAATAAACTCAACAAGAGTTAAAAGATTAGTGTCTACTGATCTCCCCGATCTAAATCCGTGCTGTTCGTTGCAAAGGTATTTATCCACTTGTGCATATATATATTTGTGGATTATGCTCTCGAATACCTTTGCTGGAGAAGATAAGACTGCTATAGGACGGTAATCTTCTACTTTGGACTTTTCTGAGTTTTTGGGTATAGGGCTCACCCGAGAGAGTTTCCACTGGGGTGGATATTCTCCAGCTTTAAGCGCTAGGTTAAAGATGTGGCAGAGGGGAACACACAAACATTTTTTCACTTGTTTCAACACAATAGAGGGAATACTATCAGGTCCCATAGAGCTGCTTGCCTTTAACTTATTGATACCACACAAGACGTCATCAGGAGTTATTTTAAAAATGTTAATGTAATTGCTATTGTAGGTATTGTCGGCGCTGTATGCTATATTAATATCAAGCTGCGGTATATTAGTCAAAAATACGCTACAGAAGAAACTAGCAAAAGCCTCTGCAGCTTCCACACCGGTGAAACATTTGCCGCCATATGTCACTTGTGGTTCAAATCCGCCTTTGGAGCGAAGGCTGGATATATGACGCCAAAACTCGCGGGGATTCGATTTAATGTTTTCTTCTATACGTTTCATATATAAACTATAAGAAGATGCTGTGCGAGCTTTAAGATTTGCTCGTAAATCAGAAAACTGTTTATAAGTTGCTTTACAATTGGTACGCTTCCAAGATGCATGTAATTCTGACTTGTGTCTTACATCACGAATAATGTCACTAGAGAACCAAACCGGATATCGCTTACAAATACCGTTTCTACGCTGTTTTTTGGGAACGCACTGATTGAAAAAACTGTAAATTTTATCGTAAAAACAAGTAGTTGCCTCTCTGACATCTCCACTATCAAGGACAGTACTCCATGAATTTTCATAAAATAAGGAAATTAGGCGATTGTGATCGCATTTCTTAAAGTTCCAATCATTGACAGGACTTATATTGGATGGATCAAGGATATCTAAACGATGTGCTGTATCGATTTTTACCCCAATATCCAATGGTGGATGATATGCATCCGGTGGGACGATCCCATCAGTGCCATTGACCTGGACATCACGAAACTCACCACACTCGTGGATTAATACTACGTCTAGCATACCGCCATAAACATTTTTCACTGTATTCCTCTCCGAAAGACCACAATACGACAAGAAATAATGGTAATAATTATTGATATTTAGGGATGCACTATTTAAATTTATGTCACCAAAAACTAAAACCGGTGCCTTTAATGTTACAATAAAATGTTCTACTTTGCAAAACCACTGCATGTAATCACTGTCAGTTGCACTTGGCTTAATGTAAACGACGCAAACATAAAATGTACGACCACACCATGAAAAGCTAGACCAAAGATCTTCACCGTGATCGGTCTCCAGATCACGCCGCCGGAGCAATGCTATGGGTGCCCGAGCGGCCAGCGCAACGCCTCCACACGGTGTACATCTATCTCGGCGTAGAATAGTCCAATCACCACATTCGAGTTCGGAATCCTCAACAGAGCCGTCTAAAAATGTCTCAGTGACAGCTACGATGTTGTGTTCAGTCAGGGCCAAATTGTTGCGCCATATTCGTAACTTAGTTTTCAGACCACGTACATTTTGATAGAACACTTCTAGACTAATGATCTTGCTTACCCTTTGCCGTGTCACGAAAGGGCTGATTGGTTCCTGTGGTCACAGAAGTCTTCTGAGCGCCCTCAAGATTTGTGCCAGAAGGTCTCTGGTATGGTATCCAAGCTTTGAGTCTGGCATTGACTGGCCAAGCCTCGGCTGAAAAGCACCGGTCATACTCATTCATTGGGACGCCAATCTTGTACGATTTGTAATCCCCCCTGGAAGTTAGTTCATGAACTATGCACGTACCTGTTGGGCATAACTGGCGGAGATAGTTTCTTACGTCATCCGCATTCGATGCCATATTCCACAAGTGCATATACTTGCGGGGCTCCACAGCTCTCAAAGTGACAGCTGTCGGATCTGCGGTACCTCGTAGCGAAGTAAGACGCTGGCTTTTCCTATATTTAACTTCATTCCATTGCTCTCCATCTGAAACTTGTTGGGTTGGTGTGCTAGCAGGTCCTGCTTCTGTTTTAGTGGTTAGATCGGGGACGTTTTCATTGTGTTTGCTTGCAGGTGCACTGGTACATGGGCGAGGACCTGCATTCAAATTATCGCTACTGGCTTTGTTGTCCACCTTTTTGTGCTTTCGTTTCTTGGTTACTAATTCCGATGGCACTTCCAACGTTGCTTGCAGCCCCTCAGAGCGCAGTTGATCATTATTTATCTCCAAAGACGACACATTGGCCATCTCAATGCAACTAGTCAAAGAAACGTTGAGTGGAGATTGAGCTGTAGTTTTAGGTGATAATGAGATTGACGTATTCCTTGTTACCTTTTTATAATCATTAGACTTTTTAGAACCGGAGGGTATAGTTTCAGAAAGTACTACAGGTGCCTTGACAGGTGACCCGGGAGACTCAGATGAAATGGGGGTGGCCGCAGCATTGACTGCTACATTAACGAGCACTTCAATTTTACTATTAAGTTCTTTGACTTCAGCGGTATGATTGGCCATCGTGGATTCATATTTAATCATCAGATTTACGGCATAACTAAGCTGTTCTTTAAGCAATTTTACTTCAGAATATCTGAATGAAAGTTAATCGTCGGTGTAATGTACGTTGGAACGATCTCGTCCGCGTGATTCCCGCCGACGGCGCAGAGCTCGATCTCGTCCGCGGCTTCTCCTAATTAGTTTTGACTTCTTACTAACGTGGACACTTCGATAACGTTTAATGGATTCGAGTAACCGCCGCCGGAGCAAACAGTTAGTTTTTACGAGGTGCTCGGCAAGCCAAGCCGGTAGGTAGCGACGCGCGCGTCATTCGACCTTATTACACAGTGATAGAGCTCATTGGGGTGGAAAACATTGTCACAGTCGAGCAGAAAGATGGGCATTTAAGAGCGGCCTTTAATGTCATAGATAAGATAAGGGTGGAGGTGGCGATGGTTAAACACGGCCCCATGTCCGGTAGCCGCAGACAAAAAGCCTTCGATACACATCGGATCCCTTACCGAGAACCGGCGGCGCATCGAGCGTTCATCAAGTACGTTTTTATCTGCCTCGGGTAATAGACCTTCAAATAGATAGCGGATAATCTCTTCGTTCAATATTCATGGGCGTGAAACAAAGCTCGCCGCCGCCCGCACGCCGCCGATACCCGCGATGTTTTTACCTAATTATGCGATGGATACTACGTGTTGATCGGTGATCGATTCCGGGAACAAACAAGTATCCTGCGTAATTCGGTGAGATAAGAGACAGCCAGGCTATTAGATGATCAGATAACTTTGATTTGATTTCTCCAGTAATATTGGTCGGGGTTCACGCTTATTAAGGAACCTATACCGTTTGTATCACACTATATAAAAATGTGTAAGTTTGTGTGCATATGTGTAAGTGTGTAACTATAATATTTGCCTTCTCTTCACGCTTTAAGGCTGAACGAATTTGGATGAAATTTGGAATGGACATACATTATAATGTAATAACCATGTATGAACACATAGGCTATTAAAATAATTAAGTTGCGTGATACGGCTAGTGATATGATCGTATTATAGAAAAAGTCATTCTGCATTAAAAAAAAGACTGTATTAGAAGAGTGAAGCGACATTGAAGTTCTCACGGTGGTGCTGTGTCCTGCATGACGAGGGTCGGGGTGGGTACCTGCCGCCGATGGTTGCGTGGGTGTGCTTGTTGGGAGCTAATTCATTTGATAACGACGCAATAAATTAGCACTAATTAGGCTTTGAGATATCGCTCGGGATGACGCGGCGCCAAATTATGGCAAACACCACCACCGCTTTCCGACAGTACAATATGCCCAAATAAATGTTATTTAAATATATTTTTTATGCCCAGTTGTTTTTTTACTAGCTTTCCGATCTTTTGTTTTCTCATTCAGTTTTAGCTGGTTATATTAATTTAGTTTCTGAAAGTAAAATGGGCGCTTATAATACCTCTTTCATTATTTTTACCCTTAAGCCACACTACACTTAACGTATCGGTCTTATGGTAGCATTGTAGGCCTCTTCAAGTCAAGAGTAAACACCCGTTTACTCTTGACCTTCTAGGCAAGCATGTTCCACCGTCGACCGCTTCGTCGCTTTCCATCAGGAGAGATTGTGGTTAACTAGAGCCATCATATGAAATTGTTTTCCCAATTTGGAGGAATTATCGGTTCCTTTGAGCTTTTCACTATAACTCTGACAGTCACTTTTGCGTGCAATTTTGCGAATCTGGCAGTAGAGTCATAAACTTTCATGAGTGCCTCTTTGTGGCCCATGTGAATAAACGTTTTGATTTAGATTTTTTGATGTTTTATTATGATAGGTTCAGACGCTATTTGAAAACTTCCTTGCAAAAATTAAAAGCTTTTATCGGCCATCTACAGTCATCAATTCATTGGACGTTTAGTCAAAGCTTTTAAAACTTTGAAAGTTTTAGAGCTTTATTTGTAAAGAACCAAGTGAGGCTAGGCTAGCATAACTGATATTTCAATTTTAAAGTAGGTACCGACCTACTTTAAAATTTGAACTACGGTCATGCCAGGGCCTCGTTTAAGATAAAGTAAACGACTCATTACTTTTTATACATTATTTTTATAATATCAGTCTATAAACAACATGATAATCTTAATGATGTACGAGTAACTAAAACCACTCGTGTACTAAATTAAAAGCTACTATAAATTTTGTGTAGTAAACAGAAAAAACAAATTAAGATGAAATGAAGCCCCATAAAGGTAAAGTTTTTGTTCCCAGCCATTGTAATGATTTACCATTGTATCGACAGTCATTAATACACGATGTATCGGGGACTATTAGGTAATTTATAGCGGGTGCTCCCGCGCACCGCGCCGCACCGCACCGCGCCGCGCCGCCGCGCCGCGTCACCGCCGGCCGTCGTGGCCGCTTATCGCCCATCATCGTAAGTAAATCAATAAAGGATTCGGGGTTTTTCTACTCATCCACCGGTGTCTACGCTTATATCGCATACCGCACAACTAAGATGAGTTGATACTTTGTGGTGTATCGATATTTTAGGAGGATAAATAATACGTACACGAAGGAATTATTAACAATGATATTATTAGATTTTTTCATTTTAACTTTCTCATAGAGCATGTAAAACTATATGTCAGTATGTCAGGACAAAGATTGTTATAGTTTTTGTTATACGTCCCCACGCTACAAGAAACTATAAAATGGAGCAACGATTATTATTACTTAACAATCCAGGTATGCTGATTGTGTTGGTTTAAGTTGCAGGAATTTTTACTCGTCTGATTGTACGTATGTTTTATCCTTGCTTACTATTGTAAGCTAAAAATACAACTAATGCTATTGATCTTTGAGAAACAGAAAAAAATACTATTAATATTACTTTGATCATTATATGTATTAAATTATATAAAACATAAATACCATCTACAAACGTAATAAGCAAACTGTACCTTAATATATTACGAATTATCACAAATATTTTTTGTAAAAATAATATTATTATAAATGTCTCTCGCACAAAATAATTACAATTGTGGAGTCCAGTTCATAAATTATGTCCCAATATTTTTTTTTGTATGCTCGATTGGCAAGCATTTGACCACAATCTCACCTGATGGAAAGCGTGATGTATATTAGATATATATGATATAGTTGTATAATAGATATTATTGGTTACTTGTAACGGATCAACTTTAGTCGCAGCTGTGGACGTCGATACCCTTTAGGTCGCCGCGGCGGAGCATCAGTGAGCGCGATATCATCACAATCAGTAGGATCCGGAGCGATGCCGCGATGTCTCGCCGCCCGCGCCCGCGCCCGCGCCGACCTCGCCCGAGCCTCGATCTCGAGCCTACTCCACTTATGGTACCAGGCAGCGACCCATGTCTCTCAAACTGGGTTAAGTAGTTCGGGTATATACCTAAACTACAAACTGCAACTTATACTCTGAATTAAGTGGTACTACTAATTTACTTATGATTTTGGAAGTCATATCAGTTCTATGCAACTTGGAAATGAACTCTTCAAATACCATAATTGAAGCAAATAAGAATATGACCAAATCGTCGATAATGCCATTCTATCTGGCTTAGAGCTCGAAGATCCGCAAGACTGTGAGGCGGTCCGAGTCATTGAAATTAATTAGCAACGGATCAGTTACCGCGTGGTGCGGAATGCCCGATATCCGATAGCATCGGCCCGGGTCGGACCGGGCCGGGCCGGGTCGGGTCGGGAGCCGATTAATCAATTATTAGACGTCATTATTTACCGCTCCCGGGGCGCCACCACCCGCCAGCTCCACTGCACCACCGCACCATTGCCACTCATTTGAAAGACTTTGGGTGTGAGTCTGTCTGTTTGTACCATGATTTATATACAGATTTTAGAAAGATCTTGTTAAACTATTTCTTTAAGAACTATTTTCTTCTGTAATTTTTTTAAACATCTTATTGGACCATTTTCCAAGACTTTTAATTAATTTCAAGAAACGCGCAAACCGACCCTATGACTGTATCAGATATAATAATATTAAAAATTAGTAAATTAAAATATATAAAAATATCTAATATTTAATAAGATGCATTTAGTTGATCAGTAATTTTGCAGAAGATATAATTATAACATACACACACTACCGCTTGTTTCCAGTATAGATCACACTGCTGGTTATGTCATAAGGAGAGGGATATACAGGGAGATATAATGGGTACCTATTGGAGATTATTTATTTGGATAGTCCAGACCCATAACAAGGCTGCACTTTTGTGTTTCTTGAACTTTTTGATTTTTTTATCTTATTTTTAGTGTGTATATTTTATTCATCATCTATTGTGGCTAGAAATAAACGAAACCGTGCTGTTCAACTAGTGTCGCTATAAATCGTCGCATGTCGCCTGAGATCGATGCGATAACCGCGTAATTTACTTCCGATACTGGAATGTACCCATTATAGACTTTTTTGTGAAACCAAGATATCTACATTAAATTAATGTTATTTTGATGATTGGATACAAAAACTACCGGGTTCTCTAAGGAATGTATCGAATAACAATAACTATTAATTATAGTATATTTTCTAATAATTAATAGAAGGTACTTATATTTATTAAAGACATGCATTGCTTACATAGCGTTCGTTGTGTTTATGTCACACCGCTATGATGGAAATTCCCATGAATGGTTATTCATAAAAAATAAGGATAATTTACTTTTCATTTCTGATTCTAGGTAAGTTTGTGATTGGTGTGATTTTTCCGGCACGACACAAGTTGAATGTGGAAATGTGAGAGTGTAAACGTTTATGTTTATATTTAAATATAAAACAAAGCCGTGTTGCTGTTCCCAACTCTGAGCCATCGGGATTTTCTTAGAACAAGGAATACATTAGCCCCAGATAGAGCATAGGTATCAAAATTTCCCAAAAAATAAGATTTAATCAAATTCCTACCAGTAGTCCGAAGATCTAGCTGTTTGGACGTAATTGTTCCAATTTGTTTTACTGGAAAGTCGAACAGTTTGGGTACGTAGGTTTTATTCTAGATAGACCTACTAATTGCAAACTTATCGCGCCTAATAAGGACGGAGCTCGGCGGTGTGCAGGCATTATAAAGAGAATTTGCAAGAAGGAAATACTGGTTAGAAATCGCAAAATTAAAGTAATTATTATTTATGTGTAATGGAAACCTCGGTTGCGTGACATTCATTTAGTTTGTTTATTTATATACTGCTCTACAACGCTTAATTATTTTGATTCTATTAATACTTTTAATACACAAAATATTTATAACGTACCAATAAAATATTAACACACGCCGAATAAACAAAGATAGGAATGTTGGTATGCAGATAACGGAACTAGGCATTTATTAATTAGGTTCAATTTCCGTGAAGGTATTTTATTTTACTCGAGGGTACTTGCCTGAGACTGAGTTATGTACTATATACACGTGAGGAAAGTATAATTTTCTTCATAACTAGTTGTTTTTTTATATATTTTATAGTGCCCAGTCTATCAGTAATATTAAAATATTTACAAATTCTATATACCTATCTTAGGAAGTCCTAGTCACCAATAACGGTCAAAGTTTCAAATAAAAAAAACTAGTTCTAAAACTTCTAAAGTCGTACTTTATAGGTAAGAACTAGGATGAGAGAGTATATTTCATCATAAAAACTAAAATGGGTGAGTTAACAAAAAGTGGTAACTTCGGCTAAAGTTCAGTGTAAGCGGCAAAATGTGAACATTTTTGCGATGGTTCATGGTACAGATTATTTTACGAGAAGTTGTCATTATGAGCATGACCGATATCGAACTGTTCGGTGTTGAAGCACCAGGCCCGTGATGAGCTCATTCCTAACGCAGATAATGAACTGGCGTGCACTCGCTTGCGATGTCACTGGTTCTCTGTACTGGGTGCTAGGTGGAACGATGTAGGGTTTTTTTTGGTTTTGTGATCCAATCAGTTCAGTTCAGTTTTAACTAATTAGCAATAATTTCTTTTTTAAACGGTCATTAATCAAAGTAGTGTTTAAAGTTATCTGAGCCGCATTAGCTAGTCAATTTTTTTATGTTAAGGACATTCATGATTAATCAAAATACAGATTTATTTTTTGATAGGTAGAGTTCACAACTTTTAATGATAAGAACAATTTTACACGTTAAATATAAGTTTTGTTTATAATTGCCTATTCAATGATGGGTGTAGCTTATTATTATGAAAGACTGTATTTTTATGACAAACACATTCACACTTAAACACATTCACACTCATAGCCCAACACTAAGTTCAAAGACTTGTATCGTGGGTGCCGGAAACATTTACATATCACACACAAATACACCCAGAACCAGAAGCATACATATCCCTTGGGCAGGAATTTGTGCTCTTGCCGGGAATCGACCAGGACCCACGGCGCAGGGGGCGGAGACCTGTCCACTGCGCCAACTGGGTCGTCATGACTGATGAGAAATCAAAATTAAAGTGATTAATGCTCGTATGGAATTTTATTTCCCACTAAACGAAAACATTATCGTATTAAAAGGAAAAACAAACTTTTGACATTAACTTAAAAACCATGACACTTTTCACTATGGCATATGTGGTTTAAAATGATCATATAGGTGCCCTTGATCGGCCGAAAGACTTTATAATGATTAGTAACAGATAAGACTGAAGATATAACCAGAAGACTAGAAAAGGGAGTCCAAACCAAGATCGTCTAAAAAGGTCCTGCTATAAGATTCCCCGGGGGTAACTGCCTGCGGCATCCATCCTGGGCAGGAATGTCCTTATTGAGACACGCCTGAGTGCCAAAATAGTTGTGCTTGAGTGATTGAACAGCACATTCTTTTTTCAAAAATATAAACTGGCATCTGTGATGTTTGAACATCGAGTTTGTTCTTATTTTGTCTCGATTTGGTATTGACTGACGAGTCTACCTTATGAATGGCATATAGGCCAGTATTATAAATGCGAAACTTTGTGTGTGTAAATGTTTGTTACCACGTATCTCCGTAACCAAAACACCGAGTTTAATGAAATTTAGATAGTTTAGGTTCCAGTTTAGTGCCATATTTTAACTAATTAACGCGGGCAAAGCCAACGGTCACAGCTAGTTAAATATATGTTAATTGGCCCGTAAGTTGGTACCTAAATCTTATACCTACTCATACATGTGCCATATATTTAAATCATTGATTGAATATATTAGAATCTCTTTTGCTTGCACAAGTATACGTTTTCTCTATATTTAGTAGAGATAGACATATATATGTATGATTATAATAGCGCGTTACTTTTTGTCAGTACGGTACGTGGCGCGGCACGCATACCATTTTGTTCCAAATTGTATGATTCGGTTGGAATCGGCGGAATGCGTTCATTTAAATCGATCCACTTGCATCTGACTAACGGCTCCGAATGTTTTACGTTGTTTCGAAGCGGCGACAATTCTCGGAAGCGCAATAAAAGGAACGTTACGAGTTTTTAGTGGGAATTAGAGAGCTATCTATTCAGATATGCGAGATATGGGACAGTCGCGAGTGCAGCTGCCGCCCCCCGGAGATTACAACGTATCGTGTCACAAGTCTATGGATAACGAGCCTTTTCATATGCGGTTAATAACCACTGGGCTTAGTTTTGTGCAATTAAATGGTATTTTCTACATGAAATGTTCAACATACAGATTCATCAACTGTGCAGGGCTAACTGAAAGCTAGAAATAACACTTACAGCAAAATAAAAAAAAAGTCACATACAAATTACAAACTTTACTTTAGAACAGGTGTCTTATATTTTTACCATGAGAAGTCTAGTGGAAGGACTGATATATTGTATATGCGTGTTCCTTTTTTTTATTTATGTAAGGGCACCACCCAATAGAACAAAATTAACAATCAAAATTAAATAGAAAATTCAATATTAACTAAAATATATACAATACATATGCTGTATTTGACGTTGGGCAGGCTAGGATGCTATTACAGAATCCAACATCAAATATATTCTGATTCTGACCAAAGTAGATCTCCTCTAGCTAGACACAGTCATTTCACCTTCGTTTTTCGTCCTTGTTAGGATTCTTGTTTACTTATTATTAGATATCTCGTTATGTAAAATAAGTGCGAATGAGTAGTGTCCCTGTCCTCATAGCAACAATTGTAAAATCCCCAAGAGCGGGGCCGCCGCGCCGGCCGCCGGCCGCGTCTTGGGCCCCGCGGCGCGCGCCGGGTGCCTCACCCGCCGATGTCAGATAGCGACCTCTCTAATGGATGATGACGTCTCCTTCTCGCACCCGCGCCGGGTCAGGTCAGGATTCATTAATATTAATGAGCTCATGTCTATTGTTCCTTGTCGATTATTCCAATAAATTCACAGAAAAAAGACATCGACCAAACAACCAGGATTTTTATACAAAATTTGTAGATATCTACAAATTTAATTATAATCTTTTTAGATGAACCACTTACTTACGTGAAATTTTCCTTTGCACATAGCTTTATAAAAAGGCTATTTATTCAAATAAAAATGTTCGGTTGCTTCGTATGAATACATTTTACCAGCGAAGGGGGAACTTTGTTAAAGCATACATTTTAAGCGATTTGTCCGTCGAGTGTAGGGCGGCGGCCGTGGGTTGTCGCGGTCAAGTGTCCGCGAAGGGACAGAGGCGAAGTATTTTTTTTCGTCTTTGATGCGGCGACGTCTTTGTGCGCGCCGCCTCGCTCCTCACTTAATTAATACGACTACGAGTAAACCCAACTCGGGGGCAAACAAATTTGCCTGCCGCAACCCCCCCTTCTTCACACCGCTAAGACCACTGTCCGACATTTAATTAAATTTATCGAGCTTATCTCTCAACATCTCGAACAAACCGATGGGAATCGAATGCAAAAGCTTACCCGAGAGATTTTTCACATTCTGCGCATCTGTGAGAACTCACCGGCGCGATATAAGGAGATTAAATAACGCGGGAAACGAATTCAGCGCGAGAAATGAAGCGATAGCGAGGGGAGAGCTGAGACGTCGCGCAGGTGAACAATTGGGCAAATTGCAACAAAAACGAGACGAGTTTAGTGCTGATTCAATTTGGCATCGACCGCGCCCCGCTCCGCGCTCGGCTCGGGCTGCCAGGGCGCGAGCAGAGAGACCACGTTCACAATGTAGAGCCGCGCCGATAAATATCGAACACAATCGACGCGGACGCGGACCTCTCAATAACTCCAGCGCGAGATACACTTAATTGCTTTCTCGCAAACGGCAAACCTATTTTGTTTATTATGCTGAGTCTTAGACTTTATAGTAAACCTTTTCATAGTGCCAAGTGACAATAAGATATCCTTATCTGTGTATTTAGTAGCCTTAACTTCTCTTTGTTAGACATATGTTCACAAAAAAAATAAAAGAGGGTTCTTAGATTTTGATTTTTTTTTGTTTGTTAGATGATGCTTTCCAATCGGTCCTATTTAAATTTGATCAAGATCTGTGAAGTAGTTTTTGAGTTATCCTCAATAATGCGTATTCTGTGGACTACATTGACGATGTTCTCGTTTTTAGCCGACATCAAAAGTTACCTCATAACTTCTTTCTTTGTGCGCCGATTTCGATGATTATTTTTTAGATAACGCTTTATTGTCACACCTTAGTTACATAAATCACTCACGATAATTTTTAAAACTTAAATTAAAGTGTACAATCGGCGGTCTTATGGCTAAAAGCGATCTCTTCCAGACATCCTTTGGATGGAGAAGATTTTAATAATTCGGTGAAACGGGGGTGTAAATACAAGTTATGAGAAAATAAAATAGGTATATATATATACATACTTAAACAAAATAAATTCCATAAGGCAATCATAAAACATACATCATGTTTGTAATATAAATACAAATATACAAAATATTATAATAAAGTAAGGATATTTGTTACAGCTTGAATCATATTATGATATACAATAAGTAGCAGAACAGTATGACACAGAAAAGTTATTGGGAGAGAAAGAAATATTTAACTTGAATTTTAAATGTATGAACAGTCTCAGACGTCTCACGTCTTATGGAACAGGAAGGGAGTTCCACAAGCGAAAAGCCTGTAAAGGAATTATCATAAAACGTAGTAGTGTGAAGGCATTTTATGGGAGAGATTTTCTGATGACCTTTGATCATAGTTGAGGAACGAATAAACGCTCCTTGAGATAGCGCGGGGACGAAGGATTAAATAGGATATTGTAAAGAAGGGATAGTATATGAGTATTTCGGCAAAGGCGTATTGTTTAATCTTAATGTGTCTATATCTAAGTATGTTTGTTTAATCTCAATGCTGTAACGGCTTAACTGATTTGAGTTTGAAAACTATCGCGAGTGTTATTCATTATTATTGTTTACTAATCATCTGGTACTTGCGGCGGTTTTGTTTTGTTTTCTACTAGTTTCGGGCTTGTACGATGCCCATCATCTGTGAGGTGGCCGATCGCAACGTTCGCGTCGCCTCTCCGCGCACTAGTACCAACTTTATATTTCTTGGATATCCTGAGATTTTTTATGTTATTGAGTGATGAGACTATAACAAGTTACTCGCCTGATAAATGAAATTATGTCAGTCTCGCTCTCGACCGGTTTATTTTATTAAATCCATCACATTTCCGGGCAACTGGCAGCCGAGATCTACCACGTCGCAGTATGACGTGGCGAAACTCGTCGATATTGATGCTGCGTGTTGGTTGTCACTACTCCATCATTACTCAGGCCGTGACAAATGGTCGGTTGTCGGAGCCGAGGAGGCTCGCGGAGGCTGCGCACGGGAGATTGATGTCGCGCAGATACGCATCTCTGGTTCTTAGTTTTTACGTCTCGGCCCGTTCCCAGGGTCCGGCCGGGAGCTGCGGGGCGTCCCGCGCGCGACATTCATCTTACACTGTCACCACGTCCACCGCACGTCAGGGCCACGGACAAAAACACTGTTTTTGTAGCCGAAACATTCCATAAAAACTAATAAACCGACCGATACGTGTTTTAGGTTTGCTGATTACCATCCAATAACTTCACTTGCGCTGTCTTTATTATTTGGATTCAATATAGATTTTAGTAACATACCGCCGGAGTCGTACGGTCAATAAATAAAAGCGATTATCATGCCACTATGCTCAATAATTCGAACGATAATCCTAATTTATGTGCCAACGGCACCCGCTCCATATTTGCACGTCTATTACGGTCGATTATCTAGCCAAGGCTCGCTTACACCCCGCCTCTTGAGTAGAACAGCCCTTGCGCATTATCTGATTTCACCCTTTGAAAACAGAATTCACGAATAGAATTTTAAAAGAGGTAGGTTTCTCCTTTGTCGAATAGTCGAGACTTTAAAACGAGATTCCATCATTGTACCTAAGTATGTTAACCTAACCGGTGACTACTACGTCTGTTTAAACATAAATATCTAGAGCAAATAGTTAGTATAACCAAAGATTTAACATGCTTTCCTAGAATAATAGGCATGCCTACTACATCATCAGCCGCTACATCATCAGCCGCAACATCACATTTCATTTAATAAATATAATTACATCTGCAAATATGATTTTACATCATGGTTTACATTTCCCCCAAACTGAGGTGTGTAGTACATCTTGTAGATACGTTGTTTCGGCGACATCTTAGTTTAAGATGTAACAATGAATGATTGGCATGTATGCTATATAAATTCAATAATAGTAGAGAAATCGTGTGTTCCACTATCCATTCAAACATAAAATAACTACTATAATGAGTCAACAATCATTAAAAAATATTGTAATTTTAATTGATTTGAAGGGTTTTATTAATTCTAGATCTAGAATATGTAAAGCTGCGGCCCAAAGCCAAAAAGAGCAACTGAAATGAAATAAATGAAAATATGAAGAGTGTATACTTGTAAAGGGGGAGCAAATTTTTTTTTTCATTTATTTTTTAAAATCATTCTTTAGCATTAAAACATAATTATATTAATCTAGGTATATATATTTGAGCCGTTTGGTGTTGAGACACTGGGTCCGTGGGGACCGGGAGCTCATTCTATTTTCAAAATTCTATCAGAGCGCCTGGTTGAAGCGACGCGTGATCAAAATGCTGGCACTTATTTGCCTCAACGTATTAACATTGCAATTCAGAGAGGCAATGCCGCCAGCATGATGGAAACGCTACCCACTGGTAGTGGGCTTGAGCACTTGAGTTACCTATAAGCTCGATGTCTTGTAGGTAACTTAGTTCTTTGCTGTAAATAGTTTTAGTTTAGTTTTAGGAAATATAGGCAATTGGCCCGTAGTTAGGCAGTTGAAATAAGGTCTAAAAAAAAATATCTAGGTATATCTATATTATGTAGTCGCTAGAAAGCGCTTGTGCAGTTTGTCTTCGTGTCAAACGTTTTATAATAAGCTTTCTTAATAAATGCCCGTTTTACTACAGATTTGAACTTTCCCAGTGGTAATTCATTTACAATTTCATCGATGCCGATGCGCCAAATTAAGTAAACTATATAGTTTGCTTAATTTTGGCGCTTCGAATCTTATTATATACAATACTCGATGCTTATTATATAATACAATACAATAAGCATATAATAAGAACTGTCTCTCAGGCCATAGCTCACGGTTTTAAAAAAGTTAAGCAAATAATATAATTATGGTTCAAAAGTACGATTGATTGACAACTAGCCAATCGAGCGTAAGAAAAAAAACATATTTCATATGATTTTTCAGCAAACCTTCAACATCCCGTTTGCTTCATTAATCGTGTTCATTAAATCCTAAAGAGATTATGTTCAAGTCCCCGGTGTATTGTCGAGAATGATCGCTCGCGAGCCACCGGAGCGGAGCGAAGCAGTCTCCAGGTGATATCGTTGACTCGAGAGAAGCTTTTCATTAGGACAATCGCGGCCGCGCTCCATTTCACGCCACACTGGCTTTATTCGAGGCCTTTCTTCTTGCAGATATTTTCCTCAACTTCTAATCTAGTATGAAGACAAAATATTAATTCAAATTGAATCCTTCATCACTAATTAATATCTAGGTTTTATAATCTCGACATGATAGCTTAGGTTACATAGTATTTCAGTACAATCCTACTAATATTATAAATCTGAAAGATTGTGTGTAAGTGTGTCAGTGTGTAAGTATGTTTGTTCCTTCTTCACGCTTTAACGGCTGAACGGATTTGGATTAAATTTGGAATGTACGTACAAACTTCCCATGGGGAGGAAGATCCCACCAAGATTCGAACCCGCTGGTTTGAAGACGAACACGCACTCATCAATGCCAGCGGGTAGTCAAAGTTCAAAGATGACCCGCCCGTCGTCGATCGCCCGGCTAAAAAATATAAACATAGGCACTTCCACATTCACAGCCCACACTTAGTTCAATGACTTGTGTCGTGGGGCCATAAACATCCAACACATAACATTCACAACATATTCAAAACCAGGAACACAAATTTCCCGAGAGGATAAATCTTCCTGGAAAACCACCGGGAATCGAACCCGCTGCTTTGAAGGCGAACGCGCACCCATCTACGTCAGCGAGCAGTACAAAGTTTAAAAACGACCCACCTGGCGTCAGCCGTATAGAAAATAATAAAAAACATAAACGTTTTTACGTTTACAGCCCCAAACTAAGTTCTATGACTTATATCGTGGGGCCGTAAACATTCAAGACACCAGAAACACCAATTTCCCGTGGGGAAAATACTTGTGTTCCCACCGGGAATCAAACCCGATGCCTTAAAGGCACACGCCCACCTAACTACGCCAGCGAGCAGTAGTTTAAAGAAAGTCGAATATATATCCTCCTTATTGTGTAAGTTGGCTCAAAACGTAGAAGTATGCCAGAATATGACATAACTGTTGCTCATATCGTGACCCATTGTTTTTACTCTCAAATAAATATCACGATTTCTCCTAGACTATCACACACACACACAATTATATGAGCTAAATGCCGTGGAAAAGAGAGGAAAGGGCTAAGAAGTATAGCTGAAGTGACTCTGTTGGACAAAGTAAGGTACATAGTAATAAGAGAAGATCGCGGCGTGGTAGAAGATGTAGCAACAAAGATTGAAAAAGGGATGCTTATATGGTTTGGAGATGTAGTGAGGATGGACGAAAATAGATTGACGAAGCAGATTTATAAGGCGAGTGTGAATGGGCAAGTTGGTAAGGGTCGATCTAGGTGAAAGGCTCTCTCCTCCTCTGTAGTGGATTCACTGGTGGAGAGTTAGGGGACCTCTCCACTGGCTTGCACGGCCCCACACATCTGGGGGGTGGCCTTGGTGAGCAAGGTCACCCCTCCATGAGCGCAGTGGCCCGGAGGAGTTTGCATCCGGGCCTACCGCCGGGGCAAGATAGTGACTGCTAGCGCGACTCTATCTTGCCCTACCTCGGTGAGGGACTGCTCGCGAGGGTGTTTTTAGTGGGTTCGAGCCTCACATACCCCTTTCCTTCACCCCTGAGAAGAAAGTGAAGTGCCAGGCCAGAAAGTGAGGTATCACGACCAGGTCGAAAACGTTTTAAAGAAAGGCCAGGTCAAAGTACCCGCAACCAATGAGCATGTATGAAAAGACTCATGAATGTAGGAGAAGCGAAAGATGTGTGTCAGGATCGTAGCAGGTGGAGAGATGTGGTCTCTGCCTACCCCAATGGGAAAGAAGCGTGACTATACTCGTATGTATATAATATTACATATTCACTCGTATTTTTTTTTAAAGCTAGTTCAAACTACGGGCCAACTACCTATATTTTATAAAACTAAACTAAAACTACATACAGCAAAGACCTAAGTTACCTACAAGACATCGACCTTATAGGTATCTTAAGTCAAGCCCACTACCAGTGGGTAGCGTTCTTTGCCTCTCTAAAATGCAATGCTAATACGTTAAGCATTTGACCTGATGATGATGCGGCCAAAGATGTAGATTGCTTGCCTAGAACATACCTATTCACTCTTGACTTGGAGACTCCCAGATTATACATTGAGGGGAACAAATACGAGAGAGTGTTACACTCCTCTGCAGTAGAGATGATAAACATAAAAACATAAAAAAAAAACTGAATGACTTACAGTTTTTGATCTGCATGACACTTTTTCCTTTTAATCATTAATTTAATGACGTTTGATAGATTGATAAGTTACAGATACTTAGTATAAATAATAATATATATGTTTCTAAGCTTTGGCCTTCACACAATGATAACTTTGAAATAATAAACTGAATATGACAAAATTGTGAATGACGCGAATGTACGACCCGTAGAAATAATACGAAAAAATACAAATAATGTCCCACAGTGATATCAACCATGTGTTCCAGCAACTCGAATCAATGTCACCCTTCACAATAGTCTATGCAATAAATAGTCCACCAGCCACCATCCACCGGCACAAGTGTTTTGAGCACGGATAATATGTGTCAGGCAATTTGGCAAATAGTCGGCGCTGAGGAGCCGTGCAGAGTTAGGGCGGAGGGACAATATTAATTCGGTTTTATGACATGCGAAATTACTCTCAATAAATTGTGCATTGAGAGAGATAGCGGAGGGCGCGGGCCACGGGCCCACACGTGCGGACCGTTATTAAACTTTTCATTACCCGGACATGTCCGCGACCCCCGCACTGGATGAATTAGGGTCGAAAAGGGATTTTCATTAAATAAAGGTCGGTACTTGCTTTGTGACGAGCGTGCGTCCGCGCCCTTTGTCAACGTCTGCCACCCGCCCGCCGCTCGCCGCCCAGGTGAGTGCTCCTGTAATTTCACTATAAGTAGGTGTGAGTATACAAGTAAGGCGACCGTGGTTATCTATGTAGCTACACGTTTATTTGGGAACTTAATAGGTATTTCATTTTAAATTTTCATATAATACACTGAGAGCTTAATAATTAGGTATAAAAGCTGTTCTTTCAAAATATGTTATTCTTATTTTTTTATAGTTTATATATTTTTGCGTACATATAAACATTTCATGTTGCTTACAAAATAATATCACTTCAAACAAAAACGCCCCGTATCCGTTTTAAGTAATTGAAAAAATCGAGGGGTGTTGTAAATGTACGTTAGGATACGTTATTGGCAATTTTCCGACACCTAAGTTCTTACTGAAGACGAATTTCAATGAATAAAGTGTTATTAAAATTAAACCCTTTAATTTTAAAAGAAACATCTCTCTTTGTTTTGAACCCCAAACAACTCGAACACTTGAGCAGAGCACGGAGCTGATAGCAGCTGTCTCCATTAATCAAACAGCAATATTAATAAAACAACCCCTGCACTGCACCTCCGCGCTGGAGTGCGGATCATCCGACCTGCTAATTCGCTATACACAACATTATTTGATTTTTAATTCGACGCGGGGCGCAAGTGGAATGTGCTTATTGACTCGCCTGCTCCCCTCGCTTCGTTCGGATGATGTGCGTATAATATGTCGAATTTTGAAAACAATTTTTATCTTCCGAACTACGAGAAGTCGACGTTCTCATTTCTACCAGGAAAATGAAGTCTAACCATTACGATATTATTTTATTATGATAAAAATAAGAGAAGGAAATATAATTATTCATTTCATTATGGCTGATAAACAAGCATTTGACACCTGTCTTAACCTGTGGTCTTAACTTATGCGGCCACAGATGTAGCATGATTACCTAGAAGATCTCTCTAGATTTGAAGCTTCCCAAATTATATTGTCCGGGGAGTAATTTTGACTAACTTCGACCGAACCTCGATTAATTTCATCAAATATAATAATATATTCATTGCAAAAGTAAAAAAAATACATTTTCTAATATCTACATAATATTAATTTTCATCGTGCTGCCCAAAAAATAGTTCTAATTATCTACCAGTTGGCCTAGTCGGAATAACAACACATGCAATAATCCTCAAGGTTTATCCTATTTCCTATCAATATTATAAAACCGAAAGTTTGTGTGTAAGTGTGTAAGTATGTTTGTTCCCTCTTTACGCTTTAAAGGCTGAACGGATTTGGATGAAATTTTGAATGTACATAGATTATACCTAGGATTAACAAATAGGCTACTTTTTAACTTGATAATAGCGGGCGAAGCCGCGGGGCACGGCTAGTAATATATATATTCTTATATAAATGAGTATAGATAGATAGATAACGCTTTATTGTCACACCTTACATAAATCACTTACAAAACATTTTAAAACTCAAATTTAGTGTACAATCGGCGGTCTTATCGTTAAAGGCGATCTATTCCAGACAACCTTTGGATGGAGAAGATTTTAATCATTCGGTGAAACGGGGGTGTAAATACAAGTTATGAGAAAATATATACGTCCTTGTAACATAACATAATATCCACTAAAAGCTAAAAATGGAATTTCAAGCAAGAGGAGCAGCGAGGGCGGGCGCCTGTGCGCGGTTGCGGTGCCTCCTCGTGCATGCGACATGCGTGGAATTGACGAGCGCGGAAGGGTCGGCGGGTTGGAGAGCGATATCTGCGAGTGTAATATCGCCTTTTATTAGTTTTACACGGCGACAGCGACCCCGGCACGGCAGCCGCATATTTGCTTTGATGGTGCTTTCCGTCTCGCGACCCTCTCGAACGGAGCTCGATCGCTATCCCTGTTGTCATCGCTCTTCTGCCTTTGACCCTTTTTTCTCCTATTATATTTGTTTTTAAAATCAACATACAAACGCTGTAACGTTATCGGACGATTCTTTCCGCACTCTCGGCGCGTCCGTCGCGATGTGGAATGCGGCGCGGCATGCGACGAATGCTCTCAATTAACGTGGTTATGCGGCCGTTTGGCAAATTTCTAATTGAAACGGTGAATATTTGAAACATTTAACGAGTGATGTCATGTGATGTAGAGGTGCGGGGAAGAGCCGCGTCCACAATGGCATTGTTGGCGAAGCGCCAACTCGCCTGGCGCGCTACAAACGTCCATTTACATCGCAAAAATTGAGTACACATAGTCACATTGTTTCCGCCCGCCAATGACCGCCACGCCATCGCCACCTGCGCCAGTAACGAGCTCGAAAGACGCGCGTCTCCCGGGCGGGCGTAGCGTCGCTACGTCGCGTCGCTCTTGCGTCGAGCAGGATGCGTGGGAACCAATGCTCTTCGTTAGATTCCATCGAAACTCAGTCCTGTGGCTTCCTAGAAACAACGCGGACCGAAAGTGCCTCACTATCGAACTACAGATAGTTAGTCATTCACTGCCGCTTACAAAACAAAACAACACCCGATCCTAAATTCCTTCAGCCACGCTGATGCTAAGACACCATATAAGCGTTGCGCTCGCGCAGACGATGCTTTTATCATCGTAGGCAACTTCTGCGAACAACATTAAACAAAACATTTGGATAGCAGTTAGTATCAGTCAGCCGTCTATAAATCTGTCGCAAAGCTGAGCCGGAGTTCGTTGACCCGAAACAAAGCTCCGATGAGACGGGTGCGGATAGTTTATAGTCCTAGCTCGCGGAGGTAGGTATTCTTGTAAATCTCGCGCCGGAGGTCATTCGGGGAAGAGTGTTGCCGAATAAATTATGCCTCGTACAGGGTTACCGCTTGAAACGACTATCTATAAATAATTGCCGTTCGTCATTGTAATGAAGTGCACGATTCATCAATATGTCAGTGGGAGTGTTTGTCGTTCGCACGTAATGGCGTTGGCAACTAATGCTGCGCAGCCCATCGCGTTTGCTCCTCGTCATCTATTTGCCGATGTTCCATAAGTAGCTCAGCTTCAAATGCAGAATTAAGTCACCATATGTCAATAAACCTAATTATATGTGCATGTGTAGTGACAGATCTGTTGTGCTGCATGTATCACGCAGAGAGAGAATATTTGTATGAACTATATGTAGCAGAGTACGCAGAGACTAGATTAATGCACACCCTATTGTCTATTTGTCTAAATACCTCGAAGCATGAAGCGAAGTTTAAGTGTGTCCATATTGACGGATATAAGCTAGGTTTGACCTTTTGTAGAAAAAGCTCTGAGCACGGTGCATCGTGTATATACGTCAGGCATGGCATAAAAGTCGTTGAAAATAACTACGCTGGCAACTGAGCTTTAATGTGAGATATCGGCATTCGACTTAATCGAATAGGTACTACATAACTGTAAACTGTTGTATATATCTATAGAACAATCCTAATTTAAGCGCAAATTGTTTTTTGTCTAGTTTGGAACGTTTGTTTGATCAAACTATGGCTAGGCCCACTATAAAGTTTATAGTTTAGGGCCGGCCCACTGAAACTATTATTGTAATATGTATTTCTTTTCCGTTAAATAAACATCATACCATTCTTTTCATTTGTGCTTTATAATTTCACTGAAAACATTTTTGCGTCATTTAATCCGAAATACAGTAACGTTTGCCCTCTACTGCCAGTTGGATGTCTAGCAATGGTGTGCTACTGCCCCACGTGAACTCTACAAAAGAGTCCAGTAAAACAACAGTTAATTTTAAAAAAAGTATTGTCATCTAGTAACGATTAAAATACTGAAGGGAAACCTAGGGCAATTTTTATAGTACTAGGTACTAGTGTTAGATAGTTCCGAATGAAGCAGCTTCAGTTTTATCGACTCGTCTTCGTAACATCTTTAATTTAGCATTCAATTGAAGCTACGACATAATTGAGTCTCGGAGTCAGTAAGTGCATTTCTGGTGAGCTTCGGCAGTTGATGTTGCGTGAATCGGACATCAATCTCTCGCAGACCATTGTTGGCTCGGTGGAATGCGCCGCGTAGGAAACTCTGAGCCGCTGAACGCAGAACGGCAGCCACGCTAGAATCTGCGGCGCGCGTGTTTGAAGTCCTGTCGCTGCGGCTCGACGTGGCCCATTCAGTACTAGCGTAATTATAGCGCGGTGCTGCAAGCGACACGGCTGCTGCGCCCCGTGCTGTGCCGTGCCGCGTCGCGGGTCTTGCCGATTGATTTACGGCCGCCGCGTAATTTATGCATGTTTAATTAAAGTACCAGCCGGAAGAGTCGGGCCGGCCGCGGCCGCGGAACCGACCGTGGATTACTCTTTTCAAATTGATGATTCACTTTGATGGCGAGCAGATCTGACGCGGCTCGCGCGGCGTTCCGCGCTCCTACATCGCGGAATGCAATCGCAAAAACTGCAATAGCAATATATTATTTCGCGGACGGAAGGCTAGGAGCTCGCTGCGGCTATTTGCGACATCGCATTAACATAAACCGCGTAACAGATAGTGCGCCGGCCGCTCGGGGCGCCCTAATAGGCGATAGTGAGGAGAGCCAGTAACTCATAACCGGTCGCATTGCCTTGTTGGCTATGTTGATCGCTTAAACGCCTTATACGAGCGTCATTAGTTAGGGTAATTGCAGACGGTGGCCTGCGCCCGAGATATCTTATTTACATGCCTCGAGGCGACTGCTGGCAAGTGCCACTCGTCATAGAAATTGACTAATTACTGGTATTTCGAATTATCTATTCTTGTGAAGGCTGCATAATGGAAAGATTCAAATTTGAGAACCAACATAGTTCTAAAAAACAAAGAAAATGAAATGGGGAAATTTCACAAACTCTAATTTAGCTCCGTTCCGGCTCCGGCGAATTGTTCGATAACTGAAAAATTGAGCCCGCACGCTAACGGCGCAAATTGAGTGAGGTAAGCCGCGCTTCAACTTCTGCCATAATACAGCGGCATCACACAGATTCACGGACACCTACCCCCCCTGTTCGGTGAGTGGGGAGAACAGGGGAAGCCTCACATCGATCACCCGATCACTGAAATCGTACTTACCTACCCTCATACTTATACATCTATATCGTGCCTCCCTTTTGCATTGTTGGCCACAGTGTATGTAATACCAAACTGGAATTCTAACGACTGCGCAAAAAGTTTCACTCATAATGGGAAAATTTAAGTCTGTGGCTTCCAAGTATCACCGGCTTGTATTTCGTGCACGGCGCAGCGGCGGGGGTGCGGGCGGCGGGGCGGCGGCTTTGACGGCGCTCGCTGTGAAATTGATCCGTTCATACTTCATAATCACTGAACAGAGACGGGCTCTCACGCAATCGCGGGTTTCGTGCCGCCTGCTCTGCATTACTCGAATAGTAAATTTATGCTTAATCACCCAGAAATAACGTCCACTTTTGTTCAAGATCGTCGACTGATGTACAAGTAGAGGTGGTGTAGGTAATCAAATCAGTGATGAAGAGGGCTTTATGTATATAATAATATGTATAAAACACGTCACTTTAGGTTCAATAATAATTAAACGCAAGCAAAGCTTAAAAAAACCGACTTCACCCCTTTATCTTCGGAACCTTGATCAGATTTAATGTAATAAACACGCATTATTGACGATAACTCAAAAACCAGAGATCAGATCTTGATCAAATTACTATGAGACCACAAGAAAAACACCAGCTTTCAAATAAAAAAATAATCATCAACATCGGCTCACAACGAAAGAAGTTATGAGGTAACTTTTGAAGTCGGTTAAAAACGTGAGCATCGTCAATGTAGTCCACAGAATACACATTATTGACGATATTTCAAAAACTACTCATCAGGCCTTGATCGAATTTAAATGGGACCAATTGGAAAGCAACATCTTTAAAACTTGAAAAATATAATTTCGAAATCGGTTCACGTGGAAAGAAGTTATGAGGTAACAAATATAAAAAAAAAAAAAAAATACAGTCGTGAGTACCTCCTCCTTTTTTGGGAAGTAAAAATAGAAGAGATGTTGAGAAACTGAAATTTTCAACTTTTGCTACAATTGCTACAATTAAGATTGTACCGAATAATGTGATATTTTTATTTGGTTGACTCTTCAAGGATATAATTTGACGGTATTTACCGTCACTGATGATAGGCGTCACGGTATTTACCGTCACGCCTATCATCATCATTATACAAGTAGATACGTGTTAATTATGTCATCTGGATTTCAGTTTTATTCATCGAGCAAGGCGAGATCTCTTAGTAGACTTGGGTGGCTTGGTACTTCGTCCGTCTGTCATAGACGTTTAGCGTCTAAATAATACAAGCATAAAACTTCAAATTCTCAGAGAATATGTAAAGCTATGGACTAAAGCCAAAAGTGGCAATTGAAATTATATAAATGTAAATATTCAGGGGGCGCCAATGCACGTAAGTGGGAAGTAAAATATTTGTTTTTTTCTGCCCGTGTAAAAAAAGTTGCGAAACCGCTTAAAAAATGTTTAAAATAACAATTTGGCAGGCCACCAATGTCACGGCTACAGATATAAAGCTGAAACTTAAGTTTAATGTCCGTTATATCCTGTACTTGAACATATTATATGAACCAATTATTTAAAAAAAAAAGTTATTTTCCATTAACCTCAAACGTTTTTATTATAATGTTTTTTTATGCTTAATAGGCAAGTATTTGACATATTACGGTTAGAATTAGACTACAAATATATTTAATGTGTTTTTTATGATGGCAAGCATTTAAACATTATCTCACCTTATGAAAGTAATGATGCGGCCGAAGATGTGACATGCTTAATTGTATCAAGAATGTTTAACAAAATCATTGCCAGGATTTTTTCGTTCTTGACTAATAATTAGATCACTTAATAATCACCATGCAACCTTTAACGGTAAGTAGTGTATAGAGATAACATCGCCCGCTTAATGTGCTGCCAAATCAATGGGGCATCGTCCAACTGCAAGTTAGTACTACAGGTAGATTTAAATTAAACTGTATGTCGTTAACCTACTATACGACTTAAACAAATAAGTATCAAGGAAAAATAAGAACTAAAAGGGCTATGAATAAAAATCCGATTAAATATGTAGTATAACTCTACCAATTACCTATGAGTTATGCGCAACTAATAATTATTTATTACTCCAACATATTAATTAGATAATATTACATAAATGAATGTACTCGTGTGTGTTTCACATGAGCTTATTTGCCAGTGTTGTGTGAAATTCGGTAAGTTGCTTACCCCCATTTAACAATTGGACTCATTACCCACTATGGAGTAGTCTGATTAGTTAGTATAATAACAACAAATGGTTTAAGCATCTGATATAGTAATATGTCACTGACTGAACTTTATCAATCTACTCCGGAATAGTAAGTAGTTATTAGTAACACTTTAAACTGCACTGCTACAACTGCTCAACTTGTCATTCGTTTTCTGTTTATTACGCGATTACGGTGACGCAAATAGGAAGTATATTTTAGCACTATATGTATGTTTGTACGTATGTAGGTATATAAGTTTTTGTTATTCTCTTATAGCGTGTAAACCAACAAACTGATTGTTACGTAAACTAGGCTAGGGTTTTTTTGTATAATAACAAAATATCTCCGTAAACCAATGACAAACGACACAAAACTACATGTACCATCGTCATGGGAATCCAATTAAATAACTTTAAATATATAATTTCAAAAATAATTATATCTCATGTGGTTATTATGTGTAAACTAAAGCGTTTTTATTGGTTTATATATCCTGCCACCATATAATAAAATATGGTGGCAGGTTCTAAAAAATGTAAAATGTTAAATAGCAAGTTTAAGCTAACAATTCCTAAGAGTTGTGCAAGTCATTGCTCCGACGCGTACCGTCGCGTCGTTACTTCTATAAATCAAAGCGTGCTCTATGTATAGGTAAGCACGTAGGTACATGCCAAGTCACGGTTATTCATTAGGTATGATTTGTTGCGGCCAACTTGGGTCATTACTTATATTTATTGCCCGGTTACCCGATAAATAATTTAGGCTCGGGGTCAGTATCTCGATTATAAATAGCAACGAGCCAGACGTAAGTGTACATTATAGTTGCGAAGCTTGGCGCCGGTCACGCTCGCTATCCGAGGCATTCGAAAGGCGTAGTTACTGTAACTTGCCATTTAATAACGCATTAGTCATTTCTTGAATTTGTTAAGCATGGAGAGAAATAGAGTAATCAGATTTATCATGATAGATTTAGATCACATAATTCCCACATTGAAATAGCATTATTATTTGATTATATATTACCGTTTTAAATTATCTCGTTTTTCAATTTAGTACGTGGATGACCGAGCTTTACTCGGTTAAAACGACGTTTTCTAAAAGTGAAACCAAGCTATCGATTTATCGCCCCCGAAACCCCCTGCATACCAAATTTCATGAAAATCGTTGGAGCCATTCAGATTCAGATTATATATGTTTATACAAAAAATACAAAATATTTATTGACATGAATTATTAATTAGGTACAAATTAAAGAGTGAAACCCTGCCTCTTGCTTTAGTTTCAAACTGTGTTGCAAAAGGCAGTGTCTTCCTGTTATAATTGGAACATTAACTAAATTTTTATACAGATCTAAAGTAATAAACAGCATGTAATTGTAAGACAAAAAAAATCCTATATTTAACAACATTTACATATTTTCAGTGCAGCCTGTGTGTGACAGTGAGCGTGTATGGGATGGGTGTGCAAGTATTTTTTATGTTATGTGTGAGTGAATTTAATCGTGTGTATGTGTTTACATGTGTGTATTTGTGTGTGTATTTAATGCTATCAATAATTAAGTGACCTTAACCAAAAGTTTTTCTGTGCTTTCATAATCAAGAGTTTTAAGCCACTCGTTGATTTTAGTTTTTAATTTTATGTTTACAAGAATTGCTTGTTTAAAGATATTAGTGTGATTTAGATGTGTCTTTCACTTAGCTATTGGTTAACATAATAATAATGCCCATAACTATTATAAACATATGTATTTACACATAACATATTACTTATATTGTTCAAAAAAATTTTGCTTACTTATAGTGTTAAGTGTGAGCGGGCGTGCGGGTATCAGGACTTAAAAGTCAACTTCTCAATCCAGGATTTAGTAGTATTTAAATGTATCGCATGTAATCATCTGAGAAGTTGTTGGCGAAGTAGGCAAGTTTCTGCTCACTGCGCCGTGGTCCTGGGTTCATTCCAGGCAGGAGCACAATTTTACTTACCATGGAACATTTGTGGTTTTGGTTGTGATGTAAATGTTACTGTCACCCGCGATGCATGTGTTCAAATTTATTTGATTTTTATAGCATTAGCCATGCTATAAAGAACTAAAGTAGTAAATTTAATTTATTCTTTCTTAATTTACTAACCAAGTCTTCAAACTTAGTGCGGGGCTGTGAATTTGAATTTTTTTTATTATAACTAGGTATAGTATGCAGGTCAACGTGTTGATAAATGTTGAGGAAATAAATATTACTCGGCTTTAGAGGAAAGTGTGTTATGTCCCCTTACTGGTGTCTGTGAAAATATTATTACTATGGTCATCAAAATGCAATGTAAATTGATAAAAAGTTCAAATTAACAGCAATTACGATATGTAGGTAATCATATAGGAGAGCCCCCTGCAGCGCGGTTTCCTTCTAGAATACGCAACAGCTCTTGCATTAATTACAACCAGTTTTGTATTTATATGCCATAATTAACACAAGATGCAATTAATATGAGACAAATCACGTTCTCTATTTATGCTATTGGGAAAAAATCACATTCATTGTTGTTACATAATATGTAAACATATGTTTTGTCTATATTTATTACCTGATGCCGAATAAAGATATGCAAATATGTATACCTGCTCTAAATTTATTAGGATTTAAAGTTGTTCGAAGATTGAATAATGCGACATTTTACAACTTTTCTTTATGACTGAATTTTGACATTTTAAAATCCTGTCTTAGTACTCGCCTATATACATAAGGAACTCCTTTGCCAAACTTTAATTTCCGACAAAACTTACGGCTGCTGGGCGTTGACAGTAAATCAGAACTTTTGATTATTTATGGTCGTTTGTTTTTATTGAAATTGAATTAAGAATTAATTTAATTTATTAGTACGAAGTACTTACAATGATTGTAACACAAAATAATGCGAAACAATATCAGAAGTAAGAAACTCATTTTGTGTGAGCTATATGTTTAAATGTCGCATGCTCTAACGTAACGAGTGGTTAACCTTTTACGTACAATACAACTCTTACACTTAGTCTAAGTACTCTAGCTTTGGCCATATCAGTAAATAAATATTTTTCTTCCTAAGACCAAGTAAACCGGATCCTGCCTTCCGGGCCCTTTCACCCGCGATCTGATAACGCGCGGCCAGCTGTCCACCATTGTATGCTAATGCAAGCCAAACGAGCAAAAAGTCGCGACCACGACCGCATTGCTAAACTACAAGTCATTTAATAGTTTGCAGCATTATGCATCGTTAGTATCCCGAGTGTTTCAACACCTCGCCTCGGTAGAGTCGATATAGTATAGAGCAGGCAGAACTGGCAAAGAACGACATGCAAAAATGTTATGCTGGGATAAAGGTCCACAATGGCGGATCTTATTAAATCAATTATGATAACTAAAAATTACGCAGCCCGTGGATACACAGGTTATATGAAAAGATGTATGTTTGTATATTTTTTATTTCTAATGGCTACTACTAAGACACCAGTTGCTACAATGCAAAAAATGTTTCTACCTAAGCGTACTACGACTGTTTATACATACTGTACAGTGTAAGCCAGTACTATCTACCAGGCACATACTACCTACACTAGACAGTATGTGCCAGGCTTGCATGAGAAAATGTCCCACCACAGTGAATATCATTAACAAGATAGATACGTTCACTAGAAGTTTGATACAGTCATAATTGAAAAATCTGACACCAACAGGATAAATGAAATGATCCTACGTCGAGCTTGAGCTCATCGTCATTCGAAATAGTGACCGCCATATCTCCTGAGACCAAGAAAAATGTATCATACCTTTAAATTGAAATTAAAGAGTTCGTATGTAACCAGGGATCTCTATGTTTTAAACAAGACGAGACACATGTGTAAATAGTTAATAACTAAATACTTGCTAACAGTAAGCTTTGCCGATACCGAGAAATTAATGGCTACAATTGAGTAAAGTAATAACTAAAACTGGATGCGGCATACTTCTATCACTACTTTACACAACAATCATAATTCAAAATAACTCACAAATAATATACAGAATTACACACACATACTCATATAAAACCTTGCACACATGAAAGAAATATATAGGATACTAGCCGTGCCCCGCGGCTTCGCCCGCTATTATCAAGTTAAAAAGTAGCATATGTGTTAATCCTAGTACATTTCAAATTTCATCCAAATCCGTTCAGCTATTAAAGCGTGAAGAGGAAACAAACATATTTACACACTTGCACACTTATTAAAAATTGTTATCTCCAGTTGTATAACTGGAGATAACAATTTATGTACGTATGTACAAAATTTAAAAATATTATAATTTATTGTATTGGTTGTAGTGTCCTTGTTACTTAGCAATACAGACTCAGAAGAGACCTAGTGCTGGGGACAAATATTCATCGGGGTACTGTTGCCTTAGATATAAGCTATTATTCGTAAGAACCTACCTGATATAATGTACCTACACTTTGTTAATGAATAAATAAAGATATGATTATTATTATACCTATTGAATGTTGTGACAAGTGACATGTAGTTGACGTGGCGTGGGGTCAGCTGCGCGAGCGCGTGCGGGCGCAGACCACGCGGCGCCGCCGGAAACGGAACTCTATTGTTTTTAAATGCGCAACTTACATTGGACTTACCAATTGCTTAAAGAGCGGAGAAAATACTCGATACTTTACCTATCGGTATTCTATGATTTTCTGGATTTTCGATTATTATAAAATATCCAGAAAATCATTGCCAATTACTTTGTATACCTAACGATGATTTTTGATAGATTTTATTTTTCAAGTTTAGACTACTAAATTATCTTACGTTTACCTATTGTCATAGATAAACAAGTGCTTAAGTGTTTTTTTATGATTTGCTAACTTTTGTCCTCTACCTCACATGGTGGAAAATGTGGGTAAAGCCAAAGATAAGCATGCTTTTAAAATCACATTAATGTGTTACATAAAATATAGTGTGCAACCAGAGCGAGCCAACTAAAATAAAATAAATAAAATTGTTATGAGTTCATTTACGTTTATATTTACTACTATTTTCTTTTAGGTAGAGCTGATCCAATAGGTGTTCTCATTGTGGCAAGGTAAAAACTCGAAAGGTTGCCTGATAATATGTTTCGATCTATGATTGTTACAGCTGCACGGATTTTGATGATAGATAGAGTAGGTTTAATATAAGATAGGACTTTTGGCTTTTTATCTCAAATCTTGTATTTGAATACGCAAATATTTTTTAATTAATTTTCCAGGTCAAGTATGAATTAAAATGTATCCTATGGCACATATGAAGCAAGTGTAAGAACTGAAACTATGAATTGAAATGGAATAAAAGCGAAAGCCTACTTTATCGATAAGATAACACATGCATCCCTCGTGCCCTCCCAGCCAGCTTGTCACCACGACGGTTGTGTCCCGATATTTATGTGCAGTGTCTGCGGTGTCCGGCAGTGTCCGGTGTCCGGAGGCCGGGCCACCTGCCGCTGACATTGCACATGTCGATGATGCATCACTCAACTTTTACTACCCATTAATGGACAGGTTACATTTTAGCAGATTACAGTTTTTTGGGAAGCCCTATTAAACCGACTTTGAAAAATATAAAACGCGGCTCTTATCAAATGAACCTTTTTTTATCTTAATTGTTGTCAAAATCATTTCATCTAAGGAACTCTTTACAGCAGACATTGATGATGATAAAAAGTGATGACGCTGCTTACTTTGCTTTTCTTAAGGCCTAATGACACGACTAATAAGAAATAATACCTAATGATATTTGAGTTGTTGTTGGTTGTAAAGGGGCGTTAAAAATCAAGTTGTAGGTATTGATATATTATTTAGCAACTATGCAGTGTCTTTTCCAATAAAATACTTTCAACTTTAACTATAATAAATATTTGTTCATTGTCTAATGATTTTATAAATTTTGGGTGCTTATTATAAAATGTTTGGCCCATAACGATATTCACCTATTTCTACACCTATATAAATTCTAGGAAACCTGTTATGAATATTGGTATTAAAATTGATCAAATTTAATAAGTAAGAGCAATCAACGGTGTAATGAATTATTTTGTGTGGGTTAATCAGCTCGCTTTCCTGTGTTGTTGTGCTTAGTAGGTGTAATTTAAAGTATTTAACACGAGAATTATAGTTATGGCATTTTCGATTTAGACCAAAGCGCCGACAGACCGCGGTCATGCAACGGCGCTGAATACACTCAATATTATCAGAGTATGATTTATAATAATGTTATTTATAATATAATTATATAATATGCCAAGGATTTTGGTGCATCCTAACAACTGGGGTCTAAACTCCAGACTGAACTGAGAACTATTTTTATATTGCGCTATTAGCTGTACACGGAGGACTTAATGCTGAAACAGCATTTATACAAGTCATCCGATGAGCAGGTGCAGAAAAAAAATCTTGATGGTCTAGTGAAATCGAAACTTATATATATATATCGGTGAAACACGACGAAATTTGAACACTTCGTATCGTGTATCAATAATTATGGATTCGAATGTGTAAAGTCTAAAATCAATGAGATGAAATACTCATTAAACCCTTCCTCTGAAGTTTATTCGCTGGCGGAGATGGCGAAGTTCTTAATGGAGATTAACTTACTCCAAGTAAGTGCCGACTCACGCTCAAGTGACTACTTAATACTTCGCCCACCTACGCGTACTTCGACGCTATGGGGCTTTTCTTAATTACAAGAAATACGGCACACTCATGTTTTTAATATGATCTTAAAGTTAGGCGCGCGGGGTGATCCTAAAATTGAGCAAGTTAATAATAAACCAACACCTAAGTAGATACAGATATGTTTTAATTTAGTTTTAAAAGAAAAAAGGGATGGAAGATCCATATAAATCAGAAAATTGAAAACCGTGTACATAATTAACGTGTAGTTACAGCCAAACAGCTGTTAAATAAAACAATAACTTTAGTTTATGCCTAATTCGAAATGTAATTAAGGAGCTCATTTAGAAACAAGCTATAAAGCGTTATCTGAAGGTTTCCATCATAAAATGGTCCGATTGCCATTGTTCCGTAATTTATAGTATGTCCGCTGTAACGTACATGGCCTCATTATTTTTATTTCAAAATCCTCGATAACAACGGTGGCCTTCTCCATATTTTACGCATTCCTGAAATAAAATGCGCGCACTCGGGCCGGGCGGCCGCGCGACCGGGCGCGGCATGCGCTGCGTATGTAAAAATGTGCATTAAAATACCATCGCGATATTTTGATGTTTCTATGAGTAATTACCACGTTATCAGGACTTATTAAAATTGTTGTTCGCCTTATCTCGGCTGCGGGCTTTTCAATAAATTCAACAGTTTTGACGAGCCAGTAGGAGCTCAGAAATAGAGCCGGTAGGTATAAAGCTGGGTTATAAAGCCTGGTTTCATTACTGCTACGTTTTATTTTTTATAAATTCATGCTTAATTAATACAAACGTGCGGTTAAACGTTAGTTATTTTTCACAGTTGTTTTATGTTTAAACTTATTTAATATTTCTTTTAAGTCACAACATGTTTATTAAAAAAAAAAGAATACGTTATAATCCTGTATTTATAACATAGTTTATATCTTTGTAAATGGGAACAAATGTCCTCAGTTGTCATTTTCCTATCCAAAGACTATAAAAAATCAGGACCCTCACTACCTCCTATCTCTGTTTCAATCGGTTTCGATTCAAAGTCGACAAAACTTCTAAGCAATAAACAATTTCGCATAAATTCGTCTCATACATTTTAAAACAAATCGAAATGTTAGAAAATACTTGAAGCCAACCATACTAAACGTGGTTACCTATTGTCAAACTTGTAGCTTAAATATATACAATGTGTAGAATGGCTCTTCATCTTCATTTGTCTATTGTTGGTGTAACTCCACCTTAAGTCGAAAGTTGGCGAAGTAATAAAGCCTCTCTTGTTTCCCCGCCCCATGCCCCCCTTCCCCCGCCCCCGCCCCGGAGGCAGGGGGAGAGCGAGCTCCGATTCGGCCGCTATTGTGAATTGTGATATTACCATACAAACAAGTCATTGTGCGGCTTCGAACAGAAGACGTTTCTCTCATTGTGGTATTGTTCCCGCGTCGTTCTCTCCGCAATTACGTCTGCCTGTCTATGAGAAAAATATCCTAAATTAGCGCCGAATAGACGCTAATGAGCCTTCATTACTTATACTATTATGATAATTTGTTGCGTTGAAGAGCAGTTGGGATTTGAATTGGCTAATTAATAACATTCTTGCGGAGGTATGTTCACGGTGTGTCGCGAGATCTGATGTGGTGGAGGCGGGACTCATTAGGCCTGTAATTAAAATAATTAATTATCGCCGAATTCGTACAATCTCGCGCTCCGTATATTATATCTACTTGTACATTATATGCATAACATAGAAACTAGGCAGGTATTTGGAGTCTTTAGAATTAGATGAATATGTAAATCACATAACTTTTTCTTTGTCATATACCTTTATGTGATTGATAGTAGTTTTTAAGTAGTGCTACAAAAAACAAATATAGTTAAAAGGTATTTTATCCCTGATTAGCGTTTGATCACTTGGTAAGTGATGACGTGGTCGAGGGTGGTAGGTACACACTAGGCCAAGAATGTGACCTACTCTCAAAAATTGTTTTCGGAACACCATTTTTGAGCTTGTGGTCAGATTTTTCCGGTTTGAGGTTGGTGTTGTTTTACCAACTGTTTTCGACTGTATTTCGGTACAGTAGGTAAGCGAGTACGAGAAAATAAAAGTGTTTTCTTGCGATGTAACTTTTAACGAAAGTTAATGCCTCGCCTGTGCGTGACAGGATTTGAAATCCCGATCGGAGGTCGTTTCTGTCACCATTGCGATAAGAGCCGACTCTTCAAACTATGTGGGTGTAATGAGCTGATAAAATATAAATTATTTTCAAATTAAGTCTTGGAAACATCTATAGCCATATGAATATTTATTTCACAAAGAAGATATAGAGATTCATTACAAATTTACTTATATCTAAGTTCTTATAAGGAACAAAATTTTAATGCACGCAGATCGTGATTATGAAATAACTTTAAAAAAATAACATCTATTCTGGCAAATCCCTTCAAAACGAATTTAATTATACTCTTAATTAAACGAGACAAAAGCTTTTAGTTTTTAACTAAAACCTAACTACGACCTACCTAACCTGGTACGAAATGGCCTCCTATAGTTTAAAACAAAAAAAAAGTTTTACCTCAGTAAGTAATACTTTATTACTGTAGTTATGTGGGATATGTATGTACTTCGTCGTAATCGGGTAAAAAGCACAGCTATAATGACAAAAATGTCTTAAATGACAGACATTTTTAGCTGTCTAACAATGTAAATAATTTAAAGTCCAGTTATCATCTTTTATGCTTATTGTAATTGTGTGTGCTCTTTGGTTTAGGTATTATAATATTTTTTTATTTTAATTTGTTATTTTTGGAACGAAAGTTCCTTATCGCACGTTGCGAAAGGGGGCTTGACGGAAAAAATTAAGACCAAAAGTTGTAACGACACTTTTTGCTATAGTTGTAAGCCATACCACGTTCTCGTCCGATCACCGAAGTTAAGCAACGTCGGGCGCGGTCAGTACTTGGATGGGTGACCGCCTAGAACACCGCGTGATGTTGGTTTTTGCATGTTTCTTTTAATTTTGGAACGAAAGTTTTTTATATTATTCTATCTATCTAATACCTTTAAACGAGCCATTCTTGTATATATATATATGTGTGTAATCAGGATCTCGGAAACGGCTCCAACGATTTTCATGACATTTTGTAGGCAGGGGGTTTCGGGGGCGTGGATCGATCTAGCTAGGTTTCAATTTTAGAAAACGTCGTTTTATCCGTGTTTTCAGCCGAGCAAAGCTCGGTCATCCGGGTACTCTATATTGTTGTTGGCATTTATTACAGATATTAGGTATTTGTTACATATAAGATCATGCTATTGTTATGTTTTAATATTTAACATTCGTAAGTAGGTATACCAATTTGTACCAATGTGGCAAATAAATTGAACTAAATCGATTTTTTTATACTAAGTAATATGTTTCTAACTGCCACGCTGGCGTAGTTGGGTGTTCGACTCCTAAGCAGCGGGTGTCGGGGTCGATTCCGGTGAGAACAAAAGTTTTCTCATTGTTGGTTAATTTCAAATGTATGTTGCATTATTAGGGGCCTACATTAAATATTACGATCAAGTACTACGAAAATATATAAGATTACCTACTTGTTTGGTACCTATAGATAGACAAAGTGTTTCAGGTCAGATTTCAACCAAAAAGACACAAACTTTGTTTATATGGTGATGCATGTGAAACTCTACATTGACGTCTCGCCAAACAACACAAACTCTACATTCTTTGATTAGTTACTTGTCCTTAGAGTAATAAGTATCTTCTGTATTCGGCTATGCCAACAATAATGTCAGATTACCTTATTCTGAGAAGCAGCTAGCAGCCCGCTGTTATTGTAAATCTGAACTAGCAGAATCTAATTAGGTTTCTTCCTAACGTCTAAATTGGTCGCTCTCTTTGAGTCGTCCGAGGCCACTTGTTAACGACCGCCAAATTACTTGGACAAAAACTGTTTGTTTTTGTTGCGTCCGGCGCGGCGGTGGACAATGGCGACCATATTGCCGCGCACTGGGCGTGCCCGAGATGAAAGCCGCCGCCATGCCCCGCCCCGCAGCGCGCGCGCACTGGAATGCGCGCCGACAAAGCGCATCTTGATTCTATATCAAACGGGCCGAACGCTCACAAACTTCAAACTATAAAGCATTATGTAGCTATGTTGTTCCGATCGATGTAGTCTGTCGATTGTTATTGACTAATGTAGTGGCGTTTGATTTCCACAGCTAAAGAGAAATTTATAAGTTAGGTTACAACTATACATAACTAGCTGCGCCCCGCGGTTTCACCCGCGTGGTAATGGAAAATTATGATAATGATGATAGAAAGTATTTTATTATGTCGTCAATTTTTCAATGTTTTTATATTATTCTGCTATTCAAGACGGAGACAAATCCAACAAATTAAAAATCATGAAAACAATTACATTATGTAATGTATGTAAATTGGAACTAAGTATTTTTTATGATAATCTCACTTATAGGTATTATAAACGCTATAGTTTGTAAGGATAGATAGATAAGATCTTACATTCTGAATATGCACGCCCCTCCATAAACATTTTTATACATTAGACACTCGATCGTTTGACAAAGGAGATGTTTCAAAATTGAAGGAGCCTGGGCCAGCACCATATAGCTATACTATATAGTAGGTAACCGTTTTTTAATGTTTATTTTCTTTACTTATATTTCGTTTTAATGTACATTTAAAATATCTTGGTACATTGATAGCAACACAACACAATTACAAATGGCGGATTGCGACAATATTGAACTGTCATTTTGACGTGTCATTGATCATTTATTGTAAACAACATATCAATTCTAAAATATTTGGGTTTTGTTATAATTATAATAGGATTATAGAATATGTTACTCGATTGAAACTCGGAACAGAGTGACATTCAGTATCTTCTTGCCATGACTGCCCCAAAAATAGGGTTGCATTGGGTTATTTAAAAATAATAATTTGAGGGTACAGCTGTAATCTTCCGCAGATTAATTTATTTGTATTTTTAAGAAAATGCAATATTTTTTCCCTATTTTTCTATGTATGGTACATAGTGCTGGCCCAAAATGAAACATCTCCTTTGGAGGAGGGGCGTGCACATTAAGAATGAAAGATATTCTACGGATGTATACGATGATTGACGGTAATGCAAAAGTTTGGGAGTCTTCAAGTCAAGAGTGAATAGGAATCTTCTAGACAAACATGTCACATCTTCGGCCGCATCATCACTTTCCATCAGGTGAGATGGTGGTTAATGTTATTATTATAATTATAATAAAATAAAAACCCTGCCTCTTTATAAGTAACAACCACAAATATTTAAGCTGTCGTGGAATTATTGTAATTAACTGTTAAGTTAAGTAACCTACCGATGTAACAATAAAAATAAAAGTGAAGTATCTTCTTATACGTGTCTCCTAACCACAAAAATAAACCTGCCAATACCTATCTATTACATTATTTAGGTACAGTGAGTTTTTAACAAATCGCTAGTGCCTTGAAAATTCACGATACAGACACAACCGTCAACGACGTCTGTCCGTATTCGGGTCGCGCTCGGCAACAGAGATAAATAAGATATATACCCAACTTGGCAATGAGCGACATCTGACTTGATCTGACTCTTCCCCTACCCCGCCCGCAGTCGTCCGACCGCCCCCGCGCGCCCGTCCCATTCGCCTGCCACCGGACCATACCATAATATCGCGCACTCAGTTGTTTATCGTCATAACTATTCAGATATTTGTCTAAATGATGTAGTGTAAAAGACAAATTTTATTTACTTAAAATCCCAGATGCGATAAAAGTATTTATTTTTATATAAGGATCTATTTGTTACTACCAAATGTGCCTTAGAAATAAATTATAATTTTTTATTGTATTCTGTTTCACTTTTTTGGCGATAGTGGCTTACACATAAAAGATAGATATATGCTGTCGCGGGCTTTTTTGTAGGAATATTTAAGATAAACATTTTCATTATACATTATATACGTATAACTTCAACGGTTTCTGCAGCGCACGCCAGAATAGCTCGCAGATGGCAGATTTTTCTCCTACTTACTTGACACTTATCGTTATATTTTGGATAAATTACATTATATCTTTATAAATTATAGCCTATGTGTTATTCTGATGTGTAAGCTATATTATGGGAAAGTTTCATCAAAATCTATTCAGTAGTTTTTGCGTGAAAGAGTAACAAACATACATCCATACATCCATACATACATACATTCTTACAAACTTCCGCGTTTATAATATTAGTAGGATAGTAGGAAGTAGGATATGGCCCAGGTGTACCTATGACTAGGGCTTGCAATCCGGATATCCGGATATTCAAATTATCCGGATATCCGTTACATTTACTAACCGAATAATTCAATCTCCAGTATTCGGATTGTTCGAATATTACGAACATTTTTTTTTTACAAGTAATCTACTTATTGATGGAAATAAAATGTCTTATTTTATAATAAAACAATAATACCAGTTTTCTCTGTTGTCACTCTTATCATACCAATAATATTTCCATAGTTATCCCTCCCTGTCACGCCAAGTGGATTTGCTTATTAGCTAATAACATAACGAATATAACGACAGTACGATGTTCCCCGCACTACCTCACCTCACTAAATTTTAAATTAATATTTCTACTACTTTGTGATCTCATTTGCTTGTTTTATATTTAGTTCAGAACAGAGATTGATTTATTCTATATAACTTTATGTTTTTAATTTATAAAAAAAATATTTTATTGTATATTTTTATTCCATATTTGAAAAATCCGAATTATCCGGATATTCGAATATTTAGGATAATTACTATCCATTTTATCCGGATAACGCAAATGAACGGATGAACGGATAATGCAAACACTACCTATGACAGAATTGATCTAGCAATCATTTTATTGATTATTTAAAAAAATTACACCATAGCCTCATTTGTTGATTGGCAGGGACACCTCTACCCGGTGAGGTCAGCATGAGCAGCTAATGTCTGTCCAGAGAATATTCCTAGTATGTACAACTTCATACTCACGTCATAAACTCTAGATACTGTTTTGACTGAGTATCAGTCAAAGTAAAAACCTTTCGGTTATTTCCATCCCCTATAGCTAGCGTTTAGGTGCTGAACTTTATATATGTACCAATTCATTTACTATAATGAGATGGCTATAGTGACCAATTTCTTTAAATGGTGTGATTATATTACCTACACAACTGTACTCTTATCAGCTCTCAACATCAATATATAGAACTTACGAGCCATTTATTTTAAATCATAAGTAGAGCTAAGAGTATTTTTTTTTTTATGAAAAAGATATAATTAATTCATAGAGTCATAAATTAAACGGCTACGTATTTACAAAGATTCATTTGAATTATGAAAATAACGTTTTCCTACAAAAACTAAAGTGACACTAATTAAATTTCAAAACATTCGTATAAAAAGCCCAGCGACAGCCGCAAATAGATATATAGTTAGGGGTTGGAGACATTCCGGGGTTCCGGCAGCACATGTGCCGACAGGTGGCCGGAATGGAGACATTAGGTCGCATTCCCCACTCATATTATGTGACGAGGTGCCCGATACAGGGACGTCATAACCATAATAACGTGCGTTCTGCTTATATAATTGTCACTTTCGTTACACATTGAGACATCATAATTGTATATTTCTATGAAATTGTTATATCAATAACTATTTATACTAATACCTTATTTTACAACTTCGGAACATTTGCAACTCCCTTCTTGTAAAGGCAGTTATAGAGCATTGTGTATAGGAGATATATATATATATATTATATATTAATGCTCTTTCATGGCATACAATAGGGTTGTGGGTATGCCCTGTGTTAGTGTGATATTGGTTGAAACGAGGTAACTCGATTTGGATGAAATTTGATACGTAGATAGTGTAGCTAAAAGACTAAGGAATAGAACACAGACTAAGTTTTCATGATTCCTGACTAAGGCAGGCGAAGCCATATACACAGGTAGGTAGAAAACAACGACTTCGCCGCTTATATTTTGGTTTTGGCTTGATCGATAACATTCATATGGGACCACCTTTAAAGTATAATCTACCAAACAAAAAAAAAATCATCAAATTGATTCTTAATTGGCGGAAATATCACGTAACATACCTACATACAAAAAATACAGTACAAGTACACACATAATAAAATATACAGTATAATAAAATACTAAGTACCTATTATTATGTAGGGTGGAGCATGACCTTTGAATTCTATCACAACTTAAGTATATTTACTTGGGTTTTTCTTTTCTGCCGTATAACGAATCTGTCGAATTAGGTGCAATCTGCCCAAACCAGAAGCCTCAGAATACAGAAAGAACTTCTTTCTGTATTCTGAGCCAGAAGCTATCTTTAGCCGATAAGGCACGCGAAGAATTCGATTTCCGGCTAATCTAACGTTAGATATTCTTTTATTCTCAAACGTGAGTGAGTCGGATGGTAAGTCGTACCTACCTATTATAGGACAATGACATTTTTTTTCAAAATTATAAATTGTTTACATATTATGGCAGCCGTCTGTTCTTTTCTCGATTATATTACCTATTTAAATAGAAAATGTAAATAATTGTTGCTATTTATATATTTTAATCTTAGTTTTATATTTTTGTTGTGTCTTTCATAAAGCCTATTCCCTCCCTACTTAATAAACATTAAACTTTGACTATAATTATTATTTCATTTCATTTTTCATTTACTACACACACAATTATAACAGCATTACAGCCTAAGCCAAGAGATAATAATTATATATATGTATTAGGTTTTGTAATTTAGTCGATAGGTCATGATGTAGTTTCCTATAATAAGGTTCAAACAATTTGTAAATGAGAAGAATGTAAATGTATGTGTTGTATGCCTGTTGGGAATCCATCATCATACTCAGCCTATCTCAGTCCACTGTTGGACATAGGCCTCTCCCAAGGTGCGCCACTGAGCCCGATCTTCGGCTCTTCTTCTCCAGTCGTTAACAGCAGCCCTACGTATATCGTCGCTCCACCTAGTCACAGGACGTCCTCTGCTACGCTTACCAATTCGTGGTCTCCACTCCAGAACTCGTCTACTCCAACGGTTGTCAGTTCTGCGGCATATGTGACCAGCCCACTGCCACTTCAGCTTGCTAATTCTTTGAGCTATGTCGATGACTTTCGTTCTCTGGCGAATTACTTCGTTCCGGATTCGATCCCTTAGAGATACACCGATCATAGCTCTTTCCATAGCTCGCTGAGCGACTTTGAATTGGTGGACTAGTCCTGCCGTTAGTGTCCACGTTTCGGCTCCGTATGTCATAACTGGTAGGACGCACTGATTAAAGACTTTTGTCTTAAGACTTTGCGGTATTGGCGACGAGAAGACTCAACGAAGTTTTCCAAAAGCTGCCCAGCCCAGCTGTATTCTTCTTTTGGCCTCTTTCTCAAAGTTATTCTTACCTAGTTGGAGCGTCTGCCCTAGCTACACATATTCTTGAACAACTTCGAGAGCATTGGCATCAACAGCAATCAGTCCCGGATCCACGTGCTCGTTTATCAAGACCTTGGTTTTATCCAAGTTCATCCGGAGACCAATGCGTTGAGAAGAATCAGCTAGGCCATTCAGCATCTCCTGAAGTTCCTGCAACGACTCAGCCATAATGACGATGTCGTCTGCAAATCGCAAGTGAGAGATGTATTGGCCGTTTATATTAATGCCGCGTCCTTTCCAATCCAGTGTCTTAAACATATCTTCCATAGCGTTTGAGAACAATTTCGGAGATATGACATCCCCTTGTCTCACTCCTTTTTGCAGTGGGATTTGTTTAGTAGGTACACTGGTTTTGTACTTGGACGGCCATTGTTACGGATTCGTATAAAGATCTCATCACTTCGATGTATCGCCAGTCGACTTGGCATCGTTGCAAGGACTCCAGAACCAATGGAATGCGTAGTTACAAATAAATAAGTGAAGTTGGATGAGTTGGGTGAGCGTGAGGTTGGGTATTGGGTTTGATTTCCGGCAGGAAAATAAGTTTTCTAACCAAGGAAAATTAGTGTTTCTGGTTCTGGTTGTGACTGTGTATGCGTGTGATGTGAACGTTTCCGGCACCCAGCACACAAGTCATCGAATTTAGTGTGAGTTTGAAAGCGTATATATTTAATGGGCGGGTACTGGTAGTGGTACCTACCTACCTACTCATATGAGCAGCTGCTTCTAAAAGCAAATCTTAGAAAAATATTTTTATGTACGTAGATGCTTGGCCTCATTAGGTATAGATAAGTACAATATTTTCATAAACACAGACATATTGTGTTTGAAAATTTTTAAGTAACATGCATGCCAGGATACTCTTAAGGATACTAGGCACAGTCGAGTATGCCAGTAAGAACGTATCCTTTAACCAGAGCACTGTTTGGTTCTTGGCGCAAATTTTACTGGAAGGTAGGTAGCTACAATTACGACAGTACATTTGACTGTGTAAGTAATAGAGTGGTAGCGAGAAGAGCATACCAATAATATGACAGTAATGCGTCGAAGGACGCGCCACCCTCTGCATTCTGGCTTCCCTTTCTCTTCCCTGTTCTTAAGGGACTAGCGAGAGGAAATGAGGTGAACCCAAAAACAGTCGTATTATCCATGGGTAAATCTACGTGTTATCTAAGTTTGGACGTAAGTAAGGTCAAACAAATAATTTAAACGCAAATAAAGCTTAAAATAACCGACTTCACCGCTTTAGCTTCGCAACCCTTAACAAATTTGAATTTTAATTGAATTCGAGATTAAATGAATTGAATATGCAATATCGAGGATAATTAAAAAATTACTGGTCAGATCGTGATCAAATTTTAAAATAAAAATAGAATCATCAAAATCGCTTCACCTTAAAAGTTCTGAGGTAACAAACACACATAAAAAAATGCAGTCGAATTGAGAACCGCCTCCTTTTTATGAAGTCGGTTAAAATGCTCATTATGAGATAATTATAACACAAGTGCTAACCCATACTAGTGGATAAGGCGGCGAATGATGCTAGCTACAACGTTTTTTTAAGCCGCAATCATTTAAATAACAAGATTATTTTGTTTGTACATAAGCTCTACCTTGGTACAGTCCAGTCAGCAGTCTTGTCCTAGAAATTTAACAAGCGGATAGAATGTCAGTTAATATTAATTTTGCTCCATGTATTCTTATCACAACTAAGCGAGTCATAAATAATCAGCAATCAGCATTCGACGGTGCACGGTGACAGCGCGTCGTCTTAAATAACTACTATCTAATCTATATAGTGCAGGCGCGGGTGTAAATCATGCCGCAGAAGATAGTACGCCTCTCGTGTTACGCCACGATGCACGACGTCGTATGAGCGGAAGGAGGAATATTTTAGGTGAATTATAGAAGAGCAGAAAGGTCGCGCGCTCCGTCAGTGGCTGCGTGATTTATCATAGATTTGCCAATTTTGATTTTACCACACACTTGTACTCGTAGATCCTAGATTTATGGGAGGAAATAAAAACTACAAACGTAGCTAGTTCTATGTTTTTTATAAAATTGCCTGCATTCAGTAGCTACAAGGAAATATTTTTTTCCTTTCCTGTATGTAGTATGTATATAATAATTAATCTCAAGCAAAGCTTTAAAAACCGACTTCAACGCTTTATCTTCGGAACCTTGATCAGATTTTATGTATTAAACACGCATAATTGACTATAACTCAACAACTAAAATATCAGATCTTAATCAAATTTCAATGGGACTACATGAAAAGCACCAGCTTTCAAATAAAAAAATAATCATCAAAATCGGCTTACAACGAAAGAAGCTATGAGGTAACTTTTGAAGTCGGCTAAACGAGAACATCGTCAAAGTAGTCCAAAAAATTTTCGAAATCGGCTCACGTGGAGAGAAGTTATGAGGTAACACACATAAAAAAAAATACAGGCGACTTGAGTACCTCCTCCTTTTTTGGGAAGTCGGTAAATAAGGTAATGTTTTTTTCCTTTTCTCTTTAATCTCTTGAGAAAGTCATAATTTCAAAAGTTTGAGTTATTAGATTACCGTAAAATTTAAATCTCTAGTGCACCTAATAGTTGTAAGCAAAGAATACTTGATTCTAGATAGTATAAAAGGTGTGTATGTATTGTATATGTTAGACATATCATGGAGCGAAGCCATTACAATTAAGGTCACTCGTCTCGTCGTCGCGACTAATTCCTTGACCCTAATGTTCTGCACTAACATCACTAGGCCTGGTTATACAATATGGGTTAAGTGCAGAACTAGATAGATAGATAGATATATTCTTTATTGAACACCTTAAAATAACAAAGAACACAAAATAGGAATGACATTAAAAAAAATATATAATTGTAACAATAGGCGGTCTTATCGCTAAAAGCGATCTCTTCAAGACAACCTTTGGATGGAGAGAAATAACGCAATGTTCGTTCTACTTTCATAAAAGATTAGAATTAGAACAGTGAATAAAAACAGAAGATATATAAATAATAAATGTACATACACGTAAACAGATACTATATTATTATAATAAAATACTAGGTACATATTTTTAAATATACAATACATACATATAATAAAATTATGTCTAATAAAAAAGGAAAAAAAGTGAGAAAGCAAAATAAAAAGGAATGATCTTGGGCAACACTAAAACTAAAACTAATAAAAAGGTACAAGAATATTTATGAAGAAATATAGTAAGCCTTGACATGATTTTAAAAAATGTTAAGTGATGAGGTAGGACTACATGAGGTATCTCGATAGGATTATTCCCGGTCGTCCCCACCCTGTCGTCCCCACTGGGTACGAGTGAGAAAAAAAAGTTTCGTTCGTCCCCAGTGGTGACGATTGGAACTTTTTATTTCCCACTCGTTCCGCTGTAGACCGGGAGTCAAAATTCAATCATCGCAACATTATAGTTAAAAAATAATTCAAAAGGCCTAAGTTCTTATACTGTTTTGTGGTGTATTTTAGACATTCAGCCTAATTTTCAATAATTTAAGAATGTAAAAAAAATATACCAATTTAAATATCTATTTTAAATAAATCTTTTTTTTTTTATATTTGAATCACTATCTAGGACCTAGATAGTAATTCACTGACACAAGTATGGTCCCCATGTATGTTCCCCGAATTTTAGTTATGTTTTTTTTTTTATTTATTGAGAATTTTCGGCCGAAACGTTCTAAACATTTTTTCTGGTGAGTTTTTACGACATTCTTAAATATGTTTCTAATACATTGTATTTTTTGGCGTACAATAATCAGCTTCCTAATAAGTTATAAAAATCTGCATGAGTTAGACAATCCGACTCGGTCGACCAATAGACGTGAGTGATAGCCGTATTTTAATAATATTATAATTGAGTAAGACAAAGTTGAATTTTCAACATCGATTAAAAATCTAAAACCATATGACCGGACGCAGTGGGCACGTCTCTGCCCTGTGTGGCGGAGTCCTGGGTTCGATTCCCAGCAGGAGATTTTCCTTCTCAAGGGACCTCAATTGTGCTTCCAGTTCTGGGTGTTATTGTGTATGTGATATGTCAGTGTTTACGGCACCCACCATACAAGTCTTTGAACTTAGTGTGGGACTTGAGAGTGAATTCGTTATTTATTTTCATCTGTGATAGGCAACCATTTGACCACTATCTCACCTGATGTTAAGTGACGATGTGGACGACGATAAAGTGTATTTGTTTAAAAAATATATTGTAAGTATAAAAAATAATTTCTGAGTGATTTAACGTCACTGTTTAATCCACCCTGTACATGTGAAAATCTGAACAGATTTCAATCAATTCATCAATATCAGGTACTTTACTTATCAGGAACGAAGCAATTTCACGCTACGAAAGATTACAGACAGGTTTTCTAGAAAATTAGCTTTGCTGTTAAAAATATTTCGATTTTTTTGCTGCAATTTGTTTGACTTGCTTATTATATCAGGAAAATGGTTTCATGAATAACATAGCAATTAGGTCCTAAAGATACAGGTTGAACTAGTTTGGAGATTAATGATATTATTAAGTGTAAGTATTGCTGAGTGTAAAACCTAACCAAACGGGAAAGCTCCAGCTTTCAAAAAAAAACACAGCCGAATTGAGTACCTCCTCCTTTTTTGTGAAGTCGGTGAAAAAAAGGAGGAGTTAAGTTTGATATCTTGAGAATCGACTATAATTACTTTGCATGTGTTTATTGATACACTAAGTTTGGGAATCCTCGATGATTTAATATTGACGCTTACGTGGTTGTTGTATTATCACTATCTATCTAGATTATAGGTGGAAGAATTCGTGTATTATCAATCCACATTCGAACGGAGCTGTTCTTGCTAAGCATTTTAGGATTTGTCATATCTTATCAACTACTTGGTAATTAATAAAGATTATTGAGCGAGGACAAGCGCAGGTAGATTAGTTCCTGCACAACTAATTACGTGGGAGCCGCAGGTGCCTCGGCCACCCACCGCGGTACTAGATTCCTCGCCTGCCGCGTTTTTTACACCCTAATTAAGCTAATTTATCGAGACAATAAGAGAAATTATCGACCGCGGGTCGGCTACCCCGCTTTATGAGAGGTATTAAACTGTCCGCTTTAAGAGCGCTACCGAACTACACCGGCCGGGTTTGATGCCCCAATAAATATCCCGAGATCCCGTCCGATAACCGGCGAATGGAGCCGCCGATCGGTGCCTTAATGAAAGCCCCTTGATGTCTCACAGGGAATGCGGTACAGAGCCCTAAAATGCAAATAACACGGCCGCTACACGCCGCCCGCGCCGTCTAGGAAGCTCCCACCAGATAAACAAGGTGACGATCTCGCAGGTGCACTGATTAAATGGGATTTTTATGGCGGATCAGTAAACAGTTTTATCTCAATGGGCATTTTATGGGAATAGCTTGGGCATGACTCCGTCGGGATGGCTTGCAGGCTGGATCTTGGAGTTGCGGCGAGCATATGCACCGCAACGCCATCGCCGCCTTACCGCGCGCCGCGCCGGTCTGTCTCGATTGTGGAACCCTTTACCCGGTTGTGTGAATGTGAAATGATGGAGATATCCTTATATGCCTCATAACCACTAATAATGAGGCTTGGATAGCCGAAGCTAAGCGTTTTGTTCAGCCTACTAACAGCATAGATGAATAAGATATATACAACACTAGCTGCGCCCCGCGGTTTCACCCGCGTTGATAATGATGAAAAGTGATGATGATGATGATGAAAAATAGATGTTGGCCGATTCTCATAGATACCGGATAAGCACAAAAAATTTCATCAAAATCGGTCAAGCCGTTTCGGAGGAGTATGGCAACGAAAACTGTGACACGAGAATTTTATATATTAGATTGATATGGGAAAGCAGTGGTGGAATATTTATATAACAGCTTCCAAATGAAAGAACGCTACCAGATACGTCATAATATTATAGAGCAGGGAGGTCTATTCCGAGCATCTATTATCTATACATCGACGTCAAAATATAACGATTATCTTTTCTTATGAACCATCGAATTTCCAACAATTGTCTGGAAAGAACTGCAATGTTGGGGAATACAAAGAAGTAAGTTAGAAGCTGAGCGAAGGACAAGCACGTCATGTGTATCGCTCAGAAATCAGAAAGCATCTTGTAGGTAGATGGCGGTTTTTGGGCTTTTGGTTTTCTCTGAAATTCCGAAATATAATAGTAGGTACTTCTGAACACCGAAAATTATCCTCATACATGTATTGAGAAGGACTCTAGGAGGTTCAATGTATCAACAAGATCACCCATACAAACATCTGCATAATCTAGGATTTGCAAAATAAATTTTGGTAGCAATTATTCCTATTATAGGAAGGAATTGTTTTTAGCCGAATAAGTGAGTGAAACGATGGAATAAACTTGCTAGAAATATATGTTTAATATGATCAGACCAGACAAGATTATAGTCTAGGTATTAGGTTAATACCAAGGATTTTCACGGTAGAAAAAAATGGGATAATATGTCCAAAGACAATGAAAAAAGATTAAAATGGTTTTGTTAAATTTGATAAGTTGCCACGAACTACCTACCAATGATTATTGCCTTCCATTTATTTGGGTAAAGAAATACTAAAGCTGTCTATTAGACGATGAAAGGAGACGTGTGGTTTTTTGCCGTGAAAGTGAACAAATGGCGTTGTTGATTTGTGTAATTTTTCAAAACCTGTGATTCTTCGAGTGTTAATGTGTAATAATGGTGGATTATTAACCGTTAATACTTAGTAAATGTGCATAAGTGTAGGCCAGGCATACAAAGTTGAAAAACGTGATTTTCACCTTCGCTCCAAAACTCCATTAGAAGTTCTAGTAAAGTTTCTACCACTTTACTAGGGCATGACTTTACTACTGGACCTTGACTCTTTTACTTGACTTTGACTGTGACCTGTGACTAGGACTTATAATATGAAATACACTTGAAATATTATATTATCACTTGACACTGGCTAAATGCACAAGATAACGAAGACAAAACTAAGAAAAAGAAAAAAAGTAGACGTGAAAGATCAGCCCCCCGATTACCTATCTCAGTTTCCGATGGGTTTCATTAACAAGTTTCCAAAAATGGAAGATTCATTCATAGAATTTTTGTGTTTTTTTTTTAATCTTGGCTTCGTAATATTTGTGAATTTAGCCAGTTTCAAATAATACTTGTAACATGCCTCAAATATTTCGTAAAAGAAGTTCTAGTCACAGACAAACTAGTAAAAGAGTCAAATCCAGTCATAGTAGAGTCATGCCCTAGTAAAGTGGTAGAAACTTTACTAGAACTTCTATTGGAGAGAAAACGAAAAACACGTTTTTGAGCGTTAACTATGTTTCAATGTTATATTCGGCTTAAAACACGATGAAGGACAACTAATTTGTCCGAAACTAGTTGACTACAAAGTACCTAAGTCAAAATTTTCGTGTTTTAAGCCGAATATAACATTGAAACAATGTGTAATACTCACGATAGTTTTAACATTAAAACGTTTTTGAGCGAAAACGAAAAACACGTTTTTCAACTTTGTATGATTTGCCTACATTCATGCTCGTTCACAAACTATTAAAGGTTAATCCTACTTCCTACTAATATTATAAATCCGAAAGTTTGTGTGTAAGTGTGTAAGTATGTTTGTTCCCTCTTCACGCTTTAACGGCTGAACGGATTTGGATGAAATTTGTAATGTACATAGATTATACATAGGATTAACACATAGGCTACTTTTAAACTTGATTATAGCGGGCGAAGCCGCGGGGCACGGCTAGTAATCCATAATCCATAATTATTACATCATTAACTTTGGTATTGGTAGTCGTAGTAAAAAGTAATATATAGGTAAGGAATGTTGTAGGTATATATTTTTTTCCGTTCATATGACCCTAAATAATACAACAACCTACTAACAAGTCTAAGCCTTAAAACAATGTTCAAAGTTGTACATATTATAAATAACACTGTGTCCCAAATGGTGACTCACAGACTTTTCATTAAGTTTTATCCAGACCCAACAAGTAAGTGGAGTAGTTTCATCAAAATTGGGATACTGAACAAAAAACTGCTATAATTATAATATGTAGATTAAAATAAATAAGGATGTAATGATGTATTCTTTAAACCGCAGACTTTTCCGATTTGAATATTCATCTATAAAAATATGTGCCTGCCTATGCCCCAGGTATTTACATAAAATAAGTAGGTATGCTTCCCTCTATTGATTTCTATCTTCTTGCAAGCATAAAATACCCGATGGGTATATTTTTTTGTTCTTTATACCAGATAAGTAGGCATGGGTAGGACAATGATTGCATTGTAGAACCATGGTAGGACATTTTGTTTGTCTAATGCTCATCCTACTAATCCTACTAGTCCTATCCTACTAATATTATAAATCCGAAAGTTTGTGTGTAAGTGTGTAAGTAGGTACCTATGTTTGTTCCTTCTTCACGCTGTAACGGCTGAACGGATTTGGATAAAATTTGGAATGTACATAGATTATACCTAGGATTAACACATAGGCTTTTTAACTTGATAATAGCGGGCGAAGCCGCGGGGCACGGCTAGTTGCTGATACTTTAGCTGCAAAATCGTTTCTCCTTTCGTGTAGTTTGCGTGTAGTCATGTAGGTAGCACCATCTAGCGGTTTCCATTTTAAACTATAATACATTTTATATTCTAAGATGAAATAAGAATTAACTTCTATAGATAGTATGATTGGATATGAATAAAATAAAAAACAATAAAGTTTTAAAATATTTTATTATGTTTTAATCAAATTAAATAATGTTGTATTGTTATTTAGGTAGCGTTTGAATTATTTAGGAATCCTAAGAGAAAACGAAACGTAAAATCAACCTCTGCCAACTGTCAAGTAATGTCACTGTCTCCCCAAGGTCAGTTCAACAGAAACGTCAAAATTGACAAATCTCGTTAGGCTTTTGCGGCTGCGCGTTCTCGTTCCCGACGAGAAATCAAAATAAAAACACTGAGTGTCGCGCGAAAAATGCTCGCAGGGCGTCGATGGCCGGCTTGAACGTAGCCGAGTGGACGCCGGAGCAGGTGGCGGAATGGCTCACAGGTGCGGGCGAGACTCCGAGCGATGTGAGTCACGGAGTACGCAGTGGCGGTGTATACAGCGGGGTTGTGTGCAGGGCTGGGGCCGGCGGTGGCGCAGTACGTGCCGGCGCTGCGGGCGCGCGGGCTACACGGCGGCAAGCTGCTGACGCTGCGCTGCGACGACCTCGAGTACCTCGGTGTGCACGTCATCGGACACCAGGAGCTGCTACTCGAGGCGGTCGAACACCTCCGCAACTTCGTGAGCCTCTTTACTCAATATATACCCATATTCACCCTTCTATCGCCAGACTCCTAGCCAGGTTACTCAAGTGTGCGCTTATATCACAGTAGAGAGTTCTCTTACATAAACTCAAATGTTTGTGTTCGCTATGTGTGACTAATAGTTCTCCGTTGAGAGTTGAGTTTGCGATGCTATGATAATTACATGCTCTAAGTAAGTTGTGCTGATTCTGTTTATATGGGGACTCTAGACTTCTATGCAGCGGGTGATATTGATTTTTGGAAGTAGTATACTCCTCAATAAGGGATATTTGAGTGCCTGGTATGATTATATTTATAGGAGTGATGTGATACTAGTCAATCTTTGTGTGAAGCTATGAGTGTGATGGTTTCACAAATACTTTCAAAGTAGATGGTCTAACATATGTTGATATTAATAACCAACTTTTTATGTATGGTTTGGATAGGCAATAGCTATGCAGGAAAAGCATTGAAATTGAAAGTTATCAAAACATTAGTCAGTGTTGTATGGTGTGCTACTATTACTTATCTACATATTGTGTTCACTTGACTCGCCAGTTACCACACACTATATGTATAAGCCTGTGTCTATATCGGTGTGCAATGAGTCATTACAGCTCATTATGTCTCTTATCGTGACAAGTATTATCTGTTCACCGAGGTGCCTGTGAATCACTTCAAATTGATGTCTGAGCTTCTGGTACCTTTTCTCTAGTAGGTAGTTAAATTGTTTAATTTAGCACGTACAATGTTTTAGAAAGTTGGTATGTATACACAGAAGTATTTTGCTCATAGTAAATGGCCCACTACTTGTGTAATTTTCTTTGCATATAAATTGTAATGTATATTTAAGTAAATGATAGCTGTGCCCCATGGCTTTGCCCACATTACTGATAATGTCCTTTCTACGAGTTAATATAATATCTCCTTGCCAAATTGCATCAAGAAGTAGATTAACTGTAAAGAGATAACAGCATTTGCCACATCTTAAGAGGCATCATCACTTGCCACCAGGGAAGATATTAGTAAAAAAAAATATGTTATTCTTTTATTGAAAGCCATTTATTTGGAGTAAATGCGTGCTTAAAAAATATTCCCTGAGATACTTAGATTTTATTTATTTGTTTTTTTTTCAATTTGCGATAGGCATACATTTGACCACTATTCACCTAATGGAAAATGAAGAAATAAATATTAATAAAACATTTGTTTTATAAAGATATGAAATGATCTAAATCATGAAAAAAAAAATTATTACTATTTATTTAGCATGAAAAAAGATAACTTAGAAGACTGCGGTTTTAGCATAAAAAATATCAAAAAAGGCCAGCAGACAGTGGCCTAACTTTACGGAGGTCAGCAAAAGTTTTTTTTTATATGAATCTAAGCCAGCATTTGACCAAAATCTCACGTCATGGAAAGCAACAATGAGGTTGAAGATGGTGTACTCTTGCTCAGTAAATTATTCACTCTCTCTTGAACAAACCAATATTATACTTTTCGGGAAATACAGTAGACAGCTGGGTGTACCATTCTTTTGCAGTTCTCATAATTAAACACTTTGATTTTTCCTTCTGACTAGATGTTAAGTAGTAGAACGGTGATGCGGAAATAAGATCATGCAATTCCTTTGAACACTCTCCGTAATGCAATTTGTAGAAAATTGAGAGGCTTGCTACTTTTCGCTGATGATCGAGACGTAGTCGAGACTCAACGAACGCATAGTTATTGATGAGTCTCTTAGCTCGTTGTTCAATAGATTCCAAAGCTTCCAGCTGGTACCTGGCCGATTCATTCCAAACGTGGCTACAATACTCCATACAAGATTAAACTTGAGCTTGGTATAAGTTAAGTAGTTGACCTGGTGAAAAATACCGCCTAACCTTTATCTTTAGGTACAAGGTCTATGTAAATTTTGATCAATATTGTATGTGTTCCATGGGGGGGAAATCACTTTGATTCATCTTAGCATACATTATTTACAACTAAACTAAATAAACAATAAGATACTAATTAACCAAGCTAAGGTCCCTGATTTCACATGAGTGTTCAGCACTTTGTTTGTTTGTCTGTCAGAGGCTAATAGCTTCTAAAGTCACATCCAAAGACAAAAATTAGAAACTAAAAAAGGTGTTAGTCTATTCATTATTATTTTTATAATGTTATGTATCATACTAAAGGCATTTTCATTAACATACAAAAACTTTAATTAATAAATCCTACAATTTAAGATACAATTTAATGGGACAGCAAAGTTGCCAATTTTATCCTGAGCTTGATAGAGCCCAGGATAATATTGACAAATTTAATATATGAAGCCATTTTATATATAACTATAAAATGGTTTCATAAATGAAGTAGATCTTATATAGTTAAAGAAAATGAGTTTAAAGTCAAAAGAAGTTAATTATTGGTATAATTTTTATTGGATAATCTGTATAAATAACCAATTTTTCCAGCAATATGAGTTGTCCCGCGAATGCATCCAACAACTAGCCTTGCGCGTGTCCGTGGTGGCGACGACGCTGGCGCGTGCGCTGCGCCACCACACCGACGCGCGGCTCGAGACGCAGACCCTGGCGGACGTGGCGCGGACCGTGCACGCAGTCAAACCGCTCGTCTGCTGGCTCGACAGGTGAGTGTACAACAAAAATAACACCAAAAACTATGGGACAAGGCGACGGTTTGCACACATACAAAAGTCGCTTTCTGTCTCTAAACAGACTAATTACAAATAATTTGTTAAAGTTACAATGGCAAGACTTCAGTTTGATGGGAGGCCTCATAACAGGGGGCCTCATAACCTGGCAGGGGGTTTTTTTTTTATATTATATAATTTTTTATTTATAATATACTAGCGATCCGCCCCGGCTTCGCCCGGGTGCATTTGTATGGGAAAAAGAAAAGGGCTATTTTTAGGGTTTTTCCAGCAATAATTCTAATTTTTCTCGCCGTAAAAACCATCCTTGAACTTCAACGAACATTTTAAAAAAAGATTTGGCCAAATTGGTCCAGGCGTTGTTGAGCTATGCGCTTACCAACACATTTTGCGATTCATTTTTATTTATAATATATATATATTTATTTATATTAAGTATATAATATTTTAATTATTGTATTATATGTTTTTAACGAAATACATAAGTAACGTGAAATCGATGAAGCAGTCGAGTGTGGGTATAGAGTGCGGCGGGGGTGGTTGCAGGTGGTCTGGCGCGGGCGGGTGGGTGATGGCGCGGCGCGCGGAGCTGCTGCAGCTGTGGCTGGAGGCGGCCACGTGCGCGCAGCGCGACCGCTTCGCAGACCAGCCCGCGCGCGCAGTGGCCGCCGCCGCCGCCACCACGGCCGCCGCCGCCACCTACATCGTGCAGGAGGTACGCCGCGTCTTTGTATGGGACGTTCTCAACTCCACTGGGCTATTGTCATGTGTGTGGTTGGGTGCGGGCAGGTGGCGGACCCGTGCGTGCTGGCGCCGGCGGCGCTGGCGGCCGTGGCGCTGCGGCAGCGCGGGAAGGCGCTGGGGTTCGACGTGCTGCCGTCCTTCTGTGGCCACCACCAGCTCGCCAACATACGCTTCGGCTCGCCCGCGCACGCCTCGGGCGTCGTGCACGCCGGCGACGAGATCGTGCAGGTACGGACCCGGTCTGCCGTATGCTAATCTTTCTATTCATTTTATGCGTTTAGTTAAAACGAAAACATATCTTTTATTATTTCGTCCGATATGCCCATACTCTTGGCCGTTCGTAGATCCGCTACTAATAAATTTTAACACCCAAAAAAATGCAAATTTTTAAAGGCGCGACAAAATCGGCCTAGCCTTATTTCACTCGTCCTCCACGCGATAATTACACTTCACTTAGCTTTTCACATCTGTAATATATGGAGCGTGCGTTTCGGCAGGTGAACGGGCAGTGCGTGATCGGGTGGAGCGGCGCCGCGGTGGAGCGCGCGTGCTCCGCGGGCGGCGCGGCCGGCGAGCTGGCGCTGCGGCTGCGGCGCCGCGGGGCCCGCCCGCCGCCCGCGCCGCCGCGCCGCCTGCCCAGGCACGCGCTCTACTCCGAGCGGGACGTCGACAGGTAACTACTACGGGCCCCCGGCGACAGGTAACTACTACGTGCGGCCGGCGAGCTGGCGCTGCGGCTGCGGCGCCGCGGGGCCCGCCCGCCGCCCGCGCCGCCGCGCCGCCTGCCCAGGCACGCGCTCTACTCCGAGCGGGACGTCGACAGGTAACTACTACGGGCCCCCGGCGACAGGTAACTACTACGTGCGGCCGGCGAGCTGGCGCTGCGGCTGCGGCGCCGCGGGGCCCGCCCGCCGCCCGCGCCGCCGCGCCGCCTGCCCAGGCACGCGCTCTACTCCGAGCGGGACGTCGACAGGTAACTACTACGGGCCCCCGGCGACAGGTAACTACTACGTGCGGCCGGCGAGCTGGCGCTGCGGCTGCGGCGCCGCGGGGCCCGCCCGCCGCCCGCGCCGCCGCGCCGCCTGCCCAGGCACGCGCTCTACTCCGAGCGGGACGTCGACAGGTAACTACTACGGGCCCCCGGCGACAGGTAACTACTACGTGCGGCCGGCGAGCTGGCGCTGCGGCTGCGGCGCCGCGGGGCCCGCCCGCCGCCCGCGCCGCCGCGCCGCCTGCCCAGGCACGCGCTCTACTCCGAGCGGGACGTCGACAGGTAACTACTACGGGCCCCCGGCGACAGGTAACTACTACGTGCGGCCGGCGAGCTGGCGCTGCGGCTGCGGCGCCGCGGGGCCCGCCCGCCGCCCGCGCCGCCGCGCCGCCTGCCCAGGCACGCGCTCTACTCCGAGCGGGACGTCGACAGGTAACTACTACGGGCCCCCGGCGACAGGTAACTACTACGTGCGGCCGGCGAGCTGGCGCTGCGGCTGCGGCGCCGCGGGGCCCGCCCGCCGCCCGCGCCGCCGCGCCGCCTGCCCAGGCACGCGCTCTACTCCGAGCGGGACGTCGACAGGTAACTACTACGGGCCCCCGGCGACAGGTAACTACTACGTGCGGCCGGCGAGCTGGCGCTGCGGCTGCGGCGCCGCGGGGCCCGCCCGCCGCCCGCGCCGCCGCGCCGCCTGCCCAGGCACGCGCTCTACTCCGAGCGGGACGTCGACAGGTAACTACTACGGGCCCCCGGCGACAGGTAACTACTACGTGCGGCCGGCGAGCTGGCGCTGCGGCTGCGGCGCCGCGGGGCCCGCCCGCCGCCCGCGCCGCCGCGCCGCCTGCCCAGGCACGCGCTCTACTCCGAGCGGGACGTCGACAGGTAACTACTACGGGCCCCCGGCGACAGGTAACTACTACGTGCGGCCGGCGAGCTGGCGCTGCGGCTGCGGCGCCGCGGGGCCCGCCCGCCGCCCGCGCCGCCGCGCCGCCTGCCCAGGCACGCGCTCTACTCCGAGCGGGACGTCGACAGGTAACTACTACGGGCCCCCGGCGACAGGTAACTACTACGTGCGGCCGGCGAGCTGGCGCTGCGGCTGCGGCGCCGCGGGGCCCGCCCGCCGCCCGCGCCGCCGCGCCGCCTGCCCAGGCACGCGCTCTACTCCGAGCGGGACGTCGACAGGTAACTACTCCGAGCGGGACGTCGACAGGTAACTACTGCGGCCGCCGGGCGACAGGTAACTGCATCTTGCGGTCGGTGACAGGTTCCTACTAGGTGCGGCCGACGAGCTGGCGCTGCGATGGAGCGTCGTCGCCGTCGTCATATTAACAGGATTACCTTCGCCTTATCGTTACTTGATTAATGATATTAGTTAAAGTGCCCCCCAGGTCGGGCGCGAGTAGTGCACCGCAGTAACGTGTTGTTCGTGGCAGGGCTCCGTCGGCTCCGGCGTCGTCGTCGGACGAGAGCGAGCCGCTGTCGCCGCCCGCCTCGCCCACGCACGCGCACCTCGACCACACGCGGTATGTGCTCGCTCCATTACTGAAGCTTCCTTGCTTTTGTAGGAGATACGTTTAAGTATTTATAATAATTATTTATGTAGACTATGAAATCATTATACGGGGCTATTTGTATAACACGAGAAAGAAAGAAAGAAAGAAGAGTTTATAATTTATAATTAATATTCCTTCCTATCGCACAAATTACGACAAGTGCCTACGACAAGATATACGTGACTTTGACATTTTTGGTGATAAGTAATTGTTATTCAAAAAGATTTTTTTCGCGTTGTATATTTTCTTGGACTACTTTTATTTAAAACTCGTTTTATTGCATCGCTACCATTGATATAATGTATAATATAAATTAAAAAAAAAAAAAAATTGCTTGCACCATTCGAGTAATTGTGTAATCGGAAGAACAAATAAGTAATACCACTCGAGACTTAAGGGCACGGTAACTCTCGAAATTATTCAAGAGAATTTCCAAAATAACATTCACGCCGTGCACTCCGTTTCTTTTCTTTTTATACTCGATAGGCGAGCATTCGACCACTAACTCACCCGGTGGAAAGCGAAGATGTAGCACGCTTACCTGGAAAGTAACTATTCACTCTCGACACGAAGACTCCCATTATACCGGGGAACAAAGACAACGTGTTCCACTCCTTCGCGGGACGTTATCGTTTTCTTCGTTCTTTCGTTATCACGAAACCGTAGTATTATTAATATATATCGAGTAAGAAGTGATGCGGGTCGTGAGTAACCCCCGTGCGTGGTGTCCAGCATGTACCCGGAGAAGGCGCGCGCGGCGGTGCAGCGGCGGCACTCCGTGAGCGGCGGCAGCCCCGCGCCGCGCCGCCCCGCGCTCTCCATCGACCAGGTGGGTGCAGATACCTCACACTCGCTACCTACCTACATTTATATCTCTCCTGCGCACGAACCCATCACTCGTTCCTTCAAAAATTATATTGTATGATACATATAAATTGGCCTCCGTCTGTGGCCTTCGTAAATAGACTTAAAATCGCGCAACGAGCCCTGGAAGGGGCTATAAAGGGGTTTCTCCCCGAGATCGAATTGGAAACGAGGAGATCTGTGGACGAACTAAAGTCACCGATGTAGCCCGATGGATTAGCGAGTTGTACGCGGTGCTGATGACCGGCGGGGCCGAAAGGTTCGGGGCCGTAAACATCCAAGATTCGCCCGACATTCAAAAAAAAAAATACTCAAAACGAGAATCACAAATTTCCCACGGGGAAAAGACTTGTGGGAACACCGGGAATCGGACCCGGTGCTTTAAAAGCGAACGCCCATCTAACTACGCCAGCGGGCAGTTCAAACTTCAGTGATAAGTTGTAACCGACGAAACAAAAAAAGCAGTAGAATTTATATCCTCCTTATGTAAGTAGGAGTATGCCGGATTACGAAGTAACTGTTACTCATTCTGTGACTGTGACCCATCGTATTCACTCTCAAATAAATATCACCAATTTTCCTAGACTAGGTCCAAATTATATGCAGTAAAGGGCAAATTGTATCCACGTGAACTACGTAAGACAATGAAATAGTTTATTTTGATAAGGATTGATATTAAATGCTTAAAAAGCCAACAAAACAGAAGCTGCAATTTTTTTAGATTTTAAACGAAGAAAAGTATTTTTTCTGAGCTAAATATACATGTTAGATATATATTGTCGCATACTTTTTGTAAAACTAACGAAGACCAAAATATTTGCCATACATGGTATTCACCTATGTCTAACTGTTGAGTCAGCGTACGCCGATAAAGCGACCAGTTAGCAAATTTTTCTCCGACTTGCCTAACGCATATTATTATTTCGAACTGATAACTAACTTTTATCCCAACAAAAACTATTAGTGAAAGAATTTTCAGAATCGGATCAGTAGTTTCAGAGATTACCCTTTACATACAAACAAATAAAATTTACGTCTTTATAATATTAGTATATATTTTATAGCTGTTCTGTGAACTTACAAATAAAACACCGAGGGACATAGTGGTTAAACCAAACGTATAGCCACTATATCTTGATGATTTTTTACCAACATCGAATGACGCGCAAAACGTGTTACTTGTCATCACTATAATAATATGTGTGTGCGTGTGTTTGCAGTTCTGGCAGCAGCTGAAGGCGCGACTGGGCGGCGCCGCGGGCAGCGCGCGCGCCAGCCCCGCGCCCGACGACGTGGCGCTCTACGCCAGGGACAAGGTACGTATTGTAACCTGTGCCTGTACTTACATACTATTGTACTGAAGGCGCCAGCCCCGCGCCCGACGACGTGGCGCTCTACGCCAGGGACAAGGTACGTATTGTAACCTGTGCCTGTACTTACATACTATTGTACTGAAGGCGCCAGCCCCGCGCCCGACGACGTGGCGCTCTACGCCAGGGACAAGGTACGTATTGTAACCTGTGCCTGTACTTACATACTATTGTACTGAAGGCGCCAGCCCCGCGCCCGACGACGTGGCGCTCTACGCCAGGGACAAGGTACGTATTGTAACCTGTGCCTGTACTTACATACTATTGTACTGAAGGCGCCAGCCCCGCGCCCGACGACGTGGCGCTCTACGCCAGGGACAAGGTACGTATTGTAACCTGTGCCTGTACTTACATACTATTGTACTGAAGGCGCCAGCCCCGCGCCCGACGACGTGGCGCTCTACGCCAGGGACAAGGTACGTATTGTAACCTGTGCCTGTACTTACATACTATTGTACTGAAGGCGCCAGCCCCGCGCCCGACGACGTGGCGCTCTACGCCAGGGACAAGGTACGTATTGTAACCTGTGCCTGTACTTACATACTATTGTACTGAAGGCGCCAGCCCCGCGCCCGACGACGTGGCGCTCTACGCCAGGGACAAGGTACGTATTGTAACCTGTGCCTGTACTTACATACTATTGTACTGAAGGCGCCAGCCCCGCGCCCGACGACGTGGCGCTCTACGCCAGGGACAAGGTACGTATTGTAACCTGTGCCTGTACTTACATACTATTGTACTGAAGGCGCCAGCCCCGCGCCCGACGACGTGGCGCTCTACGCCAGGGACAAGGTACGTATTGTAACCTGTGCCTGTACTTACATACTATTGTACTGAAGGCGCCAGCCCCGCGCCCGACGACGTGGCGCTCTACGCCAGGGACAAGGTACGTATTGTAACCTGTGCCTGTACTTACATACTATTGTACTGAAGGCGCCAGCCCCGCGCCCGACGACGTGGCGCTCTACGCCAGGGACAAGGTACGTATTGTAACCTGTGCCTGTACTTACATACTATTGTACCGAAGGCGCCAGCCCCGCGCCCGACGACGTGGCGCTCTACGCCAGGGACAAGGTACGTATTGTAACCTGTGCCTGTACTTACATACTATTGTACTGAAGGCGCCAGCCCCGCGCCCGACGACGTGGCGCTCTACGCCAGGGACAAGGTACGTATTGTAACCTGTGCCTGTACTTACATACTATTGTACTGAAGGCGCCAGCCCCGCGCCCGACGACGTGGCGCTCTACGCCAGGGACAAGGTACGTATTGTAACCTGTGCCTGTACTTACATACTATTGTACTGAAGGCGCCAGCCCCGCGCCCGACGACGTGGCGCTCTACGCCAGGGACAAGGTACGTATTGTAACCTGTGCCTGTACTTACATACTATTGTATTCTGTATCGCCTACATTTCATTTGTCAATATCGACTGTAAAATTATTATTAGTTTGTTACGTGTCCCTTTACTAACTTTGCTAGAAAATAATGTTTACAATCGAGTTTCAAACTGTCGATGAATAAAAAAAAATTCATCGAACTAAAAAAATATTTAGAAATTTGCCCAAATTTAACCCATTTTTTTTCATAATGTTAACAATCTTATATTGCCCCTAGATGCCCTGCGACCGGTTACACGAAACTAAATCAGGCCCCACTAGTTTGAATGAACACAACCGTAACCGTCCAGTAACCTCGTGTTGCAGGCCGTGTCGTACAGCACGGGGCTGGAGCTGGCGCCGCGGCCGCGCACGTGCGGGGGCGGCTCGCCCCCCGCGCCCCCCGCGCCCCCCGCCGACGAGGAGGCGCGGCGCGGCCGGCTGGACAAGGCGCACTCGACGCCAGCGTACGACCTGGTCGCGGCGCCCGTGGCCGCGCTGGTCGCGCAGACCATACCCGAGTCGCCCACCACGCCGCTCGACAGCCCCACCGTACGTACCCGTCCTCAACGTATGTACCCGTCCCCACCGTATGTACCCGTCCTCACCGTACGTACCCGTCCTCACCGCACGTAGCCGTCCTCACCGTACGTACCCGTCCCCACCTCCCCGCTGGACTGGCTCGCCCTCGTCTGCCCTGATCAGCTGATGATTGATATGTTGATGATAGACGTCCGTGGGCATCGTTGATTACTTTCTTCAATTATTATTGTTGTTGTTCGAGTTTTTGCCGGTGAACGTAATGTGTTCCTGTTATGTGTCTGATATTGAAATTTTACTTTATTTTGCATACATCGTAAATAGCTGTGTAAATAGAAGATATTATGATGATGTACTGAAGTACGACCTTTAGGTTGGTACCCGACCGACTGGATTGCGTAATATTGGTATTTAACCGAAGACTCTTATGTTCAAAGAGCTAAAACTAAAATGACTCCAATATATCCATCTTCAAAGAACAACTTAACGACGATGGTCGTCCCAGCCCTATGGCCAATTAAATTGATTATTAAATATGACCATTTCATCCAATCTTTCCATCTTTTTGTTACTGCTCGGTAAAACGGCTGAATAGCGTTTATATTTAAAACAAGGGACGGGAAGCGTCGTCGGTGAGTAGATATGTATGATCGGCAGGTGCTGGTGCACTCCGCGGAGAAGGCGGACCAGATCCTGGAGTTCAAGAAGTCCAGCTCCGCCATCGGCGAGGCCATGCAGCGCCGCCCGCACGTAGACCCGCCGCCCCCCGCGCCCCCCGCCCGCTGCGACCTCCCCGCACGTACGTAGTCCGTTGGGGGAACTCTCGGTCACAGAGAAAGCATCCAATAGTATTTTCCTAGCTAGGGTTTAATTCCCCAATCTAAATCGGTCGACAATTCTTCACCTACCCGTTAAACATTTCGAACCTAACTAACCCAGCCCGACCGCCTCGGAAGCTTAAACTTAATCGGCGGTCGCATTTTGTAGAACATCGACCCCCACTTTTCCGCCCCAGCTTTCCCGGCGGGCAGCCGGGGGAGGTTTAAACCCGGTCGACGTAGGTAGGAAGGCACACGCGGAGCAGTCAGGCTGCCACCCAGTATAGTAACGTGTCCGCAGCGTCGCCGGCGGGGCACGACGAGGCGACGACGGAGCGCATCCTGGAGACCATCAACATCGTCATGCTGGACCACCGCCGCCGCTCGCTGCTCGAGCAGCGCGCCGCGCGTGCGCCCGCGCCCGCGCCCGCGCCGGATGTCGCCGCCGCCGCCGCCGCCGCCGCCGCGCACGACGACATGGCGCCCGCGCCCGCGCCCAGGTAACGGGCCTCCCCTCCGGTGCACGGTGCACGAGGTGCTACCGAGAGTGGAGCCGAGACGTGCAAGTCGGAAGGTCAAAATCTAACGCGTCTTTGAACTCCACGTGGACCTCGAAAAAGCATTAATGAAATTTCTCTCCCCTGCCAGATTCGCAAAATTACAGCCTTCCCGGGAAAAACTTGGCAAGAACCTTGGCGGCGCATTTTTTGAGAACGCTCTTAAACGACTGATACGATTGTACGCCCGATGTCTTTGTCCCTAGTGATTTCCGTCCGAGCGCGAACTGACAATAATTGTAACAAACCGCTAAGCGACACCGCTATATGGTGGACGTTCCACGGATGCGCCCGAAGCGTTTCGTCTCCACGGTCATCGTGCGAACCGCAAAGGAATGGAACTCCTTACCTGAGTCGGTGTTTCCCGATGAGTGCGATATGGGAGTCTTCAAGTCGCGAGTGAATAGGTATCTTCTAGGCGAGCTCGCTCCATCGTCGCTCATCATAGGTGAGATAGTGGTCGAAAGTTTGCCCACCCTGAATAAAAAAAAATTAGGGGCCCGGGAGCCGGAGCCTTCGCGGCCTATATGGAATATTTTTGTCGATTCAGTTTCTGAATATTTTTCAAATCGGGCTAGAAGACGGAAAAACTAACGTTTCATTCGTCTCGCCGAACGCCCCGGCTCCCGAACCCGCTCACACTTTTGTACGTCCCGGCGAGAACGGCCCGATGGATATCATGGACCGTTTAATTTGACTGAAAACTAAATACGGCGTCGGGCACGTAAGTGATCCCCGAGGAATTCAAATGCCGATTTTGTTAAAGTAACTGCCGCAAACTATGTCTCCCCTCAGATACTCGTACCTGCGCAGCAGCTCCCGGCGCGGCTCGCCCCCGCCGGCGGCGGTGGCGGGTGGCGCGGGTGACGCGGCGGTGGCGGTGGCGGCGGTGGCGGGGGTGGCCGTGCTGCGCTGCGTGCCGCGGCCGGCCGCGCCCGAGCCGCCGTCGCCCATGAAGCCCACGCGACACATAGACGCCTCGCAGGTGCTGCGCTTGCCTCCTGTTCTATTCTACCCTTCTGCTAATATTAAGTATTCCTGCTTGTGTGGTAGTTTCAAAGATTCCGCCCGACGTCAAAAGAGAAGACGAGAGCCTTCGCGTTCGGAGACTTCCCGGGGGACCCGCCCCGACCTAGAAACGCAAAAATCCTTCGGGGGGAACCCGGCACCTGTTGCTGGAAGCCGAACGCGTAACCGCCTATACCGGCGGCCGGAAACATAAACTTAAACTCTTTCACCCTTCCGGCCTCGCCCCGAGTTCGATGACTTGTGGTGTGGGTGCCGGTGACGTTCCCCGATCGCGACCGAACCCAGAAACACAAATTTTCCTCGGCGAGAAAACTTGTGTTCCTGCCGGGAATCGAACCCGATCCTCCCCCTAGGAAGGTGAGCGCGCCCCCGACTGAGCTTGCGGGCGGTTCGAAAGATAATTAATTTAAATAAAAATATGCATACGACCTACCTTTCTCCTCTCGACAACGTTCCAAGTATCTAAATATTTAATTCAAGCATATTACCACCATACTGTGCCGTTATTCGGATTTAAAACGTATTAATCTAGGTTCCTGGATAGGTTTTATTCCAAAATAATTACCTAAAACGAAATATATACACAGACTCCCCGGCCTCTTAAGTTTCACGCCTAGTCGTCCATATCGTCCGGAACTACAAAAAATTTAAGTTCGAAAAGGTGAGATTGAAAAGGGGTCTCATTTTGATATCCCAGATTTCTCGGACGAAAGGTTTTATTCCAAAATAATTACCTAAAACGAAATATATACACAGACTCCCCGGCCTCTTAAGTTTCACGCCTAGTCGTCCATATCGTCCGGAACTACAAAAAATTTAAGTTCGAAAAGGTGAGATTGAAAAGGGGTCTCATTTTGATATCCCAGATTTCTCGGACGAAGCGTGTTCAATAACGTCGCTAGGGTCACCTCGAGCTATTCCCCGGCTACAATCGACGCTCCCCGAACCCAACATTACATTATTTCGCACTCGTCGACGACCGAAACGGATTAAGGAGCTGATATTGAGTTCGCACTGTCGTCAGATCTCCGTCCCGTTGCGTCACATCACGAAGCACGACATCCGCATGATCCCGGCGGAGCCGCGCCATGACCTGCCCGCCATCAACGCGGAGCCGGCGCCCCCCGCCCCCGGCGCCCCCGCCCCCGCCCCCGGCACCCCCGCCCCCGCGCCCGCCGACATCGTGCTGGGCGCGCTGGCGGACCGCGGCGCCATGTCCCCCACTAGTGCCGTGAGGGGGGGCCTCTTTCTCACTTCGAAGTCCCGAAGTCTGAAGAAGAAGAGCTCCATTCTAGCCAGTAAGTGTGACCATTTCTGACCCACAGGACGGGCACGTCCTTTGTCCCGGGGACGCACCCCTCGTTCTCGCACGATTTATTTAAGGAGTGGCACATCTCCGAGTGGCGCCGAAGAAGTAATCGAGAAAGAAACCGCAGTCGACGTGGCGAACGACGATGTTTATGCGAATTTGTTTGCGTCGTTCGAGATTACTGAATATAATACGATGACGGCGCATCCGGTAACCGAACTCGGGGAGCGGTCAAATCCTAGTTACATTTCTCTACTATCTGAGCGAAAAAATGAAATGCATTGTCTTCATTCATATAATTATACAGAATAACTGATATTTAGATGTCCACGTCCTTTAAAAACTTTGTCTAGTAATGAATCGAGCTAGGAGTGTTCTTTGTGATGTAGAAACGGCCGTTACGTTATCTAGGGGATTCGATGGAGTCTTATTCTACACTGCTCGTCAGCCCACTGGAGCGCGTCGAGGGGAAGTATTTAGAGAAAAAATAGGATATATTTGATCTCTTTGAACCGGTCAACTATCAAATTTGGGACCATTTCATTTTGAACATCACGGCTACTGTTCGGTACGGTAGCGAGGTTGTAGTGTTAAATGAAATTGTTAATTGTTTATAACTATTAGATATGAAGAAAACACCATTAATTAATTAGTAACGTGTTTAATTCACTGGTCCGATCACTCTGATCCATGACCAACGACAACAAGAGAGAACGCATACAAAATCACAGACTATAACAACATAAGAGGTAACGTTCCAGTTCTCACAATAACTATACAAGGTTACTTTGAATTAGCGCTTCATACTCCATGGGGGGGTTGGGTATCGACAATGCAACACAAAAAAATATAAAAAAAAACTTTTGATTAGTTTGTTAAGTGCCGAGCTACGATTAAAATCAATTATCCAACTCGTAAACTCAAAAATAAAAAACAATACAACTAAAACAGTTACCGAGTCCTTCGTTTCTACGCTAATTCAAAGTAACCTTGTATAGTAGCACTATTTATTGTTTCTATTAAATGTTCTTAAACTATGTTCTTATGTTAATGAATCGTTATTGTTAGGTTGAAAGCACCCGCGTGCCGCGGTAGCCAAAAGTGCACCGTCTTAAAACTTTACTAATGAGGGCAACACGGCACGCGAACAATAGCCGACGCAAGATGTTCGGTAATATACCGAACGGTTGCTCGTTTTTGAGAGACTCGACGATTTTCCAGATATATTTGAGCCCATTATAATTCTGGTAAGAGCATCAGCTTTTAAAATAATCACTCGAAACGGTCTCGCATCGCTTCGCAGTATCTCTCGGATTCGTCTATTACTCGGGTCTCGAGCGGGAGCCAAACCGAACTTCACACTCGGCGCTCATCGCCGCCGCGGCCCAGCGGGGCGAGTCGGGGATAATCGGGCAGGGGAGGCGTTAAGTTTCACGAGGGGGAATAAACGATTTTGATTCGAATCGGCGGAACAACTCAGTCGATATCTCGTAGTGATGGATGGGGCGGCGTGTTGCAGAGCGGCGGCTGGTGGCGTGCCGCGCGGTGGCGGGGCGCGGCGCGGGCGGCGGCGTGTGGCAGCGCGTGCGCGCGCGCTCGCACGCCGCGCAGCCGCGCTGGGTGCGCCGCCACCTGCTGCTCACGCACAACCTGCTCTACGCCTACAAGTCCCCCGAGGTACGTGCCGCGCCCCCCGCGCCGCCCGCCCGCGCCGCCCGCGCCGTGCTGACGTGCCGCGTGTTGCAGTGCCTGCGCGCCGACTGCATGATGTACCTGGAGGGCTGCACCGTGAGCGCGGCGGGGGAGGTGAAGTCCCGCGCGCACGCCTTCAAGGTGTACCACACGGGCAGCGCGTTCTACTTCGCGGCCGACTCGCGGGACGCCATGCTGGCCTGGATCCAGCTCATCCACCGCGCCACGCTGCTGCCCTCGCTGCTCTCGCACGTGAGTCCCGGACGACCCCCTCCGCTCCGTCTCTCCGCGGTTAACCTCGGGCCTCGTCACTTTTTTCGATTTCGGGGGGTCGATCACCCGGTGCATGGATTTCGAAAATTCAAATGAATCCGAGGGGCGTGGGCGACGAAACTGAATATTAGCTCCGATTCCGCGGCGCCTCGTTAAAAAATTCGTTACGTGAAAAATGGTGCGACCGTCGCGTGGCGTCCGGTCGAAGCTGCGGGCGCAGATAAATTGTTGTAGCAGAAGATACTTTATTAAATAGTAGAAAATTTACTTAACTTAAAACTTCTGTTTTTGGAACGAAACCGAAAACCACATTTTAGTTAAATCAAGTTAGTTATCTACCATTATTGCAAATAAACACTTAAAAAACGAAAGTTATGGAATAATACAAAATTGACGCCGCAATTTTTCCAATTCAGCGACGATAAACCTAGAAATTTCTTATATTTTAACAATATGCCTACCAAAGAGCTACTATTATTTTACTCGATACGTCATAAATAACAATATATCTACGCGCTCTACCACGAGTTACACGTCCTATTGCACCAACCAAATTAAAGGAACAAATTAATAAATGCACTTACCTAGTTTTTCACTTTGATGTAGACTGAAAATGATAGCATTATCCCTACAAACCTTAGTGGTTTTTTAAATGCTATTACTGTTTGTTTGTACCTATTGTTAATATTTTAATTGGTAAATAAAGGAAAAAAAAAAAAAAAAAAAAAATTTGATAAGAATTACCAAAACAACGTCCTTACTTTTCGCGAGTCGCATGTTATGCAATATATGATATTAATATACATTATAATATAGGTTGTTCTGCAAGACCTATAAGTTTTTAAAAGGACGGTGGCGGTGTGGATGATCCTAATAACTCATATCACTTTGCTAGTCAGCCAACTCACTAACTCGTCTAATGATCGTCGACTGGTGATGTCGAAGTTAATTAAGTTTGGCGAACGCACCACAGTTAATGTTAGCTAGCCCAGTTGGGTTCAAAAGTTATCATTAACCTATACCAAAAATTATTAATGTGACTGAAATGTTGAAGCCTTGCGCGACCGAATCAAATCGCACGTCTTGTGAGTGACAGTAGCTCGAGACGACAATTAATTAATTTTCACAAAGATAAGAATTCAAACCGTAATCATAATACCAAAAAGTAAACACATTTCTAAGTTGAATCCGCGAATGACAAGAAAACATCCAACAACCTAATGGTCTTCTTGTTAGTACGATGCACCGTTTGAACATTCCGTTTGTAACAGTGCGTATTCAACAAAATCATAGCAAATACCGTGCAGTGCGCGCGTGAATTGACTGCAGCACTGATATATGACGGTTAAAACATAAATCGTACAATCAGAGTGCATTCAAATCGTGCGCGTACTGTTGTTATCTAATTCTTTACTTACATTTCCGCTAATCTAGGTTGACGTAGCAAAGCAGTTTTCCGAGACCGATTACTCGGAAACCGAGTCCGATACGGAAAGCCCCGAGAAACGGAGCGACAAAGACAGGGAGAGGGACAAGGACAGAGATAAAGACAAGGATAAGTCCAAGTTCGGGTCTCTGAAGAAACTGACAGTGAGGATGCAGCGCAGCGAGTCGCAGGAGAACGTCAGCCACTCGTCTACAAGCCTAGATCGAAAGTATCTGAGGTTCTTCTCGCGGTACAAGAGTAAAGACGATACCAAGCCGAAGGTGAGTCGAAGAAAGAGCGCTGTATTTTTTCGTTGGATGGATTTCAATTTGATTGTTCCAATTGGAGGCCATTTTACTCGTTGCATTTTTTATTAATTTGTTAAGCTGATTTCTTTTCTTTTTTAATTGTTTGCTTCGCTATCTTTGTGCATTTAGCCAGTGTCAAGTAATATAACATGTTTCAAGTCTCACAAGTCACAGTCAAACTCCAGTCATAGTAGAGTCATGCCAAAGTAGTAAAGTGGTAGAAACTTTAATAGAACTTCTGTCGAAGTTTTAAAGCGAAAACAAAAATCACATTTTTCAACTTTGTATTCGTGCACGTTAACAAACAATTAACGGTTATTAATCCACCATTATTACACATGAACACTCGAAAAATCACAAGTAAAGGAAAATAATACAAAATTGACAACGTGATTTTTTCACTTTTGCCGTAAAACTCATTAAGCGCTGTGCCCGTGTGAACCATGTAAAAAAACAATAATATTAAAAAATAACAAAAACAATAAAAATAGTGATGTTTTACCTGCAATTAAAACATTTATTAAACATACTTACCTGATTCGAAACCCAATTATACATGAGAGTAGCGTACTTGACTTCCTCCGAAATTGCCGTGCTGCGATTGGTCCGCCCGATCCGTTCGTCCAATCACCGTCGACTCCGCCCTTACCGTTTCCCGTCAACGTCACCCGTCACCCCAGGTGGTGCGCTGAGCGCGATATAGCTTCATTGGATTTCTCATGTTATGACACCAGGCAGAATTAGAAACTATTGGGTTTCGAATCAGGTAAGTATGTTTAATAAATGTTTTAATTGCAGGTAAAACATCACTATTAAACTACTGTACCGTGATTCGAAACCCAATTATACATGAGAGACGTGTTTGTTTTCGCCTGGTGGTGACGGCGACGCCAATGTGATCTGTATATAATTTTTGTCATACTAAGAGAAGTTATAACTTTTGGTATCAAGAACAAATGATACAATATGCCCAGAACACTATATTTCTATTATTAATGAGTAGGTATTTATATATGTGCTCATCATAATTATCTTAATATCGTAATGGTTTTAGTAAATTCCACTGATTAAAATAGCTTTAATATATATTTATTTTAGTTCGAGGTTCATTCTAGGCTTCAAGTGAATTTGGTGACAAATTAGAGGGTGCGATTTCTCACGTTGTGTTCTATAATATCCCAGTTTCCTTGAGCCAATATATAGTCAAGAGGATGATTTATTTACGCACTTCATGATGCTACTGAGACAACAGTCATTCTATTTATACAATACAATACAGTCTGCGGTCATGGTATGTGTTGTAAAACTATATGTATGGTTTTATTTGTAAACGTAGGTGGGCCAAATAACAATATCGATTTGATTAGGCAGTTCATTACTATACTGACACAATTATTTCACGAGTGTATGCTAGTCTAGCATACTTTATTGCGATAATTTATGTTGCCGATTGTTGGCATAGCATCAAACTTAAACATATCGCAAACCAATCGCAACATAATCATGTTTGTTGCACAATATCCCACTGAAGTAGTAATGCCAACGCGCCACGACAATACTCCAGCCAACAAGGGAAGGTAAGGTTACTCCATCACAAATTAAAATAAGAAGGTGATAAATTTGTGAAATAAAAAATATACATAGTTCATAGGTATCTCGAATCTTCCAGTACATTTCTCTACAAAAATTTGAAGGTCTCTGATTGCGAGTGATCAGAGAATCCAGTGCTCTGGTTCAAGAGAGATCAAGTTAAACATTCATCATTGCTATTACCGAAGTTAGCCTGCAGTTACAATTATGCGCCACGGACGTCCTAAAAAGACATATTCGGCATGTGCTTTCTGACGTGACAAATGGTCTGCATCTATATTGTAATAAATAGACCTAATGACGTTTTCATCGTGAACTATCACGAGAATCACGGTCGGTTTTCATAATGCTGTGTTGAAGTTGCAAAGTATATTCTGCTCGTATATTTGTCCATTTCAATAGGTTTTGTTCTCTTGTTATCGTAGTATACTTCTGATTTGCCGAAACAGCTCGGGCTTAGGACTTCATTCAAGTATTTGCTTGCACATGTAAGGCTTTATAGTCCAGTAATGCTCTTAGAAAACAGCGTTTTCCTAAGATTAAATAGCACACGAACCTTGTCCACCTTTTGATATCATAATCGATTGCCAGGGCTAAACCACGAGTCCATATGGGGTAGGGTTCCGTTTTCAACCGAGTTGCCGTCAAGGTTATGAGTATAGTGACCGGTTAATGTGATTTTTCAACTGAGTTAGGAGGGCCTGTGAAGTTATTCACCATTCTTGTATGTCATAAAACGACAGTGGTAAAGTTATGTTGGATGTCATTAGACGGTCTCCAAAAACCTTGACATTAAAAGCCAAGCGACAAGCAAGAAAGCTGTGTCGATTTTGGTCCAACCTTGTCTGTAATTGCTTGTAAAGTTTTATCAAATTTCTTTGTTTCGCCTTATATTCCAATTTATACATTTTTGTTCGTTTACCTCTCAAAGAGTTTGAGAGCAGGCTCAGGTCAAATGTTTTGTGACGTACCTTTTGCAGTGCTAGTGGGTTCTGTTAAACTATGTCGCAGTAATTGAACTCAAGGGAACCTTGATGGCTCAATGTGAATCGCAGATGCTAATACTTGTTAATGCTATAGAAAACTTGAAGTCTTATAGTTCCGTTGCCTTTCGGTCATAATGAAATTGATGACATTGATGGTGCGGACTGGCTAGAAATATGATGTACATGATTTTGCATAATCATCTCCGTGTGCTTTTACCAGCAAGTGGAGTCAAGCATAGAATTATCCCAAGAAACTTTCGACTTTCCTGCCAAGTGATTGGAGTGGAGTGTACTTATTTTGCAGTTGCTCAACAAGTGTAATCGTGGCTTTTAATTCACGATTTCATTCACACGGGCCGATTAGTATTATTAAGTTAGTGCTTTATGCCTCAGATTCGCAAGCTTACAGCCATATCGATAGGAAGAGTAGTATGCAATAGCCAGTAGATATAATACATAAGGCAGACGAACCCTAAACATTCTTCAATGAGTAGTTAATTGCCAGATTCGCAAATTGACAACCATCTCGATGATAAAAATAGTACGAGAGACAATTATGAAAGTTTAGAATAGCGAAGCTCCGAGAATTTTTCAATCATATTTTGGTTCAACGTAAAATGTTCCATCAATAACCGTGAATAATTAATCTCGATAGTAAGAACTGTATACCGGAGACCAGTTCATGTGTAAAATGTAGGGCGGGCCCCGAGCATTCTCTAATCAGTATTGTGGTTCAGCGTGAAACGATCCGTCAATAAACGTCAATGATTAATCTCGATAGCAAGAGCTGTATACGAAAGACTTTATGTTTAGAATGTAGGGCGGTGCCCGGACAATCTCCAATTAGTGTTTTTATACAGAATGCAACGTTCAGTCAATAAATATGAATAATTCGTCTCAATAGTAAGAACGTCTTCGTCATGTACATGAGACAGTTATACAGTTTTAGAATGTAGGATGGAGCCCCAAGCATTCTCCGATCAGCTATTAGTTCAGCATAGCGTCTTTAGTCAGCAAATGTGAATATTTTTTCTCGATGTAGTTAGAACTGCATACGAGAGCCAGTTATGAATATTTAGAATGAAGGGCGGAGCCCCAAGCATTCTCATCATAGTATTTTGTTCTGCGTCCATCCATTTTCAGTCCGTCTTCTCTTTGCGTCCATCCATCTCAGTCCATCATCTCTTTGCGTCCATTCATCTTCGATCCGACTTCTCTCTGCGTTGATATCCTCAGTGCCAAGGGTCGTGACCACCTCCGCGGATCACTGTCTCTGACAATGTTGTGCCACTTGTTCATATTCTCAGATGCGTGTATATCATTTTGCACTTTGTTGTCGAGTGTGGTGCGGATTTGATAGAACCAGCCCATCTGGCATCGGCTTCAGTCCATAAATGTGAATAATTCCTTTTGATTGTAACAACTGTACACGAGAGACCGTTATGAATGTTCAGAATGTAGGGCGGAGCCCCGAGCATTCTTTAGTCAGAATATTAGTTCAGCATAAAATATCCATTAATGTAAATAATTCCTTTTGATAGTAACAGCTGTACACGGAGACAGTTATGAATGTTTAGAATGTAGGGCGTAGCCCCGAGCATTCTTTAGTCAGAATATTTGTTCAGCATGAAATCTTCAGACATTCAATTTGAATACTTCCCTCTCCTATCCCGATGGGAGTAGGGGGAATTGCGCCTTTTGTAGGGCTTATACATAGTTTTCTTTGTTGGTTACTTCCTCATCCTTAATATAAGATACAGTTTACAAGTTGCAGGTTATAAGTTAGTCATTTTGTTGGTTGTTAACCGTAAAAGACTAGAAGCGTTTCGAGTTTCGAGAAATACTTTCCATTCGGCCATAAAGAGGGTAGTAACACCCCTAGCTTTTTAAGCCAATGGTTACACTTTCAATTATTTTCGAATATGTTCGTCGATATTAAATACTGGCTTTATATTTATATATATCTTACCTTGCTAGTATTCGTATTTACAAAAAAAAAAATATCGTTGCGCTCGATGTTCTCTGTGGAACGAATATTATAAACTGTAAGGAAAATAAAAAGTTTCTGTGTAAATAACGCGCTACTCAAACCAGGTAAGGTGTGGAGCGTGAGGCTGCATGTTGTAGTTTTTACAGAAAAAACTAAATTATTGCTCGTGAGGTTCGGTAATAATTAAGTGAAGCTGCCCTCTTCTTCCGTATATTACCATAATGTTTGGATCCCGAGGGGTAAGTAGGATGATTCACTTGTGGTAACTTTAATTGTTACCGTTCAACCGGGATTTGTTTTCCGCTATTTGTAAAATAATTAAAATAACTCACTTTTTATGTTCCTCATTCCTGTGTTTTGTATTGTATCCTTATTTGTCACTGGTAATCTGCAAATTAGTTATTTGCTAATGCTTTATAAGGAATCAGTACTAGATTCAATGCGCAAACGTCTCGTTCCTGCAATCCAACGTTGGGGCTAGACCTGTATTATTATCCATTTTAAATATCTAAAACGAACGGTAACACCGTTAAAAAGAAATTTATTAGATATTAATAATTCTTACTTATAATATAACATTTACCAATAAGTAGGTACAATTTGTATATACAATGTTATAGAATTCGTTATTAGCTTCAGCTTACCCGTTATTGAAATATTTACCCTTAAAATTATAATAAGTAAGTATTTTACAAGCACGATGCAGTTCGTAAAGTGTTGGTACGACCTTACGACCGCTCCGGATGAAAAACCAAACGCCAATGAAGCTATATCGCGCTCAGCGCACCACCTGGGGTGACGGGTGACGTTGACGGGAAACGGTAAGGGCGGAGTCGACGGTGATTGGACGAACGGATCGGGCGGACCAATCGCAGCACGGCAATTTCGGAGGAAGTCAAGTACGCTACTCTCATGTATAATTGGGTTTCGAATCACGGTACAGTAGTTTAATAATATATGTTATTGTCCTGTTCTAGTATGAAGTGGTAATGTTTATTTAACAATTCATTAGAAATAGCCTCGCAAATGTACAACGAACAAAATCCGAAAAGCTAACCTCCTTAAAATGGCAACGTCCGCAGAGCAAGCAGTCTGTAGTGGCGGTCCCGACGGACCACTACCGCAGCTACCGTCGCGTGGCGCCCCCCGCCCCCGCCCCCGCCCCCGGCGCGGGCTCCCCCCCCGCGGCCCCCGGCTCGCCCCCCCGCGCAAAGAAGATCCCGAAGCCCATCAACTACATCCACGCGTCGAACCCGAACCTGCTCGACTTCGAGAAGAGCGACTTCGTCACGAAGCCCACGCCGCAGGTGCCGGCCAAGCCTAAGGCCACTAAGGTACGTGGAGTTTTAGCCGGTACGGTTTCTCTTGTAGTGAATCGCAGGAAAAGACATTTGTAGGGTTTGTTTATGTTTGTTGCCGACAATGACTTATATCGCAGACCGGGGTCGGAAGGTCCGCTTGACTCGAGTGCTGCTGTGTAATGACACTGAAACGGCGACATCGGCCAGTCATCTCAGATTCATACTCCGTTATGTGAAGCAGTTGGGATGTCTTTGGTGAAAGCTAAATAATATAGGGTTAACATATTAAAAAACTCACTAAATATTACAAGCGTGAACTCGGCGAGACGGCTGCTTAGTAGCGACTTCTTTGATAATTAGACTCAATTGTTGAAATAATTTACAATATTCTGATTATTGTCTTCGTTTGGATGTATACTTACTCAATATTTGAAATTTTGTTACGTATTTTTTATTTTTTCTTTGAGTAACGATACGTTAATGTCATGTTTGCGTTAAATAGTAAATTATTTTGTTTTTAGCCTTGAGGACCAGTATTTGACTTCGGCTGTTGGTCTTCCTTGTAAATAAATAAATAAATAATCACTAAAAAATAATAATTTAAGTTTACCGGTGTAATTTTCTTTGCATTTTTATAAAAATGCAATATTTTTTCCCTATTTTTCTACGTAGTGGGGACTCAAAATGAAACATCTCTTTAGAAACATTACAAATAATAACATTAATTTGAGATTTTTGGATAAAAATTAGTACAAATATAAATAAAAATATGGATTGAATTTAGACGGCCACCAAAAACTCTAAACGGTTACCAAAATTTATAAATAGTCACCAAATTACGTTTCCTAAAATAAAATTTCCTGTGACAGAACCGAATCGGATAACAGTAGGTTAAGGTTATTTTTTTCATACTTCGGGTCCTCGTGTGCGTTCCAGCCGGAGAGCCTGGCGGGGCTGGTGACGCTGGAGCAGTTCATGCTGAAGAAGCAGGAGGAGGAGCGCCGCCAGCTCTACTCCAACCGCGTGCTGCTCGGCATCGAGCGGGACCGCAAGCAGCTGCAACAACGTCTGCACAGGATCGGTGAGTACTGTACACATACACATACACATACATCGAGCGGGACCGCAAGCAGCTGCAACAACGTCTGCACAGGATCGGTGAGTACTGTACACATACACATACACATACATCGAGCGGGACCGCAAGCAGCTGCAACAACGTCTGCACAGGATCGGTGAGTACTGTACACATACACATACACATACATCGAGCGGGACCGCAAGCAGCTGCAACAACGTCTGCACAGGATCGGTGAGTACTGTACACATACACATACACATACATCGAGCGGGACCGCAAGCAGCTGCAACAACGTCTGCACAGGATCGGTGTGTACTGTACACATACACATACACATACATCGAGCGGGACCGCAAGCAGCTGCAACAACGTCTGCACAGGATCGGTGTGTACTGTACACATACACATACACATACATCGAGCGGGACCGCAAGCAGCTGCAACAACGTCTGCACAGGATCGGTGTGTACTGTACACATACACATACACATACATCGAGCGGGACCGCAAGCAGCTGCAACAACGTCTGCACAGGATCGGTGTGTACTGTACACATACACATACACATACATCGAGCGGGACCGCAAGCAGCTGCAACAACGTCTGCACAGGATCGGTGTGTACTGTACACATACACATACACATACATCGAGCGGGACCGCAAGCAGCTGCAACAACGTCTGCACAGGATCGGTGTGTACTGTACACATACACATACACATACATCGAGCGGGACCGCAAGCAGCTGCAACAACGTCTGCACAGGATCGGTGTGTACTGTACACATACACATACACATACACATACATCGAGCGGGACCGCAAGCAGCTGCATATGCACCGCAGTCTGTCATTTTCCGAAATGGTTTAAAATTATTTATTATTTACTTATTACAGTACTAATTACTTTATTGAACTTGCAATGCCAATGCCAACAAATATTTTTTGCGCCTCATTCCGTACATAGGTTCCACAAACGAAACGCTTGCGGGAGCTTATTTTTCCTGTGCTGCCATCTATAACTGCGTTTAATACAGTGACTTTATAAAATTAACTCCTACCACTACACAACTAAATCTAACCAAATTGAACAAAATCTAAATTGGTCCAGTATCGCCGTTTGGGAGTTACGACAGACACAGACAAATACAACATAACGTTTCAGTACCCTTGTTTTTCGCCAGGAGTTAAAAAACAGACCTTCCAGACCAAAATAAGATCAAAAGTAAGGTTAATGGCAGTTTAATTTTATGCTAAATAGAGTGCATCATAGCTGCTTATAACGTCGAGGACCGCTATCATCATTCAAATAGTATACTATCCCTCGCTCTGCGGGTCCAGCATAAAATAATATATGAAAACATTCCACAGTATGTGCCGATTCGGAGATAGAACATACATGGGGGTCCAATTAAAGCAAATTAAACCCATCTTCCACCCTATATGTGATGAATCACTAAGAGTAATCCCTGAGTTCCTAAATAAATAGTTTGAGATCAAAAGCGACATTCACGCTCACAATTCCATTTTGCCATTCTAAAAGCATGAGCGTTGGTGGCTTTTGATTTAAGAAGAACAACAATGTTGTCATCGTGGGCTTTCCTGTATAAAAAACATTCGAAAATGTGGACGGCTCACCTCGTGATGGCCTCGTTCGCGACGATGACAGGGGCTCGAAATGGATATTCGAATTCAAATTTTGAGCTTAAACGCCGCCATTTTGACATTCTACGATTTAATCATGGCTGCCATACAAAAGACAAACATTGACATAAAAGATCTGTATACTGATGTCACGAATTAGTCAGAAAATTATATTAATGGTATAATATTTATTTTTGTCTCTGGTTCTGGTTGTGATTGTGTTGTGTAATGTGAATGTTTTCCGGCACCCACGAAAGAAGTCATCGAACTCAGTGTGGGACTGCGAGTGCGAAAGCATGTAATATGTTATACTTAGCTAAAAAGATAAAAAAACTTAACCTACATTAAAGTATTCAGTATTGGAATATCCCATTCCAGTCCCGGACGTGATATACGGTGAAGTAGGCGCAGCTTGCGCCCCCGCCGACATCCCTGTGCCCGTCCTCGAACTACAAGCCGCCGCCAACGCCACGTCCAACGCCTCGTGCAACGCCACAACCAACGCCACACCGAGCGCCACAGCGAACGTCCTCAACACGGCCGCCTACAAGGAGCGCCGGCCCGAGCCCGGGAAGGGGAAGCCTATATCTGTCAAGGGAAAGGACGGGTCAGTTTGTTCAGTTACTGTACCGCTTAACGTTATGCTATCGATATTTCTGTAAGTACATTTTAAAACGGTGATAGCTCGGTCGTAACGCGTCTCCCGGTCAGAATGCGGTTTCCAATCTTACAACGGTAACTTTAACTACAGTAAAATCGTGATAAAATTCATGGCAATAGGGTGCTTTTAGTTGCAGATTTATAGCTTCTTAACAACAAGTACCTATCGGGTTCGATTTCGATTCCTCTAGAAAAGTTTGTGTTTCTGGTTCTGGGTGTGATTGTTTGTGTGGTGTGAATGTTTACAGCACTCACTCTTTTTTGTTAATTATCCCACCTTATGGTAAGTGATGATGTGGCCAAGGATGGTAAACAAGCTAGGCCTAAAATGACAGGCTTTAAGCTACTCACATTCTAGACTTACCGTGCTTACCACCCTCGACTGGTTCAACACATTTTGGTGATGAAAATAAACGTGATAATAGAAAGTAATATTTATGTTTCAAACGGGATATTTATCGTTTACATCTTGATTTTGAGAGCTCGATCGAACATAAATATCAATTAATGTGACCAAGTGAACTTAAAAATTTGTATAATAATGTAAAATTCGTGTCTGCATGTTGCACGTATTTCTAATACAACAGTTGGCCGCAGAACTAGTTTGGCTACAAGAAACAGCCCGTATATTATTCAAGGAGGATAATATTTCTTACCATCCGTTTCCGCAGGTACGAAAAGATAATATACACGGACGATCCCCCCGACACAAGCGAAGACGGGGATCTCTCGTGCTACGAGGGCGGCTACGGCGTAGGGAGCGGCTACGGCGTAGCGGGAGGTCAGGCGGCTCCGCGCCGGGCCGCGCCGCCGCCGCTCGCGCCCGAGCGGTGGCGAGACTCGCTGCGGAGGAACGACAAGGTATCCTATACTACCTGTTACAAGAACGTGTACCAATATTTTTATAACACATTAGTCTGTATGTGTATCGTGCCAGACAGAAATCGTCAGCCAGAGAACGAAACTCGAACTACCAACTGTTAGCTTAGTTGGGTACGCGTTGGGTACGCGTTGCCTTCTAAGCAGGGGTAACCCTGTATCGAGTTCGATTCCCGGTGGGAACACAAGTTGTAGGAGTGATTGTGACCCAGTTGGTTCAGTGGGCAAGTCTCTGCCCTCTGCCCCGTTAGTCCTGGGTTCGATTTCTGGATCACAATTTTATTTTACTCACCAATTGACATTCGTGCTTCTGGTTCTGGGTGTGATAGTTGAGTGTGGTGTACATATCCCCGGTCCCCACGGTACAAGTATATGGTCTGCGGGCTGCGAGTGTGAATTCGTTTGTTTGCTTATTGATATTGCAAAAACCTATCTTTGATATAAAAAAATTTGGGATTTTTTTCAAAATGCCATGTAGAGAAATAAGCTCCTATAACAAACCGCAACTACCGCTTTCGCGCCCAATGTTTTTTTATGTCAGATAGGTAAGCATTTCGACGCTATCTCACCTGATGGAAAGTGATGATGCGGCCGAATATGTAGCATGCTTACCTAGAAGTGTAGTAGTCTGTGTTGCAGACTCTCTAGAGATGATCCTTTTATGATAATACTACAATACTTATAAAATAATTATGATAACCAGCTCCTACCCGCGACTTCGTCCGCTATAGTTCGCTAGTAACTACGTATGCTTAATTATTATCTTCTATATGTATCGCCCTAACGCACATACATTTTATTTCAGTACCATGGGCTTCAAAAATATTGCATATAAACCAACTAGCCGTGCCCCGCGGCTTCGCCCGCTATTGTCAAGTTAAAAAGTAGCCTATGTGTTAATCCTAAGTATAATCTATGTACATTTTAAATTTAATCATATCTGTTCAGCCGTTAGATCGTGAAGAGGGAAAAAACATACTTACACACAAACTTTCGGATTTATAAAATTAGTAGAATGAGGTGCGCGAGCGCAAAAATGTTTGTCCATAATAATTAAAAACCTATTGGGTTTTTTCTCATTTGATTGTTGGTGCTTTGTCACAAAAAGCAACGCATCTACCGAGAAAAGACGCAGCCTACGTGTTAATTCTAGGTATAAGCTACGTCTATTTTAATTTCATCTAAATTGGTTAAGCTGTTACAGCGGGAAAAGAGTGCAAGTAAATAAAAGTGGGCGAAGCCGCGGTGCACGGCTAGTGTGTAATGTCCCGTGTTGTATCGAGTGAACATCCGCAGGTACACAGCGCGCGGGGCACGCCGGGCAAAGCGGCGGACGACGGACAACAACACACGTCAGTATCTATTTATTTTTTATTTTATCTCCATATTTTTATTTTAGTTTTCACTCTGCCAACTGCACATTTAGCCAGTGACAAATAAATCATTTACAAATTAGCCAAGTATCACATACAACCGGTCCTAGTCGCCTGTCCCCTCGAAGTCGAGTAGGAGTCCCGGTCCGGTCGGAGGCGAGTCGCGCTCGAGCGGTGCTAACTTCACTAGGACTTTTTCTGGAGTTTTGGGGAGAAAACGAAAATCACGTTTTTAGCTTCGTCCGCCTGCATTGGGGCACGTACCCGGACTATTAACAGATGTAACAGGTATAATAATCCACGTTACACGGTAACCCAAGTCTTAGTAAGTAATATAAAATCAACATCGTAATTTTTTTCGTTTTCGCACCAAAACTTCCGTTCATTTTGTATGTTAATTGAGGGACGAAACGAGCGAGACGTTCGCCCGATGGTAAGCGTCACGCTCGCCCGTTGCATTTCGGCGCCCCGCCGAGTTACGAACTTAGGTTCTAAATTGCACCCAGTCGCAGGGAAATTATAGGGCCCAGAGAAATCTAATATCTCAAGGTGACGAGCGCATTGTTTTGCTGCGCTGGATTTTGAGCCAAGTTCTAAATTCCGCGGGACTGACGCTTACCATCTGGCGATCGATTTACTCATTTCATCACTCAATAACAAATTCCACAATCGCCGATTGTTCGTCAGGTGGAACCACGCGGGCAGCGAGGCGGCGGCGGGCGGCGCGGGCGGCGCGGGCGTGTCGCGGCTGCGGCTGATGTTTGGCGCGCGACACACTCCTGCGCAGGTACGATACTACAATATAGCTTCTTTGCTACTCGACAACCCTGTTGGCGCATCGTGGTGGTCTTTCCTTTCTACTCCGCAGGTTCAAAGTCGAAGTGAAATTGTTTATTTCGCGAAGTGAACGTTTCCGCCGGTTGAAACGATGATTTCTCACCTGGGCCCCGAAGCTCGCCGACGTCGAGGCGCCTTGGCGAAAAGAAATGGCACCCCTGGGTCCGAGTTTCCTAATAGGAACAATATGGGAGTCTTTTAGTCGCAACTGAGTAGGCATCTTATAGGCGAACGTGCTTCATCGTCGACCCATCGGGTCAAAAATATTGACAAAACGCTATCCTACTGCGATGCTTCCGTTGGTCCCTTAGTATTCTGCTAAATCGAGGACTCTATCGCAGTTGACCGGCAAAAGCTCCGCGCTATGGCCCGTAGAAGAAGTAACGTGACCTAGGATCCTAGAGTATAGTTAGCAGCTCTAAAAACCGTATATGTGCCCCTGAAATCATCAATGAATATAGTATTCCATTGAAGCAGTAAAAAAATCCATCTCGTGGTTATCTATGTCGACTTTCCGGCACCTCCGATACGAGTACTTAGAGAACTTGGGAGCGTGAATGCGTTTGTTTGTTTGCGATATCGTGACTCGGGAGCTAAAGGAAATAGGCTACGACGGTAAGCGATGACATAATCTCAAAAGGAACTGCCGAAATACGTCAGCATTTCGATGAAAAGTAGCAAGCCAGGCGAAAGTGAGAAAATTCCCTATGATCGGGGATTTCAATCGAACGTTACCTTCACCGGAAACCGCTACATCTGTCTGGCTTCAACACGTTCGTAGTTATTAGAGGTTCCGTTGCATGAAATACGTCTCCTGTTACAACACGTATCGTTCGTGCCGGCAGGCTCCCCGCGGGCACTACCCGCACCTGCAGTGCCCGCCCACGTTCCAGCCGGAGACCTACTCGCTGGCCTCCCACCCGCGCCGCGCCAGGCCACACCCGCCTCCCCGCCCCCCTGAGCCCTAGCCTCCCCGCCCGCGGCCGGCTCGTGCCGACATGTCGCCGAGGGACCGCGCCAGCTCCACGACCCCGAGTGAATGCTGCCCGCGCGTGACGTCACATGTGTAGTTCCGGCGGACGGTACGCGCGAGCGCTGTCGCCGCCCGTGCTCCACGATACGCGTGCTGTCGTATTGCATTCCTGGCTGGGGCGCTGCGGGCCCGATGACTCGACTGGATGACTACGTTACGTCACGTGACGCCCGCTGACTTCGCACCCCCGTCGTCCTTTCGCAGTACGCCGAGCGAACGCTTCTCCTGCTGAAGTGAAACATTTCTAGCGGTCCGGCATTTCCTCCTGTCGCGCTTCCTCCCCTTGAAGCACGACGTAGCTTGAGCGTGAGTCCGAGGGGTACGTTCGTGGTTCCTCCGGTATAATTTTGGTTGCCCGTCTGAAGTAGTCGAATATTTCGACGCTCGAATTTGCGACTGGCGGTCGATGTCCGTTTAAATTGAAAACAAAAGCGCGGATCTCGATTCGCCGACCGACTCCCTGTCTATACTAAAATAGCTCTCGATGTAGTCGATACGAATGATCTGCTCGTGAGCGAAACCGTGGTCGATATCGTAAAATATAATTGTTGTGTACATTTTGGAAGCTTTATAAACCGACGGACGCCCGACGGTTACATATTAAAATTAACAAAAATAAATTAATTTAGCTAATAAATAAAAATATGAATATACATATATGTAAATTGGCGTGTTCGGTGAGTATAGAGACTGATGGTATATAAGGCATGTTGTTAAACGAATGAAAACTATTGAACATATCCATTAGTTGCATTACAATATTTTCAATCGAGTTTACATCGAGATACTTGTATGTGAATAATTTTGTAGCACCTAAAATAACGCTGATGATTTGGTAAAGCTGTTGTAATAATAATCGAGACAATATTAGATAAGAAAATTTAACTTAATGATGTCTTTGGATAAAATAACAAATTGTGTTTTATTGGAAAAACTCGAAATATGTTAATAACCGTGTAGCATGCCGCTAAATATTGGAACGAAAGTTCCTTATCGCGCGTTGCGAAAGGGGGCTAGACGGAAAAAATTAAGACCAAAAGTTGTAACGACATTTTTTGCTATAGATGTAAGCCATACCACGTTCTCGTCCGATCACCGAAGTTAAGCAACTTCGGGCGCGGTCAGTACCTGGATGACCGCCTGGGAACACCGCGTGATGTTGGTTTTTGCATGTTTCTTTTAATTTTGGAACGAAAGTTCCTTATCGCGCGTTGCGAAAAGGGGCTAGACGGAAATTGAACTTCGTTCCATCCGGGTGTCCCTTGACACCTCTCAAGTTTTTTTTATTATATCGATTAACTTGAGCACTAAAGAGGAAACGTTGAAGTTTATGGCCGGTACACACGATCACATCATCAATAATCAATTCCTCAATTAAACTTGAACATGTCCGAGCGTCAACCAAATTGTTTTGATAATTGACACCCGCTACAAGTGCTTGATCAAGTTAAATTCGTGCAGATTGGATCGCGTGTGCCAGCCATTACTCAGCTCATTGTATAAAATGTATGTCTCGAAAAAGTAGCCGTAATTTGAGTTCCTTTACATTTATTGACGCTAATGGTACTGAGGAGTGGTGTATGGTGCAAGCATGACGTCCAGTATTACGTACTAAAGGCGCAAAAGTAGCCAATTTTTAATATTTTTTACACTTTAATTCGATTATTACTCGATTTTATACGAAGTCTATGTTTTGAATATATTTAAAAGATATTTTCTTATTATATATTAGAGGTACTTAAGCGTGTATTTACATTAATAGATCTACCTTCCATTGTGTATGAAATTATTTCAATTATTATGTATATTACGCTGCTCAATAATTTTTAATATTATTTGTGTTAACCGACGCAATAATTATATAAAAATTGTTTACCATTGATTTAGGAATTGATTTGTAGTAGTAGTAAGTAAACTGAGACGTTTAAAGGTAAGATATTAATTATTATTGTCGTTAATTAAGAGGGCGTCGCTAGTAAAGGCAATTAGATTAATTTAATTACTTACAAAAAATACCCTCTTAATTTGCGAGCCGAAAGGGGCGGTAATTAAACAGGCAATAATACTGGAACCAACATTAAACGATCATTTGATTCAAGAAATATCATAGAGAACCAATGAATCAGAACCCGAAGAAATGTAACTTCCCTTTGAATTTATTATATATTAATTTCACAATTGTTTCGCTTGTTTGAGGTCATTGCGGAAGGATGCCGGTCTGTTTATTGACCGTGCCAAAGTTATCATAATCACGCCATTACCATAAGTTATTTTCAATTGTAACGAACACCACTTAGTATAACGTTTGTATAGCTATTTTACATGTTGACTATTGCGTATTTCGAAGTTACTTTAGAGCTCAATTTTGAAAGTTTTAATCCTGATTTGTACGTGTGATCGCTAATTTGTACAATAACTATGTACTTGATAAGTTTGTATTCGAGGGCTTGTGAGAAGAACAACATCGCAGATATACGAATTGTGTGATTATGGCTAACACACATTAAATAGGGTGTCCCTTAAACATTGATTGACATGTCATTTAATCTGTTTAAAAACAATTGTAAGAAAACGTTTACAATTTTGCATATATTTAACTTTGGTATATAAAATAATTATTAGAATTATAAAAACAATGCAACAAATTGTAGCCAGCTGGCTCCTGAACTAAGAGTGATCCTGTATCTCAGGTAAGCGTCCCAGATATAACTGATATAATAATATAAAATAAAAGAGATGAAAAGTAAAAAGTCAATAGAACAAAATGAAACAGACTATTATCCTACTAATATTATAAATCCGAACGTTTGTGTGTAAGTGTAAGTATATTTGTTCCCACTTCATGCTGTAACGGCTGAACGGATTTAGATGAAATTTGGAATGAACATAGATTATACCTAGGATTAACACATGGGCTACTTTTTAACTTGATAATAGCGGGCGAAGCCGCGGGGCACGGCTAGTTGTTGTTATACTTAATCGGATTGACGTATATTTTCAAATAAAAACTTAAAATGAACCAATTCAGTCGGGTTTGGGTTTTTAAGTTAATATTTTTTGAGTAATGAATATGTTATTTTTAAAAAGCGTATAGTCGTGCTTTTTAAATGCAGGCAATAATAATAATATATTTTGATTAGGTAATTATTTCTAAAAACATAGATGATTTCAATCAACGTTGACGCTGTGACACCCTCGATATTTTTATTGAAGTAAAGTATATTATTGGTATATTCTTAGAAGCTCATAAGCTCGATCTACGCACAGGGTCGCGATATACCTGTTAAGATATTTTAAAAATTTATTTTTGTCTAAACTAATATTAATTTAGTACTTAAGTATTCGACGTAACTATTATTTACTAAGAGTGCTATTATTTTATTACGACGTAGATTTAATGTGAACATATTATATTCCTACTACAATAAGTAAAGTTGATGTTGTATTTAAATACCTATATATGTATGTAGGTATATGAATGTAAACGCAACAACGCTGTGCTGAAAGAGTTATTATCAATAAATAAACTTTATCAATACAAAACACTCGCGTTTCATTTTGTGTACATTAATAATTAATTAGCTCGACGACTACTGTTTGTAGACACGATACAGAACATTAATCACACATATATAGCGCGTATGATTATATATAATGCAGATATTTCAGTAGAAAACTCTTTTTAACGGCTTCCTGGCGCAGCTAGTTGCGCGTCTGCCTCCTTAGCAAGGGGTATCGAACACAACTTTTCTCGCCAAAGTTTTCACTACACAGAAATTTGTGTTTCTAATTGGGTGAGATAGTGTGTGTATGAAATGAATGTGGAAACATTCATTTCCAGGATTCAAGCTTTTAAACTGTGGGGCTTTGAGTGTAAAAGCGTTTTTGTAGTATTTTTAACGTGCCATTTTATATTGGAAATGTGTAAGTACACATACACGCTGATTAAAAAGCTTACCATGAGCGTATGAGACAAAGAAAATAACAAACAAATATGTAACTGATTGATACATCTACTTATACTTTACCGATATTAAAACTCGCAATCGAGTAGAATTTGCAATGCAATATACCTAATAATTAGTTTGTACGGTTCATGCTCTAAAACTTCTGTTTGCCTGTATAACTAAATTATAATTTAGTTATACAGGCAAACATAATAATTATTATTACTATCAACTTAATGTAAATACTGACATGCAGACGACTACCTGTGTTTTAATCATTTGTAGGGCATCTGCATAGTAACCTTTCAAAAAGCTGCCTATTACAGAGCATTAACAAACATTTCAAAGGTTGGGACAAACAGACGCTAAAAATAAATGTTATTTATCTTTATATATATATAAAAATCAATGCCACTTTTCGTTGTTATTTTATAACTCAAGAACGGGCTGACCTATCCAAACCAAATGTTTAGACTTTGTTCGGACTATTTAGTAGATGGTTTATGTGAAGTTTGCACAAAATCTGTCGAGCGGTTCTTCATTTATCACACCCGGGCGAAGCGGGGGCGGATCGCTAGTTCAGTATAAAACATGCCTTAGTACATACTAACAAACAAATGAGGTAAAATTAATATTTATATTATGACATGTATCTTTGTAATTATTTTCCTCAGCACTAGGTCTCTTAAGAGCCTGTAGGTATAGCTGGGTTAGGTACAGCGATTTCCGGTAACAAAATACACCCTAATAATATAGGTACTTATATGTATGTTAAGAAATACGGTCCCTTTTGTACCCATTAGGTACGAAACCTCTAAAAGGCCATTCTCACCATAATTAACATATACTTAGTTAAAACAAACGCATAAAACTAACACTGTAAAGAAGAAGATACGTAATGGGGCGAGCTCGCAGCTAACTTGATATTCAACAGAAGTAAATTGTCGAGTAAAAAAGTATAACCTTTGTCTCGAGCTTATAATTAACATAATAAATGAACTGGGCGGAGAATTAACTGAGCCTGAGTGCGATTTAATAAGAACACCGAGGGACTAATCTAATAACTTCTGCCTTCAAATAAAAATGCTGTGTGACCTAATGTCTCTGAAACTTACAATTAGGTCTTGACTACTGGAGTAAGTGACTGTGACTTAAATCCAGAATAACAAACATTTATTTAGGTTGATTACCTACTCACTTAAAATTAGTAAGTACATCATACCTATGTGCTTAGAGGCTTCTATATTACGAAAATGCATCATTTTGATTAGCTTTATAACGATCCTTTTTTTGTAACAGTAAACATACGTTTGACTACAATCACACCTGATGGAAAGTGACGATGTATTCTAAGGTGGAGCACGCTTGCTTAGTAATACCTATTCACTTTACTTGAACACACCCAAATTGTACCTACCTACTACTACATAACAAAATATGTTTACGGTCTAGCTACATAATAATATGTTGTTAGATGCGTTCCTACGTATCTACATAATAATCGGAATAATACCGTTCAGAGCAATAATTATAACACTGTACAAAATGTAAACGACAAAATACTAAGTCAGTATCACACTTTGATCACACTATTCGGACACGGCCAATAGGCCGGAGTTCAGTAGTCGAATTATTCTTCTATATTATTATATATATACTCAGGCACCCACATAATGTATATGTGGGTGCCTGAGTATGCATGCATACCCAGGTACACACATATGCTGTAAAATTTCCTATATTTTTTAAACCTTGTACAGGAAAATGAATATTCAATATTTCGTATTCCGAATTCTGATCCACCTACTCAAATCCTCCCTCGCATAGTCCTACAAAACTTTATAATGTAAGCAGATCAAAATGAAAACGTTATAAATATAATAATTTAGGTAGATATGTAGAGCAGGCTCCAATCTGTTAGCGCCGCATGCTGTACAAGGGTGGCTTCATTTGAATAGGCGCGGGTGAGGTTGTACAATGCAAATGTGACGCCGGACAACGGTCGCGCGAGCTCGTTACACGCGCACTTACTATTTGTTACCATTTTGCTACGTATGCATAGCTAGCTATATATTACTATATAATAGATGCGGATAGGCATACCACTGTATTTAGAGATATTTTGTCAATTGTAAGTATTACATTACTCTTAGGTACATCTAGTTTGTATAGATTGTGTAAACTTGATTGTGAATGCGTTTATGAAAGGGTTTAATTATGTTTATGATTTAGTTTAGTCGTTTTTTGACGTATCCTTTGAACGGCGCAGAGGGCAAGTCTCTGCCCTCTGCGCCTTGGGTCCTGGAATCGATTCCCGGCAGGAGCACAAATTTCCTTCCTAAGAAATATTTGAGCTTCAGGTTCTGGGTGTGATATGTAAATGTTACCGGTAGCCGACAAGAGTTTTTGAACTTAGTGTTGGGCTCTAAGAGTGAATGCGTTTGTTGGTTTCATTTCTTTACACACATTATTTTGTGAAATAAAGTTTTCAAAAACTATTAAGTCTCTTATTACATCCTAGAGAGTCAGGTTTATCAAAAATTTAGTCTGACGGAGTGTCGCTTAATTAGAAGTAGGACACAATTTACCGCTAAAAAAGTTAAATTTATTAATTGTGTGCTATATGAGGCTGTTGAAACCTAACCTACGAATCAAGAATAGTTACTTGATTGTTTAAAGACGTGAATATTAATACAATTATGTCTATATACATCTTTTGCTAAAGTAATGTATTAAGAGTTGGGCGGTCATATTATAGTTATATGTATAACTAACATTAAATTAATAACTGTGTTTTAATAACGTAATAGATAGGTAGGTGCTCTTCAACTTACGTACGATTTGTCTTTACGTAGCGGTTCACTCAAATAAATACCCGTGTAAGACTAATACATCAAATAATAAATATTAAATACGCCGTCTGTTCGGGAGCACTCTCTCGGATTACCTCTCATATCTATTTCTCACGGAGTAAAAACCTGCCTGTATTTATGTGTTTGAACGTGTTGCGTGATTTAATGGCTAATCTCACGGCGCCGTGTTTTACCGGCCGGAAGGAATTTGGACAAGCTGGAACTGAGGCGGGGAAATTGTTTCAAAATTTTACTTGTGTTTTAAGATCTTCGTTTTGTTCTCAACGATATGAGAGAAATCGAACAAATGGTTTCCTCATTTAACTATTGACCGCCGAGCCAAAAGACTTATTGGTGATAATAATCTGGTTGTGACAAAACTGTTGAGTCGGACATCGACGGACATCGACGTAAGGTAGCGAGCCTTTCGGTTTTGTATCGTTTGCATTTCGGAGAGTGTGCGCAGGAATTATACGAGTTAATTCCCCCAAGCCCGTTTTACCATCTAACAATAAGAAAGAAAGAAGTTTATTATCCGTACTGCGAGGGAGTGGTTACTCATTGCCCGCGTCTTTGTTACCTGAGCGGTATAATCTGGCAGTCTTCAAGTCAAGAGTGAATAGGTATCTTTTAGGTAACCATGCTACATCTTCGGCCGCGTCATAGCTTTCCATCAGGTGATAAAGTGGTCAAATGGTTGCCTATCAAACATAAAAAAATAAAATTGTGTTCAAACGCTACCTACAATCGAGCTTATAGGTAACTCAAGTGCTCAAGCCTTGACCTAAGTCTTTGCTGTATACAGTTTTAGTTTAGATTTAGGAAATATAGGCAATTGGCCCGTAGTTTGAACTTGCTAGAACGTTTGCCTACAACTATATTCCTCCTTAATGCCAGATATAGTAAAAAAAACATTGAAATTCGTTCTGAAAGTTTTAATTTTGCAATCTGTTAGCGTGAATCGATGCTAAAACACTACAATGTAAACCTCAGGAACGCTCCATGCTTCTGCATCAGTAAACACGCGACAGTGTAGCGTGTAGCTCTAGCTACGCAAATATACTCGTGGATTCCGCACTCCGAGCCAACACGATGACGTGTTTGGATATTCACACCAGTAGCCTTGCAGGAACATGGTTGAACTATGACTTGCTACGGTCTACGTGTCACTCGATTATGATAGTTGGTAGGTATTCCTATAAATTCCTATACATTTAATTGAAGTACATTCGTACATCACCGCCCCTTCAAGTGGAAAAACTTGTCACTAAATGATGTTCAGCTTTCTACGGGACCCCCACCTACCGTGTAACATATTCCTGTGAGCCCTAATAGCTGAAATTTAAAATTCCAAGGTACGATATACCATAACCTTCTAATTTTAGGCATATTGCTATCGATACAGTGTGTGGTAGAGCAATGCTTTTCACAAACGTTGGTTTTGAAGCTGATACGTAATCCGATACCGCTCTGCTGCCATTACCGACAACAGATAGATAAAGCTATGCATAATAATATTTTGTATCAGTTATCCTTTGGTTACTATCTAATCTATTTGTATGCGATGCGATACTCCTGAGGTATTGTTCCAAGATTGTAAACAAAGTAGGCCTTGAACGAAAACTGTAGATTTTAAGAATAGCGGCCGGAAAAAAATTGGATGCATGAAATACAGTTTAGTAAGTTACGATGCTATGGTAGAGCAATATATCCAGCCAGTCAAGCATTATAAAAACTACCAAATGATATGGTTCTCAAAGGAGAACCATTTAATGTCTCTGCATTGGAATCGTATGAGGTTGAATAACGATTAAACCTAATACGATTCCAATGCAGAGACACTGATCTTTTCCCGTATGGGATAGATTGACAGTACGGCAGTCGACGTAAATGTCTCCAAAGTAAGGATTTTGCAAAGCTGTAGGTTTGTTTCATATCTCGATTCTTCAAAGTTTGTGGTTTTTTAACATGTTGGTATGCTCAGAAATGTTTTCTTACTTTATCTTTATTATAACCGGTCGCGTCTATGGTGACAGCTAAAACTTACTATTATAAACAGAATTAACTACGCCGTTTATTATTAGGTACATTACCACTGCGTCAATACAGTTCATTTTACAAAGACGCAACCGACAGTTAAGTTAGAAGAAAGCGCATAGTTTCCTTTGAATAAAGAGTTATTTTTGTCTAATACTATAATGTGTGTTTGTTAACGTAGATATGAAGCAATGTCATGTTAGTTCTATAAACTATCGTGGAACCTACAAGTTTCGCTAGATTCAATCGTGCAATGTTATATGAGTGCGGCGTGTCAATACAATGTGTGGTGAAGCGAGACGATACGCAAAACGGTTCGCTCTGCAGCTCACTGCGGCTCGACGGTAATCCAACACAGCTCCGAATCTGCGATGCACGTTACAGCAGCTTCTTGTGTAATAATATCAAACTATTTCGATACAGCTAGTCTAATAAAGACTGTATTAAACCAGAGTTTCGAAATTGTGATAATTCAAATTATTGCAGAATAGGTATTTATTGAAATAGCTCATAGATAAAAAAAAACATTTCTCTTAAATTGAATATCACCATTTATCAGAAGAATTCTTTGCTATTGTCGTCATTTCACGACATTTCTTAAAAACTTTCTTTAAATGCCTTGGTTTCGGTCATTTTCTTCTTCTTCAAGTGCCTCTCCTTAACAGAAGGTTGACATTCATCTTTTTGAATTTATTTTTGACCAGGGCTAGCCTGAACAGTTCTTCTGCAATCATTGATTTTCTTGTTGCTCCTAATGATTTTGTAGTCATGGATGGCCTAAGAATCTTCTTCTCGTATTTTTAACATGTTCAGTTTAACCTCTTTAGATATGATATTTTCTTCGTTTCTTTCTTCTTTCGGCTAGTTTTAATGGCTCTCAAAATACATAATTATAATTATACTCTACCTTTCTGTGTCATTATCGTCTTTTATTTAAATATCGCCAAATCGAAACATAATTAACTAATATTAATAGCTCACTAGAATATTTTTGTCTACTGTGCAGAATAATATAGGTATTGTTATTTTATATACTATAAGTTCACATTCGTTAATATACTTAGTTGATCATATTCCTGTGTTTTTATAAACAATACGAACCTCAAGCGACATTTCATCTGCAAAACTGCTATAAAACGGAATGAATCTGATGCAATTTTGTTATTACCATAAACCAGGCACCTGCCCGAGTCATGCAGCAATATACCGTACTCCGAACTTCGCTCCGAATAAAAATTTAAAACTATATTTACGGTAGGCACACAATAAACTGGGAGCGCAAACAAAGTCGTTACAGCCGCGATGAGCCCGTAAAAATAATACCTCCGCGACTGTGCTCATTGTAAACGAGCGAAGTTTTTCTATTTCCTGCGTTTTGAGCCCCGCCCGCCCAGCCGCCCGACCGCCCGCCCCTGAGGATCTCCGGCGGAGGCCGGTTGAGACCCGATGATGAATAGCAACATCACCTGTCTTCGAACTCGGAGCCGGCTCACAAACTTTCTGTCCGTCAAGTTCCGGGTAAGCGATTACGAACGGTAGCCGAATAAAAAAGTTGTGTTATGCTAAAAAGGTGGGAAAGGTATTTGGGTCTGTCCTTTTGATACGCACGACCTGTTTTACCACTTTTAGAATAAATTGTTACGCAGATAACTCCGGAGATGCTTCCTTGATATTCATAGAACTCAACTGACGGGTTATTTTGATGCTTGATAGGCAAGCATTTGACCACAATCTCACCTGATGAAAAGCGATAATGTAGCATGCTTGCCTGGGAGATAACAACCTATTCACTCTTGCCTTGAAGACTTCCAGATTATACCGTTCGGGGAACAAAGACGAGGGCAATGAGTTATCCTCCTTCGCTGTACGGCTAATAAACGTTTATTATTATCAGTGAAGTATAAAACTGGCGTGAGTGATAATAATGTTATAGTTTATTAAATATTACTTAAGTTATAATATTATTCAGCGGGACAGATATTCCATAAACATAATACCATAAGTATTTAACAAACCAGTGTAAAATAAACAGCGTAGGACCCGAAAGTGTCACCAACTCCACCCCGGGGGTGAATAAACTCAAACAACAGCGGCTAACACCAGGCATAGGCATTGTTTAACGGATCAGTGCGGCCGATGTAATCTCGAGCAGATTATAACGCGTATTACAAACCCTGTGACTCCATCCAATGTTCATCCGTTCCACGCGTGTTCACATTATCGCCTACTTACTCGCTATTTCGGGGTTGTTTATGAAAAGGCAGAATTACCATCACTAAAATATCCCGGAACCGTTATAAAATATGATAGAGGTAAGTAACGTTAATTACTTGTTTTATTAGGCGTGCGAGTTAATTATGGCTTCCTTTTGACACAAGTATACATATACATAGGTACATAGATACTTAACTGCCTATATAAAGATGTGAGACAAATTATAATTTGCTTTCCTGGTTTTTTTTGATGTTTTGGGTTAAAATAAAAAAAATAAGTACTCATATTTTTTTAGGAATTGTTGACATTTTTAGCTATTATACCCAACGATGAAGGAAAGATGTAGCGTAAGTAATCAAAGGTAATACAACTTTTTAATTACAACGTCTTAGAACAATATCTCTGCCGCACGCGGTAATGTTATATAGAAGCGGATTCGACTGTCCTTCAATACAATGTAATCAAAAAAGTAAAGAAGTTCTAGGGTTCTCATTAAGCTGTAGATAATACTATAAATTAATTGTAGTCTAAGTACTCAGAAGTAGGTTTTCCGTTGTATTTTGAGAGTAAAAGCGAGGACCCAGCAAAAGTGCTATGTATTTTGGATAACGTAGGCACCAATCGCCAGACTGTTGGTATTATGTTTGCCTATCAGGCATAATAAAAAACAACCTAGGCCTAGCATGCCGCCGTTGCGCCTACAGCGGGGCTCAACAACCGATGGTCAGACCTTAGGTAGAGTGTGAATGAGAGTGTCCTAGAGTACTGCCCCCCTAGCCAAATACAAAACCCTTTGTGTCTATTCTATTAAAAGAAACGCTTTCAAAATGTAACAGACCTTAAAACTTGCATATATAAGGTTTAAAATATCTTGGCTTGTTATTTAGCGTTCACTGAGATTGCACAGTTAAACCCTTGTACATAAGTTTTAAAGTTTGTTAAATTTGGAAAACGTTTCTTTTCATATTATTATATGAAAAGAAACGTTTTCCAAATTTAATCTCTATTGAGACGAATGATGATGATTGTCAGGTATATATTATTATTTATAGTGAGGTTTTATAGTATGCTTAAATAAGAATGGGTATTAGTACTATACTTAAATCATAGTAGCCGTATTGTATACGTACGTGTTGATGTTATGATACTTGTGTGCAATTCGTGGAATTCTTATAATAATGTGCGATCAGACGTTCGGCTCCAAACCGTCGACCCCAATCAACTGCTACAATATCAAAACTCTTTGTCAGTAGGTGGGATTACGAAGTGAACGGTATCATTTTTCTCCATCACTTACAAACAGTGTTTCGGAAACAGCTCGTCGAAAGTTAAAGGCGCGTCCACACGAGGCCGATACTAAGCCTGCGCCACACGGCCGTCGGCGTCACTCGCCTTCTCTGTAAACAGTTTATGCAAAACGACGAATTGAATAAAGCGAAGGATCTATCTTGGGTCGCTGCCGATGCTACTCAGATGCTACTTACACTTATACGAACAAAACACATATTTGTATAAATATTACTTACTAATATAAAAAGATAGGAAGGCAAAAGGCAATGATTCTGATGACAATCATCCGAAAACAATAAAACAAAACCCATTTGCATTTCTTTTGTGCCCGTTAGTAGGTAATTAAGAGTTACAAATGGTTATAACAACTGAAGTAGCACCTGACACTGAATAACTTTTCTGCTTATGCGTCTCATATACCGGCAACTCGCCCTTTTCGTCCGGCACCAGTTTTATAGCGTCTCTCATATTTATATGTACGTTGTGAACTGCCCGTTGGCTAAGTTGGGTGAGCGTTCGCCTTCTAAGCAGGGGTATCGGGTTCGATTCCTGGCAGAAACACAAGTTTTCTCCCCAAGGAAAATTTGTGTTTCTAGTTCTGGTTGTGATTGTGTGTGTGATGTGTATGTTTCCGGCACCCACGACACAAGTCATTGAACTTAGTGTGGGGCTGTGAGTGTGAAAGCGTTTATATTTATGTTTATGTTCATGCGTGTATAGATTATTCTTTACTTTGTAGAGCTCTCGTACATAGATAATATGCCAATCTAAACTCAAACATTGAAAACATTTCATAAAACTAGTAGGTAAGTCAACTAATTGAACCGGTTCAAGCAAACTATAATTTATGCTAACGTCCAGTGAAAGTAATCAAATCTTTGACAAAACTAGCATTAGTAAGAGCGACTACTTACAAAACGGTTCTCATTCTGAAGCCTTCAAACTACGACACTAGAACTTTAATTAGAAAATTATTGTCACTTAAACTCTTAAACTATCACTTAGTTTAAACTTCTCGTCTTTGTAACTTAACGAACTATTTGAGTTGAGTTCGCGAAGCGATAATGAGAGAGCCTCTGAGTAATTAACAAAGATCTAAGTAGGAACATTGATTGTGTGCACCAAAAATATTTTAAAGATTATCTCACTAGCACGGATACCTTAATTACCAAATTTGTGTGAACAGTGGCCAGCATTTTTATTTACTTTAAAGCGAAGTGTAATCACTTCCTTATCTCGTGCAAATATATGTTTATTGTAACCGTCTGCAAAAAACGGAGAAAGTTCTCAATTTGGTTGTATTTTGTACGTTTGTTACCTCACAATTCCGTCATTCATAAACCGATTGATGCGTTATTTATAACCGAATTATAAACCCACAGTTATTTTATTGGAATGTACAATACAATACAAAAACTCTATATTGTACCAAATAAAATAAAATAAAAAACAATCATATTATTTATATCTAAGTGAAATGGGCGGTCTTATCGCTAAAAACGATCTCTTCCAGTCACCATTTGTAAGGAGAAAGAGAAAAAATGTATGAACGTCGTTTGGTGTTGTAAATAAATATTTGTATATATTTAGGAATATACTTTTAGATTTGTTACAAAGAAATTTCATCAAAATCTGTTCAGTATTAGTAGAGTCTTGAATCAAAATTACTGGAAAAAAATATGTTATCTATTTTAGTAATTTTTCACTTTTGAGTTGTCTTTTCACATTTATTGTGTTTTTGAAGTCACATTAGTATATTCTTAAATCAAAAGAATAATATGCGAGTGTGAAAAAAATTATACAAATAACATTCGTAGGGCAAACCACGTGACACATTATGTTACGTTTGGGTGTAACATAGTGAAGCCGCTGACTCGTCGGCAAATGTGATGGGATAACGCGAGATATCGTTATTATATACACGTTTTGTTATTCAGCTAGTTCGGGCTGTGAAGGCGCGGGCATGTCAGCGCCATCGGATAGGAGCCGAATATCAATCATCTACGGCGATACGATACATTATGTGTTTACCGACGCAGCTCGCGGCGAATACACAACGACCTCACACGTGCTTTCATAAACATCATTTAAGTTTTAAGCGACAAGAACGAAATAGATTTTCTTCATAATAAATTTCACGTCAAATTTTCAGACGCAAGCAAAGCTTAAAAACCCTTGATCAGATCAAATTTATTGAATACGCGTTATTGAGGATAACTCAAAAACTACTGCTCAGATCTTGATCAAATGTAAATTGGACCAATAGGAAAGCACCAGCTTCGGTTCACGTAGAAAGAATATATGAGGTGGCACATATAAAAAAAATACAGTTGAATTGAGAACCCGGTTATAAGACCGCCAAATGCGATGCTCGCTTGATGGTAAGCGAAACGCCTTCAAATACAACTGCATTCTGCAGTGGCAGGGGGAATTTAGAAAAAGAAGTTGAGGGTGAGTCGTGAGGTGGAAAAATTCACTTTTTTTAGTCAAGGCTATGGTCTTAATTAGTTAATGAAGCAAATTAGCATTATTTAAAAATCAATGTCTATAATTTCCAGCTGTGTGTAAAATAATATCATTTTATATTTGACTAGTTGGATAAGTTATAAATAACTTTATAAATAGGGTGTCATGTCCTTTAACCGCTGAGCTACCAAAACCGTGCCCGATGCGACAAAATTATTCTTTTGTATACATAAGCTATAGTTTAAGGTAATTGGAGGTTCAGGATAGCTACTATGCTACGCCTACGAAACTGGCTTACAATTATAGCTATCAGGAGACTGTTTGGAGCTTGGCAACAGACTTCTACTTGATATTGTTCAGCCAAGAAAGTATCAGAAAGTACCCTGCCACTCAATATGTTTTGATCTAAAATATTTGTAGCGGGTTACTAACAAGTCGCGTAAAATTTTAAGCTACACGAGCCGCAGCTTAGCCACAGTCACGCACCGCTTTTTATAAGCTTACAAATATTTTTTAGAGCCCTTGTTGTTTAAGTGTACATTTTGTCTCTCTAATCTCTCTAGGGTCATAGCTTCGCATCACTTTCTCCAAGAACTCAAGCCCCAAGTAATTGTTGCTCTCCAAAGTTTTATATCGAATCGTAACGAAACTTTGGAGCTCATTAATCGCAATTAGATTCAAAGTAGGACAGGCTGAGATTCGAGTTTGCCGAGTAATCGTCGTAATCGGATGCCGGCTACAGCCGTTTGCGAATTTGGTACATTAGTTGACGCCTCGTCGATTCCTAGAATTTATGCTAATTATTTAGAAACTGATCCTTGTAGCTGGCTGTTAGTACGATCATAGTCGAGTGATAACGTTTGTATCTAGAAATAGCTTGCATACAAATAAGTGCAGCAATTCAGAGATATAACTCAAACTTTCGCATTTATTATTGAATAATATAAAAAAAGAAATATAAATAAGATTTTCCAAACTAAACTTCGCCATTTTTTAATGAAGCAATGTTATTATAACCTAAATCAATACATTATGGAAGATTAAATAAAATAGTTCTTATATCTACGGGTAATAAGTTTATCTTGGAAAATCTTAAGTAGTTCTATAGTTAGTATCTAAGTGTCAGTCATCTCAGCCACAAGAAGTCCACTTATTCATTTATTCATTTATTTTTTACCGTAGGAACAATTATGGAACACTTGGTCATGTCTTAAAATCTCTCTCCACTCTCTATCCACTGCTGGATATAGGCCAGTTGGAAATCTTTGGGGGACCAAAGATTTCCAAAAAGAACGGTTGTTAGCGGCCTGCATCCAGCGTCTTCCTGCGACCTTCATTATGTCGCCCGTCCACCTTGTGGGCGGTCTTCCGACACTGCGCTTGCCAGTCCGTGGCCTCCATTCGAGAACCTTTCGGTCCCATCGGCCATCAGTTCTGCGTACTATGTGCCCTGCCCATTGCCACTTAAACTTGCTAATCCCCTAAGTGTCAGTGTTATTAAATAAAAAAATGCTGTATATGTATTTTTTTACACCCTTTTATATAGGGTGTCATTAGCTTACATCTCAGTATGTAAATAATTGTTGTTCATGTGTGCATAATTATATAAATAAATACAAATAAAAGCTGCAGTGCATAATGTTGTCGGCTGAAATGTTGACTTGTTGGAATTCGGGTAAAGGCAAGTGGTGGCGCGAGTAAAATCGCTGGCGTGTAAATAGCCCACCATTTACGTATTAATATTTTTAATGATAGCGGTAAATTATTTTGAACATTGGCAAAAATCAGTAGGGATACACGAATCAATTTACAGTGTTTATTTAAGCCCACGTACCTTAGACCGCTTCGAAACCGCCTCCGGAGCTCCCCAAGAAAGGAACTACAGCAAACTGTATGTATGCCTAAGCGCACACACACAACTCCACGTCGCGCCGGCCGGCGAGTTTGAATCCGTGGTAATCCGAGAGGGTACGAGGCACGGAACACTCATTCACCTAACAGTTCACGCGGTCGATCACAATAAACACGATGAAGTTTTTATTTTAAGTCCTGGTTAATTAGATGATAATTATTTAATTAGTTTTCTACGTCACAAAATTCAATAGCGGAGGGTTTGTCGACCACACACGATCAGGTGACACACACGACTGAAGTTCTTCCTTTTTAAGTCTGTGAAGTTAGTCGCGAGTGCAAAAATGTCACTCGATACAACTAGCGCCATCTCTAGGGTCGTCCTTGAACGATCTCTAACAGCGGTCAGCAGAGAGCCCAACACACTGTAAATGCATTCAGATATCCAAAGATTCTTGCCAATATGAATGTTAGGTATATAACGTGAAGTATTTATTCACAGATGTATAATTTACATTTATTTTTTATATTATAAAAGGCAAAGACGCTTCACCATGCACCCCGCCTTGGAAGAGCGCAAGATCTTTCAAAAGAAACAGTAAGAGTTATTAGATTCTACTCGTTTATATTATGAAATAATCTAAAAGATCAATGAACTTTATGTCTGATCAGGCGTGAATGTTACTTATTAAGAAATTGTAACTTAATCCTAATAATGCGGAATACTTATAAGCGCGCGTAGATATATAAATAATAAACAAGAATAAATATTTTACGAATATACATTTATTGTGTCGGAATGGGATATAGTTTGACGATAGGGCGTTTAAAACTACCTGAACTGGTCTTGACCGTGGCAACACGAACAATACCGTCGGTGCCTTTATAAACTTCGGTAATAACCCCTAAAGGCCAGTTTAGAGGAGCTAAATTATCCTGCCCAACGAGTACTACAGTCCCGATTTCAACCGGTTTATCCGGAGTAGCCCACTTTTGCCTTACTTGCAACGTATGCAAATACTCTAAGCGCCATTTTTTCCAAAAGGATTGGACCATGCTGTCCAAAAGTTCTTTGCGTTGTACAAGACTGATGCGCTGATCAGAAAGATCGGCAGTGGGTAAGTATTGCAGGGGAGACGACATTAAAAAATGGGCGGGAGTTATCACCTCTGGGTGTGGATCGGAAGATACAACATTCAGAGGGCGCGAATTAAGAATACACTCTATTTGCGTCAATACGGTTTGTAATTCTTCATATGTTAGAAGCTGACTACCTATCACCCTGTACATATGAGTTTTCAAACTCTTAATGTTCGATTCCCACATTGCTCCAAAATGAGGAGCTCTAGGAGGAATCATTTTCCAGTCAATGCGTCGGGTCATCAACTCCTCTGAGAGTGACGAATTGAAACTAGAGTTCAATAAAAAAGTATATAGCTCATCCAATTGAGCTTTAGCACCAACGAAAGTGGTGGAATTATCAGAGTAAAGACAGGATACTGGTCCGCGGCGGGAAATAAAGCGTTTAAAGGCGTCTACAAAAGCCGAAGAATTTAATGAAGTTACCAACTCAACATGCACAGCGTGGGTAACCAGGCATACAAACAGACAGACATACGCCTTCTGCGCGTGTTGACCTCTACGGCGGGTAAGCGTTATGCGTATAGGACCCGCATAATCTACTCCCGTGTGAGCAAAGGCTTTCGCTTCTGAAACACGATACGCAGGAAGATCTGCCATCATGGGAGTGGGATGCGACGGATTCACCTTAAAACACGTATTACATTTACGACATTGAGACCTGACGACAGTTCTGGCATCTAATATCCAGAAACGCTGTCGTAAAATCGACATGAGAAGTCCAGGGCCAGTATGACAGTTCACGACATGGTAATGTCGTATGATAAGATCAACGATATGATCGCGTTTAGGAAGTAGGACTGGGTACTTGGCATCAAATGGAAGATTTGACTTAGAAAGTCTTCCGCCAACCCGCAAAATATCCTCTTCATCTAAGAAGACAGCCAAGCGTTGCAGCTTCATGGATGGCATTTTTTTATTTTTAATGCACTTTATGTCATCTGCAAAATGAACTGATTGCACGGCGCGGACCATAGCACGTTCTGCGGCTGTCAATGCCTGAACAGACCGTGGCACGATGCTATTTTTCGGTCGTGCGAATCTCAGGATGTATGAGATGACACGCAGCAATTTGTCCCAAGACGAAATGCGTTGCGCCAACTCACATAAAAGCGGTTGTTCCGATTGAGAAGTCACTGTCAACACATTTGTCTTGTGCTCAAGAAGGTTACTGCAGTCAGTCGGCGAAAATGGCTTGATTGGCCATTCTTCAGGAGCGGAATGCATCCAGGAAGGGCCATTCCACCAGAGGTCATGCGAGACTAGCTGCGACGGCAGCATACCTCGAGACAGACAATCACTAGGATTTTCTACACCAGCTACGTGGTAGAAGTGTTTCGCGGCTAAGTTCTCTTGACACTGAGCGACGCGGTTACTCACGAAAATCGACCAACGATGTGGGGAAGAATGTATCCACGATAATGCAATAGTTGAATCGGAGAATGCATACACTCCTGCAATAGGAACGCGTGCAGCGTAAGAGTCATAGACAACCTTCACTAACTTAGACATAAGCACAGCAGCACATAACTCAAGACGTGCAAGAGTCGTGACTTTAGTCGGTGAGACCTTTGACTTTGCGCAAAGTAAGCGAACTATGATGCCAGCTGGGTAGGTACAGTGTAAAAAGATCACACAACCCATGCCATTTAAACTAGCATCACAAAAGCTAACGAGATTCACAATACAGTCAATATTTACACCTACATGGCGCGGAATCCGTAAGGTATCAAGCAAGGGAAATTCTTGCACAAGGGTGGAAAAGCGGACAACAATATTTTCCGGAGCGGGATCGTCCCAGCCACTGTTGCTCAACCACAACTCTTTAATGAGCAATTTGGCATAGAGAATGACTGGAGCGACCAAACCCAGAACATCGAATAATCGTGCAACTACGGAGAGTATATTCCTCTTAGTGCATTTGTCGGTTATTACAGCGGAAGTGAAGAAAAAGTTATCTTCAGAAGATTCCCAGGAAAGACCTAAGATCTTCGCGGAAATATTGCCTTCGTCAAAATCGAGGGATTTGCGGTGCGAATCAGGAAGACTACTTAAGAGAGCTGGTGAGTTGCTAGACCATTTCACCAGATCAAAATCACCCGATCTGAACATGTTTATTAGGTCTTGTGACAGCTGCATAGCGGTTTGTTCATTATGTGCAGAATATACCAGATCATCCATATAGAGACTGGATTCTGCAATTTTTGCAGCGTCAGGATAGTGTGGACTCATGTCGGAAGCCAGCTGTCGCACAGTGCGCATAGCTATATAAGGGCTCGACTTGAGTCCAAACGGTAAGCGTTTGAAGGCGAAAGTACGCACTTGTTCGTTCTCGTTGAAACGAAACAAGATGCGTAAGTATTTACGCTGGTCCACGGGTACACCTATGCGTAAGTACATTTGTTTTATGTCAGCGTTCATCGCGACAGGAAACAAGCGGAATTGCAAAAGCAATAAAAACAGATCAGCTTGCAAATTAGGTCCTATATGCAACACGTCATTTAAAGACAAACCTGTGTGAGTTTTCGAACTTGCATCTAACACTATGCGCGGCATCGGCTTATCAGGTCGCACGACCGCATGGTGAGGTATGTAGTAGCCTCCACCAGAAATTTCGGTTTCATCGACAGAGCTAAGATAACCATTATCGATATATTCTTGAATGACCTGGTTGTAATTTTCCCTCAAATCGGGTGACTGGCGAAATTTTCTCTCTAGTGCCATAAATCGGCGAAGAGCAACAGCATGTGAATTGCCGAGTTCAGATGGATCCTTGCTGAATGGCAGCGATACCGTGTAGCGACCGACATCATCACGCGTCACTGATGACGTGAAAATATTTTCGCACTCCGTCTCTTCGGGTGACAACAAACGCATCGTAGGTACTTCTTCGAGTTCCCAAAACTTCTGTACTAGATCGTTCAGCGCGAGCGCGGTGAAAGAAGCGGTAGGTATGGTGTCATTACGCGGATAATCTCCCATCAGAACGTAACCAAAAGTGGTTAGAAATGCAGGTGGAAGTCCCAGACCAAAGTCTACCCGTTTCCCCAAATAAATGTACGGAAAGAGTTGGGCACCTATAATTGCCTGAATGTCTCCTGGAATATTCCAACTAAAATCTGCGAGCGGGAGGTCGTGGTAATCTATGTCACGATTCCATTCAATAAATTGCGACGGCAATTGATCTGTAATACACTCCACGACAAGAGCGTGTATGGTGTATTTCTGTTGCGGGTATATGCGGGATTCAATATCCCAATACACGTATCCAACAATTGGACGCGAAGTTGAGCCAACACCTTTGACAAAAGAATTACTCAAAGGTATTATCGGCAAGTTTAAAGCGCGGCAACATTCAGTCGTTACTAAATTGTTCATGCTACCATTATCAATTAAACATCTGATGATAGTTTTCGGACCTGTACTACCTTTAGAACGCGCGTACACCTGAGCGGTTGATAATAAAACAGTCGACTTCGGTTTTGTTTCGGCGGATAGAAGCACAGCGGCATTATGTGACGTAAGCGGTAGATTTAAAGCGGGTGTGGTCGCGCAATCAGTCGGCGGCGGCGGCACCGGCGGCGGCGGCGTTGTCGGCGACAGCACGGGAAAATTCGCATAAGCAGTGTGTACATTGTGTGTGTGATGTGAATGTTTCCGGCCCCCACGATACAAGTCTTCGAACTTAGTGTGGGGTTGTGAGTGTGAATGCGTTTGTACATGCGTATTATTATTTTGTTTCACAAAATGTAAAAGCGTATGGTGTCGTTTTCTACATAACTCGCAGACAGATGACGAATTACAGGTCGATAAATTATGCGTCATACTGAGACAGTTTACACATCCACTTTTGGATTTAATAAAATCATAACGAGATTTAGGATCGTGTGTATTTTTGAATTTAGCACAAGTATATAAATGTGTGTGAGCGGTTTCATTACAAAATGCGCAATGAGATATGGCGGGCGGGTATGAGTGCGAAGCAGAGGTTCCGGTAGCAACCATTGGTACCTCGCTCGCAACAAAGGATTTATATGTGTTTGAGCGTGTGTTCCGTGACGTAGAAGCGGGCGGTTTATATGTGTCATTTGAATTACGCGGGTTTGAGTTCATGTACATGGTCGGGTTCGAACGTCCTAAGATCTTAGCCTGATCTTGAACGAAACTGATCAGCTGTTTTGTTGTAGGTATTTCAACATCTCTAACAGAAAGTTCAAAACATTGTGCGGTTTGAGTGTCTAATTTTCTAAGTGCGCAGTGCACGAGAATAAAATCCGTCAAATCCGAAACATGCAGCTGTTTGAGAGCAGAAATCGATGCCGAAAAATGATCGATAAATGAGTCGAGACTAGCGGCAGTGTGAGTACACCCTTTTAAATCTAACACATTGTTGAGATAATGTGTTCCTAAAAGTCGCTTATCCTGGTATTTCTTGACTAAGCTATCCCAAATTATGCTGTATGTCTCACCCGTAGGTACTATTCCAGAAATAACGGAATTTGCGGAATGACTCAATTTACTAACTAAGTATTGAATGCGTTGCGAATTACTTAGACGCGTATTATCGTGAATATTTGCTTTAAAAGATTCATAAAACGCTGGCCAATTCTGTATTTTACCATCGAATTCCTTAATATGAAGCGGCTCCAATTTAAACACAGAAGCACTATCACTACGCAGCGGTGATACATTGGCGTGGTTATTCATCTTATTTATAACACGTTTCACTCTTGTAAACAATTCGTCAAATGACTCCAAACAACCAAAATCGGGACTCGCGGAAGGGTTTGACATTAAGGTAATCTCATTAATTTTATCTACAATAGATTCAAATTTATTATGAAGGTCATCCATAGTTTCTGTTTCAGACATAAAGTTTTCATTCGACCTTGAACTCTCGAAAGAAGTGATGTTTTTAGACATATTAAACAAATGATTCATACGTTTAAATAACAACTCTTTCTTTTCTCCTAAAATGATCAACATCGTATCTGAACTTGGTTTCGACATGTTCGGTTATCGTTATGCTAATAATTTATGCACGAATAAACTACTAAATGTTTGTTTACAAACAACAAATGCGGGCGGAACAAGTAGGTAAGTTAGCGGGCGGCAGTTACACTATAGGTAGTTATAAGCGGAGTGAATTGCACATAGCAACGGGCGGGCGAACTTATGTATGAAATGTTTATGGTTAATAACTCAAAGCAAAAGGTAATTAAAACTGGACTATCCGGCTCGAAAAGGACCAAAATTATGGTGGCGCGAGTAAAATCGCTGGCGTGTAAATAGCCCACCATTTACGTATTAATATTTTTAATGATAGCGGTAAATTATTTTGAACATTGGCAAAAATCAGTAGGGATACACGAATCAATTTACAGTGTTAATTAAGCCCACGTACCTTAGACCGCTTCGAAACCGCCTCCGGAGCTCCCCAAGAAAGGAACTACAGCAAACTGTATGTATGCCTAAGCGCACACACACAACTCCACGTCGCGCCGGCCGGCGAGTTTGAATCCGTGGTAATCCGAGAGGGTACGAGGCACGGAACACTCATTCACCTAACAGTTCACGCGGTCGATCACAATAAACACGATGAAGTTTTTATTTTAAGTCCTGGTTAATTAGATGATAATTATTTAATTAGTTTTCTACGTCACAAAATTCAATAGCGGAGGGTTTGTCGACCACACACGATCAGGTGACACACACGACTGAAGTTCTTCCTTTTTAAGTCTGTGAAGTTAGTCGCGAGTGCAAAAAATGTCACTCGATACAACTAGCGCCATCTCTAGGGTCGTCCTTGAACGATCTCTAACAGCGGTCAGCAGAGAGCCCAACACACTGTAAATGCATTCAGATATCCAAAGATTCTTGCCAATATGAATGTTAGGTATATAACGTGAAGTATTTATTCACAGATGTATAATTTACATTTATTTTTTATATTATAAAAGGCAAAGACGCTTCACCAGCAAGTATGCTACATCTTCGACCGAATCATCATGAAGTTTGCCTATCATAAATAAAAAAAAACACTTTCCATCCGGAGAGATGTTGGTCCAATGCTTGTTTATCCAGCATATAAAAGTGTATAATTTATTTTTATTCTCAACAGGCATACATTAGATCATTGTTTAACTTATATAAATTGTTTTAAATGGCCAATAGTTTAAAAGAATATTATTAAATAAGAAATGGTGGACAAACCTGGCACGTACTATCAGGCTAGCAATAAACTAGTCTCTTTATTGTGTACAAAAAAAAACCTTTGCATTGATCTTAATACTTAATTTAATTTCATGTTATAAACTAACATAATACAAGTGGTCTATTGTTTATGTTCATATATTTGTAGGCAGTAGATATGCGCCATGGTTGAATTGTTATTACTGCAGTAACAATTACGTTAGTGCCTTAGTACAATCATGCTCATTTTCTCGATAGACATTATTTGCCGCGTTTTTTTATAGGCGCTCCTCCTGTACTCCGTCGGCACTCTGTATCTGTCTCTCTCCACGACGTCCCGTCCCCTGCCCCGGCGTGTCCCGCGGACAATTAGCATTTAGATTAAACAAATAAACGGTATCGCGGCGTGACATGAAAGAATTATCCACTTTATTTATTATCTCATTATTTTATTTATTGCACGTCTTTTCGATTACGGAAGTAAGTGTTATGGAGTGGTTGTAATGCGTACCGCTCATTTTTTGGTAGTCATCATCTTCGGATAGTCGGTATGTAGACTTTTTTGTCCCATCTTAAAAAACCTCTTTTACATTTTAAGTTGATACTTATGTATAATATCAGCTATCAAACTGTTGCGCAGGTACCGAGATATATTTAAATAATTGAAAAAAAAATTATGAGCAATTTAAGGCAAAGTTAGTTTTACTAGCAATAACGTAGGCGCTAGGTCACAGTTTAGGGCAATTTTCTAGTTTAATTATGTTAGGATAAATACTACAGTATAATAACGCAATTAAAATCTTCAGTTCAAAACATCAAAAACAGTTGAAAAATACAGAAATACGGCACGGGCGTAGTCTTACTAATTGATAGGGTCTCGTTTGCGCCCTTTCGGTAACTTTTAATGAAGATCGTCACTTTAGTCAACACATACCCAATTCGTAGAGTTAATATATCCTACTAGGTACATTATAACAAAGCCATGGCCTACGAGCTCGTAATTAAGGCGCTACGGCCCGCGGGGGACAATATGGGACAATCGCTGATATTGATATACGGCCCTAATTTAAACTAGCCGGTGAAACCACTGACCGCAGCCTGAATTACCAAAGTCCAAAACATAAATGGAAGCTGAACAAACTATCAAACTGGTATCTATATATACATAACTAGTAGATTGCCCCATACTGAGATCTCGCGCCTACATTTTGGCTAATAGAGAAAATTTTTAAAGTTATTGCTTAAAAACAATGCTTTTAAAAGTACCTAATTATTGTTGTTACTTACAGTGTATCCGTTTTTAAGATAGAACTCAGGACAAAATAAGTAAAAAATCAGAGTCTTTGATGTTCTTCCATGTTCTTATTTTGCAACATATTTTTATTTTGAAACGGTTTCGTACTCTACTTGAAAAGTTCTTTTCGACGATACACAATAATTATGGACAGAAACACTGTTTTTGCTTCGCACTTACGTGCATGGCTACTCCTTTAATATTATTATTTATATGATTTTATTTGCCATTTGGTTTTGAGCCATAGTTTTTTATATTTTCTTAGGATGTGAAGTTTTTTGAATGTCAGGTTTGACGTTTAATGCATCTGACAGACAAAAGGACGGATGGAAAATTGCTGAACCACCCAAGTCAGTTTAGACATCTTGCTTCGCAGAACAAAAATCATTGCCGCATGTTTGAAAGACTAGAGCACGGCTCGACCGTTGGGGCTGTTTTTTTTTACTGTGTTCGTAATTGTCTGGAAAAGGTTTGACTGGAAGAAAATTAGCTACTATTTAACTTAATAACGCGGGCTAAGTGATAGGGCACAACGAGGTTGAATACTAATACTAACAAATAAGTGTATCTGATATGTAATATTGGTAATTATAATGGTTTATTCTTCTTACATTTTTGGTTATATTTCTAAAAAAATATAGAGGTGTCGTTTGGAGTACGGCCTCAAATCTCTTTCTTGAAATTAGCCAATAGTTACAGTGTCTAACCTTAAATATATCAAGTATTTCGGCTCGTCGGACAAAAAACAAGACATATTGTTTAAAACCTTAGCCGCCACATAATAAGGTTGTTCTAATGTATTTATGTTCGAAGTTTATAGACTTTCAGCTCTTTCATAAGTTAAATAATATATGCAAAGGTAAAGTTAGTCTCTCCACGGTTTCATAAAACTTGACGGATAGGCTTGAATCTTGAAAAAATGTGTAGAAATATTACTTCGCGTTGTTTATATTTGTATATGATGAAAGAAAGATGATTTCAAGGATGCAATGATCTAGTAAAGGAATTTCTGAACTACAGAACTACTACGAAATATCATTAAAACGCCTAGTACAGTCGTGATTGGTAGTCTACTAAACATTGCAATAAACATACAAGTAACAAAATCAAAATAAAATAAAAAACCAATCAAAAAGGATATGAAACTATAGCTTTTTATATATCCGTAGGAGAACAGCAGCTATGTAGTGTCAGACAGAATACACATTTTATATATACCTACCAAACTTTTAACTACTCTACTATCTTGTTGTGTTAGCTGTTAAAAAATACATGGGGGAGTTATTTAAATCTCAATAGAATAATTTATATAAACTATTTTTATTTGCCTGTCCGCGTCTCTTTGATTATAAACAATGTAAATCTTATCTTTAACATCAATAAAAAAGAAGCCTATTATACTTTAAATAAAAGTTTAAGCTTTTATTTCTTTGAAATATTTTGCTTGACTTGTTTATTCTGCACATTCGCGCTTTATCGCGTGTTGATGTAATATTCACTCGCCTTACAGATAGCGTACAAGATATTAAAATATCATTATAACACACGGTACACTAGCAAGCACCTTTTGATCTCATCCGTACGTCCTGTCTTCATTATTCAGGCGCAGAGACACTCGGGCTTAAACTCACGAAATGTCGGGATGTTGGTATGTTGGCCCTGTTTCTACTTCTGTGTCCTACTACTGTGTACATTATTAGTGCTGGGGTGATATTTCATTCTGTTATAGGTTCAAAATGTGATAAAGTTTGCCTTCTAAGGTCCTCCTTAACCCAATACTCCTGTATTGGGACCGATATATTCAATTCCCGGTAAGAACACAAGTTTTCTCTCCAAGGAAAATTTGTGTTTTTGGTTCTGGTTGTGATTGTGTGTGTGAATGTTCACCCAAGATTCAAGTCGTCAAATTTAGTGTTGGGCTGTGATTGTGAAAGCGTATATGTTATTGAGCACCTGTTTGCATTTGCTTTATTCTGATTAGATACTTTTTTATATTGGATAGGCAAGCATTTGACGATGCGGCCAAAGATGGAACATGCTTGCCTAGAAGGTACCTATTCACTCTAGACTTGAAGACACCCAGATCATACTGTTCAGGGAACAAAGACGCAGGCAATGAGTTCCACTCCTTCGCTGTACGGATGATGAACGTAGAAACAAAACGCTTCGAGCGAACTGGAGGTATGTCAACCATAAATGGATGACGTTTGACAGTTTGTCTTGTTGTTTGACTTATACAAAGGTGTAGAAAAAATGTTTAAATCATCATAAACCAGTGTCAACCGTGCATTTGATGTGGTATATTACGCAAATTGGTTGTTACAGTTTAACTTTAAATTAGGAGGGCATACACGGATCAGACGCATTTGGTCAAGGGATATATAATATTAATTATGCATTCGCCGGACGAACAGTTGTCGACGACTGTCAGAATGTGGACGAGCATGTGTTAATGCAATTCTTGCTTTAGACATAAAATTGCATTCTATATCGCAAAAAATATGTTAAATTCTCTAAGAAGACATTAATATTGTTGCATTTAAGGTATGCCATACCTGAAATGATCCCATTGTGTCTGTACATAATTTCCAATTTTATAAATTTAAAATGGTTATTACGCAATGTCATACTGAAGATCAATGTACATACTCCTATTTATTGTTTTGTAGTTATAACGTAATATAAGAAATATTTTTTTTATACAAAATATACATTTCACGCTTCCACATTATTTCAAACACGAATGCGATGGAAAGTGATGATGCGACCGAAGATGTGACATGCTTGCATAGAAGATACCTTGATTTGAAGACTGCCAGATTATTGCCCTGGGAAACAATGACGCAGGCTATGAGTTCTACTCCTTCGCTGTTACGTTTATGAAATAACTCAGTCATTAAAATTGCCAACTTCCGATACTGTATCATTTGCGACAAGATGTTTCACGATCGTCTTTAGTTTCTTAACAATTCAGAAGTATAGATTCATGATCTTTCCAGACCACGGTGTATGCAACATGTATGAATTTTTAAACAAATCAAATCGAGTGTCACGTGGCAATAATATTTGCATACTACAGCATATCAAAACATTCGTTACATCTGCCGAGAAAACCGGGGTAAAGCGGGTCAAGCGAGACACATCGCTGTAAGTGTAGATAAATTCTACTCAATTTATCCCCAGATACATTCTATATATACCTATCATATGTTTGTTGGTATCCTTGCGACTCTGATGGAAAGCGACGGCCAGTTTTATGGCGGGGCTAGAATTTGCGACGGTATTTTTGGAGCGTGAAACGCGTTTTATAAATTTAGGCGAACGTTGGGTGCTGTTCGTCGTGGTTAAGTCATGATCTGGCGATGTACTGGAAGTGGATATCGTTGAAACTACTGCTCTCTATAACGTTATGAATGCGACAGCAGCCTGTGAGAATTTAAAGTTTCTAAAACATATATCGACATACCTCTATTGTTTGCATCGACTTAGATTTACGGACTGTAGTGGAAATAAAAAAAAAAAAATTTGCAACATCTGTGAATTAGGGCTTCATATTTAATTTATTCACAACATTGGTCATAGAACTCTGCAACATTATTCACAAACAAGTTATTTATTAAGATTATAATACATGTCGGTATTTACATTGGATCTCCATGGCCTTAAATAAGACAAAAAGCAGCCAGTGTCATTCTCATTAATTACGCTGTCAATATTTATTAAAATATCTCGAGTCGTGTACCTATGCGTGTTTGAACAACAAACAAATGAACAAACTCCCAAAGTTTTTCATTTATCATATCAGTAGAAAGTAGACAATCAAATTAAAAACCCTTTGAATTTTTAAGCTCGGAATACCATAATCCATTTGACACGGGTGTCCCAGCTTACTCGTACACATCCTAATAACAGTGTCAAACCGCCGCCAGTACGCGTTTCCGTTTCCTGCGTGACCCGCACATATACACCGGCGCGTGTGTGAGTTAATAATACATAAGATCTGAATTTAAGATCAGAGGTTAAGTGATTAGGTAATAGTTGTGTGGATAATTGATTGGCGCGCTCCGGGCGCCCTGAATTAACTATGAACAGCCAGATTGAATCATTGTCATGGTTAGCGAAGGGTATTATTGTTCTCTGTTCTATGAATAACCGCGCTATGAAATCATTATAGTTTGGTTCAGCAACATTAATTTCTATCTCGCGTTTATAGATAACAGTTGTCAAAATTTTAACAAGATAGAAAGACATTTTTTATTAAGATCATTGCATGGCAAAATACCTATAAGTAACTATGCCAGGATCTAAACTTATTGCATATCGTATTATATAAAAAAACAATCCTGCTATTATAGATTATTAAGGATTTATACGACTTAAAAAATAAATACAGTCGACTTGAGTACCTCCTCCTTTTTTGGGAAGTCGGTAAAAATGGGAATGCCTGCTTCTCTAAACTTTATTTCACAGCTAAGTTTGCATTGTACCGCTAGATCACAATCACTCTGTACAAAATCAACAACCTACAATTTTAACAACACATGAGTATATATATAGTCTTCAAAGTAAAGCCACGCAGAACATGAAAACAACATAACATATTTATAACTTACGCTCTGAGTTCTAAGACTCAGGTAACTAGAGTAAATATAAACACAACTAATCAATCTCTTAGCTCAACAAGTTTCAGGTACCCTCAACTTCTAAAAACAGCTCTTACAAGTATGAAAGCCCTCTGAGTCTTCTAACTGATCAAAGTTTGCTATTTGCCAAGCAGCTCTACGTATCTTGTGCTGCTGATATCTTACATTAATTATCTAGCGCAAACAAGAGAGCCTAGTGTTTGGTTACCGCCCCCGCGTTTCCTTCCAGGAACTCCTGCCAAGGCTAGAGTGCTAGTGAGTGTGAACCAGTTTTGAAACCTTTAAAGTAAAAATTTACTTTTTTTAAATTACACAAATATTTATAAATATTATTGATGATTTTTATAATATTACTATGTAACAATCAATAAATGTGTCGCTCTATCTTGCATTTTCTTTTAATAATATTTGTGACGTAGGAGACTCATTCATAAATAATTCACAATTGGAATTAAAATGAGTAATATTGGGATAAGAATAAGTTTCGATGTTTTATATTTAAAGATTAGAATTAAGCTCGATAGGCAAGCATTGACCATCTTGGACTGTATCACTATTTACCAGGTAAGATCTTACCTGACAAATAGTGATACAGCCACAGATCACAGAAACTAAAGGATATATCTCTGTGGATACAGCCGAAGATGTAGCCTACTTACTTAGAAGATACCTGATCACTCTTGACTTGATGATTCCGACATTATACCATTCTGGGAGGACAATAAGTTCCACTCCTTCGCAGTATGGATGATGAACGTAGAAGAAAATCGCAAAAAAATAGAATAAAAAAATTATTTGAGATTTTTTAGAGATATAATTTATAAAAGTTACCACAAAATTGTTTGGTGGACCCGCAATTAATAATAACATCGCGGCTTTACCCACTATTATCATTCTCGGGCCTTGGGGCCTGCGATCCCGTAAGATGCAATTGGAGTATTTTGTGACCTCTCCAAAGCGTTCGACTTTGTGGACCATAAAACGCTTATTAGCAAATTAAACCATTACGGTATACGTGGGGCTGCTCTTGATTTGTTTGATTCATATTGATCGGGTAGGCAACAAAAAGTAGGCGTTAATGGTGTGACATCTGACGGGTCTACAGTTAGAATTGGCGTGTCTCAAGGTTCAATATCGAGACCCTTCCTATTTTTAGTATATATTAAAAGGAGGCAAACTGTACAAGCGCTTTCTAGTGACTACATAACATAGATATACCTAGGTTAATGTAATTATGTATTAAAGTTAAGAAATGATTAAAAAAAATGAATGAAAAAAATGCGCCGCAGAGTTTCTTGCCAGGATTTTCTCTGGATGGCTGTAATTTTGCGAATCTGGCAGTAGAATCATTAACTTTCATGAGTGCCTCTTTGAGGCCCATATGATTAAACGATTTTGATTTTGATTGTCTTCAATTTATATGCTATTTCAGGTTATTGAGGTCCATCTGAGTAATCTTTAAAGGTAAGGTAAGATTTCACAATCTCACCTTTTGCGCGTCTACACAATCATACTTTGTATCGCATTTAAATCAGGTTACTGCTTGGTTGCTGTTACAGCGCGTTATTGACAAGACATTTGATTGCACCATAATGTGGTTCTCATTCTCTAATCCAGTCATTTGATTACATTTTCGAAAACTGTATTAAGAGGTAAAGATGTAGAGATGAATGAGGTATAATGTTTACACTTCAACGCATTTATTCAATACAATTAGAATTACTTAACGTGCCAATTGTAATAATTAAATACCAACAAAGGTAGTGTAAATGGCTAAATGCAGACAAGAAATATGTTAACGAAACAATCAAAATAAACTTAATTGTGACAAGAAGGTAAATGAAAATTTATCTCACATTCTTCATGATATTATGAAAATCCTCGAGTCAATATTGGCAGTTACAATACATTAGGTAAACAATTACGTCTATCTTGTTATCAATTTCTCAATACTGTGAGAACTCCCGCCGGAGGCGCCAAACAAAATATTATTGTATGTATACAGTATCCGCAAAATAACTGTATGTATGGGAACAAAATCATCTGGCGGCTTCATTGTGAACTCCGGAATAATATCTGCCCCTCCCAAAGTAATTGAAAGTGCGATTCTCGCCCTATCACGGGGCGATAAGGTTGCCCAAATACAGTTCGGGGGCTGTTAGACTACATTGAAATTTCTTAAGTAAAGTTTCTCAGCTAATATTTGTGGTACATTTTCAGGGAATACGTTTAATACAATCATAACATTAAATGTTGTTGCAAAGTTTGTTCCGAGGAAATTGGGGCGTATAGCCGCGAACGCTGAGTCCGCTGTCACCACATTTTCTACATACACAATTAACCTCCCGGAGCCGGAGGGATTTTACGGGCTTTTGTTAGACTTCACTTGTCGGTTAGCTTCCGCAATTTAAGACAAAGTTTTAAGAAATTTGAAGTTTCTTTTCGCAGACAAAGGAAACGTTATCTTGTTTTTCAGAAACACAACAGACGTTACTTTGTATGTTAACAAGGTTGTTCCCTTCATGCGACATTAATGTTTAGAGCTCAAGTTTTGTTTCTAATAAAGATGCTAGAAAAAAGGTTTCGGTGCGATACACAAGAAATATGGTGGATAAAACATAATATCTCACACCAATAAAGTCCCCTCGTAACCCGTGATAGCTAAAAATTAGTATTCGCCTATCGTTTCGCTCCGTAAAATATGGGGTTAATATATCGCGTGGGTAGTTTTATAAAAATAAATAAATATGATCGAGGCACAATATACGGCCGGTCGGTCCCGCTGTAATAAAATGTGTCAGTGTCAATAAGTACCGGCGACGCGACGCTCCAGGGCTAGCAACGCTTAATATTATTGCAAGAAATAAAATGTGCCTAAGAACTTGTTACATGTCGATTAATTTTATTGCTAGATCTACGATATGATTCGTTAATTTCACGCATGTTTCATTAGTATTAAATAAATATACTTTTTGCTGCTTAGAAAGCGAACGCGCACGAGCAGTTCAAAGATTTTTATGTCGATTTGGGTATTTTATTAGTATAGAAGATTTGGTAGAGTAATTGTTGTCAGTTTAGAAAAAAAGGTACAGGCAATAAAAGATAGGCAAGATTAAAAGGTACTTGATTATGGAGTGAGTGACAAAGAAATATGCGGCTCACCTGATGGTAAGTGGTGACTGATCCCTAGAAACGCCTGCAACGCTAGAGGCATTGCTGGCATGTTGCCTTCCCTTAATTAACAAAACAAAATGTTTCAAGTGAGGGCTTTGAAATTCTGATCCGCAACCTTCTCGCGTGACGAAAAGTGGAAGGAATAAACACTGTGATGAATTTTATTAAAATGTTTCCTTGTAACACAATAGGTTTCCCTTCTATCGTGTGTCTCTACGACACACCCTGATATTTTTATTTATCACTAGCCGTGCCCCGCAGCTTTGCCAGCTTTTATCAAGTTAAAAAGTAGCCTATGTGTTAATGCTAGGTATAATCTATGTACATTCCAAATTTCATCCAAATCCGTTCAGCCGTTAAAGCGTGAAGAGGGAACAAATATACACCCAAACTTACACACAAACTTTCGGATTTATCATATTAGTTGGATTTGATTAGCAGTTATCTTGTTCATGGATAGTGATGATAAGGCCAAAGATGTTAGATGCATGCCTCTAGACTTGGAAGATAGACATTTGCATCCAATTTGTATAAAAAACCTAATTGGTAATTAATAACATCATGTACCAATATGTGCAGAGGACATCATATTTTGGACATTTTAACCTTCAAGCGGGCGCGCGTAGTCGAATCGACCGCGCTCAGTACATTTTCGTTTATTTTATTATTACTACCCATCATATTTATTTCTCATTTCTAGTAGCCTGTCGCTATATCTTTGGGAGTAAAATAAAGAATAAACCGTCGCTCGGGGCGCTCCCCCCACTCCACAGATCGCAATTGTTTTAGTCCCGGTGCAGTCGTCGAAAAGACTACACGCGCCTGTCGTCGAAAAGGTTACGCGCGACGCTAGACGCGGCATACCCTCGTTCACGCTCGTAGTAGTTCTTCGGTCATCATTCAATATTATCAAATTAAGCTTGGATTTTTTAATATAAAATGAGTCGTGGAAGGTTACCACAAAGTGCAATACTCGAGGAATTACTAAGAGAAGACTAAGAAGAGAGTGAATAAGAGCTCAGCGATCAAGGCTTTGAAACTTCCGACCACATCGTTGCAACTAATTTTTATTCTTATTTTGTAATTTTAAATATTAGACTAGGTATATAAACTTGTCTGAGATATGTTAAAGGGTTTTGTTTCCTAATTTTGGTTTTGATTCAAAGAATATTTGCGTATGTTAATTAATTTAATAATTGTTTCTGTTTCATAATTTTTATTACTTTTTTTGACAAATCAGACTTTAAAGACAATGATAATATATCTGAGTACAAATAAATAAATAAATATTGAATAATTAGTGCTTTATTTCTCTTATTCATCCCATAGGTCTTTTCGGTTACGCGCGCCCGCTCCCGTTACAAAAGACCACGCGCCCGCTTGAAGGTTAAAATGGTAACCCTGTTCACCTCGTCCAGCAATATATCATCTCGTGGCGGCGTCGCGGCTGCGTGACGGCTGCGTGTCGGCTGCGTGATGGTTGCGTGTCGGCTGCGTGACGGCGCAGTGCGACGCGACGTCGCGCGACTGCGGCCGTCGCGTCGCGTCGCACCGGACGCCGCCAATCTCAGTTATTTATTACGCCACTGAAATATCTTTTATGGCCCGCGGAAAATTAAATGTCCGAACTACAGTCTATAAATAACCTTCGTGATCGCTTTCATTTTTCGTTCGTCAAGTTTACTTTACAGTTTTGAAATATATGACTTTGTACAGAAATATGTATCGAGTTATTTTATTGTACTTACTAAATGTTAACTTTTTGAGATGTTTTCTCACATTTTTGGGTGATACGAGTAAAAGGGTAGTAGTATTGCATATATACATATATGAAAATAATATGCGACGTGCAAGTGTGTTACATGCGGAGAGCCTGTAGCTTTCCACAGATAGGTTTAGGGGTCGTGGGCAATAAAAGGTAGTGCTAAGGTACCACGCTTTTATTTCTTATATCCGTACAGCCGCACAAGTCTAGCACTTGTCGGTAAAAGTCCTTGTCACTGGCCTGAGGACTCGCGAGTGTGGACAATGCCCACTGTAGGGAACGGCAGCGGCTTCTCAGCGCCAGGACGGTTGCTCCGAGGACCGACGAGCTCGCCTCAGATACACGTGGTCAGCAACCGATATCCGTAGAGATCGCAGGTGGGTTGGTAGATATGTATATAGATGGATGATAGATGGTAGATGAGTAGATGGGTAGATGGTTCCTGGAATGAAGCGAAGCTAGCCTTAGTGACCGTCCGTTACGAAACTGTTCTGACAGCGCGGAAGCGTTTGAACGAAAGTATTAGCGATAATGAGTGACTAGTAGTTGAATTATTTGCTCCGAACTGAGACCTCGCGGTAACTTTCAAATATATCTTATAAAGTAAACTACGCGTTGGCATTGTTGATAGCGCTTCTACATTTTAAGCAACGGCTATCGGGATACCCACTTTTTCCACAATTTTTTTTCCCTAAGAGAAATGTAATTGTTTCCGGTTCTGGGTTTGTTGTGTGTTGTAAATGTTTCTGGTATGCACGATACAAGTGATCATTCATTATGAGGCTGGCAGGGTGAAAGCGTTTATGTTTTATTTATTTTACTCACTAGTTGTAGCACGCGGTTTCGCCCGCTACTTTGAAGAAAATTTTTTCTTATACATACCATGTAACACAAAAAAAAACCAACCAAAGCGATCGAGCCATTCTCAAGTGATGATATTTAATACATGCCGTAATTGATTTATATTTATAAAGAGAATTAAATGCGAATAAACATTTTCCTTTTAATAAAAGAAAAATAAAACTTTCTTTAAACTTTGTCCAGTTAAAATATCGTGTATCTATTTTTGACTTACGTTAAATGACACAGGTCCAGATAAGGTAAAAATATTTCATCAACCTCATTTAAACTTTTCCTTAGCCTACTAAAAAAAGTCCTTAAATTTTACTTTAATCGTTATCTTTATAACGTTTGAGAGAACATTCAGTCAGATATACCTACTTATAATATCTAGTTCGCGATGGCATGCGGCTAAGTTAATACTAAGTCCGGAATTAAACATTAGTTAAGCGGCTTATGCTCCGGTCGGTCGTCGCTTATGCGCACTAATCCAGATTATTCACACTTGTGCAGATCCGTCGCCGACAGGGCGCCGCGGCGCACGGATCAAGTTTCAGCAATGTTAAAGAAATAACAATGAGATCGCACAGTAACACAAACTATAAAAATGAGACAAATTAACAAACGTACTAAAAATATGCAGATATTTCTTGAAATATCGTCAATAATGCGTATTCTGTGGACTACATTGACGATGTTTTCGTTTTTAACCGATTTCAAAAGTAACCTCATAACTTCTTTCATTGCGAGCCGATTTTGATTATTTTTTTATTTGAAAGCTGGTGCTTTTCATGTGTTGTTTGTCTTATATCGAAGCCAGCTCAACTGGCTGCTAAGGAGCTGGGTATCCTTGCTTAGGTCAGGCAGTACTTCACACCGGGGCAGCTTCTCATTTTATATCAAGCTCAAGTCCGATCGTGTATGGAGTACTGCGGCTACCATTGGGATGGATCCGCTAAGTACCAGCTAGAAGCTTTTGAGTCTATTGACCGGCGAGCGAAAATAATAATCACTGGCAATAGTAAGCTAGTTGAATTAAAACTGCAAAGTCTTGTTCACCGACGTAAGGTAGCAAGCCTATCGGTATTTTATCGCTTACATTTTGGAGAGTGTGCTCAGGAATTACATGATATAATTCCTACATGCCCTTTTTACCATAAAACAACAGGACATAATGTCAAATGTCATTCATTTATGGTTGATATACCTCCAGTTCGCTTGAAACGTTTAGCTTCTACCTTTATCATCCGTACTGCAAAGGAGTGGAACTCATTGCCTGCGTCTTTGTTCCCTGAACGGAACATCTGGGTGTCTTCAAGTCTAGAGTGAATAGGTACCTTCTAGGCAAGCATGTTCCATCTTCGGCCGCATAGTCACTTTCCATCAGGTTAGATGGTGGTCAAAAGCCTGCCTATCTAGCATAAAAAAGTGATACTCGATTAACAATATTTTTTACTGAGTAAATTAAAGTAATAATATAAATATAATTACCGTAGCTCATTTATAGAAATAAAATAGATCTGTTTTTTCTTTTTACCGATAGGAGCGCATGCTTGAATGACGCAAACTGTGAAATAAAATAGAAATAATTCAAAACTCTCATGATTACTAAACAAACTTTAAAATATTTCAAGATATACAATAACAACTTATCCTGAATTTCTTGTTTAAAGTGTTCCAATTTGGAAATCCAATAGCAAAATCAATGCCATAAAAGCACAGTATCCGAACGCCTGTAAATATTTAACGCGGCGTTAACCTCGTTTTATTCGTCGTTAATTCGTTACGAACGACCGTTAATCTTTCGTGCTCTTCTGTCGTGTCATTTTTATTTTGAACACTTCATAGATAAATGTGTGCGAGGTTTAACAAAATCAATTGTATATACACTGTCCGATGCTAAAAGTTATTCTAATTCGAATCGAATCGTTTATTTACCAGAATAAATGTAAATAAAGATCTAAATATAGGAACGTAGTAACACAGTATATTCAGTCTGCAAGCAGACGTGCAAATGATGATTTTATGTCTATTAAAACAAATATTATTTATATCTACTAATAAATGGGTTAACATTAAACTCTTTAACACTATAAAAACAATGCTTAAAAGCCAGCAGCTGCTAGTCAAAGTTAGTTTAAATTTGTTGCCGTCCAATATTTTAATCAGAGTCCCGGCGGGAACACAAGTTTTCTCCGCAAGGAAAATTTGTGTTTCTGGTTTTGATTGTGTAAGTAATGTGAATGTTTCCGGCACCCACGACACAAGTCTTTGAACTAAGTATGTATAATCCCTTTCACACTGAGTGTGAAAGGGTTAAAAAAAGTAATTATAAATTTAATACTTTAGCTCTGGCAAGCTTGGCTAATGCTATAAAAACTATTTAGAAACCAAGGTCTATTTATAGCCCTTATGAACCGCATTTGTATTTTAAAAATTCTATAATGTTGATTGAATGACTATGTGTGTGTGAGTATAAAATCAGGTAGTTTTAATATCTATAGTGGAGAAATTGAATTATACGTAATTCAGTATGTTAGTTTAGTTTGGCCTAGTCCAAATCCTATAATTAACCGGGTGGAGCCACACCTTGAAAATTGTGGCAACAAAATTTGCAACTTCGTAGTAAACTGTCGCAATTTCATGAAGCGCGTAGCATTTTCGTAGAAGCTACAAATTCCCTCGTGTCAATGTCCATTGAAAAGAGCTCAACGGGGGTTTTCTACGAAAATACTCAAATAGAAAATGCTAGACCATGATGCACCAAATTATTTGGAATAAGTAATATTTATTATTTATAAATATTTATCGGACGTTTTAAACTAGCTAGTTTTTAGCCTATGCTAGTGTTTGAAGAATATTTGACTCCATGATCACTGTCTTTATAAATGTGTCTCATCAATGTATACAATTACTCAATTGCATTAAAAGTCTATGTCTATGTTTATCATTAAAAATTATAACAGAGTATTACTATTGATTAAAAAGGCAGATACTAGACTTCAAAAGCTAATAACGGTAATTATTAAAAAGTAAAGCTCATACATATACTAAAATATTATTATGCGATTCTGAGTAAACGAGAAATTGTTCTATAGCAACACAAACATATAAACCTATTAAATCACAGAATGCCACCGACACCGCGCGCCGGTATCCGTTACCAATTACTGACGTAACTTGATTGCTTTTGCACCGGTTGAAATAGGAAAAAGAAAGAATGCACTGCTATGAAAATGGAAAGCTTTTGAAGCCTTTAAGCATAAAGAATAATATCATTATAATTTTTATATACATAAATAGTAAAACAAACAAATCAAATTGACTCTCACTGTCCCAAAATCAGTTCTGAAACTTGTTATACCCATAACCAGATGTACAAGCATCCCTTCGGCAGGGTAACAATTTTCCTCTTGCCGGGAACCGAACCCAGGACCTGCAAAAGCAAAGTCTTGTCTGCGCCAACAGGATTGCCAATATACAAAATGGCCTCGTGGCTTTGCATACATAATAAGGTTAAAATACCTATGTCTTATTTATCTGTGAAGCAGCTATTGCTTTTCTTAAAAAAAAAAAAAACTATCGTCATCAAAGGATATGCATATAATGAAGATTGTAATCACATAATCCTCGATAACGTGATAATGGCCTCTTACGGTTAAAAGTCCAAACACCAACAGATTAATATCCAATGTCTAAGTACACAGAGATCCCAACAAACACGGGTATACAACCCTCGCGGCGACTTAACGACGCCGTAAGTAGGGGCGGGGGTAGTTTAGCGTTTAATTTAGCGTCATCTATTAGACAACGTCGGAAGTAAGTGGGCTATAATAAGAATAGGTATGTTAGTGGGTAATACACAAACGATTAATAAAGAATAAGAAAGTTGTGTGTCAGCATAAACTAGTCCTTATAATCATAAAAAGATTATATTTTCGTTAAACCTTCCATAGTTAAAATATTATGTGTTCTATTATTTTGTTGTGAAATGTTACGCTTTACAAGAAAATAAAATATGTTATTTTCGCGTACAGCGATTAAACCGCCCATTATTGGATAACATATCGTATCGTATTTTAACTAGACTAGGTTTATCGTTTTATATATTCATAGTAAAATTTTAAGTTGACTTTATTATGTTAGACACCATATTTTTTATATATTTTCGAATCGCACGAAAAAAAATAAAACAGATTTTACTCCTTTGTCGCAGCGAAAGCCTTCGTATCTATAATAACATTATTTCCTGTATTTCTATTCCATATCAAGTACAGTTAGGCAATTATTATTACATGTATATGTTTGGTGTCGTTGCGTTTGAATGTGTATGAGAATGTGACATCTCAGCTAAAGGCAGACATTTAATTCAGGTAATGGGCTCGCGGCGAGACTCTCAAAATGTTGATTCATTATCGGGACGAGACGTTCTTGGTAGTATGCGATACTTCTTCAAGGTGATTTAGTAGTTTTATTGGCATATATAATGCGAATGCCTTAAAAAGTTGTAAAAAATTTCCTCATGCTCTTTTTACTATCTATTTAACAACAAAACAAACTATCAAAGTGGAGTATCGCAAATGGATATTTATGGTTATAATATCTCCTCGTTCAAAGCGTTTCGCTTCTACGTTAGTCATTCGTACTGCGACGGAGTGGAACTCATTGTCTGTGTCTTTACTCTCTGAATGGTATAACCTGAGAGTTTTTTTTAGTCTATGACACGGATTATAATAATAAGTCATGTTCCAGGGTTTCAGACAGTATTTATGAAATAATTATGATATGTAAATAGTGTTAGTAGTATGTGATTATTACTGTGACATATTTAGACATCATAAATTAATGAAATGTGTTAATAATGTATGTAACATTATTAACAGTAAAGACTGTGTCAATGTGTTATGTGTGTGTTGTTTTTAGAAATAACATAAAACAACACTCACAAACATTAGAATTATAAAATCATGAAGTCAATTATGTAATCAAGTGTTCAAGTCTATTTAATCTTCTAGGCAAACATGCTTTATCTTCGGCCTCATCATCGCTTTCTAAAAAGTGGCACAGTGGTTAAATGCTTTCCTATCGAGCATAAAAAATGGTTCTACTCGTATCTACAAACATCTTAATTCAAACTAGGAAAACATGTTCTTTGAAGGTAAAAATACCTGAAAATACAAGTGCAGGTAAACAGAGAGTGGCAAGGTGATATCCTAAAAGGGGGCACAAAGAGGTCGCCGGGGCGCGGGGGCGGGCGCGGGGCGGCGGGGCGGGGCAAATGTGCATCTCACGAGATGAGCCGCTTGAATGTGCCTCAGTTATGCAAGAGCCTTAGAAGTGGCAGAGGTGGCGGATCTCCTATTAGGATGATGTGGAGACAAACATTGTTTTATTTTTGGCTTTTTGCTGCAAAGCGTACGATGTTTTTTGGTCTTGTTGTTGAAGACGATGTACTTTGTTTTATTTTGTAGAGAACTAAATAAGTAATTTTACCCTTGTAATCTGACTTTTTGACACTGTATAAAATTATATGTATGTATGCCAACCTACGTACAACTCAGTGTTAATGTTACTGAACACCAATATGCAACAACGTGTTTTAACATATCGTACAACTGCTTAGAAAACAATATGTATTTATAATACTAAATAATAATCCGGCCGCATCGTCATTTGCCATCAAGTGAGATAGTGGTCAAATGTTTGTTTGTCCAGCTTTGGAAAAAAAAAACACCGGAGAAGAGATGACAACATAACAAGTAGATGTGAGTAGGACTTATGCACTTAGATATCACGTTATTGTATGTAACTACGATGGACGGCTTTAGTAAAAAATTTAACACTAATAGCCAAAGAAACCATAATTAAATCAGAACTAAACGGTTATTATTTGATAACTAATTTTGTTATTACTTCAATACCACATCTGCCTTTTCCTATATCTTCTAGTAAGCAAGGTGTGTGAGTGGCACCCCCGCGAGACGTTTTGTTGCGCACTGTACTAACTGCCACTGATTCTATGGCATCTCCCATAAACTCATACCTACTGTGCTGCTACTATTACCATATCTGGGATCTAAGTTCATCCCTCGTCGTTTGTAGAAACTGCTGTCGAGTCTGTGAGCGGTCCCGCGACGCTCTTATTGTGTTTTGCAGGTGATACGGCAAGATCTATTGATGGTTTGACTTCAACTTTCAGGGAGTTCTCAATATTCCTTTGTCTATCGAAACCTTGATTGTAGGCACAATGTAGTTGTTTGTGTATTTATAAAATAATAATATAAATACTAAGGTTTTGTTTAAGTGTGTAAATATGTTTGAAACAAAGTTTCTCTGTTACAAATAGCTGAATTTTTATATTTTCTATATATATAAAAATCAATGGCACTTTTCGTTGTTATTTTATAACTCAAGAACGGGCTCACCTATCAAAACCAAATGTTAAGGTTTTGTTAGGACTATTTAGTAGATGGTTTATGTGAAGTTTGCACAAAATCGGTCGAGCGGTTTTTCATTTATCACACCCGGGCGAAGCCGGGGCGGATCGCTAGTTTAATATATAAATATATTTTAAATAATAATAATGTTTATTGATACAATTCCCTTTATAATTTCAAGATATTATTGGCCCCCAAACTAGGTTAACCTGTATATTGGGGACCTCCTTCCTATTAGATACAATTAAGTAGATCTTATTAGTATATAATGTACCTAGCGGAAAATGTACCGTTTACGTTATTAATTAAGAGGTCAAATTGAGCTTGCCATTTTCACAGATAACTAATATTAATAAAAATTAAACGATAACCCTCAAATATCTAGACTCTCTGGTTCTTTTGATCTCCATCAACATGATCAATGTTATGGTTACAATTATTATGAACCTGTATTTTGAAATCCTTATCTAGAGGCCTAGTAGAGTTATTGATAGAGAAAGTCTGTCTCTTTTGTTTTATTTTAGTTAAGAGTAAGAAGATTGCAATTCAACCACTTGGTGGTGAATTGCAATCTTCTTCTTTTCTTCTACTATTCTTCCGGATACCCTATCCCGCAAGAGAACGCGCTTTTTTCCAGGTTTTTCCATGAAATACAATTGCGGTATCATCCGCAAAGCTGAAAACAGAACCGTTGCGTAATGGCATGTTGTATAATTCATTAGTGTAAATCTTTTTTTTTTACACACTGGGATCTAACTTTCAGGTACTTTTAAAAATTTGGAGCGGTACCTCACGTATACCATATCTTTTCAAGTAGGATGGCAACAGAAACCGTGTCAAATGCCTTTTTATAGGTTTAAGGAAAACGCCAATTACTTTTTTTTATCAACTAGGTTAGTTACGTGACTTATTAAGTGGTTGATTGCATTCTCTGTACTCCTATCCCTCCGAAAACCGAATTGTGATAATGATATTAGTTGTTTTTTTTTCATTAAGTTTACTAACTGTTTATTAAGAACTTTATCAAGTATTTTTAAAAGGATAGGTAGCGCTGAGATAAGACAATAATAATCACTGACTAGATTTCTGTCTCCATCTTTGCAGATTGGATGGATTAGAGATTTTTTAAAGACGGTATATCTCCTTTTCTATGCACAGGTTGCAAATTTTTGTAATGTATGGAACAATGGTATCTTTACAATTAATAAAGTTGGTATTCGATCCATCCACCAGCACCAGTGAAGATTATTCAGCATCAGTGATTTCCAGCAGAATCAATTAATCAGGAGCAAAAGGAGGTAATTTTGAATAAACGTGTCTCTCTGCGCTTAGGTCATTAGAATTAGTGATAGCTTGGGCTAAGTTATTGCCAACATATGCAAAATATTCGTGGATTCTGTCCAAATAATCATGGTTCTGATGCTTTTTTACTGTTGACTGTTGTTACCAGCCTTTTCTATTTCAGACTTTAAATAAGCTATTTTCAACTTTTTTAATGTAAGATTACAATGATTTCTATACCTAGTGTAAGTGATTTTAAGTACCTCATTCTAAGGTAATTTTTTTAGTTTTAAGTGAATTCAGTCTCTATTGCGTATACATCTTAGTATACCAGTCCTTATCAAGGTTTTATATTTGTTTGACTTCTTAGTACTGCTAAAATTCTTATGTAAATGTTTAAAGAATTCATAATCGCGTTAGTTAATGCCTCAGCAGCGACGCTGGGATCAGTTATCTCAAGAATAAAATTCAAGTTTTGTAAATGACCAAGAGCCTTCATAGTGAATTTTTATGAAAGTTAGAGTTTTTAGAGGGCTAGTTATATTGAGAAGAACCACATTATGGTCTGTAATTAATGTATTTATAACAATACGTGTACCGGTGCAATTTGATTTGATTAAGATATGGTCTAGATAGTACATGTGTCTAGTAGATAAGGTGGCCTAGATAGTTCATGTGTCTAGTAGAAATACTAGGTCATGAAAAAATCAAGATATTGAGAACTATTTGGTTCTTTGTTAGTAGGCTTTATATCTATGTTTATATCTCCTACAATTAAGATATTTTTATAATCAAAAGTGTATTTACTATGGTTTCTAGTGAGATAAGAAAATTGTTAATAACACGTACTGAAGGAGATCTATAGATTGATATAATAGCATAATCTTTATATTTAATTATTAAATAAGTATATATAATATTAACTCAGTCAAACCCGCAGGGCGCAACTAGTAGAGAATACGCAAAGAGTTCAATGATCCACTGCTTTGGGTTTTATTTTGCTTCTTGGTAATTAGGCTCATATTTGCTTTTACGCTACGCCATTCGTTTTATAAAAGGAATAAATCGTATAAAGAAAAATAAAATTCGACGTCATTAAAAAGCGTCGTGCTTTCCTAGAATTTATATTTCCATCATCATACCTCCAGGCTACATCGAAATACATATTACCTTCCAAGTCAGATCAAAGAGATTAAACTTATTTGTACCGAAGAAAAACTAGCGTCTCGAGTCTCGAGCTATCCGTAAGCGCTGTTACAACAAACAACACCGATAAACGAAGAGGAGTAACATACTTTTTTAACGTCTAGTCACGAGACAAATCTTATTACTGCTCTTTGTCCGGTCGCTGTAAAATTCTAATACAAATTCTCTTTGCGGCGTCTTATAAAAATGAAAATAGCCCAAACGGAGCACAAGTACCGAGCGGGCCCGTACCGTCCAATAATAATAAACAAAGATCGAGCGGATAGCGCGTCATAAGGCCACGTTATTTATTGTCACTATCGGAGCCAATTAGGCGTAAGTTGTGATTTTTGCGCGGCTAGGGCGCGCACACAATGCGTTCATTTCGCCGCGTATCGCCCGTCGTGGATAATTTCCCGCGTGGCACATAAATTACCTCGCAGTTTGTCCTCGCAGCGGGTCTAGCGCCGACAGTGCAGAGGGCCAGTAAGCTGTGTTCCTTAATTATTGATCACTGGTCTCTGATCAGAGAATTTGTGGGAAGCGTATTGCGCGTCCGTCTTCTCAACAGCGAGTATCGGGTTCCATACTCAGTGGGAGCACAAATGTACTCTACTGGGGAAATTTGTGATTTTACTTGTGGGTGTGATTATGTGTGATGTGAATATTTTGAGCACCTACGACACAAGTCATCGAAGATGTTTGGAACTGTAAGTGTAAAAGCGTTTATTTCATCTTCGCGTATTTATTCCTGAATGAAGCTGTGCCCACATTCATAATGATGGTAATACAATCTTTGTGAAAACAAAACCAAATCGATTTAGAAAAAAGTTTACACATTTTTAAAACAGATTTTTTGTCTACAATACAATCACAATAATAACAGCAGTTACAATACTGCTAAGTTTATAACACTCCAACAACGAGCACTTCACAGTACAAACAATTTCACTAATTGGCCCACTGACGACACTGTGTCCAATTCGGCACTCAACTAAATACGGAAATATTTGCGCGGCCCTCGACGCGCCAGTAACAATGTGTCGCGAGCGCAACCCGGGGTAACAGGCAAACAGGGGAACAGGCAACGGGGAAACAGGCAACAGGAAACAGGAAATTTTGCGTTAGTCCGCGGCCCGTAGAGGACCCACTTTAGTTTTACACTACGTGTTTTTATGTGCGCGCTTTGTTTCCGCTCCTCTTTGGTTTAGCTTTTTTGTGTCACTGGCTTTAAATGTGATTTTATTTTGTCGTTGCTGTAAAGGCAGTTAAGGAAATGTTAGCTTTTCAGAGATTTTCAGTTATTAACTATTACTGTGTCTTGTAGCCTTTCTCACAGGGAATAAGTAGATAGATAAAGTGTTATTTTACAAAGAAGAGATCAGTTTATATTTATATTTTTATTTATTTAGTTATATAAAAATAGTAAACTAACAGTAAGTAAATTCCAAAGCGCTAACTACCTTAGACATTTTGTTTAAATTAACATACCACCCATTCTACTAGCCTAAGTTATGTTTATTACTCTTGTCATTATATTTTTCACTCTTGTTTTGAAGACTCACAGATAATAGTCCTCGAGAAACAATGACGCAGGCAATGAGTTCCACTCCTTCACAGTACGGATGATGAATGTAGAAGCAAAACGCTTTGAGCAAACTAAACGTATTTCAGTCATAAATGTATGACGTTTGACAGTTTTTCTGGTTATTAGATGGTAAAAGAGGCATGTTTGAATTAACTCGCGTAATTTCAGCGCACACAAGTAACACCTACATACAGATTACAGGCCAACCCTGTAATTATTTATTGTTTAGAACTGCAAACCAACAGTCCAAACATCTCCGCTAAACTCCATTTGAACTGTGCATTTATCGAGCGCATCTGCAGCCCAGTATCTGCGGCCGACACGGACAGATGCACTGTAAACACTATTGCCTGAAAACAGGAGTATTCACTACAACAATACCTATTTACTGGAGAATACCACTTATTTACTAAGGAGCTTGTTTACTTTACTGCCGTGGATGTATGCTAAGATGTGTAGGCTAAGAAATGGGCGGTTTGGGAAGACAGCTCAACGGATTGCTACTTGTGTACTTATAGTATCTTGGACTCTAGTGAATAAATAAGATGCATTTTTGCGTATAAAATATACAATGTTTACTTAAAATTTTGAATTTTGATGTTCCCGGTACCAAAAGAGGCACTTATGAAAGTTAATGACTCTACTGCCATCGTTCTTATCGTTGCCGCAGTTTTTAGTAATTAGGGCTACATATTTCTGTGCTTGAAGGTCATGTGGTATATGACAATTTATTAGTTACTGGAATAGGAGCGTTTCGTGCCGATTCATTTTGCAACTCATCACGCTATACATCTGATGGGGTATTGATTTAATGCTTGGCTATATAATATTACAAAAAATCGTTTGTTTGTGTTTTATTCACCTTGAGTGTAACTATCTATTATATCCTCGAATGATAAGTGACCTGGCTCAATCGGCACTCTTTTATTAAACAATATTTAAGACATAGAAAAAAAGACACTCTAGGAGAACCTAAATTTGTATTTGCACTAAAACTAATTTTCACTCCTACCCCACTACTATACGTATAAACGGAAAAGTTTGGATGTTTACTGAACCCTTAGTAATACTTCAATAACACATGAAATGTTTCATCTCCGCCATCATAACTTTTGTTATCGTCAACGCAGGTAAAATCGCGGAAAGCAGAGCTAGTTACAAATAATGATAAAGACTACACATGATAATATGTAAAATTCTAGATAACCCAATATTTGTAGCAAAACATATTTAGAAACACAAATATCGTGGACTTATTAATAGATGTAAGTGTTAATTTACGAGCGTGCCTAATTATTATTTTGCGTGGGAGAGGGCACGCGACGCAAACGGCCGAATTAACGCTATCGTGGTACTTACTCTAAATTAGTGCTAAATTTAACAAAAGGTAGATAATTAGACCATTTTATTTAAGAATTTGAAGCCTAGTCACGCGCCGCCACTCCACTTCATGAATAAAAAGAAAGCGCTTCACAAAGAAAAGTTTTTACATGTAATAATCAATAAAGAAACGAGCCGAACAGGGCTGGAAATCAAATTCGTATTCCTCGGGTGAGTTTCGAACTCTTTGACTTTAAAGCCGGTGCTCAAGTCTGTCAAAATTAAGTGAAAAATCGTTAGCATTCCGGGCGGCGGCGTCGTGCCGGTGATGCCGCGGCAGACATTTCGGCCGGACGGCGGCGCAGCCCTGGTTCGCGCGGCATTTACTCATGCCGGTTGAAATACAAGGAGACAGTAGAAAACTCTCAAATTTAATAAAATATTCTTACTTATGAGCACAAGTTTTGAGCGGATCTCTTTTTATTCGTACAATCTCGTTAGCCCTACTTTTTTAAAGTCCTTATTCTTACGCGCAATAGCATAGTATATATTTTTAATTTTACACAATTTAATTGTACACTGAGGACTTCATGTATATGTTTAAGCTCAACAAAAACTTAACCTATCCAGCCTAAAAAATATATGCAGAATAACTATATGATATGTAAAATTATGCGAATGAACCGTGTTCAGCACTAAGAGTTAATTTGGTATATTGAATGCGGTAAAAAAAAACAAAAGAAAAGGCTTCCTAGGAGTAATTTTTGATGTTCTCTTTTTAGGTGGTGTAACTTGATGCAACCTTTTCTAAGTCATGATGGTGATTTTAAATTAGGCTATTATAATTACATAGCTATTAAATTATTCTTTCCGTTTTATTTATTGTCTTGTCGAGTGTAATTTTTTGTGTTATGTTCTTATTCGCTGAATTTAAATGTTAAATGTTGAATTTGTTTCATATTCCATGAAGAATTTCCCTTATTGGATGATTATCAATAAGCTACTTAAGTTACTCTTAACAATAACCATTGATGTGCAATTATGCTCTTGCTTCTGTTGAATCTCTCCAGCCTGGGCGATTTTTTTGTCAGTTCATAGTGCAATCCAATACTGCTACGAACGATTAGTGTTATATTATTATCATCTCTCATGTCGCTAAGTGATAATGTGGTAAAAGATAGCTGGTGAAACAATGGATTTTATCACAACGTTACCTTCACTTAAAGGGTTATAACGATTCTGTGTCTATTATTTTCCAATTTTCGACTATAGAATTTGCATTCGTTGCGCATTGAAGAAATAAAAAGCATCAGAAGGTCCCTTACTGCTTCAAGACTTGTGTTGCATACCGTCGCATTCCACGCGCCCTCACCACGCACCCTGCAATGAATATCCGATTGCGCTTCCACTGCAGTTTGCATGAAACTGTGTTGCAGTTTGACATTACCAAATACTACGAAATATTTTGGATAGAGTTTGTTTCAAAATCAAAACGAACTAATCATTCATTGTGAAGAATATTGTGAAAGTTTTAACTTAGTTTAGTTTGAATTGGATTCAGTCCTCATATAATTTAAAACGTATTACGCGATCACTTTATTTTGACTGAATTCGAGTACCTATCATGTATTTACAAACATATCAAGCCTGTACCCAAAACCTGGGCAAACAAAGATTTCCACTATCCTAATCACTTCCAAATTTTGAGATGACAGTCTTAGCCAAATGAGGGCCATAGACTCGACAACATATCCGAGGGCAAACTGTTTCCCAGCAGGGGTCGACATGGGCCGCACCTGCGTATAAATAAGGCACACAACGGGTAATGCTGACGTGGCCCGCATTTTATTGGAAACTAATATCTGCGACTGCGGCCAGGTGGGCGCCGGACTGACGTAACATGCTTATGATTAAAGTTAAATGTAAAAAAGTACATTTGACTGTTTTATCAATTTCATCAATCAGTTCATTTTTCTTTAACAGTTTGGAGATAGTAACATCCTTCACGAAAGCCGTTCATAGTTGCTGTTTTTATAAGCTTTTATTTAATTTCACCTGATTCGTTATCTATTGGCCTGAAATCAAATCTTCCAATCTAAATTAGACCCGCTTTCCGCGATGTCCGATTGGCCTGGAAATTTGGTGTAATTATGTTTCTTCAGTGACAATACAATGATATGTTACCATACGGCTGTTCTGATGATGGAAACGGTAGATGGCAATAGGAACTTCTGAGTTAAACAAGATAAACCTATTGAATTTGGGCTCGTTTGATCTATCTTGACAAGTGCTCTGCTTATATGCTACGAATAGACTTAAAATTTATTCGTAGGTTACATAATATTTTGTTTTTATATATAATATTTTGAAAACTTTTTAAAATATCAATTGTATAGTATATTGTTATATATACGTGCTTAGTTAAGGCTTTCATGAGTTTACCACTGTGTTTTTAAAGTTGTGTTTATGTGTCGCGTAGCACACATAAATACAACTTATAAAAATACATTCTATTAACTAATACAGATTGTATACTTTTTTTTTTCTTACAGTCACGGGACTTGTATTGCAAGGACTGGTGCCTGAAGTAGGCGTAAACAGCCACCAGGCATACTAGTTGCTCTATGCGATTCTTTTCCTCCTATAGTAAAAATATCAGATAAACTAGAAAAAATGTTTAATGCTTACCAAGGCTCGTATAAAAATATTTTATGCTTATTCACAATAACACTTTATTATTACTATAAGATCAAATTATTTTACGTACATATCTTCGTAACTAACCAAACTTTGTTTGTAAAAGAGCATTTCCGAGACACAAAGTTACGAACTGAGTACAGACAGGTACAAAACTGCATACGTTCCCCAAACCTAACACGAGATGTTTTAGCATTCCGATGTAGTAACACGACTCTAACTTTACAACTTCGAGGCGAATGTGTAATGCACTCTTTATCTTGCGTAGTTTAAACAACCCAGCCGTACAATTTTAGACTCTATCGTAGTAGGGACTAAGTTTTAGATGTATGCAAAGTTAAGTTTGAAGACGGTATTCATCGGAGAGCCAGTTTTTCTCCGAGTACGTGGAGGTGTTTTCAGGTGTTTAGGTACTTATTCCTTTTATATTGTTAAGTTAACCTAAGTCAAATGGCTTTGGAGAAAGATAAAGTTTGGTGCTGGAGCGAGGTTGTGGTGTTTTTATTGCTTATGTGATTAATGTATTTCACCGCACTGATGAATGTAACTTAACACATTCTAAAAACTTAGTAACTACTAAAGCAAAACAAGATATAATAAAAACTCCAATACATCTTAATAATCAACAGAGAATAGAGATATGCCTTTCATTCTCCTCAAAACGAGCACAGGATAAGTACCTATAACCATTCATCATTTCACATACCTGCAAATGCAACCAGTAAAACAGAGCCTCTAGCATAAAACCACCCCTGTCTCCCCTTTCAACCCTCTCTGAACAATAACCCCAAGATAAAGTAATGAACACAAAAATTCCAAGAAAAATGGTCGGGAGTTAATAGACGAGAGCATGTATGTCATTACAAATGGTTGGAACGGCGACACCGACTGTCACAGTACAGGTAGGTAGTAGATGAACTCTCAACTTGATGTATTTTAAACCGACTTCCAAATAAAGTAGGATCTCAATTTAACAATATATTGCTCATGCACTTGCAATCTTGTATCTCATCTCCATCTCCATCAGGTGACAGATTTGAATGATTTTATTGTTTGAGAGGTTTATAATGTGTATATAATATATATATATATATATATATACATAATTATATCGTTTGACCACTATTTCACTTGAAGGTAGCACTTAAATGACAATATGGTCGACAATGGAGATGTGCGTGTACTATTCTACTTTAAAGAATTAACCATAGCAAAAGAAATGGCCGTAACTTAATTAAAATTAAATCATGTTGGTGTGACATGATGAAAACATTTAGCTAGGTGTACACGATGAAAAAATGACACTTTTTACACTAGACAGCTAGTTACAAGAATGGTTCTTGTACAAAGATGATAGAAAATTATGGGTAATATGCAATAACTAAACTACTCGCTAGCGAAGTTGATTGTCCAATACATCTTAATAATCAACATCTGTATTTGGGTATAAGTGATTTGATGTTTCCGGTAACAAGTTTATAAAAAACAATAGTAATTACTTCTTTGTCGTACATTCAAGACGTGCTGACAAATTGCGATCAAAACATAAATATAATATTTGTATTCCTCAAGTTAACAATGTTACTTTCTACAAGAGTTCTTTTTATTCAGCTATAAAAATTTATAACCACTTACCTATAGAATTTAAGTTACTTAATCTCCCGCAATTCAAAAATAAACTGAAGGGCTGGCTTATAAGCAAAGTGTTTTATAATTTAAAAGAATTTTATGATACATAAGTATATTTAGTAATAAGTTATTATATTAATAATATTTTATTGTAAATAAAACAGTAGTTATTGTTGACTATTGATAGATATTAGTTAATTAATCTATAAGGAGTGTTTCGTATAAAATACATATGTCTCATTTGTAATTATTAATGTAAAAATAGGTTTAGATTGACTAGAGGAAGAAGTTAAAATTGTTATACTTGTATACTTATATTATTATGTTAGATTATACTTCTCTTGTAAATATAACAAATAAAAATTCGTTGTAATTTTCTATAGGAACAAAATTGTTCCACTGAATGTGATTGTACGTCCGAAATGGGCATTTACTGTTGATACTTTTATATGACTACATTTATAAGACCCTTTTGTTAACACAGTTATATGCAATAAAATTGTTTCTGATTCTGAAAAAAAGAAGTGTTATCAAGGCGGATACAAGCTTTCAGATGTAGTGTAGTGTAGGGCTATTAGTGTGAAACGCAATTTGTTGAAGTCATGAAGGCATTATCCACAATTATAAATAAAAAATAGAGAAATAATAATAATATGTGTAACATTGCTTTGTTGAGCTATGACAAAGGGGACTCTTACACGGAGCAGTGTTTCGCCTCGGTTGATTGCTGCGCGTATCTCGCGCAACGCTCGCTCGTATACATACGGGTCTAAATACTAAACGGCCACATTTGGTGGGCCTTGTATGCAAATATTTTATGAGCAGTTTATTCATCAGTAATCCGCACGCCTTAGTTCTTAACCAAAGTATGCTGTAAGCCTTTTCCTTTTAAACTGTTCAGCTAGAAATAGGCACATATTATTATATTCTCAAGTGATATCGTCTCAATCGTACCGAAAGCGCCTCGCAGTCGGAAGCGATTTCCGTCCCTACGACTAGCATGACCTTTCGGTGAATGTTATCATCAACGAAAAAACAGCTCGAGATGAAGTCCATAGTAGACATTTTCTTTTACACATTTAACTAGCTATCCAAAATCAGTGATAGTTTACAACCTTCGACTATCATCACGTACTAACAGGTCAAACGCCAACCTATCAGAGATATTAGTTAAAACTATAACATGCCTTAGGAATTAGTTCGTCATTTTTATAAAGATTTAACTACCAAAGTTAAGATCGAAAAGCCTTCAAAATCATGACGCAAAAAAGTATTTTTGTCTCTTTGAACATTATGAACGAAAAAAAACCTTGCAAGTTTCAAAAAATGCACCAAATTCTCACCCGTGTGTTCACAACGCGGCGCGTCGCTAAATTATGACATTTGTAGCTGCCACGCGGAGTGAGTGCCTACTGTCTGCCTACTGCGATATTAACTGTGCCTTATTACATGTGTTGCTTTCTGCTCGGCCGCGGTGAGCTATGGACTTGCGTATCTGTATCTGTATATTATTATGTTGTTCAGTGGCATAACGGTTAATAAACTGGGGAAGAGATTAATGGCGTTCTCATACCGTGTTGTTGTTAATTATAACGTGCTATTACTTCATTAATTTATTTATAAGCTCAGAATAATGACATACTCAATATATATAGCGTAGGCATACTTTGATGTTATATCTATCTACAATGTACCTATATTCGAAATAAACGCTATGAATTTGAATTTATATTCGTAAAATATTACTGATGGTCCACTTAACCCTGAAGCAAACTATTTTTATAGATATATGTATATGACGTAAGATATAAATGTGTTTTTATAGATATATGTGATTCCTTGGGTGAGGCTTTTACTAGAACGGGGTCCATTCATTAAATAATTAGGTAGTGGATAATTCAAGCAAATAATAATTAAACTAATTATAAAGTAGAATCTATAATTAGAAACCAAATTCACCTAAGTGTCATAAATGTAATTGAATTATAGGTTAATAAGTTACCAATTGTTATCGTTTAATGTGTACTATGCATGGAATTAAATAAAACTTTATTATTATTATTTTATGATGTAGGAATAGTTGCTTTTTGCGGTTACACCCGTATAGACAGTGATAATGGTGAAAAATATTTTGTTCCAGTTAAGGTCACTATCTACCCATTCAACATTTTAGCTAAGTCGCTTCGCAAACAGCATAATATTATAAATCTGAAAGTTTGTGTTTCGGATAAAATTGTAGACAAATAGTTAATACCTGGAAATAGGACATAACTAGCTTTATAATGATTCACGGGGACATAACTGCGAGGTCAAGCTAATATCAATATTATATTCCAATCATTTATATTATTTTAAATACAAACATGTCTATGTAGTTCTATAGTTTACATAAAACCATAGACAAGAATGAAATACTTCACGGAAGCTGTTTTTTCTTTATAGAAAAGTGAAGCGACGTACTCTTTAACTACGATGTTTATTGGTTTCAATAATAAGTGCCATAATCAAAGTTTTTAAAGTAGGTGTCCCCGACACTCTTTCTGGAAAACGACTTTTAACAAACAAATACCATTTTCAACCGTCTTCAAAAAAAGAGGTTCTCAATTCGAATGTATGTTTTTTTTGTATTTATGTTACGCGATATCTCCGCCAATTATTAATCGATAGAGGTGGTGCCATATACGATGAAGTTATAAGCGTTTCAATTATAGAAACTACAATGACACAGAAAGATATATAGATACGTCTTTCTTACAATGTCCCTCTTTTTGCGTCGGGGGTTTAAAAAAATGTTAGGAAGTAGGATACGTCGATGTTAAGAGATGTATACTTTAATAGGGCTATGATTCAAGTGAGTGCTTATCACACTTTACTTAATTTAGAAAAACATAGTAATAACGCCCGTTTAACTGTTTTTTTTTCTTTAAATGGTAATCAGCATTTGATCGCGATCTATCCTGACGTAAACTGACAATGCAGTCGACGATGGGGAATGCTTGCCTAGAAAATAGCTGTTTACTTTCGATTTGAAGGGACCTAAATGATACTTATCGAGAAACAAGAACGAAGGCAGGATCAACACATTTTCATGGCTAAACCGCTGAGCCGATCGTATCTGATCTGATACAACTAAGTAGCATCATATGCTTAATTATGGAGCAAGGTACACACTACTCTTAATACTGATTAATATAATCATTCTCATTATTGTAAATGCCGGAGAAGTCGCGGGCACAGCCTGTGTTTATATAAAAAAATGGTTCTACCTAATGTTTTAATTAAACTCAGGCAAAGCCACAAACATAAATTAGTTAAGTATACCAGCAGAGCTGATGCAGACGCTCGGAGCTTCTCCGTGGTTTGATCCCTTTATAAATGGACTATTGACTGCAGAGTTCTCTTCTTGATATTTGAGATTCTGTTATTTATGTCTCGAGTTCCGCTTCCACTTTACATTTTAACTGAATTTGTTTGTCTTGGATGCTATTCTAGAGACTATTTGATTTTATATTCTTCTTACTTTGTGTAAGACTGCAATAAATATGCCCGTTCAGCTTAAGTGAAATGGTTTTATTTAAGAGTTTCGTTTTACAGTAATGCAGTTGATACGTTTGTTCCGCTTAGAGGTCAAAAGTTGTATTCCTAAGAAAATCAAATGAGATTTTCTCATAATATTATTGTTTTCATTCATGAAAACCATAATATTATGAGAATGCCGGGTTGTATCACCAAAATGACGGTGAATTGTGTGAATTACAATTATTACAATACATTACAAAACTGAATGCTACTGCTTATAATATATTTTGCTTATGTGAGAAAATTGGGTCACAGTGTGATTTTTTTTTCAAAATATTTTGAATAAGTTTCCTGTTACCACGACCAATGCTATTTAAAATAATATTTTTTTTAAGAAATAAGTGCATTAAGATCCATTTTAGGTGCCAATATGCTTTTATTTATTTATTTATTTATTTATAGACGAGCAGCAGAATGCTGATATGTCTATATCACACAGTGTTGAAAGTCAAAACAGTTCACTTTTCTAACAAAGTTTGTTTACAAGGATGTTGTAGCTAAAGTAATAGGATGGATAACTGACAAACTTACAGTGCCGAATATCAAACATGCATGGAATCTTATCACAACTGACTTAGAGCGTATTTACAATGTCAAATCGTTTTATCAATTGCATAAAGAACCAACCGTGGTTGCGGTCCCGACGAAATCGGGTGAAAGGTACGAAAAGACCCCTGTGTCCCTCTCGCACAGAGCGACTAGTTTTAAAAAAGTTTCCCATTGGTAGAAATTGTAGTCTGTAGTAATAATAAGATCTTATCTGTCGTAATTATTTGTTTAATCGAAACCTTCCAGAATATGTTTTTAAATGCCCTACCTACTATCAAACTATTCTCAATAAACCGTTTTTTTTTTCTATTAGTATTAGATTTTATGATACTATTTTTGATATATGGGTATACAAGCCAAGCTACACAACTACATCCGCCATTTATAAAAATATTTTGTAAAAACAAAATAAAGTTATCCTGCTATCATACTTCCTACTAATATTTTCAAGGCAAAAGTTTGTGAGTGTGTTTGTAGTTTGTTCCTTCTTGAAGCTCAATTATGATTAAATTAATGAATACGTTTGTGAATATGGATTATGCATACATTTTTATTCGATTGTTGCCGTTAATACATTGCCGGAAAGAAAATTTTTCTTCATAACAATACATCTCATATCGAAATAAATAGGCATTGGGAAATGCAATCAGGTTTTTTTTTATTCAAGTAGGCAAACTTTTGACCACTATATCACCTGATGGTAAGCGACGATGTGGTCGACGATGGAGCAAGCTTGCCTAGAAGATACCTATTCACTCGCCGCGACTTGAAGACTCCCATATTGTACTCATCAGGAAACACTCAGGTAAGGAGTTCTATTCCTTTGCGGTTCGCACAATGAATGTGGAGGCAAAACGCTTAGTGCGCATTTGCGGAATGTCCACCATATAGCGGTGTCGCGTAGCATTTTGTCTGCTTGTCCGACGATAGAATGGGGATGAGGGAACTAGATCGTGCAGTTCCTTAGCACACTCTCCAAAATGTATCCGATAAAAAACCGAGAGACTAGCTACCATGCGGCGCGGCGATGACCCAAGCTCTGAAGCTTTGCATTAGTCAGCTGCTCGCTACCAATGTGTCTCTTGGGTCTCCACTCAATGGTGTCAAGAGTCTCAAGCTGGTACTTAGCTGAACCGTCCCTAAGATGAGAACGTACTCCATACATGATCGGACTTGTGTTTGATACAAATTGAGCAACTGTCCCGGTGTGAAGTATCGTCTCAGCTTTGCAAGGACTAGTACCAAAATTGAGCTTTGAAGTTAGAGTCAAACCGAGTAACTCGAGATGGTCAGTTACTGGTAGGGATACATTTCGGAAAGTTGGAGTCAGTTCAAATTGACTCCGTATAGCGGAGAAAAAAGTTTAGCAAATTTAAACACAGCGATTTTGAAAAAACAAATAGAATTTAAAGAAAGTTGACCAATCAGTGACCTCAAAAATGTGTAACTATGTCACGATCAGCTTAGCCAATAGCGAGCGTATTGCTATTTTGAAATTCCCATCCATTTTATTTATTAAAATTCCTAATAAAAAGCATCTAAAGAAGAAAATCATATTACGGGTGTAATTTTATAAAAATAAAGATTTCAAAAAATACTTGACCTTTATGTAATATGTATGCTTATTTCCTATTGATTATTTTATAACGTTGTTATATTTTTCTTATATAACTATTATAGGCCAAAATGTATGGCATATGTTTCATTCTTAAAATGTTGTGTTAGCGTTGGCTTGAATAATTTAGTAATTTTTAATTTTGCATTTGGTCACACTCTTTGACAGCAATTTGTGTCAGTTAGGTGTCATAAAAGTTAGGGTTTACCTTCATTGGATTTTTTATGGATATATTGATGATCAAGCCGTGCCGCCCGCAGCTTTGTCTGCGTTTATCAAGTTAAATAGCAGCCTATTTGTTAATCCTAGGCATAAGCTGCGTACATTCCAAATTTATCCAAATTTATTCAGCCTTTACCGCGTGAAGAGAAAATAGACATACCTACTTAAATAATGCCACAATTACACACAAACTTTCGGATGAATAAATTAGTTTGATATAAGTATGTAATAATAATATTTACCAAGATTTTGACATATCAATGTAGTAATAATATCTGTCATCGATTTATGGATTATCTTTATTCTAGGTTATAAATTTAAACATGGGTTGTAAATGTATCTAGAAGCTTATTACAACAATTTACAGCACATATCTGCGCCATTTTGAAAAATATCGAACCTGCTCACAAAATATCACGAGAATCGGTTGAGAAATGCGACCTGTAGAGGAGAACAACTGAAAATCCGGAACTACGAAAGCAATTTTGCCCAAGCTGAAATGAAATCGCTCCGTTTCCGCTTTGCTCTCATTCGGTCAATGAAACCGAAAGTAACTTAGTCTTTCATAATAATTAATAGCTGACCCAACCGGCCGGCGCGCGGCGGCGTTCGCCTGGCCTTCATATAGTATATTTTAGTTTATCTTTATGAATGACATAATAATATTTTTATTACATATCATATTGTAGCATGATTACACAGTTAAATATAATTCTAGTAGAACATAATTGAGAGGTGGTAGAGCATTTTGTGAGTTGCTCGCCTGGCTTGCTACCAAAGTAGCTTACCACCATCAAGTTGAAAGTCTGCCGCCAAGCCAAATACGGTGTTCCGGCAGTTATCCTTGAGAGCCTGCGTATTCCAGGTCTAGTGTGTTTACCAGCTTCGATCACATCGTCACTTACCATCAGGTGAGATAGTGGTCAAACACTAGCCTGTCACAAATAAAAAAAAAAAAAAAAAAAAACATAATTCAAATGGCTCAAAATGTTATCCCACAAATCTTAAAATCAGGGTTACCCTAAAGAAAAGGGACACAGAGGTTCTTTGTGACCTCTCACTAGGACACAGATTTTCGGCGGAGTCGTCCCTCCTTTTACAAACCGTAGGTTTGTTTCCTATCTCGATGTTTGTTTATTAATTCGCAACCAATTGTCAAGCTTGTTTTTAAATCCATTTATTGTGGTAGCAGAAACAACATCTTCCGGTAATCTGTTCCAATTGTGAACCACTCTATTGCTCAGGAAATGAAAAGCAGTGTTTGTGTTTGATGGTGAACGGATGAGTAACGACTGGTGTCTGCGTGAAAGTCTTTGGTCTGCCTTTAGCTTGTAAATGTTATGGATATCTGGCAGGTTGTATTGGCTGTTCATGATCTTATAGGTTTCAATTAGATCTCCTCTGAGCCTTCTCTCTTGAAGAGTAGTGAGGTGCAACATCTGTAGTCTTTCTTCGTAGGATTTACGCCGTAGGGCTTGAGGAATTTTAGTTGCCCTCCTTTGTACACTTTCAAGAAGGTTTATATCCTTTTGGAAGTATGGGCTCCAAACTTGGAACCCATATTCAAGTAAGGGTCTGACATATGTCTTGAAGATCATGAGGAAAACTTCCACTGTCATTGTTTGAAATGACCTGCGTATTACATAAAGGAAAGAGTTGGCTTTTTTGACCATTGTAGATATGTGATCCTCCCACTTAAGGTCAGATGTAATTAGTACTCCCAGGTCTTTTTGTTTGTGTACTGATTCAATAACTTTTTGGTCCAGCTTGTATGTAACCTTGGGATTAGCTTTACCCAGATGCAAGACACTACATTTGGATATATTCAGTTTGACAACCCAGTCTTTTAATACGGGAAAGAATAAACTATCGTGAAATAAACACACACAAAGACACATAAATAAGTATATAGTGTTATTAGCTACTCGATTGATATTTCTAAGAGATAATTTAGAATAAATAGAACATAGAACATTTCTACTTTACAATCATTATGAAGCCCATAGCACAATAAAATAAATATTGGTAGCAACGCAGGACAATCGTGTTGCTTACGTTTGGTAGTACGTAGTAGCAAACCAACCACACACTATTAATTGAATGTGTAATTATTACAAAGCTGCAACTAAATTAATATTTGTGCACCAAAGTCTGAGTAAATTACTTCGCGGTATAACTGCGAGTAATACTCAGAACAGAACAAATAGGTTACTGGTGCTACAGCTAGCTCCCTACATTTCTCTCTATTCGGAGGCAGTGGAGCGCAAATTCCGCAATATAAACGTTTTCTTACCTGTCTGTATAGCGTCTTCATTGTCTACGGCTTAATGACTGTTATTATGCTGGTGATAGGAAATGTTGTAATAATTTGATATGAGTAAGTAATACTACTAGTCAAGGCCGGAAAACGTATCCATAGAGCGGGTGATTGTGCATGAAACAATCGAAGGATCCGGAGGTTGTCGCATATCGTCGTCCACGTGAATGGACCGACCAAATAAAATCTGCCATAGGCGGCGCCTTACGCGAATGTTCCAAAATGACAACGAAAAGAGAGAGGTAGCGGGACATCGTGAGGCGACCAACATCAGCCTCTGAAAATCGTATACGTCAAGTTAGATCTTTCGTTGCCACTTCTTGGCTTCGGGTACTACACGACGATCACGAACGCTCTGTCAAGAGTATATGACTGAAAAGAAGAAGACTACTAGTATGTATTTCAAGCAGGCAAGATAGCTGATTTAACTACAGGTTAGTGAATAATATATCTCACTGTGTTTATGCGTTTGTACATTTCATAACCCAATTAAAGTGGTTTTGATCCGTTTGTAGATCTGTTTATCTGTCGATGGTTGCGAAACTCGCAAAATAAATGTTTTTTATTTGACATCTGATGTGATCGAGATTTATATAAGGCAAAGTTTCTTTATTTAAAATTAAATAGCCTGTGTTTTCAGAAAGTAACGTTTCGTGTTTGTCAAAATTGATAAAATTGTCTTATAAAATAATGATTAACTCAGTTAATTCAACGTAAAGGGCTTTTCAATAAATACGCTTTATATTTGATGTTATTATCTGGCAAAAAACACATTATGTTTATATTTAAATCGTTATCAAATATTGAAATAATGAAAAAATAATATAACCATTTTAATAAACACTAATAAAAAAACGAATGCAGTATTCCTTACATGCATATTATCTCTGATAAGCTCGCTTTTGACTACTAAATGAAAAATGTGAACAAAACTTGAGAACAGTTACTGGCTTAACGTTTACTAATTTTACTACCAATATATTACACCCAGTTCTGTAATGCAATTCAAAATTTACTGTTGTCCATTTATTTAAGGCCAGAGGGTATTCCAGCAGCAGTCACAGTTGCCCCCGCCCCTTCCTGCGTTTCCCTCTCTGGGGGATAGAAATGTCTAGGATCTGAATCTATGATGGAACTCCTCGTTGGAGATTAGTGCTTGCAAACTGGGTTACCTTGCGATTAAGAGCTGTGTTTGAATGCGTATTGTTTAATGTGTGTGGTTCTAATAGCTTACACTCAATTCAGAATGTAGGTTGAGATAAATAAGTATGTTGACTTAACGATTACTTACCCATAATATTTATTGTAAAGGTAATTAATTGATCGAACGAAGCGAAGTCTACAATTATTAAACGTTGTTCATAGTACTTAGTCCGGCTAACCATCCGTCCGTCTATAAGATTTTCTAAGTCAATCAAATATAATGTTTAAAATTTCCCAAAGCCGAAATCGATGGTTTCAAATTAAAATCAAAATCGTTTATTCACATGGGCCCCAAAGAGGCACTCATGAAAGTTAATGAATCTATTGCCAGATTCGGAAAATTACAGCCATCTCGAGAAGAACCTGGCAAGAAACTCGGCGGCGCATTTTTTTTCATTAATTTTTTTTTTTTTAAACATTCTTAATATCTAATACATAATTTTCTTAACCTAGGTGTTATTATGATAGTCGCTAGAAAGAGCCAGTGCAGTTTGCCTCCATGCATCTTTGTCATTAATATAGTCTGTAGTCTTATAATAAGCTTTCTTAATGAATGCCCGTTTTATTACAGATTTGAACTTTCCCAGTGGTAATTCAGTTACGATTTTAGGAATTCTATTGTAAAATCTAACCCCATTTGCCATAAAAGATTTATTCGTTTTGCTTAATCTAAATGCGCGCACTGTAATTTTATGCTTATATCTAGTATTAAGATTGTGTGCGTCGCTTCTTAATTTATATTTACTAATATTTTTGCGAACATGCATAATATTTTCAAAGATGTAAAGCGAAGGCATGGTAAGTATGCCTGTTTCTTTAAAGAATTCCCTGAGAGATTCGCGTGGACCCATATCATATATTGCACGAACCGCTCTCTTTTGTAGAATAAAAATAGTTTCAACATCGGCAGGAGATCCCCATAGCAAGATTCCGTAACTCATCAAACTATGAAAATATGCAAAGTAAACCAGCCTTGCCGTCGCTACATCAGTCAGTTGTCTAATTTTACGGATCGCAAAAGCAGCGGAACTCAAGCGACCTGCAAGCACATCAATATGAGGACCCCACTGCAGTTTTGAGTCCATAGTCAGACCTAAGAAAACAGTTTCTTTACAAGATCTAATTTGTTGTTTTCAAGTGTTACATTTGCATCTACCAAAGGGACATTAGGAAGGGAAAACTTGATACACTTGGTTTTGCTAGCATTTAACAATAGGTTATTAGCAGCAAAACATTTCGAGACTAGATCTAATTCATAATTTACTTCATTTAATTCTACGTCTTTCCTATTTGTTTTAAAAATAAGTGACGTGTCATCAGCAAACAAGACAATATCTAATGCTAGCGAAGTTGTCATATAAGGTAAATCATTAATATACACTAAAAATAGGAAGGGTCCCAATATTGAACCTTGAGGCACGCCAATTTTAACTGTAGACCCGTCAGATGTCACACCATTAACGCCTACTTTTTGTTGCCTACCCGATAAATATGAATCTAACAAATCAAGTGCAGTTCCACGTATACCGTAATGGTTTAATTTGCTAATAAGCGTTTTATGGTCCACGCAGTCGAACGCTTTGGAGAGGTCACAAAATACCCCAATTGCATCCTGCGATCCCTCTCAAGCCCCGAGAATGTGTGACACTAACTTAGCACCGGCATCTATTGTTGATCGACATTTGGTAAATCCGAATTGGTGATCATGTAATATTTTATGTTCATTAAAGTGGGAGAGTAGCTGTTCTAGGATAATTTTTTCAAATATTTTCTCTGTGTTAATAATATTCCAGACCGTTTTTATTTTATTATTAGATTTTGAGACTTTATCACTTATGAATTTGGATTTGGCCTGGAAGCAAACGCGTTTAAAAATTTTCGAATAATTAGTAACATACTTGTGAAAATGTTCATTAGACGTGAGAGATTTTTTATAGTAAAGTTCGTACATGAAATCTCTACTTTTCCGTATACCATTAGTGGCCCAATCATTAAATTGTAATTTATTGTTCACTTTTATAAATTTTTTGGGGCATATTTTATTAAATTCATTACAAATGATCGAGTTCAGCATTTGGTGGACATTATTTGGGTCATCAAGTGGAAAACTGGTAAGGGATAGTTTTAAATCAACATTTTCGTTAAGTTTACTCAACTTGTTCTCAGTAAGTGGTCGTATTTCTATATTAGAGTCAAAAGATTGTTTTTTTCTTGATATTGTTACCTTTTGTCCCATGTGGTCTGATCGTATACCACTGATTTGACATTTATTTTTAATTTCAAAATTTACAATAATATTATCGATGCAGGTTGCTGAAGAGTTTGTTATTCTAGTCGGTTCCTTAAATAAAAAATTTAAATTAAAAGATGCAAATAGCGACACAAGTTTTTGTTGATCTGCCGAGTCCTCTAGAATATTTACATTAAGGTCAGCACACACTACTATGCGTTTATTACATTTAAATAGTTTTCTTAAAATTTCTTCCATGACTACAAGAAATTGGGATAAATTGGAAGCAGGTGGCCTATAAATACACAAAATTATATAACCAGCGATTTCTGCACAAGCTACTTCACAGACCCGCTCCACAGAGCAAGTAGCCACGTCATTTCGTTCTTTAAACTTAATGTTGTTTTTAACAAATATTATTGTACCACCGCCTTCAGCTGACACTCTGTTGAACGTACTAGCGACCACATAATTGCTAACATTAAATGACATAAATTACATTAAAAAAAAAACATGAAAAAACATCAAGAGCAATTTTTTTATATATGTTCAGCGCGTGTGCGATTCCATTAAAAAGAACTTCACAAGAAGCGTACGACTACTTACGCAAAATGTAGCCACGAGTTGATGTTTCGCGGAGAACTCTACATAACATCCGTAGAGCTTCTCCTATCCTAGGCGAACTGTCTACATACCTGCAGAAGATGTAGGATGAAAACCGGATATACTTTAACCATCATAATAATTATATTGTTAGTTAAGTGAAAATGTTCGGATAATATATTAAACCGCCTTAAAAATGGCACAAATATAGAAAGATGATTTCGGAAAAACAAATAATACATGGGTGATAGTGATGGTGAAGTGATAGTAATACATAAGCCCAAAATGTATAATTAACCAAGCAAAGTGAGGTACCTAAGTTGGCGTGGGTGGCTTAGCACTCTGTCCGTTCGTCTGTAAAAGGTTTTTAGCGTCTAAACCTTGCAAGAGAATTACTTCAAATTTTCAGATATTTAAATCTGCGGTCCAAGCCAAAAAAGGCGGTAAACATTTTATTAGTGATAATATTATGATGGCACCGATATACGTCCTCCTCCTCCTTAGTCGTTCACTCTTGACAGAGTGGTCGTGGTTGATGACGTGCAACGATATTGATTGGTTAAAACAGCCCCCGCGATGCGCCTCCACTTGTTGCGGTCTTCAGCGTCTCGGGAACTCTGGACTAAAGATGTTTGTGTCGCAGCTTTGATGAGGTCTGTCCAATGCGTAGGTGATCGACCGCGTGACCGCTTGCCCTCTACCTGTCCCTGGACAACGAGTCGTTCTATGGACTGCTCGTTTCGAACAACGTGTCCGAAAAATTTGAGGATTCGTATATGCACAGTCGACGATTTTTAGTTCCGTCAGGATCGAAACGTTGGTCCTAAACGCAGTCCAAGGGATCCGCAGCAGTCGCCGCCAGCACCACATCTCGAGTGCATCGATTTTGCGCCGGTCTTTGAGGCGAACCGTCCAAGTTTCTGCGCCATAAAGAAATATCGGGAAGACTAAGCTTCTCATTAGGCGGACTTTCGTGGCTTTGGTGATGTTACGGTTGCCCCATACTCTTTTCAGCTTATCAACGGCAGATCGTGTGATAGCACATCTCCTTCGAATCTCGTCTTCACACCCTCCAGTGTTTGTGATAGTGGAACCGAGGTACACATAAGATTGGACAACCTCGCAGTTGCCAATCGTAGAGATGTCGGGATGGTTTAATTCAGCTCGGTCCACCATCATCATCTTGGTCTTGTCTCTGTTGACCGTTAGTCCAAAGGAGAGGCTTGTTGTCTCTAGACGTGTCAGCAGGTGTTCCATGTCTTCTTTTGTTTGTGTGAGAAGAGTAGTGTCGTCGGCATACCTCAAGTTGGATATCTTTCGACCTCCCACCGAAATGCCTCCGTCCCATTGTTCCAGAACAATTCTCATAATACACTCCGTATAGATGTTAAACAGGAGTGGAGAGAGTTTGCACCCCTGTCGGACACCAGCGCGTGTATGAAAGCTTCTCGAGTCAACGTCGTCTATACGAACAGTCGCAGTTCCGTCCTCGTAAAGTCGGCGTATAAGGCGAACCAGGTGGAGAGGTACTCTCATTTGAATGAGCACGTCCCATAACATATGCCACTTCACGGTATCGAAGGCCTTACGAAAGTCGACAAAGCAGATATAAAGTGGGATGTTAAACTGTCTAGACTTTTCGATTATTTGTCGAAGAATAAGGATCTGCTCTCTTGTTCCTCGACATTTTGACAAATCCTGCTTGCTCAATAGCTATTTCAGAATTTAGAAAAGCTTGCAGTCTGGTATTGATGACATGAAGGAGTACTTTGCTGGCGTGTGTAATTAAGGATATAAGCCTGTAGTTGCAACATTTCTTCGTTGACCCTTTTTTGTGCAGTGGTATGAACACGGAATGTGCCCAGTCTCGAGGCCACTTCTCTGTCTCCCAAACGCGATTACAGATAACAGGCATAATATCAACTCCATATTCACAACACTTCGACAGCCCAGGTTTTCGGTTTGAATTGACGAGTTATGGTACGAATCTTCTTAAATAAATCTTTTGTTTCGTTACGCTCTACGTAAAAGAAGGCAATAATTTTCTGCCCGTGTTGTGTGAGTTACTGTCGATAATAATTTTGCAAGTAGAGTACAAATTGTATTAAAAATATGTAAAAAATTTGGTACTGTGGTACCAAAGTCTGTGTATTTTGTCATATTATTTTGTCTCTGGGTCAATGTCTTTGCAAGCATTTGACTACTATCTTACCTGATGGAAAGTAAAGATGAGACCGAAGATGTAGCATGCTTTTAAAAATTGAAACTTACGTATGATATCAACTATATGAATTTGAACAATAAATACAAAAATCAAACAGTTAGAATTAAACCGGGTCAATGACTTATAATTTATACAGAATAGCATAAAATGAGACCGTTATCTGAATAGCATATTTCGCTGAAAAATTTAAAATCTTATATCAAAATTTGCAAAAAAAAATTAAGCTGTCAAACCAGCTTGTCGTACCAATCATATAAAAAGCGCTTATACGTGTTCCTCGGAGAAAGCAGAAAGGACTAATCCAGTTAGCTGGACACTAATTATGACAGTAGACAGCAACAAATGAGGGCCATCTAACCGTCCGCGCCGGCGGCGCAGCACCCTCGTTTGTGCAGTGGATGCGCCGCTTAGTTCTACGCCTCAAAGCTAAGTACCGTACTCAGGGGTCATTTGTACTTAAAACAGAGCTTCAGGTCAGTTTAGTTACCTTGAAAGATTAAAGAAGCATTTAATTTGCTCAATACAAGCAAAAAAAAAAAATATAAAAAAATCCCTAGCTTGCTAAAGATCAAACATCTCATAATTCTATCTAGAGTGGTCGCTATATTGCCAAAGGTGATGAATTGAATACTTTCATTATGAAATATATTTTCTCTAAATACCATGTGCACTATAACGTTAACTGTTGTGTTATGGGAAATAAATAAAAATCAAATATATTCTATAGCGTATTATCACTTCCAGTCAGGATTTGAATTAAACTTTCTAATTGACGCATAAATAAAAATTTATGCTTACCTACGTCTTGATTGTTAATGAAATATTAATATTGGAATGTTCCTACCAATAATATTCTTTGGTGTGTGATTTTCTTTCTCTTCAATTAATGATCAGGTTTGACGAGTCCACGCACTGCTACATAACATTAATAAATGATGTGATTTCTCTGTATGACAATAAATCAATTATATTCTATTCTAATAAAAACGGTCACACCGTTTTGTTTCAACGACGACTGTGAAAAGTCACTTTAATTGTCACTTATTCGGATGGTCAAAAGCTCTTGATACCTAGCTGTCTAATAAATAATAAATGCGCAGACATTTATTAGCTTATTTTGTTAGCTGTTCAGAAATAAATCTGAAACGGTCATGCGGTGACTATGCGATATATACACTGCTAATAACTTAGAGAAAACTAACTTGGTCATCATTTTAAATTGAAACATTTTGTGATTTGTCTACGATATTTATAAAGCTAATCAAAAGTAACATATTTTCAAAAAGCAATCAGTTTATTTCTTTTAGACTAGTGTGACCACTATGGTAAGTGATGATGGTAAACACGTTAAGTCAGAATGGCTGGCGCTAAAGGTTAACTGCCGGAACATAATTTTTAATGATTTTAATGACAGATTTTTCTACTAGAGTGTTGTTAACTACGACTTTTTTCGGTACAAGCCAGGCCAGTAAATTCAAGATTGAATTTAAAACGTTTTAACATGTTACTAAAGGTCAAAGGTAACATTTGAAAACTATCGTTGTACCAACCTCACATTGGAAAAGGGCCAGAAGATGATGATTATTTCAACAGTGTTTCCTTAATACACTTTAAACAAAGATTAATTTCCAGAGGAACAAAAAGCAGCTAGATTAAAGAGTCGCTACTTCATATAATTGAATGAGCGAGAAATGATGATGGCGATTTATAAAAGAGAGTAAATAAAGTGTAGTGCAAATCCAGGGCTCGTTGTAAGTAGATGCAGATTTTACACCGGCTGGCCGTGGCGGCCGATCTATCACTTCTACAGCGAAGTGTTCTCCGGGAGCCATGAAAACAGCGGAAGAAACCTCCTTTAAAATAATTATGTAAGCAGACCAACGATATTGCTAACGAAAGTTTAAGTATGTCCGCTTGCCGAGATGACAAACGTTATGAAATTCTATTTTCATCAACTGGATACACCTATTTCCGCGCGTTTGATTTTTTTTATTGATATGCTCACATTTACTCAGTAAATTAGTATCGTCGCCAATTCTTTTTCTGATATTTTTCCTAGACATAGATAAATCGTTTTATTTACGGTTCTCCATATGTTATAAAAAATAAGTTTAGTCTCGCGATTTTGTCCGCTTAAAAGTCGCTGAAATGTTCTATGTCACAGTGAAAGCTAGGTTTAAGATATATTGATATATACCTTTTCCAAATGAGTCCAGCTGCTACAGATGTCAACTTAAATGATAATTGGACAACAACTCCCAACGAAGACATGTCGTCCAAACTCCAACTGGTTGAACAGAATAGTAAGAAGACAGCTTAGCTTTCATACACATATAGGTATGTGTATGAGAGCCTTTAAAATTTTAAGTTTAAAGTGATTTGAGTGATGTGTGATGATTCTTATGATAATGAATATATTACATTGACACGCCGGTCTTGTGGCTGCACTGATACAGGGAGCTTACCGGGCGTTTAATAAATGTCCCGTCTTTGCTTTGCTTTACAATTCTGTAAGAGAGGTGCCGTGATGTGATACCAATATTGACTCACATCATTGATGCACTCTGGAAATCCAATATGTTAGTGTATATACTTCGATAGAGTTGAGGCCGCGTCTTTGGATGGCGGATGCGGGAACACCCGTTAGTAGGACTTCTTCCTCCCATATGCCAAACAGCCAAATAGTAAAAAAGATTAAACAGGAAAAAACTTTTGAGAGTTAATTCCTTTAATTATTAGTATCCATCCATAAGTATGCGGAACCCTCGGTTCGCGATCAGACAGTCAATCGTCGGATTTATTTATTTTTATTTATACCTTAACGTACTTTCAATTTTTATTTAACCGGCTATTCAAATGGTGATTCTCAAAGCATATTATAGAATTACAATTGAATGTCTTTTTGTAATAGATAATTACGTGATAAATAGAACGATTTATAAGTATACTTTGTTTTTTTATGAAAACTCGGCTCAGGAAATTAACTCCTTCAATTAGATGCTATAAAATATATTGCAGCGTAAATTTTCACATTTCTCGGAATACCATCTATCTTTACTCCCCTTTCCTTTACCTAAAGGTTGGTGAGGGAGCAGGGAAGGAGTACAATTTCTTTCCATGATTTATATTTTATGGGGATGCTTTTCATAAAATTTTATTTTCCTAGTCTTTCATCATCATTTATCACGATGAAAAATTATGATGCGATAAAACTGAGGAGGACGTCTTCATCACCATTTGAGTAGGTATTTGAGTCGTGTTCGAACATAATTGAATATTATTATAGGTTCTCGCAAAATGTTGTCAGAGTCTTTTCATTGCGCAAGTAAAACTGATTTCAGCTGAAAGGGCAAGTTTTATTACACTGATGTAATTACTGAGATAATGAGATGTTACATCTCATTATGAGAGAGATAATGAGATGTTATATGTCATTATTGAATAGAGAGAGTATAAAAATTGATTAAAAAAAACCACAAAACAGTCGCTGAGGCCGAAATCGGCCAAGAAGCATCATCATTATTCCTAATTAAATTTAAACATTACATGACTTATGTATATTTTTGTAATCTCCTTTTAACTTTCTTTATTTTATGAAACTCAATAATTTTGTAAAAAAAAATGTTAATATCTTATGATTTCACGTCAAAAATCCGCAATTTTTTTAAACACCTATCTAAGGGTACTTGGGTTTTTGAGACGAATCTAACGATACTTTAACAGTTAAATCCAGCCGTTTGGAAGATACTGGATAATATATGAATTACAATACATACAAGATACGCGCGAAAAACATAATCATTCTTCAGCAATTGGGTAGAAAAGAAGACTATCAAGAGTAATGTGTACACATACATATCCTCGATCACATCATATTTTTCTTCGTGAGATCAAAGCTTATCTAATATAAAATCAAAGGGTGAAACAGAGGTAAAATGCTAGCCTATTAGAGACAAAAATAATCATGCCATTTATAAACTAGATAGTTATTTATGCCTTGGTTATTAAAGAAGGCTAATACTTAAGTACTTCTGCAGCTCTACCAGATGAGCACATTTATCCATATGGTATGCAGGTGGTTAACGAAACATTTATTTTGTAATACCACCTCAGAAAGAGAGGCTAGTTAATATTATTCTACATAGTATTACCATACTTTCGGTCCCTTGAATATCTTAAGAAGCCTTAATATTCCGGGTGTCGCGCTCGCAGTATTATTGTTGTGAGAGAAGACTTGAGGCGTCGAATCAAATATTTAAACAGCATTAAACATTCCTATCTGGAATAGAAGTAAAAATGCGGATCTTGCCTTAAAAATACGATTAAATATTAAAGCTGCTATCACTTCTTTTGTAAAGCATTCACAGACGCTTAGGCCTATATTAAAATCTAGACTTAACGACCTTTAAGATAATAATATATTAGAATTTTTTAAACTTTCGCGAACTTCAATCATGTTTATGTGAGAAAACCGGGTCTTTTCGCGCTTTTATTTTCATAATAGCATTATTTTGACTAACCTCGACGTTTCGGCAGGGTTGCACCGGCCGCGGCCGTGGTCACGAGAGACAAAAAAAATAAAGAAAAAAATAAAAGCGCGAAAAGACCCGGTTTTCTCACATAAACATAATAATATATTTTCAATAATCTCAATGAGTATAATTTAAGAAGTGATATATATATATATATAGCTTTGATACTAGATAATAGACATAAGCATGAAATAGCGGTACGCGTGTTTTAATTAAGCAAAACAGTCGTTTACGGCAAATGGGGTTAGGTTTTATACGAAAATTTCTAAAACTGTAACTGAATTACAAATGGGAAAATTTTAGTTATTAGTAAAATGTATATATATAGATAAAGCATGCTTTATAGATATAGCATATTATATTGATTATGCTCATGACAAGGACGGTGGGAATAAACTGCACAAGCGTTTTCTAGCGACTGATAGATATAAATAAATCTAGGTGAAGGTAACTTATGTATTAGTGGTGTAAGGAATATTTGAAAAAAAAAAAAACAAAATGGAAAAACATGCGCTACCAAGTCTAACCAGGTTCTCCTTAAGATGGCAGAAAATTTGCGAATGTGGCAAATGAAGCCACTTTTATGAGCCTATATGGAGTCCATGTCCAATTATGAAATTAAATTAATTTTGAATTTGAATTTAAGTTTTGCTAGTATTAAATTTGTCATTTAACTATTGAATGTTAAATGTTTTTATACAAATTGAAGAAAGAAGTAAAATACTTTTTAATTGCACTAGTACAAGGATAGCCGCTGGAATAGAATTCTATTGGGATTGCCTTTGTTGGAATACTAACTTTTATCATGAAGGATTGAACTAATCCCAGTTCTAATCAATGTGCGGAGTAATTTTAGCTACAGAGAGTGCAGCCTGACAGACGGACAGCGGGAACTTGTAGCTAAATGGGCGGAATATTGGTTAACTTTGACAGCGAGTGGAGTCGGTGGGTATTATTAGTTCAGTTAAGTAGTTCGTTGATGTGTCTTTTATTAAGTATTAGGCTTGCTATACAATAGATTTCGATTCTTTTTAATTTAACCAATCTTTTTTCTTATTTTAGAACTAAGGCCATTATTTAATGATGTTATTTTATCTGTAAATTTTGCTGCATAGACTGCAATAGATGAATCAATCAAGACCCATCTCGATGAGGTTGCGTCATTTTATTACTCAGCTCCCATTGCAATCTTCCGGTTTCATCATTAAATCCTCAATCTAGGATGAGAGTATTTATCAAGTCGAAACAATCGAGCCATGGTTCCCATGGCTACATTCCGGCTCCATCGTCAGTTCAGCTCCATCTCATAATAATATCGTATTGTCATCTGATTTACATATGCATACAAAATTTCAGCTCAATTGATACCAAAAAGTAGTTTAAATTTAACATACTAGATTTGATTACAAACAGACAGATAGGCACCGGGACAGAAAAACTAAATAAATGTTTGTCATAAATATACAATTTATGTGTCCATAGTGTATATCTTCAAGCTGCGAGTTGGTCCCACAAACATTGTAGTGGTTAAAGTTTCAGTGTAAAATTGCAATGAAAAACTTCATAGAGTAATGAAGTTGATTATTTATTATATATTTGATTTTAATTTCCTCTTAAATTCGTTATATGTTTACAAACTTTCCTTATTAAGTTTATAGTAAACATTAAACAAACCCACGCCGCTCAAATGGAGCTGGATGCCTGCAAGCGATACTTAGGGATACCTAGTGTATGAGATATATTGAACATTTTAAGTTAATTTGTCGGTATGCAACCACATACCGATACATAGTAAAGTCACTTAATATGTTAATCTAAATACATTCATACATTGCATTACAAAAATTGCTAGCCTTCATATAAATTATATATTGTAATGAATACATTTTTATGAACTATATAAAAATGTATTCATTACAATTATAGTTATGGTGAATTTTCCAAAAAAATCTTGTATACAAACCATGACCAGCCAATTATGAACACAACAAAAAACCAACCGTATCGAGCCGATCTTTCTAACAAATGATTCATATAGGTAGAAAGTAACTGTTAAGAACTTCCTTACTTAAATAAACGAAGCACCAAATAACAAAATCAAACTTCTTAACGCCAACCCTACAAAGTACCAACGAAGAAGTCACCCGACTCACGCGAGCATCGCCGCGCGGCACCCCTAGGCGCACCCTCGAGCAAGCAGAAAAAGCTAATTTCCCGTACCATTATAAATTCATGAATTTCTTTGTGTTGCCCAAAATAAAGTTGTTTGTTTCGACATCGTGAAACTTTTTACCGGTTTGGACTCACAAAGGGCTGTAATTGCTACCTTTACGGACCCTGGAATCTATAGGGATGGTTCCGTGGACCCCAATTTGCAGGGTAAAGGGTGCGTGATTGACAATTAATGTACGGTGCACGAGTATAACGATGTTTATGCGCGTATAAGGAGGGAAATGTTTAAAAACTTCATGTGAAGTTGTGTGAAGTGCACTTGAGTTTGTTTTTGGTTTAGGTGGAATTGTAGTGTACTGGAGAGCTAGGATGTTGAGTTTCCTTTTGATTTTTTATGCACGCTTTTTATGTTAGCTTTTTATGTTAGCTTCACTTGGAATATTCCATATGACTACTGTAGTTGTATGTAACTAGCAAACTAAATATAAATGCTTTTCATATAAATGAGTTTGCCACTATCTTACCTGATGATGAGGTAACAGTAAGTTTAGAATGACTGGGGCTCACTATTTTGACAATGTATATTATTTGCCACTTGCACCTGTTACTTGTTTATTGTTTAGTCTATGGTTTACTGTTGATAAATGTTACTTGTTGGATCACTTGGACTCTGCTTGTTCGGTTTGGATAAGTTGCTAGGTGGATAGCAGATATTTTAACATTTTTATTATTCATAGCTCAGTAGAGATAAAAAAAAGTCTTGCTATACACCAACTAATTTGAATAAACTCATAAAATTTTATACTCATTTGTATTAAACATCTTTGTAAACAGCTTTGATCACGTTTAATATCACATTTTTACTTAAAGCTGCATTGCGATCCTCTCCGTGAGATTTAAGTTCTTAAGTCTTACAGGCCCGGTAATTACAAACATTTCCTCTCTTGTAACGGAACCAGCCCTCATTGTTGCAATACATTCATACTGTTGTGTTAGTATGTTAATAGTAGGACTTAAGTATTCTAATATAATATTATTTGAATAATTGAATGCAACATAGGTAAGTGTAGCGACTGTTATAACGATGAAAAGTAAAATAATGATCTGCACCGTTGGAGTTGTTAGCTTTATATCTATTATTTACGCCACAGGTTCTGCGTTTGGTTCTCGACAGAACTATATATGCACACTTGGATAAATTGTGTGTGGTTCTGGGTATTTTTTGTGTATACGTGAAGTAAATAAGCCCGGCAGCTGCCATACAGATCCGCCGGGCTGAAAGTTTGCATGCGTTTATGGGTTTTACTAGTAGATAACTAAAACTTAAATCGTGAACATATAAAAAAAATCACGCAGAATTTACTAAGACTTACAAACTACGTTTGATGCCTTGTTATGGAATATTGCAACATATTTTCGTAAAATTATTATTTCTTTAGAATAGCTCGGCTCTTGCATTTGTTAAACAGCTCAGTTATTATTGGATTCAATTAAATTCATTACGCGTTTGTAAAGCAAGCCGGCCGTTTACTTAACCCCATGTTATTCCGCATAACTCCGTCGTGATAAGGGTCAAGACCGCACAAACGCGACCAAACAACTCTCGTTACCGTCTAAAGTGTGGGACATCGCGTAAATTATACAAACTACCCGTCGCGGTCGCACGCGCCTCTAAATCAGCCGCGAGAAAGGGGGAAGGGGGAAAGGCCCTCGTATTTTCTACTCAGGTGGGTAATATACTTTTGAAATTGAGACGGGAACAATAAAAGGTCTACAATAAAATAGTTATACAAACTTGATAATCAAATTTGCAATTTTCTAACTACTATAAGGGACTTGATATACGAAGAGAGGGCGTGCGGCCGAGTGGCGGGCGCGCAGCAGGCGCACGGTAGGCGAAGTTTTGTATTGGGTCTATTATAACAAAATATTGAAGTAAAAAATTTCGCGCGCTGCGGGAACGCCCCTGGGACGCTTTGTATATCAAGTCCCTAACTAACATAATGGCGGTCAACACATAATTTACCACGTTCTACGATCATTCCATTACAGTACAGGCTATTCGCTTGTGTAACTCTCTTCCTGTTCTAATATGACGTGCTCAGACTGTGCACGTATTTAAAGATTAAGTTTAAAGTTTATTTATCTCCCAATGGCTTTTCTGTGCCATACTGTTCCGCTACTCGCATGTCATGTTGAAATTCTAGCTATACATCCTTACTCATGTATTTAATATTACATAGTGCTTTGTGGTATTTATTTTGTTTTAGCATATACTTAGTTTTAATACAATTATAAACATTAATTGTACATACACACCCGATCCCCACTTAAAAAAAAATCCTCTCCTTCCAAAGGTAAATTTTGTGTATCGACTTTACAAAAAAGGAGTAGGTACTCAATTCGACTGTATTTTTTTATGTGTGTTACCTCATAACTTCTTTCCACGTGAACTGATTTTGATGTTTTTTTTTGTTTGAAAGCTGGTGCTTTCCTATTGGTCGCATTTAAATTTGATCAAGATCTGAACGGTATTTTTTTGAGTTATGGTCAATACGTGTCTTATACATTTAATCTGATGAAGATTCCAAAGATAAAGCGGTGAAGTTGGTTTTTTATGTTTTGCTTGCGTTTAATTATTTTTATAGCATTTTTGTTAGAGGTGATATTAAACACGCGGCCATAGTGTCATCCCCTATTGTTTTTCCACTGTTCAACTCAAGCCCAGCCTGAAGCGACGAAATTGTCCTTTCTTTATTATTAACGTATTACGTGTGCCTGTTTTGCGTGTGTGAATTTGGATAGTACCATTGATGGTACTAGTGACACTTCTTTCAACCTATTTATCACTAGTACTTTAGCACTGGTCACTTTTAGAAACTAGTACGGCCAATGAGTCTAACATTGCTTATACATAACAATAGATAGGTAAGTAATAATATTTTTCAACCTCATCCAAGAAGAGAATCTCCTAATATAAATGAGCATCGAAGTGGCACTAGCGACACTTTTCCACTTACACGCCAAGCCGCCGCGGACATTGGTTACAAGTGGATCGACATAGTGGAGCTGGACAGTAGTACAACTCGACCTACTGTTTAGTATGTCAAGTGTGAAAATCAATTGGTAAGTAAACTTAAGCTTATTTACAGAGAACTTGAAAATTAGTTAAGAAATAACAAATACATTTTATTGTGTAGGCGATTTTGACACTTTTTTGCACTGGATTACCTTGACCATCTCAGATTTTCTCTGGTTTTGTAGTTAATAGGTGGTATTTATTTCCTTCCGATCCAGAAGAGTTTTATGTTCCAACAGGCAACAAAAAAAAACTTTCACACTCACAACTCGAATTTAGTTCCTTTACTAAGGTCGTACTGTATCGTGTCAACCTGTACTGTGAGTGCTAGACACTTTAAAATCATAATATACCCAGAACTAGAAGCTCAAAATAATATCCCTTGGGTTGGAAAATTATCCTTCTGCAGATAATCGCAGCTTTAAAAGCAATACATATAGGTTTCCCCTGTCACAACAACACAAATAAGATGTTCTCCTGATAATAAGCGACACCTCGTTTATAATATACATCTGCAACTTTTAATGATAGAGGAATAACATTTCTGGAGGAACCTATGTTGTGAATAAGATCAAGCATGAGTTTTTCTAGTATATATATATTTTTTTATGTAATATCTTAAGCACATACATGTCCGTCAGGTGATATAAACTATATGTAATTTTTTTTTAAATTTAGCATTATACAGAATATCATGGTTTGGTGGCTCTTTAATAGACTTGTACTTCTGTATGTGAGTAGCCTGTGGCACACGGCTGGCGGACGAGGTCGAGGAGCGGCGCTAAGAGCAATGCCATGTTGCGGCACGCCGCCGCCAACCGCACGCTTGTTGCCGCTTCTATATGCTGTCAATATATTCTTACAAATCAAGGATAATTCACACACATTATTTATTTAGACCTTGCAAAATGAAAAGGTTTTTTGAGATTTAGATATTACTTTTCCATCTCTGTCTGTATCGTTTATATTTTGATCTATAGACAACATTGTAGAAATACTCGTATTATCATACACACAAAAAAGCATAAAGTCGAATTGAGAACTATGTAATTATAGTATAAATGATGAATTCCTAGTTAAATATTATTTCTGTAATGCATGACATCTTATATTAATCTTTTTTTTTTAATTGTAATTTTATTATTTGTTTGCCTAACAAGGGCGAGAATGTTAATTGCAACCAATATTGTTTTATTCAACATATTTTATAGAATTATTAATATACACCTGCATTCTGACGAATAAATGATTTGATTTGAACCTCCTTTTTGAAGTCAGTTGAAAAGGAGGTTCTCAATTTGACTGTACGTTTTTATTTGTGTATATTTATTATGTTACGCGATATCTCCGGCAAAAATGAATCGATTTGAATGTTTTTTTTGTTTGGTGGATTATACTTCAGAGGTGGTCCCATATAAATTTTATCGAAATCGGTTCAACAATACCTAAAGTTAACAAGAATATTTAAAACTTTTACTTACACATTTTACTCTGCTAATAAAATACCTTAACAATTATTGTAACGCACTCTCTGCACTATAAATATATAATTCATGCTATGTGCATGCATCATAGCATTATATTCGTAGCACGTCTACGAAACTCTACGATGCGGCGTAGCAGAACCTGCTTCGTATTGCATGCAGAAATACTTCCCAAAGATTAACTTCATATCACAGACACATACAGTTATTTATTTACTTGTGAAATCGTTATAAGCCCTATATCTTTTAGTCGGACACATCAGACCATGATAGGTCGAAGCATTATTTCCAAACAATAATAAATGTAAGTTTATGCCAAACAAAATAAACCTAACATTATTATACTTATATGTTTGATTTTACAGTAAACATCATATATTATAACACATACTTGCAATTTTTGTTTATTTTGTTACTACTACAAACTTTCGCTAAATTGAATATCATATTTTATCAGTACATGTTTAACAAGAACAACATATAGAACAAACATGGCTTTTGTCTAGATACTCTTATAATTAATCGCGTTCGTTACTCCTTCTCTTTAGTAAAAATTGAGCCAAAATTATTATCTAATATGTATGTACCCGTTGACCTGACCCTGACCCGTTCCAGCTCCGAGCTATTCCCGAGAAAAAAACTTATTTACTTTTTTCTGATAATTAAACATAAAAAAACGCCAAATTGGGCAAACTATTTTTGAATCTGCATTAACGCATAGGAATATTTTTTTATATAAAGATAAATAGACAGTTTTTATTATTGTATTTTGTTTTTATAGCATTAGCCATGCTAGGCAGGACTGTGTTAATCTATTTAGAAAGGAAAAATTATACCCTGAGGTGGGGTTTGAACCCGCGGCCATAGAGTGTCATGCCCTATTGCTCTAACCGCTGAGCTACTCAAGCCCTGCCTGAAGCGACAAAATTTATCAATATAAGCAATTATTTGTTCATTACCTCACCCGATGGAAAAGGATGATGCTGTCAAATGTGGAATGTAATTATTGTCTGTTAAATTGTTTTACGTCGTACTGGAGTTTTATCTTTAAAAGAATGACATGGTTAGTTATCTCTTGAATTTTATTTGTGAATGGTTGAGTTCTTTGAAAATCAGTCGATCTGCTTTTTATCTTGCTTGGAGTCAAACAAAGATGCATAAAAGCAAACTGCACAAGCGCATTCTGGTGCTTACATAATATAGATATACCTAGGTTATTATAATTCCTGTATTAGTAATTTAAGAGTGTTTCAATTTTCACCTCTTCGTAGTCCATGTAAATAAACGATTTTGAATTCCAATTTGAAACTTTAAGCGAGGCTACACTGCGTTGCACATTATAATTTAAGTATAATATCAGTAGTGGATAAAGCCCCGTCACTGTAAACCCCCAACAGAACGCTAAGAACATTTAACCCTACGTTTCCCCTGTGTTTAGCGCAGGGCGGATGTGCCCGGATAATCACCGTGTGTAACCGCCCTAATGAAACGCTTGTTGAGTGGAGGGAGGAAGATGAATGCGGATCACTTGGGTGCCTTTACGTCCTCTTAGAGACAACATTATTTTTAGTGTGACTAAGCTGCGGGATATTTTGTTTTGCTTAAACAGAGTAAGAGTTAAATTATTTTGACGTTCATTTTGTAATGTTACTGACGATTGATACATTAACATTACATGTTTTCTCACATAAACATGATTGAAGTTCGCGAAAGTTTAAAAAATTCTATTAACATTACATCCCAAATACAAAAAAAAACAAAGGCCACAAGAAAAACAAAATAATAACACAGTAAAAGTTAAATTATTAAGTGATTAATACCCAAAATGAATATCAATATGTTGTTATATAAGAAGATGTTTTAAGTTATATAATCTAAACGTACAGAATATACCTACTATTTTTATCACTGATGGTAAAGTGTATTAAAAAGCAATCGTTGCACTTGCTCTGATTGGCTAATTTGAATGCCGTCAATAAATCTCCATATTGAACGAGTTGGGTTTCAGGGTCGTGTTCGTGTTTGATGAACCGTGTCTGTTGTTTACAAAATTTTCGCTCCACTATTGATGTTTGTTACGTAGAAAACTATAGATATAATTAACCAGGACTTAAAATAAGAACGTCATCGAGTATTGTGATCGACCATTTCCTATGTGATAAAACTTAGTGATCTGTGTCCCGTGTTCACTGGAATATTTTCGAATTGAAACTCGCCGGCCGGCGTTGCGTTGTGCGTGTGCGCTTAGGCACACACGCACAACGCAACGCCGGCCGGCGAGTTTATACAGTTTGTTGTAATTCTTATCTCGGTAACCCCGGTGGCGGTGACGTGGGCTTAAGTTAACACTGTAAATTGATCCGTGTACATATTCCGACTGATTATTTCCGAAAATATTTAAAGTTTTTAAATCATTCAGAAGCACCATTTTAAAAATCATGTGGACGTTTATTAAATATAATAAACGTCCACATGATTTTTAAAAATGGAATACCATTATTTCTTAATTTTTATTCTAGATATAAATAAACAAGTATGAATGTTTATTTTGTTCTTAATCGCTTAATATTGATATATATATATATTTAATATTGACATTATATAATTGATTTAAATGTATTCTCTAATTATTATTATTTTATTGCAATGACCATGAACACACGACATAAATACTGTCTTCAATTTTATTACAATTTGTTTTTCTTTTCATGTGAAATGCATTTATTTATATAATTTCTTTTTTTGTAATTTAAGGTTAAATAATATCTAAAAATATATTAATTGTAATTGACATACCTGTTATAACGTACTTTGTTATAAGGTGAATAAATGATGATTATGATTATGATTATGATTATAATAAATACTTACCAATATTAATTTTCCAAGTTCATAAATACCACTATTCACTACTTACCACCCAGTGAACCAGCTAGTGACGTCACTGGTTGTTAATCGCAAACAAAGTCATTAAAAAAGCTCGTTACGCGGGTCGCTCGCAAGAATTAGCATTTATATTGTCTTTCTTCACTCTTCGACGCGAGCGCACCGGTTTGCTTCCTCTTGTAAGTAACACAGACTGACTATCACACAGATATGAACAGGTGAGTATTTTTTTGTAACAAACAATATCATGGTATACTTTTCCAATATTTAATTACTTTTTATTTCATAGCACCTTACACATACACTCTTTTAAACTAAAAATCCATATCTCACAAAGTAAGCCTGATATATTTGGTATCCACGAAATAGAAAAAGTTACAGGGAAGCATCTTAGGCTTCTCGAGCGAAGTAGAGTAATATTACTCTTACTACTTCGATCGACTTTTCATCATAATTAATTTCTCAAGTTACGAGTAGAATTTGCCCTCTCTTTAATTACAATGAAGGAAAAACCCACAAAAATGTTGAGGACGTGTGTCATCCATCATGCAGCATCGAGTACAAAAGCGGCTCCATAACGACTAGTAGACCTATTGATAGACCGATAGAGTAGACTTTATGCCGTAGTCCTGTAGCCTATTCTACGCTAAATCTTTACAAAAGAAGGAGTGGAACTCATTACCCGCGTTTTGATCGCCGAACGGTACAATCTGGGAGTCTTCAAGTCAAGATCGAATAGGTATCTTATAGGCATGCATACTATATCTTCGGCCGCATCTTCACTTTCCATCCGGTGAGATAGTGAGCGAGTATAAAAAAAAACCTTTGAGAATAGGCCCCGAGTCCTAATAGTGCAAACAAGATGGGCAGATGATGATGACGATTATTACTTAGTTTTAAGCCAGAATACATTTTATAGTTTAACTTAACCAAATTAATATTTTGGTTTTATTAATATTTCCTAATTGACATATGCTCAAAATTAATACTTGTTCAACCAGCACGTCATGGTTTTCCAAGCAGAGATTAAATAACAAAAGAGTATCCTTACCCGACAGTGTCAGTAGCGGCTTCGTTGCAGCGAGTACACGTAAAACACGTAGTGGTGCAGGCTGTCTACAACTCGTTTATTGTACAACGGATATAACTCATCCTTTACTTTCTTCGTAACAGTTGTGTCGCTTTTCTTATTTAATACGAGGAGGTTATGTGATACAAGGAGAATGCAGCTCAACAAGGCTCTCAAAACAACTTCTTTGATTTTATTTGATCATTTACAAGTTTTTTTTTGTGAGCTTATGTTTGCCTACTATCTTACTTATTGGAAAGTGATAATAGGCTTGGTTTGCTTACCACCTTAAGCATGTTAGGCCAAAAATAAAACTGACTCTCAAAATTAGCTGCCGGAACACCGTTTTACAGTTTGGTGACAGACAATCTACTTGAGCGTTATAATTTACGACTGTATTTTGGTACATGGCTAGCCAGATGAGCACGAGAAAATGCGTTGCAACTATTGATATCATCACTATGTTACCTTCACAATAAGATCCACCCAGTTGTGTGCCGGATCAGTTACTATTACACGGCTATCGCTTCGCTCATTATGTGTCATTAATTAAAATAATTAATTATGGATTTAAATGCATTTAACTTGTAACGTTAAATGCCGGTATTTGATTAACAGCTTCATTATGTGGTTGTTTTAACCATTTGACCGCAATAATTACATCGTTGTAATATGTGTAATTTATATAAAGTAAAAACGACCGCAAATACATTGTTGGAACGAAAGTTCCTTATCGCGCATTGCGAAAGGGGTTAGACGGAAAAAATTAAAACCAAGAGTTGTAACGACACTTTTTGCTATAGTTGTAAGCCATACCACGTTCTCGTCCGATCACCGAAGTTAAGCAACGTCGGGCGCGGTCAGTACTTGGATGGGTGACCGCCTGGGAACACCGCGTGATGTTGGTTTTTGCATGTTTCTTTTAATTTTGGAACGAAAGTTCCTTATCGCGCGTTGCGAAAGGGGGCTAGCCGGAAATTGAACTTCGTTCCATCTGGGTGTCCCTTGACACCTCTCAAGTTTTTTTAAATGTCGTTGTTGTTATGGAGATTACATATACCCGGCACAAGTATTTTAATACAGTATTTGCATAATCTGGCGTCTGGCTCCAACGAAATAAGTACATAATTACGAGTTTATACCGGTTCGCTTCCTCTCGACTCGCACTGAAGGCATAATTCCATTTTGTTCCAGTTTTGTAAACTTATTTCATACGCAAGCCCCTTCAATTAGCATTTATACAAGCGCACGGCTCTTGTAACTTTAAATTATGAATTTCAACCGAATACAGAACGCGGATAAGTCAAAAGGTGGGTTTTCTCCTAATTAGTAGCTAATGGGGACTACACGAGTACATTATTTCAAATGAAACCATAAAAAAGTTGGATCATTTTTCGCTTAGATCACAAGCGACCTTCACCGAAAAATCGCTTCTCTTACTAAAGTTTTAAGAGCGGTAATGGTGTGACGATGCGAGCCATCTCAGGGGGAGCAATTTCTTTCAATAATTTCTTGATAATGGGCTAAGTAAGCCAGTTAACAAGACACTCTTGGAGGCGCGCTGCTGCAAAAATGGAAACAATTTTAAGTTTCATTGAATTATTCAGGGATGGGGCGCGAGTCCCGTGATCACGTTTTACTTTTTCCGCCTTCACTTTGACTGGGGAATTGTTAAATCTATAATGGTTACCAAAACAAGGAAAAATATCAGTGACAACACCAAAATCGATAAATAAATCTAAAACTTTTCATTTCTAGGTTTTGAAAAGTATTCGAATTGGCAAAGACTTCATCTTATTTTATTTAAATTTTCAACGTTTTCTATAATAGTTTTAAAATGTATCAAGTGCTGGCTTTCCACTAAGGGTAGGTTTCATAACTACTATGTAGGTACTATTTTCCTTCCCCATTGAAAGTTGTGGTTTTGTTTCTTAGTATGATAGAGTGCGCGATGTAAACATTTTCAGCCGCAGGAACTCAATAAAGAAAATATGATACAGGAATTAAATATAAACTCTATCCTCATTATTTTATACAAATATAACATTAGCACTTGCTATGAGCGACACCCCCTATAAGATGATGGCGGGTCGCACTCGTAGGACTCGCAAACAAGGGTTAAGTATTCATGGCGGATAATACGAGCAATTTGTATAATAGGACAGTTCTACGAGACACAGGAGAAAATCGTCAGTAAGCGAAAACGGAGTAATGGGATATTTGTACGAGGTATAGAAATATTACCCTTTTAAAATACCTATAAAATTTATAACGGCACAGGGGCCTCATCTAATCCCTAGGATGTTTTATGCAAACTCTTTTCTCCCTTTTCTTACAATGTGGGGTTGCCATAATGTGTACTCTTCCTGTAAGAATAGTAAGAGTGTATTAATTGCACTTACTTGTGAACTTATGCTATAAATATGATTTACTTGAGTTTCCATGACATTTTATGCTTTTAACAGCCTTGCGTTAACTCGAGAAAACATATTTTGAGTAACCAGAGCCGTTTCTTAAGCAGCAAGAGTATTTTGACTTACTCGTCATTTAGGCGTCTGTATTATCTAAATATCTCCCTTGTTTTATATATAGCGTTACAGCATAGGATATTAAAAATATAACATCCTCAGTTTTTTTTCACACAAATCTTTACATATTGGAAATAGAATGGATCCGCTAATTATAGATTGAAGATGCAACTTATCTCGCAAGTTCCTGTCGGTATTCTATCGTTTAAATTCCCATGATGCGTGATTTCCCACCCCATTTTATCAACTGACAACAAGGCAATCAGTCAAACGTCATCAAATTACCGTTGACATTTCTCTTCCAGTCAACTTGAAGCAATTAGCTTCTACTTTTATTAACCGTACAAAAAAATTTACAGGAATCACAATATTCAAGGGCCATCATCGTTTGATTATTTTTTAAATTGTTGAATAGAGAATTGTAAATAACCAGCCTTCAGCTTTGCCAGCATTTATCGGGTAGTAGCCGTGCCCCGCGGCTTCACCCGCTATTATCAAGTTAAAAAGTAGCCTATGTGTTAATCCTAGGTATAATCTATGTACATTCCAAATTTCATCCAAATCCGTTCAGCCGTTAAAGCGTGAGAGGGAACAAACATACTTACACACTTACACACAAACTTTCGGATTTATTATATTAGTAGGATAAACAGTAGCTATTGTGTAATCAAGAGCCTAAGATATTATACACATGTACTAAAATTCATCCAGATGTTATAGTTATAGATACCTTGTTACAAAGATTCGTTACTCATACGCTCAATTCATTCACACACAACAGCCGTATAGATCACATACAACATTGCCTATGTGCTTCGCGCTTAACGTGCTATTACATACTCAAACCTTTTTCAGATTTAAAACACCAGTGTAATTGACAATATTTTAATTTTTGTTGTTTTTACATGCACCATGACTCAAATTAGAAAATTTGAAATGGTCTTCATACACTTTGATACCGGTTTTGACCACAAGAAGTTCTCAAAGAGGATCTAACAGAGTTGAAACTCTGCTTACTGTAATGATTGCACTGTGGTAGCTCATCCACTAAAAACATTATAAGCGGTAGTTTGGACAACCTGTGTGCAGTAATTTATAGAAATAATTGCAGATGAATATTTGTGGTGGATTCAATTACCGTTTTGTTTGTTTTATCGGCTTTTATACTATTACGTTTATAGTAATACGTAAAAATTAAAAATTAATATTCAGAATAACCCGAGTTAATCCAACGGATGAAGTACAAAAATCCCGCCCACATTGCAGGAATCAAGTTCAATTCCTGGTGGGTGCAAAAGTTTTACAACCAAACTAAATTTTAGTTTTTGTTTCATTGTGTATGTTTCCGGCACATGTAATGCATTGTATGCAAAATCAGTGCAAAGCTGTTGAATGATTGTTGTATAAATTGTTTATTGATATAATTGAAAAACGTTGAACGTTGAAAAAAACACAAAATACATTAAAATATATTTATTACTTCTTTTTCATTTAACATAATAATACATTTTTTATCATCTCTCAATAGTATATAATAAAATCGCTTTCCACGTTTGTCTGTTTATCCGCTAGCTCCTTCTACGCAATCCATTGCGTGGTTTACGCAATGGATTTTGATGCTGTTTTCACTATTAGATAGATATTTTTTGATGGAAGGTTTATATGTAACTAGCCGTGTCCCTTAGAACGCGTTGAAAAAGTGAATAAATACTAAGTATAAGCTATGTACATTGGACATTTTAGACAAAACAGTTTAGTCGTTACAGCGTAAAGATAAAATAAACATACTTGCTCACTAGCACATTTAAACACAATCTTTGAGATTTATAATATTAGTGTGATTAAATTAGAGTTAACTACGCGTTAGAGTAGTTATTTCTAATTTATTGTAATGACTTATTGATATTAATACATATTATTATATGTAAATACGTTCTAACAAAATCGCTATAGATTGTAATATGATTTCCTGTAGGTATATTAGTCCCAATTATGTTCCACTTACCATCGCGTGCAGAGTTTAGGCCAACAAATCATATCTAATTTATTTGATTGACAACAAAACTGTTCGACCTATTACCATACATCAGCGTAATTTTCGTTTCAACATTTTGCACAGTACGAATTTGAAACTTGCCCGAAGTGGAAGAAGTTTGATTTGTTAACACTTTTATGATCAGTTTCAAACAAATATTTTCAAGTAATTGAATACCTTTGCCAATGTTAAGGTTTTTCTTACTATTGATTAATACCTATTTCATTTTATAATTCTTATTGTTTTAAATAAATGCTATAATAATTTATTTATTAATTCGAATTTATAAAATTAGTAGGATTGGTATTTCTATAGTGTTTGCTTTTGTATTAAAAAAAATATTAATTTAAATATGAATATGTTGTATTTATTGATGTTTGCTGCTGTAGTATTAGGGATTCATCCCGATGAAGTTAAGTTGGCTGCAGAATATTTTTCACTGAAGACTGTTAAATATATCTGCTACTTTTCATGTGACAGTCAACTTAGTAAGTATAACTATTGAAATTTATTGATAATGTTTATTTACTTTGGAGACAAAATAACATTAGAGTGAACTAAGGAACTTCTACGTAAAACATGAAGCTTCTGAAATAAAAAAAGAAATTTAAACTCTTCGCAGATAATAAAGAAGTAGTGAAAGAATTTACCCTACAGAATGTAATGACTTCTGTAACACGAATAGACCGAGGCTTGCATACGAACATAGAAAAGACTTTACTGCAATGGAACGTTGTCGTGGGGGTACTTTTAGACGGAGCTTGTAAAACTTCTGAAGCTATTTTACAGCAGGTATTGTAATACATTTCTTAAATTACTATATGTAAGAATAACAAACGAACGCATTCACAGTCACATCCTCACACTAAGTTTAAAGATTTTTATCGTGGTTGCCGGAAACATTCACATCACACACACATTACACCCAGAACCAGAAGCACAAATATCGCTTGGAAAGGAATTAGTGCTCCTGCTGGGAATCGAACCCAGGACCCACGGCGCAGAGGGCGGACACCTGTCCACTGCACCAACTGGGTCGATTGATTTTCTTAATTTCATTGTCTAATACATATTTACATAATATAATCAGAATTTTATTATGTTACGTAATGGGCACAAGACTTTTTACGTGTAATATGCGAGAGTAAAATTTAATTTTGTTTCATTTCAACTACAAACTATCAACGACATTGTCTCAACTCTACAAGACTAGATTATTTTTAGAAAAAATACTTAATATACATGATACTGAATAAAATAGTGACCATGAAAATGAAAATTAACATTTATACACGATCAAGATGAGTATCAATAAAAAAGAAGTAAAAAATTACAGTTTATAAATAAATACATGTGGTTGTAAAGTATGATATTGAACTTATTTTGCTATTAAGATCTAATAGGTGGACTGATGGGATTTATTTTATTTCGTCTTGGTACATAAATAAAATATTTGAAACATGTAAAGCAACACCTATAAGACAATGTAAGATCTAAACCAAGGTTAATATTTTGTTATCGTTCATTTTTCAAGACTTACTTTGTTATTTACTATTTTTAGGCTTCCATGGCTAAACTCTTCGATTCAATGCATGCGTGGCTGGTCTTGATGCCCACGCACGAGAACACAACGAGATTAATTGAAGAACATTTTCAAACTTCCGATTTGAGTATCAATGCGGATTTGGTCATTGTTAATCGTTGTGGTAATATTTCAAACTTATTTTAAATATATATATATATTATATTCCTTGGGTAGAAAACTTTTTTTCACGCCGGGAATCGAAACTGATACCACTGTTTATAAGGCAAACACCCACCACACTAAACCAATGGGCAGTTCAAAATATTATTATATAGTAAATAATGTAACGTTGCGTGTTGTCATGAATAAATGTATTTTTATCTTTTTATGAACATTATTGCTTATAAGTTCAATATTTCATATATCACAAAACTATCTACGGGCCAATTGCCTATATTTCCTAAAACTAAACTAAAACTATCACAAAACTCAACAATTCGTCTCATTGACCATTAAATATTTCAGTAGATGGTTACAAACTCACAGACGTATTTAACTTTGGCAAGATCCAAGGGAACGATTTAGAGATAGCATCATTCGGATCATGGCAACTAGATAGAGGTAATTTTAAACAAATAAATAAACTAAATGTTTACGACAACGCTGTAAATTAAATTATTTAAATGTCGCAGGCTTAATATTATCATTCAAAGGATTCAAATATTACCAGAGATGGGACTTTCACAACTTGACTTTGAGGGCCGTATCAGTGGTAAGATTTTTTATCTGATGACCTTCAACAAGTATTTAAATATTATTTCACAGACTTGGAATCATATTAATACAATCTTAATTTTTTTTTTTTTATTTGTGACAAGCTAGTGTTTGACCACTATCTCACCTTGGTAAGTGACGATGTGATCGAAGCTGGTAAACACACTAGACCTGGAATACGCAGGCTCTCAAAGATAACTGCCGGAACACCGTATTTGGCTTGGCGGCAGACTTTCAACTTGATGGTGGTAAGCTACTTTGGTAGCAAGCCAGGCGAGCAACTCACAAAATGCTCTACCACCTCTCAAATGTCACCTGATTAGCACCACCCGGGGACCACGTGTAGGGAGTCAGACTTAAGGGGTATCCTCCTACGGACGTGGGTGACTCAGCCCCCAAAAAATACAATCTTAATTTAATAGTGCTTGTAAATATATATTATTAAATAATGTTCAATATAATGATTTATTATGTTAACAGATTCTTAATGGGCCGGAAGAATTTCATCCAGAAATGCTGTCTGATAATGGATACAGTTTAGGAATAGCAGCTATGACAAAAATAACGTCTCAGTTTTTAAATATTCTGAAAAAACAACATAATTTCAGGTAACCTATGCGCATCATTGATGTATCTGTATAATAGAACTTTGTCTCATATTTGACATGGGCAGTTATTGTTTGACGGTTAGGGTATCTATATGATAGAGAGCACTATATTAGTAATGGATGATGAAATAAAGTGATAAAAGAGTTGGTATCCTGTCCCATCAGAGCTGCTGAAGTAAGATTCATGCTTCCCCGGCTTAGGAGCGTCAAAAAGCACTATACTGAAAGGAACGACGGTGCATACTTTGTTAAGAGCCATTGTCTTGCGTAGGTTGCAAGCGTTCCGTGGCGTAATAGACCTGAGTATTTTGAAAAATAATCAATTTCGTCTTCTACGTTGCAATAAGGAACGCTAGTCCAAAAACCGCACTTTGTAATTTATTATCTAACTCAGATGTAGGTATTTCATGCCATGCCAATTCATGCCTACACCAGCGTTAATCAAAAATATGTAACATATTAATGTAAATTTTTTATGCTTGCTTATTTGTTTGTTTTTTCTGAGCCTAGAATATTTCAATAGTTGGGATTCTATGGTTATAACCTCTGTATGTGATGTTATGCCAAATTTGTAATTTTAAGGTTAAACTACACTATCGTTGACAGATGGATTGGATCTCCCAAAAGGAACTCTACTTTGGTAAATACAGCATTTTACTATAGTTACTAGCCTAAAGTTGACACACATTTTATAAACATATTTTTTTCTGACTCGTATATATACAGAGACTACTACTTAACTTTTGGATTCCACTATTTACACAATGTATGCATTGGTTCATTAACACTGTGCTGTTCAGATATATACAGTATGCATTCAGATTAATATTTTAGGAGTCTTTTTGCAAGTGAGCAAGTATTACAAAAATGCAATATTTACAGGCAGTAACAAATTCTCTGTTCTGGGAAGAGCAGGACATATCTAGCACGTGCGCCAGGATCTTTCCGGTGTGGCTCAACTGGGTGGATGTCTGTTTCCCCCCAACCACTAAATTGCAGTGAGTTACAGCTACTTATATTATCATAAACCCCTTTTGCTACTAGGCGCAATATTTGCCCTTTCTTCGCAATCACTCTATTGCTTTACTCCAGCTATCGTCTCTGGTGATGTGCTAGGCTCTGTTCTACTTGAAATACGTAACTTTGATACTCATGTGGGATCTTATATTTTTGTCAAAACACATTGTCAAATAAATTTTCACAAAAATACTCGTGAAAATGTGGCCAGTAATTTCCTTATTACATTTTTATTCTCCTATTCTGTTTAAGTAAGACAAATTCCAGAGTCTGCAGAGTGAGAACGAAATGCGCTCATTCATAAATCACTCATTATTTGCGTAGGACAAAGTTTTACTACCTAATGCCGGACTCAGGAGTGGGCAACTACGAAAACCGTTTCCTGACGCCCTTGTCCATGGAGGTATGGTGGTGTACCCTGGCAGCTTGCGTCTTGTGTATTGCGGTGCTAGCCGTAGCTGCAAGACTGGAGAGCAGGCCCAAGCCGGGCTGGTATGCCTTCTTTAGTGTTACGGCAGTTCTTTTTCAACAAGGTACTTGTACTATTATATCCTCAATCTGTATGAAAATTTGATACAATTCATTTGTTAGTATGAAATTAACATTAAGGTGTGTTGGGCCATTAAATTATATTCAAACTAATTCTCATGAACATATTTACAGTAAATGCAACTGAATCTTCTTAATCTCTTACCACTTAGAACCTATAGAAACTAAAAGCATTTGTACCTTATTTTAATACTCGGTTATCGGTATAAGTATTTTATTTCTAACCAATGAAAATTATTAACTCTTATAAAAAGTAAAAAAAAAAACTGTTTTAAAATTAAACATTGACAAACATATGATATGTGATTGACTCAGCGTATCGTTATAACATATTTATCATTTTTAGGGAGCTTGGTCTTAACAAGTAATATTTTTAACCCTTATGGTCATTACAGATTTTGAAGAGGGCGCGCAACAGGAAGAAAGATTTTCTAGTCAAGGTAATAATTTATGATTTACACTTTTTTCTATCCTCGATAGGCAAGCATTTGACCACAATCTCATCTGATGGAAAGTGAAATGTGTGACAAGCTTTTCTTTTGTTGTTACTTTCTAAGTCCTTGAGTGATCAATTTTATATAAAAATAAGAGTTAATATTATAAGTTATTATTATGTTAATATGTTGGGTACTTTGCCTACTGGTAGCGGTCTATTAGATTAAGTTTTGTACATATTTATATCTAATTATAGTTTATTTTATTTTTTTCGTTTAATTTTAATTTATTTAGTTTTTAGTTTAATGTAATATATGTTTTTGATTATATTATGTAATAAGTATAAATGTAATAGTTAAACGCAAGCAAAGCTTAAAAAACCGACTTCACCGCTTTATCTTCGGAACTTTGATCAAATCAGTAGGTACATCTAGTACTAAACACGCATTATTGACGATATCTCAAGAACAACTGATAACATCTTTTCAAATTTAAATGGGACCAATTTTAAAGCAAATCCTTTCAAACAAAATAAATATATTTTCGAAATCGGTTCATGTGGAAAGAAGATATGATGTAACACACATGAGTACCTCATCCATTTTTGTGAAGTCGGGAGAAAAAAAACACAACCGTAGCATTAGTAAGAGAATGTCTAAATAAGGTGCAATATATAAAAAAATATTATTGTGATCCCGATCAGGTCGAAAAATGACGCTGCTAGTTGTGGGTATAACCAGTATGCTCCTCTACAACTACTACACAAGCAGCGTGGTTTCCTGGCTCCTGAGCGCTGTTGCTCCCTCCATCGACAGCCTCGACCAGCTGATGAACAGCAACCTTGAACTTGTCTTCGAGGACGTTGGCTATACCAGGGGCTGGCTTGATGTGAGTAATACCTTATACTCAAGCAATATAATATTATAAGCGGCACCGGTGTATGGTAGATATTCCACAAATGCGGACAGAGAGTTTTGCTTCAACATTTATGGTAATGTTATAATATTTTTAGGATGCTGTTAGGACTACCTCGTTTCTGTAGTGCATCAACCATGTTTACGGAAGCGCGGGTTGACGGTTTCCACGCCATCATGTGGAAGAGAACGGCCTCCTTACTGGGCAGAATTCGGGGTAGTAATAACAGTATCCTTAAAACTATTGCTGACAAACTCGATTCGGTAATTATGCAGAAATTATGTAACATTTGACTTTTTTATAATGATACTTTTGACACTAGTTTTGACATTAATTGTGATAAAATTGTTTATGATTTATTTTGATTAATGTATATTTGTAGTGTTTTTTTTTGAATGGATATTTATAATGTAACTATTAAATTAAATTAAATATTAAGATAACATAATTATAATGATTTTACTAACACAATGGACTGTAAATTGTCTGATCAATAAATGAATAATAATAAATAATAATTTATTGTACAAACTGCGAAGGAATGCCCGAGTCGGTATTTCTTGATAAGTACATTGTGGGAGTCTTCAAGTTGCGAGTGAATAGGTATCTTCTAGGCAAGCGTGCTCCATCGTCGACCACATCGTCGCTTACCATAAGGGTGAGCAAATGATCAAACGTTAGCCCATGATAAATAAAAAAAAAACTTGAATTTAACAATTTACTGTTTAGAACCATCTTGTAACACAATTGAAAAGGTCTCCGTTTCAGAACCCTGGCTTTTATTACTACAGTGGGATCGTTAATCCCAAAGAAGATGAGTTGCGAGATAAAAAAGTGACGAAAGCCAAGCGAACTGCCGAGTTGCTGCAGCCGCTGACCACTGGTGTTGAACTCATTAGAACTGGACGTTAGTATAATAGTTTTATATTACTTTTTAATATATTATTATTTATATTGGAACTAGAAATAAAACCTTCGACGAATCCTCATCAGTGATGTTATGAAAAGTTAAAAGAGACCAAAGAACCACCACCTTATCTAAACTCTGCAGTTTTGGACCTACTTCTATAGTAAAACATAAACGATTTCAGACTCACAGCCCCATATAAAGTTCGATGATTTCTGTCGTGGGTGCCGGAAACATTCACATCACACACACAATCACAACCAGAACTGGAAAACACATATTTTGCTTGGGGAGAAAACTTGTGTTCCCGGCGGGAATCGAACTCGATACCCCTGAGAAGACGAACGGTCATTCAACTAAGCCAACGGGTAGTTCAAATAGTGAATTCTTTTTTAATGTAATTGTTGCTAGGTGATCGTTTTAGCGATCTTTGTAGAAACTTTGGTAATATTTTGCAGCATATGCCTACCACACCGAGCCCTACTCAGCCAGTCAGCAAATCTCGAAGACCTTCACGGAAGCAGAGCTGTGCAAACTCGGCTCGCTACAAATGATGAAACCGGCGAACGTCTACATCATGGTGCAGAAGCGTAGTCCATACAAAGAGTTCTTTACTTGGAGGTAAGTCGCGAGGTGGTAGTCGTAAAAGCGGTATAACGCAATGGTACAATGATACAATAGATGCATACATTTATTGTTATGTCGTATGGCTATATTGCTTATCAACGCGACCAATAGCTTAGTGTGACCTCCGAAACCCGGTAATATTCAGTTGAAAATCCCACTAAACGATCACCCATCGAAGCAATGGCCTGTTTATACATTGCTTAACTTTGTAAATCAGGTACGATTGACCAGGGGACCGCGCTATGAGTTTCATACATTTATTGAATGATACGTGTACATTTACTTGTAAGTAATTATGTAAAGTGTGGGTAAAAAATATAGAAGACCAAAATTCACCTACATTCTGCTTCGTATTGCTAAGTATTTGTAATTGGGAACATAATTGATAAATGTATTGAAACTACAGGTATTTGAGACATTGTGTTGAGACATACCAAAAAATGCATTGGATGAAAATTCTCCATCGAGACTTGGTTATTTAATTTTGATTTGATATTTATTTGACTTGCATGTTTTTAGTTTAAACATATTTTTTAGAATAACGATTTATTAGAGGATCCTGAGTGTATGTACTCTATGGCATGGGATACACCATAGCCCTTCACGCAGCGATGCTCGACTGTGCGGCAACAAGTGGCAAAAAACGAAGACTAACTGCCTCGCTTCACTATCCAATCGATGAACTATTCCGCTCAACTGCAGTTCGAGAAATGTTTTATTGACATCGACTTTTAGACTATTTGTTCTGCCTCTAATATTTTAAATGTTTTTACAACAAAGTATGATTTTTTTTGGCTTACTCTTGGCTTGTTTTCATATCGGTTTACAATAACATTTCTTAGGACAACAAAAATTATATTGCATTGGAACTCAAATCCGCGTCTTATGAACCCAGCCCGACAACCACAGCACTGTTGTCATTAACATATGTCACAAAAATTCTCAACTCGACATGTTGTTAAACGCATAGAGAAAAATAAAAATATAGCAAGTGTGGCCACTTCAAAACCTATGTCGTTGTATATGTTAATAAGTAAGTAGGATAGGATTACTATAACGTTCACGTGAATAAATAACTTTTTAAACTTTAATTATTTTGCAGTTTGATGCGTCTCTCCGAACGAGGTCACTTCCAAGCCTCCCGTCGCCGTTTCTCCGGAATTATCCCAGGTTGCTCTGGGATCAAACCACGAGCCTTGGCGCTGGGGCAAGCGGCCCCGGCGTTTTTTATTCTCTTTCAACTCACACTGCTGTCTGTGATAATATTAATATTGGAAAGAACATGGCATCGGTTAGTATTTTCACGTAGAAGATATTATTGGAAAGGACAGCAATAGGAATGATATATCATGAAAGATTTTTTATGCCTGATAGAAATAATTTCTAGTCAAAAATTTGTGTCTATTTTTTTACCCGCTTAACAGAACAACAGAACACGTTGCAGGCTATGACGTTGAATGCTTGTTTAGAAAATGTATTCATTCTTTACCATATATGATTACTCACCACAGATTAGATCTGTATCTAGAGTCTGTACCTTTTTGTGTAGCCTTTACCTTGACTTGAAAGACTCCCAGATTATACCGTTCAGGTAACAAAGACGTCGGCAATGATTTCCACTCCTCCACTGTACGAATAAGGAGCGTGGGAGTAGTCAAAAGTGCCAAAAGTATGAACCACAACTCGTGACAATATTTATAATTCTAGGCAAAAGTGCTCCATCAGCATTGGTACTTTCCATGGTGTGATAGGTATTTTTAATCATGGTTGATTGTTATAACTTTACTACTACACAAAAAATAATAGAACGCAAATATATTTTCAGGATTCACACGCGGCCCAGCCATTTTATTCAATAGGCGTAAAAACCGTCGGTTCCGTCTACAATCATTCACACAGACCTGCTATGTATAATCCGCACATAACGCACAACTTCGCGATGGGGGCATAATCTTGAGAACATAAAAAAACAATAAAGGGAAGAAGACTGACGGCTCTTGCTCTCGGCGTAGAAAAGATAATGCAGTGGGTAAACAGTGATCTTTATGTTTTAGCATAATGCGTGTTTGAGTTTCTCTATTGTCTTCTTTGCCATTAAAATATATATGTGAGATTAGGAACATGCGTAAAGTGTTTTTCATATCCTGTTTCTATAAATGAACCAAAACACAAAATATATGTCCCGATAATTTAAGTGTTTGAGTCTAGTTTGAGTTACAGTATAGTGTATTTGTAAATACAGTGCTATAAACGCAGACATAATAAGTGTCAATTGCTAAAAAAACTTCCATATATTTTTATCAAAAACAGTTAGAAAGATTTAATACAAGTTTTTAGGTTAGCCCTAACATCAACTGAGTACTAAAGCATGAAGAACTATGACAGAACCCTGAATATGTTTCCAGGTCGAACGCCAACGAGCAAATGGCCGCTCTCACAGTATTTGCTTGCTTTTATAGGCGAGCTTGACATTATTTATTATTGCTAGAGTTTTTACTACAACTTACCTTAAAAGCGGATAAAACGGATCTATTATAAATACATTGATCGAACAAGTTAGTTACAAAAATTGTTGGTAAAAATTGGTGTCTAATAAAAGATATTGTATTTTTTTAAACTTCTGTGTATCTTGTTAGTTTTAAAGTTTATCAAAAGATATACTTATCCCACTGCATTGCTTACGTATTGAGTAATGGTCGCGAGCGCGGGCTATCTAAATCGCGCGTTATAAATGATGCGATCAATTCTTGTTTACTCCCCCGGGCCGCCATTCAATCCCGGATCGACTGGTGCAGCGGAGGGCGGGCGGGGACCGATTTCCTTGTTTTATTCAATTTTCTTGTAAAACTACTTAACTTTTGCTTTTGTTTTTATAATATGATAAGTAAACATTTGGCTACTTTTTAAAAATAAGCGTTTTATAAAATGTGTAATCTCTTTTCTTATGAAATTAAGAGACGAGTAAGTATCTATAGTTATTTGTTGTTAATAGCCAAATTGATAGTATGGAAAGACATATGCAATGATATGAGCAATTGTATGCAGTGGAATGTGGTGCCAGATACAACCAATCTCGTGGAGGGTTAAGACTGCGGTGGCGTCACGGTATATAAACGTAGCGTGGTCACAGCCGCGCCGCACGACCGTCGCAGAATTAGCATACAGATAGAAACCGTCACGAAGAAATGATATCACTATTTTATACAGCGTTTAATTCTTATTTAAAGAGCAATAACTTTTAGATTGAATTATCTAGTGAGATTTTTAGTTGAAAATTCCAAGCTCAAGAAAATGTTCATACATTTTAAAACTTCTGTTTTACGTTTATATCTTATTACCTGCTACTGCGGAGCCTGGATTTATCTGCATTTTTCGGAAGGGAAGTTTTTTTTTCCTATTTTAGTAACTATAGACTATCTACATACACATTTCATCCAAATTCGTGCAGCCACACTGAGCTGCAATCGTTCTCTAATATAAATTAAATGTTATTTATTGAAGTGAAAACTTCTTTAGCGGCGTTGTGCACTTTTTGAAATTGGTAAAAAATGTATGACGCGAGTTTATCGCGTCAGGACACGTGACCTGATCGAAAATTCATAAGACGGAGGGAGGAAAGGAAGTATCCCCCTCTCTTTCTACCGCGCGGCGAAAATGTATGCCTGCTCCTGCTGTTTACAACGTTAATGTTCAAGTTTTCACTTCTACCGGCACTCCCGGAGTGTCACCCGTTGTGTTTTTGTATAAGATATATTGTTGCTCATATTGATTAATTTAAATATTTTTTGATATCAAGAACGTTTGCATATCTATGTTAGGCAAACGTTCGATCTATCTCACCTAATGTGAATTAACGATGCGGTTAACGATGGAGCACGTTTGCTTTTATTTATTTGTTCTTTTGTACAATTTAGCTGTACACGGAAGACTTAATGCTAATAATTACTAAATAAAATGATTAAGCATTTTCTGATAGTCATCCGAGGAGGTATAGAAAAAAAGTTGTAAAGAATCATCATTAAAAAGTATATTACTTCAAACATGTTCCTATGACTATTTGTGGCTTAAATATCTTCGAAGGCAACGCGAAGGCAACTTTGGTGGTAACCATGCTAGCATTTCATTCCGAAGTCTAACAGCAACAATAGAAAAATAATTATCCAGAAAGAAAATGGAATGTTGGTGAACAGAAAGAAGTAAGTTAGAGTCAGACCGGAGAATACGCTCATGTGTATCGCTCAAAAATCGGCAAGCATTTTTTAGGTAGATGGGAGTGTTTGGGTCAACGAGAACCGAGTGTATGCATGCAGAGTATCCTAACGTTCCTTCGCTCTCGAAAATTTTATTATTATAATAGCTTAATAAATATTTCAAGAACATGTTATTATATAATCTATAGGTAGCAAAACTCTGCTACCCTTAGAGTTACTTGGGTTGCTCATAAATGGAATCTAATTGGTACAAAATCTTATAAAAACACTTTCAACAGAAATCCCATGACAATCATAACTAAATTAAGCTCACATTGAAGATCACGTCGACGTTCTACCAATCAGATGGTAATTTAATTTAAAATAGAATATTCCACTTTGAACGAGCGAATTAATTAAAACATATCAAAAGAACGTTCCGAATATTGCTCTCGGCACACCTAAGTTTTGATAGGTGATTGGGGGCCAAGTGGAACGCGCCCGTAATGGAATTCTAACATACTTGCCAATATTGAGCTTTGGTAATGGAAATACTGATCAATAAGTAATCGAATGTTAATTGGAATAGGTTTCGTGTTTGCTTTAGAAATATTATTGTTAAATAGTTACAAGTGTTAATACCTACATTACATAGTCCTAACACATTACATCAGAGCTAACACTTCATTTCGTTGTTTTTGTTAATAGACTGTTAAATCTCGAAAATTACGAACATTACGTTCCGCTTTTCAGCCTATACAACCTGTAACAAAAAGGGGTAGTAATACTTGGTGGTGTGTATGTGTATCGTGCCAGGAATCGTCTGCCAGAGAACGAAAGTCGAAATCGGACATAATTTTTTCCGTACAAAAATCAAAAATTTCAAATTCTTTTGACAACCCTACAGTTACATGTGCGGCAATCGGAGATATTTGTTCTGTACAAAAATCTAAAAATATTTTTTTGCCAACCCTACGATTACACATGTGGCGCGTAACCTTGACCTTTATTATGGCCACCACTGTCAGATGTCTAGGTCCAAAGGCTATGTGGTGTAGAACGGTAGCTGATGAAATAGGGTTGCAAATGACATCATTTTTTTCAAAACTTTAATTCATCACAACTCAATATTCATGGTGCTGCCGCGAATGCAGGTTGCAGGCAAGTTCCTGTTAGACTCCATACATTTAGCTAGATGTGTGACTTGAGTATTACTACACCTTTCTCTTTCACATTGTATAGAAGTCCACTGTTGGATATAGTCTCTCCAATTGCACGCCAGCACGATCCTCGGCTTCTCTCATCCAGGTCTTGCCAGTTACCGAAGATTACGAAGATCGTCGCTCCACCGAATCTGAGAGAACCAATTGCCATTTCAGCTTAATGATTCGCTGTGCTATGTCGATTACTTTGGCTTTCTGTCAGATAACCTCGTTCCGGATTCGATCCTTCAGAGAAACTAAAAGCATAGCTCTATCCATATCTCGCTGAGTGACTTTAAATTTGTGAACCAGCCCAACCGTACCTAAAAGTCTATGTTTCGGCACCGGTCATGACATATGACGGCAACATTAATTTATCTACATACAATTTCAATATTATGCTGTCTACTGCAATATGGGTGACTTTCCCATGAAAATTATAACAAATCCGCATTTTAAATAATAACCTCGTCTGCATTTAAAACTGCAATAAACTGAGAGCACCAGCTGATATCGACTATCTTTGAATGTACTCATATCTCTGGGTCCGATATTGACAGTCTCCTTTATGGCGACATAACTTTTTTTATGGATGTTATAAAATGCGTGCGAAGGAATGGTGCTTAAAATGAATCAAAGGAAGGACTGATTTTATTTGAAATTATTATTAAATGTAAAATCATTTTTGTCATAATATTAAAACAATTACACTTACAATTTTGAAAAGTTATAATTATAGACACAAGACAGAAAACACAAGAACAAGCAATATTGTTGCAATGTAATATTATAGGTAGCCGACACTTTTATCTAACTTCCAGAGCTATGCCCCGTGGCATAGCCTGCGCTCATGATAATGAACACGTGTGAAATAATTAATCATATATGTATCAATCGTGAGTATATTAGTCATCTCAATTTAAAATATAGGGTTCAAAATAAGGTAGACACATAAAGGACTTGATTTACAAAGCCCCCTAGGCGCGCGTACAGGGTGCGCGTACACGGCGCGTGCCCGAAGCGCTTGGTATTTGCTACCGTCATTAGGAAAAAAGACGTTACTGACATATTTGTCAAAAAAAATTTAAGGTCTACCTTACTACGTGCCAATTGCCTATATTTCCTAACTAAGACTAAACTAAACTAAAATTATTTACATCTATACAGCAAAGACCCAAATGTTCCAGTCATTCTCGAACCGAATGGTCTGATGCGTGACGATGGTAAAAGACCCGATGGTATGACTTTTAACTCCATGGGAGATTGGACGGCCTTTAGTGTGGGATGCAACTTGTGTCGACCCTTTAGCTCCGTCACAGCTTCCTGAAACACAGAATGGGGTTGGCGTCGCGGCAACTTCTGCAGAGCAGCGTAAACGGCGAAAATATGGAAACCTCGGCAGTGGTTGCATATTATTATTTGAGCCGTTTAGAGTTCAGAGACTGGGCCCGTGGGGACCAGGAGCTCATTCTATTTTTCAAAAAATTATCAGAGCGATTGATTGAGGCGACGCGTGATCAAAATGCTGGTAATTATTTGGCTCAACGTATTAACATTGCAATTCAGAGAGGCAATTCCGCCAGCATGATGGGGACGCTACCCACTGGTAGTGGATTTGATTACTTGAGTTACCTATTAGCTCGATGACTTGAAGGTAACTTGGAACTTTGCTGTATAAATGTATATAAATTGAGTTATATACATCATCTATGGAATTACACGATCTAATTCCACCATCCCCATTCCATCATAGAACCACCAGACAGACTGCATTACAACACCGATATATGGTGGATATTCCTCAAATACGCACGAAGTGTTGGAACTCCTTGCCAGCGTCTGTGGTCCCAGTTAAGTTCAATCTTGGAGTCTTCAAGTCAAGAGTGAATAGGTATTTTCTAGGCAAGCGTGCTCTATCAGGTGAGATAGTGGTCAAATGTTTGCCTATCACAGATAAAAAAAATACAGAAATGTCTTTACTATTTAGTATATGTTATGACTTGTAGAAGATGCGTCTAAATTCAAAATAAGATTTAGTAGGTTGCGATTTAATATTCTATAATAAAAACAATTATATTAGATGCGTGTAATTTTCCTGATTCGATGATGTATATAACTAAATTTTGGCAAAAATGCACATACGTGTTTTTTCTAATGCCGGCAGCATACAAAACGGCAGCGCGGGGGGAGGAGTCGCTCGACCGCGCGCTTGGGGAGCTTTATGTATCAAGTTTCCTTACACGCCATACATTTTACCTTCACAGCGCCCGGGGCACGCGCCTCGAGCGCTTTGTATATCATGTCCCTAAACTGTCGAACTTACATTAGCATAATACAAAAGTAATTTTGCTTAAAATAAAGAATTTTAATAGCACATAATACAAAAAGCCAATTCTCGAGGATAACCTCAAATCCTGCTGAATCGTTCTCTGTAATGTTCGAGTAGGTAAGTGACTACATACAAGTAAAGTCCATAAATCAAGCCCCGCGGAGTGTAAACCTCACGACATTAGCTACACTCGGCTCGCTTGAGTTCGCATCAGCTTTTCACTTTGTTGGTATTTTATTCGTGACAAGCGCATATCTGATATCTGTCAGGCGGCCGCAAGTCTCAAGATAAAAGCGGGAAAAATAAATGGAAGATGATTGACGCAAAATTAATCTTAAAGTACCGATAGATATGAATAATCAGCTATAACTAGTTATAAGTACATGCACTATTAAAAAATAGTTAAGATTTGTCCAAAAAAGGATTATTAATTATAGATAGCCGCCTATCACCGTATCATTACAGTCTCTTTGTGACTGAAATAAAGTAATCCTTAACTCTAACGGCTGAAAGTATTATCATAATTATCGAATTCTGTAATAAACTGCCAGTATTCTATCCAAGCAAAAAACTAGACATTGAGGAATGTTACTATTTTATGGGATTTTTGAGGGGATAACGTTTATGTTTATGTTATGAAGTAATGACAAAAATAAATAACTTTTCTTGTATGATGCTCATATGCTTGTAATTAACCAATTACTGAACTTGCAACTATTGAAAATCGTCGGTGCGAGATACGAAATACTATAAGAATACAAGGCCGAGTAGGTATGTCCCTGTCTAGCAGAGATGATATCATCGCTACTGAATTCACGCCTGAAGCTGACGTGGGGATGTAGCATGGTTGCACAGACAATACTCATTCATCATGGACATATAGTACCCCCTGATAATACTGAAGACAATCAATAGTTTCTACCCGACGCGAATTTGTTTTGTATGATTGTGTATAACCCCAAAACGTGTCAATACAGATCTGCAATAAGACCCCACTAACTTATCGTCAGTCAAGAGCTTTAAGTTTCATTTAATAACTGATCGTGTAAGAAAAATATATTAAGCCTATAAAATGACAGAAATAAACTTGGTAGCTAATAGATTTTTCCAAACGTATAGAAAAGGTTAAAGATACCTTTGAATCGAACCTCACGTAGGCTTTCTTTGTGGCACAGACATAGTTCGCCCCTAACTTGCTCCTCCCACTCCTGACATTGATCTTTCTTCCCTGAAAGGGTTCACATCTAAGCTCTCTATAGGACCCTCCAAAAAGGCTTTTCCAGATAAGACTTGCCTGGGCCAATCTCTTACAAAAAGCCTCTTATCAATTTAATCATCGGATACTTTTATGATTTTTTTCGACTATGAATACATCTTTCGGTATTAATGTCAAAGGACCGCAGGAAAGACCAGATGTTTTGCCTCTTACTGATAACGCGAAGAATTAATATCGTTAAGTACCAGAGCGATCGGAGCAAATAAAATTGAGGTCTCATTCAGATGAAGCCTATTGAATCATGAATGCTTTTGGAAAAATATCCTTCGTTTGAATAGATTGGAGAAATTTCCACAGTCACGGTTTTGAATTTAGCTTACCAAAGATGTGCCCGGGCCTGACAAGGTACCCTGGAATAGAGTCGTTGATGTAGCGATAAAAGGTTTAAAACTGAAACAGCAATTAAAATTTGTATATCAAGAAGCATAAAACAATGAATAAGGTTTAAAATATAAAAAAATCAACAAACCCGACTTTATTATACAACCATGTGAATGCATTGATTGCCAATTTATTATTCCTTTTTAAATCTGAATATAATATATTATGACTTATATATTTTTGTAATTTCTTTCTGTTTGGTTAAAAAAATGTTAACGACTTACAGTTTAGCTCCATAAGTCCGCAATTTTGCTTTTTTTTCTAAACACCTATCTAAAGACACTTGGGTTTTTGAGACTTAACAATAGAAATTCATCCAACCATTTAAAGGATACGAGGTCATAATGAAATTTACAATTTGTATTATGATACAGTCCAGTAATCGTAAAGCTAACTCTATACTGTAAGTCTTGTATTTACAATCTACATATACTATAGACCACTATAGAGTGTACGGTCAGTGTATGATTCACCTAAGTGTAGTATGACCTGTTCCTTCCATATTTTAGCGCCTGATATACTCACAGGGAATACTCAAAATAGGTCGGGTAAAAAGTCCCAAGTCCCAGGGTTGGTTGCCATTCGTCACCCTAGCATTTGAGGCGGCGTGTGATAAAGCCGTCGCGGTTTCGCGGACTATATATCACTTACGCTGAGGTAAGGATAAACAGAGCTTATGGTTCCCACACAGTTGTTCTATATTGTCATGGTAGAGTATGAGTTAGTCTGTAGAAATCACTTTATTGTTATCATTATTAGTGAAATAAGTGGCGCAGCGGACAGGTGTCCGCCCTCTGCGCCGCGGGTCCTGGGTTCGATTCCCGGCAGGAGCACAAATTCCTTCTCAAGGGACATTTGTGCTTCTGGTCTGGGTGTAATGTGTGTGTGATGTTAATGTTTCCGGCACCTACGATACAAGTCTTTGAACTTAGTGTGGGGCTGTGAGTGTGAATGCGTTTGTTTGTTTGTTTGTTTAAAGTAGGTATATGTGATGTGTTTAATATGTATGCTGCGATACAACCTGTATTACCTTGAAATTTTGTGCAAAGGGGAAAATTATCCAAAAAATATTATACTATGACATTAAAATAACACCACGTATAGGTTTAACGAAAACACTCTGTATGAATCCCGCCTGGTTAATGACTTTTTCAAGTTATGTCCGGAATGTATATAGTATAGTCAAATTAACTAGGAGATACTCTCTATAGTCACGGCGAAAGAAAGCACCGTAAAGAAGACCAACATGTCAAAGAATCATAGAATTTAAAACATAATCATGTCATCTGTAATCTAAAATCAAAACCTAGCAGTCCTCCTCTCTTCTAAGATTATTGCGGTGCCCCGCAGGGTCTATATAGAACTGTACTCTTAAAATACACGTGTATTACTATTATTATAGATTGCAATAAATAAATTAATATGAATCTTTTATGAATGGCATGATTATGTCCACACACACTCCACACTTAATAGCGTAGTTACTTAAAATGATGTTCAATATATCATTGATGTTAGTAAAATGGAAAGATACACTATGACATTAAATAAATAAAAAAACTTGACCAGATGCATCTACAAGGCGATGACATTCCATACAATAGAATATGTGTTTGGTGCTTGAGCTATTTGTAGACCTTGTTAAAGAGTAGGACGTCATTTATTCTGCTTATTTACAAAAAAAACACTTTACGTGCGACACGAACGTTAGTCCGATTGTCACTGATACAAATTGTGTGCGTTGCACCTAATATATGCGGCCTGTCCTCGGAACTACTCACATATATTTCCACTTTTAAAAACATCGTTGTAGTATATAGATTTTGTACTTCATATTATTTGTGAATTTAAGTGATTTGTACGATCGTTTCCACCTAAAGTGTGCATGCGCGATCGCCATCAATTTAATACAACATAAAATCTACCTTACTTACTAACTATAACGTTCAAAATCCTATAGTAAATATAATGGTGTGGGTTAACACATAAGGCAGGATTAAAAAGTGCGGTTCCGCTGTCAAGCGTGAAAGTTACGGCAGTGTGGAAGCGACTTATGAACGCGAGGATTTGAATATGTTGTGTGCTGCTGCAATATGAATACGTGTGGTTTTTATTCCTGTTGTGGTTGAAGAGTTCTTTATGTAAATGAATCTATGATGATGTTTTTTTATAGTTCCAGAGCTCATTGTAACTAGAACCAGAGAAAAGATAAAAGAAATAGAGAATAGATGGAGCGGAACTCACTGCTCATAATTGGAGTCTTCAATTCTTCTTTTTTTAGGCTAGATAAGCAAGCATTTGATAACTATTACATCTAAAAAAGAACTGGTATCTTTTAATTAAGTTGCATCTTCGGCCTCATCATCGATTTCGAGACAGCCAAATGGTTGCCAATCAGACATTAAGACGATATCAATCAGACATTGTTTTTGTAGCCGGAAGTGCAAAAGATCGGACGTGCCATTATATATTTTATTGTATTTATTTACTCGCTACCTGATCAAGATTCCATGCTTTTTTTAGCTATAAACAATTATACAACATATTACATTAAAAGATAGAATAATTAATAAGCTAATTTTATACCAAACAGAACTAAATTAAGATAACTAAGCTATAACATATAATTGTTACATAATAGTAATATTACTATCATTTAATTTTAATAACTTAAAATAGTTCTTTATATTATCTATGTGTATATCTATCTCATTTACGTACATTTAGATATCACATCTACGTGTATATCTGGATTAATATACACGTAGATGTGTATTGTTTAAGTCGACTAAGGGTGGCAATAGAAATATTTTTTATATGGTTTTATTTATTTATGAATATAAAAATAGTAAGCTAAATATTTTAAGTTTCGTGAATATCAGAATACGCATAATAACAACTGACTTGATCACAATAAATAGCATCTTAAGATAAAACTGATCCCTCAGGGGATCAGTTATACCCTTGAACTTTAATTAGGGGATCAGTTTTACCCTTGACCTTTAGTAAGGGGATCAGACCGGAAAAGACCAACATATATTGATCCTGAAATTATACTTATTAGTTAAGCTCTTCTCTATTATCGAGGCACATTTGAATACCCCACGGTATCTTTCCTTGACGTTTATGTAATATCTTCGCTCGTGTAATCAAGGCCTCTGATTATAAGGGCCGTAATCTACGCGGTTTGTTTCCATGAACGATGGCGCACATAATTCGGCGATGACGTTTCATTTGAATCTGAGACGGAATGAAAAAACCGTGCCGTGATGTGAGCGAGCAGCGAGGGACACCATAATTTTAAATTAACGTAGTTTGTATATTAATAAAAGTTATTTTTTTTTTTCATCACTTAGCTTACATATATAGGCTAGTCATATATATATATGACTAGCCTATTTGCATTAATCCTGAGTATAAACTACGCACATTTCAAACCTCATCCAAATTCATTCAGCCTTTACGATGTGAAGAGAAAACAAGCATACTTACACAGCTACACATTTACACATAAAATTTAGTATTTACAACAATACCGTAATACGACTTCGAACCGCATGTACTTTTGGTAGGAACTAATCACGAAATAAAAATCGGGATAAAAAAATTTCAAACTACAACAAAATTAGAATAGAAAAAAACATAAGCCGAGACTGCTATTTCTCACTGAAATCATATCTACCCCAGGCTTCGTTTGCGAACGTCGTAATTCAGCCGCGACTTTTGACTGACATTGGCATCCCGAATTTAATTTAGACACCTGAGCGCGCCTGATGCATAATACATTTGCCACTTTTTCGACTACATTCATTCCCTTCATTCTATTTGGCTCATCTGCACTAAGGTGGATAAAAGAATAAGATATATAGCTTCAACTTTTTTTAATACATGCAGTTTTACAATTTCTTTATACTGTGTCATCAAGCATTTCGAAAGTATTGTAAATATTAAACGTAGTATTTAACAAGAATCGTTGCCAATTAAATTGATGAGGCGATGAGATGTATGCTAGGAGCCGGGAGAGGGTCTGTTCTGAGGCTTCACAAAAGTTGGACACGGTTTTATAGGTAGTTAATTCCGCGACTTACCACACAAATTCTCATAAATGACGATGCAAGTTATAGGTTTGTTTTTCCACCGTGATATTAATTCCACTAGTTAATAAATTTTATACTGCGATTTTACATTAGTAATTACCTATTTCACAATATACCATCAGGAGATATGATGGTCAAAAAAAATTAATATTATATTAAGTCATTACTATTACGCCGTATAATATCTTTAGTTTCGTTTAAAACGCCGGAGCAGAGTTATACATGAGCAATCACAAATATAATTATTCATTGAACTTGTTCCGGTGACAAAGATTTCGCCTAGAAGCGAAATATTCACAGTGTTCTACTTTACAAGAGGATTCTCATTAGATAGTTTTTTTTCAATCCCATATCCGACTTTTCACAAACGATTTACAAACCCGACAATATAGACACAGGACTCGCCACGCTTCTCAACCTTTTGTATTTTAATGAGGTGCGATTATATTTTCTGAGATGCTTTATTGTCACGAGTTCATTTGATTTGTGAGCTGATGCTTTTTAAAACGATTTAACTTGAAATGTAAGTTTTCTGTTTACGTTGTACACTGATTTAGTTGGGTAATGTGAAAATTTATGTGATCCAAAGAGCTTTGAAGAAACATCGTTAAGTTAATGTCTTATGAAGCAGTTGTTGTAAATTTATTGAGCTAAACGTTTAGTGTTTATAGTGATATGCTAGTGTGGAATTTACGTTATTATATTTGTACAATAGAATAACTCTTTTTATTTAAGTAGGCATTTAAAAGGAGATACAGGCGCTTATAATATCTTAATGCATTTATTTTATGATTACAAATGGCATGATGTTTGTGCGCATTGTATGTTTTTGAAATATAGACTTAGAGAGATAGTTGGTATATATTGTGTATGTTCGTTTTTGTAGTACGTAATCTTCTAATGCCTTGCAAGGTATACTGATATTGTTTACACTATTCTGTCATAGTAGATTAATTACCATATTCAACTGAAAAATCTCTTGCAAGTACCAATCGGTGCTAAATATTCTCTAGACACAAGGCCAGGTGTGCCTATCTCCCTCGACCACATAAAAGTCAAACACAAGTCCATAAAGCACAAAAAGTTATTTCAATGATTAAGAACTAAATAATGTTCAAACAACGTGTCAGAAATATCTAAACATAAATAGCATGTTTCGCGGCGTGACGCGTTTGTGGATTACAGCGTGACAGTCGTGAAGCGGGACAAACCGCCGCACGTCAATCAGCTTTGCGATCCCTCCCAAATGATCCCGATTTAAGAAAAAAACATAGTATTCCTACATCAGTAATGCAGGGAGCATTACTGATGTAGGAATACTATGTAAGATTTGCGAGAGCAATCTACTATAATATTAAAAAGAGGTAAAGTTTGTTCGTTTGTTAGTTTGTTTGTATGTAAAAGGTAATCTCTGAAACTACTGACCTGATTCTGTAAGTTCTTAGATAGCTACGCTATCTCTCAGAGTCAAAGGCTATATTTTGTTTGGATAAAAGCTAGTTATCAGAATCGGTCGCGGAGAAAAATTTGCTTAATGACCGCTTTATCGGCGTACGCTGACTAAACAGTTAGACATAGGTGAATACAATTTATGGCAAAAATGTTGGCCTTTGCGCAAGTTTTACAAAAAAGTCCGTGACAGCATATATCAATTTAGCTAAAAAAATACTTTTCTTAGTTAACAATCTGAAAAAATAGCAGCTTCTGTTTTGTCGGCTTATTTAAGCATTCGATACTAATCCTTATCAAAATAAACTATTTCATCGTCTTACGTAGTTCACGTAGATACAATTTGCCTTTTACTGTATATAATTTGGATCTATAGTCTAGGAGAAATCGTGATATTTATTTGAGGGTTTTTCGTGTTGTCGGTTACAACTTATCATTGAACTTTGAACTGCCCGCTGGCTTAGTTAGATAGCAGTTTGCCTTTAAAGCACCAGGTTCGATGGGAACACAAGTTTTTCCCCACGGAAAAAAATGTGTTTCTGGTTTTGAAGTATTTTGTGAATGTTGTGTGAATCTTGGGTGTTTACGGCCCAACTATAGAAATCCTTGAACTAAGTGTGAGGCTGTGAATGTGGAAGTGTTTATGTGTATATTTTTTTACCGGGCGACGCCGGGCGGGTCATCTTTGAACTTTGGACTTCCCGCTAGCGTTGATGAGTGCGCGTTTGTCTTCAAACAAGCGGGTTCGAATTTCGGTGGGAACACAAGCTTCCTCCCCACGGGAAGTATGTTTCTGGTTCTGGGTATGGCGTAAATGGTGTGTGTGTGGTGTTAAAGTTAACGGCTCCACGACACAAGTCATAGTACTTGTAGGGTGGGGCTGTGAGTGTGAGATCGTTTATGTCTATGTTGTTGTTTACCCGGGCGACGCCAGGCGGGTGCCTGCTAATTTAAAATATAGAACAGTTGAAATTTACTCTACCCACGTCTTTCACAACGTAGGTTCACGATCAAATATTACAGCAGATGATATTATGTATACATGATATTTTATTCTACTATAGGTAGATGGTTCTATCGGTAATATAATCGTATATAATTATGTCAGGCATAAATATGACGCTGAAAACTTCATCATCATCAGCATCCTCAGCCATTTTCTACCCACTGCAGCCTCTCCCATGATTGAATGACGTTGACCCATCGCGTAGCTGATTTACCAACGCGACGCCTCGCTTGCCTTCTCTCCCACTCAATCAGGGCTCTTCTCCAACAACATACATACTTACTTGAATTGTTATAGAATCTTGTTATAGCATATGATATCATCCTAGTTCTTTAAAGTAAAAATCTTATAAAAGAATATGGTAACATATATTATTTCGATAAAGTCTGAGAACAATTTTAGTACGAAGGAAACGTACCTAACCCTTGGTTAAAGAGGGGGTAAGTATGAGAAGGTACCCAATATTTTGCTCGGCTCGGTAACTTAGAGTTTTGTACTGCTCCCAGAATTTTACAGCACAGAGATTTCAGTAGGTCTTTAAAATGTTAGCATTCCAAATTATAACTTAAAAATGTTCAAAATTATATTAATGATTTTACACGTCGTGTATTTAACTAACAAATAAGTAAACATGTAAATATTGCATAAGTTAGCCTGCAAGTACCAAGCAAGCTACATCATCTACCTCATCGTCTTTTCCTATCAAGTGTCAACAGATGAAACCGAATTCGATTGCCAGCAGAAGCACAATTATCCTTCCTAATGGACAATTGTAGTTTGGTGGGTTATGTGTGATTGTGTATAATAATATGTTGTGTTCCACGATACGAATCCTAAACGAAAATCCTAAAAGTGTTTGCTGTGCTCACTCCAAAGAGACTTTAAATGCCGGGAACCATTCAACCCTACCAAACCCGATGAGATTTCTTCATAAGTCTCACCTCTTTACCTATGAAGTGGTAATTAGTGTACTGATCCCAAGTGCCCTGTGTCTTCTGTGAAATTAAGTACCACACGTGTATGGCTGCTTGCAAGTTGAGTTTTGTGAGTTGATACATTTTCCGTGTTAATAATGAAGTTAACGGCAGATGCAGCAAGAATATTGAGCTTCGTAGTGAATATATTTATTTAGCTAAACTATGTCTTTTGTATAATAATATTACATTAACGATCTTCTCAAGCCCGGTATCTTTGGGTATGCAGATGATAGCACTGTTGTCGAAAAATACGTATCCAATGCACGAACTGGTGAGATACAGTCACTAGGATAGGATATGATAGGTCGATTGAATTTGAACTTCTTGATCGTGGCCGTTACGGGCGATGCCAACTTGGTTCGATTTAATGCGTCTAAAATACAGGCGTGTCTTTTCTCCGCTTAACGGAGACCTTTTCACCTGTCTCCAACGTTCCAGAATGTACCAATACCAATAGCAAATAAACTTGAGCTTCTTCACACCGGGGCAACTTCTTAATTTATATCAAGCACATACGTTCAGTACCAGCTTGAAGCTGTTGAGTCCATAGACCGGCGAGCAAAAGACTCACTGGCGATGATAAGCTATTCGAGTCCAAATTGCAGTCTCGGTCACCGACGTCAGGTCGCGAGCCTATCGGTATTATAGAGTGTGTGCGCAAGAATTACACGAGTTCATTCCACCTTGTCCGTTTTACCATCTAACAACAAGACAAACTGTCAAACGTTATCCATATATGGTTGACATACCTCCAGTTTACTCAAAGAGCTTCGCTTCTACGTTTATCATTCGTACTGCGAAGGAGTGGAACTTATTGTCCTCGTCTTTGTTCCCCAAACGGTATAATCAAGTCAAGAGTGAAGGGTACCTTCTAGGAAAGCATGCTACATCTTCGGCCGCATCATCACCTTCCATCAAATGAGATTGTGGTCAAAGGCTTGCCTATCGGGCATTATAAAAAAGACTTCCTCTTTTACTTTAGACTTAAACCACAAAGAATATAGGTACGGCCGTTGCCGCAGGAATTATTGTTCACGTCATCAACAATTTCGGCCGCATTATCACTTTCCACTAGATAAGATAGCCGACAAATGCTCGCTTACTTTGTATTAAAACGGTAAGTTAGTAAGTAGGTTCATAATTATGCAAAGCAGACACGAATCAGTTCTAAAATAAACTAAAAAAATAAAGGAAGCATGGTTTCCTACAACTTTGCCATTAAATAAGTTAGCCATTAGAGAGTTAATAGGCAAGTACTATCTCTTGACACTGGATGTTTGTCGACAAGTTGCACTTCTGATCGCTCAACCAGACACCATCTGCTGGCTCTGGCTCATTCTATATTCCCGGACTAGTTAAGCGGGCGTAAACTTTGCTCTTAGCGCTTAGCGTTGTCACACTATAGGCAGTTTGTTCTGGATGAAACAGTTGACTGGAAAATAACAAAGCTTACCAGCTTTACCGTGCAGTCTTTGTTTTAACTAAGTGTGGATACAACTTTTTACTACATTATTTGGAATTCTATATAGGTACACGTTTTTATGTTCGCTTGTCTCTGAAATTGAGACTACTGAAATAGGAACATCGAGTGAGCTGATTGACGTCGTAAATTGCAGAATTATATGACTCTAACCAGTATTAAGGACAGACAAAAATTTGACCACTTTCTGAGGTAAGAAAATGGTAAAATATTAGCCTATATTTACAAAAAAAAATGAATTCCTTTAATTTGAGACCTTGTCGGTTGGAGTCATAAAATTAGGATAGGTAAGCATTTGGCCGCTATAACATCTGATGGTAAGTAATGATGCGATAGATGATTTAATTGATAACAAATGAGAAATTCCATAGAATGTCTTATGTGTAAAATGGGTGGTTAGAGCTGATTGTTAATATAAAAGTAAATATGATATTATCTGATGAACATCACACAGTTAATACACTCGTACACTCAACGTAACTTCTATAGTCGTTCTATCAACGTTTGACTTAAGTCGCGTTGATATCGCGTTTTTGATGAAATTAATGTTAAGTCGGGTTGTTTCTTAAGGACATACCATTTCGTGAGATATTCAAATACGAGGAATTACATAAATATTTCAGCTGACGCATTTCTAACGTTGTAGAACGTGTATGTCAGAGATTCAGATAGCTTTATATTAGCAAATCGAATTTGAAATGTTGAATACAATATGGTCGCTAAAATAATGAAGATATAGGTGCCAGAGGTCTCAAGTCAACCTCATCTGAACGTAGTGCCTTTGCCGATTCACAAACAAGGCTCTCGAGAATCGCTAAATTATTGCCTAGGAACCCTCCTTGGTAATGCTTAGGTGATTTCGTTAAACTTTAACCAAATCTTTAACAATACGGATCATGTAAGTATATGTTGTGTCTACTCTCTAGAAGGAGATGATGATGGTATCTAAATTTATTAAGATATAAACTTTAGTTATTATCTTTATAGAATTACTAGCCGTGTTCCGCGACTTCTCCAGCGCGTATGAAGTTAAAAAGTAAGCCTGTGTGTTAATCTTAGGTATAAATTACGTACATTCCAAATTTCATCAAAATCCAGTTAGCCGTTACAGCGTGAAGAGAAAACAAACATGTTTACATACCTACACACAAAGTCTCGGATTTATAATATTAGTGTGGTAATGTAGGACAAGATAATAAACTACTAAATCACGAAGAAGAGAAACTAGCGCTTGACTATTACGCAGCAATGTTCGTAATTTACACAATAAAATAATAATAAACAAACCTCTTTTAAATCGCTTAAAAATATATAATGATTGTTTGTACAAAGGAAATAACGCTTCCGGACAAGTTTGTCCCTGCAAGTGACAGGCTCGGAACCTCTACACAATCCGACAGATGCACTTACTTTGTCCATTCTAACGTCTTGGAGCTGGAGCAAGTTTGCTGTTCAAATAGCTCTTTGTAGGCTTTAATAATAATAATAATAATAATAATATGTTTTTATTTACGGACAACAATACAGGATCCATATTTGTTAGTTACTTAACTATAAAAACTTACAATATAATACAATACAATAAAAACTATACTATACTTACTTAACTATGAAAAACTTACAATACAATACAATACAATACAATACAATAAAAACTTACAATAAAATACAATAAGGTTAGTACTTATACTTATAAGGAAGACAGTAACTTAGTAAGTCATGTATTTCGGAGGCATCTTCTGCGAAATCATGGTTCGCACAAGATGCCTAAATACAGGTGCATGCGGGTCATCGGCTATGACTTTCAGGATGCTATTATCACTCCCCCGAAGCCTTCTCACCAGAGACGCCACCTTTTTTCTAATGATGGCATGGAAGCCATCAGTGTGGTTCTCGGCAAACATACCGGAGGCGCTGCAAAATGGGGGGAGTTTCAACATCATCCTGAACACATTGTTATATTGGACGCGCAGAGAGTCCAGTGACTTCTGGGAACAGCTGAACCACAGACCACCAGTGTACATGCCCTGACAATACGCTTTGAATAGAGTAATTTTAACCTGGTCAGTACACCGGGTAAATCTGCGGGCCAACATGTTCCCCCGCGCCGCTAGTGCTCTGCGTTCCCTCTCCACATCTTCATCGTCTTTAAGGTCATCGGCAAGGAAGTGTCCTAGATATTTAAACCGAGTTACTCGGTTCAAGCTCATGCCGTTAAGGGTAATTGTAGGAATAGTATCTGGACACCTGCCGGCAGCCTTAAAGACCATGAACTCACTTTTTTTTACATTATACATCAGACCATGCGATGCGGCGTAGTTCTCACAAACCCGTAGCATGTCTCCGATAGATTTCGCAGTCGGGCCCAGCAGCACCATGTCATCCGCGTAGCTGATGTTGTTTACACAAACACCCCCTACGTGGCAACCGACGCGCATGCTGCTGAGCTCGACCAGGAGATCGTTCACGTACAGGTTGAAAATCTTCGGAGACGATAAACCCCCCTGTCTCACGCCGCATTCCAACCTGTATGAGTCGGAGAGGATATTTGCCCACTTAACATTATTGATCTGATGTCCGTACCAATACTGGAACAATCTGAGCAGTCTTTAAGGCTTGGACAAGCAGGTTTCATAGATATTCCACTTTATTGATATTAATATATATTCTTTTCTGCGAAGTTAACCCTTAATTAATGTGAAAAATATACATAAACTGTGCCATTCTTTAGCTATTCAAGATTTAAAAAAAAACAAAATACAAAATAGATTATTCACATGGGCCCCAAAGAGGCACTCATGAAAGTTAATGACTACTGCCAGATTCACAAAATTACAGCCTAATTAAATTACAAGGGTTTAAATTATATACAGATAACAAAATAATAGTAAGAATGCAGAAGAAGTAATCTGTGGTTGAATTAGTTGTATCACGGTTAACAAAAATTGCCGTAGTTCTACTAGTCGTTTTGGGGGCTGAATTACCCACATCCCTAGGAGGATACCCCTTAAGTCTGACTCCCTACACGTGGTCCCCGGGTGGTGCTAATCAGGTGACATTTGAGAGGTGGTAGAGCATTTTGTGAGTTGCTCGCCTGGCTTGCTACCAAAGTAGCTTACCACCATCAAGTTGAAAGTCTGCCGCCAAGCCAAATACGGTGTTCCGGCAGTTATCCTTGAGATCCTGCGTATTCCAGGTCTAGTGTGTTTACCAGCTTCGATCATATCGTCACTTACCATCAGGTGAGATAGTGGTCAAACACTAGCCTGTCACAAATAAAAAAAAAAGAAAAAAAAAGTCAGACAACGTAGTAAGTAACAAAACAATTAGTATATTAGTATTTTTGAGCGAATAAGTATCTTCTGGGTAAGCATGCTTAATTTTCGGCTGCATCATCACTTTCCATCAGGTGATAGCGGCCAAATGCATAAAAAAAAATTTTTCGTCCCCGCTCGCTATTATACAGTTACTTCGTCTAAAGCACTCACATACACAAACTTTTAGATTTATAATATTAATATGATTATTATTTAATTTCGTGGCATTTTCGAACAAATCCTGAAATGCTTAGAATTGTCAGCTCCCAAATAATTTTAATCCATTTCCATTGTAGGATTACCACGCGTCGGTTCGAGCGTTACGGAAACCGCAACTAAATCCTACCGCGGTTAGGGAAATTAGCAAATCGTAATTGTGATATTTGTTTGTTCAACACAACTGCGTATTATCTGCTAGTGTCACATTTGGGTCAAAACCAATCTTATAAACTGTTTAAGTCCAAAGTCACCAAACTCATCAGATACACTGGTGAATGATAATGAAGTAACAAACCATCAACTTGATTAAAAAAAAAAACTCCTTTGACCAAAATTATTTTTATTTGAACTGACTTCATAAAAAGAGGAGGTTTTATATTCGACTATGTATTTTTATTTTATGTTTGTTCGCCGATTTCTCTCCCAGTTGTGGACCGATTCTCAAATTTTCAGGGGTGGTTCTATGTAAGTTTTATCGAAATCGATCAAGCCAAACCAAAATATTGGCGGTGAAGTAATTTTTTTAAGCTATGTTTACGTTTAAATTATTATTAAAAGTTATTGTAAAAAAAATCCATCAGTAAAAACTAACTGTAATCGATCTACCATTAATTTAGGGAAACCTGCATGTTCTAGAAGTAAATATAAACTTTTTTTGTATGCCCTATAGGCTAGCATTTGACTACAATCTCACCTTATAGGAAGGGATGATGCGGCTGAAGATGCATGCTTACCTAGAAAGTACCTAAAAAGTACCTATTCACTCTTGACTTGAAGTCTCCCAGATTAAACCGTTCAGGGAGCATGAAAAATTTACAAAACGAGATGAACATTATGGCATTTTTGTTATGCAATTAATACGTTTCATGGAAGCCAATTACTGGGTTGTAATTAAATTACAAAATATTTTTCAAAAACGTATAAGGCTTCACTTACCGCACTCTTTGCAATGATTAACTCACTTTTTTTTTTTTTTTTTTTTTTTTTTTTTTGTGGGGGGGAAAATGCCTGGCATTTCCTTTCCTTCCCAGGGGTGAAGGAAAGGGGTATGTGGGGCTTGAACCCACTAAAAACCCCCCCGTGAGCAGTCCCTCGCCGAAGTGGGGCAAGATAGGGTCGCGCTAGCAGTCACTATCTTGCCCCGGCGGTAGGCCCGGATGCAAACTCCTCCGGGCCTCTGCGCCCATGGAGGGGTGACCTTGCTCACCAAGGCCACCCCCCAGACGTGTGGGGCCGTGCAAGCCGATGGAGAGGTGCCCTGACTCTCCACCAGTGACCCCACTACAGAGGAGGAGAGAGGAGGCGGGCGAACTGCCTCCTCCTCCCCCCCGTCCGTCTGCGCCGGAGCGGGTCAGATCGAGGATCTACCTCTCTGGCCCGCTCCGCGGCCTCCTTCTGCTTCATCACCGCTTCGCAGAAGGAGACCACCGCCTGCCACGACCTCTCGCTGCCGAGCATGGCGTCTACCACGCTCGGCAGGGAGAGGTCTCCGCCTATGCTCGCTGAAAGCGTGTGCCGCTGAGGGCCCCATGCGGCACACACCTCCAGCGTGTGGAGCGCCGTGTCCTCCAGCGCCCCACATTCGTGGCAGGCCGGGGTCGGCTCCCGTCTCGCGATTTGGTGCAGGTACTTTCCGAAACATCCATGTCCGGAAAGCACCTGCACCAATCGGAAGGTAAGCGACCCAAAACGCCGCCGCACCCACCTCCGAAGGACCGGGCGGATGGCCTCCACCGTCCACAGCCCGGGGACCGGTGGAGCCAGGTCCTCCGTCCACCGCCGCAACAGGACAGCCCGCGCCCGCCACCGCATGCGAGTGACCTCTTCCCACGCTGGGGGGTCTCCGCGAGCTCTCCTCGCCGCCACGAAGTGGTAAACTTCGGCGAGGATCTCCGCTTGGAGCTCCCAGGGAGGATCACCCGCAAGCACGCACGCTGCACGGTAGCCGCGTATCGCCCTCGTCGCAATGACCCGCTGCGGACGTCGCAGCAGGGTCTTGTTTCCGCGATTGAGGGCGTCCACCCAGACCGGCGCCCCATACAGAGTCATACTCCGGATCACTCCGGAGTAAAGTCGACGGCAGGTTACGTTTGGGCCGCCCACGTTGGGCAGCAGCCTTCCCAAGGCGGCCGCAGCCCCCACGACTCTCGGGGCAAGCTGGGAAAAGTGAGCCCCGAAAGCCCACCGCCCGTCCAGGATGAGACCCAAATATTTCATTTGGGTCCCCACCCGAACCGAGACCCCCTCCAGGTCGATCCGCGTTCCTGGAGGGGGTCCCCCCCGAGGCCCATGGAATAATAGGGCCTCGGTCTTGGAGAGGGCGACCTCAAGCCCCAGGGCACGTATGCGGTCAACCACGATATTTGTACCTACCGTAGCCAACCGCATCGTCTCCCTGAGGTCCCTCCCCTTGGCCACGACAAGAGTGTCATCCGCGTAGCACGCGACCCGCATGTTTGCGGGAAGCGTGCCACGCAGCACCCAGTCGTAGCCTATGTTCCACAGGAGCGGACCCAGCACCGACCCCTGTGGAACCCCGCAGGAGACGCGACGTCGCCTCAAACCGTCGCGTCCTACCACCAGGACCTCGCGGTCCTGAAGGTAGTCGGTCAACAGCCTCCGCAGATACAGGGGCACTCCGTGATACTGGAGCGCCTCCTGTATTGCTCCGTGCGGGAGGCTGTTGAAGGCGTTGGCTATATCGAGCGATACAGCCAACGCCTTTTCACCATTGCTGACCGCATCCTGTGTCCATTCCTTGAGCCAGAGCAGGGCGTCTATTGTAGACCGCCCCGCTCTGAACCCGTACTGGGCTTCGGACAACCCAGGCCCAGCACCCTCCAAGTGCTGGATGACACGGGATGCTACGACTCTCTCCAGCAGCTTACCCGTGTCATCCAGCAACACTATGGGCCTGTATCCGGAAGGCGAGTCAACGGGTCGACCCTCCTTCCGAAGCAGGCACAATCGGCCATTTTTCCATAGCTTCGGGAACCGTCCAGACGTGAGGCATGCGTCAAACAGCTCCCGAAGCCAGTCGCTTATCTCTCCCAGGGCGATCCCAAGGACCCTTCCTGGAATTCCATCTGGGCCTGGCGCCGTCCTTTTCCCCCGCAAGCGGCTTATCGCAATCTCCATCTCCGTCCCTGACACGGGCGGGATAGAGGCGGGATCCAACTCCTCCGGGGGGGAAGGCGCCATCATCATCGGGGGCACGTGGTGAGGGCTGCTTCCGGGGAAGAGCCCACCCAGCACCCCGCTCAGAAGGTCTGGCTCCAGAGACTCCGCAATAGGGGTCGTCCGGCCTTGGAACTTTTTTCGGGCAGCCCTGTACGGACGCCCCCAGGGGTCCCTGTCTAGTCCCGCTAAAGCCTCGTCCCAGGCTCGGGACTTGGCTCTGCCTATGGCTAGCTGCAGCTCCCGCTTGGCTTCACGATATAAGCCGTAGAGCCGGAGCTCAGCAGCCAGCTCCTCAGGCGACATCTGCTCGTCAGTGCGGCCCCGACGTCGCTTTCTACAGCGGGTGTAAGGCCGCCGCGCCCTCGAGCAGACGGCTCGGAGATCAGCAATCTCCAAGCTCCACCAGTATACCTCTCGGTGGTCGGGACGCTGCCGGGACCTTGGCATGGCCGTGTCGCAGACGGCCGTCACCGCATCGCGGAAACGGGCCGCCGCGACGTCCACATCACGGTGCAGAGGGGCGGCAAGCCACGACTGGACAATCGCCGCCTCCTTCGCCAGTTCGGCGTTGAAGCGACTAGTGGTCCAGCGCGGGAAATCCGCCTGCACCGAGCGCTGCAATCCTCCTTGGCTGTAAGAGGTGGGGATCTCAAACCTAATATACTTGTGATCCGAGAGAGTCTCCACCTCAGACATAACCCTCCAGTCCCGGACACGAGCTGCAGCAGACGGGGAGGCGAACGTAATATCCACCACGGACCCCCCGTTCCACCGCACGCACGTGTGGACCGACCCTCTATTAAGTAGGGTCAGTCCTGTGGCAACCGCCCACTCCCTAACAATCGTTCCTCGCGAGTCAGTGGAGGGGTTGCCCCAATCCCGGGCCTTGGCGTTAAGATCCCCCAAGAGGAGGACCTGTTGCGCTACCTGCCTGCCTACCGCCGCGGCCAGGAGGTCTAGGAAGGCCTCCAGCTCCGCTACGGTTTTGTTGGGGGAGAAGTACACGCCGACAACAGCGTATTCTCCCCACTTGCCGACTACGTATCCCGAACCCCTCTCTTCGACTGAGAGGGGGAAAACGCCGTCCGCTCGTCTTACAATGGCAACGGAGCCGTCCAGGTCCCCAGCCCAACAAGAATGGGGAGGAACATAGTACGGCTCCGCTGCGACTGCCACATCAATTTGCCACTGCGCCAGGCTCTGCATAAGCAGGTCCTGGGCTCTGGCGCAGTGATTTAAATTCGTCTGGAGGAAGTTGTGATTTCGGACCTGATCCATCAATCAGACATCACAACCTCCTCGCAAGCTGTCCGGCATGCAACCTCAGCCTCAGGGACAGCCTGGCTACTTACCGCGGGGAGAGCCTGGGTCCTAGCCGCCTTCCCCTTCGTCTTCGGGGGGGTACAGTTGCGTGCCCCCATCACATGCCCTGAAGGCCGCCCCGACTCAGCGCATATCGCACAGCGAGGTTCGGCCTTCCCGCAGCTGGCCGCCCGATGGCCTTGGCCTCCACACCGGAAGCACAGGTCTCCCCTATCAGCGGACGCAGGACACTGGGTGCGCGTGTGTCCCAGCCCCATACACTTAAAGCAGCGCATGGGACGCGCCGTCAATGCCACTAAACGCACTGAGCTCCACCCCACTAGTAGCCTGCCCTTTTCCAACAGCACTTTGGCCGCTGAAGTCGGACAGGATACGAGGGCGGAGCCGCTTATGCCGGGACGGATCTCTCCAGCCTTCACGAGCCGGACGTCACAGCCTCCCGCCTTGGCTACCGCTGCCGCCACTTTCTCTTTGGTGGCCGCATCATCCAAGCCCGTTAACCTCAGGTCAGCGGTTTTAACGGGCCTAGCGATTTGGGCCATCTCGGACAGGACTTCGCGGAGTTTATTTGCGAGCCTGTCAGCCTTCTCAGTATTCTGGGAGCCAGGAATCTCCAACATCCTGGCTCCCGTGGCCGTCTGGCGGAAGCGGAGTTGATCGATCCCCAGCTCCTGGAGATCGATCTTCTCCTGTGCCATGTCCAACACGGCGCTGTAGGTGACCCCCTTCTCCGCGGCCTCGGGCAGGAGGGACATAACCACAGCCGCGGACTTTGGAGGTCTTAACACCGCTTTGGCTTTCGTGGTATTAGAGGCTGCCGTCTTAGCCTTCCCGGATGGGGCACGCGCCGTGGGGGCAACCGCAGGAGCGATATGAGGAAGGGAGGACTTCCCCTTGCCTTTCCCCTTGCCCTTCCTCACTACTGTTGCCCAGGTCTCCGCCTGAGGCACCGTGGAGGAAGCCTCCCCAGAGATAGCGGGAGCCGATACCTCCAAAGGAGCGGCGACAGGCTGTGTTGCCTGACCGGATCGCTTGCTCACCTTTTGGGCGGGATTGCGAGCCGGCTTAGGAGTCTCCTTGGGTGGCGCGGTGGCTGCTGCTGCCGCTGCCTTATTGGCTTTTTTAACGTCCGCCTTTAGAGGTGGACGGACCGTCGGGGCGGGTAGAAGCCGGTCCTCGACCACCGCGAGTCGGGCATTGAGCATTTGCCCGAACGTAACGGTCAAGGATCGCCTTAACTCCTCTACTATTTCAGCACCCAGCTGGCTCAAATATCCTAAAAAACGCAGACCAAACTAAATCGCTACAAAATAAGGGGATCAACGCTCGCTAATATGCATACAGTAACCCAATCCCCGCGTATTTGCTCTCGCCCGTCGATAATTGGAACTCAAATAACTCGATCCGGCGCTGTCTTCGTAGGCACGTTTCAATTGAAAAGTAATCCAACTCCAAACATTTGTACGTCTCAATCGCTCCCGTCTACTCCATACAGCCGCCGACGATTATATATTACTACTGTACCGCTAACTTAAGCATCCATCGATGAGTTTGTTGAATTGTTTCCTGCGTATCATCCATTTATAAAGCAATGTACACTGATAAAATTTGTGCAGTGTCAAGCCTAAAGGTATTATGTGCTGTGGAGACTCGCTGGATGGTGTGGCGGTTATGAAAGGAGCAGCATCGGCCTGTCCGCGTCATCTATACGGTGGTAAATATTTGCTGTGGGCTGTTATCACGAATTATAGTTTGTTAGAGTCCTTTAGGTTTGGTAAATATTTTAAACGTTAATCAATATTTTTATATTAAGTAAACAAATGTTTATATTACGTTTTACTTTAAGAGTAAACATTTGACGGGTAATATATTTAAAAAAAACCATAGAATAACGTTATGATTAATCGGCTATGACTAGATATTTTTGGCTCCGATGGCGCTCTACTCTAACAGAAAATATACTCTCTCCTTCATCTTATATTAAATGGTTGTTTCTCAATGTATTTGTTCGAGCACCATGTAAACAAAAACAGCTTCAACGAAAATATTTAAAGATCTTGCATATAAAGCTTCTGATAAGTATTATAACTGGTTTATTGGTGTTTTTTTTTATTATCATCATCGATCATCAACCAGCTTCTACAATCTACAGTGTGTGATGTGAATGTTTCCTGCACCTACGACACAAGTTATTGAACTTTAAGTTTGGTTGTTTGAAAACCCTATGCAGACGTTTGATCACAATCGATGCGGTCTACGGTGGAGCATGTTTGCCTAGAAGATACCTATTCACTCGCTACTTGAAGATTCTCATGTTATACTTATAAGGAGAGGTGGTAGAGCATTTTGTGAGTTGCTGGCCTGGCCTGCTACCAAAGTAGCTTACCACCATCAAGTTGAAAGTCTGCCGCCAAGCCAAATACGGTGTTCCGGCAGTTATCCTTGAGAGCCTGCGTATTCCAGGTCTAGTGTGTTTACCAGCTTCGATCACATCGTCACTTACCATCAGGTGAGATAGTGGTCAAACACTAGCCTGTCACAAATAAAAAAAAAACAGTCCGACTCCTTTGCTGTTCGCTCAATGAATGTGGAAGCAAAAAAAAATTTGTCCGCATTAGTGGAATATCTACCATATCTTGGTGTCGCTTAGCAGTTTGTTTATGTGGCCTGTTTAGCTTTCAATCTCCGTTTCCAGCTACCAAGTAACATAACACATTACCACGTAAGCGCTTATTACTTGACAAAACTGCACACACTCATAAAACGTCGGTACACTCGCTGAGGGATAACACAAAGGGACGGCCTGAAATATTAAAAGGGAACCATCACGCCTAATAGAGAGATGGACGTCAATTTAGGACCCACTTCACGCTATTCGGCAGACGTTTAGAAGAAACTACTCAGGTAGGGAAAACTAAAGGATTTCTTTCTGGACCGACTATGTGAGTATGTATTTTATTTTCTACAAAAATATTCTTGATAACCCATCATCCGGTGACTTGTAAATTTTTATAATTATGTCATGTCATAAAGTCATCCCATGTCATAAAGTTATTCTGCATACATATTTTTAGTTTGGATCCGATTCGGATTGGTTAGGTTCGGTTTTTTTTTAACTTAAAACAATTTTTATTAAATTATTTACAGCTGTACAGCAGAATTGTGCAAAATAATAAATAAATAAGGTTTTGGCTTGTAAAAATTAGGGTTATCTAAATTTATAATAAACTAATTCAACATTATTATGCTAATAAATTGCGAATCCCGTCATTCTCATACAGATGCTGAGTTATTATAAAAACAGCAATGTTTTTTAAATAAAATGAGCACGATGTGCTGCTGATTGTGTCTCTTTCTATTTAAGAATTTAAAAAAAAATCTAAAATAAACAAAGCATCAAAAAAAATATTTTTCGTTTACACCTAAATTGAACACCCCACATCTAGTGAACACACAATATTTTTTGCTGATTGTAACGTTTTAACAAAAAACATATATTTTCTGGAACTATTTTTTTTTTTAAATTACTGTACATACATCATAAAAAATATTTTAAATATAAATTTACGAACAAAAAACCTAGGACGCTGGCTGCTTACCCGCGCTAAATGGCAATTGCATTTCTTTATTTCGGGAATGAGCCAGCTCTCACATGGCATTTTTTTACAAATTCAAGCTGAAGAAGCGCTGACTTTCACAGACAGCCCAGAAGTATTTTATCCTTCTTAAATAAAAAAAAAATATTACAAAACTGACATCTGTTTTCAAATTCCCAAACTCGTGCGACCATTCCTCTATACGTCCAAAAGTAAGGTTTAAAGTGAGCAGAATTTAAACTACACGGATAATTAGCGGGTCGGTTACAGGGGGGTGATGAACGACCCGCGGGGAGAGGAGGGGGTATTCTCGACACGTACGAGGGTGGGTTTAATAAAACATTGGAGACTTTAGGTGGTACAAGCAGCAGTAGGTTAACGTAACTGTTTCCAATTACAAGAGGTTGAAGTTGCAACACATCGGTTCCAAATTGTTGAATCCGTAATTTTTCATGGTTATTGATAATTAAATCATTAAACAGTGACAGCTAATCAAAAAGAGAGTTCCTCTCTTTTTTTTTCTTGTAGTATTTTAGAGTCCTAAAAATTTTCTGATGATAGATCACCATCACTAAGTAACTAATTACAATCACCTGATCGGAATGGGCTGCCACTGCTTCATCAAAAGGAGAGTTCATATCATTTTTTTCTTGTAGTCATAAAGAGTTTCTGGACTAGTCCTGGTGTCAGGATTCTTTAGGCCGCCTGAAGGCTGCCGTCATGATAAAATCGCTAATAAAACTGGGTAATAACGTGTATTACTAGTTTCCCCGTGTGTTACGTGTATTAGTAGTGAATTGAAGGAACATTTCTATGATACTTCGACAAGATCTCGCCATCTTATAATTTCAATTTTATCATAGTAATAATTTACAACAATAATAACAAACGGCACGGTCGACTGTCCGAAGCTGCACGTACAGCTGGGGCTGCGCGCTTCAATTTGAATAAGTCTAAGTAACACTTCCCTTCTTACTTTATCTCCTACGCATTCCATCAGCGTCAGTTAATTATAGGAAAATCAGCGACATAGCATGTAGAAGCACAATATTGTATTCAGAGAAATTTATTAAGATTTATTTAACAGCCGCTAAAGTTGGAATGCATTCAATGATATTTTTTTTACAATGAACCCTCAATAAAGTGATAATCAAAATAATAAATTAAAATTAACTTATTAACTATATATATATATATATATATATATATATATATATATATATAATATTTCATTAAATTAACGGCACTATTTTGTTTAAAGCATAATAAGTAACTTAGTGTACTTAATTTCTTAAACTATAGTAGAGTAATGTATGCAAAGTTGTCAGTGGACCGAGTCAGTACAAGGCAGGTTTACTTACTGCGATTAGTCTTAATGACTTGTTGAGAGTAAGTGATAGGCACTCTTGCCCGGGGGAAATAACTTGTTGTAGTGCATTTTAATAAGATTATTGGTGAACATTCCAGAAAGTTCCTGAAATAGAGCGTTTTCATAATTACCACTCGAACCTTTTTTTTATGCCTGATAGGCAATTTGACCACAATCTAACCTGATGGAAAGTGATGATGCGGCCGAAGATGTAGCATGCTTGCCTAGAAGGTATCTTTCACTCTTGACTTGAAAACTCCTAGATTATACCGTTCGGGGAACAAAGGCGAGGGCAATGAACACTCCTTCGCAGTACGGATGATAAACGTAGAAGCGATTTTGCTTTCAACTAAAATAGTTCTCGCAATAAAATATTTCAGTTGTTTACCTGTTGCATTTTATTTTAACATCTATGTTTTGTGTGTATAGGAATCACTCCCCATAATAATAATACTTGAAAGCTGCCCGCGTATTTGGTTGCGCGTCTGCCTTCTAAGCACCTAACCACCAAGTATCGGGTTCGATTCCAGGTGGGAAAACAAGATTTCTCTCCAAGACAAGGGAACGTTGAGTTACCGGTTTTGGTGAGTGTGTTTGTGGTGTGAATGTTTCTAGCCACGAAACAAATCTTCGAACTAAGTGAGGGCAGTCAGTGTGAAAGAGTTGATGTTACGGTAATAACTTCTAAATTTCGCTTAACTACAAGCGGATTGATAGTGGGTAGACATTTTTGACAAGCTGGTACATCTTAAAATCTACTAAGATTTTCTCATTGCCCGCTTGTTCCGTATTATATATTTATCAATACGGTTCTAATATACTAATATATAATTTGAAGTACTTACTCGAAATCTTTGTCTCATAGGCTATGATGTAATGTTACTAAAAATGTCAAAAACAGACAAAAACCATTAAAAAATAAAGAGTCCCATTATTTATTGGAAATTCCGCCATTGCCATATCAGCGGATGCCGCGATAAAATTCGTCTGATCACCAATTCCGGGTTCGTCGACTTTTTAATGGCGTTTATAAAACATCCAGGTATTATCCGGCCGTCCCGGGGAGACCGGCAATTGATTGCACCTGATTGCCGCAATTGCTGCCCAGCTGATTGTCTAGAATTGCCATTTTATTGAGTTGGGAGATGCAACGCCAAGGGCGTCGATTCCACTACAATATTGTCTTCAATTTGTTTTGTATTGGATTGTTGTATTGAAAATGAAATGAGCTTATGATATTTTAGTTCCTAGTGCAAAATGGAATCGAAACCTCACGATGATGAAATCATTTAAACGCAAGCAAAGCTTGAAAACTCTATTTCAACACTTTATCTTCGAAACCCTTGATCAGATTAAATGAGTTAAATACGCATTATTGAGGATAACTCATAAACGACTGGTCAGATCTTGATCAAATTTAAATGTGACCACATGAAAACACCAGCTTTCAAAAAAAAAAAGAATCATCAAAATCCGTTCAACTAGAAAAAAAAATGTAACACACATCAAATACAGCCGATTTGAGAACCTCTTTCTTTTTTGAAGTAGGATAAAAATTAGATACGACATAAAATGAATCTATTATAAGCTGTTTCAAAACTCTTTCAGAACCATGAATGTCTTACACGTGAGCGTGGGAAATCGAAGATGTTGAGTGGGAAGTTATTGAGATTCAATAGGTAATAAAAATATTTTATTATACTTCTATACGTTGTATGTCCTGTATTAGAAACATTATCAAAGTAATTTAATATTCATGTACCTACCTACTAACCGCTATCTGCGCAACAAAACTGACCTACTTTAAAATTTTTCAACAACTAGTGTTAACATTGTTCTTGTTAATTTGTAAGTCTTCCCGTCCGGGCCGGGAATTTTCCCGTTCAGCCGGTCTACCGGGAAATTAATACCGGGTAACTTTGCGCATACCTAGCACATACCTGACGTGTGAGCGCGGTACCTGGCTTTGTGCCAAAAACACCAAAATAAATGAATAATGCTGCTTTCTTGGAGGAGGTGAATAAGTTTTTACAACACGAAGATTTTGAAAATTTTACTTATTGCTAGTTTTTAATAAAAAATATTAATTGAATATTAATTTAATGGAACTCTAACAACAGGTCATAACCCACGAAGAGTCCATAAACAAATATTCAACTTTGATTTTATTGATCCCTGCTTGACGCTATAATGTTCCATCTTCTTTTTCCACTAAGTGAAGTCAGCACAACATGTTTTTTTTTTTGCTTTCCGGAGCAGATAGAACATAAATTGATTAATTATTTACTTTTAAATCCCATGTTGTGAATACTAGGCAAGAGTTTGATGATGAGATTCTCATGCCCAATGATAATTTAGGGATTACAAGTGTAAGTCACTTGAAAATAAATTTTTACACGTTGAAACTGTTGCCGTCTGATTTCACGCATTAAGAAATTGATAATAATCGTTCGCTATAGGCAACCGCCACAAATATAATCGAACTTACAAATCTTTAGAGCAAAATATATTAAAGACTGGTTCTTAAAGACTAAAGAAACTAGGACTATTTTCAAATTCGTTTGAACATAATCTTCTTTAGACCTTAATAACACGTAGATAGCCTCAAAGCTGAGCATTCAAATATAAAAGGATAGTTTATTACGTGCGGGTAAGGTAAAGGTCTACTCGACCCCCTATCACAACTACCCGCTAACACAATTTGCCTCTCACTAAAATATTCTACACATATAGTTCCAAGCCCAGCCTTTTCATCAGACATATATCGAACTTCTATTGGAGTAGAAAAATAAAAATGATGATTTATGATAACCCGTTGAGTAGGGGGCGCTCGGAACGCCATAAAAGAAACGACCGGCGACCGGCCGCGGCCGTACCTATCCGATATTGCGCGCCCGTCTGTGTCGACCCTTATAAAACATAATAAATATCAAGGTTTTTATGTATTACCCGCTTTGATCGATTAGCTATTGGTTTAAGGAGGTAATCCATTTAACTAAGCACTTAGATACTTCGGAAGAAATTTAAGCTTCAAAGCTAAGGACTCCTTGTTGGTGGGAAAGTACGAAATGTTAGAGCAGTGTTGGAAGTAGTTAGAGCATGATCAATATTGGACGAAATTATGTTGAACGTTAACTTATTACACAAGTGTTCAGTAACAAGATCGGTCTTTGTTTTCTAATGACAATTTGACTGTTTTCTTAGACTGTAAGAATTTTTACCAATCACGTCTATCTAAAACGGACTAAAAGATGAATATAAATGTATAAGTTTTATTGGCAAATTGTTTTTTTTTGTGACGTGAGCGGCTCATTATGATAATATATATATTTGCCAAAATATAGACATCATGGTTTGTCTTGGGGAAGGGCCAGATTCTCTATAGTTCGCTTCCCCAGGTAGCGGATTAATGGATGCCTCTTGGGCAGTTAAATTCCCCAGACTAAGAGAAAGAGTCACTCATACAAACGAAGTGATTGGACTTTTGCGGCAACAAGTGTGTGCAGCAAAGATAAATGGTGGGACCACGGGAATAACGCCACAGTGGTAGAGCCTGCTATGATGTACACTTAAGTCCATGACACCACACGCTAAAGCTGAAAATAGACATACGTAAGTCTTTTTGAGGATTTGCCACCTCAATAACACTACAGTTAGATCAAAATAATAATACTACTCTGTACAAACATTGCGGTCTTGCTACAATGCATATTATCCAAACTAATTAGCAGCGAAGTAGCAAAGGGGGCGCTTCCGAACTTTAACAATGCCTAATTCAAAGTAGGGCGAAGTGAGACAATAACGTTAAGTATGGTTGATACAGAGTTTGCAGCAATATGGCTGAGTGTGGAGCTTCTAAAGTAGCTTTTTGTCTAAGTTTGTGAACTCAATAATAATTGTAATAGTAATTAAAACTCTTAACATTATTTTGATTCATTAGTAAAATTAGTGTAAAGATAGACCTTATCCTGAGGCAAGACAATTTAATCATTCTGTTCTATTTAGAATAATTCATACATGACTGATGTTGACTGATTGACTGATATATTGACGCACACTATAAGCGGCTATCCTTTGGCAGTGTTGACGCGCACCAAGACAAGAATTTTGTTAATTCGAACTCTAAAGGGTTCAAAATCATAGTTCAGCAAAAATATTGAATATCTCTATAAAAACATTGGTTGGTAGAATAGACTACTAATAAAATCATATAATATCAATTTAATTTTTTTTTGCTTTTAGCAACAACTTGACGTATATCTCTTATCTTTATTACATAATAATTAAATATCTTCATTTTGATGGATATGCAAACGCATGATTTTACAAATAAAATGATCTTTATCATTATCTTTGTCTAGAATTTGAATTTTTTGCTGGTCCACACATAATACCTCTGACAGACAAACGAACGGACAAATTGTTGAACCAAATCAACTTCGACACCTAGCTTCGCTCAGTCAATTCGTTTTGTATATGATAAAAGGAAATATTTTTGAACATCATGCATAATTATAAGCATAATTTATTTACAACAAAGATAATATAAATTTACAATGAGTACAAGCCCCAGAGAGTCTTCAAAACACTTTTACTCACTTTGTAATAAGGAAAATAATTTAATTCGTAATTCAATACTCTTAGAACATGGTTCATCCGCTAATCCTATAGCTCCAAAGTCAAACATAGGCCGCTACGCGCGGTGATTAAAGTAAGGTGTTTATACAAGTTGTTTTAATCATTTAACTCTCGAGAGATACTCGCTCACGATTCTTCTTGCTACTGGATATAGCTAAACAACTATGTTTGTTAATTTGTTTTGAAAGTTGTCTGTATGCTTATACTATAGAGAAAAAAATTGTAAAACTGTAAATTGGAACCAGCTTATAGGGTCACGGGAAATATCCCGTGACACTATTTACTAGAAAACACGAAACGATTATGCACTTAAATCTGGACTCTAGAGAAAATTTAAGTAAGTTTTTTTATCTCAAGATTCTTTCAGCTACCTGTGGCAACATTATTCTTGCTTCACATTAATCTAACATCTAGGTTCTTTAGGTATTGATAATTATATCCGATATACGAGTGGGTGAAACGCATTCAATGTCTAAACCAGATAGATGTTTTTATTCAGTATAGGCAAACGTTTGACCACTATCTCGCCTGATGGTAAGTGACAAAATGGTCGACGACGGAGCACTGGTATTGGATGGAATAATAGTTATACATTCAATAGGAAAAGCAGTTTTACCTATTACAAATGTTCGATTATACCCCAGAGTTTGTGTAATGTACTTTCTACTCGATATAGCTTTATGGACACGTCGGGCGTCCATAGGGCTGGCAATCGTCAAAACTCCCCATCAACCGATTGTTTTCTCTTACAACACGGCGCGTCACATGAATCATTTATAAATGCAAATCGCTTTGTTCCCAACTACCCACGATTATTCACGTTCGGTTATCTTTGACGTATTGAAGCCGGATTTGTGCCAGCCCTGATTTATTTGTACCGCCAAGTTATTGATGTGGCCGCAATTGGCGAAGCGCGATTGTTAAAAATATGGGTGTTTCGATTGTGGTCGGGTATTTAATTGTCGCCGTGTCAGCTTTTAAATGAACCTGCGTAGAAATTAAAAAAATATTTGCTTTTGTTTAGAAGCAAAACTAGACATGCACATGTGCTATACAGAAATGTTTATTCTGGTCATTGTTAATCACTTTCTTGCATTTTCTGTTTTTTGTCTGAGATGTTATTTCAGAACACTACTAACGATTTTGAAGCAGTGAGAAGAAGTTACAACAGAGACAAAAATTAAAAAATAATAAAAGTATTAAGAATTACAAAATCCATGACTACTTTAGAATTTTATGAAAACAAAACATTACCAACGATTTTATACCTGTAAATAAGAGCGATTTGAAGATTAATTATAATTATACTAACTAATTTTGTAGGCGTTGCAATTGAATGTATGGCATAAAAGTAGAATTATAAATATACTTGATTCAGTTTGTTTGCGATATATTGGACCCCATTTAAAATTTCCATGTTAAAATTGAAACATAAAGATCTTAAAGCTCCGCAGCAATGCATACAAAGCGCCCCGAAACGCCGCGTCAGCTAATAAACGCTGCAATGAGCACGACGGGAACGCCGCGATGTTTGCATGCCAAATTTAATTTCAAATACGCCGGCCGATGTTTAGACGAACAGCACGCAATGAATAAAACATTTCTTACTCATACGTCGCTTCTAGCCTTTTCATCGGAGCCATAGAGAGCGCGTGTTTTGTGGGGATTTGACAATCAAAGAATTTACCGTATTGTGTCCAACACTTTAGTAGCTTAACTTGTAGCTAAGTGGCTGTGTTCTTCTAATATCCAGGTTGTAGCGTGAACTTATTTTTAGCTGCGTTAACGATTCAAAATTTTGAAAGTGTATTAATACAAACATACACAAACACACTCAAAGAAACACAAAGTTTCAATTATTCGGAAAAAGTGTAGGTACCTCATTATTGTATTGTCATTACTGTAATGACAAATAAAATTGACACTGATCTGATGTTAGATCCAGGAGGTCGTAAGAAAAACTTTTAAATAGCTAGTTTTCATTTTTATCAACTACAAGACAAAACATTATGATAAGAACATCAATTAAACAAGTTATTTAATAGTTCAATCAATCAATCTAAATATTTATTGACAGAAATGTTGAGGATACAATTTAGATTCTGAAGCCTTTGGTTCCCGATGTAGTTTACATTGTGTTTCGAGAACGACGTTGATTCTCCCATTCATGAAACTATTTAATTTTACCAAGGATTAGTTTACAGCTATTTACAATATATGAATTACCAGTGCTTGTGTGTGTGCGTGTATGTGTGTGTAGTGTGCGTGTGACTGAGTGCGTGTGTGTGCTGTGTGTGATGGATGCGAGTGTGTATTGGATATTTTTGTGTCTTATTTCGTTAGAAATTAATTTGCAAATTTTTCACATCTTTATAATCTAAGGTGTTGAGCCAGGTGAGTATAAATTTTTAAAATTTAGTGGTACAGTATTATTTTATATAACAGTGACTATCTAGTTTAATTAACTTATTATACAGCTGCGAAGGAACATAACCAAAATGTTTTTGAGCAAAATTACTGCGAGTACGTGGCACTGGGAATCGGTCAACGCGTTTATTTAATACAGTAATGTGGAACTGTCTTTATATGACACTATCTTAGGATCTAGTGTATGTACAGTTTTCTAACAGTTAATATTTGGGCTTATATTGTAAACATCAGAGGTATAGTTGCCTCAAGGTAGGCACATCATAACTTTTAATATCGCCCTTTGTGCTCTTTCAACATCAATGAGAAATGTTTGAATGTAATTTAACATGTACGAATTAAATGAGCTGTGGTTTTTTCTAACTTGTATGTGTTTATTTACAATAAAAACCCACTGATACAACATATAAACCTATCATTATAAATATGTACAACACAATCTAATAGACCGCTGCCAGTTGGCAAAGTACCCAAAATGCTGGCAGCATGCCACGTCGAAAGGCAATGCTCAATCTCTGTTAAAAAAAATTGCCAGCATTTTGGTCACGAGTTGCTTCGACCGAATACATTGATTAAAGATATGTGCTTCCGGTCCCCTCGGCCTCAACATCTCAACCCAAGGCACATATATTTTACCACTATCGAGAGTACTATAATTGCGCTTTCTGAGATTTCCTGCTGATTCAGCCGCAACACCAGCCTTAATTTTTAGTTCCAGAAAGATGAAACGGTGCCAGGGTGTCTACGCAAGTTGCGTCCCAAACCAAAGGCCGTCCCATCTTCCACGGCATCAGAGTCATGATAGGGATTTGGCTTTTATTTCAATTAATAAATATAAATGCTACCTACTCTATAAGCGTGGTGGCCTTTAGCCACTTTTTATTCTTTTACTGTATAGATGTATATAGTTTTACATTAGCTTTAGAAAATATAGAAAATTGACCCATAGGCTATATGATATTTATCAATTACTAGCTTTTGCCCGCGGCTTCGCTCGCGTTAAGAAGTATTATTATTAATTAATTAATTAGGTATAGATCCCCTATTTTACCCCTTTGGGGGTAAAATTAATCAAAATCCTTTCTTAGCGGATGCCTACGTCATAATATCTACCTGCATGCCAAATTTCAGCCCGATCCATCTAGTAGTTTGGGCTGTGCGTTGATAGATCACTATGTCAGTCAGTCAGTCAGTCACCTTTGAGTTATATATATTTAGATGTATTGTTAATATTCATGTTATAAAAATGTGAAGGCAAGTAATAATGATAATGCCTACCTAGCCTGCATCAGGCCGCTATGGTCGTAGCCACAAAATGAACGAGGCAATATAAAGCTTTGACGATTTTCTTTTCAGAATTTCAAGTGATTCTAAAGTCCTTGAGAGTTATACGGCGTTTTGCATACGTCGGCGTCGGCGTCAGTAACAGCATTCGCTATATTTGCAACACATTTTATGCGCATTTGACATCGGCTGCTAAGTTGCAGGTTTGTCAAAAAGTTGCTTATCCTCATCTCCCTTCTATTTAAAGAAGAGTAAGTGTAGAAATCGGCAATGGTTTTACTTACTAACCCATGTAGTGAATAGGTTTCTCATAAGTTTTATGACAGTTAGCCAGCCAATCAACTTTAAGGAGGATGAACGTTAAATCCTTCTTGAAGCTGCTTTGTTCTATACGAAAATAAGATTTTCTACGGAGCTTATCTAAATATATAAAACGGTCGTGTTGCTGATGGAATGACTGACAATTAACGCAGAGCCTAAACAAAAGGTGATAGAAACGTGGTATGTTTCAGAGTGGCTTCTTTTAGTAGTGAAGATTTTGAAGTGAAGAATTATTACAACGCGGATGAATTCGTGTATATCCAAAGTGTATCACATATCACTTTAAAAGAGACTGAAGTCAGGCACTTAACTCCTTACAAAGCAGTAATCACTAACGATGTTTATGCTTACAATTATTATACAAAATGTGTAAAGTTTGATTTGGAAATAAATTAAACTCAAACTGATTTAAAAAGTTTAAAGTAATTGTAACACACACTATCAATCTCTAAACCAAAATCACTAATTTGCCTTGGCCAGAAAAAAATGCTTCTGCCAGATTATTTATTAACCTTAGCTTTGAAGCTATAGGAGAAGTAAGTTATGTCTCTAGTTACACAGTCAATAAACGGTGCAAATTTTAGTATACGAGCTAGCAATTTTACGTTGCAAAATGATTCGAGCCACGTTCCCACGCGTATCTCAAGACCTGGAAGACTCAAAGCACAAGGGTAATGGAATAGAGACCCCAGACGCAATAATTTGCATACGAGATGTTACGTTTAGCTATAGGTAGATACCTAGAGCTGTGATTATGTACTATGGCACTCTAGTAATATGTATCAGTCTACAAAATGAATTGACCAACTTTATGGTAGTAGGTTGTGGCGGCGCATAGTCGACCACTGTTGATGTTAGCAACTTTTTGGAGCGTTTGATTCGAAGAAATATTTTCAAATTTGTTTCTTATTTCGAAATGTCAATAATGACACCTGTCTGAAACAAGCTTTATATTAGTTTATTGTTGGAAACCAGTGTATAATGATCTGAAATTAGTAATCAGCTTGAATATCAGAATATAAATCTCAACGTCTTCGGATGATGTGTTTTACTTCATGAAGTCAAGCGATACTGGGAAACCAAATGACTCTCTCATGTGTTGAGTGATTAGGGCGAAAGAAATTTAATTTAAGATGTTTTATACTCGGCTCTAAGTATGCTCTCATTTTAGTGGCTTTTACATCTAGCATGTGAATAAAAGTTATATGATGCATTTTCAAGTTTTATAAAAATAATAGTGTACTCAATAAATTGCGTATCTCGCCAAAACTCGTCCGTTGTTTAACCATCGCGGGTATTGCTCACACACACCACATAGCTGCAAGCAAAAAGTGGCCAGATTTATGCAAACTACTTAGTGAATTAGTTGCATCTACTGTGCAAATGTTCATCAAAATGTTTCTATAATCTTTTTCTATTTTCTTCACTGCTGTTGTTATCCAGCGGAGCGATCACTATGTTTAATTGGATGGTTCAGTACTTTGTCCGTCCGTAAGTCTCTCAGAAGCATTTAAAGTCTAAACTATTTAAGGATATAACTTCAAATTCTTGGAGAATATTATGTAATTCTATAGCCCAAAGCCAAAAATGTCAATTAAAATGATGTTAATGTAAATATCAAAAGTCCACCCATACACTCAAGTGAAGTGCAAAATGTTTAATCGGGATATTGTTGAAAAGAGCTTCTAATAGGAGTAGAATCAGAAAAAAAAACGAATTTTAAAAAATCTATGTAGGAAAATAACAATTTGGTAGGATAGCAAAGTCACTGTTTTCACTAACTTAAAAAAAGGAGAAGGTACTCAATTCGACTGTATTTTTATGTGTGTAATCATAACTTCCCCAAAACTTCTTTCCACGTCAACTGATTTTGGATTTTTTTTTGTTTGATTGCTGGTTTTTTCCAATTGGTCCCATTTAGATTTGATCAAGATCTGATCAGTAATTTTTGAGCTTTTGCCAATAATGCGTGTTTAATACATTTGATCTGATCAATTAACTTCAAAAGTTGCTATCTATAAGACAAACTGTTCGCGCAAGATCTTAGTTCAAGGTGAACGATCAATTATTTAAAACTTGATTAAAACTTGTTTCTTTATAAAAAGAAATCGATTTTGTATTTGTTGTTTAATAAGAGGATGTAACGCATATTATACTATACAAGTTTCAGCTTTAGATATGTAGCCATTTTGAGATAGACCACGGGACAAAATAGGTGTAAAAACAATAACTTTGATGTCTTACCAAATTGTAATTTACCAACATAGTTTTCTAAAAGCGGTTTCGTAATCTATTTTTTAATTCTTTCTAAACTAACCGTACACGGGAAAAAAAACATGTTGCTACCCACTAATGTGTGCCCCCTTAATATTTTTATTTTCTTATTTAATTATAATTGCCATTTTTGGCTTAGGGCTCTATTCTCATTACATATTCTCTGAGAATATGAATTTATTTTATTGAAAAGTTTAGACGCTAAATGCTTCTGAAAGATGGACGGCCGGACAAAGTGCTCAACTAAGTCAACTTGATACAATAACAAGGCAGACATGTTCCAAGCTATACCGATATGTACTGTATATGTATAATATATACCTGACCTATAACTACCGGCTTGACTGTGTAGACATACTAGCATTAATTCCTTCAATTACTTTACTAAATTAAAGCTTACTCGTGCAAAATGTTGTTAGGTTCTCAAAAAGATACTTCGTGAAAGTAGTTTCGCATTCCGAACGTGTATTCGCGTACCTTCAAATAACTGCACTCTAAGTAGCTGTCCTTCCGGACTTTTATCAAAGGCTGCTATTTGCCGAGCATGCGCTTGCTTCTGGCCATTCAGGGCATTTACAATGCGTACAGACGCTGTATGGCCAAATGCAATTTATTCCACTTTGACTACGCGCCCCGCTCGCTGCACCCCCCGGGCTTGCACTACCAATACCGAACTATTTCGAATGCAACCCGCTTGCCAGTTCCCGTGTAACTATTGTATGTCGAATATAAAATCTCTTTGTTTCTCCCAACTGGATTTTTGCGTGATAAAGTTAGAAGCGAATTTTATGTAATCGTTGTGTCAAAAATTGTAAATTGCATGGTGAAGCTGATATGAATAGAATTGATGGCCGGCGTAAAATTTTTTGTTCGCTTTTTGCCGATTTTAGCTTGAATTGTCATTGTTACGGGCCGGTTTATCGTTCAATTTGATCAGTTAACTGTTCAAAACTTGCTATCGTACTGCTCTTGTAGTCTTTAAACTTTGACAATCAATTTACTTTGACATGACGAAATGAGATTGAAGACACGAAGAAAGCTCGTAAAACCAACAAACCGTAAACATTGCAAATACATAAAAAGATTGAGAAATTCAAACTTCATCAATGTTTGGCTGCGAAGAAATAGAACGACACAATCGAATAATATTGCGAAAACGCCGCTCACACGGAATTCAGAGATAATACGTTCAACCGTAGGGAAAATATTATTCGATAATTCTGGGGAAACAGGCGAAACGAAAAAACTGTGGCACAATAAACAGGGTGTATTCAAATGAGAGAAGCCCCGAAGGACGGGGCGCGAGAAAACAATGATAATATTACAAACTTATTTAGGGGCGGGCCACGGCAGCGGCGGGCGCACGCGATACGGTCGCAGCAGACATAAACACTTGTATTTGAAACGCACTGGAGAACGAAAAGGCCGTAAAATACAGATATTGTAACTGAAATTATAAGGGGAAAATTGTTACCCCAGCTGATAGTAATTTTTAAATTATGCTCATTACTTTGAAGTTCTATTAGCAATAAAACAGCTAGATTATGTTGAAGAAATCATTCCTATGTGCGGAAAAGTCAATCATTATACTAACAAAAACAATTTAGAATAATTTTGATCGTGATTAGCATTATTATAAATGTGCTAAATTTATTTGATTTGAAACGAATGTCAACAAGTAATTATTTATGAACTATAAGTACAAAAATAACTAAGTTTATTATAGTTGTGTTATAAAATACTAAAATAGTTGTCAAAATTTAAATTGAACGAATAAGTGTCAGCTTGCAGTATAACCCGTCGCTTTAGTGGCCGCGGTACTTTAGGCCCCAAGTAAATTCAGAAAAAATTGTGAGCACGAATGTAACCTTGAATATTTACGAGCAGGCGCCCGAAAGGGTTGCGTACCGACCGACGTGGATAGGTGACGCCTTATGAAATTTTGTCTTTGCATCGAAATGTACGGAAGAATTGAGCGGGTGGTGGAGGTGGCGTAGCCAAATTATGGACTGTGTTTTTGTTTTGTTTTTATTTATATATATTGGTTTAAGTTGTCTCGATTGTCGGTATTTTATTTGCATATTATAGGGTCAAGTTCGAGCGCGTTTTGTTTTAATTTGTCAATTAAATTTGCTCTTAATATTAATGAAGTTAAATGAGGAACGTAAATGCTTTATTGCACAGAATAAGTATTTTTTTTATGAGGAACAAAAACTTGCTTGAGAGAGACGAGCAATAAACTCAGTAACTCTTTCTTCAAACATATCAATAAACATAAAAAATACGGTCCCAAAGTCCCACTGAAACCGACACTCCACAAATTATAAACCGCAAAGTTTTACATTCAAAGTGGATTCCCGGCTCAATTCCAGCTGCTCAAGACAATCAACACTCGGATTACCATGAGATTACACACGTAAGGAGAAAAAAATATGTTGTAATACAATATAAGAGAGTGCTTTGCCCGTCTGGTCACGTCCGCCCGCCTGGCGAATATCGCGGGTCTCTCAGACCCGCCCGCCGAGAGGAGGTAACCTGAAATGATGGCTAGCGAGAGGGTTAACTTGTGGCCACTTCAAAATTAGAAAGTTATTTGATTTTGAAGAATTACATATATGGTTTGGTAATTTTGCTGTGACTAACTGATATATATTATCAACCGATTTCAAAATAGGAGGTTCTCTATTCGACTGTATGTATTTCGTTTTTTTTTATTTGCATGTTACTCGATAATTCCGCCAATTATGTAATAATCGACTTTGATGATTTTTTTGTTTGGTAGATCATATTTTAGAAGTGGTTCTATATAAATTTCCAGCCAAAATCAAAATATAAGCGGTGAAGCCGGTGTTTTTAGCTTTGCTTGCGTTTCAATTATTTTAGAATCGTAACGTTGATTAAAAAAAAACAATTGTATTTTTTGTACCTACTATTATTCATTTATGTTGCTTGTAAGTTTGATTTTGTAAAAAAAAGTAATGTGAAAACTTTATATCAGATGTTCAAAGGTTATGTTTGGTCAATTTTTACTCGCAGATGAACTCTCTTACCCCGAGGGCGAGTCAAAACTAACGTGTCTCAAAAGTTTAGAGCTTCAGGTATATCAGTAAAAAGACACTTTAGTTCCCCAGGGCCTGCAAACGAGAAGGCAGTGTCGTGCCTCTGTCGCAACCTAACGGACAAAATTTATACGTCTGTGGGGAAATTAATATCAGGTGCTACTCGCACAACTACTGGAGCTAGTAACTGGACACTGCGGTGTGACAGGGAATTTGTCCCAAAAATAGGCGATATACAATTACAAGTTTGGTTACAATACTTACGATATTCGAATCTATAATCACATAACAATCCAAAAAAGAGAGTGTGTCATTGCTAAACAGTTTTTTTTTTATTTGTGTTTCTGATTCTGGGTGTGATTGTGTGTGTGACGTGAATGTTTCTAGCACCCGTGACACAAGTCATCGAACTTGTGAAGAAACTGTGAGTGTGAAAGTTTATGTAAAAAAAATATCAATTAATAATGGTAGACTGATAATGCTTAATTGTCACACCTAAAATATACCACTTAAATTTTTTTTAACTAAATTTAAAGTGTACAATCGGCGGTCTTATCACTTAAAGCGATCTCTTTAATCATAGGGCCCTCAGAGACTCAGGTTATTATGATCAGTAGGAAATAGATCGAGAATCTCTTCAACTGTTATGACTCGTAGGTATGTTAGTCAGAATTCATAAACAGAGACCTTAGATTGGGGTGAATTTCTTTATCAAATACGTCTCGCTTGACTACCAATCTGAGATGATGGTGAACCATTTAGGTTTGAGATATCTCCAATTCGCTTCAAGAATTTCGCTACTCTACTTTTAAAATCTGTGAAAGAATAGAACTCATTGCCTGGATACATAATCTGGGGCTATAATCGGGGAGTTTTTAAGTCTTGAGTGAATAGGTATCTTCTAGGCATGCATGCTACAACTTTGGCCTCATCAGCGTTCTATCAGGTGAGATTGTGGTCAAATGCCTGCCTATCGAACATACAAAAAAATATTTTTAATCTGAACTTTGAGAGGGGCAAAGATTACAGCTATATTATGGCTATATTAGGGATACTTAAGTTTTTGTTCATTTATAGTAGAGCATCCTATATATCTACATTTCTGTAGGAGCTTATAACTTACCACAGATAACAAACAAACAAATCTAAACGCTACTGAAAACAGAAAATAATTTCTACGACTTAATTGGTATTTCTCTCATGTTCTAATGAAACCAAGCTGACCGAACGAACAATAAAATAAAATGAAAAGATCACAAACAGTATTGAAAATTCTTCACGAAGGCACGTAGCTTGGAAATTCTTAATAATTACTCATGAAAAATGGTCCAAGGAGGGACGTGTGTGACCTATGTACGACTCATCTTGAGAAATGACACTGCCTTTTTATATCGGCTGCAAACGGTCACCTTCAGTTATATTTGCCTGACTACGGTGGTGTAAAATAAGGTTTTTTTTTAATTCTAGATAGGCAAACTATTAACCACCATCTTAGTGATGATTGTGGCGTTATACTCGTAAAAGACGTTTAACATATCTTGCTGGAATGTGTGCAGAACTATGGTTAAAGAAAATCTTATTTTGATCAGAATCTCAATATATTTCATGTTGGAATTTGTAACAGCATCCTAGCCTGCTCAACGTCAAATTCAGCATTTGCATTGTACAAATGTACACTCAAGTAAATATCGCATTTTCTATTTAATTTTGATTATTGTTGGTGTTTTTTGTTCACAAATAGTTGGTGTGGTCGCTAAACGACAAAGCCCTTTAATAAATAAAGAAAAATGACTTTAATTATTGTGATGTTCTAATTATGAGATATCTACAGAAAAAACCTCCAATATATTAAGACTGCTCAGTCGGAAAGTAAAAAAAAACTTCATGCGTGGTATCTAATATAGGTTTGTGATCTAAATATGGAAAGAGAAAATGTCTTGACATATTAAATATCAAATATCAATTGAAGTTAAACAGCGTAGGCACTAGGTAAATAACAAACATATCGTATACATACCATGTTACTGCGAGGTAAAACAATATTTACATTAATTACGATGGTTTTTCTCTCTCGTATTAGTTCATTTTTAGATATCCATGCTTTTCAAATGTTTCATTTAAATGTTATCTACTATCTGTTATAACGTTAAGATTATTTGTCAATAGTACACCCGACACTACTCCTTCTATCAGCATTTTGTCTATCCAAAGGTTATCCGGAAGACATCGCTTTAAGCAATAAGTCCACCCATTGTAGCTATATGTAATTTTGCTGTTGTATTTACCAATTCTTTTAAAGGGCCAATGAAGAGTGATTTTATTGTATTTTCAATCGATTACAGAAAAAAAGGTTCTCAATTCAACTGTATGTTTTTTTAGGCATGTTACGCGATAATTCCACCATTTATGAATCGATTTTGATGTATTTTTTATTTGGTAGAATATACTTCACAGGTGTTCCCATAAATTTTTTATTGATATTGGTCCAGCCAAAACCAACATATAAGCGGTGAAGTCGGTTTTTTAAGCTTTGCTTGCGTTTAATTATGTTGAATTGAAAAGACAGATAGATAGAAAATTCTTTATTGCACAAACTGTTTTGTAGGTACATAGGCGAATTTAATGCTACAAAGCATTTTCTTCTAGATAACCTGGGTGTATGGAGGATATTTTGATATGGTAGTGCACATCTTTGGTAAAAAGTTGTTTTTATTTTACAATTAAAAGTTTAATTTGTATATATATTATATAATAAAGTATATTTTAAGATACCAAGTGTTTATACAACAAATATTATATAAGAAATAATGTTGTTTTTTATATTTAGTGATTATTTGTACAAGTACTTGCATCACATCCACATATCAAATGAACCGTATTCGCAAATAAGTCTTGACACCGCAATTATTCATTGTACACACGACAATGTGGGCGACAAATTATATTTCTAACCCCACCCTCGGTATCTCGTGAACACGGTGGAAAAAAACACAGTTGTTTAACTTGCTCTGTATTTTTTTTATGTAGGATAGGCAAGCATTTGACCACTATCTGATTTGATGGAAAGTGATGAATCCGATGCAACCGAAGATGGGACTTGCTTGCCTAGAAGGTACCTTTATATACACTCTAGAATTGAAGACACCCAGATTGTATCGTTGGAGGAACAAATACGCAGGGAATGAGTTCAACTCCTTTGCTGTACGTATGATAATGATAAACACAGAAGTGAAACGCTTCGAGTGAACTGATGGTATGTCAACCACAAATGGATGACGTTTGACAGTTTGTCTTGTTGTTTGTGGGTAATGGTAATTTTGATATTTTATGCTTCTCTATCTGCATTTTAAATTAATAATAACACGCCGCTTGTCTTCAGTGATACCGATTCAATACAGCGTGAAAGAATCGCTTGTAACACTCTCACTTCCTCACGAATTATGCCTTGCAAAGATAGCCCTTATAATAGTTATATTATTTCCTAGTTTATAAGACAAGCAATCAAAGATATCTTTCAACTAAATATATGCGTAGAAATTATCAGTAAGCTTTGCTACTGACTACCGAGTCTATTTTGCCTCTGGGGCTTACCGAGCCTACCCGACGAGTGACAGGTGTGTCTGCGCCTTTACGAACGGAAATTACGGTTAATTTTGAATTCTCTACATTTGTATATCTGTACCTCTGGAGAGAGTGCGTATCCTTATTGTTTGCGATTGCGATTTTTTGGAGTTCTCCGAGACTTGGATGTGACTGGTGATTGTCATGTGGAGGCGTTTCTTTGTGTTATTTTATTTTTTCTTTTTTCTATCATTTGAAATTTACCTTATTTGACGTACTTTGTGGCTGCTTCCGGGCTTTCCAAACGGAATTATATCTAACAAACAAGACATCTGTAAGAATTCGAAATGACTAACACAACACACCATCCAACACTTTTTATGTCTATGAATAATAATTTGTGTTGTAAACTAGGTCTCTGAACTTTTTTTAACGGCTTGACGGATTTGTCTTTTTTGTTGTAGATTTATATTATTGAGACCCCGTAATTCTTTTTGTATCGATAAAAGCAGTCAAAGCCAAGGAGCAAAGCTAGTTTATTATAATGAAGCCGAGATATGGCCTTAGCAATTACGAGTACATGGCAGAACTGAAGCTGTGGAAGACTGTCACAAGCGAACCAGATGTGGATAATCTCTTTGTTTGCCTTTGGTATGTGTTGCCCAGCGAAATTGATATAAACTTTATTTATTTCAAACTAGTTATTCAAGTTTTTTTTGAGTAGCTTAAATATTTTCTCGTACATAATCTTCAGCCTTTAATTTCGATATGTAATAGAGATATAAAATTCGTTTCTTCCGGAAATAGTTCCCGTAGCGACCATACAGTCCATGTTTTGCTTGACTTATTAAGTTACTGCAATAACCCCAGATTAAGACATGCAGCACTGTTAGCGCAAATGATCTCGGGAAAGAATGATAAAATACAATAAATCTATGTATATATCAAAACCAAATGCCGCTTGTATAAAAGATCATTACTTAAGAACATCTCGACCGATTTAACTAATATTTTTTTTGCAGTGTTTGTAATTTTCAGGATTTTTGTGAAATCTACCAGATCTATGCGAAGTCGTTAGTTACACTAAAAATATTAATGCGAAAGTTTCTGTGTAAGTTTGTAAATGTGTTAGTGTGTGTATGTTAGTATTTTCTTCACTCCTTTGAATTGAATGGAACTGAACGCATTTTAATGAAATTTGGAATGTGTATAGCTTATATCCAGGAATAACACATAACTACTTTCAACCTATTTTGAAACGTCTAAATAATACAGTGTGTACGAAATGGGGGCAAAAAATTCATAGAGCCTATGGCGATAGCTTCCATGGTCGTATCACGCTCGTCATGTCATGTATACTTTTATGTATATTTTTAAAATGGTATGTATGTTTATTTTACTGTTAAGATAGAATTTAAGAAAATTAAAACTATTTATTTATTTATTTGGTTTACCAACAGTAGATACACAAATACTTTCATAATTTATAAACTAAAACAATTATATCTATGTGTACAACCAATTATAGGTAAACACAGCATGCACTACTTTAAGCTATACAAATGACAATAATAACACATACGGTGATTGTTTATATAGTTAACGATACCTAAAAGTTTGTTAATTCAAATTTTACATCAATAAATGACATTAAACTAAACTAAGCCAAGTTGAACCTATTAAAAAGAATAATTTATGGTGTAAGAACTAATCAGTAGACCCACTAAAACCCATTAGCATCTGACGGATCTTGGGAAGACTGTCATGATGCAGGTCGATTTTCTCATAAATATTGTAAACTTTGCACAAGCGGGGTACAGGTGAATTAACGCCAAGAACTGTTCGTCTAAAAGGAGGTACTAAAGGAGTTATTTTGTGTCGAGGATATCGGCATGGCACACGAAATTTAATTTTTTCTAGTAGTATTGGGCAGTCAATTTTGTGTCTTAGAAGTTTATATAAAAATGATAGATCAATGAACTCTCTTCTCTTCTCTAAAGACACAATTCTAAAATAATCAAGCCTTTCAATGTATGAAACAGATCTTCTAGCCAATTTAGTATAGCGTGCTAAGTGCCAAACAAATCTTTTCTGTATCCTCTCCAATCTTAATGTGTGCGTGGCATAATGCGGTCGCCAAACTACACTACAATATTCTAAAATGCTGCGTACTAGGGTATTATAAAGTATTTTTTTTGTTTTAAGTTTCCGAAAATTTTTGCCATTTCTTATAATAAATCCAAGCATTTTAGAAGCTTTTTTTACAATGTGCTCTATATGAGGTATAAATGTTAATTTTCTGTCCAATATAACGCCGAGATCTTTTATACAATCTACCTCTTGTATCTCATTTCGAGAGATATAATACTTTGATGGAGTGAGATTTAGCTTTCGAGAAAATTTGACATGAAAACATTTTTTTTCATTCAGTGACATTGCATTTTTGTCGCACCAAGTAGAGAGTTGGTCAAGATCATTTTGAAGCAAAATTATATCTTTACTGGTTTCAATACGTCTAGCAAATTTTAAGTCATCAGCATACAAATACGGAATAGAATTATTGAAACATTTGGTTATGTCATTTATGAAGATATTAAATAGGACTGGTCCCAAATGGGAGCCCTGAGGAACTCCAGATGCTATACATTCAGTAATAGAGCTATATCCTCCCAAAACAACATAAAATGACCTAACAGAAAGATAAGACTGTAACCATTTTAACAAGTTGCCAGAGAAACCGTAATTAGATAGCTTAGATATTAGTATGTTATGAGACACGCGGTCAAACGCTTTACTAAAATCTGTGTAAATTACATCAATCTGCTTACCAGAATCTATTGAGTCCGCTAGCATTTCTGTAAATAAAACAAGATTGGTACTTGTAGAGCGAGCTGAGACAAAACCATGTTGATGTGGTGTAATATTTTGTTTGAAATGGAGCTGAATAATCGGACATACTATGGACTCAAATACTTTAGCGAAAGTTGAAAGTATAGATATTGGTCGATAGTTATTAACTAGAGAAACATCTCCTTCCTTGAATATTGGCACTACCTTAGCCACCTTCCAGGAGTTAGGGAAGATGCCCGTTTCTAATGACTTATTGAATATATGAAATAGTGGTACTACAAGATTAGGAATGCAATTTCTTACAAATAGCGCAGGAATACCGTCTGGACCAGCGCCCTTATTTGTGTCCAAATGTTTTAACCTATCAATAATTGTGTTAAGTTCTACATGTATGGAAGATAGGATCTCACATGCAGTACTGTTAACATTATCATGAATATACGTATTGGCATCATCAATATTAGTTTTTTTGTAAACTGAGGCAAAATCTTTGGCGTACAAATTACACATATCCGTCCCAACTGATGCCACTACTGAACCATCTGTAATCACATTAGGGTAGTTACTTGTGTCGTGGCGTTTTGATTTCATAAATGACCAAAAACTCTTGATATTATTATTAATATTATCCTCGACATTATTTATATAGGAATAATAACATTTATTTGAAAGATTTTCAATTAATTTAGTGAGTGTTTGTAGGCGGAGTAGATCCAATGGATTACCGTAAACCTTGTAACGATGTCTGATCCTATTCTTCCGATTTATTGTCTTAATAATATCTTTGTTAAACCATATTGGGTACTTACTGTTTACTTTTTTGTGAATTGGGACATATTGTGTGATAGAAGAACTAAGTGCTTCATTAAAAACCTCAACCATTTCATTAACACTGTCACAGTGAGTAAATAGCTTATCCCACTCTTGTTTCTTTAGGTAAGTATTAATAGAGACATAGTCACCCCTGCGAAAGTTTCTAGTTAAAAATTCAATGTTATTCTTTAGGTTTTCTTTTAAAGTTATTGGGAAAGATATTATTATTGGAGGGTGAAGTGGGTCTACATTTGAAAGAGCATGTGAAGCCGCATTTACAGTGCAAGATAAGTTATCTGTCAGGACTAAATCTAAAATTTTATTTCTATTATTTAAGACAGTGTTGAACTGCTTCAAATTATTTAAAAATGTAAAATCAACTATTACTTGCTCTACTGCTGATAATCTGCAATTAGCAGTACATATATCAATTATATTCCAATCAATACCACTAAGGTTGAAATCGCCTATGATACATACAGGATGGTCCAAAGTTTCAATATTTTTATTACAGTTTGTTACATATAATTCTAACATTCTTTTATCTACAGGAGGTGGAAAATAAATTCCGCCAAAATACACCTTACTTGTAGATTGAGAGTTCTCTGATTGAAGATCGATACATATCCATACATCTTCACAATCACTCTCCCAGTCATATAATCTTACAGAATGTAAACGTTTTGAAACCGCTACAAGCACTCCGCCGCCTTCTTTTCCACAGTGGAATCCTGATGTTTCTCTGTCCCGTCTGTAAACCACATATTTATCGCTAAAGAGTTCAGAGCTTAAAACACCTTTATGCAGCCACGTCTCCACAAGAATAACTAGGTCATAGTTGCAGCATACTAAGTTACAGAAAAAGTTGTGTGTTTTAGTTCTCAGGCCTCTCGAATTTTGGTAATAGATATTTAAGGACGACATAATACTTGGGCTTGAATTTTTATGTGATGAGGTTAAGGCAACCTAGTCTAAGTTTTGAAGTGATTCCAAATCCTTTATCAATTTGTGGTCTGATGTCTCGGTTTTCCTCATGAAAATTCGCCCATTTCGCACCCAAATAAACTTGTAGTTTTTTTCTTTTGCTGCCATTCTAGCCGCAGCGTGTAGAGCCTTGTTTGCTGCAGAGAGATGCTCGGTTATGAAAATTGGCGATTTTTCATTGGTCATTCCAATATGTGCGCTGTTGAGTCTGTTGGCTGGATTGGCTCTGTTGAATTTGATAGAAGCCGCGATAAAGGTGTCACGGGCTCTTGGCGAGTTCAACTGCACGATAATCGAGCGAGGTCTCGAGCTCTTTGGGTTTTGTTTTGCAATACGAGTACAGTTCAAGATACTTTCTGATTTAATATTACAGCCTATAATTTCGCCTAATTGCAAAACGATGTTGGTGATATCTTCCGTTTTTCTTTCGGGAACGCATTGTATCTCGACGTTATTGCTTCGGGTGTGTTGTTCCAGCTGGTTAATACGCAGGTTTAAATTTTGATTTTCCGTACGGAGAGCAATGTTTTCATCATGAATTTGTTTAAACGACTCCAGAATTTGGGCATGTTTCTTAGCATTCTCCTCACACTGTCCACTTGTAAACACCATAGACTCTTGCAAGCCTTGGATGTCTAACTTCACAGGAGCTAATTCAGCCGCGATTGTACTTCTCATCTGCTGACCGAGGCGGATAAAAAGACTATCCATCTCTTTGTTGAATACCTCCTGTACTACATCTTTGACGTCATTGCGGGTTAAGAGACCATCGCAATCTACCTTGGGAGACTGATCTGGGGCCGCTCTTTTGTGAGCTCGTTGGGAGGTATTATTCTTCGCACGCAATGGAGTGTCGTCATTATTCCGTCCTTTTTTTTTCTGTGTGCATAGTGGACATAGCCAGTCAGACGGCATTGTCGTTTTTTTAATATCTGTACTCGTTGAGGGCAGACAGGCTAGATGGAAACCAATACTACAGGTTTTGCAGAACAAACTATCATCCTTATCACCTTCCAGGTCGCAGCAACCCCATGAGATTTTGTTTTTAGAATTAGACATTATAATACTTCTTCCCAGCAGACAACAAAATATTCCGCTATGCAGTAGGTAGGTGATCGAGTACTCAATGAAAGATCGTGCCCAAAAGGTCGTAAGCGCCGCAGTATTTGAAGCCGCTTACGCGTTCACTCCAAACGTTCGCAGAGATAACGACTCGATGTGTTTATCAACACAATATTAATAAGATCTTTATTATTCGTGACTTACTGTTGATGTTTTTATCGTCAGTTCCTCTGCGACCAACTGTTGATGAGTCCCACCACAAATTATCCTTGTTTTACTTAGTATAAACACGTATTTTAATTAATTTTCGAGAGCAAAACAACACCGTGCACGGTTACCCACTTGTTTTTTTAATAATCTATCTAACTATCGTGAGTTTTACACATAATTTATGTTGTTTACGGCTTGAAACACGTAGAAAATGTCGACTTACTTAGTAGTCGACTAGTTTCGGACAAATTGTTGTCTTTCATCAGGATGAGTCAGACGCGCGATACGCAGAGGCGAGCGGCTCGGGCATCGGCGCGTGATTGATGAAGGTCGTCCGAAACTAGTCGACTAAGTCAACATTTTCTACGTGTTTCAAGCCGTATACAACATACATTAAAATAGAATTGTTAGACTTAATTATTAATGTATTCATACAACGCTACCTGATTATTAATTCACTTGCACCTGTACTCAGAATCTCACAGAATAGCGTGGGTTCATTATTTGATTAGCAATAATCTGATCTTACCGAGCATGATACGAGGGTGAAGTGGGGTTGTAGCGTATATCTGAGCCATAATAGAGCTTAGTTGGGGGTTACTTGGCACAGTTTACGTTTTGTCGATGGTAAGAAGAACTTTCTTCAGAGTAGTGCATACCTGTACTGCACGCGCTAGTGTTTCTGAATATAAGGCTAACGTTGACAGCGCAATGCATGTGCAAAAGAGACTCAAGCATTCACACTTACAGCCCCACACAAAGTTTGAAGACTTGTATCGTGGGTGCCAGAAACATTTACATCACACACAATGACATCGGCGTTATTGTGCGAAACAGAAACACACATTTTCTTAGAAGGTAACCGCGCTTCCGACAATGCCATTGAGCCGTTCAACATTAACAACAGTAACATTCATTTATTGTGTTTTTTGTTCTGGATGTGATTATGTAAGTGATGAAAATATTACCGGCACCCACGATACAAATCTTGGAACTTCATGTGGGCCTGTGAGTGAATAAACCTTTATTAATTTATACTCATACTTAATGCTATTCCCATATCTTTACATATCTTTTGTTTCGTAAAAACTGGCATTTCGCTATTTCTACCAAAACTAAAAAATCTTGCTTGCACGCTTACATGTTCGGAAAAGGGGTTGTGCCTTTGTACCACCCCAAGCAGACATGCAAAGTTTCAATACCGCGTATTGCGAGCGTATCAAAACTTTACGTAAAAGCTAACTGAGTTTATCTAATGAACGCTCCCTGATTACAGCATAAAGCTGAGCCTCCATGCGACGCGACGCGATGCGACGCGATGTATGCAGAGCGAGCGATTTATGCCGGCAGCGGTGTGTGTGTAATGCGCCACTTGAATGCGCTACGAACGCCGGCCGTCACACCGAAACGAACTTCTACTGTCTAAAAATCTATGTCCTATATTACATACAACATTTGGTAAGTACAATTTATTATTAACCCTGATAGCGAATTAACAAGAAAAAAAGGTATTATACAGCTAGATGCTGAAAAGTTATTAATTGTTTAATATGATGTTTGTTTTTAAAAGATTGGGGTCAGTATTTAGATACTGACCCCAATAAAAAACCACTAAAACCGAGTAATTCGTAGACTATATCTATATCAGAGTACTGGGACTAATCCCAGTACTTTAAGTACCAATAGATAGTCTACCAATCACTCGGTTTTAGACTATTACATAATGTGCAGGGACTTTGCGAATAAAACACTCTTTATCAAAATTGAGAGAGCAAAGATGTTTCTTTTAAATGCATACTACAAGAAACCTCTCAGATTTTCAACTAAACAGCTTTATAACGACACCAAATAGCTGAGAATTCGGCAACTATATATTGCTGCGACTGCACTCCGATTTCACAAAACTGCGATATAAACCATCTACAAGAGCACACGATCTGCTCGACGTACCGCCTGGGCAGCACCACGCGCGTTAAAATCCAACTAGCTCAACGTGCTTACGCAAACAGAAGAGCTTACTTATACCAGCGCCTTGATAGGTCTCTCAATTTATTAAACGTAACGCAATACACCTGCGAACGAAATATTGTATCTTTGCTGTCCACGATGAGTTACAGTGACTCGGAAAACTTTGTTAAGCAATCATAGTCATAAATCATTTATGTAGTTTATTTCATTATCAAGATGGTAACAATATTATTGAATCATACATTTACCATGAAAATGGTGTGCAAGAATTATTGAAGGATACAAGCAGTCATATCTATTGAAAATTGAGATTTTCTGAAGATTGAGATCTATTGAATAATTTCTCAGTTTAAATAATTTATGGCCTGCCGTCCGTCTGGCAGTAGAAAGATTAAATCATCGACTTAATATCACAAACTTCCTGTTGTAGTGTCAAGACTTAAAATCTTTAAATTCTGCAAGCTATTCCAGGTGATAATTATTTTGTTTCAAACATTCACATTTACAAACAGACATAGCCTGACACATACACATTCATTTAATTCTAAGCTTATACATAATCCAAAATCCATTACTACTACAATACTAATGATGATTATCTTTCAACAGATTTCTTGACGGTCGAGGAAGCAGGTCCCTTACCTATTATCTATTACTAGCTGCATCCAGCGGTAAAAAACATATGAAAATAATTTTAATGCCAAAGACTCCAAACAGATACATCTAGAGAGATGTAACGATTGCCAGTATAGCTCATGTTTTTATATTCTATTTAGTACGCGAGTAAAAAACCTACAAAATTAAATAACCATAAAATAAACGGAAAAACAAAGAATTTTGTGGTTGGAATAAAAAACAGCCAAAAGTAGTGCGCTACACGTAACAAATGCATTTTTAATTAATATTCTCAAGCTCGTTTCTATGTAACGAAACACTGTGACGCATAAAGTGTATTCAGTGAACTAATTACGTCGACTGCTCGGTTTGTCAATCATGCAGATTGCAGGCGTTCTCCAGCGCGGGCGTACGGAACTGTACCCTACTTTTATTTCAGTCTCTTGGGATAGGAGTTAGATCTCTTTGCTTATTTAAAAATAAAATGTGTTGTTGATACTCGTAAGTGTACTTCATTAAATTTGCTGCTCAGGTAACATTCTACATTTAGTATCGTTGGTGTCTCTCAAAAAACGAACTCTGTATTTATTCTACGTATACAGAATAAAGTCTGCCGCCAAGCCAAATACGGTGTTCCGGCAGTTATCCTTGAGAACCTGCGTATTCCAGGTCTAGTGTGTTTACCAGCTTCGATCACATCGTCACTTACCATCAGGTGAGATAGTGGTCAAACACTAGCCAGTCACAAATAAAAAAATAAAAAGTTTTAATTCAATCATAACAACAGATTAAACAAAGCACGCTTCGAGCGAGTCCTGCTCATATCGTACTACAAAAGATACGAAAAAATAATGTTTACCTTTGAAGAAGCACTTAAAGATAAAAATAAATTAGTTGGTAGTCTTCTTGACTTGCGGTCGAGTCACCTTTAAATTGTAGTTAACTAGACCACTAGAGGAAATTAGAACAGTCAGGAAAAAAAGTGTTTCAAAATTTGTTTTGATAAGAAAATGAAGCAAAATTACTGATTAAAAAGATGTATTGTATAATTTAATGACGGTTAGTTGAGCATTTTATCAAAGATCATTGATTTTACGTCAGTGAAGATAATGTGTTATTTTGAATTATTGAATATAAAATGAACGACGAATGTATCTCTAAACTTAGTATGTATAATATAACATTGTTTTAAGTGACGTTTCGTCTTTTTTTAAGAAAATCGATTTTTCAAAACTTATGTACCTATTTAAATATAAAATTTCTCAAATCAGCGACAGGGTTTGACCTGTATTCCACTTAACGATAAGTGATTATATAGCCGAGGACCGTGTTTTAATTTTGTAAATATTTAAGAGCATAAATTCTACTCATTAACATAACTACTGGTTATTTTTCACATTATTCGTGGTTGGGTGGTAAAAAAATTTTATCATGGTAAATAATCTTTACCACAATTAAAATAAGCCAATAAGCTATGATAGTGTCTCCTGTGGGTGGCGTCCACAATACAGTCAGCTTACACCTTTTTAGTGTATAGATACATCACACTTGACTTTGGCAAATCGAGACTACATATTTAATTTGAAAACTTTAAAATCATAAGCAAATTCCGATAGAAACTCTATCAGCCTAATAGTAGAGCAGTAACCAATGACGAGAAAGTTTAGGACTTTGACAATAACTCAAAACTGTCTCAAAGAGACGCACGCGTCATACGAAATGTACTTAGCGGAGAGTAACCGCGTCGGAAAACTTAGGAAATGAACTGTCTAGAAGATAGATTGTATAGACTAGATGAAGCGAACAGTCTCTGATTTTGTTTTAAATACGTTTTATAAGTTTCAAACTTGCACGATTAGAGGAAATAGTTAAAATAAATTGTAATTTTTACCAATAGGATATTAATAAACGGATTGTAATAAATTAACAACGTAATCCATAAAGAAGTAGAATGGAAAAGTTTACGCTTCAGACGGTCGTTTGAACATGCGACCATAAGATTAGCAAGTTCAATCCGCGCTTTAAGCGAAATATTTGCCTTTCTACATTAACTACTTTATAGATTTCAATGTTGGTCATTTATAAGGTGTCGTGTCCTATTGACACCCTATGGCCGCGGGTTCAAAGCATTTTTTTTAAAAAGGTACTGTTTTAGTTCTGTTCTGCCTAACAAAATCAATTGTAATCTATATCTAATTTTGTGTTAAAAATAGCAATTTGGATAATGACAACTTATTGTCCAAATTGCTATATTTTTAACCTAAAATCGATCTTATATATTTGTCATTGTACACATACAACTTATAACACTTCAAAAGAAAAGAATGACGTAATAATTAGATTTGGAAAATATAAATTATTGACAAACGAATAGACAAGCATATTAACGATCAAATTGTTAAAACCTAATCAATCTCCGAGAATTTACTTCGCTCGGTCTATAAATTATAAGAAACTGAATTTAAAAATTAACAAATACTGATAATATCGAAATTTAAAAGAGTCTCTTATTGTAACTTAAAATCAGTATAGTTTAAATTTATCAAAAATTTTACCAAGTTCATCAAAACTAATTGCCTAAATGCAAATCTCAAGAATATTCAACAAAATAAGTCATCGCTGTTCAAACAGCGATTTCTCAGATGTGTTACATATACACGAGTAGCAAACGCCATATGCAAGATACATCGTGTAATAATAATGCAAATTTTCACCCCTAGTGAACTTGTGATAAACTTTGAACTGCGCACAATAGTTGCGAAGTCGAAAACTATTCTCGAACATGACTACGCCAAATTACTGTCATTGAAAGTCAGTCGCACTACAGCTACGCACAAACGTACGTTGTTAAACGTGGTGTTAATACCTATTCCGTTGCTTGTGCAAAACACTTCTTGTCTTGCCTTTTAAGGCAACATTATCTAATAAAAATAATCTATTGTTTGAAATAGTTCCTATTTAACTAGCTGACCAAATTAATGCAAACAATAAAATAAAAAACGCTAAGAGCGCTCATACTAGATTATATTGCCGTGTACAATTGGTTAAAGAGTTACAATTTATTAAAGAAATAAATATATCTAATATTCTGCCGTCATGAGGAAAAAAGACGCAACTGCATTTTTTGTCAAAATTGAGTTATATACATCATTTGAATCTGGAAAAATAGACGCATCTGCTACAAGTCATAACATATACTAAATAGTAAAAATATTTCTGATATATAACTATTTTTTGACAAAAATGTCAGTTACGTCCTTTTCCTTATGACGGCAGAATTTATACAGTTACTATTAATAGTTGTTAGTTAACCAATAAGATAATAGTTTATAACAAGGTTGTTGGGTAGATGCTGCTATAGATAGGCACTGAATAAATTTCTTTTTACAATAGATCTCACAATATTTTAGTAAAAAGGCGTTGTGGGACTTGCATTTATGTACATGTTATATTTTTGATGGGATTGGTTATATGATTAGAGATCAGATATCACCAGATGTAACGTTCACTCAAAGTATTAAAAATAGTGTTGTAATAATAATAATATGTTAAATTCAGTTCCAGTGAAATCTAATATCTCAGGGTGACGAACGCAGTGCTCCGAACAGGATTTTGACCAAAGTTCAAAACTCCGAGCAAGCGTAATCATCAGGCGAGCCAAACAATAACTCAAAGTCACTCAAATTACATAAAAAAGTCATGTTAGATGTAAGCTGCATGTGACTATTGAGATGTTGCAGTTTTATTATATTTTTTAGCCATGTCGGATACCTTCCAGGCGGTCTGATTTCTAGACTAATTTATACGACAAATAAGCAAGCAAACATTTATTTTTGCTTTTTATATCTAAAATGAACATGAATATATCCCTTTTGAACATAAGCGTCAAAATTTACTATAATACAACCATACCTTTCCCATAGGATAGGTTAACCCATCGAAACTGCGTTACGCATTTCCCTTGAGATATGTTTGCTAGGGTGAAGATTGTGTGATAAGGCGATAGCGATATTCAATCATATTTATATGCATAGTCCGGTAGTCTGAAAACAGAAGTGACAAGCTATGGTTAGCACTTCACTCAATTAAGTACTTAAGCTATTTCAGCACTGTTAAACTGTCAAAAGAAAATAAATCTAATATATAAAATTCTCGTGTCACAGTTTTCGTTGCTATACTCCTCCGAAACGGCTTGACCGATTTTGAGGAAATTTTTTGTGCTTATCCGGTATCTATGAGAATCGGCCAACATCTATTTTTCATCATCATCACTTTTCATCATTATCAACGCGGGTGAAACCGCGGGGCGCAGCTAGTATATGATAAATATCTCGTTAGTAAAATAAAAGTTTTAAATTAAGAATCAACAAATATTTGTCAACAATTTCAACTTGCTGAACTGCTTTTTTACCGACTTCACAAAAAAGATGAGGTATTCAAGTCGACTGTATTTTTTTTTATGTGTGTACTTAAAAAAACATACCTCATAAGTTCTTTCCACGTGAACAGATTAGGATTTTTTTTGTAGTTTGAGAGATGTTGCTTTCCAATTGGTCCCATTTAAATTTGATCATTCAAAAATTTTGTATTCTGTAGACTACATTGACGATGTTCTCCGAACTTTGAACCGACTTCAAAAGTTACCTCATAACTTCTTTCATTGTGAGCCGATTTTGATAATTATTTTTTTATTTGAAAGCTGGTGCTTTTTATATAGTCCCAATGAAATGTGATCAAAATCTGATTTCTAGTTTTTGAGTTATCGTCAATAAAGCGTGTTTAATACATTAAATCTGATCAAGGTTCCGAAGATAAAGTGGTGAAGTCGGTTTTTTTAAGCTTCACTTGGGATTAATTATTACTTTACAAATTACGTAACGTATTGTGAATAATAGAATAGAATAGTTAACTGCGACCGTTTAACTACCTTAATACCACGTTTCACCAAACCCGCTACCTCCCCCTAACCTAACCCTACCTTTCCAAACAACAAATGAAGAGCAATCTTGGGCAGATTACTCCGATGTCTGCAACTTCGGCGATCACGAGTTTGGATCACTGCCGTGAAAGAGGTGCGAACTGCTTTATACATCCGGGTGATAAGTTTCCGGGTCGAGGTAACAGATTTAAGTAACAGGTAATAGATTAGTCTATAGACGCAATTTTTAAAACGTGATTTGTAGAATGGACCTTGCTGACGTTGATCTTTGACGTTCGACTAGGTAAGGTAGAGACGCAGTAGAGATGTGAGCTTTAGGTAACGAAAGCTATGCGGAATTTTGCGCCTAGATTATTAAATCTATATATAGTGCGTTGTAATAAAATTACATACTGTCTATTCAATAACATTTGATATTGCAAGGTAGTGCTTTGCCTAATGGCACATTACTGTAATACAACCGTGATGATAACCATTGTGGGTTTTTATGCCATATAAGCAAGCATTCGACTAGCATCTCACCTGATGGAAACTGAAGATGCGGTTGACATTTCTTTATGAAGTTGAGACGTGCAAGTCGCTTGCCTGATGGTAAGCGGCCGCGGCCGTGGTCACGAGAGACTGAAATAATGCTATTTTGAAAATAAAAGCGCGAAAAGACCCGGTTTTCTCACATAAACATACTTATGTCCTTATTTTTCTTTTGTTTGATTTGACCTTGTTAATTGTATAAAAATGGTAATAGAACTTAGTCTATTATCTGTCTGTGTTGTCTTATTACCTAGCTAAACTGTTTTTATTTATTTAATACTATTGCACGATAATATTGTACTAAAGGAGGACTTAATGCTAAAAGCATTTTCCGCGATTTATCCAACGGTGGAAATGAAATGAGATGACGCATGCATCAATCAGGAAAAATATTATTATACAGGGTGGTCCAAAAGTCGTGGATCAAACGCAACTAGGGATTAGATGGGGTCACCAGCTGCAAAAAGTTGTTCTACGGGAGGTTCTTAAGGTCAACCCCTGCAGAGTTATAATTTATTTTGTTTTTATGAGAAAATTGACTTTTTTTTTACTAATTCTTATTAAAATTAGAAAAAATCTACACCCTGTATCTTTTTTATAATTTTCACTAGATTGGTACTGATCAGTCCTTGCGTTAGACATGCTATTTATGTTTGTTTATTGGTTGTGTTGAAGATAACATTAAGTTTTACGATTTTTGTTTTTCTCAAATCATAACTTTTTATTTACTTCGGGCCCCTCTGTGAAAAAAAAATACTCTACCGAAAAGTGACCCTGTATTACAAGTTTTGGCGCATTTAATAGGGATTCTGAAAAGGTATTACACATGGCTACAAGTGGCTCTAATATCTTTCTAGTACGATTATTCGTAGCAAGGCCAAAGTTAACCCAACCATAAAACTCGATTAGGCTTATTTAAAAATAAACTGGAACTAATACAATTAATGACAAAGACTCTCTGCCTCTCTTTTACACTAACCATTTAATCCTTTGTCAATAAAAGGCCGGTTCACCCGTCAGATCAGGTAGCGATATCTTTTCTAGGAAACAAAGGCCGGGCCGGCGCGGCCGGGGCGGGGGCCGGGGGAATGCGCGTGAGCATGTTTTTTTAGAATGTTTAGTGTTCTTTAGTGACTCGCTTCCTGCCTGTGAGTACGCACGTGTTCTTTTTCTCGGTTTTACGACGACTTGTGATCAGTTTCTTTCCTTTGACCTACGCTTTGTTTTTCGGACTTGTGATAGATTGCCTACCTGTGACCAGTGCTGTGTAAAACGGACGGATTGGCTAAAAAAGTGGACAGATGGCTGCTGCGAGGAGAGAATACACCCAACGGGAGTATGCAGAAATGCATTACCTGTATGGCTTTTGTGACGGTAATGCCCGGGCTGCTGCCAGGGAATATCGTCAACGCTACCCTAACCGTGATCGTTTTCCGGACTACAGGGTCTTTATGCGCGTACATAATTCGTACATGGAGGGAGTCTTACCCGGTCAGCATGCTCCGAGAGCAGGCAGACCTGTGGTGCAATTTGAAAATGAAGATGAAGTGCTGAGAGAATTAAGATTGGATCCTAGTATAAGTCAACGCCAAATATCCCGTAATCTCGGGATTCCAAGATCGACGGTGCAACGTGTCATTAACAGAAACAAATATCACGCCTACCACGTGCAAAGGGTGCAAGCTTTGCTGCCCGGTGACTATGAACCTAGAGTGCGGTTTTGCAGAGAGATGCTAAGATACCACAGAGAGGATCCGCAGTTCTTCAACAAGGTTTTATGGACGGATGAGTCAACTTTTAGAAGAATGGGAGTATTCAATATCCACAATCTACATTTTTACTCCAGAGTGAACCCCCATATCATAAGAAATGATCGATTCCAGCATCTGTTTGGTATTAACATGTGGGCTGGTATAATTGGCCAGCAGTTGGTGCTGCATGAAATGCCAGCAAGGCTGAATGGTGCTCAGTATTTAAATTTTTTGCAAAATAATTTAAACCATATTCTTAACGAAGCTGAAGTTCCAGAAGAAAGAATAGCAGAAATGTGGCTGCAACATGATGGCGCCCCGCCTCACTACGCTCGAGCAGTTAGAGATCATTTGAACGAGCGCTTCCCCAACCGGTGGATAGGTCGAGGCGGTCATATTGCGTGGCCACCCCGGTCGCCCGACTTAAATCCATTAGATTTTTTTCTTTGGGGCTATTTTAAAGAAATAGTTTACCAAGGAGAGAACAATAGCGAACAAGAACTACGACAAAAGCTCGAATTTGCTAGGGTACAAGTTACTAACAACAGAGGTGCATTCCGTAGGTTACGTAAGAATTTTATTAGACGGTGCAGATTATGTATTATGGTCAGAGGCAGGAATTTTGAGCATTTATTGTAAAATGTTTTGCTTAATAAAACAATTATTTCACAATCGTTGTTTTGTTTTTTCGTCCTAGAAAGATATTAGAGCCACTTATGGCCATGTGTAATACCTTTTCAGAATCCCTATTAAATGCGCCAAAACTTGTTATACAGGGTCACTTTTCGGTAGAGTATTTTTTTTTCACAGTGGGGTCCGAAGTAAATAAAAAGTTATGATTTGAGAAAAACAAAAATCGTAAAACTTAATGTTATCTTCGACACAACCAATAAACAACCATAAATAGCATGTCTAACGCAAGGACTGATCAGTACCAATCTAGTGAAAATTATAAAAAAGATACAGGATGTAGATTTTTTCTAATTTTAATAAGAATTAGTAAAAAAAAAGTCAATTTTCTCATAAAAACAAAATAAATTATAACTCTGCAGGGGTTGACCTTAAGAACCTCCCGTAGAACAACTTTTTGCAGCTGGTGACCCCATCTAACCCCTAGTTGCGTTTGATCCACGACTTTTGGGCCACCCTGTATAAGATAATGACTACAGATTTAAAAAAAATATCCTATAAAATTCTAAATAAAGATAAATGTAAAATTATTTTCTTATCTTTACTGATAAAATGCCTCGGTTTCCTGTAATGTTGTGTTATGATTTAAATTGAATTACATTCTTTAAAAACTGGGGCTGTTTAATAAATGTTGTCACTATGCCATTATACCTAATAGTAACCTTAATTTGAATTTCATATATCAAACCAGACACATATCTGTTTTGAAACCTTCTTAGCATTTTGATGAGATTGTCTGCGAAAGAATATAAACCCGTCTCGGTTACGAGTATTTATGTAAAGCGCTGACCATCAACGTTACGGTCTCGGTTAGATTGCGAGACGGTTTTAGTCTAGAATGTTCTGAAAGATTCAAAGATGTTTTTGAGATCAAGCATGATTGGTTTTGTATCGTATGATTACACAGTATTGTTATATTGTAATTACTTTTGCATATGTTGTTGTTATTATAAACGAATAACTGCTTTTTTATATTATTTATAGATTTGCAATGCCTTGAAGATTATTTTAAGAATTGTGAAATTAGTGTACCCTTAAAAAAATTACTCTGTTTATGGAAAAATAGTGACAATAGCGATTTTGTCACTATTTTTCCATAAACAGAGTAATTTTTTATATTTTAGGTTATATATTTTTATTCGTGATTAATAAATTATAAATGACACATTTAGTTTCATTTGACAATGTTAAAGACTGTAAAGGAAATAAGTGGCAACATTAGATAGTAATGTGACTATTGTCCCTTGGAGCTAGTGAAAAAAAAAAGAATTCTTCTTATTTTAACTACTGATAAGCTAGCTAGAAACAGTTTCCTTGAAATTCATTTTTTTCACAATTATTTATTTATAAGCTTAGAAAACAATGCGTTGAATACACAATCATTGCATATTATCGCTAGGCCTTTCTAGCATAAATAGGTAGTCAATGATCAAGTCAGCTGTAAGAAATATCTATCATCTATCATCAAATATCTGCCACAACCCACTTAATTATATGTATGCTCACTAACCAAAATTAGATAAGGGCTAGTTTATCTGATACAAAAAATAAAAATAAAAGCAAATGTCATAAAATTATGTTTACTGTTCACTCAGCAATTTGGCACTGAAAATATCATCCAATATCACAAAAAATATTCTAGCGATCATATTTTTTAAGGCTAGACCCGCGTCAGCCAAGTGGACGGATGGACGGACGGACAGCTTATCGTATAAGCTCGACAATGACGACCGGCCGCCGGATCTACGTCATATCCCGAGCTCGACCTGTCAATAAAACAATGTTTACTGTTTCCGGGATTACAATCTCATATTTTAACCCTCAATGGAAAATGATTTCGAGCTTTAGTATATATATTTTTACTGAAATATAAAAGTAACGTTTTGGAATAAACAATTGTTTAAAATAGTTTAGTCACAATAACAATAATAATATTAAGGACGGTACGGTCGACATTTGTCGGGCATGCCGCCGTCCTGGTGAGTCACTCAGGCATATTATTTCTGGTTGTTCTCATCTTGCTAACGGCGAGTACTTACACAGACATAACAAAATGACATGTGGTCAAATGCTTGCCTATCAGGCATAAAAAAAAAAAAACCTTGTAGCTAGGATCATATATCAGCAACTTGCTCTTCAATATGGTCTTGTAGAATCTGAAGGGCCGTACAAGTACGTAGTACGTAGTACGTATAAGTACACACCAATTCCGGTTCTCTAAAATGGTCGTGCTACGCTCTATTGGGACCGATATGTCATCACGGACAGGACTATTGTCGCCAATAATCCTGATATCGTGCTGACTGATCGGTCGCAGCGGCGGGCAGTGCTCATCGATGTCACTAACCCGCATGATGAAAACCTCGTGAAGGCCGAGAAGGACAAGCTAAGTATCTCGACTTGGCTTTCGAGGTAACCACCATGTAGATTGGATGTTGATGTAGATTCGACGATCATTGTCCCGATAATAAAATGATAGCGGATAGCCTCGATCACCACCACAAGATGCTTTCGCTAAATGGTTGGACCAGATTCAGAAGGCAGTATTCCTGGATACGGCACGCATTGTCTGGAGGTTCCTCACTCTACAGCACTGACCTACCGGTAGCTTGGGCTGCTGTTGGCATATAATAATAAATAAAGAAAATATTAATAATGATGGTTCAATGAGAAAGGCTAGTCTATGATGTATACAATACCCTAAACTATTTTTTTTACATATTTTTTTCCATAGTCGTTTAGATAGATGATCCCTGAATGCTACACTAGGGTTCCTTCTGTTGTGGAAATCAATGTCTTCCTTCCTAAATTTGATGATAATTCTTCATATCGTACATAATTATCATTGCGAATAACTAATTTGGTCAATCTATTCACAGTCACAAGTCACAGATTAAAAAAGTGATGCGGTTATGTTATTTACTGTGATAAATTAAGCGTAATAAATTAAATTAAACAAATCAGGACCGTGGTCGGGCAGCTATCCTTCAGAACCAGTTCTTATTCTAGCCTTATTATGCTTACCTCCCTGGACTACATTTCCACTTACTGATTCACTAACAGGTAAAATTAATAAAAATACATAAGAAAATAATAATATAAAGCCGAAGGACAAAAGATTTACCTAGAACTTAAACCTACCAATATTTTTTTTAAATACTTATTCCCAGTAGGTAGTCGTAGCCTTTGATTAGGTATATAATCAAAGGTAGCCCACAGCATATTATTATACAAGCTCATAGTCATGACAGCTATTTTTATTATTTATTTATTCATTTGCACAATGTTGCTGTACACGGAATACTATGTTTTATGTACTATTTCTGAATAAGTGCCAACAAGGTGACAAACGAGTCATCATATTATTGATTTATTTTATAAATTTCTCACCAAAAAATCACGCTGCGTCTGGTGGATTTTCCTATTTTTCATCCACAGATTACCAGCCATGCTACATACGTCAACGAGTGCTACAGGTGAGTCACAAATTTAAAAAAAACCATTCATCCTAACGCACCTTGGTATTAATTAGACCCTGACTTTTGAATTTAAGTCAAACACTTGACGACACAGTTGGTGCAGCGGGCAAGTCTCTACTCTCTGCCCCGTTGATTCTTTTATTCCCGTCAGGAGCAAAATTTTCCTCCCCTATGGTAATTTGTGCTTCTGGGTGTGATTGTGTGTGTATGGTGATATATAAGCGTTGCCGGCAACCACGATACAAGTCTTTAATCTCAGTATAGGGATGAGAGGGTAAATGAATTTGTTAAAAAAATCTATAATCACTGATGAAATCTCGTAGTTGTAGTTGGGCTCGTCTGGCTTCATATCCTTGTACTGCACTGTCATTTAAAATACCTGTTACCTAATAATTCGCATAATTTATTAACTCACTTATTAACTAGAGTGATAGCAGTTCATTGTAAGCTTTTTCCCTTCCAAACGGAACTTCAAAAGTTCTGTTATACTGCTTAAAAATGTGCCCAGTTTTCTAGAACAGCCGCAATCTAGGTAAAACAGAAAAAAGGATTTCTACTTGATACGTTGAACTACCAAACGTAATAGTTATTATGACGTATATCTAAAGTTACATACATGTAGGTACAGTAAGCGAAGTGTGCGTTACAGTGTGTGCGCAGCATAGTGACTTGCCTGCATCTGCAATAAAACTTGCCCCAGGGAGGCGTTGTTATTTATGGTACAAGGCATAAGATCTATGAATGATGTGAAAACAAGGCTTTGATAAGACATTTTATATAATAATTGTTCTTATCATACAATAATGCGCAAGGATATGGGATAAATAAATACATAGCCATTAATCGAAATTAATAACTTTATTTTCACAAGTCCGCTTTTACGAAAATCTATAAGCGCCGATCACGGTGCTTTACGCTGCGTCAAGGATAGCGTAAACAATGATGTTCATGACGTAAGCAATAGAGTAATAGCGTGGCCCGACTTGTTAGTCCAACACATTATGATCTACTGATTTAAGTAGACGGTGTACACTCGTTTAGAATATTTTCGTCGTTTATAAAGCTTTTAATAGGGGTAACAATAACACTTTTGCAAACGTAGAGCTAGTTTTTACCGCTCAACTGCAATTTCGAGCAGAGAAGAACCAAGTTAAGCACTGAAGACGGATTTCAACCCTTTTTGTAACTTATTGTATATTTGTAGGTATCTAGCCTTAACTAAACACCGTTGAGCACAATATCAACTAATACCATTAGATGATATAACTATGTCGTCAGCTGGTGATTCAAATAGGCTTTTTTCTTTACATTAAAACAAGCCTATCTGGATAAACCGCTATATCTCGTCACTCACACTCCCAGTGCCCAACCGGCACGAACTAAAAGCGCTGCTCGGGCCCAACTTCGCGCTAACTCGTCCTGTCGCGGGAACACCTCCTAATTGGGTAAATATACGGGAAGTGCCCGATTCATAGATAAATCAAATTCTGTTTGCGATATTGATGCGTTTGATGTTTAACATGTTATGGACTCCATGGTTTATAAAATATGGTAATTATTTACGTTTAAAAAAATGGTGGTCTGTAAAATCGGTTTACGGACCATAATTTTACGTGATAACGTCATAAGTCGAACGCTTAGGTCGATCGTGCCTCTCTTTCCCATGTTCCGCGCTCTCTCGCTTGCACGCTCAGGCTCAGACGGAATGTGACACTTTTTCGTGCGTACAGTCGGTGTTCATCGATTTATAAAACGTTATCACGTCAAAAAAGCTACACATCAATTACAAAATTTTATCAGCAAATAATTCAAGTAAACATAAAAGTGGCAACAGTAACATTTTGAATATATCCTCTACGCACTATCTAGAAAACAGCTAAGAACAATCCCGATTAAGTATCTTTTCAAACGAAGAAACGAATTAAATCGCGCTCACAACGCATCCCGATAGTTACTCCCAGCATCCAGCCCAGGCAACAATTCCCCTAAATAGGTGGAAGAAAACCGACTTGAACTTGCAAAAATGTTGCACTTGTAATTTATATTGTTACTATATCGTTGAGCTGGTCTTAAAAAATACTACATAAAATTAACTATTATGCTTCACACTCACAGCCCCAAATTAAGTTTGATGACATGTGTCGTGGATTCACATCACACACAAAATCACAACCAGAACCATAAACACAAATTTTCCTTGTGGAGAAAACTTGTGTTCCCCCGGGAATCGAACCCGATAACGTGCAACTTAGTTAACAGGCAGTTCATATGCTTACGTATCTTCAAATTTATTTATTCCCGTTTATATCTTCTCATGCATCACCAAAATATTTCGTCAATCTGTATCGTTGAGCATCATCAGTTCTTTCTTTCATCATATTCTATTATAACATCGTTTTCCCCAATAGAGTTATCTGAGTAAAAAGGACAGGCTTTTGTGTTTAGTTTGTTAAACAATTTATTTTAATAGGTTAGTATCTTCTATTTTTACCAGTCGTTTCTTCCCCGCTCTTTCAAGGTAAGTACTGATTTTTAGCCTGGGGCAATTCCGCAGAAATACCATTTTAGAGTTTCAGGAATAGCGTGAAACGAGCACTTATTTCATAGCTACAACATAAACAGGATAAGTAACATTCTACCAAATGTTTCTTGCGACTTGCATATCCAGCGGTAACTAATAACCATTAGGACGGCCGTACGCTTTTTTGCAAAGTAATAAGCAGAGTTAAAAATTATGCTTTTTGATAAAACAAACGCAAAACGCACTCACACTCAGCTCCACACTAAGTTCAAGAACATGTACTATAAATTCTGGGTGCCGGAAACATTTATAACACACACATCTAGAATCAGAAGCATTAAATAATTTAGTGGTTGGTTCGCAAAGGACATTAAATGTCCTTTGCGAACCACCCAGGATCCACAACGCAGAAAGCAGAGACCTAACTGCTAACTGCGCCAACTGGGTCGATGCATTAGCTACAAACTAATTCATATGCTGATTTAAAAAAAAGTTTGCTTACGAATGCAGAAACGTTCCATTTTAAACATAGATAGCAGCTTAGAATACTAACAATTCAAACTTTTCAAATAAATTCTAAGTTTAGCTAAACTCAACCAATAAATTCCGAATCAAAAACCGTATTTATTAAAACAACTAGTGTTTTATTATGATGTCAAATAGGTAATACAGTTCAAGCGAGCGTTTAAAATTCAAAGTTGGCTTGAATGCGGTGCGACGGCATGATATTATTGGATATTGAATTTTATCGTTTTGCGATAAGAATGAATTTGTTTTGAAGCTTGTTGGTTTTACAAGCGTTTTTAATAATGTGCGGGGTATGTAAATTCGGGTGAAGTTTTGCAATAAAAGTTGCGGAGTTTGAGTGCCGTCGGCGATGCATTTGGCTATGAACGAGGTTCAGCCATCAGGAACTCGGGAAATTTTGTTTAGGTGACTTTGTGTTTATTAACAAAATGAAACATTCTGGGTAACCAACATGGTGGCACAAGTACAAGCATCAGTAATTACTTACTTATTGATACAATAAAATTTGTCCCACGTTATCACTACAAAATGATGGTCTATCTGAAATACTGAATATATTGCTGCAATTATTTAAATCGGTCATCCTAAACATGTACAGACTAAACACAGACCAAAGGCTTTCACGAAGACACCAATCGTTACTCATCCGTGCTCCATCCAAACACAAACACTGCTTTTCATTTCTTGAGCAACAGAGTGGTTCATAATTGGAACAGATTACCAGAAGATGTTATTTCTGTAACCACAATAAATAGATTTAAAAACAAGCTCGACAATTGGTTGCTAATTAATAAACAAACTTTGTTAGAAAAGTGAACAGTTATGACTTTCAACACTATGTGTATAGACATATCAGCTTTTTTCTGCTCGTCTATAAATAAATAATTAGATAAATAAGTAGACGTTTTATATTTTACTAGGTTTTAAGCCACGGCTTCGTCCGGGTGAAGAATTTTTTAGGCCCACTATCACACATTCTATGAAAGTATCGATACTGGCTTAAATTTTTATAACACCCGACACAAAAAAGGGTGTTGTAAGAAAATTAAATGAGTAAGAAGTGTTTTATGTTATGTATGGATATATAATCTAAAATCATAACTACTTTTGGGAATTGGATTTCCGAATTAATGCAATTAGTTAATCACAACACCATCTAATTACTTTTGTTGTTAGTCCCAATAGTTTGTCAGGTTGCAAGCAGAATGCCGTAGCAGCCGTTTTTCGGGGCGTCGGGGTATTTTCAAAATTTAATTTTTGCCACTTGTTACTAAGACGAATAATCTAGAAATCTTAATAATCTTTTTTGTAACGCTATCAGAATTAGTAGTACCTCATATTTGTCGGAAATTAGTCATCGTGATCTTTGTGGTTCCAACTTCATAGATTAACCCCTTATACTAGTGGTTTAATTTCGTAGCTGAAAAGTTATTGACAGAAAATATGGATTTTTTGTCAAAAATCGAGAAAAACCTAGTTACCTACGTCTTTGCTCCACTACCGAGATCATCGGTATAAAAGTTATATTATCATCAGCCTTAGCAACCTATGTGCAAAACTTATTGGAGCGATTGGTAGATGGGATGCATGATAAAAACATTGGTAGGTACTTATTTGGCTTAATGTATTAGCATTGCAATTCAGAGAGGCAATGTCATCATTACCTACAATAAGAACTCGCGAATACTAAAACTATAGTTTTCACTTATATTTATCATCCTTATCTTATAACAGCTATCAACTATAATCGACAAGTTTACGTGCCCTCCAAAGCACGGTGACACTAAACTTTTTCCATTTGTGATAATATGGTACATTTAACAGGAAGGTAGAGCAAGTAGTTTAAAACACTTTTTCGCGTATTCTACCAACGTTATTTAATTATTTATCAACAATTATAATGTATCAACAACATCCAAAACACAATGCTTTTTACATGCTCGTAAAAAATTTAAATATCTACGAGAACTGGGTCTAAATACCCTTTTCTCTTAACTTCAATTAGTCAAGAAGAATCTTATGCAAATGTCTTGTTAATTACCGAGTTCTTTCATTAATTCACTTAAAGGGTCGATCTTTTTTGCACTTAAAGGGGATTTGAGAAGAATAATACAAGTCTTTTGTTGGGATTTAAATTTACTTTATGTTTTTAAGGCATAATTTTGAACTGTGCACTTGCCAAGTCGTCAGATTTGTTAATGACTATCCGTGCCCTGCGGTTTCACAGTTATTAAGTTAAAAACCTTAAGTTAACCTATGTGTTAGTCCTAGGTATAAGCAATGTACATTCCAAATTTCATTCGAATCCGTTCAGCTGTTAAAATGTGAAGAGGGAACAAACATACTTACAAAGTTACACATAAACTTTCGGATTGATAATATTAGTTGGAAGTAGGATTTTACCCACCAAACTTAACTTACTACATGCAACTTACAAACTCAGTATGTACTGAGAATCTGCTGAGATAGTAGTAATATGCTAGCGGTAAGAGAAAAAAAACATAATAATAGCTGAATTTAACGTTCAAATGCCAAATGACGTAAGTAAAAGTATGAAATTTTTAAAGGTCACAGTCTCCTTATTATTTTATAAATAGTGCAGTAAATGGTGTTGACTTCTTCATTACGAAACAGCATATCGGCAGGCCGTTCGGCTACTGAGTTGCTTTTATCTAGCGAGGTGTTATTACGTCTGGTGTCCACGGTTTGACAAGGGTAAATCCCCTTTCTCCATATACCCTGTCCCAATGTATTTTTTATATTAGCTGTAAAATGTATGCCTCCGGTTTTGCGTAGGCTGAGCTATCTAGGTAGATAGATTCTCGTAGGTTTATAAAGATTTTACGACGTCATATAATACTAAGTGTGTGTTCTTCATAAGATCTTTTATAAATATAGTTTCCTCGCATGAGCACAATTTCGTTTATATTTACTCAGTTACGTATCAATGTAGAGACAATTTAAAACCACTAACTCACACACATAATAAACATTTTATTTTATTTTAACGTAGAAGTATAAACGTGTCTTGTAGTAAAAAATATATCATCCCGCACTCTGAGAAGACTAAAAAGATGAGATATTATTATTGATGGTGTTTTAGACCTGTGAAACACAAATTGTTTTATAATTTAAACCACCTTCAAAAGACAATATTCTAGTACACATTACTAGTTGAGTTCAATTGAACTGACTTCAAGATACAAAAACGATGTTCTACAATACATTAAATGACAAAACATAGATATTTATGCAAGAATACTTAAAATTACTTTAACTTAAACAACATTTTATTAGTTGCTACTAAAAATAACTTAACAGTTAAAACTAGACAAGGTTAAACAATTACAAATTTAATATAATTCAGTAAATGTTTCCGGTACCAACAACAAAATAAGAAAAGTTATCAAATTTAGTGCAAGGCAGTGAGTGTAAAAACGTTTATGTTATATAAAATAGACAAGGGGACACCAAGAAATCAGCTGCAGAAGGACGAGCATGGACACAAATCGACCACACTACAAAATACTTCTACAAAAAACTATTACACTGGCAGGAGACGTTTTAGCCCTTCGGAAACGTCACATGAAAACATTCAATGAAAGTGCTTTGTGTTTTTAAAATATGTAATACATGTTTAAATGTCATTTACAATTATTAATGTAAAATTTTTAATTATTGTTCTGATTCAACAGTGGTTAAATTAAAGACCTTGGAACTATCAGGGAGCTCACTGGAATTTTACAAAAAGCCCTGTATATAGCTGCATAGTTACTTTTCATTATCCAGAATCTGGCAGTACAGTCATTAACTTTCACGATAGCCTCTTTGAAGCCCATGTTAATAAACGATTTTGATATGAATTGATTTGTCTAATTCTAACATACATATCAATTAAAACATACATGAAAAAAACCTGCAAACGCTACCTACTCGTGCGTGTCTCAGCCATTTTCCCATTTTAGATAATAAATAATTCAATTGTTAAAGTTTTAATGCTTGGAGTAGTATGCCACCTTCATAGTAATAATAATTGAAATCGACAATCGTCATTAATGCTATGTATTGTGTATTTACTTATGGTGAGCTAAGTTTATTCGATACACTAGAACACTTTGCAAAGCTATTACAGCCAGTGAGATCTTTGTTTACCGCGCGGCCGTAAGGTTTCGTGCTCGATGTTGGTATGACATCCTTCAAAAACTGGCGATATCTAATATTATTGCCCCGAGGCCTTTTGAACGGCTCCCTAATACGTTTTATCATTATTCTACTATTCCTCGTCATGTGTGATCTTGTCCTGAAAGTCAGATAGGAAGAAATACGACGAGATAGGGTCCCAGAATCATCTATAGTTTTAGTCCTTGCAAACCTATTTCCTTGTTTGCGTGTGTAAGTTGGATGAGGTGATGATATATAAACTTGTGGCTGCTTAGAACTAATATGTTCCCATGGTGGCAACGGATTTACTTCAGGTTCTTCACAGCTTAATTCTGGAAACGGTATTGGTCCACAAAGAGATTTTACAACTGACCCTCCTCCCGTTTTTCTTATGAGGGGTAGTGGTTCGTCTTTTTTTGCCATCCCGGCATTGTCAGTCTTCAAGTCTGAGCCTGATGGTTGTTGAAAAACATCTGATGCCAATTTAAATGAACGAGTTTTTAATGTAATAGGTGCTTCTGAGTTACTTGAGAGATGTGTTGAAGCTTCTGTTGGGTCATTTGGGCTTTCATCAAGTTCGGATGGGATCATTGCCCCGAAAGTGTATGTAACAAAAATTGCAGAGAAGAAAGACTCCCAAACAAGCACCTTCATGACAAATTCTGGAAGGAAAGTCATAGTCGTTTGAAATTTTAATTGTTTTATTTTTGACTAGCGTTCCACCCCAGCTTGGTGGGGGCAATATCCGGTGGATTGAAAAAATATTAGTTATACACCTTGCTCTGACAATTACGAACACAACACAAAAGGAATCAGCCAAATCGGTCGAGCCATTCCTAATTTTTTATGAGACTCACAAACATTAATTAATGTTTATATATAAAGATTTTGTTTATGCTCGAAAGGCAAGCTATCTTACCTGGTGGAAAGTGAATATGAGGCCGAAGATGTAAGATAATAATGTACATAAGATTTATGTTTTTATATTGTGATGTTATGTGTGTCATAATCTTGTATTTTCTTTCTTTAGTAGCCCCACAATAAGTTCGATGACTTGTGTCGCGGGTGCCGGAAACATTCACATCACACACACAATCACAACCGGAACAAGAAACACAAATTATCCATGGGGTGAAAACTTGTGTTCCCGCCGGGAATCGAACCCGGTACCCCTATAAAGCGAACGCTCACCCAACTTAGCCAACGGGCAGTTCAACATACATGTTAAATATATTACTGTTATTGACTGATATTACTGTTACACCTGTTATTGACAAAAGCATTTATAGATATAGCAACAGCTGCAGCGTCCTGAGTATACCTTTTTATACAACTGATGTTGTTTACTCTGACTCCGGATACTATATCAATAAGGATGTTAGTTCTGCCCCTTTATTAGCCTAATGTTGGTGATGCCCCAGTTATAACACTTAATTCATTAGATGACCGGCTATAGTTGGTGTGTTTGTCGATGTTGTAGGTATTTGTTTTTTCGTATCCGCTCCGTTTATTGTTCCAGCATACACTGGACTTATGCCGAGTTGTTGCAAGTTACAGTGTAGTTGTCTCCGCAATTACCAGTGCGGACAACTAAAATGATTGCTTGATGGTAAGGAAGGCACCGGGCTTTATACAAGGGCCATGTTTCAAAATTCATACCACTATAGAGCGTGATCGTCGTTATAAAAAGTTTCTCTATGGTCTCAAATGACGCTCACGCTACGGGTGAGAAGAAGGTCGGCGCGGACGTCTAACAATCAGCTGTCATGATTTAAAATTGGAATATTTTTTTATAGAAAAGCATACTATAGCCGCGTTATCTTCACGCTTGGATCATACGCTCACAGTTTTTGTAACAGAAAAAAAATATCAAGGGCTTGAGCACTAAGTAACCTATAAGTTCAATGCCTTCATGGTAAGTTTAGTTTTAGGACATATATAGGCAACAAGCCCGTGGATAGCATAATTAAAAAAATCAACATTATTTGTCAATAAGATCAATAATGATCATTATTACTTGTCGAGTTAATCATCATTGAATGTTTTACGATACATTTTCTTAATAATAAATAATGTTACAGTTTTATTCAATTTACTTTTAACTGTTACGTAAATACTTTATTTTTTTATCATTATTATATTTAGAATAATTTTATGAAAGCAATTTTCGAAAATTATATTCATTGCCTATGTAATTTATAACAAAGATAATGGTTTCTAAATACTAAAATAAACGAAGCTCTACATTAATCTGCATGCAGTTTTCACCTTGAATTCTAATGTCAGTAACCTTTTTCAGCAGTAACATGTTAACACTTAGCTTATGACAGTGTTAATTGTGTTGGTGATCAATAAATAAATAAATTAACAATAAAAATCATTGTTATATTATGCAGAATATTAAACCTCGTTGTAACTCACGTTTTAAAATACTTATCAAATTCGCGTTTAAATGTAAATGATCTTGAAGGTGTCAATTATTCGGTACATCCTGGAAGTGTCCATCCCAAAGAATATGATAGTATATATTTTTTTGTAGCAATCCTTACAGTGGCAGCTGAGATAGGCGTTGTTACTCGTATAATATAATCCTTACGTCCGTCTGTTATTCTGACACGGGTTAAGCTGGCACAGCTGTTCACAAATTATAGGTATTTATATTTATTATATTTACTTCTTTAATCAGATCCCTTTCTAAGATCTTTAATCAAACATTTCTTTAGAACCTTGTTGTTATGAATGACTGTTTTGAACTATTGCTCATTGTTTAGAATCTGGTTTGATTAAAATTTTATGACCTGATACATTCTGATTAAGAATAATTGTTTTGAACAATGTTCACATTGAAAACGGATCATGTGATTTCTCTCATATTTTGAACGAATTATTCAATTATATCTATTTATATTACACAAAATATATTATTTAAAAAAATTGAATTTATTGAGCGCACACAACAATAATGAAGTTTACTAATTATTTAAGTATTAAAAATAAAGTCAGATTAGTTGCAAATAAATTGTTGATGAAAAAACAGGCAACACTACTTACCTATTTATTTTGATATGTTTATACTTTATTACAATCCTACTATTATTATAAATCCGAAAGTTTGTGTGTAAGTGTGTAAGTATGTTTGTTTTCTCTTCACACTTTAACGGCTGAACGGATTTGGAATGTACATAGATTATACCTAGGATTAACACATAGGCTTTAGTTTTTAACTTGATAACAGCGGGCGAAGCCGCGGGGCACGGCTAGTTTTAATTATTAATACAATGTTTTGATAAGTGTGTAATTTTTTGACCGGCAATTTTTGGACTGCCCGTTAGCTTTATAAGGTGCACGTTTGCCTTCTAAGCAGGGGTTTTGGGTTCTATTTCCGGCGGCAACACAAATGTTTCCTCAAGGGAATACCACACTAGCTTTGTACCACTAAAAAGTAAAACACAACATATTAAAACAGTTATTTAGTGCAGTTCATATAAAATAACATTCGTTGTAATCGCAATAATACCTTTGTCCGAGCACTACATTTAAATATTATGAAATATAGTGAGTGAAATGAAGAAAAAGGGTGACCCACGTCAAGTTTATGCCTTCTGTGGCTTCGAGGGCGCCATGTGTCTCTATTGTGCGCACTATGAATTGATATTGCTATTATTTACTACGTTCTACTTCTTTATAGGCGCGTAGGGTTTCGAGAACAAAAAACATACCTGTTTTTAGGACACGTGACGCAGTTTAATGTACATATTAACAAAAACCAAAAACATCGACTCTTTCCGCCATAATTTCCGGAACTCTTCATTTGACCTTGATAATATTTATGGGACTAATTAGATACACGTCATACTCTTATAAACAAACAATAATTTAAATAGGTGTTGCTCCGGAGGCATAAGTTAGCAAACGAGTTTCCATAAGCGAAACCTTTCATCTAGCGTTATATTCATTGAATTGTGTTTTAAGATTTTGATAAGTTTTGATATAAAATAAAAAATATGAAAATGAAACATAACACACACGAGACCACAAGTTTTATTCCCAAGGGAAATGTGTGTTTCTGGTTCTGGTTGTGATTGTGTGTGTATGCTCTGAATGTATCCGGCACCCATTTATCGAACTTGTGTCTGGGGGCTGTAAGCGTGATAGTGTCTATTATGTTGAAGCGTTAAACGTTTATTTAAGATAGAAAAAGAAGTATTATTTCTGTAAATATATATCTAGAGATTGTAAATCAGTGAACCTAAAATATCTGATGTTTGTGTTATAAATGTATTAGTTAGACATCTAACCGACCATTTGTCTAAGGATTTAAAACTTTGCCTTTAGCGATATGGTTTTATTGTTTAATCCGTGTCTTACTTCGGCTACGATTCGTGAAGCACACAATGTAATACATCCACTGTTTCCTTGCACGAGCGCCTGTACAGGGCTATAAGGGGTATACACACGGCTGGTCCGGCGACTCTGGTAAAATTTCACGCTCCGTAGCCCGCCTTATCTCCGAGACGGGGATATCTCCTAAAATATAGGTATTTTTACGATAACACAATATACGTTTTCGGAATAAGCCCTGTGTAAAAATAGTTATAACCAGGATGAGGTTTGTTGGCTTTTATGAGGTTAGTAGGTACCTATCCAATTTTGCTATTTGTACAGTTGCAAGGATTGTTGAGGATACTAAAGTTCTGTTAACGATTAAATATCGAAATGTTGAGTTAGCTGAACAGTTTTTATTGTTAATCTTTAACGATGATAATACGTTCTCTTTATTTGTCCTTTGAAAAAAGAGTATTAAAAATGTGTAATGAACCTTAATTCTAAAAGTAAATACCTACTTATATAAAGAACTGCCCATTGGCTTAGTTAGGTGAACGTTTGCCTTCTAAGCAGATGTATCGGGTTTGATTCCCGGCGGGAACACAAGATTTCTCACCAAGGAAATTTTGTGTTTCTTGTTCTGGTTGTGATTGCGTGTGTGATGTGAAAGTTTCTGGCACCCACGACACAAGTCATCGAACTTAGTGTAGGGCTGTGAGTGTGAAAGTGTTTATATTTAATGGTATTAATTATAAAGCTTATTTTTTAAAGTACTACTAATAATTCATTGTTTGCATCCTCCAACAGCTCTAAAATTTAAATTAATCTTGACCATTACTCATGTTTTTTTGATGCATTACTCCCAACTTTATATCTGCTGACGATGAATCGTTGTCAATATGAATGTCATGTCGCAATGGCATTGTCTCTCTTCTTATATCAACGCACAGCGTCAACAAGCGTAAACAAAATCGAAAAGTCATCAGTAAAATAATACGTTACTGATATTTTAAAATTTCAAAACTTGTGATCTGAGATCAAACTCTATGCGATTCTCTTTGCAAAAATAAATGAAGAGCTAAAAAATAATCAGAACAAGTAAAGAAACAAATACGAATTACATTCTGTTATAATAAGCAAAGTTAAAACTGCATTAAGCCTTGGTCATTTTCTTGTAAAAGTACTCATACACTTAAATAAAACCGGCGAATACGAGTCGGACTCGAGCACGAAGGGTTCCGTACCATTATCTATAAAAAATCAAGTTTGTTGTATCGGAGCCCCCCTTAAATATTTATTTTATTTTATTTTTAGTATTTATTGTTATAGCGGCAATATAGAAATACATCATCTGTGAAAATTTCAACTGTCTAGCTATCACCGTTCTTGAGATACAGCCTGGTGACAGACGGACGGACAAACGGACGGACAGCGAAGTCTCAGTAATAGGGTCCCGTTTTTACCCTTTGGGTACGGAACCCTAAAAAGTACGTTGATTTCGGTTACGGTACTTTAAAATATCATTATCGATACTAAATAATTTTCCCATCTCATTCCTTAACTATAAAAAGCACAATCTCCTATTTCAAGCTCCAAAACCGCGGGCTCATCAAAAGTAGCCAAACTATTTCACAAACAGCGCAGCCGATCGGCGAAGTCTAGAATTAACCGAAGTGCCAACCCTAGGCGGTGCGGTTGCTTGTGTCAATTAAACTTGCCCGTTGTAGACGCGGTTTTGCTGGCCTAGGGCTGCGCCAAATTTACTGCCGACCAACTTCTACCAAGTTTAAACATTGTTATTTGCGAATTTACAAAGTTGAGGAAAAATATGCATGAGGTGTGAGAATATGCTGAGGAAACTTTTTCGGCTTGGAGGTGTTAAAACATGTGTTAGGATGTCGAAGATCACATCGGTCTTTGTTTGTTTAATCTGTTGATTAGTAGCACGTGCAGGTTAATATTTTAAGGGTATTAAGAAATAGGCAACGAAATTTCCTCTTAAATACAAGAAAACTTTTGCAATGACAAATGACTACTTAATTATTCACTTTAACTCTTCCTCCAGGAATAGTGAGTGCTGTGCTGAGGACACTGTTGGCTCTTCATATGGGAACGGAACTAAAAGATTTAACATGCACCTAAGGAGGCCTTTCACACATTTTATGACAGCTCGAGAAGAATCTGGCAAGAAACTAGATCGTCTCCCTTAAACAGAAAGGATTTTTATCGTTAGATATTAATAAAAATATATTTAAACGTATATAAAACACACAAGAATTCAATATACTAAAAAGTAATCATAAAAATTCTGTCTGAATGAGTTGATATGTAAAGTTTTTAAATATCTAATTGTTTTCAAAGTGTTGACTGGATCTGGTTGAATAGATATGGTAGCAGCCTTCAGGCTACAATCCGGGCATATACCGCCAAAGAAGTAAGCATTCTTGATGCGTAAGGTTGCTACTCTAAACTGCCCTGATTACCCTGTTATGCATATCCTCACGGAATGTCTACGCTGTGGAGATGCTCAGAGAGGCATCCCAATAGAACTTAAAAGAGTTAGTAAATGAAAAAGTATTATGTCCGATCCTCTCTCGGAGGAATCGAAAAGGCTATATAAAATGTATAAGCTGGTGATGAATACTGTGACGCCTTAGAAGTTTACTATAAGTGTCAATTGATAATGGGGTTCATCGTCAACTGTTAAATAATATCATTTAGTTTTTTTTTATGTGTTACTTAAATGTTATTAATAGGATATTATTTATGTCTTGTGTTTGCTTTAAGAACGACATAATCTTGTAGATCACTTTAAAATAAAATTAAAAAAAAATGTAAGTAATAGTAACTGGCAAATATTCGTTCTATTTTGCAAGCTCGGAAAGTATGTCACTCGGAAAAGAATTCCTCGAAACAGACTTTCTAGATTACACCGCTATAAGGCAAGACCGTTAGTCATTGCTTACCTACTAATTACATAACAAAATCAAACGTGGTCTGAGATAACGCTTACCCTTAATAAAGTACTCTTTCATCCACTTTGATCGAAGCTGCAAATAATATCAGCACTACTTCTTAGAAATTAAAAAATCCAGCGTGATTACCTCGACAACAATGACAGCATCACTTACTATCAGGTGAGATAATAATCAAACGCTATCCTATCAATCTCTTTGATACTCAAGGTACAATGTTATGCTGAGCATATGAGAATATTATGCTCACTAATTAAATATTTGTATAGGCAATATGCTGTTTGAAACGCAACCAAGGCTATTTGAGCAGTTCTAGTTTATTAATATTCGGCATAGGCGTGATAAAAATCGAAGTGGACTTTGAAGAGATTATATATTGCCAGGCTTATATACCATAGGAAATATTTTTTAGCTGCTTTCCTTAGCAGTTTCACTTTCCTAACGGCCTTCTTTTTAAAAAGTGACCCCAATTTCTACAGTTATCGTACAATAAAGCGGTAGAACTGGTCGCCTGCGACTTTGTTCCCTGTACGGACCCGAGCTCTCGTGTCTTCCGTGAATATTCTCCTAGGTAAGGATTGCAAATAAAAGATGTAAGTTACACTCAAAGTTTTTATCCCTCTCCCACAAACATCCACAACAAAACCATTAATAGACAAACTCATCGGCCATTGTTTTTCCAAGTGCCAGGAGCCACTTCGAGAAGCAGTATATATTTTCTCCGCTATCGCGCAGCATTCTTTTTAAGAAAAATTCGTTAGCGCCCGGCCGTTTTACCCGCGCTGAATTTCGATTAGAAAAAGACAAAGAGCCGATTGTAGAGCTCAAAGTGGAGAATCAATTAAAGAGGGCCATCGATTCTGGCGGCCGATAACGTCTGTCACTAGTAAGTGAAAACGGCCGATAAGGCGTCTGCAGACTGCCGGTTGCTGCCCGCTCCTGAATACGCTCCTTAATTATTTCAACCGCTATCGTGCCCACGTATCTTAACAGCGTTGTGGGTTTTTTATTTTCTCAGGAAAATATAGGTTCTGATTGTTGATAAATTAGATTCATATTTACTAGTAGTTCGCCCCGAACTGACCCTTCTCGTTCACATTTTGCCCAATAGAGAAAAACTTATGTAATTACTAGCCGTGCCTCGCGGCTTCGCCCGCTATAATCAAGTCAAAAAGTAGCCTATGTATTAATCCTAGGTATAAGCTATGTACATTCCAAATTTCATCCAAATCCTTTCAGCCGTTAAAGCGTGAAGAGTGAACAAACATACTAACACACACAAACTTTCTGATTTATAATATTAGTAGGATTACGTAGTAGTTTCTATTAACTGTTTCAGTAGCTCACATGTCCCTGTGAGATGTTAATAATAACGAAAGGATAACTTCGTCGCTTCCGGCAGGGCTTGAGTAGCTCAGCGGTTAGAGCAATAGGGGATGACACCTATAGCCGCGAGTTCAATCCCCGCCTCAAGCTATAATTTTTTAAATTCTAAATTTATCACTATAGTTCTGCCTAGCATGGCTAATGCTATATAAATAAAATCAATTGATTTGGGTCGACGTTATATCAACACAATGTGGAGCTAACTGCAATGTTAGACTCGTGGGCCGTAGTAATTTCTATTAATTGTTTCGGGAGAAGACGTCACACGTCCCTGTTAGACGTTAATAATAAGGAAAGGATAATTTCGTCGTTCCGGCAGGGCTTGAGTAGCTTTGCAGAATATCACAAAAAAGAAAATATTGTTGCCCCTAACGTAGCCGCTTTAATTTTTTAATTTATAAAAATGTTATTGCTGTTTTTGGCTCTGAACCACCCCTTACAATATTCTCTGAGAATTTGAAATTTTTTGCTGGTATGGTTTAGACGCTAGATGTCTCTGACAGACAGACGGATGGACAGACAGACCGACGGACGGACCGACGCAAGGACGGTGGACAGTCAAGTTCTGAACTTAATACTTTACCAAGTCAACTTAGAGATCTCGCATTGTTCGGTCAATTATAATTTAAAAAAAAAGGAAACAGGTTCGATTTCTCCTTGACCTACGTATAATATCACATCACACTGTAAATTGTTTAGATTACAAATACAACATAACCGAAATTAAAATTTCAAAAAGAAACCTGAGCGATAAAGTGTATTGATATGACGTGGACTAGGTAACGAGTACGATAAAATTCAAACACCAATCCACTTTTATACTAATTTATTATAATTATATATATACATTTAAACACACAATCTGTACAATAAAACGAGCCTATAGATCTCTTATTCTCAATAAAAGATACAATTTACACATTAGCTATAAATAAAAATGTAAATACGAAGAGTAAAATTTATTCTCATTGTGCATTAATTTTGTTTATTTACAATCGACAAGCGTGAGGGGGCAAGCTTGGTTATAAATTACTATTAATATCTTAAACAAATAATTTACGTCTAGTTCATTAAATTTTGTAATTAAATTATGGAATCAGGTAACAGAAGTCGGGAATAGATATAAATCACATGATTTATTATTTTTGGCACATTTATTTGTGGAAGAGTATTTAATAAGCGTTGCGTCGCGTCATGATGAAATAGAATATTATTATGTAATTAGTCTAGAGTGGGTGTCTCGGTAGGACAATACACGCACGTACAATTGTAGGTATAATTTAAAATGGAAATGGGAGCAGGAAAACGCCGAATGGGTTAACGACTTTCATGAATAATTACGCAAAACTATTGTGAGGCGTCGGCATTGGAGCCAGGTGGTGTTAGAATTTAAAGTTTTACTTAATTCGTACATAACGAGACATGATTATTCATAAAACCAAAGAGAGATTTCAAATACAGATTAAAATAAACATTTAACGGTTCTTTGTTTTATTGTATCATTTTATTTTGATACAATCTTATGCAATTACATCTTGTTAGTTTAACGTTACTTAGACTCTTATATTGTTCACATGATCAGTTTTCACAAATGTGATATAATTATTATCTTATTACTAACTGTTGTTAATAAAATGTTATATCATTTTTACATCTATTCTCTTACGCCATGGATCCTAGAAATGCGATGCCGTTATTTAACGACCGTAAAATGACGGCTGTCGTAGAATGTAGGCATTACTATTTGACATAAAACAAAAAATAGTACGTGTTGAAAGTAATATAAGAATATTATTATGTAACTAATAAAAGTAAGACTATCAGTAAATATAAATTAAATATCGTATTACGTTGTGACTTATCACCGTTACGTAGTTGTTTAATTTAATGTTTACCCGTAGTTACAGGTCATTTGAATTTGTGAAAATATAAAGAAATATGTAGGTACTCGACAGCCGTTATAACATTTTCAGCATTATAGCCGCTGTATAGCGGCACCGTGAATCTATAAATCAGTGACATTAGTCCCCCTTCAAGATATGACATAAAATTCAGGATGATATGTTTCAAGTTCATCTTTTTACAAATCTAATGAATTTTATCATAATAATGTTTAATTTTATATTACCTCATGATATATTTTTTGATAATTTAGTACCAAAACTTAAACTAAACATAATTCATAATTATTATATCGTTCAAAACAACAGGTTTCAAGGACCACATTTTTTTCGTTACATTATGCTATGATCGTTGCGAAGAAAACAAAGATTCAATTATTTTAACCTATAAGATCCATTTGAACTAGAAGTATTAGAGCCAAGAATGGCTGCCTCCAACAATGCAGACTTTTTGTTCCTGTAACAAAATAAATAGGTCAATTACATAAAGTGTAACGCATACAATTTTATAAAATTAAAATGATTTGTGATATTCATGCATGACATGTATGTTTATCTCTAATCATTTGGCTTATGACAACTATCTCACCTGAGGGTAAGTAATGATGTGATTGAAGATTTTTAAGACGTTATATTACCAAATCATCACTCCACTTGAAAGACTATGTTATACGATATACAAGTACAATGGTCTGTTGCAATTTATTCGACCTAAACCAGTTTCCCAACTATTCAATCATAAAATACGATAAACAATATTTGCTACCGTGGAATATTGAGATACAATAACAGGAAAATGATAAGATAAACCTTCAAAATGTACCAAAGATTCAATTTCACTTTGTTCCATAAAATAATCCGAAAAAAGCATTTGAGTACGTAAAGGTGGATCTCAGAGTTTGCACAACGATATCTCTGCCACGCCGATACCTCCACACCGAGACTCGTAGATAAAAGTATTTTACTTTTGTTTGGTTAGCGATAAGAGCATTCCAACCCACTCTGCAAACCCCATTGCTTACACCGTATTTACACTCGCTAAAAGTTTTAACAGTAATAAACAAGGGGATAAAGATATTCGAGTTTCATGGACCATTTGTTTATTCGAATGTCTAGCGTCTATTTGATATCATATTACTCGGCTGTTCAAACAGTTTTTCCTCTGGGGCCGGGAGCTGCAAGAATTGATTGTACGCGGTCTGCGCTGAATATTTATGAGGGTTAAGTGTGTATGCGAACTCGTTGAATGTTTAATCTCTATTTGGCTGTATGCGAGACCCGAGGCGACCGTGCCCGCAAACCGTGAGATCCAGGTGAGGCGTTTTGCACACGTGGTACATCTTTCCACGCTGGAACTGAGATCGGTTAAATTCGGGCATCCCGCAAGGTGGACGCGTCTTTAAGTTTCTATTCTTCATACTGAAACACTTATAAAAAAACGCTTTCACACTCACAGACCCACACGAAGTTCAATGACTTGTGTCATGGGTGCCGGAAACATTCAGATCACACACAGTCACAACCAGTACCTGAAACACAAATTTTTCTTGGGGCAAAAACTTGTGTTCCATCCGGGAATTCAATTCACCCAACTAAGCCAACGAGCAGTTATTGAATGACTTTGTTCTCCGTATGTTTCTTATTGTGTGAAAGCTTAGCTGTTTAGTAACAGTTCAGTGATTAATTAGTTCAATGCCATTATTGAATCATTTTTCAGATTATCCTCATAATGAAAATGCCCTTACATGCATGTTTTTGTTCGTTTGCTTTTTCTTGTGTTAAAACATGTTTATAAATGGTCCAGTTATAAATGAGTTTAAAACCAATGTGTTCGCATCTTTAGGGTTCCGTTATTCATAATTTAAATTTACCCTCATGAATTGACTTTGTCGACCGTCTGTCTTTTCAAGTGTTAAAGCTTGTTAAGGAACAGTTTCAGGAAAATTAGTTAAAACATTTGTCTTCGTCCATATTTGCTGTGTTAATTGAATATATTTATAAAATTGACAGATGCCATATCTATTAAAGTATTAAATGAATAAAATAATGGCTTAGTTTAACTGTATTCAACGGTGCAATTTCGAGGCATTTTTTCTAACTCATAAAATTTACTTGTTTCGGAAAAAAGTTTTCTTTTTTTAAAATGGAGATAATAAATTCAATTTTATGTTATTATATATTCAATATACAGTTAAAACTTTTTTTACGGATTATAAAACCATTTTCGTCCATTAAAATTATCTATTTCAAGTATGTTCAAACGCGGATTGTTTACAGTGAAAACGCTCTTTAAAAAAAGTTTGTCACTTTAATACAATACTAGTCTTCTAATCCAGATAAGTCGCTGGATTACATGCTATTCTAAAACGGTATGTTAAAGATGTAACATGCTTGTAACGAATTTTCCATTGAAAATCCAGTTGAACTTCCAGTATTCTTCTTACACTGATGCTTGTGACACTGATTTACTACATGTATGATCTTGTTTTATACTTGTAATATTTCAGTATATCAACTTATAATAAAAACATTGTTCGAACAACTGTAACCTTAACACGTTGTATTGGGATGTAATGTTAACAGTTGATTAATCAGTAGATGTGTTGATGAACTCGGGCCTTCGAATTTCATCAGATATCAAAAAAATGCTAATGCACCGCGGTAATATTCTTCCGCATACGATAAAAGGCTGGGACGCAAAGAGCGACTCAAGTCATCGGCACAATTGCCACATTGGGCCCGTCACATATTCTCAACCCATTCCGCCGCGACTTCTCCGAGCACATTTATTTTTTACCGTGGGAGGGAAAAGAGACGTTTTTAATAATGCAGTATATTGTTACAAAGAATACAAAGCGGCAAGTAAAGCCTCCTGCGGCTCCAGTCTCGCTTTGAGACTCCGTTATATTAAAGGCTTTATGTATTAAGTTTGGTTGTTTGATGGTCGGTAATTCAGTTAGGCAGATTGGTAAACATGCGCTTAAATATTTCAGTGGAAGTAAAAGGGAAATAAAAAGCAGTTATTGCTAAGCGCTATCGACCAAAGTAAACGTAGCGTATTTTACCGAATGAAAAGTAATGGGTGAGTATAAATTCTATTGACAAAAAATATATATTATTCGAAAAATAAGAAAACAAATCATATTGAATAAAACGAGTATCTTTGCAACACGACATTTTTAAGCTATTGCATAGCTTCTATCGCGGGCCTTGAGCGTGGAGACCGAATCCAGAAATTCTTCATTCCGACCTTCACTCCGACCGGCACAGCTGTGATACTTTTTAGTTTTGCCATCTATCGATGAATAGCAGAACTTTTAATGACTTTTTTGAAATATCACGCTTGTCTCTTTAGTTCAGCAACTCGCCTCTAGGTGGCAGGAAAAAAAATACTGCATAAATAAAATATATAAATAATTATAATTGCATAAGTTGATAAAAATGCTATGCAATAGCTTCACCGCGGCACAAGTCTTTTTTTAAAAAAGTCATCTTTCACATTTCGCATTTATCAAAGAAAGTTCATTAATTACTATGATAAAATGATGTGCTTATCCATGCTGTTATAATCCAAACATTTTTTATGTAATTTATATGTCAAATAAAAAATTTTGTTATATCAAGTGCCTATAGTTTTTGGCATACTTTATACAAAATCCTATTGTTAAGGTATTTTTTATAGCTGAATTAATTATTATTATCTACTTCTGATATTATCGTAAATAAGCAGTTCCAATTCTATGGATCACTCTTTAACACAATGTCTTATACTATTTGATCAAATAAGCAAACACTTGCCTAGCTTATATGAAAAAAACATTTAAATATTATTTAGAATTGTATATTAAAGCTAAACTTTTGCATTTTTTATAAGCATGATGATGAACAAAGCAAATCTTTGATAAAATAAAAAAAATCAGTTTAGTTCCAACATGAATGGGAACAATTGGAGAATAAACATAAAAAAATTACCTGATGCTTGCGTTTGCGGTGGGCGGTAGACGCGGGCGGCGTCGCGGTCGGGCGCGCGGTCTAGTTGTGCCCGCACTACGCTCGGCCGCTCCGTGCCACCGGCAGGCTCCGCCCGCACCACCGAGCGGCTCACATTTGCACGACGCGGGCCTGCAACCAAACGAGGATGACCATCTTTGCAAGTTTTTGAAATCGCGCGGTTTAGGCCTATAGCCATTAAGTTGAACATCCTTGCAAGACTGAAACCCTGTGGTGCGGACCTACAACCAAATGAGTTGAAAATCATTGCCAAATTGATCGTTAACATTTGAATCGAGCAGAGAAGCAATATAAATATTTTATTGAGATAAATAAATATGTGAATATTGTTAAAGTTTTACAATTAATATAATCATTATAATCTTTTTTTATAGTCTGTAAATATAACAGACACTTGATTTTTCTTAACGGAGCAGCCGAGCGTTTTTCTTTTACGTATACAAACAAAAAGTCAAACGAAACTATTTAGTAACTAACGATGATGACGATTTTGGCCGAAATGTCAAAAATGTTATAAATTCGAGATGAATGAAATAGGTACCACTTAAATCTCAAAAAATTAAACAAGTCGATCAAAATGTCGACGGTAGACACACTTTGTATGGACCTAATGAAGTGGATTGGAAACTACCATGATATTAGAAAAGATACATGCTGCGGATGCTTAGTACATCCTCTGATGTTTATAATATCACAGTGGAAAGTTTAGAATGCATAGGAATTGTTTGGGGAGGGAAAAAAGAAAGTTAGGTATGTGGATGTAGAAAAGGACCACTGCAAAGATGGATATAATTTATAAAGATTGTATTTAGAAAGGTATGGGAGTCGAAATGAGGAATCACAGAAGATCAGAACTAAAAACATGTTTACCGATCCTACATAAAGTGTGTAAAGACATTCCAATAGACCAACACAAATATTATGAAAAAAATTCAGATCCAAAAACTTGTCAATAAAATACTCTATCAAACACAATATATTCTGTATAGGGAGGTTATCGTGTAACTAAAAAAATTGAGCACAACGTTTTTCGTGATGGAAATACGGAACCAAAAATTTCACTATATAAAAATGTCACATATAGCCGGAAAATTGGCAACTAACTATAATCTGCAATATCCCGTACAAGTAATTAACTCCAGTGTCGTAAAACAAGTGATTAAAATGGTAATTACTGCTGTAGTTTACCGTTCGCCGATTAATGCTTTTACATCGAAATTATCCAATATTGAGTAATTTCTCTGTGGTTTTTGAGCACAGGAAGGCTCGGCTTCAGTAAAATTATACCTAGAATAACTCTCTAAAATAGTTTGGTATTTAGAAGTTTCAGCCACAATTTGTTGTAATTTCTTAGTATATTTATTACGCAGTAGTGCAAAAACAATAATCAAGTCAGGTAAACCCACCACGTGTTTAATGCGTTTTTATTAGATTATTTCAAGTTCCAAACAAAAAGTATTTGTATAGTTTTAATATAATGGTTATCATCCGATTAAGCCATCATTATGTCCATACTCAGAGTTTGGTGAAGTCGGACTTTATTAATAAAAGTAACTGATGTGAACTAACAAACAAACGCATTCACACTTACGGCCCGACACTAAGTTCAAAGACTTGTGTCGTGGGTGCCGGAAATATTTACATATCACACACACAATCACACCCAGAACCAGAAGCACAAATCTCCCTTGGGAAGGAAAATTGTGCTCATGCCGGGAATTGAACCCAGGGACACAGCGCAGAGGGCAGAGACTTGTCCACCACACAACCTGGCAAGAGACTCGGAGGCGCGTTTTCTTTTCATTCATTAAAAAAAAACATTATTAAACACTAATACATAATTATATTAACCTAGGTATATCTACATCAGAATACATAATTGAAAGCGCTTGTGCAGTTTGCCTCCATGCATCCTATCGTTTTATAATAAGGGTCAATCGTTTTGTCTAGATCCTGCTTATACAGTAATAATTTCAAACATATTCCCACACAATACCTTCGAATTAATAATATAAATGAGATACATGCAATTTTATAACAAAGTATCTAATTATTATCTACTTGGTTCAATTCCAATCTCCATTTCCTCGAAAATCATAAATTCTTCATGAAAGGTACACATGCAAATGACGGTTTTTGGAAATGTATTTGTTTCACTCCACGAGAGGTATTTGATTCGTTTGATTTTATATCTCTTTGTGAGTTTGTAAAAAACGGTAAAATGAGAATGAAATTCCTTTCAATGCATAATTTTTGGTCACACACACTAATGTTTGGTCTTTATGTTGGTTAGTGGTGGTTCACTTACCAACTTCTTTATGTTAGGCTACCGTTTGATCAATATCTCACCATTTATCTGTATAACTGGTAAGAGAGTGGTTAAACGCTAGCCTATAAATTATATTTATAATAGAGTGAAAAGGCAAAGCATAGGTACTCCATGAAAAGTCGATTTCGTCATTCCAAAGTTAGATATCCGAAGAAGTTTATTAAATATGTGTGCTTCTAATAACGTAAATATACTTTTTTTTTATACTCGATAGGCAAGCATTTGACCACTATCTCACCTGATGGAAAGTGATGATGCGGCCGAAGATGTAGCATGCTTGCCTAGAAGATACCTATTCACTCTTGACTTGAAGACTCCCAGATTATACTGTTCAGGGAACAAAAACGCGGGCAATGAATTCCACTCCTTGCAATTTGGAGTTGGCACTTATTATAGCAGATCATCATTTAAGATTGTAAGAAAATATAAAGGATATAGAGTGTCATGATAATTATTTACGCATATTTCATTAAAATTTTACTCCATTTGATTGTAGACCGCATTGCTTCAAAAGTAAGATAGTTCTCAAAATCAAGCCTATTCAGCGTAAAAGTAAACCTCAAACTACGCAAAAAGAACCTCCACTCATAATTAATCAAATGAAAAAGGATTACGTAACTAAAACCTTTCGCAAATGAATAGAAAATTCATAAAGGATGAAAATAAAGCGAAATAAAGGGCGTATTCAAGATGGCCGAGTAGGCCGCATAATGAACCGTTTGAAGAACTCGGTTGTTTACTCTCTTCTCTCTTACTCTCTTTATTAGCGGTGCTTTTCATCTCGGTTGCTTTTGGTGAAGTCGAAGGCATCGGGATCTCTGGAATAAATAAACTGGTTTAATAAACATTGTCAGTATTAAAATATGCGAAATACCTTTCTTCATTTGTTGCTCATTTTGAATTATGTTGATTTAATTAAACAGTACACATAAACTGAAAATAATTAAATAAAGATGTTATTATTTAAGCAATATCATCTGTGTCCCGTAGTTTTGTCTCTGTTTAACAGTTTTAAAGTAGTTTTAAATTAGCAATGTCATCATATTGAATTTGAAGCCAATTAAAAGTAACAAGCAGACTGATGAACAGAAAGTAAAAAAATAGTAGACATCGCTTCTCATAACGACGATCATAATCTTATTAGTGTAATAGCATTCACGTACACCGTTTGGTACTTGGTGACATCTTTTCCAACTTGAGGGTGATAAACTATTTTTCTTTTATTATGAACTGGCTGCGCCGCCGTTTTACCCGCATAAGTTCAGGACGCGAGTAATTTGGGAGTCTTCAAGTCAAGAGTGAATAGGTATCTTCTAGATAAATATGTCACATCATCGGCCGCATCATCACTTTCCATCAGGTGAGATAGTGGTCAAATGTTTGTCTATAATGCATAAAAAAATAAACCCGCGGGAATTCCGGGATAAAAAGAAGCCTTTGTTCTACCAAGCTCTAGACTATCTGTGTACCAAATTTAATTTAAATCGGTTCAGTAGTTTTGGCGTGAAAGTACGACAGACAGATAAGCCGACAAAGAGAGTTACTTTCGCATTTATAATATTAGTAAGAATAATGAAGCATTCGACCTCTATCTCACATGATAGAAAGCAATGTAGCAATGTAGTCAATTTTTGTCACTCAATTATATAAAAATATTTGAACTTCTCGTTGACATAAATGGTTGAGCGTTCGCCCAGCGATACCCCGGGTTCGATTCCCGAAGGAAACACAAGTTTTCTGCCCAACGAAAATGTGTGTTTATGATTCTGGTTTCAGGCACCCACCCACGACACAAGTCAAACTTAGTGTGGAGTTGTGAGTGTGAAAGCGTTCATTTATTTATAATTATTATTACCGTATAATCTGATGGAGCCTTCGGTCTCGCCCAGCGAGTTCTTGGAAATGCATCTGTAGTTCCCAAAGTCTCCGGTCTGGAGGTTGCGTACTGTCAGCTTCATGTGAGCCCTGGGGGAATAACGGACTTAATGAAGGCAGACGATGAAAAAATATTGCGTTTACTTACATACTTAAAGTTATGAATAATGATGTTTGCAATGCTGGCGTTACTAAAAAAAAATACGATAAAAGTACTCATCTGACGAAGTTTCATCCATTTAAATAATTACCAAAATGGTAAATTTTTCCAATACCCTATTTTTATTTATGATTAGATTTTCCAAATCCATAAGTTCAGTCATTTTAAACAATAATTTATACATGAGATCATCATTAGTCGTTACAAACTCACAAAATCATGACGATGAGGAACGGAATCAAAGTTTGCATATTTTATACTATTTTAGAAAACATGATGTCAAAACTTTAAAAATGTAAGCCAAATAACATTATCTCTGCAAATGTTTAACAAACTCATCATTATCCATCTGTGATCCTTGTATTCTTGTTTGATCGCTTAGCACATTTTTCTGCTCCCTCTCTTTTCTGTCAGCCGTCATCTTTACACTCCTTTCTTACTCATATTTTGACAGACTACATTTACATAAGTCTCCAATGAAACAACAGAAATTCAGAACGTTATTCAAGTGATTTATTATACGCGCTACTTTTCATATGTCACTCAACTGCCAAGAAAAGTTTCTCCGATTTTTAACGTTTTCACCGACATTAGTTTTTATGAAAATTTAAACTAGCTATTCCCCCCTACTCTACAATCTTGGGACCGACTTCAGACATAATAATATATCTTATTCCAGGCTTTGTGAATTTCTGCTTCTAGTTCTGAGTGTTAATGTGTATGTGATGTAAATGTTTCCAGCACCCACGATACAAGTCTCTGAACTTAGTGTGGAACTGAGCGTGTGATTGCGTTTGATAAATATTTTCTCTTCCTTCTTTTTCCATTGCTGACCGCGGTATGTTCCAATTAAAAACAATGATTTCATATCCAATCAATAACAATGATATACATAATATTATCATCATCTTATTACTTCACAAGAATTCGACATTTCTGCAATAAAGCTGTTAATTTCGTGTAAATGCCATGTATTTGTCGTTCATAATTCCACCACTGTGCGGCTAGCCAAAATAATCCTCGATGTCTTATACCTCATGAATGAGTCAAATATTATGATGCCGAGCTTTAGGATATTAACCAGCTTTATATTAATACGAAGCTTAATTATTATTACCTAGTATTATTATTATGAGAATGATCGTCGGTCGTCAAGATCCGTTAATTACTCTTCATGTTTACGGGCAGATTATTTTTTTACTTGAGATGCGGCGGGGCTGAATTTTCTTAATTTGTTGTTTATAATGAAGGAGTTTTCAAAGGAAGGTATTGTGTACTCTGCACCGATGAGCGGAAACAAAATAGTTGAAGTCGGTATTTTCAAGCTTTTCTTGTGTTAAACGCAAGCAAAGCTTAAAAAACCGACTTCAACGCTTATATTTTGGTTTTGGCTTAATCGATTTCGATAAAATGTATATGGGACCACCACCGAAGTATAATCTACCAACCAAAAAAAAAAACATCAGAGTCGTTTCATAATTGGCGGATATATCGCAGAACATACATATAAAAAACATACAGTCGAATTGAGAACCTCTATTTTTGAATACGGTTGAAAAATATTTTTACTATAACGTAGACATTGTATTTGACAATTTCTAGCAAACGCTTTAAACGCTTTCACACTCACAGCCTCATAATACGTTCGACGACTTGTGTCGTGGGTGCCGGAATATTTACGTCACACACACAACCACAACCAAAACCAGAAACACAAATTTTCCTTGAGGATAAAACTTTTGTTCCTGCCAGGAATCGAAACCGATATAAGGCGAAAGCTCACCCAACTAAGCCAACGCAAGCAGTTCAATTATAACAATTGTAATAGTTTTTAGTTCAAAAATAATATCATTATATATTTTTATTTATAACTTATTTTTTCAATTTCCTTAATTAACTTGTTATATTATTAATTCCGATGTATAGGAGTGGGGATAAGAATCCTCCTTGAAGAGCTGTTATAGAGAGCGTGAGTATAACATTTTTTATTTTTTTGTTTTCTTAATAAAATTCAGAATTCGTATACATATAATATTTTAAAATAACTGAATCCTAATGGAATCTTATAAATAATTTCAGAATCCAGGCAACAGAATTGTGATAATTGAAGTAAAGCATCAATAATCACGATTCATCAATTACCAGAGAGAAGCGTTGAGCGGAGTCAAGGGGCGATCTACAGCAAAAGTGGTTGTAAACCTCCGCGGGGATTCGGGGAATCGAGGATTGATAGACTGTTTTATAAATGACTATATGTATCCTGTAGAGTCATCAAATGAAATGTGCCATAATCTATTTAATTGTAATAAATCAATTCGATATTGAAATAAGTTAAATTAAAAATGCTAGTAAACATGCACATTATCTTAGAAATTTTAGACTTAGGCTAAAAAAAGCCAGCAACAGATAAAAGTAAAAGATAAAGTTAATTTTTTATATTTAGTGTTAATCCCGATAATGTTTTTAGGCTTCAAGCACGCTGCGAAAGTTAGTGTTATTGGGGTGCGAACGTTAGTATTATTATCGTGGGAACTCCTTCGTAGCCTCTGCTCTCGCCGAACCCCGTTCGACACGTGTTTCGTCTCTACACGAGGCATCCTCAGGAGCTGTTGACTCGCCGAATTCTAGAGCGAGAGTCTCTCGTTCCTTTCGTTTGAGATCCTGGTAGAAGCCTAACAACATTATCGGAATTAACACTAGATATAATAAATTTACTTTGTCGTTATGGATTTCCGAAAAGTAACGCCTAATTCAATAAATTTTCTAAAATTAAAAGATGTTCTCAATTGAAGTCTCTACATGACATTTTGCTCTCACAATATACAACTTAAAGTGGCGTAGAATGACGTTATACGAACATTTAATGTAATAATATGTTATTTTTTTATCAAAAACGTTTATTCACACGGGCCCCAAAGAGGCACTCATGATAGTTAATGATTCTACTGCCAGATTCGCAAAATTACAGCCATTTCGAGAACGAATGATTGTTGATGATAATGATTGTTTTGTGTTGTAAATGAAATCATAATTTGATCACGGAGCTGAGCTTTCAGTGAAATGAGTATCATATGTGCAGAGAGGGTAGCTGTGGATGTCCAAGTTTAAGTAAGGCGAGTATTAGTCTCCAGCGAGACTTGATCCCGCACCGTGTAATATTTTTGCTGATTTATATCTGATCTTAAGTTTAGAAACAATCATTGTAGCAATTACTAGTTGAATGTTTTACATTTAAAAAATATAGAGTTCATTGGAATAAAAAAACAAGTACTTATATAGTATCGTTTCTATATAAGATTATTGAAATGGAATGTAGTTTTAAGGTCCGATGAAAGTGGCTTCCATTTAAATATTTTTTGTCAAATGTCTATAGAAGTAAAAAACATACCTGTAGGAGTTCTCCTCGGTATTGATCGCGTATTTCTTCGTTGGTAGGACCATGACATTGTCGTACACCCAATAAGAGATGGCGCGCGGATGTGCCTCGGTGTGACAGTCCACAGTGACGTCAGTTCCTGCTGGTGCTCCCACGAGCTGATTTGGCACCCAGATCATTGGAGAAACTGAAAAGTAAAAAAAGGTTAGACTTGAAAGAAAAAGAGAAAAATTATCTTATCGAAAAATATCTACATACTATAAATGTATTAGTCACGAATCTTATTGAACAAGTTATTAGCCGTATAAGACTCATTACTACCATTTTTTATCACCCAATCTATCTACTGGTAGATGTCATGACCAAGTGATAGCATTTCTCAATCTTGATGTATGCATTTATTAACTGTAATACATCCATTAAAAGAAATCAGAGATAATGACATCAAGCATTAACATTTTACAAATAAAAATAAATAATTAATAACATTATTGTTTTAACTATAGGTATCTTCTAGGTAAGCATGTCACAACTTTAGCCGCATCATCACTTTTCATCAGGTAGTGGTCAAATGATTACCTATTCAGCATAAAAAAGATAAAATAGTAATAGTAGTAAATAGTAGTATTCGTGATTTCGAATGAGACCAAACTTCTTGACGATGGCAATGGTTTTATTTTTATTTAAAAAAAGTGAAATACTGACATAACTCTAGATCAATATCTAACAATAATCAAATGCAGAGGATTGTAGCCATTAGCGAATCAGCGTATCCGCCAGACCATTCAGCTTTTTTGCAAAAGAAAAAACAGATTCAAAGTAAACAAACCGCCTTGTAAAAATACAAGTTTACAATTGCTTTAGCCGCGGACCTCAATGATAGAGCTCTATTTCGCAACTTTTTCTCACGGAGACCATAGAATATTTTTGTGATTAATTCTATCTAAACTTCAAACAAAAAATTGTCTAGAAACTTGTAAACCATTTTGAACAAGAATACGATTTTGTGAACTCTTTCACAAAACTTATAAACTGAACGATTTTCTTTCTTAGAGAACCAGAGTTGTATATTTGAAAGCTAATGAAATTCGTGAGAAAAGAAAATGGAACTAAAACATGAATATATTTTAGTATTGAAGATTACCCAGCTGTTTCACTGGTTTTCGCAGACAATAAAATGTCTGATGTTTTCTTTAAATATGTTTTTCATAATATAAAGATAATATTTTGAAATCTAAGAATGATATGAATGGGCTTAGTCTGAATAAAGAACGGTTTTATCAGGGGATTCACCGAAATAAATTATTCAGCATTGAGATTTTTCATGTTACTGAAAATGTTTTGTGGATCAGACGTTGTACATAATTTGGTACAATTTTCTTGTATCTACTTACAGGTTCGTTTTAAATGTATGATATTAAACAAATACACATTTATTTCGTTATCTATATATAACGTCTTAAATAAACTTTAATATAATTTTTGTAGATAATGGTCTACTTAAATACAATGCGCAGGACAGATAAACTTGTGAGTTTAAAAGCAATAAATATGTAACAATAAAATCATTGAAGGTTATGTCAAATTAAACAGAAAAAGCTTTGTTGTAATAATTCCTCGTCGTCACTCATTACACGATCATAAGGTGACAAAAGTTAGCTATACTGCCGTCATAAAGAAAAAAGACACAACTGCATTTTTGACAAAATTAAGTTATATACATCATCGAAATCTAAATCAGGAAAATTAGACGCATCTATCGCAGACGCAGATCGCATGTTTTTATTTTAATATATTCAAACGTAACCTACTAAATCTTACTTTTAATTTAGACGCATCTGCTACAAGTCATAACATTATACTAAATAGTAAAGACATTTCTGATGTAGATAACTCAATTTTGACAAAAATGTCAGTTATGTCTTTTTTCCGTATGGCGGCAGTATAATCATGATAAACGCGGATAGATACGTAAGTCATGGCTCAAGAAAAAATAGATAACACGTATTTGCTTAAATTACAAATCGAATAAAAGAAACATTTTTTTTTCTCATGTATTGCCCGCTTTATAATCAAAGATTGTGATTTCGAATCCTACGACGGGCTTGAGATTCCGGTTTAACATCGTAATAAAATGCGTACTGGTAAAAATATTCAATTATTTTACTTTTTCAATTTCTAGTGATATTTTGCTCCATTATTTTTCTTCGAGAAACCTCTTCATCTTCTTACCGGCGCGATCGATCACCACTCCGGGCAGTTAGAACATAGAAACTTTAAGGAAGCAATTTATAAAGTTTCAATGATGATTGATAGTGGAGACTTGAGTCTGCCCGACACTAGCCGACACTAGCCGACACTATCCGACACTAGGGCTTGCGCTATATATACCGCCATTGGTAAGTAGTGCAGAGGGTGGTTTGGAATCGACAAAGGAGCAAATTATTAAAAAAAAAATTTTTTCTTCTTTACTTTTAATTCGAGTTACCTGCAGACAGTTTAGTAGTAACAGTCAAGTAAAGTATGGCCCTCCGTAGACAGCCGCTACAACAATAGCTTCCAGAGTAGGTATGTGCTACGAGTGCATGTGCTACGGAGTCATTGAACTAACATGTGGCGAGAAATCACATTTCAGTGTGACCTCTCGGCGGTTCAGGAATTAATTACCTAAAAATAACTAGAACTAGGCTGTCTACGGAGGGCCATACGTTACTTGACAATTACTACTATACTGCCTGCAGGTCAGTCAATTAAAAATTGAAAAAAAATCATTTTTTTTTATATTTTTAATTTGCTCAGTTGTCGATTCCAAACCACCCCCTGCAGTATTGTGCACTACTTACCCATGACGGTATATAGTAATAGCCGTCCCCAGCGGCTTTGCCTGCGTAAATTTAGTTGAAAAATTGCTTATGTGTTAATCCTGGGTAAAGCTATGCACAACCCAAATTTAACCCAAATCCATTCAGCTGTTACGGCGAGAAGAGAATAGAAACACTTACACCAAAACTTTTTGATTTATATCATTAGTGATTAGCGTGACTTACCAAAAATAAACGATTACTACTCTTGTATTTTTTTTACGACGTTATTTGATATTGAAAAGTTAAGTTTTAAAATTAATGTTTCAAAATGGCAGAAAAACGAACAAAACTTATATATATTAGTAAAACTATAAAGGCATACATATCACTCAAAATTATTTAATAAAATAATCCCTAAGTTATTCGATTCAGTGAAACAACAATTTGATTTAAATAACTTTTTTTTATGTATTAGTTTATTATAAACACTGAATAAATACTAGGATCTGTTTTTTATCAGATTCAGAGCCCAAATGAAGTTTCATTGTGATTTAATAATTAAGACTATAATTATCTGTCATTTGTTTTTACTAACTCACAAGAACTCACAAGTTAATTTAAAAGGACTGATACATTTGAGACTTATTATTAATGTAGTTCGTGTGTTACCGAATGAGTTAATATTTTAAACTATTTTTAAACATCTTCCGCTCGGGATCCCGACACTGCCCGACACCGCCCGAAAGCGGCGACACTCACGATTTTTCACATCGCGATAATAAAATCCACACTTTGAGAACGTAATTCACATTCTGCGAGTTTATGATGGCAATTTTCAAGAATATTATTACTTTTGCCGGGTGATATGATTTAATATTCTAGGACGCTTAAAATATTTATAAAGATTGCTTTTTATGATATGACGGGTTCATTATTGGGATGATGATATAATTTTTTAATGACAGTTTAGATAAAATTTCAATTAATTTAATGACTTCATTACCATTCTTACAAAGTTTCTGGTGAGAAAAATCCGCTAAAGGTAGGATAATTATTAGATTATCTGCTTTTATTTTAAATAGCATTCTCTAATTTGCACTTCCGTTCAGAATTCCTATTGCTTTAACCCCGCTTTTATAATTTTATTATTAATATACCTAACGCTTATATTTAACTAGCTCTGCCCCACGGCTTCGGCCACGGCAATTAAGTTAAAATGTAGCCTTAATGTTATTCCAGAACCGAAACTATTCACATTCTAAATTTCATCAAACTCTAGTGTTTCGTTACGGAGATAGGTGATAAGAAACATTTACACACACGCTTTCGCAGTATAAAATTACAAGCCGTGCCCCGCGGCTTCAACTGCGTTAATAAAGTTAAAAAGTAGCCTACGTTTTGTTTCGGAACGTTACCTATATACTTTCTGAATTTTATTAAAATCGGTTTAGATTAGATACGTGGTAACAAACACAAACACACTTTCGCATTTATAATATTATATATGTATATATAAGTAGGTTTTATTATTACCTGCAATTTCATTTTATTTACAATTGTTAAATTATATAGATGATGTGGATTATTAAGTACAATTTGTAATGTTACATGCCTACATTAAAGGCCACTCATAGTATTAAGGTGAATAAATAATCTGAATCTTGACGCCTGAATAAAATGTTACGCATTTTTTTTGTAAATATAAAAAAACCGGAAATAAAAATTGCTTCGATCTCTGATTTTTTACCACATATCTCATTAATGGTAAATTTGTAGGCTATGCCAGAATACAACCATTCTTAACATATAAAGCCGTGAATTAAAAACAAGACGTCAGACTTTTCGATTCTTCTTCGTCCACTGTCCACTTTTGGGACACTAGCTTCCTCTAATTTAAAATCAGTTACGTAGCTAAGCAATCTTCTAAGTTATTCTCTAACGCCTATGCCAGTAGATTGCGGCATATCTGTGATCCCTCCATTAAAGTGATACGCAGCCGCCACTTCCAAGAGCGATCCCCCAAGAGCCTGCGCTTTGATTAATTCAATTTTCCATTGTGTAAACATTTCAAAGAGTTTGTTTCCGAGAAAAAATGAGATTGTCTGCACCAGCGATCTCTCCGTAGCGTGCACCGCTAAAAATATTATCTTTCAATTATCACCGGCCATCTCCTTTTATTTAGTCAGCTGCTGGTTGTAATGGCAATTCATAATAAAGGGGAAGTAAAAATCTTCTTAGAGACTCCCCAGAGAGGACCTTTTATTAAATTTTTAATTGGTCATTCAGCTCGAGACTTGTTATTGCTCAAATTGAGTGAAAAATTGGGAAAGGTTGCCGGATAAATCCGGTTAACGTTCTTGTCGATTATTTTCTTATTGGTCTTTTTAATTAAGAGATTTTTTTAATCACCTCACCAATATAAGTCTGGATGTTTGTATGTGTGTTGTGTGAAAAAACGATATTTCATCTTGTTTGTAGATATTCATTGTTGTATATAAAATATAACACAGATACACTTGGGAAAAAATCCGGAGGTTAATGGTCTACAAAATATGGGCAAGACAACAAAATTTTTTACAATAGTATAGCTTTGTCAATGATCCCGTAATTAACCAAGTGTCTGGAACTCCTCAGTATATTGGTTCACTATAAGTTCACTAGGTGTCTTCTGCCGCATCATGTTCCTAAGAACTATTTAAACCGAGGAACTAATTCGCGGTTCTACCATCGCAGAAACTTCTCTCACCATTGCATGCAAGCTCATAGCCATAAAATCGAGTCAATTGGGATAATGAAAATTACAGACTACCTAATCGATTATGGCCGTCATTTTTACCTCATACTTGAAAACTATAAATTCAATGATTTTGCCGGGGCGCTTTTAAAAGCAACCCTTGACAAAAGAGCGTAAGATGAATCTTGTGATTATTGACAACGCCTCTGTTATAAGTAACTCAAATGGCGCAATATCTCGTATTAGTACAGATGTATGCAATATCTGAGGCCGGTTTTAGTATAAAGATGAAATGTAAAAACCTCACTACTCTACGTGCCAAATTTATCCTTTCATATATCTGAATAAATAAAATTATGTCAAGTGACGCTCTCAGCCGGATAACGTGTTGATTAATTGAAACATAAACCCAAAAGAAAATAAAGGGATATTACCGATCAACAAATTTCCGGCCAGTTCGCCATATTGAATTACGCCCGATTGATGCAATTCCCTCCGAAATGGCGAACCACGGCGTTTGGCGCAATTGCTGAATCAGAGATGTGTACGATGTGTACGTAGTTACGTAATTACGTGATTAGCTACGATTTGCTCGCTAACATGTGAGAAATTGCGATACAAAGGGAGGAACATAGAGTATCCCATTGTTACACGTGTAGATAACATAACATAATCTTTCAATACATGTATTTACAGGATTGGTGCTACTTCATGACCTATCCGTTAGTTTATATGTTTTAGAAATAAGTATATAAACTGGTCTGGTTGGTTGGGCGTCTGGTATCAGGTTCGATTCCCGGTGAAAACGAAGTTTTCTCCTCAAGGAAAATTTGTGTTTCTGGTTCTAGGTTTGATTGTAAGTGCGATGTGAATATTTCCGCATCCACAACAAGTCTTTGAACTGAACAAGGAAATCTGAGTTTATGTAAGTTTTTGTCTAAAAAAAAACAACATCACACTATTCATTATACTAAATGTATCAGGAGCATTAATACTAGTGATAAAGAGGATGAACAATGAACATACGTGACGTTTACTTTTACTACTTTCTTGTTTTTGTGTTAATTGCAAAAAATACCTTTGGAGTTAAAAGGTCATACCTCTTTCCTAACAGTAGTAGTATTTTTGCTGGTCTCTTCTCTTAAAGCATTACTCTACAAGTAATAAGGTCATGCGGCAAATACAGGAGTAGAAGAATGAAAATATAACACCTGCACCGACCAATCGAGGTAATGTTTAAAAGAAAAAAATCCGTTATTATTCTGGTAGTAATACTTAGAAGTGATCAAATCATAATCGTTTATTCACATGGGCCCCAAAGAGGCACTCATGAAAGATAATGACTCTACTGCTAGATTCGCAAAATTACACCCATCTCGAGAAGAACCTGGCAAGAAACTCTGCGGCGCATATTTGTAATTTTTTTTTTATCACTCTTAATCACTGATAGATAATTATATTAACGTAGATGTATATATATTATGTAGTCACTAGAAAGCGCTTGTGCAGTTGCATCCTTGTCATTAATGTAGTCAATCGTTTTATAATAAGCTTTTATTAATGCCCGTTTTATTACTGATTTGAACTTTCCCAGTGGTAAGACAGTTACAATTTTGGGAATTTTATTGTAAAATCTAACCCCATTTGCCATAAAAGATTTATTCGTTTTGAATAATCTAAATGCGCACACTGTAATTTTATGTTTATATCTAGTATTGAGATTGTGTGCGTCGCTTCTAAATTTATATTTATCAATATTTTTGCGAACATGCACAATATTTTCAAGGGTGTAAAGCGAAGGCATGGTAAGTATGCCTGTTTCTTTAATGAATTCTCTGAGAGATTCGCGCGGACCCATATCATAGATTACTAGAACCCTTCTCTTTTGTAGAATAAAAATAGTTTCAACATCGGCTGCAGATCCACATAGTAAGATTCTGTAACTCATCAAACTATGAAAATATGCAAAGTAAACCAGCCTTGCCGTCGCTAGGTCTGTTAGTTATCTAATTTTACAGATCGCAAAAACAGCGGAACTCAAGCGACCTGCAAGCACATCATTATGAGGACCCCACTGCAGTTTTGAGTCCATAGTCACACCTAAGAAAACAGTTTTTTACCAGATCTAATTTGTTGTTTTCAAGTATAACATTTGCATCTACCAAAGGAACATTAGGAAGGGAAAACTTGACACATTTGGTTCTGCTAGCATTTAACGATAAGTTATTAGCAGCAAACTATTTCGAGACTAGATCTAATTCATAAAATGCTTTATTTAATTTCACGTATTTTCTATTAGTTTTAAAAATAAGAGACGTGTCATCAGCAAATAAAACAATATCTAAAGTAAAAGTAAAGTAAAAGTAAAAATTGTTTATTTCATAAATTATTGTACATTTTACAAATTGCGGCCCTAGTTACCAAACTGGGTGTGAGTAACACCCGTATCTTGGTAATTAGTTGCTTCCTAAAGTGAACATTTTATTAAGTACTTCTTATCTAGGTCGTTAAAACATTGCAAAATTAGATTAAGAAACAAGACAAAATAAAATTTAAATCAAGCGTTATTTTAAAATTATAAGAACATTTTTTACAGTTTATATAAGTAGCTCCTCTTGGTGAACCGATTTTGATGATTATTTTTTTTGTTTAAAAGCTGGTGCTTCCTATGTGGTTCCATTTAATTTTGATCAAGATCTGACCAGTAGATTTTGAGTTATCCTCAACAAAGCGTATTTAATACATTTAATCTGATCAAGGGTTCCGAAGTTAAAGCGATGAATTCGGTTTTTTTTAAATTTGCTTGCGATTTAATGATTAGTTCATTCGCTGATTTTTGAACAGTAGTATTAGTAACGTCTAGTAGTGCATAAAGTATAATGTGCAATGTTTAGGTTTTAAGATCCAAAATCACAAGAAACTTGATGATATCCTACTACCATCAAGTTGAAAGTCTGCCGCCAAGCCAAATACGGTGTTCCGGCAGTTATCCTTGAGAGCCTGCGTATTCCAGGTCTAGTGTATTTACCAGCTTCGATCACATCGTCACTTACCATCAGGTGAGATAGTGGTCAAACACTAGCCTGGCACAAATAAAAAAAAAAACAGATTCTCTAATAAATTATGTTGTTCTCCAGATTCCGTATTACGGAAATTTACTCTGAAAAATTATGAAATAGTTTTATGATTAATGGCGAATGGCGATGACATTGTAAAAATATATTTGGAATTAGTGAGTGATGGTGCTTATGAGATTACGTTATAATTGACGACTTCCGCGCCTATTTTCTTACCGCAGCCAAACGCGTGAAATGTGTGTGTGTGTGTGTGTGTGTGTGTGTGTGTGTGTGTGTGTGTGTGTGTGTGTGTTTGAGCGATTGCATGTAAATTTAAGATAGTCTAATTTAAAGCTTTCAGTAGATTTTCAGTCTCATTGTAAGATAATCCTTTCAGCCATGACAATAGCGCATTTTTGCATTCCGCCGAAGACATGGGGTAAATGTGTAGACACTTATTTATTTTATTGTACAGCCGTGTGCCGAGTGCCTCAAAGTGTCGTCCAGCTAGAGCAGTTCTGTAAGACCTCACCTTACATACAACATGTTTCCGACATTTGCCGTTGAGCTCATTAGGGACATAAGTGAGTTGAGAGTGCCTTCTTAATATCAACTGATGTACAAAAAGTTGTCTAATTGTGAGGAGTGAACACTCTTTGTAAAGTTTAGTTGTAGGGTATCTAAAAGGTTTTCCTAACATAACCTTTATTACAGCCCTTTGAGCTCTTTCTAAACGCAACATGTTGGTGGGATATGTACCTCCCCATGCTGTGATACAATATGACATGACCGATTGTGCTAAAGAGTAATACACCGTCTTTAAAAGTTCTGTGGAGGCAATCGGTCTGAGTTTCTTGAAAACAAACATAAGCTTCCTAATACGAGGGATGAGCGCCTGTAGCTGTCCATTCCAGTTTAGCGTGCTATCAATAACTACACCCAAATATCTAATATTTTCTAATATTTTCTATAATCTAATGCTAGCGTAGTTGTCATATAAGGTAAATCATTTATATTTATTAAAAATAGGAAGGATCTTAATATATTGAACCTTGAGGCACACCAATTTTAACTCTAGACTCGTCAGATGTCACACCATTAATGCCTACTTTTTGTTGTCTATCCGATAAGTATAAATGTAACAAACCAAAAGCAGTAATACGGCTAATAAATAGAAACCCTTTTGACTATTGCGTAAAAGACTTGATGAACTTACCCATTACTCTGAATAAAAATGACATAGGTAAGGCTTAAGCTTCAAAATGACTGATATTTTATTATTAAAGTTATTATATTATTTACTGTTGACTTAAAGATGATGTTAATATTAAAGTAGTTAATTTAGTAAAGAAAAATGTTCTTTAGGAGATAGGTTAAAAGGCTGTAATTTTGCTAATATGCAGTGTAGTGCAATACAGATGCGTGCCAATTTCAATGCAGCTGAGTTGCTTTAGTTCTAGCATATCATATTGTGCTAGAAAATGAATGTAGTAACGTTTTCCTTTGACTCTGACCTGCTTGGAGACAAAGTGTAATCGCGTTTGTATTAATAAACAGAAATACGATCAGATCCTTTTTACCGATACGCTAACTGCTCGTTGACTTAGTTGGGCGCACGTTCGTCTTCTAAGCAAGGGGGCATTGGGTTCGATTCCCGGCGGGAACCCAAGTTTTCACTCCAAGAAAAAATTGTGTTACTGGTTTTGTTTTTGATTGAATATTTTCGGCACCCACGACACAAGTCATCGAACTTTGTATGAGGCTGTGAGTGTGAAAGAGTTTTAATGCTATAAAATTAGTACTTACATTCGACGTCAACTATAATCCGCTTGGAGACAGAAGGCGGTACGGCGTTGGTAGCAATACACAGATACGCGCCCATCTCTGTACGGCTGATACGCTGCAGGCTCAGCGTATCGCCTTCGTATACCGTCACTGAAACAACGAGAATGATTTTATACGAATCCTTTGAAAATCATTTCATAATCCATCCAAAATAGATGTATCCTATTAAAAAATTAAAGCCTGATAACGAATGTATGTGTGCGTGTGTATGTTCTAAACGAGGTGTTACGGTTAGAAATACTTGGATGAAATTAGTTGGTAGACTGACAAGACCGTTTATCTATATGTATAAATAAATAAAAAATCCGCACTAATACAGATCATTAATAAGTCTTGAGAATGGCTTGTCCGAATTGGCTGATTGTTTGTTTTTGTAGTTGTCACGAAAAAGTTTGTATGAAGTAAAATGTTCTATTGTATCTTAATAAATGGCCAATTTTTTTGTAAATGCAAGATTATGAGCACAGCAATTAAAAAGACAAAGTTGAATACTAAAACGTAGGCCCAAGTGATCACGATAGCTTCTACCAATAAAATAAAACTTAAATAAAATCAGAGTAAAATTAAATACAAAATATCTCGGCTTCACATCATAAAAATGAAAACAAGCTTTTGTTATACGAAACTGTCTCATTTTAAAAACATTAAAAAGCAACGTAGTCTCGCGATACAATCAATGTGGCTTCTTTTACCCGCAGCTAAGGGTGGTTACAAAGCAGCGATTTTTTTATTTATTTTTTTTATTTTCTTTATTACATATTTATATTAGTACAGTTTCAGTGTAAATGATATCCTATAAAAACTATACAGACTTAGGGTTTAAAATACGTTTAAAAGCCTAATTGCTTATTTAAACTTATAAAAAGAAGTATAAATAAAAGAGGATAGAACTTATTTTGAATTAATAATAAGATATACTTTATTATATCACTTTAAGTGTTTATGTAACCAGCGATTAATTTGGTTCATTCTCATGGTAGCAATGTTACAATGACTTAACTTTTTTTACACTATATTTGATACTTACACTAAAATATGTATTTTTATTCCTCAAACGGTATAACCTGAGAGTTTTCAAGGCTAGAGTGAATTATTAATAGGTATACAGTCTAGCCTTGGAAACGTAATATAGTCTAGAAATTAAGTATCTAGGCAAGTATGTTACATCTTTAGCCGTACCGTCACTTTCCATCGGATGAGATAGTGGTCAATGCTTGCCTATCATGCATCATACATGATAAATAAAACAAGGATCAGAGATCGCTCTTAGCGATAAGACCGCCCATTGTACCTTCATTTTATAAGCTTCTCTGTTAGCTGTATTTATCTTTTGGTGTCAATAAAGAGTTATTGTATTGTATTGTAAGCATCTTTGCAGAATACTTCTATTTTACCATTAGGGATGCCACTTTTGCTTTTAAGTGTTGTTTATTTATAAAACTTGGGTAAATAATTAAATAACGACCAGGATAAACAAATGAATCAAAATACCTCGGAGGTGTTTTGATACATTTCGTGCCTAACAGCATTCATGTTATCGTCTATAAAATAAATAGGTATAATATTTATAACCTGATATTTTGTATCCGATTTTATGGAAAGCAAATAACAAAATAATACAAAAGTCGAAAACGACAATCACAAACTGCCTCTTAACTAATACTCTTGATCATTTCTCTGCTATTTAAATGAAAAAACTTTTTGATTAATTTATAAACTTAGTCACAGCCATCGTTCATTGGTCTATAGCACTCTTATGACAACAACGATCAACTAAAACTTGATGAAGTTGCGTTGTTTATAAGCTGAGTCCCATTTATCACTTTCAGGCTAATCGGACCTGTTCTGGCGATGTCATGAAAACTTCTGCGCTCTATATCATCAACATAAACCAGTTACGTCAGAACAAAAGAAGTCTTTAATTTCAATCAATTTTACAAATTTTTCGATCACAAAATCGAACTTTTATTTAAATTGAATTGACTTAAAAGTGGTTAAGTGACAGATTTACAAAAGAAGTTGAAATATTTTTATTTGATAAAATAAGTGGCGCTTAATAACTATTCGCAAGTTATGACTTACTCTACTATTTTGATATATTCATTCAGGCATACATAGCCAAAATATACTATCATGATGACAAAATCTGAAAATTCGCATCTCTGAAAACGCCCTATCCGGGTTAAACAGTGTTGTAAAATTAAAAATTCCGGGACCGTCCGGCACCCGGCTCCGTCTGCCGACATCAAGTGGCCAAATGAGTTTGCCTGAATTTACAATTACGTTCCACAGTAATGCCTCTACTTGAATATATTAAGCAATTAGACTGCTCCTTAATGCGAGTTTTATTCAGTGGATTGTAGTTTGAGGGTAGTGGTTGTTTCATTCAATTTTAGTTTGCTGTAACACGTTTTAATGACAAGTGGTTATTGTCTTTGTGATTTTTTGGATAATTGTTGGTGTAGCTATGCCGAAAAAATATTAGTATATTATAACTAAGATAGTATATTATAAATATTAGTATATTATGGATTGAGTATTTAGGTCATATGTCGTCTCCTTAAACTGTTGTTATGGTGTCCAATGATGAATCACATTATAATGATGTAAAATATAATATATATATTTAATAGCACTAATTTGTCGCGTTTAATAGCCTACCAAATATGTTAAACAAACTACATAATTTTATTTTAATCTGGAACTGTTGATAACTACTTTATATCTTTATATATAACTACAGAAAAGATAATTATTATTCCTATTTCCATGCTCAAATTACTGGTTATTAAACTAGACATGTATTATAGCTACAACAATAGCTATAGTTATTATACAAGCGAGAATAGATAGGTAGTTCTAGACTATCGTGTTTCAATATCTTGTACATCATTAAACCCTCAGTACTTGATAGTACTAGCATTTACTAACAACCTATTTCGGGAGCAAGATATTATTAGATGCTAGATTAAACCCCGATATCATTAGGTTGGAGGATAAGTTATTGGATATCCAGATTATGTATTTATATATAACAAGTTACTGTTTACGTCGGGACTATCAAAACATTTTGAAGATACCAAATAGATAGACACAGATATCAAAATAAACTGCTTTATAAAAAGATCGCATAATGGCTGGTACACTCCATTATAAAATAATTTCTTTGACTATTATAGCTGATAAAAAAAAATATAAGACGAAACATTTTAGAAGGAAGTTTTAACCTTAAACAATTTACCGAGCGATGCAAGTGCGTGCTTTAGAACTAAGTCCGTTTGCTAGCTTCTATACATAACATTTAGTAAACTTAAAATTTTCACTCATGTAAAAGCTCAGCTGTTATAATATAAAACTCAATTTTATGCTCAGATTAAGTTCAAGAGCGATTAAGTTTTTTGATTATATAATCACGATGATATCATCGTTACACCAATGGACACACTTTCCTACGCTACTGTACATATTTTATTAGATAGGTAAAGACAAAGATAGAGAGAGTTCTGACAACAGAAAAACTTAACGTCAGCTAATCCCACTCCTAAACGAGACACGAAAAATAACGCCCTCTCAGTGGGGATTTAGCCTCGAAACGAGAGAAAAAAATCCTTATTAAAGATAATTGTAGAGGGGAAAAGCTGAGCCAGTACAGTACCGCCAAATTAAAACGACACGAGCACCTATTGCGGCCGTCTCGACAAAGGCGCCAAAAATCGAGTTTAATTTCAAGAGCGATTTCCTTGTACAGGGGAAAATTAACGTGTGGAGGACACTCGCCCGTAATTGTGTGTGACCCCCCACGTGTCGCGCCCATCTGCTCTACGATTATTTGCGAAGCCCCCGTCAACGAATGTTTTAATTACGCTCACCATCGAAAAAACAGTTCTCGCTTTCAATTCTGGGACGTGTTAATCTTTTGTTTGTTATAATACCGGCGTTGAATCCTCTTTATTCGCTGGCTTAATGGAAAACGCTACGGATGCTCGGAGCCAATTGGTTGAGTGGAGTGTTAATTTCGTATATTTTTGTTACTTTTTCGTGAAAAGCTAAGCTATTTTGCATATTTTTGTATCTTTTTCGAAGTGTTGTGATACTTTTCGTGGAAAATATTTTTTAATGCGTCTGTTTTCCTCTGTTCGGTAAAGTACTGCAGTTTTAAATAAGACTCGGTTTACATGTTTTAATTTTAGCACGAATTTTCAGAGTTCCTTTTTTATCAGATTTAAAATTAATTTTGCGGTAAAAATATTATTTTTAGTTGGAGGGAGTGCTAATGAATATAATCAACTTTGGTGCTACGGTTTTAATTTGAGATAAACATGTAATTTAGAGCTTAGTTCTGAAGCTTCTATAATTTTAAGTAAGTAAATTAGTATTTTATTATTATTGTAGAATAGAATGAGACTCAAAAATTTATTATTTGTAGATAACTATATTTTTGCTTTTAAATATTCAAACACAGTTAACAAACATTTTCAAAGAAATCTTTATAAAAAACATTTAATTTCAAATTCAAATTCAAATTCAAATTTATTTATTTAGACAACTTACAGTCCATGGGTTAGTAAACACGTAACTAATTATAAAAAGAACTTATTAACTATGTTAGTGTATGGGCGATAAAATGTGATAAATCAAATTAAAAGAGTTATTTTTACACTGAAGCTGAGACATACCATCCGGGCGAGTAAGAGAATAAATTCTAAAGAACCTATTTGATCATCACCCCGATGAAATGTCTCAGCACAGGCGAAGAAACATCATCCGCAACAACTTTCAGAATTAATATTCAACCCAGATCCAGGAAGTAAATTAATTCAGAGGTGGAGTTCTGCGCGCACGACGACGATGTCAGGCTTCGTGATGCCCTGGATGTTATCAGAAGCATAGAGAGAACAGAGCATTTTCCGGTGGTGCTTGTCGCCTTTTTTCCCCAGACCTTCTTAACTACTACCGGTATTTTTTAAATATAATTATAGATAATATCAATTACTATTTCAATCAGTATCTATTGACTCTGCGAAAAACCTTTTAGCAATAAACGGTAAAAATCGCACTAGTTTCAAAATAGTAAAACTTTTATGAACGTGTGTTATTGTTGGGTAATTGTTTTGTCAATTTTCCAAATTTGTCAATTTTACCTTTCTTCCTCCTATCCACAGAGATGGGCTGACCATCCTCCCTGCGCCACATGATCTTGGGAGCCGGGAATCCATCAGCCTTGCACACCAGGCTAATGTTTTGGTTTTCCCTCACCGCGACAGCTGACTGCGTGCTCTCATCGTCCAGAATATTTGGTGGAACTGTGGGCAAAAATAGGAAGATAAATTACGAAATAATGAGGGTTTAAACAGTTTCACGTTGTCGTCAAAATTATATTTGAAGTCTCGATCAAACTTAAATTATATATCTATTGATGTAACCATAATTATTAGGTAAAGTGTGAAAGCGAGAAACATATATATAAAACTAGAAAGGAAGTTACAACAAAGCATCGAAGATTTAGTCCCTATCACCGTGCCAGTCTTAAGCTTGGCAAAGTTTATAAAAGCATTTAAAAAGGCAAATAGCAAAGTAACCTTTTACTCGTAAGTAAATATTATAATGTAACATTTTTTTATCATAGTAAAGATACATGTATACCCATGATTGGACACATAAACTTGGAAAGTGTGTTCTGATTCTAGGTGTGTTTGTGTGTGTGATGTTAATTTTTCCTGCACGACAAAACGACGTAGATGACAAAAGTCATTAAACTAAGTCTGAGGCTGGGAGCGTTTGAAAGCATTTTTATTGTAAAGTATCAAAATAAAATATTTCCAAAAAAATACTCATATTTTCATACATACATTAATTAAATCTTGAATATTTCACTATCAATCTTTTGGAAACAGTTTTTCAGCAGCTATCCTTGAGAGCCAGCTTAAATGCTTGTTCTATGGGGTTTACCAACCTCTACCAAACATCACATGACAACAAATAAAATAATGGTGGAATACTAGCTACAGAAAAACTCATATTAACCAGTTTTATCATTGGACACGGTATGAAAGCTTTTATCGTTATTATCGACTCTCCAAACAGCACAAGCCATTATAACAAACATAAAACTTCAATACGGTTTTAATCTATATCCCAAGACAATTAATAAACGCTACCAATAAACGTTATAAAATAAATTTAAAGCACCTAACCGACCCCAAGTCGAGCCCTCGGGCAATAAAACTGAGATAAAAACAACGTGCGAAGGTTAAAAAGCCAGGGATATATCAACGGGATACACTCTCTTTTGAAAGTTTGTGGAGAATTGTGGCCGTATATAAGACTAAGTGTAGCTCGTATCGGTGATTTGGGACTAGAGGAGGGTATTCTATGAATTGCTGCTTTATTTCAAAGTATGAGTGTTGATATTTGACAGTGAAATACTGTAGAAATGGGTTGGAGGTCGAATGAGTGAAGTTTTTTTTTCAGGAAATGTTGTGGTGGACCATAGACAAATCCCTCAAGTAATGTGATCTGATGGTTATACAAACAAAAGAAATCAAATAGATGAAGCCATTTCCAATTTTTTGAGAGAATAATTACTGGCAATTATTTAATAAAAAAAATATAACTAAGAAAATCCCATATATGTTTAATAGGTATTTTTTATGTAAAAAACTAACTTGGTAATTTCGTATGGGGGATAGTAATTCAATGTCACTAGACATTAAATTACTTTTAATAGCGTGATAAGATATTTACCGGTTCATCTAGTTTATAATGTTTTATAATTAATAATGGTTCCTTTTCCACTCATGAAAGTTAATGACTCTTCTGCCAGATTCGCAAAATTACAGCCAATTGTATGTTTAAATAACGCAAAATTATTGTATATTTAACTCTGATAGGTTTGCGTTTGACCCTGACTCAGGCAATGGTAAAAGGTGATGTGATCAAGTCGAAATAATAAGTACTCGCAAACAAGAAACTTAATAAATTGAAACATTCCAAATACCAAGTCCAAAATTTGTGTAAAACACTAAAATCGGTTGGCATGGAAGCAGGCCAGTTCCGGCACGTTTCAGCGCAGATAACGGCTATCTAGCGGTCACGGTACATCTCCTAAATGGTCCAACCGGACGTCTATTGGAAACTGTAACTTATCCGTTTGATAGGTGTAGGCTTTATAATTAGGTATTAAGTTTTAATATAAGAAATCTAAACGATTTTTTATATTTGCTCAAATAAAGTAAATTTAATTTACATTTACATTTTAGTTGCTTGTTATCCGAAAAATAAATGTATGGATATTTTTAGTTACGCTTTCACGCCAAAACCTAGAACGGGTTTTACTTAAACTTGGCAATTAAATTTTGTTCATGGAAATTAACAACATCGGTACCTATATACAAGATCGTTTTTTAATATTTTTTTTATATGTTTGTTAAGTGCCGAGCTATGATTAAAACCAATTATCCAACACGTAAACTCAAAAATAAAAAACAATACAACTAAAAAAAATTACAATATTACAAAAAAAAAAATTCTTAAGTTTTTTTTATTTATTTATTTTTTGTGTTGCATTATTCAAAGTAACCTTGTATAAAAGGCAATGCCCCGATTGACATATAGCATAGCCGAAACTGTTATAGTTGGAAACATGAAATTTGGAGAATATGTTGTTTTTATTACAGAGGCGTGAGATAAAAAATATTTTTTGAAATTCATCCCCTAAACGGAGGAACCGCTTTTGAAAACATTGGTCGGAATTTTTCGAATATGAAAGTGGAAACTATATATTTATGCTTTGTACTAAAATTAATAAAACACGTGTTTCACTGTTTTTGAAAAATCATCCCCTAAGAGGAGAAAGGGGTTAGCAAAGTCTGAATTTAATTTTAAAAAACTTGTTTACATTTCAATAAAATTTTGTACATATACTTTTTTCACAAACAATGAAATAAATTTATAAGCGTTTTCAAAAAACCCCAAAGAGGAGGAAAGGTATAGGAAACGTTAAGTTACGTAATAATGTATCATATTTTATTCTATTTTTGAAAGTGTCAACTTATTTTGTAACCAAAGTTTTCTATTTTTTTTATTTATGATAATAAAAAATTATAAAGATTTACGGTTGAGCCTAATACGTCATAATAATAAATGTGAGCAAAACTGGGCACTACTAGTATTTAAAACAAACATACAAACGCAAACGCATTCACACTCATAGTCCCACACTAATATCAAACACTTGAATCGTGGGTTCCGGAAACATTTACAGCATACTCACAATCATACTCGGAATAATAAACTCAAATGTCTGTTGGAAAGAAACAATTGAGCTTCTGTCGGCAATTGAGCCCAGAACCAGCGCATAGCCTGCCCACTGCGGCAACTGATGTAATGGATCCCTCTACTTTGCCTGTATTATGATAAAATGGACCCAACAATCATTGGTTGTTGGGTTAGTCGAGTGTATGAAATATTGTTTAGGCACATATCCAAATGTAAATTACAACATTTACATTATATTAGGTCGTTACTAAAAAATCTGATATCAAGAAACATTCACAAACTTTGGCATCTACTTAAAATATTAGCAAAAAAAATATATGAAAAAACCTCTTGCAAAAGAATCAGAACGTATTGCACCCTTAACAGAAGTAATTGACAACTGTTCTACTTCCAGATAATAAAAAAGCTTAAATAAAAAGTCTTAAGGTGTATAACAGCAATAACTCAAAATAAAGTAATCTCTTTGATCAAACAACAATAAGACATAATATAATCAACACAATGAGCTTTCTTGAGGAAGTGATACGCCTTTATCTAAAGAGCGTCTGTTAACCTGAAAAAGGCACACGGGGCTTCTTAGATCCCAAATTATATTTATATTTTATTTGCACTATTGAATCGTAAATTGTGCAAGGTCTACCTGTAAGCTTTACCCACTCAACTTGAGTGGACAGATACTATAGATTATGCATTTGCATAATTCATACACATCAATTCAAGAGTGAATATTGACTGTTGATATATACCATTTCAAATACAAGATAGTAGAAACTCGACTCATCTACGAATGAGTTTCTTGATGGGTGAGATGCCACTTATACCGTAGCATGTCATAAGCAGAACACATTATTGCAAGAAACACAAAAATATAATTGGCAGAAACTGTGACTATAGTATATACCTAATTGGCAGAAGCTGTGACTGATTAAACATTTTTTTTATATTTTTTACCGACTTCTATATTACAAAGAAAAGGTTTTTAATATAATAAAAAAATCCCTTCCTTTCGTATATTACTTCATATCCAGTTCGAATATTATTCATTTTTGTTAGAGAAGCTTGTTAAGTTTTATACCAACATTTTATTACGATCGGATGTTGGAATTGGATCCAGTGATTGGTTTAAAAATGCTGTTTTCTAGAGTAATTTAATTAAAGAATATTATTAAACGCATTCACATTCACAGCCCCACACTAAGTTCAAACACGCCGCCGGAAACATTAACATCACACACACATTACACCCAAAACCAGAAGCACAAACATCCCTTGGGAAGGAATTTGTTCTTCTGCCGGGAATCGAACCCAGGACCCACGGCGCAGAGGGCAGACACCTATCAACTGCGCCAACTGGATCGTCAAATAACCTATCATCTTATCTAGTCATAAATATATTATTATGTATTTAGTTAGATTAGTTAATGTAACTTGTAACGTTTTAAAAAAAAACATAAACAGATACAAAAACCTGTTTGCAAATATAACATAAAAGATTTAAGTTCATAAAACTTCCTTCTATAGAGCCTTTTGCCAAAATTTAAAAAAGGAAGGTTTATTTGGTAGTGTTTTTGGAATTATAGCACTATAACCTTTGTACCCTGCACATGTTGTTGTGTTATTTTCTCGACGCCCCTGTTGAAGGGTTAAACAACGCCATCAAACCACCGGAATGAAACCAGGTAATTAAAAGTTCGAAGGTAATAAGCTAAGAGAAGCTTTGACGGATAACATTTATAAACAAGAATACTTCGTCTGTACTTGAACCCCTGCAAAAACTTTCTATTATATCTTTGGAACTCTTATGAATGGTAAACCTTGTAATTAGGGGCTTATGGATTTCATGAAAACAAGCATTTGCTGTTTTCGTGAAAGGGTTATTAAATTTGTAAATTTATTTCGGTATCGACATAAAATAGCTTAAAGAAAGACGTCGATCTTTTGGTATTAAAAAGGTCTGTTTTGGTGAAACGAAATAAAATGGGAAGTAAAATATATTTAGAGTATCTCCAATAATATATTTAGAAACATTACATTGTTCTTATGTGGTATCATGACTGTGGGTGGAGGTTATCATTCAAAGGTACTGTTATTGTGAGATTGCATAACAATGACACAGTGGCGTTATATCACAGTACATATGATTTACTATGTGGTTGTTTCATTTTTTATTTTGAAGTTATTTTTGTTTTAATGTATTTTTTATTTTGTTTATAGCAGTTGAAGTACCAAAAGAGGTTTGTTTTGATATAGTCATCCGCAACGATTTTCATTGTTTGACCATTACAATTATCGTATTCCAGGTCTAGTGTGTTTACCAGCTTCGATCACATCGTCACCTACCATCAGGTGAGATAGTGGTCAAACACTAGCCTGTCACAAATAAAAAAAAAAAAAATTAGAACTTGCAACCCGGATATCCGTATATTCAAATTATCCGGATATCCGTTACATTTACTAAACGAATAATCCAATCTCCAGTATTTGGATTTTCCGAATATTACGAAAATTTTTTTTACAAATAATCTACTTATTGATGGAAATAAAATATTTAATTTTATAATAAAACAATAACTTTTCTTAGATCCTATTATCAGGGCTTGAAAAAGAAGTAAATTCAGGATAAGAAGTTAATTTATAACCGACTAAAAAAAGAGAAGGTTTTCAATTCGGTAGTTTTTCTATGTTTGTTAACATAAAAAAACAACCGAGCCAAGTATATAAAAAATATGTCATCAAACAAAATTTAGTTTTTTTTTTGTTGCAGTCGGATGTTTTTTTTAAAATGGTTATTGTGATCCTGATGTGATTTCTTCAACTTAAATTTTTTTTAAGAGTTTGTTGATTTCTTTTTAGTTTTTAGTTTTTAATTCAAGTTTTGATATCATTATTTGTTTTAGTTTTAGCTTTAGCTCAGGAGAGAGAGACTAATGTTATTTTTTCAAAAATTTAATTGATGTGTAAATGTATTTTTTTTTTGTTAAATTTTAAATTTAATTGTCTACTACTTTGTGATTTCATTTGCTTGTATTAGTTTTAGTTCAAAACAGATATTATACGATTTATTCTATATTGCTTTATGTTTTTTATTTCTAAAAAAACTATTTTATACCATATTTTTTTGAAAAATCCGAAATATCCGGATCATATTCGAACTTTTAGGATAATTACTATCCATTTTATCCGAATACTAAATATGAACGGATAATGAAAACTCTAATTATAATAGTAATAAGGGTTGGTTGTTATAACAATACGTCAAGTGTAGTTTGTTAAATTGGTTTTGGTTGAGGCGACCTAGATTTTTGACTAACTAGGTGTTCAATCACGTTTTATTTATTGATTAGCCACTACGAAGTGTAACAATTTTAAATATTATATGTCGCATTGAAGAGAAAAATATAAACACAAAAAAAATCAGAAAGGTTCGGTTTGTTTATCGATTAATACTCAACGTTTAGCCACAGTGCAGTAAAACCTAGAAAAAAGTTTCAATGTGTTATTCATTTGTTTGTAGATATAGAACGTGGTCAACAAAATCAAGAGGCGTATTGGCATACGCCAAATCTCAAGACCCAAAAAAACTCACCAACTACTTGCAGGTATCCAACTTGGCTGATCATGGGATTGGTGTTGACCTGGCACATGTAGTACCCTCGGTCCTCCTGCTGCACTTGGCTGACGTGCAGCAGCCAGGTCATCGCATTGTCGTGAGAGACGCTGAATCGTGCCAGCCGGGTGATCACATGACGATGGATTGTGAGGATCATCTGGCGATCGATGTGGATCCATGCAACCTACACAGAGAGAAAATAGTTATTTTCTACGAGGTAGCTTTGACCTGTGTTATTTCTTTTGGTTAGTGAGGATATGTAGATGAAGTGGTGAACACTGAACACAGTTTAAGCAAATAAATTGGTTCGGTCAGAATTTTGTACTATATAAAACGAGAGAAGAAGCTCAATTGAAAATATTACTAATTATTTACACTTTGTAAGATAAGGATAAGATAAAATAATAATTTATTATTAATATGATATACATCGGATGCATAGGTAAGAATTTTCTAGGTATATAAATCAACGAGCCGTCCCACTTGGCTTCACACGCGTTTATCAAGTTAAAAAGTAGCCTTTGTGTTAATCCTAGGTAAGTACATTCCAATTTTATCTACATCGGTTCAACCGTTACTGCAATACGAGAAAACTAACTGACTTGCACACAAACTCTCGGATTTATAATATAAGCGTGACGACGTTTATAAATGAGAACAAACTTACAATTATAACTACCATACCTTACTTTTTATTACACTAGGTTCAATGCCCGTATTGTGCTGACCTTAGTTTCTAGATATATACAGAGGAAAATTATAAATAATGATAAAGAATGTTTAATCGAAATGGTTGCATGGATTGCTGAAAGTTAACAAAATGTAAAAGCAATATTCAAAGCCCTAAGAAATATGACCAAATCAATATGAAACGAACTAAACTTGTTACTGAAACTGCCATACATAATGAGCCCATTGCTTTTTCATTTCGCAATTTAAACAAGTTGAAACTGTTTCGCGAAATGTTCACGTTCACAATTTCCCTCCTCACGTTTCGGTATCGAAAAAACTTTGGACCGCTCCGGTCCAGTTTGTTTATACATTTTCCACCTGGCCAAGGCAATAAAACTTGTAAAATAGAATGTTTATTGCGCCCGTTTACTACTTTATTCAGTTGATATTTACGGCGACGCGGCTTATTGCTTCGCGTGGACTTATTTTGAGACTCAGTCGATCGGGAATTGAAAATACACTCAATAAGTTAGCGGTATACTTTGTTTAATAAGCACATATCAGTAGGTATGTCCTTATTATATCCGAAACTTTGAGACAGTATTATTGTGCTATTCTTGCTTCATGATTTATATTCGTTTTACCCACGAAATTATTTTGTATTCTTTGTTAATAATTATCCTTTTTGTTGTGTCAATCTATTAAAGCATAAACAAACCAACGCATTCATACTCACAGTTCCACACTAAGCATAAACACTTATATCGTTGATACAGGGAACATTTACTTATTACACATAGAATCACAACTAGAAATAGAACTAAGCACAAATTTCATTTGGGTATTAAAATTGTGCTCCTGCCAGGAATCGAGCACAGAACCCACAGCGCAGCCTTGCCAACTGCAACAACTGGGTCGTATTGCAAACGTATAAGATAAAATATCACTGTTAAATAATTTAAAATCAATTACGTAACTGTACAGCTAGGCCGTTCATTAGCTGCTAGCATTAAATTAAACGGGTAAAAGTCGTTCAGCGTACAGCAGTATAATTCTAGCACACGGGCATATACTCGTAGTGTAATTGTATGAAAATATTCTGCAATAAAGTTAACAAAGCATGATCAAATATTTCAAAGTCTATAAGCATTCATAATTTGTTTAAATTATATGATGGTGATGAGCAAAAATTGTAAGTACTTTTCTGATAATCGACGTACAAAACTTGAACAAATGAAGGAATTTGAACAGGAAACTTGCATATCCTCTCTCAATATATATTCAAGCTTGCGTAGAGAATTCAATAAACAGTCTCGTGTAAACAAACAGACAGATAAGCCAACCTAGCAAACCGACCGACGACTGACTGAGTCGGCCAAGACAAGGCAAGCGTTGTATTTACTAAGAAACTTGAGCTTTGCACGCAGCTTTGACTACATATTCCTATAAGGCATTAAATGGTTTCAAAACAATACCATTCGACTTATAAGGGCTTAGAATATTTTAGAAGCATGTACAATATATATTATTATTCTTGAAATGCCTTTTCTAAGTGATGAGTAACGTGTATTTTGTACACTATCTTTGATCTAAGATTAAATTATTATAAACTAATTTAATTATTATTTTTATGATCGTCTTGACAAGTGAACCCGTTCATCTTGTTCAGAATCCCTGTTTTATTTTGCCTGATACTTTGAATGTGAAATTATTGCTATCAAATTATTTTGTTTCTAAATATTGAAATATAAAATGTTGTTTCTTTTTATAACTAGGAGACTAACATTAAAATTATACTATGTAGTTTCTAAAGTTAGGGTTATGTTAGTTTATAAGGTTTCAGAAGGTGGCGTTCCAATATATCACTAGTATTTAGACTATTATTCATAATACAATTATACCAGTCTTCGAAATTAGTGCAGGCCAGCGTGTGTAAGCATGTGCCATGTAAATCTAATGCAACCACGTTAGTTTCACATGGCATGAGCATGTCGCATAAGTTGATTATAATGGGTTTAAGAAAATAAATTAAATTAGGCATTTCATAATGGGTATTATGTGGGTATTTAACAATGTGAAACAAACAAAGAATATAGTGAAAGTCATATACAAGAGTCATCAAGTAGATTGGTGGAAACGTTACCAAAACTCATACTACTGCATCCCGCGCGTTAACTATGGCAAAAAATGTAATGATGATTATAATATTACTAGTCGTTCGCGCCGAACTGAGATCTCGCGCCTACATTTAGCCCAATAGTGAAAAACTTTTGAGCTTAAGTGCTATAAGCGTTTAATTGTTGTTCAAGAACAGGATATAAATAAGTGTGAAGCCGTTTTTGAGATAGACCCCGGGACAAAATAGGTCTAAAAACAGTGACTTTGGCCTACCAAATCGTTAATTTTAACATAGATTTTTTTTTAAGACCGACTACTATACTTGATACCCTACAAAGTTAGCAAAACAAATTTTAAAATATTCGCTCCCCACTTACATGGACGGTAACCCCCTTAATTAATATTTTCATTTTTATAATTTTAAATGTCACTTCTGACTTGGGGCCGTAGTTTTACATATTTTATGAGAATTTGAAGTCGTTTGCTTTTATATATGGTTTAGACGCTTGATGCCTCTGACAGACGGACGGACGGAAATAGTGCTGAACGACCCAAGTCAACTTAGAGATCTCTTTTCGCTCGATCAATTAAATAATGATGATTATGATGGTGAAAGGTAACATTCACTTTATACCTATTTTCAATATAATAACTAAATCAGTTCAGTAGTTTTGGCGTGATTGACTAACACAAATCTAAGCTTTTGCAGTGGCAAGTGGGATGGGATTTATTTTGTCCACGCTTTGGAACAAGTTATTTCTGTAATGGACGGAATTAGATAAAATCGTTAACGTTATGTGTATATTAGCCACGAGAACACGCATTTCTCTAAATTTCTCATTTCCAAAACCTTTATTGTTGTTTGTATTACTTAAAATTATTTATTTGTAAATTTAATTAATCATTTGAATTTGAGTTGTTATTTCGTATTCTTGTCAATAATGCCAATAATATAAATAGTTCTATAATGCCTATTTAATATATTATTATATAATTTATAAATTCTCAAAATAAAGTGCATCAATCAATACTGAAAGAGACTGAATCCCACGACAAGGACGATTATCCTAGTGTGGGAGACAGGGCTCACTAATTATAACATTATATATATCATTATTTATTATAATGTTAGTCTGTGATCATATTTTTGGTAAATTAAATAAATTGTTATTATTATTTAATGAAAATATTGTATCTAAACTAAACCCTAGGATATAGGCCATTTTATCTTGATAACGTATACAGGACAAAATAAGTATAAATGTTTATATCTTGTCTATGCTTTTCTTAATAATTTTAAATACGGTTCAGGTCTTCCATCTGTAAACGTGATTCTGTAACTACTCCGAGTAGGTTCACGGGTAGGTGCCGCACTGCGGAACTCGATTCGGTGCATATTTCAGGAGACAGCACGGCATCTGCTCCCGGACCGTCCGAGATCGGTTATTTACATGTCTTCGTACTGTTTTTGGTACGTGACGGGGTAATAACGTGAGTAACAATTTACGATCATCTGGGTCTAGATGGATAGACAATTTGGATGTACATCCAATATCTAAATGTAAGAAAAATATTCATTTTAGTCGTAGAAAAAGTTTTCAAGAAATTGAAGTAAAAGCAAATGGAGTATTTTAATGCATTATCCACTTATTTAATTTCATTTTCATTGAAATTTATTTCAATTTGTATTTTATTTAAATTAAATTTATTATTAATACAAAATAATCCAACACAAAAGTCAAAAATTGTTAGGAGTCCGTCGCCACCTGTTATTTTTTTGTATAGTCACTAATTCTAGGAGACATTCTAGAATCATTTTCTAGGGATTTTCTTGGTTTGACCACATAGTGGGTAGATATCATTATAAATGCAAATACCTTTTTTACAAATGTCAATTATCCCCCTTTATTTTTTGCAAAAAACGCTTTCACACTCGCTGTGAGTGTGAAAGCGTTTTATAAGTTTGATGACTTATGTCGTGGTAGCCGGAATGATTCACATCACACACACAATCTCAACCAGAACCAGAAACACAAATGTTCCTTGGGGAGAAAACTTGTGTTTCTGCCGGGAATCAAACCCGATGCCCCTGCTTAGAAGGCGAACCAACTACGCCAAAGAATAGTTCAATTCACCGAGCATATCGATATAAAAAAATATGGCGGTTACGCAAGGTCACCGTGACAATCGTTGATTTTTCATTGTATATTTTTTTCAAATTTCGTTAAAATTTTCCTCAAATTAAATAAAACAAGCTATATATGTCCTTCGTCTTTATTTGATTGATATCATAGACTATTATTCACGAGTCTAAGGAAATTTTTCATACATAAAATAACAAAACAAAATGTGATATTATTTTTTTACCTTTAAGGTGTTACGAGTATAACTGTTCTAAGAAGGTGTCCTTGCTTATATTATTACACATATTCCAACGAATATTTTTATTTATTTGGTTTTGTTATGAATGCCAAGAAAAACGGATAAAAGGCACTATTTTAGGACAGATTTAAGACATTTTTATTTTATCAAGGTTTTTTTGTACTATTCACGAATTTACTTGTATTACTGTGTATTGTAGATTTACTGTTACAATTTTAGAAAACTTTTCCCAAGCACCTAATACTTTCCGGCAGCTATTGCTGATCGCCTGTGCTATTCTATTCTTTGCTTGCTTACCATCCATGACCTCATTATTACATACCAACAGGTGAGATGGTGGGAAAACACTAGCTTATCCTACTAATATTATAAATTTGAAAGTTTGTGTGTAAGTGTGTAAGTATGTTTGTTCCCTCTTCAAGCTTTAACGGCTGAACGGATTTTGATGAAATTTGGAATGTACATAGATTATACCTAGGATTAACACATAGGCTACTTTTTAACTTGATAATAGCGGGCGAAGCCGCGAGGCACGGCTAGTAAGATATAAATTAATATTTATAGAAACAGGCTTTGTCAGTGTTTTTTCTACAGCAATGTTATGTTATGTAGTTTTAGTCGATTTTCAATTAAATTAAAGTATAATCTTTCAGTATTGTCTCAATAATACATGGAATAATTGACACAATCTCATCTGATTTGCCAAGCATTGCAAGCTTCTGACCACTATCTCACCTAATTATTTGCCTTGTAGTCAAGATACACGTTTAAACATAAGTATGTAGATAGAGATTCTGAAATATGTGTGAAAATGCTGGAATCTATGGAAAATTCTTCCTAATAAGCTGAACGCTATAACACGAGTCTTTAGAAAGATGTTCCGGACATTCTTCACCCACTTATATGATAGTAAGATTACTGAACAGAACATTCTATGAAGTAATTAATATTTTTTTACTCTTTGGTGATTCCAAGCGAGCTCAAATTGGTCGAAAATCTTGGTCACCGACGTAAGGGTACAATCATATAGGCATTCTATCGTTTAAATTTTTTGAAGAGTATTCCAGAAAACACATGGTTATTTTATCAATGCTCTTTTTACCATCTAACAACAAGGAAAGCTGTCAATACGTTACCCCTATATATTTGACATATCGCTAGAAGCAGTAGAAAGTCCAGCTCGCTAGAAGCGTTTAGCTGTTTCGTTCATCATCCTTACTAAGAGAAATGGAACTCATTGCCGACGTTTTTGTTCTCTTAAGGGTATAATCTGGATATCTTTAAGTCTAGAATCAGAATGAATCTTGTAGCCAAGCATGCAATATTTGGTGGTCAAATGCGTGCCTATAAACCATAAAAAAAATATTGCATAATGTTTCACAACGCTTACTTACAATATAAAATTGTTGAAAAATAACGCTTATTAACCAAATCAAGCGTTATTTTTCAACTTTATTTATTCGATAGAATTATTCAGATGCAATTAGGCTTCAAGATAATTTGAAAATAAATAGTGTATTTTGAAACATCTAACAAAACATGGAAACTGAAACAATAATTTCCAGCAACTAAATCAAATCTCCCATACAACTTCAGAGATTACCAAAACGATAAATATCAAACGTTGCACCGAGTTACACGAACTCGAATTAAGGGTGTATAAATCAACGATTTTCGACCCCAGACCTCTGAGTCTCGGAGCCTATTAACGGCGATGGCGAATTTGTGATTAAGTGACGTCATAACTTATCTGCCATAGTTCCGGCACAGGCCGTAATAAAGTGGCGCCACTTGTGACTCCCTCACCTACTCTCTATTAGGTTTCAACAACTAAATGATTTATCGGATATTGTAGGGTATAGGTATCATGGGATTATTGGAAATGTCTTTGTATTAGTTTCAGAAGGTTATAAAATGCTTGTTCTATTGGAATCACTATTTCTACTTATTTAGCAATCAAAGTCACTCATAAGTAATTGATGGACGAGGTTAAACCATATTTAGCAATGTTAAGTATAAACACAAGCTTGAATTAAATAAGCGATCTTTTAGTAGGACCATGTTTAAAAGAAATGTTATAATTTATAGTAATAATTAATTTATTAATAGTAAACATAGGTGTGCCATACAGCGTACAATTGTCCTTGCAACAAATTAATAATATAAACAGAAAATTTATCTGTATTGGTGGTAAAAGTACATAAGACAATAGAAGTCATATTGTTAGCTGCCTTTAATCTCTCTATAGGCCTACAAAATCATGACACTAGGATTGCTCGCTTGTCAATACGCCAACAAAGAAAGCAGGCGTTATGTATAATAACTGTTGGTTTGTTGCACTATACAATAACTATTAATATATTTGCCATAAAATATGCGCAAGTAGGTACATTATTTTATAAATTTAAATAATCGTAAAACAGCCTAGAAATAAGGTCACCTGTGTGAAGAATCCCTAAGGCTTACCACAGACTAAAATGACAGAACAGCATTTTGTTCTTTTGCGAACTAAAGGTAGAAATTACTTCTATTTGAACGCCTACCAAGAACGTATTTTCACGATTAAATCAAAATCCTTGTTGGGAAAACTTATTGCTCAAACAATACAATCGTCTTGGCCACTAGAATTACTCTCAATATATACGCAAAGTCTATTTTTCATCCGCGATTAACTCCTCAAGGCAAATTTAGTTTATTCTTAAACACAAAAACATAATTTTAACAAATTTACAGTTTCACGCATTTCATGTACGTTTCTAGATGTTGGTGTTGAGTAGCCAGCACTTGTAAAAAGAGAATTTTACATATTTACACGCGAGCATAGCTTTAAAAACGCTGAAATAAAAGTGTGAATATTCATGTTTTACTTAAATTTACCATTTATTTTTTCGTTGTGAAAGTTGGCGCCCAACGTGTGACTCAGTATCTAATAGACATTAATATTAGGTGTTTATATATTATAGTAGGTATAGGTCAGAAAGGAAAGAAAAACATTTATTCTTTTATGTTTAGGTAACAGTTTAAATTGATGCCGTACATGTTACAGAAAACTGAACTAAGTGTAACTAAAAATAAATATAACTTAATTAAACATTGTTTACGAAACGTAAAAATAGTTCAACTATAGTTTTTAACTAGTGTAGAACTTTTACAACGTTATCAGTATTTTAAGGGAAATAGCCATATACTTTCTACATAATAATATTTATTTTAATAAATAAAACAATATCTTACTTGATTTTCTTTTTAATGATGTATTGACTTTATTGTAATTGTATTGATGTGATTCTAGTATTTCAAGTGTAATTGTGATTTTGTTTCGAATATGATTTTAATTTAATATTATTGTAATGTGACTAGTTAATTAATTAATTGTTGTGAATAATAAGTCTAAGTTACTTGAAATAATGAAACAAATTATATCAAATAAATACAGTACTTATAAGACTACATTTCTATAACTAAAAATTAATAGATTATTCCTATTTTTTTTTTTCATTACAATCATTAAAAGTTTATGCTCTGTTCTTATCACACTATGTCATCACACTAATGTGAAAATGCACTCCTTGAGACTAATAATTATACCCAGTTGCCAGTGCTATGGTAACTCGATTTATCAGCTATAAAATTAAATAGTCCCTCTATAGGTTCGGCTGTATGGCAAATAGGCAGACTTGCAAGAAGACCTATCCCTTGGTTTTAATGTAGATTCATATCCCCGGCTTTGTGGTCTTTGGAAGGTATTTTATTTCCCTCCTACCCTAGGGAATGTTAGCTCTTCTAGTTGTCACCTGAGGACCTGGCCTTTAGGAGCTCAAGCTAATCTGAGGCCAACATGTGATTTTAATGAAAGTTCTCTAAAATATAACAATATTATATAAAACCGGTATACTGGACGGTGCATGGAACACTTTACCTTATTTCGTTTATCTTCATAGACTAAGTTGCGGCTCACTGTACTTACGAAATATATTATTATAGTTTTCAATAATACGACCATGACGTTAACTTCAACAAATCCTTACATTTGTTTTAAAACTAAATTCACGCTTTTTGCCTCAGAATCTGTAAAGCCGCCGTATGTATGTATACTCAGCGCAAACATTTACTCACTTTTCCTTTTTTGGCGCCCAACGTGGGGCAGTATTATGCAGAATGCGCGCGGCCCGGTTGTCTCCCAACCGGTGTAATTGCATTACTCTCTACTCCACCGTGTTGCATGCAAAATATTGAAATTGTCGTGTAATTTTGCTCTCCTCGCTCGGATTTTTGATATATTTTAAACAAAATTGTTGGCTCATTTTAACAGCGATGTTGTTTCATAATTAGCACCATGTCCAAATTGTTTTCAGTTCAAAGTTCTGTATTGAAAAGCAGCTTGTTGAGATTTAAACACGTTAAGTTTTCTAAGAATCACAATAAGGGTATAGTTTAATTATTAGGAGTTTTACATTGTGTAAATATTGATTTACAAAGAAAAAGATTACCGAAGTGAAATATTCATTCTAATGAAAGCCGGATATTCAGCACTTGGTTGATTTTTAGACTTAGTTTTTATGACATTTCTGAGGCTTTTTCGAGTTTTTGTTAACTGAAATATTTAGTAAATGTACTTTTCATACAAGTTCGTTTATTCTTACTTACACGTTCGTCAAAATTGAAATTGTTCATATGGGTTTTAAAGAAGTATTTATGAAAATTACTTGTTATGATAGCTGGCGAATTCCCATCCATCTCAAGAAGAATATTTTAGTACACTTCAAATATTTTATTTCACCAGCACGAAAAATTCTCACGGAGTTTCCAAACTTTATCACCTTAATCCGTCACTTAATCACATCGGAAATGGCACAGAACAAGCAAGCAGAAGGGCATAACTCAGAACTTTGCACTCGCGAAACGTAGGTAAGCCCATAATCCTCTTTGCCCCCTTTTTATTTGCCACCACATACTTAGCGGCAATTTCAAGTGTGTCCTTTATGCGTCGTTCTAAGCATACAGATGGGATTTTAAACCTATTTGATAGTCTATTTCTTTTCGTTAAAAATAATATAAAAACGTATTAGTTTATTTGTATTAGAGAAGGTACCCTGATTTTCTAGATCATGCGTCACTAGGTAGATGGCGGTTTGGGGAACTGCGCGTTGGGAGGTAGATGTTCCCATGATAGGAGGGCAATAAAACTAAAATTCTCTGCACACGCGCTACGTTTTTGCTTTTTTGTACCTAACGCTTTCACACTCACCGCTCCACACTAAGGAGGACGAGGACTTGGGTCGTGGGTGCCGGAAACATTCACATTACATACAAAATCACAACCAGAACCAGAAACACAAGCTTTCCTTGGGGAGAAAACTTATGTTTCCGCCAGGAATCGAACCCGATACCCGAACCTTCCCCCGCTCAGAAGGCAAACCTACCTAACAAAGCCAACGAGCAGTTTAAATAAAACAAATATTAATAGTTATATTATAAAACAAAATAAACAATCTTTGTACGAAAAAACTACATATTTTATTTATGTACAAAAATTGTTTATTTATTGACAACCTTCTTTCACGTAGCGTGTGCAGAGCGTCAGATGCCTAAGCTCCAATATTATTGTTTCGAATTTGATACGGTGTTTGCACGTTATTCGGGATCGGATTTTGTTTCAGATTTCTTTTGTTGAAATAATATTGATACTTAACTTTATTATGAAAATAAAGTATACGTCCATGACCCATTTTTAATATTTCATAAATACAGCTGTACCCTCCAGCCAAATTCGCGTAAAAAATGCTTTTGTGAAAGAAAACAAGAAATTTTATTTTTGATTAAAAAGGAAAAATAAGCTAATATAAGGCTGAAAGAGGCTTAGTTAGAAGAGAAACCCATTTGTCGTTTCAAAATTTTTAACTCAGAACAAAACATTTTTTTTTACTTTTATATGAGAAGGGAAGAGTGATGATATTAAATCCATCCATTGAATATGCACTATCATATGACAGTAATTACATTAAAACAATAAATAATAATGACTGTAATAATGACTTCTATGTGTTATTAATTTATATTAACATGTTAGGTAAAAATGTTAAATAAAAATTATAAACCCTTTTTTTAAACAACAATTTATTATACTGATTCATAATCATATTCATAATGTAGTACGGGCAAAACTGCGGGTACAGTTAGTATTAATATGAATGACAAAACTAAGTTCTAGCGGGAAGCAGCAAACAAGTGAGTTATTTCAAATTCTCTCACAATTTGTGAAGTCTTATAATAATGTTAATAAGATTTGATGTAAGGTGCGCTCTCACACCCTCTAAAAGTAATTTAATTTTTTAACCTGTACGCGGTTACACTTAAGTCAGCTTTGTAATTAGATTGTAAAACCTTCATCAAACTTTTGAAAATGCCTTCTTAACAAATAACACATTAAAATTTTATACTTTGATTTTATTTCAGAAAAAACTTATCTTCGTCGTATACAGAACTCTCTCTTTCAGCTCTACAAACTAATGTTACTTTATTTAAAAATACTCGGTAGAAACCTAGTTTTGCAAATAGATTTGCTTCTAAGCGTTACGAGAGTTCTGATAACACAAACATTTGCTTGGTGTTTGCACGGGTGGTGACACTTTCGCACCGTTATCTGTAGCACCCATGCCTTTACAGACGCTATTTAAGGGTCATGATGGCTACCTCATGAGAATCCAGCCATAAAATTTGAATACCACACTCAAGAAACAAGACGTCTCTAGTAAAACATTATCTAGTAATTAATTATTTAACATCACACTAATATTGTAAAGGCGAAAGTTTGTGTGTGTGTTTTTATGTGTGTTACTTCTTCACGGGACCAATTTTGATGTAATTTGATATTAAGGTAGCTGATACTACTGCGTACCGGAACTAGCGCGAGTAAAACAGCGCGGCGCAGCTAGTAGTATTTTAGTTTATCCAAAAGTTTGTGTGTGTGTAACTATGTGCCAGTGTGTTTCCACTACAAGAGTCGTGGTAACGACGAAAGGGATTTGGTACGTAGATGGTCTAGACATTGGAATTAGACATAAGCTACTTGATATCATGATTAACGCTGGCAAACTCACAGGGCAAAGCTAGTAATTTTATAATTAACGAATTTACGTGTATCAAAAATGTCTATTGTTTTCAATATCCTCATTAAACAATCTGACTTTTTCTTAGTAACAAAGCACATCTATAGATCTATGAGATCGTATTATTTTATCAGCGACCAGATTCGCACGGGTGTAATTTCTTAATTTTTTTGTCGTATCGAATTGTGACTAAAACCATTCTTGAATCCTCCTGAATACATAAAATTTTATCAAAATCGGTTCAGTCGTTTCGGAGGAGCTTAATCATATATACACGTACAGAAAAAATAAATATATAAAGATGAAAGCGAGAAAAAACCTGTTTAACTCTACAATTTAATTTGTCAGCATCATCACGAACTGACATTCAACTTTCACGAGGAAAATCCAATTCAATAAAAGCAAATATCGGAAAAATCACTTAAGAACCAAACATAATCCGGTTATAAACCGGATCGGACCGGTTAAGGTATATTTGATTACGGTTGCCCCTGCGGCAACCGGCAACCCATCGGGTGCTCATATCGCCATTTTTATTTGCCCCATCTATTAAATCGTTTTTCAACGACGCCCTTTTGCGAAACAGACTCCGTCTAATACGGTTTTAAGAGTTTATTTGTTTCGCGTTTAGGGTATAGGGATTTGGTTTGTGGCTTGAAAAGGGCAATGATCGTGGCCTTTGATTTAGAAAAAAGGTCTCGACATTTCAAGAATAGAATAAAAAAACCAGTAAGGAGTATACATGTACTTAACATAATAAACAAACAAACAAACAAAACAAACGCTTTCACACTCACAGCCCCACACTAAGTTCGATGACTTGTGTCGTGGGTGCCGGAAACATTCACATCACACACACAATCACAACCAGAACCAGAAACACAAATTTTCCTTGGGGAGAAAACTTGTGTTCCCGCCGGGAATCGAAGCCGAACTACTTAGAAGGCGAACACACACCCAACTAAGCTAACGAGCAGTTCAGTTCAATAATATCTCTAGTTAGTACAATTACATTTACATTAAATTTGTAGAGATGAAGATAAAACAAAGGCATTCACACTCACAACCCCACACTAAGTTCAAAGACGTGTATCGAGGGTGCCGGAAACATTAACATCTCTCACACACCCAGAACCAGAAGCACAAATATCCTTTGGGAGGAATGTGATTGTGCTCCTGCTGGGTATCGAATCAAGGACCCACGGCGCAGAGGGCGGAGACCTGTCCACTGCGCCAACTGGGTCGAGAAAACATATTATATTTGAACTAGACGTGCCGCATGGCTTCGCTCGCGAAAATTTAATTGAAGAGTAGCCTATGTATTAATCCAGAGTATACGCAATGTAATTTTATTTTTTTCTAAGTTTAGCCGTCCGTCGCAGCGAGAAAAGACAACAAACATACTCACTTGCACATTTACTTACTTACAAACAAACTTTCAAGAGTATAATATAAATGTGAATTATTTTATCAAAACATTTAACAAAATAAACCTACAAATGAATCAAAATTAGATCAAATAAAATTAATCCAGAGAAAAACGTATCCGTTATCTACAAGTAAAATTCAAAACCGTACTACCACTTGAAAATTACTTGAAAATTCAAAGCTACCCTCATTCACCGCTCAAGTATTTACGAGGCGGGTGTTACAGGATAATAGGGATCGTAAAATAAAATAAATAATTAGGGCTCTGGCGTTCATGAATAAGTTAATTGTTACAGTGCAGACGGCGGCATAGCTCAGAAGCTCGTTGCTTAGTTAATTACTACCAAGTTATGACACTCGTTTCATTTTACTGTGAAGATACGTAAGGATTGGATACTAAAGATTGACCGCCTCACAGAGCTGGATAAATGAAATTCTCTTAAGCTGTAATTTGTCTGATTCTATTTTATTGCTCTAAGATATTACTCTTTTAATTATAGAGGGATCGTTATTTTAGTTTTGCAAGTATATTTAATGTATTTAATCTTAATAAAAACTCACGCACATTTTGAACTTTTAAATTAAAATTACAACGGGAATTAGCGTGACTTACGCGTTGTCGATGTATAAATCGACAACGCGTAAGTCACGCTAATTCCCGTTTTAATTTTAATTTAAAAGTATTTAATCTTGCTCCCTAATGATTGATCAAAATACTTATGAAAACATGATATTAAATTACAATCAAACGTTTCGTATACAATTTCTAAAACATGTTATTTCAAAAATGATTCATTTTACAAACGTTGCGACGTTTCGAATACGAATCGTTTCAAAAACCTCTTATGTCATACATGTTTTGTTTCACAAACGATCACATTACACATTTTACAATCAATTCTTTTGTAAAATATATCAAATAATATTTTTTTTTTTAGAGTTCAAACCTAAACTAACCAAAGGTTAGGTTTAATTCGATGGTTGTCAATAGAGTTTGTTTTGGGTTGGATCATTCATTTATTAGTTTTGAGCGCTTCGCCGGCCGCTCCCGCGGCATATTAGCTACGCTCTCTCGGCTCACGCGTGGTTTTGTCGCAGTTCAAACCTAGCCTTACTTAGAATTAGAGCCACAATCATTAATTATCTTATTTTTAATAAGAGTCATTCCACACTATTTTACTTGCATAACCAACTTCATACACTGTGAACGTATTTTTAATAAAAAAAATATTAAATAATATGAATATAAAATAAACCCTTCGTCAGTTCACAGATGCTATGTTGTAAAGTGTAAATTTGCCGAAAAATCATTTTAATATTATCTTTCGAAATCTGCTAAAATATGTATTTTTGTAAAATAATGATTTGTCGATTGATATATTTGGTAAATGTTGGTTGTGAAGCGAAGATTTGTAAATCATCCGACATGGCTTAACGACTTTTCACACTCACAGCTCCACATAAAGTTTGATTACGAAGTTGTGAGTGACAGAAATTTCCCTTGGGGAGAAAACTTGTCTTTCGATAAGGAAGCGAAACCAACACCCGCTTAAAAAGCCTGCTTAAAAGCCAAACGCGCTAGATGGGTATCTAAGCAAACATATTTTTTTCCAAATTGAATGCGATGTGCATTATTGCACATACGAGTATGTAAGTGATTTTATATGTTGTAAATAATTATAAAAATTTTACGAATTAAGATTTATTTGACTCTTTTTAATCTGATTGATGCAGATAGAGCTGTGAAGTACAGATATTAACTCATTTAACTAGTGGTAGAAGATTAGAGGACGTGAGATGTCCATTAATAGGCTGCTGACCACACGACCGGTCTCGATTAATCGCGGTCAGTGCCCGAGGCTACCACTAACAACAAAGGGGTAAATCTTATATTACTAGCACCTACACCATTCTTTAGTTCATACAAATTTGACGTGCACTTATCTACTTTGATGACTCAGTTGGCGCAGTGGGCACTCTCGGCTCTCTGCGCCGTGGGACTGAGTTCAATTTCCGGCAAAAGCGTAATATTCGTTCTCAAGGGGCATTTGTGCTTTTTGTTATGGTTATGAGTCATATGTAAAATTACCTGCACTCATGATACGAGTTTTTGAATAACGCGTGAGAAGCGGCGATGAATACGTTTAAATAAAATTTAAACCAGAATTGATGTTACTTACGCGTGGTTGAAGTCTATATCAATAATTATTACTATAGCCTTCTTAAGGATAAACACGGAGTGGCCACCGTTGCATCCTACCTCGCACTACACTCACTATAATCGCTACCGTTCTTTTTCCGCTCTGCGCTCATCCCAAATAATACTTCCTAATAAAGCCGAATTCATTTTCGATCTAGACTTCGACAACAAGTAAGTCACGCCAATTCGTTTTAGTTTTCATTTTGTGAGTTCTAAATATGCGTGGATTTTTATCAAATTTGTAATGTGTTTCTTTAAATATTAGCTGTTAGGATGTTTTTTAAGGTGGATTTAGGGGAGCATTAAGGTCTGATTCCAAAATGTATATTTAGTACTAAGTTCGAGAATAAGAATAAGAATTGTATTTATTGTAAAACTGTGTACAAATATAGTTCTTATATTACATAATAAAATAGCTCCAATAGCTTGTTCATTTCGAACAAACAATAATAAAGATGTAATGGGTACAATTAAATATGTAATATACAATGTAATAGGTACATATAATAGATCGTACACAAACATTTTAGGTTTAGTAATTAACAATTAGGTAGATTATATTTTATGCACAAAAAAGATTAATAGATTTTACTACCATAATTTATTATAAATATATCAAACGTAAATCATTTATTCACATGGGCCCTAAAGAAACTCTCATAAAAGTTAATGACTCTACTGTCAGATTCGAAAAATACAGCCATCTCATGAAGAACCTGGGAAGAAAATCAGCAGCCCATTTTTTTTTTTTTAATCATTCTTAAACACTAATTCGTAATTATATGAACATAGGTATAACTATGTTTTGTAATCGCTAGAAAATGCTTGTTTAGTCATCGTTTTATGATATTAATGCCTGTTTTATTACTGATTTGTGTTATTGTTCTACTTTGTTTAGGTTGTCTGTAAATCGAACGTTTCCATTTATCTCCAACGGTGTGACCGATTTAGATACAATTTCGTTTTATTCGAAAGGATACTCAATCGAGAGTGTTCCTAGCTATTTAAATAATTAGTAGAAAAATTAAAAAATTATGGAAAATTCTTATAAATTGTCATTAGCTATTTTTCTCGTATAAATTATCAGGGTTATTTTCAAAATAATATCTTTCACTAGTTCAAATTCTATTGTTAATTATAATTGATCATTTATTATTTGCCCGCATTGTTTAAGTTAAAAATCAACGTATGTGTAATTCTGGAACCTAAACTATCTACATTTATAATTTATCAAAATCGCTTGATTCATTAGGGTGATACGGGGGAGCAAAAATTCATACACACACACACAAAGTTGCGTATATCCGCAAAAAAAAATGTTATTTATTTTATTCTAAGTAGGAAAACATTTGACTACCATCTCATCTCATGGAAAGTGACTTCATATCAATATATATAGACCGTATTGATATGACTTCATATCAACACGATCCATATTCCAGAAGTCAAACAACTGACGTGCACTGTAACCGGCCGCTAGTTATATCGTCTTGTTCGCCAACAATTAGTTCCCTGTGTAAGATAGAGCTGTCTCAGACGTAGCTACAATCAAATCTAATTATAACGGACAAAGACGTACCTACTAACAAGCGATGTCATAAGAGGCACTGTGAAACCTTTAATTGTACTTAATATACCTACGAGATGTTCGTTAAATTAATCTCTATTAATTTGGGTTGAATACGGTGCATTTATAAAAAACAATTTTGTTTACGGCGTTCATTTATATAAAATACTAGCGATCCGCCCCGGCTTCGCCAGGGTGTGATAAATGAAGAACCGCTCGACCGATTTTGTGCAAACTTCACATAAACCATCTACTAAATAGTCCGAACAAAGCCTAAACATTTGGTTTGGACAGCTGAGCCCGTTCTTGAGTTATAAAATAACAACGAAAAGTGGCATTGATATTTATATATATAGATAATCTAAATCATACGTTCAAGCATCATCGCTGTAGAACCCTCCATATACGTATCACTGGCTCACTATCACACCAAGTACCATCCAACACACGTCTAGCTCGCTCCCGTATCCGTCAACGACTGACTGGTGTCATGGCTACTTATGTGTATGAGACAATGTCTTATATCTACTTAATAGATACAAACACTACATCCCTTTCTTATTAATATTATTTATTTATTATTTGTTATACATAAATCAACACCTAAATCACAATAGTTTTAAGTAGTCATTTGTAATTCTAATTATCAATACTATTTTCCTAACTAACATTTAACTGTCCCTCAGACAAATTCGTATCCCGATCAGGTCTAGGTTCATCATCTTCTCGTCTGACAGGTTCCCATTTCCCTTCTACTTTTTTAAGATGAATTACATTTCTTCGTAGCTTTTGTCCCGTCTCTTCACTTCTTATTGTTACGTCACCACCTATAGCTGTTTCTACAACGTGTGGTTTAGGATTAAAATTAGAGGTAAGTTTATTAATTTTATCCATTTCTTTGACATAAACCTTATCCCCTGCTGCAAGTCCTGGATTTTCAGCTCTCCTTTTCCGGTCTGCATAGTCTTTTCCTTTTTCTTTTTCAGCTCGGTCTCTGTCTCTTACTTCCGAATCATCTTGTTTGTCGTTCATATCTTTGACCATAGGAATTTTATCCCTGTTCTGTCTTTTAAAGAAAAGTTCCGATGGTGATTTTCCTGTAACTGAGTGAGGAGTACAGTTGTACATCATGAGATATTCGTAAAGGGATTCTTTTATGTCTTTTTTCTCAGTTTTACTTATTTTGAGACGTTTTACTATATCCCTGTTTTGGCGTTCCACCTCACCATTCATCTGTGGCCAGTATGGAACAGTATTAAAAAGTGTGATGTTACACTCTTTACAAAATGTTTTAAATTCCTCACTCACAAATTGTCGCCCATTATCTGCGGTAATGGAAACTGGATATCCCAATCTGCTGAACATCTCTTTTAGAATTTTAATTATTTGTTCACTTGTAATTGTTCGCAATGGTTTGATCTCTTTATATCGGCTGTAGTAATCAATAACTACTAAAAGGTAATCATTGCTAGGCAAGGGTCCTAGTAAATCCATCGCGACATCAACCCAAGGATCAGCGGGGAGTTCGCGACGTTTCATCGGAGCTGGTGCACTTGGTAGTCCCACCAAGATACATCCTTTACAGCTCTTTACCAATTTCTCGACATCCTTGTCAATTCTTGGCCACCAAACTTTAGACCTAAGTCTTCCTTTCATGGCCACAATACCCGGATGTCCTTCATGAGCCGCGTCCAGTACTTGTTTTCGAAGACCTTCAGGTATTACAATTTTGTTTCCCTTCAGGAGTATGTCTTCGTAAAAACACAACTCCTCTTCAAATAATTTATAGTTTTTTACAGCTTCATCCCACTGGTTGTTATAAATACCTTTTTTCACCTTTACAATTTCCAAGTCACTTTCTGAAAACCGAACTATGTCACGCATTGATGTTGCTTGGGGTTTTACAAGCTGAACAATTTGGTGTACATAGTCATTGACCGATGGCTGTGCATCTAATTCCTTGCACAATCGTGATAATGGATCTGCAATGTTTGTTTTTCCCGGTTTATATTTGATTTTGTATTGATATGCTTGCAATTTCAACACCCATCTTTCGACACGGGCGCAGGGTTTCGATTTCGGGCGAAACAAGAATTCTAGTGGCTTATGATCTGTTACTAAATCAAATGTTTTTCCAAAAAGAAACGTGTTAAAGTGCTCAATGGCCCATACCAGAGCGAGGGCTTCCTTTTCAGTCTGGCTATACTTGCGCTCGCAGCTAGTCAGTGTCCGATTTCCGAAGGCTATAATTCGTGGTCCACGTTCATCAATCTGTACTAATACAGCACCAAGTCCAACAGGACTTGCATCTGCAATAACCTGAGTCTTGTCCTTGACGTCATAATATCCAAGAGTTTCTATCTTTGTAAGTATTTCTTTTAATGTTTTAAAAGCGGTTTCATGTTTTTCTGTCCAATGATCTTCAATAGACGCTTTTTTCCCAAGCTGCATTCTAAGTAACTCTTTTAATGGTTCTGTTGTTGTCGCTAACTTAGGGAGCCACTTGTTGATGTAGTTCACTAGACCAAGAAAACTTTGCAGCTCTTCAACCGTCTTTGGTTCTCTAAATTTTGCTATACTTTCTATATATTTGGGTAAGGGTTTTACCCCTTCTGGTGTTAATTCGTGACCTAAAAAGTTTATCTTTCTGACTTTGTGAATGCACTTTTCATCATTTAACAAGACATCATTTTCTCTTAACGTGTCCAATACTCTTCCGAGTCGCATGTCGTGTTCTTCTTCACTACTACCCCAGATTAATATGTCATCTATAAAATTTATGACACCTTCACATTTAATAAGCATTTTTTCCAAGATTTTCTGGAAAAGTTCCGGCGCACATGTTACTCCAAACATTACTCTCTTATATCTATAGAGGCCATTCGAGGTTATAAACGTGGTCACGTGTCTGGAATTTGGATGCAGTTCTACCTGATGGAAAGCATTTTTTATATCTAATTTTGAGAAGAACTTGGCTTTCTTTATTTTCGGTAGTAAATGCTCCATGCAAGGCAAAGGATGATTTTCTCGAAGTATCGCAGCATTAGCACGCCGCATATCCACACATAACCGGACGTCATCATTGTCTTTCAACAACGGCACGATAGGCGAAACCCATGCTGATGGTTCGTGCACTTCTTCTATTATATCTGCATCTAATAACTCCTTAATTTTCTTGTTGATCTTGTCTTCTATCGGAATAGGTATTCTCCTGTAAGGCTGCATTACTGGTTTTATCGACTGATCGATAGGTATTTCGACTAAAATACCTCTAAATTTAGGAAACGGTTTTTTTACCTGGATTTGGTTTATTGTAGAGCCTAATCTCAAGACGCCTAATTGTATTGCTGAATCTTTGCCCAGCAAATTCCTTGCTCCCTTTTTAATAACGTAGAATATGCTGCGCTCTGATTTTCCATTTGTTCCTATATTTGCTTCGAATGAACCTTTGACATCTAAAGGTTTTGTGCTGCCATATGCTAGTAAGACTTTATTTGGTTCCTTAATTTGGTTATAACACATTACTTTTTGGTTTTTTAGATAATCCCAAGTTTTTTCAGAAATTAAATTCAATTTACATCCTGAGTCAATTAACATTTCCACTTTTACTCCTCCGACGTTGCAATCAATCGTAGCATCATTATTCAGATTAAAATAAATATGTATTGAATTTTTTCTTCTTCATCTAAATTATTCACAGAGTTTTCTTTCCTTGGCCTTTTGTAGACGTTTCTATTTTCTTCTTGTTTCTTATCAATTTTCCTTTTTAACTGAGTCGACTTTGTTCTACAACAACGTTGAAAATGCCCCAGTTTTCCACAAGCGTTGCATTTCTTTTCTTTTGCTGGACAATTTAATTCATGATCTTTGAACATAGTTCTTCCACATCTGCCACATTTAGGGGGTATTTTGTCATCACCTACTCTTTTCTGTGTTTCTTCCCATCTTGATTTTTTTCCGAATCTGTTGTTTGTAATGGCGTTTACTTGATCGAACTTTTTCTCTTTCTTCTCATAACTTTCTAGTTGATGGTTCACTACTTCCAGAGTATTTGCTTCTGTAATAACCTTGTCTAAGGTTACGCTATCCCCCATTGTTAAAATTTTTTTCCGTAACTCTGAAGAAGTACATCTTTCTATAATTTGATCAATTATATGTTCCTCCGGTTTATCAAATTTACATTTGGCAGCTTGATCCCTGAGCCTGACTATAAATTTTTCAAAACTTTCATTTTCACTCTGTTTAATTAGTCGAAAAATATGTCTTTCGAAAGTTTTATTTTGTTTGGGCAAGAAATAGTCATCCAATTTTTTTATTGCCGTTTCAAAAACATCGACACCTTCGGTCTCTTCCACACTTGCGCCTGGCAGGTTATAGAATATTTCTTGTAGATCAGTTCCTCCTAATAATAACATTGAAGCCCTTTTCTTGGTTTTGCTTTCGATATCGGATGCTTCTAAATAAATTCGAAGAGATCTCTTCCACCTTTCCCATCTTAAGCCCACTGAAGCGCTATCGCCTTCGAGATCTAATTTCTCCGGTGGCGGCAATTGGTTCGACATTGTAGGTTAATGGGGCGCCCTGTAAAAGAATACTCTATTGAAAGAGAATGCCTGAAAAGAATATTATTTCCAATCGAATGGAAACCAAGAATGTTACGTCCAATTTAATAGACATCCATGCATCCATTTTAATGGTTGCTACTCATGAAAACATAATTTCCAAGTGAATGGAAATCTATAACGTTTCTATATGTATCCAATTTAATGGATCTCATTGCTTCCAATTTAATGGTCGCCCGCCGCCTGTTAAATTTATTTCCAATTTAATGGAAACCAAGTACGTTATATCCAATTTAATGGACATCAATGCATCCAACTAATTGTAGCTACAAACGAAAATATTATTTCCAATTGAATAGAAACAGTAAAATAAAAACATTTTTTTATCCAATTAAATGGAAATAGTTGAAGTGCCAAATTTTTTGTGTGGGTAGTAGACTGCTGATGAACTTTAAAATAATAAATTATTATTCTTTATCAATAGTAAAAAAAATTTAAACTCAAATAGATTAATTACTAATTATAGTCACATTTATTTAATTGCAATGTAATCTATTACAATCATTTATACTATAAAATAACATCCCACTCTTAACAAAATTTTCATTAAGGCTGATCCATGAACAAACGTAGCGGCGAGACCTATCAACTAATTCGATTGGAAAACCAACATGTAACAAGTAAATCTTTGTATATTAACATAATAATCATAATAATATGTATTATTATTATTATCTCGCTCTTCTGTTTCCGTTTAGGATCCGTCTTAATTTCTAAATAAACATAGATAAAATTAATTAAATAAACCGACATTTTTTTTTTTTTTTTAACTTATCAGGATATTTAGTATAATTTTACAACGCCATCATAGTTATCATTTGACTACAGCTGAGCTTAGGCCTAACTTATGTATACGGTGTGCATTTGAATTAATATTTATGTGGCATACGCACGACCCAATAAAAATGGCTCAACGCATAATTATTATGGTATATAGAAAAAAATACTAAATAAAAACAAAAACAATCCTTTGATATATTATATCCTTACTTAATTAGTTAAATTGTTTCATACTCAATACTGTTTGTAAAATGGTAGTGCTAAGTAAATAAAAATTGTATCTGTCTATTACAAATTACTAAAGTTTTTTTTTTTTTTTTTTGAAGGTATGTGTCGATTTATATTTCGAACTTTCTTTATGATGTACGAAACTAACGGGATCGTTTGTTTAGCAGAAGCTATTTTACCGTTTCTAGTTAGAACTATATAATTATTATAGAACTTTATATGGGTAAGCACTCAATTGAAATTAAATTATTAATTTATAATTTTTTCCAAATACCCACGGTTGTACACAATTTTTACTGTGGTTAATGGTAATTTAAATATAATATGTTCTGACCTTTATCCTCGTCGCCACTTGTAGAACCCTCCATATACGTATCACTGGCTCACTATCACACCAAGTACCATCCAACACACGTCTAGCTCGCTCCCGTATCCGTCAACGACTGACTGGTGTCATGGCTACTTATGTGTATGAGACAATGTCTTATATCTACTTAATAGATACAAACACTACAATCGCAACCCTGGATTTTTATACTTTAACCCTGGAGTGATCGCCCGGATTACTTAATGTAGTCCATAATTGTAAAATTTTATTTATAAGGAAAACAATCGCAGCTTATCTTTTAAACTTCTAGATACTTTGAACAGGATACTTACTGTTAGTGCGCATGTCATGTGTGATCGCCGGCCGCGAATGGTTTTTTTCACACGAACCTTAATAAAAATCAGTGCAGATGAGAGCTATATTGTTCGGGGAACAAAGACGCAGGCAATAAGTTCTACTCCTTTGCTGTCCGGACAATAAACTTAGTAGCAAAATGCTTTAAGCGAACTGGAGGTATGTCAAACATAAATGGATGACGATCAATATTTGTTTCAAGCTAAAAAGAGAATGGAGGATTACTATCATGTCATTACAGTACACTCTCCAAAATGTACCTAAGCGATAAAATACCGATAGAATTGCTCAACGTCGGTTGTAAGATTTACGGGAAAAAATATATAAAACATAAACGCATTCATAATCACAGCACCACACTAAGTTCAAAAAATTGTGTCGTGCGTGCCGAAAATATTTAAGTCACACACACAATCACAACCAGAAACAGAAACACAATTTTTTCTTGGGGATATAACTTGTGTTCCCGCCGGTTATCGAACCGATCGATATATATTAGCTTAGGAAGCGAATGCCAACTAAGCCAACGGGCAGTTCAAATAATAATGGTGATCAACTAATCAAATTTTAGTTAAAATAACTCAAATCCGAGACATGATTCATACTGACATGAACTAAGGTGAGTGGAAGATAAACGGTCCGATATGCAATACCTATCATGTCGTCAATATACACAACAAGACATCTATTACTGGGAACCTATACAGTCCGACGCGCATTCATTGCGGTTGCGAGCTCGTTATGTTGTCCCATTCAATAGCAGTTAGTTCCGGGTTCGGTGTGTAAGCTATTCCTATCTTACCTATGTAAGACATTGTCGGAGGTATAAGCTTACTTGACAAAAGGCACTTGAATCGATATTACATTAAGAGATTAATAGCATAGTGTATGTTCAACCCCTATATTGATATTATAAGCCACTCAACTAATAACAATTATTTTCCAAAAATAGGGTTTAACTATATCTCTGTTTTACCCCTAGCCAAGTAGTTCCTAGAGTAGGCCAAAATTTACTTTAACATTGAAAGATCGCAACACGTTACGGAAATCCGGTTTTATTAAACATGGGATATATATTTAAAATAAACCGCGGCCGGCCTCAATATTTTTACCGACTTCACAAAAAAGAGGAGGTACTCAAGTCGACTGTTTTTTTTTGTGTGTTAACTCTTATCGTACCACGTGAACCGATTTCGAATTTTTTGTTTAGTTTGAAAGATGTTGCTTTTCGGTTGGTCCCCATTTAAATTTGATCTAGATCTGATCAGTAGTTCTTGAAATATCATCAATAATGCTATTCTGTGGACTACATTGACGATGTTCTCGTTTTTAACCGACTTCAAAAGTTACCTCATAACTTCTTTCTTTGTGCGCCGATTTTGATGATATTTTTTTTATTTGGAAGCTGGTGCTTTTCATTTTATCAAATAATAGTTAATAATAGGTCTTGAAATATCGTCAATAATGCGTGTTTAGTACATCTTATCTGATCAAAGTTTCGAAGATAAAGCGGTGAAGTCGGTTTTTTAAGCTTTGCTTGCGTTTAATTATTAATTCAGATGTTTAGAGATGGTTAAGTACCAGATCAGTGGCGAAGTATTATTAAGATACAGTCACAATACAGAAACCAAATACTAGTAATAAAATAAGTCTTGAATTTAGACCCATTTCTCTGATGTCTTGTATAGCTAAGATCTTCCACACTATGTTAGGTAAACGAATTGAATGGTTCGTCGAGTCTAATAACGTTTTCGCTCCTATCACAAGTGGCTTTGGGAAATGTCAGTCATGCATTGACTGTTTGATACGACTGACTACTCAAATCTTAACTAATTTTCAAAAAATAAGGCTATGTGGTCAGTATTTGTATAATATATACATTATTTTATTTATATTTAACTTTCTGTATGTTATAAATATTTTTTAATATGTGTATATTATAAGTATTCCTGTATGTATCATAGTTGATTTTTATGTAAGTATATTGTATGTTATAGATATTATAGCTTTTTATTTATTTAAATTTATTATTGGATAAATATTTGTAAATAAGTTTTCTCGCACATAAATATCACTCGCAGGTTTGCCTGAAAATCAGCGTCCAGTTTTGTGCTTGACTTTTGTGGTGAGGCAAACCCATTTCGGCTTGCTTTATGATGAGTTGATTAGTGTTTCAATATTATTATGATACATTTTTGCTATGTGTCAAAATAAATTATTTTTCTTTCTTTTTTATATACAAAACGACTATAATAATGGATAAGTTAATGAACTCGTGACTATATTGGATAATTTGAAAATGGCAAGACAAATATGTAATTACTTGTGGTCCTTTTTAAGTCAAAGATGTTTAAGAATTCAGGAAGATATGATAGATGAGAAATTCATGAGATGGACAGGTAGAGAATTAGCGCAGGGTGACCCTATATCTCCTCCGTTGTTTAATATCATAACACACAACATATTATGACTGGATCACGAAAATGCACTTCAATATGACGATGACTCTGTTTTCTATTTTCAAATTTCTAGCATAAATAGAAAAAGTTAAAAAATTCATGATGCATTAAATTTTGTAGTAAGCAAATTGGCGTTATTTGTTTTAGATGTATCTGAAACAAAGCAAAATGTTCCCTGTTTCGAAGAAACGCATTTAGCTAAATAAGATAAGATACCTACATAATAGTGCAATGTGTGTAATGGGTGGTTTCATTAGAACTACACCGACACAGATTATGCAAAGTGAACTCTGATTAAAACCACTTCATCTCAGGCATCCAATACCTAGCCAAGAAATATTGTTCGAGAACACAATAATTTGCTAACAATTTAACTAAACTGTTTAAATAAACTTTCATATCTATGTGAAACTAGGCGCTGGAAAAGTTAAAAAAAATATATCTTGCTTGTATCAATTCTAAACCAAATTAAAGTTGAAACATTTGTTCTTGCAACAAACTTAACATGTTTTCACTTGATACCTGGATGTTAAATATTAGTGAAAAAAATATTCAAGCACAAGTAGATGGAATCGATATGTAAAAGAAGCAGTGTGACGATAGCATACTAAGACAGAGTACATTACATATGTTAAATTCTGTTAGTAAAAACTGGTACAAATTATACACGGATGGATCAAAAACAAAAAATGGTGCAGGTGCTGCTTTCCATGATCCCAGTCGCAATGTTAATGATACTTTTAAAATTGTATCTGACTTTAATACTATAATGAGTGTAGAACTCTGCAATCTCGGAAGCACTTTCTTATATATTTTTTTTGGATTTAAAGGAAGTAGTCGTCATAAAAGATAGCCGAAGTGCTTCACAGCATATCGCTCGATGTGCCTCTGGCAGGAGAGGTGCTTCGGTAGCATATGCAATCATAAGGAAAGTCTTATTCCTTATGCGGAAAATGTGAGTTTGATTATGCAATGGGCTCTATTGCACATTGGTATACGAGGAAATGAGGACGCTGATAAATTAGCAAAAGAGGCAGTTTTAAATGGTACGAATACATTTATTTTGCCGGAAGACACATAAATTTTAATAAAATATAAACACAAAATTTCACTCCGGTCACATGCCACTCAACAAGTTCAAACACCTAATGAGGAAGGCTGACTCCCTCAACTGTATATTTTGTGGAGTCCCGGAAGACGTGTATCATCTTTTGGCTGAGTGTGAGCGGAGCGAATCTATGATATCATTAATGTTACATGAACATGGGTTTAACGCTAGTGATCTTGGCGTATTTCAAAGCATGCTGGCTGCACTCGAAAGCGATGCAGCTAGGGCTCTGTACGTCAAAATGTAAAATATTTTGTAGATATCTAATATAGGAGCGTACCAATATGGCTGACATAGTCGCAAGGTGATTCAAAGCCCTTACAAAAATACCGATTAAAAAAGCAATACTTGCAGATGAGTCTCATAGAAATTTTATGAAAATAGAATGTCATCTAAAAACGAAAATGCGCATTGCTTTTCTGTGAATTATCAATTATATTTACGATGGTGTGTTTAATGACAATATATAGGTTCAAGTTGTATCAATTCTATTTGGATGACTTAAATAATAATCTCTGTAGCAGACCACAAAAGAGGATGGATATTGTAGTGGCAATCGAAGTCGGTTTTTAATTAACAAAAGTGTTCCTTAACAAAACTTGGTACTCGCTAACGGTTAGGATAAAAAACAGACGCTATGCCGGGTATACTTTTTAAAGTGATAATGATCAACTTCTCGCTTTCAATATTAAAAAAAACGTGATTTTTTACTTCAGGTGCAGCAAAGCCATGGTAAATGCCGATAAATCTATTATAATGCGGATGTCATTAGCAAAATAGCACATTCAGTAATATCCGGACGTGCTGCAGCGATCATCCGGGCATTCATGAATAAGTTAATTGGTTCGCTGCAACTGTTAGCGTAAGGGATGTTCTAGACAGGTATTTGATTATACGTTGAAGATTAAATCGAATATTACTGACTTGTAAAAGACCACACTCATACACATAAATCAAGTCGCTGTCGTAGTCTACGTATATATATATGTATATTGCGACTAGGTCTATGACAAATACATAAACTATAGAATATTTTTTTTATATCCTATGGTTTCTGTATTTGTCTTTGTTGCATAATTTGCTTTTTAAAAGAAACTAGATAGGCTCGGCGGATTTAATCGCGTCAATGAGGACAAAATGCCTGTCTTATTTCAGAGTTTACAAAATTTAAATGCATAACAAATATTATTCGTTACAGGAATGACCTTGATCCAAACAAACTCTCACTCCAACACAATATTTCGGATTTATAATAAAGCGATGAGCTCCGAAACACAGATTTTTTTGCTTTTATAAAAATGCCTTTACTTTTGGATTACACGTTTTTTATCAAACATAATAAACGGGCCAATATGCCGCAGACATCAGGTATAATTATTTCTCAATTAATTCGACCATCAGTGCTTCTATCCTAAAGAAAAAAACAATTTCATGGTATTATCTAAAATAAAGAAAATCATGTGGCGTGTATCTCGATCTCCAGCCATAAATACACGCACTTTATTTGCATATTACCAAATGTCTGACTGCAAATTTAAAAAGACACATAGCCATCTATATCCAGCTTTATTTTAGGCTATACACTGTCGCTATGACGTGGTTAATGAATAACCAGCCGGGAACCGGGCGAAATTACTGCATTAATTCTCCAGAGATATTTATTATCGCCTACTAATTAGAGCAGCCCCGAAGGTATTTCAAGCTTTTCTCGGAATTTTAGGTGTCTATAGAGGAATCATTATGAAGACCTGTGCCCAACTTAAGGACATAATATACGATTGTTTTATATTTTTGAGTATTTGTTACCGTTATAAATTCTTGAGATACTTTTGAAAACTTAAAATCTTTTAGTTTTCATGTTAACTGCCCACATGGGTGTGAACGGAAATCTATTACTAAGTCAGCGCCGAAAAATATTCAAATTCAATTCAGATAAATTTATTGCCAAAAGTTTAAAATATTAAAATATAAAATGTTAATAAAAATAATACATATGTGATCGGATCGGCGTCATGGTGTAAGTGTTTAACTCAATGTGTGAAATGATATGAGCTCTCAGTGAAAGAGCCGACACGCACTCCGTTTTTTACATACGAACGTTTGTAGTCAACTATGTAATTGCGTATGGTCAAGTTTAGTGGTAAAAATCGGGTACAATGAAAAAAAAGATGTTTGCTCATTATTATTACATTACTGCTCTGTGCACCGTACAGAAATAATATCAGTATTAGTCATCTCCACATATGTTGATATAGGTATCTTAAATATTAAGGACATACATGGACATCCACTGCGCTCTATTAAATCGCATTCGAGCAATGTATCAAACGGCTAAATCCTCAAGTAGAACGAGAGGGAATGGACGTCACCCTTCACTTATCAGTGGGTTGAACTGTAGTAATTAATAAACAATAATAATAATGCATAATTCACTTTGCATGATCACATGACTTTGTACATTATTACTTGTTAAATCCATTGAATAGTTGGAAATGGATCCCAAACTAGGCTAGGCATATATCTCGGTGACCCAGTATAAAATAACATCGATCATTTTTCCGACAGGTGGATTGAACATATAGTATTTTATTTTATAGGCACATGTGTAGGCAATAAACCTAAGAATAAACATTGTCTCAATATTTCATCATAGAAGCAATTACTTCTACTCATATCTAGACAACCTTTGATATTATCAGTGCGTAGAAGAATCTCGACGGATGAGTTTTCAATTAAAGTTTCCGAGGCAGTCTCGAATTTCTGTGTATTTAATGTTTCTTTCATTTCACAGTGTTATTTTTTGCGGTCTATTAGAGAGCTGAAATGTTCAGTTGAGTTCTTAAGAGTTCAGGACTTCAGAACTTTTTCACAGACCAACGGCTGCTTTTTAATGCAGCGATAGTCTATTGAAAAGTTAACCTTTCATATTGTATAATTTTAGCAGAGAATCAATTTGCTTGCCAAGTACTATGTAATATGTTTTGTAAGTATTTTTGTATAAATCCATTAACAAAAAGTTGTTTGAGGCACTTTACTATGCTCTTTCTCTTAAAATTTTACCTTATTGCAATCTTTTTTGCAATTTTATGTTCCGGACAACAAGACGAACTAGTAAATGGCCATTTGTGTTTGACATCTTTACAACCGCTCAAAACGTTTTGCTTGTACATTTATCATCTTGTAGAACTTCTCTCCCGTCTTTCTTCCCAGACAGTAAAATTTGGGATCTTTAAGTCTAGAGTTAACAAGTGTCTTCTAGATATGAATTTTACGTCTTCAGCCGCATCGTCGCTTTAATATAGTGGTAAAATCAGGTTAGATAGTGAAAAAATAAACACATCAGCCAAAAAAAAGAACAGAATACATTGTCAGTTCAGATATTTTTCTTATAAAGTTTTATTAATTTGAAAATAATGAAACACATAAAACCTTATGATTTATGGCATAACGTTTACCATTGCGCTTTATTTCATTTAAAAGAAGACAAAGTTAAAAATTCCTAAATTATAGTTTTTCGTACTAGCTAGAGGTTTTGACAACTGTCACGAAATTAAAACAGAAAGATAGATAGACAGATAACGCTATATTGTCTCACCTTACATAGATCACTTACAAAAAGTAAACAATTATATTTTAAATTCAAACATCTCCCGATATTCCCTAAAAAAAGTATTCCAACAGCAAAAGAAACGAAGCGGACTTAAATTTCAATAAAATGAACTTGCCACAGGACAAGTCAATAAATATTTAATTTTCACTCGCACTTAGGCACACGTCTACCGTAACCCGCTCGCAGATTTCCCCAGGGCGGGCGGGAGTCGGGAGCGGGGATCGGGGAGACTGGGAGAATGCAGACATCACCAAGAAAACGTGACGGTGATTGATTCTGAATGAAGTGAGCTTCTTTTGTAAGCGTTTAAATCGTTTAGACATGAGTTTCTGCATATTCAGTTGTTTCTAGAGTAGTTACATTATTATGTTTTTTTTAAATTAAATAAAACATAGCGGGATCTGGGTTCGATTCCCGGTAGAAACACAATTTCCTTTTCTAAGAAAAACTTTTGCTTTTGATTCTGGGTGTTACGTAATTTTGATACCCACGATACAAGTCGTTTAAATTAGTATGGAGCTGTGTGTGTGAATGTTAAAACTATCGTGAGTATTACACATTATGTTTCAATGTTATATTCGGTATAAAATAAACATTACTTAAACTTAAGAAGAGCCATTAACAAGCCTCCACAGGTTTTTTTATTTAAGATAGGCAAGCTACTGACCACTATCTCACCTGATGGGAAGCGACGATGTGGTCGAGGACGATGGAGCAAGCTTGCCTAGAAAGGTATCTTCTAGGCAAGCTGCATTCACTCGCGACTTGAATACTCCCATGTTGTACTTATTAAGAAACGCCAAAACAAATAAGCCAATAAGCTGAATCCAATCTGAACATTCAATATCTACTTTGTTAATTAAATAAGTAGCAAGTCTCTTAATGTTATTACAAATTGCACTACGGAGAGTGTTCAAAGCAATTGCATGATTTTATTCCCGCATCACCGTTCTACTACCAAACATCTAGACAGACGGCAATGCGGCATCCGCTAATGTTAAAAATACCGACCATTCGCACGAAGCGTTTCGCTTCCACTTTCATTATGAGAACTGCCAAGGAGTGGAACGCCCTGCCGTCTATTGTGTTTCCCGAAAAGTATAATATAGGGTTGTTCAAGAAGAGAGTGAAAAGGTATTTACTGAGCAAGCGTGCTCCATCTTCGACCGCATCGTCGCTTTACATCTGGTGAGTATGTGGTCAAACGCTAGCTTAGTCTCAAATAAAAAAAATTAAAAAAACATTTTTATTGCATTATGTATAATTTGTTCAGATCAGTTATTTTTGCCGTAATAGTCTATCCTTTCTTTTTTTAACGACAGCTAAGATTATAGAAACTGTATAGGTACTCATAGATTGATGTCACTTTAATACTTTGAGCATCGATAAACAAGGTAGTCATAATTATGAGTAGGTATATTAAATTTGTTGCAAAATCTTTTGCCTACAGGACCTACGCCTTATTCTAAAAAAAAGGTGGTGTTTAGTATGTTTACTTAAGACACCGGTTTCATAGTACATAGTGAGGGTAATTTTGTACAGAAAAAAGATATTCTTAGCATAAGAACTTATTTATACATCTAGCTGTATCTACGATTTCATTCGAAAGCATTTCTTGTGGATACATATACAACAATGGGATTTTGAGTTCTTATTCTACCAGGAATAAAAAAAATAATAGTTATTATTTAAAAATATAGTTATATATCCATTATTTTCATATTTGTTATGTAAATAAGTTATTTGAAACAACATAAATTATTATTGATAATACTGTAAAACACAGAATAGATAGAAGCAAAGTAGCAGGCAGAGGCTATACATACTATAGAGGCAACAATGCGTTTATTTACAACATATACTATACAGATTTTCATTCAAATTATAGTCCATATTAGGTAACACTTATAGTAAGCTTTAAACTCATTCAAGTGCTCAAACAAAATACAAATTAAACCGACTCCTGAAAATGGTAATCACACTAAAACTTATTCGAAACTAGGTGAATTAAATTGAGATTCCTCGCAGCGTATTATAAAACTCCTTTCGTTATATCAACAGAACTCTACGGCTAATGCAAGAAAGGAGAGAATTAGTTCCAAACGCTTCCGCACAATAACTGGGGCATGGAACGAGGGAGCGTTTTGTGAAATTACTTTACTGCCAATGTCGCGAATTTAGAGATGAACACCACACGAGATGAACTTCGTATAGAAACTTCGCTCTATTTCAAAAGATTAACAAGTACTGGAAAAGGTGTGCCTTTTCTTCTATAGCTTCTTTTTAATAAAGTATTATTAAAAATTCTGTTATAATAACAAGAAACGAATAACATTGTAAACAAACAATATTGTGTTTTGGATTGAAAGTCAATGCCTCCAGTGAAATTACATGGCTTAAAGATATTTAACATCCGATATCTCGGGGGGACGGGCGCACTGCTAAGCCGCGCAGGAGTTTGAACTATATAAGTTCAATCCCTGGGTGGTACTGAACTGTAACCGGCAAGCGTGACACTTACCATCAGGCAAGCGAATAAATCATCTCGTCTCTCAATGATCACTAATCGGTCACAGGCGAATGGTTGCAAGCCTATCGGTATTCTATCGTTTGCATTTTGGAGAGTGTGCGCAGGAATTACATGAGTTAATTCCACCATGCCCATTTTACCATCTAACAACCAGACAAACTGTCAAACATCTTCCATTTATGGTGGACATACCTCCAGTTTGCTCGAAGAGGTTTGCTTCTACGTTCATCATCCGTACAGCGAAGGAGTGGAACTCATTGCCTGCGTCATTGTTCCCTGAGGGGTATAATCTGGGAGTCTTCAAATCAAGAGTGAAAAGGTATCTTCTAGGCAAGCATGTTACATCTTCGACCGCATCATCACTTTCCACCAGGTGAGATAGTGGTCAAATGCTTGCCTATTTAGCATAAAAAAATAAATAAAAAAAATTACATAAAATAAAATCAACAGCTTGACACAAGCGTCACGCCTGCTTTTGACATCTGGAATGATACTCGATATGTTGACTAGCAAATTTTCACTTGGCAATGCAATGCGCTTCTTGCACGAGACAATCTCTTAAATTCTAACGTTTCAGTGACTAAGGCAGCGTTGGTATTTTAAAAGGATTTTTTTACAATGTGCTGATATGCGGCTCTTTGCTAAAAGCCGAAGAACTGAAATGAGTAAGGAGAATTAAGGCTTAATGGGTCCATCTCCATCTTGCGACAAGGCACAACTTGAAACGGAGTCCACTCGAAGTCCTACTCCACCTTTTTGGTGAAGTAATTTTCATCTCTTTGGCCGTGTTATCCATTTCAGTTATTTTATTTCCGTTGTACCCTAGGTTTTTAAACCCATCAAATGTACTTTCGATACCTGCCTCTAGGAAGTAAAGGCACTCGTACCTAAGGGTAAATAATTGTACTTATCACACTAATATAATAAATCCGAAAATATGTGAGCAAATGTGTAAGTAAGTATGTTTGTTTTTTCTTCACGCTATAACAGCTGATCAGATTTAGATGAAAATTGGATTATACATAGCTTATACCTAGGAACACATAGGCTACTTTTTAGCTTGATAAACGCAAGCGAAGCCGGGGCACGGCTAGTCAAGAATAACTCAATGTGGCAAGCAGCTAAATTTGGCACACTATTGATAAAATCTACATTTTCAAACACAGATTGCCACTTTACACAAGCCTGAATAGTTAATAGTCCTTTCTTTTACGAGAGCACATATAAAAGTACGTGTTAAAACTTTAATCATTAGGTTTATGAGGCGTTTCCAACCCGGTATAACTACATCTAGTTATGCGCGGTACGGAAGTCTCCCAAGATACCGATGTTTTATAATAATTGGATAAAATTATCTAGGAGAGACGGCTCTCGAATACTAAAGAGGCTCGATTTAATATCCGCGGCTTTTTCTTTGCTCTTCATACTTTTATTTCCACGTACTGCTTGTTTAATAAGAGGAAATGTTACTATTAAACTACTGTACCGTGATTCGAAACCCAATTATACATGAGAGTAGCGTACTTGAATTCCTCCGAAATTGCCGTGCTGCGATTGGTCCGCCCGATCCGTTCGTCCAATCACCGTCGACTCCGCCCTTTCCGTTTCCCGTCAACGTCACCCGTCACCCCAGGTGGTGCGCTGAGCGCGATATAGCTTCATTGGCGTTTGGATTTTCATCCGGAGCGGTCGTAAGGTCGTACCAACACTTAACGAACTGCATCGTGCTTGTGAAATACTTACTTATTATAATTTTAAGGGTAAATATTTCAATAACGGGTAAGCTGAAGCTCATAACGAATTCTATAACATTGTATATACAAATTGTACCTACTTATTGGTAATTGTTATATTATAAGTAAGAATTATTAATATCTAATAAATTTCTTTTTAACGGTGTTACCGTTCGTTTTAGATATTTAAAATGGATAATAATACAGGTCTAGCCCCAACGTTGGATTGCAGGAACGAGACGTTTGCGCATTGAATCTAGTACTGATTCTTTATAAAGCATTAGCAAATAACTAAGTTGCAGATTACCAGTGACAAATAAGGATACAAAACACAGGAATGAGGAACATAAAAAGTGAGTTATTTTAATTATTTTACAAATAGCGGAAAACAAATCCCGGTTGAACGGTAACAATTAAAGTTACCACAAGTGAATCATCCTACTTACCCCTCGGGATCCAAACATTATGGTAATATACGGAAGAAGAGGGCAGCTTCACTTAATTATTACCGAACCTCACGAGCAATAATTTAGTTTTTTCTGTAAAAACTACAACATGCAGCCTCACGCTCCACACCTAACCTGGTTTGAGTAGCGCGTTATTTACACAGAAACTTTTTATTTTCCTTACAGTTTATAATATTAGTTCCACAGAGAACATCGAGCGCAACGATATTTTTTTTTGCAAATACGAATACTAGCAAGGTAAGATATATATTTTATAAATATAAAGCCAGTATTTAATATCGACGAACATATTCGAAAATAATTGAAAGTGTAACCATTGGCTTAAAAAGCTGGGGTTTAACTACCCTCTTTATGGCCGAATGGAAAGTATTTCTTGAAACTCGAAACGCTTCTAGTCTTTTACGGTTCACAACCAACAAAATGACTAACTTATAACCTGCAACTTGTAAACTATATCTTATATTAAGGATGAGGAAGTAACCAACAAAGAAAACTATGTACAAGCCCTACAAAAGGCGCAATTCCCCCTACTCCCATCGGGATAGGAGAGGGAAGTATTCAAATTGAATGTCTGAAGATTTCATGCTGAACAAATATTCTGACTAAAGAATGCTCGGGGCTACGCCCTACATTTTGAACATTCATAACGGTCTCTCGTGTACAGTTGTTACAATCAAAAGAAATTATTCACATTTATGGACTGAAGCCGATGCCAGATGGGCTGGTCCTATCAAATCCGCACCACACTCGACAACAAAGTGCAAAATGATATACACGCATCTGAGAATATGAACAAGTGGCACAACATTGTCAGAGACAGTGATCCGCGGAGGGGGTCACGACCCTTGGCACTGAGGATATCAACGCAGAGAGAAGTCGGATCGAAGATGAATGGACGCAAAGAGATGACGGACTGAGATGGATGGACGCAAAGAGAAGACGGACTGAAAATGGATGGACGCAGAACAAAATACTATGATGAGAATGCTTGGGGCTCCGCCCTTCATTCTAAATATTCATAACTGGCTCTCGTATGCTGTTCTAACTACATCGAGAAAAAAAAAAATATTCACATTTGCTGACTAAAGACGTTATGCTGAACTAATAGCTGATCGGAGAATGCTTGGGACTCCATCCTACATTCTAAAACTGTATAACTGTCTCATGTACATGAGACGTTCTTACTATTGAGACGAATTATTCATATTTATTGACTGAACGTTGCATTCTGTATAAAAACACTAATTGGAGATTGCCCGGGCACCGCCCTACATTCTAAACATAAACTCTTTCGTATACAGCTCTTGCTATCGAGATTAATCATTGACGTTTATTGACGGATCGTTTCACGCTGAACCACAATACTGATTAGAGAATGCTCGGGGCCCGCCCTACATTTTACACATGAATTGGTCTCCGGTATACAGTTCTTACTATCGAGATTAATTATTCACGGTTATTGATGGAACATTTTACGTTGAACCAAAATACTGATTGCAAAATTCTCGGAGCTTCGCTATTCTAAACTTTCATAATTGTCTCTCGTACTATTTTTATCATCGAGATGGTTGTCAATTTGCGAATCTGGCAATTAACTACTCATTGGAGAATGTTTAGGGTTCGTCTGCCCTATGTATTATATCTACTGGCTATTGCATACTACTCTTCCTATCGATATGGCTGTAAGCTTGCGAATCTGACGCATAAAGCACTAACTTAATAATACTAATCGGCCCGTGTGAATGAAATCGTGAATTAAAAGCCACGATTACACTTGTTGAGCAACTGCAAAATAAGTACACTCCACTCCAATCACTTGGCAGGAAAGTCGAAAGTTTCTTGGGATAATTCTATGCTTGACTCCACTTGCTGGTAAAAGCACACGAAGATTATTATGCAAAATCATGTTACATCATATTTCTAGCCAGTCGGCACCATCAATGTCATCAATTTCATTATGACCGAAAGGCAACGGAACTATAAGACTTCAAGTTTTCTATAGCATTAACAAGTATTAGCATCTGCGATTCACATTGAGCCATCAAGGTTCCCTTGAGTTCAATTACTGCGACACATTGTTTAACAGAACCCACTAGCACTGCAAAAGGTACGTCACAAAACATTTGACCTGAGCCTGCTCTCAAACTCTTTGAGAGGTAAACGAACAAAAATGTATAAATTGGAATATAAGGCGAAACAAAGAAATTTGATAAAACTTTAGAAGCAATTACAGACAAGGTTGGACCAAAATCGACACGGCTTTCTTGCTTGTCGCTTGGCTTTTAATGTCAAGGTTTTTGGAGACCGTCTAATGACATCCAACATAACTTTACCACTGTCGTTTTATGACATACAAGAATGGTGAATAACTTCACAGGCCCTCTTAACTCGGTTGAAAAATCACATTAACCGGTCACTATACTCATAACCTTGACGGCAACTCGGTTGAAAACGAAACCCTACCCCATATGGACTCGTGGTTTAGCCCTGGCAATCGATTATGATATCAAAAGGTGGACAAGGTTCGTGTGCTATTTAATCTTAGGAAAATGCTGTTTTCTAAGAGCATTACTGGACTATAAAACCTTACATGTGCAAGCAAATACTTGAATGAAGTCCTAAGCCCGAGCTGTTTCGGCAAATCAGAAGTATACTACGATAACAAGAGAATTACAAAACCTATTGAAATGAACAAATATACGTGCAGAATATACTTTGCAACTTCAACACAGCATTATAAAACTGACCGTGATTCTCGTGATAGTTCACGACGAAAACGTCATTAGGTCTATTTATTACAATATAGATGCAGACCATTTGTCACGTCAGAAAGCACATGCCGAATATGTCTTTTTAGGACGTCCGTGGCGCATAATTGTAACTGCAGGCTAACTTCGGTAATAGCAATGATGAATGTTTAACTTGATCTCTCTTGAACCAGAGCACTGGATTCTCTGATCACTCGCAATCAGAGACCTTCAAGTTTTTGTAGAGAAATGTACTGGAAGATTCGAGATACCTATGAACTATGTATATTTTTTATTTCACAAATTTATCACCTTCTTATTTTAATTTGTGATGGAGTAACCTTACCTTCCCTTGTTGGCTGGAGTATTGTCGTGGCGCGTTGGCATAACTACTTCAGTGGGATATTGTGTAACAAACATGATTATGTTGCGATTGGTTTGCGATATGTTTAAGTTTGATGCTATACCAACAATCGGCAACATAAATTATCGCAATAAAGTAAGCTAGACTAGCATACATTCGTGAAATAATTGTGTCAGTATAGTAATGAACTGCCTAATCAAATCGATATTGTTATTTGGCCCACCTACGTTTACAAATAAAACCATACATATAGTTTTACAACACATACCATAACCGCAGACTGTATTGTATTGTATACATAGAATGACTGTTGTCTCAGTAGCATCATGAAGTGCGTAAATAAATCATCCTCTTGACTATATATTGGCTCAAGGAAACTGGGATATTATAGAACACAACGTGAGAAATCGCACCCTCTAATTTGTCACCAAATTCACATGAAGCCTAGAATGAACCTCGAACTAAAATAAATGTATATTAAAGCTATTTTAATAATTGGAATTTACTAAAACCATTACGATATTAAGATAATTATGATGAGCACATATATAAATACCTACTCATTAATAATAGAAATACAGTGTTCTGGGCATATTGTATCATTTGTTCTTGATACCAAAAGTTATAACTTCTCTTAGTATGACAAAAATTATATACAGATCACATTGGCGTCCCCGTCACCACCAGGCGAAAACAAACACGTCTCTCATGTATAATTGGGTTTCGAATCACGGTACAGTAGTTTAATAGTGATGTTTTACCTGCAATTAAAACATTTATTAAACATACTTACCTGATTCGAAACCCAATAGTTTCTAATTCTGCCTGGTGTCATAACATGAGAAATCCAATGAAGCTATATCGCGCTCAGCGCACCACCTGGGGTGACGGGTGACGTTGACGGGAAACGGAAAGGGCGGAGTCGACGGTGATTGGACGAACGGATCGGGCGGACCAATCGCAGCACGGCAATTTCGGAGGAATTCAAGTACGCTACTCTCATGTATAATTGAGTTTCGAATCAGGTAAGTATGTTTAATAAATGTTTTAATTGCAGGTAAAACATCACTATTTAGTTTTTATTTTATGAGGCCTGATTTGGATGTGTAAGGGCAGAACATATAATAATATATTAGAATGAGGTGTGAATAATCATAATATGGAGAATAAACTTGAGTATATATTTTTTGCTTGCTAGTTTGCTTGTTTTATTGTCTAGTGAGAATTCCTAAGAATTTTTACAAACCGTCGGAAAGCAACCGACATAGTTTAATTACAGTGGTCTCTCGATTAAAAACCGGGACAGGTGTCTAAGCAAAAATCTCGGTTGAAATCCTCACTAAACTGACCATTACATAGACTTACCAATTAGTTAAGAATAAGCGAATACATGTACTATGCATGTACACGCGTATATATGTACACGTGGCCAAAATCTTGGTAAATACTTTGCACAGAGTTTAGACACTGGTGATGTTGTCAGCTTTTTTAAAAACTATACTAATAAAATCGGTAGTGGTTGTTAATGTTTTGTATTCTATTACCATTGTTTTTATTATTCAGTGTTAGAGAGGGCAAATATATTTTTTTTTTACATATTAGTTTATCAATTGTTGATAAACTTACCTTGTAAGTGCCGAGATGTTCGACGACGCACGGTAGGCTGGCATCCCTTCCGAGCGCTACCGTCACGTTAGGTATCGGCTCTGCGAATCGAGGCTCTTCTGTCAACACTGTGAACAAAACGACATATTTGAACAAAATTATAAATGTATTCTTAAGTGATGATTAATTGGCGAAATCAATACGCCTTTCAATCGGGAGAACCCGTTTCATACCTATGAGAAGCTTAAGCTTCCGATGATGGTAACAACGCGATAAAATGCATGGTTCCACCAAGTTCTAAAATATTATTATACATTATATTATGTCTCTTATTTATTCTTAAATTGTTTTAAGTTAATTTGGTGGAGGATGTACTTGTAAGTCTTCTTGCAGTTCCGACTTGAATTACGTGTCATATTAAGTATTTGATGTTTCATAAGGTCATAGTGTTATTATTGGCTCAAAAAACTTGTCGAGTGCTAATGTATTTTATTTTTATTAATCGATGATTCGGTGTACGTGAAGACGCCACCACGCCCACCAGCGTCATCTCATAATGAAGCACTGATTGTCTTCAAAACAGGTCATGTTATATCACGACTACACACGTACTGTAGTTTGAAACCGTATATCAGTAAACATTCTGATTTTAACTTTGAAAATATTACACAACCCTAACTCTTTTATAAAATCTATCCAAAATAAACACATAACTGATTGTATCTCTGATTCTCGTTAGCATAAACATCTTGAAGATAATAATTCAAAACGCTTCCAAGCAATCTGATCCATTCTTCCAAATAAAGCGAACAAGGATAAAGCATCACAAAAACACGAGAGAAGTTTAGATTGATATTTTTAATCAACCGCGAAGTTGAGCGCTCGGTAATGACAGGCGAAATATTGTTTATTTTAGAAGTTGCTGGAAGTCACGGGGGATGGGGCGATAACGAACGGGTACGGAGATTAGGAGTTTGAGGAAATGAACACGAAGTTTGAAACAGTTAAACTCCAAAGTCATTGAGAGTGCATGGCTTAGCGGTTAAAATACCTATAAGCCAATTGCAGATCTTTGGGGAGACCTACATCCAGTAGTGGAATTATTGTGGCTGAGATGACGATGATGAAGATGAGTAGTAAGTTTTAAAATAAAAACTTTTTTCGTTTCAATCAATTAAGGTGTAACAAATACTGAAGAAAAAATACCCTTTGCTTTAATACCTCTTTGCTTTAAGGCTTTGTCTGCTTTAATTAGTAAACTAAATTTAATTAATTGAAATTACTTATTAATAAAATTACTTCTTATTTTACTACTAAGATACAATTTACGTCACTTTGTTAAAACTTCCCATGTGAAATTTCATTCCCCATTACACCACTTTAATGCACCCCTGGCCAAAAATATTAATATCATCTCTTTTTTATTTAAAATGAACTACACAAAATTAAATTTCCAACAGTATAACTAAATAGACAAAGAACTTTCGACATGAACTTTCATCCACCTTTATGCACCCCAGGCATAAAATATTGTGAACAAATTTTATTTATATGATATCAATTACCTACTCAAATACCAATTTTCATCGCTACAAGTTCAAAGCTTTCACCTCCTTTAACCCTCTTAGGGCTAAAATTTTCAAAAATTGTTTCTTAGTACACCTACGTACTAAGACAAATATACACTGGCTATGCATTGTCTCTAAGTCAGTCAGGTCCCACATCTTTTTTTTTTTTTTTTTTTTTTATTTGTGACAGGCTAGTGTTTGACCACTATCTCACCTGATGGTAAGTGACGATGTGATCGAAGCTGGTTAACACACTAGACCTGGAATACGCACGCTCTCAAGAATAACTGCCGGATCACCGTATTTGGCTTGGCGGCAGACTTTCAACTTGATGGTGGTAAGCTACTTTGGTAGCAAGCCAGGCGAGCAACTCACAAAATACTCTACCACCTCTCAAATGTCACCTGATTAGCACCACCCGGGGACCACGTGTAGGGAGTCAGTTCAAACCATGAAAACCCGACCAGGAGTCGTAATCGTTACCACTTCATAATTATTGCTTTGAGTTTTTAGTCAAGAAAGAGGGCAGACAACGATTTCACATCACTTGTCAGTATGTGCTACAAGCGTGTTACATCTACGGCCACATCAACATTCCATCAGCCCCGTGATTCAGAACTTTTTGGTAACTTACCGAATCGATACGATTGGATAACTTTTTCTTCAAAAATACATTTTATCGCACGATAACTAACCGAATCGTACGGTAACTGAGTTATCGCATGGTTTTGAATCAGGGGGCAGGTGAGATAGTGGTCAAAATCGCTAGAATAAAAAAAGGGAGTCAAAATTAAATCTAGAAGATAGATTTTGATCAAGTTCTCATTGTTCAATTTAGTTTCTATTTGGCTGAACTGATTTTAGCAAAGTTTGGCAAAGCAAAGATCGATTCGGCGAAAAGAACATAAGTTACATTTTACCCGATCAACGCAAGCCTGTACCTATACCGCAGTGCACAGCTATTAAAAAATACTGTCAAACAGTGCTTTCATCTACTTTGTACAAACTGATAGCAAAGTTTTTTCTATAATAATCTGTGTATGTTTATGTGAGAAAACCGGGTCTTTTCGCGCTTTTATTTTCAAAATAGCATTATTTTGACTAACCTCGACGTTTCGGCAGGGTTGCACCGGCCGTGGTCACAAGAGACAGTCTCTCGTGACCACGGCCGGTGCAACCCTGCCGAAACGTCGAGGTTAGTCAAAATAATGCTATTTTGAAAATAAAAGCGCGAAAAGACCCGGTTTTCTCACATAAACATGATTGAAGTTCGCGAAAGTTTAAAAAATTCTGTGTATGTACCTCAGGCAAAGGGAAAATGATTATGCCCACCAAAATTGTTTCAGATATTACAATAAAGAGAAGTTTACTAGGACTATGTTTTATTTCGTTTCTTTGAAATTTAATTGGGCTTCAAACCTTTCTTATACATTTAGCCAGGTACAACAGCAATGGTATTTGTGCAATGACAGCTGTATTTTTAGGCTTTGCTTACATTAAGCCACAGAACTCTAGGGGTTTGACCATTTTTATACCAGATCATCTACATTTAAATAGTATTTAATGAGATAGATACGTTATTCATATTCCAAACCATAAAAACAAAAAAAAAAAACAAACGCTTTCACACTCACCCCTCCACACACAGTTCCAAACCCTACTTGTATTCTTACTGTGCCCCATAGCTATGTTAAGATGAAAAGTACCCTATATTTTAATCCGGATGGTTCAGTTAAAAAAATAATACAAATACAAAAATTTTTTATTTGCAAAGAAACATATTACAATGGCTCCTTAGTTTCTATTGGTCCCCGCACTAGGGCTAGCCTGTATCGCGGGCGACCGGAACCGATTACTATATAACACTGGTAGATGTGGAGAACTAAGAAATAAACTAACAAGAAATATACTATATAAAATTATCTAAATAGGCCTTATATATAGTTGATACAGACATATCTGGTTGTTAAAACATATCATAAACACATTTAAAGATTCAGATATATTATTCAGTGTGATGTTTTATATCAAGTTATGTCTGTCGTGACTAAATTATAGACTCAAATCATACACCCTGTAGGACGAATTTAAAGTATATCTAAGAATTAAAACCACGAAACAGAACTAGCACAAAAGTATGGACTAATCAATTCAAATACCAACATAATATGCAACCATAAAACTCTGTCAATCGACCTCAGACAAAATAAAATCCGAGTCGTTCAAGTAGGCGAAGCATTAAAACATCCAAGTTTATCGACACGACAACCGCTCTCGCAATTTCACCAATATAAATTTATAAGTACTGAAATACGCAGATGTTAAGCCGTAAACAAGTCGAGGAAATGTCGCAGTTACAAAACAATAATATTACTTTTCTTTACAAAGAAACGATTCTAGCGAAATAATACAATTTATTGGGAATCGACTTGTAAAAACAAGGTTGGGTTTGAAAAGAATTTGGTCGTCGATATTTTGATAAGCACGATATCTCTGTTACGGACCAAGTTATTTGATAAAATAATGTATTGTTGTCTTAGTAACACATAACATAATTAATATCGCAACACAATTACAATTTTGGTCCTATAAAAACATAAAGTTGATATGCTAAAGTTTGTACGTTTGTTGGAGTGGGATGTCTTTTATTCAGAATGATCAAAAATATAGCGTACTGACTAACAATAATAATTATAACTAACACTACAGCATTTCTGTTTAACATATTTAGAAAAAAGTGACGAATATTAGACAAAACATCAGTTTTAACTCATTGTCAAGCCGTTCTACGTTTAAATCAAAGATTTTGCAGCTGTAGGTTTGTCTCCTATGTCGATGGTTAAATTCACAAAAAGGCTCACTTGACTTGGCATACTTGACTGCATTAAAATATAAATATTGACCCCTACGTCAATTCTACGTTTTCCAAGGTTCCACGGCTGTAATTTCCGTCTGGTAATTAGTATAATTAACTTTCATGAGAACATCTTTGTGGCCTATGTGTTAGTGTTCCTTATTTTGTTTTTTAATATTCAAAATATAAATAATATTGGCCATAAGGGCAAGCCTGTATCATGTTGCTAGTAAATCTTCCAAAATAACGTAATTTTATACTAATTGATTGACACCGAGACTAATTTAATAACCAATACGCCCTCTCATGCCGCGAGATTTAATTACCCAAGTTCAGGGCCCTTCAAAACATTGTCTTCATTAAGAACCGGTGCCCTTTGAGTCTCGTTTTATTCGAAAACTTTGAGTGTAATTTCGAAAACTTAGTTAGCCGCCCTATTAACATTCTGCTATGTAGTCACGGTAAAATTTGATGTGTCGATAGAGCTTGGAATCCGCTTGGAGTTAATAGGATTTAATATAACCTACGATTATGTACTTGCTACATCGTGCATTTTAAAATTAATTCCTATATTTATGGAAATACTTTTGTACATAAAGTGCATACCTATTTTCACTATAGTACGTCCGTAATTGATAACCTGTTGAAAAAAAACAATTATTTTACACTACTATTCATGTACACAGTTTAAAGAAATAAAATATTCTAATTTCTGATATAATAATGTAACCAATAATACTTTACTTCAGTTTTTGGATTACAATAACAACATAGTATTTTATAAAATAAATAAATATACCAATAGTGTTAGTGGTTTAAAACTGTTATTAATCTGATTATATTTTTTACTAGCTGACCCGCCCGGCGGCGTCGCCCGGGTAAACAAAGGCGTACACTAAACGCTTTCACACTCATAGCCCCATACTAAAAGTACTATAACTTGTGTCATGGGGCCGTAAACATTAACATCACACACACACAATATTCACGTCATACCAAGAACCAGAAACACATACTTCCCGTGGGGAAAAAGCTTTTGTTCCCACCGAGAACGCGCACTCATTTACGCCAGCGGGTAAGAACAAAGTTCAAAGATGACCCGCCCGGCGACAAACAAACAAACTTTACCTCTTTATGATATTAGAATAGAAGTTACATTACACAAGTATCTGAATGAACATTTGCTATTTCGTTTTAAAGATATATTTATCAAGTTTATTAGATACGCATTGTAATCTTTTGTTACTACACTTGAGTCTTTATTTTTCTTGGATTATTTGTTATATATTTTATGTGTTGATATTAGGTTTTGGCAGATTTGTCTAAACACGGAAAATGGAGCGTAAAACGTAATATGCTATTCAAATATTTGATTTCAAATATAGTAAGATCCCAGGGCCACCAGACAACTATTTTTAAACCTTTAATAGAAGTCAGACCGTAGTACTAATATCTACGGGCCGATTGCCTATATTTCCTAAAACTAAACTAAAACCTCATACAGCAAAGACCTAAATTACCTACGAGACATAGAGCTTATAGGTAAATCAAGTGCTCAACAATCACTACCAGCGGGTAGCGTTCCCATCATGCTGTGCCTCTCTGAATTGCAATGCTAATACGTTGAGCCAAATAAGTTTTTTTTTGTTATGCATAATAGGCAAGCATTTGACCACTATCTCACCTGATGGAAAGTGACGTAACATGCTTGCCTAGAAGATACCTATTCACTCTTGACTTGAAGACTCCCAGATTATACCCCTCGGGGAACAGCATTTCAAATTATAGATCGAGCAAAGCGTGAACTCTAAGTTGACTTGGGTCGTTCAGCACTTTGTCCGTCCGTCCGTCCGTCTGTCAGAGGCATCTACCGTCTAAGCGAATAACTTAAAATTCTCATAGAATATGTGTAACTACGGCCCAAAGCCAGAAATGCCACTTAAAATTATATAAATTAAAATATTAAGGGGGCTGCTATAATTGTAAGTGAGGAGCTAAATATATTTTGTTATCTACCCTTGTGAGGTATCGTTAAAAAGAGCTTGACAAGTAGAGTATAAAACAGGTTTTAATTTTTTTTTGTAAAATAACGATTTGGTTTTCCACCGAAGTCACTGTTTTTAGACTTATCTTGTAGGGGTCTATCTCAAAAACAGCTTAACACTGAACGCTGAAATACGCATAATATCCGTTATATCCTGTATTTGAACAACAAATACAGAAATCAAACAATGATTATATAGCAAGTACCTTAATTTTTTTTCTCTATGAGGCAAAATGTTGGCGAGAGATCTCAGTTCGGCACGAACGACTAGTATACTATGAATCTAACTGATTAGACTGATAGGGTTGGTGTTCTTTAGCTTTCATTTTAGAGAATGTCCAAAAATAAAATACAGGAGCTGTGTCCGTTTTGTTTCCGCATAATGAGCATGAGAGTAACTGACATGCCCCATATCTTTTCGAAGCAATTTGCATCTACATTTAAAAAATCCCGTAAAAGTAGAACATTTATAACTATGAAAAACATTATTATTTGAAATTATACAACTAGTTTTAAAATTAAATCGCTTGCATGAAAAAAGTCTATTTCCCACAAAGTAGGTCGTTACAACATGATAACTAGTGAATTCATGTTGTAGTAAGAATAGCCGGCAGCCTGATATCAGCCTGATATCAATCTTGCTTGGGCTTCTTTTTGTGATTAACCGGAGCCTAATTTATTAATGAGTAGTAGCACCACCTGCAGTTATGGAAAGCTTGGGCTATTACTTGTACAATAGAATACAATACAAAATTCTTTATTGTACACCAAAAAAACAAAAAGATACAAACTTATAACACGAAATTAATATTATAAGGCAGTACAATAGGCAATCTTATCGCTTTCAGCGATTTCTGCCAGACAACCTTTGGATGGACAGAAATTGTAGTAACAACTGAAGTCGGCGGAGGTGTACAGTACAAATTTACATAAAGGTAAAGGAATTTAAAGCGGTTTTTCAGGTACAGAGAAGTAGTGGGAATGAAGAGGATACAGAAGGGATAGGATGTGAGAGTTCCGGCGAAGGCGAATAGGCAACCAAGCGAAATTCTGAAACGTGATCGTATTTTCTTAGACCAAAAATGAACCTAATGCAGAAATTTTGCAAGCGCTCAAGCTTATCGAGTTGCTCTTCATTTGTTGTATATCTCGCTTATTCTTTCATCATTCATAAATGCCATGTTTTTTTGTATGTATTATATTTAAGTAATAGTTACACATGATACCAATACACAGTTTTACAGCAGAGCTGGTTACTCAATAGCACAATATAGTTTTACTACTGGTAACGTTTGTCTGTAAATACGGCGGGGGATTGGATTTGTTTCATGACGTTTGCGGGATTTACGAGCGAACGTAAGTTTGCATGCAAGTAGAGTAGTAAATGTAGACGTTCCAATGCATATGAGCTCGTTCAGATTGTACATTGAGTTCGGTAGATATTGGGAAGCTACGAGTATATATCGTTAAATTTACCTCCTTTTGTTGGTAACATTTTTGTTTGTCTACGTGTGAGCGAGAGAAAATACTCCCTGTATATGTGCGTGTGTGGATATGACATAACTGCGAGGGAGTATTTGCTACACAGTTAATGTTTACTACATCTGAGCTTCCCTTCAATACATTAATATATCATAAACAACGGGTCTGATCTGCAATATCTACTCCTTTAGTATATAATTGGCCGAGCGAGCAGCGCACCCTTTTTAGCTTTGGCAAAAATGCTTTCGTATGTCCTGATGTCTGGCGGTCCGGCTGTTCTCCACTACATGTCGCATTTCTAAACCGATTCTAGTGAAATTTTATAGCAGGTTCGATAATAACATGGATTTTTTTTCGTTGATTTATAATTTGGAGTTTTTCAAAATGGCCGAACTTTTGGGTGGCTAGAAAAGTAAAAAAAAATTTTCATCCATTTTGAAAAATACGCGAGGTTTTTTCACTAGTCACAAGTTTTATTTTGCGTTGAATGAGGATATTTTTTTTGTAAAAAGTAATAGTTCAGATACTATGTCTGAAGCAAATAAAGTCAGTTGCAAGGTTGCAATTTTGGTAACTTATTTGTTTAGATATTATATATTAAGTTTTGTACGAGTATTTTTGCCACGGCTGACCTAAAACAAAGAGATTTTATAATACACGTTTTGACCTCTACCTTAGCATTTGTTTGTTAGTCTAGTTTAATTTGGGTTGAGCAGCAATTACTCCCTGTGTATGGGCGTTGTACTCGTTTAATGCTCATGATGAAAAATATTTTAGTAAATGTTGTAAAAATTTATGATCTGTAGTCATATTTTGTGACATTGGCAACCCGAGATGAGTCAGCTATACTAACCTTACCTACAATAAGATCTTGCGAATACTATTACTGCAATGTTCGCCAATAAAGAATTTTCTTATTTAAAAAATATCCGATTTTGTTTATTCCATCATTTTCTACCGACTTCCCATAAAAGAAGGAGGTACCTACTCAATTCGACTGTATTTTTTTAATGACTTATATTATATCTTATTTCGACGTAAACTGATTTTGAATTATTTTTTGTCCCGTTCAAATTAGGTCAGTTATCGTCAATAATGCGTGTTTAATACACTGAATTTGATCAAAGTTCCGAAGATTAAGCGGTGAAAACGCTTTGCTTGCGTTTAATTATTCGTCTTAGATTTATTTATAATGTATTGAAATTAACATTACTTTCGGTTATGTATACAAACGATTTTGTTTAATATCTAAAATAAATAGGCTCTCGTTCAATGTAGTATATATATATAATATCATCTAATCGAAAGTAACTGTCATAAAAAAACAGTCTATGGTTAATTTTAAGACCTTTTAATCTCCTCACATCAATTCAAAGGTCTCGATTGGTTGAAAATGTCAGAGTTTACTGACTTATCTAAACCAGATGATTTCGTAGAATTGGCTGGTTCTCGATTATTCTGAAATAGGTCTACCTAACCTTAGGTTTTTGAATTAATTAAAAGAACATGTTGGATAATTACCTGCGTATTTATAATGTGACTTACAAGCAGTTTTTATTATGTATTTCAGGACGCCCGAATGCTAATATGACAAGGCTTGACGCATTTTATTTTTCAATTATAGCACCTGAGATCGATCGTGAAAAGTGGAACACGGTAACAATCTGTTTAATTCAACTAAACGGTCGCCTATTCATTTATGAGGCGTACCGACCGACCTGCTTCTTTATACTTTACTTCTAGGGTAAAGGGCTTTTGTAGAGCTACCTATTATTTTTCATGTCTTTGAATATTTTGATCCTTATGCCATCAACGTTTTCGTGAGAATGAAACCTTATAAAATTATTGAGAAACACTAACGCCCACGTTTTTAATTGTTGCCAAATTCCGGATTCTGCATTATGCTTATCTCTGCCGTTTCTGAGAGATCGCTGATTCGCACATTATTGTTAAAAGCAAATAATTTGAGCTGGTCATTAGAAATAGTTATTCAAGCAATCAAACGCAATCTAACACTTGTATCTAGGGTGCCGGGCTGTGTACATTCACATCATAAACGCATCTACATCCAGAACCAGAAACACAGATGTCTCTTAGGAAGAAAAATAATGCTCCTGCCGGGAAAAAAGCCTCGACGCAAAGGGCATTGCGCCAACTGAGCCATCAAAATATGTGTCCCTATAACCGCTTATAACTACATTGTTTATTTTACAATTGAAAATGAAATAAGTTAAATACACAAATAAGCATTGTTTGTATGAAACTACGTCTGTATTAAAGTTACGTTTTACGATTGTCGGTCTGGTCGTATTCTCAAACTAATTGGAAAATTAACAACCATTGAAGAGTCTCTAAATTTTCTAACCCGTTTAACTCAAAACTAAAATTATATTTGCATTTAAAGTTACAATCCAACTTCTGATGTTCATAGTTATAATAACAGTTGGAATTCTACGAACACAAACTTAACTGCACAGAAAATTAAAGTCCAAATATTAGCTGCTTTAGCATGAATAACCAAGTAAGAAAAGACACATGAAACTTATTAAAAGTCAGAACTTACAGTTGATTATAAAAATCTGACACGATGTCTATTCCCAAATTGAATCACCATTTCTAATCTAAATCTTCTGAACTCTCACGAATCGTCTGCTGTTTTCTAGACTTTAGCAAAGTTAGTGCAAGAACAAATTGGATAAGTCAAGTTGAACCTTATGAAGTCAAAAGGAAAGTTGAATTTTCTTGAATTTAACTTAAATCGATCTGTTTGAAGTTTCAATGTTAATTGTGGAAACATAAATACTTCATTCTGACAAGATACAAGTACATGACTGCCCACATTAAGCTTAATATAAGATTCAAACTGTATCTGTCAAATTTTATTTAAACCTATCGATTTAAATAGTATTCAAATATACCTACTCAAATAATTGCCTTATCATAATACAACGTACCTATCTACTATTATTATACATTAGAGGTTTTGATCCTAAACATACCAAGAACGAACAGGCTAAGGAATAATAAATAACTAAAACTTATTTTCAACATTGTAAACGTAGGGACTTGTTACCCACAACACAGTATATCTTAGGGCGGGAATTTGAAATCCCCAGTCGTACATAATTAAAGGCTTATTTAGTGCCTACATATATACCATAATAGAACGCAAGTTTTCCTTTATGTTCTAATATTCTCTGTTACTTCAGTGACCAAAGATAATATTAATAAAGTAGGGTATAAGCTATATATTATTATAGGTGTCAACGTCAATCGTCACGTCTCTCAGTTATATAAATATTTATAAAAACTTGCAACTTAATTAATGTTGTGATCGTCTAGAATTTTAATTGCAATTATTTGAAAATTTACATATATTTTAACTCTTCCTTTTAGGTTTGTTGCATTTTTACAGCCTCTACTTTTACAGCCATATATGGTTGTCTGGTAGAAGATGTTTGTATTTTTTTAGCGATAAAGCGTGAACATGTTGTAAACTACACACGGCCTAACAGCGTATTGCAAAAAGTGTCATCATGTACTCACCCTGACAAATAATAGTGACGATTTGGAGAAAGCTTATCGCAAAGCTCCGGCAAGGCCCACGCCTCATGGTGCATTAGTCAGCATCACCAGTCAACCTGATATCCACGCACTCTTCTCATATCGAACGGTTACTATCTGGAAAAGAGACAATTCCTATGTATTCGTGTAATTTTTGATAAAAAATTAGGCTAGTAAAAGGCTCCGAGAAAACAAATCCAAATTGAAATTCAAATCAGTTTATTTACATAATTAAAATTACACTCAGATCACGTGAATCCATAGGCTCCTGAACTAGTGTATTTATCACTGTATTTCAGGTGCCAGTGTCTTCTCCCATCAAGGATTTAATAAATTATGTCACGAACAAGCATCACGATATCAACATCAAAATTCAAGAATAAGAGAAATATATATGGAAATCAAAACTATCGTGAGTATTACACATAATTTATGTTGTATTCGGCTTGAAACACGTCTGACTCATCCTAATGAAGTACAACAAATTTGTCCGAAACTAGTAGACTACAAAGTAAGTCATAATTTTCGACGTGTTTCGAGCCGGATATAACATAAATTAGAGAAATGTATGTTTTTATTTGCCTTGATATATTATAATACTAGCTGACCCGCCCGGCGTTGCCCGGGTAAATAAAATCATACACATAAACGCTTCACACCCACAGACCCACACTCAAAGTACCTACTATGACTTGTGTCGCGGAGGCGTAAACATTAAAACCACACACACAACATTAACATCATATCCAGAACCAGAATTACTAACTTCTCGTGGGGAGGGAAAAGGAAGCTTGTGTTCCCACCGAAATTTGAACCCACGGGTTTGAAGACGAACGCGCACTCATCAACGCCAGCGAGCAGTTCAAAGTTTAAAAACGACCCACCCGGCGTGGTGTCGGCCGGGTAGAAGATAATAAAAAACATACCCATAAACGCTCTCACATTCACAGCCCCACACTAAGTTCAATGACTTTTATCGTGGGGCCGTAAACATCCAAGATTCACACAATATTCACAACATACTTCAAACCCAGAAACACATATTTCCCGTGGGAAATAAACTTGTGTTCTCACCGGGAAACAAACCCGGTGCTTTAAAGGAAAACGCCCACCTAACTACGCCAGCGGGCAGTTCAAAGTTCAATGTTCATAAGTTATAACCGACAAAACAAAAAAAAAGTCGTTTTAATATACTCCTCCTTATGTAAGTTGGTTCAAAACGTAGAAGTATTCCGAATTATGCAGTAACTATTACTCATTCCGTGACCCATCGTTTTCACCCAAAAATAAAGTTAACGATTTTAAAGTCCAAATTATATGCAGTAAAGGGCAAATTATATCTACGTAAACTACATAAGACGATAATATAGTTTATTTTCATAAGGATTAATATTGAATGCTTAGAAAGCCAACAAAACAGAAATTACAATTTTATCAGATTTTTAACCAAGTAAAGTATTTTTCTGAGGTTTCTGAGGAACATACATGTTACCTAGTATATGCTGTCGTGCATTTTTTTGTAAAACTTACAAAAGCCAACAATTTTGCCATGCATTGTATTCACCTATTTCTAACTGTTTATTCAGCGTACGCCGATAAAGCGGCCAAATTTTTCTCCGACTTTCCGAATATTATTAATTTAAACTGATAACTAACTTTTATCCCAACAAAATATAGACACTTAGGGATAGTGTAGCTATCTATTAGTAAAATAATTTTCAGATCAGTGGTTTCAGAGATTACCTTTTTATTATTATGGTACTAACCGGCTATTAATCGCGTTTTATTGTGTCGAAATACTCCGACCAGTTTCGAGCGTTTCGCGATTCCGACGCCTGGCCGCGCAACTCACGCGCACTCGCCGGTGGCGGCGGGCGGCGGCGAACGGAGCCGGTCGGATGTGGTGGGCCGCTTTATTTTTAAATTCAGTGTAGCTTTTATAGGGTACTGGCATAAAAAAATTACAACGGTACGTCAATCTTTTTGCAACTGTAATAATAATTGTTGTTGGAGCACACGTTGGTCTTTTCCAATAAATATAAATGTGCAACTGTAGGTTTCACATGTCTAAATAATATATTTATACATTTGCAAGATACATTCAGCTTTTCATTACGATAAACACCAAACTCCCTCCAAACACAGCGTCCCAAACCCAGCCATATAAATTTTACAGCTCGAAAACTACTCATCAACCGGGTTATACAATTCATAGTCAAAATTAGCATTTATGTAAATGATAGATAGTAAACGGCTGACATAACAGACGTGGTTGGAAATGGGAGCGATCTGAATCTGTTTGCCATTCAATCGATAGCCTACTGTATTATGCACGTTAAACTGTGTGCAGAATGATTTAATAGGTACGTTTCATTAATTTTAATAACATTTGTTATGCTATTAAAATAGAACACAAGCAAGTCTATCTATTGTTTAGTTGTATTTCATAGGCATAGACATTTTCAGCCGGAACTAGTCGTGCTTGCTGATGCTGCTGTACCCGCCATGAAAGAACTCTTAACACTTCGTAAAGCATCATGACCAAGACTAGACAATATAAATAATGTAAGAACAATAATAAGATGTGCAGATTTCGTTTAGATCGGAGTTCGTAAAGCCATTCTTCGGTTAAGTATTTTCTCCGCTACACTTGATGACGTATGATTTGACAGCTATTCAACATTTAGTCGTTATCTTTCAGTAAAAAGACTGTGATGTCGATCGTAAGGTAGCAAGCCTATCGGTATTCTATTGCTTACATTTTGGGAGTGTGCTCAGGAATTGCATAATATAATTCCTCCATGCCCTTTTTACCATCTAATAACAAGACAAATTGTCATCCATTTATGGTTGACATACTTCCAGTTCGCTGGAAGCTTTTCTCTTCTACGTTTATCATCCGTACAGCGAAGGAGTAGAACTCATTACCTGCGTCTTTGTTCCTTGAACGGTACAATCTGGGTGTATTCAATTCTAAAGTGAAACAAACGCATCGTACATACAATCACATCCAGCAAAACCGGAAACACAAATTTCCCTTGGAGAGAAAACTAGCGTTTCCACCTAGCATCAAAACCGATACCACGCGCACCCAACTAAACTAACGAGCAGTTCACAATATTTTATATTATCACCTTCTACCACAAAAAAATTGACTCAATCTAGTTCTAAAGCATAGGAAAGGAAAAAAACGTTTATTTGATATTATAATGTTCACTAAGTCTTATGATTCTAGTAAGTTAAACTGGTTTGCCCACTCAAAGTTTGTAAAGTGTAGCGCAGTGCTGTATTTGTATTTTTTTTTATACTAGATAGGCAAGCATTTGACCGCTATCTCACCTGATGGAAAGTGACGATGCGGCCAAAGATGGAACATGCTTGCCTAGAAGGTACCTATTCACTCTAGACTTGAAGACACCCAATTTTGTATGCAAGGCTTCGTACTCAAAATCCACTAGGCACAGGCAGACGTCGAGTTTTCTACTTATGGCAAACTCGCAATCCTCTCAAAATATACCTGAGAATCCTACACTCCCACTACTGTTACCTTCTACCATTGAAATCGTTAAAGTTTCCACCCTTTGACCGCACCGCGACGGAAGCTGCCGCTCGTGCTCAGAAACCCGATTTATCATCCGATCAAATTCAATTGTGTCTCCTAAAATTGACTAAAAATTCCGTCGGCGACCGCCCGCGTCACGTTTACGAATTTAAATTTTATTTATTACTAAGTAGAGTTGGGATTTGAATTTAAGGACATAGATTTTTAAGCCTTTTAGTATTTTATCGTATACGTTTTGAACATAGTGCACTAATATTGCACGGTCTTCTTTATTCCTACGCCTGTTTTATCGATGGGTATGAAGACAAATTTCTGGCAGCCATAATAATTTGCTCTAATAATTTTGCATGCATTTTGAAAAGAAAAAAAAAGAGTCCAGGTGTCTAGAATTTAGTTAAGTAATATAATATTTCAGAATAATATTATAAATTAAATTATATTAATTATATTAAGTAATATTATAAATAACTAGATCATTGTTCATGTTTCAGTTTCGAGTAACCTCATTTAAATAGATTGTGGTGGATTTGGTGGAATTGGGCTTTTTTGTATCTTTGATAGTTTAGTGTTTGACTATCTCACCTGATGGTAAGTGATGATGTTGTCGAGGATGATAAACACACTTCATAGGCAAAGGCCGCTAACGCATAGGTATATTTTTTCAATTAATACTTATTTTATAGCAATGAAGGCTCGAAGATAAGTTCAAAACTGTTGAATGGAACTCCTCACCCACTTTGATCGCTTAAACCTTAACAAAACTGGGCCCAATCCGAAAATCCGCCTTAAGGCCCATAATCACTCCAGACATCAAAGCTTACGATAAATACCGCCCGCCCATTATCACCCAATAAAAATGTAACGGGCAATATTTTCGCAATTTTTTAAACCCAATAATCGTTTCCGCAATGAAAAATGCTATGTTTGCCTCAGGTAATAGAATAGAAAATTGAAAAGCAATCGCTAAAGACAGCTCGGGGCGGTTGGTGTAATTCATCTTTTCGTCGGGTTGAGTTGCCTTTTTCGAAGTTGGTAGCTTAAGTAGCTTGGAATACGATGGTTGTTTTTGTTTGGGTGTCCGGTTGTTTACAGTTTTGAACGGTTTCGGTTCCGCAATTAAAAGTTGAGTGTGAAATTTGACAATTCGCTTTGTTTTGTTTATGCATGTGTATAAATACGCGGGTAATACGATATGTAGAAGAAATATGTATAAAAGTAATTTATTCGCTAAAATCTTGCCTGATACATTTTAATCATCATACTTAAGTGTATGTTACGACATGTATCTTTACAATTCTCTGACTTCTAAGAACCTGTGTAGATGGATTAGAGATACCCTTTCCAAAAACCTATAATATATCTTATACCACACTAGCAAAATTGTATTTGATTTGATTAAACATTTACCAATTGCACATGTCAAGTAACGGAAAAATAAGAGCAAATACTACAATCAGTGGTAATACTATTTTAGTGAAAAAAAAACAAACATTATTGTTATTTTGTCTACGTTACATATTGTTATAATTAGGATAACTTATAAAATGGGAATAAACCGAGGTTTCAAGGTGCAGTCAGATTTTTAAGTGACTGCTCAAAATCGCCACACTACCCGCCGGCTAACAGTCCACCCTTCGAGATTGATATTACCTGCTCTGAGGATGTTCATGATTGTATTTATAGCAATCCCCTAAGAAACATGGGCAAGTACCAAATGCACAATAGACTTCCAAGATAAAGGCAGAACTCATTCACGACTTGCATCAAAAGTGTTGCCTAAAATGGACAATAAAAGCAGATGTAAATAATTTCTCCCAATAAATCGAAACACCTTCATTGGCACTAAAAAATTAAAGAAGTTCTCAATTAAAGAAAATGTATACCAGCCTTAATGGGTATGTGTAGAAGTGGTTTATATGTGACATTCAATATTCAAACTATTAGTCATGATAAGCGGTTTTTTCTACTTAATGTTACTTTATTGTAATGCGTTAATATTCATGTGATTCTGGAAATAAGTCACTACAATTTATATTTAATTAATTAACTTAACTAAAATAAAAGACGACCATATAAAGTAGTACGGAACCCTCAAAAGCCTAATGTGTATAAATATATTGATTATTTTTGTAGATGTTACATATATATTAAAAGTAATTCCGACTTTAACACTCTCATAATACATTATGATACATAATACATCTCATAATACATTATGAGAGTGTCATTCAGAAAGTGTTAACTAATATTATGCATAAATAAATTTACATTAATAAAAAAAACAAAATAAAACAAGCGTAATAAAGGCAAATTATTAAAGAGACGACCTTGAAAAAACTTTAAAAAGAAATGTTTAGCTGAAAAAAAGTCTCCGAATTTTGTCCGAGGCAAAATGGCGGAACGAACAAAAATAAAAGAAACAACGTCACAGACAACAAATTTTAAAATATTTAAGCTACATTCATCCAAAATCACTGACATTCCTACACAAAAAAAACGTGTACGAGCTGCCCGTTGGCTTACTTGGGTGCGCGTTGGACTTCTAATTAGGGGTACCGGGTTCGATTACCGTCGGAAAAACATAGTGTCTTTCCAAGAAAAAATGTGTTTCTAGAACTAGAAACACATTAGGTTGTGATTGTGTGTGAATGTTTCCGGCACCCACGACACAAGTCATCGAACTTAATGTGGGCTGTGAGTGTGACAGCGTTTATGTTATGTTAATTAGGCCAAACATGACAGTCTCTCTGCGTTAAAGAGATGCTTTTCAGTGAAAAAACTGCGAGATCAAGAATTAAATCACTTCTTTACACATTAGATCGGGCTAGCAAGGCTATTACACACTGCCGGCCAGCGATAGACCGTTTAACGTCGAGGGACTCTTGGCAATTAATCTCACGTGTGCACACAGCTTTTCCCGGGTCTCGGATCTGTTTGACTTCCCATTAAGGAAAAGAAGTAGCTTGTTGGCCAGTAGAAGGTTTTTTTTATGAACACGTAATGTTTCAGTTAAATATAAAGGATTTGTTATCTAAATATTCGTAATAATCGTGGTGGTTTAGTTTTTTATACATTTGGAGGATCAAATTTATCACACTAGTATAAAAACCTGGAAGTTTGTGTGTATGAATTGTTTGAAAATGTATAAATAAGGCATACTTTTATTCCAATTCACCATTGATATTACCAACTGATGGAGCTCTCCCACAGCTCCACTGAAACTTGTATAGTATAACTAGCCATGCCCCGCGGCTTCGCCCGCTATTATCAAGTTAAAAAGTAGCTTATGTGTTAATCCTAGGTATAATCTATGTACGTTCCAAATTTCATCCAAATCCGTTCAGCCATTAAAGCGTGAAGAGGGAACAAACATACTTACACACTTACACACAAACTTTCGGATTTATAATATTAGTAGGATTTAATAGAATGATACAAATAGACTTTTACAATTCTTAAAAATGTATATAAGTTTTTCTCTAGAACTTAATAAACTTTGGTACAAAACTTGATCGAACGTTCCAGAATTTCTTATTTTTTTATGCTATATGCAAGCATTAACCACTATCTCACCTGATGGTTAATGAAGATGCGGGCAAAGATGCAACGCGTTTGCCTAGAATACCAATTCACTCTAAACTTGAAGACACCCAGATCGTATCGTTCGAGGAACAAAGACGCAAGCAATGAATTCCATTCTTTCGTTGTACGGATGATAAACGTAGAAGCAAAGCACTTTGAGCAAACTTTAGGTAGGTATATTAACTTTAAATGGAAAGTTTTAATTTCAATTTTAAAATCAAAATCCTCTCTTTTGTTGCACACAATTAAATAACCAAATAATAAATTTAAATTCTTCTTTAAACCTTTACGTTCCCTAACAAAGTTCTAATCAAAATCTAGTCATAAAATGCTAATCAGTATCTTTAACTGCTATACACTTAAAGTCTTAAATACTTGTATAATCTAACCAGGGTTCAATTTCATTACTGTTTTGTTGTCGACCCAGTTAGCGCAGTGGACAGGTGTCCGCCCTCTGCGCCGTGGGTTTTGGGTTCGATTCCCGGCAGGAGCACAAATTCCTTCCCAAGGGATGTTTGAGCTTCTGGTACTGGGTGTAATGTTTGTGTGATGTGAATGTTACCGGCACCCACGATTCAAGTCTTTGAACTTAGTGTGGGGCTGTGACTATGAATGCGTTTGTTTTGTTTGTAATATAAATCATTAGGCGATTCTCGTGCTGAAGCAAAATAAAGTAATAATATAATAATTGTAGATATAACATTATGTATGTATTTTGTTTATCATCCTTACTGCGAAGGAGTGAAACTAATTGCCCTCGTCTTTTTTCCCCGAAAAGTATAATCCGGGAGTCTTCAAGTCAAGAGTGAATAGGTTACTTATAGAATAGAATAGAATAGAATATTAATTTATTTGTATAAGTCACATCAATAATTAGTACGAGTAATAAATATGAATCTAAAAGACTTAAAACTACCCTAATAATTAATGTTCACTTACACAAAATGGTCCAAACTCAGCATAATATCGAAGAAGGTAGTCACCCACCTATCTCCGACGCTGGTATTCTGTTGGAACCATTCTAGTGAAATCACGGCCTGCATACGGTGCACATAAGCAAATTTATGACAACCAAAGTGGCCGCAAGTACAGAAAAATCTAAAAATTTATATGATACACTTCTAGGCTAGCATACTAAATTCTCGGCTACATCATCGCTTTGCATCAGGTGAGATTGTGGCCAAATCCTTGCATAGAGCTTGCATAGAGCTAAAAAATTACCGAAACTAAAATATTAGAAGATTTTGACTGTCACTTACGTCTTGAGAATAATAGATGCAGAATAACAGAGGCAATTGAACTCAGCTTAAATTATTGATTACATATCAGACTATTTCAATATTGGCAGGCTATTCGATTAAGCTATCCCATTTGAGACGGTCGTGAAGAATCAGCATTTTCCATTTTGTCGGCTTGCAGACACGTTTCGGAGGGTTATAATAATGCGATTAAATTGAAAAGTCTTAAGCCTTTGCCGGGTAATAAGGAGCGTGACTATGGATATTTTCGCCTCATCTTCTAATATTGGAACGGAATTTGTTTTCAGCCTACGTAAGCTTGAAACTTGTGGTGTAAAAGTGGAATAAATAAAATGTTGCTGATAACACGACGTATTGTTAATAGGAAGTGGTTGCATGGAAAAAAAAGGCGCCGCCGAGTTTCTTGCCAGGTTCTTCTCGAGATGGCTGTAATTTTGGGAATCTTGCAATAGAATCAATAACTTTCATGAGTGCCTCTTTGGGCCCATGTGAATAAACGATTTTGATTTATTTTGATTTGATTTGCATCAAGTTTGAATCATCATTATATCTTATTTCAATGATAAACAATATTCTGTGTTAAATTTAGGTTCATCGGTTTAGAAAAATGTGTTGAACAGTTAAAAATAATGTAACACACTATTTTATGTACGTAGTTGTTATAATATAAATTATGTATAATTAGGTAATGTCTACAATTATTATTATTAACATACATTATTTTTCATAGAGCTAATTAAATGATTCGTAATTGAGTGCAAGATATTAAAGATTCACTCTTCTACATTTCTAAGCGATCTAAAAATGTCTTATAAACATAACATAAACTTAAACGATTTCGCATTCACAGCCCCGCACTAACAGCACGACTTATGTCATGGGTGCCAGAAGCATTCACATCACATACATTCAGAACCTGAAACACATTTTTTTCATGGGGCTTGTGTTACCGGGATTCGAACCCGATAACCGCTGCATAGAAGGCAGACCGAAACCAACTAATGAGTAGTAGAACTTCTTAATATTTGCAAAGCAGTTAAAATAACACAAAAAGAGAATAAAGATATTAAGGTAATAAAAAAAATGTGTAAATAAATGAGATATTTATGTAAATCGTAAAGTTATAAACTAATAAGCTATTTTAAATAAAAAACATAAACAAAAATAAAGGATGTCTTTTTTTTTTACAATGTTTATATTTAATAATAATATTTGACGAGAAACACTATCATGACCGTTACGTTTTATAAAGCAAATCACTTCTCCATAAGGAAATTTACTCCATCATGACTATAAACTTTAAATCAATCGCATCGAAATTTTAAACAGCAGCACATAAAGAACAAATCACTTGTTTTCATATTGTATTGTAGTTTGCTCATATTATAGTAAATATATTTAATTGTTTCGATAACTTTGCTTGTTTTTTGTTATTTTTTAACTTATATAAATGTATATCTACATATTTATATAAAATAATTATCATTTTGACTTATTTAATGTATATATTTTGTATTTTTATATTTACAATAATATATAATATTACACATATATTCTTACATCTTATTTATCAATTTAACTGTTTTAGACTCAGTTGTGACAAAAAATCAGCGCCTAGTGTTACTTTTTGCAAAAATGCTGAGTCACGACTCTTTTGGCACTTTTTGTTTGTTTAACTATCTTATGTTTGTAAGCGGTTTTTGTCTATTTATGTTATATTTTAGTTTGTTCCAAATAAAACTAATGCTTGCTCAAGAATAAAACAATGTTTCAAGTGTGCAGAAGTCCTTGCCAGGCTTATACACGAGTTTCCCAAACACTGAGCTTTGAAATAAATATGAAAAATTATAATAGACTCGAACATTTTCGAAGAAATCAAAGTAAATCGTCATTACATTTCAATCGCTTCCTTTTACAAAGTTGTTCATTATTGTGAATGTATTCAATTCGATGTAAAATGTATTATAATAGGTTTTTTGTGCAATATGGCAATGGCCGTGTTTCAATTATATTTAGAAATTTGTCTTACGCTTTTCTGGTGCAAAGGTACAGTTTTTTACCGACTTCCCAAAAAAGGAGGAGGTACTCAAGTCGACTGATTTTTTTTTAGTTTGAATGATGTTGCTTTCCAATTGGTCCCATATAAATTTGATCAAGATTTGATCAGTAGTTCTTGAGATATCGTCAACAATGCGTATTCTGCGGACTACTTTGACGATGTTCTCGTTTTTGACCGACTTCGAAAGTTACCTCATAACTTCTTTCGTTGTGAACCGATTTTGATGATATTTTTTATTTGTAAGCTTTTCATGTGGTCCCGTTGAAATTTGATCAAGATCTGATCTCTTGTTTTTGAGTTATCGTCCAACAATGCGTGTGCAATACATTAAATCTGATCAAGGTTCCGAAAATAAAGCGGTAAAGTCGGTTTTTTAAGCTTTGCTTGTGTTTAATTATTTTATGTTCGATAGGCTATCCCAAATGTCACTTAAAGTAAAGTTTGGGGTGGATAATTTAATTAAAATTTTTGACTGTACCTATGCATAATTTTAAGATTTAATTTTTGACACTAATACAGTATTACTAAATTTTAAAGTGGTGTTTTTCATCTTAACACTAATAGATGTGAAAATACTACATCAATGATATTTTCGTAATATTGAAAACTCTATTTTTGCCCAAATCAATCAGTATCAAAGAAGTAATGATGTCTTGTTGCTAGACCATCTTCACTCGATTGAAATAGAAATTTTTCGTGTAAAACGTTCACATCACCAAGGATTAAATTTTTTAAGAATGTATGATACTCAAAAAACCTAAACATATTATGCTAGTCAAATATAATAAAAAAAGCATACCTTCAGTTCAAATCGTCTTATTAAACACTCCGAGTAATCCACATTATTTCAAAACCAACGTTTAAAGTTTCATTTCAAGTGTCAGAGCCACCCCCACCCAAATAGAGGGAGGGACTCAAGTGAGACATAAAATGAAATATAGCCGGCCCTCGCCGCGGCGTGTTTTTATTGCCCCTATGTGTAAAGCTTGTAAAAAATTACTTCAGACTCACTTTTTATTTGCCAAGAGGAGGTGACGATAATTTTTTTTTATTTCTTATTCTTCCTACCATGAATATTCCGTAACGTCTTTATTCTGCGTAATTGACGAAAATCTTAAATATGTTTTCTCCTCAGTATCTTGTATTCGTGCGTTGGACGTTTAATAAAAGTTTTTCAAGTCAGTTCTTTTTACTCTGTCGCTTTTATTTTAATGTTTGTACAGAAAAGATAAAATTGCTAACAGTACTTATTCTAAAATCATTGCAATAGCGGTACTCGGGAGATTTTCTCGTGTCATTATTGTTATTTGACAAATTAATTAGAAACAAAAATAAGAAGAGTATTTTAAATAAATAGGTAATTACGTTTTATTCATAAAATAACTTTTATCTTAAATAACACAAATATAAAACGAATTTAAGACTAAATACAAACTAAATCTAAGTTATTGCGACCAATAACATATTCTGTTACATCATTATCTTTTAAGGCAGTCGTTTCCAAATTATTAAATTTCTAATTAATTTATTTATATCCAAGACAAAAATAATTAATAAACAGCTGGATGGATTGAAATCAAAATAAATCAACCACACCATTGAGTTCATGATATTGATATGATTGCAATTTGACTTCCCGTGTGAAAATAAATAAAAGTATCTAATAGACTCAAAGAGAAAGAGTCAAATTCTGATAAAAAAAATCCTTGTCTAAAAACATAAATTCTGAATATTTTACTAAAATTATAAATACGAAGGTTTGTGTGTTATTATGTAAGTGTGTAAGTATGTTTGTTCCCTCTTCACGCTTTAATGGCTGAACGGATTTGAATGAAATTTGGAATGTACATAGCGTATACCTAGAATTAACACATAGGCTACTTTTTAATTTCACAATAGCGGGCGAAGCCACGGGGCATGGTTAGTATATCATACAATCCTTTTTGCTCCCCCGTAGACGTCTAATTCGATAGTGAACTGACATTTTCAAAGAAACTTCCTTTGGTAGTGTAATAAAGCACTCAGAAAGGAATATTGAAAATTCACACTCTAATCGGTTCAAAGGTGGGTCAAATGTGCATACTAATTTATAGATGCTTTAAATATATTTTTATATTTTTTCTAAAAAATATGCTAAGAACTGCTTCGGATTTTTTATATATTTTTTGGTGACGATAAAATAAATGATAAATTCATGTCTTAGAAGGCCTTATGACATTTCTGGACCCATTGTTTTGGTCAAAGTTAATTTTAATTAAATTAAATAGAAATTAGAAGTAGCTCCGGACATTCTCCGTATCATCTCACATTTTTATTTAATAAATCCTATTCTGGCCTCAATATTATCTTTCTATCAAATTTCATTAAACAGCTGGACGGGGTATGGTGAAATCAGTACCCCATTTCAAGCATTCTTACACGCACACAAACTTTGAAACGAATAATACAAATATGAAGCTAAAAGGCTAGAATTGTTTTAAGAGTTATAAAACGAAGATTAAATTGTCATAGCAACCACATATATAATTGTACAAGTCTGTTATCACCTGACGTATAAATACCGAGGCACCTACACGTTTAATCAACTCCGTGCTAATAAGTCTACCCGGAGCTTATGCTGATGTAACATTGAACAAGTAGCTTAAATGTTAAAGCGACGTTATTATGTGCGAGATTGAATGCTGCCGGCAATTAGGATCTGGGGACTTCCTTCCCCAAAATTAAAACAAGCTTTTATTAACTCATAGTGTGTGTATACTCACAATGTGTGTATGTTAGTTTTTCTTTGTGTCAAAACTTGCAAGCTATTTTAGGACACTTTCCTCTTATCCTACGGAATTGAACAGGTTCGTTCAGTTTCGATGACAATGCTTTTTCATAGTCAGCATGTCCTGAATCGACCTCCAGGATTAGCCCCAAATAAAGAAACTCTTCAACGGGTAAGAGTACAGACTAAATTTTGTGTACGCATTAAATATATGAACTACCCATTAGCTTAGTCGGGAGTGCGTCCGCCTTCTAAGCAAGGGTATTGAGTTCCATTCACGAATGGAACACATGATTTCTCCCCAAAAACAAATTGTGTTTCTGGTTCTGGTTGTGACACAACCAGACGACACAAGTCATCAAACTTAGTGTGGGGCTGTGAGTGTGAAAGCGATTTTTAAAGTTTAAAGCGTTTTAAATTATGATAGCTGGTTTTAAGATATACCTTACTATGCTTGCTGCCTAAGGGTTGGGTCCTGACTAGGTATCTCTTTAATAACTTGCAGCATATATTTCAAAATTGATTGCTAAATAATTTGATTGATAATAAGTTAATAATATACTATTTTGGACTAATTAGTACTAAACTGTATAGTTACGTTTGAATCTATCTAATATCTTTAAACGAGCAATTCTTGTATTTATATATATATATGTGTAATCAGGATCTCGGAAACGGCTACAACGATTTTCATAAACGTTACAGATTAGGTGTTTTTCGGCCCAAGGAATCGATTTATCAACGTTCAAGGTCCGAGAAATGCTCGGTTCCTAAACTGCATTTGAAAAACCGGGTTTAAGAAACTATCAGCGCCATCTATAACGCCATGACCGATGTAAAAAACTGTTTCTACTCGACACTAGATGGAGCTTTCTGAGGCTACAAATTCAAACACATTCTACCAAAAACAAAAAACCGAGCAAAGCTCGGTCATCCGGATATTAATATATTAAAGAAACAAGAAAAAGGTTTAAAGACCCAAATACAAGTTTACGTGAAATTTAGAAACAAAAATTAGAAACATTCCCATTGTCAGGAGCATGCAAGCGAAACGTGAGCAACAGCTAATAATATACATATTTAAAATGTGCTAATAATGTTATTTTATTTGATACCAAACACGGTAACATTAAATGTATATATTTTAGTTCCTGACCTTATTCCTCTATAGGGCGCCATATTCAATTTAACGTGACGCCAATAACCAGAGAAGCATCCAACAGCACCTCATTTGTCAAATTATAATAAGTAGTTTAGAAGTAGTGAGGGAACAGATGAACAGAGATTACATACCCACACATCGGGTAAAATCATAACCCATCTATTTGTTTCACCGTAGTTGGTTAATTAGTTCGGGCGAAACCGTACGGCAGCAGGACTTTTAAAATATAAAATACTTCTTATATAAAATCGAGGCAATGATATATTAAAATTAGTGTTCGTTTAATAAATCCAATGAGTCCTCGACGAAACTGTATCTCGATTCTCAATTAAAAACCTTCGGTAAACTAGACCTGGGTGTTCAGGTTAGTAAATAGGGTTGAAGAGAAACTCTAAATATACGGGTAGTATTACACGTTAGGTTTAATATTTAGTAAAGGGTGCGGTGAATAATAATATTAGGTATATAACCTTTTAGGAAAATTTAATTTTCTATCGCTGCTAATCAAAAGCCAATCAAAGTTCCCGGGAGTAGTGAATTTTCCTAATAAGTGAATCTGTTACCCAGGGCTTGGAATAGTTCGGAGCACGTCCGCCTTCCAACTAGGGGGTATCGGTTTCGATCCCCGATGGGAACACAAGTTTTCTTCTCGAGGGAAATTTGTGTTTCTGGTTCGAGGTGTGATTGTGAGTGTGATGTGAATGTTTCCGGCACCCACGACACAAGTCTGACCTCCATCTCACCTGATGGTAAGTGACGATGCGGTCGACGATGGAGTACGTTTGCCCAGAAGATTCCTATTTACTCGTGATTTAAAGACTCCCAATTCCAGTCTTTTGCAGTTTGCATAATGAATGTGGAGGCAAAACGCTTCGTCAGTATTTGTAGAATATCTGCCATATAGCGGTGTCTTAAGAGTCTGTCTCGATGTCAGATAATAGAATGGGGATGAGGGAATTAAATTGTGTAATTCCGTTGCACACTCTCCGAAATGTATCCGATAAAATACCGAGAGACTCGCCACCATGCGACGATGCCCTAAAAGCTCTAAAGTTTTGCATCAGTCAATTGGTCGCTGTTAATAAGTCTCTTGGCTCTTCGCTCAATGATGTCAAGAGCCTCAAGTTGGTATTTAGCTGAACCGTCCCAAAGATGAGAACAATACTCCATACATAATTGTTTTAGTTATGTTACACATTCGGCTGTATTATCACTATCATCATAATAATTAGATACCTATTATATAGCGTAGGTAATGTAGCAGTGTGCTATGTGAACTATGCATTGAAGTACAGACAGTTGATAATTAGGTTTTAAGTCGTATTAGTAGACTTTTAAGTAAGAAATAAATAACACAGTAGAAACAAACAAACACAAACAGTAGGATGTGAATCAATGAATCTAAAACACTTTTCATTACACCCGGTATTTTTCGGAATGTTACTTTAGGTTTATTAGCATTTACTTCCGTGGGTGATAAAAATAAGATGAATAGAATTATTAGTTACATTTGATTTATAAAATTACTTACATGCTCTGAAGTTCTAAATTGAATCTAATAAACGGAAGTTATTTTATAAACTGCACTGATTTTAAATCAACATTATCAGCACATGTGGTGTAAAATAATACTGAATTAATTAATTAAATATGTCTATATAACATAATTAAAAACCACAAAACAGCTTAAAAAAAACATAACAAAGAAAATGAAACCAAAAATAAAAATCCGTAAACGGTCAGCATTTTTGCCAAGTGTCACACTAGGTGCTGATTTTCAGTCACAACCCCAGAGGTGGTGGAACTAAAAAACGGTGAGATAGATACAGAGATAAATATTTTCTTGACGTAAGGTGAAACGTACAAAAACATCTGTATGCATTATTGGTAAATATACTGTAACCGTTATATTATATAATAACTGAGTATTTCTCAGTTCACCGCGAAGTAATCACTGTGTATTTTATTCAAATTAACTGAAGCCAAACAAAGAGATAGTTGGACCAACTATAAATCAGAATCAACGTCTTGTTTCAACTCTCGGTGCCAATTTCGACCTTATAACAGAAGTGCAAAGTCAAGTTTTGTTTGAAGTTGAATAAATTAAAAGAACTTCTCTCAGCTCTAGTGTAATTTCCTTAGTGAGACGTCTAAAGAAAAAGTGTAAGCGATTATTTACACCTATAATAGAAGCCGGGAATAATAATATTTTTATTATAATTTTACACTTAACTAGTTAAAAACGCGGTTAAATTGAATTGGATTCCAAAATTTCTCATGTTTTTTTTTTCACCTGGTTAAGTGTAGAAGTTTAAACTGATTTGAAAACAATTTTAGGAGTATTTAATGATATTATTGTGTAGCTTAAATAAAATTATATACGCTTTTATTGCAGAATAACAAATAATTAATATTTGCAAAATATGTTTAAATGAAGGTTGGAATTGATGGAATAATAATTAGCGAAGGAATGGAATTCATTGCCTGCGTCATTATTTCACGATGGGTATAATCTAGGAGTCATCAAGTCTCGAGTGAATATGTCTTCTTCTAGGCAAGAATGTCACATCTTCGGCCGCATCACTTTCCATCAGGTGAGATGGTGGTCAATTGCTTGCCTATTTAATTTAAAAATGTTAACTTTTGTCATGCGTTTGTCGTGAAGTTTGACGAAGATTTGTAAAATTTGTCACTGAGCAAATGTCGAAACAAACTTCCCTGGCAAAACCATCCTGGCTCCATCATCAGATCAGCTCCAAGATACCAAATTAAATATTATTATACAAAGTATACCTATACGCTTATAATTTAGAAACAGTTTTTAGCACCCTCAACCACATCATCACTTACCAACGTATGAGATAGCAGTAAAAGCTAGACTATCACAAATAACATTTTTAAAGGAAGCATTCATAAATCCAAAATCAATTTATCTATCTAAACTAAACTATTTATATTTAACTTTACTTTGCTGCTACTCAACGCGCACGTTCCTATTATTAGATAATATTTTATTATTCTTGGTTATGATAAGCTTATAACTTAAACCACAACCGAAGTATTCCACACTCCGCAGAGTTTGGTTGCGAAGTTCCCCCACTTTTTCATAACAATAACTAATTTCGTTGGTTAATTAAGCAACTGAGGAATGTTTGCTTCGAAATTTTAATGTTTCTATACAGGTTTTGGGATTACAGAAGTTGGTAACTTTACTTTTGTCGAGAATTTCGATGAAATGGCTCACGAGCGGATTTTCTGTTTATGTGTGCGGAGGTTGTGGTTGCTGATCTAGAAAGTTCTGGCGTATCTCTCAATGGTTTACGTCAAATGGGTTTCGTATTTAGATAATTGTATACGTATGTCACGAGACGATCGTCAGAACCATTCGTTATTATTAAAACCAATAAGATTTTAGACGGCCGGATAATAATTGTGAACTCACGATAAATTATTTCTTATTATGACTATGGTAACTGTACATTGGGCAGGATTGTTTGGAATTTAGTTTTTAAACTTAAATCCCTACAAACCCCACACTTTGCTAGTTTTAGAATAATGATTTAGGTGCGACGATGAGAAGCTAGGCGATGATTGGACTTTTTAGTAATTATTATTTGCAATCAACAGTAATCTAGCTATTCTTTGTTTGTATGACTCAAAATCACTTGTCTACGAAGTCACAATTTAACTAAAAAAAACATTTGTTGCCCGTAGACCTAAAAAAGATACCAAAAATTTCAACAGAAATATTGTCTAAACACAAAGCATTGTTGAAATCAAAAGGTAGAACATCATCTTGCAAAAATGTTTATACATTAACAGTAAGTTCATATATCGCCGACTATTATAGTGAGCATTGAGAGAAGGACAAAGTGATGATAATTTTTAGCAGTCAAAACCACTAACTACTTTGGCCTCCTGAAATATTAAACGTCTCCGATTTACGTAAGGTACTTAGTCAAATTTAAAACATTTATTCAGCAATTTTTTACAAACAAAAAAATGTTACACGTTCACTTAGGTGTAATCTAGGAGACATCAAGTCTTGAATGACTATACTAATAAAAATAATATTACTCAGCCAATTATGAATTTAAATAGCTGACGCTCGTTTTACAGTTCAGAGAAAAATAAATATTTAAAGATTAAACACATATAAGACCGGAATGTTGAAATAAATAGTAAAGAAGTTAAAGCTGAAGAACATCAAAATATCTCATAATACATATACAGGTAATAAAACCTTAGCATAAAATATTTATACACACAACCTTAAGTTTAAAGACTGAATAAAAAGATGATAAACAATGTATTTCAAAATCCGCATGAAGCTCACAAGGATGCAAGTAAATCGATTTGGGATGAAATCTAATACTTAGAATAAACTTGCGGTTTCAAAGATCACTCGCAATTGTGAAAATTTTAAAAAATTCGACGCTATGAAACACGTTTAAAATGTCCTGGAATCATTATTTTCAGATCGTATGAATGAATTGTATCTACATTTTCCGTTATTTCCGAAAATCGCTTATACCATTATCGCAATTTGCCCAAATTATGGTCCGCGTAAAATTTCATTCCGTCCAATATTGAAACAGTGGGACGAAACGATTTCAATAAAATAAAACTACCGTACCTTCTCAGACCCTTCTACAGACAACTTCGAGGTTCGTCCCTTGAGGCTAGTCGGTCCTACACCCGGCCCTATTGTGAACTACATCCGAGAATTCGCTTGTAGCTCCTCGTGGGAGGAACTTAAACGTTTTTGTGGCTGAGTTACTAGCCAACAGGTCGCGTGGGAAATGAACTTTAAAAATACATGGTGGAAATGCAAATGTTGTTTTAGTAGCTTCAAGCGAAACAACTATAAAAAAATATGACTTTGTGAATCTAGTTTAATTATTAGGATTATAATTTAGGGCGGATTATAATGAACGGCGTTGAACTAATTGTTTAATCACGCACTTTCACACTCACAGCCTGACACTTAGTTCGATAACTTGTGCCGTGAGTGATGTGAATGCTTCCGGCACCCACGACACAAGTCGTCTTAGTGTAGGGCTATGAGTGTGCATACGTTTATTTATTATTTTGGAGATACTCGTAGCTACGAATATTAGTGCAAATACTAAGACTTTGAAACTCTACCTACTGAACTGATGCACTGATTTACACTAGACTTATAGCTAGTAAATATAAAAAAATCAATAACCTTGCATTGAAATATTGAAATCAATTCAACAGCTTGGAACAATAAAATACAATAAAAAACATTAACATACCAATTAACTAGGAATGCATGTCGCTCAGTGAGGCCCATTGCATCTTAATATCAGATCAAAACTCGCTTTAAAAGGTCTCCAACTCGTGTTGGAGGAAAACAAAAGGCGGAACATTATTAAACAAAAAAAAAACAGCTTGGGAGCTATACCACAATAAACAGACTAACCGACAGCCATTGGTGTCAAACTTACGTAAAAGCTCTTTATGAATAAAAGGTTAAAAACGGTTGTTTGAAAAACACTTCTAGCAAGATTATAATCTCTTTAAACCTAAGAAGTGTTTTATTAATGTTCAGTGAATCAAACTTTGCCTTTTCCGCTAATAAGTCAACCGAGAAATGCCTACGGCAAAATTTGATTCCAACTGCAGAAAATATTTCAAAGTTCTTTCCCTCGGAAAATTGTCTTTTTCTTAATCGGTTAGCGAACGGGAGTATATTTTGTAATTTATTTTTCCTGTTCTCGTGAAAGTTAAAGTAAATTAACAGACTTTGGCAGTACTTTATATTTTGGTTTTGTAAATACAATGAAGATTTAATTTTTCACTTACGGTTAGTTTCTCGCATTGTTGCGAGACTAGTTTCGGAATAGTCAGTGCTCCTTCATCAGTGAAGTACGCGCATAGACCGTCTGTGTGTGATGCGTATGAGTAAATAGCTATAATATTTACTAATCTTTGAATCAAACATGATTTATTTAATAAAAGTCGCCCTTGGCGCTCGCGTCTTCGCTAACTAAGTACCTAAATATAGATTTCTTTTTTATTAATTTTATTCTACAAACTCCATATCATTTTAAAATTTGAAAGATATATTTCGTGCTTTTATGGGTGTGAAGTTTTGAACTTCTTGTTTCTGAGACTTCAAGTATTTTGTGTCTCGATTGCTCAGGAATAACTATGGCAAATCACCCTTTACCCGGAATCAGTCCTGTTAGCTCAGTGCTGCATATGCTGAATAGGAGAACTGCTTTCGCCCCACGCAAACTCGGAAGACGGCCTACCAATTTTTATTTCCCTTCTTACTCTGTCATCTCTGGTCACAGTCTAAAAAGAATCAGGCCTCTCAAAAGTTGAAAAACATCATACAATAACAGCAGTATCTAGGAAAAAATTTGAGGCTAAATAAATGTCAGAGCTAATGAGCTGCAAAGTTCTTCAAAAAGAATTCTAGGAGATCCACAAGGAAAATGTTTTAATACAAACTTTTATTAGACCGCAAGGGTTCTGAATAATTAATTATACTCCAGTTAATTTAATATTGACGTTATTTTTTGGATAAAGTAACTTTGAGTAAGTAATCTGTTGGAAAGTGTAATGAGAATTTGATATCTTATAGACAACGTAATAAAGTAGTAAATTGATTGATTGGTGAAGTTATTAAATAAACGTATGCCTCGCTCAATTTAAACAGGATACATTTAGTAAAATAATAATGATTTTCTTTGTTTTTTTGTATTATTTTATGAATCCAATACATTATAGATGCTATACACTTGACGCATTTGGTTCAATAGGTGGCCTACGAAGAGGCTACCATCCAATTGGTCCGATGCACGGGAGGCGATCGCGCCGGAGTCCCTCTTATCATCTGTTCGATCGAAATGCGTTCAATGTGTAGCTGATATTACAATAAATTATAGCTATCTGATGCGGAGGTGACTTTTAAATGGTTACATGGAAACTCCTTAAGTTTGTGCTTATTTGAATGATCCTCTCTATTTTTTTTAATTCAGGATAGGCAATCGTTTGACCACTATCTCAATCGACGATGTGGTCGACAATGGAGCAAGTTTGCCTCGAAGATACCTGTTCACTCGTGACTAAAAGACTCCCATATCTATCTTATCAAATACCTTTAACGAGCAATTCTTGTATATATGTATATATATATAATTTGAATCTCGGAAACGGCTCCAACGATTTTCATGAAATCTAGTATGCAGGGGGTTTCGGGGGCGATAAATCGATCTAGCTAGGTTTTATTTTTAGGAAACGTCATTTACCAAATAAAATACCTTCATCCAGGTACTTATCAGGAAAACTGTACCGGATGGTACTAGTGCGCTGGATTGGAGGGATGTAGGGCAGGGCTTCCAGTGAAACAATTTCTGCCAGGAGGATTCCTTCTTCTTTATTGGAGTGCTATACAGAGCTGGGTACTGAATGCTCCCCATACAAACCGCACAGTCTTTTATATCAATTTGACCACAAAAAAGAACGGCGATGTTATTGGCAGACCAATGAGAGACCCGGAATTTTTACCAATAAGAATCTTGTTAGCTAAGTCTATTGTAACGGTCGGCCGTTATTTTGGCGGGAAAGATTTATTGCTTTTCTATTTTGACTTGTGCAATATGGAGGGTTGTGGATATCTGTTCGGACTAATGTTAAAAAGTTGTTAAAACCTTGTCCACAACCCTCACACATGTCCTACGATATGTGGTCATGGTCTTTCAATAATTATCGCCTTTTTTATATTCTAACGCACACATATGTAACTTACAATCTGTCTACGCCCACATCTAAACTTTTACCCACACACGTAAACATTTTCAACCCAAAACAAAAAACTTAAAAATAGACAACATAGCTAACTTACGGACTAATCTTAGGTCTAATTACTATCTATTTCAATTAATTATATTCATTTTAAACTGTTATTTAACCTAAAATTAAGCTTTACAAGTTTGTAGGGAACTATTTCCCTCCTATTCATTCCTACGCTGTCGCCCGTCGCGCCATCCCTGTTGCCGTGCGTTACTATAAATATTTAATGGCGCGCACGGCGCCGCAGCCATCATTCATGCGCGGATCGCGGCGGTGCGCGGGTCTCGTCGTCCTGCACATTACTCCCGCCGTGCGAACTTGTTGCATCTTCTTCCGGTGCTGGAGCGACGTCCTCGATGGGCAGAATGACCAGCTTCCTTACTGGCCGTCGCAGCACTCCTCCCTTTGTCTTGATGTCCACGGTGCGCACGACGTTGTCCGGGCCAGGATACGTAGCGATGACCTTTCCTCGTACCCACACGTTGCGAGGCAGGTTGCTGTCGATGAGCTGCACCAGGTCACCGACTCGTACTGGTGGTCCTCGTCCATGAGGCTCCCGCCGGTGTTGCAGCTCGGGTAGGTACTCCCGGAGCCACCTGTCCCAGAAGACGTCGGCGAGTCGTTGTGCGGCGCGCCAGCTGGACCTCTTGATGCTGTCCTTCTCGTCGAAGCTGCCCGGTGTCGGTACTCGTCCAGGTCCACCCAGAAGGAAGTGGTTCGGAGTGAGGGCCTCTGGGTCCTCCGCGCTGACTGAGACATGAGTCAACGGGCGGCTGTTGACGGTGTTCTCCACTTCGGCCAGTAGAGTTGCGAGGACTTCTTCTGTTGGACAGCGCTCGTGTAAGGTGGCTGTCAGTGCTGTCTTCACCGACCTCACCATACGCTCCCAGGCACCTCCCATGAAAGGTGCGCCAGGAGGGATGAATCGCCAGGAGATGCTCCGCTTGGCCGCTTCCCCTGATGTTGCTTCGTCGATCGCCTGGCGTAGTTCCTTGTCTGCTCCCTTCAGGTTGGTCCCGTTGTCAGACCAGATCTGGGTCGGACATCCTCTTCTTGCGATCATGCGTCGAAGGGACATGATCGCTGAACTCGTGCTGAGTGACCCCGCAATCTCCAGGTGGATCGCTCTCGTAGTAAGGCAGGTGAAGATGGCGACGTATCTCTTCTGGTTGGCTCGACCCACGGTGACTGTCAGTGGGCCGAAGTAGTCGACTCCGGTGAAGGTGAAGGCGCGTTGATGATGAGCAAGGCGACACGGCGGTAGATCTCCAGTCCTCGGATACGGAGGGGCTTGAGTCTTCATTCGGCAGTGCAGGCATTGACGAAGAAGCGTGCGAGTGATGGGTCGCACGCGCAGAATCCAATACTGTTGTCTGCACTCGTTGATGGTAGCCTCTACGCCGGCGTGGTGAAGCTGGCGATGGATGTGTTTTATCCATAGCTTCACAGTATGATGACTGCCATCTAGTATCATCGGGCTTCTGACTTCTTCGCTGACGTGTTGTGTAGCTTCGATGCGGCTGCGCAGTCTCAGGGCTTCTTTCTTGTACTCGACGCTCAGCTGATGAAGGCGACTCTCTTTGGTGACCGGCTTGGCTGACTTGATGTCTTCTATTTCTTGATCAAAGGAGTCTTCTTGCGACGATTTCATCAAGAGGTCTTCAGCTGTCTGTAGAAGCTCGGCGGTGACGGGAAGAAATTTCTTTTCTTCTTTGGGCGTCGACTTCGGCTTTGAGACTTGAGGCGACGTCTGCTTGGCTGTCTTCCTCCAGTCCGGATCTGTCTCTCTGTTCTTCTTGCTTCGCTTGTAGTTGACCTTCTGTTTAGGATTTCTGCAGAGTTGAATGAACTGCAGAACCCTTGCTGTTGCGAAGCGAAGTCTATCCCAGGTTGAAAACCTCGAGACATCTGGTAGTCCTTCTTGAAGCTTCTTTCTTCTGTTGGCGGTGACGTGGTGAATTTTCTCTTCTCCCGTCGGCTCCGCTGGTATTGCTGTAGATGCTTCAGTCGGCCAGGAATCTTCTGTTTTGTAGAGAAATTCCGGCCCTCTATACCATCGATGATTCTTGTTGAAGTCGGCTGGCACGTCTCTCGTGGCATCGTCGGCGACGTTGAGCTTCGTCGGGATCCAGCGCCACTCGTTGACTGTTGACCCATCTTCTATTGCAGCTAGACGGTGCGCCACGAACGGTTTGTATGTTCGTGACCCCGTTTTGATCCAGGTGAGGACCGTCTTGCTGTCTGTCCAGAACGTCTTCGAGTCCGGCTTCCTCTCGTGTTCCTCTATGACGGTTTCGGCTAGGCGCGTTCCCATGACTGCTGCTTGTAGCTCTAGTCGCGGAATGGACGTGAGCTTCAAAGGTGACACCTTCGCCTTTGCTATGATGAGTGACACGTTGACCTCGTTGTCCGGTGTGACCGCCCTCCAAAATAGGACAGCGCAATAAGAGGACTCGCTGGCGTCGGTGAAGATGTGAAGCTCGAGTGTAGTGGCGTCGCTGTAGTTTAGGTATCTTCTAGGTATGGCCACGTTGCTCAGCTGTCGTAGGTGCTCCATCCATCTTCCCCATTGTTCGGCGAGGTCCTCTTCCAACTCGTCGTCCCATGTCGTTCCACGGCGCCAGACTTCCTGTAGGATTTGCTTCGCCCTGATGGTGACAGGTGACGCGAAGCCGAGGGGGTCGAAGAGCGACATGACGATGCGAAGTGCTTCTCTCTTCGTCGGTGTCTTCCCCTCGATCAGCGGTGGTGGGATGCGAGCCATGTTGAGGTTGAACGTCAGCTCGTCTGTGTCCGTCTTCCAGATTAGGCCGAGGACTCGTTCTGTTTCTTCCTGTTTATAGAGCTCGATGTCGTCTGTTTCTTTTTTCTCGCCAAGTGCTTCCAGCAGGCGTGGCGAATTCGATTTCCATTGTTTGAGCTCGTAGCAGGCTTTTCTGTGCACGTTGCGCACTTCTGTTGTGATGCGCACGGCGTCTTCTAGACTTCGGAAGCTGTCCAGGTAGTCGTCGACGTAGTGCTTCTGTATTATGGCGTCTGCGGCTGCAGGATGAGTGTTCCTGTGCTTCTCGGCGTTCAAGTTCTTGACGTAAATTGCTGTTGATGGTGAACTTGAAGCTCCGAAGATAAGCGAAGTCATTCTGTATTCTTCTGGGGGCTGGTTGTCTCGTCGATCTCGGCGCCAGAGGTAGCGGAGAGCGTCTCTATCTTGATGACGTAGCTTGACCTGCATGAACATCTCCCCGATGTCCGCTGTGACGGCGACTCGATGTTGCCTGAATCGCATGATGACTCCCGGCAGTGACTGTAGTAGGTCTGGCCCCTTGAGTAACATGTCGTTGAGTGCGACGCCCTTTGTTTTGGCAGCGGCATCGTGAACGACTCGCAGCTTCTCCGGTTTCATCGGGTTGATGACGGCGAAGTGTGGTAGGTACCATGTTCTATCTTGAGTCTTCGTCTTCGGTGCTGGTTCGGCGTAGCCCTTGGTGATGAGCGCTTCCATCTGTTCGGTGTACCTCTTCTTGAGCTGAGGGTCGCGATCGAGCTTCTTCTCTATGTTGAAGAGACGCTTCAAAGAATTGTCGTAGTTGTCTGGCAGGATGACATCTTCTTTTTTCCACAGAAGAGCTGTTTCGTATCTTCCTTCTTCGTTGTGGACTGTATTTTCTGTTAAGATACGTAAGGCTTGTTCTTCTGGGTCTGTTCTTGGCTTCTTTGGGTTGATGCAGAGTGCGTCCATCTCGAAGTACTTCTTCATGAGCTCCTCCAAGTTGTCCTCTTCGTGCTCTGTGACGTGTGTGACGTAGTCGATGCTGCGGCCCAGGGTGCGTGTGTGGCTCCCATGTAACACCCATCCCAGTGGCGTGAGAGATGCCACTGGTTGGTGTTTCTTTCCGCGTCGCAGCTTCGATGTGACGAGTAGATGCCAATTGTCTTGCCCGATGAGGATTCTTGGTTTGGCTTTCTCATAAGTGATGAGATTGCTGATGTCACGTAGATGGTCGCATTCTTCGACTTGTTCCCTGGCGACTTCCTGCGCTGAGACTTGAAGATTCTTGATCGTCCGTGCTTGAATGCACTCTTCGTTTTTGTTCGGCCCCCGAAGTGTGAAGTGTACTCTTCTCGACTTCGTTTCTGCTGTTTTCATTTCATTAATGGCTTCTATGCGCAGAGGTTCGACTGGTCCTCGTGCGCCGATGTCGTCCGCTATTTCTTGGTCGATGAGTGTGACCGTAGAACCGTCGTCCAGGAGTGCGAATGTGTCGACGACTCCCGCCGGTCCGGTCACCTGCACCGGGACGATCTTCAGAAATGACCGCTTTTTTGTAGCAGTCCAGGCGGAGTTGATGGTTTCCGATGCCCCCTTTTCTTCGTTTTTCTCCGACGACCTGACGTGATGCAGCATCTTATTGTGATAATATTTGCAGCTGTCGATGCCGCAAGAGACTGGTTTGCAGCTGTGGGTCTTCGTTCTGTAGCGTAGACATCGGAAGCATAAACGTTGCTTTTTGGCGATGTCCCATCTGGAGTTCTCGTCCGCCCTCTTGAATTTGTCGCAGTCTGCTGTTGTGTGCCCCGTGTTTTCGCATACTGGGCATTTCGATGTTGACTGCTTCTCTGTTACGTTGTGGATCTTCTGTGTACGTCGGACTTGACTGTTTTCTGTTCCGGATCCAACTTGTTCCGGTTGGGCGAAAGGTCCACATAGTTCCGCTTCTTTTTTCATAAATTTTTCTATCTTGATCAGGTCCGGCTCCTCTTTTGCTTGTGTTGCGGCGAATTCATAGTAGCGGTAGCGCAGGGTCGGTGTCAGCTTCTCCACGATGATTTTGGCGACCTCTGGGTTGTAGAGGTAGTAGACGCAGTTCACCGCCCGTAGAATGGACACGGCGTTGGTCACTTTGCTGGAATATATGCAGATATCCCGAGGTGACTCAGTCAGGCGTGGCAGTGCCCGAAGTGTGTCCAGCTCTAGTGTGGCGATGGCTTCTGGTCTTCCAAATCTGTTCTCCAAGGTCTTCATGATGTCCTCGGTGTTCGTGGTGGTGATGAGTAGACTTTCGACAGCTTCTTTGGCTTTTCCCTTCAGGTTTCTTCGCAGGCGGTTGATGTTCTCGACTGGTGAAAACATCTTCTCGGTTTCGAAGTATGCTGAGCGGAAGGGCAGCCAATCCTTATGGCAGCCGTTGAAGATGGGCAGCTCGATGAACTTCGGCCGTTGTCCCGCTTTGATGGCGAGGGTGATGGCTGTGGCGAGCTGCGTGTAGTCTGGTTGCGTGATGCTACTCGCTGGTGGTTGCTGAGGAGTCGGTTGCTGATGATCTTCGTCTTGCTGTTGAGTTTTCTGATCGAGGACGATGATCGGCGGCTGTATGCTGTTCTGTTCTTGATCAGTCTGCTTCTTTATAGTCTGATCTTCTGTTTGCTGTTTGCGGCGTGCTTCATTAGCAATGGCGAGTAGGACTGGCGGTGGCTGTGTTTGTGCGAGCCAAGTGTCCACTCGCTCCTGTGTTTCTTCTTCTGATACGGAGACCTCGTCATCTTCTTCTTCCGTATCTTCAGCTTCCAGGGTTGCTATCTTGGCGGCGGCAAGCTCGACTTGCAGGCGCGCCATTTCTTCTTTGGCTTTTGCTAGCCGATGTGCTCTCCTGGAGTATGTTGATCCCGACTGTTTCTTCTTATGAGGATCTGGCATCCTGCTCGGCAGTGGCAGGATATCTTCTGTTTTCGCTCTTTCTCTATGAGCTTCTGTTCTTGATTCAGCTGGAGCTCTTGTTCTTGTCGTAGTTCCCGTGGCCTCCGTCGCAGCCGATAGCGCTGCTGACGTTTGTGAAGCTGATGTCTCAGTGGTGGTGACTCCTGTCCCGGATGTCCCTGCAGTGGATGTTTCCATGGTTCCCATGGAGCTGTCTGTTGTTTCTGTATCCGCTGGGGACGGCTCCGTTCCTTGTCTTCGGCCTTTTCCGACCGAGCGAGTGACCGGCATGATGACACCCTTCACGTGTCACGGGTTGGAAGGTAGGTACCGACGCTTGTGTCGGTCTACAATCCCGAACTACGACCTGGTACTGGCGCTTGTGCCGTACCGTCGCAGCACCCCTGTTGGTGGGGCTGTTGGCGCTGATGGGTTTCCTGGTGGCGATGCGTCGGCGCTGGTGGGTTTCCTGGTGGCGATGCGTCGGCGCTGATGGGTTTCCTGGTGGCGATGCGTCGGCGCTGGTGGCGAGCAGCGGTACCCCGTTGCTAGGGTCGTCGGCGCTGGTGCCGAGCAGCGGTACCCCGTTGCTAGGGTCGTCGGCGCTGGTGCCGAGCAGCGGTACCCCGTTGCTAGGGTCGTCAGCGCTGGTGCTGACCGGTGGTACCCACTTGCTGGGGTCGTCGGCGCTGGTGCCGACCGGCGTAATCCCTCGACGATCCGGCTTCCGAAGGACCAAAAATGTACCGGATGGTACTAGTGCGCTGGATTGGAGGGATGTAGGGCAGGGCTTCCAGTGAAACAATTTCTGCCAGGAGGATTCCTTCTTCTTTATTGGAGTGCTATACAGAGCTGGGTACTGAATGCTCCCCTTACAAACCGCACAGTCTTTTATATCAATTTGACCACAAAAAAGAACGGCGATGTTATTGGCAGACCAATGAGAGACCCGGAATTTTTACCAATAAGAATCTTGTTAGCTAAGTCTATTGTAACGGTCGGCCGTTATTTTGGCGGGAAAGATTTATTGCTTTTCTATTTTGACTTGTGCAATATGGAGGGTTGTGGATATCTGTTCGGACTAATGTTAAAAAGTTGTTAAAACCTTGTCCACAACCCTCACACATGTCCTACGATATGTGGTCATGGTCTTTCAATAATTATCGCCTTTTTTATATTCTAACGCACACATATGTAACTTACAATCTGTCTACGCCCACATCTAAACTTTTACCCACACACGTAAACATTTTCAACCCAAAACAAAAAACTTAAAAATAGACAACATAGCTAACTTACGGACTAATCTTAGGTCTAATTACTATCTATTTCAATTAATTATATTCATTTTAAACTGTTATTTAACCTAAAATTAAGCTTTACAAGTTTGTAGGGAACTATTTCCCTCCTATTCATTCCTACGCTGTCGCCCGTCGCGCCATCCCTGTTGCCGTGCGTTACTATAAATATTTAATGGCGCGCACGGCGCCGCAGCCATCATTCATGCGCGGATCGCGGCGGTGCGCGGGTCTCGTCGTCCTGCACAAAAACCGACTCAGGTAAGGAGTTCCTTTCTTTTGCGCTTCGCACTAAGAACGTAGAAGCAAAACGCTTTGTCCGTATTTGTGGAATGCCTACCATAAAACGGTGTTGCTTAGCAGTTTGTCTACTTATTATTAAGAAACTAGTAATAATATTGTGCTTACAAGCACACAAGCAAGTTCTGGTGAGACACAGTACAGTTTTGTCGCACAAACATTAATCGCACATCCATTTGTCGAGCTCACTTAGAACACTCCACGTTACATAGTTACTATTGTTACAGTTAAATTAATTGAACAAAATGTAGCTCATGTACATTTCAGCACCTGTAACCTGAACCTCTATTGTGATTAATTATAATTGTGGTGGGTATAGTTGGTAACTCATTTCTCTTGAGCTCCACATTGACACGCATTGTGGCTTTTGCTCTGCGCTGTAGATTGTTTATTTGATATTATATCGATTTTCTGATGCATAGGTCGGCCATTGTCATCCAGCGTGAAAATGCTGTCAGTGTCATTGCACCAAATACAGTCACGGGGTTATTCAATGATTTTTATGATTGAAATGAATTTTAACTGTGCAGTCTTCTGAAATAACGTGTATATACATCTCCAAATTTCCAATGTATGTTACTAAAAATCTAAACGGAATTTGTACACATTGGCTGATGCCGGAACATCATGATAGCAAAACATTATTGTGAATTTTAAGTTAGGTATGCTCAAATTTTGTTTCGATTATCTTTTTTTACCTACATTTGAAAATTTGAAAATATTTACATGTTAATGCAGCTGACTGTATCTATTCGTTATTTTAAGGTTATATTTTTGGTGTTTATAAGATTTTTTTTAATCATGTTTTCACTACCTTTGCATCGTGTATATTATTAGTATCGATTATATTAAAGCTGTGATGGCGTTTTAGTATGCGTCAAATTCTACGACGAGTTTGAGCGTGGTGTAAAGGCATTTTCTCGTGCGCCTCTGCTAGCTACCCTATACCAAAATGTAGTCGTAGTTCACCACCCTTAAGTAGAAAAATCTGTCGCCATAATAACTAAAAATGTTAGTAGGTTAGTGTGGGGCTGTGAGTGTGAAAGCGTTTATGTTTTATGTTTATGTTTATGTTCCAGGCTATCCTTGAGTGCCAGTAATTCTAGACCTATCTATCTGTAATGATCGGTGATGATGCTTTGGGAAACAAAATGTTTCATCAAAATAAGAATATATAAACGACACCATTTTACAAATTAAATTAAAAACGGGAATTAGCGTGAGTTACGCATTGTCGATCTTTGAAGAATGTAACGTTACCCCAATTGTCGAAATCCATTCAGCCGTCTGAAAAATACGAGGTATAAAAATACATTTATGATACGCGCGAAAAACATAACCTTTCCTTGGCAGACGAGTAAAAATAATAGCTATTTCTCAGATAATATCTCTCATTATCCCGAACGACTACATCTACCTCAGCCAATTCATACAAAGCGATTTAGAACACAAATAAGATTTCATGCCGACGTTGTCCCCTATCATTTGTTCCGGTCGCCTGCAACTGACGGCCGGTGGGGCACTTTCCTTAAACTAGACCACAAATACAAGCAAAACGCAACTTTGCTGTTCCTGAGATTAAGTTCAAAATCGTTTTTATATGCAAAGATTTTTGCAACACAATTTGGTAGTAAATTGCATGTGAATATGATTTTTGAGATGAATTAATGAGTGTTAGTTCGTAGTTTCTATATTTTGTCCGGGAGCGTGGATATTTTGGTTATGTTATTAATCGTTTTACGGGCCAGCTTATCCTATTTTAAAATGTTTCATAATGATAAAAATATATATTCTAATACATAAAATGCTCGTGTCGCGGTGTTTGTTACCAAACTCGTCCGAAACGGCTCGATCGATTTTCATAAAATTTTGTGTGCATATCGGGTAGGTCTGAGAATTGGTCAAGATCTATTTTTCATACCCCTAAATGTTAAAGGTGGTCAAACACAATTTTTTTTGGACAATATATTTTGTTTTTATTTTTTATGATTCGGTATTGAAAAATACATACAATCCTAATATGGCAAAAAACTTTCGCCGGGTCAGTATATTGAAAATAAAGCACATACACGAAATAATTACTTATCCGGAGATTTTTTTGGTTCTATCGTCGTACCTGAAGCATTGTGACGTGAACTTAATGATAATAAAGTGATATGTCAATTGGTAATAACAAAAAAAAAGCTGCGATAAAAAATAATGTCACAGTGAAATTAAAGTAACAGTTCCAATATATTAGGTCCTTAAGCAAAATATAATGCGGTAAGTTATACCAGCTAATGCTTGCTGCCCGTCTATATCTGTTCATCTTCTTAAATTTAAACAAACAAACATTTTAATTTAATATACTGATCTAAGTGGCATTCTCTCTCCAAGTCAAATACATCTCCGATATCTAGCAGTACTGACAAAAGTCCGATAATAATGATGCTTGACTAAAGCAATTAAAATTATATAAAGTGTTATATCTGTTACAGCAGAACAAATTTCGAAATAATAAACAAATTGTAAATTGATAACCGTGCTCAAAGCCAAAGCTCAAAGCAAAAGGTGTCTAATGATTTTTTCCATTCACTCTTTACATTATGTATATTTTTAATTTTCAACTAACGGATTATCCATCACCCAATTAATTGAAATGACATTCGGACGTTTCGCAAAATAAACAATAATATATTGTTGCATTGTTTGTTTGTCACACCCAGTCTGTGGTGTAACGTGTTATAATTACACAGGAATCTGAACCTGACAGGTTGTACAATAACCCATGATGTTTTTGCCGGCAATGGGATTGCGCAAACCGGTTTTGTGGTTATAAGACCGTTTATGTGATTAATGGAATCCGCAAGGTTTTCTCATTACGTCGCTTTCAGTACTATCTACGCTTAATACTATGTTTTTTTTAAAAAAAGGTGCATGTTACTGTACATTTTTGGTAATTAATGCAGTATAACGATGATATCAGTAGAAAAATTATTACAAAACAATAATGAAAATTTGAATGTTTATATAAATGACATATTATTATAGTTATAATATCTTTTATTAATATTTCATAATTTATTAGGTATAATCCAAAAGTGTGTGAGTGTTTGAAATCTCTGTTTCTCTGTAATGGCTGACGGATAGATTTGGATTAAATTCGGTATGTAGATAGTCTAAACTAGATTACTTTTTTTATCAATTTTCGCAGGAAATTCAATGAGACACAGTTTTCCTACATACTAAACATGAAAGATTTAATTTTTATTAGTAAATCGCTTCGAAACGGTTGAACGGGGCATATAAGCTAGCGTTTGACCACGTCATTTTTATATTATGACTTGGTTGATGGTAAAAAACACGCTAGACCGAAAATAACGGCTCTGAATAGCTGAAGGATTATAATTTAGCTGCAGATTTTTTACTTAAGAGTGGTGAACTATGACTGTATTTTGGAACATAGTAGATATATCAAGCTGAGTGAGTACGAGAAAATCCCCTTTCTAGCTTGCCCCACCATCGACCGCATCCTCGCTTTTTTTGCTCTAGACTTGAAGATGCCCAGATTATACTTTTCGGGGAACCAAGACGCGGGCGGTGAGTTCCATTCCTTCGCTGTACGGATAGTGATTTTTTCATAGATTTAGTACTTTATTTAGTACTTCAGAAAAACCAAACATATTACAAAACCAGGCATATTCGAGCTTGGTTCGAGTACTTGATGCTTGAACATTAGGTATAATTTTAAATCTTTCTATAAATTCGTACAGAAAACCAATTTCCGTTTTAAAATTCTTATACGGCACTGTATTTATATTTTCTAAAAGAACTTGCATACGTGTTAACATTTCAGAACCAATTACACCATATCCTGTAAAAAGCTGACTAGATAATTATATTTGTAATAATGATTATTTATATTATTAGTAATGTTATTATTTAGATGTTTGTATGTGTTTGATTATGTCTTATGATGTATAAGCCAGCATTTGACCACTCTTCTCACCTGATGGAAAGTTACGATGCGGCCGAAGATGGAACATTTGAACTTGCTTAGAAGGTACCGGGGAACAAAGCCGCAGGCAATGAATTCCACTCCTTCGCGGTAAAGATGATAAACGTAGAAGCGAAACGCTTCGAGCAAACAGGAGGGATATCAACCATAAATGAATTTCGTTTAACAGTTTGTCTTGTTGTTATATGGTAAAAAGGGCATAAATTATTTTGTGCCGGTTGAATGTAGCCGGATTCTCGATGTGTAGACTGTCTTACCGTCGAATAGGGCAAAGTTTTTTTTTAATTAACAACTTAACTGTATTAACAGAACAAGCCTAATGGTTTTGTTAATTATTATTGTTTATAAATTAGCAGCTTTCAGCTGATGCGTGTACATTACTTATTTTTGTGACAATCTTAAGATTAGATGTAATTAAATATTAGTATTCATTGATTGGAAGTAATACTTCTCGCAGTAGATATAAACTAAAATAATATAACAAAAACCGTCTTATAAATCCATGAAAGTTATATTTCTTTAGCCTTCATTGTGTTTCAGCAGTAAAAATCATGTATTAGTGAATATAATATTTTTAACATCTTTGGTAGAATTATTACATTATATATAACATACACCGAATGATACTGAAATGATTAATGATTTTTTTCTCTCTTCTTTGTCTTGTGCATTTTCCCATGCTGAAACAATATCAAGCAATATTAAATGCATAAGTTACAGAAAAGTCATATTGGGATAAAAGACCTTTGATTTTTCAAAGCGAAAAAATCCCACTGAGCCTCCAATTAGGCAGATGATTCATTCATTTATTTATTCTTATGCACAATTTACTGTACACGGAGAATTTAATGCTAATACAGCATTTCCTGCCAGTTATTCGAGGAGGAACACAAAAATTCCTTTAGTGACTTTTTTAGGAAGGCATGCATTGACCGCAATTTTACCCGCAGGAAAGAGACGATACGTTCAACGGTGGGACATGCTTGCCTAGAAGATACCTGTTCACTCTTGACTCAATCGGGAAACAAGAATGAAAGCAAGGTGTTCTGCTCTTTTGCAGTTCGCATAATAAAAAAATTTGATCATCGTATTTAAGCCGTGGATAACTGTATTCGTTACCGTCGGGAAAGCGATTTTTTGCAAGATGCAAGAAATACAATATGTAGTGATATTATCTACTAGGTGGTCGGTTTAATTCATTGCAAATAGGACTTATTCCGGTAGAAATGACTAAATTGTATGAAATATTATTTGTTATATAATAATCATTAATTTTAGGGGCGGAGCGTCCGCTGTGCCATTAATTTTATTAATTGAAATTCTAAAACTGCATTGCAAGTTTTTAAGTAAGCGTGATGTTTACTACAATGCAAAAAACTTGTTTAATGGCAGACTTTATTATATAAATAACTAGCCGTGCCCTGCGGCATTGCTCGCGTTGATCAAGTTAAAAAGTAGCCCGTGTGTTTATCTTAAGTATAAGCTATGTTTATTCCAAATCCGTTCAGCCATCGCAGCGTGAAGAGGAAACAAATATACTTACACACAAACTTTTGGATTTATAATATTAGTATGCCTGATTTGAAATCAAGCAAAGCTTCAAAAAACTGACTTAACCGCTTTTTCTTTGGAAGCTTTGATCGTGATAATTTTATATTGGATCAATTTGACACTGTACCATTTCATACAAAAATTGTAAACCCAAAATTGTAAGTATTATGAAATTTATAATTATAATAACGATAATATATTAAAGATTTCGAAGGTTATAAAATTTGCATTTTTAAGGTTATAAAAATGAATGATTATGTAATAAACACATTTATATCAAAAATAATATATATGAATTGCGCACTGGCGTAGTTGGTTGCGCATCTGCCTCTTAGGTGGTGACTATTGGTATCGTGGCTTCGATTCTCAGTGGGAACAGAATTGATCGCACTTTGGGAAATTTGTGTTTCTGGTTCTGGGGGTATGTGTGCATGTCAATATTTCTAGCAGCCACTGTTCAAGTCTTGAACTTGTTGTGCTGTGAGTGTGCAAGCGAAATATTACAATCAAAAATCTGCTCATTTTTAAAAATCGATGAGTTTCCTACAAATGTTGTTTATAACGATACCCATTACTTCTTAAGATATTCCGTAGACATTTTAAATAACATGAAAGGAGTGGTTACGCCTAAATTAACTATCTCAAACAAACGTTGTTATTTTTTTACCAACCGTTATTATTTTTGCTTCGTAGGTTTTAAAACTTTAATGCGTAATGTTCTAAAAAACATGACGTGAAATAAATACACAATGCATTTTAATTTAACAATTTTTACATATATTTCAATGTTTTGATATACAATTTTACCGTTAAATTAATTAAAAAAGCTAAATAAACTTACCATTCACAATCTAGCACCACTTATTCAAAAACCAACCAGTAATTCACAATCTACCACTATAAATCCAAAAGCCCCAACTCCACACTACGTCCGAAACTTGAAAACTTTTCGCGGTAGGAAAAAAATCGCGGGCTAGCGACAGACGCGCGCAGCCTGCGACGACCGGCGAGCTACTGACTACTGACTCAACGCACCTCCAAAACGATCCACTCTGTTACATAGTAAGATCGAAATTTGATCGTAGTTAGTATGAACACGCTAAGACAGCCCCCCGGCTATTTAGCGTGGAAGAAAAGGTACGACGCATGCGCGATCAGTCGTTGCAGTTGATGGAAATGCGTTCGTAGCACATGCTACGAACATTGGTAGACTGCGTTTGTAGACTTTGTAGCAACATTTATGCGTTTGTAGACTTTGTAGCAACATTTATGCGTTTGTAGCAGGCATCTGCTACTACTGCAATAAAATCCTGCCCAAATGTTCTTCACTTGTTGGTAAGTGCTAACGTACCGGTGAGTGGAAACCTGGCTATGTCCTAAAATGAGACTAGTTTTAAAAGATAGTAAAACACTATATCAGGGTAAATAATCAAAAAGTTTAATTAGGATCTTTACTTCTTATATTCCAAGGAATATACTGTATTGTGTTAAATTATTTTGCCGGTATGATAGTAATTTAATATAACATTATCTTAACTAGTGGAGTCGCCACAATAGCTCAACAGTTACTTTCCTGACAAAAACTAAGAAACCTCGAGCATAAAGCATTCTTAGCTTTTGTAATTCACTTGAGACTCGTTTGTCAATCGCCAGGGACACCACGTGCAGGTCAGGTAAGCTTAGGCTGCTAGCTAGATTACTGCTCTTACTGGAATACAATTAAACAGCCTTAAGGTACGTCATTGTGGTCAGTTAAAGGTATATTTTCATTAAAATAGCTAGAACCTTTTGATATTACTTACTTTGAACATGTACGTACTTTTGCTAATTTTGACGCTTTTTAAATCATTCACAATGGTTAAAACATTCACTCACATATTTAAACATATTTTTCCGTAATAACCGAAATTGCCTTACCTGGTCTACAATATCCATAATAATTCTTTGATACAGATACAAAATGCATAGTTACGCAAAATATATTTAAATAACAATAAAATACATCTTATTACACCTAAAAATCATATATATTTCAATAGAATATATCATATAAAAAAACTATATAGGAGTATATATCGCCCTATCAGGCCCTATTGTAATGTTCAGCTAAAGAACTCATTAACTCAAAAGCTCTTCTACTCACATCTAGTTCGGTATACGTGTCTATATACCTGTCATATCATCAAAGATAATTTAGTCCGACGGGTATATTAATAATACCTGGTTTATTAAGACGTATCGAATCAAATCTCGGGCCCGAGAGATAAATAAATCCGTGAATTGCTAAGCTGTATCGGCCGATATTACGGATTTGACGTTAATTGCTGCCGGGCCGCTAAAATGTTTGTAGATGTTTGTGGAATACTTTGGGATTTGTAGATCGATTGTAAGATTTCATTACTCGACTAAGGCAAACGGCTATGATTTAAGCAACGTAGTATTTTAATGGGAGGTCTTTGAAAGTCTGTTCTGCAACCTTTGTGTGATGAAGACTGGTGGGGTATAATTTAATTGTATTTCTGTAATACAAAAGTTTCATTTCTATCATTTGTCTTTTCGACAAACCCTGTTTTTCGGTTCGTTTTTTAATCAATTCTTGTTCCACAAAATTTTGCGTACTAAAAAACTCTTTCTTTTTGTTTTAAAATATATGAAGCCATTTCTTTCTAGTAGTCGCAAATACTAGTAGTGGCAATAAACTTTTAAAGATGTCTACTATAACAACATCAAACAATCATGTTTGTTAACTGATGAATATGTCATTTTTAAGCGTTTTTGTTTTGTGTATATGTAGAGTTTTGTGAGAATGAGAGTTTTGTGAGTTTTGTGAGATGAGAATGTTTGAAATTTATGACTGGACGGATTTAGATAAAATGGTGTGTGTTGATAGTACACCTCGTAATATAAGGCACATCATCATCATCATCATCTCAGCCGCAAAAAGTCGACTGCTGGATATAGGCCTCCCCAAAAAATCTCCAAAAATAACGGTTGTTAGCGGCCTGCATCCAGCGTCTTCCTGCGACCTTCACTGTGTCGTCCGTCCACCTTAGACAAGGCGGTATAAGAGACAAGCTACCTTTTATCTTGATTGACGCAGGCAAATTTTCGGGACAAAGCTATTCATACATTTAACTCAGGTAAGCGTCATTTTATAGCCCACTTCACCGTAATCGACGTCTGCATCTGACTTTCATTGACAAATTAGATTGATTCTCTATATTAATGTACTGAAATTACTGCCGGGACCGTTTTACCGTTATATATCGGTATATCAGTCATTTTCCGGTATCCGGTCTGTCAACGTCCGGTTGCATGATTGAAATTTTAATATACGGCTAAAATATTACTATCCACTTAATGAGTATTGTTTATTTGCAATTTCGAAATTAGTATTACCGGTGAATTGGAATGTAATTGTATTGTAGCATAATGATTAAAAACGAGTCGCTTGTTTGTTAGTTATTTAGTAAAAGGCTTAGGTTTAAGCAATCACCAGATATAATGAAATATAACGCCCAAAAAATAGTAAGTACTTACCAGAATTTAATCCCCATTTTAATATGAAATTATCACCAATAAACGTAAAGTCTGCAAACCAAAAAAAGGCAAGTATCTTCAGAATAATCGCTGAACTACCCAAAAAGGCCACGCATGCACCAAATATGTAATAGCATTTTATATAAAATTTTAATCCAAATATGCTGCTATAAATATTTTTTTCGTATTATAAATATTTTTGAATTAATTATAAAAAAAGAACCTTAACCTACTGTTATCCGATTCGCTTCTGTCACAGGAAATTTTATTTTTGGTGGCCCTCTAAATTATACTCCAAGTTAAAATTTGGTGCACGCGTGGCCTTTTTGGGTTATGAAAAGTGTTTGTAGTGCAGGCATGACTTAAATAGCCCGAAAGATTTTGGTACAGGTTTATTATTTGTACATTTTTTTTTTTTGGATGAGGCTGTTTAGGGCACCGTTTTTTTTTTGGTGGTCATTAAATTTCATCCTTTTAGTAAAATCATGAGCTTAGACTATATTTTGACACCTGCTTCTAACTTCATAGTTAGATAAAAAGGTAACATCACAAACATAAAAAAAACGTTTTCACAGTCACAGTACCATGCTTAGTTCAAAAATTTATGTCGTGGGTGCCGGAAACATAAACATCATACACGCCATCAGAACCAAATCCAGAAACAAATTTACCTTTGGGAGAAAACTTGTGTTTCCGCTAGCAGTCGATCCCGATACCCCCTGCTTAGAAGGCGAACGCGCATCCAATTAAGCCAACAATGTGTGTGTGATTTGAATGTTTCCGGCACCCACGATACAAGTCTTTGAACTTAGTGTGGGGCTGCGAGTGTGAAAAACAACAAAAAAAAAACCAAGCAGTTCTTTCCAACAGCACAAAAGTAACAAAATTATAATAAAATAAGCGATCTAATCATGAAATACCGATTTCATTTGAGCACTTGTATTGGGGAAAATAACAAAGGAATATCATACTTATCTCAATACAAGATTGATTTTATTTTTAACAAACTTCCCTTATCATAATGAGTTTTGAGTTTAATAAACACTGATTATGGACATAGCGGTTGTTTGAACGAAATGTTGAATCGCTGTCAAAATCAATTCACATTTATTTTAATAAATTGTCCAGCGGAGAGAAAATGTATTACAGGTATTTTAGTTAAGGTAGGTACTTATGTGATCCCGGCAGAATATATAACTTCTTCAACCATATCAATACTCCAAATTTAAAATGTGGATGCCGATATACGCATGTTCATAAATTCATTAAGCGAGTATAGTGGATTTTCTTCAAAGAACAGTTAGTCGAAGTAAACGTCAGTTCAGTTATTTTAAATATGGAATGGAGAAAGAACAATATGAGCTATAGGTCATAGTGGGTCAGACCCGAAACTACACAAACGAAAATACACGCCCACTGAGTCCCGTAATCTACCCTCCTGCGACATATATGTAAAAGTACAATAAATTGTGTAAACCGTAATTTGTATATTATATGACTTGTCTCACTGCTGTCGACTCTGGCGATATTTATTTTTTTATGCGCAATAGGCAAGCATTTTACTAAAATCTCACCTGATGGAAAGCGTTGACATAGCCGAAGATGTACCATGCTTGCCTAGAAGAAACCTATTCAGTCTTGACTTGAAGACTCCCAGATTATACCGGTCGGGGAACAAAGAAGAGGGCAATGAGTTCCACTCCTTCGCTGGACCGCTAATTTGAGTTTTATATTAACAGCTAATATACGCCCCTCTATCAAATTATTCAAACGAGTGCTGGGTAATTAACGAGACTTAATCGCCCAAAAACCTATTTTTATTTACCTTAAAGTTTCCGATGAGTTGCATTGGTCGCAGTCTTAAGAAAACAAGATTGTTTAATACTATCAAAATATGTAGAGAATTTTAAGGAACTCTACCTGAATCTAGATTCTTACCAATTGCGTGTTTTTTATGTTTATTTGTTTATTTTGTCAACTATTTACTATTTGGATTTGTTAATGCGGTTCCTGTTATAATTATAGATATGGTTTGGGTATTGCATAGTATTTAGAAATATATGTTATCTTAATTTGAACCAATACACTGTATATTATATAATAATACTTACCTAATTTTAAAAATGTGCACTGGAATAGGAGCTTGGTGGCTGTAACAGAGGTATGACCTAGCACGGCCACCAAGATTAGTGTACCTACCTACTTTACCTAACAAATATGTTATCTGAAAATTTAAATTGTATGGTATGTTGATATACTTCGTTAAATTTTTAAATTGTTTATATTTTTCATCTTAACTTATTTCATCAAAAAAGCCCATATACAACTCGGTACCAAAACATTCTCAAAAAAACATGGTGTGTCAGAAAGTGAAACTTTTGTATTACAGGGAAACATTTTAACCATCAGAATCAAAATTCCAAATCCCTCCCATAAGAAGTTTTACTTGAAAATCAGGTCTAATCTTGTTCACGATTAACACACAGCCATTAGTTATTCAGTGACCTAACAGGTAACCGATAAACCGGTAGTTAGAGCACATTATAACCGTTATAGGTAACATGGGTATAGAGAACCGGGATATTGTAAGATGCTGCGGTCTTGCTTATATACATTTACTCGTATCTATCTACAAAATGGCTTGAAATTACAGTTTGTGTTATTTTTAAGTAAGGAAAGTAATCACTTTCATTACTTACTAAAAATTCTAATAATGACGATATGAGATAGGAAGCTTTTTAAACACGCATCGTGGGCCAATACTTACGTGATGTTTATAAAGACAGGAAATAGGTACTTTTAGATTAACCCCACAGAAATTTTATCAAAATCAGTTTAGAAGTTTTGTTTTGAAATCTAAACAACTGAAAATAATCATTACATTATCTAAGTAAAAGATTTACTCACTTTTTTGTTTTTTTTGAAGTCAGTAATTTTTTAAATTTTAATTTGTTATATATATAACATTTTAAAGACAGTAACATCCTTACATATATGTGAGATAGTTTACCAACATGCCTACCATACTCGCAGGTAAAAATATTATAAATACCATTTTTTATTTCTAAAACATATTACTATGGCACTGTAACACGCAAATCAAGACAAGCCTTATTTTTCAACATTATATAAATGATATGGCACATTTAACGTCAAAATTAGCGAGTTAGCAGATAACTCAATGAATAGAGGCCGGAGCCATTCAGGTGCATAGTGAAAGGGCGGTTGACATGGGTTTTTAATGGAGCTAGGTTAATACGGAAGAAGTTATCTTGAGAGGTGCCTTTCTTAGATAAGTAGGCTTAATGTGAACATGAGCAATGTGATAGACTGTAGCAAAAAGGCTGCTCGTTGAATGAACACGGGAGTAAATGCTAAGGACTTATACTACATCTTAAAAAAAACAATTTCTTCTGTTTAAAGCCTGAGATCAAAAATAATTTAGTTAAATATATTTGTTTTTAGGTCATGTTAAGATCCATCATCTTAAAAAGCTGCAAGCATAAATAGGTTTTTGTTTAATACGTAAAAACAACTTTTTAATTAGGTATCCGTTTATCAAAGGAATTTGTTACGCTTTTGTACTTGAATATAACCATTTTTAGCACCCTTACCTAGGCTTCCTTAACCCTTTGCAAAAACAAAAACGGTTACTTATCACACAATATTTATACTTTCGGATATTCTCAGAAAAGGTTCCACATGATACAAACTGAAGTATTGAAAGCGAACCCCTTAAATCCTTCCTGTATCATGTCATTTGCCGCATTCACCGTGAAAGTTTTAAAACCGTGCTTAACTACATTACTACAAAATTCAGATTCCTTTGTCTTGGTCAGGATAAACGATTTGCACATTATCAAGTGAATTTAACTAAATTTAGGTCCAATCTTCAAGTCCTTAGTTGACAATGCTATAAGGATGATTGCAACTAGAGCTGAAACAAAACGCGGGATCACAAACTTCTTGCTTACCTCACTTTTGTTTCGACGATAGTGGATAAATATTATTCGAAACTTGTTTTGGCTAGTTGATTCTAGTTTCGAATAGTTGGTTTTGATTAAAAGTCACTCCACTTCGCATTCTGGACTCAACTGTACTGTACTCTTGAGTTTTGAGAATACAAACAGACTGTTCATAATGTTTAGATGAAATATTTTACCATGAATTTATATGATTTCACTCACGGTTGTTTTCTCGCATTGCTATGAAACAAGTTTTGGAACATTTGGTGCTCTTTTATCTGTCGAGTACGCGCGTAGACCGCCCGGCATCTTGGCGTGTCATGAGTCATGGTCTGCTCTCCGGCTGGTGGCCTACACTCCCTAGAGATACGGTCCCGTATTGGCTATAAAGCAAGCTCATAATGATGATGATTCCATTTATATTCATCAAACTCGAGGAACCACAAGCTCTGCGCGTGGCAAACGTGATGAACACAGTTCTGCAATAGAAAAACCTAAAGGTAGATGCGATAGAGAGAGTCGAATTGTTTAACCACCCTCGGGATTTTTTTGCTCAAACAAAAGACAATCACACAGTCTTATGTTCGTATCCGCTCTAATTTTAAAATAATTTCTATGTTAATACCATTTAAAGCCGTATTATCCGCTCTAATTTCACACAAACATGCACATTGCAGCAACAATATTTATCCTAGCACATGTGCACGCTGTTAGCTAATCACATTCGCAATTCAATTGTTATTTGGCGGAATTATTTAACGAAACTGTGTTAGGAATATTTTATGAGTTTCAGTGGTGTAATACAAATAATAGTTATATACTGTAATAATATCGTCTCTTTCTACTTATAGCCTGTATAATTAAAGCACTAAAAGGGATTGTTGCTAAAAGTTTAAGTATTTATAAAAAATAACAGCCGCTAAGTCTCATTGCATTTGGAATGTTTTTTTTTTAATTTAACATACGCAAACTTTTTATCACTATCTCATCTGATAGTAAGCGACGATGTGGTCGACGATGGAGCAAGCTTGCCAAGAAAATACCTATTCACTTGCGACTTGGAGACTCCCATATTGTACTTATCAAGAAACACCGACTCAGGTAAGGAGTTCCATTCCTTTGAATGTGGAGGCAAAACGCTTAACGCGCATTTGTGGAATGTCCACTATATAGCGGTGTCGCTTAGCAGTTTGTCTGCTTGTCCTATGATATATACACACAATTAATACATAAATGCAACACGAAAGCTCATAGTAAGATCAGCAAAGTCACAGTTCACTGGAGAAATATAAATAGATCTATGGATAGTATTTCTGAGATGTGGAGTTTCGATAATTATCAAATAAAGGTCATAAATATTATCATTTAAAAATCTACTGTCTAAATCAGCAAGTATGTCAATACCACAATAAATATTCCTACAGTACAATACATACAAAAACCCGTGTTATTTTGACTCCACTATGAACCCTTCTGGACGACCCAGTTAGCGCAGTGGACAGGTGTCCGCCCTCTGCGCCGTGGGCCTTGGGTTCGATTCCCGGCAGGAGCACAAATTCCTTCAAAAGGGATATTTGTGCTTTTGGTTCTGGGTGTAATGTGTGTGTGATGTGATTGTCTCCGGGACCCACGATACAAGTATCTGAACTTAGTGTGGGCTGTGAGTATGAATACGTTTGTTTGTTTTGTTCTAGCTTATGCAAACGAGGGAAGGAATTCGTAATTATAGAAATATATATAGCCTAATAAAAAAAGTGTAGTTTTTTTTAAAACGATAAGCAATTAAATCCTTCCTGTATCATGTCATTTGCCGCATTCACCGTGAAAGTTTTAAAACCGTGCTTAACTACATTACTACAAAATTCAGATTCCTTTGTCTTGGTCAGGATAAACGATTTGCACATTATCAAGTGAATTTAACTAAATTTAGGTCCAATCTTCAAGTCCTTAGTTGACAATGCTATAAGGATGATTGCAACTAGAGCTGAAACAAAACGCGGGATCACAAACTTCTTGCTTACCTCACTTTTGTTTCGACGATAGTGGATAAATATTATTCGAAACTTGTTTTGGCTAGTTGATTCTAGTTTCGAATAGTTGGTTTTGATTAAAAGTCACTCCACTTCGCATTCTGGACTCAACTGTACTGTACTCTTGAGTTTTGAGAATACAAACAGACTGTTCATAATGTTTAGATGAAATATTTTACCATGAATTTATATGATTTCACTCACGGTTGTTTTCTCGCATTGCTATGAAACAAGTTTTGGAACATTTGGTGCTCTTTTATCTGTCGAGTACGCGCGTAGACCGCCCGGCATCTTGGCGTGTCATGAGTCATGGTCTGCTCTCCGGCTGGTGGCCTACACTCCCTAGAGATACGGTCCCGTATTGGCTATAAAGCAAGCTCATAATGATGATGATTCCATTTATATTCATCAAACTCGAGGAACCACAAGCTCTGCGCGTGGCAAACGTGATGAACACAGTTCTGCAATAGAAAAACCTAAAGGTAGATGCGATAGAGAGAGTCGAATTGTTTAACCACCCTCGGGATTTTTTTGCTCAAACAAAAGACAATCACACAGTCTTATGTTCGTATCCGCTCTAATTTTAAAATAATTTCTATGTTAATACCATTTAAAGCCGTATTATCCGCTCTAATTTCACACAAACATGCACATTGCAGCAACAATATTTATCCTAGCACATGTGCACGCTGTTAGCTAATCACATTCGCAATTCAATTGTTATTTGGCGGAATTATTTAACGAAACTGTGTTAGGAATATTTTATGAGTTTCAGTGGTGTAATACAAATAATAGTTATATACTGTAATAATATCGTCTCTTTCTACTTATAGCCTGTATAATTAAAGCACTAAAAGGGATTGTTGCTAAAAGTTTAAGTATTTATAAAAAATAACAGCCGCTAAGTCTCATTGCATTTGGAATGTTTTTTTTTTAATTTAACATACGCAAACTTTTTATCACTATCTCATCTGATAGTAAGCGACGATGTGGTCGACGATGGAGCAAGCTTGCCAAGAAAATACCTATTCACTTGCGACTTGGAGACTCCCATATTGTACTTATCAAGAAACACCGACTCAGGTAAGGAGTTCCATTCCTTTGAATGTGGAGGCAAAACGCTTAACGCGCATTTGTGGAATGTCCACTATATAGCGGTGTCGCTTAGCAGTTTGTCTGCTTGTCCTATGATATATACACACAATTAATACATAAATGCAACACGAAAGCTCATAGTAAGATCAGCAAAGTCACAGTTCACTGGAGAAATATAAATAGATCTATGGATAGTATTTCTGAGATGTGGAGTTTCGATAATTATCAAATAAAGGTCATAAATATTATCATTTAAAAATCTACTGTCTAAATCAGCAAGTATGTCAATACCACAATAAATATTCCTACAGTACAATACATACAAAAACCCGTGTTATTTTGACTCCACTATGAACCCTTCTGGACGACCCAGTTAGCGCAGTGGACAGGTGTCCGCCCTCTGCGCCGTGGGCCTTGGGTTCGATTCCCGGCAGGAGCACAAATTCCTTCAAAAGGGATATTTGTGCTTTTGGTTCTGGGTGTAATGTGTGTGTGATGTGATTGTCTCCGGGACCCACGATACAAGTATCTGAACTTAGTGTGGGCTGTGAGTATGAATACGTTTGTTTGTTTTGTTCTAGCTTATGCAAACGAGGGAAGGAATTCGTAATTATAGAAATATATATAGCCTAATAAAAAAAGTGTAGTTTTTTTTAAAACGATAAGCAATAATAAGCATTCACAATCAAATCCCCACACTAAGTTCAAAGACTTGTATCGTGGGTACAGGAAACATTTCTAAAATACATACTCTTTTTAAACTTTGATGGTTTATGAAAAAAGGCACTTGAACAACCTTGAAAGGTATTTCAAGATATTCAAAGTATCAGCGCTGTATTGTCGAAATACAGCAAACATAAGTTTCCTCTTCATCAAATGGCAGCATCAAGTTCCTGTGAAGCAGTATCGCCACTGGCGTTCTGAAACTTGTTTTGCCTTCCCTTTGTATCGCCGACGCGTCGAGCTCTTTAACCGATACTGTTGCACTTTTCATCTTGAGTTGTTTGAATGTGTCGAACAAAAGAACGAAAACAAACATGTTGTTGAAAAGTATCAATATCACAGTGGGTTTAAGCTTTGTGAGGTCTAAAGCAGAGTAAAGTAGTGTTACAAATTATAATAAGGATGCATACGTATTATTTTTAGCAACCACATATAAGGAAGAGGTATTCAGAGTCATATCTTTTTCATGTTTTCATGTCATGTAATATTAAGATATTGACGAGCACGATAGACCAGTGCAGTTTTTAATACTGATTTGTGATAGTCACGCGTTTTGGACGCTTAGATTAGATATTTTTCAAACATTATAATTATACTAGCCATGCCTCGCATCTTCACCCGCGTTTATTAATTTAAAAAGTAGCCTATGTGAGAAAACAAACATACTTGCATACGTATACATTTACACACTTACACCCAAACTTTCGGATTTATAACATTAGTGTGATTCAATAGAATAATCACTGCATTATCATAGTTCTATCACCAAAACTGTTAATTCTAAAGTCGAGAACTATATCAAGTACTTCAAGATCGGTCGCCGCCGGCGTTTTAAAACTTATCCTACGCTCGGTGTCTCCATCTAGCACTTACTTAGAGACTACTATGTTTTACATTTGAGATACTTTTTGAATGGATTGACAAAAACAAATACTTGGTAAATCTATTAAAATAAATGTATTGAAAATATATGCAAGTTTTTTATTTCCCTTACGCGTATTAGGAGTCTTGAACTACATGGGATACCTAGATACATTGAGAGAATAATGTTAGTCTACTAAGGCATATTGCTATCATAATATGATATATATAGAATGTTCTTAAATTACTCAGATTAACAACTTTTTTGACAATAAGATAAGGGAGAGACTGAATACCATAACACAGGTGTCCTAGTGTGGGATTCGGGGATCTTAGGTACCAAACCCTATTGTTGTAAGGTTTGTCTAATTTACTCCTTACCTAATACATAATTATGTAATGATTTTTATCTCTTTTCATATCGCTTCGTGCAAAAAAACTTTTTAATTGTTATTTATTATTATTAAGCGTTCTACAACTTAAACCTCATCCCTTCAATCCATCCGCTGAAAAAGTGTTAACATGTTGACCATGAAATATCTTTACTTACAGCAGTCAACTAGATCCATTGTATTTCGGACTGAAGTACTTGAATAATTTGAGCCTTTAAGACCTGATAATCCGGGATTTACGCGGTTAAAACCGCGGGGCGTACCTAGTATGCGATACATATTTTAAAAGTAGTTAAATTAAATGTAAATATATACTATTGATTCTGCCAGCTCCTTTGTATGTCTTTCCATATAAAGATTTTTAAAGTTCATCACACTGTCCTACTAGATAGACTACCAAAATATTTTATCAACTACAAAATACTATCACGCCACTCATAAAATATTCCTAGCGTCGCAAAATTGCATCCAACCCCTTTTTCCTTAGCTTACACAATTTATCCCCAACAAAACCGAAGAAGCACCACAGTGAATATGTAAAACCGTGGACCATGTTTGCATAATCCGCGAGCGGTAAGAAGGCCGACGACACGCGTTGCCCCGGCAAGCAAATAGAATAAAAAGCTAGTATACTTGCATTACAGCAAACATGAGCTTACTGAGTTTTTGTACTGTCATTTTTAGTAGTAGGTTCTACGAGTTGTATGTTTAACTATACGTTGAATTGTTGCTATTCAGGAAGAATTTTTTTTTGTCCTAAATTAAAAGGGCCCGTCTTGTAAACAAACACTTTTTCTTAAAGCCAAGTAAACTCTAACACGAAACACTGATATAGTAACCAGCATACGGCATGACTTTAATTCCATGGAAGATGGAACGGCCTTTAGTGTGGGATGCAACTTGTGTCGATACTTTAGCTCCGTCACATCTTCCTGAAATACAGAATGGCGTTGGCGTCGCGGCAACTACGGCAGAGCACCTGCTGTATATAGTTTTAGTTTAGTTTTAGGAAATATAGGCACTTGGCCTGTAGATAGCCCAGAAAAAAAACCATACACACTACAAAAAGGTAAGCTTAAAGAAAATTGAAGTTAAAATTTAATTCGTGTATGCACCAGTCTTGTCTCGTGCAATAAAATATTTTCTACCTAACTTTTTATCTAGAACACCATAGATTACAATTTTACGTTTCATTCGCCTGAAATGAAAATATAAATACTTATATATTTAATTTTTTTTAATGCCACTGTCACATATACAGGACATTTCTAGTGGTTTATAACTTTAAGTTTTAATTAAATTTGTAGACGTATTCCAATTATTGGTGCTCACTGACCATATCAAATTTAAAAGCTTATTATAAATCTCATAGCATTCAATAGCCTGCAAATGACAGGGCCTGTTCATCAAAACAAGAGTAAAATTGGTTGCTGCAGGCTGCCCGGTAACTACAAAAACCGCTGCCCACCGCCGCCGCCAAAATTCAATTCTCTCTCTAAAATCCAATATAATTGCCAATCGTGTACGGACGTACAAGATGGAACAGTAGGTCAACTCGGTTCAGTTACGTAATGCTGCAGATAGATTTTAAAGTTCTTAAGGTGTCCCGCATAGTCTAAACAATTTTTTATTTGTCGCTCATTACCATCCAGCAAGAAAAAACAAAGGAAGACGAAATGTTTGAAAAAAAAGAAATGCAAGCGAGTGGATTACCTTGCCTTACATTCTTTGTTTTCTTAAAATTACAATGTGAGAGTATATATAATGCCCGATTGAAGACCGTGCTCCGTCTTCTGCAGCTGCGTCATTGGTAGCTGCTGAAATGGGGTCTAAGTGTGGTCAAACAATAAAAAAATTTATGTTACCTATCTCTGTTATTCAACATAAAACAAATGTAATGTCAAACTAATTCCATTTTTCGAATCTATGGAAGAATACATTATTGTGAATGATAAAAATCAGCGTACAAATGTTTTTTGTATGCATGATAATCTAGCATTTAACCACTATCTCACTTGATTGAAACTGAGGATGCGGCCGAAGACATAACTCTTAAGTTCCACTGGAGTTTCTGAATTGCTACTAACTCTGGGTCGTCTTTGCGGTTCAAATTGTATCTTTTTCTCTTTCTGAAAGCGTTAGAGAAGGACAATAAACGAGCATAAGTAAGCGCTCATGTTGACAAATCAAATCACAAATTTGAGTCAACTTGAGTTTCTGCGTGTTCATATACGTACGTGGTTAACTGTAGTCACAAAATACAGCTTTATTAAGGTTTAGTCTTCAATTTTTAAAATGACAAGAATTTTCTGTAAATTGTAATGAAAATATCAGAAAAAACATCCGAAAACCTTGTTCATGATGAGGCAAGTAGAGATGTATTTAGCCATTCGCTAGTTTAAGTAAATTGGGTCAAATTGAACTTGCCAGATTTTGTTATTCTGGATAGATTAAAGTTATATAAAAGCTTGTAAAAATAGACTAGATTTTAACTGACCCGGATTTTTAGGTCACCAGCTGTTTCAATCAATGTCTCTAATCTTTAAATGAAATTTACTGAGTCACTCACTAATTACGAAATTTTAAAGTCTACTTGACGTATTATAATTCACAAAGGACATACCGCCAGCATGATGAGAACGCAACCCGGTAGCGAGCTTGAGCTCTTGAGTTACCTATAAGCTCGATGTCTTGTAGGTAACTTAGGTCTTTGCTGTATATAGTTTTGGTTCAGTTTTAGGATATATAGGCAATTGGCCCGTAGATTCTACATAGATAAATGTAGAAAGGAAAAATATCATTCGAGCAGGGGTTTGAACCCGCGGCCCTATGGCCGTAGGTCCAAACTCAGACTCGTTGGCCGTAGTAGATCTAAAAACTGTTTCGGTAGATGACGTCACACGTCCGAGGAAAGTTTCCGTAAGGAAAGGATAATTTCGTCGCTTCAGGCAAGGCTTGAGTAGCTCAGCGTTTAGAGCGGGTTCAAACCCCGCTAAAAGCGATAATTTTTTCTTTCTAAATTTATCAATATAGTTCTGCCTAGCATGGCTAATACCATATAAACAAAAATCGTAGATCACAGGTTATTATAAGTATGTCAAACTTGACTTAAGAAGATTTTAGAAATTTGAGAGGTACATAGTTGGAATGACGCGTCAGCTAAGAAAGTTAATTTTAATTTAGCCGTTATATTGTTATATCAGGGTCAGCTCTCAAATCTGACTGACTCTTAAGGCTAGTAGTTGAAAAACCCCTCTATAACCTTAGCAACAGATTTTTCAAGTTGAGGGTGTCAAACATTCATTGTATCGGTACATGCTTAGATTACTTCATGAGTGCCTCTTTGGAGCCCATGTGGATAAACGATTTTGATTCCATGTAAGTTTTTAAGCTACCATGGCCACTGTCACTATAAATGTTTGTATAAATAACGGGATATTTACCATGTATTTACCAGTAACGCCGTGATCATGGTGCTTGCAACAGCGCCGAAATATCGGAAACAAACGAATCGATATAAAAAAAACGAAATACATGGTAAATATCCCGTTATTGATACAAACATTTATAGATTTTGATTTGATTTGAATATACTTAGAAAGTGATTTTAATCTTCTTTTGTACAGGGTAGATATCAAAGCGACTTCGATAAAATTCCTTATAGAGCATGTAAGTCAATAAATCTAATAATTATTCAATAATTCCTACCTATGTGGTATATATATATATACGCAACTCATCAGCGCGACAGCCAGGTATTTAATACCGATACTAATGAGTTCCTCTCAATCATGTCCGAGGTGATCTATTATCCGGATCGTCAGATTAATACTACACTAATACCTAAATATATAGATTGGTTGCCTCGGTTTCGTTTTGAATCTTCACTTATATATTATGTTCTAAGATATGTTGCTGTAAATTTGCGACCCTGGTATATTGGTGATTAAATTAAATGACTGCCATTTTTCAAAATGGCGCTTATTTAATTTTCATAATATGTTTTATTATGAAAAATATATCTACATATCAAGACTTTTTGTCTATTGACGAAATTAATTGATGACTGGTGTTCTTTATTAAAAGTTTTATGTTTTCAAACGTGATGATGGGCGTAAGTAAATGCCTAAATATGAATAAAAATGCCTTTTTGCCAGCTTATGAAGAATTTATTGATGGATTTTGTAAATAAACTTGCAATTTTTAATGTGATCATTACATTACTGATTAACTTTACGTAACTTATTGCAATATTAGACTCGGTGGCTGTAGTAGCTTCAAAATATTTCTGTAGATGGCATCACACATTCCCAGCAGACGTTAATAATAAGGAAAGCCCAATTTCGTCACTTCAGGCTGCACTTGAATAGCTTAGCGGTTAAAGCAATTGAGCATGATACCCTAGACCGGATTAAATTCCCACCTCAAGCGATAATTCTTTCTTTATATATTTAATGAATTATTGTTAAAACCAATAATATATTTTATGACTCTCACTTAATTCTTACTAGTAACAGGTGGATAGAGGTCAAATATTTGGTTCTAAAGCATAAAACAACAGCATTACAAAATATATTACAGCTATAGCCCGTCGTATTTCATTACGCATTTTGATTGTTTGATTATCTCATGACACAAAAATATGAAATTGAATTATTTTTACATACCATATTCTTCTTTTGAGAAATAGGATTTGATGAGTTATTCCACGAAATGTGAATATGCAACCGAGGATGTATTAGAACGCTTTCCTCTGACATATTTTCAAATCTTTCGGATTATATCGTTTGAGGAACATGCAATTACCAACTCAATCAAATTATAGCCGCGAGCAAGGCACATTTCGATTTAATTGCATGTTCGCATCCAAGTACCTTCTGCCGTCATTAAATTAAGCACACATTAACCCGGCAATGTAAACTAAACATATCGATGTATATGATCCTGAATACAATAGACAGCGCAATGTTAACTAAGCAGTAACAAATTCTGTGTTTTTAAGTGACGACCCATTACCTATCTCTGTTGCAATCGATAACTTTTTTAAATGTTCGATAGGCAAGCTTTGGCCACTATCTCACCTGATGGAAAGTCACAATGCGGCCGAAGATGAAGCTTAGAATCTGTTAATTGTTTTTTTTAAGAAGCTTTCAGTAAAGGTAACGATGTGATGAAATTCATTGTAGGTCATTCATTTTCTCTGGCTCGTCTGGTTTACTACTCTCTCCCTGTAACAGTCTTAGTTTACTTATCTAAAGTAGAATAAACTGTTACCACGCTTTAAGATGATGTTCTGGTAGATATTATTGATATCACATATCAGGCTTATCGTGTAAGGAGGACAAAAGCCAGCCTATCAGAAAAAAAAGTAATGAAAAATTGCTTTAAAAAATTTTAATTGAGTAGTAGAGTTTTAGTAAAGTCTAGACTTTACCAAAACGGTTACTTATGTTGACGTAGGGTAGTTAAATATTTAAATATATTAAATATTTTTGCGCACAACGGAACGGGGAAGGTACATGCATTCTTAGCTTTGTTTGAAAATTAGTACACCCGTTTTCCAGATTGTCAGGGGTATTTTAAATATGTTTATTTCATCGCCGTTAAAAACAGTTTCCTTTGCACGAGTCTGTTTCCCGAAAAGTACATTGCGGGAGTCTTTAAGTCACGAGTGAACAGGTTTCTTTTAGGCAAACATGCTCTATCGTCGATCGCATCATCACTTACAATCAGGTGAGATAATGGTTAAACGTTTGCCTATCCTGAATAAAAAACTGTTCTCCACTTGTTACAACGTAGATTGACATACCTATGTGACTTTTAGTTGTGCCAACCACACGGTGAGAGAACCTCAAGGAGTTGATAATGTACAGTAAAAGCTCACATATAAGTTGAATAAAAATTGCATTTATTAGAATTTATGATGATGAATGAACACGCTAGAGATACTCATCGCATCAGAGTTTTGAAATATTTTTACTTTCGACACAAAGAAACAAGGAGCCAAAACTGTTTCTATCTGCAAAATGCAACAGAATGCAGCTTTTGCTTAAAGTTTGAGAAACGCCGCAAGTTGCATAAAGGAAGCGCAATAAATGGTTCTGCTTAGCTGATCTCCTGTGTGTGCAAAGTAATTTTCAACTTTGTTGGCACTATTTTTGGTAATAACGTACCTAATACAAAAAATGCTTTGTTTTATGCGGGAAGGGTAGATTGTTATAATTGTATAATAAAATTAGGCCATTAGGTCATTAGAAACGAAAACTCAATAGAAAAGCTTGCTGTCCAGGGCAAAGTAAAAAAGGCAATTAGATCCACCGCCAGGTTCTACCGGTGGAGCCAAAGCAAATTTTTTCTCCTCTTGAATCCACTAGTGGATCCATAAAGGTATTTTGGTTTGACTCTTAAATCCAATGTTACCTCTAAAATATATTGCTCACGAAACGCCACTAATCGAAAATGGCAATATCTATATTGGAACGGAGAAAGACATAAAATCCACCACACAACTTCATAGCCGCGACTTACGTATGTGCCCGACTAAGAAGAAGAAATTATTGATAACAACCTATCTGACGCAGTGGTCGAGTCTTTACTCTCTGCGACGCGGATGCTGCATCATTAACTTAAGTCTTTTCGATACATTGGCCAATGAAACTTGAGGTAAATAAAAATACGCAATTAAGGACTTGAAATACCAAGCGCCCGAGGCGCGCGTACAAGGCGCGCAACCGCCGAGCGCCCGTGTCGCGCGCCCAGTAATAATACAAAATGGCAGCGCGGGAGGAGGAGTCGCACGCCTCGGGACTTTGTATGTTAAGGTTCTTTACGCACCATATTTCATGTACCTTAAGCCATGATATCTAAACTACTCGTACCTAAAAACAGCATCCGAAGTAAAACATACTTTAATGGGATCCTATATACATATAATAATTTAAAATTGTAGCCTTAAAATAATTCAGCTATCATACTCACGAAACAAAATTTTCTAACTTTCTCTTTTAACTAAAAAAAATAAGCCGCAACTCAAGCATCAAGCTCTAATTAAAAGAGCAAACACACTACTAAGAAAAAAAAGGTATCCAATTTCCCCGTCCACCATAAATCTTCCGACAGAAGAAACTGAAACGTAACAAAGAGGCGTTCAAAACGATCTCCATCTTAGTTAAAAGGCCGCCACTAGAAGCGTTCGTCAATACACACTCCAGTTATTGCTCTCGAGACGAGCGCATCCCCTAACCCTCACCAATATCCATGTATCAGCGATATTTTAACTTTACATTCAACTCATTGCGCGCTCAATCCCACTGTCAAACTTCGAATAGCGACTTAAGCATCGATGGTTGATCGTGACATCGGTGTTGCCGTGTGTAATGAACCGTGTTGTTCCGATAATGCACAGCGTTCAGACGCGCAGTAAGTGCAGATATGCATTATGCATTGCAGGTCGAAGCGACGTAAACTAAGTTCGAGTAATGTTTAGCGATGGTTTCGACTGTTTAGGTATTGTCTTCGCATTGGGGATATCGACCGACCTTTGTCACAGGCTTTGTGTAGCTTTGCAGATGTCTATTCAAGGGGTAAATTAATAGTGATTATAGATACGAGAAGGCTTTGTTTCGAGTGATGCGTTATCTTGGTAGACAAACAATAATAACATTATAGTGTGTGTTCCTTACATTAGGTATAAATATGTTCAGTATTCGTATACAGATATGATGAGATGTGCAAACTAGTGCATATACATAATGATAAAGCAGCCAGATGTTTATTACCAATTTGATAAAGGTAATTTGAGGCTTCACACAGCTGCTGTTAAGGAAAGTTGACCAATTATCGACATTAAAAATATGCGACACAATTCATGGAACTCGATGTGTGGGCGCGTTTATTTATCTATTTATTGTAATTATTAAAATAACCTTTTATTTTATACAGTTATATTTCAAAACTCCTATTTCCAGCAAAAAAATACTTTGATGGCCGTAACTCTCAGTTAGAGACCACTTTGGCCCAACGGTGGGCAGTAAGTCAGTCACTGCTTGCAACCTGCGGCAATCTGTCGGAACCAATGGCCGGTGTCAGATTAACTGCGTAGAGCGGTGGATAGATGTCTTGTCTTCTCATGGGACACTAATATAGTTTATCAGACAACACACAAATATTAGGAATCAAAAGGCATATTTACACATATACTTACACATTTACATTTGACCATCGAAAACAAGAGCAATGTCTAAAAACTAAAACCTTTGAGCTTGATGCTTGAGCCTTTTGACACTATTGAGCGTAGAGGCAAGAAACTCATTAGTATTGGAGCAGCTGACTAATTCAAAGCTTCAGAGCTTGGGTCATCGCCGCATGGTAGCTAGTCTCTCGGATTTTTATCGACTAAATTTCGAAGTGTGCCAAGGAACTGCAGGATCCATCCCCGTTCTACAGACAAACTGCTAAGCGACACGGCTATATGGTAGACATTCCACAAATAAAAGGAAAACAAAGCGTTTTGCTTCCACATTTATTGTACGAACCTCAAGGAATGGAACTCCTTGCCCGAGTCGGTGTTTCTTGATGAGTACTATATGGGAGTCTTAAAGTTGCGAGTGAATAGGTATCTTCTAGGCAAGCTTACTCTTTCATCGACCACATCGTCGCTTATTAGATAAGATGGTGGTCAAAAGTTAGTCAACCTTGAAAAAAAAACCCTGTCTACTAACATAAAATGACTTTCTATAACAAACAAAAAAATGTGTGATATTATAATTACATATTATACATTTTTGTAAAGTTATTTTTAATTTCTTTCATTTCATAAAAATGACAATAGTATTTAAATATTTAATTAAATTACAAAAAGAACAATAATTTAATGCTATCTAATAATAAGTTAACGAAATTCACTTGACATTAATTAAGAAAATACAGATTTAACTAACCTACTAACCTAATACAAAAAGTCATTGGTCGGCAGTGTGCCCAAAATGCTGGCTGCGTTACCTCGTTGCACAGCGAGACTTAATTGCTGTGCAAAATACAAACCGGCATTTTGGTCACGTGTCGACTCTTTCAGTCTCCCAGCCAAATCTTTATAAATCTCAAGTGCACCTGGTCCCCATGGACCAAGAGTTTCTACTCCGAAAGGAAAAAAAACGGAAAAACGAAAAAAAAAAAAAAAAAAAACAAAAAGAACTTTTAAATATAACCTAAGAAATACAAACAAAATAAATGTTAAAGCCGCGAGAACAAACTACGGTAAGAGGAGCATTGTGTTTGAAGGTGCACAATTATACAACAATTTACCTATTGATATTAAAAATTGTGAATCCATGATCCGATTCAAAAAAAGACTGAAAAAATATATTATTGACACAGTTTTCTAAAATCAGTCAGTACCGTTTGATTACTGGATAAAATAATATTATGTATTTTTTTTTTTTATTTGTGACAGTCTAGTGTTTGACCACAATCTCACCTGATGGTAAGTGACGATGTGATCGAAGCTGGTAAACACACTAGACCTGGAATACGCAGGCTCTCAAGGATAACTGCCGGAACACCGTATTTGGCTTAGCGGCAGACTTTCAACTTGATGGTGGTAAGCTACTTTGGTAGCAAGCCAGGCGAGCAACTCACAAAATGCTCTACCACCTCTCAAATGTCACCTGATTAGCACCACCCGGGGACCACGTGTAGGGAGTCAGACTTAAGGGGTATCCTCCTACGGACGTGGGTGACTCAGCCCCCAAAAAAATAAAGTAACTAGCTAGGTTGTGTGAGGAAACAAACTATAATACATATATACATTTGTTCATATAATCATTACTTATTGCTTCGCTATAATTGGATAAAAATATTATGTTGCTATCACAATAAAATCTCACATTTACGCTATATAACAATGTTACCTATAAAACTGCCAAATATGATAATAAATTCCTTAACATCAAAGAACACAAAAAGAAGTCAAGCTTTTTTTACCGCTCACCCTCCTAAATTATCCCAAATTATACCTATTACTGGATTGATTTGAGACCATTAGCATCGTAATAACCTAATTATATAATGCGAATATTGCTAGAATGACCTCCGTTGGACACAATAGCTTTAATATAGTTAGGATTAGTATATGCAATATACGCTTAAAACTGGTTAGATAATATTCGACAAAATTCAAGCAATTAAAAGCCGGTTACCACAATGAATCGCAATAATTGTCATAATAACATAGAATTGTGTTTTTGTCATTAAAAAATCTAAATCGGGTTTAGTTATAGAATTCTGACGTTTTTTTTTTCAACTTAAATTGACCTCTTTTGAGCCATATAACTTTCACATATTCATTTCTACGTTCGAATTATAAGAAAAAGGTAAATAATTGTTAACGTTTTAAAAAGAGCAAGAGACGGTGGTAAAAATTACATAAAAATACTATATCTTAATTTAGGCATAAAAAACATCATAATCATGCCCGTTTTACCATCTAACAAGAAGACAAACTGGCAAACGTCATCCATTTATGGTTGACATACCTCCGGTTCGCTTTAAGCGTTTTGCTTCTACATTTGTCATCCGTACTGCGAAGGAGTGGAATTTATTGCTCCCCGAACGGTATAATCTGGGAGTCTTCAAGTCTCTTTCTTCAAGAGTGAATAGGTATCTTCTAGTCAAGCATGCTACATCTTCGGCCGCATCATCACTTTCCATCAGGTGAGATAGTGGTCAAATGCTTGCCTATCGAGTTTAAAAAATAATAATAATATATAAGCTAGGATGATAATATATTTTTCATAATATAAAGGCTAGTACGAGGCTATTTTCTTTTAGTTTAACGGAAATTAATTGCGTCATTAACTTATTCTTATTAATGTGATTAAATAATATTTTATGATGAAATAATGAATGGTTAACGACCATTAATTATTTAAGATCCTATCAGAAATAAATTAAAATAAGTTTTTATTTTTGGTAAGCTCGAGCTGCGCTGTGAAACGTGAATGTATAAAAATTTAAACCCTTCATTGTTAAAATTTCGAGCTCAAAAAATCCTTTAACCTTTTTCGTAAAAGATTTGTTGCTCGACAACTGCAATTGCGTCAAAATCTCCGTACCTGACGGCACTCAATACCTGACGCGGCGTAAAGCCTGCAATAAAACAATCAGTGCAGCCTGGCCGTTCCACTGCCTACCGATCAATGTTCACGTATCTTTGTAGAGAAAGCTGTGACAGTAAAGTGGTCATGAAGATGTTAATTGGGAATTCGGGTTCGATTGCAAATGTTTTAATGGCAGGTGAATTGTAGCTCAAACCGTATGTATGTATACATTTATTGAATATAAAAACAATGTTATAACACAATTCTGTGTACGGACAGATAGCCTATATTTCTAAAAATTCATAACCTTTCTAACCTTATATTATTCAAAATTTCTAAAAATCTTTAAATTATCGTAAAAAACAGCTATTCGCAACTTAATAAACTTGGCCAGCCGTGCCCTGCGGCTTCATTCGCATTTATCAAGTATAATATAAGTAGACTATGTGTAAGCTATGTACACTCCAAATTTCATCAAATTCTGATCAGGCATTACAGCTTGAAGAGAAAGAGAAAACAAATATACTTCTTATACAAATATACTTCAGATTTATAATATAAGTATGACGTGTGATTAGTGAGATCATAAAACATTCGATATCTGACCCGACGGAAAGAAGATACGTCTGAAGATACACAGATAATTGCCTAAATGGTATCTATACAATTCAAACTTGAAAACTTCTTTATTAAATCGTTTTTAAGATAAAAGATTCGGGTAACGATGTACCACTCCTTAACTGTACGGATGCTAAAAATAGAAGCAAAGCACTCTAAGCAAACTGGAGGTATATTAATAATTGTTATTTTGGACGATTGTTGATAGTTTGTCTCATGATTAATGCATGAGAGAATGTACTTGAATAATTCTGTAGTACTTTTAGTTTGTTATATAAAAATCCAGGTGGAATTTAAAATTCTTACGATCTAAATGTCTCACTTATCTTTTTTGTCTAATAACTAAATGAACTACGGATACGTGGTAACTAGCCCATTGATTCGTCTAGTTAACATACTGTTTATATCTGCTACGTATCTGTGCAATAATTAATTTCGCTTGCGTCCGCGCCCGTAGCGGCCACTGAGCGATGCGAAATCGCTCGGCTACGGGCAGAATTTTGATTGCCATGCTACGATCACTACGGTAGTCCTACGCCGCTACACTGTAGAACCGCCGCTACTGCACTACGCCGTTACAATATAGCAACGGCCTACGTGAGATTATTTCATGCATGTGGGTTGTATGAATAATGCGATCGGCCTGTCGATAAATTGGTGTTGTAATAATTAATGGGAACGTTATATTTCTTAATAAAACTGATGATGTTTTTCAGTGCGCGCATTTAGATTAAGCAAAACGAATAAATCTTTTATGGCAAATGGGGTTAGATTTAACAATAGAATTCCTAAAATCGTAACTGAATTACCACTGGGAAAGTTTAAATCTGTAATATAACGGGCATTAATTAAGAAAGCTTACTATAAGACCACATACTATATAAATGACAAGGATGCATGGAGGCAAACTGCACAGGCTCTTTCTAGCGACTACCATAATAACACCTAGGTTAAGAAAATTATGTATTAGAAATAAGGAATGTTTAAAAAAAAAAATGAATGAAATAAAATGCGCCGCCGAGTTTCTTGCCAGGTTCTTCTCGAGATGGCTATAATTTTGCGAATCTGGCAATAGATTCATTCACTTTCATGAGTGCCTCTTTCGGGCCCATGTGAATAAACGATTTTGGTTTTGATTTCATTTTGATTTTGTTTATCAAATGCTTTTGTTAATATTTTAGCTTTTGTTAAATTTAAATGTTTATCTTCGAATGTGTTTGGCTGTGTAAGTTTCATTCGATAATCATCGAAATGAATTTAGGCATAAAGAGTGTACGATACATTTTTATAAATACCTTTGATTATATTGAACACAAGTAAATACTTACAACTTAGCTATAACGTTTGAGGTTAATTCAGCACATTTTAAACTCAAAACCTCACATTATTAAACACTGTTCGATAATTTACTGTACTTATTGCAAGCATTATTGGATCAAAATTCACATTCACTCAAATTAACAAATTTTTATATACTGGTGGGATTCAATAGCCCTGACATGGGAATATTCAATTTGCGATTCTTGTTTAACATATAGACAATTTTTTACTTCTAGTACTAGGTTGTTGAAGCCAGCCAATCTAACTTTAAAGTCAATGAACTAAAAACTAAAATAACTCAACTGCGCTATCGTTATTGCTAAAACCAACTGCGTTAAAAGTGACCTTTTTTATTTAACGCTTGTTCGATAATAAGACATATTTAGCGATTACGAGTTATATCAGAACTTTATCACAACTTTATTTATAAGTACAAATGAAAATCTAAGTGAGAGAGCAACCAGCTAACCAACTTTAAATCTGATCTATATGGTAATTCAAAATAAAAAATAGTATAGAAAACTAAAATATATTTTTTAATATTTATTCAATGATACCCACTTGGCATACTTCGTCGACTTTAAGTTTTTTTTTAATAGGACGTCTGGTTGTCACCTCATTGAATAACTTCGTGTCTTTATTGTCACTAGCAAGATAAAATCGATCGACGTAAGAATCATCACAATTGGCTCGCGAGTTTGGTGTCTCGAAAGCATCAAAATTGACTCACGAGTTTGGTCTCTTGAACGCCACAAAGGAACAAACAAACATACATACAAACTCCTTTGCGTTTCGTGGCCAGGTAAAAACGACTGTCATTTTACGATATGATTTACAACAACCATAATACTGCTTTCCACAGTAACATTCTGTTGGAATCCAACCAATAGACCATGTACAACGGATAAAAAGATGTTAATTAATTGATGCTTATTATATAATATTATAATAATAATATTGTATTCGAGACAGAAAAGCACGTAATTACTTCATGTTCTTAGAAAATTCACTCTAAGCTTGAAGACTCTTAGGTTTTATTCAGGGAACAAAGACGGGGGCAGTGTGATCCACTCCTCCGCCATTTACAAAAAAAGATTTAGGTATCTGGAGGTATGTCAACTATAAATAGATGACATTTGACAGTTTATCTTAGAATTTTATACTATTGTGAAAATGATTAAATTCTTTCATCTTTGTTAATGCTTAATTTTTCCTGCTCATTTTAAATAATATCATACACAATCGAACTATGAGGCTTCATGCACCAATAGCAGACTAGTCCTGTAATGCGGAGTTAAGTCACAGCTTTACGTCACCATCAGCATTCTCGCTCCGTCTAGGGTATTACGAGACTTAAAAATTAAAATATGCGAACCAAGCTTTATAGCTTAAACTTTCACGTTTGGATGTCGTAGTTTTGTGAGAGCTAGCGTACGTAACGAAAGCACTTCTAGTTTAATTTTCTTACTATAAACATTCAGAGACGATTTGTTAATCATTGGGTGTGTTTATAGTGATGCCGCGAACTATAGTTTTAGGCGACCCTGTTCTCATCCTGCCCCCGGCAAGCCTCGCGCCCCTGTGCCCCGCGGACAAGGATTCATTTAACCGGTCTGCCTATCGTTGGTAAGAATACTCGGTACTTCTATCCACCAGAGAGTTTTATGCAGCCGAAAAAGGAGAATGTTTGCCTATAGCGTACGTTTTCACTATAGATTTAAAATCTCATAAATTTTTAAGTTGCTACAAATGAAAGCAAGGCCGTGGTAAGGGTTGGTGGCAAACTAACTAATGTATTTGATATTCAAACTGGGTTAAAACAGGGAGATGCTCTGTCACCGATGTTGTTCAATATAGCGCTGGAATATGTTAGAAGACAGGTTCTTGCATTAAACGGCGGTGTACATCTGAATGGACAACATAAGGTGATAGGGTATGCAGATGACTTGGCTCTGATTGGAGAAACAAAGACAAGTCAAAGAGGCAGTTAAAATCAGGCGAAAACTGAATACCTACACATGCGGAGGAACAAGAAAACCAAAAATTCTAGAGAGGACCTTGAGGTGGATGGCACAGTCTATAAAGGCGTGGATAAATTTAGATACCTGGGCTGCACTATAACGGACACAAACATCAAAAAAGACGAGATTGACATAAGAGTCCAAAATGCCCTCCGTTGCAATGCGGCTCTACACAAGATCCTAGTGTCCAAGCTTCTAAGCAGAAGAACAAAGTTGCTTATATGTAAAACATATATTTGACCTATTCTCATGTACGGATACGAAGCTTGGACACTGACTCAAAAAGAGGAAATAAAGTTTTTACAAAAAGCGAAAGGCACTCCGAAAAATGTTGGGGCCAGTGAAGAGGGACGATGCATTTGGAGAGTCCGGAAGAACATAGAAATAGAAGATCTGGTGGCCGAGCCAAACATCATTGGCGAAAAAAAAGGGCATAGACTTCGTTGGCTTGGACATTTAGAACGGATGGGAGAGGATCGTGCAGCAAAGCGAGCTTACCTTGGACGGCCAACCGGACGGTGACCAGTAGGGCGTCCCAGATACCGCAGGACGAAACGTAGAAGGACTTGCGTGAACTCCAAACCACCTCGTGGCAGGAAGTTGCACAGGACAGAGAGAAATGTCGTCTTCTGGTGTCGGAGGCCAAGACTCATTTTGGGTCACTGCGCCCCGATAAGAAGAAGAAGAAGAAAAAGAATTGAAACCTTAACACCATTAAAAAGTTTCGATAAATAAGGTATATATTCTCACCAAACCATTAACTATAACATTACCAAAACAAAAGCTAGACATTAAATTATATCATAAGACTCCCGACTCAGACAGCGACGTTTGCGACAGCAGACGTAAAGAGCTTACCTGCGGGGCTTACAATCGTCGCTATGGGACCTTTATATGCAGTTTGTAACTGCAATAATAATTAGGAAAAGTTGATTGTGCAGAGGAAACTACCTGTTTCCTCTCAAACTACTGTAATTATTGGAAACTATTATAAATAAAGAAGGATTTTCACACTCACAGCCTCATACTAAGTTCAATGACTTGTTGGGGGTGCCGAAAACATTCACATCATACACATTATCACACCCAGATCTAGAAACACAAATTTTGTATGGGAAGTTTGTGTTTCCATCGACCTAATAAACGCTGCTAAGAAGGATAACACGCACCACGCAAGGCTTAGTTCACCCACTATGTATAAAGTAGCATGATGCAGATCATATTAAAAGCCAAAACGTATAAGGTTACCAAGATTTTTAAAACATCTGGCTTTAGAGTTCATTATTAATAAACAATAATTAAACGCAAGCAAAGATTAAAAAAAACCGACTTCACCGGATTCAATGTATTACACATGCATTATTGACGATAACTCAAAAACTAGAGATCAGATCTTGATCAAATTTCAATGGGACCTCATGAAAAGCACCGGCTTTCAAATAAAATAAATAATCAACAAAATCGACTCACAACGAAAGAAGTTATGAGGTAATGTTTGAAGTCGGTCAAAAACGAGAACAGCGTCAATGTAGTCCACAGAATACGCATTATTGACGATATTTCAAGAACTACTGATCAGATCTTGATCAAATTTAAATGGGACCAATTGGAAAGCAACATCTTTCAGACTTTTTGAATTTTCGAAACCGGTTCACGTGGAAAGAAGTTACGAGGTAACATGCATAAAAAAAATACAGTCGACTTGAGTACCTCCTCCTTTTTTTGGAAGTCGGTTTAAAATGCCAATGTTTCAAAATAGACATGACAAAATAAATTCCGAAGTATATTGTATCGGTAAGCATTCAAACAAAAGATCAAACCAATATTAATCGAAGGAAACATTCCGTGGCAGACGCTCGTTTAGAAATCGTGAAATATACCAAACGTTATTTCGAAGGTGGATTATTGCGGTAACGAGAAATATCCAACTGGCATTGCGGGCGGATGCACGTAGACCGATCTCTATGCACTTAGTACTAGGAACTCTAACAATAATCCGATAATGTTATATAAACCACCAAACTATTAAAGTAACATCAACTTTCACGCTTGGAAACAAAGTTGTTATCAGCTTGGAGAGATTGGAGACTGCAAATTGTATATCATTGGAGTAAAAAGTTATAAGATTACATACTCGGTTTTTTAAATTGAACCGTTGTGAGAAGATTATAGGGTTGGTGTTTGAGTAAGAAATGAATAGATTTTATTGAGTACAGATGGCGGAAAAGGAAAAGCATTTGTAGACTAAACTGTGGGATGGCAGGCAAGACAGGACTGAATGCGATGTAAGTAAAGGAATTCTTTTTATTTTTCAATTAAGTCTAATGAAATCTACAGCTTGGCTTCGGAAATATGAGAACGGATATTTGAACTGGAGATTTTGATTGTACTAGTTTTTGATGTAATTATATTTTTCACGATAACTTTGAGGTGATTATAGAATATCTATGTTTCTTTAGCTTATTTATTTCAATTCTGAGACATGGCGTTACAAATAAACAACATACATGCTAATTGTGTGAATATATGAACAATTTAAAAAAAGTAATGCTGCGTAGCATTACTTTTTTTTTACCGACTTCCCAAAAAAGAAGGAGGTACTCAAGTCAACTGTATTTTTTTTTTGTGTGTTACCTCATTTTTTTTTTTTAAGTGAACCGATTTCGATATTATTTTTTTTAGTATGAATGATGTTGCTTTCCAATTGGTCCCATATAAATTTGATCAAGATCTGATCAGTTATTCTTGAGATATCGTCAATAATGCGTATTCTGTGTACTACTTTGACGATGTTCTCGTTTTTGACCGACTTCATAAGTTACCTCATAACTTCTTTCGTTGTGAACCGATTTTGATGATAATTTTTTTATTTGAAAGCTCGTGTTTTTCATGTAGTTCCGTTGAAATTTGATCTAGATCTGATTTCTTGTTTATGAGTTATCGTCAATAATGCGTGTGCAATACATTAAATCTGATCAAGGTTTCGAAGATAAAGCGGTAAAGTCGGTTTTTTAAACTTTGCTTGCATTTAACTATTAAATTGGTAATGCAGCTAGCTTTTTGAACCGTTTGACGAAGTTAAGTTTGTCTAAACCTTCTTAAATTTTCTAACCTATAATGACTCACTCTTGATTTTAAAAGTATTGACAACTGAGCGGAATCGTGGTGACGTTACTAAATAAGTGAATATCATAAATATTTGTTATGGGCCCAGGAAACATATGTTACAACGTAAATTTTCAAATCCATAGTTTTTTTATAATATTCGTTAGGCAAGCATTACACCGCAATCTTGACTGATAGAAAGTGATGATTCGGCCGATATGTAGCATACTTGCATAGAAGATAATATGATTCACTCTTGACTTGGAGACTCCTACGACATTATACGTTAGGTCGTTATGCATATCTAATAATGCAGCAATGAAAAAATACCTGACACCACTACCCAAATGAAGTTGCCAGCAAAGCGTTATCTATCTTCGTTATCATCTTACAGAGATAGGCAATTTGAAATCTTAATTCAAAGACTTTAAGCCACTCAATAAGTTCATCCATATGCTAAGTTGTTTATTATTTAAAATAAGTACACATTCTTGGATATTTTAAATCTAGCAGAATAAGTTTACTTTAAGTTACTTATTAGCCTAATCTTGGTTAGATTGTAACAAATATAGGGAACACTCTATCGTGACCTACAATAGTGAAAAAAAAAAAAAAAGTTATTTTAAAGATCTTTTAGCTGCTCAATAATCGATCTGCCTATTAGTATACTTATTTAAATAGATACAGTATGAGAAGTTCATAAAACAAACAAGTAAGCAAACAATCCAAATCATGATACAAGTAACGTAATAAAAGTGTTTAATATCAAAACATGATTATCTCTCAGTCTCCTTTTTATCAACTTTCTGACAATAACAATACACCGCAAATATATCCTGAATACGTTGTTTGTAACTTTGTTGACATAATTTATATTTATCCGAGATATACGAGCATAAACCGGCTTATACTAGTTTATACAAGGGTTAGAAAATGTTGACTCTGGCCGGGAAAAATCAACTTTGGATAACTGCACCTTCGAGACGTGCTGGACGAAGTTTTAGAGAGGGCATATCCTCTCTAAAACTCGACGGTGACTCGGAAAACTCGACGATGCATATTAATAGATATAATATTACATATTCTGTTAGTGTGATAGTGAAATGTTTTATGTTCTACCTTATAACTATTATTTTACAGTTGATATATGTCACCGACCGACGTAAGGTCGCAAGCCTATAGATATTCTATTGGTTACATTTGGCGAATGTGCTTATGAATTACACGAGTTAATTCACCCATGCCTGTTTTACTATCTAACAACAAGATAAACTGGCAAACGTCTTCCATTTATGGTGGACATACCTCCAGTACGCTCGAAGCGTTACGCTTCTTCGCTCATCATCGATACTGCGAAGCAGTGGAATTCATTACCCGCGTCTTTGTTCCCCGAACGATATAATCTGAGAGTCTTCAAAGTCACGAGTGAATAGATATCTTTCAGGCAGGTATGCTACATTTATTTTTATTTTTTTATTTTATTATTTCAAAAAGTATTACAAGTAAGTACATAATTTGTGATACCTAAAAACCTAAAATGGTTTATCCAGGTGCAGAGCTCCTCAGTTTACTTCGACACGTATCAACTTAGAATAAAAGCATATTAGGTACAAAGTCGTTGGCTCAAACATGCGTAGGTAGTAACTAAAAATAAAATTAACAAGTCACCAGCCGCAGCCTAACAAAAAAGACGTGTGGCAATGGGGGACTGCCGCGGTAAAGCTATTGCATAGCATTTTTATCAACTTATGCAATTATAATTATTTATTTGTTTTATTTATGCAGTATTTTTTTCCTGCCACCTAGAGGCGAGTTGCTGAACTAAAGAGACAAGCGTGATATTTCAAAAAAGTCATTAAAAGTTCTGCTATCCATCGATAAATGGTAAAACTAAAAAGTATCACCGCTGTGCCGTTCGGATTGGGGGGTGTTAGGTTATTTTCGTTACGGAATTTCTGGATTCGGTCTCCACGCTCAAAGCCCGCGATAGAAACTATGCAATAGCTTAAAATATAAACAATGCGCTCGGGACCGTCTGGTTTGCAACATTCATTTCTTATCTCTTATTACTATACATCTTCGGCCGCATCATCACTTTCCATCAGGAGAGATAGTTGTCAAATGCTTGCCTATCGAGCACAAAAAAAAACTTTTAACAGAAAAATATTAGTGTTTTTCCAATGTTTTCCAAGTTACACTTTACAGTAAATCATTAGGCTACAATTATAACATTAAGGCCTACATTTTTTTATTTAACTTTTATTTTCTTTTACGTATAACTTTGCTATAAAATACAAACAGTTTGAAAATAGTTTCAAGAACTCACTTTCTTATTGCATGCTTATAAAAATTCAATAACGCGTAGATAACATTAGGCTCTAACCTCATACTGCCCGTCATAAAAGCTAAATTGCCTAGGCATGGGACTATAACACGTCGCACGCATGCATCAAACGTCTAGACTCGAGTCGAGTATTATTTTATTCTGTGGCCGAGTGGAGTTTGGTGGTCTCCGCGCGTGACCAATTGTGTATTTTAGGGGTCTGTAACTAAATTTGTGAAACGGTTTGAACAGCGAGTTACGGTAACAAGGTAATGTGCACGCGGTGAAACCGCGCTAGCTCGTGTTTTACTCGTTTGTTACGTAAAAGGAAATACATTTTTTATTTCAGGATAAAAAAGAGATTTGCAAATGCACTACTTACTAGTAAATGGTGTTTTTTTAATTGATATTTTGAAATATCTTATATTTATTTATATAAGGTACTCGGCTTCATTTGTTCCTAACTAACAAACTTTACTTACCTATTTATAAATGAACATAATATATTATGATCAATTCTATTGCAATGCAGAGAGGCAATGCCGCCGGCATGATGGGACAAGCCCACTACCAGTGGGTAGCGTTCCCACTTGAGTTACCTATAAGCTCGATGTCTTGTAGGTAACTTAGTTCTTTGCTGTATATATAGTTTTAGGAAATATAAGCAATTGGCCCGTAGATAGATTATTTATGACAAAAACATTATTCTATTGCTAGTGATACTTACTTTTGCCTACATTATCATCATTATTTGTAATATTTTTATCATCTCCCTTTGGTTGTCTGGAAGAAATCGCTTTGGGCGATAAGACAGCCCTTTGTGCTCCTATGTTATATTTAAGATTTCTTTGTAAGTGTTATTTATTTTGGTGTGCAAATAAAGAATTTATCCATCTATCTATCTATCATCTGCTTTTCGATCTCAATAAGTAAACTAAGAAAAGTATAATATAATATAGTGCCACTATAAATACTCTTCCTGGAGGAGAGTAAAAAAGTTAATAATAAAACGCTTTCACAATCACGGCACCACACTAAGTTTGAAAAATTGTGTGGTAGGTGCTGGAAACATTAATATCACACACAGAACCAGGAACAAAAACCCTTAGAGATAAAATGGGAATCGAAACCGATACGCTCTGCAAACTATTTAATTTTACTATTAAAACTATTTGATCGTGAACCCATGTTGTGAATAAGATCTGGCATGCGTTGTTCAGACGCCCGCCTGCTATCAATCTTTTTGTTAATACTTTTACTCAACCTTTGCCTATATTACTTTAGGTCTAACATGTACCATTACCCTGTCTAATCTACGGGCCAATTGCCTATATTTCCTAAAACTAAACTAAAACTATATACAGCAAAGAGCCAAGTTACCTACAAGCCATCGAGCCTATAGGTAACTCAAGTGCTCAAGCCCACTACCAGTGGGTAGCGTTCCCATCATGCTGGCTGCATTGCCTCTCTGAATTGCAATGCTAATACGTTGAGCCAAATAAGTGCCAGCATTTTGGTCACGCGTCGCCTCAACCAGGCGCTCTGATAGAATTTTGAAAATAGAATGAGCTCCCGGTCCCCACGGACCCAGTGTCTCAACACCAAACGGCTCAAATATGTAACCACTGCCGAGGTTTCCATATTTTCGCCGTTTGCGCTGCTCTGCCGAAGTTGCCGCGACGCCAACCCCATTCTGTGATTCAGGAAGATGTGACGGAGCTAAAGTATCGACACAAGTTGCATCCCACACTAAAGGCCGTCCCATCTTCCATGGAATTAAAGTCATTCCGTCAGGTCTTTTACCATCGTCACGCATCAGACCATTCGGTTCGAGAATGGCTGGAACGTTGGCACTGGTAAAAGCCCGGCGGATGATATCGTTGAGGCTGGCGTGGCGGGAAATTCGGCCAGCACTTTTCTGGCACGAGAGGCCGTGGTGACCGAGCTGGTCAACAGCAGTACCACACTGACAGCTATGGGCAACATAGCACCTTGCACCCAAACGTAAGCATATAGCGAGACGGAAAGCAGATGGATCCATAAGAGTACCAGTATTAAACGAGGGAATGGCCTGCAACCATTACCCTTAACCACGACATCACACTCTTGTAAGTTCTAGCGTTCAACAAGCCAACAGCTCCTAAGGAACAGGATTCAGCGAGAGCAAATACTACGGCCGAGTTCCCACGATACTAATACTAATGTTCGCACCCTTATAACAAAAAATGTAGCGGCTTTGCGGCCTGCTTAATTACCTAATCGGAATTAAAACAATATATATTTAATAAATTTCAGCTAGTTCTTATTCTTAGGGACTCGAAAAAATACAAAGCGCTGGGCGGCCCGGGCGCTGTAAAGATAAAATGTATGGCACCTAAGAGACTTGGTATACGAAGCGGGCAGGACGCGCGGCGGGCGCGCGGCGTGCGCTTCCCTGCGACGCTTTCCTCCGCACTGCTGACTTTTTGTATGTAAAATTTCTCTAATGTAACAAAATATGTGGACGGACGCACGTACAGGGCGCGCATATCCGGCGCACGGCGGGCGAGCGTACAGGGCGCGCGCAAAGGGCGCGCGGAGGGCGCGCTTTGTATATCAAGACCCTTGGTCGTGCACTCTTATCAGAGTGTTTGTGGTTGTGCAGATGGATGTGCAGTGGATTCTCCGTCCCGATGGATATTGAGTCTGCAATGTATCGCCATTTGTCATGGATAAAGGCGTTTCGTGAGCACTGTATCATGGTGGCTTGGTAGATTTTTTTATGAGGTCCATTATTGAGTCTAGCGTGTTGGCGATCGATCACGAGCTCTTTTTCCTTCTACGTGACCCTGGACAACAGCCTTTCTAGTGAGTTCTCGGTCTTCGAGACATGGCCAATAGTCATGGCTTAGAGCATGGCTAATAGCAATTTCTCTAGGAAAAAGAAAGCAATTTAGCTAGTAACGATTTTTTAAAAAGCATTGCCTAATTCAATAAATTGCCGACAAAATATCCTATATGAAAACCGTTGCTCGACCTTGTCGTTGAAATTCTCTTTTTTTTTTGTCTCTCCAAAACCTTTACCAAAAAGTCCACTTTCTCCACTATTCAATTCCAATAACTGGAGAAGTAATCCACTACAACTACCATATATGATTGATTCCGTACCACGCGATACTTTTAATTCCCGGAGTCGTCTCGGGCGGTCACGTTTCAGTTTTACAGCCGCCTCAGCTGCTCTGCAGCGGCCAATTGGAAAAAAACACGCCATTTACGGACGTGGTAGACGGGACACGGAAAATGTAGGAAAGTGAACAAAAATACACAACGTAAGGGCCGCGTTAGTTGTAGAAGAGCTAATAAGATTATATTATTTTACGAGGGCTATTACCTAACAGAGTTTTCTTTTTTGTCCTTTTCTGGTACCACCGATTTTTTTATTCAACCACATAACACCGATTTGCAAGTAAAACTGTTCCAACCTAAAGCATTGCTACTAGCAAAATAATTGGACATATAAAACATAAGATATCGGCATTTCAAATATATATTTATATATTTAGCTTCGTAAGGTATCAAACACGGTCAAAATAAAATAATATTAAATTGAGATTATTAATTCTTTTGAAAGATTTTTAAAAGATTTTTATTAGTTTCCTCCAATGACAATAATTCAAATGACTAAATCGATCTTTAAAATCGCTATAAATCAAATACAGAAAGAAAATTCCTCGACCCTCGAAACAATAATCGCCCGTGTACAAAAACCGTTAATATTTCATCTCGGATCCTCCTTCCCTCATTCATAAGGGAGTCGATATATTTTAAATTCTAATTCCGCTGCCAGTCGCTTTACAACCATAGATTCTTGAATATCAAGTGGGGTCTCTGGTGAACTGGAGGTACGCGCAGAGATTCAGTAATGTCGTTTTTAAGTTGGAGCAATGACTTTAGTTCGACGATCTTTGTCCATTTCTTTGAGAGATGCTGGAGAAGTTCACCCTTTCTAGTAGATCAGTGGTTTGTGCAACATAAATGAATTTGTTGTAAAAATTATTTATTATATCACTATTACATTACATTATGCAGTCGTGGATTAATGGCTACACTTAAAAAAAATGTAATACAATTACACACATTTTATATGTACACCTAACCATGTTTTTATATTTTGGCAGTAGAGTCATTAACTTTCATGAATGCCTCTTTGAATAAACGATTTGATAGATGAACTCTTTATTGTAAACCAATTAAAAAAGAAAATAACAGCAAACAATTACATTGAAAATAACTTAGGCTAGTACAATGGGCGTTGTTATCGCTTAAAGCGATCTCTTCCAGACAACCTTTGGATGGATTTGGATTGATTGATATCTAAATGACCTAACCTCGCGGCAACTTTTCGCTTGTGATGAAAATCTTTTATCGTGTATACTTTAATTATAGTTTGTATTAGTTCAGGTAAACCCAACTCTACCAAAACTGATCCAATTCCCGAATTTCAATCGACCGCTTCAAACAGCCCCAAACTTTGCCATTCTAACCAGTAAATTCCTTACATTCACAAATCGATGCGCAATCAACAACGCTCCGAAACTCGACTCTGTCTCCTCTCACTACTTTATTCCATTCAAGTTTCGTCCGTCACTTTTATTCTGCACTTGGCTTCCACCTCAATTCAGCCACTCTCGTCTTTCCTTGCATTTGAATTCCACTGAATTATTACTATAAACGAAAGTCAACTTTGATAGTTGTGATATAGAGTTGGAATTTGCAGGTGAACATTCCTATTGCAATGTTTTTACTTTTCATTGCGACGGAATATGATGCAGAAATGTAAGATGTAAGGACAATTGTGAAGAGGGGACGCGTGTAGTGCAAGCCTCTTTGTCTTTGGTATATTTTTGTAAAAAACTGTGCTCTTTTTGACATTTGTCGGGAGCAGGCTTGCTTTCAATCGGAATATTATTTTACTTGGATGCGAGTTGTGGTGCGATTCTGTGAAATAATGATGCGGTTGGTACAGGGACAGGTTTCATGCGGTTTTATTATCTGTGACATGAAATCCAAAGAGTTGTTTGCAAGTTACTCTGAGATTAAAAATAACAAATACGTTTGGACCAAACAATAGGCTTTTATTGGGCACTTCTTTACTAATTCATTCTTAATCGGTCATTATTTAAAAAAAAAGAACTTTTATAATTTGTCGTAAACTGATCTAAGTGTGTCAAGTCTTGCGAGGGAATGGAACTCACGCCTTCGCCTTTGTTCTCAAACGGTATGATCTGGGAGTCTTTAAAGCAAAAGTGAATAGGTATCTTCTAAGCAAGCGTGCTATATCTTCAGCCTCATCATGACTTTCTATTAGGTAAGATGGGGATCAAATGCGAGCATAAGAGACTCTTCTATAACTCATAATATTAAAAAATGCATTTCTATTTTAATATTCATCTTTTTATAATATGACATATTGTAATTGAAACCACACTCACGCTAATATTATACTCTGTTTTCTCTTCACGCTGTAACGGCTGAACGGATAACGATGAAATTCGGAATGTAGGTAGGAACATAGCTTATACCTACGATTAACACAGAGGTAAATTTTTAAGTAGATAAACGCGGGTGAAGCCGGGATACGGCCAGTATACACATATGTAAAAATCTATTTCCGGGATTAGTCTCTCACTCGAAAAGAGCTAGACCGATTTCGCTGTTCTTGTGTTTTTTTTAATCCATCGTAAAATATTGATAATGGAGCTTATATTGTCAAAAAAATCTAATCAACAATATTTCGCAACGACATCCGGATATAGCACACACAGAAAAAAATATATACTCACATAGTTTCTCAATCCAATCAAGATCAAAAGAAAACTATGAGTTCATAAAATGAGTTCACTTCATGACAATCGACCTGCCGTATGCACCTGATACAATATTGAATCCTTCTCCCCCTCTCTTTCCCCCTCTTTTCGATTATATCGGAATAACGCCGACGAAACATTGTGGAACATTCAGGTGTCAAATTTTCCATTGACTTGTCAATGGTGCAGCCTTAGTATAACAAATTTTGGAAACTGCTAGGGGAAATTGGGTTCTATGGCAGGTACCATCAGATTATTTTTTATTAATACTAGTCGTTTGCGCCGAACTGAGATCTTGCACCTACATTTTGCCCCGTAGAGAAAATCTTTTGAGGTTAATTGCTTATAGCTTTTTTTCTATGATATAATTGTTTGATTTCTGTATTTGTTGTTCAAGTACAGGATATAACGAATTTTATGCGTAAGTTTCAGCGTTCACTGTAAAGCCGTTTTTGAGATAGAACAACACAGAAACGGTGACTTTTGAGGACTACCAAATCGTTATATTCCATTTTTTTTTTAAACCGATTTTGTACTCAAATCAAAATCGTTTATTCACATTGACTCCAAAGAGGCACTCATAAAAATTATAAATTCTACTACCAGATTCAAAAATTTAAATAGGACCACATGGGAAGCACCAGCTTTCATATAAAAAAGAAAAAATAAAATCGGTTTATCTAAAAAAAAGTTATGAGAGAACACACATAGAAATAAAATACAGTCAAATTTAGAACCTCCTCGTTTTTTTTAAGTCAGTTAAAAATAATTTAAGGTCGGCACAGCAGGTTATTCTTTTATACGTTATTCTATAAAACCTTCATAAAAGAACTTTATAATTATGACTATCACTAAACAATTTGATGTGTCTGCATAGTCGCATATAAAAAGTAATTAGTGTATGTCAAAGCGTGTAAATGATAATCTATTTTGTATTTTATATCTTCGAAAGTAGATATGTAAAATCAGCAAACACGTTGCAGATACTGAAAGCGCGCAAAAGTGTAAGACAATTTAAGTTCTAAGTTTATTTCAAAGCGAACCTGTCACTACGCCTCGTATAGTACGGATTTATTCTACTCAAGTATCTTGTTATTTTAAATATTGTATTCTGAAGAAATTTCCGGAGTGAGTAAAATGTTAGAGATTTTCTAAAAATTTAGAGCTATGTTATCATCATCAGGTCTATCTCACTGCTGAAACTCACAATTCTCTAGAAAGTACTGTTACTACGCAGGCTCAAAGAGGGATGATGGATGACGTGTTTAAAAAAATTTGGCCACGGCGGTTTCCTTATAAAGTGAATCTTGCAATTAAGTACAGGGCCAAGAGGGGTTTGAAAAAGGGCGTAGAAGAATTAACGTTGCAGTAACTACCGCTACCGTAAGCTACACTGTCAAGTTTGTTAGTATCGTATATAGATACGTCCGAAGATTTAGCATGACCGTCAGAAGATAGAAAAATAAAATAGGAAAAAACAAATTGGCAGGATGACAATTATACTAATATTATAAAGAGGTAAAGTTTGTTTGTTTGTAAAAGGTAATTCTGAAACTACTGATCCGATTCGTAAACTTTTTTCACGAATACTACAATATCGTTGAGTGTCACAGGCTATGTTTTATTGGGATGAAAATTAGTTTTCAGTTCAAAAAAATAATATTCGTAAGACAAGTCGAAGAAAAAACTGACCGCTTTATAGGCGTATGTTGACTAAACAGTTAGACATAGGTATACACTTGTGTCTAAGTATTAAGTTTGTGTTGTATTCAGAATATATCGCAAAAGTTTTACAAAACATTCTGCATCAGCATATATCTAACATGTAGTTATGTATCCCCCTCGCCCTTGTGTATTAGACTAGAGAGGGCTTACTCAAGCACATCCGATGCATTTCTCAGAAGCGCTGAGTAAGAACTCCAGTAATGTTAAGCTAGCATTTAAGTCTTCGTGTGAAGAACTAGCGATAAGCCATTCATTAATATTAAAGCCTTCAAATCGGCTACACGTAGTTTTAATTTAGAATTAATTAGTTTTTAAAAAGTAAAGAAGAAGCTCCCAAAGTTTGACTGGCGCAGCCGGTAGGATTCGCTCTTATAAAGCTGCGCTAGTTTCCACGATTATAGGCATCAAAATCTGCTTGATCCGGGAACCAGCCGCGACATAGCTGTTGAGTGAATCCTCGAACCAAACAAATTCGTCAAACGGGACTACGAGCGAGGGCTGAGTATGGGTGCGGTCGGCTGGTGAGTACAACTTTTCGCCATCCTTGCCAAATTCCTCTCATCTTGCCCTTGAACTTGTTACTTACTTGTTGTAGTCGAGATAAAACTCTCTCGTTATAACGTGTCTGGTTACTAAGTATAAAACTCTACGAAGTGCCATTAGCGATAAGGAATAAAAACATACTTAGAGCTATAGAGCTCTAGAGACAGTTTAATAAAACTCTTAAATTGTGTCAAATTAGATTAAGTTATAGTTTAAAGCTAAATGTTGAATACAGTTCTCAAAATCGATCTGATTCCCTATTTACCTGTGTTTTTCTAGAAATAAAGTAAATTGATAATCATATAAATTTTAAATTTTTACGTAAACCGTTTTACAGTTTACTCAATTTACTTTATTACTGCTATTGTATTGTTTTTTGTGTGTATTTTATTTGTGTTATATTTGTGTTTTACTTGTGTGTGTATTTTTGTGTGTCCACTCCTCCTGACCTGATTATATACTACAATGGCTGAAGAAGTCACGGCTATTCCTCGCGAAATTTTAAATCTTATTCCTATCTTCGGAGGTGATAAAAGACAATTAAGTTTGTTTGTCCGGAAAAGCGAGTATGTAATCAGTAGATATAGAGGAAATGAAGCGCAAAATCTTTATGTGTACCATTCTGTGACGAGTAGACTAACCGGTGACGCATCCGCGTTATTGTCAGAACGCGAAGACGTTTTATCTTGGACAGAGTTAAAGGCATTGTTAGAACAGCATTTTGGAGATCCGCGTAGTGAACAGTGTATTAATATCGAACTAGAGTCAATGAAAATTAAGCCCGCCGAAACATACCTTGACTTTTGTAACCGTATACAGAGTGTTCGATCTTTGCTTATCTCGAAAGTAAACATGTTAGACGATGTGGAATTAAAGCGCGCGAAAATTTCGATTTATAATAATACATCCCTAAATGTGTTTCTATACAATCTGCCCGAAAATATGGTGCGTGTCGTTAGATTAAAAGACCCCGCGACTTTGGAAGATGCTCTGAGTGTTGTGCTTGAAGAGGTGAATTTTCACGATCAGTACGTTATGCGAAATCGTATTCACGGTAGTGTTAATAGTGTACCTAAACCTATATTGCCGATTACACAAAACAGTGGTTTTAAATTTGGTGTATCACAGTCCTCCGCGCCATCAGCGCAACCAACTGGCTTTAGGCTTCCGGCTCCATTGCCGAATAGTGAGCCGCCAAAATTTAGTTTTGGCAACCAACCTCAAGGCTACCGCCCGCCTCAGCTAGGCTACCCCCCGCCTCAGTTTGGTTACCGCCCGCCTCAGTTTGGGTACCGTCCACCTCAGTTTGGATATAGACCTGAGTTAGGTTACCGTCCACAATTACGAAATAACCAACCTCAACCGATAGGCTTTCGGCCTACCTCTAACGTAGGGATGACGCCTAAACAATTCGGGTACAAACCACCCCAAATACAACCACCACAATTGCAATCCTCTGACGTCACGATGAGGACAGCTCCACCAAGACCGCGAGAAAACTTACAATTTAATGAGCTTTATGACGAAACGCAGTACTATGACAACTACTACACTGAGACTGACTATGATATGTATGGATGTGTGTATGACGCTGACTCTGAGAGATATAATGACGAAATGACGTATGAAATATTACAGGCAGACTTACCTCAGGACCCCATAGATGAAAATTTTCGGTCACAAGCCTCTCCCACAGACAAGAAATCATAGAGTTAAATTGTGACACCACACTTAAATTACCTTACATATACATTCCAAGGTCATTTTTGAGCTCCGAAAAAGCGTATGGGTACTTCAAAGATTTTATTAAATACGAGCCATTTAAGGTTATTAGTACCCACGCATCTAGCAACCATAGCGAAGTAATCGAAATACCACCTTTGCCCAGCTTTGAAAGTAATGATTGGCACAAGTTTTACATTTATAATGTCGATGCGCGATATGACGGCGTGATAGGAAACGATTTGTTAAGACAGCATGATGCAATAATCGATCTTAAAAACTTGGTCTTAAGAACTAAAACAACTAGCATGCCAATAACATATAATAACTTGAACTATGCAATCGAGCTTCAGCCGCGATCCGAACAACGCGTAAAACTACCGATCGACGAACATTCAGGTGAAGCTATACTCGATTATATAGAGTTTGGCCCCGGTGTACGGATGCCGATGTAACTGTGCAAATGGACATGCATCTACTGTTATCCAGAACAGCTCAAACAAGCGATTTGTTTTGACTGTTGACCAGCCTTTGCAATCAACCAAGTACCAGACTACTGACTGTGACCTTAACTTCACCACAGATACAAAAGACATACAGACTGAAAACTTACTTGTTGAAAACTAAAGTAAACTCCGATTAGACCATACCAATGACGAAGAACGAGAGCTTATTTCGAGACTCTGCATGGAATATAAAGACATTTTCCACTGCGACCAATTACCCTTGTCCTTTACCAACCAAGTTAAGCACAAGATTCGAACAAAGAACGAAGACCCTATATATGTTAGACCGTATAGACAGGCCCCGACACAAGCTGACGAAATAAATAGACAAGTAGAAAAGTTATTAAAAGACAATGTAATACAAGAATCACATTCTCCTTAGAATGCGCCAGTGCATTTAGTGCCCAAAAAGATGGATGCTTCAGGAGAACATAAATTTCGCATGGTTATAGACTACCGACGACTAAATGAGATTACCATCGATGACAAATACCCATTACCGAACATAAATGATTTATTTGATAAATTAGGTAAAAGCGTTTACTTTAGTACAATCGATTTAGCTAGTGGGTACCACCAAATTGAAGTCAATGAACAAGATAGAGAAAAGACTGCTTTTAGCACCCAAAACGGCCATTTTGAATATTTAAGGATGCCGTTTGGTTTAAAAACGGCTCCAGCCACTTTCCAACGTACTATGGATAACGTCCTAAGAGGCTTACAAGGACTACACTGTATGGTTTACTTAGATGACGTCATCATTTTTTCATCGAGCTTGCAAGAACACATACATAAACTGCGACTGATTTTTGACAGACTCAGAGAAACAAATTTGAAGGTACAGTTGGACAAATCTGAATTTTTACGAAAAGAAGTGCTTTACCTAGGACATACTATTACTAAAGACGGCCTGAAACCTAATGACGACAAGATAATAGCTGTACTAAATTTCCCATTGCCAAAAACGACGACCGAAATTAAGAGTTTCCTAGGACTCGTAGGATACTACAGACGTTTTATACCCGACTTTGCCAAAGTTACGCAACCCTTGACAGCATGCTTGAAAAAGCGAAACCGAATTATTATTGACCAAAAGTATATTGACGCTTTTAACAAATGCAAAGAACTGTTGACTCATGCACCGCTGTTGCAATATCCTGACTATGACAAGCCTTTTATTTTAACTACAGACGCATCAAACGTAGCGCTAGGCGCGGTATTGTCCCAAGGACAAGTTGGCGCTGACAAGCCCGTGGCTTATGCGAGTCGTACCTTAAGCGACACCGAATCGCGTTATAGTACGATCGAACGCGAGCTACTCGCAATAATTTGGGCTACTAAACACTTCCGCCCATACTTGTACGGCCGTAAATTTTATATATACACTGACCACAGGCCCTTGGCATGGCTCAACTCCTTAAAAGACCCTAACAGCAAACTTACCCGTTGGCGGTTACGTTTACAAGATTTCGATTCGAAATAATTTACAAAAAAGGTCAACAAAACACTAATGCCGATGCTTTAAGTAGAATAAAAATAAATGTAACGGAAACTGACTCAGACGATGACGGAAACTCGATGCACGTAAATATAGATCTGGAAGAACAAAAACTTAAAAACGAATTAAATGACGTAGTTCAAAACATTAGACAATTACCGCCAGACAAATATAATTCTTGTAAAACTGAATACCTAACTTCTAACAGTTTAATTGAAAAATTGTACAAAAAATTAGCCGTAAAATTAGCAATATACAAAGAAACACTAAATAAAAACGTCAAACGCCCTCCGCAGGTGCTGCATTCTGATGCTAACGACGACGGCAGTCGCCCTTCATCTGGAATCACTTGAAGGAAACCCGGGTATCCTGCCGGTTAAAGAAGGCCAAGCTTACGTACAAACTGACAATTGGACTATCCTAAAGACTATAAATTTAGATAGATTATATAAAGACTTGCAATTCGTTATCTTTAAATTTGCAGAATTCAACAAACTGGTAGCGCTAAATAAACCATTTCCACATGAATTTGTTAGTATGCTATGGCATGCAGAGCATCTACGCGATCTGACTATAGATAAATATAGACAACTAATTCCGCAACGTTTTAAAAGAGGCTTTCTAAATCCATTGGGTTCTATTATTAAAATTGTAACGGGAAATCTTGATCACGAGGACGCCCTTAAATACGATAAGTTAACTTCCGAAATAACACATGACCAAGTAATCGTTTCCAAGAAATTGACTATAGTCTCCAAAATGTTGGATAGTATCATTAATACAACCGAAATTGTAAATCATAATTCTGTAATTTTAGGTACACGTCTGGAAAAAGTAGAAACCACTCTGAGAGAGCTGGTTACTAAGGAAAATAATTATGTGTTATCCTCATACATTTTAGGATTGTATAGTTCATTCACGAGTAACTTCCGCACTATCTTCATGAAATTGAGTGAAATTGAGACCGCATTAGCATTAAGTAAAAGCTCTATATTACATCAGTCTATAGTGAACTCTACTGAACTTTTAGAACATTTAAAATTGATATCGAAAACTGGCACTTTAGTTTACGAACCTAATGAATCTAATTTAGTAAAGCTAGAAGAGACTATTTGTGTAAAATCATATATTAAGAAAACCCAGATCACGTTTGTAATGGAAATCCCACTTACTGATAATGTCACCTATAACTATTATAAAATGTACACTTTACCCATTTTCCATGAACCTGAAAATCTTACCTTAGCTATATTTCCTAAATATCCCTACCTTTTGGCGAAAGGGTTGAAATACTCGCCGATAGCGAACCCGTGTCGCCCTCTCGCCGCTGGAGACCATTTTCTCTGTGCGGATGACAACAGAGCCCTGTATCCTGGACTGACCTGTGAGGAACAACTCATGAGGTTTGATAGTAATATTACCTGCTGCAGACAGCATCGCATCCATGTTGAAGATGTCAAGGTCCAGAAAGTTAACGATGAAAATTGGATACTCTACACCAAGCTGAAGACGACGCTGACCAAGCAATGCGTCGAAGAAATCTCCAAATATCCTGTATTCGGGACTTATGTCATAACTCTTGACGAGCCCTGCGACTTGGAGATCAATGGAATTCATATTCGTTACCAACGTGTCTACAGAGAGTCGAAAGTAGCGACGCCGCTTCCGATCATCAACTTGCCGCCGCTACGCACGAACGCGAGCTTGTTCAGTGCACGCGCACTTAATATGCAGGAAATCAACCTAGACGAGGTTAAATACATGTCATTTGCGTTGAAAAATAGTGAAGTGTTCGCGAGTGATTACAACAGAGAAATAGACTCTAGCTTCAGTGTTTTAGTTTACGTCGCGTTAAGCCTTGTAATGATAAGTTTTAGTTTATTTGTTTTATATGTATTTCGTGTTAAGCTTTTATCAATTGTACGAAATTATCGGAAAAGTCCCCAAAAAGAACTTTCCGATAATTCATCTCTTAGGGAGGGAGGAGTTATGTATCCCCCTCGCCCTTGTGTATTAGACTAGAGAGGGCTTACTCAAGCACATCCGATGCATTTCTCAGAAGAGCTGAGTAAGAACTCCAGTAATGTTAAGCTAGCATTTAAGTCTTCGTGTGAAGAACTAGCGATAAGCCATTCATTAATATTAAAGCCTCCAAATCGGCTACACGTAGTTTTAATTTAGAATTAATTAGTTTTTAAAAAGTAAAGAAGAAGCTCCCAAAGTTTGACTATGTATATCAGGCTAATCAGTAATAAAACGGGCATTTATAAAGAAAGCTTATTATAAAACGATTGACAACATTAATCACAAGGATGCATGGAGGCAAACTGCACAAGCGACTTCATAATATAGATACACCTAGGTTAATATAATTATGTATTAGAGATTAAGAATTATTTATGAAAAATGAATGAAAAAAAAATGCGGCGCCGTATTTCTTGCCAGGTTCTTCTTGAGATGGATGTGAATCTGGCAGTAGGTTCATTAACTATCACGAGTGCCTCTTTGGGGCCCATGTGAATAAACGAATTTGATTTTGAAAGTCCATAGGGGGGAATCAACATCCAAAAGGCCAACGACACCGTTATTCAATAGCCATTAGCGCAAGCTAAACTCAGCGCATCACGTTCGTAAATACAACATTTGTGCTATCCGGCTGTAAACAGCATAATGTATGAGTAAAGCCTTATTTATTACTCTACCAGCTATTTACCTGCTAAAATGTTCGTGATCCTCATGTTATTCACACCGTTATATGATAGATATTCTACCGACGCACACTAAGCATTTAGTTTCTACATTTTGTAAAGGGTTACCGGAGTATAATTGTTTATAGATAAGCTAGTCTCTCGGTTTTTTATCGGATAATTTCGGAGAGTGTGCTAAGGAACTGCACGATCTAGTTCCCCCATCCCCGTTCTATCATCGGACAAGCAGACAAACTGCTAAGCGACTCCACTAAACGGTGGGCATTCCACAAATGCGCACTAAGCGTTTTGCCTCCACATTAATTATGCGAACCGCAAAGGAATGGAACTCCTTACCTGAGTCGGTGTTTCCTGATGAGTACAATAACTTAATCTTATCTTAATAACAATATCGGGAGTCTTCAAGTCGCGAGAGAATAGGTATCTTCTAGGCAAGCTTGCTCCATCGTCGACCACATAGTCGCTTACCATCAGGTGAGATAGTGGTCAAAAGCTTGCCTATCTTGAATAAAATACAATCTTAGATAATACGATAGAATATGGAAGGTTAAGAAAGCAAACATATGCATGTAGTATGGTAATAATATGAGTATATAAACTCATGTACATAGGTCAGACGAAAGATTAGCCGTGGGACAGTCAGATGTGGAGAGGCTAACCATGTAATCAAATACTGGAGTAAATATGCATACTATTAAGAAACTGTAAGTGTTTGAATTACTTCAAAATGCAATCTGGGAGATTCGAACTTATTAGGAATAATGGCCGATAATGATAACGTTCACATCTGAATATTTTAAACACTCAGTTGCTGATTGATTAACTGACAACAAGCATACAAGGTGATAAAGACTTTCAAACTTGTATTTTTTTTTTTTCCGCGACGACTCAGTTGGCGCAGAGGCTAGGTTTCTACTCTCTGCGTCTTGAGTCTTGAGTTTGATTCCCAGCAAGAGCACAATTTTCCTTCCAAAGTAATATTATTTGTGCTGCTGGGTTCTGGATGTGATTGTGTATGTGATGTAAATGTTTACGGCACCCACTATAATACAAGTGTTTGAACTAATTGTGGGGTTGTGAGCGTAAATGCGTTTGTTTTAATATATTATTTCAAAGAAGTTTTTTTTGGTAGTTGTCAGTTGTAGTTAGTTATAAAAATTTGCTAAGCAAAAATAATTTACGAACAATATGCAAGTCAGCTAGTTTTAGTGTAAATGAAGTTTAAACAAACGTATAATATAGTAGCAAAGTCGGTTATTTATAGTTATTTACGATGAACTTTGGGAATATATTGCGATATGATAAAAAAGATTCATTGCGTGAAACTGCGGCAGTTAGTTATGTAATACGCTGATGGAATTATAAGCTGTATTCGAATTACAAACTCGATTTACGTTCAAACACGTAGTTTTGCAGTTTTAGCTTTGCTATTTTTCGTTTTAAATACAGTTTCAGAGTAAACTACTACGTTTACAAAAGTGGACAATCTATTTTTATTAATAACTAGCGATCCGCCCCGGCTTCGCCCGGGTGCATTTGTATGGGAAAAAGAAAAGGGCTATTTTTAGGGTTTTTCCAGCAATAATTCTAATTTTTCTCGCCGTAAAAACCATCCTTGAACTTCAACGAACATTTTAAAAAAAGATTTGGCCAAATTGGTCCAGGCGTTGTTGAGTTATGCGCTTACCAACACATTTTGCGATTCATTTTTATATTATAGATTGATACTTTTAAGTCTTAAGGCATAACTAGCAAGTCATTTAATCATAAAATTACTACAATGATTTATAAAACAAGAACCGATTTCACTGCCAATATCCGGAAGCCTATATTTTACAACTATGAACTATACTCTCAACAAACTTAAAGTTATACTCTCTTATAAAAAGTACTCAAATTGGTGACTATGTTGGTTTTATTTGCAAAATTATTATTTATATTCAATTTAACTGGACTCTTGCGTCTTCTGTTACGTTTTCATGTTTGATTTGATCTGTGGTTGGAGCCTTACGTATCTGTCTTTCTAATGAAAAACATTTAATTAAAATTGTTAAAATACTTCAATTTTTATGAGATATTTGCTTTATTAGTTTAAATTCGACCCACATATCTCCAAATAACCAATAGGCTATGGGCCCAGAACCTACTAAACAAACAAATAATATACCCAATAAAAAGAAAATAAATAAATTATATTCAGTTCAATTGAGATTATCTTTCTTATTGGATAGTTAGTTCAAATTGCCTTAACACATATCCTATATACATACATTACATATAACCAAGCAGGGATTATGGTGATACCATCACATGGTAGGATGTAGGTGTCGCTGATATCTGTTTCTTACAAATTCTTGGTATCTACGAGCTCAGTCAAAATCACTTGGAGAGAAGCTTAACACAAACCGATTTTTGCTTTGCCTCCTTTGTTGTCCTGCCTTGGTTGTCAGTGAGGCCGCTTAATGTAATAGAGACTTCGCTGACATAATGATGGCTATTTAGTATGATGCTCAATTATACAGGTGCATATGCGGAATACTCCAGCTATACCTTTGCCAGGCGAAATATAGATAATACATTATGTTTTAAAATAAATCGTTTGTTCAGTTTTAAACAAAAGTAAACGCTTTCTCACGCACAGTCTAGCTCTTAGTTCAACTTGTATCACAAGCACATTACACACGATTACAATCAGAATCAGAAAAACAATTTTGCCTTGGATATAAAAAAAATCCCGGAATTAAATTAAGCACCCGCAGCGTAAAAGGCAGTCATCTTACCAACTATGCCATCAATTGCGAATAGACAAAAAACATAATTACTGATTGTTTTTGTAAAGCTCACATTTTTATGTTCATTCAATATTATGAAATTTAAGTTTTATTCTCATCTTTGGTATAGATCAGCAAAGTATCAGCTAGATGCTTTTGATTCTATTGATAGGCGAGCAAAACGAGTCATTGGCAACAAACTAGTTGAGTCTAAGTTGCAGAGCCTCAGTCATCGACGTAAGATAGCTTGTCGGTGTTATATCGCTTGTATTTGGGAGAGTGTGCACTCGAATTACACCAATTGATTCCCTCTTCCCCTTTCTATAATCGGACAACAAGACGAACACACCAACGTCATCCATATATGGTTAACATTCCTCATCACCGCTTAAAGAGTTTTGCTTTTACATTTATCATCCGTACAGCGAAGGAGTGAAGCTCACTACTCGCGTCCTTTTTCCCCGAACAGTATAATCTGAGAGTCTTAAAGTCTAGAGTAAATCAATCTTCCAGGTAAGCATGCAACATCTTCGGCCGTATCACATATATCATCACTTTCCATCAGGTGAGATCGCGGCCAAATTTTTACATATTAGACATAAATTGTTTTTAATTATTGTTTTGAACTCAAACCATGTAATTATTAATTGATTGGCCTAATTGATTACCTCCTACTTTTTGAAGCCAGTTAAACTTATAGTTCAGTTTCATTAGCTTTTTCTCTTTATGCGATCCGTCTTATTATATCTAACTACTTTCTACTTTAAGGACATTACATCATAAATTCAGTACAATTTTACAGCATACTAACATTTCCATCGATACAAACTATTTATAGCCATGTCTATAGCAGCAATAAAACTTTAACTGCATTTAACCTGTACCTCCATAAACAGTCTATAAACTCGTTACAACCCTATTACAACCCACTAGGGATGTCCCCGCTCATTTCAATCTTACATCATCATAACTTCGACTACGATCTCCCCATCTCTCTCTTACATACGATGATAGAAGGTGACGGTACATGTTTGTGGACGGTCAAGTTAAGTAATATCGTTATGAGTTGAATGTTAGGGTGAAACTACACGACTGTGTGGAGAATTGTACGAAGTGCAATTTGGGAACCAGTTTCAACTTTGATGCTTATACGGAACATATTTGTATGAAACCTTATTTGAAATGAGATATCACTGCATTATTACTTTTCTTGAGCCTTTTAAATCTGTGCAAGCAAAGGTGTTATTGATCGAGCAAAGCGAGATCTTTAAGATGACTTGGGTGGTTTATTGTTTTTTTCCGTGTCCATCCGTCCGTGTGTCCGTCTGTCAGAGGTTCATAGCGTCTAAAGTCTAAACCATACAATCGAATAACTTCCAATTCTCAGAGAATATGTAAAGCTATAGCCCAAAGCAAAAAAAAAACAATATAATTGTAAATATTGAGGGTTTTTTATAAAAGTCGCTAAAATTTGCAAAACCGTTGTTAACCGTTATATCCTTGGTAAAAAACCGAATTCTACCAAAAGAAGTCTACCGAATTGTTATATTTTTACAGATTTTTCTAAAACGGTTTCATTCTCTACTTTTTAATGATGTGGCAAAAAAAATGTCTTGACTTACTTGTATGATTATCCACTTTATGTTTTCATATATATAATTTCAATAGCCATTTCTGTTTTTCGGCCATTGCTTAACATATTCTCTGAAAATTTGGAGTTATTCGCTTTTGGCTTAGAAGTTAAATGCCTCTGACAGAAGAACGGACTAAGTGCTGAACCATCCTCATCATTATTTGTTGTACTACTTATGCTACGAGTTACAGACCCGTAGCTTTTAAACATTCTACTTTGCTACGAATGCTACACCGTAGCATGAAAACGATGGACGGATGAACGCCAAAGTGCTGAGCCATCATCATCATCATTCCATGTGTGCTACGAGTTAGAGAACTTTAGCTCTTAAACATTCCACTTTGCTACGAGTGCTACGCTGTAGCATGCAAACGTAGCCTTATAACGGTTGAGGGACATTATCGCGGCAATCAAATACTCGTTAACGCTACCGTAATGACAGAATGATAGAAGTGATATAACCGGCACTTAGATGTGCTGCCAGATAGTTAACTCACTAAATTTGCAAGGTTAATGAATTGAGAACTAAAATTCCTGCTACGTTTTATTTTACCTCTATATAGGTTCAATTGGTAATAATTATTATTGTTATGTATAATCAATCCGATGTAATGAGAAAATTGATATTTAATTGCAATATTTTTTTTATATATTAAATTTCAAATCGAATAAACAAATAACATTTTTGCATTTAATTCAGTTGAAGAAAAAACAGGACATGGAAAAAAATACTTTCAGTATCTTAAATATTCAATTTAATGCAAAGGAAACATTCCATTATTATTTTAAATAAGGATAACCACAATAAATGTATTTTCCGGGTTAATTTCATAATTCCAAATAATTTGATATTTTGAATTTCGAAAATTGATATTTTGAATATTTAATGTACTTTTTTCATGAACCGTTATTTTTCCAACCTTTAAGTACAGCAATAAGATCGATTAAGTTATAGTTTAAAAACCTATTTCAAAATATATACACACTGTTTAAAACTAATTACAAACTATTACAAAACTCCAGTACTTAAGCCCACTAACCGCTTATAGTTTGACTATAACCGCTGTAGCGCGCCTTAGGAATGAGCGGCAAGGCGGGGGGAATAAAGCGTGTGCGTTGAAGGCGTACTGGCAGAGCGGAGCGATTAGCATTGCCACCCTCCCCGCCTCACCACAGTACAAGTGGTCAAACTTATAATTCTTATATTAGCATATTGTCATAATACATAAATACTCATATGCCATAGAATAATAATAATAAAATACCATGCATGTTATAATAATTTCACTTTAATTTGTATATTATTATGATACATATTTTTGTAGTAGAAATTCCTTCTATGGTAAAAAACCAGTAATGATTATGGAATAAAGCTAAACTGCAAAAGTACTACAACATAAGACGTTATAGCACTGAGTAATTGTAACGATAACGCTGCGTCTAAATCGAACATGTACTTCAAGTTAAATTTGGTAAAACGGGCCTTATACAGGCGCTGCACATTTTTGTACATTCTTTTTTCATGCTCTGAAAAAAATAGTAATGAGTTTAATATGTGACTATAATGGTTTGTGTTTAGCATGAAATATTTATGTTCTCATTGGTATATGTAGAGGCAGTGCAACAAGCATCTTAAGAATTTTAAAATAAAAATCCACTATTTAAGAATGTAGTCTTTAATAATGGTCCTAACTTGAAAATATAGCAAAAAAGAATCTCGTTTCAAACATTATTTATACTAATATTAAATTTATTACTCATTCCATAAATTAATTTTATCTTCCATAATCAAAGAAGCATTCTTTTCCTAAAGGACTTTTGTGCTTCTGGTTCTGGGTGTGATTGTGTGTATGATATGTAAATGTTACGGGCACCCACGACACAAGTCTTTAAACTCAGTGTGAGGCTGTTTTGTTTTATATTGTTATATGATACAGCCGACGTTAAAAAGTAAGGCTTACATAACTTACACGCAAAGAATCAAGTAATAACAATGATGTACTGACCAGTACAGTTTGGTGTTGCTAAAAACTTTGATGACAAGGCTTGAGTGTTTTCCATAGCTAAATAAAATTGTTCAGTTTGCTTGCTCAGGAGTGCAATAAAAAGTAAATGCACCGAAACCCATGTCAAGAACATAGTCATGAATTTTATTAAAAACCCCTGAAATAAAAAAAAAAATGCTTGAAATTATTTTATTTTCTTTTTATAATACTTTCAGCTATTGTTTTACGGGTTTTTTTCGAGTTACCGTCCAGAGTTATTTTAAGACAACCGTCACGAAGGAATTATTTGCATAGAAAAATCATACAATAATTATTAAGAAAAAATAATAAGCAACTATATGTGGACGCAAGGTTGTGAGGTTTGTTTGTAAGATATGTATTGGGAGTCAGTGACTCACAATACATAATAATATCTTAAAATGTGTGTATAACATTTAAATATCTGTTTTTGGCTTTAGGTCACAGTTTTCCATATTCTATGAGAATTTATTTGCTTGTATGGTTTAGCTGCTAAAAGCCTCTGTCAGACGGACGGATTGACAGACGAAATGTCGGACGGATGGATGAAGTGCTGAATAATCCAAGTGAACATAGAGACCTCATATGCAATCAGTATCATTATTATAAAAACCTTAATAACCTTAATAATTTAGTACGTACCATATAGCTTGGATCAGTATTTGACGCACGACTGTGCGCATATATTAACCATTGCTGGAAATAAACTAATGTGTGAAAAAATATATCACTTGTGAAGTGTAAAACCTGAAAATAATAAAAGTGTTACTCAATAAAAAATATACATAAGAATAATATTGTCTACTTGACTCCATTTATTTAACACAAAGACATACCAACTCTTGAAAAACTTTTACGTAAATGACGTACGAATCCATAATTAAATTATACACTTCAAACATCTCCTTCCAGTAAAGATTTTTTTCTATCACGTCCTTGTTTTTGGTTCTTTCAATTACATTTGTCCAATTACTTAGACTATTCTTTAGTAGAGTCATAATTCTGATGGCGTAAAACATGTTCACATGTAAACAAAACATGGAGCAGTCGGTGAAAAGATCAATCAAAGTGAACTTTTTGTTACCAATATGAAGAAAGCCATAAAATATAGAAAATTCTAAAATTACAGCAATGGTGTAAACCCAGTTGTGTATTACATCCCTTTTCAAATTATTATAATTTGATTTTCTTATAACATCTTGAATTTTAAGAACGAGTAAGACGTTAAGAGAACTGTGACAGAAGTTGACTACAAAGTTGTTGATATGTCCGGCGGCATTAAGAGTCAAGTTCAAGTATCTACTTATTGAATATATGTATTCCATATTTCGCTCCTTGAATATTACCAGAACTGTAATAATATTTATTGAAACGGCACGTAACCAAAACATCACTAAATAGACACAAGTCGCAACAAATGATATCACATTCATTGACAAATCATTAGGAGTTATAAAATTGGCCCGAATTCGATACTTTGAGTAAAATAATGAGTTTTGCAAAATATTTAATGGTTTTAAATATCTCTGTATATCTTTATCAACTATGTTATTTAACAAAACTTCTTTGGGTACTATCTGTATTTTTGTCTTTTTATAATTTGGAAACATCTTTGTTATACTCTTGACTCTTGAATGTGATGGTTTATTGGTATTCATCGATTCTCCATTACGAAACGATTAATAAAAAAAAATTAAGTGTTAATGTTAGACTTCCGTTACAATAATTATATCCCTTTGTAATGTGTCATGTTCATTAGCTGAAAGGCAAAGTATACCTTAACAATGGCTTCAATATAACGTCATATTATTTGGATATGCAGATGATAGCACGGTTGTAAAGAGTAACGTGTCAAACGCACGAGGTAGTAGGGCACAAATCTAGTCCTCTCATTTTGTCCTTAATTGCAGTCTTCGAATCGGGCGATGCCGACCTGGCCAAGTTTAAAGCTAAACACGCCTGTGGTGTTAAATATCCACAAAAAGAAATAAATTTTGAACTAACTCCAACTTGCCGAAATGTATCCCCACCCATCTGACTATCTCAAGTTACTGGGTATGACTATAAAAGTTTGATTTCGGAACTTGCATCGAGTCAAAAGCCCTACTAGCTGCAAAACAGCTGGAAGCTTCCAAAGGAAAGAATAAATAAATGATACCAAATTTTAATGGTTGTTAATATCTACGAAATTCTGAATCAACTATGTTATTCATTAAAACTTCTTTATGTGTCATTAGTAATTTTGTCTTGCAATTAGAAAACATCTTTTGTGGACTATAGTGATAAATTTTAGAAAGGAAAAATTATCGCTTGAGGCGGGATTTGAACCCGCGGCCATAGGGTCTCATGCCCTATTGCTCTAACCGCTGAGCTACTCAAGCCCCGCCTGAAGCGACGAAATTAACCTTTCCTTATTATTGACGTGTGACGTCATCTACCGAAACAGTTTATAGAAACTACTACGGCCAACGAGTCTAACATTGCAGTTTCCTTTCTAAAATTTATCACTATAGTTCTGCCTAGCATGGCTAATGCTATATAAATAAAATCAATTGATTTGGGTAGACGTTATCAACACAACGTTGAGCTTACTGCAATGTTAGACTCGTTGGCCGTAGTAGTTTCTATAAACCGTTTCGGTAGATGACGTCACACGTCCCCGTAAGACGTTAATAATAAGGAAAGGTTAATTTCGTCGCTTCAGGCGGGGCTTGAGTAGCTCAGCGGTTGGAGCAATAAGGCATGAGAACCTATGGCCGCGGGTTCAAATCCCGCCTCAAGCGATAATTTTTCCTTTCTAAAATTTATCACTATAGTTCTGCCTAGCATGGCTAATGCTATATAAATAAAATCAATCTTTTGTGGACGACTCGCACTTGAATACGATTGTTTAACTAGTCATCAATTCTTCATTATGTTTTAAAACATCATGTACACACTATTATTACACACCTTTTCTAATATAATAACATATTCTGTTTTCAAAATCTTGTATTTAATACTATCAAATTAATTTTAAATTATCTTAACGGCTGTATGATTACAGTTTTTTATAGCTGTTTTTGTTATTATATTTTTTACCAAAATATGCGTTGTATCTTTAGGTTTTGGAATGTCATATTCATATTATATTTGCAACCATAACTTAGATGGTAAACTTTAAACTATGACATATTTTATTTGTAATTGAAGAACTACAGATCACTAAACAAAAATCAACAAACAAACCCATTCACTCCCATAGCTCTTGATAAACCTTAAACCTCAAAGACATGAATCGTAGGTGCCGGAAATATTTACATCCCATCCAGATCCAGAAGCACATTGTTCTTTGGGAAAGACAATAGTGGTTCTACCGGAAATAGAACTCAGAATCCGCGGCACAGAGCGCAGACACCTGCCCACTGCGCCAACTAAGTCGTCATACCTACTGTTACAATTTGTTGCTTATCTTGTTTGGACAAATACTTTTCTGTTAAAAAAAATCAAAAGCTATTTTAGTTTACATAAGGACCTTAAAAATATACTCTTGAATAAATATACTATTTGAAGTTTTGAATCATTTTATTATTTAAATAAACTAAACTGCAATATTACTAAAACATAAGATGTTAAAACACTAGCTAATTGTAATGATAACGCTGCGTCTACGTCAAACAAGAATTTCAGATTAAATTTGTTGAAACGGGCCTTATACAAACGCTGCACATTTTTATACATTCTTTTCTCGTACTCTGCAAAAAAATAAGGAATTAATTCACCAAGTGGCTAAACAAACGCAAACAAACAAACTTATCCAGCGGTTTTCCACGGCACTGACCATCAATAAAAGTTCTAAGTAAATATTAAGTTCTTCAGGCACTATGGCCATTCTAACTCTATGTCTAAATGTCAGAAACTAAAAACAAACTACCTACATGGTAAATATCCCGTTATTGGCACAAACATAATTATTGTCAATAATTTATTCGGTAAGCACGATGATGGCATTATAGGTTATAAAGTGGATATATTTGTGAATGGTAATCAATTTTGAAGCATACGTCGACCAAAGTATTTTTTTAATAAATCGATTTTTAAACGTACGCTTTTACACTCACATCGCCACACTAATTTCATTGACTTGTGTCGTGGGTGCCGGAAACATTCACATTATCATATTCCAAAAACCACAACCAGAACTAAAAACCCAAATTTTCCATGTGGAGGAAACTTGTTCCGCCGGGAACCGAACCCCATATCCCTGCTTACAATGCAATACGCATACTTAACTAAGCCAACAGGCAGTTCTAAAGTTAATATAGAAATCTCTATATTAAGAAATTTAAATAATTACATTTATCATTTACACACAACTGTTATGCCCAGCGGCTATGCCTGTGTTACTGGAGATTATTATAAAAAGGTACCCCATCTCCTTTTCTATTTATAAACATTATTACAATAATTTAGCTGTAACATGTAACAATCAGATATCGAAAGATTTATCTTCGGATTTATATAAGTGAGGAGTTTTTATATATAACTAGCCATACCCCGCAGCTTTGCCTGCGTTATTTTAGTTTAATAGTAGCCTTTAAGTTATTTCGAAACCTGTATCTACAGTCCAAATTTCATCAAAATCGGTTTATTCGTTACGGAGATACGTGGCAACAAACATTCACACACACAAACTTACATTATAATATAAGTAGACTAGGAGGAATTTGCGACTTCATTCGTAAGAATGTTTTGATTATGAGAGTCAATATAATTATCTTTATTTATAACTAGTCGAGCCCCGAGGCTTCGCTTGCGTTTATCAAGTTAAAAATTATTCTATATTATTATGTTAAATCTATGTCTATTCCAAATTTCATCCCAATGCGTTCAGCCGTTACAGGTTAAGGAAAAAACAAATATACATACACACTTACACACAAACTTTCGGATTTATAATATTAGTGTGATCCGAAAGTTTGTGAGCACATGCTACTTTTTAACTTGATTAACGCGGGCGAAGATGTGGGGCTGCTATGAGCTAGTTAATAATATGATTGTGATAGTGTAATAAGTATATACAGTTACAAACCTGCACAATTTGGTGAAGCTGAAAATTTTGATGATATATATTGAGATTTTTCCATAGCTAAATAAAACTGTTCAGTTTGCTTGCCCAGGATCATAATAAACGATAAATGCCATAAAACCCATACAAATGTCATTACAATAATTCTTAATAGAAATCTCTGAAATAAAATGTGTTACTTTTAAACCGACTTCTTAATTAAGGGTCTTAATTGGACTGTATGTTATTTTTTTTTTATTGTATGTTACGCGATTATTCCGCCAATTATAAATCAATTTTGTTGATTTTTTTAAGCTATTGCATAGCTTCTATCGCGGGCCTTGAGCGTGGAGACCGAATCCAGAAATTCCGTAACGAAAATAACCTAACACCCCCACTCCGACCGGCACAGCGGTGATACTTTTTAGTTTTGCCATCTATCGATGAATAGCAGAACTTTTAATGACTTTTTTGAAATATCACGCTTGTCACTTTAGTTCAGCATCTCGCCTCTAGGTGGCAGGAAAAAAAATACTGCATAAATAAAATAAATAATTACAATTGCATAAGTTGATAAAAAAATGCTATGCAATAGCTTTACCGCGGCAGTCCCCGAGTGCCACACGTCTTTTTTGCTTGGTAGATTATACTTCAGAGGTCCCACACAAATGTTATCGGAATCGATCAAGCCAGAACCAAAATATAAGCGGTGAAATCATTTTTGTTTTTGAGCTTTGCTTGCGTTTGAATTATGAAAAGATTATACGAGTGAGCAGAGTAGGTGACGTATAGACGTTACTCAGATGTATTAGTTTATTCTTTTACATGTTTTTAACAGTGTTGGGAGGTTGAGTAAGTATTATAAAGTAAGAAGGTAAGTATTTTGTAGCCGCAACCAAACTGGTTTTACAAAAAGTTAATTAATAAATAGATAACACTTCATTGAACACCAAATCACAATAGAGACATAAAAAATAAAACTCAATCTATGTGTTTAAAGGGTGGTCTTATCGGGAAACCCAAACAATCTAACTGCAAAACCAGTTCCTAATGAAATTGTTTTTTGTTATATACATAAGCGGATTTGCAAGTTTTGTCATTCAAACTACCTCATTTGATGACGGACTTCGGAATCTGTTTGGCTTTTTTTTATTCAAGATAAGCAAACGTTTGGCCAAAATCTCACCTGTAGGTAACCGATGATGCGGTCGACGATGGAGCTCGTTTGCCTACTTGTTTTGAAGATGCCTATTCACTCGCGACAAGACTCCCATATTGTATTTAGAAGGAAACACAGACTCAGGTAAGGAGTTCCATTCCTTTGCGGTTAGCATAATGAATGTGGAAGCAAAATGCTTCGTCCGCTTCGGCTATGAGGTCCTTCTTGGGCGCCTGTACTACCCTGTGGAGTTTTACCTCCTAAATGGTGGCAGATTTAACTACCATCTTGATATAAAATCTGCATATTTTTTTATTTATTACTTACGCGATAAGTCGGATCAGTATTAGACGCACGAGTTTGCGTGAAAGTTATCCATTGCTGCATATATACTAACGTGTGAAAAAAGGTGTCAGCGATGAATTGCAAAACCTGTAAATGAAAGTTAAAAGCCATTTTAAAATAAAGTACATAATCAAATGTAAGCCCGTATTGTTCATATTTTGTAAAACTTACTAATCCCTGAAAAACTTGTATGTACATGTCGTACGAGTCCATGATCAAATGATATACGTGAAACATTTTATTCCAATATTTATCTTGCTGTCTCACGTTTTTCTTCTTAGTACTTTCAATTTCATTTGCCCAACTGCTTAGATTGTTCTTCAAAAGAGTCATTATTCTTATAGCGTATAACATGTTTACTTGGAACAGAAAAACGGTGCAGTCGGTGAGTAGATCAATCAAAGTGAATTTCTGATGACTGTAATGAACATAACCGTAAAAAATGGCAAAATTCAAAGTTATTAGTATGCTGTAAGCCCAGTTAAGCATTGTATCCACGTTCAAAGTGTGATAGTTCAAATTTCTTAGAACTTGTTGGATTTTGAGCAAAAGTAACACGTTGACAGAACTGTGAGAAGCGTTGGCTATAAAGTTGTTGAAATGTCCAACAGCATATATTGACAAGTTTAAATATTTACTTATTGAATATATATTTTCTACTTTGCGTTTATTGAACACCACCAGAATTGTTATATAATTTAAAGTAACAGCGCGGATTCCAAACATAGCAATGTAAACACAAGTTGCAAAAAAAGATATTAAATTTACTGCTAGGCTATTAGGAGTTACAAAGTTGTCCCGAATTTGATACTTTGGGTAAAAAAACAAGCCTTGCAAAATGTTTAACGGTTTTATATATCTGTGAAATGTTTGATCCACTATGTTGTTCAATAATACTTCTTTCGGTATTATCCGTATTTTTGTCTTTTTAATATTCGGAAACATTTTTAATGATAGACACTTCACACTTGAATGTGATGGTTTATTATGTTTATATTTTCTAGTATCCTTTGTCCTATTCCATATGTAAGGAGCCAATTAAATTGTATTAATGGCTTTTTGATTATAACATTGTACAATAAAGATATCAAAAAATGCTCGTTATCCATTATATAACACATCGACAGTGTCATGGAAGGTTTTTTTACCGACTTCCCAAAAAAGGAGGAGGTACTCAAGTCGACAGTATTTTTTTTTTATGTGTGTTACGTCATTTTTCTCTCCAAGTGAGCCGATTTCGAAATATTTTTAGTTTGAAAGATGGTACTTTTTAATTGGTCCCATTTAAATTTGATCAAGATCTGATCAGTCGTTCTTGAAATATCGTCAATAATGTCTATTTTGTGACGAATAATGCGTACTTTGACGACGTTCTCGTTTACCCGACTTCAAAAGTTACCTCATAACTTCTTTCGTTGTGAGCTGATTTTGATTTTTCTTTTTTATTTGAAAGCTGGTGCTTTTTATGTAGTCCCATTGAAATTTGATCAAGGTTTGATCTCTAGTTTTTGAGTAATAGTCAATAATGCGTGTTTATAAATTAAATCTGATCAAGGTTCCGATGATAAAGCGGTGAAGTTGGTTTATTTAAGCTTTGCTTGTGTTTAATTATTAATTATATAGAAAACGCTGAGTCCATGAGGACCAAGTGCACTTGAAATTTATAAACATTTGGCTGGAGACTGAAAGAGTCGACACGTGACCGAAATGCTGGGTTGTATTTTGCACAGCAAAGTAATTAAACAATGTAATTGTTCTTAAAAAAATTTCATGAGGAAAAAACTTGTATTTCCACCGAGAATTGAACCCGATACGCGCTGCTTAGAAGGCTGATGCGCAACAAACTACGTAAACGGACAGGATTTGAAGATCAAAGTACAAATGATATATACGATGTTCTACAAATTTTAAGGTGAAATGTTACCACACTCGTTTACATAAAACGACTATTTTGCTCGTCCTCTCTTTTTAAAGCTTAAATTTGATTAATATGTTGAAAACGAAAAGTACAGAATTATGGCAAGATTTTTATCTACCAGTTTTTCTCATTGAAGAACAACGTCATGGTGTGATATTATTATGGTATTTTTAACGCTACTACTATAGCTTGACTACAATATAGTTTTCTGACATGACATATGTCTATATATAATGCTGTTTGTTCCACGTTGAAATATTAGTAGGTTTGATAGTTCGATGCCGCGTAAAAGTTTTTGTCACTATAGATAGACTAGATACGGGATTTTGCAAAAAATAATTAATTCCGATGTCACTAAAGCAGCGATGTTACGTTTTATAATATATTTGATTTCACAACCCCACTGCAGCTTGTTTGTTCAGTAGTTTATTTGTGTCCAATAAAATACGAAATTTATTGTTTATTTACCTACATGGTAAATTGTCATGTTTGATAAGAGAGACACTGTATAAGCCTAATCAAATAACCAACAAGACCTTACCTGTCCTCAAAACACAATTAACACCAAATCTGAAACTAATTTGAAAGGTAAAGCGGCACGCACCGGCGAGGTGAGCGGAGTGGAGCGGAGCGAAGCAAACAAAGCAAATTTATCGATGTATCGGAGCGGCGATCGTCCAATATCGCCGTCAACAAAGGCTTACAAGAGTTTAGGGCACGCCCGTCGGCTGCATATTCAACGCGGGACGAGAGTCAACACTGTAGGTGAAGAGCTAGTGATTAATCAGTAAAATATGTCGCAAAATTTGTCATCATAATGGGACATTGGCCTTGATGAACTGCCTGATAACTAAGTTGGGTGAGCGTTCGCTAGCAGGGGTATCGGGTCGATTCCCGGCAGAAAACACAAGTTTTACCCTCAAAAAAAACTTGTGTTTCTGGTTCAGGTTGTGATTGTGTGTGTGATGTGAATGTTTCTGGCACCCACGACACAAGTCATCGAACTAGTGTGGGGCCGTGAGTGTATAGTGAGCGTTTATGTTTATGATAGTTTTTTGTCACTGAAGTCCTTTTAACCCATGATTAGTTTATAAATAACAAACAAACAAACACATTGACACTCACAGCGCCAACTTAATAACCAACAATTGAAAACATGGAAGAAACTATCTTGTGCGCCATTATTTGTGAAGCCTACGCAGGAGATTTCCCTTCGAAAAGCAGACGTTCGTCGAGTTAAAGTAGAGGTTATGAAGATCACCTCAACACCCAACGAACCCAGAATAGATTGAAGAAACACAGAACGGAGAGCGGAGCCCCATACTAAGTTCAAAGTATTGTATTGTGGGTTTCGGAAACATTTCCATATCACACAAAGAATCACAACCAGAGCCCAGAAGCAAAAATGTCTTTTGAGAGGGAAAATTGTTCTCCTGTCGGGAATCTAGCCCAGGACCCGGCGCCGAAAGCAGGGACTTGTCTACTGCGCCGACTAGGCCGTCGAATAGTCAGCGAAAGCAAGATAAATGTGTCCGTAGAAAGAGGCAAAGTAATTAAGGGACGTAGGCTAGAACTTAACATAATTGCTTAACAGCTTCACACAAAGTTCGAAGACTAGTACAGTGGGTGCAGGAAATATTCACATCATACACACTGGGTATTTTTTTTTTTCAATGCAAAATTTTCCTTCCGGTTTGCGCTTCTGGTTCTGCACCAGCACCAATATATACCACTATAAGTCTTTAAACTTAATGTGGGGCTGCGCGTGTGAATGTTTTGTTTTTGTTTATCTCATTTTTTTCTAGAATATGTGTAATGTATAGGTTAGTTGCACCCGTTTCCATTTAAGAAGAGGAAAGAACGATTAAATAAATCACATTTATTAACTCAGCAAGGATTTGGGAGTCGTAGGCCAAAGAACAAGCCTCAATAAAATTGCTTGGAGCTATCTCCCTGTCTATAGCTACGCATGACTGCACATTGACCAATATGCTCTCTGCCGCGTACCTTGCATTTGCATAGTTTATACCCGACCTCATTAAAGCGGATATTTACTGCGCGTTTTATCGACGCTGGTCCGCCGATCATGCGTGGTATTACTGATTTTTCATTAGCTGTTAATCAAACTTTGTGGAAGTTTAATTATGATTTTAATAGTTGATTAGCTTATTTATTTAAATCGATGTCTGTGTTTATAATTGACCGCCGACAAATTATTACCAGCAAATAAACATTTAGACACTGAACACTGAGTAAAGTCTGCCAAACCAGTAATAGGAAGAGTAGAAAGAATATAAACTCGTATTGTTTATTTTTAAGAATACATTTTGTAATCAAAAACTTTTTTATTAATAAAAATATTAATTAAAACCATAAAGTTATTCTTCTATAAAATTAAGGTAGTCATTATATTTTTAGCCGCTACGTACTAATAGTAGTCTGTTAAAACAAAAGATAAAGTTTTCATATTAAGACACAAATTACATAATCACATTACAAGTACAAATCATAAACATGAACAATACAAGATTTTTCGATACATACATTTTTCAAAGTTGGGTCCTTACATACACTGATAGTGTTCATTTTCGGACTCCATTTAATTTGTACTATATTATCTAGACAATTAAAATACCTAACCTACCTATCTTTTTATAATTTATCGCTTAACGTAGCTTATAATTTATTTTTATCTCTTTTAAATGTAAGGTGAGTAAATAGCTTATCCAAATTAAAAACCAATCAATATAAAATACGCGTCAACAAGATTTTCAAAATACTCCAAGTTACTCCAAATAAACCTAATAAACAATTTTTAGTAAAATAATATTTAGTCTAGAATCGATCGAACAGATGAATCACATGTTATTGCCGATCAGTGAAGTACCAAATACTTCGTATCATTTCAAGATATTGATAACCTATCTGAATCACCATCTCGGAATCATTTATCTCAAGTATTCTCAGTACACTCTATACACTAAGAACACAAATAAAAGGCATTGCAAACAGAATAACATATATACATTGGCAAGTCTTCAAGCTAAATGTCATTTTATTTTTAAATTATTACAAATCTCGGTTACACTGAATTCTATCTTTTCAAGTTAAGATGAAGTCATATCAAGTTTTGTTTCTTGTGGTAGTGCTATGTGTGAGTTTACAAAATGCAGCGGATCTCTCAGTGGGAACTAGTATCAACAACCAGCTTGCATACACGGAGAATGTCAAGTTAAATGCCATCCCGCTTACGACAAGGACCAAGAATGTTTTCTATAATGATAATAGCACTAGGATTATAAAGGTTAGAATTTGAACTCATGCAGTAAATACAAACGCATTCACACTCACAGCCCACACTAAGTTTACAAATTGTTTTCATCACACCCAGAACCAGAATCACAAATGCTACTGGAAAAAGAAAATTGTGCTCCTGTCGTTAATTGAATCTATGATCCACGGCGGACTGCGTAGAGAGCTGAAACTTGTCTACTGCGTCAACTGGGTTATCATACTGATATTTTTGATGATAATATATCTTCTTAATAATTAAAATTAGGAGATTAACATACAACATTTTAGAACCAATTTTATTAGAACCCCAAAAATTTTTTTAAAGAAGCACATAACCACACTATAAATAAGTACCTTTTTTTTCAGGGTATTTGGGCGATTGACATGGACAAGTCCAAAGCTAAAGTGACTATAACGTCTGGTGGAGTTGGATCATCTTTCGTCAATGTCAAGATAAAAAGTGAGAGAGGAGACGGCCTCTTCTATCAAGTGCAAGTGTTTGTCTAATATTGATTAATCAGGATATGATGACACCTCATTTAATAATCGAGGCTTTATTTTCTTAAACTAGAACAAAATTAAAATTTAAGTTAAATATATAGCTGTGTTTAAGTTATTTTCTGTGACGTCGTGAAATGAGTTTAAGGCGATAGCGGCGTGCTGGGAACATGACTCAGTGCAAGATTTTTTTTTTCATTATTTTTTATTTAAGAGCTTTATCAAAATTTGATTATGTCTCAGCTCTTAAAAAATAATTATAAAAAAGCATATATCGGTAAAAACATTATTTAATATATTAAAATTTTTACCTACTATTTACTCACAAAGCGTTGCAAAATTACGCACCACGCAACTTGCGATATAAGATGCGAAGATTTGATTTTGAAGGGAAATGTATTAATACAACAAGAACGCATAAGAACACAGTTAAGCTGGCTATAGTACCGGGTTCAAATGAACTATCCACCATTAGTTAAGCATCTGCTCAGAACGTTGTAAACATAACAGCCGTGCATAATTATGATGCCAAAAATAATTATCCTTCTTCTTGCTTAGCCGTTTTCGTCCATTGTTAACTAAAACAACACGTACCTATATAGAGATTTGATCATACGAAGCGCTTACTTGTTCTTTATATAAAAAAAAACTATACAAAACGCAGCACACAAAGAGAATCTGAACTCTCTTTTCACTCTACGTTCATTTGGATTCCATAAAAAAATGCAACCTCATCAATTTAAACGACCCGTTAAACTTCAAAAACGTCATTCCATTAACAGTCACTGTCACAATGACAACTCATATCTCAAACTGAAAAGCGTAGAACATGAAAAAGTAATCCACCGACGATTTATACAGTGCGGCTTTATCAAAAGTTGGACACATTCGTGCCAGATGTGACCGGGTGTGGAACGACTCTAAAACTTTTTTTAACTCGTCGCATAATGGATTATTACGGACTTTTTACTCGTTAAATATGGCAGTTCTAATAGTTGTAATGTTTCATTGAACGACGATTGATAGGAGTTGGGAACTTGAGAAAGAACCGTTCAGTTGATATATCGTGTTCATGGTCAAGTGGTGAAAGTGAGAGGTTATGAAATCGATTGTTACTTTGACATTGCTCCGGAGTTAGTATATCAGTGTATTATTTCCAAACTTTTTATTGATCACGTTACTTTAACAAATAATTTATGTTAGGACATAGGACATTTGAATGAAATGTAATACGTTATAGCTCTGTAACATATATGGCGTTTATATATGTTACAGAGCTATAACGTATTACATTTCATTCAAACAAATTATTGCAGCGTTATAGAATTAAATTTGTACTATTAGCATTACTGTAATGCATTTAAATATTATTATTTCTATGCATTAAGGTGCTATGTAATATTTAGTTGTTTTTTTCTTTCTATACTATTTCAATGGGCCAATTGCTTTTATTATTGGCAAATAAATATATTTTCTTCTAAACGTTTTAGTGTATAAAATAAACATGAGTATCATTGGAATTATTGGTAGAAACGGGATATTTACCAAGTATTTTACAATTCCTCGTAATCATTAGCTTTTAACGCTGCCGAAATATCGAGTTGAAATGAAATCCCAAAAATACTTGGAAAATAACCCATTTCTAACAATAATTGTAATGTGAGTTACCATGGCAGTTTGTTGTCAAATTATTGATTCTCTAGCTAAGTTAACATAACCATTGTACTGTATAAGAGTCATCAAATTATACAGAGATTGTCAGATTCTGTATTTCGTATTACTTTCGAATTCAAATGTGCAGAAAAGTATTTTAATGAAAATAAACACACTCATAATCGCTTTCATTTTTACACCTGACGCCCAACGGTCACCACTTACAAGTCCCTTCGCTTGAATTTAAGAGACTTTTGCATGGCAAGTGTATTTGAAGACTGTGATGGAAATGCAAAATAGATTCACAATTCATTTAGACACAGACCATTACATCTAAAATACATATTCCTTGTCGACGAAAATTGTACAAAGGAGTTGAATTTAGTACCCATGACGATGCTGCTAACAAATCAGTAAAATAATTAGTATACATAATACATTACTCACCAAAAAGAATGAATATGAGGATAACGAGGTTTAACTAAGAACCAGCGTCGAGTTTTTAGCTCGACATAATGCTGAGTTAACCCTTTTGGTGTTTAATTGTATGTTTTTTGTTTTCATTAGTTATTTTTATTTTTGTGTCAAAAATTTGTATTTTCTTTATTTTCTTTCTAATATAAGCAAATGTATTCTTCAAATCGTATATTTCCACGAAGATAAATATAAATCAAAAGTCAAACTTTGCGGCCGCAATCGTGCTCTCAAATCGTCGTTTTAACGCTTTGATAAATCGAAAGGAAAGCATGAGCATAAAGTAAAGAATTCTTGGAGTTTTGTTACGCGTGGCTGACTGTTGCGAGGAGTTTGAGTCTTTTGGAAACTACAGAAATTGACAAAAACAAGCAATTATTTAAAGCTTTTGTTGAATCATTTGTATTACTTTTATGTCATTACTAGACCTATTTCGGCTACACACGAGTGCAATTTCCGGTGTATTTTCCATCTTGGACCTAATAATTACGAGCACAACAAAAAATATGTCAAATCATTTGTGTCAAGTGAAGTCATTTTCGAGTTTTTGCAAGACTAACGCACAAAAATTGGTTTTAAATATTAAATATAATTTAGTGTGTTTGTAACAATATTAATATGTTAGATGTTTGAAGTAATTGAGCAGATTTATATAAGAATTAGAACAAAATATTGGCCAAAGATTTTTTACCGTCAAGACACTTTATTATGCGCAACCAACTAGCACAAACAGCCAATCTTACAATACTCAGTCATCATTTACGAACATTTACCATGAGAGGGAGTTTTCAAACGAGGCGTTTTTTGCTTTACAGTGTGACATTGTCACCGATTTCTTTTTATTTTCATTATTGCCAAAAATGTTATAGAGATCTGTGTTGGTATTTTTTTTGTTCAATTATTGAATTTATTTTACAACACCAAACCTTAATTCACTTTTTGTTTTTATTTCAATCCAAAGGTTATCTGGAATAGATATATCGCTATTAGCGAAATTATATATATATGTTTCTCTGTAAGCTGTATGTATTAATTTTGATGTCAATAATGAGTTATTATATTAGAGAATGGACCTAATGTTATAAGCATCTGTAACTTCTTCTACACTACGTGTCAGATAGTAAATGCTTGTAAGTCCTAGTACAGTCAATCTGTCCGATTCACAAAACTTTTATTAGTTTTAAAATGTTCTAGATGTTTTTATTATAATAAGAAATTTACAAACAATTAATAAAGATAAAAATTTGCTGTTGCTCTACCTGGATCTTAAATTATTATTAAAATTATTAACCATGGATATTTACCTCCCTACATCTCAAAGGAAAATATAGCCTACACCCTTTTATAGCCCGTCACCCAAAAATATAACACGCATAGTTTACGAGTATCGCATTTTATTATATTTCATTCTCTTAAACCTAAGTAACGCACATTCTCCATCCCGCGTATATTTATGATCAAAAATAATACTTTTCTTCCATATTTCGCACCCGAAGCGTAAGAAAACCGCTCCAAAGTGTGGCTCAAATGAATTATAACGTGATCATATAAATAAGGATTTAAGCCGCCATCAGAATAAATTCTCCAGTACGGTTGCAATGAACTTTAGAGACAGTTGCGAATCTTTTAGACGACCCAGTTGGCGCAGTGGGCAGGTGCCCGTCCTCTGCGCCGTGGGTCCTGGGTTCGATTCCCGGCAGGAGTACAAATTCCTTTCCAAGGGATATTTGTGCTTCTGGTTCTGGGTATAATGTGTGTGTGATGTGAATGTTTCCGGCACCCGCGATACAATTCTTTGAACTGAGTGTGGGGCTGTGAGTGTGAACGCGTTTGTTTTGAACATGTTGATTACCATCGATTTTAAGTCAAATGAAGCATGGACATTCAGAGGGACCGTATATAGCGCCTTGTCAATGAGATGTAATACGAGTATCTTGGCTCGTAGATTTGCATAGTGTACTATGCCAGTTAAATTGAAACTGCTTGGTCTTTTACTGTCAATCGTTTTATACATGCAGTCTGAAGGCGAAATACACACAAAAGTCCTACAACTTTCTACAAATTTAATATAACCATAGTTTCCAGATGCAGTTGGGGCTGCCACGGTTTCTATTGCGTTAATATACATAAAAGGACAGCAACGCTATTGAGCGGCATACGTGGGCCCTATAGTCTTTTGGCCATTGTTAAAGAGAATTTGAGCTCTTATTTTATTAGACACTGGTTATGCAGGCTACAGCTGCATTTACAACTAGGGTCTCAGTATCTTTTACTATTTAATTTTTTTAATTTTATGTGTACTAAAATAGTCAAATCAATTTCAACTGAATTTAATAATTAAGAATTTGAATTATTTTTAATATCCGAGGTATAGGAAAAAGACTAAAATATAATATAAATATATATTGCTATTCAATATGATTATTTGTGCTAATTTAAAATTCTGTTTTGTCTATCTACTGTGGTACCGAGGAAGTATTACTTTACGTGCAATTTGTTTGTTTTTACTGCCGTCTGCAGCGGCGGATTAGGTCGCATTGTGGGCCTCCGACTATTCCGTGTTGCGTGTTTTCTGTTGGATCGAAAGCTCAAGGAGCTGTGCAATGCTAAACTTTTTCAATCCAGTGAGACAAATGTAACTTCTGTGTTTATATTTTGTTGAGATCGCGTGAGGCAACTGAAAGCAACAATTGGCGAAGATCGGTTTCTTCGAAACTGAATGCCATTCCACCAAATTTGTCACGCAGTCGTTTGATTGAGAGGCGTTATATATAAGTAGAACACGTAACTAGTAGTATCTTCTAGGTATGCATGCTACATTTATAGCCGCATTAACATATTCAATCAGGTAAGATGGCGGCTAAATGCTTACCTATCTGGCAAAAAAAAAACTATATTTTTCTCCGCGCACATCTTTCACCCATACAAGCTTATCTAAGGTCATACAAGCTATGGTATGTTAGGAGTTCATTTTCTCATGCAGATGTTGATGATTTTTTTGTTGATACTTCGAGGGTGGGTAGTATAAAGGCAATCATAAATGTGAAAGAGGTACGACATTTTATCTTTAAGAGGCATTTCAGTATATGCGGGTACAGCTAGTATTTATATAAAATATTTAAAAAACTGCTTTTACACTCACAGCCCCATACTAAGTTCGATGACTTTTTCGAGGGTGTCGAAAACATTCACATCACACACTCAATCACAACCAGAACCAGAAATACAAATTTTCCTTGGGGAGAAAACTTGTGTTCTTGCCGGGAATCGAACCCGATACCCCTGCTTCAAAGGCGAACGCTCACCCAACTAAAAATATAAAGATACTGAACACAAAATAATTTAGGTTGTCCCGTACATCGTAAAATCAGTGAATTCACATCAGGCATTCAATGAGTACAATAATTATACGTTCTTAATTATTCTTTGAAGTTTTATAAAATCATAGTTTATCATTATCAACAAGATATCTAAACTCTATTGAGTTTCTTTGAATAGTCACGAACAAATATCTTCGAGCAAAGTATCAGATAAGATGGTGGTCAAGTGCTTGCCTAACAAGCATAAAAAAAAGTAGCATCAAAATATTTTGTCTTCCAAACAATTTTCGGCAAAAGTGTTTAAATAACCAGAGTCGTCGTAAGGGCGTTACAACAAAAACACGGAGTAATCGCAACTTCGCCCGAGTCAAGAGTTCCGTATAATTAAATAGTGATTAAGCTCGTCGAGAAAGGGTTGAGACTGGGAGAGTATTACCTACTATTTTAATCAAAGTTCGTACTTACTCGTTTTAGCTGTTTGATGGTCGTCTGGTAATGCTTTTAGTTTTATTTTGGAGGTTTGTATTACCTGTGACAGGCTAGTAATTGCTGATATAGTTTTGTGATTAATAGTGGATTTTTTTTTGTTATTTAAAAACTATTGTTTCAAAATATTAGGAACCGTTTTGTAACTCTTGGATTTTAGATTTTCATCTTATTGAAATAACTACAACAAATAAGAGTGATACCTTACCACCATCAAGTTAAAAGTCTGCCGCCAAGCCAAATACGGTGTTCCGGCAGTTGCCGGAACACCGGTATTTGGCTTGGTGACGATGTGATCGAAGCTGGTAAACACACTAGACCTGGAATACGCAGGCTCTCAAGGATAGTTATCCTTTATGATAGTTATTCCACTTACCATCAGGTGAGATAGTGGTCAAACACTAGCCTGTCACAAATAAAAAAAATAAAAAAATACCAAAAATATCAGTGCTTATGAAAAAAACCTTGATTTGTCTGTTAAAACCAGAGCATAATGCCAGGCTATTGCTAATTGTGGTGACAAAACTTAGAAAAAAGTGTGTGTCGTAAAACACGATATAAACTTTTGTATGACAGCGAAACATCTATCTAAAAACTTAAATAAATATAATCTGAATTTCAGTAAGGGCTCCAAAGATTTTCATGAAATTTAGTATGCAAGGTGTTTCGGGGGCGATAAATCAATCTAGCTAGGTTTAATTTTTAGAAAACTTCCTTTTTTTTTGCCCTCTGTGCCGTGGGTCCTAGGTTCGATTCCCGGCAGGAGCACAAATTCCTTTCCAAAGGATATTTGTGCTTCTGGTTCTGGGTGTAATGTGTGTGTGATGTGAATGTTTCCGGCACCCACGATACAAGTATTTGAACTTAGTGTGGGGCTGTGAGTGTGTGAATGCGTTTTTTTTTTTTTAACGTGCAAAACTCGGTCATCCAGGTACTTTCCACTAACGTAACATAAAAGTGTTTTATCCCTACCACTTTTCGTCACACAAAAAGGTTGCGGATCAGAATATCAAAGAAACCCATGAGAAATTCCACCTCAAAATACTTTATAGCGCTGGAAACCTCGGATATGAGAAGAAGAATAACAAATTATATATAATTATAAAATAAAGTAAACTAATTAATACTCTAAAACATGTTGTTATTCGCTTAAATTTCATGTATACTTTATATTTTATCAGTTTTTAGATATATCTGTACTTGCGGCCACTTTCATTGTCATAAATTTGCTTATATGCACCGTAGCGGGCCGTGATCTCACTAGAATGGTTCCAACAGAATACCAGCGTCGGAGATAGGTGGGTGACTACCTTCTTCGATATTATGCTGAGTTGGGACCATTTTGTGAGTGCATATTAATTATAAGGGTAGTTCTAAGTTTTTTTAATTTCATCGTATTTATTCCTTATACTAGTAATTGATGTAGCTCATACAAATAAATTTATATTCTATTCTATTCTAAAATAATTCTGGTCTTCCAATTTGAACACGTAAAAACGGCAAGTGCCTACTCGCGATGACGCATCCTGGCTCGAGTCGCGCATTAGCACGGCTTATTAATTATAACTCTTTGATGACGGAGTACAGTTTTATGTACTTGAGGTGTGAGAGAGTTGCAAGTGTGAGTGGAGGTATGAGTATGATGTTGTATCAAAAGTTTATGACTTATGTTTGAGTTTCTAGGTGCCATCAGTTACTTAGCTGGTTGCATATTAAGATGATACACAGATTTGTTGAAGCCGGAGTTGTGAAAAATCGGATAAGCTATTTACCCACAATACATTAAAAAGAGATGAGCATAAATATCAGAACTTTGTCTCATTTTCTTGGTTAAATGATAAATCATAAAAATCATATTTGTCTTTTATATAAAATTAATATGGTTTCTATATATTAAGGTAAACATTTTTATTATTTAAAGAATGTGGTCCATTTTAATAAGATTTAATTATTTATAGGACCAGGTAATGGACGATATCACTGTTTCAAGAAATGTACATGGCGTCTTTTTTTTATGCATAATAGGCAAGCATTTGACCACTATCTCACCTGATGGAAAGTGACGATGCAGCCAAAGATGTAACATTCTTGCCTAGAAGATACCTATTCAAAACCGTTCAAAACTTTATAACTATGCGTTTGTTTTGTAAAAACTGGATCGCGTCAGAGACATACATTTTTTGTAAACTTTCCCATGACCACAATCATTATCTTGTACCGATTCAACAACACTAAACAATGAGGCGTCTAGCGCCCTTCACTCGAGCGTTCTTAGAGGATAAGGGCCCACAAGAGGGCGTTTAGCACCAATGGCCCTAAATAACGGTGTTTACGCCTCTTTTGTTATCTTTAGTGGAAGGAAGGTTAATTTATTGACTGGGTCTGATGAGGAAGGATGTAAGGGAAAGTCTTGGGGTTTGCTAGCTTTTTGTTCAAGTTTACCAGTTTATTTTTCGGTGCATTCTAACTTTAATCAGAATCTGTTGTCTTGCTTTTTAAAGTATCAGATTTATTATTGAATTATTTTAAAATATATGAGATAGTAACAGACAGTAACAGTTTTAAAAGTCAGCAATGGTAGTAACCTCACAATTAGAAAAGGTTAATAATTTTAAATTAGTAGAGTTTATTTTCTGTAAATAATTTATTTATTAACCCCCAACGCAAAAAGGGGTATTAAAAGTTAAACCTATGTATTTGTGTATCTGTGTCACTATCTTTGGCATCATAGATCTCAAATGGCTGAACCAATTTCCATTTAGTTTTTTTTTGTAAGGTGACTTTATCGAGAGTGTGCGTGGTTATCGGAAAATGGTACAGCATTTTTCAAACACAGGCATCACTGATATTTTTAAAATTTTGAATTTGCCTATTTGAAGGATCTGTTGTAAGAAATATCAAGATTCAAATTATATACTTACTACAAATTCATAAAAAGTTATATCGTTTGATAAAACTTTTTCAGTTAAGCTAATATAACTTTTTCCAGTTCACTCGAACCATTTCGCTTCTACGTTCATCATCCGTTCAGCGAAGGAGTGGAACTCATTGCCTTCGTCTTTGTTCCCCGAACGGTATAATCTGGTGTCTTCAAGTTTCGAGTGAATAGGTATCTTCTAGGCAAGCATGTCACATCTTCTGCATCATCACTTTCCATCAGGTGTGATAGTGGTCAAATGATTGCCTATTTTGTTTAAAAAAACTTTTTTTTATCAAAAGTTGTATGATTTTTGTATTAGTTGTTTACAATTAAGAGGATACAACATTTAAAAAATATTATACGCAAGTTTGAGCAACCGTTTTTTAAGAAAGACCCCGGAATAAAGTCGGTCTAAAATCAGTGACTTTGATGTCTTACCAAATCGTTATTTGCAAATATTGATTTTTTAGATCGCTTTACCCATCACGGGCAGAATAAAAATTATAAATAACTTAGCTACCCACTTACTCGTATGGATCGCACCCCTTTACATCATAGCTTTACATATTCTCTGATAATTAAAGTTTGTATTCGTTTGTATGGTTTAGACACAATGCTGAAACTTACTTATAAATCAACTTAGGATGTTGTTTCTCTCGATCGAATATGTTTTGTCCTAAGTCAAAAGTTTTATGTGTCAAAGTAAGACAAAACATACAGAATTCAACTACAGAAGGTTTATTATGCGTTTATTTTTTTTTTAAATGAGGACTAGGTTTTATGTCTATGCTAAAGTGGAACTGAAATGGTTTTTATTGCGACTACACACCCATTAACTAAGTTAGTGTAGATCCGGACTAGTATTACATTACTATTAACTATACAATAAATAAAACGTTCCAAATAAAGTTTAACTCCAACGACATGCTAGGTCGGCTACTTTATTTTATACATGTTAGCATTTATGTCTAGGTGCTAAAGTTTACTTTGACGGCTTTGCTATACGTCCGATGCATTGCACTTTGTAAATAACGCGAGGAAATTTTATGAGTACTTTTTACGATGTAGCGAATGTAGAGTTATATATAAAATGGAAAAGCGGGGGCAGTCATAGAATTGCTGCGAGGTAAGCAACACTTATGAATAAATAGGTACAATTTGTTTCGTAAAGACAGTCTATTATATCATACGGTATTATTCGATAGGGTAAGTATTACTCCAAAATGCATTATGATAGATTGAATGCAAAAAAATGAAGATGATTTATCTTCATAAGCAGGTGCTAGTTGTGGATACCGTATCATCAAAAAATGAGATATATTATACATCAACAGGCTACGAGTACATACGCTTTCACATTCATAGTCCCTCACCAGGTTTGAAGATTTGTGTCATGGGTGACGGCAACATTAACATACCCAGAGCAGAAAAACACATTTTCGTTAAGGAGAAAACAAGTGTTTCACTAGGAATCGACTCTGATACCCGCTGCTAAAAAGGCAGACGCGCTACCCTACTTTGCCAAAAGACAGTTCAATATATATGTTAATTATGCAGGTTTCCCCTGTGTGCGCCATTAATATCACAGAATAAACGAATGGTAAAATACCAATTGGATTTAAGGTACAAAGGTATAGGTACGAAAAGCATCAGAGAAAAGTGGTCTTTAGTCGTTTTGCAACACAAGCTCAACGCAACGCAATCCGAACAGCCCAAGGTATCAAACGTATCGTCGCTTACCTCGTAAGATAAAAGTCAAGCAATTCAGTATAGGCATATACTGAATTTTAAAAAAATATAGTACCTGGAACTAGTTATCATTTATCAGCCCAATACCAAATTAACATTATTTCCCAGCTCAATATTTTGTCCTCTCAAAACCTTTACTGAAACGATGGACGTCTTCTAACCATTACCAAGCTAGAAATTACCAACTAACAAAACAGGTTTCCTAGTCAAGTATCCGTTCCTGTCTCCGCTCGTATCTTAGACAGGTTTACGGTCCGCAAAACTGAAAAACAACAGCTCTTTGTGAAGAGTTCTTTGTCTCAAACGATGCTTATCAGCCATTTAGTCGTTTACCTGGACTCGATGGAATGGGGTTCCGTGAATAGAATTCATAATAATAAAATAATATCTTAAATTGAGGTTTTTTAAATCAGTAAATAATAATTTAGTAGGATCCAAAATGCACTGAATTTAGAATCTTCGTCTGTCCCAAAAGCGGCTGTACATTTTCAGCTGAAACTTATAATATCAGCTGTATTATCCTGTATTTGAACAACGAATACGATATTGAAACACTTTTTCATTATTAAGGAATATAATTAAAAGCGATTAATGTTTAAAGTTTTTTTTTATTAGGCAAAATGCATGTACTAGGTCTCAGGTCGGAGCATACTTTTCCTAATTAATATGACTCGCATATTCCAAATATTGAAAACGCAAAAAATAACATGAAGTGTAATATTTTTTATATACACTTTTAAATAAAAACTACTGGAGTGATTATAACCATATAGTGTACAATCGAGAAGATAAAAAAAAAAAAAATCATATATTCAAGTGCATGTCAGGTGGACACTTTTCCTTGGGGAGTAGATAAAAATATTTTCCCTTCTAACAAACAAACGCAAACGCATTCACACTCACAGCCCCACACTAAGTTCAAAGACTTGCATCGTGGGTGCCGGAAACATTCACATCACACACACATTACACCCAGAACAAGAAGCACAAATTTCCCTTGGGAAGGACTTTGTGCTCCTGCCGGAAATCGAACCCAGGACCCCGTCGCAGAGAGCGGACACCTGTCCACTGCGCCAACTGGGTCGACATTTTTTTTCCTCGCTCCGAGCATGGACGCACAGGTAGATATATAATTATCCACGGTGGATAAGGAGCGATATGCCATGTTCCGTTGCTATGTCAAAATTAACACCAAGACCTACGAACGAGGATTATTTCTCTCTACCAAAAGTCAAACGGCAGTTTTATCCACTTTTTGTTGCGCCCATATGTTATAAAGGGATAAATATATATGTCTACGCCAAATGTCAAAAAGGGATATACTTTCCCTTTCCACTGCTGTCATGCTGAGTATGGTGGAAATGACAATCTTGTCCTTTGTCAGTGGATAAAAACAGGATACAATTTATATTCCTACGCCATGCTATGGCTGCTGGAGTAAAATTTAAGGACTATACATAAAAAAAAAAATATACGGAACCCTTACAGGATTAAACTTCTCGACTTACCATTTTGCAGCCATCTTGTTTATCATTGTGTAACCGGAGATCATGGCTGATGATATTGTCTTTATTATAACGACTCTATAAACTGACTTGTGTTTGTTGATGTTTACCTTATATTATATTTTAATTTTATATAGATAAATTGATAGAGTGAAGAACAAGTTTTGCTCTTTTGATGGTATACTACTAGCTTCTAATAAAATCCTTTTATTTTATCTGACTCATCTATGGACTAAACAAATGTATATCGAACACATAACACACAAAAACGAACACATTGTTTTGAATTACTTGTTGTTTTTTTGCGGTCATTATCTATTTGGTTTAGTGTAGTTAATATTGTAAATAAATTGCGCTTCATTCTTCTTAATTATAATATTAATTTGGTAAAGTAGAGTTTTTATTTTAGATAAATAACGATTGATTCTTCTTTATAATAATGTTAACATCTACAGATAAGTGCCAGCATTTTGATCACGCCATGATGGGAACGCTACCCACTGGTAGTGGGCTTGAGCACTTGAGTTACCTATAAGCTCGATGTCTTGTAGGTAACTTTAGTTCTTTGCTGTACATAGTTTTAGTTTAGTTTAAGGAAATATTGGCAATTGGCCCGTAGTTATTACAGGATACCTTTATGGATGTAAAAAAAAAAAAAAAAACATCTACATATATCTATATATAATCTATATATGTAGATGTCGCTTACCATCAGGTGAGATTGTGGTCAAAAGTTTGCCTGCCTTAAATTAAAAATATATATATATTACATCTATGCTCTACGCCTAGTATTTACCATCGGCCACATCATGACATACTTACTAACTGGAAATAGAGGTCTAAATATAGACTATGAAAAAGTAAGACACCCACGCCTTACTTTCAAACCAACATAATTGAATATTAAATCAAGCAATAAATTATAATACCTCGAAAATTCTCCTCAAAAACCCTTCTCTAAAGGTATTTAATTTCACATGGCACCCTCAGCAGATTCCGAATCTGGGTTTTCTAAATCTATGCGTTTTTTGTTCCGAATTGTTACAAAGTTAGGGGTTGTTTAACAAATCGGTCGGAGCGGGGATGACAAAACGGAATTGTCGATGCCTCGACTCTGTAGTTTAGGAGTTGCTGGAAATTTTATGTACTGCTCAAGGAGGTAGAAATACATCATGTTTTATTATTTTAATATGAGATATGTTTTATAATAGTATATAAAGTAACTAGAAAAAATGATATGCGCACTAATTATAGAAAGTGAAAAAGCGGGTCTCCAAATGAACGAAGACAAGACGAAAGTAATGACAAACAGCAACACTAACACAATAAGCCTACATGGTAAGCCGCTGGAATACGTAAACAAATACACATACCTAGGAAAACAAATAACATTTGGAGACAATAATGATGAAGAAGAGACGGAACGTAGAGTGAACATAAGTTGGAAACAATTTTGGTCCCTGGAAGAAATTCTTAAAGGCGCCTTTCCTCTTCACCTCAAAAAGACCATAATAGACACCTGTATTTAACCGACGCTCACATACGGCTGTCAAACTTGGACATACAACACCAAATAAAAACTAAGCTCGTGACGTGCGAGAGAGCGATGGAAAGAAGTCTATCAAAAATAAAAAGAATACACAGAATAAGAAGCGAATACAAAAGAAACAAAACAAAGCTCAAAAACTACTAGTCAGATCTCGATCAAATTTAAATGGGAACAATTGGAAAGCAACATCTATCAAACAATAAAAAAAAATCGGTTTACGTGGAACGAAGTTATGAGGTAACACATTAAAAATAAAACAAAAAAAGAATACAGTTGACTTGAGTAACTCCTCCTTTTTTGTGAAGTAGGTAAAAAAATAGAGTTTGAAATGGATTTAATGAGATAATATCTGCGATAAGTTTTTATATACCATTTTGACCATTCACCTACCAGGTGCCCACTGTTCCTGTCCTGCCTGTCTGTGATAGTTTAGTTTATTTAGTGTACATTTTCTCTCTAAGAAGCGGGTACCGGGTTCAATTCCCGGTGGAAACACAAGTTATCTCTCCAAAGGAAATTGATAGTGTGTGATGTAAATTTTACCAGCACCCAAGTACTCTGTGCCCACGATACAAGTCATCAAACGTATTATGGGGCTATCAGTGAGAAAGCGTTTATGTTTCTATTTATTAGTACAGCTCCACTATACACCTATCTCTAGATAGGTTCGTAATATGACTCTCCAGCTTCTCTTCCATTCGGTTTATTCTCGTCCTGCGATTGCTTGCTTGTTTTTGTCGAGTGTCGGTTGAGTGATCGGACAACTTCGATTGTCCCAAACCGATCGACATTTTACACACTCCACTGGCGTTCTATTCCAGGTGTTAAGTAGGTGTTTGTGCCGGATTGTTTTCTGTTCTGGAATTGATTATTTATTCTTCGTTTGAAATGTTTGATAGCTTATGGGAATTGGGCGCAAATACTGTGTTTTTTTAGTTAGAACAAGCAGCTTTGCACGTGCTAGGTAATCAGAACGGTATAGGCTGTATTTTATTCCAGTGATATTTAAGTGCCATTTATAATCAATATTCCAAATTAAATGTATCCAAATTTTATGTATTTTTATAATAGATCCTGTTGCAGAGATTTTAAACTTCTTTATGCAATTTGAAATGTATACTATTTTCAACCGCCTTTAAAAAAGGAGGTTCTCAATTCGACTGAATGTTTTTTTTTGTATGTATGTTACGCGATATCTCCGCCAATTATGATTTCTTAATTTTTTAGTACATTTACTTGTTTCTATTTTTATTATTGTTTAAGATAACGCACATATATTCCTATTTCTTTGTTTAAAAATTAAAATCCCTTTCCATCGCAGATGAGTTGATTTTTGTTAGAATAATCTGCATTTCGTGATTGAAAATGGCGACGGCACCTGCGTCACACTGACAAACGGCTTTTTGAGTTATCCATGAGCCGGAATTATCGACAGTTCTGAGGTTACCTTCATTATTGTACTAAAAACTTACGTAAATGCAAAAAACTTGGAGTTGAAGCTGACAAAGCTGATGCTGCTTCTTTAAGCTCCTATTTTTTTTCTTTTATATCAGTAAACAAACGCGTATTTACCTTTTACATATTTTTTTATTTAAGATGGTCAAACGTTTGACCACCATTATTATTTTTACACACAAAATGTAATGAATTACAATTAAAACCATTCATTTTAGCTATAAGAGAACAGATATCACTCCCCTAATAACCAAACATTAGCTGAGTGGTATTAGATTTGTAAGCTTCAACCCTTGTTATGTTTTGAGCGTGTATATTTTTTTGATTGTTTGTGTGATGTTAATGTTGCCGGCACCCACGTTACAAGTCTTTGAACTTATTGTAGAGCTGTGAGTGTAAATGCGTTAATTTGTTTTTTTATTTAAGAAAACCTTTAAACAGAACTTTGTGCAAGCGATGTGGTTAGGCTTAGAAAATCTAAACGACAGAGAACTAAAATCAGTATATTGTATTACTACTTAAGGTACGTTCTACATAATATAGCAGAGATGCAAGGAATGCAAAATATCCCGGAGTATCTTCAGACGCTGAAGTATTGTTCTGAACTCAGAAGCTTGTAATTAATTTCAGTCTAATTAGGCTGCATCGCATCTACTTAGTGTAGTTCTCTTACTGAAATAGTGTAGACATGATAAAGTAGGTTTAAATTAATACTCCGAAAGAAGCTCTTGAAGGAACGTGAACATCAATTTTACTTTATATTTTCTGTGATGTTTGGTTTTATGTTACGTAATTATAAGAAAAGCAAAATTAATTAAGACGAAAATAAAACTTGGCTACTATAGAACTTATTGTTGTCTTTTAGTCATTACAAAAGTTTCATAAATGATTATTTGTTATCCTTCGGTTCGGAAAGTAATACGCTCAATGCGAGCTTTAAACTCTGTATTTTTTAAACACTAGACCATCCTACATTCCTCTCATTACATAAAATGCATCCTTTCCTTACCATACATATAAACATCATAAAACTTACGCAGACGCGATTCATATCCACTGGGTTAGTAAGTATATACCTAGCCTTGTTGGCCAAGGTATAATTAATTGCCAGAGATTCAACATTTAGTATTCACTGGGGGTACTATACATAATATGGAACTAATTGTATAAACACATGTTGAAAATTATAACCAACATTATTGGACGGATAGCTGCGTAATTCATCTGATACTAATATAAATTTTCAAAATTCGCAAAGATATCGGGTAAGAACTAAAAACCTAAAACAATATGAACCTGGATTATCAATAGACATAATAAAAACATCTTCAGAATATTCTCTTTAAGACCCTTAAAAGAGGCATCTTGAAACCAAAAAGTTTTAATCATTATAATAAAAATAATCATCTACTCCTTAATTTTCTCCATTTCAAGCCTTAACCACCTCATTAGGTTTTACGTGAAAACATTAAAAGCCACATTTCAAGAACAAAGAAACCCCTAACGCCCACTTAAAACAACAAAAACATGTAAAATAACCACGAAAAGACCGATAGTAACGGGCTCTAGACTATCGTACGATCCTTCTACAGAAAACAGGCGAGGTTTTCCATTCAATAATAAATGAGACGACCTAACTTCGCGCCTGTACCGACACTCCAGTTTCCAACGACTTTTAACTTCTAAAACAACCTTTCTCCAAACACAATCATCTTAAAAACAACCTTAACGTATACGTTATTAAGTTTTATTTTAATTGTAGAATTAATAGGGTTGATTCAGAAGATCTGACGCGATCCGTTGAATTAGACATGTGTTAAAAGCTTAATGCACTTAATAGGCAAGTACCCCAGTACGAACCGTTGCATCAGAAAGTATGTTTTCTAACTAACAATGTTGATATTGTTGGTTTTGCTATAAACCGTTTTTTATTATGTTGGCAAAAGTAAAAGAGCAATTACAAAGATTTCTCGTGAAAATTATATTGAGGAGTTTGAATCGACACATTTAATGTTATATGATCATGTTTCTGATTAAAATACAGAAACAATATTACGCCTTTATTATCAAGTTAAAAAGTAGCTTATGTGTTAATCCTAGATATAAGCTATGTACAATCCAAATTTCTTTTAAATCCGTTCAGCCGTTAAAGCGTGAAGAGGGAACAAAAATTCTTACGCACTTACATTTTAAGCACTAACGTAGGATTTACAATTAAATAATCATACACGGGACGTAACGAGTATTTTCCTTTGCCCTTGTATTTTTATTTTACCGTTTTCAAATTGAAGGTCTCCCAAAATTTTGTAAATCATTGATAAGCTAACGTTTGACCACTATCTCAGTTCTTGGAAAGTAATTATGTAGTTGAGGGTGATAAACACACTTACATTTTAATACCGAATACTACTAATAGCATAGAGACATATTTTTTAACGTGAAAGTGGTAGACTATCAGTGTACTTTAGTGTACTCGTAGAGAGGCTTTGAACATGCAAGTACGAAAAGATGGACCCTTCCACTATGAATTTTATCACAATGTCTTTGTTAGATTTGAAACCATGAGCATCTGCTATCACGGTTCAAATGCCAAAAAGTCACTTTATGTAATTTTTCTATTTCTTTCAATGTCTATTAAAAAGTTTCTTATTATTTTAGTTTAGTTATTGTTACCCAGCTTCAATAAAATATTTAAATGTTTTTTATGTTTAAACGATGCATTTAAAGTCTCAGTAACATAATTTATGAAAGGTGATTAAGAAGAAAAAGATGTTTTTTTTTAAAAAAATTTATGACGAATAGGTTAGCATTTGACCGCTATCTGATGGAAAGCGACGATTTAGTATATAAGATGATACTTACGCAGACACGTCTCTTTAATTTTCAAGATTTGTTAAAAAGTAGGTCAATATTAAAACATATTATTATTAACGTTAAATTTCGATCGAAGTCGACAAATGTAAAGAGATTCGTGATTATCTTTTTTATTTTAGACTGTAGTACTTTTTAAATCTATTAAGAATTCTTGAATGTAACAAATTTTATAAAAAATATTATAAAAATCGGAATATTTACGCCTTTATATCACTACTACCATTGGATAATACTATTGATGGTAATCGTGACACTTCTTAATATTACTAGTACCTAGCATTAAAGAATAGCCTAAAGTCAGATTCTATAGGGTTTACTTATTAGCTTTCAGGTCCGGAAAGTAATATTTGCCAAAATGTTGTAATATTATAATGTTAAATTGCATCAAAAATTTAATTTCTTAAAAGTTGAGCCCCAAAATGTTGAATTCCCTAACAACAGAAATATATAATCGTAGTTTTTATTGAGGGCTCTATTTTTGGCACTTTTACAACAGATATGATCACAAGAACTGAAGTATATGCGCGTGGGTGTTACGAGAGATATCTATCTACCCTCTTCCTAAAAATACATGTAAACCAAAAATAGGTATAGGTATGTAGATATAGATAATACTTTATTGATCCACTTCATATGAGGAATGAAGGTAGTAAACAAGTTTATACTTAAAGTGTCACAACAGGCGGCCTTATCACTAATAGCGATATCTACAGGCAACCTTCGGATGAAGAGAACTATAGAAGGTAATAAAAATAGACGTGGTTAATATCGCGGTTCTAATAATAACTAACTAAATAAACTTTTTCACACTCACATCCCAATACTAAGACCGATGACTTGTGCCGTGGGTTGCGGAAATAGCCATATCACACACAAAATCATCACAAAATCAATCACCAGAAACACAAACTTTCTTTGGGGAAAAAACTAGTGTTCCAAAAACGACCCAGGTGGCGCAGTGGACAGGTGTCCGTCGTCTGCGCCGTAGGTCCTGGGTTCGATTCCCGGCAGGAGCACAAATTCCTTCCCAAGGGATATTTGTGCTTCTGGTTCTGGGTGTAATGTGTGTGTGATGTGAATGTTTCCGGCACCCACGATACAAGTCTTTGAACTTAGTGTGGGGCTGTGAGTGTGAAAGCGTTTGTTTGTTTGTTTGTTTGTTTGTTTGTTCCCGCCGGAAATCGAACCCGATACCTCTGCTTAGAAGGCGAACTCTCACTCAACTAAGCCAACAGGCAGTTCAGTATGAGTCTAATGTGAGCGACCATGTCTATTTAAAATCTTTAGTGACAAATTTGACTGTCCAGTTTCCTGTACTAATTGAATCCGCGTGCCACAAAAAAAATTAAAAACAAATGAATATTCTAAACTAAGTCGACCCTATCCGTTTCTAATGCAACGCAATTTCCATGCGTTGCGGTATTCCAAATCAGGCCTATATCTTTGTTCCGTGAATCCCAGAAACAAAACAGGATAAAATTAATTCCCGACCACATTTCAAAATAGAAAATCGAGGTTGGCGAGCGTCGAGAGCAAGGTGAATCCTCTCGGTAACCACGTGTCTGTGGTATACTTTATTGCTGCCTTTTGATGTACATGTTCACGGCTGGCTGACCCCACTTTTCTAGCTCCGCGTCGCTTCCCCTTTTCGTAATTATACAGAGGTTCACGTTATAATTTTAAGTTTAGGGATGGGTATGTGTCGATGTATTTCTTCTTACAATTTTACGTAATCTGCTTTAGTGGGTATGCGTCGATTTAGTCGCGTCGACGTCTATTTTCTAATAGTTTTACGTAATCAACTTTAAGATAGTGATAAATTTAGAAAGGAAAAATTATCGCTTGAGGCGGGATTTGAACCCGCAGCCTTAGGGTGTCATGCGATAATTTTTCCTTTCTAAATTTATCACAATAGTTCTGTCTAGCATGGCTATACTATATAAGTAAAATCAATCAATTTTAAAATGCTTTTAAATCGTGCAACAAATGCAGCTGTGTTCACATCAGTTTCTTCTCTAAACATAAGCTAAACTATATTTTTGCACTGTACTGTTGCATGAAAAAATAAGAGATCCAACACCACTCTTGTACAATTGACAATAAATAAATCAAGATTTATTGCTAATATACCATTCACACTGCAACAAAGAAAAAAGAATTGTTTTCCTTCATCCGATTATGTGATAAAAAATAATTTAAACGAAAGCAAAGCTTAAAAACTAACTTCACCGCTTTTATTTTAGTTTATGCTTGATCGATTTTGATAAAAAGATATATGGGACCACAACTGAAGTATAATCTACCAAAAAAAAACACCAAAATCAATTCATAATTATTATTGGCAGAATTATCGCGTAAAATACATATAAAAAAACATACACTCGAATCAAGAACCTCTTTTTTTGAAGTCGGTTAATAAGAAACTTGAATATTAAAAGCAGACACAGTGAAATAGAAAAACTTCAATTACCTATAACGCATCCTACGTATTTGGATTGTGCGGACCGCGTCCTCACATGCAAAAGTAAGCATCGTGTCGCAGCTTTTACTCGCTAACCCATGTTGTTAAAAAGGATTACAATTACCAAAGAATTGAAATTACCAGCATAACGACTCTTGTCTATGGAAATGCTTGTCCGGAATTAATGACATTGCAAGAGTACCACGTGTACCGTCCTTTATTTTTGCTTGCACAATCTTAACATGCTTTCGTAGAAATCATCTGCTTCAAACAGCCAACGTTCACATTGCCAACGGAGCACCTCACTACCCTAGCTTACTAATTACTTGAACGTTTACATACTAATCCGACGCAAATATTATGATACGAGTACCTACGTTTAGTTTACGGATATTCGGTTTGTTAATTTTGGCTCTAGATTTTTATTGTTATTGCACTGTTCACGGGTTTGCGAGGTGTTTACTGCGACAAAGGTGTTATAAACTCTGTTGTGGGTTTGAATTTTAGGGAGGAAAAAATTAAGTCGTAAATGTTTGGTGAAATAAGAATCTGTCGAATTTTTGTTATCACTGCAGTTATTACATGCAAGCTTTTACCACTTTGGTAAGTGATCATGTGGTCGACAATAAATAGTATACACACTAGACCTAGATTGTCTGGATTCAGATTCAGATTCAGATTCTTTATTCACCTTGATAATAACAGTGATCGTTATTCTAGGCATGTCACATTACAATTTAATAATTCGTTAATAACAATTGATATTGTAATAGATAACCGCCGGATCATTATTGTTAGTAGCTATAGCTGTGTTTCTGGCACAGAGTAGCAAGCTCCGGGCTGTACCACCATGGATTTCATCATTATGTTACTTTTATTAAACTCAATAGCAATGCTGCATCGGCTCCATCACGGCTTCAAAGGTGTTCAAATTCAGTAAAAACTTTCGTCTTAACATTTTTAATGCTGCAATAAGTAGGTAACATTTAAGCGCATTGTTTGTGTTTTTTGTTAGGCTGCGGCTGGTGACTTGTTTACGTTTTTTGTAGTTACTACCTACGCATGTTTGAGCCAACGAGTTTGTACCTAATATTCTTTAATTCTAAGTTGATACGTGTCGAAGTAAACTGAAGAGCTCTGCACCTGGATAAACCATTTTAGGTTTTTAGGTGTCACAAATTATGTACTTACTTGACAATTTTTTTTTAAATAAAAAAAAATGCTATGTTTATTCCTAATTATTTTAATCAATTTTCTAATTTGTTCTTTTCAGGTAAAAATACAAAAGATTTGACAAACTAGTAAACGTGCTTTCCTCCGCATCTTTCTCCGGAAAAACAAACATTTATCACCACAAGGCATTTTGGAAAAACGTTTTAAACAAAGTTGAAACTCGATAGATTTACTAACTCTGTTTCTTTCCAAATCCAATAGAACACCACTCAACTAGTCAGTTATATCTAGTCGTACTATCCCTCCTGCAAGTCTCTGTAACCCCATCTGGTCTCATCCCGCATTCATAGCCCCTTATGAGATGCAAATGTCCCGCCACCTCGGCCTGTAATCGTTTCATTGTTCATTTCCCATAGCCTCGTATTGTTTACAAAGGTAGGCAGATTAAAAGGTATGAAAAGGGTATAAAAGGGTTATTGTTAGAATGTGGATATTAACTTTTTGATCTTGAATGTTTTTGTAAGCGGTTGTGTTATACATATTTATTTCTTTTAATTATAGGTGTATATAATTGTTGTCTCTACAATTAATGTGCTATCTTTACTAATAAACCGTTTCTATTCTCTTTACTCAAAAATTTGGTACATTCACTGTTTTATCGTAAAAAAGTGCCAACTATTGGTTGTGCGTATGACTTTTAATGTTATAATTTAGGAGTCTTGAAATTTAGAATAAACGGATTTTCGAAGTTAGCTGTTACATTTTTGGCCACATTATTGCTTATGATGGTAAGATATTCTGATAAAAATTCACGCAAATTTACGTCTCATCATTACATCCACATAGAGGTGCGATCAAAAATTATAAAACCAGTAATTATAAACAACCAAAATTATAAACCAGATAGTGCTTGAGGCTTACAAATAGTAGAAGACGACGAAGTCAATGTATGCTTGTGATAGGCCGACCCGTGCTTGTGATTGGCCGATGCGACGAGAGACTTTCTAAGCGCGACTATGTCCTAGGCTCTGTAGTATAGCATCAGTAAGGTTGATATTGCGTCTCTTGAAGGTCTCTTTTTTCCAATACGCCCATATTCATCACAAACGTGTGAAACCGTAGCGCCATTTATAATTAGCAAAATTATTTAATACATTTTGAAAATATTTCCTTAGGACCTTTTCAAAAACCACGATTGAGAACGTTCCAGACCGAAACAAACATTTGAAACCCGTCCGATCCCGGATTACAGTCGTATAATTACACTGTAAACCGACCCTCCGCTAGATAAGCGCGAGTTATTGTTAACGTCGTGTTTAATTTAACTTTGACCGTGATTGTCGGGATTATTGGGGTAATCGAACTTTACTTTATTGTGGGATTTGTTTGTTTAAAGTTTGGATTGTAAATATTTGCTTAGAAGTTTTGAAGTTCATTTTAACAGTTTTTTAGCTGTTACATGATTTGGTGACACGGTTTATTTTAAGAGTGGTTGTACCCAGAAGCAGCTTTTCTTAAGCTATTTTTCGATTGTTTTTAATTTTTTATTAATATCTAATATCTTTAAACGAGCAATTCTTGTATATATATATATATGTGTGTAATCAGGATCTCGGAAACGGCTCCAACGAATTTAATTAAAGTTACAGATTAGAAGTTTTTCGGCCCAAGGAATCGATTTATCAACGTTCCAGGTCCGAGAAATGCTCGGTTCCCAAACTGCATTTGAAAAACCGGGCTTAAGAAACTATCAGCGCCATCTATTACCTCATGACAGATGTAAAAAACTGTTTCTACTCGACACTAGATGGAGCTTTCTGAGGCTACAAATTCAAACACATTCTACCAAAAACAAAAAACCGAGCAATGCTTGGTCATCCGGATATTTATATTTATTTGATTATAACTAAGAAAATAACTAGCAAAATAAAAACTAATAAGCCCTGTTTTTGTGTTTTCAGTAAAGATGACAGTGTAGGGCAGAAAAATGTGTCCTCTCTAGTTTTTTTTGTACTTCTGTAGAGACATTTCTAGACAAGTATGCAATATCTTCGGCCACATCAACGCTATCCTTCATGAAAAAAATATATTAAAAAAACACGCTAAAAGTAATGTCGAGATAATGCTTTACTTAAGTAAAATATGTCAGCTCAGACACTACTTGTTGTATTACGTTATAAATAATATTAACATTTGAAAAATGTATACATTCAAAATTATCTACATTAATATAACTACATATAATTTGTTTTTCACAACCCCGCATAACCATCTAAGTAATCTACATGATTACGAGACCGTCTGAGAAAGTCGGCAAATAAGAAATACAGATACATACAAACATATACAAACTCATACAAAATACATAGGGAAGTAGATATGAAAAGTGGAATAATCTCGCAATGTGAGTATACTTGTTTTGTAAAACACCTCTGTTAGCGGTGTAAGCAACAAGCTGTCCACGATTAATACTTCTATTATTTAACTATTATTGCTGGGTCAATCGATAGTGAATCATGTCAAAAATACTGGATGAACTCATCATCCACACTGACTGTAATGAAATATTTTATGTTGAACGTGTTTGTGTAACATAGCTTTGTAACATAATTTTTTATATATATTTTCATCTTCATCATCAAATTTTTATCAATGACCTACCTCAAAGTTTCGACAGTCCATGAGGACGATGGGCATAAGTTAGTAGGTTACAAAATATCATTTTTTAATATTTTTTTGTGATAGCATGGTTATAACTAGAAAAATAAAATATAAAAAGCATAGCCAAATGTGCGTCAATACATAGGCTGACACTTAACTGGTTGGTATTATTTTAATACATTTGCGATGGCATTTTCCCATGTGTGGGTAAAGTAAACAGCATCTTTATTGGACTAATGTCGACATGAGTAAATGAAAAAGTAGAGGAAATAACATATCAATATATCCTTTTTATAACAATTTGGTATCAGTAATAGTAAATTCTTAGCGTTATCTCTATTTAAAAAAATGATTGTTTTCTTGGATCCAGTGCACACGTAATATTATACCCTTATTTTATATGTAATTACTTATAAAATATTTAACTTGCAATTTATTTTGCTGTTTGTTTGTAGTGTAATTGTAGTGTTTGTTATAAATAATATAGTTATTTTCTTTCTTTATTTATGGATCTAATTTTCCAGTCGTTTATTCTGTTTTAGTAACTATGACAAACCTTAATGCGCTTCAGCATAAACCTTGTGCCACTCAAGGTAAAGCGCTACTAATTAAGAGAGTAATATAATTACGCATATGGCGTAAAAGTGGAAAAAGTCGTTAGAATTTATATACTATTTCCCAAAACAAAGGTCAAGAGTTTTTTCATAAAAAAATTCGACATTATACGAGGACATTAAATGGCTATGACTGGCATAACTCTTGCAGTACTTGATTTTGACTAGGAACAATATTATAAGCTACATAAATACATTACAATTAATACCTATAATACAAAATACCTATAAACAATTTGACACGCCACTGGTTCTTAATCCTACTAATATTATAAATCCGAAATTCTGTGTTTTTGTTCTTGCGTATGTTTGTTCCTTCTTCAAGCTTTAACGGCTTGAACGGATTTGGATGAAATTTGAAATGTATATAGCATAAGCTATGTACATTTCAAATTTTGTAATCCTAAGCTATCCTATTTTTTAATTTTAAGCTATGTACATTTAAATTTTTTTAATTCTTTTGTTAATCCTAAGTATAAACTTAGGATTAACAAAAGGATACCAACCCCCAATATAGGATGACGTCCCTTGACCTCATCCTATATAAATGAAGTTTTTGTGAACATGCAAGCCTATACAAGCTTATATATGTAGCTTTAAAATCATCGCCCTCGTCCCATAATATCAAGGTTTCTGACCTCAGATAGAAGACCGTGTAAGCCGCATAAACTTGACATGAACCTGTTTGCTGTATAACAGGAGCATAACAGGAGCAAATTAAGTCCAGAACTACTGTTTTACTGAATTCAAAGGAATGCGCTTATAGCGCTATCTTATGAACAGATCACTTTGAGATTCTTTAACCCTTATAGTGTTAAAACAGCAATAAATTAAAACCAACGTAGGTACTAGCAATTATTGTATACATGTTGTGAAAAAATTAGTAGTGTGCCAAACGAGAAAATAAATCCCGTTTGTCATCCTGGTGAGTTAAGCTCTTTTTAACTTGATAATAGCGGAACAAGCCGTGAAGCACTGCTAGTTTAAAAATAAACCACATCCTTTTTACTACAGTTCATCTGCTATAGCACATACCTTGGACCACCCTAGGTACAGCGCAGGCTTAATGCCTACTCTTGAAGATGACAATATAATTTACATAAGCCTCGCTCGAGGCGTTAGAGACGTCGGTTAACTAATGAATGGGGTTACGCGTAATTTTACGGATTAAATTCCTACGTGCGAGTTTTTGAGTAGGAAAATTGGATTAGTAAATGATGTCTGAGAATGTGAGCTGATTGCTCGGTTCTGATAAGATTGAAATTGGTGGAAAAGGGAGTTAAGGTCTAAACTATGGATACTTCGTAGAAATGTTGTGAATCTATGTTAAACTCACACTCAAACATTTATTGTCAGAATATAGGTTAGGTGTAGTGGAAGATTCAGTGATCCTTACATCCGTCCATATATTCATAACAAGTGACATGCTACAATGTGTAACGTAAACGTCACAGTACATAATATGGTATATACACCTCGGTAAAATAATAGGTAATCTTAATCGCGTGCATTTATTTAATAGATAATGTACATGGAATCCAATGCTATTTGAAAATGTAATCTGACTACTATTCCGCGTTGTAGAGGCGTCGGACACATCACGCTATCACACTCACAGTCCTACACTAAGTTCGATGACTTGTGTCGTGGGTGCCGGAAACATTCACATCACACACACACACAATCACAACCAGAACCAGAAACACAAATGTTCCTTAGGAGAAAACATCTGTTCCCGCCGGGAATCGAACCCGATACCCCTACTTAGAAGGCGAGCGCTCACTCAACCTAGCCGATATTAAGTTTAGCACAAGGATTGCGTATACAGAGAGTGGCCGTTCTCTACATCGTCTTATGTCAGTAGTGTATTATTATTGTAGCTAAACTTCCCAACTCTGCATTTACCAATAAACTGATTAGTTTTAAAAACTCAATACAATGAGCCTAATTGGCTGAGATGTAAATTCTTAGATAAACTAAAATACGTAAAGTAAACTTTAACTACAAAGAAATAAAGTGGAAGTAGAGTCTACTTCAGTTCTTAAATCAAACACAATTACACTTAAAGGCTTTTTAACGTGGGTTCAAGTAATATACCCAAAATACACATTATCTGATAAACTATGAAAAAACATACACATAATTCTATGGAATTTGCGCTTATAGCCAGTAACGAACCTGGCAACCACCACAGAATATAATAGATCTTAACAATGGTTCTCTATCACAAAACTTCAGAAAAGCAGTCGACATTATGTTTCAATGTTAAATACGGCTTAAACCATGTAAAATCAATCGACTCCACTGTTTGCTTTCTTTCTCTAGCTATGTTCTCAAGTGGAGAAGTTGTATCACTATTTAATATTAATTACAACAAACATTACTAGATTCTTATATTTCACCGTTTATGAACCTTTATAACCGACTTCAAAAAAAAGGAGGAAGTTCTCAAGTCGACTGTTTTTTTTTGATGAATTCATGTAAGGGCTGTGTTTTATTTGACGGAGTAATAGTGGTTATAAATTTAGATTCATGTTTAAATTAGAACGTTTCTCAGTCTTACTTAAATATATTTATTTGAATAGGAATTATACTATACATAATTATTTTACGTAATACACGTAAAATTATAATGTCTATTAAGTGATTAAGTACTTACTGGTCTGCATACATTTTAAACCACAAATTTACGATAGTAAAAGCCCTACTAGAAGTTTTCTAGTCACAATACTTTATAGTTTTAACTTTACACTTAGCACAAAGACTTGTATCTCTGGCGCAGCATTCACTTCACATAACAATCACTCATTTTAGCAATCATACTCGTAACTGCAATTAGCCTTAAAAGAAAACTTGTGCTTCTGCTGAGAATCGACTTGGTACAGCAAATACGTACCGTTTTTCTACATATTTATAACTAAAATGCAAATCTTCCAAAACAAATTGCAGTAATCCTAAAATTCAACGAATCCCAAAGAAATCTTATTACGAGTTAACACAGAAAAAGATCCGCATCAATCAAAACGGCGACAGATGTAAATCCATTTAAGCGTTTCATTAGGAACGCCATATTTTTGAGGACCCCCAGGTGTGGGAGCCGTCCCGAGATCCAGGCAATCAGCTTGATGAGTGATAGCTCTACCAAGTACTGATTGGTAATCACTTCGAGCTATTTGTCTTGCACGCGCGACTGGTAGTTCATATTGTGTCGATCGCTAAGAAAGGTGAGAAGATTGCTTGTTTTTATCTTTGAGGTTAGCGTTTGTCCCATGTCTTAACTGTTGAGCCTTCATTCAAAATGTAGGTTTACATTTTTAGGACAGCTGCCGAAACAGACAGCTAGAAAATCATTTGAAGTTTGGCAACAGATTTTTCTATTTGAAAGTTAACTAATGTTGATAATTTTGTTACACTAAATTTCTCATACAATACAATGACTCTTTATTGACACCAAAAGATAAATACAGCTTACAATGGGCGGTCTTATCGCTAAGAGCGATCTCTTCTAGACAACCTTTGGATGGAAATATAAACGAAAAGTGAAAGTAGGGATGGAGGTGCGATAAAATGAAATTCTCATATCACTTTGGTAACACAATTAAATGTACTAAATTAATTTTGATCCTGATTCTGATTCTTCAATATTTATTCAGATCCTAATAAAACCCTTGTCTTTCTTTCAGTCGTTTATTAAACAATTCAGTTTATTATCATAAATGAAATCGATATACGATCTTCCCCTACTAGTCTATTTATAAAATTAAACATCGTTTATACTGGTGACAAATAAACACCCTCTATTTATTCCAATAATTCAAATTAGTGGCTGCGAGGTCCTCAGTTTAGGGTTCCACAACGAACGCAATAAGCCCGGGGCTTTGCGTGGCCGGAACCCGTTGGACTTAATTAAGACTTTGGTGACAATAACGGAGCTGTAATGTATACTCAGTTGTTAGCTTGATAATTTTAATGGATAGGTACATATAAAACGAAAGAAAAATGTTTTCCTTTGATGAAGAAACTTATTAACTTCTTTTTCTTTTCACTTTATTTAGTATTATATCTTCTAGGCTAGCATGTTACATTTTCGGCCGCATCGTCACTCCATCAGATAAGTTAGTGGTCAGATCTATCTAGCATGAATAAATATGGTGGGAAATAAAATATCTCTTACGGATATCAACTTAAATACTTTCACACTCACAGCCCTACATAAACATTCACATCACACACACAATCACACCCAAAACCAGACACAAAAATTTCCTTTGGGTAAAATACAATAGTTCCCGCCGGGGTAATCGAAACCTATACTGCTAGATGTTACCTACTCCGTCAACAAACGCCGTATGTTATTTTTGAGACCCTTTTGGAAATTACTATCCCGATTAATAAACTAATTATAATATATAATTAGAATTACAAAGATTTACCTCCAGTTTGCTTGAGGCGTTTTGCTTCTACGTTAGTCATCCGTAATGCGGAGGAGCAATTTATTGCCTGCGTTTTTGTTCCCTAAGCGGTTAAATCTAGGTTCCTTCAAGTCTAGAGTGGATTGGTAATATTTTTTATGCAAGCATTCTACATCTTCTACTGCATTATCACTTTCTATCAAAAATTCTAATTTCAATATCGCTTATTCAAATAGACCCTAAAGAAGCACTCATAAAACTTAATGACTCTACTGCCATCAGACTCTACTATCGAGTAAGATAGTGGTCAAATGCTTGCATATCATTTAAAAAAAAACAAGGTAGGATGCTGTTTAAATGCTATAGGTATGCCTGACGACTTATTATCAGCCGATCGTGTTTGTTTTCACTCCTATCAATGTTAAAGTACGTCAGGTAAACGTTAACGAAGCAAAAGGCAGTCCTGAAGCGCAGTAAGTTCAGATTCATCCGAAACGTTATAGTATCGCTCATCCCTGTATTGCTGAATGAACGCCGGCGTCTGTTCATTTTATGCTTTCTGTTATGCTTTTATTTGTTGGTGTTTGCAAACGGGAAACCGCTTTAAACCGACCACGGTGAGTGAAATAAGAGAGATGTGTAATAAACTAAATTATAATCTAACATTATTTGCGTCCAATTTGTTCAAGATTTTACTTACTGTAACTATTTGCATTGTTTCTCAAAGACTCTACTCAATGATTTTACAAAACAAGTCAATGCCTACTATAAATTAGAAAACCCGACGGCGAAAAATGTGAACCTACTTTTTATATATTTTACACTTTTTCGTTAATAAGACCTATTATATAAGAAAAAACTAGCTGCATTGCAATGCCATGTTTAGAAAAATGTTTTACCTCTTTCACATTTATGGCCTAGTACTTCAATACCATACTAAAAACTTTTTGAATGTTTTTCATACAAAATACTTAAATAACGATAAAAAATTGGTAGTGGGGGGAGGAGGATGAATTATATTTACGACCTAGTTATATCATCCGCACCTACTAATCGGCCAGCCTTTTTAGCTATCTAAGCATCTCACGGGTGGCATCGCCTGATCCCCGCCTACGCACTGTCGCGACGACACGTCGGCGTTTCGCGAACTGATAATGCAGGAATGCATACAGGCGGATATGGCTCCTCGTATGTTCTAAGCTCTAGGTTAAGTCATTCTGTATTTAGTCGTCTTAAGAATCAGACATATTAAAATTAATTCTCAAGTTTAATTAATATTTTGTCTTTTTAAAAACATTACCACGGTTCCTCCCAGTTTGACTGGCGCAGCCTTGTGGATGTTTCGAAGTTTTCCTTCTAAGCTATTACCGCGAGCCCCTACATCGGTCTGCGAGTAGTTTTTCGAGGAAACACGGAATCCAGAACCTAATATAAATTCGTCTCCCTTGGGACACCGTGCGTGGACGGCTAAGCAGAATCAGGAGGACATGGGATCGAGCGGCTGCTGAGTAAACCTTTTCACTTCCCGATTCTCATATTCCCTGTCTTTTCCAAATTAAGTCCTAAACTAAATTGTTAGGCGTATTGCATTGTGCAATTTATCTGATTTTGTTTGCACTTAAATAAGCATATATAAGTGTTAACTATTAAAGTTTTGTAGAAATAAGTTATTTTATTTGCACTAATCTAGGCAAATATATTGTGTTTACTTCCTGTAAGAAATAAGTGATATTATTTGCACTAAAATAGGTAAATATATCGTGTTAGCTATTAAGTTCTGTAGAAATAAGTGATTTTGTGTTTTTATTGTGTGTTTAAATATTCTATTGTGTGTTATATTGTATATTAATTAGAAAAATGGGAGAAGAGAAAATTCAGCCAATTCCAAAAGAAATTCTTTGTATAATTCCTAAATATGACGGAGATGAAAAATTGTTAAATCTCTTCATTTCTAAATCTGAATTTGTGCTTAGTGGTAGTAGAATCGAGGGTAATAGAGCTCAAGAATTGTACCTTTTCCATGCTATTAGCAGTAAACTCTTAGGTAGAGCCGCGTCGTTGCTAAGCGACAACCCTAGCATCTCAACATGGGAACGATTAAAAGATTTACTTACACAACATTTCGGCGACCCGCGTTCTGAAGAATGTATAGCAATAGAGCTAGAAACTTTAAAACTTAAACACGGCGAGTCTTATATTCAGTTCTGTCAAAGAATACAAAATATTAGAAGCGCTTTATTTGCTAAAGTTAACCGACTTGTCGATGAAGGAATTAAAGCAGCTAAAATGATAATATATAACAACACAGCTTTGAACATATTTCTCTATAATTTACCGGAAGACTTAATACGTATTGTCCGTTTAAAAGGTTGTTCAGATCTTGAAAAGGCCTTAAGCATTGTAACTGAAGAGGTAAACTTTCAGTTTCAGTATAACTCCAAAAATAAAACAAATAAACCAAATTCGGCACCAGCACTTAGCACACAAAATGCGTTAAGACCACTACCAATGGCTCAAGGTTTTATGAAGCCCCCATTTAATTCGGCGCCCACTAACACCAACTTTAAATTCGGGATTCCCCAAAACAATAATTTCAAATTTGGCATTCCTCAAAACCATGGATTTAAACCACAGTTTTCGCAACAACCAAATAGATTTGTTTCGCCTCAAAATCAATTCAGACCACAGTTTCAGTCACAATTTCAGCGTAATTTTGGACAAACACCGTTCCAACAACCGCGCGCGCCTTTCCAACATGGCGGATTTAGATACGGCATTCCCCAACAGCAAGGTTTTAAGTTCGGCATACCGAACCAACCTCAATTTCAAAAATTATCACATCAGCAACAAGCGCCTAGGTTTCAGGATACCGATGTATCTATGCGCACTGCCCCGGTTAGGCAAAATATGATAGCAAATGACCTCTATTATATGGAAGAGCCCTGTGAATATCAGGAATATACACCTGATATGAGCTATAACGACGGTTATGCTTACGAAATGTGTGACGAAAATGATCAATCTGCCGAAGATTGTCATTATGTAGATAGCTATGTCGTCACAGAGCCCGCGAGCCAGGATCATGAAAATTTTCAGGAAACAGCCTCGGACAACCCAGCGACATAATACACTTGAATTATTGCGACAGTATTTTAAAATTGCCTCACATACAGATTCCGGAAATCAATTCAAAGTTTTTAATAGATACCGGAAGTAGCCGATCGTTCATCAGTCCCGCTAAAGTTAATGAGTTTTTCAGCGACCGCAAATACTACGAACCTTTTACAGTCGTTAGTACACATGCGCAGAGTATGCACAACGAAGTTATATATATCCCATTGTTAAAAACATTTAAAAGCATGCTTTTCCATAAATTTTACGTCTATGACGTAGATGGACGATACGACGGTTTAATCGGATCCGACTTACTAAAAAAGTTAGCCGCTAATATAGACATGAGCAACCAAGTCTTACAAACACACAACGCGTCAATTCCCATAATCTACAACCCTCCATACGAAGTTAATATTCCGCCGCGATCTGAAACACGAGTTCGAGTTCCCACAAACTTACAACACGGAGACGCAATCATAGATTTTGTTCAATTTAGAGACGGAGTGCGTATGCCTTCCGCTCTTGTCCGCTGTGACAATTTCTTTGCTGACACCATCATACAAAACATTTCAGACACCGGAAGTACAATAACTTTTACAGCACCATTCGAAGTAACAGTGTTTAAAAGCAGTGAATGTCAGGTAAACGTCGCGAAAGATGACTGTATAATAGACGATGTTTTGAAAGAAAATTTGAATAAAATCCGTACAGAACACATGAACAAAGAGGAACGCGATGCTATAACCAAACTTTGTTTTGAATACCGTGACATATTTTATAGCGATAAACTGCCACTATCATTTACGAACCAGGTAAAACACAACATTAGAACCGCGAATGAAGACCCAATTTATATCCGACCATACAGACACCCACCTTGTCAAAACGAAGAGATACAAAGACAGGTAGATAAATTGTTAGAAGACAACGTTATACAAAATTCTCACTCACCTTGGAGCGCACCTGTCCATCTGGTCCCCAAGAAGTTAGACGCATCTGGAGAAAGAAAGTTTAGGATGGTAATTGACTATCGCCGCCTGAATGAGATAACTGTTGACGACAAATACCCGTTGCCTAATATAACCGACCTTTTTGATAAGTTAGGTAAATCTCAATATTTTAGTACTCTGGATCTTGCATCTGGTTACCACCAAATCGAAGTAAATGAGACAGATAGAGCCAAGACCGCGTTTACGACTCAAGCCGGACACTTTGAATTCAAAAGAATGCCCTTCGGGTTAAAGACGGCTCCTGCAACGTTCCAAAGAGCTATGGATAATGTATTACGAGGCCTTCAAGGAATACACTGCCTTGTGTATCTTGACGATATCATAATATATTCAAATAGTTTACAGGAACACGTTGATAAACTCCGCAATATCTTTGATAGACTCCGGGAAACTAACTTAAAAGTGACTCTAGATAAATGTGAGTTCCTAAGAAAGGAGGTCCTGTATTTGGGCCATACAATCACCAAAAATGGTCTCATGCCTAATGACGATAAAATAAAAGCTGTTATTAATTTCCCATTACCGCGAACAGCAACGGAAATCAAAAGTTTCCTTGGTCTTGTAGGCTACTACCGTAAATTTATCAAGGATTTCGCTAAACTGACACAGCCATTAACCTCATGCCTCAAAAAGAAAAATAAAATAGATTATACGAAACAGGAATACATCGATGCCTTTGAAAAATGTAAAGAGCTATTAACAAATGCCCCGCTTTTACAGTTCCCCGATTTTTCCAAGCCGTTTGTCCTTACGACAGATGCTTCGAACTATGCGCTCGGCGCTGTCCTTTCGCAAGGCCCTGTTGGCAGCGATAAGCCTATAGCTTACGCAAGTCGTACCTTAAACGACGCTGAGTCCCGGTATAGCACGATAGAAAAAGAACTTTTAGCTATTGTGTGGGCTACAAAGCATTTTAGGCCGTATTTGTATGGCAAAAAGTTCACGATTTATACAGATCATAGGCCGCTTGCCTGGCTTAATTCTATAAAAGAGCCAAATAGTAAATTAACAAGATGGAAACTGCGTTTAGAAGAATTTGATTATAACATTGTATACAAAAACGGAAAGCAGAATTGCAACGCGGACGCATTATCACGTATTAAAGTTAATGCTTTAGGCGAAAATGATGACGTTTCGATGAAAGTTAATTTAGATAAAAAAGAACATAAACTCCAGCGTAAAATTACCCGAGAACGAACGCCATCTCCAATATTAATCTCATCAGATTCAGAGGCAACTAGAAGCATTCCATCATTGCCTGACAATGGTAGACGATCCCCGTACTCTATTCCATCCGTAAAAAGCAGTACCGCTACTGCATCTGAAGCTCCAAGTAATGACAGTATAGGCACGATACATTCAGCCCGCGATCTAGACACAGACGGCATACCTATATTACAGGAGGCTATAGATACCAAGCCGAATCAGGTCCTTGTTTTTACCTGGAACAGAAACGAGTTATCAGTTAAAGATCTATCTAAAGCTAAACAAAAAGTACTAGAAATACACTTACCTGTAGACAGCCCAAATCTAGTGAAAAAGTTCCTGAAAGAATATATTAGACCAAAAATAAAATACTTCTTTTATTTCGAAGATGAAAAGCACCGTAAACTATTTTCCGAGGTTACTATCTCATTATTTCAGAAGGGAACGATAAAGTTTTACGAATGTACTAAAAGGGTTGTTCACGTAGATGACGAGAACGAGCAGCGAGACGTTGTGATAAAATACCATCAAGGAAAGAACTGTCATAGAGGCATCAAAGAAACACTAGTACATCTTAAACGTAACTTTTACTGGAATAACATGGAACAAGTAGTTGCGAGTGTTATAAATGCTTGTGAGATATGTAAAAGAATGAAGTATGAACGAAAACCATTGAAACCAGAACTTCAACTTTCTCAGACACAAACCAGGCCATTTCAGGAATTGTTTATTGACACGTTTTCAATTGAAGGAAAATACTATCTTACAATAGTAGATGCCTTCAGCAAACTAGGTCAAGCAATCGAGATTAGCACTAAATCTACTCCGGAAGTAGTAAGAGCATTACTTAAGTACTTCTCGCTATACGGAGTTCCTGTAAGGATTAGTTCCGACCCCGGTGTAGAGTTCAACAATACGTTAATTAAAGAAATGTTGTCCTTTTATAAGATTGAATTACATATCAGTACCCCGCATAACCCGAACTCTATGGGAATAGTCGAAAGGTTTCATTCGACACTCATAGAAATATATAGAATAGCAAAGTACGAACGCAAGATTACGGACGCTGCGTCTGTTATGACATATGCAGAAATGTCCTATAACCACACGATTCATTCTGCTACGGGCCTTACGCCATTTGAAGTTGTTTTTGGACACACCGAATCAAATAACGCATTTCATGTAGAGTTTAATAAACAATTCACTCAACAGTTAGTTAAGGAACACGTCCGAAAAACAAAGTACCTTTATGAGTATTTAACAGACAAGATGATTGAGAAAAAGATGACAGTAAGAGAGAAGCATGGTGGAGAGAGAGAGTTTGACATGGATGTAGGAGATACGGTATTTATGAAAGGAGTTAATACTAGACGCAGTAAAGATAAAGCAAGATACCAGAAAGCTAAAGTCATTGGAAGCATAAAGAGAAACATCGTACCAGTCTCTACCCAAAATAGGAATACTAGAGTTCCAATTAAAGACATAAGGCGTCCTCCGCAGGTTAGTACTTCTGGCGGTCCAAGTGATCCACAGCCAGGCCCTTCATCTGCAATCGATTGAGAAGAACCCTGGACTTCTACCTGTAAAGGAAGGTCAAGCTAGCGTCAGCCATGATCAATGGACTGTTATAAAAGTATTAGATTTAAAGTTAATTTACGATCAGCTAATGTTAAATATAGATAATTATGTACAGTTAAAACAACAAGTTCAAAGTTGTCTTGATGTCAACGCCTTTGATTCAGATTTTAACGAAGTTGAAACGTAAACCGAATACATTATGAATATTACTATAGATAAGTATAAACAGTTGGTTCCTACATCGATAAGGATTAAGCGTGGTTTAATCAATCCTCTAGGCTCATTAATTAAGACTATTACTGGTAATCTCGACCACAACGACGCCGTTAAGTACGAAAAGTTAATGTATGACCTAAAAACTAAACAAGATAGAATGGCTCAGAAAATGACTATTGTCGCTGAAATGGTGGGTACGTTTACTAAAATTAGTAACACTACGAGAAACAATTTTATTCAAATAAACGAAAGTCTGAATGATATTAATCATAGTTTAAACGCCTCAAAGACTCTACAAATCGGTAATAAAATAATTCATGTTTATAACATTTTCATAAATAACTTTCAGACCATTTACATTAGATTGGATGAAATTGAAACAGCTGTTGCTTTTTCTAGAATTAAGTTATTACACCAGTCAGTTGTAGACACCAACGAACTGATAACATTATTACTAGAAATAGAGAAAACTGAAAAATTTGTGTATCCAGTAAATATAGAGAATATCCTTAAGATAGAGCAGTGTATAGAGCTGAAAGCATACATAAAACAAAATCAGATAAAATTCATTATGCATATCCCTTTAATTAAAAATGAAATCTATAATTATTATAAAATGATTCCTTTACCTATGTATAATAGCAATAACGGCCTTACTTCCCTTATCCTACCTAAATACCCTTACCTCCTTGTGAAAGGTTTAAAGACCAAGCCGCTCTCCCAGCCATGCCGCGAGATCGACGACGCTCGTTTCCTGTGCTACGAGAACGACATATCGCCAATGGTTGAAGACAGCTGTATTACGGACCTTATGAGATTTTCCACAAACATCTTAAGTTGCCATCCAGTTCCCGTTACCATCGATGACGTCAAGGTTGACCTCATTCAGCCCAATCGCTGGATAATCTACGCGAAGACGGATACTCTACTTACCAAATACTGCGAAAATGATGTAACACAGGAGAGCATCTGTGGGACATACCTGTTGTCAATGGATGATGACTGTCGAGTACAAATAAAGGAGATAACTCTGAAAAAGCATCAAATTCAAGGAAAAGATGTAACCTACACACAGTTTCCAGTTATAAGCTTGCCCAAAATTATAACCAATTTATCTAATACCCAGAAACCAGTAAACCTCAACGGTATCGAGCTCGGCGACATCCAGGCGTTAAATTACTTATTGCAGAAAAGTGGAAGTGGACATTTTAATGATAAAGAAAATGAAAGTGTTTTTAGTGATAAAAGTGTTAGTATAGGAAACATAGTGTTTTATGTAATCATAGTTATTTGTATTCTATTGTTAGCATGTAAGGATAAAATACGTAAAATATGTTTGTTGAGGAAAACTCGAGATAATCCTCATCCCTCGGATAATCTCGAACTTACGGAGGGAGGAGTTATATCATCCGCACCTACTAATCGGCCAGCCTTTTTAGCTATCTAAGCATCTCACGGGTGGCATCGCCTGATCCCCGCCTACGCACTGTCGCGACGACACGTCGGCGTTTCGCGAACTGATAATGCAGGAATGCATACAGGCGGATATGGCTCCTCGTATGTTCTAAGCTCTAGGTTAAGTCATTCTGTATTTAGTCGTCTTAAGAATCAGACATATTAAAATTAATTCTCAAGTTTAATTAATATTTTGTCTTTTTAAAAACATTACCACGGTTCCTCCCAGTTTGACTACCTATTCACATACCTACCAAATAAATATACAAAAAAAAGGAGGAGTTCGACCACAAACACCATTATACGAAATTTTTATATATTAGATTATTTCAACTTTATTACACGTATTGAAAATTTGAGTGAGTGAATGGTTGCTAACTAATTTTAAAACGTTACAAATCCTAAACGGTAATCCGAAATGAAAATTTGTAAAAAATACTAAAAAAAATTATTTCAAATAGATACATCAATGATACCAAACTTTACACAATACGTCAAATTTGTCTATAGTGACACTCACACAATTAAGAGAAATGTAAGTTGACGTAAGAATCATACTAATTAGCATTCTAGATACCAAACGCATGGGGCGTATGCTACAAAGGAATAATCAAACACATATAAAGGCTGATAAACTCATTAACCTTCTTTACGTCGCACAGTCGGTTTTAGGAGCCGATCCCTTGCTAGAAAAGGACAAGGAGATAATGGCTTCGATAATGCAATAAGTGTAGATAAGTTAAACACAGTAATAACCAGTAATTGGTATAATACTGTCATATATTTATCAATTCTTTTTATTTTAGAAGCATGTCTACAGCCTCCGCTTTTACAACCATGATGAAAATGCTTATTGCATTAAGTCCACTCTTTGTACCCTTTTTGAGCAAAATGAGTTAAATAAATAAACAATATAAGTCGGTTAATAATCTCGCATGCTCGTGCACGTTTGCCTAGAAGACTACTGTTCTCTCGTGACTTAAATACTCCCAGATTGTGGGTGAACACAAGTAAATAGTTCCCTTCCTTTGCGATTCCTCTTCGATTAGAAGAAATACTACCATTTACTCATATTATTATGATGCAATGTAATCTTCCTTCCAGTCGAGCAAATTTTAAAAACAATAAACTACAAAATATTCTAACGAAATAATACGAAAGCAAACTACTGCGTTTGCAGCGGCCCTTTCAGAATCGAGAAATTGTCTTGCAATCTCCGTTGCGACAGACACTTTACTCAATTTCATACCTTACTATCCAGTTACAAAGCTGAAATTTGTGTAATAGATTTTGTGGTGTCGAAGCTCGCATTTTACATGAAAAATAAAAATGTCTGGACGCTTTATCTAAAGCGCAATGAATGGCAAATGCGGATTACTTTCAATGCGAGATGCCGATGCGATAGAGGTCTTATTTGAATTCGATTTAGTGCACTCTATTCTACCAGAAACTGAGTAATCTAGTATTTTCTATCTAGCAGAGAGATTAGGTTGCTATAATATGCTTTATTTTCTTAAATAGAGATTAATGTACTGACTGAACGCATAGATCGATGACATTTACTTTAGACGAAGGAACTTAATTATTTTAATTTATCCGATGTTTCGATCAATCTTTATTTTAAAATAGCATTTGGCCATTATCTCATTTAAGGAAAAGCGATGATGCAGCTGAAGATGTACTATACTTAGGCGCAGGCAAGAAGATCTTGGCAGATCTACTCAACTACTATTAACAGTTTAAATTTTGCGTTGCAATGCTTGTCATCATATTCCAGGTATTCCAGGTCTAGTGTGTTTACCAGCTTCGATCACATCGTCACTTACCATCAGGTGAGATAGTGGTCAAACACTAGCCTGTCACAAATAAAAAAAAAAAACATTCTGAGATTGATTATTAGATAAGATGTTAAATTACAGTTCTTTATGTTTTGTAATTGTGATGTTAACAATGTCATTTAATCCATATTTAGATTTTTTTTGAATATATATAATAACTGCTTGGCCTAGGTCCTGTGATATTCCCTATGTTATGAATTCGTTTCACGTATTTGTATTGGTTTTCAATAAAGAGTATTTGTATTGTGCCGTATTACACAAGCACTGACTCTAGCCACGTAATGCACAATAACGTAATCATATCTGTCGAAAGATAAAGTTGACCCCAAACGCACACGCATAACTGATAACGTGATAAGAACAATTATTGTAGAAATTGTTCGTAGCTATACAGGAAGCAAGCAATCGTCTAACTAATATATTGTTTGTGTATTACTTATAGGCTATCAATAATAATAGAAACGCAAGCAAAGCTTTAAAAAACCGACTCTATCGCTTATATTTTGGTTTTGGCTTGATTGATTTCGATGAAACTTATTTTTTTTTTTTTTTTTTTTTTTTTATTTGTGACAGGCTAGTGTTTGACCACTATCTCACCTGATGGTAAGTGACGATGTGATCGAAGCTGGTAAACATACTAGACCTGGAATACGCAGGCTCTCAAGGATAACTGTCGGAACACCGTATTTGGCTTGGCGGCAGACTTTCAACTTGATGGTGGTAAGCTACTTTGGTAGCAAGCCAGGCGAGCAACTCACAAAATGCTCTACCACCTCTCAAATGTCACCTGATTAGCACCACCCGGGGACCACGTGTAGGGAGTCAGACTTAAGGGGTATCCTCCTACGGACGTGGGTGACTCAGCCCCCAACATTTAAGGATGAGAATAATAGCATGGGCATTTTTTATCAAAACGCATCCATATTTTGGGCTCATTAACATTGTGACATTTATATCCTCGAGTATCAATCTTTTCGATCATAAATATGATCGAAAAGATTGAGAAGGAGATGATTTTAGTGTCCTTTAAAAATTATTAAATAATAATTTTTAAAGGACACTAAAACCATTATAAATGTACACGCTCCTCCACAAAAAAAAATCATACATTTGTCACTCGAACGTTTGACAAATTTAGTTTAGGGGCCCGTTTGAAATGGTTCTACTCGACCATACATTTCATTTGGATTTGTAATAGCGTCATTCATGACATTCCGTCCTTTAAACTTCCAATTTAAGCTGGTTTTATTGAGGGAATATAAATACGTACATACCTCGCCATTTAAAAATTAAATCCAACCACTTATCGAAGCAGTGAAATTACGGGTAACGGATTGAGGGGGGCGGAAATAATTTAAGACAATCAGTACGTTTGCATATTTATTTTGTGGCCTACTTAATAACTGCGCACTCCTTGAAAAAATATAAATCACAATTGAAGTTGGAAAGTCTCACGATTTGAAAACATAGTTTAGTTAACAATAACGGATCACAAGATCATGACTAATGGCCATAACACCTGGCCGAAATGTTGAAAAACTATTGCAGTTTTTAGCGCGTTGATATTATCATAACCTTGGACCTTGAATCGTTGGACCTTGGCGTCACCTTGGACTCCAAGCTTCTCTTCGACAAGCATATTGAAAAAATCACAGCTAAAGCTATGAAAACTTTGGGCTTCATTGTCAGAGTTACTAGAGATTTCAGGATCATTAAATCCCTTAAAATTCTATATTGCTCCCTAGTTCGGAGTCAACTTGAGTATGCTTCCCAGGTTTGGAATCCCTGCTATGATAGATACATAACACTTCTTGAAAAGCCGCAAAGAAAATTCTTACGTACTATTAACTACAAGGCCAAAATTTCTAATTCTAACTTTGACTATGATAATAGTTGTAAACACCATCACTTGTTACCTCTTCAAAAAAGAAGGGAGGCTGCAGATCTTTCGTTTTTGCACAATTTAGTGTCAAGTAGAATCGACTGCTCATCCCTGCTAGCTGAAGTCAAACTTGTCTCGCCATCTTATTCATCTCGTAAAAAATATCTTCGTCTATATATCCCCCGCCACACTACGAATTATCGTGGAAACTCTTTCTTTTTGCGTACGTTCAATAACTTTAACTCTAATTTTTCTCAACATGTAGATTTATTTACATCTAGGCATAATATATTTAAAATTATAATTAATGATCAGTTTTTCATTGTTAATGATAATATTGAAACAATAGAGCAATAAATACCATATTTTGTAGTACCTATTGACTCGTTCTAGCTCTGTAATATTCTTACTTATTCATTATTATATTTGTATATTTTAATTTGAATTCGCATGGCATTGCATTCGTATCATTTATTTATTATTGATGTTGAACTTAGATAATAATAATTTACTTTCCATTTGTTCATTTAAACTGGATATTTAATATAAGAAATTATTCGACATGTCATCTTATTGTGAAGTTTAAATGGACATATTGTTAGTTTTAGCAATAATTAATTATTTAGTTTTCGTGTGCCTTTACCGAGGTGTTTATATAAGTGATAACCTAAGTTGGCCTAGGTGCTCTCATTCTCATGTTTCTGACTTATTTTGTAAGAAGGCTGTTTGGTTTTCCAAATAAATAAAAATAAAAATAAAATAAAATAAAAATAACCAAGACTTCGGGGGCTGAGTCACCCACGTCCGTAGGAGGATACCCCTTAAGTCTGACTCCCTACACGTGGTCCCCGGGTGGTGCTAATCAGGTGACATTTGAGAGGTGGTAGAGCATTTTGTGAGTTGCTCGCCTGGCTTGCTATCAAAGTAGCTTACCACCATCAAGTTGAAAGTCTGCCGCCAAGCCAAATATGGTGTTCCGGCAGTTATCCTTGAGAGCCTGCGTATTCCAGGTCTAGTGTGCTTACCAGCTTCGATCACATCGTCACTTACCATCAGGTCAGGGTGAGATAGTGGTCAAACACTAGCCTGTCACAAATAAAAAAAAAAAAAAAAAAGACTTCAACTTTATTTTTAAACTAGCTGTTCCCTGCGGCTTTGCCCGCGGTTTTTAAGTTAAAAAGTAGCCTATGTGTTAATTTTAGGTATGTTCGTTCCAAATTTTATTAAAATCCGTTCAACCGTTACAGCGTGTAGACAAAACAAACATAGTTAAAAGTAAACTTACACACAAACTTTCGTATTTACAATAATAGTGACAATGTGATGTGATGGTGAGACTAAAAACTGTCTTTCAAAAAAAAACTTTTTTAGTTTAATTTACCAAAAGTAAATCCACTATGAAGCCACAAAGAACAAGTTACATAGCTTGACAGAACATATTTTGAAAACTACTAAGAGCCACTTAAACTGTTATCTAAAATGCATTATCTCACCCCTAGCTATTAAATGTAACCTTCCACAATATGAAATTTTAATAAGAGATTAAAATATAAATTTCGCCACAACATTTATGAATAGAAAGCGTGAAGTTAGCGATAAATAACGGTGCTAAGTCGTCCCGGGGTTATCTTTTTAAGCGGGACGGCACTACGGAGGACCGTAAATTTAATTTTATTGCTTAATACTTAGAAAATTTATGCAATTGTACGTAGCGTCTAACCTTAGGATTGAGGAGTGCGAACAAAGGAAAATTATTTTTAATTTACCTAGGTACCGGTTTCATAATAAACATAATGATGTGAATGTTTCCGGTACCCACGACACAAGTCATCCGACTTAGTGCGGGGCTCTGAGTGTGAAAGCGTAATGACATAGCATAACTAAACTTTTTACGCCTACATAGACTCAAGACAATTTAATTTCGTGATTGAAGCTCAGTTTTAATACAGACACTATAATAGAATAAGAAGCGGCGGTGGTTTTGGATCCTATGACAGGTTTGAGTTACTATACTCTGGAGGCTTTAGCTTACAGTAAAGATATGTTTACGATAAAATCCATGGAGGTGAGGTAAATATTTGTTCAAGCTCGACTGGGTATCGTATTTACGTATCGAAATGCTATTGTAAATTACCAACTTTCAGTCAAAAAATCTGTTATCAAGGACTGAACCGTGTTTCAGAAATCTTATGAAAAATTATTTCCGTTATTACACTACTATTATAAATATGAAAGTTTAATTGTATTCTTTTCATGCTGTAGTAGCTTAACGAATTTAGATAATATTTGTAATGTATGAATATAGTCACACAAACTTTCCTACTAATATCTGCGGGCCAATTGCCTATATTTCCTAAAACTAAACTAATATATAGTTTAGGTAATATCTCGGGACTTACCTAATCGCGCTAAAAAACTATTTTTATTTACCTCGACGTTTCGGCTAAGTTGCATTGGCCATGGTCTCGAGAAGACTGGATATTACATAAACTATGTGTTCGAATCGCGAATGTTTAAAAATTACAATAAACTAATATAGTTATTCACAACACCAATCTACGGTCTAATATATTTTTTTCTCTTTTTACATCCAAAGATTGACTGGAAGAGATCGCTTTTATAGATAAGTCCGCACATTGTACTTTGATATACATTATATGGTTGTTTTTGATTTTTTTGCCTGGTTGAAGCGACGCGTGATCAAAATGCTGGCTCTTATTTGGCTCAACGTATTAGCATTGCAATTCAGAGTGGCAATGCCGCCAGCATGATGGGAACGCTACCCACTGGTAGTGGGCTTAAACACTTGAGCTACCTATAAGCTCGATGTCTTGTAGGTAACTTAGTTCTTTGCTGTACATAGTTTTAGTTTAGTTTTAGGAAATATAGGCAATTGGCCCGTAGATTTATTAAATTTTAGAGTGAACATGTATCTTATAATTGTTTTTATGTTATTTTATTTGTTGCAATAAAGTGTGTTGTATCGTATTGTACGAATCTTACAGAGTAAACACATAAGCTACTTTTTGACTTAACAAACGCGGGCGAAGCCGGGTCACGTCTGATCATTATGATTGTAATTTATTCACATTTTTTTATAAGAGTATAGACAGCTAAAGTTTTGTTTTTCTATATTTTTCATAAATGTCCTTCCATAGCTTGTATCGTTCTGGGTGTGGTAGGGGACCCATCCGTAGTTCTTCGTCGATGTATAAAAAGTTCAATGACTGTTTGGTGCTTGGTTTCCATTTTACTGGAAGGTCGTTGGCCGATGGAGGAGTAGGATCACTAAAATTAAAAAATATATATTATTGAGCGATTAAATAACCCCGGTTTATCAGTATATAGCGTGCCCATCATGCTGGCGTCATTGCCTCTCTGTAACCCTTTGTTATAATACTCGACCACATCATCACTTACCGTCAGGTGAGAATTATTTTGACGATCGGCATTTACAATTATATATTTTATCTTTTACAATCTTCTATAAACTGCCTGTTGGCTTATAAAAGGTACGCAGGGGATACCCAGCTTTAAATGCGGTCGACTTAGCGGGTTCTATTCCCGGCGAGAAAACAAGTTTTCTCAACAATGAAAATTTGTGTTTCTGGTTCTGATTGTGTGTGTAATGTGAATGTTTCCAGCACCCAGGACACAAGTCATTGAACTTCGTATGGGGCTGTGAGCGTGAAAGAGTTATGTTCTACTTTTAACTTTCTTCTTTTATAGTCATTAATTAGATGTTATTTATTATAAGTTATTTTAATCAGATTAAATGAATTTATCAATAAGATTTATAATATAATTATTATTCTTAATATTAACATAAGAAACGCATATACGCATGCAGGGTCTAGTGAAACTACAATTTATCAACTTGTATCCTAGAACCACAAGCTTATATTAATAATTCATTCATTCATTCAAATTTATTAAATTAAAAAATTTCATGCAAAATCTATGTACATAGATGGACTCAATGAAAATCATTCATTCATTTAAAATTATTGAATTGAAATCAATTTACCCATATTTAGCATAGTTGGTCCACATTTTGGTCATCCAATCTACCATTTTCTGATCCTTTTCAGTTATTCTGTAAGGCCATATGTAAGCATTGAAAAGGTAAAGAATGTCATCACCATGACTTGCTCCAGAGTCATATTTATTCTTACAAAATGTTGCCTTTACCAAGTTTCTTCCACCAGAGTATTTAAAATAGTAGTTATATATAGGAGCCTCAATTTTATTTACTAATATTTCAGATTCTAAAACAGCTGGCGCAGATAAGTATACGTCTCCATAAAGATCTGATAAATTACTAATTGTATCTTGGCTGATTATTTTATCTCCAAAGTAATATTTTTTTACTATCTCAGAAAGCTCCGTAGCTTCTATCTCAGATGGGAATTCTAAATCTGGAAAGGGATACACATCAGAGTTAAGCGTATAGAGCGACTGGTCTGTTTCTTCTGAAATCAAATAAATTCCTTCGTTGTCTGTTATGCCATAAATAACAGATACATTTTTAGGTTTCTTCATCAATAAGTTGTAAGGCAGATCATTTATAGCAGGTTCTACACCTGGTATATCTTTCTCTACGCAAGGTACGTGAATTGATTTTGAGTTGATTAACTCAATGATTGGTTCACCTATAGCTTTTAGCAATATCTTACTCAAGGGCATTTCAGCGAATATTTTGTAAAGCTCGTAAAGATTTTCAGTCTCATAACCAAGTCGTTTTGCAACTGATTTTGCAATAATTGCAGACGGCATACTTGTCCAGAAAGATATAGCTGTTCCACTTTGAACTATAGCTCTGTTGAAAAGTCCAATTGTGGCTTCACTAGCAATGAGCAAAGAAGCTGATCCAGCGCCAGCACTATGTCCAAATATTGTTACATTATCAGGATCACCACCAAAAGCGGCTATGTTCTTCTTTATCCATCTTAAAGCAGCTATTTGATCTTTTATTCCTGCATTGCCCGGGGCTTCTTTGATACCTAAGCAGAGAAAGCCTAATGCACCCAGTCTGTAGTTAAAAGTCACTACTATGACGTTAAGTCTTACGAGAAAGTCTGCACCGTATACCATTTTTCCTCCATTGCCAATGACAAACCCGCCTCCGTGGATATATACCATAACTGGTAGAGGTCCTTTAGCGTTAGGTGGCACGTATACATTGATTTTTAGACAGTCTTCCGTTCCAATGACGCCTGTGACCATAGCTTGTGGACAGTAGTAGTGCTCATCAACTGCCTTATATACACCGTCCCATGATGGCGGTGGTAGAGGTGCCTGTAAATAAAATTATTTAAATTCGTTTACATTTAATTAAACGCCATTATGGTATGGGGATAACGATTCGTTGCACGTGGTACTGCATATATCATAAGCAGGTGTGACTCTTACAATCATGCTAACTAGCTTGTTTCTGTTTTGAATAAAAGTTATGAAGCATTAACAAAAATGCATAAGAATATTAAAAGCATCAATGTTCCACATAGATTACGCAGTAAACTGTTATTAAATCTGTGATACAGAATTACACACCGTCATCATGAATATAATATGGCAAATTTATTTCCACTGTTGCGACTCAAACCTTTTCTCACATACTTATAATAAAATCGTTCCCATCACCTTTTTAATTGGTTGATGTAATATTTTTGAAGCTCATACGTGTCACCATGTTCTTAAAAACATGAAAAATTAATGAATTGAATTTAATAAGAGTCCCCGTAGTGTTTTTTGAGACTTACGCGTATCAAAAAACAAATAAACAAGCTAGTCTTTGTATTTGAAAGTGATTAAAACAATCTCGCAATAATTTAATTAATTGGGTCATTGAATATTGAGTCATCTGTGGATACACGTCTTCGAATGACTTAAACAACAATGTTACTCAGTAACTACTATTGTATATAATGCTTAATAGTAAAACTATTATAGTCTTCTTCCTTTGTAATAAATTGACGTCAGTCATTGTTGAACTGCAAATGTAAACTTTAAATCTAATTATCATATTTGAAAAAACTATCTACTAAGTTTTTTTGCTTGTTTGTAAAAGTTAATCTCTGAAACTACTGATCCGATTCTGAAAATACCCTGATCAATAGATAGAACGGAAAAATTCCCTGATCAATAGATAGAATCTGGGTGTCTTCAAGTCTAGAGTGAATAGGTATCTTCTAGGCAAGCATATTACATCTTCGGCCACATCTTCACTTTCCAGCAGGAGAAGATAGTGGTCAAATACTTGCCTATCTAGCATAAAAAAATACTAGACTATTTTTAAATATTTTATGAGGATACAAGTTAGGTTTTAGTATGATCTAACAATATTTATAAGGCCAGTCGGAAAAATACTAACTAACCGCTTTTATCGGGCTTGGCATAAGCTGTATAAACATTATGTCATAATTGAATATATTAGTTTAGCAAATGTATCCTCGATAGTATATATCTAACATTTAAGTAGGATATTTAGGCGATAAAAAATGCTTTTCTTAGTTCAAAATCGGAAAAAATATCAGCTTTCATTTAGAAATTGGATAGTCTGTCCAATGACAATTCTATATTATATTTATATATAGTCTAGGAGATATCGTAATATTAGTTCAGCGCATTAGCAACAAGACAGTTATATCATAGATTGAATAACAGGTACTACGCATTACGGCACATTATGTATGTAAGAACCACGCAGTTGGATAAAAAAGCAGGTTCCTCATTTATGTATTAATTTCTTTATTAAATTTAAAAATTGAAAATGTTTCCTCGTTAAAAAAAACATCTTTGCGGGCCGTGTTATTCCTTTGCTGCTGTTCCTGGACAATTTTCTCATTTCCTTAGAAATCAATCAAATGATGTTATAGTAACTATCAAATAATATTTAATTTTGTAAATTAATAATAATATAAAATACAAAACTATCTTCAATCAAATTGAAGTTACCTGAAATCTGCCTTCAGTAGATGCATAAGGTATACCCAGATACTCAAGCACTGATCCATCAGAACTCACTTTACCACTCAAAAACCCCTGCTCGATCCTCACTTCCGGAGCAGGTTGTTCTATTAAATTCATAGCAAATAGCGTAAACAAAATAACATTCTTGACACAAGCCATCTTGATAAGAAACTGAGTGAATAATAACTAATTATCGCAAAGAGCGATATTGAACTGGATATATTCATCGTCCACAGAATCATCTTAGAGCTTAAACAATTAAATATTGTAGCTAACTTCATTGGTATTGAAAATACAAATTAAATTTATAATCTAAATTGCTTTTTTATGGCTTTGTTTAATTATTTTTTATTACATTGTATCTATCTCGATGCAACAATGTTGTAGGACCAAATTGTTTTTTTTTATATTCAGATCAGGTCAGTACAACATGAACTCAATTGAAAAATTGAGTGCCGCCGTAATAAGCCCGATTTTCGATCTAATGGTCGCCGTTTCGAATCCTGCGACAGGCGTGAACTCACCAATCCATGATATTTGTGCTTACTTGGTTTGCTACTATATACCGAAATACAGTCGTAATAGGCCTGATATGTTAATCACCCTCGACAGCTTCATTACTTACCATCAAAACAGACGGAGTCGTTTGACTTTGTCCTAGCAGAAATAATAAAATAAAACACCATTCTAGAAATATTCCTCAATTTTAACTTCACACATTTTATTTTACACACGTCTATCTATATAAAAAGACAAAAAAATACGATAATGCTAAAAACACAACAGTTCGATTTGGACTTCAATAACCTCAAAACGAAACGTTGTTTTAAGATTTGGCTCCTTGATATAAAATAAGCTTGATTTAATTAGTTAAGCGCTTAGACAGTCGAAGAAGCCTCTGACAGATGTACAGATAAACGTACGAAAAAAATACTAGTTTCTGTTAGTAATTTATCATAATTTTAAATATGTTACGGAAAAAATTTTGCATGCCAGTCTATGGTGAAACCTGCTGTACAAACATTACTCAAACACTTGTTCCACGTTTAAAATAAAAATAACCATTACATTTTATTGTAATTTAATTTATTCGCATTCAGACTCACAGCCCCACACTAAGTTCCAAGATTAACATCGTGGGTCGAAGAAACATCTACATATCACATACAAAATCACATCTAGAATCAGAAAAACAATAGTCCCTTGGGATGGAAATTTGTGCTCCTCCTGCCAGATATCAAGATCTACGGTGCAGAGGGCAGAGATTTACCCACCGTGTCAACTGGATCGACAAACAGGTGGCTGTTTGACGATCCATTTGTTTTTATGACACTACCACTCATACAAAGTACAGTCGGTGGCGACTAGACCATGTGGTCACATATTTCGCGATCGAGATGACTACCAACTTGTTCTGACAGTTTGCAGCAAGCAACGTACAATATTACAGATCGTATGTTATTTACTTATGCGCTTTGCGAAGGCTTACCAACATAATTAAAAACCTAAACTAATCATAAAACAAATAGCCGTGACACCTATGTACCTTATAGAAAAGCAAAAACTCCAATTATTATTTTTTTGTCTATTTGGCCCCACCTCTTACATTATGAAGTACCAAACTGTTACAAAATCTTTATCATCGCCATTATCAGCCCGTATCAAACCTCTACAGGTGGCAGCAACGAACAGTTTTTAAGAGTCCAGAGAACTCTGCTCGTCCAACAGTATAAATAGGCTTTTATAATTGTCCTTCGCTTCCTTGAAGTTATCTCTTTTTTGTCTAGGTCTTTTCTCTGATTGCTACTATGTCCTTAATCCATACACAATCTTGCCATAACATAATAAAATTAACTACAACAAACATAATAATTATACATTACAAACAATTAATGTAACAAACTGTATTTATTCTTGCTATTGAATAAGAGTAAAGGTAATTTTTGTACTGAGTTACAGCTAGATCACAGTCGTAGTAAGCGAAGAATTACAAAAATATAATACTGATGTAAAAATATAAAAATGATATCATTACAACGATGTAATTATAGTTTAAGCCCTTATAAACGATTTCACAATATCATATACACGATAGCGCGTACCAGAAACATTCTCATAATTTCAACCAAAATCAAAAACACACAATTCTGCTTTTACTGGGAATCGCACCCAGCACACGTGACGTAGAAGGCAGTCATGTAAATCAGTTGAATGTTATCAGTATTAGATTCAATTATTCAATGACATAATTTGTCTTTCTATACTTATTATAGATATTTTTCCAAAGTTGATAAGTGACCGGATTAGGTATTTGTCCCATTTTGAGCTCTTCGTCTATGTAGAGTACATTTAATTTGCGATTCTTACTTGGAATCCACTTGACTGGAACGTTTGAAGTGTCAGGCGTTGGGTTACTGGAACAAAAACACAGTTATATACAGGCAAACAAATAATTAAACGCTAGCAAAGCTTAAAAAAACCGACTTCACCGCTTAATCTTCGGAACATTGATTAGATTTAATGTATTAAACATGCATTATTGACAATAACTCAAAAAGTAGTGATCGAATCTTGATCAAATTTAAATGGTACCACGTGAAAAGCACCAGCTTTCAAATATAACAATAATCATCAAAATCGGCTTACAACGAAAGAAGATATGAGGTATACACATAAAAAAAATACATTCGAATTGAGAACCTCCTCCTTTTTTTGAAGTCGGTTATATAATACCCGTCTTATTCACAGACAAATTGGTATTTTCAGACTTCAAAATCAAAATCGTTTATTCACATGGGCCCCAAAGAGGCACTCATGAAAGTTAATGATTCTACTGCCAGATTCGCAAAATTATAATTAGGTAGTTAATTTCAAATAAAATCAAAACACTTAAATCGGGAACGTTTTATACGGACCAATAATTAGTTATATATTCTAAAACTTAACCAATACTGGTAATTCGCTTCTAACTGATATCTCGTGCCTACATTTCGCCTAATAGAAATAAACTTTATAAAATAATTGCTAATATATTTTTTTATGATTATTGCTTGATTTTTGTGTTTTTCGTTCATGTACAGGATTAAACGGGTATTTTACGTAAGTTTTAGCTTTAAGTGAAAAGTCGTGTTTTAAATAGACCCCGGAACAAAATGGGTCTTAAAACAGTAGCTTTATCAATCCAAAATTTATATTTGTCGTTATGGTTTCGTACCCTACTTACAACATTTTTTTCAATGATACTAGGTACATACGTGCAGAAAAATAATAAAAAAATATTTTTCCACCACCTATTAGTGCTCCTTTAATATTTTTTCATGTATATAATTTCAATTGCCATTATAAGTTATGGGCCGAGTATTCGGGCAAAAGGGACATCAAGTAAAGGAAACGCGGATCCTTTCACCTAATAGCGATTTGGGCCATATATTTACGTATTCTCAGTGAATTAAAAGTTACAATATTATAAAAAAAACATGTTATTTGCTTGTATGGTTTGAACGTTAAATGCCTGTGACAGACGGACGGAAGGACAAAAGAGAGTGACTTCAATAATATACATATCATATTTGTACAGTAAATGTGCACCAAGATAACACCTAGATAACTTAATGGAATAAGTCCACTATCAATACGTAGCGTGCCCGTACGATAACATAGCTACTATGAATCGTAATGATAATTTAACTAAATCCACGTTGAGCATAAAAAGTACGTTGCGTTGCTGAAACTAGGCCCACCAACACTTTTTAAAACAATAATTAAACACAAGCAAAACTAAAAAAAAAACGTCTTCACCGCTTAATCTTCGGAACCTAGATCAGATTTAATCTATTGCATACGCATTATTGACAATAACTCAAAAACTAGAGATCAGATCTTGATCAAATTTCAATGGGACCACATGAAAAGCACTAGCTTTCAAATAAAAAAATAATCAACAAAATCGATTCACAACGAAAGAAGTTATGAGGTAACTTTTAAAGTCGGTTATACGAGAACATCGACAAAGTAGTCCACAAAATAGGCATTACTGACTATATTTCAAGAACTACTGATCAGATTGTGATCAAAATTAAATGGGAGCGATTAGAAAGCAACATCTTTCAAATTACAAAAAAAAAGGTAGCACACATAAAAAAAAAAACAAAAAAAAAAATACATTCGACTCGAGTACCTCCTCCTTTTTTGGGAAGTCGGTAAAAAAACAACACCGATCGACTTGCGGCAAGTATAGCGGCATGCCGACTGACACTTGGCCTTGGACAAAACTTACCCATGCTTAGCAAAATCAGTCCACATTTTTGTCATATAATAGATCATCTGCCGATCTCGCTGATCAATTAGATATGGCCACATATCTCCTCGGAACAAATATAAAAGTTCATCTGCATGACAGGCCCCAGTTTCGTTTCCATAACCAGACCTATATTTTAGAAAGTTTCTTTTTCCGGCGTAATCAAAGTAATAGTTGTATACCGGAGCGGCAATCTTACTTGCCATTATTTCTGACTCAAGAACTCCAGGTATCCCGAAATATAAATCAGTCATTAAATCAGATATATTCATAATATTGTTTATACTCATACTTTCTTTCCCAAAATATATGTCTCTTATTATTTGATCTGTTTTCTCTGCTTCTTTTTCGGATGAAAATGTAAGATCAGACGCAAAGACATACTTTTCAGCCCTTTCTCTTATTGTTGTTTCATTTTCCAGAGCTATTAAAAATAAACTTTCTTTACTTGTAGATCCGTAAATGAGAGGTATGTTCTTAGGTTTTTTATTTATTAAATTAAATGGTAGATCGTTTATCACAGCTTCTTCTCCCGGAAATGATCTCTCTATGCATGGCAAGTGAAGCAACTCCGTGTCTAAGTATTTCCCTAGCGGCTTTCTTGGCCTTGCTTTTATAAGTTCTTGATAAGATACTTTTGAGAATATCTCATACAATTCATTTGGATCTTTTGTATCATATCCCAGGTCTTTTGCTATAAGACTAGCAGCCCAAATTGGATTTCTGTCAAATGCCCAATTAGCTAAAGAAGATCCGCTCTGCACTATAGCTTTATTGAACAAGCCTTCGGTAGCCTCACTTGCTATTAACAAAGATGTAGAAGCACCACCAGCGCTTTGACCAAAAAGTGTAACATTGTCCGGGTCTCCTCCAAACGCCGCAATGTTTTTCTTCACCCATCTTAACGCTGCAATTTGATCTTTCAAGCCTGCATTGCCGGGAGCCTCTTTAATTTTTAGGCAAATAAAACCTAAAGGTCCAAGTCTGTAATTAAAAGTGACTAAAATTACATCTTGTTTGACTAGAAAATCTCCACCGTATAGTATTTGACCTCCGTTTCCTAGATGGAAGGCCCCACCGTGAATGTAAACCATAACAGGTAATTGTGGTTTTGCCATTGAAGGTACGTAGACATTGATTTTTAAACAATCTTCTTCTCCTTGTACACCACCAAAGAATCCTTCTTGTGGGCATGAATGTATTCCGTTAATTGCTTTAAAAATCCCGTCCCATTTAGGAGGTGGTAAAGGTGCCTGTGTGAAAAAACATGCTTAATCAATTGTTTTACATAACGGATGTTTTAATCTAGTAATAATTAACAAAGATATGATAGCTTTTGTGTTCACGACATGAACTTTGACCACATATCATAAATAACTTTGATTCAAATATATCTATTACTCATAATCACACACATGTTCAAATAAAAAAATTGTGCCGGTGAAGTAATAAATAAATTGTTGTATTATACCGCCTTTGAAGTTATATTTATAAGATTATAAGGTTACTATGTTTTTAATAATGTGTATTATATAACGTTCAATTAATTGACATCTCATTATGACTATAATGATAGCAGAACTAACCTTGAATCTTACGCTGCTGTTAGTAGTCGCGTATGGTATACCAACGTATTGAAGAAACGACCCATCTGCGCTCACTTTACCGCTCAAAATTCCTTGCTCAATCTCCACCTCTGGAGCGGGCTGGTCCACTAGATTCATCGCGAATAACGTAATCAGAACTATATTCTTTCTATACTTCATTATGAACTCTATTTACACTGTATTAAAGTTCAACGATTGTCCTACTATTTGCTGAATCACTTGGCACTAAGTTTATTCACAGTTATATTTAATTTATGTTTATATATACAGTGACAATTCTAAAATTATTAGGATACATGATTTCAAACGAGTTTTAGTGTTATAAATGAAGCCTACAAAAATGACGCGGCTATGACTTCTACCCGTTGTCCTTCAACTAAAGTCGATTTTGATTATGGTAGTTGTATACGGTGAAACTGAGACGGCATATAAAATGTATCGGTTTGAATGAGACAGACGTAGTGAGGTCGTACCACAGAGTAATATAAGTTCGCACAACGCGCTAGCTGCTATTATAGATGCGGCTATTTATATGCGTGTAATCTTTAATAGGTAAGTCTAAACTTTGAGTTTTGCCGCGAAAGTAAAAAATGACGTTGATTTTTTATTTGTTCCAAAACTTCTGATTCTTCGAGTATTGTTTTGACTGGTGGATTATTAATCGAAAATACTTGGTGAACGTGTAGGCAAATAATACAAAGTTAATAATCGTGCTTTTTGTTTTCGCTCGAAAACTCCATTAAAAATTCTAGTAAAGTCTACCTCTTAACTTGGGCGTGACTTGATTGTAACTGAAACATGTTTTTTTTTTTTTAATTTGACTGTGACCCAGCTATTATCTAGGGGTATTTTTTTTTATTTGAGACTAAGCATTATTTGTGACTAGAGTTTGACTACAATCTCACCAGATGGAAAGCGACGATGCGGTCGAAGACGGAGCACGCTTGCACAGCAAATACCCATTCACTCTCTACTTGAACAACCCCATATTATACTTTTCGGGAAACACAGTAGACTGCAGGGCGTTCCACTCCTTGGCAGTTCTCATAATAGAAGTGGAAGCGAAACGCTTCGTGCGAATGGTTGGTATTCTTACCATTAGCGGATGCTGCATTGGATATATTATATTATCCCTTTGCATTTATTATAATTATAATATCACAGATTGCACGTAGCTTACCGCATAAACGCATGGTTGGCTAAATAATAAAATTAACCTAAATAAGTAGCAACTATGCGCTTGAACTACCCGCTGGTGTAGTTGGTATCGGGTCTGCCTTCGAAGCAGCGGGTATAGGGTTCGATTTCCATTGGAAAAATAAGTTTTATTCTCAAGGCTAGTTTATGTTTTTTTGGTTTGGGTGTGTGATGTTAATGTTTTAGGAACAAGTAAAAAATGCCTCGAAAAATAAAAATAAATTACCAGATTGCTAGAGCCGTTCATATGTTAAGATCATACATGCGGCAATTAGGTATTTTTTTATAGATTATATTTTGTAAGGGGGCTCACTGTTGAAGCTGTTAATATATAGGGTATATAGGTTCTTCTCGAGATGGCTATAATTTTGCGAATCTGGCAATAGAATCATTAACTTTCATGAATGCCTCTTTGGGGCCCATGTGAATAAACGATTTTGATTTTGATTATATTAATAATTTACGTTTGTTAGTCTCACATAAACTCAAAAAACGGCTTAACCGTTTTGCCTAATTTTGGTTTTTAAATATTTGTAGAAGTCCAAGAAAGGTTTAAAATGTGAGAAATTATGAAAAAATATGTTCATTCAATCAGTAAATTAAAATTCGTTCATTGAACAAATAACAAGTAGTTGTTTACAATACTTCGACAGCTAGTAGTGCGTATAAGCTATGTACATTAGAATTTTTTGCAAAATCGTTTGTACTTTATAGCGTGAAGAGACATTTACACACAAATTTTCGGATTTCTAATATGAGTGTGATTATAATAATAATAATACAGTTAACTTCGCGTACAGTAGCTATTTCTTATTTACTGTAATGACTTATTAATAAAATTACTTTTAATTTTACTACTCACATACAATTTTCATCACTTTAACTTCAGTACCCGGATGACCGAGCTTTGTTCGGCTGAAAACACGGATAAAACGACGTTTTCTAAAATTGAAACCTAGCTAGATCGATTTATCGCCCCCGAAACTCCCTTCATACAAAATTTCATGAAAATCGTTGGAGCCTTTTCCGAGATCCTAATTACACATATATATATATACAAGAATTGCTCGTTTAAAGGTATTAGATAAATAAAAATATTCCATCCCCATTGCATAATCTAAATGTACCCTGCCAAAAGATATTGATAATATGTTTTTTTTTTCAATGAACTAGTCAAATACCAAATTCCATCAGTTTGACTTCATAAATAAAGAACTTTCGATCTGAACTTTGATCCCCCATTACACCACCTTAATGCACCCCTGGCAAAAAAAAATAACTAAATTTTCATTATGAACGATTCAAATACCAATTTTCATCGCTTTAAGTTCAAAAACAAAGAACTTTCATACAAATATTTTCACCCCATTTAACTCATTTAAGGGTAGAATTTACAAAAATCCTTTCTTATCACACCTCTACATACTAAGACAAATGTACCCTCCAAATTCAAAGTCTCTGTGACCAGCGGCTTAGGCTGTGCGTTGTCTCTAAGTCAGTCAGTCAGTCAGTCAGTGAATAGTGTGTCAGGACAAAGATTTTTAATTACGCATTCACACTCACAGCCCCACACTAAGTTCAAAGACTTGTATCGTGGGTGCCGGAAACATTCACATCACACACACATTACACCTAGAACCAGAAACACAAAATATATCCCTTGGGAAGGAATTAGTATTAGATATCAAAAGTAACATTTTCATTGAAACTAAATTCTCGTTGTTTTGATTACAATATTTGTATTTACCTACGTTGTCCAGGTCGTGTCGGGGAGGTATTTTCAACATTTTGATTTCGCCGATTGTTATCCCCATACTTTAAGTGTTGATTCAAAACCGTCAAATCTAATATATAAAATTCTCGTGTCGCGGTGTTTGTTACCAAACTCCTCCGAAACGGCTTGACCGATTTTTATGAATTTTTTTGTGCATATCGGGTACGTCTGAGAATCGGTCAAGATCTATTTTTCATACCCCTAAATGTTAAGGATGATCCAACACTTTTTTTTTATTTATTTATGATTCAGCATGAAATTATGTATATGGCAAAACAACGTTTGTCGTGTCCGCTAGTTAAATATAATTTTTCAGAGTACTTTGTTTAATTGTTTAATTCGGAACAACAAAGGATCCATACAATATATTTAGTAAAAAATTATAAAATAAGGCCTACAAGCTATTAGTTAGTACACAAGAAATATAAAATACAATTAAAATTAATGCGTCATGAACTTACGAGGCATCCCGTGAGGTACCATTGTCCGCACTAGATGCCTCAGTACAGGCGCTTTTGGGTCATCAGCCACTACTTTCAGGATATTGTTGCCACTCCCTCGAGTCCTCCTCACAAGCGATGCTACTTTTTTTCTGATGACGGCATGTACTGTTCTGCCGAAATTAATTACAAATTAGTGATTTTCTAGCCAAAAGCTTTATCTCGGTGGGGACACAAAGTGACCGTCCATTACGGCTTGCAAACTGCGCCATCCTCAGCAGGCAATTTTCTCGTCGCGTGGCATGTCCAAAATTTATTTGAATAAATTACGAAGCGAGAACTCTTGAATTTTAACATTGTAACCCTTTGAGCGCGTGACCGCCCGAGACACGCACAAACGCAGAATTTTAAATATTTTCTTGTGTAATTTTGTACTAGTTCGCTTCAATTACAATAATACGGTTTTTATGATCGTGGGATGCTGTCGGAATACATTGTGGATGATTTTATTAAAATAATAATACAAACAATATACAAACTAGCCGTGCCCCGCGGCTTCGCCCGCTATTATCAAGTTAAAAAGTAGCCTATGTTAAAGTGTAAGTTAATCCTAGGTATAATCTATGTACATTCCAAATTTCATCCAAATCCGTTCAGCCGTTAAAGCGTGAAGAGGGAACAAACATACTTACACACTTACAAACAAACTTTCGGATTTATAATATTAGTAGGAAGGATGACGACCCAGTTGGCGCAGTGGAAAGGTGTCTGCCCTCTGAGCCGTGGGTCCTGGGTTCGATTCCCGGCAGGAGCACAAATTCCATCCCAAGGGATATTTGTGCTTCTGGTTCTGGGTGTAATGAGTGTGTGATGTGAATGTTTCCGGCACCCACGATACAAGTCTTTGAATTTAGTGTGGGGCTGTGAGTGTGAAAGCGTTTGTTTGTTTGTTTGCGTTTGTTAAAAATGCCTATGTTTGTTCGCGATTGGTTAAATTTCAATTCAATTCAGTTCATTTATTTCAGATTAAATCCATAATACAATTTATACACACAATTAAAGATTTTAAGTATAAGTACATCGTTATTATAAATAGCTGAACAAATTTTATTTAATTTCGGAAAAAAAAAATTGTTTAATTTGGACATCATAGATCCCTTTGTTTGCTAGTATAAAGTTAAAATATCTCCAATTAAAAAAAAAACAAAAACTTTATGGCTTTCACACACACAGATTTACCATCTTACAACAAGACAAATTGTCAAACATTATCTATATATGGTTGACTCGCCTCCAATTTGCTTGAAGCGTTTCAATACTACGTTTATCATCCGTTCTGAGAAGGAATGGAACTCATTGACCCCACCTTTGTTCCCCGAACGGAATTATCTGGTCTACAAGTCAAGAGTGAATAGCTGTACCTTCTAAGTAAGCATGCTACATCTTCGCCCGCATCATCACTTTCCATCAGGTGAGATTGTGGATAAATGCTTGCATATCGGGCATCAAAAAAAAGTTCACACTAAGTCCGATGAGTTGGTTTATGGTTGCTGAAAACATTTACATCACAGACTCGGTCATAGTCAGTACCAGAAACTAACGTTTTTCATGGGGAGAAAACTTGTGTTACCGCTAGGAATCGAACCCGATACCCACAGATCAAAAGTCGAACCGCACCCAACTTGAAATCTTAAAATGAAAATGATTTTAAATGTAACTTAATAACAATAAACTATTTGTGCATGTTTGTATAACAATATAACTAACATTGTTCCAAGTTTGAAGTATGACACTCTCACAAATGGTTAATAATAAAATATTCACCATCATAACTCTCCAATGGAGCCACTTATAAATGCAAAAGCTGAATTTTGCTGAAGCCGATTGAGAGAGTCCTTGAATTGATTTGAGCTTATCGGCTCTATTATACAACGTTAACAACTTGCATTTAGTTGCTGTTCGCGATCGTATAATTTTTATGTTAATTATCAGTAATATTGCAAAGAAGGTACTGAAACTCCGATGGGCTGTATGACATCTACAAAACCAGTTGTTCTCTTGGCGTAATTCAGACTTTTCTGATTTGTAAAAGTAGTAGAGCAAGCTTACATCATCAACAATTTAAAATATTACAAATGCATTTAATAAATATGTGCTATTCTGTATTTAAACATCAATATAAGCGATTTTACACTCACTTTACATTAAATTATGTCGTGGCTGGAAATATGCACATCATTCATACAGATTACACCCAGAACCAAAAACACCAATGTCCCTTAGTTACTTTTTTTTTTTTTTATTTGTGACAGGCTATTGTTTTACGACTATCACACCTGATGGTAAGTGACGATGTGATCAAAGCTGGTAAACACTAGACCTGGAATACGCAGGCTCAAACTTACTAACAGCGCCAGCGGGCAGAAGCATTATTCTATTGTCTATAGTATATTTGTGTGTTTGGTACTGAGTGTTATCTATATATAAGTGTACTCTATCTACCATTCAAAGACTTGTCTTTGAATTTAGTGTGGCATATGAGTATGAGTGTGTTAACAAACTGAAATGAAATTTCTGAACATAAAATTATACGATGAGTTATAACTGGTTGCTCTACCGGTTACAAGATACTCCCGTTCATTTGCATCGTAGACGGCGACGCGAAGTCAGCTATTACTGAACACTCAAAAACTAATCTACAGAGTGCTAAGTACCTTCTACAAGTACCCTAGAGTACTTACAAATGAGGTAAGAGAAATGGTCGTACATTGGATCTTTGAAGTTCTTACTAGCTTTTCTAGCTAAGAGACCATAACAAACGTCGTTATAACACCAGTTACTATGAGGAATTCCTGTGGTTGTGAAAATGGAAAATTTTAAAAAAGTAAGTTGATGTTTGAACTTCTACTATAATTACTGGTTGCTGAAGCCAGATTGGTATTACGAAAACGGGTTGAAAATATATTCTATTAATAGCGTGAACTCGGCGAGGCGGCTGCTTAGTAGCAACTTCTTATTATTAGACTAAATTGTTGAAATAATTTACAATAATCAGAATTATTGTTTTCGTTTGGATGTATACTTACTCAATATTTGAATTTTGTTACGTATTTTTTATTTTTTCTTTGAGTGACGATGCGTTAATGTCATGTTTGCGTTAAATAGTAAAATATTTTGTTTCTATCCGTGAGGACCAGTAATTGGCTTCGGCTGTTGGTCTTACTTGTAAATAAATAAATATTTGAATGGGTTTTGGCGACACTTACACGTCGTCGATTTCTTAAGATGGTCGTGACGCCTTCTTTAAGATGGGTGTTGAGCGCTCGCCGTCGCGTCACCTCGGCACGCGTAAGTCTTGAGTGAACTAGCACGGAAACATCTTTTAGATACGTGTCCTAGCGTCACAGAGCGTGCTCGACTTCTAGCAGTTTCTGTATGAGAGTCAGGGCATTTTTTAATCCCCTCTTTTAATACTAGTACACATATAGATCCATCTGCTTTCCGTCTCGCTATATTTTTTTTTTTTCACTATTATAGGTCACGATAGTGTGTTCCCTATTTTTGTTACAATCTAGCCAAGATTAGGCTAATAAGTAACTTAAATTTAACTTATTCTGCTAGATTTAAAATATCCAAGAATGTGTCCATTAACACTTTTCTTATTGTCTCTATTAAGGCGAAGACACTTGGTTCATGTGTTCTTTTTGAGCAGCACTTATAAAACACTACATTACACTAATACACTAACACTAAACAAGTTCAAACGGTTTTGTTCTTTTAAGTCGTCTCACTATATACGTGTGATCGAGGTCTCGACGTTCACATGATGGTGAAGTCTATATTCATGAGCTTCTGCGTATTTTTTAATGATTTTGTTAACGAGCTCGATGTTGAGGTCCTGGTGGAGATCGTCATTTCGGATGTACCAAGGTGCATTCACAATGCCTCGTAATACCTTATTCTGGAAGCGTTGAATGATTGAAATATTGCTCGGTTTAGTACAGCCCCAAAGCTGTATACCATAAGTCCACACGGGCATCAGGACTTGTTTGTATATCAATATTTTGTTCTGAGTTGACAGCTTTGACTCTCGCCCAAGCAGCCAATGCATATTCCGATATCGAATTTCTAATTCTTCTTTTTTCTTCTTGACGTGTGCCTTCCAGCGAAGCTTTGCGTCAAGCGTCATACCGAGGTATTTGGCTGTATTCTCATAAGGAATGATTTTACCATTGATGTACACGGGACAGTATTGTGGTATTTTGTTGGTAAAGTCAATGTGAATTGATTTAGACTCGTTAAGTTTAATCCTCCATTTCTTAGTCCAGGTATAGACTTCATTTACAGCCAAACCTGAACCTTTTCAGTAGCTTCTCGTAGCGTCTCGCTATATGCTTACGTTTGGGTGCAAGGTGCTATGTTGACACTGGGCCCGTGGGGACCGGGCGCTCATTCTATTTTCAAAAATTTATCAGAGCGCCTGGTTCAGGCGACGCGTGATCTACATGCTGGTACTTATTTGGCTCAACGTATTAGCATTGCAATTCAGAGAGGCAATGCCGGCAGCATGACGGGAATGCTACACGCTGGTTTCGGGACTTATGTTACCTATAAGCTCGATGTCTTGTAGGTAACTTAGGTCTTTGCTGTATATAGTGTTCACGGGTGTATCGAACCATCGAACCATGGAAATAAAACTCAGTTATTCCGGGACGCTTGGACAATTCAATAAGTTCACGTTAAGTTGGTACATAGATCGTCGGAAAATCTCACCACCGCGATCTAACTCGACACCTAACGCCATCTAGTTATCTTCACTTGAACTTTTATAATTAACAGTTTGGACATATAGTTTTAGTTTAGTTTTAGGTAATAAAGCCAATTGACCCATTTTTGTATACTCCCTATAAAAGTCATTCAATTTTATATGGAATTTTGACTGTGAAATATTAATGTTTGTCTTCTCGATAACCTTAAATACTCTGATTAGCTATCTAAACCCCTAACATTATTATTCTACTCTAGTCTGCACAACTTATTTAGCTCTATAATATAGTACCTACTGTCCCCATTTTGAGGTCAAGTGAAGACCTACGCGTATGCTTGACCTCCTAAATCTAAGTTCAACCTAAGTTAAAGCTTGCTAAGCACGAGCATGTTATTTATGTTTACAGTTAAGTGCTGTGTATTGTACAAGTGTATCTGGAACGTAAGTTTAAGAAAAGGCACGTTTAGAAATAAAACATTTCCACATGTGCCTTATAGAGCATTATTATTTGAGCTTAATTATTCCTAATAAAACTATACTATACTATGCTATGCTACGCTATACTATGCTATGCTATGCTATGCTATGCTTCAATATACTATACTTTACTATTAGATAATACTAATATAATTAATGTAAAAGTTTGTGTGAGTGTGTGTGAATGTTTTTTAACACGTATCTCCGCAACGAATAAACCGATTGATAAAATTCAAAATGTAGATAGCTTAGGTTCTGGAATAACACATAGGCGCGGGCGAAGCCGCAGGGCACGGCAGTAAAGGTGTAAATACTTAACCGAAGGGACACTTATCATTAGTTATGGCTAGGCTAAGCAGTATGGCAACAAAAAAAATAGAACTACATGCCAACACACAATTATATTGAAAAATACAGGAGTTGCTAAAATAAAACCAGAACACACTGAACAGAACAAAGCCACGCCGTCGCCACTCCAACACGTGCGCGGCCGCTTTTTAAAGTGCCCGAAATTCGTTTTATTTCGATTTAAAGCTACGTATCTTCAGATTTATAAATAATTATCTTATATGGGCTTACACTAAAAAAAATATTTAATGGTTTTTGACGGTTTTAATTGAGAGATTTTTGTATATATGTTATACTTTATATAAATGATACGGCTTCACTCACGATTTGGAAAAAAGAGTGGAACTCATTGCCTGCGTCTTTGTTCCCCGAACGGTATAATCTGAGAGTCTTCAAGTCTCGAGTGAATACCTTTTCTTCGACCGCATCATCACTTTCCTTCAGGTGAGATAGTAGTCAATGCTTGCCTATTTAACATAAAAAAAAATGAGGGTCGACTCTCGCGACGAAAGGTCACGGCGCTATATATAATATGTTATGTTGTATATACGTTATATATAATATTTATGATATTTAAATATACTAATATATTAGTTTTTAATATAGTTAGGTATTATTTATAGCTAAATAATTACACCTAATGTACTATCTTATTTAAATGCCTTAATTAGGAATGTAAATGCATAAACAGTGAGAAATATGCACGAGAAATCCAAAACATGCTTTTGGCTAGACTGAATATTTATTAACGTCAGTTCACTCAGTTTTGATGTCTATGATTGGTCAACTTTCCTTAACGGTGATAGACTTCTAGATGTCATAAAAATAACATCAAAATGACCGCATTTAAAATTGCTCGAATATGCTCACATCTTCACATATTTATTTTGAAAGTTAAATGTAATATTGGTATTGAATCAAATTTTATTTTCAGCAATGATATTAACAAAAGCAATGGATGAAAAGCTTAAATAAAATATACGAAGCAGAAAATATAATGTAGTATACTTTCGTGCGATCAATGAGAGCGTCTTTTATATAAGCGTTTTGTATAATATGAATTGTTTCAATTCTGTTTTATCTTTTTGTTTCATGAAACGACGCTCTGTTTTTACTGATCTTAGTGTTTTACCGCTATCTAACGCAAAAAATGACGCAGTCAAGGGTTGTTAGAATTGAACCTGCAGATATAGAATAGCCGCAGAATTTCGTTCGGTGCTTGAAATAACTTAAATCCAATTTATTTAAATACATTTTTACTATTTTCTACGTTTGAAATTTTATATTGTCATTATTTATTACTTGAATTAAATGTATTTGAAGCTAATAAAAAAACTATGACAAATATACATTATACAAGAAAAACATATGGGAATGAATTGAAATCTAAATTTATATTGTCATTATTTTTAACTTTAATGAATTTTATTTGAAGTTATTAAAAAAACTAAGACAAGTGTATCTTGAACAAGAAAAATATATGGGAATTAACTGAAATGTAACTGATAATATTTTTAAATTTCGAATTTATGCTCCTTTTTATTTCCGAGATAGGCAAACCTAGCCCACTTTCTCAGCTTACGTTTACTGACGATGCAGTCGATGATGGAGCGCGTCTGCCTAGAAGGGAATTTTAAATCGGCTAAATATCAAATATCTTACCACGTTTCCTATGATGATAATTATATTCCCGAGCATATTATTATGATGTGAATTTCCGCACGCTGGCACTAAGCCTTACAAACGTGGCACTTTGCAACTCGTAAGTAGTAATATTCGAGCAATTAAAACTCGCATGGCAATACCTATAAGGCAATTGACTACATTAATGAAAAGGTTGCATGGAGGCAAACTGCACAAGCGCTTTCTACATAATATAATTAGATATAATAATTCATGTATTAGTGTATAAGAATGATTTAAAAAAATATATGAAAAATTGCGCCGCCAAGTTTCTTATCAGGTTCTTCTCGAGATAGCTATAATTTTGCGAATCTAGCAGTAGAGTCATACATTTTCATGAGTGTCTCTTTGGGGCCCATGTGAAAAACGATTTTGATTTGCACAATTCACGGAATGTCTGGGATTGCTTCTCTATACTAATATTATAAGGGGTAAAGTTTGTGAGGTTGTAGAGGGTAATCTCTGGATCTACTGAACCGATTTAATTTTTTTTTTACCAATCGCAAGCCACGTTATTTGTGAGTGTCAAGGGCTATGTTTTTTTTTACCCGGGCAACGCCGGGCAGGTCAGCTAGCAGTTTAATATATTGAGACAAAAATTATAGTTCTAGTTGTGATTCAATAATTAAACTGAGTTATGAAAATTATGAAAATTAACTGAGTTGCTGCTTGTTAACTACGTCGGAATGTTGTTTGTGTGCAGAACGAATTTTCCCATATGTCCCCGAAACGGGTTGTCTGCTTCGGATCAATATCCGAAGTTTATATATTTTTTTGTATAATTAAGAGACGAGACGAGCAAATCACTCGTCTGGTAAGCGTTACGCTTGCCAATTACTGTTTAGTGTTTTAAAATTAGTGTTCGTGTTTTGGACATGTAATTCGAACTCCTGCTGAAAGGTACTAGATTGAGAGTGTATTGGTTTGCTAGATAGTTTATGTGGGTATTTTCAACATTTTGATTTTGGCCACTTGTCTAAAAATATGTTTTTACTTGATACGATTGCATTTCACTTGATTGTGTATATTTATGACCGCTTGCCTCAGCTAAGTAAGCAATGTTCGATCTGAGAGATTCACGACATACACGATAAAACTTGTATATTTGTCCATTGCTGAACAATACATACATACGCTGCCTCTCCTAATGAACGCCACGGAGACCGGCCTTCGGCTCTTCTCAACCAGTTTCTGAATTAAAATATGTTCATAGCAAGATAAATTCAAATTGTCAACAAATCAGATGTACCATATTAAACGAATCATTGGTGCCATCGGCAGCGAAGTCTTGAAACACAAACACAAAATCAAGGACATTTAGTCCTCGATTTTTCAGAGATTTTTGGGCTGACGAGCCTTCGACGTGACACGTCCTGCAGAAGCTCGAGTGGCATCTACCCTCGTAGAGCCTTCTCGGCGTAGACTATTCATGAGGATGGTCACCCCACGCAGCAGTAGTTCGACGTCGGAATCGCTCAAGTTGGTATATATCTGTGTAAAAACACTGACACTCGTAAGTCTAGCTCAAACGCAATATAAGTGATATTTTATTATGACAGAGAAACAATATATCAAGGTGGCAAAAAGCTTAAGAACCATGCCGCTGTAGAGACAATAAATCTACTGCGACTCCGTCATTTTATCTTTTGGGACGTTGATAGATCATTCGGAGAGCCTCGTTTCAACCGCTTATTAATGGTGTGTTTGAACGCTTGTGGGGTTAATTCGTAATTTTGGAAGAAAATATGAAAAGCTTTGCTTCTGATTGTGTAGGATTTACTTTCGATTAAAATTTGAAGATGTGCATCGAAACGCGTGAGAGAAGAATTTCCAAGAAGAATTGAAGAACCTGGCATAACAGTTCTTAAATACGAATGACAAATCCCTGCAAGCAAACATGTTGTGTTGACCGACTCAGTTGAAAAGGTTAGAAAAATAATAAACTGAAGTTAGAGAAGAAGTAAGAAGAAGAAACTAGCGTACTTTCGAATAATTAATTCTGTTTTAATTGATTTCATTATAAAATAATGGTTGTCTGTAAAGTCGTTTTACGGACGATAGTTTTAAGTGATAACGTCATAAAGAAACATTGATGAACAATTGCATATTTTTATGAATTGAATTGAACTATCACTGAATTATCATTATTTTGTATAATACAAAGAATTCATTGAAAATTTAAAATTTTCTATAAGTTAACATTTATTTACACTCGTAACGACTCGCGACGCTTGGGCCGATCGTGCCTCTCTATCGCTTGTTCCGCGCTCTCGCTTGCACGCTCAGGCTCAGGCGGAACATAACACATTTTCGTGCGTGCAGCCGGTGTTCATAGATTTATAAGACGTTATCACGTCAAAAATAAATAAAAGTGCTTTGCATCTTTTCAAACGACTTCAAAAAGTAGGTTCTCAATTCGACTGTATGTTTATTTTTTTGTATGTATGTTACGCGATATCTCCGTCAAATACATAAATTGATTTTGATTTGTTTGGTAGAGTATACTTCTGAGGTGGTCCCATACACATTTTATCGAAATTGGTCAAGCTAAAACTGAAATATAAGCGATGAAGACGGGTTTTTTAAGCTTTGCTTGCATTTCAATTATATTATTATGTATTGTTAAACTATCGACTTAATATTTATTTATTCACTAGCATTTAGCTAATAAGCTTTTTAGCCGTAAACACATCACTTAATTTAGCTGGATAAAGAAATGTTTTCAATACTGAACTACCTATATTACAAGGAGTATTTGCAGTAATGAGTTGTCATATAAATAATGTTTAGAAAATACAAGAAACAAACAATCAGTAGAGTAAAGACTTAAAACACTATAGTGGTAACTGCCCCATATAAAGACAAATGTAAATGGTTTAAGTATATATTTCTTGATGAATTGATCACATTAAGGGAACATAATAAAACAACATTGTATATTATAAGGGTTTATATATAACATAAACGTTGCGGTTTATAAACGTGGTTTTAAGTTTAGTGTAGACAGACATCCATCCATCATTACCTAAGGACCAATAATTTTGTGAAAATAGGTATTGACTGTTCCTGGCCACAGAAAAAAATACTAATTTACTGCCAGTAGGAATCTGTTTCCCGGTCAAAAACTGCATGGCTTTATCATCAATTTAGAGTTATGATTGGTCGTTCGGCAACTGACGCCGCAACTGTAGGTACTCGCAGCATCGACCAATTGCATGCTGACATTTATCTCATACCTCTCATCTCTCTCATTTATCTCATCTCTCCCTTGGTAGTAAATTTTGTTGTGACGGAAAATTAATCTCATACGCTATCAACTTGTTAAAAATCTTTCATTCTTATAATAAAACTGCCTATATATGACAAATTGACAATGATTATTTTATAAAATCCTTGCTTATGCTTTTAGCGTTAAGTCCACCCTTTGTACCTTTTTTTGTAATAAAGAGTTAAATAAATAAATAAATATTTTGATAAAATAGTAAAATCATATTCATATTAATAGACTATGTCCAACTCCCACACCAACGACTAAGTTAAGACTCATTCACCAAAAACTCCCAAAATTATTCTAGAACTTTCCATCAAGTTGAATAGGAGAAAATTTAATTTCCAACTCGATGTAAACATTTCACAACAATTACTTTGCTACCTCCATGCGGCTTCAACTCCATCAACTATCTGGGGGTGATGTACTCTGGATTAATCCAGTTAAATTCGCGGTGAGTCCTCATAAATCTTGGTCATATTGTAATAACAATAAAATCTACATAAATTCCTATACATGCTTAGATCATCTATTCGTTTTGTTGGTTTTTTCGGGAAATTGTCCTACGTAATACTAAATTGTCACCATTTTAATAATCTCTGTTATCTTTTGTTATGATAGCATTACTTTTGGTATTAAAAGAATGATGAAATTGAATAAAATTAAATAATTACTAAATAAGAGCGATACACTGCTCTGTTTAAAAAAAAATACTCTTTGGACTCCGTATAGTATATTGACGTAAACATAAATCTGTAATTGATTTAATTTTGTGTTTCCTGATGAGTACAATATGGGAGTCTTCAAGTCACGAGTGAATAGGTATCTTCTAGGCAAACTTGCTCCATCGTCGACCACATCGTCGCTTACCATCAGGTGAGATAGTGGTCAAAAGTTTGCCTAACACGAATAAAAAAAAAAAATGTTTGTCTTGCTCGCAAATTTAATCAATAGACTCTTGAAAACTCGTAAAATTCCTTTCCAAAAGGTAAAATTTTAATATATATGGATGTATTTGTGTTTACTTTGATACTCCTACACTCCTTTGTTTGTTTGCAAAGATTACTTTGGAAACGTATAAATAACACCTATCTATTGAGATAGTCGTTATTTATACGTTTGACGTTTGGCGTTTGATTTCTTTCTCACATGACTACTTACCATCCATCCTCTAGGATACACACATACATACCATCCTCTAGGATGGTAAACATGGTAGGCGTAGAAATACTGGATAGTTGCCTGAATACCACTTACAGTTTAGCGATAGATTTTCTATTTAAAGGTTAACTTCTACTGGATTTTGGTACAGGATAGCGAGCTAGATGGACTAAACCTACCAACCATGGATTTTATCACTATGTTCTTGGCAATACAAGGCGCCAAGGAAAGAACTAGGTAAACATAAATATGGAAGAGGTAATAATTTAGTAATTAAGTTATATTATGATAATAAAGTACAAGGCAATCATAAATGTGAGAGGAAAATATTCTGTAATTATATATTTTGTAATTAATATAGCTACTAAAATCGTATGTAAATATTCCAGACCCTGAATGAGAATTGTTATCTTGTATCCACAAGCATTTAATTAAAGTACTAGGCAAGCATAAACGTGAAAACGGTAATAAATACACTTTTTTTCTTAATTGCAACGCATGTCACATTAAGCAGCTAATTACAGCCAGTTTACAATAACTCGTATATTTTGATTAATGTAAAGATTGCTTTGATAACCCAAAATTAAACAGGTGTTATTATTAGAGTCAAAGTAAACATTAATAGAGTCCATGACGTTCCAGCCAATCACTCATATTAGCTACATACAACATTTATGATTCATCTGTATTTTCAATTCCCCTTAGTATATGATTGACTTATCCAAAGCCAAAACAAATTACTAATTCATAAGCTTATGCTGAGTCAGCGTGAGTGAGCGGCGTCAGTGGCACTCCTGTCATTTTACTCATTTTGTGCTTACGTCTCTTGATTAATGCTAATGAGGGTAAACTGAGAATATCTTACATGTCGAGTATAATTTATAATGTTAATATCGTACCTTTATTTGTGGGTAAGCTTTTATAAGTTACATGTAGGTACTTACACGGATATGGCGGGTTCAAGGCCACTTTCAAATTGTCTTTGAAAAGCTTTGTATGAGATGAAAATACCGCCTACCGGGTTTCATAAGAATAAAATTAGACATACAATATTATCATCAGTACCTACTCTCACTGTGCTAGCCCCTATGACTGCTTATCTTCATCTTCTTTGTTTTAAGATTTTAAAACTGAATTTAACTATTTATTTGAATATTACATTAAACTAGAAAATAAATACTAAAAGGGTCATTATAGCGTATACAGTCAAAAAAGTTAATAAAATAACCCACCCCTGACTGTACCTGGTGCAAAGGTGCCCATGACGCTGGCAGCATTTCCACGCTGGATAGCAATGGCCAGCCTTTGCACCAGAAACGAGCCGGAGCGGGAGTCACCATTGGTTTCCTTTATCCGGCGCCCTATCTCACTGACCAAAGTTTTGGCTTCGGCCCCCCAACAGCCCATGGTCTCAACGGCAATGGGTACAAAGTGATATTATGGCTCCATCGCCGGATACTTGAGCCGCTTTCTAGTCGCAGCATGCTTCGCAGCTGCCGCCGGTGAGTGGATCGAGTGACTCAGGTGACTAGCGGCGATCGTGCTGACGCAGGTAGCGTCCCACACCAAGTACTTGCCCTTCTTCCAGGGCACTAGAGTCAGCCCGTCCGGTCTTTTACCATCGGATCTACTAAGACCCGATGGCTCCAGCACGCAAGGGACATTCGCCGACACGAAAGCTCTGCGAACTATGTCGTTTAGGGCATGGTGTCGCGGAAATCTACCTGTGCAACGACGACAACTCAAAGCGTGATGACCATTGGCCTCCACCATAGAACCGCAGGTGCATCTATGAGGTTCATACACCTTGCAGCCCAGGCGGAGAGCTTCTTTATTTGAATATAAAATACATAAAGACACTTTCATTACATATAGTACTTGGAATTTTAGAGAATTTCAAATCGGAGAAGGGCTTGAATGGGTTATCATAATGTAAGAATCGAAGTTCACGAGAATACAGGAAACGGGTCAACAGTTCTACACCAAAAGAATGCCCATACTGCCGATAGGCAACTATATCTAAATAAATGGCGGGAAAAAAAACCCCGGAAACTGGCGAAAAGCGAACATTCGCAAACAAGTTGCATCCTTTTATAAGACGAATGAGCCTCTTCATTTGCCACGGAGTAATGATCCTGGTATTTCATTCCGGGATTTTTAGAACTTTAATTATGCGTTCGTGATCTTTTTATGTTGATGTTGACTTAATGAGCCGTGAATTTAGGGTTGAAGGTGAACTTTTGAATTTATTTTTAATTATGACTATGTTTTCGAACATAATTTTTGTAATAGAGCTTAGGGTCAATTCAATACATCGTGATTTAACTAATTTCATATTGTTAAACTATTGATAGACCAACATTTGACGTGATGATGTTGTCGAGTGTGCCTATAGTACACTATGACATGCCTATAATATTCAAAATCAAATTGTTTATTCATCGTAAAAGTAAGTATTATTAAGTATGCATGCTGCATGTAGGTCTTCATCAGGGCTTCTATTCCGGGCATAGATTATCTTTACATCGCCGTCGAATACGAACGATTTTCTGTTGTTATGAATATCGAATCAACTGAAATTTTAATCAATCAACTGTCGTATCGACGTCGCATCAATTCGATCAATTGTATTTTGTCGACCAGAGTAGACCTACTGATTATTATTCACTATGTTTACAATATTTCAAGAAGAAGATAAAAATGAATAGTCCTAGATTGTGACAGTTAAAGATTGCTGGCTAATTGAAAATCAGTAATTATAGATTAAATCATAGCTAGGCCTATAATTACGGCTAGAGATTCATTTATTGCTCATAAAGGAATACAATTCACTTTTATGAGAACATTTTTAAAGAAAAAGTAAGTAATTTTGTGCTTCGACAACAATTCAATTTCTTTTTTTGAATGAAAATAAACTATAAATAATTGGATTAAGGGTCCGCGCTGATAAGTGTCCACGGAACATACGCGACAAACCGAAATATAAGCGACAATCTTACCTCGCTATAAACTTCGTAAGGTGAATATACAACAGTTCGTCGTCAGTCAAAGAGCAGCGTAGGCTGATCAATTGTTGCAATAATAAAATGAGTAAAAAAAAGAAAGTATGTAGGTATGCAGTTACTGTGCAGGTAGTAATGGAGATTAGATTTTTTTTTGTTTGTTTACGTATCCACGTTATAAGTAATCGGTACTATAATTTCGTGAAGTTTGTGTTAGACCCAAGGTCCATTGGTTAGAAGGTCGATGGCTACCTATATATAGTATCAAATATTTTGGCAGGGTCGCCGTGCAATAGATATCAATACACAAATAGTCATTTCTTTATATCTCTATGCTACATATATAACGTATAAGTGCTGTACTTATATCCAAAATCTGTAACAGTACCTACTTTTATAATACATATATCAAAGTAGTCTGAGTACTTCCGATTCAGCGACACCTCCTTACAGCATAAATGTACTTTAATTATTCAGTACACTCTTCGTTGAATATTAAAGTTGGTGTACATCACGGCATTTTTAGTTTCAGTCTAGGTCGTTAGCTGGAAAATTACTCTGCTTTGTTGTTGAGTTTTGGAACAAATTGGGAGATAAGTAGTGTTTTAAGTGTAAATATTTTAGTAAAGCTGCTTTTTTGCTGTCCAGAATAAAACGTACTTACCTTTGTATTTTAATAAACTATTTATTATTAGAAACCTAATATCTTTACGAGCAATTGTTGTATATATATGTGTAATCAGGATCTCGGAAAAGGCTCCAACGATTTTCATGAAAGTTACCGATTAGGGGTTTTTCGGCTCAAGGAATCGATTTATCAACGTTCCAGGTCCGAGAAATGCTCGGTTCCCAATCTGCATTTGATACCGGTTTGATCTCAATCGGCGTTTGATATCGTGTTTAAGAAACTATCAGCACCCTCTATTACGCAATGACCGATGTAAAAAACTGTTTCTACTAGACACTAGATGGAGCTTTCTGAGGCTACAAATTCAAATACATTCTACCAAAAACAAAAAACCGAGCAAAGCTCGGTCATCCGGATATTATTTACATTATAAATACCAGCTAACGCAAAAGCAGATTTTTTATACATTACATTTACTTATTTAAGAAAGACATGTGGGCATTACAGATTTCCAATTAACCCATCCAAGATTATTTACAAAATTGTATTAACGAAGCTATCTCTATCTGTGGTCGGTTCTTCACGATTGAGGATCGTGATTATCAGTCGCCTTTGACACATCGATGACGGCTTGTCTCCAGTGTCTTCTGTTGAGGGCCAATTGGACCACTAAATAGGCTAAATAGGCAAGCATTTGACTACTATCTCACCTGATGGAAAGTGATGATGCGGCCGAAGATGTGAAAAATTTAATGACTACAATAATAACTAAATAATAATAAATAAATATTTTTTGCCACGTTAAATTACTAAAATACCTATTTGTAGATTTATAGAGATGATGCCGTATGTCAACAACGGTCACAAGTGCGTACGGAGAATAACCTTTCAGTTTAGTTTATAGTCTTTAACAAATAGTTAATTCATTATTACTTGCTAATTATACTTTTGTATTCTTTTGCTATGAAAATTTAGTTAGGTGTTGGCCTGGTCCAGGCCATAACCTTCAGAAAAGATTTCGTACTCACAATATGCACGCAAACGTAACAGAACTAGTCGCAATCAAACCCTTTACATTTCTTAATCCCTGCATTTAATTTCAGCCAGTTTCAAAGCTAACGAATATCCGTCCAGCGTGGCAATACTCTGTGACTTGCCAAGCGAATATAGGCTTTAATTAGCAGATGGTAAGGGCACTAAGACAGGCCGCTTGGAAAGATGTACTTGAGGTAGCAGATGGTAAAAGTTAGGAGAATAGGCGATTTGAGATAGAACATAAAATAATATTATAAACATAAACATAATATAAACGCTTTCACACTCACAGCCCCACACTAAGTTTGATGACTTGTGTCGTGGGTGCCGGAAACATTCACATCGCACACACAATCACAACCATTATGGTTGTTAACCATAATATTATTTTCAGGTTCTGCTATTAAATTAATTTTCACAATATGAATTAATAATAGCAAAATGATAAATAAGGTATAATTAACATTGACCCTTACTATGGTCAGCAAATTGTGAAAATAAACTTTTGTTATAAGTTACAATAATATATTAAAAAAAAATGGGTAACCGGGAATTTAATTACTAAACACCTTTATACTAAATACATTTATTGATATTCGTGCACTTTTGTAATATTAGCTAACCTCCTTTGAGCATACTATATTTAGACACAGCATTGTTAATATACTATGACAAAACAATATAATATTATTTAAATTATGCAAAACATTATAAAACAAACTAAACGTTTGAAAAAGCTGGATTTTGTTTAGCAAACGTATTGCTATTCAACGTGAAAACGCATGCATCAATTTGAGCAATTTTCTTTCGGCAATCTACAAAATTGTTTAGTTTTATTTGAGTAAATCTAGTTTTTATTTGTGTATTACATTTATTTATATAACCATAGGTACATTTGTATTCTTCTATTCTTTGATTGAGATTCGTAAATATTACACATTTTTGAGATTCAACGATTTTACTCACTGTTGGTTTTTCGCGTTGTTGTGAGACTAGTTTCGGAACAATCGGTGCACCTTCACCAGTCCAGTACGCTTGTAGACCGTTCGGCGTTTTGATGTGTTAATCATAATAAATGTAAAATTATCCATGAATATGAAATACAAATGCCTTTCACTTAAATCAAACCCCAAGGTGAAAAAATAAGGTTTACTCGAGACGTTGTCGTGGAAATTTAAACCAACGTTCGTGTTAGTTTATTTTTCGAGTGCAGGGCGTAATATTTGTAAGTTTTTGCTTAATTTACGTATACTTTAGTTGAGGCCAATTTCGCTTAAAGTTGTATGATAGTTTGCCATCTACCCTGGCTGACTTTGAGATTGCAATGAATTTATAATTTGCTTCACCTGATTACACGACTTTATAGCTCGGGGCTTTTATAAACTTAGCGCTAGAAAATAAGATACAATGAAAGCTTTAAAGTGTGGCTTTATAAAAAAAATAAGAATAAGTTTTTTTCTCTTCTCTTTTCTTGTCATAGAAAAGAAGCTGCTTGTTTAAACGGTAAAGTCAAAGAATCATATATGGCGAGTAGATATTTATATAGTTAAGCAAATTTTACGTTCATTTGGTACGCTAATTTTACTCTCTGTACTTCTTCAGACCAAGCTTAAATGTTAATTTTATTTTATTTAAAATATGCTACGATTATATTCTAGTTCGAGTTTGTAAGCGTGAAAGTTTCAGAGAGTGGGTGCATATGTTTTTGAAATATATCTCTATATCGTAGGATTAAGATGAAACTAAGTATGATTGTTAATGATAACTTTTTAACCCCAGAACCTTATTAGCCTTGATGTAAAAAATCAGCTATATCTACTAAGGTATAGGACTTAGTGAAATTTTTGATCGTTACTAAACATCAAAGCACAAGTTATGCGTCTGATGTCGACTTTGATTGTTAGTCGTAAGACAACAGTCGTAAGCCTTCAGGTGGCTTGATAAATGTTGACTCCAGCTGTCTACAGCTTTATATGACAAAAAAATATATGACAAGCTAGTAAGCATTACGAAAAGAAAAAAAAACAACAAAATGTTGCCTAAATTCATCCTACTAATATTATAAAACCGAAAGTTTGTGTGTAAGTGTGTAAGTATGTTTGTTCCCTCTTCACGCTTTAAACGGGTGAACGGATTTGGATGAAATTTGGAATGTACATAGATTATACCTGGGATTAACACATAGGCTACTTTTTAACTTGATAATAGCGGGCGAAGCCGCGGGGCACGGCTAGTATTATTATATGCTGTCAAAAATATTTATAACAGGCATTAAGTCGCTTCTATCTGCATCTTGTCCATCCAAAGGTTGTCTGAAAGAGATCGCTTTAAGCGATAAGACCGCCCATTATAGCCTTTCATGTAAAATTGTAATAGTTTTTGTACTAATTATTTTAAGGTGACATTAAAGAGTAATTGTATTGTATTGTATTGTAAGTTGCCCCACGTTAAATACTTAGATACTTATACCTGTATACTTGTTAGTTAAAGAATTCTTGATATAACATTTTTATTTTTACCCAACTACGCGACGCAAAGGAGATGTGTTTATGTATTTGATCCTTTGCGGCGCTAAAAAGTGTATAATAAAAAAAGTTCTCTTTTCACGCAGTCGGGTTTTTGATTTTATTAATATATTTAGTTTTATTTAAAGTACTCCGTGTGAATCATGAGCGTTATATTTTATAGAACCATACCCAGCTTTGCATACCAACTCGGGCACGTGCAAATCAATCGATTGTCGTATCGGACTCAATATTATTTCAGGTTGGGGTGGATTGCGAGATTGGGGGATGACATCATCCCCGCATTAGATAAACGATTATATTGTGCGGACAATGCAGCGTGTTAGGTTAGGACAGCCTGTATTTATAACTATTATAGTGGGAAGATAATTGTTGGTGTAAGGGACTATTTATAGTTAGATATCCGATTTTATAAAATATGCAATTAGTACTTACTACAAATCAAAAACCCCATTACAATATACTTGAATATATTCACGCATAATTTTTCGTAGTTATGATGTTTTAATTATATATTTCAGTGGTTAAGTATTGATAAATTCTAGTATTGTTTGGGGATGTGTATATACTACGTACATGTACATACACATTTCATCAGTTGTTTTTTTTTTTAATTTGACTACAATCTCACCTGATGGAAAGCGATGATGCAGCCAAAGATGTGACTAGCTTGCCTGGTACCTATTGACTCTTGACTTGAAGACTCCTAGATTACAATACTCCGAAAACAAAGATGAGGGCAATGAGTTGAACTCCTTCCCAATACGGATGATAAACGTAGAAACGAAAAGCTTCGAGCAAACTGGAGGTATGTCAACCATATATGGATGACGTTTGACAGTTTGTATTGTTGTTACATGGTAAAACTGGCATGGGGGAAGTAGCTGGTATAATTCCTGCGCACACTTTCCAAAGTGTAAACGGTAGAATACCGATGGACTTGCGACCTTACGTCGGTGACCGAGACTCTGCAATTAGGACTCGATTAGCTTAGCATCGCCAATGAGTCTTTTTGCTCGCCGGTAGATGGACTCAAGAGCTTCAAGCTGGTACTTAGCGGATCCATCCCACAGGTGGCCGCAGTACTCCATACACGATCGGACTTGAGCTTGATATAAATTAAGAAGCTGCCCCGGTTTGAAGAACTGCCTAACCTTTGCGAGGATACCCAGTTTCTTAGCGACCAGCAGAGCTCTGGCTTCAATGTAGGTACCGAAGTTAAGGTTCGACGACAAGGAAACACCAAGAATTACGAGTTTATTTACATTCGGTATTAGTACACTTTGGAAAGTCGGAGATAGGTAAAAAGGTCTCTGTTTAGCGGAGAAAAGCCACGCCTGTATTTTGGACGCATTAAAACGAACGAAGTCGGCACTGCCCCAATCGGCCACGGCCAACAAGCTCGAATCATTCCCTTCCTTAGTTTTTGGACTTGTACTTCACCAGTTAGTGCATTGGACATGTATCTTACGACAATAGTGCTGTCGTCTGCATATCCTAAGTTGCCGGGCTTGAGCAGATCGTGAATGTGAAGCAAAAAAAGTGTTGCCGAAAGAACCGAACCTTGAAGTACCCCGGCATTAATTGCCATAAGATCGGACTCTCTTAAGAAGTCAGATATTCAAATACATAAATCGGGAGGTAAACCATAGGCTGGAAGCTTGCCAATAAGGCTATCGTGCCAAACCCTGTCAAAAGCCTTGGAAATGTCTAGTGAGACTACAAGTACCTCGCCGTATTTTTCTAAGGCCTCGCTCCAAATGTGAGTGGCATATGCAAGAAGTCCTGTAGGCATTCTGGCATGCGCATGTTTTATAAATAAGATTATCTTTATCTTCAAAAGTTTTTCTCTATGAGGCAAAATGTAGGCGCGAGATCTCAGTTCGGCGCGAACGACTAGTAAGTAGAAAGATATTAGTATGATTGCTTGCAAAGGCTGTTTTATAAGAAAGGCCATCTTTTCAATAATTTCTCAAAAATAATGGTGCTACGCAAAAAAACATGTATCCTGTGATTTTTACGATCCACATCGTTTTTATAGGCGTCTAACGTGTTATCGAGCTTTATTTGTATCTCTGAAACTCGAGCGCTATAGCATTATGATGGTAATATATTTTTTATAGTTCCGCTCAATGGTGAATAATGTACGATAAGTGTGCTGATTTGAATAAACGTAGGCTTTTCTTTTTGTCTATAATGTATGTTTCTTTCTTTAGATATAATAATAGGGTAAGGAAATTATATGAAGATTTATTTACCTTCAGATTTATGACGGTTTATATATTGTACAAGATTTTTAAGATTGAGTGTTTTATTTTTCAAGTATGTCACTTCACACTTATCTCTTTGTAAACAGTTTTATGATAAACAGATATAAAACTTTCAAAAGTAACAATGAATTGTTTTTTTATATAATTATTCAATGAATTAAATTGATTTTTTATGCTCGATGGTCAAACATTTATATTGCTTGCCCTTTTACCATTTAACAACAACAACATCCGGATGACCGCCGATGAGCATTTCTCGGACCTGGAACGTTGATAAATCGATTCCTTGGGCCGAAAACCCCCTAATCTGTAACATTCATGAAAATCGTTGGAGCCGTTTCCGAGATCCTGATTACACAGTCATACATATATGTATATATATATATATAAAAAAAAAGATAAACTGTCAAATGTCATCCACTTATGGTTTACATACCTTTAGTTAGCTGAAAGCGTTCCGCTTCTGCTTTTATCAACAATCTATTGATAGAGTGGACTCATAGCCCGGTCTTTGTTATTTCAACGGTATAATCCAAGAATCTTTAAGTCTACATTGAATAAGTATCTTCTAAGCAAGCATGACACATCGATTAAACCAAATTTGTAAAAAAAAACTACGACTAAATACAAACTAAAACTAAATCGAACTCTTACTATATATTGTCATGTTTTTTTCACATATTTTACTTAAAAAAAATTGCCCCGTCATCAACTAGATCTACTGGCTGAATATTACTATGAAAAGAGATGCCAAGCATGATTTTACAGAGTGACCTGTCACTCTTTATCGCTACTTCTTTCACTAAACAACAAAAATATCAATATTTTACCGAATCGTAACTGTAGCTTACTATTTCTTCCAGCTTACATGCACCCCTAAAAATTGTGCAATATTTTAGGAAAACAGCGTTGCTTAGTCAGTTTTACGGCCTCTAGTATCACAGAGTTATGAGGTGCACGTCGTGCATCGCACACAGACGCAGAGAACTGAATTATGCACACAACTGCAGCGATACTTTGTGCGAGAACAGACATTGAGGTGGCTGGGTGATAAGCGGAGCGGGGAACGGTCTTGACGCTATAATAGCGTTCTTAAAATGGCTTATTACATGAAACGTTTTTAATTTTACTGAAATTAACTTAAATCTGGAACGAATAGGTACAGTCAGCAACAAAAGTAGCTGGACATATCTAGATTTTTCCAGATGATTTAGCACAAGAAAAATGACGGAGAATTCTTTCTACGGTGATAGCTTAAGGCAAAATAAGAGACGGCCGCTTTTTTTTTCTAACGGACTACATACTGCTGGCTGTGTGTATCCTCTGCAGCATCACCGGGCGGTAAGAGACGGCCGCTGGTTGACAGTTGCTTATAAACCCTCGCAGTCTAAAGAACTTCTTTCTATCAACAATATGTTTTTATGTTAACATTACTCAGCGTTAGCCTACCTTGTTGGAATATATCTCGCTTTCTTTCCCACCAAGCACAAACCCAAGCCCGTCTTCCTCCTGGGACTCCTAATGCAGACTTACACCCAGCCGCAGTGTTCGTTCAATTTAAAGTTTAATATGCGCCCGACCGCCAAATTGGAAATAATGATCTGTACACTGAAAAACTTGATACCTCGTTTAAAACTGGTGTCGGACAGACAATTTATGGTATTACTTGACCACTGTCATACCTGACGCCGAGTTTGTCTGACGCTTTTTATATTAGATTGCTGTGTGTACCTGTACCTACTGCTTTAAGATAAGTTCATTGCGTATAGCGCTGATTTGTCATTGTCTTAAACTCTATTTTGATATAGAGAAGGTTAAATTTCAAATATTTTATTTGAACTTTAATAGCAAAAATTTACACCTATATAATTACCTTATATCATTACTCTCTCATTTAAATGTTTTTCAATTAGAAATATTATTTTTAATGATAAATAAATTATTTAAATGCATTAATAATTCATCGGATTAACTGATCCGTGACGTCAGTTCACATAGTTTTGATGTCCATGATTGGCCAAATGTCCTTAGCAGCGGATCTCGCGGTCAATCTTCTTAACGGCGATTGGATTGTAGATGTCACAGAAAAAACGTTGTAAAATACCCGCGTTTAAATTTGCCAGAACTTGAGTGCTTGCATTTTCATTTTGATGTGCAATGTCATCGTTTTTATTAATAAAAATGTATTTTCGTCAAAACAAACCGACTAAAAACATAACAAACGTATTCCCTATTGTGTAAGATATTAAAGTGTATCTGATAGAGGGACGGACGGACAGATAAAAATATGAAGCTCCCGAGATAATTGAGATTAGGTTATGACATTACTACAAATATTAAGGAAGGTACCCATAATATTTAGGGTACTTACTCAAGGGTGAAGAGTCAATACACTGCGAACATTTATCTATAGTGTAATACCAACCACGCTAAAATGGTTTTATTTCACGTTATGACACCCATAAAAGATAGTTAAGTTTGTCCCACACAGTGTTTACGATCTATTAGGGTTATTTATTCGTGAATGAGCCATTATTTTTCCGTCGGAAAACCACAATAAGTTTGTCCATGACAAATAAACCTGTTGAATGTTGACACCAAGTGCCTTGAGTTATGTTTTGTCAACAGTGGAACGGAAGGAAAATTGGCAGCGGTAGCGACTTAAAAAATGTTTCTTTTTGTGAATGAAAATAAGTAACTTTATTCAAAAATAATATAGCTTCATTTTTGCGTTGTCTTATTGGCTGATGGAGAAAATAATTCTCGCATCGTCGCTTACCATCAGATGAGATATTGGTAAAATGTAGGTAGTTAATAAAAAAATAGTTTAAAGATTTGTGTTGTGGGTACCGGAAACATGAAAATCTGCATACACATGATCTTGACATAATCACACCCAGAACCAGAAATACAAGCGGGACGTTAATGCAGGCCTTAGCCACGTTGAATAAGGTTTTGAAAAAGAAGTTCTTAAATTAAATTGTAAAATAATAATACATAATCTTCTATTAGAATTTTTTTTTTCGTAGACCTAGCATGTTTTATCCAACCGCTGAAAATAATATACGAAAAAAATTAATCAACAAAGATCTTTAATCTTCTTTATCGACGAGCATTATTCTTAAGCCATATCCACGGAGTCTCACGATCTCATTTGATCCAAAAAAACAAATGAATAACCGATTTCAAAATTGGAACAATTGCAACAAGTCCACAAAATTGTAACAGCAACATATTGACCATATCGCTGTGCATAATGCCAGGCGGCACCTGCGACGCTAGCGCCGCGCACTTTACGAGCGGCCCGTGGCGAGAATTGCAACTAACGGCTGAAAACATACAGGAGCGTATTTTGTTTTGACGGTGGCAGAAATAAACAAATATTTACATTTTAGTTTCGTTTTGTTTAATCTACTTTTTTTTCTAATAATTCATGATTTTCTTAATTTTCTTAAATTCGGTAAAAAAAAATATTCATTCGGTACGAGTACGATCTGTGGATAGCATTAGGATGAGATATTGATATTTATAATTCAAACCAATTCCTTTCAAATAAAAAAATATTTAACAACAAAAATTTCAAAACTTGCGTTTATATACATCATAAAACGATTGCGATATATAGAGTGCTCTAATTTATTGAACCATTTATTTTGTTTTTTTTTTTAGAGATGAATACTGTAATTTTGCGAATTTGGTAATTTCATAATTTAATTTTCATAAGTGCCTTTTTGAGGTCTATAGATGTGAATAAACTAGTCATTCGCGCCGAACTGAGATCTCGCGCCTACAATTTGCCCCAAAGAGAAAAACTTTTGAGGTTACTTTGCTTATAGCTTTTTTCTATATAATAACTGTTGATTTCTGTCTTTTTTTTTTACAAGTACAGGATATAACGGATATTATACGTAAGTTGCAGCGTTCAGTGTGAAGCCGTTTTTGAGATAGATCCCGAGACAAAAAGGGTCTAAAGACAGTGACTTTGGTGGCCTACCAACCCGTTATTTTCCAACATATTTATTTTTAAACCGATTATGTACTATACTTTTCAATCCCATTTTAACAATAGGGACAGGGGATATGAAATAAAAAATATTTTGCTCCGCACTTACATGTGTGGGAAGCCCCCTTAATATTTTCTTTTAAATAATTTTAAATGTCATTTCTGGCTTTGGGCCGTAGTTTTACATATTTTATGAGGATTTGAAATAATTCGCTTTTATGGTTTAGACGCTAGATGCCTCGGACGGACGGAAAAAGATCTTGCTAGAGATATTAGATTTTTCAGGCGGCCTAAAAAGTCCTCACATAAGAATTTCCTTGTCCAATACAATAACCAACATTTGTGTTAATACTACTATAACATTATGTTAACTACTTTACTTACAAACGCCACGTTTTTACACGTACCCGTACATTCCATTGTAAGCCAATAAGCAGTGTGTTGCCGAGCAAAACTCGTGTTGTAAGCTATTTATTGCCTATTTACAATCATTTCGAGTCGCGCAAATCGACAATTTACAACACTGGCGAGCTTTGCGCGATACGCTTTTGAAATCTCACGGAGTTTCGGGGCTTACGCGACGGAGCCCGAAGTTTCCGCGATTGTGTAGACACGGAGGAACTATTAAGTTTACTATGTATTAGTAGTTTAAATTGCCTTTATTACCAAAATCAATTTTATTTAGTATTGTATTGCGTCCATTATGTAAACTATATGTATTTTATGTTTATTAGAAACAGAAGTATATTTGTAATCTGAATTGGTTTATTTTATTCGGAAGCATGTACATTTTTTTTATATTAATTTTTCTCTTCCTCATCTTTCTTTTTTTGAGAAAAAAAAGGATGACTTTCACTTTCAAAGTCACCAAACGCTTATAAAAAACGTATGTTTCATATGATTTTCAACCTTAACAACTAATTGCTTTCGCTGGCGTATTTTTTTTTTATTTACGATCGTCTAGCGTTTGCCCACAATCTCACCTGATGGAAAGCGATGATGCGGCCGAAGATGTAGCATGCTTGCCTAGGAGGTACCTACCTATTCACTCCCAAAGACTCACAGATTATACTGTTCGGGGACAAAGACGAGGGCAATGAATTCCATTCCTTCGCTGTACGAATGATAAACGTAGAAGCGAAACACTTCAAGCGAACTAGAGGTATGTCAACCATATATGGATGACGTATGTCAGTTTGTCTTGTTGTTGGATGGTAAAACGGGCATGGGGGAATTAGCTCGTGTAATTCCTGTAATTATAGTTTTATACTCTACGGGTACTGAGTTCGATTCCCGGTGGGCGCACATGTTCGCATATGTTATTCTGGTTCAGGTTGTAATTTGTATGTGTGTACGATACAATTCTTCAAAACTCAGTGCGGGACGAGGATTTATTTTTGCATATATTAAATGATATACTCCATATAATACGTTTGGAAAGTACTGTAATTATATAATTACAGTACTTTCCGAAAGGTTTCGAACCTTTTTCTAAGTCTCATTATCCTTTGGCCGTGCATGGAACGAAGTCACAAAGAGCCGATGAAGGCATCGTGATAATTAATGTGGCATCAAAGGCTTCCGACTCACGTGAGCCATAGGAGGATATCAGGGAATTATTACTGGTGAAGGTATATTCCAGAAGGTGAGTCTATATTGGTTCTACTTTATCAACTGGTGGCAGTCCATCAAATTCATTTGATAGACTGCCACCAGTAATAATTCCCTGATTATTACTGGTGGCAACCGCCCATAGGATTACTCAGGTGATCGTTCTCCTTCTAAGCAGTGGTATCGGGTTCGATTCCGGACACACAATTTACTCCCCAATGAAAATTTGTGTTTCTGGTTCTGGTTATGATTGTGTGTGTGATGTGAATGTTCCCCGACATAAGTGATCTTAGTTTGGGGCTACTTGGAGGGAAATTAATGCTTATGTTATATTTATTTTTTTGTTAGAATTTATTTATTTAGTTTAATTTTATTTCCGTATTGGATTATTTTTTATTATCTATATGTACACCCGTACCCGGTGGTACCCGGTAGTAAATAATCAAAAATAAATAATTTAACTATGTTGTAAAATAAATGTCGTATTATACCTACCCCTTCTATATTAATAACATTAGTATTCATATATATTATACTTATATTATGCAATATGTATGTATGTATGTATTCTAGGTATTTATTGGCTAATTATATTTATTTACTAGCTGCGCCCCGCGGTTTCACCCGCGTTGATAATGATGAAAAGTGATGATGATGATGATGATGAAAAATAGATGTTGGCCGATTCTCATAGATACCGGATAAGCACAAAAAATTTCATCAAAATCGGTCAAGCCGTTTCGGAGGAGTATGGCAACGAAAACTGTGACACGAGAATTTTATATATTAGATGATTCTATCTTAATCCAAATGTTGCCTGGAAAAGATTGCCTTTAGCAAGAAGACCGTTTAATATAACGCTATTTATAAATAAAATAATTACACACAAATATTATATAATATTTCTAATTATTATTTATTACTTAATTAAATCCGTTATTTCCAATCTACGGGCCAATTGCCTATATTTCCTAAAACTATGTACAGCAAATAACTAAGTTACCTACAAGACATCGAGCTTATAGGTAGCTTAAGTGTTTAAGCCCACTATTTATTAAATCATTATTTTCTGTTCTGTTTGCGTCTCAATCAAGGTGTTAAATAAATAATTTATCTATCTAGAATTATACTGAATTGCCACATTTTTACTACATTGTAATTAAAATAGGGAACTTTGTAAGCAGTACTCTAGAACTCTACGTATATTTAGAATGATGAGTTTTGATTTTATTTCGCAGGATATAATATAAAATAATTAAAAAAAAAAATGCATTCACACTCACAGCACCACACTAAGTTCAAAGACTTGTATTGTGGGTGCTGGAAACATTCACATCACACACACATTACATCCAGAACCAGTAGCACAAATATCCCTTGGGAAGGAATTCGTGCTGCTGCCGGGAATCGAACCCAGGACCCACGGTGCAGAGGGCGGACACCTGTCCACTGCGCCAACTGGGTAATCATTATTCACATATTGTTTTTTTTTCGGGATATGCAATCGTTTTCTATATATTATCTGTAGCTATAGTTACAATAATACGCTATTATAGATTGATTGTGCTTATCTAACCACGATCTAATAGGATTTTCGGATTATGCCAATCTGTGATAAGCTATGCGGCAGTGCACATTAAACTAAGGATGTAATTGGATTCAATAGTATAATGTTCGGAACTGGTGACCAATTAATGTTAGTACTAAGAAATATACGAACTGTCCTATGGCTTAGTTGGGTGAGCGTTCGCCTTCGAAGCATCGGGTATCGGGTTCGATTCCCAGCGGGAAAACAAGTTCTCTTCTCCAGGGGTTTTTTTTTTTATGTTTAATAGGCAAGCATTTGACCACTATCTCACCTGATGGAAAGTGATGATGCGGCCGAAGGTGTGACATGCTTGCCTAGAAGATACCTATTCACTCGAGACTTGAAGTCTCCCAGATTATACCGTTCGGGAAACAAAGACGCAGGCAATGAGTTCCACTCCTTCGCTGTTGTTTCTTGTTCTAGTTGTAATTGTGTGTGTGTGATGTGAATATTTCCGGCACACACGACACAAGTAATCGAACTTATTCTTGGGCTTTGTTCTGGTTTTGGTTCTGGTTGTGATTAGTGTGCGATGTGAATATTTCCGGCACACACAACGCAATTCATCGAATTAAGTGTGGGGCTGTGAGTGTGAAAGCGTTTATGTTTGTTTGTTTTACTTATTTCAAAGTTACTGTGTGTAATTATGTGTTTGTAGTAGAGAATATTTATTTGTAACAAGGTACGTCTGTAATGTCTTGAAGGATTTCGTTAAATTAAAAGAATCCTAGAATTGTTTCCTAGAATCAATTTATCTCGATGTGTGAAGCGCGTGGATACATCCAGTTCAAAATAATGGATAAAACGTGCTTTTTTGAGCGTTAGAGATGTACCAATGAATATTATTCTGATACGCAATGTTTAACATTCTACATTGTTTTCCGTTTGAAAAATATGCAGTTGGCTACAATTTCATCAGATCATTTTGTAAAAAAGGTAAATTTTACGTGCATTTAAGAGAATATGCTCAAAATAATAACATTTTATAGTAATTGGTTTAATATCAAATTAAAGCATTATTAATCTTCTTCTAAATATATATAACTCAAAGGTGACTGACTGACATAGTGATCTATCAACGCACAGCCCAAACCACTGGACGGATTGGGCTGAAATTTGGCATGCAGGTAGATGTTATGACGTAGGCATCCGCTAAGAAAGGATTTTGATTAATTCTACCCCCAAGGGGATAAAATAGGGGATGAAAGTTTGTATGAAACTTTGTCAAATTTAAAATAATACTCCTTAACGCGAGCGAAGCCGCGGGAAATGTACAAAAATGTACAGTCAACTTTCTTATTACAAAAACGATGTCTCCGGAATATATACCACATGGAAAGTACTGAATCTTTACGCGAATTATTTCAATCAAGTAGATTTTTAACATTGACGTGTATATATATTTTAGAACTATGTATATTTGTTAAAAATAACGAAAGCATGTACTTTAATAAGCAATCTAGCAGATAACCTACGAATGAAATACAGGTACAATATTAGCATTCCGCAAATAAACAATGCCATGTATTATAAAAGTTCCTTTGTAAATGCAATCAAAATCTACAACCAATTGCCCGTAGAACTTAAAGTATTGGATGGAAATAAATTCAAAAATAGTGTAAAAAAATTATCAGTAAAGCTTTTTATAACTTAAGGGAATACTTTGATAAGTAATGCTTTATATCTTAATACAATATGCATACATAGATAAAATACATAATATATATTGTTATAATAATAATATAATTTTTAATGCGTTTTATATAATTAGGTCTATTGTAAGAATGTTTAATAAGACAAAAATGTTAATAGTAATTTTATCTAATCATTATAATTATTGTGTCCCTAAAATATTGTATGTTCGAAATGAATAGAACTGTTGAAACATATAAATGTTAATAATTAAGAACTTTGTACACAGTTGAACAATAAATACGATTCTATTCTATTCTATTCTATTCGGTACGGTAAACTCAGGATCTTTTGTCTTTTAAGAAATAAAAATAGTGTCACATGGTTGTCAAATATTTATAGATGCGTTCTGAAATTTATCTGCTTCATAGCTGTAGAATGAGGTCCGATCTCCTTGGTCTGGTTAAATAGAATACAAAAGAGTTCTGTTTCAGAAATAAAACAAGTGTCAGTTGGTAGTCGAATAAAGATAATCTATGAGTATAATATGTATAAAAATGAGTAGACGTTTGTTAGTCGCACAAAAACTCAAAAATGTACCGATTTACTCAATTTTGGTTTTCAAATATTTATAGAAGGCTAAGGAAAGTTTAATAGGTCAGAAAATATAAAGAAATTGAGAGGGAAGTAGTAAAAACAACTATTTCATTTTCCCATTTTTACCAGGCACACTTGGACTCTATTGTAATTTCTGAACGCGCTATATATACGTTGTTTGACCACAGACAAAAATGACATACATGTGAAGTACGCAGTAACTTTTTTACTACACCAAGGAGAAGACGACGCTTTGTTCTGGATTTGTTTTAATTATAATAGATAAGTTCAGACAGGCGTAACGAAATTCACCGGGTCAGCTAATAATACTGTAATTATAAAACCAAATGCTTATGATTGTAACTACATTCTTATTTTTTAATGAGGGGGCAGAAAGGCTTGCAGTGACGTCCCGCTTGGGGTGTATTGAGCATTTCCCCTTGCCAGGAACTAACTGTTTAAAATAACGGGGTGTGGTTTTGGGGTGTTGGTATAACTAATCCAGTGGTGAAGCTGTTGCATTCGATTTCTGTGAGTCTTTAGGTTTATTATTACTATTTATTATGTTTGATTCAAGTATAGTTTATGATTTTTTTTTATTAAACGCGCCATTTCTATGTATAGGCTATATTTCCTCTTTAACAACAGGGCATGTGTTCGTGGACTGTACGTCAGTTACGGAAGGGATTTCACGAGTTTCAACTAATATCGGTGTATTAGTTCTAACATATTTGTCTCAATTCTATGAGAGTCATAGTATTGTATGGCACTTGTAGAATTGAGACGTATTCAAATTAGCCAATACTGTATTTAGTTATTAAAAAAACAAAATGGCATCCGAATAGCTCGCTATACTTTATATTATCAATAAAACAGTGCCAAAAAATACAAATCTATACTGGGAATCAAATAACAAAAAATCTATGATATACATTTTAAAAATAATTGTTCACATAATATATAAATACTAACATTGGTTAGTATCTACACAAGAATAATAGCTTGTAGGACTTGTTTTATAATATTTTACTTACAATATTTTATGGATCTTTTGTTGTTCTGAATTAAACATTTTGAATAAAAAAAAAACAAAGCTATTTTAGACAAGTAGTCGAGTTTTAGTTTTTAAACTTTTGTTTTGTTCAAACCGCGAACGTCTAACTAGTTTTGTTTCTCACAAGCGTAACAATCCTTGAAAAGAATAATAATTAAAACATCTATATCTTAATTAATACATCATAGATTTGGAGTAAATGTGGGGCATGTTACAGTAAAGATCTCGTAAAGCAGCGGTTGACCCAGCGAGTACCCCGGCCGTAATAGACTTGTAAAACATCAAGTAATCCAACAAATCCTCACCCTACTCCGAGCTTTCATACTCACCTTGTTACCAAAAACAGCGTGTTAGCCGTACGTTCCAATTTTTTCTCAATTGTGATTGGTTCTTTTATAAATGACGCGTTTTTTGTACGCTTGTTCATTTTATAACATAAAAATATTTATATTAAATCTGTGTAAAATCAGTAATTACACGAGCATTATTTAAGAAAGCTTATTATAAAACGAATGACTACATTAATGACAAAGATATATATAGATATATATCAAGTAGTTGCCTAAGTTAATATAATTCATGTATTAGTATATAAGTTAAAAAAAAAAAATGAACCACCGAGTTTCTGGCCAGGTTTTAATCGAGATGGCTGTAATTGCGAATCAGTAGGCAGTACAGTCATTAACTTTCATGAGTGTCTGTTTGGGGCCCATGTGAATAAACGATTTTATATATGAATATTTCTAAAAATTGATCTGATTTTTAGAATTGTAGAAAGACGAAAGTTTATTTTACTATAAACTGTAACATATTGAATGAATAAATCTTTACTTATATTATAAATGCGAAAGTGAATCTGTCTGTCTGTCTATTTATCTGCCTGTCGCGCTTTCACGTCAAAACTACTGTACCGATTTAAATGAAATTTGGTACACAGATAGTCTAGAGCTTGGGAAAGAACATAAGCTTCTTTTTATCTCGGAATTCCCGCGGGTCCGGAACTTACGAGGGTAAACCCGCGGGCGCAGCTAGTAAATTATATATATGCCGAAAATTACTGTGGTTTACAAAATGTAGTAGTTAATTATATCAAAAAGTAGCAAAATCAAAATTTAAAATGCTGTTATTACGTCTGCGATTTTCACAACACTCTGATGATCAAGTCATATTTCAATCAAAAAATTAAATCAACGTTGGTCCAGCTGTTTGGGAGCTACATTGCCACAGACAGATAGATACACATATACAGAGATCCACACGTTGCAGATTGCACAATATTCATTCATTTATTTCTATTTTTATATATAATAGGCACTAAATCCCCTGCAAGAAATTTCAAAAGAGGAATTAAAATAGTAAAAAATTGACAATGTGTTTCAAACAAATAAAATCATTATTGATACAATTCAATTTGTGAACTTTAGGTCCCCACGCTAAAAGCACTGCGTTTTCAGCGCTGAAAAAACGCCAAGTCTGTACAGACATACTTGGCAAGCAAACTTTCACATTGTCAGTGGGTTATGTTGCTTTTTTGCTACGTGTTTGTACGTGCCACATGTTAAAGAAGGTAATTTGAACATTTTGCGCGGCTTACTGAACGTATTCGTGGAAGTTTAATGTGGCTTGATTTACACATGTTTAACACTACGACCTGTATAGTATTTTTGATAATACATTTTATTATGATCAAGGAATCCAATAAGGGCGTACAAAATAAAAACGTGTTCTGTATTAATTGAATCTTTTGAAAAATAAAAAACATTTAACGGAAGCATTTGTTTTTGTAGTAAGCATAAAATAATATTAAAAACACTTAAACAATATTTGACTATAAACATACCCGATGTAACACTAACTCTGTTAAGTGACGTATTTTTTTATTTTCTGACGGACTACTGGCTATGTGTGACTTTGCAGCGTCACTGGGCTCAGTGAGGCTGCGGCAAGAGCGAAAGGCGCTCAGTCGTAGAAGAGAGGAGTAGGCAACTAACGCAAAGGTCACCTGGGAGATGTTCAGTGTCGCATAGGATATTTGATCCTATTATTGTTTGATTTTTTACTGTTGTCTAGCCATAGGCTAGCAGTGAGCGCGGGAGAGAAAAATACAAAATTCATCTTTTTAAATTGCCTAATATAACATAAACATAAACGCTTTCACCTCACAGCCTCATACATATTTCGATGACTTGCGTCGTGGGTGCCGAAAAAGTCCACATCACACAATCAAACCCAGAATCAGGAACATAATTTCTCTTGGGGCGAAAACTAGTATTCTCGCCAGGAATCGAACACGATTTCTGTGGTTGGAAGGAGGACATGCACCCAACTAAGCTAACGGACAGTTCTATACAATGTTTAACAGAAAGGTGTAGTAATACTCAAGTCACACATCTAGCTACATGTATGGAGTCTAATAGGAACTTCTGCATTTGCGGCAGCACATGAATATTGAGTTATGATGAATTAAAGTTTAAAAAAAATATTGTCATTTGCAACCCTATTTCATCAGCTACCGTTCTACTCCACATAGCTTTTGGACCTAGACGTCTGACAGTGGTGGCCATAACAAAGGTCAAGATCACGCGCCACAGATGTAATCGTAGGGTTGGCAAAAAATATTTTTTTTATTTTTGTACGGAACAAATATCTCTGATTGCCGCACATGTAACTATAGGGTTGTTAAAAGTATTTTAAAAATATAATTTTTAATTTTTGTACGGAAAAAATTATGTCCATTTCCACTTTCGTTCTCTGGCAGACGATTCCAGGCACGATACACACCACCAAGTATTACTACACCTTTTTGTTACAGGTTGTATAGAACACGCTTTTTCAATATTATATGTACCTCAATTTACTCCTATTTTAAATAAAGTTCATTCTCAGAGTGCGATACATAAACACCAAAAATCAATACGAGACGAAGAGCTCATCTGTTTTTTCTAAAATTGTTTGAAAATAAAATATCATAATCTTTCCGCTGAAGAAAACATTTCACAAATAGACGATCTCAGACAGCCTAAATTCCATCTGTCATGCCTAATCTCCCATCCCCGCACCCTATTACCTCGTTATCTACAGCTCTAACTGAATAAAACTCACCACCGTTTCATCATTTTCGCAAGAAACTTTTAGTTAGTTTTTGCGGCACTCCTTGATTTATGATCACCTCGAGGCGTCCCTCAAGGTTCTAATAAAGGAACTCGCAAAAAGGTCAACGAATAATTTTCTTCGAGAAATTTAAGTTGTTGATGGGCTTTGTGTGGCATGCTTTATGAGGGTTGATGGTAATCGGGGATGAGGCGTTTTAATGGAATAGGATAGTTGTCTAGTTCAAAATGTTTTCAAGCTAGCTTAGGGTTAGAGATAAATTTGCTTCGTGGCTTTAAATAACTGTCACCAACGTATAGGGCTTTTCTTGATGCTCGCTAAACAAACTACCACATTACAATAGTATAAGTTAAACTGTCAGTCGACTTAGTTGAGTGCACGTTCGCCGTCTATGCAGGGGTGTCGGGTTCGATTCCCGTCGTGAACACAAGTTTTCTCCCCAAGGAGAATTTCTGATTGTGTGTCGTGTGACTGTTTTCGGCATCCACGACACAAGTCAACTTAGTGTGGGGCTGTGAGTGTGAAAACATTAAGCGCTATTACGGTCTGACTGACTTTCAGCTCAAAACTGTCTTATCTAGAACCAATCTTGAGATTTTAAGGGCTGTGAGTTTTATGCAGTTCTATAAACGTGTATAATTCATGGGCATAAGTTGAAAGAAATATTTAATTACACTCGTTTATTTGTTAGGAAATAATTAAACGCAAGCAAAGTTTAAAATAAACCGACTTCGCCGCTTTATCTTATTGATCAGATTAAATGTACTAAACACGCATTAATGAAGATATTTCAAGAACCGATGATCAGATCTTGATCTAATTTAAATGGGATCAATTGGCAAGCAACATCTTTCAAACAAAAAATAATAATTCAAGTTCGGTTCACGTGGAACGAAGAAATGAGGTAACATACATAAAAAAAATACAGTCGACTTGAGTACCTCCTTCTTTTTTGTGAAGTCGGTAAAAAAGGCCACAAACCTTTCGGAATGTACTGGCTTTACAAAAGGCTGGTAAACTAAACTAAGTTCTACCAACCATATCATCACATCAACAAACACCTCCACTGCCACACGTCAACCCATACCGGGTATATCTATCCCGCGCGGGTATAACTAACCCGGGTTCGTAACTCTGGAACCGCACATTGAATATTTAAACCGGAACGTCAAACGGTGCACACCGGAGCTTTGATCAAGTTTTGACCCTCCTTAGAGGAATCTTAAGCTGTGATACTTCAGTTACTTTCCGATTGGTATGCTAATTTGAGTTATATAACGATGTATTTTAAACTCCTATTTCTTAGTCAAATACGTTTTATACCAGAACTTATTTCGACCTAGTTGGCGTAGTGGGCAAATCTCTGCCCGGCGCATTTTTTTCTTTCCCAGCAATAGCACAATTTTCCTTCCAAGTGACGGCTTGTCTTGTTTTAATATCAGTTAACGCTTCATTGCAAAATTTTCAAAACGGCAACACATTTTAGTATATGTTATATCCTGTTCTTTAATCAAAAAATTTATTAAGAATTAACCTCAAAAGTGTTTCTCTATTAGATAAAATGTAGGCGTGAGAACTCCGTTCGGTGCGACAACTTATAAAAGAAAGTTATAAATTTATCTTTTTTTATGTTCTAGTGGTGCGTTACCAGCTTTCTTGTCTTCAGTCAATGGTACTTCTAAATTAGTAAAAAAAAAATACTTTCACATAGACCTGACTGAGACCAGAAGCGCCTGGGAGATGGCATGCCCAAATACCGGACTCACAGTGAGGTTATGACACAGAGACTGTGGGAGCGGCCGCTGTGTGAACTAGCACGGAAACATCTTTTAGATACGTGTCCTAGCGTAACAGAGCGTCACAAAGCTTCTAGCAGTTTCTGTATGGGAGTCAGGGCCCTTATAGATCTATATGGTTTCATAATGGTTAATAATGGTACCCTTATAGATCTATATGGTTTCCGTCTCGCTATTTGCTTACGTTTGGGTGCAAGGTGCTATGTTGCCCATAGCTGTCAGCGTGGTATTGCTGTTAAGATGCGATGGCCTTTAGTGTGAGATGCAACTTGTGTCGACACTTTAGCTCCGTCACATCTTCTTGAATCACAGAAGTGGGTTGGCGCCGAGGCAACTTCGGCAGAGCACGGCAAATGGCGAAAATATGGAAACCTTGGCAGTGGTTACTTATATATTCGCGCCGTTTGGTGTTGAGACACTGGGCCCGTGGAGACGGGGAGCTCATTCTATTTTTTAAAATCTATCAGAGCACCTGGTTAAGGCGACGCGTGATCAAAATGCTGGTACTTATTTGGCTCAACGTATTAGCATTGCAATTCAGAGAGGCAATGCCAGCATGATGGGAACGCTACCCACTGTTAGTGGGATTGAGCACTTGAGTTGCCTATAAGCTCGATATCTTGTAGGTAACATGGATTTTTTGCTGTATACAGTTTTAGATAGAGACCGATATTTAGTTAGTATAATATTATGTCATAAGATTCAAAACTACTTCAATTTTTTCCCTCCTTCAAATAATTATTTAACTTTACATTTACTGACTTCAAAGTAACTTTAAAAAGTTAACAATGAATTGATATAAACGCTCGCTTAATGGTACGCATGTATTTACTTTGTTTTGGTATTTATATATCTCTTACACGTTGTGTTTACGCAATTTATCATGACACAGTGCAATAACATCATGGAAACCGGTACCCAGTTGCCCTGAAGTCCGCAAATGAAATTACAAGACATCCGTAAAACTATTCGTTTGGGTAGTAAATTCGCGGGGTACTCCCAACCCGCCCAGCACGTCCCGTTGAAATATTCACGCTCGGTATAACCAGTAGTACAACTGGGACGATAGAGGTTAGGACATTTATGTACCTACTTCTTTTTCTTGGTTTTTTATGCAGGCTAAAAATAACACCTACTCACCTTACATATACACCCTTCACCTCATCTTTGATTTCATCATCTTCAGATGAATCGAAATCGAATGATGATCGAAAGAGGAAATTCGATTGCATCATCTCCAGATGATGCGCCTTCGATTGCATCATCTCCAGATGATGCTCCTTCGATTGCATCATCTCCAGATAATGCACCTTCGATGCACCTTCGATCGAAGGATACATGATAATGCATGAATGTCTAAAAGATAACTTTAAGAGTTCAATTCTTCTGCGGTTTGCACAAAGAATGTGAAAGCAGAAAAGGTTCTTCTTCTCGAGATTCTGTAATTTTGCAAATCAAAATCAAAATCGTTTATTCACATGGACCCCAAAGAGGCACTCATGAAAGTTAATGATTCTATTGCCAGATTCGTAAAATTACAGCCATCTCGAGAAGAACCTAGCAAGAAACTCGGCGGCGCATTTTTTCATTGTTTTTTTTAAAACATTGTTGACCTCTAATCTGGCAGAAAATTTGGCAGTAGAGTCATTAACTTCCATAAGTGCCTCTTTGGGGGCCCATGTGAATAAACATAAACAATGCTTTCACACTCACAGTCCCATACTAAGTTCGATGACTTGTGTCGTGGATGCCGGAAACATTCACATCACATGAACAATCACAATCAAACGATTTTGATTTTGAAAACTCTTTGTCCATATTTGAGGAATATTACATTAAACATTTTAAAATCTACCATGTAGCGTTTAGCAGTTTGTCTGCTTTTTCGATAAAAGAACGGGAAAAGGGGAACAAGATCATGTAGTTCCTTGGCACTCCGAAATATATCCGGTTAAAAACCGAGAGGCTAGCTAGCATGCCGCGATGTCCTAAGCTCTGAAGCTTTGAATTAGTCAGCTGCACACTGCCAATGAGTTTCTAGGTTCTTCACTCTATTTGTCCAGAGCCTCAAGCTGGTACTTAGCTGATATTCGACATATTTGATTTGTTGACTGATAAATCGTTTGCTTTAAAAAAAATTGCACCACACGCACAAATATAATAGAATAGTTGTGCCCCGCGGCTTCGCCTGCGGTAATGAAGTTAAAAAGAAGCTTATGTGTTATTCCGGAACCAAAAGTATCTACATTCTAAATTTAATTAAAATTGGTTTATTCGTTACGAAGATACGTGGTAACAAACATTTACACACACACAAATTTTCATATTTATAGTATTAGTAGGAAGTAGGATAGGATACGGAAGCACACATTTTCTTTGTTAAGGAAAACTGTGTGTGATTTGCCTCGAGTGCCCTCAGGGACATGAAAATAATGGTTGTTACCAAATTAAACTCCGTTCCGTTCAAATATTATTTCTTGAAAATGTATGTGTATGCAGTTCGTCAGGTGTCACTGAAATTAGAATCTTAAAGTTAGTGAACAATTGAATGTGGTATTCTAAAACACAAAGTAATACATTTTTATTTACTTGTTAGATCAACTTGTGGACCGATTTTAATGAAACTGTTTTGTTATACAAAACTTACAATAAGAGTTAAAATTGTATACCTACGTAAACATTTTGTCAACTTAAGTAGGTTCAACAGTTCAAGCAGAAGATGTCGTAGTGATTAATAACGAGATTGAAGTACTTAAAAAATTTGTATATTTTTTATATGTTACCTGATAACTACTTTTCACATGAACCGATTTTTTCTTTGCTTGAAAGCTGGTGCTTTCCCATTGGTACTATTTAAATTTGATCATGATCTGATTAATACTTTTTGAGTTAGCACATTGTGTTTAATATATTTAATCTGATAAAGGTTCTGAAGATAAAGCGGCGAAGTTGATTTTTTTTAAACTTTGATTTCGTTTAATTATTGCTGGTTTTTGTTGATTAAACAAACAAACCTAGAACTTTGTTTTATCTTCAAGCTCTAACCACTTTTAAGGGTGACTAGGTAATGACAAAAACCAGTATAATACAAAAACTTTCGAATTTATACTATAAATGACAACTCACACTAGTCTCTACAGTTTGATTCCCGGCAGGAGAACAATTTTCCTTCACATGGGACATATTTTGTGCTTTTGGTTCTGGGCGTTATTATGTGTATGATATGTAAGTGTTTCCGTCACCCACATTTCAAGTCTTTGACCTTAGTATAGATTCTGAAACCATTTTTAAAGTTGTCTATAATTATAATGAAACAATGATTTATTAACATTCGTTCTAGCTTGTTAAGCGATTTGCTTCAACATTTATTATCCGTACAGCGAAGGAGTGGAACTCACTGCCCGCATCCTTGTTCCCCGAACAGTATAATCTGGGAGTCTTCAAGTCTAGAGTGAATAGGTATCTTTTAGGTAAGCATGCTTCATCTTCGGCCGCATCGTCACTTTCCATTAGGTAAGATAGCGGCCAAATGCTTACCTATCTATCATAAAAAAAGCTTTTAATGTCAAAATATTGAGAAAATATATCAACAAAGTACCATCTTCATTTATTCCAATATCCACGTTCTCACTTCGTTACCGTGCTCACACAATCCTTTAGCGTTTCATTTCTTAATTTGTAACTGTTACTTAATTGGATCTAATTGTCGAACCGCTCTTATTGGCCGTTAATGAGTGGTTAACTCGTTGTTAATTAGTTGAGTGGTTAATGTTTAGCCCTGGATTTATCGGATTAGGATATTTAGAAAATGTAGCAATTTTTAATTTATTTTTTGTTCTTATTTTTTTATCTGAGTCGTGTATTTGGGTTGAAGTTTTGATTTCAAATTCTAGATTTCTTATTATTGTACCTCGTGGCTTCGGTTTTATCAATTAGATTCATAGCAGTCTTTGTTACGAGTATATGATATGATTAAACTGTCTTTCTCATCGATCTTTCACATGTATTTCGCACCACATTATTTATTTTTAGCTATAGCTAATCTCCATACAATTTTCTAAATGTTATGTATACCAATTTATCTTTCTAGGCAAGAGAAACCGCTTTCTTTAAAAATACATTTTATTTAGTGTGGCTCCATTAAAAATGTAGAAGTAAGTCGAGCTTTCAGATCACGATTCCGTCGTAATGTACGGATCGGAACGCCATATTTGATTTTCAAGATCCTGCTGTGGTCGAAGTGGAAAAGGTGAACATATAACTATAAAATGACATAAAAAAGTTTAGGAAGTTGATGGTAATTTATTCAGGTAACTTAGAAAAGTGATACTATGACTATTTTATATATACCTAAATATAATTACACTTAGCATACCTACTACATAATACTTTAGTGGAAAACGTCTCGTTTTTCTTTCCCTATACAGGTAATAGACAACTCCTTGAGGCCAAAACTCCTATGTGAGGAATGTCTTCTTGTGTTTGCCTGGAACCTGAAGAGTATATGACCTAAAATCAGTGGAGTTTTTCTGTTCCTTGCCCTTCTGTTTTGTTTCGTCCTAGTTCTAGCATATCTTGATGTGAATAATAATAAAACTGATGTTTAACAATAAAATAAACTAAGACAATAAATTAAACTGTACATATAGGTACCCTAATCTGAAAAACCACTGTCATTAGGCAATGTTCACAAATGCTGTTGCATTTCCAAACTAGGAAGAAATGTATATCCGCTGCATTGTAACTTTTGAAGACGTACACCATTCTCGACCACATCTTCACTTACCATAACGTGAGATAATAGTTTACATATTTGTACGATTTCTTCACGCGTAAATTAGACAAATAAATAAAACTTGATACTAGTATTAAAAATACTTGTTGTGTCCCGTGGCGTTACCCACTTTAATTTGATTAAAAGTATTATTTGTTTTATTCCATTCTATCTATATATCAAAACTCATGCAAATCTATCCAGTCATTAATCAGATTCCTCATAATAAAATAACGCTCTTATACACATAAACTTTCGGATTCAGCGAAGTATTTCAATTTTATTACAGTTTTTGTTGTACTCGTATTCGTATTTACAGTTCTTAGTTTTAAAATAAAACAGCAAGATCATTTCGTAAGACTAAGCATTAAAAATCCAAGTCTTGATATATTCTTTCAGCCAGCAAAAAAATACGTGTATCGTGAACATATCGACAAAAAACAAGCGTATTTTATATTTCTGATCACGGCTTAATCGTAAATATGAAGGGTTGAGGGGCGCCTTCTGGTTGCTATTGCAAAAAGAATGCTACGATCTCTATAAAATATGTCTGCGAGTCGAAATGCCTACACACCTCTTCGATAAACCCGCCAACTCTATATCGATACATTCATCCCGCTCACTCGCTCGAAGAACAAGCGAGAGGAAAACGTAAACGGCTCAAAGCTCGCTTCAAAACTTTTGACGCTGGATCTAAAATATCTTCCCTCTCTAACGTTTTTTGTAGGCGCGAGAGAGTAAGAAGCTCGTAGAATTCATCAGGTAAGTCGGTACATGTTTATACTGAGCCCGTATTATACGCGTTTTATTTACGTGAACAAACTGCGTCTCTATGTGGGAGTTTTTTCTTTTTCTTTATTATTATTACGCGTGCCGTGTTTCCATGGAAATGTTTATTTGCGATATTTTTTGTAGTTTGCTCACATTTTTTACACTTGTGCGCTTTAAAAATGTTCGAGTGTGTGTGTGTTTATGTTGAGCGTGACAATGTGATTTGTTTGATTTGCAGAGACTACAAAAATGTGTCTCGGTATTTTTGTTTTATTTTTTTTAATTCATATAGACAAACGTTTAACCACCATCTCACTTGATGGTAAGCGATAATGTGGTCGACGATTGTTTGTATTAAAATAGACATCTTAGATTTAATATCAATAATTACATTTTTTCTATAAGCAGTAGAAGTTTATTGTTTGGTCACTTTCCATTTAATATGTAGCGTTGAATAAGTTATTTGAAAAAAATATTTCAGTCACTATTTTACTAAAAATAACAATCATAATATAATAAATTATGATTTTAAAATGTTGAAAGTCATATATTTCGTGAAATTGAGTACCAAGTAAGATTTAGGACATCCGACGGCATCCAACTTGATTTAAATATTTTGTAGTCGATTGAAGACTCTTAAACAACGGGCCAATTGACCATATTTCCTCAAACTAAATGCATCTATACAGCAAACAGCTAAGTTACCTACAACGTACCGAGCTTATAGGTAACTTAAGTGATCAAGCACACTCACAGTGGGTAGCGTGGCATTAATATATATTATTATATTTTGTATATAACCATTGAAACCGCAACTTCGTTCTTAGTACGTCTATTCCGTTCTGCAAATTCTGTTTTATATATTTTTAATATAATATTTATCTCCTCCGTTAAATTAGTGTAGTAAGCAACATGATGAACAATGATTGCATTTTACGCTGTGGGTGCCGGGTTCGAATTCCGGTGGGAACAAAAAACGTGTTTTAGTTCTGGTTCTAAATGTGTGTGTGGGTTGTCCCTGTCTGTCCCTTTGTTGTTTCCTGCGTCTGCGTTCCGTGTCTTCAAATTTAGTACGGGATGTGAGTGTAAAAGCGTTTTATTTTTATTTTAAGCGTTGGATGCTAAATTCTATGCAAGTCATTTTGTACTCCTTAAAACAGACGCAAATTACAATCCGCCCCAAACACCCTAAACAACAAAATATTCATCCAATTAAGACCTTCGTTCACAGGCTGCTCTGACGATAAATTCTCTTCCAGACACAATGCGAAGCTTCCTTAACTTTTCGACCGCGAGTAACGAGTTTTTAACTTTGTGGCAAAGCGAAAAATGTCTCTATCTTCTTTGGACGGTGGTGTAAGTTAAAGGCGGAAAAAGTATAAAAATCTTGAGATGAGTTTTTTTTTTGGATTCCTCAAAAATGTATTAACTTATTTTGAATGTAGGATACTAAACTCAGTTTATTCATTTATTCATTCATTAATTTTTTACCGTAGGAACAATTATGGAACACTTGGTCATGTCTTAAAATCTCTGCACAATTAACATAAAATTTAAAATCATTTGAAGAAGCGGCTGTATAGAAGCGTTACATTTAATTTTATGATTAAATATAATAATAACACGGTGCTTTTTTTTAGTAAGCAGCCTGTAATAAGTACATTCACATCACTTACAATTTATACTACTATTATTAAATTGACTCAAAACATTTTTCCGTATAAGTCAATTCGCACTCTTGATGTTGTCGAGACATCTGTCAGCTGTCAGTGACAGCTTTGAAGTTCACAAGATGATGAAGTCATCATACGTGAGCTTCGGTAACATTTTTGGAAATGTTTGTAACGACGGATGTCTACCTTCAAGTCACAATAAAGATAGCTACTTTTAACGTACTATGTTATGAATATAACTATTATTTATATGGATAAAACGTTATATTTATATGAGATCTTCTGTTAATTTGTTTAGAACATTTTCATGTCAATTTTACACAATTACGTTTGGAACTGTGTGTGTAAAAGCTAGCAGTAATATGTTGTTATACAACTTTATGTTTTCATGTTTGCATTTCAAAAGTTATAACTAAAAAATTGAAACAATACCTGTATTTAAAGCATTTTTCATTTGTTAAAAACATGAAATGTTTAAGTCACTATTTTCTGTTTTTTTATTTTGTATCCATATTTGACAAAATTTGTCACGCCTTATTTCTTACTTTGCACCATACTTTAAGGATATCCCGAGAAAATTACAGAAGGCAAACGGCCCTACTTTCAATAAAAGTGTCGTCTTTATTTAACAGGCAGAAAGTTATCCCCCGTATCCTCTGACAACACATACTATACTATGAAAATGCAAACTAGCATTAATAAAAAGGCAAGCGCGCTCCATCGTCGACCGCATCGTCATTTAATATCATCAAATCATATCGAATCAAAATCGTTTATTCACATGGGCCCCAAAGAGGCACTCATGAAAGTTAATGAATCTATTGCCAGATTCGCAAATTACAGCCATCTCGAGAAGAATCTGGCAAGAAACTCGACGGCGCATTTTATTTTCATTCATTTTTTTTTAAACATTCTTAATCTCTAATACATAATTTCCTTAACCTAGGTGTTATTATGGTAGTAGCTAGAAAGAGCCTGTGCAGTTTGCCTCCATGCATCCTTGTCATTAATATAGTCGGTGGTTTTATAGTAAGCTTTCTTAATTAATGCCCGTTTTATTACAGATTTGAACTTTCCCAGTAGTAATTTAGTTACGATTTTAGGAATTCTATTGTAAAATCTAACCCTATTTGCCATAAAAGATTTATTCGTTTTGCTTAATCTAAATGCGCGAACTGTAATTTTATGCTTATATCTAGTATTAAGATTGTGTGCGTCGCTTCTTAATTTATATTTACCAATATTTTTGCAAATATGCATAATATTTTCATAGATGTAAAGCGAAGGCATGGTAAGTGTACCTGTTTCTTTAAAGAATTCCTTGAGAGATTCGCGTGGACCCATATCATAATAATAATATTACTAAGAGATGTCCGTCGTATCTTTGGACAGGCCTGATATGTTATTATTAAAATGTAACTATACCAAAGGACCTCTTAGCGTTGGCAACTGCTCTGCTAATGCCTTACAAAGGTCCGGGCACAGACCCGTGAGATAAAATAAATATTACTATACTATATTTTATACCAAAGGGACATTGTATGTTGGGTACGCCTTCGCTAATGCCTAATAAAAAATATTATCAACATCGATTCATAATTGGCGGAGATATTGCGTAACATACATACAAAATAAATACATACAGTCGAATTAAGAACCTTCTTTTTTGATATCGGTTGAAAATGGTGGAAAAAGGTGGTGGTACTGACGGCTTGAAATTCAAATTTGGAACCATTACCATTATTAATAGTAAAAATCTTATCTATATCGGAATTTTAAACTATGTAAATATTTTTCTGTCAGAGATACAAGTTAAGGTTATTTCGTGACTTTTTCATTAATATTTTTGGCTATCTACGGGCCAATATAACATATATCTTATTCATGATAGGCAAGCATTTGGTCACTATAATTACATAATGGAAAGCAATTTTACGACTGAAGATGTAATGCTTGCCAGAAGATATCTATTTATTAACATTCCCATAATATTGCTTGTCATATTCCATTCCTTCGCTTATTGTTATTTTTCATTATTATTTTACGCAATATTGGCAGACACCTAAGTTCCATCAAAATTTAATTTATTATTAAACTGCCCCCTAGCATAATTGGATAGTTTGGCCTACTTACAGCGGGTACTGTGTTCGATTCCCGGAGAGAACACAAGGTTTCCCCTCTCGGGAAATCTGTGTTTCTGGGTGCTGGGTGTGATGTTAAAATTTTCAGTTCTGCAACGCAAGTCATAGAACTTAGTGTGGGGCTGTGATTATCAAAGCGTTTATATTTAGGTTTATTTATTTAATACACGTTTCTATTTTATTTTGGTCCTTTCAAAACACGTCCACACAAGAAACATACAGAGTCGCGTACATTTGCATTTTAAAACTGACTCTATAAAATTTTTATCTGAGAGAGATCTTTGAGGTAGCTTTTGGCTTTATAACGTAGAGCAGTACAGACGGTGCTTGAAAATTTGAATTCAACAATTTTATGAACGAGATGTTTTTTCTTAAGTATAATAAATATTACTTATAATATTGAGTCACGGACTTGAAAGAAATTACGGACGTAATCTCATCCGAACATGTCCGTGTGTGCGTACATCTCGCTGCAAACAATCACAGATAACTAAATAAATTACAAGGTGTATTGGCGCCGATTGTTGGACATTTTATGTAGGATGTGTGCGTGTAGTTCGCGTTACGACGAACGTAATTTGTAAGGCCTACGTCCGTATTTTTTATGTATAATTTTATGAATAGAGTAAGAAAGATGCATGAAATAAAGATAACATTATGAAATACAAATAGAATATTTTACATGCAGAAGAGTGGCAAGACAAACATAAACGGTAACACACGCAAGACCCCATACTTAGTTCTAAGACTTATGTCGTGGGTGCTGGCAACATTCACATCGCACACACAATCACCTAGAACCAAAAACACAAGAGACTTGTATTCTGGCTCCAACTCAGCATAATACTGTACACCAGCGCTGGTCTTCCGCTGGAGCCGGTTGATGAAGTCCGACACAGACATACAATGCACACACAGGTGTCAATCAACAAAACAATGAGAAAAAAATCTTTAACGATACAAGTTGAGCGGTTACAACGTTTAGGAACGTCAAAAACAATGGCAATATATATTTATTTTAGGCTTTGATAGCTTATATTGCACTCGTATCATGTCGAAGAGTTTCTTGTTTTTTTTTTATGTAGGCAGTAATATATTTTTTTTAGTTTTATGCTGAAACTTTGCACCTTTTGCAAGTTCTTCATGGGCGGGGGATATTGTTCCAGCATTTGCTAGCTGCGTAGCGGAAACTTCCTCTAAAGGCAGCAGAGCTATGGCGTTGATTGGAGAGTTGTGGTGCGCACAGGGGAGGTCTATCACTAGACACCCATGACAATTTTTCATAACGATAAGAAGGCCGTTAGTATTTAATAACACCAAACAGCAGGCATGTCAAGTGTAATTCGCGACGATGCTTCATTTTAAGAAGTCACATGAGCTCTTGACAGAATCTCAAAACAAAAGCGGGAACAGGCGGGCACGGGAGTCTTTGTAACAGTTTTTGTGTCCTTGCTAAAAGTCTGGGGCCAAATACCGCATCCATGTAGTTTAATTTAGATAATACTAGTGACTCTACAACTTAGATTCGCAAAACTACTTGCAGATACGGTCTCATACGGTGTAGAACTCTTAATTTATATAAACAATTTTGTACAGATTTTGCAACGTGTTTTTCGTAACGTAAGTTACAGTCTATAAGCAAACCTAGATTGCGGGCTTTGTATACGTTCAATTGACTATAATGAATATAACTCATCGTCCTAAGCCCTCATTTACCCCGCAATTATTGGCCACTGTCTTTACTGTAGATAGATAAGTGATGACGTGGACGAGGGTGACTTTCTTAGCTGCCGGAACATCATTTCAGTGATAAAGTAATACGATTGTATATTAATACAACGAGTGAAGCTAGGCGATTATAACAAAATGCCCTTTAAAAATGGAAAAAGTTCGTTGTCACATTCTTATTTATCAAAGACTCCATCGCCAAAAAACTTTTCTAGTAAACCATTTTTATGTCGACACCGAGACCCAAACGGGCACAAGTGGCGAAAAGTGAAATTTTAAGCATCTGCCGGGCCGGAGCCAGGTCGTAACAATAAAAACTTTTTGGGCTTTGCACCTTATTCAGAGCCGTTTAATTATTTCGGCGTAGAATGCGGCCCTGGACAATTAACGGTACTTAAAGGTTATAAATATACCACCATAACAAGGGGAGTTTGGTTTTAAGAAAATTGAAATAAAAAAGAGTTTATTCTGAGGTAAAATTATAATTTGCAATATTTAAATATTAAGTAATAGTCTTTAAAGACTTTTATTAGTCAAAATAATTACATTGCAGGTGTAAAATTAATACAAATTTACTTTTTTGTCATAATTTGAAGGTTTTCTATTCGTCACGCAAATATGTATAATAGTTATGTATTCTGTTTATGTATTCTATATCATACTTTAAGAATATAATTGTTTATGTACATGTAATCAATAATAATAAGACTAAATTTAACTAAAAACTAAATATAGCTAAATTAAGTGAAGTAAGATACAAATTATAAAAAGAAATGTTAAAGATGGTTTAGACGATCTTTAATGTTCTTTGTTTTTTTTTTATTGTTTATTGAATGTATTTTCTATATTATTACATTAATACAAAACACCGACGTCCAATTTCATTGCTTTACTCCTCTACATCCAAAGGTTGTCTGGAAGAGATCGCTCTCAGCGATAAGATTGCCTGTTGTTACACTTATTTTCTAGAATACTATTCATGTCATGTATTTGTTAAGGTGTTGATTAAAGTGTTTATCTATATATTTATCTATAATATTTTATATATTTTATTCTTAAATGATTAATACAGGAATCATCTTAACCTAGGTATATCGTATTCGCTACTTGTGCAGTTTGCCTCCATGCATCTGTAGTCATTTGTTTTATAATTAGCCACCACATACAATATCATCCTACTTATATTATAAATCCGAAAGTTTGTGTGTGTGTGTGTAAGTGTGTAAGTATATTTGTTCCCTTTTCACGCTTTGATGGCTGAACGTATTTGGATGAAATTTGGAATTTTACTAGAAAATTAGACTATTTTTTAACTAGATATTTTTTTTTTCAAGCTGGGTAGGCAATCATTTGACCACATCACACATAATGGGTAATAAAAATAAATAATAAAAAAACCGGCCAAGTGCGAGACGGACTCGCGCACGAAGGGTTCCGTACCATTATCTATAAAAAATCAGGTTTGTTGTATGGGAGCCGCCTTAAATATTTATTTTATTTTTAGTATTTGTTGTTATAGCGGCAATAGAAATACATCATCTGTGAAAATTTCAACTGTCTAGCTATCACCGTTCTTGAGATACAGCCTGGTGACAGATAGACGGACGGACGGACAGTGAAGTATCAGAAATAGGGTCCCGTTTTTACCCTTTGGGTACGGAACCCTAAAAAGATGCAGCCGAAGATATAACGTGTTTGCATAGAAGACACCTATTCACTCTGAAGACACCCAGATTATATACATGGGCAAAGCCGCGGGGCACACTTAGATAAAAAAGTACCTCTTAAGTTCCTGTAGAATAATATAAGGATTAATTACAGTAAGTGTAACTACACGGAGCTTAACTTTGACGGTACGTTTGAGATGGATGTTTACGAGGGGGAGCTTTACATAAATTGTGGCTGGAGTCAGGGGTGAAATGGGAATGTTCTAGGCGGGATAGTGAGTGTTGTGGTCAACTTTGTTCGTGGTACTTAGCAACACCTGGATCATTTATTTATGTACATTATGATTTTCACAATGCCACTTGTCATGTGGTTCAGTGGACACTCTTGAAACCGAAAATAGCTTTCGGCTTTCACTTTTCTAGATGTATTTCTCGCTCGTTCTTTATAATATTTCTAAAGGTTTAATATTGGGATCATCGGAAACATTAAAAACGTCGTCGTTGAATTTGTGTCAGGAAAAGAAAAAATTGTGTTAGCGATACTTCCACCGATTGTACCCTTATGTTGTTGCTCTCTCAAGTTCTCTTATACATTTTCTTTGGTCTGCAATAAAACATATTTTTGGAACAGGGTTCTAAAACAGGTTGTTCTACGTGTGTAAACAATAACCAAAATGGTAAAGGCAGTTCTGAATTTGACGTCACTTACGGTTTTATCATTATTCTGTCTAATAGGACAAACGATGAGTTAAGGTTTAGTAATCCAAAATCATGTTCCACAGCAATCCTCTTAAATCCATCACATTAACACATAAAACACGCGTGGAATAGCAAGCATAGCAAACGTTCAAATCGTATATTCGAAGCTAAACGACTAGTATAAATTCGGCACTGACTGAACAACCAGTACGGATGTACGCGAGTTTACATTTAGTGCATGGGGTAGTGGAAGGCAGTGAGTAAGGTAGTGTTTGTAAGGTTAAATGTACGAGCATGTAAGTTTATACATACAGATGTTGTGCATATCGCGTTTATAAGGTTTAAATATATGCGTGTGTGTAATTAGTGATGGGGCAGTGGAATGGTGTGAGTAAGATAGCACGTCTACCCAATGACAGTCACCCACGTCCGTAGGAGGATACCCCTTAAGTCTGACTCCCTACACGTGGTCCCCGGGTGGTACTAATCAGGTGACATTTGAGAGGTGGTAGAGCATTTTGTGAGTTGCTCGCCTGGCTTGCAACCAAAGTAGCTTACCACCATCAAGTTGAAAGTCTGCCGCCAAGCCAAATACGGTGTTCCGGCAGTTATCCTTGAGAGCCTGCGTATTCCAGGTCTAGTGTGTTTACCAGCTTCGATCACATCGTCACTTACCATCAGGTGAGATAGTGGTCAAACACTATTCTGTCACAAATAAAAAAAAAAAAAAAAATGCTTAATCAAAATAATTTATTCTAAAATATTTTTCGTGAATAAGGGTTACGCTGTATAATTCTATTATAGAGATCGTATTTCAGAGTAAATGCTTTAATTTAAAACAATTTCACTGTAGAAGTTTAAATACTGCCTGTGCTTCTATTATGAAACATTGCGAGTTTGGATGGTCTCGTAATGCACAAACTATTATGATATGTAAGAATTTATTGCACAGTTCTATGTGTGACCGTGATTATCATTCGCTAAAGGCTAATTTACAGCTACAAAGTACCTACTGTGTCTAGAGCAGCATTAGTACATTTTGGCAAGTAACAGTTGTATTATACTTACATGATGCATACAGCAAATGGATAAGTTTATAATAATACTTTGTCAATTTAAAGTTATTTCTGAGAAAAAAACATAGTAATATGAAACCCATGGTGGCTTGCTACCTTGTGACGAAATACAGCGTTACAAGGTAGCAAGCCACCCTGCCTTACCCTTAAGTCGAAAATACAGGTTAAATAATGATCAATGATTATCTTTTCAGAGATAAATTATTATTACTAGTGAGTAGACAAGCAAGAATTGTTGCTGATGATAAGCGTTGGCACTTCTGCAGGGCCAACCAAAACATTTAATGACAAAGTACCTCGTGTTACTATAATGCATTCTTCTCTCATGCTCAAGGTCGTAATATGTATCGTATGAAAAAATAAACAAACGCATTCACACTCACAACCCCACACTAAGACTTATATTGTGGGCGCCATATCACACTCATAATCACACCCAGAACCAGAAGCACAAATGTCCCTTGGGAAGGAAAAGTGTGCTCCTGCCGGGAATCGAAACCAGGACCCACGGCGCAGAGGGCAGACACTTGTCCACCACACCAACTGGGTGGTCACCATCTGGGTGGTATGACAAGTAATAACTCTCACAACTTTATATTTAACTGGAATCAGTCTGCCAAAGAGATGCAACCATCCCAAATTGACTCGCAAATAGACATTCCATTTTTATCGTTTACAGTTATATATCTCATGAATAGCATATCGCGAGAGGTAATTTATTTATAACCTACTTTCGGAAGTATTATCTTCCAACGGATATTTCTTTATCCGTCAACTCAGGTGGCTGCCTCTAGAGTATCAGGCTATCCAAGCCTAATATCAATGTGGCCTGATATCAAAGCATTCAAGTCATTATCACCAAGAAGCCATAGTGTTTTTGTACAAGGTGGTCAATATAATTTTAGAAGCGTAATCTCCGTGGGGAAATTCGTTAGAAGTAAGATGGTAAGACCAATATTTCATGCAACATTCTTGTAAAAGTTATCTGCAAGTAAAATGGAGAGTATAACTTACTTGTTGAAAGTAATTGCACTGAAAATCATATTTCGAGAAATCCTCGACTTTTGTAACAATTGTAAAAGCAGCATTTCTCAAAACTTGTAGTGAAGTCTTAGTAAATGTAATTTTTTGCAGTATCTATTTAGTTGTATACAAGACGAACTTCGGTATCAGAGTGCAATGAGGTCATTCATAACATACCTAATTTAATTTTTTTGTTCTGATTTTATTTTAAGCCACGTCAAACCAGACCCGATGATTGTGTAGTCAAGGTTTGGTTAATACGCTAATCATAGATTTGGACTGCTTTTCGGAGATAGCAGCTGCTAAATTATTTTAGAGCTTGGGCAAAGATTAAAAATGATCTGCAAAAGATCTATTCTGATAGCTACATCTGACCAATAGAGTGTACAAATCGCGCATAACGCACTCACTGTTTAAGGTGGGACGCGTTGCGAACGCTCTGCAGTCATCCTGGGCAAAGTTTCTGAATTAAGCTAATAAATACTATTGCCGATCTTAACATCAATATCGCGTAAGTCAAAACAATTTATTTTTAATTAAATTTTTAAATGTGCGTGAGTTTATATCTTAATATTGTAACTACACGAAAAGCATCGCAAACTCCAGCCGTAGTAAGGGGAATGGCATAAGCGAACGTGAAAATTCTTTTTTTCTATATTTCACTCTGAACACACTTCTATATATATATTATAAATGTATAAGCTAAAAGTCATGCGTCAAGCGCACCTTTGAAACACTTAAACCGGAACAAAGTGGATAAAATGCATGAACCTACCACAGCCTTGTTTTTTGTTACATTATATAGTATTACAAAATTATAATTGTAAATTAATGTTGTTTTACTCGGAGCGCGTGTAAAACAACATTAATTTACAGTCAGTTATAACTGATGGCAACGGTCAGACATTCCAGGAGCTTGAATGAGTGACCGTCTAAAGGAATACTCTACTGAGTATTACCGTGCTTTGGAGGGCATGTTCAGCCGTCGTTTCATGTTGTTAATGCATGGTATCATTACACACGTAGCTATGGCTGATGCCTTTAATTCATTAAATTAATTCAGGCAGTCAACAATACATGTGACAAGTTTTTTCATAGTTTGAGGCTCACTTTGTTCGCCGTCCTCACAGAAGAGAAATTATACGCAAAATGTTTGCCTCACCTCTTCTGTGGTCATCCTCGACTAAATCTTCACTTACAAAGTTAGGTTGAGATAATGGTCAAACACAAGCTTAGAATAGATAGAAAAAAAAACTACAAAAAAGCATTACGGATTACATACAATAATATTTTAATCTTTGAGTTACAACACATTATTTTGAAGATAGTGATAAATGAGTGATACGTATAAAACGTAAATATAACAGGCGTATAGAAGCGTCGCGTCAAGCGCACTCCAGGGAGATTTCAAGCGGAATGGGGTCAAGCGAGCGCACGGACGCTCAGTGCACTTTTTCCCTGTTTTGAAAAATGAGATGAAAAAGCTAAAATTTAATCTTTCTAGTCACCATCCAGTCTCTACTTCCTGTAATTCAAATAAAACTCAAGCGAAATTGCAATAGTGAATGTGTTGGAGCAGTTTGAGATACGATTTTAATTTCGAACTACTTATATGTACCCGGTGTTCTTGTATGATGAAAAATAGCCTGTGCTCAAATTATGGACAAAATATCACGCATATAGATACAGACCTTTAAAATTTAAAAATTCTAAATTGTTTGTTGACTTGAGGCACTCATGAAAAATAATAACTCAAAAGCAAGATATACGCAAATTTACAGCCATCTCGAGAGCCTGGCAAGAAAATCGGTAGCGCATTTTTTTTTTATAAAACCATAAATTTTATTACACAATTTATCGTAACCTAGGTTTATTTATAATTATGTTTCAGTCGCTAGATAGCAATTGTACAGTTTGCCTACATGCATTCTAGTCATTAACATACTCATTGGGGGATTTGCGTGGACACACGTCGTAGGATTGTACTTAAAACATTGAGTTGACCTGGGTTATACTTACCTATGTCCATCGATTATGACATACTTTTACATAAAAAGTCAAACACACACGCAATAAAGTAGAAATTAGCTTTATTCATAATTGCTCTGTATGCGCATAAGTACATTAATGATTTACTGAAATTATACAAACATTTACTAAAATATTTTTTACAGACTAGCTACAAAAAATACCTATTCATGACATATTCTCACTATATTATTTGTATTTCTAAGCGTTACTAAGCGGTAAATACACTAACTATAATAGTGCTCATAGAAATCCAAATAATAAGGATAATAACTATTTCTTTTTTAAGAACTCGGCGAATTTACGCGGTACGAAGTATTATGAGTGTCGCTAATTTTAATTACAATATTCAACGTTATCGTCACTTACAGTCCCAAACATAATCTTAGCACTCCCACATAATATAGAAAATCCTTATTCCAGCAACGTACCAGGATATTTATCCAGTTAACTGCCGGCAATAAAGCACGTATCAAATAAATACTGGCTTCTAATGGACATCAATTCGAGGCAAGGACAATATGAACGCAGGAATTTTCACAAATAACAACAAATTTATGACAATGTTTATGGGCTCTTCCCTCAAGATAAGGGACATTGAAATTCTGAATGAATACAGCCATAGCATCCGTTCTGCTCCTCTTCGGAGCGGCTGTACCTTTTGCTTATTCTGGAGCACAGATTTGGTTATTCGTTTCTCTAGAAATTTTGAAGTGAAAACTTCTTTAGCGGCGTTGTGCACTTTTTTTGAGATAGGTAAAAAATTTTAAGCTCGCGTCCGTACACGTGACTTGATCGAAAATGCCTGCTCCTGCTGTTTACAACGTTAATGTTCAAGTTTTCACTTTTGCCGGCACTCCCGGAGTGCAAAACGTTGTTTTTTTTATAGTATATTATTTAGTATTGAGATTTATGCAGATTGGTATTTGAATGGATTAAATAAATATTATAAAGAATTGTAGTCTATAAGTAGTCTGTAATTCACTACTATCTAATACATTTAAACGAGCAATTCTTGTATATATATATATAGTTCCCGGATGACAGAGCTTTGTTTTTTTTTTTTAATGGTAAATGACGTTTTCTAAGAATGAAACCTAGCTAGATCGATTTATCGCCCCCGAAAAGCCCTGCTTACTAAATTTAATGAAAATCGTTTGAGCCGTTTCCGAGATCCTGATTATATATATATATATATATATATTTTATTAAAAAAAAAAAACAAAACTCGGTCATTCGGGTACTACCTACTTAAAGAAAGAGTCAAGAAACATTACTTTGCACAAAGCGGTATTCAAACATAAATATCAACATAATACAAGCAAGTATATATGAAAAACATGTATGTATATATATAGTACATTATAGATATTATTATGTATTTTTGTACTATGCTATATACTTTGATACTATGTTATTTTGCTTTACCAAAATATGGCGTAATTGGTGGCGCTTCTGCCTTCTAAACAGCGGGTATTGGGTTCGATTTCTGGTTGGATCACAAATTTTATATAATAACTAGCTTTTGCCCGCGGCTTCGCTCGCGTTAAGAAGTACAACAAACTTTCATCCCCTATTTTATCCCCTTGGGGGAAGAATTAATCAAAATCCTTTCTTAGCGGATGCCTACGTCATAACATCTACCTGCATGCCAAATTTTAGCCCGATCCGTCCAGTGGTTTGGGCTGTGCGTTGATAGATCACTATGTCAGTCAGTCAGTCAGTCACCTTTGAGTTATATATATTTAGAAGATTATGTGTATCTAGTTTTGCGTATGATTGTTTATGTAATGTGAATGTTTCCGGCTCTCACGATGCAGGTCATTAAATTGATATTGAAAGCGTTTAAAATAATAAACAAATGTATTATTAATAGAAGCTGGATGTCTAAAACAAAGGTTCGATCTAGCATGGCGCCCAAAGTATATAGTATACCTACCTAAAACTCGCTCTGGTTTTACTTATTTTTTGTTAACTAGATGACCTTCCCGACGTCACTCAGCTGCAAAAACATATACAAAAACGCTTTCACACCCACAGCCCTACACTAAGTTCAATGGCTTGTGTCGAGGGTCGGTAAAACTTCATAAATAAAGAACTTTCCTCATGAACTTTCATCCCCCATTGCTTGCACCACTTTAATGCAACCCTGGCAAAAAAAAAAGTGATATCTTATATTTTTTATATGAAATAAACTACTCAAATACCAAACTTCATAGATAGATAGATAACTCTTTATTTTACACTAAAAATAGAGAACATACATTAAAGACCTTAAAACTAACTTAGGCTTAGTACAATAGTATAATTATATGTTAAAAATCAAAGAATTTTCATACAAAAGTTTTCACCCCATTTAACCCTGTTTGGGTTGGAATTTCTAAAAATCCATTCTTAGTATACACCTATGTAGTAAAACGTGTACCCTCCAAATTTCAAGACTCTACAACCAGTGGTTTAGGCTGTGCGTTGTCTTTAAGTCAGTCAGTGAATCAGTATGTCTGTACAAAGATTGTTCGATTTCAATGTTAATTAACTTTCTTGACGTGTAAACATTGAAATAATGCTGTATAAACGATATCTTACCTTAACAGTTTTTTTTTATACTAGATAGGCAAGCATTTGACCGCTATATCACCTGATGGAAAGTGACGATGCGGCCAAAGATGGAACATGCTTGCCCAGAAGGTACCTATTCACTCTAGACTTGAAGACACCCAGATTATACTGTTCAGGGAACAAAAACGCAGGCAACGAGCTCCACTCCTTCGCTGTACGGATGATGACCGTAGAAGCAAAACGCTTCGAGTGAACTGGAGGTATGTCAACCATAAATGGATGATGTTTGACAGTTTGTCTTGTTACGTCGGTGACCAAGACTTTGCAGTTTTGACTCAACTAGCTTACTATCGACAATGAGTCTTTTGTCTTGCCGGTCAGTAGACAGTAGATACATCTTACAATAAAAGTGTAATATTTATTCGATTCTATTTTTGTCTCCCAGAATATGGCTTCGCTCTCACGCCCTCGCGGCTCGCCGACGAAGAAACGCAACTTTTATTACAAACACATAAAAATCTAGTACACGTTTATTACAGTTTTATGCGCCCTAATAATATTCCATGTTTACTGATAGCGGTTGCGCTATTTTATCTTTTTTTAAAGGTTTTTTGTTCGTTTGATATGGTGATATATCACTTGATTAAGGATGTTGATATAGTTAAATTTTCTACCCACTGTTAGTGGGTTTGAGCACTTGTGAGAGCATTCTGGTATGGGGGCTGAGTCACCCACGTCCGTAGGAGGATACCCCTTAAGTCTGACTCCCTACACGTGGTCCCCGGGTGGTGCTAATCAGGTGACATTTGAGAGGTGGTAGAGCATTTTGTGAGTTGCTCGCCTGGCTTGCCACCAAAGTAGCTTACCACCATCAAGTTGATAGTCTGCCGCCAAGCCAAATACGGTGTTCCGGCAGTTATCCTTGAGAGCCTGCGTATTCCAGGTCTAGTTTGTTTACCAGCTTCGATCACATCGTCACTTACCATCAGGTGAGATAGTGGTCAAACACTAGCCTGTCACAAATAAATAAAAAAAAAAAAATATAAATTATCAGGTAAAATACGATAAGCTTGCGGTATGCTCTTTAGTTTTCCAATTTATAGTGAAAATCATTATAGACAGTATGGAATGACTATGTACGTAAAAAAACAAAAGCAGGCAAAATCTAATTCATGCTCAAATTAGTAAAGTTTTTAATCACTCTGAGTTCAATCGAGTTTAGCTTTCAGTGGAGCAATCTCTAATGGAAATTGTTCTAGATTTAAACTCATTAACTTGAAAGAGTCGCATCTGGACCTGTTAGCACTTAATAAATTATTTAGCAAAAACTTAATGCAGGACTTTGTCTGAGTGACAAAAAGTTGTTCTCTTCAACTTTCGCTTTTATATGTAAGTAAGGATACCTAACTTCTTAAGCTGGGTAGACCATGGATACTTAAAATGACTCGTGGATATTATAATATTCACGAGTCATTTTAAGTATTATAAACCTGCTTGGTGTACTTAGTGGCTACTAAAAGCTTGGTAGCCAAATACTTTACGAACAGTCACACATAACTCCTCAACACAAATAACAAGACTTCACAAAAACAATTCTTGTAAACTATCTTATAAAGTCAGCAGCAAATCCTCCTTGTAAAACCTCCGAGAATTGCGCATGGAAGTCACGTGCCACACTCGGATCGGCTGCGGATCGATGCCAATATTTCTGCAGCAGAGGTTAATTATTTAGCAGGGAACTGATACATAGAGTGCGGCTAAGCGGTAGCACGTGTGACTTTAAATCCTACGCACCCTGGTTCAAATCCGTCTGCACCAATGACTTTCGACTTTCGTTATGTGCTCAATCAAAATCAAAATCCTTCTTTCACATGGGCCCCAAAGAGGCACTCATGAATGTTCAGATTCGCAAAATTACAGCCATCTCGAGAAAAACCTGGCCAGACTCGGCGGTGCATTTTTTTTCATTCTTTTTTTTAATCATTCTTAATCTCTAATTCATAGTTATATTAACTTAGGTGTATTTATATTATGTAGTCGCTGGAAAGTGCTTGTGCAGTTTTCCTTCATGCATCCTTGTCATTAATGTAGTCTTATCAATCGTTTTATAATAAGCTTTTTTATTAATGCCCGTTTTAGCATTAGTGCTGAAATAACACTCACTCTTAAAACGGTGAAAAAAAATTACTGGCGAGTCTAATAACCACAAAGTTTGAGTATGTTACCCACCAATCCGCATTTAGTCAGCGTAGTGGATTATGGCCTCTCTGTGTTATGTGATGGACCTCTCTATGAAAATAATATATGATAGACTCTCTCAAGAGAGTATTATATTCGATACATTCTATCACTGTTAAGTAATACTACGGAGCAGTAAGACCGCTTTTCTGATGTTTTGGATGTTGATAAACTCGGTACAAAGGTACTTGGTATAAAGTTTTGAATTTCTCCGAGTTCAAATATCCAGTGGTGTAAAATCTTGTCTCAACCTGAGCTATTGATTTTTCTTCGTCGTCTCATTGCATATTCTACCCTAAGGCACTCCTAAAGACATAACCTCCAAAGGCCTAGTAATTCTAGTTCTAGCGATACTATCATTGACCACATCATCCCTAACTATCAAGTGAGATAGTGGTAAACACATCAGATCACATTTTCTATCAGAGATAAAAAAAATCTGGTAAGGCGTCATTTTAACTAGAATCCTGCTAGTACAGTAAGTACTCAAATTTGCTAATTTCTGGCAAGCATTCTGGCATAAAAAATGGTGTGGAATCGCTGAAATCAAACTTTCAAGAATTCATTTAGCGCCATGTCGAGCTAAGACCTTGTGGATCATGATAGGTGTTTTATATCTCTTCTGTCTAAAGGAGTTTCACCTTTCGAAGAGTGTTTTCCTATACTCTATTTTTAGATCCTATTGTACTAGGTACAAGGTTCCTCCGAGTAAAAACAACTTTGAAGGAGATTACAGCGTTTATTTCTAGATTTAACGAAAATAATTACAAGAGTAGTACTCGACAATTGTAGTTCAATGATGGACGATAGAGCCGATGCCGGCTTTCTACCAGTCAGCGCTTTTTACGTCCCACTGCTTGCCCCTCTACTAACTATTTGAAAACAATATTTTATATCAAACTTAAATGCTAAATGCCTTCTACGTATCGCCTACACCTATTATTAAGAAATTGTATTGAGTCTCTTGCATAGTAATTTATATTTAGATTAAATAGGCGGGACGCAAAATAATTTATAAAAAAATATAATGAATGCAAAAAATCGTTAAATGACAAATTAATAACGAATCAATAACAGACGGTTAATTACCGTAAGACGACGTGGTGACTGCTGACCATAAGGCCTGCCATTAGCTTAGTTTCCACTTTATTGTATAAACAATAGATTATATAATAATAAGAAACCAGCCAAGTGCGAGTCGGACTCGCGCACGAAGGGTTCCGTACCATTATCTACAAAAAATCAAGTTTGTTGTATGGGAGCCCCCTTAAATATTTATTTTATTTTATTTTTAGTATTTGTTGTTATAGCGGCAATAGAAATACATCATCTGTGAAAATTCCAACTCTCTAGCTATCACCGTTCTTGAGATACAGCCTGGTGACAGACGAACGGACGGACAGCGAAGTCTCAGTAATAGGGTCCCGTTTTTACCCTTTGGGTACGTAACCCTAAAAAGCATTATACACTGTTGTAATTTTAGTCTTATAAAACAACATTTAGTCTCCTACAAAGCCATTACAATAATTTGGTAACACCTTGACTTTTGAAACGAGTCGTAAAAACATCGTGTTAATTTTCCAAATGGCGGTCATAATTTATAAAAGTTTTACAAAAGTTGGGGAGCTGTGAAAAGTGGCTTTTAAATTTTTTATATAAATAAGAAAAGAACGGAGTTGGAATAAAACAAACGCAGTAAAGATTCTAGGTACTAATTGCCAATTTGCATTTTACATCAAACAATTGCTGAAAAGTGGTTTTAGACAGCTTTACCACAGGTGTAAATATGCTACACAATTCTAGTTTAATGATGAACCTTCTTTAAAAAAAAGGAGGAGGTTGTGTAGCGACGTTAAGGGCGACTCCAATGACGAATGATAAATCGCAAAATCGCTTTGAGTGAAATATATGGATGTTATGTCCACTATAACATAGAATGCACCTTGGTACATCCGAAATGACGATCTCCACCAGGACCTCAACATCGAGTTCGTTAACAAAATCATAAAAAAATACGCAGAAGCTCATGAATATAGACTTCACCATCATGTGAACGTCGAGGCCATCCAGCTCTTCGATCACACGTATATAGTAAGACGACTCAAAAGAACAAAACCGTTTGAACTTGTTTAGTGTAGTATATTAGTGTAATGTAGTGTTTTATAAGTGTTGCTCAAAAAGAACACATGAATCAAAGTATCTTCGCCTTAATAGAGACAATAAGAAAAGTGTTAATGGACAAATTCTTGGATATTTAAAATCTAGCAGAATAAGTTAAATTTAAGTTACTTATTAGCCTAATCTTGGCTAGATTGTAACAAAAATAGGTAACACACCATCGTGACTTATAATAGTAAAAAAAAAAATTGATTTCCCCATTGATGGGGATTTTGAGACTTTTAGTCTCATAATGTCCACTATAACATAATATTGATGTTGGTATTTAGTTAGTCGCGTTGGTTTTAAGAAGCAGACTCGGTTTTTTATCGGATACATTTCGGAGAGTGTGCTAAGGAACTATACGATCTAGTTCCCCCATCCCCGTTCTATCATCGGACAAGCAAACAAACTGCTAAGCGACACCGCTATATGGTGGACATTCCACAAATGCGCACTAAGCGTTTTGCCTCCACATTTATTGTGAGAACCGCAAAGGAATGGAACTCCTTACCCGAGTCGGTGTTTCCTGATGAGTACAATATGGGAGTCTTCAAGTCACGAGTGAATAGGTATCTTCTAGGCAAGCTTGCTCCATCGTCGACCACATCGTCGCTTACCATCAGGTGAGATAGTGGTCAAAAGTTTGCCTATCAAGAATAAAAAAAAAAAAAGATGGACATGTGACTTCCCTGATGGTAAACTTCACGTATTCCTATTACAGTTCAGTGTCACCCAGAATTTTGAACTTAAATAGGTTAATATCTTACTCGGCAAAGCACTGCGCTTGTCACCCTAAGATCTTAGATGTTATGTTCTCTTTATACCCTGTTATTTCACTGAAAACATTGCCCTTCAATCCGAAATATATAACCAAATATAGCTGTTTGCAATGGTGTGGTACTGACCTAGGCGAACTCTCCAAAAGAGTCCCGCCACTACAAAAATGTTATATGGACCAAAGACAGTTTGAGCATGGGAAAATTAATTAAATAATCAAATATTTGTACACTCTCAAAAATATATGCGTTAAAATACCTTTGGACCGGTAACTTACGTCGAAGACTGAGACTCTGTAACATGAACTACACTAGGTTGCTGTCTGCAATGACTTTCGTTTCTTATTTGTTAATGAATTGTAATTCATTATTCATTGGTTTGGAATCGTTCCCAAAGATAAATATGTTCTTCATATACAATAGAACTTAGGCTATAGAGTATTTATTAGGCACGCGTGTTCCATCCACGTTTTTACCATCGAAAGCGAAAATCCGACCGAGGATGTAAGATAACATGCTAGTTTAGTTACCTATTCACTCTAACCTTGAATACTAAGATTATACTGTATAAGAAACACAAATACGCGGGCAATGTCCACCCTTGCGCCATTCAGATGCGGATGATAAGGCATTACTATCGCACTATCGCACTTGCGGATTGTAATATAAGAGGTTATCTTATTTTACGTGTGTAAAAATTCCATAAACAAAATTAAAATCAAATCAATTAATCGTTTATGGACATGGGCCCCGAAGAGGCACTCATGAAAGTTAATGACTCTACTGCCGGTTTCGCAAAATTACACCCAAAATTGATGCTGGACTTATGGAACGATAACATGTTGTCGTTCCATACGTTCAGCACAACTTGGTAAACGTTTAACAAAGATACATAGCCTCTAGACAACACAGCATCGTTTTCCATCGCCAACAAAACACTGCTCTGGTCCCGCATGCGACGTTTGCACGCACACGACCAAGTAAAGTAATGTAAGTGAAGACAGTGCTTCATCTCTAAAAACCCTATTTGTTATTATTAATTAGTTATAATTATAAAAAGTTTTGTGGTTTTTATTAAATTTCAATGTGATAAAAACGCATGGAAAATCAAAATAGCATATCGCACGATTTGGCTAGACAGATTTTCGTGACTTAATTTTTGATACTATTAACCACTCTTTTTTTTTCACATCAGCCATTTTGTATTTTACTCTGACGTCACAGAAAGAACATCAAGTTACATTTAAAAAACATTCGAAAGTACAATGTTGATTCTTGTAGACTTTTTTGACAGATCCAGCATATCCCAAGCTGCAACACTGTCACTTCGTTCAACCCCTGTCTCCGTGAAAATTTAATTTTAACGTTCACCAACCGTCCCTTCTACACCGTCCCCTAGAAACGTGATCTGCTCGTACGTGATTTATCCTCAGTCTACCCCCACTGTTGAAATATAAAACGAAATCGGAAATTTATAAGGCGCGTGTGGGACTGAAAAACAAATTATTTGAGAATGTACGATGTGGAGTTTAAAATTACGAGGAATCGGACGGAGAACGTTCTTTTTTAAGACACTAAATTCGGAGAATAAAATGATGAGTTACAAAGTATAGTGAATAGCTATTACTGGGAATGGAACTTTTGTTTTGTAAGAGGCAAAAAGAACTCCCCTTTCCAAAAATTCAATAATATACTTAAAATCCTTTATTCACATGTACCTCAAAGAGGCACTTATGAAAATTAATGATTCTACCGCCAAATTCGCAAAATTACAGCCATTTCGAGAAAAACCTGGCAAGAAACACGGCGGCGCATTTTTTTTTTTTATGCTTAATAGGCAATCATTTGACCACTATCTCACCTGATGGAAAGTGACGATGCGGCCGAAGATGTTAGATGCTTGCCTAGAAGGGAACAATGACGCAGGCAATGAATTCCACTCCTTCGCTGTACGGATGATGAACGTAGAAGCAAAACGCTTCGAGCGAACTGGAGGTATGTCAACCATAAATGGGTGACGTTTGACAGTTTGTTAAATTTTTTTAAACGCTCTTTAATTACTTATACAGGAATTATATTAACCACCTATATCGCAGACATACCAACTTAATAGATCTTTGTACTATTTAATAATCTGAAAGTAAGTTTGTTTATATAGCATAATTATACATTATTTATATAGATAGCGTTTATATGTATATAACGTAGTCGCCAGAAAGAGTTTGTACTGTTTACCTCCATGCATCCTCCATGCATCTTGTTTGCGAGTGCAACTAATGTGGGTTTGTCCCCTGACATCCAAAGCCCTTTGTTTTCATCAAATTTTCGTTCATACATTAGTTCCCAAGACATCCAGAACCATTTAAAATTAAAAAGTTAATTTTGTTTTTCCCATGAAATCCACGTAGGAATACCTAATCATGGTCAGCAACAAAAGCTTCTGGGATTGTTATTATTGGTCCTAATAATGAATGAGGTAAATCAGCCTAAAATTAACTCATAGTTATAAGCTCTCTTCTCAACATGGCTTCACCTATTACCGTTGACAATAGAGTTGAATTCGATCGTAGATAAGATAGGTACTTCTCTGTACCACCAACAAAGCGTCTCAACTGCAACCCACACAAATGCAAGCACAAAGAGCACTAGTCCTCGTTCCACACTGAACAGCAATATCATATACAGAACTGTTTGTATTATGGTACAGTCTTATCTATCGAAATTGTAATATTATTATAGTTGTCTTCTAGTAAACGTTTAACATAATTATAGTCATGTTTGAGCAACTTTGTCCAATTTGCTATGAGTGTTATGCAATGAGTGTTGCATTGCATACTTGTTAGTAAAAGCCAGTTATTCTAGACCTAGCAAGTTTACCGTCCACAACTGATGATGTGCATCAGTTTTCATCACGTAAGATAGTGTTTCTTTAATTCAATCACTATAGCCTATCCTCTGATAATCTGGTAAATAATGTAACTTCAGTTTTAACGTGATGAATTGTTGACGATGAAGCCGGAGAGAGGAAAAAAAAACGCCTTCATAATTTTACGATAAGAGTATGTTATCAAATTGCGTATATATAATATGACAAAAAAAATATTTTTTGGTGAAAAGAACATGAAATTTTTGTCTAGAGCGCCATCTGTGTTTTCCGTACGTTACTATTGTAGCGTTACGCTGCCATTCTAGTTTTCCGAGTTTTCCATGCGGATCAAATCAGAAGTCTGCTGCGGTAGGTCCAAAAGACCGAATGAAGAAAATTCTTAGTGTTTTCCAAAGATGGAGTGATGAACGACACAGTATCAGGTAAACTTTACTGGACGTAAAAAAATCAGTTTTAATAATAATTTGCCGCGTTTTCACTAGATGGCACTTAAAATTGAAAAGTTCATCTTTTTTATAATGCAGGTGGAAATTCTGCATCTATGCACAGCTACATCGCGGCGGCGGATAGTACATCTTACTCGCTCCGTTACATAGCTTAGCATCAGTGGAAATTGTCAAGTAGTTTCGCAGCTTAGCATTCGCATTCTCACAGCAAAGCTGTATAGCAAATCTCTGGTGTAAAAGCACCCTTATGCTGGCTGTTGCTAACAACCAATTGTTATACCAAAGGCTGTATATAACACTTGTCTATCACACTCAAAGTTAGGCTGCATCATCTCATCTACTAATGATGTTAAGGTATAAAACCTAACCAATATTAGAATAAGAATTTTATTTTCTATTTCTCTTTGCTGATACGTATATTGCAAAAAAATATAGGATATTTTACCTTTGGTTTTCCTCTTTCAAATTTTACCTTAAATTATTGAAAACTTGATAAGGGTTCAGCCATGTCATATAAAGCCTGTGGCCGTAAAATAAGTCATTTTCCGGAGGCTGCCTTCAATAAAGAATTACTTTTCTTAAAAATATTTAAAAAAGCGTAAGGTCTTATTCAAGAATTGCCATGGATTATTGTTTCCAATCAAAAAATACACGATGTTCTTCATCGCTTGAAATAATATGCATTTATTAAATATTTTTAACAAAAACAGAACAATGATCAGTAATTCTTGTATAAATTTGATACCCACTTCGCTTTTTTAATAATGAAAAGCTTAGTGACCTAAATAAGATCAGCTCAGACCACTTAACAAATTCTCAGCTTGATTTCATTAAAAACATCCGAAGTCGCGTCGGCCGTTTTTTCGAAGAAAGTTAAGAATGAGAGAAGAGAAAACCCATAAGGACATTAATATTACTAAAGTTTAGGTATTGTTGTAGGCAGTCACTTTGCATTTTTTTCAAAAAATAGTAAACTATGCTGAATTCATCATCCAGTAAGATTCGTCTGTTCGATTTTTACCCATAGGAAAGGAACGACGTCGCCAAAGTTATGGTGTTTCTTGGGTAATCACTATTTCCAGGGACACACCCAACTATTACTGTTGTAATAGGTAACTCTATCTGTCTGTCGCGCTTTCATGCCTAAACAACTGAACCGATTTAAATGAAATTTAGTATGGAGGTAGCCGACACCTAGGATTAACACATAGGCTACTTATTATCCCTGAATTCCCGCGGGTCCAGGACTTACGCGGGTAAAACCGGGGCTCTGCTAATACCTATATAATATGGTCTCTGTAGCCAAAAATTCATGTAGGTATATGTGAAAAATTTCCAAGGGAATAAAAACCTTTGAATCCTACCTATACAAAAAAATATTACGATCCGTTACTTCGTGTTTTTTTAAATTCCAGATAGATAAGTATTTGACGGCTATCGCACCTGATGGAAAGCGACGATGCGGCCGAAGACAAAGCATGCTTACCTAGAAGATACCTTTTCACTCTAGACTTGAAAACTCCTAGATTATACTGTTGGGGAACAAAGACGAGGGCAGCGAGTTCCACTCCTTCCGTGTAATACACACACCAATATTACCTATTTTGAAAGATAATTATCATAATAAAAGCTGATTATGTTATTATTGAGCGTTTTGTATTTGCCTATTACCAAAAAGAAATCGTGGATCACAGACTACTCAATAAAAAAAACATAAACGCTTTCACACTCACAGCCCCACACTAAGTTCGATGACTTGTGTCTTGGGTGCCCGAAATATTCACATCACACACATACACACACAATCATGATTAGATCCAGAAACACAAATTTTCCTTGGGGAGAAACCTTGTGTACCCGCCGGGAATCGAACCCGATAACGCTGCTTAAAAGGCGAAAGCCACCCAACTAAGCCAACGAGCAATTCACTAAAAAGCAAACAAATTCAAATGGGCCCCAAATAGGCACTCATGAAAGTTAATGACTCTACTGCTACTCTACTACTCTAAACAGAACATCACTAAAGTTGGGTAACTGGGAATAGTGATTCCCTATGACACACCTTGTTGTGTCATTTTGGCGAACCCATGGGGAAGGTACGCGTAACCCGACATCGGATTCGAAACCACGAACATCCGATCGGGTGGTGTCCTTTTTTTTTTGTGGGGGGAAAATGCCTGGCATTTCCTTTCCTTCCCAGGGATGAAGGAAAGGGGTATGTGGGGCTCGAACCCACTAAAAACCCCCCCGTGAGCAGTCCCTCGCCGAGGTGGGGCAAGATAGGGTCGCGCTAGCAGTCACTATCTTGCCCCGGCGGTAGGCCCGGATGCAAACTCCTCCGGGCCACTGCGCCCATGGAGGGGTGACCTTGCTCACCAAGGCCACCCCCCAGACGTGTGGGGCCGTGCAAGTCAGTGAAGAGGTGCCCTGACTCTCCACCAGTGACCCCACTACAGAGGAGGAGAGAGGAGGCGGGCGAACTGCCTCCTCCTCCCCCCCGGCCGTCTGCGCCGGAGCGGGTCAGATGGTGCCCTTACTTCGATGCAGCTTTACCCCTCGTAGTATAAAATCCGTCGTACCAACCTTTTAAAGATATTTTACTCTAGAACACCTTCGTTCTTAAACAGACTTATCTGCATACTACAAACTCATTGAATATTCGCTGACAGAAGCGAGAAGTATGCAAATGAACCAACTACTAGTTTATAAAGGATTTTCTTACTTTAGATCATTAGAAATAATGCACAGTTAACAAAACTAAATTTACTTTTCAAATCACTTGATATAATGGACAGGAAACGGTTAGCGGACGGCAAGATTTATTGTTTAATTCTTAGACATACGTTGTTTTCTCGACTGTTCCGAAACTAGTCTCGTAACGAAACGAGAAAACAACCGTGAGTGAAACTTCCATTATGTTATCTATAGTAAATTTTTATTTTCTTTTATGAAGAGACAAATTACAAGTACATATACTCTCTTATCTGCTAGATGATCACAAATTACAGCAAAAAATATGAATACACATAATATCTATCAACAACAATTCACACGTTATCACTCGCTAAACCTTAAAGAAAAAACTTTTAAAATTTCACAGGTCGCGCGAACAATGTTTTTTCTTGTTTTTAACCGACTTCAAAAAAGGAGGAGGTTCTGAATTAGACTGTATTTTTTTTATGTGTTAACTCATAATTTCTCTCGTTGTGAGCCGATTTTGATTATTATTATTTTTTATTTAAAAGCTGGTGTTTCCTTGTGGTCTGTCCATCTGACTAGTAGTATTTGAGTTATCCTCAATAATGCGTATTCTATGGACTACATTTATGATGTTCTCGTTTTTAACCGACTTCAAAAGTAACCTTTTTTTTATACTCGATAGGCAAGTATTTGTGAGATAATAGTATCTCACCTGATGGAAAGTGATGATGCGGCCGAAGATGTAGCACGCTTACCTAGTAGATACCTATTCACTCTTGGCTTGAAGACTCCCAGATTATACCGTTCGGAGATCAAAGACGCGGGCAATGAATTCCACTCCTTCGCAGTACGGATGACAAAATGTAGAAGCAAAACGCTTTGAGCGAATGGATGACGTTTCCCAGTTTGTCTTGTTGTTAGATGGTAAAACGGGCATGGGGTAATTAATTCGTGTAATTCCTGCTCACATTCGCCGAAATGTAACCGATAGAATACCGATAGGCTTGCGACTTTACGTCAAGTTACGTCGTATAACTTCTTTCGTTGAGAGCCGATTTTAATGTTTTTTATTTATTTAAAAGCTGGTGCTTTCCATGTGGTCCGATTTAAATTTGAACGAGATCTGATCACTAGTTTTTGAGTTATAGTCAGTAATGCGTGTTTAATACATTAAATCAAATCAAGGCTCCGAAGATAAAGCTGTGAAGTTTCTTTTTTTAAGCTTTGCTTGCGTTTAATTATCTACTTATATTTGCGAATTATTTAATTTTAGTTCATAAACTTGTATTTCACTTCTGGAGAAGATTTCCCGACTGCATTTTTTTGGTTGTTTTTGAACACTTTACTCGCTTCTCTTGATACATTTTGGTTTACAACGAATATTTTATTTTTGTCTTGTTCTTTTACGTCGTTTGGTTTGATTTTCTTCTTGTTTAAACAGGATGCTTGTATGATAGTAACTAGTAAGTCGATTAAGAACCATATTATTTCCATGATGCTTACAATGGATCCTCCAAGGCACAAGCCAAATATTCCTCCAAGATTCGCTGTAAAATAAATAAGAGTGTTTTTAAACTTATGGAAACTTTATGATACTGTACTTTCAACATTACTTTCGTCATATAAACTTAATTTAAATTATATTCACAATAAAATGACATAAACATAGCATAACTGTAATATTAATATCCTTCAAACTAACTGGTACTACAAAATTAGCATTTTTATTTATAAAGTATTTTTTTATTGAGTGTTACAGTATTTTTTTTTTCTTTTGATATTACGCGGGCACGGTAGCATGTTTCCCTATGTTTATTACAATTTAGCCAAGATTAGGCTCATAAGTATAAAAAAAACACCTTTTGCTGCTGGATTAAAAATATCCAAGAATTTGTCTATTAACTCAAATTCAATTTAATTTCATATGCTCCCAAAGACTCCAAAGACGCATTCATGCAAGTTAATGACTCTACTGCTAGATTCGCAAAATTACAGCTGTTCGATACAGCCGAAAAACCCATCTTTAACACTTCTCTTATTATCTGTCTTAACTTTAACAATTTTCTTATTGTCTATCTTATTTTCTGCAAAGACACTTTGATCATGTGTTTTTTTTATGGGCAGCACTTATTAAGCACACTAAAGCTTAACAAGTTCAATCGGTTAAGCTGTTTTCTAATCTTCTATAGAATTATCTAAAATTATGAAATTAACTAGACATTAGAATTATCTAAAATTATGAAATTAATTAGACAGTAGAAAAATTGCTGATGCGAATTAACATTGCCAAAAAAAGAAAGTTTATATGTAAAAAATAGTGTTATTATATATCTTATCACAAGAAAATCATCTGGACGTTGTTATCGAGACCGTATTTATTGATAGTAAATAAGCCCAATATAGATACTGGACGAATACGTAAGAATTTGATTACGTTAGACGTGAACAAATCTTGAGCTAAAACTAATATTATTAGTTTGCTAAATTGAATTATTTGCGAGTAGATTTATGCTATTTTCAGACCATGTTCATAATTTGCTAGAGTGGTATCTATACGAGTAAAGTTCTCAGATATCAGTGTACACTCATCACAATATGTATATTTGAAAGGTGTGGGGTAATTTCAAAACAAATCCCTACTTAATATTATAAATGTCAATGTAAGGTTGTTGACGACCCAGTTGGCAAATTGTAAATTCGAAAGTAATTATCACTGTAAAACAACATTTTTGACCAGATTTAAAATATTTAACCAGAATGATCTTAATAAAATTTGACACAAGAACTAAGTATTAGCAATGCAATTCAGAGAGCCAATGACTGTCCACTGGTAGTGAGTTTGAGCACTTGAGTTACCTATAAGCCCGATGCCTTGTACTTGTACCTTAAGTCTTTGCTGTATAGGTGTACCGTGTATAGGTGATCATAACAATGATTGATTTATCCTTTTCCATGAAATAATTAAATAAATACCTAGTTCTTCTATATACGGGCCAATTGCCTATAATAATATTTCCTAAAACAATATGTTTTTATTATTTCATGGAAAAGTATAGATCAATCATTACTATGATGAGGAGCGAAGGGTCGAGGTAAATTACTATAGAATTGTTACAAATTTGCCATTATCATAAACATACCTAACATTTGGTCCCACGTGTAAAGCACCTCTCTCCTGTACTTCAAACAAGTTGTTTCGCTGAAGTGTACTGCCACTCTGCTGTGGATTTCCTCTGTTTCCCTAAAGATTGGTATGATTTATAACATTTTGATAATCTTACTACAACATCCGAATAAGCATATTTTTATACGTTTAATTGAATTTTTATGTTAATTCATATTTTACCACTATAAAAATATAATACAATATCTTCTTTATTGCACAACAAGAAACATAATTATGTATAACAGAAAATAGTAACAAAATAACATTACAATTGGTAACCATATCGCTAAGCAGCGATCGCTTTCATACAACCTTTTTTATTTTTAAATCATTTTGCCTGAGACCTAGAGTCCGTGCTCTTTTTTACTCGCTTTATAACTAAATAAGGAAGAACAAATAAATAGTACAACTAAAATATATATTATTTGTTCTTCATACAACCATTGGATGGAGAGGACAAAAAAGTTTAATAAAAAGTAATTGCACTCATTTTAAACATATTGCATAAACATACATAAAAATACAAAATATTAATATGTAAATTAGATTCAATAAATATATAATTATTATAAATAAATAAATAAATACATATTTGTGATGAAACATGGTAATTAATTTCATACAAGCAGTGATAAGTAATGGTTTACTCTTATATTAAACATAATATTATAATTTTCGCGCTTAAACGCGCTATTGCGCTCAAACGGCTAGACCAATTTTGATGAAATTTCAGCTGACATCCTAGATGGGCTACATTTTGTCCCGACACAGCGGGGCGCAACTAGAAACTATAAATTTAAGCTTATTATAATTATTAACCTATTTACATTAACTTATCTAATGGAAATATAACATATTAGCCGTGCCACGCGGCTTCGCCCGCGTTAATTAAGTTAAAAAATAGCCTATGTGTTATTCTGCAATATAAACTATCTACATTATATATTTCGTCAAAATCCGTTTATTCGTTACGAAGATACTTGGTAACAAACATTCACACACACAAACTTTCGCATTTATAATATTATATATAGTAAGACATTCTCAATCAAAATATGAAAGTCTTAACAACTAAAATCTGAGACACCTCTCGTTCCACGTTCATAGACATCTGAAGGCCGAATCGTCACTTGAGACTTAAGAAATGATTAATATCGTATAAAATATAGGTCACTAATATGTCAACGAAAATTCGCACGATACTCGTCTCATTCATCTATCAAAGGAGCACCGACATCGCCTATTGTATTCCGAAGTGACATTATATAGGTTAAAGTAAGTATCCTAATTATGTAAAGGCTGCATTACTAGGATCTTATTATGCTTTTTGGAGGGGAAAATTTAGCAAACTAAAAAGAAAATAAAATAATTTTAAGGCCGATGAGATGAGATTTTGTCAACAAACGAAGTTTACGTCCTGCAGAACACCTGCAATTATCCAAGACTGATTCTGATTGAAAGAACAAAATTGCTAATAGACTCAGATACAAGAGCTAAGTGTACGGAAAATTGGTGCATAGCATGACCAATTGTAACTTTGTTGCGGAAAGTGACTACGCGCTTGAAAATATGCTTACCTTGCTGATACCTATTCACTCTAAACTTGAAGACACCCATATTATACCGTTCAGGAAACAAAGACACGGGCAATGAATTCCAATTCATCGTCGTACGGACGATAAACGTAGAAACGAATCGCTTCGAGCAAACTACGGAGGTACGGCGACTATAAATAGATGACGTTTGAGGGTTTGTCTTGCAGTTAGATGGTAGAAGAAAAGGATGGGGGAATTAGCTCATTTAATACATCTAATAACTAACAATAAGACAAACACTCATACGTCATCCATATATGGTTGACACACGTTCGAAGCGTATCGCTTCTACGTTCATCACCTGAGCGGAACTCATTGCCCGCGTCTTCGTTCCCTGAACAATATATGGACCGATTGACTGGCAGAAAATGCTGTGTTAACATTAAGTCCTCCGTATACAGCTATATTGTGCAAAATAATAAATAAATAAATATAATCTGGGAGTCTTCAAGTTAACAGTGAATACGTATCCTCTAGGCAGACATGCTACAACTTTGGTCTCTTTAACACTTTTCATCAGGTGAGATACTTGTCAAATGTTTGCCAAGTAAGCATTAAAAAATATACATACGGTGCTAAATTCATAATTTTAATTTCGCTGTAGTCGGATAAAAAGTCACTCTTCAGGGCTGTCGCAAGTCAACTGGATCCGGCATTCGTATCATTCACAACATTACACAATTTCCCTTTTTACCCTTATTTAAAGTTTCAGAATCCTAATAGGGTATCAAACGAGAGTTTTCGTTGAAATACGAATTCGGAAAAACAATTTCCAACTTTTGCTGCTCGTTAGATGAATACCTTAAATTTTGTTGGTTTTCAAGGAATTCCACTTCTTTATCGTACTGCGTGTAGTCACATCTTTGATAACACTCAGTGTGGGCAGTAATGTCGCGCATGTCTCTCTGAACGGTTTCTGGAAATGCAATGATAATTCTTTTAACGAAAAACCGACTTCATCGGCAATATTTCCAAATAGCTTACTATAAGCTTTTCGTGGAACTAAGGAGACGCACTTTCGGGTACCTATTGACTCGCATAATTTTCCAGTTCCTAGTTTAATTTGGCTGAAAATGTTTCGCATAACAAGTTTCGGCATATTCATGATTAGGCATAATAATGTTAGGGCATACCGTTTATTTTTGCATAACTATTTGTTGGCCTAATGTTTTTAGGCATATCCTTGCAGAACATAAAATTTGAATTATTGGTGTTATATATAGGTGCGACGACGAGCGAAGCGAGAAGAAGCGCCAGGACTAAAATAAAATGTCATTTATATAGTTATGCACATTCGTTTTAGGCCACTTTATCATTATGCTCAATATTGTTATGCGGAAAAATTTTATGCCTATAACGTTATGCTTAACATCATGTGGCGTATTGATGCGTGGGCAAAAAGTTGTTATGCCACTTTAAATTATGATTTATTATACTATTATTTTTTGCGAGCCAATATGGACCCCGCACTTTCAATCAATAACTTCATGACGACCCAGTTGGCGCAGTGGACAGGTGCCCGCCCTCTGCGCCGTGGGTCCTGGGTTCGATTCTCGGCAGGAGCACAAATTCCTTCCAAAGGGATATTTGTGCTTCTGGTTCTGGGTGTAACGTGTGTGTGATGTGAATGTTTCCGGCACCCACGATACAAGTCTTTGAACTTAGTGTGGGGCTGTGAGTGTGAATGCGTTTGTTATTTGTTGTTTGTTATAACTCACAACGTATGCTGGAAATATGTGGTACCTTCGATATTTAAAAGTCCTCCATTCCCAGTAGTATAGTAATTATCAGTTCAATTAACTGTACAGTGAGACTTTTAAGTTACAAAGAGGGCTTCAGAGGGCCAGGTTCTTTTCGAGATGGCTGTGATTTTGCGAATCTGATGCGAATCATCATTTACTTTCATGAGTGCTTCTTCGTTTTCTCCATTATATAACAACTTTCTACATGCATAACATTAAAACTTGTGGTAGACACGAAATAGTACATTTTTCTGGCAGATAGTGCAACATCAAACGACCTTACAATTATATACCTTAGATTTTGTAACATTTACCAAAGTTGTGTACCAAAAATGTGATATCTAATAATACATTTTGCATGAAATGATGCATTCAATTTATTTAAATAACAAAAGTATTTAACTTTAATTTACATGCTGAATTTTCTATTCAGAAATATTATTTTAACAATTTTTTTCTTCAAATTGTTTAATTGACGACCCAGTTGGCGCAGTGGACAGGTGTCCGCCCTCTGTGCCGTAGGTCCTGGGTTCGATTCCCGGCAGGAGCACAGATTCCTTCCCAAGGGATATTTGTGCTTCTGGTTCTGGGTGTAATGTGAATGTTTCCGGCACCCACGATACAAGTTTGCACTTAGTGTGGGGCTGTGAGTGTGAATGCGTTTTTTTTGTTTGTTGTTTGTTTAATTTTTGACCTATTTACTGATTTGACTTACCTATAGCCTGGTAGACGCAAACAAGGCGGTCCCAGGTGCATTTCATCAAGTCTTCGACATCTAGTTCTTTAGCTGCAAAATTAAGCAAATGGTAAGAAGATTATGACAACTCTATGTATAAACTGCACGATTTACACAAATATTTTTATTTCATTCCAATCAAGGCACACGATGTATGGAGGCAAACTGCACAAGCGTTTTCTAGCGACTACCATAATAACACCTAGGTTAATAAAATAATGTATCGTTAAATTGTGTAATGTTTAAAAAAAAAATGATTGTAAAAAATGCGCCACCGAGTTTCTTCCAGGTTCTTTTCGGTCTTCAATTTTGCGAATCTAGCAGTAGAGTCATTAACTTTCATAAGTGACTCTTTGGGGACCATGTGAGTAAACGATTTTGATTTGATTTCATTTGCACATCTACATTTTCCATCAGGTGAGATTGAGGCCAAATGCTTGCCTCGCAAGCATTAAAAAAAGGTTCCAATTTGGAGGCAGTATATTAGTATTTCCTGGTTCCTTATTTATTAACATAATATCGTTAGCCCTATTTTTGATAGCCCTAATTAGTAAAACGTGAAAGACTTGATACATACTGATATAAGCTCAGAAAATAAAACCTAAACTATCCAAATCAGGCTAAAAATATATTTGCATAATAACTTTATAACGACGACGACCCAGTTGGCGTAGTGGACAGGTGTCCGCCCTCTGCGCCGTGGTCCTGGGTTCGATTTCCGGCAGGAGCACAAATTCTTTCCCATGGGATATTTGTGCTACTGGTTCTGGGTGTAATGTGAGTGTGATATGAATGTTTCCAGCACCCACGATACAAGTCTTTGAACTTAGTGTGGGGCTGTGAGTGTGAATGCGTTTGCGTTTGTATAATATGTGGTTATTTTTTGACAAGTGAAAATATGCGAATAAACTGGTCACCATTTTTCTTCCAAGGACTCCAATATCTTAAGTACAATAAGTTATATAGTATGTTAGTTTACTTACGTTTTACTTACCAACCGATACTTTTTTTAAGAACCTGATTCAAACTATGAAAAAGTCGTAAACAAAGCCATTCGTTTTACTGATATAAAAATGAACTTTAAATGAGAACTTTCGGGTTATTGCTCTTTGTCCAATCAGTTGCATAACACAGTCCGACCACAATAAACCAAAGCACTCCTAGCTGAATACACTTTTTTTTTTTATTCAAGATAAGCAAACTTGACCACTATCTCACCTGATGGTAAGCGACGATGTGGTCGACGATGGAGCAAGCTTGCCTAGAAGATACCTATCCACTCGCGACTTTAAGACTTCCATATTGTACTCATCAGGAAACACCGACTCAGGTAAGGAGTTCCATTCCTTTGCGGTTTGCACAATGAAAACACTTAGTGCGCATTTGTGAAATTTCCACCATATAGCGGTGTCGCTTAGCAGTTTGTCAGGAAAGTTTCTAACTATAATTTCATCAAGTATACTGCATATATTATTATGAAGTCTTAATATAGTTTAAGGCAAATTTAAACGTAATACCAAACATAACAACAGATATTATTTTAGCCTTATCGTCGATTAATACCATATAGATAGACATACACCCTTCGGCAATCCCTAGAAGGACTACTTAGTTACTAAGTTTCAGACTAATTGTGTGTCTATTGGTAAGATTTTCCAAGTATCCATTTTAATATAGCCTGAAGAAACTGTTTTCACATTTTTCCATCGTTTCAAGTCAAAGGAATGGGCTATTTCACAAATGCCAAGCGATAAAGGGCTATAAAGAGTTAGTAAAAACTCGATGTTTCCCCGGACTGGGTGTTTGTGAAATGGCATTTTAAGTAAATGAGAAAAGTTCTGCCTTTACGTTATGTTGCCCAAATTTAGTATACTGATACTGATGAGTATATGAGGTTTTGTTCAAATTTATATATTGACGCATTATTAATTTATGATATGCTATAAATAAATAAAAAAGTATTTGTTGCCAAAAACATTTTTTCTTATGGTCTACAATACAATATGAAGTGTATATAACAATTAAATTATACAGATAAATGAGATACATTGATTAATTTAGAAAGGAAAAATTATCGCTTGAGGCGGGGTTTGAACCCGCGGCCATAGAGTGTCATGCCCTATTGCTCTAACCATCCCAGCACTCACTCAGCACCATTGAGCTACTCAGCCCTGGCTAAAGTGATGAAATATTTATCAATATAGTTCTGCCTGGCATGGCTAATGCTACATAAACAAAATCAAATGAGATACAGTTCCATATTTTGTAAAATAGTTACATACATAGTTACATAGACAAAAACAATAGTGGTTGGCAATGATGGTAGGCTCAGCGCATTTTAATGTAAACTAAGTAAATATATAAATATTTTACGCATCGCTGGTTTTCAGCATATTCCTTACTTGAGTTGAGATGGTTGTCGAGCCAGAAAAAGTAATTGGCGCGATCTAACTTTAAATTTGTGTAATATTTACAACAAATTTTTAAGATTAAAATAAAAGTAAATAAGTAAATTATGTGTATACATCTAAAAATATGGTAAAATAGACATAAATAAACTATTTAATATTTCTACTTAGATACAACAAGCCATGCCATTGCATGCGTGTGTGTGTATGTCTACGGTTAGTGCGCGTGTGTGTGTCTATATAAAACACAGTTTAGTAGTCACAGTAATTACCTGAATATTCAAATGGTAGACATCTGCATTGCATCACAACTTTTCTCATAAGAAGCCTCGTCAAGCAGGCTTGGTAGAAACTTGTGCCTATTTCAGTGTCCTGAAATTATGTGTATATATTTAAGAACAATTACAATGAATCTACCTCAATTGGTTAGATGCCTGAAAAAAATATATTCAGCCTGTCATTTACATCAAAAAATATTGGACATATATTTTCAATTAAACAAAAAATAACGAAGATATAGTGCGTTGAAATTCCGCGTGAAGTCACGCCTCAGTATAAAGTGTACACGGCGTGACACGAAATTTCTAAGGCGTGACGTCACGGGCCCCCCACTTCCAAACTTTGACGCTCTTTATCTTTGTCAAATTCTATTAATATGGCTTAAAAACTGACTCCACCGCTTACATTTTGGTTTTTGTTGACCACCTCTGAAGTAAGTAATGATCTACCAAACAAAAAAAAGAATTATCAAAATCGATTCATAACTGGCCGAATTATCGCGTAACATACATATAAAAAACATACAGTCGAATTGAGAACCTCCTTTTTGGAAGTCGGTTGAAAATACATGTCCAATATTTTTTGATAATCTTTATACAGACTAATTCGATATTATTTAACCCATGGGTCAAAAAAATCCTATTCTATTTCACAAACCCAATAAAATGCGTTCAGAAACTATATTACGTGTACAATGTTAGGTACCATAGAAAGAAATATACCCAAAACTTGAAAAAAACCTATTTCTTGTTTTTCATTGCCTAGTTTTCTACATGTGACGAATATTATCTCATCGCACACACTTGCAACCAAGGTCGCGACAACTTCAATTAAAACCATTTTCTCATTATTTAACTGAAACATTGTATACAAAAGCAATATATTCTAATGTTAAATATGTACACAGGATGTAATATAAATATTATTAATAATATTCTACTTAGAAATTCCCCTTTTTCATAATGTGTCAATAATTACATTGACTACACGACGTTGTTTTTACATAGACTTGAAATATTAAAGGCCTTATTAAAGGCAAATTGTTGCAATGGATTTTGTATATCTGACTTTTTTACCTACGTTGACGATGATGAAAAATAATGGTGACGATAAAAACCACGTGTTATTTCAAGTCGCTATATCCTATCTGCAAAATTTTTGCCAAACGGTTCAGTGTTAGTGTTGGTGTGATTGAGTTCTTGCTGTTAAATGTCTACAAGGCATTATAGCCTGAGGGCAAGTTCTTCATGATATCTCCAAATGACCGTTCTTATGAAACAAAAGGGGTTGAGAGCATCGTATGAGAGGTTGAAGATAGAAGCTAAGCGTGTTAAGGAATGGACGTTTTCTAACACGCTTAGTCCCAAGCCATGCAAAAAGGGGTACTTCTGATAAGTTATTTTCAATATAGATACTCTTCAAAATGTAGCTGTTGGTAGAAAACTGTTTTAATTGCTTTAAATTTATCGATAATAATTATCATATCTTCGTTGCTCTTCTTAAAATTCAGAGGCGATTAATTTTTATGACGTACGGTTTATAGAGGTAAAAAACGTAAGATAAGTACGATTAGGCTTTAATTTTCACCGTTACAGGAAAATTGTGTTTAGTGCTTCATAAAGATCGATTTACGAACTCGCTTTTTATAACATTATTTGCGTAATCATCAAATATCAAAATAAAACTGTTGAGTTAAAAAAACACCTAATTGCTAATTCATTAATTATACCTATACTTCTGATTTAACTATAAATTTGATATGTATAAATTCTAATATCAGTGGAGAAGTTGTAGCTTTCCCTCATTAGCTCTTAGCCGTCACATTTAACAAATTGATTAATGATGTAATTTACCTCCACCGTTGGTATATTCATGTGAAACATTTTCAAACCAAAACGTAAATATTAGGTTAATTATAGTAGAAATAAATCGCCTTATCTCTCTATTTGATCTAGGTGCAAAGTTATGAACATTTTTGCTATATTTTCAGCTTGTTATAGGTACTCACAGTATCCAGTAAACATTTTCTAGAATTCAAGCTCAAAGCTTTTACATAGCTAGAGGAATCGATAACCCATAGATACATGTTTATGTCGAAGAAGCCAGCAGGGGTCAGCACTATCGCGCTGTCTATTAAAGTTATTTTGTCCTTTTGATCAAAGACGTAGAGCTGAAAACAAGTTGAAACTTATCAATAAACATTTAAACAAAAATAAAACATCACCAAAATAAATATACTAGCGGGTCCGTTAGTTAAAAAACATTAACTATCCGATCGAATTGTAAATTTAAACCATTTTTTAATCCACCTGAACACTAACGAAAAAATCATAAAAATTGGTCCAGCCGTTTAGGAGATCAGTCACATACACGCGTAAATAAGAATTAAATATATATTATTCTGATGTACATGTGTAGAATATTGTTTACCAAATTAATGCACGTTACAACCAAGTTAAATTTTTTTTTTCATTCTAGTGAGTAAAAATGTTATCGAGATATAAGTTTTTGTAAATAAGTAATTTAACTAAAACCAAAAATAATTGATTTTTTAATGTTTTTATCTGACATTATTACTATTATTTACAGTATATTATTTACAGTATATTATTTACAGTATATTATTTAAAGTATACATTTTTATTTATTAACTAAAACCAAACATTTAATTTGATAATTCGTACCTACACAAATATTTTGTTTTTATGGCGTACTAATTTACCACTTTAATTTTAATATATCATGACCATCAATGACTGTTGACCAGCTTATTTGAAATAAAATGAAATTTATTCACTAAAATAGTGTATCACACTGAACTTTGTATTTTATATACTGTTACTCGGGATGTGTATTTGGTCAAATGTTAATATAATAATATAGGTAAGTAAGTATACAATTCAACGTGTAGTAGAAAAAAATAATATTTGGCGTAATCGTGGTGGCATTACCATAAAAAGCCACAAAAATAAGTAGAAAAGTTATGGTTGTACAGTACATAATATGTCTAAGTATTTATACATTATTATTATATGTAGAATGTGATTATTAAATTAGATTAATTATTAGTTTATAAAGGTACTAGTTGAGCCCCGCGGCTTCGCCCTCTGATGATGATGATGATGATTAAAGTAGCCTATTTTTCAATTCAGAGTATAAGCCACCTACGTTCTGAATTTCATTAAAATCGGCTCAGTAGTTATGGAGATACGTGGTAACAAACATTCACAAACGCAAACTTTCGGATTTATAATATTAGTAGGAAGTAAGATAGGATACAATTTAATGTTCTCACATTGAATTGTATCCTACTAATGCAAACTTAAAATTAACATTAATAGGTTGGCATGTCAAAAATAGAAAATGTAAAGTATACATTATAAAGTAGAATATATTTTAAACTGTCCTTAGCAAAATGAATAAATAGTGCTATTTTTAGGCAGTGGGCTTGCGTTACGTTACATACGTTCAATTTTGGATTGATTTACTTCCATTGGAACATATATTTACATAGTATATCCTACTCCAAAAATGCTTGATCTCAATGCCTTTTTCGAGCGATTATTTGACCTCTATTCCGAGATATAAAATAAAAATACTAATTTTTATTTTGCTCATTTAAATCAATATTTTTATGATGTTACCATGACACGCCCATTGCTAACACTGCCATTAGCTGACACTTTAATTCCGCTGACATTCAGATCCAGCGCCTCAGTGACTTGCACGCCTGCTATGAAGTTTGTTTCCGTGGTGGTATGCTCTCTATAAAAAAATACAATGTATTAGGCTATGATGACGATAGCTAACTTTTTTATCCTTAAGTGAAAAAAATCTGACTATCTTGCCTTTTTGTAGAAAAAAACAAACAGGTCAAACCCTCACTTAAGCTCGGTTAAGAGATGATAAAATTTAGTTTTGCGTGAGAACTACATAACTATATTTTTTAAACTTTCGCGATTCGAACACATAGTTTAGGTAATATCTCGAACCGAAACATATCGACCGAAACGTCGAGGTAAATAAAAATAGATTTTTAGCGTGACGTTTCGGTCGAGGTAAATAAAAATAGTTTTTTAGCGCGATTAAGTCCCGAGATATTACCTAAACTATACATTACTATACACTTTAGAATATCTTTTAATGATTTCCGTTTATGTATGTACTTAAATGATCTATAGGATATAGCATAAAATATTGAATTATCTTAATAAAGACAAAGAATGACCAATATATTAAAACAGTCTCAAAATACTTAATTTCGAAAAACAATTCTATTGAACAAACCATCTAAACATATATAACTCAAAGGTGACTGACTGACTGACTGACTGACTGACTGACATAGTGATCTATGAACGCACAGCCCAAACCACTGGACGGATCGGGCTGAAATTTGGCATGCAGGTAGATGTTATGACGTAGGCATCCGCTAAGAAAGGATTTTGATTAATTCTACCCCCGAAGGGATAAAATAGGGGATGAAAATTTGTTGTACTTCTTAACGCGAGCGAAGCCGCGGGCAAAAGCTAGTGTATTAATATATTTATATTATTACCAATCATGTATTAATTTATTTATATTATTCATCCTCTATTTATCTTTATTCCTTCTATTACAGACCGACAGATAACGGGACAGGTGAAACTAAATAAAAACATGCAAAAATAGCATGTCAAAGTGACATCTTTATATAGCGAGTAACCTATTTTTTCGGTTCTACGAATACTTGCATCTATCAATTTAGAATGTTCTTTTAGCGGCTTTGGGAAAAGTTTTAGCATTAAGAAGTACAAGTCGTAATTAGCAACTATTATATATATTTTATATATATTAGGCATAATCAAATTTAAAACATAATTATGGGAGAAGTCACTGGCTCCAGAAATACAGTTTTTAACTAGTTCAGGAGCCTATGGATTCAACATTAACGATGTACTTACTAATTATGTCAATAAGGTTATTTGTATTTGTAGCAACGAGAAAAAAATTAGACATATTGAGAAAAAATAAAAAGGCAGTTAGTACTTTTACTGTTTTCACCCAAAAAATCACGTTACCAAGTAGCAGAAAATAATCTAAAGATCATTGTCTTACTTGAAATATGGTATGTCGAATTGACAGCAATAACCCATTATTGTGTACACTGATCTGAACATTTCCGAGCAGTTGTGTGACCTGGATCGCCAGAAGCACTGGAGAAGTATTTCATTACAGGGTTTTGTGAACTGTAAAACAAAAACAACACATTAAAATCGGTTTATTGTTTTGAGAACAAGTTAACACACCGACATATTATCCGTTATAAAGTACTTTTGATTGCTTATATTTCCTAAAGAAACTCTATTACTATATAGGTATACAAAAAAGACCTAATTTACCTAAAAGGAACCGATTCTAAAAGTTGCTTAAATGCTCAAGCCCACTACCAGAAGGACAATTCGTCAATATAATGGGTTTATTAAATCCATCACATTACTTCCAGTTCCGTACCAGATAATAACGCACAAATAGAACTTACAATAATTATTAGTTTGCTTAGCACATAACTACATATAACTACATTTAGAGAATGCAATATTTTTTTTAATTTGAATTGTTAAAAACAAGTTGCTTTAATTAAACCCAAGCAAAGCTTAAAAAAATCGACTTTATCGTTTATTTTTTGGTTTTGGCTTGACCGATTTCGATAATCAGATATGACGATAAGATGTATAATCTAACAAACACAAAAAATCATCTAAATCGATTCATAGTTGGCGTAGATATCGCGTAACATACATACAAAAAAAAAACATTAATTCGAATTGAGAATCTCCTTTTTTAAAGTCGGTTGAAAATTATAGACTACCAGTTGTACGAAATCGCGAGCTACTTTTGTAAAAACGACTAGGTTTAATTTTAAATGTACGACTGCACGACGCAAAGAAAATGTGTGTATGTATCTTTTACTTTGCACTCAACGCCACAAACGACACCAAACGCGTGGGCTAATTTTGATGATTCTTACGTCAATCAATTTGTCTTTATCGTGCAAGTGTCAAATATATGACAGTTATCCAAATTTAATATGGCTACTGCCAAAGTTAATATTGGCATAAAAAAAATGAAATTCAACGAACTGTGTCAAGTATGGTACCACTGAATAGATATTTAAAAACATTTTTAGATTTCACCATTTTTAATTTTCAGTTACTATTTAGGATTTATAACGATTTAGAGTTCGTTAGGAACCATTACCACTTAAACTTTATATACTTCTAGTTAAGCTGTGATAAAGTTATTCTATCGCATAATAGCTCTCATTTATCAAAAAGTATTAAATAAAAAAAGAAAATTTACTCTTGAAGTTGTCGAGTTGTTTGATTTCTTAGTATATTAACTTGTTATGTCTAAGATTTTTTAGTTTCTTTGAAATGGATAATGCCAGACTGACTGACTATTGAGAGAACTCCTAAGAAATATTATTTGAAACTGAGCTTTTGTTTAGTTGCTATGTTTTTTATAATGTCTACATTGTTAGGCAAGCAATGTTTAATATGCAAACAACTTGTAAAAGAAAAATGGAGTAATACTTGGCGGTGTGCATATATATCATGCCAGGAATCGTCTATCAGAGAACGAAAGTCGGAATCGGAGATTTTTTCAATGCGAAAATTAGAAATAATGATTTTCAAATATTTTTGACAGCCCTAAGGTTACATCTGTGGCCACGCGTCACCTTAACCTTTGTTATGACCATTGTCAGACGTCTAGGTCCAAAAACTATTAGGTGTAGAACGATCGCTGATGAAATAGGGTTGCAAATGACATAGCAATAGTTCAGGGAAAATGTAGTAGATATTATTCATCTAAGCATGTTTGATATAAACCTGCTACAGAACAGAGTAAAGATGCCAATGCGGTTTCTTATTTACACAGCAGCATATCTTCTAAAATTAAAGATAATTATTTATTGAGCTCTGAACAAAAACCTTTCGGCTATCTTTGTTAGGGTTCCGTACCCAAAGGGTAAAAACGGGACCCTATTACTGAGACCTCGCTGTCCTTCCGTCCGTCCGTCTGTCACCAGGCTGTATCTCAAGAACTGTGATAGCTAAACAGTTGAAAATTTCACAGATGATGTATTTCTATGGCCGCTATAACAACAAATACTAAAAATAAAATAAAATAAATATTTAAGGGGACTCCCATACAACAAACTTGATTTTTTATAGATAATGGTACGGAACCCTGCGTGCGCGAGTCCGACTCGCACTTTGCCGGTTTTATTTTTAAAGTACATACCATATGGAGTAGCTTCTTTAGAGGAAACCCGAGGTCGTCGAGCAAAAAATGCATTTTCTTCACGTACTGCTTCGGCGAGTAATCCTTGTTCTGTACTTGTGAGAAACTTTCGTAGAACTCGGATACCTGACTTTGGTTGTAGCCACGTAAGATGCTGTGAAGTTAATTAATAATTATAACTGTTCTAAAATCTTTTAGTCAAGTAAACACCGTGTTTCTTCAAATATTTTATAATCACTATCGGGTGGCATTGTAGATATTATTATCTAGCGAATTACTTCCTTGTCTCCTTTCATAAAAGCATATAACCAATACTCGAAACAATGCTACTCCTTTTGAGCCACACCAATAAAATAACTCTAGCAACTTACTCGTCTCGTCTGTCAATGACATAAAAAAGGTAAAAATAGATTGCATTCCTTGACAGCCAGTTATTTTGAGCCTAGCGAGATAAAACTAAACTATAGTTTCAGTGTGTTATACGTATAAGCTGACCTTATGGTACGACTTTAGTAGCATTGTAAAGAATTGACGGTATGGGTAAATTTAAATGTTAACTTAGAGATGTAGATAAGAAAAATCTATGACGCGCTTATTTCTTCTCACAACTAATACGTCATAAAAGATTTATTTTAAATTCGTACTCACAGTAATTTCGTTATGTTTTCTGTGTTTGGTCCATGAATCGATTCCGTGTCACAGAGTGCGACTGCTGGAAACGATATTTTCGACGTAGAGTAGTGAGTCGTCTCCACCTTAAAATATATAACTTTCAACATCATATTAAAACAAGAGGGTTCTTTTATCGAAAACACATCACAGAATGATTAATTATAGTACTGTGGTATACAGAAATGAAAGTTTCCGCAATCTGTCCACTGATTGCAACCAATCAGTGCTCAGATTAAATTTCTAAATGACGTCGGATACCGCGTTAACCTTTTACACTCACTGACAGTGACAAAAGGGAACGTGCGAATTTAATGATTTAACTCGCACACATTTAGATCGTACAGACGGTAATTGTTCTTGAGTGACGTTGATTTGCACCATTTGTTGAGAGTTTCCTTATTACAAAGTTACGACAGGGACCTTTGAATTTATGCCAAAACATCAAAACAATGTTAATTTTGAAAAACGTAATAGACTATTTACGAAACTGACAACCACAAGCTTATCGGGTAGTGTTTTAAAAATAACAACAAGTTTAATTACTTAATATCGTTGCACTGTATTTCATTTGTTATCTACTCCATTACGTGGGTATCTACTCCTCCTCGGTATCTGTAGATATCAGGGTATAAATGCGGTAAGAGAGGATTATAATCTTGACAATGTTTTGACCGCTGAGGCGAGAAAATTAGTTCTACCGCCTCGTAACCCCTTTCTTTATGCTTCTAAAAAACAAAACCATTTTGAACGTGTCATTGATTTTTATGTTAATAGGGAAACACCAGTGTATTACATTTTTATATTCGAAGCGTATCAAAAAAATGTAGCGGACCTGAAAAATAAAATGTAGGTACCTCATATGTTTGGAAATTATTCCAAATTCAGGATAAAAATAAAGAAATCATGAAAATTAGGTACGTTTGTCATCTGTACTGCCAAGGAGTGAACCTCACTGCCCGCTTCTTTGTTCCCTGAACGGTTCTGGGAACGGTATAAGTCAATAGTGAATCTGGGTATCTTCTAGGCAAGCATGCTACATCTTCGGCCGCGTCATCGCTTTCCATCAGGTGAGATAGTGGTGAAATACCTACTTGCCTATCGAGCAGAGAAAAAAGATTTAATTCGAATTTTAACATAGCATCATCTTTAATAAAACATCTTTTAGTAGGTACAAGATCAGAATCTTACAAAATCAACCAACCACAAAACAAAAAAAAAATTTTGAACACAATCGAACAAAAAAAATGTAACTGCCCGTTGACTTAGTTGGATGCGTGTCCACCTTCTAAGCAAGGGTATCGGGTCCGATTTCCGGTGGGAAAACCACTTTTCTCCCCAAGGGAAATTTGTGTTTCTGGTTCTTGGTGTGTTTATGTGAGTGATGTGTATGTTTACAGTTACCACGACACAAGTAATACAATTGTACTTAGTGTGGAGCTGTTAGTATGAAGGCTATAAAAAAAACAAAAGAAGTCAATTAAAAATCTAATTTTAATTAAATACAGGCAGCCCATTGCCCAACAACATATTAATTTATTTATATTATGATTATAATAAATCAGCTAAAACTAGATAAGTAAGATATTTGAAAAGGATATTTTAATTTTAATAATATTAATTAATTTATGACATACTTCTGCAATTACTATTATATTAACTATGGAATATAATTTTCAATTTATTTTTGACATTTATTTATTTAAAAACTATATTATTTATTATAAATTTTAAGTGAAGTGTCAAATTATTATAAATATTAATTAGTTTATCCTACTGTTATTTAAGATGTACATTTAAATTTATTGGATATTCATTGTAACAATATGACTTGCAGTGTAACAATCTTTGTTACAAGGCGAATAAATAAATTTATTGTAATTCTATTCTATTCAACATTAAGTATTGGTATTGTCCGCATTTGTTGATCCTTGTAAGGGACCCGTAACATATTCTGCCCCCCTAATTGAGTCAACCGTAAGTCCGTGTAGTATAGTTTCGAGATATTCGCGCCTAAAGTTTTTAAACTTGAATTAGTGATTAGCGTTGCAGTTTTACAATATGTTGATGTATAATTATTTTGGTGTATAGTATAAATGGTTTCCTTTTTTACAATGTTTAATATATTGTGATAACTTTAATACTTTTATTTTAATTGAGGAAATAATCTGTTTGCCTAGTGTAATAAAACCTTATGATGTCCTTATCCTAAACATAACCACCATATGTAAGATAGTTACCGTTCTTATGTCTAGTAATTTTCTTACGGTGTGCAATAAATTAAAATTTATCAAGATTTACTAGTGATTAGAACGGTAAGTTACTATAAACTGAAATTTACGCTTCATGACAAGGTGGTAATTTACGATTGAAAATGAAAAGATCTATATAATAGATATAAGTAAAACAACAATTTAAATGAAATTAACTTAGATGTTATAAAAGAAATTAAATGTTTTTAACAATTATTCATCAAAAAATATATTTTGCATAATAGGTATGCTTTTTTCAAAATAAGTACTTATAAATTTAGTTGTATGGCACTTTAAAAGTAGTAGTAAATCTTACCTATTAAATTATACCAACCTTTAGTCGGTCAGCACACTTTACAAGGTGTTATATTTATAATTATTCAGTCTCTATCACTTAAGTACTATGAAAATTTGTAAAAATAACTAATAGGAACGGCAAATTTATTGTTTATATCTATTTCTAACATCACATTTTATGAAAATTTTTAGTTTTCATTTATTAAATCCCCTTGAGCGTTGGAGGAATAAGTTGGTAAACTATACCAGAAACTCCTCCTATTTTCCGGCATTAGTGGTACTAGTTTGTTTATAATATCTGTTTTTCTTTCGACACCTACTCATGCTACATTCTGTGGAGTTTCAGGAAAAGATCGCGTTTTGGCAATTTTCGTTTAAAGAAAACCCATTGAATCTTCAAAATTATCAACACCGAGATTAGTTTTATACTTGAGCGTAAAAGATTCCCGTTCTACTTTCATGGCCATAATATTTTTAAGTAAGTTCGCTGTTAATTCTTATGGAGTTTGTGTTGTGAGGAATAACCTCGATAGTTATTAAAATGTGATACATCCATTACTTTAACAAAGTTTTTTAAAGTGAAAAATCGCTATTCCGTTTATTTTATAGAAATTGCAGAATATTTTCATAACCAGCTAGAAGTTATTATTGTGTTAGTATATGATATTTAGATATACTTTTGTAATTGACCTTAGGCTCTGCACTTTACTTAATTATTATTATGCACTGAATTCGTTACGGCTTTGGAAATATCAAATCATCTTTCAAAACAACAACCCGGAAAATTTAAAGACGTTATTGTATCTCTTTTCAGATATCTATTCTTCTAAACCATTCAAGCGATAACTCAAAATTCTCAGAGAATATGTATATAATTATATATGTGATATATTTTAAACGCAAGCAAACTTAATTTGATAAAAACTTACGCACATTATGAACTATTAAATTATTTAATACATAATGATAATTACATTTATTTATACCAATAAATAAATGCCAATAGTATTTTTATATAGCGCAAACGAAGTTTAAAAATCGACTTTACCGCTTTATCTTCGGAACCCTTGTTCAGATTAAAATGAATTAAATACGCTTTGTTGAGGATAACTTAAAAACGATTAGTCAGTTCTTAATCGAATTTAAATGGGACCACATAGAAAGCACCAGCTTTCAAATAAAAAAAGAATCCTCAAAATCGGTTCACTGAGAAACCAGTTACATATGAGGTAAAACGAAAGTCGAAACAAACAGTCGAATTGAGAACCTCCTCATATTTTTAAACTCGGTAAAAAATACCCCCGCTTGCATATACCTCACCTCCCGCGTCTACAATGATACTAGGTAAAACAGGCGTAAGTCTGCTCTTACGGTTGGTTACCTAGGAATATTGTTTCTTCAACTTTTCGTTTACAAAACATATCCGCCGTATAATATCTTACGGTGTTTATATATAGGATTAAATTTTGGTGTATGATCAAGCGCATACATAGACGATAAGCGTAAGAACCGTAAGGGATCATACGGTATTCATGCCTAGGAACGAACACAAAAATAACCAGTTACGGTGGTTATGGCTAATATTATCTTTGTTTGTATAGGTTTTACGAAAAAACCGTCAAAGAGAACATTGTAGATCTCGCCACGCTGATTCCGAATCAAGTATTAAGTCATTTTGGCCAAAAAACCGAGTTACGGTTGTCTTAATTAGGAGGGCAGTATTATGGTAAGTAAATGTGTATGTTACTGTTTGTAGGGGTCAGTTACAGGTTGTTTGCTATCATCTTATCACCTCTAATTATTATTGTTCTGAGTTCTCATATGAAGTTTATTTATTATACCTATTTTACATAGAAACCTATTCAAAACTACAAGGCTTGTCTTATTCTATATAGAAGGAATATTGTATGTCTTTCTACTTAACGTGAATAAAGGATTAAGCCCCCGTTTTTTTTCTTCTTCTGCGTTCTTTATATATCTTCTGTCTTTATCATCAGATTAACTAATAAATAAAATTGTATGATGTACCTAACCTTACATGATATACTCAATGAATCGATATAAACTGGTTCAATATATATTGAAATATTTAAACCGGGAGGACACAAAAATAGCAAATTATCTAAAAATTTGTGAACAATAATCAAATTATAATTTTAATCAAATTACAAGTGGCAAAATAAAAATTTAGAAAATTTCCCCTACTCTTTATCTGGAAAACGGATGCACCGATTTTTACCAAGCATAAAGTCTTTCGAGCAAGTAACCTTTCAACTATGCTACAGACAGATACACAGACATACAGTACAAACTTATAACAACCTTCTGTTGTGATATTAAAAAAACAAACAATACTTTAAAAACATGTTTATAAGATATAATAATTTCTACTATGCGCACTGCAGCGCAGCTCCTCGTTTTATTTAATATTATCAACTCGAAAAGAGCCTCTGTTTCCACAAATTTTCTAATACATTTCACGTACTTATACGCCTACAGATAAAAGAACTTTATCTGTCAGTCAGTTGGAAATTTGTCGAGTCACATAAGCCCTTTATTCACCCTATTTCTGGGAACTTTGCGGCGGCTTAACCCCTCGAAATTGAAGTGTCAGCGCGCTCCATTTATATTATGTGTAAGTAAATAATATATTGGCATTAATAACTTAAAAGAAGATTTTTATAGGTCATAGGAATAATAGGTATTTTTATATTTAATCGTTACTTGTTTTTTTTAAAGTTAATATATTTAATATCTAATAATCAATCCAAAACTTATTAAGTAGGCAATAAACAAGTACTTAATTTATTCAAACATTTATTTTATTTTTTTATCCTTCCTATGCAAGCATTCAACCACAAACTCATCTGATAGAAGGCAATGATGCGACCGAAGATGTAACATGCATGTAGCATGCAGATTACACCCAAAAATAACCCTTCACAAAACTAATTGACAACCTGTCACACACACACCGCGCTAATACTATAAATATTATGTGTGAATGTTTGTGTGAGTAAAATGTGTAAAGCACATAGGAAAATAGGGGATATGCATCAGATTTATATTATATATTATAGGTAAAGTGTTTTTTTTCCTTTAAAGGTGTAGAATTACACTTGCAATATTTTCTTATTTAAATGATTTTTAACTAGGATTTTATGAATAAAAATGTAAGGGAAATACATAATAGTGAAACGCATACTGACTAGACTGATTCGTAACGTCAATTTCCAGATTTGTTTAGTCGATGATTGGTCAACTTACCTTTACGGCCGTCGTGATTGGATCGTGGACATCACAGAAAATAACAAAATAACCGCGTTTAAAATTGATCAAACCAGCTCGCATTTTCAAATATTTATTTTGATATGAAATTTTTTGTTTTAATGTTTTTTTTTTCACAGTTATTAACGTAAATAATAAATATAAACGCTTTTACACCCACAGCGTCACTTTAACTTCGATAATGTGTCGTGGGTGCCTGAAACATTTAATCTCACACACAATCAAAACCAGACACACAAATGTTCCTTGGGGAGAAGCTTTATCGATTGAGAGCATAAAAAATACATATTTCCTATTGTCCCAGGTTACTTTTAAACTACATAATCAAACGCAAGCAAAGCTTAAAAAAACCGACTTCACTGCTTTATCTTCGGAATCTTGATCAGATTTAATGTTTTAAACACGAATTCTTGAATAAAACTCAAAAACTAGAGATCAGATCTTGATCAAATTTCAATGGGACCACATGGAAAGCACCAGCTTTCAAATAAAATAATCATCAAAATCGGCTCACAACGAATGAAGTTATGAGGTAACTTTTGAAGTCTGTTAAACGAGAACATCGTCAAAGTAGTCCACAAAATAGACATTATTGACGATATTTCAAGAACTACTGATCAAATCTTGATTAAGTTTAAATGGGACCAATTAGAAAGCAACATCTTTCAAACTAAAAAAAAATTTTCGAAATCGGCTCACGTGGAGAGAAGTTATGAGGTAACACACATAAAAAAAAAATACAGTCGACTTGAGTACCTCCTCCTTTTTTGGGAAGTCGGTAAAAAAGCACGCCCAAAAATAATGTAATCACTCTGTTTTGGTACGCCATTAAAAACTTACCACAGTAAGCGTAGGATCAATGACGAATTTGTCCCAAATCATATGACTCAGAAAGCAGCACAAGCTGAAGCTGCAGCATAAGATGAGGACCCATGCCCAACTCAACCAGCACCGAGCGTTGCCGGAGAAGTAGTAAGCACCATGAAGAGTGCAGTGTGTGCAGAATCGCTTGAATTTTGACTTTGTTAGCATCCAGATGTACCTGCTTAGACGCACACTTGACGTGCTGATTTTCCTTGTGGTCATATTTTATTATGCTTTCTACTTTGCGGTATCTGCAATAAACACGCCCTTGTCTCCTTGTGCCTAAATGCGTCCAGAGTTTAGCATTCTATTAGTTTTGTTACGATTCAATAAAATCTTGAAGCAATGGTAGCTCCGCTGTGATAGCGGAGGTGGCCCCCAAATGGGTAGACGCCGTTTCAAATCAGTCCACGTGATTAAGGTTACTCAAAAAAAAAACACAAAAAACTGGTGTTCTTTTATCAACTTTTAAGGCTTCAATTAATACTGTAATTATTTTAAGTAGAAAGATTAATTGCTTTCTTTCAGATATAAAAAGTAAATTATCGTAATGATACGGAAAACGGAACTTTTTCTTTTTCATTTGGCTCAAAAGCTTTTTGAGTGGAAAAGGAGCAGAAAAATATGTTAACACCTTTGATATAATGTGAAATTATATTTTGCTTTTGTACGTATCTTTTTCTGGAATTAAGTATTTAATAAGTAGAATTTCTCAAGAAGGTTGAGACAGTTGATGACGTAATAAGTTTGGGATACAGCTTTAATCGTAACTTGAAGACTTTTTATATCAGTATCAATATGCTTTAAAACTAAGTACTTATAAACTAAAACATAAAAAACAGATAAAATAGGATTACTTTTAGATTTAAAAGAAATATGTCAAATAAAACAGTTACTAAAGTCACCTTTAAGATCAGTGGCTTGAAGGTAATTTAGGTCTTTGCTGTAAAAGTGTATATAGATTTAATTTAATTTTAGGAAATATAGGCAATTGGATGTAAATTGAACCTGTAACTAAAATAAGTTAGTGTGTATGATTTCTTAGAATCATCTAGTAGGATAAAAGCAGCATTGGCTGCTTTTATCCTATTAATTTAATTGTAATAGGTGTTCACTTCTAGCAGGATGCTCTGTTGGATAGTGGACATCGTCGCTAATAGACAACAAGATTTTGAACTTATTACTTCCTATTTTACAATCTCCATGAACGGCGCTCATATTTAACAGAGGAAAACAATTTTGCTAAAATGACAAAAATCTTAAATAAGTTTTTTTTTTTATTATATTTAATATTTATTATCATAAATCATTTCTAATCATAATAATATATTACATTAAAGTAAAAACAACATTAAAATTAACCAAAAAAAAAACTATAATTACCGCTATAAATTAGCTATAAGCTATAAATACCGCTACCAGTAGTATATTTTGTTGAAAAAAAAATTGTTTCATAAAAAAAAACAACTTCAATAAAGGTACCGGTTAATTGAAACTCATAAAAACTTTCCTTTTAAAACAAAGGAGCCATAATTACCAACACAGAAAACTTTTGTCAATGACGATCCCAAATGTATACCTTACTAATTGAATTCAAAACAATGTAAATTGTCAAAATCTATGTAGAATTGTAAAGTTAGAACCCGGTCTATAAGAGAAGTGCTTATATTAAAGCGTGTATTGCTTTAATTTTGAAGTTTTGTCATATAATTAATAACTAATTCATCCCGAATTGAAATCTCGCGCGTACATTTCGCCTGATAGAGAAAAGCTTTTAAGGTTAGTTGCTTAAAAGTTTTTTTAAATACTGTTTAATTTTTGTATTGGTTGTTGAAATGTAAAAAAATGTAGTATAAAGAGTTTTTAACGTTTGTAGCTCGAAGCTGTTTTTGAGACAGACTTCAGGATAGAACAGGTTCAAAAACAGTGACTGAGGTGTCCTACCAAACCAAACAGGTAAAATTACGGTTTCGTACTCTGCTTGCAAAGTTCTTTTAAGCGGTACCCCACATGTGCAAAAATAATTAAAAAATATTTTGCCCCCCACTTATTATCGATGATTCTTACTGTGGTTAATATTAGCGATGCGTTGTGTTGGGAAATTGTATTAATTCGTAGCTAGTCTTTTTTTTCTAAATGTATAGTTTCTCATACACACATTAATTAAATTCTTTACTTTTTTCAATTATTTTTCCACTCTGCGCTGGTCAGTAATTTAATCGCCGCCCTGATATTTTTAATGAAACCCAATCTTAATTTTTTTGATTGGATAAAAGCGATCAAAGAGTTTTATCAAAGTAATCATAATATTCTGAAGCTTCAAATATCGCATATCATAACATCAATATTTATTACAATATGAACCAATAGGTGTCAAAGGACTTCAAACCTTTCTATATTCTGCATACATTTATCCTCCCACACTCCCACGTCATTATTGAGAGGACATTTTAATATTTGCTGTTGGTGTTTGTGTGAAGTAAATTGCTGTTTTTGGCAGATATTTATACGAGAAAATCATAAATGAAATTCTTTTGAATTATTTACAAATAATCATATTTCATGTTATTTAAAAAACTTGAATAGTTCCCAGTTATGTTTTTTATTTAGCTTTTAATATGATGTAATCGAAATATGTTTGGTTACATCGTTGATAAAAGCAGTTTTATAGGATTTGTTGCAATAAATTCTGTTGACATCGTTGACAAACGTTTTCACAAAATATTCAATCATGATTCAGCATAATTTGTGATAAATTCCGTCAACAGCTTGTTGAATTTCCGTACATTCAACGAGTTTCGGAAATGAAAACGTGTTTCAAATGAAATTGCTATATAACGTTCATAAATCGAAATTATTTTCTGCGAAAACGCAAAAGACTAGCGTGATGAGATAAGTCCAATCACTGCACGAAATTAGTCTCAGCTGTTTACCTACCAAGAGCACGTAAGTACTAATTATTTGATTTAAAGCTAGTTTAATTAAATGTTAATATCCACAGGATGTCAAAGAAGAAGTCTGGCTACATGACCTTCATGCAAAGGATAAGTACTATTCATGGAATCAGCCATTTAAGTACCTTAAAAGGACGTCGCCTTAAACTTTGGACCTTTATGATGATTGGGAATATAGCCTTTACATTGGCATTTGTGATGGTCATCAAGGAGAAGTTTAATGAGAATCAGATCATCACGCAGGTGATATACTGCGTATTACTTACTGCATTACAAAGTCAGCCTTGGGGTAACCTGAACACACTTAAAATGTGGTTTCTAGTGGTGGATAGGGAAAGCTTTTTTTTATGGTTGATCGAAAGCGATGATGTGGCCGAAGATGTAGCATGCCTGCCCAGAAGATACCTATTCACTCTTGACTTGAAGACTGCCAGATTATACCGCTCAGGAAATGAGTTCCACTCCCTCGCAGTACGGATGATAAACGTAGAAGCAAAACGCTTCAAGCGAGCTGGAGGTATGTCAACCATGTCATATCAACCTTGTTAAGATACTAGGGCGGGAGGGACATTAAATATCTCAGGCTCTCAGGCAGAACTTTATATGAAAACTCCGTCAACCAACGAGGTAGAACACAATGAGAGTCTGTGTGAGGTGGTGCAGTGGATGAACAGCACTGTATTATAAAATTAGGTAACAATTTTTAAAATGAAGATTTGAGACCTTCGTGAACTTTTAGTATGCCTGGGACCTTTTACTAAGACATTTGAAATCAGGGCATCGGCAACAAAATACAACCGTAGAGAAGTACTCAATGCGTGTTTGGTTAAAAACCTTCACTTGGGTTACCTTGGTCGTACATACAGTATTTTGTAATTCTCACCTGGCTTTAGGTACCTGATGAATTAGCTGTAATTTACTACATTCAAATAGACAATCTATTCTTAAGCACCAAATATGGTTCCACCAGACAAAATTAGCCACGCGTTCAACACATTTCCTGCCTTGAATTTTAATAAGCTTGATAAAGTTTGTATTTTATGCTTAAGGTCTGGCTGAATATGGAAGTACTACGCAATATGAATTAATTATTACTAGTAATTCGCCCCGAACAGAGATTTCGTGCCTCAATTTTTCCTAATAAAGAAAAACGTTTAAGGTTAATTGATTCTTATTTTTTTCTCCATAAAAATTGTTGTGATAGACCCTGAAACAAAAGAAGTGACTTTGACGTCCTCCCTAATTGTTATTTATCAACAAGGATATATTATTAAAAACGGTTTCGTACTCTATTTGCAAAGTTATTTTCGACAATACACGGGCAGAAAGGAAATAAAAATGATTTTGGCCCCACTTTCGCGTAGATGTGCTTCTTTCATGTTTCAATTTATATTGCCCCGATGAAAAGAGTTGTGTTTGTCTGTAGTGTGTATCTACTTAGCTATGTGTATGTCTGTGGCAATATAGCTCCCGAACTGATGGATTGTGATTTTAAATAATCCGCCTTAATATAAAAATAATCAAAACCTGGATCTCCTTACTAAAAGTATTTTAACTTAATTAAATATCAAAGACATAGAGTTTTTTTTTTAAAGGCAAAAATATTCTATGAACTGTTTCAGTAGATGACGTCTCACGTAGTAATAAGGAAAGGATAATTTCGTCGCTTCAGGCAGGGCTTGAGTAGCTCAGAGGTTAGAGCACTAGGGGGTTCAATTCCCGCCAAATTTTTTTCTTTAAAATTGTTTCACTATAGTTCTGCCTAGGATGGCTAATGCTATAAAAATAAAAAAAAACAACATATATTCTTATGACATTTCAACATTTGCACTTACTCAAATTTCTACCTGTATGTCACTTTAATTACACTTTATAAAACGGGCACCAAATCAGCTAATAAACATTTTCAAAGAAGAATTTTTGCATACTCACATTAAAAATCCGAGACTTTGCGTGAATATGATTATGTTTAATCTGAATGTTTTAGTAACTCGACGGATTTGTGTAGATGATACATTTCATTAATATAACCTAAGACAAATTGTTGTAGACAATTTCGATGTTATGTAATTTGTAATAGCATCTTTTTTACACAGTTTACAATAAAGGAGATTCTATTATATTCTAAAGCTAGATCCTGGAATGTTATAAACATTTCACACGCGTTATAATGTGCGTGGGCATTGTCTGCAAGGCGATGTCTGTTTCAATTTAGCGGGTGAGACCGAGTGGCACATCTAGTCGCATTATGAAATGTGCCTTTGCATGTCAATAAAATATATTTAGTACTCAATATAATTTGAACACGAACATTTATTTCATACTTTTAGTAACATTTGTGTCCCAATACTAATAATTGCTGCCTTTTCATAACTCTCTCATTCGAGTTGACTTGATAAATATATCAAAGAAAACGGTCTGCCATTTCTCTGATCCGTATAATGGTGATTGCACATATTGAAAACATTTGAACGATCAAATTAAATACGATTTCTTTTGTGAATGTAAATCTAATTATGTGTCCTTATAAACATTGAGAGGGTCATTTCACCTAATGAGTTCATATTCTGAACTGTTGGCTAAGTTTGGTGGACGTTCGCCTTCTATCAGAAAGGAAATCCTAAGGAAAATTTGTGTTTTTGGTACTGGTTGTGATTGTGTGTGTGATGTGAATGTTTTCATCTCCCACCACACAATTCATCGAACTTAGTGTGGGGCTGTGAGTGTTTTTTTTTTTTTATTTGTGACAGGCTAGTGTTTGACCACTATATCACCTGATGGTAAGTGACGATGTGATCGAAGCTGGTAAACACACTAGACCTGGAATATGCAGGCTCTCAAGGATAACTGCCGGAACACCGTATTTGGCTTGGCGGCAGACTTTCAACTTGATGGTGGTAAGCTACTTTGGTAGCAAGCCAGGCGAGCAACTCACAAAATGCTCTACCACCTCTCAAATATCACCTGATTAGCACCACCCGGGGACCACGTGTAGGGAGTCAGACTTAAGGGGTATCCTCCTACGGACGTGGGTGACTCAGCCCCCAAAAAAGCGTTTTTTATATTTATTTTAATTGCTGCCAAGTGCATTTTGTAAATCTTGTAGACTTTATAGTGTTGGAGTTTGTGGTTTATTACAATAATGCTTTTATTGTGAATTATAATGGATTGATTGTTTTCTACAGATAAATGCCAACTGCAAAGTGAGCCAAGTTCCTTTCCCGGCAGTTAGCATATGTAACTTCAACATAGTCTCCTTTAGGGAGTCTTCTAATATTGCGCAAGTCCTGTAAGTAACCACACACTTTATTTGTTGTTTGTCGGGTTGATTCAAAATGTCGCACAAATATCTATTCTCAATACTGACGGGACAAATATTTCTTATCAGTGAAATATTATACTTGACTCAGTTATATTATATTATTTATTGAATATATAGACTAAATAAGTATTTTAGTGGTACAAGGAAATTTAATTGGCTTTAATTTAAAATAGGATTTATATTTTTCCAATAAATAAACCAGAATAAAACCAGATAGCTGGTTTCATTTATATTTCTGGAGTAGAAGCTAGGTCCATGGGGATCAGGTGCACTGGAAATTTAAAAAGATTTGACTGGGGGACTAAAAAGTGGACACGAGACAAAAATGCCGGACTGTAGGTATTTTGCTGAGTAATTTTATCGAGGTAACGCAGCCAGTATTTTGGGCACACTGCATAGGTTAGTTAAGTTTGTACATAGATGGTAGTTTTTAGAAGCAAATAAGTAAGCAATAGACTAACATTATCATATTACCATCATAATCTCGTATTTTCAGGAAAAAATACAACAGAACTAACCATGAAATAGAATCTTTCTTCAATGCTCTAACCGTCCTTAAAGATTTCGACAAAAAAGCCCGCGACGTCGGCCATTTTGTCGAAATTATGAAGATATTGAAGCGCCATTACTTCACAATGGATACTATTATGGAAGAGGTACAGTAATGGTCTTGTTTTCTTTGGACATTTCAGATGATGGGGCTTTCTTTTATCATATTGGTTATGTGGAACAAATCATAAGATACTAAGCAGACTTAGTTTTTGTTGTGGAACAAAATATATAGATTTCCTTAATTTCTCTGCGGCAGCAGGTTTGTCATATACCTTCGCTGGATTTATAAATTAATCGCTTACTTGAATTTGTAAGTAAATAATAAATAATAGAAAAAGTGATTGCGTTATCAAATCATAAATATAGGATGGTAAATAAGGGATATAACTTTCAAAACACTTCTGGGAGATTGCTCAAAATTAACTCTCATATGGCGTTTACGATTATTAGATTCTGTTTTTTTTTTTGTACCAAATTTACGTATTTGTTAAGATGTTATCCGCTATGGGAACATAGCGCGCTCCACGACGGCATGGACAATATCATAAAGAATACTCTTATATATGTTTTGTGTCTCAACGATATCATCCGCCGGGCTTTTACCAGCGCCAATGTTTCAGCCGTTCTCGAACCGAATGGCCTGATGCATGATGATGGTAAAAGACCCGACGGCATGACTTTCATGGAACATGGGACGGTCTTTAGTGTGGGATGCAACTTGTGTCGACACTTTAGCTCCGTCACATCTTCCTGAAACACAAAATGAGGTTAGCGCCGCGGCAACTTCGGCAGAGCACCGCAAACGGTGAATATATGGAAACCTCGCCAGTGGTTACATATTTGAGCCGGTGTTGGGACCGGGAGCTCATTCTCTTTTCAAAAATGTATCGAAGCGCCTAGTTGAGGCGACGCATGAACAAAATGCTGGTACTTATTTGGCTCAACGTATTAGCATAGTAATTCAGAGAGGCAATGCCGGCAGCATGATGGGAACGCTACCCACTGGTAGTGAGCTTGAGCACTTTACCTATAAGCTCGATGAATTGAAGGTAGCTTGGGCCTTTGCTGTATAGATGTAGGTATATAATTTTAGTTTAGTTTTAGGTAATATATAGGCAATTAGCCCGTAGATATTGGTAGGTTGATATATTAAAATAGAACTGATCCGATTCTCGTTGCAAAATGATTTTTTTTTTCATTCTCAGGTTCATCAAAAGTGCAATGATTTGCTTCTACACTGTTCTTTTAATCGTAAAGAAAAAAAGTGCGACACTATATTCAGTTTGATAAAAACATATGAAGGATACTGTTGCACTTTCAACTATGCAGGACTTAATGACGGCAGCGAAGTGTAAGTATTTGTATTTATGGTGCTGGTAATATTGTAATGGCAATAAATCTGAAGTGATGACTAGGAGACTCTATAAGACTTTCTTAAAAGGGATTTCTTGTTTTATTCGCTTATTTTTAATAAATATTTGAAAATGCAAATAGATTCTGTAATGTTAAACACAGTCATTTTGACGTATCTTTCTCTGACGTCCACAACCCAATCATATCTGTTGTAAAAGAAAGTTGACCAATCGTTCACAGCAAAAACCGGGATATCGACGTTACGAATCAGTCTAGCCAATAGCGTACCGTACAATTTTTATTAATTAAAATTCCTAAAAATTAGCTTTAAAATAAAAATAAAAATACCCGTAATAAAATCTCTTTCAAGCATATCCCTATTATCCACACAACATCACACTCTTAAATTTTCTTTTTGAGAGATAAGAATGTATATTCAAATAAATGTTTAATGTACGTAGAAGTAATGGCAACAATTTCTCTACCACTTAAATAAGGAATGAGAGTCAAAATCCGTACAAGATGTCTCCAAACACCATTTTAGAGCTAAATGGGGAACAAAAATCATTCAATATTTATTCCCTTTTCAGCACCGTACAGTAAATGTAATTATCTGAAATCTGAGAATGAAAATACAATACAAAACTCTTTATTGTATAACCGGCTTACAACGGTGTTGTACTGTACTACTTTATATGTTTATAGGAATAATATTTTAACGTAGGAAATTGAAACACGTTGTTTACTAAATTATCATAATAAATCCATACAATTCATACGTAATGTAGGCAAATATGCCTTATATTATGCTTTTCTTTTCTTAAATTAAACTAAAATTTTACACGTAGAAATAATCATATACAAGTCCTTAAACTTAGGGGGCTGTGGTCATGTATATTATGTATTTTTTATTGAATTCTCAGAATGTGTTTATACCCAGTCACAGTTCGTAGTCTACCACAACAAAGAGATACTAAAATACAGTTGACATCTTATAGACCAAAAATATTATTTTTACCGACTTCCCAAAAAAGTAAACTACTCAAGTCGACTGTATATTTTTTATGTTTGTTACCTCATAAATTCGTTCCACGTAAGCCGAATTTTATTTTTGTTTTATAGATGTTGTTTTCCAATAATTGGCCCCATTAAATTTTTATCAAGATCAGACTAGAAGTTTTTGAGTTATGCTCAATAATGCGTATTTTGTGGACTACATTGACGATTTTCTCGTAAGCCCGACTTCAAAAGTTACCTCATAACTTCTAACTGATTATTAAACCTTAAGATAGCCTAACGATGTAAACGGAACGAGTGTATTTTTGCTAAAGATAAAGCTTAAAATTCATAATGAACTTATTTATTCCCAATGGTCTCTTTTTAATCTAAACCGTAAAACATTCTAAATATATTTAGTGATCCCCGAAATAATATTGTGTAGCCGTAAGCTGTATCCTATACATGTGCTGTGAGTATAATTATTATAATGTGATACTCGGACATCCTAAAATTAATTAAAATAGGAGAGTAAATATCATATTTTTATTTGATACAAATAAAAGGAACAATTCTCAGTAAAAGGGTCATTCAAAAAGTTATTTACATAGATGCTCAGAGATTTGACTTTAGGCATTTTTTGTAAAAAGCGATATAATATATTAAAAAAACAGTATAATGTAAAAGAGGTTTTAGAGACTTGATATACAATGTGCCATCAGCGCTGCCATGCCCGGGCGCTGTGAAGATAAAATTACGGCGCCTAAGTCCAGTTGGCGCAGTGGACAGGTGTCCGCCCTCTGCGCCGTGGGTCCTGGGTTCGATTCCCGGTAGGAGCACAAATTTCTTCCCAAGGGATATTTGTGCTTCTGGTTCTGGGTGTAATGTGTGTGTGATGTAAATGTTTCCGGCACCCACGATACAAGTCTTTGAACTTAGTGTGGGGCTGTGAGTGTGAATGCGTTTGTTTGTTTGTTTTGTTTTTGTTTTAAGAGACTTGATGTACAAAGTGACCAGGGCGCGCGGCCGAGCGGCGGGCACTGGGATGGGAGATATTTCTAGGTATTCGAAGATTAAACATTTGAAATTTAAAATAATGTAATAAAAAAGAACCGGCTTAATTTTTGTAAAACATTTAAATTAACTTATTTACATGACTTATACCCGGGCAGGTCATCTGACTGTTATAATACCTATAATTTATTTTTCTTTCCTACCGTCCCTTTGAAACGTCTTTTTTCTTAGCTGACCTTTACTTCCCATAAACTTCTTGTCATATTTCAGATTCACAGTCCAGTTGTTTCGAGATTTTATGATCAATTAGTGAATCAGTAAATTCGGCTGTTATAGAATAATTATTTTCAGGCCTCTCCTTCCGGCAGACGGTGATCAAGAATATTATGATGATCAGAATTTAGTTGGCAATACCCAGTCCAGCTTTATCATCAGCACATCGGAATTTGGAAGGTAAACAGGAATTCCAGTAAAATGTGATGAGACTAGTGATACATACCCGATACAACAAAAAATACTTGCTTGTCATAATATGGACTAGATCGTCAGTGATGAGATTTAACAGATCGTTTTATTGACCGAGCAAGCGTGAAGCACAAGCGAAACGGGTCTTTTTCATAAATGCAAAAATGCTATCGTACGTCCGGCTGTCTTCCTCTACAGATCGCATTATTTTCTCGACCGTTCATTTATACATGCCGAATTTTATTTATTACAACGTGAAGAGAAAACAAACAAACTTACTCATTAGCATACAAACATAGGTGATATAAAAATTTAAATCACCCTTTAAAAATCTTACATAGTAATATGATAAAATTAGAAATCAATCTAAAAAGGTTAATTTATTGTTAATATGCTATAATTATTCTTACACAACCTACATACTCATACAAATATATATTATTATGTCTTATTTCAGATCCGTTAGAATAAATTTATATATTTTCGAGTCAAAATAGTTAAAAGGAAGTGTACCAACAGGCTGGAAAAAACTGTACCGTACTTAAACTGGTTTTTTTTTTTAAACTGAACAAAATAAAGTGATGACGTCAAACTCTTCCCTTGAATTCTTCTTTTGAATCCCACGCAAATTAAATTTCAATATGTCTCGTGACAATGAATGGAAAGCAGAAACGGCGCGAGGCGGTGCAAATACGGGAATGCATAATTTGTTCCCACTTGATGAATTATTCATTCAGCAAGCTATCCTTGTCACAGACTACTCTATAAACGATGTTAGATACTCAGAATAAAGAAAGAACGTTAGATATATACAGCCAAGTAAACATTCCATTGGTTCCATCGTTAAAACAAATTTTCTCAATTAGTTTCAAAATAGAAGAGTCTCTTGCTATGCAAGAATGGAAGAGGTGGACGGCAATGCGGCATCCTCTAATGGTAGGTATTTTACGCCCTGCCATGTACTGTGTTTTCCGAGGATGGGGGTGTATATATATTTATTTATATTATGGGGTTCAAGAGGAGTTAGAGATCAGGAGGAGGAGAGTGGGTTGTTTAAGAGGAGAGGGAATAGGTATTTACTTAGCAAACTTGCTCCTTCTTTGACCGCATCGCCACTTTCTTTTTCGTATTTTACTTGAAAATTCTTTATAAGTATAAAGGACAGAAAAATAGAAAATCGTGCCCCGCAATGACGGTATTACCTAACATATTTTTATTAATATTATTTCTATGACTATTTTTCCTTCGTTCAAAAGCTTTATTATTTCTCTAAGAATTAAAAGTTTCGTATGTATGGCTTAGACGTTAAATGCCTCAAACAGACGGATGGACGGACATAGTGCTGAACCACTCAAATCATCATAGAAATCTCGCTTCGCTGGGTCAATGATAATTAATATATGCCGAGGACATAAAAAGAAAACAAATAAGCTTCTTCATTTTCCATATTCCTATGCAAACTTCCGATATAAGCCACAACAGCATCTAACCTTAATCCAGGCTACTATCAGTCTCGGCAAACCTGTTATTCTATTCCAATATTGCTTAAAGAGCAATAAACTATAGCCAAGTGTCACGAGTTATGAGCAAACTAGCTCTCACGTGACTGTAAGTATAGAATAAAGTGATGAAGTTCCTATTTTGTTCAATAATGGAAGATGTTGTTGATGTTGATGAAAATGTTCAATATTCTTGGCCAAGTTTATGATATGTAAGCAACATTTTTTATAAAACAACCAAAACTATAATTTGATTGGACTTAGTTTTAGATTTTACCCGACTACGGCTTAACAAAAAGGAACTTTAACCCTTTTTGCTTAATTTCCCAGATCAAAACCATTTATGTATGAAGCATTACTTACCCGTCTTGATCATCAAGACAAAAATAACAAACGCATTCACACTCAAAGCCCCACACTAAGTTCAAAGACTTGTCTCGTGGGTGCCGGAAACATTCACATCACACACACACATTACACCCAGAACCAGAAGTACAAATCCCTTGGGAAGGAATTTGTGCTCCTGCCGGGAATTGAACCCAGGACCCACGGCGCAGAGGCGTCAACCAAGTCGTCAAGACAATTTGAATATTTGATCTGCCTGTCTGATATGTGATCAAATTTTATTTTAGCTCTTCGGGTCTAAGCGTTGTCCTGAATGTAGAGCCTGATGACTACCCAAGCTGGTCTCTTGTGCCATACTATGGAGCCAAGGTAACAACTTCAACACCTTCAAAATTATAGCATAATAAACTGCCCGCTGGTGTTGTTACGGGCGTTTTCTCATTTTAAGCAGTGGGTATTGGTCGCGTTTGTTTGTGTGACGTGAATGTTCCAGGTACCCACGATGTAAGTCATAGAACTTGGTTTGGAACAGCGAAAGTGCAAGCGTAATATGAAAAAAAGTATGATATGTACCGACCAATGATTTATCACCAAACAAAATCTTTAAATTTGATGATAATTGACGATTGTTCTAATAACCGAAAAGTTTTAAAATTAAATGTTTTTTAACAAGTTTTTTTTTTATGCCTGATAGGCAAGCATTTGACCACAATCTCACCAGATGGAAAGTGATGATGTGGCCGAAGATGTAGAATGCTTGCCTAGAAGGTACCTATTCACTCTTGAGTTGAAGACTCCCAGATTATACCGTTAGGGGAACAAAGACGAAGGCAATGAGTTCCACTCCTTCGCAGTACAGATGATAAACGTAGAAGCGAAACGCTTCGAGCGAACTGGAGGTATGTCAACCATATATGGATGACGTTTGACAGTTTATCTTGTTGTTAGATGGTAAATTTTTTATTTTTTTTTATTTAAGATAGGCAAACGTTTGACCGCCATCTCACCTGATGGTAAGTGACGATGCGGTCGACGATGGAGCACGTTTGCCTAGAAGATGCCTATTCACTCGCGACTTAAAGACACCCATATTGTATTTATCAGGGAACACAGACTCAGGTAAGGAATTCCATTCTTTTGCAGTTCGCATAATGAATGTGGAGGCAAAACGCTTGGTTCGCATTTGTGGAATACCAACCATATAGCGGTGTCGCTTAGGAGTCTGTCTCGATGTCCGATGATAGAATGGGGATGGGGGAATTAGGTTGTGTAATTCCGTTGCACACTCTCCGAAATGTATCCGATAAAATACCGAGAGACTCGCCACCATGCGACGATGCCCCAAGCTCTGAAGTTTTGCATCAGTTTGGACAAGTTGGAATTAACTCGTATAATTCCTGCGCACACTCTCCAAAATGTATACGATAGAATACCGATAAGGTCGCGACCTTACATCGGTGACCGAGACTCTGCAATTTGGACTCGACCAGTTTATCATTTATACTATACTATACTTTATTTTTCTACTTTTACTATTATATGTTTTTATTATTATTAAACCAGTATTTAAAACTTGTGATAATTTATATAAACGGTTCTATACGATCTGGCATTTATCCTTGATAGCTATAAATTCTACGACCACTCACCATCAGTTGAAATTGAGGGTCAAACGTTAGCCAATAAAAAAAAAAGCTAAACGTTAGTAAGTCACTTAGGAACAGCAAGACGATTTATTTTTAATTTAAGTGTAAATAAGGTGAGGAAACAAAATTAGAAAATAAACAAGATACATTTGTTTATTCGGCTAAGACAATGTCTGTCTAGTCAGCTAAGAAATATCTGCAGGTAGAGATGACTGATGCTGGGTACGTTCTTCTCGTTTGTCTCTCTGTAAGTACGTACTCATATTTATTTATTTTTAGGTTATATTAAGTATGTGTATTATAATATTTATATATGTATTGTATATTATTTATATATTTTGTATTTATCTTTATTTTATTTATGTTTGTACCTATATGTATATGATTTTTTAATAACATTAATAATTATATGTATGTTTAAAATTTGCATGTATGTATAATGATTATTGCCGCACCACCGATCACTTTTGTTAAACTTTTTTATCCTCTCCATCCTAAGGTTGCCTGGAAGAGATCGCTGCTTAGCGATAAGGCCGCCGATTGTACTGCTATATTGTTATTTTTTCTATTGTTAATTAATATTTTTCTTGGTGTGCAATAAAGAGTATTTGTCTTGTATTGTATTGTATTGTACTCCCAAAAAAAACGTATCGTTGTTAAGCCCATGACTTGGGAAGGGCTAGACAATTAGCTTTATTTTTTATTTGGAATGTTAATAATTTCAGATTATGATAACAGACCCAAATGATTATCCAGAAACATCGATTCTCTACCGCTACATCGTCCTAGGTCAATCGCTAGATATCAAGGTCGAGCCTCTTGTTTTCCAAAGTGATAACGACCTTCGGAGAGTTGACCCAGAAAAACGCGGCTGCTGGTTCTACGATGAAGTGGTACTTGAGCATACTGATAGGTAATATAATTTAACACTGATTTTATCATTTATCACATTAAAGTAATATAATGATTTCTCAGATAATTCTTTAAAGACGCATTCTCACTCTCTACAACTAGGAAAATATGAGTCAGTTGTGATTTTTTATTTCTTGATTGGCAAGCATTTGACCCCAATCTCACCTACCTGATGTGATGATGCGGCCAAAGATGTAGCCTAGAATGCTTGCCTAGAAGATACCTATTCGCTCTTGACTTAGATTCCCAGATTATACCGTTCGGGAACAAAGACGCAGGCAATGAGTTCCACTTCTCTGCAGTACGGATGATAAACGTTTTGAGCGAACTGGAGGTATGTCAACCATTTATGGAAGACGTTTGACAGTAACAGAATTAACATTTGAATAGTCAATTATTATGTTAATTTCAAAGATGCATGGAGGCAAGCTGCACAAAGCTTTGTGGCGTCTGCACAATATAGATTAACTTAGGTTAAGATTTAGTTTATTTAAATTTAGCTTCGCAATCTTGTGCATTTAGCCAGTGTCAATTAATAATAAATTTCAATTGTATTTCACATTAAAAGTCCTACTCACAAGTCACAGTCAAAGTCAAGTAAAATAGCCAAGGTCCAATCATAGTCAAAAGTGGTAGAAATTTCTATTGATGTTTTGGAGCGAAGGCAGAAATCGCGTTTTTCAACTTTGTATGATTTGCCTACACTTATGCACTTTTACTAAGTATTAACTTTATTACACATTAACACTCGAAGAATCACAGATTTTAGAAAATTATACAAAATCAACAACGTCATATTTTCACTTTCGCGGCAAAACTCTTAAAATAATTCATATATTACTAATGCAAGTTTCTTTTAATTTTGGAACGAAAGTTCCTTATCGCGCGTTGCGAAAAGGGGCTAGTAGGAAAAAATTAAGACCAAAAGTTGTAACGACACTTTTGTTGAATAGTTGTAAACCATACCACGTTCTCGTCCGATCACCGAAGTTAAGCAACGTCGGGCGCGGTCAGTACTTGGATGGGTGACCGCCTGGAAACACCGCGTGATGTGGTTTTTGCATGTTTTATATGTATTTTTTTTTTAGGAATGGAAAACATGCCCCTATAAGTTTCTTGCCAGGTTTTCCTCGAGATGGCTGTACATTTGCAAATCTGGCAGTAGAGTCATTAACTTCAATGAGTGCCTCTTATGTGAATAAACAAATTTGATTTGATATACTAATTATACTTTGTTCATTCCCATAGGTACAGTTACGAGACTTGCAACTCAGAATGCCGAATGCAAACGTATCTACATAGCTGCGGTTGCATACCGTACAAGTATCCCAGAGGTAAATCTAAAAAAAGGATATGTAAAACTATATACTGTCATTGGTAAGTAGTGCACAATCCTGCAACAGGCCTAGCATGGCGGGTGGAAACTTTTCCCTGGGGAGTAGATAAAAATCTTTTCCCCCCTGTCATAGTTTTCCTCGGAGCGAGCATGGACGCACAGGTGATATATTATCCACGGTGGATAAGGAGAGAAACGCCATGTCCCTTTGCTACGTCAAAATTAACACCACTTCCTACGAACGAGGACAATTTCTCTCTACCAAATGTCAAACAGAGCAGTTTTATCCACTTTTCGTTGCGCCCATGTTATGAAGGGAGAAATATATATGTCTACGCCAAATGTCAAATAGGGATATACTTTCCCTTTCCACAGCTGCCGTGCTGTGTATGGTGGAGAGGACAATCTTGTCCCTTGTCAGTGGATAAAAACAGGGGATAAAATTTATATCCCTACGCCATGCTAGGCCTGCAGTGGGTGGAGTAGAATCGACAACTAAGTAGAATAAAATCGTGACCTCTCGTCAGATGTTAGTTCTATGATTCCGTAGCACTTAACACTCGTAGCAGTCATAAGCTATTGTTGTAGCAGCTGTCTAAGAGTTGCCATGGTTTACTTGAGAATAAAAAACATTTTTCTACTCGTTTGTCGATTCCAAACCACCCCTGCAGGATTGTGCATTACTTAACAATGACAGTATATAGATTATCTACTAGCTGCGTCCTGTGGTTTTACATGCGTAAGTCTTCATTAAGCCTATGTGTTAATATAGGGTGTCAGCTATCTCCATACCAAATTTCATCTAAATTGGTCCAGCCGTTTGAGTGTGAAGAAGTTTTAAACACACAAACACAGTCACAAACCTTCGCCTTTATAATCTTACTAGCTGTGACCCGCGGGTTTGCCCGCGTTAATTAAGTTAAAAAGTAGCCTATATTTTATTACGGAACCCAAACTATCTACATTCTAAATTTTATCAGAAACGGTTTTTTCGTTAACAAACATTCACACACACACACTAACATTCACATTTATAATACTAGCCGTGCCCCGCGGCTCCTTTGCATGACCTTATTAGGTCATGCCTTGCCATTTCATCAATTTCATGAATTTAGAAGAAATTCGGCAATTGTATGTATGCTATAAGATATATTTATTTTTATGTTATTCACACCACGTCCCTCTTCCATTCTCAGTCACAGATAACTACTGATGTCTCCTTTATTTTTATTTTTTTTTAAACAAACAAACGCATTCGCACTCACAGCCCCACACTAAGTTTAAAGACTTGTATCATGGGTGCCGGAAACATTCACATCACACACATTACACCCAGAACCAGAAACACAAATATCCCTTGCTAAGGAATTTGTACTCCTGCCGGGAATCGAACCCAGGACCCACGGCGCAGAGGGCGGACACCTGTCCACTGCGCCAACTGGGTCGTCATTTCGCAGCCAACTCCAAGCCGAGCCTCTAAAAAGAAATAATATTTAATGAGGCTTTCAGTAATTATACGGATCAATACCCAAGCATATTTCCCGTTGCCTGCCATGTATATATTTCTATTTATACCTTGTTTCATAAGGATTAGTAAATAAATTGTGATTGTTGCCATGCCGTAGGCAGTTCGGCAAACATAATTATCTTTGTCATCCTTCTAATTTATGTTCTATTTCCGGATAATCCTTCTGTACACGGGGTCCTCGTGAGTAGCAATTTAATAAAAACCGGCCAAGTGCGGGTCGGACCCGCGCACGAAGGGTTCCGTACCATTATCTATAAAAAATCAAGTTTGTTGTATGGGAGCCCCCCTTAAATATTTATTTTATTTTATTTTTAGTATTTGTTGTTATATCGGCAATAGAAATACATCATCTGTGAAAATGTCAACTGTCTAGCTATCACCGTTCTTAAGATACAGCCTGGTGACAGACGGACGGATGGACGGACGGACAGCAGAGTCTCAGTAATAGGGACCCGTTTTTACCCTTTGGGTAAGGAACCCTCAAAAATAAGAAATTACAAAATCAGTACTCATCCATACCAATATACAATGTGTAACAGAAAGGTGTAGTAATACTCAAGTCACGCATCTAGCTGCATGTATGGAGTCTAAAAAGAGCTTTTGAATGCGCGGCAGCAGCATAAATATTGAGTTGTTATGATAAATTCAAGTTCCTAAAAAAATATGTCATTTGCAACCCTATTTAATCAGCTACCGTTCTACACCACATAGTCTTTGGACGAGTTTTGCAGCGAAAGTGAAAAAATGGCGTTGTTGATTTTGTATAATTTTCCAAGACCTGTGATTATGTTAGTGCTAATGTGTGACAATGGTGCATTATTAACGTTAATACTTAGTATACGTGCATAAGTGTAGGCAAATCATAGTAAGTTGAAAAACGTGCCCTAGTAAAGTGGTAGAAACGCCCTAGTAAAGTTTCTACCACTTTACTAGGGCATGACTTGACTATGACTGGACCTTGACTCTTTTACTTGACTTTGGCTGTGACTTGTGACTAGGACTTTTAATATGAAATACACTTGAAATATATTATTACTTGACACTGGCTAAATGCACAAGATTGCGAAGCTAAATTTAATTGAAAAAAAAAATCTTTGGACCTAGACGTCTGACAGTTGTGGCCATAACAAAGGTCAAGTTTATGCGTCAAAGATATAACCATAGGGTTGTCAAAATATTTAAAAATATAATTTTTTATTTAGTAAATGTAATTGGAAAAATTATCTCGGATTTCATCTGTTTATTTGAGCCTTCATTATGTCGATTAGGCTGAACCGATTATGATAAAATGTTAGACGTAAATTGATGAAGCTTACAAATCCTGTTGGTAAAGGTTAAGTTTAATTCGGAAAATTGACAATTTTCCCGTAGATAACTTATACACTTAATTTACATTATTTTTCTTTTTCAGAAAAAACAAATCGGATTTGTGAGTTTCAAGATCTCAAGTGCCTTAACAATGTGACTGGTAATGTTTCAACCATACGTAATAACAATATATAATATGATATATTATGCAACATGTTTTGCGTGTGTGTGTGTGTGTGTATATATATATATATTAATATGTATTTGTGTTTGAGAGTTCAAATTGGTCCCTAAAAGCTTTCGCATTTTATCTGTTTTTCCTTAAATCTGCCTCTATTATTTATCTATTTTTATTTATACCTATTTATAATGGATAATAATTTAATAAATTATGAAAAGGATTCAACGGTATATTGTTAAATGTTTATTTAAAAATGGTTAGTTTTTTATTGGATTATATTCATTGAAAAAAAAAACAAATGCATTCACACTCACAGCCTCACGCTAAGTTCAAAGACTTGTATCGTGGGACCCGGGAACATTCACATCACACACGCATTACACCCAGAGCCAGAAGCACAAATATCCCTTGGGAAGGAATTTGTGCTCCTGCCGGGAATCGAGCCCAGGACCAACGGCGCAGAGGGCGGACACCTGTCCACTGCGCCAACTGGGTCGTCATTAATTTGTTGTGTTTCATGGCTTCGCTTTTATGAAGTTGGAATGTAGCCAATGTACAATCTAAATATTATTCAAGTCCGTGCGTAGTACGCACGGATTTGATATTATAACGTTGAAGCAAACATACTTACACACAAACTTTTACATTATAAAATAATTAACTATAATACCCGCGGCTTCGTCTATTGTGTAATGTAGTTTGTATGTTATCCCAGGTCTCTGCAGTTTACTACATATTCCCTACATACCAAATTTCAACCAATCCGTTCAGTTGTTACGGGTACTTCCCAACGGATCATAGCGGTGTGAAGAGAAAACAAACATGCTTAGTTCACACGTTTATACACTTACACCCGAAATTTATATGAATGTCGGTTAAATCTTCTATTTAGTAAACTTTTTTTTCAAGTGTACAAATCTGTAAATACGATGAACTGCAAGACAACTTGTCTCCAAGAATGTAGAGACAAAAAATACAGCATTACATCAGACTTGGCACCATTTCACGGCACTGAATATCCAGTTGACTTAATGTGAGTAAAATACCTTTTAACGTGATAACTACTTATAAATCGATGAACACCGGCTGCACGCACGAAAAAGTGTCACGTTCCGCTTGAGCCTGAGCGTGCAAGTGAGAGCGCGGAACAAGCGATAGAGAGGCACGGTCGGCCTAAACTTCGATGTTTTCTTATGACGTTAAATAGTCGGCTAACGGACGATAATTTTACGTGATAGTAAAATTATCGTCCGTTAACCGACTATTTAGCCAACCATTTTTTTCATATTTAAAAGGTAAGCAAATTAGACAGCGAACAAAAGTTTGAGCCGTTAGAAAATTTGTAATGGGACTCAAATTGAGTTGGGCGGACACATGGATAGGTTAGGTGACGAAAGATGGAACAAGGTGTTAACAGTCAGTAACTAGTCGAACTTGAACAAGACTAGCACAGGTCCGAGGCGAATGGCAGAATATGGGAGAGACCTATACCCAGTAATGGGATCAAAAGGGCTGTCGATGATGATTATGATGACGCTATCGTTTGACCACTGGCTCACTGGATCTCATGAATATTTAGTGGAGCACCATAGTATATATCCTTAACGCCTTGCATACTGTTTATATTTATGTAACAACTTAAGAGACAATTATAGTGGTCACAATACAATATTACAGAGACCTTCGAAAGTAACTCTAGCTTTATAAGCCTAGATCGTGTGCACAAATGTTACTTTCGAAGATCTTTGTAATATTGTGTTGAGACGTTCTTCCACTATAATTGTCTCTTACGTTGTTACATAAATATGAACTGTATTTCAATGGATGATGGTTAGTTTTGGTAACAATATTTGAAGTAGCGAACACATGTTGTGGACAAGATTGGATACTTACGCGTGACGTAGTAAATGAGTTTTTCCACAGCTTGCGATCTGGGATAAACTGTGTAATAAGTAGGGTGTCACACTCTTGTATGAATGACTAGCTCTTTGCACAAGCTTTTCCCTACACGAAATAAGTATCCTTATTCAATATGAATTGGTTATGAATGGTGACAACCTAACACAAAAAATATGTAGCCTATTCGATTGATGCAGGAAAATACTTTGGCGAAACACATAGAACGTACTGATATATTATAATCATCAAATTCGACAAGTAAACAATGTCTGAAGCTTGGTGGATACTGAACACGTGTTTACGAGGGTATTATTATAACCCTGGCGGAAATTATACAATGTAAACGTATCAGCATAAATAAACACGAATAAAATGTAGCTGGATTTCATTTAATTACTTGATGTGTCGTGAATAAAAAAAAAACAAATATCTATTAAAAGCGGATACAGTAACAACAATCATAATTGTTTTTTTGTTTGGGAGATTATAACTATTCGTTTTAAGATAACTAATATCTGATTGTCTAAGAAAGACAATAATATAGCTCTTAAACCAAAAACCACAAATTATTTCTATAATTTACATTCAAATTCAAATCGAAGGTAGACATGCTGCAAGCATGTCATAAGTTTGATTAAATTTTTTCATAGTTTGATGAGTTATGGAATCTTGCTATGGGGATCTGCTGCCGATGTTGAAACTATTTTTATTCTACAAAAGAGAGCGGTTCGTGCAATATATAATATGGGTCCACGCGAATCTCTCTGGGAATTCTTTAAAGAAACAGGCATACTTACCATGCCTTCGCTTTACATCTTTGAAAATATTATGCATGTTCGCAAAAATATTGGTAAAGATAAATTAAGAAGCGACGCACACAATCTTAATACTAGATATAACCATAAAATTACAGTGCGCGCATTTAGATTAAGCAAAACGAATAAATATTTTATGGCAAATGGGGTTAGATTTTACAATAGAATTCCTAAAATCGTAACTGAATTACCATTGTAATAAAACGGACATTAATTAAAACAGCTTACTATAAAACGATCGACTATATTAATGACAAGGATCCATGGAGGCAAACTGCACAAGCTCTTTCTAGCGACTACCATAATAACACCTAGGTTAATAAAATGATGTATTAGAGATAAAGAATGTTTTAAAAAAAATGCGCCGCTGAGTTTCTTGCCAGGTTCTCGAGATAGCTGTAATTTTGCGAATAGAATCATTAACTTTCATGAGTGCCTCTTTGGGGCCCATGTGAATAAACGATTTTGATTTTGAATAAAGATAGTATTGCGCGCTTTGATTTGCCTCACAGGGGATACAGTATTTCAAGAAGTAGAGAAAATTTATATAGCTAATCTAAACAGATTTTGAGCGTAATTAATTAACAACGATGTTTTATTTTTGTAGTGTTTTGGAATCAGCTAAATTGCGTAAATTTTGCTTTGATTATTATAACATATACCAACATTTAAAACTTTGGAGATGTTTATAAGTTATCACAGCCGACTGTACATTCAGTATATTTTCAAAATTTTATCAGAGCGCCTGGTTGAAGCAACGCGTGTTATAAATGCTGGCACTTATTTGGCTCAACGTATTAGCATTGCGATTCAGAGAGGCAATGCCGCCAGCATGATGGGAACGCTACCCACTGGTAGTGGGCTTGAGCACTTGAGTTACCTATAAGCTCGATGTCTTGTAGGTAACTTAGTTCTTTGCTGTACATATTTTTAGTTTAGTTTTAGGAAATATAGGTAATTGGCCCGTAACGTAGCTATATAATTATGTGTAAAGAATATTGTCATTTGTTTCAAAAAGTATATTATGTTACAGGTATTTAGTTAGGTTACTAGTGGATCCCAAACTAGGCTAAGCCTGTATTTGTTTGCCGGAGGCACTGTTTCTATGCTTCATTATATGGATGTAGTGCACACGCGATAATCAGTAACTCGCACTTACTAGTTTTGGGTATCATTTCAATCAAAGCCTTATTTAATTTAAACAGTTTTTTTTATTTAAGCAGATATAAATTTTATAGACTAGAATCAGATATACTATTTGGTTATGATGAAACCGGGGACATTACAAAAAAATTTGAAAATTTGTTAACTTTGTAAAACTTACCAAGGTAAACGAAGCTATAGTAGTGGTTGGGTGCTAATATGCTTTGCAAAGTAATTTGTGGAGAACAAAGGTACAAAGTCTTGGAGCTTGGTGTCGTATATTTTCATGGACATTGCACTGTAATCTATATATATAATATTATGTGAACATATATTTTTTTTATTTTCTTAAAACTGCACAGAATAACAAAATTAAGAATGAGCTTTGGCTTTGGTAACAACACTACGCGATAACAATTCAGATTAATACACGCGTTTAGGTTTTACATAACTCTTCTCTTAAAATAACTTTTCTAAAAGCAGATATAAAAGGTAACCATGTAAGTTACCTTTAAGCGGCTAACTCGAGCCTATTTCTTTAAAAAACTCCACCTGTAATGGTCTTACTTGTACTTAATAATTCATTAAAAAAACCAAAAATCTTATAGTAAAACAAAGTAGGCTGTAGATATAGGAAAATTTTAAAACTCAATTTACTCAATAATCTCAGTTAATAACACAATTTTTTCTACTTTATGTTACACAAAAAATAAGTATTCTACGCGGCTCCTCAAGTTCCCGTCATTGAATTTAGCGTCACGTCCAATAGACTATCCAAAAGTAATTGATCGGACACTGCCAGTATAAAGGTCGGGCCTCATTCTGTTATTCAAAATGATAATGGAATATTTCGTATTTACCATTACCCTCGAACACATCATCATTTACAGGTGAAATAGTGGTCTACCGCTGACCATCTGAGATTCAAACATGTAACATTAAATTATGTTATCATTTGTAACACTGTCTCAATGTCTTGAAATCAATGAATTTGTAAAATGATACGGAAAGTATTTTTGTCTACCATGTTGGTTAGCAACAATTGCATTTATACTTTGAGTAAATTTTTATCAGATTTTCTGTGTTATAAAATCAAATTATTAATACTTTCAATAAACAGTCATCAAACTTCTGAAACAGAGTAAAAAATTGTTTCATAGTCATACATTTATTTAATACAAGATAATACTCAAGTCCGGTGCAATGGGACTAAATCTTTATTCAGCCTCTAGAATTTGAAACAGGTAACGTTAACTGACCTTGTCTCGACATTTATGTAGGATCGGATAAACTATCAAATTTCTGAGGAATACAATAATGTTATTATTGCTAAGTCTTAAAGCTCTACGAAATGTAAGTAAGAGAAAACTTGTCTTAGCTTATGTAGTTATGATTAAAAAAGATTTAAAATGTAATAATTTAACATTAACATTATTAAAAGTATTGAAATCACACACAACCACAATAAATCTTATTAACAAAATATGTAACTGTCAACTAACCGATCGCATTGTTCACAAACTACGCGCGCACTTAGATGTCCCCGTTGATAGGTATGTTACATGCTACATGTCGAAAATTAAAAAAATAAGAGTCTCAACCAATTAGTTAACAAATGTGACTAACATTCGTGATAGTTTTATAACTCTAATCACAATAAATCAGACACAGAAACGCGGGTATTGTACTTCTCCCGTCAAACATGACGTCCGCAAATTTTTATTCTAAAACCCTCAAGTCAAACCTCTACCATCCTATAATGTCGATGAATTGCAGAATACCAATTTAATTGCAATCAAATCTTTTCCTTGTCCAATTTTCCTCAATTTTCAGAAGGTTCCATTCCCCAACCACCGCACCGTCTTCATCTAATACTGATCTGTTATGATATCACACAAAGGGGATATCGTACAAACTATCGCTAAATCTGTGATATTGCTGAAACCTCTAGAATGTTCCACAATCTTTGGTTATTTGCTAAAAGGACTAAACAAACATTTCCTGTGATTCGGATTATAAGCCTTCGACCTTGTTGATGTAATTGTGGGACAGATACTTGGAAACAAAATTATTTTTCTTTCGTTTCTTGGTAAACGAACATAAGCTGTTGAGGAAATATCGGCTTTACAGGGTCACTGGTAAAGAACAAGTTTAGTGTAAGACGAAGAATGGACCTTTGTTTGATTATTTTTTCAAAGGAATTGGTTGGATATTGCTATGAAAAATACGCTGTTTCTTGCCAATTCTATGAAAAATATTATATATATATTGAAATTCACTATTGTTTTAACAAGAACTTGACTGTAAGGATACGTACAAATACGAAGAGACATCAACAAAGATTTCCGTTTTTCAGGATATATAAATATATATTTACAAAAGTATATTTTATTTAATATTCTGGATTAATCAAAATACAGATTTAGCTAAACTACTTACCTAATACAAAAAGTCATTGGTCGGCAGTGTTCCCAAAATGCTGGCTGCCTTACCTCGTTGCACAGCGAGACTTAATTGCTGTGCAAAATACAAACCGGCATTTTGGTCACGTGTCGACTCTTTCAGTCTCCCAGCCAAATCTTTATAAATCTCAAGTGCAACTGGTCCCCATGGACCAAGAGTTTCTACTCCGAAAGGCACAAATATGTAACCTCTGTCGAGGCTTGAGTATTTATTAGTATTTATTTTTACAAGAACAACACGAGAATAAGTAAACTAATCACTACTTTATAAAAATATCAGGTATCCTAATGACTTACTTTATTGTTTACTATAAGAATTAAAATCTAACAATCTACATCTTTTACTCTATTCAAAACAGCCGCGTCACCTGCCCGTTTGCGGCAATGCGGTGCCTTTGAAAAGTACGACCGGAATTGGTTTTCCAATACGTCGTCTGCAGGCGTATTATTTATTTACTTTATTGTCAAACCAGTAACCTGCGCCCAATAAGATTATCTGTCCACAAAATCTTTAAAAATTACAAACATTATATAAGCTCTCATCCATGCATAATCATTCGGGGATGAATTTTGAAGAAATCCTATCTTAGCTCTCATTATTACCGACCCTAGAATGAGAAACTCTTACACTCAAAGCCATCGTCGAACAAGTCCATTGGTCTAGCTCGTTCTATCACAGTAGTATAGTAGGTATACTCTGTAATCTCTACTCAATGAAAATACATACAGTCGAACATAGAACCTCCTCCTTATTTGAAGTCTGTTAAAAAATTAAGGAAAAAGAAGTCTAGAAGTACGTAAGAAGTGTTACGTAATACCTAGGATTTCGTAGCTAATCGTAGGTTTGTTTTCTATCTTGAAGCATAATACATATAGTGACAGTCAAAATTTAAGGATACCTATTTACATTTTTATTTTTCAGTATATCACATAACGTCAGCAAACTAGCAGAACTTCAGGTATATTTCAACAAAGCGAACTGTAATTGCTACAGATTATCACTACTGATTGACGCCAATTATTTCATTGGTACGTATCTAAACGATTATAGAACCCTAAAAATTTTACTTTCTCTTATCACCCTACAATCCTGACTCTGATAGCAGTACTAAAGCATGTCGTTATTTTACGTGTTTCGCGCTTCGAGTCCATTCCGGGCCAGAGTTGCTCTCCAGGGCCGTTGCAGATTAATCTGTTTCAGTCGGTTATTTATTTATGTGTAGTTTTATGATCAGTCTTTAGACATAACTATAAAATTTTAAATTGTTATTTCACATAGGCGCCATAGCGAGAATAATTAAAGTTAATGACTCTTATGCCAGATTCGCAAATTTACAGCCATCAAACGATATATATATAAAATATGTATATACATTTTTAAGTCAAAAATAGCACTAATGGGAGAAACTGATCCTCAAAACACATGGAATCCTAGTATGAGGTCAATGTTAACCATGGCAGTTCAGGAAGCTTTTTTTTATGCTTGATAGGCAAGCATTTGACCCCGATCTCACCTGATGGAAAGTGATGATGCGGCCGAAGATATAGCATGCTTGCCTAGAAGGTACCTATTCACTCTTGACTTGAAGACTCCCAGATTATACCGCTCGGGGAACAAAGGAGGGCAATGAGTTCCACTCCTTCGCAGTACGGAGGATAAACATAATTTTTATTAATATTCTTTCGAACATGTTTTACATGTTTTCTAAGATCTATAGCAAAGGCAGGGTAAGAATACTCTACAAAACGTGGAGCTAACTGCAATGTTAGACTTGTTGGCCGTAGTAGTTTCTATAAACTGTTTCGGTAGATGACGTCACACGTCTTCGTAAGATGTTAATAATAAGATAAGGTTTATTAAGGTAATTTTGTCGCTTCCGGCGGGGCTTGAGTAGCTCAGCGGTTAGAGCAATACGGCATGACACCCTAATATGGCCGCGGGTTCAAATCCCGCCTCAAACGATAATTTTTCCTTTCTAAATTTATCACTAAAGTTCTGCCAAGCATGGCTTATGTTCATATAAATAATAATCAATATAAATAAACAATCTGAGGAGTAATTTGATGTTCAAAGTTTATTCATATACATAGACAAATAAGAATAGTTATAAAATATGCGAGTTGGTTCCTATGGCCAAAACATTTTCTTTGATTTACCTCTGTTTTTTTTTATTTCAGCTACTTATGGAGGTCTGTTCTCACTATGTTTTGGAGCTTCAATTCTGACGCTGTTTGAGATGGGCTATTTGATTACTGCTGTGATTATGAAGACCATGATAAGAGGAATCACAAAGGTCCTTAAAAAAAAACATGGTAGTAATGGGAGTAACTAGTTAGTACCTTGTTTATAATCAAAGTATATGAGTCGCGTATTTAAAATATAATTGTTTTTGTTATGGAAATTAATTAATTCAGTCTTACTTAACAAATAAAAAAAAATGTGACGAATTTGTACTAAAATTATATACTTATTGCGAATTAGCTATTAAGTTAGTTGTTATTTTCTACCAACTTCACAAAAAAAGGAGGAGGTACTCAAGTCGACAGTATTTACTTTATGTGTGTTACCTCATATCTTCGTTCCACGTAAACCGATTTTGATTTTTTTTTTTCTCGAAAGACTTTGCTTTCCTAATCTGATTAAAGTTCCGAAGATAAAACGGTGAAGTCGGATTTTTTTAAGCTTTGCTTGCGTTTAATTATAATAAAAACAAAGTAACGTATCAAATTTTCAAGAAATGAAATGTCAACACCATAATTTGGCGGCGAGATAGAAAAAGTTCGTTGCTCCGTTTTGATCTACTGGTCATCTATCTATTAACAAACTGCCATTTCCAATTTCACAGTCACGGACATGCGTTCAACAAAAAAATTATTTTAGTTACAACAAGTTTACCCGCGTAAATCCCGGACCCGCAAAAATTCCGGAATAATAATAGCTTATGTGTTAATCCAGGGTGTCAGCTACCTTCATACCAAATTTCATCAAAATTTGTCAAGCTAATTGAGCGTGAAGAAGTAACAAAGTGTGACGATAGGCAAACATTTGACCACTATCTCACGTAATGGTAAGCGCCGATGAGGTCGACGATGGAACAATCTTGCCTAGAAGATACATATTCACTTGCGACTTGAAGACTCCCATATTATATTTATCAGGAAACACCAACTCAGGTAAGGAGTTCCATTGGTTTGGGGCTCACACTATGAATGTGGAAGCAAAACACTTTGTTTGTATTTAAAGAGATAGCAAGATGTTATAATAGTTTCCGAATAAGATTGCTTTGAACAGCCCCTTTGCTTAGTTGGGTTCGATTCCCGGCGGTTGCACACGTTTAATCACCAAGGAAAACTTGTGTTTTTGTTTCTAGTTATGATTGTGTGTGTGATGTAAATGTTTCCGGCACCCATGATACAAGTCATCGAACTCAGTGTCGTGTCGTGTGGTACAAGTGCAGTTTGTTTAAAGTTATAGTTACAACAATATCCGTTAGCGGGAAATCTAAATCAACATAAATAATTAGTATTCGCTCCAAATTTTAAGCTTATAACAGCCATAATTAAAGACTTGAAGCACATCTCGCAATAACCGTCACTCTGATATTAAACCTCTTTCATGATAATTACATGTGATTATAATTCTGAAACGCGAAACGTGTCAACGAGTTTCTTACTAAGTTATTATGAAAAGTGCCTGAATAGACGTGCGAGCAATTCCGATTTCAAATTATAATATTTTTATGGGGTTCGAATTTCGAAATTACTATTTTTTATTGTATGTTTGTTATTCCTCAAAGAAGGCCGGATCTATAGGAAAAAATATTAATTTTTACATGATACATACAAGGGTATGGTCAAAATGGTCCGATATAATTAATTAACAAGATCTAATCAAATGATCCGGAGATAAAGCGGTGAAATCAGTTTTTGAAGCACTGCTTGCGTTTAAATCTTTTTTTGTCTTGGAAAAACTTGATTCACTAAAAAGCCGCGTTCTAGAGTAGTAGGGACGCTCTTTGTGAAGTAAATCTCTCAAAAGTATGAGGAAAATTATTTACCATCACATAAGCAAGCAATTCACAAACATTTGAAATCGTTTTTTTTTTTTCAAATTCTACTAACAATTTAAATGCGTTAATAGTTTGTGTGTGTGTCAATGTTTGTTACTATGTATCTCCGTAACAAATAAAGCGATTTTGACGAAATTTTGAATGTATATAGTTTAGGTTCCGGAATAACACTTTGGATACTTTTTAATTAAATAACCGCGGGCAAAGCCGCGGGGCAGTAGCGGCTAGTGTATTCATTCATTAGATCATTTAAACATTGAAAAATAAAACAAGTAAATGCAGAAAGTTCGTTTGATTTTAATCTGATATATTCATACTTTCTATACAATAGTACCAAAGATTCACATAATAACTATTCCCTATTCGGTACCAATTATTTTTAATAACAGCTGCCGCATTATTATTTTCAGAACACTTGATAGTTTACTCTTTAAATATATACCAATAAATAATCATACTTACAATATCGTGTGTAACGATACTAAAACGTAAGATATTATTAACTCAGGTCAACGTATTACTTACGTGACTTCCGAGGCTCCGAAATTGAGATAAATATCCGTAAGTAAGGAAAAGTAACATTTCCTTACTTACGGATATTATAACACGAAGAGTAATAAAATATATCCTTATTGAATCTATTATTATTTTTCTTTGAACTGCCCGCTGGCTTAGTTATACGCTTAACGCATTTAAAGCTTTCACACTCACAGCGCCACACATCATACACAATTACACCCAGAACCAGAAAAAAATCCCAAAGGGTGAAAACTTATGTTCACACCGGGAATCGAATCAAATACCCAATGCTTGAAGGCGAAAGCGCTGCCAACTAAGTCAACGAGTAGTTCTTATTAGCAGCGGGTATTGGGTTTTTTTTTTTAATTCAAGATAGGTAAAGCGTTTGACCGCTATCTCACCTGATGGTAAGTGACGATGCGGTTGAAGATGGAACACGTTTGCTCAGAAGATGCCTATTCACTCTCGACTTAAATAATCCTATATTGTATTTATCAGGGAACACTGAAGTAAGGAATTCCATTCTTTGTTGGTTGATGTGATGTGATTGTTTGCGGCACTCACGACACTAATCATAACACGAAACTAAGTGTGGGGCTGAGAGGGTAAAAGTATGTTTAATGGAATATATTAAGTAAGATACTAATTGAAGTAAATTACGAGACAAAGTAAAGATAAGCTGCTTGCATCATGCGAGCAGCTTGCTCGCTTCCTTTATTATTAGCATAAGAAGTTTTAAGATAAGGATGCAATACCTATATACAAGGGAATTATAAAGGGAATAATACAATTACAAAAGGGAAGAGAAAAGTGAAAACGGTTCGTTTAAGTGATAAAATATTTTCTGATACTTGCCGAGCAATAATATAGTTGTCAAATTCAAGTAGAATCTGTAATCAAGCAGCAAATGGTGTTCCGGAAGTTTTAGGCTTTTCGTTTTCACAACATCAGTTAAATGTGAAATAATAGTTAGTCATATTTGATAAGGTTATAATTAAGTCATTGTTATATAATGAAACAATACATTTGAAATAATGGTAAAACGTATATGGAAGCGTTTAAAGTTAGTAATTGAAACGGAAAATTAGTTCAAATAATCATCGGTTAAAATAATTAGGTCTTATTTATATAGCATTAGTTATACTAGGCAGAACTACAGTGATAAATTTAGAAAGGAAAAATTATCGCTTATTTGAAATAAAATCAATTGATTTGTGTGGACGTTATCAACACAACGTGTAGCTAACTGCAATGTTAGACTCGTTGGCCGTAGTAGTTCCTATAAACTGTTTCGGTAGATGACGTCACACGTCGCCGTAAGACGGTAATAATAAGGAAAGGTTAATTTCGCCGCTTCAGGCAGGGCTTGAGTAGCTCAGCGGTCAGAGCAATAGGGCATGACACCCTATGGCCGCGGGTTCAAGCCGCCTCAAGCGATAATTTTTCCTTTCTAAATTTATCACTATAATTAGGTCTGTCTCGTAGGTAGGAGAAAAATAAAAATTTCTTAAGATTCCCGTGACAAGTTTTTGACCGTCAAAATAACATAATTATGTATAAGCATAACTCGTGTACAAGAAGTAAAATTTTCCGGATGGAGCTCGACATATGTTATTTTGACGGTCAAAAATTTGTCATGGTAAATCTTAAGAATTTTTATATTTTAGGCTAGCGTTTGATCAGTATTTTATCTATTGGGTTTTTTTAAGCAAACAGGCAAGCATTTGACCGCTATCTCACCTGATGGAAAGTGACGATGCCGTCGAAGAATTATTGGTAAGTAGTGATTTGGGTTTACACTAGGTCTAGAATGTGACTGGTTCAATATGATCTGAAACGCAACTTTCTCTCCAAGGTTTTGTGTTTCTGGTTTGGTATGATTGTGTATGTTATGTGAACGTTTCTAACAATTTAGTGTAATGCACAATTTAATATATATATTTTATAATATTATAAAAGTAACAATGTAAATTACTCTCTAGCTATCGTTGTGTCTATCTCTTAAAAGCCGTAAACAGATTGTGTCACTGAATAAAGCAACAACAAGCTACAACGAAACCGTTGAATTTTTAATTTTTCGAACAGGTTTCCATTATTCAAAAAGTTTGTTCATGTTCTGATGAACAAACATGCGCCAAAATGTTTCATTCAGAAGCCTTTGAAGGCCCTAATATTTTTCAGCTTAATTTAATCATTTTGGACGGAGAGCATTATAATTAGATCTGAGAGAAAACGTGAAGGAATGTTTAAGAGACTACCAGGCCGGTAAAATAAAGAACAAATGGGATTCTATTTAGCTTTGAGTAACTGGAATATGAATCTGACGATTGCAAATGTTGGAGCATCTTTATTTTTTATGCGGTGACTTATTATATTTTATTAAACCCATATTTTACCTTCACATAATTTATAACATCAATTGGTTGGAAAATTTTAAGTAAACGATATTTATAAGTCTGATGAACAAATACGCTACAATTTGCAACGCTATACACGCCTTATTGTACACCCGAAATTGGTAAACCGTTGTTCCTACATACTTTTATTTTTCCATCTAACGTACACAGTTAATGCAATAAAACGATATTAAATTCTATTGTATGGATGGCCTGTACAATAACTCAGTTTCAATATGTACATAATTATTAAAATGATACATAGATCGACCTTGGTTGTTATTAAAATAAACAGCTCCAAACTATGATGACGACTTATGTCGTGGGTAAAACATTCACATTACACACACACAATCACACCGAGAACAAGAAACACATTTTTTAATGGGGAGAATACTTGTGTTTCCAACAGGAAATGAACCCCGATGCCCGCTGCTTAAAAGGCAAACACCCACCCAACTAAGTCAACGGGCAGTTCAAACATATCATCAAAGCAGCAGAACACATTACAAGACTCCCAGTTTTTTATACAGTTTAAACAGTACAATCTACTCAAAAGCTATCATTTAAGATTTAACTAATAATATGTATTTTGCATAACCATATTACATAAGTATTTTTTTTATTCGGGATAGGAAAACATATTTCAACCTTTCACCAGAAAGTGACCAGTACTTCACCAGTAAGTGACGATACGTTTGTCGATGAAGTATGTTCACCTAAAGGTACCTAACTGAACTTAACTAACTTACCTTGTGTACTTCTGTTGATATCACCTGTTGTTAAATCCTAACAAAAAGAGGGGTTTTACAAGTTTGTAGTGTGTGTGTTTGTCAGTGGCATTGTATCTCCCAAACAGTTGGACCGATTTTTATTTAATAAGGTGCAGGCGTTTTTTAGATAGAGCATCTAGAATCATTTCAAAATTTTTATTCGGTCACTTGTATTGCGTAAATATATGTTCTTATGGTGTTCCATATTTCCTTTTTACAAACGTGCTCGTTTTTATTCGAGCCCCACACACCCCTTATATTCACCCCTAGGAAGGAAAGGAAATGGCTAGGCATTTCCTCTCCCCTTCCTCACAATAAAATCATCGTTCAAATCGACAAGGTACTGCACTGCATCAATAAAGATGGTTAGCCAAATATTATAATGCTGATAAGAACAAACGACTGTTTTTAACAATCATTACGAGTATTTATCTGTAGTTTTATGTCACTAGAAAATTCAATTAAGGATCCAAAAAAAAAAACGCTCTCAAAATATATCTGTGCACCATACACTTTAACATCACTGGCTTGTGAAAGGTATTTGTTTTAAACTGTATAATATTGTTTTCTATTTAAAATTGTTGAGAACTAAGGGCTAACTATTAAATTTCCATTATTTCCTATTGTTTTCTATTATGTTAAATAAAATATTTAAGTTAATAAGAAGTTTGTATACAGGTTCGAGGAATGTTATTATATAATAATACAGCTTTGATTCTGTTATAGTTTAATATTCGTTAAAATAAATATCACTTTCTTTTAAAAAACATATTAAAGCTACACACAATTTTATTATTTTGCTCCGTTGTGCCAGATGAAATGTATAATTAACGGTTACCTTACATATTATCAATATTCAAAATGCGATAATTTCTAAACGTGTATTGTAACTGCATCCGCGTAATTCAGAATATATTATATCTGTCTCTTATAGCCCATATCCACCCACTGTTGAGTAAAGGCATAGACCTTATTTGTAGCATATAGGCAAATATTATAGTGTTTATAGAAGTGCAGTAGTACTATTCACTGTAGTGTTGTATTGAAATTAAAACATAACATAAACATAAACGCTTTCACACTCATAGCCCCACACTAAGTTCGATGACTTGTGTCGTGGGTGCCGGAAATATTCACATCATACATACACAATCACAACCAGAACCAGAAACACAAATTTTCCTTGGGGAGAAAACTTGTGTTCCCGCCGGGAATCGAACTCGATACCCCTGCTCAGAAGGCGAACATGCTCTCAACTAAGCCAATGGGCAGTTCAAAATCGAATTGGAAAATTGATTTTCTCTCCGTGTATAGCCACTTATCTAGAGATGTACACAATTCCGTACAGAAGCGTTTCTTTTCTACGTCTGTATTGGTAATCACAACATCTTTAGGTAGTTTATTCCCGCTGTGGACTACTGTGTTACTAATGAAGTTGTGTACAGCCTCAGCTTTTAGACAATCTGGAATAAGCTGGATTTTATGTCCTTTGGTGGTTTTGTATTCTTTTATAGCAAACATATCTGGAATATTAGGTCGTAATAAATTATTTTACTGTTTTCATTTCAGTGGCAATACTTCATTGGGAAGATTAAGTAATAACATAGCGTGATATAGAAGACTTATGCCGCAAATAAAATTAAATAGACATTAACCCTTTCACACTCACAGTCCCACAAAAAGTTCGATGACTTGTGTTGTGGGTGCAGGTAACGTTCACATCACACCTATAATCACAACCAGAACCAGAAACACAAATATTCCTTGGGAGAAAACTTGTGTTACCGCCAGGAATTGAACCCGATACTCCTGCTTAAAAGGCCAACGCGGCACAAACTAAACAAATAAACAGCTACTTTTGTTAAAACGAAATAAATATCAAATTCAGTCAGCTATGTACATCATACAGATTTAGTAAGTAGTAAGTAGGACTATTCCGGTGTAGATAACAGCTGTTGTATATCGAAAGCATTACGGAAGTGTCCCAATATGGGCCTACCACTGGGCCGGAAACGTCTGGACATGACTCGAATAACTAAGTTACAGAAACGGGGTAAGGGCAGATAAGGGTTAATATAATAACAATGGTTACTTTCGGTAAGATTTTTATCACATTTAAAACGAGAAAGTATATTCAAACTTTATTACAAACTCTGGTTTTAATACAATTTAAATATAATTTACGTTTGTTGTTATTATAATTACATTTTATACACTACTTATCTACTTAAACATATAATGACAACACACATTTCTTAGATACATTTTCTCAAACTGTTAGATAACAATACGTAGGTCAACTTATTTCTAACGTATACATTACAGTATTACTTTCTTGGGTCTATTTGTAAGAATTCGTCATTTATTACATAGAAGAGTTTACAAGTGTGGGTTGTTGTCATTATATATAAGATTTAATAATATGTTGAACGTTGTTTATGAATTTCGTTATTTCACTATTTTTTCTCTTGCAACAAGTTATATCAGACCTTGTAGCACATGCTTCAATAGATAGCGTAGCGTATGTGCTACGATTTCATCATGCTACGAATTAAAGCTACGAATAGCTACGGATTTTTTTTACTAGAGTACAAGATTTTAACGGTAATTGTGGGCTACACACCGTTACCTTTCGATAATATTATTATCTCATTATAGATTAAGTAAACTGTCAAACTACTGAATTTAAACTTGTTATTTCAATACAGAGGTGAACCGGTAACAGTTAGATAATACTACCAATAAATAAGGGGCGATCAGACATAGAAATGCAAGCCTGTAAAAATAATGTGATACAAAAAGTGGAAAAATATTGATGTAGCTCGCCCGTCCGTACATGTCATCACATAAACTTGAAACACACTTCACTCATAACACACACATCGATTATATAGTGATTTACAACCTTACTAACGCTTAAAATCGATATGTCCGTGTCGCTGCAACATTTCCACGGAGAGAGCGTGCGCGGGCGCAGTTCTGCGCGACGAGCGGGTCACGTGGCTAAGTTGTGTCGTTTGACGTATTTCAATGCCGCGGGGAGCTTGTGAGCCGTTCGTATGGCCGTTGTACCTCATTGCGTTCATCTGAAAATAAACAATTTTATTTGGAGTAGCTGCGCTTCAATCCGAGCACGATTGTCATTATGGCAATTATAGAACTTATGTAGTAGCATATACAAATCCGTTTTGTAGAGTAAAAATATTATGGCTGTTACGCAAGCTCACGCGTGCCAAACTTAGATTATTAGGCTCTGCGTAAAATTTTCATTTCATCTTGCTACTCTGAATGATAATAATTGTTAGGTTTATACAACCTGTAACAAAAAGGTGAAGTAATATTAAATGGCGTGTATGTGTATCGTGCCAGGAATCTTCTGGCAGAGAACGAAAGTCGAAATCGGACATGATTTTTTCCGTACAAAAATTAATAATTAAATTTTACAAATACTTTTGACAACCTTACAGTTACATGTGCGGCAATCGGAGATATTTGTTCCGCGTTGTGTATCTGCGGCGCGTGACCTTGACCTTTGTTATGACCACTACTGTCAGACATCTAGGTCCAAAGGCTATGTGGTGTAGAACGGTAGCTGATGAAATAGGGTTGCAAATGACATAATTTTTTAGAAACTTTAATTCATCTTAACTCAATGTTAATGGTGCTGCCGCGAATGCAGAAGTTCCTGTAAGACTCCATACATTTAGCTAGATGTGTGACTTGAGTATTACTACACCTTTCTGTTACACATTGTATATTTCTTGGTTTTATTAATATAAAACAATTACATACATATTTAAGTCTAAAAAAGATTATTGCATAACCTGCTTAAATAAATTAAGTTATGAATTTGCTTCTATATAAAAACAAACCTTTAAGTAAGAGAAAAAATTGCTCAAAATAACACTTTTGTGTTTTTAATAATTACTTTTTACTGATGCCCACTCACCAGCGGGAAAAAGAGGCAGTAGAATAATAACGATGATGACCATGTTAACAAAGTGGCTTATATTACATTGACATGGTTAGTGTCGAACTACTAAAATTTACATGTAGTTTTCATTACAGCACAAGGTACCTAACAGCGTTACGGTCACAGCAAAAGCATTTTAATTATAACTTTGGCATTTCATCAACCAGAGCTGCAAATTTGGAGCAAAAAATTGTATTGTTGTCACAGATATTATCTAATTTTGTTTTTGTGTAACTTTGAGGAACATTTTTTGTTTAGATAATTTAGTTAATATATTTGGCTAGCCGATATAATTATAAGTTCATAGTAACCTGTCGATCAACAAACGAGTCTCTAGTAACAACAAGCATTCATAAGACGTGTTGACGACAGACAAGCGGTCATAAAAAGTGTTGTGAAATCTGATTCACAACTTGAATGAATTTTATCAGTCACGCGCCGAGGCCCCAGCCAGGGGTTAGTGTCAAAATCCCCATTAGATTGATGATTGATTGATGGGGATTTTGTCCCGTATAATAAATAACCCATTCAAAATATACATACCCTATAGTTTAGATTATATCTCGGGAGTTAATCACTCAATCAATAAAAACTTATTAACCTCGACGTTTTCTGTCTAAATTTGAGACCAAACAAAAAATCACTAATTGTCTTATCAAATAACACTATTTCAAAAACCTAGTTCCGAATTTGAAAGAGTGAAAATTCCGAAAACTATGGTGAATAAAAAACATTTTGGTTCGACATAGTTGGGTAAAAATTAAACCTAATTGAAAGATTAATTTATGTTAAATGAATTACCTAACCCATTTAAGCAGCGCGTTTATCTAATTATTTAGCTATTTTTACCGACTTAGAACTGAGAAGATCTTAATACGATTGTATTTTTTTTTGTGTGTGCTACCTCATCTCACGTTAAGAGATATTCACATTTCTTAAATGTTTGAAAGATGGTGCTGAAGATCTGATCAGTAATTTTTGAGTTATTGTCAATAATGCGCGTGTTCAATACATTTAATCTGATCAAGGTTTCGATGATAAAGCGGTGAAGTTGGTTTTTTTAAGCTTTGCTTGCGTTAAATTACATTATAACCTAAAGCCATGTCACAACTGACATAATTCGATAATGACGCACAAAATGGAAGGTCAATCGAATTACGGTTAATTTCTTCCGCAAACAGAGCTATACAAATATGGATGAATATTTACAATACGCCGTGACGTAACCGGTCCGGACACAGGGCAACCTACACACGATTTCGTGCAAGAAACGAATAGATTGAAAAAGCTACAGATGGCTCATCATTGTTCAGCTGTATTTAATAAGATTTTTTTGTTTTTTGTATTTTATTTTTGAACTAAGTACAATTCTAAGATTTTGGAACTTAGGTATCATTTGGAACACATATGAATATAATCTGTGGCCAAGCTTTCAGAATGCTTACTTGGGTTTGTAATGCGCCAAGCTCATCTACATAGCATAATAGCAATAAAAGCCCTATATAACGTTTTCGTCAGGAGAAAACTACTCACTAGTTTGCTCCTGACGAAAACGTTCAGTTTGGAATCCATATATGGCCAAGTATGTGTCAATGGTTGACACTAGGACTGCCCACTAGTCTATACGACAAGTAAGCAATAATTGAAAAATCATTCAAAATAAATTTATGAGGTTGCTTTTCTAGAAACAATATGGTTGATTACCCTGTTAGAAGATTATTTAAGAAAATTATTTAAATGTAAAAAACAATTTAAAGAATTGGCTTCACCGCTTATGTTTTGGTTTTGGCTTGACTGATTTCGATACAATTTACATGTTTTTTTTTTTGTATTGACCACCTCTGAAGTATAATCTACCAAACAAAAACAACATCAATTTCGATTCATCATTGCCGGAAATATCGCGTAACATACAAACAAAAAAAATATAGAGTCGAATTGAGTACCTCCTTTTTTTAAGTCGGTTGAAAATGTAATGTACAATCTTTCAAAAGTATGTATTTCACAATAATATTCTGTGAACTTGGATATGTTGTTCTCTCCATTATCTGTATGAATAACAATTCCTTTATTCTATTTTATATACAAATTTTTCCCTTGAAGTAACAATACAACAATAATCTACAATACAATACGAATACATTTAATTTAGTACTAATTATAGAATACAGCAAAAAAACTTAAAAAAGAATCACAAAAGGTGGATTATTGTGTTTCCTTCAAACGAACAGATGACTCAATGTTATTTCACACGCTCTTAAATATGTCAAGGTGTTCTAAAGAATCAATGTACTATATCAAATAAAAAATAGAATCAATGACATCAAATCCCAAATAAGACCTCCGTGAAATATCGTGCCGTTTTGTCACCACCCCTATGCGATGTAAATGAACCATTCTTTACGATAATGACGGGTCGTGGTCTGATTATGATTAATCACCTGCAAATAGCATCGTTTGTGAGGCTCGTGGTACAGCTCGTAATCGCTTGAGGATCCTTCTGGTTTTTGCGTGCAGCGCCACTGTAATGAAATGTATCATTATTTTGCTGATAACCACACAAATAAGGAATGAACAAACTTAAAAGAAATTACCGACTTAAAAATTCTGCTGAACCGATTTTGAAGTAAGATTATGTTTTTGAAATAAGAAATAAAACTAAATCGGTTTATAAATGACAGAGATCTGATATAACAAACATAAACAAATACAACCGAATTAAGAACCTCCTTATTTTTTGAAGTAGGTTAAAACTGTCAAAGTCAACTGTCTCTAACAGTTGACTTTGACAGTTTGCGGCAAGCATTACACAATCTTTTAGACTGTCAGATGCTTTCCTGTCTATAGCACAAATAGAAAAATCGAATCCAGAAGGTACAAACTCTTTATTTCCGGTGCAGTTTCAAAGGCCTTTTACTATATAGAACGAGGAAATTATCTGTCCGTGTTACTAATACCTGAATTGGTAGGTATTCTAAAGTAAGAGATATAAAAATAAGAATAAACTTCAGTGAATACAAATAAAAATCAAAAAATAACAAACAAGATCGGGAAAACATATGAATATCTAAATATATATAACTCAAAGGTGACTGACTGACTGACTGACATAGTGATCTATCAACGCACAGCCCAAACCACTGGACGGATCGGGCTGAAATTTGGCATGCAGGTAGATGTTATGACGTAGGCATCCGCTAAGAAAGGATTTTGATTAATTCTACCTCCAAGAGGATAAAATCGGGGATGAAAGTTTGTTGTACTTCTTAACGCAAGCGAAGCCGCGGGCAAAAGCTAGTCACTAATAAAGATCGGAAAATTTAACTTTCATGAGTGCCTCTTCGGGCCTTTATACTTTTTACAAATGGCCAACCTTAGCTTCGTTGTCAGTACTTATCTTTTGTTATATTTAATTATACTCTTGTCAGATTAGAGTCTGTTTAGAAGACACTTTATTTGAGCAAACGATTTATTTTGTAAAAAGTGACGACGAGTAGCACTCATTGTGTCTTTGTTTTTCGATGTGTTTTCGAGTTATGATCTATTAGACACTAGCGGAAGATTTCTTCACGTTGTTACCCTTTACCTTTCAATTTCTGAGTAAAAATGCAGAATAATCAGATGAGGGTGAGGTCAGCCTAGTCGATTTAGATACAAACGCTTTAACTTAAGGACGTAATACGGAATTATTTTTACCGACTTTCCAAAAGGAGGAGGTACTTAAGTCGCCGGTTTTTTTTTTGTTTTTATGTATTTTTTACCTCATATTTTCTCTCCACGTAAGCCGATTTCGAAATTTTTTTTAGTTTGAAAGATGTTGCTTTCTAATTGGTCCCATTTAAATTTAATCAAAAACTGATCAGTAGTTCTTGAAATACCGTCAATAATGACTATTTTGTGGACTACTTTAACGATGTTCTCGTTTAACTGACTTCAAAAGTTACCTCATAACTTCTTTCGTTGTGAGCCGATTTTGATGATTATTTTTTTATTTGAAAGTTGGTGCTTTTCGTGTCTTATCAAGATCTGATCTCTACTTTTTGAGTTATAGTCAATAATGCGTGTTTAATACATTAAATCTGATGAAGGTTCCGAAGATAAAGCGGTGAAGTCAGTTTTATAACCTTTGCTTGCGTTTAATTATTTTAACGTAAATTCGTAAAGATGACATCATGCGTTTATATGAGACAAAGCCTTTTGTACAAATGGTAGAACGGACGTTAAACCTCACGAAATTGTGGATAATTTTCTATTGTCCTACAGCAAAATTTGCTCTAAATCATATTTTCGCTTTGTGCCACGTCCAGAAGTTCCAAACTTAGCGGTTCAATCTTTATGGAAGCGGGACGAACAAACGACCTCAAGCCCTGGTTTAGTAAAGTCTTTACACAAAATCAAATATCCGAACCGGCACTTAGGAACTTTACCGGACTCAAGGATATTTTGGCTTTGTTAAATGTGACTTGTTAAATGTTTGTCAGCGTCTAGGTAGGAAGACTTGTTGCTTGTAAGCCTGGGAAAAAGTGCATTCTTTGAGACTTGATATACAAAGCTCCCAAGGCGAGCGTACAGGGCGCGCATAAAGAGAAGCGCGTCCTTATTGCCGCCATAAGAAAAAAAGACGTAACTGACATTTTTGACAAAATTAAGTTATACACAACAGAAATGTCTTTAGTATTTAGTATATCTTATGACTTGTAAGAGATGCATCTGAATTAAAAGTGAGATTGTATAGGTTGCGTTAAAACATTTTAAAATTAAATATAATAGTAGGTGCATCTTATTTTCCTGATTCCGGTGATGAATATAACAAAATTTTGTAAAATATGCAAATACGTAATTTTTTCTTATGACGCTTTATATATAGTACATTTTACCTTCACATCGCCCGGGGCGCGTGCTTCTGGCGCTTTGCAACATAAACGCTTTCACACTCACATCTCCACACTAATTACAATGACTTGTGTCGTGGGTTCCGGAAACATTTACATCCCACACAAGATCCAGCTTATTGTTTTTATTTTATTTATATTCGGCTTACGATATTCGTCTGATTGATTTCATAAAACATTAAAATTATAATTAATTAAGAATGTTTTTGGACGTAAATGTTAAGGAGTTCAATTAAGATTAAAAATCTAGATATTTCGTTTTTAAAGTTACGTCATATCAACGTGTTGAATATATAAATTTCCTGCTGCAGTGAAATAATTTCATGAATAGAAGTTGCAGCTTATGAAAGCAGTCTTATAATATAAAAAAATTGTGTACACCCACCTTAACACGATTTCGTGCCAACACGTCTTTGTCATTAACTAAATTCCTTTCCTCCTTACCTTCAGTTTCCTCGAAACTATATCTTATTACTTTGGAATAGAACAGGTAATTGCTAGAAAAAGCTTGAAGGGTATTTCTGGGCACCTGCTCCTGGCTTTGCAATAAAGCTTTACAGGGATTGTTTGGTTTAATAAAATATATCAACGAGTAGTGAGTGGACCGAGTAGTGAATTGGTGGTATCGACTTGTGGTATTTTTTTCTATATAATATACGGGGTAATTTGTAAAACTTGAAACCTCTCGGAAGTTCATTCTGACGCGTAAGATCAACGTCTTTCTTGGTACTTAAATTCTGTATTATGATTTTTCAAATAAATTAAAACACATATTAGATATCTACTTTGTTAAGTCTAAGGTTTGAAATTTTAACTGGCTTTGAAGTGCATATTACGGTTTGTTTTTTGGGGGACAGTATTGTTTAAAAAAACTATTATTTAAAGATTGTATAATACATAATTTTAATTGTGTACTTAACATTATTACGGAAATATATCATTCAGAATTAAGACTTAGAACTAAATGAGCTAAGCGTTATAACGAGAATCATAGTCTTAGTTTTCAGGTATTTTACAAATAACCCTGTATGTACAAAAATATATTATTTTCTTTTATATAATATTGGCTCGCTTTTAAGCACTATCTCACCTGATGAAAAGTGAAAATGTAGTCAAGGATAGCAAACACGCTTGATCTAGAATGACTTGCTGTCAAAGATTAATTAAGGAATATATTTTTTTGTGATTTTGGTTGAATTATGGTTCTACTTGAAGGTGACCTACGACTGTATTTCGGTACAAAGTGGCAATCAAGCGAGAAGGAAAATAAGCTCTACCACTATAGATTTCATCACGATGTTACTTTCATCGGAATTTCAAGCCTGTCGCAAGATTCGAAACCACGAGCACCAATTAGAAGGTATTTGTGTTATACGATGGCGCTATCACGACTACAAAATACATATTGTAATCATACTTTTGAATGATCTTTGACAGCCAGCATCTGTTTAGGACTTAGTTAAGAGTGCTTACCACCTTCGATAACATAATCACTTCGTACAATCACTTTGAATTCTTTTTTAAAAAAACTTATATTTATTTCATGAAAAAGGACGCTGACCATCAGGTAAGTTAGAGGACAAACAATTTCCTATAATAAATTAACAAAAGAATAGTTTAAATAATGATAAACTATTTTAATTACCTTCTATTGCACTTTTTAATAATAAATACTAATAAGACTTTTTTTATCATACAAAAATACAAGACATTACTCAAACTTCAACAATATAATATCCAAGTATCCTAGCTATTTTATATTATGCCTGATAGGTAAAAATTTGGCCGCTATCTCACCTAATGTAAAGAATATAGAATAGAATATAAATTTACCTATTCTCTTTAGACTTGAAGATTCCCTCCCAGATTAATCTATTAATAATTTAGATTAATTATTCTATTCAATAAAAGTTGTTGAAATATCGTTTTATTTCTAACATAATTAGAACGAAAATCTGAATACCTTTATTTTAGTAACGACAATGTTATAACGACGTCATCGCCTACGTATCTAGGTAAACACCCACGCTATCTCTACGCCAACGCATTTGTAATGACATGTAGGTACTTTTTCGTTTATTTTCATGTAAGTACATGGTGACTCAGAATATATTCATTAGTTCACAAGTAACCTTTGATATTTTCCAGCTATTAATATCCCATTCAAGAAATTTCTTCTGCAAGAAAATAGAAACGGGCTTCTTAGATTTGTTTTGAATTCCCTCCACTTGATATGCTACGAAATTAGTAAGCTAAGCTCACTTTCGTAGAGCCATGATAGTCTACGCTGGTCTACGTCGTAGTTGGTGCTACGACACTACAGATCATGTACCAAAAAGTACGTTTTTTTTTTTTATTTGTGACAGGCTAGTGTTTGACCACTATCTCACCTGATGGTAAGTGACGATGTGATCGAAGCTGGTAAACACACTAGACCTGGAATACGCAGGCTCTCAAGGATAACTGCCGGAACACCGTATTTGGCTTGGCGGCAGACTTTCAACTTGATGGTGGTAAGCTACTTTGGTAGCAAGCCAGGCGAGCAACTCAAACAAAATGCTCTACCACCTCTAACTCTACGTATACATGATATTATATCAAGCGATGCTATGTAAAGACAAATAGGCAACTTCATCAATGTTTTGATGTGATTTTTAGCACCATTTTATTAAATTTAACATGGCATTTGTAGAACAGTACAACAAGAACAGAAAAGGTGACTATTGTGGGTAGTTGATATTTCTAATGATAAAGTGGCGTGGTAGAATATATATTGACGTATATTGACAAAAATCCAAAAATGAGAGAAAAAAAAGATATACTTACGCAGATTGTGAGCGAGTAAGCGAGAGCGAGTGCGAATGGGCTTTTGGGGGCTGAGTCACTACAGTCACCTACACGTGGTCCCCGGGTGGTGCTAAAGGTGACATTTGAGAGGTGGTAGAGCATTTTGTGAGTTGCTCGCCTGGCTTGCTACCAAAGTAGCTTACCACCATCAAGTTGAAAGTCTGCCGCCAAGCCAAATACGGTGTTCCGGTAGTTATCCTTGAGAGCCTGCGTATTCCAGGTCTAGTGTGTTTACCAGCTTCGATCACATCGTCACTTACCATCAGGTGAGATAGTGGTCAAAAACTAGCCTGTCACAAATATAAAAATAAATGGGCTTGTTGGCAGATTTATATTATAATTGTCAACGTTTTCCTTCTATGCTTCGGGTACTGGGTTTGATTTCAGGTACCACTCAATTTCAGTCTCTAAGCTTAGTGAGGGGTAAACGCGTTTGTTTATTATTTAAGACAAGGATAACATTTTTTTTAATAAATAGTTTATAAGTACCGTGAATGTTTGCTTGCACACGGTGCGGCCGCACAACAGTTTCCTCGCAGACCGTTGAAAGTTCCTCGTCATCAGACAGTACACTATTGGGTTTATCGCTGAATTTGCGTGTCCTGCAAGAAAATGGAACAGTAAGCTACATAGACATTTATTTAAATAAAACTAATCGCCGCTTCAACGTTGTGAAATATATTTAATGCAGGATTATATTTTTATTAGAAGTTGTTAAATATAAACTAAGGTGTTGCATATGCACACAGTTTGTCAGTGCGTTCATTATGACAATAGTGCATGATTTTTAAAAATCTATAAGAAGTGTTATAAATATACATTTATAATTAAAGTATATTTCAAATCACATCACACTAATATTATTAATCTGAAAATTTGTGCAAGTGTGTAAGTATGTTTATTTTCCTTCACGCTGTATCGGCCGAATGGTTTTGGATGACATTTTGAATACGCATAGCTTATAGCTAGGATTAACACATGGACTAATTTTTAACTTGTTAAACGTGGCTGAAGCTATGGGCACGGCTAGTGTTTAATATATCTGTATTGTAAGGGACTTGATATACAAAGCGCCCGAGATGCCGGCTCCGGGCACAGTAAAGTTAAAATGTATGGCGCCTAAGGGACCTTGATCTACAAAGCAGACAGAGCGCGCGGCCGAGCGGAGGCTCTTTTCACCGCGCTGCCGACGTTTTGTATAGGCTCTAGTGTAACAAAATATACAAATCACACTGTACGCGCGCCTCGGGCGTTTCGAATATCAAATCTCTTACAACTGGAAGGCCTCGGATAAATCTTGCTGCGTAGATAGTCAAAACTGGCTAAATCATTAATAAAATAAAATTAAATTCTATTTAACACGATGAAAGTATTAAACATACAACAACAGAAGTGACGCCATAAAAAAGAACGCAGATTCAAAATTAAATTACATATAGCCCCTTAAAATAGATGACAGACTCGAATATTATATTATTTCGGGAATGAAAAGTTTTAACCCACAGGACCAACGAAAATGTAACAGAATTAAACTAATTAAAATCGTATTATGTATCTTTTTCTGCCTATAGAAATTACATGGATGGTGTTCATGCGCAAATGAGAATATGTCGTCGTCGATTTTGCATTATTTCCCTAAACTTATGCTTAATTAGTATTACAGTTAGTGTAATATTGGTGAATTATTTATCGGTAATAGTTCGCAAAAGGAAATAAGTGTAGTGCCAAGTCGAAAAAAGATTTTTTTAAGTATAATATCTTAGTCAATGTGCTTAGTGTATTTTATTTAGTTTCGTTTATGATCTGAATTTGATTATGAATATATGAATACGGCAAACACCAATTTCATTATCGAAATCAATTTAGCTTACAAATAAATAAAAATAGAAACAACAATATAACAAAACCAAAATAAATTATCAATGGAAAAAAATCAGTAAATTCGATTAATTGTTTATTCTTATTTAATGAAGTATAGAAAATAAATGCCCATACTCGTATTTAAAAAGAGCACAAAGCTTAGGGATGTGGTGAAATTTTAATGAAAAAATATCCAAAAATTTGTATGTGTGTGTGAATGTTTGTTACGACCGTTATTGTATGGAATGTGTGTAACGTATTTCCGTAACGAATAAGCCCTTTTTTATGATACAAAGAATGTATATAGATAGCTTTGGTTCCGGAATAACACAAGGCTACTTTTTAACTTAAACGAGTAAAAGAAATTACTCGTACTCACACTGGTGTTGCAAAACAGTGTGACCACGAGTCCGCAGTCTAATTAACGCGGGTGAAACCGCGGGGCACAACTAGTACCTTCATAATATACACAATCATGGTAATAAGGTGTAACGTAGAATATTTCTTTTGGTTTTAAATTAGCCATTGCATACATGTTATCGGGCTTTGTCCAGATTCACAAATTAGTTAAACATGCCTATTTTCTGCAGTATTTTAGGTGGCCGTTATTACTCCTATTCGTACCAAATTAACCCAAATTTGAAACTCTTACCTTAACTCTTCCTATTGAATATTCACCCTAAATCGATGCGGTAGAAATGGGTAAAGGAATTCCAATTTGTTTTCCAACCAAACGAAACGTGATTGGTGGGATTCTATTGGAACCGCCGCGATATAGGGGATACGGTAGGCCCTAATGCGCATTATTCAAACAAATTTACAAAATTCTAAATAATTTATGATAATAGCAATTTCTGGATCACTGCACACATAACGATGCACTTACAGGTGGAGCACGGCTATCAGTACAATTATGCTTCATCTGGAATAATGCAGTATGCATCATACTTTTCCATTAGGTGACATGATTTGCATTTGTTTTATTTGCTTCAAGTGTAGGTTTAAACAGATGTAGGGTTAAGTGTATCAATATAGTTCCCACACTTGGTCATAATAGTGACATGCAAATATTGATTTGAGGGCTAGGAAGTTAGATATCTTGAAAGCGTCATAATAATACAAATACAAATACAAAATCTTTATTTGCTTGAATATGGGTACAATTAGCTAGTGAGAGTTATGACAAATAGTGCTCCATATTCCGCCATTGCGGCATGCAAAAATTAAACAATATCAGTGACCAGAGATCACATATTATACCATGTTAATGTATTAATTAACACATACACACATAAATTGGTACTAAAACGAAAGAAAAAAATAATATAAGTGGGCACTTATCTCTAAATTATATAAAAGTAAAAACATTTGAAATTAAAAATCAGAAGTCAATTAATAAACAATAATAATAATACACCGAACACAAGAATAACGTTTTTTTTTAAAACACAACTATAAAAGATGGAATTATGTAATAAATGTTATTATCAAAATTACAAGAACTTGTCAGACAGATATTGACCAATAGTATAGTAAGATTTTTTTACTAATAAGTTAAAAAGATTATTTTTAAATGTATCAATATTTTCGAATTGTAAAATATATTTTGGTTAATGGTTATATATTCTGGGTGACATACAGAAAATTTGGTTATTATTTAATAATTTTGGTTATTGTTAATATATTCTATATGTGGCCCAATTACAATAAGTGGAAATGGAAAAATCATCATTAAAGTTATAGTCAAGAGATGTCAAAATTTCAGAGTAATAATTTCAAAGATAAATTCAGAATATTAATCCTAATACACCCGCGAACGATATGCCCGCAGTGCGCGAGGATGTGCACAAGTAAAATTGGTTACATAAGCCATATGCAATCAGACGACCGTAAGAGCGAGCCTTGGCTGAAATCGGGCGGGAAATTATTATCATAATAATGCGGCCTGAAAATCCAAAAACTGTAAACACTCCTAGGCCAAAAACACAAATCAATTGTGCGACAGATGGTAATATTTTTTGGAGTGAAATTCATTTCATAAATCTATATATTATTTAATAAATGAACACAGCCGTAATCAGAATTTTCTGACCAAATTTTACAATGTCCGTGTAGGATTTTTTCCTTCCTGTTTTATATTGAGGAAAAAGAGATACTTTTTGATACACGTGTTGTGTTACATGAAACGTTATTGCCGAACTTCACAAGTCTTGTCAAAACAGTTATCGATACAATAACACAATTTCATAAAACATTATATGTACCCAGCCACAGATATTACAAAAGTTTATCAATAGTTGGGGATAGCGAACATATGTAATCAGCGAATAAGTACCTATACTTACAAAACGTAGGCAAAGTAAAAGAAGATCTTAATAATCACGTTAATTAATATACTCGTTATAAAAGTTTGTATGTAAATGTGTAACCGTGAAGGTATAATTATAGATAGATGTATAATTTTAGTAGGAAATATAGGCAATTGGTCCGTAGATTGATAATTAGAAAAAAATAATAATCACAGTGTGTGTTTATGTGTAAGTTTGTTTTATCTATTAACGCCACATCGGCTGAACTGCTTTGTATGACATTTAATATACAGATAGAGAGCTATAAGTATAAACCTTAGAATATAATTTTCGCTACTAGTAGCGAAAATTATATTCTAAGGTTTATACTTATAGATACTAGTATCCAACAAGTCATAATTACATTATTCATAGACGACCCAGTTGGCGCAGGTGCTCGCCCTCTGCGCCGTGGGTCCTGGGTTCGATTCCCGGCAGGAGCACAAATATCCCTTGGGAAGGAATTTTGTACTTCTGGTTCTAGGTGTAATGTGTGTGTGATGTTAATGTTTCCGGCACCCACGAAAGTGAAAGTGTTTATGTTATGTGTATCATGTACTAATCATTTAGATTTTAATGAGTTGGTTAAAAACAAGCTACCAAAAACCTACTAAATATAATATACAAAATAAATAAACGTGAAGCAACATACATATATGAATATTATAACTTAATTTACCTATAGTCGCATATAATACGAATAGGTGTTCCAAAATTATTCCAACAAGAGAAACTGAACATGTCCAACTCCAAACATGAAGTTTGAACTAAGTAAAGCCAAAGTTTATCAACACACAGTACATATTATGTGTGAAGTAAAATGATCATAGATATTACAGAGTAAGGAATTAATCATCTAAAAATATTGCTATGGAATTATCGAAATACGATCCACGTAGCTCAGTGGGTAAGTCCTAGCTTTCTACACTGTTAATTAATCAATCAAATTCTTATTCTCTCTCTTAAGTAAACATTTTTTGCCGAGTCTAGGACTAAGATATAGAGGGACTGGTGCCTGAAGTAGGTTGATAACAACCTGTATATACAGGTTACCAGAACTCCTGCTAGTACAGTTCGGCAACTATTATTAAGAAACATAACTTAATACAATAAATGTTGGAGAATATAGAAGGCACGTATAGTATACTTAATGCTTGTGTAACTAAGTAAGATTGTTTGTGTGTGTGTGTGTTTGTGTAAAGTGTGTGTGTGAATTTTTTTGGACCTGCCGAAAATCGAAACTAGTACCTAGTTTCGATTCTCGGCAGGTCCAAAAATTTTTCTGCTTCTGAGTGTGATTATTTGCGTGATGTGAATATTTCAAGTTATTGAACTTAGTACGGGCTAGAGTGTGTAAGCATTTCTTTTAATGTTATTTGTAGCGATGGGAGATGTTATTCTATTTCTGATTCCCATAAACCGATGCAAAAATTTTTTTTTTTTTTTGGGTTTTGGGTCCAATAGACCCTTGAAGCATGTTGTAAATTAAACCCATCAGGCACACGAAGGGGCTTAGTTAATATTTTTTTTGGGTTTTGGGTCCAATAGACCTTTGAAGCATGTTGTAACATTTTACCCATTAGGCACACGAAGGGTTTAGTGTAGAGTTGTTCTTAAACCTATTTGTTCAGCTTTTTGTTAAACATATTAAAGTAATTTTAGATTGTTATTTGTACTATTAGTATGACATTTAGACGGTCAGAGTACTTTATAAGTCTCAGTAAAAAAATATTGTAAAACATTTGTAAAAATAAGATTTGAGGAGCCAATATATAATGCAATAGCCATGTCAACAGGTATCTTCTAGGCAAGCATGCTCCATCTTCGACCACATCGCAACTTTCCATCAGGTGACATAGTGGTCAAATGCTTGCCTATAGAGAATAAAAAAATCACAAAAACATCCAAGTTAAAAGTTTGTAACAAGTCAATGTAGGTAATCAAAATTAAAAAAATACCGATTTCGATAAGTGTAGGTATTTTATGTTTTAGTTGTGTTAAGTGTTAACCCCCTTTATAATTTCCTTTTTTTTTATATTCTACTCGGTAAGTTTGGTAATAATATTTTTATTAACTTTAAATCTCGAGTCAACAGATATCTTCTAAGCAAGCATACTCCATCTTCGACCGCATCGTCGCTTTCCATCGGGTGAGATAGTGGTCAAATGTTTGCCTTTCGTAAAAAAGAAAATGTTCTGTTATTTTAGCGCCATAAACCCACCGTTTTGTTTTTTTTAATACCAATCTAAAACATTGATTTTTAAGACATTAATCAATACCATAATTGTCAAAATCCATCCAGCCGTTTGAAAGATACGAGGTAATAAAGAAATTTATAAATATAGGTATATACCCACATACAAAATCTGCGCGAAAAACATTACCCTTCCTCGGCAGTCGGGTAAAAAGATAGCAAAGAAAATTTATTTAGACAACAGAAATAGAAATCTCTTGGATGGTGAAGGTCATGAGGCATAAAAAAAGAGTATTAGACATACGTACTAGAAAGTATTACACAGAATATGGCAGTAGATTCATTAACTTTCATGAGTATCTCTTTGAGGCCAATGTACATAAACAAATTGGAATTTCTTCACTTCCAATAGCTTTCTAGTATTCATTTCTCCGCTTACCTATAAACAAAGCGTAAGGCAGCACCGCGCTCAAATCCTTGGCGTTGACGAGACTGACATCCAGCAGCAGCTGCATGATATTATACGGCAACCAACACAGTGCAAACAGCACCGCCAGTAGCAGCAGGAGCCACGCGACCCGCTTCCGCTCCTTCATCAGTCTTAAACCCTGGGAAAATTGGTTTCTATGTAACGGGTAATTATTGTTCAAAATCAAAAAACACAATTCCACCTATTATGAATGTGTTTTATTTATTGTCGCCACCGTGTGTGCCGAAAACAAACAATATTTTGTTTTATTTTAAGAAGATCTATAAATCAATCTAGTTCTCTTCAGATCATTGATTTTGCAACCTTTACCGACTTCCCAAAAAATGAGGAGGTACTCAAGTCAACTGTTTTTTTTATGTGGCTTACCTCATTTAACTTTAACTTTAGTTCTCGTTTACCCGACTTCAAAAGTTACCTCATAACTTCTTTCGTTGTGAGCCGATTTTGATGATTATTTTTTTATTTGAAAGCTGGTGCTTTTCATGTGGTCCCATAGAAATTTGATCAAGATCTGATTTCTAGTTTTTGAGTTATAGTAAATAATGCGTGTTTAATAAATCTTATCAAAGTTCCGAAGATAAGGCGGTGAAGTCGGTTTTTTTAAGCTTTGCTTGCGTTTAATTATTCTCCTACCCGATAATTCGAGTAGATATACGATTTATTTTCTTTAAGTAGAGTACGTGTATTATTTAATTTGTACATTAATAACAATATTTAAGCACGTACCTAAACCTTTAAACTTACTAAATTCCTATATTTATACAAGACACCGTCGTCCAATTTTATTGCTTTAATCCTCTCCATCCAAATGTTGTCTGAAAGAGATCGCTCTTAGTGATAGGACCACCTGTTATTAGATTATCAATTCTGGTCATGTACCTTTTTCTTAAAGTGTTCAGTAAAGAGCCGAGTTTATCTATCTACCTATGTGCCAGTCCATTACCTATCTGAATCCATTTACAACATTGAGCCCAATTAAATAAGCACAAATATAAGTACAATTAAACTGTGTGTGTGACATAATTTACAAAAAAAAATATCATTTCCATGCTGTATTGTTTTCTTTTTGTTATTGGTGCCATTTTTTTTAGCTTTTGCGTGCCTTTGCGTAGGCAGTTCACCGAAAATAATGAAATAACCCGACCTTTTCTCCACACACAATATCGTTTGAATAGGTATTTTCGTCGCCAACAATGTCTGGAACGCGATGTGAAGAATATTAATTTCTTGATTTATAGAAGGTATTTGAAAATTATATATCATTAAACTGTTAAGATATAATAAAGCATAAAGCGTATTACATCTTAACAGTTCGTTGGCCTAAACGAGCTCCATCGTCGACCACATCGTAATTCACCATAAAGTGAGATAGTGGTAAAACGTTTAGTTATTTTGTACAAAAAAAGAATTTACGATATCAGGGATAGAAATATAAGTTATATAAACTTAATTTTCGGAGTGGAGTCAATATTCCGTGGAACTTGATTTATCAATTTTGGTGTCTCTCTAAATGTTATTGCCCAAAATAAATTATATTCCATTTTTGAACAGAGGAGCTATACAAAATAGGTGTAAATTAAGTACTATGTTTTCCTTTGGTTTATAATTAAATAACCACAATCCAGTAAAAGACTATAAGTAAGACTGTGTAAGTATACTGGGAACCAACGAGGAGCTTTCTTCATTTCAAAACCCCAGTTCATGATACCACACAGGATAGGGTAGTACTTAATATACTAAATTTGAAATCATAGATGGATGTATGTAGCTCAATCACGTCGAAACTACTGTACGGGTTTGGATAAAATTTGGCACACAGATAGTTTATTACCGGAGTTAACACATAAGATGGGACTTTTTACCTACTACGCGGATGAAGGTGCAAGCAGAAGCTAGTTTGCGTTAAAATTGCGTTTCAAAATAACAACCAAAGCGATATTCAAGATGATATTCTCAATCTGAAATTTCAAAACTTATTTCTAATATCAGAAATAAGTTTTGAAATTTCAGATTCGGGATCGAGGAAAAAGGGGTATCCATATATATTTTTTTATTATTGACTTACCTGTTGCATGCTGACATTGCCCTCGTCAAGATCGAAGGGCGGGCGGACGGAGCAGAGAGTGCGCCCCATACACGCGTACGACATTATTGTTATAGAACCTGCATGAAACAAATCAAGAATTATCAATCTTTCTACAATATTAGGGACTTGATATACAAAGCGACACAGGCGCGCGCCTCAGCTGCTGCTGCCACTGTATAAATACGCGCCCTGTCCGCTTAGTATGTTTTGTTACACTAGAGCCCATACAAAAACGACGTCGGCAGCGCGGGGTAAGCGTCGCGGGCGCGTATATTAAGTCCCGGTGCCATACATTTTATCTTCACAGTGCCCGAGCCGCGCGCCTTTGGCACTTTTTATACTAAGTCCCTAAGATACAACTTATTTGATTTATATTTGATGTAGCGATTGTTTCCTTTTCGCAAAACTGTGTTTCAAGAAGTAATAATAATTTAGCACTTTACTATTCACATAATGTTCTCCTATCTTACAATTCCTCGGGGTGCGACCCTACTAAGATGATTCATGACTGATTTGGACGAACTGCGCTCGTTGAGGGAAAATTCAACATAATATCCCAAAATTGAACCTTCAAATCAGAAAAAATAGAGTTTACAATATGAGATGTTAAGGTTTAGAGCGTCCGTTTATCCTGTCAATATATACATATGAAATATAGTGGCGCACACATAATTATTATATTAAGAAATAATTATGTCAATGTTTGTTGGCAATGTTAATTACAAACTAAATATTAAATTACATATAAAAGTCAATTCCAGTTAAATTCGATATTCATTGTTATTATTTACATTTGTCTTGATTCATGCGTTATTTTATTGATTAAGAAATTCATTCAAAGTATAAAAATGTTTTGTCCTTAGCCAACATGATAATTCAGTTTTAAATCGTACAGCGTAGAATTGCCAAGATTTGGATAAGTTTCATGCACTTATTTGCTTTGTGACTTCTGTGAATAAAGATATTACTATCAACGTATCTATTTTAGCTCTTGGGTCAGATATTTAAAATATATAAGAGTTAAATAAAATTCATGCATATCTCGAAACACTGATATTTAATATTCATTTTGTATGATTCATTCCACTTATTATGAGATCTAACATTTATTTTTGAAATCTCAATTATTTTAGGCTTAAGGGGCCTGCGGAGGTTGATTTGCCCATACAATCGTAATACCGAAAATATTTATAATTCAAGCATATTACCACCATACTGTGCTGTTATTCACATTTTAAACGTATTAATCTAGGTTCCTGGATAGTTTTTATTCCAAAATAATTACCTAAACCGAAATATAAACTAATTGATTTTCACACATTATTACGACGTAAATATCGCATCTTAAACTTGTTCGTTTTGTATTAAAAACTAACACATTTCTTTTGTCATTAGAACAGAAACATAGATTATCATTTTAAGGTACTATTAATGCAAAAAACAATGGCTAAACATTACATTTTCATTCATAATTTTTGGTATTACGGCACCTATCATAATTTGTTCGGTCGGTAGTGCTATCGCATCAAGCATGGGCACAGTTTGCCAGTTAAACAGAGACAGCCTATAGATCGTTTCACAGACTACCCCGGCCTCTTAAGTTTAGAAAGAGCACAATTCACATTTAAATTTAACATTTAGTTTGGGGCCTATTGAAACTGATATTGGAATATGAATTATTAGATATTAGTGGAATTTGTTAGATATTAGTGGAACAGTAGCTAATGCTAAAAGGTCTTTTGTTATATTGACATTGCATATGTCATCAGGCATGTTCAAAAATAAGACGAATATTATTTTTAAGTTTGGACTTGCCTCTAATGGACTGCCATCAGTGCCTACGCTTTAGTTGTAACTTTTCACGCTAGCCTGTTCAGAAGCACGCACGATTAGAGCGTTCGGTAAGTGCCAGTTGAAACGCTCTAGTGCCTCGGATAATTACAACCAAACAACCGCCTCAAGAAAAGGTTGTATAACACTCTGACGCCTGTCAATTTCAAATTTCTATGAAAATCCCCGCGAGTACGTGAAGTCAAACTGAAAGTTGAAAATGAAAATTGTTTGATATAAAATTTACTGTCATAATATGTAGATTACTATACCTATTATTAATTATTCCGTGATGCTATGTCCCGTGCATAACAAATAACCAAAGTTGTAGGCACTGAACGCAGTCCTGCTGTTAAACGAGCAAGGCTCCAGTGTTTAACAAATGCATTTCCTAGAACGCAGACGTCAGACATTAGAACTCGAGCCAAATCCTATACAACATTATTTTATAAGAAAACATATTGTGACGATTCCGCATGAAGTTAAATAAGAGCGGGAGGATAATCATTTATTTGTTCAAAATCAAAATCAAAATCGTTTATTCACATGGGCCCCAAAGAGGCACTCATGAAAGTTAATGATTCTATTGCCAGATTCGCAGAATTACAGCCATCTCGAGAAGAACCTGGCAAGAAACTCGGTGGCGCACTTTTTTTCCAGCATTTTTTAAAATACATTCTTAATCTCTAAAACATAATTTTATTAACCTAGGTGTTATTATGGTAGTCGCTAGAAAGAGCTTGTGAAGTTTGCCTCATTCAAAATTTATATGACTTTTATCTGACATAAACGAGGTACAAAGGTAAAATGCTACAAAGAGTTATTTATGATCATCGTTTCACAATTCCTCCCTAGTTGGTTTATTTACGTGGCCATTAACGCACACGCGATCTGCACATATCAACCGTCATATGCTATAAATATTTTATTTATACACTAGTCTATACTATAGATATGTTTGATGCATTCATTCACTACGCTTGATTTCACATAGTCTTTTTTTATGCGGAATAGACAAGTATTTGACCACTATCTCACGTAAAATGATGATGCTGCCGAAGATGTGATATGCTTGCCTAGAAGAGACCTATTCACACGAGACTTGAAGACTCCCAGATTATACCGTTCGGGGAACAAAGACGCAGGTAATGAGTTCCACTCCTTCGCTGTACGGCTGATGAACGTAGAAGCGAAACGCTTTAAGCGAACTTTTTGTTTCTTCTTTTTTTAAATCGGCAAGTATTTTACCACTATCTCAACTGATGGAAAGTAAAGATGCGGCCGAAGATGTAACATGCTTTCTTATAAGATACCTATTCACTCTAGACTTGAAGACACCCAGATTGTACGTCGACTAGCTTATCATCGCCAATGAGCCTTTTTGGTTGCCGGACGATGAACTCAAGAGATTCAAGCTGGTAATTAGCGGATATATCCCACAGGTGGCCGCAGTACACCACAATACACGATCGGACTTGAGCTTGATACAAATAAAGAAGCTGCCTCGGTGTGTGAAGTACTGCCTAACCTTTGCGGCCAGTTGAGCTCTAGAAACGATGTGAGTGCTAAAATTAAGATTTGACGATAAGGTGACGCCTTGGCGTTCTTCTTGATTCTCAAGCTTGTTCGCCATTGGTATTGGTACATCTTGAAAGTTTGGAGATAGATGATTTAGTCGCCGTTTGGCGAGAAGTGTCACGCTTGTGTTCTTGACGCATCGAATCGAACTAAGTTGGCTTCGCCCCAATCGGTCACGGCCATCAAGCTCGAGTTCAATCGTCCGATCCTTGCCTCTCTTTGTGACTGGACCTATATATCTCACAAGCTCGTGCATTGGATAGGTATCTTTCGATAAAAGTGCAGTCGTCTGCGTACCCAAAGATACCGGGCTTAAGCAGTTCGTTTATATGAAGCAAAAAGAGCGTTGCCGCAGCGTTAGATCGGACGAGCAGCCGTCAACGATAACTTAAATCGACTGTTCCCTCAAGAAATCCGAAACCCAAGCACATAACCCGGGGAGGCTATTATGCCAAACCCTATCAAAGGCTTTGCAAGTGTCAAGCGATACCGCAAGTTCTGTTTTGATTCTATTTGCATTGCATCACTTTTATTCCAACTCTATTCGTGTTTCAGGCTTTATATTTGCTATGATTTGCGTTTGTACCTATAATACTGGCGTAGGTAAAGTTTTTTTAAACAAAGAATAAGTACCTCGTTCAAAAAAAAAAGAATTTTTTTCACTGTTTGGTAGATACACTTTTTTTTTTTATACACTTAATCCTGTTACATTTTAAAACGTTTAATTACTATAAAATTAAATAAAATTGTTATACTTTAAGATACATAAATGGTGCCAAATTCGAAGCAAGTTTTTTCTCTCGTTATGTAATAAAAATACCTTGTTTGTATCTTTATGTAATTACCTAGAATAGAATCATTAACTTTCATGAGTGCCTCTTTGGGGCCAGGAATAAACGAATTTGATTTTGATTTTAACCTCTTATATAATTCGTTAATAAGCTTGCTTTTGTTTATTTATTCTGTGGTTGACTGGCAAGTCATCAGATAGGAGGCTCAGTCTAAATAAGAAAGTCTATTTAGTCTATGATAGGAGGATACAACTATCTCGATGATTGTCATTTATTTAGTCTAGATTTTTTATATGACACTAAAGGATAGTTAATTTAATTTTGAACATTAATAACTTACAATAGCTACGGATTTAGACGGTAGAGTATTTCATAATGCTATTCAATATTGGCTGCACTCGACCAAGCTTAGTACAGTCGTAAATTGTTATCCTGAGTAGAAAAATCTGCCGTCAAGCACCAAGCTGTGCCGGAAACTATTTCGAGAGCCTCTTTCTAGGCTTTAGTGTTCTTATAGCCCTCAAGTATGTCTTTATTTACCATCAAAAGAAATTTGATAATCGCTAGCCTAGCAGACTAATCAAAATAAATAAATAAGCTCATATACAAAAAAATCAAAAAACACGACAGCGTAAGAAGTGAACATACATTTTTAATTTCACACTTTTTTGGTAATAAGAGCTATTATGCCAATGTATAAGAACTTTATCACGGCTTTATTAAAGTATTTAAACTTTAAGTAAGAGTTTCTTACCAACATTAAATCGTTATAAATGGCAATTCTAAATGCTAAATGGCAATTCAAAAGAAAAATGTAAAGAAACCTAATGATGATTTTGATGATGACGTAGCGCAGTCGAGTTAAAACATGCCTTAGTCGATGACATGATGAAAAGTAACTCTTCGACAAAAAACATGCAAAGATTACCGACGCTAAAACAAATTTAAGTACTAGGCATGTGGGAACACTTTTTCTTCCTTTCCTTTTGACGTGTGAAAGGATCCATCCTATATGAGAGAAATACAAAACTGCTGGGAAACCCATTTGACTATTCCATTAGAAATGGACCCGAATATACTATTACACTGAAAGGGGTAGAGGGATGAAAATGACGGAATTACGGGCGATAAGGGCCGATAAGATCCGGTATAACATCGGTTCTCAAACTGGTTTGCCTCTTGACCTTTGAAGGATTTGTTCTATTAGTTACAAGCAGACGTTAAAGGGTCAAGTTTGGAATTACATCGGTTGAATGTGAAATTCTACTGGTTAAAATTAATGTTCTGACAGCTTTCTTAGAGAACCAGACATTAATGGCTTAGTAATAGCGTTATTATTGACCTCATCATGAACCACCAGGTGAGATAGCGATCAAACACTACCCTATTTTTTTGCTCGATAGGCAAGCATTTGACTACAATCTCACCTAATGGAAAGCGATGACGCAGCCGAAGATGTAGCATGCTTGCCTAGGAGATACCTATTCACTCTTGAATTGAAGACTCTCAGATTATACAGTACATAAAATATATAAAAGTATCAATGATAAAAAAATATAAGTTTATAGGCATCACAAATGAAGCTTTGGTGAGTAAAAACGTTAGAGATTTTCGTTACTATATTTTTTTTTAAATTTCGATGCATATTTGATAGAATTTCTAGTATTGGTTGTGATTGTGTGTGTGATGTGAATGTTTGCGGCACTCACATGTGTCGTTACAAGTTATCTTACTTAATGTGGGGCTGTGAGTGTGAAACCGTTTATGTTTATATTAATTTTAGGAATGCTGCTACGTGTTCGTTTGCATTAAATTAATTAAAATCCATAAATATTATCTACAATAGATATTGAAAGATAAATAATAAATTATATTGAATTGCGAACGAATGGAACTCATTGCCTCAGTCTTTGTTCCCCGAACAGCATTATCTGGGAGTCTTCAAGTCGAGAGTGAAGAGACATATTCGGCCGCAACATCACCTTCCATCGGGTGATATGGTGGTCAAATGCTTGCCTATAGATCATAAAAAATCTTAAAAATTTCGGTGGAATAGAAAATAATGTCTAATAACTCAATATGATGAATTATTACTAAAGTTTTCGTGGGTTTTACACATAATAGTTTACAAATCATACGGCTTCACTCACGAAACCTAGGTCGCAAGTGTCAACCCTAAATCGTGAGTCAAGCCGTATCATTTATAATTATATTATGAATAACATTTTGGCTGATTTTTGTTTTAGCAGATTCGTAACAAAAATGTATAACAATAGGTAAATAGTTTTATATACAGATCACTCAAATACATGAAGCTGAATGATGGAAAGTTAGTATTCTTTTAGATAGGTACCTACTTGTTATTGACAACGTTGATTGAAAGTTCCAAGAAACTTAAGATTACTTTAATTCTAGTATTCTTAGAAACTTGTCATCTCGTGTTTGATAGTTTGCTTTTTTTGCTTAGTTTTTTTTTGATCTTGTAGTTAGTTCTTCGATCTTTCTTTTCCTTGGGGAGTAAACTTAGATAGGCTACTAAGATGACGAACGCGCACTGAACTAAACCAATAGGCTTTTGGAGGCTGAGTCACCCACGTCCGTAGGAGGATACCCCTTAAGTCTGACTCCCTACACGTGGTCCCCGGGTGGTGCTAATCAGGTGACATTTGAGAGGTGGTAGAGCATTTTGTGAGTTGCTCGCCTGGCTTGCTACCTAGCTTACCACCATCAAGTTGAAAGTCTGCCGCCAAGCCAAATACGGTGTTCCGGCAGTTATCCTTGAGAGCCTGCGTATTCCAGGTCTAGTGTGTTTACCAGCTTCGATCACATGGTCACTTACCATCAGGTGAGATAGTGGTCAAACACTAGCCTGTCACAAATAAAAAAAAAAAATAAAAAAAATAGGCAGTTCAAATCAAGTAGGTTTTACTTGATGACAGACGCAGTCCGCTTTGTATATGTTTCTTAAACTTTATTGTTGTTAAAATGTATTTTGACTCACCTGGTATTGCATACACTAAAGTAAAGCTGAACATCCCGAACTGCTTCCTGGTTTCGGGACTGGACCACTCCTCTGTACAGAACTGCACGTCTCTCGTTTCTATCTAGAAACAATGACAATGTTAAAACCAAATCTATATTATATTTAGGTTTTTAATTGCTTTAGTAAATTTTAATTGGATAAAGCGCTCTCTAGAATATATAAAATTCCCGTGGGCATAGTTGCGTTCGTCTTTTAAGCAGAGATATCATGTTCGATTTCCGGCGACAACACCAGTTTTCTCCACCAGTAAAATTTGTGTTTCTGGTTCTGGTTTCAATTATGTATGAGATGTTGAAAGTTACCGGCAACCACGATACACGTCATCGAAACTCAACTAACCAAATGGGCAATTCAATTGGGAACAATTTCTAAATTTCGTTATTAATCAATTCCTGTATTAACGCACTCGCTCTTTGAGGGTCTCTATCACCTATGACGAGACACGTATCATCCGCAAACGGATAACAAGTACAATGATGTATGCAATTACTTATTTCATTGACATAAGACAAGAAGTGAAGAGGGCCTAGGACTGATCCTTGGGCCGTGTCCTCCATTGCTGTTATTGATTCACTGTAGGTATTGTCCACTTTGACAGTAGTAGTTTGATTTTTGAGATAATTCTCGCACAAATGAAGCAAGAGATCCCGGACTCCGGAATATTAAGCTTACTTTGTCCTATCATTCAAATAACCATTTACTTCGTCAGTGTTAAAGTCATTTATGAATTTCCATTAAAAATTGTATTTGTTGTAAGTGTGAATTGATAATGCAACGAATTCAAAGTTGTAATTATTTAATATTACTTAACATAATTCTAGATTACTGGACTTATTTAAATTTTCTTATCAGTCTTTATTTAACGTTAACTTTTTATGCAGTCGGGTTTTTAGATTAAAAATCTATACTGACTTTTCAAGGTGAAATTTTTTTAAGGACGGAGTGGATTGGATTTTATAAAACAAAAAAGTGTAACGTAAAAGAGACAACTATAAATGTTTATAAGTTTTACTTCTACCGCGTGTTTTCTTATCGTTTTTTTTTCTTATTAAGATTTATTTCTTCTTTCAGATTTATATTGGTTTGCAATAAATGGTAAAGTATTTTAATAAATATTTAAAAAATACAGGTTAGTACCTGTATTTTTCCCGCAAGAAGCATTAGATCAAACAAACAAATAACACCTAAAAAGAGATTTGGGAGACTGTTTACATAATGAAGCAACAATTTTTTAACAAAAGAATCACAAAGCGTAGAAGCGACTAGGAACCGTAATTAATCAACCTTCTTTATCTCAGACCCTTTGTATAGAAACATGAAACTGAAGCGAAAGAAAATAAAACATAGTCACAGTAAAAGTAGAATGACAGTAATTTCAGTGATTCGAAGGTGGATCAAAAATAGTAACTTTGTCCAGTATTAAATCATCATATCCATTGTATAGTGACTCAACCTGTATATAATAATATACAGGTTGAGTCACTATACCATGGATATGAAGATTTAATGCTTGAAAAGAAAATTTTTCGTTCAAAATCAGTCTCTTGTCAATCTCTCTTGTAAAATCTGTCGCCTAATCTAGTTAGGCTACAAGGACACGCTCATGAGATGGACCAACAAATTATATCGGGCCAGAATCTAAAAAATCGCAACATGCGGTAAGTTCCTCTATAAATTTTTTTTTGAACTGCCCTTTGTCTTAGTTGGATGGATATAGGCCTTCTTAGCAAGGGTATCGGGTTAGATTCATAGTAGGTAGTGCAGTCTCTCGTAAAGTTCTAAATAACAAATTTTAGTAAAAATGTTAGTACTAAATTAAAACAAAAATGTACTGAAATATATATAAATAAATTAAAAATAATATATCCTGCTTGAAGGTTAATTAATTAGTAAGTACCTACTTCCTGATTATAAGTTAACTACGACTACGTAGAATTTAGAATGGAATAGCATAAAATAAATGTTATAAAACACAGAAAATTTAACAAAAGTTACTAAACTCAAGACCAAAATATTTATTTGCATAAAACATGAGTTATATTCACTTACAAAGATATTCAATAACATTTTCTAGACGTCATGTTTTGTCTAAATTGCCGTACAAATTTGAGAGAATGGACTGGGATACGTTATTGTAATCAATATAATACAGCACGTAACGCCATGATTATGTAAACATGCTGTTTATACTTACTGTATCTCTGTTACTATGTCATAGTGACAAGCAAAAACCTGCTCAATCAGGCAGGAGGAAACTCGACAGAGCGTTAAATTTTAATCACAAAAAATGTCACGCTGGGAATAAAATAAATACCTGAAACTTGGTTGATTGAAATTTTTACTCTTTTCTGTGAATATTTATTGACCGAGCGAAGTAAAGTTATGCTGAATCGTATACTCAAATAGGATGTTGTTACTGACAAAATAATTTACTAGCCCGTCTATTGTGAGCTTCTAAACCTAATACAAACAAACAAACAAACAAACAAACGCATTCCCACTCACAGCCCCACAATAAGTTCAAAGACTTGTATCGTGGGTGCTGGAAACATTCACATCACACACACATTACACCCAGAACCAGAAGCACAAATATCCTTGGGAAGGAATTTGTGCTGCTGCCGGGAATCGAACCCAGGACCCACGGCGCAGAGGGCGGAGACCTGTCCACTGCGCCAACTGGGTCATCATTACATAATGATAGTACTTTAAATTCTTACCATATAAGTTAAATCCTTTGGTCCATATTCCCTTTAGTTTTATGATTTAATACCTATAATTGACCGAAAGAAGTGAGGTCTCTAAGTTAACTAAACCACCGAGGTTCCGCACCGTCCGTCAGGCCTCTGTTAGTTTTGAGGGCTTCGAAATTCTGTATTCATTTTGTGTGACGAAAAGTGAGGAAACACTTTGTTGTATAGTTAAAATGTTTCCCTGTGATATAAAAGTTTCACTTCTGTCGTGTGTCTTTACGACACACCTTGTTTTTTTAGCAAAAACGTATAGTAAATAAAACATGATTACGCGTCAAGACTACCGAGCAAAACTTTGAAGATATCTCACACTACTCCGTAAATTCAATTCATTTATTAATCAGGCATAGTCCATAGCGTTAAGAGGCCGGGGAGTCTGTGAAACTATAGGCTGTCTCTGTTTAACTGGCAAACTGTGCCCATGCTTGATGCGATAGCACTACCGAGCGAACAAATTATTATAGGTGCCGTAATACCAAAAATTATGAATGAAAATGTTATGTTTAGCCATTGTTTTTTGCATTAATAGTACCTTGAAATTATAATCTATGTTCCTGTTGTAATGACAAAAGAAATGTGTTAGTTTTTAATACAAAACGAATAAGTTAAAGATGCGACATTTACGTCGTAATAATGTGTGAAAATCAATTGGTTTATATTTAGTTTTAGGTCTAAAGTCTAGTTTTATTTTGGAATAAAAACTATCTAGGAACCTAGATTAATATGTTTTAAATCTGAATAGCAGCACAGTATGGTTTTAATGAGCTTGAATTATAAATAATTTCAGTATTACGATTGTATGGGCAAATCAACCCCCGCAGGCCCTTTAAGGTTTTAAAATAAGGTTAATAAAGTATTATGCATGACTGGGCTTTTAACTTTAAAAAATCTATGAAAGATATTTTATAAATATTAAAATAACTTGTTAGAATAACAACAATATTTCTTTTAAAAGCTGCAAAATTTTCCGCAAAATGTGTTGCTAAGAGTAACATTCTCATACGCAGAGATAATAGACTGTGGAGAAACAATTTTACATACACGTGCTTAAACATTTCCATGTACTTTGCAACGAGACGAACTTTACTAACTGGTGGAACCCGAACATCTGTACACCTATTTGTGGTATGATATGATGCACGATTTTCATACGTTATAGTAGGCATTGTTATCTACTGTTTTTCTGGTAGACCAGCGTATATCACCACCTGTAACTGTTGGCATGTGACGATGTGTTCTGTCAAGGTATGCCAGATCTTCTTATTGGTCTAGTGGATACATTTTTAGAATCGGATTAGTTTTTCCAGAGATTACATTTTACAAACTAACAAACTGTACGCCTCTATATTATTAGTCTAAATGTAGATATTATCTACCTAACTGCTCCTTTAAAAGACTTAAATACTATACAACTTAAATCACAACTACTCTATACACCTCAATACGTATGTTCCCTGATAAGTTAATAAGGGAAATTATTTAAGTCGTGATTGAATAATAATTTTCTAGGCAAACATGGTTTGTCGTTGACCACAACAATCAGAGGAGATACATTTTGAATGAAAATAAAAACACAAAAAGGCATGGACATTAGGTATGTAGCGAGTAAATTATTTAATAAAAATACCTGTATATGTGTTCCCGCAGGGAATCGAACCCAATATGCAAATGTGTACAAGATAGACACATCGACGACAACTACAACAACGAGTCCGCCATATATTGCGGGTGCTGCGTTCACAAAGCCGGATCCGAACTATACCATTTTTTTATATTTGATAGCCAATTATTATATAACTAATGGAAAGTGATGATGCGGCTAAAGATGTAGCATGCTATCATAGAAGATACCTAACTATGAATACCTATTCACTCTGGACTTTAAGCCTTCCTTTTTTATACCGTTCCTCTGAACGGTATAAAAAAGGAAGGCTTAAAGTCCTAAAGTGTTCTCTAACAATGAATTCTCTCTGCCGTACGGATGATTATCAACGCTAGAGCAGTCAATTCATATCTAATACCTTTAAACGAGCAATTCTTGTATATATATAATCTGAATCTCGGAAACGGCTCCAAAGATTTTCATCAAATTTAGTATCCAGAGGGTTTCGGGGGCGATAAATAGATCTAGCTAGATTTTATTTTTAGAAATCGTCGTTTTAACGAGCATAGTTCGATCATCCAGGTACCGATATTAATAACTACCTGAAAAAAAAAAACCTTAATAAATACTCTACACTGCTCTACCGAAACTAACCCTGCTGAGGGCTTCATAGACTCACTCAAACAAAACAACATATTAACTCACTCAACGCGCCAGCACATGTGTACGGGGAGAGGACTGCTAGCTACTTAGTTCCTCGGTTAATTAATAAATTACCTACTGATTTGCTGAACATAATTACGCCAAAAATCATTAAAGTAAAATTAAAACATTACTTTTTATCTAATCAAGACATACTTCATGATTAATAAATGCACTTACCTAGTTTTCACTTCGATGTACACTGAAAATGATAGCATTATCCCTACAAACCTTAGTGGTTTTTTAAATGCTATTACCGTTTGTTTGTACCTATTGTAAATATTTTAATTGGTAAAAAGGAAAAACAAAAGTTCATTGTGAATTTGAGTTCGTCATTACTTTTTAAAACGTTCTAACATTGTCGCACCACCGCGCCGCCCGTCTAGTTACAAAATCCACTAACCTTCAAGCGAACGTGTCACTTTGCATTTCTTCACGCGGTAAATCAACATTTAATTTTGTTTTGTATGAAAAATATAAGATTTAAACCATAAACTATTTTTGTGTTGGTGTTTTCAATTTAAAACAGTTTAAATAAGAGTAACATCATTATCATATTAAAGTTATTACAGGCTCATCCATTTCATGTAGGATTAAACAAAGTGGGGTGGTTGTGAAGTTCATCGTTTGGATCTCCATGTCGGTTCTATCATTTTCAGCCATACATTCTTATTGATGGAGTGAGTACATTCGGTTCTTAATGAATACTTAACATTTTGAGCCTTTTTTTTAATAATTGGCTTCTGTTTTACTCATATGTATATGTTTTAATTAATGTTAGTTCCTAGAGTGGCAGATTATACTAGTAGTAAACCTATCTTCGTCTTAGCGTGTGGATGGCAACACTTACACCTTTTTGCATAATACTCAGCGACGCCAACAGCATTCGACCTAGCTTCGTACAGGTCTTTTAGTGTACAAGAACTGCGGCTAGTAAACCTATCAATGATGATATAAGCATTTGGTTTTCCTTTTACGTCTTGAGAAAACAGAAAAAATACTTTTAAATTTCCCTAACAAATGCAGGTAAAACGATTTGGACGTCGTTCAAAATAATATTATTATTATATTTTGTTATTGATATTTCAAAATCTTGGATGACCAAGCTAGTTATTACCCAAAATATCTTATTTGCCTATGTTAATGTAACTCCTAAAATGTGTAGGGTAACTTGCCATGTTAACATGATTTTTTTAATATTCCTTAACATGTATTACTACTTAACAGTGTTAATAAAAATATAATACTTAAGCATTAAAAAAATAGTTGAAATATATCAGAATGTGAGCAAATACAGCACATGGCAAATTTAGAAAAAAAACATAACTACGTAACGGGTCGAAATGGTAAAACATAGCTGTATCAAGAGTCCAATTGATGCACATTAAACAACCACTGCACTTAGTTTGATTCATGCATGGTGAATGTCCCTGTATGTGTTAATATTTTCCAGACAAAAGCTACCGCAGTGAATACTATTATTATGTGTACTATGACAAAGAAATAGAATAATACAGTATACGGCAATAATAATTTCATAAAAGATAATTTGTAAACCAAAAAACATAAACAACAATATCAATAAAATCATGTTTATCCTCATAGTGATAGCAACATTTATAGTGTCAGTGTATTTCTACAGCACAAGGAATTTCGACTACTGGAAAAAGAGAGGTATAAAGCATGATAAGCCCTTACTTCTGTTTGGGAATAACATTGAAGGATTTTTTTATAAGAAGAGTTTATGCCAAATAGCCACGGAACAATACCGCAAGTACCCGGAAGAACGCATAGTAGGGTTTCACCGGTCAGGCCAGCTGGAGCTCATTATAAGAGACCCTGAGATTGTAAAGCGCATTCTCATTACTGATTTTAGCTATTTCCATCAACGTGAGTCAGATCACAACAATTTCTCGGCGGAACCATTATCAAAAAACCTTTTCCATGCTAAGGGAGACCTGTGGCGGTTGCTGCGGCAACGGCTGACTTCAGCGTTCACGAGCGGCAAGCTGAAGGCGATGTTCCCCTTGATAGTTGAGCGCGCCGAAAGACTGAACACACGAATTCACGCCTTAGCCGGGGCTCCCATAGACGCGAGAGATCTCATGGCACGCTTCACCATAGAATTTATCGGCGCTTGTGGATTCGGACTAGATACGGACGCGCTCAGTAATGACGAATCGGAGTTCAGAAAACTAGGAAAAAAAATTTTTTCAGCAACTGTTCCATTTGCTATAAAAGCGACACTAAAATTTTTGTTTCCCACTGTGTTTAAACGTCTCGTTATGACAAAAGCTATACAAGATGAAATTTTTCCATTGGTTGAAATGGTACTAAAGCAGCGAAATCATCAGCCGTCAGGCAGGAATGATTTTATAGACCTATTGCTGGAATGCCAAAAAAAAGGCACCATTGTTGGCGACTCGATACAAAATTTTAACCTTGATGGTACTCCAGAGCAAGCGACACTAGAAATTACTGATGCTATATTGGCTGCACAGGTCTTTGTGTTCTTCGCGGCTGGTTTTGAGACTTCCTCTTCGGCAACAAGTTACACACTACATCTTTTAGCCTTCCATCCCGAAATACAGAAAAAAGTTCAGAGTAATATTGACCGTGCTCTGTCAAAGTATAACAACAAGCTAAGCTACGATGCTATCAAAGATATGGACTACCTGGAATGGACGTTCAAAGAGAGTATGAGAATATTTCCATCTCTCGGAATTTTGACGAGAACTTGTGCTCGTCAATATAAGTTCTCGGATATAAATCTGACTATAGACAAAGAAGTGGATATAGTCATTCCAATCGAAGCTTTGCAAAACGATCCGCTTTATTTCAAAAACCCCGAAAAATTCCAACCTGAAAGATTTGACCCAAACAATTTGGATGCTGAAAAGATTAAACATGTATATTTACCGTTTGGAGATGGACCACGAGCTTGCATTGGTAAGTTGACTTTATTGATTAAACGATTTTTTATAAAAACGAATTAAATGTCATGAATAATGCAATAAACGACGGCATGCTAACTTTATATATTATTTAACCCTAATCATGAATTTCAGATCCCGATAGAACTGCCGCGGATTATATTTATAGTCGTTTGTTTCGAATTGAGATCTCACGATACAATTTACCTAATAGAGAAAATTTTCAAGGCTTATAACTTTTTTCTCATATCATTAATAAAACGTAGACATTGTATATTTTTCTTATATTATACTAACTTGTACCCACGACTTCGTCCACGATGGATATATTTTTTAAGCATGTAAAGAGAAGACATTTTTTAACTTACACACAGACACAAATTTTCGGACTTACAATCTTAGAAAGGATGGTCATGAACACATCTGGTAATTTTTAAACATCGTGACAAATCTACCTATAATACAAAGTACATAGTTTTAATTTAGTTTTAGGAAATATAGGCAACTGGCCCGTAGTTAGGCAGTCTTTGTACTAAGATATATAGATACCTGAAAGATTGTTTTATTAAAAAAAAAAAAAAATTACCTATCCCACAGAAACTGCACCAATTTTTAGGATAAGAAGTCTACTTCCCACTATTTTCTTACCAAATATTATCGAAGTCTGGACATCAAATACAAATATGTCTAACTTTAAACAACTTAACTAATATAACCTATCCCACAGAACTGCTCAAATTCAAAAGTAGCCTATTGCAGAATAATAGCCGTCTTCCGACCTAATCTTATCAAAATCCTGCCATCAGTATAATAGAGATACAACATAACTGTCCTACCCACAGGAATGTGCTGATTTTCGGAATTCCAGGATAGCAGCTATCTTCTGACTACAGGAACTGATTGAATTTTTGACATTGAGAGTAGCCCATGTGGTACTCCTGGATCATAGCTCCCAATCTAACAAATCTAATCGGAATCTGACCAACAGTAACTGAGATACCTCATATCAAACAACTTAACAAATGTACCCTCCAACAGGAACACTGCTCACTTTTAAGATCAAACATAGCCTTTATCTTATCTCAGAATAATAGCTAAATCTTACCGAATACCGCCTAACAAATACAGGTATATCTCATTTCAAACAATAACTATTTTTTCCTATCCCACAGAAACTTGCTTATGTTCAAAACAGAAGAACCCTTTGACAAAATCAAATATCGTAGCTCTCTACCTACCAATTTTTATCAAAATCCGCCAAAAAGTTAGAGACAACTTATTTAATACTACTTAAAATCCACCCATCCCACAGGAACTGCACAAATTTTCAGGATAAAAAGCCCTTGCCATATTTTACAATCATAGCCATATATCTACCTATCAAATATTATCGAAAACCAGCAAACAGTTAGGTATAAAGGTATCTAAATCCAACCTATAGTTACAAAGATACCTCATTTCAAATTTTTTTTGCTGACATACTCACACGCACTTTCGGACTTATAATATAAATATATAAGGATTATAATATAATATAAGGATTATTTTGATTGAAATTGTATATTCTCCGAGAATTTGTAGTTATTCGCGTGTATCGTTTAGACGCAAGATATCTCTGACAGAGGGATGGGCAGACGGACAAAGTGATGAACCACCCAAGTCAACTTAGAGATCTCGATTTGCTCGATAATTTATACAATATCTAAAGGTGCCATGGGATCGGCACCCTCGTGACATGAACGCTACTCGATCAATATTCATACTTATCATAACTATACATTGTCTTCCAGGTCGACGCCTAGGACTGATGCAGTCGATGGCGGGTCTAGCAGCAATTTTGTCCAAATACTCGGTAGAACCAGCTCCTAACACCGTGAGGTACCCGGTCGCCGACAGGAGTCCAAGTGTGGTCCAACTTATTAGCGCGGGCCTGCCTCTTTACTTTAAAGAGAGAAAGAATGACCAGTAATTTGTCTCAATTGAGCCACAGTATTCGGTTGTTTTTTACGCTATGCCAAACTTATTTCTTTTTTATTTTATGTTTTTAGCGATTTTTAATTGTTTTACGTTCTTTTTTACTAACTGGCTTTCCCGTCGGGGGCCTATTTTTTTTGGGGCCCCTTATTGTAAATAGATATCTGAGTAAAGTGAAGGACGATCTAAAATGGCTGTTATTTTGTGTTAATTTTAGGCGACATCTTCATTCTAAAAATATTTAATTGATTAAACATTTATATTTCTTCCCTGTTCTCTGACCTGTTGATTTTAAATAATTAATTTACTGAGGAAGTGTTTGTTAGATTTTTTTAGGTATTCATAACAATTTAAAATTGGTTAACAACAATTCTCACTTATATTTTTTATACTTGTAAAAAACAGACGCTTATAAACAGAACACCTTTAGAACAAAACTATAAAAACATAAACGCTAAAAGTTTGACGACTTGTGTCGGAACATTCATATCACATACACAGTCACACGCAGAACCAGAAATACGAATTTCCTTTAGGGGAGAAAACTTGTCCACCGGGAACAACTCTAAATGAGTATTGAAGATAGCACCAGAAGCACAAATATCCATTAATATCATATTAGTATACTTTTATTCACATCTGATGATAAAATTATAGTATTTACGTTATAAAAGGCAAAAACCTTAAAGCTGTAGTTCAAAATCAGTAACGAATAGTCACAACCTTTAAGATTAGTGACCTTTAGGTATACATATTTGTTTACTACCAATCTAATACTATATCAACTGATCTCATAGACTAGTTCCATAACAATAAAGCTAACAGAATCAAAACAACATACCGAAATATTTCTAAGACTCTTGGATATAATAGGCACCGTCTCCGTCCGAACTGATGCCACCATCAGAAGTGGGATGAAGATAAACATCGCTGCACACCAGAGTAGGAGAAGGAGTAGAAGCGCCTGCTTTCGCCCAGGGGGTCGCAGCCGAGGCTCGGGGGAGATCGACAACCAGCGGTCTACTGACATAGCTGTGATCGTGAACACGCTGGCTGCTACTGCTATACCTGCCAAAAGTGAAATGTTACTTTGCACCTAAGTAAGTATTTGATAACAATCTCATGGAGATCGTATGGAAATCAACGTTGCGGTCGAAGATGCAAGGGAGCTTGCTCAGTATGTTATACTTTTCGCGAAATTCAGTAGATTTTTTTGAGCGTTCCATTATTTTGCAGTTCTTATAAAAAATAAGGACGCTGCATTGCCATCTAGATTTTCGGTATAATGGATATTTTAAAGTACGTAGTGACATGAGTTTTTATACAGGAAACATATTTATGCCACTATTTAGAAACGTTTGCCGTTTGTTTGTGATAGAGAATAGATCGTACAAATAAAAAATAGAAAGAAATTGTTAAAACTTCGATTCATCATAACTTATTATAAGTCATACAGCCCATTGGCGTAGTTGGTTGGCATCTGCCTTTTAAGCTGTGTGTATCGGGTTCGATTCTCGGTGGAAATAAATTATGAAAAATAATGTTTCCGATTCTGGTTTCAGTTTCAAGACCGTCGTCGTATTCGAACCAAAAACGTACGATCGAGAGGCACATTAACAATATACGCAGCCATCGACGCTCTCGAATACTTAACATTTATCTCTGATATAAAATAGGACTTTCTACGTAATTTAAACTTATATAAACCTACCAAAATATTAAAATGCATACTACTATAATGTAAGTAAGATATACTTTTTTAAAGACATAGTTGAATAATACGCAAATCAACTCATAGTTGTTCAATATAATATGAAATCATAAATGACATTATATTTGAACATGGCGATTTTATCGCCTAAAGAATAACGTAAACACAAACAGTTTTATTAATATTCCTACCTCTAATATCTCAACTGATGACTGATGTTAAGAAATAAAGGTTTGTCTCACAAGAAACTTAACAATACAAGTAACAAGTGAGAATAGAACCAAACGACGTCATCCAACCATTTGCTCGAGTTACGGCTGTCGTAAACCTTGATGACGCGCCCTAAATTCAACTTTATTCGCAATGAAATGAGCCCGTTACTTACACCTAGTCAGAAAGGAGCGTCAATGATTATGAAAATTAAATGTTATCTAACTTTAAACAATGTGAATTATTCTGAATTTATATTGATTCCAGAGATGTTCACAAACAATTAAATATATGAGTTTTTTAATCACTTCTCTTGAGCTGTTACTAAAAAACATGTAGTACTAAATAAGCATTTATGTCAGTAAAACAATAATCTTAGACGAGTTGAAATAGATTCATACCAAATCTTATTCTCATCATGGGTTGATAAGTGAAAAAACTAAAGAATAAATTTTTTCGACACTTAATTTTTTTGTAGTTTAGATGTTTGTGTGTATGCATGTTTGTCACTCAATCGTTATTTACCACGAGGTACGACAGTTTTCAAATGTTTGCATATTTCGAAAAAAGCTGTAACTACTGAGCCGATTTAATTGAAATTTCAAATAATTTTAACTTGATTATGCAGGTAAGGGAAGGTAAAATTGAAAAAAAAAAACTGATGAAAATCTCAAAAATATAATAGGTGTTACAAAAACTAGCAGTGATTACGATTTAAGCTTACATGACTGTTACTGGATATGAAATAAGCTCACCCTGTATGTAGTTAACAATCTTGCAGACTGTCTCTCCGTAGAACCAAACGAGGGTGATGGCTTTGCTGAGCTGGATGGGCATGCAGACTCCTGTCACAAGGATGTCGGCTGCAGACAGATTCACCAGGAATATGTTGGTGACACTGTAACAAAAAGGACATGATTAATCATCCCTTGTCTATGTTTATATAGCCAATTAAGCGTCTCTTCTGTTTCATGAAATTGGCTAAATTGCCTGAAAAATTCCATTTAGTCTGTCATTTTCATTATCAAAAAATATTGAACGCGTATTTTTTTTGTCACTTAAACAAAATAATGACGAAAATGTAGTGCGTTGAAATTCCGCGTGACGACACGAGCCCCCAACCCCTGAGCTTAGACGCTCCTTATCTTTGTCAATTTCTATTGATTTGTTTATTAAAAAAATATTATGTTCAATATTTTTTGATCATCTACGCAAGACTTATTTCGTTATTTTACCCAGGCATTTTCCTTATTCTGTTTTATATGGATTAAAACATGTAAAAATGATACCTTCCTTTGTTGCTAGTTTCGACAGGACACATAAATGGTCCGAAACTAGTCAACAACAAAGTAAGTCAAAATTTTTATGTTCTTCAAGATGTAGAAAATTATAATTAAATATTTATAAGTAGTGCTCAAGGTAAATATATTCTCTGCTTGTAAGTTGGCGGGCAATGACAGCGGGCAGCCGCCAGATCACATCGAAGATAATAATCATAATAACCATTCAATCTTTAGATCACATGCATTGCACCAATGAAAAAAAAATATTTGGCATTAACTTTATTTCTCAAGATGTGAGAAAATTATGCTCCTGCCAGGAATCAACCTGGACCCACGGAGCAAAAGGGGATTGACTCGCCCACCGCGCCTACTGCGTTAACATTTTTACTTGTCAAGACAATCGTACGAATAATTAATATAATATAATATAATTAAAACTTCATTCTAAAACAAAAATAGAAAATATATGTGCATTTGACTTGAATAAAATTATTATGTAGTATTACGTTAAAACGCGAGTCACTCGTACTTAACACTAAATATAGTACTAAATATAGCGCAGCTCGACACGCTTGTCTTTTGATCTCACATACTGATTCCTACTTCTACCAGCATAATATATAACGTTTTTAGTGGCTCACTATGCCAGTACTAAAAGCGGCGTCCTATACTAACACGTTATCAATTATTACTTTGCTTAGTTTTGTATATTTAAGAGAGAATATAGGTTAATCTTCTCAAGGTACATCTTTCTAAATAACTTAATGTGAGTTAAAATTGTTACGAGTTTGACTAAGCACCAGTCGCAAATAATTATCAATATATCACAAAAATATATAATAAAACAATCATCAAACAAACGGATTAGTAATAATAGGCAATGGCATTTAAGAAATAATAATTTCGACCATTAATTACGAGGTTTTTTTCATTCCAATGCAATGCCGAGAAGAATGTTAGTATTCACTTGTTATTATTTTCTACGTTCTCTACTTTTAAATACTAAATTTTTGCTTAGAACTGAGACCTTACAATATCAGGATTTAACATAATGAAACGCAAGCATAGCTTAAAACACCGACTTCACTCACACTTTATCTTCGGAACCTTGATCAGATTTAATGTATTAAACACGCATTATTGAATATAACTCAAAAACTTGAGATCAGATTTCAATGGGACTACACAAAAAGCAGCAGCATTCAAATAAAAAAATAATCATCAAAATCGGCTCACAACGAAAGAAGTTATGAGGTAACTTTTGAACTCGGGTAAACGAGAACATCGTCAAAGTAGTCCACAAAATAGGCATTATTGACGATATTTCAAGAACTACTGATCAGATCTTGATCAAATTTAAATGGGACCAAATAGAAAGCAACATCTTTCAAACTAAAATTTTTGAAATCGGCTCACGTGGAGAAACGTTATGAGGTAACAACCAAAAAAAAATTAAAAAAATTCACTCGACTTGAGTACCTCCTCCTTTTTTGGGAAGACGGTAAAAACATTGCTAATTTAGGCACGGCTATAAAATGTTTTAAATCCAAAAACAATATTTACATTCCTACTCAGACAATCATAACCGAAATTCAGGCTCTAAAGATATAAGCCTAAAAGGCAGACTGATGGTAAAAGCTTAGTAATAGGATCCACCCTTTGGGTATAATAAGGAACCCTACTAAAATGCCACATCCTTTGTCCAATTCTTTTATTAATTTTTATTTGGCTTAGAATATTAAACATTATCTTTGTTCTTGTTTGTTTTCTCAACTTTGTTGCGTAATTCCTCTCCATCTAAAGGTTGTCTGGAAGAGATTGCTTTCAGCGATAAGACCGCCTATTGTTACACTTATTTTGTAAGTCATTTTTTCCTATTCGGTTTTGTCACAAATATGGTGTTCAATAAAGAGTTTATCTATCTATCTATCTCAATTTCGCTTTCGTTTCAGAGATATCTTCTTTCAAATAGACACGCATACTTTCGTATTTACACAGAATTACAATCGAGACAATATTCCTACTACTTCTATTTATTTAAGGAATTGAAAAAACTATCCAAAGTGAAATAAAATAAGCTATAATTAAATAGATTTCCAACAAAAATAGGCTCTGACATTTGAGTCCAGCTTTGTGTTCATTCGTGCAATAAAATTCCGAGAAAACTATCTCAACTTCTTTGTGTAGGTTTCTAACAAGCTTAGGGCTGAATAACTGTTTCAAATACCAGGACATCTTATTCTGCTTACTTTTCTTATAGAAAGAAATGCTTTTCACTTTCCGAGTTAAACATATGCTGTAAATAGTACACCTAAATGTATGTGATACTCATAAATTTGCAATTTGATAAACAAAAATAAAACATATTCGTAACATAAACACATTCACATAGCCCCATACTTGGTTCAATAACTTGAGTCGTGGGTGCGCGAAACAATCATTTCACTTACACAATCACACCCACATCCACAAACACAAAGTTCAAAAGTAGAAAACTTGTGGTCCCACCTGGAATCGAACCTGACACTCCTGCTTAGAGGGCGAGCGCGCACTCAACTAAGCCAACGGGCAGTTTAAATATTCAATTATGAGTAACAATCTGAATTGCAAGGCTTTGCTAGGGTGACAAATATTAACTAGACCCTGCTCCTATTTGCTGAATAAAAAGTTGACTTTGATTTGAAAGGATAAATTACAATATCTTGGTAACTACGGTAATCAAACGCCAATCCGTCGCGTTTAGATAAGGGCGACAATGATAGAAGGGGTAGCTTAACTTATCTGATGAAACAACCGCTGAGCAATTACATGGCAAGGACATATATCAAAGGATCAGATCTATAAATAAATCTTTTAGAATTATTCTGCTTTTGGATAGCTTTCGCCAACAAGTAGAAAATGTAAATTAACAGCTCCACACTAAGATCAAAGGTGTATCGTAGCGGCTGGAAATATTTACATTAACAATACACACACAATTAACTAGAACAAAGCACATACTATCCTTTGGGAAGGAAATCTATGCTCCTGCCGATAGTTGCACTCAGGACTTGATAGTTTATTAACCCACTTCATAAGATGGAATTAATGAAAAAGGAATGAAAAAATGTTGAAAACAACCTTATATAAGGTGTAACAACAGGCGGCCTTTTCACTAAGAACAGCACTTTCAGGCACCTGCACAGCATAGAGTTATACAGCAGTAAGTATGGAGTAGCAGAGAGTATGGAGGCAAACTGCACAAGCGCTTTCTAGCGACTACCATAATAACAACTACGTTAGTAAAATTATGTACTAGAGATTAAGAATATTAAAAAAAATATATGAATGAAAAAAATGCGCCGCCGAGTTTCTTGCCAGGTTCTTCTCGAGATGGCTGTAATTTTGCGAATCTGGCAATAGAACCATTAACTTTTATGAGTGCCTCTTGGGGGCCCATATGAATAAACGATTTTGATTTTGATTTTTGATTTGACAGCGTAATATGTTTAATATGCCAACAGTACCGCCAAAATCTTCAGTTTTTTTGTAAAAAAAAATTCCCTGTCGTATCCTATATTTGGGTGCAAAATATGTTTTGTTTTGAATTATTTTCCATGTTGAAGATTCCACTTTCTGTTTGCATGATAAAACCCTTGTTACAATAAAATGTAATATATTGGAACTACGGGCCAATTGACTATATTTCCTAAATCTAAACTAAAATTATATACATCTATACAGCAAAAACCCAAGTTACCTACAAGTCATCGAGCTTATAGGTAACTCAAGTGCTCAAGCCCACTACCAGTGGGTAGCGTTCCCACCATGCTGGCGGCATATATTGGTTGATTTAAAGTTATGTAAGTATTACACATATTTATGATTTAACTGTTTCACTCGGTTAGCTTCTCACATTATTGCGACTAGTATCTGACAAAATCGGAGTAGACTGTCTATGCGCGTACTCGACTGATAAAGAAGCACTGACAGCTCCAAAACCAGTCTAGCAGAAATGCGAAAAACCAACATCGTTAAATGAATTCGACTCGTCAAATTAAATAAAAAGAGCCCAAGCTCTCGAGAATAACTAGTGTTCAGAATAGATTTAGATCTTGGCTCGTCATCAGATTAACTAATTGGTACCAAATAAATTGAATGTCATTACTCATCGGAGCTACATAAACTTACAAAGATTCTTATTGATATGTCAACTCTTTTAGCTTGTTTATAACTCATCCAGTGTTTCATCTCACCTCATTTGCTCAGTAAATACCTATTCACTCTTTTGAACAACCCTATTGTTATTATACTTTTGGGAAACACAGAAGACGGCAGGGCGTTCCATCCTTGTGCAGTTCTTATAATGTAAGTGGAAGTGAAATGCTTCGAGCGAATGGTAGGTATTAAACCATTAGAGGCTGTCGCATTGCCGTCTTCACAGATGTTTAGTAGTAAAATGGTGATTCGGGAATAGATCATATGGCCTTGAACACTCTCCGAGATCCTAGAAAACTGACAAGCTTGCTTCGTCGATGCTTTGTGGTCGTCGATGATTGAGACTCTGTTGTTGAGTCTACACTAGTGCGGGAAGATCCATATTGATGAGTATCATAGCTAGTTATATTCGACTTCCTGAATTTGTTTTCATACTTCTTAGGCTCAAAATAATTGAGTGGTACGATCTTTATTTAGCCTCTACTTTTTTCCTAAAGAATTTACATGTGTTCAAAGCGTTTGGCAGACAATTCAGCTTCTTGAACTTTATTTATATTTTCTACCTCCATTTTATTCTTATTTTCGCTGTATATGATTCTTAGGTTATTGAGCTAAGGCGCTGCCAATTTTCCTTATGAAATAGGTGCAAATTGTATTGTTGTTGTGAGCCAATTTTCTTTCGAGTATGTTCTTTTTTTGTATATCATATTGTATTCAGCAGCATGTCATACTAGATATGTCAAAATTAAAGATATTTAAGAACACATTAGCAGTATGCAGATTATGTATAGGTACCTATTATTATCTGAACCGGGCTTTACTATCATATAATCTCTCACGATAGTTTTATACTAAAATATTTATACCTAGTTGACGTGATCACAGACAAACGTACAGTTACACTCACAGATAACATTTAAGTAAATTTAAGGACTTGTACAGTGAGTGCCGGATACCAACATTTTACGCATACAGTCACACCCAGAACTAGCAGCAGTAGCACTTTACATCGGGAAAAATAATTGTTATTATTATAAATGCAAAACTTTTGAGCCGTTTAAGTAAAGTTTTTTAACCACCGACGCAAAAAGAGGGGTGTAATAAGTTTTGTGCCCTAATTTGATTTAGTATTTTTTACTTGGAAAGTGACTTAATCAAGAATGTTTTTAGCTATGTTTTGTGAAAATTGGTGCAGATTTTTTCCAGATAGGGCTTTGTCAAAATTTCGAATTTGCTACTTTTGTAGGTAATTTGTATATTATGTCAAGCGTTATAATATGTCTGTCTTATTACTCTGGAACACTGAAATTATGTATTACTGTGATACTCAATGTGAAGTTTAATTTCAATAAGATAATGCGCTAAACTGTTGTAACAAACAGCTACTGTATATCATTAGCCTAATGGGTCTGCTTGTACACTGATTTATCTTTCAATACTATCGACCATCTGGCACTAACAAAAACGCACTAAAGTCCAAAGTCGTAAATAGTTCAGGTCGATAGCCGAACAAAGACGAATACCACCTGATGTTTACAGTCCGCTGACACAGAAAACGACTTCTGTATCATTCGGTTTGTAGGTACCTACTTTAAAATCTTTCAGGTAATAAAATCATGGAACACAGTTTACGAGACAGCAAGAAAGTTTTAGGAACATTATTATGTGAGTCCGCTAACATTACTGTACTTTAACTGATAAAAAACAATGCTATTATTTATAGATTGTGATGCTTATGTCCCTTATTTTTTAAAACACTTGTTGATCTTTGTTCTCCCTGTATCCAGTATCCCATCGACAATGTGTCATTTAACTTATTTTTTTCACTAGCTGCCCCGCTGATTTGCCCATTCATAGATGACTACAGCTAAACTAAATTGAAAGTATATGGTAAATGGTTTTGCAATGAAATGAGTAAGAATGGGTACAAAAACTGTATTTTCATTTCTTCCAGGATGCATGGAGGCAAACTGCACAAGCGCTATCTAGCGACTATATAATATAGTTACACCTAGGTTAATATAATTATGTATGAAGTGTTTAAGAATGTTTTTTTAAATTACTGATAAAATACGCGCCGCCGAGTTTCTTGCCAGGTTCTTCTTGCGATGGCTGTGATATTGCGAATCGGCAGAAGTCATTATCTTTCATGAGTGCCTCTTCGGGGCCCATGTGAATAAACGATTTTGATTTTGATTTGATTCCCTCTCAGCATCCAAACTCATAATCGATGATTACATATAGGGTATCGTTGAATTCGCAAATTATTTTGGCTAGGCTACAAATAAAATAGAAACCGTATTACACCAAAAAGAATGACTAAAAAATTTCCATCAAGAAGTTACCAAATGAAAGAACGCCTGCACACCATTTCAAAAATGTTGAAACGCTATTTTTGTTTTAAACTGTAAGAAAACTTATAGTGGATACTAATAACTTAACTGTCTTGTAATCAAGATAAAAAGTTATATAATAAAACATTAATTTATTTTATTCACCAAAAATATTATCACAGACTAACAATATAATAATATGAACACATAATGTTATATTTAGTGAGCCCTGGATCCCACACTAGGATAAGTTCTGTGTCGTGGGATTCAGTCTCTTTCAGTGTTGTTAGATACCTTCACTTTATTTTAAGTTAATTTATACATTAAATAATATTAAATATGTATTATATAACTATTTAACATTTTTGGGGGCTGAGTCACCCACGTCCGTAGGAGTATACCCCTTAAGTCTGACTCCCTACACGTGTTCCCCGGGTGGTGCTAATCAGGTGACATTTGAGAGGTGGTAGAGTATTTTGTGAGTTGCTCGCCTGGCTTGCTACCAAAGTAGCTTACCACCATCAAGTTGAAAGTCTGCCGCCAAGCCAAATACGGTGTTCCGGCAGTTATCCTTGAGAGCCTGCGTATTCCAGGTCTAGTGTGTTTACCAGCTTCGATCACATCGTCACTTACCATCAGGTGAGATAGTGGTCAAACACTAGCCTGTCACAAATAAAAAAAAAAAAAAAAAAATTGGCAAGAAAACAAAATAACAACTCAAATTAATGGCCGGTTAGTACCCTAACAATGAATAGCAGCTTGTATTATCAACCTACATTCTATGCAATAAATGAATAATGATTACGATTATGAATAGCAATCGCGATAGTTTTCAAAATAAAACTCAAATAAAATTAATTAATTTAACTTACGTATAAATAATTTTAAGTAATACTAATAGCAATGTAGGTATTGAGCAATAAGATATTTTGAGAAATGCGTGTTGTCATGGTGTGCAAACAACAATATTTGAGAGACCTACACTGGACTTTAATACAAGTAATCCTTAAAGATAACGTCACCAAACTAGCATCTAATCCGACTAATATTATAATTCCTAAAGTTTATATGTAAGTGTGTTTGCCCCTCCTCACTGAACGGATCCGGATGAAATTTAGAATGTATATAGATAACACCTAGGATTAACTCATAGGCTATTATTTACTTGTGTAAAAGTGGGCAAGGCCGCAGGGCACGGCTTGTATAGTAGAAGTAGTGGTTACCAGTTGGCTTGTGTCACTGGGATACGATTCTCTTACAAAGGTGTATATATATACAAGGCTACTTTCAATTAGCGCTCCATACTTCACATCGACAGTGCAACAAAAACAAAAAAAACTGAAAAAAAAAAAAATTTTTTTTGATAAGTTTGTAAAGTGCCGTGCTACGATTACAACCAATTATCCAACACGTAAACTCAAAAATAAAAAGCAATACAACTTAAACAGCTGTTATTGTTCGCATGCACCAATATGTTAACGCAGGTGACGCTGCGCGGCACCACTATCATCAATGCGTGTACGTCGGGGCGAGTGTCGGGTCAATGCCCGTCCGCGTGCAGTCGAGCCTAGTATTATTATAAACTGCGCTTTCAATAACCAATTTCAATAAGTGAACTAGACCTAATCAGTTTTTTTCAAAACAAACCCTTTTACACTCACAGCATTACCTACACTAAGTTTGAAGAGTCTTTGTCATTCATAACCTACGAACTCCCGAGTCACATTGACAGCCGAGTCACACTTAGAACAAGAATTTACGTGTTGGATAATTAGTTTTAATCGTAGCTCGGCACTTTACAAATTTATATAAAAAAATTATAAATCAAAGTTTTTTTTAATTATTTTTTTTGATTTCGTTTATCAATTAATGTTTTAGTATGAGGAAGCTTCCATACATTTCTACGAGCTGATCGGTTAGGATAAGATACTGTATTATATGTTAAATAATATATTAAATAAGCTTAAACCCATCTGCAATAATATGTAAGCAAACCATTAAACAACTGTATTACAATAGTAATTTATAAAATCATAACCTTTCGTTTTTCCTTTGCTGTAGTCAGATTTTAATAAACAAGTAAATCGAAATAATCCAGACTAAACAACAATTTGATACACCAACAAAAGTTTTCGTCTCGGCATCATTTCAATAAGTTAAACAACAGTCTATTGTGTTCTCGTGTTTTGTCTGATTTCTTTGTAAACAATTGGCCTTGATCTTGTTTCCAAAACAGTTTAGAAGTGTCGATACAGTTATAGATCTCAAACTCAAACAGTAAAAAAGCAGATGTTATGTTGAAATTCTGCCAATTTCACTGTTGACTGAATTCAAGCCAAGAAAAACAAGATGTGAAGATGATATATGCCAACAGGTAATTTAGAAGGCAGAAAAAAATATTTTACTAGATGAAATGTACTGATTTTCATATTGGAACTCTAAAGAAACAGATATTTGTCAGTGCTCTTTACATTCACGAAATATGTTCAGCCCTCTTATCATAAGTAGGTATTATAAATATAATGGGTGATGGGTGTATCTGAGTGTCTGTAGCTTCATATTCTGAGCTTCGATTTTGATTTAGTTTGTTTTGTTTGAAAGGTGACTTAATGTTTTTGTCTATGTTGAACTCCCCGCTGGCTTAGTTGGGTGAACGTTCGCCTTCTAAGCAGGGGTATCGGGTTCGATTCCCGGCGGGAACACAAGTTTTCTCCTCAAGGAAATTTTGTGTTTCCGGTTCTGGTTGTGTTTGTGTGTGTGATGTGAATGTTTCTGGCACCCACGGCACAAGTCATCGAACTTAGTGTGGGGCTGTGAGTGTGAAAGCGTTTATGTTTTATGTTATGTTATTATTTTTTTAATGTACGATAGGCCAGCGTTTGAATAATAATAATAATATTTTATTTAATTATTCTTATGTAAGTCTAATTTACTGTATGTAATTACTAGATTAGGTAGAGCGTCGGTAGTATTCTAAAATGTTATACTACGTTACTTTTTTTTTTTCTACGTTACTTGCTATGTATAAAATCACGTTTTTTTTTGCTTTTTATGCTACTCTACTGGTTTTCGATGTCTATATTTTCTTATAATTTTCTAAAGAAAAACATAAAAATATACCTACAAATTCAAAGAGCTCACTATCTATACTATTATTATAATGTTATAAAGCTGAAGAGTTTGTTTGTTTGTTTGAACGCGCTAATCTCAGGAACCACTGGCCCGATTTGAAAAATTATTTCAGTGTTGGATTGTACATTTATCGGGGAAGGCTATAGACTATATAATATTTTCAAAAAATTAGGGATCCTTACTAAAAGTCCAATAATCACGCGGACGCAGTCGCGGGCACTGCTAGTAAACCAATAAGTTTATAATTATTTTATGTCTAAGCCCACTCGGGCAGCTTGCTAACAGCGTTTCCCCTGAGCCAAATAAATAACAGTATTTTAATTATGCATTGGGGCAATGTGTGATGGTGCCTGATAATTTTTTAACAGAACTTATTGGCGATAGGAGAATCCATTAGGGATAAAGAAAAGCTTCGTCCTCCAGGAAACGTATGAGAGAATTTAACATTTTCAGACTAGATATAAAACAAGGCTATACTGATTTTAATGCGTGTCATGCGGTGATATACTATCGTAGAACCCCCGACGCAGAGAGAAGGATGTTATAAGTTCAAAGGTTATATCTGCGTACTTGGCTTGTCTATAACATCGTGGCTCCCAAACAGTTTTAATTTCGTTTTCTTTTAATATAACTTAATGGAGAGTATTTTCTTTTGCCGTAAATAAAAAATATTTTAAAAGTTTTGAATATAATGTCATAAGTGTAAAAGATTTGTCGTGATCGAAAATAAGCCAGTTGAATCTTAACTGCAGTGTCGGTAATCGACATATGTTTGCTTGCTTCTTCAACTCTAAAACGACTTCAAAGGAGAAGCATCTCTATTAGAAGGGCAGTGTTTTGGGATGTTTCTTATTTCTAATCTATATCAACGATTTGCCTACATTAATGAAAGAGCCATTTGTTTTTGTTTTGCAGACGACATCTCACTACTAACCTCATGTGAAAAAAGAGTATTCTTAAGTGTTTTGTGGATCGTTGTCATCTAACATATTAATACTTCCTGCCATCTGTGAACTTTGTTAATAGCTTACAGCTTAGCTTCAACAACGTAACAAAATTATTTATTTAAAAAGTGATGAAACAAACATCCTTCCTAGAAAATGTATTATATTAGCTTTTGTAAAGGAAACTAACTCAAGTTGTCACAATTTGTTACAGTGCTTTCTGAAAAGGGTTAAAACTTTCGAACCCAATTTGAAACAAACTTAAAACTCTTACAACAATTCTGCAAAAGTTGAGGAATAAATTAATAAAAAAAAGTATATGAAAATCTAGGCGCAAAATAAATAATTTAAGGCATTTTTTTTACATTATGATTATGATTATTATACATCTAGAGAGCTTACTTAGTTTCCTATAAGGCACCGAGCTTATATTACCTGGATGACTGAGCTTTGCTCGTTAAAACGGCGTTTTCTAAAAATAAAACCTAGCTAGTTCGATTTATCGCCCCTGAAACCCCCTGCATACTAAATTTCATGAAAATCGTTGGAGCCGTTACCGAGATTCAGATTATTGCATTACAAGAATTGCTCGTTTAAAGGTGTTACATTAAATGCTAAGGCCCACTATCATTGAGCAGCATTTCTATCATACTTGCGGCATTGCCTCTCTGAATTGCAATGCTAATTGGTTGAGTAGTACCAACATTTTGATTTGACGCGCCCGCCTCATCCAGGTCCTTTGTAAACGTTTGAAAATAGAATGAGCTCGCGGTCCCCACGGGGCCAGCGCCTCAACACTATACGGCTCGGGGTCTATCTCAAAAACGGCTACGCATTTAAAGCTGAAATTCACGTACAATATCCATTATATCCTGTACTTGAACAGCAAATACAGAAAACAAACAATTATTATAAAGAAAAAATACATAAGCAATTAACCTATCTATTAAGCAAAATGTAGGTGCGATTTATTAATTCGATGGGAACTACTAGTTTACCCCAGATTTAAAAAAAAATAAGAGAATGGAGGGCTTCATTCACCGGAATAGTAGGTAATCGGGAGCAGATTCTGTGCTCATCTGATGCTATTCACTTATCGGAGAAGCGGCGACGATTAGGCGTGGACAGCCAGGTCAAAATCACTCGGGTTAGACTCAAGTATTTACCGGATTGATGATTGATGGAGGCGTTTCCGTAGTGAAAAATCCACCTTCTTTTCTTCAAGGTGGATTTTTGCTGCTGCTGCCTGCTCTTGAACATATGAACGCAAAAGAACTCAGCATCCACTTTCAATGACCCACTTCCACTGACAAATAAAAATCTAATATATAAAATTCTCGTGTCACAGTTTTCGTTGCCATACTCCTCCGAAACGGCTTGACCGATTTTGATGAAATTTTTTGTGCTTATCCGGTATCTATGAGAATCGGCCAACATCTATTTTTCATCATCATCACTTTTCATCATTATCAACGCGGGTGAAACCGCGGGGCGCAGCTAGTTTAATTATGTATTTAATTTGGTTTCGAAGTACTGTCAAAATGTAAAGAAGCTCCCTTTACATTTGGACAGTACTTCGGAACCATTTATCACTTAAATCGTCACTGTCACTTTATATTGCCCATTGTGGGAGTAGTAGATGTCACAAAACTTGATTGTTATGAATTGTCCTCGTAACAAGTTTGTTTCAATTCGCTGTAAGATAACCTGTATGAATTGAATCTGAAATGAGATTTCATTTATGCGTGATGTTGTGTTTTACTTTAACTAGTGTTTTGAGAGATTTGTTATAGACATAGACATAAATTTATTGATAATTATATTGATTACAAGTCATTTATTTGAATAATTTAAATTATATATTGAGTAATTGACTATTAATATGGTACATAATTATTAATTTTATTAATTGTAAATTTATAGTTTAAGTAAAATCGCAATGTCATACCTTCGCATTAATAAATTCTTTATAAGTGTAGAATGCTTGTTTTATTAGCCTGATTTTTGCTTTTTTTTTTAAAACAGCTATGCTTGTCGTCTCTTCAATATCGTTTGGTAATTTATTGTAAACTTCTGGTCCCATAACGTGTATTGTTTTTGCACATATTAGTTGTTATATTAGTGTATTTTATTTATGTTAATACATGTTAGACGAAAATAAAAATAATAGTACATCATTATTCACACCTACTCTGGATACTAATGTATCCAGAGTAGGTGTGAATAATGATGTTCTATTATTTTTTTTTTTTTATTGTAAACCACCGTCTATTCATTCTTCTGTTACTGTCCATCCATAGGTTGTCTGGAAGAGATCGCTTTAAGCGATAAGATCGCCCATTGTACTACCACAATGATTGTAATATTTTATTTGTCATTGTTTATATTATTTGGTATACAATAAAGTGTTTTGTATTGTTTTGTATTGTATTTATTAAAATATCCATTATCCCTGAATTCAGATCAGGGTAACCTTCTCACTGGATTGTTCCAGGTGCAAAGAATAGCTATACATCATCAAAACGCTTCCAATAATAAGTCAAATTATAATAAATTGTTTAGAAGTTATAATGGAACAGATGAACATACAAAACCAAATAAGTTTAAAACTCTGGGTGCAACTGAACTTTACAAGCGCAAGCGTGACACTTACAATGAACAACTGACTCGTTTCGTCACTCAACTATTAAATTAATAGAAAAACTCAATTAATAAAAAAAAAACTACTTAAATACTACATAACCTCTTTTCTGTGCTTCGCCGTTGCAGGTTAAATGGATTGAAATAAAATAACCTCAAAACTTAGCAAAAACAAATTTTTGAACTTTACTGATCAAAAGAAAAAGATGAATCGGTTACCCGTTAAAGAAAAAGATTTGTTATTTAAACTGAGCAAAAATACTTGAAGTTTGTTAAATCCGTTTTTTTATTTCGTTAAAGCATTTTTTTTTGTAACGGCAATAAGTTGATTAAAACAGTGTGCATTTTAAATATTTTATCATATTATTTTAATTAAATATGGCTGACATACCTTGTTTTTTTATTGTATTAATTTAACGCAAGCACAGCTTAAAAAACCGACTTTAACGCTTTTAAATATAAGCTGACTGGGGATTGTTTTGGCTTAATCGATTTCGATAAAATTTATATGGGACTACCTCTAAAGTATAATCTACCAACCAAAAAAATACATCTAAATTGATTCATAATTGGCGGATATATCACGTAACACATACAAAAAAAAACATACAGTCGAATTGAGTTCCTCCTTTTTTGAAGTCAGTTGAAAAAAATGGTGAATCTCCTATGACCATAAAAATAAGCAGGTTTACTCAATTTTCATCCAAATCTGTTGCGATTTTTGGCTAGAAAATATAAGAAATATGGTTATCTATATTCAGGCTCATTTCCACCACACTATCCATGTACATTATGTACATATAACTTAACACAACACAAATGCCTGGAAACATTTGTTGGATACTCACAAAAACTATTTAAATGTTAACTAAAAAAAAACTATTTACCTTTAAATAGCCTAACTTAAAGTGTAAATAGCCTATGTGGTATCCCTGGTTATAAGCCATGCTGATTTTAAATGTTACTCAAATTGGTTTAGCTGTTAGAGTGTATGTTCATTATCATTTTTAAAATTAATAATTATAGTTATTTTATATCACTTTAAGGCAGAACGTTGACGGAAAACTATAGCTATAACAACAATTTTTTTTTGCATAATCAAAAAAGCTGTATTTTAATGCGACTATTTTTTTACGCAGTCGGCTTTTTTATTTTTAGTTTATTCACTTGTTATTCCTATAATTTGCGTGTTTCTATTTTTCCCATGTTTTTGAGGAGTGAGACTTCTGTTCTTATACTAGTATAACACTATAGGTACAACTATGTAGGTAGGTGTAACGGTGTTATCGCATTTTCACACTCGTCCCTTTTCTTCGCTAATGGATCCGCAATAGTAATACTTTCCTCGGATTTCAGCCTGTTCTGTAAAGATTTCCAAAATACAATAAGATTAAGGTACTTGTTGTATAATAATCTGAAGGAAAATGCCTTCGTTCGCGTTGTGTTCGTTTAATTTAACTTTTTGATTGTCATTAATTTGCCGAATTTATCCTTGTAAGTAATTATTAGGCAGCTTTAATTTTTTTTTAATTTTGTTTTATTAATAAGTACATTATATGTATTTTATCACTGTGTTTATTACATGCTTGCCAAATAACGTTTTTTCTTAATGTGTCTATTTCGTGATTGAAGTAAAACTTCTAATGTGATAGCTATCAAATTAGTTAAAATTTGGTACATATTCATTTCTCTATTTCAATATTTGCATTACATTAATGTACTAGCCTAAAACTATGGTAGCTAGAAATACGTACACATTTCTTACATTTATTTCTGTAGCAAAGCATAGATATTTATAATTACCTGTATCTACAGAGAAATAAAAAAAAATCTTATCTAAAAAATAAAAAAAAATTACAACTACGTTTATCTTTAGAAAGATTTAATATGGTTATGCAAAGTATGGTTGAACATAAATTATGCTTCTCTTTATCCCAATGTACGCAAAGCCAGATACCTATATAAACATTCACATCACACACAAAATCACAACCAGAACCAGAAACACACATTTTCCTTGGGGAGAAAACTTGTTCTCGCCGAGAATCAAATCCAACACCCCTGCTTAGAAGGCCAACGCTCATCCAACTGAGCCAATGAGCAGTTCAAAGATAGTACCTATACAGTTTTTAATAACACAATATATTTATTGTATTTTTTCGAAAAACAAATGTCTTCCTTGTATTGTGACTATGATTATGACAGAGAAACCGTTACAACTGAGCTAGAAAACTATAATGAAATCATTCAATTGGGATATGATAACAAATCGAAGTAAACATGAGGATATTTTTTATTTGTTTAACATAACAATACGCCAAACAAACCGTACACTGAGGTTGGTAGCTTTGAATATTAACTCAAACTAAGCCTTAGAACGATATCTCGGGAATGGATTGCAAATTAACTCAACACTAGAATACTCAAGTAGATTTTAATTAAAGATAAGTTCGGTTGCCTTTGAAACCCTTCAAATCACAAGTCATTAGTCTAATTAAGCTCCAGTTTGTTTGAATGCTAGCGAACCATTTTTTACACGACTGCACGATGCTAAGGATGTAATGTTATGTATGTTTGTTTCTTTGCGGTGTCCAAAAATTTACTTTAATACTTTAATGATCTTTACATTGAACATAGACATGCGTATTATAAACAGACGCTTTCACACTCCCAGCCTCTATAAGTATCTAACTTAGTGTGGGGCGTGTGTCGTTGGTGCCGGAATTATTCACATCACACACATAATGACAACCAGAACCAGAAACACATATTTTCCTTGGGGAGAAAACTTGTGTTCCTACCGGGAATCGAACCCGATACCCCTGCTTAGACGGCGAATGCTCACCCAACTAAATCAACGGGCAGTTCAAATATATCCTAAGAACTTTTTTACGCTAGATAAATAAAACTCGCAAGATTTGCTGACTAAACTATATAAAACAAGTCCCACGCAATTAAACAACGGGTCAACGGGTTATCAATGCGGAAACAATTTGAACTCCTGAATTTCATTTGCATTTTCAGCTTCAATATTTTGCTTTTATATTCAGCGACCGAGTTGGAAAATGAATTAGGCCAAGGCAATTAAATCTCAGATTTAATGTTGCCTGGTTTTTTTTTTCTCTGATGGGAAAGCGTTTGACTATCTGACAATATGTTTGTATTGGTGGCGATATATTATGGTTGAGGATTAAACACTTGGATTAGAATTTCACTGGATCTCAAAAAACAACCCTTGTTTTAGAGCTGGGCGGCAATTATTTAACATGCGTCGTAAACAGGGCTGTATATCGGTTTAGGAAGCTAGCCAGTAAGCAAAAATATATTCGGAACACTTAATTTTTTATTTTCAAAGTGAGTCTTTCTGCTCGTTATCGTTTCAAGGCTGAATTACCAAAACTTGGTTGGTAGATAATTAAGTCACGAAGTACACTATGGAATCCAAACGGATTCCATAGTGTACTACTAAGTCATGGCTAAACAGTCATGACTTTTAAATATAACATGCCTTTTAAAAATAAACGTCGACGACAACCCTTGGAAAATTCGAAGAGCTGAATTTACTGGTGTTTAAAAAATATCTATAATTCTTTTACCAACACCCCTTTCTAAGTCAAAGCAGTTCGTCACTTGCTAATTGGTAACTGGTGAGCAAATGCCCGCAATTGGTTGATTGCTGAGTAAATTTGTACGTACTAAATTTTATTTCAAAACCGTATTGCTAAATAAAACAAACATTGTTCAAAAACCGGTATTTGTTTGGAAGAATAAAGACTGGTAAGTTAATAACTTACATAATTACAGCAAAATATTTCTACTATCCTGTCCATCCAAAGGTTGCCTGTAAGAAATTGCTTAACGTAATAAGGCCGCCCATTGTACAACAATTACTGTCTTCGGTTATTTATTGTTATTGTTTTTAACTACTTATTGGTGTTCAATAAAGAAATATTGTATTGTTGTATTGTATAATTACAATATAAGCCATCATTTGGTTTAGATTTAAACCTGGTTGAGGCGACGCGTGATCGAAATGACGGTACTTATTTGGCTCGACGTATTAGCATTGCAATTCAGAGAGGCAACGCTGCAAGCATGATAACGCTACCCACTGGTAGCGGGATTTAGCAATTGAGTTACCTATAAGCTCGATGTCTTGTAGGTAACCTAGGTATTTGCTATATAGATGTATATAGTTTTATGAAATATTGGCAATTGGCCCGTAGATAAACACATAAAAAAAGATTAAAGTTTCGTGAATACAAGTCTCATTTCATTTGATCTCACAAAATAAGCAAATAAAGTTGAATTGTTTAAACCTACTTTATATCGCGTTTACAAGATATAATAAACCTATAGCTTTGATCCAAGCAGAATTAACATATCCACATGTTGATCCACAGACACTTTTCATATTTTTTAAATCCGTTAGCGGACTTTATAATCCTTATAGATTCTCCAGAATTAATACGATAATGTTTTTGATTGTTGATTAGTTTTCTTTTTATCAAACGCTATTCTATATCTTTATTGAGTAATTTTGTACACTTGATGATATCCAATTATCTCACACACAACTACATTTTAGGATAGTTTATGTATTTTAAATTTGTAATGTGATGTGATTTGCAATAAAGGACTTTATTACATAATTATACACATTATCACAGGTGACACCAGCCTCCTCCCTGAAGGATTGATTATTATAATGCATAAGTGTATGTTACTAAAATAATAATTAATCTACCAGATTTCAGGGTAACGCATACTTTCATATTTTTTATGATCCAATATTTCGTGTATGTCTTTCAAAAATAATTAAATGCTTAAACAACCATAAATGCTTTCACAATCACAGCCCACACTAGGTTATATGACTTGTGCCATGGGTGCTGGGAACATTTGTATCACAAACACAATCACACCCAAAACCAGAAACACAAATTTCCCTTGGGGAGAACACTTGTTCCACCGGGATTCGAACCCGATGCCCGCTGTTTAAGAAGGTCGGACGTGCACCCAACTAAATATGAAACTAGCGAATGTAGTTGTCTACTTTTTTTCTTAGCCATTTTCGTACTAGTGGAACTCGAGAAAGATTGAAAGTTTCTCTGTGCTCCATAATTCTGTAGTAATCTAAAAGAGCTCATTGCATCCAATGATGTCTATAAGCTTTTGTTTTGTGTAAATGGCAAATTTCTCACGATATTTGTCTTTAGTAAGTAGGTACAGACATATGAGAGCGGCGCCTTGCGGCTTAACAGCCCAGGTGCTATAGTGGTCAAATGCACACCAATCTAGCATAAAAAAGGTAAAAAGACATTTAAGACCATCTTTTTTAAGAAAGAGGAAGGTATTCCTCTTATGATATAAAATTTTATGGCTACTATACTGAGAGTATCCACGATAAATGCTGGTGCTATTCCGCTGGTGTGGTGACTTAATCAAAACAATAATTCAGTAAAATATTAGTCTGATAGATCAAATGTTTCATGATTGAAGCCCAGTTTTGGTTTGAAAAAAAAAAATTGGGATGAATTTATAAATGAACGTCTGAAAGCAAAATATCCCTCAATTAAATTCTCAAGTTATTGACCGAAACAAACTAATTGCTTCTATTTTAGCAATTGCGTGGCCATTTCAAAACTAACTATTCATGCAATGAATTTAACACAAAGGAGCACTGAACAATGCGGTTTAATTCAATATACACTTTAATCATGAAAAGGTGAGTGGCCACTTCCATTTTAAAGTGGCAGTATACACTTTTATTACTTATTTACCAATTTCGAGATCTTTCATAACTACTTGCCCAATGATAATATCCTGATCCTTAAGAGCATGCACCTCCGTGGGTGACTAGTATTCATTTATTAATATAAACATAAACATAACATAAACGCTTCCCATGTTTTTCCAAAGTGCATTAATTATACACTATTTTTGGAAATCGAGTTAAAAGAAGTAAAAATATGTGTTATTAGTTTCAATTTATCAACTTCTTATGTGAGTTGATGGTTAATCTACAAGTCAGTGGTTCAACCTCGTTTGAAATTGTTGAGGCTTGGTGCCTCTTTGAATAGAGTCAGGTACCCAGTTATACACTACCCGTTCCGTGAAATGAATTGAGACAAAACAAATTCTAAATATGTGCTTTAAAAAAGCTTGGTCTCGTTTATGCTTCGTTGCGCTAAACTAAAGCATACATAAAAGAAATAAATAAAAAACTACCGCATCGAAAAATTCACCGACTTCTAATTTTTTCCTTATAAATGTTACATTTCTTCGACAAGAACTATAAAAGTGAAACGTTTCAGGTCAGAATAATCAAATAGATATTGGAGTTAGGTCATGCTTACAAAGGCAACCTTTGAAGTATTCGGATTGTCTGCACTAAACTAAATATTCCAAGCACATATGAACAAATAAGTAAGCTTACCTAAGAACTTTTCGACCGTCACTCACATCAGTTTCATAGTTGTTTAATATTTATTTTACTACTTGAAAAGTATATTGCATGTATTTTGTTTGAGTATATCACGCTTAGACTGTAAATTTTAATGAATATACGTACCTACTTGAAATAGAAAGTACATTATGTAATCACATGACAAATTGTACATACGACAAAATCTCCACTAAATTTATTCAATTTATTTAATACTTTATTGCACAATAAAAAGTGTATATAAAAGGAGGACTTAATACTAAAAGCATTCTCTACCAGTCATCCAGCGGTGGAAAATTAAATGACATGAGGCGTGCATCAATCAGGGATAAAGAAAATATATGTAAGATAATAACAATATATACTAGAAAAAAAAATATATCGAATCGTAAGATTTATTCCATACTAGTATAGCGTCGGCTAGACGGCTGTTGAGCAGTGATTTTTCGATAACTAAGCCATATAGACAAGTATAGCCATATAGATAATTTTACAGAGTTACATTATAACAATTTATTTATTTAACTGTGTTCCTAGCTGTTCATAAGCTTGATTTGTATTATTTATATTTTTTCTAACCGTAAGGAACTTTAATTGGCTCATTGTATTATGTTTAACCTGAAAATTGTTAGATTTAAAAACTGTTGGTCTTCCTCAGTATAAATTAAATACATTAAATAAGTAATGTACATAAATATAAAGTATCTAAATGTCGTTAAAAACACTTAATCATCTCCCAGAAAGCAATATGTGAGTAATTACATAAAAATGTCTAAATATTAAGTAAGGTTCAAGAGACTAAAAATATATATTAATACCATTGATCGTATGATATTATGGGAAGCAATGCAGGGCACCGATGCGCAGTGTCATCGCTACAAGGAATGTGTTATTATCAAGCATTGTCCTTCAATGGTTTAACGGTAGAACCAGACCAAAGACCTGATTCCCAACTAGAAACAGCTTGAAGACGAGTCAAGTAATACCTAAAACGGTGAATAATATATTTTAAATAAGCATTATGAATTAAATTATAAGCACAGTATAGATATTAGAAGTTGTAGAGTGGTCAAAATAATTTTCTAACATATATTATTATGTCAGAAAATGATTTTGACTACTCTACTCTCTACATTGGGCCAGTGTTACAATAACAATTTCATACGGCGTAGAAACTTTCACAGTTATAACCCAACTTACATTAAACACAAAATTTTCCAGATATTTTGGTATATTAGAAACTAATGTAGAGTACTGAATATTATTTTCTAATATATAACTTTGGGCCAGAGTAACAAATTTCGTACGGTGCAGAAACTTTCACAGTTTTAGACCCAACTTACACCGAACCCGAAATTTCACAGAAATGTTGGTGCTATGTGCAAACTGCTGATAATGTATGTGTTTTCATTAAACACCCAACACTCCTTTTTGGAAACAAGTGTAGTCATGGTTTCAAATTACAACCCCTGATTAGGCGTGAGATAGGTGTGACGCTCAATTAGCGCCATAGAAATGGTAATAGTATGGGTAATTGGATAATTTTGACTTCTATAAATTACCATCAGAATAATTGATTTTATTTATATAGCATACGACGATAAGACGTTAATAATAAGGAAAGGTTAATTTCGTCGCTTCAGGCGGCGCTTGAGTAGCTCAGCGGTTAGAGCAATAGGGCATAAGACCCTATAGTCGCGGGTTCAAATCCCGCCTCAAGCGATAATTTTTCCTTTCTACATTTATCACTATACCATCAGAATACTTTAATATCAATGGTTGATATTCCAAAAGTACATAAATCTTTCTGTTATCAAATTTATTATATGTATTGCTATATTCGGAGCGAAACTCCTTGCCAAAGTCAGTGTTTTTTTTTTATTATTACAAAATCATAATAATTAAATCAGGGGTAAATAGCAAAACTATCAGAAGATATGAGAAATGAAAGGAGAGAGGGGGATGGAACAGGTATATGAACTATTTTGGGACGATAAATATTGTCACATTATCACATCTCTATAGAAAAACGTGTTGCATTGCTGACAGCATCCTCACGGTGCCTTCCATATATAAAGAAATGTAAAATATATGATAATATATTTATTTAGTAGTCTGTTAAAAAAAGAATAGCAATTAAAAACTATTTGAAAATTGTGATAGCTCTGAATCGGTGAAAGCAGAGTCGTGGCGAATGCGCCTCCCAGGGTATTCACGGTTTTGAATCCTATGACGGACTTAAGTTTCCAGCGAAGGTAACATTATTTGTTTATTTTTTCTTATGTTATTATTAATATAGTCGTAGACTACCCGCGAAAAACCTAAAGAGAAAATCAAGATTTAAATTGTGTTATAAAAATCATTTATATCTAGAGATCTTAAGATCATAAATAAGTGGTCAAAACGCTTTATTATCAAAGTTTAAACAGATATTTATATAAAAAAATACATAATGATTTTTATTATGACAATTTAAATGGTCATGAAATTGTAATATTATATTTACTTCTTATAAAAAAATGTGTTAGTATATGCGTAATTCACTTACTGAAGGTTCAAAAGTAGCCATACATAATCTCCATGATCTCCCATACTGTACAATCGAATTTTGGACTGTCTTCTCCAATTTCATTCTGGGTCAACATAATAAGCTCCGGAACACATGTTTGTAATCAGAATTGACAACGTTGATTGGAACACCCGTATTTTGTAATTTAATTGGGATCGGTTTTGGGCTTGCTAGTAATTGGATGATAATATTGATTATAGATTTTATACGAAAGATATTATTACAAAATATCAGAAATGAAATAAAAACCAAGATAAAACTACGCCGCGGAATTATAACCTACAAGCTTATCCGACAGACGTTGTCCTGTTAAGACATTCGCGCTTTTGATGATGCTAAGGCAAATTCATCAAACTCGCGAATGTCAAACGCACAAAGTAAAAATCGTCGTTAAGTTTTTTGAATGATGTTTTTTTATTATTTATTACCATATATAGCGTGTATTTCTATTTATAACCATATTAACAAATGAATACATTGTAATGTGTTGAAATTTTCCAATTTTCTGCACATTTTACTTATTTTTTCCTGTCGTAAGATCTTCTAAAAAGTATTAGAAGACTAAAAAAAATCAAGTAAATTAGTAATGTTGTTTTCAAGTTATAGCGTGACCAAAGTTTACCTAAAATAGGATTAATTTAATATTAAACAAAAATCTCGTGTAACAGTGTTTGTGGTCGAACTCCTCCGAAACTGCTCGACCGATTTTAGTATGTTTTTATATATTTGGTAGGAATGAGAATAGTTCGTAAAGTATTTTTGACTCTCCCTTATTTTTCAATCGTGATTTTACTATTTTTTACTTCAAAAAAAAAAGAGGAGGTCCTCATGTCGAGTGTCTTTTTTTTATATGTTTTACCTTATAAATTCTTTCCACGTGAACCAATTTCGATTTTTTTTTATAGTTTGAATGATGTTGCTTTCCAATTGGTCCCATTTACATTTGATCAAGATCTGATCATAACTTTTTTTGTTGTCAGCCGATTTTGATGATATTTTTTTTATCTGAAAGCTGGTGCTTTTCATGGGCTCCCATTTAAATTTGATCAAGATCTGATTTCTAGTTTTTGAGTTATCGTCAATAATGCGTATTTAATCATATCTGATCAAGGTTCCGGTTTTACCGGGAGAACTCCGCAAGCATGGAACAGAAGCGTTGTTGTACTGTTTTTCAAAAAAGGTTACAAAACTTTTTTGAAAAACTATCGTCCAATCTCGCTTCTGAGCGATTTATATAAGCTGTTTCCAAGGGTAGTCACGAACCGTCTCGCACGAAGACTCGACGAGTTTCAACCTCCTGAGCAGGCTGGATTTCGAAGCGGTTACGGCACTGTAGACTGTAGACCACATTCACACAGCGAGGCAGATTATACAGAAGACCGAAGAGTACAATCAAGCCCTGTGTTTAGCCTTTGTGGACTACGAGAAAGCCTTTGATTCTATTGAGATCTGGTCTGTTCTGGAGTCCTTGCAGCGATGCCAAGTCGACTGGCGATACATCGAAGTGATTAGATGTCTATACGAAGCCGCAACAATGGCCGTCCAAGTACAAAACCAGTGTACTAAACAAATCCCACTGCAAAAAGGAGTGAGACAAGGGGATGTCATATCTCCGAAATTGTTCTCAAACGCTCTGGAAGATATGTTTAAGACACTGGATTGGAAAGGACGCGGCATTAATATAAACGGCCAATACATCTCTCACATGCGATTTGCAGACGACATCGTCACTATGGCTGAGTCGTTGCAGGAACTTCAGGAGATGCTAAATGGCCTAGCTGATTCTTCTCAACGCATTGGTCTCCGGATGAACTTGGATAAAACCAAGGTCATGATAAACGAGCACGTGGATCCGGGACTGATTGCTGTTGATGCCAATGCTCTCGAAGTTGTTCAAGAATATGTGTATCTAGGGCAGACGCTCCAACTAGGTAAGAACAACTTTGAGAAAGAGGCCAAAAGAAGAATACAGCTGGGCTGGGCAGCTTTTGGAAAACTTTGCCGAGTCTTCTCGTCGCCAGTACCGCAAAGTCTTAAGACAAAAGTCTTTAATTAGTGCGTCCTACCAGTTATGACATACGGAGCCGAAACGTGGACACTAACGGCAGGACTAGTCCACCAATTCAAAGTCGCTCAGCGAGCTATGGAAAGAGCTATGATCGGTGTATCTCTAAGGGATCGAATCCGGAACGAAGTAATTCGCCAGAGAACGAAAGTCATCGACATAGCTCAAAGAATTAGCCAGCTGAAGTGGCAGTGGGCTGGTCACATATGCCGCAGAACTGACAACCGTTGGGGTAGACGAGTTCTGGAGTGGAGACCACGAATCGGTAAGCGTAGCAGAGGACGTCCTGTGACTAGGTGGAGCGACGATATATGTAGGGCTGCTGGTAACGACTGGAGAAGAAGAGCCGAAGATCGGGCTCAGTGGCGCACCTTGGGAGAGGCCTATGTCCAACAGTGGACTGAGATAGGCTGAGTATGATGATCAAGGTTCCGAAGATAAAGCGGTGAAGTCGGTTTTTTAAGCTTTGCTTGCGTTTAATTATTTTATGAAGAAAAAAGTTGTTAGTATAGTATTAAAGTAGGTTCAAGGCGACCATAAATATTAAAGAGGCAAAACACCTTTTCATAACAGGGCAATATCAACGCACGCCGGGTACAGCTAGTTTTTATACGTAGATAGTACTGAAGTACGCAATCAGTGCCCCACACATGCACCGCACCGAGCACTAGATTCAATTTTAAACGCTGGCTTGAGATTCCGTGTATGCCATATATACAAGATGTCAATGAAACAAATGCACGCACTAATGCAAACAAAAAAACGTAGCGATGGTTGCTATCTTTTTTTTGTAACATTATTGGGTACACCTAACATTATATATACCTAGACTAGTTACCACCCTCTACCACATCACATATAAACATGCGAGATAGGGTTCAAGCTCATTTTTCCGAGATATAGGTATATTTTTATATGCTACATAGACAAGTATTTCATCAAAAACCTTTTCTGCACTATTTAAAACCTTTATTTGTATTAATTAATTCTTACTAATTTATTTTTATAATGTAAACAGTATAATCTGGGAGTCTTCAAGTCTAGAAAGAATAGGTATCTTCTAGGTAAGCATGCTTCATCTTCGGCCGCATCATCACTTTCTATCAGGTGAGATAGCGGCCAAATGCTAACCTATGTGGCATAAAAAAAAGAGTCAATTACCGCATCGTTGCTTACCGTCAGGTGAGATAGTGGTGAAACATTTGCCTATAATTATTAAAAAAAACAGGCTATCTCGTAAAGACACCCGATAGAAGTGAACTTTTTCTATTACAAGGAAATATTTTAATCCCTACTATTATTCTTTGCAAAAAATGTTGCCAATCATAATTTTAAGGCACTCCCATAAAAATTTTCACCTAAAAAATTATGCAACAATGAACTAAAAATAATCCGCCAAGGATTTCAGTCTTTTCTATTCATTTATTTTTCATATGTCATTTGACAAACGGCCCGAGAGCAAACGCTTCCGCTTCCGTGACAAGGGTTGGCAATAAAACAAACGGAAGTTGAAACAGACGTCCTGTTTAACGCATAAGAGGAAGAGTAGAATGTGGATGATTCGGGAAAATATATTGCGCAGAAAATGCGGGTCAAAAAGTCAAAATCGACATGTGATCGACAACGTGGTCGTGTCGTCATAGTTTGCGATCGAGATGACTAACATATTAAAACATATGAATTGCTGGTTGGCGTAGTTGTTTGCTTTCTATGCAGCGGATATCAGGTTCGATTCTCGTTGGGAACACAAGTTTTCTTCCCAGATAATTTTTGTTTCTGGTTTTGGGTGCGATTGTTTGTGACGTTAATGTTTCCGACAATCACAAAAAATGTCATCGAAATAAAGTGAGGGGCTGTGAGTGTTAATGCGTATATGTTTATTTAAGCGTTAAGTTATTTTTGACAGCCATTTATAAAAAAATATTAAACATAATGATAAAAACATATTCATTACTAGACATTTCGTAGGTAAATTTTAATGACATAAACTTTGTGTGTGTATAATCATTCCCTGAGAGACGGGAAACCGGTGTAACGACAGTGGAATTAATGTTGATGAATAAGTAAATTGTATAGTAAGGTCCTTTACTGCAAATCACATTACAAGTCTAAAGTACAGAAATTAAATTATCATAAATTAAATCATAAATTATCATAAATTATCTTATTTGGCGTAAGATTATTGAAAATTATCAAGTTAACAAAACATTGCTCTATGATTCTATCATAATCGTTTGATAAAAAGAAAACTATTCAAGAACAAAACGGTAAAATTTAAGTATGAAAGCGTTTATGTTTGTATCGGTAGGGTTTTACAAAAAACTTTTGAACATTTGAGACAACTTAGTTCTTTTGCCGTAACTTAGTTTTTACATAGTTTTCTTTTCGTCTATAGTTTTAGGGTGTATTCACTGGCTCGAAGTCTATACAACAATATTATTCGTACAAATTTCACCCGATCCCTTTAAACCTAAAGCTATCCTGATCACAAACTTTCGTATCCTACTAACATATTTATGCGAAAGTTTGGATCGAAACTTTGTAACGAATAATAATTCATTCAGCCAAATGAACGGCTTTAAAATATGCATAATATAATTTACTTGATATGCCCCACTGTCTCCAGGTTAACATTTGTTAATTGGGACTCAAAATAGTTTATGTTCTATCCCAGGGTCTAAACTTATCAGATAACCGTAGCAGAGATATTTATCTTGGTTTAAACATATCATTAAAAATAACTGTTTGCATGTTTGTTCTCTTAGCGTACCCAAACCTATCTGATTCTAATTGCAATAAAACTTTGGTAAGTTGTTCCCTATAAGCAAACGGTTCTGACTAAAAAAAAAATGCAGTTCCTGGAATTCATCAAATGTTTAACCGCAGGTAAAACTACGCGCAGCTATAATGCAGGCCGAAAAAAAAAAATATTTCCATAAAAAACGCATATTTTATGATAAAAGTTATCGAACTTAGCGTAGGGCTGTGAGTGTGAAAGCGTTTGTTTATTTATTTATTATATTGAAACTGAACTTAGTTCAATGTTTTTGCTTATAATTAACGCAGGAGTTACTCGTAGTTAACAACCTTGCTCCGCATCTACTGGTCCGTCACAATGGCTCAGGTAGAGGACAGTATAATTATTCACGGGTATTCTGCTACGTGTAATTACAGTGCCTGGTAGGTAAACGTGACCAGCAATAATTGCAAAATTATTACATTACGTAAGCTAAGGCAGATAGGGAAAAGTTAAGGGAAGCATGTTGTTTTGGTCATTTTTATTGCACAATTTTGGGCGGTTCTCTGTCCCTTCTATAAAGGGGATGAACCTTGCAATCACAGAGTATTGAATAAAAAGTTAACAGAATATCACTAAGTTTGGGTTACTGGGAATAGTGATTCACCGTGATACACCTGACGGAGTCTTTTTGGCGGTGCCACGGGGAAGGAAAAAACACGTGTCGATAAAAGCGACTTGGGCAAATATATAAAACCACTCTTATCTTACGAAAAATAGGGTCTAAAGAAATAGGGTGCTGACTTGATTTTTGAATTTATCCCATTCGATCAGCCATGAAGTGTATCTGTCTTCTAACATCAATATAGGCGAGGCGTCTTTCACTACTTAGATTAATTAGTGTCAGAGCGTTCCTTCCTGAAATCTGATTATTTTAGAGGCCATTACTTCACTCTGAATAATTTTGACACCTGTCTTGATTGGATAATTTGGTCTTGTATAACATTATCTGGTTAAATATAATAAATTACTATAAAAAGGCATAGTTTATTTTCTTCGAGAAGAGAGCGTCTCAACAGTCTCAGTTCAGTAGCAAAAAGGCAGTTTCCTACCAGCGTGTTTCCTTAATCAGTGACGTTGCAAAAGCTAAGATATTTTAATTTTGAAAATAATTAAACGCAAGCAAAACTTAAAAAAACCGGCTTCACCGCTTTATCTTCGGAACTTTGATCAGATTATATGTACTAAACACGCATTATTTAAAATATTTCAAAACCTGCTGATCAGATCTTGATCAAATTAAAATGAGACTAATTGGAAAGCAACATATTTAAAAAAAAAAAAATCTAAATTGGTTCACGTGGCACGAAGTTATGGGGTAACAAATATAAAAAAAATACCTTCGCTTTGAGTACCTCCTACTTTTTTGGGAAGTCGGTAAAAATCTGTTCTAGTGATCGGTGAGTCAACAGCTTTTGAGAATAAAACTTTCCTGTAGATATAGTTAAGTTAAGGAAAATGTTGCCAACATTTTCCTTAACTATATAAGTACATCTGTAACCACAGGAAAGGCCCGTTCTCAAAAGCTGTTGATTTGCTCTTAGATACAAAACATAATGAAAAAAACGATTTAGTTATTATGATGATTCATATGGGTTTCCAAAATTAAAGCTTTATTTAATTATTTTTTAATACAAATACACATTTGGCATCACGAGTTTGATGGTAATTGAGTATTAACTATCGCCTGGTTCGCTGCTCTGTACTGAAATAAAGTCAAAATTTATCACCATCAAGTCAAAATGCGTCGCAAAATTACAAAAAAATATGTTTCGGCAACTATCCTTGAAATTCAGACATCATCACTTAGCAACAGATAAAATAATTTTCTAACGCTGGTCTATCATAAAACATATTTAAAAAATATTATAAGGCGCTTGAAAACTCCGCAATAAATCAAAACAAATCTTACTCTGTCAAAATAAGGAAGTCCTTGCTCGTTCCACTCTAGATTATCTTAAATTGCTGTCAAGTTACGTATTTAATACAAAACCTTTTATATAATAAACCCAACACAGGTGTTTTTTTCATGGCAGTATGGAGAACTTCTTAATTTTACGTCATAGATAATAATTATAATATGTGAATGGTATAACCAAATTTTAACAAGCTTTACGACGACCTATTTGGCACAGTGGGTAGAGGCCCTCTGGAACACAACTTTCCTTCCCAAAAGCCATATTTTGTGGTTCTGGTTCTGGGTGTGATTGTATGTGTGTTACGTAAATGGCATCCACGATACAAGCCTTTGAATTTTGTGAGTGGGGACGCGTTTGCTTGTTTGTTGTATGTCTGTGCTGCTAAGTATTGAGGAACCTCTAGTCAGGATTCAAACATGATTGCCGCAACCATGTCATGGTAATATTTTTAACCGGTTATCTATCTAATACCTTTAAACGATCAATTTTTGTATATATGTATGTATATATATGTATAATCTGAATCTCAGAAACGGCTCCAACGATTTTCATGAAATTTTTAAAATAATTCGATCTAGTTAGGTTTAATTATTAGAAAACGTCGTTTTATCCGTGTTTTTAGGCTTTCATTGTTTGCTACAGTATCATTATAATACGAAGGTAAATTTCGCGACCATCTACAAGGTTATGGGTAAGTCCAGCGGTCCCGAAACTAGGAGACCCCGGTTTGAGTCCAGATAACTATTATTTTACCCATTTTTTCAAGTTCTTTTTTTTGTGAGAACATTTTCTTAATATTATGTCGGTGAGATCGAAAAAAAATTATTCATATTTCATCAGTTAGTAATTCGTATCTAAACATAATTTACAAAAAACACGATTTACCAAAAAAAAAACGAGCAAAACTCGGTCATCCAAGTACTCGTTATTAAATGCGTAACACACAATTTCGTGCCAGTTATGTTGTCTGTTTATGAGTTTCTTTTATTGTAGCTGATTCCGGACGTCGTTTCAGTAATGTATTGTCATCGAAACTGAACCAACGTGCAAAAAATGTATTCCGTTAAATTGCTACGTGTCGAAATAAATTATTTTTCTTTCTTTCTTTCATTCTTTCCGTAAGATAAGAGGGAAGGTTCTGATTCTGTTTGCAAGATTTGACTTAAATAAACTAACATTCAAACATAATTTATAGTATATCTTACATTTAGTTTCGTTTGTAAAGTAGATTAATCGTTCTTCGTTATTTATAATATTGTCAAAAAAAAAAAATTGTTGTAAAAAGGCTCGGACACTTTACTATATGTGGTGACCACATTTTATATAATAATAAAACACATTCAAAGATTACAAGTTAAATAAAAGTTTCTAAAAAAATAACGGTTACCCATGCTAACTTAATTGTAATTGTAATAAAAATTGTAATTGTAATACTCACATTCTTTCTCTCCTTTACAATATCCTCTTTAATCCTTCCTCTCCTCGTTACCTTCAGGACCGTTTTAAGTTTTTTGACCTTTCTAACTCGTTAGGGTTGAGGTCGTCGGAGAACCTCAAGCTCAAAATGCCACAACACACCAGCTCGTTTTATGACAGCTCTTTCACTGTTGAAGCCGTTCGACTTTGGAATGCCCTTCCTATAGAAATAAAGCGAGCTCAGTCGCTGCCCATCTTTAAAGAACGCGTCAAAGCTCACTATCTCGCAGTTAAATAACCTAATTATGTTGTAATTTGTCATAATAATATGTTTAAAATCCATTCTTTAATCATTTCATTGGTATTAATATTTATGTATTTATATTATGTAGTATGTGTGTGTGTATGTAGTATGTGTGTATGTATGTAGTATGTGTTTATGTATGTATTATATTTATATAAGATCATTATTGAGGTATATATTATTTTATTATTTGTCAATTATCATTACTTATTATTAAGTATAATATAATTTATTATTCTTAGATTCATGCACTCTTTAAAATGTTGTTTTCTTAAACACCGACGTCCAACTCTATTGCGTTATTCCGCTCCATCCAAAGGTTGTCTGGAAGAGATCGCTTTTAGCGATAAGACCGCCTATTGTAACACTTTTTTTTTGTAAATAATTATTTTGCTTTGTTTCTTGTCTTAATTAAGGTGTTCAATAAAGAGTTTATCTATCTATCTATCTAACCGTTAATTTTTTCTCTATTCTATAGAAAATAATAAAAGTAACATACACATTGTTTCTACATCTCAATTATTACTTCAATTGAAAAGAGTTAAGCTGGGTTCTGAAAGCAAACATGTATGTTTAATAATATATCTCAGAACACTTTGACAAAAAATAATTGAATACTAGTCCTTTTTTATCAAAACACATACCTACGTCCCTTTACAAACAATCCACAGGACCGAGAATTTATATCCCATTATTAATGTTACTACTGAACTGTTCTGGAAAATTCTACTTTATTTCTCAGAGCTCTTGTACTTATTCTTCTTTTTTTTATCTTTATTTATTTATACAGGGTTTTATTAACTATAACATGTAACCCTCATAGGGCATTCTTATTTCTAACACCTTCGCTTAATACCTATTTTAACAATTTTGTACAAACGTTTAGCTTCCACGGACAAGGGAGATACTAAAATACTGTTAAATAATCTTACTTCTAACAAATTCATATTGTTTTCTATAAAATAAATAAGCACCTTTCTGCTTCGTTCCGGGCACACTCGGCCAAAACGTGAGCTACATCTTCAATCACGTTACTTTCAGTGCAATTGGGTGAGTTACACATTCCCATTAAAAATGCTAAGCTATTCAACGGAATGTGACCAGAACGAAGCCTGAAGGTAGTCACAAAATCACTTCGGTTCATATCAACTCAAAAAAGCCAGGTAGTTGGGAGAGGCTAGGTCAATTCTTATTTATATTAATGTGAACAAAAACATGTTGAACTGCTCGTTTGATGGACCACGCGCATACTCGACTGAGTAAGGAGCACCGACTGCTCTGAAACTAGTCTTGCAACAATGCGGTTGGGCCGTGAGTGAAATCGTTAAGTCCTAAATATATGTTATGTCGAAATTCTCAATTAAACTAATACCTATGGGTAATATTTTTTTGGTCATCCGTCATCGATCTTAGTAGGGACTCATACGATATATGCTTATTTTTTAACCTACTTCAAAAAAAGGAGGAAGTTCTCAATTCGACTGTATTTTTTTATGTTCCTCATAACTTCTTTCTACGTGAACCGATTTTGATGATTTTTTATTTGAAAGCTATTTCCTGTGAGTTCATTAAAATTTGATCTAAATTTGACCAGTAGTTTTAAGTTGTCCTCAATAATGCGTATTTAATTAATTAAATCTGATCAAGGGTTCCGAAGATAAAGCGGTGAACTCAGTTTTTCTAAGCTTTGCTTGCGTTTAAATTATTCTAGTTCTGTAGTAGCCTCCCGCTCTACCTACGCCTTTCTCAACTATTTATTATATTCTGTTCACTAAAAGGTTTCATCAATAAACACCAAAACTGCTGGAGCTGTAAGGGCTGTCTTCTCTCTCACAACAAATAAACGAAACATCTCGCATAACCATTTATCTGTCAGCATATGAAATGGAATTCAAACTGTTGTTACAAATTAAGCTGCTATGTTGATGTAACCTCAACCTTAAACGGACCGGAACCGCTTGTTCAAACCGATTTGTTCACTTTGTAATTGGAATAAAAGTCATATTTGAGCAGCTAGTGGTTACAAGTTACAGGCATGAAACTTTTAATCATGGACATTTATTTTAGCTTGTTGCAATTTATGTTTTAATATCTTAGCCGTAAAGTATTTTCGTAATAAATTTTGCCAAATTGCTGGGATATTACGATTGAAGTCCTAATTTGCCATAAAAATTTGTTTACCGTAGCTTACGTGTGGTTTATGGTAAGAACAAATTGGTTAATATTTTTTACTGTAGCTAAATCATAAATTATATTTTTTTTTATTATATAGTCTAGTGTATGTCCTCTAATCTCACCAGTGTGTGTGTGTATATGATTAATTAAATCGACTTCTTATTTTTTTTAAATAAAACTTCTTGAAATTCTGATCCGCAATTTTTGTGTGATGAAAAGTGGTGGTGGTAAATACTGTGATGAATAATTAAAATGTTTTAAAATATAAATAAACTACAACTTATTACTGTTTTAGAGTGTAATGAAGAGGTAAAAGATGAATGAAAGCTCTACACTGAATATATAATAGAATTCATTTTTGGAGCAGAGTCGCCCAAAGTATAGCCCGATATCATTTTCATCTTACAACATACAAACCTACAGCCATTTTGAGATTGGTTTATGGGTCGGTGACACAGAGCTCCTGTATGCCTACATATGTCAATTAGTTGTAGTAATTATTGCTCTAAAAACGACCAGAACACTGATGAGCAAACGAGATTCTCTTTGATATAGTCTGAGTCTCTAATTAGGCTAGGGAAATAGGGATTTTTTTAAAGAAGTCTTCGCGTCACCAATTTTTGGATAGAGGAATTTTCGTTAAGGGCCAATATTCTCTAAGGTAGAAGAGACAAGAAATACTTGTACCTCCCGCAGAACACCGAGGAGGTGAAAGTAACACCGAACAGGAGAGGACTACGTACAAGTCTGTATGGGTTAGTAGCTTACCATTGCTAAATCTAAAATCACGTGATTGATCACGTTTTAAAATTACGTGTAAATGTTTTAAGCCGGATATAAATTGAAACATCGAATAGCAGTATTGGTTTAGCCTAGAGAGCGAGTGGCCATTGTTATTATAGAGAATAATTGAAACGCAAGCGAAGCTTAAAAAAACCGACTTCATCGCTTATATTTCGGTTTTGGTTCGACCGATTCCGATAAAATTTATAAGGGACCATCTCTAAAGTACTCTACCAAACTAGTTACACAAAAAAAACATCAAAATCGATTCATAATTGACGGAGATATCGCGTTACATACATACAAAAAAAACAGTCGAATTGAGAACCTCCCTTTTTGAATTCGGTTGAAAAGACATCTTTAGTCTTGGAAGTAAGAGTCCATTGCAGACGCATAACAAAATGTATTAGTATAAAAATCCGGGTGGCAGTGATTTGGGCGAGTTGCTTACGCAAGCGTTTTCCTTATTTTCAACGCTAGACTATCAAGGATAAAATTAAAATATAAATCAAATCTCCTCATATCAAAGTAAAACATGATTATAGGGTATACCAATAAAGTACATCAGAACATAGAATTATGGATTATAATATGAAGTAAGATTAGGGCCATCCGCTTTTCTACTTTTCTTTTGATCTTAGGTAAGTAGAAAATAATGAATATAAAATAAGCTCTACTAATGAAGTGTATTCTAAAGATAAAGGTACATATTTAATCTGACAGAAGGCCACAACTTTATTATACCTATATTTGCTAAAAGAGTTTCCTCTGTCTATTTATCATCATCTATACAGTTAAAAATCTCATTGCCCTTAATAACTAACTGGAGTCTTAAATTAAAGAAATCATATTTATGAATTAAACGCAAAAATCTTCTGTTATAATTGTCTCCACACTTATTCTTAAGATTACTAGCAGATGAAAACCAAAAAACAATGAAATAATATAATACCTATGTATATTTTTACAAGCATTTATTTAACTTGCAATGTATGTACGAGGGATAATATCTTGCAACTCAATTTTGAAGCAGATATCTTAAACCGACTCTGACATTTTGTATTCACGTTTAGTTTGGATGACAAGCTGGTTAGCTATGTGACGTCATTCCAAATCCAACATGGCGAAATACCCGAAATTATATTATATGCATTTTATATACTTATAACACAATTCATAAATCACGCATAATCACGCAGAATTAAGTTAGGTGTAGGTTGTAATTATCTGGCGATAAAATGTTCTACCTGGCGATGATGTTATGCGCCTATTTAAGTTATTCCCGGCCGGTTTTCATTATTACAAGGAGGGATTTTTAATTTCGTCAGATCTGTTGATGAAATTTAATCAATCTAACTAAAAGATTCTTTAATTAAAAATCAAATTACCCCGATCCTACGTCTCTGTAGAATAATTTAATGTTGAGCTTTCATCGTGCTAGCTAAATAGAGTTAATAAGATTACGTTCTATTCAACAACTATTACTAGGTCCCACAAAGCTATTATGGTTAAACAATGAATTTGAAATTGTATATGAGAATATTATATTTTATAATAGCCGTGCCCGCGGATTCGCCCGCTTTTATCTAGTTAAAAAAGCCTATGTGTTAATCCTAGGTAAAATCTATGTGCATTTCAAATTTCATTCAAATCCGTTTAGCCGTTACAGTGCGTGAAGAGAAAATGTTACTGTCTTTAGGAGTTAAGAATTATCTATATTACATTATTATCAGTATTAACCTGATTTTAATATAGAGCATGGGACGGATTTTACAGTGTTTTATCCAAAAAGGTTTAAGTGTTTAAAAAAGAATTAACCAAGTTTCCTCCCCAAGGGAAAATTGGGCTTCTGGTTCTGAGGGTGATGTAAAATATTTCCGGCACCCACGATACACGTCTTTGAACTAAGCGTTTGTGTTTGTTTAGTTTAAAATAAAAGTAGTATATCAGCTTAAATGCTACGAACTCCCCACTGGCAGTTGTGTTTTGTGATTTTGGTTTTGGGTATGATTGTGTGTGCTGTAAATCTTTCCAGCAACCAATAAACAACCAAAGAAACTGATTGCGGGGCTGTAAGTGTGAAAGCGTTGATTTATGTTTATATAGATACCCATGAAAAGTATACTGTTCATGAACCTTTCATGTGAATTTCATGTTGTCAGTTTTATTAATACTTCGTTCCAAACAGACTAACGCACATTTTCATAAATTTATTATTGATAGTAACGAGATTTATGGTTTTGTAGTAGTTTTTATAGTAATTGAGACCTTACAATACAGAATCTATTAAAAGTTTAATAAACATTTAAAGTAAATGCTACCTACATAATGGATCAAATAAAAAAACATGCGGGGCAGTCTTTGGGCACTGCCGATAGAAGAAAACTATGTTTATACTATGGAAAAAGTAAATACATACATAGATAGTAAGCGTTCGGTGAAAATGACGCTGGTTCCATGATTTTTGTTTATCCTAGAAAGCGCTCAACAAGCCTATTAAAGTTTTCACTTCAAAATCTAAAATGTTGTTTTCTCATTTTAATCCAGTTCGTTTAGATTATTAACCAATAATAGAGTAAACAAGTAATACTTTAAAAAGGTTTGTTAAGTCAGGACTTTACCGATTGTCAATAAAAAAGACTAAAAAGTTATATAATCAGATAACTTGTCAACACAAATCAAACGAGCCCAAACTCGATGGGTTTATCTTCTTTAGTTCAGAAATTCAGTGGCCATCTTCCGTCTCCATAATCAGACCAGCTCTATTATTTTTTTCATGTTGAATAGGTAAGCATTTGACCACTATCTCACCTGATGGAAAGTGATGATGCGGCCGAAGGTGTGACATGCTTGCCTAGAAGATACCTATTCACTCGAGACTTGAAGACTCCCAGATTATACCGTTCGGGGAACAAAGACGCTGGCAATGAGTTACACTCCTTCGCTGTACGGATGATGAATGTAGAAGCAAAACGCTTTGAGTGAACTGGAGGTATGTCGACCATAAATGGATGACGTAGCTCTTTGGTACCATATCATTGTATTGTCACCGAAGATAGATTAGTACACCAAATTTGAGTCCAATCGGACATCGGGAAGTGGGCCTAATTTAGCTTGCAAGATTTGAAGACAGATGATTTGAATGCAGACCGATAAGTAAAGGGACAGGTAAAACTAAATAAAAGCTTATAAAAATGCTGTCTATTATAGACATACAAATTTGACGTGCCATGATCTTTTAGTACACTTTCAAAACAGTTTAATTGAAACATTTCTACGTTTCGTGATGCGATTTTGATATCTTATCAGCTCAATGATACGCTTTTTAGTGTGTTTTTTAGCTAGAATACCCCATCTCAATTTCAAAAAACAAAAAAAAAATAACCGATTTCGAAAACAGGACGAGGTTCTTAATTTTACTGTTTTTTATATGTGTTACCTCACAACTTTTTTTAGGGAGAACCGATTTTGATGGTTCTTTTATTATTTGAAAGCTGGTACTTCGTGGTTACAATGAAACTTGATAAATCAAAAACTATTGGTCAAATCTTGATCTGACTAGTAGTTTTTGATTTATCCTCAATAATGCGTATTTAATTTGTTTAATCTGATCAAAGGTAAACATAAAGCGGTGAACGCGATTTTTTTAGCTTTGCTTGCGTTTAAAGTATTTACTTCTATTTCTGAGTATTCCTATAATAAAACAATAGTACCTGGATGACCGAGCTTTTGTCGTTAAAACGACGTTTTTTTAAAAATGAAACCAATCTAGATCGATTGATTTTCGCCCCCGAAACCCCCTGCATACTAAATTTCATGTAAATCGGAGCTGTTTCCGAGATTTAGATTATAAATATATATACAAGAAGAATTACCTACTCGTTTAAAGGTGAGATAGATAAGGACTTACTTCTTAGTATATTTACACTTGACAGCAACCACGATCAACAACACATTGGCAATCAGAGACAGCAATATCACTGGCACATACAGGGTGATGAGAATATTGTCTGGTTGAAAAAATATGTCCAATTCATCGCCGAAAGGGAACGTCCCATTTAAGGTATCACTCAAATTCAGGCCTTCAAGGCCCAAGTCTGTCAGGTTTGAAAACGTAGTCATTTTAAGTCATGATATGAGAACCTATTGGTAAAATTATTGTTCATTTTAAAGTTAATTTCAAGTAAATATTACGCGTTGGTGATTTGAAAGGTATATATTTATTTAAATTACATTGTCGTTTAATATTAAGAACACTGACATTTGCTTATAAAAACTGATTTATTTAAAAAAAGAACGAGACAACTGACGATGTTTATCAGTACAAATAAAATACCACTATTTCCACTTCCAACAATGTGCGTTTTGAAATTCGAATGCCAAACAAACTTTTTCAGTTCGCGCGCGATTGTCCTTCGGATTTCCCGACTGTATTGCGAAAAGCTTCGAAGCTAACTGAATGACAACAGGCGAGCGAGCAAAAGATCCCGTGGGAGCGAGAGGGTGAATTTACAAGTTCATTGAAAGTATAATCCTAGGGAAATCAACGGATGAATTTGGTTGTTAACGTATAATGAAAGTTTCATATCTATGGTAGATAGTTAGACTGCATTTTACCAAGTAGGACATATACTTCGTAGGGTAGTAAGTAGCAAGCTATGAAATCGTTAATGTGAAATATTATATTCGCCTACAATATTAACATCATTTATAAGCGGTATAATTTGTATAAGTCGCCTCTAATTATAATTCAGGTCTGAAAATAAGACTATTTTGACTGGTACTATTTAGGACTTAAATTTGTTTTTATGCTAGATAGACGAGCATTTGACCGCTATCTGACCTGATGGAAAGTGACGATTTATTTGGATGTTTCCTCTTGATTTGAAAACTCTCCATAGTGATTGTGAAATACAGACTAAGGTAAAGAGTTCCACTCCTTAGCGGTACGTATAATATATGTGAGATAGCGCTTCAAGCGTATTTTTTAAATATTTCATTTACGCTAGGTAGACCATTTGACCTCCATCTCACCTCATGGAGAGTGAAGATGTGGCCGAAGAATCAGCATGCAAGCTGAGAAGATACTTCATTCGATTCAATTCGTTCAATTTGTTTATTTTTCATGTAGGTAGAATACACGTATGAGCGTCAAAAATATTACATTAATTAATTAAAGAATACATTAAATTATGGTAGGTACATTTAAACAAAATATATATTCCAAAATTACATTAAAATATTTTCAAAAGTAAATGTCAGATAAAAAAAATATTTATTAACAATACATCTTATTCAATCTTGACCTGAATTCTCCCAGATTATACCGTCCAGGAAACAAAGACGTGGGCAATGAGTTCCACTCCTGTGTCGTACGGATGATGAACGTAGAAGCATATCGCTTCTAACAATAATAATTGTGTGTTATTAAAAAGGAGATGAGAGAATTAACTTATGTAATTAATTCATGCGCACACTTCAAAATGTAAAGGATAGAATACCGAAAGCCTTACGACATTACGGTTATTTGATGGAATAATGATGTGCTACATAACGATGTAATAATTCAGTTCATTTGGTACTTTGATGATAGAATGAGGATAGTGTATTAATCACACTATCCTCATTCTATAAATTTTGCAGCACTCTCTGAAATATATCCAATAAAAAACCGAGAATTTTTCCACCTTGCAAAAATGCTCTACATAGTTGTTAGATATATCTTACACAGTGAACTAAGTTCTTCAATCTTTTTACTAGACTGCAACAGAAAGAAATTTGTAAAATTATAGTCTTCTCACCAAGCTTCTAACTTAATAAATTGTAAGAAAGAAGCCACATAATGTATGTGTGATGCCCAGTTAATTTGTAGAAGAGAATAAAAGTTAATTGATTAGTGGGCTATCATTTAATTATAAGCATGGTGGCTCATAGTTAGCTCTTTTGCTGAAGATATATTACTTTGTTGCGAAATTCCTCTCTATCCAAAGGTTGTCTGGAAGAGATCGCTTTTAGCGATAAGACCGCCTATTGTTACACTTATTTTGTAAGTAATTATTTTCTATTATGTTTTGTCACAATTATGGTGTTCAATAAAGAGTTTATCTATCTACTTTAAATGATATTATAAATCCAAAAGTTTGAGTGTAAATATGTCAATTTATAAGTGTGTAAGTATTTTTGTTTTCTGTTCAGGCTGTAACGGCTGAAGGGATTTGGATCAAATTTGGAATATATCTAGGATTAACACATATGCTACTTTTTAACTTGATACACGCGGGCGAAACTGCGGGCCATAGCTAGTTGTATACAATTTTAGTTTTTTATAATAAATATATGCAATTGACCAGTAAAGTATGATCTACTGTAAAAAAGTTAACAAAATTAAGCTATTCATACTGATTCTTTTGATATTATAGCTCCGGAATCATAGTACAATTTTTTTACGACTATTCATGGCTGTGCCCGTTAAAACTTAATTTGATCTAACATAAACCCCAGGGCACAACATAAAATAATCGCATATAAGCAAGTGACGCACGTATCGTAAACCTGAAATAGCTAAACATCAGTGTATGTGCGGCTCATCTCGTTAACCTTTGCGTTTATTTGAAGCAATCAGAGCCTACGTAAAAACGTGACAAGGTGTGAACACGTGGAATATAAATGTATATTTAGTCACTATGTCCTGAAACGAACGCAAGAGAAACGTACAGCGGAGGAGTGGAACTCATTTCCTGCGTCTTTGTTCCCTGAACGGTACAATCTGGGTGCCTTCAAGTTTAGAGTGAATAGGTACCTTCTAGGTAATCATGTCCCATCTTTGGCCGCATCGTCGCTTTTCATTGGGTGAGATAGTGGTCAAATGCTTGTTTATCCAGCATAAAAAAGAGAGAATAGATTTTATGCAAGAACGGTACATAATATTGTAAACGAAAGAGACTACCTACCACAGCACAGGCTCGCAGAGTGTCGAGTTTAGAAATAAAACGTTTTGTTCACTTTTACTTAAATATGATAATAAATAAATATTACTGTGAACTGCCCGTTGGCTAAGTTGGGTACGCGTTGGCCGTTTGAACCTGTCGGGTTCGTTTCCTGGTCTAAACACAAGTTTTTCCCCAAACGAAATTTATGTTTCTAGCTCTGGATGTGTCACTAAAGTCATGTACCTTTGTGTGAGGCTTCGAGTGTGAATGCGTTTTATTTTTCATTATCTTATAATACTCCAAAACTAGCGCCTACCAATGGCTCAAAAAACTTCCGGTGAACTAGCACCGTTCTACTTGAGAATAAAGTACGTAAACTACATACTCATATATTATATTACTGCGTATTCCCAGAAATTCAAAAGAGTCTTATTGAAAGGAAATCAATTTCTCATTGTAATGTGTCAATACACATCGCCCACACATCAGAAGAATTTCCTTTACGTAATGATGCTTTATATCGTTGGAAAATCAGATATTTGGATGATGTAGATCAAATAATAAGGTTTAAAAGTTTATGTCTATACAATCACTTAGGTATGTGTTTGTACAACATTGTTTGTTATTCGATAAGCAAACGTTTGACAACAATGGGTTTTGTAATGGATAGTGATGATGCTGCCGAAGGTATGGCATGCCTACCTAGAAGATACCTATTCACTCTTGACTTGAAGACTCCCAAATGATACTGGCAGTAAGTTCCACTTCCAAGCAGTATGTATAATAAACGTAGAAACAAAACGCTTCAAACGGGCTGGAGGTATGCCATCCATAAATTTGACTGTTTGTCTTGTTGTTAGATGGTAATACGGGCATTGGTAAATTTACTCATGTACTTCCTGCACACACTCACCAAAATGTAAACGATAGAAAAATGATAGGCCCGTTACCTTACGTCAATCACCGAGACTCAACAGTTTCGACTTGACCAGCTTACTATTGCCAGTGAGTGTTTTGGCTCGTTGGTTAATGGATTCCAGAGCTTTAAGCTGGTACTAGGCATTGCCATCCCAAAGGCGACCACAATACTCCTTACATGATCGTACTTGAGCTTGGATTTAGAAGCTGTCCCGGTAAGGAGTACTGTGTGACCTCAGCGAGGATGCCAAGTTTTTTGGATGGCAGTTGAGCTCTGGATTCGATGTCAGTACCAAAATTTAGGATGGACGTAAAAGTGACGCCGAGGTCATCAAGGTGGTTGGGCCTCGGAATCGGTACATTTTCGAAAGTCGGGTCTCCGTTTACCTGTTTCTTTGTTTTTATATTTTTGAGCTAAGACTGATATTTAATTTTATTTTTTTGTACTTCTCTTACAAAGTGCCCTATTATAATTACAATCTAGCCAAACTATGGCTAATCAGTAATTTAACTTTAACTTAAACTGCTACATTGCTAAACTAAGAATGTGTCCATTAACACTTTTCTTATTGTCTCTATTTCAGGGTAATACACTTTGTTCATGTGTTCTTTTGCAGCTCTCTCACTATATATTACACTGATATATACTAACATTACACAAGTTCAAATGGTTTAGTTGTTTTAAATCATCTCACTAAGTTTTAATATTTAATATGACACATTTTTTTAAAGAGTTTAAAAACCAAAGCCCAACTACTAGTAATATAACAATTATATTATTTGTAATATGATAATGTTCTCTTTAGAATAATAAATAATATTATCTTTATATTATATTGTGACACTGAATGGCTATACACGGTCTCCCGCGAGACAGGCTGCCCTAGTGCGGGGTTTTCAGTAATCTTCATATATATAGTATACATCTATTGTTATAGTTATTAACTAGTTGATTTATTTGGTAAATAAGATATGTTTTATAATAATACGAAATAACTTAATCTAGTAGAGTGGAGGTACTGAAGTCGACTGTATTTTTTTTTCCTTTTTTGGGAAGTCATTAAATAACACATGTAGTAATTTTTTTTTTTTTTTTTTTTATTTGTGACAGGCTAGTGTTTGACCACTATCTCACCTGATGGTAAGTGACGATGTGATCGAAGCTGGTAAACACACTAGACCTGGAATACGCAGGCTCTCAAGGATAACTGCCGGAACACCGTATTTGGCTTGGCGGCAGACTTTCAACTTGATGGTGGTAAGCTACTTTGGTAGCAAGCCAGGCGAGCAACTCACAAAATGCTCTACCACCTCTCAAATGTCACCTGATTAGCACCACCCGGGGACCACGTGTAGGGAGTCAGACTTAAGGGGTATCCTCCTACGGACGTGGGTGACTCAGCCCTAGTAATGAAGTGTTAAGTGGAATATGTTTTTACTAGATTAAGTTATTTCGTATTTTTTTTTTATTTGTGTTACCTCATAACTTCTCACTTTAACTCTCCACGTAAGCCGATTGCAAAAAAATTTTTTTAGTTTGAAAGATGTTGCTTTCTGATTGGTCCTATTTAAATTTGATCAAAGTCTGATCAGCAGTTCTTGAAATATGGTCAATAATGCCTATTTTGTGGACTACTTTTTAACCGACTAAAAAAATTCTTCAGAAATTTGATCAAGGTCTGATTTCTAGTTTTTGAGTTATAGTCAATAATGCGAGTTTAATACATTAAATCTGATCAAGGTTCCGAAGATAAAGCGGTGGAGTCGGTTTTTTTAAGCAGTGTTTGCTTTTTTAAAATATATATTTTTGAAATGCTATTTTTAGAGTTATTTCATTTAATACAATTGACAATCGTTATTTGAGTATTTGTTTCATCACTTTATTAAGTACCTTGGACACAATTTTGTGTTTGTATAGAAAAACCTAGCTTATGACATCAATCTAATTGACAGCTGTTCAACGATAAAATAATTATTATAATCGGTTTATTATTTTGAACGCTGTGATGTAACAACTAACATACACATATACATGATACATACCATACGATACTAAAATCATAAACCTCCTTTTTGCTTTGCCGCAGTCGGATAAAATATATAGTAAAAAAGATAATGACCCGCAGAGTTTTGTAATATTATTTTGCCTAGTAGATTTATTATTTATTGACGTAAAATAAGAAAGTTTTCTTGATTGCATATGGCGATAGTTTAATTTATGTTATGGGTCACATTGTTGCTAAATATGAAGCCGATAACCAGTTAAACATTTTGTTGGTAAACAAACTACTACATCTTTTTCACATATATGTAATTTATGTGAAAAGATGTAGTATATACATAAATTTGCTTGATCACATTTTTCTACAAAGAGATATATTGTATGTACAGGGTTAGCTAGCTACCAAACAAGCATGAGGAAACGTCCACCATAGATTTCACCAAGACGACGTTAGCTCAAAATACCAAGGGCTTTGGATTAAAAAATGGGACCATCAGCAGAGATGGGGGTCTGCAGAACTGAGCTATCACTTTAAATAACGAAACGTTACGAACATTTCCAGATCAACGAACCTTACTCATCATACATAAATTAAATTACTATGAATATTCATTATGTTTTTCTATACAGTTGAAGATATAACTTTGGAAGAAGTCTACTCGTTTATTTATTTTACGATCTGCTTCGTATATATAAGTAGTAGATGCCCAAAATCCACTATGCTCTTTACTTATTTTTACGTTAAATATTTTAAAGTAACATCGTATTATTAATTCTGGAATATTTTCCCAATACTTTAATCCAATTAGGCATTTGATAATAAGACGAAAAATGTTATTTAGTTTGAAAAATTTATCAATAATTCGAATTTGACTTTCTACAAACCGAACGTTCTAAGGATAAAATTTGGTTCTTACATTTCAGCGCCTGATGGCAAGCAAGGCCTGCTAGCGCATGTCTGTTACTTGGTTAGAAAAGGAGTGGTACTTCACCTTGCAATGTTAAAATAAGCCCTGTTACCCCTACCTGTCGAAGTTCGCACCTCTCTAATAGTCTTTGTGAACACTTCCATGAGTAAAGGAAGGATCTAGCTAGAAGCTACACAACACACCACCCGCGGGAGGTATATAATGTTCCTTTTACCTTGAAGAGTTTATCTTGCAACTGGCGTTCCCTATCTGTGACTTGGGAGCGCGGCCTTTATGGAATCGTTGACTACCTCGAGGCAAAATTATCATAACTGACAAGTGCATACAATAAGTGTTCTATTTATAGAGAAAATTATTCCAAGACAAAGTTGAAATAAATCATTTTGATAAAAAATATATCCATCTAAGCACGCCCAAGCTTAGCAAGTGTTTGGACCTGTTAGCATAATATATTTGAAAATGCTTTTTTGTATATATTTTAAAAGACGGTACCAAATATTACAGTTTATGTTCAAGTCAATCAAAAATTGTTTATTCACAAGGGACCCTAGTAGAGTAGAGTAGAGGCACTTATGAAACATAATGATTCTAGTGCCAGTTCCCAATTACCAAAACTAACTTTTCTGCTACATAACTTATATTTTTTTATGTTTTCTACACAATATCTAATTTTAGTAATATCTACGGGCCAATTGCCTATATTTCCTAAATCTAAATTAAAACTATATACAGCAAAGATCTAAATTACCTACAGGATATCGAGCTTATAGTTAATTCATGTCCTCAAGCCCACTACCAGTGGGTAGCGAACCTATAATACTAACGGCATTGCCTCTCTGAATTGCTTCTCTTAGCTTAGGTTTATATATATTTTGTTATTTTAAAACACAACACGGAACGTATTCCATACTCAAAACAAAGAAATATAAATTTAGCTTTTAATTAGGTACAAAAAAAAACAAATAAAAACATTTCTACTAAAAAGTAATTAACAATTGAATAACTGATCTCAACGAAAAGACTTTCAAGATGAATACAACTCATTACACACATAAAGTAATCTCCCGAATCTCGACCAATCTAATCCCAAAACCTGGTTCTAAAGTAATTTGTTCTCAGAATTTCTCATCTATCGGGTTTCCTCTCCGCAAGTGTCAACACCTACTACGTATAGAACGCTACTGTGGTATAGACGTATGTACGAGTATATGAATGTTTGCCATTCTGGCACTTTTATCTTGACAGGTGAAATAATCGAGCTTTCAGCGGAATGGGGTCTGGATTGATCGCTTAATTTTTTCCAAGAATTCGAACAGACCGAGCCTTGACTGTTTTATTTTGGTATAAGTAAGGACCCTGGATTGAACTAGCATAGCTATTAAATTGAAATTAAATCCGGAATTAGCGTGACTTATGCGTTGTCGATGTCTAGATCGTTTTAATTTAATATTTATATAGCATTAGTCATCGTGTTATAAATATAAATTAAAAAAACACCGGTTCAAGTTCTAGTATTATTATACAGCGTACCTATAGATTTTCGATTTATTGTTTAAGTTTTACTGCAAAATATTTAATACTAACATTATGCTTTCACACTAACAGCCTCATATTAAGTTCAAGATTTGTGTCCTGGGTCTCGGGAACATTTGCATCACACACACAATCACAACCAGAACCAGAAACACAAGTTTTCCATGTGTTCCATGTCCATCAAACTTGTGTTTACGCCGGGTATCGAACCCGATACCCGACACCCAATTGAGCAAACGGGCAGTTCAAAAAATAGTGAGGCCAAGCATTTCGTATTTTTTTAATATCTTGTAACCTGTATAAGTTAATACAATAAAACAAATATTAACGCTCGTGATTTAAAAAAAAATGGAGTCCACTAATTAAATAAGCATTCAAAAATGCAAAATTCAAAGCGTTTATTCACATGGGCCACAAAGAGGCACACATGAAACTCTGCTGCCAGATTCGTAAAATTACAGCCATCTCGAGTTCTTGAACAAGAGCAAGAAACTCAGCGACAAATTTTTCATTATTTTTTAAGACTAATACAGGAATAACATAAGCCTAGGTATATTTAAATGATGTAGTTGCTAGAAAGCGCTTGTGCAGTTTGCCTCCATACATCCCTGTCATTAATAAAGTCGTTAATTTTATGTTATTTACGATAAGGTTCAGTTCGATACAGAATATCGCTCTCGATTTAAAACCCTTTTTAGGTAAGACGTTAAAGACATAGAGACGGCGGCGTAGGCATAGCAAATAGGGTACAGTTTGCACATATTAGATACGGAACTTATGGTGGCATAAAAGGACCCTATAATCCTAAAATATTTTATGTTCCATTAGATCAAACGGAACCACGAGTGAGAAAATTTTAAGCAGCATATTTTATTATGTATGTGTAATTTACAATTTTTATGCTTTCCTTATGAAACTCAAAAAGTATACGAGGAAAATCTTGTAATTCGCCTCTTTTTTGAGGCATCTTATAATATTGACAGGAAGAAAAATTATGCTCCTGCCGCAAATCGAACTCGGAAGCCGTGGTGAAGAAAGTAGAGACTTGCTTCATCACCAGCTAAACGTTATGGTTTACACTACCCTACTACTAAGTATTACTGGTACTGCGGACAAAATTAATAATATACACATAGCACCCATATACACACAAACACATACACATAACCACAGAACCAAAAAAGTAAAACCACTTCTATTGCGAGAAAGAAAATTGTTTGTGCCAAGAATCGAACCCAGTATTGACAACGTTGAAATCAGAGCTAGGTTCTTATACCAACAGGGCAGTCAACCAGATTATTTAGCTATATGTCATTGGAATAAAGCACCTTTTTCAGTTATTAATTCGAGACTGGAACTTATTGCAGAATAAAAATTATATAATAATCTTACAATAAACTTCCATAAATAAACAACGATAAAATGATATCAATAGATAATATTATTATTAATGTAGATAGGGATTACGGATATCATTATTGATTTCCAGAAGACCGGAAAACTGGCGTAAATTAAAGGAGGCCTATGCGGGCTGATTAGATGTAGATAAATAAATGCTTCTTTAATTATCAACAGGGAAACCGCGAGTCAAATTTGCACACCAAAATATATTCCACACGACGACGTTGTTGACTTGATACAGTTTTGTCGCTGTGCTTACAGTTACAGTTCGTACTATTAACTCTGAGTTTAAAGCTTTCGTGTATATCATTTTCAACCAAAAAATCTTTAAATGACACATATCTTTTATTTTTTCGGTTTCTTTTATTGTTTAATTAAATGCCTTACAAAAATATTAACACATATTCTGTGAAAATAAATATTAACACACCCTACAATGGTATAAAAGATACAGAGCCTAGCTTCTACATAAAGGACTAGTAAAAGAAATGTTTACTTAGGACAGACACCGTAAGCTTAGTAATTATGGTTATATTTACAATCTTTAGGATAATTATAATACAAACAAAACAAACAAACAACCGCATTCGCACTCACAGCTCCACACAAAGACTTGTATCGTGGGTGCCGGAAACATTCACATCATACACACATTACAACTAAAACCAGAAGCACAAACATCCCTTGGGAAGGCATTTGTGCTCCTGCTGGAAATCGAACCCAGAAACCACGGCGCGGCGCAGAGGGCGGACACCTGTATACTGCGCCAACTGGGTCGTCAAACAGATACTATAACATGTTATAGAAATTACATGATATAATTCCTCCATACCCTTTCTACCATCTAACAACAAGACATACTATCAAAATTTATCAATTTATGTTTGACATACCTCTAGTTTTCTCGAAGCGTTTCGCTTCTACGTTTAGCGTCCGTACAGCGAAGGAGTGGAACTCATTGCCTGCGTATTTGTTTCCTAAACGATACAATATGGGTATCTTCAAGTCTAGAGTGAATATATACCTTCTAGGTAAGCATGCTTCATCTTTTGCCACATCATCATTTTCCATCAGGTGAAACAGCGGTCAAATGCTTGCCTATCGATATAAAGGTGAACAAGATGTACAGAATTAGGCATGTTAACGACAGTGACATCATTTAGCAAACAAATGCTCATTTCATTACACGTTTTCTTGCTTGAGTACATACTAAAACTTCTTCTAAACACTCGCAAAATTCTAAAACCCTTAAAATTATATGATAAGTTTTGGACAACTGCTGCTATCTATGGAAGGTCTACGGCCCTACTAAAGCTCACAAGTTACTGAACTCAATAGCTTTAATTATTACTCTTCTTAAGTTACAGCTACCGTGATGCAATATCGCCACAACAGATGGCGTTAGGCTTTAAGATTGTCAGAAATGCGTAGGTGGCACTTTAGATACTTGACAAAGGTTTTATTTATTATCTTTCCGTGGGCTGTTAATAAAATTAATTACGAGAAGGAAATTTGCAAAAACAATGTTGTAAAACTGTTTGTTTTTTTTTTGGTATTAAATAATGGTTTCTACGACAGATTTGGCGCTTTCAATGAAGGTAACGTTTATGATGAAACCCATGGTAGTGAAGTGTAATATTTTCCGTACTCACCTGGCAAGATATTCAATGAAGGTATACAGTGATCGTTTTTTTTATACTAGATGCCTAAGCATTTGAAAGCTATCTCACCACCCTATCTATATCTAGAGTTTACCACCCTTAAGTAACAAAATCTGTCACCAAGTTTTTAGAGGTGTTTTATTCTATGGAGCCAGTAATTTTAGGCCTAGCATGCTTATTGGTTGTGATTGTGTGTGTGATGTGAATATTTCCGGCACCCACGACACAAGTCGTCGAACTTAGTGTGGGCTGTGAGTGTGAATGCGTTTATTGTTTGTTTTGTTTTGTTTTGTTTACTTTTTACTATGTGGGGGGCGCAGGGTGCAGCTAAATCATAAACAAAACCACGATTCAAGAAAAACTTTCACTTTATTTTCATTGTTTGCAACTTAAAGTGAAAAACATGTTTAACAGCCTGCTATTTACAATATGATTAACATTTATTTTGTATCAACTTAGATGTACTTTATACTTTATACAATTGCATTTTATACATTCTGATTCATGTACATGATGTTTTCCAAAATTTTTATTAATAATTTTAAGTTCTGTCTTTTCAAGCAAGAGAAATGTCTTGTAACATTGACTTGACTAGAAAATCATAAAGAAAAATAATTATTCTAGTTATTAAAGACTAGTATTGAGTTGACTTGCACATTACTACTTATCATTATTTACCAAAAAATAAAACGCAACGTATTTTCATTTCGATAATTACTATATTAGCAGGTTATAATAGCAGTTTTTATTATTTTCATTTAATATTATTTCTGCTGGTTCTTACAAATTGGTATAGTTGCTTCAAAGATCACGAGTGCTTATTTTCTCTTCGAGGCTGTTATTTTTAATTAATTTCGTCTTCGTTGCCTTAAAAATATTGTAACAAAATTATAAATTATTATTAGGTACAATTTAAGTTAGACACATTTTTACACATGTAATTGTAACAATAATCTATATGACGTCTACTGAACTACCCGACGTTAACTTAAAGTATTACTATACAATTTACAATTGTACTTTTGTAATTACACAACACAGCATTTGAAGCATTATATACATAAAAGATTAAGTATCTTTATTCCAAAATCAATGCAACTTTTATACATCAATGATTAAAACAATTTGATAAAAACGCACGCTCATTTTAAACTATTAAATAAAAATTAAAACGGTGAGCGAGTGCGAAGACTCACCCTGATAAAGGCTTCCAAATGTCGCCGAAACAAATGTCAATCATAGACAACGCGCTAATTCCCGGTTAAAATTTAATTTAATAATAACAATTTTCCAAATCCTATTTAAGACACGGCCTATTTCCAATGGTGAAAAGAAGAGGAAAGAAAGATTTCTTAAATGAAATAAATCTTGTCATCGCTAATAGATAACGAAAAACATAATAATGCGTGTTCGTAAAATATCTATAAATACTCATTAAAGAGTTATTAACATGGTTTTAATACTGGACATAAGCATAATATAGTGGCAAACGTATAGGTCTTTTATTTAACATTAAAATTTGGTACTTCTTCTTTTTCTTCTAGTGCCGCTCCATTTATTGAAGGTTGGCAGTCAGCTTTTTAAACTTTTCTTTGTCCAGAGCTAGTCTGAACAGCTGTTTGGTACATTTATAACAAAAATTCAAATATTGTACAAGAATTACAATGTACTGCAAAAGTTAAGATCAATAGTAAATACTGGGTTTAATAATATAAGCTTACCATTAAATTAATTATCATAATAATGACAATTATACATTGAAAAAAACTGCACAAGCGCTTTTGACGTACAGGTTAAGACAATTAATATCATATTGCATTGTTAAAAAAATAAATTAAATAATATCGCTCCATTCATTAATTAAAATTGTATTACCTCAAATTGAACAATCGCGAAAACCTTATTAGATAAATTTAATTTCTTTCAAATATATACTTACTTAAAAACTTAAATATATTATATATTACATTAAACTAAAAACGAAATTAAAATTAAACAAAAATAACTATAACTAGATATAAATATACACGTTGAATGGCAATGCTCGATCTCTGACTAAAATATTTGCCAGCATTTTAGTCACGAGTTGGTTCGACCAAACGCATCGCAATTAATTTCTTTGATAGAAATTCTGAAGATCTAGTAAAGTTAACTTACTCCTCGGAAGCGTCGTCTCTTTCTTTAGTTAGAGTTTAAATATTTGTAGTTTTTACTTAACTTATATAAAATATATAGCATGTTACTAATAGACATAACAAGGCTAGTATTAGTACTAGCCTACTTACATTGGATGTTAATTGTTAACTGATTAAACATAGCGGCTAAAAAAATACCACTAAATAACCCTATTTAGAGGTATTTTTTTAGCCGTTATATTTAATCATACTCTATATCTCCCTCAATTCTAACAAATGTTATGTTTCTGGTTCTGTGTAAGGGTGTGTGTGATGTGAATATTTCCAGAAACTACGGTAACAATAAAAGATACGATATTTATGTACAAAATTATATTTGTGTGGGCTGTAAAAAATACTTGAAGGGTATCCATAAAACATCAAGAACGGGAAATGTGAGGAAATGTGTCTACATGATGACTACGATGTACAAACAAAGGGTGGTCATTGATCCGCCCAATTCCTGATACGGCTGACGATGAGCTACATCCATTATTTTACTTAGTTCCAAATATTGTTAACTTTTTAGAAATTCAACTCAGACTTAGACAAGTAAAAGGAACGGCTTATACCTTACTCTACAAAAAAACTGTTTAAATTCGTTGTAGTTTAAAGACCTTATTACAAAAAATGTTAGTATCAACTTATTTCTATACTACAATTACATTTTTATAATACAAGTAGGTAATTTTTAACAAAGCAGCAGAGACTATGTAGACAGAATGAGGAAATGGTTCTATCTGAGCAACGCCCTGATTTCTAGAGCCTGGTAGTTTCTTTGTACAGACTCTTTTAGGTCTGGTTTATTTTGTTTTATTAATGGTAATTAATGCTACATACATACATATAATAGTAATTATATTTTGTTTAGTATCTAAAAGCATTATTATAAAGTTTGTGTAACTATGTGGTACACCTGAGTTCCAAATTATTTGCTATCTCTTCTCCATCTAAAGTCTAGTTGTCTGGAAGAGATCGCTCTAAGCGATAAGACCGTCCATTGTTTTAAGTTCTTTAGTGTATTTTCCTTTATTTTTAGTGTACAATAAAGAGTTATCTATCTATCTAATACATAATTATTATTTTGCCTAATAGCTCCAAAAAAAAATAATAGACTATGATGATACAACTAAATGCATGAACTCCCCGTTAAATTCTTAGCGGTGGATATCGGGTTCGATTCTCAGTAGAATCACAAGTTGAAAGAAACCAAAAAAATTGTGTTTCTGGATCTGGGCGTAATTGTGTGTGTGATGTGAATGTTTTAGGCACCCATCACACAAGTAATCGAACTGAGTCTGGGGCTGTGAGTATGAAAACTTTTATATTTATGTAAAATGCGAATAGCATTTAGTCTGTCCTAACTTGAAAAGTGAAGCTTTACAAAAATGTGTTTTTATGTGTAGTAATGAGTTGAAATTTCCAAACTGTAAAACAATCGGCTAATCTGATACATATATATCAAACAACAACATCAAAACATATTTTTTCTAATATGTAGACAACCGCGATCTCTTAGAGAGTTATTTTCGACCTACATATACCCTTAACCTATTTACGTATCATTACAGTCTTTAGCATTACAGAAACTGCGGGTTCTTTTGGTTTCGATAGTTCCACTGGTTCTCACGTAGTGACCCCCTGAGGGACCCTGGTGGCTTCCCCTGCAGAGAACCGCGTCCTATCTGATTGTTGCTGCTGCGGAAGGTGACGGTGGTGCAAGTCCGCATACTAGACGTGTTGGACTTTTGTCGCAAGCCTTGCATCTGGAAAGTTACCTGAGTTTATATAAATTACGAGGTTAGTTTTGTGAAACGGTTAGTAAATCGCTTTGCAACAAAAACCACAAAAGATTTGAGTATCACATTGTACTTTATATTATAAAGGCGAAAGTTTATGGTGTGTTTGTATGTTTGTAACTTCTTCACGCTCAAACGGCTAGACCAATTTTGATGAGATTTGGTGTGAAGGTAGCTTGCACCCTGGATTAACACTCAGGCTTCTTTTAATCCCGAAATTCCCGCGGCGCCGGACTATCACTGGTGACTGACTATTACTGCACTACCAAAGTTTTTTCCTATACCTCCTGAGATGACTGGCAGAAAATGCTGTATTAGCATTTAATCCTCCGTGTACAGCTAAATTGTGCAAAATAATAAAAAAAAATGTAATGATATATATCTATTACATATAACTACATGCGCAAATTTCACAGTAAAAGCTGTAGTAGCTACAGTAAATTTTTCCGGTCATCAAATCTGCAAAAAATCATTTTATTTGATTTGATATTAATTCACCAATATTTGATACACAAGCAGTGTTGCAGAGTAGTGCAGTTACTAGTCTATGATCTAATGGCCAATATTTCCTAAAACTAGATTTAAACTGTATACATCTATGCAGCAAAAGAGATAACGCCAAGCTTCCAATTTTGTGCGTAACAAGAGGGTAGCATTTCTATTCCTATGTATATATACAAAAAAAAATTATGAAAGCAGTAAATAAAAATAATCGCTTGTGCGATAAACGTTGCGCATCCATATAGAAAGCATGATCTACATAGAATTACATCTCGATTAACGATGCACTCGTAACACGATAATAAAATGTGTACCCATTAAAATATCGATAAAAACAATTTTCGTAAAGTTTAAAATCGACAACCCTAAAGAACACATCTAACAAATGACGATCCAGTTGGCGCAGCGGGCATGGTTTTGCTCATTACGCCGCGGGTCCTGGGTTCGTTTCTGGTAGGAACATAATATTCCTTCCCAATTGACATTGGTGAATGTGGTTCTGGGTATGATTGTGTGTGTCAAATTACTGGCACCTTTAGGTACGAGTCTTTTCATGCAAGAGTAATGGCGTTAAAAAATACACAAGATACCTATACTAAACTTGCGTAAACAAAACATCATGTTTAGTAATTTCTGAGCACGTTGCTGCTTAAATCAAAAGACTCACTATCTTTCAAATGTATCAAGCTTGTATAACGAATTGTAGATAAATATATGAACAATGTAAAATAATTTCGCCGCGATATTGTACGTCTTCGCAACCTTGCATTGGTAAGGCGGAAGAGGTGTCACCAACGTTTATATAAAATGTCGGAGAAGCTTGCGTCTATAAGTAGTGCCATTATGCTTATACACGCGTAGAGATTGTCTAAACTGAAATAACGCGCCCCACCTTCGCATTTACGCACACAATTCAAGTCGGATTTATCACCCAACTAGTCGACCGTCTTGTACACGTGCAGATCCATTGTTCACTGAACAATCGACGCTCCCATACAAATGAAGTGGTGTCATTAATATTTGCAATCACACATCTAAATAAACTAATTAAGTAGTGGCGCGCGTCATTTCAGCTTGGACGAGCTCTACTATAATAGTCACTACTCAAGTCATCTTGTAGCGCATATTTTCTTAACATTGCTGTAAAGTCCGCAATTTCGTTGCCAATAATGTATTTTTATTTTCGTATTTATTGTTTGCTCGTGTCGTTGGGGTAGTCAAGATTTCCAATTTTTTAAATGATTCAATAACTATTTCTGCTTACATAGAAAAATATAAAAAAATTGTGATTATTTATATCAATCGCTGCGAACTCGCGTAGCCGACATTTTGATTAAATGTCAGCGACGTGTTCACTACGCTTTGTATAAACATACTGCTTACACTCGATTCGTGGATTATCGGTTACTTACAGAGCTTTGTGTACAAAGGGCCTGAAATAGTTAAGTAAGTGATTTATCCATATAAAGTGACAGGTGTTTGTGGGTTTATAATTCTAAACTATTCTGCTCTAAAAGCTCTATACTTTATATCATGATTTCTACGTGAATGCGTTCAATCATTACTATTTGTGAACTTACATGGAAATGAGTACTAGAGTGTATGTTACCCGGGTCTTGGCAGATCAGTTTGCGCAGGGAACGACGGAAATTCCGCGTCATCAGGCAGTACACTATCGGGTTGATAGCTGAATTCGTGTGCCCTGAAATATAAAATAAATAAATTGAGATCTCTATAATTTATCGCTCTTAATAACAGATGAGCGACGACCGTCTACTATCTAGTAGACCAGGGTCGATAATTTTTAAAACCAAAAAAAAAAATAGTAGGATGAAATCCATTAGAAAAGGAGGAGAATATTATAAAAATTAAAGGAAAAATAATTTACGGGCGATCTGAGGTCGGGAAGGGGATGGGGGTGAGTTTTTAAGGGTAAAAAACGGTTTTTGTCGATTTCCGGCAAAACTAAAAGTTCTATGGAAAAAAGTCAAATCGCAAAGTTGTAGGTAATAAAAAGACCTAAAACTTTTGTATCCACACTTTTTTCACATAACCTCAAAATTTATGTGAAAAATTCAAAAAACCAAGTTTTTGGTTTTTTATTTTTATCTTATTCAAAAATTATTATTTTTTCTTGAAATTTGGTGAAAGCTTACCTTTTTATGTCCCAAATACGCTGTAATTTATTTGATTAATAATATTTATTTTTTCACCTTATTTTGAATTAATATCGAAAAAGCACCCTAATTTTCAATCGAAAATTCACCCGTCAAAATATCAGCTTTTTTAAAAAAGTTGGTATGTTTTCCGTTCGTTGAAATCTCTTCTTTCCGATGGTGAAAAAAAATATATATGTTACTATAGTAAATCTTCTCAGAAAATGCAAAAAATCGAAACTAGAATTTAATTTTTTTTAAATTATTATATACAATTTTAGCTATTTATTAAAATTTACACTTTAATTACTCGAAAAACGTAAGATTACATGTTACATTGATAAAAAAAAATTGCAAATCAAAATATCCTACTATAATTAACAAACAAATAAGTTAATAAAATTTATATTTAATAAGACCTGAGTGACCTACGAAAAATTTTAGCCCACCAAGTGGGGAAGGGACACTGTCACTATATAAGTTATCTAAAAATAGTTATAAATACGCATCTACGCATATAATTTAAAGAAGATTCGACAACTTTCTCCAAATATTGTAGATGTCTCATTAAATATAAATTTTATTAACTTATTTGTTTGTTAATTATAGTAGGATATTTTGATTTGCAATTTTTTTTTATCAATGTAACATGTAATCTTACGTTTTTCGAGTAATTAAAGTGTAAATTTTAATAAATAGCTAAAATTGTATATAATAATTAAAAAAAAAATTAAATTCTAGTTTCGATTTTTTGCATTTTCTGAGAAGATTTACTATAGTAACATATATTTTTTTTTTCACTATCGGAAAGAAGAGATTTCAACGAACGGAAAACATACCAACTTTTTTAAAAAAGCTGATATTTTGACGGGTGAATTTTCGATTGAAAATTAGGGTGCTTTTTCGATATTAATTCAAAATAAGGTGAAAAAATAAATATTATTAATCAAATAAATTACAGCGTATTTGGGACATAAAAAGGTAAGCTTTCACCAAATTTCGTGAAAAAATAATAATTTTTGAATAAGATAAAAATAAAAAACCAAAAACTTGGTTTTTTGAATTTTTCACATCAATTTTGAGGTTATGTGAAAAAAGTGTGGATACAAAAGTTTTAGGTCTTTTTATTACCTACAACTTTGCTATTTGACTTTTTTCCATAGGACTTTTAGTTTTGCCGGAAATCGACAAAAACCGTTTTTTACCCTTAAAAACTCACCCCCATACCCTTCCCGACCTCAGATCGCCCGTAAATTATTTTTCCTTTCATTTTTATAATATTCTCCTCCTTTTCTAATGGGTTTCATCCTACTATTATTTTTTTTCACTTTTTATTATTTTTAAAGGCTTCTACCCTGGTCTATAGATCTTAATTAATATAGTGGAATTTTCACGGTAGCTCAGAAGAATGTGTTGTACCGTCGTATCAAGCAAGCCTATTCGTATTCTATCGCTTACATTTTGGAGAGTAGGAATTACATAATATTATTCCTCTACGCCTTTTTTACCATCTAATAACAAGACAAACTCAAACGTCATTTATAGTTAACATATCTCCAGTTCGCTCCAAGCGTTTAGCTTTTACGTTTATCATCCGTACAGCTAAGGAGAGGAACTCAGTGCCTATGTCGTTGTTCCCTGAACGGTACAAACGGGGTATTTTCAATTCTCAAGTAAAAAGGTACCTGCTAGGCAAGCATGTTCCATCTTTGGCGCATCGTCACTTTCCATCAGGTGAGATAATGGTGAAATGCTTACCTATCAAGCATAAAAAATACTTTAGAAGGCTTTAAGAATGCTTTTAAGCGATAGTGAAACTCGTTGTCCAAGGCTTTATTCCCGAAGAGATGGAATGTGGGAGTCGTCAAGTGTATATACGCAATAGCCTTTCCATTAAGCAAGGTATTGGTCAAAGTTATCCGAATATTAAACGGTATATCGGATCATGTACAAGAATTTCAGATGAACTTATAATTTAAACTAAAAATACTAACAATTTAGGATGTAAACGTCTAAATACCCGTATAAGTCATCGCATTTTATTAAATGAGATGGTGGTCATAAAAAATCGTGACAGAAAAAGGGTTTTTAGTATTATCTTGACCTTATTTTTATTTTTAATAATATATTCTACGGATCCAAAACTGAATTCACAAGAAAGAAAATACATTTATTTATGACACACACAATATTACACTAAAAAAACAAGCAGAAAAATAAATAAAAACACAAAAATATAAGTATATTATATTAACAAAGAAAAATAGAACAAGTAAAAGAAAAAGAAGTGTGATGTTGTTAGTGTCATGAATATACTCGTAGGTCGCGACTCAGCTTACGACTATGGTTAAAAAGACTTAAAACGCTTAAGACGGTACTTAAGTTAATATTAATTTAGTAGCTAGTCTTATATAAATATATGTTGTTGTATGGACATTTGATGTCTCAAATAAACCAACATTCATCATCATCATCTCAGCCACAAGAAGTCCACTGCTGGATATAGGCCTCCCCCAAAGATTTCCAAAAAGAACGGTTGTTAGCGGCCTGCATCCAGCGTCTTCCTGCGACCTTCATTATGTCGTCCGTCCACCTTGTGGGCGGTCTTCCGACACTGCGCTTGCCAGTCCGTGGCCTCCATTCGAGAACCTTTCGGCCCCATCGGCCATCAGTTCTGCGTACTATGTGCCCTGCCCATTGCCACTTCAACTTGCTAATCCGCCGGGCTATGTCGGTGACTTTCGTTCGTCTACGGATCTCCTCATTTCTGATTCGATCTCGTAGAGAAATTCCGAGCATAGCCCTTTCCATAGCTCGCTGTGCGACTCTGAGCTTATTTATAAGGCCCACAGTAAGAGGCCACGTTTCAGTTCCATAAGTCATCACTGGTAACACACACTGATCAAAGACTTTCGTCTTGAGGCATTGAGGGATTTTGGACGAAAAGACGTTGCGTAGTTTCCCGAACGCTGCCCAGCCGAGTTGAATTCGACGATTGACCTCTTTCTCGAAGTTGGACCTACCTAGTTGAACAGTTTGTCCTAGGTAGACGTACCTGTCAACAACTTCGAGCATCGAGTTCCCAAGTGATACTGGGGTGGGCACAACATGGACGTTCGACATAATCTTCGTCCATGTTCATGTTAAGGCCCACCCGTTGGGATTCTGCCATGACTACGATATCGTCGGCAAAACGAAGGTGAGTGATGTACTCGCCGTTAATATTGATGCCAAGTCCTTTCCACTCCAGAAGTTTGAAGGCATCTTCCAATGCGGCAGTGAACAGTTTCGGAGAAATGACGTCTCCCTGTCTCACGCCTCTTTGTAGTGGAATCGGCCCTCGAACTCTGTTCCTGTACTCGGACCGACATGGTGGCGTTTTTGTACAAACACTTCAGCACTTCGATGTACCGGTAGTCAATATGGCATCGCTTGAGAGACTCCTGCCCACGTTTCGATCGAATCAAAGGCTTTCTCATTTCAAGGCTCTCAACAAACATTGACTTGGATATTTTAAGAGATTTTCTGATGAAAAAAGGTGCACAGCGACAAAAATATATCAAGGCTCTCAGTGTAAGTCAGAAATCAAATAATAACATTTGCGCTTGATCGAATAGGCGTTCTCAGTATTCATGAGCTTAGAAGCTTGTGTAAACAGCTGTCAAAGTTTACTATACCTAGTGTATTCCAGTTCAAAGCGTTCCGAGATCATTAAGCTGTCGAAACATATATGTTATGCTAAAACCTCTTAATTAATTCTTGTTTGTAATTGAATATAAGGAAGCTGTATTGTTGTCATATGACTGTGTTTTACACTTCAATTTGATATTTACACTGATATTTAATTCATTATTATTTATTTGTGTTTCGATGGCATTTTCTTACCTGCCTCCGAAATCTTTTCTGAAAAATGACACTATTAACCCCTCCCCCCCCATATTTCTTTGCGAGCAACTTATGCTACCTGTTGATTGACCTGATTTTCATTTAGTCTTTTTATATCAACCAGTATAAGTGTCTTTGAAATTTCTCTACATATATATATCGATTTTACGCCGTTAGAGTCAAACTGCTCACTGCCAATCTTCTGCAGTCATCATTTTCTTTTTTGCCCGCATGGTGTCCGTTCCAGCAACATTTTGCACCCAAAGTCTGAAGCTTTGAATATATATATTCTACCCTTTCATTTCAGTTAAGATATCCCTTTTCTAATATCGAAGACTAAGCTTCGTTTGATTGGCAGGCATGCTGGTTAAAGAAGCTGTCATTTGGAGAAGGCTGCCAAACCCAAAGATATATAACAATTTAATAATTCAGTGAGTTTTTACTTCTATAGATACTAAGATTATAAAAAACGAACGTTGTGCCCCCCTAAATAATATATTTGTTTGTTTTAAACTGTTGCTTTTGAATGTTAAGTCAGTGTATAGAATACCACGAAATAAAATATCCATTTGAAAGTCAGATAAATAATCAACAAAGTTACGTCTTCAAAAAATTTGTTTTTATAACGTGAACAGAGCGATTGGGGACAACAAGTTGTTAAAGTATGGCTTCAAAAAAAGCAAAGTCTAATAAAATAATAAAACAAACTTAAGTAATTAGTAAACTAGGCGTCGTGAAAAGAACATTTTGCGATCACGACTGTCGTTGGCAGTGTCATTTATACTTTTTTATGGTGAACCTGGCACTCATAAACTCGATATTTAGGAGTTATAATGTACTTCCAAGTATTAGGTCCTAAAATATTTGTTACCGGCAGACCCACCCTTTTCTCCCCGGATTATACGTAAGGTGGATACATTTAAATGTAAATCAATCAAAATGATTACTTCATTTATTCATTTTAGTATGATGTTTACAGTAAAAATTAGACAGATTAGCTATATAGTAAATAATTAATTTCTAGAATACAATATTTAAATACAAGTAAGTCAGAATAATACATATTAAATTTCAAAATTATTGTAATCTGAAAGATTATTACACAAAGGAATTTATAATATATATATATATTTTTTTTATTTGTGACAGGCTAATGTTTGACCACTATCTCACCTGATGGTAAGTGACGATGTGATCGAAGCTGGTAAACACACTAGACCTGGAATACGCAGGCTCTCAAGGATAACTGCCGGAACACCGTATTTGGCTTGGCGGCAGACTTTCAACTTGAACTTTATACTTCTTTTATAATATTGTAAACATAACATAAACGCTTTCACACTCACAGCCCCACACTAAGTTCGATGACTTGTGTTGTGGGTGCCGGAAACATTCACATCACACACACAATCATAACCAGAACCAGAAACACAAGTTTTCCTTGAGGAGAAAACTTGTGCTCCCGCCGGGAATCAAACCCCTGCTTAGAAGGCGAACGCTCACCCTACTTGCCAACGGGCATTGTACTTATATATTTATAAAAACTACTACCTGCCCCTTGTGTTGACATGTCACATCACATTTTTTCAATCACTGTTCAGGTAGTCACTTTATCATTAATAAGTATTAAAAGTGATTCTCGTTTGGGCGCATGTATATGTCTTCATGTATAACCTTTTGCTTGGTTTGTGACGTGTGTTTATCTTTTTTTACCGTCTTCCCAAAAAAGGAGGAGGTCTTTAAGTCGACTATTTTTTTTTTTACCGACTTCCCAAAAACTCAAGGTACTCAAGTCGACTGTATTTTTTTACCTCAAAACTTCTCTCAACGTGAGCAGATTTCAATTTTTTTAGAGTGATAGACGTTGCTTTCTAATTGGTCTCATTTAAATTTGATCAAGATCTGATCAGTAGTTCTTGAAATTTCGTCGATAGTGCCTCTTTTGTATAAAAAATAACACCAAAACCAAAAAGATAAGCCGATCCAAGTATAACCTGAAACCATGGATAACTCCTGGCCTTATTAGATGCATGCGTCATCGGGATAACTTACACCTACAAGTTAGACTGGCACCAAACAATGAACAATTAAAACAGACATACTCTAGATATAAACATTTCTGCAACAATCTACTTCACAAACTTAAAAGTGAACATGACAACAACAAACTTACTAAACACCGCATAAATCCCAAACAATTATGCAAAACTATAAAAGATGTATGTCATGTTCCTCAGAAAGAGGATAACGCTCACGATCTATTAAACACAGATTTATCTCCTCAGGCATCGGTTGACAAGTGCAATAGTCATTTCGTAAATCAAGGAATAAATATGGCTAAGCATATATTATGTAAACTAGACACCACACAGGAATCATTGAGCAAAAAGGTGTTTTGCCAAAGCAGATGTCCAAATTCTCTATTTTTTACTCCCGTTGACCCCACAGAAATAAAAGAAATCATTTTTGGAATTAAAGTTGATAGTGCCCCTGGAATAGACGGAATAACGCCGCTTATTCTGAGATATTCTATAGATGCTATACTAGAACCTCTCACACATATCTGCAATACGAGTCTAGCGACTGGTATATTCCCGGATTGCTGGAAAACCGCGACCGTTATCCCTATTCACAAAAGTGGAAACAAATGCAGCCCAGATAATTATAGGCCCATCTCACTATTATGCATTCTCTCAAAAGTTCTAGAAAAAGTAGTTAATAAAAGACTTGTAGATTTCCTTGAGAAATACAGGCTCCTGTCTGAGCGACAATATGGGTTCAGGCGTGGCAAATCAACTGAAGATGCAGTCCAACTTCTCACTGAAACAGTAGCGTCTTACTTGGATGGTGGACAGAGATGCATCGGCGTTTTTCTTGACCTAGCGAAAGCATTCGACACAGTATCTACTCCAATACTTCTCAAAAAACTAGAATGCTTTGGTATTAGAGGAAGCGCTCTTTCGTGGTTTTCTAGTTACTTAAGTAACAGACGTCAGTGTGTAAAAATAGACAACTACAAGAGTAATGAAATGAATATCTCTTTCGGAGTTCCACAGGGTAGTATACTTGCCCCCACTCTGTTCACCATCTACATGGACGATATTCTGACGACAAATAACTCGCACGTGGAGTTGATTTGCTACGCTGACGACACGGTAGCAATATTCCATGGGGATAACTGGCATAATACAAAAACTGCTGCGGAAAAGACTCTATCGGAGTTGGCCGGGTGGTTAGATACAAATCTGTTAACGCTTAATACGAAAAAAACCAATTTTATTGCTTTTCATATAACAAGAGCTACAAGTCCAGATTTGACTCAACTCAAAATACATCGACACACTTGCAAATACTCTAAGTATGTCCAGCCCCACTCAGTATCAAAAAGCTCCTGTTTCTGTGACACCATAGAAAGGGTGGATCACACAAGATATCTCGGTGTTGTAATTGACCAAAATTTATCATTTAAAAATCATATCGCAGCACTATCAAAGAAAGTCAGAAAGCTTATTTACCTAATGAAGATTCTAAGATCGGCAGCTAATGAAGAAGTAAGAAAGCTTGTGTATATTACTCTTGGACAGTCTCAACTGCAATACTGTATAGGAGTCTGGGGTGGAGCGGCCAAAACCAAGTTAATTGAGCTGGAACGTGCACAAAGAGCTGTTTTGAAAGTTATGACGGGTAAGCCTCGTCGATACTCCACCGACAAACTGTATGAAGAGTTATCTTTGCTGAGAGTACGGCAACTATTTATCATGCGCACTATAGCAAAACGACATCCACTCTCGGCTCACGTTCAATTCACCAGAACAAGGTCATTACGTCCTCTGAGACAACTTCTTCCTAAATTCAACACTACATTCGCTTGTCGCCTCCCAAAAATCTCGCATATATATACATATAACTCGGTGTGTAAAGCGATTGATTTGAGACACATGACACAGATGGAAGCTAATACAAAAGTAAAAAAGCTATTGCTTACCCTTTCCTACGACGAAACAAAAAGACTCGTTAAGTGTGGCAATTCTTAGTTCACCTAAGCCAATGGTAAATCTCACCGACTCTACTACGAATGATTCGGCTACAAAAATCGAAAAGGAAAAATAAAAATAAAAAAAATATCCAAATAATCATTTTGCATCTCCCTCCATCTTGTCAACTAATGAACAATAATGACTAATTAATTTCTACACTTCAAAATTTCAAAATTTTAATGCAATTAATCATCAATACAATCACACACCCATACACACACACACACACACACACACACACAGAAACATACAACGCACCTTGTGTATGAGTTAGTTACAAGAACATTATATAAAGCTGTAATATCTATATCTAAATAGCTTTTAAACTAGGTATACTAATTAAATTTACTTTAAGCTTATATAATTATTTAGACGTAATTCCTCACTTATTGCTTGTAATTTAAGCTAATTTGTATGATCAAAAATCTATTAATCTAATAATGTATTAAATTCATCTCTTTCTCATTATTCTATAATAACATATAAATATTGATTGTTTTTTTTAACTGATTGATAATTCAATATTCACGTACAGACAGGCATTTCTTTATAACTGTTAACCATATCGGGCTCCCAAGATACAGGCTTTGCCTAGTTTGGGGCCCACAGCACAATTGTACTGTATTATGTCTTTCTCTGCCAAATAAACAAATTTTCATTTTCATTTTCTTTTGTGGACTACTTTGACGATGTTCTCGTTTACCCGACTTCAAAAGATACCTCATAACTTCTTTCGGAGTGAGCCGATTTTGATGATTATTTTTTTATTTGAAAGCTGGTGCTTTTCATGTGGTCTCATTGAAATTTGATCAAGATCTGATCTCTAGTTTTTGTAAATAATGCGTGTTTAATACATTAAATCTGTTTAAGGTGAAGTAGGCTCCAAATTGGACGATTCATCCTCACGAATATTAAAGATTTGACCTTTAAAAACGGTCGATTAAAAGCATTTTTTTATGTGTAATAAATGTTCACAAAATATTATATTCGGATATGTTCAGCGATACACGATTGAATAAATTTGGCTCGATAGAAAACAAATTTAAACTTTACTAAAAACACCACATTTCCCGTTCCCGTCGGTGGAATGAATCAACTATATTCTGTTTCTATAAAAGATATTTTTTACAAAAAATATTGGGTGTAATCCCAACAAACATTCAAACCTCGTTGTGAACCCAAGTTTTTTGTAAAAGGATAAGATTAATTTTAAAAATATATGAAAGCGCGCACGCTGACTATGCAGGCAATTCTACAAGGCTACAGTTTGGCTCCAATCCGTCAACTCGATGGTTCCAAAGATAAAGCAGTGAAGTCGGTTTTTTTTAAAGCTTTGCTTGCGTTTAATATTTAAGCTTTGATTGCGTTAAATTATTGTTTGATAGATTATACTTCAGATGTGGTCCCATATAAATTTTATCGAAATCAATCAAGACAAAACCAAAATATAAGCGGTGAATTCGGTTTTTTACCGACTTCAATAAAGGAGGAGGTACTATGTTCGACTGTATGTTTTTTTTTATGTATGTTCACCGATTTCTCCCCCATTTGTGGACCAATTCTCAACACTATTTTTTTGTTTAGTAGATTATATTTCAGAGGTGGTCCCATATAAATTTTATCGAAATCGATCGAGCCAAAACCAAAATATAAGCGGTGAAGTCGTTTTTTTTAAGCTTTGCTTACCTTTAACTTATTTAATGCCCGGTAGTCAAGCATTTGACCACAATCTCACCCGATGGAAAGTGATGATGCGTTCAAAGATGTAACATGCTTGCCTAGAAGGTATTTTCATTATTAATCCTATTCTTCACTCTTGACTTGAAGACTCCCAGATTACTGCTCGGGGAACAAAAACGAGGGCAATGAGTTCCACTTCTTTGCCGTACGGATCATAAACATAGAAGTGAAACGCTTCAAGCGCACTGGAGGTATGTTAACCATATATAGATAATGTTCGACTGTTTGTCTTGTTGTTAGATCTAGTGTACACAAATCTGCTCTTGAGTCCACGTGTTAGACATTTCACTCACACATTCTGACAATCTTTAATTCTTTATAATTGTATGAGTTAAATAAAAAGAATCAACTCTATATTTTCCATATTTAAAAGTACAGCAATCTTAACTACATTTAATTTATCCTATTATTTTGCTACAAAAGAAGAAGTTTCTTAAACTCTATAAAACAGGCTAAGAAGTTCGATAAGTTTGAGGCTGTACTCGATGAAGTTCGCAGTGCAGGACCCAAATGCAATTTACGAAATGGACAATTAACTGTGGCAAATGGGTAAGTTTTAAACACCGCTAAACTGTTTAAAACTTCCGTCCTTTGGTTGTTCAACATCCTGAATAATTAATCCATTGAGAGGATAAATCCCTTTTGATCTTTAATGACGCGTAAACGGCGTTATTTATATTTGCGAATTGAAATTTCTCAGTGATAGTAAAATGAAAGAGTAACAATGTAATAACGCTAAATGCTTACCTATCTGTCATAAAAAAAAACGAAAACAATAAAAAACAACAGAGACAAAGGTTTTGAGGAAAAAAACTTTGTACTTATAAAGCGGAAATTAATAAAGTAGTAGGTTAGCTTGTGACGGTTTGAGACCACTCCCTGTAACCTATGTCTATTGCGAACGGTTGAAATTTGAAAATGACAAAACTACTAAGAAATAAGGTTCAATTTTGTTTCAATCGATTAGAAACTGCTTGCAACAGATATAGGTGATATTCGGTCAAATAGATAGTACACTGAAGAGTTAGAAATAAGACGAGACGAGAAGTATGTAATCATACAATATAAGGCATATGCAGTATATGGGTAGACACGCAGAACTATACGTTTAAAAGTAGCGGAACTTGATTTACCGAATGCAACTTACCTTGGTGCAGATCTAGTGGAACATTCAGATGTTGATTTGTTACCATATCAAAAAAATGGTTGTCTGTAAAGTCGGTTTACGGACGATAATTTTACGTGATAACGTCATAAGACTAACGCTTAGGCCGATCGTGCCTCTCTATCGCTTGTTCCGCGCTCTTGCTTGCACGCTCAAGCTCAGGCGGAACGTGACACTTTTTCGTGCGTGCAGCCGGTGTTCATCGATTTATAAGAAATTATCACGTCAAAATGATAATATTTCAGTCTATTGAATTTTATCTAAACCGGAGAACCGTGATAAATCATTGTAGTGAATCTGGTGAGTATGACCAGTACGTAGATATATTACAGTCTAGCCGTACCCCACGGCTTCGCCCGCTATTAACTAGTTAAAAAGAAGCTTATGTGTTTATCCTAGGTATAAGCTATGTACATACCAAATTTTATCGAAATCCGTTCAGCCGTTAAAGGTTGAAAAGGGAACAAACTTACACACAAACTTTCGGATTTATAATAATAAAATTAGTAAGATATAAGTAGGTGGTAATTGCATATTGTATTTCTTAGTTATAGGACAAATGTATACTTAAACAATTGCAGATAGTGATCCGTAGATTTGTGTGAAAATTGTTCAATACAATAATATCCAGCTCATCCCATACTCTTTATATATATTATCTATATACTTACTTAATGTTATAGCCCCTTTTGTTGCGTGTGTTTGTTGCATAAAGAATGACTTACCAAACATTTAATTCATTAAATACTAACAAACGTGACAACTGTGATTGCTATCAATAGAATAAATACGTAAAGATACTTGTTTGTACCATAAAGAATCAGTTGCCTCTTTAATTGCTGTTTTCTTTCGTGTTTGTTCAAATTTGTCATGATTTTGTTTAGAGCTGAACATACATTTAGTGAGTAGTGGCAGATTTTTCTACGTCAGTTTAGTAAACTACGACTGTATTGTATATCAAGGAATGAGTTATGATCGTATGCAAAAACTAGTTTCATTTCGATTCCTTCCATACATGGTTGTGAGTAAATGTATGGAAAGAATCGGGATAAAAATTACATTTTCTCAAACTGCCATAAACGTACTAGACTCCCTAGTATCAAGCCTGTTGATCATGAAGATATATCCTCAATACTATGGATTTGATCAGGTGTTACCTTCAATGGAAACTTAATGCCTGCCGTAGGATCCAAACGTGTGTTCTATCGACGTACATTTTTTTTTTTTTTTTTTCATTATTACTTTACGAAAGTTATATTAATATAATAATATCTCGAATTTTGTGAATTTAGAAAATTCGTTTTATGAAAATTATCCACTTTACATTAAAACTGGAAGTGCATTTTTAGGGCTTTATAACTTCGATAGAAAAATAGCTAAAGTAAAATTTGTGGTATATCTCAGAAATACTAATTACGTTTTTGTCGCGTTGTTAGAATAAATTAAAACCAATGGCTCGCTGATTAATGATTCATGCCGGAAAAAAGCGTGCGATAGTATCTGTCCCCAAATTTGTCAATTTCACGGTTATCTCAACTAATCATATATTTGGTAGGAATGGAAAAAATTGATAATTACACGGTTATATGAAAATATCATTGACACCATTTATGAAATTTGTATAGATTGAAAAAAAAAAAACATTTACTTAATTAAGTAGTCTATCATTAAATTTCACTTTTTAATGTTATATCACAATTACTAACAAAACAACAAAGCTAAAAGAAGTAAGGTCCATTTACCTATGTTGGTATTTAATAAATAATTATAACAGACACCAGTTGACGTCAGTTGCGTCTTTTCCCCTCTCACGAAAACCACATGCCTTTTGAAGCATCAATTTAGTAGTTATGATTGGTCGTTCAATGAGGCCGCAACTGACGCTAACGACTCAGCCAATCACAAGCACGCATCGGCCAATTACAAGCATATATTTATATCTTCGTCTTCCCAGCTGATGAATTTTGTTATAAAGTTAAATTAGCACAATGCGCTTTCAACTGGTTTCAAAATCTTTGTAGTTTACGCACTGACCGACAAGACAGCGGTAACGTCAATCAGTAGCCGGCTAATTGTGTATTTACCCGCTACCAAAACAACAAGGTTTGTGTAGGTCCTGGGTCATGTTTATTCACTCACATAGAATCAAGCTAGAGGACAGTGCAACAAACACTAAATCCACAATCCACATATGTACATAGCGTTAACGTTATTCCATGGGAAAAAGTACAACTGATTCATCTTCAAAAATTAAAATCAAATAGATTTCAGTGTATTAAAATTTGAGAACAAATGCTAAAACATAATTTTAAACATTGACGACAGAACTTTCTACATTGGAATGGTAAAGAACAACTGTATTTCGGTACAGGGTAGTCATGCAAGTACATGCGCAAAATACCCTACCATGGAATATAATCGATCATACGACCTAGTTGGCACAGTGGTCTCTGCTCTCTGCGCCGTGGGTTCTGGGTCTGATTGCCGAGCAGCACAATTTGGACTATTGTGCTTCTGGTTCTGATTGTGATTGTAAATGTTTTCGGCACCCTCGATACAATTCGTTGAACTTAATGTGGGGTTGTGAGTGTAAAAAAGACAAAAAAAAAACATACATAGTATACAAAAAGAAATCACTTTAGCGTAAGCAAAACTTAAAAAACCGACTTCACCGCTTATATTTTGGATTAAGCTTGATTGATTTCGATAAAATTTATATGGGACCACCTCTGAAGTATAATCAAGTAAACAAAAAAAAATAGGGGAGAACCAAAAAAAAAGATAACATCTTTTGCACGTCTATTGTGACCGAATATATTGTGTCACTATTTACATTAAGATCTTATTTACATGTACTATGGCAAATAAACGATTAGATATAATTTGAAGGCATGAGCAGTATGATCCAAGTAAGATGCACTCACCTAGAAGCAGGGTGTATGGCAATGCAACCGCCACTGAGTCCACCTTCACAGCATTGACGTCAATCAGCAGCTGGAGGATGTTGTAAGGAAGCCAGCACAGCGCAAACAGCACAGCTAGCAGCAGCAAAATCCAGGCCACTCTTTTCCTTTCTCGAACTAGCCGGAGACGCTGAAACAGTTGAAGTTTTAGGCATATTATTTTTCGTTATTTCTGATAGGCTAGCTTTTGACATGAGCTAATTCCACCATGCCCATTTTACCATCTAACAACCAGACAAACTGTCAAACGTCATCCATTTATGGTTGACATACCTCCAGTTCACTCGAAGCGTTTTGCTTCTACGTTCATCATCCGTACAGAGAAGGAGTGGAATTAATTGCCTGCGTCATTGTTCCCCGTGGGGTATAATCTGAGAGTCTTCAAGTCAAGAGTGAATAGGTATCTTCTAGGCAAGCATGTCACATCTTCGGCCGCATCGTCACTTTCCATCAGGAACAGGTGAGGTAGTAGTCAAATGCTTGCCTATTTTGCATTAAAAAAAAAGACATCCAATCGTAAGTAATATGGTTGGTAAGGAATCGATTAAAAGCACTAAAATATTTATGTGTATTCCATATTGTAGTAAGAGTAACACAGTAAATATATTTTTTTGAATTGCCCTTTGGCTAATTTGAGTGCACGTTCGTCTTTTAAGCAGCGGGTATAGAGTTCGATTCCCGGTGGAAATACAAGTTGTGTCTCCAAAGTAAATTTGTGTTTCTGGTTCAGGATGTGATTGAGTGTGTCATGTGAATGTTTCCGGGAGCCACGCCATAAGCCATCGACTTTAGTGTGGGACTGTGAGTGTGAAAACGTTTATTATTATGTTTATATAACGACGAACTGCCCATGGCTTAGTTAGGTGAGCGTTCGCCTTCTAAGCAGAGGTATCGGGTTCGATTCCCGGCGGGAACACAAGTTTTCTCCCCAAGGTAAATTTGTGTTTCTGGTTCTGGTTGTGATTATGTGTGTGATGTGAATGTTTCCGGCACCCACGACACAAGTCATCGAACTTAGTGTGAGTGTGAAAGCGTTTATGTTTATATAGTATACCTGGTGTTTATATTATATTGGATAGGTACTGTGACTGCGCGCTAATCAAATATTTCACTTTCCTGCTGTTCGATAAATGTTAGAGCAAAGTTTCTCACTTTTCTGTAGAATATATTCAATTTTTCAATTCACACCAACGTCCGAGAAATTCGTGCAGTTCGCAGTTCAAAAGAACTTTATGGCTAATAAAAGAGCTAACAGCAATAAATTTTAACGCTATCACAGAATTAATAAAAGGATTCTCAAACTTTAAACATTATTATGACAAAAATATATTTTATGACTCACAAAAATAATTTGGTATATCCCGAACATATCCCTACAACATAATTAATAATAAATAAATTTAATAATTTCTAAGCCCGCCCGTGCGTCGTCGTCTAATATAGTTTTTCCTGGTATCTTTATCTATGTCATTTATCCTATTAGATAAGGTTTAGTGCGGTCGTATACAATTCGTTAATTATTTTTTCGAAGTACGGGCAATATTAGAACTGCCCTTTTTTTCCCCTGTTTTTATGACATGATTTTTGTATGGAATTATAGATTAATATTATTATATATTATTTCATAATTTTTATTTTGTATTAATGGCTTGCTAAATTGGCTAGTAGAGGTGTTGATCTACAAATTGTTATATACTGAGTTTAGTACCTATTTGCGCAATATTAATATGATTAATAATAATACATTTATTGCCTTATCTGGAAGCAAAACAAAGACAAACAAAAAACAAACGCATTCCCAGTCACAACCCAACACTAAGTTCAAAGACTTGTATCGTAGGTGCCGGAAACATTTACATCACACACACAAATACACTCAGAACCAGAAGCACAAATATCCCTTGGGAAGGAATTTGTGCTCCTGCAGGAATCAAACCCAGGACCCACGGCACAGAGGGCGGAGCCCTTTCCACTGCGCCAACTGGGTCGTCAAACAGGCTTTGTCAATGGCTTGCTTCATATTTATATGCTCGTATTTATATATAATTGTGTCCGACAGTGTCTATTATAAACTAAAATTGTATACCAACACACGTGATTACTATACTGCTGTACTATAGTACATAAGTATAATTAATAAATATTGTAATAAACATTTCAATACGAAGCTATTTTATAGTTAGTTTACAAGTAATAAGCTAACGATTGACAACCTCTCGTCTTACTTCGACGAGGTGGTCAAAGAAAGGTGCAGTCGTGAGCGGTAAGGATGCTAAGTTAAAAAGGAAACTAAATTTCAGTAGAAAAAACCTATCGCCAAGCACTGAGACAGAACATTATTTTACGGACCTAACTAGCCAAGAAAGCAATATAAAATGCTGTACTTCCATAGAAACCGTTAATCCAAATAGAACTTATATTTAACTGTGCCGTAATGGCTTTATCTTAACTTTGGTTATATAATACGAGTACAAGTAGGTTAAACAGTAAAGTAAGAACAGTTTTAAACCCGTTGTTTGTTTCAAAAACAGCAAACTAACAGAACAATATCAGACAGTCGTTGTTTTGCTCTACGTAAACTATCTGAAATCAAAGTTATACTTAATTTTCGTAACAGCTTACTTATTTTGACTTAAGTACACAAAACTGTAAGCATTAATAGTGGCGCAAATAGAGCAAAATGTTAAATTAAGAGGAATATATTTCGCTTGTCTTAAAATTTTGTTTAGTATGGCAGCAATTTTTATGTGAGCTTTTATCTGAATTTTATAATAATCGCTTTAGTAAACGAACTGATACTTTTCAGTACTCTTTCTTGTTATAAAATTAAAATTGTCATATAAATATTATGGTGTAAATATTATGAGGATAAGCCTTGCTATACAGCGTGGTAATGCAGCAAGCATTTTGGGAACTTTGCCGAACATTAAGGATTGTCTAACTAAACCATCTGTAACTTTTTTTTATAACTTGAATATTTATGTTGTAAAACTAGGCCTTGGAATAAATAAATGTTTTTATATTTAATATAAAAAATGGTAAGGTTAAAACTATGTACGAGATAAAATTATGTAATATTTTATGGTACAAGTAGTAACGTTGTACCCCGGCCGCGTCTTGAAGTACGTAAAATGATGATTTACATTGTTACTACGATAACAGCTTGAAGTACGTTAAAATTACGACGTACATTGTTACTACGTTAACTTTTTGAAGTACGTTAAAATGACAACTTACATTGTTACTGCGTAAACGGATTGAAGTACGTAAAAATTACGCCGTACATTGTTACTACGTTAACGGTTTGAAGTACGTAAAAATGAAGAGTTATATTGTTACTGCGTCAACGGTTTGAAGTACGTAAAAATGACGATTTACATTAATGTCGACTAGTTACGGGCAAATTAGTTCTAGTATTAATTCCTCAAGATCAGTCGACAACGAAGTAAGTCAACAACCTCTTTACTTGTTTAAAGCCTTATAAAAAACTATTTCACAATAATCACGAGTTGGCGCAGTGGACAGGTGCCCGCCCTCTGCGCCGTGGGTCCTGGGTTCGATTCCCGGTAGGAGCACAAATTCCTTCCCAAGGGATATTTGTGCTTCTGGTTCTGGGTGTAATGTGTGTGCGATGTGAATGTTTCCGGCACCCACGATACAAGTCTTTGAACTTAGTGTGGGGCTGTGAGTGTGAATGCGTTTTGTTATTGTTAAAATACTCCCGACACTCTTTCGGGAAAACAGCTGCACCGAATTACACGAAACATAACTTAAAAAAACTATCAATGAAGTCACGTCTTAAACAAAATTAATTGAAATTAGTTCATCTGTTTTGGAGCTACGATGCTCAGATACACAGTCACACAGACACACACTGCAAACTTATAACACACCTTTTTTTCGTCGGGGTTCAAAATGGACTCAATAACTTTGAAATAGTCGCATGAAGTATCTTAAACTGAAAGTGAAAGCTATCGTAAGTACATATATTACACAAAATGTTTGTCTATATTGTTATATACATACGGCTTAAAACACGTAAGTAAAAATGTCACGCGCCGAGGCCCGAGCTGCTCATCATCATCATCTCAGGTACAAGAAGTCTACTGCTTAAAACTAAAGTGCGTTTATATAAATAATTATATGATTTATATAAATAGTTTCTAGGCCCCAATAAAGTTGTCAACATACTCTAGCGGTTTATTTAACCTATGATATAAATGCAATGCATAAAACAACACTGGCAGATGAAAGTTTGTGAAACTAAGCATATAACTGTAGAGAATCACCGCTCGAAACAGGAACCCGAAGCGAAGTTTGAATAATTCATAAATCTCAGCTAGGGTCGCCCACTCTTCTCTTAGTGGGCTGGAAACTTGGGAACTTTGTATCGGTAGAAAAGGATCTATAATTTTTAACCCAGTCATTCTCTAGTGAGACGTAGTAGAGTAGACATAATATTGGCAGAAATAATTTCTATACTTTTCTATGAAAAAATATATTATTAAGAGCCCTTTAGTCAAGTGCGCCTTCTAAGCAGCAGGCCTAGCATGGCGTAGGGATATAAATTTTATCCCCTGTTTTTATCCACTGACAAGGGACAAGATTGTTTTCTCCACCATATGCAGCACGGCAGCTGTGGAAAGGGAAAGTATATCCCTATTTGATATTTGGCGTCGACATATAATAATATATTTCTCCCTTCATAACATGGGCGCAACGAAAAGTGGATAAAACTGCTCTGTTTGACATTTGGTAGAGAGAAATTGTCCTCGTTCGTAGGAAGTGGTGTTAATTTTGACGTAACAAAGGGACATGGCGTTTCTCTCCTTATCCACCGTGGATAATATATCCAAACGTGCGTCCATGCTCGCTCCGAGGAAAAATATGACAGAGAGGAAAAGATTTTTATCTACTCCCCAGGGGAAAGTTTCCACCCGCCATGTTAGACCTGCTGGGGTATCGGGTTCGATTTCCGATGGAAACATAAGTTTTCTCCTCAAAGAAATTTTTGTTTCTTGTTCTGGTTGAGATTGTGTGTGTGGTGTGAAAGTTTCCGGCACCCACGATACAATTCATTGAACTTCGTGTTGGGCTGTGGCGCGTTGTTGTCATTATAATGTATGTAAGTAAGGTTCAATACTACAGCTAAAAATATTAAAAAAGAATAATTAACCTATATATACTTATGCAATATATTTTTCCTTTTATCGAAGGTAAGTGAGTTACACAGGGTAACAGGGATGACGTCACTTTAAATATAAGGTAGCACGATGAATATACTGAAGGCATTGTAAGGTCGGGGCATTAATTATATTTCGCTTACAAAGCAATCCTAACCTCGCTACAGTTTGTGCTATCGGTCCTTTCGTGTGTTATGTTTTATTATATGTTTGAAACGAAGCGTGTCATTAACAGCAAACCAGATTGGGATAAAATTTGGTATGTAGATTTCAGATTCTAGAACAGATTTTGATATATTATAAGGGCTTGAAGGTACCATAGAGTGAAGAGCCAAGCGGCTTATTGACAGCGAGCAGTTGGCCGACGAAAGGCTTCAAAGCTTGAGAAATCGTCGCAAGGTAGCTAGTCTCTCGGTATTTTATCGGATACATTTCGGAGAATGTGCTAAGGAATTACACGATCTAGTTCAACTGCTAATTGACACCGGTATATGGTAGATATTCCACAAATGCGAACAAAGCGTTTTGCTTCTACATTTACTATGCGAACCGCAAAAGAATAGAACACCTTACCTGAGTCGGTGTTTCCTGATGAGTACAATATGGGAGTCTTTAAGTCGCGAGTGAATATGTATATTCTAGACAAGTTTGCTCCATCGTCAACCACATCATCGCTTACCATCAGGTGAGATAGTGGTCAAACGCTTGTCTATATTCAATAAAAAAAAGGGCTCTGCAGGTAAAAAAAATATGTCACCCTTTTAGGATCACTTTGCTGACCAACGGTATCAATATGTGACAATAGACAAGACGAAAAATACCATTAGATCGTTCTTGAGAATAAAAAGACCTTTATTTTTAAGAATGGGTTAAAGATATAAAATTGCAGTTAATATCATGTAGTCAAGAAGTCAAACATTCATGAGTGCCTGTTTGGGGCCTATGTAAGTAAAAATGTTTAATAAGATTACGGTTCTGATTCTATACTAACCGTGCCCCGCAATTTCACCCGCGTTTATCAATTGAAATTTAGCCTATGTGTTAATAACTTAATACATCGAACAGTATTGAAGATACCTCGTATAAAATGCACATACTCCTACATACAACCTTTCATAAATTGATGAATTTGTATAAAGTACTAGATGGGCCTCGGACTTTTGCCCACTTTGCTAATAGAAACAGTCTACCTTTGTGTTTTTGACTAATGCCTTGTGTTCTGAGTTGCTTCTCCAAATTATTTAAGTCACTTATTTGTCCCTTCATTTACGATCGTGTAAATAATAATCTTACTGAATTTTAGCATGGTTTTCGTCGCGGTCGCTCAACTGAAACTAACTTAGTAACGTTCGTCTCTGAATTGGCTATTGACCTTGACAATTTATCTTGACTTTTCTAGTGCATTTGATAAAGTTGATCATAGCATTTTGCTTATAAAGTTAGCTTTCTACGGTATAGCTGAACCTCTACATAAATGGTTAGCTTCATACTTGGATAGAAGACACCAAGTTGTCGCGGTGAATGGCTTCAAATCTACGCTATATTTTGAAGAATCAGGGGTCCCTCAAGGGTCTCATTTAGTTCTGATATTATTTCTTTTATTTATCAACGACATAAAACAAGATATAGCTCATTGTAAACTATCGATTTTTGCCGATAATATCAAAACATATTGCCCAGGAGCCAAAGAGTTCAAATGTTAGTTTTTATAAAACGTAATTCCATAAGTTTCAAAGCACAAACTAAAATTATATTGTACAACGCCTTGGTATGCATCCAGCTTGAATATGCATCCGCAGTCTGGAGTACATACACTCACAACGTATTGAAAGTATTCAAAGATCTTTTACTAGGCATTTGGCTTTTTTATCACTTGAATTATCTCACAGACATCGTTACAAACTAAGACTAGATACATTTAACATGATATCACTCCGCGATCGTAGAAAAGTAATCGATATTTTACACTAAATTATTAATTCCAAAATACAGTGCAGTCAGTTACTAGAAAAGTTTCCTCTTTCGGTTCCCTACTTATATCCTCGACATCCGATAAAGAATATTTTCCATACCCTAGCTTGCCGTACTAATATGGGTTTACAAAATCCCACTTCATGTATCGCAAATGAATATAATAATTTTAACAATCAAATCAGTGACCTTAATATTTCCAGCAATTCTCTTGCAGTGTTTAAGCTCAAAATTTTGAGATATATGTCGCAATCACAAAGTACATTTGACCCTAAGTAACATTGCAAATTTTTTTATGTCCTATAGGCAAGCCATTGTGGTCAACAATATTTATTACAATAATAGTTATTGTATTGTTAGTAATTTTAAGTATTCCTTATATTTTTATTTTCATTATTTTATTATTACTTGCTTTTTGGCTAATGATAGGCACGCCAAAATTGTCATGCATATCGGAAAATTCCCTTGTTGTACTTTTAATTTTAATATGTATGGTGTGGCAGTGCTATATTAAATAAATAATAATAAAATTGTCTATGTACTAAAAACTACTTACATGTCATGTCATGTTTCATTTACATCGTCTATCGTTATGCTCCATCAATATCCAATGCCTAGTTACAAAAATACACTCACACAACCTTTCGTATATACAATTATTTTTGTGATTAGTGTCACAGAATAAATAATAGTACCAGTTAGCGTGAAGTGATAAATTATGTTATTATATAATTATTTATATTACATTATTAGTGTAGGTATACTGTGTAAGTGTATTAGTGTAGGTGTAGGTAAACTACAAAACAATTGTGTTAGCACAAAATTCGTTGTAATCCTATAGTTAATAAGCCGGCATAAAATCCAGAGAAACTGTAATGGCTTGGTTTAATAAGTCATTAGTCTTAATGTTTGGCCGCCCACGGCTGTAACAGCGTTTGAAGAACCGAGGAAGGGCCCTAAATATAAGCCCTCAGGGCAGTAGGGAGATTGTGCTATGGAAGAAGCGAATACCAGTACAATGGCTTTACGCAAAACTCTATCGCAATATGTAATTCTTTTTTAAAGTTGACATGAGATAAGGTATTGGTAAGCATGTTTTAGTGGCTCCAAGCCCCATAAACCCCTTTTCTTCACTCCTGGGAAGAAAAAAGAGTGCTTGGCATTCACGCCCACAAAAAAAATTTGGCACGCGTATTTCGTATTGACTATTTTATCCGTGATTGTTATTTAAGTTTCAATCATTACATAGTAGTTTTATAATTATTTTTAGTTGTTATCTCAGAAGACAATTAGAGAAAATGCATGCTATGTTTTTACTTTGACTTTAAAATATATTAATAACAGCTTTACCATGGAATATGTCACTCAATGAATAAAATACCAAAAAGCAGATGAATATACCTGTTGACTGTTAGCACTCCCCTCCGTTTGGTCAAATGGTGGCAGCACAGAGCACAACCTCCGCCCCATCAGAGAGTAAGACACCACCACTATGCAACCTTAAAACAACAAATCATTACGTGAATAAAATATTCTACTATAGATGCAGCAAGGATGTAGCTAAAGTAATACAAAATCCTTAGAATATCATACTAATGTACAATTATATACACCTATTATATAATTATATATTATACTAGCTGCGCCCCGCGGTTTCACCCGCGTTGATAATGATGAAAAGTGATGATGATGATGATGATGAAAAATAGATGTTGGCCGATTCTCATAGATACCGGATAAGCACAAAAAATTTCATCAAAATCGGTCAAGCCGTTTCGGAGGAGTATGGCAACGAAAACTGTGACACGAGAATTTTATATATTAGATTATAGGTAGTTATAAACCGTAGGTTTATTTTCTCTCTCGATGGGATGCAGTTACACAGTTTTAAAGTGGTAATAGCTCAGTCGTACTAATCGCAGCTCCTGATTGAGTCGCGATTCTGTATCTCACGTAGAGTGTTATCTACCTATGAAGATAAAATTATAAAATTCATTGTTGTAAAGAATTTTATCGTGCTGGGCTAGCTACATTGCATAATTTTACAGTCGTCGTTCACTCAAGTAGCTATCGCCAACCACTGATTTAAAAAGAGGAGGCCTAGAGTTGTGTGCCTGTCAGAGATTAAAAAGACATTCACTAGCAACAAACAACTGACTCACAGTAGCATTGGCTTGAAGAGTTCAAAGAATCGTTGAAGATAAACAAGTGTATCGGTTTCACATCAGATACCTGTATTTCTGAGAGATTGCTCCTGAATTTCACGACCTAATTCTCCATTACCGTCTCTCGCGATTATATTAGGACAATCGGAATGTAGCAATATCTACATTATGGTGGGTTTACTGAATACTGGCGTTAATAGGGATAAAAATAATTGCCTGTGTTTTTCTAAAGTGTCTAGACTTTAAATTCTAGCTAGAGTATTTAGATTAAAATCGTCTATTCACATGGACCTCAAAGAGGCACTCATGAAAGTTTATTAACTTTCATGAAAGCTCTACGCATTATTATTATGATTCGCAAAATTACAGCCATCTCTAGATGAACCTGGCAAGAAACTCGGCAGCGCATTTTTAATTGTTTTTTAATATTCTTATATGACTTATACAGGAATTATATTAACATAGGTATATCTATATTATACATACGCCACAAATCGTTTATGCAGTTTGCCTCCATACAACTTTGACATTACTGTAGTCATTCGTTTTATAATAAGCTTTCTTAAATAATGCTCGTTTTATTACTGATTCTAGTAATTCAGTAATCAGTATCTAATTAGATATAATACATATTTTCTCTACATAGATCTACATGCCAAAAACTATTCAAATCCTGCTTGATGTTACAGTGATACCCCATTTGAAATCTCTCGCATACAAGCAATCTTTATACTATTACTGTTCTGGCTACATTCTATTTGGAAAACATCCCTTTTGTAATTTTTTTTATTATACCCACCTAAAAAATGCATCTGGACAACATTTTGAATTCTCATACATTTGACAACATTGGTTTGACGCCAATAATATTTGAATATCAGGAATATTTGAATAATTCAAGACTTGCTTGGAAAGTGCCTCGTTATATAGTATCATCGATAACAAGCAATATCAGGGTAGAAAATGACAAGTCGTTGCTCTCATGAGAAAGGTGGAAGAAAAAGTTTTCAAAAATCCATTAGCGTTCTGGTATAGCGCCAAAAAAGTTTTATTGTTTTAATTGCGGGTAGAAGCAAGTAACAACTAAAATTTTCAAGTTTATCAAAACTTGAAATCAAGCAGTAAGATTTGTAAAAGAGAAAATAATTACTTTTTATCGAGAGCGAATTTGATCTCTTTTTCTTGTTATTAGTAATTAATGATGCATCACGAAATCAAAATAATCTGGCTATATTTTCATACAAACGTAAGAGTGATATTTTTTCACACATTTTTGCAATTTCGGATGTAATATAAATTAAAAAAGTAGTATGACAAATTTAGAATGATTAAAGTAGAAATAGAGAGAGAGTTAATTTAGCAAATTTTGAGTTGAGTTTAATTATTTATTGAAATAAATACATTTAGTAGTTTGCTCATAAGGACGATACAATATTAAAAACTTTTACGCGCTCGTTTAGTTCCGCTTATTGATGCATTTAAGCTGCCAACAACTGTGTACTCTTAACTCTAGCTTATGAATGATCTGTTTGTGAGCTGTTAGCAGAGAAAGCTGTTTGCGTAATAACAAAGGACAGGAAATAGAGGAAATGACCGAGGCGCAAGCAATATCACTCATACCGGGTGACAGATGAAACAACCCAATGCAGGGTGGAGGAAAACGATTTTATCGACAAAGCAAATGTGGTGTGACAGGCAAATCAATGGAATCCAATTGTGTTATAGATATCTCAGAAACGAGTTTGAGCTCCGACTATGCGTTATTATATTTTGGATTGCTGCTTACGACTTGTTGCGCCCCGCTGATATGGTATCGTCCGCCGAGTCCAAATATAAAAGATATATCTATATATAGAATCTATTATAATAGACATATATTGTTACGACCCAGTTGGCGTGGTGGGTAAGTGCTTGTCTGTGCACCGTGGGTCCTCGGTTCGATTGCTGGCACAATTTTCCTTCTCAAGAAACATTTCTGCTTCTGGTTCTGTGTGTGTGATATGCTAATGTTTTCGGCAACCACGATACAAGTTTGAAGTCTTCGAACTTAATGTGCGACTGACGACCCAGTTGGCGTGGTGGGCAAGTCTCTGCCCTCTGCGCCGAGGGTCCTGGGTTCGATTCCCGGCAGGAGCAAAAATTCCTACCCTAGGGATATTTGTGCTTCTGTTTCTGGGTGTAATGTGCGTGTGATGTGAATGTTTCCGGCCCCCACGATACAAGTCTTTGAACTTAGTGTGGGGCTGTGAGTGTGAATGCGTTTTTTTTTTTTTTTTGTTGCTGACTGTGAGAGCGAATGCGTTTGTTTTTGTTAGTACTACCAGCATGTGTCCTTATCCTAATAACAAGATTTGAGGGCCTGAAGTGAGACTAAATGTACTCGTTTGTTAAATGTAATAAAAAACACTAATGCTAACGGCCGATGATATAATGGTTATTCGTAAAAAAAAATGTTCCCAATTACAATTCAGTCGGCAAACCACCGAAACGAACACCGAGTCCCGGCACGTCCGCAAGTCTTTACTTTTTTACTTGTCTCGCGGACAAGAAACTAAGAAGGTTGTCATCATTTATTTAAAAAAAACGTGACTGCCTGTATTAGATGGCTTCCTAGATTTTAATTTAAATATCTGAAAGGTGTTTAGCTAAGGAAGACAGGTTTAACGCATTTTGTTGTATTTGTTGTGTTTAGAATTACTTGGATCAAAATGTATGGTTATGATATCTGAATATAATTTTGTTTTTATTTAATAAACCTTCTTTATATATCATTATTTTGTACGTGTGTATGTGACTGAACTCTGCCTAAGCGGATGGATTGATTTTGATTTTTTTTTTGCGTGTATTCAGGTGGATTTAGAAAAGGTTTAGATTCACAATTTCATCCGAAAAAAGTTTTGTTTTTCTTTTCATTTACTCCCTTAAAGTCGCAAAGATCAACTAGTATATTAGTTTTAAAATTTTCGCGAGAATTAAGCATTACATATTATTAAATTACGGCTATCACTCACGTCATTTGATCGACTTCGTCGCGATCTCGCGGCGTAAACTCATCCCGAAGAAGAGCATCGTACATGCTCGAAACCTAGGTCGACAATATCGATCAAATGACGTGAGTGATAGCCGCAATTTAATAATATTAGTATATTAGTAAAATTAAATCACTATATCACCTGTTGGTAAGTGAAATGGTCGAGAATGGTAAACTCGCTAATTATTTTATAGTTGTCTAGGGTAGTTTTCAATCACAAACATTATTAACACAAAACATGTTTTACATTTTTAACCCATTAACACATCACATGTTTTATATTATATTATAAAATTTGATATGTAATTTTGAAATAGAATTTTTAACGATATTTATAATTTAATTAATTCGTGCGATTTTTGGAAAAAGATAAACATACATAAATCCTGTCAAAATAATAACACTACTTATTAGTTTTCCGAAGTCAAGTAAAAGAGGCGGCAGAAGCGTTTATAACTCATTTCCATTAAAGCAAATTATCTTATCTCGCAACATAGACATTGAAGTGCTAATTAAGATAAACACAAAAAACACTTGAACGTCTCATAAATTATTGACAGATAAAGTATTGCAAAAGGGTTCTTTTCTAAAGCAAAATATGATAGCTATATTCAATAATCACCAAGAACAAATAAACATTACAAATTTGAATTCAATCTAAGATTTTTGTAGTTGCGTTTTCATGATTTGCTTTAATAGACTTACTTTTAGGTGTTCCGGCAGTTATCCTTGAGAGCCTGCGTATTCCAGGTCTAGTGTGTTTACCAGCTTCGATCACATCGTCACTTACCACCAGGTGAGATAGTGGTCAAACACTAGCCTGTCACAAAAAAAAAAAAAACCTTTTTTTAGCACTGGCAAGTTCTAAAATTATCCTTAATGACGCGAAACTTTATATAGTACAATAATTGCCAAGTTCTCTGAGTTGGAGGCACTAATGCATGTCATATTCAATAAATGGAGAGTATTATAGAGTTAATAAGTAATGTAATAAAATTATAGAGTTGATAAATTTTGTTATGTTTAAAGCGTTTATGTTTTATGTTTAAAGCTTTATTTTATATTTAATTAAAATTAAAACGGGGATTAGCGTGACTTACGCGACGGCGAGCGCTCCGCACTCATCCCGAAGAAGGATTCCGAATGAAACCAAAACTATTATCGGTCTAAACATCGACAACGCGTAAGTCACGCTAATTCCTGTTTTAATTTAATGTTTTAAAATGTGAGTTTTTATCAAAATAACTTTATTTTCTCTTACAATGGCATTTTTGTCTGCTAATTAACAAATAACGTTAGTTTAACTAAATTGTACACAACTATTGTGAGAAACTGGTGACTGATGTAGCTGTAAGTAATCTGTATCAGGTCGTCCACGATTTTACTATTTTGGTTAGCACCTATGATATTAGGAATTTACAGATATTGCTGTGAACCTTGAGATTAAAATAAAAGCATAAAGAAACAAATAAGATCTAATTACTATTAAGAAGACAACATAATTGCAGCCTTTTACACTATTTAAGCGTGATAGAATCCATGGGAATAGAGCATTTTTTTAGTCACGCTTGTCTTGCTACGAAGCTTTCTAAACTACGATTGTAGAGATCGAATTGATGAGACGTCGACGCGTCGATACGATAATCAATCGGTAGAAAGTTCAGACAACTCGATGGTTGTAAGTAATAAATAAAGAAAATCGTTCGTTGTTTTACAAATTTTGACGTCGTTTAACAAATTTTGACGTCGATGTATATGCTGATAATCGATGCCTAAATTGCATGAGGTCTTCCTGTTTATACCGATATCAGGTAGAAAAATCTGTCATCAAATCACTAATTGATCTTCAGGCAGCTATCCTTATGAGCTAGCCGTTAAAATACTTACCACCCTCAACATCATCATCACTTAACGTCACATAAAACTGCGATCAAAGTTAGCCTATCAAAGATAAACGTAAATAAGTTGGATTCTGATCACAATCTGAAATAGGAATATGGTTGGATAGTCCTCCTTAAACGTAACGAGACGTTTTCTTTTTTGTACAGATTGAACTGAAGGGACAGAAAAATACGGACCACTTGCTGCGATGAAAGAAAGGACAGCCACGTGAGGCAACGATACGAAGTATTTTTCTACGAAAAAGGAAACTATTTATAGAGGAACATTTCATTGAACATTAGTTATGCATAGCAGTGATACGCATTACATGCTTACATGAAATGCGTATTGTATGGTACAGTACAGTGGTTGTTTCTTCATTAATCGACCGAGCGAGCGCGAAGCGTCTCCGTTTCAGTTTGGGCAAATTTGCTTTTGTATGTCCGGATTTCCGATTGTTCTCCTCTACAGGTCGCATTTCTTAACCGATTCTCGTGAAATATTGTGAGCAGGTTCAATATATTTTTAAAGAACCAGTTTTTGTAAATTGATGAAAATGGCGGAGATATGGGGGTTGAAAACGTATATAAAACATATTTCAGTCTTTCGTAAAATACGCGAGGTTTTCAACGCACAGTAGTATATGTTTTATATATTAGATTTACTAATATCAATACGTTGCCTCATATTATGAAAGAGGTGTGTTGTTTGGAAGTATTGGTACATAAAACTTAAAACTTAATATCACTATGGAAACATATACTTTGGTAGTTAGTAAACCTTTTTTTTTGTAAGTCAGTACATATTATTATAATATTTAGTTTTATTACGCTACATAGGCATTTGACCACTAACTCACTTGATGGAAAGTGATGATGCATATAACATGGTACAGTGATGATGATGAAATGACATGAAAGAAGAGATCGCTCTTAGCGATAACACCGCCCATTGTACCTTTATTTTATAAGTTTCTCTGTAAGCTGTATTTATCTTTTCGTGTCAATAAAGAGTTATTGTATTGTATTGTATTGTATTGATGCGGTCGAAATTTTGCCATGCTTACATTGATTTATATGAAAAAAAAATATAAACGTAATAAGTTTTCCGTGTGATAGTGGCTAAATGCTCATAATTAATTCATGCTTCTTTTACCGAATGGGCTCAGCACAACATGAAATCAGTTCTGCAAAAATAGATGGTAAGAGTTTTAATAACCAGCCGCTTGCTTGACGTCAGCCATATTTGGGAATGGTTTTGTGATTCGTTGGACCACCATTGAAATTAAATGAAAACTTGTGTTCCTCTTTATACTTCTGAAGGCGAACGCGCACCCACCTAAGCTGACGGGCAGTTTACTAGTGTGATATAAAACACACTTATCCCCAAAATACTTTCCCGAAACTACATAATTGTGTGTGTTAACTACTATCAGATTAAAAAGCCTTATTTACTTTACATTTCCGACCGTATAATACGCAATAAATTAATGTAATTACAGTTTAATTGGTAATTCATTTGACTAAACACCGCAAAATGGCGGCGAGACTTTGAGCCCGCTCTCAATTCTTGAGGTGGCTCCGCGCATAAATAACATGGAATTGCTAATTATTAGCCATGGTTTAATGTGCTGGGTGTTTTGGTGAATGTTTTTTGTGTTTTTATACATTTCTGAGCCTTTTTATATCCACGATATTAATGAAAATACAAAATATGTGTTTGGTCGGATTTTCGGAGCGGCTGGTCGGATTTTAATGAAATGTTGTATTTAGCTAGTCTATTAAGTAATGCAACTATACATATATCTTTTTTTTTTGGCTTCGCAATCTTGTGCATTTAGCCAGTGACAAGTATATTTCATATTAAATATCCTAGTCACAAGTCACAGTCAAAGTCAAGTAAAAGAACAAGGTCCAACCATAGTGATGCACTAGTAAAGTGGTAGAAACTTTACTAGAACTTCTTTTGGAGTTTTGGAGCGAAGGCGAAAATCACGTTTTTCAACTTGGTATCATTTGCCTACACTTATGCACGTTCACTAATTATTAATGTTTATCGGTATCCACCGTTATTACACATTAAAACTCAAAGAATCACAGGTTTTGGAAAATTACACAAAATCAACAACGCCATTTTTTCACTTTCGCGGCAAAACTCAATAATATTATTATTTAGTACTAGGCGCTTTAGATTTTCCAAACCTTTATATACGTGGAACTTTTAAAGTACGACCGATACAAGATAAATTGGCAGAAACACGACTGCGATGGTACGGCCATATTATGTGGAGGCCGGCAGATCATATGACTAGGAAAGTGCTCGACCACAAATCTGAGCCAAAACAGCGCGGAAGACCCCGACTTACGTGGATGTCTGTAGTCAGAAAAGATATAGAAAAGAACTAAATTGACCCAATGACGATTCAGAAAAGACATCTTTGGCGAAGAGTGATTAGGAGAGCCGACCCCAAATAAAAATGGGATAAGGCCAGAAAAAGAAGAAGTACCAGGCGCTTTAGAGTTGCGAAATAAATGATTCATTTATTACTAGCCCACGGCTTCGCCCACGAAGTTAAAATCAAGTAAAAAATTTGCCTGTGTGATGGAGGATAAGCATGCTAGATATACCAAACTTTATCCATATCCGAAAAATTCAAACTTTTCAGCGTGAATAAAGAACGAAACCTAATATTATTTACACACTAACATTACTTCAACCTACGAACATTTTTAACTAGATATTAAATAAGTCAAATTGAAAACAAACCCCAGCTATACAGAGTTGTAAAACTTAGTCCACCGAGACAATCAACTTTGCAAACTTGTACAATTTAAAAGTTTATAGAATCGTCTATGGACATAAAGTTACAGCTGACGGAATAGTATGAAACATTTTGATCTAAGGAGATGGTTTGTTTTATTTTGAACTGAAACGAATTTAACAAAATTAAAGATAAAAATGTGTACCCGATTAAAAGTACTAAGCGGCTATTTATGGTTAAGGTCACATAATATGTTATTTTCGTCGATCTTTATTTAATACAATATTCTAGTTTCTCAGCTTATTTAACCATCAAACATGTTTTTTTTATGTTTTTCAATATTAACATTTTGATCAGTTAATTACTGCCAAAACTATTTTTTTTAGTGGCAATGTTGCTAGCAAATTGGGCGCCTTTGCTCCCGAAACAGTCAGAGGTGGTCTATTTGACTAATTTGTGAAATGTTTATAATTTATGTATTATTTGATTTGTTATTAGTTATTTTGGCTACATATTACCTTTTCTATTTTAGAATGGTGAACTACGACTTTATCTTTATACTTTATCGTACTTTTTTGACACGTGTCTTACAAATTTTGAAATGGTTATTTTTTTCATCCAGTTTGATGGTATTTATTATTATTTACACATGTGTGTCATATAAATAATAAAGCTTGCCCATAAAAAAACAAGTACATGCATTTTTTCTTACATGACTTTTAGTCTATGTTTTAAGTTAATTCCAAGGATTTTGCAGCTAAAGTAATCTTTAGTAAAGGTTTGTTTCCAATTGCATTGCCGTTAAAAAAAAACATTCCATTTCATCAAAATAAATATTTGAAAATACAATAAAGTCTGTGCAATTTAAAATAAAGCCATTTTGACGTTGTGACGCCAGAGTGCACCACCGTAAAGTTGACAAGTCATTGACATCAGCCCTCCTAATACGTATATTTGTTGCACGCGGTTTCTATTTGAATTAAGCAAAAATGAATCTTATTTCTAAGGAGTTTTGTCAATTTAGTATTGAAATCGTTTGCAACAGAGATACGTAATAGGGGTCTGAAACGCGAACACTTACGTCACTTATGAGTCTAGACAATAGCGTGCGTTTTAATACTGTGAGTTTCCCATGCATTTTATCACATTTTTTCATTTACATTCCACTTTAGATTTCAAATTAGCATATTAATTATAATTTTTATTCTTAAAAATTTTAAAATAATATAATTCTACCTATCTAAATCTTACGCATATACTTTTTTATGCTAGATTGGCAATCATTCAACCGCTATCTCACCTGATGGAAAGTGACGATGTGGTCCAAGATGGAGCATGTTTGCCTAGAAGATTCGGTCTAGAAGATTCGGTCTTCGGCGAACAAAGACGCGGGCAATGAGTTCCACTCCGTTGCTGTACGGATGATGCACGTAGAAGCAAAACGCTTCGAGCGAACTGAAGGTATGTCTACCATAAATGGATGAGGTTTAACATTTTGTCTTGTTGTTTAATGGTAAAAAAGGCATGGAGGAATTATATCATGTAATTCCTGAGCAATCTCTCCAAAATGTAAGCGATAGAATAACGATAGGCTTGCTACCTTACGTCGGTGACCAAGACTTTGCAGTTTTGACTCTACTATCTTACTATCGCCTATGAGTATTTTAGCTCGCCGGTCAATAGGCTCAAGAGCTTCTAGCTGGTACTTAGCGGATCCATCCCAAAAGTGGCCGCAGTACTCCATACACGATCGGACTTAAGCTTGATATAAAATGAGAAGCTGCAATGGAAATAATATAACATCATTATGTTGCAAACACTAAGTTATTGTAAGAGAATAATCGAACATACATACGCTCCAAAATTATATTATTTACTTCACCGTTCTCGTAGTTAGGTGAAAAAGAGCAAAAGATATAAACGATACAAATACAACTCGGCGTGATGATGGAGGTACAATGCGTAAAATTGCGCATTTGATACAGTACGCTCCATTATTTTTTCTTTTCTTTCATTTCTAACGTGAATTTTTCATATCTGAGAAAGAAATGTTTCTGTTTCCATTGCGTGAAATTTCAGCCAAAGTAAAATATTTATATCAGCGAATAAGAACACGTGTACATTTTTACCCGTCACGTTACCATGAATATTTAAGAATTTGCGATTTGGTAAAATTAAAACATTTATAAAAAACAAATGACTTAGTAAAAAAATAATAGAATAAAATATTTGACAATAAGACTTCGATAAAGGTGCTACGGGTAAAACCCGCAAAAGAAAAAAGCAGTATTATAACAACTCCGTTTTTTTTTGCTTTGCAAAGCTCTTTTTAACGATACCCTCTTTAAATATCTTGCATATAATACGCTTTAAAAAAATTGATAAAATTCCATGGCTATATGGGCGCCTCCATATATGTATTTCTAAGACTCGGCATCAATATCAACGGAGAGTACATCACTCACCTTCAATTTGCCGACGATATTGTGGTCATGGCAGAATCGATGAAAGACCTCAGCACAATGCTCAAAGGCCTCGATCGAGTTTTCCAACGGTTGGGCCTTAGCACGAACATGGACAAGACGAAAATTATGTCGAACGTCCATGTTGTGCCCACCCTAGTATCACTTGGGAACTTAATGCTTGAAGTTGTTGACAGGTATATTTACCAAGGACAATTAACGGTCCGACTAGTTAGTTAGAGAATGTCTACATGTTAAAAAGTCTTTTAGGTGACAAAGTCTAAAGTGGCAAAACGACTTGCAAGTAAAACGTCCAAAATGTAAAATCGTCACGAATGTGAAGTATAGTCATCAATAGATTAATTTCATTTCTTATCATATATCAATCAGTATGACCGATGAGACCGAAAGCTTCTGGAATGGAGGCCACGGATTGAATTTCAAAATTCAAGTAAAACTTATAGTCATAGTTTGTATATAATAACATGTTCCAATCTCGCCAGAAGTACTCAATTAATAGCTAAAATTAAACATATAGAGTAACCTGGAACAACTAAAGGACTACAATATTATTATTAAAATATAAACACCTATCTATTAATTATTTATGTCGAAAGTGTTACATTGTAGAGTTTTATTGTTAAAATTTAACTCGTAAAGTTTATGTCTGTCTATCTTTATTCTGATTAAGCTTTATTTGATCTCAAAAATGAACACCAATAACAACAAATCCAAAAAAAACATCTCTTTTTTAAAAGACGCAAAAAGAACTTTTCCGAAATAATATTCTCCACCATCAAGCTTCTTATTCAGCTAAAAGCTGACTATATACGGATTAAAGTATACAGGTAGCCGCGGCTTTCACAAATAGCGGCTTATGACGAGGCTTTACATAGGCTCGTTTTCATTCACATGAATTAGGTATTTTAGACATTATCTGTGTCATTGAACGTGTACTTATTTTATGTTGCAAAAACTGTAATTATTTTAAAAAGGATTATTTCATGTCAGGTTACAGTACCAGGCATGCGTTCTAATGCCACGTAAAAAAAATATTAGGTATAAAACCAAGTCTGTTCATTAAAGTGTTTTTGATACATAATATCTAAGGGTTGCCCTACGCACAACATTATTGATTTAACTCATTAGAAGTATGTTTTCTACTGTTTTGTGAAACATTCTTATCCACCTATAACGATGGTTATAGTTTAATCAATGAGAATTTACAACCTGGTGACCGAAGCAGTAATGGATGAGTTATAGTAGCGTTGATTGAAGTGCTTTTTGATACATAATATTTTGCCTATTATAATGGGTTTCCCTGTGGCTTTGCCCACGTTAAACGGTTTAGGGGATAAAAAGAAACCTAGACTGGACTCTAGGCTGTACATACGTATCGATGTAGTAACTATGTTAATACCTATAATAATAATTACTAAATGTGTCCACTTTCATGATTATGTTTGCCTAGTACTTTATCAAGACTGACAGGCGTATTTCTGTCCGAAATTAAAAAAAAAACATTATTATTACTGTAATTAATAATGTACGTACTTTTTTCAATGTTATTGTGTTATAGTATGTGTTTTAGTAACCAATACCTGACCTAGTTCTCGAGATAGCTAGAATTCCGCGTAACTGGTAAATCAAAGTCATTATCTTTTATAAGTGCCTCTTAGGGACCTCTGAGTAACCATTTTTGATTTTTATTTTAATGGAAAGCTGTCACACTCGTGTGAATATTCATATATTTAAAGCATATGATATTAATAAAACTAGTAATGCCCGTGTTTATAAAGTAGGTACCATGTATCTGTTTTCGGGAATTTTTCTAGACTATAATGTACACAAAAAATTTATTTAAAATAAAGCACACATTTAATTATAATAACATATTTATATGCACAAATATTCATTGTGTTATTGTCAGCAATACCTTCTTCTTTAAGTTAATTGAGAATTCGAGGAAGTAGAACCACAATTAGTATCATTAATCGTAAAGTATCAAAGAACTTCCAAGAAACTCACACGAGCATCATTTGCTTAATTACGAAGCCGTTAGAGTTGTAAATGAGAGTATTAATTGTTAATTAATATGTTAAGTATACTTTGCTATATTCGTTAAATACATTGATATTTTTTTTATATAAGTGGTTTTTTTTTTAATCAGGCATTTAAATTTTTTTTTGCTTCTTAGCCAAATTGATCAAGCGAAACGAGATCGCTTAGTTGACTTGGGTCATTCAGCATTTTGTTCGTCCGTCCGTCTGTCAGAGGCATCTAGCGTCTAAACCATATAAGCGAATGACTTCAAATTCTCACAGAATATGTAAAACTACGGCCCAAAGCCAGAAATGACATTTAAAATTATATAAATGAAAATATTAAGGTATATGTAAATCTGAGGAAAAAAGGCTTGATATTCAAAGTACGAAACCAATAATTAAAAAAAATATCTATGTTGGAAAATAACGATGTGGTGGGCCAACAAAGTCACTGTTTTTAAACCTATTCTGTCCCGGGGTCTATCTCAAAAACGGCTTCACACTGAACGCTGAAACTTACGTATAATATCCGTTATATCCTGTACTTGGACAGCAAACACAGAAATCAAATATTTTTTATACAGAAACAAAGTTATAAGCAGTTAGCCTCAAAAGTTTTTCTCTATGAGGCAAAATGTTGGCGCGAAATCTCAGTTCGGCGCGAACGACTAGTTTTAGCATGTTCTAGTAAGCACATGCTAGTTAAACGCTAAACGCTTTCACACTCACGTCCCCACACTAAGTTCGATGATTTGTGTCGTGGTTGCCGGAAACATTCACATCACATCACAGTCACAACCAGTTCGATGACTTAAAGCTTTAGCTTCAAGGTGTCAACTATAAAATTATTTCTTCATTTTAATTTCACAAAAAGATTCATAAATAAGCACTATGTAATCGTAGTTAAAAGTAGCAATTCACATATATATTTCATATTTTTTTATTTATCTTTTTGTCTTAGTAGTCTACAAAAGTCTACAAACTGGATGGAGTATTTTTTTATTAAATTCGTAGACCTTCGTAGACTACTACGACCATACTAAATTGCTACGACACATCGAAGTCCGTAGCCGGGTCTACGTACCATTATCTAAAATAATTTGGCATTCTAACTTTAAGACGTAGGACTTACTTATTTTTTTAGATAGCTCCATCCAGCGCCTTTATAAAAACTTCCGAATTCAAATTCATATCATTAGTATGATCCTACAGCAAGGTAATTATTAAATAACAAAAGCATGGATAGGTTTAAATATTAATATCCGGATGACCGATATATATATATATGTGTGTATGTGTAAACGAGCAATTTTTGTATATATATATATATATATATATATATATATACACATATATACAAGAATTGCTCGTTTAAAGATATTAGATAAGTAGCATTTATTGAAATACTACGTAATGTAACAGGAAACAATGTAAAAGGATTTTATCCCCATCACAGAAACCGTAAACTAAGAAAAGCTTTTACTGAGGAAAACTTTAATTCTTCCGGGAATCGAACCATATTTGTGGTTCTGGTTTTGGTTGAGGGTGTGATTGTGTGTGTGAAGTTAATGTTTCCGGCACGAAAAGTCATTGATCTTAGTGTGAAAGCGTTTATGCTATATAATATTCCTGCAGCATCAAATTTAGGTGGAAATTTGATCAAGCGCTTGACTATCAGAGATAAAAGAAGGTATCTATGCCACAACAGGTCACCACACGTAATAATTCACGGTACAAACTTAACAAGAAATCTAAATAAACTTTTTCCGAACAACGTCACTCTGTGAAGAGTTATTGGCGTCAGTCAAATGCAAATCATTCTAGCACTGTCGCGTTACACGTAACGAATGGCTCTACCCCAGTTCCATGGACAGGGTTTGTTACTAAATCGTGTTTATTAAAATTTATCTGTATAATATCCTAAGGAATGTATTCAAATCAAATAAAAAAAAGGTTTGATGCGTGACGATAGTAAAAGACTAGACAACATGATCTTAATTCCATGAGAGATGAGACGGCCTTTAGTGTACGGTGTAACTTGCGTCGCATACAACATACTATAACGATATTATAGTATGTTGTATGCGACGCAAACTGCGAAAATATGGAAACCTCAGCAGTGGTTACATATTTGAGCCGTTTGGTGTCGAAACATACCTGTGGATACCGGGAGCTTATTCTATTTGTTTTTTAATCGGTCCCTTGGATGAGGCGACGCGTGATCACAATACTAGTACTTATTTGGCTCAACGTATTAGCAATACAATTCAGAGAGACAATGCCGCCAGCATAATGAGAACGCTATATACCCACTACCGAGTGGGTTTATAGCGTTCTCATGTGGTTCCTCTGACTCTTAACTATACAAGTAGGCAAGAACTTGTAGACTGTTCACTGCGCATTCTCATTCTTAGAGTGTCGAGGGCAACACGTATTTTTTTAGCCCAAAATTCGGCGACGCAAACTGTATTCGACCTTATTTTGTAAAGAAATTTTAACGTTCAAAGTAATAAATAGGTCATAGTTTGCAATGACGCTCCACAATCACAGTGGCTAGTTTTTTTTTTTCGCATTCTCACTCACAGCCCCACACTTACTTCAAAGACTTGTGTGCTGGAAACATTTACACATCACACACACGATCACACCCAGAACCAGAAGCACAAATCTCCCTTGGGAAGGAAAATTGTGCTCCTGCCGGGAATCAAACCCAGGAACCACGGCGTAGAGGGCAGAGACTTCTCCACCGCGCCAACTGGGTGTTTGTCTTATTGAAAGTAAGGAAAACCTTTTAATTGCACTAAGTAAGTAAACACTAGCCCAAACTCAGCATAAAGCTATTTAAAAACAATTCTCGCTGGTTTTCCTTTGAAAATGGTAGGTGACGTCACTCGCGAGAAAATAAGTAGATAAATTAATTATTTTTATTTATTTATTCTATATTTATATAAATAAGGTATTCTTTTTTTTTTAATTCATTTTTTACCCTATCTACGGGCCAATTGCCTATATTTCCTAAAACTAAACTAAAACTATATAAGTACAGCAAAAAACCAAGTTACCTACAAGACATCGAGCCTATAGGTAACTCAAGTGCTCAAGCCCCCTACCAGTGGGTAGCGTTCCCATCATGCTGGCTGCATTGCCTCTCTGAATTGCAATGCTAATACGTTGAGCCAAATAAGTGTCAGTATTTTGGTCACGCGTCGCCTCAACCAGGCGCTCTGATATAATTTTGAAAATATAATGAATTACGTATTCTTGTAATATTAATTAGTATTAATATTACAAAAATACGTTATTTATAGCAACAATTTGGACGTTAATACCCAAACTAAGGCTTCAAAATCAAAATCTAAATTCTTTATTCAATTGCCCCCCAAGAGGCACTAATAAAAATGAATATCTCTACTGCCGCCTGATTACCTTTTATATAGCGTATGAATTGCCCCCCACTGGACAAAGTACAAAAGAGGGAATATTTTAACATGAGATAAGTTTCTGCTGAACACTATACAATATATATAAAAAAAACTAAATATTTTAAAGGCATACCCATTTTACAATTTAGGTACGAGCAGTCAAACTTAATCGTTCGTAAGGTTCAAGTCAAAAGGGCCATAATTATTTTCATACTCTATTGATTCTTATTCAAATGAACTCAATTTACTTCGACCACCTCCAATTAGTCGCTAAAAATTCATTTGTTCGTGAACGTGGAGGTCGTTCAAGGAACGAATCGTTAAAAGTTATCGTCATTACATTTTTTTATTTTTGCATAAATTAAAAATGAAAACTTGGATTTTTTACTATTTTAGTATTTAGTATTTTTATTGTTTGCACTAAATTCGTAATAAATTAAGATACAGTTGTTCTAGAACATTCAATACATTTTTTTTTTATTTATTTCACGAGCACTTTTGGTAATATTTTACAACTTCTATAAGTTTTATCAAATTTTTAAGGTGATTTTAAATTTAAAATATGTTTAGCAATTTTTTTTGTGCCTTACACAATAATAGGTTCATTTAATATAACTTACAAAGTAACAACAAATGTAAACAAATCTAAATAAGTAATTTTTATGTTATTTTTAAATATTGGTGTAACGATGAAAACTGAGAAAATAAATGTAATTGGGATGATAATAAAATAAAATACTATCATCAAGCTGATTTACCTATGGAGCCAAGTAGGTGGATAGAATTTTTCAATGAGCACTAGTAAATTTCTCAAATTTCACTCATTTGGTATCTTTGACGAGTACCAAAGATACCAAATAATTAAAACTGGAGAAGAGCAATAACAACCCTACTTCCTCATCATATAACCACAACCACGTCAAAAGCCATGTCAAAATTACGGATGAAGAGACATCTTGAGGGGAAAGATACGGAATGTTACGAACTTGGACTACAAATTTGAACTCCTCTTGGCTTAGTTGTGTGAGGGTTCGCTTCCCGGCGGGAACACAAGTTTCTCCTAATGGAAAATTTGTGCTTCTTGTTCTGGTTGTGATTGTGTGCTGTGTGATGTGAATGTTTCCGGCACCCACAACACAAGTTTTCAAACTTAGTGTGGTCCATATTAAAAGTGCGACTGAAAAGACAGCGCGGGACAAGAAACGGGATGACTGAGTGACAAACGGTAAGACATCCACCGGTTCGATATAAATCAGCATTCACGTGAGAAATATGTGACATGCTCGGTAAATATTGGATTTGCAAATTGCCAACAGTTTGTCCAAGAGAAGGAAGTTCTCCCATCGAACCCTTCCATTCCCTTGGGTACAATAAAGGCGGTTTTGTAAATTTTCTTTGCGACCGCGTTTACCTATATGGAAATTCTTTTTGCAGGGCAAATTCAGGTATTTGTTCCGGTAGGTTGGCGAATCATAGGCTTCAGTGATTTATCCTTTTTGTTAGATTTTTTTACATATATAAAGTATTTGACCTTGACTTTGATTCCACTAGGCTATGTAAAATATTCACTGAAAAAAATTAGGAGCGAAGTTGATTGCTCTGAATAAAATTGCACTTAATGGCATGTGGAAAAATAGAATAATTTTTCCATTGAATTTGAATAAATATTTTCACGTTATAGTCACGTATTAGTATCGTATATAACGAGAGAATTATTCATATTACATACGGTCATACATATACTCAGAAACAAAAAGACAAATTCACCTGGTTTCAAAAAAGGAGCAAACTACGATCTCCATTATAACGATATGGACGGGACATTCGCAGCAGTCGGCCATCAGAAGGACTTATTTTTTTGACATTTTTTACTTTTTCAACAAAGCGTAGATAAACAGTCACTTCGATGATTCATACTGGCAGAAAATTGTTCTGACTTCCAGACTGACAAAGCTATTTCTTATCGTAAAAAGCACAAAAAAAATGTATACATTATTTAATCTTTATCTTTTAAATTTATATATTATTAACGTTAATAAATCTTTATATATAAAAACAACGTCGGGTTAGTAACTCAAGAATGACTGGACCGATTTTTATGATCTTCGATTTATTGTATTTGTCTCCGTCACGAATAGCAGAATAACTAATAAAACATTTCGTAATCTAGGAGGAGGTAATAATTTAGTTATTTGAATATTAAAGTAAAATACGCAAACATAAACGCGAAAGAGATAAAAAACATTTATTCCTATATAAAATATGGCTTAGCTCGTATCAAGATAAATTGGTAAAATTATTATATATAAAATTATTTTTAATGTTTAAAATGACGCATAGACTTTTGTTAGCCAAAAATATTATTATATGTCTAGACTTTAAGTCAACTTCCCTTTACGGCAATCGTTATTGGATTGTAGATGTCATAGAGAAAATTAAACTTAAAAAACGGGCAAAAATGCATTAAATACAATTTGCACTGGGTACACAAGACATAAAGTACACTCGTACTTTTGGATATTTATAATGCTATCCAAAAAACCTACCTAAAAAGTTTACCTATCGCCGACGTCTACTGCAGTTAACTTCACTTGCCCGACTCGCAAATTATGGTCTACGGTAACCTATCGTTCCTTCTTGTTTCATCGTTGCACATATAAAATGTCAGTGCCTTATTTTACCATCTGCCGAGATTTTATTATATACCTACAGACTTTACAAACCCTAGATAATTTTTCGGCAATTTATACACTCAAACATGCATATTTTCAATGTCGTAAGCGTGGTAACGTGCGTCCCAATATATATTTGCAGTTGATTTGTGGTAACTAAATATATTCTACTGTTCATAATATTGACAATATTGATATATTGTAATATTTGGCGCTACTTACCAGGTATAGCGTATACCAGCACGAAACTGAACGCCCCAAACAGCTCCTTCTTGATAGAGTTTGGCCACTTCTCTGTGCAGAACTCGATGCTCCTTTCCACGAAGACCTACGGAGAAACAGAGGTTGAAGATTTAACACCGTGTAGCCTGAATATATATAATAAAATCACGTCTTCAAGAGGATATTGAAACACCCGTTAAGATAAAAACCATGCTGCATGGAAAAATGCTCAAGTCCGATCGTGTATGGAGTACTGCGGCTGCCTTTGGGATGGATCCTAAGAGCTAAGTACCAGCTAGAAGCTCTTGAGTCTATTGACCGGCGAGCCAAAAGACTCATTGGCGATAGTAAGCTAGTTGAGTCAAAACTGCAGTCTTGGTCCCTGACGTAAGGTAGCAAGCCTATCGGTATTCTATCGCTTACATTATGGAGAGTGTGCTCAGGAATTACATGATATAATTCCTCCATGCCCTTTTTACCATCAAACAACAAGACAAACTGTCAAACATCATCCATTTATGTTTGACATACCTCCAGTTCGCTCAAAGCGTTTTGCTTCTACGTTCATCATCCATACAGCGAAGGAGTGGAACTCATTGCCTGCGTCTTTGTGAACACCCTAAACAGTATAATCTGGGTGTCTTCAAGTCTAGAGTGAATAGGTACCTTCTAGGCAAGCATGTTCCATCTTTGGCCGCATCGTCACTTTCCATCAGGTGAGATGGCGGTTAAATGCTTGCCTATCCAGTATAAAAAAAATGGAAATTGCGCTAACAAACAAGGTGGTCTTGCTAGTTCGCTTGGAGTTTGGAGTAATTTTCCAAACAGCCACATTTTACCACTTTGCAACTGGTCTTGTTCGGTATAAATTAGCAAAGTTGGTAGTACAATTATCGGTCATATGAGAAATGGGACTTTTTATTCAAATTTACATATAAAAGCGTAAAAATTAGTAATTTTAACAGAAATTGCTTAGATACAAAGGCTTCTTTACATTTCGAGCAACTTCCTGAAATACGAATTTTAAATCCTATTTCACCAAACTCTGCGTAATTAATGGTCGTTTGACATCCCTTTTATTAATAACATACCTGGTTTTGACAGCTACTCGATCAAGCGGTTGAATAGCTGTCAAAATTAAACGGTATATACATGTAATAAAATTGTACGGGCCCGATGGGTGTACATTATAGATGTTGAATTTAATATGGGGATCTATATTTATGGCAAGTCCTTATGGCAACAGTAGTCAAAACATTTTTTTTAGAATTTTTGTTTGTCTATCTATCTGTTTGTTTGTACAGGCATTACGCAATAAAGTTTGCATGGAATTGAATGCAGTTTTGCTAGCAGTATTGCTAGAGGTGTAACTTAAAATATAAAGTCGATTTTACCGCAGGAAAATAATATTTTATTTCTACTGTTTATAAATTTAATATCGCTCGGATCTCACATTCTGTAGAAACTACTAAAAGTACAAAAAGATTTTCATACGGTTTTAATGAGTTGATAAACTACGCGGAAAGCGATTTCGGAACTAATACTTAATGTAATAAATGTAAAAGCCTAGATGTTGTTGGTTATTGTTGTTTCAAAACTATTGAACGGATTTGTATGAAATTTGGCTCACAGATAGTATATGTTTAATTGGATCAACAACATGATATGGGACTATGTACCTACTACGTAGACGAAGACACGGGCAGAAGCTAATTTGACAATAAAATGAAGACTTTTGCGCAAAGCACTGAATCAATAAGGAAAAAATGGTCTTTAAATCTAAATTGCTCCTCTCCTAGAATGTCAATATCACCTAGAATGAGTTTTGGATAAAAATCAGAAACTGTAACTTTCTATACTTCAGTAGTTGATCAATAAAATATAATTGTTAAAATTATCTAATTTAAGCTATTTTAACTACAAGTATGCTGCTGACAAAGATGAAAGTCATCGAACTTGGTATTGGGCTATGAAGGTAATAACGTTTACGCTCTGTTATGTTATAAAGAAACTTAAGCTTATAAAAAAGTAACAAATCGAAGAAAAGTTGGTTATTACCCAATAAAACTTCCATCCTTTTCAGGAAGGGAGCTTTGTATCTATATCAAACTGACGCTGCTTTTTACAGATGTCGACTACAGAAGCCCGCTTGCGTCGTAATTAGCGGGAACAACATCAAACGGAGCGTAACAGCTCGGAAATTTCTACAAAGATGTTGGAAGATATAACTATCTAGTAGATTTACATTTATTTGATACATTATTGTTCAAAAGTCAGAGAGAAACATTGATGCCTTCAGTTAATTTGGATCAATACAATGTCGCAGTGTTTATTATACATATCGATGAACCAGCGTCTGAGGCAACATTGCTCTTTTAGACATGATTAGACAACCATGAGCATAAGTTTTCGTTCGAAAATAATTTGCTTAGTTACGATAAAAGTTGTCAATAAAAGTCCCCAATTAATAATTTAAAATAAATTGTTTTTATTTTGTTTTACCCTTGTTTTTATCCAACTTAGAGACGAGACGAGCTGGTCGTATTTTGAACATCAACTGTTCAAAATCCTGTAATGCGCCACGTCGCTTTGATATTATAATACTTGTATGTCTGTAATTAAACTGGAAATATTACCCTTCAATCGGATACATAGTGTTTGCGTAGCAGTTGAATGACTGGCAATAGTGTGATACTTTACCAAGCGGACTGCAAAAGAGTTTTCAACGACGACTTATGAGCCTAATTTTATTGTTAATTTACTTCGATTTAACTCTACTTTCTTGTTTTTACCCAACATTTGTTAAACTTTGAAATACAATGTCTGCACAACCAATAAACTCATTACAAACTTCCATAATTATAAGTAACTTAATTGAAATAACATGAAAATAATGGGTATTTTTTATTTATATATGTAATGTAGTAAGGGTTATGCCACTGCGCTCCACTTAATAGAAAACATCGCTCCACAAATCGCTCCAAATAATACAAGCCAGTATATTTAATTCTCTTCGCTACACCAGAAAATTATTGACAAGTCAACATTTTGTCCTAACTACAACAGTGACATTGTAGACCACATTTAAAAATACGTTTGTAAATGTTTTGAAAAATTAACCATTATCTTTTTTATGGTTGAAATAAACTTCTGTATATCTTTTTGATTTAGGTGTTGAATATAAAATGTGTATTAGTGACGATATTTCATTTTAACGGTTTTAAAACGATATTGTGACGAACTCAGCATTTTTATACATACATTTATATATAAGCTATAAAAGCAATGATTATGTTTATAAGCGAATGATAACAATTGCTTTTATAGCAATAAACTCATTAATTTTATCGTTGACTCCAAATATATTTAACGATGTTTCTATGACATTTAATAACATTGCACACAAGCACATTTTGTATATCACTTATCTCCCAGCACACAATTGTACTTTGTTTCGTATTTTTTGAAAAACTTGATTAACCTTAAAAATTGCAGTTTCGCTCCCCTAATTGCACCCTTACGTAGTAAAAAGGGAAGTGCGGAAATATATGTACTTTCTTTACAGAATAGGTATAAATATATTTGGAAATGAATATGAGAAGCAAGCTTTAAATTATTTATGGCTATTTTTTTCAAGTAAATGCCATACGTAAAATAATACTGCGTTTTGTTATTCTCCAAACATCAATGCACAGAATATCAGAATTAATGAGACAAGAGATTGAAGTACTTTCAACGATTTAATTACTTTTTGTTAGAGAAAAGTTTAGGTTGTAATTTGTTCGCGAATTTCCATAATGTCTGCTCATTAGGGAGTAGAATGGTATAAGTAAAATAGTGCAACGTAATTAACGTTCGTATTAGATGGCACTAGTGCTCAGCGTTGGGTTACAGTAATTTGCAGCGCACCTCAGATGACAAATAACGCTAAGCTCCTAGACTTATAGCTTCAGACGAACAAAAATAGGTATACTAGATCACAATGTAAATTGAAAATGTTTGTTTTGTAGATAAAAGCAAAATTGAACTAAATTTAAACATTCATCATCGTTTATTTCTTTTCCACTCGGGATTCATGACCTTGTTTTTTGGGGAGAGAATCAAGTCTGTATATTTACCACGCCGCTGACCAAGGGAGGGATTAAATTTTATATTATACGTACGCGAAAGTTTATCCTGCATGTATGTTAAATATAATGAACATTTAATTAACTACTAGAACGTAGTTTTATTATCATGATTTCTTTAAACTGACGCGTCTATGACCGGACCTTTGAGAATTAGCCGAGTCGTTATCCGTCTCATTTAAAAATGCAGGTAAGTGGTAAATTGACACCCACTGAACGGGCATCACATAAGAAAAGCAGCCTGAATTGGCAACAAAATAAGCAACGTTTACATAGTTGGTTAAGGTGAAATAGGCTCCAAATTGAACGTTTCATCCTCACGAATATAAAAGATTTGACCTTTAAAAACGGTCGATTAACAGCATTTTTTTATGTGTAATAGATGTTCAAAAAATATTTTGTTCGGATATGTTTCGATACACGATTGAATAAATTTGGCTCGATAGAAAAAGAAATTAAACTTTACTAATAAAACACCAAATTTCCCGTTCCCGTCAGTGGAATGAATCAACTTTATTCTGTTTCTATAAAAGATATTTTTTGCTAAAAATATTGGGTGTAATCCCAACAAACATTCAAACCTCGTTGTGAACTCAATTTTTTTGTAAAAGGGTAAGATTAATTTTAAAAAATATATGAAAGCGCGCGCGCTGACTATGCAGGCAATTCTACAAGGCTATAGTATGGCTCCAGGCCGCCAACTCGATACCAAGTCGCCTTAAATGGTTTTGAGAAGTGTAGCTGCAGTTTCACTTAACGCTTCTCTCGACGTTATGCTATTTATCACTGACACCTATGAAAGACGTGATACGTGAGTTTTTATCACGCACCTTCGGACGGTCAATTAAGGCAAGCCGAGGCTCAAGGGTCTTATTTAGCCCCAGGGAGTGTTTCGGGTTACGTTGTGTCGCTACACACCGACAATTCACCACAAACCAACCTTGCTTTTTTAGTATAATTGTTATAACTATTTGGTCTGAGAGCTGAAAACCTCGAGTATTTTTTGTAATTTTGTTTTTTTTTTACGCATTCACCCATTAAGTCTCCGCCCTTAAAATTTCCAAAAATTTAATCATTCTATACAATTATCAAACCTACCCACAAAATTTCATGAGACTCGGTCTACTAAGAATATGAATAGCTTTTAAGCTACTATGGTCACTTTCACTAAATGGTTAATATCCCGTTATTGATACAAACATTTATAAAATTAATAGCATTTATTGTGAAACTGTGTTCAATTATTACTGTTCTTACATAGTAAAATATGTCCTAACAGTTACGTTGATTTCGAATATACAATAATATTTTTTTGATAGGTACAATATAATATACCTACATACATTATAGGTAATAGGACCCGTGAAGCATATTTTTCTCATGCAATAGTTAAATTCTTACATACAATACTAACTATGTAATTGATCGAGCAAAGCGAGATCTCTAAGTTGACTTAGGTCGTTCAGCACTTGGTCCGTCCGTCCGTGCGTCAGTCCGTCCATCTGTTAGAGGCATCTAGAGTCTAAACCATATCAGCAAATGACTTCAAATCCTCATAGAATATGTAAAACTACGGCCTACACACAGAAATGACATTTAAAATTATATAAATAAAAATATTAAGGGGGCTCCCCATATATGTAAGTGGGGAGCAAAATATTTTTTATTTTTTATCCACCCTTGTGGGATATCGTTGAAAAGGGCTTGACAAGTATAGTACGAAATAGTTTTAAAAAAATCTTTGTTGGAAAATAACGATTTGGTAGGCCACCAAAGTCACTAGACCTATTTTGTCCCGGGGTCTATCTCAAAAACGGCTTCACACTGAACGCTCAAACTTACGTATAATATCCGTTATATCCTGTACTTGTAAGAACAAATACAAAAATTAAACAGTTATCTTTCGATTATCAAAAACATATAAAATGTGCGATAGTGAGCAAATTCTTTGAAATTTGTTCACTTTCACCCATGTTAAATATTTATGATGGTAATTAAGATCACAATCGTGTGATCTTAATTATGGTCCTTATTATGTAGATGTAATAAAACTCTACCCGTAGTTTAATTGCAATAACGACATAAATGTTTAAATATATTTCACTATATTTCTCACTACATTTTCTCTGTAGCTAAGAGCTATATTTCTCAGTGCCTCATTCTGAAATCCTGAGTGAAATGTTCTCGTATGCACTTCAGCGGCAAGCTGGATGGAGGTTAATATCCCGACGTCACTACTTATTATCTCGCTATTTACTCTGTGTTTAAAGTTTTCTGCTTATTTGCACCTGTTTGCACATTGATAAAAATAACTAAAGGTCATTTGATTTACACCTATTATTTTTAGGCAAATTATACAAAGTTGAAAAACGCGATCTTCTTGTTTTTTTGTAACTTCAACTTTCTAATACCTAGTGTTTAATATTTCCTAAATACTTAGTGTATTGCTTAAAAGCGTCTTTGTTTTGCAAATATTAGTCGGTATTATTATTTTTTAATACAGCCTGAGTGTCATTTATATCTAATACAATTCGAATCTTTGTCCTTAAATAATGACTGACTGTCTAACAGACTTAGAGATAAAGCACTGCCTAAACTGGTGGTCATAGATACTTGAAATTTGGAGGGTACATTTGTCGTACGTACTAAACGTAGAAGTGCACCCATGCAGAATTTTTGGAAATTCTACCCATAAGAAGGTTAAATGGGGTGAAAACCTTAAGTTATTATAATTGAATATATTCAATCTTTATATGTAAAATCGTTGCTTAGAACTAATAGCGTTAAAATTGGTATTTTAGTAGTTCATTTAATATTAAAAATTAAGTTTTAAATATTTTAAGCAAGAGGTGCATAAAGGTGGGCGATCAAAATTCATGTCGAAAGTTCTTTATTTATGAAGTCTCACTGATGGAAATTAGGATCTGAATAATTAATTTAAAAATAAAAAAAAAATATTATATATATTTTCGGCAGGAGTACATTAAGGTTGTGCAATAGGGAATGAAAGTTTATATGGAAAGTTTTTATTTATGAAGTTAAATAGATGGAAATTGTATCTGAATAGTAAAAGTAATTTTATTAATAAGTCATTACATTAAATTAGAAATAACTACTGTATCGCGCAGTTAACTATTTACAATGACACTAATATTTGAAATCAGAAAGTTTGAGAGTAAATGTAATAGTGTGTAAGTATGTTATTTCCTCGTTACGCTTTAACGGATAAAAAGATTTAGCTGAAATTTCTAATGTACATAGCTTATACTCAGGATTAACACATAGGCTACTTTTTAACTAAATTAACGCGGGCGAAGCCGCGGGTCCGGGTAGTTCATAATAAAACAAGATTTATAAAATGTCTACGTATTTGTCTCTCTTCAATTTAGCGCGTTGTGTTACTGTTGTGTAAAGAATATTATTATCTTTAAGAGATGAGTTCAGTTTCTTAAATACTTATTAACATTTAAATTAAACATGAATAATTTATCCACTCAAATATTTGGACAAATTTATTTGTAGAAGTATAATATAGAAAGGGCTTAACATTCATTTTGAGACGACCCAGTTGGCGCAGTGGACAGGTGTCCGCCCTCTGCGCCCTAGGTCCTGGGTTCGATTTCCGACAGGAGCACAAATTCCTTCCCAAGGGATATTTGTGCTTCTGGCTCTGGGTGTAATGTGTGTGTGATGTGAATGTTTCCGGCACCCACAATACAAGTCTTTGAACTTAGTGTGGGGCTGTGAGTGTGAATGCGTTTGTTTGTTTTGTTTGTTAAGTTTGAATAATAATAAGAGAAAGAAATTACCTTCGGCATAAATAAATACAGTAAGTTTGAAATGTGGGTTCCTTCTGGTATTTTCTAGTCCCACGCTATGCCATACAAATCATTATACAAAAAATCAAAAACCCGACTGCGCAAAAAACAACCTTGTTTTTTATTGGCTGTAATTTTGCGAATCTGGCAGTAGAGTCAAGCTTTCATGGGTGCCGCTTTGGGAACCATGTGAATGAATGATTTTGAATTGTAAATATATTGACACTTTTTAATTTATACAACCTATTATTCGATTACATAAGAACTTTACCACAGTTTTATTGTACTTATTAAAAAAATAAGTGGAAATGGTTTAGCAACCACTTTAAATCGTTATAGAACCTAAATGGTAACTTAAAATTAAAAATAGTAAAAGAAACAAATTTGATTTTAATGCCTTTTCTATAAAAACCCAGTTCGTCGACTAAATGCCCCTGACAGACGCACGAACAGACAGACAGACGAACAAATTGCTGAACCGCCCAAATCAACTAAGTCTAGAGAGATCTCGCTTAACTTGGGTTGAATTTTGGGGTAGAATTTCCGAAAATCCATTCTTAGTACACTCCTACGTACTAAGACAAATGTACCCTCCAAATTTCAATTCTTTACGACCAGCAGCTGTGCGTTGTCTCTAAGTCAGTCAGTCATTCAGTGAATCAGTATGTCAGGGCAAAGATTCTTACAGTATTAGATATGTAGGTAAACAACTAAACTATTAAGCGTCATCCATTTATGGTCGACATACCTCCAGTTCGCTCAAAGCGTTTTGCTTCTACATTTATCATCCGTACAGCGAAGGAGTGGAACTCATTGCCTGCGTCTTTGTTCCCCGAACGGTATAATCTGGGAGTCTTCAAGTCTCGAGTGAATAGGTATCTTCTAGGCAAGCATGTCACACCTTCGGCCGCATCATCACTTTCCATCAGGTGAGATAGAGGTCAAATGCTTGCCTATACAACATAAAAAAAAAGAAAAACAAGTTTTTTTTTAAGTAGGTACTCACTTATCATATTACCGCAAGGTCCATATCATGTGAATGTAAAAACATTAACAAAGTACAAGTGGCACGCCCGTGACTAATTAACCTTCTTTCCCTCAAATAGGAAAAACAAACTAAATCACGCCATCTGTACTTTTATTTGTTAGCTTTCACATAGATTGGAATCGTTCATTTGAATAAAATACAGACACATGTGTATTCATCATTTCAAAAGCTTTTAGAAGATACGGTCAAGTGAAGCTTTATTTCCATTAGAACACGAATAATGCAGATGGATATTCCGTTCTACTAATTGAATAAAATGAAGCATTTAACATTTTTAAATGTTATTCGTCTAATTAAATAAGTAATTTAAAGAAATCGCAAACAAAGCTTAAAAATACCGACTTCGCCGCTCATATTTTGTTTTTTGTCGATTTTCTCTAAAAGCGCTAAATCAATTTGAATAAAATTTATATAGGACCACCTCTGAAGCATAATCTACCACTCAAAAAAAAAAAATATCAAAATCGATTCATAAATGGCGTTATGATCGCGTACATACGAAAAAACATACAGTCGAATTGAGAACCTCTTACTTTTTTGAAGTCGGTTAAAATGAAAAATATTGCTTGAGGTAACCTGCATCCGTAAAGTATTCCAGTTTTAGTCTTGTCCTTTTGTAACTGCCGAGCTACCCAAGCCCTGCATCAAGCGACGAAATTACAACTACTAAGATAAATAACTTCCACTAGTCCAACGTTCAATCGAGTGTACTGGTGAGAATGATAAAAGAAGAAGGATTACAAAAGTAAATGAACACATGAGTAACAAAGATACTATCAATTCATACAACTTAATGGAGTATCACGTATGTAATAATATATTTTTCGAAGAAATAAACTAGCCAAATTACAGAATCAATAATACCTTACATATAAATCGGTTTACTACTAAAGATGATGTGTGAACATATTTAAATACGCCGCTGAAATCATTGCTCACTTCAGTTAGGTCGTGTAAAAAAAAGGGTTAACGTTATTTGTGGTATTTATATTTAAATCGGATTTTTATTTTGAAAAATAATTGTGATATGTTGTTATAGCTACAAGCTATAACAACTTGGATATTGCAAAAAAATCGTATAGTTTCTTTCTAAAAAAAAATATGTCGATATAAAACTCAACGAACAAAAGCTTGCGTAGTAATTGAATTGTAGACAATTTGAGATAATAACGGTTTACCACCACAACTGAATTGCTTTCGTGTTCTCGCGAAAATTTTCCTCTACCTAAAAACCTCCGTATCAAGAGACAAATAGAATGAATAGGACAAATAAAGAAATCTTAAATCACGAGTGAAATTTCTTCCAGCTAGGTAAACGTATTTTATCGTGGATATCGGGATGTTCTTAACCAATACGGTAGACGATTCAAATCTCTCCCCGGAATAATAGAAGTAAAGTAAAGTTTTCTCAAAATAGTTCCTCGGGTCGTATACCTAACCCAAAGATCAAGTCCCGGGTCGCAACCTGTCAATTCCAAGGAAAATAGAAAAACGAAGCTTAGGTTAACAAACTTGAGTCTTTTATTGTGGTACCATTTGCGATATTTGTTAGTATTCCTAGGTACATTAGACGATATAATATAAATGTTTGTTGTTCGTTACAGGTCTTGTTGGGTACAGCAACAGTTTAAAGAGATTAAGCTCATAATTACTAAGAATCTTCTTAATATTATAAATGCGCAAGTTTGTATGTGTGAATGTTTGATACCACATATCTCGTCACGAATAAATCGATTTTGATGAATGTAAATTGTTAAAGTTCCGGAATAACAAATAAGCTACTCTTAAACTTAATTAAAGCAGGCGAATAACATAATAAGTAATCATAAACATAAAACATAAAAAACATAAACGCTTTCACACTCACAGCCCCACACTAAGTTCAAATATTTATATCGTGGGTGCCGGAAACATTCACTACATTAATGTATAACTTTGAAAAAAATTAACAATCACTTAAATGTTATTCGCCTTAAAGCTAAACAGCGATTTTCAACAATATTTTTTATATCTTTATACTACCTACTTTCTGTACAAATCAAATAAAAAATGGTTCCGGTTGTATTACTTTATACGATTTCAAATAGAAAATGAAAACTATTATGCTAATGTTCGATTCAATTCTGCTACTTCGTATGAATTCTATTCCAAATGACTCAGCAATACAGTTTTGATACAGAAGGCGTGGATTCGAATGATGCAGCAAAAATAAATGGAGGTAGTTTGTATTGAAAAGAAAATCAATTCATTCCAAATTTTACGCGAATGGAGTAAAAACTTTAAGCTTTGCTTTAACCCTTGCATTTCCCTTTTGAGTTGACAAAGCGCGAATTTATGTGGTTCTTTGATCTCCAGTCACGTTCTCCGTGAACTATCTCGGAGCTATTCAGTTCAAAGTTCTTTAGTTTTGTGATTTCAGTGCAAAGTAGAAAGTTTCAAGTTTTCCACATCTGTTCGTCTGCATGGGGTGAAGCTTTAGAGCTAGTTTTAACTTCGTATTATTTGTAAGTTTTATAGTTGACAGGCCATCTATGAGCGGCATCGTTTGAGTTTGTTACAGAACTGGATAAAATTGGAATGTGTCAATTAATCAAGACCTTCGGGAAAATATGAAGGAATTTTATGAACAGCAGGAAGTAATAAACATTAATATATTTTGGATGAAGAATAAATATACTTTGTTCATGATTCGGTTCAATGTGATATGAGCATATTGTTAAAATAAAAAGGTGAGTGTGAAAGTAATTCTGTGCGTGTGAAAGTGCTCTTATCAAATCAAATAAAATGTATATCGAGTGTGTGCTTGGCATGTGTAATCAGCCGTAGTTTATCGGTTATCATTCAAGAACGCTTACATTTGAAGAGATACCTCTCAAAGCTTTCGAATGCAAAACTGCTTCGTTTGAGTCCCAGTACAATTTGGTTGCGAAATTGAAGTTTCCACATTGAAAATGCATTTTGCGAGACAAATATCTTCTGAGACCTAAATGCGCCTTGAAACCCTCGAATGGTAAGTATTTTTCATATGAATAATTTTTCGATACTCTTGTAGACTTGTTTATTTTCCTCGATGTAGAATAGTGTTTCATCAATAGTATCGGTCAACGTTATTTAGTATGATGAATAAAAGCTTCTATCTCAACCGATGTCGGAGAAGGTAAGAGTTTTTCATTGATGACAGTCAAAAGTGCACGAGTATTAACTACGTAAGTCAATAGTACAGAGAGAAATTGCAATAGCAATAGCGGCCGAAACAAAAAAGTTTATCAGCTTTCCCCGCCACTACTATATTTTTGCAATAAGATGATTATGTAACAAACGTAATGATTATGTAACAAACGTAATAATTTTTCAGGTGCTTGGCGACCTGAAAAAATCCTGAAACTAAGGACTGCCCACTAGTCTATACGACATGCAATCAACTAATTACTCCTGGTTGATTTTATAATCAGTGTTACAAGTATCGAAATAATATAGATATCTTCTAATACTATAATAATCTTTGTCCTGGCATACTGACTAACTTAGAGACAACGCATAGCCTAAACAGCTGGTCGTAGAGACTTGAAATTTGGAGGGTACATTTGTCTTAGTACGTAAAGGTGAACTTAGAAAGGATTTTAAGAATTTCTACTCCTAAGAGGGTTAAATGGGATGAAAACTTTTGTATAGTATATTACTTTACAAAAGTTTTCAACAAATTTGTTTATAGAAAAAATATATTATAAATATTTTTTACCAGGGTGCATTAAAGTGGTGTAATGCGGAATGAAAGTTCATATGGAAAGTTTTTTTATGAAGTTTGTGTGTTAGTGTGAAAGTATGTTTGTTTGATTTTTACGCTGTAATGGCTAAACTGATTTGGCTGAAATTTCCAATGTAACATAGCTAATACGCAGGATACCTTTTTACTTAATTAACGCGGGCATAGCCGCGTGATACGACTAGTCATCCATATAAATATAAGATCATGTCCTCAGAGATATGCTAAATATATTATCTCTTTTTTTTCAAGAAAATATGAAAAATATATCCACGTTTCTATAATCATTTGAAAGTCAAAATACAATCTCATTTACTGAGGGTGGGGTATACATATATCTAGTTACACCACGACATTCAAGAATTATGAGTTCAAGTGAGATAGTAAATTTAGTTTATAGTGAATAATATGCGACTGGTGGCTATTCCAGACGCGATAAAGCTTCAATTTTACATACAAATATGTTGAGACGCTCATTAGATTCTAGCAAATATGTTTTGCAGAGAAATATAAGGAACTTGACATACAAAGCGGCCCGGGCGCGCGGCCGAGCGGCGGGCGCCTGTCGGTCGCGCGCCCGCTACGCTTCCATTGCGCTGCCGACGTTTTTATTTAGGCCCTAGTGTAACGTAATATACTAAGCAAACATGGCGCGCGTATTTATTTATACAGTGGCAGCAGCAGCGGCCGAGGCGCGCGTAGAGAGTGCGTGGCAGGCGCGCGCCTGGACCGCTTTGTATATCAAGTCCCTTATGTTTACAGTAAAATATTTATAGTAGTTACAAACAAACGGTAATAGCATTTAAAAAACCACTAAGGTTTGTAGGGATAATGCATTTTCAGTCTACATCGAAGTGAAAACTAAGTAAGTGCATTTATTAATCCTGAAGTATGTCTAGATTAGATATTAAGTAATAATTGTAAAATAATTTGCTAGGATCAAATGTGCGTCTCAACACACTTGTATGGAAAATTGGTGTTTTATCACGTCTGGAATAGCTACCAGTCACCAGATCAAGTCCTCTAGGCGCCATACATTTTATCTTTACAGCAACAGGGCCGCGCGTCTTGGGCGCTTTGTATATCAAGCCCCTAAGAGGTCGGTAGATCATGTGCTTAATTAATTGTGGCGTGGGAGTGAATGCCATTGTCCTTCATGGGTCGATGCCTATTAATTAACAATGATATGGATACCGGATACTTCGCAAAATGCCTATAATTTGTTCTGTGACAAAGGGCTCACTAATAGAAACTTTGACGTGTTTAGCAACAAATGTATTGGTCTCGAAGGACCTTTTCGTTAAAAAATATTTGATGATATGATCTCATGTCGTTGTTAGAAACTTTTTCATCTTAGAATTTTACTGATAATCACCATTTTAGTATACATACCCTCTTTCTCCTTTTAGAGGATGATTTTTCATAAACAGTGACACACGCATTTTATGAATTTTAGTAGAAAGCATAAATGTAAAGTTTTAAAAAAATTCCGACAAATTTTTCAAAATTTCTATACAAACTTTACCACCCCTTTTCTCCGTTTTCCAAGTTTTAAAACTATTTGATATAAACATTAAATATTACAGCTTTACGCTATGTCCTTGTAACAAACTTGACTATGTGTGTGTGATTATGATTGATGATTAATTGCATATAAATTTCAAAATTAATTAGTCATTATTGTTCATTGGTATCAACCAATGAACAATAATGACTGATGAGATGGAGTGCAAAATGATTATTCGATTTTTTTTCTTGCCGATTCTTGTAGCTTAAGAGGCCGGGGAGGCTTTGAACGAGTCTATAGGCTGTCTCTGTTTAACTGGCAAACTGTGCCCATGCTTGATGCGATAGCACTACCGACCGAACAAATTATGATAGGTGCCGTAATACCAAAAATTATGAATGAAAATGTAATGTTTAGCCATTGTTTTTTGCATTAATAGTACCTTGAAATGATAATCTATGTTCCTGTTGTAATGACAAAAAAAATGTGTTAGTTTTTAATACAAAACGAATAAGTTAAAGATGCGACATTTATCGTCGTAATAATGTGTAAAATTCAATTGGTTTATATTTCGTTTTAGGTAATTATTTTGGAATAAAAACTATCCTGGAACCTAGAATAATATGTTTTTAATCTGAATAACAGCACAGTATGGTGGTAATATGCTTGAATTATAAATAATTTCGGTATTACGATTGTATGGGCAAATTAACCTCTGTAGGCCTCTTAAGTGAACTAAGAATCGCCACACTTAACGAGCCTTTCTGTTTCGTCGTAGGAAAGGGTGAGTAATAGCTTTTTGACTTTCGTATTAGCTTCCATCTGTGTCATGTGTCTCAGATCCAATAATGAATGTCAATCAGATAAAGTAAATATAGATTATTTATACAATATTATTATAGCGAATGTGAGTGATGAGATATGTATTGTTAACACAAAGAAATCTATATCTATAGCAATTGAACCAACTGACTTTTGATATTTGGCTTAGACTCATAAGTCCCAAAAGGGAAATATAAGTTAAGAATGAATATCTAGCCCAACATGACACATCTTTGGCCACATCATCGAACACAACAAACTAACCTAAATTGTACATAAATTACTTTTATCCCGAGAAACACGGGCATATCTGCAAAGGCTTGGGGGCTGAGTCACCCACGTCCATAGGAGGATACCCCTTAAGTCTGACTCCCTACACGTGGTCCCTGGGTGGTGCTAATCAGGTGACATTTGAGAGGTGGTAGAGCATTTTGTGAGTTGCTCGCCTGGCTTGCTACCAAAGTAGCTTACCACCATCAAGTTGAAAGTCTGCCGCCAAGCCAAATACGGTGTTCCGGCAGTTATCCTTGAGAGCCTGCGTATTCCAGGTCTAGTGTGTTTACCAGCTTCGATCACATCGTCACTTACCATCAGGTGAGATAGTGGTCAAACATTAGACTGTCACAAATAAAAAAAAAATAAAGCATAGGTATCCTAATAAAGCACCTCTTAAAGCTCGAAAAAATATATCTCTTTCTATTAGATCTTCTCATCTTGTAACGACAGGCAATTTATAAAAACGGTTTTCCTTCAGGCTTTACTGCAAATTAGGTGTGAAATGGACTAATCTTATGGTCTAATTGGTCTTTGGGACGTCACGGACGGTCTCAATTATTTCAAGGTGGCAACCTTTACAAATCAACGCAGAATTGTTCCGGCCCTTTGCAATCAACATTTCAATTTAAAAAACCAATGAACGTGTTCATTCCACTCAACCTTTTTAACACTGTTTGAGATGTCAACGTACTAAAAAGCTAGTATTTTTTCTTTTAAATTGATACAGGTACCTAATTAATGATAAATGAAAATAGGTTCTTAAATTATTACTAGTACCTACCACTTGTTGATCCGCTAAGTACCAACTTGAAGCTCTTGAGTCCATCGACATTCGAGCAAAAAGACTAATTGGCGATGACAAGCTAGTAGAGTCCAAATTGTAGAGTCTCGTTCACCGACGTAAGGTATCGAGCCTATCGGTATTCTATCGTATACCTACATTTTGAAGATAGTGCGCAGGAATTATACAAGTTAATTCCACCATATCCGTTTTACCATCTAACAACAAGACAAACTGTCAAACGTCATCCATATATGGTTGACATACCTCCAGTTCGCTCGAAGCGTTTCGCTTCTATGTTTATCATCCGTACTGCGAAGGAGTGGAACTTATTGCCTTTGTCTTTGTTCCCCGAACGGTATAATCTGGGAGTCTTCAAGTCAAAAGTGAAAAGGTACCTTAGGCAAGCATGCTACATGTTCGGCCATCATCACTTTCCATCAGGTGAGATTGTGGTCAAATGTTTGCCTATCAGGCATATAAAAAATCTTGTTTGCGCTGGTTCGATCAGGCAATGAGAAGTGCAGAGCTGTTAGGCATTGACACTATATTACTCTTATGGATCTATCCATAAAGGCTTCTTTCCCTCTTCTGAGGGCCGTATATCACCAGTAAGTAATAGTAAGCGATGTCGGCGTCGCACAATTGCGAGCTGTCTCTGTTGCATTTAGTTTTGATTAAGTACCAGAATAAACAAAACACATTAAACATCTATAATTTTTATTAATAATTGTTTTTGAGTTAAAAAGAGCACGGGCATTAGGTAGACCTAATGTCCGTGCTCTTTTTAAATAAAAAAATATGCTACCCATAGATGGCTAGCATATTTTTATTTTAAAAGCTCTCCAGTGTTTTCCACTTGTTCCTATATTACGCTTGCAAAATCATCACGTCACTTCTTTCGGCCGACCACAACGTTGCCGTCCGTCTTGTGGCTCAGTGACGATCCTTGCCCACCTTGCTGCGTGCATGTGAGCCGCGTGCCTAACCCAATTCCACTTTTATCGGGTAGGCTCAGTGCCCTCTTTGACAATTTTCTTCGAAAATTATACATGCGAGCGGGTTTGTCAAAGCCCATGCTTTGACAGACCCAGTTACGAGTCTACATTGTTAGGACTAAAAACAAAGAATAATTTGAATCAATTTTATAATGGTAAACAAGCTGTGGGTTTTGTTATATTATTTCTTATAGAAAAATTAAAATCCACAAGTCGGACCGATTACAAAAATCCAAATTGGATTTATTCCGCTGAAACCCATTCCATGACGTTGCAGAAGATTGTTTTCGACAGTTGTTCACGGATTGTAAACGGGCCGTTTCGGCAGAAAAATAAAAACGACCGCGTGTAGTTATACTTTTTTACTTTGACAAGCGTGTGGTCACTGTCTAACTTGATAATAAGTGGAGAATTGATAATTGTTTATCAGCACCTATGGTCTTGAATAGAATTGAATCTGGCTCTCAAGTATAGCTACTAAAACATTTCTTAGTGAAAGATTTTTAAATTTAAGGAATCTAAGGTTGTATTAGATTAGAGAGGTAGTTCAGAAATACCTATGATATTCTGACGAGATAACCGTTGGAAAATATCAATCTATGGACGTTGTGTGAAATAGTGGATAAGATATTTGATATTATTTTCTTTTTTAATTTTTTTATTTACAAACAGAAATAACACTTAGAAACCACTAAGGTTTGTAGAGATTAATTAAACGCTTTCATAGTCAAAGACCACACTTAATTCGCAAATATGTTTCGTGGGTGCCAGAAACATTTACATCACATCCAGACACACAAATTTTCCTTGGTAAAAATTGTTGTGCTTTATGTACTTTAATTAGATAGTCAGAAAATTACTACCATCGTTTTCACTGAATCCCATTTTTTCTTATATATTTTTGAGCAAGAAATTCAAAAAGCTGCCTATATAGGGCAAGTCCATAAAAATCCTGAATTCAAACGGACAAAGCATCTTTTAAATAAACAAAAACCTTTCAAAGCGGCCCGAAAATCTATTACGAGCATGTGGGTTCCTATTTTAGAATGGTCCCATCCACTGGATAAACAATGAATGGCTACGTAAGTTAGGATTCCAAGTGTTCATATACATTTTGGAAGACCTTATCTGATAAATTTTAGGATGACCTGAGATAGGGAATCCTAGTGAGGAATATATTGCTCAATTTCATACATGGTTATGTAAGTTTAAGCATAAATAAATTTTGTTGATGATTTTCAAATACCTATTCGAGGATACCCCACCATACACGATATAGTTCGTAAATTTTTATTTTTCACAATATGGCGCCTGGTTGCAAAATTACTGTCTTAAGTAACGCTCGCAAGGTTAAAACAAATCGATCAACGTAAGAATCATCGAAATCGTATCATACGTTTGGTATTTAGAAAGCCACAAAGGCACAAATGTGTATGTATGACACAACAACATACACATTCTGATGAACACAATTACCCTCCTTTGCATCGCGGAGTCAAGTAAAAATATCATGACTATCATACTAAGTAGATACTATAATAGACTAAAACAGGTATGTTATCCCGCCACTGCAACTTCGGCTGAACAGGGCAAATAATGTTGAAAATATGGAAAACTCCGTATTTTTTCTCGTAAGTTTTTTTGTAAATTTTTATATTCTAGTAGATGAAACAGTCACTGTCGAAATACATAATATTAATCTTCATAATTTTGATACAAATAAAAATTCTTTACATAAACATTATTTGTCATAATGTTACAATATATAAATATGTAATATTTATTTTAAATATGTCAAAATTAATAAACATTGAAACGAATAATATTAAAACACATAAACCATAATGATGCATAAAGCTTAAAAACTATCATATATTTCACCATAATTAATCCTAAACCTAAACAAAAATACCCATAATATTAGTAGAAAAAATAGTTTTGGCAAGCGTGATTCTGGTGTATGGTGTTGTAAAATTTGTGAGCACTATTTCAATATAATGTCAGAAACAGTGAAATATTTAAAACAAATAGGGGTGGTAAAAAAGGCAAAATAAATGGATTCTCATATGAGAAAAACCGCCAAGCAAATCAATCGGCTAATTATGCTTGTTGGCTTCGAAATATAAATAATTTCGTGCAGGTATGTTTCTGGGTTGATATAAAAAATAATTACCTTAACTTACCGTCATCCGACTCTATTCTGTCACAGGAAGGCTTTCACTTGCAACAATATTATGCCTACTACAACAATGATTTCAATTCATAATTATATGATTAAATACATTACGTAAAACAATAAATAGCAGTTGCTATGAAAATTATGAATGGTAAATCTGTGATAATATATAAAAAGTATGATAAAAAAATATTGGTAATATTAACAAGTGTTATTATACTAATCGGTATTATTGGATAAAAAATAGTATTAGTATAATAAATTATGTACTACATTTTTATGAATCACAACTATTATGACTATAAACATTATAAAGTAATGCACATAACATATAAGACTATAACATTTAAAATGAGATATGTAAAAAAAAATTTTAGAAAAATAATGTTATGACAAGCGACGGTATCCCAATATTTCATGTATTTTTTAATTAAGTACTTACGTTGATCATCAATATCTTCAAAATTAATTCGAGATTTGAAATATTTCAAATGAATTTTCTTCAAATCTCAGATAAAGAAAATCCTATAAGAAAGTCAAATAAAACAAAAAAGGTATAAAAATACAAAAGATATAAAAATACTGGGCATTACTAGTTCGATAACTAAATGCTCAAAACTCTGTTCCAATTTTTGCGGTTTAACTTGAAAATTCATTAATTCAGGTATCGGTCTAACTTTTTCGAGAGAACTTTACAATTTAAAGTTGTTATGAAGAGCTCAGGAATTGTTTGTATTTCGCTAAGAAATTTCAAAGGTCACAGTACCAATTTCAATCCATTGTTTTTGAAAATTCAATTCCTCTTAACATATTAATTCAGCTATACAAAGTTTGAAGATGACTGATGAACATTTCCAATAATTTGACGTATTTTCATTTTATTTCAAACAAAACCCACAAAATGAAGGGATTGGAACTCATAACAAAAGGCACGGTTGACACAGTGGAACGATTTCTATGTATACCTTTGGCGATTGGGACTGATCAAACAGCGCTATGGCAAGGGTTTTATTTGGCGGACAGAGTAGATTAATTTTATTGTTTATTGGGTTTTAGTTTTATTGACATTGAAGTAAATTAAATATGTCAGTATTGAAGCGGTACTTTGCGTACTTCACGATCTGTTAATCTCTGTTTAGTTTATCACATTTTGCTGAGGATCGTAGTCATATGACTCTCTCAAATCAAATCAAATCAAAATCGTTTATTCACATGGGCCCCAACGAAGCACTCAAATGACTCTACTGCCAGATTTGCAAAATTACAGCTATGTCAAGAAGAACCTGGCAAGAAACTCGGCGGCGGCGCATTTATGTTTCAAGCTTCTAATTATCTCTCGATTTAACGATCTGCTTTTATCATTTCTGCTTCAATATCATCCTCGCTGATTTATAGAATTTACATGAGATTTTAACTTTCTCTTCTACTAGGCAATTGCCAATCGGCAACGGCCTACACTCCCTTCTTTCTTGCTAACAAATGCCAGTTATTCTAATCTCTTGTTCGCATTTTATCAACGAAATAAGTGAGTACACGCGTTATAAGAAAATATTGATCTTATATAAATTCAATTTGCAAAACATCTCTTTTTCCTTCCTATACAATAAAAATGTTTGCTAGCAGTTGGCTAAATTTCAAGAAAAGTTAATCATGAGAATGTAAATATGCAAGTTATTGACAACCAATGTGCATTAACAAATCAATTGTATTTGTAAAGACAACAATCATTAAACCTTGTCAGAACTAAAATGTAAAGCGACCCAAACGACAAACCAATTAATTTTTAGATTTTTTTATACTTTCGTGTACTTCAAACATGTTTATATGACAAAATTTTTGAAATTAAATATTTTGAAATTAAAAGCGCAAAAAGGTTTTCTCATATTAAAAAAAATAATTTAAGTAGCGAATAAAGTTTAACAACCGATTAAATACAGTTTAAGTAAGTATTAAAGATATGGCAATTTTATTTTGCGTTTTGATGGAGATTGCAATACATTATATTAGTCAAAGGCACAAAAATTATTCAGTTACTTGTTATGAAACTATTAACAGTTATTACTTATAAAACTTGGAAGCTCATTATGAAAATGAGGGTAATACGCTCTCATTTTCCGATATTTCATTCAGGAACGCCCAACTAGATGTGTCTAATACAAAATGAAAGCCATATATCATCCACCGATGACACAAAAACGGTAATTGAATCGCCTATTTCTTAAGTATCATTTTTCAAAACAGAACAGCTCTTCATGATAAAGAACAGTAACTTTGGCATGGAGCTATAAACGCTGCACTTTGACTTTTGGACATAACATAGGTCATAAATGTATCTCATAGCGATGTTAACCTTTACCGGAAAAGCCCGTCGAAGATTACGAAACTGCGACAGCTCGACCGGGCCTTCACAACGACTACTAAACTAACATAACCTGACTCACTTATCACGGCAAGTTGGGTACTGTTGGTAACTGTGTAGGTAACTTTAAACACCTGACTGTCTAGAAACTTCGCGATGTGGATATACCGGAATATTAAGACACGATCACTAGAGAACTAGGTTGACCTATACTAGCTATATACCGTCCGGGGTAAGTAGTGCACAATACTGCAGGGGGTGGTTTGGAATCGATAAAGGAGCAAATAAAAAAAAAAAAAAAAATTTTTAATTTGCTCCAAAAAAAAATATTTTTTTTTTTTTATTCGACTGGACGGAGGAATTACGAGAACCAATGTTTCACGTGAAGCAAACCATTGGTACCTGGTAGGTATTGAATTCCCAGAATTTCTTGTAAGTTATCAAATCAACGAATTCTGGGAATTCAATACCTACCAGGTAGTAGGTACCTACCTAATTACTTACTGAAGACAAGTATTTAGAATTAGATAGGTGTGGTTTGCTTCACGTGAAACATTGGTTCTCGTAATTCCTGAACCGCCTTTCAGTGTGACCTCTCGTCACATGTTAGTTCAATGACCCCGTAGCACTCGTAGCACTCACCTACTCTGGAAGCTATTGTTGTAGCGGCTGTCTACGGAGGGTCATACTTTACTTGACAATTACTACTGAATTGCCAGCAGGCAAGTCGAATAAAAAAAAAAAAAATTTTTTTTTTTTTTTTAATTTGCTCCTTTATCGATTCCTAACCACCCCCTGCAGTATTGTGCACTACTTACCCCGGACGGTATATATACTATATGTGCTAGCGCTTTCATTCTCTTGTTGATTCTTTGTAACTACTTAAAATACAAGGTAATTTGTCAACGTGATGTTTTAACCTTTTTAACCACATATTAGTGTATTTACTATCCTCGACTTCATCATGATTCACCACCAGGTGAGATAATGCTAAAACGCTAGCCTATCAGAGATATAAAAATTGCTTTTGTGTACGCCACGTAAAGAAGATAATTTTTTTATCAAAAACAATTTTTTTTTTCATCGGACACTCACAGCCCCACACTTAATACATTGACTTGTGTCATGGGTGCCGGAAACATTCACATCACACACACACAATCACAACCAGAACCAGAAACACACATTTTCCTGAGGGAGAAAACTTGTGTTCCCGCCGGGATTCGAACCCGAGCCCCTGCTTAGAAGGCGAATTCTCAACCAATGAAGACAATGGGCAGTTCTATGTGTAAAGCAATTGACAATAATATGTTACAATAAGTTTAGAAAATATTATTATGTACGATAAAATTTAACTTGAAGCGGGCCTGGCACCACTTCAAAACCTCAAAACACCACCGCCACACTGCTAGCCCTACACCATACATACGCCTTCTACAAACAGTTAAACTTATATTTTAGCTAAGGATAAGCTTTGCTATACAGCGTGGTAATGCAGCAAGCATTTTTGGAACATTAAAGATCGTCTAATCCATCTTTAACTTTTTTTATAACTTGAATATTTATATTGTAAAACTAGGTCATGAAATTTTTTAAATATCATGGATATAAACCAATTTATATATTACAAGGATTTGAATTTGTATGTAGGTTTTTTATAGCTTTGTATAATGTAGCGGTAGGACTCTTAAGGAAAGTGTAACTGAGTCAGAACCACACCAGTGCCAGTAATTTTTTTATATATTTTTTTCCGGGCGCAATGCCCTGTCCACCTTATCGCGTCTCTGGCATAACCAGAGATCTTTGATAAGGTTAATATTTTTTTCAGTCTTATATATTTTAAAAGTTACTCTTTGTCAAAAGAACCTAAATATATTAAAAATTTCACATTACATCTCTGGTCACGGTCAAAAGAACCAGAGCCAGTCATTCAACCACCAAGCAGTAGTGTGCAGACATTTCTGTATTTCGGATTGAAGAACAATGTTTCTAGTTAAATAACAGCTAAAGCGGCTTAAAGAGTTTAACATCTAATATCACAGGGTGACGAGATCAGTGTTTTGCCGAGTAATTTAGAATAATATAAGTTTAAAATTTGGGTGGCACTAAACTGTTATGGGTAAACGTGACGCTTACAAATCAGGGGAGAGACATGCTCGTCTCGTCTCTCAATAAAATAAAAAAACTTACGAGTACATGCTACTTGAAACAATTTTAATACACTTTTTATGATAAATAAAAACAACGATATTTCTGTGCTTAATAACGTTGTAGCAACAAGCTTATTAATATCCATCCTTCTTGATTCCCCGTGGGCCGGCTCGGGAGGGCATCAAGTAAACATGGTAAATTAGGACCTTGCGGAATTTTGCTATGACCTAATAAACAATATTATAAAAATGTTACTACATTATTAATGAACATAATCATACATAACATAATTTTATATAAAATAGAAGTAGAATACTAAATGTGTATATACTTATTTAAAATGTTTCGGCCCGCGGCTTTCGATACTCTTAATTAAACGTAAAAAATGGATTTATAATACTTTTTATCCTCGGTCTATGTTAGACTATTATAGATATTTGTGTTCGGTATATTACCAAACATCTTGCGTCGGCGATTATTCGGGTGCCGTGTTGTCCTCATTAGTTAAGTTTTAAGACAGTGCCCTTTTGGCTACCGCGGAACACGGGTGCATTCAACATAACATAAACATTTCAATAACATATTATAACATAAGAATATAGTTTAAGAACATTTAATACAAACAATTAATAGTGATAGTTATAAGCAATTAACATATTTAATTCACACTGCAACCTCGCTACCGTAGCGCACAATCTGTCATCGGAATCCGATAAGCAATGAGATACCTCGTTTCAAACATACATATATTCACACAGAAAATTACGGATTTTCCTGCGTGGCAATCGAATAGCAATTCAAACTGCTCGTAGGCTTAGTTGGGTAGCATTCGTCTTCTAAGTAGAGCTATCGGATTCGATTCCCAGCTGAAACACATGTTTTCTCCCTTAGGAAAATGTGTGTTTCTGGTTCTGGTTGTGATTGCGTGTGTGACGTGAATTTTTACGGCACCCACGACACAAGTCATCGAACTTAGTGTGGTGCTGTCAGTGTAAAAGCGTTTATGTAATGCACTGTGTTCGTCACCTTGAGATATTTGATGTTAAATCTTATGCCCCGTAATTGAACAGTAAACATTGCCCTTTAATTCCGAAATGAAGTATGTTTGCACATTACTGGTATGATGAATGGCAAAGGTACTTACTTCCCCAGGTCCACTCTACATGAACCTACACCTACCACTACACCTTGATTATCTGTATATAAAAAAAACCAATGTCAGATTAGTCACAACATTTAAAAATCAAAAAGGGCTGGATCGATTTTTATGATGTTTAATATGTTGGATTCGCCTTAATAGAATAACTATTAAAACTTCGCAAAATTCATCGAAAAAAAAGGTAAGTAACGATTCATTTTCACATTAATTGCGAGTTGCTGTCTGTCGGACGGGGTAATAATTTAGTCCAAGATAGTGACTGCTAGCGCGAACCTAACTTGCCCCAGATTGGCGAGAGACTGCTTGAGACTGCGAGAGGTTTTTAGTGGGTTCGAGCCCCACATGCTTTCACCCCTAGGAAGGAATGGAAGTAACGAAGAACTAGGCATTTTTCTTCCCACAAAAAAAAAAGGTTATAATTTATTTTAGTAAGGTATTATATTAAAGTACTAGGCTACCATAAACGTGAACGTGAGGAAAAACACTTATTTTCTTCATGTAGCATTGCAACGCATGCCGGATACCGCTAGTAGATATTAATATGAATTTTTATTTTATTTCATGATTAGATACCAGCATATCAATGTATTAGACCATCACCGATTTAGAAACAAACATAACGTATTATTTACTGTTATATGCTCACTATTCATAGCAACACAGCCAGATAGAAGCGAAGATGCGTAATAGCGAAGACACCTCCCAATCGGGTTGTCGTAGTTTCGAATCCTACGACGGGCTAGAGCTTCCAGAGATGGTAACATTATGATTAAGTTTATGTATTAGACAAGTTTCTCGAGCTCGCCTAGCTAGCTAACTCTGTAATAAAATATAGCGACAGAGACGCGTCTAAAACTTTCTGTAATCCATTGCCTATTTAAAAAACGGAGACGCGATCAACGTTGTCTCTCCAGTCTGTCAGCCAGCACCAATTAGGAAAAAAAAAGGTCTTCAGTAAATCAGGTGACAGCGGGTACACTCATTCCGTTCAAAAAAATATATTTAATTGTATTGATCAGGCATTCATTTATTTATCCCAAACCCTAGCACGTAAAAAGTAACAATAATAAAAGCAATAACTATTTCACTACATAACATTCGCAGGCTGTATACTTTAACACCACTATTCCAAAAGTAAATAAACAATACGACCAAGTTATATTGTACGCTATCTAGTATACGACTACATTTTCCTTCAGGTATTAAACACAGGCAGAGGGCAATAAAGAAGCTAAGCTATGTGACATTATGTCGGCCCTTAGAACCAGCAATCATTACAGCTCCAAGGCCATCGTCAAAACGCACACTGATACAAAAGCTACTGAAAAAGAATATGGGAATATGCATGAAATTCCATTATACATTATCATTACGTATATATAATTTATGTATATGGTTATCATCACCACCATCATCATCATTAGCCTGTATTGACCCATTGTAGGGTATAAGCCTCCTCGTCTCGTTTTGTGATAAAGTAATAATAATGTGTACATATTAAATAATAATTATGATAATTTCTTTTTCATAGTTTTTCACATTCTCCTTGAGTAGTATGCACCACCGTCTAACAGATTCCAGTTTAATATATGTCTATACCGAGGTATTCTGGAAGAAATTACTTTACGTGATAAAACCGCCGATTATATTACTTTTAACAATCTATTATTTAGTTTAAGTAAACTGGTTAAACAATAAAGAGATTTGTATAGTATTTTTCCTGCATCTGAATAAGAACGACTACCAATGCGTTGTACTACTTGTAACTATGTAAATATAAAACTATTAGTCTATATTTTAATGCCCTTACCTCCCAATAGTCCTATCAAGAACCAACGTAACCCCTTATTGGATAAAAGGGGAATTTTATCCCACCAATCTCTACCGTTAAGCCACTTGAGATGTTTACCTGATTAATATTTGATAGATAATAATAATATATTATTGTGGATCCAGACAATTCTGATGTGGGTCAACCATCTCATAAATGACTGAATTTCTTGATATATTCAATACAGCAAATACGTGTATGGCTTGAAACACGTCGAAATATACTCACGATAGTTTTAATTTTCATATTGAATATATTTCTTCATTTATTCCATGTTTATTTATAATGTAAGTAAGATTCTAGCCTTTAGCGGTGCTAATTATTATGGGATCAAGTTCCTTGACTGTTCGCGTGTCTTGCTTTGTTTACCATTTACTATTAGGATTTGTTAATGTTGTTCCTGTATAGGTATGGTATAGTTCGGGTACTGCACTGTATTTGGATATTTTGTTTTTCTTTAATTCGAACCAATATTCTGTATTCATATTATATAGTAATGCTTACCTATTGTTAAATAGTGCACTGGGATAGGAGTTTGGTGGCTGTAACACAGATATGACCTAACACAGCCACCAATGATTAGTGTACCCACCTACTTTACCTACTTTGTTGTCTGAAAATTTAAATAGTATGTATGGTATGATACTTATTTAAGTTTTATATTTTTTATGAATAAATTATCTTATCTTATTTCATTTGTAAGTGTTTATGTTTTACCCTTATAAAGCTTATCATTATTAAAGAATCTACTTTTTAGTAATCTAACCATGGCACGCTACCATTATGACCACAATCTTGAACTCACCATTATGTTGAAAGAAATATAGATCCACGAATTAAAGAAGTGCTTGCAAAGGCAATGTACTATATTTCCCAGAGGTGTAATAACTCGGAACCGATGAAGAAATAACAATGTCAAAAAACATTAAAACACAAGCAATGGCTTGGAGAAGTCCATCGTGATGATACGAACGTACTAAAACCATTATTCGGATTTCCCCAGAGCCCGTTCATCTGGCTCTATAATGTATGTGTGACGTTTCATGATATGTGGTCAGCTGTGCTCTATCGAACACTTTTCTGAACACAATGATAAAGCTAGATATACGGCAGACTAAGGTATCTTATCGGTGAAATATTACCTCATACTTTAAGAAGGCGAAAAATGTCTCTTAACTTGCGTAACTTAGTACTCGTTCTACTCTGCAGTCTTATTACCTACTTGATAAATTAAATTATTCGTCGGAATCTGTATAATACGAGAAAGAACTCGTTTTTCTTGAAACATTCATAACATTTAAAAGAGAAACCAACAAATAAATCTTTTATTTGTTTCCGTAATTTTGTACTAGATGATGAATTCAAAGTTTCAATATTTTAATTTGTTTATTCATTCGGGCCCTCTACTACCACACTCAGTTCGAAGACTTGTGCCGTAGGTGCTGGAAATATTCACATCACAAACTCAATCGCACTCAGAAACAGATACACAAAGCTTTAGAGAGAAAATGTGTTCCTACCGGGAACTGAACCCGATACTCGCTGCTTAGAACGCAGAAAAAACTTAAAACGAATAGCAAATCTGTAAATTCGTGCTAAAATACTTCAGAAATATACACAAATAATCAGACAAAGTATTCTAAATTATAAAATGATAGTTAAAAATGTTTAATTGTCATTTATTATCAGTTCGCATTTCAAGTATCGGGTTCGATTCCCAGCAAAAACACAAGTTTTCTTTTTTTTATGCTCCCATAGAAAATATTTTTTTCTAATTCTGGTTGTGGTTATGTGTGTGATGTGAATGTTTCCAGCAACCACGACAGAAGTCATAGAATTGAGTGTAGAAGCGTTTATGTTTATGTTAATTTAACTCTTGTTCAAAATATTAAAATTTGGTCTCTTGTTTTTAAGTCGGGGATTAAGTAACAACGAAATTGATATAACCTACTCGACAGTTCCGTCCCTCAGTGATCCTTTTATTTTTTATGAAATATTAGGTACCGTAGAAACCGTGCGGCTCTGTGATAATCCAGTAAGCTGATGCGGGCTACCGACGCGCTCTGACGCCTTTCAATTTACCGAACGATTTCACTCAAAGTGGAACGCAATTGGATTAAAAAATGATGCTCTCGGAACCTTTATTTTTGGAAATTAAGATCATCTCAATGGTGTTTTACTCATTGCGCTTTAGATGAGATACAAGTCTTTAACTAAAAATTCAAAAAACATGACTGCGATAAATGTTAACCTTCTTTTTTAATTTTCTTCATTTTGATACACTCGGTTTGGTTAATTTATTTTTATTAACGTTTTACTATTTCGCTCCGAAAATCCGCCATTTTGTTTTATAAACACCTATCGAAGGTAATAGTTAGTAAACTAGTAATTGCTAAACAGTGTGAATCGGTGCGAATGTCTGAACCAACACAAACCTTTTTTGGTTTAATGGTACTGTGCATACTATAAAACTGTATGTAAAATTTTAATAAAAACACTTGGGCCTTAAGACAAATATAACGATACCTTAACTGTCGAAATCCATCCAGTCGTTTGGAAGATAAGAGGTAATAAAGACATTTACAAATACATACATAAGATATGTGCGAAAAACATAACCCTTCGTTGGCAGTCGGGTGGGTAGCGCCCAAACGCTAGCCTATTAGAGATAAAATGTCGCCATTAAATATTTTTCTTCATAAACCACTGAGCATAGCTAACACAAATAAGAATATATCAAGAAAAGTAGGTAAACAGGGGAGATTCAGATAATATTTATAGGTACTTCTCAGGTGCTACGGATGTAAGAGAGCTAATAAATAATACAATAATGTGTCATTTGATACGAAAACTAATATCATCATAACAAGAAAAACTTAAGTCGTTATCATGATAAACACTTTTGTGAAGCTTAGAAATAAGTATTCACTGGTGGAGCAAAATAAACCGCAGAGATAAAGTCATGGCCACAGGCTTATACTCAATATTTAATGAATACCCTTTTCAAAACGTTGGACGTATCCGTTAGTATTTTATATCCTCGTAGGTAACGTATCAACTAAATTATTAACATTATTCTTTGGACCACTACTTAGCACTACTCTCTCACCAATTTGCATAATAATTTTTTGGGAGGGGTGTGGTGGGATGCGTAATTGCGGGACCAACTAGGTGTTTAATAGCAAGCGGGACGTCAGTGGAGGCCTACCCACATTGAATAAGAATAAAAATAAGAAAGGTGTATAATATTATGAGCGGATGATGAGGTTTTAATGCAAGAGAACAAACAGTGAGAAATTATAAAAATGATTGTATTTACACCAAATGATAAGCAACAGCAAAAATGAAAAGGTGCAAGTACTAACCGTTAGGGTGCAAAGCAAAGGTGTAATGTACTTACCGTTAAGCCGTCAATTCTTCCTTCAGATCTAAACCGAGCAAGCTCAGCAACAAAAGATGAAGCACTTGAAGCAGTGTCTTTTGCTTGGGAACCCAACGTGGTTCTAGGATAGTGAAAGACTTTCTGCAAGTTCACTTTACATCAGGTGAGATACCGGTCAAATGCTTGCCTATCTAGTATATAAAAAAAAGATAACAAGCATGTACCAGCACAGCAAGACTTATTTCGGCGTGAAAGTGGATTCTACGCTTTCCAGTACTACACAATAAGTGATTTGATGTTTAATTTGCGGTGAAAATATAAATATTTGCGATGATGGGAAGCGATGCGCGAGCGTTGAAAGGTCGTCTTTGTCTAAACTCTTTGACGACATAAAATAACGTTGAAAAACACAAGAAAGCATATTATGCTTAATATGCTTAGCATATTATGCTAAGCATATTATGCTAAGCAGTGTGAATGAAACTGCATTAACAGAAAGCCTGCTTTAATATTATGAAGCAAACTTGCAGAAAGTTCCAAAATCTATTTATTTGCCTTAAAAGCCTCTTTTATAAGGCCCAGCTCTGAACGTGAGTTTCAAAAGAATTAATGAATTATAGAAGCTCTGCACGTACTGCAGGTAGCCTGGCTCCGAGCTCGGGATCGTCTTATAAACGCTGACCTTTGTAATAAAGTAGCCAAACGAAGCTTTTAAATATGGTTAAGGCTTATTAATATTAAAAATATACCTGTTTTACCCCCGACGATATTTTTGGCATTTTTACGTTCACATCTTCTGGGTCCTAAACTATTTTAAATCAAAACCGATCCTTTCCTATTCAAAATAAATATTAAAAAAAGCGATTTCATACAGAAACGGTCTTGTCCTGTTTGCGCTTGAACAAAATTTTATTGCATTTTCATTTTCAATCAGAACCGGACGAAACTGCTGGGTTTCATTTTCTATTGATGTTATTGCAAACAAAACCATACTTGTCCAATAAAATTGGTAAATAATTATAGGTTTTAGTATGGTATCCCTAAATAAAACGTTTTTTCATCTGCAGCAACATTACCGGCATTTAAAAATATCTAAGCATGAGGGTAGGAGTGAATTGTAACAGTGAGAAGTGTTATTTTTTGGTTGAAAATGGACGAAAATGAGGCTGCAGTCTATGATATCAATGATGGTTCGCGTAAAAGACAACAAAAGGGACGAGCTTCTTCAAAAACCAGGAATACTAAGTAATTTCTTTATTTTAATGTATCAAATCTGTAAATTTACGAGTTTTAGGCAAAATTTTACGAATGTAATTTTTAATCGTTTTGTATTATTTTTGTTACAGGTACGCGGATCCTGACCCTCTTGCATTAAACTTTGAATATGTCTGTGATCATAAAAAAGGAAAATTTAAGTGCCAGACTTTGACGCGCAGAAGAAGAAAGATGTTGAGCAAATTTTGATCAAACAGTTTGGTGAAGATTGGTCCGACAATACTGAGTTTCAATGGTTTCAAACCAATATTTACAGTGTATCATTTGCTAATACAGGAGCACAGAATGACGACGACATTAATAAGGATGACTAGGAATGTGATTGTTGCGAGCCGGATATGCAAGACGTATGGTAATTTACTGATTATGTAAATAAATGTTTTCCTCATTAAAGAATTGAGTTTTTTTTTACTTTTGCTTTTACCTTTTTAATCAAAACTTGACTTGTCCATCAGCTTTTCAATCAAAACTGGAGTTGTCCAGGCTTTTCAAACAAAACCGAACATGTCCATAAAAGAAATAAAAAAAAAACAATAACTAGTCAGTATTTTGATGAACAAAAGACGCGCGCATGTTTTAAACTTGATAAAGCTTTTATGTCCAAAATATTAGGGCTATATCTAGTCTATATCCGCTTAATTTAGTTTTTTACCTCTCCTGTAAAAAAGTAATAATGGGACAAGTCCGCTTATGTTCGCCTGCTCCTCAAATACTGAGTAGATTTTTTTTTAATCTTTTTCTGCAAGTAGGGTAGAGTGAATAAAGAATTTATTCTCATGAATCAATGTCAAATGCAGTCAAAACTTTTATGAAGGGATTAATATTAAAATTAACAGGTTCACTTATCAAGACAGTTTATATTGTAATATCAAGTTAAAAAAAATTACCGAGCGAGCGCGAAACGTGACGGAAGCGTCTCCATTTCAGTTTAGGAAAAAATGCTTTCGAGCTCTTCTCCTCTATAGGTCGCATTTCTCAACCGATTCTCGTGAATTTTAATGAACAGGGTCGATTCAGATTTTTCACAATTTTTTCGTTTTTTTTTTAAATTGGTGGTTAATTATGTAAAGACAGCTCGCCCGGTTTTCAGCTCACTGATTCACAAGTAACTAGGTTCCATGATTGAGAATAAGGTTTTAGCACTGGCCGTCTGCCTGCTGTCATGCATTGGGAATGCTGTATGCGATCCACCGGAGCATCGTTACCGGAGCATTTAGCTTCATCGGATAAGATATAATCTGTTCGTATCCCCCAAATACCATAAAAGTCGTTCATTAAAAAATTGTTCTTGCTACAGAGGCAAAATACTCAGTATCAAACTTACACTATTTCAAGTAGCCAATTCTCAAAATGCGAACAGGAAACGCTATTTACAATAGCTTTTATGCTTTGCATTGAAGAAAAACGAAATGCCGCCCGAGGACTACAAGGCCCGTTAAAAAAGCTCCTTCAAACAAAGTGAAGGACTTTTTTTTTAGTCAGCTTGGGGCGATTTTATGAGCTAGGAGCTCCTCAAGAGATGTATTGCTAAATAAAAATATTCGTAATAACTCGTAACTTTTGTAGCGTGTATACATTTATTTCAGTATTAAATGCGATTTTAATGTTAAAACTATCGTGAGTATTACACATTGTTTCAATTTTATATTCGGCTTATAACACGAAAATTTCGACTTACTTTGTAGTCAACTAGTTTCGGACAAATTAGTTGTCCTTCATCAGGATGAGTCACGCGCCGAGGCCCGAGCCGCACGCCTCTGCGTATCGCGCGTCTGACTCATCCTGATGAAGGACAACTAATTTGTCCGAAACTAGTTGACTACATCTTTCGTGCGTATCTTGCACGAAAGACAAAAATCGTGTATAAGGTCTTATTGCTCCACTTGGGTATCGAATCCGAAAAATAACGCATTTAAAGATTTCGTAGAACTTTCCTTTCGATTCAATAAAAACAGGTATTTTTTTAAATAAATAGCGTTGTTGAAAAGGTTGTTAAACAGCCGTGAAACTAATTCACAAAGCGATTACCTCACTCAAACGGTGCAGCCCGCGGGAGATAATGGGCAATTAAACGGACAAACTTACTCCATCTAACAGATCATTAGTTATTCAACAAAATTCGATTTTATAAGGCTTTGAAAGTGAAACTTTGGATTACCGCTCGTTTTTCTACCGCGCTCAGTAGGTCTATTCTGGTCGTCAAAATACTATTGTTCGAATTAATGCGACGTCGATACAACAGTCGATTGGTTGAAATTTCAGTTGAATCGATGTTCATAACAAAAGAAAATCGTTCGTATTCGACGTCGATGTAAAGGTAATCTATGCCCGTAATAGACCCCCAGGTCCATGAATCTAAAGTTAGCCAGATTTGATGTATATTATAGGTAAGTGATGCAATACTCGTGGAGATAGGAAACAAACCTATGGTTGGTAAATGTAAACCTAAAAGGTATAAGCAATAGATAGATAGATAATAGTTTATTGATCCACTTTATAAGAATAGATGAGATAAAACAAAGGTAACAAACAAACTTATACGTCAAGTATCACAACAGGCGGCCTTATCACTAATAGCGATCTCTACCAGGCAACCTTCGGATGGAGAGAACTATAGAATGTAATAGACGAGGTATAATAAATGGCTGTATGGAATACCTAATTAACTTAATAAATATAATTACTTATACTATGGCATAAATACAGTATGAATATGCATAAACAAGTAATATATTATTATATAATACATAAAATAAATAAATAACATATGTATATATATATATATATAAAGGAAGGGACATTCAATATGACATGTTTAAGATGTTTTCCTAGACACACTTTAGTGAAAAACGCAAATCTCTAGAGCGAAAGACGAGAGATATAATAATTATAATACATTACCTATGTTTCGGAGAGGTATAATTTAAATATTTTTGTGAGCAATTTGTGTTAGCAGTGTTTTTTTTCTAAATTGTATTTACACCCCCGTTTCACCGAATTATTTAAAATATTTTCTATCTAAAGGTTGTTTGGAAGAGATCGTTTTAAGCGATAAGACCGCCGATTGTACACTACAATTTAAGTTTTTTTTTATTATTTCAAGTGATTTATGTAAGGTGTGACAATAAAGCGTTATCTATCTATCTATCGTTTGCGTTTCTAGACGGGTGTGATCGTGTTTGTTAATGTACCGGCCCCCACGACGTAAGTCTAGCGTGGGGCTGTGAGTGTAAATAAGGTTCTAAAAAAATTAACTAAGAAATAGTAGTAGGTAATTAACAAATGGAAAGGCAGTCAACAAAAGATAGTTATCACAGTAAGTCAATTTTATGAGCCGCTAAGAACTGTATGCAGAGAAAACAATAATGTTTAGTAGTTACAAGTTTTTTTTTTTTTGTCTAATTCATTGTTAAAAGTTATTTGTTCCGTCGGTATCTTTAGATTTTTAAAAGAAAAGAATCTGTTAAGAAAAAATATTTAATAACAGTTCAGTGACCTTCCGATTTCAGCATTTAAACAAAGTTTATGAAGTCCATTAGCGGTGTACCAACTTCACCTGATGGGTAAGGTAATATATATGTAAAGGTTGGTTTTAACTTCGACCGACCCAAAAACTTTTTACGAGCCCCAATAGGTGACGCAGACGTAAAAATTTAAGTCCAAAATAAATAAGTTTCATTAATTATCTATTAATATAATAAATATAGTTTCAATATAAACATAGTAAACGTTGGTACATGAATGACCAGGCTAAAGGTCTCACATGTGATTTAGAACATTTTCGTCCGTCCGTCTATTCGCCACAGACTTTTCCAAACAAACAAACATACGCATTCACACTTTGTTCAAAAATATGTAATGCGTGTGCCGGAAATATTTACATCACACACAAACAAGCTATAGTGTAGTATAGTAGCTATACGGTTAAATTCTTACAGAATATGATAGATCTAGTTCGAAGTCAAAAATTACTATTAAAATTATGTAAATTATAAATAAAATAAATAGTAAAGAAACCGCTTTCTTACGATATGTTTCAAGTATCGATGTTACTAACTACGTTAGTATGTACATACTCATTGCGACCTAGTAAACAATGTTTACTTTTAAATAAGCGTTTCAGGTTGAAGTCTCTATTCGGGGCTATCTAGCCTTTAAATATGTATGATGACGCTCTTTCCACATTAACGGATCTTTTTGGAAATTTATCTATATCTATCTCCATAAACACTACTGCAATATATTACCAAGACAGTCTCCAGTGACACTGTAAAGAGAAAACGTTTGACAGCCCGCATGAAGGAGTAAGGATCACGTATAAATAGACAAGCAATTTTTGGCTGATTGAGGACACACGAAAATCAACCCCAAAATTGCCAAAGAAAAACAATGCACGTTTTTTGTTTGCACAAGAGCTTATAAACTTGGTAGCCATGGATACTTTTGATAAGCTTTTGTAAGTTAATAACACTTGGTTACACCCTTCGGGGATCACAGGAGCTACGGGAATTTGGGTTTGTTTTGAATAACTCAACAATGGGGAATAGTAACATGAATAAACCTCTTAGAAAATTAATTGACATTTGAACACGAGTATCTTGAGACTTGAGACGCTAATACAACTTGAAGACGTTGTTCATTGTTTCAGATGAATAATTTTATCAATTCAATTTAATTGATCGAGCAAAGCGAGAACTCTAAGTTGATTTGGGTTATTCAGCGCTTTGTCCGTCCTTCCATCCGTCCGTCCGTCCGGCCGTCCGTCTGTCTGAGGCATCTAGCGTCTAAATCATATAAGCAAATGACTTCAAATACTCATAGAATATGTAAACTACCCAAATCCATAAAAATGATATATAAATTATATAAATGAAAAAAATATTACGGGGGCTCCCATACATGTAATCGGGGAGCAAAATATGTTTTATCTACCTTTGTGGGGTATCGTTGAAAAGGGCTTGATAAGTAGAGTATGAAACCGGTTTAAAAAAAAACTATGTTGGAAAATAACGATTTGATAGGCCATCAAATTCACACACCGTTGGGAAGGCGTCGAGAGTGGTAGTGCCGTCGGTTGCTCTAAAATATATTGCAATATTTACAAACGATTATCGTCACCAGTGCATAATAAAAGTGAATACATATTGGCGAACATCGCTTAAACATTTAAAGTGTCAGTGATCTATTGTGTGTGCGCAGGGACTTCCCCTTCACCGGTACGCTAAAAGACAACACTATATTTTTCGTCGCGGTCGCACTCGGACATCGGGTCGTGGACACACACACGTTTGCATTCTAACAATGAATCTTCAACGCACACCTCCGAACAAATACTTATCGGATAGTGACATTCCAGCGTCTGCTAATATGGAAAAAACTGACAAAAACAACGGGTCAATTCAAATAGCTACAAGAAAAAGAAAACAACTACATCGTGAACATGATGATAACATGCGATTTCTGGAGGAGAAGTTCGAAAAACATATTTCAACTTGGAATGATAAAATTACGGAATGTATCTCTAATAGTGTAGCAGCGGCAATAAAGGCCGCCATGCCTGGAGAACTATCCAAAATTACTTCGACGCTCACTACCATGAACAGTAATATTACAAAGCTTACAGGGAATTGCAACAACCTTGAGAAGTCTGTGAGTGAGATTGAAAAAACCCTTCGCTTCTCTAATGAAAGACAGGACGACTTTGACAGCCGGTTAACTAAAATCGAAAGCGGTATTTCTCAAGCTACTACCTATTCCGAACAAATACGATCACTAGAACACAAATTACAGGGCGTGGAGCAACAGGCTCGCCAATGTAATATCGAGATATCCAATATCCCGGACAGACGTGGGGAGAACCTAATAAACATATTAGAAAGTTTAGGTACCGCTATTAAGCATCCAATACGCCCATGCGACGTCGTAGCTATCCACCGCGTCCCCCACGCTGACCAAAGTGACCGCCGACCGAAAAATATTGTTGTTAAATTTTGCAACAGAATGCTCCGAGACAATGTAGTAGCTGCTTGCCGAGGAACAAAAGGGTTAGATTCGACTAAACTGTCGTTGTCCGGACCCCCGACTAATATATATGTTAACGAACATCTTACACTGAATAACAAGCTGCTTTTTCGCCAAACCCGTGAAGCCGCCAGGAAACATGACTACAAGTATGTGTGGATTAAACATGCAACCATTTTGGCCCGCAAATCGGACACCTCACCTATTATCGCTATTAGATCACCCCAGGACGTTACAAAAATCAAGTAAACAATATACGTATGACAGCCTTAGGCTCCTAGGTACTCAATTATTATTGATAATAATATTAACTACAGAACGTCATTTGAATATTCTAACTATACCTACTGAATTCGGTTATGTTTTCGTGCGTTGCTATTTTTGTTTGTATAATATCTGGCTTTATACAATAACTACACTTTATTATGTACGTCTGAAAAATAATATGAATATAATATTAATCCAATCCCTACCTACATTAATTCTGTATTACGATGAAATGTTACTATTAGCCTATTTCTATATCATGTTCATTTCCAAACGGGCACATTACAAATCAATATGTTTACATTATTATTATTGTCTCAATCTTAATATAAACAAAAGTAAATCTCATCTTTACAACTATCAGATGGTGGATGTTATCATAGACATTATCATACTATATATAATCCGTTGTTTACAACAATACTTCTTGAACATATGCATTTATGGTTTTCTACTCAATTATGGATAGTCACAACCTATCAGTGTACTATCAAAACTGTCGCGGATTGCGGACTAAATTAAATACTATTTATATGAATATTCTTGCACATAATTACGATATTATCATTTTAACGGAAACATTTTTACATGGTGATATTTCTGATAATACCATAATAGACTCAAGATATCAAGTATTTCGTCACGACCGGGACCGTGTAGCCTGTGGTCGGCGTGACGGAGGTGGTGTTTTGATTGCGGCACGGCGCGAGCTGGGCGCGAGGCAGCGTGCGCCGGCCGCAACGTATGCCGCGCCCGCGCCTGCTGGCCGCGGCCGCGCGCTCGGCTGCGCCGCCGCCGCCTCCGCGTTGGTAGATCACGTAATTATTGAAATACGCACACATAATAACTGTTATCTTGTTAGCGCTGCATATATCCTACCGAGCTTAAGCTCGGATGTATATATGGTACATTTTGATATCTTAACAAATATGCTTCTTCTTAGTGACATAAGTAAGTTTCTCATAGTGGGTGACTATAATTTACCTTCAATGGAATGGCAAGACCGCAGCACATACTTAAAGCCTATAATGTGTAGTCATTATAATCTATCGAATAAACACTTAATTAACTTCTTGGGTATGATTAATGGTTTCCAAATAAATAAATATCACAATGTCAAGGGTAGAATACTAGACTTATTTATTACTAACATCTCAGATTGTTTGTCAGCCCCTGCTCCTCAGTCTCTAGTTCAGCCTGATGAGAATCATCCCCCTTTTATAGCTTTTGTACCATTTAAAGAAAGCTTTATTAGACCTATCGACTCGAAAATTAGAATAGAATTTAATTACAAAAAAGCTGACTACACCGTAATAAATAAAGATATTTCTGAAACTGACTGGGATGACATTTTTCTTAATTATAACGCTGAAAAGGCAGTTGCAGCATTTTATGAACAACTTTACTCGATTATAAAAACACATGTTCCGACTAAGCGTATAAAATCCACTCAATTCCCTACATGGTTCTCACCCGCCTTGATCCATATTTTTAAAAATAAAAATAAATCCTGGATTAAGTGGAAAAAGTATCAAAATGTTTCAGATTATCATGTTTTTGCTATGTTTAGAGAAAGATTTAGCAATGAAGCACATAAATGCTACAAAAAGTACATGTGTTCCGTCGAAGATAGTATACATAAAAATATTAAATATTTCTGGACATTTATAAATAATTTGAAAAATACGCAAGACATTCCTAACAGGATGTCATACCAAAACCTAACAGCTGAAAATCCTGATGAGATATGTTATCTTTTTTCTTCGTTCTTTAAATCTGTATTTCAATCCTCTAGTATCACGGAAGGCTATGATGTATCTGACATTGCTGACACCAATCATGACTCAAACTTAATTCTAAGCAGTATACAAATTTCATCAGATGCAGTTATCAGGGAACTACGATCTTTAGACGTGACGAAGGGGCCGGGCTTAGACAATATTCCACCGTTGTTCCTTAAATCTACTTACTCTACTTTATATCCCCCCCTACAGCATATATATAACATGTGTTTACGGGAAGGGGTATTTCCACATGTGTGGAAATCCGCACGAATCGTACCGGTCTTTAAAGGAGGCGATAAGTCTAATGTTGAAAATTATCGCCCCATTTCAATTTTGCCAGCTTTATCAAAGCTTTTTGAAAGGCTGGTGCACAATATTATATATCCATCTATTCATAGTATTATCATTCCACAACAACATGGGTTTGTTAAACGGCGGTCAACAAATACTAATCTTTTGATATATACAACGTACATATTTGAAAAGATGGACATTAATAAACAAATTTGCAGCGTTTATACTGATTTTCAAAAAGCGTTTGATAGAGTTGATCACAAAATACTGCTGGATAAACTGGCATATAATGGTATACGTGGTAATTTGTGGAGGTGGTTTAAATCCTACATAACTAATCGTACACAAAAAGTCGTATTAAACGGACACGAATCAGAACTTGTACCTATTAGCTCAGGTGTTCCACAGGGGTCCATTTTGGGACCCTTGTTATTTGTATTATTTATTAACGATATACATAAATGTTTTAAGTTTTGTGACTTTTTACTATATGCAGACGACTTAAAAATATTTCACACAATTGATAGTATCTCCGATCATGAGAAATTCCAAGAAGATCTTAACCATTTTCATACCTACTGTATTAATAATAAGCTAAGTCTAAGTAGTAGTAAATGTAAATCCATCATCTTTACAAAAAAGAAAAACATATTTAACTTCTCATATAGACTAGGTAATGACCCACTGGATAATGTTAACACTATAAGAGATTTAGGTATCACACTAGATAGTAAATTACATCTCGATATACATATCGATAATATAATAAGAAAAGCATTTAAAATGTTTGGGTTTGTAATGAGGTCCGCCACAAAATTTGCACGAACATCCACCTATCTCCATCTATATAAATCATTGATCCGCTCCCAATTAGAATATGCTGTGCCTGTTTGGAATCCTTTCTACAATAAATATAAAAATAATATAGAATCTGTTCAAAAAAAGTTTCTTCGCACTATGCATTACAAGTGTTATCATTATTATCAAAGCTATCAACAATTACTTGATAGATATAATATCATTACATTAGAACAAAGACGTAAGCTACTTGAAACTATGTTATTGTACGACTTATGTCACAACCGATATGATTGTATACCTCTAGTTAATAAAATTAGTTATAGAATACCTACTAGAACGCACTGCCGTAACCCTTGTAAATTGTTTGCGACGGCTCGTTGCCGTACCAACTCAGGTAAACGATCCCCTTTATATCGTATTGTTCACTCGTTTAACAAAAACTTCAACTCGGTTGATATTATGGCATTGCGTCCTAGTATTTTCAAACGAGACATTGTAAAACTTATATAGCTCCGATGCACTTGACGCACTCAATTAAAAAATATATTATTTAGTAAACTGTGGTAAATGTTGTTGGTGACACATTTATTAAGTCTGTGGATATCTATTGTTTTAAAATGTACTGTATTGTGGCATTGTTTATTTACCCAAATAAAAAGAAAAAAAAAAAAAAAAAAATCAAAGTCACTGTTTTTAGACCTATTTTGTGCCGAGGTCTATCTCAAAAACATATCATCTAACTGAACGTTGAAACTTACGTATAATATCTGCTATATCCTTTACATAAACGACAAACACAGAAATTAAACAATTATTTTATAGAAAAAAAGTTATAAGAAAGTAGCCTCTAAAGTTTTTTTTGTGAGGCAAAATGTAGGCGAGATCTCAGTTCAGCGCATATGACTAGTGTTTAATTTAAATTATAACTATTACCAGCGCATTTATGGTTGACATATCGTTCGAAGCGTTTCGTTTCTACATTTATTATCCGTGCGAATAAGTGGAACGCATAGCGCGTCCTTGTTCCCCGAACGGTAAAATCTGGGTATTTTCAAGTCGAGTGAATCAGTATCTTCTAGGCAAGCATGCTACATCTTCGGCCCCAACATCGCTTTCCATCAGGTGAGATAGTAGTAAAATGTTAGCTTATCAACCATTAAAAAACTTAAGCTGGAGTACGCGGAGTCAATTGGACGGTGTTAGTTTCGAATCTTTCAACAGGCTTTAACATTCAAAAATTGACGTAAGTGATATTTTTAATGCTACCTTACTAGCGATCACTGGTCTATCGGGGTATCTAAACTCCTAAATTAAAAAACCTCTTGCCAAATACAAAACAGTGTTAAGAGGTATCCCTGTATATTCGTTCTTATCCTACCTACTTATTCCTAGCTTCAACCATACTAACATCATGGCTTATCTGCAAGACACTAGTCTAAGGCAAAAAAGAGATGATGTGAAAGAGCACGACAGTCTATAATCATAGAAACTTCTAGCGTGGCACTGCATTGAGCCTCTCCTGATGAGTTTTATGTTCTTTTCACAGTACCTAATCACCGTAAGTTATTCAAGAGGTCACCTCGTCCCGTACATAGTGTTATACATAAAAAGCTTTCGTTCTTTATCATAATTTATTGTAATTATTGTCATAGTAATTCAACACAGAATATTTTTATTTAGTTGTCTTAGCAATTTTGCTGAAACTAAATACAACTTGCAATTATAATATGAGCATTTGAGTCCCTACTCTTAACCCGTTTGTTAGTGCAAGAGCACTTACAAACTAGCTACTAATTTGCGTCTGTTTATTGTCATTCAAAACAAGCATAATTAAAAGTTCCTTTAACAAGATACTAAAAACAAGGGTTTAACTAGTAGTGTAGACTGAAGATGCTTTGCTAGCACAAGTTCTAGAAATGCTAATAAAAGGGTATCATAATTTTCGATTCGAAACGTCCATATATTTAATGCAGTACTTAATTACGTAGTATTAATTGTGTGGTCAAAGTACCTCATCAGGGATGCAGTATATGTTAGTGAAAATAATTCAGCTGTTATAAATCAAATTACAGCCGTTATTGCAGTGGTTTTATTATGAATTTTAAATGCTTGGTTGTCGTATAGTGGGTAGTCCTAGTACCAGGAGTTTTCAAAGTATTTATATCCTTACACATTTACAAACTTACGCATTTATAATATGATAGTGTGATGATTTGTAAACCATAATTTAATATAACAGCTAGTGGCAGCCCGTATAGTAGAGTTTGTTCAAGAGTATATAGACGGGGTCGCATTTCAAGCAATAGCAGTCACCGAATAGCGGCTAATAACCAACCCAACACTATCAAACAATTATCATCTCAATTACCTTAAACACAGACACGCTGTATAAACAACTGCTAAGCTAAAAATTCATACTGAAATTCTAAATAAACTACTGTTCAAACGGCGAGGTGGTTATGTCTGTCGATGAACTCGTGTCTTTATATTGTACTAGCCGTGCCCCGCGGCTCAACTCGCTATTCGCAATTATAAAAGTAGCCTATATGTTAATCCTAATTATAAACTATGTACATTTAAATTTTCATCAAAATCCGCTCAGCTGTTTAAGCGTGAAGAGAGAACAAACATACTTACACACTTACACATTTACAAACAAACTTTCAGATTCATGATATTATTGAGTATCATTTTAGCAATAAATCGAAGCTTTTTATAAACACAAATCTACTGCCTGCGACCAACGATCTACTGAAATTAGAGATACCGTGCACGGAATAACATAAATTACAAAAGTTTATTGTTATAACCGCGAACGAAAATAGATGTTAATAATGTAATTATGACTCTGTAAACACAGTTATTCTTTTCGGACGTACAATAGATTTAATAGTACATAGAGGTAAATCTCACTAAGCGGATATCATTTCACTATTAGCCCATTTTTACATCAGTAAAATCATTAACACAATTTCCGCTGGCGTAGTTGGGTTCAGCTTAGAAGCAGCGGGTTTTTGCTTAGAATTATCTACAAAACGAAATTTGTGTTTATGGTTCTGGGTATGATTATATAATATGTAATGTGAAGGTTTCTAGCACACACAATACAAACCATTAAACTTAGTGTGGGGCTGTGAGTGTGAAAGCGCGCGTCTAGATTTATCAAAAGTTATGTCAAAAAGGAACGAATTTTAAGCCCTTCGTTTCACTGATACCGGAATGAACTTTTCAAATTTTATTAATGGAGTAGTGACTTTTTGAGAGTACCCACTCGTTCAATGAATAAAAGTATCCGTATTTTTAAAGGATCGATGGTTGTGTAAAATTGAGTGAGCCCCAAGGGAACGTGGTATCAATTTATTCGCAAATAAATCTTGTCTCTCCCACTTATTATGAATCCGCTACCACTTCCACGGAGGAACCTAATTAGATTCAGTATCGACAGGCCTTGAATGTACGCGTTTATTAAATAAGATTGGGTTCTATATTGCCTATCTTTCCTATCTTCTCTAATTTACTCCAAAAAGGTGTCGATAGCTTGCGAAATATATTCTGAATTACTTTTCTTCATCCGTTTTTACACAACTTTTATTCGATTCATTTGTGTTTAACTAAAAAAGTATATAAACAAAACTGAAAAGCACATAAAAGTATTAAGTAGTAAGAATTTAACATATATCGTTTTATCTCTTTACCATTACACTTTGCGAATTTATGTTATACGGAAGACAATATAATAAAGTGATATCAACATGCTTTCCTGATGTTGATAGCATCGGGAAACACAGGTTGGCTTGATACAAAAATACAAGTAGATAGATAGATAGATAGATAGATAGATAGATAGATAGATATACTCTTTATTTAGAATTCAGTAGATTTAGTATTCAGTATTTTATTGCAACTATAAAGTAATTACAAGGATATTATAATAAAATTGGTTAACAGTTCTTTATAGACCCTGGTAGGGCACTGCAATTTACAATTTAGAAGAGAGGAGGACAAAATAAACAAATTTAATATTATATTATATTTATTGACATAATAGATGATGTTACCAGGGTTGCACTATCAACCTCCTGTTTTCCATAATCAGGGGGTGGATAGTGGACTCTTCAATGGCTAAAACCCTCGAGTTTGGGCTCATTTGTTGTTTTGTCTGGTGCAATATAGTGACGAAATCCTTGCTCATTACATTTTTTGTGAAACTAAACATGTGCTCCAATTACCACGACTTTAAGTGTGATTGTCATGTTTTTAAGCTTTCTTATTCCTGCTTCCTTGAATGTTCAAAATGGCTAGACATTAAATAGAGATCAAGAAAACATTATTTCCGCACGACTTAGATCCGCTCCCGGCAAATGATTTCATCCGCCGATGTGAATTCTTACCTAAGATTCAATTAACTTCGTAAGTGCCCATCCAAACTTTAGGAGCCGTCACTCAGCGTGGAAATGTGGAACGTAAAGTTTGGTATACTAAACATTTCAAATCGTTTGCATCAAATCCACATTCTCTTCTTAATGTCACGCTTTAGAAAGCTATAGAAATAGAAAGCTGAGCGTTGTAGTTGGGATTAAAACTTGAGTTAAACTGGCTTCACAAGATGGAAACTTTATTTAACTTTATTAAATCTATTGATTCACCCTGGAATGAGACTTTACTAAATGTTTGGCTAATATATAAACCAGTCATTCGCGCCGAACTCAGATCTCGCGCCTACATTTTGCCTCATAGAGAAAAACTTTTGAGGTTACTTGCTTATAACTTTTTTACTATATAATAATTGTTTGATTCCTGTATGTGTTATTCGAGTACAGGATATAAGGGATATTATACGTAAGTTTCAGCGTTCAGTGTGAAGCCGTTTTTAAGATAGACTCCGGGACAAAATAGGTCTAGAAACAGTGACTTTGATGGCGTACCAAATCGTTATTTTCCAATATAGTTTTTTTTTAAACCGGTTTCGTACTCTACTTGTCAAGCCCTTTTCAACGATACCCCACAAAGGTAGATAAAAAATATGTTGTTACCCACTTACATGTATGGAAGAACCCATCATATTTTCATTTATATAATTTTAAAAGTCAGTTATAGCTTTGGGCCGTAGTTTTACATATTCTATGAGAATTTGAAGTCATTCGCTTATATAGTTTACAGTAGACGCTAGATACTAGCTCTCAAGTATAGCTGCTGAAATATCATGCACGTATATGTAATCAAGTAGTATAGTATCTGAACTGTATATAGTTGTATAGTACTCTACGCAATAGTAGAAAAAATCAAACCTAGGGACTAAAAGAATCCATTCAGTGAGATTAAGTCAAATAAATTCGAAATTTAAATTTGAAAACAGACTTACCGATCCATTCCTTGTTCTCGACAGCAATGGGACTACCTCTCGCTCGACTGCTGCAACAGCCAGCAGCGGTGCAAAGATAGCCAGCGCAACCAGCCACAATGCTGCTAGTAGGCTGCAGGCACCACGCCGGGACGGCATCCACGGCTGTCGCAGTGACTGAGTGATGGCTAGGTACCGGTCCACAGACATCGCTGTTATCGTAAAAACGCTCGATGCTACGGCTACACCTGGAACAAAAAAAATTGATTGTTTTTGGAAGATCGTGATCTCTCTGTGGTCAGTTCTTCAAACCTGAAGATCGTGATCGTGGTCACCAGGCATTTTGGACATAGCTTTGACGGCTTGTCTTCAGTAGATTCTTTTTGTAGTTTATGAGTTTGCTTTGCTATCAATCAAAGTTGAGAATTCTGAACTGATGTTGTATTCTCTTTTAGGACATGTGAGATATAATTAAACGCAAGCAAAGCTGAAAAACTGACTTCACCGCTTTATCTTTGGAACTTTGATTAGATTAGATAAACTAAACACGCATTTAGGAAATAACGGATAACTTAAAACAGATGTATATAACTGTGTTTGTTATGACTAAGTTATGAGGGTCAAACTACAGAAGCAATAATCTGCAAACTAACTCAAAAGATAATTAGAAACACGTCTTTGGGCCGTTTACTTTAGTTAAACTATACTTTATGCAAATTTTATAACTGTAAATGGAAATTAGAGTTATATAGCAACGGTACGACTTTGCCAATTTCGCCTGCACGTGGTACCCCTGTTGATATTTTTTTCATGCAAAAATAAAAAAAAATGTTTCAAATACTTTATTACGCCCGCCGCTGTCAGAAGAGTATGTGATGAAGAACGGTAGCTGATGAAATAGGGTTGCAAATGACATATTTTTTAAGAACTTTAATTAATTATAACTCAATATTCATGTTGCTGTCGCGAGCTTAAAAGGTCCTGTTAGACTGCATACATGTAGCTAGATGTGTAGCTTGAGTATTACTACACCTTAATGTTACACATTGTATATACCAGATTTATTACCTATAGACGCGTTCAATAATGAACAGAAAAGTGAATTAGATGCAAAACGCGAGGATATCAAAAACAGACTATCAGCTAACATAGCTTACAACTTTTCAAATGGCATCCTTACATGTGTGAGCTGTGCACGCACTTTTACTGGCAAAATTGGTTATATAAGCCACATCAGAGCATCACATCATATCTCTACCGAATAAAAAGCAGAAGCCGGTCGCCGTAGATGACATTGACATGGATGATATTATTATTATTTGTATAGTTTATTCGTAGCTTTTAAGGACCGCACAAACCATTTTTATGTTTCTGTCAGATTATGTCATTTACTTTACATTCAGAATAATGATAGTTTCATGGCGAAACATTGATTTACGTCTATCTGTTTAAATTGTTTTTTGTTGTAATTGTACAATACAATCTAGTCGCATCAATAACTTAAGTAAATAACATAAATTTAATATTTGTATCCCTCAGATAAATAACACAATGTTATATAAAAGTACTTTTGTTAATGCAATTAAGGTGTATAACCACTTACCTACACAAATGAAAGCCCTTAATGGTAAACCATTTAAATCAATTCTCAAACAATGGCTTAAAAGTAAAGCTCATTATAACCTTAAAGACTACTATGATGCTGAATAACTGAATCTGAGTTTTGTATATATCTGTAAATGTCAGTCACATATTTTGTAATGATAATAAGTTTTTTATTATTTTTACAATCTTTCCAATTAGTAACTTAAGTTACAACTATTGTACGTCCAAAGAGGACAAACTGTTGAATCAAATTGTATATTTAACATCTGCTTTTGTACACAGTTATAACAATAAAATTTTCTTATTCTTATTCTCAAATGATCATCATATTCGTGGATTAAAAATTCTGATGCCTCACCTCCTTACAAGTAACGTGCCGAAACTTCAAATAGTGAATAACCCTTCAAATGTAGCCTCATATACACTAAAACAGCGTTCACGGCCTGCCAATCACATACTATAATATAAACTAATTTTTAATCTCAGTTATAATTAATCATCGTCACTTACCATCAGGTGAGATGGCGGTCAAACGTTTGCCTATTTTAAATAATAAAAAAAAAAGTTGTGTTATTGGCGTGTAAATAATTAGATAACACAACTAACATTATTTGGCCAGGTCTTGAACACTGGTAATCTATACAATGCTACAATTAAACAAGTTTCGTTATGTTTAATGAGTTATTAAATAAAATGTAGTTAGTTAAAATGATTCTTCATTCATATCTAAGACCATAGCTTATGAAAACACTTCATGTGCACACTTACACAAATCGTTTAGATGCATCCTGTAGGTTTTTTTGCAAATTATACAAATAAGGTTAGATGTTTACAAGATAACACAAATAAAATCCAATTATTCTGTAATTTGGTTTATTCAGTAGAAGTTGATAAAATTATTTGTAGCTAAGTAAGTCGGCAATTTTATGAAGGAGATGGATAAGCCCTAACTCCTAACTAGGTTACCTTGTGTGTAGGATATCAGTGCTCTTTCATTTCTGTCTAAGTAGGTATACGCAGAACTTCATTAATTTCAAGTGTGGCTGTTATGTTAAAGAGCTCTGCATTGTAGGTATAATAATAATAAGTACTAAATAGGTATATTCTAGACAAGCATGCTACATCTTCGGCTACATCTCGATAGTCAAATGCTTGCCTATCGAACATAAAAAAAACCACTACGCTCTCCTCATATTTACTTCACAGCAAGTAATTTTACATGACTATTTTAAGGTTGATATAAAAATAAGGTACATAGGAGAGTCTCGGTTTCGTAACAGTAGAGTTTTATGTGGATGAATCGTTAGCCCACCGCACAACCCCCGAAATGCTGGAGGGCCACATCCTACTTTGGTCAGCGAGTCCATCGGACTTAGCCGGTAGCTAGCTAGGCTGTACTACCGACCATTCCCCCATCCGCCACCCGGGAGACGCTCCCCTACGCTCTGAGGCCCAGCGCGGGGAAAGCCGGGGCGCAGACCAGTGGGTCGGCCAAGGTATCGCTGGATCGACGAACTGGAGGCGGACTTGCGTCTGCTTCAAACCCACAACTGGCAAGAAGTTGCGCAGAACCGAGACCAATGGCGTTCTCTTATCTCGGAGGCCAAGGCCCACTTTGGGTCGCTGAGCCAGCGGAGTAAGTAAGTAAGGAGAGTCTCATTTATATAGTAGATGTATAAAATGAGTCATCAAATGAATAAAAGAGTAAAGAATGAGGTTAACAGCTACCAAGTTTTTTTTTTTTTAAACAGTTTTATTTTAAGGACCTTTATTTTAACTATATGACGGTCCTATTATATGTTCTTACGTTAGGGCAAATAAAGTAATTCTTGGAAACTAAAGAAAAACATCTATGTTTTTTATTTTGTGTTAATCTGGAACTTACGATTCTACAACGCGGCAACTTTTTCAACCTACTTTAAAAAAGGAGGTTCTCAATTCGACAGTGTTTTTTTTTACTTATCTGTAAGAGACACTAGTTTCGTACTTTAATCTCGGAGATTGAAGTTTTCTCAAAGGAGTTGGGAGAAAGCTGTCTGCGGCAGGGCCGAAGCTTACCAAAATTGAATTCATTGTAAGGGTATAACTGTGAGACTATGTTTGAAGTCGTCATTAAATAAAGAGGTAGGTAAGAAACTATATAAAACTTTAAACATATCTATACATATTTAAACTTTAATATATCCATATTAAACTTTAAACTTATAACGCCAAAGTTCAGAAACCCGAATAGTAGTACGAAATGGCTTCTTATAGATTATACAAAAAAAAATGTTCTTCGTAATACTTCGCTACTACACGTGTATTTTTGAAATGACAATTTGGAACTCTTTACGTACTACTAACTACTACAAACTCTTCTTCTTAGTTATGGCTTCGCAATATTGTGCATTTAGCCAGTGTCAAGTGATAATATAATATTTCAAGTGTATTTAATTTTATAAGTCCTAGTCACAAGTCACAATCAAAGTCAAGTAAAAGAGTCAAGGTCCAGTCATAAAGTAAAGTCATGCCCTAGTAAAGTGGTAGAAACTTAACTAGAACTTCCATCGGAGTTTTAGAGCGAAGGTGAAAATCACGTTTTTCAACTTTGTATGATTTGCCTACACTTATGCACGTTCACTAAGTATTAACGGTTAATAATCCACCATTATTACACATTAACACTCGAAGAATCACAGGTTTTGGATTTTTTTACAAAATCAACAACGCCATTTTTTCACTTTCAATCAAAAAGCCTACTAAAAACTCTTTATATACCCATGACAATGGCATTTGTAAATTTTTATGTCACTACTATTGTACCGCGGACCCCATTTTAAAACTCAGCCTATGACATCGGTAGAATTGAGACGAATTCAACGTCAAATAGTCGGTAAATTTGAGAACGAAAGTAGCGTCAAGAATATCTGTTTGAAAGTCACTTTCAACCGACTTTAAAAAGGAGGTTCTCAATTCGACTGTATTCTTTTTTTGTATGAATGTAATGCGACATCTCCGCCAATTATGAATCAATTTTGATGTTTTATTTTGTTTGCTAGATTATACTTCCGAGGTGGTCCCATGTAAATGTTATCGAAATCGATCAAGCTAAAACCAAAATATAAGCGGTGAAGTCGGTTTTTAATTATACTAACCCAATATAATTTGTATCATTTGTATATTCTGTTAATATTTGCTATCTGGTGCAATAAACCAATACAATATCATTAATATCCGCTCATAGCATGTAATAATAAAAAGGAAAATAACATGTATGACCCCGTATTCCAGGTCTAGTGTGTTTACCAGCTTCGATTACATCGTCACTTACCATCAGGTGAGATAGTGGTCAAAGACTAGCGTGTCACAAAAAAAAAAAAAAAAAACCCCTTAACCCACTCTTAGTATCAATAAAGTAAATACTAAACAACATACTCCTAGCTATCAAATTTTCTAAACTGGCAAACTGTCCACAAATGTATGGATATCACAGTATTGAGTAGACTGTACGTCAAGTTAGTTATGAATATTATAATTTGTAATAACGGGTATTGCGACAGGAACCTTGGAAATATAGGGATATACATCTTATATATAAAATTCTCGTGTCACAATGTTAGTTACCTTACTCCTCCGAAACGGCTTTACTGATTTTTACCAAATTTTATATGCATATTCAGTAGGTCTGAGAATCAGCTACTATCTATTATTCATACCCCTAAGTGATAAGGGTTGTTCACCCTTAACTTTTTTTTTTGGACAACATTATTTGTTTTTGTTTTTCTATAATGTGGCATTAAAAAATACATACAACCCTAAATTTTTACCCTTATATCACCAACCCCTATTTTTTAATTGCCATTTTAGTAATTTAATCATATTTTTTGTCTACACTAGAAATTACCTAGAAATAATTTATATGGCGAAACAACGTTTGCCGGGTCAGCTAGTATTTCTATAAAACTAAATGTGACTTAGGTTTTTGATGTTCACTGAGAAAAATGTGTCGTTGTTGTTGCAACGTGACATTTTTCGTTTGGTTTGTTGATGTGACAACTACAATAATTATTTAGTAACAATCACAACATTATTTGGTAATAACTAGCTTATTTTGTAATAATTTACCGACTTCACCGCTTTATCTTCGTACCCATGATCAGATTTGATGAATGAAATACGCATTATTGAGGATAACTCAAACAGTGCTGCTCAGATCTTGATCAAATTTAAATGGGACCAAATGGGAAGCATCACCATTAAAAAAAAAATCTAAATCGGTTCACCTAGAAATATGTTATGAGGTAAACACACATAAAAATATACAGTCGAATTGAGAACCTCCTCCTTTTTTGTTAAGTCGCTTAAAAATAAATTAATAGGTATAATTGTGACTAGAAAATATGCTTCTGAGGGGTCTAGTCTAGTATAGTTGACCTAAATTTTATCTCCGTGTATAGACGTATTTAGTAGATATTGTTTTTATCTATATTATTATATTTTATGTTATTCTACATACTTGAGTTACCTATAGACTCGATGTCTTGTAGGTAACGTAGGTCTTTGCTGTATATAGTTTTAGTTTAGTTTTAGGAAATATAGGCAATTGGCCCTTAGATGTTAGTGAGTCTTATCTGTTCTACATACAAACAACATTATTTGAATATGTAATACAGTATTGCACAATAATAGTGTACAAAAGGATCTACCAGTCATCCAGACGGAGGGAATTGAATGACAAGAAGCGTCATAATTCAGTGAAAAAGAAAATGTATATAAGACCCCGCAGCTTTACCCGCTGATGATGATGATGATTAAAGTAGCGTATGTCCTAATCCAGAGTATAAACTACCTATATTCCAAATTTCATGAAAATCAGTTAGTAGTTACGGAGATACGTGGTAATAAACATTCATACACACACACGCAAACTTTCGCATTTATAATATTATTAGGATTAACGTATTTACACTTACAGCCGCACACTAAGCTGAAAGACTTGTACCGCGGGTGCCGTAAACGTCTATACATTACACACAGAACACCTAAAACCAGAATCACATATGTCTCTTGGGATGGAAAAGTGTGCTCCTGCAGGAAATCGAAAACAAGAAGCCCTCCTTCTGCCGGCTGGGCAGAAGGCAGGTCTCTGCCTTCTGCCCAGCCTTTCAAGACCTGCCTACTGCAAACTGGGTCGTAACTATAGATAACCTAAATGTATATACTACTCAGTAATTTGTGTCTTGTAATTACATTGAAGAGATACGTTAGCTATACCGTTGTCTAACCTATTAATTAAACTACATAATTATCGTATCCTAGTTTCACTTAAAACAACTACGTAGGGTTCGGGTTTGGACCCTCTTTTGCAGAAAACCTTTATAGTGCGCTATAAACTGTGAACATGGCTCTATAGTTATGTAAACGTAACCCTTATTAATTTAACCCAGAGGCGAATCCTTGAATTTATAATATCTTCGATAAATACGCTTCATAAGTTCTAAAGTATATACTGTTTGAAGGTTTAATATCTGGATGACCGAGCTTTGCTCGGTTTTTTGTTTTTGGTAGAATGTGTTTGAATTTGTAGCCTCAGAAAGCTCTATCTAGTGTCGAGTAGAAAAAGTTTTTTACATCGTTCATGGCGTAATAGATGGCGCTGATAGTTTCTTAAACCCGGTTTTTCAAATGCAGTTTGGGAACCGAGATCCTGATTACACATATATATATATATTATATTTATACAAGAATTGCTCGTTTAAAGATATTAGATATAAAAACAAATACTTTCGTTCTACAACACACACACACACACACACACAAATTGTCTACAATTAATTTTTACTATTATATTTTATACAAAGTTTATTAATTTAAATGTAATACAATGTAGCCATATTTATAACTGTAAATCCGGGAGAACTGTCTCCACAGATCTCACTATACACTTGTACCTACGAGAAACAAGTCATCAATAAATGTATATGGTTCCAATTTAAACTTCCGATTGACTTAGTCGGGTGAGCATTTGCTTTCTAAGCAAGGGTATCGGGTTCGATTCCCGACGTGAATACAATTTCTCTCCCCAAAGAAAATGTGTGTTTCTGGTTCTGTTAGTGATTGTGTGTGATGTGAATGTTTCCGGCATCCAAGAAGAGTCATCGAACTTAGTATGGTGATGTGAGTGTGAAAGCGTTAAAAAAAAATATTGATCACCAATTCTCCATTAGAAAGTAAGATGCCCTGCGTTATTTTTTATCAAATCAAAATCGTTTATTCACATGAGCCCCAAAGAGGTACTCATGAAAGTTAATGACTCTATTGCCAGATTTGCAAAATTACAGCCATCTCGAAAAGAACCCGGCAAAAAGCTCTGTGGCGCATTTTGTTTTATCATTCTTAAACACATACATAATTATAGCAACCTATGTATATCTATATTAATAAAGTTAATTCTAAGTTATAGAGATTTGGGTCTGGCTTTTTTGTATTGACGATTAAATCAATCGTAAACAGATATCAAGAGAAGTAATATACACAATATTGAATGTAATAACTCATTTTACTAAACGTTTACTTCGAATCGCATCGATTATACGCAACCGAATGGTCTGAAATGGCAAGTGATTCAGCCCACAGCGATGTGATGGCAGAACGCGATGCCGAATTTGGAATTCAGATATTGGATTTGAATTTAGATACGGCCAATGAAAAGGCAATAAGTTTGTGTACAATTACAGATAGTACAATTTATGGAGAGATAGATAGGCACTTTAGCGCGATAATTATAGCGATTAGTTCAACTAAATTCTAGCAAATGGTTTTAAGGTAAATCTTATCTACCGACTTCACAAAAAAGGAGGAGGTACTCAAGTCGACTGTTGTTTTTTTTTTGTATTACGTACCTCATAACTTCGTTCCACGTGAACCGATTTTGAATTTATTTGTTGTTTGAAAGATCTTGCTTTCCAATTGGTCCCATTTAAATTTGATCAAGGTCTGATCAGTAGTTCTTGAAATATCTTCAATAATGCGTGTTTAGTACATCTAATTTGATCAAACTTTCGAAGATAAAGCGGTGAAGTCGGTTTTTTAAGCATTGCTTGCTTTTAATTATTAAATATTTGTAAATATAAAGACTTAATTTACCTAAATATGTATATAGGTTGCATAAATCTAGACCATCTACATACTTGGACATCATACCCTTCGACTTAGTTATATTAATTATCTCGTATATTTTTGCTCCTCTGTATCTATTTCACTGTTTTAGATCCGCCACCTCTGGGTTGCGAAAATCAGCGCATATATATATATATATATATATATATATATAATCTGAATCTCGTAAAAGGGCTCCAACGATTTTCACGAAAATTAGTATGCAGGGGTTTCAGGGGCGATAAACCGATCTAGGTAGGTTTAATTTTTAGAAAACGTCGTTTTCGGTCAGCTAGGTACTTTTATTTATAGTTCCAAATAACCATATTTTATTAATTAATTCGTATATAGACTGTCGCTTACACAAATTAATAAGTACTAACCTCATTTCTCATTTCCATTCTAGTAAAAATTTGAATATTCAACTATCGTCGATGCGCAATAGAAATGGTTTCTCCACAAGATAACATAGATATTCGATGATCTGGAAAGCTTTAGCTCGAGCGGTCTAAACGCTCTCACTGTGATTGAAAAAGTAGAGCTGTGAGCAGGAATGAATGAATGAACATGTGAGAGATTTTTTTATATAAAACTCTAAATAGTCTTGACTTTAAGGACCCAAAGATTAAAAGCAAAGATTTGAATAAGATCAGATACTAAATCTAGTTGAACAAAAAATCTACTTAGTAAATAAAAACTATTTTCTGTTTCACAACATACGCCTATATGAAGCGTAATAAGCTAATTTGGCTCTCGTGGCTAGCTAGCTATATATATGATAGCTTATTATAAAACGACTACATTAATGACAAGGATACGTGGACGCAAACTTTGCTAGCGCTTATTGATGACTACATAATATAAATTTACCTAGATTAAGATAATTCCTGTATTCATTTAAAGAAGTTTAAAAAAAATGCAAAGCCGAGTTCCCTGCCAGGTTCTTCTCGAGATGGCTGTTATTTTGCGAATCTGGCAGTAGAGTCACTAACTTTCATGCCTCTTTGGGGCACATGTTAATAAACGATTTGAAATTTATGTGTTCATTTGTGGATGGCACTATCTACCACAATACAGTTTTTATTGTCTAGTTTGGTTGCGAACTACCCATTGGCTAAGTTGAGCTGCCCGTTGGCTAAGTTGGGTGAGCGTTCGCTTTCTAAGTAGAGGTATCCGGTTCGATTCCCGGCGGAAACACAAGTTTTCTCCTCAAGGAAAACTTAAGTCTCTGGTTCTGGTTGTGATTGTGTGTGTGGTGTGAATGTTTCCGTCACCCACGACGCAAGTCTTAGCTTAGTGTGGCACTGTGATTGTGAAAGCGTTTATGTAAATGGTTTGTGTGACATCATCGTTTCACAGATATCAAAATTGTAAAAGCTATAACAACAAATTTTCAGGTTTATATTAAAATCAATTTTGAGATTTGCTTAATGATTAATCAAAGTGTATATCGGTCGTTAGGTAACATGAAGTGCTAGAGTAAATGCTATCAATATTTATTATAGCTTTAAGTTCTATTAACTTCAACGGCACGAGGTGTGAACACTTGGGTCCGATTCTGTGAGGCTGCATTAGAGAATATATCAAACAGTTTTATTATCTAAATTTAAATTAATTAAATAATATATTGCGCTTTGGATTAGTTGAGTGCGCATTTGCTTTCTAAACAAGTTTCAATTTTTTTTTTTTTTTTTATTTGTGACATGCTAGTGTTTGACCACTATCTCACCTGATGGTAAGTGACGATGTGATCGAACCTGGTAAACACACTAGACCTGGAATACGCAGGCTCTCAAGGATAACTGCCGGAACACCGTATTTGGCTTGGCGACAGACTTTCAACTTGATGGTGGTAAGCTACTTTGGTAGCAAGCCAGGCGAGCAACTCACAAAATGCTCTACCACCTCTCAAATGTCACCTGATTAGCACCACCCGGGGACCACGTGTAAGGAGTCAGACTTAAGGGGTATCCTCCTACGGATGTGGGTGACTCAGCCCCCAGATTAGAGAGAGAAATTCCTAGTAGAGACACTATTTTTCTTTCCAAAGGAAATCTTTGGTATTGTTACTAGGTGTGATTATGTTCATGATATCGGCATATATTTTCCGGCACCCACAATACAAATTGAAGCGATGGAGCGGAACTCATTACCTGTGTCTTCGTTCTCTTAACGGTACAATCTGGGTGTCTTCAAGTCTAGAGTGAATAGGTCTAAGCAAACATGTTCCATCTTCGGCCGCATCGTCACTTTCCATCAGGTGAGATAGCAATCAAATGCTTGTTCATCCGTCAAAAAAAACCTCTGTTGCGTTGCGTTGTCATTTGTATGCGGTAGTAAGTTTCACCACATTTTTTGTTGTCCTGTAGCTCGACATTTATCATGCCATTGGTATACCAGAATTGTCCCCCAGACACGTGAGACTGGTTGGCTCCGCGCCCAGATAACTAGTTGACACAGACGGGCTCTGATGCATTTCCAATAGACTAGGCTTGCGGCACTATTCTAGACTATTGCACTGTAAAACACTCTGAAGAATAGAATAATCAAATAAAACAAACGCATTATTCATATATTGAGTGTAAACTTAGGTAATACAATGGTCTTAAATAAATAAATATGCCCCCTATGTTTTGTCATATAGCGTATAATCGTCCTTGCAACTAATTAAATGAATAAAACAGTAAATCAAGATGTATTATATATATGTTATTAGAAAATTATTATTATTATGTTATAAAACAAAAATAATACTAAATTATATTGACAATTCATATATGTTTTGTTATTTATTACATTCATTTTAGTTGCATGCTCACAGTACGATATTATGAGTCCATTTTGAAATTTTTAATGTGTGCCCACACATTAAAAATTTGACGCATTTTTATATTTTTATGAACACGCACACCTACAGCCCCACTCTAAGCTCATAGACTTGTATAGTAGATGCTAAAACATTTACATATCACAAACAGAACTAAAGCACAAAATGTCCCTTGGGAATTAAAATTACGCCTGCCCAGGATCGAACCCTGGAGCCACGGCGCGGAGGACCGAGGGCGGTTCGCATATTAACGAATAGTGATTTCCAGGTGAAACGTTGTTTCCTCTAGTTTGCCTGGATACCCCTAAAAACTTACAAATATAGAAAATACAGTAACAACACTTTATAAATTTTTACGATCAAGAAGAAAAATCTGTCGCCAAGCTCTAAATATCAGCAGTAATTTTCCACAGCCAGTTATAAGTAAAGGTTATTTTTATCGCCCTCGATCACATCATAACTTACCACCAGGTGAGATAGTGGTCAAACGCTGGCCTATCGGAACTAAATAATATGCAGAGTAAGTCGTGGAATAAGCTTCTGGTCTCGCTCAGGTAACTACAGGCGTTAAATTTTAATTACAATACTTGCCAAGAGTTTATGCGCCACACGACTACTACATTTGCAATACAAGCGCAGTATGGTACAGAAAATGATTTTCTATATCTAATAGAACATTTATTTACGGAGTTATTTTTTAAAGCAGACTTTGACCTTGGTGCTTATTTTATTATGCAGATCATTCCACTATTATTTAATGATAAACAAAGCCAGTTAAAAATAATAGTATAACTAATTAATGTTGGCTCCGCAATCTTATACATTATGTCAAGTAATAAAATAATTTAAGAAAAACATTTCATAATAGAAGTCAAAGTCAAATAAAAGAGTCAAAGTATAGTCGAGGCATGCCCTAATAAAGTGGTAGAAACGTAACTAGAGTTAGTATTGGTGATTTAGAGAGAAAACAAAATCATGTTCATTAACTTTGTTTGATTTGCCTACGCTGCACGTTCAATAAATATTAACGGCTAAAGCCCAGTAATTGGGCTAATTTAAGTACTGTCCCACTTAATTTGACTTTAAAATGCTCAAAACAATCAGTTAAAATAGAGCCATTTCACAGAACAACAAAAGTTAGACCGACAATCAACTTGCTTGCTGTACTTATTTTACAAATTTTTAGCTACCAGTTTCGTAACGTTTTGTAGCCGAATTGACTCTAGTTCGTATTTGAAGTAGTACAGCGGCCCAGTATCCTCTGGGATGAACAAAAGGCTCATTGATCACGTAAGCTGCTTTAGACCAAACTAGCCTCGGATGTTGACGACAGTTTCCACGGTAATGACACGAACGAATTCCCTTGTGCGTGTTCTATCTAGATAACATGACTGTCTGATTTTTTCTGTAACCGGTTGAGTTCAATGTTACACGGTTGAATATTTTTCAATGTCAAATTAAAAGATTGCCGAAAGAGGACGATATGTAAATAACAAAATTAAACCAAGTTATTGTATCATTGATACAGAATGAAGTAGGTAAAACGTAGTGGTTATGAACACTATCTTTGGAAAGAGGACTGTTTTTGATTTGTAGTCTTAAGAACTCAAAATCCGATTTTAAAATTATTTGACGCATTATCCACTATATAGGACCATCCCCAATGGAAAAGTGTTATAAGTGTTTTGTAGTGTGTATGTGTGTCTGTCTGTAGCATCGTAGCTTTCAAACGGCTGGACCGATTTTGATATTTGTTTGAAAGTTGACTTGATCGAGTGTTCTTTTGATGAAACTCGGTGCAGCCATTTTCTTAGAGATAGAGGGTATTTTTTTTTATAGAACGTTGAGGATAGAGCGATGAGCATGATAACACGCTCCATTGACCTGCATTTGAAATGTATGAATTAAAATGTTGGTTATTAGATCCTATAAGCAATACAAAAAGTCCGTGTCACCACGTCTAACTCTACTATATCATCCAGTATTTTTATCCCAAAATATGTCATAAAAGCCTTATCATATAACAGAGTACATACTTGTCCGCCCGGGTGAAGCCAGAGTGGGTCAGCTTCTTATCTATAAACGTAATCATAACACTCTCCCATTTGACAGAAAATAGCCCTACAACTGACTCCAATGTCTCCCAGAACGGGCCTAATCCAATAAACTCTAATGTACTGTACGTACCTCGTAAGTTCTCATTATTTTATATCAACGCACCGTAAACGCCGTGAAATCCCAGAAGTGAAATGTCGATATTTTACAATAGTGGATGGGCAGTAAAAGCTTTATATTCTGTCTTACGGCCGTGCCCCGTTTCTAAGTCAAGGTGGACCGTAAAATAAATCCTAGTTTTATACGTTTCACTATAGTAAGGGCTACAAGCTGTTGCTAGCAATTTCGTGAAGATAAATAGGATCCGTATATAATTAAATGAAATTCCGCGTAAGAGCAAAAAAAATATTGTATTGATCAAAAAAACCTTTGATTTTTTTACGTCTTACTTTTAACACACGGGCCAATGAGAAGTATGCATTTTTTTTTGTTTTTAATTGATTTGTTAAGTTTATATTATATTGCCGAAAATAAATTTTCATTCATAAATAGTTATAGGTATTTCATATTAAAATAAAGATATTCAAATGCAGAGAGCAGGTTCGAGCATTTTGACGTTCTTTCTATGACATCCACAAGCCAATCACAGCTGCTGTTAAGGAAAGTTGACCAATCATTAATATCAAAAATGTGTGAACTAACGTCACGAATCAGTTTAGTCAAAAGCGTGCGTTCTGCTATTTTACATTTATATCACTTTTTGTTTATAGTAATTTCTAATTGAAAAGCATTCATTTAAGATAGTATAGTGATAGGTGTAACCTAATTTCACAACCAGAACCAGAAACATACATACTTACATCTTCGGCCTTATCAACGCTTTCCATCAGGTGAGATTGTGGTCAAACGCTTGCCTGTAGTACATAAAAAAAACACAAATTTTCCTTGGGAAAAACACTTGTATTCCAGCCAGGAATCAAACCCGATACCCCTACTTCGAAGGCAACGCGCACCTTACTAAGGCAATGGGCAGTTCAATGTTATGTTACATTTGATATATTTGAAACAGCAGAACGAAATTGAAATAAATATAGTACGTTGATAGTATATACCCTGAAATAGGACATAGCTACTTGAATCAGCGGGTTTCAGTTCATAATATCTTCTGAACCTGTCAAATAAAAGAGACTAATTGAGTCGGCACGGGGCCGAAATGCTGGGTGGTATTTGGGACAAAGGACAAGCCTTGCTATTCAGCGCGGTAATGCAGCCAGCATTTTGGGCACATTGCAAATCATTGCAATTCATTAAAATATTTTATGCATAATAGTACATGGATGCTCTTTTTATGTGTGACATTCCAACTTTTTTCTATAGAACCGAATCGAACCGAACCGATTTTGATTCTTTTTTATTTTAAAGCTGGTGCTTCACATGTTATCCCATTTAAATTTGATCAAGATCTGACTAGTACTTTTTCAGTTATCCTCAATAATGTGTATTTAATTAATTTAATCTGATCATGGGTTCAAAGATAAGCGGTTAAGTCAGTTTTTTTTAAATTTACTTGCGTTATAATTATGTAGCTATAAATTGAGACCTATTAAACACTCATTGAATGAAATTCTAACGCTTGAAAAAATACAAGTAAATCTGGGACCCATTTGGAACGTATTTCAATAAAAGAAATTAGTCAAAGAAACGGTCCAAGCCTCAAGTGGCTGTCCTGAAAGCATAGATAAATAAGATAAACCTAGGGCCTCAGAGGGTAAGATTGATTAGGATTGAATAAATTGATATATATATAGATTACAAAATGTTGAATCTTTTGCAATTGGAATATAAATTGATCAGTAATCCATCTCTTACATATTATGCTTACTTAAGATTTTGTTGCACGCAAAAATATTTTTAATTTTTAGTAGGTATTTGTATTATGTCTTTTGAATATGATTTTATAGGCAACTAGCCGTGCCCCGCGGCTTCGCCCGCTATAATCAAGTTAAAAAGTAGCCTATGTGTTAATCCTAGGTATAATCTATGTACATTCCAAATTTCATCCAAATCCGTTCAGCCGTTAAAGCGTGAAGAGGGAACAAACATACTTACACACAAACTTTCGGATTTATAATATTAGTAGGATGTATGTATATAACCTGTAACAGAAAGGTATAGTAATACTTGGTGGTGTTAATGTGTATCGTACTTGGAATCGTCTGCCACGAAAGTCGAAAACGGAGATATAATTTTCGATACAAAAAGTAAAATTATATTTTTCAAATATTTTTGTCAACCCTACGGTTGCATCTGTGGGGCGTGAACTTGACCTTTGTTATGGCCACCACTGTCAGACGTCTAGGTCAAAAGACTACGTGGCTTAGAACGGTAGCTGATAAAATAGGGTTGCAAATGACATATTTTTTTTAGCAACTTAATTCATCATCACACAATATCCATGCTGCTGCCGCGAATGAAGAAGTTCATGTTAGACTTCATACATGCAGATGCGTGACTTGACTATTACTTCACCATTCTGTTACACATTGTATGGTATAAGTGTTTACCTACACATAAAAATAAATAAACAAAACAAACGCTTTCACAGTCACGGCCCCACACTTAATTCAAAAAATTGTATCGTGGGTGTCGGTAACATTTACATTACACACACTATCACACCAGAACTAAAAGCACTAATGTCCTTTGGAAAGGATAACTGCATGGTCCCTATGGATCGAACCCAGGATCCTCGGCGCACAGGGCAGAGACCTGTGCACCGGGTCGTCGATATATCTTAAGGAGGTGTTGACCTCAAATTACCATCGTTTGTACCACCATAAGTGACTCCTTATTTTATAAAACGTATATTGCGTGCCTGGAATACGACGGTCACTCAATATCACGCAAATCCGAAACTCCAGGGACTCTAGACTGATCATCTAACAAAACAAACTAACCACGGATGTTTTACAACTGTATCTTTTCCTGGTTAGATAGTATCAATTAGGATACTAAACATTAGCCATGATAAAATCAATCCGATCTGGCCACTGACCTGACTTTAAAGATTTTTGTTTTTTTTTAATTATATGGTTGGCGTTTTTTCACGATGTACGTACATTGTAAAAGTGTCAAGTAAATAGATGTATAATGCATTTTTTCCCGCAAGAATAGTAAAATTATCTCTAAAATATTTTGAAATAGCAACAAGTGATGAAAATTTTGTGTACCAATTCATTTAGGATGTGATGATGCGGCATGATGATTGACAGTTTGTCTTTTTGTTAGATCGTAAAACGGGCATGGTGGAATTAACTCGTGTAATTCCTGCGCATACTCTCCAAAATCTAAACGGCAGAATACCGATAGGCTTGCGACCTTACGTCGGTGACCGAGACTGTAATTTGGACTCGACTAGCTTATCATCGTCAATGAGTCTTTTTGCTCGCCGGTGGATGGAATCAAGAGCTTCAAGCTGGTACTTAGCGGATCCATCCCACAGGTGGCCGCAGTACTCCATACACGATCGGAGTTCTTAAATTCTCGGCGGGAGCATAATTTTCTTTATTTATTTCGGTTAAAATTGTATGCGTTTGTAATTTAAACGTCTATCACTCACAAATCAAGTCTTTGATTTACTTGTGTTATGACTGTGAATGTGTTTATTATTAACGTAGATAAAATATGTATTTAGAACCTTTGTATACTAAAATCTATTGTTTGGTATATCTATTACTAGCTGCGCCCCGCGGTTTCACCCGCGTGGTAATGGAAAATTATGATAATGATGATAGAAAGTATTTTATTATGTCGTCAATTTTTCAATGTTTTTATATTATTCTGCTATTCAGGACGGAGACAAATCCAACAAATTAAAAATCATGAAAACAATTACATTATGTAATGTATGTAAATTGGAACTAAGTATTTTTTATGATAATCTCACTTATAGGTATTATAAACGCTATAGTTTGTAAGGATAGATAGATAAGATCTTACATTCTAAATATGCACGCCCCTCCATAAACATTTTTATACATTAGACACTCGATCGTTTGACAAAGGAGATGTTTCAAAATTGTAGTTTTTGCGTGAAAGAGTAACAAACATACATCCATACATACATTCTTACAAACTTCCGCGTTTATAATATTATATATAATATATATATATATATATATATATATATATATAATATATATAAGTAGGATATGACCTTAATGTTATTTAAGCCCCACGTGAATAAATTCATGCACAACAACTAATCTGAGTAATCTGACTTACAGTGAAGGTAAAGTTTAACAAAGGAAGTGCTTCATTTTAATCTGTTAGTTGTGGTATAAAAACTTACGAGGTTCAAAAGCTTTAAAAGCTTGAGCCCTTAAGCATTTCAACAGGGTTTAAATATGTCACAAGGGTAGAGTAGTATGATAAAATTGGATTTACAAGTGCATATCATAAGAGTCTGGTACACAGTTGTTAGAGACATAAGGTAAAGGTTGATCGCATTAATGTTAATGGTTGTTGTTTTATATTCGGAATAGGCAAACATGTGGCCACTATCTCACCCATATATTGTCACTAACAATAGTTTCAACTCTGAACGATTAAAATATACTATTATAAAGCTTGATATAATGGTATATTTTAGTAAAAAAAAGTATATTAAAAATTATATATATTTTACATACATTTTATTGCATTACTTTTTTATCTTTACCTCCCGACGCAAAAACGACGGGATGTTTTAAGTTTGACGTGTCTGTGAGTGTGTATGTGTCTGTCTGTCTGTCTATCTGTGGTATCGTAGCTCCCAAACGGATGAACCGATTTTGATTTCGTTTATTTTTTTGTTTGAAAGTTGAATTAGTCGGGAGTGTTCTTAGCTATGTTTAATGAAAATTGGTGAAGCTGTGTTTCAGATAGAGGGTCGGGGGTATTGTCAAAATGTTAAACTTGACACTTGTATATGAAAACTTTTGATCACTTAAACACCTGTTGGTTCTGCGTCGGTTGGCTCTTGTAAAGACGTTATTTATGTCCCAGTTAATATTGTAAACGCGGAAGCTTCTGTGTGTGTATGTGTGTGAATGTTTGTTACCACGTATAAACCGATTTTGATGAAATTTAAAAGAACAATGGCGAACTCCCATACATCATTTTATTTGAAGTAAAATAGTATCGTATATGGATAAAAAAATATCTTACGTAAGGCCGGTTGCCTTCTGAGCTTCATTTTAAAAGAATTATCGTTTTAGAAGGCCTAGTTTTAGAGATATTAAACAAACCATATTTATAGGTTATGGCTCGGCACACTTCGCCGATCTCTTTTTTAATAAGCCAACAGTTCTGACAGTCGTGAATTCGTGATAAAAGCCCATTCCAAAGAGCCACCACTACGTTTTAGCCCAAGTTTTAGCTTTTTACAAGAGTTGGACGAGAAAACAAACGTCGCAGTTTTGCCGCGAAAGTGAAAAAATGGCGTTGTTGATTTTGTATAATTTCCAAAACCTGTGAATAGAAGTTCTAGTAAAGTTTGTACCACTTTACTAGGGCATGCCTTGGCTATGATTGGACCTTGACTGTTTTACTTGGCTTTGACTGTGACTTGTGACTAGGACTTTTAATATGAAATAAACTTGAAATATATTATTACTTGACACTGGTTAAATGCACAAGATTGCGAAGCTAATATTAAAAGAAAAAAGAAAAAAAAAACAAACGTCAAAAGTGAAAACGTCTTTCATACGACAGTATGGTATTGCCATGACATTTGCTTTTCCCCCTTAAATGACTGCAATCGCAACCGCAGCTGTTTTTAAAAAACCTGTGAATGACAGACGGATTCTAGGCATAGATGGTTCATACATAATAAGCCTGAAAAGTACTACCTAACAGTTACCATAGTATTTTTTGTTTTATGCATACATCATAAGCATTAGTATTACGGCTTAGGAATATAGAGATGAGAATGCACTAGGGTAAGGCAATGGAAATGGTAACATCTTATTATATAACCACAGCATAGACAAAAACAGAAAAATGAAAAATGGTTGAAAGTAATCGTTTTGTTTCTTTTAATGTGTATTTTTTTACCTGGCTTCGTCTGCCTTTTCTGTTGTATTAGTAAATCTTTGTAATTTATTTGAGTGAATTTCGTTAATTTCACATTTAAATACGATCAAACATAGGCCAAATAAAATTTCGCCATTGTTCTTTAGATAGTTTAGGTTCCGAAATAACACATATGCTACTTTTAACTTAATTAACGCGAGTTACATAAAAATGTTACATAAAAATGTTTGATCTACATTTCAATCTTGCTTACGATAATTTCTTACCAACGGTAAGACAACAAACAATCTAATTAAAAGTAGCCAAGAAAAATCTCTACTTCTCAGGTTGCTTTAAACTAACCAAAGCGCAATCCGTTGTGACACTGTACGACACTGTACTGTGACTAAGCCTGTTGGGTTGGAGCAATATTCGCGTGAGGCTATTGAGCCACTTAGGCTTTAACATCCAACGGGACATGCAGCAGCTTAAGCTGTCTATAAATGAAGCGGTATTACGTCACACTATCGCACCAAAGGTTTTATACAAAACCCCGTCACAAGCGCCGATGGCGGTAGGTATCGTACCTGAACACATCTGATTACTGGAAATTAACTCAAATTTATCAAAAAATATTTATTTACAATTCATTTAAATCGGGTGCATAGATCCCATTACGTGTACTATGCATATGTATTATTTTTTAGATATATTTTTTTTTATTATTATTTTATTTAGTCATACAAAAATTCTTTTAATAGTGCCAAATTTTTACCACTCTATTATTTTTGATGCATGCCTACAGCCTTCGCTTTTCAACCATGGTTGACTGGTAGAAAATGATTTTATAATTAAGTCCACCCTTTGTACCTTTTTTGGGCAATAAAGAGTTAAATAAAATAATAATAATAATCCCGGTAAAACAGGACACCAGGGTATAATATACCCCAATAAATAATTAATTGACGAGTGGAAATAATTGAAGGTATTCTAAATTACTGATACTCGAATAGAAATTACAATCTTCCAATGACAAGTCATTAGGGGAATGCTATATTTTCAGTGCGAACAAAAAATTGTGTTTGCTATGTAGTTGTTGTGTGGTGTAAATGTTTCCGGCACCGCGATCTACATCTTGGAATTTAATACGAGGCTGTGAGTGTAAAAGCGTTTGTTTGTGTTATTTAAGCGTGGTGGCTTGTAGTGAGCTCTTTTTATAATAGATGTATATTTAATATTGACGTATAGTTACCATAAAGTGGCTAGGAATCCTGTATCATACAGTTTTTTGTATAAATATTATAGAAAAGAAGAAGTGAGCTGAAATAACAATGGGCTGATTCTATTTATCGCAGAAACGACCATTTCGAGAGTAGATGAGTTCAGTGCGAAGACTGCAATTGGTTAGATAAGACGAAACAGATTGTTAGGACTTTAAAATAAGAGTTGAATTATAGAGAGTCTTCAAGTCAAGAGTGAATAGGTATCTTAAGGACAAGCATGCTACATCTTTGGCCGCATTATCGCTTTCCATCAGGTAAGATTATGGTCAAATGCATGCCTATCGAGCATAAAAAGATTAGACTCAGTGGCATGCGATGACAGACTGTCCATGATTGGACTTACAGTTTCTTGCTGATTTTGAACTAACCTTGCAAGAAGTTGACAGTTTTGCACATGACCTCCCCGAAGTACCAAAGCAGTGTCACTGACTTCGCGATCTGCACCGGCATACAGAAGAGTGTCACCAGCAGGTCAGCCACCGATAGGTTCACCAAGAATATGTTGGTGACGCTGCAACAAAGAGTAAGACAATTTTAAAAATTGTGTGGCTGGTTTTAGCGACTTTATCACTATAACTTTTTTTTTACATTTCTAAAACGTAATTTATTGAAACAAACTAAAAAGAGAGTAAATCAATTTTATCTTAAAGGTATCGGTGAGTAGTTCACATTTTTTGTGGCAAAAATGCTTGTATCTCGGGTGTTGAAACGTACATCACACACACACACAATTACAAGCCAAATCAATAACAATTTATCTTGTAGAGTAAATTAGTTTAACCATTGGGAATCGCACTCAGCCTGCATCGTATAAGGCAGGTATGTGATCAATTACGTCAGTAGGCAATTTGTTATGCTGAACGTTTATGTTCTTTAGACACAAACTGCCCGATGGCGTGGTTTGTTGTACGGTCACCTTTTAGGCAGCGGGTATCGAGTTCAACTCCCGGTGTAACATGAGTTTTCTTCCCAAGGGAATTTCTGGTTCTGGGCGTGATTGTGTATGTAATGTGAATGTTTAGACAAGCCATTTAGGCAATGCTATATTTCCGTTGCGGTTTGTGTTTGCTATTTGTAGTTGTGTGTGTGCTGTGAATGTTTCCGGCACCCACGATACACATCAACGAATTCAGTGTGGGGCTATGAGTGTGAAAGCGTTTATTTTATGAAAGTGGTAAATTTTTAAGTCAAAAATTGAGAAGAATATTATCAACAATGAAAGAAAGAAAGAAAATATGTTTATTTGTGACAATTAGTATGCACCTAACAAAATAAACACCGTTGTTCATTAATGTCTTAAAAGATAGGCTTATGGAATTAAATACTTTTACAAGAATTTACGAATTTCTTTCAGGCTGAAACTTGAACAATGGACGTGTTTCGTTACTTTACATTTTTCCTTAGAATTTGTGTTATCTATTTTTACAGTGAAAATATAGACTTTAATGAAAGCTCGCGTAATGTAAACGCAACTTTCCAGTAAAACACGGTATAATTTCAATTCGGAAAATTATAATAATCCACGGAAAGTTTCAGTCAATCGCGGTCGTAAATTTTTCAATGTTATAGGCTTACAAGAAATTTATATTTTCGTTCGACAATCCGAATCTATACACGATTGAAACAGAAGGTCAAGACGAGAGGGTTTTAAAAATAAATATAGTAGACATTATTTTTTTTTTACTATTATAGGTCACGATATCGTTTTCCCCATTTTTGTTACATTATTTTAAAAACTAAATGAACTGCCCATTGAGTTAATTCGTGCGCGTCCACCTTCTAAGAAGCGGGTATTAAGTTCCATTCTCGGTGGGAACACAACTTTTCTCCCCTAGGGAAATTTGTGTTACTAGTTCTGAGTGTGATTGTGTGTGTCATGTGAATGTTTCCAGCACCTAGACACAAGTCATCGAACTTAATATGAGACTGTGAGTGTGGAAGCTTTTATGTTTATTTTGGTGTCCCCACAACACTAAAATTTTTCAAAAAAGAATCTTTATGACTGTTGTACATGTAATACGATTCTTTTTCAAAGATTATTAATTATTTCGTTCATCATAATGAGCTTAAACGTGTACCAGAGTCATTACCAAAAGGCTTTAACGGAAGATCAGCGCTTGTTTACAGTCGGTAATATTCAAAGAGTATACCAATTTAAAAAATAACCAGGTTTTCGAATGGAGGCCACAGACTGGCAAGCGCAGTATCGGAAGACCGCCCACTAGGTAAGACAACATAATAAAGGTCGGAAGACACTGGATGCAGGCCGCTTCCAACCGTACTTTTTGAATTGGCGGAGGCCTATAGCCGGCAGTGGGCTTTTTGCGATTAAGATAATGAATATTGATTTTGTTTATATAGCATTAGCCATGCTAGGCAGAACTATAGTGATAAATTTAGGGTGGACAAATTATCGCTCGAGGTGGGGATTGAACCCGCGGCCATAGGATTTCATGCCCTATTGCTCTAACTGCTGAGCTAAACAAGCCTTGCCTGAAGCGACGAAATTATCCTGATAAATACGGAATTGTAACTTTACTATCAAATTTTATGTAATTTTAATATTTCTTAAAAGGCACAGGAAATAATTTTGAACACAGAAACATATCGCAGAATATTTGATAGGATTTTGTTTTGCATTATTCTGTTGATAAAGCTGCGAGCTTCAAGTTGGTAAAGTTCTCGTTAAATAAGTCAGCCGTGTAGGCCTTGGTTTATAAATCAGATAGGTATCTACGCTCAACAATGTACACATAAACTTAATTTCCTACACCCACTCGTGTGGCGCCGCGCCAACAGCTCGCGTGCACATCCCGACCGATCACTCTTCTTGACATGAGATTTAAAGCAATCTGAATGAAACGTTAAGTGTAGTGTCCACACTATCGCTTCAAGATTATAGTTTTATTACGTACATTTTTTTTTTTTGTTTATGACAGGCTAGTGTTTGACCACTATCTCACCTGATGGTAAGTGACGATGTGATCGAAGCTGGTAAACACACTAGACCTGGAATACGCAGGCTCTCAAGGATAACTGCCGGAACACCGTATTTGGCTTGGCGGCAGACTTTCAACTTGATGGTGGTAAGCTACTTTGGTAGCAAGCCAGGCGAGCAACTCACAAAATGCTCTACCACCTCTCAAATGTCACCTGATTAGCACCACCCGGGGGCCACGTGTAGGGAGTCAGACTTAAGGAGTATCCTCCTACGGACGGGTACCTTTTTAATGATAGATGCTACTTGCACTAGTTACTTGCTCTATCAGTCACAAGTGTACAAGTACTGCCACCTTATTTGGTTTTATGCAATAGCAAGCATTTGACCACTATCTCACCTCATGGAAAGTGTCAACGATGACGCGTAGTGATGTAGTCAGGCGTTCAGGATTTGTGGTGTGTAGATAGATAAAGCGAGGATTTTTACGAATTATTGAATTCATTTGTCATTACAAGTGCATTATAAAAGTAACGACGGTCAATCCAATGTGAAATTGGCTTTCCGAATCGCTATGACGTGCGACCGATGCGGCGCGCCGATTGGTCCCAGCTTGCGATGTACTTCATAATGGTACGCTGTTGCGTTTTCTTAATCATAGATTTCGCTATCGGTACTTAACAGAAAGTGACGATGTGGTCGAAGATGGAGCATGATCGCCTAGAAGATACCTGTTCACTCGACATTTAAAGACTCCTAGATTGTACTTATCGGGAAACACAGACTCGGTTCTATTACCTGAAGATATTTATTTACTCTTGACTTATTAAATACCCCCGACTTATATCGGTCATTATATCCTTTTAAATGATATCTATTCTCGTTTCACCTGATAACCTAAAGGTAGCTTCCCAGGTGGAGGATGAGGATAGAGCTCATTGGGAGGTTAAACTCCCCAGATAAGAAGAAAATAAAAACCAATAAATACATTCGGACCACAAGGTAATATAAAACACCGTTAATAAACGTGGAACTATTCGTTTTGGTTTCTCAAATGGTGTAACCTGGAATCTTTAAAGGGTATCTTCTAGGCAACCATCATCACTTTCCATCAGGTAATAGCATAAACAATACAAGGTGTTATGACTTTTTGAGACTGCAGAACTGGTTTCAACTGACAGAGCAAGTTACCAGTAAAATTACTGGGCTTGTGGCAATATTATATATTTTTACTTTGTTATTCTAAGTTCCAAGTAACACGCAGGGTTACTCGTTTTTACTTTTACTGTTTTAGGTTTTGTTTCTTTTTTCATAAAACTGATGAAAAATTTAATACTATTTGGAGTAGACAACGGTCGTATTTAGACCTTAGGGTTAAATGCGACAGTAGCTTGGCTTGTTTCGTATTACCTTGGTGGGTTGAATAGTCTCGAAAATCATGTCTCGACAATAATCATCGAAATGTATACCATTATATTCTAAGTGCATTCAATTTTATCAGTGCACCAACCGAACTTTGGTGACAAGTATTGACGTGATCATCGAATAAATCTCACGCAAATCACTTAAAAGGTGTTTGTGGTTGTGAGTATGCGAGTGCAAGTATGTTTTGAATAAGATATCTCTAGAAAAGCTTGGTCTGTGTTTTATCATTTTAATACGTGAAAGTTTTATCATATAACAGTTTGTGTCTAAATTTTAATATTTATAACTTTTTTTACCAACATAACTGGTGGATTAGGTTACGTTACATGCATCCTTTTTATTAAACAAGTCCCCTTTAGTTTTATAATAGCGAATTTGTGATTAAATTAAATTTATAATTAAATAACTTATAAGATAACTTATTTAATTGTTAATTTAATTAAAAAATAAAATAAAAATAAAAAAGTATTTATTGCCAGACACCAGAAACATTTTTTTCTTACATTCTACAATATAATATAACGAAAAACAATTAAATTTTACAGATAAATAAGATACAGTTATAAAATAGACATACACAGTTATAGACACAAATAATAGTGGTTGGCAATAGGAGTATGCTCAGCTCTTTTATGCGTAAACTAAATATATAAATAGCTTACGCATGGCTGGTTTTCAGCATATCCTTTACTCGAGCTAAGATGGTAGTCGAGCCGGAAAAAATAGTAGTTTGCGGGGTCTTATTTTAAATTTGTACAACATTTACAGCTGATTTATAATAATTAAATAAAAAGTAAAATAAATAAATTATGTGTATACATCTAAAGAATAAATAAAAAATAAAAAAAGTAAAAATAAATACATAAACGATTTCATATTCCTACTAAGCAAGCCATTGCATCGCATGCGTTTGTGTGTATATGGCTACGGTGAGTGTGTGTGTGAGTTGGTGTGTGTGTGCATGTGTTCGTGTGCGTGTGAGTTGGTGTGTGTGTGCATGTGTTCGTGTGCGTGTGTGAGTTGGTGTGTGTGTGTGCGTGTGTTCGTGTGTGTGTAAGTATATTAGTGTTTATACGTAAGTGCCTGTGTGTAAATGCCTAAATGTGTAAAAATGTGTTTTTACTTATTTTAAAAATTGCTAAAATTGCTAAATAAAATAAAATAAAAAAATATTGCTAAATTAAGGTTTATCTATATTTTGAAGTCGCCAGATTATAGCGCTTGTGCAATTGTTTGCCTTTCTGCATCGTTGTTCAATACTGAATTAAACCTTCCCATTGGTAATTCAGTTGCAGTTATAGGATTTTCTTTTAATAAACCTAACCTAATCATTTTTGGTTTTAGGTCTTAGCTTTACATATTATATTATTCTCTTAAAGTTTTAATTTATTCGCTAGTGTGATTTAATCGCTAAATGCCCGTGACAGACGGACGGAAAAAGTGCTGAACCTCCCAAGTCAACCAAGAGAAATCGCTTCGCTCAGTCAATCAATCCAATTTATATTCATTGATATTTTTTCAAACTGCATTATATTTTACAAGATAAAAAGCGTAGGTGGGTACCACAACGAATATCAATCGCGATAGTTTAGTTTTAATATAAAAATGTACAGCGCAAGCATACCATTTCTTAGCAGAAGACGGACAGCATTTTATTCATGATAATTTTGGTTTGGTTTTAGAAAATAAAGGCATTTGGCCGAGTTCAGGCAGCACATTGGCTGCGCAATACATCAAATAATGTGGACATGCCTTATTGCTGATTGAACACGTCTTTATTTTGTTTATGTTTCCAATTGAATTCCGCTGATGATACGATTCGCCCGCTTCCGCTTAAAATAGACGATGACAAATAGTGCAAATTTATCTATGCCGTGAAGTGGGATGAATTTTAAGAAACGACAGACTTGCGGTCTGCGATATAAATGATTCATTGCAGTGGTTAAGTTTAATAACATATTTCCTGTTATCTTGAGTACCGGTTTATGGTTCTTATGACAGTCAATAAAATAACACCGTGTACATTTTTAGTTGTCCAGATACATATGATCAGTTGATACTAGCCAGATTTCCTGTTCGGGCATACCTAGTGCAGTAAGGATTACATAAGTTAAAATACATAAAATTATATCTTTTTGACGACTCAGCGCAGTGGGCAAGTTTTTTTTATATTTTTTTTTTATTTGTGACAGCCCATTGTTTGACCACTATCTCACCTGATGGTAAGTGACGATGTGATCGAAGCTGGTAAACACACTAGACCTGGAATACGCAGGCTCTCAAGGATAACTGCCGAAACACCGTATTTGGCTTGGCGGCAGACTTTCAACTTGATGGTGGTAAGCAAGACAGGCGAGCAACTCACAAAATGCTCTACCACATCTCAAATGTCACCTGATTAGCACCACCCGGGGACCACGTGTAGGAAGTCAGACTTAAGGGGTATCCTCCTACGGACGTGGGTGACTCAGCCCCCAAGTATTTGCTCTACGCCGCCTGGGTTCGCAGCAGCAATTCCTAGCAGCAATACAATTTTCCTTCTCAAGGGACGTTTGTGCTTCTGGTTCTCAGTGTGATTTGTATATGTTTGATGTTTTCGTTAACGAAATAACATAGGTACGTTACCGATTTTTAGTTTTCCTAAGCGGACACACATGTCTAAATCGGTGTGTCCAGTTAACACTAAGTTTTTGATAATGTATGCTATATTTTTTTTTGTTTGTTTGTTATTTTATTGTATATAGTTTTATTATGTATTATAAGACTTACCCTATTTATTAATTTCGTTATGAAATTATAAATAAATGTAATTCTAATTCCGACCAATGTTCTAAACAATCGCCAATTCTTTGATAAAAAATAACTGGCATTCGTAAGCTCTCATCGTTTAATCAAATATTTATGAATATCGATCAAAATGATCCAACAGAGCAAAACGATTTATGCAAATGGCCTTGTTAATGTTGGCTATGAATAATCACTCCACAAAGTCAACTGTAACTTCTGCATCAAAACAGACTAATGAAATATCTCTCTATAAATTTAATAACAATGTATACGCACGTTTGCGCCTATCATTTTCTTGGAAAGTGTTTTCGGAGACCGTATTGGCGCTTTATAGTGTCATAACTGTTACGGAGCAACAAGGATCTCGTGGCACTTCAATCATATTTAGGTACAAGGGAATGTGGGGGAAAGCAGGTAGGGGTGAAAGCAGGTAGTGGCTGTTTCACCTTTTAACGATTTGCTGTATAACTACGCAGTCGCTAAATACTCACGAACACTTGCTCAGTGAGATAGCATTGCAGCGCGTGCGTAATTGCTACTAATATTATAAATCCGACAGTTTGTGTGTAAGTATGTTTGTACTTCACGCTGTAACGACTGAATGGATTTAGATGAATTTTGGAATGTACATAGATTATACCTAGAATTAACACATAGGCTACTTTTTAACTTGATAATAGCGGGCGAAGCCTTGGGGCACGGCTAGTATAAAAATAAAGAAATTGAATGCAAGCAATCTAATGTTTATGTATCTTTGCTGTTACTTTTCATTTGTTTAGATGTGTGTTAGGCAACTATTGCTAAACAAATAATAAAAATTGTAGGCGATAGTCCGAACGCAATATTTTAGTAATTATTTTTTTAATAGGGCCCTCGTTGGGCACAACTGGACGTGGTGATTTCAGGTACCCGATTTCACTCCAACCCAATCTCTCAAGCCCCAGCAGCAAGTTTGAAAAATTTAAAATAAAACCCAATACCTAAGGAACCAAAAAGAGAACGAATAAGGAGAAGAATCAAGAGGATTCCGAATGTTTAGCCTGTGGTTAAAAATACAGACAAACAATGTCTACTGTTGATAGTTTCCAATGCACGGCGTGCGTTAAATGGGCTCACAAAGCTTGTATTTCATGTTTTGATAGAGTATTATTATTATTTGTTAGCAAAGACTGCGTATTTTTTTTAACGCTTTCACACTCGATAAATTTAATTGTGTTATTATCATAGCATTTTTATTTACCCCGCAAGTCAAAAATATGTATCTGATTTTACCCATAGGGTCAGGGTGAATTCAGATCCATGTTTTTTATGTAAAAGTATCCTAGCTCCTATAATTATATTTTATTTTAGCCGATATATTACTTAATATAAATGTGCTTCGATAAATTATGAAACTTTTTAAATATATAATTTTGCACCCACAACATAAGTCATCGAACTTAGTGTGGGGCTGTGAGTGTAAAAGCGTTTATGTTTGTTTGTAGCTTAACAACAATACCTATTTCTTAACCGCCCGGTGTTACCCCACATCCCCCTACTGCCGTCATAACGATAAACGTCATGTGACATCTTATGTGAAAATTCATATAAATATTAGAACATACGAAACAAGATCAATATGAATCGATTAGCTTCTCAATTTGTATCAACCAGAACCTGAAACACATTTTTTTGGGAGAAAACTTGTGATCCCTCTGGGAATCGAACGATACCCCTGCTTAGAACGTACAAATAAGCCAAGGGGCAGTTCCTGAAGGACCCCAGAAGGACTCATTATAAACACGGTTCAACTATATAGTAGTAGTTTATACCAAAATGAGTATCTAATACCATTTCTAATTCTAATTTATAGTAGGGTTGATATAGCCTGCACTGACGTCCCGCTTGGGGTGTATTGTGCATTTTCCCTTGACGGCATCTACCCAAGCCATTCAAGCTCTTTTATATAGAGTAGGATGGCTCTGGGTTGCCTAAAAAGCAGTTCCAAAGTAGGTATTTTAGATGATGACGTTAATGAAATTTGCGAAAGTGAAGGTGGTGTCAAATTTGTACAAGCAGTAATAGCTGATGCATGAGATTTTGATGTGGATGGCTAAAGGAAGGCCTTTTGATGTTTCCTTGTATTGGCGACTCCCGTTCTCCGTCACATAGTAAAAGAGTTCTTCTGATTTTTCCTCTGTAGCCTTGCATTGGAGTAATATATGCTCTACAGTCTCATCTTCCTCCATGCCAGTGTCCTGTGATAAGACCTGTCATGAAATAGGTAGTACTGAATTTTTTTACTGAATTATTGTTTTTTTTTTCCTACTACTAGGTCAAAGGTTATGTCTGAATGTCATAAGGCTTTGCAAAACCTATCAGAAAGATGTATCTTTCTGATAGGTTTTGCAAAGCCAATAATGCTGTAGCATTATAGTATAGTAAGCCAAAATAATGCTGTAGCATTATAGTATAATGGACTAAAAGCCACGGTACATGCCGAGGAAACATCAAGGCAAACACTCTTGCCAGAGAAGGAGCCAGATGACATACAAATGAGGATGCAGTGAGACTATGCAAACCTACTGCCGCGGAAGTCAGGTACAGACTTCCTCTTCAAACAGAAAATTACAAATTATTTGGGACAAAGAAAAAGATTGGCGCCATACAAAAACAATATCTACCGTGTACACAAGGAAGCTACGTCCCCTTGGAATACTTCCGGCGTTTCAAGATGGTCCACGTACCACTTGTTTGTTCCGGAATTCCGACCCGCTTCCGTTTGTGTTGGAGGATATTTGGGATCTTTTGTACGTAGGAATACTTAAAAATTCTATGGCTCCTTTTATTTCCTAATGTAATACCTGTTTAAGACTGTTATAACCTAAAGTGGCTGTTAAAAAATGTTTAGTTTAGATTAAGGTACGAAGTCGGATAAGGAGTTTGTCTTCAAAGAGAAACTAAGAGCGTTTATGACAAACATATAGATTCACACTACAAACTTAAAGTATAGTGTGAATCTGTGTGTCTGACTGTACCATCGTTGGTTCTAAACTGGCTTGACCGACTTTAGATTAAGTTTTTTTTTGTTTTAAAGGAGACTTGATTGAGAGCGCTCTTACTTACGTTTAGTGAAAATCGGTGCAGCTTCGGATATCGAATAGAGCTACGGAGTTATTTTCAAAATCGCGATTTGCCCACTTGTTACAAGTTTATATGCCGTATATATTCGTATATATGTAATTTTAGTTTAAGTAAATATAAGTGTATACTAGGTACTTAAATTGTATTTGCCTATTCAATAATTACTTTCAACCGACTTTAAAAAAGGAGGTTCTCAATTCGACAGTATGTTTTTTTTTGTATTTTTGTATGTATGCGTACCCGATAATTCCGCCTATTATGAATCGATTTTGATAAGTTTTTTTTGTTTGGTATTATACTTCAGAGTTGGTCTCATATACATCTTATCGAAATCAATCAAGCCAAAACCAAAATATAAGCGGTGAAGTCGGTTTTTTTAAACTGCTTGCGCTTAAATTATATGCATAGGTTATTTATATAGATATCGTAGGTTACAAATACAGAATAGGACAGACATGTACTTAACATGTAATGTACATAGAAACATTGATTTAATTTGTATATTTCAGAAAGGAAAAATAAATTATGACTCTAATCGCTGAGCTACCCAAACCCTGCTTTAAGCGACGAAATCAAATTTCCTTATTTTTAAAGTCTTATGGGGTCATATAAAGTATATATATACATATATATATATAGAGTGAATAGGTATCTTCTAGGCAAGCATGGTACATCTTCGGCCGCAACGTCACTTAACATCAGGTGAGATAGTGGTCAAACGCTTGCCTACCGGACTTAAAAAAGATGTTTGAAATTTGGAAAGATTTGTCTTAGTACGTAAGGGTGTATTAAGCATGGATTTTTTAAATACTACCCCGAAGAGGGTTAAATGGGGTGTATACCTATCACAGGTAAAAAAAAAAGTCTGTTTCGGAAAGAAACTATCTATTTCGAATTCACGTATTAGAGTGATGAAAAATAAAACATGATTCACCATTTCAGTGAAATGGCAATGCATTGAAGTCAAGACTTCAAAAAAAAATTTGTAACAGAATAGGACAGACATGTACTTAACATGTAATGTACAAAGATACATTGAACTCGCGACCTTTGGGTATCTAACTCTAACCGCTGAGCTACTCAAACCCTGCTATAAGCGACGAAATCAAATTACCTTATTTTAAAGTCTTATGGGGTCATATAACGTATATATATATATACATAGAGTGAATAGGTATCTTCTAATCTTCTAGGCAAGCATTGTATATCTTCGGCCGCATCGTCACTTTTCATCAGGTGAGATAGTGGTCAAATGCTTGTCTATAGAGTATAAAAAAAAAACGGTATTTACTGGAAATGTAAAACTGCTACAACCAACAAGTCTAAAATTGCAGTTAACTACACCTTGTATTTTACCTAGATTGTTATTCATAAGTAACTATGTAATCAGCCAACATAGAATAATTATTCCAGCCAGGACTAGCTAGGACAAATGGCTTCCATGCGTCATTCTGATACGAGGTCCCAAGAATGTCACCCGGCACGGTGTTGTATGGAGCACATCTAGGATAACTCACATTGTGGCTGGAATGTATTGTTCTCATTTTCATGTCGTGTTTTTATGTAACTATAACGAAAGGTTAGCTTCATAAAATATTTTAAAAACAAACTTCTATTTTTCGAATTCTATTCAGCAAACCATTTCATTTGATAGCCATATTAAAGAAGTGTTTAAAACAGCTAGTCCGTTATCTTTTTTTATGCTTGATAAGCAATTTTTCGATCACTATCTCACCTGATGGAAAGATCTTGGCCGGTCCGCCATATTGGATTTAGAGTGAAGTCATTTTATTTTTCGAATTCTTATCAACAAATCATTTCATTTAACGCTTTTACACTCACAGCCCACTAAGTTCGATGACTTGTGTCGTGAGAGCCGGAAACATTCACATCACACACACAATCACAACCAGAACCAGAACCACAAATTTTCCTTGGTGAGAAAACTTGTGGTCCCGCCGGGAATCGAACCCGATACCCCTTGATTGCTTAGAAGGGGAGCGTTCACTCAACTAAGGCAATAGGCAGTTCGATCATTTGATACCCATTTGGGCGTGCACTAAAAATGACTGGTTGCCATCTTGAGCCGTCCACCATAATAGATAAAAAATAACGTCACTTAGCTAGCCAAAAACTGTTTAAAAATAGGTGTCTTACATTCAGAAATTTTATTTTGAATTCTTAACTGCAATGCATTGCCATTTCACTGAAATGGTAAATCATGTTTTATTTTTCATCACTAATACGTCAATTCGAAACAGATAGTTTCTTTCCGAAACAGACTTTTTTTTTACCTGTGATAGGTAAATATTTGACCACTATCTCACCTGATGTTAAGTGACGATGCGGTCGACGATGGAGCACGCTTGCCTATAAAATACCTATTCACTCTCGACTTGAAGACTCCAAAATTGTTAGTTTGTTACTTAATGAACGGATGGTTGCTAATCTGAAATACATTTTGTAGAGTGATAGTAACATCACACACACACAAACCACCCAGAACTAGAAGCACAAATATCCCATGGTTTAGAAAATGTGTTTCTGCCGGGAATCGAACCCAGGACCCACGGTGCAGAAGGTAAAGACACTGCACTGCGCTGACTGGGTCATGATTGCGTGGCTACGCTACTTATACCTAGAGCTGGCTTTATTGTTCAAGCCCTTGATACATACATACATACATATAGTCACGCCTCTTTCCCATTGGGGTAGGCAGAGACCACATATCTCTACCTGCTACGATCCTGTCACACATCTTTCGCTTCTCCTACAGGCTACAATCATAAGTCTTTTCATACATGCTCGTTGGTTGCGGGTGCTTTTGACCTGGCCTTTCTTTAAAACATTTTGAACTGGTCGTGATGCGTTCCTACGTGATAAGCCTTTGATATGTAGCCGCTATTAAAAAAAAATCCGGCTATACTAGGTCGAACACAAGAACTGCCAACAAAGGAAATAAATACTAAAAAGAGCAATACAATGTAATGTAAAAATTGAAATAACAATCCTCCTCCCTGAGGGCATCAAGTCACAACTTACATGATCTATGTAGGTATTTACTTTGAGTTCCGCTCCCACACAGATGCTGACGGAATAAACCAAAGAATACATTATGTTGTAATTTAATGTTTCCTGCTCCTGTTATGTACACGGGCTTCTTTCGGCTCAGCCTGCGTAACTTTGCCAGCAATACATATTGTAGGGTTGTGAGTGTAAAAGCGAAAAAAAAAAAAGATTAATAGATCATTCGGAAAAACAAGTTAAGGCCTGCGTATTCCAGATCTAGTGTGTTTACCAGCTTCGATCACATCGTCACTTACCAAGGTGAGATAGTGGTCAAACACTAGCCAGTCACAAATAAAAAAAAAAAAAAAAAAGGCCAAACACTCCATATCCGCTCAAATCGTTTTGATTCTACATTTATTATCCGTAGAAAGGATTGGAACTCACTGCCCGCGTCCTTGTTCCCCGAACAGTATATAATCTGGGAGTCTTCAAGCTTTTAGCGGTCAAAATATGCTAACTGTCATAACAAAAAAAACGTTACCTACAAGGCACAGAGCTCATAGGTCAAGTGCTTAAGCTGACTACCAGTGGGTAGCGTTTCCATCATGCTAGCGGCTTGCCTCTTTGAATTGCATGCTAATAAAACGTATTAGCATTTTGATCACGTTAATGACAAAGAATATTGCACCTTTATTCTACTAGAATTGTGAGAAACTCTTTTATATTCTTATCTTCTTAATCTGCTTCACCTCGAAGATTGTTAAGATTTGTGCTTATTCCTAGGCGATCTCTAGGTTTGGTTGTATATTATAGGCGCTGGATAGGAAGCCTGGATGTCTAGATATAAATAAAAAACTATTTCTTACAAAGCGGTGTATTGCAGCACGAAAGGCGGGACGAGAGAGAACTATAGTTACATTGCCAGTACTTAACTTAAAATTATACTACGATGTTGCCTTATAACAAACAGACAATTTTACTAAAATAAATTACAAATTTATTGATGTTGGTACTGCATCCAACATGCTGCAGCTTACAAAGTGCAATTATAGTAAGACGTCGTGACGCTCGAAGCGCGGTCCACCTGATCGATAAGATTATGCAATGTTCAGTCAGACCAGTGCTTGCGTCATGTTTTCCTTTTATAAGTATTGTTTTTCGATATTAATACGTTGCTAAGCTGTTAATTCAAATTATTAATGTATAAAAAGAATGTATTTTGATTGCAATTCGTACGAATTGTAGACGTCATTTGATTTTCCAACGAAAGGAAGGTATACTTCGTTTGACTTTCGAACAAAATAAAAAAGTGACGTTTCGTTGAGCTATCCGTTTTTAGGCAGTTCGCCTTAAGCGTTTGAGCTGGACACATCTTAAGTAGTGCCCAAGTTACCATTACCTATATAAGAATAAGTTGTTGAATGCGAGAATTTGTGATGGTGTGAATTATATGGATACTGCTGATAATAAAAATGTGTTTTATTTTTACTCGGATGGGTGACTGATTAGTGGGATTTTCAACTGACTGTCACCGTGCTTCGGAGGGCATGCCAAGCTGTCGGTCCCGGTCGTAAGACAACAGTCGATAAGCAATATCGAATGCATGTCACATCTTCGGCCGCATCTTCACTTCCCATCAGGTGAGATAATGGTCAAATGGTTGCCTATCTAACAAAAAAAAAAAAAATAACTTCATTTGACTTTCGAACGAAATAAAAAAGTGACGTTTGGTTGGGCTATCCGTTTTTAGGCAGTTCGCCTAAGGCGTTTGAGGTGGACACAGGTTATCATTACCTACAAAATGGTGTGAATTATATGGATACTGCTGATAATAAAAATGTGTTTTATTTTCACTCGGATGGGTGACCGATTAGTGGGATTTTCAACTGACTGTCACCGTGCTTCGGAAGGCATGCCAAGCTGTCGGTCCCGGTCGTAAGGCAACAGTCGAAAAGCAATGTCGAATGCTTTCAGGCGGACTGAAAAATCCAGACACTTGGACTGCCTACTAGTGTATAGCACAAGGAGTAATCTCAAAGCATATGCCTGTAAATGATGAATTTTTAATTCGTTTCCGCCTCGGCTGCAAACTTGTATAATAAAGATAATAAAACTCATACACCGTGTGCCTTAATCTCGTAATACCTTTTCGCCAACCCTTGTTTATAATATAAATATAATATATCACAGCGCAGTCCTAACGTGTGAAGTAAAACGCTATTTTTGTCAACATTTCCGCAATTAACTTATTATTCCTAATGAGATATTAAGCGAGACAGAAAATTACACAGCAGTTAAAATTAAACATGGCGTGGGTAAAGCGAAATAATTATTTATGTGGCAATAAACATAAACGTTTTCACACTCACAGCGTACATTGAGTTCGCTGACTTGTGTCGTGGGTGCCGAAAACATTCACATCACACACACACTCCACCAGAAACACACATTTTCCTTGGAGAGAAAACTTTTGTTTCAGTCGGGAATCGAACCCGATACCCCCTGCTTAGAAGGCGAACGCCACCCAACTAAGCCAAAAAGCAGCTCAATAACAATTAACTTTTTAATATGTTACAAGTTATAAAGAAAAAGTAATCATAATAAATGATCAATCTTGAACTGCCCGTTTGATTAGTTGGATGGGCGTTCGCCTTCTAAGCAGGGGTTCGATTCCCGGCGGGAACTCAAGTTTTCTCCCCAAGGAAAGTTTGTGTTTCTGGTTCTGGTCATGATTGTGTGTGTGATGTGAATGTTTCCGGCACCCACGACACAAGTCGTCGAACTCAGTGTGGGGCTGTGAGTGTTAAAGCGTTTATTTGTTTAATGTGAAAATAAATGCGTTGATGTGAATATTACTTGGTTTCAATTTCGAATGTCGATTATTGTCTTATGACCTAATTAACAATTCGAGGGATGATGATGATGATGATGATGCTTCCTGGCCGATTTCGGCCTCAGCGACTGTTTTGTGGCTATTTTTTTATTTTTACATTTTTTTATGTTTCAGAACTTGGTTGTTCAGCCCGTCGACGGTGTGCTCTTTCGTGACTGGCATACCCGATTTTGGCAGAAAAAGTTCTGCTGCATATAGGGCACGTCAGAACACCGTTTACATAAAAGTAGGATATGGCCGCAGGTGGTCTGGCCTTTATCGCATCTCGCTTTTTATCTAGATCAGCACGACGTTCTGATTCAAAGTCAGACACGTGCTGATGAATGAGACGCCTCCATTCTGGACGTTGCGCTGCTTTATTTTCCCATTTCGAAGGCTCAATTTTGCATCTCTTCATGTGTCTTTTCAGAACATCTTTGTACCTCAGGTACTGCCCACCTGATTGGCGCTTACCATTACAGAGTTCTGAAAAGAAGATGCGCTTCGCCATTCTCTCATCTGACATGCGCGACACGTGTCCACTCCAACGCAACTGGCGCCTCATGAGGTAGGTTTCGATACCTCCAACGTTTGCGCGGCGCAGGACATCAGTATTTCGGACTCGGTCCTGCCATCGAATGTTCATAATATCTCGTAGACACTTTATATGATACCTGTCGAGTGCGCGTATATGCTTTCGGTACAAAACCCATGTCTCGGATGAGTAGAGAAAATTTGGCAGTACTATAGCCATATAGACACTTATCTTGGTGGTCAATTTTATGTCATGCGACCGAAACACTTTTAAACGCAGTTTACCAAAAGCAGCAGCCGCAGCTCCTATCCTGCTGTTTATTTCTGCGTCTAAGTCACCTTTTGGTGTTATAGTGCTTCCAAGATATTTAAACCTTTCTACTTGACCCAATTTTTTATCTCCAAGACACACATTAAGTTGTACAATGTCAGTAACCGCTGCTGCCATCACTTCGGTTTTTTTGACATTTATTTTTAGACCAAACTTAACGCATGCCTCATTGAGCTTAGTCATAAGTTTCTGCAGACCAATTGTAGAGTCCGCAACGAAACACAGGTCGTCAGCGTACATCATCTCAGTTATGAGGGTTTTAACAATTCGAGGGATAGAGATAGTATAACACCTATAGATACTCAAGCCGATATAATTACACGTAGTACTCTTGCTGATCAATGAACAAGAATACGGGAGACTCGCTAAAAGCATTCCCATTAAGGAAGTTGAAGTCAAGCAGACGAACGCGGTAGCCAGTCTTAAAGTTCTTGCCAATTCTTCTTTTTACAGCATTCTTCATTGTACACAAAATACAGTTAGTTACAGGGGTAATCTTTAAAAACTAAAGTACAATGGGCGGACTTATCGCTAAAAGCGATCTCTTCCAGTCAACCTTTAGATGGAAATAGGTATAATTTTATATAATGAGGTCGGTGGTGTAAAAACATACTAATACACATAAATACAACTTATTTAGATACCTATCTATATACATTAATACATGCTAATAGACATAAATACAACTAATACATGTACATGTTCCACTGAGGCAATAAGGGTGGAAAGAGATGATGACGTTGAAAGAAGAAAAGATGAACCTGATCACATCAAATTTTTTTTTAAATGCGAAGTTTGTGTGTAAGCATTTTTAAACGAGAACATCCTCAAAGTACGCATTATTCGTCACAAAATAGACACGACTTGATTGACGATATTTCAAGAACTACTTATTACTGAACACATCTTGATCAAATTTAAATGGGACCAATCACAAAATAACATATTTCAAACTAAAAAAAATTTCGAAATCGGCTCACGTGGAGAGAAGTTATGAGGTAACACACATAAATAAAAAAATAAATAAAAAAAATACAGTCGACTCCAGTACCTCCTCCTTTTTTGGGAAGTCGGTAAAAAGTTAATATATATTAATTATAAGTAACACAAATTAAATGAAATATAAAACGAAAAGTACGAGCCCGCCTTGTTATATACCACCCCTTTACTAAACTGCGCAAGCAGAACTAGTTCTGGCTGAAAAAGACAATTTCCTGTCTAATTACTGAATATGTGAGATGTGACACATCTTAGGAAGAGGAGCGCATTGCAGATCTTCTGAAAAGGTTATTTTTCAAAGTTCCGGATGGAACTGAGACGTGACGTCACCATCACCTGTGTCACAATGCTTTAGATCGTTTTTGAAAATAAAGCTTTACCAGTTGTAATTAAAAAAAGGACAAAAAGAGAACTTTTCAAGACGAATCAAACGAGCCCAAACTCAATGTGTTTATCTGGTTCAGTTCAGAAGTTCCTATGGCCATCTTCCGTCTCAATAATCAGACCAGCTCTATGGTACCATATCATTGTATTGTCACTGAAAATACATATCGATCTCTTCCAGACAACCTTTGGATGGAGCGGAATTACGCAATAGAGTTGGACGTCGGTGTTTAAGAAAACAAAATTTTAAAGAGTGCATGAATCAAAGAATAATAAATTATAATATACTTCATTATAAGTAATGATAATTGACAAATAATATATACCTCAATAATGATCTTATGTAAATACATATTTAATATGTACAATAAGTACAATAAGTCCCATTAATAGGTACAATAAGTCCCAAGTTTCATTTAGCAGATTACCTGCTGATTTCATTGTCTTAACAGAAGCCACCGAGACTTTCGCCGTCTCACCATTGTTGACAACAACAAAAGATGTCAACAACATCTGCAAGTATAATTGGTTCAAATTCGCTGGCGTGGAACTGCGGAGGCTGACTATCTCATTTCTACTGTGCTCTTGACTTTTAATCCTTTAAGAGCATTAAATATCTTAAATAACATTAGAACACATACTAGGTAATTAAACGCAAGCAAAGCTTAAAAAAACCGACTTCACCGCTTTATCTTCGGAACCTTGATTAGATTTAATGTATTAAACACGCATTATTGACTATAACTCAAAAACTAAAGATCAGATCTTGATCAAATTTCAATGGGACCACATGAAAAGCACCAGCTTTCAAATAAAAAAATCGACTCAACGAAAAAAGTTATGAGGTAACTTTTGAAGTCGCATAAACGAGAACATCGTCGAAGTACGCAATATTCGTCACAAAATAGACATTATTGACGATATTTCAAGAACTACTGATCAGATCTTGATCAAATTTAAATGGGACCAATTAGAAAGCAACATCTTTCAAACTAAAAAAAAAAATTTTGAAATCGGCTCACGTGGAGAGAAGTTATGAGGTAACAAACATAAAAAAAAAAAAAAAAATACAGTCGACTTGAGTACCTCCTCCTTTTTTGGGAAGTCGGTAAAAAAGTATTTACAAATTTAACAAAAGAAGACGAAAGAACCTATAGCACTCAATAATGTTGTAGACCACTTTTCGAAGGAAAAGTCACTAGAATTCTGGCTGCGTTTCCACGTTGAACAGTGATACAATTTTTTTGTTAAAAGCCGGATATTTGAAAATATATTGGACCGAATATCAAATATATTTTGAGACGTTCAACATTCGACATAATCCATTTGTTTTTAAACTAATGTCACACGCCGACCGTTTAATTCTATCTTTGTGCAAAAAATAATGTTGGTACTAGAAACTTTTATCGAGGCATTCTTTCAGGGGAACATTCTACGAGGCTATTATATATTGTAACCTTTGATCACTGGATCGTGCAAATACTCTCAAATTCTGATAAACCATTATCTAATACCTTTAAATGAGCAATTCTTGTATATATATAATTTGAATCTCGGAAACAGCTTTCATGAAATTTAGTAAGCAGGTTTTTGGGGCGATAAATCGATCTAGGTAGGTTTTATTTTCAGAAAACGTCATTTTTTAAAAAACAAAATCCGAGCAAAGCTCCAAAGCTCATCCAGGTACTATATATTATAAGACCACAAATCTATCTGAATATTGAAAATTTAGCAAACATGATCACTAAAACATCAATCGCTCAAACTAAACTTAATGATTTCATAAATTTTCGCGATTGTAATGAATGTAATTAAATGATGTGCAACGGAATTTATTTTGAACATACGCGATATAATTGGACGCTAGCAAAGCTTAAAAAAACTGACTTCACCGCTTTATCTTCGGAACTTTGATCAAATTAGATGTACAAAACACGCATTATTGACGATATTTCAAGAACTACTGATCAGATCTTGATCAAATTTAAATGGGACCAATTAGAAAGCAACTTATTTCAAACAAAAAAAAAATTAAGATCGGTTCACGTGGAACGAAGTTATGAGGTAACACACAAAGAAAAAATACAGTCGACCTGAGTACCTCCTCCTTTTTTGTGAAGTCGGTAGAAAATCCGTTAAAAGTCGTTGAATTAACGTAGGAACATACATTAAGGCCGTTATATTGCTAAAATAAAGGTCCTTAAAATGAAATTGATAAAAAAATAAAAACTAAAGTTTATGTCTAGACTAACTAAAAGTCAAAAATACTCCGACCAGCACACGTATACGACGCTCTTCATCTGGGAGTAGGACGACAGCAGGCCGGGTGACCCCGACGCCTGGCCTGAAGCATCCGTAACTACCACGAGGAATAGCAATCGCTATAAATTTCATAATAAAACCAGAAGTCACAAAAATATATTTGTGTCCAGTTGATATAATCTACAAATATTACGATTTTTGAGTTTCACTAACTAGATTGAACTGCGTCTAAATACTCGTGTCTAGTTGATAATTACCTCATTTTACTTTTCAGTACATTAACTCAAAAATTTTCTAAACCGCTTGCCGAAGGAAAAGCGCCCAGAATACTGCCTACGTTTCCACGTCAAATAGCGCGGTAGCCGATGGTTTATAAACTTGGACGTGATCTAATCACCAAACCACAGATTAAATAACGGTACCGAACTTTTCAAGATGAAAGGCCGAGCAAGTGTGGGTAGTAATTTTATTACTAACGAAGTCACGTCGGTGGTGTCTGTTTCGGTCGGCTGTTTCACGTCTACCTTTTCCTCAACGGGTTGGGAAGGAATCCTATCTTATTAACATAGGTAGTATGTAAAATATGCAAGGTATTCTTAGCAACCACTTACCATCAGGTGGGATAACGGTCAAATGTTCTATCGTAGTTAAAAATAAACGGCCTGCCTGTTAAGGGGTTGATACCAAAATGTCTCCTAGAACGCGTGACTTTGTAACCGTTTTACTCGGCATTTATAAAAAAACCAGATACTTACTTACTTACTTACTCCGCTGGCTCAGCGACCCAAAGTGGGCCTTGGCCTCCGAGAAAAAAAAAAAAAAAAAAAAAAAAAAAAAACCAGATAAATAAAAAATATTTTTCGGTATTTGTGTGATATGATAAATGATGCCTTCTTCTTAGAATATTCACAACGCACATAAATATAAAGGAAAAAAAATACATATCTTTTGCCTATAACATCGATATGAATTTTTGGAACCATTTTGTTCCGTCATTTTATACTAAAACACTGTAAAAGTTATATCATATACGTATGTTTACTAGACGAATGATTTTTTCAGCGTGTTTTATTGTTTTTTGGGGCGCGTTTCTACAAAATTTGAATAAAACTATAAAAAATCAAAGATTGCCACGCGTGACCTTGCGTAACCGCCGCTATGTAGTTTACAAAACTTTGCAAAAGTGTAAGAGGGATAATTGCCTATGGTAAAAAAGTGCTCGCATTGACGTATATCTGCATCCTAAACATTAACAAAAAAACAACAAACGCGTTCACACTCACAGTCCTTAACTTAGTTCAAAGACTTGTAGTGGATGCCGGAAACATTAAAATATCACAGATACAATCATTTCCAGAGCCAGAAGCGCAAATTTTCATGTCTCTTGGGAAGGAAAATTGTGCTTCTTTTACAGTAAATATGAATAATTAATAATAATAATTTTGATTAAGTATTTACTTATAAATGTATATAGCCAACTTAAAGATGCCACTTAAATGCATATTGAGTATAGCAGATACCTGACCTAGCTGGCAATAATACATGTCAAGTACTCTAAATTCGTCGTACCTCCAGTTCGCTCGAAGCATTTCGCTTCTACGTTCATCATCCGTACTGCGAGGGAGTGGAACTCATTGCCTGCGTCTTTGTTCCCTGAACGGTATAATCTGGGAGTCTTTAAGTCTCGAGTGAATAGGTATCTTCTAGGCAAGCATGTCACATCTTCGCATCATCACTTTCCATCAGATGAGATAATGGTGAAATGATTGCCTATTTTCCATAAATTATTATTATGTAGTAATTTAGTGTATCTGTGGTATCACGGTGCAATAACTAACATAAAATGGTTAGATGGTATGATAAATTACTATATTCTTTTATTTATTTTCACCACCTTTTGACTATTAGAGATTGCAATAAACATTAGAATATGAATGAAATATTCTTATCATTTTGTTCCAGATGACATCATCATAAACTACAGGCTGTTATCCATTCTCATCAATACCTAAGTAGGTATCGATATCAAATATTTGCTTCACATCGTTATGGCAGAAACAATCTGGCACACCAAATATTTATCTATTGATATGTGATTTTCATTATGTTACGCGTCATAGATTAACCCACCTAATGCGATAGACTGTGCTTTATTGCTGCATAAGGGCCTTATTTAACGGCTGAGCAAAAGCTCTATTACATAATGGTTTTAATCAAAAATAACCTTCAGTAAAGTAGATGGTAGTATTAGAATGCATCCTGTTGTATTAATATTTCTATGAAATAATTAAACGCAAGCTAAGTAAAAAAACCGAGTTCACCGCTTTATCTACGGAACCTTGATCAGATTTAACGTATTAAACACGCATTATTGACAATAACTCAAAAACTGATAATCAGATCTTGACCTTAAATGGAACCAATAGGAAAGCATTATCTTTCAAACTAAAATTTTTCGAAATCGGTTCACGTGGAAAGAAGTTATTAGGTAACAAATAAAAAAAAATAGAAAAATTCAGTCGACTTGAGTACCTCCTCCTTTTTTGTGGAGTCGGTAAAATCTACTAAGTTTAAAAAATTCTGCTACTAATTATTATATAAATTAAAATTGTTGTGAAGCATCAATATTATAACTTTGAGCAAATATTCTGTAAAACGCCATATATTACGGTTGACATCTCCAGTTCGCTAAAAGCTTTTCGCTTCTACTTTTCTCATCTGTACTATAAAGGAGTGGACTCATCGCCTGCATTTTTGTCACCTAAACGGTATAATTAAAGACTCCCAGATTCTTCAAGTCAAGAGTGAATATTCTAGGCAAGCATACTACATCTTCGGCCGCATCATCACTTTCCATCAGGTGATATAGTGGTCAAATACTTGCTTATCTAGTAAAAAAAAGCATTGGAGTTCAAAGTTTAGTTTTTCTGGCACTGCCTATCCTGAAAAACAATATGTAGGAAAGATACATCCGGCATTTGAAATTCCTAACTGCAATTTTCGGTCAGTATTCGTAATATTATGATATATATATGTATAGTATATATATAGTATTCTTTACTAATAAAGATATGTCAACTAATACAATAACATCCAATTAAGATTTATCTAGCCAAGCTACGACATATCGCTCAGCTATTGGTAAACAGTTTAGTAGTAATTTTCTCGACTGATATATTATAAGTATGTCTAGATAATAATTACATAAAGATTTTATTTTTTACCGACTTCCCAAAAAAAGGAGGAGGTACTCAAATCGACTGTATTCTTTATTTTTTTTTAATGTGTTACCTCATAACTTCTTTCCACGTGAACCGATTTCAGTTTTTTTTTAGTTCGCAATGTGTTGCTTTCCATTTGGTCCCATATAAATTTGATCAAGATCAGATCAGTAGTTCTTGAGATACCGTCAATAATGCGTATTCTGTGGAATACTTTGACGATGTTCTCGTTTTTAAACGACTTCAAAAGTTACCTTATAACTTCTTTTGTTGTGAACCGATTTTGATGATTATGTTTTTATTTGAAAGCTGGTGCTTTTCATGTGATCCCGTTGAAATATGATCAAGGTTGGATATCTTGTTTTTGAGTTATCGTCAATAATGTGCAATACATTAAATCTGATCAAGTTTCCGAAAATAAAATGGTGAAATCGGTTTTTTTAAACTTTGCTTGCGTTTAATTAAATGAAATGAAATGAAATGAAATACATTTATTTGGCACTAAGGATAAGATAAACAAACAACAAAAACATGAAATAAACAATAAAAAACAGCTTATAAAGGTAATTAGGCATAAGTAAAAAAAAAAGTGCCAAAAGGGTCGTGACTCAGCATTATTGCCAATAGGCGCTGATTTTCAGTCACAACCCAGAGGTGGCGGATATAAAACAGTAAAAATATAAATATATATATATATATACACATATATATTTATATATATATATATGTATGATATCATATTACATTATTATAAATATATAAAAATACAATAAATATATAATAAATAAATAAATAAATAATATAAGTCTAAATAATATAAAATATACACATACATATACACAAGTTTATAAATTTACATATGTATAAAATGAACAACAAACAAGCAAAATTATATAAACAGGACAATATTTTGAGCAAACTACAATTAAAAAATAAATAAAAAAAATAAATAAGTGATTCCTTTAAATGCTGCCACATATGCTGAGTATATTAAAAAAATAAAATAAAAATAAAAATAAAAAAATTATAAAATTATTATACAAACCATTGTCAACCATGTTTTTTTTTAATCTGTGATAAGCAAACGTGATCAAAGATATAAGCTATCGCTAATCACGACATTGTAGGTGGGTAAATTGTCCATGAATTAATTAGGTTATCTTTATGGAGTGATCGACGTTGAAATACATGAATTTTGATTTAGATTGCTGAGCGTACGTAGACAGGATTTAAGCACATGAGATGGCTTCGTACATCTACCTACTGGCCTAATTTTAGTCTTTTAAGTTCCGAATTAGTAAATGAAAATGCGTAAGTAAATGTAGAAAAGTACTTTTGGTAATAAATGCTCAAGCCCACTACCAGTGGGTAGAATTGCCTTTCTGAAACACGAATACGTTTAAACGTTTCCTAGTACAGATATAGATACAGAGCTTTCAGTCTTAGTGCTACCTGTTATGATACTTTACGGATAAGCTTGTTTGTAACCTTTTACGGAACGATAAATTATTATCTATCTATGTTGCTAATTATGTACTACCAATTTGATCACAGGTTGAAAAAGGCTCACAGGCTCAAATGGTCAAGCTTCATGTTCATCTATTATTAGAACAGAATATAATATGGTTTATTGTATAACTGATCGATTGCTGGGTTGGGAGAGTAGGTGTATTATAGTGTCCGTTTATTCGTTTCGTGACTGTCGCTTCAGTTATACACTCTTGACAGATTCCTTCCGTCAGTCTACTTGGTCACAGAGGATCTGGCGATATATCTCCAATTGATACGATTGGTCGCATTGCGAAAACACTCTAACATGGAACTTTTTTTGGCAGCTTTAATTACATCGGTCCAACGCATTTGCGATCACGAGATCTCTTGCGTTTAGCTGGGCCCTGGAGAATATTTTTGAGTTTTTCAAGTCTGGATACGTTAGTACGATGCGCTGTCCAAGGTACGCGTAAAAGTCTTAATAAATAAAATTTACTAAGTGTATTTCTTATTTAAACCATTTCGTGTAAGTTCTCTTTGAAATTCAGCCACAGATAAATAAGAAAGCATTTTTATATCATTTTGTTGTAAGCATGCACACGACAACCGCAAAATAATTTAATAAAGACGACAATCGAAAATTTTCAATTATAATTCTATTTTATTCTTAGTGACCAGCTGCAGATTTATATATTACTAGCCGTGCCCCGCGGCTTCGCCCGCTATTAGCAAGTTAAAAAGTAGCCTATGTGTTAATCCTAGGTATAATCTACTTACATTCCAAATTTTATCCAAATCCGTTCAGCCGTTTAAGCGTGAAGAGGGAACAAACATACTTACACACTTACACACAAACTTTCGGATTTATAATATTAGTAGGATACTGAAGATATTTATTCATGCGATTCTATTCATATTTATGAATAAAATCTCACGTATAATGTTTCAATGAAGCTGGATTTCCTGGAAGCTAATATTTCACGGGTTCCCATAATTTTCTCGTTATTTCCTTAATGCATAGACAAGACAATAGGTTTTTGTCATATATGAGTATAATGTGTGTAAGTAAGATGATCGCCTGAGAATATGGTTAATCAGAAATATTAGGAAGAATTAAGGGCAGCGAATGGACCAATTTACGTAGCATGATTTAGTAATTAATCTATGCCAAAACATCATGTGTTAATTGGGCACCATGGAAACTGTTTTAAGAACTATTAGGGTTATTTGTTAGATAGATAGAACATTCTTTATTGCACAAACAGTATTGTAGGTATATAGGCGAACTTAATGCTACAAAGCATTTTCTTCCAGTTAACCTGGGTGTATCGAGGATATTTCGATATGTTAGTAGATATTTTCGGTAAAAAGAAGTTTTATTTTAAAATATAAAAAAGTCTATATTAAGATACCAAGTATTTATACATACATTTTGATATATTTTACTACTCATAGTACTCATACATACATATTTATTTTTTTATTATTATTTTTTTTAATATAATATAACTAAATATTGGATTCTGTTGCTCAATTTGAAAGATTATTTTGTATTGCGAGGTAATGTTTATAAACTTTTGCTTTAAAGGTTCGTTAAAATTTTTTTTTTTTGTCAAGCTTTATTGGTCCACAAACATGAACAAATAAATGTATAAATCGAAAGTATCATTAGGTTAGGTAACGTAGCAATGTGGGGAAGCTCCGAATCAAAAGAGATACTTATACACATAGGTTTCGATGAAACTTTTTATTTATTTTACAAAAGCTATGGTCTAGTACTCTGCAACTACGACTCCAAGGGGGGAAGCCTCGTCTAAGTCATTAGTTATATAATAGGCGTAAAGACAGTAAGGGCAAGAGAATGGGTGCTGCAAAGGGCCCTTTAAAATAAATCTCGGTTTAAAAGCATGCGCTTATAAATATGCCAAATTTACTGAGGTGTAATAAAATCAAATTTACACAATATAGAACAGGGAAAAGGACATACAAGGAATACATACCTGCGCATATACTGGAACTTGATGACGATGAATATCAGCAGGGTGTTGGCTGCCAGAGATGCCGTCAGCACCACAACGTACAGCACTATTATAACCACATCTGGTCGATAGAACACATCCAAGTCTAAAGGTGGCACCCACAGTTCGGACTCGTTCCAAATGTGTAAGGAGCCACTCTTGTTTGAAATATTATGGTTGAAAGTGAGGTTGGATGTTGAGTCGTTCATCTTGTCTACTTATTTCTGCGGTTCAGTAGCACTAGCAGTTCACATTTTAGATGATGCACTTGTGTTTGTTCTCACTTTTTGATTTTAATAAGCACTGTTCGTCCGTAGCATTGTTTAAAATAAGTACCTGGATGACCGAAACTTGCTCATTAAAACCACGTTTTCTAAAAATGAAACCTAGCTAGATCGGTTTATAGCCCCCGAAACCCGAGGATTTAGAGTAACTTCCGCTTTTTCGATGTATTTCGGCTTTATTTAGAAGCCTAACTTTTATCAAATAGTTCAAAATGTGTAAGGTTTATCAAAATAATAAGGATAATTATATGTGTAAACATAGCCTACAAAGAGAATGTTTCTCTTTATACACCAGCCTAGATAGATCTCTTCAGAACTCTTTGCAACATTCTCATTTTGAAATATAATGACCTTGTTTTCGCTTCTATAGCTCCTAGCCCTGCCATAGTACGAAGACATATATCGCGAACGCTGGAAACATTCGCATCACACACACAACCAAAAAACAGAAGCAGAAACAGTGGTTTCCCTTGGAGAGAAAACAGGTTTCCACCGGGACCGGGTAACCCAGCACCTACACCGTAGAAGGCAGACATTTTATGTAACCAAATACACTGAACAGTTCTACGGGTACAGTATTAAATATGTTACCTGTAAGTAAATACTGACAAGCTTGACGTATTTAGTCAAAAGGTATTTACCCGCACGCGTGATTAGATTAAATTATTGTATAGACGGATTAGCTATATCACGTTATAGAGTGACGATGTGGTCGAGGACAGCAAACACGTTAGGCCTAGAAAATTTCACCGAAGCTGCTGATGAAGCATTTAAGAAATAAGAGAGGCAGAATTTAACATAAGGATTTAAGTTACTTTCTTCAAAATAATAAACGCGGGTTCGATTCCTGGTAGAAGCACAACTTTTCTGACCAAGGGAAATGTATGCTTTTGGCTATTAGGTGTGAAACCACGATAGAATTATTTGAACTAAGTGTATAAGCGTTTGCTCATTTGTTTATATTAATGATCGCTTTACGTCTTTGTAAATATTATGAATATTTGCAAAAATATAGGTAAATATAAATTAAGAAGCGACGCAAACAATCTTAATACTAGGTATAAGCCTAAAATTACAGTGCACGCATTTTTTTTATGGCAAATGGGGTTAGATTGTACAATAGAATTCCTAAAATCGTTACTGAATTACCACTGGGAAAGTTAAAATCTGTAATAAAACGGGTATTAATTAAGAAAGCTTACTATAAAACGATCGACTATATTAATGTCAAAGAGGCATGGAGGCAAACTGCACAAACGCTTTCTAGCGACTACCACAATAACACCTAGGTTAATAAAATTATGTATTAGAGATTAAGAATGTTTTATAGAAAAATGCGCCGCCGAGTTTCTTGCCAGGTTCTTCTCGAGATGGTTGTAATTTTGCGAATCTGGCAGTAGAATCATTAACTTTCATGGGTGCCTTTAGGGGCCCATGTGAATAAACGATTTTGATTTTGATTTGATTTTTTTGTTTTAGCCTAACCCGACTTGTTGTATGAAGTTGGCAGCCGGCCCGAAGACCTCCGATCCCATTCCAACTTCCGAGTCAATATATCCGAAGAATAAATTTATCTATGATTCACATTACGTCACTATTTTCTATTCTTGCCACTCTCAATAGTCTCTCTAGTATGAATTAGTATTCAAGAAATATCCTAAGACTGAATGTATAATTCTGCGCAGTCGAGAAGTATGAAAATAAAATCGTTGAATATTGCATTCCATGCTGATATTTCTTGAATAATAAGTATGTTTCCTTATACTTCGAGTTTTACAGTTTTTGCTATCATTAATGATAACTAAAAAAAAAGATCAATGTTAACTTGAACAAAAAAGTAATTATAATAAATCATAACAATATTAGGGAAGGAGAAGTGGAGCGGGATTTGGTCAAATCCCGCTATCTTCGGCTAAGTGTTAACTGGAGACACGGATCTAGACTGCCCAGTTGGTGTAACTAGGGATTTACAACGTTTATTATTTCGTATGTAGAACGGATGGCCGTTGGGGCCGAAAGGTTCTAGAATGGAGGCCACGGACTGGCAAGCGCAGTGTCGGAAAACCGCCCACAAGGTGGACGGACGACATAATGAAGGTAGCAGGAAGACGCTGGATGCAGGCCGCTAACAACCGTTCTTTTTGGAGATCTTTGGGGATACCTATATCGAGCAGTGGACTGAGTGAGATGATGATGATGATGATTATTTCATCAAATAGACATTTGTACTTTTGAGTGTGTTGATAATGCGTCATAAAGTTAACTATCTCTCAAAAACATCTATATTTAAAGCTTGTTACATCTTTACTTGAGCAACCAATACAAACGTTAAACTATTATTCGTAACAAAAAAGTAATAAGCAAACATTAATGATTTCACACTCACAGCCCCACACTAAGTTCGATGACTTGTGTCGTGGGTGCCGGAAACATTCACATCACACACACAATCACAACCAGAACCTGAAACACAAATTTGCCTTGGGGAGAAAACGAGGGAGGCGAACACACACCCAACTAAGCTAACGAGCAGTTCATAAGGCTAAGGCTTCATGAAGGCGTGAGATCTCAGTCCAACGACTATTAATAAATTGTTTGATTGTTATTTAATGAGAGGATATAACGGATATTACCTACAAAGTTTAGCTTTAAGTATATAGCCTTTTTTTTTACTCCTGGATAATATAGCCTAAAATAAAATGTTTGTCCTAAAAGATCGTCTCTTAGATTAGTTCTGAACTGTTTTCTATTTCTGATCGGTTTTCGGGACACCCGAACATAAAAAAACCAGACATAGCAATTTGTTACAAGCTTCCTTCCATTAAGATATCGTCAAAAACCTTTAAAAGCACTTTGCGGTACATTTTCGTCGCAAGATAAAAGTGTGTATTAATTTATAATTTAGTATTAAAAGCATTATTTATCGGATGTTAACTAGAGCCTTCAACATTATATTATTTCATTAGTTTACTATATTTTGTGTGTGTGGTCTGATTAAAAGTCTTGTAAAAGAATGCGTTCTCAATAAAAGAATGCTTTCGTGCATTCGTCAAAAGTGAAGATTTATTATTTAACCGACTTCAAAAAGGAGGTTCTCAATTCGACTGCATGCTCTTTTTTATGAATAAATTTTGATGTTTTTTTTTTTGTTTGGTAGAGTTTACTTCAGAGGTCCCATTACTTCAGAGGTCAAGTCAAAAGCGAAATATAAGCCATGAAGTCGGTTTTTTTAAGCTTTGCTTGCGTTTCAATTATTTTTAAATTATTTTCGGACAGTAGGTATACTCATTAGCGTTCATAAGTGCCTCTTTGATGCCTATGTGAATAAACAATTTTGTTTTTGATTTTGAGTTTTTATTGTCATAAGTAGTCGTGAGGTCTCTGGTACGCCGAACTATCCGTTTTTTTTTTAAATCTCCGTTGCTTGAATAGCTGGCAAACCTAAATGGTTTAGGGGAGTAAAAAGTAAAAACGTAATTCCACATAAATATACGCATAATCCTAAACATTTTTGTAAGCTACTATACAAACGGACACAGACAGTTATATGTACAAATACGTTTATTTAAATCTCTGAATAAATATTTGAGTTAAGGTAAGTAAGTATAGCAAAAAACTGGATCCATCAGCTGTCTCACGCATTAGATAATTAATAAAATGATACAGACATTGAGTTTATTATATTCCGATATATCATCGGTATATGAAGCGAATATCTAATGAAGATGAAGCCTTTCTGGTACTTTTGGCGATTTTCTCTGATTTTCTAAGTATTTTCGGGCATCTAAAATGCCAATCATCATCGTTTCAATCTCAAATTACTTACATTCAGTTCTAAAATCATAACTGTACTCTTCGCTTCGCCGTTGTTGAGTGAAAATAAATAATATACCTTTTCGCCAAAAATCACGGTAGTAATTCACTGTGAAATACCGCATCGTAAAGTAGTTAAAATGTTTGGATGATCATTCGGTGAGTGAGATTTGAAGTATGAAAATAAAAATTCCACTGATAGAGGCTTTTCCTCTTTATAAGCTTTTACAAGCTTTTTATCGTTATGCTTATTAAACTTCGCCTGTTATTAGGTTTAAATATTGTAGGTGAATTTAATTTTTCTTTTACCGTTGATTTGAGTCAGTTCTGGTTGCCCAATAAAGATGTGGAGCCAAAGGTTTTCCGCAAAATGGCTGTGTGTGTAGTTTTAGTCAAAAAAGAATATGGAAGATTTGCCAGATATTTCAGTACTCTGATTGATGCTAGTTACCAAAAGTATCAGGAAAAATAGTCAAAGTTTTTCCGCCAAAGGATTCTGTTTTGTTTTTTCTTGTCAATACTAATTGAGGAAATTACAAAGTTAAAACAAGTAGAATAACGTTATTTTGAATTCTATCTATTGAGGTCACTTTGGTAGTAAAGAAACCGAGACGTTTCGTAAACTAATTTTTTTAAGCAATGGGATCTTTTTAATAATATTATAGTAAAAATAAGTATTTTATTAAAAATGTCCGATGTTATATTAAAATTTTGGAAAAATATAAGAAAAAATGTTTCTGGTTTCTGGTAATACATATTTTTTTTTTTTTTTTTTTTTATTATTAAAAACATCCCTGTTCAAAAAGAAAACACTACTTTTACGGATACTCGGCAAACAAACAAATAGTAAACAGACAGACAATAAAGATATCCTAGAGTTTTAACTAATGTATGAAACTTGAAGCACTAAAATGCTAGAAACATGCTGCAACAGACAGTGTGATGGTTGTTTTTGTTTTTATTGCATTAGCCATGATAAACAGAACTAAAAAAGAAAAATGTAAATGGAAAAATAAAGCTCGAGTCGGGGATAGAACCCGTGGTCCTAAGATCTAGTACTCTAACCGCCGAGCTCATGTTCTGTCTCAAGCGACGAAATTATATTTTCTTAACGTCTTTTGGGTACGTCTGGCGCCATCTGCCTAAATAATTATGAAACTACGTTTTATGTATGCAGTGATACAAGTTTTATATTTATGGTTGTGATATTTTAAATACTATTTTAATTTTAACAAAAGCTCGCTTTGCTTAATGTTGAAATATATTACAACCATCAGACATTATTTAATTATAACACCCATTTTCAGCAATTTATCAATACCCTTGAAATGTTAATTAACAGACAGTTTTATATCGATATACATTTAAAGCAAATAAATTGATCAAAGTTATTTTTAATGAGAACATTTTGTAAACAACATCTAAATTAATGGACTTATTACATTACGTCAGACATCTTTGATGTCGGGTTGTTCGATGATAAAATGTGAGTTTTACACGTTTTTAGGTAATGAAATATGTTGACATGGCAACACTGAATGCCCTGAAGACAGTAGGGATGTGCTGAAGGCCGGTAGAGCTGCGGATGCGGTGCGATGGCCGGCCGCACATTGTCAACTTATAGCTGTTATAATAATTACCTAATGATTTGTAACAACATATTTTTTTATTTGAAATACTCCAAAAATTCATTAACATAACCAGAGTTTTTTCAATTTATTTAATTATTTGTTTCACAATTGAATGCAACACTTGAGCTTAGATAGGTAAACAACATTTTATATTATTTGCAAACAGTGTCCATTCTGGGTATAGTGATCAAAGACAATATACACAAACGATAGTGTTAAAATCGGTACTTATATTGAGTCTAAAGCCCAACTTACCGCAAAAAAGTTAGGTATCCTCGCATAGGTGAGACAATACTTCACCCCTGGACAGTTGCTCAACTTATATCATGCACAAGTCTGATCGTGTATGGAGTATTGTTGTCATCTTTAGAATAGTTCCGCTAGATACCAACTTGATGCACTAGAGACCATTGAGCGAAGAGCCAAAAGACTCATTTACAATGAACAGCTGACAGATGCTAGGCTTCAAAGCCTAGGGCATCGTCGCAAGATAGCGAGTCTCTCGGTATTTTATCGGATACATTTCGGAAAGTATGCTATGGTATTACACGATGTAATTCCTCTATTCCCATTCCATCTTAGAACCACCAGACAGACTGCATTGCGACACCGATATTGTGAACTTTATATATATTATTGTTTAAATTATTTTAATAGGAAAATGCACCCAAATCAAAATAATGTTGGTTTTTTGTCATTCTTTGCTTTGTAGGTCTTCTTCGGAGCAGTCAGAATCATCCGATATTTGTATGAGTGACAAATTGTGTGTTTGAGTGACAACACTCGAATATGTGGCCTTGCATCCGGGTTATTATTTTTCTACATCTCTTGTTACTCAAAAAACACTTCGTTGTCTCACTCACTGTGTCATTAATGTTATTACAAACGAGTATAATTAAAAGCTTTTTGTTAGTAATTGAAAGTGTTTTATTTTCGACTGAGTAATTTTCAATTAGTTAGATGGTGTTTTTATAACTATTATGCTAAGATTGTCGTTATTTTGAGACCGGGGACAATCTTACAAAAGATCTTAGTCCGTAACGTTGGATGTTTTGTCCTATAATTATAATAATTACTAAACGTTGCGGAATGTTTAGAAAACCAGAAGCTTTCCTAGGATCGAAATCTTGTAACGTTTTATAGTTTTAAGGCTTTAATTTGAATTGGTTGCCAAGTTAACGTACCTATGTTAATTAGAGTAAAAGTTTGATGAAATTATCTTAATTTTGCCATGAAATGATCTTAATCATGCCATGATATGCATGGATCCGAAGGTTTAGTCAACGTTTGACAGATTCTACTTTGACATCATAGTCTATTATTGACAGATTTTATTGAATAAATGTTTTAGTAATAATTTATTTCAACCAACGTAATCCTATTTATATTATAAATCCGAAAGTTTGTGTGTAATTGTGTGTGTAAGTATGTTTGTTCCTTCTTCACGCTTTAACGGCTGAACGGATTTGGATGAAATTTGGAATGTACATAGCTTTTACATAGGATTAACTCAAAGGCTACTTTTTGACTTGTTAATAGCGGGCAAAGCCGCGGGGCACGGCTAGTAATACATAAAAAAATATGCAATAACAACATTAATACCTAGGTTCTATTATCTTTGCATTAGAACTAAACATCGTCGACTTAAACTGAATGAATCCGATTCATGCATGATTAAGATCATTCCATCAAAACTATTACACTAATCAACATACGTTAATCATGCTACGTGGATTCTAGTATATATATGTACTGCAAAAAAAAACGTCTATATTAAATGCTAATAGAGTAGCGGAGCCAAAGGGGCTAATGAGTAAGAAAACTTATTGCATATTTCAAATTTTGCTATCTAATGTACAAGCATTAACTATAGCTGTTTACTTAAACTATCCAGTTTTTTGTTTTTCGTAGAATGTGTTTGAATTTGTAGCCTCAGAAAGCTTCATCTAGTGTCGAGTAGAAACAGTTTTTTACATCGGTCATGGCGTAAAAGATGGCGCTGATAGTTTCTTAAACCCGGTTTTTCAAATGCAGTTTGGGAACGGAGCATTTCTCGGATCTGGAACGTTGATAAATCGATTCCTTGGGCCGAAAAATAATCTGTAACTTTCATGAAAATCATTGGAGCCGTTTCCAAGATCCAGATTACACATATATATACAAGAATTGCTCGTTTAGAGATATTAGATAGAGCCAACTTAATGAATTCTTCCAACTTGAACTAAATCATGGTTGATTCATAAATCACGGAAAATACGCACAAAAGATCTTCCGGTCTCAAATTAAATGTTTATTCTATTTTGATATTAATTTCAAAATTAAAACAATGAAAAGGCTGAGCGGAAAGGATTGAAGCTTAAAAAGGCCAGATAAATAAAGAAACGAAAACAGTGGTTACTGAAAAATAAAATGATTTGGAGCCTTTTGTAGGAAATGAACAAATTTGTATCTAACAATTTTAATATATTTTATAAGTGGTAATTTTTATATGATTTAAAAGTGGTAATTTTAATATATTTTAAAAGTGGTAAATTTAATATATTTTAAAAGTGTAAATTTTAATATATTTTAAAAGTAGTAATTTTAATATATTTAATTCAGTACTAATAATATTGCCACACAGGTTTCCGCGTTAATCAGGATAAAATTTAATCAAAATTAATTAAACGTTTTTTATCTGTTAAATACAACCTGTTTACCTGTTAAATACAATATGAGAGTCTTTAAATCACGATTGAATAGGCATCTTCTAGGCAAACGTGCTCCATCGTCGACCGCATCGTTACTTACCATCAGGCGAGACGGCGGTCAAACGTTTGCCTATCTTCAATAAAAAAATAATAAAAAATGGCTGAAATCCGTCCTGCCTTTACCGAGATCGAACATATACAAACGCACACACAAAATATAGAAAATTATCAAATCGATGACAGAGAATTAAAAATTAAAGGATTTCTTCGGTACTTTATTGAACAGATTAATTTATTGGTTTAATAACTGTGTGTCTATGGATTGAAATATTTGTCCTAAGAAGCATCTTTATGCTAAAAAGTAAACGCACAATTAAACTTAATAATTATTGTAGTCTTCACGAGTGAAAATGTTCATTTTTACAGACTTCACAAAAAAGGAGGAGGTACTCAAGTCGACTGTATTTTTTATGTGTATACCTTTTTTTTTACCTCATATTTTTTTGTTTGATAGATGTTGCTTTACAATTGGTCCCATTTAAATTTGATCAAGATCTGACTAGTAGTTTTTGAGTTATTCTCAATAATGTGGACTACATTGATGATGTTCTCGTTTTTAACCGACTTCAAAAGTTACCTCATAACTTCTTTCGTTGTGAGCCGCTTTGATGATTATTTTTTTGTTTGAAAGCTGATGCTTTCCATGTGGTGGTCAAGATCTGATCTTTCGTTTTTGAGTTATTGTCGATAATGCGTGTTTAATACGTTAAATCTGATCAAGGTTCCGAAAATAAAGCGGTGAAGTCGGTTTTTTTAAGAATTGCTTGCGTTTAATTATTATATTAGACGCTGAATTTATTTCTGACTTTGAACTTCAAATGCGAATCAAAATTACTTTTGCAGGTTAGAAATGGGCATCAGTTCACAACCACTAGAGAACAATGCACCAAGATTCTCTACAAGGGAAGTCATTTTCTTCAAAAGTCTTCGGAAGTCGTTATCTTTTTAACTAGCGTGAAGCTAAAAGGTGGGTTATGAATCAAGCACCGTATGTATGTATGAATGTATATTTGTTTGTTTCGTCACAGAATTCAAAATAATAAGCTGATTGCAGCGTAAAGTATGCACTTAGTTTAATTTATCTCAATTTTAAGAGAAGCATAGGCTAAGTTCTTATTAGAATTGCGTCCGTCGTACAGCATAAAGGATTGACAGTATATGTTAAATATTATCGTCATATGAAATGAAAGATCTCGAAAATATTATTTGAAATATATAGATACAACTCGTGTAGTAATAAAATATAATGTAAAACATTAATAGATATATAGACATCACATCTTTATTGTCTCAACTTACATAAAAAATATTAAAGTATACAATCGGCGTTCTTATCTTTAACAGTGATCTCTCTCAGACAACGTTTGGGTGTTTATAGAAAAGAGTGGATATATAATGTAACGATTTAACGGCTGTGTACAATTAAAGTTTTTTTACAATCCTATGCAATACAATAATATGCCATTTCATACTAGTTGTTGGGTTTTAGTTTTGAAACATTTGTATTATTGAAAAATATCAGAACTTGTCCACAGTCTTATCACCTATGTCATAAAGACCATGGTATCAATAAAAATAACATTGAACGATTGATACAAGCTATTCAGTATATTTTTAAGTTGCTATTGAAGATTTTTCTTTAGAATTATCTTTTTAAACATTATGGATTATTTATTTTAATAAAGATATAATGCTTTCGCACTCATAGCCCTATAAGTTCAATGACTTGTGTTGTGGGTATCGGAAACATTAGCACTACAGACCACATATTTAGATCTATTATATTGTCTGTGACACAGACACAATCACACCCAGAACCAGAACAAATTTTCTTTGGGAGAATACTCACTGGGTATCGAACCTGATACCCTTTGCTTAAAAAGCAAACGCACACCCACTTAACCAACGAGCAGTTCGAAAGACATGGATACAAAATGTAAGCTCTTCGTTAGTCCTTCACTCAATTCAGTCATATTCATATTGACTTAACCTACTTTAGTTTTTTTTAAGCTCCACAAGATAACCTAAATACTATGTATGTATAAACAACATATAAAGGGCATTGAAATGTCCGTGGGATTACACGAACTCTCCACAAACATCATATCAACGGATCACCATCTCCGGGCCGTGATGGATGTGTTTATTGATGGTTTTGTTCGTATAAAAATTCACATAAATATTTATACAGGTCTTGCATGCTCACACGTTGTAAATTACTGTGCCCGCTGGCGGTATAGGCGTCATGTTGTTTCTAGGAGTAATTGAACCCACTATTAAGGTCGGTTGGGATTTTCCATAAATTTTCCGTGATTATGCTCCCTAAAACACATGATATCCTGATCACGTTTCATACCAATGTGTAACTTAAATGATTTTAAGACTTTAAAAATTATTTTAAGACTTTTGTATCCTCCATTTTGCCAGTTTTACGATTGAAAGAGATTCTCTATACATTTTTTCGTCGAATATTATGCCTCTTTGACATGAATTAGGTTTTTTTTGTTGAATTGATTTGGCTTCATGACGTAAATAAATACTAACAGTCAAAAAAGATAGTAAAGTGTCAAAATTATAATATAAATCTTTTAATTTTGGCTTCGCTATTTTGTGCATTTAGCCAGTGTCAAGTAATAATATATTTCAAGTGTATTTCATATTTAAAGTCCTGGTCACAAGGTCTCAAGGTCCAGTCATAGTCAAGTCATGCCCTAATAAAGTAGTAGAGACTTCACTTAAACTTCTATTGGAGATTTGGAGCGAAGGCGAAAATCACGTTTTTCAGCTTGGTATCATTTGCCTACACTTATGCACGTTTACTAAGAATTAACGGTTATTAATCCACCATTATTACACATTAACACTCGAAGAATCACAGGTTTTTTTCACAGATAGGTATCATTATAAATCATACTTGTTGAGAATAACCTTAAAATGGTATGGTATGTCATATGCGACCATTCGTAACCGCCCTATTCTTACCCCGCTAATCGCGTCCCTATGAACTATGCCATACGCTCTATAATCCTATGTGTGTCTATACGCCTGAGATGGCAATCGTGCTCAGACCAAATCGTAGCCTGCTCTTAAATAACTTTGACAATACACCTTCATGTAGCCTAGACGTACCTAACTCCGCATTCTAACTACAAGAATAATGAAAACACTTAAAGAATAATAAAAACAAAACTAAAACGATATTAATCTAACGTCGAGGTAAATAAAAACAGTTTTTTAGCTCGTTTAAGTCCCGAGATATTACCTAAACTATGATAATAATCTTTCAAGCACTGTTTTGTTTAGATTATGTCTGAAGAAATTTCGAGTTCAAGTTCAAAAGCTGGTATGAAGTTATAGTTATTAATTGTTACTAACTGTTCCTGGCATGCGTTGCAATGTCACAGAGAAAGGTTTCATACCTTCTCCTTTATGTTTATGTTTGCCTAGTACTTTACCAAATCCGACAGACTCTGTCTGTCGGTAATACCTAACAGTTATTGTACGCATAATAATTAAACGCAAGCAAAGCTTAAAAAAACCGACTTCACCGCTTTATCTTCGGAACCTTGATTAGATTTAATGTATTAAACACGCATTATTGACTATAACTCAAAAACTAGAGATCAGATCTTGAACAAATTTCAATGGGACCACATGAAAAGCACCAGCTTTCAAATAAAATAAATCATCAAAATCGGCTTACAACGCAAGGAGTTAAGAGGTAGGTATATAGTTCAAGTTCCCGAATAACACATAGGCTAATTCAATGTATATTTTTTTTATTCAAGATTGGCAAACTTTTGACCACTATCTCACCTGATGGTAAGCGAAAAAAAAAACCAACCCTTAAGTGTGCTAAATAGGGTGAAAAAGTTAGTATGGAAATTTTTACTTCGATTCACTCAAAACTCGATACAAATAAACATTAAAGTGAATAATGAATAATTTATATTTTCAAAACTACCCTTAGGGTGTGTGCAAAGTAGTTCTAAAGTTTGAATGGAATATCTTATACCTTGCTTCGATTTACTCAAAACTCGGTACAAATAAACGGTCTACTAGATTCAGATTATAGACGAGACTGCGAATTCAAACCATTTATCTATAAATCCAAAATTATAAACCCTGGAAAAGTTCAACCACAAGTTTTAACTCACGCGGGCGAAGCCGCAGGGCACAGCTAGTTGTAAATAATTGGATGAGCTATTTACTCGCCTTACACTAAAAAAAGATAAACAAAACATCAAAACCACGTCTCATTATCACGGTTAGAGGTAAATCATAAACACTCGTTTTGGGTGAAAACTATCATCTATATATATAAAAGAAAGTCGTGTTAGTTACTCCACTTATAACTCGAGAACGGCTGAACCGATTTAGCTGAAAATTGGCAGGGAGGTAGTTTAGAGCCAGGAGAAGGACATAGGATACTTTTTAAGAACGTACATTTCTTTAATATTTTTTTTTATACGTCACTCGGATTTGATAAAGTACTAGGCAAACATAAACATGAAGGTTGTAATAATATAGTCACGTGACATTGTAACGCATGCCGGGTATGGCTTCCTAAATATGCACATTCATTGACTGTTAGGCGGAACGAAGGTCGCCGGGACAGCTAGTTTCAAATAAAAATGTTGTTCCATTTATTTCGGTATTTGAATTATTTGAACAATGTAGTAAAAAAATATCTTTATCTTTTTTAGAGCCGGTTCGGTGAAAGAACTTTATATTAGGGTTGTACAAGATTAAACATAGAAAAATAATTCTTTAGAGAAAACTTTCACCAATCATGTTACTAGGCTCTATTTATGTAGATTTTTTAGTTAGAATGATGTTGCTTTCTAATTGGTCCCATTTAAATAGCGTCAATAATGCCTATTTTGTGACGAATAATGCGTACTTTGACGATGTTCTCGTTTACCCGACTTCAAAAGTTAGGTATATTCTAAATTTCATTAAAATCGGTTGATTCGGTACGGAGATACGTGGTAACAAACATTCACACACACACAAAATTTCGAATTTATAATATTATTAGAAAGATTAGTAAGACTCTGGTTAAAATAAATTGATGATCGTCTCAATTTTAATATGTTTAACTTTATTGCTCGATATAAGTAAATAATGCACGTTCTTTGCGGGACAAACTGTGGAATTAAAAAAAAATACTATATCAACTTTTGATAACAATATTGCTGCAATTAAATATATTTCATTTCATCAATCCTTGGCGTAATTTAATAATTAATAAAAAAAACAAACGCATTCACACTCACAGCCCCACACTAAGTTCAATGAATTATATCGTAGATGCCGGAAAGATTCACATCACTTACACATTACACCCAGAACCAGAAGCACGAATATCCCTTGGGAAGGAATTTGTGGTCCTGCCGGGAATCGAACCCAGGCGCAGAGGGCGGACACCTGTCCACTGCGCCAATAGGGTCGTCATTTGTAAATTTAAATTTTTGAGGGACGGTTGTAGCTTAAAAAAAAATTACATTTTACCTGATCTTCATCACTCGTTGTGACCCGCGGTTTTATACATTCTCATGAGCGCAGGCGACACCGCAGCTCACAACTAGTTCTAAATAAATGTGCTCACGCCTTATTGAAACTTTCCAGCAAATGCCAATTAACAACAAACCGAGCTCAAAGTGCTCAAAAAATGTTAATTTTTTTCTGATCTTCATCATTTTACCTGATCTTCAAAATGTTACATTTTACCTGATCTTCATCACTACATTTTACTTGATCTTCAAAATATTACATTTTACCTGATCTTCATCACATTTTACCTGATCTTCAAAATGTTACATTTTACTTGATCTTCATCACTCGTTGTGACCCGCGGTTTAACACGTTCTCATGAGCGCAGGCGAAACCGCAGCTCACAACTAGTTCAAAATAAATGTGCTCACGCCTTATTGAAACTTTCCAGCAAATGCCAATTAACAACAAACCGAGCTCAAAGTGCTCAAACTTTGAATAATACATATTAATTACTGTTTGTTAATTAAAAACAAGCTCAATGATTATTATTGATTAGAAAAGTTTGGTATACCTTTTAGGCTAAGAGTAAACGAACATATTTCTTTGTTTAGGATAAAAAGTAGTATATTTTTTTCTGAAAATTTCATCAAAATCGGTTCAAGAAATGTTTCACCTTTTCATATATTTGACTTATACAGAATTAACATATTTGATAAAATTGACTAATTGAGGTGTCTGCTCCTTGTCTTTGCCCACCTTTTTTATTTAAGCCTTTTTTGCTGAAGAACTAAACACAGTATAATCTAATAGTATTTAAAACTTAAATCTAACACATCTGGTTTTCCGGTTCGGTGATCAGCGTGTCCTGTGACACATCTTCCAACAGTTTCCACTTCTGTTTGTCTCTAGCTTTTCTAGGCCAATTCAAATCCGCATGACAAGCAAGCAAGCAATACCTTAAGACCCCATAATAAACACAAACGTGGACCGTATTACCTTGTTTTTATAGTCCACAAAGGCACAAATAAATAATTAAAAATAAATCCACCAAGGACGACCCTGATTAAATTTAGCAAACAGGAGGTTCCATGCAAATTTGTATATAGAATCTTTCTGCCCGTTTTTTTAATTGAGGTACTTATTTCCCATATTTGACAACAAATTTAAAATTTTAAGATTTTCGTTTTTTAATTGAAGCTTCTTATGGAAGGGCTTGAAATTCTGATCCGCAACCTTTTTGTGTGACGAAAAGTGGTGGGGGCAAAAACTGTGATGAATAATAAAAATGTTTCCCTGTAATACAAAAGTTTTACAGCTATCGTGTGTTTTTATGACACACCCTGTTTTTTGTTATGTTGCCTTGCTACTCGTAGTTGCAAAATTCCATTTGATTTGATTGTTGATTCTACAGGAAGTACACTGTCTGTTTTGAATTATTTATTAATTACAATATCGGGCATTTATATTATATTTACAGATACTTCAATTCCCTCTTGAGAAAAAGGGCTTTGACAGACAGACTGAAAGACAACGAAGTAATTCTATAAGAGTTTAGTTTTCTCTTTAAGGTAAGGACCCCTAAAAATATCGGACTTTATAAAAGCCGTTTTTGAACTTTCGCGTATTGGTTTTAACATAAACCTACTCGAATTGGGAGAAACCTACGACTATGGAGGTACTTACAAAATATCGATGCAAAATGACATGAAATACAAATCGCATAAACCATTTAAATACTTTCATATACATCAAAAAGCTATTTGATAGCCATTCGATATAGAAATATGGTTATTAAGCAATATTTATAGTCGTAAAGTGCTGTAATTCAATGTTAAAAAGTGCTAGAAATACTATCGGCGTGTTTTATAACAGCTTTTATTAACATTATGAGTATTACTGCATATTATTATTATTGATCTGCCGGGAGCCATAAAGTAAAAGAAAGTATACTTGTTTATTGTATGTTGGTAGGTATAATGTTGCTGATGGAGATGTTATATTTTTAAAACAGGCGGATGGTTTTATGTTTGTTTGAAGCAGTGTTACGACTTCTGGTGCATTCTCAGAGTTTTCGCATTCAACATTTCTGACATAATAATAACTTTATGTATGTTTCATTTTAGATTTAGTTCTTTATCAATTACATAACTCACAACTACAACACAATGAATAATACAAATAGACTAGACTGTTGCTAAATAGTTTGAAACTTTTTCATACTCAAAAAGTAGTAAATCGGAGATAATTCATCACTGAAAGTCCTATAACAGCTTGCCACTACTTAATAGTTATTAGTACACTATTTTGACTAAAGAATTAAACTGTCTTTTTTTTAATTTTCGTAATTTACGAGCGCGAAGTGACTATGACTGCGCGTCTAGTCCTGTGTATGGTTCGCGGGCGACTGGGGGCAAACTTTCAGTTTCAGCACTTTCAGTGGATACTGTGAACAGTTTTAGAAGAAAATTTCGGTATCTTGTGGTTTGGGAAAGACTGATAAAGGAAATTTAATGTTACATTTCCTACTTAAGCCATAAAATATAAACAAACACTGTTACTTGTCGATTATTACAAAAAGGCTAATTTCGTTGGATTTAGTAGTGGTCGCTGAGATACAATTATAGAGGAAGCTTTTATTGTTTGGAATTAGAAGTGAAGTAAAAAGTAATAAGGGCTTTTCGGCGATTTGAACTTTTTGTAATATCACTTCATTAGTGTAATTCGTATATTTTTTATATGCGAACAGGGTTGCTTGCTACACCGTTTTGATTTCCGGCATGAGCATATTTGCCTCCCGAATGGTTTGTACTTCTGGTGTTATTATGTATGTAAAGTAATCAATTCCTACAATTTTTTGTTATTTTATTTATTTAATAATAGGAAAACCTACGACTAGCGGCTTTCCTAAAATATATATAATATCTATTTATAGTTAAACTTTTAAGTGGCCCTCTGTATGTCTGTCTGTGACCTATACAGACACACATACAGAGGGCCACTTAAAAGTTTTCACAGATATTATAAATAGCGTAGATATAATAACAGTAGACAGATGTACGATCAAAGAAAAAACATAGAGTAAATTGTAACACTATAATATACATATAGGGTTCAATTATTATTAAAGAAATATTCATTAAAAAGCCGCTTAAGTTTAAATGTAAATGTACTGAATAGATCTAGATCCAATTCATTGGCAACTTTTTTGTAACTCCTGCTTACTAATGAGGTAATCGTTTTGCCTTTAATTATTTGGTGCAGATAGAACATAATAAGACTTTAAATGAGACGTTTTATTGCATAATAAATATTTGACCTCTACTTAATTTCACTTATTGGAAAACGATGATGCAGCAGGCTTCCTGTATTTTTTAAATTTGAGATTCGGCAATTCTTTTGCTAACGGTACTCAAATTTCCATGGAGCGATGTCTAAAAATATAATTTTAATTTTTGTTCGGTGGAGCCCAGTGGATACAAAGTATGGATATTCAATCTTTTGAGAACAATAGCCGTGGAGCGCAGTGGCATAACCCGTCATAATATTAAGGACAAAAGAAAAAGACGAGCCGGTGCGATAGTCAGTTTCACTCCTCCGTTATTTGAACAATGAATAGTCAAACGAAACGCTTGCTTCTAGATAGTATATCAAGCAATATTACTTCACGCTTGTCAGATCGTATATTATCCAGTGATAAAATAATTAAACGCAAGCAAAGCTTTAAAAAACTGACTTCACCGCCTTTATCTTCGGAACCTTGATCAGATTTAATGTATTAAAAACGGATTATTGACGATAACTCACAAACTAGAGATCAGATCTTGATCAATGGAACCACATAAAAAGCACCAGCTTTCAAATAAAAGAAGAATCATCAAAATCGGCTCACAACGAAAGAAGTTATGAGGTAACTTTTGAAGTCGGTAAACCAGAACATCGTCAAAGTATGCATTATTAGTCATAAATTAGACATTATTTCGAACTACTGATCAGATCTTAATTAAATTTAAATCGGACCAATTAGAAAGCAGCATCTTTGAAACTAAAAAAAAATTTTCGAAATCGGCTCACGTGGAGAGAAGTTATAAGGTAACATACATAAAAAAAAAAAAAAAATACAGTTGACTTGAGTACCTCCTCCTTTTTTGGGAAGTCGGTAAAAAATGGTTTTCAATTGTGTAATGTGCAGTCTTCCTGATATGTATACGTTAGTAAATCGATAGTATAGCGACTCTTCGCTCTGATATTTACTACACACATTTACTAGTCTACAGTTACGTAGAGATACACTATTAGTTTAACTTTTTAAACTCTATCTTCAAATGTTTAGTAGTACTTGACCACTATATTAATTTGATAAGTAATGACGTGGACGAGGATGGTAAGCTAGCTTGTTTTATAAGCTGACAATGAAGAATACTACTAACAACGACTGCCCTATTAGAGCTAACACGCCTTTGTCTGACCCCATAACATTTGATGGCGGCTACTCTAACAGTAAATAGTTTTTCTTGACATTTATTGCGGATTTGTGCCATTAAGTGTACTATTTTTGATTTTCCTTTTACGTCAGAGTCAGATCCAAGATAGCCAAGTAGCTGTTGACGATGTCACCAGCAGCTCCTAGGCCTTATCTTAATGGCACAATAAGTAATTACTTGTGAAACCAAGTGGTAAAAAAATATGTCTAACCGGCTGCTTGCCTGATGTCCATCCAATTATTGACCCAAAACAGTTTCTTTATCCACCTAATAACAGGTCTAAGCTACATTTGCTATTTAAATGTAACCAGGACTCTTCAATAGCAAATGAGTACCTGAAAAAAACCAATTTTTTTTTACTTGTATAGTAATGCAATATTTTAAAACTAACCAATCATATAATAGATCGACCCGTAAACTTCTATCACTATAAATTTTGGGATATAATTATTTATTTACCTATTAGCTTTATGTGGTTATTTATCTAAACTAATAAATAAAAACCCAGTCAAATAAATTCTAATGCGGTGACTTTAACAATCGGGACCCTATTAAAATCTAGACCGGCTCAAATCTTTCTAATAATGACACAACCAGAACTAGAGCATATATTTCTCTTGGGGAGAAAACTATTGTGATTCCTGGAAACGAACCCACCAGCTGCTTAGTAGGCAAACTGAACTATGCTAGCGGGCAGATCTTTGTTTACTTAGATAAACAGTTTGTTAGTAACACACAAAATGTGTAAAAAAGAATCCCCAAAAGAAAGAGAAACAAAGCCTAATGAGAGAGGCAGGGAGAGGTGAGGCCACGTCTCAGCAAACACTATCAGCCGAACTTTATTATGATTGCCGAACTGTTCCACTATATTAGCCGATGTCACGCTAAGTGTTACGAGTGTTTGTGCTGTGTCAATGATAATGACTACTTAATGTTATCGGTCAATCAGTGGGGGTGTATGATACAAATATTTGTTAAAGTCAAAGTCAGACTGTGTATGAAAAACATTTTCACACTTTCTACGTAATATTTTGAGTAAGACGTTGAATGTGACTTTGAAAGTGGCTTCGAGAGGGTGTATATTTTTAACCACCGACGCAAAAAGATGTGTATGTGTCTTGCATCGTAAGTCAAAGAAGCTAACCCAATTTAGATTTTTGTTAGATAGGTGATTTCCTATTTCCTTAGCTGTGTATGGTGAACATTTGTGCTCCTGTTTTTTTTTTTCAGATAGAGCGTCGCATTAACACATAGGCTACTTTTTATTTTGATAAACGCGGGCGGTGCCGTGGGGCACGACTAGTAGGAAATATACTGCTTTATATCTCGACTACCTATATAAGAGACATTTCATCTAAATGTAAAAAAATATCGAGTGTCAAATGTATGATAATGTTTATGCAGGGGCGTGCATATTTAGAATGAAAGATCTATACTTCGTCGTATCATAATATGTATAAAATCAGTTTATAGTAACAATGAAGCAGCTTTTGTTTCAATGTACCATCTCCACCATTCAAACTATATCGACGCCAAATTTCGTATAAATCGGCCCAGCCCAGTATAGCTGACAAATAGTCAGATAGACAACTAAACGCTTACAACCTCACAACCCCACATTAATTCAATAACGTTGTGTGTACCAGACACATTCACATCACACACTCCCAGAACCAAAAACAAACATTTAACAACACTACTCTTCGAAGAGTCATTGGCGATAGTAAGCTAATCGAGTCCAGGTTGCAAAGTCTCGGTCACCGACGGAAGGTGGCAAGCTTATCGGTATTCTATCGCTTACATTTTGGAGAGTGTGCACAGGAATTACATAAGCTAATTCCCCCATGCCCTTTTTACCATCTAATAACAAAACAAACTATCAAACGTCATCCATTTATGATCGACATACCTTCAGTTCGCTCAAAGAGTTTTGCTTCTACGTTCATCATCCGTACAGCAAAGGAGTGGAACTCATTGCTTGCGTCTTTGTTCCCCGAACGGTATAATCTGGGAGTCTTCAAGTCTCGAGTGAACAGGTATCTTCTAGGCAAGCATGTCACATCTTCGGCCGCATCATCACTTTCCATCAGGTGAGATAGTGGTCAAATGCTTGCTTATTCAACATTAAAAAAAAGAAAAAGTTTATAATATCAGTATTATCCAGAAAATAATTACACAAATCAGCTAACGAATGTATAAGTAATAAGCGTATAGAAAAAAAACACATTTATTACCTATATATAAAGTCCTTTTTCGAAGACCATCAGTCTTTTTAAATTTGCACCAAAGTTGAACAGTAAATGCATACCCTATAGACTAAAAGTCAAACACTATTTGGGTGAATATTGTAAATTGTTCACGTTACCAAGTTCGTCACGTGCACAAGATGGGTGATGCTTGATGCGAACACGATCCTTGAAAACGTATGATCAAAATATAGAGAAAGTCAATGTACTCTTTTATAAACTCTAGAGACCCTGAACCCGTAAAATGTACATTCTACAATCTTACTGATATGAAATTTTAAAACTAAAACTTTGTGTGTGAAGTGAAATCATATTGAAAGTTTCGTAAGTGTAACATATATTTGACTTGCCTTTTTTGCATTTTAACTGCGCGTTGGCTTATTTGAGTGCGCGCCCGCCTTCTAAGCAGGGTTTCGATTTCCGGTGGGAATAAAAGTTTTCGCGTTTCTGGTTCTGGCTGTGATTATGTGTGTGATGTGAATGTTTCCAGCTCCCACGACACAAGTCATCAAACTTAGTGTCGGCTGTGAGTGTGACAGCGATTATGTTTTATAGGATTTAACGGTTTTACTCACGTTTGGTTTCTTGTCGTTCTCGACTGATGAAGGAGCACCGATTGTTCCGAAAATAGTCTCGCAGCAATGTGAACCAACCGTGAATACTATCGTTTAGTCCCAAATAAGTGTAAATATGTTTGAAATAAAAATATCCCGTAGTTACATAAATCAGACTACACCAAAATCAAATTGACATATTTTTCTAAATACGTTTTATTACCTATGTCTTTCATATTATTTAGATCACAACATGATATATGAGGATATCACAATAATGTCAAGGACCGTCCCTTCCAATAAGACTTTTCTTCAGAATTTTTTCAAAGAAATATACATTTCCGCGAAATGAACAGTCGCATGCCATTCTCATATTAATAATGGTGATTTGGCGTTTTTAAAAGAATTCTGCAGAAGATATTGCTATTGAAAAGAAGCTGATATTTGCGTAGTTGAATCTTGAGAAATAATTTTTACTGTTATCATGAAATAAAAGTAATTGGCTATTTGGTATTATCTCATTGGGATTAGACGAGGAAATGGTCATATTTAATGCCTTCACGAAGGTTAGGTATATTTAGTGTAACATCATTATGTGAAAGTAACCACTACGTTAAAAAATGCCTATATTTTTTTTTATTAGGCTTTGATTAGTACCTATTCTATAAAGAACTACTTTAGACACTGGGATTGCTTGCATCGCTGACCAATGGGCTGTCCTAATCTCCTGGACTCTCCTGTCCTGGACTAATACTTGGTTGTAAATAGAGCAAAACAAGACGTCTTGGCAGGGTTGCCATGTAAGGGGTTGGTATCGAGGAGCGTAATTAATAACTTGATGATTCATGATCAACTTTATTTATTTGAAACATCTTAGCCTCTTGTGCCTATTCATCATACCACACTTTACTTTTGACCACCCGCCAGTTAGTTACCTCCATCAACAAGTCTCTTTTTGCACCGAGGATTCTAGGAGTAAATCCCGCTAGGAGCACAATATTTCTCCCCAAGAGAGATTTGTGTTTTGTTTCATGATCAGGGTGTGATTGTAATGTGAATGTTTCCTGCATCCACGACGCATGTGTTTGTTATGTTTTTTTATAATGAAATGTTCAAAACAAGCGCATAAGACTTCATGTGCTATAAAGCATAATGTAATAATTCACGTGGAATTCTGGATGGAGCCACAACACTAAAACATCACAAAAGGATTTTACTACGCCATAAAACCAATGGTAGCAACTTTCTGTCCGAAAGCTGCTTCGGTAATAACACACATTAAGTATTTAAGGTGTTGTTTGCAATATATTTAGTAAAATATAAATGTACTACGCTTTTACGTTTTTAATGACCCAGCACCGACCATATGGAACCTCGTAGTAGACCCGACGGCGCCTCAAACTATCGCGTCCTACCACCAGGATATAACGGTCTTGGAGGTAGTCATCCAAAAGCCTTTGCAGATACAGGGTCACTCCGTGATAGCGGAGCGCCTCCTATATTGTTTCATGCGAGAGGCTGTCGAAGGCTGTTGTCTATAACCCAGGAATTCAGTCAAGTTGTAAAATAACCTATACAGTCGATCGAAAAAGAGTGGTGTTATTTAAACATGGAACTGCTTTCAATGCATAATTTTTCAGTGGTGTTATCTAAACAAGGAACTGCTTTTAATGCATAATTTTTCAGTGGTGTTATCTAAACAAGAATTGCTTTTAATGCATAATTTTTCAGTGGTGTCATCGAAACAAGGAACTGCTTTCAATGCATAATTTTTCAGTGGTGTTATCTAAACAAGGAACTGCTTTCAATGCATAATTTTTCAGTGGTGTTATCTAAACAAGGAACTGCTTTCAATGCATAATTTTTCTTTGCATCGTAATCTCATTGGAATTGAAGATTGATGCTGTGTTTTTTTGTGTGATTTTTCCAAGATGTTAGGGCATTTTCTCGTGCTCGCCTGACCAGCTATTATGTACCGAACTATTCAGCTGTAATTTCAAGTAGAAAAATCTGTCACCACAATGACTAAAAATATGATCCGGCAGTTATTCCTGAAAGCCAGTCATTTTAGGCGTGTCAACAATCCTCGACCACATCATCACTTACCATCACGTGGTCATACGGAAAATAAAATAATTGCGTGACGAGACTACGAGAGTAACAAATCGCTTGCTAGTCTTACCATCAGCTGGCCGATTATTCAGTGCCAACAAAAATGTCCATCAAATGGAGAAAGTAATCCGTTAAGAGCAGGTTGCACTTCAGTCCGAACATGATTGTCATCACAGGCAAAAGAGAGTATATGTACGGACATATTATACTGCTTTAAAAAAAAAAAATACTTGCGTGAAACGGTTCAGCAAGTATTTATTTTTTAAAAGCCCTAATCCGTATATAATATTATTTAAAATACCAATAATAATACATATTACTACACATTGTACTCATATATACTAATACCATATTCAAATTTCTTTATTTGCTTGAACACCCATGTTCAAGTTGGTAGAAAGAAGTATATAAAAGGAGTGCTCCATATTCCGCCCTCGCGGCATGCATAAACTTTACAAGGGTGTTATAGACATTTCAAATGTTACTCGTTGTATTATTTAATATGTATCTAGTTAATGATTATTATACTATAGTTTATAAATTTTCAAAATCTGAATCTACAAAAAAATCCATGTAACCAGCACATTAAATTTCACGAGAATCGATTGAGAAATGAAAGAAATCCCGAACATCTTGTCAGGCAAAAGCATTTTTATCCAAGTCTATAAATAAATTATTATTCTTAATCTCACACCATATAACTGCTGATATTAAATAGCTGCCTCACCGTTTTCAACACACCGCTTCCGCCCAGTCTGTAGAGCGTTTAGGCACGGGTAGGTATTTGCAGGAGCCAACGAATCTAAGTAAAATCCATTAGGCGTAAATCCGAACATATAACGAAAATCCTCGGCGCCGACATCGATGCTTACATATTTACGCACGTATATATCCTGTATCCTATCCGATCGTGCGAACACCCTGATTCCTGTGTCACAGAGCACGTCGACAGCCCACATATTTCTACTAGAGAGACAGCATCTAAGCTAACATTGTTTTGTAGTAGACTAGCGATACCCGCGTATGACCCGGACCCGTGGGAATTCCGGTATAAAAATAGCCTATGTGTTAATACAGGGTGTCAGCTACTTCCATACGAAATTTCATCAAAATTGGTTCTGCCGTTTGAGCAAACATGTTTACACACTCACAAACCATCGCTTTTATAATATTAGTGTGATGTGGAAAATTTTCACCCAGAACGACCAGGATTTAGTTATTAATTCGTTAACAAATTTGCAGCTCTAAATCTTGAAATTTGAAAGTGTCAGCTGTCGGAAGGCAGTTTGAAAGAGATCGCTTAGTTTCTGATAGCCGCAAAATTGTGATTGGGACCTTGTTAGAGGCAAGGCTAATTAAAGAGTACGGTCGATATAAACGAAACCATACTTATCTAACTTTATCACATTTGTAATGTTTTTGTTTGCCAAGAACTTCAATCAACAAACAATCTTCCTATATTTTTAATTTTTATAACATATATTTCCTATATTTTTAGTTTTAGATTCCTGATATTTTTATTTTTTCCCATAAATCATTCTTTAATTAAATTATAATCTTAAACATTTACATTTAATTCAGCGCTCTTATTTTCTCGGGGTGGAGAAATTTTCTAATTTTGGTAAAAAACATTATTCTTACTCATTATTTTATTTATAATTATATATTAACCATTAAAATAAGTAACAAAATATCAAACTTCCACTTGACTAATAAAACCCTGACTTTACGCTTCCTTTAAAACTTATGGTATATTCAAACATATATGAGTTACTATGTGTCTATTTGTCTATGGTTACGACTACTCGTATAAATGTATTAGTTTCTGATAGTTAAAAATCTACATCTTAATTATCTAATTGTTTGGTGACTGGAAACTACATTAATATTCAAATTGAAAATCTTCTCTATTTTCACATGGGACCCATAGAGGCACTCATAAAAGTTAATGACCCTTACTGTCCGATTCGCTAATTTATAGCCCTTTTTGAAACTGGATAATCTGACAAGAAACTCGGCAGTAACTTTCTAACCGCAAAAGCATCGGAGCTCAAGCGACCTGATAAAACATTGATTTGAGATTACACACATTTTTAATTTTCCTTCTTAAGTCAGACGTAAAAAAACAGTTTTAAGTATAAGATCTATGGTATTTTCTAGAATAAAATAAACTTCAGCCAGTTAGTAGTAACCAGTAGTAAACGATGAAATTCCATGTTCAGATATGTCATTATATTGTGTGAAAACGCTCATGAGTCCTGTACAAGCAGTTGCACCACATTTTAAGATTCTTGTGTTATTATTTATTATATTTTTTCTCTGACAGTGGTTGTAATGAGGCTGAAGTTACTCGTCTTTCACTGCGTAAGTATCCCTGTGTATTTAATTATTCAACAACGGTTTCTGGACGGATTACTTAAGGTGTTCGGTCCCCTTGAGGCTGCATCCACTGGTGGCAAATAGAATCGCTCGTTAATAATTAAAATTTAAAACAGGGGTGATAGTGGTTAAGTAAAGTGTGTTTTAATCGACTTCATAAAAAAGATAATGTTCTCAATTCGATTTTATTTATTTGTGTCTGGGTGAAATTATGTTGGTGATTCTTTTTTTATTTGAAAGCTGGTGCTTCCCATGTGGTCCCATTTAAATTTGATCAACGTCTAACCAGTTGTTTTGAGTTATCCTCCATAATAATGCGTATATAATTCATTTAATCTGAACAAGGGTTCCGAAGATATAGCGGTAAAGTTGGTTGTTTTAAGCTTTGCTTGCTTTTATATTATTTATAATAGAATACCTATCTGCCCTAAGGTCAGAGATATCACCGTCAACAAATGAGGACCTCTAGCAAGTCTGTCTGTTGCCGCACCCCTTTTCCAAACACCCGAATAGAAGCACTGCTAACAGATTGGTTTAGGCTGAAGTGACCAGTTACTAATATACCTTGTGAGTAAATTGCTGTGCATATAAGACACTTACATCTCATGGAGAAAAGCACGTGACATTACCCCGTGAAACTTTGTTTCAACGTCTCAGGTGACACTGAAGATGTTATAGGAATACGTGACGCATACCATCAAGCGCTTACAATTAGACTTGCTTGTCTCCTTTTATATTAGTATAAAAAAACTAATGTGTAAACCTTAATATCTACTTCCACAGTGCGACAGGCTCCCGCTATAAGCTCCGCATTTCAGCTCGGCACGGAAAAATCTGAATAATAAAACCGAGTCCATTTGCTCGTAAATGACGACCTGTGACATGCTCTACATTCCCGTGATTCTATGGAATACAACCCGAATTCACAGCTTTTTGAGGATGTGCATGATTTGTGGAGATACGTTGTGGAATTGTGCGGCAGAAGTGATACTAGAGTATCTGCTACGATGATTTCATAGCACCATTGTTTCGCTTGTGATAATGTCATGTGCAAATGTAAATAGAACTTGTAATGATGCAAAGTATTTAATATTTATTATAGCAACCAACAAAGATTTTTGTTTGTTTTAGAATCAACTTTACTTTATGAAAATTGCATGTATGAAACTAACTAATAAGTATGTCAATAATTCTAGTAAGTTTTTTTTAAATTAGTATAGTCTAATGCAACTACGGGATATTTTTATTTCAAACATATTTACAGTTATTTGGGATGTAACGATTTCACTCAAAGTTGGTTTCTCGCATTGCTGCGAGACTAGTTTCAGTACAGTCGGTGCTCCTTTATCAGTCGAAAACGCGGTGAGAAACCAAGTGTATAAAATCATTAATCCTAAATAAACATAAGTAATTTGCTCAGAAGGGTTTAATGATGGAGCCCGTTCAAGAGTATTACTAAACCTGTTGAGTTTTGACGGCTTTACAATTTATCTGCGACTATCAGTATGCACGCTTATCTTACTAGCATATATTTTTAAAGTTTGTACGTAACTCGATGGCAAATGTTATAAAAATATTCATGAGTGCTTCTCGCCTCCAACTTTGCAAACTTTTCAACTAACATGCCCCCGTAGGTGTATAATTAATGACTAATATCGACTTTTCCTTATGTATGCTGTATATGATTTTGTAACCCATGGAATTCATATTCATCATCATATTTATTAATTATGTGATTATTATATGATTTTGAATGTGATGTGAATGTTTCCGGCGCCCACGACACAAGTCATCAAACTTAGTGTGGGGATGTGAGTGTGAAAGCGTCTATTTGTTCGAAACTTTATGAAAATAAAAGACAGGTGTCAATATATTTGATTCCAGATATAACCGACAGCTCCACTATATCGATGATTAATATGAAGATAGAAAAGTAAGTCTTAACTCTAAACTGCGATAATAAAACCACTTTTTGGGATGGCGAAGCCGCGGGCCAATAATTTTCAATAGACGCAAAAACATCAATTTTAATTACCTCGATATCAATTATATACGTATAATATTTATTATTGTGCCTTGCGGTTTATCTGATATAAAAAGTAACCCATGTCTTATGTTAAAGTTTATGTTATCGACGCACCATTCACCATTGCAATTTCATTCAAATCAATTAGGCCGATATCTACGCTTTCATACATACAAACTTTCCGAATAATAAAAATTTGTTAGGTTAACATATCATAGCGCATGTCCTCAAAATCAAAATCGTTTAATCACATGGGCCCCAAAGAGGCACTCATGAAAGTTAATGATTCTATTGCCAGATTCGCAAAATTACAGCCATCTCGAGAAGAACCTGGCAAGAAATTCGGCGGCGCATTTTTTTCATTAATTTTTTTTTCCTATTCCAGAAATATCCGTTGACCTTTCAAATCCAATCTTTTAGTACCAAATCTATTCTGTAAAGAATTCTCGTTCTAACATACTCACATTGACAAACTTTTGAATTTATAATATAATCATGATAAATTGATTTGGTCTCGGAACCCCAATACGTCAGCTCCAACGCCCAATCTGTTTTCCATTCTTGGAGGCTTTACTAACAGCACACGTCTGTCAAGAGGCTCTCGAGGTTTTCTAGGATCAACGATTTTCGAGACTTTATGTTATTATTATGACGTAATTTGCTCACAGCGTTTTATTGGCAATTCGTAATGGATTTACTGTGTGGTTATATATGGTTTATTTTTGTAAGCACTAAATTATTCATTAAAGACTTTAAAATGTTATAATATCATGCATGCTTATTTGATTTTTTTATAATTATCACAGAAGGAGGTCGACTGTATTTTTTTTTGTATGTTTGTTACATCATAACTTCTTTCCACGTGAACAAATTTTGTTTTTTTTTGTTTGAAAGATGTTGCTTTCCAGTTGGTCCCATTTACATTTGATCAAGATCTGATCAGTAGTTCTTGAAATATCATCAATAATGCGTGTTTAGTACATCTAATCTGATCAGTTCCGAAGATAAAGCGGTGAAGTCGTTTTTTTTAAGCTTTGCTAGCGATTAATTATTATGTATATGATCTTTAATTTGAATTGCTTTTAAGATATGTAATTATGGATTTTATCTGAAAGTGAAAGTAGATAAGGGTAAGTAAGGCATCTAGTAGATTACTTTAGAGTCTTCGACTAGTGCCGGAGGGACAAACAGACCGAACCAAAAAATACCTACTTGTTTTCATCTTTGCTAGGCTAAGGTTAAGTGGGGATCCTTCCCTCAATCTCACTTGTGGGGAAGTGTAGTCGAGGATGATTAAGTCGCTTTGAAAATTACTTGCTCTTAAAATTGTTAATGAAAATTATCACGGAGATATTGTCGACTAATAATATACCTGTTGTACTTTCTTTTTTTATGTATTTTCTTTTATGTTTCAATGTTATATCCGTCTTAAAACACGAAAATTTCGACTTACTTTGTAGTCGACTAGTTTCGGACAAATTAGTTGTCCTTCATCAGGATGAGTCAGACGTGTTTTAAACCGGATGTAACAATAAAACATAATGTGTAATACTCACGATAGTTTTAACTTTAGTATTTTCTTTTATTGCGGTTTTATAAGATTCCAGTTTATGTCTGCCTCATCGTAGCCTTAACAACATACTCGTATCATTATACAATTAGCTTCGTCCTGCAGTATTTACCCGGAATAAAAAGTATGTGTTAGTCTTAGGTGTCAGCTACCTCCATATCTAATTTCATCAAAATTTGTCCAGCCTTTTGAGCGTCAAGAAGTAACAAACACACTTAAAACTTTCGCCTTTATAATATTAGAGTGAAGTGTTATCTCCTCATATGTGTAAGTGTTGTCTCCCCAAGGAAAATTTGTGTTTCTGGTTCTGGTTGTGATTGTGTGTGTGATGTGTATGTTTCCGGCCCCCACGACACAAGTCATTGAACTTAGTGTGGGGCTGTGAGTGTGAAAGCGTTTATGTTATTTATTTATATAGCACAATACTAACAACAAGACAAACTATCAAACGTCATCCATTTATGGTCGACATACCTTCAGTTCGCTCAAAGAGTTTTGCTTCTACGTTTATCATCCGTACAGCAAAGGAGTGGGACTCATTGCTTGCGTCTTTGTTTCCCGAACGGTATAATCTGGGAGTCTTCAAGTCTCGAGTGAATAGGTATCTTCTAGGCAAGCATGTCACATCTTCGGCCGCATCATCACTTTCCATCGGGTGAGATAGTGGTCAAATGCTTGCTTATTCAACATTTAAAAAAAGAAAAAGTTTATAATATCAGTATTATCCAGAAAATAATTACACAAATCAGCTAACAAATGTATAAGTAATAAGCGTACATAGAAAAAACAAATTTATTACCTATATATAAAGTCCTTCTTCGAAGACCATCAGTCTTTTTAAATTTGCACCAAAGTTGAACAGTAAATGCATACCCTATAGACTAAAAGTCAAACACTATTTGGGTGAATATTGTAAATTGTTCACGTTACCAAGTTCGTCACGTGCACAAGATGGGTGATGCTTGATGCGAACACGATCCTTGAAAACGAATGATCAAAATATAGAGAAAGTCAATGTACTCTTTTATAAACGCTAGAGACCCTGAACCCGTAAAATGTACATTCTACAATCTACAATTTTAAAACTAAAACTTTGTGTGTGAAGTGAAATCATATTGAAAGTTTCGTAAGTGTAACACATATTTGACTTGCCTTTTTTGCATTTTAACTGCGCGTTGGCTTATTTGAGTGCGCGCCCGCCTTCTAAGCAGGGTTTCGATTTCCGGTGGGAATAAAAGTTTTCTCCTTAATTGAAATTTGCGTTTCTGGTTCTGGCTGTGATTATGTGTGTGATGTGAATGTTTCCAGCTCCCACGACACAAGTCATCAAACTTAGTGTCGGCTGTGAGTGTGACAGCGTTTATGTTTTATAGGATTTAACGGTTTTACTCACGTTTGGTTTCTTGTCGTTCTCGACTGATGAAGGAGCACCGATTGTTCCGAAAATAGTCTCGCAGCAATGTGAACCAACCGTGAATACTATCGTTTAGTCCCAAATAAGTGTAAATATGTTTGAAATAAAAATATCCCGTAGTTACATAAATCAGACTACACCAAAACCAAATTGACATATTTTTCTAAATACGTTTTATTACCTATGTCTTTCATATTATTTAGATCACAACATGATATATGAGGATATCACAATAATGTCAAGGACCGTCCCTTCCAATAAGTCTTTTCTTCAGAATTTTTTCAAAGAAATATACATTTCCGCGAAATGAACAGTCGCATGCCATTCTCATATTAATAATGGTGATTTGGCGTTTTTAAAAGAATTCTGCAGAAGATATTGCTATTGAAGAGAAGCTGATATTTGCGTAGCTGAATCTTGAGAAATTATCTTTTCTGTTATCGTGAAACACAAGTAATTGGCTATTTGGTATTATCACATTGGGAATAGACGAGGAAATGGTTATATTTAATGCCTTCACGAAGGTTAGGTATACTTAGTGTAACATGATGATGAGAAAGTAACCTCTACGTTTCAAAAATGCTTATTTATATGAATGGCTTTGAATAGTACCTATTCTATAAAGAACTACTTAAGACACTGGAACTGCTTGCATCACTGACTAATGAACTGTCCTGTTTTTAGGATTTTAAAGGCCGCCACAAGGCGTAAGGCCCAGTGCCTACTAATACTTGGTTGTAAATAGAGCAAAACAAGACGTCTTGGCAGGGTTGCCATGTAAGGGGTTGGTCTCAAGGATAGTAATTAATAACTTGATGATTCATTATTAACTTTATTTATTTTAAACATCTTGGCCTCCTGTGCATATTCATCATACCACACTTGACTTTTGACCACCCACCAGTTAGTTACCTCCATCAACAAGTCTCTTTTTGCACCGAGGATTCTAGGAGTAAATCCCGCTAGGAGCACAATATTTCTCCCCAAGGGAGATTTGTGTTTTGTTTCATGATCAGGGTGTGATTGTAATGTGAATGTTTCCTGCATCCACGACATATGTGTTTGTAATGTTTTTTTTATAATGAAATGTTCAAAACAAGCCTTCATGTACTATAAAGCATAATGTAATAATTCACGTGGAATTCTGGATGGAGCCACAACACTAAAACATCACAAAAGGATTTTACTACGCCATAAAACCAATGGTAGCAACTTTATGTCCGAAAGCTGCTTCGGTAATAACACACATTAAGCATTTAAGGTGTTGCTTGCAATATATTTAGTGAAATATAAATATACTACGCTTTTACGTTTTTAATGACCCAGCACCGACCCTATGGAACCTCGTAGTAGACCCGACGGCGCCTCAAACTATCGCGTCCTACCACCAGGATATAATGGTCGTGGAGGTAGTCATCCAAAAGCCTTTGCAGATACAGGGGCACTCCGTGATAGCGGAGCGCCTCCTGTATTGTTCCATGCGGGAGGCTGTCGAAGGCTGTTGGCTATAACCCAGGAATTCTGTCAAGTTGTAAAATAGCCTACATAGGCGAACGAAAAAGAGTGGTGTTATTTAAACAAGTAACTGCTTTCAATGCATAATTTTTCAGTGGTGTTATCTAAACAAGGAACTGCTTTCAATGCATAATTTTTCAGTGGTGTTATCTAAACAAGGAACTGCTTTCAATGCATAATTTTTCAGTGGTGTTATCTAAACAAGGAACTGCTTTCAATGCATAATTTTTCAGTGGTGTTATCTAAACAAGGAACTGCTTTCAATGCATAATTTTTTCAGTGGTGTTATCTAAACAAGGAACTGCTTTCAATGCATAATTTTTCAGTGGTGTTATCTAAACAAGGAACTGCTTTCAATGCATAATTTTTCAGTGGTGTTATCTAAACAAGGAACTGCTTTCAATGCATAATTTTTCAGTGGTGTTATCTAAACAAGGAACTGCTTTCAATGCATAATTTTTCAGTGGTGTTATCTAAACAAGGAACTGCTTTCAATGCATAATTTTTCAGTGGTGTTATCTAAACAAGGAACTGCTTTCAATGCATAATTTTTCAGTGGTGTTATCTAAACAAGGAACTGCTTTCAATGCATAATTTTTCAGTGGTGTTATCTAAACAAGGAACTGCTTTCAATGCATAATTTTTCAGTGGTGTTATCTAAACAAGGAACTGCTTTCAATGCATAATTTTTCAGTGGTGTTATCTAAACAAGGAACTGCTTTCAATGCATCATTTTTTTTTGTATCGTGATCTCATTGGAATTTAAGATTGTTTCTGTGTTTTTTTGTGTGATTTTTCCAAGATGTTAGGGCATTTTCTCGTGCTCGCCTGACCAGCTAATATGTACTGAACTGTACAGCTGTAATTTCAAGTAGAAAAATCTGTCACCACAATGACTAAAAATATGATCCGGCAGCTATTCCTGAAAGCCAGTCATTTTAGGAGTGTCAACAATCCTCGACCACATCATCACTTAACATCACGTGGTCATACGGAAAAAAAAATTGCGTGACGAGAGTAGCAAATCGCTTGCTACTCTTACCATCAGCTGGCCGATTACAGTTCAGTGCAAACAAGAATGTCCATCAAATGGAGAAAGTAATCCGTTAAGAGCAGGTTGCACTTCAGTCCGAACATGATTGTCATCACAGGCAATAGAGAGTATATGTACGGACATATTATACTGCTTTTAAAAAAATAAATACTTGCGTGAAACGGTTCAGCAAGTATTTATTTTTTAAAAGCCCTAATTTGTATATAATATTATTTAAAATACCAATAATAATACATATTACTACACATTGTACTCATATATACTAATACCATATTCAAATTTCTTTATTTGCTTGAACATGGGTACAATCAGTTGGTAGAAAGAAGTATATAAAAGGAGTGCTCCATATTCCGCCATCGCGGCATGCATAAACTTTACAAGGGTGTTATAGACATTTCAAATGTTACTCGTTGTATTATTTAATATGTATCTAGTTAATGATTATTATACTATAGTTTATAAATTTTCAAAACCTGAATCTATAAAAAAATCCATGTAACCAGCTCATTAAATTTCACGAGAATCGATTGAGAAATGAAAGAAATCCCGAACATCTTGTCAGGCAAAAGCATTTTTATCCAAGTCTATAAATAAATTATTATTCTTAATCTCACACCATATAACTGCTGATATTAAATAGCTGCCTCACCGTTTTCAACACACCACTTCCGCCCAGTCTGTAAAGCGTTTAGGCACGAATAGGTAGGTATTTGCAGGAGCCAACGAATCTAAGTAAAATCCATTAGGCGTAAATCCGAACATATAACGAAAATCCTCGGCGCCGACATCGATGCTTACATATTTACGCACGTATATATCCTGTATCCTATCCGATCGTGCGAACACCCTGATTCCTGTGTCACAGAGCACGTCGACAGCCCACATATTTCTACTAGAGAGACAGCATCTAAGCTAACATTGTTTTGTAGTAGACTAGCGATACCCGCGTATGACCCGGACCCGTGGGAATTCCGGTATAAAAATAGCCTATGTGTTAATACAGGGTGTAAGCTACTTCCATACGAAATTTCATCAAAATTGGTTCTGCCGTTTGAGCAAACATGTTTACACACTCACAAATCTTCGCTTTTATAATGTTAGTGTGATGTGGAAAATTTTCACCCAGAACGACCAAGGATTTAGTTATTAATTCGTTAACAAATTTGCAGCTCTATATAAATCTTGAAATTTGAAAGTGTCAGCTGTCGGAAGGCAGTTTGAAAGAGATCGCTTAGTTTCTGATAGCTGCAAAATTGTGATTGGGACCTTGTTGGAGGCAAGGCTTATTAAAGAGTACGGTCGATATAAACGAAACCATACTTATCTAACTTTATCACATTTGTAATGTTTTTGTTTGCCAAGAACTTCAATCAACAAACAATCTTCCTATATTTTTAATTTTTATTATATATTTCCTATATTTTTAGTTTTAGATTCCTGATATTTTTATTTTTTTCCATAAATCATTCTTTAATTAAATTATAATCTTAAACATTTACATTTAATTCAGCGCTCTTATTTTCTCGGGGTGGAGAAATTTTCTAATTTTGGTAAAAAACATTATTCTTACTCATTATTTTATTTATTAAATGAACCATTAAAATAAGTAACAAAATATGAAACTTCCACTTGACTAATAAAACCCTGACTTAACGCTTCCTTTAAAACTTATGGTATATTCAAACATATATAAGTTACTATGTGTCTATTTGTCTATGGTTACGACTACTCGTATAAATGTATTAGTTTCTTATAGTTAAAAATCTACATCTCAATTATCTAATTGTTTGGTGACTGGAAACTACATTTATATTTAAATTGAAAATCTCTTTATTCACATGAAATCCATAGAGGCACTCATAAAAGTTAATGACCCTTACTGCCCGATTCGCTAATTTATAGCCCTTTTTGAAACTGGATAATCTGACAAGAAACTCGGCAGTAACTTTCGAACCGCAGAAGCATCGGAGCTCAAGCGACCTGATAAAACATTGATTTGAGATTACACACATTTTTAATTTTCCTTCTTAAGTCAGACGTAAGAAAACAGTTTTAAGTATAAGATCTATGGTATTTTCTAGAATAAAATAAACTTCAGCCAGTTAGTAGTAACCAGTAGTAAACAATTAAATTCCATGTTCAGATATGTCATTATATTGTGTGAAAACGCTCATGAGTCCTGTACAAGCAGTTGCACCACATTTTAAGATTCTTGTGTTATTATCTATTATATTTTTTCTCTGACAGTGGTTGTAATTAGGCTGAAGTTACTCGTCTTTCACTGCGTAAGTATCCCTGTGTATTTAATTATTCAACAACGGTTTCTGGACGGATTACTTAAGGTGTTCGGTCCCCTTGAGGCTGCATCCACTGGTGGCAAATGGAATCGCTCGTTAATAATTAAAACTTAAAATTGGGGTGATAGTGGTCAAGTAAAGTGTGTTTTAACCGACTTCATAAAAAAGATAATGTTCTCAATTCCATTTTATTTATTTGTGTCTGAGTGAAATTATGTTGGTGATTCTTTTTTTATTTGAAAGATGGTGCTTCCCATGTGGTCCCATTTAAATTTGATCAACGTCTAACCAGTTGTTTTGAGTTATCCTCCATAATGCGTATATAATTCATTTAATCTGAAAAAGGGTTCCGAAGATATAGCGGTAAAGTTGGTTGTTTTAAGCTTTGCTTGCTTTTATATTATTTATAATAGAATACCTACCTGCCCTAAGCTCAGAGATATCACCGTCAACAAATGAGGACCTCGAGCGAGTCTGTCTGTTGCCGCACCCTTTTTCCAAACACCCGAATAGAAGCACTGCTAACAGATTGGTTTAGGCTGAAGTGACCAGTTACTAATATACCTTGTGAGTAAATTGCTGTGCATATAAGATATAAGATATAAGACACTTAAATCTCATGGAGAAGAGCACGTGACATTGCCCCGTGAAACTTTGTTTCAACGTCTCAGGTGACACTGCAAATGTTATAGGAATACGTGACCATCAAGCACTTACAATCAGACTTGCTTGTCTCCTTTTATATTAGTATAAAAAAACTAATGTGTAAACCTTAATATCTACTTCCACAGTGCGACAGGCTCCCGCTATAAGCTCCGCATTTCAGCTCGGCACGGAAAAATCTGAATAATAAAACCGAGTCCATTTGCTCGTAAATGACGACCTGTGACATGCTCCACATTCCCGTGATTCTATGGAATACAACCCAAATTCACAGCTTTTTGAGGATGTGCATGATTTGTGGAGATACGTTGTGGAATTGTGCGGTAGAAGTGATACTAGAGTATCTGCTACGATGATTTCATAGCACCATTGTTTCGCTTGATAATGTCATGTGCAAATGTAAATATAACTTGTAATGATGCATAGTATTTAATATTTATTATAGCAACCAACAAAGATTTTTGTTTGTTTTAGAATCAACTCTACTTTATGAAAATTGCACGTATGAAACTAACTAATAAGTATGTCAATAATTCTAGTAAGTTTTTTTTTTTAATAAGTGTAGTCTAATGCAACTACGGGATATTTTTATTTCAAACATATTTACAGTTATTTGAGATGTTGAGTGAAATCAAAGTTGGTTTCTCGCATTGCTGCGAGACTAGTTTCAGGTAACAGTCGGTGTGTGTCACTACGTAACAGTCGGTGCTCCTTTATCAGTCGAAAACGCGGTGAGAAACCAAGTGTATAAAATCATTAATCCTAAATAAACATAAGTAATTTTATCAGAAGGGTTTAATGATGGAGCCCGTTCAAGGGTATTACTAAACCTGTTGAGTTTTGACGGCTTTACAATTTATCTGCGACTAACATTATGCACGCTTATCTTACTAGCATATATTTTAAAGTTTGTACGTAACTCGATGGCAAATGTTATAAAAATATTCATGAGTGCTTCTCGCCTCCAACTTTGCAAACTCTTCAACTAACATGCCCCTGTAGTTGTAAAATTTATGACTAATATCGACTTTTCCTTATGTATGCTGTATATGATTTTGTAACCCATGGAAATCATATTCATCATCATATTTATTAATTGTGTGATTATTATATGATTTCAATGAATGTGATGTGAATGTTTTCGGCTCCCATGACACAAGTCTTTTTTTATACTAGATAGGCAAGCATTTGACCGCTATCTCACCTGATGGAAAGTGACGATGCGGCCAAGTCATCAATGTACAAGTCATCGAACTTAGTGTGGGTATGTGAGTGTGAAAGCGTGTCGATATATTTGATTCCAGATATAACCGACAGCTCCACTATATCGATGATTAATATGAAGATAGAAAAGTAAGTCATAACTCTAAACAGCGATAATAAAACCACTTTTTGGGATGGCGAAGCCGCGGGCCAATAATTTTCAATAGACGCAAAAACATCAATTTTAATTACCTCGATATGAATTATATACGTATAATATTTATTATTGTGCCTTGCGGTTTATCTGATATAAAAAAGTAACCCATGTCTTATGTTAAAGTTTATGTTATCGACGCACCATTCACCATTGCAATTTCATTCAAATCAGTTAGGCCGATATCTTCGCTTTCATACATACAAACTTTCCGAATAATAAAAATTTGTTAGGTTAACATATCATAGCGCATGTCCTCAAAATCAAAATCGTTTAATCACATGGGCCCCAAAGAGGCACTCATGAAAGTTAATGATTCTATTACCAGATTCGCAAAATTACAGCCATCTCGAGAAGAACCTGGCAAGAAATTCAGCGGCGCATTTTTTTCATTAATTTTTTTTTTCCTATTCCAGAAATATCCGTTGACCTTTCAAATCCAATCTTTTAGTACCAAATCTATTCTGTAAAGAATTCTCGTTCTAACATACTCACATTGACAAACTTTTGAATTTATAATATAATCATGATAAATTGATTTGGTCTCGGAACCCCAATACGTCAGCTCCAACGCCCAATCTGTTTTCCATTCTTGGAGGCTTTACTAACAGCACACGTCTGTCAAGAGGCTCTCGAGGTTTTCTAGGATCAACGAATTTCGAGACTTTAATATTATTATTATGACGTAATTTGCTCACAGCGTTTTATTGTCAATTCGTAATGGATTTACTGTGTGGTTACATGTGGTTTATTTTTGTTTGTATTTAATATTGCATAAGCACTAAATTATTCATTAAAGAAATTAAAATGTTATAATATTATGCATGCTTATTTGTTTTTTTTATAATTATCACATGGAGGAGGTCGACTGTATTTTTTTTTTGTATGTTTGTTACATCATAACTTCTTTCCACGTGAACAAATTTTGTTTTTTTTGTTTGAAAGATGTTGCTTTCCAATTGGTTCCATTTACATTTGATCAAGATCTGATCAGTAGTTCTTGAAATATCATCAATAATGCGTGTTTAGTACATCTAATCTGATCAGTTCCGAAGATAAAGCGGTGAAGTCGATTTTTTTAAGCTTTGCTTGCGATTTATTATTATGTATATGATCTTTAATTTGAATTGCTTTTAAGATATGTAAATATGGATTTTATCTGAAAGTGAAAGTAGATAATGATAAGTAAGGTATCTAGTAGATTACTTTAGAGTCTTCGACTAGTGTCGGAGGGACAAACAGAGCGAAACAAAAAATACCTACTTGTTTTCATCTTTGATAGGCTAAGGTTAAGTGGGGATCCTTCCCTCAATCTCACTTGTGGGGAAGTGTAGTCGAGGATGATTAAGTCGCTTTGAAAATTACCGGCTCTTAAAATTGTTAATGAAAATTATCACGGAGATATTGTCGACTAATAATATACCTGTTGTACTTTCTTTTTTTATGTATTTTCTTTTATGTTTCAATGTTATATCCGTCTTAAAACACGAAAATTTCGACTTACTTTGTAGTCGACTAGTTTCGGACAAATTAGTTGTACTTCATCAGGATGTGTTTAAAACCGGATATAACAATAAAACATGATGTGTAATACTCACGATAGTTTTAACTTTTGTATTTTCTTTTTTTGCGGTTTTATAAGATTCCAGTTTATGTCTGCCTCATCGTAGCCTTAACTACATATCATTATACAACTAGATTCGCCCTGCAGTATTTACCCGGAATAAAAGTGTGTTAGTCTTAGGTGTCAGCTACCTCCATATCTAATTTCATCAAAATTTGTCCAGCCTTTTGAGCGTCAAGAAGTAACAAACACACTTAAAACTTTCGCCTTTATAATATTAGAGTGAAGTGTTATCTCCTCATATGTGTAAGTGTTGTCTCCCCAAGGAAAATTTGTGTTTCTGGTTCTGGTTGTGATTGTGTGTGTGATGTGTATGTTTCCGGCACCCACGACACAAGTCATTGAACTTAGTGTGGGGCTGTGAGTGTGAAAGCGTTTATGTTATTTATTTATACAGCACAATATCTTACACAACCTGTTGTACCTACTAGAAGGTTGAAAATCTAAAACTGTATTTCGGGCTGCTATTACATTATATAGCTAATGATCGTATGTGTTTAATTAATATTTACTACATTTATATTGTTGCTATAACAGTGATTAAAGAAAAATAATGTAGAATCCCGCATCTACGAGTATCTATAGTAAAACGTAATGAGCAGGAATAACAAGGAAACGATAATATTGTTACGCCTCATTGTTACAAGAAATGAGTTCTCTAGAGTGCTTCGTTCCATACAATAACTTGGTGTGAACGAGCGAAAGCCAGTTCTAAGTATTGTGCTAAGTAGTCTCTTAAAGACATTAACCAGACCACATACATTAACTGCTAAGTAAGATGCAAAGATTCCGGATATTTCTTCTTTGCGAAGTAATTGTAGAGGAAGCAATACCTGTGCCTATTATAAAGGTTTAGTTTGCAGTGATAGATAATAAAACGCAAGCAAAGCTTAAAAAAACCGACTTCACAGCTTTATCTTCGGAACCTTGATCAGATTTTATGTATTATTGACTATAACTCAAAAACAAGAGATCAGATCTTGATCATTTCTATGAGACTACATGACAAGCACCAGCTTTTAAATAAAAAAATAATCATCAAAATCGGCTCACAACGAAAGAAGTTATGAGGTAACTTTTGAAGTCGGGTAAACGAGAACATCATCAAAGTAGTCCGCAAAGTAGTCCACAAAATAGGCATTATTGACGATATTTCGAGGACTACTGATCAGATCTTGATCAAATTAAATTGGACCAATAAGAAAGCAACATCTTTCAAACTAAAAAAAAATCGGCTCACGTAGAGAGAAGTTATGAGGTAACACACATACAAAAAAGTACAGTCGACTTAAGTACCTCTTCCTTTTTTAGGAAGTCGGTAAAAAGAAGTTTAAGACCAAGTCCGCACTTCTATGCGGACTTTTGTTGCCGCAAGAGATTATTATGGTGTATGCAAATACACAGTAAGCTTTATGCTACAGCTTTCAATGAATTAAACATATGACCGTTTCACAAGGTCGTGTATGCCAAACTTCGTTTTTTATACATTTTAATGATTTATCGTAATAACACTTATGGAATAACAATTGACGACAAGCAACAAGGCACACCTAAAAATACGTATTCCTCAAAATTATTTAAAGATAATTCAAAGAAATAATCAAAACGCACGTCAGTGTCTATGATTTTTCAAAAATAAAATTTCTACTTTAATTTATAACACAATACTTTAATTTATACTTTTTTATTTTTGCACAGCAATTAAGTCTCGCTGTGCAACGAGGTAAGTCAGCCAGCATTTTGGGCACACTGCCGACCAACGACTTTTTGTATTAGGTAAGTAGTTTAGCTAAATCTGTATTTTGATTAATCCTGAATATATTTAGTATTAATATATAAGTAGTAATAGTCTTTTATTAAAGTTATTTTAATTGTAAATTCAAAGATTAAATGTGCTCTCTTATATATTTATAGCACATAAACATAAACATTTCAAACTTCTGAGATATATTGTGTCGTGGGTGCAGGAAACATTCACAACACAAATTTCCCTTTTAGAGAAACGTTGTGGTCCCACCAGGAATCGAACCCGATACCCACAACTTGAAGGCGGACGCTAAGCCAACGGGCAGTTCTTAAATAAAATCGATATACATAACATTACATAAAAACAACTATATACCGCACTACTATATATTACTACCTTACGTTGATAAATCTAACTATACTCAATAAACGTGTAGCGTTTTCGTTTTAAGATTAATGTAACAAAATTTCGAAGACCCGCCGAGTTTCAAAACTCAATATTATTATTTCGTATTTGAAGATCAAAAGTAATAAAATCAATTTCAAATATAATAATAGCTTTGACGCGATATTCAATAACCTCAGATTGATATCGTTAGAATTAATCAATATCGATGCTTTTGTAAGTTTGTTTTAAAGTTTACTTCGAAGGAGAGTATAAGGCCAGAGGTTATAGAGACAAGTTTTCTTTTTTTTATGTCATGTTGTTTGGGGGCTGGGTCATCCACGTCAGTAGGAGGATACCCCTTAAGTCTGACTCCCTACACGTGGTCCCCGGGTGGTGCTAATCAGGTGACATTTGAGAGGTGGTAGAGCATTTTGTGAGTTGCTCGCCTGGCTTGCTACCAAAGTAGCTTAACACCATCAAGCTGAAAGTCTACCGCCAAGCCAAATACGGTGTTCCGGCAGTTATCCTTGAGAGCCTGCGTATTCCAGGTCTAGTGTGTTTACCAGCTTCGATCACATCGTCACTTACCATTAGGTGAGATAGTGGTCAAAGACTAGCCTGTCACAAATAAAAAAAAAATAATAATAATTGAGAGATGAGACGAGCAAGTCGCCTGATGGTAAGCGTAACTTGCAGATTACAGTGCAGTGCCACCCAGAGTTTTGATTTTTTATAGTCCGAACTCCTGTAACGCAAAGCACTACGCTCGTCACCCTGAGATATTAGATGTTAAATCTCTTTAAGCCCTTTAATTTTATAATTTGTACAAAGATTTCACTGGAAACAAACAAACTTTTTTTTTTTTTATGCCTATTCTGCATAAAAAAAAAAAAAAAAAAAACAAACAAACGCATTCACACTCACAGCCCCACACTAAGTTCAAATACTTGTATCGTGGGTGCCGGAAACATTCACATCACACACATTACACCCAGAACCAGAAGCACAAATATCCCTTGGGAAGGAATTTGTGCTCCTGCCGGGAATCGAACCCAGGATCTACGGCGCAGAAGGCGGACACCTGTCAACTGCGCCAACTGGGTCGTTAAAAATTACCCTACAATCCGAAATACAAGACGTAAATAAGACAATAGTTAAGACGGTATGCATTTTTTCGAGCCGCTGCCGCGCTGAGAACTAGGAAGAACCCAATAGTAAATGCGTCCTTGTTATACAATCTACGAACACCAATGTAGTCGTAGTTTAAAAATATAATAAATAATTAAAAATATAGAGTGCATCATCGTTTGCCTATCTTAATAAAATATAATTAAAAATATGATTTCATTAACAATTTTTTTTTTAACTTTCCCATTAATAATTTAGTAACATTTAAAAAAACGAAAATATTCATACAATTTTGATTCAATTTGCTTTATCCTGAATGAGCGCACAGCTATTTCCAACCCTCGACGAAAAAGACGGCTGTTAGAAGTTCGTAGTTTGTATCTGTATGTCAGTCTGTAGCATCATAGCTCCCGAACAGCTGGACCGATTGTGATTTCGTTTTTTATTTGAAAAGTGACTTGAGCAAGAGTGTCCTTTGTTATGTTTGGTGAAAATCGGTACAGCTATTTTCCAGATAGAGCATCGAGGTATTTTCAAAATTTTGATTTTGTCACTTCATATATTGTATTAAGATTCAGTGTGTCGCTACTTAAATTATATTTACGTATATATCTTTGTGAACATGCATTATAATCACAAAAAAAATAAATTCCTGTTCTGCTGTTTCATAAATAAAGAAAGATTTGCGTGGATGCATGCCTACACTTCGCTAAATCAATAAAAGCTTCTTAGTCTCTATATAATAATGAAATTAGTAATTTCTCCGCAGGGACTAACTTTTTAAAAGTTGCCTTAATTCGTTAACTCCAGCGGGACGTTAAGGGCTGGATACAATCTCTAACTCGATTAAATTTGCGAGTAATCTACGCCAACTCAACTTAAAGGAAAGTGATAATTTTTATAATAAAAAAAGGTGTTTTACCTCTTTCTTTTCTTTCTCTTTGTGTGTCTCCTAAACACCATACTAAAAACTTTTTTGGATATTGTTCGTACAAAAATACTAAAATCACGATAAAAAATGGAGGGTGGAGGTAAAATTACTCTACGACCTATTCTCATACTTAGCAAATACTTTTATAATAAAAAAATCTATGAATTCGGTCAAGCCGTTTCGGAGTAGTGCGGCCACATACACCATGACACGAGGTATTTATATATTACAGACGTGAATTTAAATTTTCAATGTATCTCCGGTCAGCTTTCTTGATTATCAAGTCATCTAAATTACCATTATATTATATACAATTTCCATTTCAAAACTAGTTATTCGCTTAAATATACCACTAGCACCTTTAAACGGGTCAATATAGTAAAGAGCAAGATGCGCCTCGATCTGAGCACAATTCTCATACTATAAGGAGATGCTATGCTATGCTTGGCAGCGAGAGATCGTGGCAGGCGGCGGCGGTCTCCTTCTGCGAAGCGGTGATGACGCAGAAGGAGGCCACCAAGCTGCTTGCTCACCAAAGCCACTGCGCCCATGGAGGGGTCTCCATGGGCGCAGTGGCCCGGTTTTCATCCGGGCTTACCACCGTGGCAAGATAGTAACTGCTAGCGCGACCCTATCTTGCCCACCTTGGAGAGGGACTGCTCACGGGTGGGTTTTTAGTGGTTAACTCGCCTTTAGATGGCAGGAAAAAAAATACTGCATAAATAAAATAAATAAATAATTATAATTGCATAAGTTGATAAAAAATGCTATCCTATACCGCTATATAGCTTTACCGCGGCATCCCCGAGTGCCACACGTATTTTTTTTTTATTAGTTTAGTTTGACATTTATGTTGCTTATAATAATTATTTAGTATTGTAATTTAATTAATTTGTAATTTTTGTGAATGTTCTATTGTAATTTTGTAGTTTTTATGGGTTAATTTACCTGAAATAAATGGATTTTATTTTATTTATTTACTTAAAACTTTAGATCCCTAGGTCCCACACTGGTGTCGTGGAATCTAGTCTCTTCCCTTTGTTAAACAGTCATAATAGTCACATCATAAGTTGAATTTATAATTAAAACTATGATAGTACAACAAAAAAAAAAGAAATTTATCAAAGTAAGTTGGTTAACCACTCAAGCGTCCCGGGTCGTCGAGTGACTCTTTAAACAAACAAAAAACAAACAAACGCATTCACACTCACAGCCCCACACTAAGTTCAGAGACTTGTATCGTGGGTGCCGGAAACATTCACATCACACACACATTACACCCAGAACCAGAAGCACAAATATCCCTTGGGAAGGAATGTGTGCTCCTGCCGGGAATCGAACCCAGGACCCACGGCGCAGAGGGCGGACACCTGTCCACTGCGCCAACTGGGTCGTCTTGTCTCACCTGTCCACGCGATAAATGTTGCTTATTTTTTATCGACCGCGGGGATCTTTTTTCCAAATCATTTCATCCAATCTGTTTTTCATGAGTATATATTTTTTGTGTATATCACATACATATGACTTCACATGCATTAGCATGTGAACATGGAGCTTGCTCCCAACTGTTACCGAGACATTCCCATATAAACTGTTAAATATGCATTTTCTGAAATGGCGGTTACAATGAGGTGAAATTGACATTTTTAATTTCGTTGCAAAGGGTTAAAATAATTTTGCAAATATGCGATTGGCTGAAAACATTTTGAAATATGAAAGTAAAAAACTGATTTTGATCACAGATTAATTCTGATGACAGTAAGATAATTAAAATCCTAACATAACTTTTCAAAGGTTTAAAGAATTTGAAAAGCCCGATGTTAATGAAATATAATTATAAATGTGCTTTCTTTATTTACAGAACTTGACATTCTATTTAAATGATCAAAGATTAAATTTTAGGTGGTTTTTATTTAATGTGGACTTGTGGAGATAAGATGCCGATTTTAATGAGAATTAAATCAAAAACTCAATGGTTCTGAATGTCTATGTTTTTGTCTGTTCATTTGATATGAACATCACGCATTTATCAGTTCAGTCAATTTCAACTTCATGTTTTAAATATATGTGTAAAATACAGGGTATTTATAAAACACCAGAAAGCTCTCAAACCCTAATTCTGGTTCTAACATTAATTAAAGGCATTTTCTAATTATTACAGTTTTAAGTATAATTAGCCTTACAATTATTAATATATATTAATAAGATTAATCATTATTATTAACAAATTCCATGATAATGTAAAATTAAACTTAAAAAAATATTGTCCAATTATAAAAAATGATGCTGCAATTTTAGATAGACAAAGTTGGAGAATGTTTTTGAGCGAGGGATCCTGTGTCAGCTACTTTAGCGTGATAATAGAATAATTAATGTAGTTTATCTCCCGACACCTCCAATTTATTACCGAGATGTAAATTAAGTAATTAATTTGGAGCATTGAGGCACGTACGTATACATAGGCACTCTATTGCAAATCTATTTAAAGCACGTACGTTTACGGAGGCACTCTATACAAATCTGTTTGAAGTCCCATACATAGGAATTAAATAAATTGATAGAGACAACTAGGTATCGTAATAATCTATTTATATAAAAGAAAGTCGTGTTAGTTACTCCACTTATAACTCAAGAACGGCTGAACCGATTTAGCTGAAAATTGGCAGGGAGGTAGTTTATAGCCAGGAGAAGGACATAGGATACTTTTTAAGAACGTACATTTCTTTAAATATTTTTTTTCATTTCGACATGCTTTCCATTTTCTCATATGTCACTCGGATTTGGTAAAGTACTAGGCAAACATAAACATGAAGGTTGTAATAATATAGTCACGTGACATTGTAACGCATGCCGGGTATGGCTTCCTAAATATGCACATTCATTGACTGTTAGGCGGAACGAAGGTCGCCGGGACAGCTAGTAATAATATATTGGTACATTCAGCTCGGCGAGGTCCACCACGGGGCCATCACTGAAAGGAAGAGTGTTATATTTTATTAACCCCCGTCGCAAAAAGAAGGGTGTAGTAAGTTTAAAGTTAACCATGTGAATCTGTGTCTGTATGCGGCATCGAAACCAACGGCTACCAAACGGCTGGACCGATTTTGATATAGTATTTTATTATTGATACGTGACTTGATAGAAAGTGTTGTAAGCTATGTTGACTAAAAATCGGTGCAACCGTTTTTCACCCCGTTCTCGAGGTATTTAAAAAATATTATGTGCAAGAGGCACATACAATTGTTTGGAAAATATATTGTTCTTATCTAGTTCATAATTTAAGGGATGATACCACCCTAGAGGGACTTGTAAGGTATCCTACAACCTTGATTGTTGACGAAGTTTTGTCTTGTGTAAACGGCAATGTATTTACTTTTAGAATATCGCGATTCAATTACATAGTTTAATCTCATGTCTTAATCGCGGTAAAACCTATTCTTCTCGAGAAGACTTCTTGAGACCATGGCCAATGCAACTTGGCCGAAACGTTAAGGTAAATAAAAATAGTATAAGTCCCGACATATTACTTAAACTAAATGTGTCTCCAGAGATAAGTAGTACAGATATCTAGTACTGCATTTATCTGAAAGTAATAAAATATAACAATAGTAAAATACAGACTATATTTTACTACAATGATTAAAGTATGAGTCAAAACAATGGTGTTCTGTTTGCTGGATAAATTTCCTCCATCAAAATTAAAGTCATGGTACTAGGGGAAAAAGTTAAATATTATTCGGAAAAGATGACGAAAGTATCATTGCCCTTGCGAACCGAAATTTAATAAAAACATTCAAGTCAGATAACTTTTTCGTTATTACATTTACTGGCGTCTCATTTAAATTCAGTGAATAGATTGGAATTTAATTCATCGCATTTCTAATGCTACTCAGTATACAAAGTATAGTAAAATATTCATTTAATAAGGTAGTGTGAAAATCACCAGAAGTTATGTTCCACCTGGTGACCCTGGTTTAACTCGTGGTGATGAACGACGTGACGGTTATTTGGTAGATGCTGCCATAAATAGATACTGAATACATTAACCGACTTGTTTTACATTGGATCTCAAAACTTATTGCGGTAGAACTGCGTTGCGATGATATTAGTAGGATAAAATTAAATGAAAAATGGTATAATGTAGTGTAGGAAATTTGAAGTGGAGTAGGTAGTAGGGAATGGGTGAGAAGTATGAAGTGGGGTAGGAAGCGAAGTGTGGTGGGATGTAAGAAGTTAGGTGGGTTGTAGAGTAGGGCACCCCCTACTGGGTGAGACGAGAGTACGAAGACGAAGAGTGGCAAATGTGATAAGTGGATTATAAATTGCGATGATATACAATACCTACACTTACCTATATAGAAGCTTTGTGAAACACCGAAGAGCTACACTAACATGTGCAATGGACAAAACTAAAATTAATTTATATTCTAACATCTAACACAAGTAATTATTCAGACAAGCTTAACAGTTTCGTGCAAGCTTTATGTTTAATTCTATTAAGTACCAATAATCGATTTAGAGCGTTTTTTCTACCGACTTCACAAAAAAGGAGGAGGTACTCAATTGGACTGTTATTTTTTTTCTGTGTTACCTCATATCTTCTTTCCTCGTGGTCCGAATTTGAAGACTTAATTTATTGAAAGCTGGTGCTTTCACATTGGTCCATTTAAATTTGGTCAAGATCTGATCAGTAGATTTTGAGTTATCGTCAATAATGCTTGTTTAATACATTGAATTGAAGATTGTTTTTTTAAGCTTTGCTTGCGTTTAATTATTGATATTAAACTAATAAACATGCCCAGAATTATCTACAGGCCGATACTAAATAGTAATTACGAGTAAGCACACAAGCAGCAAATGTGGAATTCAGGAAAATTGTTACTTCCTCTCGTTTCATTACAAACATTTCAATGAAGTAGCTATTCCAACGCGTATATAATATCCAAGCAATATTGAACCTTCTTTCTATAGTTGAAGGTTTATTATCTCTCAGTTTGTTGACAATATAAAACAGATAATGTAATCATTCGAAATAATTCCTCACGAAAACGTAAGCAATTTCAATTTACGGCGGAGTTAGATTTATAATGAGTGGAACATGTGCGGTGTGTCGGATGGTGTTCAATGTGAAATGTACCGAGAGAAAACACAATTTCGAGCCAATGAGTTGATAACACTTTACATTTGCTGTGTTCAAATATCATTGTTTCATAAAATCTCTTCGCCATTTTTGGTGAAACTGCATGTGAATATTCGTATCATTGAAGGTATATTTACATTCTACTAGCTACCGTCCCGGCTTCGCACAGATGTAATTTAAATAAGATACTTGTTAAAAACTTTTTGAAGACAAGCTTTTAGAAGTTTAGATTTAAAGTGACGTCACATTATTTTTCGAGTTATTCTCAGCAAGCCCTTTCATTTGATACCCATATTGTAGGAGTGCATAAAAAATACTAGGCCGTATTTTTGTGTGTTCCGCCATGTTGGATTAAGAATAACGTCACACAGCTAACCATGCATTGTCATCCAAACTAAACGAGATTAAAAAAAATCAGCTCAATCGGGTGAAGATATCTGTTTCAAAATTGAGTTGCAAGATTCCACCCGAACAAACATACATACATACAGTGCAAGCTAAATAAAAGCTTGTAAAAACACAGATGTGAATAATGTGAAGTAGAATTTTACTATAAACGACAGTAAATAGCATCGAAAGTAACGCATTTTTTAAAAAAATATTAATGGAAGAAATGGTTACTGTTAGGTAAATGTGAAAGTGAAATGTCATTGCAGAATTTTCTTTAGGATTTATTTATTTATTACATTTATATTTACAGCTGTTGGTACACCATTTAAATTTTTAAAATCATGATGCGGATGTTTCCTGCACCCACGACACAAGTCATCGACTTAGTGTGGGCTGTGAGTGTAAAAACTTTTATTTAATTTCATATTCATTTATTTATTTAAATTAAATATGTTATACTTGTATCGTCTTAAAAATTTGGTACAATGGCTGCAATAACATGGAAACTTTATCTCCAAATTTTCAAATGTATCTAACTTTTAATTTTGACGGAGTTTGCACAATTTAACTAAAACAAAAAAACCTGCCTGTTGGCTTAGTTGGGTGAGCGTTCGCCTTTCTTTCGGATTCGATTCCCGACTGAAACACAAGCATTCTCCCCAAGGAAAATGTGTGTTTCTGGTTCTGGTTGTGATTGTGTGTGTGATGTGAATGTTTCCGGCACCCAAGACACAAGTCATCGAACTTAGCGTGGGGCTGTGAGTGTGAACGCGTTTATGTTTATTAGCTAAACTCAAAACATCCCTTTGGTCATAGAATCAATGCAAATTGAACTTAAAGCACAAACAGTTTAAATTTGTAGTTGCAGTAAATTCATACATTCTCCATGACAAGAACAAAAACAAATCTGTCACCCCAGGGCAGAATAGCCGCAAAACCTCTTCCCTTTTGAGAACCTAATCTTGTCTAATGCTAATCTACTCTACAACATCTACTCTACCAGGCTACCAGCTATGTAGAGTCAACCAATAGCCTCACTATAAAATCGGACTTAATTACAACACTATCAAGGTCGATATTGGGTTGTGAGTATGGCTTGTGACAAAACATCGCTCACATGTTGGTTAGTTTGCACTTAATTTGTAGGTAACTTTTACCTTCAGCTGAAGGGTTCATGCAATTAATATTATACATATTATATACGAATTCTAATTCAAAATCGTTTATTCACATGGACCCTTAATAGGCAGGCACTCATAGACTAAACGGCTCTAAAGAGACAAGTTCGATAGGCAAACATTTGACCATTATCTCACCTGATGGAAAGCGATGATGCGGCAGAAGATGTTGCATGCTTGCCTAGAAGTAACTTTGACTTGAAGACCAGATTCACAAAATTCTTGAGAATAACCTGCATAAGAATTTCGGCGGTGCATTATTTTTTTTTTGCCATACCTTTTGCCATGATTTATTTAGATTTATACAGTCGCATATCCCATTATGTGTACTGTGATTTTAGTATGGTGATTTGACCGAAAAAATAAGCCTAATTTAAAACTCACACTTTGAAAACTATGAAGGCATCAATTGCATTACAGGAAATGTCTTTGTAACTTTTTATGCATGTGCTTTCGTTCCAAGGACATAGGAGCGTAAAAAACGACGGTAAGGTTTCTCAGGTCTCGCTGTCATTATTTTTTAAGTAAAAATGTATTTATCTCTCAATAAACGTACTCCAAACTGCCTGTTTGCGTAGTTGGCAGTGCAGCGGGTATCAAGTTCGATACCTGGCGGGAACACAAGTTTTTTCCCCAAGGAAAATTTGTGTTTCTGGTTAGAGTATTAAATCGTCAAAGCGTTTTTCTTAGAGAAGTTTTATACGGAGGACAGTATTAATCCGTATCCTTCATCTATAGGTTGCTATATATATATATATATATATCCTATGTAGACACTATCCCTACATAACCCGACATGACGCAGACGAGCCTCGTAGCCTTGGGCAGTGTCACAGAAGAATGTACAGTACAGCAGTGTTTTAGAGCTTTTACACGTAATAACTGCTATTAAATCTGTGGTTTTAGTGGAGGAAATCGATGATAGCCTCGGCTGAGCCGACACATCTCTCGCACACGCGATTGAGAGCCGCTAACGAGCCTTGAGAGATGCCATTGAGAGCACTTCTTGTTAAGACAAGAAGTAAGCGAAGTAAATAGGAAAATCATGTTTCTCGAGACTCTATTTTATTTAACGGTGGGTGGTATAAATAATATATATGTCTATTCTACATTATATATATTTAGATATACATATTTACAATATATATGTATATATATATACAATATTCTGCACATATTTCTTTACTAATTATAATACAATACAATACAAAACACTTTATTGCACCAAATAAAATAACATAAAAATCAATCATATTATTTATATCTAAGTACAATGGGCGGATTTATCGCTAAAAGCGATCTCTTCCAGGCAACCTTTGGATGGATGAAAAGAATTTGTAATTTTTGTCTCATGTAAGACCAATACGTGTCCTACATGAGATAAAAACATGAATGATATGCACACAGTTCTATTTTCGTCTTGAGAATATATTTCTTTTACCTTCTATAATATATCAAACTTAAATGAAATATAATTACCATTGCCTTATTCATATACGTTATATAAAAACTTGGGTAAATAATATAAATACAAGTGGCCAAATCTAACCGTTGAATTTAGACAACGGCTGCACCAGTCTTTACCAAACACGAACGGTTAAACGAATTTGGAATTGACACATCATAAACCTAGAATTATTATACAAAACCTAATTATATCCTCATTAGTTATCGTCATCATTATCATGAAAGCTGACAAAACTGCGGTTATTAATAAATAATCAAATTTTTTTTTATGCTCGTTAGGCAAGCATTTGACCACTATCTTGCCTGATGGGGTGACGATGCCGAAGATGTATCATGCTTGCCTAGAAGATACCTTTTCTCTCTTGACTTGAAGACTCCCTGATTATACCATTGTGGCGACAAAGACGCGGGCAATGAATTCCACTCCTTGGATTCTGTATGAATGATAAACGCTTAGAGCGAACTGGAGACATGACAACCATAAATGGATGACGTTTGCTGTAAATGAATATGTTTTTCGTAGCGTCGTAGAACTGTAGCACTTCGTAGAGCCTTACAATCGCCCATGACCTCGCTACAGCTACGCATTAAACAACGATTGTTATAATTTCAGTTCACTAAAATAATTGATGACTTCCGGAAGCAGGGGTGTCGGGTTCGATTCCGGATGGGAACACAAGTTTTCTCCCAAAGGGAAACTTGTGTTTCTGGTTCTGGGCGTGATTGTGTGTGATGTGAATGGTTACGGCACCCACGACACAAGTCATCGATCTTAGTGTGGGGCTTTGAGTGTGACAGAGTTTATTCTTGTTTGTTACTCGTATTATTTGTTAACCCCCGGAGCAAAAAGAGGATGTTTAAAGTTTACCGGGTGTATCTATGCGTCTACTTCTGTCTGTAGCATCGTAGCTCCGAACGGATGGACCAATAAAACATAAAACATAAAACGCTTTCACACTCACAGCCCCACACTAAATTCGATGACTTGTGTCGTGGGTGCCGGAAACATTCACATCACACACACAATCACAACCAGAACCAGAAACACAAATTTTCCATGGGGAGAAAACTTGTGTTCCCGCCGGGAATCGAACCCGATACCCCTGCTTAGAAGGCGAACGCCACCCAACTAAACCAACGGGCAGTTCAAATTTTGATATAGTTTATCGACTTTGTAAAAGGTAATAAATTTCAGAGAAAGGGCACCCGCTTTTTAGTTTAAGACCCATATATTAGACGGGGTCGTATATTTATTTACACATTTTCGTTACATAATTGCGTTGCTTCATCATCGTGGTTAGTTTTAAACCTCCAGTCGCTCATTAAAACATTTTTGCCTTGACATTTTTTTCCATTTGCATAATGTTCTGGGTCAAGTGCGCGCTGTATATTAAAGTTCAGATATTATAATAAGGTTTTTCTTCCGTTTTCACCCACTTTTTATGACGGAAAGTTTTTAATTTCTAGTTTTTTTTATAAATCTTATGTCAACTACAAAAAAAAATTGATAATGCAAGCCTTGTATTTTCACATGTAGCACAAGTAAAAAATTAAAAAATCATACATATTGATGACATACATAATTAGATGACATATACTTAATTGATGACATATATAACATACATAATTAGTGAGTAAAATTCAGACAAACAGGGTGCACAAAAAGACGTAACATGCAAGACATATAGATGTCATATTATGTAGTTTACGACCCTTACCGAAGCCTTTTCTTGTGCGAGTCGCGATGTGGAAGGGAGGCGGAACAGGGGTTGCCTTTTTAACCGACTTCCCAAAAAGGAGGAGGTACTCAAGTCGACTGAATATATTTTATTTTTTTTAATGTGTGTTACCTCATAACTTCTCTCCACGTGAACCGATTTCTATTTTATTTTTTTTTGTTTGAAAGATGTTGCTTTCTAATTGGTCTCATTTAAATTTGATCAAGATCTGATCAGTAGTTCTTGAAATATCGTCAATAATGCCTATTTTGTGGACTTCTGTGACGATATTCTCGTTTACCCGACTTTAAAAGTTACCTCATAACTTCTTTAGTTGTGAGCCGATTTTGATGATTTTTTTTTAATTTGAAAGCTGGTGCTTTTCTTTTGGTCCTTGATTAAGATCGGATATCTTGTTTTTGAGTTATAGTCAATAATGCGTGTTTAATACATTAAATCTGATCAAGGATACGAAGATAAAGCGGTGAAGTCGGTTTTTTTAAGCTTTGCTTGCGTTTAATTATTCATACAATGATAAACCTATTCGAGGCCTTCTCAGGACCTATTAACTCTGCCAACGCCGAAATGAAAGATCTCACGTTTTCTAGTTCTAAGAAACTGTGGACTTTCGACAGTTTAGGGTACAAATAGTCCTACGAATCCGAATACGAAATCCCTGTAACTAAAAAATGTTTAAGTACCACTTTTTAACCGTACAGTATGTTAATTATTTATTTATTTCTGTCGTATTTCCCAAAAAGTATAATATTATATGGGATTGTTCATAATGAGAATAAACAGGTATTTACTGATGAAGCTTGCTCTATCTTCGACCGCATCGTAGGTCTAGGTGAAATTGTGGTCAAACGCTGGCTGAGTTACAAATAAAAAAATCACTGGAAGAGTAAGTACTGACTTGTGACGCCTATTCAAAACTTCGACACATTGTGAGCCGATGTTACCCACACTTCTTTAGTTTGAAGTTGGGGTGGATTGGGTGGCATTCTGGCAAGCCGGATCTGCATAATATAGCCAAGTAGGCAACATTAATGCAGGTCTTATCACCCACATTGAATATGAATAATATAGCGACAGTAAAGTTCCGTCTTATTCAATAAACTTTCTGAAATTATCAGTATCAACGATTTAACTAAACAAAATTGTAGAGCAAAATATTAAGAAAGAAAACATAAATCTGTTATCTTCTTCTTGATATAAACTTAAATTATCAAAGGAGGTCGAGTATGTCCAATATGTCATTAAAGGAAAATACTTTTTATTTATGCTACTCATTAATTTCCTATGTAGATAAGTTAGTGCCCTAATATTAACAGAAATCTCATAAGAGTTGAAGTCTGACTTTTTTTTATTTATATCGATACTATAGCTGTGAACTGTGGTTTAGTATACACCAAGCAGTATAACATACACATAAATGCTTTCACACTCAAAGCCCCACACTTAGTTCAAAGACTTGTGTCGTGGGTGCCGGAACATTCATTCACAGTATTAAAAATAATTTGAAGTCATTTAAAACCATGTTTAAACTAATTTTATAAGATCAGTCTAGCATAGATACCAAAGAAACAGAAAGTCGATCTGCTTTTATCTTTGTAAAATTTGTCTTTAACATAAACGCGTTCACTCTCACAGCTCCACACTAAGTTCGATGACTTGTGTCGTAGGTGCCGGAAATATTCACATCACATACACAATACCAACCAGAACCAGAAATACAGATAGGAGAAAGAGGAGAAAACTTATGTTCCCCGCCGGGAATCGATATCCGATATATCTAAGCCAACCGTAAGTACCTATCTATATCAGACCTTACTGTTTGTATAAACTCTAAATCTGAATACATAACAAAGGCGTGTTTACACAACGTGTAATTTAAAACGTGCGGTTGACTGACGTCGAGTCTTGCAGGCGAAGGGCTGTCTGCCGCAGTATTGTCGTTGTTCTGCACTCCACTCATACTTTATTATAGTATTTTATTGTTTATTTAAGAAACTTTATGCACAAATACTTTGTACATAGGAGGACTGAATGCTACAGCATTTTCTGCTAGTCATCCTGCTATTTCAGGAGATATATCAGCGTGCAATAAATGAAGCTATACAATAAAGAGGAGATAGATAGATAGATTTACTCTTTATTGAACACCTTAATAAATATAAATAAATAGTAAAATTTTAACAGTACAGTTTTAGAAAATTGTAAAAATAGGCGGTCTTATCGCTGAAAGAGATCTCTTCCAGACAACCTTTGGATGGATAGGAATAACGCAAAATAATAGGAGCAGGTTAGGAAACATACAATTAATTTAAAAAATATTTATATGTGTACACGTATAAAGTGTTTCCGTACCAGACGCTTAAAATTTTCTTTTTGAACTCTCATATCTCCGTATGTCTACTGGGAGTGAGTTCCAGAGGCGAACTGCGACAACTCTGACTGAGTTATTTTCAAAAGAAGTGGAATGGACAGAAGTGGAGAGGACCAGTGAGTCAGCAGAAAAGCAGATTATTAGCTGTTTGGAATACAATACATATACTTATTTGCTGTTATGGTGATGTATTAAAATCACACTTAGATAATCAATATTTACTTATTTTGAAAATTTAAGCATATAGATAAAATACTTTTGATTGTATTTTAAAACATAATCGCTATTTGTGTCGGCATAAGGAGGTGTATAGCAAACTAGCTTTGCCTCGTAACTTTATTTGCATTACTGATGATAATAAACATAAACATAACATAAACGCTTTCACACTCACAGCCACTAAGTTTGATGACTTGTCACGGGTGCTGGAAACATTAACATCACACATAAAATCACAACCAGAACCAGAAACACAAATTTTCCTTGGGCAGAAAACTTGCGTTTTATTCGGGAATCGAACCCGATATGCTTTGAGGGCGAACGTTGGGTGGCAACTAAGCTAACGAGCAGTTTAATTTTAAAATAAACAAACGCATTCACACTCACAGCCCCGCACTAAGTTCAAAGACTTGTAATCGTGGGTGCCGGAAACATTCACAATTTTTTTTTTTAATAGATTCTGGAAAATCGTATCGCGATGGTATTATGTCTCGGCGTGCTGGAAAAGCGACGTTAGTAAGATCTAATATCATTCTTGCTTCCAATTTGAAGTTAAGCGACGATCTAAATCCCGCCTAATGTTTTCAGTGAAAAACTTCACAGTTCATTTTAGACCCGTGTCGTGCTCTAAAATGAACAAACAACATTCAACTCAAAAATTTTACCGTACACCAGAATATAATAACGTACGTAAAATGTTCATACCTCAGGTATTTGTTAGGTTCCACATATTGTGTGCCTGCATTTTGGCTTAATATCAACTGAACCGACTATTTGATGAAATGATTGCGCGTTGAAATTTAATACAAAACGCTTTATTGTATACCGACAAATATAAAACAATGACTAATAAAATATTACAGTACCTGGATGACCGAGCTTCGCTCGTTTTTTTTTAGGTAAATGACGTTTTCTTAAAATGAAACCTAGCTAGATCGATTTATCGCCCCCGAAACCCCTGCATACTAAATTTCATGAAAATCGTCGGAGCCGTTTCCGAGATTCAGATTATATACAAGAATTGCTCGTTTAAAGGTATTAGATTTATTGTGGTAGGTTGTATATAGGTGTATATAGGCGGTATTAAATTATGATGACATATCACCTAATAACAAAGTCCAGCGTAACACAGTACTACAATATATCTGTAGTTTAATCGAGTGCTAAATAATTATTCGTACAATTCTAAGCTCCTATGAATACACTCAAAACATGCTCGTTATTTTCCAGCTCTGATGCAACCACACTGCAGACAGTAGCTTCCTTTCTCATTTCGCGCTCAAATTACCTCCGAAAATACGAAAACACAGCCTGAACCTTCTAAGTGAAGGAAATACAACACACCTGGCATTCATATTTAAATCAGCGGATAAAACCCCAACTTTTTGAATGAGCCTTTCTTTCTGTTGGCCTATTGCGAGATAAGGATTTTGTTTTTCTCAGTCGGGATTTAAAATTTTGGTTGTTTGTTTGTGCTGTCAGAACCAAAAGTGTAATGAAGCAAGTTGGGGTTAGGTGCTTGCTGTGCTCAAACGTTTTTCTCTTCTTTACCGGAATAAATAGTAGCTTAAGTCGTATTCTAGGATTTAGACAAATTTTATTAGTTTTATTTTTTTTATAGAAATCATGTTATTGCGTAAATTATATGTGTAAACTAAAAAAACTAGATACAAGATAGAGGTTAAAACTTATAATTAAACGCAAGCAAAGCTTAAAAAAAACTCCACCGCTTTATCTTCGGAGCCTTGATGAGATATAACGTATTAAACCCGCATTATTGGCTATAACTTAAAAACTAGTAATCAGATCTTGCCAAAATTTAAATGGGACCACATAGCTTTCTATGCCACCACCCAGCCAGCTTTTAAATAAAAAATAATCATCAAAATCGGCGCACAACAAAAGAAGTTATGAGGTAACTTTTGAGTCGGTTAAAAACGAGAACATCGTCAATGTAGTCAACAGAATACGCATTATTGAGGATAACTCAAAACTACTAGTCAGATCTTGATCAAATTTAAATGGGATCAATTGGAAAGCAACATCTATCAAACGAAAAAAAAGAAATCGGTTCACGTAGAACGAAGTTATGAGGTAAGACACATAAAAAACAAAAAAGAAATACAATCGACTTGAGTACCTCCTCCTTTTATGTGAATTCGGTAAAAAAGTAATGAGTATCAAGTGTTTCCCTATAGTTAAAGTAAAAGTTTATTCAAATCAATCCAGTCGTACTAAGATACTATATCACATACTCACTCACGCATAATCATTTGTTAGTTTCTAATCACACAAATATTACCTACTAGCCGTGCCCCGCGGCTTCGTCCGCTATTATCAAGTTAAAAAGTAGCCTATGTGTTAATCCTAGGTATAATCTATGTACATTCCAAATTTCATCCAAGTCCGTTCAGCCGTTAAAGCGTGAAGAGGGAACAAACATACTTACACACTTACACACAAACTTTCGGATTTATAATATTAGTAGGATAATGCCAAAGTTTGTATGTAAGTGTGTTTTATTTCTCTTCACGCCGCAACAGCTGAAAGGATGTATATTAAATTTGAAATGTGTATAACTTATATCCAGGATTAACAGATAGGCTACTTATTTTGCGGCACAGGAACAACTATAATAATGTGTTATATTTTCAGTAGGTCATAGATAAACAGTTTATTCTACTTAAGCCTTAGGTCTAATAAATGCGAACGTGTTCATGTTTTTTTATTTGTTACTCAATCACGAAACGACTAGATGGATTCTTTTTTCAGCCGACTTCACAAAAATGGAGGAGGTACTCATGTCGACTGTTTTTTTATGTGTGCTACCTCATAACTTCGTCCCACGTGAACCGATTTTGAATTTTTTTTTAGTTTGATAGATGTTGCTTTCCAATTGGTTCCATTTAATTGATCAAGATCTGACAAGTAGTTTTTGAAATACCTTAATAATGCGTATTCTGTGGACTACATTGACGATGTTCTTGTTTCGAAAGTTACCTCATAACTTCCTTCTTTGTGCGCTGATTTTTATTTGAAAGCTTGTGCTTTCCATGTGGTTCTGTTGAAACTTGGTCAAGATCTGATCACTAGTTTTTGAGTTATTGTCAATAATACGTGTTTAATACGTTGAATCTAATCAAGGTTCCGAAGATAAAGCGGTGAAGTCGGTTTTTTTAAGCTTTGCTTGCGCTTAATTATGTTAGGCATAAGATAGTTTAACACTTTGATCTTTATGGTCAAAGTTAACATGGAGAAGAAGAAAGGCAATATTTTGCATAATTAACGCGAGCAAAGACATGTGGCAAAGCAAGAATATTTCCATGATGGTGGGGCATTGTCTCGTGCTCGTCTGGCTGCTACCCTGAACATAAATACAGTCGTAGTTCACCACCCTCAATTAGAAATTCTGTCGCTTTAATCACTAAAAATATGTTCCGGCAGCTATCCTTGAGAGCTAGTCATTCTAGGCGTAGCGTGTTATACCATCCTCGACCACGTCATCGCTTACCATCAGATAGTAATCGATCAAATGTTAGAGAAGAATGTTTTTTTTTTTTATTCAATTTTATTTTAAGAACCTTTCTTTTGACCCCTCTACATCTTGTAACTTTGTAGAAAATAAAACTCATATTTAACATAATTATGAGAACTTTCACACTCACAGCCCTTAAAAATTTCCCTTGGGGAATAAACTTAGGTGTAAACCGGTAATCGATCACAATACCCGCTGCATAGAAGGTAAACGCAAATACAGCTAAGCCATCGGGCAGTTTTTTCAATTCTATTTTGTGACAAAACTTGGCAGATACATCTAAAAGTACAAAAACGTGGCCATCATCAACTTTTATAGAATGTGGTTACCACTGGTGTTTACTTTTTATTTTAGCCTATTACGGGTTATATTATACGCTGCGCACAAATGTATATAAGTATGTGCATCAACCCTTGTTGACATAAAAAATCCCTGTGGCAAACAGTTAGTTCAGAATTTAATCTGATATGCCACTTAGTTTGCGTGGGCACAAACAAAAAATAAAATAGCTCGACTTCGGGCTATTTAACACGACGTGGGACAAGAAATCGAAATTGCTTCAGATTACACGATTTCAAAGGAAAATATTCTTTTTATATCGAAATTGCCTCGTACATATACCTACGTATTATACATGAAAGTAAAATTTCTTAACACGAGATGTCAATAAATTGCGTTATAGTATGTACGGATTGGAATTCTTTGATAGTTTTATTTAATTTTAGTGTTCTTAAACCGATGAATGGATGGCGATTGCGTAGGCCGATGACGAGGAACAAGGAATTTTATATAGATATTTGTGAGGAATAGTTCTTAGCAATTCTATGTTCAGGCAATCTAAACATAAATGGCGATAAGCTTTCCCCGTGACTTTATTTACAATACAAATGATAATAAACATAAACGTAATAAACGCTTTCACAGTCACAGCTTCGAACTTAGATGGATGACTTGTCGTGGGTGCCAGAAACATTCACATCTCACACACAAAAAGAACCAGAACACAAATTTTCCTTAGGTAGAAGACTTGTGTTTCCGCCGGGAATTAAGCCCGATACCCCTGCTTAGAAGCATGCTTGTCTAGTTTGACCACCAATAAACACCAGATCTGGGAACGAAGTTCCTACTTGGTAATCTTTGTACTTAAGCAAATATTATGCCTAATTTTTTTTTTATAATTACCATCTTACCGGGAAAAAGCTCGTGTTCTGATCAATGCTAGCGGGCTATTTAATTAAAAACATATAATATGTCAAAAATAAAATATTTATTTCATCATTCAATCACCATAATCTGATACAATTCAATAACAATCAATAAAAACGTTTACAATATACAATTGGCTATAGAAAATCACTCGACACACAAAATCATTCACTCACCATATAGATAGATAACTTTAAGCACAATAACATGATCTTTTAAAATACATGAATATATTTCAGGAGCCTTCGCTCGACGACACTCAAAAAAATGTATGGGTAAGCAAAATAAATACGGTGACAATAAGATACGTTTTTTGGTTAGCACCTCTACCGAAAAATCTGTCACCAAACCACGCTCTGGTAGCTATACTCGAGAGCCAATCCCATTTTAGGACTGGTGTTCTTAACATCCCCATTATCACTTACCAACGTGTGAGATGTGGGTTTATCTGATATTTTTAAAGTCACAAATCTCTTACAAGATTAAAAACTTGTAATATTCTCTACTAGACGGATATTAATATAAAATAGATCGACTAAGTTTAGAAATAAAGAAGGCAAATTGTCACTCAATGGGGAAAAACGCGGGATTCGCACCATACGTTTTTGGAACATAGACCAACTCCATATCGCCTCGTCTAAACTGAACACCAATAAATTTTAATATTTTATACAGTTGTCTTTAAGACTTAAATTTAATAATCAAGATTTTAGGTGGGCTGTCACTGGATACATGCATACTATTAATAGTTGATTTTTCACCCGGAATTTTATATTCACCTGGACTGAAAAATCCCTGTCTCACTAAAGGGAACAATCAGAGTAGCAACGAGTCCGTCGTCAGTTATCTGGATTTCGGATAGGGTAAACTATAATGACCCCTTGATGTCCTATCCCGAAAAAATTTCGACTATATTCAAATAGTATCGTATAAAAGGTGATTCGTAAACATCTCCAAGAGTGATAAGGGACTGAAGCTACTCGGTCGGTCTCGGGAGCTTTCAGCAGCTTTTATCGAGCCGTCATCACCACCATCATGCTTCTCGCAACATCCATTTACACTACTCATCATTGGAATAACTATGCCAGCATCCCAGGGCAACGTTTTATGATTTGGGATGGCTCGGGTGAAAACTGGCGGGGAAATGCACACTATACCCGGAGCGTATATATACGGAGCAGGATGTCAGTGTAGCACTTATCAACCCTACTCAGAATTAGAATAAGTATCGTTTTCGTATTTTAGCTGTGTAGGCATATTATGTGAAGCAGATTATATTGTTAATATTCTATTATCTTTGTTGTAAATCACCAATTTCATCCGAGATAACTAGTTTATGGTTTTTCTTGACAAGACACTCTTTATATTATTTATAGACTCATCTCTTTCTCTCAAAATCTCAATGTTTGGGACATACTCGTAAAAGGTTAAAAACTATTTCCTTATTTGCCTGAGTTTCGTCCCTGCAATAGCTTTAAAGCTAAGGTCGTCTTCCTAATCAGGTACTGACTACTGTGCAGTAATAAGAGTTATTGAAAAAGTTACGGTCCGAGAATTGATAAACAGTGCTATTGAAAATATTTTGCATTAGCAACGAATATCTGAATAATAATCCAGTTAATGGAATCTGTCACACGAACCCGGTGCCATTTCACAATGAAATCCGTTTTTATTTTCTTTTATCAGAATCGTTTTATGTTACTGAAATGTTTGATAAAAATGGGCATAAAGAAATCCTACAACTTGTTGCTTGGTCGGAAATATGCTGTTTTAATAAAATACATACTGCCTACCTTTTTGAGTAAAACTATACACCCCTCCATTTTTTTAATCAGACTATTTAGCATTCGGTTTTATATAAGACAAACTCGAATATTATATTTTGATAAAACTAGTTATAACAAACAATTAACGTGTCCATTTTCAATCTTTTTTCGTACTCAAATAATATAATGAAGATAAATAAATCACATTATACTAGTACATAGTCTCAATTTAAAAAATAATTTTAATGAGAGAGCAACACTAATAGACTCCTTTGAGAGATATAAAATGATATATATCGATTATACCATAAATTATATTTCAAAGAAAAAAGGTTTGTAACGTTGTTCTGGGCATAATCTAAAGACTGTAGATTAAATATTAAATTCGGGACTAAAAATAATCTAGAAATAGCAGACGATAAGCACAACGAACTCAAAGCCCGTCTGAGGCGGTTAATTAACTCGGCAAAGTTTCGCAAACCGTTATAATAATTAGCGACTTCAGAAAACCACATGGGCGCACCCTAATTATATCCAAGTCTTTAATGTTTAAGTTCAAAGCGCCGCGTATCATTTCTTGCCCAACAAGTCTTCCAACAAGTCCTGGTTGCTCATAGACACGTCGCCCAACAAGCTGGGCCGGGATTCCCGCGACCCTCTCCTCCCGGATATGGACCTTTTTCTCGCGGTCGGCGCGTCGTGCAAGACCTGGTCCGTCAACATTTTGAAGTTATTGTTCAACTCGGTCAAGGCCTCGTCGGGTATCTCCATCTTCCCGTTCACCAGATCGTTTATTTTGTCGACCGCCTGCAACCGCTGCACGATCTGGTCGCTGTCGAATCTCGAAGTGTTGAACTGCTTCACGTGCTTGTCTATCACTTTGCTGCTCTTCTCTATATCCTGGATGATGTCCTTGCAGTATTTATCGAGCGGCTTTCCCGACATTTTCCTCTCGGATACGGTGCCGTTCTCCCTTCGCGGCCGCATCGCCTCGACTTGATCGGCCTTGTACTCGTTCACGCCGGTCTTGTACTCGCTTATGGTGGTCTTGTACTCGCGAACGGTAGTCTCCTCCAGGTTGGCCTCGTAGAACGATACGTTCGAGTTTCTCCGCCCCCGGGACCTCGGTCGTTCCGCGTCGTCGGTTTCGACGATCTGTTCCTCTATGGACTCTTCGGTGGACATTCGCCGAAGCGCGCTGGTCTTCCGCTTGGGCTCGTCGTTGCTCTTGATCTTGTGCATCAGTTCCAACTTCATGGTTTCGATTCGCTTGTGGACGTCGTCGGGGGAGCTTTTGAGGTCTTCGTCGTATATGGCGAGGTCGGCCATCCCGTCCTGCACGGTTTTGGCGAGCTCGACGATGTCCTCGGCCGGCTTGGAGGGCTGGCGGGGGGCGGGGGGCGCGGGGGTGGCCCGCGAGCTGGACGAGGTGGTCCGCGAGCGGGAGCGCGGCTCCGAAGAGGTGGTTGTGTCCTCCTCGTGGGAGAGAGAGCTGCTCAACGATCGCGAGTTCTCGCACAGCTTGGCCAGGAAGTTCTGCTCCACCTGTTAAGGAGAAACTGTTGTGTAAACAATTTTTCCTAAACGGCTGGACCAACTTTGTTGAAAGTTTTTGTTGTGTGTTCAGGTGTATAAAACATAAACGGGTGCCGAAAACAATCAATCACAACCAGAACCAGAAACAAAAAATATATATATAAAAAAACATTTTCTCATGGACGGAATACGTCACTCAAATTTGGTAAAGTACTAGGGAAACAAACATGAAGGAAATAATAACTTAGTCAATAAGTTTTAATTAGGTATTAAAGTACTAGGCAACCATAAAGTGAAAGAGATATAATGTTTTTCTACCGACTTCACAAAAAAGGAGGAGGTACTCAAGTCGAGTGTATTGTTACCTCATAACTTCTTTCCACGTGAACAGACTTTTTTATTTTGTTTGAAAGGTATTGCTTTCCAATTGATCTTATTTAAATTCGATCAAGATCTGATCAGCAGTTCTTGAAACATCGTCAATAATAGTGATAAATTTAGAAAGGAAAAATTATCACTTGAGGCGGGATTTGAACCCGCGGCCATAGGGTTTAAATCCCGCTGCAATAGTATTGATTTTATTTATATAGCATGGCTAATGCTATATAAATAATCGTCAATAATGCGTGTTTAGTACATCTAATCTAATCAAAGTTCCGAAGATAAAGCGGTGAAGTCGGTACAGCTAGTGTTTAAACAAAATGTAGTACTGAGCACATGTGAGCGTACAGTGACGTTGCCCCTGTCGTCCCCCCGCCCCCGGGCCTGCCCCCGCATGTTTGCGCGCACGTCGGGCCGCGAGCGGCTGGCTGGACGCACCAGACTGGCGTCCGACGCACTCTTCACCGGAGACTTGAGGTTTCGGCACGCGGTGTTACTTAACATCTTTTCTTTCATCTGTGAGGATAATAATACCGTTTGTTCTGTGAGGATAAAATAAAATACTGCCCAATAAAATAATGTTTCACCGTCTACGTGCTAGTTCCAACAGTGTTCTGAAAATGTTTGCGTCTCGGTTTGATTGTCCTATCCAAAAATATTGGATAGGTACTGTTACTGGCCAGACTAAATAATTGTAACACTAACATAGATTTAGTAAGTTAATGTCACTGCTAAGTTAGTGTCACACATTCTCGGAGCTTGGGAGGGATCGCAGGATGCAATTGGGGTATTTTGTGACCTCTCCAAAGCGTTCGACTGCGTGGACCATAAAACGCTTATTAGCAAATTAAACCATTACGGTATACGTGGGACTGCTCTTGATTTGTTAGATTCATATTTATCGGGTAGGCAACAAAAAGTAGGCGTTAATGTTGTGACATCTGACGGGTCTACAGTTAAAATTGGCGTGCCTCAAGGTTCAATATTGGGACCCTTCCTATTTTTTGTGTATATTAATGATTTACCTTATATGACAACTTCGCTAGCATTAGATATTGTCGTTTGCTGATGACACGTCACTTATTTTTAAAACAAATAGGATAGACGTAGAATTAAATGAAGTAAATTATGAATTAGATCTAGTGTCGAAATGGTTTGCTGCTAATAACCTATTGTTAAATGCTAGCAAAACCAAGTGTATCAAGTTTTCCCTTTTTAATGTTCCTTTGGTAGATGCAAATGTAACACTTGAAAACAACAAATTAGATCTTGTAAAGAAAACTGTTTTCATAGGTCTGACTATGGACTCAAAACTGCAGTGGGGTCCTCAAATTGATGTGCTTGCAGGTCGCTTGAGTTCCGCTGCTTTTGCGATCCGTAAAATTAGACAACTGACTGATGTAGCGACGGCAAGGCTGGTTTACTTTGCATTATTTTCATAGTTTGATGAGTTACGGAATCTTGCTATGGGGATCTGCTGCCGATGTTGAAACTATTTTTATTCTACAAAAGAGAGCGGTTCGTGCAATATATGATATGGGTCCACGCGAATCTCTCAGGGAATTCTTTAAAGAAACAGGCATACTTACCATGCCTTCGCTTTACATCTTTGAAAATATTATGCATGTTCGCAAAAATATTAGTAAATATAAATTAAGAAGCGACGCACACAATCTTAATACTAGATATAAGCATAAAATTACAGTGCGCGTATTTAGATTAAGCAAAACGAATAAATCTTTTATGGCAAATGGGGTTAGATTTTACAATAGAATTCCTAAAATCGTAACTGAATTACCACTGGGAAAGTTCAAATCTGTAATAAAACGGGCATTAATTAAGAAAGCTTATTATAAGACCAAAGACTATATTAATGACAAGGATGCATGGAGGCAAACTGCACAGGCTCTTTCTAGCGACTACCATAACAACACCTAGGTTAAGAAAATTGTGTATTAGAAATTAAGAATGATTTTTAAAAAATGAATGAAAAAAACATGCGCCGCTGAGTTTCTTGCCAGGTTTTTCTCGAGATGGCTGTAATTTTGCGAATCTGGCAATAGATTCATTAACTTTCATGAGTGCCTCTTTGGGGCCCATGGGAATAAACGATTTTGATTTGATTTAATTTATAATGTAACTAACCAATTAATATTCTATGGATTAATCCGAAATAAATAATTAATATTTTAAAGCTTATCATTATTTTCTTAAATTCAAGATAGGCATACTTTTGGCCACCATACCATCAGGTGAGATGGTAATCGACGAACAATACAAAAGTAAAGAACTATACATTTTTATTATAATATAATTGCTGGTGAACACCACTTCCCGCAGAATATCCGCTGATATATATATATATTAAAACATAAACATAAACGCTTTCACACTCGCAGCCCCACATTAAGTTCGATGACTTGTATCGTGAAAGATCTAAGCGTGACAGCGTGACAGTAGCCTCAGTGGCATCTTTAAAATACTCGGGTTATATCGTACCTCAATAATGGTAGAGAGCTTGATGGCCAGGTCCATGCCAGCACGGGTGTCTTTGTTTAGTGATCACCGCCCGGGTGTCTTTATGTTTAGTGATCACCGCCCGGGTGTCTTTATGTTTAGTGATCACAGCCCGGGTGTCTTTATGTTTAGTGATCACATACCGTAATTAATAAACATTCTACACGAGACGGGCATGGTCCATATTGTATAAAAATAGATGGAAATATGATCTAAGAGTGAGAGTGGTCGAAGAAGCTGGTTATATCATACCTCAATGATGGTGGAGAGCTTGTCTGCATTATTGATGGCCAGGTCGAGGTCGGCCCGGGTGTCTTTATGTTTAGTGATCTCCTGCTGCAACTGGTGCTTGAAGTTTTTGGCCTCGAGCGTGATGCGCCGCTGCAGCATGGTTATCGTCTCGTTTTGCTGCTGGACTTTGAGGGACATTTCTGACACTTGCGCTTGGAGTTTCTCACGGTCTAGGAGATTTCTGCAAGAAAAAAAAACATCTATTTAGGACTAGCTGTACACCACGGCTTCGCCCGCGTAAGTCAAAAGTTGTGGTTGTACTATTTCAAGGTTTATAATATTGGATTGGTAGATGGGTAGTTTAAACTTGCGGACTCATCTTAAGGGTTGACTTGTAAGAAACACCATGTTTAATCAACCGTTTTAAAATGTACATAATAACTTTTCTCCGCAACGTTCCTTAGGGTTGGTTTTAAATACCACGTGCATTAATTTTTACAAAAACACAATTACAAAAATTTACCGATTTCGCAATAGATCACCATGTCACCCCCATTTTTCTGAAGGGAAAACTTATCAAAAACGCTGAAACACGCGGGTTTTTTTATGTAAAGAAACTGAAAATTTGAATTGCACCGAATAAAATAATACCTACAAATTTACCCCCTAATTAATTTCATACATCCTTGCCATTAATGTCATTCATTTTATAATAAGTTTTCTTAATTAATGCCCGTTTTATTACAGATTTACACTTTCCCAGTGGTAAAAGTATCACTGAGTTATCATCGCTGCATTACCCACCTGTCCTTACTCAGTTCCAGCAGGTGCTGATGTTCGTCCTTCAACATCTGCAGCTGCATTTCCCTTTCCTTCAGTTTGAGCAGCGCGTCCTTGCACTGCGCCTTCAACTGCTTGTACTTGGCCTGTTGCACGCGCATCTCTTCGCTGTGAGAGTTCAACACTTGGGGCAACTCCGCGTTGGAATTCTCGTACCTGATTCATGGTTATTTGCATTTTTTTTCATATCAACAAAGTACTCGAGGCTTAAGTTAGTCAGTCAATGACTGATAAAACAAACAAACGCTTTCACACTCAAAGTCTCACACTAAGTTCGATAACTTGTGTCGTGGGTGCCGGAAACATTCACATCACACACACAATCAAAACCAGAACCGGAAACACAAATTTACCATGGGGAGAAAACTTGTGTTCGCGCCGGGAATGGAATAGAATATAATAGAAGGCCATCACCACCCAACTAAGCCGACGGGCAGATGAACAGATGGTCTAGACTCTAGAAAAGGATGCCCTGTTCCAGAGTCTAGACCAATTATTAGTTACCAAATCCATTCAGCCCTTACAAACAGGTTTACTAACAATGTTACGTTAGTAAGAGGGATAAGAGCTAAAAGGTTCTAAACTTGGTAGATTTCTTAATGTAATTGAGAGGCGAGACGAGTTAGTCGTAGTGGTAGGTAATACCATAATTTATACGTACAACTATAAAAAACGGAATAACTAAGATGGAAGAATCTTTGGCATATACCTACCTAACAAAATTCGGCTCTGAAATTTCCATATATCATTATTTTTATGTATGCATCTTATAGAGAAAACATCGTTACGCTGCAGACCGGATGAGTTAAAACAAGTCTCGGTCAACCAGTCAAAAAAATACTCCTGAACTAATGTTCTTTCTATGAAAACTATATCTACGAACGGAGATACAGCACTTTACCGTTTACCTATGTAGAAAGCCTAGACTTGGAAAATAAGACGTACTTACCCAGGCTACTTTTGCCTTCTGCAATAATCGAAGCACCGGGGAACATATTTTACAAAAACTGAATATTCATGCAGGTCCTTAACAATACAATGGCCTCCCAATTTCAGTTTATAAAAGCATAAATCACGGAAGGCCCATTATTTATTCGGTACAATTGGTTATTTCAATACTTGCCTCTGTAAAGCGATCTCCTGTTTCTTCTGAACAGCGCGCAGAACTCGATTTTCGTTACTAAGCTCCTGAAAAGTTTAATTTACAAATTTTAATGACGTCTCTTTCAGGCGTTAATCCGCCCGATTCGATCCCAACATAACATAATTTAAATCTTTTGAACATCAAATTAAATATCTTAAATAGGTATCGATGAGTAAACTGGGTTATAGAAAATGTACCTAATGTGAACCTTCCGAATCGAGTAAAAAGATAAAGAGTATTAGACCTGCAGTATTGCAAAAATAAACGGATGTAATTACTGAGCATAATACAACTTAATCCTTTAGCCCCAAGGAGATAAGCGCTATGCAGTGCCACGAAGGACTTTGTCATTCAACTGCAGATATGATAAAGACCTGATTTGTCTATATATATATATATAAATAACACTAGGTGTGCTTTGGGACTTCACTCGGATCTCTATTGAAGATGGATCATGATAACACATAATAACAAGTAAACCATGTCACTTTCCAGTCCTAAATTATTTATTTTTTTGAGTCTAGCTTTTAACCACTACTTACGTACTTGATGGGAAGTGAGGTGGTCGAGGTTGATAAACACAATAGCGCCTAGACCTAGCAAGAGAGGCTTTTAAGTGTGACATAGTTTTTAGTGATTTCAGCAACAGATTTTCGAGACCACTCGTATTTTTTGGACTCGGCAGCTTCAAAACTTCTAATTTAGTCCAGATTTATCAACAAAAAGATGATTTTTGACCCCGAACAGAGCAACACTGACGCCTTGCTCGGCATCAGCGCGGCAGGTAGCACTGCTGCGCAGCACCATCATACCTTTAGGGCATCTTTCACATCTCACCTGTAAATGGTAATGCGCGTCTGCGAGCTGATTCTGCAGCTGCTTGACCCGATGAGTCTTCGCCGATAGCACTCGCTGTGTCACGTATCTATCGCCGCTCTTGCTGCGGACTGACTGCGACATATCGGAGATGAGGGGGTTCAGTCGTTTGCGCTTGTTCAGGAGGTTCAAGCGGGAGTTACTGCTATACACAGACTCGAGGGATTCTTTCCTGGAAGTTGCGAGTGTATCGTATCAACGAATATAATTTTACAACCCGTAGATAGAACTTAAATTGTGTGGTCTGAGGTCTCTTCGTATCCCGATATGTACATTGTTAATTCTGGACTCAAATCACGATATTGAATAGAGGTCAACTACCTATATAGGCAGTGTTTCATCATTATTCAAAATCAGGGAGAGTAGAGTACCTAGAACCATTTTTAATGTGCACGCCCCTCCACCAAATTTGTCACACGATCGAGTGTCAAATGTATGCATTTTTCTGTGGAGGAGCGTGCACATTTAAAATGGTTCCACTCTACAAGTCATGATCGTATTCGGAACCTTGATTTCGTTTCCTTTTATTCCATACATTGTTGTGCGTAAATGTATGAAAGGAAACAAAAGGAATTCCAGTTTTCGCAGTACCTACCTACTTACAAAGATTCACATTCCAAAGATAACACATTTATACCTAATAGGCTTTAAATAATCAATTTATTTGTAGATATATTTTGATAGGGATCTTCAATGACATTGCTTGAATAGCTGCCTAGCGAAACGATGTTATTTTAATGTTCAAATATTGCTGAGGAACTAAGGAGGGAGAAATAGAAAAGGTATTCTCAGCGAAAAAAACACTGAATATTTAACTAAATATTATATTTTAAACTGTCTATCAATGAGCGGTTATCTCGATACTTACAAGGTACATATGAATTTTATCATAATCATTTATTACATATTTATACAACATATTTATGTATCTAACTTATTTTTGTGCCAGTTGTTGTACCTACAATGGAAAAACCCGTTTCTGTGGACATCGTCTTTTACACTAAATGATGATATCTACCGAAACCAGTTACTAAACTACGGTTTCGTAGACGGTCGAAGGGATCTAGTTCAATCATAATCACAAAAAATATCTTCTAGATTAACAAGTCTACACCCACGCCCCATTCCAACGCCACTTTCCGTTAGGTGAGATAGGATATTGAAATCAGACTAATTCGCATAGACATATTATTAGGATCCTATTTTCCTAACTATATTAAAGGTCGGTTTATCTTATTTTCACTATGAACTAAGGTACATAATATCAAATCAAATCAAAATCGTTTATTCACATGGGCCCCAAAGAGGCACTCATGAAAGTTTAATGATTCTATTGCCAGATTCGCAAAATTTCAGCCATCTCGAGAAGAACCTGGCAAGAAACTCGGCGGCGCATTTTTTTTCATTCATTTTTTTTTTAAACATTCTTAATCTCCTATACATACTTTTATTAACCTAGGTGTTATTATGGTAGTCGCTAGAAAGAGCTTGTGCAGTTTGCCTCCATGCATCCTTGTCATTAATATCGCGCGGCTTTGTCATTGAATCAAAAGATGATAAATCAAGTTATAAGTAGTTTTCTCCTAAGTATACAGTGGTGCCGATTCTGTTGTCCAGAATTAGACTAAACTAGCCTAAAATTAGTTTTAGTCCTGCTTTAGTCCACAACCTATTTAGAAAATGCAAGATTAGACTAAAATTAAGTTTGACAGGACTAAGTTAGTTTAGTTACTCTATTTAGTGAAAATGACCAAATTCTTATTCTGATGTACATGTTTTACGTCAAATTAAGACTAAAAATAAAAAAAATTAACTCAAATTAGTCTGCATGAAAAGGATCTGGATTATTTTTAATGTGATCTTATACTTGAAAGAATAGCGTTTAGGTATTCTTTGACCAAAATTAGTCCATTTTTAGTTTAGTTTAGGTTAGTTCGGTGCTTAAAATTAGTTTATTTTTAGTTTAGTTAAGGTTAGTTCGGTTTATTTTTAGTTTAGTTTAGGTTAGTTCGGTGCTCAACAGAATTAGCACCATTAAGTCCTTCTCTATGATATAAACTACCTCCCAAGTTATCAAGATCGGTCCAGAGCGGTTGAACCGAGATAAGAATACCTATCGGATTTATACATAATGAATGTGAAGGGCGATATTGGTCAATGTGAGAAAGGCAACTCTATAAATTGTTCGTTCAGTCGGGACGCCTCAGATATGTATATCTTAAATTTTTTAGCCTTCCGATTTTCGCACCGGTTCCGATTCTCGACTGGAATCAGATTTCTGCACAAGGGCAGTTTATGTTCCCAGCGCTGGTTGTGATTATGTATGTGATGTGAATGTTTCCGGCTCCCACGACACAAGTCATTGAACTTAGTGCGGGGCTGTGTGTGTGAAACTGTTTATGTTAATAATCTGATTAAGTATTATTTAATACGTATAATAGGTACACAATAAATAACTTGTCAACTCAAGTTTCTGGTTCTGGGTGTGATTGTGTGCGAGTAACCACGACACAAGTCTTCGAACTTAGTGTGGAGCTGTGAAAAAAGCTGTGTGAAAGCGTTTATGTTTATGAAGGCACAGCTATGCATACCAAACTCTTGTTTTGGATTGCAAATAGTGTATTATTGCTAGTTATTTAAAATGCAATTCTGGGCTTTACGAAGCTTACTTACGCAAAGGTTTAATCAGATCATGATCAGACAAAGAAAACATTGCATTGACCTCGAACCTTCCAATTGTATCTATCGGAACTCCGCGGAAGCAGTACGCCAATAATTCTTTACAAATCTAACTGTCTTCACTCCAAGGTCTAAGAAAAACAATAAACATAACTCACCTACTCTCACCTTTCCTTTTATCTTCCGGCAGGAGGCTCAACACTGACATACTTCAATGCACGATTACAACAACATTTTCTACACAAAATAGAAAATACGGCTCAAAAGGAGCCCCAAAATAAAAACACTTGCGAAAATTATACTTTGTGGATGTCGGTCGAATGACGGTTTGTTATGGCCGCGTTGCTATAGCAACCGATAACAGACGTCAAATCGATTCGTTCGAATTGACATTTGATTGGTACCGGCTTAGCGATACAAGGAGGTTTTATACAGCCTGACTTTCGTTAAATAATTCTGCAAGGATTTAAATGAACGTGACTTACAAAGAGATTGGTCGTAAAATTCATTGAAATATCCGTATTTATCTATTGCGAAACGCATATTTTTATAAGTATGTTTCATTATCTCCAGTTGAGTTAAAGAATTTTCTTATAGCCTTAGAAGATGTTCCAACTAGAAATCAATGCTCGTAGCACTTAGTTTCGAAATCTTTAGCTCGTAGCCGTAGAAGACACTACGCTCGTAGCAGTGTCGTAGCTCTACCCCTTTAAATCTTCGGTATCATATGCGCTAGGACAAGAAAATTGTTCGCAAATAACCGCAGTACCAATGCTTGGGATTTGAACTGCCAGTAAATTACTAGCCCTAGCATTACTAGCACTAACGTTTTAAACAGAAAGGGACAGAGCTACAGAAAAATGCGCTTCTCTTCTCTTCTTAAATACAGTTACAAGTGTAAGCAATTTTAAGTCATAACAGATAAAACTTAAGATTTATTATGCTAAATATATTTTCGATTACGGAAGTAGAACTTCAATGCTCCTGCACACTAGACCACAAAACAATAATTAACATGGTTTGCCTTACACTTACTGCTATAATCAAAAAAGGGTAGTGGCTCTAAAAAGAAAAACCTAAGGTTGCCGGCTGCTGGAGCTGTGCCAATATTAACCAATAGAATGTAAGCTCCGCTTCAAAGTAAATTAGGAAACTTAATTAATAATTCATATATTTTAACGCGGAGCGAAGCGGAGCGGGGAAGCGAGGCAAGGAAGCGGAGCCGGGTAGCGGGTCTCGTCAACTCTCGTCAGTGCGCACGACTGAGCTCCGCACAGTATCTAACCCCGCTCCGAATACTCTCTCGCTCCGCTCCACTTCCTCTCTCCGCGTCAATACACAAACACATTTCGCAATTCCACTCCGCATTAATCCCTCACTCTGCTCCGAATACTCGCCTCGCTCCAGTGGCCGGGCATATCGGGCACCCTAACAGGTGAATAAAATATCATCCTCGAGGGTAACTATAAGGCGTTTCTGGGGCCCCGCATATGTCTTTGGTATATTGACATTAAAATATACAAAAAAGTAAATTACTTTCCTAAAAATTGCGCGTGCCAATTCTTTAATGTGATTCAAAGGTAAAATAAAACAACACTATGTAAACAAAATAATATACTTACATCACGTAGAGCTAGCTATACACAGCATCGCAGTGTAGTATTTACATAAAAACATTTACATTTGCAACAAGTATCGAGCCTCGAGACTCATATCACAATCATTTACTATAATAATAAATAATCGATTCATACACTTTAAATAATGCTAACCGCCAAGTTCATAAAAAGAAAACATATTATACATAGTGTCTTATTTGTCAGAGTTAAAAACGAAATAAATATTTGCAAGGCGGTTCGGGAAACTTTTTTTTTATGAAATTGGCGCATTTTTTTTGTCTGTTCGACTAACATTTGAGGTAGGGACGTCACACACAGATTTTGTTGTTAAACTACATTCAGTACCATCAACCTTTTTACTTCTGACAGAGGACAAGAACCAAGATTATTTATTTAGTAGCGCTGTTTTACGTAGTATGATTCGTTTCCAACTTAACTTCTAAATTATAATCGTTCACAATTTTGTTTTTATTCAATATAGGCAAATATTTGACCACCATCTCGCCTGATGGTAAGCGATGATGTGGTCGACTTTATTAGAATACTAGCAGCAGCTGCGTCCCCCTTCTTTTCTATTACATTTGATTGTCAAATACGGTCTATGGTCATTCGTTAAAGTAAATAGAGATAGTTGTAACGTATCAATATTATTGATCAATTCACTGACCGAAGGCGGATCGATTCGTCTAAACTTACCTTTTTGTCGCAGTAACACAACTCAATAGTACAAGTACAGAAGGCTCACTTAACCATAACATGTAAATAAATTGCGACTCTTGTACCGAAGCAATAAAGTTAAAATTCAATACCTACAAATAACGGGTCCACTTCACACTTCACGAAATAAGTGTTACAATTTGAAACCTATACAAACGTAAATTGATTGTAATTGTAAACAAACGGGTATATCGCATCTATATAGATGCGACAGTCCCTGTTCTTCCGTAAATATAAATAAATAATAAGATAAAGTATAATGGATGACCACCGCGTCTTAACTCTGTTTCTGCCAGAGCCGTGAGGGCAGACGGGGAGTCTGTCCTCACGGCTTGGCGATGAGTTAGAAACCATGCTTAGTTACCTACTAGAAACTCTGCTGGCATGTCGAGGCTAGCCAAAAATATATTTATACACAAGAAGGACGAAACGACTCAATTTTCTCCAAAAAATACAGTCGTACTGTCTAGTTTACCCTTCGAGGCTTTATTCCGTCTCTGTCAGATCCGTGAGTACAGCCACCAGGCCTGGGGGTGAGTAAGCGTAACAACTGAATTACTTGAACGTTAGGAATTCCTAGTTCTAAAGGCACGCATTTGATCCCAGATAATACAATCTGTAAAGAATATAGCGCCACCGTAAACAATTCTATCGCGAAACAAATTCATTTACTATTCTATTGGCAGCCCCACGGTCGCTATGGGTCAAAATGAAACTTACGCAGAAAAAAGAGTGCAAAGATACGATTTACAATGTAGTAAAGTCTATTCGTTATATAAACGTCCTCATGGACGCGATGAGGACGTTTCTGCTAGAGAGGGGAGTACAAACCGATGCGACGACGGTTCAAAACACTGTTAGCTACTATACTATTAGCAACCTCGCCGTCACTATCGGTCATGATGATATTTACAATAAAAAGAACGCAAAGGCATTTATAACATCGTTAAAGGCCAATCGATCCCATCGCGGCTCCGCTCCGGGTCCGCCAGAGCCGGGAGGACAAACTCACCACTTTCAGAGCACACCGTCGCCATCGACCAAAATGTTATATAGACAAAAAAAGAGCGCAGATACGATTTACAACGTTATTACAGGCCAGTCGGCCCGAATACGTCATCATTCCGTTTCCGCCAGAAGGAGGACAAACTCGCCAGAGCAATCCTATACACTGAAAAAAAACGTCAAACAGACGCGATTTCCGAACGCAAACAGGCGCGGCGCTCGACGTTAGAGCGTAGTGGCGGGCCCCACGGCGTCCTTGTTCTGCTTGTCCCACAGGCGCGAGTAGAGGCTCCCGTGCGTGGCCACGAGCTGCGCGTGCGTGCCGCGCTCGGTGACGGTCCCGCGCTCCAGCACGAGGATCTCGTCGGCGTCGGCCACCGTGGACAGGCGGTGCGCGATGCAGATGGACGTGCGTCCCACCGTGGCCGCCTTCAGCGCTTGCAGGATCGCCTGCCGACACACCACCCACGGATACATAGCTAACACTTTATTGAACACCAAATTACAATACAGGCATAAGAAAGACATTTCGCTCTGAGCGATCTCTTGCAGCCAACCCAAATCGAAGGAATAAAAACAATTAAAATATATACTACTAGCCGTGGCCCGCGTCTTCGCCCGCTTTTATCAAATTAAAAAGTGGCCTATTTGTTAATCCTTGGTATAAGCTATGTGCATTCAAATTTCATCCAAGTCCGTTCAGCCGTTAAAGCGTGATGAGGGAACGAGCATACTTGCACACTTGCACATTTACACACAAACTTTCGGATTTAAAATATTAGTACAAAACAAACAAATTAATAATTTAAACGCAAGCAAAACTTAAAAAACCGCTTTATCTTCGGAACCCTTAATCAGATTTAATAAATTTAATACGCAATAATGAAGATAAATCAAAAAGCCACTGGTCAGATCTTGATCAAATTTATATGGAACCACATGGGAAGCACCAGTTCTCAAATAAAATAAGAATTTTCCAAATCGGTTCAGGCGTTTTCGAGTAATCGGTGAACATACATACGAAAAAAGATTCCGACGAATTGAGAACCTCCTACTTTTTTTAAATCGGTTAAAAACCCCGGCTGGGAAAAATGTGAACGTACTTTTTATGTAATATTATGTAATCCCCTTATAATTTCCTTCATTTTAACACATTACTCGATAGGCTCGGGTTAATTTTGTTTATTAACGTAATTATGTATTTCGTGTCAAAAATCCGCCATTTTACGCCTATTTGGGTATCAAATTAAAAATAATTGAAAGGGGAAATTTACAAAAAAAAAGTAGGTACTAAGTAGGTACGATTTTTCGCAGTCGGATTTTTTAAAATGTTTTGTTCGTACATTGGTTTGCTTCTATATTCACTATCAAAACATCGCTAACCTAAAGACAGCCTATAACTCCATAATATTTACGTAACTTATGACATGTGACCGACTAGTGTCGGGTGGCACACGCAACCTTTCAGTGGGTTATGTAAAACAACCTCATGTATAGGGTCCATAATATAAACGTCGACCGCAATAGAACGTCCATAAAACGTTTCAGATCCTTCAAGGTTGTCTTTTATAGCCATAAACATTTGTTCCCAAACGGAATAGGTACGAAATACAAATGGCACCTTTATACACGAGTATGTAGTAAGGGAAGTTTCTTGAAGAATTTACGTTTGTATTGATGTTAATGACTGATATTGACAAATTCGAACTACCTATTGGCTTAATTGGGTTCGATCTCTAAGCAGGGGATCGGGTTCGATTCCAAGCGCGAACACAAGTTTTCTCCTCAAGGTAAATTTGTGTTTCTGGTTCTTGTATTAGTGAATGTTTCCAGTATTAGTGATTTAAGATTGTTTGAGAAAAAAGCTGTAATTTTGCGAATATGGCAGTAGAACCAATCATTCAATAGTATGGGCATGTTTAGAAAAGGCCGCTTGATTATATGTATTGGGAACTCTGCTCTACAGCTTTTTGTTCCCGGTCGAAGATCCAGAGGCAAACCAAAGACAAGATGGAAAGAAGTAGGACAGAAGAACATGAGGGAATGTGAGCTACCCGGAACAGACGTCCAGGATAGAGCGAAGTGGAAAGAAAATAGTAGAAGAGCATGAAGTGATCCCCACCACCATGAAGTGATATATAGTCAAGAAGAGAAAGAGAGAAAAAAAGAGAGACTGTAACATCAACTCGCCTCGAGTATCGTTATAATGGGCAATAAATGCATCCTACTAATATTATAAATGCGAAAGTTTGTGTTTATGTGTGTGAATGTTTGTTATCACGTAATATCCGTAACGAATAAACCGATTTTGACGATATTTAGAATGTAGTTTAGGTTCCGGAGTAACACATAGGGTAGGTACTTTTGAACTTGATTAACGCGGGCAAAGCCTTGGGGCACGGCTAGTTGAATATAATGAATGGTTGCTGCAGTATACTGACGTGTTCCGTGATGGAGTCGAGGCTGGAGGTGGCCTCGTCGAAGATGATGACCGGCGAGCCCTTGAGTATGGCTCGTGCGATGGCCACGCGTTGTTTCTCTCCGCCGGACAGTTTCAGTCCGCGCTCGCCTACTTGCGTCTCGTACCCCTACAGAACGAATTAACTTATATACATTGTATTGTTATTACACGACACCATGACACGAAGGATTATTTAAACGCAAGCCAAGCTTAAACAAAAACCGCCTTCATTGCTTTGTCTTCGGAAACTTGATCAGATTTTATTTTCATGCCCGATAGGCAAGACTCCTTTGCAGATGATAAACGTAGAAATGAAACGCTTTGAGCAAACTTGAGGTATGTCAACCGTAATATGGATGACGTTTGACTGTTTGTCTTGTTGTTAGACGGTAAAACGGACATGGGGGAATAACTCCTGCGCACACTCTGCAAAACGTAAACGGAGGAATACCAATAGGCTTGCGACCTTACGTCGGTGACCGAGACTGCAATTTGGACTCGACTAGCTTATCATCGCCAATGAGTCTTTTTGTTCGCCGGTCGATGGATTCAAGAGCTTCAAGCTGGTACTTAGCGGATCCAACCCACGGGTGGCCGCAGTACTCCATACACGATCGGACTTGAGCTTGATATAAATTAAGAAGCTGCCCCGGTGTGAAGTACTGCCTAACCTTTCCGAGGATACCCAGTTTCTTAGCGGCCTTAAGCTCTGGCTTCGATGTAGGGACCGTAGTTTCGACGACAAGGAAACGCCAAGAAGCTTGAGAAAATATAAAAAAACTAAGTATAACGCATACCTTAGGCCAGGTGAGTACAGACTCGTGCAGCTCGGCCATCTTGCTAGCGCGGTACACGTCCTCGGGGGAGCGGGACAGGTCGCCGTAGTGTAGGTTGTGGAATATCGTGTCGTGGAACAACACGCAGTCCTGCACACACACACACACACACATTGTAACACAACTACGAACGAACAATCAAAAATCATTTATTTCTCTACACAAATGTTCATAATTGACCGATAGCCGCGATATCTCTGAGTTGACTTGGGTGGTTAGCGCTTTATCAGGTTAGGTTTGTTTCGAGCGGCGCACGTTTCACACGCTGGATATGAGAGAGGCGGAGATCTGTCCCTTTCGAGATTACCCTTAGGCGGTAGGGAAAACTATGAAATAAAAAATACATGTAATAAAAATTTAAAAAACCGAACTGCAAAAAATTGTTGGTAAGGTTGTCGATATTGAATCTAACCTGCGGCACGATGGCGATGGATTTCCTCAGACTTAGCATGTCGAGTTCGCGGATGTTCTGCCCCGCGATGTAGATGTTCCCCGACTGAGGCTCGAAGAATCGGAACAGAAGTCGCACCATCGTCGACTTCCTGACACGTTATATATTGGATACAGAACTATAGCGACCAATACAAATTGTTTTTTTTTATGTTATTGAGAGACGACACGAGCACTGCCCCAGTGTTACTGTCCCAGGCGGACTATTCAATCACACAAGTTATAAGCCCAGTTCCTTTTAAGTAACTTAAATCATTCGTAAAATACCACAAACAACACAGCTTGTTTATACCACAAACAAGCTGTGGCCTTAAAAAAACGTGAGCTTGTCACGTTTTTTTCAAGAGACAGTGCTTCAGTAAAATTGTAATCCAATACAATGTGTAACAGAAAGGTGTAGTAATACTCAAGTCGCACATCTAGCTAAATGTATGGAGACTAACAGGAACTTCTGCATTCGCGGCAGCACAATTAACATTGAGTTATGATGAATTCAAGTGTCTAAAAAATTATGTCATTGGCAACCCTATTTCATCAGCTACCGTTCTACACCACATAGCCTTTGGACCTAGACGTCTGACAGTGGCCATAACAAAGGTCAAGGTCACGCGCCATAGATGTAATCGTAGGGTTAGCAAAAAAATATTTTTTTATTTTTGTACAAAACAAATATCTCCGATTGCCGCATATGAACTGTAGGGTTGTCAACAGTATTTTAAAAATATAATTTTTAATTATTGTACGGAAAAAAATTTGTCCGATTTCGACTTTCCTTCTCTGGCAGACGATTCCTGACACGATACACATGCACACCACCAAGTATTACTACCCATTTTTGTTACAGGTTGTATATAAAACTCTAGTATCACGGTGTTTGTGGTCGAACTCCTCCAATCTTTTTTTGGATTTTTGCTAGTTATGAGAATAGACCGTTACGTATTTTTCACCCTCTTACCTTCAACCCCCATTTTTAAATCGTGATTTTAGTACTTTTGCATAAACGATATCCAAAAAGTTTTTAGTATGGTATTAAAGTACCAGGCGACCATAAACGTGAAAGAGGTAAAACACTTTTTCTGTACGTGGCATTGCAATGCAAGTCGGATACAGTTAGTAATTTATATGATTCAAAATCAAAATCAAAATCGTTTATTCACATGGGCCCAAAGAGGCACTCATGAAAGTTAATGAATCTATTGCCAGATTCGCAAAATTACAGCCATCTCGAGAAGAACCTGGCAAGAAACTCGGCGGCGCATTTTTTTTTTCATTCATCTAAAAAAAACATTCTTAATTTCTAGTACATAATTTTCTTAACCTAGGTGTTATTATGGTAGTCGCTAGAAAGAGCCTGTGCAGTTTGCCTCCATGCATCCTTGTCATTAATATAGTCTGTGGTTTTATAGTAAGCTTTTTTGATTAATGCCGTTTTATTACAGACTAGCTGACCCGCCCGGCGTTGCCCGGGTAAACTAAAGCTTACATATAAACGCTTTCTCACTCACAGCCTCACTGTAAAAGTACTATAAGTTGTGTCGTGGGGCCGTAAACAATTAACACCACATACACAACATTCATGTCATACCCAGAACCAGAAATATAAACTGCCCGTGGGGAATAAACTTTTGTTATTGTGTTCCCACCGAGATTCGAACCCGCTGCTTTAAAGACGAACGCGCACTCATCTACGCCAGTGGGTAGTTCAAAGTTCAAAGATTCCCCACTCTGCGTCGCCCGGTTAAAAAATCTACACATAAACACTTCCACATTCACAGCCCCACACTAAGTTCAGTGACTTGTAGCGTGGGGCCGTAAACATCCAAGATTCACAACATATTAAAAACCAGGAACACAAATTTCCCGTAGGGAGAAAACTTCTGTTACCACCGCGAGTCGATCCCGCTGCTTTGAAGGCAAACGCGTACCCGCGGCAAAGATGACCCGCCCGGCGTCGCCCGGTTAAAAAATATGCAAAGAAACACACTTCCACATTCACAGCCCCACCCTAAGTTCAATGACTTGTATCGGTGGCCGTAAACATCCAAGATTAACAAAGTATTCACAACATACTCAAAACCAGGAACACAAATTTCTCGTGGAGAGAAATTTTCTAGGTAAATTACCACCGGTAATCGAGCCCGCTGCTTTGAAGGCGAACGCGCACCCATCTACGCCAGCGAGCAATTCAAAGTTCAGGAACGACCCGCCCGGCGTCGGCCGGGTAGTAAATATTAAAAAACATACCCATAAACGCTTTCACATTCACAACCCCACACTAAGTTCAATGACTTGTATCAAGGGGCAGTAAACATCCAAGATTCACACAACATTCACAACATACTCAAAACCAGAAACACAAATTCCCGTGGGAAAACACCTGTGTTCCCACCGGGCATCAAACCCGGTGTTTTAAAGGCAAACGCCCACCTAGCTACGCTAGCGGGCAGTTCAAAGTTTAATGATAAGACTAAACAAAAAAAAAACAGTCGAATTTATATCCTCCTTCTTATGTTAGTCGGTTCAAAACATAGACGTATGCCGGATTACGCAGTAACAGTTCCATTCTGTGATCCACCGTTTTCACCCTCAAATAAACTTAACGATTTCTCCTAGACTATAGGTCCAAATTATGTGCAGTAAAGAGCAAATTACATCTACCTGAACTACGTAAGCCGATGAAATAGGTTTTTTTGATAAGGATTAATATTAAATACTTAAAAAAAGCCAACGAAATAGAAGCCGCTATTTTTTTATGTGCAGGAATTCGTAGTACGTGGCGGTACATTTCTGACCCGTCCCGTTCACGGGCGGGCTCCCGTGAAACTAATTTCGCGATTTCTCATAGACTATTTATCCAAATCATATGCAGTAAAAAGCAAAATGTATCTACATGAACTACGTAAGACGATGAAATAGTTTATTTTGATAAGGATTAATACTGAATGTCTCAAAAAGCCAAATAAACATAAGCCGCTTTTTTTTCAGATTTTTAACAAAGAAAAGTATTTTTTCTGAGCTATACATACATGTTAGATATATACTGTCGCGGACTTTTTTGTAAAACTCATGAAGGCCAACATTTTTGCCATACATTGTATTCAACTATGTCTTACCGTTTAGTCAGCGTACGGCGATAAAGCGGAAAGTTAGCAAATTTTTCTCCGACTTGTCTTACGAATATTATTATTTCGAACTGATAACTAACTTCTATCCCGACAAAACATAGCCTATGACACTCAGTGATAGTGTAGCTATCTATTAGTGAAAGAATTTTCAGAATCGGATCAGTAGTTTCAGAGATTACCTTTTACATACAAACAAACAAACAAACAAACAAACTTTACCTCTTTATAATATTAGTATAGATTTGAACTTTCCCAGTGGTAATTCAGTTACGATTTTAGGAATTCTATTGTAAAATCTAACCCCATTTGCCATAAAAGATTTATTCGTTTTGCTTAATTTTATGCTTACATCTAGTATTAAGATTGTGTGCGTCGCTTCTTAATTTATATTTACCAATATTTTTGCGAACATGCATAATATCTTCAAAGATGTAAAGCGAAGGCATGGTAAGTATGCCTGTTTCTTTAAAGAATTCCCTGAGAGATTCGCGTGGACCCATATTATATATTGCACGAACCACTCTCTCATTCAAATAAACGATTGATTGATTGATTGAGTAACAGATCTCACCCGCTGCCGGAGCCGCCGACGATCCCTATCTTCTTCCCGGCGGGGATGGAGAAGCTCAGCCCGTTGAATATCGGCTTACCGTTGATGTACTTGAACGACACGTCGCGGAACTCTATAGTGGCCGTTTTGGGGTCCACCACTAGAGGCCTGGCTTTCTGTATTTCCTGTTAACATTAAACATAAACGCTTTCACATTCATAGCCCCGCACTAAGATCGATGACTTGTGTTGTGGGTGCTGGAAACATTGACATCACACAATCACATCTAGAACCTGAAACACAAATTTTCGGGAGAAAACTTGTGTTTCCACCGGGAATCAAACTTAGTGTGGGGCTGTGAGTGTGAAAGCGTATATAATATATTTATAATCATAATCATATATTATAAATCAGAAAATGTGTGTGAATATGTTTATAAATTGAAACGAGGTATTTTTACATCGTGTTTCTTTTTATCTGACTAGATGACCCGCCCGGCGTCGCCCGGGTGCTAAAATAAAAAAACATACACATAAACGCTTTCACACTCACAGCCCCAAAGTAAGTTCAATGGCTCGTGTCGTTGGTCGTTATAACTTAATAAATAAAGAACTTCCAACATAAACAGGTCTTCAACCTTCTAAGCAAGCATGTTACACGTCTTCGGCCGCATTATCACTTTCCATCAGGTGACATTGTGGTCAAAAGCTTGCCTTTCGGGCTTAAAAAATGTTAAATCAAAATCGTTTATTCACATGGGCCCCAAAGAGGCACTCATGAAAGTTAATGATGCCAGATTCACAAAATTACAGCCATTTCGAGAAGAACCTGGCAAGAAATTCGCTTAAAAACTAACAACATTTGTCTCTTTCTTCGGGGGTTATGGTAGTGGTATCTACCCTATCTTGCCCCACCTTGGCGAGGGACTGGTCACGGGGGGTATTTAGTGGGTTCGAGCCCCACATACCCCTTTCCTTCTCCCCTGGGAAGGAAAGGAAATGATAGGCATTTTCCCCAACAAATAAAAAAAAAAAGACGTGGCACTCGGGGACTGCCGCGGTAAAGCTATTGCATAGCATTTTTTATCAACTTATGCAATTATAATTATTTATTTATTTTATTTATGCAGTATTTTCTTCCTGCCACCTAGAGGCGAGTTGCTGAACTAAAGAGACAAGCGTGATATTTCAAAAAAGTCATTAAAAGTTCTGCTATTCATCGATAGATGGCAAAACTAAAAAGTATCACCGCTGTGCCGGTCGGAGTGGGGGGTGTTAGGTTATTTTCGTTACGGTATTTCTGGATTCGGTCTCCACGCTCAAAGCCCGCGATAGAAGCTATGCAAAAGCTTAAAAAAAAAAGTGGTTACCGTGACTCGTGGCTGCACGGCCATGAGCGTGAACATGGTCTGCATGTCGATGAGCGCCTGGCGCACCTCGCGGTACACGGAGCCCAGGAAGCCCAGCGGGATGGACAGCTGGAACAGCAGCCCGTTCACCATCACCAGGTCGCCCACCGTCATGTTGCCTGCCGGCACAACTCTACTTCAGACCTCCAACGTCGCCGTAAGTTACGTTATGCGTGTTTTACAAGATACTTTTCGTTTACAGTATGGTGAGTGTGACCGAACTGCATGATTTAATTCCTCCAGCTCCCTTCCGTCATCGGACAACGAGGCGTACTAATACAAGACATCCTCTCATTATTTTTTTGCACTAAAAAGTTTCACGTTCCGCCTGAGCCTGAACGTGCAAGCGAGAGCGCGGAACAAGCGATAGAGAGGCACGATCGGCCAAGCGTCGGCTGGTACACATTTATCTCTCTTGTCGCGTGACGTCAGAGCCTTTATGACGTTATCACGTAACTATTGTCCGTAAACCGACTTTACAAACAACCAATTTTTTTTCAATTTTGATATTTAATGTAACGTTTTGATGAATTATTGTTTTTACCAGCAATTTATAACGTCCACAATCAAATAAAAACAGAACAAATTAAGCATACAAAATGCATAATCCCTACTTGTGCTTCTTTGAGATAAAAAATCATGAAACAACCCGACATGCTTCTTACAACCCCGACATGCTTCTTACAACCCCGACATGCTACTTACAACTCCAACATGCTACTTACAACCCCGACATGCTACTTACCTTTAGCAATCTCATTAGCGGCCAGCAGCATGATGAGACTGAGTCCGCCGCTGAATATAGCGTGTTGTCCGAAGTTGAGTAGCGCTAGACTCGTGGCCGTCTTCAATGACGCCGATTCGTATTTCTTTAAGCTAACGTCGTACTTCTCTAGTTCGTATCTTTCGTTGTTGAAATACTGGAAAAAGTTATATAAGGGCTATATATCGATCTTATAATACATGAATTTTGAGACCGCGCAAGGAAAATTTGTGTTTTAAGTTTTAGTTGAGTTTGTGTGTGTGATGTGAATTTTTCCGGCACCCACAGCACAAGCCATCGAACTTCGTGTGGGGCTGTGAGTGTGAAAGCGTTTATGTTATGTTATGTTAAATATCCACCGAACATAGGCGACAAAATGAAATAAGCGACAATCCCGCCTCGCTACAAACTTCGTAAGGTGAAAATAATGCGATCGCAGTCATTTGAAGTTGTACGCTGATAAATTGTTGCAAGCAAAAGTAAGCTGTATATCAATAAAAATACGATATAATTTTAAAATAATTAAATATATGTATCGACGTATGTATGGGTCCATTTGTTTATAGGTCGATGAAGAAGTAAGGCACATAGGAGGTAGAGTGAACACATCTCTTGATTGGGTTCATTACGTAGATAATCCAGTGTTGTGTTACTCGAAAACAGCTAGACAGATAAGAATTATTCTTGTTTGTTTGAAAAAATTTAGTGTTAAATTAGTCCCATATAAAAATTGTCCAGACCTGATCAATGGTTGCGGAGATAAAGCGGTGAAGTCGGTTTATTTGACGTGATAACGTCTTATAAATCGATGAACACTGGCCGCACGCACGAAAAAGTGTCACGTTCTGTTTGAGCCTGAGCGTGCAAGCGAGAGCGCGGAACAAGCGATAGATAGGCACGATCGGCCTAAGCGTTGTCTTATGACGCTATCACGGAAAATCATCGTCCGTAAACCGACTTTACAGACAACTATTTTTTAAAAGGTTTTCTTGCGTTGCATAGATTTGTAATAGTGTTACCTTGACAGTTTCGTAGTTGATGAGCGAGTCGATGGCCTTGTTGCCCGCTTCGTTCTCGGCCTTGTTCATGTACATACGGAACTTCGTGCGCCACTGCGTTATCAACAGCGTGAATATCGCATACACTCCGACGCAACCGAATGAAAGACCTGACGGGAAAATTCACGTTTACCAAATAGAGAGACCCACACTTACTTCAAAGACTTGTATCGTGGGTGCCGGAAACATTCACATCACTCACACATTACACCCAGCACCAGAAGCACAAATATCCCTAGGGTAGAAATTTTGCTCCTGCCGGGAATCGAACCCAGGACCCGCGGGGCAAGTAATTTTTGTTTCTTACTTTGTTATTTTCGTGTGCAGAAAATTAATGGAAATGGTAGTGTTCGTTATCTAGATGGCACTGTGTAGAGAGTCAAGTTGCAGTGTCTGTAACTAAATGGCGCTGTATGTCGAAAGCTGTAGTGTCCGTAACTAGGTGGCGCTGCAAATCGCAGGTTACCGGTTTGCGAAGGCGGCGTCGCCTTTGACGCATGCTACATCTTCGGCTGCATCATCGCTTTCCATAAGGTGAGGTAGAGGCCAAATGCTTGCTTATCAAACATTTAAAAAATGTATGTAACTAGTTGTAGTATTCCGTAACTAGAAGGCGCGTGTCGAGAGTCAAGTTGTATTATCCGGTAACTAGATGGCGCTGTGTCGAGGTTCTTAAGGCGGCGCCACCATATTAGTTGTACTGTCCGGTAATAAGATGGCGCTGCTTCGAGTGCCACTCTACTAGTTGTAGTGTCCGGTAACTAGATGGCGCTGCTTGTCAAGAATGAAGAAGGAGATTACCTGCGAAGGCGGCGCCGCCCTTGAGACCGAGAATGGAGGAGACGAGAGCGAGCTCGAACACGGTGGGCACGATGTTGAACACCATCGCCGACAGCACGAAGTTGATGGCGCGCGAACCGCGGTCTATCGTCTGCAACAGTTATACGAGGACTATGTGAGCGATGGTTACAGCGTCACACCTTACAAACGTCACTCCGGGGCAAATTTACATCATCATCATATCATCATACTCAGCCTATCTCAGTCCACTGTTGGACATAGGCCTCTCCCAAGGTGCGCCACTGAGCCCGATCTTCGGCTCTTCTTCTCCAGTCGTTACCAGCAGCCCTACGTATATCGTCGCTCCACCTAGTCACAGGACGTCCTCTGCTACGCTTACCGATTCGTGGTCTCCACTCCAGAACTCGTCTACTCCAACGGTTGTCAGTTCTGCGGCATATGTGACCAGCCCACTGCCACTTCAGCTTGCTAATTCTTTGAGCTATGTCGATGGATTTCGTTCTCTGGCGAATTACTTCGTTCCGGATTCGATCCCTTAGAGATACACCGATCATAGCTCTTTCCATAGCTCGCTGAGCGACTTTGAATTGGTGGACTAGTCCTGCCGTTAGTGTCCACGTTTCGGCTCCGTATGTCATAACTGGTAGGACGCACTGATTAAAGACTTTTGGCTTAAGACTTTGCGAAGAGTACAATCGACCCCTGTGTTTAGCCTTTGTGGACTACGAGAAAGCCTTTGACTCTATTGAGATCTGGTCTGTTCTGGAGTCCTTGCAACGATGCCAAGTCGACTGGCGATACATCGAAGTGATGAGATGTCTATACGAAGCCGCAACAATGGCCGTCCAAGTACAAAACCAGTGTACTAAACAAATCCCACTGCAAAAAGGAGTGAGACAAGGGGATGTCATATCTCCGAAATTGTTCTCAAACGCTCTGGAAGATATGTTTAAGACACTGGATTGGAAAGGACGCGGCATTAATATAAACGGCCAATACATCTCTCACTTGCGATTTGCAGACGACATCGTCATTATGGCTGAGTCGTTGCAGGAACTTCAGGAGATGCTGAATGGCCTAGCTGATTCTTCTCAACGCATTGGTCTCCGGATGAACTTGGATAAAACCAAGGTCATGATAAACGAGCACGTGGATCCGGGACTGATTGCTGTTGATGCCAATGCTCTCGAAGTTGTTCAAGAATATGTGTACCTAGGGCAGACGCTCCAACTAGGTAAGAACAACTTTGAGAAAGAGGCCAAAAGAAGAATACAGCTGGGCTGGGCAGCTTTTGGAAAACTTCGTCGAGTCTTCTCGTCGCCAATACCGCAAATTTACAGCATTACTTTAAAAGAAATTAAATAATTGAAATGTAAGCAAAGCTTAAAAAAACCGACTTCACCGCTTATGGCTTTATCGATTTCGATAAAATTTGTATGGGACCACCTGAAGTATAGTCTACCAAACAAAAAAAAAGAATTTTGAGAATCGATCCACATATGGGGGATAAATCGGTGTACATAAAAAAAAATACAGTCGAACATAGAACCTCCTCCTTTTTTTAAGTCGGTTAAAGATAGCTACGGCGAATGAATAGTTACATTTTTTGTTACCTATATCTACGGGCAAATTGCCTTTATTTTTCCAAAACTAAACTAAAACTATATACAGCAAAGAACTAGGTTACCTTCTAGACTTAAATATAATAATAGTTAAATAAATGTTATTCGACAAATTATTGCTAAAACGAACTTCAGAATGTCACAGCAGTAGGCACCGCCAGAAGTTACGGCAGGACGCTTAGTCTGCTCCAACGAACTTCAGAAAGCATCGTCTGCTACAACTCGATGTTACGGCAGTTGAGATAAATTACGATAATATGGCGCGCCCCTCCATATTAGGTATCGTTTCAATGTGTGTAAGAGCAGGTTTGTAACGAGGCAGCGTACCTTGGAGAGCGCGCCGGTCTGGCGGCCGAGGTGGAAGCTGAGGTCGAGGTTGTGCAGGTGCGTGAACACGTTGCAGGCCAGCCGGCGGATGGAGTGCTGCGCCACGCGCGCGAACACGGCGTTACGGAGCTCGTTGAACCCCGCCGCCGTCGCGCGGGCCATGCCGTCTGAACAATTATTGCACGTTATGCATACATACATAAAGTCCTGCCTCTTTGCCATTGTAGGCAGAGACTACACCTGCTACGATTCTGACACGCATCTTTCGCTTCTCCCACATTCATGAGTCTTTTCGTACATGCTCGTTGGTTGCGGGTACTTTTGACCTGGCCTTTCTTTGAAACGTTTTCGACCTGGTCATTGCATTCGCCTAGGGCCTAGATCGACTATTACCAACTTACAACTGATGCATTATTATTTGAGGATAAAGATCGTTATTTCAATGTAATCCGGCACTCGGTCAATTATTAGTCAGAAGAAAATGCTCTGACCGGGGGGTCTATTCCGGGCGTCACATCGACGTCGAAACCGAACGATTTTCTATTGTTATCAACATCGAATCAACTGAAATTTCAACCAATCGACTGTCATATCGATGTCGCATCAATTCGAACAGTCGTATTTTGACGTCCAGAATAGACCTACAGGTTTAAGACATAGGTGGCTGTAATTTTGCGAATAAAATAAATAAATGAACGCTTTCACTCTCACAGCCCCACACTAATTTCGATGATTTTTGTTGTGGATGCAGGAAACATTCACATAACATACAATCACAACCAGAACCAGAAACACAAGTTTACCAGGGAGACCAAACGTGTTTCCGCCGGGAATCGAACCCGATACCCCTGTTCAGAAAATAACACGCACTTAACTTAGCCTTTTTTATCATTCATATTCTTATCACTAACAAACTAGATACTTACATCCCAGTAACAAACAAAATGCTGTAGTGCTTAACGCCTCTGGTACTGTGGCCATGCTCAGCAGGGCATCTCCAGACTGAGCCGATATGTGATTAACTTCATCCACAGCATATTTGAAGATGAAAGGTACACACACATTCATCACCTTGGCTCCGAACAATAGGGATAGAGAGAGCATCACTCGGTTGCGGATCATTACGTTATCCTGAAATTGAGTTAAGAATGTTTAATGAGAGCTGGTAAAATTATATATGTAAAAATTATAGAGAAAATTAATTTCTACTGAAAACAAATATTGGGAAAAGTAATCATGTTTGAGCAATTTTAAAACGCAGCCATTTTTATATTCTTTCTGTGACGTCAATTATGGCTGCTGTAAATTAAAGTTGAACAGTCATTACCATCAAAAATGTGAGAAGTGTGAGCCAATTGCCATTTGCATTTAATAATTAATGAATAATCATAATCATAATAATCATAATCATTTTTATTGATAACCATAAAATTTACACGTCATTAACTTATATCTAAACACTTTTGGATACACTACTACAATTTAAGTAGGAAAAATACGATGACTGACGAATAACCAACCTTATAGTTGCCATGTATAATAATTCATTATGAATAAGACCCTAGATTATCCAAACCAATTGGGACCTAGGCTAGATTGGATGCTCAAAGTTCAGATTCACGAAAAATTGGTATTTTGGGGGAATCTCCGTAAGCAGACTAACAACACTCGATGAAACAAACCGTGTTTCAACACGCTCGATATGCACCGTTGCATGTCTCCTATTCTCGCAAAGATACATTATTGATCACGGCAGTAGCGAACAACAATGTACCTTTCCGCCAATGTGCAACGTTTGCCTAAACTAAACCATGATTAGAATAATTGAGTGTTCGGATATTCGAGGTTCTGATAGTCGAGATTCTACTGTATATAAAACTGCAACACTTGGGTTCAGGTGAACTCATTATAAAATATAACAAACCAGTAATTGTAATAAAGCAGTACAGTTATTTTAATACTCACCCTCGGCCAAACATACTCCATCATCCCCCTAATCATGTCAGCCCCAGTCACCGGCTTGGTATTCCCCAGGTTTATATCTTCACGGGACAAAACAGATGCACCTGGGTGAAAGCAGTCTCTTTTTTGGATACCTAGGGCGGGAGAACACCATCAGGACATCGGAAAACAAGAACAGGTATGGAGGGAGTAAGCGGGATGGTAACAAGGATGCGGGGAACAGAGCTGCATTCCAACCAAGTATTAGAAAACAAACACAAAGGAGCTGAGAACTAAAACATAAATGTGATTATTTGTGCCGTTGTAAACTGCTATTAAATAACATTTAAAATCAGAGCTTTAATGAGACTCAATGGACAAATTTATGTTATCTCTATTGGATTAGTAAAGCTTAACACACTGAAGGTTTCTATTGTTTGGCAAGTATAATGATGAATTAGGCTGCAAATAATCATTATATTTACCCGAGGAAGGGTTATGATTTATGTGCATACTTTGAATGTATATTTGTAAATTTCTTTATTACCTTGTATCCAAATGGTTGGATGGATTTCGACAGTTAATTGATCTAAATTGTGATAGTAATTTATTTAAATGTGATTATTTGAACTGCCCATTGGCTTAGTTGAGTGGCGTTCGCCTTCTTAACAGGGGTATCGGGGTTTGATTCCCGATGGGAACACATGGTTTCTCCCCTTGGAAAATTTGTGTTTCTGGTTCTGGTTGTAATTGTGTGCGTGATGTGAATTTTTCCGGTACCCACGACACAAGTCATCGAACTTAGTGTGGGGCTGTGAGTGTGAAAGCATGTTGTTTTTAATGTATTGTTGTAGAAATTACCAAACCAAGTAGGGTATCCAAATGAAGGAAATTAAAAGGGGATTACATAATATTATAAACATTAAAAGTAGGTTCACATTTTTCACAGTCTGGTTTTTTTTTTTTAATAGTACACTGACTTTTAACAAACACATGTCTTTAAAAACGACTTCATAGACAATTCTTTAAATGTAACATTATGTGTTACATATTTTCAATAAAAGAAGGAGATTCTCCTGATTTTCATATATGTTATGACTTTTTTTTTAAGATCCATTACTTCAAATCTCGAGCTTGTTAACCGATGTGGATGATTAATTTTTGTGTAAGTATAATGTCTAGTTGGTTCCATAAAAATGTTACCAAGATCTAATGAAGGGTCCTAAAGAATGTCAGCAAAGCTGTTAAAATTATTTTACTTAATGCAATGAGTTATTTGACTATATGAAGCAAAATAATATAACATATTATAAAACATTAGACTAAGAAAAAGATCTAACACATTGCATAAACAAAAAAAGGTAGGTGCAGGATAGTTTTATCAAAATTATTATTTAACATGACCCAGGACCACTTTATTTGATAAATTCACAAGTTTTTTTTAATGCTAGATAGACAAGCATTTGACCACATCAATGCCAAACTCTAAGGGCCGATATATGGCATTGTTGTGGAAAATAGCTTGCATACCAAGTACTGATTGAAGGTGAAGATACAGCTAAAGATGTAGCATGCCTAGAAAATAACTTTTCTCTCTAGACTACTTAGAACACATGTGTAAGTTGACTAATTATTTAACAAATTATTGACCAAGCTAAAGATCTCTAAGTAAACTCAGGTGTTCACTTAGTCTGTTCGTCCATCTGTTTTATTCCACTAACCAAAGGTGCCAGGTCCAATTCAGGGTTAACTATTACATTGAAATTCCATGTAAAATATAATACAATAAGAATAACCATACAATCATATACATAACTAGCTGCGCCCCGCGGTTTCACCCGCGTTGATAATGATGAAAAGTGATGATGATGATGAAAAATAGATGTTGGCCGATTCTCATAGATACTGGATAAGCACAAAAAATTTCATCAAAATCGGTCAAGCCATTTCGGAGGAGTATGGCAACGAGAACTGTGACACGAGAATTTTATATATTAGATGTAGTATTCATTCTATACCATAATTTATGTTATGATAACTTGTATTAAGGAGAGAATGTAGGTAGGTACTCGGGACATACATCTGGATACAGGTGTACCTATATTCAGATACACAATTTATCTTTTGCTACTTCCAATTATATGTAACAACTTAGATATCGTAATATCATTGCAGGTACAATGTTCCTATATCTAGTCATTATGAAATTGTTCTCATATGACTGGCAAAACTTGCCAGAAACTTTCATAAAACCCTTGCTTATCATTTTATCAACAAACATTTCTGCTCCCTTAAAAAATGATGATATATATACCTTATATTAGCAGCACAAGGTCAAGTTCAAAATATCTAATTATGTAACTCTTTAGTCCTAAAACCTGCTGTGGAGCCAACTTAGGGCCATTTTTGGGATACTAGTTCTCTTTGGTGCACCTGAAGGTCTTGACACTTACCAACTGGTATTTTTCCAGTTTTTGGTCTGTTGGATAAGACAGCCGCTAGGACATTTTTGGCGGAATCTTGACCACCCGAACTGTTTTGTGGAGACGAAGAATAATACTGAAAACCGATAGAACAATTATTATTATTATTTCACTGAAAAAAACAAGGGTTATGAAAGGTAAACAAGACTAATTCCATGTTTAGTTTACGTACCCGGTAATGGCTTGTAGCCGCACATTGTTGACATATACCTATGTAAGGTCTATTTAAAATTACTGTTTTACTAATTGTTTTTGTAAATTTTACTTGATTTCTAATTAATTTGTAAAATTTCTTATTTGACAACAGCGCGGCCGCCATGGTGGCAGTTTGACGTTTGAAATACTTTGAAAGCGAATTGAAATTGACAGATCTTATACTTTTTTTTTTTAATTACCATGACCATGACACTGATATGCTGAAAATACCTGCAACTAGAGTGTGCAATAATTACCGAAATAAAATTAACAAAAGCCGAGTTTAATTCGTTGTTTTAAGATTTGTGTTATGAGTAAAAATAAAGTGAGGGCGCGGGCGCGGGCGGCGCGCACCTTACTTTATTTTACCTTGCAATGATATCAATCGATATGAGCAGCGCAAACGGCGAAAATATGAAAACCTCGGCAGTGGTTAAATATTTGAGCCGTTTGGTGTTTAGACACTGGGTCCGTGGGGACCGTGAGCTCATTCTATTTTCAAAAATCTATCAGAGTGTCTGGACTAGTCTGGAGCGACGCGTGATCAAAATGCTGGCACTTATTTGGCTCAGCATATTAGCATTGCAATTCAGAGAGGCAATACTGCCAGCATGATGGTACCACCGTTACCCACTGGTAGTGGGCTTGAGCACTTGAGTTACCGCATGTACCGTACCGCCGTATGCTCGATGTCTTATCAACAGGTACCTTGGCTCTTTGCTGTATATACTTTTAGTTTAGTTTTAGGAAATATAGGCAATTGGCCCGTATCTACGGTCCTATTGCCTATATTTATATCTAGACCATCAATAAAAAATACAAAATCAACAATGCCATTTTTTCACTTTCACGGCAAAACTCCCCGATTGTACTTATCTCGAGTATATTCTTTTCTATGGTACTTGTAGTCAAAGAAAAATGGGAGACGATAATATACGGCCCGATTTTGTATAGCTAATAATGCACAACCTAATAATTCATGTTCATAGATCAAGACATCGAAATATCAGGCCGTGCATTCCCGGATCGCCAATTATTGCCTTTACAAAATCGGTCCGTATCGATAATGTACGGCCAATAATGTACAGCCATAATTCAAGTACATTGCTTCCAAATATCAGGGAGTGCAATACTGCGCGAGCAATACTGGCTTCGTAAAATCAATCCGTGTCTATATTGTACGGCCAGTTTTGCACAGCCAATAATTGGACACCAACCATAGACAAACGTATTCTCTCTATGCGATTCCTCATTTTTTTAGGTGAGTCGCTAGAAAGAGTTGGCACATACTATTAAAAATTTCTAACCTAAGAACATTAAAACATTTGCTTATCTGTGGTCTTTAAAAAAGTCAAGTGAACAGGTACCTTCTAGGCAAGCATGTCCCACCGTCGACCGCATCGTCTTTTTCCATCAGGTGATATAGCGGTCAAATGCTAGCCTATATGTCATAAAAATAAAAGTGGCTGCAAGACTAGGTTAGGTTTTGGGACGATAATGTAGGACCCGATATTTTACGGCCCGATTTTGTACAGCACACGCTGATATTTCATGTACATGGATACGAAATATCATGGCGTGCAATCCCGGGTCGCCAATTACTGCCTTTACAAAATCGGTCCGTATCGATAATGTACGGCCAATACAGTACAGCTAATAATTCATGTATATGGCATCCAAATATCAGGCTGCGCAATACTGTGCGTGCAATACTGGCTGCGTAAAATCACTCCGTGTCGATATTGTACGGCCAGTATTGCACAGCCAATAATTGGAAGCTAACCATAGACAAACGTATACTCTCTATGCAATGCTCCGTTTGTTTAGGCGAGTCGCTAGGAAGAGTTGGCACAGACTATTAAAAAGTGCTATCCTAAGAACATTAAAAACATTTGCTTCTCTGTGGTCTTTATAGGAGAGCTGCAAGTCTAGGTTAGGTTAGGTTTGAACTGCGACAAAACAAAGCGCGAGCCGAGCGAACAAAATACAAAATATCACCGTAGGGTGGAGGGGCTATGCACCCCCCTTTTGAGGGGAGAGCTCGCCCTATCTTACACTTTTCTTTCGAATATAAAAAGTTTGTATGAAAACTTTAAACAGAGGAAGGTCCTTACCCTGAAATTATTGACTTTGACATTTGTTTGTACACGAATTATCACCCGAGTATTATTGGCTGTGCATTATCAGCTCGTGCTAATATCGTTTCGGCCTGTATTGTACGGCCAGTATTGCACGACCTAATCGACCTAATATTTCATCTACCTTGAATACAAATATTGGTTGCATTTTCCTGGCTGCGTATTATTGTGTGTTACTGGCTGCTATGCAATACTGGCCGTACAATATCGATTTCATAAAGGCAGTAATTGGCGGCCCGGGATTGCACGCCCTGATATTTTGATGTCTTTATCCATGGACATAAATTATCAGGTTCTGCATTATTGGCTGTACAAAATCGGGCAATTTTTTTTTTTTAATGTTTAATAGGCCTTCCATCTCACCTGATGGAAAGTGAAGATGCGGCCGAAGGTGTGACATGCTTGCCTAGAAGATACCTATTCACTTGAGATTTGAAGACTCCCACTGTAGTGTGTAAACACCTGACTTAGCTAATGACCACCAACGTAGCATAACGTAGTTACACCTAAGCCACTCATCTTTCATACATAATTAGGTTTGTAAGTATATAAACGCAAAAAACAAACGCATTCACAGTCCTACAATAAGTTCAAAGACTTGTATCGTGGGTGCCGGAAACATTTACATATCACAACCAGAACTAGAAGCAAAAATGTCCCTTAGAGAGGAAATTGCGCTTCTGCCGGGAATCGAACCCAGGACCCACGGTGCAGCTGAGACTTGCCTACCACGCCAACTGGGTCGTCAACATGATAGGAATTAATCTCGCCTGTTTGTTAAGTGATGATACGGGCGACGAATCTGTATTTTTTTGTCTTTAATCTTGTTTATCTTACGAGGCAGACACCAGATTTTATGAGACTTTTGAGACAACATTAATTAGAACATCAAAATTAAGGTTACACATATTCGAAAATTCACCTTGACCCCTTTTTATGCTTAAGTGATTGGACTATAACCGCTTCGAGTCTTTCCATCAGGTGAGATAGTAGTGAAATGCTTGCCTATCTGGCTTAAAAGATTTTTTTTTTAAACCGGTTGAAAAAAAACTCCCATGATGTTTTTGGTAAGTATGCTGGGATGAGTTGTACAACCTCTGTGGTGTAGCTTATATTTGTAGGGTACCTGCCATGAACTGCCTCTTGCCTTAGTTGGGTGGGTGATCGCCTTCTTAGTACGGGTATTGGGTTTGAATCCCGGCAGGAACACAAGTTTTCTCCCCAAGATAATTTTGTGTTTCTGATTCTGGTTGTGATGTGTGTGTGATATGAATGTTTCTGACACCCACAACTCAAGCCATTGAACTTAATTTGGGGCTGTCAGTGTGAAAGTGTTTATTTTTTATTTTTTTATACTAGGTAAGCAAGCATTTGACTGCTATCTCACCTGATGGAAAGTGTCGATGCGGCCAAAGATGGAACATGCTTGCCTAGAAGGTACCTATCCACTCTTAGACTTGAAGACACCCAGATTATACTTCGCTGTATGGATGATGAACGTAGAAGCAAAACGCTTCTAGCGAACTGGAGGTATGTCAACCATAAATGGATGACATTTGACAGTTTGTCTTGTTGTTTGATGGTAAAAAGGGCATGGAGGAATTATATCATGTAATTCCTGAGCACACTCTCCACATTACATCACCTACTTTACATTTGTGGTTAAAACCCACCTGGTTGAGAAAAAACTTCATTTTGCACTGTAGACATCTAACATTTAATAAACTTTTCTAAAATTCTAACATATTGACACATCAATTCTACACAATTACTTAAAATTACTCCTTGATTCTCATACATTTTCAACTTATTTATTGACGCTTGAATGTCTGCCAGTTCTTCCCGTACTAACGGCATAATGATATCATTCAAGCTGTTATCGGTGGAACAAATAGCTGCAGAATAAATCAACTTGCTAACGTCAGTACCATGATTGTAGTAGTACTTTACTACCATAAGTAGTCCGTAAAAATTGTAACTTAGGCCTCTATTGTCGATATATAAATCTTTGTTCAATCCGTGGCCGTTTACAAATGCAACCTGGTCCTGCGACAATTTAAAGGAGTTCTTGTCTAAAAACTGACAAACGCAATCAAAGGCAAATGAAACGCAATCTAAGTCGTTATCAGGCAGAAAGAATCCATATTCCGTAATCAGCTTTAGGTTGTGACTGTCTCCGTAGCAAATAAACACTTCCTTGTGAGGAGCAAAACTGCTTTTAGTATAAATGGAAAATCTAACATCGGAAAATATGTCTTCGTTCACATGTTTTACGTTTACGTTTTCTATATGCTTGCCGACAAGCAACTGTGTTTCATTTTTAACATCCAGACTGTGGTTTATCATATCTAAATATGGACAAAGTGATATCCTTGTATTATCTGTAATCAAGTTTAAAATTGAACTTCCAACATTCTTCAAATCTATTACTTTTGATAAATCCATGTACACACATCTCGTGTTCACAGTAAAATATGCCCATTCATACATTGTCTTAGTAAAAGTATTTTTAAAAGTATTTATAACGATATCTTGACTTAAACTATTTTTTAAAATATCTTCAAAAATATTGTATGAGGACTCGATGATATCATTTTGTTTGGAAATCACAGATAGTATATCAACATTGATATTACACTTTATTTCGTTTGGTAGAAAATATGGCACAGTGTATTGTTTTGGCAAGCTTTCCAGGTATACAAACCATTTGCTATGCTTCCCTTGGCTCTTCAAATGTGTTAAATAAAATGCCATAAGTGACTGGAATGTTATAGTATTTTTGTATAGGTGTAGACATTGCTTTTGGTTGTTTAGAAATATGTCACAAAAAGGTATATCCATCAAAAGGGTGGTCACATTTATGGTCAAGTTCAAGGGCAGGTTCATGAGCTCTTCTCCCGCGTTTATTTGTTTCTTCGTCAACACTCCGCGGCCAGTGTCATTGAAAACTGCGAGCCTGAGTTTATCATTCCGTCGCATACCATTTGCGGATAACCAGCTATTTAATAAAATCACGTCTTCACTATCATCACAAGCGCGATATTTCCGCGGATTCTTATGGCTTCTTTTTCTTCGAGTCCGGCCCATTTCTGAAGGTCATTTGCGTGCAACGCTCATTTTAAGTACTCAGTTTCATAATCACTGCTCGATAATGGAAAAATTCTTCGAATTTTGTATTACATATTTTCGTTCCTATTTTGTTTGTTTTTATTTTTGTATTTTAAACCACAGATCATTAACAATAACAGCCATATTTAAGTTATTTTGACTTTGACAGACACGGAACATCATATTCGCTGATCGTCGGCAGTAAGACGTCATTGCCCGCCTCGTTCAAGATACCTCGAAAAATTCTTTGCCGCTTTGTTTAGTAGGCGAAAACTGAACTATGACGGCCATTAATTTTAGTTATGTCGGTATACCGTAGGTATAAATCCGCTATCTGTGGTCCAGTTTTTAGTTCCTAGAAGCTGTCAAAAAATCTGTCAAACGTAATTTGAAAACTTCAAAATTTAACCGCCGCTAACCCGGTCAACTCGTGCCGATTGTTTTCATTTGATTAATTTGAAATCTACTGATTTCCTGTGTATTTTGCATAAACCATTCCTCAACTTATATCAATATGTCTCAACAGCAGACCAAAAACTGCATCACCCTTCGGGGGTCGGCGCAAATCATCTGCGAATATCTCAGTAAGTTTAGAACATCCAACGGTTGTCTGGTATATATCGTTTTAAGTAAACAAAACCGCCTATTGTATTAGTTATGAATATTTTCCCAAACAGTTCCTTATGTTCTCTTACTTTAATAGTGTACAATAAATGTAAATTTATCTATGTTATTGTATTCGACTATATTTGTTGACTGTATTTATTCCTTTGTTGTTTTGATTATGATAATGTATTTGAATACTTGATCTTAATACGTTATATTTATTCTAGACTGAAATGAATCGCTTTTTGGTTGTACTAAGACTTTCATCCATCCACAGCCCTTTTGATCCCACTGCTGGGTATAGGCCTCTCTCATATTCTGCTATTCGGCTCGGACCTGTGGTAGTCTTGTCCAAGTTCGACTTGCAATGCTAACAATCGTCAACACATCTTGCCACTGGACGTCCAATGCTGCTATTGCCTTCTCTTGGCCACCACTAAGATGAGACATATGAACAAACTAAATAAACACTTTCACACTCACAGCCCCACACTAAGTTCGATGACTTATGTCGTGGGTGCCGGAAACATTCGCATACACAATCTCAACCAGAAACAGAAACACAAATTTTCCTTGGGGTGAAAACTTGTTTTCCTGCCGGAAATTGATACCCCTGCCTAGAAGGCGAAATCCACCTGGCTAAGCCAATGAGCTGATCAATATAATTATAATATAATATTTAAAGCTGTCATCAAGCACCAAATGGCTATCATATAACCTTTACGAGTTACCAGATGATCACTTGCCTACTGGTGAGGTCAAAATCTAGCCTATCATATGAGTTTATTTGAGGCCAGACTTCCTTCAGCCATCCACATCAAAAACGCATGCATCAGCTTATACTGATTGTACACTTTCGACACCACCTTCACTTTCTCATATTTAATCACCATCATCATAGAAAACACCTACTTTGGAACAGCTAAGTCGGCGACCCAGAGCCATCCTACACTACATAAAAGAGCTGGGACGGCTTGGGTAGATGCCGTCAGGGGGAAATGCACAATACACCTCAAGCGGGACGTCAGTGCAGGCCATGTCAACACTACCACAAATTAGAATTAGAATGAGTTTATTTTAAACTCCTATTTTCTATTAAGTGTATAACTACATGTATCTGTTACCTTAAGCTATACACTCAAACACTTCCCTTACACCTGGAAAGCTGGTAGATAATGCTTCATAGCATTAAGCTTATTCTTTGCATAATGCTTTGTGTAAATTTTTTTTAATTTTGGTCCTGCAATCTTATGCATTTAGCCAGTGTCAAGTAATAAAATATTTCATAATAGAAATCCTAGTCACAAATCAAGTAAAAGAGTAAAGGTCCAGCCATAGTATAGTCATGCCCTAGTAAAGTGGTAAAAACTTTACTAGAACTTCTATTGGAGTTTTGGAGCAAAGCGAAACTCAAGTTTTTACTATGATTTGCCTACACTCATGCATGTTCACTGAGTATTTTTGGGGGCTGAGTCACCCACGTCCGTAGGAGGATACCCCTTAAGTCTGACTCCCTACACGTGGTCCCCGGGTGGTGCTAATCAGGTGACATTTGAGAGGTGGTAGAGCATTTTGTGAGTTGCTCGCCTGGCTTGCTACCAAAGTAGCTTACCACCATCAAGTTGAAAGTCTGCCGCCAAGCCAAATACGGTGTTCCGGCAGTTATCCTTGAGAGCCTGCGTATTCCAGGTCTAGTGTGTTTACCAGCTTCGATCACATCGTCACTTACCATCAGGTGAGATAGTGGTCAAACACTAGCCTGTCACAAATAAAAAAAAAAAAAAAAGTATTCACCGTTAATAATTCATCATTATTACACATTAAGACTTAAAGAACCACAAGTTTTAATAATTAATACAAATTGAACAACAACATATTGTCACTATTATGTTAAAACTCCTTTAAACTGTTAAATAAAAAATTTGGAATGCAAGCAAAGCTTAAAAAAATCGACTAAATCGCTTATATTTCGGTTTTGACTTGACCAATATGGACAAAATTTATATGGGACGTCTAAAGTATACTCTAACAAACAAAAAAAAAATCATCAAAATCAATTCATTATTGGCGTAGATATTGCGTAACATACATACAAAAAAAACATACATTTGAATTGAGAACCTCCTTTATTGAAGTCCGTTGAAAATTTCAGCAGCTTCTCTTCAATTAGTAAGTTCTTATATAATATGTTTTATTTTTCAGAATTTGCCATCAATTCTGTATTGTTTCAAAGAGGGCTATATCCACCAGAAACATTCAAAGCAGAGCAGCAGTATGGAATCACCCTATTGTTATCGGAAGATGCACAAATCAAGAACTTTCTCACCAACCTGTTGACACAAAGTGAAGGTTTGTTATTATGTTAATTATATAAATTAACATGTATAATATATGTAAACTAATGATATTAATACAAAATTGTGTTTCTGGTTCTGGTTGTGATTGTGTGAGTGATGTGCATTTTTCCAGCACCCACAGCACGAGATATATATAGAGATATAAGAAGTGTGGGGCAGTGAGTGTGACGCGTTTATGTTTATTTATTAATGTTACTTTTCTTACCATCAGGTGAGATAGAGGCCAAATGTTTTTCTATCCCAAATAAAAAAAAAATGGTCCAGATAAAACAACAGGTGATAATATTTATCAAAATCGTAGAGAGCAGTTTGGAGAAATACATTTATTTAACATGGAGATCAGTTTGAATAACTTAAAAAAAATATTTTTGTAACTTTGAGCTCAGTTTACAAAAAAAAATTCATAGTTTTCAAAATGTTGTTGAGCGCAGTATGAAGTAAAACAAATAAATTTTGTTTTTAATAACCAATTCAAAAACTATATTGAGCGCTATTAAAATATCATCGAATATATTTTGTTGTAACTGTTTTATACCTTTACCACGACGACCCAGACGACCCAGTTGGCGCAGTGGACAGGTGTCCGCCCTCTGCGCCGTGGGTCCTGGGTTCGATTCCCGGCAGGAGCACACATTCCTTCCCGAGGGATATTTGTGCTTCTGGTTCTGGGTGTAATGTGTGTGTGTTGTGAATATTTCCGGCACCCACGATACAAGTCTTTGAACTTAGTGTGGGGCTGTGAGTGTGAATGCGTTTGTTTGTTTGTTTTTGTCTTCAGACCTTTACCTATAACATACCATGCTACAAGGGTTAATGGATATACATCAATATTAATGTGTATTATCAGAAGTTTCATTACATTCCAGAATGGATACTCAACAAGAAAGTGAGCAAACTGTCCCTTGTAATCCTCAATGTTGCCAACAAGGAGGTTCTGGAGTGCTGGGACTTCAACGTCCAATATGAAGACGGTGACATCGCCATGTCCAAAGAGAAAAACGAGACCGTTGGCAGCAAGGACTTGAAGAAAATCCAGCAAGAGATTAGAGACGTAATGCTTCAAGTAGCTGCAACGATTTCATACCTACCATTTCTCGACTGCCGGTGTTCATTCGATGTCTTAATTCATGCAAAAACAGACTGTGATGTACCCGAGAAATGGGCCGAAGCTGAGCCTATTTCAATAGTGAACGCTCAGAATGTTCAGTTGAAATCATTCTCTACTAGTTTACATAAAATGGAGACAGTTGTTAGCTATAAATTAGCGGATTAATATTTAGTTGTAAGTACTTTTAAGTTGTGGCAGCATTCTTGTATCAAGTCTGTTATAGTCAGTCAGTATTTAAAAATTAATGTTAGAACATGTTGTTGCGTAAAGCCTTGTTTGGAGTATGTTAGTAATTTAGTAACTAACATACTCGCTTGAGACGGTCGAGTATAGTACACAAGTAGTTTGTGTTGAAAATATTTAGAAACAAATTTTTCTTCGCTCCAGCGAAACTATATTTTACAGTAGCTTATGAACTCGACTAAAACGACAGTTTCGGACCTGTTTATACAATAAACATGTGAGCAGTGAAGCGTGATGTGAGGCGCTATAACTCGCCTAGAACAAAATGGATCGACTTGCTTATCTACTCGACTAAATTTTTGTTGTTCAGACACGTTTAGTTTCTAAATTACTCAGTACTCTACTAAATCAATAGGCTAGTGTGAACCAGGTTTAAGGGCAAGAAATATAGTAATACCCATTCTTTAAATCATCACTTACTATTAGGGTAAGCTAGTGGTTCAGGATTAGCGTATCAGAGATTTAAAAAAAACATCAGTCAAATGTTTACCTTTTATTGCTGAAAAGATAAACAAGTCAATGTACTAATAATTCAAATAATCCGACTGCGAAAAATGTTAACCTTCTTTTTATGTATTATGTAATTTTGTGTCCCCCTTTAAATTTCGTTCATCCCGATACACTGCTCGATAGGTTTGGTTAATTTTATTTATTAACGTTTTACTATTTCGGAGCAAAAATCCGCCATTTTGTTTTTTTAAACGCCTATAAGAACAATTGGGTATTTAAGACCAATATAACTTTCGAAATCCATCCAGCGGTTTGGAAGATACAAGGTGATAAAGAAATTTACATCTATCTATCTATCTATCTATATATATAAAAATCAATGCCACTTTTCGTTGTAATTTTATAACTCAAGAGCAGGCTCACCTATCCAAACCAAATGTTTAGGCTTTGTTCGGACCATTTAGTAGATGGTTTATATGAAGTTTGCACAAAATCGGTAGAGCGGTTCTTCATTTATCGCACCCGGGCGAAGCCGGGGCGGATCGCTAGTATATACATACAAGATACGTGCAAAAAATAACCCTTCATTGGCAGTCCTGTATAAAATTTTCATGTTCTGTTTGTTTTTCTCATCTCAAGTAGACAATAGACCTTTCAAACTGCAATGTAGGGGAAGTTAAGTGATTTTCTTGTCATATGTATGAACTTTATGGAAACAATTAACTGCAACTGCAATAAAGTAACAAGAATGCTGGCCGCTATGTAGGTATAGGCAATGTCTGTGTTATTTAAAGCTTAAGGTCAATTTTCTACATATTTTTTCATCTTAATTATTCTACATAAACATTTCATACTCCATTAATACTTCCACATTGTACAGTATGTGTATGAGCTTATGGTAGGCCCCCTAGCTGATTTAGAATGAAGCCATATTCAATGTAATTTATAAATACCAGAAATATCTCAGGGTTACAACAAAGATTAAGTTGTTGTAACCCTTAGCACATTTAGTTCTACAACTTTGTTCTGAATGCTGTTTTATACAGTGGTTACGAATAACGAAAACATACAGAAAAATCTTCGTCTGTAACTTAAGAGACGAGATGACAATTTCTTTATAAGTAACTAGTTATGGTATTAATAATTAAGATTATGTATGCAATACTATCTATTATTAATAGTTTAAACTACACTGACAAAGGCATCGCCGCGCCTCGTAAAATACACGCAAACCACAGTTGGCACTTGACACCTTAGACGTAACATAGAAGATAAATAATATGATACCTCTATTAAAACTTATTAGAAAAATCATAAAACAGAATTCGCGATTGCCGTACCACAGAAGAAGTCGGTCTCAATGGTTGGAATGATGTTTCTAAAGGTATCAGGGGCGCGCAGTGAGTCACCCGGGTCGTCACCGGCGCCCCCGGAAATCGTCGGACGTTGATTTCGGGACGGAACCGCGCGACATCGACGCGCTCGCGGGCGCCCGCCGTGCTGAAATCGACGTCGGGGGTATTCGCGGGCGCCGCTGACGTTGACTCGACGGAGCGGCACGCGGGCCTGGTGTTTTACAAAAAGTAGAGATTTTAAATTTAAAAATATATTTTATGCCTTTTCAGTTAAAGTTATTTTTATTAATCAATTTATTTCGGACACAACCCATCATCATCATCTCGGCCACAAGAAGTCCACTGCTGGATATAGGCCTCCCCCAAAGATCTCCAAAAATAACGGTTGTTAGCGGCCTGTATCCATCGTCTTCCTGCGACCTTCATTATGTCGTCCGCCCACCTTGTGGGCGGTCTTCCTACACTACGCTTGCCAGTTCGTGGCCTCCATTCGAGAACCTTTCGGCCCCATCGGTTCTGCGTACTATTTGCCCTGCCCATTGCCACTTCAACTTGCTAAACCGCCGGGCTACGTCAGTGACTATCGTCTACGGATCTCCTCATTTCTGATTCGATCTCGTATAGAAACCCCGAGCATAGCCCTTTCCATAGCTCGTTGTGCGACTCTGAGCTTATTTATAAGGCCCACAGTAAGAGGCTTTCAGTACTATATGTCATCACTGGTAACACACCCTGATCAAAGACTTTCGTCTTGAGGCATTGAGGTATTTTGTCTGAAAGTTGCGAAGTTTTCCGAACGCTGGCCAGCCGAGTTGAATTCGACGATTGACCTCTTTCTCGAAGTTGGACCTACCTAGTTGGACAGTTGGTCCTGCGTAAACGTACCTGTCAACAACTTCGAGCATCGAGTTCCCAAGTGATTCTGGGGTACCCCATAACATCATAATATACAAAAAATCATACATAATCGGCTTTAAAAATTCTCATCCTGCTTCATCAACCGGTAGCCTCGCACACTATTGCCGTTCTCGTCAAATCTCATACACATTTGCCACAAGACTTTTTTACTAAAGTTCTTTTTAAAGTTTAAACTTTGATGAAATGTATGATGTTGAATGCTCTTGTATAATGTTTTAACATCTCTGTGTATTTAAAATGTAATGTTTCATACAAGTTTTAGTATTGTACATATTAAGGTCTTATAATAATGTATAAGTTGCGGTTTTACTTTTTAATCTTTAGTTTGTACTTTGTGATGCATCTATTTTTAACTGGGTATTTTCAAACCTAAAATTAAAAACAAATAATATAGCTTTATTTCTTTTTTTATCTTCGCCGTGACCTTAAAACCCGCGTTTTCGTTGACAGGAGGTATATGTGGGTAGGCTAGTTTGACCACTACCTTAAATTGAACTACCCATTGGCTTAATTGGGTGCGCGTTCGCCATGCAAGCACAGGGTATCGGGTTCGATTCTTGGTAATAACAAGTTTTCTCCTAAAATTTGTGTTTCTGATTCTCGATTGTGTTGATGTGAATGTTTCTGGCACCCACAGCACAAGTCATCGAACTTAGTGTGGGGAGGTGTGTGAAAGCGTTTAAAAAAAAACGGGTTGCACTCCGGGAGTGCCGGCAGAAGTGAAAACTTAAACATTAACGTTGTAAACAGCAGGAGCAGGCATACATTTTCGCCACCGCGCGGCGGATAGATAGAGGGGAATATTACTTCCTCTCCTACGCCGCGCCGGCGGTCTACTCTCCCTCCGTCTTACGAATTTTCGATCAGGTCACGTGTCAGACGCGAGTTTAACATTTTTTACCCATCCCAAAAAAGTGCACAACGCCGCTAAAGAAGTTTTCACTTCAAAAATCTGCCCAGAGAGAAGTTGGAGCTTTTGTATCTGAGAGGCTAGCGTTTGACCATTGTCTCGTAAATACACTGGGTCTAGAATCGGACTGGCCCAAGGGTAGTTGTTGGACACCGGTTGGTGATAAGCGACGACTTCTGCTCACAAAAAATCACAATAACATTATAAATCCGAATGTTGTGTTTGTTTGTTTCCTTTTCACGATATAACAGCTGAACGGATTAAGATTAAATTTGGAATGTAGGTACATAACTTATACCTAAGATTAACACATAGACTAATTTTTAACTTGATAAACGCGAAGGATGTCGCAGGACACGGCCACTAAAGAAATAATACTGGTTTCTGTAGGTACAGGGAAAGAGGATTTACGCGTACTATCTAGGTATTTTTACAAATGAAAATACAATGTTTTTCTAATTTGTATATTTTATAACAAAGCACTTACAAAATAGCAGTTTAAAAGCTACAATAAATAACATCTAACCAGCAAATAATACTGTACAATTGTTAATACAACTTAACATAACATCAGAATGTAAAAGCTATTTCATTTACAAAGTAAAGACACTGCAGACATATATAATTATGTACTAGAATGTCAGTTATTATCTTGAAGTATATAATACCTACCTACTGTCAAAATCTTTATGAACATTTATTTATGCGATCAGAAAGGCTTCGTCACATAGGACGCACATGGCTCGAACGGATGGCGTGCGCAGAGATGCCCGCATTCGCGTCCCAAGCTGATCTGTTCGGACCAAATGCGTCTTGTGTGATGTTAGAGATCTCGAACTGCTCTTTGGCTTAGTTGGATGAGCTTAAGCCTTATAAACAGGGGTATCGGGTTCGATTCCCGGCGGGAACACAAGTTTTCTCCTCAAGGAAAGTTTGTTTCTGTTTCTGGTTGTGATTGTGCGATGTGATGTGAATGTTTCCGGCACCCACGACAAGTCATTGAACTTAGTGTGAGGCTGTGAATGTGAAAGCGTTTATTATTATTACTTACATAACACTTTTTTTTTAATTTGTGACAGGCTAGTGTTTGACCACTATCTCACCTGATGGTAAGTGACGATGTGATCGAAGCTGGTAAACACACTAGACCTGGAATACGCAGGCTCTCAAGGATAACTGCCGGAACACCGTATTTGGCTTGGCGGCAGACTTTCAACTTGATGGTGCTAAGCTACTTTGGTAGCAAGCCAGGCGAGCAACTCACAAAAAAATTACAAATATTTCGTTTGTTGGTGTGTATTATATAATTTAGTTTGAAAGTTTTTAAACTCAGAAGCATTTGGTAAAAGTAGTTTGTATAATGGAATACGATATAACAAAGACTACTTATTAGATAATCCGATCAACATAAGCAAAGTCGCGGGGCACAACTTTTCATTTATGATTATATTACCACTATCGCCGAGGATAATCAGAAACACCGACCGTATTTCCGATTCTCATTCTCTTTTGGTTCGAATGCAACGTTTCCAGACGTTATTACGTATCTTTGTTGCACGCGGTTTCAATTAAAATTAAGCAATAATGAACCTTATTTCTTAGGAGTTTTGTCAAGTTAGTATTGAAACCGTTGGCAACAAAGATAGGTAATCGGGGGGCAGGTACGTCCAGTGTGTGGCAACCAATAGGAACGATGCGGCGCTCAGCTATAGACGATCCTTATTATATATCTTGATGATTTTTTATCACAAACCTTTTGATACTAGGTACTGGGAAAACTATGTTAAAATTCTGTGAAGTTGGTTTTAATAATATACATCAACTGTACAATAACATTAGATATGTCTGCAGATTGTGAATTGTGATTTTCTCATCAACATAAATAGCATAGTACTTACCTACTTCTTATTTCGATGATTTTTTTTATAAATATGTCTGTAGCAAGATTCCTACAGTAAGCAATGGCTTGGACATGATTATTGTCTCTGGATTCAGTCTATTAGGAAATAATTCTATTTAATATATCTTCGCTATTTCTACTGACTTATGAAATGAAGAGTCAAAGTGACCTATTATACTTATATATCATCTGATTATGTACTGTAACTTGTATTGTAAACAACAGCGCCCCTAGCGGAGAGTAGCTGTATCATACTAAAATGATGAAGTATAAAGATGATACTAAATAGTAATAAGTAGATATATATTATATAATATATTATAAAACATAGTACAGGTATAGGATAGGAAAAAAAAAACATTGGAAAAAGCCCAGCCAACAAATCGAAATATATCGAAATTGGTAATTTGTATTGGAATTGCCACTTTGGATTTGTTCCACTAGATGGCGTGGATCGAAGTTCTCCGCATCTAGTAATTATACCAATTTTTTAAATAAGAAAGTTTGTGCGTAAGTAAGTTTTTGCATCTTCACGCTGTAACGGCTGAACGGATTTGGATGAAATTTGGAATGTACATAGCTTATAATTAGCATTAACACATAGGCTACTTTTTAATTTTATTAACGCGAGCGAAGCCGCGGGGCACGGCTATTTCTAGTATATAATATATATCTACTTACCTGCCATAATGAGAAATAGAATCAATTAGAGTTTTAGTCTGTTTTGTTTTATGTATATTCTAATTAATTGGACAATTATTATTACAAGTAGCTATAGAGAAGGTAATAAGTACATGTTTTGTTTGTATTTGTTTTAAATCAATGTTTAGGAGTAAGAAAAATTTAGCGTAGATTTTAACTAGGTACTGATATAACAACTTAACTTTTAACATTCGCATTGAGCCCCACATTTAGGAACATAAATCTAAGTATCATAGTTTGTTCACTATACATTCAAGCACCATTATTATTACAACTATCATACATGAAAATATATAACTACAAAAGAAAGCTCTAAATAGACGAAGTTGTATTGTACCTACATACAAAGTTTATTTATTATATTTAGTGTTAATCCCGATAAGGTTGTTAGGCTTTTTGCAGAACTTGACTCCCGTTCTAGCGTTCGGCGAGTCAACAGCTCCTGAGGATGCCTCGTGTAGAGGCGAAACACGTGTCAGACAGGGTTCGGCGAGAGCAGAGGCTGATTTCCCGCTATAATAATACTAACGTTCGCACCCAATAACACTAACCTTCGCGGCGTGCGGGAGGGCGGTGTTGCATCTTGCTTAAAGCCTATCAACCTTATCGGGATTAACACTGAATATAATTAATTCACTTTGCGGTTATGGATTTCCGAAAAGTAACGCCTAATTCAATAATTTTTCCTGTATCTATCTTATTTAATTTTGTGCGTAATTCTTTGCGATAGCGCATTGAAAGAAAAGTAATTATGACTACAAGAATTGGACGGGAGCGAGCATTACCTACATTAGGTTACAAGGATTGCTTATAGTACCTACTTTCTTTCCGCCGGTACCTATACCATATAGGTCAGTTACTCAAGTTCTATCAACTTAGTTTTTACTTGCAATTTTAGCAGTATTCTTCAAATATATACGAGTATTGTATCCGTTATACGCCTCAGTAAATTGTGTTGGTAAACTGCTCAATTCATAACCTAATCCAATTAATATTATTACTTGACTTTGATAAAACTTTCTGAGAACTTTGCTGATAAAACATAAGGTGTCATAGGTAGTCATATATGAGAGTCGCGTTCAAAGAAAATTCAAATATTCTCTTTGCATGCTAAGTGCTAAAACATCCTTGTGTGACACATGAACCTTCTGTGTGAGTGCCCAGTTTTTGAACGTGGTTTTCAAAGATAATTTTTGCATTCTCTTTACTTTTATTGATACTACCTACCTGCATCATTAGCCTATAACGTTCTGCAGAACTTCTTGTAGCGTGAGTTGTTACATAAATTAAATGATAGGTACTTTACTATCTTTATAGGTGCTAACTATTTAGGCATCTTTACAATTTCTTAAGCCGTCGTAATGGTCTTTCAGTTTGAGCAAAATTAACAGTAAATAGCTTAAATGGCTCCGAATTTACAGGAATAATTCCATTGTCGTGTAGGAATGCTTCAATATTCGTTATTCTAAACATACTCGCCGATTTGTATTTGTCATGCGTTGGACCTCACCACAATGGTTCGCCTTTGCCTGTAAGAAAGACAAAGTAATTTAATAAAAAATATTTAAATAGTACTATAATTTTCATGCAGTGTTATTATGTGCCTAAAGTATTGTTATCTCACAACAAATAGTAAGTGCGAAGAGTTTTTTTACAGAAGAAATCTATTAATTAACATGCATGTAGCATGCATGAAGTTAGTAAGACACCAGATATGTCGTTGTTGACACTTAAGTGCATACTCAAAATATCAAGCATTAGTAATACATACTTGCTTAAACATAAAAATTAAATGAAAAAATGTGCCAACAATAGAAAAAAATATTACGGCTACATTTTTTCATTTATGATATGAGTGCGGAGAGTTATTAAAAAGTGCACGACATAAAAAATAATTTTGAAAATACATACCATTCATATATTCCATTTTTGTTTCATATCTAAATAGTTTTAGGATTTAGGAGAGTGCAAGTAAAAAGAAAAAAACAAATGGTCGCCTGTCTGTTAATTCCAACACTCATTCTTTTATTGTGATTTGGTATTTCATTACATTACCTAAAACGACGTTTTGCGCCTTAGTATTTGTTGTGAGACTATCAAACATGGCAGTAGGTCTAATGACTTCGTCCGAAAACGGAAAATAAATATTAAAAATCCATCTAGATATGTCTATAGTGTTATTTTATAGGAAACAGTTCAAAGTAGTTCGTACCTGTGCATTGAAATAAATCAGCAATAATTACATTATAAAACTTGAGCTTAAAATTTAAACGATGTCATTTAACCTGCTACCAAAAACGCCCTAAAATCCTTCATAATAAATAGTCCCTTTTCTAATGTAATTTATACATAAATATTAAACTTAAAATGTAGGACTTTATACAAACAGAAAAATAAACAACAAAACTGTAAATTATAAGTATCGGTCCCGAAGTTAGCAGTTAATTAAGAGAGAAAATAAAAAGAATAACCACAACCATACCTCCAATTAGCCACACTCATAAAATTACGTATAAATTAAGTCTATCTAGCTATGTATTAAAAACTGCTATAATTGACTAGGTGGTATAATCGGACCGGACGAAAAATGGGAATTTTGATTTTATTGCATTTGCCGCAGTTGCTTCGCTTTCATCCGTGAATAATAACAAAAGTTTAAAAATAGTTATCTCAACGTTGAGAAGGAAATTAGTAAAAATCAACAGTCAAATTTTCTCTGAAAGCTTAGCATACCACGTCGCTACTAATATTTTCAATAGTTGTATATTATTTGCATGAAAACCCTTACTCTAATAGATATGTACATAAATGTAAGTCTCTTTAATATCAGAATATTACATTCTACTAGTCATCAAACCTTAACGTTAACATCATTATAATCGAAATATTACAAATATTTTAAAATATTTACAACTTTAATATTAAAATATTAAGGATATTCGCAGATAAAAAAATAGGTTATGGAGTTTCTATAAATTTCGAAAAGTCGATATAATAATGTTCAAATAATTGTCTTCGTTTTGTCGAAATTTAATATAAATTGTTCGAAGTGTGAATTCAGGAATCCTTTCTGCCTATCACAGCGCCTAATTAGACCCAACTGCTCGCCACCTAAACGGAAAATTGCAATTGTGTCCGAATGTTAAATTTCGAATAAATAATTTCTAGAATACCAATGATGTGGACTACTTGGATGTCAGTCAATATTTGATGTTAGAAGGAGGTTTAATACCACGCCTGCATTATTCCAAATAAGATTACAAAACTATCGCAGTCGGGTTTAGATTTTTAAATAACTGGTCAACTTATGAACCTGATAAAAGTAAAGTTACTTATCAAGCAAATAGATAATAATGCAAAATTAACGAGTAAATGAAATAATAAATAAGAGTCTCAGTTTTTCTACTAAACATCTATAGAGAAACGAGACTCGGAATTAATTAAAAAAATATGTTTTATTTATTTACAATAGCCGAGCTCCGGCTGAAATCTTAACTAACGTGAAATAGGGGTCATCGCGTCCTATATCCACAAAATGCACTGTTTTTCGAAAACAGTTTTACCTACAGACAGCCGCGTTTGAGCCACTGGGCCGGCATTATGTGAAAACCGTTCTAAATTTAAACGTTCACGTGCATCACCGCTTCGCCATCATTAGTAGTTCTAAATATAAAATACGTTTTCCCCCGACGAAATAGGCAATTAATAATATCGAATAAAAATTAAATGAAACAGCTGAACGTGCAACGAAAAAGATTTTCACACTCGGCCAGCCAGCGGCGGAACATCGCGAGCTAAAATTTAAAATTGGAACGAGGTGGGTTATGCGCCGGCGCATCGCCTGCTAACAGTAGTAATTGATCGAGAGGCCCAGTTTACACGTGTAGGAATGAGACATACTGCTTCTGTTGGTGGCTTCCTTGTTCTCGCAGCGCATCCCGTTGAAGCCTTCGGGACATCTGAAAATATATAATAAAAATAAGAAGCTGGACACGTGGTTCCATTGCATACGTGACCTACCACGTGTTATGAAAATAATACAGAATATAATTGCAATAAATGTTACTTTGTGTAATGATGCTGGTGCAGAAAAGACAATCGGGAACTTTGCAATGAAAGCAGTAGCAGTAGCTTTGCAAGCAAAGTTATAGATTTTATTTTCATTGATTTTTTTCATGGTAACAAAGCAATAATTGAGCAGAATTGCTCGATATCTACTAAAACTGACGCTGCAAAACAGGAGCACAATCTCTAGCCACCACACATTTACAAGAGTTAAATAAAAGAATGAGACTCACTTGCAAGCTTGCTCCTGCACAAGCTCGAAATATAGGCAAGTACCTCCGTTGAGGCAGAAAGACGACATCGGACATGGCGATCCACTTATAGCTGAAAATAGAATTAAATATGACTATGCGGTGTAAGCTGATGAAAATAAAGTCTATTAAGACCTAATTAGAGAAAGTATGATTAAAAACTGCTAAATTTACAAAAAGTGTTTTACACATTCAGTTCGTCAGCTAAATAGAAAGACTGCTAGCAGGACTGACTGTAAAGCCGAGTTGTTAGTTTAATTACTGGGCTACGTCTCATTTCTTAAAAGCATTGAACAATGTAGCTTATGGTTGGGTAGCTGATTTTCTTAAAGGCATTGCACCAAAGATGCAAGATCGTGTGTTCCTGAATCAAATCACATACCAATAATTTATCCATCACTATATTGATATCAGACAATTTGGTTGTGCCTAGCATGGTTACCTAAGTGCTATCAAAATTCAATCGTTTATTCACATGACCTCTAAAGGAGCACTCATAAAAGTTGCTATAAAACTCTATACTCTGCTGCCAGGTTCGCAAAATTACAGCCATCTCGTGAAAAAACTCGGCAGCGCATTTTGTTCTTTTTTTTTTTTTCAAACATTCTTAAACTAATTCAGGAATTATCTTAACATATTTATTATGCAATCGACAGAAAGTGCTTGCTCAGTTTGCCTCCATGCATTATTGACTTTAATATCATTACAATCCAAACCGATTTTCCAAGAGACAAGATTGCACTCAATGGAACTAACGCAATGAAAACCTAATTTGTGTTTGTACCAATATGATCACAGTATAAAACGCTTGGAAACAAGCCCCGATACATGTAACTGATCACTCCAATGCCCCTTATTACAGTATTGTTTACATTTTACACTGGTTTCGGTTCTAAGAACCGCCAGCGTTCTCAGGGGGTTCGCGACTTCGCAGTACCGAACGGTACTAAACAATGATATGACATCAATTGATACGATGTTTATGCATCGATAGAGGTAAATGAGCTGTTAGGTGTAAACAGAGATTCGCCGGTGTAAACGGGTTAATGGTCGCGATCGTCGTTAACTGCGACGAATTGGGAGCAGTGACGAAAGTGAACAGAAAGTAGAATTAGTAACAAAATAATTTGCTAAAGATATCGATTGCCCGACGAGCAGCATCATCATGATTCTGCGATGATCAAAGAAAATAATTAAATTGACATTTTATGTTTTGTTTATTACAAAATATATTTGGTCTTCGTTTAGTGGCTTGTTTGGTCTTGAAATTATTGGGTAGCTTAGTGTTAATAGGGATTTATTTAGAAGTTGAAAGTTATCTAGCTTGGGTGGAATGCATTTCCTCTAAACTCAATATTATAATTACGCTGCCTAGGGATAAATAGTCTAGAATAAGCTATGTATTCAAAAGATATCGCAATATATTGCCAACCATAATTTAGTCGATTTTCCTCCGAAAGTTGAGTTAAGAAAGTTTTAATTAGTAAGGAAAATATTTTATAATAAGATCCTAGTGTTTTAAAGACAGTTAAGGGTGGTGGTTGCAGAAGTTGTCTCTGTAATAAGAGAATATAACAATTCCATTTATGATAGTCCTTTGGTGATCCAGGATCTTGACTATATCCACTACAGAGAAAATGGGTTTGAGAGAAATTAAGACGTCACAGAAGGGCGACCCTATTTTTCAAACTTACGGTAGCTGTGTGAGCCATCGTAGATAAAAATGTTTTCGAAAAGTATGAAAAAGTAAGTTGAAGCCCTAGTTCTTTGAACACTTACGGTCGTTGTCGGAAGTCGTCGCAGTGGGCGGTACCACGCTGACGTTGGCAGTCGCGATGGCAGGAGGGCCCACCGCGCCCTGCGCTCTGCACTCATACGTAGCAGAGTCTTCAATCCTAGCGTGCCTTATCACTAACACCGAGCGCCTTCTGAAATCAAAACGATAATGACTAATAATTATATATGACTAATGATTAGTTTATTATGTGTTCGAATCGCGAAAGTTTTAAAAGTTACTAGGACTAATGATAATATGGAAGAAATTGCAACTAAGTACCGAGCACCGACAGATTGAATGATACTATCCAAAAGTCGAAATGAATTAGCATTCATTTCAGTCTCTTGTCTTAGCAGGCAAGATTACTAATACAACGATAACTAACACAAAATGTTAAAGCTCGTTAAAGTATCCTGTAAGCTAATGTTTTATGGAATACATTTCGAACAATTTATTACTTAAAAGTATACAATCTTATTCTCGAATGCCCATTCCATTTTTGAGCAATCATACGCCAAAGATTTCAAATATGTGCTTTATTTCGTGACATTAATTGAGACATGGATATTTGATAAGCTCTTTTAAAACATCATGAATTAATTCCGAATGTAAACATCCAAAAATATTTTGTTTGAAACAAACACAAAATTTATTGGCGGACTTTGAGAGAGGATATATAGGCACCTACACTTCAAATCTTGTTATGCATGTGATAAGTTTAACAAGTCTATGTAAAGTGAGGTCTACTTGTTTCAAAGATAGGACTGCTTCTATTATGATATTAGTACCCACTTTTGGTAATATCATTGGGCTGAAAAGTTGAAATTCAAATACATTCATGGCCTCACGTCCTTCCAATTGATGCTACCTACCTACCGAGTTGTACTAAAATAAAAAGGCATCAAGGTGTCAGCCGAAGCAATTGCACGCTTGATCAGTTGAATCTTTAATCGAGCGAAACGTCTTGCCAATTGCATCCTGAGTAATGGCAATTCACGACAATGATTCCAAAATTAGAATCAACTGAAGTATGTCACGAAATAAAAAGAACCGTATTTTCGGGCCTAATAAATCAAGAACTATATGCCATGAAGTAACCACTTTATTTGCTAAACTATAAAGAAATTTAAAAGCGTCTTGACTACACAGATCTTGATAGATGTTGTGTATCAAGTGAATAATAAAGAACAGAAAGTGAATAAAGATAATTACTAGGAGGTCGTGATTCAGATATCGTAATCGATGTAGTGCATCGCCGATGACATCGGCCATGTGGCCGTCAAACAAAGTGAAGTCACAGTCAGTGCCGACCCTCTATCAGGCCGGTCATTGACGCAGTCTGGTGTCGCGATTAGCACGATAATCTGTTTGCACTAATTAAACCAATTGACGGTGATGTAAGGACCAAGTGAACTTACGCATCGCCTGCTTCAGATCTTAATGTTCTGATGGATATCAAGATCAATCAATTGCGGACTAATGATTGGACTTCGAACAATTATTATGTCATGTCCTTGAAACTAAAGATAACTAATGGTGATTGTTTAAAGTGACGTCAGGCCTGAATACATTTGATCTCAATATAAATGATATAGTTAGCAAAAGTGATACTTGTCTATACATAAACCAATCAAGCGCTCCTTATAATAACAACGCTACATTGTTTTTGTTTATTTGCACGTAGGTAGAAACTGTTTTTTTTATCTCTGAAAGTTCTAGTTTGCCCCAGAAGATAAAACGTCGAATATATGCAATATGTTATCTAGCTATTAATTTGCGATCGTGATTACAATAATTGTAATTCTAATAATTGTAATTTTTACGAAAGTTACAAACTTAAAACTTGGGCTCTGCAAGCTCGGAGTGTTTGAACCTAAAGCACCCCGAAATGGCGAGAAACTCGTCACCATTATGCGACGGTCGTACGTATGTGAATAAACGATATTGATTTTGATTTATGAAACTTAGTCAAGAAGAAGTACTTTAGTCAAGGTTTCTAGTTCTGCAGTTTTCTTCTGCTTAGCGTTAGTCCCGACCCCCCGGCCTGTGCCACAATCCGCTTTCCGACAAAGTTTTCTCCGAGATCGTTGGCTCTCATATTATCGATATCTCCTGGAGTATTCTCACCTAAAGCTCTGCACCCGGAACCTCCTTAACGCGATATCGGCGACGGGCCGGCCGTCCTTGTACCACGAGATCCTAGGCGGCGGACGTGCGCTCGCCCTGCACTCCAGCCGCACCCGGCTGCCGTTCGTCGTCCTCACAGACTGCATTGGTTCCACTCGCGCTGGACTACCTGGGGACAAGGGGATCCATTAGCATTTTCTAAAATGTAAAAACCTGAAATATTATAAAGTAAAAGTATTCAATCGAAACGATTTGTTTTCGCAGTTTCATAAATATTGCGCTTTCTAATCTCTGAAGTGAAAATATTCCAGTTCATTGCTTTTTGAACCTATGCAAACAAACAATAATTGTGCCAATTAACTGTTGCCAGAGACACATCAATCTTCTAGAAATAGAGTGGAAAAGCGTCGGGCACAGCAATGTTTTCAAACGAGACGCCGAGATTGGAAACGAGGGAAAGTCGGTACGTTTCGGATTCCACATCGGTAACACTTAAAAACGCGTCGCCTTCAAAAGTCCCGAACTAAAAATAAGCCCCTGTCATTAGGCCAATGGCCTTATTATTTTGTGTGACGAGTAACATATGTAAGAACAGAAATAACGTGTATTATCTAAATGGGAGTCATTCGTTTGGACAACATCACATCCACGGGCGACGAACAAAAAAAATTGGCTACGATTCAGTGTGTAAGACAAAAAAGAGAAACGTTGGTAGTAAATCATTTACTATGTCTTTAGGATGTGTCATTTCTAATGTCTGGTCGGATATATCGAGAGTGTTGCATAACATCAAACATATTTCTTAGGCAATATTTTTCATGTTAATTTTATCCATTTCAGTGACGAGAATTTTATAGCGATGTATATTTAGGAAGTGATTCAATTTAACGTAAAGGTTGGAAAGGTGTGTGGTCAAACTCATGAAACTTGGCAAAAAGCCTTTTAGTAAACAATGGAAGTGCCAATTTTTCTCAAGTGGGTGCTTCTGACACCAAAGAGTAGCGTGTTGAATGAACTTCGGGTTGTTATCCTTGGTCTTAAATCATTTAGAAATTATTTCCAATTAATCTATTTTCACACTGCTGTCAAAGGCCATATCAGATTGTCAGATGAAATTTTCAGGATGCTATTAGACTCAAATCAGTACTATTAAGTATTCTGTGAAATCAGCTTAAGCCATATGTGTTGTGATTTAGAAGCTGAAAAACTAATAAGGAACCTAATTAAGTTATCCCACTATAACACAATTTACCGCACAGTTACGGCTGTGCAACATATAAACAAATAACCCAAATGTTTGCACACTCACCGCAATGGGCGATCCATCTTACGCAATCGACTGAAAGTCCGGGCTATGGATCGCCCACGAGCCGCAATAGATCTACTTCAGAGCACTTAGCAGACTGTTGAACCCGATACCCTCAGTTTTATGAGCTCCTGGTATTGTTGACGTCATTCATTGAGGCTTTCACGCCTACCTACTGTCTCATTCATGAAGTTAAGTAGGTTAAATTGGCACGCAGTCTTCTAAGTCATTTTTGTGTTGAAGAATGTGTTAGCGTGGGTGTCCCTTGTATTAGGGAATATGACGTCAGCATTGCAGACATCAAAGAGATGCTTGAATGCATACCTTCGCTCGTGAAATATCTAATAAAAGCAGAACTGCTGATCCACACGTATTTTTCTTTTCTTTGCTTTTTGAATTTACTCGTTTTTATTGAATAAACAAGTCTAATCTATTCGCGATTTTAACTTTTTTTTTGTACGGTATGTTTTAATTAGGAATTTTTTAATTAATTTTATGACTGTATATTGTAATTCATTAATGATAATGGCGATGGTGGAGTTATATTATATTTTATTATTTTATTGTATTTGGGTGAAAAAAGCATAACTTAAACTTAAGAAGAGCCAAGCCTCCACAGGTAGCAAAACATTATAATATTTAATATTATTAATATTAGAGAAATTTAGAAGGTATTATAACATCAAGTAGAATTTTTCTGATACCTACATTGTAAGAAAGAATATTGCGATTTATTACCTATTTAACTATCAGAAGAGCATCGTAGTTACATGTTCGAAACCTAGGTCGCAGTTTCTATCACAAGACGTGAATAAAAGTCGTATTAATATTTGACTATACCTACACAATACATAAGATCATCAGATCATAATATCATCAGTCGGTAAGAATGTACAAACACTCCTAACTTGACATCTGTAGATAATCTACCTACATTCTGACAAATTAGGTCAAATAATTTGAATTGAATTTGATTTGACAATATTGCTGTATAGAAAGTTCAACGACCATGGTCAGCTGTTATCCAAGGTTTGCACAAGCCAATAGTCACATGAATGAAACTGTTGAAGGATTAGTGCGTCCTTGCCAAGACTACCCACTCATGATGCCCACTTTGTACAATAGTGCCTATACTGGATCACAGTTGGAAGTTCACGAATTTTTTCAAGATTAGACCGTAGAATTGTGGGCGGTATTTGCCACGAAAGTGAAAACATAGCATTGTCGATTTTGTTGTAAATAGTGAAAAGAATATTCCTATTGATTGGTTTTTCTTGTTTATTAAAACCCAGCCTTATTTAAAGCAGCTAAAAGTAGTGTTTTGACTACCGAGGTGCGACCGCCGGCTTAGTTTAACTAAAACAACGACAGTGGGCGCCACCATTGTCATAAAAAAAGGATTATTTTCTCAATACTTCTCATGTAATAGTTCTTAGAGGTTCGTAGACAAATCATACCTACGAAGTTGTAAAACGTGATTTTCGTTTTCGCTTCAACTCTTAACAGAAGTTCTAGTAAAGCTTTCACCACTTTGCTTGGACATGACTTAACTATGACTGTACCATGACATTACTTGACTTTTATGACTAGGACTACTATTATGATGAATAAATGATGACACTGTCTAAATGACAGCGTAGTCCAATATATATATCAATAATTATTGAACTGCCCGATGGCTTAGTTATGTGCGCGTCCGCCTTCTAAGCAGTGGCATCGAGTTCGATTCTCGGTGGAAACGACAGTTCTCTCCAAGAGAAATTTGTGTTTCTGGTTCTGGGTGTATTATATATTGTGAATGTGATGTGTACGATGTGAATGTTTCCGGCACCCACGACACAAGTCATTGAAGTTATAGTGAGACTGTGAGTGTGAAAGCGTTTATATTTATAAAAAAAACATGGACAGCCGTGTTTCATGAATGAAATGACGTCAACTCCAGGGTTTGTCGATGAAGGACTTGCCCTTGCCAACTATGGCGTCACGATAGACTGCCGAATATGTGAATGGAGCCGAGGAGTGGGCAGTTGAATGGAACCGAAATATAGGCTAATATGAATGGGAGGTTTGACGTCAGGCCATGAACTGGTAACGATCGATGAGTGCTTTGATCCGGTCCATTGGTGACGTTCCTATTGATAACCGATGAGAGAATCTGTGGCCAACAAAAAATCAGTCCTTTAAAAATATTGTACATTCTTTGGCACTGTTTAGTGGCCTGACACTTAGTCATAAATGCTTTTACACTCACAGCCTTTTAAAGACTTGTACCGTGGTTGCCAGAAAAAATTACATCACACCCAAAATCACACCTTGAATCAGAAACACATTTTTTTTTGACCCAGAATCAAACCCGATTTCCCCAGTTTGGACGCGCAACCAACTACGCCATCTGGCAAATCACAATATTTGCTAACTTGTTCAATATATTCCAGGAAATATTGGATCGCTATTATCTTTTTTTTTTGTTTTTTTTTAATCTCACCTGATGGGAAGTGATGATGCGGTCGAAGATGAAGCATGCTTGCCATATTTCAAACTAGCCTTGCTCCGCCGCTTGTGTTAATCCTAGGTATAAACTATGTACGTTGCAAATGTCATCCAAATCCGTTTACCCGTTACAGCGTGAAGAAAAAATAAACACTAACACCTCCACATTTACACACTCGCACACAAACTTTCGGATTTGTAATATTAGAGGGTAATTAAAATGTAATAGATGCATATTGTATTAAGTTATTTATATTATAAGTTAACGTAATTTACACACATCTGTCCCAAACTAAGTTTTGCTATCTCCTTTCCATTCAAAGGTTGCCTGGAAGAATTATTATATGCGATAAGACCGCCTGTACTAGTCGCATGTTAAATGTTTAAGGTGTTTCAATGTATATTTCGATATTCATAGTGTACAATAATGAGCTAGGTACTTATCTAAAGTAGTAAATAAAGATTAATGGCATGCAAATTTTTTTTTAATCACTGAGAAGGACATAGGTAGGTAGTCTAAAGATGCGTCACCGAGGTTCTTCTCGAGATAGCTGTAATTTTACAAACTTTCATGAGTGCCTCTTTGGGGCCTAGGTATTAAAAATTTTGAATTTCACTACTTTTAATTCATCATACATCATTATCATAAATGGGGTCGAATCCGAGGTAGCATAAGCCTTCCCTATTCAAGGTTAAATTGCTAGACCAATCTTGATGATACTTAGCAGGGATATTGCTTGGATCGTAGACTCCTTATCCTAATAAAAGCAATCGAAGCCACGAGGCACAGCTAGACCATGAATCATGGAGCTGTATCCATTTCAGCAGCCCGACCGGCTTATCACCCCGCAGCAAATCAGGTATCGTAATATAAATAGTCGAGACATCCTGAGTCCACAGGTGAGCTGGCCCGGCGCCAATGACTCAGTCGCCACCGATACGCTGATGTTTACCGGATTTAAGCCGAGTATTCTCGGAGGCTACACTTTCCTCGTACACTCTGGTTGAAGGGAAATATTCGGAAAACAGGAGCAATTCCGAGAGAGTGCCAAGGAATTATACTATAATTCCTTGGCACTCTCTCGGAAATGAGATGGGGAAACTAGATCGTATAATTATTATACGATCTAGTTTCCCCATCCCCATTCTATCATCGAACAAGCAGACAAACTGCTAATCGGCACAGGTATATGGTAGATAGCCCACAAAGTTGGACATAGCTTTTTGCTGCTACCTATATTGTGCGAACCGCAACAAAATGAAACTCCTTGCCTGAATCGGTATTTCCTGATAAGTACAATATGAAAGTTTTCAAGTCGCGTATTGTACTGTCCTGGATTAGACAAATCAGTCGATTGGTGTTCAGGCAGGTTATGGTTTATCACTCTTGAAAACAACGTCACTTATCAATAAGTGGAAATAGCAGTACAACGCTGGTCTAGAGGAAAAAAGGGAATTTTCTGCACGAGCTATAAGGTAGTGATAACTTGTTGGATGTAAGTAATATCGTTGGTGATAACATTATTTTTGCGCTTAGTTTCTCTATCGTAAATAAATCGTTATTTATCTACTGCCCGTATAAAAAGTTCCTCTGAGTCCACTGCAGTGAATCAATTTATTGCAAAGCATCAAAACTGCGTTCTATTTTTTAAAATCATAATGTTTTTTATTTATATAGCTGATAAAAAGTTTGAAACACGATGGTCGTGGCGAAGGCTTTCGCGTAAGGTTTTGCTACTTCACAAAAGATGGCGCTACGTGAATTGTTTTAATCGACTTCAAAAAAAAGAGGAGGCCTACTCAATTAACTTACTTAATACTTCAGAAGTTTTTTCTAGGTGAACCGATTTTGAATTTATTTTTTGTTTGAAAGCTGTTACTTTCCTATTGGTCCCATTTAAATTTGATCAAGATCTGATCAGTAGTTTTTGAGTTATCGTCAACAATGCGTGTTTAATACATTTAATCTGATCAAGGTTCCGAAGACAAAGCGGTGAAGTCGGTTTTTTAGCTTTGCTTGCATTTAATTATTTATAAGAAATTCTACTATAAAAAAAATATTTAAATGTGAAGTTACTTCACATTTTCACTTCTTATCTTTCCTAAATTACACCCGTGCGTAGCCGGGGCGGGTCGCTAGTTATAAAAAAAAGCACTTTTGACACTTCTAGACAAACATAACTAAATAACACATCCAAGGAATCAGAAGTGGCTATTAACCAATTTGTTTGTTCGGCAACAAACGCAGAAGGCGCTTCTCTTAACTGCCGATATAAATATCCAAAGGCAGTTAAACTCGAGACAGACAGACCGACGGACTCAAAATAACGCCACTTTTATTTTTAATGCCGCACCACAATAGACGGGCGTTTCGTAAATCCAAGGATTTGTATGGTTTAACTATTTTTAGGCGGGTTTTAGGAACAATTTTAGTACTTGAATTTTTAGACTAACTCTATCTCGCAGCTTCACCTGCATTCAGTATGATAAAGATAAATCAAAGTAACAATTTAATATTTTTTCCATCATCACTTACCAACAATTATTGAGAAAGTAATCAAAATTTTAGTTTGTCAAAAATCGTAGCCTTACTATTACCCCCCGTATATTCATTAGCTTAAATTTGATGTTTACCTCTTATTTATTTTTTATTTATTTATTTTTTTTATTATAATTTTTTTACTATTTATTATAATTATGTTGTCTATTGTATGTATTTTTGTTAGTATAAAAATATGTATTACTTATATTATAATATATTATATCGTAGCTTATATTATTGAATAATTTTGATTTACCTTTCATTTTGTTAATAATGATTTGTACTACCCGCAAGGTTTAACTGAAAACCAGCGTCGAGTTCTAACTCGACATAATTGCTGAGTTAAACCTTTTTGTCATAATAAATTATTGTTTATATTTTTGTTTTTAATATTAAGTTATTTTTGTCAAATAAATGTATTTTCTTTCTTTCTATTTTCTTAAACAACGAACAAAACAAAGGCATTCACACTCACAGCCCCACACTAAGTTCAAAGACTTGTATCGTGGGTATCGGAAACATTGACATCACACATTGCACCCGGAACCAGAAGCACAAATATCCCTTGGGAAGGAATTTATGCTCCTGCCGGGAATCGAACCGAGGATCCACGGCGCAGAGGGCGGACACCTGTCCTGTGCACCAACTGGGGCATACGGTCGTGAATTAAAAAAATGCCAATAACATTTGAATAGTGATTTCATTACTTGTAAAGATAAACAAATAGAGGCAATAGGTACTGTTTGATTTTTTACTGATAGCACAAAATTAATGTTAGGTGAAATGTATACCTACTTGTTTAAACAAAAATGAAAAATATTGCAATTCACTGACTTTCTAGCTAATTGCTTATAAAAGGCTTTAAACTATTTCGCACGTGTGTAGATCATATTACATACCATTTCATTTTTTATAACAATATTGTGCAGTACAGTGTGCCTGGTAGAGATTGCTATTAGTGATAAGGCCGCCTGTTGTGAAACTTTACGTATAAGCTTGTTTGTTACCTTTGTTTTATCTCATCTTATAATGTGGATCAATAAAGTATTTTCTATCTATCTATCTATCTATCTATCTACAGGCCCTAATTATAATAAACTCTAAAATATTCTTCCGTTGCTGATGTTTTATACATCGGAAACGGTGCTTACGATAGTCTGTAAGTAATTCCTGTTCCTGCGACTTTGCCTATGTTAGTGAAAACGAATGTGCCTTATGTCCTTTTTAAGCGACTTCAAAAATAGAAGAGGTTGTAAATGTTGTCTTTTTTATTTTTGCTACTTTGCTACCTTACAGTCGTTTTCAAATCTATTTAGACAATATTTTTTATTTGCAACGATAACCTTTAGTTTGGGCTCATAGAAATTTCTTCTTTAAACGTTCTAAACAACATACACACACAAAGCTCCAAACCGAATTTTTTAACTTATTATCGACTTTTTGCGTGTTTTGTGTTGTATTTTTTTATTTAGGATTTGCTACTTCTACAACTTTCATCTCAATACGTTTAGGGCAGTTTACTTGTGAAAAGGATCCCTTTAGTTGTCTGGAAGAAATCGCTTTGAGCGATAAGACCGCCCTTAGTGCTCCTATGTTATATTTAAGATTTCTTTATTGGTGTTATTTTGACAAAGATAACACTGGATTTTGAGTCGTAGTGTACGAATGGTGACGATGACACCGCGAGCAACTGCTATGATACGTAATTAAATAAATTAGTTGATATAAATATTTAATTTGATTTATTCACTGTTACAAAGTTGTTAAATATCAGCCAGCGCTATTAATTAATTTTGTGAAGCAGAAGTTAATTCCTGTATAAATACGAGTATGTTGGATTACTAGGAGTTTTAAGAGCCACAGAGAGAATAGTCTTTAAATAGTTACTGAATCATCATCAGCCCATTTAAAAAACATAAACGCTTTCACACTTTCAGTCCCACACGACGATGACTTTTTTATGCTAGATAGGCAAGCATTTCACCTCTATCTCACTTGATGGAAAGTGACGATGCGGCCGAAGATGGAACATGCTTGCCTAAAAGTAATCTATTCACTCTAGACTCGCTCATCGCGGTGTCATCACACCCAGATTGTACCGTTCAGGGAACAAAGGCGCAGGGAATGAGTTTTATCCCTTCGCCTGTACGGATAATAAACGTAGAAGCGAAACGCTTCGAGCGTACTGGAGGTATGTTAACTATAAATTGATGACGTTTGACAGTTAGTCTTGTTGTTAGATGGTAAAAAGGGCATGGAGGAATTATATATTGTAATTTCTGAGCACACTCTCCAATAAGGCTTGTGTCGTGGGCGCCGGAAGCATTCACATAACACGTACAATATTCTAATAAAAAAAAAAGTATGTAATATGATCTACTAATGTGCACTACTACTTATGAGTAAATAGTTTGAAACCTATAAGCAATTAGCTGGAAAGTCAGTGAATTCAATATTTTAAATCATTGTTTAGACAAGTCTTACAACGATAATGTGATGAAAAACTGTCGTAAGGACAGAGGTAGTAACAAATTTAAAAAAAAAACAGCAAATAAATTCAATATAGATAGTGTCGCACTGACAGTGGCAGCGGGCTGGTCACATTTGTCGCTGATAACCTAGAGACGAGTTCTAGAGCAGACACCATGAAACAGCGTAGCAAAGAAAGTCCTATGGTGCAGCAGGGGTGAAATAGATCCGAATAAAGGACTCAGTAGCATATTTCCTATAAAAGTGGACTGAGGTAGGCTGATTCTGATGCTTCTGATGGAAAAAGAGCAGCCGAATAACTTTGTTTTTTTGTTATTATTATTATCTTTATTTATTATTTTTTCTTAAGCTAAGGTTTTTAACCATTTAGCGAAAGCGTGTTGGTCGAGACTTTTCGCTATTAGCCCATTCGCCGAGACAACTATCGGGACAATGATCGTCGAATCTACATCCCACATGGCGGTTACCTCGAAGGCCAATTCAAGATACTTACTTATAATTATTATTATTAATTCTAACCTCGTGCATGCATTTTCACATGGCGTTATAGAAGGCTTTTTGTCCCACCAATGTGGGGGCACATATCATTTTAATCCTATCAACTAGACTCGACTGCATCGCTATACCTTACCAAGTTACGAGAAAACTTACCAAAGTTGTATCTAAGACCTCCAGATGAGTTTTCATCTTATTAACATGATAATTCCATCAGTTGAATACTTTACATTTATGCTAATATCCTACTATAAAAGCTGTATTACCTTCCCTAATAGAGTCCTCAGATCTGTCGATACCCGATAAACGTAAAACTTGTAAGAGTCGATGTCTTCATTTCAAGCCGCCGGTGGTCCGAACTACCTCGTAAAACTTTAACAGCTTATATGTAATAATTCAGTAATATAAAAACATCATTCAATCATAATGGCGTATGTGGTTTGTTTTTTTATTATTTTGTTATAAATGGAGGCTTTAAAGACTGACGATAAAGCCATCGACGTATACGTTTCTTGCTGCGTTGTTGAGGTATGAAATGTTTACGAACTTAATGCCGTTGGTTGGCTTTTTATGATATAAATGTAATCTAAAGCTTAGAAATACTTAGCGTTCCAAGGCGCTATAGAATCTAAAGGGTACTTCCCAACGTATCATAGTATCGGATTTTTATAAAGATGCATTCTGGAGAAAGCTTCCGAATGAAGCCGAAACAATTGTCAATGTTACGCCAATGTGTTAAAAAAACAAATTATAACACGTATAAATGTCGACAAGGTAAGTCACGCTATTTCCCGCTTTAATTTTATTAAAAAGAGAAGTTCTGTTGTTTTACATAATTCAAAAAGAGAAAATCATCATCTAACTTTCTTTTGTCTCTCTCCTTCTCTATACCTTTTTTATGCACGCCTGCACCCCTCTTTTCGTCTACCATATCTGGTTGACTGGTAGAGAATGCTCCTAGCAATTAGTCCACTTTTGTACTTTTTGTGCAATAAAGAATTAAATAAATAAAAAGAGAAAATGACACTGTAATGAATTTTTTTTTACAACTGACTAAGCAAACGTTTGACCACAATCACACTGATTAAAAATGACGATGTAGTCTAAGGTGGAGCACGCTTGCTTAGTAATTACCTATTCACTATTCTTTTGAACACACCTTTTGAGTCTTTCGAGAAGTACAACGCGTTTCATTATTTTGCCGATTTAAATGCCTCATATGAATAGCTCCCAGAAAACTGTTGACTTAATGACAGATATGACAGTAAATCAGATCACCCTTGATCAGATTCAATGTATTAAACACGCATTATTGACGATAACTCATAAACTACGTATCAGATCTTGATCAAATTTATATCGGATCAATGGGAAAGGAACAGCTTTTAAACGAAAAAACCAAAATCGGTTCACGAAGAAAGAAGTTATTTGTTATTGAGATTATTGAGTACCTACCTCCTCCATATTTGTGAAGTCGGTAGAAAATGCACGCGCTTTCACTAAAGTCAAATGTGAAAATTTTTTATAGAGGGTGTTTTTTAGACCGAAATATCTCTACCAATACAAGGACCATGCTTTTTAAGTCTATGTCACAGTGTTAGAAGCTAGAAACCTAAGCTTACTTAAAAAAATATATAGGTATATCAAGTTTTTATTTTACTATCATTTGACAATTTTGTGATAACATCAGTTCCTTCATATCTTAGGTATTTTATAGCATAGATAATTATGCTGGTAGAAAAACTACTTAAACCTCAGTAATTTTTTTCAAATCTAGAATTAATACTATACAAAAATACGCAAATTAACCGAGACATCTGAGTAATCAGTGTATAATTAATATCTATGTAAAATAATATCACAAAATTAACCTCCTGATTATTGGAAATCGGTTAGGTCAGGTTATTATTTGAAGGTAAAGATATAAGAGAAGATGACGTGTTTTGGTCAACCTACCATTGGTTGGACCGTGAATGTTACAAGTCAATAATAACATTTAATTTTCTGACAATATAGCAATAAATTCTAATACAATCAGAACTTTATTACAGGAAGCCACTTCATTGCAATTTACTTTGCTAAGCTATTATTTTATGCCATTTAGAAGAAAATCATCCAATATCTCAGAAAATTACTGGAATTTCTAACAAAAATAATGGCGGGAAATAAAATAAAAACATATAAAGTGAATCTTAATAGAAAAACTATCGTAAGAGTTATTCGTTATTATAATTGATAATTGAAACGCAAGCAAAGCTTAAAAACCGACTTCACTGCTTATATTTTGGTTTTGGCTTGATTAATTTAGATAAAATGTATATTATGGGACCATCTTTGAAATATAATATAATCTACCAAACAAAAAAAATCATCAAAATCGATTCACAATTGGCGGAGTTATCGCGTAACATACATACAAAAAAAAATATACAGTTCAATTGATTCAGCATTCATGAAATATTGTCAGAAGAAAAATGTTCAGACCAGGTTTCGGACACATACTCCTTTAAAGGTCGCGGCGCGCGCGTCTAGATTAAAAATGTTTTCTGCTATGTTTGACTATGATTCATTTACTTGATTTTGACTGTGACTGGTGACTAGGACTTGGTAATATTTACTAAAAGTTTTCGATTAAAGCCGAAACAATTGACCATCTAGACATCGACAACGTGTCATTCACGCCAATTCCCACCTTATTTTATTTAATGTTTAAATTGTGCGGGCGTTTGAATAAAATCTTTCACTATACTGGAATAATATGTGAGCGATTTATGCAATTAGAATTTAAATTTTTTCCTCACCACATAGTAGTGAAATTCATGAAACGAATAAGTTTTTTACGTGTCCCGTCGTAACGTAAATTCAGCCTAACGAGTGTAATAATAAAACTTCGCGTGAGTCAATTTCTTCGAATCTGCGAAAGTACCTACTTACCCAATTTTCGGGTGATTGGCAAAGCCAGATTTCCAAATTTTCGTCGAGTTTTCTCGAGATAGTCTGGGAGACGGGGTTTAGAAATGGGACCGTGTTTTGACTGAGTCGGATGTAGTCGGATGTAATCTTCTAAGAGCGTAAATAAATTTAAATGTAAATAAATTTTAATCTTTTTTATTAAAATATTTGCAGCACATACGTGAGCGTGTTGCTTTTAATAATGATCTACTTATGTGTATACATTTTTTTACTTTAACGTAGTAATTGTTACTATTAAGGTTATTAACTATAAATGTTTGATATCTAACGTATTTTTTGTTAAACAATAATACGTTAATGACTGCCGCCCTACACGGAGCTTTCATCGATCTCCACATTCTACTTTTATTCCCTCGAACAAATTAATACGTTACTTGCAGATAACTAAGTGGATAAACGCTAGTCTAATAGAGATAAAATAAAATATTACCAGATTTAGCAAAGCTTCCGTTCCTTTTTTTTATTTAGAATAGGCAAACATTTGATCACTATCTAACCTGATGGTAAGTGACGATGCGATCCACGAATACTAATACTTATTTCCAAGAATGACACTCAAACAAAATTCTCTGTTATATTTTATTTATAGCTCCGCCCCGGGTTTTCAACTAACACCTCCATGAATTAAGCTATTTTCTGCCAAATTTCATTGATATTGGCTTAGCTTTTTAGTCTTTCTAGCGACTACATAATATAGATATACCAAGGTTAATACAATTATGTATTAGTGTTAAGGAATGATTAAAAAAAATAAGTGAAAAAAATTGCGCCGCCGAGTTTCTTGCCAGGTACTTCTCGAGATGGCTGTAATGTTGGCTGTAATCTGGCAGTAGAATCATTAATTTTCATGAGTGCCTCTTCGGGGCCCATGTGAATAAACGATTCTGATTTTGATTGAGTCATGGAAGGTTACAAACTAATACAAACAGACATTGTTACAATCGGTCTTAACTTAAGTAACATTAGTAAGTGTGTTGTGATACCAGCTCCTAGCCTATACACAAGCTTGGCACGAAAATCACATAATATTTATCAGTGTCATTATATGGATTACATTTGTTTTCGGTAATCACAACGATTTCGGGCCAATGTGCCCTGTTTACACTTACGCCCACTCTAAAAATAATAAAAAATAATAGGGTGGTGCATAATTATTTGAGTGCCTGCGTTAGACAAACAAACAAACGCATTCACACTCACAGCCCCACACTAGGTTCAAAGACTTGTATCGTGGGTGCCGAAAACATTTACATCACACACACATTACACCCAGAATCAGAAGCACAAATATCCCTTGGGAAGGAATTTGTGCTCCTGCCGGGAATCGAACCCAGAACCCACGGCGCAGAGGGCAGACACCTGACCACTGCGCCAACTTGGTCGTCAAAGAACAAGACGAGTGTTAAGTAGCGTTAGTAAGCGAAAGTTTCAGTTAAATCGGGTTAGTACTTTTGGAGTAATTGAGAAACAAATTTTCAAACTTTCGAATTTAACGGAGTGGGATGAGATCAATGGATATTTAATCGAACTTAGGTAGTTCAGCACTTTGTACGTCCGTCTGTCTGTCAGACGCATTAAGCGTCTAAAGTCTAAACCATATAAGCGAATAACATCAAATTCTCAAAGAATATGTAAAGCTATGGCCAAATCCAGAAATAACTATTTAAGTGATTTAGATGAAATTATTATGGGTTTTTTTTAATGCACATATAACAATACCAACAATTATCCCCCGATAATTCAGAGAGGCAATGCTTCCAGCATGATGGGACCGCTACCCAGTTGTAGGCCTTGAGCACTTGAGTTACCTATAAGCTCGATGTCTTGTCTTGAACTTAGGTCTTTGCTGTATATAGTTTTAGTTTAGTTTTAGGAATTATGGGTATGTAGATAAATATAAGTAGGGAGCAAAATATTTCTTACATTCTTTTTGCCCCTGTGGCTGGTGACGTTGAAAAGATCTTTGCAAGTAGAGTACGAAACTATTTTTCATAAAAATCTATGTTGGAAAATAAGAATTTGATAGACCACCATAGTCACTGTTTTTAGACTTATCTGTCCCGGGGTCTATACCAAAAACGGTTCAGCATTTGAAGCTGATACTAACGTACAATATTTGTTATATCCTGTACATGAACAACAAATACTAAAACTAAAAAATAATTATTTCAAAACTAGTTATTAACCTCAAAAGCTTTTCTTCATTAGGCAAAATGAAGGCGCGAGATTTCAGTTCGGAGCGAACGATTTATAGATTAAATAATAAAACAGCCATTCGATCAAACTCAGAACAGTAAAAAATATAACTGCATTAATTATACCTATCCGTCCACGTCTAACAAAGCCGCCTTATGAGCTTCCAATGAATAAATTACAATTAATAATCCTTTAAACTATAAACATCTCTGAGCTCTGCAACAAAAAGCCTACGTCAAACACAGTTGCATCCCTGGCATGTGCCCGCTCCTGACCAGTGTTGCCATTTCAATAGCCAAAACTACTTATTGTGTTTAATTAACCAATTTTTTATATATCAATGTAAACTGCAACAAACAATATGATCTGTAATATTGGACGTATGTAATATTGGAGATATCTTTTTTGTTGCCTTTCTCATGCCATTCTATGTTTTTAAATACTTTTTCAGTGTGTCTTTTTTCAGCCTTCACCGAAGAGTCTACATTAACAACTGTTTTTTTTAATTCTATTTGTATCGTTTGTAAAGTTTCTTTCACGTGTGTTCAGAATTCAATCGTAAAGTATCACAAAATCAAATCTTTATACGCATGCGTATAAATGTGCTCAAAATTTCGGGCATCATAAAAGCCATACGCAAAAAAAAATACCGATTTATGTTTTTATGACTATAGTATACCAGTAACGTTAAAGTATTAGTCGCTTATTTTTACACCAAACTGTGTTACAGTAGCTACTTTTGACAACCAGTTCCTATTTAAGAAGTAACGTATCTTTCTTAATCCAATAATCATTACCAACAGTAGATATTGTTGTCAAACACTAGATATAAACTTGAATTCTTTAAAAAAGAAACATACTTTAATCAATGTTATTTGTTTGATCAAGTATTTGTAAATTTTTCATAAATAAGAAGTGCGTGTATTACCTTAGTCCACCAAGCTGGTTTTACTGTAGTATAACACTTAATTATTAATGTTTCATGGACAGGACGTGATATTTTTACGTAATTATAGCGTTTATTGTTAGTTAAATACAATTTTGTTATTATAATCCAAAAACTACAGAAAAATTAACTAGATAATTCAAATAAATCGTAACGTGTCGGCAATGTTCCCAAGCATAATATAAACGATAAAACAACATCCCATGATATAGTGGAGAACACCTTGAGCTGGTCACACTGGCCCTGGTTTGTTTACGTCGCCATGCGAGCGAAAAAAGTACGTAGTAGTACGCATGCGCCGAGGTGAGGCGCGCGGGGCGGGGCGTTACTACGCTACGCAGCGCAGGCGGCCCGTAGGGATGCGAAGGCTTTGCGTATTGGTATCGATACGCACGTTTTATTATTTGCGATTTGTATCCCTAAGCCTGGCAATTTGATGAAAAATGGTTAATTGAAAATTAAAAAGAATTCTAATTAAAACAAAAAAGAAAAAAACAATTATGTGTTTCTTTAGATTTTGTCTATACTATAAGCATCGACAAGAATGTATTATTCGATCTTGTAATAGAGTGGTTAATAAGTCTACTGATATATCTTTAGCTATAGTTATGTATAAAAAGGCAAATAAATTAAGCAATTCATCGTTTTTTTATGCTCGAACGTTGGAGACCGTTGAAAAAGCTTTCCCTGACCGTTTAGCGGAGAAAAGACACGCCTATGTTTTTGACGCATTAAAACGAACCAAGTTGGCATCACCCCAATCGGCCACTTTAACTTTGGTATCGGCCACACTCGGCTCTACTTTTAATTAGTCAAGCGCAAAAATACGTTTCTGGTTTCAAATTTTCAAAATTCCAGTTGTAACATGTTTTCTAACATATCACATCAAGTGAAATAGTGATCAAATGATAGTCTATCAGAGGTTAAAAATTAATTACGTTTGCCTATGTTGAATAAGAAAATATATACATGTCAGCTTCAGCTTCTCATAAATGGAAACTTTTTTCTAAATCTTTGTGTATCTTTTGGATTAGATAATATCGATACTGTGATCCTTGGCCGACCACATCCTTAATTTTTTTGCCGCATTCGGGTTTCCTTTCGTCTCGAGCGTCGAGTTTTTTCCCCGGCGCCCGTTTTGGCGCGCTCCTTATACAGTTAGACTGCGACTCGCGCTCGAGGCAACCCCGCGCTTCTAAATGCGCCTGCGCACAGACGCACCGACGCGTCACAAACACAGGATTTATTTTCAGTGTTTTTAATTCACCTTAATTATTATGATATTCGCAGAAGAGTCTAATTTATTCGGTTGTCTTTACCAAGAAAAAATTGTGTTTGAAATTTTGAATTAAGTTATCTTTTAATCAGTAATGTGAGCATCGTTGAGAAAATATGATGATGATTAGTCTCAAATTGTAATAGAACGGTTGGACGAACTATTTGATAAACTTTTTACCTGGCTAAGTACATGTGAATAATGATTGATTTTGTTTTTGATAGCATTAGCCATGCTATTGAGAACTAAAGACCACCAATCAAATGATCTAGGTGGATGTTTTCAACACAACCTGTAGCTAATTACAATGTTAGTCTCATTGGTCGTAGTAGTTTCAAACTATTTTGGTAGATGGCGTCACACGTCCCCATGAGACTCTAATAATAAGGAAAAGATAATTTTGTCGCTTAAGCTGAGAGATCTTCTTGGAGCTCGAGCGGTTAGTTGTAAGAGCAATTGGACATGATACCCTATGGTCGTGGGTTCGATCCACGCCTCAAGCGATATTTTTCCTTATCTTAATTTATTTCATTTCATTCTGATGGAAGTACTATTTTAAAAATATTGTTTCTGTAATAATCAAAATATTTTATTATATACTTTTATAAAAAATAATAAGACGTCCTCCTCTGCTCTGATATTGTTGTGCCCGACAGGGTCTCTAATGAACTGTAAACTTTTAAAACCATGTGCTGACTATTAGAGATTGCAATAAACATTTGAATTTGAATTTACATTTATTACATAATATTAATATTAAAGACACCCACATTAGACGTATTTATAAGTATGCTATTTAAACCCCTGTATCCAAAATAAAGACCTACTTAATGCAGTTATTTGATAACACACGGCTACCTGAATGCAGTCGAAAATTGAGGTATCTCTAAAAGCTATCAAATTAAAGAATTCATGTAAAAATATCAAAAATGTTAAACGTCTCAGCAACATCTTGTGAAATAACTCTTGCGTGCTGTATTTCGGCATAATAATACGCATTCTATTCATGATGTTTAACGTTTTACGTAAGATAACAATGATATATAAAAATGTATGGACTATAAATGTCCCTTATTAGTCATTATATATGATTATCCTTACTATCCTTACTAATATTATAAATCCGTAAGTAACTCTGTCTGTCTGTTACGCTTTCACGCTAAAACTACTGAACCGATTTAAACGAAATTTGGTACACAGATAGTCTAGAGCCTGAGAAAGGACATAGGCTACTTTTTAACCCCGAATTCTGGCTGGTCTGGGACTTACGCGGGCAAAGCCGCGGGGCGCAGCTAGTATAATATATATATTAGTTTGTGTATGTTTATAATATATTATTATTATTTATGTAGGTTTTTGTATGTATATTATGTATCTTTAATTAATAAGTACACCACCGTCCCTGTTTGTAATATTTATATCATCTCCCTTTGTGCTCCTATGTTATATTTAAGATTTCTTTGTAAGTGTTATTATATGCTACGAACCGTTATTCTAGACCTTAAACAGTGAGATAACATCACTTCCGGAACGACGTCACGACCTCTTTTGTCTCCCTCCCATCCGGCTCCGCCCCACTTGAGCCGGGGGAGGGGGGGTGAGCTTGCCCGAACTGTCAGGCGCGCTCCTCACATTGGCATTTGCTTTCGGCGTGAACACACCTCTTTAAAAGCGGGTAACAGCTTTGCTGTTGGTTATAATTTTTATTAATGTTATAATTTTAACAATTAATTTAATTTTTTATTATAAAGTAATAAACTTCTTTATAATTTTTATTTTAAAAAATATTTAAATGTTAACAATTTAACTTTTATAATATTTACGTGACTAATTTGTGCTTTTATTTTGTTATTGTAGCACTCGTAATATTTTTTCAAGATTGAAGTAGGTGAACGGGGTCGCCCGCCTCCGCTAATTTCACCACTGATATCTTCGTCATCTTCATCGTTGTCGTCGTGTAACCCAGCCCCACACCGTCGAGTCACCGCGGTCAACGAGCGAGAGACAAGCAGAGGGGATGCGGTCAGGTTCGATGCGAATTCAAATTTGCTTATTTCACAAAACGAAAATGATAAAAAAAAAAAAAAAACCTATGAGGGTAAGTTGCACATTCGTAATTAACTGCAGCTTTAAGATTCAACTAGGATTAGGTTTCTGGAATGAGCCTACTTACCCCGCTCGATTTATAAACCAACAATTTTGTTTCAAAAATATGTGTATTGTCTTTCCTAACTGAATTGTATGATGCGAACCAAATCATCCGAAGCAGTCGCACTTGTATAATAAGAGTCGAATTTCTAAAGTTGGACTCGCAAAGGATCCACGCAATTTAAACTTTTCAATTCACAGGATTTCTTTCCTTTCTTACAAATTATAGTTAATAGATACGACAAAGATATCGCATTAATTGTATATTTTGTTTTGAATTTTAAAGGCTGGACATGCAAAGTATCCACGCATTAACCTTTTCAATCCACAGCATTTATTTTCTTTCTTACTAAGAGCCAGAGGTTCAAAAAAGCTGTTTACAACTCGAACGTGAGGGTGAGCCCCCTGGCGTTCCACCAGTGGTCCCACTACAGAAGAGGAGAGAGGAGGCGGGCGAACTGCCTCATCCTCCCTCCCTGACGTGTGCGCCGGATCGGGTCAGACTGAAAAGCCCGCTCCGCGGCCTCTCAGTCGGAAACGCAGAAAGAGACCATGCACCGCCTCCGCATGCCACGATCACTCGCTGTCGAGCATGTCGTTAACAACTCGAACGCTGTGGGAAAGAGCTTTATTCGTGTCTATGCGGAATAGGCACGATGTTTGCAAAGCGACCGCGGAAGTCCTATTATTGCAACAACAATGAAACTGAGCCGTCACAATTACATACTTTAAAAGCTGGTCGTCAACGAATTTTCATCCATAGGTAAGAACCAAAAGCTGCCAGAAATAAATCCGATCCGAGACAAAATTACAGTAGCAAAAAATTCCCGATAACTCGATACATATTAGCTTAATATTTATGATATCAATGCAATACAATTACTATTTATTGACATCAAAAGCTAAATACAGCTTACAGAGAAACTTATAAATATATGTAGGTCTTATCGCTAAGAGCGATCTGTTATATCTTAGATTGTATTATTATATTTTTATGAGACTTTATTGAAATGTACCTACATTTTAATTATATTACCGAATTGCTTCTTTGGCTATAATACCCTCGCTTTTTAAAATATTTTAACAGTACCCCGGTAGCTGAGCGTGTATTTAGCAATAATCTAAGCAATATCAAACTTTACTTGGTATTGAAACCAAACATTTTAATTTTTTGTTTCTCGGATCGGACTTATTGTAAGCGATCGAATTGTGATCAAAATATACATAGACCCGGATATTTTGTTAACGTATTTTTCGCCGGCGCCCATCTACCGTCGGTTCTAGTAGGTATTGTACGCGTTGGACTAGAAATCGAACCCAGAGCGACTACACTAAACAAGTATCGCCTTGCCTGGACGAACCAAGCTCGACAAGCTATTCAAGTCCTCGTTCGTGTGAGTGATGCAGAAGTCCAATCTGACGCCAACTAAGGATCGTTTTTCCTAGACGGACTAAGCTGCGGAAGCTATTATGTCCTAACCTCATTCGAGTGAGTGATGAAGTATCAGAAGTCTAGCCTACCTCCAATTAAAGATCGTTTTTCCTTGACGGACTAAGCTACGGAAGCTATTCAAGTCCTAACCTCGTTTGAGTGTGTCACAATTTTTAATATACAATTGCAAATACTTCTGTAACATTGACTTGCCTTGTGTAACAGTCAGTTGTAATGGCCAATAAATGAATTTAATTTATTTTTTCTGATGCCAACCAGGGATTGTTTTTCCTTGAAGGACTAAGCTGCGGAAGATATTCATGTCCCAACCTCGATCGGGTGGATTGTGAACTATGAGAAGTCTATTCTGATCCCAACCAAAGTCATTTATTATCAAATGGAATCCAAGCCTAAACTCCACGTATTTGCCCGGGTATAAGAAGTAAATATGGCTCAAAAATATTCGCTCTAATCTAAAAGCAAATTGGTGGAGTCTGATAATACCTGGTAAGCATATTAAACTTTACGGTTTCGGCCTAGTTAGTAACTGAAGGTATCTGTTTCACTTGCCATTCCTTGCAGTTAAATTGCAGACTACCTAACTGAAATAACGAAGTCTTTTCTTTTAAGTAAGTACTTGGTCTTAATAGATACAAAGAATGCAATCAGTTCTTGTTTCATACCTTGTAACGACCGTTGTCTCATGCGTTACAGTGGAACCTATTAGATGGCACTATATGTCTTCTAAGCACCAAAGACGTTACTGCAATCTGATGTACTAGTGGGGGTTTGCCGATATTCACATACGTAGTGAAGTTACTATTTATACATTCCATAGTAATTGTATATTCATATATGCATTATTTAGTGTGTTATAGCTTGTGTTATAGCTGTATTTATTTAGTGTGTTACATTACACTGGTTAACAACATGTACACCATCCTGTTATCATTACACAAACTGTCCAGTAAGTGTACTCTTCTGAAACGGCTTAGGAAGAGACATTGTGAATTTTAAAACGCAGATAGATTTTCTCGCTTCAACGAGCACACACTTTCTTTTTCGCTATGTTCGTCTCATACGGTTCTGATACTTAGTAAAAGCTTCAACTTACTCGATGGTTTGGCGTCTGGAACTCGAAAGAGCTGATAGCGGAACATTTCTGATGTTTTTTAATGGTTGATCACATTTTTAATTTCTCCGTCATTTTAGTACAAAGTTTTATCTGGTATTTGGCAATAATGATAATGTTGATCATATATCAATCACATTCACATGCTCCCTTTGCTTAGTTAAGCACTCGTTCATTTCTTGCTTAAATGCATTTAAAATTATTTAAATATTTTATTTTTTATTACCATAAGGAATTACCACAACGACGTTTTCCAATGGAGTGCCAATAAGAGTTTTACCTTAGCCGGTGTGTAACGGTCACGTAGACCAGATATATTACGAAAGGACTAGCTATAGATCCCAGTCTTGACATTTATAATTTTATTGTACTTGAATGGATAAGTGATCAACCATTTCTTTAAAATAATATTTAGTAGTACTTACATAAAGTACGGTTTTCTTATTGCTTCTCGAATGTAGTAGTCAAGCCCGCAATTTTGCACATTTAATTATCGACCCAAGATCAAAAACGAATTTAAACATGTTTATTGACATCCTTTCTTTGGGTCTACCTACTCCACAAGTATAAACCTGCCGTTGCAGTTATTATGCAGATTACAGATCTAATAGAATAAATGTCTTGTTGTGATATGTCTTGTTTAATGATGTAGACGTAAGAAATGTGTTTTCATCTCGTAGGGTATGCAATAATCTAGTCGGGGAGGAGGAGAGAGTGCGCGAGCGGCGCGGCGGTCGGCTGCTAGTAGCGGCCGGCGCGGCGGCATCGCTCGAGTCAGTGCCATCGAGAGCCGGACCAAGGCAGACGTATGAACATTCCCCCGCACTCCCCGCGTTGTGCCACACGCTAACCGCGTGCTGTTTCTTTAGTGTGTGAGCTAATGTACCGGTTGTATTTAATAAAAGTGCTTCAATATTACGTTCCCCGTGTCTTCAATGTGAACCCCCGCACCTAAATCTCTATAGTAATCATGTAATAATGATTCGGTTTGGGTAAAGATGATTTTAAGAGGCAAGTATTGAAGCCTCTTCATACTTTGTACTTGGACTACTTCAGTACTTGCAATAACTTGATGTTTGAATTAAGTGCTTTTATTTTTACAATGGCCTCTCAAGGTAAAGTTATGACGTATCCCTACGAGTGAGCCTATTCGAATTGAAGCACTGTAGCATAAACATATATAACAATATATACACAAGTGTCATTGCTAAACTGTTATTAGATCAATAAATGATCAAATTCTTTACTTACCTGTCTATGCATGTGATAGCATTGTAACTAATAGTCATTTTAACATTTACGATTGTTAATTCTTTGTCATAACATTATTTTAGTTAAGGTACCATTATAATAAAATGTATTTGCCGTGAGTTACAAGTATAATTATTCTAATTTCAAGGTGACTTTCATCCCTGTTCTGTAGGTACACCTATTCATGGGATATATATCATAGATTTACATAACCTAGGTACACATTATAAAGTACCTGGTACTATCAATTATATTTATTCACACATTGGCATACTTTTTAGCTTGCCACCAGGCGATAATAAACACATCTCACTGTTTAAGGTCTAGAATAACGGTTCGTAGCATATAATATGATGTTTTACCTGAAAATAAAACAATTATTATATGCGAAACCTTATTCTAGACCTATATTTAGAATCCTGCCTGGTGGACTTCTTTATCTTGTCCACCGAAAGTGAGATGCAATGTGAGGAGCGCGCCTGACAGTTCGGGCAAGCTCACCCCCCCCTCCCCCGGCTCAAGTGGGGCGGAGCCGGATGGGAGGGAGACAAAAGAGGTCGTGACGTCGTTCCGGAAGTGATGTTATCTCACTGTTTAAGGTCTAGAATAAGGTTTCGCATATAATAATTGTTTTATTTTCAGGTAAAACATCATATTTTTTGGTGTGCAAATAAAGAATTTATCTATCTATCTCTCTATTAAATTATTTTATGTATGTTGCAGATAATTTGTCGAAGTCGAGATGATTTTTATAGAATTGTCAATTATTGCAAATTATGCAAATCACCATCATCATCATAAGCCTGGATTGGTCCACTGCATATGTCCATGCCTCTCCCAATGCACGCCAATGAGCTCGATCTTCAGCTCTTCTTATCCAAAAACTGCAACCATATTTCAATATTTTTTTGAAGTGAATCTTACGACACAACCTATTTTTTTAGAATCTCTATAACTGACAAATTGGTAATTATTTAAAGCAATAACTAGACTAGCCCAATTGCCTGTATTTCTTTAAATTAAACAAATAAATGTATATCTATACAGCTAACGAGGTCAATTTATAATGTTATTTAGGCAGAAGCACAACAATTTTCTTTCGCAACGGACATTGTTCTTCTGGATTCTGGGTGTGATATGTAAATGATTCCGGTAACTATTATACATGCCTTTGCATTTAGTGTGGGGCTGTGAGTGTGGATGCGTATGTTTTGTTTGTTGATTTAGTTATATAAAATAGACAACGGATTTAAGTAATAATTGGTTATGGTTTTCAGAACGCTATCGTCACTTATAAATCATATCGCAATTGACTTTGCCTAGACGAGGTCAAGTGTTATTGAATAAATATATATATGAATTAAAATTGTTTACCTAGGCTCAAGGATGAAAGAGATGAAGTGCATAGAAATTAATTGACTCTATCTGAGGAGAAGTATGTGTTAGGTTTCACTGAGTATAATGTGAATAGTAAAACATAAAAAACATTTCAAGTCAAATTCCGTTGAATACCCCACATATTTATGCAATATGTAAGCTCGCGGGCTTCTAATTTTCAATATGATAAATATGCATAGTGCATGCGTGGTAGCGAATTTTGTTTAGCATAATTTCGTGAAAGCCAATAATTTCATTAACTATGACGTTCGCGTGAGAGGCTGTAGGGTGTCTGCATTAATGTTGATTTTGAGACTGAAATATTTTAATATTTGCCCATGCGAGGTATTTGTAATTACTTGTCTGTGGAATGCTTTCCACATATTTTATTCTTAAACACTTACAAAAATTATGCAAATCATCTCTTTCGTCTGGCTTTGCTGGTACATGTCGAAGTATTTTGTATGTTACCAGTATAAAATTTAAAATTTTAACGATTATTTTATTAAGTATGTTATATGTATATTTTTAAACTTGGTCTCCTCCTCTGCGTGGAAACCCTATCGGGCCATTAACCGTTTTAGGAAACATATCAAAGGTTCGATGACTCTGCTTAGAGGTCATCTAGGGCTGTCACGCAAAGGATGAAACCAATTTGCACAATACACCTGATAAAATGTCGATGCCATGGCAACAGGACTTTGTTAAAATATGCTAATATTTTTTCAGAAACGAAGCTTTCTCGTCAGATATGAATTTTTAAAGATCTATGAATATCAAGTAATTCATATTTATATATTTCAGACGGAATGAACATCAGTAATAAAAACAGGGTGTGTCAGTAACAGACATGCGGTAGAAGTGAAACTTATGTATTACAGAGAAACATTTTAACATAGTATTGATAACTAGCCGTGCCCCGCGGCTTCGCCCGCTATTATCAAGTTAACAGTAGCCTATGTGTTAATCCTAGGTATAATCTATGTTCATTCCAAATTTCATCCAAATTCATTCAGCCGTTAAAGCGTGAAGAGGGAACAAACATACTTACACACTTTCACACAAACTTTCGGATTTATAATATTAGTAGGATTCATCACAATGTTAACCCCCACGACTTTTTGTCACACAAAAAGGTTGGGCATCAGAATTTCAAAGCCCTCCCATAAGTTTCACTTCAAAAACAATATTTTTCAAACATCAGGAAACAGAAAGAAAGACTCTATTTTGTTGCAAGTATGTCGCTCAGTTGCAAATACAATAAAAATAAACCGTAACAGAGTCATCATTCGAAACAAAAGAATATACTATACCCATACCAATTGAACCAATAACTAAATTCTTTTTCAAATACCGACCAAAGTCGGCTCCCAAATCAAAAAGTACCGAAACATTTGTTATACAAACATTTGACATCTCTAAAACTGAACAAATACATAATGATACTTCAGCTACTGTTGATTGAGAGAAAGAAAGAAGTACAAAGAAACACGTAGAAGAAAAGGGATAAAAAATGAAAGCACTTGCATGTGTGCATGATGAAAGTATGAGTGGAATAATAATCAGACATGACAATGCTGTGGAATCCAAAGAAGGAGTACAAACAGGGTTAAAAGGTGAAGCTAGAATTGCTGTAATTAGAGGTGCTGGCGCATAGCGATGCAAATTGTGGCGATTCTGGCTTGGTTGATACGAGAATTTAATTTTGCAGTTACATGCAGTACGAAAGCTCTATATGGTATGATTAGATGTTAATGTACATGTGCCTGATAGCATTGACTTCAATTATTTCAATAAAGCTTTCGCATTAACGATTGGATTTAACGAGTACGTTTTTTGCATTCATATTTTTGTTAAGCTTATTGAATTCATTTTTGCAAGACCTAAGTTACCTACAAGGCACCAAGCTTAACTAACTCAAGTGCTCAAACGCAGTATCAGTGGGTAGCGTTAAAAAAATTATGTGCTATTTGGAACCGCTTTAAAAGCGCCGTAGGATGACATTGTGAGGAAACTAGCATATCCAAGAGACACAAAACTGTATTTTACAAACCTCTATTCCGAGAAAAGACCGGAGTGTCCGCGTATAAGGTTAAACAATCTCATGTGTAACTGGATACTATCAAACAAAGACCACCTTAAAACCTAATCTTCATCGACCAACACTCGTTTTTCTTCCCCAATTACCTTCGGTCCAATAAGGTAATTCGAACAAGAAGTCCAACCCCACAGATAGCTTAGCAGCTCGTGTTGGCACGCCCGCGACAGACGGTTTACATTAGGGATGGGAAAATAATCGATAATTACTATGTTTAATTATGATGATATAAGTATGGATATAACCTCTTATCCTCAACATAACACAACACTCTATGTTTATTTTTTAATTTTTATAATATTCGATTGTTCTAAAATTGACCTAATTTAATTAGATCAAAGTTAAAAGCTTAATACTAACTTTTAACAAACGTTTAACTTTGATCGAATTATGTAACAATAGGTATCGTTTGGTTGATCTGACACACAATGTTCATAACATAACATAGGTAATCCTATTTTAGCTACACTATTCGAATATTTATATATCTATTCGAACATATATATATTTGTAAAGGCTGTTGAATTATGTATGTAAATAAATAAAAAAACTGAAAAATTAGCCATTTGTGGGGCTGTGAGTGTGAAATCGTTTATTTTTATTTAGTCATGGTAAGAGTACAAATTGTTTCACTTGTTATTGTAATATTTAATACAACATTTTTAATTAATTCGACTAATCAAATTCAATAAATTGCTGAACATGTCGATATACCCCCATCAACATCATTTTTGAAACAGGAATGTCTATACCTATATAGAGGAAAAAGAGAAGCGATAAAATAACTTATAGGCGCGATATGACATATCTTGTGGATATGTAAGATTGTAGAGCAAGAAGTACATTATAAATATTTATAATACTTATCGATGTTTTCATAAATATCCTCCCTAAACATAAAGTTAAACCCTTAAATCGATAACAACCGGTTCATTACAAAGCGATTTGAGTCGATTATGGCGTTGCTTTTTGTAAAAACAGATGTCTGCTTAGCCATTTACGAAAACGTCTAATTAGAACCCTTTGGTCCGCGCCGTGAGCAAAGAACTTTTGAATATTTCTATCGAATGGAAACCTCAGTAACAATGTACACTGTAAATAAGGTTAATTAATACAGTTTTTGTGTAGCTAACCTTAAGATTTCAGTGCTTTTGCGGCGTTTTAATTCCGAGTCTAAAGACAATTATAAATTTTCAGATTCACCATTTCTTCAGCGTTGCCAAATTCTATTTGCCACCACTGTAAGGGTAAAACCACGTTCTTGAAAGAAATAAAGACGGAGTTTAGCCAAGAAAGTGAAAAAAAGGCGTTGTTGATTTTGTATAATTTTCCGAAACCTATGTTTCTTCGAATGTTAATGTGTGTTAATGGTGGACTATTAACCGTTAATATTTAGTAAACGTACATAAGTGTAGGTAAATCATACAAAGTTGAAAAGCGTGATTTTCGCTTTCACTCCAAAACTCCAATAAAAGTTCTAGTACCTAAAGTTTCTATCACTTTACTAGGGCATGACTTGATTATGATGCTGCCAACCTAGCGCACCGTTTCAAGTACATGAAATACAAACGCAAACAAACGCATTCACACTCACAGCCCAGCACTAAGTTCAAAGACTTATATCGTGGGTTGCGGAAACATTTACATCACACACACATAAATAAATAAATAAATTTCGAGTATTTTTATAATAGATAAACAAGCATTTTGCATTTGACCAATATCTCACCTGGTGGAAAGTCATGGTGCTTCCGCAGACGTAACACGCTTGCCAAAAAGATATCAATTAATTACTCCAAGCAGAAATCGAAGAAGACTCCCAAATTATACCGATCAGGGAATATAGACGCGATCATTGAGTTTCATTCCTTATGTAGGTATATTTTAAGGACTTGACCCTGGAAGCTGGAAACATTTACATGTCACACACACAATCACTCCCAGAAGCATAAATATCCCTAAGGAAACCGGGTATCGAGCCCAGCCACCTAAGTCTTCAAATACTCCATTGATTTTTAAAATCGAATCAAATAATGTATAGAGGATTGGTTCCTGCTAATTATTGATCAATGTTATTGTGGCTACAATGTAATAAACGCAAATTAAAATAAATAAACTCTTGCAAAAAAGACACAAGCAAATAATACTTATCCAATGGATCAAAACAAAATGAAGTAAGCTAAAATAAATCAATGTAACGCCACAACCTCTATACGCTGTATTGAAGTGTTATAGTAGTAATAAAGCCTAACCAATGATCCACAAACAATGTAGATAGACCGTGGATATAAAACTGTTGCACAACGGAAAGACGGTCCGACACGTTTTTATAAATATCCCTTTGAAAGTGCCCTACATACTAGATGATGGGAGAGCTGAGTGGGCGATAGCCTTGACACTACGACCCTAGTAGAATAGTAATGTAGAAATTAATAACTACATTAATGAGTAGGATGCATGGAGGCAACTGCACAAGCGCTTTCTGGCGACAACATAATATAGATATACCTAAGTTAATATTTTTTTTTTTTTTTATTTGTGACAGGCTAGTGTTTGACCACTTTCTCATCCGATGGCAAGTGACGATGTGATCGAAGCTGGTAAACACACTAGACCTGGAATACGCAGGCTCTCAAGGATAACTGCCGGAACACCGTATTTGGCTTGGCGGCAGACTTTCAACTTGATGGTGAATTTCTGTATTAGTCATCCTACCTTTTACGAATATGGAACAAACGCTCGCCGTCCAAACCAAAATTAAAATTATTTAAATAAGGTTCGCATTATATGGCTATAAAAATATTTAATAAAATTCCCGTCGAGATTAAAAAAGAAAATAATTGAACTAAAAAATAAAACATTTTTTTTTTCCAAACAAAATTAAAATCACTTTTAATACATCAATGTTACTATACCGTAAAAGAGTTTGTTGAAGAAAATATTGTAACGGTCTCACGATAAATACACAATTAACACATTTAATGTAATTTCTCGCCTAATTTATCACTAATTTCTTTCATAATTAATTAATACCTAGTTAAGTTTAGATTTAATATGTGAATGTTAAAATAGAATATTATAATTTTTTCAAACTTTGTCTGTACTCGTTGTTACGCCTTTCCAGGGTGCATGCAAATAATTATAATTAAGTGTTATTGTAATGTTTACATGTGTGCAATAAATAAATAAAAGTGTGATGTTGTGAGTGGCATAAATAAGTCACGACTCAGCATAGGTACGACTAAGGTTAAACCATTGTCATTAATTTCCAATCCTTTATTGTTATACTAGCGCACTCTCACTCACATCGTTGCTTACCAACAGGTCAGATTGTGGTCAAACGCTAGACTGTCAGACTATAACCAACTGTTCCAAAATATAAAAAAATGTTTTGATAAAAACTTACACATTTTGAACTATTAAATTAAAACTAAAACGGGAATCAGCGTGACTTACGAGTTGTCGATGTCTAGATAGACAATTGTCAATTGATGTGTAAGTCATGCTAATTCTCGTTTAAATTTCGCAATTAATACAAAAAAAATATGTTAGGATAGAAAAGTAGAAGATTAGCTAAACTAATAACATAAAATATTTAGTACGCTGTAGATGTACTACTGTTTATTTTGTGGCCGTAGGTACTCTCTAGCAATGTATCAGTGGAAACATGCCTGTTTCCCACACCGAAGACGAGTCGTTAAGTCACCTGCAGAATTTCCCCCGTTGCCCAATAAAGTCATACATTCTCGTCAGCCGCAACCCCAAAGCGCACTTTCCCCTCCCACGTTTTTTACAACGTCTCATTGTTTTTGCCCGATTGGCATTTTCGGAATTCAGCCATTTACATAAATGCCCCACAGTCTTCGTTGAGATGTAAAGACGCCGCGAACGGGTTGCGTACAACCGAACGTAAATGGTAAAGCCCTGTATGCAGCGTTTGTTTTTTGTTTTTGCTCAAAAGTTTCAAAAGTTGCGACATTTGTATGTTATATTACTATTTTGAAAGCTTTTTTTGTCTTTGTGTCGTTGAAGTGGATTTTTGCGGTTTAAACAGATTATTCTCGTGAACGGCAATGCGAGAATCTAAAACCTTGAGGCAGGGTTTGAATCCGCGGCTATAGGGTGTCATGCCCTATTGCTCTAACTGCTGAGCTACTCAAGCCCTGAAGCGTCGAAATTATCCTTTCCTTGACCGCGGGTTCAAACCCCGCCTCAAGCGATAATTTTTCCTTTCTATATTTATCAAAATAATTCTACCTAGCATGGATAATGCTATATAAACAAAATAAATGCGTATACCTACTGTACCTTATCACGTTGCGGACTCGTGGACACAGTTTTGCATCACTAGTGTGACTACGAGTAATTTCTTTTAGTCGTGGTTACACTACTCTAAAAGAGATCGTACTTGACTGCATAGTAGGTAAGTAGTGAAGTGCCCGATAGATAAAATATTCATAAGGTTAAGGTCAAATATCTAGTAATTTCGAATTCCATCTACTATTGACACGTAAATTGTCTTCCTGTTATATTAGTATTTTGCTGACAAAAAACAAGTATGTTTGTGAAAAATGGTTAATTGTTATAATTTGGAGTTTCACAATAATAGTAATAGGTATATATTTTTCTTCTATGATGTTAATGTTTATTATATTTATATATGTATATTAGATCCTAGAAGAAAGACGACTGTAAAGTTGTAGCAGCAAGATAATCTTCTAATATAATTTTGCAAATGTTCTTATAGTCTTAATTATTGGTATATTTTATATATTAGTGGTAATAAATTAGAAGTATTTGTTATTACTATTTTTTATATCATTGGCGGCTCATAAAAGTGTCGATTATTGAGATATATCTAAAACGATAATGAGTTTTTAATATAATTCAGCGTCGAATCGGGAGTCGAACCGCAAGCTATCAATCTTAACCGCCTGGCGCCCGTCTTCTCACTGACCCTAACACCCCATTTTGGTAAAAAATAATAAAAACTTAACCGAAGCTACTATAAAGAATGGCTAACAAAAACTTTAATACTCCTTACAAAAATCCCACACAAATTTCAACTTAATCACCTTCAACAGAAGAGCGCTATTGATAGAAAATAAAACTCACAGTTTTGTAATTAGATTCTGACAGTTTGAAATCGGCAAAGAGACCGACTGTCAAAAAGCCGGCGCCAGAATCAACTCGCCGTAAATAAAACATCGCGAAATTTGAAATTTACGATTTTTACGTTTGCCACGTTTTGTAGCGAGAGGATTATGCGATTCTTTTTGGAGATTAGAGATTGAAAGTCAGCATTCAAAAATCGAACGGCAGCGTATTGTTGGACTCAGAGTAAGAAACAGATGAGTCACTCGTGTAGGTATAGGTATAAAAAGTCGCATAAAAGCCATTGGCATCGTGCACTGAAAATTTATAACATTACCTTTGGCAACGAAACTGATACAAATTACCCACTTTACGGGGCTTCCGTACTATGTTATTGCGTAAAAAATATAAAGACGTGCATTTTGTTAGCGCTAAATCATACGAGTCGCCGCCGACAGGTATATTTAGTGATATGAAAAGCGGCCGGGATTAGGCAATTTTATATTTATGATGCAAAGCTCTTCGGAATTGTGACTCTTTTTCACATTACGTAATCATGGGTATTTGGTTTCAGAAAAACATAAATTTCGCTCATAAGGGGTAAAATGGAGATTGATACTAACTTAAAATACATACATCCAATTTAAGTTATTTTGAATTACTTATGTTGGTTGGTACTTTTATTACTGTTTTTTATGTTTACAAAGTTATAACCGCAATAAAATAAAATAATTATTTCAAAATCCACTAGAAATCTTTGTAAGCGATAGGGCAAACGAATAAGGGAAGTTGACCAATCATTGTCATCAAAATTGTGTGAACTGACGTCACGAATCAGATTAGCCACGTGCATTGCGCTATTTGAATTTTCCATGCATTTTTTATTACTTTTTAGTTATTTCAATTCATATTTTAAAGCATTTAAATAAGGAATTTATTTTATACGTATAATAAATTTAAAAAAGCGACCGTTATTTAAATCTAACGCATATTATGTTCGTTTCTAATTCTTCAGTCTGATAATTTTATAATGAACTCTTTACTATCTGAGCTTAAACCTATTGTCAAAAATTGGCTATTTACACAATTTTACCTATTTGTGACTGATATCTGATTATAAATCAAAATCAAAATCGTTTATTCGCATGGGCCCCAAAGAGGCACTCATGAAAGTTAATGATTCTATTGCCAGATTCGCAAAATTACAGCCATCTCGAGAAGAACCTGGCAAGAAACTCGGCGACGCATTTTTTTCATTCATTTTTTTAAAACATTTTTTATCTCTAATACATAATTTTATTAACCTAGGTGTTATTATGGTAGTCGCTAGAAAGCGCTTGTGCAGTTTGCCTCCATGCATCCTTGTCAAAAATAAAAAAAATAATTAAAATATCTAAGAAATTAAATCACTAAACTAAAGTGCATAAAGATAGGTATAACAATATTTCAATCAGAAGCTGTGATCATTCAGATGAATGATTGATAGTAGTGTCTTGAGTGACTCATCTGTACGCATAATAAACTTTGTCTATGATAGTTATTACGTGACATATGAAATAAATAACAGAGAAGATAAATAAAGGGAGTTTTGCCGCGAAACTGAAAAAACAGCGTTGTTGATTTTGTATAATTGTCCAAAACCTGTGATTCTTCGAGTGTTAATGTGTGATAATGGTGGATTATAAACTGTTGATACTTACTAAACGTGTATAAGTGTAGGCATATCATACACATTTGAAAAACGTGATTTTCACCTTCGCTCCGACACTCCAATATAATTTCTAGTAAAGTTTCTACCACTTTACTAGGACATGACTTGACTATGACTGAACCTTGACTCTTTTACTTGACTTATTCTGTGACTTGTGAAGTTGTGACTAGGACATTTAATATGAAATACTCTTCAAAATATATAATTACTTGACACTGGCTAAATGCTCAAAATTGCGAAGCCAAAAAAAACTGAGAAGAGAAATAAAGGATTATACATTAGACGTACGAAAGTTACGAATAACTAGTCATTCACTCCAAACTAAGACCTCACGCCTACATTTTTTCTAATAGAGAAAATCTTTATTTTCTATGATTACTGTTTGAATTTTTATAAAAGTACATGATATAATGGATATTACACGTAAGTTTTAGTTTTAAATGTAGGCGTTTTTGAGATGCGAGTAGACCCCGTGTATGAAAACAGTGACTCTAGTGTCCTACCAAATTTTGCCAATTAACACTCCTTCTGTAGTTGCAAAGCCCTTTTTAACAATTTCAACATTCTCTCAATCTCCTACTTACGTATATGAGCTCCCTTAATATTTAAATTTATATAATTTTATTATTAATTTGACTTTACTCACTGATAATCTGAAGTAGTTCGCTTGTATGGTTTTGAAGCTGAATGCCTATCAAAAAATAAAAAATGCTGCACCCAAGTCAACTCTGAGATTTCGATTGGCTCGGCTAATTCTATTTCACATTATATTCTCTAGATTATTAGTCACCAAACGTAAGGTCGTAAGCTTATTGGTATTCTATAGGTACTTTACATTTTGGAGAGAACGCGCAGAAATTACACTTTTTTACTTGACTTTGACTTGTGACTAGGACTTTTAATATGAATAACACTTGAAATGTTACCTGACACTGGATGAATGCACAAGATTTCGAAGCCAAAATTTAAAAATAAATTACATGAGTACCTGAGCCTTTCGCTATATCTAACAATAAGGTAAACTGTCTAACGTCATAATGAATGACATACCTCCAGTTTGTTCGAAGCGATTCGTTTCTCGTTTATCACATAGGGAAATTACTGGGAAATAACTCCACCCACCACTCTTCGGCCCACAAAAAGTTGCAAATCAGAATTTCAAAGCCATCCCATAAAAAAAACACTTCAATAAATTAAAACCTAAATACGAAAACGCTGTATCAAATAAATCACACTTACTCACTGGAAAGTACAATCACCGCAAAAAATCTTATGCAACAGAAACAATAATTCATTCATAAACATCTATTGCCAGTTGCATATTCATATTCGGAATGCCGGCTCGGTCACAACTCCAGACGATTTAAATTTAGAACGCTCGGTTTTTTTACGTCGCGTCAAAGTATTTTGGTTGCAAAATACCGTTTCAGCGCAATCGGCGGTGGAAACGCGAAAACGAAAGCTAAAACTGTCGAATACCTCACTCGTTAAGGGTGCATCGGAGACGCAAGTATTCCGCAGGTAGCCCCGTCTGTCTGGGCGTACTAAAATATCCCTGGAATTAGTGAATGGATTTGAATGCGATTTTAACTAATGCCGCTTTCCGATCTCATTTTTTTTTCTTATTTAAGTTTACGATTCCATTTCGATGAATCCTTCTTTATATATTACTTTCATCGCTACACGCACATTTATGTTCGTAAGTTTGCTCATCAATCTATCAAAACTTGTTATGTATCACCTGAAGATTGTTATCTTGGTTTTTAAATCAACACCCGATGAAAAGTTACGATGGAGTTGCACTCAAAGCGCACATACAGACTAATTACAGGTGAATTTATTTATTATGATGTGGACTGCAGTAATTTTTTTTTATTTTGTCTCCGCTAATTTTTGCATATACCTAAAGTGCAATAACTAAAGTGTAGGTATTAGGTACATATTTCGTAATAGAAGTCCTAGTCACGAGTCAAAGTCAAGTAAAAGAGTCTAGGTCATGTCCTAATAAAGAGGTAGATAGTTTACTAGAACTTCTGTTGGAGTTTTGGATCGAAAGCGAAAATCACGTTTTTTTTAACTTGATTTTCCTACTTTCATGCGCTTTCACTATGTATTAACGGTTAATAATCTACCAAAACACATGAACCACTCAAAGAATCACTGGTTTTGGTAAATAATACAATATCAGCAACGCCATTTTTTCACTTTCGCGGCAAAAACTCCAGTGCATTTTGAAGATTTCCAAGATGGCGCTGACAGGTGTTTCACGATTTGCGGCGCGCTGTCGTCGACCGTCGGCGGATGCAGGCGTTGGGTTTTCCCGCTGTTTTTCGTCGCCGCTCATAAATTTATTACACTGAGTGTACCTGTGACCTAGATTTTTTAGATCTCCGACTTTTCAGAATTTTGTGACGTATTATTAATTTGTTGTAATGTAATGGCACAGATCTGGGTTTATTATTAAATTGTTTTGGATATAAATATGTCAGGTATGAAAAACTTCGTCTGCATTGACATTTTATCATCATAATTGAAGAAGGCAGTTTAAAACGCGGGATTAGTTTACTTCTTAAAATATTTACATTTAAACATAATATAGACAATTTTCTTTTGACAAGTTTTTCAGAGGAAAATTGTGTTTTTGGCGGGAATCAAAACCGGTGCCTGCGGCGTAGAAGTTCAGGGGCTAAGCATCTTGTGGCTAACAGAACTGTCTAGTAGAGTACTACTCAGAGTATCATAAATATACTAACATTATCTCAATTACTATTGATTTATTTACATGATTTAGAATTTTTTTCGTCTTTATGATACTCATAAAATCAATTTCCGAAACCTGGTCGGAGCATTTTTCTTCGACAATTAAATAATACGTAAGTACCTGTTAAAATAATAATAACCAACTAATAATGCATGGGACTAAGAAAGAATCGTTAAAATTTCTAAGCAAATATTTGAAATTCAAGTATTTGAATTCTATTTTCAACAATCTATCAGAGCTTGGATGAGGCGACGAGGGATAAAAATGCTGGTACTTATTTGGCTCAACGTTACAATTACAATTGAAATTGCAATTCAGAGACGCAATGGCGCCAGCATGATGGAAACGCTACCCACTGGTAGTGGGCTTGAGCACTTGAGTTATCTACTACTTTTAGTTAAAACTACAATACTAGTATTAGTTTAGTTTTAAGAAGTATAGACAACTGGCTTGTAGATAGCAGCGTCATAATTAACACATATTATATGTAACCATAGTTTTTGCCGATTTATCTTTGGTAATAACTTAGGCTGATCGCCAACTTTACCAGTCTTTCGTCTCACTTTATATTACGAACTGAAAGCTAGCCGTCATAACCGACAGGACACGTAATAAGCGATGTTTATGAAAGTCCATACATACTGTAACGCGACACCCACTCGGCTGTATGGAAGCATGTAATGTCTCAATCCGAAATGCGTTCTTAGGGACGAAAAAGAAAAAGTTAGGTATGGTTCGCAGAAAAAGGAATGTACTAAACACCACATTTTAATATAGACAATAGAATTGTTTTTTTCAACTAGATTGAATTGAGCTTACAAGCCTACAAGTTTATTTGTAGTATTCAATCCAAGCGCTCAAGCTCACGACCAGTTAATTTCTTTATTTTCCCATAGAATAGTCTAGTAACTAAGTTCATTAAATAAAATGTCCAATGGTATTTAACGAGGTTTCACTATTTATGTCTTATGACTAGGAAATGGTATCGACTGCTTATCGTGCTGTCCTAAACACGATAACACTTCGTTGAAAATCATCACCCAAATCGATTACATAGACATAAATATATCATTATTTGTAGTAAAAAGAAACGAAATGGGTATTATAACATAAAAAATATCACCCTTATAAACACTACGCGTACTGAACAATGCTAACATTGCTTATCAAACAGTTACAATTGACTGGACCGTAATTGGAGTGTCCCATTGCTTTATTTGACGGCACCCATGCGGTGAGAAGTAGTGAACTTTTTATAACGCCGCCGGGCCATATTTTATCTAGGGTGGCAAGAATTTGACCCCTATTTGACACCTGATGCAAGATTGTACTTGAAGAGCGGACCAGATTCAGTTCCTTCTTAGACCTTCTATGACTTAGCAAGTAGTATCACATCATTGCTGTATGTAATGAACGTGGAAACAAAGCGCTGTATGCGAATTTGAGTAACTGTGACTACTTTATTATTGTATCTCTGATAAGCTAGTGAATAATCACTATCTCACCTGATGGTAAGTGCTGGATCAAGGATATCAAGGATGACTTAGACAGACTTAGAACGACTGGCTCTCAAGGTCTTCAAGGACACTTAAAGTAAAAGTATTTAGGTATTTACGATAGAGCGGTACTTACATAGGAATAAATACACATGGCCTTGGGTCAGGTGCGTCTTTTCTGTGGGCCCAGACTAGTGTTGTAAACTAATAAAAGAATATTCCTATTGACTGTTATTTGAAACATTAATGGGCAGTGTTTTGACTTCCGAGTTGCAACTGCCTGCGTAGGTTAACTAAAACGACGACAGTGGGCGCCACCATCGTCGTCAGAAAAGTATTGAACACAGGAGCTCTCAGAGCTTGATAGATTTTGAAAGGAAAAGGTACCCCTGTCGTATTACAGGCAGAACGTGGCTTCGAAGTTGTTGAAGAAAGTATTGTAAAATGGTTTATGGTTTCGTATTGTTGTTGTGTCATTGTGTAATCACATGTGAGTATTACCCTGTTTTATTAATTACATCGATTTCGAAACCTTCCTAGTTAACGCATTTATATTTGAAGTAGGAAACTTTGGCATAAAGCTCGATATGCTAACATAAGGCAACGCATGTATCTTGTGTGCTCGGTTCACGTCATTAAAAGAAAACAAGTAGTAAATCTAAAATTTTCCTATTAAACTATTATGCTATCGGTACCGCGCGTCTCGTTCTATTTCCATCTCGCCCGCCCAGCCAAGTTTATTGACACTGCCCACCGCCCCACCCGGACACTATGCACTAGTGTTATTGCCCACTACTTGCGAAATGGGACTACCAGGTGGACATTAGGTACTTACGACGACGGACGAAGTGTCAATGGCTTTTTAGGTAATTTTACTATCGTTTGAGAGTTGACATTTATATCTACACGTGGAACAGGGTAACCGGCCCGGCTAGAGCGGTCACTTTATTTACATACTAGCAGCGCCCCGCGGTTTTACCCGCGTAAGCACGGATCTGCGGGAATTCCGGGATAAAAAGTAGTAGCCCATGTGTTAACCCAGTGTGTCAGCTACCAAATTTCATCAAAATTGATCCAGTCGTGAGTGTGAAAAAGTAACAAACATACAAACACCCTCACAGACTTTCGCCTTTGTAATATTAGTGTGATGTCATATCCATGCCGCTATTATGATGGACACGATATCCACATGGTAGTGGGCTTAAGCACTTGAGTTACCTACGTTAAAGCCACGCCTAAAGTTTGCGCAACTATGTATATTACGACTAGGTCCAAATTATTTTGCTCCATCCAAAAGTTGTCTAGAAGATATCGCTTTAAGTGGTAAGATCGCCAATAGTACTAGCCTAAGCTTATGTGAAGGTCTTTTAATGTATTTTCCTTTATTTATGGTGTACAATATGAAGAGTTTATGTTCCCCTAACGGTATAATCAGGAGTTTTCGTCTCTGGGATGGTAAGTACCAGCTTGAAGGTCTTGAGTCTATTGACCGATGACCAAAAAGTCTAATTGGCGATAATAAGCTAATTGACTCCAGATTGCAGAGCCTCGGTCACAGACGTATGGTCGTAAGTCTATCGGTATTCTATCGTTTGTATTTTGGAGAGCGTGCGCAGAAATTACATAAGTTAATACCACCATGCCCCTTTTATCATCTAACAACTAGACAAACTGTCAAACGTCATCCATTTATGGTTGACATACCTCCAGTTCGCTCGATTCATTTTGCTTCTACGTTCATCATCCGTACAGCGAAGGAGTGGAACTCATTTCTTGCGTCATTGTTCTCCGAGGGGTATAATCTGGGAGTCATCAAATCAAGAATGGATAGATATCTTCTAGACAAGCATGCTACATCTTCGGCTACATCATCGATTTCCATCAGGTGAGATTTTCAATTGCTTGCCTATCGAGCATAAAAAAAAGCTATCTATCTATTATATTTTTTCTGTTGCGGCGAACGCCCACTCGCTTCTCTCACTCACGTTATAGTCACTCAGTATCATACATAGAAAATCCACACCTCCAGCTCAAAAAATGAATCAAGTTATCATAATATCTGTTCCAGGTTTAATAAACAGTTTAAACAATAAAAACTATCGGAAGATTGCAAATTCGCGAGTGCAACGGTCGGGCCCGCAGCTGCTTGCACATCTGCCGCGACACGCGCCACTTGCACGAAAAAACCTACCGGCTGGCCGACGCACGCTTAGCTTGTTTGTAGAGGCTACGATTAAGGTAGCCTGGCAAGAATTATGAAAGGAATTAGGAAGTTCACTCAGCAATCAATGCATTGAACGACTGGGGACACCTTAGCTTGTTTGTGTAGAGGCAACGCGGCAACGATACCCGAATGTCTTCTAAACGCGGGACTTCGTAACTGTTTTAATTGGCATTCATAACAAAAATGATATGTATAATTATTTACTGGAATATGTGAGAAAAAATATATGAGAAATATATCTTCTTTTTCAAATATTCATAACAAAACCTGATATATAAAGATATTCGTCGGAATTTGTAAGATATGAGAGAAATCATCTTCATTTTAGAATATTCATAACATTTGAAAATGGACATCATGGATTTCTTCACGGTGCTACTATCACGGGAACCAAGCTCGTTGCAGGACTTAAAACGACCACGGATTAAAAAAAAAAAAAGTATTTATTGCCAAAATTACTCAGAGAACATGACAACAACAGGTGGATAAAACAATCTATTTATCTATCTATACATATATATCAATTGATGTTTGCTAGTCTCACAACAACTCGAGAACGGCTCGACCGATTTGGCTGATTCTTTTTATGTTGTGTTCGTAATTGTCAGGGCAAGGTTTGTATGTAACATTTTTTTTGAAGAACAGAATTTGCACCCGGGCGAAGCCGGGCGGATCGCTAGTAATAAATATAGAGCAATATGTAAGTCATACTTTAAAAATAAGTACTAACTACGGGCCAATTGCCTATATTTCCTAAAACTAAACTAAAATTATATACAGCAAAGAACCAAGTTACCTACAAGACATCGAGCCTATAGGTAACTCAAGTGCTCAAGCCCACTACCAGTGGGTAGCGTTCCCATCATGCTGGCGGCATTGCCTCTCTGAATTGCAATGCTAATACGTTGAGCCAAATAAGTGCCAGCATTTTGATCAAGCAATATGTTTATTATAATAATTGGGAGACACTCAGCACTGTGCTGAGCAAATTACGTCTACGCTGAATTAGAATGCAGGCTATATATAATACTCGGAGACGCGATCACGATTTCAACTGTCTGCGAGAAGTATTTTGTTTACCCAACATACATTTTCTTTTAGAATAAAATTGTTTTTTGTATTGTTAAGAAAAGGCTAACAATATTATGAACAACCTTTGTCTCTTTTTCGTGCTATCGGAGCGATAGTCGTAACAGCATGCTGCAGCGCGCGCTGACATGGACTATATTGTAATAGAAATTCGTTCGATATTTGTACCGACCCGTATAAAGGTGTTCCGTACAATTTATGCAGATGTTTATATGTTTAAAACATAGATAATCGAAGATGTTTACAGCAGCCCCACAACAAACATGGCCTCTACGGCGCGACCACGCCTCCCCGCGCATGCGTACTACGCGCGAAGTGGGTATGCCTCATGTTGACCTAGAGCCCAAAAATATGAAGATTTGTAAGCTCGTTTGCTGATAAGAGGGGTATCGGGTTCGATACCCGGCGGGAACTCAAGTTTTCTCCCCAAGGGAAATTTGTGTTTCTGGTTCTGGTTGTGATTGTTATTGTGTGTGTGATTTGAATGTTTCCGGCACCCACGACACAAGTCATCGAACTGTGATGTGAAAGCGATTATTTGTGATTCCTCGGAAGCTTAAATCTCCGATTAAGTAAAAAAAATCTATATCGTTTATTCACATGAGCCCCAAAGAGGCACTCATGAAAGTTAATGACTCTACTGCCAGATTCGCAAAATTACAGCCATCCAGAGAGGAATCTGGCAGGAAACACAGCAGCGCATTTTTTCGTAATATTTTTTTTAATACTCTTAATTATAACATAATTAATACAGGAATTATACTAAACTAGGTGTTTCTATATTATGTACTTTTTTGCCAGAATGCGCTTGTGCAGTTTACCTCCATGCATCCTTGTCATTAATATAATCATTTGTTTCTATTTTTTTTAATCTAACCCGATACCCGTAGCTTTAAGGAGAACACGTACTCAACTTAGCCAACGCGCAGTTCAACGTCAGAAATCCTTTAAACGGGTAAATTACAAAGTTCATTGACACGAACAAATAATAGACAATAAGTTGCACAATAATAATCAAAACTGGTACCAACAGTAAGTTAAGTAAAGCGTTCTAACTTACTAAGTAAGATAATTAGCGGTACTATAGCCGGTCGCGGCTTTGTTCCGTGGATGTTCCCACGACCTGCCTACATAAGTACATACAAATATATGATCATATCTCTGGGTACATCAGAAAGTTATGCTTTTAAAGTAGTACTAGTACAAGATAGGTGGGTGTATCTAATACCTCAGGGAATTCTTTAAAGAAACAGGCATACTTACCATGCCTTCGCTTTACATCTTTGAAAATATTATGCATGTTCGCAAAAATATTAGTAAATATAAATTAAGAAGCGACGCACACAATCTTAATACTAGATATAAGCATAAAATTACAGTGCGCGCATTTAGATTAAGCAAAACGAATAAATCTTTTATGGCAAATGGGGTTAGATTTTACAATAGAATTCCTAATACCGTAACTGAATTACCACTGGGAAAGTTCAAATCTGTATTAAACGGGCATTAATTAAGAAAGCTTATTATAAGACTACAGACTATATTAATGACAAGGATGCATGGAGGCAAACTGCACAGGCTCTTTCTAGCGACTACCATAATAACACCTAGGTTAAGAAAATTATGTATTAGAAATTAAGAATGTTTTAAAAAAAAAAATTAATGAAAAAAATGCGCCGCCGAGTTTCTTGCCAGGTTCTTCTCGAGATGGCTGTAATTTTTCGAATCTGGCAATAGATTCATTAACTTTCATGAGTGCCTCTTTGGGGCCCATGTGAATAAACGATTTTGATTTTGATTTGACCTTTAAATGAGCAATTCTTGTATATAGGTACATATATATATATAGGGACATATATATATAGGTAATCAGGTTCTCGGAAATGGCTCCAACGATTTTAATGAAATTGGTTTCGGGGGTGATAAATCGATCTAGCTTGGTTTCATTTATAGAAAACTTCGTTTTATCCGTGTTTTCAGCCGAGCAAAGCTCGGTCATCCGGGTACTTATTATAATAATAGGTTATCCTAATCCTAATTCCTATTTCCTAATAACATTAAAAATGTGATAGTTTGTGTGTGTGTGTGTGTGAATGTTTGTTACCACGTATCTCCGTAACGAACAAACCGATTCTTATAAAAGTTTGAATGTAGGTAGGTATTTGGGTTCCGGAATAACACATAAGCTACTTTTTAACTTAATTAACGCGAGCGAAGCCGCGCGGCACGGCTAGTTGAAAATAAAACACGTATACATGTTTACTACAACTGTAGTTGATTATAATCGTCCTTCTCAATTAGGCTAAACAACATGAATTAAGTATTATCAATTCCTATTTATTTATAGAAATACCTTTTCTTTGAACACTCCCCAGTTATCCATAATTATGATAAAAAATATCGTGTTAATCCTCATCATCAAATCCGTTAAATATCTAAGCATATAACCTATGTCTTCTAGCCTTGGAATAAGTTTCAAAATAAATTGTTCACAAAAGTTCACAGTAGCTTTTCCCTTATATTAAACCTGTTAAAAGCCGCTGTTCATTAACGAAATATTTACGTTGTTTACAACCTTCCCTCACCTATGTATAATGTATCCAATGCCAATAGATGGGTAATTACCGAGGTGGGTCAAGGCTGCCGCGCGTTGCCAACGCTAGTATATTTTTGTACTATTCTTTTGAATTGAAACGTTTGCGAAATTGGGACGTCCGTCATCTTTGCGATGATTCAATGGAGAGGAAAATTGTGTTCTCTTGGTCTATAGGAAAGATTGGGTACTAAGACAGATGTTTAACCCTCCTCGACGCAAAAACAGTTCTGTGTGCACGGCGGTAGCATCGTAGCTTTCAAAGATTCCTAAAGAATGGACGATAGTTATTAACCCCTGACGAAAAAGAGCGATGTTATAATTTTGTAATGTGTATCTGTGTGTTATTCTGTGGCATCTCGATCAAATCCCAAACGGCTGCGCTGATTTTGAATTAGTTTGTTTTTGTTTGAAATATGACTTGATCGAAAGTGTTCTATCTTCTAGCTATGTTCGGTAAAAATCGGTGCAACCGTCTCGGGAGTATGTTTTTAATGTGATTTTGCCACTTGTATTTACCTCGCATTATGTCAAGAGAAGATATAATATGAGATCTTTAACAAGAAGCAGTCTAGAGTGCCTCCAAACTGAAAAACTGACATTGCATGGCATGGCATGGCAAATTGTATCGGGATGCTTCTGAACTATGTATTGTGGAAACCGGTGTAGCCAGATATAAGGTACCACCTAAGGTACCTGGCTCTTGTATTTAGTGCACTTTAGGAAGTACTATGAGTATTTTTTATATTATCATTCTTTAGACATATATCAAATGTTTATAGTCTAGACAATCGTCAGACAAGAAATCCGAGGACGCTATATGAAACCATCAGTCAGTATTTGATAGGTCACCTACAATCGGGCACAGCGCACGAACATAGTGGGTAAAGTCAAGTTAAACGAGACTACCCAAAGCAATGCTATCAACATACATTTTACTATAGAACTGTGTATGAAAAGGTGCTACAAAAGACAGCAGAAAATATTAAAAATATAAAATAAAAAAATGAATGAAATAAACGACACAAGTTCTTGAACTTGTGTCGTTAACAATTAATTAATTAATTGTCATACGCGACGCGTGATCAAAATGCTGGCACTTATTTGGCTCAACGTATTAGCATTGCAATTCAGAGAGGCAATGCCGCCAGCATGATGGGAACGCTACCCACTGGTAGTGGGCTTGAGCACTTGAGTTACCTATAAGCTCGATGTCTTGTAGGTAACTTAGTTCTTTGCTGTACATAGTTTTAGTTTAGTTTTAGGAAATATAGGCAATTGGCCCGTAGTTAGGCAGTATAAAAAAAAAAAAATGTTCTTGAACTTAGTGTGGGACTGTCAGTGTGAATGCGTTTATGTTATGCGTTAGAATATCGAGCCATGCTCCTATTATGCTAAATAGTAATCTACATGTTTATACTGGGTATATAACTGGCTGGAAACTTATGACATAATGGCAATGATATGAGTTATGAACAAATTATTTGGATTTGTATAAGGTACAAAAGCTATTTATGGTATGACGATTAAAATTTCATTCAAAACCAACTTGAAGAGAGAAAGAGCGACAACAAGTACTTAAATTAGATAGACAAAGCTTCCGGATTTATAAAACAGTTATTTATAATATTAGTGTGACGTCATCAACAGTTAGTCTCTTAACTAAATGCCGAGGCATTATTTACGGTAAATAAACAGCTCGTGTCCTTTTATAGGTTCTAGTGACTATCGACATACTTACAACGGTTTGATAAAAAGTCAGTTGGTCTTTACAGAGTTACTTTGTGTCATACGTAACATGATTACGATATATATATATATATGTACATATATATGTTGGGTTCAAGTGTTACTTTGTTGTTTCTATTAGGCTTTTTGAACTGCCTGAATATAGTTCTACCTACCATGGCTAAGGCTATATAAACAAAATCAATCATTTATTAGTTTCCGCACATATACCTTCAACCACATTTCAAACGATTTTATTTATATAGCATTAGCCATGCTCGGCAGAACTATAGTGATAAATTTAGAAAGGAAAAATTATCGCTTGAAGCGGGATTTGAACCCGCGGCCATAGGGTGTCATGCCCTATTGCTCTAACCGCTGAGCTACTCAAATCCCGCTTCAAGCGATAATTTTTCCTTTCTAAATTTATCACATTTCAAACATACAAACACATATTCTCGGTATTTTATTAGTGTAAAACGTTTTCAGGTCTCTAACAACAGAATTGACATTCTGAGATATATTTCACTGTGGCTTTAAGCATCGGACCTTGGACTTGCATTCTATTGTTTTAATTAGTCGAATGCCTTATCTCATTAACTTCCGGAGATTTTGCAAACGTGAGGCGTTCTTGCTGCATTGTTGAATATTTTATAGCTCTACCATAGGCATTTAGAAATAGTGTGCTCTAGATCGGAAATAGGTATAATATTATACTGAGACAAGCTTAAGCAAGTTAAAAACCACTTGTTCCATCTTCAGCCGCATCGTCCCTTTCCATCAGGTGAGATAGCGGTCAAAGCCTATCCAGCATAAAAAAATCTAAGTTGAATTTGTTCAGTCGACAAGTTACTCATGATTTGTATTTCTCGAGTTATCTAGATGTTTATCGTGTGGTGGTGATGTCCGGAGCGAAGCTTTGAGACAGGAAATTGAGTTTCTCAAGATAGTACAATACAGTAGCAATACTTAATTGCATACCAAATAAAAAAAAAAACACTTAAATAAACAGGATGGGTCGTAGAGACACGTGATAGAAGTGAAACTTTTGTATTATAGGGAAATGTTTTTTTTTTTACTTTTAAACTTGATAATAGCGGACGAAGCCGCGGGGTACGGCTAGTAGCTTATATATCAACACCAAGGCTATCTTTTACCTTGATAAACGCGGGCAAATCAAATAAAAATCCTTTCACAAAACCCATAGCATCTATTTATATGTTTACGACAAAGTATAACTTCACTAATTAGCCAAAAGTTTTTGGTCAAAGTTCATCGACCCCACACGCGTTGTTCTTAATGCGTGTCATAAAACAGCCTCCGTGAGCCTGATTAAAGACGTAATACACTTTAACGGGCGGGGAGACGACCGATACAAACATTTTTACTTGTTTTACACCAATTGTGTAAATCTTAACACGTCTAATAACGACTTGGGATAATGGTAGTCTTCTTTTGATGTGATTCGCGGTTAACGACGGCGTTTCTTTAGTTGGGATGTGTCGAAAAACGGAGATAAATCAGTTTGATTGGAGTGTGATGACTGATAGTACAAACCGATTGGTATTGATTTTATTACAAGCTGCGCTGGCGTAAGTCCCGGACCCACGGAAATTCCTGGATAGTAAGTAGCCTTTGTGTTAATCCAGGCCATCTTAGGCCCAAGCTATCGGTACGTCAGTTATTATATTTATTACTAGATGTTCCATGAGGCATTGCCCGCGTAAATTTAAAAAATAAATATCGGTTCGAATTGTAAATCCAAACAATTCTTGAATCCACCTGAACACACACATAATTTCATCAAAATCGGCACAGCCGTTTACGAGGAGTTCAGTCACATAAACACCTACGGAAGAATTAAATATAAATAATTATATTGAATTCTTCCGTAGTTGTATTGTTTTTTATTTTTGAGTTTATGTGTTGGATAATTGGTTTTAATGGTAGGTCCTCGGCACTTTACAAACTTATCGAAAAATAAATAAAAAATAAGTTATATTTTTATATTTTTTTGTGTTGCATTGTCGATACCCTGCCACCCTGTGGAGTATTGAGCGCTAATTCAAAGTAACCTTGTATATACAAGTGAAGCTAATATAAAAAGCGTGTAAAAAGGCTGCTTAACTAAGAGGAGTGCTTAGCTAAGCATTGCATAGCGACATGTTTATAAGAAGACTATTAAGGTTTAAGTAATGCCGATTTCTAGTTACTATGCGTTTATGACATTTCTTATTAGCAATATAGATAAAATCGATTAATAAACACATTCAGTTACTAACATCATAAATATGTTCCGTATTAAATACATTATAATTAGAGATGAAACGGATAGCAGTTTGGCCGGATACCGGATATTCGGCCAACCATGTGGCCGAATAGCCGAATATCCGGCCGCCGGATATCCGGCGGAACTTAACCGTTTGGTGCATCGCACACACACACACACACACAAGCTTAGGCGGCGCGCGAACGATCGAGTGGACTCGGTTCGGTTCGGGTCTTTTCGTTGATGAGCGAAGCTAGCAATTGTTTCATTCATTGTCTTATTGTGTTGATTGCAGTGCAGACACGTGCGTGATCGTTTTATGTTATTATATTTGTGCTGCATGAGGTAGCAAATGAAAACAATACTGACCAGGTTCAACGTGAAGAAAGAAACGTGATAACTTGTGAGCTGGATTTTTATCTCAAGTCAGTGCGAATTGATCGCAATAGTGACCCTTATTCTTGGTGGGCAGCTAATGCCAAACAATACCCAAATTTAACAAAGTTTACCAAAATCTGTCTTTCAGCACCTTGCAGCAGTCTGTACAGCGAAAGACTTTTTTCTGCAGCTGGCCTTATTTATGAAGAGATGCAAAACCGCTTGCTACCTCTCAATGCAGAGAAATTAGTATGTATTCACCATAATTTGCCCTTAGTGCAGTATGAGTACTAATTAATTCATTTTCTTTCTATTACATTCATTTACTACTGTGTAATTAAAAATTTACAACTAAAACTAATCATATTTCTTAGGTGATACTAAGTCTAACTAAATAGAGCAAATAATTACTTAATTTTTTTTTTATCCAGATTTTTATTTAATTCGGCGGGATGCCTATCCGGCCCAATAGTAGTTAGTTATCCGGTATTCGGCCGGATAGTATTAAGGCCGCCGGATAGTTACCGGATATCCGTTTCATCTCTAATTATAATCCCCTTGTTATGTTTATAGATCACATAATATTCTATACAGATCAATCATTATCAAATAAGACATTACTCGAGGTGTTTATGGGTAATAAATGCGTTCACCATTCCAATTTATGGGTACTCTACGGTATTTTGTTAGGAATAAATTATGTACAAACTCTGGAACGGCTCATATCAGTAAACATAGTATCTGATGATATTAAATAATAATGAATATAGTATGTTTGGTAATTTTGAAGGTATTTTATTTACTTCTTTATTTAATTGAAATTTTTAATTAAATATCAGTAATATTTTATTCCTATTTAAGAATGATTAAAAAAAATTAATGACAAACAATGCGTCGCCTAGTTTCTTGTCAGGTTCTTCTCGAGATGGCTATAATTTTGCGAATCTGGCAGTAGATTCATTAAGTCATGAGTTCCTCTTTTGGGCCCATATGAATAAACGATTTTGATTTCGGTTTATCTCTTATCATGTTATTCGATTAGCAATAGCGTGCGTGGCATCGGAAAGTCGTCATCAAATGGTATTTTTTGATCTGGACATACACAGCGTACGAGGCCTGCGGCCTTTATTTTTTTTTTACTTTTTTTAGAAATCGTACAAACGAATCCTGTTATGAAATCATAAAAAAACGCATCACACTCAAAACCCCCACTAAGTTTGTTGACTTGTGTCGACGTAGCCGGCAACATACACATCACACACAATCACACATTAATTACACCCAGAAAAAGAAACACAATATTTTCGTAGGGAGAAAACTTGTGTTCCCACCGGGAATTGAACCTGATACCCGCTGCTTCGAAGGCGAACATGCACCTAACTAAGCCAATCGGCAGAAATAAAAAAACATTTTGAAATCGACGAAACTATTTGTCAGGTACGATGCCTCAAGCAAATAATAATATGCAGATTCACTGACTTAAAAAGCTTTTAAACTTATTTAACTAGTAATCATTGATACGAATAATTTATCCAAAAATGTGTATTATCAACAAATTGTTAAAACTTAGTTTAATTATCACCTGAAGTGTAGGAATATTATGGTGATAACATTTCGATTAATTGGCGATAGACAATTGGCAACAGACTCATTGCCGATAGTAAGCTAGTTGAGTAAAAACTGCAAAGTCTTGGTCACCGACGTAAGGTAGCAAGCCTATCGGTATTCTATCGCTTACATTTTGGAGATTGTGCTCAGGAGTTGCATGATACAATTCCTCCATGCCCTTTTTACCATCTAACAACAAGACTAACTGTCAAACGTCATCAATGTATAGTTAACATACCTCCAGTACGCTCGAAGCGTTTCGCTTCTACGTTTATCATCCATACAGCGAAGGGGTGGAACTCATTCCCTGGGCCTTTGTTTCCCGAACGGTACTACCTAGGTGTCTTCAAGTCTAGAGTGAATAGGTACATTCTAGGAAAGCATGTTCCATCTTCGGCCGCATCGTCACTTTCCATCAGATGAGATATCGGTCAAATGCTTGCCTATCTAGCATAAAAAAAGATAAGGAAAGGATGGATTTATCAATTAAAATTAGTAATATTTGTCATTGCACAAAAAATATTTATAGCTATTCAACGTGGAAACGCAGCCAGTATTCTGGGCACTTCCATCGGCAAGCGGTTTACAAACTTTTGAGTGCTATTTGTTTTATTTCCCTTATTTAGTCTTAAAATTGTTTATAATTATAATTGGAATTTATTGAGAAAAGTATTGAGTTGCACATCTGTTACAGGGTTTATCTGTTATAAGTGCGTTAGTGATGATCGCTTCTCGATTGTTTCAAGTGGCGGAGTCGAGTAACTGCTGACAGATTCGATTGCTGATATTATCGATGAGTAGTGCTGTACTTGAACGTAATTGGACTGAGGTGGGAGCGATTTATTGTTGGAAAATACAGATTTGATTTCATTCCAACAAGCTTATGACACGAGAAACGAGAGACGTTTGAGTTTATTGATCGTCGCTGAAAGTGAAGTGTTAAAACAAAACTGCAAAACATTTGGATGGTATTAGATGGAAGTTAACTATGATATTAAAAAAATCTTTCATAGCGATGTATAGTATAATGATTTTGAAGAATTACTCAGTAATAAAATCTATTTTAAAAGACTCGTTGCTCGTTTACTGGATATTATCATCATACACAATTAAATCTGTTTCTAACATGCCAGCTTTTAGTAAACAGTCATTATTCAAAAATGTAAGGAATGCCAATTACTGGCCTTGCTCTTGGTTTTTAAGAGTTGTTTACAAATACAATCGATTTCAAATTAATCACATTTAGTATTGAAAATAGATTCACTATGATTCGATTATTTGTTTTACAAATATTTCGACAATTCGTGGGCACTAAGCTGTGCAAAAATAGCGCATTCTACCAGGGAACTAGTAATTATAGACGCCATTATCTTTTTGTATGTAAACAAATGTCAGTGGGCATTAGTTTAAGTTTTCAAACAGACTGACAGTTTTTTGACATCTAGTCGAGGGCCTTTGGTAAAAAATGGAGCCGAGAAGTATGAGTAATAGGTTGAGTAGGTGGCGATGGATTTTGATGTGGATCTATCTTGTTATTAAAATGTATCTTGAGATTTACAAGCGCGAATTTGTATTGTAATGTTGTTAATAAACATTGATATTCATATTATTTTATGGTTAAGACGTGATACATGTTTTAGCGTAGTTATACTCATACCTTAACAAACCCATCAGCTGATGTGGCACTTTCTTTGTACAATATAATTTTGCTCAGATGAAGACAAAGATTAGGGTATGATGGGGCTGGCATACCAAATTAGGTAAAAGTCCCAAAAAAAAGGTGAAAAAAAAAAAAAAAGTTTTAGCGTAGTACACGCTAACAAACTGTATGTAACAGGCACATTTAACAAGCTTAATTATTACGTACTTATATTAATTATATACCTCGAATTCTTACATAATGAAACTAAGTCTCAAAGCGAAATTGTTTTACCTACAGCGTGCAGCGTAGGTAAACGTTAAATTTTTAAAAAGTAAGATCTGTAATAATGTTCAGGATCAAGTTGGCGCAGACAAGTGCCCAGCCTCTGCGCCGTGGGTCCTGGATTCGATTCCCGGTAGGAGCACAAATTTCTACCCGAAGGATATTTGTGCTCCTGGTTCTGGGTGTAATGTGTGTGTGATGTGAATGTTTCCGGCACCCACGATACAAGTCTTTGAACTTAGTGTGGTGTTAATCTTAGGTGTTAATCTTAGGTGGTATTAAGTGACTTATAGTAATTCTTTCAGAAGATACAAAGGTATCTTGATACAAACTATACTCACACACAATTTTGCATTTACAACATTACCAGATGCGCATGCCTGCTCTGTATTTATCAGCTGCGTCTTATTACAGGGCTTATACTAACTGCATACAAATTTCATTCAAAAATCCATACAGATTTATCGCGTAGCTGTTGTTAAACTTTTGGTCTAATATTAATTCAATGTAGTATTTTTTACTAGCGTGATTTTATTATAATGTTGGTATGACAGTATATTTATTTTTATTAATACATAAAATTCTTTTGTACGTGTGTACTTCTTCTGTACTGAACTTCTCCTAAAAGTCTGGACCGATATTGAAGAATTTATTTAGTGTGTACAGAATTCTATAATGGGAAAAATATGCAAAACAAAAAACATTTTGAAAGGAATACGTTAATCAGATTTAGTAACGTACTAGACAAACATAAACATGAATGTGGTAATAATTTAGCCAATAAGTTTTTAGTGTGGTATCAAAGTACTAGGCCACCATAAACGTAAAAGAGGTAGGTATAATGTATTTCTCATTACGCGACATTGCAACGTATACCGGATATAACTAGTTAATGATATAAAAACTAAAAATACAAATGCAACTGAAATAAAATACAGATTAAGTCATCGCTTACAAATAATAGCACCAACATTTCAAATAACGAAATTAATCATCTCACTTACACCAATAGACAATCCAATCACTACAGCAGGTGTTGAGTTACGCACCGTCTCGTCGAGTAGTCTGTTCAAACCGTTTTTTATCGAGCGGAAACATCGACCATTCGCCCGTCACTAATTACCGTAGTGGCGCTAGTAGTTACTGATTTAAAAAAAAAATGCCCTTTAGTGTACGCGGAGTTTCACGGCTCTAGCGGATGAGTCTTTGTATTGTTTTGCTTGTTTAAAAGAGTTGGAAGTTATTTGGTTATATATATAGCAAAGGAGTTAAGATCACTTTGTGTGTATTTAAAAAGGTATCGTGTTTGATGCAAACTCACGCTCATTTTGAACTATGAAATTAAAAGTAGTCGTTGCCGAACTAAGATCTCGCGCGTATATTTTACCTAATAGAGAAATACGTTTGAGGTTAATTGCTTATAACTTTTTTCTTATAACTAATTATTATATTTCTGTATTTGTTGTTCAAGTAGAGGATATAACGGAATACGTAAGTTTCAGCTTTCAATGTGAAGCCGTTTTTGAGATAGACCCCGGGACGAAATGGGTCTAAGAACAGTGACTTTGGTGGCCTACCAAATTGTTATTTTTTAAAATAGAATGGAATATATTTTCCTCCTCGCTTACGTGTATGGGTGCCTTAACATTTTTTTTTCATTTATATCATTGGAATTGCTATTTCTAGCTATGGGCCATAGTTTCACATGAACTCTAATTTGAAGTTATTCGCTTTTATGGTTTAGGCGCTAGATGCCTCTGACAGACGGCGGACGGACGGATAAAGTGCCGAATAATCCTAGTCAACTTAGAGATCTCGCTTCGCTCGATATGCAAGCAAAGATTAAAAACCAACTTCATCGCTTATATTATTTCGGTTTAACTTGACCGATTGAGATAAAATTGATATATACCTTTATCAAACAAAAAAAAAACATCAAAATCAAAATCAATTTATAATTGGCGGAGATATCGCGTAACATACAAAAAAACATACAATAGAATTGAGAACCTCCTTTTTTGAAGTCGGTTGAAAATGGATATGAGTTTGTTTTCTTGTGAATCCTAAAAGAGAGCTATGTCTTAAGCCCTCTAATATCATTCGAATGTAAGATAATAACATTTATAAAAAAAACTATAATTTAAATAATTTTATTATATTTGATTCTTAAAGTCAACATTGACAAAAAAAATCATAGCGAACAAAAACAAAAAAATGTGAACCATATTATTTTGTAATAAAACAAATCAAATTATTCAGTCTTAAGTCGCGCCGCCCGAACTTAAAATAAACACTATTCAGACTTAGATTTCTTTCATGCGTCAAAAAATGTTCTAAAAAAACAAATAAAAAAAATAAATTTCTCCTCCTTAAATGAAAAAATACCTAATGAATAATTTAACAGTAAATTTCTTAATATAATACCTATACCTATTATATCAGAATATTATGTATATAAGTAAGTGAATGATACATTGTATACACACACACACATACACATATAGAAAATCGCACTCATAACTTTTATTTTTTCTAAACAATAGGGATTGTATGATTAGACACATTGTTCATATTATAACATATGTAATCCTATTTTGGGTATACTATTAGAATATTTTTATTACCTATGTATATTTTGTAAACGCTGTTGGATTATGAAAATAAAAAATAAAAATTATTTTATTAGACTAGAGAAGGGCAACGAAAGGTCACGTTTTGCATTCGACTAGTGAGGAGCACGAGTGAGGATGAAATCGATAGTCGATGCGGCGGAGCGTGGCGCGCCACTTTTTGTGAACCGAACCACTGTAATCATTATAAATAGATGGGGGATTGCTAACGAAAAATATTAAGTAGTTGTTAATCCTACTATAATATTATTAATGCGAAAGTTTGTGTGTGTGTGAATGTTTTTTACCACGTATCCCAAGCAAGTAAGGAATAAACCGATTTTGAAGAAATTATGAATGTAGATAGTTTAGGAATAACGCACTTTTTAAATTAATTGACGCGGGCGAAGCCTCGGGGCATGGCTAGTTTTGAATACTTGTTAGCTATGCCTTGTGATTTTGTCTTGGTTTATCAGGTAAATATAATCTAAATCTTTTTAGCGATTTTCATCCGAAACATACGAACCGTTACAAATTACTTACACGGAAAAAAAATACCTATTTTGTCCCGGGGTCTATCTCAAAAACACGCAAATCAAAATCGTTTATTCACATGAGCCCCAAAGAGGCACTTATGAAAGTTAGTGACTCTACTTTCAGATTCGTAAAATTACAGCATTACAAATACATAATATAATATCCGTTATATCCTCTAATTAAACAACAAAAGGAAAAAGTGATACGCAATTAGCCTAAAATTGTTTTCTCTAATAGATATAAACGCATTCTCACTCACAGCCTCACACTAAGTTCTACGACTTGTGGCGAAGGTACCGGAAGCATTAAAATAAAACATACAAGCACACCCAGAACCAGAAGCACAAATACTCCTTGCCGAGGAAAATTGTATTCCTACCAGGAATCGACCAGGCAGTGACGCTGAGGGCAGAGATTTGCCCACTGCGTCCATTAGACGTCGTGGGCAAGTGGATATAAAAAAATAATAAATTGAGCTCTGTTTTTTTAGTCTGTCCCATTGTTTCAAGGGTTTACCGGTGGTGGTAATTTATATAATTTGTCCGTATTCTTGTATATGAACATCCTGCAACACGCTTCTATTTACGTTTTAAATTATGAAAATAACAACGACATGAAGTTCATCACGATTGCATTTTATACACACATTTTCCAACAATAGACAATTAACAATTATTTCCGGTTTTTAAAGTGCGATTCGCAATCACTACGATGTTATTTAGTTCTGTATCTGTTATAAAATGAATAAGGTTCAGTATGAAATACATGCATTTTCAGATATATAACTTACAAATTTAATGGGTATGTTATAAATAAAGATATTTTAATAGTTGTAAAAAAACCCTTAGACCTAAATCCTCCTACACATATATATAACATACTAGCCGTGCTCCGCGGCTTCGTCCGCTATTATCAAGTTAAAAAGTAGTCTATGTGTTAATCCTAGGTATAATCTATGTACATTCCAAATTTCATCCAAATCCGTTTAGCCGTTAAAGCGTGAAGAGGGAACAAACATACTTACACACTTACACACAAACTTTCGGATTTATAATATTAGTAGGATACCATTGTAGTATAATGACTATCTACGGGCCAATTGCCTATATTTCCAAAAACTAAACTAAAACTATATACAGCTAAGAACTAAGTTACCTACACACAAAATGGCAGGCCAATTCTACTGTAGTTAAAAAGCCAAGTTTGGTCTGGCGAGCCATATTAGAGGTCATGTTAGAAAAAACAATGAAATATGTTTTTATTTATAATAGTGCTATTTTTCTTTCTCGTTGACGTGCATGGAAATTGACGAGGAGGACTATAAATCTTTGTCGAATCCGCCGAACTATATGAATCAACACGTGTCAAGCTACGCGGCGGGATGGGCGGGCGGTGTGAAGGCGGGCTGACATTTAATGAAAGTTCCTATCTATTCTTCTTTTAAAATCGCATGCATTAGAAATGATTATACCTACGATATCATAAAGGGAAATTCCCGATTATTTATTTAAAGGTTAAGCTTACATATCTAATACTTTTAAACGAGCAATTCTTATATATATGAATATATATGATCTGAATTTCGGAAACGCCACCAACGTTTTTCATGAAATTTAGTATGCAGGCGGTTTCGGGGGCGATAAATCGATCTAGCTAGGTTTAATTTTTAGAAAACGTCAATAACAAAAAAAAAACCGCGAAAAATCACTAATCATTCTAGTTTTTCCGCAACCTAGACATTCTTTTTAAATATGCATCGTTTCAGCTACCGAAAGAGATGTATATGGAGACGACGAGGCACTAGGGTTGATGTGCCGGGACGAATTTGATATTTCCGGATTGAAAGGCAATGCAATTAAAAGCTATTTAAATTCAAAACTCTGGGTGACTGAACTGTAACAAGCACTTACTATTTGTAACTTTTTTAAAATGAAATTAAGAGAAGATATGAACAAGTCAGTCGCCTAATAGTAAGCGTCACGCTTGCCACACATTACAGCTCAGTGCCTCCCAAAGTTTTGAACTTTTTTATTATAGCCTATAGGTATACGAGGTCAAAGTAAAAAAAACTACTATGAAAAACTCAAAAATAATAATAATAATAGCTGCAAGACTCTACAAGTCACTCCAAAATTAGACATTCTTTTTATGCTCTATAATTAACTGCCTTCAAAAAAGGAGAAGGTTCTCAATTCGACTGTATCTTTTTTTGTATGTATGTTACGCGATCATTATTCCAATTATGAATTAAACGATTTTAATGATTATTTGTTTTTTTAGTAGATCATATTTCAGAGGTGGTCCCACATTTTATTGAAATTGATTGAACGCTTTTTGAGAAAATCAACAAAAACTAGAATATAAGCGGTGGTAGAGTCGGTTTTTTAAGCTTAGCTTATAAAAAATAAAAAAATTATATATGGAAAAATGACGGAGCATTAGGTAGTCTAACAATAAAAATAATTTATTCCCAATCCATTGCGAGCACAGGTTGCGTTTGCGCATCCACATCTTCAGATGCAACAATAGGCGCGTTACTCACTAGCGGATGAGTGGAGCTTATTCTTAGATCAGTCGGCCGAAAGTGGCGCGTGTATCCATGTGCACTGGTATTTATAGCTCGGTTTAGTTCGTTTTAAGATGCTTTTGTGTTAAATTATTAGGTTTAGATCAGGGATGTGTCAATGCTCTAGTATCGGTGAAGGAAAACATTGTAAAAACAAAAAAAAAATAACCTAAAGCACATTTTTAGCAGAATTCAGAGCTCGATCAATTTCCTGGATGTCACGACATCCAGCGCCCAACCAAGGCTAAGATGGAGCGCTAATGATCTCATTAGCTCAATCTCTCATTATATTAATGATTTAGGCCAACGAAACTTGTAGAAGATCTACAAATGAAAGATCGCAAAACTTCGTGTCTCCCACCAACCCTCAGCCACCTTCAGGTCAGCAACATTTGATGAAGAGTCTAAAGCTTGTTTAATTACAGTAAAATAATAAGAAATAAAGGTATGTAATTAATTTCCTATTATTTTTACTTTTTGAGTTTAGATCGAATATAAATAAATATTTTTTTGATAGTATAACCCAGTATCAATATTAACTGATATATTTAACTTACGACGCGCGGCGCTTATAACGACGCGACGGCGAGTGCTCCGCTCTGATCCTGAAGAAGGCTTTCGAATTAAGCCAAAACAAATTGTCTAGAAATCAACAACGCGTAAGTCACGCTAATTCCCGTTTTAATTTTAATTTAATAGTTCATAATGTTCCTTAGTTTTTATCAAATTAACAATTATATTCATTATTTATGTTCTAGCGAGTTTTCCACTACGCACACAAGCTTTCTCCCCAAAGGAAGTTTGTGTTTCAGGTTCTGGGTATAATTGTGTATGTGATGTGAATGTTTCCGGCACCCACGACACAAATCATTGAACCTAGTGCTGGACTGTGAGTGTGGAAGCGTTTATGTTTATATTAACAGTAATTCCTTACAATTGAATGTAAACGAAACCCCCATAATTTCAAGACGAATAAACAGAACATAACTCCACCAATCTGGTTAACAGTAACTACCGATAATCACGACGGTACATTACGAGGGCCGGCAATTTCATCTCATTGTGGCAAGTGGGTGAAGGTAAGCGAAAGGTCAGGAGGTCAGATCGGGACACCTGTTGCTGACTGTACCTGTAGAGCGGCGAAACAAACATATGGGGTGATAAATATATCAATTACGTATCGCTGCTGAAGTTAAGGAACTGTTTTGTTTTATGCTGAACATAAATAGACTATAATATAGAGTAGAATATATAATAGAAAATAATATATATAATAGAAAAAACTAAAGTACAATGGGCGGACTTATCGCTAAAAGCGATCTCTTCCAGTCAACCTTTGGATGGAGAGAGAGAGATAATTTTATATAATGGGGTCGGTGCTGTAAAAACATATTAATACATCAATAGACATTAATGTATCTAATGATGAGCCTTGCCTTTAATAAAGTCCTTTGAACGAGCAATTCTTGTATACACATACTAGCGATCCGCCCCGGCTTCGCCCGGGTGCGATAAATGAAGAACCGCTCGACCGATTTTGTGCAAACTTCACATAAACCATCTACTAAATAGTCCGAACAATGCCTAAACATTTGGTTTAGATAGGTGAGCCCGTTCTTGAGTAAAAGATGACAACGAAAAGTGACATTGATTTTTATATTATACTAGTTGACCCGGCGAATTTCATACCGCCAATTGTCTGTGGTCAAATATTTAGAATTCATCAAATTCATCCCCTGTTTGACAGGTACGAACAGTTTGTATGGGAAGATAAAATACTACTTTTTACTAATTTTATTGCAATTTCTTTATATTTTCTCACCTTTTAAACCTTCCCTGAACTTCCACAAATATTTCAAGATCAAAATTAGCCAAATCGGTCCAGCCATTCTCGAGTTTTAGCGAGACTAACGAACAGCAATTAATTTTTATATTTATTTTAGATAGATATAGTCCGAGTCTCGGAAACGGCTCCAACGATCTTCATGAAATGTATTATGGAGGGGGTTTCGGAGGCGATAAATCGATCTAGCTAAGTTTCATTTTTAGAAAACGTCGTTTGAAATAAAATAAAAAACCGAGCGACGCTCTGTCGTCCAGGTACTAATAAATTAACATACATACATAATTAAACATTTTAAAATTCTTTTCATTCTTAATTTATGTTATATCTTTTAAGTAGCACATTTTCCACTTAACTTTCAAGTTTGTATGTAAATGTATGTAATACGTTTTTTTACATTTTCAACCCACATATAATCACCATTTTGAAAAAATTTTCAAAAACTGAATCGACAATAAAAATATACTTTACTATCGAACCTGTTTACAAAATTTCACGAGAATCGGTTATGAAATGCGTCCTGTAGAGAAGAACAACTGGAAATCCACCGGACATACGAAAGCAGTTTTGCCCAAGCTGAAACGGAGACGCTTCGCTTGCGCTACGAGCTCGCTCGGTCAATTATAATGTGTTAACTCACTAAAAAAAATAAAATAAAACAAAAAACGCCGTTTATATTGAGTAAGAGATATCTCGCGTGTCATTTTATAGGTTCCCTAAAATCAAAATCAAAAATATTTTATTGTAAAAACTGTGTGAGAAATGATGTTACCAAACTATCTTAGAGTGTTCAAACGAATGGCATGATCTTGTAATGCGGCATCCGCCAATGGTAAAAATACCGACCATTCGCACGAACCGTTTCGCTTCCACTTTCATTATGAGAACTGCCAAGGAGTGGAACGCCCTGCCTGCCGTCTACTGTGTTTCCCGAAAAGTATAATATGGGGTGGTTCAAGAAGAGAGTGAATAGGTATTTATTGAGCAAGCGTGATCCATCTTCGACCGCATCGTCGCTTTCCATCAGGTGAGATTGTGGTCATACGCTAGCTTAGTCTCAAAAAAAAACCTTAAAGTAGCAACAGTTTGCCCATTGCGACAGGAGCAGGAAACTCACGCGGTAGCAGCCTAGTGTTCTCTCTGCTCTGTAGCTTTCATGGAACAGCCTTGACTACTCATGTATAAGATGTAATAATTAATTATGTTTCTAATCGAACAGCTATTCCAGGAGTCTCGGCGCCAACATTCTATGTACTCGGTAAACAAACTCCACAAGGCGGTAAACATTGGTCGGGCCCCTTAGCGAGAGGAAGTTTACAGGTGTATTCAGAGTGGCTTCTTGTGCAGGAGACTGGTTTAATTTATATACTTCTTTTTTATTTAGTGAAGTAATTATAATAATAAGTAATTCGTACTGCGCGAGAGTGGAAATCATTGCCCGCGTCTGTTTCCTGAGCGGTATAATCTGGCAGTCTTCAAATCAAGAGTGAATAGGTTTTGACATATTTTTTTTCTATGTGTCATGACTTAAAGGAAAGCCAAAAATCTGTGCGATTTGCAACAAAATCTATACGTTTAGTTTATCGCATTAATTACAGTTTATTTAAATAAAATTTAATATTAAATTGAAATTAAAACTGGAATTATCTAGACTTACGCGTTGTCGATGTTTAGATCGACAATTGTTTCGGCTTCAGCGCATGGTGAGACGCGACAGCGAGCGCTACGCACTCAACCTAAAGAAGGCTTCCGAATGAAGCCGGAACAATTGTCGATTTACACATAGACAAAGCATAAGTCACGCTAATTCCCGTTTTAATTTTAATTCAATACCTTAAAATGTGCGTCAGGTTTTATCAAATTAAAACTATCGTAATTATTTAATTTCCCGAAGACAGATTGAAAACGTCAACAGCTGTATATGTTTTATAGAAATTTATCTTACCTTGATCGCGGTCGAAATTGATGAAAAGTTCTGCGAACACAATACGTTGACCTGTCTGTTTATGTTATATACGTTCTCAGCCTAATTTAACAGAGCTGCGTAGTTGTTTAAAACTTTACGCGTATATGTTTAGACTGGATACAGTCTGAATGGTCCAGTTTCAGCTTGTCTCGTGAGAGGAGTCTTAGTAAATAGTATCGTGTATTAATATTGCTTTTATAGCTTTTCCCGTTCTAGGCAGAACTAAAACAAATTTAGAAAAGTTGAATTATTGCGTGTGGCGGGGATCGAAACCACGGTCATAGGGTCTCATCATTACTGCTTATTTGCGGTATTTTTTCTTTTCTAAATTTACCATTTTAGTAATTTTAGTAAAATGTTGTAGTGTTTAATATGTTTCAATTCATCTGAAGATATTTGACGTCGTTTATCGGTTTGTGTATCAGGATTTACAACCGGTATCGACGACATGGTAAACATATAATAATTAAACGCAAGCTAAGCTTAAAAAAAACCGCCTTCAACGCTTTATCTTCGGAACTTTGATCAAATTCGATGTACTAAACACACATTATTGACGATATTTCAAGAACTACTGATTAGATCTTGATCAAATTTAAATGGGACAAATTGGAAAGCAACATCATTAAAAAAACGGTTCACGTGGAAAGGAGTTAAGAGGTAACAAATAAATAAAAAAACAGCCGACTTGAGTACCTTCTCCTTTTTTGTGCAGTCGGTAGAAAATAGAAAATTATTTAATGTACACCAAAGAAAAAATAGGGTGTACCGTAAATACACCCGATAGAAGTGTAACTTATGTATCATTGCTCCCACTCTACTCGACACAGTGTTCACCTCCACCACTTTTCATCACACAAAAAGGATCAGAGTTGCAAAGCCCTCCCATATGAAATTTTAGTTCAAAAACTTAAATAACTGAGGTCGCTGACCTCAATCATATGTTCACTGAACATATTATTTTCTGAGACATGGTCATCAAAAAGTTTCAAAGCACAGTAGCACCCAAGACAGCATGCTCGATTCTAAACCTGGGCTGGAAGGCTGTCGCCAATTACATGTTTATAAATGATATGATCTATTAAAATAATTGGCGATGGCAAACTAATGACAATAAATAGACACTAAATATATCATTGATTCATAGATCACGCTTTATGACATGAGTTGATTTCCTTGAGGTTTTCCCGCAGCGGGTGCTTTCATGCATCTCATGTAGTTGTTTGTGCATGTTGTACGAGATTTTTGGGAAAATGGTAATCATATGAGGAGTTTCCAGTTGCTGAAGCAAGCTTACATAAACCGGGAAGTGAATGTCATTGGAAAAAATCATATCAAAAATAATATAAGCCATTCAATAAATACTAGTGTGCTTAAGAAGACCAAATAATAAATCATCATTAAGGTCTCTTTTTGGATACAAATACTAATACTATTGTGATTGTGTGTGATGTGATTGTTTCCAGCACCACAACGCAAGCATCGAACTTGTGGGGATGTGAGTGTGAATGCGTTTATTTATGTTCAATCTGCTTAGTCGTACTATGCTCGTATCTGCCTCTAACCTCGAATCTGTCGTGACCACGGCTGGTGCAACCCTGTCGAATCGCGAAAGTTAAAAGAATACTAACCAACGTAATATCTTCCTCTGTTAGACTGTCTCAGTAGGCAATGAAGCTGTGCATTTGTGTACATAAACATTGCACTGTTACCTTGATTCGCATTGATAATGACCTAATAGCTCCGATTCCGTATCAATCGTATACATCACCTTGTACGATGAGTCAACTGCTCAAACTGTGCCAACTATACGCAGAAACAAACGTAAATCGCGATGTGTAGTAAAACGGAAAATGCCCGGGACACGCGACAGTTACAGTTTCAAGCAGGATTTATTGTTTTCGAAGGCTAGTAAAGTTTGGTGATTGTGAGAAAATAAGAATGTTTAAGAATGCGTGGAAGGGAGACGTGTGAGAAGCGATTTTCAGACGAAAACAAATGGTATACGTACATTACAATACACAGCTGCATTGGTAATTATAGATTTATTTGCAAACGACTTCAAAAAAGGAGGTTCTCAATTCGACTGTGTGGTTTTTTTTTAATGTATATTACGCGATATCTCCGACAATTATGAATCGATTTTGGTGTTTTTTTTGTCTGGTAGATTATACTTCAGAGGTCCCATATATCCGACCAAAACCAAAAATATAAGCGTTGATATGGTTATTTTTTTCTTGCGTTAAATTATTAAAGAAAAATTCTTTATTTTCACACCATACGAGAGCACTTAGATACATAAAAATCTTAATAATAACATAGGTAGGCGATCTTATTGCTTAAAGCGATTTCTTCCAGACAAACGAAAGGAGATGATATAAATATTACATAGGTGTGTATATGTGCATAGGGTAATCAGGCGGTGTATTTAAACACTCATTTAAATAAATATATTTACACATAATTATAAATATTACTTACCTACAAAAACCTACATATTATAAATATACATAAACTTATATAATATTTACACATATATTTAATACATATATAAAATTCTCGTCACAGTTTTCGTTGCCATACTCCTCCGAAACGGCTTGACCGATTTTGATGAAATTTTTTGTGCTTATCCGGTATCTATGAGAATCGGCCAACATCTATTTTTCATCATCATCATCATCATCACTTTTCATCATTATCAACGCGGGTGAAACCGCGGGGCGCAGCTAGTATGTTATAGATACTAACGAAATCTAATTAGAGAATGTTTGATGTTAAATGTTTTTTTCGTCCTAAATTATTGGAAGGCGATTTGTATTAGTATTTCAGTTTATAACTTTCATTTTGAACAATTAACAGCCAAATAAATTAAATTATAGAAACCGAAAATTTACACTTTAGGTCCTTTGAAGGTCTCCCGACGACAAAGAACTAACCTCCGAAGCCAAAAGAGGTTACAAGACCGCATCGTCGCTTACCAACAGGTGAGATAGTGGTCAAACACTTGCCTATATTGAAGAAAAACGTTTTGATTGCGTATCTCTTGTGTCTGTCTGTATCATCGTCCAAACACTACCGATTTTAGTTTATTTTTTTTGTTTGTGATCGTGAGTGTTCTTAGCCGTTTGGTGTAAATCGGTATAGAGCGTCGGAAATATTTACAAAATTTTGATTTTGCCACTTATAATACGAAGTCAGGTATAACATAATACAATACTCATATGATATACCTATCATAGTATAGCTATAACCTCTTAACAACTGCATTATTATCTCTTTCGTATTATATCCATACGTTAATTCCCTATCACGTTACAAGATCCACCCGAGCCCGGTAATACAATCTTTATTTAGCATCCTTCCGGTCCCGACATCTAGACTTCACAAGCTAGACTAAACATTGGCTGGACACTAACAAATCGGGAATCATCACACGCACTTCTCAGAATTCATTAGATTTTAGCTATACATGGTGTGGACATGTACAGGTGACTATATACCTACAGATGTTGAATGTAACTGTATAGGATTTTAGTTTCGTAACTTGCTCGGTGATGGATTGTTTTTTGGTTAAGCATAGCTTGTCACGAAATTGGATCCAAACAGTTTATTTTGGACGATTTTTAAATGGTTTAAAACTGTTTGTTTTTCTTAATTGATTTTTCCGACTTTATTTTATTTACCCCCGATAATGGTTTATGATACCCTGGGCAGAAATTGCCCTACCAACACTTTCACCTTAGATGGTAATAAGTTGCTTGTTTAAAACTTTTTTAAAGACAAGCTTTTAGAAGTCTGCCATATTGGATTTAAAGTGACGTAACTATATTTTTCGAGATATTCTCAGCAAGCTCTTTTGTTTGATACCCATTTTGTAGGAGAGCATTAAAAATTTGTTATCTGCCATGTCATCCAAACTAAAAGTGAATAGAACATTTCTGCTCAATCGGTTGAAGTTATCTGCTTCAAAATTGATTTGCAAGATTCCGCCCGAACCATTCCAACGAACATACATTACATTGCAAGTTAAGCAAAAGCTTGTAATCTATACTCAATATTTATAATAATATTATAAAGGTGAAGAGTTTGTTTGTTTGTTTGAACGCGCTAATCTCAGGAACCGCTTGCTGGTCCGATTTGAAAAAATATTTCAGTGTTGGATAGTACATTTATCGAGGAAGGCTAAAGGCTATATTCGATTTTCAAAACTTTGGATTTAAATTAGATTTAAATTAGGGATCCTTACTAAAAGTCCAATAATCACGCGGACAAAGTCGCGGGCACTGCTAGTAATAGTATATTTTGGCACTATCGTAACCAGTTATAGGTAACTCTCTATAAATATGTAGAGCTGGATGATCTCTTAAAATATACCGCCGAAATTTTCATATATTAGAACCTTGTTTAATATGGAGTTCAAAATACTTGTATCATCTTTACTCTATTGACTTAGGCCCTTAACAAAACAAGTACAATTTCAGGCTGACGCATCATTCGGCTGACGCATTCGAGCCGAGCGGCGCGTTAAAAGCATTAGACACATGTATCTAAGAATTGCAAATATATTTACTGCTTGGAAATAATGTATTTAGGAAGGTAATGAGGTAATTATGTGAATGGAAAAGGGAAACATTTGGGAACATGTATGTTTAAAATGTTAATGGAGAATTTATTTAAAATGTTTGACTCTATATTTCTGCGATTCTGTTTTTAAGTAAATTACAATTGATTAGTTAATTGTCTACTCCCCACGGTTTCCAATGCATACATCATGATTAAATTATAAATACTTCTCCCCTAAGGAAATTTGTATTTCTGGTTCTGTGTGTGAGATGTGAATGTTGCTGCCACTCACGACACAAGTCATCGAACTTAGTGTGGGGTTGTTAGTGTGAAAGCATTTATGTTTATGTATAGTTCAAATGTTTTAGAGTTGGAACTGAGTGCCGGCTTTGTCTATCCATGTTTCCTCACAAAAGGCGATAAGTGTAGTTGTAAAGTTAAAAGTAAGTATCATGAGTATTTCAATGTTATATTCGGTTTAGTATATACGGCGATAGTAGTTATCCCCGAAAAAATTGCTGTTCAGCATTACGAATATTACATTTGGTAAGCGTAGATCCCTGCAGTGGCACCCTTGAATAGAAAAAAAATTGTGCTCTCCTGACGCTTGAATTTGTTGTTCTATTTGTCTTGTAATTTCACTAGCAACATCATCTTTTTGACTTTATCTATACTGGTATCTAGTAGCTCTCTACTAAGTGAGTACTTTACGTCAGTAAAGGGTTATGTCGTTCTAAGCGGACATGATATAAACCTATTAAACGGAAAGAAGCATAAAGGCGATGAAGACTTGTTATGGCCTGTATATACACACTATCGACCCTACCTTCGAGAATTAAGAATCCAAGGTACATTCAGTCTAGACATTTCTAACAAAAACTCCACCTCTTCAGAATATCGACAAATCACAAAGTGCCGCAAATCGCTCTGTTAGACAAATAAACTGTTAGAACCTGGTCAGTATTAATGTGTTAATGTCAGCTGCTACTCTATAAGTGATAGATTGATTAGAACGAGTCGCTGTGGTGCAAGGAATAAGCGCTTGCGGGTTCCCCCTGCTTTACTTTCAGTACTAAGAATATATTTGTAACGCTATCATAAAAAATGTTCATCAGGTCTATGAAATATAAGGTGTGCAAACAAAGAATCACATATAACATCGTGCATTCGTTTACGTTTGGTGATATTATGAGGTTGTAGACTCGAATACTACTTAAATTATGCATGTTTTTTGAGGAGAATGTTCTAAATAAAATAACCTCTATTTTAGACTCGGTGAATTTTATAATCATTTTTTATATAGCATTTGAAATAGATTTATCGAAGTCGGTTGACTTATCCCAGCTATTGTATGATTGTACATCACCACAAATTTAATTCTCATATAATTGAAGCTAATAAAATCAATAAGACCATTATGTTTAAAATTGTAGTCTAAAAGTTCGTTTGATATTGAAATTATCAAACAGCAGAGTTAGTTGTTATAAAGTAGTGATACCGAATGGATTAAAAAATTACTTACGATCGATTTTATTAATTGACTGTACCGCCTATCCCTGTTTGTATCAGGACTAAAGAATAAATAAAAGTTTAAACCAATCGCTCATTTTCAATCAATTACAAAAATGTAATTAAATCGCTCCTTCTTATAACAAGTACCATCAAATAAAAGCACGGCCGAGGTCGGCCCCTACATATTAGGGTACAAGCAGACTATGTGACTAGCGTGAGGAATTGCCACTAGCAGGACGTAGTAGCTTCTAGTTAGTACTACAATTAGTACCTGTATTGTTGGACAATGAGTGGGAGTATTTATTACATATATACGACTTATATATCAGAGGAAATACCGTTACACTTATAATATTTTGTATAAAAGAGTGCCGCCGCTTAGCGGTGCTTATTTTATGGCGTGATTAGCTAGAAACGACATTTGAATCAGACTTGACTAAGTAATAGCTTAAGTTATGTTATAGTAGAAAATGTATGATGGTATTTATACTTAAGGAAATTCAAAGAAAACATTGTATGTTATACTTACAGTTAAGATAACATTTTTAAAATTATTTATGCGTAGGTAATGATACTGGCGTTTTCCCTTTCAGCATTGTTTGCCTTGGTTTGGTAAAGTTATATCGCATAGGATTTCTTTCAGGATTCTATAAAAAAAAATGTGATCACTTGTTGGTTAACTCGTTGGACTCGTATTTTCTTCATTTGTTTTTAGTTATCGGGTAATTAATTAACGTGAGATTTTATATTTAAATGTCACACCAGCTTAACAACATAGAATCACGACAGTTGGTTTTATTTATTAATTCGGAAAAACACTACAATGTTCTGCAATGAGAATAAAATTACGGAAAATTTGCTTAAATACTATAAATATATTGGACAATAGTCATTATTGTCAATGAATATTTGTTCTTTAGTAATTTTAAACAGTTATAAATGTTGATTATTTATTTTCTTCAGTCAGCATTTTATTACATGACAGATATTTATTAGTGTTATTATTTAATATCATGCTAAATAGTTTATTAGTAATAATTAAACGCAAAAAGCTTTAAAAAACTGACTTCTCCGCCTTTTCTCCTGAACTTCGATCAGATTAGATGTATTAAACACGCATTATTGACGATATTTCAAGAACTACTGATCAGATCTTGATCAAATTTAAATGGGACCAATTGAAATGCAACATCTTTTAAACAGAAGTATTTTTTTTTTAATTGGTTCACGTGGAAAGAAGTTACGAGATAACACACATAAAAATAATAATAATACAGTCGACTTGAGTACCTCCTCCTTTTTTGTGAAGTCGGTAGAAAAGAATCAACTTCGTAACTTCATCATGTAAGACTCCGCATATTAAAGCTAACATATAATAACTCATCTATAATAATAATTTATTCATCTACATGGGCCGATAGATGAAGTTATTATAACACGTTATGATCCAATATCATTTACAAGTTTTCTTAGATCTCGTAGGAGTTTCCCACATAAATAGGTCCCGTTACAACCCTGATAACTTTTATGTTAGGGTTGCCTCATGAAGGTTTGATTGGAATTCGCACTTGAGTGTCATTGTAGAGTATTTTAAATTATTTAAGTATTTATTTACAATTATATATTATTTTACAAAATCCACGGCCCTCAAAAATAATACGTATTTCAAAATTACGTTTGACGATTTTTTTTAAATCACTTCATATATTTTTTACGTTTCTTAGAATGTTACAGTTAAACATTCTGCATTATCAAGCCTGCGGTTTAATCTGTAAATTACACACATTACATATACCCTACAGTGAGTCACTGATTTGGCTAAAATATCATACCATTTTGACAGACTAAGTTGTAGTTAAAGTCAACGTTAATTTATTATATTCAGTGTTACATTATCGGGATTAGCTCTAAATATAATAAATTAACTTTGTCGTTATGGATTTCCGAAAAGTAACGCCTAATATATATTTTTTTGTATTTAAAATAATAATAGCAAGTGTTAACCCTAGCATCTGAGTGCGGTAGGGCTGGCGCAATCTTGGCACATTAGCAGCCACCTACCAGCACGGCCACCCACAAGGGGACACCCTGCGTATAAATTGAGTTTTGCAAATCTATTCGAAGTTATCATATGCAGATTATGAAGACTGGAGTGATCTTGGGAAGCGCCATATATATGCAAAGCTTAAAAAAACCCAAGTGAAGCTTAAAAAAAACCGACTTCAGCGCTTTATCTTCGGAACCCTTAGGGCCAAAACTGCGTTAAGCGGACGCCCGCGCGGTTCCATACAAAAATGCACGCGCGGGTCCCCGCGATCGCATTTTTCTATGGAACCGCGCGGGCGTCCGCTTAACGAAGTTTTGGCCCTTAATCAGATTAAATGAATTAAATACGCATGATTGAGAAAAGCTCAAAAACTACTGTTGAAACTAGTGAAATCAGTTAAAAAACAAACATCGCTTTCAAAATCGCTGTAAGTAACCCCCATTAATTTCAATGATTTATGTCGTGAATACATAAACATTTACATCACACACAAAACTTTAAGCCAAGAGTTTAAATGTATCTTCTAGGTATGCATGCTAATTCACCTACCTTTGGTCGCATCATCGCTTTCCATCAGTTGAGATAGTGGCTAAATGCTTGCCTATCAAGCAAATAAAAAAAGTACTTCCACATAAAACTCAAAATACTTTTTTAATTCAATATAATTATACTTAAAATAACCTATGTTATTATCAAATAAGAAAAGATTGTTGCGACTTCCAGCCGGTTAGTTGCCAATATTAATATCACTTGCAAATTAAAGCCCATGACCCTTCAGGGCAGCGGCGCAGGGCGATTAATCTCGATAATTACTACAATTTCACTATGCGCGGGCGCAATGCAAAGATCACCTGTTGTTGCGCAACTTACGGGTTTTGGCGGAACATGTGTAGTACCTAAATGCCGAGGGCATGAGGGCAGAGATATAGCGGAAAGCGATCGAAAATTACTTATTTACTAGAAGAGTTGAATTATTTGTACACTGAATCAAAAATCATATAGTAAATACGAATGTTTACTTAAGTTGAACTGTACCTAATGGTCAAGCATGTTGCTTACCATCGGGCAAGTGACTTGCTGTTGCAGCTGGATGAATTTGGATAAAGTTTGTATCGATAGTTTATTCCCAAGAAGTACATGTGTACATGGCTTTTTATCTCGATTAACGCGGGCAAAGCATTGAGGCACACCTAGTGTATCATAAGTACGATGCCATTGTGTCATTTTATGTATATCTGTAGCATCGTAGCTGACCGATAAACATAATTAAATGCGTTTTTTTATTTATTATACTAATAAATGACATTTACATCAAATCAACTGCTTTATTATTTAATTGCTAGGTTACATTCATCTTTTTGCCTTCATAGTTAAATGTGACAAGATATGAACATCTAAATGTACAAAAATAGTTTTCAGTAAACTTGAGAGTGTGCGCAGGAATTATACGATTTAATTCCACCTTGTCCATTTTACCATCTAACAACAAGACAAACAGTCAAACGTCATCTATATATGGTTGACATACCTTCAGTTCGCTCGAAGCGTTTCGCTTCTACGTTTATCATCCGTACTGCGATACATCTTGATGGCGATTATTAGCACGTTGCGTTATAATCATTAGTTAAGTTATAAAGTGCATTTTCGTCTGCCGCAGTAGAATTTAACATTAACATTTCATGAACATTTTAACCCAATATTTATGTAAGAACACTCTACGGTCATAAATAGTGAAAGCGTCCACAAACAATTACAAATACAATAATACAAATCGATTTATTGACATAATAGGATACAACATTATTATCATTTGAATTGCTCGTTAGCTTAGTTGGGTGGCGTTCGCCTTCTAAGCAGGGGTATCGGGTTCAATTCCCGACTGAAAAACAAGTTTTCTCCCCAAGGAAAATTTGTATTTCTGGTTCTGGTTGTGATTATGTGTGTGATGTGAATGTTTCCGGTACGACACAAGTCATCGAACTTATTGTGGGGCTGTGAGTGTGAAATTGTTTTTTTATCATGAATCCATAGATTCTCAAACTTGTCTTAAATTGTATTTCAGTAGCCAGTGGCTCCTCCCATCAGACTTGACGAGTTAAATTATGTCTAAACAGCTCGTCATCTCAACAGTAAGTTTAAACTACTTATATTTCATTATTTCTAAAATGTGTGTTTTTGTGTGTAAGTTTTGGAACGAAAGTTCCTTATCGCGCATAGACGGAAAAAATTAAGACCAAAAGTTGTAACGACACTTTTTGCTATAGTTGTAAGCCATACCACGTTCTCGTCCGATCACCGAAGTTAAGCAACGTCGGGCGCGGTCAGTACTTGGATGGGTGACCGCCTAGGAACACCGGGTGATGTTGGTTTTTGCATGTTTCTTTTAATTTTGGAACGAAAGTTCCTTATCGCGCGTTGCGAAAGGGGGCTAGACGGAAATTCAACTTCGTTCCATCCGGGTGTCCCTTGACACCTCTCAAGTTTTAATTAACAATAGTTTATTAAAAATTGTAAAACGTTTTAGTCAAAACAAAACATCATCATCGAAAAAAATCCTTACCCGCTCAAAACTTATCACTTTCACCGCCAAATACACCCGAATTCGAATGACATTTAGAATTAATTGAGGTGCTCGCGAATGTCGAGTAAACTGGAAGAAAGTGAAGCATTCTGGGCCAGTAAAGTTCAGTTAATGCGCTAATTGTCACATCTGCAACATAATCTTTGGCAATTTATTAAGTCGGTCAGGTAAAGTTTAGTAGGAAAACGAAAACTTGATTAATGGACCTTCTTTTTCCGCTATCTACGTGACAATTGCCTGCATTTCTTAAAACTATATACTATATTTATGTATCTTCTAGGCAAGCTTGCTTCATCATCGACCACATCGTCGCTTCCCATCAGGTGAGATGGTGGTCAAAAGTTTGCCTATCTTGAATTAAAAAAAAAGAAAAAAGCTCCCTCACACACACATCCACAACCTATGTAATCAATATTGTTTATGCGAAGTTAATGTACCTATATTTAATCATTTAAATATTTGTGACATAATGCTTTAATAAAATTCTTTATTGGGAGAAGCCACTGGCATCTGAAATACAGTGTTACACTAGTTCAGAAGCCTATGGATTCATAAAATTTTATGTAAAAACTTATGTCAATGAATGTTTTTTCTAGCTATCTACGGGCCAATTGCCTATATTTCCTAAAACTAAACTAAAACTATGTACAGCAAAGAACCAAGTTACCTACAAGACATCGAGCCTATAGGTAACTCAAGTGCTTAAGCCCACTACCAGTGGGTAGCCCCCATCATGCTGGCTGCATTGCCTCTCTGAATTGCAATGCTAAAAAAAAATGTTTAATATTATTATTATAGCTATATAGCAAAGACCTAAGTTACCAACAAAGCATTGAGCTTATAGGTAACTCAAGTGCTCAAGCCCACTTCCAGCCTAATTTATACAAGCCTTATTTATAATATAACATTTGGAAAGTTTTATACAAAAGCGATACTACGAAACATTTTTCAAAGCGAGATGACCGAAGCACCTTATCTCCGAATCAGCCGATATCCATATGCATGGCACATATAGCAGCCACTTACGATCTGCAGATCAGCGCCGGCGCCGGCCCATATCGGGCTGCAGTTTTTCTAGCTATTCGAAAATTAATCGTTGCTTTTCCTTATCCAGCTGTTGGGCAAATCATTCTAACTAACGTTAGCATCGGAATATGTCATCTTCGACGTTTGCAGACGCGCAAAAAGTTGTCGGATTAAGCAAAGATTTAGAGTAGACTGATCTATCTGACCCCGAATGATGCATTTTATTGGACGCGTTCTTTATAAATTGCAGTTACAAAAGTTACTATCTAAAATCACCAATGACCAGACCCTCGGTTACATAGCCAATATTTTCTATGATTATTTATTAACTACTCAATTATTTTATCTTTTACTAGCCGTGCCTCGCGACTTTGCTTGATTAACGTAGAATCAAGTTAAAGAGTAGCCCTTGTGTTAATCCTAGGTATAAGATATGTACATCCAAATTTCATCCAAACCCGTCTAACCGTACTTTGTTTTTTCTTCACGATGTTGTTAAATGACAAACATACTTACACATATACAGACAAACGTTCGGATCTTAATAATTTAAACGTAAGCAAAGCTTAAAATACGACTTCCACGCTTATATTTTGGTTTTGGCTCTAAAGTATAATCTACTAAACAAAAAAAGATTTTTTTAGAATCGGTCCATAAATGGAGGAGAAATCGGTGAACATGTATACATAAAAAAATACATACAGTCTAACATAGAACCTTTTTTGAAGACGGTTAAAAAATAATCTCTCTCTTTTATTTTATTAAACTAACTTTTTTATCTTCAAAATAGACTAGCGTTTGATCACTATCTCACTTGTTAAGTGATGATGCGGTCGATGACGGCAACATGCTTACTTGTTAAATTTTAAAAATACAAGTTATTAAAGTTTTTATAGTAAATAGAAGCTGAGTAGTTTTTTTTTGATTAATTTTGAGCAGAATATCTGTGAACGTTTCCGGGACCCACGATCCAAGCCATCGAACTTAGTGGCTGTGAGTGTGAAAGCATTTATATAGGTATATGCCTAAAATGTTTTATGTAATTTGGGTCGTTTGGTTCGTCACGGCTTTCATTATTCTAAAAAGAGATTTGATTTTAAAAACTCACGCACATTTTATGAGACCACGTATACAGTTGCCGGAACATTGTTTAGTGCTTGGTGACAAATTTTTCTACTTTAAACGTAACATAAATAAATATATTTTAACTGTTGACGCCCGAAACGGGCAGACTGTTGAAACGTTTTAATTTTCTACCAACTTCACAAAAAAGCAGGAGGTATCGAATAGAGTATAGAGTCGAATATAGTATCGACTGTTTTATTGTGTGTTACCTCATAACTTCTTTCCACGTAAACCGATTATATATTTTTTGTTTGATAGCTGTTGCTTTCCCATTGGTCCCATTTAACTTTGATCAAGATCAAGAGTTTTCGTCAATAAAGCGTGTTTAATACATTTAATCTGATCAAGGTTCCGAAAATAAAGCAGTAAAGTCGTTTTCTAAGCTTTGCTTGCGTTTAGTTACAAAGATCTGTACACAAGAAAACTAAATCAATACAGCCGTTTAGGAGCTAGGATGCCACAGACAGATACACACACACATAGCGGTCAAACTTATAACACTACTCCTTTTGCATCGAGGGTAAAAATGGCAGATTGCGCTTTAAAATGCAATACAGCCGATGACGTTGACTTAAAAATTTAAATACATCTCAGCCAATAGATAACGTTGACAGAACTACGCTTTAATAAAATTTTCACCTCAACTAGAAAGATGCCGAATTATTCGAAGTTTAAAAATGCATCACAACTTTACAACTACCTGATGACGCTCATAGGAAAACTATGCATCATTAAGATTATCATCCCAACCGATAGAAAGATGTCGAATCTTTTTATGTATAAAAAATGCATCACAACTTTGCAAGATGACGTCCAAGGGAAAACTATGCATCAGAAAGATTTGCACCTCAACTTATACAAAAATATTAAGTTAGTTCGAAGTTTCAAATATATTACGTCACAGCCACAAGATGACGTCAAAAACTACATCACGATGACGTTGACCCAAAAACTATGCATCAAGGAGAATTTCACCTAACCAAAAGAAACATTAGTATGAAGTTTAAAACTGCATCACGAGTTCACAACCAAAAGATGACGATGAAGTGAAAATTATGCATCAATGAGAATTTTCCATCGACCAATACTACATATCTCATAAGTTCAAAGTTAACAACCACAATATAAGGAGTAAATGTGCCGTATGCACAGATGAAAGAAGGTTTTCTTCTCAACCAATAGAAAAATATGGAATCAGTTCCAAGTTTAAAAATGCATCACGACCACAAGACGTTGCGGTGTGTCCTGTTCCCAATGCGGATGTAGAACATCTTCTCGTTCGAAACCGCTCGATTCGCGTTAACGTTTGCCTTAAAACTTCGTCCTAGCTTTATAATTATACCACCGGTTACGTAACACGTGAAGTGGTTCGACTGAAATATTATTTTAGGAGTTCACAGACCGATCGCCCGCTCCCGCCCGCCTAAACAAATATCGACCTTGTCGCTCACCTGTTAGAGTTTATTCTGCGGTGACGGTAGGTGTGACTTTTGTGTCGTTTTGTGGCGCGAGCGGCGTCATGTGTCGCGTATCACTCAGCAAGTCGCTTCCTTTTGGACAATAATAAAGAAAAAAGTTCGTTCGGTCGGATCGAGGAGGTTTAATGCTGAAATTAAAAGGTGAGACATTCTTAACGATAGATTTTACTTTGATTTCGGACTAGATTGAGTTTCTGGGAACCACATTGAGACAGCTTGACTTTGCTTTTTTTTGGTTATTATCTACCTGTATAAATATCAAGATGTTTTGGTGCACGTTATTTAGAGCTACTAAAATCCAATTGTTTTCCTTTGGATTATCCATTTTTGATAGGCCTTTGATAATTTCACCAATGAAAGATAAAATGAAGTTTGTTTGACGACCCAGTTGGCGCGGTGGACAAGTCTCTGCCCTCAACGCCGTGGGTCCTGGGTTCGATTCCCGGCAGGAGCACAATTTTCCTTCCCAAGGGAGATTTGTGCTTCTGGTTCTGGGTGTGAAATGTAAATGTTTCCAGCACCCACGATACAAGCTTTGAACTTAGTGTGGGGCTGTGAGTGTGAATGCGTATGTTTGTTTGTTTATTCGCATGGGTCCCGTACAGTCATTCATTAAATTTAATAACTTTTATTGCCAGGGAAGAAGATGTTGTGGTAAAAAAAGTGAGCATGCTAAGCCTAATATGGGAGTTGATTCTCATATCACTCTCACACACACAATCACACAACGAACCAGAAATACAAATTTTCCTTGTAGAATACTTGTGTTCTAACCGCGAATCGTAGCCAACATCGTACCCCTGCTTAAAAGGCGTACGCGCACCCAACAGTCAACGGCATATGCCCTATAATCGTCTATGATGACAATAGTTCTCGGACCGAAGCGCCTGCTCTTAATAAGCAATAACAATAAGAAAATCCGCCATTTGTGAACATAAAACAAAGTTGTAGTAGTAACGGGCCGGTATGTACGAGTGCTACAAAAACCCGCCCGGCCTTATGCGCTGTAACGATTATTGCTGTGAAAGAGAATACTTGCACAAATATATGTTACTGCATGCCCATTGTAATTATCGCGACAAATTAATATTGTATTGCCATTTTCGGGTCGAGAGAGGTCGAAAATCTGAATAAAATTTTATAGTCTGACGGTGGTTTTATAGTGTGACCGACATTGTAGTAAGAGGTTAATCATCAGTTGGGTGTGTTTTCGCCTTCTAAGCAGGGGTATCGGGTTCGATTCCCGGCGGGAACACAAGTTTTCTCCCCACAAGTTTCTGGTTCTGGTTGTGTCTACGTCACAAGTTATCGAACTTAGTGTGGGGCTGTGAGTGTGAAAGCGTTTATGTGTATGTTTATGTTTATGTTATGAACTGCCCGTTGGTTTAGTTGGGTGCGCGTTTGCCTTGTAAGCAGGGGTATAGGATTCGATTCCCGGTGGAGATTTCTCCTCTTGTGGGTTAGAATACGTTTGTTGGTTTTTACCCGATAGGAGGCAGACGGGCAATCAACTACGCCTACGTGAAATAAAACATAAGCATAACATATGAATGTATACATAACATAAACGCTTTCACACTCACAGCCCTGTACTAGTTTGATGACTTGGGGCGTGCCGCAAAAAATCACACCAGACACAGTCACAACCAGAACCAGAAAACGAAACTTTAAACACTTTTTTTTGTGGAGAGGGGGGAAGGGGGAATGCCAACACTTCCCTTTATTCCCGGGGTGAATAAAGGGGCGCGTGGGGCTCGAACCTACAAAAACCTTATTATTATTATTCAATATGGGGGCGTTAAGGCTTGCTCTAACGTCCCGCTTGGGGTGTATTGTGCATTTCCCCCTGCCAGGAACTACCCTATCCACCCCAGCTTCTTAAGATAACGGAGTGTGGTTTTGGGGTGCTGGCATAACTGTTCCAGTGGTGAAGTTGTTGTATTTGTATTTGTATTGATTTGCCCACAAAAACCTTGTGAGCAGTCCCTCGCCAAAGTAGGATAAGATAGGGTCGCGCTAACAGTCACTAAATTTAACTTAATCTTACTCTAAAAAGTGGTAGTTAGGACTTTCGTTATAGAATAGAATAGAAAAGAATAGAATATTAATTTATTTGTATAAGTCACATCAATAATTAGTACAAGTAATAAATATGAAACTAAAAGACTTAAAACTACCCTAATAATGAATGTGCACTCACACAAAATGGTCCCAACTCAGCATAATATCAAAGAAGGTAGTCACCCATCTATCTATATTATACACTAACTACTCTACTAATTTCGCACATAGTTTAAACAGTAACGATACTGGGAAGGAGTTTGACAATAAACTGAAGAACTCAAGACTGCAGTTGTAAATACAGACCGTAATTGTCGTGGGAGAGCTTTTAGGTCCAATCTAACAATTAACTTCAATTGACAGATCCAACTATGCAATTTATTAACTTAAGGTGATGTCTATTGTATAAAGCGTTTAGATTAAGCAAAACGAATAAATATTTTATGGCAAATGGGGTTAGATTTTACAATAGAATTCCAAAAATCGTAACTGAATTACCACTGGGAAAGTTGAAATCTGTAATAAAAAGGGGATTTATTAAGAAAGCTTATTATAAAACGATCGACTATATTAATGACAAGGATGCATGGAGGCAAACTGCACAAGCGCTTTCTAGCGACTACATAATATAGATATACCTAGGTTAATATAATTATGTATAAGTGTTGAGAAACGATTAAAAAAAATGCGCCGCCGAGTTTCTTGCCAGGTTCTTTTCGAAATGGCTGTAATTTTGCGAATCTCGCGGTAGAATCATTCACTTTCATGAGTGCCTCTTTGGGGCCCATGTGAATAAAAGATTTTGATTTTGATAGCTGTATATAGTATTTAACCGTGAGCTTAGTTAGGTGCGCGTTCGCCTTCTAAGCAGCGGGTATTGGGTTCGATTCCCGGTGGGAACATAAGTTTTCGCCCCAAGGGAAGTTTAAGTTTCTGGTTCTGGTTGTGTGAAGTGTGAATGTTGCCAGCACCCACGATACGTCTTTGAACTTAGTGTGGGGATGTGAGTGTGAGTAAGTTTGTTAGTTATCATTTATTTAAATGAAGCTTCATTCCTATACCATAGTCACCATCATAGAGAACACAATATAATTACGCTAATGACACTTTCACAATCACAGTCCCAGACCAAGTTCAATGACTTGTATCGTGAGTGCCGGAAACATTGCCATCAAACGCACAATTACAACTAGATACAGAAACTCAAATTTCGCTTGGGGCGAAAACTTACGTTCCCACCGGGAATCGAGCTGATACCCTGCTTAGAAGGCGGCCCGCACTTCACCAAACAAAATTGGCAGTTCTATATAATATCTTTTTTTTTTAAACAGGTTAGGCATTTGGCCGCTATCTCGCCTGGTGGAAAGTGATAATGCGGCCTAAGATGAAGCATACTTACCTAGAAGATACTATACATATCTACTTATGTCATGTATAAATGTTACCCTTAATGTGAATGCCTTTTTGGGGCCCATGTGAATAGATAAACGATTTTGAATTTGAATGTTATCGTCTTAATAAAAGACTTCCTCTGTGTTCTTTCGGAAAGTTTCCTATATATTCTAAACTAGCCGTACATCGCGGCATCGCCCGTTATTATCAAGTTTAAAAGTATGTCTTAATCCTAGGTATAAGCTATGTACATTTCAAATTTCATCCAAATCCGTTCAGCCGTACACACTTACCTTACACAACTTACAAACTTTAGATTTATAATATTAGTATGATGTATGGAATTTTCTATATAGTATCCATTACAAGTCATAAATCATTTAAAAGTATGTTATCGTTAACGAAATATGGCATTTTGTGTGTGTGACGAACTAATTACCGGATCATTTAACTAGATTATGGCTTGTCACTAAACCTTGCATATTTTAAGGTAAATGTTTGTCATATTCTGAAGAACTGCCCGTTGGCTAAGTTGGGTGAGCGTTCGCCTTTTAAGCAGGGGTATCGGGTTCGATTCCGGGGGGAACACAAGTTTTCTCCCCATGGATAATTTGTGTTTCTTGTTCTGGTTGTGATTGTGTGTGTGATGTGAATGTTTCCAGCACCCACGACACAAGTCATCGAACTTAGGATGGGGCTGTGAGTGTGAAAGCGTTAATGTTTATGTTTATATTCACTATAATTGTTTAAGTCAAAACGTGTTAAAAATTATATTTTTTAATATAGTAACAGGTGAAGATTTGTATATAATTCAAGATAATTATATTCATAATAAAATAAATACGTGGGAATGATGCCTGGATAAAAAAAAACTAATTAATCCGTTAGTAGGATAATCAAAATATATGACATGTATTAATTTTTTTACAAATCTATACACAATTATAAAGATTAAGAGCGTCAAAGTTCGGGAGTGGGGGCTCGTGACGCGAACTATAACATCCTAAATCTTCGTATTTTTTTGTTGAATTGACAAAAGAAATAATTTAAACGTAAGCAAAGCTTAAAGACCCGACTTCACCGCTTATATTTTGGTTTTGGCTTGATCGATTTCGATAAAATGTATATGGGACCACCTCTGTGTATCTTCCAAACAAAAAAAGAAATCGGTGGACATAAATTAAAAAAAACATTCCGTCGAATATAGTACCTTCTCCTTTTTTGAAGTCGGTAAAATACGTGTCCTATATTTTTTGATAATGTAAATGACGGGTTAGTTAATATTTTTCAGGCATCAGCCTATTAAAACTTAATGTACATTTAAAATACAATAGCCAATATAAAAAAGTGATGAACTGACTTCAGAAAAGATGTTGAAGAAAGGATCACAAGAAATTAGCAGAGATCTGATGAAAGGATCACCATGAAACTCTACGGGGAAATCATTTTATCGTACTTTATAATTATAATCTAAGTGTTAGTTTAAGAACAGCCTCACGGCACGACTGATTAATCTTAGCGTGGCGCTGTGAGTGTGAAAGCGTCTATGTAGATTCCCTTTTTTGATTTAATGTTGTGTTTATTTTAGACGTATAACATTTGCCTTTGAATTTAGACTGCGTAGCTTGGAAATTTGACGTTTTTTACCAGTTTATCATAAATCAAATAAATAAAGGTGAATATAAATGTATAAAAAGTATCCATATAGTACCTTAAACATTACATTTTTAAACATCAACCTATATCATGCCAAACAAAAATCCAATTTTCATGAACAAACTGAATGCACCTGCGGAGCGTACATCTCTGCTAATATTTTATTTTATAGTTTGATACATCAAATCTATTTCCGTAACATTTTAACGAAAACAGCGACGCAGACTGTCCGTCGCTCCAATATATCCGAATTGTGGATTTTTATCTGTCACATAACGTCGTCTAGGCATTCCTGCTATTCCTGATTGGACGACGGTCCGTCTGCTACGACTGAGTCCAGAGTAGTCTAGACGGTTACCTAACTAAATGTTATACATACTATTTATGTTATATGTAGGATGAATTTATCAGCAAAATACGAGGTTTTATTTTAGACTGAGGCGTAAAAAATCAGACGAGCTATTTACTCGCCTTATATCAAAAAGAGATGAATATATAGATCGGAGCCACGTCACATTATCCTAATTAAATAAAATCATAAAGACTCGTTTTGCTTGAGAATTATACATATTAGCATAAAATTGTATTTATTTATTTGGGTATTTTAATTGTGTAAAGAATGTAGACATATATTTTTTTAATCATTAATAGAGTTAGAGAATCATTAAAATTAGTATTTAAAAAATTCTAACATTGAAAAATAGTTTCATGAAGTAAATGTTCACCTTTCTAAATTTCATTTAAAATAAATGAAATCTAGAAACATGTAATAACTTAATCTAAATAGATTAAGTAATTATATCCTTTACTTTATTATATTGTTAAAACTTTTATTTATTTTAAAATTACAACTATACCTTTTTATTTACTAAATACTACAACTTATTCTGTAAAACTATTGTACGTCAGAAAACACAACAAGACGAACTGCCTGTTGGCTTAGTTGTGTGCACGCTCACCTTATAAGCAAGGGTATGGGGTTCGATTCCCAGCGGGAATACAATTTTTTTCCCAAGAAAAATTTGTGTTTCTGATTTTGGTTATATTTGTGTGTATATTGTGAATGTTTCCGGCACCCACGATACAAGTCGTCGAACTGTGCGAGTGAAAGCGTTTATGTTTATTTAGTTGTTGAGTCAATATTACATTATTAACATCTGTTTTAGTGCATGGTTATAACAAATAAAAATTTAAAAAAAATGACAGCGTCTGAACCACAGATGACATAAACTATATCCCTGTGGTCTGAACAAACGATTATAATATAACAAAGCTAAGAAATCACATTAGATTTTCCATTTCATTTATCTATTCCGATCAGCCCACCAAGTTCCGCCTAGCGTAAAAATGCTTTCATCACACGTTTTGATTATTATTCTAAAACAAAACTGCGGATTTTTCTTTTCATTTTACTTTTTTTTAAATTTTTGCGGGTTTCGTGTGGGTTTGATGAAGCTTATGAAATCAGTTAATCTTCGACGATTTCATCTATTTGTTGCCGTTCAGCCTACTAAGTTTCGTCTTACTTGTAAATATGCTCGACTCACATTTTTTTAAATATTATTAATTAAAATTGTATAGTTTATTTTTACTCTACTGATAATCCTCCTAATCCTCTCAGGTTTAGTGTGGGTTTCTGTATCACACATGATTAAACTAGTGGTCCTGTGAACTGAAGACCTCGCGAAATGACCTCTCGAAATGGCTGAATTTTTTTTTTACATTTTCAACCCCTATGTCACCGCCTTTTTGAAACCGTAATAAAAACTACATCGACGAAATTCTATATAACTATCATCAGCTCACAAAATTTTACGAGAATGGGTTAAAATGCGACTTGTATATAGAGGAGAACAACCGGAAATCCAGGCAAACGAAAGTAATTTTGCATGAAACGCAGACGCTTCGCTCGCGCTTCGCTTAAGGATCTAATCACCATTTTTATTGGTTATCTATCTATTTCGAAATAATTATTGATAAGTGAGCGCCGTGACCTTCCGTCGTGAACTCGCCTGATGATGGGGATCAGACATCCCCGAAACCTAGGTCGCAAGAGTCGCCCTTAAATCGTGAGTCATGCCGTTTCATTTATACAAAGTATAATGTGTCAATCTCACGAAAACTTTAATAGTAAAAGATTATTGATAAGTCTATTTTCTTTACTAGAACTGCCGACAAGCGAAGTTGGTTGCGTGTTCGCCTCGGAAACAGTAGGTTTGGTTACAGACGGAAACACAAGTTTTCTCGTCAAAGAATATTTGTCTGTATGGTCCTGGGTGTGATTGTTTGTGTGATGTGAATGTTACTGGCATCTACGACACAATTTTCTTCGAATTTGAATCGGGTCCGAAGTTTAAAAGTTTTTATTTATTTAAGTAACCGAAAGTTTAACGCGGTAGGTAAAATCTTGTTGTAAGCATCGGCCTACAACAAGATTTTCAATTATATTAGCTACACGATATCACTACACAAGTCCAGTCATCATAAGCATTAAATGCTTATAGCACTTCTTTCATAGATATTGTGATGGTAATTTCTATGTAACCTCACGTCTGTAAAGAAAATTTATAAAATGAAAACGCGGATACACTCGTCTACAGAAAATGTCTCTTTCTTTCGTCCCTCTTTATCTCCAGATGAAGTGTTTGTCAAAACCAGTGATAGAGTCGTTTGAATAAATTGATCTCTTTGTGTTTTATGATCGCCTGGTAGATTAATTCAATATGTTCATAATTATATATTCATATGTTGATAATTTAATATAATATGTTATTTGAGTCATTATAATAATTAGAGGACTTAAAATTGATCACAAAGTGGTGATTGACTTCTAATAAGTGATACTTATTTCCTGCTACTGTCACAATATTTCAGAACAGTCACTCATCAGCTCTACTACTCAAGCAGAAAATTAAATAAATTTGGTAAAGCTTTCACACGCACAGCCTCACACAAAATTTTATGAATAGTGTCGCGGCTGCCGTAATCACACACACACAACCACAACGAACCAAAAACACAAATTTTCCTTGGGCAGAAAACTTGTGTTCGCGCCGAGAGAATCCAAAACTTCCTTTGAAAGCCCAACTAAGTATTATTGTATGTATATGTAATGTTAGGACTAAAATTTCACTGTATGCCACGCCGAATTTTGTAGTTCGGAGTTCTTGGAGTTCCCGTTCGTCCGTTGGGCCAGCTCCCACGAGGTAAAGGTAATATTTTATACACTATCACTATTTATTTATACCAAACTTTCATTACAATGAGACTAGACGTATCGCCATGTCCGGTGGCCTTGCATTAACGCGCGCTTCCGCCCCGCCCAGTCTCGAGCCGATGCCTTCATTGTACCCGCCATTGACGCTTCAAGCACCTATACAGGGGCCCATTCCATCACTGGTTTTCATACCGCATTGATTTAATTTTTTCTAGCATTCTTTTGTTCTAGATAGGCAAATTTTTGACCACTATCTCATCTGATGGTTAACGACGATGGAGCAAGCTGGCCTAAAATATACCTATGATGACCTCCTGATCCTACGATCCTATATGACCTATTCACTCGCGACTTGAAAACTCCCATTTTAAACATTAAAATCCCATTTTAAACTTATCAGTAAGCACCGACTTAGACGAGGAGTTCCATTCCTTTGCTGTTTGCACGATGAATGTGGAAGTAAGGACGCTTTGTCTGCAATTATGGAATGTCTACCGTATAGCGGTGTCGCATAGCAGTTTGTTTGCTTGTCCGATGATAGAACGGGGATGGGCGAACTGGATTGTGTAGTTCCTTGGCATACTTTTCGAAAAGTATCCGATAAAAAACCGAGAGGCTAGCCGGCTACGCTTATCCAGCATATAAAAAATACCAATGTGTCTTTAAGTTACAAAGGAATTGGTACCATCTTCTAGGCAACTATGCTAAATCTTCGGTTGCATCTTCGCTAACAATTAGGTGAAATGGTGATCAAATGCTTGCCAATCAAGCATAAAATACAGAAAATATATTTGCTAAATATACAGTTATATAATTATATCCACGTGAATGATTATCATTTGCATTAAAGAGCTTTGGCTTCAGATATTATAGTAATTAAACGAGTATACCTACTTCACGTAATAATTGTGATAGAACCTATGAATATCTTGGAGTATAATAATCTTGGAGTATAGGTACGGGTTCGATTCACGGTGGTAACAGAAGTTTTTACCTCCAGAAGAATTTCTGTTTTTATGTGGTTGAGAGAGAAGAGCAAGTTTCTCGCCTGATGGTAAGCGTCACGCTTGCTAATTACAATTCAGGCGTGATATCTCAATGCATCTGCAACGATGTCTCAATATGTTTCTGGTATTTTACAAATAACTCTGTTTAACGATGATAATACTTATTTGTATTACAACAGTATTGTATGAAAAGTTTAATATTAGAGTCTTAGATTTTCCGACGAAAATGAGTCTACCTTTAAAATATGAGATACAAACTCTACACCGTGACTCTGCCATCATCGGATTACATTTTCCAAGAGATCTATGACTAACTTATAAACTCATTTTGATCTTCAAGGATGACAGATTCATTACGACAAAAAAATCTCTAGCAACAATAAGACGAAAATACGTGATGCGTCACAAGTCTAGGCCGAAAGCGATCTAAAACGTAAAACCTAGAGATAACGTCGCTCGTAAAACATAATAATTTCACGTACATATGTTAATATTTAATAGGACAGTAAAGCCAACAGAGCAGCACTTGTTTAATTGAGGTGACCCGGGCGGAACAAAGGTAAGAGTGCTGTTAAAAAACTAAAGATCACTTTAGAACTGATAAACATGCCCGTAACAAGCTCGGAGAAAATAATTAATCATAGTAAAAGTAAACAAGGGAATTCATAAATAAGGAATTTCTAAACTGCATTTGAAATGGTTCTCATGAGAAATTTTACGTAGTAAATAAACAAGTTCTTTGACGACACAGACATAGTAACATGTCACAATCTTGTACAAATATACATATTGTTATATATATATAATACATGAGAATGAAATATAAAATAGGTACACACGTTTTTGCATATTTTTTCTAACTATGAAATCATAATGTTACTAATTGTAAAATAAACCAAAATAATATTTTTTGTAGAGTTCATTCATCATTACGATGCAAGCCATCCACAATATAATTTAGCTTATACTAACACTAAAACAGTAGATAAATCGAGACGGTGAACAGAGAACGTGGGAAAATGTTTTTTGCTCTAAAATTAATAACAGTCTAGCGACTGGTCTTGATTTAAAAAACACAGACTTATAATTTTATAATTTGCACAGAATTATGAAGAAATTAAATAAACTGTGATTTTTCACAGAGATATACTAGTATTCAAAGGCGTCGATGAATGTTTTATGATTGGTTTAAATTCGAATAAACAGTAATAATGTATGGATTTGTATGTATGGGTACACATCAAAACGATCAAGACAGATTTACAATGGTGTATGAACGAATTGAAAATTAACAAAGGGAGCACAAATAGGGTATCCATTCATCCTATTTTTCTTGATAAATCATTAAAAAGTTGAAACTCTTAGCTATGCCGTTTAATTAAACAAAAAAAAACAAAACGTTGTCGACTAGCTATTAAAATATTTCAATCAACCTACTATCAAACTTTAAATTTTCTTCGCCCATAGAAACTGATGTTCTATTTTAAAAGTACAATTTCAGTTTGATTTAAAAGCATACTTTTAGTTTGTAACGATAAAAGATATTTAGATCAAATGAGTAATACTTATGCATACTCGTATGTCTGTTGGCAATGTCATTTAGACATAGATTGTATAATATAAATTGTAAACATTTTAAAGAAGAAGAATTTTTGTAATGGCATCTTTATCAAACAACACCAATTCAAAAAACAAACAAACGCATTCACACCCACAGCCTCACAATAATTAAATACTTGTATCGTAAGTAATGGTACTAAAAACAGGGACGAAGTGTATTGTAGAATGGCCGATCTCAGCTTTATGTCCTAGTTTTCCAAAGTCTATGGTAACTCTACATGACGGATGATACCCAGAAGATAAACATTTGCCAACACGGCGAGAGTAAACACACGGAGCGCCACACTTATAAAGGTTCACTATACCTTTATACTTCGATGATTGGGATATTGGAATACATTTTTACAATAAATTGTACAAAGGTCAATAGATGAGGGCTTAGTTTAAAAAATACACATTGAAGTGATCAGAGTACTAAAAAGCTCACAAATCGACGTTCAAAACTTTGGTAAAAATATAAGCACATGTAATGTGTCTCTAAATTTATGTTAGCTGATAGAATCGAACATTTTGGGTTTAAGATAGATTTACTAATAGATCCGACATTAAGAAAAGCAATACTTATATTTTATTAAAAAAAATAGCTATAGATAATCCCGTACAAATTAAGTTGAATTTTCTCACCGGGCAATGTGATCCCTCTGTTTTTAATGTGATGTTAATAATTACAACATTTTAAGTATTAGCAAATACAATGATGTCGTATATCAAATTAAGATTGGAAATACACGTGATTGTCTAATGAATATAAACACACCGATGAGTTAAAGAAAATATCTGATATTTGGACTATTTACCCTGTGATTAAGAAACAGCGACCTGACGATACCTAGATACACAGCTTGTTTCATCTAATTTGGCGGCAATTACTCCAGATTAAAATATCGGTCATCGATATGCGATAGGTATCATCGAAGTCAATGGGTGACGTCATTTAACGCTCTAGTTCCGACGTGTCTGCCGTCGCCGGAACACCGGGCCTTAGAGGATTTTATCTTTTTTTACCAACTACTGTTAAATTTTTTTCATCATTTTTTGGCACTTGACTTGCTTCACCGCTTCCGGTGTTTGATTTATTTGTAGGATTATAAAAGTCTGGAAATAAGTCTAGTTGTGAAAGCACGTGCTAGAATTTGACAAAAATTTAAATAGGACACAATATAAATCAGAATTAATTGTGGTTTGCTTCGCTTTGGTGGAGGACATATGGCAGGTTGGAACTTGTTTCGATTTAGTTTGATGTTGTTCTTATGCAATCATAAATTTATGGAGTTCTAGTTTGGATTCATTATCTTCCTTCAGTTATAATGTGCATGTATTCAAAGATCTGTCACAATCTTAGAGCTTTATAAAATTAATCTACAACGAAATATGTTATTCTGATGCAATGAATTCTATATAGTGTTTTAGTATTGTTGTTATATTGTTCCTATAACTTTTTGATGTTACCGCAATTTCTGGTTTATATCATCGTCTATATACCTACATAAAACGTCTTAAAATCCTCTCTCATAGTTTGTATGTTGCAGTTGTAATTTGAATCACCGTTGTATAATGTGCTTGTAATGGCTTGCAAGCTACTGCGTGTCTTGCTGCAAAGCCTTTGTATCTATTTCCTTATCCAGTGACCGTTTATGAAGGGTGCATAAATGAGCCTCGGCCCAAGCGTACGTTGAGTATGTTTTGCGTCGGCCACGTTAGCGGAGACCACTATTCACTCCTCGCCCTAAAATGGACTCATAATGGCTACTTGTTCCAAGATACACCTGCTGCTATCGCATATTTGTTGCCAGTACAATTTGTTGTATCTTAAATTCTATTTCTGTACGGGCACGAACGATCTCAACGATAAACTCATTACCGTTATTATCGTCTAAATCTACTTTTTGAATCATGCATTTAGTTCTAGCCACATGGAAATTGGGGAGAGATAGCGGGAAAATAAGATAATTATATAGGAACGGTCGAGTATACCTTCAGCTCAGCTCAACGTCCATGTGGCCGTCACCGACACGAGAATCACAAACACTCACTGTAGCCGGGCTTGTAGACCGCGCGGACCCTCTTGGCCAGGTTGGGGGTCCTCTTGAGCGGCGGGCCGAGCGCGACCGCCGAGTGCCCCCGGCGCTCCGCGAACACGATGTAGTTCCTCCTGTTCTTGAGCGGCAGCTCGAAGCGGCCGCTGCACTCGAGCGTCTCCAGCGGCAGCTTCAGGCGCAGCACGGAGTCCTCGCGCGGCCAGTGGCCCTGCTTCCTGAACACGCGCTTCACTTGCACGGTGGCGGCGTCGCGGGCGAGGGACTGCACGCGCGCCTCGAAGGCGGCCGGGGCGCGGTAGGCGCGCCAGGCGACGTCGGCGCGCTCGCAGTACGGACGGCGCGGCGCAGCGAGCCCGCCGGCGCTGAGGAGGCAGACCAGAGCCCACCAGAACGCCGCGCGGCCGCGAGTATTCATCGCTCCATCGCAACGGCGCTGGTGCGTTGTGCTGCCGCTAGCGACCGCGCGCGACTGCCGCCGCGCCGCACGCTGCCGCCCGCGGCTCGCGCCTGATTCACTCACGCCCACACGCACACGCGCCGCCGCCGGCCCGGCCCCGGCACCTCACACTATCCCTCCACGCAGACTTAAAGCTTCCGCCAACCACCTGCTTCGGGTCGCGCGCGGTTCATAGTGATAGCTGTGCGTACCTTATTTCGATTTTCATTCTACAGTATCGAAATGGTTATACTAACGGATGGATCGGCGTCAAAACTCTATGACTCCAATACATATTATTAAAGAGACTCTACATAACCTTAACAATCCTGGCTATTTGTTATCTTTTTTAGGTATGGAAGTACATTGTATTGTGACTGTAGTATTAATAATATTGTTATGTTAACAGTATAGTCGAAAATACAACAAAAATCTAAATAGTTTTTTATAATTAACTTTTTAACATCAACACTTAACACTAGTCATAAGTGTGATTGATTTTTCTTTTATATATTTATTTGATTTGAGGTATGCTGGTTTATGTATTTTGCGGTTTAACTAGTGTTTATAGTTTTTTTTTAATTTTTAGTTCTCTATTTTCTTGTGTTATCTCAATGCCGAAAAAAAATAAGACAATAAGAAAATGTCTACGACTATTAAAGTTCTTTAGATTTTATTCAAATAAATTAAAATCTATAATTTTACTGTAATCTATAATTAAATTCTTATATGTAATAATAATCATGAAATAATTATTTTACGATTTGTTGAATTGTTTACACAAATAAATAATTGTCACAAGATAGACATATTACAATGAATAATTTATTTTAAGACTTAATTTCGATGAGTAACACCTATGGAGAAAATTAATTCGATGCATTTTGTATTTATTTCAATCGAACAAGCAACAGTCTGAAGCTTGTTTACTGTTTGTCCGTATAGCGCCAGGGTCGGCGTAAGGAGCGGTCGGCACGCGTCCATGATTTATCTCTAGGAGATGATTAATTCGCGCTTGTTATTCCGTAATTAGCGGACGCTCGGCTTAATTGGGGGTGCGACTGTGCGGATTATGCTGGACTGTTTTTGATGGGGTTTTTGTAGACTTTTTGTGTATGTAAAAATATTAAAACTAAATAATGTACTAAATAACTAAAACGTAGTCGAGTTTCTACTATTAACAGTTTATTTATGTTTTAATAGGTTACTATGGATTATATATTTTTATTGTTATCATGATAATATTTTAACGGATTTTAAGGTAACATATTTTTTATATCTTTAATATCGCTTATTTTATGTTATATATCTAATTCTATAGTCATTTATGTCATCTAAATATAAGACAACAATTGCTGATATTATAAAAATAATGTTACATATGATGTAAAAAGAAAATAATATGGAGTTTAATAAAATCTACAATTACTTTAGTCGTTTATAGATAAGAAAGCATGGAGAAGAAAATCATAGGGCTAACTTATGTGGAAATCCGAGCAGCATAGCTCGTACATTACCATCCGTGTCTAGCCGTGATTTTTCGTAGCAGAGATTTTCAATGACTTTCGTTTCGTAGACGCCTACGATGTAGCGCGTAGACCCGTAGCGTGACCTCTCTCGTAGACCTTGCACTACTGACAAAAATATAAAAAATCTCATAGTAGGATTAACATTTAATGTAAAACGGAATCTGTAAATCTCGTAGTTGTGTAGTTTTTTATAGGGTGATGAAATAAATGGGTTCACGCCTCAATTTATGAATGGAATCTGTTTTAATAACACATTTTTGTATCGATACGATTCTTGGACAATCAAATTTCGACCTTATTAAATTACAAATAGAAAACAAAACCAATAAATAGAGATAATTCCATTTTTCTTCCATTGAATTTGGCGCTGCACACTATAAGCATTTAGCCAGTCTCACGTAATAAATATTTCAAATTTACATATTCATAAAACTAGTTATACAGTCGCAGTCGCGGTCACTGTCTAGTTTAGTCATGGTCGTTTCATAGTCAAGTCATGTTCAAAAGCATGCCTTGACTCTAGTGGTAAAAAAATACTAAAACTTCTTTGTTTTAGAGCAAAAACGAAAATCTCGTTTTTAAGTTTTGCCTACACTTATGCACGTTTATTACGTATCAACACTAAAAGAGCTATAAGATTTGTAATATAATCATCATACATCGCCATCAGGCGAGCGACTTACTCGTCTCGTCTTAATAAAACGATAAAAAAAAAAAATATTGACAACGCAATTTTCACTTTCGCGGCAAAACTCGAGATGACGCCATTTTAGTTTTTTGTTAAGGGAAACTAACTTACCCTTAAATCGTTTAAAGATTCTCACAGCGATGAATGAAGATCCTAACGGTCTCCAAGACCAATTTGCTTCACATCCGGTCAAAAAAATAAACAGTACGAAAACAACCTTATTTCGGCACCCTTAGATTGGGCCAGGTAGGCGTTTCATTCATACCCCCGTATGAATGACCGGTGATTTTAGGGTTCCCTTAAAAATGATCCACTTTTTTTACTCTGGATAGGCAATCATAATTTGACATTCAAACATCAAATTAGGTATTGGTCAGACTATCTAATTTAATGGTAAGTAACGATGCAGTCGACGATGGAGCATGTTGCCTTAGTTGGGTGGGCGTCCGCCTTCTAAGTTTCGGGTTTCCCGCTCTCAGACTCACAGCACCACACTAATTTCAATGACTTGTATCGTGGGTGCTGAAAACATTGAAATTAAATGCATTTATTTGCTTCAAGTGTTGGTATAAATAGTTGTAGGGTTTAGTATAACAATATATTTCACATACTTGATCATAATAGTGACATGCAAATATTGATTTGAGGGCTAGGTAGTTAGATATCTTTATAGCGTCATAATAATAATTTTGATTATTGTTAATATATTTTATATGAGGCCCAATAAGAATAAGTGGAAATGGAAAATTCATCATTAAAGTTATAATGTCAAGAGATGTCAAATTTAATGTCAAAGATTCACATCACAAATACAATCACACCCAGAACCAGAAACAAATTCTCCTTGTGGAGAAAAGTTGTGCTCCCACTGGGAATCGAGCCCGATGCCCCTAGAAGGCGGACGCGCACCTAGCTGAGCCACTGGGTAAATCAAATGACTGGCTCTCAAGGGTAGCTGACGAAACATCAAGTTATCGGAAATTCAGCACATCAAAAGCTAAATATATGCTTAATTAAAGGTGTCGAATGAAATACGAAGCACATAACTACCACAAACACACAATAGATTGACAACTGGAAACGTAATTGATTTAAATTGCGTGTACGCACATGCTCTTTGAAGTTCGATATGACACAATTTCCCGGCGTTACGGAATATAATCTAGAATTTAGAACGTTTTAACCGCTATTGATAATACAACTTATAAGAGTAGCAAGAAAGTCGTATTTAATTTAGCAAAAGAATGGCAGCTATGCAAAGTTGTGCAAGTATACATTTATTGCTGCAGGTTTTCTCATATTTATCAAAAAGTAATATAATTTAATTATTGATCGAGCGAAGCGAGATCTCTAAGTTGAATTGGGTGATTCGGCACTTTGTCCGTCTGTCCATCCGTCCGTCTGTCAGAGGCATTTAGCGTCTAAACCGTTCAAGTAAATAACTTTAAATCCTCAGAAAATATGTAAATCTATAGCCTAAAGTTAGAAATGACAATTAAAATGATATAAATGAAAATATTAAGGGGCACTCATTCATACATGTAAGTGGCAAGCGAAATATTTTTATTTTTTTATACACTCTTGTGGAATATCGTTGTAGAGAACTTTTTAAGTAAAGTATGAAATCGGTTTTAGAAAAAAAACTATGTTGGAAAATAACAATTTGGTAGGCCACCAAAGTCACTGTTTTTAGACCTATTTTGTCCCGGGTCTATTTCAAAAACGGCTTCACGTTTAAAGCTGAAACTTACGTATATTAACCGTTATATCCTGTACTTAAAAACAAAAACAAAAATCAATAATGAACATTAAAATTATTGTACTTTAAGAATAATCATCGATGTAATGTGATTAAACAGATCTGGCATTAGTATTTTTTTAGAGATATCGTTTTCCTTTACCGTGTTTATTTACCAGATTCAAAATGATCAATATAAGGCCTATAGGTTTCTATGCAGTATATTTAGACTCAATGAAAATCTTTTTTTGCTAGTCCTTTAGGATAGATTGATAAATTATGTACGGAACCCGTGGCGGTGTGCAAATATTCGTACTTAAGACAATTTGATATAAAAAATGGTCGCAGTGGCCGGAACTTACCTTTAATACTTGCGTGGGAGTCAGACCTCCGACGCACGCGCGGTATGCTTACTCTTTATATTATAACTTGCTTTGAAAACATATTTATTTATATAGTCGTTTGATTAAACAAATATGCAAATAACAAAGATTTTGGCTTATGTAAATGAGTAGTTTAGCTGTTTAAAAATGATAAGAATTTTGACATCTGTAAATCATAATCAATATGACCAAATTGTTACATAAATACTCCGGAATATTTATGTAAAAATTAGGTAAACTTAACTAAACTTAATCTGTATTCGCTTGCTTTGTAGCGGATATAGATTGTTGGATCTTTATTGTGTTTTTACATCATTGTGTCTGTTTTTCTCGTACCCAAATTGCAATTCATAGTTTAAATTTGAATATAGTATTGTTAGTTAAAAAACATATTAATTTAAATAAATTGAACAACAATATTAGAATATTAATTGAATACTAAATAGTGTTTTGTTACATCATTTTAATTAATTCAATCAAATCAACAAAAACCTTAAGATTATGCTTTGCGGGATAGAGTTTATGCAAATACGGACCTGACGAGATAGAACCGTTAATTGAATTAATTAGATAATTAAAAATATAGGTTTTAAATTGAAACTTATTGTGTATTATACGTTATTAGATTTTATTTTATGTACATAAGTAATATTCACACATGAATCATTCTCTCATCCCCCTTTTACCATATAACAAAAAGACAAAACTTCAAACGTCACCAGTGTATGGTTGACATACTTCCATTTCGCTCGAAGCGACTCGCTTCTATGTTTATAATAATAAGTGTTTATATAATAAGAAGTGGAGCGCATTGCCGTCTTTGTTTCCTGAACAGTAAAATCTAGAAGTCTTCAAGTCAAGACTGAAAAGGTATGTTCTAGGCAAACATGGCATTGAAAATTAAATAAAAATGAAAAATCTTTTTATTTGGACAAAAACTTAACTAATTTATAACACTCCATGTACTTATAACTAGCTATAGCAATAGTAGAAACACTATTGTGTGTCAACACAGCATCTTATATTATAACTTGGCTCATACAGGTGGTTCATAAAAAACTAAGCTGGTCAGGTATTTGTTGTGAATGGATAAACCCTAACTCCTAACTAGGTTGCCCTGTGTGTAGGATATCATTGCGATCCCGCCATCTCACAAATAGGTACTTTACTGTATAGTTTATTGTAGATTGTACAAACAGTTTAATCGGTAATCAAATTCTGCAAATGTAGTTTTAGTTCAACTAAACAGGTAGGCATTCTTTCACATTTTCACTTTCCATCCGGTGAGATGGTGGTCAAAGTTAGCATGATAAAAAAAAACCGTGAGTGATAACACCCAATGATCCCATTATCCTAACAATCCGTTAAACCAAAACATCTGTTTTGGATTACACAAAACAATATACCTATGATGATTAACCAGACAAGTTAGAAATAAGCCGCATAAGTACAATAAGTTATACCTTCCTAACCCGACAAAACAAAACGTTTACCTGAACAGCAAAGGTAAGATAAGTTTGAATATTGTTTGCGAACACGTGGTAGCAATTAGCAAGGTGTGGGAACAGTTTTTTTATACATCCATTGTTTATTGAAAGGATGTTTGGGCTTATTTCTGAGTAAGGTGCATGAATGAAAGTTGTATTCTACATAGTATTGGTGTAGACTCAAAAAGGCATTGAATTTTTATTATTTTGTATCTTTTGAGATTGTTACCAATTAACTTGTAATTATTTGGTCCGCTGAGATTCCAACAGATTAACAAGTATAGAGTGATTAGGCATCTATAACGCGTGCTATTCGTATCATTAGTTTTTTATAGGTATGTGTATAGGTACCCTCAACCAACGAGCATGTATGAAAAGACTCATGAATGTATGAGAAGCAAGAGATGTGTGTCAGGATTGTAGCAGGTGGAAAGGAGTGGTCTCTTCCTACCCCAATGGGAAAGAGGCGTGACAATACCATTATGTATGTATGTATAGATACATGATTACTACCGATGTATCGATACATCGAAAGTAGATCCCTAGAACCTTCTACCGTGGTCCTATACTACCGATTAATAATATTCAAATCGGGTATTAAATAACTTACTGTTTACATTTTGGAGAGTGTGCGCAGAGATTACACGATTTATTTCCACCATGCTCGTTTTACCTTCTAACAGCAAGACAAACTGTCAAACTTGTTGGCATACCTCCAGTTCGCTCAAAGCGTACGTTTAACATTCGTACTGGGAAGGTGTGGAACTCAATGCCTTCGTCTTTGTTCCTTGAATGGTATAATCTAGGAACGGTTAAGTTCAGAGTAAGTAGGTATCTTCTAGAAAAGCATGCTACATCTTCGGCCGCATCATCGCTTTTTATGAGATTATGGTCAAATGCTTGCCAAAATGGAGAAAATGGAATATATTCTAGTACATTCCATATTTTTCCACCTCATTACAATGTTTCTATTTTATAATTACATGCTTGAAATGAAAAAATAAATAAAGAAAGCACGTGGATAGCATTCCATGCAGTATTTTTTTAAATTTTGCTGCACTTGTGCAATTCAGACATTCTCGAACCTCACGAGGCATTACTAAATGCTACAGATTCCATAAAACGACAGAGTTGTAAATTCGCAATTCACAAAGGTTTAATGTCTCAATTTTGAGGAAAGCCGTTGTTACAATCGTGATGTCTTCATTACGGGCCGGCGGTAACTCTGATACGAAATGACAAAATAAATTATAATGTGCCGCGCGAACCGGGAACATTTGGACTTGGAGCGTATGTTGCTCTACTTCAATTTTTTTTCAATAACGGCACCTTAAAAGGCTGGCTTTGGTCAAAACTTTCAAGAACACCATTGGGTACTTAAATAAAATTCAAAATTAGTTGATACTTTGTCATATATAGACTAGTTAGCAGAAATCAGGATTTAACAGGCCACCAGAAGGCATCCGAGATGGTTTAGCGACTGGACTCTCACGACTAACAACCGGGACCGACAGCTTAACGTGCCCATCGAATAACGGTGACACTCTGTTGAAAATCTCACCCATTTATATACTGGTCCGTCCGAACTGGCATTAATCTTGTTAATATACGATCGACCAGGCGGACAGCGCTACGAGTGTCTACCTATTAAAACATTGACTATGTAATTTTATGATAAAAAATAATATCAGACATCATAGATTCCTAAGTAAATAGATTTTTCCTCATTTTTGTGTTTTTCAACAAATACAAACCTTCAAGTCACGGGTCAACAGGTCTTTAAGGCGTATGTGCTCCATCGTCAAGCGCGTCGTGAATTACCACTAGCTAAAAAAAATAATATCTAGAGACACAATGTACATAATTGTGTACTTTTCTTATGGATTGTCATTATTTTTAACTGACTTCAAAAAATAGACACACGTAATTACCTCATCACTTCTTTTTAGGTGAACTAATTTTACTGATTCTTTTTTTATCTAAAAGCGTCTCATGTGGTCCCATTAAAATTTGATCAAGATCTGACCAGTCGTTTTTAAGTTATCCTCAACAATGCGTATTTAATTCATTTTATCTGATCAAGGGCTCCAAAGATCCTACTTAATATTATAAATGCGAAAGTTTGTTTATGTGTGTGTGAATGTTTGTTACCACGTATCTCCGTAACGAATAAACCGATTGTTGAAATTTAGAATGTAGATAGTTGAGGTTCCGGAATAACACATATGCTACTTTTCAACTTTATTAACGCGGGCGAAGTCGCGGGGCACTGCTAGTAATTAATAATAAAAAGGCAAAGTAGGTTATTTTAAGCTTTGCTTTCGTTTTTTTAAGTAGAGCAGTTTCCGCGCCGTATCCTCGGAGGCACCCGTTCGGCCACCCTCCGCGATTCGCCGTTTCTCGTTAGCCGTATAATTGTTTAAATTGTCATAATTTCACCCGCATAATGTTACCACATAAATATTTATTTATCGGCCTTCCGATAACGATAATTGTGGGCTGACGGGGCGTTTTACAATATTTATAGGGATTTTAAGACGGGACAGAAAATTAAAATATGCAAGCGCTTTTGATACCAATTTAAAGTTTATTGCGATTATGTGTGCGTAATGTACAATTTGAGTAAGTATTCAGTTTAAAATGGTCATCGTCTCGACTACCGGTCATCACTTCGGTACATATGTAGCATAATTATATACAAGCTATAGTATGGCATACGCTCTATAAGCGTGTGTGATGACAATTGTGCTCGTACCGAAGCACAACCTTTTCTTTAGTGGTACTAATAAATACTATTTTATTATAGTAGTACATAGTTCTATGATTTCAGTAAACGAAATGACTTTCTCTATGTCTGAATAGCCTGTGCCTTGAGCCGCTGACACAGATTAATAATCAGTATTCTGAGGTTATTTGTATACAGACCTGATTTTAAAGGATTTATAGCCAATATCCGGATGACCGAGTTTTGCTCGGTTTTTTGTTTTTGGTAGAATGTGTTTGAATAAGCTCCATCTAGTGTCGAGTAGAAACAGTTTTTTACATCGGTCATGGCGTAATAGTTACAAATGCAGTTTGGGAACCGAGCATTTCTCGGACCTGGAACGTTGATAAATTGATTCCTTGGGCCGAAAAAATCGTTGGAGCCGTTTCCTAGATCCAAAACTAGAAAAACAAATGTTATTTGGGAAGAAAACTGATGTTCCCGCCGGGATTAGAACCCGATACCCTGCTTAGAAGGCGAACGCTCACCCAACTAGGCCATCGGGCAGTTTCAGTTGATGAAGCGGACGAGGATAATAAGCTCGATACCTCGGGTAGAGTATTTTCTTTTCTATGCTCGATACTATAGGCTTAAAATGAAAACTGCCTGTCAAAGATACCTAGCTGTCAAAGATACCTGCCAGAATACCATTTTCTGCTTAATGATTGATTTCCTCCTTGAGCGAGGTAAATTACCTCTTTTGGCGAAAATGCCCTGGAACCGAACTCCTCCACGCTGCTATTAATGCCACGCTGATAGCAACCAACGGAAAAAAGAGGTACATAACGCTGGGTCTACACGAAGGAGTCACATGTTGTCTACTGCTCCGTCCACCAAATAAAAAAACCAATTTATCCGCGCAATCCCAATCAAGCAATCTCCTAAACCAATTCCATAAAACTGTAACAACTTATTCATTAGCCAATTGTACCAGTTTACTCATATCCATGGCAACAAACTAACGCTGAACACCTACTTATGCCAAGGTATCAGGGTGTTGGTTTATTTCGTTCGCGCCTCGGAGTAAATATAACTCAGCGCGCGGTGGCTACCAATGGAGACTCTATTTGAAATACATTACATCACATAAACAATTACATCCACACGCTAAGTTCACAGACTTGTATCGTTGGTGCCGGGAACATTTACTTATCACTCACACATCCAGAAGCAGAAGAACAAATGTCCCTTGGGAAGAAAAATTGTGTTCAGGACTCTTAATAAAATGACTTTTGAATATTTTGATCATGAATATCTCTACACTATACAAAAATGTGTGATGTGAATAACCATGATGGATTTTATAAGCCACTGGCCTCGATTCTGATGTCACACACTAAATTAAATTTAAACTATTCCTGTCTTTTAAAAAATAGGAACACAAGACAGAGATAGCATACTGCTGTGCTGTCAAGTTAGTCAGAACTTAGATGTCTATGCAAGCTTAGTCGAGTATGTGTTGTATTGGTGTTGACTAAAAACAAGCGCCTTTCTGCTTCTGCTGTTCATATTTTAATTGATAAACTAGCGTGACAGGACTAAAATGCATGCTATCTCTGTCTTGTGTTTTGTTTTGTAAGAGACAGGGATAGTTTAAATTTAATTTAGTGAGTGTACATCAGAATCGAGGCCACTGTATGCATCGATATGGCTACAGAGAAACTAAAAAATCATAAACTCTTAGGTATGTTTTGTCCCGCGGTAACGTGATTTCGTGTTTTATAATTCTGTCTGATAAGAGTTCATGTTCAATATTTGTAAAAGCCATATTCGTTGCCCAGTTTTATGCACTACGGGCAAATTACATTTTCTGGCAATCCACATTAATTGCCGAACGGGCAAGATTATTTGCTCGTCGTATTGTCAGTTCACGAAATAGTCACTCAATTTTAATGGAAATGATTCTACAAAAATCTTGTCAACAAACATTTTTATCGCTGTTTACACACATCAAATTACACTCACATATTATAAATGCGAAAGTTTGTGTAGACATAGCTTATGCACAGGATTAACACAAAAGCTATTTTTGAACGTTATTATCGCGAGGGAAGCCACGTGGCTCGGGTACTTAACAAATATTGTGACAAAGAAAAAACCTTCAAAATAAGGGTTTTATTTCTTTTTTTTTTACTTTCAATCTCATGAACGAAAACAAAGTATTCGATACAATACTGATACATAATTATCTTTATTAGATAACACACGTCTACGCTTATTGCGTTATTTAAACAAGAAGTTCCTTGTTAAATGTATTCTTATTATTAATGTTAAATGCGACAATGGTAGCACCCCAACATCTCTCCTGTATCACGTGGTGTAGTGACGTATGTATTAGATGCTGCTTACCCATAGGAGGAGATGAATTGTAGCAGATGCAGTGAAATCTTTGTTCTACTCAGTCATTTTGTTAGAGATTTTTTCAAAGACAACAGAACACTTTCCCTCTACTTTTAAATGAAAGAAAATGCTGTACTTTTGTTTTAATATGAATAATGTTAGAGTAAAACAGTATACTCAATTTATTTTTAATAATATTTATTTCAACGTACTTTGCAAATTAAATTGTATAATGTACTTACTACAAATTTTAATACCTTTAAAAGAACAATTCTTGTATATATATAATCTGAATCTCAGAAACGGCTGCAACGATTTTCATGAAATTAAGTATGCAGGGGTTTCAGGGGTAATAAATCGATCTAGCTAAGTTTCATTTTTAGAAAACGTCATTTACCAAAAAAAGAAACCTACCAAAGCTCGGTAGGTACTTTTACGTAATTATTTATTTATTTTATGTATATATATTCTATTATTATTATTTTATATAATTATTGGTATGTATTGTTTATGTAGTTTAAACAATGTTAGTATTTTAAATTTTATTTTATTAATTTTATCGCTACACCATCCCTACATTATCTTTTTGTTTATATTTATATTATAGACAGCCTGTCTGGAAGAGATCGCTCTTAACGATAAGACCACCCATTGTACCAATCTTTATAAGAGGTCAATAAAGAGATATTGTTTTGTATTGTCATCGAACTTAGTGTGGGGCTGTGAGTGTGAAAGCGTTTATGTTTATGATTGTGTTTAATCAACTCTATTGTCGCTATCCAGTAGGTAACATAGTGGCTAAAAGCTCTGGCACAAGGCCTTAAATATTTCACATAGAAGAGATAACAAAAAACCCATAGAAAGTCGTAAAGTAACCTTTTAGCTTTAAGTTAAGCTTATGATTGATGTCCTGAAACTATCAGCATTTTTTATTTTTTAATCCAAAGTTCTGCAACGTCTCCTCAATATAATTAGAGTGAGCACGTTAAGGGCGTCTACAGACAGACAGCCGCTGCGGTCGCGTGTCGACCTACCGGTGACTTAATTAGATGGACACAGGTACCGTGGAGACGGCTCTACAATTTTTTTTTCAAAGTTAATTATTTAAGTATTTTTGGGGAAAAGCTCCATCCCTTGCACAAAATATCAAGATATAAAGTTGAAGGCGTTTAAAATATACACATGCACGCACAAACTATTAGCACACATTTTACAGCATTGAAATAGTTATTAATTAAGCTAATTTTCGCCCCCAAAACCCCCTGCATACTAAATTTTATGAAAATCGTTAAAGCCATTTCCGAGATTCAGATTACATATTATAAAAACAAGAATTGTTCATTTAAAGGTATTAGATAAATATTGTAATGACATTTTTGTACTTTATATTATCTTTCGTACGCGTGGAATGATAATAAATACAGTTATTTTTTACTGTAGGTCTATCTATAACTTATAATTTGTCATACACAAATTTCCACAAAATTTGATAATAGTAATTAACGGTTTAATCCAGTTTTTGGTAATCTTTAAAATTTATCTTACCAGGTAGGTGTATCTATGTCCTTTTGTGTTCCCAAACGGTCATCGCACACCTGTTTGTACATCAGAGATGCCGGTTTTGCTGGCACCGCAGGAGTAGAGTAGCATCGGGTATACCAGTTAAAAATGTTTTACGTATTTGGAAATTGGATAATAAATAAATAAAAAAAAAATACATTTATTTCAAGCAACTACAGGACTCATAAAAGGAAACTCAATACAAAATTAATAACAAATCAAACTTATAAACTAAACTAAACTAAATGACCCTGCTGACCACGACATGCCGATCGCAGCAATGTCTCATATAAGGGCAGTGTCGCCCGTCCGCTATCATCGCCAGGACGGCATTGGTGTATAATAACAACTAGTATTTCCTTAAAGTAATCTATAAATATATACTATAATCGCACTCAAACGATTTTGGGTGTGATTGTGTCTGTGATGTAAATGTCCGGCATCCATAACTTAAGCCATCGAACTTAGTCTGGGGCTGTAAGTGTGAAAGCGTTTATGTTTAATGCTGAGCTTTGTAAAAAGATCAACAACTGTTTTGCATTTGGGGCGGGCCTCAAAATCGTTTTCATAAAATTCGGGTGGCCAAGCCCGCGGCGATCGCAAACCTTCGATAAGATGCATCGACATCGAGATCACCGAGATCGTTCAGAAGTGTTTATTTTGATATGATCGGAGATTGCAATGGAATGTGTGCAAATTATTATGTACCGATGAACGCTGTGTTATTATTAATATTGTTGGATGGTTTCTGCTGATGATGAAAGTACGTGTTTGAGATTGTTGAGTTATTTACCTACCACAAATGTGTAGTTTGTCGTAAAGACAACGTTTGAGGAAAGGATATTGTGTTGTATTAATTACATCGCTCGCGTTTATCAAGTTAAAAACTAGCCTCTATGTTAATCCTAGGTAAAAGCTATGTATAATCCAAATCCATTCAGCCGTTACAGCGTGAAGAGTGAGACTTATATAACCGACTTCAAAGAAGAAGATTCTCAATTCGACTACTCGTTTTTTTTTTGGTATATTACGTGGTAATTCCGCCAATTATGAATTGTCTAAATGTTTTTTTTTATTTGGTAGATTATACTTCAAGGTGGTACAATAACTTAACGCAAGCAAATCTTAAAAAAAACCGACTTCACCGCTTATATTTTGGTTTTGGCTCAATCGATTTCGATTAAATATATATGGGACCACCTTTGAAGTATAATCTACCAAATAAAAAAAGAATTTTGAGAAATTCTTCAATGGAGAAATCGGTGAACAAATACATACAGTCGAACATAGCACCTCCTCCTTTTAGTCGGTTAAAAACTGTCACGTCTTTAGAGGCTCTCGCAATATTTAAAATTATCGATTGACGTTAGAATCATCACAAAATTGGGCCTCGCGTTTGGTTTTTAAAACGCTAAAAAGACACATTATTACATAGACTGATAAATACATTACTTTCCTTTGCGGCATGCAGTGGGTAAAATATGTAATTGTAAATGGATGATATGAACGAGCTGTATCTATTTAAATAGATTATTAAGTTAACCGTAGATACAGCGACGATAGGTAAGCTAAACAATCTAGTTTCCTACATAGAGTTCATTGCTATTTCCACATAAAGCTCTTCGCATTGTGGTAGGTCGATTTGACCCAAATCTAGATCGAAATGTTTGTTTAAATACTTATGTTTATTTTTAATCGCTGGTGGCCATATCGTTAATTAAAAATAATGGTCCTACATAAATTATATTTTTACTTTTGTTAAATTCCCGATGGGAATTCCAGACATTTTCTAAGAAAGCTTAATTTATAAATACAGAAATCTAGGTCTCCTTACTTGGTGATAAATCTTCTAAGTCTTGTTTATCGGTGATTTGGTCGAGGTTAAGGGAATACTTTTGTATGCATATAATCATTTTGTAATTCGGACTGACTGATTCGGTGAATGAGTACCTATTTGTTTTTTTTTATGTAATTGAGAGACAAGACGAGCAAGTCGCTTGCTTGATGGTCAGCGAAGTTCAGTGCTAAATTTTGAACTTATGTAGGTTACAATTCTGCAGTGACTGGTTGCAATTATTTTAACAATTATTTCTATGTATGAAGAAAGGATTTACAAGTGAGTTCATCTTCTGACCACATATCGGAACGAGACGAACAAGATCATAATGTATGCTTTTACATATTGTTCTAAGCATATATTCATTTGTTGCTTAAAATTATATTTTGTGCATTGAAATGCTATCCATGCCTTAACAATTTCCAAAAAATAATTTGCAAATGGCCAGTTCGGCGTCAAGTCCACAAAGGATTTCAAAATAAACGAAAACTTAGAGCCTCTTGATACAATTATTCTTAATCGATGACCAATGCACTAAATATTCTTCAGTTCAGAATTAATTCAATCTAAAGCCTCGTAAAATTTTCAGACGACACCATGAGCAATACAGACATGTTGTGGCCAGCGGTCTCGCTGGCACTCATCTGATGAAAAGAGCTAGTGGTCCTGTGATAATTTGTCCGAATACTACCTTTGAACGCATCTTGGATCAAACACAGCTAGGCCACCAATGGCTTCCTCAAATTAGGTGCTGATTAGAGCTCACTACAATAACGGTATAGGTCGTGAGGTACAAAGATACGATATGTTTGTATCATAACATTCGAAGACAAGTGTCTTTGATCAACCTTGCTCCCTGTGAGATAGGCTCGAAGCAGTGCTAGTGCAGTTTGCGTGATTTTTAGAGCAGTTTGTATACGTTTTGTTAGATGATTGTGTTTCAAGAGGTCAAAACAAAATAACTAACAATTATTATAAAAATATTGAACTGCTTATTGGCTTAGTTGGGTGGCGTTCGCGTTCTGCAAGCAGGGATATTGGGTTCGATTCCCGACTGAAACACAAGTTTTCTCCTCAAGGAAATTTTGTTTTTCTGTTGTGTATTGTATAATGTGAATGTTTCCGTCACCGACGACACAAGTCGTCGAACTTAGGGGCTGTGAGAGTGAATGTGTTCATAATTTCTTCTATAATTGTGATTGGTATTAGTATATATGTCACAGTCAGGTGAGATTGTGATTAATTGCTTGACTATCGGGCATTAAAAAAAACTTACATACTGTCATAGGATGTGACTACAATAATTTTTATGCTATCTACGGGCCAATTGCCTATATTTCCTAAAACTATAAACTAAATGCTGGCACTTATTTGGCTCAACGTATTAGCATTGCAATTCAGAGAGGCAATGCCGCCAGCATGATGGGAACGCTACCCACTGGTAGTGGGCTTGAGCTCTTGAGTTACCTATAAGCTCGATGTCTTAAAAAAAACCAGTCACAATAATAATTATAGAAGAAATGTCTCTCCGTGCTGCACCCGGCGCGGGGCGGTCACGGTCGGTGGACGCAGACGCTGTAATTGCACCGCGGGTCCGCGACGGACGCACCGACCGCGACCGCCGATCTCCTAGAAAGTGATTGAACTTGCACCTCGGGGGTCACCGTGTTTGGACACTCACTTTGAGGTTTACAATTATGATGCTATTACTTTTAAAAATAAGTTTCATTTCAGAATTTGCAAAATACGAGGATACGATATAGATTAAAATTATAGAAATTTCTTGATCCTTTGGGGTCACCTTGTTTGGACACTGGTGATGATTATTAAGTTTAAGTTCAAAGCCTAGTAAATCTATATATATAAAAATCAATGCCACTTTTCGTTGTAATTTATAACTCAAGAATGGGCTCGCCAATGCAAACCAAATGTTTAGGCTATGTTCGGACTATTTAGTAGATGGTTTATGTGAAGTTTGCACAAAATCGGTCGAGCGGTTCTTCATTTATCACACCCGGGCAAAGCCGGGGCGGATCGCTAGTATTATGTAAAAGAAAAATAATAATAGCAATCCAAGCCAATACAGGCTTCGTTGTTTTGCCTTGTATGCCATGTTTACGGATGACATCACAGTTAGGTAAATGGTTTTTAAATAAACTATATTTTAAAAACCTTTTTATAAGTGGATAAAAACAATCGTCGAGTTAAAAATATTCGCAACAACCGCACGATCAGATTCGCCGCAAATTGACCACATCCTGACCTTGGGGGAAAGCGCCCCTCGATTGTTCGATTTATCTCGAGATCTACCCCTCCTGCGGAGCGTGGCGTCTGATAAACGAGATATTATCGTACCCTCGGCCGTCTAGTGGTGAGACGTCATAATTCTTGGCTTTGTTTTGTGGGACATGGTAAGTGGTGCTGGTTGTCGTTTATCATTCTCTTGTCAGACTAGATTTACTTCTGATTTATGCAAAATAATATAGAGGGATGTGTTTTTGCAAATGTTAATTGGAGTGGAAAGATGGTATAAAAATAATGTAACATAACATAAACGCTTTTCCACTCACAGCCCCACACTAAATACTTGTGTCGTGGGCGCCGGAAACATTCAAATCACACACACACAATTACAACCAGAAACCAACAATTTTTCCTTGGGGATAAAATTTTTGTATTTGGTTGGGAATCGAACCCTATACCTCTGCTTAGAAGTGTCTGCCAATGCTTTATATCATAAATAAATCCACTAAAAACTCCTCGCAATGTTCATCCCTTTCTTAACGACCCATAACCAAACATATACAATAAATATTCGTTTTACGTACCATTACTTTGGACATTTTGCCAATATAATGATATTTTTTATGTAAGCAGACACGTCATCAGCGGTTACGTTCAATAAAATGTCATTGCTATCAAACTAAATTGGCTTTTTATTATTATTCGCATTAGTAGAGGAGACAGTAGAGAGCACTCTCTTTTGAAAAAGCCTGCCATAGCAGCGCGCCTGCGACGCTTTCCCCCGTGCTGCAAATGTTTTTGTACAGGCTCTACTGTAACAGTATACTGTAAGGGCTTTGTACAGTGGCAATGTTCGTAACGGAAAACCAAAGTAGCAGCGCGGCGGCCGAGGCGCGTGTACATGGCGAGCTTCCAAGCGCGCGCCCTGGCCGCTTTGTATATCAAGTCCCTTACTATTGAAAAGGAGTTTAGGCGCGAAAGTGACAAAATTCTTCGTGTGTTAATGTATGGTAGATTTTGCATGAGTAGGTAGGCAAATCGTACAAAGTTGAAAAACGTGATGTTTGCTTTCGTTCCAAAAGGCCAAGTTAGTTCTAGTTCAGTTTCTATCATTTGACTATGGCATGACATCAATGTCACTGGACTCTATTACTTGACTTTAATTGTGACTAATGACTAAGATTTCTATTATGTGTTATTTCTATAATGTTACACTTTAACATATTTTATTACTAGTTAATTATCCGAATAAAATAAATACAAAATTGTTTATTCACATGGGCCCCAAAGAGGCACTCGTGAAAGTTAATGAATCTAATGCCAGATTCGCAAAATTACAGTCATCTTAAAAAGAACCTGGCTAAAAAAAACAGAATCCCGGAGTCAAAATTATAAAAAAAAAACTATTGAAAATCAATCACATACATTAAGAACCTTAAGGGTGTGCACAGACGCAGACGGCACCGAAGCAGCCTTCTTGGCGCCAGCGGTTGCCAGGCAACGCGGCGCCGGCGCGGCGCTGTCGTAATGTCGCAAGGATACAGAAAGTATGGAAGGGACTGATGAGTCATCAGGATTTGATAAATACTTTTTTACTGAATTATCTAGAGTTTCCTAAATATAATATATGACGGGTTCCAATATATTCAATAAGGAACTTACTTGACTGAGCGTTCGCCTTCTAAGCAGGGGTTATCGGGTATCGGGTTCGATTCCCGGCGGAAACACATGTTTTCTCCCCAGGAAAAAAAATATTTTACTAAAATTTTATTTTTATTTCTGGTATTGGTTGTGATTGTGTGTGGCATGTGAATGTTACGACACAAGTTATTATACTTAATGTGCGTCTGTGAGGGAAATCTCCCTTAATAGAAACAATAAGAAATGTGCCAATGGACACATTCCTTGTTATTGATAACTGTAGCAGTGTAAGTTAAATTAAAATTACTCATAAGTCATATACAGGCTGTTTTGAAATGAAATTAGGAAACGTGCTTATGTATGTCTCAGAGATATTTTTTTTCGAATAATTACTAACATACACCTGCGAAAGTTATCATTAGACGTGAGATATTTTTTATAGTCCAGTTCGTACATGAAATCCCATTAGTGGCCCAATCATTAAAATAAAACTTAGTGTTCACTTTTGTTAATTTTTAGTGACTTATTTTATTATATTCGTTACAAATTATCGAGTTCAGCATTTGGTGGACATAATTAGGGTCATCAAGTGGAAAACTGGTAAGGGACAGTTTTAAATTGACATTTTCATTAAGCTTATTCTACATGTTCTCGGTAAGTGTTCGTATTTCTATATTAGAGTCAAAAGATTGTTTTTCTTGATATTGTTACCTTTTGTCCCATGTGGTTTGATCGTATACCACTGATTTGTCACTTATTATTAACTTCAGAATTTACAATAATATTATCGATGCTGGTTGCCAAAGCATTGGTTATTCTAGTTGTGCCTTAAACAAATATTTCAAATTAAAAGATGCAAATAGTGACACAAGTTTTTGCCGGTCTGACGAGTCCTCTAGAATATTTACATTAAAGTCAGCACACACCACTATTCGTTTATTACATTTAAATAATTTTCTTAAAATATCTTCCATGACTACAAAAAACTGGGATAAATTGGAAGCAGGTGGCCTAAATGACGGACTAAATATAATTTTCAGGCATCGAGCCTATTCTATTGATTTTAAACTGCACATTGATTTTCCGCAGAAGTCCCTTCCACCGTCTCTAACTGCACGTCGTCATAAGATTTTACAAGCGGATTTAACTCACCATAACTAGGAAACGATCCCGCAGCCTCTGCTTATGGAGTCGTTTACTGATATTGCACAGTTTTATGGGAATCTATGGAACGAAGTACCACAGCATAGGAAACAGCAAGCTATAGAAAACGCTAGCGATTTGATCACATTGCCGTGCACGTGTATTTACGCACGCAAACATCGGGAACAAGAACTATAGGTCTATTGCCATTCGCAGCCTGGGTAGCACCGCCGCCGCCCGCCCAAGCATCGTGCTTTCAACCGCAGTGAACTAGCTGTTCTAGCTGTGGTTAGCGTATGTATATCTGAATTTCGAAATATTGGAATCTCGGAAGGCGTGTGAAGAGAGCGATGTTGCGACCGAAGATGTGGTATGCTTACCTAGAAGATACCGTTTCACTCTAGACTTGGAGACTCCCAAATAAATAATGACGCGGGCAGCGAGTTCCACTCATTCGTTCATTCGCTGTGCGGATGATAGATGTAGAAGCAAAACGCTTCGAGCGGATGTGAGAAACGCCCATCATTAATAGAATACGGTAGCTTAGTTAGCGTTCGCTTTCCAAGCAGGGTTATCGGGTTTGATTCCCGGGGGAACTCAAGTTTTCTTCCCGAGGAAAATTTGTTGTTCTGGTTGCGATTGTGTGTAATGTAAATGCTTTCAGAAACCACAACATTCACACCACATACACAATCACAACCAAAACCAGAACACAATTTTTCCTTCTGGAGAAAACTTGTAATTCAGTCGGGAATCGAACTCAATACCTGCTTCGAAGGTAAACGCCACCCAACTAAGCCAACAAGCAGTTCAAATAAATAAAGTTGTCTGCTAAGTTTGCAATAACTTTGCAATAAAACCGACGTTACCTAACTGAAAGTGGTCATGGCAGGTCACTCATACGGGCGCAAATCGCTTGGTTGAACGACATCCGACAATGCTGTTGGGTGGTCGCCGTAAACTTCACGTCGACTAACGCGAGACGAAATGTAATTACAGCATGCCTGTAGTACCTTATTACCCGACTGAAGGAGAGATGTTAACTGTTACACAGTCACAACCCTACGTTCAAAGATTTCTGCGCGGATGCTGGAATCACAACACATAACATAAACGCATTTCACACTCACACAACCACACACTACAAGAAGGCTATGCCTAGTTTGGGGCCCAAAGAGAATTACAAAAAAAAAGTAAAAAAAAAAAATATTTCAAAACGAAAAAGTTTTATGATTTGTGTCGCAGTAGTCATAACAAATTTTGATAAAAAAATGTTCGTCGGAATCTGTGTGTGATATGATAAATTAGTCCTTCTCAGAATATTCATAACATTTAGAAATGCAACAGAAAATAATATGAAATCAAATGAAAATAAGATATTTATCTTTTTGAAAAAAAAAAACAAATGATTTCTGCATCTTATTTATTTCTAGGTTAACTTTGTCGTTTGAATTAAACCATAAATAATATAAACGCAAAACCCGACTTCATCGCTTAATTTTCGGAACCCTTGATCAGATTAAAGGAATTAAATGCGCATTATTGAGGATAGCTCAAAACTACTGGTCCAATCTTGATCAAATTTCAATGGGACCACATGAGAAGTAGTGGGACCAGCTTTCAACCACAAAAAAACAAAATCGGTTCACCAAGATATAAATTATGAGGTAACATATTTACAAAAAAAAATACAGTCGAATTGAGAACCTCCCTCTTTTTTTAAGTCGGTTAAAAATTAAAGATTGGCACGCGTGACTTTGTGAAACCGCCGTAATATAAATTATGCAATATGCGCTTTTATGTGTAAATATGTAAGGGAGAAATTGCCGTGGTTCAAAAAGGCCCTCGCATAACGTATGCCCCTCAGAATCTTAATGTGTATTAATTAAATGAATAGTAAATAGTTAGTTTTAATACCTAATTGTTTTTTGTAGATGGGAAATTACTCGTTTCGGAATCGGGTCAGTGCTGAAAATCAGCGCACTGCTTTGGTGGTGCATTATGCTGAGCATTGACCTATTTGTTGCCAACTTTAATATTTGGAATTGAATAAAAAAAAAATGAAAAATGTTTATTTTGCAGCGGTTAGTGGTTAAAGTTTACACACAATTTAATTAGTTTATACACATTAATTATACATTTTGCTAATCGCTGATGATAGTTTACAGGTGAAAGGATATATCTATGGCCTTCACACTAGGCAAGCCTGTATCGTGAAGACCCAAGACCAAGAATGTATTTTTCTCTCGTATTGTACTTTGTTGGTTATAAATAAACGTATTATCTTTCTTTTAATGGGTAAGGCAACGAGGCATGGCAAGTATTATAGGTACAACTGCATGCTAAGTTGCGCTGCCGGTGGCGGTAGGACTCAGGACATAAATAAGGTTATGCAAAGGAGAACCGACGGGAGATTAATTCCCGCGTATCCGATAGTTCCCACGGTCAGTGAGAGAGCTACTGTGGCAGGTTGGATATGTTATACATATTGTTGGTTGTATACCCGAATTATAAAATAGTGTTGGTAATGAATTTTTGAACAGCCCGCTGGCTTTTAAGTTACTTTGACGACCCAGTTGGCGCAGTGGACAGGTGTCCGCCCTCTGCGCCGTGGGTCCTGGGTTCGATTCCTAGCAGGAGCACAAATTCCTTCCCAAGGGATATTTGTGCTTCTGGTTCTGGTTGTAATGTGTGTGTGATGTGAATGTTTCCGGCACCCACGATACAAGTCTTTGAATTTAGTGTGGGGTTGTGAGTGTGAATGCGTTTTTTTGTTTGTTTAAGAAGAGTTTTCACTTTGAGACACACAGAAATTTGAGTTTCCGGCACTCACGATACAAGTCATCGAACTTAGTGGGGAGCTGTGTATATAGAATTGTTATTTTTTTTTTTTAAGCTGTGTGTATAGCATTGTTATTATTTTATAATAATATAGGCCTAGGCGCTGTCTGTCTCTTTGACACACAAGGAGGCTCTTTGGTTTCTATGGTGATAGGGCATTTTCCCGCGACAAGCTTTTACCTTGTACCGAAATACAATGGTACTTTTCATCTTGTAGTAGAAAAATCTGTCACTAAGCTCTAAATAGTGTGCTGAGTAATCTTGTAAATCAGTCACTCTAGGCCAGGGATCGGCAACCTTTTGAGTCGGAAGAGTCAAAAATTACAATGTACAAAATTTCAGTTTTTAAAGAGCCACAAAAAAAAAATTGTCACGGGGAGGGGTACGGTGAAAAGCGAGTATAACACAAGTGGCTGATTCAGAACGATTATTAAATGTTTTATATTTTTTAAATAAATAAATAATATTTGCGTATATGGAAATAAAGAGCCGCAGATTCACATTCGAAGAGCCGCATGTGGCTCGCGAGCCGCAGGTTGCAGACCCCTGCTCTAGGCCATTATTTAGCAAATTATTTGTTAATAGAACTGCACAAAGCACAAATTTTGTGAACATTTCGGCTACCTTTCATGGTTTAAAAAATAGAGTCAACAGATCTATGATATTTTTCATCTCTGATACGAGAAGGCTTTGCGTTTAATCATTTTAATTAATATGTGCACCCTTGAGAGTGTTAAAAAGCAACACATTGGGACTTACTGCGAATGGGACGATTTGCGACTGCGTGACCAATTGCGAATGGGACATTCTGCGAGTAAATCATTATAGCTAACTAATTAGGATTCACGTAAAATATTATGAAAAATAATCATACATATCTGTCGACTATATCTTATAAACCGGTATAATTTGGTAGTCTTCAAGCCAAGAGTGAATAGATCTTCTAGGCAAGCATGTTCCTTCTTCGGTCGCATCATCACTTTCCATCAGATGAGATAGTGGTCAAATGCTTGCCTATCAGTCATAAAAAACTGTCCGTTGGCTCAGTTGGTTGAGCGTTCGCCTTCTAAGCATATCGGGTTCGACTCCCGACTGAAACACAAGTTCTCTCGCCAAGGAAAATTTGTGTTTCTGGTTCTGGTTGCGATTGTGTGTTTGATGGTTTCCGGCACCCACGACACAAGTCATCGAACTTAGTGTGAAAGCGTTTATGTTATAATATAACCGTCACAGAACCTTAAAGTTAGTTATGTGATAGTAGCCGTCTAGTTCTCACGGTAAGAACTCGCCCAGTAACTACGACATAAGCTACGAAGGTTATAAGGCGCGGACCCGAGCACTGTTCGACATAATTATGCAAATTAGATTATGTATGTCGCCAAAGTATAAACAAACTACTGACAAAAACTGTGCAAAGAATAAAATTGTATAGTGAAGAAGTATATTGTATTCCTATCTATTCTATACCTGACCAATTCAAATAATTATGCTTAACTACATTAAAATGTAACTTATTTCAGTTATTAATTAACAAATGTTATAATACAGTGACAGAATTTATGGATGACAAATTGGAATAGCATGTAGCCTCTGCTCTCTGTGCCGTGGGTCTTGAGTTAAATTCCTGCCAGAAGCACAATTTTCCTTTCCAAGGGAGATTTGAGCTTCTGGTTCTGGGTGTGATTGTGAGTCTTATTGGTCGATTGGTCGATGAGGGAGAAAGGTCGCCTAAAAGACTATTCATTCGTGACTTGAAGACTCCCATATTGTACTCAATAGGAAACACCGACTCAGGTAAGGAGTTCCATTCCTTTGCGATTCGTACAATGAAGGTGAAAGCAATTCGCTTCGTGCGCATTTGTGGAATGTCTGCCATATAGCGGTGTCACTTATCAGTTTGTCTGTTTGTTCGATGATAGAACGGAGATGTAGGAACTAGATCGTGTAGTTCTTTGGCACACTCTCCGAAGTGTATCCGATAAAAAACCGAGAGACTAGCTAGCCTTGCGCCGATGTCCCAAGCTCTGAAGCCTTGAATCAGTCAGCTGTTTGCTGACTGTCGCTGCCTGCCTGTCACTCTTCGCTCAAGATTTTAAACTACCAACTGGCGTAGTTGGTTAGACATCTGCCTCCGGTGGGAACATAAGTTATCTGCCCAAGGGAAATTTGTGTTTCTGGAAAACAGAAACACAAATTTCCGGCTGATTATAAAAATATGTTTTTATTTGTGTTTTTGTACCTTGGTATACGAGATCGAATCAGGAATGAGGAGATCCGTAGACTAACGAAAGTCACCGACATTATCATAGCCTAGGCCATAGGTTAGCAAGTTGAAGTGGCAATGGGCAGGGCACATAGTACGTAGAACGGATGGCCGATGGGGCCGAAAAGTTCTAGAATGGAGGCCACGGACTGGCAAGCGCAGTGTCGGAAGACCGCCCACAAGGTGGACGGACGACATAGAGAAGGTCGCAGGGACACGCTGGATGCAGGCCGCTAACAACCGTTCATTTTGGAGATCTTTGGGGGAGGCCTATATCCAGCAGTGGACTTCTTGCGGCTGAGATGATGATGATGATGATGACCTTGGTATAAAACCACGTGGAGGTTCCTCCTGGCTTGAAACTTAGTGGCGATAAAAGTTGGTTTTTATTAAGAAAAAAAAATTACGTGTATGATATAATGCATAGTCTATCAAGTCATCCGTACTGCGAAAAGGTGGAACTCATCCGCGTCATTGTTCTCCGAACGGTATAATCTGAGAGTCTTCAAGTCAAAATTAAATAGGTATCTTCAAGGCAAGTAACATCTTCGGCCGCATCGCTTTCTATCAGATGAGATAGTGATCAAATGCTTGCCTATCTAACATTAAAAATGACACAATGTTTCTGTCAGGAAACAACATCAGCGCCTATTCCGTAGGCGTTTTTTTTTCGCAATTTCAATAATCACATAGGCTTTATACTCCCAATATGGTATGGAAATGTATTATGAATATTCTTTTCTATACTGCGTACTACTAGGACAAAGATAATTCCTTCTTCATCATTTTCCACGGTCCATTTATGTCCGAATCGCATAGCTTTGCTGTCATGATGACGTATACAGATTGACATTTTGATTGACTTGTCAGATTTATATTGCATATTTGGTATCGCTTCTCTAGTATAGTTTAGACCATGAAACTAATAAGTAATGATAGATCAGAGCCATGATGTCATTATCTTGGTAAAAAAATATATAATTTAATAACAGTTGCATAATAATAATAATATATTTATCTATAAGTAAATTATAAATAATATATATTATAGAATATTACTACAGGCGTTACAACCAGAACCAGAAACACAAATTTTCCCTGAGAAGAAAACTTGTGTTTCAGTCGGGAATCGAACCCGATACCCCTGCTTAGAACGCCACCCAATTAAGCCAACGAGCAGTTCAAGTCATGTTAAGGGTACATGAAAAAATACATATTTATTTGATGACAATAGGTAACTATAATTAAACAAATTCCCTAAGGCAAAAACAACACCCTCTTGATAGTTCCTCCGACTGTTACCACACATCACAAACGTATGACGTCACATGTCACATTTGTACCGTAGAATGTCCTCGCATAGCTCGCAGCGAAACAATTGCGATTGGCTCCTATAATCCCTCACGCGTTCTCATAGCTATTTAAAGTCGGCCCTTACACCGTAGAAGCGAATATTGCATTCCAGGCATACCGGTGGACGGTGGGACGAGGCAAGAAAGTGGAGCGATTTGATTTGATGCGTTTAAAACCGGGCGTTGTCATACCGGGTAAATGGTCACGAAGTACGCTTGCCTGTTTAGAGAATATTATGATCGGCGAGCATGGTGTTTGGTGATTATGATATTTTATGAACATAGATAGATTTTTCTTTATTGAACACCTTAACAAATACATGGCAAGGAAATAAGTGTAACAATAGGCGTTCATATCTCTAAGAGCGATCTCCAGACAAACTTTAGATGGAAAGGAGTAAAGCAACGAAATTGGAATTCAGTTTTTTGTAGTTTAAGGGTTTTAGATACCTGTTGCATAACGTTTTTTAAATTATATCCAAGAAAGGTGTGCCTAGAAGATGGTTGTTTGGAATTTTTATACTAGAACAACTAATTGAAAAATGTCATATCATATTATGAGCGTTTCTTGCTTACGCCAAAAAACGTGCATTGTAAACTCTTCTCTAATTTTTTTAAAATTTTCATTAATCTGTAGAATTACCATGTTTTTTTTTTATCACTCTCGTGTATTTTTTTCTTTTACATACACACTCAACTGATAGTTATTTCTAAGTGTATCATTGCCATTTGTCACTTTGCAATCATCATCCAATGTTCAATTCATGGTTTTTTTTATTCAAGGTATGCAAACTTTTGACCACCATCATATACCATTATATCGAAAGTAATATAAACAACTATCTATATTATGATTTTAATTTTCTGTTTCATGTTTGCATTGCAATGTTGCTTTTCTGCCATACCTACCAATTTTAATCATTCTTTTTTAAGGCTCAAGTTTTTACTGTAAATTTCTATCAAAAAGTTTAACCAATCCACATTAGCTGCAGCGGCAGTATGTTCTTAATTTACAGAAATACATCACTTCTACGAATTGAAGACATTTTGTGTAAATCCCCAGAAGTAATATCTAAAATGTTGCAGAAACGCCGTCTCCTCTAATTTTTTACCATACTGCGAAACGGGCGATGTGAGAATTTGCATCGAATGGACGGCGGGACGCAGCCTCCCGGACAAACTGTGTGTCTTCGGTCATTATCGCTCAGATAATCTCAAATCAATTTGGTTCTGGATATTTGTGAGTTTTAAAAGGTTCACAGATTTGTTCAACTGGAAACTAGAATTCTTGAGAGAGTACAATTTTTGCTGCTCAATCGACCTAACTATTAGGTCGGTTAGGAGCGTGTAATTTGTTTTTCTGGTTCTGGATGTGATTGTGTGAGTGAAGTGAATTTTACCGGTACCCACGATACAAGTGATTGAACTTAGTGTAAATCACATTCAGAACCAGAAATTCAAATTTCCCTTGGGGAGAAAAATTGTGTTCCCGCCGGGAATTGAACCCGACATCTCTGCATCTGCATAGAAGGCAAACACCCACCCTGCTAAACCAACAGACAGTACCCGGGGAATTAAAGATGGTAGTAAAATAGTCGCAATCGAGTGACGCGACTAAACCAACAACGTAAATATACATTTATTAACAAAACAGTCAAGTCCTCAAACACAAAAGACTTTCGCTACGAGTCCGACGTGACTGCCGACAAACGTCCCTGAACCACAGAATACATAACAGTTCAATACATCCAATATCCGATGACGTGACAGACGTGTCTTTTTCACTTTTCGTATATTCAGCTATGTTCCCACACTAGAGATGCTCCGTGTGAGCAGTAAGGGCAGTCGTTGCAATTTTCAAGTGACTCTCGATTGATATAAATCTGCAGAACAATATTTTGAGGTACTCGTAGCCTAATTTAAGTTTTGGCGAAGTGGCTGCATTTCTAGGTGAAGTCATTAGCGGTTCACATGATAATATTATAAGAAATATATGACAGTAAATAAAATTAATATACAACTTCGACAACTGGTTACGAATAAAAAATGTCCTTGTTATTTGTGGATATTTGACACTGTATGATTTAGCATAAAAAAAATACAAACTAGCTAATGTTGCTCGTCTATAACCAAATAAAACAAATATTATCTATCAGGTAGAAGACTCAGAGCAAATAATAGATTATTCACTTACACGTGATACTCTCAAACCCAGAATGGAATTGTCTGAAGATTTTTTTTTAAATTGATTTTTGAGTAAAGATTATTTGACCGCCATCTCACCTGATGGTATGTGACGATGCGGTCGACGATGGAGCACGTTTGCCTAGAAGATGCCTATTCACTCGCGACTTAAAGACTCCCATGTTTTATTTATCAGGGAACAAAGACTCAGGTAAGGAATTCCATGACTGAAGAATGCTGATTCACCATTTGGTAATTTTGTATCAAAACAGTTGGAAAGTTCTTATACGTATATTTACAAGACGATATACTTGCAAGATTTTATTGGAGCACATTTTCACGAAATAGAAATGAGGTCGGCTTGGGCAGCTAATTATTTTACCGCATGTTAGTATTTAACTCAGTAAACATAAAAATATAGGCTGGGATATTAGTGACTTAAATAACTTTCGTTTTTTTTATTCAGAAAGATAACATTTTGACCTCTGTCTTGCCTCAAGATAAGCGACGCTGTGGTCGACGATGCAACGACAGAGCAAATTTGCCTAGAAGGAACCTGTTTACTCGCGATTTGAAGACTCCCATATTATCGTCTTTGCTGAGTAAAATATGAAAATTATATTTGACTTCTAGTAAACTATCTGTGACACCGGGCTTCGCCTGCGTTTACCAAGTAAAAAATTAGCCTGTGTCAATCTTAGGTATAAGCTATGCACATTCCAAATTTCACCCTAATCCGTTTAGCCGTTACCGCGTGAGCGAGAGAAAACAAACATACTTACAAAGTTCTGCATTTACACACTTACACACAAACTTTCGGATTTTATTCAATTATGTAAACACTATAAAGACTCGTATCAAAAAATTATTAAAGCACCCTAAATCCCTGATAATGTTAGGGAGCAACACGCTGACAGGGCCATAGCGCCCGGGATTTATAAAAAAAAAAACTCGAATTTAAAGCAATAGTGTGATAGTGTAATAGAAAGAAAGAAAGAAAGAAAATATATTTATTTGTGACAATAAACACCTAATAATACCCGTATATAATACATATTTAACCATTTACCAAATAAAATGCCCATACTGTCACACCTGCGCGCAAAACTCTTCATAGGGAAGTCCCTACACAGTACCGCTTTCAACTTTTTCTGTGATTCTTAATCCAGCTTCACAGCGCGGGGACACGTTTGGGACAACGGTGATGTATTGGGGTATTGATACCTGCCGTAATTAGCTTGTAAAAACATGGGATAAATAATGGAATAATGGTCTATTGGTGGGCTGGGCGGTGATTTTGATGTTTAACGGTTTTTTTATGCATGAGCGTTTGACTACTATGGAAGACTTTCTTAAGATGCAACATGCTTGTATTAACTTTAGACTTGAAGACTCCCTGATGAAATTATTAACCGACTCAAAGAAAAGGAGGAGTTGCTCTATTTGTCGTTGTTTTTGGTTGGTTTTTATTGTGTTGTTACCTAAGAACTTCGCCATTTATAAACCAACAATGGAATAATATTTTTTGTTTAACTTATATAATCTCACACTCACAGCCCCACGCTAAAATAGATGACTTACGTCGTGGGTGTCGGAAACATTCATATCACACACACAATCACACCCAGTACCAGAAACACAAATTTCCCTTGGGAGAAAACTTTTGTTCCCATCGGGAATTGAACCTAATACCCCTGCTTAAAAGGCGAACGCAAACTAAACCAAGGGGCAGTTCCAATATATCAGTGGGCCCATAGAAATTTGATCAAAATCTATCATCTCTTTTCTTGTCAGCATAAATTGTCATTCTCCCCGAACAGAGATCTCACGCCTACAGTTTGACTAATAGAGAAAAACTTTTGATGTTAATTAGTTATTTGTTTTCGATAATAATTGTTTGTTTTCTGTATCTGTTGTTTGATTAGAGGATATAACGGATATTATACGTATCAGTTTTATAATATATGTAACCGGTTTTTTACATAGACCCCGGAACAAAACAGGTTTAAAAATAGTGACTGTGGTGGCCTACTAAACTGTTATTTACCAACGTACATTTTTCTACCGACTGTACAAAAAAGGATGAGGTACTCAAGTCGACTGTATTTTTTTTTATGTGTGCTACCTCATAACTTCGCTCCACGTGAACCAATTTTGATATTTTTTTAGTTTGAAATATGTTGCTTTCTAATTGGTCCTATTTAAATTTGATTAAGATCTGATCAGTAGTTCTTGGAATATCGTCAATAATGCGTGTTTAGTACATCTAATCTGATCAAAGTTCCGAAGATAAAACGGTGAAGTCGGTTTTTTTAAGCTTTCCTTGCGTTTAATTATTTTAGAAACGGCTTCGTACTCTACTTGTCCTTACACTGGCAGAAAAATCATTTTTACTTATATAAGGCACTTAATATTTTCTTTTATATCATTTTAATCAACATTTCTGGCTTTGAGCAGTAAGTTATGACTGCAGAGGGGTGTATTCTTTGAAAATTTTAAGTTATTTGCTTGTATGGCTAACACGCTAGATACCTCTGACAGACGAACGGACGGACGGACAGGCAAAGTGCTGAACCATTCAAGTCAACATAGAGATCTCGCTTCGCTTGCTCAAAAAAAATCCGCCCAACAATTGCCATCAAAAAAACATCTGCTCAACACTTCTCATCACTGACGTTGATACCCATTGACTTACATCTGTCAAAGTTTGTTGAAAAACATTCTTACAGCACAAGTAGTACAGACTACAGACACGGTCCGCAAATTAATCGGACTCCACGTAATCGGGCTCGTTAGGTGTAGAGGTCTGCCTTTGCTGCACGTGAGCGATGCTAGGCGATGGATATTAATAGCATAAAACAGAATTTTGGATCTAGAAGCTCCGTACTTCTAAATGAGAGATGAAAAAGCTTGATTATTGATCGAGCAAAGCGAGATTTCTAAATTAAAGACATTAAGACATATATTTATTAGTGGCAAAAAAATTCAATTGACAAAAGGTAGAAATAGTTTTTTTTTACTTTTTTACCACAAACCGTCCTCAACTCAGTATAATGCTGGTTTAAAAAACCAGCGCTGGTCTTCCAATGAGAACGGCAGGTGACGTCGCACACGAAAAGCAAAACTGAACAGCTGTGACAAGAAAACAATTACAAACAATTTGTTATTAAGGTTAAGTGAATTTTGACATGGGTGGCACTTTTTCCGTCCGTCAGTCCGTCTATCAAAGGCTTCTAGCGTCTAAACTATACCTACAATAATCTCTGATCCACCCAAGTCAAGTTAGAGATCTCGTTTCACTCGATCTAACATTAATTTATATTTTATTTTAAGTACTAAAAATGTTACTGAGAGTTTTAACTTTAAATTTTTATGGATATTAAATGATAATTCAAAATGAAAAATGGTAGAAGAAACCTTACACCACACTCAGAAAATTAAGACATGTCGATTGATGTAAGAATCATCAAAATCGGCCCACGCGTTTTGTCTCTAAAGCGCCACAAAGGAACAAACATATACCTACCCGTTCATATGCTGATAAGATTTTATTGAAATTTGTGTTTCTGGTTCTGATTGTGATTGTGTGTGTGATGTGAAACTTTCAGCAACCCATGACATTAGTGATCGAACTTAGTGTAGGACTGTGAGTGTGAAAGTGTTTATATAATATTTATGTATGCTTATGTTTCTAAACGCTGCATTTGCAAGCACGAGGTCTAATCAAACTTTTGTATAACAAAATAAACAAATGTGTAACAAATCACACTAATATGAAATTTTGTGTTTTAAGTGTGTAAATGTGTAAGTATGTTTGTTTCATCTTCACGCAGTACGGATTAGAGTGAAATTTGGAATGTAGGTATATAGTTTATGCCTAGGATTAATACATAAGCTACTTTTCAACTTAATAAACACGGGCGAAGTCCCGCGGCACGGCTAATAATAATTTGTCACTAATAACTAAAGTGTTAGTATAATATAAGTGATAAGTATCATTAGCTGTAGAGCAAGACTGCAGCCTCTCTCCGGATATCTTTCACTAATGCTGGGCAGCTTGAGCTTTATAGCATATCTTAGTGTAGTATATCATCACACGGCAGGACAGGTACGGCCAGCCGGGGACCACCGGCGCGCGCCGCCGCGGCTTGTAATCTGAGAGCGTAAGGGCTGCGTTTACTGTGCTCTTGTTTTGGGTATCGTTTAAAATTTTGCGCAATACTGCCGTCATAATGAAAAAAAACGTAACTGCATGATTTTCAAAATTGAGTTAAATACAATATCGGAATAAGAAAAAAATAGACAGATCTACTATTTTTTTAATTATAACAATTCAAAAGCAACCTACTAAAACTTACTTTTAATTTAGACGCATCTGCTACAAGTCATAACATATGCTAAATATCAAAGACATTTTTTTTTAATGTATATAACAAAATTTTGACAACAATATCAGTTACTTCTTTTTTTCTTATGACGGCAGACATAAGATGATATCGATGTTTTTTAAAGTGAAACATCTTGAGGGAGGTGTATGAAATTCTGATTCACAACCTTTTTGTGTGATTAGTGGTGGGGGTAAACACTCTGAAGAATCCTTAAAATGTTTCCCTGTAATACAAATTTTACTTGTTTTTATCTTATTTAAACAAAATCTAACAATAATAATCTTTTGTTTTGTTTTGGCTCCGCAAGCCTTGTGTATTCAACTAGTGTCAAGTATTAAATATTTTTTCAAGTTTTAAAAACTAAATGGCTCCTTAAAGTAGTCACACAAACACTATCGCGATTGGCATCAAATTAAAAGCTCCAAAAAAACGATAAACAATTATTTTTTTGGTTCAAATTATAGAACACCATGTAGTAATATGACGACCCAGTTGACGCAATGGACAGGTGTCCGCCCTTTGCGCCGTGGGTTCTGGGTTCGATTCCCGGCAGGAGCACAAATTCCTTCCCAAGGGATATTTGTGCTTCTGGTTCTGGGTGTAATGTATGTGTGTGTTTGTGTGATGTGAATGTTTCCGGCACCCACGATATAAGTCTTTGAACTTAGTGTGGGGCTGTGAGTGTAAAAAAAAAATATATACATATATAAGTCGGGTTAAGGATTTTAAATTTCGTCTTATTACAATGAGTTTTTTTTTACGATGTCTATTCAAAAGACATCGTTAAAAGGTCGAATCAATAGCATATTAAACAGTACCGTTCTTCAGCACACGAACAAACTCCCATTGCAATTTTTTCGCCAAGTTTATTTCCATTGGCTGTGCCTCCAAAATTGAGTTGTTCGGCTTTTGCGGCCATTTTGTTTTTCTTTTTCCATCTTTCGCGGACTTTTTTATTTTTATTGTTCGCTCACAGGCGGGCCCGTAATCACGTGTATGTTTATTTATTTATTAACTGAGACGGTCAACTTCGATCGGCAATTAAAAGTGCTTTTGATTGGGTTTGTATGGCTCTAAATTTCTAATCAACTGTTTTAATTTGGATTAGCGTTTTGATTAGTACTTTTGTTAGTGTTAACTCAAATTAAGAACATCATGAAAGCACAAAAAAAATTAACTAAACATTGTAAGGTTTTTTATGTGGTCTTGGTAACGTTTGACGTCTATCTCACCTGATGTTAAGTGATGATGCGGTCGACGATGTAGCGCGCTTGCCTAGAAAATACCTACTCACTTGACACTAGAAGACTCCAAGATTGTACTTATCTGGGAACGTAAGACTCATATTAAATTTAAAAAAATATAGATTGGGTATGCCCAATCATTTTTTTTAAATATTGTTTGTACAATTGTGTTCCAAAGAGGCACTGTTGAAAGATAATGACTTCTAGAGAAGAATCTGGGTGGCTTATTGGACATCCTGACAGACAGTTAAGCCACACTGACTAGATATTTTGGGTTCCGGAAACATTCACATCACACATACACAATCACAACCAGAAACACAAGTTTTGCTTGGGGTGAAAACTTATGTTCCCGCTGGGAATCGAACCCGATAACCCTGCTTAGAAGGCGAACGCTAAACTAAGCCAACGGGCAGTTCAGTTTCAGCAATAGTTTGATAATTAATAAAATACATAACAATAAGCTTATAACAATAACTTACTGATAAACTTCCTGATGGGAGCAGTGACTTCTAGCCCAGGCTCCAACTAAATTTCAGATCCAGCATCTCAAGTCCAGATCATAAAATAACTATTACATAATCTGTGGTCCAGAACCATACTACCGTGACATTCCTTGCGGGGTATTGCCGCTAACGTCAAAAAATAATCGACGTTTTTACATTACGATCAAAATGAGTGTTTATCAGTAATAATGATGGATCATTAACCTTTAGTCTAGGTAAATAATACAATATTGTCAAAAACATTTTGGAGTCGGCGTATGAATTACATGAGTTAATTCCCCCATGACATGAGACTGTAGAGCATGTACTGAGACTGTAGAGCATGTACTGAGACTGTAGAGCATTTGCTAAGACTGTAGAACATGTACTGGGATTGTAAAGTATGTAGACACTAGGACACTAACAAAAGTACTTGAGACAGTCGAGCATGTACTGAGACTGTAAAGCATATACTTGACACTGTAGAGCATGTACTTGAAACTGTAGAGCATGTACTGAGACTGTAGAGCATGTACCTACTACTCCAATGCAAGGCTACAAAGGAAATTAGAAGGAGAACTCTTTTGAGAATGTGATGGAAAACAGGAGTCGCCACTACAAAGAAACATCATCAAAAAGCCAGACTTCCCTCAGCCAGCCACATTAAAAATTCATGCATCAGCTATTACTGCCTGTATTATATCTAATATCTTGTATATATATATGTGTAATCAGGATCTCGGAAACGGCTCCAACGATTTTCATGAAATTTACAGATCAGGGGTTTTTCGGCCCAAGGAATCGATTTATCAACGTTCCAGGTCCGAGAAATGCTCGGTTCCCAAACTGCATTTGAAAAACCGGGTTTAAGAAACTATCAGCGCCATCTATTACGCCATGACCGATGTAAAAAACTGTTCTTTCTCGACACTAGATGAAGCTTTCTGAGGCTACAAATTCAAACACATTCTACCAAAAACAAAAAACCGAGCAAAGCTTGGTCATCCGGATATTATATACCTATATTACATAAATGGACCTAGATAATATTATTTACTTGACGCAAGCAAATGCAAATATATTGCTGAGCCAAAATTAAAAAAAAAACATTTCTCGCGGGAGAAAGCAGCAGTATTTGACAGATGTTCAATAACGGGCCCGCTAAATTACAGCGAAAGATAAAAATTTACGCGAATTTATCGCGGGCCGATGTTGGTGGCACTTTTTTTTTTACCTTTTTTTCGCGGAATATCTCGGACCTCCCACCCTTTGGAGCTATAAATCATTGTCGTTAATTATTTTGATTAAAACACGTGGAGAAATTGACCGATAACTGGGCCACATTCCTTGGGCGGGCTTTGGGAGATTTGGCGATTGAAATTGTTTTTGTTTATTACTACGTATGTTACTTTTTGACGACCCAGTTGGCACAGCGGACAGGTGTCCGCCCTCTGCGCCGCGGGCCCTGGGTTCGATTCCCGGCAGGAGCACAAATTTCTTCCCAAGGGACATTTGTGCTTCTGGTCTGGGTGTAATGTATGTGATGTGAATGTTTCCGGCACCCACGATACAAGTCTTTGAACTTAGTATGGGGCTGTGAGTGTGAATGCGTTTGTTTGTTTTTTTTTTATTTGAACTGCCCCTTGGCTTAGTTGGATGAGCGTTCGCCTTCTACGCAGGGGTATCGGGTTCGATTCCCGGAGGAACAAGTTTTCTCCCCAAAGAAAATTTGTGTTTCTGGTTCTGCTTGTGATTGTGTGTGAGATGCGAATATTTCCGGCTCCCACGACACAAGTTATCGAGCAAAATCGTTTAGGTCATGTTATTACCTATATTATATGTTTATGTATTATTCGTATTATCCTACTAATATTATAAATCCGAAAGTTTGTTTGTAAGTGTGTGTGTAAGTGTGTAAGTATGTTTGTTCCCTCTTCACGCTTTAACGGCTGAACGGATTTGAATGAAATTTGGAATGTACATAGATTATACCTAGGATTAACACATAGGCTACTTTTTAACTTGATAATAGCGGGCGAAGCCGCAGGGCACGGCTAGTATAATATATGTCGTAGTGTATGTAATATTATTATTGTACATAGAATACTATTGATTGTTCTAATATTCCATACACCAATAGTTTAAATCCCGCTTACCGTCCATAGTTCTCTCCACCTGAAGGTTGCCTGGTAGAGAATAGTGATAAGGCCGCCTGTTGTAACACTATACGTGTAAGCTGGTTTGTTATTTTTTTTAAGGAGGGTCGTGAGGACGTCTTGCAGGCAGCCGGTCTCAGTGCAACTGCAGATGTAGGTATATAGACGAGCTTGTCTCTAACCGTCAAGCGAGCATCCTGGAAAGCATCAAAGGAAGAGGTACTCAAGTCTACTGTATTTTTTTTATTTATTTATTTTTATGTGTGTTACCTCATAACTTCTCTCCACGTGAGCCGATTTCAAAATTTTTTTTTAGTTTGAAAGATTTTGCTTTCTTATTAGTCTCATATAAATTTGATCAAGATCTGATCAGTAGTTCTTGAAATATCGTCAATAATGCCTATTTTGTGGACTACTTTGACGATGTTCTCGTTTACCCGACTTCAAAAAGTTACCTCATAACTTCTATCGTTGTGAGCCGATTTTATTGGTTTTTTTATTTGAAAGCTGGTGCTTTTCATGTGGTCCCATGATCAAGATCTGATCAGTAGTTTTTGAGTTATAGTCAATATTGCGTGTTTAATACATTAAATCTGATCAAGGTTCCGAAGATAAAGCGGTGAAGTCGGTTTTTTAAGCTTTGCTTGCGTTTAATTATCTCCTTGTCCTATCTTACTAGCATATAAAAACTAATAGAAAGTAAACTGACGTATTGTGAGTGAGTCTAGGATGTGGGGCAGCTTTATTTAGCCGCGATCAAAGCCACCGGCACACGGAAGCGGGAGGATCGCATTTTGGTTGCTTTATCGACTTCACTCCTGGAGCGACGTTTTAGGGATCTGTACAGATAACATTGTAGTAAGCTGCTACAATAAAAATAAATAGTTAAAATAGTTAATAGAATAAAGTTAATATTTTTCTCTTTTGATTCGCTGGAACGATTCGCTTCTACGTTTATACGGCGGAAGGGTCAAAATTTAAAATTGTTTAATCACATGGGCTCCAAAGAGGCACTCTTAAAAGGTAAGGACTCTTATTGCCAGATTCGCAATATTACAGCCATCTTGATAAGTACCTGGTAAGAAAATCGGCGGTGCACGTTATTCCTAGTGTGGGAACTAGAAATCCCCAGTCGTGCTTATGTTATACTAGCCGTGCCCCGCGGCTTCGCCCGCTATTATCAAGTTAAAAAGTAGTCTAGATGTGTTAATCCTATGTATAATCTATGTACATACCAAATTTCATCCAAATCCGTTCAGCCGCTAAAGCGTGAAGAGGGAACAAACATACTTACACACTTACAAACAAACTTTCGGATTTATAATATTAGTAGGATAGGATTATTTTTGTGAATAAAGATTTATTATTATTATTATTCATTCACTTTTTTTTTTAATTCTTAATAGGAATTATCTTATCCTAATGTCTATATGTAGTCGCCAGAAAGCGCTTGCGCAGTTTTGCTTCTATTGCCTGCATCTTTATTTCTTTAACGGTATAATCTCAAGTCCAGAGTGACTAGGTAGGTATATTCTAGACAAGTATATAGTAATCTTCGGTCCCATTTTCTCTTTCCATCTGTCATAGTCCGATTGTAACAGAGGCAAATTGTGTGCATTGCACCTAATTTATTTATCCACGTCCTAGGCGGTAGTCATATATCTGCCAGTGCACATGTATAATAAAATAATGATTTGATTAAACAATGGTTTAGATTGCTTGAAAATATTTTTTTTTTTGCACATTAAGCAAAAATTTGACCACAATCTCCCCTGATGGAAAGCGATGATTTTGCCGAAGAGGTTGTTTGCTTGCCTAGAAGATACATAGTCACTGATGACTTGAAAACTCCCAGATTATACCATTCAGGGAACAAAGACGAGGGCAGTGAGTTCCACTCACGCAGTACGGAACCCTCGAATTTTTTCGTATAATTTCCGATGTTTCATTGCAGCGTGTAAATATTGTGGTTGGTTGATTTGTTGGCCAACAGTGGGCCGTTATCGGATTGGATCGAACAAGCTTGATCTTGATTTACAGCAAATGTGACCCAGTTTGTAGTGCAGTTGATAGACGGGTCGATTAAATTAGACAACTGGTAATGGTTTTTTTTTAATTTGTAGGTATACAAACGATTTTACAGGCTTTTATTAAGTATCACCTGTCCCATTGTCTGTCTGTCGGTCTGTAATCAAATCTTGCAATCTAAATTTAGACCAACTTCCCGATGTCTGAATGGACAAAATTTTGCCGCCCATAGTGCATTATCGTGACGTTGCACCGTGCCGCCCAAGCAAAGCTCTAATGCTCGTGGTTCTCTTGCCAATCAACAAACGAGGTTCCGCTTGACTTAAATTATGGTCAAACCTTGAACCATTATCTCAACTGATGGTAAGGGACGATGCGGTCGACGATGGAACATGCTTGAATTTGAATTTCCAAGAAGGGAAGGGACATTGAAATAAAACTGACGAATTAAAACTATCTGTTGGCCTTAGTGCAAGATGGGACACTACAGCGAGCGCTCCGCACTTATTCCGAAGCAAGATTCCGAATGAGGCATAAATTATTAGAGAGAACATAATTAACATTGTGCAATTGTTAGCATTATTTACCATATGGGCACCATACGGTAAATATTCGAAATACTATTGCGAAAAATAACTTACAAAAAGTTATTAAAATTCGCAATTAACCATGAACATTTTTTTATTATGTGAGAAAAATAACTTTCAAATCGATGCATTTAAACAGGCCGAAGCAAAATACCAATACAATATTTTTTGTAATTAACGCCATCTGCTGGCGAGTAGTGGAACTAATTTACGAAAGCTCTCGTGAATATGTTCACGAAGCTCGCGTAAGCTTTTTTTGCTCAGAGCTGTTCATTTCATTTGTGAGTTTCTACGTAAATATATAGATGGCGCTACTAGTATTTTAAGAGATAAAAAAGCTTCAGATGTAAATAAGTTGTGTATTTGTTTTGAAATAATGTTTGTAGAAATTTATGGAAGAATATGAAACCATTTGCTTAGTAAGGAATACATTTCTACTTTTTTTTTTTTTTTGTGACAGGCTAGTGTTTGACCACTATCTCACCTGATGGTAAGTGACGATGTGATCGAAGCTGGTAAACACACTAGACCTGGAATACGCAGGCTCTCAAGGATAACTGCCGGAACACCGTATTTGGCTTGGCGGCAGACTTTCAACTTGATGGTGGTAAGCTACTTTGGTAGCAAGCCAGGCGAGCAACTCACAAAATGCTCTACCACCTCTACTTAGTGAGTTGTCTTTTTTTAATTGCTAAGTAATTGTTATAGCGATTGATTGATATGTTATAGGTATTATCGTTTTTTATTTATTTAAAATTACTATTGGACAAGTATTTGTAAAGTAAATATCACCCGCGGGTTTGCCTGAAAATCAGCGTCTAGTTTTGTGCTTGACTTTTGTGCGGATCAAAACCATTTCGGCATGCGTAATAAGTTAATTAATGTTTCAACATTATTATGATATATTTTCGATACGTGTCGAAATAATTTATTTTTAATGTTTTTACGTAAAAGATCTTTAAAGACTCTAGACTTGAAGTCACTCTGATTCTACCTTTCGAGAAACAAAGACGCAGGTGATATAAGTTTCACACCTTCGCTGTACTAATGATAAACGTAGAAGCAAAATAAATAAGCAATTTACGAAGAAACACAAAAATGAAACAATAATTTGACATTTATATTGCTACTAGTAAACTATTTCTTAATTCGACTGTTAGTTTTTTTGTGTTACGCGTTATCTCCGCCAATTATGAATCGAATTTGATGCTTTTTTTTGTTAGGAAGATTATACTTCAGAGGTGGTCCCATATAAATTTTATCGAAATCGATCAAGCCAATATAGGCTTTGCTTGCGTATAATAATTTATACCAATAACATTATATTTAATTTAACTATTATTTATTTAACACAAAAAGAAATACAAATACAATCAAACAAAAAACGCATTCACACTCATCGCCCCACACTAAGTTCAACGACTACCATCGTGAGTCCGGAAACATTTACATATCACAAACACAATCGCACCCAGAACCAGAAGCTTAAATCTCCCTTAGGGAGGAAAATTGTGCTCCTGTCGGGAATCGAACACAGGACCCACGGCGCAGAGGGCAGAGACTTGTCCACCGCGCCAACTGGGTCGTCAAAAAAGACAAATAACTAAATGAAAGAAAAACTAAATTAAATCGAACCAAAAATAATTATATGAAAACTTACAAAAATTAAAATTTACAAAAGTTAATCTAATATACCGCTGCCATTTGGCAACATTCTGGCATCATTAACATTCAATGTCACCACATTGAATGTTAATGATGCCAGAATGTTGCCAAATGCTGCCAGAATTATGGTTCAAAATTTTAGCTCAACATAACAAAACATAATAACTTTCTTATTAAGTAACTTGTACCCGCGAATTTGTCCGCGATGGATATATTTTTTAAGCATTTAAAGTACACTATATACCTACATACACACTTACACAAACACACACAAATTTTCGGATTTTCAATATCAGAAAGGATTGTGAATTCACAGAAGCTGTACATATTATTAGGATAAGAAGTCACAGCTATAAACTTACCAAATATAAACGAAATCTGGCTACCAAATTCTAAAAAAGGCGATGTTATGTAAAAATAAAATCGCGGACCTATAATTATAAACCATAAAAAAATATTAAAATAGTTTAATTTCATTTCAACATACTATATGATAGGGCAGAGACAGAATTATCGATATTAGACAGTTTATTTGTATAACCATTAATAATTAGCGCTTTTATTTAAATAAATGTGATGAGTTATGTCGCAAAATTGCGTTGTCGATTTTGTATTATGATGTATTATGATAACAAAACTTGTGATTCTTTAGGTGTTTATGTGTAATAATGGTAGATTATTAATCGTTGGTACACAGTGAAATTGCATGAGTGTATGCAAATCACACTATAAGTTGAAAAATTTGATTTTCGCTTTCACTCCAAAACTCCAATAGAAGTTCTAGTAAAGTTTCTCCACTATATTGTGACTATAACTGGACCGTGACTCTTTTACTTGACTTTGACCGTGAATTGTAACTAAAACTTTATACTATGAAATATGCAAATACATACCTACACTTAAATTATTTTATTACTTGACTTTTTTTTTTTTTTTTTTTTATTTGTGACAGGCTAGTGTTTGACCACTATCTCACCTGATGGTAAGTGACGATGTGATCGAAGCTGGTAAACACACTAGACCTGGAATACGCAGGCTCTCAAGGATAACTGCCGGAACACCGTATTTGGCTTGGCGGCAGACTTTCAACTTGATGGTGGTAAGCTACTTTGGTAGCAAGCCAGGCGAGCAACTCACAAAATGCTCTACCACCTCTCAAATGTCACCTGATTAGAACCACCCGGGGACCACGTGTAGGGAGTCAGACTTAAGGGGTATCCTCCTACGGACGTGGGTGACTCAGCCCCCGAAACTTGACACTGGCAAAATGCTCAAAGACGCGGAGCCAAATTATAAAAAATAAAGGTGTGTAGGTTACTTTCTTTGAACTGCCAGTTGGCTTATTTGGGTAATCTCGCAAACACAGGCGAACACTCGTTCGCCTCTCTTATCGGGTTCGAATCCCGGCGGGAACACAAGTTTTTTCTACAAGGTAAAGTTGTTTTTCTGGTTCTGGTTGTGATTATGAGTGTGATGTGCATGTTTCCGGCACCCACGACGCAATTAGTCATCGAACTTAGTAGATTGTAGATTTTAAATAAGAAACTTGATGTGCCTCGTGACTTCGCCCGCGTTAATTAAGTAAGTAGCCTATGTGTTATTCCGGAACCTAATCTATCTACATTCTAAACGTCATCAAAATCGGTTTATTTGTTACGGAGATAAGAAATATAACAAACTTTCAGATTTATAATATTAAGTAGCATTTACAGTTAATATTTATTGTGTCAAATCGAAGCTTACTAGTACTACCTACTCAAAGTACCGCGCGCTAAATCTAACCTGATGAAGGATTACTGTTCTGGCTTCCAAGATGTATAAGAGATACAGGCCTAGCCTAGTTTGAAGCAATCAAGAAAATATTTACATTAAACTTTAAGGGCTAATGTTTTCACACATTGGCCGCGATTCTGATGTCACACACTAAATTAAGTTTAAACTATGCCTGTCTTTTACAAAATATGAACACAAGACAGAGATAGCATACATTTTAATGGTGTCAAGTTAGTCAGAACTAAGATGTGTATGCAAGCTTAGTCGAATATGTAATTGGTGTTGACTAAAATATGAACGGCAGAAGCAGAAAGACACGCTTTCTGCTTCTGCTGTTCATATTTTAATTGATAAACTAGCTTGACAGCACTAAAATGTATGCCATCTCTGTCTTGTATTTCTATTTTGTAAGAGACAGGGATAGTTTAAATTTAATTTAGTGAGTGTACATCAGAATCGAGGCCACTGTTCCTAGTTTTAAGAGTAATCTGTAAACTTATAAATAAATTGGTATATTATTATTTTAAAAATGATTCTATATCGATACTTTATGTCACAGCACTACGTCCAAACTGGTGTTGGCGTGGATTGGTTTACGATGCGCCAATCAAGCGGCGACGCGGCGACTAACTGGGGGTAGCGGTTCCCTCGGGGTAGAGGGGCCGGTGTTACCATCACTGGTTAAAAATCAGATATTTAAAATTTCCAAAATAGTTTTTAAATTAGAATGTTAAAACTATCGTGATTACACATTATGTTTCAATGTTATATTCGCCTTCACGCGCCGAGGCCCGAGCCGCACGCCTCCACGTATCGCGCGTCTGTCTCATCCTGATGAAGGATAACTAATTTGTCCGAAACTAGTCGACTACAAAGTGAGTCGAAATTTTCGTGTTTTAAGCCAAATCTAACATTGAAACATAGTTTTTAAATTGTACAGGTTCAATAGCTCGAAGAGAAAAGAAACACGAGCTGTGTAATATACATGTAATGAATGTCATGAGAGTTCGTACATTGCTGCTATTACATGTATGGAAGAAAACGATAGAAATTCAAGTTTTCGCTAGCGATCAAAACTCTTACTTAGACCCTATACATTGCAGATTCAAAATCTGCTTTTATGAAGTGTATTTGTTGTCAATTTGATGAAAAGCGGTTATCAACGTTTAAATGAAACCAGGCTTCAAACTTCATAAAATTGTAATTACCGAAAGATCTGTAGCCATCACGTTATCCTTGAGAGCCTGTTGTCATCTAGGCCCAACTAGTCACCTGGACCATATCACTTTGTTTATTATGCAACTGAGAGACTATCAAAGAGTCTCTCGGTTTATTGAAAGACGATCAAAGTTACTCTCAGTTTCTTGAGAGAAGATCGAAAGACTCTCGGTTTCTTGAGAGATGACCAAAGAATCTCACGCCTAATTTTAAGCGTCAAGCTTGTCCATTAATGCATTAGGTATGTACGTATCCCATGCTCGACAGTGATGATGCGGCCGATCTAACTGAAAAACATCAAAATCCTGCGTGGTAAGCAACAACCAACTTACCAAAAGGTGAGATATGGTCAAGCACTAGCCTATCAAAGAAAAATAACACTTCTTCTATGCAGACACATAATATTATAGCAAAGAACATTAGTTATATATTTATTTATATATATAAAAATCAATGCCACTTTCCGTTGTTATTTTATAACTCAAGAACGGGCTCACCTATCCAAACCAAATGTTTAGGCTTTTTTCGGACTATTTAGTAGATGGTTTATGTGAAGTTTGCTCAACATCGGTCAAGCGGTTCTTCTTTTCACTTATTCTGTTCTATTTATCACACCTGGGCGAAGCCGGGGCGGATCGCTAGTATATTACAGTTGTGAATGATATGAAATGAAAATATCTAGATGTCAAAGAATACTTTTGCTGAAGTATATTTTTTTTTAATCGAAGATAACTTGTGGTTAAAAGTGTAACCGGCCCTTCAAAACCGGCATTCAATATTGGTTAATAAAGCAATAATAATCAGAAGTTGGCGCCGAGACCGCCACCATAATGCCAACCGCACCAACGTTTTACAACGCACACTCAACTACCGCAACTCCACGGTCTGTGTTTATGGAAACGAGATTGTACGGCATCTAGACTAAGGCTGGGTCTCAGCATATTACTAAGACGTTTTAAAAAATAATTATACTATACTAAATAATTAAACGCTTGCAAAGCTTGAATATAATTAAACGCTAGCAAAGCTTAAAAAAACCGACTTCACCGCTTTATCTTCGGAATTTTGATCAGGTATAATGTTAATATTACACACGCATTATTGACGATAACTCAAAAACTAGAAATCAGATCTTGATCAAATTTCAATGGGACCACATGAAAAGCACCAGCTTTCAAATTAAAAAAAATAATCATCAAAATCGGTTCACAACGAAAGAAGTTATGAGGTAACTTTTGAAGTCGGGTAAACCAGAACATCGTCACAGTAGTCCACAAAATAGACATTATTGACGATATTTCAAGAACTACTGATCAGATCTCATATTTAGGTAATCATATTTAAATGGGACCAATTGGAAAGCAACATGTTTCAAACAAAAAAAAATCATAATCGGTTCACATGGAACGAAGTTATGGGATAACAAAACAAATAAAAAAAAAATACAGTCGACTTGAGAGTACCTCCTCCATTTTTGTGAAGTCGGTAGAAAAATCATTCAAAATTCATAGAACGAGCAAAGCAATCAATTTTTTTTTACAAAACGTTGAAATATAAGAGGCACATAAATTATTGCAGTACTAGAGGATTGTAGTTTTTCTAAAATCCTAAAAAACCATCCAGATGGCATGACTCATTGTGTAATAAGCATATGAAAAGAAAAATGCGCCACCGAGTTTCTTGCCAGGTTCTTCTCGAGATGGCTGTAATTTTACGAATCTGGCAATAGAATCATTAACTTTCATGAGTGCCTCTTTGGGGCCGATGTGAATAAACGAATTTGTTTTTGATTTATGTAACGGTTGACTCACAGTAACTTTTATAAAGATTTAATAAAAAAAATGCGTTACTTGCGACGCTATAAATTATATAATCAAAGGCAGTTCACATTTTCCACCTCTTCTTTTTTACTAAATAACATCCGTCCAAAGCCTCGTCTAGTATGTGTACAGTATAAGATAGAACATTTATTTCGTTTTAAACTATAAAAAACATTTCGCAAGTACTAATAATCGGATTTTAAATAGCATTCTACCCACAGCTTGCACAAATTACAAATCACAAAATGTTTATTGCCAAAAACTATGTATAAAGATCTTACAAAAATATTTTTAGGTTTCAACAGTTGCCCTTTCGGCAGCATTCAATAATAAGATGTATGCCAGTCACAGTGTGCACCAACCTTTAAAACAACATCAATAAACACCACGTACTTCTCCCGTTCACAAACTTCATCAAAACAATAAAACAATGTAAAATAAAAACGAATCTCTTGTTTGTTCAGTTCTCAGTTAATTTTGTTCAGTTTATTGTTCACACTTATTGTATCGTTTTGTTAACTAGTTTTATTTCAGTCTCCGGGGAGTGATCATAATTATTTTCCGTCAAAGTTGGGGAAGTAAAATTATCTTCTGGTGTTGGAATGGTGGAATAACAATATTTGTTTATTTGTTTAGAAATAAGTTTCGGTTTGAATGGCAAACTGTTTGTTGTTTATTTTTATTTGTTTCGATAAATAAGGATACTTGTTTTGCTGGATCATTTTTGTCGTAAAATTTAATTTGGTTTTAGATACTACAGTCGTCGAAAACCACTCACATTGTCAAAAAAAAAGATTCTAAGATAATTGTTACAGTACGTGATTATCGCCAAAAAAGTATTCTGAGATTATTGTTACAGTACGCGATTATTGTTATTGTACAGAGAGACATGTATGGCTAGCTTGTTTTTTTACACATTCATATTAACAGCCACACAATTAGTTGATCGAAACGTTTACACACACACACACACACATACACAATACCTTTCAGAACAAAAAGCACTATTATTTTTTGGGAAGGAAAATGTAGCTCCTCTTTGGCACCAAACGAAGAATCTCCTGTGGTAAGTAAATATTTGCACGCTGCGCCAACAGGGTATTCAGGCATTTTTTTTTATATTGTAGAATCAAGCCGCGGTCTCACAAAAATTTTTTTGTGGCAATTAATATTTCACACAAGTTTCAACAGTTAAGAAAAATAATTGAAAGTTGGTTGTTCAAACATATATGCACTCATAGTCATACTCTTCTTCTTCTGCTTAGCGTGACGCTTTCCGACTAAGTTTTCTCCACTTCGCACGGTTGTTACCATCCTCAGTATTTAGACTGTTGGCTCTCATATCATATATCACAACGTCTAGCCATCGTCGTTTGGGCTGAACCTTAGGTCTAGCTTCTAACACAAGGTCTAAGCATTGCCTACCAATTTATAGTCACACTACAGTAACATATAAATATGAAGACAATCACTGATAAAAATATCGCGAAGAAAATATTTTCCCACATCCATTACCAACGAGCATTAATAAAGCCTATGTGATATAAGGCCTATTTGCGGGCCTATTTGGGGTACGAGCAATATTTCATACAATGTTTTCGTCGCATAGCTAATAAGGCATAACGTAAGCTTTGTTAGCAAAACCTGGTTATTTATGCACTCGGATGATATGTGGCGTCGCTTGATGTTTTTCGTAATATTTCGCTGAAAATAATGTTATGAGGTCCGTTAAGTTGAAAGATGATGGGACAAATATATGGAATATTTTTTGGCTGCGTAAAATCAGTTTCTTTAACGAGTTTTATGTAATAAAAAATAAAAATTCGTTGGCTCGATAACGTTCGCTTGTTCTGGAAGCAGTTTTTTTTTTATATCATTATAATTTCACGAAAAAACAAACATTTATTTATTCACATGAGCCCCATAAAGTTACTCATGAAAGATAATTAGTCTACTGCCAGATTCAAAAATAGAGAAGAACCTGGCACAAAACTCAACGGCGCATATGTTTTAAATACTTTTTTGAATCTATCTTTACTTTTCTATATATATCTATACTTTTTCAAATAAAAGCCTCATTTTCTAATAAATTACTTATCTTACTTAACCTTCGCCGGAAAGCGCTTGCGCAATAATTTGCCACCATGCATCCTTATCATTAACTTAAATAACCATTGATTCTATAATAGGCTTATTTTATCTACATACTTTTTACTATTGATTTTCCGTTGGTCATATAGTTACAGTTTTATACATTTTGTTACAAAACTTAACCCGATTTGTCATAGAAATCTTATCAATTTTTTTTTGATGTTATAATGTTATAATTAACTAATTTAACTAACCTATTTTACACCGAGTTCTATCTCAAAACGGCTACACATATAAAGCTGAAACTTGCATACTGTACCTATCCGTTGTATACTTCACTTCAACGAAATATACAAATATATAATTTAAACGTGAGTACTGCTTAAATTTTGGTTTTGGCTTGATCGATTTCGATAATTTTTCTATGGGACCACCTCTGAAGTATATATAATCTAACAAACAAAAAAAATTTTTGAGAATCGGTCCACAAATGATATCGGTGAAATATCATAAAAATACATACAGTCGAACATAGTACCTCCTTATTTTTGAAGTCGGTAAAAAAAATATTATTAAAAAAATAAGCAATTAACTTTAAAAGTTTTCTGTGTTAGGGACATGTAGGCGCGAGGTCTCAATTAATTGCGAACTACTCATAATATTTTCTATTCAATGGAATACTCTTTATAATGTAATTAAGAGCCTTTATCTAAATACAAGATTTTTAAAACAACAAAAGACAAGGATTTTTTATAACATGTGAAGCATTATATATACAATAAAGGTAATACAGCTAGTTCACCAAAGTTCACCTAAATTGTCAGCGATTCCTTAACAGCGGTTTAAAAAACAAAACTGAAATAGTACTTATTACATATTGAAAAATAATTAGTAGCCATAACGACTAAAGGATTCCCATAAAAACACAATTCTCACTATTTCTTACGTCACAACACCATCCATCAAAATGAAATCTCACTTGATATCTACTGTTTTCCTCTAAAGACGATTCCTCACTGGATTACGATATATATTATGCCCGTTGGTTAATTGGGTTCGCCCACTAAGGTAGAGGTATAGGGTTCGATTCCAGGCAGGAACACAAGTTTTCTCCCCAAAGGAAATCTGTGTGCCTGGTTCTGCTTGTGATTGTATGTGCGTAATGTGAATGTTTCCGACACTTCAAGCCATTGAACTAAGTGTGTGGTTGAGAGTGTGAAAGCGTTTATTCATTTTTTTTTATACAGAATAGGCAAGCATTTGACCACTATCTCACCTGATGGGAAGTGATGATGCGACCGAAGATGTAGCATGATGTATTTATTAGGCCTATTGTTTTTTTAATAGTCAAACGCCAGTCTATCACGGATTTAAACAAGGACTCACACTGCCTGTTGCAGCTGGTTGCGCGTCTGCCTTATAATAGCGGGTATTGGGTTCGATTCTCGGTGAAAACATTGTTTCCAAAGAGAGTGGATACAGAACAATTTTTTTTACTTTTTTGAGTGAATAATATGCAGCTTTAACAATTTTGTTACAATAACTATACTTAATAAAAATTTACTACATAATAATGTTTAAAACACTTTTATATGTACTTAATGCATTTAAATAAGTATGCAATTTATCACACTAATATTATAAATCCGAAAGTTTGTGTGTAAATGTGAAAGTGTGTTTGTTTTCTCTTCACACGCTGTAACGGCTAAACGGATTTGGATGAAATTTGGTATGGACATAGATTATATTTAGGATTAACAGATAGGCTACTTTTACTTGATAAACGCGGGGGAAGTAAAATTTACATCAAAATGTACGAAACGCGTTGGAGACATCCAGATCAACCACGACTTTAAGTCAGTTAATATACAATAATCAAACGATCTGTCCGTCATCAAGCCAAGAATTATTATCATTTTACCATACAACACAGTGTAGATACGTCCTAACTTCTACTCTATAGATATTATCCGTCAATAGGGAACGAGCTGTATCTACTGATTGACCATATAAAAAACGGATGATTTATCATTTTTATTGCGAGAAAAACATGTTTATGAGAATCTTAAGAGGGGTGAATACGGAACGGGAGGCTTATTCTGGGAGGATCGGAGAGTAGAGTTAGATACAAAGTTAATAATGTCATTTCGGTTTATTTCGCACAACCGAAACTACTCTTAGTGATAAAATATCTTTGAAATACTTCTTTTTAAAACAAGCCTTTTGAAGTCCGCCATATTGGATTTAGAGTGACGTAACTTAATTTTTTTTAGTTATTCTCAGCAAGCCCTTTTATACCCATATTGTAGGAAGGCATTAAAAATTACACCCGCCATTTTGGGTGTTCCACTATTTTGGATTTAGAACGACGTCCATAGCTAACCATGCATTGTCATCCGAGCTAAACGTAAATAAAATTTTCAGCTCAATCGGTTGAAGATATGTGCTTCAAAATTTAGTTGCAAGATTCCACCCGAACAAACATAGTTACTTGGCAAGTTAAATAAAAGCTTGTAATTTAGAAAGGAAAACATCATGATAGTTCTGCCTAGCATGGCTAATGTTATATAAACAAAAATAAATAAACTACTCTTTACAATTTGCTTCATACAGTTCATTACAATACGATGTATACTTTACTACTGTACCCGGCATGCGTTGCAATGCCATGAAAGAAAAAAGTGGTCTACCTCTTTCACGTTTATGGTTGCCTAGTAGTGTAATACCACAATGTAAACTTAATTACTAAATTATTTTACCTCTTGTTGTATGAGAAATGAACTGACTTCTTAATTTTTTTTTGTAAATATTGTGAGGAGACAAATCAAATAAATCAAAGATCATATAAATTGGTCCAGCCGCTCATAAACTATAAATGGTGTAACCAGTTCGACTTTGTTTTATGAGTACATTTATGATATGTATTTTTAAACAATCGTGCACCATCGTCTTCATTGTCGCTAAACATTAATGTTAGATCGTGTTAAACGTTTGTTTACATTTAAAAAAATAACAAAATCTTCACATTATTCTACTTATCACCGAAAACAAGTCGCGAGTGAATAGGTATCTTATAGGCAAACGTGCTCCATCGTCGACCACATCATCGCTTACCATTAGGTGAGATAGTGGTCAAACGCTTGTCTAAAATGAATAAAAAAAACTAAAGCTATCAATTTGTCACAACAAAATTTCACCTGGTTTACATTTCTTTGCAAAACTAAAATAAATAACATTCTTTTATCAACTAAAACTTTTCATAGTTCACTTTCCTACTGACAACCAAAACTATAACTATCTCTCTCTACTTCTGACAACCAATACTAACTTTATCTCGCTCTCCTTTTCACAAGCACCGTGATTGTGTCTCTTCACTACTCACAGCCACTCACTGTACTGAAACCTTACCAGAACCTCTTAAAGCAGTCTAAAAACCAAACTGTCACCTTTAGCTACGAATCAGCATCGAAATCTTCTCAACCCAGAATAATCCCCTACAATGGAACAAAATAATCATTGGCCACTCATAATGTCCCTGAGGGGATTGTTTCCTAACTATAAACGGGATATTGCCGCCGATACCCCAATGTCCCCAATGGAAAAGTTTGCTCGTTTTTTGCTTATTCTTTTTTCGCTCGCTGTTTATATTCGTTGATTTAGGATTGGAATGTGAATATAAGTAGTTCAATAAGATGATATAAGTGTATTTTTCTTTATTTCCTTTACTAACAAGATCAATATACAAAGGTTAAAGTTTTTCTTTGTTGCCAATCAGTTCCCGTAGTCAGTATTTGTGAAAATACTACTCATCAAAAACTATCGGGTTCTATAATTGACAGAGCGAAGCGAGGTTTCTTAGTTTACTTTGTTGGTTTAAATTCTTAAAAAAACATGAAAAGATGGCCCAAAGCCAAAAATATTAATTAAAATGATGTAAATGAAGCTGGTTTGTTGAAAAAGACGGAAAATGGCCATAGAAACTTCTGAAAGTAAACAAGGTAAACCCATCGAGTTAGGGCTTGTTTAGTTCGATCTGAGAAGTTCTCTGACTGTAATTTTCTCTAACATTTTAGTCCTTTTTTATTTACAACTGGTAAAAGATTGATTTTTAAAAACTTTCCACGATTTATTAATAGTCATTATTAATTTGTAACGCTAAGTTCACCTACGATATTATTTATGCAATAAATAATTTTCCATCTATCTATCTATTGTTTAGCGTAGGTTCGCTAAAAATAGAGCTAAAAAATTAAGTACCTTTAACAGCAATAGTTCATAGTACTTCTTTGTGTTCTCTTACATATTCCAACCCAACAATACTTTCCATTTTGTTAGCTGATATCGGCGTCGTTCCCTTATCAGCTGGAAAGAGTTACGCCGTCGCAGGCATTACGTTTATCGCCACTCTGGTATTCCGAAGGTGTTCTTAGTCATTACTCGAGACAATATAGATGTTCAAGTGGCGCTTAATATTTTATTAGTGGAAGGTTTCTCGCGAAAATGGTAGGGTTGGCAACGATAAAATTGAAAAAAAAAACTAAATTTATGGAGCGTTTATTATCTAAATCCAAATTCGTGTATTCATCAATGAACTCAAAGAGGCACATTTTAAAATAATGACTCTACTGCCAAATTTGCAGAATTACAGCTGTTTCGAGAAGAGCCTTGCAAGAAACTTGGCGGTGCATTTATTTATTCGTTTGTTTCCGTCGTTTGCTTCCGTCTGCAAACATATCTGATGTTATAGAATGATATAATTAATACAAGTACAATAATTATTTAAATTTTTCTTATCATTCAAGGTGTTATTGTATCATCCATTAATTAATTGCTTTGGGTGTAACGGACAGTGCCCAATACACTCAACTAAAAATTTCATTTACAATCGAATAGAATGGCGTTTCATCTCATTTAAGTTACCACATGAGACAACAAAAAAGACGTCACGCATTTTTAAACGACTGTCAAAGAAGGGTTATATTTTTTGCGCGTATCTTGTATGTATGTACATTTGTAAATGTCTTTATTACATTATAATATTTTTACCGTCTAACAACAAGAAAAACTGTCAAACGTTATCCATTTATGGTTGACATACCTTCCGTTCACTCGAAGCGTTTCGCTTCTACGTTTATTATCCGTACAGCGAAGGAGTAGAACTCATTGCCTGCGCTTTGTTCCCTGAACGGTAAAATCTTCAAGTTTAGAGTTTATAGGTATACCTTCTAGGCAAGCATGTTCTATCTTCGGCCGCATCGTCACTTTTCATCAGGCGAGATAGCGGTCAAATGCTTGTCTAAATAGTATAAAAAAAGTTTCATATATTTCGCAGTATGTTTTTTGAATTGTTATTACATTGACATGTTTTAATTTATTTACAAATTAGATAGGCGACAACCCTATCCCACAAGAAGCTCGCTCGCGGTGCCTTATCTAGATCACGTCCGCCGCTCGCGACTTGCATATTCCGAGTTCTAAACCTTATCGTTTTAAATAAATTAATTGCGCGGAACAGAGATTTCGGTGAATCCGTGGTTATCATCGCGAAAGGATGGCTAATTGAAAGAGGAACTTCGATTTTGAAGTAAATCTGGTGTTTTAATGAGGGTGCCGAAAAGAACAACGTTGCGTATTCTGAGGTATGAAACTACAAAGAAAACCAGATTATTTTACATTTTTTTTTTACAGATTATTTTATATCAAGCATGTCACACCTTCGGCCGCATCATCACTTTCCATCAGGTGAGATAGTGGTCAAATGCTTGCCTATTCAACATAAAAAAAAAAAAAAAAAAACGATACTTTTTTACGTGTACGTATTATTTTTGAAGATATTTATTTTTGGTCGTAAATAAAAAATACAAATTTCATTCATTTGTGGTTGATGTTCATCCAGTTTTGAAGCTTTTTCTACGTTCATCTCCCACACAGCAAAAGACTGGAAGTCATTGCTCGGGCCTTTGTTCCCACCCAGAACGATGTAATCTAGATTGAATAGTAATCTATATATATATATATATTTATGTTATATATTTTTATTAGTTAGTATGTATAATCTTAAGTATTTTATACATATGTACATTACGATTCGATATAAATTTCATTAACATATATTTTCTTTATCCCTGATTGATGCACGCCTCATTCACCGCTGGATGACTGGTAGAGAATGCTTTTAGCATTAAGGCCCCCTTTTTGTACACTTTTTACTGTGTAATAAAGTATTAAATAAATAATAAATAATAATCTTTATCTTCGACCGCATCATAATTTAAATGCCTGCTTATCTATCATAAAGAAATAAAGATTCCATTGCTAGTATTACGTGTTTGCTCCTCAAAACAAAACATTTGCATACACACAAACATTTCTTCTATAAACGAATTTCTATACAAGTACCGTACAAAACAAAGCGCCGAGAAAAATCATCCATACGATTACGATATCTTTCGCGTAGGTAAGAAAAACACGGAAGCTCTAAACCCTTGCTAACATTAGTATGTATATAGACAATAAATCGGCGGGAAGCAGCGGAATCAGATTCGTCGTGTCGCCTCGTATCTGGAGAACTTGGACGATAAATACGCGCAAATCTGCATAACTCTAGAATGGGACCGAGTTATGTCTAGCGGGGCGATGTCGCGGAAATGTACCTGGATGTGGGAAGATTCCGTATGAAGATACGCCGTTTGAAGATCTGAAGGATTATTCTTATTCTTATTCAATACGGGGGCGTTAAGGCCTGCACTGACGTCCCGCTTGTAGTGTATTGTGCATTTCCCCGAGGAACTACCCCATCCACCTCAGCTCCTTAAAATAAAGGAGTGTGGTTTTTGGGTGCTGCCATCCATCTGGATCTGAAGGATACATAGATTTACAAGGAAATGATGCCTCATTGATTTTTGTTTATAGCATTAGCCATGCGAGGCAGAACTATCCCCGACTCAAGCGAACATTTTTCCATTGAATTTACTAATATAAACTTCATCATTATAACAACTCTGGCCAAATATTTGTTCAATAGGAATTCATAAGTAAGCTCATATTGTTCTGATTTTCGATGGAAAAAATATCAGGAGATGATGATGATCCTTCATCATCATGATGACGAAAGTAAGTATAAAGTCAAGAAACGAAAGTATAAAAACTAAAACCTAGACTGAAAGAAAATCATGACTATGGCGGGATATATCTCGAAAACGGTATGCTTGACAAAAAAAATATGTACTCCTTCCTTCATTTTAAAACTTCTAGTACTTAATAGAGTAAATGTGAAATTCTAGGTGGATGTTTGAAGTTCAATCACGTCAAAAATACTGTATGGATTTGGATAAAAGTTGACACACAGATAGGTTATTACCGGAGTTAAAACATGAGATGGGACTTTTTACCTACCTACTACGCGGACGAAGTCGCGGACAGAAGCTAGTCAATATGTTTAGGTATTAACAATAGTGAACTCTTCACTCGTCAATATAAAAGTGCATTTTTTTTTTTTTTTTTTTTTCACTAATATAGGTCACGATAGAGTGTTCCCTATTTTTGTTACAATCTAGCCAAGATTAGGCTAATAAGTAACTTAAATTTAACTTATTCTGCTAGATTTAAAATATCCAAGAATGTGTCCATTAACACTTTTCTTATTGTCTCTATTAAGGCGAAGACACTTGGTTCATGTGTTCTTTTTGAGCAGCACTTACAAAACACTACATTACACTAATACACTAACACTAAACAAGTTCAAACGGTTTTTTTCTTTTAAGTCGTCTCACTATATATGTGTGATCGAGGAGCTGGATGGCCTCGACGTTCACATGATGGTGAAGTCTATATTCATGAGCTTCTGCGTATTTTTTAATGATTTTGTTAACGAGCTCGATGTTGAGATCCTGGTGGAGATCGTCATTTCGGATGTACCAAGGTGCATTCACAATGTCTCGTAATACCTTATTCTGGAAGCGTTGAATGATTGAAATATTGCTCGGTTTAGTACAGCCCCAAAGCTGTATACCATAAGTCCACACGGGCATCAGGACTTTTTTGTATATCAATATTTTGTTCTGAGTTGACAGCTTTGACTCTCGCCCAAGCAGCCAATGCATATTCCGATATCGAATTTCTAATTCTTCTTTTTTCTTCTTGACGTGTGCCTTCCAGCGAAGCTTTGCGTCAAGCGTCATACCGAGGTATTTGGCTGTATTCTCATAAGGAATGATTTTACCATTGATGTACACGGGACAGTATTGTGGTATTTTGTTGGTAAAGTCAATGTGAATTGATTTAGACTCGTTAAGTTTAATCCTCCATTTCTTAGTCCAGGTATAGACTTAATTTACAGCCATTTGAACCTTTTCAGTAGCTTCTTTGTGGGTTTTGCCTACTGGGGGTAGGCAAAACCCATATATTATAGCGGTATCATCAGCAAAGGTAGCAATGGTGTTATGTTCGAGTTTAGGGATATCACATGTGTATATTAGGTACAGGACCGGGCCTAATACACTTCCTTGTGGTACTCCAGCTTTGATTTCCTTTATCTCAGAGTATGCATCTTCATGTCTAATTCTGAATACTCTATTTGAGATATAGGATTCAAGGATATCTGCGAACTGCTTAGGCAATTTATTTTTGAGTTTCTGTATAAGGCCCTCATGCCAAACTTTATCAAAAGCTTGTGCCACATCTAGAAAAACAGTAGAACAGACGCATTTTTTTTCGATAGCATTTTCTATTGTATTCGTTATTCTGTGTACTTGGTCTATAGTTGAATGCTTTTCACGGAATCCAAACTGATGCTCTGGGATCAGATTTTTGCTTTCTATTATAGGCTTCAGCCTCTTTAGTAGTAGCTTTTCAAACAATTTTGACATTATAGGAAGCAAAGAGATAGGCCTATAAGATGATGTTTCATGAGGTGGTTTCCCAGGTTTAGCTATCATATCATGCTGTATTTAATTTCACGTGCGACTTCTCTTGGTGTAACGAGTTTTATACTATTTTCTTGAGGTATGGCGGGGTTAGTATCATCCAATCCTAAAGATTCACTGATTTCACATTGATTTGGCTGAAAAATGTTTTCTAAATGTTCAGCAAACCTTTTAGCTTTTTGATCATTATTGATTGCCCATATTCCATTATCGCATTTGAGGGGTGGAATATGGGAAATTGGCTTTTTTAGGTTTTTAGTAGCTTTCCACAGTGAGTAGTTGCTACTGCGATCACAGGTTAGCTTTTGAAGGTACTTATTGGTAGAATCATCGTTGAATTGCTGGATATATGTTTTTAGCCTTTTCGTAAGTTCATTGAGCTTTCTTTTATCTTCAGGACATCTTGATCGATGCCATGTTTTTCTTTGTTTTCTTTTTTCACTAACAAGTTGTTTTATTTTAGCTGGGTATGTGTTACACTTGGTCTTCTTATGTACAGTTGGTGTATTATTCCAAGCTGTTTGTTGAATAAGTTGGCAAAAATGTTCTATTTCGTTGTTCAATTGTTCGGGTGTCTTAAGCGGCGCTTGCAGGTTTATATGGATATCTAAATCAATCTTAAAGCTATCCCAATCTGTTAATTTACTAACCAGTGTTAGAGGTTTTTCTTTATACATGATGTGTTCATTTATTTCTAGGTATATTGGGGAGTGGTCTGAATTCAGATCATAACTCTGATATGTTCTCATGTAGCTAGGTGACACATTTTTATATACAAAAAAGTCTATGAGGTCAGGGACTTTATGTGGATCTGTTGGCCAGTAAGTAGGCGCTCCAGTAGATGTGGCATCACAATTCATTAGTTTGATTGCACTTAGTAGTTCTTTTCCCTTAGTTGTAGATAGTCTAGAGCCCCAGTAGGTATGTTTTGCGTTGAAATCTCCTCCTAAAACGAATCGGTTACCAAAACGTTTTAGTAAGCTCATATAATAGTCCATTTTTAGCATGTAAAAGGTCAAGGTGGGCAGTATATAGCTGATACTGTTAAACTGTACTGCTTTGTTTTGAGAGAAATTGCTACTGCTTGTGTCTCTTTTTCTTCGACTTTAGTCACTTCATGGTGTTCAATATATTCTTTAACTATGACAGCACTACCGCCTCTCGCACTATTGTCTGGATGTAAGGCATGATAAACTTTGTAGCCTTTGAACTTGATATAAGATTGTTTAGTGAAGTGTGTTTCAGATATGAGACACACGTCAACATTTTCTGTTTCTAAGATTACTTGTAATTCACTTTGATGTTTTAGTAATCCGTTTGAATTCCATGCCATGATTTTAAGAGACTTATTCATTTTATTAGCTTAAGGGTAGCTGTTTTTGCGCTACTTTCAATTTTCTTGAGCCTTTCATCAAAGGACATCATCATTCTTAAGATGTCATCCAACTTTTCCTCAGTTGATACACCTAGATTAGAATCCCTGAGAGATTTTACTGTACCTTTCGAAACAGCTTGAGCGTAAGATTGGTTTTTGTTGGTAGTATAGAGTTTTGTTCCACTAGTTTTATTGATGTTAGTAGGTACATCTTGACTTTGAGCAGTTGTTTTACGTTGTCGTACTAAACTAGGCTTTTTTAATGTTTTATTTCGAATAGCCTGTATCTCCTTCGCTATCATGCACCCTCTGTAGTTTGCCGGATGCGGGGCTCCACAGTGAATGCATTTTGGTTTTTCTTCTGCTGGTTTTTTGCAGTCCTTTGTTAAATGTTTTCCTGTACATTTAACACACCTCGGTTCTTTAGAACAGTACTTTTGGGTATGTCCATAGGCCTGACATCTCTTGCACTGGGGGACCAGTTTAGTTGATTTAATTCCTTGTACATCCACTGCGCATCCCAGAATGGTTTTAATATTATATATTTTACTTATTTCCTCACTATTTTCAAAGGTCAACATGAACATATTCAGAGGCTCTTTAGTTCTCCAACTCAGTTTGTTGACTGCTTCAATAATTTTGTAACCTTTACCCTTAAGATCTTCCAAAATCCTTTCAGGCTTGCACGTTGAAAACAATTTTTTGGCCTTTACTCTTATTGGCCTGTCTTGTTTATTTTCGTAGGAGTGCCATAGGCAATTATTGACCTTAAGGGCTTTAGTAATTGCTCGATACGACTCTTCGTCAGTGGTGTTTACTTTTATTGTATCACTGTTCATCATTTTAATGGTAAACGAGTTATCTGGTTGCTTATCTGACAAAAAGTCATAGAAGCTTTGGTAATCTTTTATGCCGTCTACTATTATAGGTGGAGGTAAAAGAGTTTTCTTACTTTTTAGTTGGTGTTTTCGATCTTCTTCATTGCTAGATTCGTCCTGAACTGGTGAGGTGTTCAATTTCCTTTTTTTCCTCGATTTTTGACGAATCCACTCTGTTTCACGAGCTAAATCTTCTTCGTCCGTGCTAAATTCACGATCGGCAGAAGTTTCCTCCCTCACGGCGGGTACAGTTTTTGTAGAAGTAGTTTCCGCCAGACATTTGAGATGCTGCTGGAGGATTTCTATTTGGTTCTGTTGGTCACTGATGAGACTTAACAGTTTTTCTCGCTCATCTCTTTCTTCGCAGAATCGTTTGTACAACAGATGTTCAGTTTCTGTTTTCAATGTTATTTTGCCTTTTCCAGGCGATTCGTCGCATTTCGAATTCATTATCAAAGCAAATGTACTTCGCCTTAACAATAATATTCACACGTAGTCATAGCATAGCCTTGCGTCATGAAAACTAGGCCATCGCGGAAGCACTGGTGAGCACGTATCGACGCGACTGTTTGTTGTGATGCGTTAGCAGATTACACCGTTGGTAACCATTCGCGGACGCGAGGCACACAACTGATCTCAGCGGAAATCGAACGATCACTATAAAAGTGCATAACATATTGTTTCAACTCCGACGTTTCAGAGTTGAAAACCTGATTAATGTCAGTGATATGCCACCTCCACCAAATCCAAGATTCGCAGCTTAACACAAATCCGGTCGGTTGAACATAAGACAGTGTGTGCCCCCCTGAGTTACTCGCGGGAGAACAACTGTTTGTACGCTGGATGCGGAACTCATGTACCTAATATTATGCATATTTGTTTCTGAAACGATATTCAAACTTGGGTAATTTGTGGTCTTTGGATTTAGTTTGAAAGTTGCAATGGTTTCCTTAGTTTATAATATTCTTGGATAGCTGATTATAAAATTGTGTCTCATATGTCAGGATTGTTACTATTGCAAGTTTAGTTTATGAATAAAACGGATACGGTTGGTATAACTAGTTGCTCAAATCGGTCTTGTATGTAGTTGGTACCCCGATTCACGAATCAGAGATTTGGAACGTACAATTACGGCAACTTCTTACGGCAATTTTGTGATTTTTTTTAAAACACTCCACTTCTCTTGCACTCAAACAACTATCGCATTTTAGCGATGGAAAATATTGCTACATTATTAATCTTAATTTCTCCATAACTTAAAGGAGTGCACACACGGCCAAACTTAAATTATGACTAAAAATCAGAGATACGGACCGACCACACCGTTTTGGTTCCAATTGGAACCGTGTTCAATTGGGCTTCGCAGAAATCGGTGCCGCTCGGCACCGCGTTCAGTTGAATCGCTAAGAACCTATGAAAAATATTTTTGGGACAGTAAAACTAAGAAAGTTTACGTTTTTCTGGTTATATTTTCAAAACATTGTTTTCACTTAAACCTGTAATAATAACGGATAAAGATTTTAGAATGAAAATGAAGCTGATTAATGAAGCATATAAACTTGATGCTTCATCTTAAATCAAACTCAGTAGGTACTTTGAAGTAAATTGTCCCTCATCGATATTTGTAGAATAAAAAGCTATAAATTATTATATGCAGGTAAGTCTACGCAAAACGTTTTCTTAACCTTAAACGTTTTCCAAAGTATAAACCGAAACCCATTACCGCGAAAGAAAATGGAACGTCCCTCAATATGGCGACCGGCCGACCTGCCAATATGGATATTGCATATTTTATACCGGACCTCGTATTTTTTGTAACGCGCACCGGAATAGACAATGATGTAGTTCGCATGGAAGAGCTACGGTACACTAAAGATTATATCATTCTATCTTTAACCCATCCATGTTTAGTGTCGTCGTCACAAAGCGGAATAAAGTACAACAAAACAGGTGATCTCATATCTTACTTATACTATTTTAGCATATCTTTTAAACATTTGCCTATTATTGTTATCCACTGAAACGGTTTTTTATTTCTTTTTATTTTGTATGCCGTCATCGCCTTATTCCCATCAGACCATCAGTTCATTTGACATTTCATCATTTACACCCTTATTTGTCATTTCGTCATTTACCTATACAATTTGCAAATTGTTTGGTCGACCTTCTACATCTATTTACAGTACATTCAGCATGGTATCGGCATAATAATGTACCCATGTCCATTGATTACAGCTTTATTCAGCATAGTATGGGCATATATCCATGCCCATTTAGTCCTCAACATTTCTGTTACTGGCACCGCTTTCAAACTTAATGTAACATACATCTCAATATTCGCATCTTGATAATAAAACACAATTTTGTTTTTCACATACACAGTTTTGTACCAAATAAAGAATCAAATAAAGTCTGTTTAAATAGAAGAGAATTATGTTAATAGTACATTTAATTTTAATGTTAAAATATACTAATAAAAAAAAAGGAAAATCAGCTTCTCCATTATTAGGTAGAAGTTTATACACGTTGTAACAATTACGTTCTTTCACATTTCAATCACTCACAATATTTTTTTTTTTTTCGTATATGTATTTAAACATTGCATGAATAAGCGCTCGTTGATTTTGCTTACATTGACAATGATAAAACGATCAGAATTTTAGAATTTTATATATTTGGTATTGCTTAGTCCTGAAGTTCGAGAAATCCTGACTGAAAATCAGTTATTATTATTTATTATTATTATTTAATACTTTATTGCACAGTAAAAAGTGTACAAAAGGAGGAAGGACTTAATGCTGAAAACATTCTCTACCAGTCATCCAGCGGTGGAAAATGAAATCATGTCATTTCATTTTCCACCGCTGGATGACTGGCTTGCATCAATCAGGGATAAAGAAAATAGACCTTTCTAACCATAGTCGTAAGCTGAGTCGTGACCTATATTCATGACACTCACAACATCTCACTTCTTTTTCTTTTACTTGTTCTAAATTACTTTATTTATATGTACTTATATTTTTGTGTTTTTTATTTATTTTGCTGTTTGTTTTTTAGTGTAATATTGTGGGTGTCACAAATAAATGTATTTTCTTTCTTTCTTTTCTTTAATTTTTTTTTAAACATTAACGCTTTCACACTCACAGCCCCACACTAAGATCAATGACTTGTGTCGCGGGTGCCGGAAACATTCACATCACAAATACAATCACAACCAGAACCAGAACCACACATTTTCCTTGGGGAGAAAACTTGTGTTCCGCCGGGAATCGAACCCGATACCCTTGCTTAGAAGGCGAACGCTCACCCAACTTAGCCAACGGGCAGTTCAAATTTATTTTACTTGTATGATAATTATATATGATCACTTCCAGTATAACTAGATCCGCACCACTAAACTCTGTTTCTCCATAGCCCCGGGCCGTAAGGTAATAGAGAGGCGGGGCCAAGGCGTAAAGCTATACTACGGACATCTCATTTGTTGCTACTTCACTATGCTAATAACATATTTCAGGGGTTTTATTGTAACGCTGTTGCTTGTATTTTGTTATAAGTTTATTGTAAATGGATACTATTATAGTGAAATGTTTTCTTGGTTGTATGTGCAATACATTTTAGATAAAATAACATAATTTAAATGCAAACAAAGCTTTGTTTTCTGAACCCTTTGTCAGATTAAATGAATTAAATACGTATTTTCGAGGATAACTCATAAACTACTGGATAAATTTTGATCAAATTGAGTCCTCAAAATTGGTTCACCTAGAAAAAAGTTCTGAGGTAATTAATACATACACTTTTAAAAAATATAGTCGATATTGAGAACCTTCTCCTTTTTTGAAGTTGGTCAATAATTTTAATCAAATTTCCAGCAGTAAATTCTCATCAAGTATGTCAAGTAAAGAGTGAGTCAAGTTTTACATTTAATAGCTTCTTGCGTGTAAAAAAAGTGGTAAACTTAGAAAGAACATTCACTGAGTCAACTAATTTTCAAGTATTTACTTGTGAAAGTTAAATAAATAAAATATAACTGAAAAGCAAGAAAAGATTTAAAAAAAACCGACTTCACCGTATATATTTTGGTTTTAGCTGAATCGATTCCGATAAAATTTGTATGGGACCACCTCTACCAACCAAAAAAATCGTCGAAATCGATTCATAATTGGCGGAGATATCGTGTAACATACATACAAAAAAAAAGTCGAATTGAGAACCTCCTTTTTTGAAATCGGTTGAAAATGAAAGAGATTTTAGTATCTACCTATATACATATATAACCACAAAATCAAAATGGTCCAAACCCACCCATAAAGCGCAACCTGCCGAAGTGACTTCCGTTCGCTTCCGGGCGCCGCCCGCCCTAGCTTCCGGCGGGCGGGCGGGATCCGCGTATGTAAATACAGAGTCAAACTTGTTTATGTGAGTGCGATGAGTTTATTGCTTTAGTTTGTCATGTGAGGCTTGAAACATCTAGGATTTGAATTTAAGTGGGTTCTAGGAGTGAAACGGTGTGCCAAAGAGATTCTTGACGGCTATCTACTCTTTGAATCAAATATCTATCTATCTAATACCTTTAAACGAGCAATTCTTGTATATATATATATATCAAGTACAGAGAAATGCTCGGTTCCCAAACTGCATTTGAAAAACCGGGTTTAGGAAACTATCAGCGCCATCTATTACGCCATGACCGATGTAAAAAACGGTTTCTACTCGACACTAGATGAAGCTTTCTGAGGCTACAAATTCAAACACATTCTACCAAAAACAAAAAACCGAGCAAAGCTCGGTCATCCGGATATTTTCTACTTAAAATATGAACGGCGCGGCGTTTGTTTAATATTTATGTTAAATATTTTTATAGAAACTAAGTCGGTAATAAGTCTCTTAAAATGTGAATAACTGTAAGATTCTTTTTTAATTTTTATATGGATGATAGGCAAATGTTTGACCACCATCTCACTTGATGGAAAGTGACGAAGAGGCAGAAGATGTAACATGCTTGCCTCTATGAATAGGTATTTTCTAAAATACCTCACAAACAAAAAAAGTTAATTGACTTAACTTTAATTATAACTTCACAAATAGGTAGGGTAGGTAGGTAATTATTAGGTTCCTTGTTTTGATGTTTATGTTAAAGAACAGAACATATTTGACCCGACTTATCTTCAAAAGGGCATTTCTGGCAGTCAAGTATTCTAGCGATCATACCTATAAATGTTGTCTATTATGCATGCAAATCAGAAATTTACTATTTTCATACCATTTTATGAAGACTTGGTATGCCAAGAACAAAATCTGTAAAATACGCTCTCAATGTTAAAACTTTGGCAAGGCGTAGAAAGCATATTTAAATTTGACTAGAAATGCTTAAACATTCACTTACACTCCAAGTAAAATTACATGAACTTTTGTTAGAGTTGTTATAAGGTTTTATATATAAGATATTTTACGTAAGTAAAATCACTAATATTTTCTTTTATTTATCTCTGTTGAAACGATTTATACAGCATCAATAAGGTAATTTACTACTTATATCTGACTTATAGCTACTGAACGTGAGTACAACCGGTACTTTAATAATAATAATAATAATGTTCATTTCCATAAATAAAAATTGCTTTTAATAATGGGGTGTACAATATAATAGTGGATACAAACTATACATTTGTAGGAAATGTTATTCTTTGACAACAAAATGATGTGAGCCTCTAGCACTAAGTAAAGCCCGCAAAGCCTGCCCCCAAACTGATGTCTTATATATTTAGAATATCGTGTCCTAGATTGTTTGTACAATGATAAACAATATTAAATATTATGTACCTAATCAATATAAATACGACTCATGAAAGTTTAAATAATAATGATAGCTACTGGTTCTGCAGCTACAACAACATTAATAACAAGTCTGATTTAGAAAACCCGGTGGCAGCAATATGCTTCTGTTTAGTGTTCCGTTACATTTTCGAGTATATATCGAATTAAATTTAGAATAACAATATTCGATCTATAAGAAATACTTAATCTCATTTACATTATCTAACTGGTACCTACCAATGAAAACATGCGCATTGCATCTGTAGAACATTTGTCCTGAGTGGTTTTCTAGTCTGGTCCTTTTCTACCGACTTCCCAAAAAAGGAGGAGGTACTCAAGTCGACTGCATTTCTTTATTTATTTTTTTTATGTGTGTTACCTCATAACTTTTTCCACATGAATCGATTTCGAATTGTTTTTTAGTTCGAGCGATGTTGCTTTCCATTTGGTCCCATATAAATTTGATCAAGATCTAATCAGTAGTTCTTGAGATATTGTCAATAATGCGTATTCTGTGGACTACTTTGACGATGTTCTCGTTTTTGACCGACTTCAAAAGTTACCTTATAACTTCTTTTCTTGTGAACTGATTTTGATGATTATTTTTTTATTTGAAAGCTGGTGCTTTTAATGTGGTCCCGTTTAAATTTGATCAAGATTTGATTTCTCGTTCTTGAGTTACCGTCGATAATGCGTGTGCAATACATTAAATCTCGGTTCGGTTTTTTTAAGCTTTGCTTGCGTTTACCTAATTATTGTATCAAACTGTGATAATATTTTTATTAAATTAAGCAGGCTCATATGAAGCTTCAAAATAGAATCTAGTTTTGATTAGAACCTTTGTCTCCTCTCACTCGTGTATCGGCACACTTCTTAAAATGTAGCTTTAGTACATTTTGTAACTGAAGAGTTACTAAATGTAAAAGTTTGTGTTTTTAAGTCTATTAGAGTGAACAGGTGTCTTTGTAGGCAGGCATGTTATATATTCGGCTGCATCTTCACTTTCCATTAGGCAAGCTTTTGTCCAAAAAGCTTGCCTATCTAGCTTGAAAAAAAATCTGTAACGCTGTGGTAGATTGGTGAAATATTTAACTAATTTTTTTGAGACTTCTCTTTGGAACCCATCTCTCCTCATTGGATCAGGTTTTGAGGAAACATACAAAAATAAACTTTTCTATTAGCCTAGGTATATTTTACACACAGAATGCCACGGAAAACATTATCTTATTCCCATTTCCACACAAATATTCCCGTATGTGTTCTGTTTCAATTACTTAAATGGCATTTATAGTAAGGTAGCAGGCTGTTTATGCGCATGAGAGACATACGGAAGGCTTTCTCTTCAGATTGAACACGCATATTTTTGCCAAGCTCTGAGATGTAAAAAAGTTTGACCGGGAACCATGCTCAATAAAATTTGAGAGTAAAATAAATCACTGCACAGTATTATTACACCGTAAAACGATTTCAATCAATATAACAAGCCGTAATATTGTTTTTTTTTCTATGTGCGCTAAATTTGGGATGACACATTCTTATTACATTCAAAGTTGTCTGGCAAAGCTATCCACGTAAAAGGGTGAATGTAGTAGAAATAGAAAGTTTATATAAAAAGAACATTATTAATAGATAATTTATTGTAGTGCTTTCAACTCGACTGTTAAATAAGTACAAGTGGAAAATCAAAATGATGAAAACCCTCCTGATGATCTAGAAAACGGCATCACTGATTTTCACCTCATCTAAGATCACTTTTGATCAAGTCACAACAAAAACGCTAAACCAAACTCCGTCCAGCTGTTTAAAAGCTACGATGCCACAGATATATACATAAATACACACTACAAACTTATAACACCTCTCTTTTAGTCGGGAGTTAGTTAATACAATACGTTGATTATATCGAAGCAACTTTCACACGTCCGAGTGCTTCTTCGGTTTAAAAACTAAGCAAGAGAGGTTTCGCAACAGATTCTCATAGCACGTTTAGACGCTGATCACGGCTTTCAGTCGTTAAACAACAATCGGTAAGTGAATTCTGTAAATGACCTAAAAACCTATCGAGGTACACCACCGTCCCTGTTTGTAATATTTTTATTATCTCCCTTTGGTTGTCTGGAAGAAATCGCTTTGAGCGATAAGACCGCCCTGTGTGCTCCTATTTTCTGTATTTAAGAAGATTCTATATTTAAGATTTCTTTGTAAGTGTTATTTATTTTGGTGTGCAAATAAAGAATTTATCTCTTTATCTATCTATCTATCTAATCTTGCTGCCAGGATATGCCTACAGAGCTTACACGACAAACCAACCGGAAAGATTCGTCAGCCTCCTCCATTTTTCCTTCCTCCTTTCACATTGTCGCATTGTCGCCTACCCACAAAACTTTATAGCGAAACAGTTAAAGTTATGTGCTCAGTTCAGTCGCGGCAAACTGTTTCGCATTATGTGTGGAAAACTTGCTCATGTAAGTTTGTTTATTTGAGTTATGGATTGTTTTATAGCCATTTCTATATGTCCGCGGGGTGTTGGGGTGAGTGTTCAGGAGTGTGGGTTGGTGAAGGTTGAATCTGTCTAGATTTTGTTAGTTTTATTTTCTTTGTAATGATCCTTTCAGCGTTCTTTACAGTTTTTAGTTTCAGGAGGTCTATAACAATTCTACTAGCAATGGATAAGAACATCCAATGACTACAACACGGAGGCGCGGCGCTAGTGTCAAATTGAAGAAAAATCAATGTAATGTATAACTTATCTTATTAATAATAATAATCATAAGACAATAAGCGCCTTTTGATTAATAAATAGCATATGTATATGTAACATTATAAATTTTCCTTTCTTATGTGAAAGAATATTGGCAAGTGAAATGTTTTTTAGGCCTGACTATGGACTCAAAACTGCGATGGGGTCATCATATTGATGTGTTTGCAGGTCGCTCGAATACCGCTGCTTTTGCGATCCAAAAACTTAGACAATTGACTGATGTAGTGACGGCAAGGCTGGTTTACTTTGCATATTTTCATAGTTTGATGAGTTACGGAATCTTACTGTGGGGATCTGCTGCCGATGTTGAAACTATTTTTATTCTTCAAAAGAAAATATATATCTAAAAGTTGCATGTTGATTCAGAAACTTTTACTAACTTTCATTCTCTTCTTGATTATTCTTAACATCTTGGCTGTCTTCATTTTAGTAATATCGGTAACAAAGTGTTCCCTATACAGAGGCTAATATTTTAAAGTGTCGTGTAGTGTCTGGTCGGCACAGGCTGCGTATTTCATCTGCCGTCGTCGCCTTTGTATGGCCGTATTCTGGAGATATTCCTGTGGGTTTCATTACAATTTTTATTGATCTTGAGATTTGAAAAGGAATATTTTTTTTAGACTACTGTGGTCAACTATCGCCTTGTATCGAATTCATCTTTTAAAAAATAGAATAAGCTATTTCAAATACAGGAGGAGGTTCTCAAGTCAGAATATTTTTAATGTTTGTTACCTGAGAAAACAGTTAGTAAAAAGCAATAAAAAATATTGATTGAAAGATATATACTTTCAGATTGGTCCAATAGAAAATTTAATCAAATCGGTTCAGTAATTTATTTATAAAATCGAAATAACTAGAAAAAGTTACATCCAAGAAAACGAAATTGCGTATTTTGCTTCCCTGTGACTTTTTACATTCCGCAATTATTATTTTCATAGTTTCAGAGTACGTTGGGAGACATGGATTTTTTATTTAAAAGTATCATTGGTCCCAAAAGCTAATAATAGTAAATATAGGGTTTTAGATATATAGCAGATAAAGTCGGTCTTAAGTTAAAAAAAAAAACTATTACTTCTAGATCCCGACATTTCGAGACGGCAAACTCAGAATACCCCTCCGTCCGTCCGGCGACCATCATTTTGATTGAAATTTACTGCTACATTGTGTACAGAGGGCCGTAATTCTGTTACTACAACAAGCCCAGGGAGAATAAGGCACTTCAGTGATTAAATGGACGACATTGTGCTGCACTGACGTGGGAAATATTATTATGATTTAAGGCCTCAGAACTTGGAAGATCAGGCGTTCTGCTACTGTTTCCGATTTTGGCTTGTAAGCACTTAGCACCGTAGTGAGCTATGCAAGGTAACTTGATAACGTGACTGTAGATTTGGCTTTTCCATTTAGATCGCTACCACCCGCTAATCACGCGTTTGCCTAAAAACGTGGCGTAGTGGATGACCCAGTTGGCACGGTGGGAATGTCTATGCCCTCTGCGCCGGGTCCTGGGTTCGATTCCCGACAAGAGCACAGTTTTCCTTCCCAAGGGAGATGCGTGCTTCTGGTTCGGGGTTTGATTGTGTGTGTGATATGTAAATGTTGCCGGCACCCACGATACAAGTCTTTGAACTTAGTGTGGGGCTGTTAGTGTGAATACGTTTTTTATTCTTATATACATTTTCGTTTTCACAGATTGATGCACGCCCCATGTCATTTAATCTAGCTATCAGTCTACTCTAAATTAATTGATAAGTCCTCAATCAATTCAAGTAAAAAAAATATCTAAACACCAAACGGTACACCGACAGATACTATCTTTTAAAATCTGTTCACATCAACAAAAAATATGCAAATGTCAAACATTGTGATATGATAAAAGGATGTCACAAAATACGTAGTCGACATTTTCTTTATTTTTTTATTAATATGTTTATCATTATCACAATTGTATTTGGATGTTTTAAACTTACAACAACAAAACACTTTTTGTCGTTCATTTAAATATAGTTCGTAACAGTCAGCAGACAAGCAATCCCGTAGAGTATCTGTCACACACAAATGAATAGAGATATTAAAATTGCTGAAAACTTGGCAAACATAATTAAATTGGACAACGGAACGCAGTGGACCTGTCATCCAACACGATGTGGACCAGGAGTTACGAATAAAATAAATGTGGAAGAACCTAAGAGGACTATAGCCCTCAAATAAACAACGCTTAAATTTGGGTGCTTCCGTCACCTTAATTTCGTATACAAAATTTCTTTTCGTATCTCCAAATAAAAACGGTTTCACTCTCACAGCCCTACACTACGTTCGATGACTTGTATCGTAGGTGCCGGAAACACTCACATCACATACACATTCACTCCCAGAGCTGGAAACACAAGATGTCCTTGGGAAGAAAACTTGTGTTCCCGCCGGGAATCAAACCCGATACCCCCCTGCTTAGAATGCGAACGCTCACCCGACTGAGTCAACGGGCAGTCCAAATATTATATGTCGCAGCCTTTAAGGCGCAAACGTATACTACGAGTACATCACCGTTGTTGATTCTCCCGCTATACGAGTATAAACGTTGTTTCTAAACATAAATGTTTGAGGCCATTCTTAGCAACAGTTATCTTTATTTTCTGTTACTAAATTAAAGTCATATACGAGTACATATCTGTACAGTAAACTACTGACTCACTAAAATTCACTATTATCAATCGTTTAGTTAAATCGCGTGCAATCACTACCTGAAGGTAAGGTGCTCGTCATGCTAGTGCCTTTGCATCTTTGAATTGTAATAATACAATTCAAAGATGCAAAGCCTCTAGCATTAGTATTATTTACTATATTACTTTGAATTGTATAATCATAGAGCATTTTGTCCACAAGTTGCCTCAATCAGACGCTCTGATAAATTAGACATATTTTACCGACTTCCCAAAAAAGAAGGAGGTACTCAAGTCGACTGTATTACCTCATAACTTCTTTCGTTGTGAGCCGTTTTCTTCATGTTTTTTTTTATTTAAAAGCTGGTGCTTTTCATGTGGTCCCATTGAAATTTGATCAAGATCTGATATCTAGTTTTTGAGTTATAGTCAATAATGCGTGTTTAATACATTAAATCTGATCAAAGCTCTGAAGATAAATCGGTGAAGTTGGTTTTTTAAGCTTTGCTTGCGTTTATTTAATATATATGTTTTAGCAACAAAAAACAAAATAATTTTTGAATGTGCGACTAAACGACATTGTGTCAGAGTTTGGTGAAGTCAGACCTAATTTATTAGGCCTAAAATTATTGTAAGTAATGAAATAATAATGAGTTCATTACTTACAATACATTTTAGCTAAATTCACAACTAGTGTGAGTGGAATTATTGGATATGGAAGAGCGAGGTCCTCTGATACAGGTAATTTGAAACTTACAAAAGGGCCCAACCTACTTAGAGTTCACTTTTTTTTCAATTATACGTTGTAAAGGAAAAGAAGCCTTTACAAATTAATATTTTCTCGGTTTTTCACTTACAAACTTACATAAGATCCCAACTTACTTTACTTTTTATCAATTGTATTTTGTAAAGGAAAAAAAGCCTTTACAAATTCATATTTTCTCGGTTTTTCACTTACAAACTTACATAAGATCCCAACTTACTTTACTTTTTATCAATTGTATTTTGTAAAGGAAAAGAAGCCTTTACAAATTCATATTTTCTCGGTTTTTCACTTACAAACTTACATAAGATCCCAACTTACTTTACTTTTTATCAATTGTATTTTGTAAAGGAAAAGAAGCCTTTACAAATTCATATTTTCTCGGTTTTTCACTTACAAACTTACATAAGATCCCAACTTACTTTACTTTTTATCAATTGTATTTTGTAAAGGAAAAGAAGCCTTTACAAATTCATATTTTCTCGGTTTTTCACTTACAGACTTACATAAGATCCCAACTTACTTTACTTTTTATCAATTGTATTTTGTAAAGGAAAAGAAGCCTTTACAAATTCATATTTTCTCGGTTTTTCACTTACAAACCTACATAAGGTTCCAACCTACTTAGAGTTCACTCATTTTTCATTTATATGTTGTAAAGGAAAAGAAGCCTTTACTAATTCATATTTTTTCGGTTTTTCTTTTTAGTAAACCATCATCAATCTTATATTTTTTGGTTGTTTCTTACCTCCCGGTGAGCATTAAGTGGATTGCGCTGACGTCACTTGCTGTCACATATGTGAAAAGCCTGGCCAGTGTCGGAGTTCACCGGCCAATCTGCGCAAACAAGGGCAGGATGACCGATGGCGGTGCCAATATTGTGCGAGACGTGTCTGTCAACCTCAAAAACAAAAACAACCATAAATAAGTGTATGCTCTTCTACATGTATTTCTTTGAGTAAGATACTTCCTTTTTCTATGCTGGATAGGCAAGCATTTGACCGCTATTTCACCTGATGGAAAGTGAAGATGTGGCCGAAGATAGAACATGCTTGACTAGAGGAAACCTTTTCAGACTTAACCAGATTATACCGTTACTGGCGAATCTAAGAGTTATCTGATAGTCAGTGAATCATTGAAAATGGTGAAGTTTGTTTTTTGATTCCTCTATTTTGTAACAATTAAATAATTAACACATTATACAGGGTGGAATAAACAGTGACGTCCAATGAAAAAAAATGAATGCCTCACCGAGTGTATGTATGTTCCATGACTTTCGTAGTTTCCACCCTGTACATATAATAATTTTGTATATTATATACTAATGTAATCCTATCCTAGTAATATTATAAATCCGAAAGTTTGTGTGTAAGTGTGTAAGTATGTTTATTCCCTCGATTTGGATGAAATTTGGAATGTACATAGATTATATCTAGGATTAACATATAGGCTACTTTTTTACTTGATAATAGCGGGCGAAGCCGCGGGGCACGGCTAGTAATATATATGCGTATTTTATTTGAAACTATATAAACATACATAGGTGTGTATACTTAACTTATGTGAAATTAAATGTTAAATATATATAGATAACAGAATTAATTAAATACAATCCGTTTAACACATAACAATACAGCGTTACAGATTGCGCAATCTGCCGAGTGGTGGTAATGAATTGGCTGGACTATGATCGATGCGGTTCCAGTCGTCATCTACTAATGGTAGTGGTGTACGCACTGGGTGACAGCACGCTGCGTTTGAAATGCCACCGCATCTGCTTGAGTATTATAAGCCATGAAATTAAAGCTTTCACACTCACAACTTAGACTAACTTTAGAGACTATAAAAGTATTAGCCAGAAACATTCATATCACAAGCACAATCACATCAAAAACCAGAACCACTTTGGGGAAAAAATATATGTTTCTACCGAGACTCGAACTCGATACCACGCTGAGAATGCAGACGCTACACCAACTACACCATCATTAACCTGCAATATTTTATTATCTTTATCATCAGGGCTCTGGCTTTAATGGTAGATATAACATTAAACTCTACGTAATGGTGACAACTTTATCTAGTTTTTATTTTCTTAGGAAATTATACAGACAAATTGTTCGCCCGAGGGTAAGTCTTACGTCTGTTAGTGATAACGATACTTTTAATTAAACTTTTACTCATGATACTATAATAATAATTATGCTTTAATATTTTTTCTTAGGTCTAACTGGAATTCAATGGCAACACATTGCAACCGAAACTAGTACTAAATACAATGATCACATGCGGCTGTTCCGCAACGGGATGGTACTGTCCTAAGTACTCGTTCTACCACCTAGTTTTTTAACGGATCCATTCCTTTAACCTTGTGTTCCGCGGCAGGTACCTCTACCCAGAAAAATCTTCCCACTCATCGGGCGTTTCCTTATCCACCGCCTGAGGATGTGACATTTAAATAAGTAAAACTTACCTCGGTAAAGTTGAAAAATGTTTTGTTGTGCAAGTAAAACGTCGTGTGTTTTCATCTCAGTGCACACACGTGTTCCCAGCGCATTTAATTACATAACGAAATATGATTCAGCGGCGGCCGCTGAGGTGGAAAAGAAGGTAGTTTAAACGTGAATGCTCTGTCTAGAAGATTAATGGATAAACTGCAAACATTGTAATGATCGATGTGAAGATATACCCTTTATTCTTCAGGCGGTGACAAGAAGGCAAATAGGCTTTACTTAAGCTAGGCGATTCACTTAAGCTTCTTTATAGCAAAATATAAACAGTGTAGAAAAAAAAATGGTTTTGGTCACATCTTCAAAAATCACATCACATCTTCTTGAAATTGTGTTTTGCAATCTTGGACTGTCCGAAACAAGATTTCAAGTATTTGTTCTATAGGAAAAAAAATGCCTGAAACGAAATATTAAATTATGTATATAAAATATTTTAGTTTTCTTTTTTATAAACTCTTTCACACTTACAGCCACTCTAAGTTCGTCGACTTGTGTCGTGGGTGCCGGAAACATTCACATCACACACACATACAATCACAACCAGAACAAGAAACACAAATTTTCCATGGGGATAAAACCTTTTTTTTTGCCGGGAATCGAACCCGATACCCCTGCTTAGAAGGAGAACGTTTACCAACCAACCCAAGGGGCAGTTCAAATATAATTAAGAACTAATTATGCGCAAGACGCAAGTGCAAGTGAGAGAAAACTTCGTACGAAGTATAGATGTGTGAGTGTGAATGAACTTCCTAGAACTTAGTTCCGGTATACCTTTAACAATGTCATAAAGTTTTTAAAGGGATTTCATGGCATACTACAAATTCCACTCTATGTACTAAAGGCTAACTAAGCTTAATAAAAAGAAGCAATAAGTTTTGGGTGCATTAGATTAAATAAAAACCGGCCAAGTTAGCTTCGACCACATCGTCACTTACCATCAGGTGAGATAGTGGTGAAACACTAGCCTGTCACAAATAAAAAAAAAAAATAGTGCGAGTGGGACTCGTTTACGAAGGGCCATTATCATTATCATTATTATTTTATTTTAATTAATTATATTTAAAGAGAACATAAAACTAAATATTCTGTGAATAGTTAAAGCGTCTACCTGTCACCGTTATTAGTATCGAGCAAGAAACGGTAAAGTTTGTTGTATGGGAGCCCCCCTTAAATATTTATTTTATTTTATTTTTAGTATTTGTTGTTATAGCGGCAATAGAATTATATCATCTGTGAAAATTTGAAATGAAATGAAATTAAATGAAATACATTTCAAAAAAAAATCTAACAGCATTTTATATTATAGTCACTACTTTCTGGAGTAGTGCTACGGACGACATATGTTTTTGTTTACATTTACGCATTATTTATGATATCAGTAGAATTAAGATAAATTCAAAAATAGCAACTAATATGTTACATCGGTTTGTAAGTTTGGCGCTTTGAGGGAACAAACGAATAGACATAGATATATGTATACCTACTCAGTCACTACAAATTATTCTATGTTTTTATATATAAAGAAAGAGCAAGGACTTCTATTTAATGCATAAAAGGAATGCCTGTTTACTTGAATTTGCCTTTGTATTGCTGTTTACTGAAATGTTTATTTTCTTATTATAGTTCTCTTTATTTATTGTTACTCTTAGGTGGAGGTATTTTAACAATATTTAAAAAAAGTTATAAACAATACAATACTAAAAACATAGTACTATGTTACAAATTAGTAAAAACTATAAGAAACACCTAAACCTAGTGTGCCGCCGCCGAAAGCAGGGGCAGCTACCGGCAGGTCAGTGCTACAGAGTGAATAACCTCCTGACAATGCGTGATGTGGCCAGGAGTACTTCATTCTGAATATTAATACAATACAATACAATAACTCTTTATTGACACCAATAATAAAAAGTACAGAAAAGAAATTACTAATAAATAGGTACAATGGGCGGTTTTATCGCTAAGACCGATCTCTTCCAGAAAACCTTTGAATGGAAAATAATAATACAGATAAGCAGGGATGGTGGTGTGGTAAAACTGAGACTAAGTACTAAATAAACTACATAAACACTACTAATACGATGGTTATTTATATTATAAATGTCAATATTATGTATACATAGATGCTAAATCCACAACCCTCCTTTTTGCTTCGCCGTAGACTGGTAATAAAAGTATAAAATATGTTTAATTACACCTGTTTCTCACGAGTTAAAAATCTGTTATTATATGAATTATATTATAAATCCCCAAAACAAAGTATACATTGTTCCAAATTACCCACACTCAATTTCCAACTGTCGATAAACAAGCCGACATCCATTCCGCATTTTGATGCAAATTTTTGCCGCCATTATGGCGGAAACCGATGTAAATCTGTTTAATTGCCTAACCCTTCCCGATGGGGCGCGGCCGCCCTACTGGGCGGAATGGCTTCTATGTTGAAAGGCTGTTTCGGGGTCTTTTACTGCTTTTGAAAGTAAATGGGCCAGCTTGTGACAACATCGGTTAAGCTGTTAAAAAATAACCAGGTTATAATGTTTTCTTTACAAATGTTTTATTTAACATATGAGAGTGAATTTAATTAGTTACAAAGAATGTTAATAAGGTATGTATCACTAAAGTCCAATTGATAGCTATTTTTCTGAAATTAAACTTATATTAAATTTAATGTAATCCAATAAATACATATTTATTTTATAAAATTTAGTAAATATTTGGGATAAAATAAACAATTTAAAGTATACTTTAATTTAGTAGAAAATATATTATATAAAAATATATATGAATTTACCTATGGAACTGGTGACGATTTACTCGTAGCAGCTCATAGTAAAATCCAAATAAAAAAAGCTAATCAAAGATCATTTTTTTTATGTAATTATGAGACGAGACGAGCTATTCGCTTGCCTAGTGGTAAGCGTCACGCTTGTCCATTACAGTTTAGCAACACCCATAGTTTTTATACTATCAGATATATTTCTACTATGCTATCAGTCTTACTTATAAACTAAATAGGTAAAAATCTATGAGACAAAATCGTCAAATCTTGATCAAATTTAAATGGTCCCATTTAAATTTGATCAAGATTTGACGAGTAGTTCTTGAAACATCGTCAATAATGCGTATTCTGTGGACTACATTGACGATGTTCTCGTTTAACCGACTTCAATTGTTACATCATAACTTCTTTCATTGTGAGCCGATTATTATTATTTTTATTTGAAAGCTGGTGCTTTTCATTTGGACCCTTTAAAATTTAATCAAGATCTGATCTCTAGTTTTTGAGTTATTGTCAATAATGCGTGTGTAATACATTAAATCTGATCAAGGTTCCGAAGATAAAGCGGTGAAGTCGGTTTTTTTAAGCTTTGCATTCGTTTAATTAAATATCGACTAATTACGACATCATTTAGTAATTATTGTGTGGCGATACATCTTAAAGAACACCACTAAAGCAGACACTGAATCTACCGGGAACACTGCAACTCACTAAATCTGATAAACGTTAAATATAATTGTAGGTTTATTTCATAAAATAAATTCGGGCAGTATAAATACAACCTTATATATGTTCTTTAGGTATATAGCTACAGTATACATAAATAGATAACGGTAATCTGGAAGTCTTAAAGTCAAGAGCGAATAAGTATCTTCTTGGCAAGCATGCTACATCTTCGGCCGCATAATTGCTTTAGATCAGGTGAGATAGTGGTCAAATGCTTGCCTATGATTCATAAAAAAATTGGATTGCGTGCACATAAACACCATACTTAAACAAAGAAGCATTTTATTTTGTAGGTAGCATTTCCATTGCATCAACATGTGCACCAATACATTCGACTTAAATGAAGTCGGAGGAAAATATCTATAGCTTAACACTTTAAAAACAATAAAGAAACGTAGACGCCAGGAATCGCGACAAAATAAGTCAAAAACAAAACATAATTCTTATGATCCGATGAGAAGGTGTAACAGATATTTATTTAAGTTCCAACAGATCCTATGATCGGTTGAGAACAATAATATATAATTTACTGGAGTCCCAACGGATCTTATGATCAGTTGGGAAAATAAAATATTATTTATTTTAGTTGCAACTGATCTTATGATCAGATGGGAACAACTTTTATGATCGGTTAATGTGAAAATCCGATACTATGATCCGTTGGGAAGTACCCTTCTAGTTCACAAAAAGTAGAAATTACGTGGTAGGCAAGCGCCTAGAAGGTACCTAATCACTCTCGACTTGAAGACTCCCAGATTATGCATAATGTGAAGGGAAAATTCTCACGGTTCTTAATTTAGCCAACAATTTAACCCAAACACAATATTTTCACGTACCTACGCTACACCACCGTTGTGCCTGACTTCGCCCGAGGCGCTCCGAGATTGGAATATGCAAATAGCAGATCCTATTTTAACTTCGACAACTGTTGTGATGATATTTAGCTGGGTACTGGTAGGAAAATAAATAAACTATCTAAAACAGTGTAAACAGTGCAGGAAAATAAATAATCAATTTTCAGAAGATTAAATTATCGTTTTTTTTTAAAACAAAATCATGACAATGTTTTTTTTAACAAGCTTTTATTTAGCTTGCACTGAATGTATGTTTTTGTTCGGGTGGAATCTTGCAACTCAATTTTGAAGCAGATATCTTCAACCGATTGAGCTGAAATTTTGTATACACGTTTAGTTTGGATGACAATGCATGGTTAGCTGTGTGACGTCATTCTAAGTCCACCATGGCGGAACACACGAAATGGCGGACAAGTAATTTTTAATGCACTCCTACAATATGGGTATCAAATAAAAGGGCTTGCTGAGAATAACTCGGAAAATAAATTGACGTCACTTTAAATCCAATATGGCAGACTTCTAGAAGCTTGTTTTTAAAAAAGTTTTCACAAGAAACTTATATTGCATTAGCTATGCTAGTCTAAGTAAAGAACAAAAATAAAATAGTCCAATAAGAAAGTTAAACTAAACAGTTTTCCTTAAGACAGTTTCCAATTAGACGTTAATAATAAGGAAAAGATTATTTCGTCGTTTGTAAAAGGGATTGAGTAGCTGAGCGGTTAGAGCAATAGGGTATATTTAGTTTAGTATGATAACTTTCAAAATTAGTAATATATGTGAGTACTAGTAGGTTCCCACGGCTTTGCATGGTTAAAAAGTAGCCCGTGTTAATCCTGGCTATAAGCTTTGAATATTTAAAATTGTATTCAATTCGGTTCAGTCTTTACGACGTGAATAAAAAAGGAACACACCTACACATAGAGATCTCCAGTAAATAATATATATTAATATTTTAATGTTACATATCTCAGAGGAAAAAAATGTGTTTAAGAATAGCTGTTATTATTATTATTGTGCGATTTAAATGATTGTTGACCTCAGGTGGTCCTTACATATATTATATTTGTACAAGTTTGCTATTGATTCTTTCTTGCAGTTTTCTCATTATAAAATACTAGCTGCGCCCCGCGGTTTCACATGCGTAAGTCCTGAACCCGCGGAATTCCTTGATAAAAAGTAGCCTATGTCCTTACCCAAGCTCTAATCTATCGCTGTTTCAAATTTCATCAAAATATGTTTAGTGATTTAGATGTAAAAGCGTAACAGAGAGACAGTCACTTTCGCACTTACCTAACATATTAAAATACGGATAAGTCAACTCAGCTTATTCGGTTGAAGATATCTGTTTCAAAATTGAGTTGCAAGATTCCACCCGAACAAACATAGCTACATACATCGCAGGTTAAATAAAGGCTTGTAAAATGGTCAAAACTCTATAGGATATATTTCTATCGCCTCTCTCTCGTCGCTCGCGTATCGGTAAATCAGTTAGCGAAGATTGTTCCCAAAGATGACTCGGTAACGCGGTTTGCACGGGTACGCTACCGTTTAGCGCCCGCTTTTGTTGATAGGGTTGCTACTCTTAAATAATTTCCCTGCCTGTTGACTTTGTTATGTGCATTTGTCTTCTAAGCAGCGGGTGTCGGGTTCGATCCCCAGCAGGAATACAAGTTTTCTCCCCAAGGGATAGTGTTTTTGGTTCTGAGTGTGATTGTGTTGTGAATGTTGCTGGCACTCAAGACACAAGTCTTCGAATTTAGTGTCGGTCTGTGAGTGAAAAAGCGATTATGTTTATGTTTAATCACAACTTTTGTAAAAATTTTAATTAACCATGCAAAACAGTTTCCGTCTGTCTGAGACAAAGACAAAAATGATACAAATAATTATGGAGGAAAAATTGTAACATAATTGTTATAGTGTTTATAATAACACTTTCAACGACTATTTTTATTTTGTAATGCTTCAGATTTAAAATTCTCCCTTAAAAATATAATATTTTATATTAAAAAAAAATGTTTTATATTTAAAGCATTCGCACTTATAGCCCTTGCATTTGGGATCGCACTTCAGCTGATCAGGTGATACTGATATTTAACACAATTTAAGGTTACACCACACTAAAGTTAGCGAACACAACAATCAACTAACAGCATTAAAAAACTGTTCAAATCCAATATTTTTGAATTGAAATGTGACAACCCTATACGCTATGCGGATTGTAGCCTAAAGGGTTTCGCTCCCCGTCGACGAGTCGTTTAAAAACAACGTTATTAAACAAACCGCTGGCTGATGCGTTTTGCGACCTCATAAATATTAAACAAACACCGATTTAGCTGTGTGGGGGAGAGGGATGGAAGACCGCGCTTGATCTTGTTTTGTTTCAGTTACATACAGTATTTTTTTTTATTTCTCGGTAGGCAAGCATTTGACCACTATCTCACCTGATGGAAAGTGACGATGTGGTCGAAGATAAAGCATGCTTGCCTAGAAGATACCTTGACTCGAGATTTAAAGACTCCTAGATTGTACTTATCGGGAAACACGGCTCGGGCAAAGAATTCCATTCCATGTGGAAGCAAAACGCTTCGTAGGCACCCTTGGAATATCAACCATAAACCGATGTCGCGTGGCTGATTGTCTGGTTGTCCGAAGGTAAAAAGGGGATAGGGGAGTTAGATCATGCAATTTCGTGGCACACACTCCGAAATGTATCCTATAAAAGACCGATAGACTTGCGACTTGTTTACTTGAAAATATTTTTTCCACCAGAAGATGGATCGAAGTCGGAGCGGATCGCTAGTATTCCATATTAGTATGCAATTTTTTTAACAGCATGTTAAATTGTTTTATTTTGTAACAAAACGAAGAAAACTATTAATATGAAAAACTTCGTGTATTTGTATCAAAAACTACACACCATTGCAAAAAAGTAACAATAAATCTTACCTACTCATTTTTCATAATTTTTATTCTACGATGCAAACTATATATAATAATTGAATAAGCTGTACAAATCAAAGCGGCCAAAGCTACAAAAATTAAAAATATAAAAGCAACTACCGTCAAGACTAAGTTAATTTCAAAATAGTCCCAATTAGAGATAAGAGCGGCGGGGGCCCGTAAGTGGCGAGCTCCTTTATGTCGAATCACGTGTTCAGTCCACCAAACGGCGTGATCTAGGGAGGTCAGAGAATGGTCATGTAGCATATCACGAAGAGATATCATGTTGTGACGGTGACTGTAAAATATATAAAACTTTTAATATTTTGTTTAGAGTAATAAAGTAATTTGTGAGTAATGTAACGGCGAGCCAAAAGGCTATTAAAGGCTGGACAGATTTGACATTTCGTATATTTAGAGAAGACCTTGATAGAGGTTTCTTTTTATTCAGATTAAAGCGAGCGACTCTCCAAGACACAGCTGTAGTATCTAAATGATAATCAGGAGAATTTCAACAATATTATATTATTATTATATCATAGACTAGCAATTCCCATGCTGCAAATAATAGGAATAAAAGGCAGCCCATGTCTAATCTATGTAGTGTAGTCTATGACAAGTCTATGTAGCGCAGCTTATGCAGCATAGTCTATATAGCGTAATCTATGTAGCGTAGTCTATGTTACTTAGTCAACGTAGCACAGCTGATTTAGCGTAGTCTACGTAGCTACGTAAACGAGAAAAGAGTGATTACATTATCTTTGTATAAATATAAAAAAACAATGATTAAATGATTATAAACTGAATATAAACCCTGCATTCATTTGGCATCAGTTTTTTATGTTTGTTCACCAATTTCGCCCATTTTAGTGGGCCGCTTCTCAAAATTTAGAGGTGTTCCCATATTTTTTTATCGAAATCGATCAAGCCAAGTCAAAATAATGAAGTAGATAGACTCTTAGTAAACTTGCATGTCATGTTTAATTTCAGTTCCTTTGGCGATTTGGTTTTTTAGTGTTTACCAATCTTTAGGTATGAAGGATGACTTAAGAGTTAAGTGTTTTATTCGTTTCAGTAAAATAATAATATGATCTACATCTAATATATTATAATATCGTATAAGACTGAAGAAACTTTGTATTATATTCTGACATTGTATACCAAAGTTAAGCAAAATAAACAAAACTGTTGAATGACAATTAAAGACATGGGATCTTGTAGACTCCAACCGGATTTTAAAGTCTGTTACTAGGTTAAAAGGGCATGAACAGTGTTCAAAATACCTACTGTAATTAATTATATTCGTAATTATACCCTTTAATATTTATAATTATGTTACCTGAGCGGAATTGTTTGTCAGTATTGTTATTTTTACAAAAACACATGTTTTATGTCTAATGAAATTAATTTTAAAATAATTCTATTAAAATACCCAAAAGTCAGACTCATATTTCAGTCATATTTTTTATTGTTTATGTGTATCTCATAGCTTCATTCTGGGTAAACCGATTTTGATGTTTTTTTTTATTTGAAGGCTGGAGCTTTTCATGTGGTCCCATTTAAAAATTATCAAGATTGACCAGTAGTTTTTGAGTTATCCTCAATAATGAGTATTGCATTGATTTAAACTTATTAAGGGTTCCGAAGATAAAGCAGTAAAGTCGGTTATTTTTAAGCTTTGCTGGCGTTTAAATTATTTTGCAGACTATTGTTTGTGAATTGACTAACATTGAAACAAAGAAAATAACCGCATCATTTTCACCTGCTAATGTCTTATGGGTTCAATAATATTCACATTTTCGTGTGTGCCGATGCGTGATTTGCTGATACCTCCTAATGCCGTTGAAAAACGTATCAAATGGTATGGAAAGAAGGATTTCATCCAATGTGATTAGTAAAAGTTTGAATGTAAATCGAATATCGGCATACCTACTTGTGTCTAGGGCAAAAGGCTTTATACGCTTTCACACTCACAGCCCCACACCAAGTTCAAAGATTTGTATCGTGGGTGGTTTAATTTGGATTAAAATATACCTGTAAAAAAAAAAAAAACTTGGAACAGTTTTTTTTTTTTTTCTTTGGAACTCATTGCCTTTGTCTTTGTTCCCCGAACGGTACAATCTGGGAGTCTTCAAGTCAAGAGTGAATAGGTACCTTCTAGGCAAGCATGCTACATCTTCGGCCACATCATCACTTTCCATCAGGTGAGATTGTGGTCAAATGCTTGCCTATCAGGCATAAAAAAAAAAAACCAAGGATGTAGGAACATATTATTATGCCACATGCCAGTGACGATGTCGTCCAAAAATTTTACTTACAATACATAAAATATGCCTTGATATCTCAAAGAAATCGGAGAGCGATAAAAAATATTTATTACAGCATATTACTCAAGTCAATTAAAAAAGTAACAGTCAAAAGATTTTTTAAATCAAACTTTTACCTGTTTTAAATAAAAAGGACTAAAAAGTTATAGAATCAGAGAACTTGTCAAGACAAATCAAACGAGCCAAAACTCGGTTTATCTTGTTTCGTTCCGAAGTTCCTATGGCCATCTTCCGACTTCATCATCAAACCATCACCATTGAACCATATCATTGTATTGTGACCGAAGAAGATACTCATGAGTATACTAAATTTGAGTCAAATCGGACTTCGGTAAGTGGGTCTAATCTAACTTGCGAAATTTGATTACTGACAGACAAATATACAAACAACGGGATAGATGAACCTGAATTACTATTTGTAAAATGAATTTATGTTTAGCTGTGCCTCGTCCAGGCCAACAAAATATCACACCTATAGACATTATTGGTATCAAATTCTTCAACGTAACTATTTTTTATCGACTTCACAAAAAAGGAGGAGGTACTCAAGTCGACTGTATTTTTTTATTTTATTTATGATACCTCATAACTTCTTTCCACGCGAACCGATTTTTTTTTTAGTTTGAAAGACGTTTTCAAGTTATCGTCAATAATGCGTGTTTAATACATTAAATCTTATCAAGGTTATACAGCTTATACAGCGGGGAAGTCGGTTTTTTTAAGCTTTGCTTGCGTTTTATTATTTACAGTTTGTGTGAAATTATTCTCGATGTAACTCTGAACTGTGAATACTGAATACGAATACAAAAACATGCCAACAAAACAATATTCCTCTTTACATAACACAAAAGAGCGGTCACAAGTCAACAAAACCAATACAGTCGACAACCATCGATCATCGGACAAAGGCAGTGTTGTGCTGAAATCTTTTTTCAGGTTCCACCGGATGCGAGCCGCCGGAAGCCGATGCGCGGCGAATTTAAGCGGTGAACTCACGGGGGAGTTTTGCCGCGAAAGTGAAAAAATTGCATTGTTGATTTTGTATAATTTTCTAAAACCTTTGATTATTCGAGTGTTAATGTGTAAACATGATGAATTATTAGCCATTAATACGAGCGAAGCGAGATCTCTAAGTTGACTTGGGTGGTTCAGCACTATAACCGTCCGTCCGTCCGTCCTGTCAGAGGTACCATAAACCATATAAGCAAATAACTCCAAATTCTCAGAGAATATGTAAGACTATGGCCCAATGCCAGAAATGGCAATTAAAATGATAAAATGAAAATATTAAGGGGGCAACCATACACGTCATTGGCGAACTAAATTTTATTTTCTGCTCATGTGTGGGTATCATTTGAAAGAGCTTAGCTAGTAGAGTACAAAGGTGATTTTCATAAAAATCTATATGGGAAAATAACAATTTGGTAGGCCACCAAAGTCACTTTTGAGACCAATATTGTCCCGTCTTCTATCTCAAATATGTTACACTAGCCGTGCCCCACGGCTTCAACCGCTATTATCAAGTTAAAAAGTATGTGTATATTTCAAATTACACCCAAATCCGTTTAGCCTTAAAGCGTGATGAGGAAACAAACATACTTACACACATACTTTCGGATTTACAATATTAGTACGAATTAGTAAGATGTTGTTATCCTGTAGGTACTTGAACAAAAAATATAAAAATCAAGCAACTAATTATTATTTAAAAAAAAATATAAGCAAAAGTTTTACTTAATTAAGCAAAATGTATGCGCGAGATCTCACTTCGGGCGAACGACTAGTATTATTTGTAATTAATTTAGTTTAAAATCCCGTTTGAAATGAAATCCGCTGGCAAATCGACGACTAATCTGCTATTAAATATGACCAACAATTTCCTATAATACATATAAAAAAAAACAATTATTTCCTAAAACATTTAAATTACTAGAACCGTTGAAACACAGCTTATAACAGCCATTGATGAAAGCTTCTCTCTCGCCCTGCCGGTTAGAGATGGAAAGAGAGAGTCGACTTGGGGGGTTTGAAGTGAAAATTGAATGTCTGGTTAAATGGCGGCCCCACAGGAAACAATACTCGATTCTACGGAATTAATGACAGTGAGGATGGGAACCAGGGGCGCGAAAACTTTGGCTCTAGAGATTCATAAGTGAAAATTGAACTAAATTACATTTTTTTTAAGCTGGATAGGCAACCACTATCTCACCTGATGGAAAGTAAAGATGCGGCTGAATGGTAATTAGTCTTCAAAAAATTTAAAAGGACTACCTTATCTTTTTATTTTAAGTGTAAGTTGAAATATTTACTGCCTGTTAGCTTAGTTGCATGCGCGTTCGAGTAAGGGGTACCGGTTCGATTCCTGGTAGGGAAAAAAGTTCTCTCAAGTAAAATGTATGTTTCTAGTTCTGTGTGTGATTGTGTATGTTTCCGGCACCCACGACACAAGTTATCGAACTATGTGCTAGCTGTAAGAAAAAACGTCTTTATTTTAAAATGATTTACTTCTCCCAGCTGTTCTAGAATTGTTTGTGGCTGGCATGTTGCATGTTGCCGTTCATTCTATAGGATATAGCAATTAGGCTTGAAAATGGACTATTTAAAATAAACACGTGTCTAATATAATGACAATTAACATTAAATTCAGTTTTTCAATCTTTGTTATAACAAAGCGAATGTAAGTGTAAAAAGTATAAGTAGCTTTAATATTTTAATTCATAGTAAAAAATAATAAAAATCTATAACTAACAAAACAAGTAACTTAATTAATCATTATATTTAGATAGATGTTGATTTTGTTTCACCGATGAGTCAACAATTATAACAGTTCACACTAACGTTTTTTTTACAAAATAATTCAAATAATTTGATATTATTTTACAATCCGTAAATTTATGAACAGTCCTGAAAAAGCTGAGCGGTGAGCACCCCTGGATTTTGCAATATTTCAGTAGAACAATGGACAACGGTGTAACTGCGTGGTTCGTTTGAATGCCACCTGCAGACGTGAAGGATTAGCGGTTGAATGAGACAGTGGGTTTGGGTTCAATTCCGTCGTCGAAAACTTTTCTTACACTGAAAATTGAAGAAATGTTGTGAAAATATATGTTATCTTTTATGAAAACATTAAAAGGTTGTACCTTTAGTTTGTTCGCTGATAGATGTGTGTAACTGATGGGTTTAAAAAACTTTTGTAATTTATGTAGTTACTATGCATTATTATTTATAACTTTGCATATTGTTTATATAATATGCAAAGTTTAAACAGTAGGTTCCGTGACATGCTTCATAATATTTTCAAGGAAGACATATAGGTAACTTAGGCCTTGCTGTATATAGTTTTAGGAAATATAGGCAATTGGCCTGTAGATATTATTTATATCAGGGGATAATTCTAGGAAGACATTGTGAGAAAATAATAAATAGTGATTTATACATTTTCATTAAACTCTGTATGCAAATGTTCAATAAAACAATAATAATAGGTCAATAATTAAGCGTAGATACAGTCAAACATTTTCATCACATAATCCACCCCTGACTGTACGCGGTGCAAAGATGCCGTGACGCTGGCAGCATTTCCACGGTGGATAGCACTGGTCTGGCTGTGCACCATATACAAGCAGATGCGGGAGTCACCGTACCATTCTCTTATTTGGCGCCCTATAACGTGGACCAAAGTCTTGGCTGAATTGAGGCTTTAGCCAAAAAAAAAGATGAATGAATTCCTAAAATTATAATACTACATTATTATAGTAATACCCGACAGCTGTCTCATATCCTGATAAAGAGATGAAATGCAGACCCGTAAAATATTATCCAGGAAAAAAAATTAAGCAGATCCGAGTAAAGCTCTAAAATACCGAATAGGCCTCGTACGGCACCGGATCATTAGAGGCCGAACCGGACGCGCTCCGGTCCGGTTCCGGGGGCTCCGGTTTTCATTCTAATTATTGTTAGAAATTGATTTACGTGTTCGCTTGTTTTCATAATGGATCTTGTGAACCGTTAATTGGGTGTTTAGTGTTCTAGGAATCGCTGATGCCTAGTCGGAGCACAATTTGTATGAACAGACATAAAAGCTGTTTAGAAAGTACGAATAGGTACGGGTGCTCATATTTTCTACCAACTTCACAAAAAAGGAGGAGGTACTAAAGTCGACAGTATTTTTTTTATGTGTGTTACCTCATAACTTCATTCCACATGAACCGATTTTAATTTTCTTTTTGTTTGAAAGATGTTGCTTTCCAATTGGTTCCGAGAGTTCCGAAGATAAAGCGGTGAAGTCGGTTTTTTTTAAGCTTTGCTTACGTTTAATTATTCAGTTTCTTTTCAGCTTGGCGAGCGGAAAATAGTTTTCTACCGACATCACAAAAAAAGAAGGTACTCAATTTGACTGCATATTTTTTCTTTGTGTGTCAGCCTCAGAACTTCTTTACACGTGAACCGATTTTGATTTTATTTTTGTTTGAAAGCTACTACTTTCCCGTTATGGTCCCATTTAAATTTGATCAAGATCTGATCAGTAGTTTTTTAAGTTATTGTCAATAATGCGTGTTTAATTAATTTAATCTGATCATAGTTCTAAAGATAAAGCGGTTTACTCGGATTTTTTGAGCTTTGCGTGCGTTTAATTATGAAATAAGTACCATAAACTCTGTAAAAATAGCTTGGAACATGTCAATAAATAAACGCTTTCACACTCACAACCCAATAAGTTCGATGTCTTGGGTGCCGGAAACATTCACAACCAGAACCAGAAATACAAATTTTCCTTGGGAAGAGAAAAATCCCTCCGGGAATCGAACCCAATACCTCTGCTCAAAAGGCGAACGCGCACCCTACTAAGCCGACGAGCAGTTTGAGTCTTACAACATAATTACATCATTTATTTACCATAATATGAGTTCAAGACTCTTGGAAAATTACAGCAACATTACTAGGTACCTATAATATAAGAAAATGGAGAAGAAGTGCAAAGCATTGCTATGCACAGCCGTTATAGATATTTCTGGGTTGAAGCATAATCAGCAATACACCTGTTCATCAAATATAGATGAACTCTTTATTTAACACCTTTAAAAACATGTCAAGGAATAATGATCTAAAAAATAAATGTAACAACAGGCGGTCTTATCGCTAAGAGCGATCTCTGCCTTACAACCTTTGGATGGAGAGGAGTAAAGCAATGAAATTGGACGACGGTGTTTTGTTAAAATATAACAATATAGATTTTTCTTAAAACAATTAAAATACAAAAAAATAAATAAAAAAACGACGAAAATATTCAAAACTCGACAGAGGTTACATATCTGAGAACAAAAAATGACGACTCGGCATTCTTTGCGATGTTTAATTGTATTTTTTTATTTTTTTATTTAAGTACTATTGTATTTTAACATTAAGCTGTATTTCGTTTTTTTTAACTTATATTGTCTTTCAGCGTTTTTAGTTGTGTATAATTATGTACTAGATATGGGTATTTTGCCTGAGTTAAATGACTTATTATTATTATTATCCAAGTATTTATTTAATCTCACGGGTCTGTGCCCGGACCTTTGTAAGGCATTAGCGGAGCGGTAGCCAACGCTAAGAGGCCCTTTGGTATAATTACATTTTAATAATAACATATCAGGCGTGTCCAAACATACGACAGACATCTCTTCGTTAGAAGTTGATGCCGTTTTACGCTTGCACACGCCTTTACAATATAATTATATGTTATTAACTATGGACTGGGGGATGGATGATATTGATATGTTATATTATTTATTATAATATATATATATTATATTATATATATTATATTATTATTATTATATTTTTGCCTTTTGGAGTAGAAACTGGGTATGTGGGACCAGGGGCACTTGAAATTTATAAAAATTTGGCTGGAAGACTGAAAGAGTGGACACGTCACCAAAATGCTGGATTGTATTTTGCTCAGCAAATAAGTCTCGCTGTACAACGAGGTTACGCAGCCAGCATTTTGGGCACACTGCCGACCAATGAGTTTTTGTATCAGGTAAGAAGATTATTTATGTTATTAATTATTATAATTAAATTATCTTTGACTAAATCAAAACAATTAATCAAAAGACATAAACAATAGATAAATAGACAGATAACGCTTTATTGTCACACCTTACATAAATCACTTACAAAACATTTTAAAACTTAAATTAAAGTGTACAATCGGCGTTCTTATCACTAAAAGCGATCTCTTCCAGACAACCTTTGGTTGGAGAAGATTTTAATAATTCTGTGAAACGGGGGTGTAAATACAAGTTATGAGACTGAAAGAGTGGACACGTGACCAAAATGCCGGTTTGTATTTTGCACAGCAATTAAGTCTCGCTGTGCAACGAGGTAACGCAGCCGTCATTTTGGGCACACTGCCGACCAATGACTTTTTGTATTAGGTAAGTAGTTTAGCTAAATCTGTATTTTGATTAATCCTGAATATATTTTAACCATATAAACAATATTATATCTAAATTATGGTTACTATTGCATCAGCGAGTCCAGTGTAATATTTAATAATTTTCAGAGTCGGTGCGGCTTATTCCATAATTCAAGATGCAAAAACATCACTTTCAGTCATTTATTCCGACCTTATCGCTGGCTCGTCGAATCAGTGAGCACCAGAGTTACGGGATTTCAACTTACATTTCCAATGCTTAAAACTTTGGATCTATCAGTTGCAAAATGTTTTCAGCCGTGAAAATCTATAGCAGATAGACCGCGAAGCTGCCTTTGGGATATTTTGTGATATTAATGTAGCCGGAATTCATTTAAAGTTACTTAATCGTCTCGTTGTGGCTCTTTGGTATTCTGGTTATTTAAATCCGTCAATTGTAGAGAATAATGTCTTTTTTTTAAGCTAACTGCCCGTTGGCTAAGTTGGGCGAGTGTTCGCCTTCTAAGCAGAGGGTATCGGGTTCGATTCCCGGCGGGAACACAAGTTTTCTCCCCATGGATAATTTGTGTTTCTTGTTCTGGTTGTGATTGTGTGTGTGATGTGAATTTTTCCGGCACCCACGACACAAGTCATCGAACTTAGTGTGGGGCTGTGAGTGTGAAAGCGTTTATGTTTATGTTTATGTTTAGCTTACCCGCCCGTCTTCCATTGAGTTGATAATATGATGAATACATTTGATTGTCTGATAGCGATATACACCAGACAAACTATCAAACGTCATCCAGTCGACATACCTCCAGTTTGCTCAAAGCGTTTCGCTTCTACGTTCATCATCCGTACAGCGAAGGAGTGGAACTTATTTACAATAGGATCTTGCCTGCGTCTTTGTTCCCCGAACGGTATAATCTGAGAGTCTTCAAGTCTCGTGTGAATAACTATCTTCTAGGCAAGCATGTCACATCTTTGGCCGCATCATCACTTTCCATCAGGTGATATAGTGGTAATAAAAAATGCGATGTACAAGTTAAGTTTCTCTATATTCAGAAATCGGAGAAGTAGGTGGTGCGTGTTCGGTCTATTGGTTTTCTTTCGGTTCACATACCCACAGTACTTATGATAGAGCGTTTAGTTTGTACCTTCATCATTCCTATAACGAAGGAGTGGAACTCATTAACTGTGCGGTAAAATCTTGGAGTCTTCTAGAGTGAATATGAAGTATATATTACACTAGCCGTGCCCCGTGGCTTCGCCCTCGTTAATTAAGTCAAAAAGTCCTGAATAACACATAGGCTATGTGTTATTCCGGAACTTAAACTATCTATGTTCTACATTTCATCAAAATCGATTTATTCGTTACGGAGATATGTGGTAAAAAATGGTATATGGTTCGCTCCCCGGCAGGCCCAAGATTTCTCTCCAAGGAAAATTTGTGTTTCTGGTTCTGGGTGTGATTGTATGTATTATGAGAATGTTTCCAGTACACACGACACACACACAAACTTTCGCATTTATAATGTAAGTAGGAAGTAGGGTAATAGTCTTCTAGGCAAGCATGTTACATCTTCGACCGCATCATTACTTTCCATCAGATGAGATAGCAGTGAAATGCTTGCGAAAAATTCTCTTTAATAATATTATTCTATATCCAGTCTCTATATTTAAACATCACTTCAGGTCCTCGAAATAAATACAAACTTAGTGACCATAAACCAAAACCTTTATCTCCGTTCCGTTTCGCATATTTCAAGCTATCTCGACAATATTTGCAAAACAAATTGTCAATATTTTATTGGTCTCGGTATCGAACGGAAGACATTCGCGGCAAGTGGAGGGTACAATATTTCCGTGAATATGCGAAACTCGAGAGTTATGGCGGACGGAAGTGTGCCTTGTTGTTTTATAGGTTTTATCTAGAGTTCTTGTTTATGGATTGTTTTAGGAGCATTGGGGAAATTGAGGAAGTGTCCTTTCATTTATAGAAATGCCCATTGGTTTAGTTGGGTGAGCGTTTGCCTTCTAAGCAGAGGTATCGGGTTCGATTACCGGCGGGAACACAAGTATTCTCCCCAAGGAAAATTTGTGTTTCTGGTTTTGGTAATGACTTTAAATGTTTCCGGCACTCACAACACAAGTCATTGAACTAAGTGTAGGGCTGTAAGTGTGAAAGCATTTATGTTTATGTAATATTCGACAAAATAATAAGCTTTTTTATGAAGATTAGACACACACCTGATGGAAACCGATACTATGGCCGAAGATGTAGCATGTTTCCCTTGCAGATCCATTCACTCTTGACTTCCCCCCCCCAGCTCTCCTGATACTAATATCTACGGACCATATCTCCTAAAACTAAACAAACTAAAACTATATACAGCAAGCACCTAAGTTATACATCTTGACTTGATACTTAAATGATATCATTAATGTCTATATCCCCGAGTCTACAGATAGTGACTTCAATACCTTCGTTGTACCGATGATATATTGAAACACTTCGAGGTAATAGGATTGGCATCCAAATTATCTTAACCAGAATCAGAAAATGTTTTATTATCATAAACTGCGTACAAAGTTGTTAATAAAGTTCATGTCATTGTTTGTACAATATCTTTATTCGCAATACTAACTTATAAATATTGAATAAGATAATATACTAAACTGATAAGAATAAATTAACAAACAATTTAAATAGTACCTACTAAATATACTTTCAAATGAAAACTCAATAACTAACCCGAGCGATTAGGTACCTTCTAGGCAAGCATGCTATATCTTCGGCCGCATCATCACTTTTTATCAGGTGAGATTGTGGTGAAATGCTTGCCTATCTGGCATAAAAAAAACTATTTATAAACATTATTCAATTTTAAAAAACTAATTTGAATTGCACAATACTTTACAAATTAACCACTTATTGAGATTATTTCGAAACTGTTTTCCTGTTTTACGGATTTTAGACATGGTAGTAAATTTAAAATTAATGCCGTAACTTATTTGAGGATAAATATAATATCAACAATTTTTCACAATGTTAAAAATCTACAATCAATTCTAACACAACTGTTAAAATTACTCGTCTCACAAATTACATTCAATTACACATAATAATTACACTTTTAAATAACAGTAAATTGAAACAAAATTTTAGGCAGTCAACTAGTCGTAGTCATCGAGCAAATAATGCTTTTATGATCGATTTTTAGATTTAAAAACTGATTTATAAGCTAACACAAAGATAGTTTATTAGATAGCATTTCTAAAATCAAGGAACTCTTATTAAATTTGTCTTGAATTGCACTCATACAAAGTATTATTATAAGAGCGTAGAGTTCGTCGCTAAAGAGGCTCTACATCACGCAGACAATCTATTAGAGCACATTCTCGATTATCTATAAATCAGTGATCAGACGGGATTGCTTGTCACAAGTTAATCATATTTTTACTTAAGGGTAGGTGTAGTCGTTTAAATAAACTTATTTGAAACATATGAACGATAGATACAAAAGCATTTTTTGTGTTAATGATTGATTAATCATAGATGGCGCTAGTCATCTTTTTTATGTTGAATAGGCAAGCATTTGATCACTATCTCACCTGATGGAAAGTGATGATGCGGCCGAAGATGTGACATGCTTGCTTAGAAGATACCTATCCACTCGAGACTTGAACACTACCAGATTATACCGTTCGGGGAACAAAGACGCAGGCAATGAGTCCCACTCCTTTGCTGTACGAAATCTATGATTAATCTAACAGAAGAACAAAAGCCTGGGCCCTTCAAGGTCAAGAAGCATGTTCGGGTGTAGATCGTTTATAAACCATCGAATTGACCTCGTATTTGTTCCCTGAACGATATAATCTCTATCTATATATATCGCGATCTTTTAGGCAAGCGTGCTACATCTTCGGCTGCTTCATCGCTTTCTTTTAGGTGAGATTCGTTGAAGTTTGCCTATACTAAACATTGTGAATTTCAAAATCACACGGCTTCGCCTTAAATATAAGACTAATCTTCTTTCGCGGTGCCACTCCATACATCAAGCTAATGTGAAGTTCGATTTATGTGCCCCGATCGAACTTTAACGGATATCAATAGCACACGTATGGAATAAAAACTATGCACTTCTAGAATAACACTCATTTTCATTAGTAACTAGTTGTAACCCGCGGCTTTTCCCGCGTTGATTTTCGAAATCGTTGAATATCATCAAAACTCCAATTCCGTGACAAAATGTTAGAGGACATGTTATTTTTTCGTTATTTTTTCCGAGATTTTATTCGTTATTCTGCTGTTCGGGGCGGTGATAAATCTAACAAATCAAAGATCATTAAAATCAGTTCACCCGTTCTCGAGTTGTTGTAACAAACCTGACTTTGTTTTTATACCGACTTCCCAAAAAAGGAGGAGGTACTCAAGTCGACAATTTTTTTTTTATGTGTGTTACCTCATCACTTCTCTCCACGTGAGCCGATATCGAAATTTTTTAGTTTGAAAGATGTTGCTTTCTAACTGGTCCCATTTAAATTTGATCAAGATCTGATCAGTAGTTTTTGAAATATCGTCAATAATGCCTATTTTATGACGAATAATGCGTACTTTGACGATGTTCTCGTTTACCCGACTTCAAAAATTACCTCATAACTTCTTTCGTTGTGAGCCGATTTTGATGATTCTTTTTTTATTTGAAAGCTGGTGCTTTTTTGTGGTCCCATTGAAATTTGATCAAGATCTGATAACTTGTTTATGAGTTATAGTCAATAATGCGTGTTTAATACATTAAATCCGATCAAGGTTCCGATGATAAAGCGGTGAAGTCGGTTTTTTAAAGCTTTGCTTGCGTTTCAATTATATATATACACATAGAAGATGTCGCACATAATTTGAAAGAGCTTAGTACTTGTTATAAAAATTATAGCTTAGTACTACCATATTTATAGGATATATTTAATACACAAACGTGTTCGACAAACGAGGTATGACTTTAATTGATAACTAACGTTGCAATGTCACGTAATTAAAAAAAGAATTTCACCTCTTTCACTTTCATGCTTGCCTGGTACTTAAATACCACACTAAAAACTCATTGACTACATTATTACCTCATTCGTGTTTATGTTTGCCTAGTACTTTTATAAATCTGAGTGACGTATTTAATTCCTGTCCATGAGAAAAAGTTATTCCTTGCCTTTGTTTTCGTTTAGTTATTTATTCAGTTTGAATGTAAACCATCCTTGAACACACAAAAAATTTCATCATAATCAGTCGAGCCGATTTTGATGGTATTGATAGATTATAGGAGTAAGTCGCAGCATGATGGTAAGCGTCATGCTTGCCCATTACATTCTATAGTTCTACCCAGAGTTATGAACAAGGCGAGTTAGGAAGAGTTCAGTTACATACGCACGTACAGAAGAATTATATATAAAGACTAGCTGTACCAGGCATGCGTTGCAATGCCACGATTAGAAAGTGTCTTACCTCTTTCACGTTTATGGTCGCCTAGTACTTCAAGACCACACTTAAAACTTTTTTTAAACTGGTTATACTAAAATCACGATAAAAAAATGGGGTGTGGAGGGTGAAAAATGCTTATGTAATAAAGTAGTTATAGTGACATAACTACAAAATAGTTGGACGTATGGTCTCGCAAAGTTTATCTACAATATTGATATGTTCTTCAATATTGTAGAACATTTTTTTGTTCTATCATTAATAATTTCCGCAGCGCATGCGATGAAAGACATTTTATGGCAAATTATTGTACACCTTGGGTTCCTTTTAGTGGGGATTTCTAAGGATCTAAATTTTTTTTCTAGTAATAAATTTAGCCTATGTTACTCAGTGATAATGTAGATTTCTAAATGCAAAATAATTTTTAAAATCGGTCTAGTAGTTTTTAAGTTTATTCGATACATACAAAAATACAAATTTTCCCTCTTTATAATATTATTGTAGATAAGTTTAAAAATTAATTAATAATTACTGTTGTATATTTATTATGTGGGTATTTATAACATGTGGGTAATATAATAGATAAGTAACTAGAAAATAAATCAGTCTGCACGTAGCCATCTTGTAGCTGGTCGTTTTATTTACTACATGGTGACAGCGGTGTTCAAAAATAAGATTATTTTTGTGTAAAAAGTGAATAAAACGGTTATATTATCCCGTAACAATGGAACACGCTCGACCGCCGGCAGAATTGTCGCTGGGTGGGGGCCCGGCAAATCGCGCGGACGTGTGGCGCAAGTGGCTGAAACAGTTTCAAGTATTTCTCAAAGCATCGGGGGTTTATAAAGAACCGAGTGATGTGCAGGCCAGTTTATTGATTAACCTTATCGGTCCCGATGGATATGACGTATTCTCGACTTTTAAATTCGTAGCTCCAGCTGATCGTGACGATATTGAGAAGCTAATCGAAAAATTCAACCAGCATTTTGGGACGAAAACTAACACGACTATGGTCAGGTTTAAGTTCTTCACGAGAAACCAGGAGGTCGGCGAAAATATCGACGAGTACGTCACTGCCTTGAAACTTCTGAGCCAGCAGTGCGAGTTCGAACAGCTCGAAGATGGCTTGATTCGCGATCGCATCGTTTGCGGCGTACGCGACGGCTCACTCCGAGAGCGATTGCTCAGAGCCGACCAGCTCACTCTCGAGAAAGCCGTTTCTATTTGTCAATCTAATGAAATATCTAATGAGGACGGACGAGAAATAGAAGGCGTGAAGAGTGAGAAGTCAAGAGAAGTATCAGTGGATGCCGTGTGGAGTGCACGAAGTGGGTGGCGAAGCGCGCGAGGCGCGGGCGCGGGCGCAGCGCAGCGCTGGCGCGGCGGCGGCGCGACTCGAGGAATGCGCGGCGGCTTCTCTGGCGGCGCGAGTGGCGCGTCGAGAGCGCCACCGCGGGATCATCTCTGTGCTGCATGCTCCAGTAATTACTGCGACGGCGGTATGCGTTGTCCGGCACGTAATGTAAAGTGTTTTCAGTGTGGTGAAAAAGGGCATTTTAGAAAAATGTGTAGGTCGCATAAATCAAATAAAGTGTTTCTAGTTCACGAACCGAACGAGGAAGACGATCTATTTCATATTTCGTCATTGGATGATGCATCGGGTATGACGCGATCTGAGGACACAAAATGGTATGAGACTCTGTTTTTATATAATAGTATGGAAAAACATACGTTCAAATTAGACACGGGAGCAGATTTAAACGTAATTTCTAAAAATAATTATATCGCCCTTGGGTTCAATGTAAATGAAATAAATCCTATTAGACCGAAAGCGATGTCATTCTGTGGCACATATCTACCCATAATAGGTTCAGTCGCATTGAAGTGGATGTATAAAGATAAAATGTTTTCTATAAATTTTGTAATTACTGATCATGACTGTGAAAGTATTCTAGGCAAGTTTACCGTTGATCAAATGGGCTTAGTGAAACGCGTGTACTCATTAGATATTGCTAAGTATAATGAACTATTTCAAGGTCTCGGTAAGTTGCCCGGTCATTATAGTATTCCGATTGATAAGGAGGCCGTTCCTTGTATATGTCCCGTCAGAAAAATTCCACTTGGCGTGAGAGGTAGCCTGCAAGTCGAGTTGGAGCGGATGGAGAAAATGGGAGTTATAAGAAAGGTGAGTCATCCAACAGCCTGGGTTAACGGTATTGTTGTCGCGGCAAAAAAGGATGGCAGCATTCGCGTTTGTCTGGACCCGCGACCTTTAAACAAGGCCATTCGCCGCCAGCATTTTCCACTTCCCACACTAACTGACATTTCTACGAGATTGAAAGGTGCCAGGTTTTTTAGTAAGCTAGATGCCAGGTCAGGATTTTGGATGGTGCAGCTTGATGATGATAGCGCGGACTTGTGTACGTTTGGAACGTGCTTTGGAAGGTACCAATACCTCCGTCTTCCGTATGGAATAAGTTCTGCGTCGGAAATATTTCACTCTCGTGTTAGACAACTGCTCGAAGACCTGGAGGGAGTCGATTCATTTGTCGACGACATTATAGTGTTTGGGACTGACGAAAGAGAACATGACGAGAGACTCAGAAAACTACTAGATAGGGCTAAGCAGGTAGGCATAAAATTCAATCGGGAAAAATGCGAATTTAAGGTATCGGAAGTGACGTATCTGGGGCATAAGTTTAGTGCCAAAGGTATGGAAATAGACGAAAGCAAATTAAAGGCTGTGAATGAAATGAAAAGTCCGCAAAATAGGCAAGAATTAGAAAGATTTTTAGGCATGGTAAATTATTTGTGTAAATTTATACCTAACTACTCAGAGAAAGTGGCTCCTCTTCGAAACTTGCTAAAAAAAAGATAACGAATGGCTGTGGGGTGAATGCGAAGAAGAAGTAGTGAGAATGCTGAAGCGTGACCTGTGCAGCGCGCCCGTACTGACGCTGTTCTCGGCGGAGCGGCCGGCCGTGGTGTCGGTGGACGCCAGCTCGCACGCGCTGGGCGCCGTGCTGCTGCAGGGCGGGCGGCCCGTCGAGTTCGCCTCGCTCACACTCACCGATACGCAGCAGAGGTACGCGCAGATAGAGAAAGAGATGCTTGCTATAGTATTCGCACTCGAAAGGTTTCATCATTACATTTACGGTAAGAATGATGTCATTGTGGAGTCCGATCATAAACCGTTAGAGGCCCTATTTAAAAAAGCTTTATGTTCGGTACCCGCAAGGCTGCAACGTATGATGTTACGGGTTCAGAGGTACGATTTTACCGTCATTTACAAACCTGGAAAATATTTATATATACCGGATACGTTATCGCGAGCTCCCCTTCCGGAATTGATGAATGAAAAAGTGTCAGACGAAGTATATAGTCAATCCTGCTATCTTATAAATAGCGTCGCTTTTAGTGACGACAAGCTAAATTTAGTTAGAGAACATACAAGACGCGATGTTATATGTCAGTTGTTGATCGAGTGCATATTGGACGGGTGGCCGGTAAATAAGTATATAACAGATGAAAGAATACGGCATATGTGGGATCATCGTCATTCGCTAGAATATTGTGAGGGCATTCTCTTTAAGGATGACCTGGTATTTATACCGGAGAGTCTAAGGGCTGAAATGTTAGGTCGAGCTCATGAAGGACACTTAGGCATTGATAGGTGCAAGCGGCGAGCGCGTGACGTCATGTACTGGCCAGGGATGTCGCGCGACGTGGAGCGCACCGTGCGCCGGTGTCGCGTCTGTACGAGCCACGCCGCGATGCCGCCGCGAGAAACTTTAATTCCTCACGAATTACCTGATATACCTTGGTCAAAAGTCGGCTCCGATATTTTCGAATACCAAAAAAGATATTTTCTTTTGCTAGTTGATTATTTTTCGAATTTCATCGAGGTATCTGCCCTACCGTCCATTACGTCGAGTTGTGTCATAAAAGCGATGAAAGACCAATTTGCTCGTCATGGCATACCACAAAACCTCATTACCGATAACGCACTTTGTTATGCCTCTAAAGAATTTAGTGATTTTGCAAAAAACTGGGGATTCTCACATACGACATCATCGCCCAATTATCCTCAATCCAATGGACGATCGGAAAGAGCGGTACGTACGGTAAAAGAATTATTAGTGAAATCTATAAACGATCGTTCAGATTTTTATTTAAGTTTGTTAAATTACAGAACCGCTCCGAGGGACGGTGTAGCGAGTCCTGCGGAACTCTTAATGAGTCGAAAACTAAATACGCGGCTACCGATTCATAGTAAACGATTACGTCCGGCGCGCGATAATACAATAGATTATAATAATATGCTGCGTAAACAAAGCTATGCTAAATGTCATCACGACAGTAAGGCCCGCAATCTGCCCGAACTTCAAGTGGGCGACGAGGTGATCGCGGTGGATAGGAACCGGAGACGAGAGGCGCGGGTGACGGGGCGCGCCGCCCAGCCGCGGTCATACTTCATCACCGACAATCAAGGTAAAATCTTGAGGCGAAATCGTAGGCACTTAATTAAATTTGGTTCGTCTCGTTCTTCATCTCCATCCAGCAATGGGAAGGACGTCATTGACGACAACGAAAATAAAAGTGATAGTAGTGTGTATGAAGATCCTACTTTGGTGTGTGAGGGTGATACTAATGATTCGACGCGTGAAAGGAGTGAGTGGCCTGATTCTGAAGGGATACCGACAACTTCTAAATTAACGCCTCCTTCCAATTATAATGCTCGTCATGAACGAGCAGCTAAACGTGAAGCTAAAATGAAGCTATCACGTAAGTAGTACATTATATATATATGAGTAGGTATTGAGGTAGGTTTAATAGTATTGTGTAACTAAAGTATATAGTATTGTTCAAATTAATAGTAAATGTTTAGGTATTGAAAATAATGTAAAAATAAGTATATGTAATTATATACTAAATATATATACTTAATAATAATTAAGTATGTTGCTACATAGGTACTAGTTTCTTTCTTATATTTAAAGTAAATATAATATTTTAATGTAATATGATTAAGTTAAACTAATTTAATTATTCTTTGTGTTTTCTTGATTTCTTTGTTAAGGGGGAAGATGTTGTATATTTATTATGTGGGTATTTATAACATGTGGGTAATATAATAGATAAGTAACTAGAAAATAAATCAGTCTGCACGTAGCCATCTTGTAGCTGGTCGTTTTATTTACTACAATTACTAAGCATACATTACTAGGAATATGTAATAGCTAAATCCCTATGTAATAGCTAGCCCCTATGTGCTACAAATACGACCCATAAATGCACTTACATTATAGTGATACATTTAGAAAAGGAAAAATTATCGCTTGAGGCGGGATTTGAACCCGCGGCCATAGGGTGTCTTGCTTTAACCGCTGAGCTACTCAAGTCCTGCCTGAAGCGACGAAATTAACCTTTCCTTATTATTAACGGGGGACGTGTGACGTCATCTACCGAAACAGTTTATAGAAACTACTACGGCCAACGAGTCTAACATTGCAGTTAGCTACACGTTGTGTTGATAACGTCCACCCAAATCAACTGATTTTATTTATATAGCATTAGCCATGCTAGGCAGAAGTATAGTGATAAATTAAGAAAAGGAAAAAACAAACAATAACCACAATGAAAAGAAAATTAAATGATAAAGCATTACTGTCCCTCAGATATTTAACATATCAAACAAAAACATGCATAATAACATGTATATGAAGATAATAAAATGCAAGTCAATCTTGAAGAGGTGAAATAACTATTGTTTACCTTAATAAATAACCTACCTTAATTCTCAGGTCGAACAAAAGACTTCCCAGCACGAACTAACGCACTTCCGGCTTCCGGCGTGACAAACAAACTAACAATGTTTCACAATGAAGACGAATATTTGGACCCCTTCCGGAGTTATGTTGAACCTTTATTAGTTTAGAAACAATAGATGTTCACGATTTTGATTCATCATAAAAAAAAATCTTAATACATGATATATTTTATATATTTAAATTTAGAAGTAAGTAAAATGCTTTTTCAATATTATAATTAAAACGCAAAAAAGCAAAGCTTAAAAAACGTCTTCACCGCTTTATCTTCGGAACCCGTGATCACATTAAATGAATTAAATACGCGTTATTGAGGATAACTCAAAAACACTGGTCAGATCTTAATCAAATTCAAATAGGACCACATGAGAAGCACCAGAAATGAAAAACCCAGTCGATTTCAAAAACTCCTCCTTTTTTAAAGTTAACACACATAAAAAACAGTCCTTTTTTGAAGTCGTTTAAAATATGGCCTAATTTTAATCATTAAATTTAAAATTCAAACGTGTGTTAAGATTTAAAATCCAACTACACCGCTTTATCTCCGGAAACTTTGATCTTGATGTTTTTTTATATAGAACCAACATGACATTAATTTTTTTTAATTAAAATAATTCGAATCGGTCCATCGCCGTCTTCATGTAATCGAGTAACACCATAGTAACACACATAAAAAAATATCTGGCACATGGAACTGGAAAACAAAAACATGGAAAACATGGAAAATCTTTTTTTTTTTGAAGTTGGTTATAAATTGTTTGCTTCCTCATCCATTTAATGATAAACTAGTAAGTAGTCAAGATGCTTATTCTTAATAATTATGTCTTATTTGATTTTTCTAAATTACTTTAATTTACAGCAAGAAGAGAAAACAACCATACCTACACACTGACACATATACACACAAACTTTAGCATTTGTAACATTAGTGTGAGTGTTCACAGATAGCACTGATTTGCCAAAATATCTTTAGAATAATTTATAATTTAATTTAATTTATCCTGAATAACGGATACAAGGTCGCAGATACGGCTAAAAGTACAGTGAAATAATAAAGCAGTTTCTGAATTAGCAGATGGCATTCTGTGCCTGTATATCATTACAGTGTAACAGATTTATATCTTTTTCATTTAAATGAGAGAATAATATTGTGGAGAAACCCTAGGGAAACTGAGAGAGGTGAAGTTTCAGTATTTTGGTGGGATGCGTAGAATACGTAGTTCTTCTCGTAATGGTTATAAATCTATAGCTTCTAATCTCTGCGATCATAACAAAATTTGTTTTGACGTTTATAATCCTTACTTAATATTATAAATGCGAAAGTTTGTATGTATGGACGTTTGTTACTCTTTCACGCAAAAACGACGGAATGGATTTTAATGAAACTTTACAATAATATAGCTTTTACATCAGAATAACACATAGGCTATAAATTATAAAGATATTGTGTGAATTGTCCAATATAGATAGATACGACCTTGGAGAAGAAAATAAGCTACTTGAAGTACTAATCCTGCGCAGACGAAGTCGCGGGCACCAGCTAGTATACTTTAGTTTAATTTGTATGTGTGTGTGTCTTGTGTGTGACTATTAGGTATACATAACCTAAATCTAATCTAAGATTTACTTTCATTATTTATGTAATTACTGCTACACATTAGACGCATTTGATTCGAACGGACGGCATGCAAAGACTTTGGCGCGGTCTCCTCTAATACAGCGGTGACCGCGCCCGCGTCCCAGCACGCCGTATATTCAAACCAAATGCATCCAGTGTGTAGGAGCATAGAACAGGAGTCGGCTACATATTTGCTGTATAACTTTGTGAAGTCAGCAATCATGTAAAGCCATCAATTTTAGAGAAAAGGATAAGTATCAAAAGCTTGTTCAAGACGCATCAGAAGGACAATTTATAAGGTTATATTTCGTAAGGCTAACATTATACAGTCACGCAGCAACGTCTCCAAACAAAGCCAGTGGATAGATCGCGCGGCTTCCTCCCGAGACATAAGGATGGGACGAACAGACGGAAGGCGTTGGTCACACTTGCTGCTTCTGTTACATTTTGTATGGCGAGTTTTAGTATTTAATTGTATTGTAAATCTGGTAGCCCTAGTTGGAATGTTGTGTACGCAGCTTTGGTTTTCAAGACGCGTAATTAATTATCCCCGTAGCTAAAGAAGATTATAGAACTTATTAATAATACGTTCAAAACGGAAACTCTCAGCCCAAACCAGCACCCCAACTACGCTGATCAGTGGTTTGATTAAATTTTCCAAAGAGCCTGGAAACCGGACAACCGGGAAACATATACCCGGTTGTAAAGTCCGTAAAGTGGGACATAAAAACAACTGACGTGTATATATATGGTGTGGTATAATATGTGATATCTGGTCACTGATATTGTTTAATTTTTGCATGCCGCAATGGCGGAATATGGAGCACTATTTGTCATAACTCTCACTAGCTAATTGTACCCATATTCAAGCAAATAAAGATTTCGTATTTGTATTTGACGTCGCCGATGACAATACGGATATATCCAGTTTTCAACTATAGGGTATACGATTAATTGTATTATTGATTCATTTTTTGTTATGACGGGTGAAAATAATCATTTTGTTATTATTCGTTCAAAAATCCCTTTGATTTTGACAGTGTATCAGTAGTTGGTAGACAGGTCTCTATATCATAAAAATAAAATTATATCGTTCTAAAATTCCTTTAATTTGTGCTTTCGTTACAATAAATCATCAAATGTGTGTGTGTGAATGCTTTTTTTTTAAGTTTTAAAGTTTGAATAAACTTACTCTCTAGGTTGTCTGTACTTCAAGTGACACTAATCTCATCTCTAAAAATAAACATCTATCAATGTTTCTCCATTGCATATCCACACTCGCTCACCTCTCACTCACCATTTCCTTAATATTTAACCCAATCCTAACCTTTTGTAAAACACCACTTTTTGTCCGACAATTTATGAACGAGTGGGAGAAAAAAATAAACCCTCTACTCCCATCAAAAGATACTTGGGAATATTGTTTCATTAGAATATGGGATATCGGTAGAAGGTCTAATAAAGTCTAAGTCAATAATTTTTTTGCTCAGTAGGCAAGGATTAGACAATATCACCTAATGGAAAGCGATGATGTAGCACGCTTGCATAGAAGATACCTAAATAGATAGATTGTAAAATAGATAAGAAGATAAATAAAACTTTTCTTCCTAATCTCGTTACAAGTTCTAAAACACTGCTGCCAAAGTTCCCATATGAGTTTCCTGAAAACTTGTGAATAATTCCGAAACTCTTCGGAACCGGCGAAGTAGGAGTAATGTATTCAGGGAATATTGCGAGGGCCGCTTATTATTTTCGACTTACTTCAAGGTTTGCTCCACTTGGATCTAACTAAAAAGTATATCATACGATTTTTGTTTGAATATGAAATAAAATTAATTTTGATGTCTATATCAGATAGAATCTAGTTATAAAAAGCAATTCCCTGTTCTAGATGCTCTGGTTTCTGAGTAATAATCTCGAAGAAATTGTAGACGCAATGCTTCCGATTTATTGCAGAGACATCAATCTAAGTATATCGATGTATATAAATAAGTAAAATTACTGCAGTGGCAGTAAGATATAGTAATATCTAACGTCTGTCAACAAAAGCGCGACACAAACCACTTGCATCACTAGTATGCTATTGATATAGTAAATTATTGAATTTAAATCTATGAAATGTGTATTTATGTGTGACTGTCACCTAGATACGCGGTCCTAGTTGACCATAACTTGACAATCTAAGCATTGTCAAGTTATGGTCAACTAGGACCGCGTCTAGTTTTTTTCACATCTAGTTTTTTTAGTTTATTTTTTTAGTCTTCTGAATCTATCTAACTGACTCACAAAGTAGGACCATGTCTAAGTCGCATTCGGATTCGTCGATATTTCTTTTTCAACTTTTATATGAAAATATTACCCAATAATAATTGTTAACACATTCGGAAATAGGTGTTACACTTAGTCATGTATTCGGATCAAGATAATGAATAATACGAACACTTAGTTGTATTTTTTTTTAGTGCATTATAGTTAAAAAACGAACGTAATTAACAAATTGATGTAGTGAATGAAAAAAATATTCGTCAAAACTGAAAGAAGTCCCAAACGGAGCGTACTCTTAAGTGCTGTACTCCATGGCATATATTCATATTAATTTATACCATATTTCACCGCATTTAATTCATATGCTAAATAGGCGCCTGTTACCGCTATTTATATGGCACTTTATTGTTTTATCGGTATTGCTAGTTTTAATAGGATTTTAATTGTTTATTTGGGCGTTGATTCGACGAAAATAATTATGATAAAGGGAAATTTGAGTTTCTGAATGGGCGTGATTGGGTGTGTGATATGAATGGCACCCACGACAGCAGTCATTGAAATTAATATGTGGCTGAGAGTGTGTAAAACGTTTGATTTTATCACAGACCGAAAAATCTGTACTAACTTAGAAAAATGAATCAAATATTTCTTACAAACTGACAAGATACATTTCTACGCCGTCCCAATTCAAAGCTTATCTCGGAAGCACAACAGTGTCGCTAAATAGTCACTAAACGTCACTTAATTCAATAACAGAGATCCCTATCTACCACGCCCGGTTATCTCCCGACCCCACGCCACAATTTACATACAAATACATACAAATCGGGTACGGAACCCAAATCGGTTCCGGATCACGTGTCGGCGAAGAGAATCGGTTAAAGAGACCATTCGTTCACGCTTAATAAAGTCACAAGCTTCTCACAATACGACTACGCCACTATGACTGGAGAGAAAAAAATACGAGGGTAGAACAGATTCCAAATTTGAATTTGATTATCGAAGTGTGTCGACTATTTATCATTTGTAATGACGCTTCGCCGGAAGGAGGACGTGCGTTCGCTAATATTGTAATCTTGTAAATGCGTTCCGTAAAATACATATTTATTATATTTCGTATTCTGTGGAGCTATTTGAGTGGAAAATATTGTGCTTTTGCTATTGATTGCGATCGTCGAATGGTTAGATGTTTTGCTTATTCAATTTAGGCCGACATTTTGCTAGTGCGGCGCGTATTTGAATAATTTGATTATTCTTCGTCATTTCTTTCGTATGTTCGAGCAAAATTCATTGGGACGATGCAGTACAAACAAGTTTCACGAAAACTTATCAAAGTAATTTTTTTATCTGTGTACCTACACAATAATTTACAATAATCTAGACCAACATACCAAAAATTTACTCTTTATTGACTTTGAAAAAAACATGTTCTAGTGTACAAAATTATTAATTTCCAAAACATCACAAAAATTTACAATTCTAATACAATGGATTTTTTGTTCACCGTCTACTCTCTCCACCGTCGACCGCATTGTCACTTACCATCAGGTGAGGTGGCGGTCAAACGTTTGAGGGAGGTCTATATCCATCAGTGGACTTCTTGCGGCTGAGATGATGACATTGATAAATTTAGAAAGGAAAAATTATCGCTTGAGGCGGGGCCCGCGGCCATAGGGTGTCATGCCCTATTGCTCTAACCGCTGAGCTACTCAAGCCCTGCCTGAAGCGACGAAATTATCCTTTCCTTATTACTAACGTCTTATAGGGACATGTGACGTCATCTACCGAAACAGTTTTTTAGAAACTACTACTACTTTTACTTCTAAATTTATCAATATAGTTCTGCCTAGCATAGCTAATGCTATACAAACAAAATCAATTGAGATGATGATGATGACACCTCTCTTATCAGACGTTAATACTTTTAATTCATTCATAAATATAATTCTTGTGTTATAATCAACACTAATCAATATATTCCTTATAATGTTTCCTCCGTTTTAGGTACTTACGTGTCGAGTCATACTGCTACATTCTCGTATTTTAAGGCACCGAGCTATGGCATTCAAATGTAACTTGCTCCGTATTACTGTCCACATTTGTCATGAAGATTTTGTGCATAGTGTCTTTATACAGGATGACAGAAAACTATCATACAAATATTATAAATCCGAAACTTTGTGTGTGAATATTTGTTCCCTCTTCACTCTGTAACGGCTAAACGGATTTGGATTTGGAATGTACATTGCTTGTACCTAGGATTAACACATAGGCTACTTTTTAACTCGATCAACGCCAGCGAAATGCGGGTCAAGGCCTTTAATTTATAAGACGCTATGACGTTATGTTACATATTTTTATTAAGAGTAATCATATTAAAATATAAACGCTTTCACAATCACAGCCCCACACTAAGTTCGATGACTTGTGTCGTGGGTGCCGGAAACATTCACATATAATGAACCAGGACCAGAAACACACATTTTTCTTGGGGAGAGAAAACTTCTGTTCCCCCCGGGAATCAATCCCGATACCTGTTGCTTGGAAAGCAAACGCTAAATAAAAACGAAATTTAAAAAAACACAATTTCAACGTTCTACAGCTTGGATTGTATCGTAGAGGTTGAATTCAGGTTCAGAATTAATTATGAAGGTAGCATAGAACGTCACGTAGGTTCACCACGTTAGATTGTCCAACGCACTAACCATTTTGATTTATAAATCAGAAAGTTCGTGCGTAAGTGTGTAAATATGTTTATTCCCTCTTCACGGATTTGGATGAAATTTGGAATTTACATAGCTTATACCTAGGATTAACATATAGGCTACTTTTTAACTTGATAAAAGCGGGCAAAGCCGTGGAGCACTGCTAGTACTAATAAAAACTAACAATCTAGTTGTTTTATTACTTGTCTATGTCTCAGCCTTAATTTTGTATGTACCTAGGCGAAGCTGGGGCCTGGCATCTACGTAACTTGAGTTGCGGAAAAAATAAGATTTTGAACTGTTATCTATATTTTGAAACCAAAAAGAGCAATAAATCTTTCTTTACTATAGATAATACAAATAACCGGGAGCAACAATTTTCAGGGTCCAAATCTCATAAACATTTTTACTAGGATATTTTATATCTAAGAAAAAATTGTTACGTTTATGTTTCAACACTCTTCAAACATCTTTTTACATGGAATTTTGAGAAATGATACTATCTGCGAAGATTAACTTTTTTCGTTTAGATTCAATGACTTCATTAAATGATATCTAAATGATTGAACATTTCAACTTTTCTAAACGTTCACAAAACAAGAATAATAAATCTCTTCAACACAATAAACAGCCTGTACACAAGCAAGGGCGCCGCTGTCCCCAATATGAATATTTTCTATTGAATTACTCACGGTTCGGCGAGCCAGCAAAAATATTGTTCTTCTCGCACTTGTGAACATCCTGTGAAGTTTTCACATTCACACATTCACAGTCTTGAGTGTGTTGCTGTTTTATTGTGTGTGCAAGGTGGAATGAAGGTTTGAAGATTGGAGAACTTTGACCTTTGTGTTGGAGGTCGTTGGCGCAGTGGGTAAGCCCCTATTCTCTGTGCCGTGGGGTCTAGGTTTGATTCCCAGCAAGAGCAGAAATTTTGTGTATTTGTGTATCTGATTCTAGGTGTGATTTTGCGTGATATGTAGGTACTGACACACTATCGTGTATGCATCCACGATACAAGTCTTTGAACCTAGTGTGGTTTAATTGATGTAAAAGGTTTAGTAAATGAAAGAAAAGTAACTGTTTTAGTAGAATCAGTGCCATTATCAGTTTACGTTTAGGTTTCTTTATTTTGCGGCTTTTTGCGAATGCTAGAATTAGGTACTATCGCTAAATCGTCTCGATGCTTTTTGGACTTTCGTTCTCTGAAACGTGTTCTTAATTTTTAGCTGTCGATATTATTTCAATTATATGAATACCTGTGACCTTACTCGGCAGTTATATACTTGAGCTATTTGATATATTTTGAATACTGGGCCGATAGATACCATTCAATTTAAAAAAAGTAGAAGATCCTTATTATCGAAAAATGGGCTGGAGCATTTGAATTACATTTATATAACAAAACAAACAAAACAAAACAAACGCATTCACACTCACAGCCCCACACTTAGTTCAAATACTTGTATCGTGGGTGCCGGAAACATTCACATCACACACACAATACACCCAGAACCAGAAGCACAAATATCCCTTGGGAAGGAATTTGTGCTCCTGCCGGGAATCGAACCCAGAACCCACGGCGTAGAGGGCGGACACGTGTCCACTGCGCCAACTGGGTCGTCAACATAACATAACATAACATAAACGCTTTCAAACTCACAGCCACGCACTAAGTTCGATGACTTGTGTCGTGGGTGCCGGAAACATTCACATCACACACAATCACAACCAGAACCAGATACACAAATTTTCCTTGGGGAGAAAACCTGTCTTCCCGCCAGGAATCGAACCCCCTGTTTAGAAGGCGAACGCCACCCGACTAAGCCAACGAGCAGTTCTATTATAGCAGTTATATTCCTGTGTTGCTGTATAGATGTGTAGGTATAAAATTATTGTTAAAAAAATATTTATAGAGTAATCTGGATCTTCCCATGCTTATTGGTCACAGCATACAGGCCATCGGTCCAGATCGGTCCATGTTGACTACAGTCACGCTGTTCCAGGCTAATCACCCGCTAACATGGGAACGCTGCCGTTCGCAGGCGTTTAGTCACGGCACTCTGACACGCTGAGGGTGACACATTGTTATTAAATTAATATCAATCTGAAATCTTGAATGCGTTGGTAGTTTAATATAACTACATCTATCTAAATATATATAACTCAAAGGTGACTGACTGACTGACTGACATAGTGATCTATCAACAATACAGCCCAAACCACTGGACGAATCGGGCTGAAATTTGGCATGCAGGTAGATGCTATGACGTAGGCATCCGCTAAGAAAGGATTTTGATTAATTCTACCCCCAAGGGGAAAAAATAGGGGATGAAAGTTTGTATGAAACTTTGTCAATTTTAAAATAATACTTCTTAACGCGAGAGAAGCCGCGAGCAAAAGCTAGTTTTAGTATAAACGTCGTAAATGATGCTAAGACTTTGCTGAAATACCTAGGGGCACCATAGAGTCACCAAAGATGTGTTTAATTGAACTACCTGTTGGCTTAGTTGGGTGAGCGTTCGCCTTCTAAGCAGGGGTATCGGGTTCGATTCCCGGCGGGAACACAAATTTTCTCCCTAAGGAAAATTTGTGTTTCTGGTTCTATGTGTGATTGTGTATGTGATGTGAATGTTAACATTCACGAAACAAGTCATTGAACTTAGTGTGGGGCTGTGAGTGTGATGTCACCATTTCTCAGCTATATTTAAAGGTATGTTACTAGCTACTTTACGTTATAGTAGCCTAATTCTTGATCAATTTTTAAGCTACAATTTAATTATGAGTTATTATAGTTATTACTTTTTGAGTACATTTGGCAAATGATAGGCACGCCGAAATTGTCATGCATATCGGAAATTTCCTTTGTTGTTAATTTTAAGTTTAATTTTAATATGTATGATGTGGCAGTGTGATATGTATGATGTGGCAGTTAAATAAATAAATAAATTATAATTTAATTCATTTCTGATGGCATACGTTTGACCATTATCTAATCTGATGGTAAGTGATGATGTGGTCGGGAATCGTAGCTAGGCTAGGCCTAAAATGACTAGCCCTTAAGAATATCTGATGGGACATATATTTTGGTGATTTAGGCATCAGATTTTTCGATTTTCTGAACTACGACTGTGTTTTGCTACAGGATAGCAAACCAGGCGAGCACGAGATAACTGTCTACCAACATGAATTTCATCTCGATGTTACCTTCACCGGAATTTCAAGCTCTTCGTAGAATTCGACACCGCAACAACCCGACAATGAGATTAGGAATGTGCTGAGTATATTCTTATATCTATTAGTTCCTAGGTATAGATATATCAGGGCGACTATATCTTCGCGAACTAATATAAATCCTACTAATATTATAAATCCGAAAGTTTGTGTGTAAGTAGGTAAGTATGTTTGTTCCCTCTTCACGCTATAACGGCTGAACGGATTTGGATGAAATTTGGAATGTACATAGATTATACCTAGGATTAACACATAGGCTATTTTTTAACTTGATAATAGCGGACGAAGCCGCGGGGCACGGCTAGTTGAACTATAAAAATAAAAATTATGTATAAAGGCGAAAGTGTGTGTGTTTGTATGCTTGTTACTTTTTCACGCTCAAACGGCTAAACCTATTTTGATAAAATTTGGTATGGAGGTATCTGACACCCTGGATTAACACATAGACTACTTTGTATCCCGGAATTCCCACGGTTCCGGGACTTAAGCGGGTAAAACCGCGAAGCGCAGCTAGTAAATTATAAATATTAGTAGCTAGTCAATTATTAATAGTCTGGAAGAGATCGCTCTTAGCGATAAGACCGCCCATTATACCTATATTTTATAAGTTACTCTGAAAGCTGTATTTATCTTTTGGTGTCAATAAAGAGTTATTGTTTTGTATTGTATTGTATTGTATAAATGGAGTAGGACTAGCATAGTGTTTCTTGGATAAAAGTGTATCATCAGGTGTCATTATTAATTATTAGGTTTTTGATGTTATTATTAGTTAACTTATTATTGCCCAAAAAAATTACAAAGGGTGGACTTAACGCTAAAAGCATTTCCTACCAGTCAACCACTCATGGTTGTAAAAGCGAGGTTGGTTCTGAAAGGTTAATCTATACATATAGATAAAAAATCAATTGCCGCATGTATGAAAAATCACCACTTGGGAATGGCTCGATTGATTTTGATTTGTTTTCTTTGTAATTTTGTGGATACAAGATTATTTTGATAAATCGGCTGGATATCGCATCCTTGCAAATCCGGAGCAGGATGTTAGTTTTAAATTAAATTTTAGAAGGTAGTGTAAATTTGGTACATTTGGTGTGTTTTCCGAGTTTAAGGTGTTTAAGCAAAATGTATTGGTTATCTTGACTTTGATCTCTTACCTATTTATTTATTTAAGATACTGAAGGGTATCTTGAGCAAGTATATAAGTAGTGAAGGAGTGAAAATCATTGCCAAATCAAAAACAAATAAAAAAATCAAACGCATTCCCACTCACAGCACCACACTAAGTTCAAAGACTTATATCGTGAGTGTCGGTAACATTCACATCACACACATATTACACCCAGAACCAGAAGCACAAATATCCCTTGGGAAGGAATTTGTGCTCCTGCCGGTAATCGAACCCAGGACCCACGGCATAGAGGGCAGACACCTGGGTCGTCATTGTTTCATAATGGTATAATCTGGCAGTCATCAAGTCAAGAGTGAATCTTCTTGGCAGGCATGCTACATCTTCGGTCGCATCATCGCTTTCCATCAGGTGTGATAGTGGTCAAATGCTTCCCTATGAATATAAAAAAAGTAAACATATTATAATAATTTCGTAACCTATATATAGGTTTATTCAGGTCTGACAAGAAGGCTTGATGTTACCTCGATGAAACAGCTGATAGGTAGATATACAAAGACTTTATATAATACTTACTGAAAGCTAGTATTAGCAGCTCCTACATCTATTTTTGCTAAATATGTATTACTTACTGGAATTTGAATATACTATTCCGTTATACTAACTAACTTTAAATTTATATCATTAGCAAATTAAAATACATTACTGATAATGGTAATGGTTGGAAACCAGAGGGTCATGACGACTTTATCTCTACCCTATACTATGATTAGTTTTGCTACGGCTGTTACAGCTTCAATGTAGAGTCGGGAAGCTATTAGCAAAATTGTGCGGGAATCGGATTTTAGTAATAAATTCTATCATAGAACTTAATGTTGCCTGTTATGCGGTGTGTGAGAGCTGGTAAAACAAAACATTCCCAGTCATCAATAGTGTTAAAGATAAGCTATTAACAAGCGGGAAAGAATATTCCAATACAAAACATTCCCAGTCGTTAATAGTATGGGGTATTAACGAGATGGAAGTACCGGTATAAATGCTTCTTTTACATTTATAAGAATAATTATTTAATATTTTACGCAGTTTGTAATTAACTTAGGTGCCAATAATTCAACAACAAACAACACAAATTGGCACAATTTTAATAATGACATAACCTAGAAACAATCTTTGGCACAGTTAAAACATACAATTAAAACCAATTACGACAGCTAATTTGTATTAAATAACTCAAATATGTACCCCATATTTGTGATTATTTAATGCTAAGTTATTTTGTACCTTAATATAAGTAGAGTTATGTTATAAATTCATAACATAAACTAGATCAAGAAGTCATGTGTTGTCATGTGCTTATCTTTGAATTTTGTCTATAAATGATTATAATTATTATTCCGACTAGCTGTTAGATGCTACTTATACTTACGAAATATATTTGACTGATAACTGATCAACCTAAGTTAAAATAAAGTATTAATTAAACGTTGCATAGGTATTAAAAGGTACCGCTAAAATAGATAATAATTTAAATACCACTTAAAATGAAACAAAGTAATTAGTCGTGCTTACTCAATTTAATGATCACTACTAGAATAAATTATACTATCGTATTATTTACATAATAAATATTTTACATCTAATATTGCACATAGATAATATAATTTAACAACAACAACGATCTTAAGTATACAAAATCAAAACAATCGTGATAAAAGTGTAGCTTGAAATCTATCGGTAGAGTAAAGTTACTATAGCTTTGATCAATTAAACACTTACATTTAAAGTGCTGAGCACATTTGCATAAATATTTTATTTATGGACAAGGGAGCCACTACTGTGAGGGAAAAATTGTTTGCCCTTTTTATAACCTTGCGAGGGCGACACGTTATCCATATCACCCTCTTTGTCCTGATGAGCTGTCATATGTCTAGTCAAGTGGTGCCTTTCTCTAAAGCTTTCATTGCATACTGGGCATTTCAATTTTTCTTCTCGCTTTCTCCGGTTTGGATCGGTTGCTGTTTCACTCTTATGATGGGTACGCATGTGGTACACCAAGTCCGACGTCATACGAAAACTAATGCTACATTTAGCGCAAACATTTTGAGCAGGCAATGAAAATGCAGCTAATGTTGGAGGCAGCAAGGTACTCAATATAGCCGCAGCGGGATTCCCAATTAACGGGCTGACTGGCTCTCTTGGAGGTCCGGGAAATTTCATGAAATCAGCACTTGGCTGCTGGAAATTTTGGACGCCAAATGGATAAGACGATCCTGCTTGAAGGTACGAAATGTCAGGTCGGAACGGCAAAAAATTCAATTTATTCGGTGACACTTGGGATGTTTTTGCAACAGATTTTTCAGCGTAATCCATACCTTTATATCCTGCAGGTCGTTGACTGTTCGGATCCTGGTAGTTTGGTGACGATGAAGTAATATTGTGCCCTTTGAAAAAGTTTCCACTACTAAGCAGATGAGCTGGTGTGAGCAAATTATTAAAACCAGGGCCCTTGTTGTAAGAACTCGTTGGTGGGGTTGTTGCAGATAGTGGCGGACTAACTGAATTTTGGTAAAGTAGATTGTCAGGACTAACAGATGGATTAGGAGACCTCATATTGTAGTTAGACACTTTAGTAAATGCACTCTTTGGAGACATATCGGTTTTGTCTAAGAATCTTCCTTCAAATCTTGCTCGCGATTGCATACTTATCAAAGTTGGATCATCAAATATTTTGTTCTTGTATTCTGGTAGAAATTTAGGCGTCCTCGCTGCGCTTTCGTTTGAGTTAGGACGACTTCGTGAACGGTCAGAATTTTCAGAGTCACTGCAATACATTGACTTGCCTGGGTACTCGTCTGTCCCGACGTCGATGTTGATGTCGGAGCTGAAGCTTGGTGATATGTTGTTGTTGCCGCGGAGTCTTTCGTCTTCATGTTCTTTGGGCTCTGAACTAGTGTCGTTTGAGTACTCATGATGTTTGTAAATTTCAGGAATCCTTTTAGGAGCTTGTTCCCATTCTTCATTTTGAAACAGCTGTTTGGAAACCCTGAGCTGCCTTTCAGGTGGTTTTTGACGTGACTTGTCATCGGGCATCATCAAAAATGCCACATCGAAGGATCTCTTTGAAGTTTTTGTGGAGTTTAACACGGTCGACTGCATATCTTTATTTACTTGCGATGTTCGTGCACTTTCAATACTCAAATTAGTATCTTTTGAATCAGGAGAAGCTTCTTTGTAACTTTGATAGTTATTATGAACGTCCATGGTCATTGTTTAAACATTTAATTTCCCGCACTCGGAACGAAACTTTTAACACTTATATCGCGATGTCGTGGAATAGACGCGTGCGTACTATCCGCCGGCTGTCGTACAAATGCGAGGGAAACATAAGGGTGAAAATATATAAGTGGGGTATAAAGTACTGGAACCAGAGGCTTCAAAGTTGGGAAGGCGTGGCGGGACGAGCCAATCGTAGACGGGCGAGAGGCGTGTGAAGAATCTGTCGGCCAATGAGAAAGCTTTACCGCGATAGAGAGCAGGAGAGCTCAATCACCAGGTCAAGATAATAATAACTGCCGTGAATTGAGAGCGCATTGAGTTTTGGTAGGGTCAGCTTGGCAATCGCTGAGAGATATTGAAAATTGTATACCTATTAATATTTTGCTTTCATATTTTATGGATAGCAACTGTTTATTTGGCTGTACAGCTTCAAAATTCAATTAATACAAGTACCTTTTACATATAACAAATAATTGGTAAATGAAAAAATCATGTTGATGCTGGTTTTAAAGTTGATTTATAAAATCAATTGGATCACAAAGTAGATTAATCAATAGTTTATTATTATGTTAATATTCTAATATATGAAATAATATCAGACATATAACTATATCAGTCTTTTACAAGCATTGTGTTGAAAAGAGTAATAAAACTTAATAATGATCAATAAAATAATATTAAGTTAATCGATAAAAAAGTTTTCCGCACTTATATTCTATTTATCTCGTCCAAACATGGCGCTCGGGAAACTCAAACGATTATGATTGCAATAAATATGTTTTATATGTCGCATAAAAAATGATACTCCGTCCATAGAAGGCCTAACCCTCGAGTGTATGGATGAGATTGCGTATAATGCTATTAACACAGACGCTTCTCCTCAAATTGATATCCTACTCAGAAACATTACTCCCAAAACAGAACTTTAACTCCGTTAAATAGGGATGATATTTCTATACCAGCTGATATGGCTAATATAGCTGAAGTTAGTAAAGGAAAAACAGCTTTAGTACTCAGGACAAAAGTGCTAAAATCATCTGATAATACTAATGTAGAGAACCTAAAAGAAAACCCAAATGAGTTCTGTTCGGTAGTGGGTAACGATAATAAGATGGGTGCAGACGTTAAAGGAAAGCCATTTGTCAGATTTTAGCCATTTTTTTCGCCATTCGTTCGCTCTCAATGAAAATCTGTTCCATTTATTTTGCTGGAGGCGTTAATGAGATTTTTCAGAGAAATATTTTTGGGGAGCTTTAGATTTGAAGATATCAGGACTTGGGAAGGTATTTTTGTAAGTGCTTTCAATGATGATTGGCACAGTGTAAATCAATGATGCGGTACTTGTTACCAAATTGCTTTTATGTGTATTTAAATTTATAAAATTGATTTTTAGTATGGTTTTTGATATTGTAGCAGCTTACAGTTTTGTTTTTTTTTTGGAGTAAGTACTAGGTGTGTTCTTCGTAATATCTGTACAGAAAAATATATAAAGTTGAAAGTCTGCCGCCAAGCCAAATACGGTGTTCCGGCAGTTATCCTTGAGAGCCTGCGTATTCCAGGTCTAGTGTGTTTACCAGCTTCGATCACATTGTCACTTACCATCAGGTGAGATAGTGGTCAAACACTAGCCTGTCACAAATAAAAAATATGCTAAGATCAATGTTGTTTTGAAAATATTGATTTATATAAAAGATTGCGAATTTAGTCAAAAACTTTTCTGTTGTTTTCCTCGCTGGACATAAATTGCCAGTTTTTCACATGTTTTCCAGAACAAATTGGCTCGGCCCGAGGCCATCATCCATCAATCGGACCAACAGCGTCCCTCTGACGGCCAATAATGGAATCGAATGTTGGGACATGGGAGTCGACATGTTCCGCTGATTAATGAGCAGTTAGTTCTACTTTAATCGACTTCAAGAAGGATAGTTGTTTATTGATTTGTTTTTGTCTGCCTTGGGATATATTTATACGCAAAAAACGAGAGAGACTTTGATGACAAAGAGTTATTGTTTTATGTTAGCATAAACACTTTAACACTCACAGCCCCACACTAAGTTTATTAGTTAGCTAGTTCAATTACTTGTGTCGTGGGTGCCGGAAACATTCACACTACGCACACACAATCACACCCTGAACTAGAAATACAAACTTCCCTTAGGGAGAAAACTTGTGTTTCCACCGGAATCGAATCCGATACTCGTGCTTAGAAGGCGGACGCTCACCTATCTAAGCCATAAGGCAGTTGATGTGTTTCTAATTTGACAAGATACTTAAGTGCATTCAACAAAGGTTGGTATTTTTGTAATTCAATAATTGAAACGCAAGCAAAGCTTAAGAAAACTGACTTCATCCCTTATATTTCGGTTTTAATGGTTATAATTTATATCGGACCACCTCTGAAGTATACTCTACCAAACAAAAAACATCAAATTCGATTCATAATTGGCGTAGATATCGCGTAACATACATACAAAAAAAATACAGTCAAATTGAAAACCTCCTTTTTTGAAGTCGGTTGAAAATTATTCGAAAGTTAACCAATGTGAATTTGAAAAAATAATCTTATTACTTATCTAGATACTATAAAGAATAAGCAGTGACATAATCACAAACACTCTCTCACTCACAGCCTGTCATTGAGAGACGAGAGAAGCAAGTCGCTTGTCTGATAGTAAGCATCAAGCTTGTCCATTACAGTCCAGAATCTTGAACTATTATACAAACAAACGCATTCACACTCACAGCCCCACACTAAGTTCAAAGACTTGTATCGTGGGTGCCGGAAACATTCACATCACACACACATTACACCCAGAACCAGAAGCACAAATATCCCTCGGGAAGGAATTCGTGCTCCTGCCGGGAATCGAACCCAGGACCCACGGCGTAGAGGGCAGAGACCTGTCCACTGCGCCAACTGGGTCGTCAACACAACAGTTGATCTTCAGCGCTACAAAGCACACTCGTCACCATTGATATTATATGTTAAATCTCTTTATGACCTGTAATTACACTGGAAACGTTGCCCTTTTGTCCGATATATATGATAGTAGATAGTATGGTATGTTTGCACATTACTGCTTGGCGATTGAATGTCAGGCAAATGTGTGATATTGCCCCAGGCGGACTCTGCAAAAGAGCCCTACCCTACAGATCACAGAAACTAAAGGGCCCTACCACATGAAAAACAATATGCCTGGAAGAGATCGCTGCTTGGCGATAAGGCCGCCGATTGTACTGCTATATTGTTGTTTTTTCTGTTGTTAATTAATATTTTTCTTGGTGTGCAATAAAGAGTATTTGTATTTGTATGTTTGTGCAGTTCTGCGGCTTTGAATTTTATGTGATTAATCATTATTATGTTTTACTTAAAGGTGCTTGTATTTCGAACTAGCGTGCCCGCTATTATCAAGTTAAAAAGAAGCGTATGTATTAATCCTAGGTAAAATCTTGGGGGCTGAGTCACCCACGTCCGTAGGAGGATACCCCTTAAGTCTGACTCCCTACACGTGGTCCCCGGGTGGTGCTAATCAGGTGACATTTGAGAGGTGGTAGAGCATTTTGTGAGTTACTCGCCTGGCTTGCTACCATAGTAGCTTACCACCATCAAGTTGAAAGTCTGCCGCCAAGCCAAATACGGTGTCCCGGCAGTTATCCTTAAGAGCCTGCGTATTCCAGGTTTAATGTGTTTACCAGCTTCGATCACATCGTCACTTACCATCAGGTGAGATAGTGGTCAAACACTAGCCTGTCACAAATAAAAAAATAAAACAAAAATAAAAAAATCTATGTACATTTCAAATTTCATCCGAATCCGTTCAACCGTTAAAGCGTGAAGAGGGAACAAACATACTTACACACAAACTTTCGGATTTATAATATTAGTAGGATAGCAACTCCCTCTCTGTAGTGGAGTTGCTGACAAATTGTTTAAATCGTTTACCAATAGATTTGTTACTTTGTGATACGTAATTGAAGACACGTGTGTGCGATCATCTCACACGTGTTAGGGTGTTGTGATAGCTCGTGCCAATCTTGTTTTATGGCGATTTTAATCTAATTTTGGGCACGAGGACACTTTATATTAATTTGAATAGATAAAATCTATCAATAAAAGAGATAAGGGATTTTTGAAATATATATTGCAACCGATTGTTAATAAATATAATTAAACGCAAGCAAAGCCTAAAAAACCGACTTCACCGCTTTTACTTTGGAACCTTGATCAGATTAAACGTATTAAACACGCATTATTGACGATAACTCAAAAACTACTGATCAGATCTTGATCAAATTTAAATAGGACCAAAAGGAAAGCAACAGGTTTCCACCAAAAAAATAAAACAGAATCGGTTCACGTAGAAAGAAGTTATGAGATAACACACATAAAAAAATACAGTCTAATTGAGTACCTCATCCTTTTTTGTGAAGTCGGATGAAAAAACAGAGTGTGTCGTAAAGACACACAATAGGAGTGAAACTTTTGTATTAAAGGGAAACATTTTAATTATTCATCACAGTGTTTGCCCCCACCAGTTTTCGTCACACAAAAATGTTGCGGATCAGAATTTCAAGGCCATCCCATAAGGAGTTTCACTTCAATAAAGTTTAAAATATTATTTTAGGATAGATAGGTAAGTGCTAGCCCAATACTTAACTTTTTACATTTAAGATTGTTGCTAAAACTTAATTATTGTATATATGAAATTAGTACCTACGCAGTCAATTATAAATAGTCATATGATTTTAATTACATCTTAGAGTTTGGTAAGAATTTGTTTAAATTAAACACATCGCCATCATTATACAACCGAAGCTTGTATGTATCTAATAAAATTGTATCAGAATATATATATATATATATATGTAGTAATCTTCAAATTGCAAGTAAAAAGGGTTTTCCTAAGTGAACGTAAGTACACACTTAACAACGTGTGTCTAGTGGCGGTACAAAGTTATCAACTTATCAAATAAAAAAAAACGCGAATTATCAGATCAGATAATCAGACAACATCTGTCTTCGCTGGAGACACTGCGAGTCCTATTTGGTAGAAATAAAACCCGAAATCTGGATTGAATGTGTTTTAGTCGACGTCAAGTGCAATATTACATTTTTCTCACTGAATTAGAGTAGTTAGATTTTATATAATAAAAATGTGGGTGGGCTACTGTGGGTATTTAAAACGCCGGGTAATGAAGTTATCTAATATTTGTAACGTTGAGTTGCTGCTAAGTTTTGAAGCGGCGTTATCTTGCTGAATTGATGATCTTGCGCCGCGACATACTCCGCCCCGTTGAAAGCTCTGTCTTTCAACACGTTAAGTTTTCAGGCTTCGGTAGTGGAACCAGACGAATGAGTGCACGACGCACGTAGCCACGTGTAGTCTTAATGTCTGCGACTCGGTGGATATTATCTGGTCCCGAGATCAGTTTCACGACTCTTCCAAGGCGCCAACATAGAGGAGCCACATGGTCTTCTTTTATCAGGACCAGATCGCCCACATCTAGACGTGCAGTCTCCTGTGTCCATTTTTGACGCTGTTGTAATTCTGCTATATACTCCTTCTGCCACCTGATCCAGAAGTGCTGTCGAATTTGTTCCAATCTTTGGTAGCGTTGCAATTTGTTTGGGTTAAATTCTTGTAGAGCAGGTGACGGAAACGTCGTTAATGGTCTTCCGATAAGAAAGTGCCCTGGTGTGAGGGAAAGAAGATCGTCTGGATTGGATGACATGGGACACAAGGGACGACTATTAAGTATTGCTTCCACTTGTGTAAATAAAGTTTGTATCTCTTCAAATGTTAAATGACTGTTGCCTATGACTTAAGTGATATGATGTTTAGAAGATTTAACTCCTGCTTCCCAGATGCCTCCAAAGTGAGGAGAGTAAGCTGGGATGAATGAAAATTTGATCCCTTCCTGCGCAGCGAAATCAGAAAGAGAATCACTGTTTGACTTAAGAAATGATCCTAACTCCTTGGCAGCAGCAACAAAGGAGCGTCCGTTATCCGAGAATAACTCTCGAGGTTTCCCGCGACGGGAAATGAACCTGCGAAGTGTCATTATAAAATCGTTTTTGGATAAAGAATTTACGGTTTCTAAGTGCACGCATTTGAATCGCATGCAAACGAATAAGCATAAGTAACACTTGATGAGTTTGGCACCACGCCCTTTACGATTTAAAATAAAGAACGGACCTGCATAGTCTAGACCAACAGACATGAACGGAAAGTCTGGTGTTATCCGCTGTAGCGGTAGATTGCCCATTTTGGGACAGAGGTTTTCCCCTTGAAAACGTCTGCATTTGGGACAGTTGTGCACCGTATTGCGAGCTAGGCGTCGCCCGTTCAGTGGCCATATAGTTTCTCTTACCGTGGCTAATAATAACTGTGGTCCAGCGTGAAGTTGTCGAATGTGTTCGCGTGCAAAATAAATTTTTGTTAAGTGATGGGAGGCATCAAGAACGATGGGATGTTTTTTTTGGTATGGATAGTTAGAAGCGTCTAGCCTGCCACCTACTCTTATTAAGTTATGATTGTCTATGAATGGTGACAAGGACGTTAATTTGGATTTCTTGTTTAGAGGTAAGTTTTGCAGTAATGTTTTGTGTTCAATGGGAAAAGATTGTAACTGAGCCATAGCACAAAGATGATGAAACGAGTCTTGTAATTCGTCGGTAGATAAAATACCGGTAAGTTTATTTGAATGATTTTTTAAGTTGTATATAAATCGCTTTACATATGCAAGTATTCTTTGTAGCTTGAAAAAGTTTGAATAATTTTCTATATTTATTACAGGTTCTGCGACGACGGCTGGATGTGCATGGATACTCTTTACTTCAGGTAAGTTATTTTGTATTTTATTAGTTTTAAGAAGCGGCCATTCACTTTCATCTTGAGTAAGGAAGGCCGGGCCGTACCACCATAGATTTGAATTAGATAGTTGATTGGCGTGGACGCCTCTAGAAATTAAATCAGCTGGGTTTTCTCCCGTGGGTACGTACCTCCAAGATGATGGATCTGTATGATGATCTATGATCTCACCTACACGGTTGGCAACAAATGTTTTTAAATTTCTAGGAATGCTATGTATCCAAGCAAGGACTACGCTGGAGTCGCACCAGTAGACTACTCGAGCAGGTTTGTATTTTATGGACTCAAGTACAGTTTTAGTCAACCTGGCTGAAAGAAGTGCAGCACAAAGTTCCAGGCGAGGAATTGTTGTCGGTTTTAAAGGCGAGACCTTGGATTTTGCGCATAGTAGATTTATACTAACTTCGTTATACATGTTTGATGATTTAACGTACACGCACGCGCCATATGCGCCCTGAGCTGCATCGCTAAATGAATGGATTTCTATGGCCATTGATTCGTCGCATAAAACGTTTCTGGGTATATTTAAGTTTGTAAGATGATGTGTGTTAGAAGAATATTCGTCTCAAGATGTTGCTATATCCTGGGGAACGGGTTCGTCCCAATCAATTTTAAGAAGCCATAATTTCTGGAGAATCATTTTTGGTATAATGATGCATGGGCTTAATAGTCCCAAGGGATCGAAAATTTTAAAAGCGTTTGACATAATAGATCGTTTTGTAATAGTTTGATGCTCATTGGATATTGCCTTGACCGGGAAGTGTAAAGTATCATCGATTGGGTTCCATCCCAAACCGAGAGTGCTTGACGACTCACTTAGAATTAATTTATCGCTTGATTTATTTTCTATATTTTCACATATGATTGGTGAATTACTTTTGTATTTTCGCAGAGGAAAACATGCTGAATTTAATGCCTTTGAAACTGAATTTTGTATGTGTCGCAACTCGTCTTCGCTATTCGCGCCTGTTATCAAGTCGTCGACATAGAAATCGTTTTGTATTATTGCTTTGATTTGATTGTCACCACATTCCTCCCCTACTTGCCATAAACACCTCGTGCTTAAATGTGCCGCGCTTGCTGTGCCGTAAGTGAGGACATTCAAACATAAAGTTTCTATGGGGAGTGACTCGTCCTCTCTCCACAAAATCAGTTGCAGGTGGCGATCGTCGGGATGCACTTGAACCTGGCGGTACATCTTTTCGGTGTCGCCGGTAAGTAGAAATTTGTACTGCCTTGCTCTGACCAAGATTGAGAAGAGGGGATTTTGCACATTTTGGCCTACCATCAGGATTCCGTTGAGTGATGACCCTGTGGAGGTTGGTGCAGAGCCGTCGAAGACAACTCGTAATTTTGTTGTTTCGCTGTCTTCTCGGAACACGGCATGATGACATAAGAAGTAGCCTGGAATGGGCTTTGGATCAGAAGATATGGATAAGTGACCTAGTTCGGCATATTCACGAATAAATTCTGTATACTGGGATTTTAAATCAGGGTTCTTACGAAATCGCTTTTCTAAATGAAGGAAGCGCTTTTTCGCCATGTCGTAAGAGTCGCCTAAGCTGTCAGGATTATTATTTAAAGGTAGCTTGACGCAAAATCTGCCTGTGCTACGTCGAGTAGTATTCGTTAGAAAATGTTCTTCGCATAACCTTTCTTCTTTACTAAGAATAGATTTTTGTGGGAGCTCCTCTATTTCCCAGAATTTGGTGAGTATTTTGTCTATGTTAGACTTGGTATTGAGTGAATCATTGAATGATTGATCGTTTGATTGGTGTGAGGAGAGAGTGGATATCTGATTGTATGAATGTTTGGTTGTATGATTATGGTTGGGATTATAGTTGAATGAATTATTGGATGAATGGTCGTATGAGTGGTTGGATGAATGGTTGGGTGAATGGTTGAATGAATGGTTGGATGAATGTTTGTATAAATGGTTGGGTGAATGGTCGTATGAATGGTTGGGTGAATGGTTGGGTGCATGGTTGTATGAATTGTTGTATGAATGGCTCGATGAATGTTTGGATGAATGGTTGGGTGCATGGTTGTATGAATGGTTGGGTGAATGCTTGTATGAATGGTTGGATGCGTGGTTGTATGAATGGTTGGATGAATGGTTGCACTGGATATGTTTGGCTATGCTTGAATGAATGGGTCCGGCTAATAGCCAGCCTAATCTAGAATTGATTAATTTCGGATTTTTAGGTCCTAGTGATTTTTGTTCAGGACATATGACGTCATAAAATATGTCTGACCCAAGTATTACGTCGATACTTGTTGGTTGGTCAAAGTGTGGATATGCTAGTTTTATATTGCTCGGTAATTTTAGATTTTGTATGTTTATAGGTGCCCTCGGTAGTTCACCAGTTAGTTCGTCCAGCACTAAGCAGGGTAAGTTGACATTGTATGAATTGTTTAATGATTGGATCTGTATGGTAGCACTTTCAACTACTTTATTGTGTGATTGATTTCCTATTCCTATTATTTTAATCGCTTCGATTGTTTGTGTATTTAATTGTAATTTCTGTTTCAGGTTTTCAGTGATGAAAGAAGATTCGCTGCCGCAGTCTAGGAGGGCACACACTTCCTCTTTCTTATTGGTTTTTGGATTTGACACTTCGATGATCGCCGTGGATAAGAGAACTTGACAAGGACCTTGTCTGGAGAACGTTGCCACTGACTGCGCAGACGTTGCAGTGATTGGAGCCGAATCTAAATGTATTAGTGTGTTGTGACGTTTGTTACAAAGTTTGCACGGTCCTAGACGACACTCGGATACTTGATGTCCCTGCCTTAAGCAATTGGAACATAAATTATATTTTTTAATTCCGACTAATTTTTCATTAATGTTTTTGTTTTTAAATATGGGACATTCATATATGCGATGCGCGTCTTTGCAAATAATGCACGTGAATAGTTTTTGTATATTTTGATTTGTACTTGTTGTAAATGATTTTACGAATGGAGTTAAATACGTCTGGCCGCAGGATAGCTTCTAAAAAAAACCAAAATTATTTTAACTACTTTAATTAAAACGAATTACAAGAGATGACAACTGTTCGATGTTAGAAACAAAAGTGACTTAAAACTAGGTAAACTGAGGCTCGGCGCTCGGGTGTCCACGTTGTGCTGACGCGATGACTCGTGCAAGCGCGAAGGCACGTTGTGCTGACTCCAACACTGGCGTCATTCGTCGGCTGATGCAATATTGTCAGTGTATTGCATTATCGGTGCAACCTCAGCTTATTACGTGAGGGGTGAATCCTTAACATCTCCCCCCATAAGCTCAGCATCTATTTGAGGACTTTCGTTGAGAATAATGCTGAGAGAGGAGCAGGATCTGGTCTTCTGGTATCCTTTATCTCCGCATAGACCTCAGCTGTGTTCTGTCCGTGTTCTTTGGTCTCTGATACTCTGGCAATCTGTCGTCTCAAGATACATCTGCGAACAGTCATTATGATGGAGATCACCATAATGATAAGCATAATAAGATAGATGGGTATCGTGGTGTGATAGATGCTGGTTAATGGACTCTCGTTAATCTTCAGGGCAGGTTGTAGGCTTATCTCGGTGTTACTCGACTGTAGACTCTCAAGGTTGATGGAATTAAGAGTTAGCGATCCTTGGTTCCGGTGCTCTATGTCTTCGTGGAGTGGCATATCTATAATCTTGAGAGCTTGTCCTTTAATGCGATCGTTTACATTGTTTATAGTGAACTGTGGAGTCTGTAACAAACAACCTTTCGGAATAATTGCCAAGTAGCTTCCTTTCATCATGTTATACTGATCTTGCATACAGGACAGGCGAACTTTCGTCGATGAAGGCAGGCTGATGACGTAATGCTTCTCGTCGAGGGATTCAAATGCAGCTGTTACAAGTGTGATTTGAGTCAAGTTACATGTAGAGTCGATCTGCTGGTCCATGATAAGATGCTGGATGCATTGCCTCTGGTTCGACGTCATATAGTGTGCTCGTCGTTCGCAAAGAAACCATGGATTTGACTTCGGGCATTCTGCCTCTATGTACATGAAATCATTCTTGTGGATTGCTACGTAAGGATAAGGAGGGATTATGACTTTACTATTCTTATTAGGTACTATGGAAAGTTTGTATAGGTTATATGTTATAGGAGAGACAATCGGGACCTTCAAAACTAATATTATATCATCGTTACTGTAATAGTATCCTAATTTAACTATATCAAAGTAATCTCTAAAGCTAACGTCTAAAACCTCTTCTTCTTTATACATACTTCGTAATTTAGTCATTATATCCTTAAACGAATCTAAAGTTATCAATGAGTGGTGCGTGGTTTTTGCTTTTATGAATGACAGTGCGTTTTCTAGCCTATATAGTTCATCTGATAAGTTATCTATGTTATCTCCCAAGATGATAAAGAACTGAGCTAAATGTGCATACTTAACTAGCTCTGTTTCATGGGTACCATCGCTCTGCAATATTAAATTTATAACCTTCTCAATTTTAGATTGATTGTCGGTTAATCTATTAAGCACCTTGGTGTTTTCATTTACCCAATGCTTACTGAGACTAACATGATTGTTAAATTCAGTGACTATACTATGTTCGTGATCCTGGAGGATTTGAATGGCATTGTCATATTTAGCAGCATCTGTGTAATCTAGATTTCCTGAAATACTTTTTATAATAGAACCTAGTCCGTCAATGAGACCTCTCTTACTCCGTTTGGGTTCAAAGGTAAAAAGCTGATTTGAAATTCTTTTGAGCTTAAAATTGAGATAAGTAACGTGAGGTTCGTAAAGCGACAAGGTTTTATTGTCAAGATGTGGTTTAAAGCTTTGCAACTGATTTTGAACGGATTCTATACTTTCTCTAATATGCGATAAACTAATCGTTTGAAGAAAGGAATGGTAATGGGAGATGACCTTTGAAGGCCCTAAGTTGAAGGGTAAAATCCCTGGTCCTTCATCCAGACTACTCAGGGTTATTTCCTCCGCTTGTGTCAGGCCCAGTATCAGAAGAAGTATCCTGTAACAACCGCGCACTATTAGGGACGCGTTTTAAGCGTGACTTGGCTACAGGACCTCTTTTCTTTTTCGTATAAATGTGGATAGGGAGATCGGCTAAAACAGTATCATGAGTGAAACGTGGAGCTAGTTTCTGTCTACTGGCTGCGGGGTTTCGAATAAATACGTTCTGCTCAGGTGAATACGTTATCTCTGGTTCGCGGTCTTTATTAATGTTTTCGGTAATCTCTGTACGGCGGTGAAGCGAAGTTTCATTTAAAAGATCGAAAACCTTATGCATCCTTTTGCGATGGTCCTGGACATATTGTTGTAATATATTTTCAGATAGGTTTATGTCTAGGGGATCTCGGGGATCCATGTGCCCTGTAATGATATTTAAAGGTCGGCATTTCGTGAAACTATGTATTGTACTATTATATGCTAAAATAGCGTATGGCATTAAGTTAACGAGAGGTTCACCTCGATGCTCCAGTTTCAGAATGCGTAAATGCTCTAGCAAAGTAGAGTGAAGGCGTTCAACCATTCCGTTCTCGTTTGGGGCGTATGCTAGAATCTTGTGGTGGATTATTTTATGAATTCTTATGAACTCCAGAAATACTTGATTTGTAAATTCTGTGCCTCTGTCTGTCACTACAGTCAGGGGGACTCCATGATGTGTGAAGAACTGCATGAGAGCTTGAACTACACTAACAGCTGTAGCATCCCGTAAGTAATATGCTTGGGCATATTTGGAGAAAGCATCGATGATAGTTAGGTACTTCTGGTTTTCAGCACTAAACAAATCTAAATGAACTATCTCGAAAGGTCTTGTTGGAGGTGGAACTATTTGAAACTTCTGATGAATGGGATTACGATCGTACTTAGCCTGGCCACATATGTTACATTCATTAATGTATTTTGTAACATGCTCCTTCATCTTTGGCCAGTAATATTTATAAGACAAGGAGAGGTAACATTCGTTTATACCGCGATGGTTAGTTTTTCCTTCGTGATAGTTCTTTATGATCTCTTGTTGTTTAAGATAGTCTTTAACATTTTCTAGTTCGGATTTACATAAGAAAAGTTTCATAGATGAGCTTTTGAATGTGTTTTGAATGATAGGCAATATGGAGTACATCTCTAAAGGAGGGGTAATTAGCAATCCGGTCTTGACTTTGGGGTGTACATATTCTTTTATCATATTAACTATATCTTCCTCTAAGTTAGATTTGGAAACCTGAACGTTAGTTTTGGTATGACTTTCGAAGGGCTTGGAAACAGTTGGTCTACCTCTAGTGTCCTCAACTACAGTGATGGAAATCTGTCTGTGGAATCTATTTAGAGGGTCATCCGTTATAGGTACCTCTAGTATAGGGTTCTCAGCATCTGTATGTACTGTAGCTGTACTAGAACCTATTATGCTAGGAGGTTTTTCGGAAAAATTAACAGCCACAGAGCTTACTTCGTCGTTATGTATTTCTACTCTAGACAAAGCGTCCGCGTTTGTGTTAGACTTGCCCTGTTTGTAAATGACAGTAAAATCAAACTCGCTTAATTTGAGCCGCCAACGAGTTAAACGCGAATTTGGCTCCTTGAGATTCATGACCCACTGCAAAGGCCTATGATCTGTGACGATCTTAAATTTTCTCCCGAATAGATAAGGGCGAAAATATTTCGTAGCCCACACAATTGCAAGTAACTCCTTCTCAATTGTACTATAGTTAATCTCGCTTGAGTTAAGAGTACGTGAGGCGTACGCAATTGGTTTGTCTGATCCTATGGTCCCCTGGGATAACACTGCTCCTATAGCTAAGTTAGAGGCGTCGGTGGTTAATACGAACTCTTTACTAAAGTCGGGGTATTGGAGTATAGGGTCGTTTACAAGAAGTGTCTTGCACTTCTCGAAACACTGTACATAGTCATCGCTTAGTGTTACCTTAGATCCCTTTTTAAGACACTGTGTCATGGGTTTCGTGATCTTCGCAAAATCAGGAATGAATTTCCGATAATATCCCAATAATCCCAAAAATCGTTTGATTTCCGTTCCAGTTTTAGGTACTGGATAATTCTGAATGGCTTTTATTTTATCGGGGTTAGGCTTTATTCCGTTACTACTTATTACGTGTCCAAGGTAAGCCGTTTCTAGTTTTAGAAATTCGGACTTATCCATTTGTATTTTAAAGTTTGACTCGCGTAATCTTAGAAATACCTTTTCAAGGTTGACCATGTGCTCTTGTAGTGACGTACTGAACACTATAATGTCATCAAGATACACAAGGCATATGGTGTTTTGTAGATCCCTAAGCACATTGTCCATTACTCTCTGAAATGTGGATGGACTGTTCTTCAAACCCATGGGCATGCGAAGGAATTCAAAGTGCCCATGTTCGACATTGAAGGCGGTTTTAGGAATATCAACTGGGTCCATTTCGACCTGATAAAAACCGCTAGCCAGATCTAAGGTGGTGAAATACTGACAGTTCCCTAACTTGTCCAAGACGTCTGCAATATTAGGTATTGGGTATTTATCATCAATTGTTTTTTCATTGACTTTGCGAAAGTCCACTACTATCCGCCACTTGGTTTTCCCTGAAGCATCTGCTTTCTTGGGGACAACCCAAATGGGAGAACTCCATGCAGAGTTAGAAGGGCGGATAATGCGCTGCTCTAACATTTTCGCGATTTGGTCTTGTACCTCCTGTCTATGCACAAATGGGTACCGATAGCTTTTGGTATAGACTGGGACCTCATCCGTTGTTTTAATACGATGTTTAATTTGATTTGTAAACGTTAGAGATTCTCCTTCTACGTAGAATACGTCGGCATAGCGCGCGCACAAGTTTTCTAAGTTAACGCGTTCTTCGACGTTTAGGTGATCGGTACGTAATCGCGAAACGACGTCATCGGCTCTTTGTCGTTGAATCGTAGTGCGCGTGCACTCAACATTGTGAATCTCGGCGCTAACTGCGCGATCCATAGAGAATATTATGTCATTACGAGTGGGATTATAGACTTCTAGAAGACCTCTGTTATTATTCACGGAAGTTACACAGTCGCTTATTAAACAGTTAGATATAACCTGTTCCATTACAAAAGCATCTCCGTTTTTGATGTTAATTGGCACGTTAATTAGCTTTGATGTACCGGCCGGGATAATATCCTCATAGAGATTCGCGTTCCGTGAATCATAGACCCTGATGGGGTTAGATGCGTTACGAGTCGTGAGAGTTTTATTCTTATAATCGATCGTAGCTTCCCATTTATCTAAAAGATCTGACCCTATTAGCCCATCAAAATATTCGTGGAACTTATAAACGAATAACGTCATTTCATTATCGTCTTGTAGTTCAGAAAAGGTAGGCAAAGTTAGCGAATAGTTACTACGACTTACAGCATGAACATTACATACTTCGAAAGGAGTGTAATTCAAAGGTAAATCACTGAAATATTTCTCAACTACAGCGGGACTGATGAAAGATTGATTAGCACCTGTATCAATGAGTAACTTTAAGGGTTGTGACTTGACTTCTATGTAAGGGAGCTGACGTTGGGTCTGTAGGTTGACCTCTATTTTGATTTTCGTGACAGAGGGGCTTCCTGAAAATCCTGAGTGGGTTCAGGTTGCACGGAGGCTTCCTCTACTACAGGGGGTTCATAATCGACCTGTGGATAAGGCTGGTAGTAGTCGGGTACCTCATAACCATAGGAGTATACCGGGTCATAAGTCTCGTAAGCTTCATAGTTCTCATAAGGCTCATAGCTCGGTTCATATTCCACACACTGGTTAAAATGCATCTCCCTAGTTTTAAAATAGTTGGTAGGGGGAGGATTCCCAAACTTTCTCCAATCATGAGCGTTGGCAAAGGAAGACGGGGGCAAGTGTCTTGGGGTAAAGTGGCTTACTCCACTCATAGGCCGTGGTGCTGAAGGCACTGGGCGAGGGGCTATTTTAAAAGCGTTTTCATGAGCGTTATAATTTGGGGGTGCTGCGCGGAACATTTGTTGTGTGCGCGACGGGCCAGCTGGGCGTGGTTGGTTAAACTGTGGTTTCCAGATAGGCTGTTGTTGTGGCATAGTAAAGGGCCTGGAAGGGCCGGGCATGTTATAAGGCTTGGGTTGCATAGTAAATGGTTGACTAGGTGGCAATAGTAAAGGCTGTGGTTTAGTATTCAAAAACGATTGAGCCGCGGCGGGTTTCCTGTCTAAATAATCGTTACGGTTCTGCATGTATATTGTATTAGATTCCTCGTGTACAAACTCGAGGGCCTTTTCAATCGAAACAGGACGCATGCACCTAATACGGGATCCTAATGGGTCCTTTAACCCACGTAAGAAGGCCTGTAAAGTTAATTTCTTGTATAGATCTCGCTTCGCGTCAACCGTGGTCTGCACAGATTCGTGGAGTGAGACATACGTCATTATAGTGCCAAAAAGGTTTTGGCAACGCTCGTAGAACTCCTGAGGGGAACCTTGTCCTTGGACTAGAAGAGCCAAGTCATTGTAGAGAGCGGTCTCATCACGCTGGTCTGCAAAATTGTTTATTAATGCCGTCCTAATGCCTATCCAATCCTGAGGGATCCCGTTAGCGTTAATTAAACGGGCTGCATTCCCACTAACTTTATTTAATATGCCGTTAATGAGAGCCAGTTGGTTAAGTTCGTTTGATTGTTCGCCTCCAACGAACTGTACTACTAGCTGGTCACACAATCTTATGAACCTAGTAAGCACATTAGGGTTTCCGTCAAATTCAGGGACAAGGCGAAGGGCCTTAAATATAGTGTCTAAGTCTGCCATATTATTACAACTAACGTTATCTATACCTCTATTAGCGTCTAACAAATCTAATCTATTTCTATTACAAGACCTAGGGGTCCGCGATTGCCTGGGATGGAAAATCTTGGATGATTACGATAACACTACAAATTAAGGAGAGCAAGCACAAGTAAGATTCAAGGTACTCACATAGACATCTGGTTTCTTTAGCGTATCTATGGCTGGATACAACTTCCTGCGACTCTGCGTAGATTCTGGATCCTCGATACTGGAGCTTGACAGCTACCCGGGACTTCGTGCACGGCGAAAGGGTTGATCTTCCTGATTCCTGGATTGCAAGGCGTCCCGCGGGATCCTACCGACTGCGCCAAATACGTCTGGCCGCAGGATAGCTTCTAAAAAAAACCAAAATTATTTTAACTACTTTAATTAAAACGAATTACAAGAGATGACAACTGTTCGATGTTAGAAACAAAAGTGACTTAAAACTAGGTAAACTGAGGCTCGGCGCTCGGGTGTCCACGTTGTGCTGACGCGATGACTCGTGCAAGCGCGAAGGCACGTTGTGCTGACTCCAACACTGGCGTCATTCGTCGGCTGATGCAATATTGTCAGTGTATTGCATTATCGGTGCAACCTCAGCTTATTACGTGAGGGGTGAATCCTTAACATCTCCCCCCATAAGCTCAGCATCTATTTGAGGACTTTCGTTGAGAATAATGCTGAGAGAGGAGCAGGATCTGGTCTTCTGGTATCCTTTATCTCCGCATAGACCTCAGCTGTGTTCTGTCCGTGTTCTTTGGTCTCTGATACTCTGGCAATCTGTCGTCTCAAGATACATCTGCGAACAGTCATTATGATGGAGATCACCATAATGATAAGCATAATAAGATAGATGGGTATCGTGGTGTGATAGATGCTGGTTAATGGACTCTCGTTAATCTTCAGGGCAGGTTGTAGGCTTATCTCGGTGTTACTCGACTGTAGACTCTCAAGGTTGATGGAATTAAGAGTTAGCGATCCTTGGTTCCGGTGCTCTATGTCTTCGTGGAGTGGCATATCTATAATCTTGAGAGCTTGTCCTTTAATGCGATCGTTTACATTGTTTATAGTGAACTGTGGAGTCTGTAACAAACAACCTTTCGGAATAATTGCCAAGTAGCTTCCTTTCATCATGTTATACTGATCTTGCATACAGGACAGGCGAACTTTCGTCGATGAAGGCAGGCTGATGACGTAATGCTTCTCGTCGAGGGATTCAAATGCAGCTGTTACAAGTGTGATTTGAGTCAAGTTACATGTAGAGTCGATCTGCTGGTCCATGATAAGATGCTGGATGCATTGCCTCTGGTTCGACGTCATATAGTGTGCTCGTCGTTCGCAAAGAAACCATGGATTTGACTTCGGGCATTCTGCCTCTATGTACATGAAATCATTCTTGTGGATTGCTACGTAAGGATAAGGAGGGATTATGACTTTACTATTCTTATTAGGTACTATGGAAAGTTTGTATAGGTTATATGTTATAGGAGAGACAATCGGGACCTTCAAAACTAATATTATATCATCGTTACTGTAATAGTATCCTAATTTAACTATATCAAAGTAATCTCTAAAGCTAACGTCTAAAACCTCTTCTTCTTTATACATACTTCGTAATTTAGTCATTATATCCTTAAACGAATCTAAAGTTATCAATGAGTGGTGCGTGGTTTTTGCTTTTATGAATGACAGTGCGTTTTCTAGCCTATATAGTTCATCTGATAAGTTATCTATGTTATCTCCCAAGATGATAAAGAACTGAGCTAAATGTGCATACTTAACTAGCTCTGTTTCATGGGTACCATCGCTCTGCAATATTAAATTTATAACCTTCTCAATTTTAGATTGATTGTCGGTTAATCTATTAAGCACCTTGGTGTTTTCATTTACCCAATGCTTACTGAGACTAACATGATTGTTAAATTCAGTGACTATACTATGTTCGTGATCCTGGAGGATTTGAATGGCATTGTCATATTTAGCAGCATCTGTGTAATCTAGATTTCCTGAAATACTTTTTATAATAGAACCTAGTCCGTCAATGAGACCTCTCTTACTCCGTTTGGGTTCAAAGGTAAAAAGCTGATTTGAAATTCTTTTGAGCTTAAAATTGAGATAAGTAACGTGAGGTTCGTAAAGCGACAAGGTTTTATTGTCAAGATGTGGTTTAAAGCTTTGCAACTGATTTTGAACGGATTCTATACTTTCTCTAATATGCGATAAACTAATCGTTTGAAGAAAGGAATGGTAATGGGAGATGACCTTTGAAGGCCCTAAGTTGAAGGGTAAAATCCCTGGTCCTTCATCCAGACTACTCAGGGTTATTTCCTCCGCTTGTGTCAGGCCCAGTATCAGAAGAAGTATCCTGTAACAACCGCGCACTATTAGGGACGCGTTTTAAGCGTGACTTGGCTACAGGACCTCTTTTCTTTTTCGTATAAATGTGGATAGGGAGATCGGCTAAAACAGTATCATGAGTGAAACGTGGAGCTAGTTTCTGTCTACTGGCTGCGGGGTTTCGAATAAATACGTTCTGCTCAGGTGAATACGTTATCTCTGGTTCGCGGTCTTTATTAATGTTTTCGGTAATCTCTGTACGGCGGTGAAGCGAAGTTTCATTTAAAAGATCGAAAACCTTATGCATCCTTTTGCGATGGTCCTGGACATATTGTTGTAATATATTTTCAGATAGGTTTATGTCTAGGGGATCTCGGGGATCCATGTGCCCTGTAATGATATTTAAAGGTCGGCATTTCGTGAAACTATGTATTGTACTATTATATGCTAAAATAGCGTATGGCATTAAGTTAACGAGAGGTTCACCTCGATGCTCCAGTTTCAGAATGCGTAAATGCTCTAGCAAAGTAGAGTGAAGGCGTTCAACCATTCCGTTCTCGTTTGGGGCGTATGCTAGAATCTTGTGGTGGATTATTTTATGAATTCTTATGAACTCCAGAAATACTTGATTTGTAAATTCTGTGCCTCTGTCTGTCACTACAGTCAGGGGGACTCCATGATGTGTGAAGAACTGCATGAGAGCTTGAACTACACTAACAGCTGTAGCATCCCGTAAGTAATATGCTTGGGCATATTTGGAGAAAGCATCGATGATAGTTAGGTACTTCTGGTTTTCAGCACTAAACAAATCTAAATGAACTATCTCGAAAGGTCTTGTTGGAGGTGGAACTATTTGAAACTTCTGATGAATGGGATTACGATCGTACTTAGCCTGGCCACATATGTTACATTCATTAATGTATTTTGTAACATGCTCCTTCATCTTTGGCCAGTAATATTTATAAGACAAGGAGAGGTAACATTCGTTTATACCGCGATGGTTAGTTTTTCCTTCGTGATAGTTCTTTATGATCTCTTGTTGTTTAAGATAGTCTTTAACATTTTCTAGTTCGGATTTACATAAGAAAAGTTTCATAGATGAGCTTTTGAATGTGTTTTGAATGATAGGCAATATGGAGTACATCTCTAAAGGAGGGGTAATTAGCAATCCGGTCTTGACTTTGGGGTGTACATATTCTTTTATCATATTAACTATATCTTCCTCTAAGTTAGATTTGGAAACCTGAACGTTAGTTTTGGTATGACTTTCGAAGGGCTTGGAAACAGTTGGTCTACCTCTAGTGTCCTCAACTACAGTGATGGAAATCTGTCTGTGGAATCTATTTAGAGGGTCATCCGTTATAGGTACCTCTAGTATAGGGTTCTCAGCATCTGTATGTACTGTAGCTGTACTAGAACCTATTATGCTAGGAGGTTTTTCGGAAAAATTAACAGCCACAGAGCTTACTTCGTCGTTATGTATTTCTACTCTAGACAAAGCGTCCGCGTTTGTGTTAGACTTGCCCTGTTTGTAAATGACAGTAAAATCAAACTCGCTTAATTTGAGCCGCCAACGAGTTAAACGCGAATTTGGCTCCTTGAGATTCATGACCCACTGCAAAGGCCTATGATCTGTGACGATCTTAAATTTTCTCCCGAATAGATAAGGGCGAAAATATTTCGTAGCCCACACAATTGCAAGTAACTCCTTCTCAATTGTACTATAGTTAATCTCGCTTGAGTTAAGAGTACGTGAGGCGTACGCAATTGGTTTGTCTGATCCTATGGTCCCCTGGGATAACACTGCTCCTATAGCTAAGTTAGAGGCGTCGGTGGTTAATACGAACTCTTTACTAAAGTCGGGGTATTGGAGTATAGGGTCGTTTACAAGAAGTGTCTTGCACTTCTCGAAACACTGTACATAGTCATCGCTTAGTGTTACCTTAGATCCCTTTTTAAGACACTGTGTCATGGGTTTCGTGATCTTCGCAAAATCAGGAATGAATTTCCGATAATATCCCAATAATCCCAAAAATCGTTTGATTTCCGTTCCAGTTTTAGGTACTGGATAATTCTGAATGGCTTTTATTTTATCGGGGTTAGGCTTTATTCCGTTACTACTTATTACGTGTCCAAGGTAAGCCGTTTCTAGTTTTAGAAATTCGGACTTATCCATTTGTATTTTAAAGTTTGACTCGCGTAATCTTAGAAATACCTTTTCAAGGTTGACCATGTGCTCTTGTAGTGACGTACTGAACACTATAATGTCATCAAGATACACAAGGCATATGGTGTTTTGTAGATCCCTAAGCACATTGTCCATTACTCTCTGAAATGTGGATGGACTGTTCTTCAAACCCATGGGCATGCGAAGGAATTCAAAGTGCCCATGTTCGACATTGAAGGCGGTTTTAGGAATATCAACTGGGTCCATTTCGACCTGATAAAAACCGCTAGCCAGATCTAAGGTGGTGAAATACTGACAGTTCCCTAACTTGTCCAAGACGTCTGCAATATTAGGTATTGGGTATTTATCATCAATTGTTTTTTCATTGACTTTGCGAAAGTCCACTACTATCCGCCACTTGGTTTTCCCTGAAGCATCTGCTTTCTTGGGGACAACCCAAATGGGAGAACTCCATGCAGAGTTAGAAGGGCGGATAATGCGCTGCTCTAACATTTTCGCGATTTGGTCTTGTACCTCCTGTCTATGCACAAATGGGTACCGATAGCTTTTGGTATAGACTGGGACCTCATCCGTTGTTTTAATACGATGTTTAATTTGATTTGTAAACGTTAGAGATTCTCCTTCTACGTAGAATACGTCGGCATAGCGCGCGCACAAGTTTTCTAAGTTAACGCGTTCTTCGACGTTTAGGTGATCGGTACGTAATCGCGAAACGACGTCATCGGCTCTTTGTCGTTGAATCGTAGTGCGCGTGCACTCAACATTGTGAATCTCGGCGCTAACTGCGCGATCCATAGAGAATATTATGTCATTACGAGTGGGATTATAGACTTCTAGAAGACCTCTGTTATTATTCACGGAAGTTACACAGTCGCTTATTAAACAGTTAGATATAACCTGTTCCATTACAAAAGCATCTCCGTTTTTGATGTTAATTGGCACGTTAATTAGCTTTGATGTACCGGCCGGGATAATATCCTCATAGAGATTCGCGTTCCGTGAATCATAGACCCTGATGGGGTTAGATGCGTTACGAGTCGTGAGAGTTTTATTCTTATAATCGATCGTAGCTTCCCATTTATCTAAAAGATCTGACCCTATTAGCCCATCAAAATATTCGTGGAACTTATAAACGAATAACGTCATTTCATTATCGTCTTGTAGTTCAGAAAAGGTAGGCAAAGTTAGCGAATAGTTACTACGACTTACAGCATGAACATTACATACTTCGAAAGGAGTGTAATTCAAAGGTAAATCACTGAAATATTTCTCAACTACAGCGGGACTGATGAAAGATTGATTAGCACCTGTATCAATGAGTAACTTTAAGGGTTGTGACTTGACTTCTATGTAAGGGAGCTGACGTTGGGTCTGTAGGTTGACCTCTATTTTGATTTTCGTGACAGAGGGGCTTCCTGAAAATCCTGAGTGGGTTCAGGTTGCACGGAGGCTTCCTCTACTACAGGGGGTTCATAATCGACCTGTGGATAAGGCTGGTAGTAGTCGGGTACCTCATAACCATAGGAGTATACCGGGTCATAAGTCTCGTAAGCTTCATAGTTCTCATAAGGCTCATAGCTCGGTTCATATTCCACACACTGGTTAAAATGCATCTCCCTAGTTTTAAAATAGTTGGTAGGGGGAGGATTCCCAAACTTTCTCCAATCATGAGCGTTGGCAAAGGAAGACGGGGGCAAGTGTCTTGGGGTAAAGTGGCTTACTCCACTCATAGGCCGTGGTGCTGAAGGCACTGGGCGAGGGGCTATTTTAAAAGCGTTTTCATGAGCGTTATAATTTGGGGGTGCTGCGCGGAACATTTGTTGTGTGCGCGACGGGCCAGCTGGGCGTGGTTGGTTAAACTGTGGTTTCCAGATAGGCTGTTGTTGTGGCATAGTAAAGGGCCTGGAAGGGCCGGGCATGTTATAAGGCTTGGGTTGCATAGTAAATGGTTGACTAGGTGGCAATAGTAAAGGCTGTGGTTTAGTATTCAAAAACGATTGAGCCGCGGCGGGTTTCCTGTCTAAATAATCGTTACGGTTCTGCATGTATATTGTATTAGATTCCTCGTGTACAAACTCGAGGGCCTTTTCAATCGAAACAGGACGCATGCACCTAATACGGGATCCTAATGGGTCCTTTAACCCACGTAAGAAGGCCTGTAAAGTTAATTTCTTGTATAGATCTCGCTTCGCGTCAACCGTGGTCTGCACAGATTCGTGGAGTGAGACATACGTCATTATAGTGCCAAAAAGGTTTTGGCAACGCTCGTAGAACTCCTGAGGGGAACCTTGTCCTTGGACTAGAAGAGCCAAGTCATTGTAGAGAGCGGTCTCATCACGCTGGTCTGCAAAATTGTTTATTAATGCCGTCCTAATGCCTATCCAATCCTGAGGGATCCCGTTAGCGTTAATTAAACGGGCTGCATTCCCACTAACTTTATTTAATATGCCGTTAATGAGAGCCAGTTGGTTAAGTTCGTTTGATTGTTCGCCTCCAACGAACTGTACTACTAGCTGGTCACACAATCTTATGAACCTAGTAAGCACATTAGGGTTTCCGTCAAATTCAGGGACAAGGCGAAGGGCCTTAAATATAGTGTCTAAGTCTGCCATATTATTACAACTAACGTTATCTATACCTCTATTAGCGTCTAACAAATCTAATCTATTTCTATTACAAGACCTAGGGGTCCGCGATTGCCTGGGATGGAAAATCTTGGATGATTACGATAACACTACAAATTAAGGAGAGCAAGCACAAGTAAGATTCAAGGTACTCACATAGACATCTGGTTTCTTTAGCGTATCTATGGCTGGATACAACTTCCTGCGACTCTGCGTAGATTCTGGATCCTCGATACTGGAGCTTGACAGCTACCCGGGACTTCGTGCACGGCGAAAGGGTTGATCTTCCTGATTCCTGGATTGCAAGGCGTCCCGCGGGATCCTACCGACTGCGCCAAATACGTCTGGCCGCAGGATAGCTTCTAAAAAAAACCAAAATTATTTTAACTACTTTAATTAAAACGAATTACAAGAGATGACAACTGTTCGATGTTAGAAACAAAAGTGACTTAAAACTAGGTAAACTGAGGCTCGGCGCTCGGGTGTCCACGTTGTGCTGACGCGATGACTCGTGCAAGCGCGAAGGCACGTTGTGCTGACTCCAACACTGGCGTCATTCGTCGGCTGATGCAATATTGTCAGTGTATTGCATTATCGGTGCAACCTCAGCTTATTACGTGAGGGGTGAATCCTTAACAAGTTCTTTGTTCTTGTTTATTATTAAAGTTTGTTTGTTGCTTCTGTTTATTGATGAAATTTAAATTATTATTATTATTATTTAAGTTAGGCTTGAAATCGCTCTGATTAAAATGTCGTGACGTGACTTGTTGCATCGCACTTGATTTATCGTGCTTACTGCTCATGGATTCTAAAACATCAGCGCGATCTGTCAAAAACTTATTAAATTGAATTAAATTTGGAACATCCTCGAAAGTATTACGAAGCTCTTCCCACTTCATTAGAGTGTGGTTGTCTAATTTGGATGATAACATAAAAATTATCAGAATGTCCCACTTGTCTGTCGGCTGGCCTAGACTAGCCAAAGCGCGTAGATTCTTAGTTACGTGATCTACCAAAAATCGTAAAGAACGTTCCGATTCGCGTGTGATTGGATGCACGTTAAATAGCGCATTGAGATGGTGACTGATAAGCAATCGCTTATTATCGAATCGTTCACAAAGCAGTGACCATGCGGTCGCATAATTTAATGATGACACTTCGAGGTTGGATATAATACGCGCCGCATCTCCTTCGAGGTATGAGATTAAATAATGAAATTTGTGGATTTCGGAAATTCGTTCATTTGTGTGTACTAGCGTTAAAAACGTGTCCCGAAATTCGAGCCACCGAAAATAGGAGCCGTCAAATTTCGAGATTTGAATTCTAGGTAGCTTGAAACCTGAATTCTGATCATGACTGTGAGAGTGATGGCATTGAGATTCTGGCGCCACAGATTTGCGACGAGTTTCTATTTGAATGTTTGCTTTCTCAATGAGAAGCTTAGCCTTTGCCATGCTAATAATAATATCATTCTCAATGCGTTCTCTTTCGTCAATCTCAGAGTCCAAATTTTTCGAATTTAGGATCTCAATTTCAGTCTGAAGTGTATCAAAGTTATTGGCCAATCCTTCAAATTTACCTAATTTGAGGGAAAGTTCCGCCAATTCAATGCTGGATAGATCTGATGATTCTAATGTTGAAAGGTAATTTTTAAATCTAGTTATTTGACCTTTCACCGAACTTCGCCTTGTATTTAATTCTTTGTATTTAATGTTAGGTTTTTCTACTTCGACCGTAGTCATGATTTAATTAGTTGTAATAATTCTCTTTCTGACTTAGCTGTACAGGTAAAGTCTCACTCCCCTCCGCTTGTAGACAACTTGCCGCGGGAACACAGGTCGGAGCCGCCGGTCGATCAGCTGATTGCTCCAAGTTAGATATTCTAGTGATTTACTTGAGACCGGGGCGCACCGGTTAGATCTGGAAATGTCGGCAAATCGGGTGAAAAGCAAGAAATAATGATGTTGATGATTATGGGGAATGTTGCTAAATTATTACTTTGATTTATTTGTATAATGCCGTAGCAGCATAGGCTATTTTTGATGATAAGGCTAAAAACACACAGTACTTGAAACTAACATGATTTTATGAACTGACTTTATGATTTGTATGAAAATATTGGAATTTTAACCATAAAATTGATGAAAGTATGGATAATTGTATTGTAGGAATGATTAGGAAACTATAGAATGGATGATTATAGCAACTGGATCAATGATTGATTGTATTTTGTACAAAATATATGGGCTATGAATTCGAGTGACCTTTGTACACCGGTATTATATTTATGTTGAATGGATTATGAACTGAATATTGCACTAAAATATCGAAATGATTAGATGAAATGGCTTATTATTGCCGTAATGCGTCTATTTGATGCTAGATACACATTGTGGAAGCAATAACTTTGGCTTTTAGAGGTTAGAATATGGGTAGATGTAGGAACAATGGAAGGGCACTTTTACTTAACTTTTGCCGTGTTGTGGCGAAGGCATTGGCTTCGCCAACAACCTGCTGTTGTCCGGTGATGAAAAGTAAACCTCTGGAATCCTTGGATGGATACGACGCTGTCTACTTGCTGTAAAACTTGGCACGTCGATGATGACCGCGTGAACGCGGTAATTTCTTTTTGTATTTTGTTGTATATTTCTTGTTGAAAATGTCTTGATCGCGTTCGCCAAAAAAAAAAAAACTTATGTCTTCGCTGGAGACACTGCGAGTCCTATTTGGTAGAAATAAAACCCGAAATCTGGATTGAATGTGCTTTAGTCGACGTCAAGTGCAATATTACATTTTTCTCACTGAATTAGAGTAGTTAGATTTTATATAATAAAAATGTGGGTGGGCTACTGTGGGTATTTAAAACGCCGGGTAATGAAGTTATCTAATATTTGTAACGTTGAGTTGCTGCTAAGTTTTGAAGCGGCGTTATCTTGCTGAATTGATGATCTTGCGCCGCGACAACATCATTGAAATAAGTGTTGTATAATCCTACTAATATTATAAATCCCAAAGTTTGTGTGTAAGTGTGTAAGTATGTTTGTTCCCTCTTCACGCTTTAACGGCTGAACGGATTTGGATGAAATTTGGAATGTACATAGATTATACCTAGGATTAACACATAGGCTACTTTTTAACTTGATAATAGCGGGCGAAGCCGTGGGGCACGGCTAGTTAATTATAAATTTTAATTGACATAAAATAGAAATTAATTTCTAAGACACATTCTGTAATCGGTTTATTATAAAAATTATATTGTTTACAAAATGATAAAAATAAATCATCATACTATAAATGCCTATTATAGTATGATGATTTATTTTTATTAGTAATCAAATAACCTAGAACACCTATACTATTCATTTTCCATAACTAAAACATAATTACAAAGTTATTATACAGAAAAAGAGCTCCAACAAGGTACTTAAGTTATAGCTAACTTTATATAGTGTAAAACTATTATTATTATTACAACTAAAAATATTTAAATTTTTGACGACTCAGTTGGCGCAGTGGACAGGTGTCTGCCCTCTGCGCCGTGGGTCCTGGGTTCGATTCCCGGCAGGAGCACAAGTTCCTTCCCAATGGATATTAGTGCTTCTGGTTCTGGGTGTAATGTGTGTGTGATGTGAATGTTTCCGGCACCCACGATTCAAGTCTTTGAACTTAGTGTGGGGCTGTGAGTGTGAATGCGTTTGTTGTTTGTAGGTAAGTTGAGTCACAACTTTGCCAATCAGTTAACCAATCTTACCCGAACCACAGCAAGTGTCACATCTGAAACTTAGATTGCCTTCAAACTTCTACGATGAGGTCTGTCTTTGAAGTATAATAAAGGTGACTTTACAACGTGTACTTATAAAATATATAATTTTTTTACTAAAAAATATATTTTATATGTTCTTGAGGATAAAATCTAATCAAATTAAAGCTAGGAACATGAGTTCAGAATCTTTTCTCAATATAATTATTTTTGAAAGTTCGAAGTTGAGACTTTCGAACCCTTATTAATTAAATAATTATTTATGTATAACGTTTAATATTTTATATGTAAACTATTGATGTTTTTAATGTTTATAGTTCTCATACAAAACAAAATCCTACTAATATGCAAAATCTGAAAGTTTGTGTGTAAGTATGTTTGTTCCCCTTTCACGCTTTAACGGCTGAACAGATCTGGATGAAATTTGGATTGTACCTACATAAATTTTACCTAGGATTAGCACATAGGCTACTTTTTGACTTGATAATAGCGGGCGAAGCTGCGGGGCACGGCTAGTATTTATATATATATATATTATTACTTGCCCCAGATTTATTTATTTATTTGATTGAGAGATTAGACGAGCTAGTCGCTCGCTATTTTTTAATCTGCAACACAAAAAAAACTACAAAAACATCCATCTAGAATTATGAAATGGTATCGTAATAGTTTTCAAAAATACTTTATAAGTAGGTACTTAATGCAAGTTTTGTGTTCTTTAAATAATACGTATTCTTAATAGACTAAATAAGAAAGTATGCTTAGTCTATGGTATTCTTATAAAAATAACAGTGTCACATCTTGTATCTCCAATTTCTGTTGACGATAGGTACACTTGTTAAGCCTCGTCCCAAAGGAACGGGTTCTGATTGCGATCGAGCTGACAATGATATATCGTGGGACAGATTAGTCAATCTTCGACTTTTACGATCGTCTTTGTTTGGAAATGTTTTTGGGAAACAATCATGAATAGTGATTCAAACGATATAAATGTCTCAGCAGCAGCATAGTATCACTTAGACAGGGATGCACATAGCTCAAACATTTTGGCAGCAGCCGTATATGCGAATGTGAATAGCAATTTTTTTAATAGTAAAATGGATTGAAGGTGTTCTGATATTTATAATATGATATTCATACAATATTTTATGAATATACAAGATATTCATGAAACAATCCTCCTTCAACGCATTCCAGTATTGTAGAACAGGCTAATAATTAAGCTAATCAGTTGTGTTCAGATGATTTTTAGGGTTCCGTACCCAAAGGGTAAAACGGGACCCTATTACTAAGACTCAGCTGTCCGTCCGTCTGTCATCAGGCTGTATCTCAAGAACCGTGATAGATAGACAGTTGAAATTTTCACACATGATGTATTTCTATTGCCGCTAAATCAAGAAATACTAAAAAACAGAATAAAATAAATATTTATGGGGGCTCCCATACAACAAACATCATTTTTTGCTCGTTTTTGCTCGATATCGATAAATGCAACAGATAGACGCTTGAAATATTCACAGAATATTTAGTTACATATTCATTTTACAAATAAATAATTAAATCAAAATAAAACAAATATATTAAAAATTAATAATAAATAATTTCTCATACAACAAACGTGATTTTTTATAGATAATGGTACGGAACCCTTCGTGCACGAGTCCGTCTCGCACTTGGCCGGTTATTTAGGTATCAAAGTAAATACCTGAAATTACAATGCAAAATGTAAAAAGAAAATCAAGAGACCCAAATTATTACTTAGAGCGGGCAGTGCCCCTAGCTGCTCCATAATATCAGTCTTCTCGAGACCATGGCCAATGCAACTTGGCCGAAACGTCGAGGTAAATAAAAATAGTTTTTTAGCGCGATTAAGTCCCGAGATATTACCTAAACTATGTGCTCAATAATAATATAGTTAAGTTAGTTAAATTTCATGCTTTACCGCTTGCATTAACTAAGCTATCTAAGCAAACTTGATTATTGCAATCAATTTATCTATATCTCTAATTCGTTCATTATAATTATCCATTTCATTAATTTTATCTTTATGTTCAACACCAGCATAGCTTAAGTTAGTTTAACAAATACCCTCAGTAATATTATCGCTGTATTCTAATATCCTCTAGTTTTAGCGTTGTAGGTACTACTAAATAGATCGTGAACTTACGCACACAAACAAAAGCATGAACGTATAAGTATCGAAAACAAAGTAAAAGTTAGTATCAAAATATTTATATAATTTAGGACACACTACTTCGACAGTTTTATAAACAAGCTAACTGACTTGCACACAAATAAAACATGCATAAAACCCAAAGCAGCTGATCATTCAATGCACAATGGCACCTGTGTTCAATATTTAAATATGTTTACGATAATCCTACCATGAATTGAGTACTAATACCAACCGGCCATATGGTATGCCGATTTTTAACAAAAGCGAACTCTACACCCCGACTGGCATTGCAATCATCCCTTATACATTCAATAGTCTTCTCTTTTGGATCGTTCACCCTATTAATTGTCAAAATTTCTTTTATCACTACTCCAGGCATATTGTCAATCTTATCGGTATCGGTTTAAAGTTCAAAATATATTACTGGATTAGTCTAACTAACAAGCTCGTTTATAGACGTTCTGACGCTTTTAACTTCCACTGGTACTTTTGCGTCTATAGTTGTTAAACATTGATATTGAAATTTAACTCTTGTGGCATTTGATTTAAAGTTGATTCTAGATATATCATTTGCATTGGTCAACTTGTGACAAAAATCTAAACTATTCTGCACTTTATTTTTCTAATGCTAGGGTATATTTTAGTATATTGGGTATTAAAGCTAATTCAAACGAATAATCGCCAAGCATTAGAATGGATTCAGCGAGCACTTGTTTATGAATTTTTAGACCATATGGTGTAAAAGCCGCTATGGACAATGCACCCCCATAGCCCTATTACCATATGGATCGCGTTAAATGCATTTTGAAGAGAATCGTATTGGGTTAGATGACCTCGAGATATTGATCGATAGTTGCCAGAGAATCTGGAGTTTGTCAGCTATACAAGTAGTTTTATTCTTTCATATTAAAGGGATATATTGTAAAATTCATCAGAGCGCAGGCTTAGGCAAGGCGAGACACGACACACCTTGTCATAATGTTAATAGATAATTGGCTCAATGTATTACCACCGTAACATCACCGTTTAAAGAGGTAATGCAACCCAATTTAAAGGCTCAAAATTTGAAGCCACTCGTTTTTATGGTTTAGGCACTAAATGCCTCTGTCGGGCGGAACCAGTCAATTTGGGGACCTAGCTTCGCTTAGTCAATTATGATTTAAGTGGGCTAAGGGATGACATTACGCTTATCGGCCGAAGGCCTGCTTGGCGCAGTCTCTGCTTCTGGACCGGGGTTTGATTTCCGGTAGAAGCACACAACTTCAAAAGGGACATTTGTGCTTCTGGTTCTAGGTGTGATCGAGTGAGTAATGTTAATGCTTCTGGCACTTGCGATACATTTCTTTGAACTTAGTGTAGGCTGCAGTAAATGTATAAGATTTTTATTCATAAATGGGTTTCATAGGTCGTATTAATACACTTAAAAAAAATCACGATACAACAATTGTTTTTCTTTGACCGATTCCGCATTGAGTTTATTTGTCAATGTTACAATATTAGAATTTATAATCTTTACCTCTTTTTCAATGTCACACACATCACGTAGCCAGCTGCCAAGCCAGCTGTAAATCAGGTATCCACTTGTCGGTTTTTAATGTTTTCGTTGTGCGCACGCGCAAGTAAACATTTTGCACAATGCCATCCAGTTATGCACTTCGTATAGTTGACAATAGGGGAGTATCAGGGAAAAACGATTTTGATACTAGAATTGGTCTTCGTTTATATCTAAAACTTAATAAAATTAAACAATTTCCTTTTTCGTAAAACTTTTAATCCTGGTTTTAGGGATATACTTATATGTTATCAGATCTCAATTCCGCGCTAAGCTCAAGTGGCTTCCCATACGTCTTCGCCGGGATACCCATATACTTTATCTTCTTTATAATATATTATTTAATCCTGCAACCCCGGTTTATCTCAAGGAACGATTTGAGTTCTACCAAAATCCTCGTTACAGATCCTATGAAAAATTAAAACTTAAAATGCCCATACATAGTACAGTATTCACTGACAAGTCTTTTGCTATTCAAGCGGTTCGTCTATGGAATGCGCTGCCTACTTTTATAAGAAAGACGCAAACACTCGAGACATTTAAAGTAAGAGTAAAGAAACATTATTTATCACAGCTTATAAGAAAACATTATCATGTTTCATCACTAATATTTATTTATTTTTAGGTTATATTAAGTATGTGTATTATAATATTTATATATGTATTGTATATTATTTATGTATTTTGTATTTATCTTTAATTTATGTATGTAACTATATGTATATGATTTGTTTAATTACATTAATAATTATATGTATGTTTAAAATTTTGCATGTATGTATAATGATCATTGCCACACCACCGATCACTTTTTGTTATACTTTTTTATCCTTTCCATCCTAAGGTTGCCTGGAAGAGATCGCTGCTTAGCGATAAGGCCGCCGATTGTACTGCTATATTGATATTTTTTCTATTGTTAATTAATATTTTTCTTGGTGTGCAATAAAGAGTATTTGTATTGTATTGTAAATTAGAGTTTGACCAATTTATGCACCAGTTCGTATCTACGTGTATGTGTGTGTATGATCAAGAATTGTGAGAATAGTATCTATAGATACTTACTATATAATAATAAGGACTAATTGCCGAAACATCGTTTGAAGCTGGTAGATAGATTTTGAAGTATTTTTATGCAAGGCTTTGAACACTGACTGGAATATATCACCTGATGTAAATTGAAGATTAGGCCAAAGATGTAACATGCTTACCTATAAGATACCCAATATCCGGATGACCGAGCTTTGCTCGGTTTTTTGTTTTTTGTAGAATGTGTTTGAATTTGTAGCCTCAGAAAGCTTCATCTAGTGTCGAGTAGAAACAGTTTTTTACATCGGTCATGGCGTAATAGAAGGCGCTGATAGTTTCTTAAAACCGCGTTTTCAAACGCAGTTTGGGAACCGAGCATTTCTCGGACCTGGGACGATTTGATAAATCGATTCCTTGGGCCGAAAAACCCCTAATCTGTAACTTTTATGAAAATCGTTGGAGCCGTTTCCGAGATCCAGATTACACATATATTTATATATATATATATATATATATATACAAGAATTACTTGTTTAAAGGTATTATAGATAGATTAACTCTAGACTTAAAAACACCCAAACTCTTCCTCCATGGACTTCAATGATTCTTCTTTTACCGGAAACTAAAGCTCACGATAAGGTTCTTACAATACCAAGGCGTGTGTTTGTGACACAAAAGTTTTTAAAAATATGTACGTGATATCTATAAACATAATCAGATCAAGTATCAAGACCACTTCTTCACCAACTCCATACAATCCCACAACATATGGGCCCGTGTGCCGCCATGTGATTGCGTATTATGGTCTCAGACCATCCCCTTTATCTAAGTAATCAGGGCAGTTCGCTTTGAAGTGATAATTTGAGACCATTGATTACAATGAGTGCAGATTTTTTGCTTTACAAATGGTAAATATCTAAAGGTTACGATATTTATTTATTTGAAAAAATCATAGAAATAAACGCACTAAACATAAACGCTTTCACACTCACAGCTCCACACTAAGTTCGATGACTTGTGTCGTGGGTGCCAGAAATTTACATCACACACACAATCACAACCAGAACCAGAAACACAAGTTTTCCTAGGGGAAAAAACTTATGCTCCCGCCGGGAATCGAACCCGATACCCCTGCTTTGAAGGCGAACGCTCACCCAACTAAGCCAGCAGTTTGTAACTCAAAGTCTAGTTCTTTGAAATCTTAAAAGTATTTACACTTTCAAGAATTAAAAGATCTTCTTGTATTATTTTTTTTGTTTCCGCCGTTTTTTCCTCCTACAAAGGTTGGAGACTTTTTTTAGCAAAACAATTTGCTATTTTTATTTCTGAAGGTCGATTTATCATAATTTCGCCTTTAGTTTCACACGCTTTTGTTTGTTAGTAGATACGAGTGACTTCTTGTATTAGATACGCAAATGTTTAACCGACACGTTAAGTTATGATTTACTTGTGAGCATGATTTAAGATGAACTGACATAAAATTTGTCAAACGTTTTTTGACTAGGGATTCAGGAATATACAAAACTTTGTAAAACAAAATGTTCAATTAAAGAATGTTGACTGATTGACCTGTACTTTCGAAATACCTGTTGTGGAACATCGTTTTCAATCGGCAAGGGCACCGCGTGTAGGGGAAGTCAGTTCGATCGGCCATAGTTTAGTTTTATATAGACCATAATAACAATATTTGGCTACCAATACAGAGACCAAAGTGAAAATATACACCGTTACAACAATATCGATTTCATTCGACATTAGTCGACTCCCTAAGTACCCGATTCAAAGGGCCTACTCCCTAGAGTGAGTGAAGCCCTAAGGTACATATGGCGTGTAAATGCCCATCGTATTGCAGCCCAGACAGCCCTTGGTTTAAAACTGCTATGCGGTCTGCAATGGTTAACATGTGGTTGGATGATCGGCTTTGTTCAAAACCTTGTAATTGACGATGGTGAAATTCTAGCTGATGTTTTTAAAATTTTTGACGTCTTATATCCGTTTTAAGTTTGTCCACATATTTTTTATAAATAACAGTAGTAGACGTCGTTAATACTTCTTCTTTAATCTACATAGTGACTCAATCTTCACATGCTTTATCCGTATTCCAATAGTGGATGAGTTTTTAATGAAATTAATAGGTAATTCAATAATAATACTCCACACTTCTTACTTTTTCTCTACATTATTTGTGATTTCACCTAAATGTGAAATAGAATATATCAAATTACAACTTGCAGTCAAACATCCAAGATCAACGCTTTTGACTACAATTAACTAAACGAACCTATTGCTTTTGTTTAAAAAGTAGACCGCAATCTAATACAAACTCATTCAAAAGTACCAGAACAAATAAAGCAAACTCAAACTCTGCGAACTCTTCGGTCTTTCTAACCTCAAAAAACCATACACCCTCTGCCAAAGCGACGAATCCGCTGCCATATGTCGTGAAAAATTCTGCAGTAATTGCATTAACTTACCCTAAGGCAACTACCCCTGCTTTTAATTACGACGACCCACTTAGACATATGTGGTGCAGAATCTGCAGATGAATATTGTATTACTGTGGAGAGTAGTTTGGGTCGCGATGTTCTCCGAAGCATCGTCTAAATGCTTGTCTACTTGTTGTATGGACTCTTCGCTTTGAAAATTTATGCGGCTAAGAAGAAACATTTTATGAGTTCTAGTTAATTATACCGTAAGGGAATTATGACGCTAGTCTTGAGCTCCAACTCCTTGTTTTTTTTTTATTATTAAAATTCGAAATTCTGTAGAATCGAAAACAAGAGAATATTTTAAACTTTCGCGAACTTCAATCATGTCTATGTGAGAAAACCGGGTCTTTTCGCGCTTTTAACAAGAGATCGAAAGAAACAAGGTAAGTATGCCAACTGTATGATATAAATAGATGATGGATGACACATTTTCCTAATCAATTCTGATCGGCTATCGTTTAGCCACTAATTTCCCTTAGGTGGATTTTTCTGCATGAGAGTTGTTACCAAAGATTTTATTTCGATGCAGGCCTGGCACGTGGAAACCAAATGTAACACCATGGCATTGGTTGTACAATCTCAAAAGTAGCTACACAAAGTACTCACTATTGGATTTTTTCAATAATGTATTACGTTCTAGTAACACTTACGATTATTTATTAATTTTCTCTTAATTTTACACATTTTTGTATAAATATTGAGGCAATGTTTTACATAAGTTATTTGAAGAGAACGATTCATTAGTAATATGTATCTAAAGCTAACGTGATGTTAAATGATTCTGAATCTAGGCGATGATGATGATCTTCTGCAGTATACTTTATTTGTAGTATGAAAACTGTCGAGCTGTGATACTTATTTATCAGAATGTAATTTTTTTCAAATATATGTTTTACTGCAACTATCAAAATCTTCACCGAAAAATTGTGGCTTATGAAATCGCTTCTGAATTATGAATTCTAAAATGAAGCATACCAAAAACAGAAATTCAATAAAATTAAACGACCTCACAATTTCCACAACAAACCATCGTAATAAGCAACCAGAGAGCTGGGAATGCAAATCCAGACAATATGAATATGAAATATGGGTTCAAGAAATCCTGAGCAGAGGTGAACAAAAAAAAGGAAAAGCTACCGAAAACAAATGAACAGAAAAAGTTCAAAAGTACATTGTAGCAGAACACAGGGCAGGAAACGCCGCGTGAATAACTAGGTCTTTGTTGGAAGGAAACAACGGTATTTTTCTTTACTTTATTATTGTGGAGATTTTAATGTAAGTTTGCGCTTGTTGGCTATTACGTAGATATTTATTGAAGTGGTTTACATTGTTAGAAGTAGAGTAAATAGGTGAGTTTTTGTTTATGGAACACCAAATATTTTGTGGAGGTTTTGATGACAAAGAATTTCAACAACGGTTCATGTTTTTGTAAAATGATGAAGATTAGTTTTGTATCAAACCATTATTATAAAAATAGTGAGAGTCTGAAAATTTAAAGATTTATCACGTGTTACGTCTTAATTATAATTGATAGTAGATGATCTTGAAAGAGAAAGCTACTTTTTATTTTAAGGAAAAATCGAGCTTGTATATTTATAAATCAATCATTGGCATAAACATACATTAACCCTATTTAATTTTAATAAGGCTTTAAAATTATACCTTCAAAGTGGAATACTGAGGATTGTGTCATATAACATTCAAGTATAATATCGGTCATATCGTTATTAACATTATTGGTAACTACTGTACCTACAAACTCTATAATTTTAATTGCATCAAAAAACTATTCACACAATTCAAATTCATTAAGTGCCAAACCATCAATACAAATGGTTCATCCATAACCAAACATCAACAAAATTACGCAAGAGAAAATCCATACGAAATCATAAAAAAGCGAAGTAACCCTCTAATGAATGGGCTCATTACATATTCCGGATCCACTGGGTCGGTCCGTCTGGCCCACAGTGATTTATGAACTATTTTTTGTTGATTTTCCTTTGGAACTTCAGCCAAGATTTTCAAAGGCAAGCGCCGAGCCAAGAGTGTTGTACGGAGGAGCATATTGATAGGAATGGGTTAATTAAATTGTATTTTTTGGCTTGTGGATTATTTTTATTAGATACTTTGGTCCGTTGGGAAGTACCCGTAATTATTGCTTTTTTGGATAAATTCTTTGCTTTATTTTTATTATTACTATAATACAATTATTTAAGTGGAAAGTAAAGAGATCTTTGGAATATGAAAATTAAACTATCTATTACACATAATTTATACTGTTTACGGTTTATACCATGTAAATATATGTAAGCTTAGTTTGTAGTCGACTAGTTTCGGACAAATTTGTTGTCCTTCATCAAGATGAGTCAGTTCTTTGGAATAGCTATAAACATACATACACACATATAGTGATAAATTTAGAAAGGAAAAATTATCGCTTACATACACACGTTGACGAGTGTCTGTGTTTAGGTCCGGTGACATAAAAATTCAAGTTTTGTGAACTTCTCACATCTTCTTAAAAAAATTGCCACACAGCCAAATCTTTTTCAATGTCAAACAGATTTAATATATCGAATAAATTTAATTGTATTAATTTAAAACGTCCAATTCTTTAAATTTATTTAATAGTCTTTCCATTTGCTAAAAATATACAGTACAGAGACCACCATTTGTCATATTATACTAGATTTTAATGAAAACATAACAAAGGTCAATATTTACAAAGTTAAATAAGCGATAAAACCTTTAAATGTTAATAGTTTAACATAATCATTGCCGTAACTATACATATCAAACCTTACAAATGTCATCACTCAACTCATTATCTCAAAACATAATACTGCAAATCCGTGGCTGCCGTGTTTAATTCACATTAACCACGATGTCAAGCGAACATTAACACAAAGCGTTCAATGCTGAATGTCTCAATTCATCGTTATGGCCCCTGCGCCCTCTGGTGTGGTCTTTTATGACCGTAGAGAAGGGGAAGCAGTATGGATTGTCCATCTTCAGTAATTTGGAAGTGTTAGAGCAGCTGTGGATAGTTCTTAATTCTCTTCTACGCCGTGCTATGGGTTAATCGATTTTCCAACTATATGTATTTTATAGGTTATTGTAAGTACAATAGTCCTTCTAAGTAGAAAGATAGAAGTAGGGAAGTGTGAAAGAAGCGTGTGTAGAAGGTAGTGTGTACGTTAAGCCTAGACTGGGACTAATTCTCAAGAATAGCTGTCAAGATATAGTTTGGTGTGACGATTTTGTTATTTATGTAATAATATCGTAATAGTTCGTGTATGCTACCTCGTTTCAGTTTGGTTAGCAGCTTCTGAGGATTCCTCGAATGGAAACAAAACATAATTGTCGAAGAGATATCTCTTGTATGATGTAATTAACAGTAGATGAGTATGAAGTATACATTACATTACATAACAATATTATCAGTTATTGATATACGTTCAGTATTGACTAATTAAATCAATGTTTATGTTAATTTAATTATCGTCACAGGCCTCTTACTGTTGTAGAATGTATTGTAGCCGCTGAGTGTCGCAGGGTTAACTTAATTCGATGGAAAGATACGTCCGCGCTTTTAACCCTACAATATTAGATGGTTTGTAATGTATTTCTTTAATGGTTTTTGTTAATAGTTGAAATCTTTCTATTGAGTTATGAATTCTGTTGTGGGTGCCGGAAACATTCACATCACACCCTGAACCAGAAACACAATTTTTCCTTGAAGAGAATTGAAGAGAGAAATCGGGAATCGAACTCGATGCCTCTTAGAAGGCAAACCCGCAATCAAATGTGAAGTCATTATATAATTATATAAAGCTCTCGGCTCGCAACAAGAGCTCATGGACGCTGCACCAAATGCAGTTCGGGTGACTGAGTTCTGGGCCTCAGCTATTTAACAGTTTGCTATCGACACGCTAAGAAGAAGAAGATTATACAAAAATCATAGTTAATATCATTTTTATAAAAAGTTTTATAAAATTGAAAACCACGAATAGGCCATCACAATTAAATCTTTACACAAAACTTCGTGTCTGTGATGTTGAAACTTGAAGAGTTCTTTTATTTGGAGCTGCTACTATACGTATAAAAATGCTTTGTCATCGGAACTGAACTAACATGGAAAAATTCAACTCCAAGTTAAGATAAAAAGGAAGTGGTTCTTATTCAGATTACAAGAAACTAAATTACATACCTACATTGCAAGTTCAATTTGAAAAAAGTTTGTGAGAAAATAGCTCATGTTACTAGTAGCAATTCTCAAGGACCAATTTTTAATCTAGGCCTTCTTTTTTTTCTTTTTTTTTATGATAGATAGGCAAGCATTTGACCACTATCTCACCTGATGGAAAGTGAAGATGCGGCCGAAGATGTGACATGCTTGCCTAGAAAATACCTATTCACTCTAGACTTGAAGACACCCAGATTGTACTGTTCGGGAAACAAAGACGCAGGCAATGAGTTCCACTCCCTCGCTGTACGGATGATAAACTAAAGTGCTGACATCGCATACATCTACCAGTGAGATAGTGATCAAACTCTAACAAGAAATAAAAAAATACTATTAACTGAAACTGAATTGAGATATAGTATAAACCACTCCGACTTTAGCTAAACAAAGTCAACCCTTTCTCTAGATACAGACACATTCCAGCTATCTAAGCGCGAAAACAAATTGCCTGCTGGTCTCTACTAATTAAAGGAAATGGTCTAGAAACAAGATTGCGTTATTGTTCTCTCTAAATCTTCTACCATCTCTTTCCAACTCGAATATTAAGATATCCCCCCGTCCTGCTCTCTCTAAACGTTTCGGCGATGTCACTCATTATGCTAAATATCCCTACCCCCTTTTGTTCGCGGGTACATCTCGATAAGCGAGGGATTTTTCTACTTTTTCTTTTCTCTGACAGTTGGTATATGGAAGTGTATTAAGATAATTCGCTCGAGGTGTTTTTATAAGACGCTTAATTATATCTGTGGTCCGGATTTTTTATTTTTTTGGTGAAAATGTGGTTCCATTTTGAGCTAGAGCTTTTGTGGTAGAAATCTTTTTAGTGAAATTAGTAAGATTAGTTTTTGTTATATGGAATGAATGGCAATATAGGTAGTTTTAGAGATAAATGATATATTGTGGTATGTATGTGGAATTAGAAGTGTGACAGAATCTAAATAAAGCGGTATCACCTAGTATACTATTCATGGTAGTAATGATATAAAGGGAACAGATTACTTTATCATTATTAAACCACTATTTAGTAAATCATTTGTTGCCATAGTCGTCATGTGAGTCGTCAATGAGTACGTACCTACCACTGTATTGTAAGCTATCGAAATATATCAAAATAATAAGTAATATGCTTACCACAGCTTTGTGTAAGTGTAAAATCAAACAAAAATACTAGTCTTAAGACGTTAGGTACCTGCACAAAAATGTCAAAACAAGCACTAACCGTTTCATTATCTAATAACGACAATCAAAATCGTTAATTCACATGGGCCCCAAAGAGGCACTCATGAAAGTTAATGTCTCTACTGCCAGATTCGCATAATTATTGCCATCTCGAGAATAACCTGACAAGAAATTCGGCGGCGCATTTTTTTAATTAGTTTTTTTTTAATCATTGTTAATACGACCAGTCAGCAGTGCATGGACAGGTCTCCGTCCTCTGCGCCGTGGGTCCTGGTTTCGATTCCCGGCAGGAGCACGAATTCCTTCCCAAGAGATATTAGTGCTTCTGGTTCTGGATGTAATGTGTGTGTGATGTAAATGTTTCCGGCACCCACGATACAAGTCTTTGAACTTAGTGTGGGGCTGTGAGTGTGAATGCGTTTGTTTGTTTTTGTTTGTTTAATAACTAATACATAATTATATTAACCTAGGTGTATATATTATATAGTCGCTAGAAAGCGCTTGTGCAGTTTGCCTTCATGCATCCTTGTTTTTAATGTATTTATATATCTATATTTGAAAGATACTATGTTCAAAAAAATCTAACAAAATGCTTTAATAAAAATGCCAGCAGATTCAAACCACTCACCGCATATTGGAAAACGAGCATTTTTTAATAAATCGTGGAACATTCGCCATTACGCCGGGACACCTTATTTCATTACGCCATTCCATTAGTGAGATACGCCAAATTCTATTAAACTCTTTTTGAAACAGCGTTGAGCCAGCTTTTCTGTTACGTGGGTGGGTTCAGCCTTATGGCATTGGAATACGGTTGAATATATGGTAGAGAAATTATGCTATTGCTCGTTTAGTGATGGGAATGGATTTCTACTATTGAGAAAAATCTTGTATAACGTCCCAGGTGAGACTGGCACGTCTAAAAATGAAAAACAAACAAAAGCATTCACACTCACAGCCCGAAACTAAGTTCAAAGACTTGTATCGTGGGCGCCGGAAACATTCACATCACACACATTACAACCAGAACCAGAAGCACAAATATCCCTTGGGATGGAATGTCTGCTCCTGCTGAGAATCGAACCCAGGACCCACGGCGCAGAGGGCGGTGACCTGTCCACTGCGCCAACTGGGATAAAAAAGTTAACTACAGTAAGTTTTGGAAACAAATTCAAGGAACTTTGTTGCGTGTCGTATTTAAACTATAATAATAATAATAATTGAAACGCAAGCAAAGGTTAAAAAACCGTCTTCATCGCTTATATTTCGGTTTTGGCTTGACCAATTTCGATAAAATTTATATGAGACCACCTCTGAAGTATCTCTACCAAACAAAAAATATCATCAAAATCGATTCATAATCGGCGGAGATATCGCGTAACATACATACAAAAAAAAAACATACAGTTGAATTGAGAACCTCCTTTTTGGATCGTTTGATAAATAGTAAGTAGTAGCTGCATTAAGTAATAATTTGGTAGCGAAGTATGATACAATAGAACTTGGTGATGGTTATGAGAACAATATAATGCAGTGCAAGACTAGATATCAAAAAACTAGGTACTGATATTAATTAAACCTTCACCAGGCTTCAAATGACTTGTTTTTCTGTAAAATAAAGAATCTTCATTTTATGGGTTCCGTTAAAAATACCTAATACTAAAATTGTTGCATTAAATTTACACCTAGTATAGTCTCACGTGTTAAACATGATTAAAAGTATCCTATTTCAGAGGTCTAGACCAGGGGTCGGCAACCTGCGGCTCGCGAGCCACATGAGCTCTTTGTAAGTGAAACTGCGGCTCTTTAGTTCCATACGCAAATATTATTTATTAAAAAATAAATTAAAAAGACTTTCTAAATTGATTAACGAGGATTAGGCGCCATTTCTATCGAGCCATTAACAAGCCTCCAAAGGTAACGGAAAAGAACATTTATACAGTTGAACCAAGTAAATAACCAGTAGGTATTATTGTTAGAATTAGGATTATTGTTGGCAAGAAAAAAAATGTGGCTCTATAAAACTTTGAATCTTTGTAAATTGTAATTGTAATACCAAATATCCAAACCAAGTAATTGTAACAAAAATATCTGTAATAATTATACGAACTTTTAAGGTATCCCCCCGCATCGGAGAAACGTGTTAATGCTCACAAAAATTTATAAAAAGCGTAATTTTTATAAGTCAGGTAGAAAAGTCGACGAAGTTTTATTTGCTGATGCCATTTTTTATTAACGGTAAGAAACAGTGTTCAGGCATTAACTACCGAGTTACAATCTTGTTGATGTAACGGGACTGCGAGCTGCGTGTCCCATCCCTAAACGATGATTTTTGAAACACAAAGGGTGAATGCGAAAGGGTGTGCGATTCTAAAATTTAAATTTATGTTTCGTTAGATTCGATCGTGCTTACCGGCATGCTCTGAATGGACCGATAGGCTTTTTTTTAATATGATTTATTTCAGAGGGTACTTTTATGTTTCAATTTGATTCGGAACAAATAGAGAACCTATTGTATCAAAGTTGTTTGTGGGGAAGATTAATTAGTGGTGTATCTTACAGCACCTCTTAAAAATTATTTATTTAGGCTTTAAATAATTAGCCTTCGAGCTCACTAATACTTTTAAGTGAGTTTTTTTTATGCTCTAAAGGCGAGCATTGGTCCACTATCTTACCTGATGGAAAGTACAGATACGGCTGAAGACGTAGAATGGATCTCGAATAGTCCCTCATGATGATGATGATGATGATTATCTTCAAAAAGAATCTCTCTCATAGTCAACTTAGTTTTTTTTGACTAGGTTTTTATTTCTTGGGATAAAAGTTTATGAGAATTTGTATGTTTTTTATATTCTGACTCAAACGTAAACATAAATATAAACGTAAGCTTTTTTTTTAACCTTAAACGTATTTGTAAGCGAAACAAAAAAGCTAATTGCTGCAAGTTTTTTTTTTATTATTATTATATAAAAAAGCTACATAGACGGGAGCACTTCAAACAGAAATAATAATTTCCTCAAAGGGGACAACTCGACCACGTAGTCGAATGTTTCGCGGTCGAGATGTCTACCATCTCAAGACAAAACACTCTATCACCACACAATTGACAGCAAACTAACAAAAACGTCGTATATCTATAAAGGCAGGTGCCATGGATAGTTACAATGCGAACTACAAGGGCTGTCGGAACAATACTCGTGACTTACTCCGTCCAGGGTTATTAGCAGAACAAACGTTGCGAGGGTTGGTTTGGTGACCCTAGTGAAGTCGGGGTGAGGTTGCTTGATTCAATACTGAAGCTTGTGTAGTTACCAGGAACTGTATAAAACACTTTCACACTCACAGCCTCACACTAAGTACCATGACGTGAGTCGTGGGTAGTTCGAGCACAAACACCGTGACCCGAGACTTTTATACATTCGAGAAGATGTAAAAAATAAGCAAGGCTTTTCACCCGAAAGCAATTGTCACTGTCTCTCTTAAGTTTTCTGAACTTTGTTTAACAAAGTCTTGTTACACAGAGTAACAATCCTTCCGAACGAAAAAAATAATTTAAAGTGGCAAGACATGAGACTAGCTTCTAGGAAGTGGACCGCATAAAGTGTGTGCAATACATAGCTTATACCTACATAGGCTACTTTTAAGCTTGATAAACGCAGGCAAAGTCACGGGACACGGCTAGTTATGTAAATATACAAAATGATCCAGTGAAAACAGCAACGAATGAAATAACCGAAATGAAAACAGCCCTCTGCAAAGCAATTGTCGTTTTGTTTAGGCACCCACATCATACGAGAACTTAGGGTTGCTTCTTCACTAAAAGCTCTGCCAACCATGGTACAAAAAAATCTGTTGGGTGAACATAAAAGTGGAATCTGTAATAGTTACCTTTTTATGCCCGATAGGCAAGCATTTTTCCACAATCTCACCAGATGGAAAGTGATGATGCGGCCGAAAATGTTGCTTGCCCGGATTATACCGGTCGAAAAACCGGAGTGCGTATTCGCCTTCTAAGAGGGTTATCGGGTTCGATTTCCTTCAACACAAGGTTAGTCCCCAAGGAAAGGTTGTGTTGTTTTCTGTCTGTTGTGAATGTTTCCGGCACCATGATACAAGTCATCAAACTTAGTAAAAGGGGCTGTGAGTGTGAAAGCGTATATGTCGCGTCTATGTTTATGTTATTTTATTGTTGTACTCTAATTATCCTTACAATGACAAAAATCCAAAAAATGTGTGCGAGTGTGTGTGTGTGTAGTGTGTTTGAAACAAGGCATTTCTATAACGGCTGAACGGGTTTCTACAAAAAAGTGTAGTAGAGACTTGGAAAACAACAAAACTTATTAGTCTATTTTGTATCCTAATATAGAAGGTATGAAAAACTACTAATAATAAAAATGTTACATAAGCTAACATACCACAACAAAAAACTGCATTTAGAATTAACGTATTTACGAAATTTTTCAAACTCAAAGCCGAAAAAAACAATTCGACTTCTACCTTCTGTTATCTGAATTAGGTTTTGTTTTAATTTGCACAAAAAATAGCAGCAACCCTAGCCGCGTGTCCTCTAGTGAGTTGGTGACAATGGGCCGACGAATAGTTATCTATTTAAACCTGGATTAGCACTCGATAAACCGTGATTAATGGACGGCCCGACGGACTGTAACGTTAGCAACAAAATACATCTGTGTCTCCTTCAATTTTGCAATAATTATAGTCATTTTACGCAAAAACACGTGGAGGTATCTTCTAGAAAAACGTGCACCATCGTTGACCACATCTTCACTTTTCTTAGATGTTAAATTGGTCAAACGTTTGCTTATCGTGAAAAAAAAGGTTATACGCGGTGTAGGTTTAGATGATGCAAGTAACTAGTAATATAAAAAAAAACAAACAAATCAACAAACGCATTCACACTCACAGCCTCACACTAAGTTCAAAGACTTGTATTGTGGGTGCTGGAAACATTCACATCACACACACATCACACCCAAAACCAGAACCACAAATATCCTTTGAGAAGGTATTTGTGCTTGTGCTGGGATTCGAGGACCCACGGCGCAGTGGGCGGAGATCTGTCCACTTCTTCGCCAACTGGGTCGTCATTCAGTATTATAAATAACTGACTACCTAGTCCTGAAATCGATATTTGCATGTTACTATTTTGACCAACTGAGTTGAACTAGTAATACACTAAGCCCACCAGTTAAATACTGGCACTGGAGTTAAATAAATACATTTTATTTCATTTCATCAGTCTATCCGATTGATTCCTTTCTTATTTTACGTAATTTATAGTTATGATTATAATAGAATAAATTGCAAATTAAAGGAGATTTATTATTTATAATTAAGGGAAACTTAAAAAAAAACACAGTTTGGTAACAATACTAAATTTAAATTCAAAAGTTTATTGCAATCTTTAGTAGTCAGCATATTATGCTGTTATACGTTTAAAGTTAATTAGAGGCCCTGTTAGGCACAATAATATTAGAGCTGAGGAGGACGGACGTCTTGTTTTAATAAAAGTATGAATATTTATTTTATGTAATTGCTGAAATAAAAAATATTAAATAATAATTTCATATTATCCATATTTTTATTATTTATTCTAAATAATATTAATATTTGCAGCCAACTTAAGTTAGGATAAAAAATATCCTGTTTTTTAGTATTGTTGCTGCTGACGCTACCAATGCTCCGCACAGTAGCGTGGCAGCGTATTTGCAGCGAAGCGCGGAAGGTGTCGCTGCGCTCAACAGATAGTGGATTACTGTGCATGCGCTAATTTATAGCATTTTTAACTTTAAAATTATTAAAAAAGAGACCAAAATTCTCACGTGGCACCACTCAATCATGTCTACTATGATTTTATAGTCCATATCGTCCAGAGCGATGTCGGCACAACACGAACGAAATCTTCTTCTTCGTGTCGATGACAGGTATACATTTGTTATACTATATAACTAGTTTATATTATAGGTTTAGATACATTTTTTGACCAGAAAGTGTCTACTTTCTCTGCTACTCTGGAATAGCTTTTCCAATGTATTCCAGCAAGTTCGACATGGTCTGCATAAGGGTGCCGCAGTTGCACTGCATTTCGGATTGGTCTATCATATCCCACCCATGCAGGTTGCCCTTACAGCGCCCGAGCTCAATTGAAAATATGACGGGTTTGATAGCGTATATTTTGTATTATCTTTATTCTTGATGTTTTGAACCCATAGCAGCGTGTGTACAACTATCACTAAAACTTAAAATAATTATGGACTTATACGTATATACATATATATCTATGTAGTGAACATATTATATATCAAGAGTTATTTGTACTCGGCCACCTGACATTAAACTTCCTTGGGCATGCTTTTGTTATCCAGTGCACCACGTGCATGCAGGTAAGGTTAGCTTAGGTGACTGTTTAATACGTGATTTCATATATGATATATTTAACAGTTCTAGAACGCCAACGACGCTGTTACTAGTTGTAGATCATGGAAGAACAACTATCATCACAGAGATCACATTCCAATTTCAAAACGGAATGACAATGCCAGTAATCCTGCACTTGTGCTATACGATGCTATATCATCGCCAGGAGCTCTGCGATCTACCGCTTATAATCTGTGAACATTCGCCTACCCTTTAACCAATACGTGACCACTGTCAGGGAGGATGAGGAAGCTTTGGATATGACGATCATATGAATATTATACATTCAAAAGGTTAAATATATTAATTGTAAAGACACACTCTTTATTATATTAGCGCATGTGTTCACAACTTCACGTATACGATATGATACACCTAAGTTGATACAAGTTAAGATACCTCTGTAACAAAAAACAACTTGGTGGATATGGACCTTTATTAGTTTTATAAGCTTTCTTCAAAATTCTCTTGTCTTTCCTTGTTCCTTATCACATTATCTAAAATCAACGAATATGATGTTAACTGATAAGTTTTTTATTTTTATTTGGTTATGCGGTTGAACACTATACCAATTTTTATTAAGAAATGATTTCATTGATGTAAGTAAGCATTATTTAATATCTAGCGAACAACCAATATCTTGACTCTTGATACATTAGTTAGGTTTTCAATGATTTGCTTACCGTTTGGGGCTTGCTGAAAAGTTTTTCTTAATATTTATTCTTATATTATGCTGAATAGCGAAGCTTTTTTTAAATGCCCTATCACCATATCATCACGATTTTTTTACCTTATATTATTGGAATCTGAAGCTATTGAGTTTCAACCTACGTTCACCTGATCAAAAGCCAATTGCGTTACAACTGATGTACATCACAATTCACAATCTATTTTTTTCATTGATCAATGTAAAATAAAGGAAACGTCACCTCCAAAATTACAACATCCCTTTGCTAGCCACGGCAGGCTTGTCTCGTGTCGCCACAATCGGCTCAGAACTCAGCTCAGCGTAAAATTGTATTTGACGCGCGCTCGGACGGCGCGGGCGCCCGCGGGGCATGCAGGGGGAGGGGGGCAAATTAACGCGGCTTATGAGAAAAGCTCCGTGTTATGATTTCGCGGTGTCGCGCGCGCGATGATCGCTTTAAGTATGCTACTGGATTTATTTTTTGGACAGGTGCTCTTTTGTTTACTGTTTCTGTTTTCGTTTAAAATATTAAACAGGGTGTTGTTATAATAATTAACATTATGTAAACAATTAGATTAACAGTATCTGCATCATGTCTGAATTAAAAAAATAAATAATCAAAGTTTGTCTTTAGTTTTGGCTTCACAAAACAAGTGCTTCTAACCAGTGTCTTTATAAGAGCGGTTCGAAGCGGTTTGCTTCTAGATACGTTCATCATCCGTACAGCGAAGGAGTGGAACTCATTACCTGCGTCATTGTTCCCTGAGGGGTATATAATCTGGGAGTCTTCAAATCAACAGTGAATAGGTATCTCCGACCGCATCATCACTTTCCATTAGGTGAGATAGTGGTCAAATCCTTGCCTATTTAGCATAAAAAAGAGTTATTATAATTATTCATTTTCGGAAAATAAGTCCTAGTCCAGTCTTAGTCAAATCATGGTGGAAACTACTAGACATTTCTATTGGAATTTCAGAGTGAAATAAGATTTTAAAGATGGCAAGGAATATAAAAAATACCACATTTCCCAAATAATAATTTAATGTTGTTGCGAAAGTACTAGCCTCTTAGAAATCACGTGAATTCTAAAGAATTGTAATACTTCGTTAAGATTCTTTAGAATATCATTTTAGCAAATTCGACCAATAAAACATCAGTCAAAACCTAAAACCCCATTAATTCTATCTCAAACCCTTCCCTCCATATTCCCGCCGAGTACAGTCTGCAACACAAATCCATGGGGAAATATAAAAAGAGTCGCTAAAACGTCTCTCGTCGAGAAAATCATATTCTGTTAAACTCGTTATGTCCACGCCTTGTCGCGCTGACCTGGCATGGGGTGGAGTAGTGTGGATACGATTTCAAAAATAAGTTAAGTTTAAGGTACACGTACATCGTGCATAGTTACAGCGTTTAGCTTCTACGTTTATAATCCGTACAGCGAAAGAGTGGAACTCATTGCCCTCGTCTTTGTTCCCCGAACGGTATAATCTGGAAGTCTTTAAGTCAAGAGTGAATAGGTAACCATGTTACATCATTGCTTAACATCAGGTAAGATTGTGGTCCAATGCTTGCCAATGGATCTAAAAGAATATTTTATACTAATATTTTGTGTAAAATAAAAAAAAAATTTAAAGGTTTATCTTAATTATATAAACATGTCATATTATATCATCATATTAGACACAAGAAGTCCACAGTTGGATATAGGCCTCCCCCAAAGATCTCCAAAAAGAACGGTTGTTAACGACCTGCATCCAGCGTCTTTCTGCGACCTTCATCATGTCGTCCGTCCACCTTGTGGGCGGTCTTCCGACAATGCACTTACCGGTCCGTGGCCTCCATTCGAGAACCTTTCGGCTTGATCGGCCATCAGTACTGCGTACTATGTGCCCTGCCCATTGTCACTTCAAATTGGTAATCCGCCGGGCTACGTCGGTGACTTTTGTTCGTCTACAAATCTCCTGATTCCTGATTCGATCTCGTAGAGAAACCTCGAGCATAGCCTTTTCCGTAGCTCGTTGTGCGACTTTGAGCTTATTTATAAGGCCAACAGTAACATGTCAATGAGACTGAGAAAAGCCTTTGGCAAATAAAAACCGGATAAACACAAGTCTGACTAGTGTACTTCATACACACTTGAATTAAGATATTTCGGCCATGTAGGTAATCGAACCTCAAATACCTTTAACAGGTGTTTATAACATTCATCAATTTATCAAGGAAAATAAAATAAAACGTACAAGCAGTCACAAATAAATTATTTCCTTTCTTTCTTTCTGCCTAATTTAATAAATTAGGCAGGTACAAATCTACTATAGTTTTTATAAATCAATACAGCTGTATTGTAGTCTTATCCACATTAAATCCAACATTAGCACTTCGCTGCGAAAGCAATACTGTATTGGGTTTAAGCGGCCGCAGGACGGAGTGTCGACTATAAAATATTGGGTCGAAATAGGGACCTTTCGCGAATGTGCCGTTGATTGATTTTCGATGTGACTGTACTTTTCTATTATAGGTAATCTAGTTTGAAGAATTTTGAATTAAAATTGGTGATAACTGTGAATATATGTATCACATCAAGACTAAGAAGAGAATATTATAAGCAAAACTCATTCAAATTAAAAATTATTTATGAAACAAACAAACGACTAACGCATTCACACTCACAGCCCCACATTTATTTCAAAGACTTGTATCGTGGGTGTCGGAAACATTTACATATTACACACACAATGTTACACGCCTTATAGTAACTCTATAAGGCCCATGTGAATAGGGATAAGGGATCTATCTACAAATTATTTTTATATATGCATGTAGTATTTTTTTTTCTTCACATAAATTAGTTCTAATTTTTATTTTGTTCTAGGGCTACTTCGTCTGAAAGTCGGATCTATCTATTATAGCGGATCTATCCGCAACTAGTGATTTTTGGACGCGGTTGTTTTTGTATATTTCCACAAACACAAGCAAAGCCAGCTTGACTTTAAAATCTGTCACCACTTATTTTATATTCCCACAGGAAAACTACCATAACGTTGACCACACGGCACTCAAAAACAAGCACAAATTAAAAGGAAAACAATACAAACTACAGGATTCAGTGAAGCGTTGTCTCTCACAATTAAAGTTTTTTTTTATTTCAAAGCTTTGCCGCTTCATACGTCAAGTGGCTATCGCATTGCTGGGCTTATAAATTACCACGTTACATATACAGTTCAAATTTGATCATTATACTTTAAAGTCTATAGCGTAAGGTTCAGAATTTCGTAGAAATCTGATGGTTGGATTTGTTGAGGGGTGTAAGAGGGTATCGGAAAAATGATTTCATACAAAACGGCTTATGAAGAGCACTCCAAATATTGGTGGTGAGTGGTCGGGTGCAAGACAACGCCATTTCGATATTAATAGCTTCTCAGGGTATTGTTTTGTGGTTTTTGTGTGAATTGTGTGGCAGTGGGTACGTATTAAAATGTACATATCATTTCAAAATACGAGAATATATTATACAAGTATAAAATTAATAAGTTTATAACCCATATTTTAAAATATGGAATGTACAAGATATATAAACTTAAAATCTGAAAAAAATGACATTAATAATAGTTGGAACACTGGACATTAAAACGCATAATGTATTTAAAGGTCATGAGTTCATTGTACTAAAAATCACAATATGTAATGCTTGAAATGATTTACTTCGATATCCAAAATATAACCAATAAAATTTGATATAAGTATTCTATTAATCACACGTAATATCAGTTGAGAAAGTAGTCCAAATGCTAAATCGATCGAGTTTTTAAAATGCTTAAACTGTAATATAAAATTCCTGCACCCAATCAAAACCGTCTTTCTTAAATCAACATAGCCAACCATCTTTGAAAACGTCTCCAACCGTTTCGAAGTAAGCGGCTTACGGTCCGCCATTTCGCGAAGTGGGACGACAAAATGGCGGCGGTGCCTTGCGCCGTTCAATTTGAATATAGAACAGCATACGTCGCGGCCGCGGCGCTAACTCATCGGATTGTGGGTGGTGTGACACTCGTAAAAGTATATTCGTTTATTAAGACAGGAAAGATATAGAGAATATCTTAATTTTTTAATTAAATTGTCAGGAAGATATCGTGCTAGCAACAAAGAACACAAGAACAAAGTGTTTTTAATACAGACAGTAAGAAAAGTGTTATTGGACACATTCTTAGTATATAACTCTACTTTTACAGTACTGTAGTTTAAGTCAAAATTTAATTACATATCTGTCTTAAGGCTAGATCGTAATTCCAATGGTGTACCAACCGTAATTCGGTTCGTCATTAACAAAAAAAGGAAGAGATCGCTGCTTAGCAGTAAAGCATCTGATTGTACCGTTATGTTGTTTACTATATTCATAACTATTTTCATTGGTGTACAAGAAGGATTATTTTTATTTAATCCGTAGTTAGTCACTAACGGCTTATATGCTTTCATTTTAAAGGGAAGATATATGTAGTACGTTGATGAGTCTTCCGCTCATATTATAAACTTTAAATAGTGCACTGCACTGTACCAAGGCTGCAGAAAACACGGAAGAAGACGTATCTCGTCGCTGACAAACCTTCCAACATGGTTTAATCTCAGCAAAGGTTCCTTATTGGAGCGGTTGTATCAAAGATCCGTATAGCCTTAATGATAGCCGAAAGGATAGGTAGGAGAAGCATCAAAAGAAAAAGAAGTACGTTGGAATCCGAATGAGACGTGCTGTGACCGGCAGATTAATAGTTCAGATCACTTTCTTACTAGGGTGTCGTACGAGGCAACTAATGTGCTTAGACGTGATAAAATTCAATTCCGCCTTGCATATTTATGCACTTTCATCAGCACGCAGAGAAGAAAAATCTTGAATTCAACCCGGAATGGTAACACCGTTATGCGAAGCCAGGTCCTGCAACCGATCCAGTTCCATACGAAGTGGTTTTTCGTTCCTAGGGCTCCAGCTAGTGACGTCAAGAGTTCAGATTCAGTTTCGTTCAACTTGGCTGCCAATATTTTTAGCTACTCTTAAGCTTGAAAAAACAACGCAGCTCCACGTCTTCCCTGTTCGCAAGAGTAGAATCTTATGCCAGCGCTAAGAATATGTCGGTCAGACCCCGGTGCGGTGAGATAGCGCGATTCAGCGCTCGTGAAAATGAAGCCGTAAAAATGAGGCTTATTAATAACTGGACAGGGTTGACGTTACGAGGTACCTACCTTATTTCACTTTCAGGTTTAATGTGGTTGTGAGCGTGAAGTTAACTGTAGGTATATCAAAGATTTACTTCGGTATCAAAGCAAGTCAAGCAAAAAAGTTAAACTCATGTTATTTTTTTATTTATTTTTTTCCTAAAACTAAACTAAAACTATGTACAGCAAAGTACTAAGTTACCTACAAGACATCGAGCTTATAGGTAACTCAAGTGCTCAAGCCCACTACCAGTGGGTAGCGTTCCCATCATGCTGGCGGCATTACCTCTTTGAATTGCAATGCTAATACGTTGAGAAAAATAAGTACCAGCATTTTGATCACTCATGTTATTGAATCTGATTTCAGACATTATCCTAACTTAGCTCTAAGATACTTCGCCATAGTGTTATCTAACGTCAATTTTTATTTCAAGTAATTATTAATCACAGTATCCTGGTCTAATTCACCAGTCTCTTTTCTATCATCGGACAAGCAGACAAACAGCTAATAGACTTCGGTATATGGCAGATATTCCACAAATTCAAATAAAGCGTTTTCCTTCCAAATTCATTGTGTGAACTGCAAAACATTATGTCCATTATTTTTCAAATAAACTTAAACCAGGAATTATCTTAACCTATTTAAGTATGTCTATATTATCAATAATGTGCTCGCCAGAAGCGTTAGCGCAGTTTGCCTCCATAAATCCACCCATGGATTTCAGTGAATGAATACCTAGTACATATATCCATAAAATTTGCTAATTTTAACTTTTTACAGTTTCCATTATTTCATTCAATCGATCAATAATTTATTTGCTTGAATACAAATTTACGTAAGGTCTTAAAACATTTCAGTCCATGTATTCGGCCTGCAGCGCCTTACAATATGTAAATGTTGTAATCTAAATAAAATCAATACATGTCACAATACTTAAATAATAAAACAGTTGTCTTTTTATTTATTCACTATTATTTCCTTCATTACTTAGCCTACATTCATTATATTGTGTAAAACTTAGAAATTCGTTTATACCATAAAAACAATTTTTATACTATATTCATAAGTTAGTTCAAAATTAAATAAAAATTACAATAAATAAAATCAATACCACAAAGTCATAATCATTTTAAAAACTAATTCGTTCGGATTCAAAAGTGCTCAAGTGGCGAGCAAATAAATGCCATATCGATATGTGATCGAATTAAAATTGATACGAGATCGAATTGAATTCGAGTTTGGTGTCCAACGGACCGTTCTAACGCGTTTATTATACCGAATGTGGTCGACAACTGTTTGATATAAGAAAATATAAGTAGGGTGTTATCATACATTTTGAATGTAAAATATCCTACAAATATTGTGCAACAAAAATATACAAAAATATGATCATTACGTGTTTGTATTTAAATTTTGATTAACTATTAATCTGGGCACTAAGTATAATTATAGTATCTGAAAACAATATATACTCAGAGATATCAAAATTTTCCGAGCATTTGTTCCAAAAAAATCGAAAAATATTGATGAAATATAGAGACCTCGGCAGTGGTTACATATTTGAGCCTTTTTGGAGTTTAGATACTGGTCCCGTGAAGATCGAGAGCTCATACTATTTACAAAAAATATATCAGAGCGTCTGGTTCAGGCATTTAGTGATCAAAATGCTGGTACTTATTTGGGTCAACGTATTAGCATTGCAATTCAGAGGCAATGCTGCCAGCATGATGGGCTTAGGTGCTTGCTGTATTTAGTTTTAGGAAAATGGGCAATTGGTCCGTACATCAACGGCCAAAGTTTCATTATATTCATGATAGTAATAAAATGCAATTATATACTAGTAAATTAAGTTAATCAATGATTTAGTTCCGAGCAATCCAAAGTAGTTTCAACGATGAGTCAGTAAGACATTAATAATAAGGAAAGGTTAATTTCGTCGCTTCAGGCGGGGCTTGAGTAGCTCAACGGTTAGAGCAATAGGGCATGAGACCCTATGGCCGCGGGTTCAGATCCCGCCTCAAGCGATAATTTTTCCTTTCTAAATTTATCACTATAGTTCTGCCTAGCATGGCTAATGCTATATAAATAAAATCAATAGTTCCGGTAATGTAGTGTAAAATTTTTTGCTACACTCCTTTGAAGCTTGCTTCTTCAATTTTTCTTTCTTCCATTGTTCCATGTCTGATCCGTGTTCACAGCTTTTAACTGATCAGTGAAGTTCAGTAACACTATTCAAAAGTTCTGACCCCATTATTTCCATCTATGCCAACAATAGAACCTCTAAATAGGTTAAGCTCCACAGACTATATACAGTATGTAGCCAGATTTAATTAGCATTTGGATCCGTGTCCTGTATAGAGGATTATACAGGGTGGTCGACCGTCAGGTGTGTGCCGACATGTGGCTCCCACCGTCTTATAGCTTACATAATCAGGATTTGTGAACTGTCCTTGTATAGGATGGTTCTTTATGATGTGTAATGTAGTTTAGCAGATATTAATTTATCATTAAGTCACAAGTAAGAGTGCAAAAGTATAAGTACTGCTAAGGAATGGAATTCTTTGCCCGAGTCTGTGTTTCCCGTTAAGTACAATCTAGGAGTCTTTAAATCTCGAGTGAACAGGTATCTTCTTGGCAAGCATGCTCCATCTTCAACCACATCGTCACTTTCCATTAGGTGAGATGGTGGTCAAACGCTTGCCTATCGAGAATAAAAAAAAAAATTGAATTATACTTTGTTCACCTTATTAGAGAGGTTGCTACACTACGTAAGTCATATTGTTACACATGTCAAGTAAAATCCTACTAATATTATAAATCCGAAAGTTTCTGTTAGCGTGCAAGTGTGTAAGTTTGTTCCCTCTTCACGCTTTAACAGCTGAACGGATTTGGATGAAATTTAGAATGTACATAGCTTATACCTAAGATTAACACATAGGTTACTTTTTGACTTGATGATAGCGGGCGAAGCCGCGGGGCACGGCTAGAACTTATATATGTACAAGTTTAAAAACAATTATTGATAAACAATAACAACGTAAAATATCAATAATTGATCAAAATTCAATGGGTCTACATTGGAAGCACCAGCTTTCAAATAAAAAAAGAAATCTTAAAAATCGGATCACCTAGGAAAAAGTTAAGAGGACACATCAAAAAATACAATCGAATTGAGTACCTCCTCCTTATTTGAATTCGGTAAAAAATAGGAAGAAATATGTTTTAATAATGATGTTACTTTGTTGAAGCTTTTAAATTTTCCTTAACAATCAACTTAATAATCAGGTAGTCAGCAAATTATCTAACGTCTCCGTATTTGAAGTTTAAATTGGAATTTGATATTTCCTATATTGATGGTATGAGCTATTTCCTTTCAAAATTAACACATACTCGTCTAGCCATTTCAAAAAAAAGTATCATACATAGTAACACACAACCCACAAACAAACAAACAAACAAACGCATTCACACTCACAGCCCCACACTAAGTTCAAAGACTTGTATCGCGGGTGCCGTAAACATTCACGTCACACACACATTACACCCAGAACCAGAAGCACAAATATCCCTTGGGAAGGAATTTGTGCTCCTGCCGGGAATCGAACCCAGGACCCACGGCGCAGAGGGCGGACTCCTGTCCACTGCGCCAACTGGATCGTCAAACGTTCGACTTTATAATATTAGAGTGAATTATTACGATGTGAACATTCAGCCTGTACAATCCAATACATATTCGAGGCAGCTCCAAGATATAATCCTCAGATACAAGGAAGGTGTTCATTCAATCTCAGATTATCATATTGATTAGACAATTAGACATGCGAATGGTGATTTAATGAGCTACCAAGTCTATGGACTATTCGTTTGTGTTATTACTTAGGATTGTTTAGAACAAGCATAATTACTGACTTCCCAAAAAGGAGGAGGTATTCAAGTCGACTGTATTTTTTTTATCTGTATTACCTCATAACTTCGTTCCAGGTGAACCGATTTTGTTTTTTTTTGTTTGATTGATGTTGCTTTCCAATTGGTCCCATTTAAATTTGATCAAGATCGGACTAGTAGTTTTTGAGTTATCCTCAATAATGCGTCTTCTGCGGACTACATTGACGATGTTCTCGTTTATAACCGACTTCAAAAGTTGCCTCATAACTTCTTTCTTTGTGCGCCGATTTTGATGATTATTTTTTTATTTGAAAGCTGGTGTGGTCCCATTTTAATTTGGTCAAGATCTGATCACTAGTTTTTGAGTTATTGTCAATAATGCGTGTTTAAAATGTTGAATCAGATCAAGGTTCCGAAGATAAAGCGGCGAAGTAGGTTTTTACCAACTTCCCATAAAAGAAGGAGGTACTCAAGTCGACTGTTTTTTTTTACCATCTAACAACAAGACAAACTGGTAAATGTTACATACCTCCGGTTCGCTCGTAGCCATTTGCTTCTACGTTTGTCATCCGATAATCTGGGAGTCTTCAAGTCAACGTTGAATAGGTATCTTCTAGACAAGCATGCTACATCTTCGGCCGCATCATCACTTTCCATCAAGTGAGATAGTGTTCAAATGCTTGCTCAGTCTTCAGTATTTAAAAAAAAGGTATCTTTTAGGCAGAACGTGCTCCACCGTTGATCGCATCGTCGTTTAGCGTTAGGTTTACTAAATTCGATGACTTGTTAAACCGTATCGTGGGTGCTGGAAATATTAATATTGCACTCACAATCATATCTTTTAAATTGAAATAAGAAACACGAATATCCCTTGGATAGAATACGCGTGACCTACCGGGAATCGAAACCGATACCCGCTATATAGGCGAACGCCTAACTACGCTAGCGCGCAATCCAGTTAAAGTAATACAACAAATAAATAAAATAGTACCTATAAATACTCTGTCGTTTTAATCCATGTGCACATACTGCTTCTTTTACAACCGATACACACCACGTGTACAAAAAACAATTAATATTCCATCACAGTAACACCACAATAATACAATACAATAAAAAACATAACAGAAATGAATCTTCAAACAAAACCAGTGTCGCGGAAAACTGCATCAGCTTACCGCGCATCGAAAATAATGCAATCATTTTATTTATTTATTGAAACTGCAGATAATCAGATAAAGGTATTAATAAAAATATTAATAAACAACGGTGGGAACCTGGACACTTGTTTCGGAAAATAAGTTTGATGGAATTGTTGAGGCAAGCGTGAAGAGGAACATTGGTTGTGGTGCCAATCCTTCTGTGGTTTTCCCGAAGCGCTTTATCACGATGATCTTTTTACCGACTTCCCAAAAAAGGAGGAGGTACTCAAGTCGACTGTATTTTTTCTTTTTTTATGTGTGTTACGTCATAACTTCTCTCCACGTGAGCCGATTTCGAAAATTTTTGCTTTCTTATTGGTCCCATTTAAATTTGATCAAGATCTGATCAGTAGTTCCTGAAATATCGTCAATAATGTCTATTTTGTAACGAATAATGCGTACTTTGACGATGTTCTGGTTTACCCGACTTCAAAAGTAGTCTCACAACTTCTTTTGTTGTGTGCCGATTTTGATGATTCTTTTTTTATTTGAAAGCTGGTGGTTCAAGGTTCCGATGATAAAGCGGTGAAGTCGGTTTTTTAAGCTTTGCTTGCGTTTAATTATTTTAATGGTCTATAGGAAAGCATTTGACCACTATATCCCCCGATGGAAAGTGATGATGCTTAGAAGTAGCATGCCTAGAAGAATTCACTCTTACTTATTATTATATACTCTTATTATTTTTACCTTTACAGTGTAAATGACAAGGACGCATGGAGGCAAATTGCACAAGCGCTTTCTGGTGACTACATAATATAGTTTACCTAAGTTAATATAATTCCTGTATAAGTAATTTAAGAACTATTTACAAACCTATTGTGGTTTTTATGGTACAATACATATTTAAAATGTGTTTATTTACTAATTGAATAAATTGAAAAAATCAAAAAAAGAGTGTTTTAAAATAAATATGTAAAAATGCTCCGCCGAGTTTCTTGCCAGGTTCATCTCGAGATGGCTGTAATTTTGCGAATCTGGCAGTAGAGTTATTAACTTTCATGAGTGCCTCTTTGGGACACATATGAATAAACGATTTTGAATTTTAGAAAGTATGAAAAGGTCTGCGACGCTTCTGTGATAAATCAGCTGTTACTGTCATATGCTATGTTTTTTTTTTATTCATTAAAGACAAGCGTTTGACCACTATCTCACCTGAAGGTCAGCGCATACATCAAGGGGCGCTGCTTAGTATAGTCTCTCATACATAATATGTCATTTTTAAATGGAGTTTACAAACAACACAAACGCATTCACACTTACAGCTACACTTAGTTCAAAGACTTGTATTGTTGCCAGCCACATTTACATCATACATCGACAATAACCACACCCAGAAAAATAAAAAAGAGTAAGTAATCACACCCAGAACCAAAAATGACCCTTGGGAAGAAACACATATTGTGCTCTGGGAATCGAACCCAAGACCCACGGCGCAGAGTGCCCACCCGCCTACTGCGACAACTAGGCTGTCAATAGTTTCTCTCAGACCTTATGCTCAACGGGATTTGTTTTATGTGAAAACTCTAGGGCAGCAAATTATTCAATTATTGTCATTAGAAATAAAACTTCTACAAGCGTATCAAAAGCTAATCAACCCCCAAATCCTCTAATCATCCGCAAAGGGGCGTATTCTGTAAGCGGTTTAGCACAATCGGGTTAAGCTCCCAAGATTCGAACAATTGGGATGGAACGGGTCTCGCAATCGTAGACACGTGAGCGGGGTGCGCTGATGGAATAGGGACGTTTAGACATAACGACACAATATATTATAGAATTATACAACCTGTAACAAAAAGGTGTAGTAATACTTGGTGGTGTGTATGTGTGTCGTGCCAGGAATCGTCTGCCAGAGAACGAAAGTCGAAATCGGACATAATTTTTTCCGTACAAAAATTATAAAATATTTTTTTGCCAACCCTACGATTACATCTGTGGCGCGTGACCTTGACCTTTGTCATGGCTGACACTGACGTCTAGGTCCAAAGGCTAAGTGACATAATTTTTTAAGAAACTTTAATTCATCATAACTTAATATTAATGGTGCAGCCGCGAATGCAGAAGTTCCTGTTAGACTCCATACATGTAGCTAGATGTGTGACTTGAGTATTACTACACCTTTCTGTCAAACATTGTATAACTAGTCGTTCGCGCCTAAAACAAGCCCTCTAAAACAGTGACTTTGGTGGCCTACCAAATTGTCCTCCAAAATAGTTTTTTTTCCAAAACAGTTTCGTATTCTACTTGTAAAGTTCTTTTCTAACTAAAATACCACACACGGTCAGAAAAAAAAATGTTTCTTCTACACTATAGTAGGTGTTCTTCTAATATTTTAATTTATATAATTTGAATAACCATGTTTGGCTTTGGGATGACCGTAGAATAATTTTTAAAATTTTCTTAGAATTTGAAATTATTTGCTTTTATGGCTTAGACTCTAGATGCCCATGACAGACGGACGGACGGAAAGACAAAGTGCTGAATCCCTCAAGCCAACAAGGTTTCGTTTCGCTCGAACAATTATTAATGCTTTATTATGGCTTGTATTAAAACTATGTACATCACTTCTTAGTTTATATATCAAATATTTATAGGTGTACGTAAATAGGTAACTAATATTCTTGTTATTCCTGAGCAGCGTGACTTCTCGTCACGTGATAGTTCAATGACTCCGTAGCACGTAGCACTCTTAGCAGTCACCTACTATTGTAGCAGCTGTTTACAAGGAGCCATAGTTTACTTGACAGTTAATACTAAAGCAACTGCACTAAGTTTACTTTTTTTTTTATTGTTACTAGTTACGTATTCCGAACCTCCCCCTGCAAGATAGTACACTACTACTATCATGCTATAAATATAAATAATTTGGAGATTTTTGATTAAAAAAATATTGCTCGATATGATAATGCTGTTCGGCAATTTGATAAGGTTTCACTACCAAAATAATTTGATAAGGTTTCACTACCAAAATAATTTGATAAGGTTTCACTACTAAAATAATTTCTAGATATTATTCGCATTTTTTACCGACTTCACAAAAATGAGGAGGTATTCAATTTGACTGTATTTTTTTTGTGTTACTTCACTACTTCTTTCGACGTGAACCGATTTTGATATATTTTGTTTTGTTTGAAAGCTGTTATAAATAGCTTTCCCATTGGTCCCATATAAATTTGATCAAGATCTGATCTGTAGTATTTGAGTTATCGCCAATAATGCGTGTTTAATACATTTAATCTGATCAAGTGTGTGAAGTCGGTTCTTTCTACGCACATTCAATCGTTTGAGAACAATAGCCGTGGCATAACCCCTTTGCTTGCGTTTCATTATTGAAGATACACACAGATACTTTTAATGGGACGGCATTGAAATTTTGATCCGCAACCTTTTTTGTGTGACGAAAAATGGTGGGGGTTAACACTGTGATCAATAATTTAAAAGTTTTAAAAGTTTCCTGTTATTTTTAGTTTTGGAGTCGTAAAGTGTAAATGCCCTCTCTCCACTCGGAGCACAAACTTACCTTACTGAAGTGTCCAGAATCCGCAGTGTTCCCTAAATACGGATTTAGTTACTTGAACTCCACTTGGTACGTTTCTTTGTTTGTTGTTCGAGTATTGTACATGTTTGGATTTACTTGGTTATGAAGAGCTCTAAGCTTACTGCGGTATTTCTGTATTAAAACACACTCCCAGCCCCACACTAAGTTCGATGACTTGTGAGCCGGAAACATTCACATCACACACGCAACCAGAAGCTGAAAATCAATTTTTCCCTTGGGGAGAAAACTTGTATTCCGCCGGGAATCGAACCCTGCTCTAAGCAAATGAGAATCCTGTCAAGCAAACGCGAATTGAGTTAAACAAATGCAAATCTGAGGAAAAAAAATGATATTTTTTTTGACATTTGCTTAGCGTAGTTTAGATTAATTCTCATTTCTTTGTCTCGATTCTAACTTATTCTTGTCTTCTTTCTAATTCATTTTGTTTTTGCGTTTTGCATTTATTATCACAGATTTTGTTTGTTCTGAATTTTATTTACTTAAATCGATTCTTATTTATTTGTGACATTTCTTACTGCAACTATTTACAAGTTTTATCCCCAAAGAACATTTTTGTTTCTGGTTCTGGTTGTTATTGTGTGTGGTGTGAATGTTTCCGGAAACCACGACACAACATCGAACTTAGTGTGGGGCTGTGAGTGTGAATGCATTTAAAAACTTGTGATTCTTCGAGTGTTAATGTGTAATAATGGTGGATTATTAACCAGTAATAATCTGTAAACGTGCATAAGTGTAGGTAAATCAAACAAAGTTAAAAAACATGTTTTTCGCATTCGCTTCGCAAAACTCCAACAGTAGTTTTAGTGAGGTTTCTTTCACTTTACTTTGACTGTTACTTGTGACAAGTATTTGACACTAGCTTAATGCACATAGATTGCGAAACCAAAATAATGAAAAAAATATTGTAAAGGACTTTGTCATTGACAGGTCATAATCAGTCAAACGAGTTGTGTGCCCCTCCATTTATCACGATAAAAACAATAACGTCCTTCATTTCAACTTTTCGTGTTCACAGACTACGCAAATTGACACAAAATGTATTCAAAGCTTTCGCCAAACCTCACCTTTGATATATTCATTGATTGTTCAACCTTTAACACCTCATTAGACTTGAAAATCTCCAACGGAAAGGCGAGCGACCCGCCAAATTTGAATTTCCGTACCGCAAATTAGAAAGAGATAGAATACACAACCGTAACACGAAGGAAAGAGATGGAAACGTTATCCCGAATATAAAAATGTGACTGACAAATTCAGCTACTTACATATTTTTGCGCCATCAAAAGGAGTCGATGTTTGAAGAATCATTTTGAATTGAGAATACGCTTTGGCGCCAAGCTCCTTTTGTGCAATCAATATTCAATGTTGGCAACACTGCTCGCCACGTTTGAATTTGAAATCAATCATTTGGAATTTCAAATTTCGAAGACGCTCGATGTGCAAATTCGGAGTAGAGTACCTACCTACACATTGGGTAGGTATAAAATTACCCCCGAAAGTGAAAAAATGGCGCTGTTGATTACGTATAATTTTCCAAAACCTCTGATTCTTCTAGTGTTAATGTGTAATAAAGGTGGATATTAACCGTTTAAAGTAAACGTGCATAAGTGTAGGCAAGTCATACAAAGTTGAATAAACGTGATTTTCGCCTTCCCTTCAAAACTCCAATAGAAGTTCTAGTAACGTTTCTACCACTTTACTAGGGCATGACTTGACTATGACTGGATCTTGACTCTTTTACTTGACTTTGACTGTAACTAGGACTTTTAATATGAAAAACACTTGAAATATTTTATTACTAGACAGTCTAGACACTAGCTAAATGCACAGCCAAAATTAAAAGCCTAGTGTTACACTTGGCAATAATGCAGTCACGACCATTTTGGCACTTTTACTTATGCCTAATTACCTTTGTAAGCTGTTTTTGTTGTCTATTTCAATGTTTTTGTTGTTTGTTTATCTTGTCCTTAGTGCCAAATAAATGTATATCATTCATTAATTCATTCAATAAAGGAAAAAAAATATACCTCCGTCGCAGTAGTACAATTATCAGTTCGATTGACTGTACTAGTGAGACTTTTAAGCTATTGCATAGCTTCTATCGCGGGCCTTGAGCGTGGAGACCGAATCCAGAAATTCCGTAACGAAAATAACCTAACACCCCCCACTCCAACCGGCACAGCGGTGATACTTTTTAGTTTTGCTATTTATCGATGAATAGCAGAACTTTTAGTGACTTTTTTGAAATATCACGCTTGTCTCTTTAGTTCAGCAACTCGCCACTAGGTGGCAGGAAAAAATATACTGCATAAATAAAATAAATAAATAATTATAATTGCTATGCAATAGCTTTACCGCGGCAGTCCCCGAGTGCCACAAGTCTTTTTTTTTGTTGCATTAGTTCACTTCATGGTTGTTGATTGTACTGCTGAGACAGATTGTTCCCAGAATTTCAATCACCAGTTCAATCGATTTGATAGTTAATTTTTATTTGCATTGCTTACCTATTATATTATCATTATATATTTTTTTATTTAGTGGCACAAGTGGAAGTGTTTTTCATTCAACACATTTTAAAAAATATTCCCGCCGGTCTACATTTCTAATGGAGTTACTATGTTTCTCGTATTAGAATTTATTTGACTTGTTATTTAAGGTCGAGTTTTTTGATTCTAGTACAAAAATTGCTTCAGTCATCTCTTACGTAAGTAAATCAGATAAGACACTATACAATTTGCAAGGAAAATCTAATGAACATAGTTTTAAAAGGTATAAAACAGTAGTAACAGTATAACACATCATCTCATTAAGGCGCGATCGCCATCGGATAGTGTATTTTCTATGGCGATCACTACCAGTCTTACTACAGAGTAGGGAAAAGCTACGACACAGATAAATAAGATAATTATATCAAGATCTTCGCACTGCTACAACCAAAGATAATGTAATAAATAATAATCACTACGTTTAGCTACGCTAGGGAGTTTCCTCCTCTGTGAGTCGTTCGTATATTGCCGAAGCCCCACGAGATCGCTTTAAATTTCCCGCGTAAATAACATCTTTTTAGTGTCTAACTAGATGGCGCTGGGAACCCTTAAAACTCGCAAACGTTTGTCGCGAGCACAGCAGGACCCAGCCAGACCGCTTTTCTACGTTACTATTGAATTATGAGAATCTATCTCATATGTTTTGTCTTGGTTGATGGTATATTTTGCCAATAGCCAATATTATAAAGATATTTAACCATATGTGATCGAAATATCTAATTCGTCAATTAAGATATTTTGATGGTCAAGTAAAAGTAAATGTTACCGCGGGTTTTAGCCGCGAAAGTGAAAAGAATTGTTGATTTTGTAATAATACTTAATGAACGTGCATGAGTGTAGGCAAATCATACAAAGTTGCTAAAAAAAAATCGAAATCGGCTCACGTGAAGAGAAGCTATGAGGTAACACATAAAAAAAAATTAAAAAAATTACTATCGACTTGAATACCTCCTCCTTTTTTTGGAAGTCGGTAAAAAAGATAAAGACAGCTTAAAGATAAACTAATAAATATATTTACAATTGTGTTAGGTAATTAGGTATAAGCTATGTAAATTTCATTTCAAATTTCATCTAAATCCGTTCAGCCGTTAAAGCATGAAGAGGAAACAAACATAATATAATATTAGTAGGATAACTGAAAATCGACTGTTTAGATCTTGATCAATTTAAATGGGACCACATGAGAAGCACTAGCTTTAAAATAAAAAAAAAGAATCGTCAAAAATTATAAAAAACTTCTGAGGTAACACATAAAAAAATACGGTTGAATTGAAAGCTTCCTCCTTTTATGAAATGGGTTAAAAATACATGTAATTTGCGGAAACGACTGTATGTTTTTCATTTTTTTGTATGTATGTTACGCGATATCTCCGCCAATTATGAATCGAATTTGATGATTTTTTTGTTTGACATCAGCGGTGGTCCCATATAAATTTTATCGAAATCGGTCAAGCCAAACCAAAATATAAGCGATGAAGTCGGGTTTATTAAGCTTTGTTATTATTCTTTTGTTTTTCTGTGTTTGTAGTTTATGACAAAAAAAAAGTTTTCCATTGATAAATGATTAAGGATTTTTTTTTCAATTAATGGTCAAATATCTATGGGTCAATTGCCTATATTCCCTAAAACTGAACTAAAACTATATACAGCAAAGAACTAAGTTACATACAAGACATCGAGCTTATAGGTACCTACTAACTCAAGTGCTCAAGCCCACTACCAGTGGGTAGCGTTCCCATCATGCTGGTGGCATTGCCTCTGAAATTGCAATGCTAATACGTTGAGCCAAATAAGTGCAAGCATTTTGATCACGCGGCGCGCGTCGCCTCAACCAGACGATCTGATAGATTTTTGAAAATAGAAAAATAAATACGTGTGTGCTGTCATAACATAATATTTTTTTTTTATTTCAATGAAATCTCACTGTCATTTTCTTTTTAATTGTTGCTTAAATCCCAGGCACATTTGTATGTATCACACTTACGTGTGTTTGTTCCCCTATGACATTTACAACGGATTTGGATAAAAATTGGAGTATGTGTGTGATTGTTTTTGTGATATAAATTTTTCCGGCACCCACGACGGCACAAATCTTCGAACATAATGAGGGCAACATTTGTATAAACTACTCGTGCTGCCTATCCTTAAGAACTTGTAAAATTTTAATATTTCGACTGAAGGACTACGTATCCATGGTCATGAAATAAATTAAAAAAAAAAACTACTCGTGCTGCCATCTTTCTTATTCAAAGTAAATCACAACGATGGTCTTCGTACTAACACCAAAATACCTTCTTCATCACAAAGGGTGGTAAAACTTCAAGAGTTTTTGTACATAAGCGCCACCTATACCATAACAGCATAAACAGAAACACCAACATGAACCCAAGATAAATCTTGCAATCTTAGAGCAAGCGCCATCTACACTTTACTACTAACAACACGAACCTTAGTACCTTAGTAGCGCCATCTTTGATTATTTCCATGAACTAAGAGCTTTGGAAGCTTTTCAGAAATGAGTCGGTGGAGTGACAAATATTTCGTGATTAAGATGCTTTTTGGAAGCTTAAAGCTTTTATAGAGTTTGATGTGCGCAGTCAGAGATGGCAGCACCAGTTTCTAAATTCATTAAGTATGATAAATGAAGTTGTAAGGTTTTGTTGTTTACTTTTTGTTATGTTATTTTTTACCTAATCAAACAAATCGAGTGCGATGTATAGAAAAGAATTAAATGTTTTTTATTGTTATGATTTTAGCAATGCAGGCATGTGTATTATAAATGCTTCAAAGATTACTTTGATATATTTGAAGCATAATAATTATATAATCCGCGGGACGATTGCCTATATTTCCTATAATACAGCAAAGACCTAAGTAGGAAACTCAAGTGCTCAAGCTCACTACCAGTGGGCCGTTCCCATCATGGTCGCATTGTCATAATTGCAATACGGTGCGCCAGTACTAGCATTTTGTGTAAAATCATTATGTTTGTATGTTTTAAGCCAATGCTATTAAATAGCGGGCGAAACCGCGGGGCACGACTGGTAAATAATAAGTACTAGACATCCCTTTCTATCAGGTGAGATAGCTGTAAATATTAACCTATCTGGCATACAAAAAAGAAGTGGAGAAGGACTTGCGGAAACTGAAGATGTAATTAAACATAAACACTTTCACACTCACAGCCCCACACTAAGTTCGATGACTTGTCTCGTGGGTGCCGGAAACATTCACATCACACACACAATCACAACCAGAAACACAAACTTGTGTTCCCGCCAGGAATCGAACCCAATACCCCTGCTTAGAAGGCGAACGCTCACCTAACTGAGCCATCGGGGAGTTCATAAAACAATGGGGACCTTTTTAAATAATTCTAAGTTACAAATTGTAGGTACTAGCTGACAAAATTATCTCTAATAAATAATTATGCTAAAAATTATAGCTTTAAAATGAACAAAAGCTTCCTTAAGTATGTATTACATTTATTCTAACGTATTAAACGCATTATTGACAACTAGCCGTGCCCCGCGGCTTCGCCCGCTATTATCAAGTTAAAAAGTAGCCTATGTGTTAATCCTATGTATAATCTATGTACATACCAAATTTAATCCAAATCCGTTCAGCCGTTAAAGCGTGAAGAGGGAACAAACATACTCACACACTTACACACTTACAAACAAACTTTCGGATTTATAATATTAGTAGGATAACTCTAAAACTAGTGATCAGATCTTGACCAAATTTTTATGGGACCACATGAAAAGCACCAGCTTTCAAATAAAAATCGGATTACAACGAAAGAAGTTATGAGGTAACTTTTGAAATCGGTTAAAAACGAGAACATCGTCAATGTAATCCACAGAACAAACATTTTGAGGATATTTCAAGAACTACTGATCAGATCTTGATCAAATTTAAATGGGACTAATCGGAAAGCAACATCATTCAAACTAAAAAAAAAATTCGAAATCGGTTCATGTGCATTTTCGATCGCATTTTCGCTTGCCATAAATTGAGATAGTGGTGAAATAACGAAGGACAGAAAAAAGTCTCTTCTGTCCTTCATAGATCAAATGTTTGCTTATCCTCCATTAAACACATATTATTAGCCTCAAATTCTCTTTAACAATTGTTATCTTAACATAATAAAAAAAAAAAAAAATTAAGGTATATAATTTTTTTATATAATTACCAAATTTTGCTCTTAGTAAGGATCGCTGCATGGACGCAAGGCAAATAACGTTCAGTTGACATCCTGTAGGGACCTGGTTCAAATCTCACCACCGGTTCAGTCAGAGTTCTGTCCAACGTCAATTTTGTATACAATTTGAGTTTAAATTTTAAACATACTTGCGAAGCTTGCTTTTCTTACTCGTATAAAACAAAGAACTCGTTCGGTATCTGGTACAACACATAACAGTTCTGTTTCCTTCCGTTCAAACGGAACTTTCAATTACCAACAGTAATTCGATTTTCAAAAACGTTGACATTTAAGAAGAACATTGAGAATTTAAAACGATACTCCATAAACCAAGGGGTAGCCATTCAGTGTTCCGCGGGATCCCATGACGGGTGCACGTGTCGATTCCCATCGCCTCTATAACACGTGTTCGAAAAAAAAACAAAATACGTTCGCGCCTATTTTAATCTACAATATTTTTAAATTCGGAATGCATTCAATTTCTCTATCAAAAGTTTTGATTACTTGATTGTTTTTATTTCAATAAATGTAACAAATCGTGATTTTTTGTTTTGAATAATATGAAATTGGTTTTTAATTTAGTGATGTGTGTCAGAAATGGATTTGGAATCGTCATTGTTATAGCAACTTTTGTTGGATGTGTGAAAAATGGAGGTGAGTTCAAAAATAAACATAAATTTACACATCTTAATTATTTCGCCAGCCCCAATACAAGTATTTGACAAGATGTGGGGCTGTGAGTGTGTAGCATATATTCTTAAGTTTGATTAAAAATTTAATGCTAGCCGTGCCCCGGAATCGAGTGCATTAATCGGGATAAGAACGCATACCTATGTCCTATTCCAGGGTTAATAGTCTAGACCATAGATCTATTAAAAATGCAGATACAATATCCAAAGCCGAAAAAGCGGATAATATTACATGTTTCCAGTATTAGTCCTTTCTTTCCAAAATAAATGGCTTAGGTAGGTACTCTGTGACAAGCTTCATAGAAAATGTGTAAAAAATATATACATGATAATATATACATATATATATATATATGTATATATCGTAAGCAAAACCATTCATTGTAAATTAATAGAAATAGGTTTTTAATGGAGTAGTGTTCGCTTTTTCGGCTTCAATTCCATGTCCGTGCGTTGTATCTGCATTTTTATTAGATCGATGGTCTAGACTATTTACATTGTCTACAAATATAATATTAATTTTAATTAATATTTTGATAGATAGATAGATAGATAACGCTATATTGTCACTATTTTCAAAAAAATTAATTTCGCTAAAATAGATCTCTTCCAGACAACCTTTAGATTTTAAATAATTGGACAGAGATTGAGCATTGCCATTCAACGTGGCAATGCTGCCAGCATTTCGGGTACTTTGCCTACTGGTAGTTCTAGCGGTCTATTAGATTAAGTTTTGTACATATTTATATCTAGTAATTTTTTTTTTATTTAGTTGAATGTAATATATAATGCATTTAAGTTTTTGATCAGATTAAATGTTCAGCTGTAAGTGGGAAACAAAAAAAACATTAGCTACATATCAAAATTCATCTAAATCTGCCTAAAGGATCTTTTAGACAGCAATTTTAAACATTTTTATCATTTGGTATACACTCTCCTTAACACCAGGTGATACAGTGGAAACAAACTCTAAAACACGTTTGTAACCAGTTAATTGAAAGGTTATCGATATAATAAGTCGATAAAATTTTAATATTTATCGATCCCTTGCAGCTGATAGAACTCGTTCTATAGTTTCAACAAGCCGAGGATGGCTTTAATTAACACAAATTAATTTGTTATTATACTATAACATTATAAATTTGAAAGTTTGTGTGTGTGTGTGAATGTTTGTTACCACGCATCTCCGTAACGAATAAACCGATTTTGATGAAATTTAGAATGTAGATAGTTTAGGTTTAGGCACCTTAATTACCGGGCCAAGCCGCAGGGCACCGCTGGTTTGTAATATAAGTTACTTTTACAGCAGTTCATTTATCATCCATACTGCGAAGGAACTCATTTTTTACGCTTTCTCACTCACAGCCCCACACTAAGTTCGATGCCTTGTGTTGTAGGTACCGGAAACATTCACATCACAGATACAATCATAGCCGGCGTCTTTGATCCCCGAAGTATAAATTCTGGGATTCTTGCAAGTCAAGTGTGAATAGGTATTTTGTAGACAAGCATGCTACATCTTGGCTGCATCATCGCTAACCATCAAGTGAGATAGTGGTCACTATACCACTGTATTACCTGATGGAAGTTGAGTTCCATCAGGTGATACAGTACTTCAGTTCAGTAGTATAACTCTAATAAAAAAATATGAGAGATCGAGAGTTATTCCTATAATTTGAAACGCTTTCACACTAGCAGCCACACACTTAGTTCGATGAGTTGTGTCGTGGGTGCCGGAAACATTCACATCACACATAATCACATCCAGAACCAGAAACACAATTTTTGGAAAGAAAGGCGGACGCGTTCCTAATTAAGCCATCATCGCGCAGTTTTAATTTTAATTGTTAAATTTTAACATCATAATTATGTTTCTATAGGCACTAGTAACGGGATCTGTTTGCACGCTCAGTCAGTACAATTTTAGTTTTCCACTTATCCTACTCAAACAAGGAAATAACCTTAAACTTTCTCAGAACTCTACAAGTCTAGGATTTCCCTGAAGTATTTTATGCTTTGTTTACTGAAATACGATACCTACTTTATTTTATTACTGGTAGGTCTTAGTGCTATTTAAGGTAGCAATAATATGATTGTTAGGGAGCACTGACTCTGTTGTAGAAATACTTAACAATTGTAGACAAAAGTAGACGTAAGCAGGTGTACCTAGTTGTTTTATGTATTTGTTCCCGTAAAATGCTACTACATTTTAACCGACTTCAAAAAAGGAGGAGGTTCTCAATTTGACCGTATTTTTTATCTGTGTTTCCTACGTTTTTTTTCTTTTGGAACCGATTTAGATTTTTTTTATTTGGAAGCTGATGCTTCCTATGTGGTCCCATTTATATTTGATCAAGGTTGTCAAACCTTAAACATAAACCACTTATGTTTTTAGTTATTCTAAATAATGCGTATTTAATTAATTTAATCTGATCAAGGATTCCGAAGATATAGCAGTGAAGCCGGCTTTTACCGACTTCACAAAAACGAGGAGGTATTCAATTCGACTGTATTTTTTTTATGTGTGTTACCTTTTTTCTATTATTCAGTATAGGCAAACATTTGACCACTATCTTACCTGATGGTAAGATAAAATGATGCGATCGACGATGGAGCATGTTTGCCTAGAAGATACTTGTTCACTCGTGACTTAAAGACTACTGCGTTATACTTATCGGAAAACACAGACTCAGACAAGGAATTCCATTCTTTAGCGGTGCGCATAATAAATGTTGAAGCAAATCACTTCTTGCGTATTTGTGGATTATTAACGATGTCGCAATGCAGTTCGTCTGGTTGTCCGATGGTAGAATGGGGATGGAGGAATTAGATCGTGCAATTCTGCGGCACACTCTCGATGCCCTAGGCTTGGAAGCCTTGCTCAAACAGCCATAAATAGCAATAAGTGGGATGTAAACAACCAGAAACACAGAACTTTCTTCTAAAGCCATCGTGTAGTCAACACCTCTTGAGGCAAACAAAAGCTGTTTTAGCACTTCCTTGAAAGGGACTTTCATTTAAATACATTTGTATAAGTTTCAATAGCCAAGCGGAAGTCTATAGATCTTAACATAAGCACTACGATATAGCGCATAGCTATACCTACTATTATAGTCGGTTTCCTAACGTTTACATTTCGGAGAGTATGCGCAGGAGTTAAACGAGTTAATTCCTTCATGCCTGTTTTACCATCTACAAGACAAACTGTGGCACTGACTGTGTCACTGAAGAAATTATAGCCACCTCAGGAATGCTACCACATTCAACAAATCCAAAAGAATCCCAGCAATCAAATGCAAGAGTTACCAATGCATCAGTTATAACAGCACCCCAAAACCTAAAGACTAATGCGATAATTATCTTTGCCAAAATCACACTCAGTTACTTAGAATCAAAAATCAAAATCGTTTATTCACATGGGCCCCAAAGAGGCACTCATGAAAGTTAATTAATCTATTGCCAGATTCGCAAAATTACAGCCATCTCGAGAAGAACCTGGCAAGAAACTCGACGGCGGATTTTTTTTTTCATTCATTTTTTTTTTAAAACATTCTTAAGCTCTAATACATAATTTTCTTAACCTAGGTGTTATTATGGTAGTCGCTAGAAAGAGCCTGTTCAGTTTGCCTCCATGCATCCTTGTTCTTAATATAGTCTGTGGTTTTATAGTAAGCTTTCTTAATTAATTAGAGGAGCTGGGGTAGATAGGGTAGTTCCTGTTAAGGGTGAATGCACAATACAAGCGGGATGTCAGTGCAGGCCTTACCCCTACTATCAATAAAATAAGAATTTAAGGCAAACTGTCTATTAATGCTTGACATACTTTCACTTCAGTCAAAGCGTTTCCGTTCTATGAATATCATTTGAACTGCGAAGAAGTGGAACTCCTTTTCATCGCCTCGTCTTTGTTCCCTGAACGGTATAACTAGGAGTCTTCAAGTCAAGAGTGAATAGGTATCTTCCAGACAAGCATGCTCTTTTGTCGCATTATCACTTTCCATCAGGTGAGAAAGTGGTCAAACGCTTGCCTATTCAAGATAAAATGTAACCGCAAGCAAAGCTTAAAAATCGACTTCACCGCTTATATTTTGGTTTTGGCTTGACCAATATCAATTAAATTTAAATGGGTCCACCTGAAGTATAATTTACCTAATAAAAAAACAAATCATTAAAATCGATTCATAATTTGCGAAGATGACGCGCAACATACATACAAAAAAAAATACAGTCGAATTAAGAACCTCCTTTTTTGAAGTAGGTTGAAAAGAATACGGTGTTCTTTACTCATAAATAGTTTCTATTTTTAGTGGATACAGATGTACTCAACAACTTCAGATGAGAAAGTTATCTCTTAGCTTCCTACATACGTAACACCAAATTCTTTCAATCGAACTATCCATTTCAAACTTAAGTGCTTACCCAAATTTGATCAAGCGTTTCCGATTGACAAGTAAATCAACTTTAAATCGTAATCTGGCAAGTGTGAAATTAATCTCTTATATCTATCATTCATGCTTGATAGAATTGTATCTACAAAATACACGAGACTAAATCAAGTTTTGAGAGTCAAATCCAATTGAAATGTCGAGAATAATACGTCAATAAAACAATAACAATATAAAATAAGGTACTAACAAATTTAATTTTATGTCAGCTTTGTATATTTCTGAATATTTTTTTACGTGACTTTGTCCGAATGCGTTGTTGGTGTAAATACTAATGAGGAATATAAAAGAGTTCAATAAAATTGGTTCAATTATTTGTAAGACTACTAGAGTGCTAAATCTTCTAAATATATGTAACTCAAAGGTGACTGACTGACTGAAATAGTGATCTATCAACGAACAGCCCATACCACTGGACGGATCGGGCTGAAATTTGGCATGCAGGTAGATGTTATGACGTAAGCATCCGCTAAGAAAGGATTTTGATTAATTCTACCCCCAAGGGGAAAAAATAGGGGATGAAAGTTTGTATGAAACTTTGTCAATTTTAAAATAATACTTCTTAACGCGAGCGAAGCCGCGGGCAAAAGCTAGTAATTAATATAACCAATATACATATGTATGTTCTTGCTTTTTTACACAATCTTATATTGTAACCTGAAACTTTCGCGATTTGAAGAATTATGATTTAGGTTATTTCTCGGGACTTAATCACGTTTAAAAACTATTTTTATTTATCTTGACGTTTCGGCCAAGTTGCATTGGCCATGGTCTTGAGAAGACTGACGGAAACGTCAAAGTAAATAAAAATAATACCTTGTAGCTTTCGTTTTTGTTTCTCGTTAAGAATAATTTAGGCCTGTTCAAGTCAAGAATGAACATGTATTTTCTAGACAAGCATGTCCCACCGCATCAACCGCATCGTCGCTTTCTATTAGGTGAGATTGCGTATTAATGATCAAAAAAATAATGTTTAAGCGCGAGTAAGTCCCGAAATATTACCAAAACTAAATCTCATAATTGTGTTAGTAAATAATATTAAGGACGAGGATCAGTAAGTCAGGCGTAGGTGATTTTTAAAAAGTGTTTAAAAGCATTAGGGATAGTTAATCAATGTTTATAAGTATAGTTCACTCTAAGTTTACATTGGTCTAAATAACATGGATTTTCCCTTTTTTACTTGGGCCTTACGCAAGCTTACTAACTTACCAATCGTATTGTTTCAGATCCAGAACATACAACAGCGAAAGAGACACGCCCTGAATACATTCATCCCGATGGTCTACTCACTTTCGACCCTTACTTATCTGACATTAAGCCAGAAACAGAGGATGACGACTATATCCCTCTACCAGAAAACGATGAAACAATAGACGGTTTACCCATCTTCCAACTAGAACCCAAAGACTCCTACGTACTAAGAACAAAACCAGCAACACTCATCTGCAGAGCAGCCAATGCTCTACAAGTATACTTCAAATGTAATGATGTGAGAACAGAAAAGACTGTACAGTTAGAACACGTAGATCCTCAGAATGGAGTGAGGGTGGTGGAAGCAGAACTAAATGTGACGAGAAATGAGCTGGATGAGTACTTTGGTCACAATGGGAAGTACAGCTGTGAATGTTATGCGTGGAATAGTAAAGGAAGGATAAGGAGTCAAGCTATTTATATCGAATTTGCATGTAAGTACTGCGAATAGAATAGACTTTATCGTTTCAGGTGTTACAAATGTTTTATAATTATTATAATATTCAGGTCAAAATGCAATAAGTTGCTGTATGCTGAAACACCGGCGATGAGCCTAGTTCGGCAGCAGATACTCTACAACGATATTGCTAACTTAGCCTTTAAGAACACTATCGTGGAATATTGTACATTCTTTGGCAATAAAGATTTATTATTATCAAAAAAATAAAAAAAGTTTAAGCATGCTTGCATCTAAAAATCGAAACCTCGTAGTACCCAGGAGTAAAAAGATCAATGCTGGTCTTTTTGGAAAACTATATATAAACTCGTGTAAGGATACGAGCTTATAAATATAGTTTTAAATTTATTTTATTTCACCAGTGTAAGGTCACTGATGGAGTAAAATAAAATAAAAAAATGAGGATTCACAAAATGATATATCACAGACTAAACGGAACAAAACAAAAACAGAAAATATACATTCGAAACGATTTAAGATCTAAGTTATCCTTATTATAAAGTTTAGACTAAGATTCTAAGTTTGAACTCGATACTAAGGACTTAAAATCAAATCAAAAATCAAATCAAAATGTATTTATTTGTCAAACTTGTTTGTTAAATTGCCCAATCAGTTAAGTAGGCCACACGAATGACAAAATCTTAAAAATATAGATTCAAGATGTAACATAAGATGATGATGTAACTAAAGACGTGCTGTAAGTAATTTGAGAACTATTTAAGTTACTAATGATAATCAAACACGCTTTCTCGGAGCAAAGAGACTAAAAGTCGAAATCCAAACATTTCATAATATTTTGAGGAAACGCTGGCAAGATAAATAATTGAGTAATGTTAATGCGCATTTTAAAAACGAAATTTGATCTTCATACTGTATGAAAAATGTAAAATCTTTATCGACTTCAAGCTTCCCTATTTGTGTAAACTCGTAATTTGCTACGGGTAGATGATTATAATAATGATATTTTATTAACACAATCATAATTTATTAACATTTTAAAATAAAACAGACTAAAACAATCTCAAATCTAAATAAAATCTTACTTGTCATAGTTAAAACTTGAACAGTACATATTTTGTACAAAATTAAATTTTATATTTTAATCTATTTTGTTTCAAAACATGTATAAGTCTGTGTAACGCAATATAAACATACTTATTTTTATAAACCGATGCCAGTTGTTAAAGTGCTAAAAATTCTGGTAGCATTGCCATTTTTAATGACAATGCACAATTGGGCGTTTGATCGAGTATGTGGTAAATTTGGGTCATGGTCTTAAGATGAAGCTAAAAAGAAAGCTATAGTATTCTTCAATAGCAGCTAGGACATTGACGGTTTGATTGAGATGGCTCATTATTTAGTTTATTCTTATTCTTATACTATAAAAAAAAGATTCAGCTGCAAATAAGACCGGTGGAGTTTTGCCGCGAAAGTGGAAAATGGAGTTGTTGATTTTGTATAATTTTCCAAAACCTGTGATTCTTAGAGTGTTAATGTGTAATAATGGTGGATTATTAACCGTTAATACTTAGTGAACGTGCATAAGTGAAGCCAAATCATATAAAGTTGTAAAATGTGATTTTCACCTTCGCTCCAAGACTCTAATAGAAGTTCTAGTAAAGTTTCTACCACTTTACTAGGGCATGACTTTACCATGACTGGACCTTGACTCTTTTACTTGACTTTGACTGTTTCCTGCGACTAGGACTAATAATATGAAATACACGTGAAATATTATATTATCACTTGACACTGGCTAAATGCAAAAGATTGCGTAGCCAAAACTAAGAAGAAAAAAAAAAAATAAGACCGGTCTGATTGATCAAACTACAATTGTTGATCGAGCGAGGCGAGATCTCTAAGTTAACTAGGGTCGTTCAGCACTTTGTCCGTCTATCCATCTGTCAGAGGCATATAGCGTCTAAACCATAAAAGAAGTCATTCGGACTCCAAATTCTCGTAGAGTATGTAAAACTACGGCCTAAAACCAGAAATAACATTTAAAATTATATAAATGCAAATATGAAGGGAGCTCCCATACATGTAGTGGGGAGCAAAATATTTTTTTTTTTCACCCTTTGGGGTATTGTTAAAAAAGGCTTGACAAGAAGAGTACGAAACTGATCAACGGTTTAAAAAAAATCTATGTTGGAAAATAACGATTTGATATTCCACCAAAGTCACTGTTTTGAGACCTATTTTGTAAAGCGCTTCTTTCGATCAATGATGATAATCATTTGACCTACGCTGTCGAACCATCAAATAGACCATGTCGTTTTAATGGTACATAAAGAAACTGTTGATAAACACAGTAATAAAAATAAGAGCCATAAAATTGTGTGTTGCTTGGTTTTTAAACTTTACTCGAAGTATTGGTAAAGTTCATTCCCTATAATTTTCTGGAATATGTAAAACGTTCCTGGAATTCTTTTCCACGTTTATTTCACTTTAAACCTTCCAACTTAAAACGAAAAGTAATAAAGACGAACTTTAACTACTTCCCAAAGTAACTTTAAGAGTAAATGAACTAGCACAAAGATAAACTGTAGAATTTTAAGCACCGAAGCATTTTAGTGACGTTGGAGTTGAATAAGAGGGACAAGTGCCGGTAAAGCTCGTGCTGTGAGAGTTCCGTACAATTTGAAAAACAAAACAAATTTTGTTTTTTTTTAATGTAGAATAGGTAAGCATTTGATCACTGTCTCACCTGATGGAAAGTGATGATGAGGCCGAAGATGTGATATGCTTGCCCAGAAGATACCTCTTCACTCGAGACTAGAAGACGAGTCTTTAAGTCGCGAGTGAATAGGCATCTTTTAGGCAAACGTGCTCCATCGTCGACCGCATCGTCACTTACCATCAGGTGAGATGGCGGTCAAACGTTTGTCTATCTTGAATAAAAAAAATTAAAAAAAGACTCCCAGATTATGCAATATATTATACATCAAGTCAATGTTCTAAAAATTCAAGAAAACCGACTGCGAAAAATGTAACCTATTTTTTATGTAATCCCCTTTTAGTTTTTTAATTTTGATATCCTAATTGATAGGTTTTGTTTAATTTTTTTTTGTAACGTATTACTATTTCTTGCCAAAAACCCCCATTTTTTTAACATACACCTTTTTATGGATACTTGGGTTATTAAGACGGATATGACGATGTCTTATCCGTCTAAATCCATCCCGCCGTTTGGGAGATACGAGGTAATTAGGAAATTTACAAACATATATAGTGTACATTAAATATACGCGCGAAAAACATAGTTCCTTCCCATAAACCTTCTTCGGTAGACGTGTACAAACAAACTTAAAAGAAATTCAACCGACTTTACGAAACAAAAAGTCTATAAAATGAAATATTTCGATTACTTGGATGCCATGTTTCGTCTAGTTATTTTGATTTAAAAACCAACAAATTAATTTTAAGGAGAAAATATGTACTTTCACTGGGAATCGAAGCTAGCACCCGCATCGTGGAAGGAAGAAACGTTATCTTTAAGGTGTTATAATTTATCATTATTTCTTTTAAATAATTGATAGAAAAGATTTCTAAAGCTATGAAACGCTAAAATATAATTGGTTCAGGCTACTCTTTGCAATTACGTAAATGTTCTCCAGACCTAGTTGGCCGCGAATGCACTTGGGGCCAAGTGATGCTAGTTCATTATACAGGAGAATTAATTATGGCTGCTTGTGAAGCAGACTGGTGACAGTTCCGGATGTCAGGAAGACTACTAAAATAACTAAGCGACTGTTGTGTAGCGAGTAACAACCACTACCAGATGCTATTCCCACTTCTGGGACTCGAGGCTTCCTCACACAGGGAGATACACATAAGTATACAAACAAACAAATAAAAACAAACGCATTCACACTCACAGCCCCACACTAAGTCCTAAGACTTGTATCGTGGGTTGTCCGGAAACATTCACATCACACACATATTACCAGAACCAGAAGCACAAATATCCCTTGGGAAGGAATTTGTGTTCCTGCCGGGAATTGAACTCAGGACCCACGGCGCAGAGGGCGGGTACCTGTCCACTGCGCCAACTGGGTCGTAGTATTATATTATATTCGACCGCATATTCACTTAGCATCAGGTGAGAGTGGTCAATTGTTTGCCTTACATAGAATGGCAGTATGGGCCATACTTGACTTAACGTAGACAGAATTGCAGTATAGGTCATACTTGACGGCTTAGACGAGGTCGTGCCAAAAACATCGGCTGTGATGGTCACAAAGTCAGAAAAAGAAATAATAAAGAGAAATAAAAGATCAAAAAAGATCAAAATATAATAAAGAGAAAAGGAATAATAAGAGAGAGATTTGGTTACTTATATTCATAATTATAATTTTCTCAATGAATATTCAAAATAATTAACATGTTTTATTTTAATCAACGCTTTAATAAAACTATATTTATTAATAGAAACATATAATTTCCCATTAAATTAATTTCGATCTAAGATCACGATTGAGATGCAGAACCAGAAACAATAATTAAAACATACGGTAATTATAGACCCGATACAGTTTTAATATTTTAAATTTATGACGGGTTAATTACAAATTCTTACTTTAGTTAAGAAACATTTTTTTATACGATAGCGCTAATTACAAAGGTTGATTAACATGCGAATGGTTTAATTACTAGTTAGAGTAATGAATAAATTTATACATGTATATTGAAAGTTCTAAGCCTCAAATAAACCCAACCACTAGTACACAAAATTACTCATTTAAATCAATAATTAAACGTAAGCAAAGCTTTAAAAAACCGACTTTACCGCTTTATCTTCAGAACTTTAATCAGATTAGATGTATTACACACGCATTATTGACGATATTTCAAGAACTACCGATCAGATCTTAATCAAATTTAAATGGGATCACATGAAAAGCAACATCTCCCAAACAACAAAAAAAAATGTCGAAATCGGTTCACGTTGAAAGAAGTAATGAGGTCACAAACACAAAAAAAATACAGTCGACTTGAGTATCTCCTCTTTTTTTGTGAAGTCGGTAAAAATCCGACTTTACCGCTATATGTTCGGAACTTTGATCAGATTAGATGTACTAAACTCGCATTATTGAAGATATTTCAAGAACTACTGATCAGATCTTAATCAAATTTAAATGGGACCTATTGGAAAGAAACATCTTTAAAAAAAAAAAAACAAAATCGGTTCAAGTTGTACGAAGTAATGAGACAGTAATGAACACAAATAAAAGCAGTCGACTTGAGTACCTCCTCTTTTTTTGTGAAGTCGGTAAAAAACCGACTTTACCGCTTTATGTTCGGAATTTTGATTAGAATAGATGTACTAAACACGCATTATTGAAGATATTTTAAGAACTGCTGATCAGATCTTGATCAAATTTAAATGGGACCAATAAAACACATCTTTAAAACAAAAAAAAAAAAACAAAATCGGTTCACGTGGAACGAAGTAATGAGACAGTATAATGAACACAAAAAAAAGCAGTCGACTTGATTACCTCCTCCTTTTTTTGTGAAGTCGGTAAAAAATACGGTTTCTTTCTACACCACCCAGTCCCATAGTAACTAGTGACACCTTAAATGGATTCCCATGAATTTTAATTCAATTAACTTCTTCGCACCATGTGAAATGAAGGCACAATGATGGGAGGGAGCATAGAACTAATTCCCATAACTCATGGGATGTTCACACCTTACACCTTGAAAGCAAGACAAGAAGCAATAAATAACATGTGAGAAATATTGTTGATGCGAGTGCTTGAAAAAAGGTTGTTATGCTCGCCAGAGAGAACTTTTGTTTATACTGTGTTAGAGAATCTGAAGCACGCTTTAGCTGCCCTGCTATTTTCTACCCGAGTGCGCGAAGCAAAGCTGGTTTTTTTTTAATACGCTTTTACACTCACAGCCCCACACTAAGTTCAATGACATGTGTCGTGGGTGCCGGAAACATTCACATCACACACACAATCACAACCAGAACCAGAAACACAGATTTTTAATTTGTTTATCAGCCTATGTATATGTTTGTTCTTTTGTAGCACTCTAGAGACCCAATCCGTGGGCTGATTTCAATAATTTTTAACGGCTTCACAAAAAAGAGAAGGTACTCAAGTTATATTTTTTTTTATATGTGTTACGTCATAACTTCTTTCCATATTAACCATATTTGAATATTTTTTTAGATGGAAAGATGTTGCTTTTCGATTGGTTCCATTTAAATTTGATCAAGATCTGATCAGTAAGTACTTCTTGAAATATCGTCAATAATGCGTATTCTGTTGACTACATTGACGATGTTCTCGTTTTTTACCGACTTCAAAATTACCTCATAACTTCTTTCTTTGTGAGCCGATTTTGATGATTATTTCTTTATTTGAAAGCTGGTACTTTTGATGTGGTCCTATTGAAATTTGATCAAGATCTGATTTCTAGTTTTTCAGTTATCGTCAATAATGTCATTAAATCTCTATCGTCATTAAATTTGATCAAAGTTCCGAAGATAAAGCGGTGAAGTCGGTTTTTTAAGCTTTCCTTGCGTTTAATCACTATATCAATTAATTCGTCTCCATTTTGCGGGTGTCACCAAAGGCATGAAAGAAATCAAAATTTAATATGGCGTCTACCAGATGCCATATAGTGAAATAAAAAAATAAGAATCGACGAACTGCATCAAGTGGGACCTCGAATGATCTTTTAGAATCTATAGTGATTTAAGTTTAGTCACTAAACATTCTTACTTAAGTTCTCAATACATAAATTAAAGCTGTGATAAAGTTCCAATAAAATAAGTCTGAATTACAAAAAAAATAAGTAAGTAATTTTTTTTGTTTATTGACTTATTATGCTCGATAGGCAAGTTTTTGACCACTATGTCACCTGATGATAAGTGACGATGCGGCCGAAGATGTAGCATGTTTGACTTGTGTATATTCTGAATAGTAGACTCAAGTTGAGACACAAGTTTTTTCAATTACATAAAATGAAGCTGTTATTTAAAGTTCTTATTTACAAAAAAAGTAAGCTTACTTTTTATGCAGTCGGGTTATTCGTTAATAATTAGTAGTAATGACTTTTACATCCTATATTTTGACTTATAGTAGACACAAGTTTAGACAGTTCGCACCAAGCGTACGACCTCACTGATTGATGTTTCCTAACGTAACACACATAATCAAAAGTTTTTGAACATCAAAATCCGTTGGGTTGCCGAAGAAAACAGTAGTCTAGCTTATTTAAAAAGCCTTCAATCAAATATACACAGAGATACACAGTCGTTGATTCAAAACGGTACCACCTAAACAACATCAGAATTCAAACAATAGCTTAGTTCTCTATTCTGCATCTTCGACATTCTTAAACTAATCATCTGCCAGTTAACACTATATAAATACATGTACCTATATAATATATGAGAGTTGGTATTCATCTCGTCCGCGAAAAATTCGACGTCATCTTTTTCACCCGACTTTTCACCAAAAGATTATGTTTTTCGCCGATCTTGTATGTATGTACATATATAATGATTAATCAAGCATATCAAAATCAAAATCAAATCAAAATCGTTTATTCACATGGGCACCAAAGAGGCACTCATGAAAGTTAATGAATCTATTGCCAGATTCGCAAAATTACAGCCATCTCGAGAAGAACCTGGCAAGAAACTCGGCGGCGCATATTTTTTACAATCATTTTTTTTAAAAACATTCTTAATTTCTAATACATCATTTTCTTAACCTAGGTGTTATTATGGTAGTCGCTAGAAAGAGCCTGTGCAGTTTGCCTCCATGCATCCTTGTCATTAATATAGTCTGTGGTCTTATAGTAAGCTTTCTTATATCGTCCTCCACTGCTCTAAATTGTTATGCCCGACAGGGTCATTTAGAAAATGAAATAATGTTTTTTTTTTATGTACGATAGGCAAGCGTTTCGATATGAATCGGAATATTTGTAATTTTTTTTTATTACCTCGTATCTTCAAAACGGCTGGGTGGATTTTCACAGTTGAGGTAGTTGAGTAGTTATATAACCCAAGTGTCCTTAAATAGGTGTTACAAAAAAACCAGACCTATGGAGAAGGGTATCAAAATTAAGGAAATTAAAAGGGGGTTACATAAAATTGCATAAAAAGGAGGTCCACATTTTTCGCAGTCGAGTTTTTTGAAATTTTAATACATTGACTTGTTTATCTATATCTGCGGAGTTGAAAACAAAATATGAGACTTGAAAAGGCATTGATATATAATTATCAAACAATTTTTAATTTTTAAATAATGAGCCTTAAAAAAAATCGCGGAGAAATAATAAAAAAGACGACAAACAATGCTATTTATGCGAGAGGAGAGCATGAAGCAGGGTGTTATATAATATTGTTTCTAAAACAAGAACCTGGCACAATATAACACAAAGTAGGGAAAAAAAATAGAAATCTTCGGCTTACTATGGATAATAGCCGTGGTATGGCATCAGGCAATTTTAATTAATTATATAGTTGAAAAAAGAGGCCCAAGCGGCAAAATCAAAATTATGAAAATGCACCCGACTACGCTCTATCTGGAATGGAAGCTGCACCCATTTTCACCAAACGTAGCTAATTACATCGACATACCACCATACCAAACAGTCTCGATCAAGTGACCGGTCTAGCTGTTTGGACACAGAAACAAACTCTACAAACTGTTATTGTTTGTTTGTTCGTAGGGGGTTAAAAAGACATCATATTAAGTGCGAAAATTATCATTTTAATCTCATTCAAAATTTCTAAGAACAAACGCATTTACAATCACGTCTCCATACTAGGTTCAAAAACTCGTATCTTGGTTAGCGCAGTAGGCAAATCTCTGCCTGTGGGTCCTTGTTCGATTTCTAGTAGAAGCACAGTGTCTTTCCTTATGGACATTTGTGTTTCTGGATCCTAGTGGAACTGTGTGCGAGATATGTGATTTTTTTCCACGATACAAGTAATTGAACTTAGTGTAGGCCTGTGAGTTGAACGCATTTGGGGGTGCCGGGAATATTTGCATTCACACCTAAATCTAGAAGCATAAATGACAAATGCTCTTACTGGGAATTGAACCCAAAACTCACGGCTCAGCGAGTAAAGATTGCATCTCTCTGCCAGCTGGGTCATCAAACCTTTTAACTTTAGATTTTAAAGAGAAGCTATTTAAGAACACTTCATTAAGGCAGATGACTTTAAAACACTTACCCTTACTTAACCCACTCTTGATTCACACCCTAAACATCTCCAGCAAAACACTAGTGAGCATTTATCAAAGTGCAAAGTGCTCGATTTAACGAGCGGAAATAATGTTTCCTCTACATAATGGTTCCTGCCCACCCCTCCGAAAACAAGGGATGAAAATAAAAACACTCGTTAAAAATTATGATTTTTTTCTTCCCCTTAACTGAAGCTATCAATAGAATCGGAAGTGAGAATGTCTAATGGTGGAATGTCTGATTTTTCAACTTCGCGATTTTGTTGGGGTTCATTGGGGGGTGGAATCAAGCCTTAGATAAACTTTTAAAAGGATATCTATTTTACTCTGCTGGTGTGATCGAATTTAAAAAATAAACAACAGTAGAACATGAAGCTGCAATAAATGTAAACCTCTCATTCTATAAAACAATATCCAAATAATTATTAATATTAGTTAGATATTTTTTTTCTTTATAAAAAAAACTACGTGAAATAGTACCTACTTCTACCAGGGTATACACAGGATATACCACAGTATACGGTATACTAGTACTGTCACGTATTACTTATAAGTTACTAGCTTTTGCCCGCGGCTTCGCTCGCGTTAAGAAGTATTATTTTAAAATTGACAAAGTTTCATACAAACTTTCATCCCCTATTTTATCCCCTTGGGGGTAGAATTAATCAAAATCCTTTCTTAGCGGATGCCTACGTCATAACATCTGCCTGCATGCCAAATTTCAGCCCGATCCGTCCAGTGGTTTGGGCTGTGCGTTGATAGATCACTATGTCAGTCAGTCGGTCACCTTTGAGTTATATATATTTATAGATAAGTACTAATATTTGACAAAAAAATCGATCTGTCTTGACTTTTCTAAATCTTGTAATAATTAAACGCAAGCAAAGCTTTAAAAATACCGACTTCACCGCTTTATCTTCGGAACCTTGACCAGATTAAATTATTGACGATAACTCAAAAACTAACAATCAGATTTAAATGGTACCAAAGGAAAAGCAATAGGTTTCAAACAAAAATTTTTTTCAATCGTTTCTCGTGGAAAGAAGTTAAACACACATAAAATAAAATAAAAAACTGTCGAATTGAGTACCTCCTCCTTTTTGCGAAGTCGGTAGAAAATAGACAACAATGCATTCATATAAAATGACAAAAAAATATATGTATCGCGGTAACATTTAAGTACACGGAAAATCCAAATGTTTTAATGAGTGTTGAATCGCGTTGAAGTTTTAATATAGATATGATTTTATCCCCCTGGGCTATTCTGAGACAATGGGCGGCCGACCGTTAATTGTTTGCAGGTTTGGTGCACCCGGGGGTGCGCTATTTTGAAGCTCAACCGAGTGTCATTCGTTAGCTTTATTTGAAATTTAAAAAAGGAACGGTACTATACGTCACTTTAAATGCTGCTATTCGTGGCTATAACTGTTGTAGACACTGTTGATTAAAATTATAGGTATTTCGGCACTAATTATTGATTTTAAATGTTTTATGTCATAGGTTTAAACACCCTTTTTCACAAAACGTTTGATAAACCGTATATGGAGAATTTAAATATATATACCATAACTATTTATGCAATAAACAACAAAACTATAAAATGACTTCAGAAAGGGATTACTCAATTCGTTACATTTTTTGTGTGTTTTTCGATTTGTCATGTACGGCTGGACTGATTTCGAAAAATCTGTTTTGTTTGTATAGTGTCAAAATATTCCCACGTCCAATTTCTCAAGGTCTGATCAAGGGTATTTATTGTACATAAAGCGGTAAAGTCAGTATTTTGATATTTTGCTTGCGTTTAAATTATTTTAATCCTATAGAGTACCTTTACTTTATTCATGTTAACAACAATTTCTTCTAGATCTCAAGAAGCAGTTTAGCCAACAACCTCAATCAGTGACAGTAGAGTCTGGTAAAGGAGTGACCTTCCGATGTAGACCACCACCAGCGGCACCACCTCCCACCCTGAAGTGGACTAGAAATGGAGTAACGTTAGAAGCAACTGATGAGATGCTGGTGCTGCCGAAGGTGGAATTACAGGTGAGCATGTTTTAAGAACTGACTAAGGAAAGTGTATCTTAATACCTTGAATTTAAGCTCATTGAGCTTAATACTACTCGTAGGTTTAGTTTTGTGAGCGTTCGCCTTCTACGCAGTGTTATTGGGTTCCATTCCCGGCGGGAACACAAGCTTTCTCCCCAAGGAAAATTTGAGTTTCTGGTTATGGATGGGATGGTGTACGATGTGAATGTTTCCGGCACCCATGACACAAGTGGTCGAACTTAGTGTGGGCTTAGGCCAGACAAAAGCGCTCTAAGCTAAGGGAACTGGCAGTTCAATTTGTCCTTGAATTTTACCAGTTTCGAGCCTAGTTAGGTCTAAGAGAGTTAAATCATGTGAAGTCTAGACTAAGCATGGTTTTACTGCTTAGATCTTTGCTTTAGACTACCGCTGAGCTCTCTATCTAGCTGATTTAATATCATCGCTAATGTATGTCATAGTTATTATTACCAAGCTGCGCACTATCATACTTATTTTTCTCAGGATATGGCGAACTACACCTGCATAGCTGAGAACATTGCCGGACGCCGGGAGTCAGATGTCGCTGTTTTGTCTGTATACGGTATGTTTACTAACACGCTTCTGCGAACAGGTGAACTAGGAAACAATGGTGGATTGCCAAGCTCTCAGAATGTATGATTTATTAGAACAATGACAGGTGTATTGGCTACCTGATATCATTTTGTAACCGTTCGCGTTGTAGGATGGTGTCACTTCCGGGTTGAGGAATGTCTGTAGATTTTTTATTATAAATGCTATAATATCTCACCTTATGGAAAGTGAAGATCCTGCCGAAGATGTAGCTTGCCTATACTTTATCTTGGCATTTATCTTTCGGGGAACAAAGACGCATGCAGTGAGTTTTGCTTCTCTGCTTCGCTTTTTGATCAAACTTTTGCCTATCTATCTATCTACATATATAAAATTAATTGAAGTTTGTTAGTCTCACAAAAACTCGAAAACGGCTTCCCTAATTTTGGTTTTGAAATATTTGTAGAAGTCCAAGAAAAGTTTAAAGGTGAGAAAATATAAAAAAATTGCAAGGATACTATTAAAAAATAACTATTTCATTTTCCCATACAAACTGTTCATACCTGTCAAAGATTAGACACAAATTTAACTTCTGTAGGTACGCACTATAGATATTTTGTGGTTTGAGATTCTTTATTTCTCATAAGAATACATTATTCACTTACATGAGAAATTATTTTAATTTAGTAACATCTAATTGTTGGGGGTATTTAATAGTTAATTTTATGAAGTAGAATGTTTAACATTCACATCAACATTTTAATGTTGTTTGGTAGGGTAGCTTGAAAAAGTTTGACGTCATGTTCGTTCGATACTCGTGCTCGGACACAAAACCGGTAAACGAGTTACACAGATCAAGCGTAGCTGGAAGTGTCTTGTACTACTGTGGTAAATGTGAAGTGTTCATTACGTAGTGCTTAAGTAGCTTTTTAAAAGTAGTCATTGATTTTGTTTCCTTGATGTCTTTAGGTAGTTTATTGTAAAATTTAGATCCTTCATATTTAATACTTTTCTTCCCATAGTTTGTGCGAGGTGCGTACAATTTTAAGTACTTTTCGTTCCTTAATTTCATTTTGTGTTTTTTTATTTTTAGTAAAGGTAATATTCGTATGTATATCTTTATTTAGTATTTTCCGAATGAGTATGCAATTAAAATATATGTAAGTTTGTGAAATATTCATTAGTTTCGTTTTTTTATAAAGTGTATGTGTTGGAGTTAGGTAGTCATAGTTAAATAATGTTTTTAGTAATTTATTTTGTGCAGTTTGTAAAAGGCCTAAATTTGTTTTTGCTGCAGTACCCCATACTTCAACTAGGTAGTCAATATGTGGTTTTATGAGTGAGTTGTATATTATGTATCGAACCCGTCGCGGTAAGCAACGGACTATTCCTCGTAAGGCTCCCATAAGGCACGTGAGTTTAGTTTTTATTTTCAAAATGTGTGGGAGCCATGTCATTTTACTGTCTAGTATTAATCCTAAATACTTTTCTTGACTTACTTTATTAATAGTTTGATTATTTATCTGTAATGGTGTAAATTTATCGATTTTTTTATTTTTTGCTGCAAATATCATGTAATTTGTTTTTGTCGTATTTATAGTGAGGAGATTCCTCTGAAATCACTCATTCAGAAGATCTAAATCCGTTTGTGCTTTATTTATTATGGTATGAATACAGTAGTCGAAGTAGAACTAGCATGTGTCGTCAGCATAAAGAGTTATTTCTCCTTTTAAACCAATTTGGTGTATGTTATTTATATACAAGAGAAATAATAGAGGACCCAATATTGAGCCTTGGGGAACTCCGTATGTAATAATTTCGGGACTACTTTGAGCGTCTCCAATTTTTACCACTTGGTGTCTATTTGTGAGGTAAGATCTAAAAATTCGTGCGCGTTTCCTATCAAGCCTACTTCATAAAGTTTTCATTTTAAATGTTACATTAAAATTTAAAAAATTGCTTTACAAATCGCTTCTGCCGCACCATAATGTCAAAGTATTATAATAAGAGCTGGTTCTATTTCACTCTGTTCCACAGTGAACGGCGGCTGGTCAGAGTGGTCGGCGTGGGCGGCGTGTCGGTGCGCCGGCGCGGTGAGCGGGCGGCGCCGCACGCGCGTGTGCTCGGACCCAGCTCCGGCCAATGGCGGAGCGCCGTGCCGCGGCCTCAGTGCACAGAGTGACGACGACTGCATTCGCTGTCAGAGCCGTAAGAATCTTAAGGAAACAGGGTGATGGCCTTGTTGGAGCATTGCTTTTTCGTTAAAGTGAAACGGGGTGATGGCCTCGATGGAATCGAGGTTTGAATGATTTGAAGGGGATTCATATTCCCACACGCCCCATTAATAAAATGACAATGGGGTGTATGGGTATTTGTATTTCAAGCTGTCTCATTGGTATGAGCTATGGGACTGATCAGAATTAAAATTTTCAAATGTTGTTTTATAGAATTTTATGAATGGAATTGTACTGATTACAACGTTTTAAATTAAATTGGTGTGATTAAATAAATCCATGGATCGCGTGTTTACTGTCAGGGTAATAATTAAATTGTTGATGGATCGGAATCACCAGCTCCACTCAACAAATATTTGTACAAATATAAATTTACAAGTTTGTGTTTCTTTACCTTAAAATTCGTTTTGCGAAATATCAAAAACACGAAATACAAAGTAGACACGATATACAGTGTAGAATAAATACTTTTAAGTTTGGAAAAAGAATAAAAACTCTTAAGCTAAACCAAAAACGTCTATTTCAACACGTAAGTACTGATTTAAAAGTTATTAGACCAGAAAAATGCAACGCATTGGCTTAAAAGACTAAAGACGTTTTATAGTGTAACTTTAATGTGGTAGCAAGGTATATTGTTGATGATACAAAACATCCTAGTGGGGTCGTGGTCGCCGTGGAGCGCGTGGTCGTCGTGTAGTGGAGAGTGCGTGCGCGTGCGGCGGCGGCAGTGCGCGGGGGCGGGCGGGGGCGCGGGCGCGGGGGCGGGCGCCTGCTCGGGCTCCACGCTGCAGCACGCCGCCTGTGTCGACGGACTCTGTTCTACCGGCCTCAGTATGTATTAGCACTACTCTTCTATCCCACTAATCAAAATCAAATCATCTTTATTTCAGGTTAAATTTCCCATCTTGTATTTCTTAACTAAATTTATAAAATCAATTTTGTCATCATTATTAAATCAATAGAAAAATACAAAAATTCAAAAGGAAAAAAAGATGACTAATTCTAAATGGTTCTATAATTCAAAACTTTTTTGTGAACATTTGAACAGATCACAAAAGAAGTGGAGCTTGGGATCTTGTTTAATGCGGTAGAATATTTTGTTAGTTTGGATTTGATTATTGTATTAATCAATTTGTTTTATGAAAAGCGTTATTCTATTTGGTCAATTACAAGTGACTCGGTACAAACTTATCGGCATGGAGCTATGAGTAGTAACTACGACTAAGTTCAAAGCACACTGGTTCAGTAAAATCATTTGTAATGCAATGTATGTAATGCATGTAATACAATTTGTAATGTAATGACCTAAGCTCTTAATTGTAACAGATGTGTGTACTGTCAGGGTAATAATTACATTGTTGATGGATCTGGATCACCAGTTCCACGTTTCACGACCGTACAATTAATAATAATATGAATAATAATCATTTCTTGAAATTTATTTGTGAACTGTTTTAAATTTACAAGTTTGTCATGGTTGATTAAATTTTATTGCTTATATAAAATGCCAGTAAAAAAATCCTTCTAATTGCCCAGATATATAATGATATCAAAATCTAAAATCAACCGTACACTAAAAGAAGCAGACTCTTTGTGGTCGCCGGTTTTTCATTCTAACACATTATATCCCTATCATATCTGTTATCTGCATAGTTTTGAGTAACTCTCTCACAACTGCTTATTATCCTTAGCAATGTTTTTGGCATTAAAATCGTTTGTCATCATACCCTTCCTAGCAATCATCTAATTTGCACATCCTTTCTCACGCGAGATTCTTGAGACGATTCACAAACAAGGCCATTACGTAAAATGGGTTAATTAACCATGTCATAGATCAACTCGTTTAGAACATGTCTAGATTTAGAACCATTTCAATAAAATTTAATTTTACTTTATATCAACAGGGAACTATTTACTCCACCGAAAATATTTTAATCGTTATTTTTACAAGCTTTTACTTAGTTTTCCATTGTCTATCTGTCGGTCTGCAATCAAATGTTTTAAGCTAAATAAGATCTACTTCCCGATGTCCGATTGGATTCAAGTTTGATGTACTTATGTATCTTTGGACAATACATTGATATGATACCGAGGAGCTGGTTTGATGTGGAAATCTGTAATAAAACGGGCATTAATTAAGAAAGCTTATTATAAGACCACAGACTATATTAATGACAAGGATGCATGGAGGCAAACTGCACAGGCTCTTTCTAGCGACTATCATAATAACACCTAGGTTAAGAAAATTAAGTATTAGAAATTAAAAATGTTTAAAAAAAAAAATGAATGAAAAAAATGCGCCGCCGAGTTTCTTGCCAGGTTCTTCTCGAGATGGCTGTAATTTTGCGAATCTGGCAATAGATTTATTAACTTTCATGAGTGCCTCTTTGGGGCCCATGTGAATAAACGATTTTGATTTTGATTTGATGTTAGAGACGAAAGATGGCCATAGGAAATTCTGAACTAAACAAAATAAGCTCGTTTGATTCGTCTTGACAAGTGCTCTGGTTATGTAACTTTTCTTTCTCTAGTTCTTTTTTATTTACAACTAGTAAAGGCTTGATTTAAACAACTTTTTAAGTATGACTTGTTTATTACACGCTTCGAAAAGTAATAGTATGTAGACAAAACTATAAAAACGATTTAAACCCACATAATCTGTAGTCGTATCGATTTAAAACTCTGCAAGTACCACCAAACTGATCTGACTATGGATCCAGTAGTTGTATAGTGGAACTTTTCAATACTAAATCTCCCAAAATTCTGCTCTGGAATTTGGAGCTATATTTTGAGCTCATTTGGTTAGTACGAAAAGTCCAATACATCATAGTTTTTCCCGAGTGTCTATAGTTATATAGCGGAACTCAGAAATGACTTACTAATAACTCTTTAAATTGGAAATAAACGCATATTATTTAGTTTTAAACTCTGGTTATTTAGTTTAGTTTTTTTTATGCTAGAGAGGCAAGCGTAAGTAAGAGGTATATTAGTAACAAAATGTCATAATCTCACCTGATGGAAAGCGATGATGCTGACGAAAATGGAGCATGAATACCCAGAAAATACCTGTTCACTTCAGATTCGAATTCATTCCTTAGTACTTTAATTTTAAATAATTGTAAACAGTTTCCCTTGTTTTTCCTATTCAATTGTTTTGAATTTCACTATTCAAATCAAATCAATCAAATCAAATTTCTTTATTTCAGGTTAAATTGCCCATCTTGTGTTTCTTAACTAAAATTATAAAATCATATATTATCATCATTACAATCAATAGAAAAATATAAAAATTTAAAAAGTAAAATAGATTATAAATAAATAATTAATCATAGATTAATGTCATTAAAATACAAAAAGAAAATAAAATTATCAACTAATAATACAAAATACTAGTCGTTCAGAACAATCTCTCCGGCACCGGCAGACTTTACAATTATATTGTTACTTTACAATTATATTGTTCAGACTTTACAAAAACTATCTTGCATAGGGTTCTACAACAACAACAATCTCACCCTGTATGTTGGAATTGGCATCACCGTGGCCATGGTGGCGGCCGGCGCAGCCATTATGTACATCTGGTGCAAGTACAGAAGCAGGCCTGGGTATACTGCTGGAAGAGCTGGTAAGACTTTTGGTTTCTTTAGTTTTAAGCTGAATTACGACCCAGATCCTTTTACTGTATTATTAAACAATGTATCTGTTTTACATATTAGTTTTTCCTAGCATTCACTTTCTATCTTATACCTGTCAACTTTAACACTGACAAAAGAAACTCTTATTATTTTTTATTTAATGTTGTTTTCTTTAGTTTTAAGCTGAATTACGACCCAGATCCTTTTTTTGTATTATTAAACAATGTATCTGTTTTACATCTTAGTTTTGGCTCGGATTGACTTTCTACCTTACATCTGTCAACTTTAACACTGACAAAATAATTTTTTATTATTTTTTATTTTATGTTGTTTGGGGGGCTTACAGCTAATGTTACAAAATAAGTCTTAATGTATATAACAAGTAGCCATTTACAAGCCTCCGCAGAAAAAAATAAATATTATTGAGAAGCTTGCTTTAAGAAAAAAAAAACATGATTAAAATATGAAATGTTTTGAACTGCCCGTTGGCTAAGTTGGGTGAGCGTTCGCCTTCTAAGCAGGGGTATCGGGTTCGATTTCCGGCAGGAACACAACATTTGTGTTTCTGGTTCTGGTTATGATTGAGTGTGTGATGTGAATGTTTCCGGCACCCACGACACAAGTCATTGAACTTAGTGTGAGGCTGTGAGTGTGAAAGCGTTTATGTTTATGTTTTTATGTACACGCTATGTCATGTAAGTACTTGTGAACTTATCAATAGTACAACAATACATGTAATGCCGATATTGCAATGATATAAAAGGTTTAGTCTCCATGATTGTTTCTTATTTTAGATACAAATGTCCCAATTGCCATTTGTACTATCCAGACATTATCAATATAAATCTGTATGTTTTTCTACTTCTGCAATATTTAAATAATCATTTATTTCATCTAGAATTAGGACACTCTCAAATGATAACATCTTTCAGTGTCCCCAAGTACTACCAAAGCGGCATTCTGACAGTTGAGAGCCTGTTTTTTTTTTTTATGTTGAATAGGCAAGCATTTGACCACTATCTCACCTGATGGAAAGTGATGATGCGGCCGAAGATGTAACATGCTTGCCTAGAAGTTTTGTGTGTTTTGTTCTTTTTTAGCCTAAGCGTATTTGCCATTATCAGCATTATCCTACAAGTGGAATATTCCTGAAACACCTGCCTACTTATAATAAACATGTTCATTTATAATTATTTCGCTAGGTATTCCAAAATCGAACAGAAGTGATAAAGGAAACGGACCTGACCTCACGAGGACCTGCAACGAGTATTGGATGCAGCCTGACAACCATTACGACATGCCTCATGTTAGAGACAGGTTAGTTCCCTTTAGGTGTAATGTCCTAAGTATTTTTTTTTTTTTTATGTTCGATAGGCAAGCGTTTGGCCACAATCTCACCTGATGGAAAGCGATGATGCGGCCGAAGATGTAGCATGCTTGCCTAGAAGGTACCTATTCTAGAGCACTGATATCCTACACACAGGGCAACCTAGTTAGGAGTTAGTGTTTATCCATGTACACAACAAATATCTGATCAGCATATTTTATTTATGAACCACCTGTATAAGCCAAGTTATAATATAAGATGCTGTGTTGACACACAATACTGTTCCTACTATTACTATAGCTAGTTATAAGTATTACAAATTAGTTAAGTTTTTGTCCAAATAAAAAGATTTTTCATTTTCATTTCATTCACTCTTGACTTGCGGACTCCCAGATTATATTGTTCTATATGCATTCAACTTATACTGAAGACGTCACGTATTTATTAAAATGGCTGATATATGGTTATTTACGTTTTCAACCCCCATATATTCGCTATTATGAAAAATTACCAAAACCTGAATTGACAAAAATATATATATAATAATCGAACCTACTCACAAAATTTCGCGAAAATCGATTGAGAAATGCAACCTGTAGAGGAGAACAACCGGAAATCCGGACAGACGAAAGCAATTTTGCCCAAGCTGAAACGGAGACGCATCGTTCGCGCTTCCTCGGTCAATTAGCTATATATAAATCCAAATACGGTGTTCCGGCAGTTATCCTTGAGAGCCTGCGTATTCCAGGTCTAGTGTGTTTACCAGCTTCGATCACATCGTCACTTACCATCAGGTGAGATAGTGGTCAAACACTAGCCTGTCACAAATAAAAAAAAAAAAAAACTTCGCGGGAGTGTCATCCTTATTGTTGTAGGCATAGATTGTAATATAAATCGTTCATTTCTTTTTATTTTGCTTTTATTCCATATTATATAGACAATATTTTATTATATGTATATGTATGTATTGTATATTTAAAAATATGTAGTATTTTATTATTATATATTGTCCGTTTACGTGTATGTGGGACTTGGAAAATGAAACAGTTTTCACCTTTTTACTTAGTTATATTGTCCAAAACTTAATTTTATTACATAGTACACCGCCGCACAACATCTCCAAAAACCTTCAGCACACGAATCCGTTTCTTTTGTCTCATTCACTCTGACATTTCATTCGTACCTCCTTCCGTATCCGATATTCCGTTCAAAACTTAACAAAAGAGAATGTTTCGTTCAACATTTATAATAATATATCCTACAGGTTCGGCCATCCTGCAGAGTCTGGTCCTCCAGACTCGGTTTAACAACAAATACTTCTAAAGTTGACCTTTCAAATAAAGACAGAAAATAAATTTTACATACTCTTCTCACATTAACCGAATCTTACATTTTGTATACTTATTGTTTTAATTATATAATTTTACATAAACAATCTGTAATCTTAGTTTTGATAACTTAATTTTAAATAAACAATTTTCACTGTTGGTTTTACTATCTCTACTTATGTTATATACGTTACATTATCCTTCTTATTCATCTATGTGTTGCAAAATTGACATCTCAAACAAAAGTTCATCTCCTCAAGTGTAAAATTTCAAAATAATACATCTTCTTTTACTTATGTTAATCTTATTGTGTGATAAAGTTTATAGTAAACAATCAAAAGCTTATTTTATTTACCCCCTTTATGTATACAAACTTTTAACCTTTATAGCTCTAGTTTTACTTGTTAATCTTATCTTAAATAACTTATTATATTCCTTATCTTATACTAGTATGTGAAAAAAACAAAGAAATCCATGTATTTGATAACAAAATATCAAATATTTTTAACAAAAAACAAAATATCTAAGTAGAAATTCACCTATTTAATTACAAAACTCTTTCTTAATTCACTAAGCATGAAATGTTTTAATGTAAGTTGCAAATATCAAAACAATTTGATATTAGCATAAAAATCTTATACATACTTATAAAATAAATTCATACAATACTATTATAGAATACAGTGCCTTTACTTCATGAAGTTTAGTTAGAGAACGTAAGTTTTAGAAAATGAGAAAATTAAATATTGGTTCAGTCACTAACCTCAGGCCAACGCTTCATGTGATCAGCTGCAGAAGTTGTACGCCATGGGCCCTCAGCTGCACTCTCGGCTTTCTCCACTTCGTATCGGTCTTTACCAATCTGTTTTATTACTTCATATGGTCCTAGGTACTTAGGTTTTAGCTTCATGCTGGTACCAAACTGTGTACGCTTTATGGCCACCAGATCTCCAATATTATACTGCTTGCTTTCTTTCCTTTTCTTGTTATAAGTTTTATTGTTCTCTTCTTGTATTTTCAAAATTTGTATTTTTGCATTCTCTCTCATCTCATCTCTTTTCTGTGAAAAATGTTCTCGTCCTTCTTCTTGTAATAAACTAATTAATTCCAAATCTTCTTTTTGTTTCATTTTCGTGCCCACTAGTAGTTCAAAAGGACTTGTTCCTATGCTTCTTTGATATGTGCTATTTATACATCTTTGTACTCTGCTGACATGCTTGTACCACTGCTTTTCATCTTCAATACACATCTTCGTAAGAACTGATATTAAAATTCTGTGAATCCTCTCGACTTGACCATTACCACGTGGAACGCCTGTAGTAACAGTTACATGTTTTATGTTTTCCGATTGACAATAATCAGCAAAATCATTACCGGTAAAGCAACTTCCTCGATCTGTTATAATTCGACTTGGGTTACCAAAATTCTGCTGATGCAATCTCAATTTATCAATAGTCTCCTTGGCTGCAGTAGATTTAGTTGGAAATAACCAAACAAACTTGCTGAATGCATCCACCACTGTCAATATATAGTTGTACTGCTTTCTCGTCTCTGTAAGTGGACCGATATGATCACAATGTATTGTACTCAATGGTATATCTTCTTTGTCGATGCTGTTTAAAAATCCTTCTTGTTTTCCTTCCTTCCTCATTGCCAAAATACATGGTATGCAAGAAACAATCACCTCTTCTATTTTCTTTGTGATATTTTTAATATAATAATCTTTATTTAACAAATCTATCATTTTCCTTTTTCCAAAATGTCCATTTTCATGAATTTTCCGTATAATTTCCAAACTCATTGCGTTAGGCACAACAATTTTACCTTCTTCGCCTTTATAAAGCAGACGATTTTGTTGATAATAGTCTAAGTATGGTTTATCCTTTAATATTTCTGTTATAGCCAAAAGTTCTTCGTCCTTTTGCTGAGCTTTCTTTAACTGTTCATGCATGCTTCTAGTGACTACACCAATGTACGGATTACGGCTCAGAGCATCCACGTGTCTCATTTGGGTGCCTGATCTGTGTTCAATAGTATAATCATATTCTTGTAGTAGAAGAACCCATCTGGCTACTCGAGTTGTCAAATCCTTTTTTCTCATTGTCATCTCAAATGCCAAGCAATCTGTCACAATTTTAAATTTTATTCCCAGTAAATATTTTCTAAACTTCTTAACACCTTCTACAATTGCCAGCGCTTCTAACTCATAACTGGTATATTTTTTCTCAGCATCGGTTGTTTTCTTACTCATATAATACACAGGATGTAAAAGCTTATCATTGGGATCTTTCTGCAATAATATGGCTGAAAAAGCTTGCAGTGAAGCATCAGTGTGTAATTCTGTGTTTAAATTTGAATCAAAAATCCTTAGTACTGGCCTCTCAGATAGTTTCTTCTTTAGCGTCTCAAAAGCTAGTATTTGTTCATCTCTAAATGTAAACTGTCTATCTTGCTTCATTAAATCAGTGAGTGGTCTGGCTATGGATGAATACCCTTCAATGAATTTGCGGAAGTAGGAAGTTAAACCAATGAAACTTTGTACCTGTTTGATAGTCTTTGGTTGAGGAAATTTCATCACGGCTTCTATCTTGTCAGTCGCAGGTGTCACAGTTCCATTTTCTATTATATATCCAAGATATTCTACTCTTCTTGTTAACAGGTCACTCTTCTCCCAGTTTATCAGCAGGCCATATTTAGATGCAACTCTCAACACCTCTCCCAATCTTTCTAATCCTTCTTTATACGTCTCGGCTGATATGATCAGGTCGTCGATGAATATAAGTAGATATCCTCTTGATATAACCTCTCTGAAAATTATATTGATAAAGCGAGTAAAATAGTTAGGACAGATGGATAGTCCAAATGGAGCTCGAAGAAATTCGAATTGGGCTGTTTGCGTCACAAAAGATGTATACTTCGTACTCTCCTCGCTAATTTTCAGATGAAAAAAAGCATCTTTTAAATCAAGTTTACTGTAAATTTTAGCATCCGAAAGCTTATCAAGATGATCATCGATCACCGGTAGAGGAAACTGGTCCTTCACCATCTTTGCATTAATTTTTCTGTAATCCACACATACTCGGGTTGAACCACTCTTCTTCTTTACTAACACTAAAGGCGATGCATACTCAGAAAAACTTGGTTTTATAATACCTTTATCCAGCCATTCATCAACTTGGTTGTCAACTATCTTCTGCTCATGTAGTGACAAGCGTCTCGGTCGCTGGGATACAGGGATGTCATCTTTCAATATAATCTTCATCTCTATTGGAGCCTCCTTCACTTGTACGGGTTGGTATGACTCCACCATTGCTTGGACCTCTTCGCGAATGTTGTCATCTTGTACATAGCACTGTGGTTGAGGGTTTAAATCTGAAATCAAACAATGCAACATACCACATACTTCCTTAAGAGCAACTATATTGACTGAACCTTTGTCAATAATAAGAGTCACATTTTCTAAAAATGGTTGACCTAAAATCACTCTGTAAGGCATTGCATTCTTAGGCACAATATAAAACAAAACATCTAAGCAGTGTCCGTCAATTTCTACCTTGCTATAGAATTTACCTAACGCACAAACTTTTGTAGAACCCAACCCAGTAAGCACTATTTTTTTCTTAGTATAATGTCCTTCATTCAACTCAAAAAATAACTCTTCTGTAACTAAATTTAAATCACTCCCCGAGTCTATTAGGCTATTTACTTCGATACCACTCAAATTTATAATTTTCATTGATTTTCCTTGATTGTCGTCAACTAAAGCTGTACATACATCTTCTTGCCTTGAGCTCGTGCACATTGTTCGCGGATTTCGTTCTCCAGTGTATCTGCTAGCGCTCGCTGCATTGCCGCTACTAAGTCCAGACTGCCTCAAATTCTTGGTACATCCCGGAGCTGTATGTCCAAAATCGCCACACCTGAAACACTTTGTACCTTTTGGACATTTAGAAGATAAATGTCCACGATCCCCACATTTATAGCAGCGTCGATCATCGCTCTGTTTAAAAGTTGACATGGGTGCCGATGAAAATGATGATGTATTCCGTCTTATGTTTCTCACAGCATTTTTCCTCATAGTTTCATATAAAATTAGTTTTTCTTTGAATGCGGTATAAGTTGTAACGCCGTATAAAATACTTTTATTGCTTTCATAATCGTCGATGCCCTCGACGATATATTGTATTGTAACGTAGTCCGGCACTTTCCCTCTCTTGCCTAATTCCTTCATATAAATCATGTATTCATAATAGGTCTCGTCTTTTTTCTTCTTTCTGGATGACAGTAGCTCGTGGGCCTCCTTTGAATTAATAGTATCTGGAAATTCCTTAATTATCGCAGTTTTTAAATCTTCAAACGTTTTAAATACCTTTTCTGTTTTCAACCAAGTCGCCGCGACGCCAACAAGTGAACGCCGTGCAATCGCCAAAGTCTGAGCGGGAGTCCATAAAAAAATTTCTGCATTTTCCTCAACGTCCTGCGCCCACTTACTAGACGCATAAGTTTTCTCCACGCCATCAAATTTCGGTATAAGGCCGTCGTGAAAAATCACCTTGTTGAATGACATGGCCGCCCCCGCCGTATGCGCCGACGCCTCCTCTAAGTTTTTTGACATCTTCACAGTAAAATCACCTCAGCACCTCAAAATAATAATTCTCACCCCTTATTCGCGTCTTCGTTCCTCTCAATCACCTCTAATTATTGTATCCGTCTTAGTAATAACGCCGCAACTCGCAAAATAGTCATCTCCGCCGCCATGAACCACGCGGTCCACGCCTCGCCACAATTGTTCCGTCGGATAAAAAATCTTCTCAAAAACGTCCTTTTCTCGATTCCGGCCGAGCCCCCATTTGTGGGACTTGGAAAATGAAACAGTTTTCACCTTTTTACTTAGTTATATTGTCCAAAACTTAATTTTATTACATAGTACACCGCCGCACAACATCTCCAAAAACCTTCAGCACACGAATCCGTTTCTTTTGTCTCATTCACTCTGACATTTCATTCGTACCTCCTTCCGTATCCGATATTCCGTTCAAAACTTAACAAAAGAGAATGTTTCGTTCAACATTTATAATAATATATCCTACATGTATGTAAATTTATTATTTATATATCCTCTGTTTTTAATCACTGTTCTGATTTTTATGAACGTAGAATGACGTCCTATTATATTCCGTTATTCCTCTCCATCCAAAGGTTGTCTGGAAGAGATCGCTCTCAGCGATAAGACCGACTACTGTTACACTTATATATTTTTTTACTTGTCATTCCTATTTGTGTTCTTTGTTATTTTAAGGTTTTCAATAGAGAATATATCTATGTACCTATCTATCTATAAATCAAGATATCGGGTGGAATTTGATTTTCTTACCGTTCTCCAATCTGGTATTATTTTTACACGACGTCATTTTAAAGGTTTCCCAAACAGCTACAAACAATGACATTTCCTCCCCAGCGTGTCATCTATAATAATTATATGATTGTTTCCACTCCCTAGTTATTCGTCCCCGTTCGGCAACAGGAGTCGGCAGCAGTCTTCATTGGGGAGCAATCATTATGAGATGAAGCCCTACAGCCCTTCAGGGGAGTCTGCTTCAAGTTGTTATACAAATTGTGAGTACTACGGTTAATTATAGGTGTAATGGAGCTATTGTGTAGCTTGACGAAATATTGCGAAAATACTTTTAACTTTTTCTTCTTTTTCATTGAGTTTACAAAAGTTTATTTGGAGACGTTTAGTGAAAAAATAAACATATACATAAACGCTTTCACAATTACACGCGTACATAAAGTTCAATAATGACGACCCAGTTGGCACAGTGGACAGGTGCCCGCCCTCTGCGTCGTGGGTCTCTGATTCCTGGGTTCGATTCCCGGCAGGAGCACAAATCCCTTCTCAAAGGATATTTGTGCTTCTGGTTATAGGTGTAATGTGTGTGTGTGTGATGTGAATGTTTCCGGCACCCACGATACAAGTCTTTGAACTTAGTGTGGGGCTGTGAGTGAGAATGCGTTGGTTTTTGTCTTTTTTTTTTGTTTGTCTTGTGGGTACAGGTAACATTCACTGTGAGTGTGAGAGCATTTAAGTATGTTTATAAGTATTTCGACAAATTAATACAAATACAAATAAATCATATCAATTTATAATGAGTGCAAAATTACACTTGCCAATTTGAAATATCACTCTTAAAAATAAGTCTAACGAACTGTTTGCAAAGATTTAACTTTTCATCGATAAGGAAGACCAACAGCCGATGTAAATAACTGGCTACTTTATTGGCTTCTACAACTATTTCACAACTGATGCAAAGTGACGATGCAATTAAATGGGATGTAGCTTGATTAGTTTTTTATCTTCTAGTTCTATTGCGTAGTTTTTTATGTAATTGAGAGACGAGACGGCCAAGTTGCTCGCGTGATGGTCATCGTCAGGTTTGCCCTTTACATTGCCATCCAGAAACTTGTACTTTCATAGGTCAAATTCTAACAATACCATACATGAAGGTTGCATGTTCTCGTAGACTTATTTCTTTCCTATTTTCATTACCCTCTTCTCTTACAGCGAGAACGATGACGTCACGATCGAGCGAGTGCTCCTCGTCACAATTAGCTGAACTAGTGACGTCATCACCGACGTCACTTTCCAAAGTTGATGTAGCGGTTACTTTACCTACTGGACATATTGATACTAGCTATAGAGATAAGATATGTTTGACAATCGTTAAGTAGTTCTGTCATGTAGTTAGAATGTCTCTTAAATCGAAAGTTGAATTGAATAATTATGTTACTTACGTTTTAATATTGTGTCCAGTCCTGTTATTTTTTTAACTTCTACAAACTTAAAATCAATAGCTTCTTAGATATCTAGAGGTTAATTTATATTTCATTTAAATTATATAACATTAAAATGATTGGCATAAATAACAAAACGAATATTTCTAAACAATTAAAGTACATGTGTTATTGTTCTGTTTTGTAAATGTTGTAAAGACTGATTTAGGTCGAAGTAAACTGCCAATTTTGTATGCATTTAAACTTTTTACGAACATTTTGTTGTATTTAAGAATGTGTAAGCTATAGGTAGACTAAGTACTAACTTAATGTAAATTATGTAATCGTAATCTGTGATATTTAAATAAACTTATAGTAAACAAAAGGTATTTTTTACTTTTTTAGGTTAATGTTGGGGTAAAACCCAGCCAAAGGGAGGTAATGGTTGAGCGTCTAAACTTGTCCTAAAAAGCAGTCTCTCTGTCGCCTCCAAAACACAGGCGTGTTTATTTTCCGCTAAAAGGAGTCTTTTCGATCAGACTCCAACTTTTTAAGATGTATCCATACCAGTAACTGACCATCTTGAATTACTTGTTAAATCGTTAACCTCAAAACTCAATTTTGGGTCTTACATTGAGACAAAAACCCAACTACCCGCCAAAAAGCTGGGAATCCTTGCAACAATTGCTCGACTTGTACCAAGCGCAGGTGCGTCCATGTATGGAATATTGTTCTCATCTTTGGGACGGTTCAGCTAAAAACCAACTTGAGGCTATTGAAATCATTGAGCGAAGAGCCAAGAGACTTATTAACAGCGACCAGTTGACTGATGCAAAACTTCAGAGCTTACGGCATCGTCGCATGGTGGCGAGTCTCTCGGTATTTTATCGGATAACTTTCGGAGAGTGTCCAACGGAATTACACAATCTAATTCCCCAACCCCCATTCTATCATCGGACATCGAGACAGACAGAGAGATCTTAAGCGACACCGCTATTTGAGAGATATTCCACAAATGCGGACGAAGCGGTTTGCCACCACATTCATTATGCGAACTGCAAAAGAATGGAATTCCTTGCCTGAGTCTGTGTTCCCTGATAAATACAATATGGGAGTCTTTAAGTCGCGAGTGAATAGGCATCTTCTGGGCAAATGTGCTCTATCGTTGACAGCACTTACCATCAGGTCAGATGGAGGTCAATCGTTTGCCTATCTTGAATAAAAAAAAAATAGCCTAAAGGAAAAATAAATAACAAAAAGCACGCCTTTTTACTGGCACTTGCTTGTTTTTTATGACTCAACTCGAAATAATGAAGACAAATTAGGTTAAATTTATCCTCAAACCAATACCACTTAACATCAAATCTACCCTCAATAAATGTCAAGCAATTACTGGGATGCCTTCATTTAACCTAATTCTTAAATCAACATTGTAAACAGTGTCCAGATGGTCATTTACTCTCAATAAATGCCAGTGAACTGTGAAAGGAATGAATCATTAGGCCACCCAGAAACTATTAGTAAGTGCATTGAAACTTCTTGAAACCATTTCGATAGATAACGATTTGGAGAAACTCTTTATAGCGTACGGCTTGTGGTGCCCGATGGTGATGGTATAATTAATTGAAAGAGTCGAGCGGTATCTCTTAGTTAACTTGAGTGTTTCTAGCACTTTGTCCATCCGTCTGTAAGAGAAATTCTAACGTTTGCATTTTGGAGAGTGTGCGCAGGAATTACATGAGTTAATTCCACCACTACTTTTTTATTATCTAACAACCAGACAAATTGTCAAACAACATCCATTTATGGTTGACATACCTCTAGTTCGCTTGAAGCGTTTTGCTTCTACGTTCATCATACGTTCATCATACAATTCAATTCAATGCGTTTTTTTTCATGTAGGTACATGAAACACTTATGAGCGTCAAAAATATTACATTGGTTAATTAAAGAATACATTAAATTATGGTAGGTACATTAAAACAATCACAACCAGAACCAGACAGAAACTTTTCAGAACCATTTTCCATGGGGAGAAAACTTGTGTTCCCGCCGGGAATCGAACCCGATACCCCTGCTTAGAAGGCGAAAGCCACCCAACTAAGCCAACAGGCAGTTCAAATTGAACTTAGACAACACGACTCAGTCTACTAAGCTGACCAGTCCCGCCAAATTTAAGAATCGTGTCGAAATCGAGTCTTCCCTTCTAAATGCCCAGTCGTCTGAAGTAACAAATCAATGTTATTTTAGTGGCGTTACTTGTACGAGTAAAACGAGTTCAGAGCCTTTTAACCAAACGCATTTGTCAGATTTACTCTAATTGGGACTAAGTATTTGGGACAGTGAAGATTCTGAGTATTCATGAGCACTTTGATTTAGGTAAGTTGGAATTTCAAATCGTTAAAATGATGTATGAGTCACGTTTTTGTTTTCTTGGCTAATGATATGTGAATGGTTGCTGTGGATATAATTAGGTACTTAATTATCATTTTTCATTATTTCAGCAAAAATGCTTGCGTAGGTCCGGTGGATGTCCAGCAGTTCACCTCTACAGGTGGCATTTCTCAGTCGATTCTCGTGAAATGATCTGATCAAGTTCTATAATTTATTTTTGTCGATTAAGTTTTTGTCAATTTTTCAAAATGGCGGCAATACGGGGGATGAACATGGAAAAAATATTGTATATGGATTTTCCATATATATTGGACATTTCGAAAAATATGCGAGGTCGTCACCTCACAGAGGATTTAGTATTTTAACTGTGAGCGTAGATGACATTTATTTTATTTGGGATTAACAAACATTTGACCAAGATACTGTGTTAATAATAATATAACTATATCTCTGTATGAAAATTAAAACTATCGTGAGTATTATACATAATTGATGTTGTGTACAGCTTGAAACACGTCTAAATTTCGACTTACTTTGTAGTCGACTACAAAGTAAGTCGAAATTTAGACGTGTTTCAAGCCGTACACAACATCAATTATAACTATATCTCTTTGGGCTCAAGTGAATAAACGATTTTAAATACACATATACTTTAATGTGACACGCACTTTTATTACCTAAGTTTTTGAATTAACCTGCCTCCGGCACCAGGCCCTCACAATACGGTAATTATTATGCATATACCTACCTAATGTCGATATGTCAGTTATTTAATAATAAACGATTTATTCATGCACTAGCTGGTGCCGGCAACTTCGTCTGCGCAGGATTAGTACTTCGAGTAGCTTATTTTCTTCTCCAAGGTCCTATCTATCTTTATCCATATATCTATTTTTAAGAGATTTTGGCGTGTACTGCAAAAACCGTAAGAATTACACTTATATAACGTATAACATAAATGTTTATCTTAAATAGTCCAACAAATAATTAAACACAAGCAAAGCTAAAAAAACCGACTTCACCGCTTTATCTTCGGAACTTTAATCAGATTTAATGTATTAAACACGCATTATTAACGATAACTCAAAAACTACTTGTCAGATCTTGATCAAATTTAAATGGGACTACATGGAAAGCACCAGCTTTCAAATAAAAAATAACATCAAAATCGGCTCACTAAGAAAGAAGTTATGGAGGTAATACACATAAAAAAAAAGCAGTCGAATTGAGAACCTCCTCCTTGTTTTTGAAGTCGGATAAAAAGAATTCGAATAGAAAGAAGAATCGATGACTTGTGTCGTGGGTTCCGGAAACATTCACATCACATACACAATCACAACCAGAACCAGAAACACAAATTCCTTTTGGGGAGAAAACTTGTGCTTATAAGGCTAAATTGTACCTGATTTAAGTCAGCGTGTAGTTCAAAAAGGAAACAAGCAAAGAAACACAAGCTTTCTCCTCAAGGAAAAATTGTGTTTCTGGTTTTAGTTGTGACTGTAAGTCTGATGTGAATGTTTCCGGCACCTACAACACCAGTCATCGAACTTAGTGTGGGGCTGCGAGTGTGAAAGAATGTATGTATATGATCAAATGTAGGTATGTACAGCTGCAGTTCATTGCTATATCCCTTTATTAATTCAATATGGCGCTCGCCGGTTGCATTGTCGGTCTATAATGAGTTAATTGATTGATTAGCGATCAATGCCGGTTTCCGGTTATTAAAGCTTATTGGTTCCTGACTGATTTGAATATGAAATTGGTGTTGCCAGTGCGGAGGAAGGAAAGTAAAAGCGAATGCTGGTAAAAGTTACTTATAGGATTTATGATTGCAATGCAGGAGATTTATGGCGATGTATATCTTATAGCGCAGACTTTTTATTCATATCAAGTGTTTTTGTGCTTAAAAAGTACTTAAGCGCAAGTATAATTTTTGTATTATACTTAACTAATATTATAATGACAATATTATTAATAATTAATAGTTTTTTTTAAATATCTTATGGTAGACTTGCTATCTACGGGCCAGACGTCTAGGTCCAAAGGCTATGTAGTGTAGAACGGTATCTGATGAAATAGGGTTGCAAATTACATACTTTTTTAGACACTTTAACTCATCATAACTCCATATTCATGCTGCTGCCGCGCACTCAGGTGTTCTTGTTAGACTCCAAACAAGTAGCTAGATGCGTGGTTTGAGTATTACTACACCTTTTTGTTACACATTGTATATGAGTTTATCACATTCTCAACGAACACCTTGATCTGAGGCAGAGCCTAATTTAAAAACAGCGGTATACAGCTGTTTAGAAACTTAAGTTTTTCTAGGGAAACTAGTGTTTCCACCGAGATACGAAGCCTATAACCGCTGCGTAGTAGGTTATCGCGCAAGTTGCACCACTAAATACGCTGAAGGTCAGTATATAACTGTCTACTGCTTTGTTGTCCTGCCTTGGAGCATACGCCTTATACTCTACCAAAATCATCGAGTCTATTAACACTTTCCCAGCATCCTGAGTCACATCTCCTATTCATGTCATAGATTCCAACCATCTCATTTAGGATTCCACGAAGGATGAGTAACTCTGCCAAAACAAGCTAATTTCGGTACATGACTCAGGAGTTTTCGTAAGAAACTAGGTTTGGAAGGAGTACAATATAATAAAAGTTGATTATTTGCTTTTCTTGGGGAACGTTTTTCGTTGGCAGCCATCAGATTATACATCTATTTGATGTGGCTTTTGTCTCGTATATGTTCTAAGTTAATTCGTTGTTACAGACAATCATATTTTAGTATCGGTAGGACATTTTCTGGTGCTCGCAACCAAAAAATAGTTAAAATCAAAAATCAAAATCGTTTATTCACATGGGCCCCTAAGAGGCACTCATGAAAGTTAATGAGTTTACTGCCAGATTCGTATAATTACAGCCATCTCGAGAAGAACCTGGCAAGAAACTCGGCAAAAAATTTTTGCATTATATTTTTAAATCATTATTTAACACTAATACATAATTAAATTAACCTAGGTATATGTATGTAATGTACAGTAATAGTTCACCAAGTAGAAAATTACTTTTACATGAGTATTTAGACATGAGACGAGCATGTTGCTCGCTTGATTGTAAGCGTCACGCTTGTCCATTGTAGTTCAGTGCCATCCAGTTTCGAATTTTCATAGTTCGAACTCCTGCGTGGCAAATCACTGCGCTCGTCACCCTGAGATATTATATGTTATATCTCTGCCTGTAATTTCACTGGAAACTTTGACCTTCAATCAATAAATAAAAAATACACTAATGTTTGCACACCACTGCTCGACGGTTGAATTTCTGACAATTTTGTGGCACTTTCCCAGGCTGACTCGGAAAAAAACTCCTACCACTACATAAATAGGTCGCAGTATTCACTTTAAATCATATTCCAACAGCTCCATGAGAGAGTTATTCTAGGTAAACATGTTTGCCATATTTGACCACACCTTAACTTACTATCAGGTAAGATAGTGGTCACACCAATGAGAGCGTTTGACCACTAAACCTCAGACGCATAAAAAGCTTCCATAAATTCTTATTCTGGGTCGGTTGCGTTTCTCAAGCATTAAATCGCTCTGTAAAAAAGACTAGACTAAAAAGGAAAGAGAGTCTAAGGATTTCTATTTGTAATACCAAAATAACCTTAAGATATATGTTATAGCGCCTAGAGATAGATATTATTAGAGCATTCTCGCTGAAGATACTCCACTACAATTACAATTATGGCCATCAAGCAAATTCCCGTGACTTCCAAAACTTCTCAACTTCCGACTCTATCCTCACGTTATAAAGTCCACAAAACAACATATCTCACGTAACTGCACGTACATTACGGGACGGGACAGTATTTGCTTAGAACACATGACTGGCCGCATATTCATTAAGATAATTGTTCCGTCTGGGAGACGGGAATCTATTGCGTTAATTCGTGAATTTAGAACGGGATAGGTGGAGGTAATGCTATACAAGGATTTAGTTGGTTTGGTAACATTTATCATCCGTACTGCGAAGGAGTGGAACTCATTGCTCTCGTCTTTGTTCCCCGAACGGTATAATTTAGGAGGCTTCCAAGTCAAGAGTGGTACCTTCTAGGGAACCAGGCTCCACTTCAACACACAGTGATTTGTATATGTATAGTTTCTTTTTGTTTTTTGTTAATTATAGATTCTGGTATAATGATATTTATGTTGAAAATTATTATATATTTATAAAATACCTGTTGCTGTTTTGTGCACTTATAGCATATGTTAAATTATTAATTGTGTAATCCGCTTCCACATAAATACATCGGCTACCATCTTTGTCCGATATAAGGGGTAGATTGTAAATCAGCGCTGTGAGCACATGAAAATGTACGCACAGCATACGCTGAATCTACCCCTATTGCCCTATTTTAGAATATGACCCCATGAATTTTAAAAATGTTTTCTTCTTTGTGTTTCTTCTTCTTCTTTTTTTTGTAGTTTTGTACATATGGGCAATAAATATATTTTTGATTTGATTTGATTTTGATTTGATTTGATTTCAACCGCATCATACTTTCCATCAGGTGAGATTGTGGATAAATACGTGGATCAATATACGAGACTATCGTATACATTTTGGAGAGTGTGCGCAGGAATCATACGAGTTAATTCTACCTTGTCCATTTTACTATCTAACAACAAGACAAACTGTCAAACATCATCCACATATGATGGACATACCTCCAGTTCGCTCGAAGCGTTTCGCTTTATGTTTATCATCAGTACTGCGAATGGAACTCATTGCCCTCGTCTTTGGTCCCCGAGCGGTATAATCTGGGAGTCTTCAAGTCAAGAGTGAATAGGTACCTTCTAGGCAAGCATGCTACATCTTCGGCCGCATCATCACTTTCCATCAGGTGAGATTGTGGTCAAATGCTTGCCAATCAGGCATAAAAAAAACAATATACGAGACATACATACTACATGTTTTTAGGAGAAAACCGGTCCTTTCGCGTTTTAATTTTCAAATAATTATTTTACTAGTTCTACTAAACATTGAATTACTTGTCACTGGCTAAATGAACAGAGATTGTGAAGCCAAAAAAATACACTGTTGAAATAAAACACATTAAATCGGAAAATTTTAGTTTTCCTTTGACCAAACAAAATAAAAATGAAACAAAATTGCAGTAGAATCCTTATAAAATACCAATATCGAGGAAAATCAAAACAGCCAATACTCAGGACGTCGTTTCATTTACAAGTATGCACCAATACAATTCTCCTCCCTAAGTTTCCTACGATTCCGTGTGTTTGCTAAACAGTTTTAAACCTTATGATTTAGGCTGTTGGGTGGAAAGTTTAAATGATTGTTTTTGAGGGTAGATTCCCAGTTACTCTGGAATATAACCGGTAGAATGTAGCCGAGATGTTCGATTGCAGTGAATCCGACGTTCCAACTGTAAGCTTTGAAATGCAAGGTATTAAAATGCTGCTGGGGATGATCTTAAGATATGTCGTACCTAGCGTTCATCTCATAAATTATAATTCAGCTATAGTCGAATTTTCCTATTAAAAAAATAAAAATAAACACTTTCACATTCACAGCCCCACACTAAGTTCGATAACTTGTGTCGTGTGTGCCGGAAATATTCACATCATACACACAATCACAAAAGAACCAGAAACAAAATCTTTCTTTGGGAAAATAAATTGTGTTCACGTCGGGAATCGAACCCAATACCACTACTTAGAAGGCGAATGCTCACCCAACTAAGCCAACGGGCAGCTTAAAAATTGAAATCCTATTCTGCTTTATTATTTATTCCTTGGGTAAGACTTATTTACAGTTCTTATGCTTAAATTACCAGCGAACTGCAGATATTTATTATACAAGTCTATATACTAAAATTAAAAAAAACACGACTACCGTAAAATATAAACTGTCTTTTTTTTATTTCACACTTTTTGGAGTCCTATTAGGCGACTCTGTAAGAACTCTATCGCAGCTTTAATTTAAGAATTGAAGATTTAAGTGAGAATGGTTTCTAACCAACTTTAAATCAATTTAGATCATAATTGGTCATTCGAAATTAAAAATGGTAAAACTAATCTAAATTTAATTTTCAAATACCTATTCAATGATGCTTGTTTACTTTAATTTAAACATAATGGCGTTTGGTTGTCACAAGCCATAAAAGTTCACAAATATATACATAGGTTGATGAAAACATTATCTTACTTTGCGTGCAGTCTGGTAAAAACAAATTTCAAGGCACGTCGAAGAAACTTAGCGAGGAAATTAAATAAGTAGATTCAATAAGCTACCGTTTTTTTTGAGCTTAAACCCGATCAAGTCACCTTACAAATAAAAACCCGTTTAAGAGGCGCTTAGGCAGACACAGACAAACCCCTCTTTTGCATTGTGGGCTAAAAAAGTATAATCGCTGCGATTCAGCAAACCGAAAAAAAAGGTAAGTTGACATAACAAGTCCATCTAACAGAAAGTAATACAGTTGAGATATAAAGTCATTTATTTGACATTACATTTCTCGGGCGCCATTTTATGCTCATATGTCGCGTACGTCCAATTCTCAGACATCCGCAGCGTGCTTGCGTCGTGCCACTCCAGAATGCGTGTTACCTGCAGCTACCCGCACATATTCGTGTCTAGGCACTAGATGTCTAGGCACTTGTCGCCTAAGCTCAGATATTCAGTAATAAAAGTTGTTTTACAATCGATCGTGAAGCCGGAAGTTTAATGTTTATAGTAAGGTTAGAATTCATACCATAGTGTCTACAGTTAGATATCGCAAAGTTGTCTTTTATAAGCCTTTTATTGTCAGCTTTCTATTCACACGGAGAAATTCACATGAAACATTTTAAGTGCTTTTAACTTTTTATGAGCTGTCTTATTAGGATTACAGTTTCCGTCTAACTGAATAAAATCGAAAAGAGGTTCAAAATATCTGTTGCATTGTTTTATACGTAATATAGAAAGAAAGAAAGAAAGAAATAAATACACTTTAAAAAAAATTGGCACTGTAAAAAAAAAAAGAATAACAATTAACTTAAAAAACTAACATTAAAAATACAGTTTTTTTAAATCATTTTTGTGAGTTTTTTGTATGCCAAAAAGGTTTAACTCAGCTTTTTGCCGAGCAGATAACTCGACACTGATTTTCAGTTAAACCTGAACTAAGCGGGAAGCATAAAGCATAAAAAAATAAAATAAATATAGTAAAAAATAAATAGAATCTTAACTTAAAATTAATAAATACAATATATGATACACACATGATTATACATTACTTAGTTTCATTTCTACATACTTACATAAAAAATAAATAAATACATACATATTATTATATGCCAGTAAGATAAATATATAATATAAATAGGTTAAAATAAATAGATAAATAACCTTCAAATGGTAATTCAATGGAAATACATTTCGTAGAGTTGAATCCCGAGACCACCAGTCCCTGTACTGAGCCAAAAATTCGCAAGCTCATCGCTATAGCTTATAATAGTTTCAGATTATATTTTTTAACAGCACACCCAGTAATTTTTAATCAATCAAAAGTCGACAATTACAAGCAAAAAAGCTGAACGAAGGATTAACATCTGTTGTCTCATTTCGTTTGTTTTGTCTTATTTTATGTTTAGCGACCTCCAATTGTTTCTCGACATCTAATTATTGGTGCCTTATCACACAATCAATCATTTTATCAAAATTTATAAGATAAATATATAAAAGTCCTAGTCACAAGTCTCAGTCGAAGTCAAGTAAAAGAGTCAAGGTCCAGTCATAGTCAAGTCATGCCCTAGTAAAGTGTAGAAACTTTACTAGAACTTCTATTGGAGATTTGGAGCGAAGGCGAAAATCGGGTTTTTCAACTTTGTATGATTTGCCTGCACTTATGCACGTTTACTAAGTATTAACGGTTAATAATCCACCATTATTACACATTAACACTCGAAAAATCACAGGTTTTGGAAAATTATACAAAATCAACAACACCATTTTTTCACTTTCGCGGCAAAACTCCCATTTTATAGTTTTCGACGCGCACTGCCACGCATGCCTTGCAACATGTCAGTTAATCCACGCCTCTAAACTAACTTTATGTCACATGGCTGAAAATAAATGCTCTCTCTCTAATCTTCAAAATTAATAAACATCTTACTTTTTCAAGATAAATTATTGTGATTGTGATAAAAAATAGTTATAAAACAATCTACAGATCGATCTGATTGATAAACAATGCATTGAAAAGTTGAAACAGTTTAAGTATTTGAAACTAAATTGGACTAACAATTTTATTTTTGGTTTGATCACTAATTGACCGTATGTATAAGGTTGTCAAAATTGAAAAACTAAGTCTAAAACTTGGACTCTAGGTAGGATAGTAAGATTACAACACAACGCCTAGTTCTTACACTAACGTGACTCTACCTCATACGTTCGAGTGTCGGATATCCGGCTGCATGTTTGCATCGTGCTACGGGACGCTAATGGTCTTGTGGTGTCAGTATGTACAATTGAATGGTTTTCTGTGGAATTTGATCTACAATAATAGTTCTTGTAGCTCCTGCTGCCCTAGTATTTACTGACCGAGTGAAGTGAGGTGGGTGAAAATTAAATTTCTCAGAGAGCCAAAAATGGCAATTAAAATGAAATAAATTAAAATATCAAGAGGGCAACCGTACACTTAAGTGCCTCTTAAATATACGTCTCCGTATTTTTGAAAAAAAGGTTTGCAAGTAGATTATGAGTACTAGAAAAATCAATGTTGGTAAATAATTTGTTATTACACTATATGAATAAACAATTCGGTATAACATTATAGTCACTCTTTATGGACATATTTTTCTCGCGGACTATCGAAAAAACGGCTACACATCCAAACTGAAACTTTATATAATATCAGTTATATCCTGTACTGGCTGTACTTAAACAATATATATAAAGTAGTGATTACTTAGAACTCAGTTATAAGAAATTAACCTTAAAAGGTTTTCTTTCTCTATTAGACAAAACGAAGGCGCGAGGCAGATATACCTCCTATATACAATATAGAATATGGTAAAAAATTGATGGTAAGGTTTCATAGGTTTGGAACACACATATAACTTAAACATGTCTTTTATTTTATTTTAAAATTGATTTTAACCATATGGAATTTGTTAAACGACGCTGAAATAAAGGACACAAAAAATTCAACAAACAAGTAAATTTTTGTTTAAAATATTAGACAAACAGTCTAAACAAAGTGCAAATATAGAACGATAATAAAAGCACAAAATATAAAAAGGACTTGAAACTACACGTCTGTGCAGATAATACTACAACCAGGAAGCTTTCTAATACACATTTAGAATCAATATCCGATTTCGATTCACCCAGTTAGGCTATTCCCTACAATTCAGAGATTCAATCGTCTCAGACGTACGCCTTGGGACTGGCTGTCCAGATTACCTTGATCGATTCCGGATACCGCAGGGTATCGGATATGTAGAGATCACTGATCTATTATGTAGAAACCTGAATAAATTTACTAAATTTCGCGAACAGAACTCTGAACAACTAAACTGTACTGCAATCTGCATACCTTGTTTGGAGTGGCTTGTTTGATATGAGGTTTGAGATTCTTTATTTCTCATAAGAATACAATATCCGGATGACCGGTTTTTTGTTTTTGGTAGAATGTGTTTGAATTTGTAGCCTCAGAAAGCTCCATCTAGTGTCGAGTAGAAACAGTTTTTTAATTCGGTCAGGGCGTAATAGATGGCGCTGATAGTTTCTTCAGTTTAGGAACCGAGCATTTCTCGGACCTGGAACGTTGTTAACTTGATTTCTTGGGCCGAAAAACCCCTAATCTGTAACTCTCATGAAAATCGTTGGAGCCGTTTCCGAGATTCTGATTACACACATATATATACAAAAATTGCTCGTTTAAAGATATTTGATAAGAATACATTTTAAATGATAAATTATTATGATTTAGTAACATAATATAATTGTAAGGGGTATTTTGCACTAGCTAATTATTTAAAGCAGAATATATTTTTATTTATTTGGTAGGGTAGCTTGAAACCGTTTGACGTCACGTTCGTTCGATACTCGTGCTCGGACACAAAACCGGTAAACGAGTTACACAGATCAAGCGTAGCTGGAAGTGTCTTGTACAACTGTGGTAAAACTGAAGTGTTCATAATGTAGTGCTTAAGTAGCTTTTTAAAAGTAGTCAATGATTTTGATTCCTTTATGTCTTTAGGTAGTTTATTGTAAAATTTGAATCCTTCATATTTAATACTTTAACTGACGTTACAAATATTTTTTTCACTTTATACATTTTATTCATTAAATTTTCAAATTAGAGAACATTTAAATACGAAACTATTGTTATATGAGTAATTCTAAAGCAATTAAAATTAAAAAAAAAACTGTTTGTTTGTGTACTTTATTTAAATCCTATTGGCAGAGACCATACAAGAAACAAACCTTTAAGTATGATTAGACATAACTAAAATTAATAACAGTTACCTATTTGTTCCCAATGAACAATCACCTATTTGTAAAACTAATCCCACAATATTGATGAATTGCTCTCCATCAATATGGCTTTGACAGCACAATAACTACACCACTCGAAGCGCTCTAATGCTTGTATAATTTAAATACACTCAATGTCACTGGAAAATAAACAGTGATAATGACAGTGAAGGTACGAACTTAATGACCCGGAAAAACAATACTAGATAATCTAGTATATGTAATTAGACTCCGAAAATCAGAAATAGGCTATATTACTAAAGCCATGAGGGTTTCAGGGGTCAAACACTTAATTGGTTATGAATGTGTGTGTGATGTGAATGTTTCCGGCACCCACGACACAAATCATAGAACTTAGTGTGGGCTGTGAGTGTGAAAGCGTTTATGTTTATTTTTAATTAGTTTACAACAACGCATTATATTTGACACGTAACATTATATTAACAATATAAATAGAATATATAATAGAAATGTGTTTATAAGTAACCATCGCTTACCAGCAAACTGTACAAAACTATTAACAAGAGTTGCTACGAAAAGGATATATAAATCTGCAATATAAATACTACTGATGCAGTGCACTCGCTGGTTTAAGGTTGTGTCCCATTACGTATAGAACAGTTACAACTAATAATAATACGATAAATCAATATCTCTGTTTTTTTTAATATATCTAAGGAACAATTGCTTTTATTTCCTAAACTAAACAAAAACAATATACAGCAAAGAATATAAAACTAAGTTACCTACAAGACATATATATCTGTATAAATAACAAGAGGAAAAAATCAATCTTTTGAAAATACCCCCAATATTCTATCTGGAAAACGATTGCACCGATTTTCACCAAACATATACTCCCGACTAATTCGTCTTTCAAACCCAAAATAAAAAACAAAATTAAAATCGGTTCATCCGTTTCCGGAGCTACGGTGCCACAGACAGACACACACACACACACATTCACACACACAGACTCGTCAAACTTAACACCCCGTCGTTTTTGCGTCGCGGGTTAAAAATAAATTGCAACATACAGGAAAGCTCAGTACTTGAGAAGGGTCGACCGATTTGGCTCTTTTTTTAACGATTTTAAGGTTTGTATGCAGGTGCATATGACGTGCATGGTAAAAGCGCGGAACACAGCTAGTGCAAAAAAAAGTCATGTCATTTTTTTTTTATTTATTTAAGATGGCAAACTTTTGACCACAATCTCACGTGATGGTAAGCGACGATATGATCGCCGATGGAGCAAGCTTGCCCAGAGGATACCTATTCACTCACTACTTGAAGACTCCCATATTGTACCCATAAGGAAACACCGACTCGGACAAGGCAAAAAATTCCCGATTTTCTCATAAAAACATGATAGCAGTTAGTAAAAATAGTTAAGAACCGTCGTAACAAAATTCAATCGTTTCAATGTTCGTTCCAGCTCGACCGTTGTTATAACTCTTCTTTATATTCCAAAAGCGCGCGTGTTTCAACTGTATAGAAACCCTCTTGTAATTATAGCATTGGTAGTTTGAATTCGAACGTCATCTGCACGCATAATACGTCATATCAATAGCGCCTAATGACCTGCAACTCATTAATTGGATGTCATTTCACGCATCAAATGCCGCGTAGCGACGAATGCGGGTGGTCGTACGCAGAATGTTACTAATTTTAGAGAAGGTTTCAAAATCAGTATTAGTTTCGAGATTGTACTTGACATCTGACTATATTTTCGCTATTTGTTTTTATTGCATTTCAATAGAAACGAAGGAATTGAAACAAATTTTACGGTGTTGATATTTTTTTATCTGTGATTGGACAACATTTGACCATTATCTCACTTGATGTTAAGTGACGATGCAGTCGGTTTACGGTGTTGATATTTTTTTATCTGTGATTGGAAAACATTTGACCATTATCTCACTTGATGTTAAGTAAAGAAGCAGTCGACGATGAAGCACGATATTGATTTTCTCGATTCTTTTTTGTTTCCAGTTTTAATTTCCTTTCGTCATTACGAGTGTCATGTATAACATTTTGCTCAATCTGTTTAAACAGAATAGATTTTTGTTTTGTCATTGTTGAAAGTATTGTTTAAACCATCGCTGTTTAAGTACATAGCCCGCTTTTTAACAACTTCTCCTTGAGTTACTGCCGCCAGAGACGACAAGATTGTTCGTTTGTTTCTCTCTATTTGACGACCCAGTTGGCGCAGTGGACAGATGTCCGCCCTCTGCGCCGTGGGTCCTGGGATCGATTCCCGGCAGGAGCACAAATTCCTTCCTAAGGGTTATTTGTGCTTCTGGTTCTGGGTGTAATGTGAAGTCACCGACACCCACGATACAAGTCTAAACTTAGTGCGGGGCTGTGAGTGTGAATGCATTCGTTTTCGTTCGTTTTTTTTTTTTTGTCAATTTGCTGTTGACTATACTTATGTGATGCGAGATCAGTCATTTTTGCTACTAACATTTACCGCTACGAATTTGTACCTACATTCAGAATCCATACTTCAATCGTCAATATCTGTACAAAGCCGGAATAACTAAACCCGTCGTATTGTCGCCATAAATATTGTTTAGTATCCGCATCGCGCCATTGTGTTCGAGTTTGAGCGTTTGAATGATCTATGAGCTAGTTCTAGTGAAAATCTACTCGATTTGGGTTTGAATGTGACATGATATCGCTGGGATCATCACTTTGGATATCTATTGTGTAGGTTTTGATATTGATTTACTGGTTCAATCGCTGTGTTGCCTATGCTGACGCACCCGAGTAAACATGAGATAAAACATAATGCTGACGCACCCGAGTAAACATGAGAGAAAACATAATAAATGTCAAGATTAAATAAAATGATACGAAAAAAAGCATGTTATTAAAAGGCAAGTTTTGATTTTGTTTTTGTAGCATTAACCAGGCAGAACATTAATAGTAAATTTAGAAAAATATCGTTCGAAGCTTTTATTGAACCCGCGGTCGTAGGGTCTCTTGCCCTATTGCTCTAACCGCTGAACACAAAATCACATAGGTGAGAGCTTTAGAAAACCAGCGCTTCTAAAGCCGATTCTTATGTGGATATTATAGTTACGTCTATCTATTCTGTTTTTTTTTTTATTCCTTAGTTTTGGCTTCGCAATCTTATGCATTTGGCCAGTGTCAAGTGATAATATATTTCAAGTGTATTTCATATTATAGGTCCTAGTCACAAGTCACAGTCAAAGTCAAGTAAAAGAGTCAAGGTCCAGTCGTAGTCAAGTCATGCCCTAGTAAAGTGGTAGAAACTTTACTAGAACTTCTATTGGAGTTTTGGAGCGAAGGTGAAAATCACATTTTTCAACTTTGTATGATTTGCCTACACTTATGCACGTTCACTAAGTATTAACGGTTAATAATCCACCATTATTACACATTAACACTCGAAGAATCACAGGTTTTGGAAAATTTTACAAAATCAACAACGCCATTTTTTCACTTACGCGGCAAAACTCAAATATTCTGTTTTGTCAAACTGATAAATAAGCCTAACAATTCGAAAAGTACATCATCATCAAAATTTATCTTCTGCATAGAGAAATGAAAAAAAAAAAAAAAAAACAAACATCATACCAAATTCTAATCTACAGGTTTATGACTGAAAGCTAAATGAAAATTTGACAAAATGCTGAGTCATACATCTTATCAACACTAAAATAATAATATAGCTAATTTTCTATTTTTTTCGCATTTAATATTAATAAACATTACTGATGTCATTAGTAGTAAATTGTAACAAATGTGTTAATACAAATATTTTACTCTCTTTGTTTTAATGCAGCTATTTAAAATTTATATACAAAATATATTTACTTACATTTATATGTTCTACGTTTATCATACGTACAGAGAGGCAGTGAAACTCATTGCCTGCGTCTTTGTTCCCCGAACGGTATAAACAGGGAGTCTTCAAGTCACGAGTGAATAGGTATCTTCTTGACAAGCATGTTACATCTTCAGCCGCATCATCCCTTTCCATCAGGTGAGATAGTGATCAAATGCTTGCCTGTACAGCATAATAGTGCTTGCCTATTGAGCATGAAAAAAAGTATGATTCAAGATTGCACCACTCCCACTGAATACTAAAGTCCATCGTATTCGTAAAACATCGCAAACAGTACGTAAACGTATCATTAACTAGGCATTCGCTAAATGAGTTCATAAAAAAGTCGTAAAACAGCTAATTTATGAGCATTCTCCATTAACTTGAAACATGGCCTGGTCTGGTTCGTGACGTTTATTAGAACGTAAAGGGTTTATGTGGTCGCCTTGGACTTGGAGTCCACTATAGTGTCCAAAACTGATATGATGATGAAGATAGGAAACAAAAAGGCCAACTCGGCATAAGACCTTTTAAGCGAGAAAATTCCAAAGAAATTAGTTTTTTTTAAATAATAATAGACAAGCCTTTGACCACTATCTGATGGTAGGCAATAATGTGGTCGACGATAGAGCACGCTTGCCTAGAAGATACCTATTCACTCGCGACTGTGCTTGTTCGATGATAGAATGGGGATGGAGAACTAGATCGTGTAATTCTTTGGCACATTCACCGAAATGCTTAATTTTAGTCTAATTCAAAATATAAAAATACATCTAACAAACATCATCCATGTATGGTTGACAAACCTACTACTATTATCCGCTCGAAATTGAAATGGGGCAAACCAGTTTGGTGAAGCGTCTTTGCCTTTTATAATATAAAAAATAAATGTAAATTATACGTCTGTGAATAAATACTTCACTTTATATACCTAATATTCATATTGGCAAGAATCTTTGGATATTTGTGTACATTTGCAGTGTATTAGGCTCTCTGCTGACCACTGTTAGAGATCGTTCAAAGAAAATCCTAGAGATGGCGCTATTTGCAGTTGTATCGAGTGACATTTTTGCGCTCGCGACTTCTTCGTGTGTGTCTTCTCTGTGTGGTTGACAAAAACGCTCCGCTATTGAATTTTGTGACGTAGAAAACTAATTAAATAATTATCATCTAATTAACCAGGACTTAAAATAAAAACTTCATCGTGTCTATTGTGATCGACCGCTTCATCTGTGATATGGATTAGTGATCAGTGCCTCGTATATTTTCGGATGTTTTCGGATTCAAACTCGCCGGCCGGCGCGACGTGGAGTTGTGTGTGTGCGCTTAGGCATACATACAGTTTGCTGTAGTTCCTTTCTTGGGGAGCTCCGGAGGCGGTTTCGAAGCAGTCTTAGGTACGTGGGCTTAAATAAACACTGTAAATTGATTCGTGTATCCCTACTGATTTTTGCCAATGTTCAAAATAATTTACCGCTATCATTAAAAATATTAATACGTAAATGGTGGGCTATTTACACGCCAGCGATTTTACTCGCGCCACCACAGTTTTCAAACAGAAAAAGAATAATTATAATCGGTTCACCTAGAAAAAAGTTTTACGGGAAAACACCTAAAAAAAGAACTTTTTTTTTGCTGGAAAAAAACTCTGTCAAGGGTTAAGCTCGCCTTTGTACATCTTTTGTTATGGCCTTATTGTAAAAAAATTGATCAATATCTGTGTACAATAGAGAATATAAGAAGAAAAAATGCAGTCAAATAGAGGACCACCTCCTTTTTTGAAGTCGGTTAAAAATATATGACCTAACTTTATTTAAATCTATCACATATTCTCTATCTTGAAAATTGTATCAATTTTAATTACTTAATATCCTCATACAAACCATAATACCTCAATTACAGACTTATGGACAACCAGGGTTACACTTATTCAAATAGCCGTCTTTTGATCAGCCTCTATTCACGCAAAGTCATCCCCCAACGATTTTGATTACTGCTTCCCACAAAATGAAAGGAACTTCCTTGGAGCCCTTTAATCAAGGAGCCCTATACCTAATCTCTTGTAGGGGAGCTTTACATAGAGTTAAGTTGGCGAACTGAAAGTGAGTTGCCGAGCAAGTTAAATGTAACAGAAGAATTGAAAACCAATTGAACAATAGAATGTTGAATATTTTGTTTTCAAATTTGTCATACGACGTAGCAGGCATCGTGTGTTCGTCACTTATTATGAATATATATTTCCAGTCACATTAAATCAAAATCTTCATAATAAAAAGATTGCTGTGGCGATATAGGTGCGCTCCAAATGACAGTCGCCCAGACATGGCGTCCATGTTAAAGAGTAGAAGCAAAGGCATACTAAAAATACCTGGAACATTTATGAAAATGGAAATCTCCAGATGTAGGTTACAGTGTAGTTGATGTGACGAGAATTGAGAAATGTCGGAGCATTGGTAAAAAATATATAACTCTTTTTTTGGCAAATCGGGACATTACTAATCTAAAATAATGATCACACTACAATATCGCTTGAAAATCGATACTTTAGTAGTTGTCCTCAAATGTAATACTGATGACGCATCTGACATACAAGTAAATCCTTGCAACATGAATTTTTATTTTTCACGAAATATCATTAGCATAAATACTTTTATCTTACGATACCACTAAACAAGTTTGTACTGGTTAAAACTGGATCTAGGGGTAGCATGTAATTGAATACTTGTATTCAGTTACATGCTACCCCTAGATCCAGTAAATAAATAGGGTTAACGTATAACTGAATACTTGTATTCAGTTATACGTTAACCCTATTTTGTGTGTATGTCAGATAGACAAGCATCTTACCTGATTGAGGTGAAAATCTGGCCGAAGATGAAAAGAAATAAATGCATAATAGACAAGAACGGCGCATGCAAAGTAGATGAACAATTTATCCGTTCAAAGTTGACGAGCAAGTTCGTCAGTTCCAAATACGCACTGTGTCAAAACTGGCAAAGGGGCTGTGATTGCATCCCACTCAACTAAAACCGCAAATTATGGTCCTTACATTTTTGCATCAGCTTTCGATTAGGTATTTCTCTGGGGAATGTTTCTGCTTTGAAAGTCTAGATTTATTTTTCTCCTTCCGTGGTTTGCAAAGTAAAGACGTCTGATGCGATCCTATAAGTTAGATTAAATTGGGAATTGAGATTTCCATACAAATTGCAGATGATGTTAAGGGGATCGGAAAATCGTGTATGGGATAAAATCTAAAACTTATATGAACCTATACTTACTTTGAGACTGTTTTTATTATATAATTTGATGATAAGTAATGGCAGGGTGGAGAATTTTAAACATTCTAGACCTAGAATTATAATTCTAATAAATAATAGAACTGCTTAAGGAACCAGAACAGCGATTGGTGCTTGGTTTTTTTAATGCTCGAAAGACGAACCTTTGACCACTATCTCACCTGACGAAAGGTGATGATGTGGTAGAATATTTATCATGTTTGCCTAGTGATACATATTCACTCTTGACTTGAAGATACCCAGATTATACCGGTTGAGGAACAAAGACGCGGGCAATGAGTTCCACTCTTTCGCAGTACAAATGATAAACGTAGAAACGAAACGCTTCGAGCTAACTGGAGGTATGTCATCCATAAATTGATAATATTTGACAGTTTGCCTTGTTGTTAGATGGTAAAACGGGGCATGGGGGAATCAACTCATCCTAATTCCTGCGCACACTCTCCGAAATGTAAACGACAGAAACAAGACTCAAGAGTTTCGATTCGACTAGCTTACTATCGTTAATGAGTCTTTTGGCTCGTCAGTCAATAGATTCCAGGGCTTCAAGCTAGTACTAGGCAGAGCCATCATAAAGGTGGTCCCAAATAACAACATTCCATACATGATTTGTATGGAGACAAAATTGACGATTGTTGACAATTTTTTTATGGGACTACCTCCGAAGTATAATCTACTAAACAAAAAAAAAACATCAAAATCGATTCATAATTGGCGGAGATATCGCATATCATATATATAAAAAAAACATACAGTCGAATTGAGAATTTCTTTTTCTGAAGTCGGTTAAAAAGACGTACGCTTTAATTATATCACCTCCTTTTATAAATGGCGGAGTTCTATGATAAGAATGACAATGATAAATATGAGTACTCCCCAACGGATCATAGTATCGGATTTTCACATTAACCGATCATAACAGTCGTTCCCATCTGATCATAAGATCAGTTGCAACTAAAATAAATTTTATATTATTGTTCCCAACTGACCTTAAGATCCGTTAGGACTCCAGTGAATTATATGTTGTTGTTCTCAACCGATCGGTTAATGTGAAAATCCGATACTATGATCCGTTGGGAAGTACCCATAAATATCTATTTTACAAAATGAAATATGTAAATTATACGTAGACTAAGTGCTAGAAATTAGTCTCAAAACTAAAAGCTCGAGGGCTGTATCTTATAGCCGATTACCGTAATACTGCCGCAATGCAATACTCGTATAGCCGATGATAGCAATAATAAAGACTTAATCAACAAATATTTATAAACTTTAAATTCCATGTTTAAATAATAAACAAATAATATAATACTGCCGCAATGCAATACTTGTATAGCCGATGATAGCAATAATAAAGACTTAATCAACAAATATTTATAAACTTTAAATTCCATGTTTAAATAATAAACAAATAATATAATACTGCCGCAATGCAATACTTGTATAGCCGATGATAGCAATAATAAAGACTTAATCAACAAATATTTATAAACTTTAAATTCCATGTTTAAATAATAAACAAATAATATAATACTGCCGCAATGCAATACTTGTATAGCCGATGACAGCAATAATAAAGACTTAATCAACAAATATTTATAAACTTTAAATTCCATGTTTAAATAATAAACAAACTTACTTCTCCATATCATGTGCACTACCACTTAAAATTTACACGATACACCGAGGTTAACTGGAAGATAATGCTTCATAGCATTAAGTTCGCCTGTGTACCTACGAATTGTTTTTGTTTGTGCACTAAAAAAAATTAAATCAATCAATTATTTAATACTCCTATATATCGCTTCGGTGTGAACATATATCACATATATGTATCCTCATATCCGCTCGAAGCGTTCTGCTTTTTTATTATCCGTACAGCGAAGGAGTGGAACTCACTGCCCGCGTTCCTTGTTCCCCGACCTGTATAATCTGGGAGTCTTCAAGTCTAGAGTGAATAGGTAATTTCTAGGAAAGCATGCTTCATCTTCGGCCGCATTGTAACTTTCTATCAGGTGAGATAGCGGCGAAATGCTTTCCTGTATGTCATAAAAAAAAACATTCCATTATTCATAATATTTGACATCAAAACAACAAGTTGGATCTGAAAAAGATTGCAATTTTTGTTTGCAAGTCCCAAGATCATAAATTATGTAGAAAAGCATTTTTACTTTCAGGGCATTTAAACGGACGAAAATCATGATGTTGGGTTGCTGAAATCAAATTACCCGAAGCTTTTTCTACTTTCCCCGTCTTGTAGGGTAAATATCACCAACGAGTCGTGGTCGCCAATAAAGTACTAATTTTTTCCTTATTGAGTTGGTGGGCTAGTGTAAGCCAAGCTTTAAACTCTTCTGGCGATATCTTGAAGGAAACATTTAAAATGTACATATTTGTGAATTTTATCGTGATTATGATTAAAATGGAGTACAAATTGGAAAAGAATGTGAATTAATCAAAAATTATTGAGGAAACATTTTGGTTTGAGTAGAATTTAAATGGACAATGTTATTTGATCCTCTAAAATTTACTTTCGCACTTTCAAACATACTCAACTAATATTTGGTATACAAAAATAACATCCTTTTTTTAAGTTATTGGTCTCTTTTTATTATTGATGGTTTTAAAAAGGTTATGGTTATCTCTTTTTATGTCCACCCAGAAAAAAGAAAAACATTTTTTTTTGCATAGTTCCAAACATATTAAAATATCGATTGATTTGATTTATTTAATGTCTCAGAGAAAGAGGATGACTTAATAAAAAGGATAAGTGTTTGGATTTTTTCGATTATGAAATTAAAGAGACCACTTTAATACACGCCGTGTTCAAACAGCATGTCTGTGGAACATCGACTTAAGGGTATAACCAATCGACATCACACCTACTTTCCCTACTTATGTGCCCTGCGGAGATGCATTCTTGGAAAGTCCAGTGGTTAAGGCATTAGGCCAGTATTCTAAAGCCGCGGTGTTCGAATGCCGAATAAAGAATTTGTATTTCCTTTTCCTCCAATGATGAAGCTAGCAAACGTCCGTGTGAGCGTGTATCTCGCTGCAAAATGTTATTGACAACTAAATAGTTACTAGGTCTATTGGCGCTGATTGTCGGACCTTAGGTGTATTTGTGTGCGTTAAGCTCTATGACAAGCGAATTTTTAGGACCTAGGATGCTTCACTTGTTTTTTATACGGCATTATGTCGGTATGTACGGTTTTACATCTGTGGGTATAAGAAAATAAGGTTATAAGAAATACATTGACAATATCTTTTCCTATCCTTATATATATATAATTATACTGTTCGTGTGTATGTGACTGAACTCTTCTTAAACGGCTGGACCAATTTCGATGTTTTTTTCTGTGTTTAAGTAGATTTAAGAATGGTTTAAATTCACAATTCAGTCCGATTAATATTATTTTTTTTCAAAATAATTTATTTAATTAGCGCACCATCACTTTCCATCAGGTGAGATAGTGGCCAAATGCTTACCTATCTGGCATAAAAAAACGGATCCGCTAGTTTATAAATATATAAGCAAATTGCATGCTATAAACATACCTATAAGCATGCTAAGATGTTTTTATGAGATAAGATATAAACAAGATTACAATTGCAGTAATAAGCCAACGATTCTCGACCAGGCGAGACAATTTGACTGACAGGTCATTAAAATATGAATGAGCTTGTATGATTTATGAAATGTAAAGAAATAACACAACATATCGAAGGTGAGCAGGTATAGAGAACGGTCTGTGGGTTACTTGTATGAATTTTGTACTTTATTATTTGACTCGTCATTGTTTGAATAAAATTATTTTGGCAATATTCGCAACAATTGATTAAAAAAAATACAAATTCAATTGATTAAAAAAAATATAAAAATTACGACTTTTGTTTACTTGGATGATATTTTTTCCGTTATTTATATTTAAAAGCAGTCTCACAAGGCAAATAAAATTAATATGTTTATTGATAAAATTTCTATGCGACCAATCTGGAAGTACATAATTATGTTTTCTATTAATTTTATATTTGGTTATTTAAATGCCGTAATTGATGTGAGTGTGCTAAGGAATTACAAATTTTAATTTTAACTGCTCGTTTGCTTACTTAGGTGCTCGTTCGCGTTCTACGCAGCGGGTATCAGATTCGATTCCCGGTGGAAATACAATCATTCTCCTTGTGATTATGTGTGTGGTGTGAAAATTTCCGAGACACAAGACTCAAGTTTTCGACCTAAGTGTCAGACTGTGAGTGATTAAAAATTCTTAATCTTTGATAATTATTTTGCTGGAGAAAAGCTATACCTAATGCGGCTGAAAATATAGCATGCTTGTTCTTATCCTTTACACTAGACTTCCAGATTCCAAGAAGAGGTCGTTACAGACGCGCGAGCATGATTGCCACTCCTTAAATGTATGGATGATGAACATAGATAAACGTTTTAGGGAATAGGAGATATGTCAATAATTATAGATGGGTGACGTTTGTCGGTTTGCTTCGTTATTAATTTATGTATATGCCCCGGTTTCGCCCTGGAGCAATATCCGGTGGATTAAAAAAACTACACACAAACCTTGCCCTAACAATTAAGAACACTAAATAAACAGCCAAATTGGTTGAGCCGTTCTCGTGTTTTTGTGAGTCTAACGCAGAACAATTGATTTTTACAAGCTTTTATTTATATTATTATTAAAACTATCGTGAGTCGTATTCATGTTGATTTAGTTCCGGTTGTACTCACGTTATTCTTTATTTAATCGAGAAACTCGACCGGTGTTCGAGCGATATAGACGCTCATCCTCGGGAGCATGCGCTGTAGCGGCAACGAGAGCCTGGCGCGTACTGCGTTCCAACGCGCGTAATGCCCGCTGCGATAGAGGTAGCGGCGGCGGGGGCGCGGGCGGGGAAGGCAGCCGGTCAGACTGTGGTCCGCGTGCATTATCACTGACACTGTTTTGGTCACAAACATCACAGTGATGTTTGTGAGTACAACCGGAACTAAATCAGCTCTTATTTAACTTGCAATGTATGTATGTTTGTCCGGGTGGAATCTTGCAACTCAATTTTGAAGCCGATATCTTCAACCAAATTTTGTATTCACGTTTAGTTTGGATGACAATGCATGGTTAGCTGTGTGATTCCAAATCCAACATGGCGGAACACCCAAAATGGCGGACAAGTAATTTTCAATGCACTCCTACAATATGGGTTGCAAGTGAAAGGGCTTGCTAAGAATAACTCGAAAAATAAAGTGACGTCACTTTAAATCCAAGATGGCGGACTTCTAAAAGTTTGTCTTAAAAAGTTTTTATCAAGTAACTTAATATTATATAGATTTAACTGTTTGACGTAGACGTGGTGTATTAATCCTTCGCAATCATGGCCTCGATTCTGATGTCACACAATAAATTAAATGTAAACTATTCCTGTCTTTTACAAAATAGGAACATAAGACAGAGATAGCATACTGCTGTGCTGTCAAGTTAGTCAGAACTTAGATGTCTATGCAAGCTTAGTTGAGTATGTGTTGTATTGGTGTTGACTAAAAACAAGCGCCTTTCTGCTTCTGCTGTTCATATTTTAATTGATAAACTAGCGTGACAGCACTAAAATGCATGCTATCTCTGTCTTGTGTTTTATTTTGTAAGAGACAGGGATAGTTTAAATTTAATTTAGTGAGTGTACATCAGAATCGAGGCCAATGTCAGATTTTTTCAGAAAATAGTGAGAAATGTTAGCTTCACGTATCGACTGTGTTAGCATCCAGTACAGCAGCGTCTTTACTCCATAGACTGGACGAAACAGGAAATTAACTTTCGCCGTCGCGTGACAAGTTTATTAAGGAATACTTTTATTTATTCTTTTATTACGCCTTTTGTTTTATGAACGTGTTGAAGGGCGCCGGTTCGCTTGTTCTCGTAGTTATCGCAATTTATTGTGCACTGGAGTTCGGGCTTAAATTACAATTAGGGGCACGACAGGTTGATTGTTTTGAATGTACCTGATTATGTTCATTTGAACTGTGTATGTTTATTCATTCGTGTATTTTGTAGTTTTTAAACAATACATGTGTTTATTTATTTTATATCTTAGTTTAGCGATAAAACGTGTACATTGAATAAGCTTAATGCTATGAACTATCTACCAGTCTTTCAGGGCGTAGGCGTATAAGAAAAGTGTTTATGTAAAAAAAGAGTCCAAAATAATTTTGAACAAATAACTTGAACAATACTTTATTAATAAAAATATGCTTAGAAAAAAAAGACGTGTGGCACTCGGGGACTGCCGCGGTAAAGCTATTGCATTGCATTTTTTATCAACTTATGCAATTATAATTATTTATTTATTTTATTTATGCAGTATTTTTTTCCTGCCACCTAGAGGCGAGTTGCGGAACTAAAGAGACAAACGTGATATTTCAAAAAAGTCATTAAAAGTTCTGCTATTCATCGATAGATGGCAAAACTAAAAAGTATCACCGCTGTGCCGGTCGGAGTGGGGGGTGTTAGGTTATTTTAGTTACGGTATTTCTGAATTCGGTCTCCACGCTCAAGGCCCGCGATAGAAGCTATGCAATAGCTTAAAAAAACACAATATACAAAATTATATAGTAGTTAGATTTATATATATGTATAACTGCACACAAACATGTGTTTTTCATTAAGTAAAAAGGTACAGAAGTATCACTTTAAGTCTAAATAAAATCTGTAGATCGGCCTCTGCTGATCTACAAATAAGGCTCCGGTGAGATTAAATAAACAATAATAATAAAAATAATGGTAAATGACGCAAATGACGGCTTTAAAAATAAAAGACTGGCATAACAGTGTTACTAGTGCCTTTAATTTAATAAATCCTCATGCCAAATCACATTCATAATTATGTGAACTGGTAGTGGGCTTGATCACTTGAGTCACACATAAAATTGGTGACAAGTGTAGCGAGCTTTTTTATGCAGGGATGTTTAGTATTACTATTATTATTTTAGTTTAGATAATAAAAATAACGGAAACTGGCCGTATTATCACTCTCCGTGAAATAGGATAGTGGTTAAGAGATAAGACTTGTCTACGGGCCAAGAGAAAATAGATGATTTCAATTTTCGCCATACATTGATATATCTGAAACAACAAATCTACGATCACTGTGTTGTGTGGTACGCCGACCGGGGTGTGTTATACCTTTTCAGAAGCGCCGCCGCGAGTGCTCGAACGCCCTGCCACAAAAATCACACATTCGTTCATATTCTTTTGTAAAAGAGTGAAAACCGTTCAGAACTAGCTTTTCAATAATTTTTTTGCATATGAAAATTTGTTTCCGCCGAGAATCGAACCAGATTCCCCTCCCAAGAAAGCAAACGTTCACCGAACTAAGCCAACGGGCAGTTCATATGGGCGTGTTTAGTACGTTACTTTGAGCCTTTACATATCGCAATTATTCACAGTGAAAATGATAGAGGGATATAACATACAAAACGCACGAGCCAAATAAGTGCCAGCATTGTGATCACGCGTCGCCTCAACCAGGCGCTCTGATAGAAAATTAAATCAAAATGCTGGCACTTATTTGGCTCAACGTATTAGCATTGCAATTCAGAGAGGCAATGCCGCCAGCATAATGGGAACGCTACCCACTGGTAGTGGGCTTGAGTACTTGAGTTACCTATAAGCTCGATGTCTTTTAGGTAGCTTAGTTCTTTGCTGTATATATTTTTAGTGTAGTTTTAGGAAATATAGGCAATTGGCCCGTAGGTAGTTAAGATACAAAAAAAAAACGCACGAAGCGCGCGTTATAAGGAAAAATTACGTAACTGATAATTTTGTCAAAATGAGTTATGAAATAATGCTTTTTTCATTCAAGGTTACGATCGGTTTATTAAAAATAGCTTTGCTTTGTTCTAATTATTTAAGTCATATTTCTACCATTTTGATGAAGTAGATTAAAAAAAAACGCTTCGTCTAAAGGCTTCAAGATAACCATTACGGTAAATGGTTATGGTTATTCTTTGTTGAAGGCTTTAGACCCTTCGCAAGATGCAATATGCAGGAGTGGAAATCGCTAACATACAATGTTGAGTGGCAAATGGCTTTTTATTGCTGTAAGCACTGCCGCACACTTGCTGCTTTAAGTTTCAGATTAATTTAGGCAATATTTTTTTTTCTATTTCAAGAGGTACAATGATAGCAAAACAACTAGCCACCAAAGTCAACCACATCTGCACGTGGTACCTCTGCTGATTAATGAAAGACACTGTGGTGAATCACAAAAGGTCGTAGACTTATCCCCATTTTTAACACGTCAAGTAAACAGCAGCTTGTTCCTTAATTAAGTTATATTATTAATTAATTACTGATTATGCTATACTTGTTTTCCTTAAGTCTGATTTTGAAAATGTGATCAAAATTAAACAAACCCAATGTTTTGTAATGTCAAATTAATTTGATTTTATTCCATTACAATTACAAAATCATACGATACATATGTTTTTGGTTTTTGATCTATTTTTATACGGTGTAAGATGTTCTTCATTATTGCCCTTGTTCAAGGAGTCATAAATCTTCCCAATTTTGTCAACAATATAAACAAATTTGGAGGTGCGCGTGGCTTGGCGTTGGAAAATACTCGGCTTTCTGATGTGCCCGAAACTGGTCGGAGTATTTTCAAAACAAAAATTCACGCGATTTGTAAGTACCAACAATATTGTCTATATTTTTACAAGCTTTTATTTAGATTCTGATGTCCTGTTGTCTTTCGGTCTGTAATCAAATATTGCAAGATAAATTAAACCCACTTCCCGATGTCCGATTGGACTCAAATTTGGTATACTTAAAATTATCTATCTTCGGTTAAAATACAATGATATGGTACCATAAAGCTGGTCTAGGGATGGAGACGGAAGATGGCCATAGAAACTTCTGAAATAAACAAGATAAACCCATCGAGTTTGGGCTCGTATGATTAATCTTGACAAGCTCTTTGGTTATATAGCTTTTTAGTCATTTTCTATTTACAACTAGTCAGAGCCTGAAGGAGCAAAACGTTTTTCATTAAATGTACGAATTAGCTTTAGTTAATAGTATTATATAATATTATTATGTAAAATTTTCTGACAGGGCGATGTGGTCGCTAAGCGACAAAGCCCTTTAAATAAATAAAAAAACAATAAAAATACTAGTCAGTCTAGTTTAAAAAACTGTTTATGGTTTTACTTGTTTCATGGCAATAGATTCATTAACTTTCATGAGTGCCTCTTTGGGGCCCATGTGAATAAACGATTTTGATTTGATTTGATTTGATCATGTTGATTTGATTTGATTTGATATGTTAAATTTAAATCTCTACATAAGTGGCGAGTATGCGCACACCACACACTCAGGTAGGTATTCAGATACAATGGCCATTGAAGCAAAGCTGTAAACAACATGCGAAGATTGGACGTAAAACTGTCGTAAAACTCGTGTTTGCATTTTTGTAGTGTTTGACCTAAAAGTTTAACCTTTTTTGCGAAGTCTAAAATGAAAATATATGTTTTAGAGCTGCAGAGGAAAAAAGAAGACTGACTGCGTATTGGCTCAGTTGGGTGGGTTAGCCTTTTCAAAGCTTCGGCCTGGGTTAAATGTACCCGCATAATTTGTTTTTTTTTGTTTGACATTTTAATTAATTTTAATAGGGTTAATGTTGAATCGACGTATTCATGTAATAATAAGGTAAGGTACAGCTACAATGTTTCTATTTGGATAAACTTTTTCTTTGTATTAGATAGATAAACGTTTGAACACTTTATCACGGCGGCAAGTGATAATGTGGTAGATGCATTGGACGCTTACCTAGGATATATCTGTTTGCTAGCCATTTAAAGACTTTCAGAATGTAATTATTAGGTAACACAGACTCATTTGATGTAATGATTAAACGCAAGATAATGAGACGTGACTTCGGTATTTATGTTTACTAGTTGACCTCCGCGGCTTCGCCCGCTGATGATGATGATTATTAAAGTAGCCTATATCTTAATCCAGAGCATAAGCTACCTATATTCCAAATTTCATTAAAATCGGTTAAGTAGTTGCGGAGATACGTGGTAATAAACATTCACACACACACTTTCGCAATTATAATATAAGTAGGATCTCTTTTTAATTTAAGGCGAGTAAAAAGTTTAGCAAATTTTTTACATCTATGGCTAAATGTTTTTTGATTAGCTTGTGTTTAAACACCGCCGAAAAAAGTACATATTTTACTACCAAAAAAATTCTAAACGGTTACCAAAATGGATAAATGGTCACCAAATCACGTTGGATAAATGGTCACCAAATTACGTTTCCTAAAATATTATGAAATAAATATTTTTTTCGTATGAAAAATATTTTTGTATTAATTATAAAAAAAAAATAGCCTTAACCTACTGTTATCCGATTCGGTTCTATCACAGGAAATTTTATTTTAGGAAACGTAATTTGGTGACCATTTATCCATTTTGGTAACCGTTTAGAATTTTTGGTGGCCGTCTAAATTATACCCTTTTTGATCACGAATAATACTTACATCCTCTTTCTTTCAACTCTACACTAAACTAAAACTTGGTCCGAAAACCAGTTCACGCCGCTTTTCCGACATTTTCAGCTTTATCCGCTGAGTAAGACAAAGAACCCCAATCTGTTCTTATTACGGTACAGCTGATATTAATTCCGGTATTTCCGGTACCGATGGTTTATTGCGAAAAAAGATGAGCAAAAAGCTACACAAAATAGGCATTTGTTTTAATTTCGATGCGGGCGACTCTTGTGACTTGCTATTACGAATAGGGAATATGTATATTTATTATTTATCTTTTGATTGATTATTTACGTCAATACATTACTGAAATTGAAGTTGCATTCAAAAATCTAATTAAATCTAAATCGTTTATTTACATGGGCCCCAAAGAGGTACTCATGAAAGTTAGTGACTCTACTGTCAGATTCGCAAAATTACAGCCATCTCGAGAAGAATCCGGCAAGAAACTCATTACATTACATTTCATAACATACAATACAATATTTCTTTATTGAACACCAATAAGTAATTAAAACAATAACAATAAATAAACGAAAAACAATAATTGTTGTACAATGGGCGGCCTTATCACACTAAGTAATTTCTTACAGGCAACCTTTGGATGGACAGGATAGTAGAAAAAATTTGCTGTAGGTGGTGTATAGACAGACATATTTAAAAATGCGGTCATGTTTACGTTCTTTCTTTCACGTCCATTATCCAAATATAACTGCCTTAAAGGAAAAATTTGTACACTGACGTCACCAATCAAACAGATTGAATCGTGTACAATATATATATGTTTATTTTAAAAGCAGAAGAACATTTGAACATTTTATAAGCAGTTCGGAATAAACAATTGAACTAGTAGCTTCGCATTTTATTTATCTGTGCCCCAGCAAGGAACTCTTCAGATTGATATAATACTTTAGGAGAATTTTGGCACTACGGGATAAACTAATTTAAACTCAAACACTGAACACAGAGGAGAACTGAATGACGAACGCAGTTTATTCCGCAGTTTGTCTTACCTCTGACAACCGGGACAAAGCTATCGAGCTTAGCATGGGCTTCGAAGCACGGTGAAACTCAGTTGAAAATCCCACTAAACGGTCACCCATCCAAGAAACGTTACTGGTCTGGCTGAATATTTCTTGCAGTTTATTGCCGAACACAATCTTGATAATTAAACGAAAGCAAAGCTTAAAATAATTAAACGCAAGCAAAACTAAAAAAAACCGACTTCACCACTATATCTTTGGAACCTTGATCAGATTAAACGTATTAAACACGCATTATTAACAATTACTCAAAAACTACTGATCAAATTTTGTCAAAATTTAAATGGGACCACATGAAAAGCACCAGCTTTCAAATAAAAAAACAATCACCAAAATCGGCTCACAACGAAAGAAGTTATGAGGTAACTTTTGAAGTCAGGTTTACGAGAACATCATCAAAGTATCCCACAAAATAGGCATTATTGACGATATTTCAAGAACTACTGATCAGATCTTGATCAAATTTAAATGGGACCAATTAGAAAGCAACATCTTTCAAACTAAAAAAAAAATCGGCTCACGTGGAGAGAAGATATGAGGTAACACAAATAAATAAAAAAAATACAATCGACTTGAGTACCTTCCTTTTTTGGGAAGTCGGTAAAAAACTGACCGCTGACCTCACCGCTTATATTTTGGTTTTGGCTGAACCGCTTTCGAAAACATTTATATGGGACCACTTGTGAAGTGTAATCTACCAAACAAAAAAAAACATCAAAATCGATTCATAATTGGCGGTGTAATCGCGTAAAATACATACAAAAAAAACATACGGTCGAATTGAGAACCTCCTTTTTTGAAGTCAGTTGAAAAGTTAATGTTCAAAATGTCGGATATTATATGCAAACTTGACGAGCACCAGATGTTTACTTATCTCGTCACTCATAGAAAAAAAACGATTTTAACTGTACAATAGATTTAAGTAAATGTAATTTCGTCCTATCACATTGAGTATTACTAGGTATCATAACAGGAAGTTATAACATAATTAATATATTTTTGAAATTCGCTTATACCTATATCCATTCATTTGCTACCTTTGTAGTACAAACTACGTTACAATATGTTTTTTAATTGATCGAGGCAATACGTGAGCAAATTGCTGGCTTATACTTCGCACAGCAGATTAGCATTGCCTTTTAACTTGGCAATGTTGCCAGAGGTAATTTAGAACACGTTTTGTATATTATTTTTTAGTTTTAGTTCATAGTTTTTTAATGTACCTGTACCCTTAAAGTACACATAGTTAGAACCTGTACTAATTATCTACATTAGAGTATGTTTAGAACTTACCGCACTAACAGAACTCGAGCACAATGCCGTGAAATTTTAATTAAAAACTGTATGTTAAACTTGGAAAGTTCTTTGTTAACTAGAGGTACACGTTTGGGAAATAACGCAATGCGCACACTCGAAACTTTTCTATAGATCTATGACTTTGCAGTCCGTCCGTCCGTCCGTCTGTCACCAGGCTGTATCTCAAGAACGATAATAGCTACAGTTGAAATTTTCACAGATGAAGTATTTCAATTGGCGCTATAACAACAAATACAAATAAAAATAAAATAAATATTTAAGGGGGGCTACAACAAACTTGATTTTTTATAGATAGAGAGCCTGCGTATTCCAGGTCTAGTGTGTTTACCAGCTTCGATCACATCGTCACTTACCATCAGGTGAGATAGTGGACTAACACTAGCCTGTCACAAATAAAAAAAAAAAAAGATAATGCTACGGAACCCTTCGTGCGCGAGTCCGACTCGCACTTGGCCGGGTTTTTTTAAATCGGGTAATTATAAGACACAAAATAACATAGCAAGAACAAATAGTCCGTATAAGATGTCCTACTAACGTGTTCATTAGCAAAGCTTTATCTCTCCGGTCTTGAAGTTCGTGGGAAGTATTTTTCTCTCCTACCCAGGGGAGTTTTACCTCCTAACAGGCGTTCCCTCGACACATCTGACGCGACATTTGGGCATCAGATATCAGGTGACATTGCCTAGGGGTAATTATTCCGAAACATGTAATACTAAGTATTTCTCCTTTAATCGTCCGGCTTAAATCCCTCAGTATAATTTGATTACGAGTTGATCTAAATAGACTCATGATTCCAATTTGTTACCAGAGGTGAACAGCGAACGTAGTCCAATTACGAGTAAAACGCAAATTACTGACTGTGGATTCCCGTAACCTTTTTCTGTTTGTTTTTGTATTTATGAGTCTGTCTTTGGAAACGGATGTACATACGTCAAAGCTTTTTTGATTAAAAAGCTGGTTATAAATATGGATCCTAACTATGTTTGATGTACCTACATTAAGACTAACGCATATGATAATTAAAATCTTACAAGATCAGTCTTAAAACTTATAATTGGTTGTGATTGTGTATGTGTGATGTGAATGTTTTCGACACCCACGACACAAGTCATCGAACTCAGTGTGGGGCTGTGAGTGTTAAAAAAAAAGAAAAAAATCCTTAATTCCTTTAAAATATGTAATTTTTCCATCTTTTCCATGTATATTTTTAATGAAATTATCATTTTTGGGATACTGAACAAAATTAATTAAATATATTTTACCTACATTTTGTAGTGAAAAAATGTAAAGCAAAATGTTGAAACAAGTTTCCTAACTACAAGTATTTTTTCTTTTATAAAAAAAGTGTCAAGTGTGTGTAGAACTTTATAGGGACTCACACTGAATGCTCGAGTAGGTACCTAACTAATTAGCAGCTTTTCATACAAAGTTTTAATAAGGCCAGCGTATAAAGTGTACATTGATAATAATTAGGAGCCTTTGAATCAAAAGTAAGTTAGCGACCATTTTCGCAGTAATGATCCCTTAGAAATTTATGTTTTGAAAAGGCACGAAGTTACTTCTAGTTTATTTACTATTCGTTGATGTGGTTTCTACATGTTTTTGATTTGTTTAAATTACCTTTTTTTGCACACTAACTTTACTACTAAAAAAATAATGGAATTTTGATGAAACTAAATTACGAGTATAGTGAAGTATACTTGCTTCTTGTCTTATAGATAATTATGTACTTCGAAGCCGAACTTACGAGCAAACCCACTCACAGTGGGCTTAAAGTTGCTAGTGTCAAATGTAAATATAATCAAATATAAATAGATCTAAAGTTTTCCAAATATTTTCTTCCATACAGACCTAGTCCTAACGTTCTGTCTTTCCTTATTATGGGGCTTTTAATTGTTTTTTTGTATTGATACAACAGTTTTCGGTAGAGAAGCGTATTGCAGTCACAAACGGTATTTAAGCATAAAATTCAATTAGTTTAAGGAAATATAGGCAAAAAAAAAAATTCAATTTGGGTGGCACTTCAGATGCGGCAGGTGTTTCGCTTGCCTTCAGACTAGTGTCTTGCTTGTATCCTTTCTTATAAGCGGTATCACTTTATTTTATTACTATAGGGACTGTATTCTAATTATGCTGTATTCCCTAAAGTTCCTAAGTAACCAATAAAATTGGCCTGTATACATTTAATTTTCAATAAGACCTGTAGTGTATATTAATAGGTATAGTTCTATTGATTTTAAGCTTAAAGGTTCTTATTTTGTATTTGTAATTTAAAATTGTAATTGTTTGAATAAATCCAAAGGTATGTAGTTAATATACAACCTGTAACAAAAAGGTGTAGTAATACTTGGTACATACACACCGTATGTGTATCGTGCCAGGAATCATCTGCCAGAAAACGAAAATTGAAATCGGACATAATTGTTTCTGTACAAAAATTTAAAATTATATTTTTAAAATACTTTTGACAGCAATTACATGTGTGGCAATCGGAGATATTTGTTCGGTACAAATTTTTTTTTGCCACCCCTACGATTACATCTGTGGTGCGTGACCTTGACCATTGTTATGGCCACCACTGTCAGACGTCTAGGTCCAAAGGTTATGTGGTAGAACGGTAGCTGATGAAATAGGGTTGCAAATGACATATTTTTTTTAGAAACTTTAATTCATCATAACTCCATGTTCATGCTGCTGCCGCGCATTCAGGTGTTCTTGTTAGACTCCATACATGTAACTAGATGCGTGGCTTGAGTATTACTACACCTTTTTGTTACACATTGTATACCCGGTACCTGGTACCAACCACCTTCTCGGTCATGTTAAAATATTAAACTTACATTTAACCAGTCCAAAAACCACAGTCATCAAAGTTTAACGACACCAATCGATAAAGCAGCGATGAGAAGTGCAAGCCAGCTTTTTGAAAGGGCAAGGGGCGACCGGGTAAACACCGCGCTGCGGGTAATTTACCCATTTACCCCAACTCGGGTGAGGTGAGCACTGCAAAAAGAATGAACTTGGGAACATTTTTAATTTTACTTACTTGGAAGTAATTTTTACTATTCTTATTTTTTTTTATAATTTTAAACAGTGGGAACAGTAAAATGATAACAAACATGGAACTAACTATCTATATACAAACTTCCTACTTACCTAATGCAAAAACTCATTGGTCTGCAGTGCCCAAAACGCTGGCTGCGTTACCTTGTTGTACAGCGAGACGCAAAATACAACAAAATACATGTATTTTTACACATAAACGCCTTCACACTCACAGCCCCACACTAAGTTCGATGACTTGTGCCGTGGGTGCCGGAAACATTCACATCACACACACACACACAATCACAACCAGAACCAGAAACACATATGCAACATATAAAAAATGTATCCAACTATTATTGCAATAGTTTATTTACTAAAGCAGGTTTCAATGCTTTAACCCCAATTTTATATATTAGCACCTGTCAGACATTAAATTTTTACTTAGAGGTTGTTTGTTATATATTTTACTAGTCAATACTTATTATTTATTTATATGGTCGAAAACAACGAACGGGAGGACATAGAGAAAAGTATGAAATACTGAATTCAAATTTTATATATAGTTCTTCTCGAGATGGCTGTAGTTTTGCGAATCTGGCAGTAGAATAATTAACTTTCATGAGTGCCTCTTTGGGGCCCATGTGAATAAACGATTTTGATTTTGATTTTATACATAAGCCGGGAAAGGAACCTACTAGATTTTCAGAAAACATGTGGTCATTGTTTTAAGTCTATGAAAAGGATTGTATCCATCAATCAAATATTATGTTTCCATTAATAAAGATCTAAAAATCTAATAATTTGTTCATTTGTATTTATTTCATCTGTATTTACTTGGAGATATGATATTATATTATATAATGGGTTATTATTTAGCTTTTTGGTGAGTGTTTTCTATTATAATATTTTATTGAAGTTTCTTTTGTTATAAAACGAAGTTATTTCAAGAAGTTCTGCTCAAGTCTTCCTAAGATCTACGTTCTTTAGTTCTTAAGTTTATTTGAATTTTACCCCAAGTATTTATTTTAACCCTTGGCTAAAATTGTTCCAAGTTCACATTCACCCGCAACCCTTGCATCGAGTTGAAGGATAGTCAAACAAAAACATTGCTGGCGCATGACCAACGCCCACTCAACCGTGGATGATGAACCTATCGAAACATGCTGACTTCACTATTGTATCATTAATTATTAAGACAAGTAAAGTTAATTTTAAACTTCTGGAATAAATAAACTCACAAGGGATAAATAGAGTTTCAGGAATAAGATGTGAAATATGTAGAATCATAATTCAAACGTTATTTTCAACCGACTTCAAAAAAGGAGGTTCTCAATTCGTCTGTATGTTTTTTGGTATGTATGTTACGCGATATCCCCGCCAAGTATGAACCGATTTTGATGATTATTTTTTTGTTTGGTAAATTATACTTCAGAGGTGGTCCCATATTAATTTCATCGAAATCAATTCAACCAAAACCAAAATATAAGCGGTGTCGGTTTTTTTTTAAGTTTTGCTTGCGTTTAACTATTTAATGCGTATTCGATTTTTCATGCAATATAGACTAGAGTTTGGCTATGAAGGAATGTATTATTATAAAATATAGTTTATCTGTGGTATTTACCAGTTTATACACAAAATAGCACTACCAACTACCTGTTATTAATTAGTTTTTCTATAATTGTCTATACAGTACTGACTGTCGTGTGTTTCCTATATGAAATATACGCTCTCTCGCCATCTTGGCTTTGTCACAGAATGCAACAAGTTTTATTTAATACGTATCGATGGGGAGGAAGATGTTTAGTAAAAGTTCAAGCCATGTTTGGGAGTCTGTGTGTAAGTTTGCTAACGGGCGTCTCAGTAACTTTTGAAAACCCCAGGCTTTCTCCACTGCTCTGCAAACGGTACAATTTGGGTGTCTTCAAAAGTCAATGGGTATCTTCCAGGCAAGCATCTTCATTTTCCATCAAGTGAGTGGACAAATACTAACCTATCGCGTAAATAAACTAACGGACTAAACTAATCACGTCTCTCTCGCACAAGGTGGCACAACATGAAGTCACAGCTACAAAAATGTTTTGCTTATTCAAAATATTGTTACGATGTGATATGTAATTCAGTAATGTAAATGTCATCCATATATGGTCGACATACCTCCAGTTTGCTCAAAGCGTTTCGCTTCTACGTTTAACATCCGTACTGCGAAGTAGTGGAACTCATTGCCCTCGTCTTTGTTCCCCGTACGGTATAATCTGGGAGTCTTCAAGTCAAGAGTGAACAGGTATCTTCTAGGCAAGTATGTTACATCTTCGGCCGCATCATCACTTTCCATCAGGTGAGATTGTGGTCAAATGCTTGCCTATCGGGCATAAAAAAAAGTAAAATTATTTTTAATAATGCAAAATATTTTTGTTTGGATGTAGTATAAAGTAAATAAGTTATTCAATCTAGATTTCTTCCCAGATTAAACTATTCGGGGAATAAAGACGTTAATGCTTGTTGTAATGTACTGTAGTGAGCTCTTAATACTTTGTAGCATTAGGTAGATACGTATTAAAAGTTTAGTATACATAAGTCTTAGTTAGGTGTGCGTCTGCCTTCTAAGCAGGGTATCGGGTTCGATTCCCGGTATGAAAACTACTTTTCTTCTCCAACAACACAAATTTCATTTGCAAATTTGTGTTCCTGGTTCTGTTTATGATTGTGTGTATAATGTAAATGTTTCTTGCACCCACGACACAAGTTATTGAACATAGAGTGGGGCTGTGAGTTTGAAAGCGTTTATGTTTTTGGTAGAGTAGAACATTAAAAACATTTCAAGATTCGGTCTTGTGATTCGGTTCCAAGAATAAGCCCCCATCGCATCTTAATCGATCCTTCTTCTCCAGATATCCCTTCTGAAGACCCTTGTTACCCAAGAATCCATGGAACCCGTAGCCATTACGCTCTATTTGTTGGGGGGTACGGAACCCTCTGCATTGTTCGCTGAGATGTCTGGAAGAATGTCGCTGAGATTTCGGATGTGCCAGTCGGGCCTGTCAAGTTAGCAGGCAGGGGAGAGTGGGGCCAGGAAGTTGAAATGTAGCTGAAGCGACAGCGATATTAGCTTTATAATAATGTACTTATATTATAAGGTAAGTACTTACCGTCTATCGGTATTCTATCGGTTACACTTATTGCGTAACATCGTCCACGCCACATTGACTTAGCTGTCATAGCAGACATTGAAGCACGCGCGGGAATTAATCGCTGCTTTTGTTATGAATTTATAACCAAGCATATCTATTGTAACCTGAGAAGTGATTCGTATTTTGTATCATACGTTATTTTGGTTTGAAGTGATGCTTAAGTATAATTTCAGAATGATGAATATTCTTTGAAAATAAATCAACGCTACTCATAAACTTTCAGATTTTTCGTATACCTAATGGATTTATAAATGCGCTAAAAACAACATAAACGTAATCCCATGCACACTCACAGCCAAATACTAAGTTTGATGACTTGTGTCGTGTGTAACCGAAATATTCACACTCAGAACTAGAAAAAAAAACTCTTGCGGAGAAAACTTGTGTTTCCGCTGGGAATCGAACCTGATACCCGTTAGATAGAAGGCGAACGAGTACCCAACTAGGCAAACGGGCAGTTCAAAAGGAACAGTTCAGATGAATAAATATCGATTAAAATGAGATATTGTTTTATTATTTCTAGTGATAAGTAGATCAATTAATTAAATATCTCAATTATATTTAAACTTGTGTTTAAAGTGAACGCTTTTCTTTATGCAAATTTCAACACGACGTAGCCCGTGCATACATTGGATACAAATGCATCTCGATTCACTAGAACTGTTCTACAAAAAAAGCTTAATATGTATTTTCAAATAATGTACCTATATTACCAACATTTTGTACTTACATAACTAACACATCTTTTTTAACTCTGTAACAATCGCAGGGGCTTTAACAAATTCCGTGACTTGTGTAATGGGTGTCGAAAACATTTACATCACACATACACAATTAAACTTGTCAGTGATCTGTCTATGAATTTATCTTTGTTATGTTGTTTTAATTTCATTAAAAAACGCAATAACTAAGTAAATAAATAATATTAACAAATTTCGCGTTTAAAATTGTAAGAGCACCACAAATCGCTACCTCTTATGAAACTCGCTGGAATTACAGCCCAATGAAAACACCGTCTCCCCGCCATCAAGTGATTGCTTACACTACAGGGGTATATTGAATAACGCTTTGTTTATTTTTACTAACGGACTACCATCCACCATCACAGATTATGGAGCATAAGCCCGGATCAGACAATGGAAGCTGATTAAGTTTTCATGTTTGGAACTAATTGGTTTATTTTGTGATGTAAAGTATACAACAATGTGCAGTGTAAACGTCTATGGAAGTTCGTTCATGATTACGTTGGAGAATATACAGTGTTGAGTATTGAGGTAAACTTCCGTTTGATATTGAACTTGGTTCTCGTGTGAAATATCCAAGGTTAATAATATGTTGATAGTCTGTCACAAACGCTGAAATTGTTTCAAACATTAGAAATAAAATAAACACTCTTGTTGAAATTCTTATATTCTTTATTGTACACACATTGATAATTTTTTTTTACAATAAGGCCATAACAAAAGATGTACAAAGGCGAGCTTAACCCTTCACAGAGTTTTCTTCCAGTAAACCCTTTAAGTAGGATATAATTTATAGGAGCGAGTAGGTTGTTGTGTACATAGAAATATGAAAACAATACAAGTTACTAATAATAAGTCCTTGTTAATTGCATTTATTTATTTAGTGAATTTGACTATTAGTATTCACTTTAGACTTGAAGACACTCAGATATCAACTTAGAATAAAGTATTTCTGGTTACCTCATGGAAGATGACTGTGACAAGATTTTCATAGTTCATAAGAACTAATAAGTGGGTATTATTAAAGTTTATTTGTAAGTATTTGACATGGCCATGTTAAGATAAGGCCGCCTGATTACATTGGGAACTCTGCTCTACAGCTTTTGTCCCTGGTCGAAGACCAGAGGCAGACCAAAGACAGGATGGAAAGAAGTACTGCAGACATTGAATTGCCTAGTTCGAGTTCTATGGGAAATATTTTTAATCAATAAATCAGTTAGCCATCATCATTATCATCATATACCCACAACCAAAAATTAAATATATCTTGGGAATTTAAATTGTGCTTCTGCCAGAAATCAAACCTAGTCCTGCAGCGTAGTAAAGAAAAGCTTGACCAATGCGCCAATAGCTGATGTATCGTGACAATCTGAAATTCTACTCTATGCTATGACTTTAATATACTCTAAGCACTCACTAGCATCCAAACCTAGTAACAAAAACACATAAGAGTTTTCCCTAAACTGTTTCAGAGCACCGTCTTGAATTCTCGATTAGAATCAAATAGACTCAGGTTGGCGAGATCGTTATGTCCTTGAGATAAGGTTCACTTTAGTTCTTTCTCGGATGCTTCAGCAGATGAAAGTGGGTGCATGGAAACGCATACAAATGGCGTGTTTGCTGTCTGGCGCCTGATGGATCTGACATTTTTTGTGAGCTTTCACTGCCAAAAAGCACCGGGATAAGGCTTTTCAATTTCTATGGATGGAGAAAATTGCGTTGTTTGATAAGATCTTTCATAAGAATAATTAAAAATAAATTAAAACGGAGCAAAGCTTAAACTAATCTACTTTCGAGTCGCTTAAATAAATCGACCGCTTTATCTAATAAATACGTTTTATTGAGGATAACTCACAAAGTACTGGTCAGATCTTGATCAAATTTAAATGAGACCACAATATAAAAAGCACCAGTTTTCAAATATAAAAAATAATCATTGAAGTTCATCTTTGTTTGGTTGGAGACTAATGAAACTAGAAATAGAATTATCATAAAAACTAGTGCCGTAGTCATATACCAAATTCGTTAAACAGTTGAGAAATATTTGTTTGCCAACCACCACATACATATTTGGTGAATTGCTAGCCTACCAAATATAAGCATGTCCCATCTTCGGCCACATGGTCACTTTCCATCAAGAGATCATATGATAGTTGTCAAATGCTTGCCTACTCTTAATTTTAAAAAATGCTTGAAAAAGGAGAAGGACCAAAATTGGCCTAGGCACGACGCATAAAAAAGGTCCCCAGGTTTGGATGCTAGTTATACACGTAATTATTAATTTGCATAAACATTGTAAGCAGTAGCTGAAGAAATTTAAAAAAGTATTTCATGTAGCGTTATCTCAATTTGTTTCAGAAACTTTTGACTTTTAATCGAAAGAATTGGTTTGGTGAACTAAGGTTCTAACTATATTATTGATATATATTTTATTCACATAGAAATATAAAAGTCAATTGCAAATTAAAATTTATTTGACTTACAATTAACATATAAAATTAAATTATTTAATTGCTTTTTATATTGCACACCTTTAAAGGACCTCCTTAATTTTCTAAGGATATTAATATTATTTTTAACAACTCTATGAAATATGGTTGTAATATCTAAGCGATAAATAATAAATTTTGACAAAAAAAGATAGCTTCCATATTATTTTATCTGTACCTATACATTATATCATAATTTATAAGCATACAAGCCGTGCCCCGCGGCTTCGCTCGCTATTATCAAGTCAAAAAGTAGCTTATGTGTTAATCCTAGATATAAGTACATGCCAAATATCATTCAAATCCGTTCAGCCGTTAAAGCGTGAAGATGAAACAAACATACTTACTCACAAACTTTTGGATTTATAATATTAGTAAGATTCAATCTGTACTCTGTATACCTACATAATATTTTTTATATAATATAGCTGTTACAGTACATATAAAATACTGCTATAAATATATTTTGCTCTATCTAGAGCAATTTACTATCAACTATGGTGACTATCCTTTCTGGTCGAGAATTTTAATGCCACTTCTCTGCAATTTAAGTCATAAAGAGAAAGAGAATAAAACATAAATATATTTTAAAAACTCTAAAATAAATAAATTAAGTACAAACAAGCATTGTTAATTTCTTTAACCATTACACAGTTTACTTAACACAATAAATAAGAAAACTACAAACTATACCAACATTTCCTAGCTTCAGGCGAAGCAAAGCGAGCATCAAATTGTCTCAGCATTGCGTTTACCTGAATAAACCTATATTCAAATAGCTATACCAATATTGATGATACTCTAGCAAACAGAGCGTCTCCCCTCGAGGAGCCAATTTGAACGCCGCAAATTGCCAAGAGTTGCTAATTAACGCTTACTGTGTCAGTTGATGTGTGGGGCTAGGAATAAAGCGGACTTGATTAGTGCGATTTTAATTTTGTTAGGACTTAGAACTAGCCATGCCTCGTGGTTTCACCTGCATTTCTCAAGTTAAAATGTTGTTAATTTATTTAAGTTTTAAAGTAATTATATATTTGTTATGTTAAAAAAAGCTATATCATTAATAAAGATTTACCTCCTAAATTGTATTTATCAGGAAACACCGACTGAGGCTAGGAGAAGCGAAACGCTTCGTCCGCATCTGTGGAATGCCTACCATATAGCGGTATCACTTAGCAGTTTGTCTACTTGCCCGATAATAGAACGGGGACGGGTAACTAGATCGTGTAGTTCCTTGGCATGCTCTCCGAAATGTATCCGATACGTCGAAGGTCTAGACAGAGAAATATACGGACAATTAAGGGTTCTTCTTTTTTGAGTTAGGGTAGCTTAAAAAAAGATTCAATCGCTAGTTTTATAGCCATACCAAGTCTGGGAGGTGCAACAATAATTGACGTCTCCTCGAGACACATTCTGCCCTGTTATTTCGGAGGCTCTGACAGGGTAAATATAACAACTGGAATACCTGTGTTTGTTTGTTTGCTGACGGGAGTTTACTCTCCGATAAAAGTGTGCATTGCAGACATTTATGTTTGCTGTTCAGAGTTGGTAATGTTGTAGTGAAGAGTATTTTTGGATCTTACCACAATAAAGCTTTATTCTTAGGTATTTGTTATCGCAGCTCTTCGTTATCCTCATTACTGAAATAGTGATCGTCACCAAGAATTTTGAAAGTTCACACTGTGAAATCTATCGTTTAGACTATCATCTTTTCAATTTTAGTTTTCTATATGGTCGATAGGGAAGCATTTGACCATGATCTCACCTGATGTAGAATGCTTGCCTAGAAGATACCTATTATAATTCTCTACTTGAAGACTCCCAGATTATATCGAGCGGAGAACAAAGACGCGGGCAATGAGCTCCTCTCCTTCGCAGTACGGATGATAAACGTAAAAGCGAAACGCTTCGAGTAAACTAAGGTTATGTCAACCATTATATGGATGACGTTTGACAGTTGTTGTTGTTAGGTGGTGAAACGGGCATGAAAATGTGGGAAATGATTCGTGTAAATTCTGCACAAATCCTGAAAAGTAAACGGTTGAATACTGATAGCCTTACGTCGGTGACCGATCTGTAATTTGGACTCGACTATTTCATCATCGCCAATGAGTCTTTTCGCTAAGTTACGCGTTAAATAATATGAAAGTAAATTTCACCAAGACCCTTTTCCAGGACTGTGCTCAAAATCGACTGGCTATTACGCGAAATTATTACAATTATGTGGTTATAGATATTAATAATAGAAGCTAAAGGTGTTTAAATAACCTTTTAAGTTCTAATTTATCATAAATTCTCAGTTTAAAAGCGTAGCAATAACAAATACAAATAAAATTCAGAATGAAAATGTAGCCATTACAAGAGCCGATCGAATAATAAAATCCGTTCCAAATCGAATCTCTATTCGGTACATAATGTAAACCGGTAATGGTCTACTTATATGTATATCTATAATCCGGTATTCCGATACGCAATGCCGCTAATCCGTTAATTGATGCAATGCCATCCGGAACCGAAGCGGTTACTGTTAATTCAGATTAAAGCTTGAATTATTTATAACCTTTTTATTTGCAATAAATACCAATAAGGAATACCTACCTTATATACTCATAGATATACTCAGCTATGTGACAAAAAATTGAGCATTCTTGTGAAGATGATACATACTTTCACTTATAGGGATAGTTCCTTATCTTATGTGGTTGGTAGAACCATAACTAAAAGCTGGTTCTTACAAAAAGTTTTACCTCGTTGAGTTTATTGAGATTGGTATCAGTGATAGATAGCCATCAACTTCATTATAGCAATGATTCCATCCATAGCTGAAACTGGTTGAAAATACATGTTACGTAGTGCATGTTTTTCTTTTGTTTATTCGTACAATACAAGTGTTCGAACTAAGTATGGAGCTGTGGAGCTGTGATCTAGAAGATGGTATGATAATAAATATAATAATAAAATTACACATTGATTAGATAAGTGATCGATTGCTAATGTACAGGGTGTTTGGCGCATGGACCGACAGGATTTTTTTGGGGTGTATGTTGGGGAGGGGGCGCTAGTTTTCTCCGATAGACCCTATGTCCGAAGTGTCACTCACGGTAGTTTAGATATGTTATTTTTTAGTTTTATTTTTAAATCACCCGAAATTTTGTCTTTAAAAATTATAATATATATATATATATATATATATATACTAGCTGCGCCCCAAGGTTATACCCGCGTTAGTACCGGACCTGCGGGAATTCCGGAATAAAAAAACTAATGTTCTTTCCCAAGCTCTATCTGTGTCAGACTATTATATACTCGGACTATTTGTGTACCAAATTGCATTTAAATTGGTTCAATAGTTTTGGCGTGAAAACGCGACAGACATACAGATAGACAGACAGACAGAGTTACTTTCGCATTTATAATATTATATATTAAATATTATTAGTAAGGTTATATCATATTTTTTAGAAAAATTGCTATTAATAAATAATCACACATAGTTTAGCGATAATTTTGCATCCTTTCTCAATTTAAAAGTGTCGTCATTATACCAACTACAAATCAGCGCATTAATCCTCGTATCTCCATCTCCATGTTAGCATTATAGCATAATCTTTTTATTTTCGTACATCATAGAGATTCGTCTGGTACAGAGACGGACTGAAGGATTTATTGTGCGCTGCGAGATAACGGAACCCGAGGGAGCGTATCAAGTGCAGATATTTCAATGTGGCGGAGACGGCACACTGTTTGCTTGAGGGATTATAAGAAAAAAAAGGTTTGCTTGCTTGAGTATTTCTGTTTGTTGGATAAAGTATAAGATAGTATATGTTTCCGTTATCTACTTGATTTTTATTTGTGCAAATTTAATTAGGTAAGTCGTTATATACTTTACTGACCACAGATTTCCATATATCTGTATGCACCATAATTACGGTACTTTGTAAAAAAATGAGTAAAATAACGCGTGTTCGTGAATCGGACCATTTTTTACCGACTTCCCAAAAAAGGAGGAGGTACTCAAGTCGATTGTTTTTTTTATTATGTGTTACCTCATAGCTTCTCTCCACGTGAGACGACTTCGAATTTTTTTTTAGTTTGAAAGATGTTGCTTTCTAATTGGTCCCATTCAAATTTAATCAAGATCTGATCAGTAGTTCTTGAAATATCGTCAATAATGCCTATTTTGTGACAAATGCGTAGTTTGACGATGTTCTCGTTTACCCGACTTCAAAAGTTACCTCATAACTTCTTTCGTTGTGAGCCGATATTGATGTTTTTTTTTATTTGAAAGCTGGTGCTTTTCATGTGGTCCCATTGAAAATTTGATCAAGATCTAATCAGTAGTTTTTGAGTTACAGTCAATAATCCGTGTTTAATACATTAAATCTGATCAAGGTTCCGAAGATAAAGCGGTGAAGTCGGTTTTTTTAAGCTTTGCTTGCGTTTAATTATTTATGCTCGATAGGCAATAATTTGACCACAATCTCACCTGATGGAACGCAACGATGACCTTAACATAAACTCGTTACAAAATTTATTTTCACCTGTATAGTTTTGTTTCCACATTAATTGTAAGAACCGAATAATAGAACTGTCAGCTTGAGTCGGTGCTTCCTGATACAGTATAGGAGTCTTCAAGTCGCAACTGAATATCTTCCAAGCGTGCTAACTTCAAAGCCAACCACATCACTGCTTACCATCAGTTAAGACAGTGGTCAAAAAATTGCCTATTTCAAATAAAATAATTGAAACTTCAACGCTTTTATTTTGGTTCTGGCTTGATCAATTTCGATAAAATTGACATGGGACCACCTCTGATGAGTAAAATCAACCAAACAAAAAATATCATCAAAATAGATTTTTAATTGGTGGAATTATCGCGTAACATACACACAAAAAAAACATACAGTCAAATTGACGGTATAATCTAGGAGTCCTCAAGTCTCGAGTGAATAGGTATCTTCTAGGCAAGCATGTCACATCTTCGGCCGCATCATCACTTTCCGTCAGGTGAGATAGTGGTCAAATGCTTGGCTATTCAACATAAAAAAAAAAATTGAGAACCTCCTTTTTTGAAGTCGGTTAAAAATGAAAAAGTAGTCACTGTATTATAGTGTCCACATGACTCACAAAAAAGGATATAAGATCGAACTAAGCTTAAAAACCAAGTCCTTGAAACACCACCCCACATTCACCCCCTACTTAATTCTATTTCCCCACATTGTAGAATCTCCTTTACAGCACTTTTCTGTGCACTATTCACTGTGTCCCGACCCGCGATTTATTCTCATAACATCGTATAAAAATAGAGAGAAAGATTGAAATTTACTGCACTGACATACATTTTGTGAAATACGCGAGCAGACTGGCACAAAATATACAAAAAGTTGTAGCGAGTTCTATGGATGTTAAAAGAGAACCAATCGACCGCAATGGAACAAACACTTTTTATACTTTTATGTATTTAAAGTTATAGAAAATTTAGGCGACGATTAAAACAGTTGAAAATAGCCAATTTTAGGAAAGAAACAGATTCACTGACCAATTGATTACAAGTTTAAAGCAATATAAAGTAGGTAGTACAAATTGTAGAGCACATACCAATTGTAAAACAAAATAATGCATTACGCAAATCAATTATATATCTTTTTTTTTGTTGCATCGACATTCGGTAAATTGAATTTAAATTTAAATGACTGAGCGACCATGAAGAGCGCGTGAATGTCACCGTTTCAGCTTGGGCAAATATGCTTTTGTATGTCCGGGGGATGTCCGTCTGTTCTTCTGTACATGTCGCATTTCTCAAGCGTTTTTGGTGAAATGTTGTGAGCAGGTTTGGTAATTATAACTACTTATATACGTAATAATATTATATTTAGTTACATGGATTTTTTGTCGATTTAGTTTTATGATTATTTTTTCATAAACAATAGAGATAGGAAATACGGGTTAAACTATGCAATGACACACTTGCGAGATCGGTAGTAAGTACCTACATTTTAGTTCAATGTATGTATAAGTGCAGCCAAGCTGTTCCATAAAACTAATGTCACAGATTGTAACTAAATACGACTAGAAAATTCAATTGCAGGAAATATAATACTTTAGAAAAATAATCCCTTTTTCCAGACCTATAAACATCAACCTTCGACCCTCCACAATAAGTTCGAAATCGTTTGTCACCACATTATCAAAGATTGGCGACCAACAACGGTAACTATGGAAACGGCACGGACTAACAACAATCCTAGTGGACGGCACTCTCTAACTCCTAATACGTTGAGTTTAGATTCAAAATGATTTTCCGCAGATGTATAAAGGAAACTTGTTGACAAATAACAAACTCGAGTGAAATGGACAATGGCATAAAACTGTTTGCTTCATTCAAGAGGACTTAAGGGCTATTAGAAATGTCTACGAGTCTCATAAGGGGCACTCCGGGCATTTCGATTGCGTCCTCCCTTGTAGAACAGTAGCGAAATGTTTACACCGACATACTCGACGGTTATTTTCTTCATGAACCTTTATAGAGTTCTAAATGCTGTAATCATTATTCGTGCAGCGGAAAGTTTTCTTTAGTGGTAGAGAAAATGTCAATCTTTTTACCAGCTTTACTAAAGAACTCACTGTACAATATTGTGTCCTAATTGACATATTGGGACACAATACTTATTTACCTGCTGGCTATGCATTATCACTGCCTAATTACGTCTTATAATAATCTTTTTGTGATCGGCCAGTACGGAAAAACACCGTAGTGGCCGCACACGTATGTACAGGGATTCATAAGGGCAAAACATGCATCGACGCCAGCAAAATTTTAACAACCTGCATGTAAGCATTTTACTTGTATGCAAACGAATGTTCTAAAAACAAATAATCTTTATCTTTATTTATGCTTCTTCTCGAGATGGCTGCAATTTTGCGAATCTGGCAATCGACTTTCATAAGTGCTTCTTAGGGCCCATGTGAATAAACGATTTTGAGTTTTATCTTTATATGTGGTCTGCAGTACCACTCAGGACTTTTTATCTATGAAAGGCTAGACTTTGACAACAATGTTACCAGTAAGAATAACAAAGATTATGTTGCTCTACAATGTGCTCTTCTATTTGAAACATTAGGTGAAGTCCGAAAGTTGGTTGGTGTTGAAACTTGTCGCTACTTTTATATGATCTTTAAACAGTTTTTGGAAATAAACATTTTGTGATTTGTGCTGTCTCTCTCATATGCCAGTAAAACTACATGGGGACTAATTATTTTAGCCAAAACCATTAAAAATAGAACAATTTTCAACCGACTTCAAACAAGGAGGTTCTCAATTTAACTGTATGTTTTTTTTTGTATGTTTGTGACGCGCTAACTCCGCCAAGTATGAAGCGATTTTGAAGTTTTTTTGTTGTTTGGTAGAGTCTACTTCAGAGGTTGTCCCATATAAATTTTATCGAAATCGGTCAAGCCAAAACCGAAATATAAGCGATGAAATCTGTTTTTAAGGTTTGCTTACATTTCACTTATATTTTTACTAAAAACAAAACAATAAATTTTTCATTACAAAACAATATTATGTCAACAAATAGCGAATAGGGTAATTATTCGATAACATAACAAGAGGTCCCTTTAAGCTAATTTTGGCTAAACGTTGCTTCTAAGTGATTTTATTATCTGTCAAAAACATTCAGCGCGTGACGTAAAAATAATACCAACATTTTAAAATTTAAGCGCTTGCTTTTTAATTAGGAAAAGAATTCTCTGGGAAGTTAAAAACTCCGCAATTCAGCTACCGAATGATACGGTTTTAATTAAAGTTAATTGTATAAAAAGTCCGGGAAAAATGGACACGACTGTTCCACAGTTTTACGATACTTTTGCAGATCTTTTAGGATAAAAGTTTTTGGGACAAGCGGACGTTGGCATTTTTTGGCGTCGAAGTTGTTAACAATTAGATTGTTGTAGCAAAAAGATTTTTTTTATACAGAACGAGCAAGCGTGCTCCGCCTTCTACTGCATCGTTTCCATCATTTGAAATTGTGACCAAAGCTAGTCAGCTTGACTGATAACAAAAAAAAAAAATTATACTAAGTTAGCGTTTGACCACAATCTCACCTGATGGAAAGCAACGATGCGGTCAAAGATGGAGCACGCTTGCTCAGTAAAGTTAATACGTAAATACCAATTCACTCTCTCCTTGAACAACCCCATATTATACTTTTCGGGAAACACAGTAGACGGCAGGGCGTTCCACTCCTTGGCAGTTCTCATAATGAAAGTCGAAGCGAAACGCTTCGTGCGAATGGTCGGTATTTTTACCATTAGCGGATGCCGCATTGCCGTCTGGCTATCGCATGCGGGAATAAGATCATGCAATTCCTTTGAACACTGTCCATAGTGCAATTTGTAGAAAATTGAGAGGCTTGCTACTTTTCGCCGATGTTCGAGACTCTGTAGTCGAGACTCAACTAATGCATAGCTATTGATGAGTCTCTTAGCTCGTCGTTCAATAGATTTCAAAGCCTCCAGCTGGTACCTAGCCGATCCATCCCAAAGATGGCCAGAACTCCATACAAGACCGATCTTGAGCCTGGTATAAGTTAAGCAGTTATATATTGTATTGTTTATAAATTTTCTAGCTTTTAATTGGCACATTGTAATATGGTTAACTTTATAAATTTGTAAGCTGTTAGATTCTGAGACATAAATAAATTATTATCACGTCACAATTAGTGTTCCACAATGTAACAGTAATTTTAAACAAGTTACTAATACACTAAAAAGATGTTAATTGCCTCTTGAAACACGCGACAAACGTGACCATCCCACTTCATAACCTCTACACTAATTTTTCATCCAAGACAGTGAATATATTCAAATCACGAGATGAAATTTACGACTTACATTCACGAAATTCTGTATTGTGTTCTTACTCATTAAGACATCCGAACAGCTTGTGTTAAATTAAAACTGGATGTCGGTTTGCTTCTGTCTGTCTGTCCGGCGCGAGAACACTTCGGGATTTTGTCATTTGTTAGTGTAAACGGTGCGTGCGTGTGGTTTCAAGTACTGGGGATGCGAAAACGTTTGGTACTAAAGATTTAATGTTTGATAATTTTTGAGTGTAAAAAGCTATTTTGATATTTTAATCCAAATATTTTTGACAGGTTGGAATAATAAATCTTTTTTTGTGTGAGAAATTAAAACTGGATGTCAGTTTACTTCTGTCTGTCTGTCCGGGATATTGTCATTTGTCAGTGTAAACGGTGCGTGCGTGTGGTTTCAAGTACTGGAGATGCAAAATTGGTAGGTACTAAAGATTTAAACTTTGATCTATTTTGAGTTTTTAAAGTTATTTTGATATATTAATTAACTTGTTTTTGAGAGGTTGGATATTATATAGTTAATCTTTTTTTTTATGTGAGTGAAATTTTAACTGGATGTTTGCTTTTGTGTTGCTGTCCGGCACGAGAACTCTTCGGGATTTTGTCATTTGTCAGTGTAAACAGTGCAGTCGGCTGCATTGGCTGCAATTGTTATTTAGGTTGTATATAATTAAATTATACCATATTATTATATTACCAACATACATTATGGAAACAGTATGTACCTAAGTAATATTATGTTTAGAGCCTTGGAAGTTAAATTGCAAGGCATTGTGAAATGTCCATTATTTATATTAAAAAATATATATATATTACGACAGAACCAAAAATAAAAACATTTTCAAACAAACAGACATATTACCCAATAAAGAACGGAAGTCATAAATTTACATCACCATAATTATTCTCTTTCATTTTATGAATTAAATCCATACAAAAACTCCTCAGTGAGCGACGTTACTTCGCAATGTGTCATGCGCAGTATGCGCACGCGCATTTGTCATTCGCCCCCACTAATTGGCAACAGACTTGCGCCTGCGTGTATCGAGTTTAAAGGAAACTTGAGCAATTGATATTTCCGAGAGCTAAATAGACACTACGGTGAACTTTGAGAAGCTTAAAGTCAGTGATTAGTTTAGGCATTCTCTCTTACAGCCCCGTGCTCAGTTTGAAGACTTGTATTGCTGGAAACATTAACATCACACATAATCATACCTACGAGGCACCGAGTTTATATGTAACTCAAGTGCTTAAGCCCACTCCCATCGTGCTGGCGGTATTGCCTCTCTGAACTACAATGCTAATACGTTGAGCAAAATAAATACTATGGTATAGTTTTCCCCATGTATAATGTATTTTGTTTTACCGTAGTTTTAGGAAATAAATAGGCAATTAGACCGTAGGTATCATACTCAGAACTAGCAGCACAAAGTTTCATTGCGGAAAAAAACTTGTGTACTCCCGGGAATCAAACCCAATACCCGTTACTTGAAGGCGAACGCGTACTTAACCAACCAGCTAGGGCAGTTCGGCTTATGATTTTGACCTGCACAATTAATAGTTCTGCGGATTCGTTATCGCGCCTTGAGATGTGAGATATGGGTTAGTGGCAAAATCCCCTTTAGAAATCCCCTTTAAAGGGAATTTCGATACTTTTCATTAGATTGCAATAATTGATTGAGCAAAGCGATAAGCACTTTGTCCGTCCGTCCGTCTGTATTTCAGAGGCATCTAGCGTCTAAACATACCAGCGAATTACTTCTAATTCTCAGAGAATACGTAATACTATAGCCTAGCCCAAAGCCAGAAATGACAAATAAAATGGTATAAATAATAAGCACCCATAGCCCATGTTAGTGACGAGCAAAAATTTTTTATTTTTCTATCTGCTCTTGTTGAACAGCTCTTGAGGTATCGTTGAAAAGAACTCTACAAGTAGAGTAAGAAACAGATTTTTATTAAAATCTATGTTGGAAAATACCAAAATTACTATTTTTAGACCCGTTTTCTTGGAGTCTATCTCAAAAACGGCTACATAGTTGAAGCTGATATTTACGTATAAGATCAATTATATACTGTACTTGAACAACAAATACATAAATTGGACAATAATGATTGAAAATAAAGTTATATGGAATAAATTAACCTCTAAAGCTTATCTCTATTAGGCAATATGGAGACGCGAGATCTCAGTTCGGTGCGAACGACTTTAATTTGTATTCATTGAAAAGTGGTCGCATGTTTCATTATTTATTACAAAGCATCTGAGAGGAGAAACTTAGTCCCACAATAAGTTACAAGCAAAATGATTCACACCGAAAATTCCCGCATAAACTAGTAGCACATAAATACCGTCTGCAATCAAAACACTGCAACTCGATAAAAAGAAAATAAACAAAAATCGACCGCTTACACTGTCACATCACTTGCGTGACCGTTAACAACTTACCAACTTAAACTTCCACTTGGGATTACCCGTATTTTCATTGTATATAAAGGCTATTTTTGAGTACGAACTATTTCAAGATGTTGGCATTGTAAACAGACAACTTAATGTCAGACTGTCATTCGTGGATTATGCAAAGTAGCTAGCGATAATTTCTTTTTTCTTTCTATTACCATAACGTATGGCAGAATGTTTGATGTGATAAAGAAACGTGGGAAAGGCTAATACGATTTGTAGTTGACTGTTTTCCGGGTCGACTTTTAGTTTCAAGCGATTGTGAGCTTTATTTCTTATTAAAATGTTGAAATGGAGATTTGATGCGGGTGTATTTTTCATTAGAGCGCGGATTGTCCGATATCAGAAATATCGTGTTTCTTTTATGAGCTTGTTATTTGCTTTGTTTTTTAAGAGGGTGATTTATGATTAAATTATTGTGCAAAGCATTATTCATAGAACATAATCATAATGATTAGCTGTGCCGTATGGTTTTGCTCGTGTTCATCTTACTAATATTATAAATCCGAAAGCTTGTATGTAAGTATGTTTGTTCCCTCTTCACGCTTTAACGGCTGAACGGATTTGGATGAAATTTGGAATGTACATAGATTATACCTAGGATTAACACATAGGATACTTTTTAACCTGATAATAGTAGGCGAAACCGCGGGGAACGGCTAGTTTAGTTATGAAGAAGTTATAAACTGCCCAATGGCTTAGTACACGCCTTCTCAGCAGGAGATCGAACCTGATACAGGTTCGGTTCCTGGTAGAAACACAAGTTATCTCCCCGAGGGAAGTTTGTGTTTCTGATTCTGCGTTTGATTATGTGTGTGATACGAATGTTTCTAGCAACCACGACACGAATCTTCAAATGTATTCATTCAATATTAATTCATGCATTCATATACATTCCAAATTTCATACCATGGTAAATGATAATATGAGATATTATGGTAAAAGTTGTAAAATCGACTCATCAGTCTATGGTAAAACATGCTGTTCCAACGTATTCAAACACCCAATTGTGTTTCAAGCAAATAAATATTTTCATATTCATTTTTCATTTTTATTTCATTCACAATGAAAATACTCTGCTAATCTAAACATTCTTAATTGAAACACTATCTTTTATCAAACTGTTTCATGCGACAATAACTGGACTAAGTGGCCGAAAATAAGTGTCGTAAAGTTGTTCTATTAGGGACATGATATACAAAGCGCCCGAGGCGCGCGTCCCGGGCGCTGTGAAGGTAAAATGTATGGCGCGTAAGGGACCTTGATAAGCTAGCGACTCCTCCCCCCACGCTGCCGTTTTTATACTGCCATCGTATTGAAAAAAGCAGTAACTGCATTTTTTTACAAAATTTAGTTAGGAACACTAAGGCGACTTGGTATCGAGTTGGCGGACTGGAGCCAAAGTGTAGCCTTGTAGAATTGCCTGCATAGGCAGCGTGCGCGCTTTCGTATATTTTTTAAAGTAATCTTACCATTTTACAAAAAAATTGAGTTCACAACGAGAGTTGAATTTTTGTTGGGAATATACCATTTTTTGTAAAAAATATCTTTTATAGAAACAGAATAAAGTTGATTCATTCCACTGACGAAATAGAGACAATAAGAAAAGTGTTAATGGACACATTCTTAGTTAAGCAATGTAGCAGTTTAAGTTAAAGTTAAATTACTGATTAGCCATAGTTTGGCTAGATTGTAATTATAATAGGGCACTTTGTAAGAAGTACTCTAGAAGTAAAAAAAAAAAAAATCCACTGACGGGAACGGGAAATTTGGTGTTTTTAGTAAAGTTTTTTTTTTTCTATCGAGCCAAATTTATTCAATCGTGTATCGCTGAACATATCCGAATAAATCATTTTGTGAACATTTATTACACATAAAAAAATGCTGTTGATCGATCGTTTTTAAAGATCAAATCTTTAATATTCGTGAGGATGTATTGTCCAATTTGGAGCCAATTTACCTTAACGGAATTAGGAAAAATAGACACATTTACTACTATTTTTTTATTTTAAATTATTCAAACTCAACCTATTAAATGTTAAATTTAATTTATACGCATCTGCTACAAGTCATAACAGGTATTAATATCCATAGACTAAATAAATAAATGACAATGACATTTCTGATGTATATAACTCACTGTTGGCAAAAATATCAGTTACGTCTTTTTTTTCCTTTTGACAGCAGTTAAGTACAGGGCGTGCGATTCGGGCGCTTTGTATATCATGTCCCTTAGCTCTACCAAACTCTATATAGCTCTCCCATCACACTCTTTTGTTTTGAACGTTTTTAATGCATTTGAAATGCGTCTCTAATGGATCTAATGCTGTAGGGGGAGATAAATGCCAGTTGTATACCATTTCTGTTTAATTTATTGGTATTATTTTTCTTGTTTCTCTACATTTTGATAATGTTGAAGTGTGATTGAATAAGATGCTCTTATGGATGATACTTATTTTCTTATCGGACACATTTATTCTTTGAAATAAAATTAATAAATACTTTTTACTTGAGTTTTTACTATCTAAAATCGAGTTCAATATTCGAAAGTCGAAAACAAAAATTGAGTCTGAGAATCTACTCAGATTTTATAAATACATCTTGTTTTTGTTGATTTCAATGATATAGTAGCTTTATTTATAATAATAATAATGTTACGCCTTTTTTTAAACTACATAGATAATATCAATAGTAACAATCATAGATAATTTATTATCGTTTTAACTTATCTTAAGATCAGTTGAGATCAATAATATTTAATTTATTTTAGTTGTAACTAATCTTGAGATCAGATGGAACCAGATCGGTTAATGTGAAAATCTGATACTATGATCCGTTGGAAAGTACCAACATTTGTCTTGATATGTTATAAAAAAGTAAATTAAAAAATATCGTTAACCAAGCTATTTTTAAAAGATCTTTTCAAACCACCAATGCGTCTTAATAGCAAATAAACATTTACAACACCATTTATACCTAAAGATATATAAAAACCACCCCAACCCCTTGATATTAAAAATGCAAACGAATGAAAAATAAAATGGAAGTTTTGTCAAATAACGGGCTGTTTATTCCGGTACATCAAACGTTGGAAATTTAATAATGCACCGTTTTATGAAAGAAATGCTGTTTTAGAATCGATATCTCCTCTGAAAATAGGGTGAATGATAGCGGAAGGCAATAGAATGAAACGGATAATGTTAAATGGATGATGATGGAATATATAAACAAACGTTAAAGAATTTGTATAATTGACGGTAAGGTAAGGAGAACTTAAGCAGTAAGTTTAGTAAGGAAAAATATCGCTTGATGTGGGGATTGAACTTACGGTCTCATACCCTTTTGCTCTTGCCGCTGAGCTACTCAAGCCCTACCTAAAGCGACAAAATTAACCTTTTATTATTACTAACGTATTATGCAATATGGCGTGAGACCCTATGGCCGTTGGTCAAGCAATATTTTTAGTTCCTAAATTTACTACTTTAATTAGTAATTCTTTTGTTGAGACACTGGGTCCGTGGGGACCGGGAGCTCATTCTTTTTTCAAAATTTCTGTCAGAGCGCCTGGTTGAGGCGACGCGTGATCAAAATGCTGACACTTATTTGTCTCAAAGTATTAGCATTGCAATTCAGAGAGGCAATGCAGCCAGCATGATGGGAACGCTTCCCACTGGTAGTGGGCTTGAGCACTTGAGTTACCTATAAGCTCGATGTCTTGTAGGTAACTTAGTTTTTTGCTGTACATAGTTTTAGTTTAGTTTTAGGAAATATAGGCAATTGGCCTTTAGTAGGTAATTTTGTAGTAATTCGGGGTAAAATAGGGTGGCGTTCGCCTTCTAAGCAAGGGTAACCGGGTTCGATTCCTGCCGGGAACACAAGTTTTCTCCCCAAGGAAAATTTATGTTTCTGGTTCTGGTAGTAATTGAGTGTGTGATGTGAATGTTTCCGGCGCCCACGACATAAATCGTCAAACTTAGCGTGGGAAAAGCGTTTATTTTTTAATAATTAATAATAACTACACTCAGTACTCGAATTGCAAATCTGTCTTTAAACTAGAGGCACTCACCTGAATCTTGACTCTGGTCTTATGAATAAACTAATACAAACTACAAATCAAGGCTTCCTTATTCATAAACGGTTTTCAGAGCTCTTTGAGTGAGAATTAACACTTAAGCGATTACAATAACTTTCTTATTTTTGTGGATATGTCAACACACTGAAGTCAAATATTTAATAATATATAATATAATAATAAAAATTAATGATTGGTTTTTCCAGATGAGTAGGTACAATATGGGAGTCTTCAAGTCGCGAGTGAATAGGTATCTTCTAGGCAAGCTTGCTCCATCGTCGACCACTTTGTGGCTTACCATCAGGTGAGATGGAGGTCAAAAGCCTTGATTGCCTATCATGAATGAAAAAAAACATTAATTACTTAAGAAGGGATTTGGAAAGAAATTCGCGCTGAGTTTATGGGTGATTGCAAATTACTTATAGCATTGACTTAAGACTCGAATCATTGATTGAGAAGAGAATCACCGGAACCAAGATCAAACGGTGAGAGTATTAACACTAATTGTCGGACCTTGGGTGTTGTTTTGGTATATTATTATTGTAGTGCGCGTGAATCTTGCGTTTGTAATTTATAAGACCTAAGGTGCTTGACCCATTTTGCTAGCATCATTAAATCCTATTTTTTTTTAGGTAAGTAGGGAGATAATGAATAAGAATATAATGAAAGAGAGATAATGAATATAATGAAAATATGGGGGCTGAGTCACCCACGTCCGTAGGAGGATACCCCTTAAGTCTGACTCCCTACACGTGGTCCCCGGGTGGTGCTAATCAGGTGACATTTGAGAGGTGGTAGAGCATTTTGTAAATTGCTTGCCTGGCTTGCTACCAAAGTAGCTTACCACCATCAAGTTGAAAGTCGGCCGCCAAGCCAAATACGGTGTTCCGGCAGTTATCCTTGAGAGCCTACCTATTCCAGGTCTAGTGTGTTTACCAGCTTCGATCACATCGTCACTTACCATCAGGTGAGATAGTGGTCAAACACCAGCATGCCACAAAAAAAAAATAAAAAAATATAAGAGCAAAGAAAACACAGACAAAGGAGGCTGTACATTAGATAGGTATAACAGATGCAAAACTTTTCTCAAAGAACTCATTTCTCCAGTATTTACTTAGCAAAGTTTACATAATGCGCCGTACCCGGGGGATGATCGCAATTTCCCGGAAAAACAAGGGGTGCAAACCTTATAACATAAATTTGTAATGCACATCGATCTGTATCCGTTTCCTTTACGAGGTTTTATTCCGTTCCTTTTACGTTAGTTGGTATGGACTTTTTTAGAAAGGACTATAGCATCACACACAAATAGCCTAAATAGCGGTGGATTGAAAATTAATTACGATTACGATTTTTATGTTCAATAACTCGACCTACGCCAAGACCAGATATATAGTATGCATCCACGTACCTTTAACCTTTTCTCGAACATCCGATGGAAGCACCACCTGGCCACATTCAACCAGCTGCATCTCCAGAGATTTACGGACCACGAGATTGTCCCCAAAATAGCGTGCGTGCAGATATTAGATTTTCATGTAGAAACTGACCAGCGGATTACGCGCACTGTAGTCTGTGTCAGATGAGACTTAACACGCAAACTACACCAGAGCTCTTTGGCGAGGGTGGCGATACTAGATGCACAAGGTCGCAGTAGAAGAACTATCTTGCCGGTGTCAAACAGAGCATTGTTTATCGATTAAAAATTACGCGAGATGTCAAATGCATACCGGCGTATAAAACAAAAAATTATGCGTTCAAAATCTATGGGAACGAAACATGGACTGATTCTTTTTGTTTAGTGTTTTTGTAATAGTAATTTAATTTAACTACCGCCTGAAGCGCAAAAATTTAAACATAGGAGTTTTCGGACGCTTCATACTTTTTTTGAGCCGTATTCAGTAAAAGCGATGATTAAGCTTTCATATATAAGATGATAATCATCTATTTTCATTGATCGACATATGAAAATTAAACCATGTTGTTGCTCTGTAAACAAAGTATTTTATTTTGTTAGTCCAATATTTAAACTACATAATACACTCACTATTTACCGTAACACATACCTGTAAACAAAGAAACGACATATAAAGTTTATTCTTCACTTTGTCGAATAACTTATTCACAATTATAATTTTTAGTAACGAATTAATCACTTGAGTTTGTTTACTTCAGCGACGCCATCTTCTTATCCTACCAATAGCGTAGGTGCATAGTTGCATGCTTCAATTAGCTGTTGCTGCTTTGCCGACATTACGGAATGCGGCAAAGTTTAAACTTTAAATCTAAAGAAATATATTTTCTCTACACATATATAGACAATAAAACATAAACGCTTTCACACTCACAGTACACTTTGATGATTTATGTCTAAATTCGTGTTGGTCCTGGGTGTCTGGTTCTGGGTGTGATTGTCTGTGTTTGATGTGATGATGTTTTACCCTTGATACTCATCAAACTAAGTGTGGGGATATGAATATTAAAGCGTTTATGTTTATGTTATGTTAAATATTCCTTCCTCGTTCATAATACTCCTAATTTTTCTATGTGAGGCCGTTTGACCACGATCACCTTATAGTAACTGCTGATGTCTTTGTAAAATCTATTCCCATTACATATTAATTTGAAATGAGATTTTTAGCCGTAAATACAGAAAAACCGTTCTGTCATTTTACATTTCTCGTTAAAAACAATAGTCTTGTATAATCCAAACCCGGATGAAGAGAATCCCTTCATTGACTACCAAATAGAGTTCCATCAAGATATAACCAATGATGTTAAAAAAACTAGACAGGTTATGCTAGAGTTATTCCTTCGCCAAACATACGCTTATATAAACATAAACGCTTTCGCATTTACAGTCTCATACTAAGTTCAAAGACGTCTGTCGTGGGTGTCGGAATAATACTCAAATTTATTTTTATTATTAATAGGCCAATTACAAGGATATTAAAAAAAAATCAAAAATCTATTTATACAACAAAACAGCGCATTTTAAGCCACTGAGCTTATAGACATCTCAATTATTGTTTCCCGTATATAATAATATATTTCGGAAATGAAACAGAAGAAATGAGGAGCCATACGAGTCCCCCACAGTTTACAGAATTACCCTTGAACGACACAATTGTACAGAGAAAGCACAGCTCACCGATGAACCGATGATTACATATCATCGAAGTACTTTTTATGTTTACATATTATATATATTTATATATTAGTATTTGTGTAAGTTTATTGTTATAGAGTATTTAATAATATATTTATAAATATTTTTACTATAATTATGTATATTATTTACATGTATTCCTATATTTATACATTTATTATCCTTTTATTTTTCAAATATATTTACTGCATCGCCACCCTTTTCTCTGCACCTCCAGGATGACTGGCAGAAAATGCTATTCTAGCATTAAGTCCTCCTTGTACTATCGTTTTGTGCAAAAGTATTAAATAAATAAATAAATGAACTACAGTGCGAACAATTATATGAACACGCGTTGATGTATTTTTTTACATCCCTTTCTATCACGCCAATTTTATATCTCATAATCTCTTCCGTCAAGACTGCCATTTTCGTTCGCTGTGATCTGTAAAAAAACTTTTTCTAACAAGGCTTTATTTGATAACAGGCATTTCAGCTGGTTTAATTAATTGAATACCTAGTTAGCACCGAGAAAATTCAGATAGACGTCTTAAATAACAGTATGATCACGATGTGTCAACGCGCACTCCATTGGTTGTATCCTCCATGGTAGTAGGTATACTTAGTTAATAGCATACCCATATTTAACATGTTACCTTATGCAAATAGTTCTAGCCCCTGAATACATAATGGGAATCTCGCTGGCTTAATTGTAAATGAGTTACGATGTAACTGGCTACGTCTGCGCATACTGTTAATTAGGGTAATTTATAATTATAGCGTGCGTATGTGTGGCTTGATGAATATTCGACAAGATGAGAGTTAAAAACTAAAACCCGACTATGTTAGACTATAAGTTAGACCTTCATTCAACCGTCGCGTCATAAAATTGTATATAAGCTTTTTCTAACAATACATGGTTATCAGGTACGCGCTCAAAAGTGCCCACAAAACATAGGCGACAAAACGAACTATAAGCGACAATCTCGGTCCGCTGTAAACTTCAAAATAGACCGTGAGCCCCTTGCAAGATCCTATCTCATAAGATTATAGGATGAAACCAATTTGTAGAGATAGCGGGACTTAGTAGGTTCAATAATTTTGGTCGGCTTGAGTGTGAGAAAAAGTGCGTCAATTTTACCCCTTGAAGTATCTCATCTAATTTTACCTTTTTTACCGACTTCAAAAAAAAAGGGAGGTTCTCTATTCGACCGAATATTTTTAAGTGTGTTAATAACTTCTTAGTAGCTGAACTGATTTTAAAGATTATATTTTTATTTGAAACCTGGTGCTTCCCGTGTGGTCCCATTTAAATTTGATCAAGATCTGAACTATTTTTGAGTTATCCTCAATAGTGCGTTTAATCCATTTGATCTAATCAAGTTTACCGATGATAAAGCTGTGTAGTAGATTTTTACCGACTTCACAAAAATGAGGAGGTACCGAAGTCGACTGTATTTTATATTTCTTTTTTTATGTGAGTTACCTCATAACTTCGTTCCACGATTTAGATTTTTTTTTGTCTGAAAGATGTTGTTTTCCGATTGGTCCCATTTAAATTTGATCAAGATCTGATCAGTAGTTCTTGAAATATCATCAATAATGCGTGTTTAGTACATCTAATCTGATCAAAGTTTCGAAGATAAAGCGGTGAAGTCGGTTTTTTAAGCTTTGCTTACGCTTAAATTATTTCAGCTATGAATTTATTTCCCTATGGTATCAATGTCAAAACGAAGTAATTAAGTCATAGTTTAGTTAAGAGAGATGTCAGATATTTATTTTCGCGGTACAGTTTTTTTTTTTTTTATTATTTAAGATAGGCAAACGTTTGACCGCCATCTCACCTGATGGTAAGTGACGATGCGGTCGACGATCGAGCTTCTACCAAAAGTACCACAATACAGTAAATAACTACAAAGCTTAAAAGAGCAATGCGAGCGAGCTTTAAGCTCTGTGAAAATAACATTAACAATGGCAACAGAAATCCTTTCTCACAAGGACAGTCAATAAAATTTAATTATTTGTCTCCGTCCAAACCATACGCACCTAAATGAAAATCCATTTAGTTCAGGAACCACGGACTATGAAGCTTCCAGATGGGGTGTTTTAATTTCCGTTGTGGGAGAACGGTCACCTCGTACATTTATAACTAGCTTCTTTTGATGTATGGATTATTTGTAGATATAGGTACAATGTGCGTTTTTGTTGGGTATTAAATGTCAAAACTTTTTTTTGTATTCTAGATTTTTTAAGCTATTGCATAGCTTCTATCGCGGGCCTTGAGCGTGGAGGCCGAATACAGAAGTTCCGTAACGAAAATAACCAAACACCCCCCACTCTGACCGGCACAGCGGTGATACTTTTTAGTTTTGCCATCTATCGATGAATAGCAGAACTTTTAATGACTTTTTTGAAATATCTCATCTAATTTTACCTTTTTTACCGACTTCAAAAAAAAAGGGAGGTTCTCCATTCGACCGAATATTTTTAAGTGTGTTAATAACTTCTTAGTAGCTGAACTGATTTTAAAGATTATATTTTTAATTGAAACCTGGTGCTTCCCGTGTGGTCCCATTTAAATTTGATCAAGATCTGAACTATTTTTGAGTTATCCTCAATAGTGCGTTTAATCCATTTGATCTAATCAAGTTTACCGATGATAAAGCTGTGTAGTAGATTTTTACCGACTTCACAAAAATGAGGAGGTACCGAAGTCGACTGTATTTTATATTTCTTTTTTTATGTGAGTTACCTCATAACTTCGTTCCACGATTTAGATTTTTTTTTGTCTGAAAGATGTTGTTTTCCGATTGGTCCCATTTAAATTTGATCAAGATCTGATCAGTAGTTCTTGAAATATCATCAATAATGCGTGTTTAGTACATCTAATCTGATCAAAGTTTCGAAGATAAAGCGGTGAAGTCGGTTTTTTAAGCTTTGCTTACGCTTAAATTATTTCAGCTATGAATTTATTTCCCTATGGTATCAATGTCAAAACGAAGTAATTAAGTCATAGTTTAGTTAAGAGAGATGTCAGATATTTATTTTCGCGGTACAGTTTTTTTTTTTTTATTATTTAAGATAGGCAAACGTTTGACCGCCATCTCACCTGATGGTAAGTGATGATGCGGTCGACGATCGAGCTTCTACCAAAAGTACCACAATACAGTAAATAACTACAAAGCTTAAAAGAGCAATGCGAGCGAGCTTTAAGCTCTGTGAAAATAACATTAACAATGGCAACAGAAATCCTTTCTCACAAGGACAGTCAATAAAATTTAATTATTTGTCTCCGTCCAAACCATACGCACCTAAATGAAAATCCATTTAGTTCAGGAACCACGGACTATGAAGCTTCCAGATGGGGTGTTTTAATTTCCGTTGTGGGAGAACGGTCACCTCGTACATTTATAACTAGCTTCTTTTGATGTATGGATTATTTGTAGATATAGGTACAATGTGCGTTTTTGTTGGGTATTAAATGTCAAAACTTTTTTTTGTATTCTAGATTTTTTAAGCTATTGCATAGCTTCTATCGCGGGCCTTGAGCGTGGAGGCCGAATACAGAAGTTCCGTAACGAAAATAACCAAACACCCCCCACTCTGACCGGCACAGCGGTGATACTTTTTAGTTTTGCCATCTATCGATGAATAGCAGAACTTTTAATGACTTTTTTGAAATATCACGCTTGTCTCTTTAGTTCAGCAACTCGCCTCTGCCAGGTGGCAGGAAAAGAAAATAATGCATAAATAAAATAAATAAATAATTATAATTGCATAAGTTGATAAAAAATGCTATGCAATACCTTTACCGCGTCAGTCCCCGAGTGCCACACGTCTTTTTTTTATGCTACATAGGCAAGCATTTGACCACTATCTCACCTGATGGAAAGTGACGATGCGGCTGAAGATGGAGCATGCTTACCTAGAAGATACCTATTATGAATGATATACTACTCTTGATTGGAAGACTCCCAGATTATACCCCCCAGGGAACAATGACGCAGGAAATGAGTTCCACGGATGATGAACGTAGAAGCAAACCGCTTCGAGCGAAATGGAGGTATGTCAACCATAAATGGATGACGTTTGACAGTTTGTCTGGTTGTTAGATGGTAAAATGGGCATGGTGGAATTAACTCATGTAATTCCTGCGCACAATCACCAAAATGCAAACGATAGAATACCGATAGACTTGCGACCAAGCAAACTTTTGACCACTATCTCACCTGATGGTAAGTGACGACGCGGCCGAAAATGTAGCATGATTGCCTAGAAGATACCTATTCACTCTTGACCTTAAGACTCCCAGATTGTACCATTCGGGGAACAAATACGCGGGTAATGAGTTCCACTCCTTCGCAGTACAGATAATAAACGTAGGAGCGAAACGCTTTGAGCGAAGCGGAGGTACGTCAACCATATATGCAACCATATAATATTCTTGACCGACTTCAAAAGTTTGTTTGAGCACTTGAGTTACCTATAAGCTCGATGTCTTGTAGGTAACTAAGTTCTTTGCTGTACATAGTTTTAGTTTAGTTTTAGGAAATATAGGCAATTGGCCCGTAGATATACATTAATACATACATATGTATAAACTTACATAAACATTACTTCAAAAATTCAAGTTCTTAACAGGTAAGATAGAGGTAAAATACTTGCCCATTGAAAATAATAAAAATATTAAATAATTTAAGTTTCTTTAATTATCCTAATGGATATTAAAAGTAAATACGTAATGTGTTACCGAAGAAGTTCACTCGTAACTTGCTACCACACTAATTAAAGAATCCCGGAAGCAATTAAGCCCAATTTATTAGTATTACTATCAACTAAACTGTTTAGCTGTTTTATTACAATCAACATGCACTCGCTTATGGAGGAATTTGGATGCATGGATAATAAATAAGTTTGTATGAGCTGAGTATTAAGGGGTGTGAAGTCGGGTTTTCAAATGAAACATCAGTTAAAGAACTGCCCGTTGACTTAATTGGGGAGTGTTCGCCTTCTAAGCAGGGGTAGATAGATAAATCCTTTATTTGCACACCTAAAAAGAAATCTTAAATATAACACAGGAACACAAAAGGCCGTCTTATTATTATATTTCTTCCAGACCACAGACAAATAGGGATTGTGGTGTACCTCAACACTTATATAAATAAATAAATGTACTTACACAAACGTATTAATATTAGATACATAATATACATACAAAAACCAACATAAATAATAATAATATATTATAAACATACACAAACTAATATATATATTATAAATCCGAAAGTTTGTGTGTAAGTGTTTAAGTATGTTTGTTGTTTGTGTTCCCCTTGCCCCTCTTCACGCTTTAACGTCTGAACGGATTTGGATGAAGTTTGGAATGTACATAGATTATACCTAGAATTAATAAAAAATGTCCATAATAAAATAAAGCCTCGCCTTAACTATGTCACTATACAAAATGAAGAAGTTAATAATATTTTTACGACAAACATAACATGGAATAGGCGGTATCAATTCCTGAACCATATTGGATGCGATCCAACATATGACACATCCTTTCAGGAAGGAATGGCATTCGATTCAATAGTTTGGTTCGTAAATAGGAAGTTGGAATTTGTTACGATGACATTTAAGTTATTTATTGACTTCAGATATTTGTATGCACTTAAAATTGCTTTCTTCGTATAAACTTAATATCCATCTTGTATGTCTCTAAATCATGTTTTTTTTTACTTATAGAGTACCTCTTACTTAATTTAATTACCCTATTTTAATTACAATCTAGCCAAAACATAGTTAATCAGTAATTTAACTTTAGCATAAACTGCTACTTTATACCTAACCATTTTTTTATCTCACCTGTTGATAACGGATCATAATGCCGAGGCTAATAAGCTAAGAAATTGGAAATAATAAAATAAGTATGGTGAATTTAGAAATCGATGGTGTGAGTTCGAAATATTCGGAATTAATTTCGAAATGGCAGCAGGTGCGTTCAAAAGCGTTCTAACTTTTCTATTGATGACGTTAGCATGTGATTTACGACTTGGAAAACGTTTTTGAACGCTATCGGAAATGTGTGAAAACGATTAGCGGAGATAAGCGTTTTTTAATTTAATTAAATTGCGGAAATTTTATTTTTGACGCTTCAAATATTGTATAGTTAAGATTATCTCGATGTCTGACGTAAAAATTGTAGAATCATATCTCTAACTTTCTAATTTTAATTAGTGATTATTTTGGTAGCGTTTTAATACGTGCTTTGTCGTCATGTATACATAAACATAAATAATCGCTTTCACACTCACAGCCCACACTAAGTTTGATGACTTGATTGATATTTACACCACACACATAATCACAATAAGAACCGGAATTTTCCTTGGGTAGAAAACTAGTGTTCCCGATGGGAATCAAACCGGATATTCCTGCTCAAAAGGTGAACGCGTTGTAGTTGGGTTACAAAGCCAACTGGCAGATTTTAATAGGCAAATTTTGGTATATTCTGCTATAGGAAAATAGCATTAGGTACTTATATCTACTCAAAAATATCTCAAAGACAAAAAGAAAATCCTACTAATATTATAAATCCAAAAGTTTGTGTGTAAGTGTGTAAGTATGTTTAATCCCTCTTCAAGCTTTAACGGCTGTACGGATTTGGATGAAATTTGAAATGTACATAGATTAGTACATAGGTCTTGAGAGCCTGCGTATTCCAGGTCTAGTGTGTTTACCAGCTTCGATCACATCGTCACTTACCATGAGGTGAGATAGTGGTCAAACACTAGCCTGTCACAAATAAAAAAAGAAAAAAACGATTATACCTACCCAGTGGCGACGACCGTGTGGGGACGACCGGGAATAAACCGGATTAACACATAGGCTACTTTTTAACTTGATAATAGCAGGCGAAGCTGCGGGGCACGGCTAGTATATTATATAATACACAATTTTTCCCGATGATAGGTGTAATAGTAAAGTTGTCAAAATATTTTTACATAATTATTTGAATGACTTACAGAACATTACACGCTATAATCTCTTGCACAGACCTGTCTTTTGCCAACCAAAGGTAAAATCGTCAAGGCACAAAGCCGCCTATTGCCTTTTGAAATCCCTCAAATTATATTACTGTGGCTCGTTACGGCCGCTTCAGTCGCAAACTACTTGCAAACCGGCAATACGCTCAAATTAAAGGGCATTCAGGTACGTCAGCAAAGTTTGAGGGAGGGATAATCTATAGATGTGCAGGTGATAACAATGAAATATAATTTGGTAGATCAGTCATTGTAAAATTTGCTATTTTCGCAACCACAAAGTCCGCAATTTTCGTAACCACATAAACATAAACGCTTTCACACTCACAGCCCCACACTAAGTTCAATGACTTGTGTCGTGGGTGCCGGAAACATTCACATCACACACACAATCACAACCAGAACCAGAAAAACAAATTTTCCTTGGGGAGAAAACTTGTGTTCCTGCCGGGAATTGAACCCGATACCCTTGCTTAGAAGGCGAACGCTCACCCAACTTAGCCAACGGGCAGTACAATACATCACCATTGACAGTGTATAATATTATTTAACTATTGGTTTTATTTATATAGCATTAGCCATGCTAGGCAGAACTATAGTGATAAATTAAGAATGGAAAAATTATTGCTTGAGGAAGAAGGAAAGGTTAATTTCGTCACTTCAGGCAGGGCTTGAGTATCTCAGCGGTTAGAGCAATAGGACATGACTCTCTATGGCCGCGGGTTCAAATCCCGCCTCAAGCGATAATTTTTCCTTTCTAAATTTATCACTTTTTAACTATTGTTAATTAATGAGTGATATTATATGTAAGTAATTCAATGTAATTTTTGTTTGTATATTTTTTCAGTTATTTTATTATTGATTGCAATTTTTTTTAATTTCTTATATTTTTACTTATATTTTTTTGTTTACTTTTATCAGTAAGTTTTAAATTTTTAACTAAATAATGCAACGATTTTCTGCTAATTAGTGTAAGTGGTATTTGGCCGTTCTTATTCTATATCATATTTACACATATTTTTTACTTCACGCAGGAATGGCTGGATGGATTTGGATAACATTTTTAATATACATAGTTTATACCCAGGATTAACACGTATGCAGGCAAAGCCGTAGGGATCTGCTGGCATAAAATAAATAATATTTTCGCAGTATCTTAAAGGGCGTTCATAGACGTATTCAATGTAAGTCGTTTTTAAACTTTCAAAGTCTCTCGCGTCATTGTAGGGCGCCAGTAAGTTTGCAAGCGCTTTTAGCGTAAATTTCCCCAACGTAATGATTGTTCGTTTAGTGCTTCATATTTAATTAAATAATTAATCACGAAAAAAATATATTTTTCATTTAAAAAGTACACTTTTATTGCACCAATCGTTAAAATACCCACTCACATATTATTATAATACAGTGCTAAAATCATAATCTACCTTTTTGCTAATAAAGTCCACTAAAAAAATACGCTACAATACAACTCCTTCCTTTTTTGAAATCAGTAAAAATATGTCAATTTGAATCATGATAATAATAGAAAAAAAAATCTCTATACATCTTTATATATATAATTCTTCTGTACGTCTGTATGTGACTCCATAAATAAATCCTGACATTGATGAAATTATTTCATGTTAAAATATATACGAATGGTTTAGGTTTACTATTCGATCCGATAAATGATGCTGTTTTGATTATTACGGCGGGCAAAGCCGCGGGGAACAACTAGTAATGCTTATATATATATTTTTTTGTCTTGGAATAAATTGATAATAACAAACAAATTACAGAATCCACCGGAAAACCGTAAACTCAACACGTTCGATTTCATGTGCATCGATCAATAGATAGGAAACACGCCAGACGAGGAATACAACATAGATAATGTCGGTAGGTGATGGCAACGTGTCAAACTTGCTTACTTCTGTAACATGGACGAGCGGCAAAAACGCTGATTTTTTAAATCAAATTGTTTTTACCAACTTCCCAAAAGAGGAGCAGGTACTCAAGTCAACTGTATTTTTTTTATATGTGTGTTACCTCATTTCTTCTTTCCACGTGAGCCGATTTCGAAAAATTGTTTTTAGTTCAAAAGATGTTGCTTTCTAATTGGTCCCATTTAAATTTGATCAAGATCTGATTCTTGAAATATCGTCAATAATGCCTATTTTATGGACTACTTTGACGATATTCTCGATTACCCGACTTCAAAAGTTACCTGATAACTTCTTTCGTTGTGAGCCGATTTTGGTTTTTTTTTTTATTTGGAAGCTGGTGCGGTGAAGTCGGTTTTTTTAAGCTTTCCTTGCGTTTAATTATCTTAATAGTATTATATTTTACAATAAGCTTTTATTGCTATTAATTAATTACTATAAGTTTTATTAGTATGCATAGCTAAGCAATACCGACATTTTAAAATGTACCTACATTTTATAATAATTATTATTATTGTGTAGTAAATAGCCTTGCGTGTTTCCTCTTGTCATCATGCTCTACGAAGGGAGATAGTGCCTATTCAAAAACTAGCCTATCTAAGATTTGATACGAAAAAAACATTGAAATCGGTCGAATCGTTTTAGAGCAGTTCGACCACAAACTCCGTGACACGAGATTTTTATGCATTAGATATAAATATATAGCCTATAGCATTTTTAGATAATGTAGCTATGCATCAAAAAATTTTGAATTGTTTACTCTTTATAATATTACTAGTCGAGTCCCGTTGCTTTTTTTCGGATTATATTTTGTAAATGTATTCATCTATAGGACGCATATATACTAATTAGTCTATTTAACGTTTTGTGAATTACCAGTCAAGCTTTAATTTTTTTTTCCTGTCTAACTACGAGCTAATTGCCTATATTTCCTAAAACTAAACTAAAACTATGTACAGCAAAGAACTAAGTTACCTACAAGACATCGAGCTTATAGGTAACTCAAGTGCTTAAGCCCACTACCAGTGGGTAGCGTTTCCATCATTCTGGCGGCATTGCCTCTCTTAATTGCAATGCTAATACGTTGAGCCAAATAAGTGCCAGCATTTTGATCACGCGTCGCTTCAACCAGGCGCTCTGATAGAATTTTGAAAATAGAATGAGCTCCCGGTCCCCACGGACCCAGTGTCTCAACACCAAACGGCTCAAATATGTAACCACTGCCAAGGTTTCCATATTTGCGCCGTTTACGCTGCTCTGCCGAAGTTGCCGCGACGCCAACCCCATTCTGTGTTTCAGGAAGATGTGACGGAGCTAAAGTATCGAAACAAGTTGCATCCCATACTAAAGGCCGTCCCATTTTCCATGGAATTAAAGTCATGCCATCGGGTCTTTTATCATCTTTTTTTTATTTTTTTATTTAGCTTTAAACTGTCTTAGAATCCTGTGATTGTGTATGTGATGTTAATGTTTCCGGCACCCACAACATGTCATCGAACATAGTGTGGGGCTGTGAGTGTGAAAGCGCTACGTTTACGTTTACACCTAACTTACACTAAAACCTAACTAACTAGCATTTATAAAGCAATTCAATTGCATTACATAAATTTATATAGCAAACGCCTAGAAAACCGCGTCCAAAACGCCCGTCTACCACGCTCTACACACGACATGCATTAAAATCGCGCGACGCGCGTTGACATGCCCCACAGAATGTTGATCGATTCCGACGATCTCCATTGACTTTTATATCGATGAGCTAAATGTGACACATCCGCTACAAAGTGTCAACTAGTGATAATGTTTTGAGAATAGCAGAAATAACTTCACGTACTTTCTTGGTAAACGAAAAACGTTGACTTTTAATGTACAGCTTCAATTTTGTTGTTAGTTTATTATTTTCCTACTAATATTATAAATAAAATCTGTGTATGAATGTTTGTTACTACGTATGTCCGCAACTACTTAACCGATTTTGATAAATTTGAAATGCACATAGCTTAAGTTCCGGAATCTAGTTTACGAAAATCAACCTTTAAGGAGATTTAACAGTACAATATTCAAAGTTTCTATAAAAAAATATAACTTAGCTCGATTTACTTTAAACTCGCAAATACATTTTATACAAAACTAGATGTCCCGGCGACCTTCGTTTTGCCTAACAGTCAATGAATGTGCATATTTAGGAAGCCATACCCGAAATGCGTTACAATGTCACGTGACTATATTATTACAACCTTCATGTTTATGTTTGCCTAGTACTTTACCAAATCCGAGTGACGTATGAGAAAATGGAAAGCATGTCGAAATGTAAAAAAGAATTTAAAGAAATGTACGTTCTTAAAAAGTATCCTATGTCCTTCTCCTGGCTCTAAACTACCTCCCTGCCAATTTTCAGCTAAATCGGTTCAGCCGTTCTTGAGTTATAAGTGGAGTAACTAACACGACTTTCTTTTATATATATAGATAATAAAACACTTCTTAAAAAATTTCCAAAATATTCCCCCTTGGATGCAGGGATATATGTCATGAACAGTTTACATAAAACGCTTTTACACTCACAGCCCAGAAAGTTCGATGACTTGTGCCGGAAACATTCACAACACACAAACAATCACAACTGAAAACACACATTTTCTTGGTAAGAAAATTGTGTTCCCGCCGGGAATTGAACCCAATACCCCTGCTTAGAAGGCGAACGCCCGACCAACTAAACCATCGGGCAGTTCAATAATATGAAACAATTTTCTCGCGACATGATATTCCTGAGATGGTATTGTTAGCAGTAGGATAATAATCGTTGGTGCTATAACAATATGCATAGCAACTTTTGGCAGCTTTTATACCACCAGTTTTTTATTTAGCAGTATCCATTTAATTTATCAGTAACACCGTCTTAAATGCCACACGGTACATGTATAATTGTGCAAACCACTGTCAACGGTCCCCGTTACCGCTGTCACCGCTTGCCACCAATTTGCGGGCAGGCAACCCAATAATTGGATACAAATTAGTTGACGGCAAGGACTTGAGATATAGGTAGGTGTATAATAGAAGATTGTGGATCTTTCTACTAGAATTTAACTGAGAGACGTTTTAATTTATTTTGATCTTGTATTCACGTAGCTTCATGGGATTGGTTCGCGTTGATTTTACGTTTAAAACGAATTAAAACATGTACCTACGCATAAAAATTACTTCCCAGACAGTTTTATTTTTATTTTTTTATTTAGAGCTAGCGTTTGATCACAATCTCACCTGATGAAAAGCAACGATGCGGTCGAAGATGGAGCACGCTTGCTCAGTAAATACCTATTCACTCTCTTCTTGAACAACCAAGTACATTAGTTGTCGTGCTCCTTCTACCACTAATGGTATATATAGAAACCCAAAACGTGCACAAAAATATATATATCCGTGGTCTCTTCAGTGCTGGGCTTATTTTGAATTCTAAAACATTTATTTTCTTTATTATCCGTACTGCAAAGGAGTGGAACTAATTAATCGCGTCTTTGTTCCCCGAACGGTATAATCTGGGAGTCTTCAAATCAAGAGTGAATAGATATCTTCTAGGCAAGCATGCTACATCTTCAGCCGCATTTTCACTTTCCATCAGGTGATATAGTGGTTAAATGCTTGTCTATCGAGCATTAAAAAAATCATATTACCGGGGAAAAGTAGCTTTTACTAAGATTAAGTTCTTTTTTCATGGCGCTACATTTATGTTTTGTCAATTCATTTCTTAACTATCAAGTTGAGTCAGATACATATCTACCTGCTTTATCAAAACTTCATAAGGAGAAGACACTTTAATACAGAGTTTTGGAGAGAAAATCTAATGTTCAGCTACTCGAACCATACTCCTGTGCGTTTTACACAAATTTTCCTTGGGGAGAAAACTTGTGCTCCCGCAAGGAATTGAATACCTCTGCCTAGAAGGCAAACGCTTACCAAAATAAGCAAATGGGCAGTTGATTTTAAAAATATCATATTAAATCCAGAGCAAAAAAAATACAGCTTTTTTAATTTTACGCTACAATTCTTTCAAACCAGTTTGTTCATAACAGATATGAATTACTAATTTATTTTGACGATAAACGTGGGTATACATTTTTAACCTGTCAATTCCACACTATTGTCCAACGATAACAATTAGGTACCGCCCTGTCTTGTCCAGACACCCCGTCCACAGCAGTTGCGATTAACCCTCGATGATTAGCTACCCCGATGATTATTCGCACTCTTGCATCTGTTTCTAATGATCATGACACGTGGCTGCAAAATGATACATAGATAAAATATATATACGTTTTTTTATGTTTAATAGGCAAGCTTTTGACCACTATCGCACCAGATGACCAATGATAATTACCACTGGGAAAATTTAAATCAGTAATTAAACGGGCATTAATAAAGAAAGCTTATTATAAAACGATTGACTACATTAATGACAAGGATGCATGGAGGCAAACTGCACAAGTGATTTTTAACATAACATATTTTTTCTAGCGACTACATAATATAGATACACCTAGGCTAATATAATTATTTATTAGTGTTAAAAAAAAAAAAATGTTCCGCCTAGTTTCTTGCCAGGTTCTTCTAGAGATGGCTGTAATTTTAAGAATCTGGCGGTAGAGTCATTAATTTGCATGACTGCATTTTTGGGGCCCATTTGAATAAAACGATTTTGATTTTGATGGAAAGTGAAAATGCGGCCGAAGATGTAGCATGCTTGCTTAGAAGGTACTCTATAGAAGTATGATGTCGCTGACGTATTTAATTTTTAACTCAATTTGCATGGTATTGACAGAGTTGAATAAACAAACATGTAGGTATTAGTATTTATTTATATTTGGCTAATATTATTATGCCTACCAGATATACTAGCACATATTATATCGACTTAAAATAGAAAAAATTGGCACTACGTAATACATTAAATGATATAAAAATCTTATAGAACTACTTATTCGACCTGAGCAGAAACAAACCGAGCATTAATTTTGCCTCATAGATATTGCTAATAACTTTTTCCTTATTGTTTAATTTTTGTATTTTAAAAGTCATTTCAGTATGTATCCAATTAATTATCAATTGCCTCCCCTACTCTTAAAAGTTCGTCGGTCAACTTTGTCTTCCGGTCCATACCTGCTACCGTACTTGCCTCCTCACAACTTTACATCCGATGATTCTTTACTCTCCAGTAAAATACTTTTAAGCCCCCTGTAGAAATATAACATGGACGGTGGTACGGACGGCTGTCAGGCGCATTCCGTAGCATTTTTATCTCGCTCTACTGGCTGATTGTTTCCTATTGTTGTGAAACGATATTTTTCATATTTTTCTATGTGAAATGAGGACTACTTTTGTTATGAGAGTGGTTCAATGTTATATTCTTTAGTAGTGGATATAATATTGTATGTTTATGTAACGGAAACTTTTATTGAAACGCCTAATCAAAAATAAAATAACATTGTTAAAGCATTAAATAATACAATGTATTTCTATTATTTTTAAATCTATTTGATTCATTTTATCGCACCACCATCCCTACATTGTCGTTTCGTTTATATTTCCATCCAAAGGTTGTCTGGAAGAGATCGCTCTTAGCTATAAGACCGCCCATTGTACCTATCTTTATAAGTTTCTCTGTAAGTTGTATTTATCTTTTGGTGTCAATAAAGAGTTTTTGTATTGTATTTTATTGTATATAGAATACTTCCTATCTTTACAAACTATTACATAAACTGATGGATATGTAGTGATGATGTTAAAGCATGCCTGCCTTACGCAGGTAAAGCCTAAAAAAACCGACTTCACCGGTTTATCTTTGGAACTTTGATCAGATTAGATGTACTAAACACGCATTATTGAGGATATTTCAAGAACTACTGATCAGATCTTGATCAAATTTAAATGGGACCAATTTGAAAGCAGCATCTTTCGAAATAAATTCAAAATCGCTTCACGTGGAAAGAAGTTATGAGGTAACACAGATAAAAAAAATTGAAATACAGTCGACTTGAGTACCTCATCCTTATTTGTGAAGTCGTTCGAAAATATACTTCTTTGGTTTTGAAAACACCTAGGTTAATTAAAAAAAAACAGAGGCACTAGCGGAATTAATAAATATGCAAGCAAACGTCTTAACACAAAAGCAAATCCTATCATAAAAGTTAAAAAATTCAAGAAGAACACAATTTTGTCATGTGTGCGTAATTATCCATTACAATTTAAAAAAAAACAATCAATAATCTTTTGAAATCCAAACATTGATAGCGGATAAAGATAGAAAGTGACAATCGAAAAGATGCTGAAGCTTTTAAATTAGTAAACGTACAAACAGATATTTTAAAAGTACATAAAACTGTATCGCATAACGAGCCTATATAATAATAGTGTACTACTTAAATTAAATTGTAGACATATTTCACGTACTGCATGAATGAAACAAAATTATAATTATGTATTTGGGGGCTGAATCACCCACGTCCGTAGGAGGATACCCCTTAAGTCTGACTCCCTACACGTGGTCCCCGGGTGGTGCTAATCAGGCGACATTTGAGAGGTGGTAGAGCATTTTGTGAGTTGCTCGCCTGGCTTGCTACCAAAGTAGCTTACCACCATCAAGTTGAAAGTCTGCCGCCAAGCCAAATACGGTGTTCCGGCAGTTATCCTTGAGAGCCTGCGTATTCCAGGTCTAGTGTGTTTACCAGCTTCGATCACATCGTCACTTACCATCAGGTGAGATAGTGGTCAAACACTAGCCTGTCACAAATAAAAAAAAAAAAAAACCTACATTTCTTGAAAGATTTCTAATAGAACGTTTGTTTCCCATCTTTATATCTCCTATATTCTAACCAAGATGATATTACAGTCGGAATCAAAGCAACACTTCTGCTACTTGTACTCCGCAATATCTTTATTCCTTCAGAGCTGGGATATTACTTGCAATATTATGCAGGATATGAATCTTTGTACAATACTTTGTAAAGGCTGGCTTTATCTCGTATTTTTATTAAACTTTGAATGGATTTGTATCCATTTGTTTGATTTAGAATCGTATTAGATACAGTAAACATTAAATTCTACCAATTGGATTTTAAATTCGAATAACCTTTAAGTGTTTTTTAAATCCGGAAAAGGATAGCATTTGACCACTATCTCACCTGATGGAAAGTGATGATGTGGCCGAAGATGTGACATGCTTGCCTAGAAGACTCCCAGATTATACCGTTCGGGGAACAAAGACGCAGGCAATGAGTTCCATTTTTTCGCTGTGTGGATGATGAACGTAGCAAAACGCTTTAAGCGAACTAGAAGTATGTCTACTATAAATGGATGACGTTTGATAGTTTGTCTTGTTGTTAGATGGTACCTCGAAGTAACCCTCTTTTAAGTACTCCACTAGGGTTGTTGTCCAATACCCTCGTTGTCCCACGTGGGATAAGGGGCGGGTAACACATAGCCACCCAAACCGACCTCAATTACACGTGGTGTTGACCAAAGTACCATGCTCTGGTGATTTGCAACAATCACTACTTTTGAGAGTTGCGTCGGGCAGGCGCCCTGGTCGTTTGCGTGTTTAAGCCACTAGTTTTAGGACGGTTCAAATAAAAAGGTCTATTGTAAAAAAAACAGGATAAAGTAATCCCGACAACTATAAATAAAATTGTTAAAAGTCACGTCAATTAGGTAAATACGTACAATGCTCCTTTTTAGCATGAAATAAGAACAAACCAACAAAATCGCTTTCGCATTTATAATTATTGCCGAGGCACAGTGAGGGCTCTAAGTTGACTTCGCTGATTCAGCACTTTTTCGTTCCGTTTGTCTGTGAGAAGGACACCAAAGTTACTAGTTTGTCTCGGGGTTTATCTCAAAAACAGCATTTTTATAAAGTTGGTATTCATGTATATCTAGCCATGCTCCGTGGCTTTGCTTTATTGACCACAATCTCATCTGATGGAAAGCGATGATGCGGCCGAAGATGTAGCACGCTTGCCTAGAAAGTACCTATTCACTCTTGACTTGAAGACTCCCATATTACTAGATTCCGCAACAAGAGTATCGAGTAATATTTCTTTCTGCACTAATAAAATAAAAATAAAGCACCTTGTAAAATAAAACTGTCATCACATATTTTCCCTTTGATACACAAAAGTATTGTATTACTAAACGAGTGGGGAGAGATGCCTGTTTATGCGTTTAGTCTTAAAACGTTTACATATTTGCTGCAGTTCAGAAACAGAAAAATAGCCCATATTCCATAAAACATAGAGTTAAGGCCAAAGGAATATAGAAACTTTGTGATATGAGTGTTTTTATTAGGTTTTCCTTTGTAGGGTAGGTCGGGGTGTGTTGCCATGGTAACGGCACGAATGCTACTGATGGATGCGACAGTGTGTAGATATTTTGCATTTGTAACTGCGTGTTATTTAAATAGTTTGCTTGGTTGAATCTCCCTTTACAATATCTTTCAAGAAATACTTATTGCTAGATGCATCTTTTGGTATACGTTTATGAAATATCAATTGTAGAATCTAGGATAGCCTATCTATACAACCTTTATGCAAAATCCATCCGTATCGGTTCACAGCCATTTTGGACTGAACAAGGTAACTAGGTTTTAACAAACTCGATTTTAAGATTTGGTACCAAGATACAGGTCGTCCTAATGTGAAGGGCTTTAAAGTTTTGTATAATTTTAGTTTTGGTGCAAGTAAAGGTTTTTTACTTACTAGCTTTTAATTAACTTGCAATGTATGTATGTTTGTCCGGGTGGAATCTTGCAACTTAATTTTGAAGCAGATATCTTCAAGCGATTGAGCTGAAACTTTGTATTCACGTTCAGTTTGGATGACAATGCATGGTTAGCTATGTGACGTCATTCTAAATCCAACATGGCGGAACACCAAAAATGGCGGTCAAGTAATTTTTAATGTACTCCTACAATATGGGTATCAAATGAAAGGGCTTGCTGGGAATAACTCGAAAAATAAAGTGACGTCACTTTAAATCTTATATGGTGGACTTCTAAAAGCTTGTCTTTAAAAAAAAATTAAACTAATAACTTATTAAGATCTATGTTGGAAACTAACAATCGGTTAGGACACTAAAGTCACTGTTTGTAGGCTTATTTTCCTTTAGATCTCAAAAACGGCTACATGTTTAAATCTGAAACTTGCTTATAACATCCCTTATTAAGGACTTCAATAACAAACAATTAACATTAAGAGAAAAATATAAGTTATTAACCTCAAACGTTTTTCTGTATTAAGCAAAATACAAGCTTGAGTTCTCAGTTCTCGGTGAATGACTATCCTACCAATAGTATACATACGAAAGTTTGTGTGTGAGTGTGTAAGTATGTTTGTTCCCTATTCAAGCTTTAACGGCTAAATGGATTTGAATCAAATTTGGAATGTATATAGCTTATGCCTAGGATTAACACATAGACCTTTTTTTCTTGATAATAGCGGGCGAAGCCTCGGGACACGGCTGTTTACAAATAGTTTTGATTGCAAAAGATTTAAAACTTTTAGGCAGATTTTGTGTTATATCTACAATCGAGTTTGTACAATGGGGAACTCTCAAAAGCTAACCAATCAAAGTTAGAATTGAACAATTTGCATGTTTCATCGTCGAACGCATAGTCACTGGCGTAGTGGTCAAGTGTTGACCTACCGAGGATAAAAGAAAACAAGCTCCCGAACTTCACACACACCTACAGCTACTACAGAGCCACACGTTTCTTTATAAATTAATTAATTGGGGTTTTTTCAGGATGCTACACGTCACAACAAAGGGGCTTTATTGACCCCGGATAAGTTGTCAGATTAATTTATTCTGGAGATAACGAGGGCCCATCGCTATTCGCGCATGAAATTGGGCCTCGTAAGAATCGTTGAAGACTCGGCAATTTCCGTTTTTACTTTGATACGGGTACTTGCTTTGGTTTTTGATCTTATGTTCGCTATACATATAGAAAGTATGATAGATAGATAGATAGATAGATAGATAGATAGATAGATATATATATAGATAGATAGATAGATAATACTTTATTGATCCACTTTATAAGATGAGATAAAACAAAGGTAACAAACAAGCTTATACGTAAAGTATCACAACAGGCGGCCTTATCACTAATAGTGATCTCTACAATGAGTAAGGATATGATGGTAAATGTTACCTATTCAAAGTTTTATCCAAGTATAATAGAACAGTCATTGGGCATTTTTATGCTAGATAGGCAAGCATTTTACCACTATCTAATTTATCATCATCATCATTCAGAGCCGTTTTGATCCCACTGCTGGGTATAGGCCTCTCTCGTATTCTGCCATTCGCCTCGGACCTGTGCTAGTCTTGTCCAGGTTCGACCCTCAATGCTAACAATATCGTCAACCCATCTTGTTGCCGCTAGACGTCCAACGCTGCGTTTGCCGGTGGCCAAGACAAGGCAAACTATCAAATTGAAAGAAAACAATTCCACCGCCCACTCTCCAAAATGTAAGCGATACAATACCGATAGGCTTGCTACAATACGTCGGTGACCGAGACTTTGCATTTGGGCCTCATATAGCTTGCTATCGTCAATTCGCCAATGAGTCTTTTAGCTCACCGGTTTATTAAGTTGTTTTTAACGTAACAAGGTAGATGTTTTACAATATTATACTATAATTTAACGTTAAACATAAACGATTTAATACTCACAGCTCCACACTAAGTTCGATAACTTATGTTCTGGGTGCTGGAAACATTCACATACACACACAATCATGACCTTAATAACTAACTCATATTATAAAATAACCGTGAATAACAATGGTCCTCGTGGAACTGCAATGCTCTCCTGTCCTAAGACGCTCAGTATTAAAATTGTACTGGAAACTAGCTCTTCCATAGGTCCAGCTTGCGCAATTCTGCCATGTGGCTATTTTGCAAAGACGGACTCGCAATAAGTCTTACCACTTTACTGACGAAGTTTTATCTGTCCGTTCTTGAAGTCCACGAGAGGTATTTTATATCCCTCATACTTTGGGTTGTTATTCTCACCGTTTTGCCACCGAACATCTAGACAGACGGCAATGCGGCATCCTCTAATGGTAAAAATACAGACCATTCGTTTCGCGAAGAACTGACGAAGCGTTTCGCTTCCACTTTCATAATGAGAACTGCCAAAGAATGGAATGCCCGTGTCTACTGTGTTTCCCAAAAAATATAATATGGGGTTGTTCAAGAAGAGATCACTCTCTTCTTGAACAACCCCATATTATATTTTATAGGTATTTACTAAGCAAGCGTGCTCCATCTTCGACCGCATCGTCGCTTTCCATCAGGTGAGATAGTGGTCGCTGGCTTAAGCTCTAATAAAAAAAAAATTTGGTGTATTATTTCAATGGGCAGTCCCCTATATCCATAATACAGTAAGGGTAGTTATGTTTACTAGACCGTCCACCTGGGAACACAGCTTCTAGAAATAAGGCTACAAAGAGATATACATAATATACATAATAATAATTAAATATTTTTTTATTTTAGTAATTAGTACGAAATTATAACGAAGAATATAAATCAATGTTCTATATACCCAACATATTTATTTTTAAATGTCATAGTTCAATAACCGAATAATATTGGCATAGTCATAAAAATAATCTGGTTTTTCACCTAAGTTTATTGACACTAGTTATATAATGTCATCGTTTTTAGTTGCGGTTGTATCTATTAAAAATTGTATAATTTGATTCGTTTTATGTTCGGAGGGCAGGTCTCGTCTTTCCAGAAGTAAAAGTCTATTTCGGGTATTTGATCACATCGTATCATTGGGTTCCTGAAATTAAAAAAAAAATTTATAATTTGGATAAGAAGTACGCATCGATAGATAGTAAGAGGTGAAACAAACAAAAGGTTCTTTAGCTACAAAATAATGTTAGTATTTTTTTTAGGAGTTTGCCATATAAAATAAATTAAAACATCACACTTTTAGCAGTCCTAACTAAATTAAGTTTAATGATTTGCATGACTTTATAACGACTTATTATTTTTTTTATTTTTTTATTTGTGACAGGCTAGTGTTTGACCACTATCTCACCTGATGGTAAGTGACGATGTGATCGAAGTTGGTAAACATACTAGACCTGGAATACGCAGGCTCTGAAGGATAACTGCCGGAACACCGTATTTGGCTTGGCGGCAGACTTTCTACTTGATGGTGGTAAGCTACTTTGGTAGCAAGCCAGGCGAGCAACTCACAAAATGCTCTACCACCTCTCAATTAATAAACGAATGATCATCAAAAATCCGAAAATAATATTATAATTTTTAATGCTATGCTAATTTGATTCCTACTTCCAAATATTTGTACTAGAAACAGTTGGGTATCTGAAACCATTACTTTGTTTAATACTATTTATAACCATACACTGACAAATAAATGCATTTAAATTTGAATGGCATTTTATCTAAGTCCAATTATTTCAATCTTGAACTCCAATAATTAATAATAAATTATTCAATTTCAAAAATTCCTTACCCTGGACCGACCCTTAGGAATGATTCAGGCTGGATCTCGGTCACTTGATCACCAACGTCACATAGGACCCTTGACATTGATATTTTTCTAATCTCCAGAAGTTGTGCTGTAAAAAATATCCCAGTTAGACAACGTTGTAGGAACTCAAAGTATTTTTTAATACTGGCCAGTTCGTAATTAAACATGCATAAGAGTTGATTTCTTAAGTGGTGCATCTGGATGCATTAAATCAGAAACATGAGTGTCTTATGTTATAACGTCAAGGAAAAAATATATGTGATGCAATCATAATCCTGATCGTAAGCCTGAAGAAATAGTTTATATCTCCAGCCCTACATTAGTACTCAAAAGTTGCAAATCCAGAATAATATTTCACCCCCTGTTATTTAACTTCCTTTTAAAATCTTTTTTGGAACGAAAGTTCCATATCGCGCGTTGTCAAAGGGGGCTAGACGGAAAAAATTAAGACCAAAAGTTGTAACGACACTTTTCGCTATAGTTGTAAGCCATACCACGTTCTCGTCCGATCACCGAAGTTAAGCAACGTCGGGCGCAGTCAGTACTTGGATGGGTGACCGCCTAGGAACACCGCGTGATGTTGGCTTTTGCATGTTTCTTTTAATTTTGGAACGAAAGTTTCTCACGGAATGTGAAAGCGTTAGGTCTCTCCGGTCTCTCGAACCAGTGCCTGTCCATCACAACGTTTCTCAACATCTGGTTTACTACTAGACAATAGAAGGTGGAAGGAACATGACCTCCATAAATTGGTTTCTCAACCCACATACCAGCCATCAGATCAATGTCTTCCACATTTTCATAGTTATCTTTAAGAACCTCTATTCTCTGTAAAAAGATAAAATAATGTCAAGGAAAGTCAAAAGCAGCGTCAAAATTCCAGCGGTTTGGTCAACGATATCATTAAGATTGTGGGTTGAACCTGGACAACTATAGCACAAATCCGAGGGGAATGGCAAGATATTATAGAGGTTATACCCAGCAGTGGGATGAAAGGGGCTGGGGATGATGATGATGTGATGGAAAGTACATATGGACAAAATAGTAGCTGCCCTTGAGCAGACATTGGATAGATATAGGAATGCTGTCTATGTCCCGGAAATACCCCGTTAATTCACACTCTTAATTTTATTTAAGCTTATAAATTAAAAGTTAATTAAAATTAATACAAATAAGAACATCCCCTTAATTCACTTTCTTAACAAATCTTATAAAAAATAAAAATGTTTTCATTTTTAAACTGAATCAATTACTTATGACTCGTATCGATGGAATAATTTTGTAGTTTAAATAATGTTATGAATATGTTATCTCCTTCTTAGGTTCTTTTACGTTACTTTCTTAAGTCTTTAATATTAATAATCATTATTTTTGTCGTATTTTTACTTACTTCGGGATCTATAATACCAGCAAGATCATCAAAGCTCCTGATCTGCTTGCCGAATATATTTCATAGTATTTGACGTAAGGTTGGAATCCAAAGTATCTGGACTTAGCAACATCATTAGTTCCAAGATCTGAAGCTCTCTGGTGAGGCCCAAGGCCAATTTCTGCAATCTGAAATAGAAACATTTTATAGAACCGTATACAGAATGTCATAATCTCCTTGTCTATCTTCCATCGAACTGGTTAGACAGGGATTTATATATCTGGCCACCTAACTGACATTAGCTCTCTTAAGTGAATATGTAGTGATTCATTGAAGATTCGGCTAGTGATCGGTACCATATGCAAGCATGGTTTGCTTTTTTTTTTTTTTATTTGTGACAGGCTAGTGTTTGACCACTATCTCACCTGATGGTAAGTGACGATGTGATCGAAGCTGGTAAACACACTAGACCTGGAATACGCAGGCTCTCAAGGATAACTGCCGGAACTACGGTTGAGCCAACAAAACTTTTAATCTTGTTGAGATTGCAATAAATATACCAACATTGTTCTATAATAACTTGATTATACTAAAATGTTTTTCTAAATACTTACATCAGGGTCAATAATGTAATCTGAAGCTGCTGCAGCTTGCCTGAAGCTACCTTGAGTCATGGAAACGAGGTTATTATCTACATCAAAGAGACCGGTCCTTAGCGTCAAATTAACTATAGGGAATTCTTTTAAATAAAATCCCTTAGTGTCATAGAATCTGTAAAGAAAACCAATTATGTTCTTGAAGTAAATTTGTAACAATAACATAATCAAATTGATCTATTTTCTAACTAGCAGGTACTTACTTTAATCTTCCTTCCTGCATTGTATGAATCCAGCGTAGAGCATAAGGATACTCAAGAGAGACCTGAGGTACAACATTAGGGTCGTAAATGTCACGGAAGCCAAGTGAAGGTGTGATGATCCCAGAATTAATAAGATTCCTACGACCTGTAAGATGTTTTTCGTTAGATATTGGAATATGATATTCGTACATAAAGCCAACACTAGTATTTCTTACTTAATAAACTGTTTAGGTAGCTGCACAGTTTTTAAATTGTTTGTTATGTGATACAATTGATACATTATCATTACAATTTACTTATTCAAGTGCAGTCAGCAAAACATGTATATTCTTCTTTGTTGAAAAGTAAGAGCAAAGACAAGATTCTTCACTTTCTTGTTTGTGAAATCATGTTGTGAGTAGTATGTGGGCTATGCGTAATTATGACTTAAGTTTTCTCACCTGAGTCGACTACTGAATCGGGGCCTTCAAACATAACACTAACAACATCATACCTTTTTTTTCGTTTTATTTGTTTAAATTTTGTGTTTTATGACAATTTAATAAATCTACTAAGATATAAATCGATCAGAAATTGTATGATTCTAAAGGCTGGCATAGAAAGAAAGGTAATGAAACCATAGATTGAAAGGAATTAGGTTTGCCAATGATCAAAAGCCCTGAATAAAACAAAAGCGAGATTAGAGTTAAAATAAATACAATTCTTACCGAGAAATAATGGCATGGCCTCGTAGTAGAACATCTGCAGTGCGATAGCAATATTTATGTCCCTAGCTGTCTGGAAGAGCAGCTCATCACCCCAGCATGGGTTGACTTCAGCCAGCTTGGTGGCAATGTGGTTGTGCATCCTCCAGAACCAAATCGTCATGAGATTGATTCCAGCTAAGGTATTAGTACCGTCGTCAGCTGAAATATGTTATGATAAATCTGTGGTTACAGCAGCTTAGCTAATGAGTGAAGTTTAGCACCCAAAGGGCTGATGGTGCTTTCGAAATACGACAGGTTGGAGATATCGTTGTAGGTAACATAGAGATGAAATCCATAGAAGTTGAGTTTTATTAGTAGTCTTGGAACAGTTTTAGTTCTCATAGCGTTCATATTTAGCACCTCCAGCAGGGAACTTACAAGCACCCAGCCGTCATCGTCATATAGCAATCAGTGTTTTTATCACCTTCGACAACTAGATGACCAACCTGTGTGACGCTGGTGACATTACTAGTATCTAATAGGAGTTCTAGAGGTGGTGTAAAATATTTATCATTATCATCCCATATTGTTTCCACTGCTTAGGCTCGGGATCTTTACTCACACATATAAAGTTATAATCCACTACATTGCGCTGGTCAAATGTGGTTTTGTGAATAACCCCTGTTCTCGAATTTTGTGATTCTTGATTAGGTATTCTCACATTTGTTCCTTCAAAAAATCGTGATGACCTAAATGGGAGTGAAAGTTCCAAACATAAACTGAGAAAGTGTTGCGGGATTCGAACCAGGGTAACATTTAAAGTAGCACGAGATGCTGCTGAACCACGCTGGTTTCTTGTAAAACATATTGTATATAACATTTAGTAAAGGTCTATCTATGACTTACGGGTGTCATGACATCTGGTCTCATGAGGTCTTGCATTTAAAAAGCACACGTTTGCGCGAGTCTTGGTGCTGGGTGGCCAAACTTTGCCATCGCTGACTTCATACTTAAGAAGACCACCTTCAAACATCCTAAGTTTCTCTTGTGCAATCTTTAAAGAAGCTCCATAGATAACTGAGAGATCTAAAGTTGGAGTGGTGGATGTTATCTAGAACCGTAAAAGCGCTGTAAGTACCTTTGCTAAATAAATATTATTTCTTTCATAGAGAAAACGGGAAAAAAGAGTGTTTAAGCAGAACTAAATAGAATGAAACGAGGTTAAGAAACTAAATGATCAAAACATTAAAAAAATATTAAGAAAATAAACAAACTAAACATTCGTAGACATGGTGATTGGTCACAATGTTTATTTAGTATTAAAGATTAATTTGGTTTAACTTTTAATAATACAAAATAAATGAATTTAAACTTCTTACTCTATCTGGAACGGTGTCATTCTTCAAGCAACCTATGGACTGGAAAGACTCGGGCCTTGTCATGTTCAGACACCTGATGTCGGAGAAGCGATGAACGGGATCATCTTCAGGGATTTTGTTCGGTACACAGTCACGGTCAGTCTTGCCTTTGGCTTGGCAGCAGTAAGGTTTCCATACAATATACTTTACTGAAAAAAAAAAATATGAACTCTAAGCAGCCTGATGTCGAAGTTTTAAAATAAAACTGTTTCATTAATGGGCCATGAAAGTAAATAACGATTCTACTGCAAGATCGCATTATATCAGGTAACATTTACCGGTAACATTCACGTCAACTTATTAGCCCAACGCAACGTTCGCATTGGGCTAATAACTTAAATTTAAATAATTAAGCTAAAAAAATAAGATCAAGTTTAGAGGGGTAAAACCAACGGGGGAACAATAAACAGATCAACGTTTTTCAAACCATCTATAAAAAACACGTATTATTCCGTATATACGGTACGACAAAAAACAACAATTTCAAATCAATTTAACACTAATTACTCAGCAGGTGAGAATAAAATTATTTACCTGTATCATGCTGAGAGACTATATCACCAGACATGAACACCAGGAAGTGTATTGCCAGTTGAGTGAACTTTTGGCTCGGCACGCGGCCTTCGGAGAGAAGGCGCGTGCGCAGCAACCTGGCGAGAGGCAGCTCGTTACCGGCCTTCGACTTCCTGGGCTCGAAACCTTAACAAGAAACGTCTACTTAATAAAAATATATACACCTATAGAATATAAGCCCAGAACCAGAACCACAAATGTCCCGGGTTAGAATCGCCCGCTAAGCCTCTTACAATAGGAGACATATTGGACACACGCTACCCTATCAAATATAACATAAAACTTTTCTACACTATCATAAGGTATGGCACCGACTTAGATAGGTATAAATTTATCTAAATCTAGAATATTTATGCTCTAGTCGGCTTGGATAACACTGTATCATCTACTTTAAGAGGCAGAAATACGTCAATCCGAGCACCTTTTTTAACCATAGACAATTATCACCCTTACATTTTTGCACATAAAGCATATTGCGTAAATTAAATCGTGGCGTTTACACAAGATCACGCGTGGCAATCTTTGATTTTTTATGGTTTTATTAAAATTTCGTGAAAACGCACAACAAAAAAAACAAGCTGAAGAAATCGTTCGTCTAGTAAAGGTATAGGTAAACGTATACGTACCTATATGAAATAACTTTCACAGTGTTATGACATAGTAGAAATATATCAGTAAGATAACTCGAGGCCCGTAGGAGATTCAAATGCCTACTCTAGCCGAATACGCAGGGTTGTCACTATCTCCGATATCATCGTATCTATTTTACCACCACATTTTACATAAAATATAGGTACCTTTAAAAGTAAAGGTACCTATATTTTATGTAAAATGTGGTGGTAAAATAGATACGATTTAATTTGCATGAAAGCTGTAATTTGGCATGAATATACATATTAGCCACGCCTACAGAGTCAAAACAAAATCTAGAAAAAAATATTTTTTTGGATATGTCAAAAGAACTCACGATAGTAGTATATAAACGAAGCTACAAGGAAAACTATCATAGCTAAGTAGGCCTTGATAAATCAATGTTCGCAGCATGTACTTGTCTACGACCCGGTAAAAGATCAATATTTTACTTAAATTACAAAAAAAAACATGCGGGGCAGTCTTTGGGGACTGCCGATAGATATACAATGTATATATACACATTATACATAAATAACCATTATAAGTTGATCCCCGATCGTGAGCAATATGTATCGCGCATAGAGCTCAACAAATATTGGCCGTCGGTGACGATGACGCGAGTTCCATGGTTTTTGTTCACCTAAAAAGTGGTCAACGCGCCTAAAGAAGATTTCACTTCATAAACCTACATAGCTTTTAAATTTAATAAACACGTAGAGTAACACAAAAATAGCTCCGATTGTTTGACGTAAACATAATTCGAGGGAAACGCTTCGCGCGGCACGTGATATCTGTCTGCGCGGAAAGGCCCGTGGCGAATGGCGCGAAAACGGCCAAACGTCGTCGGCGAGCGCGACGGGGCGGCCCCGGCTCGTGTAGGCTTCGCCGGTCTGTAAGTTATCATAGTGTGCGTGCTGAGGCACGTGCGTACGGCCGTGCACACATACAAGCCGCGTTTGGTACCACTCTATGAAGACAACTTACTTATATATTTCTACTATGGTTATGATATATCAAGTTTTATAAAATGGCGGAACAAATTGGTAACAAAAATTCAAATTGATGTATTATGGATGAGATTTTTTTATGCGTTTATTTCAAAAAAAATTCTAGGTGAACTAATTTTGATGATTCGTTACTTCTTTGAAAACCGTTGCTTTCCGTGTGGTCCTATTTAAATGTAATCAAGATCTGACTTGTTGTTTTTAAGTTATCCTCAATAATGCGTATTTAATTAATTTAATCTGATCAAAGATATGACGACCCAGTTGGCGTAGTGGACAGGTGTCCGCCCTCTGCGCCGTGGGTCCTGGGTTCGATTCCCGGCAGGAGCACAAATTCCTTCCCAAGGGATATTAGTGCTTCTGGTTCTGGGTGTAATGTGTGAGTGATGTGAATGTTTCCGGCACCCACGATACAAGTCTTTGAACTTAGTGTGGGGCTGTGAGTGTGAAAGCGATTGTTTGTTTGTTTAAAGGTTCCGAAGATAGGTGAAGTCGGTTTGTTTAAGCTTTGCTTGCATTACATTTTTATTTTTTTTGTTATATTACACTATGAACCTCCTGTTTCCTAAATACATTTAAGAGTCTCAAAGTACCTTTATCGAACACTGAAGGTAGCAGCTTGAGGAAAGGAGTGTGTCCAGCTCCTCTAGTGGGGTTCTCAAGATTGTTGCAAGAGCCATCTATTCTTCTCCATTCATTGGGGTCGCAGGGTTCAAATTCCGTGACACACCAACTAGAAAAAGAAATTCAAATTAAAGAAAGAGAGAACATATTTTATACTAGTTTAGCCCCGCGGCTTCGCCCGCTGATGATGATGATGATGGCTTAAGTAGCCTATGTTTTAATCCAGAGTAGAAGCCTACATTCCAAATGTCATTGAAATCGGCTTGATAGCTACGGAAATACGTGGTAACAAACATTCACACACACACAAACTTTGGCATTTATTATATTAGTAGGGTTAATTTATTCAACAGGTTCGTTAAAATTTTAAATACTTTGATTATATCAGTGCCTTAAAAAATTAATCAGAATATTATATAAGTACCTACATTATAATAATAATTATTATCATAAAACATTTCTAATCATATATTACATTAAACTAAAAACTAAATTAAAATTAACCAAAAAAACTATAATTAGATATAAATATGTACAAAACTTAATCTAATAGACCGCTACCAGTAGGCAAAGTACCCAAAATGCTGGCAGCATTGCCACGTTGAATGGCAATACTCAATCTCTGTCCAAAATATTTGCCAGCATATTGGCCACGAGTTGCTTCGACCAATAATAATCGATTATACCAATAATAATAATATATGCTGGCAATACTTATATACCTATAATTTTATGTAGTTGTTTATTTGCGAAGACATTTCTTATTACAATTATAAGTACATGTAAAATTTTATCAAATTATTATTAAGTGTTGAAGAGGTGTATGACTTAGCATTTATCCAAATTTTCATTAACAAGCTAGTTTTCAGTCATACGCTTATAGATTATTAGTTGTTCTCAGCGGCTTCGCCCACGTTAATTAAACTAACATTTTAAATTATCGGACCGAATTGTGAAACCATTCTTGAATTCACCTGAACACACAACATTTTTCAACATCAAAGTTAAGAAGGCGTTCAGTCACATACAACATACAGAAGAATTAAATTATATGTAAAGACTATCAGTGCCCGTGACTTCATCCGCGTGATTATTGGACTTTTAGTTATGATCCCTAATTTTATTGAAAATATAATATAGCCTATAGCTTTTCTCGATAAATGTACTATCCAACAATGAAAGAATTTTTCAAATCGGACTAGCGGTTCCTGAGATTAGCGCATTCAAACAAACTCTTCAGCTTTATAATATTAAGTATAAATAGCTAAAACAATTTAGTTGGGTCTCCCATGATAGTGGTGGTTATCCCTTCACCAGAATTCAGTATAGTTGAGTACCATTGTGTAGAAGAATATTTAGACACTTTGTAATGGTATTCAGGTTGCTATATTTCAAATCAGTCACACTCTAGGTCAAGACCTAAAGGTTATAAAAATGCAAGCATTTTTATAACCTTTTACCACATTACTAACCAACAGGTGAGATAGTGGTAAAAAACTAATCTATCAGAGATCTGGTAAATTTAAAAAAAATCTGGCTATTTTCTAGAATTCACAAATAACGTTATTAAAATTTTAAGTATTTAGAATAAACAAATACATCAAAATAAAAAGATATAGTCTGAATATAAAAGCTTTACTGATATTATTGCCAACAAATTTTTTTTTTTTAGTTATCACTACTATTTTTTACGCATTTGAAAACTATTTAAGTAATGCTATGGTTGATGTTGGTAAGAACAATACGACTAAAATGGAAGCTGTCTCTTGAATAATGTGAGAGTGAAAATGTTTAAGCAATAATCATCGCAAAGGTAAGTGTGACCCCAAAGTAAAAATTAAAACACATTCAACCAATAACAACACTAATAACACCATCGTTAGAATTCCAGTAGTTAATTGTATTCGACTCTTATTTATATAAATATATATATATATAGTAACTGGAAGACCGGGCGTTGCTTGTTAAAACGACGTTTTCTAAAAATGAAACCCAGCTAGATCGATTTATCGCCTCCGAAACCCCATTCATACTAAATTTCATGAAAATCGTTGAAGCCATTTCTGAGATTCAAATTATATATACAAAAATGCTTGTTTAAAGGTATATATATATATATACCTTTAAATTATATTTATAATATATATATATATATATATATATATATATATATATATAATAGCTGACGTTGTTTAGCAAAATCAAAAAACCAAATCATGAAAAAATAAAAACATTTTTTTTCCATGACAAAAAATAAAAATGTGGATTGAACTACCCTTAACATTTCAGGGTATGAAAAATACATTGACTGATTCTCAGACCTACCCGATATGCACTCAAAATTTCATAAAAATCGGTCGAGCCGTTTTAGAGGAGTTTGGTAACAAACACCGCCACACAAGAATTTTATATATTAGATGTGAGTTAAAAAATATATCGAAAAACTGAATTTCCTGAACTTTAAAATTAGCTAATAAGCACAACCATTGTATTCATTAAAATTAGTTTATGTACTTACAAAGTAGTGTTTGCTTTATCACGCCTTTTCAGCTCTTCCTTAGTTATAGGCGTACCAGAATACGCGTCATAGTACAACGCACTGTAACAACCACAAATAACCGACAAAAATATCAAAAAGAGTCTCATGTCTGTGATAACGTTCACCTAAAATACAAAAAATCACTCTTCAAACTATAAACAAAAAAAGCTAAATACAATTTCTTTTTATTATTGTTAAAATTGTAACAAAGTTAATTCTACGTATATACAGTATGAAATCTCTCATGTAAATGCCAAGGAGCGTGACGCGTGCATATAATTCAATAGAAGAAACGGTAATATTTGAGGAACTTGTTTCTTATAATTTTTACTTGGAAAGGAAGTTTTAATGTAAAACTGGTGGTTATTAAAGATAGGAAGGAAGGTCCAATTATTTAAAAAACGTTGTGGTATTTTACCGACTTCACAAAAAATGAGGAGGTACTAAATTCGCCTGTTTTTTTAATGTGTGTTACCTTATAACTTCTTTCCACGTAAAATGATTCTTTGTTTGAAAGCTGTTGCTTTCCCATTGGTTCCATTTAAATTTGATCAAGATCTGGTCAGTAGTTTTTGAGTAGCCAATAATGAGTGTTTAATACATTAAATCTGATTAAGGTTCCGAAGATTAAGCGGTAAAGTCGGGGTTTTTTATGCTTGCGTTTAATTATTTAAATAGCAATGAATACTGTTTCTTGTATGCCTCGAGTGTAGTAATGGTATATAGTTTTTAAATTGTATTAGTCGCTGGAAGATTTGGTTGTTAGTTTTTTAACACATTTGCTTTCTGCTTAACAAATTATGGGTCAGGAAAGTGCGCTTGGGAAACACTAATTCGTTCCTGAGCCATATGTGTGTCAAGAGATATAATCAACTTCAATATCGAATAATTCTACGAGCGTGCTTAGACTATACTGTTTTTTCATTGGACGTGCTAAGACGATAACACGGGAAAGTTTTTGATTTTTTAAATCCTAGCACAGCGCCCGAGGCTCGCGCCCCGGGCGCTGTGAAGGTTGCAATGTATGGCGCGTAACGGACCTTGATATACAAAGTGCCCGAGGCACGTGGAGCGATGGCGCACGCCATGGGCTCGCGCCCGCGACTCCTCACTCTCCTCTATATAATTTAATTGTAATTTTATTCTTTATAATTGTATTGTAGACTTTAAGAACAAAACGTAACCTTTTATGAAAATGTTTTTGGTAATAAACTATTTTTTTCTTTCATATTTATTTTACGATCATAAAAATACAGTACTTTACAGAACATGTGGGTCAATTTTGCTTTTTATTTAAGACTAGGAACGTGCTCAAAAGATATTTATGGAATAATAATAATTATTATATATTTTATTTATATATAATATAATTATATAATAACTAGCTGCGTCCCGCAGTTTTACCCGCGTAAGTCCTGGACCCGCGGGAATTCCGAGATAAAAAGTACCCTATGTCCTTTCCCAAGCTCTAGTCTATATCTGTACCAAATTTCATCAAAATCGGTTCAGTGGTTTAGGCGTGAAAGCGTAACAGACAAACAGACAGAGTTACTTTTGCATTTATAATATAACTAGCTTTTGCCCGCGGCTTCGCTCGCGTTAAGAAGTGTTATTTTAAAATTGACAAAGTTTCATACAAACTTTCATCCCCTATTTTATCCCCTTGGGGGTAGAATTAATCAAAATCCTTTCTTAGCGGATGCCTACGTCATAACATCTACCTGCATGCCAAATTTCAGCCCGATCCGTCCAGTGGTTTGGGCTGTGCGTTGATAGATCTCTATGTCAGTCAGTCAGTCAGTCACTTTTGAGTTATATATATTTAGATAGATATATATAATATATATATAGTAGGGATTATTATATATTTAGTTACACTATTTAGTAAGTTTTAAAGTTAAGTTGTTCGTCTGAAACACTTCTTAGTATTTTATGTTTAAAAAACCCAGTTTTAATCGAGTTCTCTCTGGTAGACAATTCCGCTGCCCGCGGTGTAATTTCATACTAATTTGCATTTAAAATGGACTTATAAAACTTCTCGATAGATAACTGTCTCACTTTATAACTAGTGTACCGTAGAAACCAATTTATATGAGTTTTAGATAGATCGTTTCGTTTAATAGCACTTTTAGTATGGAATAAGTTTTTATTGTTTTTGTGGTATCTATTAAAATTGCCGATAGATCTGGCCTGCTCGCCGCCATCAACTTTACATGCTTGGCCGTACTATCATGAAGTCATGATCAAGAAGTAAGCTGTATGATTTATGTGACATTTAATACATTGTTATCAAATGTAGCATTCTTGCCTAGAAGATACCTGCTTACTCTTGACTCGAAGACACCTAGATTATACCGTTCAGGGAACAAAGACGCAGGCAACGAGTTCCTCAACATCGCAGTACATATGATGAAAATAAATGCTTTAAGCGCATTTAAGACGTTTGACAGTTTTTATAAAACAGTTCCTTCAGCGGAAAATGTTGATTGATTTTATTTTTATTACAGACTAGCTTTTGCCCGCGGCTTCGCTCGCGTTAAGAAGTACAACAAACTTTCATCCCCTATTTTATCCCCTTGGGGGTAGAATTAATCAAAATCCTTTCTTAACGGATGCCTACGTCATAACATCTACCTGCATGCCAAATTTCAGCCCGATCCGTCCAGTGGTTTGGGCTGTGCGTTGATAGATCACTATGTCAGTCAGTCAGTCAGTCACCTTTGAGTTATATATAAATAAACATAAACATAACATAAACATAAACATAACATAACATAAACGCATTCACACTCACAGCCCCACACTAAGTTCGATGACTTGTATCGTGGGTGCCGGAAACATTCACATCACACACACAATCACAACCAGAACCAGAAACACAATTTTTCCGTGGGGAGAAAACTTGTGTTCCCGCCGGGAATCGAACCCGATACCCCCGCTTAGAAGGCGAACGCTCAACCAACTTAGCCAACGGGTATATATATATTTAGATAGGTAAGCATTTGGCCGCTATCTAACCTGATGGAAAGTGACGATGCGGCCGAAGATGAAACATGCTTACCTAGAAGATACCTATTCACTCTAGACTGGAAGACTCCCAGATTATACAAACAATTTGATTATGCAAACTTGATATAAATATTTATTTTAAATACATTTCCCGTTCATAGTGCGCTTGCTACAGCTACCCAACTCGTTGACACCGTTAATCCCCGACCCAACGCAATATACTTCTTTGGGAAAACTTTAATATTTGGGCTTATCCAAGATCCGTACGGCAAATTTCGTATTTAATATCTGTGTGTTTGCGAACAGATTTTGGAGGGATTTAGGTTGGTATTAAAATGATACTGTAGTAATGAATGGTTGAGCTTACGTTGAGATTTGTTTTTGGTTTTGCTTTAATTATCATGTTCAAGGGTTTATTTTGTAATAGAAGAATGCAAGTGCTCAAGCCCACTACCAGTGGGTAGCGTTCCCATCATGCTGGCGGCATTGCCTCTCTGAATTTAGTTTTACTTTAGTTTTTAGAAAATATAGGCAATTGGCCCGTAGATAGCATTCCTCTATTAAACAAAAAGGGTTTATTTGTCGGCTTGGCTTGTTTGTAGTATATTGGTATTTTTAAAAACCCAGTCTTTGGATTGTGTGATTTGAATCCTGGTCTGAGTGAAATTGTTCCTTCATTTAAAATAGCAGAATGAAAAAATAGTACTAGAAGACCACTGCCAGTAGGCAACGTTCTCAAAATCTAGTAGCATCGCTACTTTGGATGAACGACAATGCTAATCTACTGATCGAAGTATAGGACAGAATTTGGACTGTTGCCTCAATCAGATAATAATATTATTATATGAAGGGCCCCCGGTCCCAACGATCCGATCTAAATCTAAAAGGCACAAATAAAAAAACAAAAAACTCTTTCACACTCACAGTCCCACACTAAGTTCAATGACTTGTGTCGTGGGTGACGGAAACATTCACATCACACACACAAACACAAATATGTATCCACATGTCTTTATTACTACATTGAGGACTTCTGAGGCTTTCAGCTGATTCACATCTACACCACTGCTACACCAGCCCTCTTTTGCGTTCCGGGATGAAGTAATGGCTAATTATAAGTGAGTATATTAAGTAAGTAAATTAAAAAAAAAAAAAAAAAAAAAGTAAATTTATAATATAGTTTAAAAAGGCACAAAACAGTCGCTGAAGCCGAAATCGGTCAGGAAGCATCATTATAGTTTATTGTTGTAGGTTGGTATGTTGTTTGTTACTTTTAAATAATTATTTTTATGCATTTGTGTATAACAGACTTAGTGAGAAGACTTAAAAGAACTAAACCATTTCAGCTTGTGTAATGTTAGTATATATCAGTGTAATATATAGTGAGAGTGCTGCAAAAGAACACATGAACAAAGTGTATTACCCTTAAATAGAGACAATAAGAAAAGTGTTAATGGACACATTCTTAGTTTAACAATGTAGCAGTTTAAGTCAAAGCTATATTACTGATTAGCCATATTTTGGCTAGATTGTTATTAAAATAGGGCACTTTGTAAAAAGTATACTAGAAGTAAAAAAAAAAAAGTTGTGTATAAATATTTATAATCAAGTTCACGTACGCACTTAAAGATCACTCAAGGGATTGCTTAAAAATCAGAGTTGACTTTATGCACTGCTTTTGTGCTATAAGTTATATAGGCATATAAGTTAATCTGTGCTTAAATGTAACCAACTTCTTTACTTTGCATCTTCAAAACGTATGGAAATAAATTATTATTCTTTAATTCAAATAAAATATCCATTAGAAAAGGCGAGGAGCGTTTTCATCATGCAATATGCAACAATATGTGTTGCATGTTGCGGTGTTCCGGCAGTTATCCTTGAGAGCCTGCGTATTCCAGGTCTAGTGTGTTTACCAGCTTCGATCAAATCGTCACTTACCATCAGGTGAGATAGTGGTCAAACACTAGCCAGTCACAAATAAAAAAAAAAAAATGTTCATAATATCCAGTTATAAAGATTTGTGAATCGTGATATCATTAAACAGAGTGCCTCTTATCACTCAAACAGATTGATCAGGACATTTAAGGAATTTAATTCAAGCATTATTTAGATGCCTTATGTTCTCTCGGACAGACGTTTTATCTCAATAGACATCCAGCGGTGCGACATCGCCTACAAGACCCTTATCGGACCTTAGAGGTTAATGCAAGGGCCATAATTCTGTGTCAGAGGTACAAGACGTAGAGTATATGAGTATAACATGAGAATTTAAGAATGGATATGTATGTTTTTAAAATAATTTAAAAGCAAGAAAAGCTTAAAAAAATAACTTCACCGTTTTATATTCGGACCCCTTGATCAGATTAAATGAATTAAATACGCATTATTGAGGATAACTCAATAACTTCTTGTCAGATTTTAGTAAATATTAAATTGGGCCACATGGGTAGCACCATCTATCAGATAATAAAAGAATCATCAAAATCGGTTCACCCAGAACAAAGTTCTGAGGCACACATAAAACAACTGTAGAATTGAAAACCTCCTACTTTTTCTAAACATGGTATAATAGAAACATTAAGTCGTTATTGTACGTACAACTTACTTCTGATTTCAATTGTAATGACTTGGTCATTTATAATTTTGGGAGTAACACCAAAGAAAATGAATACCTGTTTATGCACCTGATGCATATATAATAATCGCACCTAATTTTTACATAATTTAAAGAATAGGTGTTTCACTTTCGATGATGTTGGTTTAAAAAATCCAAGGTGATTCCACCTTGGATTTTTTAAATTACGAGTAGATTGTGATTATTGTTAATTCGAAGTGAAACACCTATATTTGTTTTAGTAAAATCTTACATGAAATTGACTGAATCACCAGATTTTAGAATATTTTTATAACAACAAGGTCTGTCAGTCAGAGTATTTTCCGCTTACCCTCTGTGACGTGATGTTAGAATTTAATTAAATTAAAATTTCTGCGTAGGCTTGGCGCCTTGGTCCAATGTGGCCATTCATACCAAGTCTGGAATTCCTGGGCCTATTTAAGTCCAGTGATTTTGGAAGACATAGTTCGAGCTGGGAATTCGGCTATCCTGCTTCTGATAATAACAAACAGATTATGAACGTTGGGTTGAGAGGTCAGCTACCTTACCAATAAATAAGCATAAATGAATGAGCGTGATTTGATCCATTTTTCACGCTTTATATTAGCTTCACTTGTATTGTAACCGACTCCTTTGGCCGCGATTTTGACGCACTTTAAACGGTCAGATTTCATTTAAACTTTGTAGAATTATCGAGGACCTATGGCAATACACTAATTTGATAAGATTATTCCATTATTCAATTGCAAAAATAAGTAAAAAATAAATAATAGTTAAAAAAAAAAACAAATAACACGCTTTATATAGAAAACCAAACTAAAAAAATAGATTTTGTTTTTTAATAAATTTGAATTAAGAATATTGTTATTTTTTTTATAAATATTAATTAATAATAGTGTAATAATAAGAAAAAAAAATATTAAAAGAAAAGCGCATGGTGTCAATATTTGGTCAATATTGGTTATAAATATTTCATTGACAGTTACGAGAAGAAGGATTATCATTTCGATAATATATTAAAAAGCACCCCGCGCTTTTTTTTTAAATAATTTTTTTTTTCTTTTTTACACTATTATTAATATATATTAATAAAAAAAAAATACACTATTCTTACTTCAAATTTATTAAAATGTATTTTCTATTTTTTAGTTTGTTTTTCTATACAAAGCGTGTTTTTTCGTTTTTTAACTATTATTTATTTGCTATCAGCTGTAATTTCTCTTTACAATCCACTTCTTCGAAAAAATATATGAAAGATTATTAAAAAAAAAAACCCAATTAACATTAAAATGTTTGCCAAATAACACGAAATCTCTACCACGGAATAAATAATAGTAAGCCTTCTACGCCTTTATAGCAACTTTTTGAGTTCCAAAACCAGCACGAATCAAAAATAACGTGCATATTACTGCAAATAAGGCAATTCGCCCGAACATTTCTACGAAGATTAGTACCACATTTGTCCAACGTTTGTCCCTGAATTTGAACCTATAAACAGTAAGTGCACTTTCTTGGAATCTAAAGACTATTAAACCAGTTAATAACGCATGAGACTAGGCGTTTACTGCGTTAAAATTATTTTGTCATGCTTATAAATGGGGTAGATATAAATTAATGTGAAAATTAACTGCCCGTTAGCTCAGTTGGGTGAGGGTTCGCCTTTAAAGCAGGTGTATCGGGTTTGATTCCAGGCGGGAACGCAAGTTTTCTCCCCAAGGAAAATTTGTGTTTCTGGTTCTGGTTGTGATTATGTATGTGATGTGAATGTTTCCGGCACCCACGACACATGTCATCAAACTTAGTGTGGGGCTGTGAGTGTGAAATCGCTTAAAAAAATTAAAGTGGATCGGTCTGACTAATGTCATCATCAGTGACAAACAGTTGTTAACATCGAAAATAATATTTCCGTTTTGTTTAGAATTAATAACGTGTTATGTAAAATGTTGGTCACACAACCAAAAATATTAAAAAACTGCTTGTCAATAATATCGGATGCATCCATACTGCATTAACAGTGTGTTTGTAAAGGCGAACACGTACGCGCAACCAATGCTACACAAATGTGTATCGATTACCATATTACGGGGAGGGAATCTCAAACAGATTTAATGTTTAATGATCCAATCGTTGGGATGTTTTTTCAGAGGCTGTTTTACTGTAAATAGTGTTGCATTTACATAACGTTCTACTTTATAGTGAGTTGTGTTTGGAAATGGTACAGTTTTTGAACCTGTTAGTCTAGTTGGGTGCGCGATCTAAGCAGGGGTAGCGTGTTCGATTCCCGGCGGGAACACAAGTTTTCTCCTCGAGGAACATTTGTGTTTCTGGTTCTCACAGTGTGAAAGCGTTTATATAATACTAGCTGTCCCGGCGACCTTCGTTCCGCCTAACAGTCAATAAATGTGCATATTTAGGAAGCCATACCCGGCATGCGTTATAATGTCACGTGACTATATTATTACAACCTTCATGTTTATGTTTGCCTAGTACTTTACCAAATCCGAGTGACGTATGAGAAAATGGAAAGCATGTCGAAATGTAAAAAAAATATTTAAAGAAATGTACGTTCTTAAAAAGTATCCTATAACCTTCTCCTGGCTCTAAACTACCTCCCTGCCAATTTTCAGCTAAATCGGTTCAGCCGTTCTTGAGTTATAAGTGGAGTAACTAACACGACTTTCTTTTATATATATAAGATTTATAAATCTAGTTAAATGTTGATAATTCATCAAAAAGGAGGAGGAAAAAAAGTAAACATAAACCTTTTCACACTAAATTTGAGTACCTGATCTTGGATGCTGGATTCATTTATTTGTTAATTTAATAACTTGTTTGTTGTGCATATTGCATGGTCATGACGTATAGTAAACTCATACCTGGATGACCGAGCTTTGCTCGTTGGAGTCGTTTCCAAGATTTATATATATAGATATATATAATATACACAAGAATATATAGACGAATTGCTCGTTTAAAGGTATTAGATAAAAATACCAATTACTAACAAATCGAAACATAAACGCTTTCACACTCGCATCCCTACATTAAGTTTGATCACTTGTGTCTTAGGTTCCGGAAACAATCACATCACACACACAATCATTCACATTCAGAACAAGAAACACTAATTTCCCTTGGAGAGAAAAAATGTCTTTCCACCGGAAATCAAACCCTATACCCACTGCTTCAAAGGCGAAACCGCACCCAAAAAAGCCGTGAAGCCGTCAAAACATGGGTCTTGGGATATTTATCTCCATAAGGATAGAGTATTTGTGCTCTACGTTTTGCTTGCTTGTCATATGGACCTGTCAGGGTTTTAAGGCATCCTGAAAGGCTTACAATATGGCGTAAAAGTCTTACGCCCAACAACCGGGACTGAAGTGTCCGAAGGACAGTAACACTCTTTTGAAAATCGCACTTAACGGTCACTGTTTAGTACTTACGTGTCAATCAGTCACCTATTAGTACCTTTTATTTTTTAAACCTTTTAATTTTTTATGTCTAATTATTAAAAAGAACAGTCATGCATGTACGATGCTCATCTTATTGAGGAGTTAACGCCATAAGATCGGTACGAAGTAATAAATATTATGAAGAAACGAAATTATAAAGAATAAAAAATATCAGATTCTCACGCATACTATTATGTTAAATGTACTTTATAAATAGTTAAGGTCGGGTATTTTTTTTTGACCTTGATTAAGTTTATGCATCAGCTATTTTGTATACAATAACTTCTTAAATTTTTATACCTAGCGGTCTTTCGTTTTCATAATGAAGTGTTTAATTACGTTAATCTTGGCATTGACTTTCTAAGTGAGAAATAAAAATAATTAGGTAAGGTAGGTGACCGATGCAAGACTCCAAAGCCTAGAGCATTGTAGAAAGGTTGCAAGCTTGTTTGTCTTGTGTTGGATTAATTTTAGTGTCCGAATAGACCGGAGTGTCCCACGGAATTGCATGATTTAACTCTTCCATCCTATTTCTACCATCGAACAACCTGAAGTACAACCATGCGAAAATGATTTTTCCAAGTAATATTATAAATCCGAAAGTTTGTAAGTGCGTAAGTATGTTTGTTCCCTCTTCCCGCTTTAACGGCTTAACGGATTTAGATGAAATTTGGAATTTACATTGATAATATCTAAGATTAACACATAGGCTACTTTTTAACTGGATAATAGCGGGCGGAGCCGCGGGGCACGGCTAGTGATAAATATTCCAGCACTGCGCCAGGAGCGTTTTGGTTCCTCGTTTATTATGCGAACCGCAAAGGAGTGGTACTCCTTGCCCGAGTCTATCTTTCCCAATGTTCTATTAGTTTTTAAGTCATGAGAGATATCTTTCAGGCAAACGTGGTCCATTGTTGTCATATTTAATTACCATCAGATGGAATAAGAGTCAAGCGTTTGTTTAACGTGAAAAAAAAATTAAGCTCATATAAATTTATTTTATTGCGTATATTGTAAATTATTTTTAGAATAGTTCCCAAGTGTTTCTAAGTTGCATTAATGTAATGCCATAATTTTACTGCACTTTTAACAGCTCGATGACGGTTATAAATAACAAATTAATATTCATGAAAACCTTTACTTTTATGTGGACATCAATTTTCAATAGTGAATAGTGATTAGTCGCAAACACCGCCTTTGGCAAAGACAACAATTTTTACAAGCTATTTACCTCTAATTAACTACTACTTGATTTTATTTCTCTAGAAATAGGAGTTTGAATTGCCTGGCAAAATATTTGCGAACAGCAAAACGTGATTGTAATTTTCAACAAAAGCAACATTGTAATTTCGTCGCCAAAATAACCAGATATTTAACTTTCTATCTAAGTCTGGTACATTTAAGGGTCATGATATGTAAAAACAAGCTTTCCAGCTGTACATTTAAGTTGGTTTGATGCTTATGAATAGGCAATAAGATGTCTTGAGGCGTTTGATTCTATGCAGTGGTTAATGGTGGTTGTGTAGGCAAGTTAATGTATATTAATGCCAGTTTTGCGGTACTGGATGCATCCGCTGTTATTTGCATCTTTGGATAGGTCGTCGATTGCTCTGCTAGTCAGTTATGAATAGTGTTTAGTATCTTGTTTGGAGATAAAAGTGGTAGAGCTGGTGAAATCAAGGCAATATAAGCTTTCACACTCACAGCCACACACTAAATTCAATGACTTGTGTCGTAAGGGCTCAAAAAATCAAAATCAAAATAGTTTATTCACATGGGTCCCAAAGAGACACTCATGAAAGTTAATGATTCTATTGCCAGATTCGCAATATTACAGCCATCTCGAGAAGAACTTGGTAAGAAACTCGGCGGCGCATTTTTTTTAAAACATTCTTAATCTCTAATACATCATTTTATTAACCTAGGTTTTATTAATTTAATTAGGCTGGAAATATTCACGTCATACACACAATCATATTCAGAACCAGAAACAAAAATGTTCCTTGGGGAGAAAACCTGTGTTCCATCCGGGAACTGAACCCGAACCCCTGCTTAGAAGGCGAACGCCACCTAACTAACGCAGTTCAAATACAGCAAAAAAGATGCAGCTACGAGTATGTAGGAGTTATTTGCTTGTTATTCGTTTACACTCATTAGTCACGTCACGCAGGCAAGTGAAACTATATCCAGGTGGCCTATTAACTGCTACGGCAATTTCAGGATTTGCCAGGCCATCTGAAGGCATACGACAAGGCTAAGCGACCTTATGTAGAGGTGGTTCTTTTATCCATTATAAGCTAGCAGTTGACTTCTACCTCACCTGATGAGAGGAGATGATACGGCTGAAGACGAAGCGTGCTATAAGATATTTATTCAGTCTAGATATGAAGGTACCCAGACTATACTGTTCAGGGAACAAAGAAGAGGCAATTGAGTTTCACTCCTTCGCTATACGGATGATTAACGTAGAAGCAAATTTTTTCAAGCGATCTGGTAAACCTACTATATGATGATGTTTGGGAGTCTTGGTCACTATCAAACAACAAGTTGTCACTAGGGAATCACTATTAAATATTAAATATATTAAAAGGGCATGGGTATTTAACACCCATCTTACAAAAATCTCAGAACTCTGGCTTCCAACGAACGGGGTTCCAGTGTGTCACAATATAATTTTTAATAGACAGCGGCCATAAAAATTTAAGCCAAATCCTGTACAATCTGTTTTTTAAAAAGAAAAAATGCCCTGATTCCTAAATAAAGAAGATAAATTGATAAAATGCAATAATAATAATAAGTACGAGATGTCCGTCGTATGTTTGGACACGCCTGATATGTTATTATTAAAATGTAATTATACCAAAGGGTCTCTTAGCGTTGTCTACGGCTCCGCTAATGCCTTACAAAGGTCCGGGCACAGACCCGTGAGATTAAATAAATACTTGGATGATAATTACACAGAGATATTATCTTTTCAACAATATTTGGAAAATGTTAATGATAAATGTTTATTTGTTAGTGGTTAGTGGTTAATGTTCACAAACAATTTATTTGCATAATGAGTTTATACACAATAATTATAAATTTTGCTAATGATAGCAATTAATCATCATGTATATATTTTAAATGATGTTATTGGAACCAAAGTTCCTTATCGCGCGTTGCGAAAGGGGGCTAGACGGAAAAAAAAAGACCAAAAGCTGTAACGACACTTTTTGCTATAGTTGTAAGCCATACCACGTTCTCGTCCGATCACCGAAGTTAAGCAACGTCGGGCGCGGTCAGTACTTGGATGGGTGACCGTCTGGGAATATCGCGTGATGTTGGTTTTTGCATGTTTCTTTTAATTTTGGAACGAAAGTTCCTTATCGCGCGTCGCGAAAGGGGGCTAGACAGAAATTGAACTTCGTTCCATCCGGGTGTCCCTTGACACCTCTCAAGTTTTTTTTTGTTATATATTTGAAATACATATTATTATACAGCCAAATTATAACTTACCGAGTAGAGAAATGGTAGACAGATGTTTCTCCAGCATTCCAACTAAGCTAATTTCCCTTTCAAAACAATTGCTGTTCCTAATGAATCACGCACTAAAAATACACCCAGATTGGGAAATTCCCCCGTCATCCCTGAACAATTTGGAACACAATAGACGTAAAATAAACACACGGAAGCCAATAGAAGCTGCACGCTACATTGGAGTGAAATCGAGCGTTACGCGAAATGTAGCGAGCTTGTCCGCTGAAATAGGTTTATTTATATCTGTAAGTGAATTCTAGAAACTGATTGGAGGTTCTGAAGCAATGGCTTCGAAATTCGAAAGTTCACTCTTTAGAAATATATTGCTTTAGGTAGGTATAAGAAGTATGTGTGGGAGTTTTGCCGCGAAAGTGAAAAAAAATGCGTTGTTGATTTTGTATAATTTTCTAAAACCTGTGGTTCTTCGAGGGTAAATGTGTAATAATGGTAGATTATTAACCGTTATTACTAAGAAACCTGCATAAGTGTAGGCAAATCATACAAAGTTGAGAAGCGTGATTTTCGCCTTTGCTCCAAAACTCTAATAGAAGTTCTATTCAATATTTTACCACTTTACTAGAGCATGACTTGAATATGACTAGACCTAGACTCTATTACTTGACTATGACTGTGACTTGTGACTAGGACTTTTAATTTGAAATACACTTGAAATATGTTATAATTGACACTGGCTAAATGCACAAGATTGCAAATCAAAAAAAAAAGTATGTGTGATTGGAAATTACGAGGAAGGGAAGGTTTGGTTTTTGATTAGTTAAAGTTAGATTTTTAGTGTTTTTTTTCTGTCGGCTATTTGAAACTGTAATGCCAACCTTTTTTTTTTTTTTTTTATTCTCGATAGGCACGCATTTGACCACCATCTCACCTGATGGAAAGTGACGATGTGGTCGAAGATGGAGCATGCTTGCCTAGAAGATACCTGTTCACTCGAGATTTAAAGACTCCTAGATTGTACTTAACGGGAAACACAGACTCGGGCAAAGAATTCCATTCCTTAGCAGTACGTATAATAAATGTGGAAGCAAAACGCTTTGTACGCACCCTTGGAATATCGACCATAAACCGATGTCGCGTGGCTGATTGTCTGGATGTCCGATGGTAAAAGGGGGATGGGGGAATCAAATCATGCAATTCCGTGGCACACTCTCCGAAATGTATCCTATAAAAGACCGATAGACTTGCGACCTTACGACGATGTTCTAGGCTTTGAAGCTTCACATCCGTCAGTTCTTTGCAGTTTATTAGTCTCTTAGCTCTGCGTTCAACCTATAGTTATGGATACATAAATAAATAAAAAACTCAATGGGTTTATCTACTTTAGTTCAGAAGTTCTCACCTTCTTCCGTCTCCATCATCTGACCAACTCCATGTTACCATCATAATCGGACATCGGGAATTGGGTCTAATTTAGCTTGCAAGATTTGATTACAGGCCAACATAGACAAAGGGACAGATGAAACTAAATAAAAGCTTGTTATAATTAAACGCAAGCAAAGCTTAAAAAAACCGACTTCACCGCTTTATCTTCGGAACCTTGATCAGATTCAACGCATTTATGACAATACCTCAAAAACTTGTGATCAGATCTTACCCAAATTTAAATGAGACTACATGGAAAGCACCAGCTTTCCAAAAAAAATAATCATCAAAATTGGCGCACAAAGACAAAAGTTATGATAACTCAAAAACTACCAGTCAGATCTTGATCAAATTTAAACGGGACCAATTGGAAAGCAACATCTACCAAACAAAAAAAAATCAATATCGGTTTACGTGTCACTCACGTCCGTAGGAGGATACCCCTTAAGTCTGACTCCCTACACGTGGTCCCCGGGTGGTGCTAATCAGGTGACATTTGAGAGGTGGTAGAGCATTTTGTGAGTTGCTCGCCTGGCTTGCTACCAAAGTAGCTTACCACCATCAAGTTGAAAGTCTGCCGCCAAGCCAAATACGGTGTTCCGGCAGTTATCCTTGAGAGCCTGCGTATTCCAGGTCTAGTGTGTTTACCACCTTCGATCACATCGTCACTTACCATCAGGTGAGATAGTGGTCAAATACTAGCCTGTCACAAATAAAAAAAAAAAAAAGTGGAACGAAGTTATGAGGTAACGCACACAAAAAGAAAATACAGTCGACTTATGTACCTCCTCCTTTTTTGTGAAGTCGGTTAAAAGAACAAAATTTTGATAGCTACATCAATATACATACCAAAAACAGCTGAATAATAAGAATTTTAATCTTACCTTTAACTGCACATAACGTTTCGTTCTGGTTACGACTTCATCGACCATTAATTGTTATTAAAAGTTATTATTCCATTCATACCTCCCATTAAATTGCAATACCCTTCCATTATAACTCTATCCCATAAAGACCTTTTACCTGCGACGTTAAAAGCTATGAAAAGCGTTTCAATTTCCACTTTTAGCTGAATTTATAGCCTTACAGGTGAAACCTGGCGCGGACACAAAAGGATTTATGTGAGGAATTTAATTGAAAAGCGTCAAAATCATTAAGAGTGGATTCTTAAGATTCCTCTCATTATACATGACCAAACACAACGTTTCCGTCCCGTTAAATTTAAATTAAAACAGGAATTAGCGTGACTTACGCGTTGTCGATGTCTAGATCAACAATTGTTTTGGCTTCATTCGGAATCCTTCTTCGGGATGAGTGCAGAGCGCTCGCCGTCGCGTCCTACCTCGCACTCTAGGTCATTTAAGAGTTCAAAATGTGCGTGAGTTTTATTAAATTAAAATTAACATAGGAATTAGCGTGATTTACGCGTTGTCGATGTCTTAATTGACAATTGTTTCGGCTTCATTCGGAAGCCTTCTTCAGGATGAGTGCGGAGCGCCGTTGCGTCCCACCTCGCACTGAGTGCGTGAGTTTTTATCAAATAGTTTCCGTCGCGATTTGTCAAGCGCGTTTTGTATAATATATATTCGTCAGATTGGTATTTAAACAATAAAATTATATGTTTTTTATACAAACAAACAAACGCATACACATTCAAAATTCTAAGAAGCATCCGTAAAAGTGTTCGGGTCTTAATTTTTCTACTTTTGTTTTGTGTTATATTATCTGTACTAGTCGTGCTCCTCGGTTTTACCCGCGTTATTAAAATAAAACTATTCGTGTATAAGCTTATGAACAAATGTAAGAGCTATATGCATTAAAAAAAATATCCAAACCCGTTAAGTTACAGCGTGACGAGACAAACATACTTACACACTTACACACAATCTTTCGCATTTATAACATAAGTGTGAAGTGTGATTATCATAATAACAGTAGGGATAAATTCCGCTATCTAATTTAACATATTTACCTCGATTATTTAATTATTAATGCATTAAATCGTGTTTCAATTGAAAACAGAACATAAGTGTTCTCAACAACGGCAGAGGGTTTCAAGCGTTTTAGTAATTAATGACAATTAAAACGACTGGTTATTTGGTCTATTCTTGTATAAAACTGAATATAATTCAGAACCGCGACTTCGCTTGCTTTTTACACGACCATGGCGAAGCAAAAGGGAAGGTTACAATACAATACAAAACACTGTTGTATACAAAAAAATATAAACAATGACAAATAATATATCACAATCATTGCGGTAGTACAATGGGCGGTCTTGTCACTTAAAGCGATCTCTTCTAGACAACGTTTGGATGGACAGTAACAGAAGAATAAAAAGACGGTGGTGTACAATAAAAAAAAATATAATAGTACTATTATTCACACCTACTCTAGATACTAATACATAAATAAAACAATATACACTAATATATATTATTATTATTATTATTATATATACATAAATACTGAATGCAAATAATTATAGAAAATAATAACTTATAACAGAATATAAACTGTTAATATGAAGCGTTTTAAAAATTTGTAAGATAAATTAATTAGGTTAGTAGGTTCGATAAATAGTGTTTTTTATACTAAATTTTTAAAAATTGCAGTGATTTAAGGTAATGATTTTAGCAACGTATGTATGTTCGTTTGTTCTGTCGGTGTTCATAATTGAAACCGATTAAACCGTACAGGTTGATGTTGATTTTTTCAATTCTACAAGTGTCAAAAGGCTTGTTCTATTGATTATTAAAACGCAAGCAAAGCTTAAATAACCGATTTCACTGCGTTTTAGCTTGATCGATTTTGATACAATTTATATGGAACCACATCTGCAGTATAATCTACACATACAATCGATTCATAATTGCCGGAATTATCGTGTAACATAAATATAATAAATTTATTATATTTATGTTATATATATTAAATAAAATATATTAAATAAACATACAGTCGAATTGAGATCCTCCTTTATTGAAGTCGGTTGAAAAATATCACGAAATGATAATTATGAATGTAACTTTAAAATAAAACCACTAACATATAAACGCTAGGTTAGCAGTATTACATACCGGGCTAGTAGCATATTCATGTTCATATTCATTTATTTATTGCAATCTATAATAATAAAACCACAAACATATAAACGCTAGGTTAGCAGTATTGTACATACCGGGCTAGCAGCATATTCATATTCATATTCATTTATTTATTGCAATCTATAATAATAGTAATATACAGGTGTTTTTTAAGAGCATTGTACTATGGTGTTACAAAAACTCTATTACGCTAATTCGACTCACTTTTTGGTGGGTTAATTTACAGACTAATAATATTTAATCGCTTATAAAAATAAAAGGATGTAAAAAAAATAAATATATTAGCATTTATTCTTTTGCTGTAAGAATACAATAATTCATTTTATATTTTCATATATTATAATCACTTAATAGCAGTAAGCGCCCCCACGTTGTAACATAATTATGTATATCTATTTTTTAAATTTCAGATAGGTAAGCATTTATCCGCTGTTTCACTTGATGAAAAGTGATGATGCGGCGGAAGATGTAGCATGATTACCTGGAAGATATACCTATTAACTCTAGACTTGAAGATGCTGGCAGTGAATTCCACTCGTTCGCTGTACGGATGATAAGACGGAACAAAATGCTTCGAGCGGATGGGTAATCCTACTAATATTATAAATCCGAAAGTTTGTGTGTAAGTGTGCAAGTATGTTTATTCTCTCTTCACGCTTTAACGGCTGAACGGATTTGGTTCTTAACACATAGGCTACTTTTTAACTTGATAATAGCGGGCGAAGTCGCGGGGCACGGCTAGTCAACTATGCATATATGCATATGCATATAATGTCTACATTTTATGCATATATGCATATGCATATAATGTCTACATTTTAAGAGTGCGCACAGGATTTACATGAGTTAATTCCATCATGCAAAAGGGGCAATACAATCTAACAACAAGATAAACTGTCAAACGTCATCCATTTATGGTTGACATACCTCCAGTTCGCTCGGAGCGTTTCATCATTCGTACGGCGAAGGAGTGGAACTCAGCACCTGTGTCTTTGTTCCCGAGGGGTATAATTTGGTAGTCTATAAGTAAAGAGTGAATCGTAATCTTCTAGACAAACATCTTCGCTCGCATCATCACTTTCCATCAGGTGATTGGTGGTCAAATGTTTGTCTATACAGCGTAAAAGAAATGCTAGTGACCAAAATTCATGATCAAAGAAGTGTTTCACTTCTCTAAGTTTTGTTTTTGTCTCTTTTCGAGGCATACTTGAAGCATCTAGCTTCAGCAGCAAAGCATCCAGGCGTCCGTTTTGAGAGCCATTCGGTGTCTTTGAGTCCACGCCCAACTTGCGTCAGTAATGGACTGCGAAATCGTTTCAAGTATACACTTCCCAGAAACGGATGTTTTTCTTGTCTCAAAATTAATGGCTTGTCTAGTGAATTATATTTGGAAGTTGGAGTTTCGAGAAACGTGAGCAGGAATTGTGAGAACTTGAAAATAAGTCTAATTGGAGCTGATAATAAAAATAAAGGAAAAGTACCTAATAAATTAGTTATGTCTCTGAAGAAATTATAAGGTAACATATGAAAAATGTATTTGATTCAACTTTTTTACATAGTAATGATAGTGAGAATCTAGAATATTTTCTAAATAGTATATAATAAGTATTTACTAAATCTTTTAGATTATTGAAGGGCTTAAATAAATGGGATTTTAACGTTTTCACCCTCACAGCCCCTAATCGAAATTATTATACGCAATAATTGGTCCCGGAAACATTTACATGAGAAATACAAATATTCCTTGGAAGAAAAAAAATTTCCTGCCGGGAATCGAGCCCGATACTCCTGCTTAGAAGGCAATAGCACACTTATTATTTTATAATTAAGCCATCGTCGGGCAGATCAAATATCAGAACACAGTATTAGAAAACAAAAACATCACTTGAGGTTTCGAATCTGCGGATTTCATACCTAGGTGTAAGTGTAGTAAGAATGTGAATCTTTAGGAATTATATACCGCATAGGTAAAGTAGTGCCGATATAGACGTACGGTATTCAACTGTGGGGCTTTACCAAACATACATATCATACAAAGATTACACAACAAAGTACTCGGGGGCATTGTTAATGCACCATGGTACAATAGAAATGACGTATTCATCGGGATCCGTAAGTGAAACTCGTCGCTAGTGTTATAAAAAGACTCGCCAAAGCTTATGAACAAAAACTTCATCACCATATGAACGTTGAGGTAATCCTGCTTCTTGACAACGCAGACTTGGCAAGAAGACTCAAGAGTACTAAACCTTTGGAGTTAGAGTAGTGATGTGACAATGTTATATAGTGAGTGTTATTAACAAAGAAAAAAAAACCGACTTCACTGCTTTATCTTCGGAACCTTGATCAGATTTAACGTATTAAAAACGCATTATTGACAATAAATCAAAAACTAGTGATCAGATCTTGACCTAATTTAAATGGGACCACATGGAAAGCAACATCTATCAAACAAACAAATAATTTTCAAAATCAAGTTATGAGGTAAAAGTAACACATAAAAAAAAGAAAAAAACATTCTACTTGAGTACCTTCTCCTTTTATGTGAAGTCGGTAAAAACAAAGTGTCTCTCTTCAATAGAGACAATAAGAAAAGTGTCATTAGACACATTCTATTCTTATTTGCAGTTTAGGTCAAAATTAAATTACTTTTTAGTCTTACGGCTAGATCGTAATTAGTATGCCGTAATTGGTACGTCATTAACAAAAAAACATAGGTACAAACTATTCAAGCAAAAGCTAAAACCACTATACTTTGTTAAACTGAGCGAAAATGAAGCCAAGAGCAAAAACCAATAACATCAATACCATTATCGACATGATTAATGTAGGTACGTGTCAGTATGATGACTTGCTAACGGGAGATGAGCGACGGTTCTTCGCTTTTATTGCCATAAGGCACAACTTAACGCAGCTTTGACCTTATTACCCGACTACGGCAAAGCGTAGAAGAGTAATGATTTTATGACCGTAGCGTATATGTTGGTATATAATTATGTATTTTAGTGTTGAGACACTGGATCCGTGGAGACCGGGAGCTCATTCTATTTTCAAAATTCTATCAGAGCGCTTGGTTGAAGCTACGCGTGATCAAATTGCTGGCACTTATTTGGCTCAACGTATTAGCATTGCAATTCAGAGAGGCAATGCCGCCAGCATGATGGGAACGCTACCCACTGGTAGTGGGCTTGAGCACTTGAGTTACCTATAAGCTCGATGTCTTGTAGGTAACTTAGTTCTTTGCTGTACATAGTTTTAGTTTAGTTTTAGGAAATATAGGCAATTGGCCAGTAGTTAGGCACTTTTGAAATGTAAAAAATTATGTATGTACGTCTATGTATGTTCGTTTGTTCTCTCACAGAATCCAAACGTATTAATCGATTGTAACGTCTAGGGCATCGTTAAATTCATCTCATACTACACCCGTAACCTACTTCAATATACTAGATGATATTAGGTTGAAAAAAACAAAAATCATCGTCACGGGTATCATGGAACATTTTTACATATAGGACGTTTTGAGAATGGGATAAACGTAGAAGCGAAACGCTTCGAGCGAATCGGAGGTATGTCAACCATATATAGATAATGGGACTTCCTGCGAAGTCGATCTTTTTAGAATGGAACATTCTGCGAAATTTTCTTGAGGTGTTAAATTTTGAATTCGCAAAACGGCTTGGCGGTTGAATTATTATTATTTGTCAATTATGTCCTCGGAAGGTATTTTATTTTAATTATGCCGTGGAAAATTTAACCACTCTGATAAAATGTGATGACGTCAGACGTTAAATAGGTTTACATAGATATCATAGAAACAAAAGATAATTTTTAGTCTTAATAATATGTATGTTAAAGTGCGTGTGAAACTAAATTGAATAGCTACTTAAAATCATAATAATACAAGGTTTTAAAATAGCGTAAGTATAGTTAAATCAAAAGAAAATAATTTAAACGCAAGCAATGCTTAAGAAAACCGACTTCACCGCTTATATTTTGGTTTTAGCTTGATTGATTTCGATAAAGTGTATATAGGACCACCTTTGCAGAATGATCTACAAAACAAACAAAAATCATCAAAATCGATTGGCGGAATTATCGCGTAACATACATAATAAAAATATACAGTCGGATTGAGAACCTCCTTTTTTGAAGTCGGGTGAAAAATAGGTATCAATAAATGATATGAATGCTACTTTCAAATAAAACCACAAACATATAAACGCTAGGTTAGCAGTATTGTACATACCGGCATTGTACTACGGTGTTACATAAACTTTATTACGCTAATTCGTCTTACTTTTTGGTCGGTTAATTTATAGACTAATAATAGTTAATTAATCTAATATATTTAAAAATCAATGCCACTTTTCGTTGTTATTTTATAACTCAAGAACGGGCTCACCTATCCAAAACAAATGTTTAGGCTTTGTTCGGACTATTTAGTAGATGGTTTATGTGAAGTTTGCACAAAATCGGTCGAGCGGTTCTTCATTTATCACACCGGGCGAAGCCAAGGCGGATCGCTAGTCACTTATAAAAATAAGTTTACCAATAGGGAGTATGCATGACCTCTTGACTAGGTAAAGTGTTTTGTTTATTAATCTCTATTTGTAATTATGTAGCTAGAATTCACCAGCTGTACACTATTATCATCATTATCATTATTACAAAAAAAACAGTCGTCTTGAATACCTCATCCTTTATTGTGAAGTCGGTAAAAAAATTAGTTTATTATTATTAAAAGTAATGGCTTTATTAAAACTATTAAAAATTTGTTCTTATTCGCTGATCCAATTTGACTTTAACTAAGTCATATTATGTTAGTTTTATGGTAACACATCAAATCCAAACATTTCCCGCTCATCATCCTCCCCCACTTAAAGTCGCACATACGCCATCCCAATATCCCGGTTTGTCCAAACACTTGTGTCCCAATAACTTGCACGTGTCGCGAGATATCTCAATTTGATCGCCACTTATTGCCCTTTAAGCTCACAACTCATTATTAAATCAACTCTATCTTCTGAAAAATAGAGTCTAGTTTCGCAAATGTGGAAATGAAAAGCTTATCAGATTTTTCTCGCATCGTCAGACGAATTAATATAGCATGAAAGTGACAGAGTGTTTGGTAAAGTTCAATATGATTATATATTTATTCGGGTAGTGGTAAGCAGATGTGAGTTTGTGATATGAATACATTTAAACATCTAACATCAAATCAGAATTCATTTACACGTGGATAGATTGTACTTGCCTTAATGACAGATTATATAACAGATGATTAAGAATAGATTTGAGAGGTGGTAGAGCATTTTGTGAGTTGCTCGCCTGGCTTGCTACCAAAGTAGCTTACCACCATCAAGTTGGAAGTCTGCCGCCAGGCCAAATACGGTGTTCCGGCAGTTATCCTTGAGAGCCTGCGTATTCCAGGTCTAGTGTGTTTACCAGTTTTGATCACATCGTCACTTACCATCAGGTGAGATAGTGGTAAAACACTAGACTGTCAAAAAAAAAAAAATTACTTGTTAAAACTATTTTAATGACAAGCTTTTAGAAGTCCGCCATATTTGATTTAAAGTGACATCACATTATATTTCGAATTATTCTATCAGCAAGCCCTTTCATTTGATGCCCGTGCATTAAAATTACTTGTCCGCCATTTTGAGTTTTCCTCCATGTTTGATTTAGAATGACGTCATACAGCTATTGTCATCCAAACTACACGTGATATTAACGAATATGAATACTTGAATTCCAGCTCAATGGTTTAAAGGTATATGTTTCAAAATTAAATTGCTAGATTCCACCCGGACAAACACACATACATTGCAAGTTAAATAAAAGCTTGTAATAAGAACGTAAGGCATAAGAGTTGTGTGCAAAATCGATATCTAGACTATATTTTACAAAAAAAATCTGAAAATGAATTACCACTGGGAAAGCTGGTAGATAATGCTTCATAGCATTAAGCTATTCTTTATAATACTCAGGTAATATATATGTATCTAGTAGGTATATTATGTTTAGCATTAGCATAACGTATTTCTTTTCTGAACGCTATAATCTACGAGTCTTCAAGTCCAAAGTGAATAGGTTAGGGATACCTATTCACACATATCTCACCTGATGGAAAACGAAGATGCGGCCGAAGATGAAGCATGGTTCAAGATTTCGGCAATTCAATCTTCGGCCGCATCTTAGTTTTCCATCAGGTGAGATAGTGGTCAAATGCTTGCCTATCGAGCACAAAAACAAGAATTAAAGATCAATATTAATTCGTTATTTGAAAAAGGAAATTTTAAACAAAAGACTAACTAAGAACCTAATATAACTCACGGTAACAAGAAAGTAAAAAGCAAAGCTAAGAATGGATGTCCTATTCAGTTAGAGTCTGAATGCGTACCCCATCGTAAATTAAGTCGTTTCTGTAAGACCGTTCTGTGTTCATTTCGCAGGCCGTTAGTGTTGCCATTCTACCGTGCACTCAAAGAGCAGTAATGGTCTGTGTAAAGTAAGTGCATTGACTCTTGATTCAGGGTGCACTGAAATTCGTGAAGATATGTTTTGGCGGGATTCTTAAGAGGGAAAAATCGGTTGCTTTATTTTAAGTTTGATTTTAGAAGTTTCTAGTTAAAAAGTATTTTATATCTACAACTTTGTTAAAAGTAAAATAATAAATGTAATAAATAAACGCGTTCACACTCACAACCCCACATTAAGTTCGATGACTTGTGTTGTGGGTGCCGGAAACATTCACATCACACACAAACACAACTAGAACCAGGAACACAAATTTTCCTTCGGGAGAAAACTTGTGTTCCAGTCGGGAATCGAACACGATACCTTGAATCTTAGAAGGCGAACGCCACCCAATTACGCCAACGAGCAGTTTAATTAAATACTAAATAATGAATCAATACTTATGTGTTTGTTTATCATTACAACAAAGGTGATGTATGAATGTCGATAGATGTAGAAGTAGAGTAATGTCAAAGAAAATAACAATAATTTGTCGAAAAATAGGTTTTCCTTGAATTGATTCATCCGTATTGTTTATACTATAACATAAAAATTAAAAAAACACTATTAAGCGTTTGCATTTCGGAAACTGTGCTCAGGAATTACACGAGTTTACCATCTAACAACAAGACAGACTGTCAAATGTCATATTTATTTATGGTTGACATACCTCCAGTTCTCTCGAAGCGGTTTGATTTGTTCCTTGAACGTTACCTATAATCTGGGAGACTTGAAGTCAACGGTGAATAGGTATCTTCTAGGCAAGCATGCCATATGTTCGGCCACATCATCACTTTCCATCACGTGAGATAGATATAATGAGAGAGCGTGGAGATAAAGCACGTGCAGCGAAGGAGAGGAACTTTTTGTCAGTATCTTTGTTCGAAAAGGTAAAAAATGGTGTTCGATTAATATTATAATTATATTATTATTATATTATCCGCCACTTTATACAAATAGCGCAATTGCCGATAATTATAATAAAGGACACGGATGAATCTCTACAATAAAGCATTTTCAGCTTTATTGTAGAGTCTTAATTTACCAGTGTAAAAGATGCAATTCAAAATACAAAATATTTTTATTATTCTTAAAAAATAGTGGCGGTACATAGTAATCGTTTTATAAAGTACTTAAAACTAGGACATAAACTACCTTCGTGAACCTCTGTCCCCAACACTAGGTCTCGTAGAGCCCGTATTGTTGGGTTACAACGACCCTCTCTGGTCATTCAAAAACAGTAAGATGTTTTAAGTACTTACATTGCATTTATAAAGAAACACTGGCTTCCTGCTTGATCCCTGCTGCTCTGGTTGTTTAATAAATTTCAAGAAAAAGCAGGCTTAGGAAAATTCAAAAGGTGAGACTTCATCGCAAACCAATGTGTATTCAAATATAGGCGCAATCGTTCACATATTTACTTACCATCAATACCTCAACATGTTCTTAACACGCCAAATTTCTTTTTCCTTTACTTCTGTAGGACTCTCAACTTATCTTGAACAGGAGCACTCGAACCCTTTTGACGTTATAGGGTTTTCCTTTTACAAGCAATGTCGAACACAGACGTCGTCAATACGATTTAAGGTTTTTTCGAGTTTGGAAGAGTGGAAACGTGTCAAGAAAACCTGAGAGTTATTTACAATATGATGATAAAAACAAAACAAAGAAAACACAGCAAAAGCAAAGCAAAAGCAATGTAATAGATACATACAATCTAATTATTTAAAGTTCCGCAAACTGCAATCATGTTTTCACTGCAATTTTCGCGCTTTTATTTTCAAAATTTGCTGCATACAATCTACCTCATTTATTTATTTATTAAACATAATAGAAAGCTTACAGTATACACCAAAGCACTAACTATTTTAAATAACATGTATAATACAAATTTAACTTATTTGCCACAGTATTCAAATTATCGTAGAATATGTCAATTTGCCGGAACTCGTGTGTGCAACGGTTTATAATTGACAATAGTCTCATTGTTGACAAGGTTGTATTTTTGTAAAAATATGATATATAAGTGCAAATTATTATTTTGTTTTACTCTTTGTGTTCTCGAGGGTGTAAACCACCCTGCTAAAAAAAGAAAGCAACAGGAAATGACTCTGTCTTGAACCCCACCCGTCAAATATTACATTTATTTCCGTTGTACTTTAGAAAGGCAATTCGAAATTTTCCATCGAGCAATTCGGAATTCGTTTTGTCCTGTAACGTGCCCCCATCTTCAAGTATAGATAAATACACGTTTCCTTTAATAGCATGCTTTTGACTTGGACGCTAAGCGTACATTTTCACCTTTTGTATTTGTCTCAAAAAATCTGTTTAATAATCTAGTAATATTTTTTGTATGTAATTGAGAGACGAGACGAGCACGTCATTTGCGTGACTATATAAGCCTCACGCTACATAAGCGTGAGGCTTATATAGTTCGAAATATTGCGCGACAAAGCACTGCACTCATCACCTTGAAATATAAGATGTTAAATCTCTTCACGCCCGGTAATATCAATGGAAACATTGCCCTTCAATCTGAAGTATGTCTTTAATGTCTTGCAATGGGTACTGCTCCAATTGAACAATTCATAAAATTATAACTATTCGGGTCTACGTGAACAAAAGTTTTTGACGTAAAATCACACTTAAACACGAGTAAAAAGTAACCAAAACAAAAAGGGCTATATCGTTTTGTTTAATTTTGCGTATAAAACTAGCACTAAAATTTCTCGCTAATTTTTATTATGATGATGAAAGAAGATGAAGCACGGTTCAAGATTTCGGCAATTCAATCTTCGGCCGCATCTTAGTTTTCCATCAGGTGAGATAGTGGTCAAATGCTTGCCTATCGAGCACAAAAACAAGAATTAAAGATCAATATTAATTCGTTATTTGAAAAAGGAAATTTTAAACAAAAGACTAACTAAGAACCTAATATAACTCACGGTAACAAGAAAGTAAAAAGCAAAGCTAAGAATGGATGTCCTATTCAGTTAGAGTCTGAATGCGTACCCCATCGTAAATTAAGTCGTTTCTGTAAGACCGTTCTGTGTTCATTTCGCAGGCCGTTAGTGTTGCCATTCTACCGTGCACTCAAAGAGCAGTAATGGTCTGTGTAAAGTAAGTGCATTGACTCTTGATTCAGGGTGCACTGAAATTCGTGAAGATATGTTTTGGCGGGATTCTTAAGAGGGAAAAATCGGTTGCTTTATTTTAAGTTTGATTTTAGAAGTTTCTAGTTAAAAAGTATTTTATATCTACAACTTTGTTAAAAGTAAAATAATAAATGTAATAAATAAACGCGTTCACACTCACAACCCCACATTAAGTTCGATGACTTGTGTTGTGGGTGCCGGAAACATTCACATCACACACAAACACAACTAGAACCAGGAACACAAATTTTCCTTCGGGAGAAAACTTGTGTTCCAGTCGGGAATCGAACACGATACCTTGAATCTTAGAAGGCGAACGCCACCCAATTACGCCAACGAGCAGTTTAATTAAATACTAAATAATGAATCAATACTTATGTGTTTGTTTATCATTACAACAAAGGTGATGTATGAATGTCGATAGATGTAGAAGTAGAGTAATGTCAAAGAAAATAACAATAATTTGTCGAAAAATAGGTTTTCCTTGAATTGATTCATCCGTATTGTTTATACTATAACATAAAAATTAAAAAAACACTATTAAGCGTTTGCATTTCGGAAACTGTGCTCAGGAATTACACGAGTTTACCATCTAACAACAAGACAGACTGTCAAATGTCATATTTATTTATGGTTGACATACCTCCAGTTCTCTCGAAGCGGTTTGATTTGTTCCTTGAACGTTACCTATAATCTGGGAGACTTGAAGTCAACGGTGAATAGGTATCTTCTAGGCAAGCATGCCATATGTTCGGCCACATCATCACTTTCCATCACGTGAGATAGATATAATGAGAGAGCGTGGAGATAAAGCACGTGCAGCGAAGGAGAGGAACTTTTTGTCAGTATCTTTGTTCGAAAAGGTAAAAAATGGTGTTCGATTAATATTATAATTATATTATTATTATATTATCCGCCACTTTATACAAATAGCGCAATTGCCGATAATTATAATAAAGGACACGGATGAATCTCTACAATAAAGCATTTTCAGCTTTATTGTAGAGTCTTAATTTACCAGTGTAAAAGATGCAATTCAAAATACAAAATATTTTTATTATTCTTAAAAAATAGTGGCGGTACATAGTAATCGTTTTATAAAGTACTTAAAACTAGGACATAAACTACCTTCGTGAACCTCTGTCCCCAACACTAGGTCTCGTAGAGCCCGTATTGTTGGGTTACAACGACCCTCTCTGGTCATTCAAAAACAGTAAGATGTTTTAAGTACTTACATTGCATTTATAAAGAAACACTGGCTTCCTGCTTGATCCCTGCTGCTCTGGTTGTTTAATAAATTTCAAGAAAAAGCAGGCTTAGGAAAATTCAAAAGGTGAGACTTCATCGCAAACCAATGTGTATTCAAATATAGGCGCAATCGTTCACATATTTACTTACCATCAATACCTCAACATGTTCTTAACACGCCAAATTTCTTTTTCCTTTACTTCTGTAGGACTCTCAACTTATCTTGAACAGGAGCACTCGAACCCTTTTGACGTTATAGGGTTTTCCTTTTACAAGCAATGTCGAACACAGACGTCGTCAATACGATTTAAGGTTTTTTCGAGTTTGGAAGAGTGGAAACGTGTCAAGAAAACCTGAGAGTTATTTACAATATGATGATAAAAACAAAACAAAGAAAACACAGCAAAAGCAAAGCAAAAGCAATGTAATAGATACATACAATCTAATTATTTAAAGTTCCGCAAACTGCAATCATGTTTTCACTGCAATTTTCGCGCTTTTATTTTCAAAATTTGCTGCATACAATCTACCTCATTTATTTATTTATTAAACATAATAGAAAGCTTACAGTATACACCAAAGCACTAACTATTTTAAATAACATGTATAATACAAATTTAACTTATTTGCCACAGTATTCAAATTATCGTAGAATATGTCAATTTGCCGGAACTCGTGTGTGCAACGGTTTATAATTGACAATAGTCTCATTGTTGACAAGGTTGTATTTTTGTAAAAATATGATATATAAGTGCAAATTATTATTTTGTTTTACTCTTTGTGTTCTCGAGGGTGTAAACCACCCTGCTAAAAAAAGAAAGCAACAGGAAATGACTCTGTCTTGAACCCCACCCGTCAAATATTACATTTATTTCCGTTGTACTTTAGAAAGGCAATTCGAAATTTTCCATCGAGCAATTCGGAATTCGTTTTGTCCTGTAACGTGCCCCCATCTTCAAGTATAGATAAATACACGTTTCCTTTAATAGCATGCTTTTGACTTGGACGCTAAGCGTACATTTTCACCTTTTGTATTTGTCTCAAAAAATCTGTTTAATAATCTAGTAATATTTTTTGTATGTAATTGAGAGACGAGACGAGCACGTCATTTGCGTGACTATATAAGCCTCACGCTACATAAGCGTGAGGCTTATATAGTTCGAAATATTGCGCGACAAAGCACTGCACTCATCACCTTGAAATATAAGATGTTAAATCTCTTCACGCCCGGTAATATCAATGGAAACATTGCCCTTCAATCTGAAGTATGTCTTTAATGTCTTGCAATGGGTACTGCTCCAATTGAACAATTCATAAAATTATAACTATTCGGGTCTACGTGAACAAAAGTTTTTGACGTAAAATCACACTTAAACACGAGTAAAAAGTAACCAAAACAAAAAGGGCTATATCGTTTTGTTTAATTTTGCGTATAAAACTAGCACTAAAATTTCTCGCTAATTTTTATTTATAAGCTCTATTTTACCTATAAATAGTTTAGTAATTAATAGCATTTATTTAAAATTATTTTAAAGAGCCTTAACATAGGAGGAGATTGACTACCAGAGCCAAAAGAAAGACATTCGAACATCCCACTTTAATTTTGTCCTATTATTAGTACGTATAATCCTACTAATATTATAAATCCGAAAGTTTGTGTGTAAGTGTGTGTTTAAGTGTGTAAGTATGTTTGTTTCCTCTTCACGCTTTAACGGCTGAACGGATTTGGATGAAATTTGGAATGTACATAGATTATACTTAAGATTAACACATAGGCTACTTTTTAACTTGATAATGGGCGAAGCCGCGGGGCACGGCTAGTTTAATATAAAATCTAGTTGTAATCAATTGAAAATATACAATTTTAAACTACGACCCTCCTTCTTTCCGTATACGTCATATAGCATGCTATTAAGAGCATGTGTGCCGGGACTCTAACTCGTTCCATCCGTAAAATTGAGTTAGCCAACCGCTTAATATATTTGGCAAACAACTTGGTTCGTTTGCTTGCACGTATGGTTTGACCTATTTTCGTCATGTCTTTCATGAAGGTATGTTGTTAATGCTAGTAAGTAAAGGAAGAAGCAAATTACTCGCCTGATCGTAAGCAACGCGCTTATATACCTACTGTGCCGGCAAGTTTATCCTAGAAGTTAAGAATAACAGTTCTGCTTTGGACTGCAATTCGTTCCAGATAAGACTCGAGGTGTTACGTCTTATATATGAAAATATATGTATTTGAAGTAAATGATATTATCTATTATTTTATGATCGCGCCAGAAACTTGATATCTTACAATAACCGTTATCTGCATTTTTTTTTATCGAAATTACTCAGAGAAATAAACAATAATTACAATTTTAATTATTTATTGTATACCGTAAGTATAAAATTAATATTATTGTTTACTGTGCTCTACAGACCTTGTTGGGCACAGCAACAGTTTTAACGAAGTAATAATCCTACTTATATTATAAATCCGAAAATTTGTGTATAAGCGTGCAAGTGTGTAAGTATGTTTGTTCCCTCTTCACGCTTAAACGGCTGAACGGATTTAGATTAAATTTGGAATGCACATAGCTTATACCTAAGATTAACACATAGGCTACTTTTTAACTTAATATTAGCGGGCGAAGCCACGGGGTACGGCTAATTGATATATAAAATAGGTAATTAAATCATAATTTGTATTAGGTAGACTAATATTTTTCTATTTTACTTGAGTGACGAAACCAGCAAGACGCTCGCCTGGTGGTAAGCTTCATGCTTCCCCGTAACAGTTCAGTGCCACCCACAGTTTTAAACTCAGGCCAAAATCTTGCTCGGCAATTGTTGCATGGCGTTCATCACCCTGAGACATTAGATGGTAAAAAATATTTTATAGGCCCTGTAATTTAACTAGACATTTCAATACATGATACAAATACAAAATCTTTATTTGCTTGAATATGGGTACAATTAGCTAGTGAGAGTTATGACAAATAGTGCTCCATATTCCGCCATTGCGGCATCCAAAAATTATACAATATCAGGGACCAGAGATCACATATTATACCATGTTAATGTATTAATTAACACATACACACAGAAATTGGTACCCAAACGAAAAAAATATAAGTAGGCACTTATCTCTAAAATTATATAAAAGTAAAAACATTTTAAATTAAAAATCAGAAGTCAATTCATAAACTATAATAACAATACACCGAACACAAGAATTACGTTTTTTAAAACCACAACTACAAAAGATGGAATTAAGTAATAAATGTTAATATCAAAATTACAAGAACTTGTCAGACAGATATTGACCAATAGTATAATAAGATTTTTTGACTAATAAATTAAAAATATTACTTTTAAATGATACAAAGATAAGGTTAAATGTTAAGGGAAAATTTACTTATAATATTTTAATAACATGTTCAAGATAACATAACAACATAAGAAAAAACAGTATTTCACCATATCAATATTCCAACACCTTCATTATTCAAACAAAGTAAAGTTACCTACAAATCAATTAAACATTAACATCTGCCAATGCATCCAATCAAATATCACTTAATCGAATCAATAATTAGCATTTCGATTGCAAACAACCCCCCGTGTGGATCAAACATTGCTGATTAACAATGAGCAATTTCATAAATGGACTATTTGCTGTCTGAAATCCGAATTTACTGCGGCAATATTTGATTGTGAATGAAGTCATCAGCATAAGCAGATCGTTCTGCAAACCACGTGGAGAGTTATCTCTGTCACGGAATATACTCGTTCCAACTAGTTCTAAGGCGTCACAGAATATTCTATTTGATCAAGTAATAAAGAATGTATATGATATAATAATATAATGTATGTAGTTATTTATTTTAGTATATAATTAGTAATTATATTTTATTTAGTATCTTATTGCATTATTACAAAGTTTGTGTAACTATGTAGTCCACTTGAGCACCAAATTATTTTTCTATCTCCTCTCCATCCAAAAGTTGTCTGGAAGAGATTGGTTTAAGCGATATGACCGCCCATTGTACTGGCTTAAGTTAGTTTTAAGATCCTTAATGTAGTTTTCTTTATTTGTGGTCTACAATAAAGAGTTATCTATCTATCTAAAGACATAAAGACAGTAATTTACATAAAAATATACATATAAAAACAAGTTACATTAGTAAACAGTATACATACGGATAAAAAATACACAATTATTACAAAAAAAACATTAAAATGCAAAAATATATATTACAATTTATATTTGTTACAACAAAATACTAAAATAACTCATGAGATAAATTGGTGTTTCCTGTTCTGGGTGTGTTCTGTGTGATGTGAAGGTATCAGGGACATTACACACACAGCACATATAGGATACCTAATCGATTAAACATTTTACTAAGTAAACATAAAGAAAAATAAGTTTGAGAGCTAAGTTATATTTCGCATGACGTGCCTTTCATACCGTTTTCCTACAGGAAAATGCCGCGTTTGCTCTTTCCAGTCGATTGCCCGCCCACCGATTAGCAACGTTCCAGTGACCTGTTAGATTATTATCGGATATTATGGGCGGGTATTATATATATTAAAAGTCAAATATTATTACTATAAGGCTTGTGTTTAAACACCGCCCAAAAAAGTACCTATTTTGCTACCAAAAAATTCTAAACGGTTACCAAAATGGATAAATGGTCACCAAATTACTTTTCCTAAAATATTATGAAATAAATTAATTTTTTGGCATTATAAATATTTTTGTATTAATTATAAAAAAAAAATAACCTTAACCTACAGTTATCCGATTCGGTTCTATCACAGGAAATTTTATTTTAGGAAACGTTATTTGGTGACCATTTATCCATTTTGGTAACCGTTTAGAATTTTTGGTGGCCGTCTAAATTATACCTTTACTATAATTCACTCAGCACATAGCTTATAACAGGCTTGCGCTTGACAACTTTCTTACCCAATGATATGGCCGAGGATGGTAAACATACTAGATCTAGAAAGGCTATCATAGAAGGATTTATGGAACTCTTGAAATTATTGATCTATTCTTAACAATAAATAAAATTAAATAATAACATGTGACGTATATGAATATACAGCTTGTCTTCACACAGTTTTAAGTTATTTGGCGATTTTGATTATTTTTCTACCGACTTCACGAAAAAGGGGGAGGTACTCAAGTCGAGTGTATATTTTTCTTTTTTTTTAAGTGTTTTACCTCATAGCTTCATTCCGCGTGAACCAACTTTGAAATATTTTTTTGTTTGAAAGATGTTGCTTCCTAATTGGTCCCATTTAAATTTGATCAAGATCTGATTAGTAGTTCTTGAAATATCGTCAATAATGCGTGTTTAGTACATCTAATCTGATCAAAGTTCCGAAGATAAAGCTGTGAAGTCGGTTTTTTTAAGCTTTGCTTGCGTTAAATAATTACAGATAGTCAAGGACGATAACTTTTTTTCAGGCCTAGGTAGTTAATCAGTTGAGCACGAGAAAAAGCCTGCTCACCGTGGATGGAACCATTTTTGAATGACAATTGGTCTAAGTTGTTTGTCGTAAGACAACAATCATTACACATGGCGAATGGCGCAGGCTTTCAGGCGGCTTGAAACATTTTGACACGAGAACTGCGCACTCTTGTCCTACTACAATTAACAAACCATCCATGGATATGAACTACATGGATAGGTTTCGGGGGCTGAGTCATCCACGTCCGTAGGAGGATACCCCTTAAGTCGGACTCCCTACACGTGGTCCCCGGGTGGTGCTAATCAGGTGACATTTGAGAGGTGGTAGAGCATTTTGTGAGTTGCTCGCCTGGCTTGCTACCAAAGTAGCTTACCACCATCAAGTTGAAAGTCTGCCGCCAAGCCAAATACGGTGTTCCGGCAGTTATCCTTGAGAGCCTGCGTATTCCAGATCTAGTGTGTTTACCAGCTTCGATCACATCGTCACTTACCATCAGGTGAGATAGTGGTCAAACACTAGCCTGTCACAAATAAAAAAAAAAAAAAAAAAAAAAGGTATGTGATGTAAATGTTTCCGGCATCCACGTCACCAATGATCACTTGTTTTGGCTTCATTTGGAAGCCTTATTCAGAATGAAACCGTCGCGTCCCACCTCGCATTGATTTCTGTTTTGATTTTAATTTAATAATATCCATTTTATCCTATACTTGAGCAACAACCAACAATATACAATTAATAATAATATATTATTAGCCTCAAATTCCAAAAGTTTTTCTCGTTTAGGCATAATTAAAACGTAAGCAAAGCTTAAAAAACTGACTTCACCGCTTATATTTTGGTGTCGGCTTGATCGATTTCGATAAAATTTCTAAAGTATAATCTACCAAACAAAACAAGAATTTTGAGAATCGGTCCACAAATAGGGGAGAAATCAGTTAACATACATTAAAAAAAACCATACAGTTGAACATAGTACTTCGTCCTTTTTTGAAGTCGGTAAAAATGTGGGCGTGCGTTCTCAGTTGGGGCGAACTACCAGTATATGTATTAAAAAAATATACATCTTTGTCCTAAAAGCATTGCATTGTCACTGTTCATCATGCTCAAACTATCAAACGATTTGCATCCCTCAAAGCGCTTTTAAAGCGAGCAACACATTCCAAAAGCGCGTCGAGCGAAAAAAGCGAAAAACTAGCACGTAATTACAATTGCAAAGCAAAACACGTCGCATAGGGGCGTAAACAAAAGGTTTTGTTTTACTTTTAATATCTCACTCGGTGACTTGAAAAGATTCGAGAGATTAAAAAGTCCCCTTATATGTGTGGGATATGAGTATATAAGGCTATGTGGGTTTGTATAAAGCTTGAATTGATGAACGCGCTCTTTTTTATACAGGTAAGCAGGATATTATTATGGTTTACAATTTACCTACTATACTACAATTATCACACTTATTATTATTACTGCAAGCTTGCTCCATATCGTCGACTAACATCGCTTACCATCGAGTGAGATAGTGGTAAAAAATTTGCCAATATTTAATAAAAAAAAATATTATTCCAAAAATTTGATAGGTGTGTACGAATAATAACAGATGTGAATACTTAATAATAAATAAATAAATAATACCTTAATAAATGCGGGCCAAGCCTCATGGGACGCTGTTTTATTGTAAATACTTATATATATTTATTTTATTTAGCAATCTGTTAATTCGCATTTAGCCAGTGTCAAATAGCAAACATAATATCATAAGCCTAGTCAACAGTTACAGTCAAAGTCAAGTCATACCAAAGTGGTAAAAACTCTACTAGAACTTCGGAGTTTTGGAGCGAAAGCGGAAATCGCGTTATTCATCTTTATATGATTTGCCTACACTCATGCACGTTCACGTACTATTAACAGTTAATAATCTACCATTATTACACATTAACACTTTTCTTATTGTCTCTATTAAGGCGAAGACACTTTTTTCTTGTGTTCTTTATGAGCAGCACTTATAAAACACTACACTTAGAATAAACAAGTTCAAACGGTTCCGTTAAAAAAATAAGATAAATAATAATTTTGGAATTGATGTTATATATATTTTTCACGCGATACATCCAAAAGAAATTTAATAAAATATACACTTTCAAATTGTTAGATACTTTATCCATAACGAGTGGTTCCCGCGGCTTTACCCGCGTCAATTCGAAACATCATCAAAACCCGTTACAAAATGTATGAGTAAATGATTTTTTTTCGTAAATTTTCCCGATATTTTAATAGTTATTTTGCCATTTGGGGCGGAGATAAATCCAACAAATCCAAGATCATTAAGATCGGTCCACCTGTTCTCGAGTTATATGTGTTGTAACAAACCCGACTTTGTTTTATATATTATACATAATATATAGATATGTATATGTATTATATTATATAAATATATCTGCGTCTAGCTGCACTACCGTGAAAGTCTGTCTCCACTCATCCGTGTGCTAAAGACAGTCCTTTGCCAGCGTACGATGAGTAAGTTCGCTCAACTTCGCTCGGAATAGTTAAAATTGCTCGCATCACTAGCTCCTGGTCTAGAATGGCTCGTATCAAATGATCATCTATAGAGTTTTGTCAGTTGTTTTGTTTTAAAAGAAGTAAAATAGTGCTAAAGTTTTAAAACACGCACACTTGCTGTGGATCTGTCAAAATGAAAATATCTCAGATACAGTTTTTTTTTTAATCTTTATTTTATTTAGAGGCTTTTAAACTTTCAGTTTATGTCAGCCTCATCGTAGCCTTAACAGTATATACATATACAGCATTTGTACACATAATTAAACAATAAAACTTAAAGGCTAGAACAATTCACGAACCAAAACAAGGAGTTACTAGCTCATAAATCATTCTAGCCTCATTTAACATTGGCTGAGTTAGGTACAGTAAGTTAGTGAAAATGTATCATCACTGTAACCATTGATTTTAAACGCAAGCAAAGCTTAAAAAACTGACCTCACCGCTTTATCTTCGGAAACCTTGATCAGATTAAATGAATTTAATATGCATTATTGACGATAACTCAAAAACTACTGGTCAATCTTGATCAAATTTAAATGGGAGCGTATGGTAAGCACCAGCTTTCAAATAAAAAGGATTCTAAAATCATCTAATCGAAAAAAGTTAAAAAAAAAAGTTCTGAAGTAACACATATAAATTACTCCTACTTATATGTACATAATTAAAAATAAATTACTCCTTACCAACTGCCACCCCCCATTTATTTTACCGCAACCTAAATATAATATTTCTTCAGGTTTTCCTTTGTTTGAAATATCTAAACGCAAAATTGTCTATTGTATCCCACCCTCATTAAGGTGTCTTGGGGAAAGCCGGTGATTTCACCTTTGGAGTGACACGAAACCTGTTCAAATATTTAAAGGAATTTAACGAGGAATCAAAGAAATTATTGACTTTTGAGGTAAAACGACGTTTTCGTATTCTGATTGGAGGCAAACTGCACAAGCTCTTTCTAGCGACTACCATAATAACACAATACAATACAATACAATACAAAAACTCTTTATTGATACCAAAAGATATATACAACTTACAGAGAAACTTATAAAGATAGGTACAATGGGCGGTCTTATCGCTAAGAGCGATCTCTTCCAGACAACCTTTTTTGAAATATAAACGAAAAGACAATGTAGGGATGGTGGTGCGATAAAATGAATGAAATAGATTTAAAAATAATAGAAATACATTGTTTAAACTACATAAACAATACATACCAATAATAATATCAGAATATACTTACATATAATAAATAAATATTTACATATAAGTACCTATAATACATATTATTTAACATATATAATTCACTCACATATTATAGTAGCGTTTACAGATTGGATAAATAAAAGTATTTGACTTGAGATTTAAATGACTCTTGAGTTTGCGCGCGTTTGACATTCACAGGCAGACACCTAGGTTAATAAAATGATGTACTAGAGATTAAGAATGTTAAAAAAAAAATTGAAAGAAAATGCGCCGCCGAGTTTCTTGCCAGGTTCTTCTCGAGATGGCTGTAATTTTGCGAATCTGGCAATAGAATCATTGACTTTCATGAGTGCCTTTTTGGGGCCCATGTGAATATACGATTTTGATTTGGATTATGATATAATAAGGTTTGTACTTGTATTTTCACTTTTTTTTAATACCAAGATTATTTTTCGGATATTTATTAATAAACCAACTTTTATTATAAACAGTTGGTTAGTTTTAGGTTTCACTGTTGAATCTTGAGATTTTTTTTTTTTTTTTTTTGGGGGCCGAGTCACCCACGTCCGTAGGAGGATACCCCTTAAGTCTGACTCCCTACACGTAGTCCCCGGGTGGTGCTAATCAGGTGGCATTTGAGAGGTGGTAGAGCATTTTGTGAGTTGCTCGCCTGGCTTGCTACCAAAGTAGCTTACCACCATCAAGTTGAAAGTCTGCCGCCAAGCCAAATACGGTGTTCCGGCAGTTATCCTTGAGAGCCTGCGTATTCCAGGTCTAGTGTGTTTACCAGCTTCGATCACATCGTCACTTACCATCAGGTGAGATAGTGGTCAAACACTAGCGTGTCACAAATGAAAAAAAAAAAAAAAATGCGCCGCCGATTTTCTTGCCAGGTTCTTCTCAAGATGACTGTAATTTTGCGAATCTGGCAATAGAATCATTAACTTTCATGAGTGCCTCTTTGGGGCCCATGTGAATATACGATTTTGATTTTGATTTTGATATAATAAGGTTCGTAGTTGTATTTTCACTTTTTTAAATACTAAGATTATTTTTCGAACGTAATAAACCAACTTTTACTATAAACGGTTGGCTAGTTTTAGGTTTCACTGAAGAATCTTGAAATTTTCTTCAGCTCGCGCTTTACAGTAACATCACTCTAATAATAATATTATAAATCCGAAACTTTTAGTGAATGCGTAGGTAAGTGTATTTGTTTGTGTATTTGTGAGTCTCTCGTGACCACGGCCGGTGCAACCCTGCCGAAACGTCGAGGTTAGGCAAAATAATGTTATTTTAAAAATAAAAACGCGAAAAGATCTGGTTTTATGGATGAGTTTTTTTTTTAACAAACAAACGCATTCACACTCACAGCTCCACACTAAGTGCATAGACTTGTATCGTGGGTGCCGGAAACATTCACATCACACACAAACACATTACACCCAGAAACAGAAGCACAAATATCCCTTGGGAAGGAATTTGTGCTCCTGCCTGGAATCGAACCCAGTACCCACGCGCGCTGAGGGCGGACATCTGTCCACTGCGCCAACTGGGTCGTCAAATTTCGAATGTATATAGCTTATTTGACAGGTAATCGTAAATTAAATGTACGGGCCAATTGCCTATTTCCTATTTCCTAAAACTAAACTAAAACTTTATTTACAGCATACCTTAATTTACAGCAAAGACTTAAGTTACCTACAAGACATCGAGCTTATAGGTAACTCAAGTGCTCAAGCGCACTACCAGTGGGAAGCGTACCCATCATGCTGGTGACATTGCCTCTCTGAATATATTTGTTGTATGTTATGTGTATATATGTTAGTATATTTTAAATCATAAATAATAGATATTAGCCCTTATACTGCACTACCACGAATTTTTCTGCACCTTTTCGGTTGACTGGCAGAAAATGCTGTATTAGCATTAAGTCCTCCGTGTACATATGTAATGTGCAAAAGAATAATAATAATAATAATAATTTATTTCATTTACAAAAAATATATATTACACAGACTAACATTATATGTAGGTACACATAATGTTACAATTAGTGAGCCCTGTATCCCACACTAGGATAAGTCCTGTGTCGTGGGATTCAGTCTCTTTCAGTATTGATTGGTGCACTTTATTTTGAGAATTTATACATTATAAAATTATATAATAATATATTAGATATGGACATTATAGAACTATTTATATTATTGGGATTATTGACAAGAATACGAAATAACATCTTAAATTTAAATTATTAATTAAATTTACAAATAAATAATTTTAAGTAATACAAATAACAAATAAATGTTTTAGAAATGAGAAATTTTGAGAAATACGTGTTCTCGTGGTTTCCAAACCATAAAATTAGTAAATCTACACTGGATTTTAATACAAGTACAAGTACTCCTTACAGCCACCGACCAAATAATGACACAAAAATAACATAGATCCGAAAGTTTATGTGGAAATGTGTAAGTGTGTAAGTATGTTTGCTCCCTCACGCCTCAACGGCTGAACGGATCCGGACGAAACCCAGAATGTACACAGACCATACCCAGGATTAACACAGGTTAGTGTAGTTTTTATTATAATGGTTCAAAGAAGAACAGGCAACGAGAAGAAAGACACTCCATTATCCGAATAAATAAATTAATTGCAATGCTATGCAGGCTAATGCAGGCATCTGCATGCCATGAATGGCATTTTGATCACGCGTCACCTCAACCAGGCGCTCTGATAGATTTTTGAAAATAGAGAACATAGCTTATTGCAGATAAATTTACCTATCTCGCCTTTTCACGTTCGCGGCAAAACTCTATAACTTTCATAACTCGAAACAGTAACACCATTCTTTACTCCAAGCATCTGTGTAAAAGAACACCAATTTATTTCATTTCCGCCAGTCGTAGCAGTGACAATATTTCATGTAATTTACTCTTTGAGGGACAGAATAAATTTGTTCCAGAAATTCTCAAGTTCGTTCCGTTGTCCGCAACAGATGTTCGGGACCTTTCCCTTTACAAGGGAATTCTTTAGCAGTTATTGCGAAGTGATGGAGGAGGTCCATTTTGACAATGTCCTGGTGGTTTTTATGTGTCAGTTTTATTTTATATTTGAGTTTATGCTGGGTTTAATTTTGTATTATCGTGCTATCCCTTGTGAATAATTTTTGTTTAGCGATAGTATTTTATTTGTATGTACAATACAATGACAACTTAGACACTGACTCCATGAGCTGAAGACCTCATTACTGTACCTATTTTTTGAAATGGCTAAATGTTTTTTTTTTACGATTTCAATCCCCATTACTCCCATATCTCCGTCATTTAGACACATTTCCAAAAATTTAATTGATTTATTTTTTTTATAATTTTCGAATCTGCTCACAAAACTTCACGAGAATCGGCTGAGAAAAACGACCTTCAGAGGTGAACAACTGGAAATCCGAACGCTTACCTATCGTACATAAAAAAAAACATACGAATGCAATTTTGCCCAAACTGAAACGGAGATGCTTCGCTCGCTCTGCTCGCTCAGTCAATAGAAGAAGGATAATAATAATATATTTTAAAATTTATTTGAGAAATCATAAAACAGAATTTGCAATAACCATGCTACAAAAGACATGATCTATCTACGGGCCAATTATTACGGGCCTATATTTCCAAAACTAAAAGAAAGACGTTAGTTTTAATCAAAGATATTGGTTTTAATTAATGGTGAAAATAATATCCCAAGAAGCTTCTGGTATTTAACAAAAATTAAATATTTTATTATAAAATTACTCTGTTTATGAAGTATATTGAAACTGCTGTTAAGTCTTCCAAAACCTGTATCGTTAAGTGTTCTACAATAGCATCTTTTCTACCCTTACCGAGTTAATATCAAGTTAACATGCTAGGGCTTCCTTCCTCGGAATAAAGTTTCAAACAAGTGAAGACTGAACGTCGTTAGGACAAAGGGGCATTGTTCGCTCACTGAAAAATGGATATATGATACGTTTGATAGTACGATACTGAATTATTTTCACACAAGAGAATTGTGTGCTGAAAATGTGTTCAATATAAAACTGGCCGTGCCGCGCGGCTTCGCTCGTGTCATTCAAATTTAAAAGTATCCTATGTATTATTCCTAGGTTTAAGCTATGTACATTCCGAATTTCATCCAAATCCGTTCAGCCGTTACAGCGTGAAGAGAAAACAAATATACTTCTTTCGCGTTTATAACATTAGTGTTATTGATTCCTTAGATAGGAGAAGTATGCGCATGATTCCTCCACCCCTTTTACCATCTAACATTAAGACAAACTGTCAAAGCGATTCGCTTCTACGTTAATTATCCGTACGGCAATGGAGTGAAACTGATTGCCTGCGTCTTTGTTTCGTGAACAGTATAATCTGGGAGTCTTCAATCTGGAGTGAATTGGTATCTTCTAATCATGCTACATCTTCGGCCGCATCTTCACTTTCATATCAGGTGAGATGATGTTCAAATGCTTGTGCTAAAAAAAAACTTTTGATGTTGTATTTAACTCGTCTGATGTTGTGTTATTAATTCTGCCTACAAATGGTCATATTTTTTTTATAGTAATAAATAATAAAGTTAAATATGTACGTTATATTTTAGTAAAGTTTGTAAATGTATAAGTGTAGTTTTAGATTATATTATAAAATTATTTGTTATTGAAACTTTAAAATTGTTTAAGTCATTTCATATTGTACCGGATGGTACTAGTGCGCTGGATTGGAGGGATGTAGGGCAGGGCTTCCAGTGAAACAATTTCTGCCAGGAGGATTCCTTCTTCTTTATTGGAGTGCTATACAGAGCTGGGTACTGAATGCTCCCTATACAAACCGCACAGTCTTTTATATCAATTTGACCACAAAAAAGAACGGCGATGTTATTGGCAGACCAATGGGAGACCCGGAATTTTTACCAATAAGAATCTTGTTAGCTAAGTCTATTGTAACGGTCGGCCGTTATTTTGGCGGGAAAGTTTTATTGCTTTTCTATTTTGACTTGTGCAATATGGAGGGTTGTGGATATCTGTTCGGACTAATGTTAAAAAGTTGTTAAAACCTTGTCCACAACCCTCACACATGTCCTACGATATGTGGTCATGGTCTTTCAATAATTATCGCCTTTTTTATATTCTAACGCACACATATGTAACTTACAATCTGTCTACGCCCACATCTAAACTTTTACCCACACACGTAAACAATTTCAACCCAAAACAAAAAACTTAAAAATAGACAACATAGCTAACTTACGGACTAATCTTAGGTCTAATTACTATCTATTTCAATTAATTATATTCATTTTAAACTGTTATTTAACCTAAAATTAAGCTTTACAAGTTTGTAGGGAACTATTTCCCTCCTATTCATTCCTACGCTGTCACCCGTCGCGCCATCCCTGTTGCCGTGCGTTACTATAAATATTTAATGGCGCGCACGGCGCCGCAGCCATCATTCATGCGCGGATCGCGGCGGTGCGCGGGTCTCGTCGTCCTGCACATTACTCCCGCCGTGCGAACTTGTTGCATCTTCTTCCGGTGCTGGAGCGACGTCCTCGATGGGCAGAATGACCAGCTTCCTTACTGGCCGTCGCAGCACTCCTCCCTTTGTCTTGATGTCCACGGTGCGCACGACGTTGTCCGGGCCAGGATACGTAGCGATGACCTTTCCTCGTACCCACACGTTGCGAGGCAGGTTGCTGTCGATGAGCTGCACCAGGTCGCCGACTCGTACTGGTGGTCCTCGTCCATGAGGCTCCCGCCGGTGTTGCAGCTCGGGTAGGTACTCCCGGAGCCACCTGTCCCAGAAGACGTCGGCGAGTCGTTGTGCGGCGCGCCAGCTGGACCTCTTGATGCTGTCCTTCTCGTCGAAGCTGCCCGGTGTCGGTACTCGTCCAGGTCCACCCAGAAGGAAGTGGTTCGGAGTGAGGGCCTCTGGGTCCTCCGCGCTGACTGAGACATGAGTCAGCGGGCGGCTGTTGACGGTGTTCTCCACTTCGGCCAGTAGAGTTGCGAGGACTTCTTCTGTTGGACAGCGCTCGTGAAGGGTGGCTGTCAGTGCTGTCTTCACCGACCTCACCATACGCTCCCAGGCACCTCCCATGAATGGTGCGCCAGGAGGGATGAATCGCCAGGAGATGCTCCGCTTGGCCGCTTCCCCTGATGTTGCTTCGTCGATCGCCTGGCGTAGCTCCTTGTCTGCTCCCTTCAGGTTGGTCCCGTTGTCAGACCAGATCTGGGTCGGACATCCTCTTCTTGCGATCATGCGTCGAAGGGACATGATCGCTGAACTCGTGCTGAGTGACCCCGCAATCTCCAGGTGGATCGCTCTCGTAGTAAGGCAGGTGAAGATGGCGACGTATCTCTTCTGGTTGGCTCGACCCACGGTGACTGTCAGTGGGCCGAAGTAGTCGACTCCGGTGAAGGTGAAGGCGCGTTGATGATGAGCAAGGCGACACGGCGGTAGATCTCCAGTCCTCGGATACGGAGGGGCTTGAGTCTTCATTCGGCAGTGCAGGCATTGACGAAGAAGCGTGCGAGTGATGGGTCGCACGCGCAGAATCCAATACTGTTGTCTGCACTCGTTGATGGTAGCCTCGACGCCGGCGTGGTGAAGCTGGCGATGGATGTGTTTTATCCATAGCTTCACAGTATGATGACTGCCATCTAGTATCATCGGGCTTCTGACTTCTTCGCTGACGTGTTGTGTAGCTTCGATGCGGCTGCGCAGTCTCAGGGCTTCTTTCTTGTACTCGACGCTCAGCTGATGAAGGCGACTCTCTTTGGTGACCGGCTTGGCTGACTTGATGTCTTCTATTTCTTGATCAAAGGAGTCTTCTTGCGACGATTTCATCAAGAGGTCTTCAGCTGTCTGTAGAAGCTCGGCGGTGACGGGAAGAAATTTCCTTTCTTCTTTGGGCGTCGACTTCGGCTTTGAGACTTGAGGCGACGTCTGCTTGGCTGTCTTCCTCCAGTCCGGATCTGTCTCTCTGTTCTTCTTGCTTCGCTTGTAGTTGACCTTCTGTTTAGGATTTCTGCAGAGTTGAATGAACTGCAGAACCCTTGCTGTTGCGAAGCGAAGTCTATCCCAGGTTGAAAACCTCGAGACATCTGGTAGTCCTTCTTGAAGCTTCTTTCTTCTGTTGGCGGTGACGTGGTGAATTTTCTCTTCTCCCGTCGGCTCCGCTGGTATTGCTGTAGATGCTTCAGTCGGCCAGGAATCTTCTGTTTTGTAGAGAAATTCCGGCCCTCTATACCATCGATGATTCTTGTTGAAGTCGGCTGGCACGTCTCTCGTGGCATCGTCGGCGACGTTGAGCTTCGTCGGGATCCAGCGCCACTCGTTGACTGTTGATCCATCTTCTATTGCAGCTAGACGGTGCGCCACGAACGGTTTGTACGTTCGTGACCCCGTTTTGATCCAAGTGAGGACCGTCTTGCTGTCTGTCCAGAACGTCTTCGAGTCCGGCTTCCTCTCGTGTTCCTCTATGACGGTTTCGGCTAGGCGCGTTCCCATGACTGCTGCTTGTAGCTCTAGTCGCGGAATGGACGTGAGCTTCAAAGGTGACACCTTCGCCTTTGCTATGATGAGTGACACGTTGACCTCGTTGTCCGGTGTGACCGCCCTCCAAAATAGGACAGCGCAATAAGAGGACTCGCTGGCGTCGGTGAAGATGTGAAGCTGGAGTGTAGTGGCGTCGCTGTAGTTCAGGTATCTTCTAGGTATGGCCACGTTGCTCAGCTGTCGTAGGTGCTCCATCCATCTTCCCCATTGTTCGGCGAGGTCCTCTTCCAACTCGTCGTCCCATGTCGTTCCACGGCGCCAGACTTCCTGTAGGATTTGCTTCGCCCTGATGGTGACAGGTGACGCGAAGCCGAGGGGGTCGAAGAGCGACATGACGATGCGAAGTGCTTCTCTCTTCGTCGGTGTCTTCCCCTCGATCAGCGGTGGTGGGATGCGAGCCATGTTGAGGTTGAACGTCAGCTCGTCTGTGTCCGTCTTCCAGATTAGGCCGAGGACTCGTTCTGTTTCTTCCTGTTTATAGAGCTCGATGTCGTCCGTTTCTTTTTTCTCGCCAAGTGCTTCCAGCAGGCGTGGCGAATTCGACTTCCATTGTTTGAGCTCGTAGCAGGCTCTTCTGTGCACGTTGCGTACTTCTGTTGTGATGCGCACGGCGTCTTCTAGACTCCGGAAGCTGTCCAGGTAGTCGTCGACGTAGTGCTTCTGTATTATGGCGTCTGCGGCTGTAGGATGAGTATTCCTGTGCTTCTCGGCGTTCAAGTTCTTGACGTAAATTGCTGTTGATGGTGAACTTGAAGCTCCGAAGATAAGCGAAGTCATTCTGTATTCTTCTGGGGGCTGGTTGTCTCGTCGATCTCGGCGCCAGAGGTAGCGGAGAGCGTCTCTATCTTGGTGACGTAGCTTGACCTGCATGAACATCTCCCCGATGTCCGCTGTGACGGCGACTCGATGTTGCCTGAATCGCATGATGACTCCCGGCAGTGACTGTAGTAGGTCTGGCCCCTTGAGCAGCATGTCGTTGAGTGCGACGCCCTTTGTTTTGGCAGCGGCATCGTGAACGACTCGCAGCTTCTCCGGCTTCATCGGGTTGATGACGGCGAAGTGCGGTAGGTACCATGTTCTATCTTGAGTCTTCGTCTTCGGTGCTGGTTCGGCGTAGCCCTTGGTGATGAGCGCTTCCATCTGTTCGGTGTACCTCTTCTTGAGATGAGGGTCGCGATCGAGCTTCTTCTCTATGTTGAAGAGACGCTTCAAAGAATTGTCGTAGTTGTCTGGTAGGATGACATCTTCTTTTTTCCACAGAAGAGCTGTTTCGTATCTTCCTTCTTCGTTGTGGACTGTATTTTCTGTTAAGATACGTAGGGCTTGTTCTTCTGGGTCTGTTCTTGGCTTCTTTGGGTTGATGCAGAGTGCGTCCATCTCGAAGTACTTCTTCATGAGCTCCTCCAAGTTGTCCTCTTCGTGCTCTGTGACGTGTGTGACGTAGTCGATGCTGCGGCCAAGGGTGCGTGTGTGGCTCCCATGTAACACCCATCCCAGTGGCGTGAGAGATGCCACTGGTTGGTGTTTCTTTCCGCGTCGCAGCTTCGATGTGACGAGTAGATGCCAATTGTCTTGCCCGATGAGGATTCTTGGTTTGGCTTTCTCATAAGTGATGAGATTGCTGATGTCACGTAGATGGTCGCATTCTTCGACTTGTTCCCTGGCGACTTCCTGCGCTGAGACTTGAAGATTCTTGATCGTCCGCGCTTGAATGCACTCTTCGTTTTTGTTCGGCCCCCGAAGTGTGAAGTGTACTCTTCTCGACTTCGTTTCTGCTGTCTTCATTTCATTAATGGCTTCTATGCGCAGAGGTTCGACTGGTCCTCGTGCGCCGATGTCGTCCGCTATTTCTTGGTCGATGAGTGTGACCGTAGAACCGTCGTCCAGGAGAGCGAATGTGTCGACGACTCCCGCCGGTCCGGTCACCTGCACCGGGACGATCTTCAGAAATGACCGCTTTTTTGTAGCAGTCCAGGCGGAGTTGATGGTTTCCGATGTCCCCTTTTCTTCGTTTTTCTCCGACGACCTGACGTGATGCAGCATCTTGTTGTGATAATATTTGCAGCTGTCGATGCCGCAAGAGACTGGTTTGCAGCTGTGGGTCTTCGTTCTGTAGCGTAGACATCGGAAGCATAAACGTTGCTTTTTGGCGATGTCCCATCTGGAGTTCTCGTCCGCCCTCTTGAATTTGTCGCAGTCTGCTGTTGTGTGCCCCGTGTTTTCGCATACTGGGCATTTCGATGTTGACTGCTTCTCTGTTACGTTGTGGATCTTCTGTGTACGTCGGACTTGACTGTTTTCTGTTCCGGATCCAACTTGTTCCGGTTGGGCGAAAGGTCCACATAGTTCCGCTTCTTTTTTCATAAATTTTTCTATCTTGATCAGGTCCGGCTCCTCTTTTGCTTGTGTTGCGGCGAATTCATAGTAGCGGTAGCGCAGGGTCGGTGTCAGCTTCTCCACGATGATTTTGGCGACCTCTGGGTTGTAGAGGTAGTAGACGCAGTTCACCGCTCGTAGAATGGACACGGCGTTGGTCACTTTGCTGGAATATATGCAGATATCCCGAGGTGACTCAGTCAGGCGTGGCAGTGCCCGAAGTGTGTCCAGCTCTAGTGTGGCGATGGCTTCTGGTCTTCCAAATCTGTTCTCCAAGGTCTTCATGATGTCCTCGGTGTTCGTGGTGGTGATGAGTAGACTTTCGACAGCTTCTTTGGCTTTTCCCTTCAGGTTTCTTCGCAGGCGGTTGATGTTCTCGACTGGTGAAAACATCTTCTCGGTTTCGAAGTATGCTGAGCGGAAGGGCAGCCAATCCTTATGGCAGCCGTTGAAGATGGGCAGTTCGATGAACTTCGGCCGTTGTCCCGCTTTGATGGCGAGGGTGATGGCTGTGGCGAGCTGCGTGTAGTCTGGTTGCGTGATGCTACTCGCTGGTGGTTGCTGAGGAGTCGGTTGCTGATGATCTTCGTCTTGCTGTTGAGTTTTCTGATCGAGGACGATGATCGGCGGCTGTATGCTGTTCTGTTCTTGATCAGTCTGCTTCTTTATAGTCTGATCTTCTGTTTGCTGTTTGCGGCGTGCTTCATTAGCAATGGCGAGTAGGACTGGCGGTGGCTGTGTTTGTGCGAGCCAAGTGTCCACTCGCTCCTGTGTTTCTTCTTCTGATACGGAGACCTCGTCATCTTCTTCTTCCGTATCTTCAGCTTCCAGGGTTGCTATCTTGGCGGCGGCAAGCTCGACTTGCAGGCGCGCCATTTCTTCTTTGGCTTTTGCTAGCCGATGTGCTCTCCTGGAGTATGTTGATCCCGACTGTTTCTTCTTATGAGGATCTGGCATCCTGCTCGGCAGTGGCAGGATATCTTCGGTTTTCGCTCTTTCTCTATGAGCTTCTGTTCTTGATTCAGCTGGAGCTCTTGTTCTTGTCGTAGTTCCCGTGGCCTCCGTCGCAGCCGATAGCGCTGCTGACGTTTGTGAAGCTGATGTCTCAGTGGTGGTGACTCCTGTCCCGGATGTCCCTGCAGTGGATGTTTCCATGGTTCCCATGGAGCTGTCTGTTGTTTCTGTATCCGCTGGGGACGGCTCCGTTCCTTGTCTTCGGCCTTTTCCGACCGAGCGAGTGACCGGCATGATGACACCCTTCACGTGTCACGGGTTGGAGGGTAGGTACCGACGCTTGTGTCGGTCTACAATCCCGAACTACGACCTGGTACTGGCGCTTGTGCCGTACCGTCGCAGCACCCCTGTTGGTGGGGCTGTTGGCGCTGATGGGTTCCCTGGTGGTGACGCGTTGGCGCTGGTGCCGACGGCAGTTCCCCGTTGCTAGGGTCGTCGGCGCTGGTGCCGAGCAGCGGTACCCCGTTGCTAGGGTCGTCAGCGCTGGTGCTGACCGGTGGTACCCACTTGCTGGGGTCGTCGGCGCTGGTGCCGACCGGCGTAATCCCTCGACGATCCGGCTCGAAGGACCAAAAATGTACCGGATGGTACTAGTGCGCTGGATTGGAGGGATGTAGGGCAGGGCTTCCAGTGAAACAATTTCTGCCAGGAGGATTCCTTCTTCTTTATTGGAGTGCTATACAGAGCTGGGTACTGAATGCTCCCTATACAAACCGCACAGTCTTTTATATCAATTTGACCACAAAAAAGAACGGCGATGTTATTGGCAGACCAATGGGAGACCCGGAATTTTTACCAATAAGAATCTTGTTAGCTAAGTCTATTGTAACGGTCGGCCGTTATTTTGGCGGGAAAGTTTTATTGCTTTTCTATTTTGACTTGTGCAATATGGAGGGTTGTGGATATCTGTTCGGACTAATGTTAAAAAGTTGTTAAAACCTTGTCCACAACCCTCACACATGTCCTACGATATGTGGTCATGGTCTTTCAATAATTATCGCCTTTTTTATATTCTAACGCACACATATGTAACTTACAATCTGTCTACGCCCACATCTAAACTTTTACCCACACACGTAAACAATTTCAACCCAAAACAAAAAACTTAAAAATAGACAACATAGCTAACTTACGGACTAATCTTAGGTCTAATTACTATCTATTTCAATTAATTATATTCATTTTAAACTGTTATTTAACCTAAAATTAAGCTTTACAAGTTTGTAGGGAACTATTTCCCTCCTATTCATTCCTACGCTGTCACCCGTCGCGCCATCCCTGTTGCCGTGCGTTACTATAAATATTTAATGGCGCGCACGGCGCCGCAGCCATCATTCATGCGCGGATCGCGGCGGTGCGCGGGTCTCGTCGTCCTGCACACATATTCATTATGAAAACTACAACTTAAAACAAAAATAATATTATAATTTTACTTTCAAAGTCAAAATGTGTGAGAAAAATAAAAAACCAAAATAAAAGAAAATCTCGTAAATGTTTTCTGTGTCTACAACTTTCTTTTATAAACAACTCTCCGTAGCAAATACAACTGCCTAGTACAATATCATAAAGTCTTCATTGTTTTAAAAACTCATCACAAACTTCCCCAAGTTGTCCAGTGGTATGGAAATCCTGCCGAGTGTAACAAAGATATAACTACCACCGTTAAAGAAAACCGGTGGAAAGAACCAATAAACTATCCAGACTAAAGTTTAATTACATTTTGTATTGTCTTTGAAAATCTGGTCTAAGTGTAAAGAAAACATATGTACTGACAGCTGCAGATGTAATTAGGTGCGAATTTTGAGCATCGGGTATCGGGTTTGATTCTGAGAACACAAGTTGTTTTTGGTTCTGGTTGTGATTGTGTATGTGATATGAATGTTTCTGGCACCCACAATACAAGTCATCGAACTTAATGTGGAGCTCTGACTGTGAAAATGTTCACTTATTTATATTATGTATATTAACTGACTAAAAGGAGGTGGCGAGACGATCTTGTCTTATATTTGAAGGAATAGTTTTCCGTAGCACAAGATCGCAAGCAGTGGAGAGAGGGTAGGGAGGCCTTTGCCCTGCAGTGGGACACCGTAGGCTCATAATAATAATAGTGTCCCAGGAGTGCGCCATCGTGCCGGTTGGCGACCGGATGAGAGGACCCAATGGACACTCTTGGGGGGGCTCGGGCGTCCCCGCGGTCTCCGGTTTGGTTCCCCACTAATGTAGTTATTTTTTGTTGTATGCCCTGAGTCAAATAGTAGCGCCGCGACTCACTTCCATCCTCTTACCTCACCTATACAAAATGAGAAACAGAATAAGGAAAACGTTAAAACAGCGGAAGCACGTCCTCTCCTTGCAAGTGCACCTCTCGAATATCCGAGGGTTGCACACAAATATCACGCCGGTCCATCACCATCTGGAGACCGCTAAACCCCACCTACTGTTTCTCACGGAGACGCAGATCAGATGTCCAGCTGACGCGTCGTATCTAGCATACACAGGCTACACCCTTGAGCATAAATTCAAGCAACGCTCGGGAGTCTGCGTGTACGTTCGCGATGACATCTGTTATCAGCGTCTCCGAAACCTTGAAGACCCCAGTTTGTCTACCATCTGGGTTCTGGTGGATACTGGCATGGAGAAGATTCTTTATGCCGGTGTCTACCGCTCACACTCAGGAGACGCAGAGACAATCAGGCTCATGACACACCTCAGTGAGGCGGCCGATGTGGCTCATCAAAGGTATCCTTCTGCTGAAATAGTGTTTCTGGGGGATTTTAATGCCCACCATCAGGAGTGGCTATTCCCATACCAGAACACTGACCATGCTGGGAGAGAGATGCGCAAGTTAGCCTTGACGCACAACCTCACCCAGCTGGTCCAAGAGGCAACAAGGATACCAGATATTGATGGCCATACAGCCAATTGCTTGGACCTTCTGTTGACAACAGATCCGGACCGATATTCCGTGTCGGTATCATCACCTCTTGGTAGTTCCGACCATTGTCTGGTGAAGTCTGTATCTGTCCATTCACCGCCCGATCGCAGCCTCACAGGCACCCGGCGGGTATGGCGATACAAGTCGGCAGATTGGGATGAGTTGCGTTCCTTTTACGCTTCTTATCCTTGGCGGCATGTATGCTTTTCTTCCAGCGATTCCTCTGCATGTGCGGATGCTGTGGTGGATGTGCTGCGTCAAGGCATGGAATACTTTATTCCATTCTCAGACGTACCTCTGTCCAGCAAAGCTCGCCCTTGGTTCGGGGCCGAATGTGGTAGCGCTATAGCGCTAAAACAAGAGGCCTACACCGCTTGGGCTGATGCTCGAATCTGCAAGGCTAAGGATATTCGCGAAAAGAAGAAAGCATTTAACAAAGCCGCTAAGTCATGCAAAAAGGTTCTTAAGAAGGCACGCTTTGACCATATTAGCCGAATAGGGGCCAAACTTGCTTCCTATCCTACAGGGAGTAAAGCATTTTGGTCCCTGGCTAAGTCGGTTGAAGCGAACTTCTGCCGTCCCTCACTGCCTCCACTGCTGAAGCCTGATGGGTCATTGGCTCACACCGCTACGGAGAAGGCAAACTTGTTTGCTTCACTCTTTGCGGAATCTTCACGTCTAGATGCTGGTAGTGCTGTTCCTCCGAGCTTATCTGTCTGCGAGTCGTCCATGATGGAAATCCGCATTCGACAGATCGATGTTCGTAAAGCCCTACGCAATCTGGACGTGAACAAGGCCAGTGGCCCTGATGGGATACCAGCCATAGTGCTGAGGACATGTGCGCCTGAATTGACTCCGATTCTGACACGCCTCTTCCGCCTCTCTTTGTCGTCTGGTCAAGTGCCAAAAGCATGGAAGTTTGCCAACGTGCAACCAGTGCCCAAAAAAGGAAGTCGTGCCGACCCTGCCAACTATAGGCCCATCTCAGTCACGTCCATTCTCTGCAAGACAATGGAACGTGTATTGAACAAGAAGCTCCTAGTCTACCTTGAAGCGAATGACCTCCTGAGTGACCGGCAATATGGGTTTCGCCAGAACCGGTCTACAGGAGACCTTCTTGTGTATGCCACTCATATATGGAGTGAGGCCTTGGAAAAACACGGCGAAGCGCTTGCGGTATCGCTTGACATTTCCAAGGCCTTTGACAGGGTATGGCATGACAGCCTTATAGGCAAGCTTCCTGCGTATGGTATACCTCCCGGTTTATGCGCTTGGATTTCGGATTTCTTGAGGGAACGATCGATTCGAGTTGTCGTCGACGGCTGCTCGTCCGATCTAATGGCTATTAATGCCGGGGTACCTCAAGGGTCTGTTCTTTCGGCAACGCTCTTTTTGCTCCATATAAACGATCTGCTAAAGCCCGGTATCTTTGGGTACGCAGACGACAGCACTGTTGTCGAAAGATACCTATCCAATGCACGAGCTGATGAGATACAAGTCCAGTTACAAAGAGAGGCAATGATCAGACGATTGAACTCGAGCCTGATGGCCGTGTCCGATTGGGGCGATGCCAACTTAGTTCGATTCAATGCGTCAAAAACACAGGCGTGTCTCTTCTCTGCAAAACGGAGACCATTCCATCTATCTCCGACCTTCCAAGATGTAGCAATACCGATGGCGAACAAGCTTGAGATTCTTGGCGTTACCTTATCGTCGAACCTTAATTTTGGCACATACATAGAAGCAAGAGCACAACTGGCGGCTAAGAAACTGGGTATCCTCGTTAAGGTCAGGCAGTACTTCACTCCGGGACAGCTTCTTAACCTTTATCAAGCTCAAGTCCGATCGTGTATGGAGTACTGCGGTCACCTCTGGGATGGATCCGCCAAGTACCAGTTAGAGACTCTTGAATCTATTGACCGGCGAGCCAAAAGACTCATTGGCGACAGTAAGCTAATCGAGTCTAGGTTGCAAAGTCTCGGTCACCGACGTAAGGTGGCAAGCTTATCGGTATTCTATCGCTTACATTTTGGAGAGTGTGCACAGGAATTACATGACTTAATTCCCCCATGCCCTTTTTACCATCTAACAACAAGACAAACTATTAAACGTCATCCATTTATGGTCGACATACCTCCAGTTCGCTCAAAGCGTTTTGCTTCTACATTCATCATCCGTACAGCGAAGGAGTGGAACTCATTGCCTGCGTCTTTGTTCCCCGAACGGTATAATCTGGGAGTCTTCAAGTCTCGAGTGAATAGGTATCTTCTAGGCAAGCATGTCACACCTTCGGCCGCATCATCACTTTCCATCAGGTGAGATAGTGGTCAAATGCTTGCCTATTCAACATAAAAAAAAATAATAATAATAATAATAATATTAACTGAGCCCCGTGGCGTCACCAGCGTTAAAAGCAGTCTGTAAATTAGTCCTATGTATAAGCTATATAATGTTCATTCCAAATTTAGTCTAAAATTTGCGTTTATAATATTATTGTACCTAATGTCTAAGCGACTGTTAGAAATAAAAATACGTAGATAATAAATGGTCACTTGAAATGAAAAATTATATACCTTCTGCGTCGTATGTTCTGGGTTCGATTTTCGCAGGAGCACAATTTTCCTCCCTAAGGTACATTATTTTGCACTTTTGGTTTTGGGTGTAACTGTGTGCATGATGTAACGTTTCCGGCACCCTAGATACAAGTCTTAAAGCTAGGTGTCGGGCTATGAACGTGAATCTATATGTGTTTCTTTTTTTTCGGATGAAAGGTGACTTGATCGAAAGTGTTCTGAGCTATGTATGGTGAAAATCAGTACATTTGTTTACCAGATCAAGCGTCGGAAGTATTTTTAAATTTTTATTTTGCCACTTTTTTATATAAATAATAATTAAGCGCAAGTAAAGCCTTAAAAAAAACGACTTCACCCCTCTATCTTCGTAACCTAGATCACAGATTTCATGTATTACTGATATATTGACAATAACTCCAAAACTAAACATAAGATTTTGATCAAATTTTAATGGGACCACATGGAAATTAACAGCTTTCAGATAAAAAAATAATCATCGAAATCGGCTTACAACGAAAGAAGTTAAGAGGTAACAAACAAACAAAATAAAAAAAACAGTAAAATTGAGAACCTCCTCCTTTTTTTGAAGTCGGTTAAAAAGTATATAGTAATAATCGGAGCAAAAGCTAACTTCTTTTGAATTGGACATTCCGAAGAAAATTTAACATTTTATTCATCATACAATCTTGCAGCGAAAGGTTCAACATGGCATGAAAATACAATTTAAGTTTTTAACTTAAGCCAAACTTGAAGTTATCGCTATGTTGAAGAAGTTGGTCAAAACTTAGCTTGGCTCGTTTCAGGCTGGCAAGAAGCGTTAAAATTTAAATTTCATCGTTTATCATTTGTATGAAAAAGAAAGGAAGTGGTGCCATGTACAATGATTTAACGTACTTGCAGCAAGATTTATTCAAGCAAGTTGTATCAAGTTAAGCTGTATTTTGTACTAATTTTAATTTTAATTGTATTTTATTTTATTTCTTGTGTACTAACAAATAGCTTGTAGGCCTTATTTTATAATGTTTTACTAACAATATGGTATGGATCCCTTGTTGTTCCGAAATAAACAATTTGAATTTGAATTTGAATTTGTATACCATACTTAAAAAAAAAAAATTGCACCGCTGAATTTCTTGCCAGGTTCTTCTCGAGATGGCAGTAATTTTGCGAATCTGGCAGTAGAGTCATTAACCTTAATGAGTGCCTCTTTGTTCCTCGTAAATAAACGATTTTGATTTGATTCGAAGTTGGTTATTGCCTAAAACTATATAGGTACATCTATACATCAAAGACCTAAGTTACATTTACGGCATCGAGTTTAAAGGTAACTCAGTGCACTAGCTCACTACCAGTGGTTTTGCCTCTCTTAATTGCAATTAGTAATAGCGTTGAGCCAAATAAGTAACTGCATTTTAATCACAAGTCGCCTCAACCACGCGCTCTGACAATTACAAGCTTTATTTAGCTTGCACTGTATGTATGTATGTTTGTTCGGGTGGAATCTTGCAACTCAATTTTGAAGCAGATATTTTCAACCATTTGAGCTGAACTTTGTATTCACGTTTAGTTTGGATGACAATGCATGGTTAGCTGTGTGACGTCATTCTAAGTCCAACATGGCGGAACACACAAAATGCCGGACAAATATTTTTTAATGCCCTCCCACAATATAATATGAATATAATAATAATAATAAAAAAAGACGTGTGGCACTCGGGGACTGCCGCGGTAAAGCTATTGCATTGCATTTTTTATCAACTTATGCAATTGTAATTATTTATTTATTTTATTTATGCAGTAATTTTTTTCCTTCCACCTAGAGGCGAGTTGCTGAACTAAAGAGACATGCGTGATATTTCATTAAAGTCATTAAAAGTTCTGCTTTTCATCGATAGATGGCAAAACTAAAAAGTATCACCGCTGTCCAGCAATTCCGTAACGAAAATAACCTAACACACCCCGTGTTAGGTTATTTTCGTTACGGAATTTCTGGATTCGGTCTCCACGCTCAAGGCCCGCGATAGAAGCTGTGCAATAGCTTAATAAAATGTTTAACAAGTAACTTATTTTGTGATACTTCATACACATACTTTTTATCGTCATAACTTTTAATCATCTTCAGCGCGTGTAAAACCTGTGGACCCAGCTAGTTCGGTAATAAGCCTTTCATTACAACAACCACATATTCATCAAGCCGGTCCCGGTAGGCGATTATCTGTAATTCCTTTATAAATTCCCTATACTGCGTAGGCTGGACTAACACTTTGGGCTTATCTCGTTTATAGCGTCCCTTGTATGTCATCAAATATGCATTTGGTGTATTAAACTTCCTTTTGGTTACGGATGCTGCCAGTTTTGACGTGGGGAGGTCTTTGTTGTGTTTAGAATACTTTATTATCTCATAGGAATAAGCAATTTACTTAATGATATAAACTAACACGACCAGTTTGACGACCCAGTTGGTGCAGTGGACAGGTGCCCGCCCTCTGCGCCGTGGGTCCTGGGTTCGATTCCCGGCAGGAGCACAAATTCCTTCCCAAGGGATATTTGTGCTTCTGGTTCTGGGTGCAATGTTTCCGACACCCGCGATACAAGTCTTTGAACTTAGTGTGGGGCTGTGAGTGTGAATGCGTTTGTTTGTCGTTTGTTTAACAATAAAAACAAACGAATTTAAATTAACAGTTCAACACTAAATTTAAAGACATTACAAATCTTCTACGTTTATTATCCGTACTGCGAAGGAGTGGAACTCATTACCCGCGTCTTTGTTTCCCGAACGGTATAATCTGGGAGTCTTCAAGTCAAGAGTGTATAGGTATCTTGCGAATCTAGCAATAGATTCATTAACTTTCATGAGTGCCTCTTTGGGGCCCATGTGAATAAACGATTTTGATTTTGATTTTATCTTCTAGGCAAGCATGCTACATCTTCGGCCTCAACTTCACTTTCCATCAGGTGAGATAGGTCAAAGGCTTGCCTATCGAGCATAAAAAAAAAACATTAAATATCACTCAGAACCAGAAGCACAATGTTCCTTGGGAAGGAAAATTTTGACGATGCGGTTGACGATATGGAGCACGTTTGCCTATAAGGAGCCTTGAATTCTCCAATATTGTACTATTTTATTCACTTTTAACACATTTATAAATGTAAAACTGAAAATATTTTCTAATACCTACAAAAACTGTCCGTTTGGAGTAGTTTGCTAAAGTAGGAGGTATCGGGATCGTTTCCCGATGAGAACACAAATTTTCGCCCCATAAAAGTTTTAAAGGTTTTGGGTGTGATTGAGTGTGTGTGTGATGTAAATGTTTCCGGCATCCACGGCACAAGTCATCGGACTTAGTGAGGAGCTGTGAGTGTGAAAGCGTATCACAAGTAAAATATCTTTAATATTGGTGCTAATTCTGTTGAGCACCGAACTAACCTAAACTAAACTAAAAATAAACCGAACTAACCTAAACTAAACTAATTTTAAGCACCGAACTAACCTAAACTAAACTAAAAATGAACTAATTTTAGTCAAAGAATACCTAAACGCTATTCTTTCAAGTATAAGATCACATTAAAAATAATCCAGATCCTTTTCATGCAGACTAATTTGAGTTAAAAATTTTTATTTTTAGTCTTAATTTGACGTAAAACATGTACATCAGAATAAGAATTTGGTCATTTTCACTAAATAGAGTAACTAAACTAACTTAGTCCTGTCAAACTTAATTTTAGTCTAATCTTGCATTTTCTGAATAGGTTTTGGACTAAAGCAGGACTAAAACTAATTTTAGGCTAGTTTAGTCTAATTCTGGACAACAGAATCGGCACCATTATCAAAGGTATACGAAGTATATTATTAGTCCACAAATGATTTATAGGAATTTCCCTTACACTAAATATTCTAACACTTCATACAGAAACAGTCAAGCAAATAAATGTCTTCGAATATGTCATTATCTATCAAAGAAGGCTGTAATTTTAGAAGGCGTGGCTGAAACAGAATGTTGTATGAGGTTGTATGGCATGTTGTAGTTCTCATGGTGATTAATATTGTATGGGAACAGTTATTGGTTTTAATTCTTTGCGTGGGGATTTGAGCATATGTTTGTTTTATTATATTTGTGATAAAAGAAAGCATTCGCTTTGAGTACTCGAGTAGAGATAAGGTTTAAAGTTGTAAAAAAAATCTTTAATTTTTTTTTTATCATTCTTATTAAACTAGTTTGTGGCTTTGTAAGCTGAAGACGTGTGTGAAGACACTTTATATATACATATACAAGACAAAATAATTAAACGCAAGCAAAGCTTAAAAAAACCGACTTCACCGCTTTATCATCGGAACCTTGATCAGATTTAATGTATAAACACGCATTATTGACTATAATTCAAAAACTAAAGATCAGACCTTGATCATATTTCAATGGGACTACATAAAAAGCACCAGCTTTCAAAATAATCATCAAAATCGGCTCACAACGAAAGAAGTTATGAGGTAACTTTTGAAGTCGGGTAAACGAGAACATCGTCAAAGTACGCATTATTCGTCACAAAATAGGCATAATTGACGATATTTCAAGAACCACTGATCAGATTTTGATCAAATTTAAATGGGACCAATTAGAAAGCAACATCGTTCAAAATAAAAATAAAATTTCGAAATCGGTGAGGAGAAAAGTTAGAACGTAACATACATAAAAAAAAAATGTATATACAATCGACTTGAGTAGGTCCTCCTTTTTTGGGAAGTCGTTAAAAAATAATTAAAACGAATGTAAAACAAACGAATCAAAAGATAATTTCTACCTGAAAATTAAAATAATTTCAACAACATTTTGAACATCTCCAGGCTCTTTCATTTATATTCTGAGCACTACGTGATCAGTATTACGGCGACGACTTCATCTGTTTTCACTGCCCCCCCCCCCCACGTTGTGAAAAACAAGTCTGTTTTCTACCGTCTCTAACTTTTACGCTCCTTGGGTTTATCTGTTTTGGAAATCTATCTGAACTGGCATAACAACTTTATGGTTTTGGGATACAGTGTAGTGATGTTTTCGAGTAAACAAGGGTTAAATTAGACCAATAGGAGGAAGATCATAATATATCTTTGCCTACATTTTTTATTACAGAATGGATTTTTTTTTATCATCTCACATCGATGATGGAGATTTGCTTATTCACTCGCGACTTAAAGACTCCTATATTGTACTTATGTAACATAGACTTAGGCTAGGAGTTCTCTTTCTTAGCGGTTCGCATAATGAATATGGAAGCAAAACTCTTCGTCTGCATTTGTGGCCGAAGCGGTGGAATTTATACAATATATTGGTTTCGCTTGCATGGTGGCAGCATGGTGTCTGATAATATAGATGGGGATATGATAATCCGGTTGTGTAATTCTACACATTTTAGATATAATGTACAAGTTTTTTTTTATATCAGTTCTATTAATTAATTTCTATCTACCAATAGAATATAGTACAATATTAAACCTCGGAGCTTGCTATAGTTCAATTTTTATTTTGTGGCTTTTTAAGGTAAGGAGGCACAATTTCACCAAAAGTTTAACCTTCTATACTAAAAATATGTTTGTCATAAATTTTGATTGATGTATGTCAAGAATCAAAATAAGATAAGATTTTTTATTCATTACAAGATAATATACACGATCATTAACAGCTTCAAGCATTCCAAACGGATGCATATTAAACCAGATCTTTGAAGTTTTCCATCAAACTCTTGCAAGCCACATTGCAAAGATCAATGCACCACCAAACCCGGAGGCGTCTTTTTCCAAACCGCGGCCTTCGTTCAAAAACACTAACCTCGACCGTCATTAATTCCTTGGCTAATATATCCATTATCACTTCAGCTAAATCCTCTGAGCTCTGTGTATACGAGTAACTTTCATTCTCTATCAGATTACCTTGTGACATGCGAATTCGATTAAATCAAAATCTTTTATTCACATGGGCCCCAAGAAGACAGTCATGAAAGTTAATGATTCTACTGCTAAGATCAGAGTACGTTATATGAATTGGCGGTTTTTGTAACATAAGTAAAACATACATGAAGCTATGTAATCCCTACTGATTTGTAGTAAATCAAACAAAAACAAAGTTCGATACCGGCCCGAGGGAACTAATATCGAAACAAAAAGGAAACAATAAAAACAAATCGCGTATTTCGGCGGTTGCACGATACGGGAATGCTTGATAGGTAGGTACTATAGAATGGGATGTAGTGACAGCTGTATGTAGTCACAAATAGTTTGATTGTAACGTAAGAGTGGATTTACCGTACCCGTACAACAACAAACAAACGCATTCACACTCATAGCCCCACACTAAGTTCAAAGACTTCAGAAGTTCAACGGAAACATTCACACACCCACGACCAGAAGCACAAGTATCCCTTGGGAAGGAATTTGTGCTCCTGCCGGGAATCGAACCCAGGACCCACGGCGCAGAGGGCGTACACCTGTCCACTGCGCCAACTGGGTCGTCTATACGTACCACAAATGTCCTTTGGCAATGAATTTCTGCCGGGAATCGAACCCTGGACCAACGGAACATAGGGTAGAGACCTGCCGACTGCGCGAAATGGGTCGTCAAGCTGCTATGACTTTCAATCTTCCTTCGTAGTTACCAGTTTGGTCATTGGTCTTATTTTATTTATTTAATAGTTTAGCACAAAACAGTGTACAAGGAATATACTTAATGCTATGAAGCAGTATCTACCAGACTTTCTGGGCGTGTAAGATAAGTGTTTAGGCGTGCAGTTAAATGCGACAAATTAATAAAAAAGTAGGAGTCTAAAATATACTTGAAACAGCCTGATTTTTCAGGTTATTTGTGTAGGTAGTTATAACATTACCCATGTATAACATACATATATACTACTTATATATAATCAGAATATATTAGATATAAATAAATAGAGTTCAATATTGCTATTCTTGAAGTGTTGTTCAAGTAAAAATCTTATTAATGTAAAGTCGATGAAGTCTTAACCGTATAGCCATAACAGCAAATGAGTTATCAATTAATGCAGCGTCGTGTTTGGGGCTGGTGTTGGAGATAGAAGCAAAAGTAAAATTGTGTAATCGATTTCAATTTTCTAAGAAAAGTCTCGCCTCGTATTAACCTCAACTACACCTTTTATCAACCTGCAGGCAAAAGCTAGTAAAAATATGTATACGGAATAGAATGAAACTAATTCAATCTTGCCGTGTTCGGTGTCCCTCAGGGTTGCAAGTTTGGTGAGCTTTATTTCCTGTATAGTTTTTGAGAAATTGATATGAATAACTGGAAGTGCTAGGGGAATTAAAGAAGACTGTGACATGGAGTGATACGGAATAAAGAAATGTGGTGCGGAACTGTGGTATCACACACAAACTTGTGTTATCCCGGCTTTCAGATGAGTAACAGCGAGCGTAATGTTAAGTTTTTTTTAACACGGCATGCCTTATTTTAAGTTCAATGATTTGTGCCATGGGTGCCGGAAACATTCACATTACACAAACACATGAGATACACAAATTTGCCTTGGGTGAACTTGTGTTCCCACCGGGAATCGAACCTGATACCCGCCGCTTAAAATGCAGACGCGTTTTTGCTTAAATATATTAGTTACTAAAATCTTGAAAGCTGTACTTTTAGTTGTTTTGCCCATTTTTTCACACACAGCTTTTTCTGAGTAAATAAAATATAGTAAAGAGGGAATAAAAAAAACAAACGAACACATAAAAAAAACGAACTATGATACGTGTTTAAAATAGTATCATCGAGTACTAATTTAGATGGGTCAAACTCACCCGAAGACCGCTTTGATACCATACTACATACTTCCACGCCGTGCTACGACGGCTGTCTAAACGGTTTCTCTCAATGATTTCCTCAATTGTTCCTTATATCCTTGTGAGATTGTGGTCAAATGCTTGCATACAGAGCATAAAAGAAAACCTACCGCAATGCCAACGCACAGCGGAATTCAGCTCACTGAATTTAAAATATTGACAAACATTAATTGCTTTGGGTGTATTTCACCCAAATTATGGTCTCTTAAACTCACTGCAAGCTTATGTAAAAATCTTGTCATTCCTCTCTAACCCTTCAACAGATAAATAACGAAGTCGACATAACATGCAACACCACAATCAATCGAAGCCACTATTCCTTACACCCGGATAAAAACTTTCGGAGTGATATCCGGGTCAATCGCCCCGGGCAGCGGGTAAATAAATTAACCACTATCGGATGTCCATAGTTTAACCAGGATATCCGTACTTTGGGCTGGAATATTCGAGGCTTCGGCAGGGTAATTTTTGATAGTTATCGTAGGAAGTGTAACATTACTAACAATAGTTGTTAGAACCAGATGAGGCCCGTGACTTTGTCCGAGTCTATGAGAGTAATCTGAGGTGTCAAGTGTTGTTTATTTTACTAAAAAGTCGGACATAAAGACACTAAGAGACACCGCTATATGGTAGATATTAAACAAATGCGGACGAAGATTTTGCCTCCATTCATTATGCAAACTGCAAAAGAATTGTATTCCTTACCCGAGTCTGTATTCCCTGATATATGGGAGTCTTTAAGTCGCGAGTGAATAGGCATCTTCTGGGCAAACGTGCTCCATCATTGACCGCATCGGAACTTACCAAAGGTTAGATAGCGGTCAAAAGTTTGCCTATCTTGAATAAAAAAATAAAAAAAACACACACACCGTCACAAATAAATTCAATAACTTGTATCGTGGGTACCGTTAACATTCACATCACATACACACAATCACAATTAACACCAGAAACACAATTTTCCTTACGGAGAGAACTTGCGTTTCCGCCGGAAATCGAACCCGATACCTCTGCTTAGAAGGCGCTCACCCAACTAAGCTATCGGGCGATTCAAATAATTACCTATGTGTGTAAATAAATTACCAAAAAAACCTATAACCAAAGTAGCTTACCACCATCAAGTTGAAAGTCTGCCGCCAAGCCAAATACGGTGTTCCGGCAGTTATCCTTGAAAGCCTGCGTATTCCAGGTCTAGTGTGTTTACCAGCTTCGATCACATCGTCACTTACCATCAGGTGAGATAGTGGTCAAACACTAGCCTGTCACAAATAAAAAAAAAAAGAGCTAAAAAGCTCTTGTAAATAAATTATTCAAATAACCAATTATTTCGAATGGGAATCTGCATCATTGCATATTTATACAGTGTCAACACACACTTTTAGTTAAGACCAGTGTAAGGTTGAGTGAAGTATCAGTAAAACGGACGAATAGTGTTTCAGTCGTAAGCAATAATAAAAAAAAAACACTTAAAGTTTAACAGCACAATACAGGTGAACAAAATTTAATTTTGAAAACCTATACTAGAATTCGTAAAATAATGGTCTTCGTGAAGCGAATTATTTTAGGTGATGATTATTAGCTGAATGGCAATTAGTACAAAATGTTTCTTGGCCTAGTTAAAAATAAAAAAACATGTAGGTAAATGGTATGAAAATCCCGCTAAATATTATCGCCATAAATATTAAGGTCTGTTTTAAAATAGGCCTGCGGTTCGCGACGGAAAACGTTAGAGAGTGATGTGTTTCGGCCTTACGTGGAACACGAATAAATCGTGTTAGGGCCGACTTAAAATTGAAATGCCGAGTCCTTTTTACTTTGAGTGGTTTTGGGAGAGGGGTGAAAGGATCAGGTCCTGGAAACACTCTCGGAAGATTATTAGGCGAGGTAGGTTGAATTTTGATAAACTTACTGGTACGTTTTTAGATTTGATAATGATTTTATATTTATATCATGTAAAGCGATGGCGCAGTGGTAGGCGGATTCCAATCCAGTGGTTGTGATTTCGTATCCAATGCCAGGTCCAGATTTCGGTAAAGTTAACCTAGATCGAGCACGGGAAGAATCTAAAGCCTTCGCCACTCAGTACGCATTTGGTTCGAACAGATCGGCGTGCGGAGACACAGGCACAAGTAAGAGTAGCACGAGTAGCAACCGCCCCTGCTTCTTGCATGGCATCCGTTCGAGTCAGGTGCATTCTGTGTCAGCACCACATATATGTTTTTTTTATATAGGATGACCTTTGATCACTATGTTTTGACAATATTTTTTTAATTGGATAATTATATAACATTATAATCGGGAACGGTAATAGTATGCTATATCTAGAATAGGACTGGCTCCCTGGAATAGCTACTTACTACTACCAGAATATCGACTTGTTTCATTACCTACACCTGAAGTTCAAACTCAAGTCCGTCGTTGAACCTGAAACCGCACCTCACGTTTAGGAGTGCATTCGCTACGACTGATTTATTATCGCTGTTAAATGTATAAGCATATGGAGTCATACAAATATGTATATTTAATGACTGTTCCAAAAAATATAAAAATGAAATGAAATGATCATTCCAAGTGATAAACGAAGTAAACATCCACTCACAAAAACTACTCATCCCCTATCCCCCGCGTCTGTCACGTCAATCAAACAACTAATTGGGCGGCTGATTGAATCCGCCCACCATCAGACCCTCTCTCTAGAGACTCTAGGCATTGCTGGTTGATACATTGTTGTTGAAGATGAAGCGACCAAAGATGAACAATCATTTTTAAGTCACTACAAATTCTTGGTCTCAAATAACTGAAGTCAATTTATAGGAAGTTCTGCATTCAATTGTCATTTTATTTTATACAGCTCATGTCGAGATATATAGATACCTATGTAAAAATAAAGGGAATAAGGTCAGTATAAAAATCACTTAAACCCACAAGCCTGTACGTGGTCCCTTTGCTGATCAAAAATGAAAATTCACGGTCACGCTAAAGAAATAAGTAGACATAATGAAAATAAATGACATGAATCTGGTAATAAGAATCATTAACATTTACAAATGCCTCATAAGGGTCATGTAAATAGCTATTTTTACCGACTTCCCAAAAAAGGCGGAGGTACTCAAGTCGACTGTGTTTTTTTTTTATGTGTGTTACCTCATATCTTCTCTCCACGTGAGCCGATTTCCAAATTTTTTTTTTTAAAGATTTAGTTTGAAAGATGTTGCTTTATATTTGGTCCTATTTAAATTTGATCAAGATCTGATCAGTAGTTCTTGAAATATCGTCAATAATGCCTATTTTATGGACTACTTTGACGACGTTCTCGTTTACCCGACTTCAAAAGTTACCTCATAACTTTTTTCGTTGTGAGCCGATTTTGATGTTTTTTATTTATTTGAAAGCTGGTGCGGTGAAGTCTGTTTTTTTAAACTTTGCTTGCGTTAAATTACTAATTTTGTTTTGATTTTGCATTTATTACAATCCCTTATCATTATCATGTAACCGGGCAAACCCGTGGCCCAAAACTAGTTTATTGTTATCCATGGATAAGAACCAAGCATTAACACAACTTCTCCCTTTTTGTTCCACACAAACACACAAAGAACGTGGACAACGTTTTTTGTGATACGTTGAGGAGCGCCTACGGAGGTTGATTTGCCCATACAATCGTAATACCGAAATTATTTATAATTCAAGCATATTACCACCATACTGTGCTGTTATTCAGATTAAAAACATATTAATCTAGGTTTCTGGATAGTTTTTATTCCAAAATAATTACCTTAAACGAAATATAAACCAATTGATTTTCACACATTATTATGACGTAAATGTCGCATCTTTAACTTATTCGTTTTGTATTAAAAACTAACATTACAATAGGAACATAGATTATCATTTCAAGGTACTATTCATGCAAATAACAATGGCTAAACATTACATTTTCATTCATATTTTTTTGTATTACAGCCCCTGTCATAATTTGTTCGGTCGGTAGTACTATCGCATCAAGCATGGGCACAGTTTGTCAGTTAAATAGAGACAGCCTATAGATCGTTTCACAGACTCCCCGGCCTCTTAAATACCCAGAACTTTTCATGCAACTTCCATTTCATTCCATGAAATCGTACAATCTAACAAGCAATAAACAAAGTTTCCGTACTGTAAGCCGCTTGATCCCAGCAAACTCTTTAACTCGCCGTCACCTAATTAAATGATTACCCGACTCTGCAGGCTTAATCGGAGTTTACGTCTCGACTGTGCCGCAGTACGAATGGAAAGCAGTATGGATTATTGTGTGTATCAACTGGAGAGTTAAACATACCCAGTGAATTGCTCGTTGGCTTAATTTGGTGATCGTTTCTAGCATTCTAAGCAAAGGCATCAGGTTCGAATCCCGGGGTAAACACAAGTATTTTTTGTTTTTTTTTTTTTTTTTACCGGGCGCAATTGCTCTGCCAGCGTGTCGCGTCTCTGACATTATCAGAGAAATGTGTGAAAACACAAGTATTCTCCCCAAGAGAAATAAGCGTTTCTGATTCTAGGTGTGATGTGAATGTTTCCGGCACCCAGTCATTGAAATTAGCGTGGGGTAATTAAAGCGTTTATGTTTATGTTTTATGTATTCAGTTTTTATTTACTAGGTAAGTAGTCGATTATTATGTTTGACATAACCCAAACGCAAAAAATATATAATAATATAATAAATTTATGCAAATTTTTTTAGCGATATTTGCAATAATAACAAGTTATGTTCTGCTTCAGTTGGCTAAGTTTAACAAAAGATGGAATCCTAAAAAGGTTTGAACAAACAGACAAGTGGAAGTGTGAGTTTTGGGCTATGATATACACAGAAGTAAATTATTTTTACACTTTTTTTTGTTTTAATCGATCAATCAATCTAACATAAAACAACTTATTACAAATTAAGGTAGGTACAATGTTGTTTACGTTTCTTTAATTTAAATTAATAATCAAGTGTAGGCGTTTTCTGTCAAATTATAACTTATGTTATAATAATAACTTAATATAAATTAAAACGTAAACTTTAATCATGAATAATAATAAAAACAATTATAAAATATGAAGTGCTATTGTCGAGGGCTCAATTATAAACAGTAGCTGAATGGTTTCTATGTGTACGTACACCTAGTATGAAAAATGCGCCCGTTATACCGACGTCTCATACTGCTCGCTTATTGTTATGCGATCGTACCTCACAGTTTCCTTGTCCGTTTTTAATTAAAATTGCAAGGATCTGCGTGACAGCTTTGTAGTCTTTGTTTCACCTTGATAGAGGTTTCATGTAAAAATGAAACCATATTTTTGAAAAAGCTTAAGAGTTTTTAATAAAATTTGTCCCTATGATCATAGTAGAAATATATACTATGCTATGATTCCCTAGATATTGAGACCAACAAGAATATAATAGCTGATATAAGAATACCAGGTAAAGGAAAATAAAATTGTTAGGAAAGTCGAATCGCTGTAAAGCTATAAAGGTAAGGGAGATAGAAACTCACAAGATGATAATAATTCTGCGTGTCCGCTTTGGACTACAACACAGTATTAAAATTATAAAAGGTGAATTATTGCAGGCAAAAACCCTATATCAAATTAAAAAGTAGAACAAAAGAATTGAAAGGAATTGAAATTAATTATATACATACTTTGAAACTTATAATGTTGCTAGAAGCTTAGTGAGAAGACTTAAGACGAAAATCATTTAAACCAGTGTGTAAATTAATGTACAATTAATTACATATAGTGAAAGTGAACACAGGTGTTAAAGGACATATTCTACGTCATACCAATTTCCTTATTAATAATTGTATTTGTTATTTAATTAATAACAGATAGTATACGTAAGTATCAGCTTAAAACGTGTAGCTGTCTTTGAGATAGACCCGGGACAAAATAGGTCTAAAACAGTGATTTTGGTTGCCTACCAATTTGTTATTTTCCTACATAGATATTTATGAACAACGACCTCCTATGGGTACGGGCAGAAACCAACATAAAAAATATGTTGCTCGCCAATTACATGTATGGGTCTCTCTAATACTTTTACTTAAATTATTTTAATTGCCGTTTCTGGATTTGGGCCGTAGCTTTACGTATTCTTTAAAACTTTGAATAGTTTGGTTTAGACGTTAAATGCCTCTGACAGACGGACAGACGGACGGAAAGAAGAACAGACAGTCAAACTGCTGTACCACCCAAGTCAACTTAGAGATCATAATTCGCTCGATCCTATATAATATTATTATTTATGACCAATAAGCTAGCGGTCAAATCCGCTATCACATCTGATGGAAAGCGTCGATGCGATCGACGGTGGGACATGCATGCCTAGAATCATCGGGAAATAGGCAGAACGAAGGCAGTGTATTCCATTCCTTTATTTCTTAATATATAATTTTATTCGTATATTTTTTTTTTATTAAACTGACGTGCCTACTTTAGGTCACTTTTATGTACGTTTCTTCTAAATAATTGATGAGTTACCCAATAAAAATAAAATAGTAAGTTAGTAAATAATAACTGTCACGTCGTCGTTTGGCACAAAATAAATAAACACTTCATATAAAAAGAACAACCAATTACTAAAATATAAACTCTCCCATACTCTTCACATTTAAAACACATTTATTTGTTCGTCGAAGTCGTAATTTTGTCGTCAAATTAACAGACAGACTGACATGCTCACAGATATCGTTGACAACTGTTATTGTTTGTGACATCAAAAGGTTATTTTTGTAATGTGAGTAGAATAATGTGTAAAGAGTTTCACATGTTCAATATATTATTTTAAGGATTTGACTCAATATATTTCAGAGATTTCCGCTGATTACTGAGATTGTAAGCTATTGATGACTGTCTGGATGGTTCAGGTTTCTTAATTAAGGCATTTAAAACAATTACTTGTTAAACCAAGAGGCTAATTTACAATAAATTCCATGCAGATGCTAGGTTTTAAAGCTTTGACACTATATACAGCTGTCGGTATTGCATCGGTAACGTTTCGGAATTTTGTCGGTTACACTTCGGAGTTTTATCGGATAAGTTCGGGAATTTATGAACCTATTGGTCACATGGATATGATTACAAAATTATAATGCTCACTTTCGTAGGTAAATCGGTTAATCGGAGGTAATCGGGAAATAACACAGTTACATAAATATTGTAAAGGCGAAAGTTTGTGAGTGTGTTTGTATGTTTGTTACTTATTCACGCTTAAACGGCTCGACCAATTTTGATGAAATTGGGTATGGAGGTAGCTTTTACCGTGGATTAACACTAGGCTACTTTTTATTTAAAATTCTCGCGGGGCCGAAACTACGCGGGTAACCGCGGGGCGCATCTAGATTTTAAATATTTCCCTTTCGCCCCTAGAGGGACAACGCAGGTTACAAAAAAATAAAATTGAACGCATTTTATCTTTTTTATTTCATTTTATCTTCTAGGCAAGCGTGCTACATCTTCGGCCGTATCATCACTTTCCATCAGGTGAGATAGTGGTCAAATGCTTGCCTATCGAGAATAAAAAAATAAAAAAATTTAATGCAGCGAGTTTTATTGTAGGTACATCAAAGTATCTATCAAACAGCACTGTTTTTAGATAAATGTTTAAAAAAAATTTCATATTTAAATAAACATTTCCCAATGCGCGTAATCCTTTGCAAAACATTTCATAACCTAATCGACCGTAAATCATGTTCTTATCTAAATCCAATATTTCGGATTGGCTCCAGAAAGCAGGTTTTTCCTTTACAAGAAAAAATACTAAAGCTGCAGAGACAGAATGGAATATTTCAGACTCGCGAGCATAATGCTTTTTTTACGTGCATCATAAAAATCTGCAATTATTTACGAGTAATGAAAATGCATAGAGATAGGAGACACTTAACGTTATAACCGACTTCACAAAAAAAGAGGAGTTACTCAAGTCGACTGTATTTAATTTTTACCTCATAACTTCTTTCCACGTGAATTTTTTTTTTAGATTGAAAGATGTTGCTTTCTTATTGGTCCCATTTAAATTTGATCAAGATCTGATCAGTAGTTCTTGAAATATCGTCAATAATGCGTATTCTGTGGACTACATCGATGATGTTCTCGTTTTTAACCGACTTCAAAAGTTACCTCATAACTTCTTTCGTTGGGCATTGGGAGCCGATATTGATGATTTTTTTATTTGAAAGCTGGAGCTTTTCATGTGGTCCCATTGAAATTTGATCAAGATCTGATCACTAGTTTTTGAGTTTTCGTCAATAATATGTGTTTAATACATTAAATCTTATCAAGTTTCCGAAGATAAAGCGATGAAGTCCGTTTTTTTAAGCTTTGCTTGCGTTGCGTTTAATTATTTTACCTAAAATATCCTTGTGAAATGTGTCAAAACATTTATGACTTATATTAATTCTTATCCACATTATCATTTGCCAGCTAGGCAGGAATAATTATAGCGGTTTTAAATTTGGCACGTACATATGAGTTAGTAAGTTTAGAGGTGTCTGTATGTAAAGGTTTTGGTTTCAATATTTAGACCTTGAAGTACAACATAAGGTGATAGCCTGATAGCTTCAATCAAAATTTTGGTGCATCGCTTGTTAGCATAGTATAAGTAAACTAAGTTCCAATCAACCTACAAAATTGCAAACGCCGCGACCGGACCGTGACATTCCTCGCCTGATGATGGGGTTAGAATATCCTTGAACACTAGGTGCAAGAGTCGACCCTATAAATCGTGATATAAGTTGAATCATTTGTAATTTGCAACATTCCAAGGTATATTAAAAAAAAATATCAACCTTATATCCTTACCTTTTCCACTTATGTCGGAACTTCAATCTACATTTTGTTACCCCATGTTAAAAAGTATTGTTAATATTTAAATATTATTTTGAATACAATAAGTGTGTTATATTAGGTTAAGGTCGCTATAGAAAGAATGTTGTTTTCTTTCTATGGTTAGTCTATAATAGGTTCGTTAAAACGTTATTCTATTTACTTCTCCGAACATGCGCGTCCAACAATACATTCGGCAACGTTTTACAAATATCCTCTTCTAAGACTGTGTATCGTATTCTTGAAAGATTACCAACCCTGCAAAAATGTTTCGTACAAGCAATTTTGAACCCACTTGCCTTTTGATAACGATAAAAAAGCTGTAATTTGATTGCTGGTTTTTCACTAGAGCGCGAAAAATATGGCACTCGATGAATAGGAAATTAGATCGCGAAGGAGATGGGATATTGTTATAGATGGTATTTTCTTGGGTAACAGAAAAACATAATATTTTTCCGTATTTATCAATTCCCCTTTGTTTGTAAATGAATGCAACAGGGAATTGTAAATTTAATAGCATTTTTCGAACAAATGTTGTGCAAGTTATTGACCATAAATTTAGATATTTTTCAAAGCTTTCATGTTAACAAAAGTTGTTAAGTTTTCTCTTTTGCGTAGTGCTTTACTACTCTGGGTTGCACTGAACTGCAATGGGCATACCATAAAGCGAGCGACTTCTTCTCTTTCTTCCTCTAATCTCTCTATTACATTAAAAAAAATAGTTTTATTACAAGATTGGACAAAAATGTTAATTGCCAAAACTAACAAAAGAAAGTGAATGAAGTTGTGAAAAACTATGTATGTGTAACAGTAAATAAAGTCGCGACAATGTGTTTGTGGCCAAGTAATGGTTAAAATGTAATTCCGCTCGGGGCAATACATTTCACGCTATTTACGTCAACAATTTAAATTATTTCTCTAATAGGCACTTTAACTAAGCGGTTCGCCACATAATAACGTGAAAATATGTTTCGCGGTGCGAAAAAAAATGGACGGTCCGAGAAATGGTCCATGGACCATAAATCTTAGACCCAATAAATGGTCGGCGCGATCCGATGGAATCGAAAGGTGCTGCAATTACAGACCACGAGATTAAATGGAGCCCATTCATTTGTGGTCTTGGACATTGGGTGTTGTAAATAATAAACGAGTAGCGATTTAATTTAGTCTTTGACCAGTGGTGACATATTGTACTGAAACTTGGACTCTTACTGTGGGCATTATAAATAAGCTCAAAGTCACACAACGAGCTATGGAAAGGGCTATACTCGGGGTTTCTCTACGAGATCGAATCAGGAATAAGAAGATCCGTAGACGAATGAAAGTCACCAACATAGCCCGGCAAGCAAGTTAGCAAGTTGAAGTGGCAATGGGCAGGGCACATAGTACGTAGAACGGATGGCCGATGGGGCCGAAAGGTTCTAGAATGGAGGCCACAGACTAGCAAGCGCAGTGTCGGAAGACCGCCCACAAGGTGGACGGACGACATAGTGAAGGTCGCAGAAAGACGCTGGATGCAGGCTGCTAACAGCCGTTCTTTTTGGAGATCTTTGGGAGAGGCCTATATCCAGCTTATTGGGGGCATATACATCATACTACATCTTCGGCCGCTTTATCACTTTCCATCAGGTGAGAAAGCGGGCTATTCTGTTTAAGAAACCCTATCTGGCATTAAAAAAAAGCTTTCAATGGGTATATTCGTCTTCTGCCGTCGGCATAACTTGAATTTGGACCAGAAAGTTAACAAGCCTATTGCTGCATCTTACCTGTACCTTTGTATTACATAAAAATACATTTTTGACCAAACAAGCAGAGTGAGCGAAGCGTCTCCGTTGCAGCTTAGGCAAAATTGCTTTCATATATCCGGCGGATTTCCGGTAGTTCTCCTCTACATGTCGCATTTCTCAATTTTTTTCGCGATCCAGTTTTTTTTATTTTTTCAATATGGCGGAGATGTGGGGTTTGAAAACGTTAAAAAACTTAAACCAGACATTTCGAAAAATACGTGACGTTTTCAGCTTACTGAGCCTAGTAATTATTCATCACGCTGTTTACCCACCACCACTTTTCGTGAACAAAAAGGTTGCAGATCCGAATTTCAAAGCCCACTCATAAAATGTTATACTTCAAACTGTCCGCCTTTTCTTCTACCATGGACCAGTTTCTCCAGTTCTCCACAGCAATGTCCAATGGCTAAGTAATTAATGCTTTCATGTAACTTTCTAGCATTTGTCGCGAGACACTGCTAGATTGGTTGAAGCGTTTACTGGTGCGGTGAAAAATTGACTACATAGCCATTTTATTTTACAAACTCCGTCTGCGAGACTTGATTTATTGATAGTATTAAACATAACGTAAACGGTTTACACACTCACAGCCCCACTCTAAGTTCGATTTTGTGTCGTGGGTGCTGGAAAAATTCACATCACATACAATCACAACCAGAACCAGAAACACAAATTTTCCTTAGGAAGAAAAGTTGTGTCCGCCCGGAATTGAACCCGATACCGCTGCTTAGAAGGCTTACGCGCATCAAACTTAGCCAACGAGCAGTTCACACCTATTCCAAACAAGCTACGATAAATCCCACCAATTAAAGCTCCCAAAGCCGCACTTAAATTAAATTGTTGGCAAACCACGGTAATAACCAATAAAAAGTAAAAGAACGGTGGAAATTAAAAAAGCCCTTTTGCTTTGTTAACGTTGCATTAACACAAGCGTAGTGGCATTTAGATTATCAACCTGACAACACAGAACATTGCAATCGCTTCCATCTTACTAACTACACAAATAAGGTTGAGTTTTCTTTGTTTTTGTTTAGTATATGTTGGTAATTCTTTAGCATATATTAGCATGTGCCGAGCGGTGTCGACAAGTGGCATCAATCAAGATAAAGACCATTTGTGTGACACTGCCCTCTGGCGGTTATATTTATTTATTTATTTATTTATTTATTTATTGCACACATGTAAAAATTACAATAACACTTAATTATAGTTATTTACATGCACCCTGGAAGGGCGTAGCAACGAGTAGGTACAGACAATGTTTGAAAAAAAAAAAAAAATACTAATAATATTCTATTTTAACATGCACATCTTAAATCTAAACTTAACTAGGTATAAGTTTGCAGTTGCTGTGTTTTGCGTAATGGCCGACGATTTTCATAAATATTTTCGAAAATACGTTCACATGTTCATTTGTTCTATGAAGGAATCCAATAGCCACAAGTAACAAGTAGTATTTTAACAAAGGTTTTTTAACCTTTTACCAGTTGTAAATAAATAAATAAACGCAGCAAAACTAAAAAAAACCGACTTCACTGCTGTATCTTCGGAATCTTGATAAGATTAAATGTAATCAACACGCATTATTGACGATAACTCAAAAACCGCTGATCAGATCTTGATCGAATTGGAACAATAAATGGGACAAATGGAAAAGCTTTCAAAACGAAAAAAAGTCACATGGAAAGAAGAGGCGATTCAAAGAGGCAATGTCGCCAGTGTGATGGGCACGCTACTCACTGGCAGTGTGCTTAGCCACTTAAGTTACGCATCATAAGCTTGGCTTGCAATGAGCTCTTTTGCTTTATACATTTATATTAAAAAACAACATTAAAAATTAAATTAAATTTGACACAGATAAAACTCACAAAACACTTAAATAACCAATTAAAATTAATCTCTATAATAGTTCAAACTAATGATATCTCAGTATACCTTTTACTGAAGCGTGATGTAACGAGCCTTAACTGCGGAACTTGGACGCTCTTCTTTTAAAAAAAATACATGAACAATATTTTTTGATTACCTAACTCGAGGACTAACTAAACTTAGTAAACTTAGTAAAGGCATCATCTCTATTTGCCCGTAGTGTAGTTTGCTTGAAAGTTCTGTTAGATTTAGACTTGGTCTTATCAACACACGTCAACATCAGGTCTATGCTTTAGGTATTTCTTACAGGAACAAGTTCCTTTCCAGCAGTTAGACGTTCGTACGGTTACCGCACTTGACTGCATAGGTCATTAGACCGCAGCATGTTTGAGCCGCGTAGAGACGTGTCGTACGCTTCAACTTTTCTGGTGATGTGACATTATCGATAAAAATATCGATAGAAATCTAGGTATCGATATTATTATTAGTCAGTTCCTAGAGAGTATAATAGCTTGAAAGCATAGATCATTGGACTCTACTAAGAAAATGTAAACATTATAATTGGCATACCTAGTAAAGAGAAAAACTTTTAAGTTTACTTGCTTATAACTTTTGTTCTTAAAAATAATTATTTGAATTTCCGATGATTTTTTATTCCTAAAATTGATTGTTTAATTTTATACGTAAGTTTCAACCCTAAATGTGTAGCCGGTTTTTATGGAGTAATTTCGGGACAAAATAGTTATAATAATTAAACGCAAGCAAAGCTTAAAAAACCGACTTCACCGCTTTATCTTCGGAACCTTGATCAGATTCGGCTCACAACGAAAGAAGTAATGAGGTAACTTTTGAAGTCAGGTAAACGAGAACATCGTCAAAGTAGTCCACAAAATAGGCATTATTGACGATATTTCAAGAACTACTGATCAGATCTTGATCAAATTTAAATGGCACCAAATTAGAAAGCAACACCTTTCAAACTAAAAAAAATGTTTGAAATCGGCTCACGTGGAGAGAAGTTATGAAGTAACACACATTAAAAAAATATATATATATATATATTCGACTTGTGTACCTCCTCCTTTTTTGGAAAGTCAGTAAAAACAGTTTTTTGTTGTCCTACGGATAAAAAAAATAAAAAAATTCTTGGCTTTGATTCACAGAACCCCTATTATCTGAGAATTTGAAGTTATTAATGTTCTAGATGGACGGACAGACGGACAAATTACTGAACCTCAACTCAAAGACAGCTTTCAGGTTCTGGTTGTAATTGTGTGTGTGATGTGAATGTTTCCGGCACCCACGACACAACTCATCGAACTTAGTGTGGGGCTGTGAGTGTGAAGGCTTTTATGTTTAAACTTAATTTTAACTCGCTTTGATCGATTAATAATTATTTTGTATTTATAGCGCTATGGTACCATTTCATCCTTACTGTAATGTTGGTAAGAGTGCTTATAGACTTAATGGTTTCATTCCTAGCTTCTAGAATAGCTACACAAACTGAACTAAGCCAGATAACGAGTTCAGGGCTAGCCTTTTTTTTTATTCTTTGCTACGGTCCAAATACTGATATAAAAATTCAAAATTATTTAAAAAAAACAACGGGTTGCACTCCGGGAGTGCCGGCAGAAGCGATAACTTGAACATTAACGTTATAAACAGCAGGAGCTGACATACATTTTTGCCGCAAAATAGAAAGAGATGGGGATATTACTTTCTCTCTTCCCTCCGTCTTAAGAATTTTCGATCAGGTCACGTATCCTGACGCGAGTTTAACATGTTTTCAAAAAATCACAGGAAATTGACTTACTAGTTTTCTTGTAGTATATAGATAGTAGGCAGCCCTGACAATATTTGGGCTGAACAGTATCAGTCTACGCTAAGTTATAGGCAACATAAAAATTAAATAATTACACAAATTTTTATTTCGATATAATTCAGAAGGACATATATCTCCATCTCTATTTTACCAGAGAGTTAGCAGGATGTGTGACACGGCGCTCTTGAGGTAATTGCCGTATTTCGCACTGCACTCCCGCTTGGATTCCGTTTAGCGCGATCTGGTTCCGATTTTGGAATGAGCTGAGAGATTGGAGAATAAGGAATTGTTAAGTTACTTTGGTACGAAAAAGAGATAAAGATTTATTTAACATAACAAATATATACTTATTTAAAAAATTTAATATATTATATATTACAGTAAACTAAAACTGAATTAAAATTAACCAAAAATAACTATAACTAGATGTAAATATGTACAAAACTTAATCTAATAGACCGCTACCAGTTGGCAAAGTACCCAAAATGCTGACAGCATTGCCACGTTGAATAAATTCTTTGGTACTATTTCCAAATAAGTTGTAAACAAAAGTCCGTTACTTTTTTTAATGATAATAAGTTTATATTATACGACTTCTAACAACATCCGAATTCGTCTACTTTAATATTTTTATATTTTCATGGCCTTATAATGTAGTGTATGTAGTGTTTCATCATCTTTAATAACCGTCTCAGAGACAAATGTTAAATGTCGGTTGTTTAACTAGAACCAATACGCCACTTTATCTTCTAGGTAAGCGTACTACATCTTCGACCGCATCATCACTTTCCATCAGGTGAGATAGCGGCCAAATGCTAACCTATCTGGCAAAAAAAAAACTGAATTAAGGATCGACACATCAAATCAAGGAAAACAAATTAAAATCGAGATAAATATATATAATATAATTTGTGTCATTGTTGATTTTTTATTTATTTGACTGACGTTACATATGACAATGACACTCGTCAAAATAAGATAAAATATAATTGTTAAAAAAAGTATGATTATAATTTTTGTTATGGGTGTTATAATCAGCTTAAATTCCGTCGTTTTAACGCCATTTTTGCTGAGGTTTTCAGTTCTCCAGTAAAATAAATCCCTTGATCACATATTTATCCGAATCCAGAATACGTCTACGTCGAAGCCAAGCGTCGAGTCTCCCGCGTCGTTGGATCCAATGAATTAGCTCTCAAGTTCTTATAGGAGTAAGAGCAGGTGTTCGTCGTGGTTTTCAGCTGAGTTTGACGCTTGAAGATTTTCAATTACGAGGTTAATTGAGAAGCCTGTTTGTTAACTGAATGTTTGTAGAATATTATTGTATTACACTAGTTTATTTGCTAAATATTTTGAATTAGAGTTCAATTTAATAATGAACTGAAAGCTGGTTCTGTTGGTAGCGCGTTCGCCTCCTAAGAAGCGGTTATTGGGTTCGATTCCCAATAGGAACACCAGTTTTTCCCCAATGGAAGTTCGTGTTTCTGGTTCGGATGTAATTGATTGAGCTCAAAACACTGAACGCTTTTGGCTAACACAAAATTTGATGACTAGTGTCGTGGGTGCCAGAAACATTCATTCACATCTTTCAGGATGTGAATGTTTCTGGTAGAGCCTGTGAGCTAAAAGCGATTATGTTTTTTTTTTGTTTGTTTGTAATTCAACAATTTATTGTACAACCTAAGAGGTAATGGCCAAACTACTTTTTGTATCGGAGGATAATAATCTTAAAGATTTTTTTTCGGTAATGTGTGCTGTTAGATCATGCTTCTGCAAATTTTCACGATTCTTATGACGTCGACGACTTACGACGACGTCTATGGGAGTACTTACTACGGTAAGTGTAGGTTTTGATTTATTTACGGGTGTCAACATTGGTCACTATTTGCCGCATCAAATCTTTATATTTTTATTACGTTTACTTAATTTTTTTATAATTTCAAGGAACTGTAGACTTAATGTAACTAGTCGTTCGCGCCGAAGTGAGATCTCGAGCCTACATTTTGCCTATTAGAGAATAACTTTTAATTTTAAATGCTTATATATAACTTATTCCATTGAATAATTGTTTGATTTCTGCATTGGCTGTTCATGGACAGGATATAACGGATATTATACGTAAGTTTCAGTATTTAACGTGAAGCGGGTTTTGAGATAGACCCGGAACAAAATAGGTCTAAAACAGTGACTTTGGTGGCCCACCAAATTGTTATTTTCCAACATAGATTTTTTTTAAACCGGTTTCATACTCTACTTGCAGAGCTCTTTTCAACGATACAAGGGAAGATACAATGCTTAACATTTTTAATTATATATTTTCAATTGTCATTTCAGGCTTTAGGCCATAGTTTTACATATTCTCTGGAAATTCGCTCGATCAATGAAGGTCGCAGGAAGACACTGGATGTAGGCTGCTTACAACCGTTCTTTTTCTATATCTCTGGGGGAGGCCTATACCCAGCAGTGGAATTCTTGCGGCTGAGATGATGACGATGACGATTCTTAGTAGTAACTCAAAAATATTTTTGAAATATATTCCTCCACGCATTTCAAGGGTTTGTCAAGAGTTGACAGAAAGACAGGCAGACAGACGACGAAGTGATCGTGAAGAGACGTCTGTTTGGGTTCCTTCTTTTCTTTCGAGGTACAGAAGTACAGAAGCCACACAAGTAAAATGGTGGATTGTTCCCATTAGTCCCCTCTAGCCCTGTCCTCCGGGGTGACAATTACTGGGAACAACGGGTTAAATGCTTGTCTATCTAGCACAAAAAAAAGGAACCCTAATAAGTTACCTATTCTTTTTTTAATGATTAAATAAACAATGTAAAATATTTTACGTATATATCTATCAAACATATTTTTTAATTTATGAAACTTGTACGCAAAAAGTTACAGCATTTCGCGCAATCCAATGTTCTGAAAATGAAATTGAAATGTGTTTGCGGAGCCACAGTTATTTTTGGTGCCGAATTTCAGTGTTTCAGCTTCATATTGCCTATCAGTTTGTCAAATGTCGGCGGAATGCTGGTTTTTTTAGTCTGTGATGGAAACGTGCATATTAACATTTTTCTTTTAACTCGGAAAATGTTAGGGACTTTATATACAAAGCGCCCGAGGCACGTAAACAGGGCGCGCGCCCTTTACTGCCGTCCTAAGTAAAAAAGACGTAACTGACATTTTTGTTAAAATCGAGTTATATACTATATCAGAAGAAATGTCTTTACTATTTAGTATATGTTATGACTGGTAGCAGATGCGTCTAAATTAAAAGTAAGATTTAGTAGGTTGCGTTTGGATATTTTAAAATCAAAATACTAGCAGATGCGTCTATTTTTCCTAATTCCGATGATGTATACAACTCAATTTTGACAAATATGCAGATATGTTTTTTTTTTCTTATGTCGGCAGTAAACAAAACGGCAGCGCGGGGTAAAGGAACGCAGGCGTTTTGTATATCAAAGTCCCTTAGGCGCCATACATTTTACCTTCACAGCGCCCGGGGCGCGCGCCACAGGCGCTTTGTATCTCATGTCCCTTAGGGATGGGGATCTTACCCAATAGTAAGAGATGGTAAAATGCTAGGTTATCATCTGTAGTGTGTTGGTTGATATCGTTACAAATATAAAAAAAATACAAAATTTCAAATATGAAGCAAGTCGTATGCTAATATATTTTTTAAGCTTTGTTTTATTTTAACCTGGATACGGCAAAACAAAAACTAATTTCGTTGACTTGCGTCGTGGGTGTCGAAAATATTTACATCATAACAGTATTGAACCTGAACAGTATAATCTGGGAGTCTTCAAGTCTAGAGTGAATAGGTATCTTCTAGGTAAGCATGCTTCGGCCGCATCATCACTTTTCATTAGGTGAGATAGCGGCCAAAAGCTTACTTATCTGGGATATAAAAAAAAACTTTGGCGAGGAAATTTGTGTTCCCGCCGGAAATTGAACCTGATACAGCATAGAAGGCGAACGCACACCCAACTAAGCCAACGAGCAATGTATGCGTGATGCGAATGTTTCTGGTACCAACGATAAAAGTCTTTTAACTTTGGGTGGGGTTGTGAATGTGAAACTTGTGACCAGAGTAATGTGACTTCTGGTCACCATTAATGTTTTTTTTTTGCATGCCGCAATGGCGGAATATGTGTCAATCCCACTAGGTAATTGTACCATATTCAAGAAAATGTATGTATTTTTTATTTATATTTGTATTCTTTAATCGACTTGAGAATCTCCATTTTTAACATCGGGTAAAAACTTCCATCATAACATCCCCCGGAGTTTACTTCTTGAAAATTAAAACACCCATTTCTCACGATAGTTACAAGCGACGAATAATTGGTTACATATGCTTCCCTAATTACTATGAAAATATGTCCCGGAGAAATATTTTTTACATAATTAATTATTATTATGGACTACACGTGGGGACCTTGTATAATTATGATTTATGAGCATGTTAAGTAGCGGAGAATTTAGCGTTTTTTGAATCATTTTAACTATTAAATGATGTTTTTATTTTACGCTAGCTGAGCCCCGCAATTTATTCATTAAAATAATAATCTGTTGCTGAGGTTATTATTATTATTTTCATATACAAATTTATCAATTCTATGGTTAGATATAGGCATTTGAAGCAATCTATCTATATATATATTTTTTTTTATTTTTTTTTTATTTGTGACAGGCTAGTGTTTGACCACTACCTCACCTGATGGTAAGTGACGATGTGATCGAAGCTGGTAAACACACTAGACCTAAAATACGCAGGCTCTCAAGGATAACTGCCGGAACACCGTATTTGGCTTGGCTGCAGACTTTCAACTTGATGGTGGTAAGCTACTTTGGTAGCAAGCCAGGCGAGCAACTCACAAAATGCCACTTTTCATTGTTATTTTATAACTCAACGGGCTCACCTATCCAAACCAAATGCTTAGGCTTTGTTTGGACTATTTAGTAGATGGTTTATGTGAAGTTTGCACAAAATTGGTCGAGCGGTTCTTCATTTATCAGTCTTTTTTTTAAAACTATTATACTGAGACGTGTGCTACAATAACACATAGTACACACTTTTAAATTCACAGCCTCACACTATAGTTCGATGACTTCGATGACACCTACACCCTGTTTGTTTTTTAAACGAATGGTAGTGAATAGGTACCCTTATTGAAACAGTCATAACTCATAAAGGTTCACAATATTCTTTTTTGATTACCATCATCACTTACCAAATTCAAAAAATCAAAATCGTTTATTCACATGGGCCCCAAAGAGGCACTCATGAAAGTTAATGAATCTATTGCCAGATTCGCAAAATTACAGCCATCTCGAGAAGAACCTGGCAAGAAACTCGGACCACACTCGAAACACCAACAAGTAGGATACTGTTCAAACGCTAGCTTATCATACATAATGATCCAACATGTTGACCGAAAAGGTAATCTCAATCCGTCACCGCTGATAGAAATTAAAAAATAAAGAGCATAAAATGACCCATATCAACAATTTACCGGTCATTTGGGCCCTATGACGTGGGACCGGATAGAAATTAATCCATTTAAAATACATGCTCAAACCTAAAGCGCCCTGTGTGAATAAATAAAAACAACATTACGGTGACCCAAATAGGGGTTGATTTGGTGAAGATCTATTTTCTGCGTGGTTTCAGAGGGTTAAAAGGCTTGTAAAGGCTATCTATAATGCAGGTGGCCTGATTTTGAAAACGGTTTTGGAAAATGTCACTCAGTTTGCCCTTGTTTCTGAAACCACAGACATGGGATTCCTGTAGCGCGATGTTGTGAGGGTAGGCTTATTATAATATGGTTCTGGGTGTGATTTTATGTGGATGATATGTAAATGTTTCCGGCATCCACGATACAAGTCTTTGGACTTAGTGTAGGGCTGTGAGTGTGAGAGTATCTGTGTTCTCACAAAAAAATATTCGGCAGTTATCTTGAGAACCAGACATTCTGTACTGTTTTTACCATAAGGTGAGATTGTGGTCAAACACTAACCTATCAGTGGTAAAAAGTAACTATTTTATGTTACATTAGCTTTCTCTGGGGTAGAATCATGTCTCGGTCACCAAAATAAAGAAGAAGGGGATCGGTATTCTATCGCTTACATTTTGGAGAGTGTGCTCAGGAATTACAAGATACGAGTACAATAAATTCCTCCCTTGCCCTTGCCGTTTTAGCCATCTAACAATAAGACAAACTACCAAATTTCATCCATTTATGGTTGATACCCCGCCAGGTGATACCGCTCAAGGGGAAAGGAGTATCACTCATTGTTTGCGTCAATGTTCCCCGAACGGTATAATCTGGGTTTTCTGTAAGCCTAAAGTGAAAAGGTATCACCCATTACTTCTATGTTCCATCTACGGCCGCATCGTTCCATCAGGTGAGATAGTGATCAAATGCTTGGCTATCTAGGATAAAAATACATTAAGTATATTCGTGATTATAGCATTTGAAAGTGCCGAATATCTGAAAGTTCATATCAAACTAAATTGAAATGAATACTTTTATTTGGTATCAAGGATAAAAAATATAGGTACGTATGTTGTGGTAAAATATTACGACTTTTACAAACAGTTACATTTTATATACATTCGGAACATAATATTATTTTATGACCTTGTATTAAAAGAAAGAGATAACGGAACCACACTAATAACAATGCATAAGTTTGTGTGTAAATGTGTAAGTGTTTATGTTTGTTTATTCTTTACGCAGTAACGGTTGATCGGATTTGGATGAAAATTGGAATGTACATACCCGGGATGAACACATAGGCTTCTTTTTAACTTGAATGAAGGCGAAGCCGCGGAGAACAGCTAGGAAAATATACGTAGTTCTAAGACGTCCTGCATTGAGGCACAATTAATACCTACCATCGATACCAAGTCACTCACCTTCTTTCACCAACTAAAATTTACCGACCAGCGATCACTACTCGCCTCCATAATCGAGTTAACTGCTTCCTTATGCGATACGATCGATTAAATCACTCGAATCGACACCTTCGGCTATCGAGTCGATAAGATGCAACGCATGATTCAAAGCCCAGTGTTTGGTGTAGCGGTTTCTATTCCATTTGCAGAGGCGCAATATCTCTTATAGAAACAGTAGGGGCAGTGCTTACGTTTAATAAAGTTTTAATATGGTTTAAAATAAGTTCGTATTTAAGGATATTTTCTATGTAAATGAGATACGCCATGAGTCACTTGTCTGTTGGCAAGCATCATATCATCAAAACAAATAAACGTATTCAGACTCACAGCCCCACATTAAGTTCAACTTGTATCTTGAGTGCTAGAATGCTACAGTCACAATCAATCCTAGAACAGAATTAAAAGCACAAATGGCCCTTGGAAAGGAAAATTGTGTTTATGCCGACAATCAAACCCAGGACCAACAGCGCAGAAGGCGTAGACTTACCCACCTGGTGATCATATTTTATCATTGTCATATGATTGTCATTAGACTAGTTATCATCAATTACTTTCAGCTGAAACCAGTCCTTCTTGGCACTACTGCTTTATACTTTCAGCAGTTGGTAAAACGGATTTGAATGAAATTCGTATTGCACATAGCCTATACCTAGGATTAACATGGGTACTTTTTAATTTAATAAACGCGGGCGAAGCCACACGGCACGGCTATTTTAAATATAAATGTGTAACATGTACTTGTGTATAAATTCATCACACTTGTAATACTGTTAATACGGGTGTCATGAATTAGGTGTTAAGATTGAACATGACAAAGACACGATATATCTGACACTTTCTAAATCATCGAGCCCTTACTTGGAACTGTGAACCAATCAGTGGGCTTTGAGAAAATTTATAGTTTATTTGTCAAATTTAACAATAAACTTAAAAGCTTTCACTCACACAGCCCCTCTAAGAAAATTTCACTATGCACATTCTCACACCGACACTAAAGAAGTTAATTATAGCAATGCCTCAGAATACAGAAAGAACCTGTATTCTGAGAGCAATGCATAGAAAACATTTTTCCTGCCAGAAATTGAGCCCAATGCCCACTTCTTCGGTTTATCCGTCCTCACTTCCCACCCGGTCTCATCCTCTGTACGGTTGAAATAAAAAATCTGATATTCTATCCCAGCAGGCTAGTTTGTACTTGTTACCAATAATTAAAATAAATATCTGTTTTATTATATATTTTATTGTAAGTAATTTAAAATGCTGTCTGTAATTTAAACCTTAAAATCAATATTTTAAACAAAATAATTATATTATAAACATTGTATGTCCAAAAAAGACAAACTGTTTTTACTTTTCAAAATGTACCAATGTTATACACAGTTACGCATATTTTTGTTTGTATTCTATTAATTTAAAACACAAACATAAACGCTTTCACACTTACAGCCCCACACTAATTTAATGACTTTTGTCCTGGGTGTCGGAAACATTCATATCACACACACAATCAATCACAGCCAAAACCATTTCATGTGGTGAAATAACTTTAGTTCCATTCAGGAATCGAACCATATAGCCCCCGTTTAGAAGGAGAACGCGCACCCATCTAAGGAAACGCGTAGTTCTAATATCAAATAGAAGGTAACTCAACACAGTCTAAAGCTTCACTTAAGTCGTCATACAAGAGAAAAAATAAAAAACCCCAAACGATCTGCAACCCGTATGAATCATCCTACAGGAAACCTAAATTGCTGTGCTAAAGAGAGATCAATAAACGTCAATCAACATTATTCAAATCGAAACCCGATCCTCATTTCAAAACGCTCTTATTATTTCCTACTTAACCAGAATAACCGAACAAAAACAAAATCAAAAGCTCTTTTGAAATCCGACACTATCCTCTATATAGAAAATGCAAAATTAAAAAGACTTCCAAAGCATGGGAACAGGAATAGTCAATAGTCACTTCATATTGTGTTTGCTGTGTAAACCACATGAGGTTCCGTAGTATCAAGTTACCTACAAACCATGAAATAATCCTCTTGCCAACTGAAATTGTTAGAACTCTATTCATTACTGCTTTGAAAAGCAGCGCTCTTATAACAACAGCATCAAATGAAGCAATTGATGATAGACAGAGCAATGCTGTCGCAGAAAATACTGCTTTAGTAGCAAGTAAAGGGATTGTGTATCCTAAAGGAGTATGCCACAAGTTGAGTGAACTTTCTCAACCTAAATTGTGGACGAAAGAGGCATTGTCTAAGATTCTTGATTACGTTGTAAACAAGATAGTGGAGTGTAAAGAGATGTCAATGTTAGGAGATGGTGCAATGGAGGATGTTTGAAAATGATAGAGAAATGGGTTAATAGCCAAATATGTGTTGTAATCTTGTAATCGTTATCGTAACTTGTGGCGAAATCTAATTGTGGTACGATTTTGCTTGCAAACATTTCTAAACTAGTAAATATTGAAATTTAAATTCGTCTACATTACATTTTTAGAAATGCTTTTACAATCAGACTTACATAAACAAACTTTACGAAAAAAATTAACTATTTTTAAAAACAGCAGAAAATTTAAAAGTTTCGTTTACTTGGATGACATGCTTGTTCAATTATTTTGATTTAAAAACCAAATTACTAAACCGATATTGATGAAATTACTATGGGGAATCTAAAATGTATTTAACTTTATAATATCAGTGTCTTCAAAATCTTGTTAACCATCTTTTAACAGTTTTATATCTTAAATGGTAATTTGGTAAAAGAAAACTAATGAGGATTTTAATGATACCCTACATTAACAGTTCGACGAAAAGTTTTTTTTTTTATGACTGATAGGTAAGCACTTGGCCGCTATCTCACCTGATGTGATGGAAAGTGACGATGCGGCCGAAGATGAATCATGCTTACCTAGAAGGTACCTATTCACTCTAGACTAGAAGACTCCTTCGTTTCTATGCCTACAACGTTGTTATTCGTAAACAAGTCCACGGAACCGCTTACCTGACTACCTGTGTGATTGTTTTCGTAGGTATAGCTGCGCAGTCTCTTATAGTATGTTTGTACGTAAGGAAATGTTATCTCCATTTTATTATAATATAATTATAAACATGCTAATATTGTGCACGTAATATATAAGAGGACCTTGCGCCTGGACAAATCTATCCAAGGTTTTAATGTGCATTTTATGTAATAACTTGTTAAATCTTAAGTTTAAGGAAATAAATAAATAACTCCCAGATTATACTGTTCGGGGACAAGGATGCGGGCAGTGAGTTCCACACCTTCGCCGTACGGATAAAAAATGTTGAAGCAAAACGCTTTGACCGGATATGAGGTATGTCAACCATATATCGATGACGTTGGTTTGTTTGTCTTGTGGTCCGATTATAGAAAGGGCAAGGGGGAATCAACTGGTGTAATTTGAGTGCACACTCTCCGAAATGCAAGCGATAGAACACCGACAAGCTAGCTACCTTACGTCGATGACTGAGGCTCTGCAACTTGGACTCAACTAGCTAAACCAGAGAACTTTTTATGACGAATCAAACGAGCCGAAACTTGATGGGATTGCGTCGTTTCATTACAGAGTTCCTATAACTACCTTTCAGCTCTATCATCAGATCCTAGTTACCATTGAAAGACAAACTATTCGTCAAAACGATTCAAACGAGCTCAATTTCGATGAGGTTGTGTCGTTTTATTGCAAAGTTCCTTTGGCCACATTCCAACTCCATCATCAAATCAGTAACATGTCATCACAATATTGCAATGTCACGCGATTTACACATGTATGCAAAATTTCAGCTCGATCGGTAACCGGGAAGTGAATCAAATTTAATTTGCAAGATTTGATGACAAACATCGGGACAGGTGAAACTAAATAAAAGCTTGTAATAAAATAGCAGCATACTGCATATGGTACATAATTTAGCCCATGCCTAAAGAGTATATCGAGGAAAATATACCAAAAAAACCAAGCACGTTGTAGTGACAGATGTCACGCCGGCGCCGCCGTGTCACGCTGGCGGCGCTCCAGAATTCGCAACGATCGGACTTTTCCATTTTTAGATGTAAGTGCTTGGGTTTTACTCAGTCAGCGAAACATTTTCAAAATAAAAAAAACGCCTCTCATAATAATATTATTGTGTAAGGCATAAAAAGTAGCAATAAATATTTTTGAACGAGGCCCGAGGGTATAAAACTTAATAACGAACAAATTTCTCCATCATTAATTGCGGAAATTTTAGAAATTTAATTTATACTTAAATTAAATCGTTGTCTATAGTGTAAACATTTCTCACAGAATTTGTTAACATTGAATGAAACAAAATAACATAAGGACCACCCAACGTCACGTTTCTAGGATTCTTTCATCGAATATCACCGCCACAGGCATAATTCATTGAAGTATCAGAGCTTGGCGCAATTCAAAAGCGAACAATACAAAGTATATATTATATATTTTTTTTGCAATTGAATAAAAAACAAAAAAATAATAAAACGCATTCACACTCACAGCCCCACACCAAGTTCAAAGACTTGTATCGTGGGTGCCGGAAACATTCACATCGCACACACATTACACCCAGAACCAGAAGCACAAATATCCCTTGGGAAGGAATTTGTGCTCCTACCGGGAATCGAACCCAGGACCCACGGCGCAGAGGGCGGGCACCTGTCCACTGCGCCAACTGGGTCGTCAAATAGAAATAAGGGGTTAGTATAAAAACTTTCTGATCGTTGCTTGCTCCTTTTCTGATTTTATCTATTACTAGCCGTGCCCCGCGGCTTTGCCCGCGTAAGTTAGTTAGTTGTTATTTTACTACTCGGGTACAATTTGAATCACTTTAACTGCAACACTAAAGCTTCCCATATGAACGTTCATTCCCCATTGAACCACTAAATAAATTAAAAAAATATTGATAACATATTTTTATATTTTAAATGAATTCTCAAATACTATTTTCCATCAGTATAACTTCATAGATAAAGAACTTTCGAAAAGTACTTTCATCCCCCAATTGCACCCTTGGCAAAAAATATTATACACATTTTTTTCATATTAAATTAACTACTCAAATACCAATTTTCATCGCTATAAGTTAAAAAACAAAGAATTTTCATACAAAAGTTCGTTCTTTTTTGCCTTATAATCAAATAGCCGTGCCCAGCGGCTAAGCCCACCTTTATCAAGTTAAAAAAAAAACGTGTGCTTATCCTAGGTATATGCATTCACATTCCAAATTTCATCCAAATCCGCTCAGCCATTACAGCGTAAATAGAAAACCAAAATATTTACAAACAAACTTCCAGATTTATAATATTATAATGATATTATTTTTGAGGTGGCTATCACCAAAACTACTTATCTGCTTCTGAAAATTCTTTAGGATTAATATTTTTCGGATAATACAGACCTGCTTTTACACACACAAGGTAAAAATAAATTCGATGTTTTGTGACGTGGGTATCGGAAACTTTGACACTAAAATTCAATTTCTATTATCTATTAATATAAACCTAGTATTTTTTAATTCTATTGTAAAAAAAGTTAAAAATAATGAATGCAATTTTTTATGAGATTCAAAATTATTACCATAGCTCCTTATTTATACCACAGTATAAATTAAAGCCGCTGTCAAAGCATCATTGCTCTGCATCTCATTAACGTCGACTTCGAAAGTCAAATCTTGTCGGCAGATCTCAAGATAGGCATTTATATATTTCCTGCCAAGAACGGTATGTGAAACATTTTACCGAAACTCCACAGAATTTGTCAATGTGTAGTTTTAATTAAAATAAATTGCATTTGGGGTAATATTAATGTGGCTTGAAATACTCTCCTGAGTACAGTTAATGGATTATATCAACATAAACGCTTTCACACTCACAGCCCTACACTAAGTTCGATGACTCGTGGTGCCGGCAATATTCACATCACACATAATCACACCCAGAAACAAAAACACAAATGAGGAAACTAAATACCGGGAATCGAATCCGATATTTATTATTGGTCTGATGCGCGGCCATTTCTAAGAAAGGTTCGATTCCAGGAACATAAGTTTTCTTTCCAAGGGAAATTTGTGTTTCTGGTTCTGGATGTGATTGTGTGTATGGTGTGAATGTTGCCGGCACCCACGACACAATTTATTTAACTTAATATGGGGATGTGTGTTTATGTTTTAGTAATGTAGACGAGAATGAAATAAGGAATTCCAATACAAATTAAGTCAAAAGACACAGCAATTCAAATAACATTATTTTTACGTAACAATATGAAACTACGAACGTAACACATAACAATCTAATATCTTTAAACGAGCAATGCTTGTATATATATGTGTAATCAGGATCTCGGTAACGGCTCCAACGATTTTCATGAAAGTTACAGATTGGGGGTTTTTCGGCCCAAAGAATCGATTTATCAACGTTTCAGGTCCGAGAAATGCTCGGTTTCCAAACTGCATTTGAAAAACCGGGTTTCCTGATATAATTTTATAAACCTGCCAATGAAGCGTCATTATAATCAATATTTTTTTGACGTGATAACGTCTTATAAATCTTTGAACACCGTCTGCACTCACGAAAAAGTGTCACGTACCGCATAAGCTTGAGCGTGCAAGAGAGAGCGCGGAACAAGCGATAGAGAGGCACGATCGGCCTAAACTTCAATGTTTTCTTATAACGTTATCACGCAAAATTATCGTCCGTAAACCGACTTTACAGACAACCATTTTTTTGTTAAAAAATGAATACTTACACGGTTATAATGAATCTATATATATAAAAATTAATGCCACTTTTCGTTGTTATTTTATAACTCAAGAACGGGCTCACCTATCCAAACCAAATTTTTAGGCTTTGTTTGGACTATTTAGTAGATGGTTTATGTGAAGTTTGCACAAAATCGGTCGAGCGGTTCTTCATTCATTACACCCGGGCGAAGCCGGGGTGGATCGCTAGTACGGTATAATGATGATGTTCCTATTATCACTACTAACTAAACACATAAAAATATAATAACGACACTAATCTTGCAGAAGAAACTTAAAGACAGCATAACAGTTCAGCTATTTTAAATCATATAATAAGTTATGGAAGTCGTCAATATCTTATAACTCTAGGTAGAAACTCTAGATTATCTCCAGCTAGCAATAGAGTCATGAATTGAAATGGCGTCGTTAAGCTCAAAATCACGCCCTAAATATCAAACAGACATAAAATGCAACTGTTACGTGCACTGGCGATATTCTCGACGTTTCCTATATTCAAAGGAAACCACGTGAGAATGTACAGGATAATGTGAAACGGCTGGACAGTTTCGCAAATGTTGGGACCAATGCTTGTTTATGGTATGGACTAGTGAGCAAGTCTGATGTTAGGATATTTCAGGCCGTCTGGATCCGAGAGGGCTTTAATTTCCAATGAATCATTGTGATAATTTATTAGGTTTCCGTGCTTTAAAGGAAAAATAAACCCTAGTAAGATCACTTCGTTGTCCATCTGTCTGTCTGCCATGAAACTTTTTCCTGAAGTTGAAATTAATATGTAATACTTAGATATAAGGTATCTTTCAGATGTAAAAAATCAATCAATAAAAACATGCGGAGGCATCGGACATTACAAATTCAGTGACCGAGCAACTTGGGTGGCTTAACACGTTGTCCATACGTCCACACTTATTAATAACTTAAAATTTTCAGAAAATACGTAACGCTATGGCCTGTAGCCGAACATGACAATTTAAATGATATCAATGAAAATATTATGGTGGCACCTATACTTCTTTTTTCTGACCGTGTGAGGTTTTGTTGGAAGTAGCAAATAAAGTATGAAACCGTTTTAAAACAAATCTATGTTGGAAAGTGAAAATAATGCTCCGAATCGTAAAATTCCGCAGAACACCAAAGCACTGTTTTTGGATCTATTTTTTCCTGGAGTCTATTTCAAAAACAGCTACACATTGAAGCTAAAACTTACATATAATAATTGTAAAAAATCAAGCAATTAACCCCAAAAGTGTTCTCTGTTTGGCAAAACGTAGTCGTGTAGTATCAGTTCAAGGCAAACTACTAGTTTAAATATCTACATTATTTATTCACGTATATATACTGATATGTAATAAGTACATAAGAATTTTGAATCAAACTCCCCAAATTGTTGATCAATCCCACCATTGAACCTGCAAACGTTAGCAAATATCGTCGTCGAGTGTAGCGCAAACATCGATGCGTTTTACTTAATGCTTAATCACTGTACAGTGGAACCCGACTTACGACAGCTAGACTGGGGTTTGGAAATACACTTTCAAATATTCATGTATTGCCCATTTCTAGAGATTTTGGATAGATTTGAAATTTGGCGTTAAGCGTAAGATGAGGATGAAGTCAATCGGCTGGAGCGAAATAGAGGCATGTCAACCATAAATGACGCTTGACATTTTGTCTTATTATTTGGTGGTAAAGAGGGCATGGAATTCGTGTAATTCCTGCGCACAATCTTAAATTGTAAACGATAACATAAACTCGGGACCTTACCGAACATCGAAACTCTGCAATAAGGACTCCTTTATTAGAGTCTTTACGCTCGTCAGTCGATGGACTTTCAGCTCCAAGCTGGTACTTAGCAGATCGATCGGATTTGAGCTTGATATAAATTGGGAAGCTGGACTGATATAAAATACTGCGTAAGCTTTGCGAGGATACCCAGTTTCTTAGTGGCCAGCTGAGCTCTAGGATATATTAAAAACTTTACATAATAAATAACGTTCACGCAGTTTTCTATATAATATGACGAAACAAAGCGGTTTCAGAAAAAAAATGTGGTTAGCATGTTATGAAATACTTTTTTCACTTACATTTTTTACTTTATGAATATTTGCTCGAAGCATTTCGTTTCTACGTTCATCATTAGTAAATTGAATAAGTGAAACTCATGGCCCGCGTCTTTTATTTCCGAACGGTATAATCTAAAAGTCTTCAAGTCTAGAGTGAATAGGTATCTTCAAGGCAAGCGTGATACATCACATCGTCACTATCCATCATGAGAGATGGTAGTCTTGTCGTTTTGCATAAAAAAATATGCTGAAAAAAGAATCATTCTCGTGACATACAGATTCCGACAAATATGTTTATAACTTATCTAATATCATGTTTTATTGTAAATGCCAAGAACAGCTGCTAAGTCACGTGTTTCATTTAGGAGACATTTTGGTATTGCCCCCTTAACTGGAGCCGTACCTATACGAGTTCGCTTATTGCCATACACCGAAAGGCGAGTGTAAATATTGTGTGTGTTTAATTGAATTTTACATGTGATTTGATTCGGCGGCGTCGAGAGTGTCGCGTGGGGAGAGGGAAAACAACCGTACATATACAACTTTGGTTGGGTAGTGTTTACCATATACGACTTTTGTTGGTACGGTGTACCGTGTTTGTTGAATTTCATGATTGGTGATACGTGTTTGTTGTGTTGTTGAGACGTCTAGCGAGTCTGGTGCTATTTGAGTCTATGGTTATGTGCTGAAAACGGTAATCTAGATAGCCATAGTTAGTAGGTCTATATTTTATGTATTTTGTTAAAATTATTTGAACTGCCCGTTGGCTTAGTTAGATGGGGTATCGGGTTCGATTCCCGGCAGAAACACAAGTTTTCTCCCCAAGGAAAATTTGTGTTTCTGGATGTGATTGTGTGTGTGATGTGAATGTTACCGGCGCCCACGACACAAGTCATCGAACTTAGTGTGGGGCTGTGAGTGTGAAAGCGTTAATGTTTATGTTATTATAAGGTTTTTCAAGTATGCCGTACCAAGAGCGAATCTGACACTGGAGTAAAATGTGCGACTTCAAATCCTACACAACCTGGTTCAAATTCCGGTCTCTGCCCTCTGCGCTGTGGGTCCTGGGTTCAATTCCAGGAGGTTTTGAATGTAACTGTGTGTGATGTAAATATATCATGTACCTATTACAATTCTTTGAACTAAGAGTGGGGCTGTGAGTGTGAGTAGTTAGGTGCGCGTCTCCCTTTTATTCTATCGGGTTCGATTCCAGGCGGGAACACAAGTTTTCTCCCGTAGGGCTGTGAGGGTGAAAGCGTTTACTTTTAAAATGTACTTGATTGCGACAAACTAACAATTATCTTACTAATATTATAAATCTGAAAGTTTGTTTGTAAGTGTGTGTGTAAGTGTGTAAGTATGTTTGTTCCCTCTTCATGCTTTAACCGCTGAACGGATTTGGATGAAATTTGGAATGTACATAGATTTTATCTAGGATTTACACATAGGCGACTTTTTAACTTGATAATAGCGGGCGAAGCCGTGGGGCACGGCTAGTAATTAACATATGGAAGGAGCGCAAAAAAATACGAAATCGCAAGAACCCGTCAAAGTAGTGTCTATCATATTTTGTCACAGCTTAAAACTACAGCCAATCTATTACAAGTGATAACAATTTCAATAAATTTCAATGTCCGGAACCCTCCAGAAAAGGGCAATAAAGGCTCGCGAAGTCAAAAGGCGCAGCTGGGTTCCGCAAACCAATTACGTAGAAGCGTAGTGAAATATAAGAACGGCATTCTTAGAAAAATGTTCAAACTTGAAAAACGTCGTTTGACGACCCAGTTGGTGCAGTGGACAGGTGTCTGCCCTCTGCGCCGTGGGTCCTGGGTTCGATTCCCGGCAGGAACACAAATTCCTTCCCAAGGGATATTTTTGCTTCTGGTTCTGGGCGTAATGTAACGTGTATGTGATGTGAATGTTTCCGGCACCCACGATACAAGAAAACTGAATATTTTTAATACTTTTACAAGCTTTTTTTAGTTTTGCCTGTTCTGGTGTCTGTCTGTCTGTATGTAATCAAATAAGTAAAATTTTACCCATTAGTTTCCAATTTCCGATTGAGCTGAAATCTGGCATACATGTGTAAATCAAATGATAATGCAATATTGTTGATCGAGCCAAGTGAGATCTCTAAGTTGACTTGAATGGTTCATCTCTCTCCGTCCGTATATCAGAGGCATCTAGCGTCTAAACAATACAAGCGAATAACTTTAAATTCTCAGAGAATATGTAAAGCAATGGCCTAAAGCCAGAAATTGCAATAAAAATTACATAAATGAAAATTTTTAGTGGGCAGCCTATAATACAATTTAGCGGGGAGCAAAATAATTTAATGGAGGATGGAAAAAGTCTGACAAAATTATATATTAAATTGACACTGGTGCCGATTCTGTTGTCCAGAATTAGACTAAACTAGCCTAAAATTAGTTTTAGTCCTGCTTTAGTCCAAAACCTATTCAGAAAATGCAAGATTAGACTAAAATTAAGTTTGACAGGACTAAGTTAGTTTAGTTACTCTATTTAGTGAAAATGACCAAATTCTTATTCTGATGTACATGTTTTACGTCAAATTAAGACTAAAATTAGAAATTTTAAACTCAAATTAGTCTGTATGAAAAAGGTCTGGATTATTTTAAATGAGATCTTATACTTGAAAGAATAACACGTGCAATTAATGAGGCAAATACTGACCTACAAAGTCTATAATGGAGGAATATGTGATTGCGGCTCTTGTGAATACAATTTAATTTGGCTATCAAAATCAATTTTAGTCCTGTCATGCCTGTCATTTCTGTCAACTTTTAAATTAATTTCAACGTAAAATCAGAATAGCGTTTAGGTATTCTTTGACTAAAATTAGTTTATTTTTAGTTTAGTTTAGGTTAGTTCGGTGCTCAACAGAATTAGCACCACTGACTCAGGATATCGTTACAATATACCTATCATAATTTTACTGGAGCCTTTTCCTAAATAAATAAGCTACTTGTTACAAACTTTTTCAAAAACAAGATTTTAGAAATCCGCCATATTGGATTTAGAGTGACGTCACTTTATTTTTCGAGTTATTTTCTGCAAGCCCTTTTATTTGATACCCATATTGTAGGAGTGCATTAAAAATTACTTGTCCGCCATTTTAGGTGTTCCGCCATGTTCGATTTAGAATGACGTCACACAACTAACCATGCAAAGTCATCCAAATAAAACGTGAATACAAAAGCAGCTCAATCGGTTGAAGATATCTGCTTCAAAATTGAGTTGCAAGATTCCACCCAAACAAGCACAGTTACATTGCATGTTGAATAAAAGCTTGTAAAATAAATAAAAATACACATTCCACATCCAATTGTTTGCAAAATATGTTTAAATAATTATTTGTAAGAAATAAATTGAATTAACTACTGATGATTGTTACATAAAGAGATCAAAAAACATTCCGCAGTAGTCGACCATTATAAACGAACCAAACCAATCACAACTTTAACTATTTTTTACCGACAAGATTTATAGCTAGCACCGCTTAAACGGTAATTAAGACGGTATACTGCTTGGTAGAAGATGAATGTTGGGAGTTCCAGAAGTAATATATTAGGGCGACGTATGATATATTTGAAGCGTTGAAGAGTATTCGTTTGGTATTTTGAAGGTTGAGGAATATAAAAGGTTTATTTTGTACATCACTACCGTGGGTTATTTGAAAGTTACTTTTCGTTTCTCAATTATGCAAAACAACAAAATGCCAGTGATTTTTGGCCTGAAGATAAAGTTTGTATATTTTTTTGTAAAGCGTTTGGTTATAGTACTACCTAGTCACTACAAATTTTAGTCATTGCCAATTCATTGATTCGTTTATTTATTATTGAATATATTTTCAATAAAGTATATCGTCTTTCTCTGCTCTTAATTGTTAAGCTCAACAGGATATCGAATGCAGGAAACAGGATATAGTTTTATTTTACCACCTATCTATCACATTTAGAGCAATCAACAACATTTTTTAGTTAAATATATGTTGGCCAACAAAGCTAAGCTAATTTTGATCGGTATTTTATTACATCATGTCGTAATCCCTATCCTTAACGCAGAGTAGCAGATTTTAAAGACCTTAAATTTTATTTTAATTCAGAGAAAACTATGCTGGTTTGTAGTTGTTTAGTATGATCCACGGACGTAAAAACAACAGTCGTTAAACTATGTTCGATGCCTTCAAGCGACTTGAAAAATTGAACACTAGGAAATAATTATGTACATCTATTCTATACGACAAGCAAGCATTACTTATGTTTTCTTCAGTGTAGAATCACCCTACTCTACACGGAGGAAAGAAATTGTGACGACTAAATGACGAAAGTTTTAGAAACATATTTTCTGGTTGAAATTACAGTTACTACGTTCTTTGTACAAAATAAGCTAGTAATTACCAAATAATTTTCGGATTTTTATTAAATTATTAAATGAATATTAGTAATAGCAACGAGACATTTTTCTCAGTGTATCCTATATATCTTTCACATCATTTGGAATTATCAATTTAATCGAAATCACTGTATATCTAAACATTGAATTCAAACATATCTGATCTAAATTCCATAATCCGGAAATATCCATTTGAAAATAGCCACCATCAGAGCTAATAGCATGCATGGGACGGTGTATTAATCTGCCAAGTCGGGATTCCAATTACCTAAAAACGCTGGGCCATTCAATTTGGCCCATCGAAGGTACGGAGTTTGCACGTAAAGGTACTATTACGACAGGGACTTCTCGTTAAGGTCAGGGCGTTTGAGTTAGTTGTCAGCGTGTTGTTCCACGCGACATTGTCCCCAAGGGTGACGACGAAGACCGATGACCGAAGACAGGATTGGAAGTCTTAGTAGGGGAGCCTAAGCCAAGATAAGCAAGAAGCCCCCGCCAAGATTCCTCAAGGGTAATAGCCCTCGGCGCCTAGCCTAGGCAAAAGTGAGCGTCACTAAGGCACTACAACAACTACTACACCTGACGCTAAGACAGGCTCAGACGCGAATACTGACTGTTCAGCGTGTTCGTATTACTTGATTATAGTAAACAATTTTTTTTACCGCTTAAATAAAGTGCATTGTGACAACTGACAGCATAAAATATGTATCATTTTATTTTATGCTTTTATAGCCTATTGTTAAGACAGCTGAAAAAACAAATATCATTAATAAAAACTTGAAATTTACTATAAAAATATGAGAATATGTAAAACTATTACCCAAAGCCAAAAAAGCAGTAAAAATGATAGAAGTAAAAATATTCATGGGCTAATCAATGAAAATATTTTATTTTTATACCCTTAAGTAGAGTCCACTTGCTCTTGTAGTTTGACGCTGAAATAACTCTGGAAGTGAAGTACGAAACCGTTTTAAAAAAAATACTATGTTTGGAAATACAATTTGGTATTACATCTAAGTCACTGTTTTTTCATTGTTTGACGCAGTCGACAGGTCTCCGCCCTCTGCGCCGTGGGTTCGATTCCCGGCAGGAGCACAAATTCCTTCCCAAGGGATATCTGTGCTTCTGGTTCTGGGTTTAATGTGTGTGTGATGTCAATGTTTTTGGCACCCACGATACAAGTCTTTGAACTTGGTGTGGGGCTGTGAGTGTGAAAGCGTTTGTTTGTTTTGTTTTACACCTATTTTGTCTCGGGGTCTATCTGAAAAAAAAAAAAGGTTACATAATAAAAACATAAATGTTGAAATAATCTTAGGATTAAAAGCAATTAACCTCTAAATATTTACTCCTTTAGGCAAAATATAGGCGCGGGTTGTCAGTTCGGAATGAACGACTTGTATTTCTTTTATTTGAATCTCACCTGATGGTAAAGGATTTCACACTCACAGCCCCACACTAAGTTCGAAAATTGTGGGTGTCGGAAACATTCACATCATATACACAATCACACCCAGATCCAGAAACACAAATTTCCTTTGGGGAGAACACATTTCCACCTGGAATTAAACCTGATACCAGTTGCTTTAAAGGCGAACGCGCACCCAACTTAGCCAATGGGCAGTGCGATACATCTATCTATTCCATTTTATGACCGTGTAGTACCGTGTTATGTGTCACCGTATAATGTACATCCTCCTTTATTCTTTTACATTAAATACACCGTCATCAACCAGAATACACTTGGCACATTTCATATCGGCGAGAGTCTATCGGCTGCAGGCAGACTTCGTTACCGTCCAAATTTCCACCTTTCAAAATACCCTTAATAATTTCAGTTTTGGTCCAACTTCAACTTTTTGGCCCTTTCCCAATATGAGAAGTATGCAAACGGTGTTACGTTAAGTAAAGGATGGTATTTAATAAAAAATTAAGTTATTTTTTTTTTGTTTATAGGAGTAATTTTTTTGCAATTTCCTTTTGACTTACACTTGCACTATTATTTTTAAAGATACCCCTCATATGCATTTAGGTGTAAAGCCCCCGTAATATTGTCATTCATATCATTTCAATTGCCAATTTTGGTTTTGGGCCATAGCTTTACCTAATAATATTATTTTTACTTTTCATAATCCTACTAATATTATAAATCCGAAAGTTTGTGTGTAAGTGTGTTAGTATATTTGTTCTCTCTTCACGCTTTAACGGCTGAACGGAAATGGGTGAAATTTGGAATGTACATATATTATACCTAGGATTAACACATAGGATACTTCTTAACTTGATACAAGCGGGCGAAGCCGCGGGGCACGGCTAGTATAATAATATATGCTTTAAAGATGACCCAGTTGGCGCAGACAGCTCTCCGGGCGCCGTGGGTCCCGGCAGGAGCACAAAATCCTTCCCAAAGGACATTTGTGCTTATGGTTCTGGGTGTAATGTGTGTGATGTGAATTTTTCCGGCACCCACGATACAAGTCTTTGAACTTAGTGTGGGGCTGTGAGTGTGAATGCGTTTGTTTGTTTGTTTTGTTTATATACTCTGAAAATTTTAAGTCTTTCGCTTGTATGGTTTAAACGCTAAATTCCTCTGACAGATGGACGGACGCATTAGAGATCTCGCTTTGCTTGATAAATGAGTGATCTGTGCTGATGCTTTCAATTCTGTTTAGTACGTATTTTGCTACGGAATAATCTAGGTGTTCCCAAAAAGTCACAAAATAATTATAAACAGTACAATAGTCTAATCTTCAAAATTGTCTCACTCAAATGTATGTGTTATTATGGCTTGTTACTTACTTATGGTAGAGTATTATTGTATATAACAAATACAGCAAAAACAGAACTCTACCAAATTACCCTAACACAGTCCTGCAATTGTCAACGAAGAGAAAACTGTAATTTGAATCGTAGATGCGGTGGGCGAAACATGGCCTCCTAATTGGCAGCCATTGTCCCAACAACTGGGCTTTATACAGAGTCTAGTGGGTTGTATAGATTAAGGCCCAAAGTATATCAGTGGCAAAGCTTATCAAAAATCAAGGCAGAGCTGCATCTGCAACAGGTTATTAGACAGCAAAATGTTGATGATTATTTATAAATGTAGTCGAATTCTATAATATTTGTGTTCGAGAAATATTGTTAAGTAGAACTGAGTTGTTAACTGAGAAAACTGAATTTGTTTTATTTAAGTCGTATTACATAAGTGAGACAGTATGTTTCTTGTGATTATGAACAAATATATTTTTTTTTTTTTTTATTCATGATAGGCAAACTTTTTACCACTATCTCACTTGATGGTAAGCGACGATGTGGTCGACGATGGAGCAAGCTTGCCTAGAAGATACCTATTCACTCGTGACTTGAAGACTCCCATATTGTACTCATCAGGAAACACCGACTCGGGTAAGGAGTTCCATTCCTTTGCGGTTCGCACAATGAATGTGGAGGCATAACGCTTAGAGCGCATTTGTGGAATGTCCACCATATATGTCGCTTAGCAGTTTGTCTGCTTGTCCGATGATAGAACGGGGATGGGGGAACTAGATCGTACAGCTCCTTAGCACACTCACCGAAATGTATCCGATAAAAAACCGAGAGACTGGCTACCATGCGGCGATGACCCAAGCTCTGAAGCTTTGATCCAAAAGATCTCAAAACCTAAGGTATGCGAGACTGGTGTCAATGCTAGACATTCAACTGCCAAGCATTAGTGTGCAAACATTAACAGTGTACCTGTTTCGATTGAAAAGCATTGTTTCCAGTGAAAGTAAATGGTTCAGGAAACTTAGCATCTAATATCTCAAGGTGACTAGCGCAATGCCTTGTGACGCAGGATTTTGAACTATTTAAATCCAATACTCTGGGTGGATCGGAATTGTAATGGACAAGAGTGACGCATACTATAAGGTGAAGCTTGCTTGTCTCATCTGTCAATTCAATAAAAAAGAACGTAGCAAAAAAATCTGTTTGTTGTTAGTGGTATGTTAGGTAAAGTTAAAAGCATATTATTTTTGGAACGAAAGTTCCTTATCGCTCGTTGCGAAAGGGGGCTAGACGGAAAAAATTAAGACCAAAAGTTGTAACGACACTTTTTGCTATAGTTGTAAGCCATACCACGTTCTCGTCCGATCACCGAAGTTAAGCAACGTCGGGCGCGGTCAGTACTTGGATGGGTGACCGCCTGGGAACACCGCGTGATGTTGGTTTTTGCATGTTTATTTTAATTTTGGAACGAAAGTTCCTTATTGCGCGTTGCGAAAAGGGGCTAGACGAAAATTGAACTTCGTTCGATCCAGGTGTCCCTTGACACCTCAAGTTTTTTTTATTAGATTTCGATCTATACCAATACATATAAGCAAAATTTAATATTTCAATGACTGTATCAGAAACTACTCGACCTACTTATTTGACAGTTTGGTACTTTATGAAGAGAAGACGAGCAAATAAATTTAATATCCACCTGGGCAATGCTCGTGTCAACTAGTAGCTAATTGCTCAATGTATTGGCATTGCAATTCAGAGAGGCAATGCCGCCAGCCTGATGGGATCGCTATCCACTGGTAGTGGGTTTAAGCACTTTTACCTATGAGCTCGATGTCTTTTAGGTAACTTAGGTTCTTTTTATGTACGCTAGGCAATATATATATAGAGAATATAGGCAATATATAGATAATATACGATAGGTTTTTACTGTATCTAGTTTTAGTTTAGTTTAAGGGAATATAGGTAATAGAGGCGTAGATATTATACACACGTATATGAAAAAAAAAAAAAGTTACTTGTTAAAAACCTTTTAGAAGAAGTCCACCATATTGGATTTAAAGTGACGTCACTTTATTTTTCGAGTTATTCTCAGCAAACTCTTTCATTTGATCACCATATTGTAGGAGTGCATTAAAAAATACTTGTCCGCCATTTTGGGTGTTCCGCCATGTTGGATTAAGAATGACGTCACACAGCTAACCATGCATTGTCATCCAATCTAAACGTAAATACATTTCAGATCAATTAGTTGAAGTTATCTGCTTCAAAATTGAGTTGTAAGTAAATAAAAGTTTCTAAAAAAACATTACCTTGTATTTTCAAATCGTAGTTTCTACTTCATGAATATGTAAAATATAAAAACGTCATCAATATATAGTTGACATACTTCCAGTTCGCTCGAAGCGTTTCGATCCTACGTTTATCATCCGTACTGCGAAGGAGTGGAACTCATTGCACTCGTCTTTGTTCCCCGAACGGTATAATCTGTCTTCGAGTCATGAGTAAATAGGTATACCTTCTAGGCAAGAATGCCACATCTTCGGCCGCATCATCACTTTCCATCAGGTGAGATTGTGGTCAAACGCTTGCCCATCAGGCATAAAAAAAATAGTTATAAAAATTCTGCAATTTTTTACGCAGAGAGAGACAGTAATTAATTTCCTTAACAATCATGAGTAAAATTTTGAAATAGTTAAAACAATTTGTTTAATAATGAATAAGATCATTATCTCTTTTTCCCTCATTTCACTAAATGGTTGGAACACGATATTTTCCTGAACGAGGAATAGGATCAAAGAATGGATTCTTCAATTACTCGTGAATCGTGTTCACTGACATCTTGTGAATGAAAATGATTCAAATTATAGAACGCGACGGTGTTCTTTTTCACAAAATAAGCTAAAAAAATTATAAGTACAGCTTCACCAATCCCTTCAGCTAAACAACATCAAGATTTTCATCAACATCAATATGATCTACGAGGAAATTACGTGACCAACAATTTGCTAAATCAAAATTAGTATTCTGCCGTCACTAGACATCAAGATGCAAATCTGGGAGTATCGGCCGTCCAATTTAGTTATAACGAAATAGGTTTAAGAAACGAACACAGTGGAAATTTAGGCCAGTAGCTTACCTTAAGACGTTTTGTGTAATAGTAGTGGATATAGGCTGAACGGGCGGTCGTGGGTTCGAATCTAAGCAGTCTTAAATTTTGGTGCAAGCAACACTGTTAACTAAATTGCAGCGTGCGTTTTCTCATGATCAGCTACACTGTGGCGTATTTATAATTAAGTTCTCTAACCAAATGGTTAAATTCAACTAACTAGTTCAACTGTGAGTATTTATATACTCACAGTTGAACTAGTTACTCTTTAAATTAAATAATATCTGGCACATGATACTTCACCAGTAAAGTGTATTTGGATCTCGCCTGATGAAAAGTGACGATACGGCCGAAGATGGAACATGCTGGCCTAGAAGTAACCTATTCACTCTAGACTTGAAGACACCCAGATTGTGCCGTTCAGGGAACAAAGACGCAGGCAATGAGTTCCACTCCTTCGCTGTACAGATGATTAACGTAGAAGCAAAACGTTTCGAGCGAACTGGAGGTATGTCAACCATAAATGGATGACGTTTGACAGTTTGTCTTGTTGTTTGGTGGTAAAAAGGGCATGCAGGAATTATATCATGTAATTTCTGAGCACAATCTCCAAAATGTAAGCGATAGAACACATAATGGAGTGAACATAAACTATTTCCTCTTTCATGAATTAAACTATTTCTCTGCTTTAGTTGAAAATAATTTCAGGCGTTCAAAAATGCTTGCCTATCTCTAGCATTAAAAAAAAAAACTTTAAATTATTGTTTTCGATGTATTGTGTGGATCCTTAATTAAGTTACGTAATGGTTAAACTGATATTGGTCAAGAAGAGACATGTACTATTTGTACCATCAATTACATGCCAAATTTTACAAGTACCAAAAATCCGGTACACCGCCCATTTTTAAAGAGAGGTTGCAAGTTTCACTTGTATAAGTGAAAACTATTAGTCGTGCAACTTTAAACATACTTTGAAATTTGAAGCACTGTTATAGGGTTTTAAGTCTGTGTTTTGAATGCTCGTGCAACCAAAAGATTAATTACAATTGTAAATGATCCAGCAGTAAGTCTTCCAAATCCTTCCAGTTAACTTCGAATCAAAACGTTTACTGAAAACAATCCCTTTGAAGATTAACTTGGCAGAGGAATATTTATAAGGGTTAATGTTTTCAGATCTTTGACTTAGAGATGTGAATACCGCCTGTGTTGATAGGCCGGTAAATATTTGACCGGCAATTGAATATGACATAAGTTTATGTGATAAAAAAGTAAATGTATTAAAAAAAAAAATACACGATTCGACTAAAAAATAAGGTACCTACAAAACTTTCTCCGAAAATAAAATACTGCCTGCTGGTAGCGTTTCCTAAATGTTGCCAGCATTGCTACGTTTAATGGCATTGCTTAGCCACTGTGCGACGTCTAAATCAAGATTATGGTCACGTGTTGCGTCAATCGAAAGGTAATTATAATAGTGCTTCGTATTGTATCACTTGTAGCACGATTCACCTTTTCAATCGTAGCCCATTGTTCAGTACTTTAGATGGGTAATCGTGTAGTGGGTTTTTCATTAAGCGGAACCGTGTTTAGGATTCTGGCTTTACTCTGCATTGATACTGGCAACATTGGCACAACATTAAAGTGTTATTTTAGTTTTTTCTTTACTCGTAATTAAAGAGTGACGAAAAGCAATTGCGGCCATCTGCCCATGATTGCTTTTTATTACTTAGACTTTTGAGTTTAGGGTGATATTGAAAGGTTGATATCTACCAACCTTCAAATATCACATAAAATTCAGAAATATTTTCTCGAACCTACGTATTACTCAATTTTCTATTTGAATATTTTTATTTCAGCCCGTGTCGTCCCACTGTTAGGCTTAAGGCCTTTATGTTTTATATTTCTTCCCTTCAAAGGTCCTGTCTTTTGCAAGCATTTGCCATTATATTACCTACGCTAAGGTATCTAGTGAATCTAGAGTAAATAGGTACCTTTTTGACAGGCCTATTTCGTCTTTGGCCGCATCGTTACTTTCCATCAGGAGAGATAATGGTCAAATGCTTGCCTATCCAGCATAAAAAAAAGTTTATTTGTCACCATTTTCAGTGTGATTAATAACTTACTCTTTTCAAAATCCGAATGCCGTTCAATATATCCGGCTTATCTAGCGTATCTAACATTATATGAGTCATCAACCAGAATACTCTTGGCACATTTCATATCGGGGGGAGTCTATCGGCTGCACGGCGGCAGACTTCGTTACCCTCAATAATTTCAGTTTTAAGTTAACCTACTGTTATCAAAATCCGATTGCCATCCAATGTATCCGGCCTATTTAGCGCATCCTAAATTATGTAGGGTACATCTCTAGTTATATTTAAAGAAAATCTCTAAAAGGTTTGTCTTGATATTTATCAGAGAGAAAATCATGCCGGAATTTTTGTTTTCGATTCTCTCAAGAATCTGTTTATTGTTTTTGTGTTGTAAATTGTTTGACCCAACGGGTCGGGAAATTGGCTTCTCACTTTGTTAACTTTGGTATTGATTTGGTATAACGAACTTTGCATAAATTAATTTGTTAGGAGAAATATTTTTGAGACTATTTGAACGTTTGTTGTCTTTAACATGAACAAGATTAATTTTATAATGGGTACTTATTTTTGTCTCGAGGTAATATTTAGCTATCTCGCCTGTTGGTAAGTAGTGATTTGGTAAATGGTAGTAAGCTTGCTTGACTTGAAATGGTACTGTTACTCTCAATCATAGTTGTGAGATAACATTTGGTACTTGGTGAAGAGTAATTTTACTTTATGTTGTTACATTTATATTTCTTGGACGAAGTGGCACTAATTATAAGTTAGGCGTAGCATTTGATTGTTTGTTTGTTCCTTACATTTTCTGACTTATGCTGTACGTCGAGAAAAGTAAAAAGAAATGATGATAAATTTGGGTTGGTATACAACGTACAACTATAGATGAAGGCCAACAAGGCAACAATTAATTAATCTTTCATAATTATTTAAAAGAGACAAAAACTTTCAAACTTCTCCAATCGATGTATTCCTGATGCTCGGCACCTATATACTCCACAAACAAATCTTCGCCTATAAATAGTAAAGCTCTGTAGTCAACTTTGCCAGACTATTTGCTTTCAGTCCCCACATCTATTTTAGTTAAGTGTTACCGTACAATTTCGGTTGTTTGTCCCAAATATTATGTTAGAATTAGACACAGTTCTAAATCATCGTTAACAAAAGCGGTAGATTACAGAGTTGCGTCTTGTGCAAAGTTTACATAGTTCTCGAGATGGCATGTATTTGCATGGTTTGTTTTGCTTGAGATATAGCAATAGAGGTAACACTTTATTTTAACGAATAGGTCGGCTCAACAAATCAATCAAAGGCATTGAAATACCCGCTGGCGTAGTAGCGGGTATTGGGTTGGTTCATAGTAGGAACATAAGTTTTCTCCCCAAGGGAAATTAGTCTCTGCTTCTGAATGTGAAGTGAATGTTTTCGTCACCCATAGATTTTGCCCAAGCCTAGCTAAGAACTTTTAATCAAGTAACCTTTCAAATTTAAAATACACCGAATCTTAGTTCAATCGTTCTGGAGATTTATTTTATGTACCTAATTAAGATATGAGACGAGTAAGTCGCTTGTTTGATGGTAAGAGTCATGCTTGCCTATTACAGTTTTTGTGCCACCCAAAGTTTTGAACTTATATAGGACGAAATCCTGCGCGGCAAGGAACAAGATAAGATAAATGATAACATACGTTTTACACATTATCTTTCACCCTTAATTATCTAATACTATAAAAATCTTTGTCCTGACATACTGATTCACTAACTGACTGACTGACTTAGAGACAACGTACAGCCTAAACCACTGGTCGTAGAGACTTGAAATTTGGAGGGTACATTTGTTTTAGGACGTAAAGGTGTATTAAGAAAGGGTTTTTGGAAATTCTTCCCCAAAGAGGGTTAATTTGGGTGAAAACGGTTGTACGAAAGTTCTGTGTTATTGAACCTTTAACGATGAAAATTGGTATTTATGTAAGTGATATAATATAAAAATGTTTACAATATTCTGCCAGGCCTGCATTAACTTTATAAATTATAACTGTACTAACAAAAAATTAAGATCAGTTTGGTCCGAAATTAACATTAATTTGAATTAAGGTGGTGCAATGGGGGATGAAAGTTGATTAAAGTTCTTTATTTATAAACGTTTGTACTGATAGGAATTATAATTAAGGTAGTTTATTTAAAATAAAAAAAGATGCTATTAATATTTTTGTCTAGATTTTAGGCCAGATATAGGTAACTAATTAACTAGATTAACGCGGGCGAATCCGCAAGGCACGGCTAGTATCATATATACCATCTCCGTTCCGTCGACGGAAAATGGTTTTTAAATGCAGCAGGTGGCGTTGATAAAGTTAAGTGTAAATATTTTTTCTAACCCAGAAGACACCCTAATACAGTACCTTCTACTTAATAATATTATAGATCAATAATGTGGTATTGTGTGATTATTGGAATACGAAATTGAGTAATGATTCAAATTCTTGGTTGTTGCTACCGAAACTATTTTGTCTAGACACATAGCCTCGCGCCTTCGCCCGCTTTCATCAAGCTAAACACTAGTTATAATAATATGGTCTTCTACTCCGTCTAGCAATTTTAGGCACTTGGTCAAACTCACATAGTTACTCACATAATAATATTAATTTAAACATTCTCGTATAGCGTGTTCTTTGGTTCCTTCAATTTTTCCTGTTATATTTAGTTTCTCAAGGTCGTCTGGGGGTTTGAAGCGATGTGGCCAAAGTATTGCAGCACTTTGAATGCAGATGCTAGAAAGTCATTGGAAAACTTTAAGTTCTCTGAGATTGGATACATTCGTCCTGTGAGCCATCAATATAATAAGTAACATGCGCCTCCAGCACCACAATTCAAATGCATCGATGTGCTGTCGGAATTCCGCCTTTATGGTTCATGAAACAGCGCCGTATAAATATAAATACTTACAATGCTAAAATCATAACCCTTCTATTTTCTCTGCCATAGTCGGGTATAAGATACAATCTGAACTCCTAATGACGGAAGCGTCGCAAAATGCAATGAAAAAAAAATGCTCTATCAACCACAAAACAACTTTAATTCATACATATAACAAGAAAAGATTTAAATTTGAAATTTCTCCGATTTAATGGTAGATTTATGATTCTGTTTTCATTAATAAAACCGTAAAAGAAACATTTAAAATTTACTTTGTTGCAAACAAATTATACTGTAATGACAAAAATTGCATTTATAGTCTGTACATAATATTTGAAATAACAAAACAATACAATAACTCTTTATTGACACCAAGAATAATAACTACTGAAGAAAAATAACAAGTGAATAGGTAAAATGACAATAACAAATCAAATTGTAAGAACGAGGATGCGTTAAACAAAATCTCGATAAATTTACTTAAAATTAGTCATTACAGTAAAACTATTGGTTAGCCGCCTTGCAATTGCTGGAAACAATATGAACAAATAAAATAAAATAAATAAACGCTTTCACACTCACAGCCCCACAATAGGTGCCGAAAGCATTCATATCACACATTCACAATTACCCAGTATTAACTTATTAATTAGTAATTGTAAAAATAAGGATGAGCTTACCTAAGCCTCAATAAACTGTACATTCGTTCGATAAACTAACTAGAAATTATCCATAAAAGTAAATTACTAGTTAGCCGCCTAGTAGCTGGAAAACTAACATTCTAAAAATACCTCAACTCGAAGAACAAAGAAACCCTGTAATTTACCAGGTAAATCCAATAAATTCAAAGCAAATAGATGAAATACACGTCTAATAACTGACTAATATAGCTGTAATGACAAACTGTCAGACCGATAATGACAGACTAGTGTGAATGGAATACTGAATAGAAAATGAAAAGGAATACGTACAAATTGCAATGCTTTATTTATTCTTTCATTTGATATACATTTTTACAGACTTCCCAAAAAAGGAGGAGGTACTCAAGTCGACTGTTTTTTTATATTCTGTTTTATAATTTTTTTTTTTTAGTTTGAAAGTTGTAGCTTTCTAATTGGTCCCATTTAATTTTGATCAAGATCTGATCAGTAGTTCTTGAAATATCGTCAATAATGTCTATTTTATGACGAATAATGCGTACTTTGACGATGTTCTGGTTTACCCGACTTCAAAAGTTACCTCATAACTTCTTTCGTTGTGAGCCGATTTTGATTGTTCTTTTTTCATTTGAAAGCTGGTGCTTTTTATGTGGTCCCATTAAAATTTGATCAAGGTCTGATCTCTAGTTATTGAGTTATAGTCAATAATTTTATACATTAAATCTGATCAAGGTTCCGATGATAAAGCGGTGAAGTCAGTTTTTTTAAGCTTTGCTTGCGTTTAATTATCTTCATTAAAAACAAATTTGTTTATTTAAAATTGCCAGTTACCCTAGTAGTAGTTTTTTTTTTTTTTTTTTTTTTTTCTATTTGTTACAGGCTAGTGTTTGACCACTATCTCACCTGATGGTAAGTGACGATGTGATCGAAGCTGGTAAACACACTAGACCTGGAATACGTAGGCTCTCAAGGATAACTGCCGGAACACCGTATTTGGCTTGGCGGCAGACTTTTAACTTGAAGGTGGTAAGCTACTTTGGTAGCAAGCCAGGCGAGCAACTCACAAAATGCTCTACAACCTCTCAAATTAACCTTTATTAACTGAGCAAGCAGCAAGAGCGAATCGTCTCCGTTTCAGCGAAGCAAAAATAGTTTCGTATGTCCAGATGTCCAGTTGATGTCCAGTTGTTCTCTACAAGACGCATTTCTCAACAGATTCTCGCGAAATTTGGTCGGCAGGTCCCATATTTTTATTTGTTGATTCAGAATTTGATTTGTTTTTTAAATGGTAGAAAAACGGCAGTTGAAATGTATAACATAAGTTTAGCTGCCCTTTCAAAAACTACCCGAAGTCCTCAGCTCACAGAGCCACTGGTTTTAACAGAATAAAACTCCTCTTATTAATAAGATAATTTCTTGTACTTTCCTAGATTTAAACACAAAAATCAACTTATTTTCAAGTAAAAACTTATTTTTATTTCAGTTGAACTATCATAAGCTCCACCACAATAACGTCGGACGGCATCATGCAATATGCATTAGCAAATGGCGTACCTGCAATCGATACAGATAGACTCTGAACGCAGTGGAAACAGGCTCAGTACGTAAACTTTCCCTTTCGAACTTATTGGGGGGCTGTGAGCTTAAATGCATTTATGCTTAACGTTCACTAACGTGAAAAATAAATAATTGATGACAAGAAATAAGAATGAAAATATACAGTGGTAAATACTATAGGAAAGAATGGAAGTCCCTGGAAGAAGCCTAACTGTTGAAAGGCACACCGGTGGGAAAGAAACAGCTAAGTTGATGTCTTTTGAGTAAAAAGGTATAAGTGAAGATAAGAAATTAGATGGAAGGAAGACATAAGATGGTTCGAGCTAGAAGTAACTTCGACAAGACAGGAAAGTCATTGTTCAGTTGTCATTGTCAAGTTGGTTTATGTTATGTTTGTGCAGTTTCTCTGTTTTAACATTTGCATACACACACACAGATGCTGTACTTTCACTACTGTGGCTCCACACTATGTACTAAATACTGTCTTATTCTGTTTGAGGAGCTGATTGCAGACATTTACGTCGCATTTGTTTCTCTTTCTTGATATTATTTCTGAATTTTACGAGGAAACGATTTGTTGCGTGATGGCTTCGGTTTCATGACTTGTTTGAACTTTAGATTGGCTGAAAGTGAGATTTTGTATGATATTTACAAAATATTTGCAGTTCGATCTTCCAAATTTTAATATCTATCTTAAGGAAGTACCAAAATTGCCTAGCCACGCTATTAGTAAACATGCGAGTTACGCCGCTTTAAAGAAATTAAGCTAAAACCATCAGAGATAAATTTGATCGAATGTTTTAAAAGTATAAAGCAGAGGCAGCATCGGTACATTCGACTGATGGTCTCATGAGAGGATTTCAAGCTATAAGCGATGAACAGTTAGCAGCACCGAAACAAGTAATTGAGTATATTATTATATTAAGAATATGGTGTACCTATAAAATACATACACATTGTTACTTTATTGAAAACTTCCTTTAATATTTAATCAAAGTTAATCTTCTCGATAGTATTTAATCAAAGTTAATCTTAATATTTAATATTTTAATATTTAATCAAAGTTAATCTTCTCGATAGTAAATTAAGTAAATTTTACACGTTCCCTGTGCATCTTTATTCTTAGATTATGAAGACGACTCTTGTATGTAACAAACGAAAATTGTGGATATTATAGGTAGGTACCTAGGATACTGACAACCCTAATTTAAAAGTCACCCGTTTTTCATGGCAACTTGTTTTTGTTAATGACGTAACAATAATGATGGTTGGTACACTATTGGAATCAACAATAAATAAAACGAACAGGATCTAGCCTTAAGATTAATAAGTAATTTAAATTTTACTTAAACTGTTTATTGGAGTAGTATACCAAGAATGTGTTCAATAACACTTTTTTAACGTCTCTATTAAAAGAACAACACTTCGGTAATCTAGTCTTTGTTAATAGCCTTCACTATATAATTCTGTACCATTATTAAATTGACTCAAAAGGTTTAGTTCTCTTCTCACTAAGCCTGTATCGTAAATGAGCTGGATTGCCTCAACGTTCACATGGTAATGAAGTCTAGTAGCTTAAAAACTTATTTACTTGGTGTCAGTTTTTACCGACTTCACAAAAAAGGAGGAGGTACTCTAGTCGACTGTGTTTTTTTTATGTGTATTTACCTCATAATTTCTTTTCACGTCAACCGCTTTCGAAATTTTTTTTTAGTTTGAAAGATGTCGCTTTCCAATAAAAATTTAATTTGATCAAGATCTGATCAGTAGTTCTTGAAATATCGTCAATAATGCGTATTCTGTGGACTACATTGACGATGTTCTCGTTTTTAACCGACTTCAAAAGTTACCTCATAGCTTCTTTTGTTGTGAGCCGATTTTATTTTTTTATTTGAATACTGGTGCTTTTTATGTTGTCCCGTTAAAATTTGATCAAGATGTTGAAGTTTTTGAGCTATCGTCAATAATGCGTGTTTAATACATCAAATCTGATCAAGGTTCCGAATATAAAGCGGTGAAGTCGGTTTTTTAAGCTTTGCTTGCGTTAATTTATATCGTCTTGACTTCCAATTAGTTTAACAGTGTACACATCCGTCAACCAGTCCAGAATACCAGTTCTACACAAGTTAACACGTCTACCCTTTCATTATCAAACTGAGGTCGGTTGTACTTCCGCAGTTCTCACTATTAACACCATTTTCTCTTTGTCTCTAACGAATGCCATTCATGGGTTGCCGTGTGAATGAATAAATCTACAGAAGGGTTATATTGTGAATGTCTTACTGTTATTGCTTACGAGGTTTATTTATCCTTACTTTTCTACTAATATTACAAGGAATTTCATGATTGTGAGTTACTAAGTAAATTTAAAGAAGGGAAACATCACACTTATATTATAAATCCGACGTTTGTGTGTACATGTGAAAGTATATATTTTTTTCTTTTCACGCTGTAACGGCTAAACGGATTTGGATGGAATTTGGAATGTAAGTACTTGCATAGCTTATACCTAGGATTAACACATAGACCACCTTTTAAAGTTGATAAATGCGGGCGAAGCCGCGGGCATTCATTCTTAGCTAGAAATAGGACATAACGTTTTAACTATCATAAACGCGGGTAAAACTTTGGACTTATTTATATTTTCAACCGATTTAAAAAAAGGGGAGATTCTCAATTCTTTACTATTTTTTATATATTTGTTGATGCCTCAGACCTTTTTTCTATGTGATTTTGATGACTTTTTTTATTTTGAAACTGGTGCTTCTTTAAATTTGATCAAGATCTGACCAATAGTATTGAGTTATCCTCAATAATACGTATTTAATTCATTTAAGCCAATCAATGGTTCCAAAAATAAAGCGATGAAGCCGGTTTTATAAGCTTTTCTTGTGTTTAAATTATAAATTATCCTATTGTAATACATTGGTACACAACCACTTACTTAATAATAAAAAACAGTGTGTGTTTTAACTACACACGATGGAAGTGATACTTTTGTACAACAGAGAAACATTGAATCCCAACCACTTTTCGTCACAGAAAAAGGTTACGTTAACGCCTTGAATAAAAAGTCTCACTTCAAAAGCGCCTATAAAATTTGAATGAATAAATGAAATATGATAATTTGGCATTATTAAAAACAAAACAGCATAAATAGACACAACAAAAACGGATTACAAAGAAATATTAAAAAAGATAATTGAACAAACTAAAAAGTGCCAAAAGGGTCGTGACTCAGCATTATTGCCAAGTGTAACACTAGGCGCTGATTTTCAATCTCAACATACAGCATGCTTACTTACTGTATTGTCATAATAACCTCCCTAAGCAGGGGTAACGAGTTCGATTCCCGGCGGAACACAAGTTTTCTCCCCAAGGCTAATTGTGTTTCTGGTTCTGGTTGTAATTGTGTGTGTGATGTGAATGTTTCCGGCACCCTCGACACAAGTCATCGAACCCACACTATATGTGATATAGGCTGTGAGTGTGAAAGCGTTTAGCGTTTATAACCCAGTTGCGCAGTGGACAGGTGTCCGCCCTCTGCGCCGTGGGTCTTGGGTTCGATTCCTGGCAGGAGCACAAATTCCTTCCCAAGGGATATTTGTGATTCTGGTTCTGGGTGTGATGTGTGTGTGAAGTGAATGTTTCCGCGCCCACGATACAAGTCTTTGAACTTAGTGTGGGGGTGTGAGTGTGAATGCGTTTGTTTGTTTGTTTGTTTGTTATAATCCTCGCTTACTATAAAATATCCACGTGGCCCTTCTGTTATCTACTCTTTCCATAATGTTAGCTGCCGTCTGTCACTCTATGTCTCATTAACGTCCTGCTGTTTGTGCTAAACATTACCGCTTCAGGTCTAGTAATTTGTTGGTCTGTTAGAACCTTCACACTGCGCTTGTTTTTCGAGTCCTTTGTTTTGTGTTAGATATGTTAGAAAGGGAGTCTACGTGACCAAGTCATACACTTTTCTATGTTTATAATGTGGTTCTTCAAGTTAAGTGGTTGTAGCTTTGAATGAAAAGTTGTTACAACATTAGTTGCGTTGTAACAACGTTAGTTGCTTTACTCTATAGAATAAAAAATAAATTAATTTATTATTATGATAACACTTGCAAACCAAAAAATATATATATATATATTTGATATGCATTTGGGGATAAGATTATTGTTTTTGTGTCAAGGATGAAATATTTTGTAAGCGAACAAAAGCAAAAAAATCATAATTTCATCTATGTAACTACTTAAATATAATGAAAATTAAACCGCAACGTAATAATCGAAATTGATGAACATTACTTGTCGAATATTTAAAGTGACGATATTTGTTTTCGTGTTTATTGATCGAGCGAAGCGAGATCTCTAAGTTTCCTTGGATCATTCAGCACTTTGTCCGTCCATCCGTCCGTCCGTCCGTCTGTCAGAGGCATCTAACGTCTCAACCATATAAGCGAATGACTTCAAATTCTATTACATGTAAATCTACGGCCCAAAGCCAGAAATTATATCACAAATTAAATAAATAAAAAAATTACGTATAATATCCTTTATAATAATTCTTTATAGAAAAAAAGTTATAAGCAAGTAACCTCAAAAATGTTGCTCTAAGAGGCAAAATGTAGGCGCGAGATCTCAGTTCGGCGCGAACGATTAGTATTAATTCTACCTAAACTAAAAGTCATAAATACATAGCATTCGTGAAGAATAACATCATTCTACTAAGTCATAAATTTTACTTTGTAGCTTTGTAATCAGGATTTGCAATTCAGAACCAAATATACTCAGATATTGGTAAACATATTAATATAAAGTATCAATTTCATACTGCACACTGAATCGGGCCAATTGAAAGCATTCGAGGGTAATGGAACGTTGGAGAATAAAATCCGTAATGCAAGACTTGGAGTAGACGGGTCTATAGAGCAGGGTTGTTTCTATTTTCCGATGCTCGTGTGAGCAAATATAGTATGTAACATTTTTTTATGACCAAGCTTCTCATTAAGTCTGTTACGTCAAGGAGCTGGATTGCCTCCAGCCAGGTACTTGACGTAACAGACTTAGTGAGAAGACTTAAAAGAACTAAACCATTTGAACTTCTGTAATGTTAGTTAGTATGTACCAGTGTAATATATAGTGAGAGTGCTGCAAAAGAACACATGAACAAAGAGTCTTACCCTTAAATAGAGACAGTAAGAAGAGTGTTGGTGGACACATTCTTAGTAATAGCATTAACGCATAGGGGACAACTAGTCACAAATAATAAAAATATTTAAAGATCTTAAGTAATTAAAAACATCTTACTGAGTGATGATGATATAGAGAATATTTTGGGTTTATCAAAACTACTAATCCAAAAAACAAAAAATACCGATTATTTAAAACACATTTAGGACGTTAAAAACAATCACATAGTATCATGTATTTTTATAAATTATTATTAATGCTATTAAATTTTTTGAGTTGCCTCGTATATACAAGTGAATTGAATCTTTCCAATTAACATTATCTAATACATTTCATGTATCACTTTCGTAAATTGAGCCTAGCAGCTGTTTCCCGAATAATAATAAAATTAAGAACATGGTCCTGATGAAATAGAACATATCGGTTACAACTTAATCTTGGCAGCTGCAAGTTACAAGCTTATGTTCTAGATCGATAATAAATTCATATTCCCGTATAATTTTAACACTTCAAGATCAAGTCCAACATCTAATATAATTTTAACATTTCAATAATGTTTCCCTCCTTCAATCTAAATAAGTATAATCCGCGTCGATAAAGAAAAGAATTAGAACTCGTCTCATGGTGTTTCATTTCAGGACCATTAATCGCTGGAGTAAGTGATATTTATTTAATAATTTAACACAAAACAGCGTACAAGCAATAAGCTTAATGCTATGAAGCCTTATCTACCAGCTCTCCTCGGTTCAAGAAAATTGTTTTGGCGTGGAATTACAAGGTACGCGTAGGAAAGAGTTTAAAGTAAACTTTAACAAATAATTTGAAAAATACACATATACTAAACATTATATTATTTTATAATTCAAAATACACAATGTCAGCCGTCGTCTTTGTTAGTCCTTTCTATATATATGATGCAGGTATATCTTGTACTATATCTACGGGCCAATTGCCTTTTTTCTAAAAACGAAATACATCTACACATATAGCAAACTCCCAAGTTACCTACAAAGCACCGAGGTTATAGTTACTCAAATGCTCAAGCCTACTCCCAGCGGGTAGCGCTCCCATCATGCTGGCGGCATTGCCTCTCTGAATTGCAATGCTAAAACGTTAAGCTAAATAAGTACCAGCATTTTGATCACGAGTCACGTTAACCAGGTGATACCTGATATTTTTTTGAAAACTGAATGAGCTCTCGGTCTATTCGATATTCTACTATTTTCAATGTGAATAAATAGAATATATAAATAATATTCGTAGATTATATTTATTTATGTTTATACATAATCTCGCTGTATCTTCCACTTTCATCCACAATTTGCAGGATCGTTCCACCGCCCACGATCAAACATCCTCGCAAACTGTTAAAAGCGAAATGTCTTATTCAACGCAACCCGATACCTATAGTCGTTTATTGGCCGCCTAAGCCGTTCCTTAGTCGTTTTTGTTTTGTTTGTGCACCGAGTGGGTTGTTTCGATTCTTATTTACAACCTCGTTATCAGTGGCGCGATCAGAATTAGTTGTCAAATAGAATTTCGTAATTTTGAAATGTTATTTCATATCCTGGCGATTACGTGGGATTTTAATATTGTTATCGGTGTCTAGTTCTCCAATAACTTTATTAACTTTGTATCAGATTACATTCGTATCAAATATACGCTATTTGCTTATACATTTCACAAGACTGCCTTTATCAGAATTTATTTGTTTTAGTAATTGATTTTGTTTTTATTGTATTAGGTATGCTAAGAAGAACGAAATACGTCTAAATACTAGAAACGTCACCATAAGACGTTACTAAGATCTAAATAATAAGGAAAGGATAGTTTCTTCCCATAAGGTAGGGTTTGCAACAGGGAACTTAGCGTTTAGGATTCAATTCACTTTCCCTTTCTAAATTTACTACTTTATTTGTTTGAATTTGTAACACCTCATTATTCTAGCATAAAATAACACAGGTGTTTTAATGATCTCGGTTCCGAACTTCAAGTTACTCTTGAGTGCTATATTGTAAGTGTTAATCCTATGAAATTAAAAATATTAATATCAATCATTTCAGTGAACTATAAATATCAACAGTTAAATATTAATATCGACAGTAAAATAATAATATAAATAAGTTCAGATATTGTTTTTATTTTAATACAATTTATTTTCAAAATTCAAATTTTATTTTAGATAGTGGGCAAACGTTATCCTAGATTTAGAATGAGGTTCCCCTACCAGTTATTGACGGCCAAAGTGGCGCAGTGGGTAAGTCTATGCCCTCCGCGACTTGGGTCGTGATTTCAATTCCCAGCAGGAGCACAGTTTTTCCCAAGGGGACATTTGGGGTTCTGGTTCTAGGTGTGATTATGTGTGTGTGTGCGTGATGTAAATATTTCCGGTACCCACGATATATGTCTTTGAACTTAGTGTGAGGCTCAGAGTGTGAATTTGTTAGTTTCTTATTTAAACTACATTAGTAGTAAATACTGTAACTAATGGTTAAAAGGCAGATACGCCTCTCAAGCAAAAACACTTTTCCTGTTAGTAAGTATTGTTAAAGTAAAATAAAAAAGCTTGAAGCTCAAAATAAAAAAGGCAAAAGGTGTATTTCCGATCCAATAAGAGAACAAATTAACACTAAAAACAATTGACATGCAAATACTTACCTTATTAAGTCGAAAAGCTGGTAAACAGAAACAGGTTCCAAGGTATAAAAGAACAGCGATCACGTTATGAAGTATGAACGAGTTTATTTAGCTAAATCAATAAATCGTTTAATTAAGGATTTTCTCTTCTTACGCCACGTTCACACGGAGTCGTGTCTTACTTTGTCGAATCTGATTTTTTGTAGGCTCCGGGTCAGTGGCAACAGTATCTCAATGCTAGAGTTCACACGAGTATTCGGGTTTAAGATCCGACAATCGGTTTTTTCAGATCAGACAGAAATAAGACCCGACAAAACTTACCACCGTGTGAACGCAGCGTTACCTGTTATTTTCGTCACTCACCTAAACCTGTGGAGTTTAAATATTTACAATCATTGTGGTTCTTTACGTTACAAGCGATGTTTTTTTTGTCCTGATTGTTTCTTTTATTTAACTATTGGTTTTTCATAAATCATAAAAGAAAGCTGGAGTTCAAATTTCATGTAAGATTTAAAGGCAATTTTATAACAGCTAGTTGAGTTTGTTTAATAATTATTATTGTTCAATATTTATATAGGAGACTTTTTTAAGCCTCTTATTATTGTGTGTATTATTGTTGCAAAGTCTACTCGTATGCGGTAAGAATGTACTGGCAACGTTATTATTTATTTTTATCTAGAAAATACTAAATCACTTTCTGTAACAAGCACTTAATAGCTTTTACAAAAACGTAGGCAATCATTGTAACATCTTTCCTACAAAACTAAAAACACCTAGTAGAATTAGTAAGGATAAATAAAGTTGATACGGAAATATTACGCACACAAATTGTTATTAAATAAAGATAGTAATAAGTCGAGTGTAAAATGGTAGGTACTTACCTACAAAAGAAATTAATATCAGTCGTTAATGAATATAATGACGAAAGTTTAAAAACGAAACACGGCTACTAGTAATGATTAACTTCATAATTATATATAATTAAAATATATATAATTTAAAACTAAATGAATGATCTATACTAAAGATAACAATTTCCTTAGTAAAATTAGCTTCTCTTAATTTATTTATTAAAAAAAGAAACTTATTTTTTTATGACAACGAACTCAGGGGCATCTACTAAAGCATATTAAAAGCTCTTGTGGCTTTGAGAAGTGATCTTAGTCGCCAGCAAAAACAGCGGCATCACTTAGTGCTTTCATCTCAGTTCATTTGTAGTCTTGCTCCCGCTACCTCTATTGCCTTGCGCCATCGTAATCCGATTTGTACAGTTTTAAAAGCACCACTTTACAATCGCAGCGCAACCAGCGACGTTTATTGCGACGAGTTAAGTCAGGACAAAGTTGACCTTTACCATGTTCTACAATTTCATTTTATACTAGCCGTGTCCCGCGGCTTCGCCCGCTTTAATTAAAAGGTAGCATATAATCATGAGTATAAGCTATGTATTGTAAATTTCAGCCAAATCAGTTCAGCTGTTGCACCGTAAAGATAAAACAAACATACTTTCACACATTTATCGAAGTCGATTGAAAAGAAATGTCTATTTCCCTTGGTCATCGCATCACGCGTGTACGGATGGAACAATTCCGCTAATTCATGTTTTGTTGTGTTAATTATTGTCAGGGGAATGTTCTTATGAAAGAAATTTTTATTCCGGAATTTCCGTGGATTTGGGATTTACGCGGGTAAAACCACGGGGCGCAGCTAGTTTGCAATCAAAATACTTAATTTCACTATTTACGATTATTATTTTGATTCTTAAAAAAAACTTTAAAGCCTCTCTTTCATCTCCTGTATCAATTATTATTACTTGCATATAAATTGCAACTTACATGAACAATTTACTTGCCTTTTAAGAACTTTTAATTTACAATTTTATCATAAGCGCTACATGGTCTTACTCGAGTTCATTAAACGAACATGTAAGCTATTGAACATCGTTGAAACATGCTAAAATAAACCTTATTATTGGAGAGTTAAAGGATTCGCAAGTGTCTCGATCTTGGTCTTTACTATAAAGTTATCGATAACATTGACAGCTACCAGTAATGGAATTGTCAAGGAAAGCGATTTATTGAAGAAGCTAAATGGACAGTATGTTTTTTATGTTTGTTAGTTAGCCTAGCTTTGACTTGTATGTAAGTGACGATGTAGTCGTTAGAATGATGTCTACGCTACTAAGAAATATGGCTACATCCCTATACATGTTTGTATTACTACCGGTATATTATCGAAGTTGTCGCTAGAAAGAAATTCAGGTGGATTCAAGAATGATTTAGATTCACAATTATAATGAATAATTTTAACGCTTGCAAAGCTTAAAAACTCAGACTTTACAGCTCTATCTTCGGAACCCTTGATCAGGTTAAATGTATTAAATACGTATTATTGAGGATAACTACAAAACAACTGATCAAATCTTGACCAAATTTTAATTGGATCACATAGGAAGCACCAGCTTTCAAGTGAAAAAAGAATCATCAAAATCAGTTCACTCTAAAACTGGTCACACCATAATTGAGAACAATTTTACCGAATTCATTTTTTTTATATTTTCTAATACCTTGCAGAAGGTTCTTACGAAAAGAAAAATAGCACATAAAGCTTAAATATTTACAGGATTATATTATGTATTGGGCTTCTCAAAGTAGTAGGCAAAGAAAAACATGAAAGAGGTAATAATTTAGTCAATAAGTTTATAACAAATTATGATAATTAAGTACATCATAAACGTTAAAAACGTTAAACCACTCCTTTACGTCGCATTGCAATGCATTCCGGGTACTATTAGTGTTTAATAATAATTATAAATCATTTATTCATAGTTGGCAAACAGGCGCCACGCGCTACTGCAATAAACTTGAAAATGTATATATATCATTATATATTTACGTCTATAAATTCAAACTATACCGCTACTGCCCTTTAATCCATCAATCTTGAATTATAACCTAAACAGAAATGTCTGTGATTATTTTGGAATTTTGATTGTAAGTAAACATTGAGTTTGTAGATAACTACTTAAGTCTAGGTAGTAAACCAGTCTAGTTTACCGGATAACGAATATTGCATACCTATTGAGATTATGTTTTATGAGGTGATAACTTTAAGATTAACAATACAAATTAGGAGCACAAGGTTTTTGAAGTTTGAAGAAACTTCTTTAGCGGCGATGTGGACTTTATTTGGGATGGGTAAAAAATGTTAAACTCGCGGCAGGACACGTGACCTGATCGGAAATTCGTAAGACGGAGGGAGATTAGATATCCATCTCTTTCTACTGCGCGGCGAAATGTATGCCTGCTCCTGCTGTTTACAACGTTAATGTTCAATTTTTCACTTCTCCCGGCACACCCGGAGTGCAACCCGTTTTCAAATTCTCTATTAACACAGATAAAAAAAACAAGTGACGATTTTTATAAATATTTTTGAAAAATAAAAGCGCGTTTGATTTAAAGTGCCTACAATTAAATTTGAATGATTATTTTTTTACTTTTGTAGTCCTAACTACGGGCAAATTTGAATAATGTTTTATTAGAATAAGTGTGTTTTAATATGTGTAAAATGACTAGTTTGACCAAATAAATAACATGTATTAGAATAAGGTGTGTTTTATTAGACTAAGAACATCATGTAATAACTAAATAACCAGACTGAAAAAATAATTGACACTCAAATCTCTGATTATACGGAGACGGACAAGATAGCCAGGCCAAAGCGCCTGAAAAAAAAAATACGGGCCAGTTGCATATATTTTCTAAAACTAAACTAAAACTATATACAGCGAAGACCTAAGTTACTTAAAAGACATCGAGCTTATAGGTAACTCAAGTGCTCAAGCCCACTACCAGTAAGGAGGATTAAATTAAAATATGTAACTCTTCAAGTGGATTAAAAAAACAGGGCTCATGTTTGTAACAAAGACTTGAGTACAAGTCAATCAGCCTCTTTAAATTCCATTACACTAGCTTTATCCAATAAAGGTACTATTGAATGTTTTCAATCAATGCCGTTGTTATCAACACCGTTACTCAGCTTGTTATTTAATCTAGAGATTATACAGCTAACTATTCGGCTAACTAAAATCGCTGACATTTTCAATACAAAATTATCGAAGTGCCTTTAGAAGTAAAGTTTCTGGTCTAAACGATGAGAAATTTAAAATATAAAGTTTAACTTATAAAACTATATTTTTCCACCAAATAAGCTTGACAGACATAAATTAATTTTTAGAAAAATTAAATCAATACTGTTTGTAAGTTGCTAAGTCAAATTCTACAAATATTGATAATAGGTATCATGTGACAGTAGATTGTCCGATTTTAGACATTTTTTGTCGCGGTATATATCGTTAAAATTAATTATTGTTTTCATTTCAAGAAAGACTTTTTATTTTTTTTATTTTAATATATCTATTAAAGCAAGAAAAACATTATCAAACAAAAACATAAGACTTATTTGAACCGCAAAATAAATGTTGTTACATTATTGATTTAGTTTCTTGGAAACTCCTTTTAGGTCACATAGTCCGCGATTGACCACTATCTCGCCAGAAAATATAACATTGTCAATGCCACGCTTGGTATTCAATAATAGTAAGAGGTTTACAAACTTACCCCATAAACCTTTAGGTATTTTATGAAATATTTATCTACATGTTGCATTACCATGTTCCTAAATATGTTTATCAGGATATTCCTGTTTATGATTATGTTTGTTACAATGCTCCTAAACATCAAGACCAGCTGAAATCTTTCTAATAATGAGTCCTGACTGTTAAAGTCACATATCCGCATTCGAATTTACTGTACTAGTTTTTGCTGTCGGGTTTTTTGATTTATTAATTAATTTGTATTTAGTCACTACCCTGATGGAAAATAATGATGTATCTAAACGCATGCTTGCTGAGAAGATTCCAATTTATTCTAAACTTCAAAAATCTCAGATTTAACCTTGCTTCTGATCAAAACGCTTACTCTTATCAATTGTACCGCTCATTATTTCCTATACAATTTGAGATGTCAGCAATTCTGGTCGGAACCGGTGTTCTGCGAATTGATTAGCCGTTTATCGCGTTTATTACAATCGGTAGCAGGAATGCGGTCACGACGTTACTATTATTAACTACATACTTTTAACTAGTTCTAGATGTTGAACAAAAGTTACTAATTATGGCTCTATGAACTGAAGACTTCACGTATTTTTCGAAGTGGCTGAACTTTTTTATTTTATCGACACCACATCTCCGTGAAAATCTAAAATCAAAAACTTATTCGACAATATATCGATAAAATTATCGAACTTGTTAACAAAATTTCAGGAAAATCGGTTGAGAAATGCGACCTGTACGCAAACAACTGGAAATCCGGACATCCGGACAGGCAAAAGCAATTTTGCCCAAGCTGAAACGAAGACGCTTCGCTCGCGCTTTGCGCTCGCTCGGTCAGCTAAAGGGAGAAACTAAAATTAAACAAGGGAGTACGCGAAAATTATGGTCTCCTGCACTATGTTTTATTTTCACATGATTAGATATTCTGTGATTTTTTTTCTATCTTGTACTATCTACGCATCAATTGCCTATATTTCCTAAAACTAAACTAAAAATATCTGTCTTTAGTCAAATGTAAAGTTGCGAATGTGCCGATTCTTCTAATTTTAACAAAATACCCCGTTGTCATGCTTTACTTTCCAAATCAAATCAAATCAAAGCTTAGCTTTTCATGGGCCAGAGACACTGTTTTTAACAATAAATCCGTATCGCATAACAAACGCTGGAGATAATATATTATATGGTATCCACGAAAAAGCAGATGCCACAAGGAAGAAAATATACGCCAATGTTTATTTGGATGACATATTTTTTCTAGTCATTTCGATTTATTTTTAAACCAGACTTTTAAACAGCCGACGTTAATGAAATTTTATTCATAAATAATGATGGAGTTCTGAAGTAAAAACAGAGACACTCCTCATTTTACTTTGTTTATATAGCACTAGCAAACCCCGCGAACTCCGTTTCGCCACTATAAACCTCACGGAGCCCGAGATCTTTCCAACAAATGCAAAACCGTGGAAATCGGTTCGTGCGTTCTGGAGTTATAGCGTCAGGAAGGAAAACCCGACTTATTTTTATATAGTAGAGAATTAGCCATGCTAAGCAGAACGTCCTCGTAAGACTTTAATAATAAAGAAAGGATAATTTCGTCGCTTCAAGCGCGGCTTGAGTAGCTCAGAGGTTAAGGCAATAGGGCATGACACCCTATGGCCGCGGGTACAAACTCCGTCTCTAGCGATAATAATTTTTCCTTTCTAAATTTATCAATACACTCCTCTGTATTTAAACATCCTTACATACATTGACAACATCGTAACTAACCAACAAAGGGCATTTGAAGATATATGTGGCTATGAAACGGTTAAAGTCTAGACCCTCTGTCCTGTTGTCCTGTTGTCCTGTTGTCCTGTTGTCCTAGTGGGTAGACCTTAAACATAAGCCTAATAACAATTTAGTTGAATAAAACTGTCCCGGGTTGTTTTGACAATCTCGTCATATACGATGTTTTTGTCCTTTCGTCTTTCCAACTGAACGCGTCCAAACCAGTCCAGCTACAACCACCTACCTGGAATCAGATATCGTTTCTAAGTGGCTGCCAGATGGATTAGATAGGGTTCATGACAAAGACATCGGTCTAGCGAGATCATATGATATGGTATTGAATTTAAAAGATCAGAAAATGATTTATCTAGCGTAAAAGGTTAAGAAACAAGAACATTTTTGGCCCATATTGTGAATATTTTGGTAGTGAATATTTTAGTCAATGCTTGCCTATCGAGAATAATAATTAAAAAAAAACGTAACGTCTAAAAAAGTGCAACTGTTCATGTAATTATATAATAAAATATAACTACGTGTAAACTTCGGGCGAATTAAATTGTTGAGTGTTTTTTATTGAAATAATTGGTAAGCAGAATGAGGATAATTCGAAATTAATATGGTGAATGTACTAAAACTTAATTAAAATGATACACATTTACACTAAAGACAAGATAAAAAGAAAAGAAAAAAAGAAAGTAAGAAAGAAAGCTCACTACAAGCTGATGGTGAAAATAAAACTAGGACCACTGATTACAGTAATCTTTTGTTATTTTATGGTTCCTCTAAGATCGTAGAAACGTCTACATTTATAATGTTCCACTGATTTAATGTATTGCTTTATTTGTGTGTGTGTGTGTGTGTGTGTGTGCTAATGATATTCTGTTCTAGTCCGAATAGTTTAATTAAATTAGCGCTAAATGCTCATTATATTGAATAATTGTTGTTTGCGGTTTTAATGCTAATCGCTTGGTCTAGTTTTGGCATAGGCTGGCTTGTTGGCTGGTATGTTAAATGTTTCACCACTATTTTAGAATTAAAATAATCAAATTCAAACTGACCTGTATAAAAATGTATTTATTTCTAAAAGCAAAGCTAGGGAAGCAAATGCTGGGTATATGATAGCAGAGGTATCTTACAGTATAACGAATCAATCAGTGAAATATTTTTTATTGGCCGTGCCCCGCGGCCTCGCCCGCTATTATCAAGTTAAAAAGTAGCATATGTGTTAATCCTAGGTATAATCAATGTACATTCCAAATTTCATCCAAATCCGTCCAGCCGTTAAAGCGTGAAGAGGGAACAAACATACTTATATATTTACACACAAACTTTCGGACTTATAATATTAATAGGATTTATTTACATGTAATAAAAATTGAACGCAAGCAAAGATTAAAAAAACCGACTTCACCGCTTTATCTGCGGCAACTTGATCAGATTTAATGTAACACGCTTTATTGACAATAACTCAAAAACTAGAGATCAGATCTTCATCAAATTTCAATGGGATCACATGAAAACCGCAGCATTCAAATAAAAATATCGAAATAATAATCAAAATCGGCTCACAACGAAAGAAGTTATGAGGTAACTTTCTAAGTCGGTTAAAAACGAGAACATCGTCAATGTAGTCCACAGTATACGTATTATTGACGATATTTCAAGAACTACTGATCAGATCTTGATCAAATTTAAATGAGACCAATTGGTAAGCGAAACCTTTAGAACTAAAAAAAAGTGGTAGGTAAACACTGTGATGAATAATCAAAATGCTTCCTTTTTACCTTTTATTCTCATTTTAGACCTTATAATATGACGTGTAAACAAATGTTTATGAATAAATGAGTATTTGAGTATTTAACACAAAAGTTTCACTTCTATCGTGTGTCTATACGACACACCTTTTTTATTTTACTATAAGAAACAGATCAAATAATTTCTAACGGCTACAAAGGGACATGACCATAGAGCCTCTGTTATTTTTTCTGTTAGTTCCCACAACACGTCACTTCACATCATAAAATATCTGATAAAAGACGGTAGTGCTCTGTTTTGTCGTATCAAGATAAACCACATCTAATCCATCTGACGGCTACTGTGCTCTCATATCAGATTCTCGGTAGGTGGTTTTATAAAAAATGTTAGAATGTATAACTACGTCCACGCTACTTGATACTACTGAGTTGTTCGCTTCGAACTAAGAAAATAATAATTAACGGACTTGATACACGAAGCGGCTAGAGCGCGCGGCCAAGCGGCTAGCGCGCCTGCGGACGCTTCCCCGCGCTTTTTTTTTCGTATTCCACTAATATTGTACATAGTTCATTCCAAAACCAACACGGGTAAACAAAAAAATTTCAATCATTTTACGCTTACGGGTAAATTAAAGTGAAGTAAGGGGATATTTGTGCTTCTGGTTCTGGGTGTAATGTGTGTGTGATGTGAATGTTTCCGGCACCCACGATACAAGTCTTTGAACTAAGTGTGGGGCTGTGAGTGTGAAAAAAAATAGGTGCTCTATTAATATTTTCATTTATATAATTTTAATAATTGCCATTTTTGGGGTTAGGCCACAGAATACATACATAACACACCCATGATTGTTGTTTGTAGCATGTTAATACTTAAATTAGCAAGCGTTTTATTTAGTGGTGATTTTGATAAAGTGAGGAGCTGAGTTCGATTCCCGGTGGAGGAGATATTGTATTTCCAAAAGAAATAAATGTGATTCTAGTTCTTGCTTTTGTCGTGTGAGGTGTGAATGTTCCGCGATGTAAGTCTTTAAACTTAGCTCGGGACCGTGAGAGTCAAATCGTTTATTTATTTGATTGATTCTAATTCATATGCAGTATAGTAGAGTTCCAAAGCCGATAAAAATAACATACACAACAAAACGATAAGATCATGTACTTAACCTTATTTTTTTTATATCACAGAATACACTACAGTTAGTGCTGCAGACCACGCCCGTTGCTTGTACCTCCAAATAACAGAATATTGAATATCAGAAGATGAATGGGTTAATGACATTGAAAGTATTTGTAATTGGTAACGGGTATTGAAAATTATGTATCTCATTGATTTTCTAAGCTTTTTACATAGACGAAGATGTTTCAAGTATTATTTATTATGTAACAAAAACAAAAAAATGAGCATTAGTATTCCATCATTCTTAAAACAAGAAGGAAAATAGTTTTGCAGTGGTAAGTTTTTGCAGAGTCCGTCTGTGGGGCAGTACCACACTATTGCCAGTCATTCAACCGCTAAGCAGTAGTGTGCAAACATTACTGTTTCTTGGAGTAAAGGGCAATGTTTCCACGAAATTACAGGGTCTAATATCTCAGGGTGGGAGCAGAGCTTTGCCACGCAGGATTTTGATCTATATAAGTTCATATTCTGGATGATTTTGATCTATATAAGTTTATATTCTGGGTGATTTTGATCTGGAATGGGCAAGCGTGACGCTTTTTTTAATGCCATTAAAAAGTAGGACTAATCAGGATTAATTAAAAATATCTTTAAACGAGCAATTCTTGTATATATATGTGTAATCTCGATCTCGGAAACGGCTCCAACGATTTTCATGAAAGTTACAGATTAGGGGTTTTTCGGCCCAAGGAATCGATTTATCAACGTTCCAGGTCCGAGAAATGCTCGGTTCCCAAACTGCATTTGAAAAACCGGGTTTAAGAAACTATCAGCGCCATCTATTACGCCATGACTGATGTAAAAAACTGTTCTGACTCGACACTAGTTGGAGCTTTCTGAGGCTACAAATTCAAACACATTCTACCAAAAACAAAAAACCGAGCAAAGCTGACCGAGCTTTGCTCCGGATATTTAAAAATTAAACGCGTAAATAATAATTTTAGGACAATAACGGATACAAAAAGGGCCGAGTGATGTTTTTTTTAATAGAGTCAACTTCTTGGCGACGATGATGAACTAAAACAATGAGGTTGTTTCAACATTTTTCTGTTTGCAACTCCTACTGATCCAATCAATTACGCTAATACTATAAATGCGATAGTTTCTGTGTAAGTATGTTTGTTTTCTTTTTACGCTATAACGGTTGAACGGATTTGGATTAAGATTTTGAATGTAACTGCACACCTTTGATGTTTAACATATAGGTTTTATTTTCAACTTAATTAACGCAAGGCAGTAAAACGCGACTAAAAAAGTGATATATGACTAAATCTATTTTTTTTTGTGTAAACTATTATAGTAATATATTTATATAAACATAAACTTCAAAAGCTATTAAATCCCAAATTTGCTCGATTCAGCTTCTGTAATTCAAACAGTTCATCGAATCAAATCAAATTAAAATCGTTTATTCACATGGGCCCCAAAGAGGCACTCATGAAAGTTAATGATTCTACTGCCAGATTCGCAAAATTACAGTTACATCGATTTTACTAGTTTCATAACTATTATGAATTTTTTTATACATCATCTAGAAGTTATAGTAAAGTAGAAACTAAAACGAACTAAAACCTGGTAAAATTCAAAAGTTGGAAAGAACTGAAGGTAAGGCTTCTGGGCTTGAATTTTTTATGGTAAGGGTGCTTTGCCCCCGCATGGAACACCGCTAGGAAAAGGCTAATAAACGTCCAATGTTGACTTTGATGTCCGAAATTTAGAGAAGGAATAAGTAAGTTTACATAGAAGTTAATCGTATTCTACGAGTACATCCTTACCTCATGGTGTGAGTACAATAAGTACACGATACATTACATAGTAAATAATATATTATAGCCTTATTATGTGTGAGGACTCTATAACACTAACAATCTTCTAAATATATATAACTCAAAGGTGACTGACTGACTGACATAGTGATCTATCAACGCACAGCCCAAACCACTGGACGGATCGGGCTGAAATTTGGCATGCAGGTAGATGTTATGACGTAGGCATCCGCTAAGAAAGGATTTTGATTAATTCTACCCCCAAGGGGAAAAAATAGGGGATGAAAGTTTGTATGAAACTTTGTCAATTTTAAAATAATACTTCTTAACGCGAGCGAAGCCGCGGGCAAAAGCTAGTTACATATACAGCAGTCCTTTACTTTATAACTTTTAAGTTAACATGGTCATATCAATCAAATGTTTGTTTGATACGAGCTATTTATACTCTCGTAATTATGGCGTAACGATGTCGAGATATCGAGCTCTCGCTAGAAATCAAATACATGGCAAATAAACATAATGTTAAGTTTTGTACATATTTATATCTAGTTGAAATATTTTTGATTAGTTTTAATATCTTCACACTTTTTCTGTTATTGTAACGTTTTGTCATAAGTTCACTATCAATCTTTCCTGAGCCCGATGAGATGCCACACTCACTATTCCTAACTCCGTGTATCCGGAACCATCTGTTAACTCTCAGGGGTCCGTGCAAACGTTACGGTAAAACTGCAGCTTGCTGTAAGCTGAAAACACAGCCGGAGGCGATTAATTTGCCGTATAATATGTATGGAAATTATAATGAATGTCTTTGTTTGGTGCTCTCCTCGTCAATACGGGTGACGCGTAAAGTCTTATGCGGATCAGTTTACAATGCCTGTATATAATATAATATAACATCATTAACATCCGGTATTACAGCAGGGTATAGGCTCCTCCTGACTGTACACTCATTTCTGTTTTGAGCTGATCGTTTCAAATTCTTTTCTGCGATCGTTACTATACCGCCGACCCATATAGCCCAAGCAAATTAGTGATGCGTTGTTTATGGAAATTGCATTAATTCATAACCTGCCATTTTTTTTATGTATATTTTCTCATGTCTGTAATTTGTTTGTAAAGGAATTTACATTTTAACCAGGAACATAGAAAAAAATTATTGCATCCGAAAAAGTTGAATAATTAAATATGATAAAATAATAACAGAACATTTTATTATTATTTTGTTTCACTTATGTTTTGGTATAAAATGAAAATATACCATAAATTAATATATATTTTATACTAGGACATGACTCAGTTTTACAATATAAATATTCAAGATATACAAAAAATTTTAAAGATGGTTTAGACGATTTTTTTGTTCGGCAAGGTTTACAAAATGGTTGCTGCATTACCACGCTGGTATACCAAGGCTTATCCTCTGCCTCAAATACAACTCAGCATTTTGGTAATGTGCCGAATCAATCAGTCTTTTAGACAAATCTTTTAAAAATTTTAAAGCACCCGGTCCCCATCGGCCTTGCGTTTCAATCCCAAACGGCACAAATATAAAACCTTTTTCAAGGTTTGAATACTTGCGCCGTTTGAGAGATTCAGCCGCCATAGCCGCGCCACTAGCTTGTAGCGTGGTTTCAGGAAGACGGAATGGTGCGAAAGTGTCAACACACGTGGCATCCCACACTAAAGGCCGCCCCATCTCCAAGGAATGAGTGTCATACCATCGGGTCTTTTGCCGTCGTCACGCATCAAGCCAGTTGGCTAAGATAAAAAATACACCAAAGTAACATGCATATTCCCCTCAGTAAAATTTCAGTATAAAGACTTCTCGAAGACTCCTACTTTTTAAAACGCAACTACAGAATTAGATAAAAACGTAACAACACTTATTTTCATGGAGTATTTAATATCCATTAAAGCCCACCAGCCAGAAATAATCAACCCACGATCATTATCCCTTTTTTCCTCGCAATATCCATCACTGTTTCGCTTACATCATTGTCTTAGTAGATAAGGTCCCCTCCTCAATCTTCTTTAGTCTTTAATTCCGTAAGTAGGCCGGGCGTCATCGTAATGGCACCTACATCAAAACCTTTACAGGTCTCATCGGCATCTCTATCCCTTTCTTCCTCAGTTGTTTATTTAGAAGTATGAGCAGGATGGAAGAACACGTGCGAAGTTCCCAGATTAAAATTGATTGTATGGACGGAGTCGTTATCTGCGGGACATGCCTCGATTGATTCTTCATCAATCTTTATTCGCGTAACTTTTTCTTTATTTTCTTTGGTTACATGCACTTTTCGATTGTTTTCTTTTTGGGTCTGATTGGGCTTGTTTCTTTGCAATTTAAAATAAGTGTTTTGAGTAGTGTGAATGATATACATATATCATTCACACTATCTATTTATTCACAGTCTTTATACATAAAGTCTGTGTGGATGGAAACTATGAAGGTTAAAAGTTAACAAAACATGGTGTAAACGTATGCAAATCAAGTTTTATAAGCAAATGAGTATGGGACAAAACTCGTACACGCTAGGTAGGCAACACTGATCATGCATAATAAATAAATAAATATCATTTTCTGAGGGCCCTTGCTATTTTTAACACAATTGCGCGATGCAGAGAAGGTTGTGTTTATCAGCCTGTGGTATGTATGTTTGTACCTTTGAGGCGTTCTAGAGACCCAACGCGTAGGTTCATTTAAATGATTCTTACGTCAATCGATTTGTCTTAATTTAAATTAACTCCTTTCTTTTCTTGTTATTTGCAGAGTTATTTACGTAGAATTTGATTGTATTGTCATAATAGTGAAATATATCAACTGTAACTATAATAATGTCCTAGTTTCCTACGTAAGTAGAAAACATAATTAAACGCAAGCAAAGCTAAAGAAAAACCGACTTCACCGCTTTATCTTCGGAACTTTAATCAGATTAGATGTACTTAATAAGCATTATTGACGTTATTTCAAGAACTTCTGATCAGATCTTGATCAATTTTCAATGGGACCACAAGAAAAGCATCAGCTTTCAAATAAAAAAATAATCATCAAAATCGGCTCACAACGAAAGAACTTTTGAGTCGGTTAAAAACGATAACATCGTCAATGTAGTCCGCAGAATATACATTATTGAGGATAACTCAAAAACTACTAGTCAGATCTTGATCAAATTTAAATGGGACCAATAATAATTGGAAAGCAACATATATCAAACAAAAAAAAAATCATAATCAGATCACGTTGAACGAAGTTATGAGGTAACACACATAAAATAAAGAAAAAATAGTTGACTTGAGTACCTCCTCCTTTTTTTTGGGAAGTCGGTAAAAATATTAATGGTCGAAATTATGTTACTTCTACTAACCTTGAAAGCAGACTAGCTCTTCTGGGCTTACCGCCTCTAACCACATTAATTAAATAAACATAAACGCTTTCACACTCACGGCCCCACACTAAGTTCAAAGACTTGTATCGTGGGTGCCGGAAACATTCACATCACACACACATTACACCCATTATATCAACACGTTAGAGAGTTGTCAAACGCAAGCTTATCCGATTTATAAAAAGAACAAAATCTATACACGTTAACATCAATGTTAAACTATATAATTTTAACAACGTTAATAAATTTAAAAGCTACTCTTGGTGCCTTGTCCTATATCAGTTTTCTTGAAAAGGCCACCGTACGAGCTATCATTGGAGGAGAATTTTATGACTTCATAAATTTTACTGGGCCATATGTACTTTGTAAAATTATAAATAAAAAAGACGACATGAGAAAAGTGTTTCAATTTTATAAATTTAGTTAAGTTGAGACATCATTTTTACGCGTAAATAGAGCGTGTCAGGGTTTTAGAAATATAATAATTATTGTTTAGGTAAATACAATTTTAAATTACCCTTGCAAATCTCAAATAGTAAATGAGGTTCTGCTGGGTTTATTGATACAAAAAGGCTATAAGCGCACAGTAGACTGTTAAGAGTTTCATTCCTATTAAATTAATTTATGTAATCTTACACAAAAATATCAATACCTACTAAAAAATCTAGAACCAGAATGAGTAAAAAGTGAACTTTTTTTCCTTACTTTCTTTACTTAAAATTCGCTCTACCTTTCTCTGCGTCCCATAACCTCGTTTGAGTTTCATCTCTACGGACATGTGGTCCGCTTGTTTCTTTCTTATTAATGTTTATTCTATTGTTTGTTATCTTCTATTTTTGAAAATCAACATACTCTGAGGCATTCACTGAAGGCAGATAGGTATCTTCTAGATAAGCATGCTTCATCTTCGGCCACATCGTCACTTTTCATCAGGTGAGATAGCGGCCAAATACTTTCCTATCTGTTATAAAAAAAGAATTAATAAACATGTGTCTATTGCGTTTATATTTTACAATTGGAACATATGGCAATAAAGCAGAAGCAACTCTTTCGAACAAAATCTTCGAAATCATTACAATTTCTCAACACAGAGATTATCCAAACAATGCTAAATCTTTTGTCAGCTCAACAACATTAGCTCCGACGATATACGTTTCGATGACATCGGGAAAAATTCACGGCGTACTAAAAAGTTATTTAAAACCATTGAGCTATATTTGAAACACCGGGCTCTCTGAAGATCAAATTAAAATGCCTACTTATAAAACATGTGCATACGCCTAATTTTAAGAATTAGTTAATTGTTCTATGAGATTGTATTATTGCTTAAATTAAATTTTTGCTACTAAATATCCGTATGATATATTTATAGTTTTTTTTTTTTCATAATTGTTCTATTCTGAACTGCCTATTGGCTTAGTTCGGTGGGTGTTCGCTTTCTAAGCATGGGGTATCGTGTTCGATTCCCGGCGGGAACACAAGTTTTTCCAAGGAAAATTTGTGTTTCTGGTTCTGGGTGTGATTGTGTATCTTATGTAAATGTTTCCTGCATTCAGGACACAAGTCGTCCAACTTAGTGTGGGGATTTGAGAGTGAAAACGTTTATTATGATTATTCTACACAAATTAATTATTATAAATATTAAATATTATACATTTAATATTTACTTTTTATAAAATTTGTGTGTCTGGTTCTAGGTGTGATTGTGTGTCTGATGTGAATGTTTTTGGCATCCACGACGTAAGTCATGAAAGCGTTTATTGTTTTATTATTATTATTCTAAACAGGCGGCTAGCATTTAATATTTCCTCTTTATAAAATTCAGTCATAAGTATTTTTTACACACGTTTAAGTCACACGATTTAAGAGGCCGGGGAGGCTTTGAACGAGTCAATAGGCTGTCTCTGTTTAACTGGCATACTGTGCCCATGCTTGATGCGATAGCACTACCGACCGAACAAATTATGATAGGTGCCGTAATACCAAAAATTATACAAAAAACAAAAAAAAAAACAAAAATTGTTTATTTGCAAAGAAAAATATTACAATGGCTCCTTAGTTTCTATTGGTCCCCGCACTAGGGCTAGCCTGTATCGCGGGCGACCGGAACCGATTACTATATAACACTGGTAGATGTGGAGAACTAAGAAATAAACTAACAAGAAATATACTATATAAAATTATCTAAATAGGCCTTATTAATGTACGGATGTTTGATATCTTAAGTGTGTGTGTTGGTGTGTGTGTAAGTGTGGTTGGGGGGTGGGGGAGGGGCTGTGTGAGGGTGTGTGTTGAGTGATAGGTAATGTTTACGCTTAACGATTGACAGTTGCCTTAACATATAACTTATTTATTATTATTTTCATTATATATATATATTTTTTTTTTTGGAGTTTAGTCATGATATTTCTTAAATTTTAATTCTGAATGATTAGCAGGGATTCGGTATCATCATAATTTAAAGTAAGGAGCCATTTCCTAACCTTTTCTTTGACTCCATGAAGCGTGCTGTCAGTTAGATTGCACAGCTTCATAGTTCTTCGGTACAGATAGGGAATGGCGTAGAAACTAAACCGTCTAGCAAAACTCGATGCTACTCTGGGAACTTGAATTTTAGTCCTGCGTGTATTATGCCGTTGGATACTACTCTCAATCGTCTGCAAACAATTGTGATATGAGGTGATTGCTTTCTGGATATAAAGTTGGCGAACTGTCAGTATTTTTGTTTCGTTGTATAAGAGTGTAGTTGGATATCGATATGGTAGGCGATGCATAACCTTCAAGATAGACCTCTGAGCCCTTTCTACTTTTATCATGAAAGTCTTAGCAGCTGCGCCCCACGATATAATGCAGTAGCTAATAACGGACTGAACGAGAGCAATATACACCAATTTCAGCAATTCTTTGTCAGCTCCTTCCCGCAGTAGTTTCATTACTGGAATAAGCTTTCGGACCCGACCAGTCAGCACATCAATATGAGGCTTAAACGTCAGCTTTTCGTCTAAAGTTACTCCTAAAATTTTAATTTTTGTTGAACGATCAATTTTTGGACACGAGCAAGACATATTATTAATGTGCAATAAATTTTGGCATTTATGAATTTGAATCCCCAGATCATATGGAGGGCAGCTGACACTTGTTTTATGAAAACAGAGATACTTCGTCTTATTTGTGTTAAGAGTTAGGAGATTTGTGTCAAGCCACTCTGCAATATCACATAGTCCTAATTCTGCTCTATTGAACGCTTCGCTCCAAGTCTTACCTTTAAAAATAATTGAGGTATCATCGGCATAGCAAACAATTTGTGATTCGCTTTGAGTAGAAAGAGATTCAGATATATCGTTTATGTATACGGTAAATAGTGTGGGGCCTAAAATACTGCCTTGTGGCACGCCAAAACTATTGATTTTGGTACAGCTAGAATATCCAGCCAGAGAAACATACTGTCGACGACCCGAAAGGTAACTATCAAACCAAGCCAAAGCAATACCACGAATCCCCAAGCATTCTAACTTTCTCAGTAGAATTTTTGGAGAAACAGTATCGAACGCTTTGGCTAGGTCCAAAAAGACACCTATACACTTGTCTCCTTTATCGACCGTTGTAGCAATGCTCTCAAGTAGTAATGATACGGCCTCATCCGTTGACCTTTTCTGTCTAAAGCCATACTGAAAAGGCGAAAGTATGTTGTGCTGATCCATATACTTTACTAATCTTTTATTTACAACCTTTTCCAATATCTTTGAAAAAACTGAGAGCAAAGAGATCGGTCTATAATTAGAGCAATCTTGCTTTGATCCGTCTTTGTGTACCGGTATAACTGCGGCTATCTTCCAGCAGTCAGGGAAGCAACCGGAACTTAAACTAAGATTAATTATATAAGTTATCGGTTCTATTATAAGAGGACACATCTTTTTCATAAACGAGTTTTTAAGTCCGTCACTTCCAGGTGCTTTATCGTTCTTAAGAGCGTGTATAATACCTATGATCTCCGTATGATCAGTAGGAGCCATGAAGAACGATTTGGGAGAGCTGTGTTTAATGTGAATTTTAGAGGCCAGTTCCGACTCGGTTGTATTTAAATTGGAAAGTATAGATTTTGCTAGATTTCGACCCACATTGACAAAAAACTCGTTGCAGTCATTCAGCGAGTCATTTGGATTCGAAGTTTTATTAAGGAGCGCTAGGCTAGTGTCTTTTTTAGGTTTTAAGTAGACTTCTTTAACAGCTTTCCAAAGGCTTTTCGGATTGTCTCTACTGTCTAGAAACTTTTGTTTATTATGATTTGCTTTAAGGTTTTTCAGCATATCATAAAACACATTTCTGTAACGTTTGTACTTTTGTAAGGCAACTTCATCATTGGGGGTTTTTCTAACAGCCATATGCAGAGCATCTCTATGCTTCATACATTTGATCAGACCAGGCGTAATCCAGCCTTTGAGTGGTATTTTGTTACGTCTCAAACGGACTTGCGAAGTGTGTTTCTTGACAACGCTGTCTAATTTTGACATTAACATCAAGGCGCATTCTGAAACGTCTTCTACTCTTGTAATGTCTGACCAATCAAATCCTCTAAGGTCCTCATAGATTGCTTCGTAGTCAGATGAAGACTTAAATTGATTTTGCTGAGGTTTAGGAGTAAAGGCCACTACTCCTGCCATAACCAAATCATGGTCAGTTAGATCCGTTTTGCATACTAAGCCCACTGCTTTTGATTTAACGTCTACCATGATGTGGTCTAGACAAGAAGCACCTCTGGTAAGAGAATTTATAAGATGTTTAAGGCCCAATTCCGCTATTAAACATAGATATTCATTTGTCTTGTTGCTGTCGTTCAAGATGTTTATATTAATATCCCCCGCCATTATTATGTCCCTCTTATCAGCAGTTTTCTTTTTTACTACGAAATCAAGAGAACTTAGGAAGTTATCACTATCCAAATAAGAAGGAGAGCGGTATATTCCCAGTATAGATTTAAAATTTGGCAAGTCAATTATTAAACTATCACAATCCAGGATTTTACCATCGGTCACATTGACGTTCCAGTCAGAACGAATATATGCTACTATGCCACCGGCTTTGTTTTGAACTATTGGCGTATTATAATAAGAGTAGTTAGGAATAGATCTTATCAAGGAACATGTCCCTAAATGACATTCTGTAAGAATTATTACATCAAATTCAATAGCCAGTCGTTCTAAAATAATAAGAAAAGCGTCAAAGTTTTTTTGTAGACTCCTAATGTTAAAAGTTAGTATCTTAAGATTATAATTTGCATTTAGGATGTTTTTACAGTATTCTAATTTATCATAAGCATGGCATTCAGATACAAACGTTTCGTCTAATTCCGAAACCAACTCTAAAGTGGCCATAAAGGACAAAAAGAATTTTTTTTGATTTGGAAATGGGTATGATGTAAGAAAGCTGCCATGCAGATTTTTGTAATGTAATGTTGAGGTGTGTAAGTAGGTGATTTTAATGTTGTGTTGCAAAAAGAAAGGCAAGTGTTGTAATATGTCCTAAATATAGTGGCGCCGTACGAAAATAATGCCAAAATAATAACAACTACGCTTATAACACGCGCACTATTTATGATTGTTAGCTGTTGATGAGTGTGTCGCAGCTGGCACAGCGACGGACGAGCTTGCGAGTATATCGGCCAGTTCAGCACTGCTATGGATCTGTATAGCAGGGGTGCCTTCCCTTCTTCGGATATTAATACGTCCTCCGTTGGTCCAAGTAAATCGGAATCCTGCTTCCGCAGCCCGAGTTCTAGTTTCTCGAAATAATAGACGATTTTCTCGAGTCAGCCGCTCATTAAAGTATACCTTTGAAGGATGCTCACAAAGGCCCAGTTCGTTTGCCAATAAAGGCTTTCTGGATTTGGCCGCTTTTAGTAGCTCGTCTCTTCTTGTACGACGAGTGAGGCGCACAACGACAGGGCGAGATTGTATAATTGCGGGACTTTCTTCTTTGCGTGTAGTTTCCTTGTGCGTGACTTTTCTTTGCCTTGGCCCCGCTCTTTCAATCCAGTCAATATCCTCACTGGCTAAGTCTACACCCACTTTTTTAGCAGCCACAATCACCGTATGGTACAAGTTTTCAGTGGCGGCTTCAGGAAGTCCTACAATCTCGATCTCATTTCGAAGCAGTGCTTGCGACTGATTATTCAATAGTCCTTCGAGAGACAATACTTTCTGCCTTAGCGTTGCATTTTCAGCTTCGTAGCATGCTTCCAGGCCATTATGAATGAAAATGTAATGTTTTTTGCATTAATAGTATCTTAAAATGATAATCTATGTTCCTGTTGTAATGACAAAAGAAATGTGTTAGTTTTTAATACAAAACGAATAAGTTAAAGATGCGACATTTATGTCGTAATAATGTGTAAAAATCAATTGGTTTATATTTCGTTTTAGGTAATTATTTTGGAATAAAAACTATCCAGGAACCTAGATTAATATGTTTTTAATCTGAATAACAGCACAGTATGGTGGTAATATGCTTGAATTATAAATAATTTCGGTATTACGATTGTATGGGCAAATCAACCTCCGCAGGCCTCTTAAGACATTCTGGTATCGTCCTTTTTACGTGTAGTGTTACCTCTAGATTTACAGATCAAAGATCTAAAGTTATTTCCAAGATATTTCGTTCTAAATCAGGTGATTCAATAGCAATAACTTAAGGCGATAAACCCGTTCGCTCATTAACGAGTTTTCGAGTGTGCAGTTAACTTTAAAGAGGTTTAATTTGACGATTTATTTGTTTATACCTATCGTTAACTTTGGGTGGGAGAGAGTAGGGATTAAAATGAACATAGATGAGGCATTACACAAAAAAGGCTATAATTTTATATAATAACTACTTAATCCGGCAAACGTTGTTTTGCCATATACATTATTCATGCTGAATCATAAAAAAAATAAACAAAAAAAAAATGGGTTGGACCACCCTTTACATTTAGGGGTATGAAAAATAGATGTTGACCGATTTTCAGACCTATCCGATATGCACACTAAATTTCATAAAAATCGGTTGAGCTGTTTCGGAGGAGTTTGGTAACAAACACCGCGAGACGAGAATTTCATATCTATACTAATCTATACTAATATTATAAAGAGGTAAAGTTTGTTTGTTTGTTTGTTTGTATGTAAAAGGTAATCTCTGAAACTACTGATCCGATTCTGAAAATTCTTTCACCAATCGATAGCTACACTATCACTGAGTGTCATAGGCTATGTTTTGTCGGGATGGAAGTTAGTTATCAGTTCGAAACAATAATATTCGTAAGACAAGTCGGAGAAAAATTTGCTAACTTTCCGCTTTATCGGCGTACGCTGACTAAACGGTAAGACATAGTTGAATACAATGTATGGCAAAAATGTTGGCCTTCATGAGTTTTACAAAAAAGTCCGCGACAGCATATATCTAACATGTATGTATAGCTCAGAAAAAATACTTTTCTTTGTTAAAAATCTGAAAAAAAAGCGGCCTCTGTTTAGTTGGCTTTTTGAGACATTCAGTATTAATCCTTATCAAAATAAACTATTTAATCGTCTTACGTAGTTCATGTAGATACATTTTGCTTTTTACTGCATATGATTTGGATAAATAGTCTATGAGAAATCGTGAAATTAGTTTCACGGGAGCCCGCCCGTGAACGGGACGGGTCAGAAATGTACCGACACGTACTACGAATTCCTGCACATTAAAAAATAGCGGCTTCTATTTCGTTGGCTTTTTTAAGTATTTAATATTAATCCTTATCAAAAAATCCTATTTCATCGGCTTACGTAGTTCAGGTAGATGCAATTTGCTCTTTACTGCACATAATTTGGACCTATAGTCTAGGAGAAATCGTTAAGTTTATTTGAGGGTGAAAACGGTGGATCACAGAATGAAACAGTTACTGCGTAATCCGGCATACGTCTATGTTATAAACCAACTAACATAAGAAGAAGTATATAAATTCGACTGTTTTTTTTTGTTTAGTCTTATCATTGAACTTTGAACTGCCCGCTAGCGTAGTTAGGTGGGCGTTTGCCTTTAAAGCATCGGGTTTGATGCCCGGTGGTACACAGGTGTTTTCCCACGGGAATTTGTGTTTCTGGTTTTGAGTATGTTGTGTGAATCTTGGATGTTTATAGCCCCACGATATAAGTCATTGAACTTAGTGTGGGGTTGTGAATGTGAAAGCGTTTATGGGTATGTTTTTTAATATTTACTACCCGGCCGACGCCGGGCGGGTCGTTCCTGAACTTTGAATTGCTCGCTGGCGTAGATGGGTGCGCGTTCGCCTTCAAAGCAGCGGGTTCGATTACCGGTGGCAATTTACCTAGAAAATTTCTCTCCACGAGAAATTTGTGTTCCTGGTTTTGAGTATGTTGTGAATACTTTGTGAATCTTGGATGTTTACAGCCCCCCGATACAAGTCATTGAAGTAAGTGTGGAGCTGTGAATGTGGAAGTGTGTTTATTTGTATATTTTTTAACCGGGCGACGCCGGGCGGGTCATCTTTTGAACTATCTACTCGCGTAAATGGGTACGCGTTTGCCTTCAAAGCAGCGGGATCGATTCGCGCTGGTAACAGAAGTTTTCTCCCTACGGGAAATTTGTGTTCCTGGTTTTTAATATGTTGTGAATCTTGGATGTTTACGGCCCCAGGCTACAAGTCACTGAACTTAGTGTAGGGCTGTGAATGTGGAAGTGTTTATGTGTAGATTTTTTAACCGGGCGACGCAGGGCGTAGATGAGTGCACGTTCGTCTTTAAAGCAGCGGGTTCGAATCTCGGTGGGAACACAATAACAAAAGTTTTTTCCGCACGGGCAGTTTATGTTTCTGGTTATGGGTATGACGTGAATGTTGTGTGTGTGGTGTTAATTGTTTACGGCCCACGACACAACTTATAGTACTTTTACTTTTAGTGGGGCTGTGAGTGAGAAAGCGTTTATATGTAAGCTTTTGTTTACCCGGGCAACGCCGGGCGGGTCAGCTAGTATTAGATATAAACATATTATTAAGTTATTTAAAATACATGTAATTGACTTAGCATTTCATTTAGTTCATTACAATATATAGCCTTTTTGTAAAAAAAAACATTCATCAGTAATTTTGATACAAAATAACAATATACTAAAAAATTAGATAAATAACATCAAAATTATTAACTAGATACAAAGCAGTTGCGAGCTCTGAGTTCAGGGTGAACTCGTTTAGCAATCAAATAATTTTATGAAGTAAAGAGTCACTTAGTCACTCATCATAATAACAAATTTTAATTCATTTAAACTCACATTACCCTACACAAAGTTCATAAAAATGTATCGCGAGAGCTGAAAACTTCTACAGCAACAAGAAGCACAAATATCTATTGTGAAAGAAAATTTTTCTCCTGCCGGGAATTGATCCTGCGACCTACGACGTAGAAATAGAAAGCTTAGACTTGCTAACTGCGAGCTGCGCCACAATGATCGTCAATCGGCATCTATCTATTTTCGAATCTTTGTCACAAGAAAACAAATTGACTGTAACAAGGGTACGGTTGATTGACATTTTTAATTAACAAGCCCAAATTTAAACAAAACGTTTGGTAAAATAATAAAGCATTTAAAACTCATTTTTGTTTACTATAATTTGATACTGTTTTTTTTTTCAAATTCTTCTATCTACGGGCCAATGACTAAGGTGATTCAGCTCTTTGTCTGTCCGTCCAACCGTTTCTCAGAGGTATCTAGCGTCTAATCCATACAAAAATGAGTTCGAACTCGCATAGAATATGTAAAGCGATTGCTCACAACCAGAAACACAAATAAAATGGTATAAAATATTAAGGGGACAAAACCAATAAAAAAAAATTTGTACCTTACGAGTAATATTTTTTTCTAGTCTTTTCAGGTATCGTTGAAAAGAACTCTGCAATTAGATACGAAACCGGTTTAATAAAATCTATGTTAGAAAATAGCAATTTGGTAGGCCACAAAAGTAACTGTTTAGACCTTTTTTTTTTATTTGTGACAGGCTAGTGTTTGACCACTATCTCACCTGATGGTAAGTGACGATGTGATCGAAGCTGGTAAACACACTAGACCTGGAATACGCAGGTCCTATATACCTATTTTGTCCCGGGGTCCATCTCAAAAACGGCTACATATTTTAATCTAAAACTTACGTACAATATCCATTATATGCAGTACTTAACCAACGAACATAAATATAAATTAAATAATAAATATAAAGAAAAAATTACAGGCAATTAACCTCACAAGTTTTTCTCAATTAGACAAAATGAAGGCGCGAGATCTCAGTTCGATGTGAACGACTAGTATATTCTATTCCATCGATAAAAATCGTCCACTTTCAACTTATTGAAGACGAAAATTAAATTTCAAAATCCTGAGAAAGTTCTCAAACCGTTTCCCATTCCCAAAATTCAACGGAAATGACCCAGCACATGTTACAAAACAGGACAAATTGTTACAAGTAAAAATCCGATCTGTAACATTGGGCCCCGTGTTCTATGCAAATGCGATACGGGACTTATGGGAAGTTACTTGTATTGAAACTTGTCTAACTACATGTAAGAAGTCCCGAAGGTACAACTACATGAGTACTTGTTGTTTTGGTTCACAGGTTTCAAGTTTGGAGGTACCTGTTGTGGTTTACCGATACTCCTAAGTTACTGCGCCGAAGTTTGACAGGGTTGTCGATTTTAGTTCTTGATTACAATTTTAAGGAGTATTAACAGTTATTTTAACTTTTTAAAATTTTTATTTTTTATTTGTGACAGGCTAGTGTTTGACCACTATCTCACCTGATGGTAAGTGACGATGTGATCGAAGCTGGTTAACACACTAGACCTGGAATAGCAGGCTCTCAAGGATAACTGCCGGAACACCGTATTTGGCTTGGCGGCAGACTTTCAACTTGATGGTGGTAAGCTACTTTGGTAGCAAGCCAGGCGAGCAACTCACAAAATGCTCTACCACCTCTAAAAAATTAAACTGAGTTAGTAAATAATTTGTTGGTCAGTTGTAAATGACCAAAATGTTGTTTTGGTCGCATTAGTTTATCATCCGTACTGTGAAGTCACTGCCCGCGTCTTTGTTCCTCAACGGTATAATCCTGGAGTCTTCAAGTGCAGAGTGAATTGGTATCTTTTAGGCATGCATGCTACATCTTCAGCCGCATCAGCACTTTGAAATAGTGGTCATTTGCTCACCTTTTGGACATAAACAAAATGACATATTAACATTAATTGCAGTAAACCCTAGTATCAATTCGGTTTCCGTTTTCTGATTGTCCGTTTAGCTTACAGTCTGTCTGTCTATTGGTATGTCTGTCAAGGCTCTGTCAAGAGCACGCGTCAAGATACCTAAGTCCTATGGTACCTAGGAGCTTCCTAAGGGACATTTGTGCTATTGTCTCTGGGTTTGATTGTGTATGAAGTAAATTTTCTGGCACCCACGATACAAGTCTTGTGACTTTGTGAGTGTAAATATATTTGTTTGTTATTATCTATATCTGCTCATTTTTATTGCAATATAATTAAACGTAAACAAAGCTTAAAAAAGCCGACTTCAACGCTTATATTTTGGTTTTGGCAGGATCGATTTCGATAAAATATCTCCAATTCTGAAGTATAATCTACCAAAAAAAAAACATCTAAATCGATTCATAATTGGAGATATCGCGTAACATACATACAAAAAAAACATTCAGTCGAATTGAGAACCTTCTTTTTTGAAGTCGGTTGAAAATTACTTAAATTGATTAATCGTCGCGTCAGAAATGTCAAAACTAAATAATATTTTAAAACTCATTAACTAAACAGCACAAATCGTGCAAGTCGTTGTTCAAATAAAGAACCATTCAAATACTTTTAAAATCTGATAAACGGATGTTCAACCTCCAACAGAGCGATATTTTACTTTCTCTTGTATTATTTTAATTTGACTCATACATATTTAGTAGAGTAATGTTCGAGTCACGATCCTTGACATTCAACCTTATTTGTGGAATAAGGTTTATTCCATTTATCTAACGTTTAAACTTATGTCTTACAGTCGTAACCCACTAGGTAACTACGACTTTCGATGAGCTTTAGCGAAGCATCTTTAGGTATATTCTGGTCGTCAAACTATGATTATTCGAATTGATGTGACAACGATACGACAGTCGATCGGTTGAAAGTTCAGTCAATTAAATGGTTTATAAGAAGAAAAAAAAAATCTTCGACGTCGATGTAAAAAATACTGATAATCGATGCCCGGAATAGACTCCCAGGTATTGGGTTCAATTCTCGGTGGGAATACAAGTTTTTCCCCTAAGTTTGTATTTTAAGGTAAGGTTTTAAGGCAAATTGATCGTGCTAAAAACTATTTATATACCTAGACGTTGCTTTTTGAGACCATTGCCAACGCAACTTGGTCTAAACGGCAATGAAAAAAAAAAATAGTTGAGCGCGATTATTGAAATTTAACAGATACAATGTATAAATAGCTTAAAAAATGAGCATGTTCCATATTTGACAGGACAATTTTAAATTAATATTATGTTTGTTGCGCTATGCTTACTCGATACCAAATAAAAAGAACAACATTTATCTAAATGATCAACATTCTTAAAGAGGTTTAGTGGGTTCTGAGACACGATATTCATTTGTTACAATAATAAGCTTCTTGTAGTCATTTAAAGGGTAATAGGAAAAGAATTTCGTATAATTTTCTTATTACTTATCTTGGTTTAAGTTAATAATATAGCTTTATCTTATAAAAGCACTTGTAGACCGAATCAAAGTTGGTAATTTTATTGTTATGGGTAGTAAGTTTAAGATTTTATTGCAATCCTTTTGTTGCGGTGTCTTTGAAGTTAATAGATTCTAGGCCTTCAAAATAATAGTACCTATCTACTTACTCGGTGCGTCTGGGACGTACTTGCATTAGTTAGGATAATCATCATAATATAATGTGTAGCAATATGTCCTATTCACAATCTTGAGTCAAGATTGTGGAATAGGACATATTGCTACAGGCATGTGAGTAGTCAAGATTCTTGACTACTCAAATGCATTTCAATGAATATCTCGTATTGTAGATAACGATCTTTCATCCGTACAGCGTAAGAGTGGTACTCATTCCCCGCGTCTTTGTTCCCCGAAATGTACAATCTGGGTGTCTTCAAGTCTAGAGAGAATAGGTATCTTCTTGGCAAGCATGTTACATCTTCATCTTCACTTCTGAACTGGTATCAAATGCTTACGTATCTTGCAAAAAAAACACTGATACACTTATGTATACACATTCGTTTTTATCTTAATATACTTTAATACTCTATTTGGATCTCTAATATTAATATTATAAAATGATAGTCAAAATCAAAACTGTTTATTTATATAGAAACACGTATAAAAGTAATTTAATTGTTAGATTTGCAAATTTACAAGAATCTTAAAAATAACCTGACACGAAAATTGGTGGCGCATTTATTAGGTACATTATTATTTTCTAAATAATAGTTTAATCACTAATACATCAGTAGTAATCTTAACCTACAATTGAGCAGTTTGCTGCCATGCATCCTTGTCTTTTATTAACACCTACAGCACCAAACTAAGATCGATATCTTATATTATGGGTGACGGAGACATTCACATCGTACACACACTCACACACAGAACCAGAAACAGATTGTTCTCATGAATAAACTTATTTACCTACCGGGTATCGAACCAGATACCCGTTGTTAAAAAGGCAGGCGCGAACCAGCTACTTTAGGGGTTAACATCAAAGCTGACAAAAAATATTTAATTTCTCAAATCTACGTTAAGCTAATTAAAGTTTTAAGACCCATTGCATAACCTATAAATTTAAAATTTCAAAACTGCGTCCGTTACTCTAATCAATCCGACACGCTTACTATCTTCGGCATCTAGCACCATAAAACTATTTGTTACCAATGTTTCGGTACATTTTTTATAAAAGGCTGTTCTGGGCACATTATGACAGCGCAAAATTTTATTACGTCTCTTTTCGTCTCTTATATTTAATAAGTAAGTGAAAGAGAAGCAACGATTGTCAATTTATACGCTATGACCAGTCGGCTATCGGTCACATCATTTGTTAGAAAATTTAGTTTATTGCTGATCTTATTTTAGAACGTCACGCCCTCTTTTGCTTTTGTTATTTCTTTTGTTTGTGGGTGGCTTCTTCGGCTTTATGATGCCGCTTTTGAAGTTTATTGCTTGCTCATTTGTAATTATTATAGTTTCTCGGGTTAACATATTGCTAATGACAACTGCTTAGTTTTAACGACCAAGTTTTAATACCACCTATTTTAATACCATGGTTTTGTATACCTACATTTGTAAATGGTTGTATGTAGGTACTTCTGTTAATGAACCTGTTCTTGATTAAATTTTAAGACGATACTTATTATTACTAAGATGCAGATTGACGTCACGAATCGGTCTAGCTAATAGCGGGTGTGCAGTTATTTAATATTTTTTTTTATTATTTTAGTTGATTCTAATTTTGTTTTAAGTTTAGTTTTCTATTGTTGAAGAAATATAATATCTATATTTTGAATTTCCCAAGCAATTTATAACCCATTTATTAATAAAATTAAAAAGCAATCAATAAATTGTATAATCTTATCGGGCATAAGACCGCCAGAAATGGAGACGAGGGGAAAAGGCCTATATTTATAAAAAAACTATTTGTACCCTTTTATCAATAGATTTTTTTAGAACCTTATAAGATGATGATAATGTAACAGGTGTAAGTCAATAGCGATGAAGCTTAAAAAAACATACCGTACATTTACAACTCTTGCATATTTGCTACGTATTCCATTTTGAATTACCGAGAAATTAGTAGAGTTTTAACAATAATGCTAGTTTCTCCACGTGAACTTTCAACTCTACATGCCAAACACCAATCAACCAAACATACAACCGTTAATTAAAGCCGCCAAACGATTAATATATCAATTAAGCAACATTCACATCAAGTAGGTATTCGAACTTGAGGCAACAATGCACGGTAATTACGATCCCGTGTCAATATAAATCAACTGATTAAACACTATCCAAAGTTTTGTAGAGTTTCCGTAGTTATCGTCAGGTTAGGTCAATTTTGTGATTGCAGGTTTATAGATAGATAGATAAATAGATCGATAAACTCTTTATTGAACACCATATTTGTGACAAAACCGAATACAAAATAATTACTTACAAAATAAGTGTAACAATAGGCGGTCTTATCGCTAAAAGCGATCTCCTCCAGACAACCTTTGGATGGAGAGGAATTACGCAACAAAGTTGGTTTTTACTGGGGTATTAAACGTTTTATATCTTGTTGGTCACTGGATGTGACACTTATGTGTGTTTGATTTGTTTATACTCTACTTTTTTATTTACATAAGAAAAATGTTTGTTCTCTCTCTATCTCATCTGATGGTATATAACAGCTGAGTTTAGAGAAACAGCAATAAAATTTATGAAAATATTTTTTATTATAAATAATAGTACCTAGTAATAGTAGGGATACAAGAATTGCTCGTTTAAAGGTATTAGATTAGATATAATGTATTATACTGTATTCCGTACAGCGAAGGAGTGGAACTCATTGCCTGCGTCTTTGTTCCCTGAACGGTATTAAAAAATATTTGAGTACAATATGGGAGTCTTCAAGTCACGAGTGAATAGGTATCTTCTAGGCAAGCTTGCTCCATCGTCGACCACATCATCGCTTACCATCAGGTGAGATAGTGGTCAAAAGTTTGCCTATCACGAATAATAAAAAAAAAAAAACGGTACAATCTGGGTGCCTTCAAGGCCGGCATGTTCCATCTTCGGCCGCATCATCACTTTCCATCGGTGAGATAGCGGTCAAATGAGTGCATATCTAGCATTAAAAAATGTGAACATAATGACTAAGTAGACTATTTAAAATCATATTTAAGAAATATAATAGTATAATAATATTTTTTACCCATAGATTGACATTTAAAAGAGTCAGAGTAAAAACGCCTTCGTATTTATGACAAAGTAATATTGAGGCTGTAATTTTAGCAGAATATAATAGTTAAAGTATGTGCTTAGAAAAATATGTGTTTTTTGTCCCCTTATTATACAAACGATAAGGTATCGTCAAATTAAAGTCCTTTAAAGAATTATAAATTGTGTCCATGGTACTCAAAATAGTATCTATACCACCTATACGCTCTCGCTTTTGTGATATTTATGCCTTCTCCTTTGCAATATCATACACATTTATTTCTTCTACTGCTACATCACTAATACATCACTAAGTTATAAATATATCACACATATTAAGACGCAATCGTGCGGGACAATACATTATTTGCGGACCGATGTGGACCTTCTGGTCCTCTGTAAACATGGACCCGAACCGTTTGCGGTCCCTAGAGATTGAACCTGAAATGTGGGCAAATCACTAATTTTAGGTGTGCTTGACTTTCTAGAAACCACTGGAAGCTTAATTAATAATATGATTCTAAGAACCGTTATTAACATTAAAATTAATCAAATCTAATCGTTTATCGACGACCCAGTTTGCGCAGTGGACAGGTCACCGGTTCGATTCCCGGCAGGAGCACGCATTATACGGATATTTGTGCTTCTGGTTCTGGGTGTAATGTGTGTGATGTGAATGTTTCCGGCACCCACGATACAAGTCTTTGAATTTGGTGTGGGGCTGTGAGTGTAAGTGCGTTTGTTTATTTACTTGATGCCCAAAGAGTCGTTATAAAAGTTAACTCCAATGCCAGATTCGATAAATTACTCTTAAGCGACACCGCTATATGGTTGATGTTCCACAAATACGAACGAAGCGTTTTGCCTCCACATTCATTATGCGAACTGCAAAAGAATGGAATTCCTTACCTGAGTCTGTGTTCCTTGATAAATACAATATGGGAGTCTTTAAGTCGCGAGTGAATAGGCAACTTCTAGGCAAACGTGCTCCATCGTCGACCGCATCGTCACTTACCATCAGGTGAGATGGCGGTCAAACGTTTGCCTATCTTGAATAAAAAAAATTTAAAAAATTACAGCCATCTCGAGAAGAACATAGCTGCGTATTTTTTAATATTTTTTTATCTTAAATGACTAATTCAGGCAATCCAAAATAACATTGTAGATTTGAAAGGTTGTGTGTGTGAGTATTTCTCTGATACTATAGCGTTTGATAATTATCTCATCTGATGATAAGTAATGAAATGGTCGAGGATAGAAAACCTGGTAGGCTAAGAAAGACTGCCTTTCAAGGACAGCTAGCCGAACGTAATTTTAAGTGTTTTTGGCGTCATATTGTTTGTAACTTTACTGGTATAGATATCTAGGCAATTCACACAGAGGTGTTTGGTCACAGTAAAAAGAGATATAGTCATTTTATTTCGGCACGCTTAAAATAACTCAACAGTAGCAGTACCTGGTAACCTGTAATACAGGTTTTTTTAAACCTACATCAGGCACTAGTCTCTCACTACAATGGTTTACGCTTTAGTAATAAGTACCTTAATTGTTAACTAGCAGATAAGAATACCTGTATGGGAGAAAAATAAATACATTTATTATTATTATTACCTTGATTTCTAGGCAAGCGTGCTCCATCGTCGACCGCATCGACACTTAACATCAGGTGAGATAGTGGTCAAATGTTTAAACAGTTTAAAAAAAAACCTACAGACCCCGAAATGAGAGGTGGTAGAGCATTTTGTGAGTTGCTCGCCTGGCTTGCTACCAAAGTAGCTTACCACCATCAAGTTGAAAGTCTGCCGCCAAGCCAAATACGGTGTTCCGGCAGTTATTCTTGAGAGCCTGCGTATTCCAGGTCTAGTGTGTTTACCAGCTTCGATCACATCGTCACTTACCATCAGGTGAGATAGTGGTCAAACACTAGCCTGTCACAATAAAAACAAAAAAAAATTGTAGTTGGTGCTTCTTATTTCAATGGAACTCATGCAGAAGCATTTTATTGTTCTTCAGTTCGTTTGTCTAACAGTGAATCCATACTGTTTTTCAGAAGCGGCTTGATATAAGAATTAAATAAAATGTTTTTTTCGAAAATTATTTGGTATTTCATACAGTAAACTTGGCGGAGTTTTATTTTTTACCCTCAGGATTATATATATTTATTATGTCAAATAGTATAAAAAAAATATAAATCTAAGAGTGCGATTCAGTTGTATACCTTTTCTGGGTTTCCAAACGCCTAACAAGCTCATGTCACAACCAATACGTTAGCGCTGAGTAAAACTACTCTTCTTAAAATTTCTATGATTCAACTGTTTTCACAAAACGCGTACACGGCTACATTTTAATAAAGTGACAGCCATGTTTCCGTCACGTGTCACGACTGTGGTGGTCAGAGAGAGAATAGTTATACATGTATACGTACAGAAGTGACAAATTTCTAAAGATACGGAACCTAGACACAATTTACTTATAGAAACTAGAAGAGAAGCAGTGTTGGTACATTTAGAGTAGTTTAGTAGCTTCATCCAAAAAGTTTTACATTCTAGCTGTTGTCGCCGATTTTCCTTGACTTGTATAAATGAAAGTTGAATGAAAATTCGACCAAAAAAAACCCATTATTTTTTATGAAAAAATATAAAAAAGCATCTCTTATTTATGACACACACAACATTACGCTACATAAACAAACAGAAAAATTAATAAAATACACAACAATATATTTATCAGAAATCTATTTTGTGTTATTCAAAATTTATTTTAAATACTAATGTGTTGTGTATAAACTACGAATATATCTATGGGACAAAATCAAGATTTTAACTTAGGTTAGGTAAAAACATACACCCATATTAAAATCTGTCGCCAAAGTGAACCACTAAGAGTGTTCCAGAATTTAAAGTTAAAGGGCCAATGTTTATTAGAAAATAATATCACTTACCTGCCCCCTGATTCAAAACATTTCGGTAACTTATTGAAACGATAAGATTTAATAACTTTCTCTTTAAAAATACATTTCATCATACCATAACAAACCGAATCGTATCACAATTCTTCATAAATGAGGTTATAAAGGCATAAAGACATATTTATTTGCGGCAAAAAGAAAAAAATATTATAACGGACAAAAGGGTACAAATTGATGTGTTATTTTTTACATTTTACCACAAATTATCGTATATATGCATCCTAAGGCCACTTAATTTTAATGGTTTACTAGCTGTGCCCCGTAAGTCGGGGTTAAAAATCTATGTCCTTTCTCAGGCTCTAGACTATCTGTGTACCAAATTTCGTTTAAATCGGTTCAGTAGTTTTAGCGTGAAAGCGTAACAGACAGACAGACAGAGTTACTTTCGCATTTATAATATTAGTAAGGATGTACTAATATTCACCTTAAAATATTCTTTAAAATAATCTCATGTCCCTATTCTATATCTAGTTTCTCAGAAAACGCCACGGTCACTTAACTTTATCTTTTTTTTATGCTAGAAATCGCTTCTACCTCATTATTTACTCTGTGTAATTGTCGCCATATCGCCGCCCGCGCATAACGCCGGCTCCTTTGATCTCGCGGCGCGTGCTCAGCCCATTACAAATGTCAACGTCATACGAAATTCAAATGCGTGTTTCTTTTTCAAATTTATGAAAACAATAAGTCGTTAATTCATTTGTTTTTGGTGTTTTGATTGGATTGTATAATGTAGTCAGGATTTTCCGGTTCGGTGGATTAAAAAAAAATACTGTCACGACAGAAGTTGTAATGTTTTGGGCAATGACATATAAATAATGAATACCTATATACCTTATTGAAGTAAAACTTTTTATAGGAGGGCTTTGAAATTCTGATTCGTAACTTTTTGGTGACTGAGTTTCAGGTATCTGACCGGAATAGACCGACAAAAAGTGGTGGGGTAAATACTGTGATAAATGATTACAATGTTTTCATGTAATGCGAAAGTTTACTTCTATCGTGTTTCTTTACGACACATCCTGTTTTTTTATATTGAAGCTATGTAAAAATGTAAAAACAAAATAATATAAAGTTAAGATCATTTTAATCGACTCGAATGATCCGTTGGGAAGTACCCGATCGAATCATAATGAACTGTCGATATTTAGTATGACACCCATTATTTGTATGTTTAAACGAATGCATGTATAATTAATGATAATTGTCGCACCGCCGATCACATTTTTAAACTTTTTATCCTCTCTTTTATAAGGTTGCCTGGAAGAGATCGCTGCTTAGCGATAAGGCTGCCGATTGTGGCTATATTGTAATTTCATGGTGTGCAATAAAGAGTATTTGTATTGTATTGTATCGACTGAAACCAGCCTATGGAGATGGTATCCTTTATATTTGTCAACGGTTAAAAAATGCTGAACGAGGCTTGGTTTAACGTTTGGTGAGTCAACATTCCTGTGATTGCCTCGTGCAGAAGAGGAGAACACTTGTCGAAAAGGTTTCGGCAAGAGCAGAGGTATCGGCAAAGGGCGCACAATGCAACAAAAACACTAATACTATAACGTTCACATCGTAATCTGAGTTTTTTTAATGCTAAATAGGCAAGCATTTGACCACATGATGGAAAGTGATGATGCGGCCGAAGATGTGACGTGCATGCCTAGAAGATACCTATTCACTCTTGACTTGAAGACATCCCAGATTATACCCCTCGGGGAACAATGACGCAGGCAACGAGTTCCACTCCTTCGCTGTACGGATGATGAACGTAGAAGTAAACCGCTTCGAGCGAACTGGAGGTATGTTAACCATAAATATGTTGTTGATGACGTTGATGATGTTGTTGATGACGTTTGACTGTTTGTCTGGTTGTTAGATGGTAAAAGGGGCATGGTGGAATTAACTCATGCAATTCCTCGCACTCCATCCATATAATGTTTCTAATAATTTGAATACAATTTTTTGACCCCTATTGATAACTCTGACATACACAACATTATAAATTCACTCAATAATACTAATTCCACTGGATACGATGACATAAATACTAAAATGCTTAAAGCGTGTTCAAAAATAATATCGGCTCCATTATGCTACATTGTCAATATATCACTCTCCCAAGGAGTATTTCCAAATCGTTTAAAACTATCTGTGGTTAAACCATTATTCAAAAAAGGTTCCGCAGATAACATGTCCAACTACCGCCCTATAACTCTAATTCCTATTTTATCAAAGGTGTTTGAAAGGGTTATGTATAAAAAAATCTATAACTTTTTATCCAAAAACGATATACTGACATCAGAACAATTTGGATTCCGAAAAAATAGGTCTACTACCTTAGCTTGCTTTTCTGTAATAAAAATGGTAGCCGATAGTTTAAATAAAAAGATACCCATCGTGTCAATTTTTATGGATATGTCAAAGGCATTTGACTTCGTTAACTACAAATTGCTGCTATACAAAATTGAGAAATATGGCATTCGAGGCAAGGCATTGGAATGGTTGCAAAGTTATTTGACCGGACGTAAGCAATATGTAGAAATACAAACTTTTTTAGGACATACTAAAACTGCCTGCAGATCTTCATATAGAACTAACACATGTGGAGTTCCGCAAGGTAGTATCTTAGGCCCATTATTATTTCTCCTATACATCAATGACCTCCCTAATATGACTAAACACAAATGTGTTTTATATGCTGACGACACAACTTTGTTAATAGAAGGAAATAATAAAATTGAATTTGAATCTGACATTAATAATGCTTTAAATTTTGCTATTACTTGGCTTAAACACAATGACCTACAAGTTAACATAAATAAGACAAAATTAATACAATTCCAAACATATACCAGCCACCCAATAAAAATAAATATAACCCATGACAACAACGTCGTGGAAAGCGTCGAATCTGCTACATTTTTGGGACTTACTATAGACAAGCACTGTAACTGGAAGGAGCATATTGCAAATGTATGTTCCAAGTTGGACAGATATGTGTATGTTCTAGACCGTCTGCGGCGAGTAGCGACAATACAAGCTGCATTGTGCGCCTACCACGGATATATATCCTCAGTATTACGTTATGGTTTGATCATATGGGGTAACTCCGTAGCAATTGAGAGAGCATTTATAGCACAGAAAAAATGTGTCAGGTCTCTATGCGGTGCTGATTGTATAGATTCTTGCAAGCCTTTATTCAAAAAACACAATATACTACCTTTACCCTGCCTATACCTTTTCGAAATAATATTGTTTGTCCACCAAAATCACAGTTTATTTAAGCTTCACAACGAAATTTTCAGTAGGAAAAGTCGAAAGAAGTACAAATTGTACGTCCCTGTGCAAAGAATAAAATTATATAGTGAAAACGTATATTGTAAAGCGATTCACATCTATAATAAACTGCCTGACCAATTCAAAGAATTATGCTTAACTAAGTTAAAATGTATGTTATTTAAATTACTAATAAACAAATGTTATTATACAGTGAAAGAATTCATGGATGACAAATTGGAATGACATGATAATTGGTAATATACTATTTAAATTTTATACATTCAACTGACATTCTCAATTATTATTTTTACTTACTTATTTGATATCTCGCCATAATTTATATTATATTCTCTAGTGACATGATATTCTGACTTATATACTAATTTTCATCCAATATTCCAAAATTAATACTATTATTTGTAATGTTACTTATTTGATATCCACATTATATAAATATTTGTACACCGGAAACGGTAGAGTATGTGAAACTAATACTATGTCCTACTATTAATTACTTACCATACTCTGACAAATAAATACATTTTGATTTTGATTTTGATTTGACTCTCTCCAAAATGCAAGCGATAGAATACCGATAGGCTTGCGACCATACGTCTGTGACCGAGTTAAAACGGAAACTAAGTTACGTACTTAAGTTAGTTGCTACTAACATGATGCTTCTTGCTTGAAGACAAGCAACCTGAAAGGAAGAATTTACAGTTATTTGAACAGCCCGTTGGCTTAGTTGGTTGAACGTTCGCCTTCTAAGCAGGGGTATCGGGTTCGATTCCTGACGGGAACACAAGTTTTCTCCCCAAGGAAAATTTGTGTTTCTGGTTCTGGTTGTGATTTTGTGTGTGATGTCAATGTTTCCGGCACCCACGAAACAAGTCTTCGAACTTAGTGTGGGGCTGTGAGTGTGAAAGCTTTTAAGCGTTTATTTATTTATCACTATTCTTAAATTTAGATTTATTGTAAAATATCATTTAAGGAAACTGTCCGCTGGCTTAAGTTCGCATGGTTTTTTACCAGCGGATATCGGGCTCTGGTGGAAACAAATTATCTTCCAAAAGGATGTTTTTGTTTCTGGTACTGGGAGTGATTTTGTTGGGATTTGAATGTTTCCGGCACCCACGACACAGGTTATCAAACTTAATGTGGGGTATTAGTGGTATAGTGTATATTTTTAAACGACTTCAAAAAGGAGGAGGTTCTCAATTCGACCGTATCGTTTTTTATATGAACGTTTTCTTGGTAGAACCGACTATGACGATTTTTTTTTATTTGAAAGCTGGTGATTTCCATATGGATCCATTTAGATTTGATCAAGATCTGATCAGTAGATTTCGAGCTATACTCAAAAATGCGTATTTAATACATTTAATATGAGGGATCCGAAGATAAAACGGAGAAGTCGGGTTTTTAAACTTTGTTTTCGTTTAAATTATTAAGTACTGTAAACTTTCAAAATGTTATTCCTAATTCAATAAGTATTTGATACTTTTAATATTTGAATTAGCAAATTCAGATTTAATTGTTTCAACTTTTCGTCACTTGGTATGTTCTGGACTGATCCCTTTCTCTAGAACGTTAAACTCTACATTTTATTCGGACGGAAGCTAAGCCATCTCATTCCCAAGGGTCACAGCCCATCTTTCTTCATCTCGTACCTAATTAACACGTTAAATAAGATCTCTAACTGTATCACCCGCATGGGGCGTGAGGACAATTACCATTGTCATCGGCTGTTGACGAAATAAATTGTTTATTGTAATTATAGTGCAGCGTATGATTTAGGTGGGAATTGAATAAATTAGAGCTAATGGTTTTTATCTGGCTTTCAGATCGTCCTGTGTGACCCTCTTACATCTATTCTATATTAATTTTCCTTTACGAAAATATGAATTGATGACGATTAAAACACTCTTAAAATGGCAAATTGTGCTCCGGGAAACGAACCCGGCATCTGCGATGCAGAAAGCACTGACTCGTTTCGTCGTCGGACACTTTAAATGATTAGTTCATTCGGGGTGTAGTTCCACGTTAGGGGTGTAACAGATCTTGGAAAACTATGATCCTACTTATTGACAGCCTGGTCGCTTACATATTGATGACGCAGGTATTACATGAGTTATTTCCTCCATGCCATCCATTTTTACCTTAACAACAAGACAATCTGTCAAACGTCATCTATTTCTGGTTGACATACCTCTAATATTATTAAAATACGTCTATCACTTGATCGATATTGTCGACCTAGGTTTCGAGCATGTACGATGCTCTTCTTCGGGATGAGTTTGCGCTGCGAGATCGCAACATACCTCTAACTTATCTATTACGCCGAGATGAAGACTGTAGATGACAATACTCGACTGATTGATTAACCTCTAATTCGCTCAAAGCATTTCGCTTCTACGTTTATCATCCGTACGGTGAAGTAGGGGAGCTCATTGCCAGCGTGCTTATCCCTCGAATAGTTTAATCTGGGATTGTTCAAGTGAATAGGTATTTTTAAGACAAGCATATTACATTTTTGGCTGTAGATCACTTTCCTTATACTTGTCGTCAAATGCTAGCATATTATTATACTAGCCGCGCCCCGCGGCTTCGCGGGCTATTATCAAGCTAAAAAGTAGCCTATGTGTTAATCCTAGGTATAATTTATGTACGTTCCAAATTTCATCCAAATCCGTTCAGCCGTTAAAGCGTGAAGAGGGAACAAACATACTTACACACTTACACACAAACTTTCGGATTTATAATATTAGTAGGATTAAATAATTTAAACCACCGTGTTATCTTCGGAACACTAAATAATTAAATACGAATTATTGAGAATCACTCAAAAACTACTAAATAAAAGAAACATCAATCGGTTTACCTAGATCAAAGAAATAAGGAAAACATAAAAAATATATACTGTCGAATGAAAACGTAATTTTTTTGCAGTCGGCTAAAAAAGCTTACATGAAAATAACAATTAAAATCTGTCTATAAGTAGCAGATAATAAACTAATATTCACCACAAAACATCCGTCAACGAAACCCCCGGACACCGTCCCCTAGTTTCCAATATCAATGGCTACTCAATAACTGTCATATTATCACTATACAACATATTAAGGATTTATACGACTTCACTCACGGTTGTTAGCTCGCACTATACAATACATGCTTTAGTTTTTTTATCTGAGAGTTAGCGTTATTCTCAGAATATGATTGATCGTTGCTGACTCAGCAATGCAATATGGCGTTTGGAGATTTATTGTCAATTGATAATCACACTAATACTATAAATCCGAAAGTTTGGAAGTTAAATAATTATATCGTGTGTATTAAACACATAATGTTTCAACGTTATATATGGCTTAAAACACGAAAAACAAAAAACAAAAACAAACAAAACAAACGAATTAACACTCACAGCCCCACACTAAGTTCAAAGACTTGTATCGTGTATCTTACGAAACTAGGCGACAAAAAGTAAGTTTTTTACGTGTTTTAAGTTTTTTTTTTAAACAAATGTGTCCAATGTACTATCTACGGGTCAATTGCCGCACAAATCTCTATACAGCAAAGAATTAAGTTACCTACAAGACATCGAGACCGGGAGCTCATTCTATTTTCATAAATCTATCAGAGCGCCTGGTTAAGGCGACGCGTGATCAAAATACTGACACTTATTTGGCACAACGTATTAGCATTGCAATTCAGAGAGGCAATGCCGCCAGCATGACGGGAACGCTACCCACTGGTAGTGGGCTTGAGCACTTGAGTTACCTATAAGCTCGATATTTTAAGATAAGCCTTATATATAAGGTTGAAACGTGTGAGAATATTTGTTTTCTCTTCACGCTGTAACAGCTGAACGGATTAAGATGTACAAAGCTTATACCTAGGATTAACACATAAGCTACTTTTTAAATTGATAAATGCGGGCGTAGCTCACCTATTATCGAATAATTCTATTCTTACTCACATAAAATACAATGGATTAGTAGTACGGCACTTTGTATTATGCAAACAAACCCTTTTCGCTCATTACCATTCAAACTCTATTAAATCTCGAATCGAAACATCTATGAATAAATCGATAGACTCGAATAGAAACGCTCGTTTGGATCGAGATAAATATCGATCAATATCGACTGACGGTCCAATTACATTGTGCGGTACAACTGGCAATACCGAGTAAAGGCGCAGTTACATGGAGCAGATATTTTTCGGTTTTTTTTTCTGACGGACTACATACTGCTGGCTGTGTGTAGCCTCTACAGCGTCACCGGGCGGGAGGGCGAGCGCGAAAGGTGCTCCGCTGCAAAAGATAGGGTGTAGGCAACTAGCACAAGGGCCACCTACATGGAGCAGAATATGATGATAAAACTACCCACTCACACTAAAGCGATTTTTGTAAGACAGAAACACATAAGTATTTCTTCAAAATGTAATATGGACAAAATACCTGCTGCACACAGGACGTATTTGGTTAAAGCGGATTGTGACGTACGCGTGCGCGGGAACCGCTGCACAAGAGGCCAACGCGCAACGCGCTGGGCATCCCCGTACGCAGTCCGTCTGCTTGAATCGCAATAAGAAAAATCAAATACAATACAATACAATACAAATACTCTTTATTGCACACCAAGAAAAATATTAATTAACAATAGAAAAAATATCAATATAGCAGTACAATCGGCGGCCTTATCGCTAAGCAGCGATCTCTTCCAGGCAACCTTAGGATGGAGAGGATAAAAAAGTTTAACAAAAAGTGATCGGTGGTGCGGCAATGATCATGTTCACAAATCACAAATGTTTTAGTTAAAATTCTTTGTATAAGAAATATAAATAATTTTAAGAAAGAAAATATATATACATACATATTTATTCATTATTTCTATGAGGACCGCAAAGGAATGGAACTCTTTGCCTGATGAGTCTTTCTTGATGAGTATAATTTTGGACTTTTTAAGTCTCGAGTGAATCTGGGCATGGGCATCTTATAGGCAAACGTGTTCTATTGTAGACCGCATCCTCGCTAACACCAAGTTCAGTTATAGGTTATTAGTCAGAGGTAGTTAAATTTAATTAAACGCAAGTTAAGCTCAAAAAAACCGACTTCGCCGCTTTATCTTCGGAATTTTGATCAGATTAGATGTACTATATACGCAATATTAACGGTATTTCAAGAACTATTGATCAGATCTTGATCAAATTTAAATGGGACCAATTGGAAAGCAACATCTTTCAAACAAAAAAATCTAAATCGTTTCACGTGGAAAGAAGTTATGAGACACACATAAAAAAAATACAGTCGACTTGAGTATCTCCTCCTTTTTTGTGAAGTTGGTAGAAAACAAAAGATGGTGCCCATATACAAATAAATAAAAAGCTTACGGTGTGGCTATATTGTTCGATCCTAAATTATCAATTGTTGTCAAAAATAAGCGACAAAAGGCTGAAATCTATATCGCCAATGTGCACTTATCCTTATTTTTTCCAACACTACCTTAAATTGTTTTATATTAATGGATATGAAACAATGTTGCATTGACATTTAGTAGAATTAATAAGCCATTAAGTCAATCATTGAGCAGATCACCTCATGATATTATACGTTATACTGGCAAATTAATAATGACAATGTAAGAATTTACATTGGGAACCAAATATTAATAGTGAATGAAATAAATAAAGGTATATTCATTAAATACTTACCTAGTTTGAAGTGAGCGTGAAAGAATAAAATAGATTTCATTATTATATTATTAATTACTTCCAATCTTTAACATGTAAAACATCGAATCTTCTTTTAAATTCAACCTCCTAATATTATAAACACAACAGTTTGTATTTATGGATGTTTATACATCAGATAATATAGCTTATACATCAGAATAACACATGGCTATAAATTAAAAAGATATAAATATAACGATAAGTAGTAGGTAAAGTAAGTAGGAAAAAAATCTGCTATTTGCGAGCTATTCTGGAGTGCGCTTCAAAAACCGTTAGATTGACACGTATATACTGTATAATAGAAATGTTTGTCTTAAATAGTTCCACAAAAAAGCCCCCGACAGCATATATCTATCTTTTATGTGTAAGCCATTATTGCCAAAATAGTGAACCATGAGTACAATAAAAATTGATTATTTATTTCTAATGCAACGGCTGAACGGATTTGGAATATGCATAGCTTATACCTATATGATTAACACATAGACTTTTTAATTCTAACTTGAAAAACGCGAGTAAAGCCGCGGGGCACGGCTAATAGTAATATATTTTCTTTTTTTGTTGTATTTTTCGCAAACCGCTGACTACTTATTTTTTTCAACTTGACTAACACCCAACCCTGAGCAATAGGAGTGCGCTAAAACTCAGCCCTGAATATATGTAGTTTGCGCAGCACAGTACTGAACATTTACATGTACTTTATATCAGTATATTAACAGATTACTTTGTATTTATTACAATTGTTGTATTATCTACCAGTTGTATGTGTTTTTAGTGAAAAAAAAATAGCGTGATAGCGTTCCACACCCACGTCCTGTCGATCCCTTCGAACAAAGTGCGTTTTGTATGTGGCAGCCACTTTTTTTAGTCGCATAAATATTTTCAACAACCAATTTATTATGTATCACTTTCTAGCCTAGGCAAATTAGCAATGCGTTGTATGGGAAAATTGCATTAATTAAAATTCGTAGTTTTACTGAGCTATACAATTAATTGTTTCATCAAAATCTTCTGTTTAACCATCCCTTTACAATTTATTTAATTGTAACACGTACAGATTTACGATGCATTCGAAATCGGTTATCTTGTATCTGTCGTACAATGATTTGTTTTTGTTCGGTTTATAATATATGGGAACTAGTTCGAACGATCTAAGATATAGCAGTGGATGACTCAGATTGGTAGGCGCTGTTCTCATGTCTGATAAAGTTGTATTATGTTTTTGTCAGATCCATTTACTTCAGAAATTCACATTGGACACACGAATGACCATTGTCATTCGATGCTGCGAAACTCTAATCGCAATTTTATTAATTTAATATCTTAAAAAACCGAGTTCACCGCTTTATCTTCGGTACCCTTGATCAGACTTAATAAATTAAATACGCATTAGTCTTGTTCAAAATTAAAAAGGACCACATGGAAAGCACCAGCATTCAAATAAAAAAATAATCATCAAAACCGGTTCACCTAGAAAAAACTTTTTAGGACACACACAAAAAAGATATAATAGAATAATTGATAACCTCCGCAATTTTTCGAAGTCGGTTAAAAACGGTGCCTACTAGTAATCTCGCGCCTACATTTTGTCTAAAAACGAAAAACTTTTGGAGTCAATTGTTTGTAACTTATTTTCTAATACTAACATAGGAATCAAAGTTTTATTATATACATTATAATATTAATTGTTTTTTATTTCTGTATTTGTTATACAAGTACAGAATATAACGGATTTTATACGTAAGTTTCATCTTTTTATATGCTGATGTTTTTAATACACATTAGAACAACATAAGTTTTAACAGTTGTAAACAAAAAAAGACTTAAACATTATTCATACGAGCCCAAACTCGATAGGTTTACCTTGTCTAGTTTAAAAATTCCTATGGCCATGTTCCGTCAACATCATTGACCAGATCCATAGTACAAAGATACATAGGTAAAAACGAAAAACAACATTTGAGTCCAATCGGACATCGGTAAGTGGGTCTTATTTAGCTTGTAAGCTTTGATAACAGACTAAATAAAATCTTGTAAAAAAATATGATAGAGAACAAAGTTCCAAATCATTAACAACTCAACTAATGAAAACGCAGTAGAGTGGAGAGATGGAATTAAACCATCTACCTAATAACATATAAAAAATAGTTCACTTAATTGACAATTACACACCCCGAGAGCAATTAACCAGCTTTTATCATAAACAACCGCTGTAATCAGTCTGTTCACCTCAAATTAACTTCAGCTATTTTCAGTTACAGTAGATGTGCAATTCCAAGCGAAATATCTTTTCTTTGATGTTATTTGCATTATTAACATACGAGCATATGTAAGCCCATTGTGCAACATCAAATAAATATGAGACTTGAAAATGCGAAAGTTTTCATCATCATCATCTCCGCCATAAGAATTCCACTGCTAGATATAGGCCTTTCCGCAAACATCTCCAAAAAGAACGGTTGTTAGCGGCCTGCATCCAGCGTCTTCCAGCGACCTTCATTATGTCGTCCATCCACCTTGCACCTTGTCCATCTTCCGATACTGCGCTTGCCAGTCCGTGGCAAAATAAATGAAGCCCCTATACAGGGAAGTTTGTTAAATACTGAAAAGTTCTCAGATCCAGATTCTTGTTCTAACCCTTTGCTCATTCAGTTAAGTGAGATGCGGTAGATGATGGAGCACGTTTGCCTATAAGATGCCTAGTCACTCACGACTTGAAGACTCTCATACTATACATATCTGGAAACACAGACTCAGGCAAGAAGTTAAATTCCTTTTTAATGTCAAGTAATTATTGTCAAATTGGTCTCATGTAAAAATTGACAAAATCTGATCAAGGGTTCTAAATAAAAGCTTGTGCATTTTGAAAAGAGTGCGCAGAATTTGATTCCACCATGCCCCTTTTACCATCTAACAACCAGACAAACTGTCAAACGTCATCCGTTTATGGTTGACATACCTCAAGTTCGCTCGAAGCGTTTTGCTTCTACGTTTACCAACCGTACAGCGAAGGAATGTAACTCATTGCCTGCGTCATTGTTCCCCGAGGGGTATAATCTGGGAGTCTTCCAATCAAGAGTGAATAGGTATCTTCTAGGCAAGCATGTCACATATTTAGCATCATCACTTTCCATCAGGTGAGATAGTGGCCAAATGCTTGCCTATTTCGCATAAAAAAAAAAAACAAAACAGTTCACTTAATTACATGTTTTGCAGCATCGTCACTTTCCATCAGGTGAGATAGTGGTCAATTGCTTGCTTATTCACCATAAAAAAAAAAGATAAAGCGTTGAAGTCGGTTTAAAGATTTGCTTGAGTTAAAATGTGTATTATAAGTCTTCAGCTCAAACCCTAAAAGCAAACAATAATTTAGTCTTTAAGCACCTAACACACTTCCAAGCACCTAACACTTCCTTAGAATATGTTCAATTTCGTGTTCCTTCTATGCACACAATCCAAGGCTCATTTACAGCTACACTCTCAAACAGGAACGTGAATGGGTAGCTTTATGTCAGTTATTTAATGCTTCGGCGCGCTTAGTCTGCTGCCATTTATGTCTAAGTAGGGTTGAAACTCTCTTCTATACGCCTCTCGAATTGTAAAGAAAAAAGGAAATCGGAATACAAGGGGAAGTAAACACGAGGGTGTAATCCTACCCTTGGAAAGTCTATGGTGGTTGTTTCGTTTTGGAGTTGGGTTTGGCGGTATTTATTTGTCATAAAATTGTAGATTATAATTGTCAATTTTCAAAATTCGGATAATTATTTAAATTCAATTTAAACTTAATGTCGACTTTTTGTAAATTCACTCGAATATCATGTTTGAGTGGAAGTTACTTATAGGTAACTTAGGTCTTTTGCTGTATAGAATTGTATTTTCATATTAGCAAATATGCAATTGTTTTATATTGTAAATGTAATGTGATTTTTATGTTTGTAATAAAATAGTTCTATTTTCTGAAATAAATGTAATTTAGTTTAATTGAAAGGAATTTTCAGAGACAGCTTTAAAGGGCAAATATAGTTTTAAATCCAAAAGTTTGTGTGTAAATGTGTAGGTATTTTTGTTTTCTCTTCACGCTGTAACGGCTGAACGAATTTGGGTAAAATTTGGAATGTACATTGCTTATAGCTTATACTTTGAAACTTCATAGCCGCGGGGCACAGCTAGTATAAGCACGGCTTCTATTAATCATTTATATTCTGACGAATAAGATAATAGAAATAGATAAGATAAATTACCTTATATATATACCATATATAACGATAATTACCTTTAAGATAATAGATAAGATAAATTACCTTTGAACGTCACAATACGGTAGGTACTTTTATGGCTGCAACTGTAAGTTGCAATATCGTTTAGTTACTATTGGACATATTATGTCGTTATTTATATACATAGTCCGTTTGAAACCCAATTCATTTTTATCACCATACAACAGTTGCGTAACCAAATCATTTCAACTTCCTCCCAAACATGATACCATGAAATTGACAAAAAATCGACAATACATTATCCAAACTACTTTAATACCGCAATAGATACCTATCAGCTATCGATTGAAGACGTTTTTTACGTCTAACCATTTGATATTTTACGGAGAACTTTCTATAGGGCTCAAAGATAAGTTACAAATAGTAAAATCTTTCGTAACGTTACAAAAACGGATGTAAAAACGTCCAAACCTATTTGGAGATCGTGTTTTCGACAATAGAGATTATGATAGCTTAGTTTTTGTTGTAACTGTGGTCAGTAGTAATACTGTTACGAATTATATGGTAGCACTGACACAGAAAATTGGTAGCTGTGAGCAGCTATTTGTAGCTCCGTAGTGTATCTTTGGTTTGGTCAACTATGCTGCAAGAATCATCAAAAAAGCAATTGATGTTATGAGGGAACATAACAGTTTACATTTCACTTTGTTGTTGTTTGTTCTTGTAGATAAGTGCTAAGGCCCTACCTTCACTAAGATCAGGTGATGATGTGACTTTGACAGCTCAGTACACAGTATAAAAGCATAAAAAAACTTTCCCATCTGTCTGTCTATATATATTTCGTTTCCTTCTTAACCGTTGAAGCAATTTTAATAAAATATTTTAAAAAAACATTTATTATATTAAGAATGCAATAAGAACAAAATATTATAATCATGCACATTATTATATTTTTTTTTTCTTTCAGTATAAACGAACATTTTCATAAATAGGCTATTCGCGTTCATAATCATTGTAATATTATAAATCCAAAAGTTTGTGTAAGTATGTTTGTTTTTTCTTCACGCTGTAACGGCTGAAACGGATATTGATGAAATTTGGAACGTACATAGCTTATGCCTAGAATTAACACACAGGCTACTTTTTAACTTGATAAATGTGGGCGATGCCGCGGGGCAAGGCTTGTTGTGATATAATTATCACCAATATAAATGCGAGTGAAACCATTGAGCACAACTTACAAATGGAATAAAGTGTGAATTTGTGTGGCGCTTTCGACTCTTGTGTTGGACACAAGTAATATTTGAATTAACTTATTGGATTTGGGTAAAATTGGTTAGAAATGTTCTAAGCTCTGGAATAGGATTATAGGCTATTTTCTATCCAAATTGTTGCAAGGAACAGCTAGTGTACAAACAAAGATAAAAAACACGAGTACACTTGGCACATCCACAATCTCACTCTTGCGTATCTTTGTTGTAGCAAAAAAGCATTTCAATGTTAGTCATGGAATAGCCTTTATCATCATCATAAAGCGAGAAAGTTACTAGATGCGGCAGTGCTAAGGAAATCCATGCAAGTTGTCTGTGTTTAAGACGATACACAATATTATAGCCGGGGGTGTAAAAAATCGGATGAAATACTTGCTTAACATTAAAAAGAGATACACGTATAGATAAATAAATAAATAATGAGGACACATCCTCATTGGTTGTTGGCTGTTGGTCAAGACAAAATTTGTATAAAAGATATTCTTTATAAAACCTACCGTAAATTGCATATGTGAAGTCGGGTCAGTCGCTAGTTTATAATAAAAATAGTGTTAATTTATTTAGGTATTTCAATTTTCTAAAGAATTAGTAAACTTTCGCTATTATCAAGTTAAAAGTAGCCTATGTGTTAATCCTAGGTATAATCTATGTACATTCCAAATTTCATCCAAATCCGTTTAGCCGTTAAAGAGTGAAGAGGGAACAAACTTACTTACACACAAACTTTCGGATTTATAAAACTTTTTTTTTTTTTTTTTACTGAACTCAAGTTTTTAGAGGCTTATAAAATAACATATCGTTTTAAGCAAGACGACGTATTATAGTAACACTCTGTGACATCTTGTAACATTGTTGCGCTCTCTCTCGTAATAAATTGCTGAGATTTACAGCATCCAAGATTTCATACAACAGTTTCCTTAAGAATAGTTTTCAACCGGTTAAGATGATTCTTGAATATCTTAATTTTTTCAATAATACACAATTATTATATATATCTCAGCAACCAAGACAAAATTATAAACAGCCTAGACATCTCATTGAGATTTGACTACTGCGAAATTCATAAATAATAATACGTATCAATAATTATAGCAGCTTGAGTTTATGACAGAAGAACTCATAGATAGCTTCAGCCATTTAAAAAAATTCGAACGAGCATAGAAATAGTGTAGAACTTTTGCCGCGGAAGTGAAAAAATGGCGTTGTTGTTTTTGTAGAATTTGCCAAAACTTGTGATTTCGATTAGAGTGTTTATGTGCGGATTGTTATTAATGGTGGATTATGCATCATTCATACTTAGTAAACGTTCATAAGTGTAGGCAAACAATACAAAGTTGAAAAACGTTATTGTCGCCTTCGCTCCAAAACTCCAATAGAAGTTCCAGTAAAGTTTCTACCACTTTACTAGGGCATGATTTGACTATGACTGACCTTGACTCTTTTACTTTACTTTGATTGTGACTAGGACTTTAAATATGAACTACACTTGAAATATATTATTACTTGACTCTGAATAAATGAAAGAAAAAAAATTTTAATAACGAACAATGTTCGATTATTTCTTAAGATAAACAATAATTTAACATTAGTTTGACGCCACGACTGAAAAGGTCAGTTTAGTTTATCATTTGGTGCCGTATCGTAGATGAAGTGCGATGTTTATATGGCCAACATTATGGCGTTTTACCACTCAACAAAATGCCAAAAGCAAAAAACGAGACATTGAATAATATAGTGCATTTCACCGTTAGTTTTTACTTAGTAATCCTATCCCTACATCCAGATCCCTACAACTAGCAAGGAGCAGAATATAATCACACTGACCGCCAGTCGCTTCAGAGCTTTCGTACCAAAAGCTCGTTGTACGAGCATTCCCGAGTGCGCCCGAAGATTCCCGATCGCGAGTGCATGTGAAAATTTGACAAAGACTCGATAAGTTTTTGGGTTGTGTGTGTTCTTCTCTAGGAAATACAGTGGTCGATTTTAGAGGAATTTGACTAAGTAAGTACGTTTGGATTTTAATGGAAATTCTTATCACGTGCGATAGCGCGAAACAAACAACTTTTAATATCTTTATTGCCTATAGGGATCTTCAACGTTTGGTTCTAAGTAGCAAGTAAACTGTCTTCATAAAACTTTAATGTTATTTAATTTTACAAATATCAAATACCATGTCAGTAAATACATAAATAAAGATAAGCCTACCTTTTTAGGTATGTTTTCATGGCAGTATTTTAGTTTAAGAGCTTATATTTTAAATTTTAAATGCTCAAATGTTAAATATATCTGCAATATGGTTTTTTCATTGCCTGAAATAAATATTTTTTTTATTAATTTATTTTATTAAAATGGTCTACAAATGCTATGTATATTTATTGTTACGAATTACTTTTAGCGCTATCTTATTTTCATGTTTTTTTCTATTTTTTTATTCTTATTCCTGGTACCTAAACCTTGACCACTATCTCATCTGATGATGACGATACGATCGACGATGGAGGAGCATGATTATGTTTTTTGAGATTATCTATAGACACTTCAAACTAAAATTCAAAATCAATGACTTTGGCGCCGAAAACATTTATATATCACTTACACAATCACGCCTAGAACCAGAAACACAAATTTCCCTTGGGATGGAAAATTGTGTTCCAACTTCGAATTGAACCCAGGACCCACGGCACAGAAGGCAGAACCTGCCGATCGCGCCAACTGGATCGATTTTAGTCTGTAAATAGATATATACTTATATACCCTATGTTTTTTAATGATTTCTTCGTTAAAATGCTTGCAACCTGGCATTTCTACTAACATACCGATGAAAATTTGAGGCCAATCAATCCAATACCAACCCAACAAAAAATAATCATTAATTACATCTTGTAGGACCAATTCGCAAGTCATGGGCCCATACATTGTGGCGTCGAACATATCGGAATTAAGGACTGGTGAATGATTATGATTTAACATTATCTGAGAGCGGCCACATCTGAGGAATCGTTCTTGTGAGATGTCTGACATTTGATATGAATATTAAAGGTAAGTTTTGCTTTTTAACCGAACAAAAAAAGGAGGAGGTTCTCAGTTCGGCTGTTTGTATGTTTTAAAAAAAAAAAAAACAAAATCGTTTATTCACATGGGCCCCAAAGAGGCACTCATGAAAATTAATGAATCTATTGCCAGATTCGCCATCTCAAGATCTCGAATTACAGCCATCTCGAGAAGAACCTGGCAAGAAACTCGGCGGCGCATTTTTTTCATTCATTTAAAAAAAAAACATTCTTAATTTCTAATACATACTAATTTTCTTAACCTAGGTGTTATTATGGTAGTCGCTAGAAAGAGCCTGTGCAGTTTGCCTCCATGCATCCTTGTCATTCTAATGTGTGTTATCAGATAACTTTTTTATTATTTAAAATATCCGATTATAAGAATGATAGTTGGTGCTTCCCATGTGGTCTCATTTTAATTTGATCAAGCTCTAACCAATAATTGTTTACTTATTCTCAATAATGCGTATTTAATTCATTTAATCTGATGGTTCTGTGGATAAAGCGGTGAAGCCGGGTTATTTCAGCTTTGCTTGCTTGTTCAAATTATTGATCGATCGAACTTCTTCTTACCTATTAACCTATGTATTTTTAAATATCTTTATTACCTCGTATCTTCCAAACGGATTGATGGATTTCGACAGTAAGGTATCGTTATATTCGACTTCAAAACCCAAGTGTCCTTAAATAGGTGTTTTAAATAACAAAATGGCGGATTTTGGCGCAAAATAATACGTTAAAAAAAAATTATCAAACCTGTCGAGTAGGGTAACAAAATAAAGGAAATTAAAAAGAATTACATAAAAAGTAGGTTCACATTTTTCACTGTCGGGTTTTTTTTTAATTTTAATACATGAATAGCTACTATAAACACCATCCAATAACTCTGTTTATTAAATCAGGATGTTATATCTGAGGGTTTATTAAACCGTTGGTTGGTAATCGTAGGAACTCTAATTTAACTAATGAAGGGAAAGGTATCAGTTTTAATTTGTAGGCCGAGCGTTTGGGTGAAGTATGGCAAGGAACTTATATAAAATGAATGTCTATAGTACTTTTTGTTTATGTTTCAATGTTATATCCGGCTTCTAAGACGAATAATAATCCGGTTTTAAGACTAATATAACGATGCCTTAAGGGGTTACAGATAGCCCTTTGTGTAGGGGATGTATGGAGGAAAACGAAACCGTAGAACACGTAATAGCTCAGTGTGCTGTCACTGAAGAAATTAGAGTCAACACTGGAATGCTAGAGCAACATTCCACAAATCATAAAGACTCACAGAATTCAATTACAAATACAACAACTTCACCACTGGAACAGTTATGCCAGCACCCAAAAACCACACTCCGTTATTTTAAGGAGCTGGGGTGGATGGGGTAGTTCCTGTGGGAAATGCACAATACACCCTAAGCGGGATGGCAGTGCAGGCCTTAACGCCCCCATATTGAATAAAAATAAGAATAAGATGCCTTAACTGTCGAAATCCATCCATTTACGATAGTACGATACGACCACGACCGGTGCAACCCTGCCGAAACGTCGATGTTAGTCAAAATAATGCTATTTTTAAAATAAAAGAGCGAAAAGACCCGGTTTTCTCATATAAACATGATTCTGTGATTGTTACTAAAAACGAACAAACGCATTCACACTCACAGCCCCACACTAAGTTCAAAGACTTGTATCGTGGGTGCCGGAAACATTCACATCACACACACACACACCCAGAACCAGAAGCACAAATATCCCTTGGGAAGGAATTTGTGCTCCTGTCGGGAATCGAACCCAGAATCCACGGCGCAGAGGGCGTACACCTGTCCACTGCGCGAACTGGGTCGTCTAATATGTATACTTGTCATATATAGTACTAGAATGCTTCTAGCAGCAACAAAACATTTTTCTCAGTGTACATTTATTGATGAAGAGATCGTTAAGTAGAAAATTAATAATGTAATTATCAATCATAATTTACAAATACCCGTTTTACCATCTAACAACAAAACAATCTGTCAAATGTCATCCATATATGGTTGACATACCTCGAGTTCGCTCGAAGCGTTTTGCTGCTACGTTTATAAACTACTGCAAAGGAGTGGAACTCATTGCCCTCGTCTTTACTCCCCGAACGGTATAATCTGGAAGTCTTCAAGTCAAGAGTAAATAGGTTCTATGCAAGCATGCTACATCTTCGGCCGCATCATTACTTTCCATCAGGTGAAATTTTGGTCAAATGCTTGCCTATCAGGCAAAAAAAACTGATTCGCAAGCAAAGCTTAAAAAAACCGACTTCATCGCTTATATTTCGGTTTTGGCTTGACTGATTTTAATAAAAAAAATATGGGACCACCTCTGAAGTATACTCTACCAAACAATCAATCGATTCATAATTTGCAGAGATATCGTGTAATATATATACAAAAAAAACATACCTACAGTCGAATTGAACCTCCTTTTTTGAAGTCAGTTGAGAAATACAATATACCATTCTAGTCCGCGCTCACTATCCTATCAACGGCCTTCATCGCAGCAGCACACTTTACTCTCCTAACAAATTACCATAGTTAGACAATGCTCTATTGTATCAAAGGTGCTAATTTGTGAAACTGGCCTTACATCCAGTGAGATCGAAGATAAACGTTGAGTCCTACATTGAATACAGTCATAAACAATCAATTTAACCGACTTCAAAAAAAAGGAAGTTCTCAATCCGATTGTATTTTTTTATGTGTGTTACCTTTGAACTTTTTTCTAGGTGAACAACTGATTTTCATGAATTTTCATTCCACAAATGCGCACTAAGCGTTTTGCCTCAACATTCATTGTGCGAACCGCAAAGGAATGGAACTCCTTACCCGAGTCGGTATTTCCTGATGAGTACAATATAGGAGTCTTCAAGTCACGAGTGAATAGATATCTTCTAGGCAAGCTTGCTCCATCGTCGACCACATCGTCGCTTACTGTATATATAATAAATATAAAATATAATAGTGGTCAAAAGTTTGCCTAGCGTGAATAAAAAAAAAAAGATTATTTTTTTATTTTATAGCTGGTACACCCCATGTGGTCCCATTTGATCAAGATCAGACCAGTAGTTTTTGTGTTATCTTTAATAATGCGTATTTAAATAATTTAATCTAGGTTCTAACGTCGCTCCACAGCTTCACCCAATTTTCTTTAGGTATAGTTTAAACTATTTTTGAACTTGAATAGTTGAATCACCACTCAAAGTGATCCTTACACAAGGAAGTAAAATATTAGGTTCAGTAACTATAATTTTCATAACATTTCCAAAGATCTGAATCAGAGAACAGTTAGTGTCAATTTGATGTCAATATCTATTTTGTTATTGCCTCTGTTGAACAGTATAGTAAGCCGTCTGGTATTGTTTGGGTAAGAATATATTCTGTTGTGGGTATTTTGAATGGCTATTGAATTGAAAACAAGCGTACTGTGACATATCTGACTGGCTATGAACAAAATATCAGTTACAGCGGTACAGAGAGAAATTCTCTCTATGCATATAATTGATGTTTTGTACGGCTTGAAACACGTCTAAATTTCGACTTACTTTGTAGTCGACTAGTTTCGGACAAATTTGTTGTCCTTTATCAGGATGAGTCAGACGCGCGATACGCAGAGGCGAGCGGCCCGAGCCTCGGCGCGTGACAGACTCATCCTGATGAAGGACAACAAATTTGTCCGAAACTAGTCGACTACAAAGTAAGTCGAAATTTAGACGTGTTTCAAGCCGTACACAACATCAATTATGTGTAATACTCACGATAGTTTTAACTCTCTATGCATAGTTTGGAGAATTAACTGTTTCCAGCATTTTGAATTTGTTACATAAATGAAATATAGACCGTAAAGCTTAATTAATTTTGTTAGCTTAATTACTATATTATAAGTACATTTTATTTGCTCCTTATCATCTCTACTGTGCCATAGTATCCTACTCACTGCGTCACAAAATCATATTTTTTGCTATTTTCAACGACTTCAAAATAGGAGGTTCTTAATTCGACTGTATGTGTTTTTCCTGTTTTTATGTTACTCGATATCTCCGCCAATTATAAATCGATTTTGATGATATTTTTTTTGGTAGAGTATACTTCAGAGGTGGTCTCATAATTTTTCATTGAAATCGGTCAAGCTAAAAGCGAAATATAAACGGTGAAGTCGGTTTTTAAGCTGATCTTGCTTTTCAATTATATTTGCTCCTTATCATCTCTACTGTACCATAGTATCCTACTCACTGAAGAACTAGAAATAAAGAAATATTGAATAAAAAATATAAGAAATTAGTAATGTTTGATTATCTTATTGTGTTAGAATACTCATATAAAAATAATAACAAATAAATTTGGACTTAATAAAAGTTTATAAATTAAGTAAATACAATATTTAATAAGGGCTTAAAACTCTCCACTCCTGTACGAATGATAAATGTAGAAGCAAAACAAAAAAAAATGTTAATAGTAAATAATTGATGATAGCTGTGAATAAAGGGAATCATCGGCTTCCCGCTGATAATGACTATTAACGCTACTTATCTAATTGTTGAGAAAAGTAGAACGAACGGTGAAGTTATGGCGGAGTTAGTGTGGTGGGAGCGTTATTGAAAATACAAAAGGAAGGATTATGTTTTTAACCGGTAAGTATGTGTGAAGTAAGTACTGCCCGTTGTCAAGTTGAATGGGCGTTCGCCTTCTTAGCAAAGGTATTGGGTTCGATCCCAGAATGGAACACTAGTTTTCTCCCCAAGGAAAATTTGTGTTTCTGGTTCTGGTTGGGATTGTGTGTGTGATGTGAATGATTCCGGCACCTACTACACAAGTCATCGGACTTAGTTTGGGGGTGTCTCTGTAAAAGCGTTTTATGTTTAATGTTCATCTGTTACCTTATAACTTCTAAACTACTACATATTTAACAAACGTGTCGTTGAAAGCTTCTTGTCCCGTATATGATGGAATATGTGATTTAACAATAATTGTCATTTAATCTTACTTAAAATAAAATCCAACCGACCGACGAAATAAAAACCGACTTCACCGCTTATATTTTTACTAAACCGAATTCGATAAAAAATTATATAACTATATCTACCAAGCAAAAAAATCATCAAAGTCGATTCATAATTGACGGAGATATCGCGTAACATACGAACAAAAAAAAATCTAGAATGGAGAACCTCCTTTTTTGAAGTCGGTTGAAAAGACAAAAGCATAAGACCAATTTCCGCTGGGTCAGTTTACCGCCATCTTTAGCAAGATCCATTAACAACGCACTATCCACAGTCTTTAAAAGATTATTTGCCAAAGTTTTATGAATGATAGAGTAAACAAACTGTCCCTCTAACAGACCAATGTAATATGACATTATTTTGACACATTACTGATATCCAAACAGGCAATTCTGAAATTGCAATTCAAATCGAAAGCTTTCTAATCACAACCAATGACATTGATGAAACTCATCATGAAACTCATACATTAGATATATCAAATATGTTGTACATGAATAGATATACCAACGGAACAATAATTAATGATGGTATTCATGCGAATGATAGCCAATTTAAACGAACTTTCCTGTTATTACTTTATTGCAATGTAAATTATGAAGCTATTTATAATATCGACGTATTAGTAGCTTTTATTTATTTATTTATTTAAAAACTTCATGCACAAATACTATGTACATAGGAGGACTTAATGCTACAGCATTTTGCCAGTCATCCTGCTATTTCAGGAGATATATCGGCGTGCAATAAATGAAGCTATACAATAAAGAAAAGGTTCAGAAATCTAAAATTAATTTTAAGAATATATGTAATTGTATATATATGTATATATGTAATTTTAAGAATATATGTAATTGTTATTGCGATTTGTTTTAGATAGCTAGTTAATAAAAACGAATAGTTACACAGTTTATAAGTCCTATCACACTAATATTAAAGATCTGAAAGTTTTTATGTACGTGTGTAAGTATGTTTGTTTTCTCTTCACGCTGTAACGACTGAACGGATTTGGATTATTTTTGGAATGTACATAGCACCTAGGATAAACACATAGGCTACTTTTTTACTAGATAAACTCAAGCGAATCCGGGAACGGCTAGTTTTTATGTCATTAAATGTGGATATTATTTTTTTCTTTCTTTTGACCCCCGATTATAAATGTAGGTCAAATAGGTACCTAAGTTATATAAATAAAGTATAGTTTCAATAAAGTATATAAAATACTTTTATAAACAAAATTTATTTTACACTAGATATTTACTTCAACCACTTCAAATAATTTGTAGTGAAACTTCTATAAAAAACATTTTATCAACTCGGACACCGTGTTCGAATTTATGATCTAATTACTATATGATGACTCTATAATTCACAATACAGTTCTATAAGTTAATTAAAAAAATAAATCTGGAGAGGTGCCAAGGGACACCCGGATGGAACAAAGTTCAATTTCCGTCTAGCCCCCTTTCGCAACGCGCGATAAGGAACTTTCGTTCCAAAAACTTGAGAGTTGTCAAGGGACACCCGGATGGAACGAAATTCAATTTCAGTCTAGCCCCCTTTTGCAACTAGCGATAAGGAACTTTCGTTCCAAAATTAAAAGAAACATGCAAAAACCAACATCACGCGGTGTTTCCAGGCGGTCACCCATCCAAGTACTGACCGCACCCGACGTTGCTTAACTTCGGTGATCGGACGAGAACGTGGTATGGCTTACAACTATAGCAAAAAGTGTCGTTACAACTTTTGGTCTTAATTTTTTCCGTCTAGCGCAACGCGCGATATGTAACTTTCGTTCCAATATCTTCGGAGAGCGAAACGAAACAATTGTCATTGCAATCATTTAATTTGTGGAATTCAATGTAAAGAGTATAATCACATCAGTCGTCGAATAGTCAAAGGCTATCGACCTTCCGATAGTCTACTTATTAACTATGCACAACACAAACCATACAACGATGTATTAGCCATTGAAAACTCAGTAACCAACTATAAATGAGCTTTTTACGACCTATAAACTTCACCTAAACGCATATTAGTTCTCAACACCGGATAAGAGAGGAAGCTCTCAGTAAACTGGTCGCACAGAATGTCCATAGTCAAACTCGAACATCGATTTATATTTTCTGTAACTCGAAACAAAATGTGTCCGGTAATGAATTCTTGTGCGGGACTCTAGCTCATTACTACATTCCTTGTAGTGAGATATGTAAAACTTCTAGGATGTTGTTTTATTCATGTTGTAAGATTACGTTTCATAAAGCGTTTTGGATATATTAAAGATATTCAATGTTTAGCATGTAGAAGATTTGAAGATTTGAGCCGTTTGGTGTTGCGACACTGGGCCCGTGGAGATCGGGCGCTCACTCTATTTTCAAAAATCTATCAGACCGCCTGGTTGAGGCGACGCGTGATCAAAATGCATGTATACAGCATTGACCTAAGTTACCTATAAGGCATCGATCTTAAAGGTAACTGAAGTGCTCAAGCCTACTATCAGTGGGTAGCGTTCCCATCGTACTGGCGACACTGTTTCTGAATTGCAATGCTAATAATACGATATATTGTTAATATATATTTATTTCTGTGAATTTTACTCATATTTTGAACTAGTTATTTTTATATAACCACATATTTCAAACCTAGGTGACACGACAATCAAGCAATAAACCAACATTTAAAATTTATAGCTCATTCATCAGTAACTTTTACATTAAAACCATACAAGCATACATGCGCATTATCTTTATTCGTTTGACATTTGACACTTGGTATCTGTTGCGAAGTGTCATAATACATGCATTTACTCTCTCTTCTTTATCTGTGGAGATATTGCGCTTGCTATCAGTATCAGTGCGCTTTGTGAGTGAATAATGGGAGTCATTGAGCTTCGTTATGTTTTTATCAAGTTCTTTGACTATGTTTATAAGGAAGAGTAACTTTGTTCGCACGTGTAGGACGCCAATAATGATAATCTGTGATATTAATTAGTTTGATATAATGTATTTAAACAACAAATATATTCAAATTATGATTCAAGAATAATGTTGGGACGGCCATAAGTGTGGGATGCAACTTGTGTAGATACACTGGCGCCGTCTCATCTTCCAGAGAATAGTGTTTAAGTTGGGTAAACAAAGCAGAAAACCTCAAATAGAGCAAATAATTATCCCATTGATAGAGGTTTTCTGTTTGTACCACTTGGGAAACTTTGGGTCCGTCAGGACCGAGTGCACGCGAAATTTCAAAAGACTTATCTAAAGGTTTGGTAGAGGCGTCGAGTGTCCAGAATGCTGGCTCTTATTTAGCAGAATTAGTATCGCTATTCCACGTGGAAATGTAGTTAGTGGACACTTTTCCTTCGGCAAGTGATCCAAAAACTCGAAAATGGTTGTCAATCCATGAAGATAATTAACAGCAATCGTTATTTTTTATATAATTAAAGATAGAAGATATATTTTATTTTGAACTGCCCATTGGCTTAGTTGTATGCGTGTTCTAAATAGGGTTCTAATAGCGGTTTCGATTCCAGACGGGAACTGTTTACTCCCCAAGGATAATTTGTGTTTCTAGTTCTGGTTGTGATTGTGTGTGTGATGTAAATGTTTCCGGCACCCACGACAAAAGTCATCAAACTCGGTGTGGGGCTGTGAGTGTGAAAGCGTATATTTATTTGTTTGAAAAGATATAATATCTGTATACCCTCTTAATTACACATGTGTTCCACACATTAGTTGAAGTCGTGAATGCATTATATTACCATTTGCACCTATATGTGTGAATGGTTTTATCATAGTTGATTTATCCGTGTTCTGCTAGTGTCGTGCTAATTAAATGGCCGTATGCAAATAAATCAATTTATTACGATTATTGCTTTTTGATTTATCTAAATAGCGGCAAATCAGCAAATGAGAACGTTTTGATTTCTTGTTAGAGGAATGACATCAGCGGCACATTGGTGGTGAAATTCCGTCATTTGTTTATAAAACCCCGGCGAAAAAAAAACCTGCTTTGTACAAGTATCTATGTGTGTGTCTTTGGCATCACAGCTCCCAAACGGCTACATAAAAAATATTTTGATATAGTTTTGTTTTGTTTGAAAGATGACTTGCCCGAGATTGTTCTTTGTTATGTTTGGTAAAAATTATATGTGCAGCCGTTTAACAGCAATATTTTATTTTACCACTTATTATTAAATTATTTCATTTAATAGCTAGAATATAAAAAAGTCAAGCAATAAATAGGCTGTTGGGTAAAATGTGAGGATGTTGATTTTAAATAAATTTATAATACATTATGTAAAAATTTATAATACAAAAACGTAGACAATGAATGATTAGGCCATTTTCTCTGAATATGCATCGTCATTTGAAAACGGGATGAAAATGTGTGTGTGACAAGGTATGAATGTTTGAAACAGGGTATCTCTTTAACGACAAATTTAGCGGTAAACAAAATAAACAATAAATATACAAATTAAAAAATATTTATGAATATAAATATACTACCATCGTTATCATACCAAATGAAAGAAAAACCATTTGGTAATGATAAAGATGGGAGATGTCTGTTAAAATTATTATTTTTGGCACTAATTTAAGTTGTACTACCATCCATTTCATTTTTATATTTAATGAAAACCTAGCTAATTACACCCGCTAAATTAAGACGAATTCAAGAATTTATATTATTACTAATAATACGTTATAATCGGTTTATCGGTTTGAAAGCTGTGAGGGAACAAACGAACATATATCTGAAATACCCATATCTACATACGGCGCTGAAATCATAACCCTCCTTTTTGCTTAGTCAGGTTAAAACGATACTCCTATCAATTCACAGTTGTTCCGATTTAACATGTCAACTGTCAACTGGTAAACTACTACTCGTGAACTGTCAGTTGGAAACCAGCAGTTTGGAAGTTTGGAACTGGGTCGCTAGTTGATATAGGGTAGTGATTACCCCGTGAGGTATTTGGGTTATTTTAAAGTTTTGAAGTTACGACTTGTTTTGTCTACAAATTTATGGTAAGTATTCGTTAAGTTTTGCTATGAATTGTTATGGGACAAAATTATAACATGTGTAATATTTTCAATATTGTTGCACAGTACCATAAAAGTTACTGATAAGTTAGGTGCATAGTTTAGTGTTGGAAATATAGACAATTGGCTTAATTTTTTTTTTTTTTTATTTTGGACAGAGATTGAGTATTGCCATTCAACGTGGCAATGCTGCCAGCATTTTGGGTACTTTGCCTACTGGTAGCGGTCTATTAGATTAAGTTTTGTACATATTAATATCTAATTATAGTTTTTTTTTGTTTAATTTTAATTTAGTTTTTAGTTTAATGTAATGTACAATTGCTACTTAAATTGGCTTGTAGATATAGGATATTTATTTCGTATAGCAGATTTATTTCTTAAATATGACGTAATACTAGCTATATCCGCCATTGCATTACCACGTAAGATAAATTAAACGCAAGCAAAGCTTCAAAAAAAACGAATTCACCACTTATATTTTGGTTTTGGCTTGACCGATTTCGATAAAATGTATGTGGGATCACCTCTGAAGTATAATCTACCTAACAAAATTGACGGACATATCGCGTAACATACATACAAAAAAAAACATACAGTCGAATTGAGAACCTCCTTTTCTGAAGGTTGAAAAAAGTGTTTCTTTCACGTTTATGATTGCCCAATACTTTATTGAAGTGCTTTTAGCCAGACAATAATAAATAATAATGAAATAAATATAATATACAATAATATAATATATTATATATATATTATAATATTATATATTATTATTATTATTATATTATTATTTAATATTAGACATATTCGGCTTTGCCCATGTTAATCGAGATAAAAATCAACGCATCTCCTCATTTAAGACCTTAAAGTTATTTTAAACTGTATTCATGTTTTTATGAGAAAAATGGGTCTTTTCTCGCTTTTATCATCTAAATAACAATTCAAAAGAAACCTAACCTCATTTAATTTGAATAGTATGAAATATTTTGATCTTTAAAAATATTTAACATGAATTTTTGATGAAAATTCTGTAGAAACTTTTACAAAACAAAACACAAACAACAACCAACATCTTCCACACCCCCACCACAATAGTTCGCTCTCCTAGGGAGGCATGTTAATCTGACAACTAACAAAGCGCAGCCGACTGTACTTATTAACGGTCGTCACAGGCCCAGTAACTTTCAATTAGAGTTCCCTTGACAGGGGCCAGGAAGTGTCCGTAATCCGGCGTGAAGATTCGCGCAAAGGAGTTAAAGGAGTATATGCATAACTATGTATATCTATGTAACAACATAGAGATTGCTTGGACATGCCCGAACCTATACGCGGAGATTTTAAGATAACTGCCACAAAATTTTCCAGATTAGTAACCGTCAACTGAGAAACAAAAGAACCACTTCTTTTGTTTCTCAGTGGCGAGCAGTTGGAGAGGCCTATGTCCAGCAGAGGACTTCCATAGGCTGATGATGACGATGATGGTTCTTTACTATAAAACCGACCACACAAATCATTTTAAAACATGGAGAACATGAAACATGAAGAACATAATAGTGTTTATATTATGTTCTTCAACGTACGCAAAGTTACTTCCTCTATGACCTTTTTACCATCTATGGACAAGATAGACTATCAAACGTTATCCATTAAGGTTGACATATCTGCAGTTCACTTGAAGCGTTTCGCTTTTATTTACATCATCCGTATAGCAAAGGAATTGAGCTTATTGCGCAGTTGGTAGATCTCTGATCACTGCGTTGTGGGTATTGGGACTGGGTTCGATTGGATTGAACAGTAGCACGATCTTCCTTCCCAAGGGTTCCGGATGTTATTATGTGTGTGATGTTAATGTTTCCAACTCGCATTATACGAGTATTTGAATTTAGTGTAGGGCTGTGATTGTGAATGCGTTTGTTTTTTGTTTGTTGTTTTAATTCTCTTAAACGATTTAATAAAATAATATATTATCTAAGTTCCAACTCAAATGATTCAAGCTTGCAGCAGACATAATCCTGTGCGAAACTATTGCTCTGTCCGTCAATTAGACAATACTGAAATTAGCGAGCGGTCGTGGGCGGAAGTTGCGATCTTAGGAGTGACTCAGATTACCCTTAGTTGACCTGCTTTTAAAGGTTGTGAAGTTGAGGGACTAAATTGGTGGTACAGTGAAGGATAAAAACAAACTAGGAACTAAAAGAGAACAGGGTACGTAAGTACTTGGGTTGATGCCGTTTTTATTTCGATGTAAAAATATGGGACCTAATTTCTCATGAAAAATATTTGGTATATTCAAACTCAAATAGTGTTGACTAGATAGAATTGATGTCAGAAACAGTTGTAAAAACTTAATACTCAGACAGAGGAGTTCAGCGCTGCCATAGTAGGTACTAATAATTATATAATTTTAAGTAAGAAAAAATACAAAGTCGTGTAGATTATTGGTTTTGTGGTATTAAATAAATCAATCAAATAAATATATCAGTATAAAAATGAATATTATAACAAGTATTGTTCATTTTCGTCCTTCAGTTCCCAACTAACTTCGTTAATAATCTTAATCTATTAAACTTCCAAGAAAGTTGTCAGTTTCGATTATAGTTAGAGAAGATCATATAGTTATTAAATCAACATATATTTTATAAAAAAGTATCAATACTAAGGACGTGATTTGAATAAACATAAAAAACGTTACTTGACGACATAAAAACCAAGGCAGAGACTGACCTACCACCGTCTTTATTATTGGTATGAAATTTAATGTGATAACTAGGTCATTTGTTTTAATTTCATATATTCAAACTGTAAGAGATTAAAACTTAATCTAGTCTACTTATTACTTTTTGTTTACTTTTAAGAATTTTTCAAATCTTCTTTGCCTATATTATAAGTTTAGTTATTTATGGCCCTGGAATTAACGGTATTGTTTATTAATATTATGCGGATAAATGAATAAAATGGTTTTTGGTAGTAATGCGTACAATATGATATCATTAAGAAATATTAGATACTGATATTTTACCTAACGTCTCCACAGAATACGGAACTTTTGGAACCCATTGCCGCATGACGTATAAATCTGGGAATTCCGCCGCAAATATTGCCAGACTTTTAAATCTAAAATTTAATAAAAAAATCTTGTCCCTAATATATAAATAAAACTCCAAATCGTTTGTAGTCCTTCTAAATATTGTATTTAATAGAAATGTACCATTGTTCTTACTGAATAAATAACTTTTAAGCTTTTGCTTAGCTTTTATCGCGGGCCTTGAGCGTGGAGACCGAATCCAGAAATTCCGTAAAAAAATAACCTAACACCCCCACTCCGACCGGCACAGCGGTGATACTTTTTAGTTTTGCCATCTATCGATGAATAGCAGAAGTTTTAATGACTTTTTTGAAATATCACGCTTGTCTCTTTAGTTCAGCAACTCGCCTCTAGGTGGCAGGAAAAAAATAAAGCATAAATAAAATAAATAAATAATTATAATTGCATAAGTTGATAAAAAATGCTATGCAATAGCTATACCGCGGCAGTCTTTTTATCTTTACCTTATCTACTCCAAAAATAAAGAAAAAATAAACACGTTTTAAATTCAGTAATGGCAAGTATTTTACCACTATTTCACCTGATGGTAAGCGACGATGCTGTTGTCGCCATGCACGTTTGCCTGGAAGAAACCTATTCTCACGCAACTTGAATTAAGAACTTCAAACTTGTGTTTTGGAAATCAGTTGAATAGTGCAATGTAAATCACTGTATTAAAATACATTATGCAGTCCAACTGGCATCGAACTCTTATCTCAGAAGTGGGATCTTATGATCAGTACCGATATCTTGGAAGTCATGTTTTTATCTCTTTTGAAATGCTCACAGATATGCAGCTATGTTCCAGAATGTATGAATGTTATGGATGCATAGAAAGGTTGAAAGCGTGTTATGTAAATAGTAAATGTTGAATTATGAATGTCCAGGAGATTTTCTAGGAAGCTGTGAAGAGCTCGATTTTATTGAGTGTATATAATGGAACACTCCTTAGCACAGTTACTGTAAAAAAAAATATGTATACTGTTTTCATGTAAATATACATATATTGCTACCAGAAAAATACTAAAACATTATTTAAAAGATAACATTATTAAGGCTAAAGCTACGAAATCTTTGAAAAGTAATTTACATAGGTTTAAGGCTAAGTACGATTTAAGTCTATAGTATTATAATAAAAGAAATATTATTTATCTATCTCTTCTGCATATATATATAGCCTTATCACATACCTTATTATGAACAACCGTACACATTGGTCCAATTACAAAAGATCAATTGAGGTAAAATCTGACAATTGAGAATATCTTCTTGGAAAGCGTAGCATTTTCTTTTGTTAGTGGTCAAATTATGCTACATTCAATCCTCCAAGCATAAAAAACAACTATTTAGTTTATGATTTTAATATGATATAGTTGCAATTATTTTACTAGATTAGAAAAATGTAATACATTTTATTTCCATCAAATGTTCCCAAACCATAGTGATACAAATATTTTTTTTTATCATTCAACGCGTTTTAAATAATTATGTTTATAATGTAGATATCGGAAACTAAAACTCAATAAAAACGTCTTTCATTTCCTCAGCAAAGTAATTTACCACAAACAAGTTCATAACCTAATAAAAGTCTATCAAATGAGCGATATTAATATTAAAATCTCAGCACAGAAACGTCTTGGTTTGATCGCGATGATCGCGTAAACAAACCGAAATTGTTTACTTTCCGATCACGATCAAAGAGCAGGTGGCTTTTTTCCGCCTTATCTTGTATCTTTTTAACTTTTATTACTTTGCTTTGTAAATCGAGTATCTTTACTCTTTTTATTCGAAGCTTTCGATTGAAGTGACTCTTGGGATGCTGGGATATACAAAGTGGTCTGCAATATTTGTGAATTCTTGCTGATGGGTTTATTTATGATCTATGATGATGCGATTGAAGTGGTCTGTCTTTTATGAAAGATTGTCTGTTGACCTCTTTCCAACTTCCGTGTATGTACAAAACTGTGGCAGAAAAAAATTACATATTATAATGATATTTACTGTGGTCTATAATGATAAAGTCCTTAACATGAACAACAAGCATTTCCAAAAGATATCCGTTGCAAATATTGACAGGTGGTTGGTCTAGTATCATAGCAGACCTTTTTGTATTTGGTACTTATTTTTTTATTCTATGACTATTAATCGATGATTCGGATGCAGATATAGCAATGCTTGCAAGGAACACACCTATTAATTTTTCACTTGAAGACTCTTAGATTATACCGTCAGGGAACAAAGACGCATCTAAATTGTTCCAATTTGAAACAGAAAAATTCTGAAAAAATAAGTTCCTGTTTTGCCTAATTCCGTTAAAAGCAGATATCTCATCATCGTTGAAAGGAAAGAGAGAACTCTTTCCGTCACACGTATTAACATGTTGAAAAAGAAATCGTTTAATTGACTCGTCTTAAAACCTCGTTTGCAGTAAGCCTGCAAAGTTTCAAATTTCTTGCATTTGATTAACAAATAAAACAAATCCATATGTAGAGTATTTCGCTCATTTAATGTGGTATATTCAGTTTTTTTTATGCTCGATAGGTAAGCATTTGACTACAACCTCACCTGATGGAGCTTGTCGATAGCAACATTTACACTTCACTCAGTTTTTATTTAATATGTTTAAATCATTTCAAGCAACTTACATCTTCGATGTATCTAAGAATCTGTCAGTTGAAACAGGCTTATGTTTAAGCCAAGGCCGTTCCACAGCACTGCTTCCGTTATTCCCGCAATCATTTATTCAACCCATATCTCACCACATCTGTAGATCCGGATTTTACTCACGCGTATACTATTACCCGACTTATCTCACGTCCCTTCGGGGAGGTAACCAATCAACCAATTACAAAGCACAAAGAGGATTTAGCCCATTAGCTCATTGGAGGAAATTAACAATTGCTCCACCGAATAAACTCGTCAACTTAATTCTGTGGTGAATAAGGGTGATTCACACGATGATGCTTGGATTTAGTTGCTATATTACGACAACGTCGTATTTTTATAGTTTTTATATATTATGCTAGAGAGACTAGCATTTGACTACCATCTCACCTGATAGAAAGTGAAAATGCGGCCGAAAAACTATGTAAATATGGATGGGTATCATGAAAATTATGTTACTATAATCTTCCTGTATTTTTTTGTGTTTAAGCGTTTGCCAGTTAAATTCAATCCAGTGCTTTTGACATTACTGTACGTCACACCAGCTCGGATGTACGTCAGGGGGATATATTTAGTTTTGCATCAGATAAGGACGAATGTTACGAATGTCGTTGTTTGCTGTCGACTCGGCAAAATTACTGCGAGTCAATTAGTTAGAACCAATTAGTTTATTACACTCGCTATAGTTTCTGGTAGTGCCAGTTTTTTAAATTGTATTTTTACCTTTAACACTAAAAAATTATTTATAATCTATCTTTTGATTACAGTTTCTAAGATCAAGTTTAAAATGATATCAATCTTTTTGTCTCATTTTCAACAAGGCTTATGGATGCTGGAGGTAAATTTTTAAAGTATATAATTGACAAGTCAATCGCGTAACGCGTTCTTAATTTAAAATTTTTAATCTGCAGAAACGTAGCGGCACGCACGTTGAAGTATGATCAGACCCTTACATACGATGTCAGTTATCGTTCTTTGCTAAGAGGACGGGTTGATTGACTTATTTATTGGGAACATTGGTCCATATGCGAGATTCAAATTAGCTTTCATTAGTTTGATCTAAAGTTATTGAATATTTGAAACAGCGGCACGTGGAAGATGCAAGTTTGACCGCCATAAATGTTGATTAAGAGATTTGGTGAAGCTCTTTAATATATGAAACGTTTATATTATGATGATGAACTGTCCGCTGGCCTAGTTCTTTGTGCTTCCTTTTTAAACAACGGGTATTGGGTTTTGGGGTAATGGGTGGGCACATGCCGTCAGTGCTAGTTGTAAGACAGTTTTACGATACCAATACTAATGTTTTTACCTTAACAACAGTATTTTTTGCGTACTGTTAGCTAAGCATTAGATTTTGCTTGAAGACTAACAACCTAATCGGAATTAGCATTAATTATTAATGATTAGCTTTGTGGCTACGGATTACCAAAAAGAGACGCTTAATTTTTTTGAATGTCAAGTCTAAGTAAAGGATGCTATAAACAATCTTAAATCTGCGTATTCCAGGTCTAGAGTGTGTTTACCATCAGGTGAGATAGTGGTCAAAAAATAACCTGTCAAAAAAAAAAAAAAAACCAGGACTGCCCAGTCTTCCTGACAAGAAATCTTAATTGAACATTCAGGTTCCACACCAAAACTATATTTTATCTTTATCCGATAAACTATAATGAAACCTCATACGTCAAATTTTGGTCACATATCAATAAAGAATTTACGACTACCTTAATGAGAGACCTTCGAAGCTAAGGACGATATTGTGGCCCTAAAAAGGTCGTAAAAGACCAAATACCAGGGGACAGAAGGAATTCTGGATAAAACTGGTTTTAGCGTTCATTTTCACACGAGAATATGGGTTACGTTAACGGTTATGGTATCGTTTTAATAATTAAATGGTTGTCTGAAGTAGGAGAATTGTATTTTATATATATTTTTTTAATGTATATAAATTACAATTCTTTTTTTAATAATTTGAAAACTGACAAACCAGTTGGCGCAATGGGTTTTTGCCCTATAAGTCGTAGTTAATAAGCACAATTTTTCTTCCCAAGGGCCATTTTTTTAAATACAAGATAGGCAAATTTTTACATTTTTTTTTTATACAATTGATAGGCAAGCATTTCACCACTATATCACCTGATGGTAAGCGACGATGTGGTCGACGATGGAACAAGCTTGCCTAGAAGATACCTATTCACTCGCGACTTGAAGACTCCCATATTGTACTCATCAGGAAAAATCGACTAAGGCAAGGAGTTCCATTTCTTTGCAGTTCGCATAATGAATTTGGAAGCAAAACGTTTCGTGCTTTGCAGTTTGTCTGCTTGTCCGATGATAGAACGGGGATGGGGAAACTAGATCGTGCACTCTCCGAAATGTATCCGATAAAAAACCGAGAGACTAGCTACCATGCGGCGATGACCCTAGCTCTGAAGCTTTGAATTTGTCAGTTGCTCGCAACCAATGAGTCTCTTGGCTTTACGCTCGCTAAATTGAGCAACTGTCCCGGTGTGAAGTACCGTCTCACCTTTGCAAGGATTCCCAGCTTTTGCAAGGAGAGGTTTGTGCTGCTGGTTCTAAGCGATGTAAATATTTCCGGCACCCAAGATACAAGTCTTTGAAATAAGTTTGGGGTTGTTCCATTTCTGCCTTCTAAGCACCGATTCTCGGGTTCGATTCTCGTTAGGAACACATGTTGTCTCCCCAAAGGAAAATTTGTGTTTCTGGTGACTTGAGCAACAGCCTACCTCAAGCATGTTTGAGGGAAGGGGCGACCCGTATCACAAGAGACAACTCATGTTTGAACCTTCCGAGACTTATAAAAGGTTTTTTTAAGTCGCTCAGAACTTTTAGTATTTAGTAAAACAAAACATATTTATACAATAATAATAAAAATATGTTGCACTTGGATTCCAGAAACATAATGACGGAAATTCTTTCTATAGAATTAATTTTCAAAGTTGAGTAAATCACTTAAATAATACGAGCCGTACCAGCGGCTTTTCCCACATTTATACCATAATAAAATGTACATGGGCATACAAATATTCACATGGTCCCCAAAGAAGCACTCATGAAATTTAATGACTCTACTACACACTACCGACGACGCTACCAGTGTAGTGTAGCTTACAACATGCGCTACACAAGCAACTATTCCAAATATCATTCAAATCTTCTCAGCCGTTACAGTGTGAAAGGAAAACAAATATATTTTCACACGCATTTATACAAACTTTCATAATAAGTATTAGTGTGATTGTTAATTCTCTAATAGTATAAAAGATAAAAAAAACTTTTATACATTTTTCAGATAATTGAAATATCCAAATAAATGGAAACTATTTTTAATTTAAATGGTGTAATTCTCAAGCAAAACGAGTTATTTTTTATTTATTGCTTAACCAAGATATAAAACATGGCTTTGAACTATATGTTTATCTCTTTTTAATGTATGCCGAGTAAATAGCTCATCCTATTTTTTACACCACTGGCGTTAATAAATGTACCGTCTCAACTAAGTTCAATTGCATCAAGAGGCAGGTTGGTACAATGAAACTGCTAAGTTTCTCTTGCATAATCAACGAACCCAACAATGTTCAGACTACAACAGACATATTGGTTCACCAGCGACATCCAAAAGGCGTGGTCTGCGCTGCAACAAGATTATTGCACATTAATTCGAGAACTGCTTCGGCATGTCTGTGGATGAAACGCACAGTGATTTAGGTGTCTGGATCTGGTAGTGGCTGAGTGTGTGCAAGTACTTAGCGGTTTTAAAATGTACGACATTTACAACCGAAGGAAAAACATTGCTTTTGTAAGTACAGTACGAACAGAAATACTTGGCTTGCGTTTTTATCTAATTGCTTAGCGAAGAATTGTTTCAGGAATATGCATGAGATTTAATTAAATATATGAAAAATTGATAATTCTTTCTTTTATATAGCTATATAATCTCACGACAAAAATTTTTTTTTTTTTATTTAAATTAGGAATTTTAATGAATTAAAAGTGATAAAAACAGTGCTTTTTCAAGTACAGTATTATACGAGCAGAAACACTTGGCTTGAGTTTTAATTAGCTGCTTAGCGAAGAATTTTTTCAGACACCATTAAAATATTATTTTCCTAGGAATTTTAATGGATAAAAATTATAAAAATTCATGGGAAGTTCAAATTTAAAAAGAACTCTATTATACCTTAACTGTTTTGTGACGTCAGTTTACACATTTTTGATGTCAATGATTGGTCAACTTTCCTGACGGCAGCCATGATTGGTCGTAGATATCACAGAAAGAACGTTGAAATGGCCGTTTAAATATATTTTTTTATATGAATTGAATGACTCGAAGCCTTCATCTTGTACAAAATGGATTAAGTATTTGAATTTGTCTATAATATAATCCAAGGTCAACCATCCAAGAACAACAAACGAAATTCAAAACAGTCTACACACGGGATCAGAGTTGAACAGCTCATTACGTAAGCAGTTTTTGTCGGATCTGTACCAAACGGATTGATTCCGATGCCAGGTCGGACTGAATGCATAATGTATGCGACCTTACTGAAGGCTGGTTGACGCTTAGAATACACATGTGGCGCTGAGTGCTTGTATTCTAACAAGTACTTACCACCAAGTGTACATACAGGAGTGTATACAATTTGTATACATTATATTATATTGAACTGCCTTTTGGCTCAGGTGAGTGCGCGATTGCCTTCTAAGCAAGGGTATCGGGTTCGGCTCCCAGCTGGAACACAATTAGTTTTCACTACAATGAAATTTGTGTTTCTGGTTCTGGTGTGTGTGATGTGAATGTTTCCGGCACCCGCGAAACAAGTCATCGAACTTAGTGAGGGGCTGTGTATAAAAAATACATACATACAGTATACAATTACGTACACTAATATAATAAGAATATGCGAAGAAAGAAGTGGTCTGTGAGTGTAAATCGTTTTTATTTTTACTGACGAAATGAGGAGGAGATTCTCAATTCGGTATTTTGTTAACTCTTAACTCGTATCATCTTAAAACCAATTTGAAAAAATATTGTGATTGAATGGATGTAACTACTTTCAGATTTACCCCATAGAAATTTCATCAAAATCGTTATAGATGTTTGGTTTTTTAAATCAAAACAACTACATAAAATACGTCGCGGGCTCAATCGCCGCCGCAAGCGATAGTTTTTCCTATCTAAGTTTTACTACTGTTAACAAATATTTATTACTTCAAGTTAAGTTTTACTACTGTTAACAAATAATTATTTCTTTAACATAACTGACTGACACTGGGTGCTACAATAAAATTCCGTTTCAACACTCTTGCTTTAAAATCCAAATCGTAGACTTGTTACATGTGAACTCGGATGTCGAAAACAGGTCCTCGGTTTACTGAATATGTGAGAGGCAATTGTACAGGCCCGGGGCTCGACAGCTACCAGATGACGATTTACATGGTAATACGGGGGACCTTATTTTCTTGAAGAATGGTAAGGAATGGCGAGACTCAATGGAATTTCGACCTCGGTTGACGATTGAGGTCCGTGTAATCAAGTTCTATCATGGGGGTCTTATTGAAATACCTAGGATGGAGTGGTCTTTATTTCCATATCGGTTCCGTTTTTGCGCACGTAAAATATCGGCTGCAGAAATACTCGTGAGTTGAAAATGAAATTTTGTCTCGAATATGTACAGTCTGTTGAATTAACACGTAAACATTTTTAAAGTTTTAAAAGTACCTAAGATTATGTTTTTTTATTCAATTAATTCTCAATGTATTAAAACATAATTGTCAATTTAATTGTAAATTTGGCCCATGTGAATTTGCAGTTGAAAGCCAAAGAGGCACTCATAAAAGTTAATGACTATATTGCCAGATTAAAAAAATACTGCCATCTCGAGGAAAACCTAGCAAGAAACTCAGCGGCTCATTTTTTTTAACATTTTTAAATTTGTAATATTATTAACAAATGTGGCCGCCAGAAGGCGCTCGTGAAATTTGCTTTTTTGTCATTCGTCTCATAATAATCTTTGCATAGTTAATGCTAGATTTACTATATACCGATTTAAACTTTCTCGGTGGTTATTCAATAAATTTTAGGAATTTCACTATAAAATCAACCCTATTTAAAACCCCAAATGAATCGAATTACAGCATCGGAATGAATTGATTTATAAAGGTTTAAATGCAATGTATTTTTGTATTGTATTTTTTTTTTGTTTGGGACTTTTACCTATTATACCCAAATTGTTCTCTTTATCTGTGCAAAAATACACAGTATAGACAAAGTGCTTCATCAGTTGATGGGTTTACCAAAACATAATCCACTGTATTATAAACAACTATGTGCTTATCCTATGCTTATCCTGTGCTTATCCTAGGTATAAGCTATGTACATTCCAAATTTCATCCAAATCCGTTCAGCGGTTAAAGCGTGAAGAGGGAACAAACATACTTACACACTTACACACAAACTTTCGGATTTATAATATTAGTAGGATAGGATAATAATGCAAAAACTAATAGTTGGTATACTTATTTACATTATAAACTATCAGTTTTTATAAGATGTAAATAGATATATAAGGAACAAAATTATATACACACATATTATTTTACGTAATTATAACTACAAAGATTATTTATAACATTGTTAAATACACGCTCTAAATTGCACTTCTGATTTTTAAAAGTTTGTTTAGTCTTCAAACATAGTAGGACGAAAAGATAAACACAGCAAAATGAACCTAGTTAAAATAGCAACACAATAGCAAAACGCATACCATGCATCACATAGTTTGATATTTTTCATAGTTGATATATTCCATGCAACAAGAGTTTTATCAAATTCTCCACGAACCGTTGCGTGTTCGGAACTAAACTTTTTATTTCAAAGGAGTTATGATTCAGTTAGGTAACAATTCTAAAAGTTTCGTTGCATATGGTAATGCAAGCGAATGTAGAAGCAAATTTTTAAGCATTTAAAACTGTGTAGCATTTGCTGGAAGTTGGAAATAATAATACGTGAGTTGTATTTTAATAAATGGTGTAATGAAACAAATAATAACTGTTAGAAAACTTTATACGTTAGTTTAGATCATAATGACTTCTTAAAGTATTTTTTAACCGACTTTAAAAAAGGAGGTTTTCAATTCGAATGTACTTTTTTTTGTATGTTTGTTACGCCATATCTCCGCCAATTTTATTATGAATCAATTTCGATAGTTTTTTTTGTTTGGTAGTACTCTAGCAAACAAAAAACAAAATCGAAATCGAAAGAACTTCAGAGGAGGTCCTATATAAATTTTATTAAAACCGGTCAAGCCAAAACCGAAATATAAGCTATGAAGTTGGTTTTAAGCTTTGCTTGCGTTTAATTATTATTATGTGTATTACTCATTAAATATATTACCTAATACTTATTATTATTACAACAGAATCATATTAAATACTTTCGAATCGAGTCTTTACAAACAAACTTAAATTGTGGTTGGTAAAAATAAACAAATAACCTTAAATTTTGTTAATAATCATTTCTTTTTAATTTTAATTTAGTGGTTAGTGTATATTGTTGTGTATATATTTTGACCTTAAACGTATATAATAAATTACACTTTGAATTTGAATTAAAAATACTTCACGTCCACAAATATATTGTTGACTAGCCGTGCCCCGCGGCTTCGCCCGCTATTATCAAGTTAAAAAGTAGCCTATGTGTTAATCCTAGGTATAAGCTATGTACATTCCAAATTTCATCCAAATCCATTCAGCCGTTAAAGCGTGAAGAGGGAACAAACATACTTACACACAAACTTTTGGATTCATAATATTAGTAGGATTTAATTTTTTATCTGAGGTCAATGACATCAATCAAATACAGTTAACTTAAAAGCTGGATTATCTTTACAATGATTGACATTACATGTTTCTTATTTTTATGTTTTAATCGCTGAAGATAAAGTATTAATTTGAGCGCATGTAATCCATTAGATACAGGTTTAACCCTAAAATTAAATTGCTGAATCGTAACAAAATTATAAAAACAAAATTGATGGTAGAAGCTTGCCTAATTCGTAGGTTATTACTTAGAAGACATTCTTGAAGATGAGCAAACAAAGGTACATAAAAAAGGTCAGTTTGGTCTGTGATATAAAAGAAAAGTTCTATATACCTAAAAGGCTAAACGAATTGACATGAAAACACAGTTAAATAGGTAGGTACGGATGGCTTTATTCAATGCAAAAACTATTGGCTCACTACAGCAATCATTATTTTAGAAGTAACCTTCATGACCGTATGATGACTTAATAACTTCTACATAACTTTTAATTAACGAGCCGACAAAAATAGAAAATAATGCAGGAAAAGGAAGTCAAACTGGGTTGTAGTAAAAGTAACCGTACTGACAGATAGATAACCTAATAGGAAGATAGCTGTGTCTTCCACTACGCTACATTTTTATCATGCTAAAAGGTCAGCACAGAAGCAAGATAATGTAGAGTGAATAAATAACATTTATATTTTAAAAAAATATTGTTCCATATAATTATAAGACACTGACAGAGAAACTTGTTAACGATCCTAAACCACAAACAAATTAAATGAAAACACTCTTTCTTTCAATAAAATTTTCTCACAACACACCTAGTATAGTGTCCGTGCCCGTTTTTAACCATAAACAATTATGTTAAATCTAAAATACCTTAAAACGAGCAATTCTTGTATATATATATGTGTGTAATCAGGATCTCGGAAACGGCTCCAACGATTTTCATGAATGTTACAGATCAGGGGTTTTTCGGCCCAAGGAATCGATTTATCAACGTTCCAGGTCCGAGAAATGCTCAGTTCCCAAACTGCATTTGAATAACCGGGTTTAAGAAACTATCACCGCCACCTATTACGCTATGACCGATGTAAAAAACTGTTTCTACTCGACACTAGATGGAGCTTTCTGAAGCTACAAATTCAAACACATTCTACCAAAAACAAAAAACCGAGCAAAGCTCAGTCATCCGGATATTATTAAATTAAACAAGATAGAATCGAATAATAATTTAAACGCAAGCAAAGCTTTAAAAATCCGACTTCACCGCCTTATCTTCGGAACCTTGATCAGACTAAATGTATTAAACAAGCATTATTGACGATAACTCAATAATTACTGATCAGAATTTGATCAAAATTAAATTTCTAACAAAAAAATCTTTTTCAAAATTGGTTCAGGTTGAAAGAAGTTATGAGGTTAAAAAAAATCAGTCAAATTGAGTAACTTCTCCTTTTTTGTGAAGTCGATCAAAAATGTATACCATTGACATTCCGACGTAATATTGGCATCGCCTATTTTGCATGTTATAGCAGTAGTATACCGAAGACATTTTCTTTGTTAAACTGGCAGATTAAAGTGTTTAATAATAATAGTGAAGCATTATTTTAAACATAACAACTACATAGTTATTTGAGTAATGAATGTTAAACTTTATTACAAGAAGCTTTCATCGTAGGTGTCATGTATGCATTGAACGCATCTCTTATTCAGATATCGTGATGAAATCCATGGTGGTAGGGCATTTTCTTTGCTCGTGATTAATTACCACCTGCCGTAATACAGTCTTGGAGTACCAGCATTATGACAAAAATAAATTGTAAGTGGTAAGATAAAAACCGGCCAAGTGCGACTCGGACTCGCGCACCAAGGCTTCCGTACCATTATCTATAAAAACGGCAAAAAAATCACGTTTGTAGTATGGGAGCGTCCTTTAATTTTTTTATTATTTAAATTTAATTTGAACATGTAACTGAATATTCTGTCAACATTTCAAGCGTCTTCCTATTACCTTTATCAATATCGAGCAAAAACGAGCAAAAAAATCACGTTTGTTGGATATGGGAGCCCCTTTATATATTTATTCTATCCTGTTTTTTAGTATATGTTGTTATAGCGACAACAGAAATACATCATCTGAGAAAATTTCAACTGTCTAACTATCACGGACAGACGGACGGACAGACGGATGGACAGCGGAGTCTTAGTAATACAGTCCCGTTTTACCCTTTGGATACGGAACCCTAAAAATTGTTAACATTTGTTTTATATAGGCAAACGTTTGACCACTATGTCTCCTGATGGTAAATGAAAACGTGGTCAAAAATAAAGCGCGTTTACGTAGAAAAAGAATATATACGGTAGCAAAAAACTAAACTTACCCAATGCCAATCTGATGTAGGTAAGATACATAACATTTTCCAAAACTACCCTCAACATCTCAATTTCAAACAATTCATCTCTCAAACAATCAAAACCGTAATCCCTAACAAACATACGGCAAATTGCTATAATCAGGATCTCCCTTCGAAGGGCATAAAATCCAGTAGAATTATCGCAGTATACATCTATAGGGAGTAAAACGATGCGGCGATTAGCAAATGTGCTCCACCGCGCGTATATAAGCTCAGATAAGGCTCTGATAGCGAGCGCTTCATGCGGACAATGTTAACAGTACGAGAGCTCAAACGAAAAAAAAACAAACAAAAAAAGAACATAAAGTATTCACTCACAGCCCCACACTAAGTACAAAGACCGAATCGTGAGAGCTGGAAACTTGTGTTCCTACCGGAAATCAGACCCAATACCCGATTATTAGAAAGTAGACGGGCAACCAACTACGCAAATAGGCAGTTCGCAAAAACATATAGTGATCGGAAGCTCAAGAACAAGAAAAAAAAGACGTGTGGCACTCGGGGACTGCCGCGGTAAAGCTATTGCATAGCATTTTTTATCAGCTTATGCAATTATAATTATTTATTTATTTTATTTATGCAGTATTTTTTTCCTGCCACCTAGAGGCGAGTTGCTGAACTAAAGAGACAAGCGTGATATTTCAAAAAAAGTCATAAAAAGTTCTGCTATTCATCGATAGATGGCAAAACTAAAAAGTATCACCGCTGTGCCGATCGGAGTGGGGGGTGTTAGATTATTTTCGTTACGGAATTTCTGGATTCGGTCTCCACGCTCAAGGCCCGCGATAGAAGCTATGCAATAGCTTAAAAATTTAAAATGTCAAATCTGAACGTGATATTAAACTAGTTATATTTTAAAAAGTATTTTTTAATCAAGCTTTTACCATTTGTAAATAAAAAAGGACTAAAAAGTTATATAGCCAGATAACTTGTCAAGACGAATCAAACGAGCCCCCTCGATGGGTTTGTCTTATTTACTTCAGAAGTTTATTTGACCATGTCTCCATTATCAGACCAGCTCCATGGTACCTGATCATTGTATTGTCACCGAAGATACATAAGTACTCCAAATTTGAGTCCAATTAGACGTATATATAGAAGTTAGTCCAATTTAGCTTCCAAGAATTGATTACAGACCGACAAATAAATAGACAGATAATATAATTGTAATATGATTAGACAGGGAAACTAATAAAAGCTTGTAAAAAGTAAAAGCTACGGTGTTTGGAAATAAACAAATAAGGCGCAAAGTATTTAAAAATCATCAATTAATGTTATAAGAAATATGAAAGCATTTCTTACGTTTCTGAAAAATCCGAAGAATTTTAAGATATGAAAAAAATTTAGATTTATGCAATTTTAAAACCTCGTGATATTATTGACATTATAAAAAGACTATTTTTAATTATTTAAGACTTTAATTACGTTTTTGTTTGATTCTATTCATTGGACTACTTATTAAACATTTTTGTTTTCCTTATTTTTGAGCTTTCAAGCCTTATTTTTGGCTGGTATCACTTATTATTGTTTCAGAGGTTAAATGAGTGCAAATCCTCGATTTTAGGTAAGATGTCTTTGTTACTATGAATTTTCAGAAGACTGTTATATATGTTAAGCGAAATTAGGGTCATTTGTATACTAAATCAATTTTAATACTAAACCTTATGTACTTTAATACAAAAACCCATCCTATTCACCAAAGCACTCCAACATTAATTCAACAAACAACCGAAACAATATGTCCACCATACATTGCCGCGCAAGCTAGATAAGCGAGACATATCCCCGACTGGAGACGTTAATGGATTTCCGGCACTGCATAGTTCTTGTACGATCCAATCGCGTGTTCCACGATCCTTATGCAAATGTAGGAATTATTTGCGTACTTTTATTACTTGCTGACCTGCGAATAAATATGGTAAGCAGAGAACGTTAATGTTGTGATATACATATGGAGTGATCTTTTACAGCATTTTAGCACTAGTTTTATCTAGATTGTAGATAATTGAGCAAACTATAAAACGTAATAAAAGTTCTATATAGCATTGCTGCTTTTTGTTTGGGTTCCTCTTTTTTTTTTTTTTTTTTTTTTATTTGTGACAGGCTAGTGTTTGACCACTATCTCACCTGATGGTAAGTGACGATGTGATCGAAGCTGGTAAACACACTAGACCTGGAATACGCAGGCTCTCAAAAACAACTATTCTCCTCTAACTATATGCATTCAGCCAGTGTCAAGTTATAAGTATTTCAAGTTTATTTAAAATGCTCGTTGAACTACCAGTTGGCTTGGTTAGGTTCGCCTCCGCCTTCTAAGCAAAGGTATCGGGATCGATTCCTGGCGGAAACACAAGTTTTCTCCCCAAGGGTCATTTGAGTTTCTGGTTCTGAGTGTGATTGTGTGCAACGTGAATGTTTTCGACGGCACAATACAAGTCATTGAATTTAGTGTGGAGCTGTGAGTGTGAAAGCGTTTATATAACTAGTCATAATCATATTGTCAAGGTCCCTGACGCGCCATACATATCTTCACAGCGCCCGGGGCACCCGCCTTGGGCGCTTTGTTCGTCATGTCCCTAAGAATCACAAATTTTGGTAAAATTTACAAAATCAACTGATAGATAATCCAAATACAAATAAACAAACACATTAACACTCACAGAGGAGGCGCGCCCGTCTAAGCTAAGGAGCAGTTCATTCTAGGATGAGATTGAGTTTTTTGGACCTGGCAACACCACGGCGAATAGCTTATTAAGACTGATTTTTCTAGAGTTGCGTCACGTGAGAGGTAACTTTATAACCAGGAAAAGTAAAGTTCCATATGTACGTGTTTATTCATCAAACAACATCGTCGCAATGTTTTCTAAGTAAATTATTTAACTACACGAAAGTTAATACTATAAATACGTTTGAGGACTGAAAATGGTAGAAAATAAACGGTATGATAAAATTTTACCATTAAAGTTTTCGTGAGTTTGACACATTATACTTTATATAAATGAAACGGCTTGACTTACGATTTAAAGTCGACTCTTGCGACCTAGGTTTCGGGGATGTCCGATCCCCATGATCGGACATCCCCAAAACCTTGGTCGCAAGAGTCGACCTGAAATCGTAAGTCAAACCGTTTCATTTATATATGGTATGATAAAAGTTGATTTGCCACAAACCTAAGTAACATTCCAATCCTATGTATTTTTTATAAAATTGCCTATCTGTATTTATCTCTATATGTATCTATATGATCAAGGTGTCTACATAAGCCTAGAGTAAAAATGGTACATTTTATTTAAGGTGCTATATCTCCGGCTGCATCTACGTTTTTCATCAGTGGAGAATCTTTAAATATAGGTTTTAAATATTGCCAATGATTGAGCAGTTTTTTATATCAATATTATTATAATTATTTATTACTTATTCCACAGTCGAACAGCTTTGACATTGAAGGTGCTGTCATAGAATGTGGTTGTGTGTTGGGGAATAATTTTAAGCTTCAGATTATCTGACGACCTTAATGATAGAGAATAAAAGAGTCAAAGCATTGAAATCGCTCCAAAAAAATGTTATATCATTTAACTTATATTTTTACTTTATAAATTAGTATATCCTACTGTTATTTAACATGTATGTACATATAAATTTATTGGATATTAATTGTAACAATATGATTTGCCCAGTGTAACAATCTTTGTTATAAGGCGAATAAATAATTATATTCTATTCTACTTATATAATTGTGTATACCGGATTAATTGTATACCTACCGCATTTTTAAGGTATTCGGTCCGAGCATTCTGACAATATCGTGTTTGTTGAATATAAAACCGTAGTTGCTAATTTTCGTTATTTGTCCGACAAAAAACTTGTAATGTGTTAAAATATGGTTAAGTTTTTAAAATGCTGTTTACGTGTGGAAAAGCAGTTTCACTTGATTTATACGTTTGATGAGTTAACGTGTCTGCATGTTGTTTGTATTTTTAATTTACATTTGTGTTAAAAAGACATTTACAATTTGTTTTCATTATGAAATTATGTGGTGGATTTGTTCATCTTGTTTGATTACTTTTCAATTGACTTCAAAAAAGTAGGTTCTCAATTCGACAGTATGTTTTTTTTTATTGTATGTTACGTGATGTCTCCACCAATTGTTGATCGATTCGAATGGTTGTTTTTTATTGAGAGGTGGTCCCATATAATATTTTTCGAAATCAAAAAACAGAAATATAAGCGATGAAATCGGTTTTATTAACCTTTGCTTGCATTTCAATTATACAAAGTAAAATTGTTATTCAGTAAGCCTTAGAATAGAACGTTGTTACTAAGACTGGTATAAAATTCGTCTTCTTACTTATGATAGGACTTTTTAGGGTTCCGTACCCAAAGGGTAAAACGGGACCATATTACTCCGCTGTCCGTCCGTCTGTCTGTTCATCTGTCACCAGGCTGTATCTCATGAAACGTGATAGTTAGACGGTTAAAATTTTTACAGATTATGTATTTCGTCCCTCAGTTTTTCTGTATTTTAGTATTTGTTATTATAGCGGCAATCGCTATAATAACAAATACTAAAATACAGAAAATCTTAGGGACGAAATACATAATCTGTAAAAATTTTAACCGTCTAACTATGTCAAGGGACACCTGGATGGAACGAAGTTCAATTTCCGTCTAGCTCCCTTTCGCAACGCGCGATAAGGAACTTTCGTTCCAAAATTAAAAGAAACATGTAAAAACCAACATCTCGCGGTGTTCCCAGGCGATCACCCATCCAAGTACTGACCACGCCCGATGTTGCTTAACTTCGGTGATCGGACGAGAACGTGGTATGGCTTACAGCTATAGCAAAAAGTGTCGTTACAACTTTTGGTCTTAATTTTTTCCGTCTAGCCCTCTTTCGCAACGCGCGATAAGGAACTTTCGTTCCAATAAAATAAATATTTAAGGGGGCTCTAATAGTACCTAGGGCATTTTTTTATACTTGTGGTTCTTAATACATCATGATTAATATCATTGTCATAGTCAATAGCTTCTAGCACATGCGCAGAATTGTTGTTCATCTATTCTTAGTATTTATTTTACGATTTACGACTTACACAATCACGCCTCACTTTAATATTCCTCACCTACCACATAAAACATTAAACAAATACTAATAAGTTATTACGTTATTACCTCACACATCTTAACTATTGTATGGATATAAAACAATGGACTCAAGTGTTATTGGGCTTTATTTTATTTTGAGCAAAGCGAGTCTTTGTTATGGCGATTTTCATTATCAGTGTTTGGCACATGCTGAGAGATCTAGCGAGGTAAAGTATATTTCAAGGATTTTGCAGCTAAAGTACGGTTTTTTATAATGTTACAGTTATATTACTTACTAACATTATAATTATACGGTTTTTGTACAAGATTGACTAACATTTGAACTGATGTTGGCTTTTTTTTTTTTTCGACTGCCTAACTACGGGCCAATTGCCTATATTTCCTAAAACTAAACTAAAACTATGTACAGCAAAGAACTAAGTAACCTACAAGACATCGATCTTATAGGTAACTCAAGTGCTCAAGCCCAGTGGGTAGCGTTCCCATCATGCTGGCGGCATTGCTTCTCTGAATTGCAATGCTAATACGTTGAGCCAAATAAGTGCCAGCATTTTGATCACGCGTCGCTTAGTTAGGAGGCGTTCGCCTTCTAAGCAAGGGTTCGATTCTCGACTGAAACACAAGTTTTCTTCCCAAGGGAAATTTGTGGTCCTGGTTCTGGTTGTGATTCACAACCCAGGACCCACGGCGCAGTCCAGCCTATCCACCGCGCCAACTGAGTCTATCTAGTTATGATATATGAAATAAGTAATAACTAGCTGCACTCCCCGGTTTTACCCGCGTAAGTTCCGGACCCGCGGGAATTTCGGGATAAAAAAGAAGCCTATGTCCTTTCCCAAGCTTTAGACTATCTGTGTACCATATTTCATTTAAATCGGTTCAGTTTTGATGTGGGTTTTGGGTTTTGGCGTGAAAGCACGACAAATAGAGAGACAGAGTTACTATTGCATTTATAATATTTAGTAAGGATAATGTGTATATGGATATAGGGTAATATGTATGTAGTATATCCTTATTGCCAATTATTTTTCAACCAAAAATTATTATTTTCTTTTATCATTTGGACCGTACGAAGCGGATTCTTTGTTATAGCTATTTTCATTGTTATCGATTCAATGAACGTAGTTTTTTGAATCGATTCGTTTCCAAGTGCTGAGCGTTATGAATGATTTATTTTTATCCAGTAAATATAGAGCTCAGTCACTTTGACACAAACAAAACTTTATTTCTTAAGAAATAGAGATCAATTTGATATACTCGTTCAGACTTTAAATATATCATTCAGTTCATTCAATTGAACACGCAATAGAATGTCAAAATGTTTTAGAGAATGATTAATGAATGTATGATCGTTACAGAATGTGTATTGATTTATTCGATAGAGGAATATGAAGTCATCTGCTTTGTGTTTGTTAATTATGACTTCATAAAATAACACACAAGGCAGTTTGATCCTCAAAATTATTTAAAAGAAATAGAAATAGATAGATAAAGAGTACTAAAAAAGATATTAAAAAAAACGCATAAAGCACACACACATTACACATAAGTATTTGTTCTCGTTGACATACCTTTGTATTTTTTCTTTTATATGACGAAAACTACTTTCTACTATCTTACATAGTTTTCCTAGTATTCTCCTAGTGAGCTAGGGTTACTTTTACGAACAGCTGATCATGTTTTCTTTTTGTTTATTATAGGCAAACTTTTGACCACTATCTCACCTGATGGTAACCTGTGGTCGACGATGGATCAAGCTTGCCTAGAAGGTTTGCCGAAACGTCTAGGGTACTTAAAGAATTTTATTTTAAAAATAAAAGTGCAAAACGACCTCAAAAAAACGTGTGTAATTTATTTTTTTCAAACCGTAAATGTATTAAAACTCACTGGGAAAAAAAAACATCGCTTACCCTGAACTTATGACACAAAAGGGTTAGGATATTGATCAAGTGAGTAGACGTAGGTGAATTCATACGGTCGGTATACGTTGAGTTAAGAGTGGATAACAAATTATCTATTAAATATATACATTTGCGAAGAGAACATTTTTTTAAAGTTAAACTTTTACGATGTAATCAGACGACCAAAATGCTTAATGATAGTTTTTTGTTTTATCTATCTCCAAATTATATACCTACCTTATTTGGCTCAACATTTTGAAATTCTGAGAGGCAATGCCGCCAGCATGATGTGAACGCAACCAACTGATAACGGGCTTGAGCACTTGAGTTACCTATAAGCTCGACGTCTTGTTAGTAACTTAGGTCTTTGCTATATAGTTTTTGTTTAGTTTTAGGAAATATAGGCAATTGGCACGTAGATATTAGTATCAGGGGATTTTTGTAGAGGAGATAATTTGTATGAAATATGTTTATAAAAAATATATTAACTTATTTCGGTTGCCCGCTGGTCATATGAGTAGCCTTGGTGTCAAGAATTTTTAGACTGATTACTACTGATGTGGTAGAATAGCTGGTGTGTATTAGAAAAAAAAAATACGTCAGAAAATATGCATAAAGATATTTGCAAATTATTAAATTGGAATTAATTAAAGAAAAACTTCTCATTATTCTATGGTAAAACTAAAAACTAATTTATTTTCTATCGACTTCACAAAAAAGGAGGAGGTACTCAAGTCGACTGTATATTACTTTTTTTATGTATGCTACCTCATTATTTCGTTCCAAGTGAACCGATTTTGAATTTTTACCGACTTCCCAAAAAAGGAGGACTCAAGTCGACTGTATTTTTTTTTATTTGTGTTACCTCAAAATTTCTCTCCACGTGAGCCGATTTAAAAAAAAAAAAATTTGAAAGCTGGCGCTTTTCATGTGGTCCCATTGAAATTTGATCAAGATCTGATTTCTAGTTTTTGAGTTATAGTCTATAATGCATGTTTAATACATTAAATCTGATCAAGGTTCCGAAGATAAAGCGATGAAGTCGGTTTTTTTAAGCTTTGCTTGCGTTTAATTATTTTTTGTTTGAAAGATGTTGCTTTCGAATTGGTCCCATTTAAATTTGATCAAGATCTGATCAGTAGTTCTTGAAATATCTTCAATAATGCGTGTTAAGTACCTACATCTAATCTGATCAATGTTTCGAAGATAAAGCGGTGAGTTTCTGTCGTTTTTTTTTTAACTTTGCTTGCGTTTAATTGTTTTGTGTAAAAACAGTTTTTTTACCTAAAACATTAAATCTGCATATATACCTACACTAAACTACAAAATACTAAAATACAATCAAAATTTGGAGCAATTTTTAAAGAAACACAAACGTTTGGTTACATCACTACGACTATTATCGCGCCACTAATCGATTTGAACCCCGCTATTGTAGTCGTTCAACCATTTTATTTTATTGTACTTACCCACACATTTTGACCCCATGTTCTAGCTTTCTTTATTAAATGTATCTCATTCTTATTACCTATGTCATAGAGTTTATAATATCTAAAAAAATAAGTTAATTGTACGAGTTGTTCAAAAGGGATCTGACTATGTCATGTTTGACACTAACCCTTACTGCTATAATACAATTGTTATTCGTATCTGTATTTTGAACTTTATTTTTAAGTAGATTGGGTTAAATTTTTGTTAAATTTTATTGCTTTAAGAGTGATGTTCGAAAAGGGGTCTGATTATGTTATGTTTGTTAATTTCATAAAATGTAGTCATCGTCGAATAACGCTCGAAATATTATACTCGCTTCCCGTGAAATCAGCTTCGAGACGGTGTAATGTTCATTAAAACAAATTAGAATGAATGATAATAAATTGCGTATGTAAGGTCTTTCTGCTCATATTGATATTATGCATAACATTGTTGGAAATGTTTTCACACTAGCGGCTGAACCTTTTCTAAGTCTATAGCTGCTAATAAGTATAGTGTCGACAAAAACCTTTTATAGTATTTTGTTCGTTCCGGCCGCATTGGCAACTGAGTTTCGAAACCAGTTACCAAAAAGGAAAAAAAAAAATTGTCCTCAACCAGTTTGTCAATGATGATAGACTATTCTTTTGTCACAACTTTTGTTTCTGATATATCACAGTAATTTTGTTGAGAAGAAGACACAGTTTTCACACGTATTTAGGTGCAATGTATCTTTTATTCATGTTTGAATTCACATTTACAATAGCAGCAACTATTTGCTGCTATTGTAAATATGAATATTTTATAGATAACTAGCAGTGGCCCGCGTTTTCGACCGCGTTAATAAAGTTCAAAAGTAGCCAATGTGTTAAACTTCATTCAAATCCGTTCAGCCGTTTTAAATCTTGAAGAGAAAACAAATAAACTTTTACACTTACTCACACGGATTAATGATATTAGTGTGATCAATTATTATAATATTTTGAAAATAATGCGTAACTTACTTTTGTGGCACATAGTGTGATAATATTGAATCTAATTCAAATATGAATATTACCAATATATGCTAAAATACAGAAAGACAATTATTAAAACCGCTATAGAAAGCAGTAAAATCAATAACTAAGAACCGTAACTCCATTTGCATCAAACTCGCCTCAAGCAGCCATAAACCAAAATCAAACTCCAATTATTCAAATTGGCAAAGCATAATTACCCCTAAACCAAGAACAAAATAAATTGCCAATCAACCACACTCGCAAAAAAGAGAACAAATGAGGCGATTAAACAGGACCCCCACGAAGATTCATTTCACCCATTTCGCCATTTAAACAGAAACTAAATCTATTATTTTTCAATGAGACCAGCTAGGGCGTCAGAGGCAGAGGTTTTTTTCTTTTTGAGTATGCGAGAGAGGAAAAAAATTCGCCAGTAATAAAATTATCGTGCTGCCGGCGGGCTATTAAATGCAGACCGCCCGTGAAATATATGGACAAGCTCCAAGCTCTAAGCTACCGAGTACTATCGAGGAGAAGCGAGAATTCAATGTTTATGGACATTATTTGCAGAAGCTTATAGTAATAAGGATCTTGGTTTTCTTCACGTGGGTATTTGTTTATTTTAATACGGAGGAGATGATTATCCACTACTATTTCGTTTGCAACAGTGCCGAAATTTTGGAAACGGACAACAAACGAAATACATGGTAAACATAGTTTTGCTGCCGATGTTAAAACTATTTTTATTCTACGAAAGAGAGCGGTTCGTACAATATATGATATGGGTCCGCGCGAATCTCTCAGGGAATTCTTTAAAGAAACAGGCATACTTACCTTGCCTTCGCTTTATATCTTTGAAGATATTATGCATGTTCGCAAAAATATTGGTAAATATAAATTAAGAAGCGACGCACACAATCGTAATACTAGATATAAGCATAAAATTACAGTGCGCGCATTTAGATTAAGCAAAACGAATACATATTTTATGGCGAATGGGGTTAGATTTTACAATAGAATTCCTAAAATCGTAACTGAATTACCACTGGGAAAGTTCAAATTTGTAATAAAACGGGCATTAATTAAGAAAGCTTACTATAAAACGATCGACTATATTAATGACAAGAACGCATGGAGGCAAACGTTACGGAGTAACTGATCATCCATGACCACTGCGCTTGCAACAGTTACGAAATTTCGGAAACTCACAAGAAACGACCCAGTTGGCGCGGTGGGCATATCTCTGTCCTCTGTATCGTGGATCATGGGTTCGATTACCGGCTGGAGAACAATTTTCCATCCCAAAGGATTTCTGGCTCTGAATGTAACTGTGAGTGCGATATGTAAACGTTCCCGGAACTCACGTTCGTTTAAAGATACGTGGTAAAGATGGCGTTATTAATACAAACATTTATCTATAGTCAATGTGGTAGCTTTGTCAGTTATGTATAATTAAGCATTACGAGTAAAAATAAATATCAAAACAAAATCTGATATATTTATAACATAATAGAAACTATATAATAATATATTTATTTATACGAGGTCTCTGAAGTAACTCCGTATTCATTGATTTTTGTATGAAACATACTTGACGTACCTCTTAAGGTATCTTTACAAAAACTTACGTGACAAACACTTTCGAAACAAATGAATTGCCTTAGACAATAAGTAGACAACTAGTTATTAACGATAAGATTGATCGTATTGGTATTGTGTTCAAGACAATGGATTGACATGACATCAATGAGGCATGGGAGAGAGACCTTTTATCGACTTAGCATGACTTAATAGAAAGTACTTAGTGTTAACAAATGTACGTGTAAACGTATGTGTAGGCATGGTACATTGATTTTGATGTTCTGATTGATTCGTTAAGTAGGTTGGCATTTTGAATAATTGCTTTCTCTTTGTTAAGGTTTTGTCAATGGGTTTTGAAAATCGTTTTCTCTGAAGATTGAGACGATTTCATATTCGGTGGTGTTAATGGTTAGTTTTTTAGTTAAGATGGCACACTTTGGCTAAATGCGATTATGTTTTTTTTTGTGAGATATTGTGTATTTTCTAATTAAACATTTTGAAGAAAAAAGCGTGAAATTATTGGCGTAGAGGACCGAGCGGAAAGAATCATCTTTCCAGATGATTTTCTATAATGGTGACCAAAAACTGTAAAATGTTTATGGAATAACGATACATAAAGTAAACATACGATTCAATAACAACAACAGAAACTTATTTTCTAGTCTTACTGTTACTACGTTATTTTACAAAATAAGCTAGTTATTACCAAATAGTTTTGTGATAATTACTAATTAATTATAGCTGTCACATATAGCACTACAATGTTTGTAACAGCAATGAGACATTGTTCTCAGTATAAGCTCTTGGAAGGAATCTACAGAGATACTACATTACTAAATCGAGTTTACACTAGACTTGCTGATACTATGGTATTTTTTGTCTTAAGGCTGTTAACATAAAAGGTTCTCTATTAAAGCACGAATAGCACATACCTATTGATACTGTGTGGTATTTATGCTTATTTTACATGCCAAAGGCCGGGAATATTCTCAGCTTCAGAATTTACCGGGCTTAATTCATTTAGCGGTTCAAAAACTAAGCCCGGGGATTGTGGGATTTACTATCGTCGTACCTGTATGCATCAACCGGTTTTACGAGATAAAATTTCCTAAAGGAAGACCGAAATCGGTAGCTATAACGGTATTTTGTAAATAGGTTATTGTAGGTCAATGAAATAAACTTATCTGTAAATATAATAAAAAGTTTTATTCAAAACATAAACACAGATCAACACCCGTTAGCTTAGTTAATAGAGACGGTAAGAAAAGTGTTATCGGACATATTCTTCATATGGTTCCCTATTTTTTTGCATATAATTCTATGTCATAATTAAACATGGCATACTTTTACTTATCCTAATAAAAGTTACGCACAATATTAATTTTGCATAACTTTTCAGGCACCATTTTTTTAAGCATAACTTCTTTAAACATAATCATTGTTAAGCATACTATTCTAATGCCTAAATTTACTTGCACATACTGATAATGAAGCATAATTTTTGTAAGCAATTTATATTTGTGTTTTCATTTAATAAACCCAAGGAACACCCCCGCCGCACCCTAATCTATTATACTTTGGTACCCCAAAGTTTATTTATTAGCCTTTTGATCTTTATGCCTAATAACTATAAGATGAATAAACAATGTACCTTATAACTTTATGCCAATCAAAATTAGGGCAAAAACCTTTAGCTTAAACTATATTTATGCTTACTGAAATAGTATGCCAAAAAACAATTATGTTAAAATATTATTATAAGGAAAAAATATGCCTAAGTCGTAATTCCAAATTAAGTTAGGACAAAAAAAATATCGAAATATACGGATCCCTCCTTATATACTACACTACTTACCAGTTTAGGTCAAAATTAAATTACTTTTTGGTCTTAAGACTATTTATCGTAATTCCAATGGTGTGACAACCGTTATAGGTACGTCATTAAGTAAAATTCGCGTCATCAATTACGACAAAAACCGTGCCTTTGATCTATTTCAATACCAAAGTCATTGACGAACACAATCGTAATTCTACACATTCAGTTATTTTTAAACGATACAGAGACATCCCGTTTGAAATTATATGTCAACAATATTTCTATTAACTTATAAAATAATATGATACTAAACCTAAAACTAAATTGTTGTTATTATTATTATTTTGTAAGACAGCCCAAATATACCGCATTTTTAACAGTTGTAACAAAATTTTTATTTTTTTATTTCGTATCGCTATTTTCCGGAAGGCTGGTCCTCATTTTAAAGCCCTTTGGAATATGAAATTCTGGTCATAATGGCGGAATATCATTTTGTGCTACCTGCCTTCATGAGATTCGCTTATGAAAGTCGCCAAGAGTATAAGAAATAATATTTCCACGAACAATATTCACAGTATGAACGAAATTGTCTGTCTACATAGTCTTTTGTTTTTCAGGAATGTATGTACACACGGCTTTGCCTGTGTTAATTGGGATGAATAGTAGTAGCAATTGGCCTATTCCACGGTCAAAACTACTTCATATCGAATTTTATCTAAATCCGTTCAGCCATTGCAGAGATCAAATCGCGTTTCAAACATATTTCATCGCTTTTCATCAGTCGAGATTGATGAGAAGAAATAAATAAAAGTGTATAGGTAGTTCTATAAAAAATATCAAAATCTGAAGAGGTCAGATATCAGAGGTGAAAGCTGATTATATATATATATATATATATATATATATATATATATATATATATATATATATATATTTATATATATATTCAAGATAGGCAATCTTTATTTTTTCAACCGACTTCAAAAAAAGAGGTTCACAATTCGACTGTATGTTTTTGTTATTCTCTATGTTTCGCGTTATCTCCGCCAATTAAGAATCGATTTTGATGATTTGTTTTGTTTGGTGGAGTATACTTCAGAGGTGGTTCCATATAAATATTATCGAAATCGGTCAAGGCAAAACCGAAATATATGTTTCCAAATTCAATTTTGTTTTATAATATGTTGGACTAATGAAAGGTCAGATGAAGGCGAGGTTTATCTTTTATTTATTGGGCAAGATTAAACAGCCTTTTTCTATGAATAATTTATTTATTTTTAGCAACATACGACGAATTTCATATCTTTCCATACAAACTCCCAATGTTCCGTATCAATATTTAAGGCTGCGGAAATCCTGTCATTAATTATCAATAATTGCTTTAAAAACAAAACATTATTACAGACCTTTTTTCCCTTTCGAAATTCGCCCACACTTTTATATTTTTCTACAGCAAACAAAAGAAACCATTTACCAAATTAAAACAACGCGACACATGGGGTCCTATTCACCCCTTTTAATAGAAACCCACGGCGTTCGCGTTACAACCCATATAATTACTCATACAACAAATATCTTACCGCCCGCTGCCGCGACCATCATAGAATTACATACATACTAATCATAAAAAAAATACCTAAGTATAAGTGAAAATATTGAAACGCAAGCAAAGCTTGAAAAAACCCGCTCCACCGCTTTATCTTCGGAATCTTGTTAAATGTATTAACACGCGTTATCGACGATAACTGAAAAACTACTGATCAGATCTTGGTTTAATTTAAATGGGACCAATGGAAGCACCAGCTTTCAAACAAAAAAAATAATACATAATCGGTCACGTGGAAAGAAGTAATGAGGTAACATACTTAAAAAAAAACAGTCGAATTAAGTAGCTCCTCCTTCATTGTGAAGTCGGTAAAAAAAACACTTTCAACGCCCTATATATTCTAGTAGACTTAAGCCTCCTAGACAATATAATCTAAAATTCAAGAAAAAACGACGAAATACTTTGATTCTCATATTATCTATTATTACTATATATTTACTTTATACTTTATATAATAAAATACCTAACGATATTAAAATTTAAGAAGGCAATAGTTTTTATAAGAATTTGAGTGACTGGCTATTAAGTAATTGTTTTTATTCTATAAACGAAATTATGAAATTTAGAGACAATAATATTTTTTTAATATTTGCACGTCTACATGCAGGCTGAATACATTGTACATAATAATATTTATAAGACCTTTTTTGACATGTATTCTGGCAAATAAACGTTTGAGTTTGAGTTTATAATTTTTAATTCTAGATAGGCAAGCATTTTACCACTATATCACCAGATAGAAAGTGACGATGCGGCCGAAGATAGAACATGCTTGCCTAGAAGGTACCTATTTGCTCTAGATTTGAAGACACCCAGATTGTACCATTCGGGTAACAAAACGTCAACCATAAATGGATGACGTTTGACAGTTTGCCTTGTTGTTAGATGCAAAAGGGCATGGAAGAATAATAATTATGCTTATCATGTAATTCTTGAGCACTCTCCAAAATCTATTTGTGGAGGTGACAAAATGGCATATAAATATATGCCATTATAGTCACTTTTACGAAAGAGATGACTAGTCAACGCTTATGCCTATTAAATATCTTTAGATCTATGCTGAGTACATAAATCACACTAGTATTATAATTTTGAAAGTTTATTTGTAAGTGTGTAAGTATGTTTGTTGAAGTGAAAACTTGTTTAGCGGCGTTGTACACTTTTTGGGATGGGTAAAAAATGTTAAACTCGCGTCAGGACATGTGAGCTGACCGAAAATTCGTAAGACGGAGGGAGAGTAGAACGCCCGACGGCGCGGCGTAGGAGAGGAAGTAATATCTCCCTCTTTTTCTACCGCGCGGCGAAAATGATGTTAAAGTTTTCACTTCTGCCGGCACTCCCGGAGTGAAACACGTTGTATTTTTTTCTCTTCACGCCGTAGCGGCAAATGGACTTGGATAACATTTTGAATGTACATAGCTTATACTTAGAATTAACACTTAGGCTACTTTTTAACTTGATATACGCGGGTAATACCGCGGGACACGACTAGTAATTAAAAAATAACTCTACAATTATCACAAAAAATAATTTAAACGCGAGCAAAGCTTAAAAACCGACTTCACCGCATATATTTTGGTTTTTGTTGGTTTACTCAAAAATCGATTAATCAATTTCGATAAAATTATGGGACCACCTCTTACATCATATATTAACAAACAAAAAACCATCAAAATTTATCCATAATTGGCGGAATTATCGCGTAACATACAAAAAAAAAGTACATGCAGTCGAATAGAGAACCTCCGTTTTTGAATTCCGTTGAAAATATGGCATTAACACAGGACTGTAATTCAATCTATGCCTACAGCTCTACAGTTGACAATGAAAAGTCGCCAGCGATAATTAGTGGCACCCTTGCGGTGGTGGACCGTGAGAAACTTTTTAGGGTGGGGCGTAAGGGATGAAAGTCAACGCTCAATAATTAGAGTAAAATGTTTTCAATCTTTAGTTATTAGGTCCCCGTAAGACGTTAATAATAAGGGAAGGATAATTTCGTCGTTTCAGGTAGGGCTTGAGTAGCTCAGCGGTTAGAGCAATAGGGCATGACACCCACGGCCGCGGGTTCAAACCCCGCCTCAAGCGATAATTTTTCCTTTCTAAATTTATCACTTATTAATACGTATAAAATCCGACAGCGAACTTCCTTTTCTTTTTTATATTTTCAACTTCGTTACTAAAACCTAGATGTAAAATTTAAGAGAGAGTGGGTGATAACCAACTTTAATTTGTTAAAGATTCTAAATGGTCATTTAAAAAATAAAAATGGTAAATGATACCTAAATATTGGTTGTCAAGAATTAGCTCCAACAGAATACCAGCGTCGGAGATAGGTGGGTGACTACCTTCTTCGATATTATGCTGAGTTGGGACCATTTTGTGTGAGTGCACATAAATGATTAGGGTAGTATTAAGTCTTTTAATTTCATTGTATTTATTCCTCATACTAGTTATTGATGTGACTTATACAAATAAATGTATATTTTTTTCTATAATATCATCTTCTGATACTCCACTTAATACATCGTTCGTCTTCGAGATAGTGCAACATCCTTGCAGTTCTTCGAGTTTCATTTGATATTTTTCTCAATTTGGCATCTGGTGCTCGCTATTTAGAATTTTGATTTCCATCATATCTCTTGTGATACTCGCAAGATTAAGACAATCGATTGACGTAAAACTCATCTAAATCGGCTTATGTTGTAGGTATGTATACATAAGCTGATTAACTTTACATACTCCTTTGCATCGTACAGTACGGTAAAATACGATGGAATTAGTTCGAATTTTAGATGCAACTAATTTTTTTTCGAGATTGTCGAGATTTCTTTTTATACTTTTTTTAAACAACAAATATTTTTAATTTCCTTACACATACTTGCATTAAAACTTTGCTTATTATAATATTTTATCAATATGTACGTATATACACAGTAAAAAGAAATGGAACTCACTGCCGTGTCTTTATTCCATAACCGGTAATAATCTGGGAGTCTTAGGTTTCTTCTAAGCATGCTACATCTTCGCCCGCATCATCGCTTTATATCAAATGAAGATGTGGTCTAATAACTGCTTATGTATTACTGTAAAAAAATACTTATTACTAAAAGTATTTTTTAAATATGTATGATGTGAAATGTTGTGCGAATGCTTGTTTATCACCCAAGAAAAAAAAAAAAACGCCCCGCAAAGTTATATTAATTGGGCATGTTGTGATGAATATAGCGCATACTTAAGACGCGTTATTCGGTCCACCACCTATGGTCCCTAATAATAATTTAGAATCCCGTAATATCAAAGTAACATCAACATTTTAATTCTAAGTGCCAAATTTTCTTCTAAAACGGACCAAGCCCAAAGCTCCCAGCAACTTTATAATGAGTTCGTTAAGCCAGCTCTTTCAAGATAACGTTATATTGGGTAGCATTTTGATTGATTTTTGTTCTGAACGCTGAAGTTTCGACGCTCATTAGAGTTTGGTGTTTCGATCGAACTAGAGTGCTCTCTACTAAGTTTACTAAAAGACTAAGTAGCTTAAAGCTTTATGTATAACAGTATCTTTCTATACTACATACATACATATATATACACGTTATTCAGTATGACGATGATATTAGTAAGGTATGGGCGTATGGCACAAACATACCTTATGTACAGACTAACTGCCCTGCATTTTGTGCTCGCCTGGCTTGCTACCAAAGTAGCTTACCACCATCAAGTTGAAAGTCTGCCGTCAAGCCAAATACGGTGTTCCGGCAGTTATCCTTGAGAGCCTGCGTATTCCAGGTCTAGTGTGTTTACCAGCTTCGATCACATCGTCACTTACCATCAGGTGAGATAGTGGTCAAACACTAGCCTGTCATAAAAAAAAAAAAAAAAAGTCCCGGAACCGTGGGAATTCCGGGATAAAAAGCTGTCTATGTGTTGATCCAGGGTGTCAGCTACCTCCATACTAAATCTTATCAAAATTTATCAACCCGTTTAAGCGTTAAGAAGTAACAAATATATAAACACAATCACAAACTTTCGCCTTTGTAATATTAGTGTGATTTTGTAGTTAAAGCATTAACAATACTAGGTAGAATTAAAATTAGTATATTTGGAAAGTAAAATTTATCGCCTGTGGCGGGAATTGAACCCTAAGCCATTAGATGTCATGTCATGTTCAATTGCTCTAACTGCTGAGCTGCTCAAGCCCTTTTTTTTTTTTTTTTTTGTGGGGGGGAAAATGCCTGGCATTTCCTTTCCTTCCCAGGGATGAAGGAAAGGGGTATGTGGGGCTTGAACCCACTAAAAACCCCCCGTGAGCAGTCCCTCGCCGAGGTGGGGCAAGATAGGGTCGCGCTAGCAGTCACTATCTTGCCCCGGCGGTAGGCCCGGATGCAAACTTCTCCGGACCACTGCGCCCATGAAGGGGTGACCTTGCTCACCAAGGCCACCCCTCAGACGTGTGGGGCCGTGCAAGTCAGTGGAGAGATGCCCTGACTCTCCACCAGTGACCCCACTACAGAGGAGGAGAGAGAAGGCGTGCGAATTGCCTCCTCCTTCCCCCCGTCCGTCTGCGCCGGAGCGGGTCAGATCGAGGATCGACCTCTATGGCCCGCTCCGCGGCCTCCTTCTGCTTCATCACTGCTTCGCAGAAGGAGACCACCGCCTGCCACGATCTCTCGCTGCCGAGCATGGCGTTTACCACGCTCGGCAGGGAGAGATCTCCGCCTATCAGCGCTGAGAGCGTGTGCCGCTGTGGGCCCCAAGCGGCACACACCTCCAGCGTGTGGAGCGCCGTGTCCTCCGGCGCTCCACATTCGTGGCAGGCCGGAGTCGGCTCCCGTCTCGCGATTTGGTGCAGGTACTTTCCGAAACATCCGTGTCCGGAAAGCACCTGCACCAATCGGAAAGTCAGCGACCCATACCGCCGCCTCACCCACCTCCGAAGGATCGGGCGGATGGCCTCCACCGTCCACTGCCCAGGTACCGGTGGAGCCAGGTCCTCCGTCCACCGCCGCAACAGGGGAGCCCGCGCCATTCGCCGCATGCGGGTGACCTCTTCCCACGCTGGGGTGTCTCCGCGGGATCTCCTCGCCGCCACAAAGTGGTATACTTCGGCGAGAATCTCCGCTTGGAGCTCCCAGGGGGGGTCACCCGCAAGCACGCATCCCGCCGTCCAAGAGACCGTCCGGTAGCCGCGTATCGCCCTCGTCGCGATGACCCGCTGCGGACGACGCAGCAGGCTCTTGTTCCCGCGGTTGAGGGCGTCCACCCAGACCGGTGCCCCGTACAGGGCCATACTCCGGATCACTCCGGAGTAAAGCCGACGGCAGACCGCACCCGGGCCGCCCACGTTGGGCAGCAGTCTCCCTAAGGCAGCCGCAGCCCCCACAACTCTCGGGGTCAGCTGGGTGAAGTGGACCCCGAAAGCCCACCTTCCGTCCAGGATGAGACCCAGATATTTCATCTGGGTCCCAACCGGAATCAGGACCCCGTCAAGCTCCATCCGCGTTCCTGGAGGGGGTCCCCCCCGAGGCCCATGGAACAATAGGGCCTCGGTCTTGGAAAGAGCGACCTCCAGACCCAGAGAGCGTATGCGGCCAACCACAAGATTTGTGCCCACCGTGGACAACCGCACTACCTCCCTTAGGTCCCTCCCTCTGGCTACGACTAGGGTATCATCCGCGTAGCACGCGACCTGCATGTTTGCGGGGAGCGTGCCACGAAGCACCCAGTCGTAGCCTATGTTCCACAGGAGCGGACCCAGCACCGACCCCTGTGGGACCCCGCAGGCGACGCGACGGCGCCTCATACCGTCCCGTCCTACCACAAGGATCTCGCGATCCTGGAGGTAGTCAGCCAACAGCCTCCGCAGGTACAGAGGCACTCCATGATAGTGGAGCGCCTCCAGTATTGTTCCATGCGGGAGGCTGTTGAAGGCGTTGGCTATATCAAGCGAAACAGCCAACGCCTTGTCCCCCTCCCTGACCGCGTCCTGCGTCCACCCCTTGAGCCAGAGCAGGGCGTCTATTGTAGAGCGCCCCGCTCTGAATCCGTACTGGGCCTCGGACAATCCAGGCCCAGTACCCTCTAGGTGCTGGATGACACGGGAAGCCACTACCCTCTCCAGCAGCTTACCCGTGTCATCCAGCAACACTATAGGCCTGTATCCGGAAGGCGAGTCAACAGGTCGACCCTCCTTCCGTAACAGGCACAGTCGGCCGTCTTTCCACAACTTCGGGAACCGTCCTGACGTGAGGCATGCGTCGAACAGTTCCCGAAGCCACTCACCCATCTCCCCCAAGGCGATCTGTAGGACCCGCCCTGGAATGCCGTCTGGGCCCGGTGCCGTTCTTTTCCCCCGCAGGCGGCCGATTGCAGTCTCTATCTCCACCTCTGACAGAGGCGGGATAGAGGTCGGCTCTAGCTCCTCCAGGGAGACAGGCGCCATTATCGGGGGCACGTGGTCAGGGCTGCTCACGGGGAACAGCCCTTCCAGCACCCTACCTAGAAGTTCTGGCTCTAGGGACTCCGCGATGCGGGCAGTCTGGCCTCGGAACTTTTTCCGGACTGCCCTGTACGGTCGCCCCCAAGGGTCCCTGTCTAGCCCCTCCAGGGCTTCGTCCCAGGCTAGTGACTTGGCCCGGCCGATGGCCTGCTGTAGCTCCCGCTTGGCTTCGCGATATACGCCATAAAGCTGAAGCTCAACAGCCATCTCCTCGGCCGACATCTGCTCGTCGGTCCGGCCCCGACGCCGCTTCCTGCAGCGGGTGTAGGGCCGCCGAGCCCCGGAGCAGACAGCCCGGAGATCTGCAATCTCCGAGCTCCACCAGTACACCGAGTGGTGTTCGAGACGGCGTCGAGACCTTGGCATAGCCGTGTCACAGACGGCCGTCATCGCTACACGAAAACGGCTCGCCTCGACGTCCACATCCTGGTGCGTGGAGGCAGCAATCCACGACTGGACGATTGCCGCCTCTTTTGCCAGTTCGACATCGAGGCGACTTACCGTCCAGCGCGGGAAATCTGCCCGAACCTCGCTCTGGAACTCACTGCGGCTGTCGGAGGCGCAGACCTCGAACCTTATATATTTGTGGTCCGATAGAGTCTCCACCTCCGACAAGACATTCCAGGCCCGGACACGTGCTGCAATAGACGGGGTGGCGAACGATACGTCCACCACGGACCCCCCGTTCCACCGCACACACGTGTGGACCGACCCTCTGTTCAGCAAGGTCAGTCCTGAGGCAACTATCCACTCCCTGACAGTCGCACCGCGAGACTCAGTGGAGGGATTGCCCCAATCCCGGGCCTTGGCATTCAGGTCCCCCAGGAGGAGGACTGGCAGTGGCACTTGCCTTCTTACCGCTGCGGCTAGGAGGTCCAGGAAAGCCTCCAGCTCCGCAACGGTTTTGTTGGGGGAGAAGTATACGCCAACGATAGCATACTCCCCCCACTTTGCAACCACATACCCCGAACCCTTCTCTCTAACTGAGAGGGGTGGACTATCACCCCCCCGCTTAACAATAGCAACGGAGCCGTTCAGGTCCCCAGCCCAACAGGAATGCGAGGGAACATAATACGGCTCCGCTGCAACCGCCACGTCTACTTGCCACTGCGCCAGGGTCTGCATAAGCAGATCTTGTGCCCTAGCGCAGTGGTTTAAATTAGTCTGGAGGAAGTTGTGATGTCGAACCCGATCCATTAGTCGGACATCACAACCTCCTCGCACGCCGACTGGCGTGCCACCTCGGGGGCAGCCTGGCTGGTTGCCGCAGGGAGGGCCTGGGTCCTAGAGACTCTCCCCTTCGTCTTCGGGGGGGCGCAATTACGTGCCCCCATTACATGCCCGGAAGGCCGCCCCGACTCAGCGCATATCGCACAGCGGGGCTCGGCCCTACCGCAGCTGACCGCCCGATGGCCTGGGCCTCCACACCGGAAGCACAGGTCTCCCCTATCAGCGGATGCAGGACACTGGGTGCGCGTATGTCCCAGCCCCATGCACTTGAAGCAGCGCATGGGACGCGCCGCCAGTGCCACTACACGCACTGAGCTCCACCCCACTAGTAGCCTCCCCTTTTCCAACAGCACTTTGGCTGCTGAAGTCGGACAGGATACGAGGGTGGAACCAACGCCGCTTACGCCGGGACGAATTTCTCCTGCCTTCACCAACCGGACGTCACAACCACCCGCCTTGGCTACCGCCGCCGCCACTTTCTCTTTGGTAGCCGCATCATCCAAGCCCGTTATCCTCAGGTCGGCGGTTTTAACGGGCCTGGCGATGTTAGCTACCTCGGACAGGACTTCACGGAGTTTCTCCGCGAGCTTGTCCGCCTTCTCGTGATTTTGGGAGCCAGGAATCTCCAACATCCTGGCTCCCGTGGCCGTCTGGCGGAAGCGGAGCTGGTCAATCCCCAGCTCCTGGAGATCGATTTTCCCCTGTGCCACGTCCATCACGGTGCTGTAGGTGACCCCCTTCTCCGCAGCCTCAGGCAAAAGGGACATAACTACAGCCGCGGACTTTGGAGGTCTCAGCACCGCCTTAGCCTTCATGGCAGTAGAAGCTGCCGGGGCCGGCTTTGACTTCGCGGATGAAGAACGCGCCGCAGGGGCAACCGCTGGAGTGGTATGAAGAAGGGAGGACTTCCCCTTCCCTTTCCCTTTTCCCTTCCTTACCACCGTCGCCCAGGTCTCCGCTTGAGTCACCGTGGAGGAGGCTGCCCCAGAGATAGCGGGACCTACAGCCGATACCTCCAAAGGAGCGGCGACAGTCTGTGTTGCCTGACCGGACCGCTTACCCAACTTGTGCGCGGGATTGCGAGCCGGCTTATGAGTCGGCTTGGGTGGCGCGGTGGCTGCCGCTGCCTTACTGGCAGTCTTAACGTCCGCCTTTAGAGGTGGACGGACCGTCGGGGCAGGCAGAAGCCGGTCCTCAACCCCCGCGAGTCGGGCATTGAGCATTTGCCCGAACGTAACGGTCAAGGACCGTCTCAGCTCCTCCACTATTTCGCCACCCAGCTGAAGAGCGGGGGGTGCCTGCTTCTCAGCGACGGCTGCTGCTGTGGTGGCCGCTGCAGCCTCCGACTTGGCTTCGGTAAAACCTCGACGCAGCGCCTTTACTTCCGCCTTGCGCGACTCGACCACAAGGCGCAGGCGGGAGTTCTCCGCTCTAAGCCGCCGCGTCTCTTCCGCCTCGCTCCTGCTGGCCAATGCGTCGACAACCTCTCTCAAGGTAGATGTAGACCGCTTAAGGCGACCCACAAACTCGCCTTTGAGGTTGCCAGACTTCTTGGCAACCTCTAAAATGCAGGCAAGGCTTTCGCCCGCATGCGCCCTCAGTTCTTGTGCGTTCAGCGCGCTGACGTCTCCGACAATAGCACCGGCCTCGGACTCGCTTTCGGTGCCGGTCGCAATGCCGGCGACTACAGCGGGTGATCCTCTCTTGTATCGCCTTGTACGCAGGAGCTCATCCAGCTCTCCATCTGACAACGTCGGAGAACTCCTGACAAAGTCCTTTCTTGAAGGACCCGCTTTTGCGTTTCTCTTCCCCCCCCGTTTAGCGGTATGCACCTTGGCGGCCGCCGTCCCTTCGGTCTCCGTGTCCGAGTCCAAATGCCCGGGCACAAAGAACGAAGAAGACGGCCGCTTTCGGTGGCTACCTTCCCCCACGTCTACTTCGGACATATCCGACGACACTCCCACACCCTCCATTGAACTCTCCAAGAGGTCCGCAGGAGGGTAGGAGTGGCCCTGAGAAGGGCCTTTTTCTCCTACGGAAGCCTCTATGAGGTCCGTAGAAGGGTCGGAGGAGGGGCCCTGAAAAGGGCCTTTTGCATACCTCCCCGACGCGTCCCGCAATTTCGGCATCCTGTCACAGTACACAGTTACCGCACGTAACAACTGTGAGGCAGAGTATTAGCCTGTCTGAACACCTGCGTTACCGGGTTCAGACAGTTTCCAGGGGCACCACGTGGAGGTTCTCTGCGCTTATGGGGGAGCTGCTCAAGCCCTGCCTGAAGCGAAGAAATTATGCTCCACTAATCCGCAGCAAAATTATAACGATAGACGGCGTCACACTTCCCCATAACACATAAATAAAAAGGAAAGGATAATTTCTTCGCTTCAAGCAAAACTTGAGTAGCTCAGCGGTTAGAGCAAAGGCCGCGGGTGCTAAGCCCGCCGCAAGATATTATTATTCTTTTTTTACCGACTTCACAAAAAAGGTGGAGGTACTCAATTCGACTGTACTATTTTTTGTTCCAAAGCTGATGCTTTCCTATTGGTCCCATTTAATTTTAAACAAGATCTGATCAGTAGTTTTTAGTTATCGTCAATAATGCGTGTTTAATACATTCCTTTACAAAACATTACGTTTCGAAGACAAAGAGGTGAAGTCAGTTTCTTTGAAGCTTGTTTAATCTAATACCTTTAAACGAGACATTCTTGTATATATATTATGTTATGCTTGTATCTTATATAATATATTTGTTATCAGGATCTCGGAAACGGCTCCAACGATTTTCATGAAATTTTGTATGCAGGGGGTTTCGGGAGCAATTAATCTATCTAGCTAGGTTTCAATTTTAGAAAACGTCGTTTTATCCGTGTTTTCAGCCGATAAAAGCTCGGTCATCCGGGTACTTACTTGTAATGACGGCACTATCACGGCATTTTGGAATATCAATATCAAATAATTGAAAAACCACGAAACAACAAAATCATAAAAATTGCCTCCGACCATTTTTCATCCACTTTCCCAATCGCACCCAATTTGTCAGTATAAATGGCAGTTCCATTACGTTTCCATGTATTATTAATTTACCAACGTTCAGGAGTTAGGCAGGTGTCACTAGATCTCGGCATTTGATAACTTCACTAGTTGATTAACGATCTCACCCCTGTTATGCAATTTTAAACTTTACTACTTACAAAACAACGGTAAGTTTTCTGAACCAATCTTTTACAGCTGTTTGAAATACATGTCAAATAATAAAGAACTGTATTGCATGTACAATGGGTTTGGTTTAGATTGTGTTGGAGTTTGAAAGGTTGAAGGTCAGTTTACATAGTGTTTTGCAGTCACCAAAAATGTCGTAACGGTGAAATAAATGGGGTGCTTGACTACTGATATTATTATTATGTAAATACAGGTTATGGTAACAATGTTCGACGTGAGAATAAAATGCTGGTTTTATTATGATGAAGTATAAGATTTGACAGGATCAACATTCAAAGAAATCTGTGTAAGTGTTACCATAATAATATAAACTCAACAAAGTTTAATGAATGTGCGAGTAAACGTTATCGTATTTTTCTACCGACTTCACAAAAAATGAGAAGTTACTCATTATTTGACTGTATTTTTTTATGTTTGTTACCTCATAACTTCTATTCACGTGAATTGATTTTGAATTTATTTATTTGGTTCGAAAGCTGTTGCTTTCCCATTGGTCATATTTAAATTTGATCAAGATCTGATCAGTAGTTTTTGAGTTATCGCCAATAATGCGTGATTAATACATTTAATCTGATCAAAGTTCCGGTGATGTCGGGTTTTTTAAGCTTTGCTTGCGTTTTTATATCTACTCACTATTTAAGACTTAACCTTAGTCGACTACAAAGTACTAATGTCGAATTTTTTACGTTTTTAAACCTAAACTATATACCATAAATATACTATAAATTATGTGTAATACTCACGATAGTTTTCATTTTCAAATTATGGGTGCTAATTGCCTGAAGTAAGGAATAAATATGAATATTGAAAAAGTTTACAGCGTAATAAAAAGTTTACATGATTATAAACTGCCCGTTGGCTTAATTGGGTGGCATACGCCTTCTAAGCAGGGGTTATCGGGTTCGATTCCCGACGGAAACACAAGTTTTCTCCCCATGTTCTCCAATTTGTGTTTCTGGTTCTGGTTGTGATTGTGTGTGTGATGTGAATGTTTCCGGCACCCACGACACAAGTCATCGAACTTAGTGTGGGGCTGTGAGTGTGAAAGCGTTTATGTTTTATGTTTATGATTCCTAATTATCAATAAATAGAATACCTTGAGCCATGCAAATAAACACGTTGCCGGAGCATAGGGGTGCTTTCATCAATATCCTGTCACGTGCGTGTGATCACCACGCGTTTGTGATGAACGTGACAGTTTTTGTCACTTTTTAGAAGATTTGGAACTTTCAGTTTATATGGATGTATAAATTAGATAGATTGATTGCTATATTTTAAATGGTATGTTGGTAATACAATGGTGCCGATTCTGTTGTCCAGAATTAGACTAAAGTAGCCTAAAATTAGTTTTAGTCCTGCTTTAGTCCAAAACCTATTCAGAAAATGCAAGATTAGACCAAAATTAAGTTTGATAGGACTAAGTTAGTTTAGTTACTCTATTTAGTGAAAATGACCAAATTCTTATTCTGATGTACATGTTTTACGTCAAATTAAGACTAAAAATAGAAACTTTAAACTCAAATTAGTCTGTATGAAAAAGGTCTGGATTATTTCTAATGTGATCTTATACTTGAAAGAATAACACGTGCAATTAATGAAGCAAATACTGACCTACAAAGTCTATAATGGAGGAATATGTGATTGCGGCTCTTGTGAATATATTTCAATTTGGTTGCTGTCAAAATCAATTTTAGTCCTGTCATTTCAACTTTTAAATTAAGTTCAACGTAAAATCAGAATAGCGTTTAGGTATTCTTTGACTAAAATTAGTTTAGTTTAGGTTAGTTCGGTGCTCAACAGAATTAGCACCAATAAATGTGTGCAGCCTATGTCTAGCGGCACTAGTATCATCGTCGGTGTTGTGAAGGGATCAATCTCTATCAGATACTATCAATTCCTGTTCAGCCGGTCAGAGCTGCATCGTATCATCGTTTCAAATAAGCACTCGTATGGAATGAAATTCCTTATCCGGATGTGTGCGTATAAGTATCTCGGGAGTTTTCAAGTCACGAGTGAACACTTCATGGTAAACGTGCTCTATAGTCGTCATTCACCTTTTGGTACCACGTGAGATAGCGATCGAACGTTAGGCTAACCGAAAAATAAAAGGGGTTATGCCATTCTGCTACACGGCTTTTGCTTAACCATACATTGAAACCACTGGGCTCCACCGAACAAAACTTAACTAAACTGTTCCATACAACTTGTTACCAAAAACTACGAGCATAATAAAAAACATAACAAACAAACGCATTCACACTCACAGTCTCGCGCTAAGTGCAAAGATTTGTATCGTGGGTGCCGCAAACATTTATATATCACACACACAATTACACCCAGCTTCAGAAGCACAAAATGTCCCTGAGGGAGAAAAAATGTGCTCCTGCCGAGAATTGAACTGAGGACCCATTGTGCAGAGGGTAGAAGCTTGTCCACTGCTACAAAAACAGCAATTCAGCAGATTGATTTGATAAAATAAAATATCCCTATGTTACCTTGTTTAAAGGAAAATATATTTTCAGTTAATTAATATGTCCGGAGCGCCGATGGCCCCGTGACACCTTGTGATATGACGCGTGACATCTTGTTGATTACCGGCGTGACATTTTACTGGCTACCGGAGGCCTTTCTGTTTCGTAATGATAGGGCGTAATGAAAGTTTAATCTTCTCAGTAGTAAAATATAAATTAGCTTTATTGTCATTATATTATTTGTCGAATATAGTTATTGTATTTGTTGAAAATTATTGTGATTAAGCTTGATATAAGTTGAGATTCTTCGCCGATGTACTGTTTAAACCACTGCACATATATTGAAGATGCCAATTTCTAGGCGCCAAGTAAATTTGAGTTGATTAGAATTGAATGAAAAATACAATTGATATTTTATTTGAAATACTAAGTGTGACAAGTATTTTCTAACATTTAACATGCACTTAAAGTACTTTATTGAGTCTTATAAACCTACACTTGAATAGAGTATAACATACTCCAGGAGCTATCCTTCCTTATCGTATGGATTATAACATAGGCAGTCTTGGTGTAAGGGTATAAAAGCTATAAAAAAGCACACTAAATCAAATAACCAAACAGTGGCGTGCGGTTGTCACGTCAGAACTGACTGTCACGCCGCATATCAACCGTACTGTCACGTTGACGGGACACAGCAATTTAGGCGTGTTCCTAACGCGAATTTGTCGCTTCAGAAACTGTGAATGAATGTTTGCCCTAAATGAATTTACGTTGGTGAATTTCTAAGGTACATAATAAACAATTATTTTATCAGGCAACAGAAAAAAAGGCAAGGTGGTGTATTCTTTTGCAATAAGTATAATAAACGTAGTGGCAAATCGCTTATATTGTACAAGAAGAATTTTCACTGCTAAATCATTTCTCATTTTAATTCATCTGGAAAATTCGGAAACATGTAAACAAAGACGAAATTTTAATTCTTCTTGCTTACGATGCTTTCCTGTGAGGAATAACTACTAAAATTATTATTATTCAAAACATAACATAAACGCTATTTCACCGACAGCCTTACACTAAATTTGACGACTTGTGTTGTGGGCGCTGGAAACATTCACATTACACACATAATCAGAAGCAGAAGCACAAATTTCAAATTTCCATAATAATGGTTGATTGACTTTGACGAGGGAAATGCCCCCCCCCCCCCCCCTCTAGGTGAGATAACAGTCAAACGTATGCCTATCTACAATAAAGAAAAAACGTTACCTAACTCCAAATAATTGTTCTATCACAATTATCAAAGCAGATGAGGGCATCTGCTTGTTACACCTATAAATTATACTTAGTCCACAAGTATAAACAAACCTAGATTGCTCTAATCAATCCCCTGCCCATAAATTAGTACAAATGTATGTAGGCAGACGCAAAACAAACAAACAGTTAAAAACGGGGGCTCAAAGTAATTTGCATATGGATAACACTCGCAGATGTGTCACCTACGCTGTTTTACTGAGAGGGACGGATTTTTCGTTTTACGTTTTAGGTTCAGCTTTTCAAGCAAAAAGAGTTTTGTAAAATTTGTTTGTGTTGAAATATTTTTTACCGACTAGCTTAACATTTGTACGTTATTAAATTTACGTTTACATTAATATTTTTAATTATGAACGTTAAGTAAGAGTTAAAGCGTGATATTTTTCAAGAAATTTTGTTAAGAATTTTGAATAGCTCGTTGGCTTAGTTAGATGCGCGTTTGCGTCCATCTTCTAGGGTAACGGGTTCGATTTCCTACAGGAACACATTTCCTCCCAAAGGAAAATTGTTTCTGGATCTGGTTGTGATGATGTGTGTGACGTGAATGTTTCTGGCATCCACGATAAGAGAGATAAGTAATTGAACTTAGTGTGGGGCTGTGAGTGTGAAAGCAATTATGTTATGTTTATAAGAAAACAGACAAAAAAGATACCAGCGTAATAAACAATTCTAATGATAGTAAGCAGTTCGCTTTATCCCAGCAGCGCCACCCGAAACTTGAAAATCAAAGGTTGTCATGGACTTACAATGCGCTCCTCTGCTTTTTATTTACTTTTGTCTATACCAATGTTGTAAAATACACACAGCTATGGAAAAGTCAATCTTTAATACCTTATGCAATTTTTAGCAAGTCTATACAATATAACTAATCTTGATGATATTAAAAGTATTGATGAACCCTGATAAAAGACAAGTTACTTTTTAGTGGACTTCTACACAGAAAAAGAGAGCTTATTTGAGTAAGTATTGCTTTATTATTTTATTTTTACTAACAGACCGGAGCAGGTGGTTTCATAAAATTTGTGTCAAAAAAGTATGAAGGGTTCCGATACAGGATAATTTATCTTTTGGTTAAACATATAGTTATAATAGCTACTTAGGGTTGAGTTAGGATTATAATTAGCAGTTATTACAAAATTCGTCGTATACATTCAAAGCGTATTGGATATTATAAATTATAAACTGGACCTTATTTACTTGTGCTCTAACTAAACATTTGCTAGCCATGCAAATCTACATAATACGATAGTAATCTTTAGGGTAGATAGTAATGAATATGTTATCTAATCACCCTTCAATATTTTTAGTGGGCACGTGCTGTTCGCAATTTGGCAGTTGCTTCTGATAAGATACACATTTTGCAAATAAATGTCATGTTATGACTTACAATGTAGGTAATCATCAATAACACATTGATAAGCATGCTCAAAAATACATTGAAAACAAAAGACAAGCTGACCGTTGAAACACTCAAATTTAACAATGAAAATGAAGAGAAGGTACTCATCAAATATTATTCGAAACACAAAAACAGAACACACAATCAAAACCATACCTATAATCACTAAAAACTGTAACTCCCAATCTGTAGAGTCAAATCATCGAGGGGACAAATAAAAGCAACACTTCATATTTGTTATTACGAGCAGGCGCGGGAGGGCGCCATTCATATTCAAATCACTTTCAAATCTACAACTATTATTATACCGGAGCATTGTGTCGGTCCTTCGGGACCTATATCATTATTCGTCGTCCTTCAAACCAGCGCCCCATGTAAAAGTATTGTTGTGTACCAAACCTCCAAACGCGTGGGCCAACCCCAGGGTGATCCAAAAGAGTTTTATATCAATTTACAACCTATTTGCTGTCTTTCCATTCAAACCACGGCCATTCAGACACATTTTACGGTTTATAACACCATTATCGTCATTATAAAAATACAATTCTACAATGATTTGTGGACGATAAAAAAATAACAAATTTTAAAGTAAAATTTTATAGTGAATTTCTATCAGCAATAAAACATTAGTGTCTCGTAGATCTGTGAATTCATCGGCTCCTTTTGGAGGTAATTTATGTGACGCTAAACATTTTTATGTCAAGTTAATGTTGGATTTGATTCTAGTATCGGTTTGTCTAATGCAACTGGCGCCTGAATTCCGGGCGGTTGTCGGCGGACGTCCTCTGTAATAAAATTTGGTCCCAAACAAACATCAACTTTGGCACCCTCCCTTGTTTTTTGAATAAGCATGTTCTGTTTTGTCGGGATCAAGTTCATCTTGCTCGAAATGTTGACTAGATTCATCATCCTCGCTGTCAGATCAATAGTGCTTTGCGAGTTTTAGTCGGTAACTTTAAATAAACTTAATCGCATCTGTTCTAGCTTATTAATTGTACGCGACCTTTTTGCGGTTTTATTATTTAATCGCCGTCGATATCACATGTCGAGTTAGATATATTTTGCTTTATACAATTTAACATTTTTATTTCAGACAAGACAAAAATAATACTAAGGTTTTTTTATTGCTTCTGTAATATTAAACAACTACCTATAAACAAACTTTAATTTGTTAATTACTATAACTAAATTAATAAAATTAAAATGCAGTCCAAAGCAGTGTCTCGTTCAAATATTAATGATGGAGGTAAATTTAAATGTCATTTATTGTAGATGTGACAAGTTTTCGTTCCGATATTTATATTTAATTTAAAATGTGAAAAATCTTTTTGATCAAGTTTTTTTAATTGTCCAAGATAAAACACCCTTCAAAACCAGTCATTCTAGGGTTCGTATGTACCTGTACCATAATCAACCACATCATCACTTACCATCTGTTTATAAAGTGAATAAACGCTAGCCTATCAGAGAAAACCAAAATTATAAGGATGGTGTAACATTTCCCAGCTGAGCCTCCATAGCCGAAGTCTTTCACCTGCACGTGGTATCTCTGCTGATTAAATACTGAGGCTTTGGTGTTTTAAACCTAGTGTTCCCACGGAGGGGCTGATGATGAGGCTTGCGCCCGGTCATACAAACTTGTACTTAATCGTATTCAAAATATGAGACGACTATAAGCATTTAAGTTGTATATTAAAACCATGTAGGTAAGTTAATTAGTAACATTTGTATTATCAACCCTAAAGGCACTAACTACATAAACATACAAAAGAAAAACCAAAACACCGTGTCACAAGTCCTTTGTCCAATCATTATTCAATACTCGTCTGATAAGGCAAGGCGCTTACATCATTCTGATGGGCCATACAAACATTTTTAGAGTAAAGTGGCAATGATTCCACATTATAAACACATATCACCTAGCATTTCCGTCGATGGTGTTAGAATGATAAATTCCGGATATGACATTACTAAAGCCATTGTTTCAGAGACAATGCTGGCAGACAGACAAAAAGAAGATGAATAAATATAAATCATATTAGAGCCACTCGAAAACTGGTCTAAGAGTTTTGTTTTACTTTGAGGTAGAGAGTGATTAATAATTTAGTAGAGAACTCAAGGCAGTTTGGTTTCTTATCTCTAAAAACTTAAAAAAATAGATGTGGTTGAAATGTTATGTAGCTGACTGGTTCCGATTTGACGTGTATGTTTGTACATTTGTCTGTCGGATGGACAGAGAACTACCGATAGATTGAGTACCATATACGATTTTTCTAGAAATCGGACCTCAGGAGTCGCTGTCGTTAACCAAATAGGAACAAGATGGGGATCTTGTTCCTATTTGGTTAATGACAGTCGGATGCGCTGCTCAAATGAAATGAAAATTAACAATATTTCAATTAAAATCCAATAACTTATGTGAAAACTTGATGAACTTAACTTTTTATATGTCTCTCTAATTATTAAACAAACAAACGCACTCACACTCACAGCCCCTACTATGTTCAAAGACTAGTATCATGGGTACCGGAAATATTTACATATAATGATCTACACTTCATTTGTTTTTCATTAATAGTGATTAAATGATTATACTTTAACTATCAATACTGTAACTATCAGGTAACATAATATTGTGATATTCATTATTATTTTACATGTCATATGAATTATTTTTATTGTTATTCTATTATCTCCCATAATGTCAAAAAAACCTTGCAAAGCATTGAGATTTGTCAGTTCACCAATACATTATCCTTGATTCTATCAACATAAAAGCATGTTTATGTAAACAATTTAAGATAAAATGATTAAAACGCAAACAATGCTTTAAAAAACCGACTTCATCGCTACTATTTCGGGTTTGGCTTAACCGATTTAGATAAATTTTATATAGGACCACCTCTGAAGTATACTCTACCAAACAAAAAAAAACATCAAAATCGATTCATAATTGGCGGAGATATCAAACAAACAACAAACAAACGCATTCACACTTACAGCCCCACACTAAGTTCAAAGACTTGTATTGTGGGTGCCGGAAACATTCAAATCACACACACATTACACCCAGAACCAGAAGCACAAATGTCCCTTGGGAAGGAATTTGTGCTCCTGCCGGGAATCGAACCCAGGACCCACGGCGCAGATGGCGGACACCTGTCCACTGCGCCAACTGGGTCGTCAGATATCGCATAAAATATATACAAAAAACATACAGTCGAATTGAGAACCTCTTTTTTGAAGTCGGTTGAAAAGGGCACTGACTACCAAGCCAGTGGAACTAAAAAAAACAACTTTAGTAGAGGCTAAAACTTTTTTTTAAAAGCGTATTTGTACCGTTACACGCATCCGATTACATCGCCATAAAACATAATATTTATTTGTAAACTTTATTGAAATCGTCGGCGATATTGACTGACCTCTGACCCCTGTTTCTGGGTCTAGTCAAGATAAATGTTTTGAGAAACATAAGGATAACTTGATATTGGTAAAGTTTACGAAATAGCAGCGGTTTTAATAGAAATTGAAATCTAGAAAGGTTTAAAAAATATGATCCAAGTTACGGATTTTTTAATTTTATTTGTATATCATGTATACAAACATATTTACTGCACCGCCACCCTTTTCTCTGCACCTCCAGGATGACTGGCAGAAAATGCTATTCTAGCATTAAGTCCTCCTTGTACTGTTGTTTTGTGCAAAAGTATTAAATAAAATAAATAAATAAATGTATTCACCAAAGTTTGATTATTATACGAGTTAATTCCCACAAGCCCGTTTTACCATCTAACAACAAGACAAACTGTCAAACGTCATCTTTCTATGGTTGACATAACTCCAGTTCACCCGCAGCGTTTCGCTTCTACGCTTACCATCCGTACAGCGAAGACGTGGAACTCATTGCCATCGTCTTTGTTCTCCGAACAGTATAATCTGGGAGTCTTCAAGTCAAGAGTGAATAGGTATATTTTAGGCAAGCATGCTGCATCTTCGGCTACATCATCGCTTTCCATCAGGTGATATTGTAGTCAAATGATTTCCTACCGAACATAAAAAAAATGTAACTTGTAAAAAAATATTTAAGAATACCTACAGGCTATAAATTGTCTTTATTCGAAATAAACATAAACATTGTAATAAACTACTATCTTATTTCCTACATGACGAATGCTAAATCTTCCGTATCTAAGGTACTTAGAATAATATTAAATGGAGAGTGTGCGCAGGAATTACATGATTTAATTCCCCCTTGCCCTTTTTACCACCTAACAACAAGACAGATTATCAAACGTCATCCTTATATGGTTGACGTACCTCCAGTTCGCTCGAAGCGTTTTGCTTCTAAGTTTATCATCCGTACAGCGAGTGAGTGGAACTCATTGCCTGCGTCTTTGTTTCCCGAACAGTACAATCTGGGTGTCTTCAAGTCTAGAGTGAATAGGTATCTTCTAGGCGAGCATGTCACATCTTCAGCCGCATCTTCTCTTTCCATCAGGTGAAATAGTGGTCAAATGCCTGCCTATCTAACATAAAAATAATAAATATAAAAAAAAAACATTAATTTGTACACATCATTCCTTCGTTACGGCAAAGCATAACACTAGTAACTACAATATTAACGCAGGCACCTAAGCAATCCAATAAATAATAATAATACCAGCACTTTTTGTCGAAAACTTGATTGAATTAGGCTAACAAGTAAATCTGCTTAACTTACTGAGTATCTAGAAATCAAACTTTTATTAGTCCATGTAGTAGCGGTACCAAGGTCACAAAACAAAATGCACAGTACAAAATCCATCACCTAATTATTTTTTTATTATTTATTTATTGAAAATATACTTTGCAGACGAACGTCACAGAACGAAATGTGCCAAGAGTAAGAACAAGATTCAGGGTCTGAAAACATTCTGGTATTTTAGAAATAACCCTGTATACTATATCGATATAAAACGCAGCAGCAAATAATTCCAAAAGTTTTTGAAAGCTTTTCCCTACACCGCTCAGGCGTGCGATAAATTTTGACACGTCTAAAAATAGCCGTCAAAATTCATCTGATGTTTTTGGCGCTCGCTCGCTTTTAATTAAATCAGCACATCAGCACAGTGAAGCGCTTTAGTCTCACCACCCTTTCCAGCAAACCTTATCAAAGGAAACGTCATAAGTGACAGTATCTGATTGAATCGGCGCAAATGCCTCGAAATAAGGGCATTGTGGAAGCTTCAAATTTTTTTTTTTTTTTTTTTTTTTATTATTTGTGACAGGCTAGTGTTTGACCACTATCTCACCAGATGGTAAGTGACGATGTGATCGAAGCTGGTAAACACATTAGACCTGGAATACGTCAGTTAGAAGTTAGGGAGTTATTTTGCAGTATTTTTATCGTAAATGTATAAAATGTGGCTTGAATAGAACAATTATTTATAGAAGAGACATTATCTTAAAAAATATTGATAACAAGTCATCTTCATTATTATCTTGAATAAAATATGGCAACACTAGCCGTGCCACGCGGCTTTGCCCGCTATTATCAAGTTAAAAAGTAGCCTATGTGGTAATCCTAGGTATAAGCTGTGTACATTCCAAATTTCATCCTTATCCGTTTTGTCGTTAAAGCGTGATAAGGGAAAAAAATACCTACACACTTACACCATAATGTTTTGGATTTATTATATAAGTAGCATTATTGAGAAATCTATTTTCTTTATAATTTTTTTATTTATCAATTTTATTACGAGATTTGCAGGATGTACTATTTTTTTTTATAATATAAGGACCTTTGTAGTATCACTTCTAAAATACTATACTTAAATAATTATATACAACTAATAAATACAAAAACTCGATTGCATATAAGTGAAATTTCATTATTTATTTTAACACGTTAATTATACCAACGTGTAATAAATAGGAACTTTAGCACAGTTTTGTTATAATTGAAAATTTTATGTCGTTTTAGATCTTCAATGGTCATTTAAAATAAAAAATGGTAAAAGAAACTTACAATGATATTCAGATTTTCAATTTGGCACAATTTTTCAACTTGCATTATTTTATTTAACACGATATGGCTGTCGCCATATTGAATTTCGATTATTATCATGACTGTCTTTAGTGATAATCGCGAAATTAAGACAAATCGATTTAAATTAAGAATCATCAAAATCGGCTTATGCATTTGGTCTTAAGGACGACATATACTCGTAGGAACTAACATACATGATGAGTATTTTAGTAACATTTTGTACTCACCCTAATACTATCTAAAATAACCTCGACTTCAAAATGTAAAATAGCAGATCAGCTGTAATATTTAAGTAATCACGCCAAGCATACATCATCGCGTCAAATTTTTTTGTAATTATTACACATAACATTCTATTGATCACCATACCATCACACTAATATTATGAAGGCGAACATTTGTGATTGTGTTTTGTATGTTTGTTACTTCTTCACGCTCAAAAAGCTATAACAATTTAAATGAAAATTGTTATGCAGGAAGCTGACATCCTGGATTACCACATAGGTAACTTTTATCCCGGAACTCTCGCGGCTCCAGAACTTACACGGGTAAAACCGTGGGGCGCAGCTAGTGCGTTACAAAATTATAGGTTCTTATCAAATCTGTCAAGTTAAATTACCATTCAAATAAAACATGTCGCGATTATACATTTCAGTATGGTATAGCACCATGAAATTGCCACAAACAAACCGGAAGTAAGGCTAAGATTAAAACAATACAACGAGATGCATATCAGAACAGCATTTAAATATGTAAAGACCACCCACAAATCCCACGAACTATAAGCACTTTCATTTAGATACTTTTAGGCCCTCTTTACACAAGGCAGCCAATCAAAGTTCAAATAATTCTAGTCTAATGTAAGAAAACCTTGAAATGCGCTTGTATCATTATTCTATTTATTTATTTAATTTATATTGAGGAAGACCAACAGCTTATAAATCTAGCAATTTACAGGTTAAGCATAATACAATGAGCCAATTAAAGGTCCTCACGGTTAGAAAACATATAAATAATACAAATCAAGCTTATGAACAGCTAGGAACACAGTTAAACAAATAAATAGCCAGGTATAATGTAACTCTGTAAAATTATCTATATGGCTATACTTGTCTATATGGCTTAGTTATCAAAAAAGTCACTGCTCAACAGCCGTCTAGCCGATGCTATACTAGTATGGAATAGATCTAAATCTAGGCGCTTACTAAGTATATTGAAATTTCTGCTCGCTCGCCATAATATGAGTTTTGTCTGTAATTTGTATTAACTGACGGTACATTCAGTAAAGGATTAAACCTAATTGGTTTAATCCTTAACTGAATGTATTATATAATGTTTTATAGTATCTAGTTATTAGTATTATACAAGATCAGCTTCATGATCAGTTATGATTTCCAGCCTTATTAAACTTTTAGTGAAAGTAATGTAGAGTATGAAGAGGCCATAACAATCATAGAGACGTGAAATCATTGCAGAGCATTTCAAAAGATCGGCTAGCTTTAAGCCGGTTGTCATTTAGACCTAACATGCTTATCCTTGAAAGTTAGCGTACCGCTGCGCTGGTCATTTTCCTTATTTTTTTATCATCGGAACCCTTGATCAAATCAAATTAATAAAATATGCCTTATTGAGGATAACTCAAGAACTACTGCTCAGATCTTGTTAAAATTTCAATGGGACCAATGGGAAAGCACCAGCTATCAAACCAAAAAATCATCAAAATCGATTCACGAAGAAAGAAGTTATGAGGTATATAAAAAAATACATTCTTACACATAAAAATACAGTCGAATTGAGTTGAAATCTTCTCCTGTTCTGTGAAGTTGGTTAAAAATATTTTTTTAATAACAACTTTTAATAAACGTATGCATTGTATTTGAATAGAAATCATACAATATGAGTATGAGTACCTTTATCGCCTTGTGTAGAGACAGCCTAAGTTGAAAGGGTTCAGATACTTATAGGGTACTGCCCAATATTTCATCCCTGATGTTAGGTAACTTTAGACGTGATCTACCAATACCAATACATCATCTAGATACGCGAGCCAACAAATTAGTCGCCTGGACTGTCGTGGTTGAACATGGCAATTAGGAACTACGATCAAAGTGAACTCTACACTGCTCAAAATAACGTTCATTTTGATGTTATGTTAAGATACGGAAGTAATTATGCCATAAAGTGTATCGGGTTTAGGCTCATAACTAGACAGGTCATGTTTGATTAGGGTTTGGGTGCTATGGGAAGGTAAATATCCGTTGAGTAACGGTTTGTGTCGCAGCCAAATGGTTAAAACAGTCACTTAATTGAATGCCTTTACTCATTAGCATGCAATTAGACGCTTAAGCAGGTAAGTGATTGAATTAAAATATTTAAGGGTTCAGAACACTAGGTCGGAGCAAACTGTTTAATGAAATCCCGAATGTTATATTAATTGTTTAATAAAATATAGGATCTGGCGCAACGCCAGGAGTTGCTGACGTGGCACGCTTTTACACGATCTATATATCACCAGTATTCTTCTTTTCGCATCTGAAGTCAAAACGTCTTCTTGTCACTTTTTTTATGCTGGCTTTGCATAGCTAGCATAAAAAAGCGTCAAGAAGACGTTTTGACTATACTCATTCGAGATAGTGGTCACCTGAAGGAAAGTGACAATGGTCGTACCTGGAACATGCTTGCCTAGAAGATACCACCTATTTATTCTTGACTTGAAAACACCCAGATTATACCTTTTGGGAAGTAAAGGTGCAGGCAATAAGTTCCACCTCTTCTTGCTTCTACACAAAGAAAGCATATTTTTTTAAATCACTCTTTACTTTTCTGCCCAAGTTAGCAAGGTCAGATTAATCAAACAAACCTAAATTAGATTTGAGTTCTGCGCACCCTCCACTTCTTCCCCGGATTTGTTTGAGTAAAATATTATTGAACCAACAAAATTACAAGTGAAAGGGTAACAAAAATAAAGTGAAGTACTTAGTCAAAACATATTATTCAGATCATATTACGAAAAGTACATTTCTTGTTTAAATTTTGATCAATCTTTTAACTGCAAAACTTACACTGGAACATTAGCTGTTACATTAAGAACTGTCCGTTTTATTAGAACTTCATAGAGTTAAATGATATTATTACATCTAAATATGAACTTAAAATAAGAACAGTCACTCCTCTAAATAATTAAACGCAAGCAAAGCTTAAAAAAATCGACTCCGCCGCTTTATCTTCGGAACCTTGATCAAATTAAATGTATTAAACACACATAATTGACGATAACTCAAAAACTACTAATCAGATTTTATTTACATTTAAATGGGACTAATGGGAAAGCAACAGCTTTCAAACAAAAAAACATATTCAAAATCGGTTCACGTGGAAAGAAGTTTTGAGTTAACACACATAAAAAAATACAGTCGAATTGAGTACCTCCTCCTTTTTTGTGAAGTAAGAAGAAAAGAAACAATAACAATAGCCCATTTCGATCATCGAGCCTTCTCAGTCGTAATAAGACAAGAACCAGTCGGTAACGATGGCTCAAAAGTAGACTTTCGGGAATGTCGCGATTTGAAAGTATAATACACAAAATAACGTCGCAACGTCCTTTAAGTAATAAATGGCATCTAGAAAAGACACCACTATCTGTATTTAGTTTGAGTGTGTAATATGAATATGAATGTCGTAACATGAATGTTGTATTTTAACTACATATAAGTGTGTAGGGCTGCAACTGTAATAGTTAAAGTAATTAAGGTAGATCATAAGCGTTATGAATAAATCTTGTAACGCACTCAAGTTAAGCAAAAGTGTTGATATGCATATAACACATAACTAGACTTGAAGATGTGTTAGCTAAACCTACATTATCTGTTATTGATTACAATTTTATTTGTTTTCTGCAATCAAATTAATAAAATAGTCTATTATTACATGCTATGCATACACTTATCTATATTTATATTACGTTATAAATAAATCAATTACACTGCGTTAGTCTCGCAAAAACATAAAATACCTCGAAAATTTTTCACTGGATTAAATAATTGATAAATAAAGTGCCTGTTGGCTTAGTTGGGTGAAAGTTCACCTTATAAGCAAACACACTCACACTCACACACACACAAAAAGCAGGGTATAGGTTCGGGAAAACATGTTTTCTTCCTAAGGAAAAATTGTGTTACTGGTTCTGGTAGTGATTATGTGAATGTTTCCACGACACAAGTCATCGAACTTAGTATGGGGCTGTGAGTATGAAAGCGTTTTTGAATCAAGTAATACGACGTGGTGATCAGGAGCACATTCTTATTTATTAATTAATTCCATTTTTTTAAATCTATCAGACCGCATGGTTGAGGCGACACCTTATCAATATGCTGCGAATACTTATTTGGCTGCGTTGACTCATCATGGTGGCGGCATTGCTTCTCTGGAAGCTAATATTTCCATTCAGAGAAGCAATGCCGCTTCCATGATGGGAACGCAACCCTCTGGTAGTGGACTTAAGCACTCGAGTTACATATTATAAGTTCGATGCCTTGTATGTAACTGAGGCCTACGCTGTATATTTAGATGTATATAGTTTTAGTTTAGTTTTAGCAAATATAAGCAATTGGCCCGTAGGTCTACTCTAGAAGTAGAAGTATGTATACCTCAACAGCACATCCCGATATGGAAACGTCGCGTCGGCTTCACATTTTGAATCCTAATTTATACCTTTAATGAAAACAGCATATGGACAACTTTTTGGTGGATGGAATCCGAACGTAAAAGGGGCGCAGGTATACGGGCGGAGTAAATATAAATATTCATAGTGCCAACCTTGAGGGAAGGGTTGACTCAGAGCTTTTAAAATGCTGCGCTTGTTTATGACGTGTCAGAGGCAAGGCAGAAGTAAAATTATACGAGGCAATTATAAGAAAAATAATTATTTTTAGTTTTATGTTTGAGAACATGTAAAAAAAATATCTCAAAAATATATAGAGTTATTCTATTAGCAAGTAATCTAAATTCCACAGAGTAGGGAATTCTCTCGCGTTTATGAGCAAGTTTCATGCTCTGTGCTTGATTCTAATGTTTCATTACTATTAGGCCGGCAGATCACATGACTAGGGAAATGCTCGACCACAAATCTGAACCAAAACAGCGCGGGAGACCCCGACTTACGTGGATGTCTGTAGTCAAAAAAGATATAGAACAGAACTAAATTGACCCAATGACGACCCAGAAAAGACATCTTTGGAGAAGAGTGATTAGGAGAGCCGACCCCAAATAAAAATGGGATAAGGCCAGAAGAAGAAGAAGATTGATAAAATAAAATGTACCATTGTACCACAATTTTTGGCTTGTATCACAATTTTTGGCTGTGTGAACGAGCAGTACTTACGCCCAAAAATTATAAAGGAGCTGCCAAGTATATCTGAGAAAAAAAAATTGGCTTAGTTGGGAAAGCGTTTGCCTAACCCCGGGTATCGGGTTCGATTCCCTTAGGTAGCACCAGTTTTCTTCCCAAGGAAAACTTGTGTTTCTGGTGGTAGTGATTGTGCGTGTGATGTGAATGTTTCCGGCACAAGTTACAATTAACTTACAACAAAAGATAATCTATTATATTCACTTAAAGTGCAGAAAATTCGCACGTAATTCAAACACACGGCTTATCTCCACGATCCCTGTGTAAGTGCTAGATATATGGCTACGTACCCATATAATATATGTGTTTGTCAGAGAGCATGGTAATCATAATTTTTACTCGCGGAAATTCTCCGGAACATTTGCGCTGCTGACGGATGGAACGAGAATGAGATTATTTCTGAATTATTACGTGGAACCTGCGATATCGTGTTGTTTATGAGCTGCTATTAGGGACTTTTGTTTGACCTACATACGAATATTTATATTAATTTTACAAATTATAAAATGCTGAGGCACTTGCATTGCAATGGTGCCACAATTTGTATTACCCTTTTGCCCGGGAGCTGTGTTTGAGATATTGTAACTATTCGATATTTTATTAATAATTTATTAGACTTCATCACTTTCTCTTCCTTCTTCCACTAAGTGTGGTTCAACATACTATCACATGTATTATTCGTTAACTGTATACTATACTGGTAAGATTAAATTTGGAAAACTGTGAGATTTCGCGCCCAAATTTTGCGAAATAGATAAAATCTTTTAAGGTTAATTACTTATACATAACTTATATAATACTAATTACTTATATCTTTAAAGGTTTCTTAATCGTGATTGGTTGATTTTTTTACTTTAATTGTTGAAGTACAGCATATACATAATTTGAAAATTTGCACACTTATAGTACTCACGGTACAAGTCTTTGAACTTAGTGTGAGTCTATGAGTGTGAATGCGTTTGTTTGGTTGTTTGTTCTATTTTTAGTTCGGTTGTCTACAAAAGCGTGTATTTTAGTTATTTTTACGTTATTTTAGTTTTATCTTCACTATGTATTCATGTAAAAATCGTTGAGATTATAATCCCTAATATTTTTTTCTAAAACTTCGAAGGTAAATCTATTTATGGAAGCATTTTAAACCCAACCGTGTCCCCATTAGACCGTCGAAACAATTCTTCGACTTGGTCGCCACAAAAAATATACAAGTCAAAGTTTTTTCAATCTCGAGTTTACGTGGGTCGTGTTAGACCCACCATTTTATATTTAGGGACATTGATTGATTGAACTTTATGGAACATCTATGGGAAACATAGAGTCCCGATTGTTTTTTGTGCTGCACACGCTTTTTAAGTTTATTGTATCTTAATTTAGATAATATTTTTGGGATTTCATCACTGTCTCTGTGACGCTGTGGGGTGGTTTTGTTAATTGGTTTTTGAGATTATCTTTATTGTTTAGGGTCTGAGGGTCTGTTGCTGTCATAGTTTTTTACACTTTTTGTAACGCAAGGAAATATTCCGTTTGATGTATTACATCACCTAAATGTATGATTACTGTTAAACTGTAAATAAACATAGTTTTTAGTTTGATTAAGTCACATTACAACTTGAGTTAAAAGACTTATATAGTAATAACTAGCTTTTGCCCGCGGCTTCGCTCGCGTTAAGAAGTAATATTTTAAAATTGACAAAGTTTCATACAAACTTTCATCCCCTATTTTATCCCCTTGGGGGTAGAATTAATCAAAATCCTTTCTTAGCGGATGCCTACGTCATAGCATCTACCTGCATGCCAAATTTCAGCCCGATCCGTCCAGTGGTTTGGGCTGTGCGTTGATAGATCACTATGTCAGTCAGTCACCTTTGAGTTATATATATTTATAATAGATATGTTAAATATTTCTTCGTTATATACCGTCACCTTATTTTTATATTAAACCCTTTTCGATTTCTATATTGATGGTGGTTATGAGATAAGATGTATTAGAAATTAAGAATGTTTAAAAAAAAAAAGAATGAAAAAAAATGCGCCGCCGAGTTTCTTGCCAGGTTCTTCTCGAGATGGCTGTAATTTTCCGAATCTGGCAATAGATTTATTAACTTTCATGAGTGCCGCTTTGGGGCCCATGTGAATAAACGATTTTGATTTGATTGATTGATTTGATGTTATATTAGGTAAAAAGTTAATTGAGCGGTGCGAGATCTCTGAGTTGACATGGGTGGTTCAGTATTTTGTCCGTACGGTTCGTGCGTCCGACGTTCTGTTAGAATAAATATGTGTTTATTAGTATGTATGTATGTTTGTTCGTATTGAAAGTGATTTGCAACCCCTTCTAATCGTAAGATTAATGGATATTGAAAAATAAAATTACAGCTTTAAATGTGTAGCCGTTTTTGACATAGTCCCGGAACAAAGTAGGTCTAAAAACTGTGACTTTGGTGTCCTTGTTAGTTATATATATAACAACTAAAACCTACATAACTTGTAAGTCTAACGATAATATATGTAATTGGAACTCATATTTATAATATTATCTTTTTTTTAATTTTAGTACTAATTAATATCTGTATTTACAATTTACAATTTACGATTACGATTTACAATATACGATACGATTTATAATATCTGTAATTACAATATAATATAGTTACAAGCAGTTAAAATAGTTATAAGCATACTCGGATGCATACACAAGTTTTTTTTTTAATATTATTTGAAAACCTAAAATGATTTTAATTATCAATATATATCTAAATATTTTCGGCTGGACCGATACACAAGTGATAAAATAAATCGGATTTCTATTCCCGATAAAAATACAAATTTATTTTCCAAGAAAATTTTATTCTTCATGTAAGTATATAATAACAAGTACAGCTTTAACTAAACTACTTACCTAATACAAAAAGTCATTGGAATAAAAAAAAAAGAAAAAAAAGTAATTTTTTATCTTTGTTTTAAGCTGTTAACATTTTCATACCATCAACACACACGTTATTAGCCTTTAATGACAGCGCAGTCGCGCAACCAACTGCGCCAATGGGCAGTTCTATTAAACCAACATTATCTTGTAAATATTTCGTTTATAACAATAATTGTAATGTGAGAGTCCATGTCAGTTTATAATCTTTAGGTATAAGATTTTTCTATCCTTGCTAAAAACTTTTCTACTCTCGGTACTTACATAAAAGAGATGGTAATTTTTTTTTTTATTGGTGTACTACTAAGTTTAGTGTATCATAGTTTTGTTTTTTTTGGTGTTGTATAGTCGTATTTGTGTTTCTTACTATTTAACGTTATGCACGTCTCAAAATGGCAAGTATGCACTAGGCCTGTTGTGAAAAAATAATTATATACGATTGTGAAATAATATTAAAAAACAAAAGGAAAGAATCAAGACGGTTTTAATGAAATATAGTAGATTTTTTAACTGTTTAAAGGAAAAACAGTAAATATAGTAATGAAAACGAAGTCGCAGGAAGCAGCTAGTACTTTGACTCTATCGACATTCAAATTCACGACTCACAGATCTAATTTAAATGTAAACGTTCCTTAATGTCCATAAATAAAAGTTCTTACCCATGAGAATACAGTTAATTAAGTAGCCCAAAAACTTGAAGCAGACAATGTAATTTGGAAACAAACTTCTTTTATTAAAATGGTAATTTAATTTAATAGGCACGCCTTACAATGGGAAGCGTTTGAAGGGAGGTGTGAAAATGTTTTGTAAGAGTGAGAAATTGTTATCTTTTATCTTTTTGGAATTTGGAAAGAAATAGATATTGAAGTTAAAATACAGTAGATGGTTGGGTATCAAACATCAAAAATCAAAATTGTTTATTCACATGGGCCCCAAAGAGGTACTCATGAAAGTTAATGACTTTATTGCCACATTCGCAAATTACAGCCATTTTGAGAAGAACCTGGCAAGAAACTCGGCGGCGCTTTTTTTAGGTACAATTATGCATACTTTAACAATAAAATCCATTAAGCGAAGCGAGATCTTTAAGTTGACTTAGGTGGTTCCACACTTTGTCTGTCCGTCCGTCTATCTTTTGGAGGCATACACAATACAAGCGAATATAGCTTCATGTTCTTAGAGGTTATGTTTAACTATGGCCTAAATCCAAAAATGGCAATTAAATTCATATAAATTAAAATATTACACGGGAATGAATATATTTAACACGCAAGTTAGGAGGGAAAAGATGTATTTTCTGACATGGGCTACCATTGAAAAACTCTCTGCAAGAAAGGTAAAAACCGTTTAAAAAAATCTAGGGAAGACAATGTCAATTTCGTAAGACATTATAAAATATTCTGTTAACTATCTATCTATAAACATCAATTGTTCTATGTCAGATTTTTTATGCCCGATACGAAGATGTAGCATGCTTGCCTAGAAGGTACCTATACACTCTTGCCTTGAAGACTCCCAGATTATATACACCGGTTTCTTACCGAGCGACGCTGGACAGGTCAGCTAGTATAGTATGTATATTACATAAAAATTGAATACATGTTTTTTTTTTTTTTTTATTTGTTACAGGCTAGTGTTTGACCACTATCTCACCTGATGGTAAGTGACGATGTGATCGAAGCTGATAAACACACTAGACCTGGAATACGCAGGCTCTCAAGGATAACTGCCGGAACACCGTATTTGGCTTGGCGGCAGACTTTCAATTTGATGGTGGTAAGCTACTTTGGTAGCAAGCCAGGCGAGCAACTCACAAAATGCTCTACCACCTCTCAAATGTCACCTGATTAGCACCACCCGGGGACCACGTGTAGGGAGTCAGACTTAAGGGGTATCCTCCTACGGACGTGGGTGACTCAGCCCCCAAAAATGTTTTAATTATTTAAGTCAAGTATTTGATTACTACTCATTTAAAATCAATAATAGTTGTTTATCTTTACTTCTGACACAATTTAGACTAAAAACCTCTAAAATAATATTATTAAGAGTAAAAGTAACCCTCAGTCTGGCAAAGTTAGTGTAACTATACGTACGTTGTCAAGATTTCAATCAGTCTGCCTGAACCCCGGGTCAAGCCAACATCTTTATTGGAAAGCCGGCATGAATATGAAGTAGAAATAACATTTCTAACTTGCAAAGGTTATGGTATAATTGGATTGGTTTGCAAACTAGAAGATGGTTTCAAACCAGATGGGTAAGGTTCTAAAGAGTTTGAAATATTTGTTTGAGTTTTGCATAATATTATAACGTTCTCTAAGCTAATATATAGCGTAAATTATTCGAGATTTCTAGCGTTAAGTCTGTAAAAGGCAAGTTGGTAATTTCCGCCAATAGCAATAGCTATATATAGCTTATTTATTCATGAAAATATTTAAAATTCAGTAAAATTATAAAATATATATGCAGGTTCGAGATACATGTATGTTCATTTTCAGATATAATCTGAAAATATTCTAACTCTTGGCTTATTTTATTTATTTGGAAATCATAAAATATTAAGTTAACAACTCAAATACCAATTTTCATCGCTATAAGTTAATAAACAAAACTCTTTCATACAAAAGTTTACATCCCATTCAACTCTCTTTGGGGTAGAATTTTATTCTTAGTACACTCCTACTTTTTAAGACAAATGTACCCCCATATTTCAAGACTCTACGACCAGCAGTTTAGGCTGTGCGTTGTAACTTGTCTCTAAGTCAGTCAGTCAGTCAGTGAATCAGTATATCAGGACAAAGATTCTTATAATATTAAAAATATCTTGAAGCGTATAGTAAAATTTGTCATTTAGGTTTTTTTTTCATAAATGTCTATAGTTTTTGTTCGATTTTATTACAACCATTGCATTAGGACTTGAACTATTGATTTTAAGTCTTGATTTGGGTACGACCAGGTTATGGCTGTATTAACTAGGACATTTTCGTGGTACGTTTATTATTCTTGAGAAAAGCAGTGGGTGCTGCACAAACTAACAAGGTCCTAGTATGTATAAACAAAGGTTAGAATTTGTTAGTTATTAAAATGCAACTTTATAGTTGCAAACCTCATTTTACGAATACGTATCGCATATTCAATCAAGGCTTATTTTAAGAGATTATAGTCTATAGATAGGTACACGTAAATGATAGACAGTATCAAGCGAGGACACTTGAGACGACGATATGATGAGAGGAAGTCATTTGGTCGTTATAGTAGTATTTCAGACATAATAACTACTAGGCGGTCTACAACCGGTAGTCTTGCAGACATAATAACTACTACTATGCTTTCTTTCAATATTTTTAAAACATTCTATTGTTAGGTAGAATTGACAATGTTAGTTTAGCCTATGACAACGTTCGGTCATCACCAGGCATAGTATGACATGCTTGGTGCTCTAGGTACAGTATACTCAGGTAATTATTTACTTTGGGGCGAAAATATGGAAACCCAGGCAGTGGTTACATATTTGAGTCGTTTGGTGTTAGGACACTGGGCCTGTGGGGACCGGGAGCTCATTCTATTGTCAAACATTTATAAGAGCGCCTGGTTGAGGAGACGCGTCATCAAAATCATCATCATCATCATCCACAGCCCTTTTGATCCCACTGCTGGGTATAGGCCTCTCTCATATTCTGCCATTCGCCTCGGACCTGTGCTAGTCTTGTCCAGGTTCGGCCCGCAATGCTAACAATATCGTCAACCCATCTTGCCGCTGGACGTCCGACGCTGCGTTTGCCTTCTCTTGGCCACCACTCTGTTATAACCTTGCTCCACCTGTCATCAAAATGCTGGTATTTTATTTGGCTCAAAGTATTGGCATTGGAATTTAGAGAGGCAATGCCGCTAGCATGATGGGCTCGAGCTCTTGAGCTCTATCTATAAGCTTGGTGCCTTGTCCGTAACACGGTGTCTGATGTATATAGTTTTAGGAAATATAGGCAATAGGTCCGTAGATATACATATAAAATATTTACGAGTTATTTTTTTAATAATTAATGGTACTACCGGTTTTATACTACTGGTAAAACCAACTTGCATGCATGTTTTTTTTTTACATACTCGATATGCAAGCCTTTGACCACTATCTAACCTGATGGAAAGTGATGATGCGAAGATGTAGCACGCTTGCCTAGAAGATACCTATTCACTCTTGACTTGAAGAGTCCCAGATTCAGGGAACAAAGACGCGGGCAATGAATTCCACTCCTACGCCGTACGGATGACAAATGTAGAAGCAAAACGCTTTGAGCGAACCGGAGGAATGTCTACCATAAATGTACATATCAAATATATGTAAACGCATATTTTGACGAGTAAAATGATCTTTATCTTTATCAAAAGGGATTTTTTATCTTGCTCTCGTCCTCTCGTAAATAAAAAGCGAAGGTGAATCAGTTACCACTTTTAATGAGACTAATTTTGATGCGATTGTAAACCTTATTTTTATTACTGAAGTGCTGAACTTGTTTCAAATTATTGACACTCGAAATTGGGCATTCAACATAAATTCCATAACAAATCTTGCAAAGCTTTTCTTGAGAAAAAGGGAATCTTATAAAGCAAGCTACACAATTCAGTTATTAGAACGGGAAGGTAGCGTCGCAAATATCACGATATTTATTTTTCAAACAGAGAGAACAGCAAACAGAGGTTGTAAGACGTTTTTTATGGCACATTGCTTAGGACAAAGGGTCGATTTATTTACTGTTTGCCGGCGGCGAACAACCGTTTTTCGTTATTCTGCCACGTTTCTTGATTTTGTCGAGAAATGTTAAACAAGTGCTCTACATAAAAAAGAAGGGAGTGAATTATAAATGAGTACATTACCTGGCCGTAAATAATACAATATTCAGAATAATCGGTTAATAGGAATTAGAAAGGTTGTAAAGACGGAATATGCCAAATATACACATAATAAGAAATAAAAAAGTATCTTAAATGTAAGTTAAACATTGAAATGTTTGTTTAGAAATGTATATAATATATTATCTTTAAAAAACATTGCATTTGTAACATAATTTCCTAAGACATATTTTTAAAGAAGGTCTTTAAATAAATTAATATAATAATAATACATTATTACACGCGCGACTACAGAGAAGGAAAACATTCGACCCAGTTGGCGCAGTGGACAGGTGTCCGCCCTCTGCGCCGTGGGTCCTGGGTTCGATTCCCGGCAGGAGCACACATTCCTTCCCAAGGGATATTTGTGCTTCTGGTTGTGGGAGAAATGTGTGTGTGATGTGAATGTTTCCGGCACCCACGATACAAGTCTTTGAACTTAGTGTGGGGCTGTGAGTGTGAATGCGTTAGTTAGTTGCGTTAGTATGTACATATGTTAGTATGTGTATATGTATGTATGTTCGTATGTCCCTCACAGCGGTCGCGTCCACTAATAAACCAATTGTACCATATTGTATGTCAATTTGATTATGAAATTGTCTCGCACGTGAGAATCATCACGTGATGGTAAGGATGATCTTTGGTTTGGGATGCAACTTGCGTAAACACCCTGTCACGGTCTTATCTTTCCGAAACTAAAAATGAAGTTGTTGTTGCGGCTGAGTAAGCAGATAATCCCAAAAGGCGGAAATAACATAAACATAAACGGTTTCATACTCACAGCCCCAAACTAAGTTCTATGAATTCTTTCATGAGTGCCGGAAACATTCACATCACACCCCACCCACACATACAAAATAAATTATACCCAGAACTAGAAACACAAATTTCCCTTGGGGAGAAAACTTGAGTGTTTCCACCGAGAATCGAACTCGACAATCGTTGCTTAGAAGGCCAACGTGCACCCAACTAAGCCGACTGGCAGGTCAATATAAAAACTAACTTTATCTACTAGCATTATCTAAATGACCCTCTTACGACTTATAAAATTGAAATCCCTGCACTACGCTAGTTCCGTTGAAAAATAACACTGTCTCTACAAAAAATGGGACATAACAGGGCACTACGTGACACGGTCCCTTAAGGGCAATGTTGCCTCGGAAAATTTGCCCTTTTGCTCCAAATAGGACATTCTGTCATGATACGCCTCAGCAGGCTTATTTAAGAGGGGAGCAATTGTCTTGTTTTAGAAATTTTGTTTACATTTCCAAGATGACGTCGACAGGTAAATTTTGGTGCTGGTGTTTTGATTTTGCATATTATTATTATGAAGTGAAACATAATATAATTAATACATTTGTTTTTAAAACCTGTTTTGTATTTTGTTTATTATTAAACTATCTGTTTCCAAGGTTTTTTAAAATTATTATATTTTTGTTATTTTTATAAGCTTTTATTTGACTTGCAATGTTTGCAAGCTCGGGTAAATCTTTATTTATGATATAGCTTTTTTTGACATTATTACAAATATATACTTACTTAAAAACTTAAAATCATTATATATTACATTAAACTAAAAACTACTGCTAACTACTGCTCGGGTTAAATGTTGCAACTGAATTTTAAAGCAGTTATCGTCCACCGATTGAGATGAAATTTTGCACACTCGTTTGGTTTGGATGACAATGCAATGATAGCTGAATCACGTCATTCTAAACCCGATAGTACAGTCATTAACTTAATTGAGTGTCACTTTGGTGCCCATCATGAGTAAATGCTTTGGAATTTCTGAATTTGATTTTGAATATGGCGGACGGCCCAACATGGCGAACGAGTTATCTTTTATGCACGATTATGTTAAGCGTATCAAATGAAATGGTTATCTGAGAAAAATACAAATATATCAATACAACTAGTTAAAGTTTTTGGGGGCTGAGTCACCCACGTCCGTAGGAGGATACCCCTTAAGTCTGACTCCCTACACGTGGTCCCCGGGTGGTGCTAATCAGGTGACATTTGAGAGGTGGTAGAGCCTTTTGTGAGTTGCTCGCCTGGCTTGCTACCAAAGTAGCTTACCACCATCAAGTTGAAAGTCTGCCGCCAAGCCAAATACGGTGTTCCGGCAGTTATCCTTGAGAGCCTGCGTATTCCAGGTCTAGTGTGTTTACCAACTTCGATCACATCGTCACTTACCATCAGGTGAGATAGTGGTCAAACACTAGCCTGTCACAAATAAAAAAAAAAAGTTTTTTTTTTATTTTTTCAATTAATTATGTTATTATAGCTATATCCCTCTAGTAGAAAATCCTGTCTGCCTTGCATAATCACTTTAAATAATGTTCCGGCAGCTATACTTAAGTGCTCTAGGCCTAGCCAATCTAGGTCTAGCGTGTTACCATTATTGACCATATCATCACTAACTATCCGATGGGATAGTAGTCAAACGCTATCACAGATAAAAATAACTTGCGGGGCAGTCTTTGGGGACTGCCGATAGAAGTGAAAACTAAGTAACTTGTGAATTGTATCGTCGAGCTATTAGGAAGCGTGCGGTGACGATGGCGCGAGTTTCACGCTTTTTGTTCATCCAAAAAGTACACAGTATACATATAGCTCATGGAAAGCGTTCGGTGACGATGACGCAAGTTCCATGATGTTTGATGAAGTTTTCACTTCAAAAAAATATATCTAAGTAGAACTAATTGATCTATATAAGTAAGAAGAGTGTTATTGGACACATTCTTAATATATTACCCTACTTAGCAGTTTAGGTCAAAATTAAATTACCTATTAGTCTTAAGGATAGATCGTAAATCCAATGGTGTACCAAACGTAATTGGTAAATCATAATAAGAAAAAAAAAAGATCTATATTTAAAATTTTACAAGCTAGAAACTTTTTAATTGTTACACCTTGTTTAAGCTACTAACTCAAAGAAAATTAAACGAGAACAGAGGATGATACTACATTTCCACCTTAAGTTTAATAATAAACAGGATAACAATAGGAGGAACATAATAAATAAAGACAGGAATTGATTGATACGACATTAAAATAAAACACATTGTCATGTTCATCTAAAAAGGTTAGCTTGCTTCTTGGATGCACTATTAGGTCAGTTCTCGTGTCAGGACTCAAAATTGTCTGATCAATATAAAACGGAAAAGCGACAAAAACCCTTGCTTTATTTTTCAACATGTAGTTTTGCTAGCGTTTGACCACAATATCATGTGCTTGTAAGTGATGATGTCGAGGATGGTACTAGAATGTTTATTACTATAAGAATGCGCGTTTCTTAAACAACATGAACCAGAAGAGAAGCGACTGTTCTTTGCTTCAAATATGAACAGAGCATTTGTGTTTCACAAACTACAACAGCCATATTTCCCTGCAATCGTCCACATTTCATGTTAGACATCGAGTCTGTTTCCCTTAATAAATCATCGTGTTTTCAGACGCCCTCGGGATTAAGAGTAATGTTTTATTTGACGGGAGCGTCCATTTTTCATACAATAAGGCCCAGATGATATGGTTTATGGCTTGTGATACGAATTTCATATTTATTTACAGTAGTGATATTGATGATTTTGAATTTTATGTTCTTTAAATAGGTATTCAAGATTTGGATGACTGGTCAACCTTAACATATCAGAATGCCATAATAATAATTTATTGATATAATGGTTAATAATAATAAAATAGCAGTTATTTTGCGAAGCTGGCAGTAGAATTATTAACTTTCATGAGTACCTCTTTGGAGCCCTGTGAATAAACGTATTTGATTTTTTATTTTAATACCTAGCTATAACAAGGTCATGTCGTATTTTTTGTATACACAAAACTTTTGTTTTTGTTCAATGATAAATAAGAAATTATACATGATGTCGTTTTTATGGTACGTTTTTAATGTCTCTTTGATTTAGAACATAATCAATACACTCATCAAAAATTACTTGGTATAAAAACACCAAAAAGATTTAAATCATTTTAAGAAAGAAGTAAATAATTTTATGTTCGTTATCATCATGACTACAGAAGTAATCAAACAAATTAACATACACTCACAGCCCACATTAAGTTCAAAGATTTGTGTCGTGGATGCCGGTAACTTTTACATATCACACACAATCACACCAAGAACCAGAAGCACAAATGTCAAAGGAAAATTATGCTGCAGCTGGAAATCAAACCCAGGACCCACGGCGTACTGAGAAAACTTGCCCACTGCGCCAGATGGGTCGTAATTAACGACGTTCTCATTCTGTTAAATAATTATAAAAATCATAAAATAAAAATTATTAAAATTGAATTAAGTAAAACATACAAATTTTAATTATTAAAGCGATAAACACAGAATGGCATCAGTGTAAATTAAATTGAAAGTGAACATTGAATTTAAATAAGTTTCTACAAATTATCAATATCAAGTTAATTATGATGATTGTAGAAGTGCCATCCAAAACCGTTTACCATGCAAATTCGGTTTATAAACGATAAAAATGTCACTTAAAAAATGAAACGCAATCAAGTGTTAAGTGCAAGTGCCCTTTGAAGCGCTATAAAAAATAGTGTCACCATATAGTTGGAATAAATCACATTAATTTTATAAAGCACACATTTTGCATGTGCGCGTTAATATGTATTCGAATGAAATTAAGCATAATATAGGGAGTCTAAACCCTGAAATAAGACAAATATTACCTACTTTATATGATTAGTTTAAAATACACATTGCAATTTTGATTTTGACTATTATATAAATAAAGACGATTTCTTTTCACTTACGCCTTTTTACTTTACTCTATATAGATACTCAAAACGAGAAAAAAAAATTGCATTATCATGTGCCGCTTTGGGCCATAGCTTTATAATATATTATCCTACTAATATTATAAATCCGAAAGTTTGTGTGTAAGTGTGTAAGTGTGTAAGTATGTTTGTTCCCTCTTCACGCTTTAACGGCTGAACGGATTTGGATGAAATTTGAAATGTACATAGATTATACCTAGGATTAACACATAGGCTACTTTTCAACTTGATAATAGCGGGCGAAGCCGCGGGGCACGGCTAGTTATTGCATAAAAATGTAAGTACATATTAAACTCGATTTTTGTGCTTAAGATATTGATTGGCTCTGTCAGTCCAACAAACGGACATAGTGACAAAATCGACAAAATAATCTGAACTTTAACCGTATACAATAAAATATTTGTAAAGTACTTTGCTTCTAGTCGTCTACCCTATCAAAGAAAGTGAAACGTAGACAGTAACGGCTGCTATAAATAACCAAAAACATTTATATCCCACATTTAATTTCTTTAAAGATTCTTAGCAAATTTGGGACTATCGATGTCCCGCGTAGGCGTGTGGGATGTCCCATAAAGTGTCCGCGGAAACAGAGCTCCGTGGTAACTCTAGCTAAGGAAACACCCAAGAGAAGCGCATAGTTTCTTTTATTTCATTTTAATGCCATTTCTATGAGTTGACGGTAAGAAATATAAGAATAGAGCCGGAAACCGACTAGACAGCTGTGTTAATGAATTATAAACTACACCGGCCATTGTTTTATGAGAAATTATTTTGCAGTTTGCTGGTAGAAAGAAGTTGATGGGATGTTAAATGAGTTAGTAGTTGCATGATGTGTTTTGTAATTAAGTAACCGAGTCATGGATTTTGCTAATAATATGATAATAAAACGTAGAAATCTCATGGAGACAATAATTATTGATTACATGTTCATTAAACAGTTTAAAATTGTCCAAAAAATAAAAAAAATAACATTTAAGGGTATGAATAATAGATGTTGACCGAATCTCAGACCTACCCGATATGCACACAAAATTTTATAAAAATCGTTCGAGCCGTTTCGGAGGAGTTTAAGTTTGACACCGCGACACGAGAATTTTATATATTATACATATTTTGTTACCGACTTCACAAAAAAAGGAGGAGATACTCAATTCGAGTGCATTTTTTTATGTGTGCTACCTCATAACTTCTTTTCACGTGAACCGATATGATACCGACATATATATATTTTTTGCTAGGCTGGTGTTTTTACATTGGTCCCATTTAAATTTGATCAAGATCTGATCCGTAGTTTTTGAATTATCATCAATAATGCATGTTCATTACATTTAATCTGATCAAGGTTCCAAAGATAAAGCGGTGAAGTCGGTTTTTTAAGCTTTGCTTGCGTATATTTTAAGCAGTGCTTGCGTTAAATTATTTATTTACAAGTTTTAATTTTAGTTTCATTTGTCCCGGTTGATAGGATTGAGCTGAAATTTTGCATGCATATGTAAATAAGATGTCAGTGCAATATTATTATGGCATGGTACTGATCTGATGATGGAGCCGAAAGGTGGCCATGAGAATTCTGTAATGAAACGACGCGACGCGTCCCTATCGAATTTGGACTCGTTTGATTCGTCTTGACAAGCTCTCTGGTTTTTTTTTTTTGTATTTTCTAATAACAACTAATAAAAACTTATTTTTAAAAACATTTCGAAATTAATAATGCCATATATTAATATAATCTTTAATCAAAAATAAACTCTACAACCCATACACTAAGACTTGAAAATGTTTACGAAAGTATACTATTCATAACCTGTAATTAACTACTGATCGTTTTCATTCAAACCTTGTTTTAATACGAATGGGAGTGTCTGAATCTCATTGGAACTAAGCATAGTTATTAAACTACTTGATAGATTTTTTATGGCGAATCTATGAGTAAGGCTCTAAATTCACAACGCTCAATCAACTTAAGAAATAAATTATTTTGGAGTAACAACTCTATTCGATTGCTTGCTTCAATTAGCTTGGTTGTATATTCTCTGAATTTTGATCTTGATTTTTTATTTATGAAACACAAATACATGAGATTCTGGTGAGTTTTAGTCCTATTATTATGGCTATTCGATTAACTTCTTATATCAAAACATATAAGTTTATCATTAACTGAAAGCTATCGTGGAGATCAAAATGTTGATGAGCAAAACATTGGATGCAATACATGCAATCATTGGTTACATCTTTTGAATTATAATTACGTTGATACTTGTATAATATTATTAAGAATTCTATACAGTAACGCTTATAAATTTTCAACATATACATTTTATCTTTACTTTTAACAATAACAACCTACTTTCAATCCTCGAATTAGTTAGCTAGGCACGCGCTACAATTTCATTCGAATTCTGCCCGCTAGCTTGGTTGGATGCGCATTGGCCTTCCATGCGGGATATCGGGTTCGATTCAAGGCGGGAACACAAGTTCTCTCCCCAAGGAAAATTTGTGTTTCTGGTTCTGGTTCTGATTGTGTATGTGATGTGAATTTTTCCGGCACCCACGATACAAGTAATCGAACTAACTGTGGGGCTGTGAGTGTGAAAGTTTTTGTTTATTCAGTGATACAGGTATAAAAGTTTATAAACATTTATGTGACGTCGTAATTTAAACATGAAAATTAGCGAATAATCATCAAAACCGTGTGACCGAGCATCAACAATGTGTAGACGTTGTCGTAGATATATGAATGTCTGGAAGGAACAATTGTATGGAAGCCGTTGGGCGTGGTTCGTGGATGCAAATTGCATGGAGTGCGCCCTCAAGCGATAGACAAATGGCGTCGTGAGTCGACCGCACCGGTAGCCCACGATCCTTCGTCCTGCCCGAGGGGTCCAGTCATGTTTATATTTCATACCTTGCATGAATAACTGGACAATGCTGTGACAACTGCTATTGATGGTGCAAGTGCGAAAATTTCTTATTTGGCTGCGGGCACCTCGTAATTTTGTGTTGAATTGTTGTACGGTGGCTGTCGAGTAAAATATGGTGACATTTTTGCAATGACAGAAGTATGGACATTCGAATTTGCGGCTTTCTAATCGTCAACTAAAATCTATTATAAATGTTCTTATATAATTAGACTCATGATTCAAAACGAAAAATGAATCACTCCAATTAACGATCACGTAACTACTTGATAAACTTCTCCAATTCAAATAAGGGAATACAGGATAAGATTTAATTTGAATCTCTCGTATTACCGGAAGCTGCCAGACACAAATCTGACGCTAAATGAGCGGCCACATTAAAAATTTACGAAAACCGAAGCACTAATGTAACATGCAAATTGTGCAAACCACAAGACAAATTACATCGTGAGGCGCACGGAACAGTAGCGCACGACCTACCATCTCCCAGTAACGCGTTTATAATTCAAACAACCCTGTATCGAAGCTCAGGAGATTTTATTAGCTACAATAAAACCACAGTCTCGTGCCATTTTTATTTTTCTCCGCAGATCCCACAGGAAAACCTCTTATTTAGACGGGATTCAGTCTCTATTTGTTTGCTAGTAAAGAGATAATGCAGTAGTTGCGGATGCGAACCAGTTTTATCGATGAATCACATTCAATAAAACAAAAAGTCCAGATGAATTACTCCAGGAATTTATTGACGTCGCAGGCGATACATTCTTACTTTTTTTCGAATTCAATGTTACGATTGAGTGAGAGGAAAATGCGGAAAAGCATAACGGTTACGAACGATTTCTCGCTGACAATAGGACAATGATGACAAAAAAGCTTGAAAAGCTTAATAGAATCTTTAGCGGATCTATTATCGACGGAGAAGTCACGTAGAATATTAGACGCCTTTGCCTATAGGGAAACAGTTTGCTCCAAAACACGATCGAGAGATCCAAGTGAGCACGCAATAGAAAAACAAACAAAGTGGGCATTTAACGCAGTCAGCCGGAATTAATTTTCTCAGTGTTTGAGTTAACTTGAACTATGAGCGATGGACTCGCCCCAAGCACGGAGTCAACAGTCTACCGCGATATAATTTCGAACTTGCAATGTTATTACAGTGAATGTCTGACGCGGTCCCGCGAATAAATTTTAGCATTTGCAGCACGCCCAGTAATAATAAAGTCTAAAATTATATTACGTAGTGCACGACCATTGAAATGTTTCACGGGCTGTTATAAATAAGTGTAAATGGGTACAATTTGTTGTCGCTATTTACTTTGCACCGGCAGTGCTCTGTATCTGTCGAAATAGTTAGTTATCACCTTTGTGTACAGATCGCCGCTCCTTCATGTTACGAAAATTCCACAGCTTGCAAAATTCGATTGTGATAAATTTATAAGTAAGTATCGATTGAGAATTTTGCATTCTGACGTCAACACTGGAATAGGCAATTTATAATTTTAATGCATCAAAATTATCGTCCTATTATCTAGAGTTGCGACCTCTCTGGGCACTCTAAAATCGACGCCGCCGAATGGAACATTTATCACTCGCTGTCGAACCAGAGTTCCGAGACTTCATTTCTCCACATTTCAATGGGAGAGAAGCTTAAATTGGCCATAAAGGAACTAGTATACAGCAAGCGCGGACGTGCGCGTAAAGAAATTTCCGATTGGAATAAGAAGTGCATGGCGACGGATGGACGCACAAAGCATGGACGCTCTCAGAATAACAATAAATTCCTGGGAGTTCGCGGTCGCAAGCAATCAGAACGGCGGTTAGACCCCTACAAACGAATTGTATGGCTCAATTAGCGAAGGGTAGAAAGTGGTGAAGAAACAACGCCCAGACTTTTAATTATCTCCAAATAACTCCAAAACGGGGAAAATAAAAAATGAGGCAATTTGTATAAAGTATTTAGCTTATCAAGCTGGCGGCTGCGAAAGAAATCTCGGTGAATGTGATAAATTTCTGAAAGCCATAAGAGTTGAGATTGCAATCCGTACGCATATGGTATACAGTTGCGCGCGCAGCGGTAGTAAAAATTATTAACGCGGTAGCTACGGGATGCCGAGAACAACGAACGGCTTTGTCGAAAGTGATGCATCGAATTTTGGAGGATTATTAACGATGTAACTACTGATATGTGTTACGCAAAGTGTGTTGATTCGTATCAGCATTCAAGGCAAATTACTCATCAGGAATTTTGATCGCAAGCATTGATAACCAGTCCTAAATTTAAGCAGAAATATTGCCAGATTTTATTTCAGAAATATTACAAAACTAATGTAAAAAGTTAAGACTTGGGGGCGATATAATCCAATACGTTTTCCGTTTCACACTTTTTCAGGGCTCTTCACATGACACAAGCTGTTGTTCAAGTGAGCATTAGACCGCTAGAGAACCGCGATGCGACTCCCGACGACAGACGCCGGGTAAACTGCAGGGCGTCTCGCTGAGTAATGAACGCTCATCCATTACTCATTACTATCCGTGACTTGCTCGTGTGAAGCGGCCTTATTTCAACGTTCTACTACTGTTTGAAATGATTTATGCTTTGTGGTTTTGCGGCGAGCGAAGATGTTATTAATCAGTGGCAGTGTCTTCATGTTTCTGACAGTGTCCTTTGTTTCTTGGCGAGACTTTAAGCTTTGTTAAAGTTTCGCTACTTATGTTTACTACACTTACATTTAGTATGCTTCATCAGTACAGTGACGCAGGTCATAAAATTACATAATGATCGTCTCTACTGAATATCAATTTAGCAAAAGTAATACAGGATATGGATTAGTAAACCACTGATCTCATACTTGATAACCAATGAGTCGTATTAACGTATGGAATAATCGGAAGGAAGTCCTTATTTAAAAGTGTAATAATAACGTGAGAAGTAACAAATTGAAAAATGATTAGGTTCTCGGAGATTATTATCGTCAATGTGTAACATTACAAATTCCTTTAGAAATTTACAAAAATGCAACTGAAGAATACTCGAGATTAACAATATGATTATTTGTATGCTGGCTAACGGTACGCCTTCCAAACATCTGTGTGGATCAGGGTTTCACATGAAAGAAATCTCCATCAATAATGGATCTCGAATTACTCGAAAAGTGAGAGAAATCTCGAAGCGATAAACGATAAGGTAATAACAGAAGCCGATCCTATCTTTTTTGTTCTTTTGTTGGGTGTGGAACACAATGCAGTTGTAAATTTTTGGGTTCTTAACTCCACAATGTTCCCGTCATTAATCTAAGGCCGTTGTAACTCGAAGCGGGGTCGGGATCAGCCTTTGTACCTGCTTCGCCCCTTCATACCCTGACATGTGCAGGAACAAAAACCTCCTTGCGCAATATTTTCTACCCCAAAACTTCTTGTATCATCTTGTGCGTCCCACGAATAAAAATGTTTCAGTTGAAACCCGTTGTAAGTCTCTAGATTCAAAGATAAGCTCAAAAGCTCTCTCAAGTTTTAGTACCAATCAGCCCCGATTGTCTAAGCTATTTTTAAAAATGTCACCCGCAATCTTATTTACACTTTTTCTGGCACGTCGTTTTTACTGAGCCCTTGACATGCATTAACACTTAGCGCAACTTTTTCCGTTCGATCTCCAGATGTGAGTGCATCATTAAAATCTTCTATAGCTCCAAAAAGATCAAAAGTTATCTCTTCGGCTGGAGAGGTTTCCCTTCCCCTTTTGCCCTTCCCCTCGAATGCCAGGTCCCCTTCGAGAGTTTAGTCAAACAGCGGCGGTGGTGCGCCACGGACGTGTCGCTCGAAGCTTTGGCGCTTCGATTCCGTGAACCGCGAATTGTGGAAACAGTTTTCCTTGGTGTCATTTGCATACGTGAAGTGAAACCAATTTCAATTTCGCCGCGTGTGATGTTGTGACTGTTGCGACAGTTCGTGTATTAATTTTAACTTTGACGGATGTGGATTAACTCGATACGTTTTCAGTGAACTTATGTGTTGTGGATTGTGCTTTGATTACATTGTAAGTTTTTCATAATAAATACTTACTTTTATGTTTATATGGAACACTAGCTGACCCGCCCGGCGTTGCCCGGGTAAACAAAAGCTTACATATAAACGCTTTCTCACTCACAGCCTCACTGTAAAAGAACTATAAGTTGTGTCGTGGGGCCGTAAACAATTAACACCACACACACAACATTCATGTCATACCCAGAACCAGAAATATAAACTGCCCGTGGGGAATAAACTTTTGTTATTGTGTTCCCACCGAGATTCCTACCCGCTGCTTTAAAGACGAACGCGCACTCATCTACGCCAGTGGGTAGTTCAAAGTTCAAAGATTCCCCACTCTGCGTCGCCCGGTTAAAAAATCTACACATAAACACTTCCACATTCACAGCCCCACACTAAGTTCAGTGACTTGTAACGTGGGGCCGTAAACATCCAAGATTCACAACATATTAAAAACCAGGAACACAAATTTCCCGTAGGGAGAAAACTTCTGTTACCACCGCGAATCGATCCCGCTGCTTTGAAGGCAAACGCGTACCCATTTACGCGAGTAGATAGTTCAAAAGATGACCCGCCCGGCGTCGCCCGGTTAAAAAATATGCAAAGAAACACACTTCCACATTCACAGCCCCACCCTAAGTTCAATGACTTGTATCGGGGGCCGTAAACATCCAAGATTAACAAAGTATTCACAACATACTCAAAACCAGGAACACAAATTTCTCGTGGAGATAAATTTTCTAGGTAAATTACCACCGGTAATCGAACCCGCTGCTTTGAAGGCGAACGCGCACCCATCTACGCCAGCGAGCAATTCAAAGTTCAGGAACGACCCGCCCGGCGTCGGCCGGGTAGTAAATATTAAAAAACATACCCATAAACGCTTTCACATTCACAACCCCACACTAAGTTCAATGACTTGTATCAAGGGGCAGTAAACATCCAAGATTCACACAACATTCACAACATACTCAAAACCAGAAACACAAATTCCCGTGGGAAAACACCTGTGTTCCCACCGGGCATCAAACCCGGTGCTTTAAAGGCAAACGCCCACCTAACTACGCTAGCGGGCAGTTCAAAGTTTAATGATAAGACTAAACAAAAAAAAACAGTCGAATTTATATCCTCCTTCTTATGTTAGTCGGTTCAAAACATAGACGTATGCCGGATTACGCAGTAACTGTTTCATTCTGTGATCCACCGTTTTCACCCTCAAATAAACTTAACGATTTCTCCTAGACTATAGGTCCAAATTATGTGCAGTAAAGAGCAAATTACATCTACCTGAACTACGTAAGCCGATGAAATAGGTTTTTTTGATAAGGATTAATATTAAATACTTAAAAAAAGCCAACGAAATAGAAGCCGCTATTTTTTAATGTGCAGGAATTCGTAGTACGTGGCGGTACATTTCTGACCCGTCCCGTTCACGGGCGGGCTCCCGTGAAACTAATTTCACGATTTCTCATAGACTATTTATCCAAATCATATGCAGTAAAAAGCAAAATGTATCTACATGAACTACGTAAGACGATGAAATAGTTTATTTTGATAAGGATTAATACTGAATGTCTCAAAAAGCCAACTAAACATAGGCCGCTTTTTTTTCAGATTTTTAACAAAGAAAAGTATTTTTTCTGAGCTATACATACATGTTAGATATATGCTGTCGCGGACTTTTTTGTAAAACTCATGAAGGCCAACATTTTTGCCATACATTGTATTCAACTATGTCTTACCGTTTAGTCAGCGTATGCCGATAAAGCGGAAAGTTAGCACATTTTTCTCCGACTTGTCTTACGAATATTATTATTTCGAACTGATAACTAACTTCTATCCCGACAAAACATAGCCTATGACACTCAGTGATAGTGTAGCTATCTATTGGTGAAAGAATTTTCAGAATCGGATCAGTAGTTTCAGAGATTACCTTTTACATACAAACAAACAAACAAACAAACAAACAAACAAACAAACAAACAAACAAACTTTACCTCTTTATAATATTAGTATAGATAAAAACACTACAAAATATAGCAGAAATGATTTTGTACTGAGTTGTTAATTTATATTTTGTTTAGTAAGCATCAAGGAAGGTGCGAGATTTACATAAAAGTAGAATGTTAACTACCTAATTCTATTAGGAATTATTTTTGAATATTTTTTTTTTGCATTATTTTTTACTTTTTCTGTTGTTTACGTAACATCGTCTTTCGAAGCTCAATTTTGCAAGAGTTTTTTTAAAGCTTTAGATATTTTGTTGTTTACGATATTTTTTATACAATATAGGCAAGCATTTGACTACTTTCCCACCTGCACCCAAAGCAATATTGCGGCCGAATATGTAGCATGTTTGCCTAGAGTATACCTCGTATTCACTCTAGATTGTATTATTATACTTATTATTTTCCATTATCGGGTTTCTCGTATCCCACCCAATTATGAGTCAACTTTATGTTATCATCAAGATTTATGTTCACATGTCCAATGTCTTCGAAGATAGTAAAGTCACGGAGCTATCACAATCTAAGAGAGCACCAAACTTTTACGACGCCGCAGATTAGGTAATAGTTACTAGCGTTACTGTTAACAATTGCGATCGTAGGAGTGATAAGGTTGCAGAGGTCCAAGAGCATAAATAGGCTAATGTCGATCCCCATTATGATGTTTTGTCACGTGGAGAAGATGTCGAGATTAGGAAGAAGAAAGCTCGTTACGTTGATGGTATGGCTATGATAGGACAAATTGTGGAATCATTATTTTGGATTTCTATGGGAGTCATACTTAAATAACAGAAAACTGTAGGAGACTGGTATACAGACTGTTACAATAATAAGCAAAAGTTTTGGTCATTTACGTAAACTGAAATTCATTTCTTACCTACTATGTACATGATCATCCGTGACTGTGATAAATATTGTTTTTCTTTATACTTCTTTAATTTCATCTAACAATGGCAATGCCATATTGGTGCACTGAAATACTGAACCTATCGGAGTAACTCAACTTACATGTTAGTAATATTATGCTTAAATAACCTGCATATTAATATAATAAGCCGTAAAGTGGACTCTATTGTAAAGTCCTCCCTGGAAAGTATGCTATTTCTTTTTGGATACTACATCAGACTACAAAACTATATTTCAATAAATACATTATGCGAAGAGTTATAATTAGGAAAGTATCGTAACAGTAATTTATCAATAGTTTAATAAAAAAAGTATTAAAGTATGCAATTGATAACAATTACTTTGATTTTAAATTAATGAAATAAAATGAGAAATATAAACTAATAATAACAGCTTTAAAAATAGTAAAGTATGTATAAATTCAAATTTGTTTTATGATGTGGAATTGTGGTTTAATAAAAATTATATTGTTAATATGTAGAACTTATAAATTAAAGTGAATTTAATGATGTTGACTAAAGAAGTCTCAGGTAACTTTTCTATATCGTAGAGGACAAATGGGTAATTAACCAAGATTTTTCACAGTTCAATGAAGATAGATGTAAGGAAAGTCTGACAATAAAAAATACCAATAAGTTTATAACTTCTTCTAATAAATTATGGTAAAATATAATAATAAGATGGGCTGGCAATGGCTTCCCACACAGGGAAATATTTCGGTGGTACAAAATTGCGTGACGCTTACCACTATATTCACAATTTGCTTGTCTCTCATATCTATCACAGCGTATTTAATAACAATTTAATGAGATGGTATATTGAACGTCAGAATTTCCGATTTTACTTTATTATAGAAAACTCACAAAATATAAGCTGCTTTTGATATTCAAATTTAAATTGCCTTTTAAGAGATCATCATTGTTCTAAATGTTATTAAGTTTCTCTTATGGTACAATTATAATTATGTTTTAGGTATAAAAATATTATATACTAGTTTGGTAACACCTTTGCACTAGATTACTACTGCATTTTTTATTATAAAAAAAAAGTAAAAAAAATATTGTCTTGATATAGGCAAACGTTTGATCACCATCCTACCTGACGGTAAGCGATGATGCGGTCGATGGAGCACGTTTATCTAGATGATGCATAATCACTCGTGACTCTCATATTGTATTTATCAGAAAATACACATTTAGGTACTTAAATGATCAAACAAATGCTTTCACACTTACAACTACATACTGAGTTGCATGACGAGCCTCAAAAAATGTACACACTTACAGATAACCAGTAGCACAATTTTCTCTTATAGAAGGAGTGCTCCACAAATTGCCTGTGGCGAAGAAACCAACTAAGAACAAACATGATATAATGATATTCTTACTTGAAATATATCTACTAACTTGCATGTTCATCATTTACATAGTTCACTAATGATAATGTTCAAATCAATACGTATATCTTGCAATCCCATATTAGTTTCGAAACATTGGAATCGAAAATCAATAAATCATTAAAACCTAACAAATCTGACTTAATCCATACAAACGTTGAATTGAATGTAATATTTCTTACAAAAAAATATAAGGTAAGATAAATCTATTGCCTGACATAAATGACCTTAATTTTGATCGACCTTCGAGAAGTGATCAGTGTATCGAAGACAGTTCAAAAGGGCTCTAAGCAACGGCCCTTCTATCTTGGCCAAGGTAAGAAGTTTAATTGAATTTTATAGACAACGATGTTAAATTTCATGCGTGTATTGCATACCAAATTAATTGGGTAGCTGATACCCGTGTCGATTTCCGTCTACCTTAGTGTAGCACTATAGCACAGATTTTGGTTGAGCTTTATTGAATCTTTAATGTTACTGAGTTATTATGAAGATGGTTGATTTTATTTCTATATATTTATATTTAATCGAAAAACCAATTACAATATGTATGATTGTACCTTACAATTAGAACTAATTATTATGATAAAAAACAAACAAGACAATAAGATACAGCGTTAACATTCGTGCTAGTTATATCCCAACATTGTACAAATACGAAACAAAACAAATAAATACTGACTCACTTTTATATGATTATAGAAAATGTAGATAGTTGTCAAATTTTACGTCTCATACAATAGTAATAGCTGTTAATCAGCATAGTGACCTACAAGGTAGTGATGCGCCCTAGTCATCCAGTGGCAAGCGATATAATAATATTAGAATTTATATAATTGCTTGCTTATCGTAAGGACTAGTGGGCAGTCCTAGTCCTTTGTATCAGGATTTTTCAACCCGCCAAAAGGCATATGACATGGCATAACAACTGTTGACTTACGAGTAACCCGGGACTGAGAGCTAAGCGTGCCCAGTGAAGCTCGGTGATACCCAGTTAAAAATCCGCTCACTCATTCAAGCACTGCTCTGACTGAACATTGCATAACTTTGTCTATCAGTTACGATCGACCAGGAGCCGGTACAGAGTGTTATTTATATCTCTGATATGCTAGCGTTACTTCTTTAATTATCATAACATATACTTACATTGAACCTACAATAAAAACAATACCTCTTATTTTATCACACTCAAACTTCACACTCGAAAAGATAAAGGCGATAGTTTGTTAGTGTGTTTGTATATCTGTTACTTCTTCATGCTCAAACGGCTGAAACAATTTTGATGAAATTTTGTTTGGAGGTAGCTGATATCCTGGATTAACACATAGGCCTTTTATCCCGGAATTCTTGCGGATCCGGGACTTAAACGTAACCGCGGGGCACAGCTAGTAATCTAATGTTGTTACTTCCGCAACTATGAATGAAGACTTTTTCCACACACACAAAAACTATCGTTCTAAGAACTTATTCATTTGTGTATCAAATTAAGTATTATGGTAATGCGAATCATTTATATTGATGGCGGTAAAAAACTATCAGATAATAAAAAAAAACAACTACAACTACTATCCGGCAGGAGAATTAATGTTATCCGAACGTATTATTATAGAATCGTGGTAGACTTAATACGAGAGCCGTTTTTTATGTACAAATAGATGAAGCTGTTGAAAGATAGATGTGTCGGCTAAAATAATAGAGACAATTTGTATGATTGATACTGAAAATGACATCTTTGGTATGAGGTAATTTATACCTAGCGAGTTGTATGAATATTATTATGTTATCTCGAACAAAAAGTATCTTTATATATTTGTTAAAATTTGGCGAGATGAGTTCTAATTTGTTTAGAATTGTAGTAATTACGTAGCACGTAGGTGTATCTGGTAGAAAAAGCAATTGGTGATAAGGCCGCCTGTTGTGATCCTTTACGCTTAAGCTTTTTTGTTACCTTTGTTTTATCTCATTTTATAAAGTGGATCAATAAAGTATTTATAGTTGCTATTTACAGTTATATATGTAATTATATGTTTATAATCTTATGTATTATTTTTATGTTATATAACATTCTTTTTAGTGTATATTATAATATGTATATGTGTTAATGTATACATATTATAATATACACTAACTAATATATTTATTTATTTAAATAATACATGTAGTTTATTTTTAACACCTATGTACTTTTGATGACTATGTGTATATTAATAGTTCTATTCTCTATTTATTACTTACTTCTTAGTGTAAACCTCCGCCAGATGCAGTTCTTTATAATATATATATATATATATATATATATATATATCTAGCAATCATTCTAGACAACCCTAGCATGGATATATATATATATATATATATCCATGCTAGGGTTGTCTAGAATGATTGCTTTATGCGATAAGACCGCCTATTGTGAAAGTATTATCTATATAGTTTTAATAAAAACTAAATTAAAATTAAACAAAAAAACTATAATTAGATATAAATATGTACAAAACTTAATCTAATAGACCGCTACCAGAAGGCAAAGTACCCAAAATGCTGGCAGCATTGCCACGTTGAATGGCAATACTCAAAATCATTACTTTAAATTTTTATTTGCTTTTAATTATTAAGTACATATATTAATACGGGTGTGTGCGCGGTATCTTCACTAAAACAATTTAAACGCAAGCAAAGCTTAAAATAAATTTTCCTTGCGGAGAAAACTTGTTTTACAGCCGGGAATCGAACCTGATACCCGTGCCTAGAAGGCGAATGCCGTCCAAGTAAGCCAACGAGCAGTTCCGAAGATTATTTGGAAAATCGTTAAGACTAAACATACAAATGACAGCATATGTATTATATACATATATATAAATACTTACCACTCTTAAAAGAGGTTCATTATTATAATTATCGGCCAGTGATCGATGCCCTAGATACATTGTTGTAGATTTATTACTAAGAAGCAGATTGCGTCACACTGTTTTGTCGAGATAAGGGCAGCTTCCGTCAGTGTTATCGGTAAAGTTTTTATAGCATTGGTCTTTTGTTTAAACAGAGTGGGGTTTTACAAGCTTTTATTTATATTTACCTGTTACTAAGAAAGCAGTAGTAACATAGAACAATAAGACTTCACGTAATGGTTGTGATTGTGTGTGTGATGTCAATGTTTCCGGGACTTACGACACAAATCATCGAAATTAATGTGGGGCTGTGAGTGGAAAAGTGTTTATATTTTATGTTATGTTATGTTTATTATAGTGACAAAAGTACTTACTTATATTTTTGGTATATTATAGCAAGAATATGCTGAAAAAAACAATTACCTTTCAGTATGATAATCTCATTAAATATGATATCTTCATTTTATTTTAAATTGGTATGTTAGCTACTTTCTGATTTTGCCTATTATTCTAATCTTTACTAATATTATAAAGCTGAAGAGTTTGTTTGTTTGTTTGTTTGAACGCACTAATCTCAGGAACCGCTAGTCCGATTTGAAAATTTCTTTCAGTGTTAGATAGTACATTTATCAAGGAAGGCTATAGGCTATATTATATTTTCAATAAAATTAGGGATCCTTATTAAAAGTCCAATAATCACGCGGTCGAAGTCGCGGGCACTGCTAGTCATTCATACAATTTCTAATCTATCGTCGTAAACAATTTAATGTTGTCTCGGCATGTTAAGAAAGTTTAATAACAACATTTTATTAAAATTTATTCTTAAATACAAGAATTCTTTTTTTAACCGACTTAAAAAAGGAGTATGTTCACAATCCACATTTTTTTTATGTGTGTTAAAATAACTTTATTAATCAAATTTGATATTTTATTTATATTTAAAAACTGGTGCTTTCGATGTAATTCCATTTAAATTTGACCAAGATCTGTACGGTAGTTATTGAGTTATCGTCAATAATGCGTATTTAATTCTATCAATCTGAGGGTTCCAAAGATACAGCGATGAAGTCGGTTTATTTGCTTTTAAATTACTGTTTTTATGTAACACTGCAAAGTATATAATATATATAGATACGGCAAGTATAAATATAATACAATCAACGCTTAAAACTAGATACAATTGCTTCATGCCAAGCAAGATAACGCAAGCAACACCAAACATCAAAAGCACGAATCGAAGAAACCAAACCCCGAAATTACCAATGAATTGATCAAACATAGATAATCCGTAAATCAAATTAACGGGTAATACCTATTTGCTCTTCGTCATTAGCTCAATGACTCGTACAAACAGTTTAACGTTACAAGGTCTAGTGGAGTCAAAAGTTTGTTGGGGAATTGCAGACGTGAGGCAGATCGGTTATGTGATTGGTAAACTCCGTGGTTTGGTAGCTTTAGCGGGGAGCTTACAAATAAAGATCTTTAGATTTATATGGCATAGATTGGTTTTATCTGTGTCATGTCTTTTAAATACTTGAAATACAGTTTTATCACTTGAGTTACTTAGAAGCTCGATGTTTTTTAGTTAACTTAGTTCTTTGCTGTACATAGTTTTAGTATAGTTTTAGGAAATATAGGCAATTGGCCCGTAGATAGTAGGTATTTTTCGTTTTATATAATATGACACAATAATTACTTAGAGTGGCTGTTGTGTGATGCATTGTCAGGCATTGTTTCATTTTGTATGGTATGCAGAACATTAAGTACATTCAAGACGCTATTTGTAAGCTAGTTCCTACTAGTCTTGACTTGTTTTCTAAAACTGCAGATTTGAAGTAAACGTCCTGCTCATAAAAAATGTTGTTATGAAACTTCGGGGTTTGAAATACTAATCTGCAACCTTTTTGTGTGACGAAAAGTGGTGGAGGTATAAACACTAGGTATAATAAATAATTAAATTTTTTCCTTGTAATACAAAAGTTTCACATCTAGCGTATGATTTAACTTACACATGCCAAAATTAATTATTTGCGGTTTTTTAAAGCTTACCCTCTATAATATGTGCAGTCCCACTTACAATATACTTTATACTTACATAGGCGTACATAGGCGTACTTAATGCTTTGAAGCATACATAGCATTAAGTACGCCTATGTACCTACAATTTGTTGTTGTTTTTGGATGATTTTTTAATCAATCAATCTTTTGCTATTTATAGCACAACGGTTGCTTTTAAAACTATTCACTAGATATAATAAATCTATTTGGCATACGCATAAGGAAAAATATTAATTCTTACTTAGTCGTATCCCATAAGGAAACTAACGTTGTTTTGTTTTTGTCAGATATTTGTTGATTTATCTTGTGTATAATTAGAGAAGTATTACTTGAAAATATTGATAGAAGTAATAATATTTTTGGAATACCTACGTACAAGTCTTATAATAATTAAACGCAAGCATAGCTTTAAAAAACTGACTTCACCGCTTTATCTTCGGAACATTGATCAGATTTAATGTATTATTGACGATAACTCAAAAACTAGAGATCAAATCTTGATCAAATTTCAATGGGACCACATGAAAAGCTACGAACAAGTCTTATAGTAATTAAACGCAAGCAAAGCTTAAAACAACCGACTTCACCGCTTTATCTTCGGAACATTGATCAGATTTAATGTATTATTGACGATAACTCAAAAACTAGAAATCAGATCTTGATCATATTTCAATGGGACCACATGAAAAGCTACGTACAAGTCTTATAGTAATTAAACGCAAGCAAAGCTTAAAAAAACCGACTTCACCGCTTTATCTTCGGAACATTGATCAGATTTAATGTATTATTGACGATAACTCAAAAACTAGAAATCAGATCTTCATCAAATTTCAATGGGACCACATGAAAAGCACTAGCTTTCAAATAAAAAAATAATCATCAAAATCGGCTCCCAACGACGAAGTTATGAGGTATCTTTTGAAGTCGAAATAACGAGAACATCGTCAATGTAGTCCACCGAATACGCATTATTGACGATATTTCAAGAACTACTGATCAGATCTTGATCAAATTTAAATGGGACCAATTGAAAAGCAACATCTATCTAAAAATGTTTTTGAATTTGCTTCACGTGGAAAGAAGTTATGAGGTAACACATATTTAAAAAAAAACTGTCGACTTTAATACCTCCTCCTTTTATTAAAAAAAATGATTTGATGCACATATACATATACTAACATCTTTGTTGGAAACAACTAAATTTAACCTTGAAATGTACAGTTATCGTTGTGCCTTTTCAACCGACTTCAAAAAAAGAGGCTCACAATTCGACTGTATGATTTTTTTTGTATGTATGTTACGCAATATCTCCGTCAATTGAGATTCAATTTTGATGATTCTTTTTTTGTTTGGTAGAGTATACTTCAGAGATCCCATATAAAATTTACCGAAATCAGTCCATCCAAAACCGAAATATAAGCTATGAAGTCAGTTTTTTAAAGCTTTGCTTGCGTTGCAATTATTGTTATAAGAAGAGATGAAGTTAGTAGAGTCACTTATGGGTCCTTATTTGTTTTCCAACATCAATCCTAAATTTGACTAATTCAAGCTTAATGTCTACAAAATCGACACCATCATCATCAGTCACTACCATACCTCCTACACTTTTAAGTGAGTATACCACTTAATCATTACAAACGACACCATGCTTACCAACCCCGTAACCGTGTGAACGTACACCGTTTACCGAGATTACCATAAGCTTACAAAAATAACTCTGATTAATCTCAGCGAAGAATGGGGCATGAATCATGTTAATGGACACATATTACTTTAATCTCGGGTTAATCTTGTCGTCGCGTGCTATCGCGTTCTTATCATTGTTTATTGGTGGTCCGGGGGTAGCACGGTGGTCAATGAATAGTTTGCTGTGATAAGAATGTTTGTGGAGATTAGGATTGTCGCGTGCTTTTGATATCCAATTTAGATGGGAATATAATGATGTAGGCAGCTTTCTTTCTTCTTTGCTTATAATATAGATAATTTTTTTTATAAATTCATATTGTGTAGATAGTGTATAGTCTATTTTCATGTTATGGTATTTGATTGGTTAATAGTTTCTTGTCAGGTTCTTCTCGAGATGGCTGTAATTTTGCGAATCTGGCAATATAATCATTAACTTTAATGAGTACCTCTTTGGGGCCCATGTGAATAAACGATCTTGATTTTTGATTTTTTGATTTTACAGTGACCATACGCTCCACTTTTATATCTTTGCTCTAACAGGGTCTATGTTTGTAATTTATTTTGTAAGTTTAAATTTACAAAATATGTAATGCAGATAAATAAATATGAATGATGCTTGAAAAATCTCTGTGAAGGCTTAAGCTCGCCATTGTACATCGCATTTGTTATTAAATGATTGTAAAAAAACTTGATTCATGTTTGTACAGAACATAATAATATAAGAACAATCTTCTTTAGACAACATTCAAATACTTATATCGTGACGGTCAATGCCGGCTACTATTACGTATCAAACACACAATTACACCTAGAACCAGAAATGTCCATTGGTAAAGATAATTGTACTGCTGATGAGAATCAAACCCGGGACCCACAGCGCACATTCTGAGCCAAAATTATAACATTTATTTTTTCTTCACTGCGGTCTAGTAAAACATAAGGAAATGCACCGTGTCGTAAACAGTACCAATATTATCCATCGTTTTTACAAAATTTCTTGGTAACCGTTTTACAGTTAACTAGGCAGTTAATTTTCCAACTAACGATTGGTTTTAGTACTGGCTATGCCGTTTCTTGTAACCAAGTTAGTGTGTTCTTAGTAGTTATAAGAACTAGTGAAATGTTTTGCTTGTACCATTAGATGTTGCTGAAGTTTCTAGACAAGCATTTGACGACCATCTCACCTGATCTCACCTGATGGAAAGTGATGAACTAGGATTAATAGTTATACAAGTAATGATAATATACATTTATATTATATATTTATAAATAGTTAAGATATTATTACTAGTATTTTTTTTAATGCAAAATAGTACATAGAAAAATAAAGTCTCATACATTTCTAGGTCTGAAATTGTTAGAATATTTGTATCTTTGTAAATTAAATCATTTATTAAGTTACTAGATAAGGTAAAAATATGCAAAATTGTAAACGTACGTAATTTTTTATTCATTATTAAATAAATTAAAAGAAAAATCGATCTAAAAATCCTACCTATTTATATTATAATTTTAGCCAAGCGTTTTTGGTTACCAGCTGTGAACTGCGGCTTTGCCCGCACTAAGAGGAATAAAAGAAGCTTATGTACTATTTCAAAGTCTAGCTAGAATATCCACCTACCACATTTCACTAAAATCAGTCCATTCGTTACAAATTCACCTCGTCTCAAATTATTTACACACACTTACTTTTGTATATATATATATATAAATGGTGAAAACCATCAAACAAAAGCTCTCACACTCACAGCCCCAAACTTAGTTCGATGACTTGTGTCGTGGGTGCCGGAAACTTTCACATCACACATAATCACAACTAGAAACAGGAACACAAATGTTCCTTGCGGAGAAAACTGTGTTCCCGTCGGAAATCGAACCCGATACCCCTGCTTAGAAAGCGAACGCGCACTCAACAAAGCCAACAGGTATTTCTAATGTATGGTTAGTGTTATTTCACACTTACCACACTTTTGATCTGCCCGTTGTGTTAGGTAAAATTGATGATCTAAACTTAGAAACTAAGAGGACATCCATAGAAAAAATAACAAAACCATTTAAAAAGCAAACCTACATCAATCAAAATGGCTTCCTAACCACAATTTCTTCCCTTCCCATCCACTATCTCGCATAATAGCTTTTTTTCTATAACACCGTTTATTTCTCTCCGAAATTGGTCAAAAAGGTCCCAATTAGTCACGGTGCGGTAACACGTAAAGTCACTGAGAACTAATGACAGTGGGTTTGTGCCCAAAATTATGACTATCAGAAATATGGGCTATGTTCCTTTCATGTTTCGCGATAGTTATGGTCCGAGATAATTTATGGGAGGCGTTAGTTTTTGTCTTATGTGGTAGCTTGGTGCTGGAGACGGAGTGTAAGTTAGCGAGTTTTATTTTATCGTTGAATGACTTAAATTTATGTTAGCGTTTGTTATGGAACTTGGTTTGGCCGTTTGGAAGCTCTAATTCCACAGAACAGATACACGTTATAACACCCCTTTGTTTGTGTCGGGGATTATAAATAGTTCTTAAGACCCGAAATAACAATATTTCCTAAACAAAGTTTTCAAAATGCAAATGATCAAAGTTTTATGACGGGTCCACACGTTTGCCACTAGCCGCAAAATTCAAACCTCTTCAAATGCTTAGACAAAAACTGACTTAGTTCGGATCAACCTTACAAACCTTTGCATCCAAGCCAAACATCCTTCCACGTTTGAATTTGTCGATTCTGGACGAGGTTCGGCAACCGTGTGGACCCGGAATTAAACTTTTTTAATTCGACCACGTCGTCCTTTCTTTAGTATCTTTTGCCACAGCTTTGTTGTTACCGTTTCGCAACATACAATACTTACGACGTGTTTTCTCATAAGTATCAATTTATGTAATCGTTACCAGGTTTTTTGCCACACCTGTTTCCAGTTTTGTGCATTTACCAATTTCGTTTTATGCTTATCAGTATTTTTATATCTGTGAATTTTAAATTGGAAACATTTTTATGCATTCAAGTTCTGATCAAAGCAAATAATAATATTATATAATGTGCTATATTAATAAACAGTCTTATGGTGAAGTTTTGCTGGACCTTTCTGAAAACAATATTATAATAAGGGAAAAAAATAATATTATTAAATAATAATATTTAACTGCCATTTAAAAAAATTAAATTACCCGTAAAAATATATTACCGATTCAAATAAAAACAATTTGTTCGTTTTGCGTATAAATATAATGGGTTATTAAAAATTTGTTTAATTCCACTTACCTCTTGGGACATCATTCCGATTGAGAACAACGTCTTATAGTTTTTATAGAATACATCAGCTTTTTAATTACGGAAAATATAACATTTAGAAAAAAAACTCGTAGAACTGAATGACCTAAGAACAAGAATCAATGCTTGAGAGCTTTCTGATATTTTATGAACAACACTGTATATCGCTTTTCTTTACAGAACCATCAAATATTTCTAAGTACGAAAAAAACCAAGACAAATACCTCAACAGACTAAACATGCCCAAAAGCACCTGCTATTCGAACTATGCTCTCGATAGAAAGAAAGTAAATATTGGTCAGCTTTCGCTTACTCAAACACTGTTTATTGTTTTAGGTGATGCTCTTGCGCATGTGAAGATGGCGGGAGGGGGAGTGGCGCTCCTCTTGCTATGGGTGGCCGTTGTCGCTGCTGACGGTAAACATGGTAAGTCCTTTTTTCTTTTGGACTCTTTCTGCTTGATTATGTTTGCTTTCTCATCCTTTTTTGCTTGGTACATTTTGTTTTATTTTTCGGAGTAAAGGGGTTATCGATTGTGCTTGTCATGTTAACTATTGTTATTTTCATTGTGTCATTCAGTTTAGTGTCTTTCTATTTCAAATGTGTTATTCTAATCTTAGTTGTATTTCGTTCATACTACTTCTTTTTAATTAAAAAAGGAACATAAGAAAGTATTTCAATACTCGAAATGGCTAATTTGATATCAGCCATTTCGAGAATTGAAATCCTATTTGACTTTGTGTTTTAACTCTGACTATCTCTATTGAGTTAAATATCTGTAGCTTTTATTATTTTGCTTGACTTATCATAACCATACCAAATTCAATGAACATTTTAACCGTTTGGTAAAATAGACAGAGACAAAAATAATTATTAATGTTTTATTTTATTGTACTGTTTTCATGTTCTCAAAAGTAAGCATATTAAAAAAACTTAAGTCTATGAACATTTTGCTACCCACTGGTAGTGGGCTAGAACACTTGAGTTACCTATAAGCTCGATGTCTTGTAGGTAACTTATTTCTTTGCTGTACATAGTTTTAGTTTAGTTTTAGAAAATATAGGCAATTGGCCCGTAGATTGGAAAGAATATAAAAAAAAAATAATTAAAAAATTTTGAACGGAGCTCTACGACTACAAAAACTAGCAATTAGTAAGACGAATCTAGTTCACCGTTAAGACCTAATTTAAAAAAATACGTATCTCACCGAATTACCCCGAGCATTAATTTATTTCAAAAACTTTCTGCAGACGACATTTTTCAACGTTATCTTCACCCCTCAACCTGAGAGCCCAAGAAAAAAATATCGAGAAAAAATGAAGAGTTTGCACCTAATCTTGAATCAGATAACTGAAGGTACGACAAAAAATATAACCAAGTTGCCATCGGAAAGGGACAAAAAGCCGAAACAAAAAATGTTTGTCACGATCTAACAGAACTCGGTAACACGTTTCGTAGTCTATTGAAACCATATTGGGTACCATCGCGTCACGACTTTGTTGTACACACAACATTGTCTTGCTTAGTATTTCAAACGTTAATGAGAGCTAGTTATAACAGTATGTGTGTCAGTGATACTGGCGTGTGAAAATTAACATTCATTGATACAGTACTGGAATGACGCAAGCGTACGAAACTGCATCAGACTAACAAGAACAAGGCAAATCTAAAATTGCTGTACGAAGAGCCGCAGAATTTTCGTATTCTATTTGCCAAATGCCGATACTTCATGACCATGGTTAACTCTTTGCCTTTTTTAGAATTCAAATTTTCACCTCTATTTAAAGCAGACTCGTAGTAAAAATACCTAAAATACTTGAACTTAAAAATGGTGAAGTTTGAACGCTCAGTAGTAAGGTCCGGTTTTTTGAGCAAACATTCATCTGGTGTTCGTAGCATAAGATACATTTTATATTCAATTTAAATGCTACAAATAACTTCATACTCTCCAACTTTCTTTTAAAAATGCCTTTTAGCAAACATCACCTTAAATATGCACACGGCCATGTAACTTCTTAAAAGCACTCCCAATATTAAATTTTAACAAAAAACATTCGAGACAATTTCGCTAATGCAAAAATCGGATTTCCATTAACGTTGAAATCGGAAACGACCACTCGGGCACACCTCGCAGCTGGCTGCATCAATGAAACAGAAAATAATAGCGGAGACTCAGGAGACGCCATTATAACTCGGCGAACAAAGGGATTATCTTGTTTGGGAACCTCTTGACTGGCACTCGACTACCTCTTTGTGTGTATCGTGTTACATTTCAAGCAAAGGTGGCTATTCAAGCAGTTTTTGTGGGTGTGGTCCACCTTTGTGCCTGTCTGGGGTGAGAATTTGTCGGCAGGCTTTCAAAAGAATATAGCGAGCTTTTTGCACCTTGTAAAGAGCATTGTTGGTACACTTCGGGACTAGTGTAATTTAAAATGTATTCCTTTTTTCATCTTAATCGTGAATAAATACTGCGGAAAACAATACAATTGATGTTATAATTCATCACATTAAAAATGCCTAGTGTATTAGAAAATGTAAGTATCATACTAAGAGCATCTGTAACATCTGTTACTTTTGACACATAGTCATTTAAAAATCAGACCACATTTGGGTCTCCTGCCTCATTAATAAACCATGACTCATCACAAAAAACATGTCCCTCGACACCAGACCTTGGTTCATCCCCACACGTGTCATCATCCGACTTTACTCAAGTTTCGAGAATACCCACCCACATAACATTAAATAGATCGAGTGCATCTTTTATGTCTCCCTTAGCTCTAAGTGCATTTACGAGTACTGTTCTAACTCACAACGGATGCTCTACACGTACTTTATTATTCTCTGAACATATTATATTAAAGCTCAACTCGGTTGGTTATATAACGGTTGTACTTTTAGTTATCTCTGCACTCGAAAACAGGCCAGTTTAATGTCCGATATCTGAACCATTAGATGCTTTTATTTTATTCGTTCCGCATTTAGTAGGGGCCACTTAAGTTCCCGCACGCATCTGTAATGTTTCAGCGATAAAAATGTGTGAGACACTCGCTTAATAACAACGGTGTTGTTTCAAAATTATCCGGCACTTTAGATATTTTATCTGGCACTTTGGTGACTATTTATGTAATCGTTTTATAGGTGTTTATTTATCGTTATCTGCTAACTAATAATGTAAACGTACCTTTAAAAAAATGTAAAAACCTTTTTCAGTATGATTTGTATGATCATCTATATTTATAGAATAAAATGTCTCTTGGTCATCGCATCACGCGTGAACGCATGGAACAATTTCGCTTATTCTTTTTTTGTTGTGTTAATTAATGTCAGAAGGTTCTTATGAAAGAAAATGATATTCTGGAATTTCCGCGGGTACGAGACTTACTTGATGCGCAGCTAGTAATATATAAATTTAGATCAGAAATTATAAAAGTAATGACTAATGAATAGATTTATAGATTAAAACAAACACAGTAGTCTGATAAAAATAGTGATAAAAAATCTTCCATTATCAATAAAACCTGTATTTCTATCCACGGACAAAATGAATTTAAGCCCGAGGAATCCATTGCGGACGTTGATTAAGCAGGCCTCATCAATAAAGTCCTTCGCTATCTAGAATAGCATCGATCCTCACTTTAATTATTCGAATACCGGACAAAATGACAGGAGGCGGTCTCTTTCAAACGCCTAACGACGGGATGACTCCAATTCGATGAGTTAAGGTTTGTTTTTAGATTTCGTAAGTTGCTTCGAGAATCTGAACATTCATCAGACGAAACATATTTCACATCGTGTCGTGGCGATAAGGCATTTCCCCATTTACATTCATTCTATGATTCCTCAGTTTCTGTCGTGGAATTTTAAAACCAAGAAAACAAATTTTGTTCCGGTATTTAAGATTCGGCTCCGACTTAAGTGAATTATGATCGAGAGGTCGAGTTAGTTCGAAAGCAAAAGTACATTGATTGATCTTATGAGCTCGAGTGCTCGCCGAAGCACAGACAGTTTATTTATAATTTACAATCGCTTCGTGACGAGCATTCGCCCGTTTTAGTTACGCTTCTTGTAACAGTACTCCCAAATGGAGTTTCGTCACTTGACAAGATAACACTTTAAAAAGAACTGTTCGTTAAAAAGGACGACCCACATTTCGAAACGATCGATGCAACCAACAGAAACGTATATTTCAATAAGATAACGTCTGTCGAAGATTCTTTGAGCGTTAATTAAAATTCGGATAAAGCTATCGGCTTGTCGAATCTATCAAAGGGCGAATCGAAATGCGATTACGAAATGGATGACACAGTAATATTAAACCCGTTAATCAAATCCGAGTGCTAAAAACCAATTAAAATTGACGGACCTGTTAAACGAAGTCAGTACGGGAGTCGGGGTAACTAGAACTTAATCAAACGCGTCGGTGAACCACCGTGGCCAAATAGAATATTATAATTGAGAACCTTCGTCAGAATGGATGTGCGACGGCCGCTAGATTGTTTATGAGTGACGTGCTATATAATTTGTTTTAGTGAAGATTTCCTTTTATATTCGGTCGCATTTCCTGTCGCTATAACTATGTTCTATACTGTGTAATATCATGGTATAGGATTAAGAACCGGAATTATTAAAAACACTAGCAATACGTGGTGGTTCTCTTGGCGTTGTTGGAATCAATCTTACATCGTTTTTAACATATAGAGTCAAATGTTGCATTGAAAATTGTTATTATACCGATGATAATATTTTTATGATTAGTTTTTATATACAAAATATGTGTAATAACAGCAAATGGTCAGTGTCTGGCATACGCTGCATAATAAAATTATATATTGACTAAAAGGTAATGTGATTTATTATTTTAATGACAACAACTCTTATACCAATTAAATAAAACTCATTTTGAATATTGAAGATGTTAGGTATTTATAATCTGAGGCACTCGTGTTAACCATTTAGGGTATTAAAACTTATCATCAATACATAGTATTTAACAACCAAATTCCAAGATGTGGTGTAAATTTAATAAACCAAATACTTAATGAAGATTTGAGAGTAAATTATGGCTGTTAAGAATTTATAATACACAGACCGACGACACCTGAGAATTCTCAGCTGAAATTGAAATTTTAATGATTGCAATCCACGGTCCGCTAAGCGCTTCGGAACGGGAAAAACTGCTCGAAACAAATCCTATTAAGGAAAAATAGATCCCGACGAGGAAATATCGTTCGGTTCCCCACGAAAACGGAAATAGAAATAAACCGAACGGAAGTGAAACTAATTAAGTTATCCACGGATGGAGCGAGTCGTGGTTTATTTTCGTACAATTCTCTAGTTCAAATAACAATCCTAGTAATACTGTCAACACTCGAGGAGTAACATACACTGATGTTGATAACGTTGAGCGAAATTCTCGTGAGGGAAATTTTAATTTTGTCAACAAGTAAATTTCAACTTTAGAGCGAGGAGCTACAGATTATTCCAGTTTGAAAGCTATAAGATGCATAAAGTAGGGTGTACGGTATCCAAATATCTATGTTTTGCGTGTAAATAGGCGCGAGTGAGGCGTCAAACCAGGTGCGGACTTTGAGTAAAATCGATGGCAAAACTTGGAGGGTACATGTTATTATGACAGATGCTATTTATTTGGAGCGACAAGGAATATATATCATGCATTCCTTAATTAGGCGAAGTAGTATGAAATAAAAGCTATTAAAGCTGTCACATTTCGTAAAGTTTCGTATGTTTTAGCAATGTTTTGACATTTCGGGAATTGAAGATTTATAATGTCTTTGTTTTGTTTCAGAACTATCAAGTTCTACTGAAGCCGAACATACCACAGCGGTACCAACGCCTCCAATACCACTTCGACCAGAATACGCCCACCCTGCTGGCGTTGAAGCTCTAGATCCATATAATTCCGAGAAAACTCAACAGCAGGGTAACCACAGAGACTATTTAGAAGAAGATTATGACCAAGAAAACCATAAAGAAGACGAACATGAAAACAGAGATGACGCAGATGAATTGCCATCTTTGTCTGGAGATCATTTACTTCAGAGTTCAACGGATGATTTGCCAATGTTTTTGCTAGAGCCTCAGCATGCTTACGTAGTGAGAAGTAAACCTGCTATGTTGAGATGTCGTGCAGCCAATGCTTTACAAGTTTATTTTAAGTGCAACGACGTTAGGTCGGTTGCTAGTACACAGTTTGAGTTTGTGGATCCTCAAAGTGGTGTCAGGATCGTCGAAGCCGAGTGTAACGTGACAAGGGATCAGTTGGACGAGTATTTCGGTGAAGACAGATTTACTTGCACGTGCTACGCTTGGAGTAGCAGAGGTGACATCAGGAGTCAGCCGGCTGTCGTCGAATTGGCATGTGAGTAGCACGGAATTTAAATAGATCTGTCACTTGGTACTGAAATAGATGACACAATAGACCTTTTCACTTTCTTTAATGGCGTTATTATGTGGATTATTTTAAAAATAAAATATGATTATTTTCAATTGAGGGCTTAACTAACATGTATTTTGATTTATTTGGAAATCAATATAATGTATGTTTTTATTAATAACTGACTGTACCTTATACCATTTAACATATTTTGGTTTCATTTATATGAGTGGTATTTATTCGGAATAGAATATAAGCTACGATAATAAACAAATACCATTGGTTTGTGGTGCTTGAAAGAAATAGATTGATACAAGAACTTCTTCACATAAAGGTAAATCGATATAAATAAATAGTATCATATCTAGAGTATAATAGATAGACGCATAGTCGTAGAAGGTTTAAGGATCATACAAATTTAAAGGCGCATAAATCTTCCAATCCCTCCGTCATAAAACTTTGTCCTCCATCTATAATCCATACAAACTAGACGCAAGTCAAGGAAATAATACCATCCAAATTTGATGTCTACTGGAAGAAGAATATAAATTCTAGACTAGACAATAAAAGACGCATTATGTAACCGTATAAAAATACGACTGCGAAATTATTATTGGGATAGTTGGAGCTTCGAGTCGAACCTATCTGCTCTAATATTCCAGAAACGTCGATTATCGATATCGGAGATATAAAATATATATAGTTTCCGGCAGAACTAGGGCACGGTTGAGCATTTCATCAAAACTCATAATTTTACTTGAGTTTCCGCAGGCTATTTCGGAGCAACCCAGTTTCAGATAGAACATCTCCGGTCGAAGACACTTGTTTAATAGCAGACTTCGTGATAATGTGTCGTAATTTGTTCGTGAGACATGACAGTTCTTCCGCTGGACCGAATTGGGCAACGGTTTTGTTGTTTTCTTGCGTTTGTGTTTTGTGGTTCTGACAGGTCGAATGACAGGCAATTTTGGTTCTGACACGTCAGTTATGTTTGTTATAATTGTACTAAGTGTGATAGTGTGAGCATTTTGGTGATCAATTGTAGTTTAAATATTCAAGTCTTAACTAAAATTAAAACGAAAAACAATTCTAAATCAAACCAATAGACAATCAAACTTATCATACTCATAAATGGGACACTTTTGGTACAATGCCATCTAATTAATATTTAGAGAATTTTATAAATGTCGAGAGACAGAGAATTGACATATAAAAATTATCAAAACTGTATCTTATTATTGAGAATTATTGTCGTAAAGTGACTTTACAATCCTCATCTTTTAGTTTAAAGCTACACCTTTATGTTTCCTTACAATGCAAGGCTAGAGTCCAGCTCAACAGGGTCTTCTTTCTCCGATGATTTTCGTTTTTTAGCGGGGTTTTTTAACGCTCACACTCACTCACTGCCTCACACTAAGTTCATAGACTTGTCGTAGGTAACCGAACCATTCTCATGACACACATAACCACAACAAGAACCAGAAACACAAATTTTCCTTAGATAGAAAACTTGTGTTCTCGCGGGGAATCGAACCCAATATAAGAAGGCAAACGTTCACCCAACTAAGCCATCGGGCAGTTTATATGTTTTCTTCACTTAATAATGTAGAGTTCACGGCTACTTTCACATTTTATATGCACAGAGCGTACAGTTCAGCCTATATTATGCCTTTTATCTACAAAATACACATTTAAAAGAGTATAAATCAAGAGTTAACATTTAACTACGTAAGTGGGCGAATTCAAAGTCCATAATTTTCTATCAGAGCACCGTTGAAATTATTTTGACAAGACGAATGGCTCCGCTGTCAAAATGGTGGTGTGTTGCCAGATGAACATTTTACCAAAATGTAATTTTACTAGTAAAGTTCTCTTGGAAACAATGATAGCGCATTTAATTGTATTTATTATTTAATTTAAACTACTTAGTTAAGACATTGACAAAATAATATAACTTTCAGATCTTATAATAAACAAGCAGATCCCTGCGGCTTTGCACGCGTTAATTAAGTTAAAAATAGCCGATATGTAAAATGTATTTGTACGTTACGAATTTCATCTATATCCGTTCAGTCATTACAGTTAAAGATAAACCAAACATATTTACACACAAACTGTGGCAACTCATATTCAACTTTAATAATATAAAAAATAACAGTTAAAAAATTAATATAAGCGTAAGCGCTTTTACACTCACAGCCCCACACTAAGTTCGATGAGTTGTGTCGTGGGTACTAGAAACACAAATTTCCCTTGGGGAGAAAACTTGTATTATAACCGGGAATCGAACCCAGTACCCGGGACGCGCCAATTAAACCAACGGGCAGTTCAAATACCTATAGTAAACTTATGTAACATACAAAACTACTTAACGTGATATTATTTATAAGTTACATAGGGCAACACTCGATGTAAGAAGTTATTGTTCATAAAGTGTATTACAGACCCAGCTACAATTTAATTCAATGCGTAGAGGTAAATCTTCTATGCATATTAAATAAATGTCTGCCCGTATGTCAGATTTATTGCCCGTTGTTGGGCAACACAGAACCGGTCAAGTGTGTGTACCTGCATATATCTTATATTATTATTAGAGATGAAACGGATACATGTTTTGCCGGATACCGTATGCCGAATATCCGACCAACTTTGAAAACGGATTCTCGGATATCCGGCTGCCGAATATCCGGCCGAGCAAAGCCGATTGGCGACTCGTTACATGAGCAAATCGCAAGAATGATTGGGTGGACTTGAGTGAGCTCGGGATCTTTCGTTTATGAGTGAAGCTAGTGTTTCATTTTCTTATTGAATTGATTGCAAACACGATCATTTTTAAGTTACGAAAAAACAAACTGTTGTGACCTTAGTGCAGTTTGAGTTTTAATTTTCTTTGTTTAATAATACTAGTTGACGACCCAGTTGGCGCAGTGAACAGGTGCCCGCCCTCTGCGCCATGGGTCCTGGGTTTGAGCACAAATTCCTTCCCAAGGGATAGTTGTGCTTCTGGTTCTGGGTGTAATGTGTGTGTGATGTAAATGTTTCCAGCACCCATGATACAAGTCTTTTAGAGTGGGGCTGTAAGTGTAAATAAAAAATAATAATAATGATGATTATCTTTGTTTTGTGGATTAAATAAAGTGCCTTTAAACTTTATTAGCCCAATTTAAAATTCGGTATCTGGCTGATTCATCATCATCATCATCATCAGCCTATTTTTGTCCACTGCTGGACCTATGTCCAGTTAACCTATGTTCATTAGGAGAGGCCTATGCCTCTCCTAATGAACGCCACTGAACACTAAACATCTGGCTGGATTCTCGTTTATTACCCGGTATTCGGCCGGATTTTTTATTTAGGCCAGATCCGCTATACCGGATAGTGGCCGAACATCCATTTCGTCTCTAATTATTTTATGTACGTAAATTAAAGTACGCAGTCGAATTCGAGTACTTAGGTATGTGATACGTAATTACATAGGACGTATCTAATTGTTGTTTTGGTATGAGGCGAGTGATTGCTGTTTTAATGTACTTATTTTACGTTTTGAATTGTAGGTTTATAGTTTAAATTACATATTATTTTCGTCAGAGTGTGGAAAGCATTTTTTAGTTTAATTATTATGTGGTTTTAATGGAAGTATGTCCTCATCATAATAATTATATTATTTACTACTAGCGTCCAGTTTCGACTTTGCATGGATGCAATTTCCGATCATCATTGTCATCGTCATCATCCTGACAATTCCGGACACAACTACAAAATAATCAGTCAACTCGATCAAGCCTTTTCCAAGTGATTTTTCATACATATGGCATTTGATTTTATTTTTATAAAATTAAATTTAACACTCACAGCCCCACACTTGGTTCGAAAACACCAAGAACCAGAAACACAAATTTCCCTTGGAGAGAAAACTTGTGTTTCCACCGGGGATCAAACACGATACCCGCTGCTAAGAAGGCGTATATGTGAACTTTGTAGCATACTTATATATCTGAATGTTTTCATAAAATAGTTGTGTTCCTGACGCTCTCTTCTTTATAATAATATATCATAGAATATCTATAATATCGAAATTGTTAGTATTTGTCCATCATGGTAAATATACTAAACATGAAATGGGACTGCCTCTCAACTGCCGGATCTCCGAATGATGACTGTTCGATGGTAGTGGTAGCTAGCAAGTTATAAACTACATTCTCTTTACCTCTATGTTGTGGTAGTCTTATAAACATAGCATTTATCATCATCGTTCAATAATACTAAAAGCAGGCTAATAAAGTTATATCTAATGCTATAGTGCCACATATTTTAATAAACGTGTTGGCAGTAAGAATAATTAGCTAAACAACATAATAACTTATAATTTACTAATATAATAATACGGTCATAGACGATAGTAATTTTGTTATAAATCTTTTCTAAAGGCTCAAACTATTGGGACAGTAATTTGTTCCACGTATTTTGCTCCTAATAGAACAATTATTATTATTTCTACCAATAACTTCCTTTATCATTATTGCGAAACAGAAAGCATTAGGCGATACCACAGCGAGCAATATCCATTGATCTCCAGTAATGCTACTCTAAGTTTTACTACCGCTGATAAAGTGCATTGTATTCCTAAGTTATCGATACTGCCGGCAAGTAATGCAGCCCTGATTTAAAGTTAATGGTTTGTTAGGACCGAATAACCCTAAAATATCGGTTAGTATGCTTTAAATAACGGTATGAAGTACCACATTCGTGGACTAATATTAGCACTTGTTGTCGTTAATATTTGATGGCGTTAGAAGTTACAATAGTATTTACGATATTTCTTGCATTCCATTTCATTTTAGTACTTAACATAGAAATTTATAGAGATTGGTTGTCACAAAATGTATTATTACAACTATATAGACTGTGGTTACGTACAAGTTGTTTTTATAGCTTAACTATTAACGATTTAAATGCGAAAATAGATAATTAAACATTTATGCGAAAAAAGAAAGATAAAGAGAAAACTGTCAGCATCTTCTGCGAGCACACTCACAGCTCTGCAAAAATTTTAAAGACATTTGTACTGCCCGTTGGCTTAGTTGGCTGAGTGTCTGCCTTTTAGGCAACTGGTATCGGGTTCGATCTCGATGGGAACACCAATTTTCTCGACGAGCGAAATTTGTGTTTTTGGTTTTGGGTGTGATGTTAATGGTTCTAGGTAATGGAATCGTGGGCATCCATGGCACAATTTGTGTGGGCTGATAGTGTGTAAAAGAGTTATTTTTTGTTTTTTATTATTGGTAGTCAAATATTTATTGTATGTGCTTGCGTTGTAAAAGCATCCACGACACAGTTTTCGAACTTAGAGTAATGCTAGTGGGTCCCCCACATTACATTAAGTTTAATTTTCTAAGCAGGTTTAATTTTCTGTTTTTTACTATGGGAGTCCAAAATATCTGTTGTATGTGCGCTATCTGCGTAAATAAACGCAAATCGCATTAAAAACTAAAAAACTGTAATAAATAAAATCTGGAAGCGAACCTAGAACTTGTAGAATATAATACCTCTACGCCAACAGTGCAGTCAGTATACGGCATGACACGGGCCCATTTTACCCCTTTCAGACGTTGATGAACAAACTAACGCAATAAATTACATTTATAACCCAAGGATAATAATTACTGTCATTGAATTGAGATGGTTATCGAAGGTATTTTATTATTTCTACCGGTACATGGTTTGCACGCAATGGTCTCTGCCTAAGGTTTGAAATTACTAGTATTTATTGTAACGAGTATGATAGATATCTTTTGGCCTTAACTTTAGTAGTAAATTTAGAAAGGAAAAGTTATTATATTATATGCAGATTGAACTCGCGGCCATAGGATGTCATGCCTTATTGCTCTAAAGCTGAGTTACTCAAGCCCTGCTTGAAGTAACGAAATTTATCATGCTTATTATAATCATATTGCCTTTCTAAATGTACTCCTACATTTTTTATATATACCTAATGCTATTTAAACAAAAAAAAACACAATTGATAAGGAAATTTATACCTATTTTCTGCTTAGTACAATTATCAGTAATATTTTTTTGTTTAATTTAAAAGCTAATACACAAGTAGCAGAATCTATTATTTTAAATACACCCCTTATTATAAAACCGCATTTATGCACCAATTTTGACAAATTATCTCAGAACACTCTCGATCAAGTCACATATTTTTATCAAACAATAAGTAAACGCCAGCAAAGCTTAACAAAAGACTTCACCGCTTTATCTTCGGAACTTTATTAAACACGCATTATTGACGATAACTCAAAAACTAGTGATCAATCAAATTTAAATTGGACTACATTAAGAGTACCAGCTTTCAAGTAAAAAATAATCATTAAAATCTGGTTGTGAAATTGTTTTTGAAACTTTCACAATTCACAGTTTACTCCGCATTAAAACGTTACATAAACCTTTGCTAGTTCTACAATTAAACTTCATATAATTACAAAACTAAACATCAATCTCCTCGTACATCCTCAACAAACAGCCAGGCTCATAAACGTCTAAATATATACGAAAGTGAAGGAGACACCCTAATTGCAAGGAAACCGTCTGTTCTACTGGATTGTACTAAATTCACATCGTGATGGTTGTAATTGTTCTGTAAATGTACGCACTACGATGAAATGTTGAGCATAAATATCTAGTAAATGAAACAAAGTCTACGAAAAATTATTCCTTATAAACAAAAATTATGTGTATTAAAGAGTGTAGAATACAATATTTTTCACATATTCTTTAAGATACTCAAACATTATGCTTATCCGTCTGAGAAAAGTTTTAGGCTTTGTAGCGCGTCGCGCATGTTTTCTGATGCTCGGGTTCCTTATATTTTTGCAATTATGAGATCCCGTATAGCGTGTTTCTAGCACACGATAGGGAGATCCCGTAATGGCATTTTAAACTATTTATCGGAATGTTTAAAGAGCCTAATTTTTCAGTTTTGGACGTCTTTGCATCTAAGTCCAAATTACTAAATTAAACGACGTTTTACCTATGAGTTGTATGATCATAAACGCTTTCACACTCACAGCGCCACATTCAGTTCGATGACTTGTGTCGTGGGCGCCGGAAAACACTTCACACACATTATCACAACCAGAACCAGAAACACAAATTTTCCATGGGAAGAAAACTTGTGTTTCTGTCGGGAATCGAACCCGATACCCCTGCTTAAAAGGTAAATGCGCATACAGCTAAGCCAAAAAGCATTCATAAAATGTATTATTTTTTTATATTAGTATAACTATTTGTTTCCAAATTTGTGCTTGTGTCTGTAACATATGGATACTCATACCTGTTAGGATGGATATTATGTAACTATTATCATTCTTCCATTCTACATCACTCATACCTACGTTGTACATTAATTACCTTTACCTTTTCTACGGTTAGTTTCCTAACCTAACTTCTTCAAAATATTATTGTTCTGAATTATTGTATACGATTTACACATCACGCTTAAATTGAAAATGCGGAAGTTTGTCTACAAGTGTGAATTAGTTTTGTTTTCTCTTCACGCTGTGGATTAAATACTTAACGGATATGGATTAAATTTGGAATGTACATACATACCTAGTATTAATATGTCACTATATATTAACTTGACTAAATCGGGTAAAACCGTTGGCAACCGCTAGTTTTTTTAATAAAAAATAACTATGCATGTTCCTAGTTTATAATGCGAATAATTTGCAATCACATTTCTTAATCATAGTAAGTCCTTAAAGTTTTAACGACCTGGGTTATTTACCTATATCATGATTCATATTTGTGAGAATTACCTATAACACTGGAATAATATTATGTCTATTTTATCTTAAACATTGCACAATTTAATACAGCCTAAGAGTAATAAAATTGTGATTTTAAATGTATTGAAAACTACAAATGACCTGTGATAAAACTTTTATGACATCTTTAGAGATCACGCGGCAGTTTTGCGAAAAGCTTATGTTTATAAATTGATATTTTTATTGATATTTAGGTTGATAATTTTATTTATATTTCGTTGGAATTGTTCAATATCCTTCGTAAACGCAATCTATCTTATTTCGATTTTATTATCATGACGTAATAATATAGTGGCTTTAATAATATTTCTATCTATTTCTACTCTACTTTTTAAAATGAAGACTGTTAAATTTAGTAGTTCGATTTACACTTTTATAAATCAATTAATTTAATATGTTAATTTGAGAATAATTAATATTTTTCTAACGGACAATAATAAAGTCTATTTGTAATTTAAGAATAAATTAGACATTCAATTGTAATTAAGTAGCGGTCAGTACTTTAATTTTAATCTTACATTTCATAGAGACTATAGTTATCTTCTATGCTAGCCTAATTATATACATTCATTATCATAACTACTTAATTATATCTCAATACTCGCCGCTAAATGATTTTAATTATTTCAAAATCAGATAGTGTAGACCTTTATATTATGCAATGGATAAAGTGACATAATTATTATCTCGTTAAAGCTTTTGAATATTATGTTCAACTATCGATTCATTTTTAAAGAATTTTTTTACCGACTTAGGGTCGCAAATCGCCTATCGGTAATAAATTGTTTACGTTTTTTTTATGAATTACCCCATGCCTGTTTAACCATAACCACTCATCTTCACCGTCATCATCATAGCCGTCATCCATTTATGGTTGACATACCTTCAAGGATTTATTGCCTACGTCCTTGTTCTCTGAACGGTATAACCTGGGAGTCTTCTAGTCAAATGTGAATAGGTAGGTACAGTTTGGTAAAGCATGCAAAATCTTTAACCGCATCACCACTTTTCATTTGGTAGTGGTCTAAGTAATTCTTGCCTATCAAGTATATCTTTTTTCCATTTCATGCCATTGTGATTGTAACATCTATGTTTCAACGTATTTGCTAACTGATCGCTGGAGCTGTAAAACATCGTGCCACAATCGCCGGCAACTACTAACCCAGTGCGTTTGATGTACTCAAAGTGGCATCTCAGTCGCTATTAAAGATAATACATAGGCACATGTAAGTGCACGTAAAAGTGTCACGTGTAATTCTTCTGGCTTAGATTTACTGCGCCTGTAGAGAAGTTTTCATGTATATGCGTGTTTTAATGGGACGGTAAACGTAAAGCTTAATATAGGTTTATTAAGAGGTTGGTTGAGTTTAGAGATCAGTGAAATGAAGTGAGATTAAGTGAAGTACAATTGTTAATTAATGAATTGGCTAGGGTGAAGTGATGTTGAAGTACCTACGTCAACATATATCTGAATTTTCGTTGGTAAACATTGTTATGTAAGTCTATATTACGGCGAAATATATCTATTCGAAAGGTCCATTAGATTAGATATTCGTTTACCACAGAGTTTCAAAACATTTTTCTGATAGTAAGCGGACTGCCCATGTGTAGGTTGTATCTGCCTTTTAAGCAGCGAGTATCGGGTTCGATTCCCGAAGTTATCTCCCTAAGGACAATTTGTGTTTCTGGTTCTGGGTGTGATTGTATGCGTGATGTAAATGTTTTCGGCTCCTATGACACCAGACTTTGAACTTAGTGTGAGGCTACGATTGTAACGCCCTTTATGTTATGAGCTTAAATATTATATTAATAATTATGTTAGTAGATTCGAACTAAACGATTTGCCACAACTTTTTATGCGAATTGCAAAGGAATGGAACACCCTGTCTTCAAATCATTTTCTAGGCAAGCATGTCTCAGCGTCAACCATATCGTCGCTTTCCATGAGGCAAGATTGCGGTCTTATTTTTACGGAAATTAGTATCTCAGTAAAGTCGCTGAAAGGACTTTTGTAGATCCTAAAATAGAATACAAATTTTAATTTATGTTTATAAATGACATGGCTTATTGTTGTTGACTCTAGCGACCTACATTTCGGAGATTTCTGATCTCCATCATAACAGTTTTAATCTTAGAGATATTGCAATAAGCACTGTTTAAATATATATATTTCCAATTCTGATTTATAATCATTCTGATAAGGATATTTGATAACCCAAACACTTTTAGCAAAGAATATATATCTAAACTAGCTGCGCCCCGCGGTTTCACCCGCGTTGATAATGATGAAAAGTGATGATGATGATGATGATGAAAAATAGATGTTGGCCGATTCTCATAGATACCGGATAAGCACAAAAAATTTCATCAAAATCGGTCAAGCCGTTTCGGAGGAGTATAGCAACGAAAACTGTGACACGAGAATTTTATATATTAGACTAGCTGCGCCCCGCGGTTTCACCCGCGTTGATAATGATGAAAAGTGATGATGATGATGATGATGAAAAATAGATGTTAGCCGATTCTCATAGATACCGGATAAGCACAATAAATTTCATCAAAATCGGGCAAGCCGTTTCGGAGGAGTATAGCAACGAAAACTGTGACACGAGAATTTTATATATAAGATAAACGTAAACATAAACGCTTTCACACTCACAGCCCCACACTAAGTTTGATGACTTGTGTCGTGGATGTCGGACACATTCACATCACACACACAATCACAACCAGAACCAGAAACACACATTTTCCTTGGGTAGAAAACTTGTGTTCCCGCCAGGAATCGAACGCGATTCCCCTGCTAAGAAGGCGAACGCCACCCAACTAAGCCAATGGGCAGTTCAAAATTAATATTTTTACAACGTATACATCATTTTATAAAACATGCGAGTTTTGATTCTACAAAACCATTACAAGTAAACGGTAAACGGATCTAAGCCTAAACATCGAATAGTGTTCCAAAATCCTGTACTCGACTCTACCCTGTTTATAGTCTCTACCTCTCGTATTGCAGAAGCTCCCAATGCGGTTTCTGGCGAGATAAAGCCAACTGAGTGACCGCAGACTCTACAGAAATAGACGTGACCCAGTAGAGTCTCTACAAAAAGCGTTTTCAAGATGTTTTTACTGTTACGAGACAAAGTGTACTGGTTTTGTCAAAACAGAGATTTGGGATAATTTAACTTTGTTGTTTATGAAGTTATTAATTAATTGGCGATTTATATCTGACATTTTTTTAAAACAAGTAAACGTAACAGTATTTTTTAAATAAAATTTGATAACTGATAAAAATGTAAATAAATTATTAGTCCGAGTGAAATAGAGTTAATAGAAATGATGAAATTAATATTATAAGTTTGAATTTTTTATATATTATTACCTAATTTCTCATTAATTATGATTTTATTTTTGTCTCTTAACTTTGCATGTCCTTAATATGAACTGCTTTGTCTGTATTCTTTGCTGCTTTGTTTGTCTTTTAGAGGTTTGGAATTCAAAATCGATTCATGAATCATACGCTGGCATTTATTATATTGAGTTCAAACTTAAGTAAATTTGTAATAAAATGTGTTAAATATTACCATATTAAGCCTCAAAGAGATTCAACAGAGACATTAAAAAGCTTGACCAGTATATTGGGCTATCAATTAGTATGATGAATTAATTTGATTGCTCGAAATAAAAACACATTCATCACGCACAGACATAAATGTATTAAAAGACTCGAATAAAGCAAGCTCGGCGCGTATAATTCAATGTTAAAATCCGCGCTGCGTCTGTTTTTGAGCGCATTGATAGGAATTATACTGGAAGGGACTTCATGATGCTTCATCACACATCACACAAATATTATAAAAGCGAAAGTTTGTGATTGTGTTTGTTATTTCTTCACGCTCAAACCGTAGATGAAATTCGGTCTAAAGGTTGCTAAGACCCTGGATAAACACATACTACTTTTTATCTGAGCATTCCCGCGGTTCCGGGACTTACGCGGGTTAGTGTATTATATAGATAGGTGAATAGTTTTTTTGTTACAACATCTTTTTGATAACCATTGCTGGGTTACCGTCTTATGTAGGTCTCGATAACTTTATTTTATTCATTTATAAAAAACATTATGTAACCTGCTTAGGATAAAAAGTACCCCTTCTGATATACTCAAGTTTAATTTATTTCAATTTCATCCAAATTTGTTTAGCTGTTGCAACTTAAAGAGGAGCAAAGACACACATGCACACTTACACGCACAATCTTTCGGACATGAATAACAGTGAAAATATTATATAATTTTTGTTTCAAATCGCTTAATATAGTTTTGACTCCCGACGTTGATAAATGCCACCAGCTTATAAATTCTTAACGTTTAAGCCATTAAATAGTTATTTCGCTTTTAAAATACATATTTTTTTTGGAAATCTACAAATTCTCCTACTTTACTTAGAGTTAAGTCTCTATCTGGAAAATATATTTCAAGTTCAAATAAAATGCAACAAAAATTTTTGTAAAATTTTCTCTTCGTTGCGCCCAAACCGGAAACAGTTCTACCCTTTCCAGAATCTCTACCTCCCACTTCCGCAGCAACGAATTCTGCAGAGGAAATGAAACGTACTCCGTAATTTATGAGTCCACACGAACTCTACCGGATCTACCTAACACTTATCATTTACGCCCATCAACTAGAGTTCTAGGTAGAGTTTACAGAAGGGCTGTACCCTTCCTTCTTTATCCTTTGTAGAGCATGGATATGGAAATTAATGCTTTTTGTAATATTACTTGGTGTCCCGCAGATTCGTCCGTGTTTACATATAATGTCACAAAACAATTTAATAACACTTTATTGACACCGTTATTAAGACGTATAGAAAAGAAAAAATAATAGGTACAATGGGCGGTCTTATGAACTTAATAAGTGGTTTTTTGGTGGTAGTGTATCTTATCGGCAAGCTAGCCAATACTCTATTTTTTATAGGCGTGCGAATAATTTATCATCTTCAAGAAGAAAATATATCGACAAGTAACTCAACAAGTTTCCTTTCTAAGTCTAGCTAAACTCGACTACATCATCCATTACTAACAGGTTCGATATCAATTGTCAAAGGCATGCTATCGTCAATTATATTGGCAGATGGAGTGTATCTTGGTGCATGAGTGTATGTGAAATTAAATGAAATTTATTTGATAGATTATGGTATAAATGTTAAAATGCAGTATTTTTTACGTAATCTACCATTTCCTGTGTACAAATATTGTTGTCTGACGCGTTCAATTGAATAATGTTTTAAATTCTATAAAACGAAATTTTAGGATTATTTAATTTAAATCAAATATTCATTGTCAGAATTAGGGTTAAAATAAATAAGTCTGTAATTAATAGTAGTTTTCTCTCCAAGGAAAATTTGTTTCTGGTTATGCTTGTGATGGTGTGTGATGTAAATGATTGCGGCACCCATATACGTCATATTTTACATTATTTTGACATTGCATTTATTTTATTACATAAAATAAATGTCAAATTACAAAATAGGTGCCAACTCGACCGTGCGGTCAAGTTCCGGTCGGTCGACATAACAACCAACTCAATAAAGGTGCCATTTGAATTATTAAACAATTAATAGTGACAATTATACCTTATTTTACTATTTTTATATTATTATTACAGTTGCATTTATGTACTTGAAACAATTTAAATTACGAAAAAGAATTGATATTATTATAATAGCTATACCTGGCATGAGTAGCAATGCTACGTAAAAAACGTTGCGTCAAAATAAAAAGGAATAGTTGTTTTTTATTATTATTTTGGACGGGATTTATTACGCTTGGTAAAGTCCCAGGCAAACATAAACATGTGAGGCTAAATAAATTATCACCTTAAAAGTCATTAGGTTTATGTTATGGCATTAATGTACTAGGCAACCATAAACGTGAAAGAGGTAAAATGCTATTTTCTTTATGTGACATAGCAACGTATGCCGGGTATAGTTAGTTTCCTATATTTCACAAACAGAGGTAAAAGAGTAAACCTTCTACAGTCATATTTCGTTCCAAACTGCCAATTGCTCAACGTTCAAAGTTAGAAACTAGTGAAGCCCAACAAATCACACGGAAAAACTAATATTCAACCCGACTAACTTCGCGATATAAATGTATTAGGAGGGTCACTGTGAAATGTAATCATTGAGGATGGACTTAGTACCTAAATTAAGGTAGAATGTTTTCTTACCTTGTATTGTCGAAAAAATTTTTTTTGTTAAAAAAGGCACGAAAAAGGACAAAAACCTAACCTGAAGCAAATACACACAAGAATACAGCAAAAGAGCTCACTACGAGCCAATGAGGTTATATGTAACTCAAATGCCAGTAGGGCATCTGAATTGCAATTTTATTACGTTGAGCCCAATCAATACCAGCATATTGATAACACATCGCCTCAACCATGCGCTCTGATTTATTTTTATTAATATTATGAGAGGTAAAAATAATAAAATTTTATTAAATTGTCGTGAGTTCAACAGTTTGCCTTTTTCTATTATGATATTTTGTAGAATACCTACATAAAATATATGTTTCGCCTATCAATAAGTCATATATTTATCTTAACTTTAATTAATCTAGTAACTATAAAATCTGTGACCAAATTCTCAGCAAACAATTTATTCTGAGAGCATTTTCCTCAGCTCGCGCGAAACATTCACATTACCACCCATCTTGAGTTTCCGAGGAGTGAGGCCATAAATCTGTGAGACGACGCCTCATTGCTACGTTTGAACTATGTATGCATTGAATCGCTATTTTAAAAGCCTTTTGCGTGTAAAAGGAAGAAAATGAGAGGTATTTTCTTCGCGTAAAGGAGAATGAAGTATTGCGTCAAAGTGAATGTTAATTTTATTTAAAACTTTCTGATTTCTCATGTGACTTTAGATTTATTTTTCTTAGCATCTTATTTATTTATACAATTTTGAATTTTTAGATTTATTGCTAATACAGCATTTTCTGCCAGTCATCCGGGAAGGTGCAGGAAAATTCGTGGTAGTGCAGTAAAAAGCATCTTGTCTTATGTTAAATGTTACGATGACCCAGTTAGCGCAGTTGGCAAGTCTCTACCCTATGCGCCGTGGGTCTTGGTTTCTATTTCCGGCAGGAGCTAATTTGCCTTCCCAAGTAACATTAAAATGTATGTTTGTAGTTATTGGTGTGATTATGTGGGGCTGTGCTCAACAACAACAAAGACCTTAGTAACCTTCAAGGCACCGAGCTTATAGGTAACTTGAGCGCTCAAGCCCACTACTAATGGGTAGCGTTTCCATAATGCTGGCGGCATTGTCTCTTCAAATTGCATTGCTAATACGTTGAGCCAAAATTACATCTTTAAGTCTTCCTCGCACAAGTGTTTTGTTTCCGGTATTCAAAGATTTTGTCGATCTGTTGTCAATTAGTTGTCGCGAGGTCTAAGTTCGGGGTAAACTACAAGTTTATTTAAGTAAATAAAACCATTTCCATCACAGTCGAAGCTGCCCAAGTCAATACCTTGAATATCCACGTCACTTGATTAATTATCCAATACGGACGCCCGATTGGTTAATGAAAGAGCAATTATCTCAGTAGGACGGTCACACGACAGCCATCGGCTGCCATCATGGGCCAAATTGTACAATCGACTGTCTCGTTACGTTTCCCTTTATTAAGATTGACGTGAGAAGACAGGGGATAGAGGGCAAATGACAGGCAATAGCGGTAAAAATGTTTTTTAAAAATGCCAACAAAAAATATTTTGTTTCGTAATACAATTTGCGCTGTCTGGAAGAGATCGCTTGAGCGATACGACCGTTACACAGTAACATTTCCTATTTTTTGTCACTATTATAATTTGATGTTCAACAAAGTGTTTTCTATCTAACTATACAAGAGTAATCGCCTGCTGTCGTTGTTGGTTACACGTCTGCCTCCTACGCTGCGAGTGCCAGGTTCGATACACGGTGGGAACACATATTTTCTCCCTAAAGTAAATTTGTGTACCAAGAGGTTATTTAATTTGTGATAAAGAATGGAACACCCTGCTACGTTCTTGTTTCTTGATATAATTTAGGCCTCTTCAAATCAAGAGTGAACAGGTATTCTCCAAGCAAGTATGCCACACCGTCGACCGCATTGTCACCTTCCGTTAGATAGATCGCGGTCAAATGCTTGCCTATTCACCTAAAAAAGAAAAGGCTAGCGATTGGTAGGCATTTAGTATTTTAAATAGGTACATACAATTAGTCAACAATTGAATTTACTTTATATCCTTTGGGAGAAAACTTATGTCCTACGGGAATCGAACCCAATACCCGCTGCTTAAAAGGACAACGCGCACCCAACTAAACCAACGGGCAGTTATACATACGACAGTAAATAAAGATCGGGAAAAGGATTCCTTGGATAAAGATGATATATGCAAAACCAGCCACCACGCCACGTAAGTTAGTGTTATTAGGGTGCAATCGTTTAAATAAGTATCGTTTCAAAGCAGGTTTAAACAAAATCTAAATTCACTATGATAAATTTATAAGTCTGTCCCCACAATCTGCGGGTCTCGTTCACGTTGTTTTCCCTCAGACCAAACTCTAAATTGCGCAATGACGATCTATTGTACAGCAATTATCGAATTAGTTCAGATCCATTCGGTAGTTTTGTTAAACGTCATACGGTTAATTGAAATGGACAGTTTATTATTGGTATAAAATTGCTTTCATCGTTTAGAAATTCACAATAATAAGACTACTATAATAGTATGGGATATAGGCAACGCATGATATAGCTGTATGTCAGTTATACTTACGCTGTGTCAATGTTTTTTTACTAAAACCTTGATTCAGTTTAATCAGAGTTTAATCAAACTCTGATTGATGAATTAAAATTTCGACTGTAAGATTAAAAAATCAAATAACGAAATTGTTTTGTCTTCTGGATGTCGATGTTTCTGGACGTCGACTATCTGGACGACGACGTTTCTGGGCGTCAAGAGTTCGATATGTTGACAAATGGTCGTTATTCTTTTGATTTAAGAATATTTCTAACCATTCTTGTTTATAAAGGTGTGTATCCAATTGTTTTAATATCTTGGTCATCTATCTTAAGGATTTTAAAACCAAAAAACGGCAATTTGAACCCTCAAGCTACTTAGCCTGCATCGTCAGTCTTTTCTATTTTCTTTTGAACAATAAAATTATGCAGCTGGCTGACAATTACACAGAATAGGTATGAGTTATTATGGTCAACATTCTTACAAATAATTAAAATTTTTTTTTTCTTTCAAGCTTTAATCCCACTAGATTCGTTTTAAGTTCATACACTTGTATAGTGGGTGCCAGAAACATTAACATTACACACGCAATCACAGGCAGAACCAGAAGCACAAATGTCCCTTGGGAAAGAAAATTGTGCTCCTACCGGGAATCAAACAAAGTACCCACGGCGTAGAGACCTGAGATTTGCCCACTGCGCCAACTGGATCTCGGTTGTTGGTGGTCGGTTTCATACATTATATTTTAAGCCTTTATAATTGTGTTTATATTATTTTGAACATATATATTTTCTTCTTTAACAGATCTCAAAAAGCCTTTTACTGCGTCACCATCCCCAACATCAGTGGAGGCTGGTGCTGCTGCATCTCTGCGCTGCTCTCCACCATCAGCAGCTCCAGCCCCGAGGGTAACCTGGCTGAAACACGGAGCTCCTCTGCAGCAGGATCATAATGTACTAATATCTGCTGAGGGGAACCTGCTGATATCCAGGGCTACACTGCAGGTAATCTTAATGTTCTATTTCCATTTCTTCTTATTATTTCCTTCTCACTCTCAATATTTCTATTAACTTCTATATAATATCAATATGTAATATCAATCTTCTTACTGCCTTACATAATATTTCCTCTAGTTTATATTTTTTGTTTATGAAAGGTAAAGTTTAAGTTCTTTCAAGCCTAAAATGCTAAATCAATTTCAAATAATATATGCGTTTTACTTAAGTTATTTATTGATCTAGAACAATTAATTTATATTATACTTGTCTTTAAAATCTTTTAGCATTAAATATCGCATTATTTTTTTTTGATCTTAATGCAATATAAACAATTTATATTTTACACTAAGAAAATATGTCTAAAAAAATACATTATTAATTGATTTGTATAAATTCAAATTGAAGTAACAAAACGTGAATTATAAAATGCAAGTAAGCGAGCTTTGTGAAGGTTATTTAGCTCATACTGCCAATAAAACCTCTTTTAATATTACACCAATAAAGTTCCCAAGTCCTTACTCTCATTGTAAACCGAAACCTACGTATTATACCCCTTCTAGGGGCAAAACTCGACTATCATAGCCCACGCACACTTGTTCCGCAAAATTTAATTGACAATAAATTACTACTAACATAACTCAACATTGTTACCGCAAACATAAGTAAACACTTTAAACGAGACCATCGAAAACACGTGTTAGTAAAGATCTTAACCATAAGCAATTGTCACATTTGATAAAGAGTATATTCTTACACATAAATAGGCTCTAGAAACAACTATAAGTAATAATGAATATATAACGACGTTGATGAGAAAGAGACGCGATAGAAAATAATGATATCCAATAATAAAAGGGTAAAGAAATACTTGTATCAACAATAACCCTTATAAATGAAGAAGAAAAGTTTAAAATAGAAGCACTTATAGTTGAATCCTACGGTTTCATGACTTTAGATGAGTCACAGGATACACATGTTGGTGATTCCAGTGATCCAGGAATAACAACAAGTGTCTCTAATGTTTTCATACGTGTCCTAGTTCTACCAAATGATGCTGTTATAGAAATTTATGATGACTTTAGTATGTGTGCAATGAAATTGAAAGCTTTGAAGGAACTTGTGTAATCCATTAATTTTATGATTATGTGAGTTATATTGTTTACAGATTAGGAAATTTATGATATGGAATTTAGGGATTCAGTACATATTGAGCTACGTAATGTTTCGCCTCGTAATTTAAATTTATGAGAAATTTATAAGTACTAAAATTGCAATTGTTTTGTAATAAGTATTATCGTACACGCCTGCTGTTTGTTATTGTTTCTTTGTCGTATGGATTATTGAGCAATCATGGCGACAGGATTTTTCAATCCACCTGAAGGCATTCTCCCGTTTAGAGGATCAAGTGATGCGTTGCTTAAAATTGTGTTAGCAAAAATGTCGGTTAAGGAAAGTCAAATGCTAGTAATAATGCTAGTAGGTGAGATAGTGGTCAAATTCCTACCTATTCAACATATAAAAGTTAACGCGGTGCAGGCGTCGATAAACAAAACGGAAAAATTAAAGCTACGTAGATTAAGGCATTACATTTTTTTCCTGCAAGAACTAGCAATTAAAGTTGTTAAACCAAAAATGAAGTTTGTTTTTTATAAAATACTTTTATGTATCTGCCCGTTGGCTTAGGGAAAGCGTTCGCCTTCTAAGCAGGCGTGACAGGTTCGATTCCCGTGAAAAAAAGTTTTCACCCCCAGGGAAAATTTGTGGGTCTTGATTGTGTGTTGATGCGAATGTTTCTGGCACCCACGACAAGAATCATCGAACTTAGTGTGGTGTATTACGTTATGTTGATGTCAGTACTTAGCAACAAAAATGGAGATTAAACTTCAATGCGTCTGGTTATATTTTTAGAATCTTGTTTTATCTTGCTTAGTCTCTTTTCAATACATATGAACCGTTTGAATAGCTTAATATGTTTGTTTATCGTATCTGTGAGCAAAACACTTTACATGGTAATTAATATCTAGCAATTGAAGAAGTTGTCCACAAATTGGATCAAACCACTTACGCCTAGGCATTAGTTTCTAGCCATTGAAGTGCACCTATATCTGATATAAGGTATCTACTGTAAGTGGTCCTGACAAGTTACGAGGTTGGTGCAAAAGTAAGGCATTTCTTGATTTGCATTTTTGATAAGGTGAAGAAAGTTTTATCATCTATGTGAATGGATTCAAATAAAAATGATTAAATATTTGCGTTAATTTTCACTTTGTAATTCACTCTTTTACACTCATGGTCTATAGAGAGTCACAAAGGAACAAACATACATAATAGTAATACAAAATAGTAATTTCTTGCTTGTCATGTAGACGAGTGGGCTGCCCTATTGTCAAGATGTTTCAGGCCGTATCCGGCTTAGCGACCGTTGTCTTACGACTAACAACCGTGACCGAAAGCTTAAGCATTCCAAAGCACGGTGATGATCGAAAATCCCACTAAACGATCACCCAAGCATTGGCCTGAACATTGAAATAGTAATGTAACGACGACGCTAGTCCAGATAGTATAGAGACAGTAGATTTCCTGAATGCTCGAACCATTAGCAAACACAATTACATAAACAAGCACAACGGTCAGCCAAGATGGACCGATTGCAACGATTGACGACGCAGCGGCATGCTAATGAGACGTCGTCGGAGCTATCTTGTATCTTGATAGTACATGAACTTGAGGCGTTAGGACTACGGTTCAGCTAATTGAATGCAGCTTTCAGTTTAATCAGAGAATGCAGATAGTCATTTATTATTTGAACTGCCCATTTGCTTAGTTGAGAGCATGTTCGCGTTCTGAGCAGGGGTTCGATTTCCGGAACACAAGTTTTCTCCCCGAGGAAAATTTGTGTTTCTGGTTCTGGTTGTGATTGTGTATGTGTGATGTGAATGTTTCCGGCACCCTTGCATCGAATCGGCATCACACTTAGTGTGGGGCTGTGAGTGTGAAAGCGTTTATTTAAAAGTCATAGGTCCCAATGTAGCTTGCTTTTTACCCGACTACAGCGAAGCAAAAGGGAGGGTGTTTTTGACTGGTATGTGTGTATGTTTGTTCATCTGTTCCTTCATAACTTCTAAACTAGATCCCTAGACGACCCTTTCATTTCCTTTATTTTGATACCGTACTCGACATTTGTGTTATAAATAAATAGGTTTGGTTTTTTTTTTATTGACGTATTACTATTTTATCTGTCATTTTGTTTCTTATTTTAAGCACCTATCGAAGGACTCCTGCGTTTTTAAAATAAATATAATGATAACTTTACTTTTGCAATCTATACAACGTAACCCTTACTGGGCAGTCGGGTAAAAATACATGTTATAATGCAGCTCCTCAAACGACCTAAAAATGAAAAAAAAACATATGCAAAAAAAAGAAAAACAGATAACTTTCACAAATAAAATAAATCCTTAACTCAAGTTAAATACATAACTTAACAGTAATCTTGAAAGCGTTTCCCCGATAATCATGAATCGTAAACTTTATCTCACTGCTAATAATTAGTCGTGCGCAAGACGTTTATTAATTGCGACACAAGTCGCTGTCGCTTTGTCGTTTTGTCGTTCCGGTGTACCCTTTCAGAGCTCTTGTAGCTGATAAAAGTTAAACTTGGCCGATAGTCATACCTACGCTACTGGGGTGACGACGGATGAGCAGAACAAGCATTCGTAAGGGGATATCGCAAATAGCCACATCACCCAAAATGGTTAACTTGTAATCTATGTCTCACAGCCCCGCACTAAGTTCGAGACACTTACGTCATACAAACATAGGGAATATGCACATTTTTTTGTGATTTTATTCGTATGTTTACGTTGGTACATCAGCGTAAAAAATTTATGAAACAAAATAATTATTTAAAAATGCAATCACTTTTTTTAACGTCTACGAACCAATCATGGCTGCTGTAAAGTAAATTTGACCAATCATTGATATCAAAAATCTGGACATTGACGTCACAAATCCGTGTACCACACGTGTTTTTTTTAAATTTGCAATTTCATTTTTTCACATTTTGTTATTTGAAATTCCCATTTAAAGCGCTTTTAAATAAAAAAATGGTCTGGGTGTAATTCTATGCTTAATTAAAAAAATTCAATCTTAGACCTTGGACTTAACCACAGCGGGTAGCGGGGCGGCAGCGGCGGCGACAAAGGATATTGTCGCAGAATAAATAATATTATACTGTACAACTACCACTATCCCCCTGTTCACCGTTCGTCGAGGCCACGTTTTCCTAGATGTTACCTAAAAGGATTTTTTTTCATAATTTAAGATTACGAGCCACAAGATCAAAATTATGTCCCTTTATCAGTCGCTTAGGTGTGTCCGCAGAAAGTTAGTCTCGGATAATTTCAGACTACCTTTTAGTGTTCTTCAGTGCAGTTCGCCACTTTGAACTTGTTTTAGTTTCCTCCATCTTGCTACATAGGGCTCCATGAACACCAGTTTTTACTCAAGTGTAAATTTTCGTAGCAAATTATGCAACTTCAAATTTTTTTGTGTCTTTTATTTGTTTTATTTTAACCGGCTTTCACTAATTGAGGAGGTTCCTAATTTAGCTCAATATTGCTTCTTTTTATTAGGGTTCTGTACCCAAAGGGTAAAAAAGGGGACCCTATAGTGTTGGTCTGTGAGTGTGAAAGCGAAAAAGTAAACTGTGTAGAGGTACAACACTGTTTCTGTTTGTAATATTTTTTATCATTTCCCTTTGGCTGTCTGAAAGAAATCGCTTTGTGCGATATGACCGCTTTTTGTAAGTGCTCTATAAGCATTATTACTATATATTCAATCCATCTACAAAGCTTGTCTGTTTTATACCGTTTCACGTCTAAACCATTCGACTGACCTTGACATTTGGCACACTTAAAAATGTCTAAGAACCCTTGCTTAACAATTCATCATAAAAGCTGGAGATGGTGTGAGTCATAGTTATTGTTATGGAGAGCGGCTGTTTTGCTGCAAGTTTTTACTTGATGAAATAATCAAGTAAAAACTTTAAAACATATATTTAATATTTTGTATTATATTTTTACAATTTTAATGATTTTTTGAACCGGTGTAAATGACTACGTGCTGAGGCAACAAACTTAAACTGAATTATAACAAGAATAACCCCTCCTTTTTTAAACTCGGTTAAAAATTCGCATTTTATCTGTTTTATTGTCGAATATACAATAATATATATTATTCCTAAATATTTAACTACCTTGGTGTTATGTAGTTAAAGAGGCCGGGGAGGCTTTGAACGAGTCTATAGGCTGTCTCTGTTTAACTGGCAAACTGTGCCCAGGCTTGATGCGATAGCACTACCGACCGAACAAATCATGAAAGGTGCCGTAATACCAAAAATTATGAATGAAAATGTAATGTTTAGCCATTGTTTTTTGCATTAATAGTACCTTGAAATGATAATCTATGTTCCTGTTGTAATGACAAAAGAAATGTGTTAGATTTTAATACAAAACGAATAAGTTAAAGATGCGACATTTATGTCGTAACTAATAACAGCACAGTATGGTGGTAATTATGCTTGAATTATAAATAATTTTGGTACGATTATATGGGCAAATCAACCTCCGCAGGCCTCTTAAGTGCGGAAAAAACAAGTTTTCTTCCCAAAGACAATTTGTGTTCTCTATATGGGTATGATTTGTGTGTGTTTTGTGAATGTTACTGGCACCCATGACACGAATCTTCGAACTTAATGTGGTTGTAAAAGCGTCTATGTTATGTACGTTTATGTATTTTTCATTTATCTACCAGTAGAAGCCGAGGCGAAATTCAAAATAAATTAATAATTAATCTCATCGTTCCAAAAACAAAATCTTAATCTTAATTTTATTAACATCATATAATTGTACCTGTAATAATGACATAAATATTTTGATTTGATTTGATTTGAAAAAAGAACAAAACATAACTGCTTCTGAACGATGACATGGAGTCATAGACTATTAAAATAGAACAGACTACGTCTCCTGCTCGCTCCACTTCACCCAATACTCGTATGTCCATCCTCGCGCCTCCATCTCCGGTTTCCGCTCCGAGGCTTGCGCTAATTAGGCAGTTCGCCAGGACACGGATTAATTGCCTTCTGTTGAGTTCTCTTTGTGGTGCGGTATTAGTAGTTGGGTGCTAGGAGTATTTGTTTTATAATTGTGAAGTTTTATAAAGTTTGGCGGGTTTTGTTCTTGTTAATTGATTTCGGAAAAAGAAGAGGTTATATTGTTTATAGAGATCATTTTATTTGTTCTAATATGCATTTGCATACATTTTAGCGCAAAGAAAAAAAAGGAAACAGTTTGGTAACATAAAGCTTGAGGCTGAAAAGGCGTAAAAATTTAGTTTTGCCTGAACCGGCATTAACCAATAAAAAAAATTTTAGAATAAACTATATTTTATTCTATTTTACATCACACACACAAATTTCCAAACTCTTTCCAAACACCCAGAACCAGAAACACAAATTTCCCTTGGGGAGAAAACTTACGTTACGACCGCGAAACCGATGAAGGCTGGTGATCGGACAGTTCAAATATTTAGAATGGTATAGTTCAAATCACACTATTGTTATAAACCCAAAAGTTTGTGTGTAAGTTTGTGTTCTCTTCACGCTGTAACGGCTGAACAGATTCGGATGAAATTTGGAAATTACATAGCTTATACTTAGGATTAACATATAGGCTACTATTTAGTATTTATTTTAGTAAAAGCAGACGAAGCCACGACGCACGCCTAGTTTATTTTAGTAAAGATTTTCTTCCATAAAAACAACATATATCTCACCTATCTCCATAAACCATCTATCCCCTAAATCCACGTGCGTAACTCCGCACGTAGGTGTTGAAACACTTTCTTAATTAACGTAATATGCTCTTATATTAACGTCCTCTGTAATTTCCACAACCCGCTTGTAAAATATAATGAGTATGCGTAATGCTGTCTGTTTGTTGTGGGCTTGTTATTAGTGTCGTGTTAATGGAGGCGGCTTGCGGCTTCTACTTTTCATTTTGGGTGTGATGTTCTGGGTTGTATGCTGATTGTTGATTGTTCTTTAGAATCAGGAGCAAGCACAACCTTACATTTATGATTTAATATTTTCTTGAATGATCTCTCTTCAAGGAAAATGATTTGTTTCTACTGTGGGTGATATAACTGTTTCTGTGGTGTATGCAGTATGCACCCATATCTTTTATAATAATTATACGACCCAGTTGGCGTAGGGGGCAAATCTTCGCCTTGTGGGTTCTGGGTTTGATTTCCGGTTGGAGCTTGATTTTCCTGCCCAAGGGACATTAAAATTTGTGCTTCTAGTACTGGGTGTGAATATTTGTGTAATATGTAAATGTTTCCAGCACCCACGATACTAGTCTTTGAACTTAGTGTGAGGTTGTGAGTGTAAATCCGTATGTTTGTTTATCTTGCTAAAAAATATGCTGTATCTTGCTCCAGATTCAATGAAAAAATATCAATTACTAACGGTGCCCCGCGGCTTTGCTTGCATTAATTAAGTTACAAAGTAGCCTGTGTGTTATGTCTAAAATATCTACATTCGATATTTCATCAAAATCGGTTTATTTGTTACGGAGATACGTACTTTCACATTTATAACATTAGTATTAATTTTTTGGGACATTTCTATTGCTTATAATAACAAAAACTAAATGTAAAAGTTCGAAAATACAAAGCGTATTTTTGTATTTTTGAAGGTTTTTTGAAAATATTTAACGACTAAATTCCTGGACTATTGTCACTTACCATTCAGGTGCGATGGTGGTCAAATAAAAACAGAAAAAAATATGAAATTATTATAGGATTTATTTATTTTTCTTATACTTGGGAGTATGATTCATTCCAATACATAAACATCATCGCAAATAATTGCTGCGGGCTAGTAAATAAAAGATATGTTTTGTTCACAGGACATGGCAAATTACAGCTGTGTTGCCGAAAATATAGCAGGCAAAAGGATCTCAGAGCCTTCTCTTCTCACCGTTTATGGTAAGAACAATATTTTTAATTGCTTTAATTTATATCTATAATATAAGCCATACTAAGATAGTAAACTGCAAAGGAGTGGAATACCCATCGTCTCTTTCTATCAGGTGAGATAGCGGTCAAATGCTAGCCTATTTGTCATAAAACAAAACTTGGGCCTCTTCAAGTCAAGAGTGAACAGGTACCTTCTAGGCACCATCGACCGCATCGTCGCTTTCTATCAGGTGAGATGGCGGTCAAATGCTAGCATATTTGTCATAAAAAAAAATATATCAAGCAAAATAAAATAAAATGCAGCTTTATTTTTTTATATAAAATCCTATCATATGAATTTAGATTTTAATTTACAACAATTATTTTTATCTAGTTATTACTAGATTTTATCCAGGAGAGATTTGTGTTTATGGTTTTGGTTGTGATTGTGAATAATTCTGGCACGTATGACACAAATCATGTAACTTAAAGTGAGACTGTGAAGCGTTTATTTTAGAAAAACTCTAAGTAACATTCCATAAGCCCTAAATACTTAATTTCATTTCCAACATTACACACTGAATGTGTCTCAATCCCGAGCAGTTTAATCGATTTAAATCCTTCTAAGACAACATCACTTAAGTCTCTTACATTTAACTACTTGTCTACATCAACGTCTATTACTCTAAACTTTGTCACTTACCATCCAACTTGTCTAAATCGCCTGGATAAGTGTCTAACATTCCAAAACTAGGCTATTACGTAAACGATCGCCATCAAAGTAGACAATTTAATCGCAACAAGACAATATAGGTCCTTTCTCACGGGCGATAGAAACGCTGTGGTTAAATCAGTGATCAATTGATCATCAAAAGCGTTGATGGTGCTCAAAATTGTATACAATGTTTGATCTATTTATTTGCTTTTTGTCTTTGATATTGACCTCGTTTCCCCTAGAAGGCGACATATTAAATTTAATGTGACATCACGTAACCAGCGGACAAACAAGACACTTCCAACGACACCTCATATGTCAAATTATGATAAGTAGTTTAGAAGTTATGAGGGAACAGATGAACATACATACCTACATAGAAACCGGTCCAAAACATAACCCTTCCTGTTTCTTCACCCTAGTCGGGTAATAAAAAGAGTCACAAGATCAAAAGGATAGATATCGGATGACTTTTTGGATTTTACAATACTCAAATCTCCCCGTCTTGATGAAAACCCAATGAGTAAGTTCAAATATATAAAACTTTTGCCTCAATAAACATTTCTTTTGATGACATCTACTCATATTTTTTAAACTAACAAAATGTAAAAAATAATACATTTCAGTCTACGGTCCTATTTTCTATATATTCATTTTGTTATGCGCCTTAGCACTTTTTTACCTTGATACTTCTTACTCTACTAAGCTTCGGTTGCTTCTACCGATGGCACCTTATCACTGGCAACATATTTATGTAGTGAAATAATGAGGTTCAATGAAATCGCAGCGATTTCTACGCTTGCAGAGGCGGTTGCTTAGAACGTGTTATATTATTTCATAGATAATTCAACAGACAAGCGTGCTCGGTGCTTAACGCTCATTTCACCCTCGGTTGTCGTAATAACTATCTTCAGTCGATAGGGTAGCCATCCATCATGGTTGGGCACGGACAATGTGTACACGGTTGTCGCGAAAGAGATTAAAGATCTTTTTGTTCACGAAGTATCGTTCATGTTTGAGAGAATGTTGCAAATGATGCGTTCATATGATATCAGCCTGGTTTGATGACTTTGTTTATGTTATGACCGAGTTTATTATTATTTAAGAATCTTATTGTAACTATTCCTCAATTTCTTATAGCTGTTGGACTCTTCTACAGACTAAAAAGCTAACATTAAAAATTACGTACGGTAATCTTAAAAGCTCAGTCTAGAATTTTTAACTTTTAAAGATCAAAATTCTAGGAAGCAATGGACAAACAAAAGCATAACGCTTGCTATCAAGCCTATCAGTAGTATTAAAACTATTATATCACATAAAATTGATATTGAAATTCTTTTTTCAAATTGAATCAAATTTTGTATTTTTAAATATAAGTTCTTTTCAACGATACTCGTGTGTAAGTGTGTAGATAAAAAAATAAAAATCATATTGCTTACGTAAACGGGTACTCCCTTAAAATGTTTCATTAATATCATTTTAATTGCCATTTCTGGCTTTGGGCCACAGCTTTACATATTTTCTGAAAATTCGAAGTTATTCACTTGTATGGTTTAGACGATAGATGACTCTGACAGATAAACGGACGGATGGACGGATAAAGGGTTGAACCACTCAAGTCAACGAAGAGATCATACTTTGCTGGGTCAATAAATCCGAATGTTTGTATGTAAATGTGAAAGACTATTTGATTCTCTTCACGCTGTGACGGCCGAATGAATTTAGATGAAATTTGGAATGTAAATAGCGCATTCCTAGATTTAAAACATAAGCTACTTTTTTATATGATGAGCGCGGGCGAAGCCTCGGGGCACGGCTTGTTATTTTATGTTTTTATAGGTGCATTTAAAATTGGTATTTAAAGATAAATAAGAGCTAGCTATCAACATTACAACCATTATTTTTTCAGTAATAGGTAGAGGTCTCGACAAAATAATGGCCACCCTGGGTTTAGTTTAAAGGGCAGGCGCCGATGCCTGCAATAATTGCAATGCGCGAGCGGCGCATCATTAGGGTGTCCCTCGCCTACGCAGCTCGTATGATGTGGGAAACCCTTTACCTTAGCGCCTCTATATGTCCGTGTAAAACGAGCCTTAGCTTACGTATATAATGTGAATCATCGGTACGTTTGAACCTGACTTTTATACAATACAATACTTCTTTATTGAATGCCAATAAGATAGTTAAGTAACATATTAGTAACATAAAATTCAAATAAATAATTGTTGTACAATGGGCGGCCTTATCACATAAAGCAATCTCTTACAGGCAACCTTTGGATGGACAGGATAGTAATAATAGTCATTTTTTGAGGTCGGTTGTGTTCTCTAATGAATTACGCTACACATGCATTATAAACAATTTTAACATTAGTACATGTAAATAAAAATAATACATAAGTAGTAGAACTTTATATATAGTTATAATATATATCTGTAAGACATGAAGGTAAAATATATATAATATATATCTTTTACCTTCATGTTGGTAAAAAATTTGAACTTATAACTATTCAAATTCCATTTTTCACCTAATGAGGACTGACTCCCCCAACTGTATATCTTGTGTATTCCCAAAACGTGTGTGTGATGTATGTGTTTAAGGCAACCGCGATACAACTCTTCGAACTTTGGGCCGTAGTTTTACATATTCTATGAGAATTTGAAGTCATTCGCTTATATGGTTTAGACGCTAGATGCATCTGACAGACGGATGGACGGACGGAGAAAGTGCTGAACGACCCAAGTCAACTCACCTCGCAACAAGAGATTTCGCTTCGCTCGATCAAAAAAAGAATCATCAAAATCGGTTCACCTATAAAAAGTTCTAAAATAGCTAATTGTATTTGTATCAATAACGGGATATTTACCATGTATTTCGTTTGTTTTGAGTTTCCAAACAAACGAAATACATAGTAAATATCCCATTATTGATACAAACATTTATAGTGAAAGTGACCATGGTACTTGAAAACTTACATAGCTAATTGTGGTCAAAGGCTTGCCTATCGTACATAAAAAAATAAAATAAAAAAGCACACAAAAAAACAGAAGAATTGAAAACCGCTTTCTGTTTTAGCCGACATCACAAAAAAAGAAGGTGATTCTCAATTCGGCTGTATTTTTGTGTGTTCTTTGCTTGCGTTTAAATTATTTGAAGTCGGCTAAAAATATGAGTAATGTTCTACCCAGATGATTGTAAGTACGATACCATGGCGCCATGCGTACGTCCTACACTCGCTAACTGATTACTATCGCCACCTTTGGCTTCACACGTTCCCATCTTGGGTGATATATTATTATACGCTCGTTAGTGTCCGGTGAATCATATTTAATTTTGTTAGGCGTTACAAGGAAGTGTTGTACCTATAGGATACAAAAGTTATTTGTTTTCTATGTTAACACTAGAGCAGGAAGAAACCAGAAACATGATTGGAGAATGATTTCTCTATAGAATTATTTTTCAAAGCCGAGTTTCTGAAGCTATAATATAGTTTTTATGGTTATAGTTAGCTGTATAAACTATTTATGAGTAATTAAAAAAAAGCTTTGATTACATACACATCTTGCGATAATTAAACTAGATACCCAAATAAAAAGAACGCATTTTTAAAACGTTATCAAGCATCTAAATAAATATTAATTAAATTAAATTCATAAGTCAATACATAGCTGATACAATTACCGGTTATAAAACCAGTCGATAGCAATGAGCCTAATTTACCTTCATATCAAAATTCACCAGAGGGACAAGAGTAGGAGGTTGATTATACATGCGATTGGCCTATCCACTTGGTTTTATAAAACAAACCATTCTTGTCTATGACCGATGCAACAGTTGTCAGTTGTCAGCGTCATTTGCTGAACGAGCAATCATAATGACTAAAGTTATTATTTTCATGAAGCAGTCAACTGGTTATTTATGTGTGGATGCAAAAGGTATACGTCCGACTAAGCCTATGCTGTGATTATCAACAAAAAAAGCACAGATTTTTGGGCGGGGCCCACTTTCATGGCATCATAAACTGATTGTGAATACAATACAATACAAAACACTTTATTGTATACCAAAAAAATTATAAACAATGACAAATAAAATATTACAATCATCGTGGTAGTACAATGGGCGGTCTCATCGCTTAAAGCGATCTCTTCCAGACAACCTTTGGATGGACAGTAACAGAAGAATGAATAGACGGTGGTGTACAATAAAATCATACTAATATTATAAATCCGAAAGTATGTGTGTAAATGTGTAAGTATGTTTGTTCCCTCTTCACGCTTTAACGGCTGAACAGATCTAGGTGAAATTAGTAATTTAGGAATGTACATAGCTTATACCTAGGATTAATACATATGGTACTTCATAAATGTAGGTAAAGCCGCGGGGCACGGCTAACAAATAATTCCTGTTACTACTTACTTACTTGTCGTGTAGACTAGTAGGCAGTCGTAGTGTCAGGATTTTTCTAGCATCCTGAGGGCATCCTCCACTGGACCAGCATTGCCAGCGTCGAACAACTTTTTCGCTTGGCACAAGATCGGAAAACATTCGCTGAGCTGACGGTAGTGGAGAGGCACCTAAAGAAGAGGGCATCCGATATTATTATGTTAGGAATCTGGATGGTACGCTAGAACCCGTGGGCCACTCTATCATGCTTATATAAAGTTTCCATCGTCTCAGAGGAAGGCTCTTTTGAAACTTCCTCCTCTAATTGCAAATAGTGGTAAGTGGCACTTACGTTTATTGCCCAGTTTAAAGCCCTTTTTGTGTACAAAGAAATTGTGTCACTTACTCGCAAATTGAGCCATATATCGTCGTTATCAAGCTGAATAGACGTGGGCGAACATCTTTCAAACCATAAATGAACTCTATCACTGAAGTATAAAGACTAAAATACCAGAAAGTACGGTGTTGGATTGGACAGCACAATAGTTTATTACTTCGCGCAATTATGTGATGATCTTAAGAGTTCTTTTCTTGCTCATTCACGTTTTTGTGCCTTTTATAGATTTTCTTTTGATCAAAATTTAAGAGATTCTTTTTTTTTAATTCAGCGGAATGTTTCTTTTTTTTTTGGCTTCGCAAACTTTATGTTCAGCCAGCGTCAAGTGATGATTTTTTTTCAAGGTTTACCTCTTTTTCATATTATAAGATAGTCTTAGTCACAAGTCACAGTCAAATCACGTAAAAAAGTCATGTTCCAGTCAAGTCATTGACTTCGGAGTTTCAAAGCGAAAGCGAAAATGACATTTTTCAACTTTGTATGATTTGCCTACACTAATGCACGTTCACGAACTATTAACAGTTAATAATCCACAATTATTAAACATTAACACACAAGAATCACAAGTTTTGAAAAATGCAACAAATTCAACTACGCCATTTTTTCACTTTCGCGGCAAAAACTCCAGAGGAATGTCATTAAGAAATGTCACTTTTGACAGGTCAAGTGTTAAAATTGGTAATTCAAATGAGGTACATTTAAATAGAATGTAACAATAGATATGGGACAGACTAATGTGTAACATTTAGGCCTCTATATGAAATCACTTTGTCCTACATTTCGTCATGAATGAAGACTCAATAATATTCTAGCTAAGCCGCGATGCTATTGTATTCATTAATTAATACATACCAGTATAATCCCACTACTATAATAATGAATGTTGTTACTTTGAGTGTTTGATTGACGACCCAGTTGGCGCAGTGGACAGGTGCCCGCCCTCTGCGCCGTGGGTCCTGGGTGTGATTCCCGGCAGGAGCACAAATTCCTTCTCAAGGGATATTTGTGCTTCTGGTTCTGGGTGTAATGTGTGTGTGATGTGAATGTTTCCGGCACCCACGATACAAGTCTTTGAACTTAGTGTGGGGCTGTGAGTATGAATGCGTTTGTTTGTTGTTGTTTGTTTGATTAACGATTCAATCATTCAATCACGGGAAAAGTTACATTTTGTCTTTGAGTTGTTATTTTATAACTAAAGAACGGGCTCACCTATCCAAACCAAATATTTAGGCTTTGTTCGGACTATTTAGTAGATGGTTTATGTGAAGTTTGCACTGTTTATCATACCCGGGCGAAGCCGGGGCGGATCGCTAGTAATTTATAAAAGTTTAGGTCATATAAGTATATTATTTAATAGTCGCGCTCCACGGCTTCGCTCGCGTTTATCAAGTTAAAAAGTGGCTTATGATTTGACTACGTGGTATAAGCTATGTACATTCCAAATTTCATCCTTATCTGTTCTGCGTGAAGAGGAAATACACACAAACATTCGGATTTATAGTATAAGTGTGATATGTATCGTGAAAAACACATTAACACGAATTTGTTCAAAACGTATTGTATAAAATTAACTCCATCCAGGTCAAATGTTGTAAAGTTGTTAAAAGTCTTATTAAAACTTTCCAATAAATATTGAAACTAATACGTTTAAACACGCTCCACTTTTTAACTTCATCGTTAGTTTTTCATGACCTACTTAGTAGCTTTTAACCAACTCACTTCTTTATTTAGTTAGTTAGTTATACAAAACATAAAGATTCTGAGTTTATTATATCCGCCATAGATTTCAGTTAAATTGTTGCCACTCTATAAATTCTAATAGTATTTTTTGTTTTAGTTAAAATTGTATTCTTTTTGTAAGGCTGTAATTTTGCTAATCTGTCATTAGAGTCATTAACTTTCATGTGTGCCTCTTTGGGGCTCATGTGAATAAACGATTTTCATATATCAAGATATATCATTACCAAATACGGTGTTCCGGCAGTTATCCTTGAGAGCCTGCGTATTCCAGGTCTAGTGTGTTTACCAGCTTCGATCAAATCGTCACTTACCATCAGGTGAGATAGTGGCCTGTCACAAATAAAAAAAAAAAAAAAAAAAAAAAGGGTACTTTGCTAATTAAATCCCAATGTATATTAAGTAGAAGCTAAATAGATTTAATTTGTATGTTATTAATATTAATATTTCTCTATAATTTCGTTATCAATGTATGATCATTAATTTTCATTTCTATTCGCGTGTTCTAACCACGGGTGGTCAATGCAGGCGATGACGGTGTTTTTCGTAATTATTTCATATATTATTGCGTAGTTGGTTAAATTTAACTTTAGTTTAAGTATTTTTTTGTGAAATAGTTAATGATGGTTAATTTTTATTAGTACAAGGGTTAAGGCGAGCATTAAATAAAGTAGGGTTTGAAATATGATTATCATAATTACACTTAGGTATAATAATAAATTTGAAAGTTACACACAAACTTTCGGATTTGTAAGATTTATGTGATTAAGGTAATATAATATTTAATTCCCATTTCATGTATTGTTAGAAAAAAAACATACTTAATAGTTATTTAAAATTTACATAGCAGCAGAATTGGTCTTAATCGGGAGGTTAACAAACTGTGTTGTTGTGTTGTGGGTGCCGGAAACATTCACATCACACACATAATCACAACCAGATCCGGAAGCACAAATTTCCCTTGGGTAGAAAACTGTACGCGAACGCTAGAAACGCTCATTCCAATAAGCCAACAGGCAGTTTATTATATATTTAATCGATAATTTAACCCGTAATTTTAAAACCATAACCAAAATTTCATACAACATTTTTGATACACATACAAATCATTACTTAAATCTCACACTGAAATTAGCTCCTTAAATTTAAACTATATTTGCTTTGTTTTAAGATTTATATTTCCTTAGCAAGTGTAATTATTAAGGGTATATGTTGCAAAATGATTACAGTATATCAGCTTAAATGTTATAGGCTAGTATTATAGATAATTTAGGTGAGCGGCTTACATGTATTGTTTTGCAATAAACTTAATTGGTTATTTGAGAGGTAAATGTTTAAACTGTCGTTAATACAAGTTATAATGCCGTGGAGAATTTGATGCGTATTTTCATGGGTGGTCCATAATGTTTATGAAATTAAGATTAATTTTGGTTTTGGTTTAAAACATCAAAAAATAAGTTTAAGAAAATAATTGTATACTATGATGTTGATATCTTTAAAATTTTATGTAAAAGTGTTACCTAATTGTAGTGGGCTTGAGCACTTGAGTTACCTATAAGCTCAATGACTCGTAGGTAACTGGGTAATTTTAGTTTAGTTTTAGGAAATATAGGCAATAGGCCCGTAGATAGTTTAACATTAATAGAATAACTTAGATGTTTATTCCATTTTATGTTAAATGTATTACCCACTTGTAGTGGGCTTGAGCACTTGAGTTACCTATAAGCTCGATGACTTGTAGGTAACTTGGGTCTTTGCTGTATAGATGTATATAACATTAAAAGGAAATATAGTTAATTGGCCCGTAGATAGCCCTAGGTTAATATAATAATGTGGAAACATTATTTAAAATTAATATCTACTACAATTCTTGTTTGAGAGAAAGCATCTGCCCTCTACTTGTGATTCCTGGGTTCGATTCCCGGCATGTCAGCACTGATTTTCACTTAATAAGAATAAGAACAGTCTCGATCAAGTCACCTTTCAAATAAAAAAAAATCACATCCTAACCGATTCACCTGTTTAAGAGCTACGGTGCCATAGACTCACAAACACAAATGCGCACAAAGCGTTTTGCCTCCACATTCATTGTGCGAACCGCAAAGGAATAGAACTCCTTACCTGAGTCGATGTTTCCTGATAAGTACAATATGGAAGTCTTCAAGTCGCGAGTGAATAGGTATCTTCTAGGCAAGCTTGCTCCATCGTCGACCACATCGTCGCTTACAATCAGGTGAGATGGTGGTTAAAAGTTTGCCTATATAGAACAAAAAAACAGACAGATAGACAGACGAACACATAGCGGTCAAATTTATAACACGCTGCTTTTTGCGTCGGAGGTTAAAAATAACAAACGCAATTAGAAGTTAATTACTATTGGAATAAAAACAAAAGCACAACGAGCCTTCTTATCAGCACTCTAATCATCTACGCATGCTTTTAACAGCAACCTTAAGATATAAAGGTCAACACAATAACTGTGTTCATATAAATTTATTACAATTATGTTATTTATTCTATTTTTATTTGCCTATTTTAAATAAGCTTTTAAAAACGCAATGTTCCCAAAAACAAAATTATCAACACCAATTATCAACATCCAGGCATACAATTACCAAAGTAAATTCCAGCTAGGTCGTTAGGGTCTGGGTTTAGACTAGGTATTGCACGCGACGTCGCGTGAGATCTGTGGAGCTGATTAACTGTGGTGTTGTGTATAGTGTAGTTTCGCACTTTGATTGCGCTGGGTTCTTTACTTTAAGTGTGGATGGATCTTTATTGGATCAGGTGTTATCAGATTTCAGTTAATGTAAGTAATACATATTGTATTCATTTGAAAAATTTGAACATTTTAGCTAAAATACATCTCAACAATATAAGATTTTTAACGCACACAAAAATCACGAGTATCAGTATTATCAACGAACGTAGATGGCGTTTTTAACGAAACCGAGATTTTTATCTTATATTTTTATATTTTCGCAATTTTGATGAATTGGATAGCCGAAGTCAGTCTTCCTTTGGCCACGAAAACTTCAAACTGTTCGAAAAATCAGAAACAAAAATAAAAAAATGATAAAATCGGTTAAAAGTTCATTCAATGTTGAATTTTTTTGTTTATACTCGATAGGCAAGCATTTCACCACTATCTCACCTGATGGAAAGTGATGATGCGGCCGAAGATGTAGCATGCTTACCTAGAAGCCACCTATTTAGCCTTTGAGTCCCAGATTATACCGTTCGGGGAACAAAGACGCGAGCAATGAATTCCACTCCTTCGCAGTACGGATGACAAATGTAGAAGCAAAATGCTTCGAGCGAACCGGAGGTATTTTAACCATAAATGGATGACGTTTGCCAGTTTGTCTTGTTGTTAGATGGTAAAACGGGCATGGGGGAATTAACTCGTGTAATTCCTGCGCACTGATAGAATACCGAAAGGCTTGCGACCTAACGTCGCGTCGTTGACGAAGATTCTGCAATTTGAATTATTTTTTTGTTAAAGTTATCAGTATAAGTCAGTATTAGTATAATTGTCCCGCTAAAGAGCAAAGTCTTTCTTCTTATCTCCATTTTTTCTACCAATTTTTCTGGAACGCAATCGTCGCCTTGCCACGTCTTTCTGTGTCTAACAGGGCGACCCGTCTTCAGTTTTTGTATTATAAAATAATAACAAAAATTAACATACACAAACCAATAAACATTTTCTCAAAACTAAACAAACTAATATCGCTATCTTATTACCCCATTATTATAAAACAAAAATACCGGGAACCGTGACGTGCGTGTTCGAAATATTCTTTTTATTTTCAGTCAACTTTATGACTTCATCAACCGTGTTTTAAAATAAATGCAAATTGAAAACCATAAAACGCCGCGTTTATTTTTAATGTTAATTAAGTAAGAAATGCTTACTTTAAATGCCGTTCTAGAAGTGATAAATATGTATCCAATGTTCATAAAGTTCTGCCCATTGACTGTGTTTATTTATTCCTAGTTTTGTATGCGCTTGGATTAACAATTTAAATGATCGGGCTACGATTTGCATCGATTCATCGTTTGTCGAACACAATGTACTGATCACACAGTTACTTAACTTTCTTACTACAGTTATAAGAGGTAAAATGTAGTATATTTTGCTTAAATCAGGTCTTACTAACTTGAGTTTTATGTAGTCTGTGCTTTAGTGATTGATTGAGGTCGTTCACCGATTAAACTGTCATTATTATTGTAAATATTAAGCACACCTACTATATCAAGGATTTCTTGTTATTTTCAGCTGACTTCAAAAAAGGAGGTTCTCAATTCGACTGTATATTTTTTTTTGTATGTGTTACGCGATATCTCCGCCAATTATGAATCGATTTTGATGAGTTTATTTGTTTTTGTTTGGTAGATTATACTTTAGAAGTGATCCCATTTTAATTTTATCGAAATCGATCCAGCCAAAACCAAAATACAAGTGTTGATGTCGGTTTTTTAAGCTTTGCTTGCATTTCATGATGTAAAATAATAATCATTATATTTAATGAAGAATGTATCAATCTATTAATACGATTACAATTGAGTTAAAATATTTAATTGCATGAATGCATTAATACACTTGGTTCAAACTCTAATATAATTGTTACTATTCCTCAAAAATATATATATTTCATATAATATTTCATTTATGAGTGATAAGGCCGCCTATTGTGACGTACAAGCTTATTTGTTATCTTTATCTCTCCTATTTATCTCTTCTTATGTAGTGAATCAATAAAGTATTATCTATTTAATCTCTTTTGTTCATTAGAGTTTAGGTTTTTTTTTTCAATGTTTGAATTTAGAACTAACAATCCCTAGTCTCTTTTCTCATCCACTCTGCACTTGCAAACTTATTTCACTTGGTGGTAGAGTCAACTTCGCTACTTATCTTTCTCAATCTACTTCGCTAAACTTTTGGACGACGTAATTTTTATTTACTTATCTATTTTTGTCCTCTTTATTAAGTTTAAGCATATTTCTCAGTCAGTTTCCTTTTTATCAACTAGAAGATGGTATCGTGCCAGTATATAATCTCTTACATTTAAATAGAAGGCTTACATTCTATAGACACAGAATGACATAGTACAATGATTTACACTACCCGGGTCAATAAGAGATTTACATTTGCGGAATAGACTTGCCTCAAAGTAATTATAGGCTTTCCCACGTATCGTATTTATGTGACTACATAAAGATAACTTGTAACTTACGTTGTTTCTAAGTTATCTTTATTGGTTTTTGATTTAACTTGAGATTTATAAACGACTTTTGAATGTGAACATATTTATGATGACTTCTAGTCCAGGTCGTAGAGGAACATGCGATATTTATGTCTAATATTATTCTAATATTATATGTAGTAATTTAATCGTCGATAAAACTAACCGAAAGGCTGATCTATTGTCTGTACGTTTCATTACTTAGTTTAAAAAAAACAACACTTTTAAAATATAGATAATTGGTCTGTAGATAATACTTGTTAGTAAAAAAAAAAAACACATTGAATAAATTTTATTGTAAAATAAACTCTAAAATTGAAATGATCGTCGTGTATTAGTGAAATTTAGACTTTTAGAACTTTCTCAGTATTCTTCTGTTTAAAGCCTAAGCGTCACGAATATCACGAACAGCTGTCTTGCCGACGCTATATAAATAGAATAGATCTAAATCAAAGCGTTACTAAGTTTGTTGAAATTTCTGCTCGCTCGCTGAGGGCACATTCAGTATAGAACTAAACCTCATTGGTTAAGAAGGCGGGACTAGACCAATTTTAACTATATTATAAAACTTTGCCCACAGTAAATGGAGGCTGGAGTTCTTGGGGACCTTGGACCCAGTGCCGCTGCAACGGCCGCATAGCAGGTGGTCAGAGACGAACCAGGACCTGCACTGAACCCCATCCTCTGAATGGAGGAGCACCATGCCAGGGTCAAGCTGTGCAGAGGACTGCAGACTGTGTTCCTTGTCAAAGTGGTAAGTAGAATTAAAGTGGTTACTTATAATGTATATATTGAGTTTTAAAACTAATGCACTTACGAATATCTGCGAAACGATCAGATCTTTTCCAAATTATAATGGCACCAACTGAAACGACTTACCTTTTTAAACAAATCAATTGATAATCATTTTTCGAATGAATAAATAAATGACGGAGTTCTGAGTTGATATATTATTGAATAAAAAAGAGGTTCCGACGAATTGAGAACCTCTTCCTTTTTTAAATCGGTTAAAAATGCAGAGCAATGAATGAATGCCTGTCTGATATCGAATTTATAAATTCCACTAAGAGCGTATAAAAATAAATTACCTGCTTCATAAACCGCGTGCTTAGCGGATAAAAGTGTGCAAACTTAATTAATTTCATTTATTTTATTTGTTTACTGTACAATTATTATACTTAAAATGTTAACAGATCAGATTTGAAAAACATATTTTATAGGCAAAAACTCAAGCAAAGTGGTAAATTTAAAAAAGGAAACGCATTGCTTGATTTTGGGATTGAACCACGCGGCATGCGATGAGATGCTATTTATCGAAATAAGTTTAAAACTAATACGACCAACGAGTCTAACATTGCAGTTAGCTACTTGTTGTCTTAACTCTCCACCCTAAATTGATTTTAGGCTTGGATTATGCTATAAAAACAAAATTAGCATACTGTAGTATTAGTATTTTGCAAGATGCTATTATTAATGTCAAAACAACTTATCTAAAGTTACAAATGATTTTAATTATTTACTAATCAATTTTTCAGAGCTCGTAGTAAAGGTATAAGCTTTATTTCATAAACAGGTATTAAACGTATGAAATAAAATAATATCAACAGAATACAAAAACATTAATTCCACAAAACAACTATCTATAACTATTAGAAACTTTCTAAAGCCATCAGTAACTAAGCACCTAATTGACATAACTACCCGCAACTTGTATACGAACTTAGAAAACTTAGCTAACTTAAGTTCGACTTTGAAACTTCAGCAGAAACCAATGAAGCGACACTTTAAGCTAGGATTCCAAGTTGGAACTAAGTTGGAATATTAGTTTTCTGATGATGCATTGCTCTTATTAGTTTTAATGCTAGAGGTGTATGACTTTGTTGGAGTTTAAAACAATATAAACTATAATATAGAAAGAGATAAGAAATATCAAAGTGTTTTATCAATTTTTGAGTTTATTACTATTAGTTTTTTTTTATAAGTCGAATATTGTTTTCAAAATCTTACTGGATCTTAGTGGATGTGGTCGAACATTTTTTTTTTTTTTTTTTATTTCATGTTAGACAAACTTTTGACCACTTTCTCACCTGATGGTAAACGACGATGTGGTCGACGATGGAGCAAGCTTGCCTAGAAGATACCTATTCACTCGTGACTTGAAGACTCCCATATTGTACTCATCAGGAAATACCGACTCGGGTAAGGAGTTCCATTCCTTTACGGTTCGCACAATGAATGTGGAGGTGAAACGCTTAGTGCGCAGTTGTATGCTTGGATAAGACTCAGAACTGACTCTAAAATGATAGTCCTCATCAATAGATATTCCACTTAAAGGTATAGTTAAAATGCCTATATTTGCTGGGATATGTACCACTTACCGATACAAATACCAGATAGGGAACTATTTTGAATTATAGATTGTCTGACTAAAGTATACGCACCTAGAATACAGAGCTTAAAAAAAAATTAAACGTCCTGACTGGTAAAACAACGGCTAGTAAATAAAATACATAAAAAAAACACAATCATTGTAAAATATATCCACGGTTCATGAGATATTTAATATTAGAATTATTCGTCCTCATCATCAGCCTGTTATAGCCCACTGCTGGGCATAGGCCTCCCTTTACTTTTGCCATTCGTCTCTGTTTGTCTTATTCTTACGTTAGTAATAAAAATGGCAGAAGAGCCATTAACGTTCATGAGTGCCTCTTTGGGGCCCATGTGAATAAACGATTTATTTTTAATACAATTACTTTGCACAGCACAGTATGCGTTGACTACGCTGACATAGATGTCCTTGCAGTTAAATTGAAATTTCTATATTGTAGGAGATAAAATATGAATATGGGTTAACTTTGCTAATTCGTATTTTAAAAGTACTTATAGATAAGCAGATACAATAGCTTTACCTGTTCCGACAATGGTTTATACCCGCATTATGGCTACAACAGAACTGTTAGATATTTAAAAAAGGGAAAGTTATAACATGTTCCTAATACTATTGATGGAATGTTTTCCATCTAAATCCATATATCACTTTCTATGAAAGTTAAAAATTATTTGAAAGTTGACTGACAATCGTAATTATTCAAATAGCTACGATTGTTATTAGTTTTTTTTAATTTAGTTTTATTAATTTGGCAAATTTTAACAACAAGCAATTGAAAATCTTAAAGCCAGAGTTGGCTCAAAACAAACTACCCGTTGGCTAAGTAGGGTGAGCGTTCGCCTTTTAAGCAAGGATATCAGGTTCGATTCCCGGGGGGAACACAGGTTTTCTCTTCAAGGAAAAATTGTGTTTCTGGTTCTAGTTGTGATTGTGTGTGTGATATGAATGTTTCCGGTACCCACGACACAGTTTTCGAAGTTTCGGGCTCTGAGTGTGAAAACGTTTTTGTATAAAAAAAGAGACAGCAATCTAGTTTATTATTAAACATACTTACTTTTTTAGTGTTCTTATACTATTTTTTTTTTTTTTTTTTTTTTTTTTTATGCAGAATAGGCAAGCATTTGACCACTATCTCACCTGATGGAAAGTGATGATGCGGTCGAAGATGTGACATGCTTGCCTAGAAGATACCTATTCACTCTCGATTTGAAGACTCCCAGATTATACCCCTCAGGGAACAATGACGCAGGCAATGAGTTCCACTCCTTCGCTGTACGGATGATGAACGCAGAAGCAAACCGCTTCGAGCGAACTGGAGGTATGTCAACCATAAATGGATGACGTTTGTCAGTTTGTCCGGTTGTTAGATGGTAAAATGGGCATGGTGGAATTAACTCATGTAATTCCTGCGCACACTCTCCAAAATGCAAACGATAGAATACCGATAGACTTGCGACCATACGCCTGTGACCAAGGCTGTGCAATCTGGACTCAATCAGCTTACTATCGCCAATAAGTCTTTTTGCCCGCCGGTCAATAGCCTCAAGACCTTCAAGCTGGTACTTAGCGGATCCATCCCAGAGATGGCCACAGTACTCCATACTCGATCGGACTTGCGCTTGATATAAGTTAAGAAGCTGGCGAGGTGTGAAGTACTGCCGGACCTTGGCGAGGATACCCAACTTCTTAGCGGCCAGTTGAGCTCTGGCTTCAATGTAGGTGCCAAAGTTAAGATTTGACGATAAGGTAACGCCAAGAAGCTCGAGTTTGTTTGCTATCGGTATTGGTACATCTTGGAAGGTTGGAGATAGGTCAAACGGACTCCGTTTGGCGGAGAAGAGACACGCCTGTGTTTTGGACGCATTAAATCGAACTAAGTTAGCATCGCCCCAATCGGACACCGCCAACAAGTTCGAATTCAAACGCCCAATCATTGCCTCTCTTAAAGACTGGACTTGTACCTTACCGGCTCGTGCATTAGATATAAATCTCTCGACAACGGTGCTATCGTCTGCGTACCCAAAGATACCGGGCCTAAGCAGATCGTTAATGTGTACCAAAAACAAAGTTGCCGAAAGAACTGACCCTTGAGGTACCCCGGCATTAATTGCCATTAGATCGGACGAGCAGCCGTCAACGACAACTCGAATCGATCGTTCCCTCAAGAAGTCTGAGATCCAAGCACATAAACCGGGAGGTAAACCATAAGCTGGAAGCTTGCCAATAAGGCTATCGTGCCATACCCTGTCAAAGGCCTTGGAAATATCAAGCGATACCGCAATCGCTTCGCCGTGTTTTTCCAAGGCCTCACTCCATATGTGAGTGGCATATGCTAGAAGGTCTCCTGTTGACCGGTTCTGGCGAAACCCATATTGCCGGTCACTCAGAAGGTCATTTGCTTCTAGATAGCCTAGGAGTTTCTTGTTCAGTACACGTTCCATTGTCTTACAGAGAATGGACGTGACTGAGATCGGCCTGTAGTTGACAGGGTCGGCGCGACTTCCTTTTTTGGGCACAGGCTGCACGTTGGCGGACTTCCATGCTTTCGGCACTTGACCAGTCTCCATAGAGAGGCGAAAGAGGCGTGTCAGTATCGGAGACAATTCAGGCGCACATGTCCTCAGAACTATGGCTGGTATGCCATCAGGGCCACAGGCCTTGTTCACATCCAGATTGCGCAGCGCTTTACGTACATCGACCTGTCGAATGCGGATTTCCGTCATGGTCGACTCGCAGACAGGTAAACTCGGAGGTACAGCGCTACCAGCATCTAGATGTGAAGATTCCGCAAAGAGTGAAGCAAACAAATTAGCTTTCTCTTCAGCGGTGTGAGCCAGTGTCCCATCAGGCTTCAGCATTGGAGGCAGTGAGGAACGGCAGAAGTTCGCTTCAACCGACTTAGCCAGGGACCAAAACGCTTTACTCCCTGAGGGATACGAAGCAAGTTTGGCCCCTATCCGGCTAATATGGTCAAAGCGTGCCTTCTTAAGAACCTTCTTGCAAGACTTGGCAGCTTTGTTAAAGGCTCTCTTCTTTTCACGTATATTCCTAGCCTTGCGAATTCGAGCTTCAGCCCAAGCGGTGTAGGCTTCATGTTTTAACGCTTCCGCGTGTCCACATTCGGCCCCAAACCAGGGGCGAGCTTTACTGGATAGAGGTGCGTCAGAGAATGGAATGAAATACTCCATGCCTAAACGCATCACATCTACCACAGCATTCGCGCAAGCAGAGGGATCGCTCGAAGAGAAGCAAACTTGCCGCCAAGGATAAGATGCATAAAAGGAACGCATCTCATCCCAATCTGCTGACTTGTATCTCCAAACCCGCCGAGTGCCTTTTGGGCTGAGATCAGGCGGAGAATGGACAGACACAGATTTCACCAGACAGTGGTCGGAGCTACCAAGCGGTGATGAAACCGACACAGAATAGCGGTCTGGGTCTGTTGTCAGCAGAAGGTCTAAGCAATTGGCTGTGTGGCCATCAACATCCGGTATCCTCGTTGCCTCTTGGACCAGTTGGGTGAGGTTGAGCGTCAAAGCTAACTTACGCATCTCTCTCCCAGCATGGTCAGTGTTCTGGTATGGGAATAGCCACTCCTGATGGTGAGCATTGAAATCCCCCAGAACCACTAATTCAGCAGAAGGATACCTCTGATGTGCCACGTCGGCCGCCTCACTGAGGTGTGTCATGAGCCTATTTGTCTCCACGTCTCCAGAGTGCGCACGGTAAACACAGGCATAGAGAATTTTCTCCATGCCTGTATCCACCAGAACCCAGATAGTTGAGAGGCTGGGGTCTTCAAGATTACGGAGACGCCGATAGCAGATGTCATCACGAGCGTACATGCAAACTCCCGAGCGCTGCTTGAACTTATGTTCAAGGTTATAGCCCGGGTAAGCAAGATACGCCGCGTCAGCTGGACATCTGATCTGCGTCTCCGTAAGGAACAGTAGGTGAGGTTTTGCGGTTTCAAGATGGTGGTGGACCGGGTTGATGTTGCTGTGCAAACCTCTTATATTACAAAGGTGCACATGAAGAGCGAGGACGTGCTTCCGTTGTTTAAATGCCTTACTGTTCTTTTTAACTTTCATTTTTGGGGGGGAGTGAAGGTAAGAAGACGGAAGTGGGACAAAGCGCTAATTACTGACTCAGTGGCATACAGTATCAAACGACCCATCAGTGGGAAATCAAAACCGGAGACCGCCCGAGCCAATGCTTAATTATTTATACACAATATATATATTTAAGCATAAACTAATTACATCTAAGTATATGGTGTTATAAACGAATACATAATTGACGACCCAGTTGGCGCAGTGGACAGGTGTCCGCCCTCTGCGCCGTGGGTCCTGGGTTCGATTCCCGGCAGGAGCACAAATTCCTTCCCAGGGATATTTGTGCTTCTGGTTCTGGGTATAATGTGTGTGTGTGATGTGAATGTTTCCGGCACCCACGATACAAGTCTTTGAACTTAGTGTGGGGCTGTGAGTGTGAATTCGTTTGTTTGTTTGTTTCTTTAATTTAAACTAAGCTTAGATTCAGACAAAAAATTTTACCAGTTAACCACCCCTGACTGTATGCGGTGCAAAGGTGCCCATGGCGCTGGCAGCATATCCACGCTGGATCGCAATGGCCAGTCTTTCTACCAGAAAATAGCCTTCTTGCATTATAAACTTAGTTTGCTATACCTGGATCAATGTTATACTTTATTAGTTAGTACTTGGATGACCGAGCTTTGCTTTTAAATTTTAAACGACGCTTTCTAAAAATGAAACCTAGCTAGATCGATTTATCGCCCTCGAAACCCCCGCATTCTAAATTTCATGAAAATCGTTGGAGCCGTTTCCGAGATTCAAATTATATACCTATATATACATATATACGCAAAAATGCAAACGCAAACGCATTTACACTCACAGCCCCACACCAAGTTCAAAGACTTGTATCGTGGGTGCCGGAAACATTCACATCACACACACATTACACCCAGAACCAGAAACACAAATATCCCTTGGGAAGGAATTTGTGCTCCTGCCGGGAATCGAACCCAGGACCCACGGCTCTGCGCCGTGGGTCCTGGTTCGACACCTGTCCACTGCGCCAACTGTACAAGAATTGCTCGTTTAAAGGTATTAGATAGATGTAAAAGCTGACATTTCTGAAGTCATTGGAATACGTGGGAGGGAAAGTTATCGAAATAAAAATATAATTATAGAGGAAACAGAAGAAGTTTGCATTGAGCCCAATGAAATAACAATATCAGAAATCTACTATCCCGTGTGAAAATAACTCACCACTATCATGTGAAATATCTATATTGATAAACTATGACCATTTAGTACTGAAACGTTTTATACCACGCATTTAGTTCCCATAACAGGTATATTTTGAAATTAATCATACTGATGAATGATATTTTTAATGCTTACCTTGAAGATGGATACATGGATCTACAAGGATATGACAATACGCAGCAGTTGCTGATTGGTAAGTAATAGTATTACAAAAAAAATAGACTTTTATAAAAAAAAAAATATTATACATTTATTATAGCTAATTTTATAGGACTTTTTTAGTCTGGAGTTATTAATCTTGTTAGTAAAGGTGACTGTGAAGTAATTTTGGATTATTTTCTTTTACCACGATTCTAGTAAAAAAATTGTATATCCTACTAACATTATAAATCCGAAAGTTTGTGTTAGTGTGTGTGTGTAAGTATGTTTGTACCCTCTTCACGCTTTAACAGCTGAACGGATTTGGATGAAAATTAGAATGTACATAGATTATACCTAGGATTAACACATAGGCTACTTTTTAACTATATAAAATGATATAATATAATTTAACTTAATAAAATAGCGGGCGCAGCCGCGGGGCACTGCTAGAATTTTTATATACCATTTCAATGTATTATATCATACTAGCCGTGCTCCATGGCTTCGTCCGTTATTATCAAGTTAAAAAGTAGCCTATGTATAAGCTATGTACATTCCAAATCCGTTCAGCCATTAAAGCGTGAAGAGGGAACAAACATACTTACACACAAACTTTTGGATTTATAATATTAGTAGGATAATAACTAAAACATTTTTTTTTCAAACAAAATAACTAATAGAAACAGGAAAAAATGCCTCCAATGGTAAATTGCTGAACAATAAAAACAATTATGAGTAGGATATATAAATTTTCACTTTTACATGTAGATTTGAAAATCACTGATAGTTTTCTTTAAGCTAGTCTAGTTACTATCAAAAATAGACGAAGTCATTGACCTCTCCAATCACCACTAAAGCCTCAAGAACATTAAAAACGTTACAGCCACACATAAAGAACACGTGGCTACTCAATACAAATGACCGTTTAAGTACCATATCAATAAAATCCCTTCATTGTACTCAGTAAACTCAAGTACTGTCGGTTAAATTGAAAGTGTCGGAATTCTTTCTTCATCACAGAGATACTACAAACAATACGACGTGTACGTATAAGAATAAGGTAAGAACAAATAAATTCTGTTAAGAGTTAGATGTAACAAGTAATTTTTTTGTACTTTGAAGACCGTTTGTTCCATTGTTTTTGTATACAATATCATACGTATACTAAAATCTTTAGATTTGAATATAGGTTTATACCTCGTTATACAAATATTTAAGCTTGGATTGTTATAATAAGTGAATATGGTATTCTTTTAAAATAATTGAAAATATTACTAAAACTGATGAAAAGTTACTAAAATTGATACTTACACAAATAAAATCAAGTCTTATTTAGGAAAACACACGCAAAAATAATTGAAAATTAAAGGTTGCGTAACCTTTAATTTTCAATTATTTTTGCGTGTGTTTTCCCACAAAAGACTTGATTTTGAATCTTACGATAGTAAAAATTTATAGTCACAATAACATATAAAAAAAAAGATAAAGGATAAGTAACTGGAACTACACTTTATGGAATTGTTGAGGAGAAATTAAGAAAGACGCTGATAATAAAAGTAATGCTTTTAAAATCAAATGTCTCGTAAAATAATAAATTATGGAGGTAATCAAAGCTGATCAAACTACCCACACGAAAGTGTACCATTTTCTTTATAATTGAAGTAAACTATTCAATAATATAGAACGACTTCCACTTCACTTAATCATGGTAATAAAATCAGTGATGTCAATAATTCTGTTATTGGCTCTAAATTTCCTTGATTTGATTCCAAACCATTAAATATAGATTAAAGAAAGCGATCATTAATGAATCAATATAAATGTAGTATTCTATCTTAAATGAAGTTAAAAGCAAATGGCCTTTACTTAAAAATAATTGATTCTCTGATGTCTCGTATAAAAGTTAGTAGGAACTATCTACTTAAGATAACAACCTACGTCAGTTAAACGTGAAGGTTTTAATTTTCAATTATATTGAATGTTTACGAGTCATAAAACATAATTACTTAGTTTTCTTAGAAGTATATATTTAAACTTATTCTAGGTACTAATTTTATTGTGCCCGTGCGTTGGCTTAATTAGGTTTTAAGCTTGAGCTGGTATCGAGTTCCATTAACACAAGTTTTCTCTTCAAGGGAAATTTGTGTTTCTGGTTCTGGTCTGGTTTATGTTTCCGGCACTCATGATAAAAAGACTTAGTCTGCAATCACATGTATGCATTATGGTTTCTTTGTCAACTAAACAAATATTCATCTTTACTACAGTCAAGTTTATAAATCTTAACACTAAAGAAATAATGGCTAAAAAGCCAGCAATCAAAAATATTTATAACTCCGCGGCTTTACCGGGGTGTCAGATACCTTCATACCGAATTTCGACAAAATTGGTCAAGCTGCTCATGAAGAAGTAACAAACATACAAACACACTCACAAACTTTCGCCTTTATAATATTAGTGTGACGAGGTTATCGTCCAATATTTTAAAAATATCCAGTTAAACCGAATTAAAATGATGAACTGTCACTTCCATTGGCGTTGACTAAAGATCATTGGCCTTATTCGAAGCTTTCTATTACAAGCCAAATCAGGTCTATTCAATCCTAAATCAACTCTACCAAACTCCGTGTGCATAGAAATAATTAACTAGACCAACCGGGCAGACAATAAAATGCAATCAAATGGCGGTCGTTACGCAGTTCCTTCTAATTGGTAACACATGTTTGGCGGCACGCTTGATGAATTTGAGGACCGGATATTTTTTATATAGCTAACTGTACAAGGCACGGGTTGCAGGAAAAAACGTGTTTTACCTCTTTCACGTTTATCGTTGCCTAGTACTTTATTACCTTTCGATAACAGCAATATAAACTTAATGACTAATTATTACCTCTTTTTTGTTTATATTTTGCGTCCAATTGCTACTTAGACCAATCTTCCAAAATCTACAATTAACTGATAATTACTTTAAGCCCCAAATCAAAATTTTGTACTTGTGTTACTTTAGAACCTATTTTGACTAAATGTTGTACTGTACAGAAACTATGTATAGATCGAAACCAATTTTAGCATCTTGGACACAATATTTTTCTGTGCAAATGACAAAACAAGGGAAAGACAATGAATAAAAATGTGCATAAAAAATTAAATTAATATATAATCTTTATCTGCACATCATAACGTAGTTTTACATATTTTATTTAGACTATTTACTATTTAATTGTCATAAAAATCAAGCACTTACTACCTCTAAATTCTAATAATCGAAAAAGCAAACAGTACATTTTATACGTCAACGCAGTAATGTCTGAGAAATGTCAAAAGTAAATAACACATTTTTATATTCACAATTATAAATGAAAGACAAAACATTCAAGCAGACACAAATAACAAAATGAAAAGCAGAAACACAATTCAAAACATTCCTTTGAAAGCAATTACCGCAACGTTTAACATTATAAATGGCGTATCTAATAATACAGGGCGTGAGGTATCGCCCTATAAATTGAAATTAAAATATATCGCCAAGATGGCCGCAGCCCTTGCATGCAAGAGCATAAATCACAAACTTTTTACAAAAGAAATTATAGTTTGTAGAGACGCCATGTTTGAAGAGAATGAAACAATAAAATATTTGATGGACACAGTAGGCGGTCTTGGTAATGAAAGAAAATGTAGTTGGGTTATTTCAATATAAAATACATTTGCAAACGAAATAAAATTTGATATAACAATAATCTAATAAAAGCGTTTAAGTAGCGCCAGATTGTTGACCCAACAGCAATCTATATGTACTTTGAGAAATTATATCTAAACAAATTAACTATTATTTTTCAAGCTCAATTATAGCAAACTTTAGAAGATAATTTAGGAACAAAATTAAAAATATATATATTATTTATAAAATATTATTTTAGATATGTCAAATCTTGTAAGCGTTTTATGCCGACTTTGAAATAGACCCAAAACTATTTAAACCTGACTTATGCGAGCTAAGCTACTTAGTCTACTTATTATAAAAACTTGAGACTCATGAAAATCCTAATGTATAAAAATAAATTTAGAATATTGAAGCTATCCAGTGATTTAAAACAAATGCAACTCGAAAACGTTCTATAATTAAAATAATTATTCCAACGTAACCCTTTCAAGTTACACTTACAATAATTAATGAGCTACTCATTTAACCCCATGTCCTGTACGCTTGAACAACAACGATAGATCTTATCACTTAAACCATGTCCATGTGTGGGTGTCACACACACATTAAACTACGCGTGTGTATTCATATTAATTAATACACAAACACATAAATCACTCAGAGTTCGTTAGAGGAACGACAAAGGACTTTCACACACACTTTATTCTCTTTTTAAAACGAGAAGTATGTAAATAAATTGTACGTAATTGTCGTGGCGCGTCCTTTTACGAACGAAATTTTGAGAAAACACGTTTATATGAAAAAAGAGAATAATTTAAAGATATTCTTGAAGCGGGGGAATTGTATTACGATAATTTTGTTCGCGAGGACGCTTAAGGGAGAATTTAAACAATGTGTGGGGATATATTACGTGGCGCGAACAGAGAATAATACATTTTCGGTGCTCATTTGGGACGATTTTCTTTTTATGGTTTGAAGGCTAGAAACCGCTTTTATGGGTATTTGAAGAACTTCACGAGGGCGTTCTTGATAATATTTAATAACGCAGAGGCTTTGATGTAGATCTGTACAATAGAAAATGTTCAATTTGTCGTTTGAACTTGTTTAGTGTTAGTGTATTAGTGTAATGTAGTGTTTTATAAGTGCTGCTTGTTTGTCATCAAATAGGTACCGGGTAGTGGATCAAATTTAATTAGCAAGAAATTAAATTTGATCCACTACTCGGTTACCGATTGAGCTCAAATTTTGCATCCATGTGTAAATCGCGTGACAATGCAATATTATGATGACATGGAGTTGGATATGGACGTCTGATGATGGAGCTGGAAGGTCGCCAAACTGTAAAAGTGTAAAAAAAAATTACCAAGTGGATGATCAGTTTTTTTATAAATTCATCATCGCATCATATCTTTTCTTTTTTTTTCATAAGAAACAACAAACTAGATATTTAGTGATTATGAGTGTTATAAACATATTTGGGGGCGGCTGCGGAGAATGCTTTGGAGTAGTGGAGGCTGCTGCTGTCCGTGCATAACAATACACTCCTACTGTACGAAAATATGCACAGTCTCACAATGTGGTCTTCCGTGCTGCTAAGTGCTAATAAAATGTATCTTATGACATATTTAAATTCTAGTGCAATTAAAACATAATTAAACGCAAGCAAAGCTTAAAAAAAACGACTTCATCGCTTATATTTCGGTTGACCGATTTCGATAAAATGTATATGGGACCATCCTGAAGTATACTCTACAAAAAAAACCATCAAAATCGATTCATAATTGGCGGAGATATCGCTCATCATACATACAAAAAAACACACACAGTCGAATTGAGAACCTCCTTTTTTGAAGTCGATTGAAAATTGGTTCTCATGAAAACACCATAAATTAAGTATTTATACTTAAACAGATGAAAGTAATTGAGGCTTGTTAGTTTAAAGTATTTTCTTCCAAATAAAGAGTTTTTCTGGTTTCGGTTAAACGCTCTCGCGGCGACGACGGTAAATTAACTTGAATAAAAAGTTACTGCCTTCATTTATGTAAAATGTAAATAAAAACAAACTTGGTTTCGAAAGTAAACTTGAAATGCACAGCCTGATTCATCTCAGAGTCTTGTCAACAACTCAGCATAATTGGGTTTTTTAGACATTGTTGCCACCATTATCAACTAGTTCTGCTTCAATTGCTGTAATATCGGTCGGTAACCAATAAACAGTGTAACAATTTATTGCTACTAATAATGGCAATAATAATAATGTATCGTCAAAGAAGATTAATTATTGACATTGATTTTAGATAATCTATAACTTCTACACTAGGCAAGTTTGTGTTGTAGATGTAGTCTTTTTTGTAACAAAAGGAGTAGACAATTTGTCTTTGGTGAAAACAGTTGTTTTTGCAAAATATCCCCTTCATCGGTTATATGTTTAAGAGAAAATTCAGGTTGGCAAATGATACATTCTATTAGAATAATTTTTAAATATCATAATAACAATAGATCTACAGTTAAGTTCAAACAACGTATCTATAGCCTACCTAAAGAAATTAAAATAAGGATAAAAAATCAAGTTAATACATAGTATGTGTGACATGCAAATGTTTTCAGCGCCCACGATTTTTTTTTTTTAACTAAGTACAATAAATAACTATAAACACATTCACACTTACATCCTCGTATGTGACAAAATAATTTAACATGTTTAATTTCCCTCAGCACTTCCTGGTCGTTGGGGCTCCTGGTCGGAATGGTCGGTCTGTGGAGCTGACTGCAGACAGACCAGGCGTCGGTCGTGTACTGGAGATACCCCTTGTTCTGGAGCTTACACTCAACAAGCAGACTGCGTTGGTGACTACTGCGGAGTTCATGGAGGTGAGTCAGTTGATCTATAACATTTAAGATACACTTACTTTTGTACATAGAAAGTCTTTTAGCCAAACTTGTATGTATTCTAGAAGACAAATGACATGCACTACATACAAATTTGATTATGTTGTACTGGTTAATTATTTAGTGCAGTAAAGAGTTTTTGTATTGTATTGCATTGTTAAATAGTTCAAAAATTATTGAAGAATGTCCTTTAAACATCATATATTTAATTGTGTTTAGTACCATGCAGTACTAAAATGGAAAGCTAGCAACGCTCAAACGCTGAAATTATTTGGTAGTAGCATATTGTAATACCAATGTAATGTGATTCTTAAAATAGAGAATATGAGAACAAAGATGACATTCATTAAAATAACACTAATGATATTGTTCAAGAAAGTATTCACATCCTAACTTGGGTACTATAACCATAACACTTTCATCAGTGCCATAATGATTAGGCAGCTCTCGTACATTTTAGTTTAAAATATGCCAGCTCATAACCGCCGCGTTTTTCATAATATTATACATTTCCGTCTTCTCGCTTCTCTCGCGTATTTATTAACACTAATTGACACAATAAATCATCTTTATAATACCAACAATCCCCAAATAGCACGCCTGCAACGAATTTCGGCCAAGACTTTATGATAGGTTGTCTTGTGGGTATTACAAATTACGAAATGGTTCCTCAAGGGACATATTAATTAACTCGATTCTATGAAAAGCAAGCGTTTTGGTACAACCAGATGCCATAGAACTAAATATACACTTCCTTTTCCGTGCTCATAACTATGAAATGTTACACGAACTGGTCTTCATAACAGGCTATCGGTTGTAATTCTACCAAGCTAACTTACATAGATCTCCTCCACCTCCTTTATTCGTAAGATCTTAGACAACATTGAAGGTACAGAAAAGGTGATGTAAGGATCAAGGTTATATGGACATGTTAGAAAGATTCGAGAGATACTAAAATCGGGAGCCGTGACCATCTGGGTCGTATCATATCTAAATATAGATGGGGGACTAAAAGTTTATGATTCTTAAGAAAATGTTTGAGGTAAAATTTTATGTCTAACTTCGTTATGACAAAGTTGGTCATTATTGTCTATTGTGCAGACTTCAAGAGGCAGATGGATTTAATGATCGTCGTACTGCTACCATTAAAGCAACTGTTCTAAGTAAAAGTTTTTTATTGTCTTTTTACTGCCGTCTGTTTTAGTCAAAATATTCATGGATACATTAAAAATACCGATTTTACTAGACATAATGCCCTAGTTTCAAGCATTATTTTTTATTAGCAGTACCTACCTATTTGTATAGTCTGACTCGCGCATCGAGGGTTTAGTACAAAGGTATTATATAGACATAAATATACCATGGGTACAGATTCTAAAAAAAATACCCATTTTATTTCGTATTCTATTCTTATTTCTTTTATCAGGAATTAACAATATTTTTCCGTTATTTGTGTTTTCGTCTATATGACCTAGCTTTTCGCCAAATTTCATGTATTAGGTCTACAGGAAGTACGTCCGGTAGGTTTGAATTTATTTTCGCGTGTCTAAAATCCCTAAATATGCGGCATGAAATGCCTAATTTTTTTATTGCGATGACTTAAAAAACCTTTATATTTTATTCAGCTACAAGCGACCGTAGACTTGCGTATTTAATATTAATTTTAACTTGATCACATCACGCGTTCTTGAGAAAAAGGTTCTTGACAGACAGATAGACAGACATATAATGAAGTGAACAACAAACAGAATCCTAAAATATAATATTTGTGTTAATTATTCCCATAACTCAAAAGAAACGTTTATAAACAATATTTTCGTCCGCTACACCAAACCAGTCCTACCTGAGTCCCAACGCGACTATAACTCATGTAACTGTACCATTAACATCGAAATCATAATCTAAAATCGATCCAACCTCAACGTAGAACCAGCTATTAAACATAACATAAACGATTAAACACATTTTACCATTTTCGTGTCTGTTGCTCCCTTGGCGGTCCAAATTCAATCTCGAAATGGAAAATGATCAGTCGATATTTTGTTTATAATGGCAATAAATCATTTCCGTGGTCCCCGTTGACTTGGATTCAATTTCCCCATTCTGGTTATCGTACGTTTGATAAATAGCCCCCGGCCGCCTTGTGCGTTGTTTGGTTTGTACAATTTCTTCTTCGCCGCGAACGTTCTCGATTTTCACGCTAAATAAATACACAATCTACTCTGTGTTTACTTATAAATTGCTTTTGTTTATCTTCGCTTGCAGATTGATCGTTATTTATTGGGCAGCATCAGTCTCTAGTTTGATGCCTTTTATGGTTCCTCTTTTAAGATTTTTTGGTGGATTGATTTTGTTAGTGATTAATCTTTCTTTAGTAAAATTTGTTTCTGAACTTTCTTTTTATTTACATACATCCCATTATCATTGATTATGTTTAAAACTTTTCATTATTTCGCCCATCTTTCTAAAGTAACAAAATATTTTAATGAATATAAATATGTTTTGATACTTTTCATGTTTATTTTTAAAGCAAACTCATCCATTACGTTTATGCAATTCAAGTAATGCCATAGAATGTGGACCATCAGTAAATTGCCCACATGAAAGGTGGTCTTTGAATGCAAGGAACGTCGGGAAGGCCATTCATTCCCGCCTGCCCAGCTACTTCATTACCCTAATTGCCGCTCACAAAGGGGAAATGGTGAAATTTTATAGCTCTTCATCTTTTGTTGGTTAAACATCGTGATGTAGTGCGAAAATTTCTCTTGGAGAGAAAGGAGTGCTTATGTGGGCTTCGTTTGCTTTGAGATGAACGGATCAAGTAGCTCGTTGAAATTGTATTATTAAGGACCCTATATAGATAAAAATATTGATATACAATACTATTACTTATTATTTTAATGAAGCCTATTTTTTATTAATAATAGGTTATCTTTACAGATCATCTACTCATCTACTATCTTACTTCAGAGATAATGTGATCGAAGGTGTAAAGTATACAATACCTAGGAAAGAAACTAGTAGGGACTATTACGTTTTCGTCACAGGGGGGATTTACAAAGGTACCTACATCTTGTGGTTCCATAAATTCATTGTTAGTTTATCACAATCAAATAAATTTTATTTTTAACCGACTTTAAAAAAAGAGGAGGTTCTTAATTTGTAGTAATCTTTTTTTATGTTCCCCAATTACTCTAAGATACCTGGACCGATTCAAAACATTCTTTTTTATTTAAAAGACTACTGCCTAAGTTGTCCCATTATAATTTGATTAAGATCTGATGAAGAGTTTTGGAGATATCTGCGATTAAAGTTGTTCATTAGTTTTTTAAGCTCATATATTATTTAGTTGTTGTTTTGTCACAGTTGTCTTTAAATATTATTATGCTATACATTTTTTACAAATGCTGGACAGTCAATAGCATAAGTGAACATGTTTTCACGGTCACCAATTTATAAATTGGCCCGCTATTATCAAGTTAAAAAGTGTTAATCCTAGGTATAATCTATGTACATTCCAAATTTTATCCAAATCCGTTCAGCCGTTAAAGCTTGAAGAGGGAACACACATACTTACACACTTACACACAAACTTTCGGATTTATAATATTATTAGGATTATAGCGTGTCTTATTATAATAAGATACGCTATAATTACCTATAAAATAAACAGTTTTATATAATATTCAAACCATTATTAAGTAAATTAAAATAGTTAAGCGTGAAACAAAAGTGTAAAAGGCTCTGAAGAAATCGCATAGCTCACACACCTCCTTCATTAGTTCAAAGGTACTTCTGATAACGTATTTTTTTACTTTAAAATGGCTTCACTTCCCTAAAACATGTCAAATAGTAATAAGATTGCGAAATGCCAATGAACTGCCCGTTGGCTAAGTTGGGTGAGCGTTTGCCTTCTAAGCAGGGGTATCGGGTTCGATTCCCGAACACAAGTTTTCTCCCCAAGGAAAAATTGTGTTTCTGGTTCTGGTTGTTATTGTGTCTGTGATGTGAATGTTTTCGGCACCCACGACACAAGTCATTGAACTTAGTGTGGGACTGTGAGTGTGAAAGCGTTTATGTTTATGTTTATTATTTCTAGTTCTGGGTTCACATCACTGCGGATGTTAACCTCAGCAACCACGACACAAGTCATTACAGATATTGTGGGGCTGTAAGTGTGAAAGTGTTTAGCTTTTACGTTAATCTTATTTGAATAAACTATTCATTCATTTTATAATAAAAATGACCTTTTGATTAATCTCATCCAAATGAAACGCGTTATAATGTGCAATATTCAAATTTCATTAGAATTTCTAACTTAAAATTAATATGGTCCATCGATCTCGGCACAGAAGCGTCACGAATCTTAGTTCATTAAACTTAATACACCTATCCAAAATTATGATTGCTATCTAATCTTCGTGTGAATTTTTCATTTGTAAAATAGTGACTTGGCTTTCGCTTCGTGCATATTGTTTAGACGATACCCATATTTTTGTTCAGACGTGCAAAAAAGTTATGCTATTTACTCGTTTTACGGTAGAAAGAGATAAACGTATAGATCCGAGCCACGTTTGTATCTTAAGTAAGCGAAAAATTAGATTTTACGTTTGCGTGAGAACTGTTAGACTATATAAAATAAAATAGCTTTCGATTTGTTTAGAAAATTCAATTATTTAAGAATTTGGTAGGTAAACATTTTTTAGACTCGATTATCGGAGAATGAACGATATTAAAGATTCATACGACCAATTTCAGATGATAATTTTATAGTGAATACATAAACTAATCATGTTTCTGTTTTAAAATTTATTAAATTATATCCTCAAGAATATTTTGTCTAAATGAGGAAGCTTAATCTTTTGTCGTTAATAAATACGTCTAGTTTTTAACGGTTTAAAATATTTGAGTATGGTTTTAACAATGTTCGAAGCTATGACGATCCCAAAAGTGACAAGCTATCATGTTTTATTAACGATTTTGACAATCCAGAGATTAATGAATAAACAAACAACAGTAAAATCCAATTTGTATGCGATGCGGCCGTCATTATCGGAGGTGGGTCCCGTAAATGATTTGTTGTGATTTCGTCGAGTGAACGCAGCGGGTGATCGCAAACTGCATTCACATATCCTTGCACATCTTCCACGGTATTATAACCCCTAGGGTGGGTTAATATGAGTCGAATTTCCATGAGATCTTCAATAGGAGAATTTAATTCCGCAAGGCCTCCTACCACGTTATGGGCAAAACGACAAGGGTTTGTAAATTTCGATTGCTTTTCCTATCTCAAATCTCTGCATTGGACATGAATATACGAGCGACGCAGTCGAATGTTTACATTGAGAACAAATTTCGAAATTAATCCGATAAGCTTAGTACTAATCGCGTTTCAAATTAATTTTATTCAAGAGTAACTGAGTTACTTCGACTCTTGCGGTTACGGTTTACGGGGCTCGGAGTGAAGTCGCGGATGCTGGGTGATTTATTGAATTTCAAACATTGGTCAGCCATAAACCTTCGAGACTTGTTTATATATCAGATTTATAGATATGAAGTACAGTTTAGTGCGGCATTGCGCCATTGCGTATGCTGCGAGGAATATTTATTTGTGATTTATTAAATTTAACAGTTATGGTATCCGATCTAGCTTATGTTCTGGATTTTGAGCTTAGGAATTGATTAATGTGTGAGCTATGAAATGATGTGAATAAAAAAACTATTTTTGCTATATAGTGTAAGTATTGCTATTATATATATTATATCAAGACCGGCAGATCACATGACTAGGAAAGTGCTCGACCACAATTATGAACCAAAACAGCGCGGGAGACCCCGACTTACGTGGATGTCTGTAGTCAGACATAGAACAGAACGAAATTGACCCAAAGACGATCCAGAAAAGACATCTTTGGAAAATAATGATTAGGAGAGCCGACCCCAAATAAAAATGGGATAAGGCCAGAAGAAGAAGAAGATTTATAACTGTGTACGTCATGATCAGTGTGTAGATAATTCATGATAAGTTTGGAGATACATTTTTCGAGGTGCATATAATTTTGATTGAAGATAACAAAAAAATGGCACCTATACAGATTTCATTCTGTGAATATTACACATAAAACCACGTACATTTTGTATCATGTATGAGATAAAACGGTTAAAAGACTCATAATCAGAGTTTATCAATTTAAAGATATTTCTTTAGTTTCACCTTACAAATTATTTGATGCATGCCTCACATACCATTGTGTGCTATAAATGTATGAAGAATGTTCGCAATTACGGCATTGAATTCCAATAGAACATTACCCTTGGATTTATAGGTTTTTATCGTACGTGTTTTGAAAGAATGTAATTTATAAGCATTGCCTTAAATAGGTAGATCTGACATTCTGATTTTGAGGTATAGTTAGTAGTTATAATCTAAAACTTAGAGTTGTTTGAAAAGAGTAAGCACCACCTTCTTCATATATGATGGGCCTAGTAGGTTAGTCAATACATAGTCCCTTAAGTCTACTAGTTTAGGAAAATATCGACTTATTGCCTAGTAATATCGAACTGCTGGTCCATTAAAAAGAATCTTTATATTAAATGATATAAAAAAATGTTTCAAATATTTGAAACTGACATGTTTATTTTGTTAGAAACAGGATTTTTACCATGTATTTTTGATTTCCTATTCAAACGCTTTTAATATTAGTGTGATATCCCGTTTTTGAGGGTTCGTATTACTGAGGAATACACTCAAATAAAATCAGTAATTGGGTGGATCACTAACGTCTCTAAAATATAACTTTTACTGTGAAAAAAGATTAGTGTACCTAGCGAAAATAGCATCCACATAGGAAACAGCAAATAGATTCTGATAACCTACAGACTTATCAGAACGTCTATTGTGTCAGTATCTCAGTTTTCAATTCGACTAACTGACCCATTTCCATAGTGAATGAGAACGAGTAAAGTGAATATTAATGAATGAAGTCATCGCACTCGCTCAATGATCCGATAGCAATCTCTGCATGTTAGTAATTAAAAACAAGGCGAGGCAGTGTACACTTTCAGTTTAACACTTTTTTGCATAAATACTTCTTCTTCAAGCAACAGTTGGTTGGTTATCTTTGTTCAGGGCTAACTACATATTTCTTAGTTAAGAGCAGTGCTATTAGCGTTAAGTTCACCCATTTACAGTTTTTATCGTGTGCTATAAATAATGTTCTATCTATTTTTGCCAAGATCTCATCATTTTTATTTGCCGTTTATAATGCTCACGGCTTAATAAGTAAATAAAAGAAATAAAATAAATACCTATTCAAGGTATTTAAGGTAATTGTTTTCTGCTTGATAGTTTTAACCATATGAGAATTGCTAAGTCTAAAATGTTTAAGGACTTCGATGTTTGAAATTATCCGTCAAGCTTTGTTTCTACCGACTTTCAAAAAAAGTCGATTGTTTTTTTTATGTGTGCACCTCATAAATTATTTCCACCTGAACCGACTGATATTTTTTTTTTGTTTGAATTATGTTACTTTCCACTTAGTCACATTAAAATTTTATCAAGAGAAGTTCTCGAAATATCGTCAATAAATATTGTCAGTAGGTACATCTAATCTGATCTGTTCCATAGGTAAAGCGGTGAAGTCGGTTTTTAAGCTTTCCTTGCGTTTAATTATTCAAGTCTCTTGTGTACTTTATATTTATTTTTTAAAAATTTAGACAATTAAAAACTGACTGCATTCTATTAGTGTAACTTTTTATGTTTGGTAAGGTGGCTCTTTGGCCACTATCTTACTGCGTAGGGCTAATGCCTTACGCGGTCATAGTAGAGCTATATCTCTCTTCTCTTCAAACGTAGAAAGACTGCTAATATTTCATCATACCCATTTCAAGGGAAACTAGCTTTTATTACGTACCTTTAGTGACCATAATTTCAAGCAAAAAACCAATAAAGCACAAAGCTACGATAACATCGATAGGGTGATAGCAGCTGCCTACAGAAGCTCGCTACATTCATTCACAGTTAATTTCAAACTGGGTAATACAAGGGTAATGTTTGATGTCTCTTTTATTTATGCCCGTTGGTTGACTTAGTTGGGTGCGAGTTCGCCTTTTAAGCACCCCTGCTGCTATCGGGTTCAATTCCAGGCAGGAACACAATTTTCTTCTCATAGAAAATTTGTGTTACTTGTTGTGATTGTGTGTGTGATGTGAATGTTTCCGGCAACCATGAAGTCATCGAACTTAGTGCGGCGCTGTGAGTGTGAAAGCGTTTATGTTTATGTTTATAAAATTTTGAAGAAGTTTTTGAAGCGTGAAGTTGTTTATAAAGTTTTGTACACGTGTCCCAACAATTTTTTTTTCTATAAGCGTAATTGATGAGCTAATATCAACACCAGCCAAAGGTAATTTTGACTTTTAGTTACGAGTTCAAATCACACTAATATTATAGAGGCGAAAGTTTGTGAGTGTATTTATATGTTAGTTATGTTATTATGCAAAGGAGTGGAACTCCTTGCCAGAGTCTGTGTTCCCAGATAAGTACAATCTTGGATTCTTTGAATGAATAGGTATTTTCTAGGCAAGCGTGCTCCATCGTCGACCGCATCGTCACTTAACACGTGAGATAGTGGTCAAATGTTTGCCTATCACAGTTAAAAACAAAAGTTACTTCTTCACGCTCAAACGGCTGGACCAGTTTTAATGAAATTTAATATGGGTGTAGCTGACACCCTTGAATAACATATAGGCTACTATATATCCCCAGGTAAAACCGCGGGGCGCAGCTATTAGTTCTATATAATTAAAGTATGCAGCCAAAGCTTTTTCTTATGAAGTTATAGATTTTTTTTGGAAACGTAGTGAATCAGAATAACTAGTCGTTCGCCCCAAACTGAGACCTCACGCTTACTTAGCTTATTTAGTATTTTTTAACGTTAACGTCTTTTGCCTAAATTAAGGTGGCATCCATACAGGATGCCTGCTTAATATTTATTTATTTTTATTTATTAATTAAATTCCAATTACAACTATCATTACAAGATTATCCTAATGTAATAGTGCAAGTCAACATTATACATGTCTAACTAATTATTATACATTATCAAAAACAAACACAATTACAAATACTATCATCAAAAATAAAAAAGCTATTATTATTATTAACTTAGATTAAGATTTATTTTCATATGTACTATTTTAATGCTTCGGTAGAGGTGCACAGCTTGAGTTGTGATTTTTATACAAAAACTAGCTGTATGCGTTGCAATGCCATGTTCAGAAAAAATGTTTAAACTGTTTCACGTTTATGATCGCCTCGTACTTTAATAACATACTAAAAACCTTTTGGATATAGTTCATAAAAAATACTATAATAACGAGAAAAAAATTGGTGGGCAAAATTGGTCCGTACAGCGAAGGAGTGGAACTCATTGCCTGCGTCTTTGTTCCCTGAACGGTATAATCTGGGTGTCTTCAAGTCTAGAGTGAATAGGTACCTTCTAGGCAAGCATGTTCCATCTTTGGCCGCAAAAAAAAAGGGTATGGGTAGGATGAATAATACTTTACAACATATTCTCATTTCTACCTAATATACAAAAAAAGTTTCATTAAGATCGGTCGAGGAGTGTCGGAGGAGTGTGAATACAAACACCGTGACATGTGATATATTAGAAGATTGAACGTCCCTGAACTAACTGTTTCGGATATACTTTATACTAAGATTATAAATTTAAAAGGTGCCTAAAAGAGTGGTTAATATTAAAAGTATATTATAACACCAATGAATATTTTAATTGTTAGCTTAGTGTTTTGATTATTACTTTGTTATTAATTATTATTATTATTCTCTTTATTTATTATTTTTTCTTAAGCTAAGGTGTTTTTTTACAATATTTTTATAAAATTAATAAACAATACAATATTACAAAATAAAGAAAACTGTAAAAAAAAAACCTAAACCTAGTATGCCACCAGCAACGAGGCAGGGCCCAAGCTACCGGTAGGTCAGTGCTGCAGAGTGAGGAACCTCCTGACAATACGTGCCATTATTATTATTATTTATTATTACTTTTTATTTTGTTTTGATTTTTACTTTATCTTTTTTGTTTTCAAACTGTATTTTTGTAACAATATTGTACACCCGAAATGGGGAAAACTGTTGATTCGTTATTTACACATTTGTATTTTTAGTAAGAACCCTGTACACAGTTTATACAATAAATACTTTTCTATTTCTATTTCTAAGTAATCTGTTGACCTCCAGAAAATAAATCAATACGTTTAATTGGAAAATGTTTTGCAAACATAAAGGTAATTTTTCTCACATGAGAGTGATAACCTGAACTGAATGAGTAACATTGATACATAGTATTGATTTGTTTTGCACCTGCAACAAATCTCGGTAAGTGGAGCAACATTGATTTATCTAGCTTAAGATGTCTGACCTCGTAGAAGCTGGATCGTTTTAAACTGCAACGTATATAATAGATAAGTGTCTTTGAATGCTTACCTTAGAAGCTATTAGTGTTAAGGTACACCACCATCCCTGTTTGTAATATTTTTATCATCTCCCTTTGGTTGTCTGGAAGAAATCGCTCTGAGCGTTAAGACCGCACTTTGTGCTCCTATGTTACGTTTCAGATTTCTTTGTAAGTGTTCTTTTTTGGTGTGAAAATAAAGAATTTATTTATCTATCTTTATATTAATAAGAAGTTTAACACGCAAAACTCAGCAATTAGATCAAATAATTATTTGTATTTTGATAATATTAATCTTCTAGTCAAGCATGCTACATTTTCGGCTACACCATCGCTTTCAATTAGGTGAGATTTTGGCCAAATGTTTGCCTACAAAATATAATAATTCACATCATCCACAAAATCACAGTAAAAGCATAAAAATATTATTTAAAAAAAAAAATTATTTGATGACATCATTACTTACCAGCAGCAGCGTATAACAAAATGCTAGCCTAGACAAGAATATAGTCTAGACAACTACTTTTGAAAAGCACATCATGATTATTTCTATACACGCTTTTTTTATGCCTGATAGGCAAGCATTTGACCACAATCTCACCAGATGGAAAGTGATGATGCGGCCGAAGATGTAGCATGCTTGCCTAGAAGGTTCACTCTTGACTGATGGAACACTTTCTTGATTTGCCTTAATAATCCCACTCATCTTATAAATAGGAAAGTTTGCGTGTAAGTATGTTGGTTCCCTCTTCACACTGTAACGGATTTGGATGAAATTTAGAATGTACATAGCTTAAACCTAGAATGAACACTTATTTTAACTCGATCAATGTGAGCAAAGCCCTGGGGCACGTATTGAATCTACAACATAAATAACTATAAGTAAGCATCGCTAATATATTTCTAATAATGTTCTTAACATTCTAAGTTATACAGTTAACTTAATCACACATGAGATTGTACGTACAATCTCATAAAAAAGCTCACTGAAACTTATTTGTTACTACTCGTAGCGACAGCAAAAAAGACATTCCAATTTACTTGATTCTACATTCAAAACGCATAACCGTCTCCCGCAGGGTAGTTAAAAACATTTTAAAAATCCCCAACCATTCAAAACTAGACATTTAAAAAAAAGTCGTTAAAACGCTGCAATCGTTAACTTTAAGACACGATGACATAAATAATATTAAAAGGCTCGCTGCCAGAATCTTGTATCGGGATTCTATCCTGTGAAAAAATATACAATATTATCTTTGCTGATGAATCAACTTGAATGCAGTCAATTTCAAACTCTAAAGCTCATATCATAAGGTCGTTGGAGGTTGTAAATGAAGCCACGATCAATTTTGTGGCTTCGGTTTTATAGCTTAGCGTTAAAAGCTTATCATAAGCAGGTGGTAGCTCATTTCGTGGTTGATTTTATAGTTGGATCTGTTTTTTCCGAATTCTACTTGGCCTGTAACTCGCTAAGCCACAAAACAGAAAATCTAAAATTCTAAGTCACTATTACTTCTAAGCAACTTAGAAAAATGCTATAGAAAATTATTTTGGAGTAATGTGTTAGCATATCGAGCTTTATGCCAACGTTTTCTACTTAAAATATAAATGCGTCAACTAAGTAGGTTTTCAAATTGATGGATTTAATAAAACAGGGTAATACTCACATGTGATCACGATTATAATTTCAATAATAATCCATACAAAACCATAAACCATTTTACAATACTTTCTTTAACAACTTCCAAGCCACGTTCTGCCTGTAATATGGTAGGGGTACCTTTCCCTTTCAAAATCTGTCGAGCTCTGAGAGCTCCTCTGTTCAATACTTTTCTGACGACGACAGTGGCGCCCACAGTCGTCGATTTAGTTAACCTACGCAGGCAGTCGCAACTCGGAAGTCAAAACACTGCCTATTAATGTTTCAAATAAGGCAGTGTTTTGATAAACTAGAAATAACAGTCAATAGGAATATTCTTTTAATTATTTACAACAGTCGGCCATCCGAAACAATAAAGTACGACCTCGTGCTTAAAAGTAAGTAAGCAAAATAACAAAATTTCATAATTACAATAAAAGGAGATTACAAGTTACTTAAATTATAATCCTTAGGAATGTATAATGTACGTTAAACTAAAATTTAACTTGTAATCTATATAAAATATAAAAGTAAATTAGAAAAAAATAAGGGAGTTTTAAACATTTCTAAAGGATGAAAACTTTGTCGTTTTACAATATCACAGTGTTAGCATCAAAATACCATAATAACAGAATACACCAAAGCCGGAAGCACTATGTAGAATGCAGGGTATATAGCCATCAAGTCCGGTTCGGTATCAATTCCGCTTCGGTATCAATTCCGGTTCGGCATCAAGTCCGGTTCGGCATCAAGTCCGGTTCAGCACCAAGTCCGGTTCAGCACCAAGTCCGGTTCAGCACCAAGTCCGGTTCAGCACCAAGTCCGGTTCAGCACCAAGTCCGGTCCAGTACCAAGTCCACTTCGGCATCAAGTCCGGTTCAGCACCAAGTCCGCTTCGGCTTCAAGTCCGATTCAGCACCAAGTCCGCTTTGGCATCAAGTCCGGTTCAGCATCAAGTCCGATTCGACACCAAGTTTTGTTTGCTTAACAAGGCTGGGTCTGCATAAAAGGGTGTTTGGGCTAACAAGGCCGCATGGGCATACAAGGCCAGATCAGCATATAAGGCTGTTTCGGCTTACAAAGCCGTTTCTACATACAAGTTAGGATCGGCATACAAGGCCGCATCCGTATTCAACCAGATGAGCATACAAGACTATGTCAGGTTGAAAAAAAAAAATTTACAAATCGGGATCGGCATACAAGACCGGATAAGCATTTAAGGTTAAATCAGCATACAAGGCTGTATTGGCTTACTAAGCCGTTTCTACATAGATAGGTTCCAGGGCTTGTGTAAGGATCAACGGGGCTTACACAGAGTGGTTTAACATCGATAAAGGTTCTAGACAGGGATGTTTAGTTTCTCAAGGCCTGTTCAACCTATTCATGTACAATTGCATGAAAGATTTGAAAGAGAATGCGCCCCATGCGCATAAAAAATTAAAAATGAATGACTTGACCATCAAATGCTTACTTTACGCCGATGATCAGGTCATTTTGGCTTCATTAGAGGAGAAGTTGCAGTTGATGCATGGTGCCTTAAATAGCAAAGGAATGAAAATAAATGTGAGCAAGACGAAAATAATGATTTTTGAAAGTATGACAGTTAGCAACGTTATGATTGTAGGTGGAACAAGTAAAAGAGTTTGTGTACTTGGCGTCAAAGTTTACAAGAGACGGCAAATATGACAGTGATATTAAGCGAAGAGTGTTGGCAGGGAACCGAGTGAATGGGGCCCTACATACCTTTATTAACAGTGATAAAGTGTCTCAAAAGGTAAGATCTCCATAGAGAGTGCTAGTGCCAACAATTTTGTGGGGTAGTAAGTGTTAGGTTTGGCAGAAAAAGCATAAAAGTAAGATAAATGCTGTGGAAATGAGAGGGCTAAGAAATATAGCTGGAGTGACTCTGATGGACAAGGTGAGGAATATTATGATTAGGGAAGATTACGACGTGATAGAAGATGTAGTGACAAAAATTGAGAAACCAACGAGCATGTATAAAAAGACTCATGAATGTAGGAAAAGTAAAATATGTGTGTCAGGATCGTAGCAGGTGGAGAGAAGTGGCCTCTGCCTACCCCAATGGGAAAGAGGCGTGACTATATGTATGTATGTATGTTCTACATACAAGTTAGGATCGGCATACAAGGCCGCATCCGATTTCAACCAGATTAGCATACAAGGCTTTGTCAGGTTGAAAAATAAAGACAAATCTACATACAAGGCGTGATCGGCATACAAGGCCGCATCTGCATTCAAGACCACATCAGAGGATCGGCATACAAGGCCGCATCCGATTTCAACCAGATTAGCATACAAGGCTTTGTCAGGTTGAAAAATAATACATACAAGGCGTGATCGGCATACAAGGCCGCATCTGCATTCAAGACCACATCAGCATACACGGCTGTCAAATACGTATCTACATACGAGGCGGAGTCAGCATACAAGGCCGATCTATGTGGATAGAGCAAAATCATATTATTATATTGATATGAGGATTTATGTTTTTTTTTTTTTTCATTATTTATGGTACCAGCAAAGGTATTTTACCAACGTGTGTGGTTTGTCTCACATGTTTCTAGTGTTCCCAAATATTGTTTAATAACATGGACACCACACACCTGGTGAAATCGACAAGTAATATATAGGAATGATGATGTTTAATTACCGACTCACCGACTTACTGACTCACTTATGAAAAGTATTTGGGTACTACAGGTAAGTATCAGTAAAAGTACCATAACAGGCTACATATTAGGTATATGCAAACATTCATTACTTGCATATGAGTAAGACCAATCTGAATTCACGTAGATCCTATTAAAGATTTATATTTTGCACGCAATTTTTTTTTGAGTAAGAAAATTGAAATCTCACAGCTCGTCCTGCCTCACAATCAGAAATAAGTTTTTTGTGTATATTTCATAATATAGACTTATCAAATATAATGTATGTTTACTGTTTTAAATGAGGATAAAAATCAATATTGACATTACTTACAAAAAATATATCGATCCAGCTACTTCCCGTGTTTCTATGCCCGTACTGGGTACATAATATTATATTGAGACAATACACAGTTGTTTTTTTTTTTAAACATAACGTAATAAACGATTGAATATGAATACGAAAAAATGTATTCTAATAAATGAATGGTCTTGGATATTGATGTATGATCATGAATAGTCTTAGATTGCATTTTGTGTTGACGTGTATTTGATATTAATATTATTATATTTGTTGAGATACACAAAAAATAATGCAGTACCCACTTAATCGAAAAAATGAACGACAGAAATGGCACGTATATAGTGTTGGATTCAAAGTAAGTATGATTTTTCAGACCATTTAACGTAGGTATACGTTTTCAGTGCAAAATACATATCGAATTATGTTCGAATATTTATTTAATTGCAACTGTTCGTACTTTCAATAAACAGACACGGGTGAAATATTTTTTTAATTTTGGTAACCACACAAAATATTTAAAATCTTCAAATTATAAGGAAACCCTAAACCACGTCGTCCTGCTATAGAATATGTTTGCTTTTTAAAATAAAATAGTCTCAAAAATTTAAATTAACAACATTGAAGTTCCTATGATAAAAATTTCCTAAGAATTAATGACTATGGATTGCAATTGCCAAGTTTGGTAGTTATTGGCATGATTTAATCACTATTGTAAAAAGAAAAATGTTATGTCCAAGCCCTCATTAGTAAACAAAGGTATATCTTCTTGTAGGGCGTTATTCGCGTTTGCACTGTGTAGTGGAGGCTCTGCTACCGTAATTGGAATCTCAAGTTAAGATGGTGAAATGAGAAGAAAATTAAACTGAGAAATGCAAATAATATATCATCTCCAAGGACAAACTATGGAAAGAAACACTTTTATCACCATGAAGGGGCATAATTATATATGTTATAATAAGCCTTCAAAAACAATAAATAACGTACGGTCTTTGTAAATATTTAAGAATAAAAGTAAATTATATGTGTACCTATGGAAAATATTACAATTACAGTGCCCGCTGATAAATTAATATTATTTAATTCTTGTTACATTAGCGAAACGTCATGATGTTTTGTAAGTATGTATGAATATAGCAATGTATAAATCTAAATTATGTAGTAGGTAACTCCAAGAGAAGAGTCTACGAGAAAAAATTGTTATATTCAAGTATTCTTTCTAAAGAATATCCAAAATCAGTAGCGCATGTTATCGCCAGCACTAATAATGTAAACTTACTGAAAGTACTTATCGCAAGATACTTAAAGCTATGAGAGCTATGATACAATGCATCTTGTATTTTTCTGGGTATGTAATACTACTATGGTACCTTTTACGTATATATGCACAGAATGTCACTCAACCTTAATAGAATAGAAGAATAGGATATAATTAATTTACTGTCATACAGAAAAATAACATCTTATAAGAAAGATGTGTACTCGTAATAGTGCATGGACTCGTCAAACATATTTATGGCTGTAATTTTGCTAATCTGGCAAAAGAATCATTAACTTTCACGAGTGCCTCTTCGGGGCCCATGTGAATAAACGGTTTTGATTTGATTTTTGATCGATTCATTTTAGAGATAAATCACCGAACATCTATTAGGTCTGAGAATAAGATATCAATTTCCAATCCACCACAAATTACCATCGAAAAACTTAAATCCCATCTCTCATTACCTAAATCTCTTCGGCGACGTTTCGTTCGCGTCTGTCACGTCAAGTCTCCTATAGTATTTACTAGCCTGCGTCAATAACGAATGCTGATTATGTTGATAATAAAAAAAAACTAACGATGATATTAAAATATTAATGTTATTATAATAAAAATATGTGATGTTACAATTATCCAGGCCTATTTTGATCCTATCTTCAAATTTCACCAAATTGGTTCAGTGGTTTTAGTACGATTGAGTAACACACAAATCTCAATATCAAAACTTTTCCATCTCTTTTAATAATGGATTGGGATAATTCACTCGTTAAGCCACACTTAATCTATTTTTTTTCAAAATATAGAAAGAAACTGACGACCCAGTTGGCGCAGTGGACAGGTGTCTGCCCTCTGCGCCGTGGGTCCTGGGTTCGATTCCCGGCAGGAGCACAAATTCCTTCTCAAGGGATATTTGTGCTTCTGGTTCTGGGTGTAATGTGTGTGTGATGTGAATGTTGCCGGCACCCACGATACAAGTCTTTGAACTTAGTGTAGGGCTGTGAGTGTGAATGCGTTTGTTTGTTTTGTTTTAAACTAAACTAGCAGAGATAAAACGATTCTACATCTATAATATTAGTATTATCTTAAGAACAATATTAAAATGCTAAGTAATCTCATTACTAGTAGGTATGTATATATTTTATATACCTTTAAAATAAAATGTATGCTCATTTAATTCATTTAAGTGAGAGCTTACAAAATAGTACAAAGAATATATAATTTATTAACCACAAAAATGAACCTTTTCAACTAATTTATTATTAAAATAAAACCAATAAGACCAGGCAATTCCATATTTAGTAATTTTTAGTTCTTCTACTCAGTTACCTCTTCAGTTTACGAATCTTGGTAATTGCAAACAATACAGAAATAGAATTACGCGGACTTTAGTTACTTTTTTCTATTTTAATCTATTAACTTTATTTGATCTCAATCAATATAGTAATTCTGTTGACATACCGTCATTAACAATATTGCGGACACAATGATGAAATTTGCGGAAATTGTGAATGTGATGTAAATGTTTCGGGCACCGACGACACAAGTCATCGTGCTGAGTGTGGGGCTATAAGTGTGAAAGCGTTTATGTTTATGTATGTTAATGTCTTAATAAGTTGTATCAGCCGTAAACTCTTTGTTATCTAATATCAGTTCCTAAAAAGATCTTTAATTTAAAATAATATATCGGACTGGTTGAGGCAACGCGTGATCAAAATATTTATTAGACTAAATGTATTAACACTGCAATTCAGAGAGGCAATGTTGCCTAGGATTACGGGGACGCTACCTTAACGTAGTGGGCTTGAGCACTCGATTTACCTATACTCTCGGTGCCTTATAGGCCAACTTGGGTCCTTGCTATATACATAGTTTCAGTTAAGTTTCAGGTGTGCTTGTGGAACAGTGAGGGGCGGTCTGTTTGATTAATTTGTGAAATGTTCAATTAAGATGTAAAATACATTAATGAAAAATATTCCAGCTATACATCAATTTACATCAATAAAAATAATTAAGAAAATATAGGCCATTGGCCCGTTGATAGACCTTAGAACAATTTTACATTACCCATGTAATTAAATATCAAATATTGTGGCCCATAGCCACAGCTGCTTGCATAACTCTTTTTTGGAACTTTTAGTTTCTTGCAAATATAATTAGTAGACTCAAAAAAATACCATGACTGCTGCACAGACGTTGCAAAATTGCACGTAGTCCGCTGGGAAGTGGGTCGCTGCAGGCTCGTGGGTAGGCGCACTAATTTCGGTCAGGCAAGCAGACGAGCTGCGCTGCGGGCACGCGAGCAGGCACACTGATTTCAGCCACGCAAGTAGACGCGCTGCGCTGCGGGCACGCAAGCAGGCGCACTGATATCAGCCAGGCAAGCAGATGGGATGCTCTACGTGAACGCAAGCAGGTGCACCGATTTCAGCCACGCATGCGGACGCGCTGCGCTGCGGGCACGCGAGCAGGCGCGCCGATTTTAGCCGCGCAAGCGAACGCGCTGCACTGCGGGTACGCGTCCAGCCACACTGACCTGGGACACGCGAGCGGGCGCGCTTGGCCGAGATGTCACACGTTGTGCCACATTTTGTCAAACTTCGCACTTATTTTCCATGTGAATCAACTGCAAAAGATATCTCGACAAGTACTCGTTGCTTTGGAAAAGCTTAAGCCGTGAATAGTTCCGTAATATAAATAGTATATTTCGTAAAATATATGTATGTTCAATATTTCTAAACTCATAATTTTTTTATATACAAATAAGGGGGCTAGTATTGAATGATTCAAGTACTGAGCATGTTGAATTTAAATTTTAATAAAATGTTATTCCATTCGTTTTACTTAAATAACGTCAATATGCTTTTTAACAAAAACAAAAAAAAAATTAAAAGGGTAGGCGGGAGTAGAAAAAATAATCCAGTTCAACTTTTTGTTCGAATCCCTATTCTGAAATGTTAGCATATCGAGCTTTATGCCAACGTTTTCTACTTAAAATATAAATGCGTCAACTAAGTAGGTTTTCAAATTGATGGATTTAATAAAACAGGGTAATACTCACATGTGATCACGATTATAATTTCAATAATAATCCATACAAAACCATAAACCATTTTACAATACTTTCTTTAACAACTTCCAAGCCACGTTCTGCCTGTAATATGGTAGGGGTACCTTTCCCTTTCAAAATCTGTCGAGCTCTGAGAGCTCCTCTGTTCAATACTTTTCTGACGACGACAGTGGCGCCCACAGTCGTCGATTTAGTTAACCTACGCAGGCAGTCGCAACTCGGAAGTCAAAACACTGCCTATTAATGTTTCAAATAAGGCAGTGTTTTGATAAACTAGAAATAACAGTCAATAGGAATATTCTTTTAATTATTTACAACAAATGATTACGTCAAAAAATTTTTTTTCTTCTGGATAGGCAACTTTTTGACCGCTATCTCGACTGATGGAAAGTGACGATGCGGCCGAAAATGGAACATGCTTGCTTAGAAGGCAAATATGCACTCTAGACTCGAAGACACCTAGATTGTACAGTTCAGGGAACAAAGACGTAGGCAATGAGTTCCACTCCTTCGCTGTACGGAAGATGAACGTAGAAGCAAAACGCTTCGGACGAACTGGAGGTATGGCAACCATAAATTAATGACGTTTGACAATTTGAAAAATGCTGAAGAGGCAATGACGCCAACATGATGGGAACGGTGAATCACCTATCAAGCATTAAAAAGATCATATTTACCTAAGTAATACTTAACATAACCTAAACGCTTCACACTCACAGTCCTACACTAAGTTCAATGTCTTGGGTTGTGGGTGCAAAACATTCACACACAAGAACCGGAAACACAAATTTCCCTTGGGTAGAAAACATGTGTTCCCACCAAGAATCGAACCCGATACCCCTGTTAAGAAGTCGGACGCGCACCTAATTTACCCAACGGGTAGTTCATATATTGTAAACAAAAATAGCTATAGTAGTTAAAATTAAATACGAAAAATTTAGTAATTAATAATGATTATATTAAATTAATTAAAATGTCAATACCTCGATATAATAACTACCTACGGGCCAATTGCCTATATTTCCTAAAACTAAAATAAACTATATACAGCAAAGAACTAAGTTACCTACAAGACATCGAGCTTATAGGTAACTTAAGTGATCAAGCCCACTACCAGTGGGTAGCGTTCCCATCATGCTCTGAATTGCAATGCTAATACGTTGAGCCAAATAAGTGCCAGCATTTTGATCACGCGTCGCCTCAACCGTACGACAAGATAATTAAGTCAAACATTTTGACATATTTATCCAATACCTACCAGAAAATTGTTACAGTCTAACCTACCACAATTTTACATAGATTAGTTTTTGCTCCAATCACGTTTACTGTGTTGTAAATGGAATTCTTGGTCTGCTGATGTGATACGATAGGACGTGATAAATTTACGGGTGTCAGTTGTACCTACTTAATTCTAGTTTCGTGTGAAACGACGTGGACTCAATGCGATTTGATAAGCTAAGAATGTCAGTTGAATTTAACACACGCTTGTGTCCAAACACTGATATATAATATTTACCACTTATTCAGTCAGAAAAGTAAATCTAAGTAAAGTTATTGCTTATAAAATCCTTAATATTTGTGATCGATTCTGTCACTTATTTATACTACTTGGTGTTTATATATATAACGTATTAGCGTATTATATATAAAACGTATAAGCGTATGTATATTATATATTAGCGTATACAGTATTACGCTAATACGTTGAATAAGATCCAGAGAAAGTTTGTGACCTTAGAACTCGTACGCTCACCCAACTAAGCTAACATGAGATATTTTATCAAGTATCTATTGCTGTTAAAACCCGACAAAATTTAACCATCATCCTTGTCCACAGTGGCATCGCACAGCGACATACCACTCTACATTGGAATAGCAGTAGCAGTGGTGGTGTTCCTAGCTGGAGCCGCTGTCGTCTACAAACTTCTGCAGAGGAAGACGAGAGATCATTCTCTGTACACCATGACTAGGACTGGTGAGTAATTTTTGATCGCTTTCCTTCGATAGTCTAAGTCTTATTTCTTATGAAGTATTTATCTGCTGTTTTTACCTAAAACTATTAATAAAACTTGGTAAGCTCTGCAAGCTTTGGAAGACGAACAGCTGTCTTATGTTAATTTATTACATCATAAGTACACATAAATATTATGTGTGCTTATATGATTTAATAATAGCTGGTCATACAAATATTCTTAGAGTTATAATTTATATGTCTTAAGGTATAGTTATAGAGTTATAGTGCTAAAAATTATACAAATTTTTAGCAGTGGAAGACTTTTAATTGATTATATTTCAGTTTTTGAAATGGTCTGCTAATATTTTCAGACGATGACTTCGCAAAGAGCAGTTTGAAATTGCGCTTATTTTTTCGGGAGATTTACGTTGACTATGAAATAACGTGCGAAATAATGGATATATCTTTTTAATCCTCGGTATCTACCAAATAGATTAAGCCTTTCAGTCTTTTGTACCACTAACACTGATTTTGTCATTTTTCTCTAAACAGATTTCCAACCGGAAATATACCCGACAGTTGAGAAGCAGTCTCTCTCACTTGCACCAGATCTGATGCAGCACCGACCTCCTAGATACGAGCATCCGCAGCCTGATACAAGAGCTGAACATCATTACGATGTCCCGCATCTTACTAACAGGTATCTTTTTATTTGTATTTTTTCTCACATGCCTAGTTGATTACGAACCTATGACAAAAAAAAATTAATCCGTTATTGGCTTTAGGTTAAATTTGTCAAACTCTGGTAATTAATGGCTGTGGCTTTTGTTAATAAATACAATAAAATAAAAATCACTCAGGAAAAATACCAATGTTAAGAAAAAGGAAAGAGTAAAAAAACACTTTGTAAGAAACCGTTATAAACAAAGAAACAAACGCATTCACACTCATAGCCCCACACTAAGAACATTTACATGTCACACCCAGAACCAGAAGCACAAATCTCCCTTGGGAAGGAAAATTGTGCTCCTGCCGGAAATCGAACCCAGGACCTACGGCGCTGAGGACACAGACTTGCCCACCACGCCAACTTGGTCGTCAAAAATATAATATAAAGATATATATTGTGTTCTTGTTACCCTGCCGAATAATTTCATCATTTCTTAATATATGCGCATTTAAAAAAATATAGATTGGTTTAAGAATTATGGCACAAACCTCAGTCTTTACTTAAAAGGTTTTTTGACTGTCACTCACAGTCATATTACTTTCAGCTATGCGTCTCCAGTAGACCACCAGGTGACTCCATGCGCTTCAAGCAAAGGGCAGAGCGATGAGTATGACAGTAAACCATACAGCGAATCAGAACATTCCGTATCCAGCTGCTTCACTAGCTGTAAGTATTCATAAGCGAAAATTTGTGTATTAATTGATTTTTTTAATCATAGGTATACTACAGTACGTTTAAAACTAGTGGCGATTAGGGTCGATGCAAAAAAAAATAGATTTATTGAATAAATCGATATCATAACAATTAGAATTCGAGCAATAGGGGTATATGTCAAACTAACCGTACCCCGCGGCTTCGCCCGCTATAATCAAGTTAAAAAGTAGCCTATGTGATAATCCTAAGTATAATCGATGTACATACATTCCACATTTCATCCAAATCCGTTCAGCCGTTAAAGCGTGAAGAGGGAACAAACATACGTACTTGCACTCTTACACACTTACACACAAACTTTCGGATTTATAACATTAGTCGGATTGAATCGAAAACCAACAAAAACATTTTTATTTGTAATTATGTATATTTCAGATCTGTTTTTTAATAAAATGTTGTATTTTGTAAATGTTAAAACTTTTTGGTAATAAATATTTTTTTACTTTTACTCTTAATAAGGGTTGTCGGTGTACATATAAATGTCCATATGTGTGTTTATATAATACCTATTTATAACCAGTTTATGTAAATGACTAATAAAAGCAAGGGAGTTAATCAGATATTTCTTTCCAGCGGGCTCAATGTACGACGCAGCGAATGAATCAGTAACACTCCAGCTTGCTGAACTTGTCTCAAATTCACCCACCTCTCAATCCCTCTCAGTATCCAGTGGAGGAGCCAGACTAGCCCTTCCAGCAGCAGGAGTGGCCCTTTCAGTCCCAGAAGGAGCTCTTAGCAGAGGAAGAAGGGAACAGATCTACGTCGCCGTCGTAAAAGACGACAGATACCGACCGAGACTCGGAAAAGGTACACCAAAGTTTATATTTCATTATTCATGCCAAATTCAAATCATCCCACTCCAAAATATTTTCATTATTCGAACCTAGTATTTACTGAGCCTCCGATGAATATTTATGTCTCCCATAATTGACTTCGTAAGTTAATAAAAACAAATTGATTTTGCAACGTGATAGAGAAGTTCAAGATAATTCTGTTTAAATTGCGGTCGGTTCTGCTGAGAAAAATGTAGCTGCCTTAGGCGATACCTAACTATGAGGCTAAGCGAGCCGCACCTATAACTAGTAGATATAATAAGACAAATTTCGCCCCGCAGGTATCACGCAACTGAGTCCAGTAGTTAAATGCGGACCGCCTCGTCTTCAACTGAACAAGTCGGTCGTTCTTCAAATCCCTCACTGTGCGAGCCTTAAGCATGGCTTCTGGAACCTTTCGCTTTACGCGATAGACCATACAAATACGAAACCGGACACCGCGCAACCCCAGTGGAAGAAAATAGTCGGCCTCGGCCAAGAAACGATCAATACACCCGTGTTCACTCAACTGGATACTGATAAAATATTCCTAGTGACCGACATGCTATCAACCTTTGTATTAGTAGGCGAAAGCTTTAACGGTAAAGCCGTCAAAGAGCTTCAATTAGCGATATATGCACCGGCCGCGCTTAGCGAAACCAGTTCTGAATATAATATAAGACTTTACGTGTTCGAAGACACGCCTTGCGCCGCTTACTACAGTCAGGAACAGGAGAAGAAACTAGGAGGGGTTTTACTCGAGCGTCCGAAAACTTTGCTGTTCCAAGACGGCGGCTCCAACTTGTGTTTGAACTTGGAACACATAAGCCCCGGCTGGAAAGCGAAGCCTGGCATCGGGTATCAGGAGATTCCGTTTAATCACGTGTGGGGCTCTAACTACAATGCTCTGCACTGCAGTTTCGCTTTGGAGCGTACACACAACTGCGACAACATCGACTTTACTGTGTCAGCGTGCCAGAGGACCAATCCCTCGTACAAGCAGACATTCCGGATATCCCTCGAGGACGTGCGAAGTAGGTCGCCGCGGGGTCGTTCGCCCCGCGCCGAGTCACAGCGAAGCTTCAACATCACCGAGAATCTATTGGAAGCTCGTATGTGCAGGAGCGAAGATGGAAGCGATAGCAAAAGGAACGTTACTGTGAGTGAGGCGGGAGTGAACGAGTGCACGGGTGAAGGGCCGTTCAAGTTGAGCGCGAGGATAAAGCGCCAATTGTGCTCAGTTTTGGACCCTCCAAACGCAAGGGGGAACGATTGGCGCGCGCTTGCTTCGCGACTCGGAGTCGATCGGTACACTACGTGGTTTGCTACTAAAAGTTCTCCTACTGAAGCTATCCTTGAACTGTGGGAGTGTAGAGAACGTGGGGCGGGTGCCACCGCAGCTTTAGCCGCTGCTTTGCGGCAAATGGATCGCCATGACGCCGCTGATTTACTTCACGGTAGACCTTCTTGGTTATGAATTGATTAATTCGATGTAATTGCGTTTTATATTGCCCAAACTCGTAGTTCGCTATGTAACTGAGTTGAGATTGGTACAACAGCAAGATTTGTGCGAAAACTTCCATAGAAGTTACATTCACGCGTGTTAGTGACTTGTGAAGAAAGATTGTTGGTAAAGTGTAGTGTAATTGTTAATGTTAGAGAAAGTATAATTCGGGCCCTTGGTCCGGATATCTCGGTAGTATATTTTGTATAGAATTATTCCACGCTGTAGATATTTAAAAGCGTTGAATAAATTATATTGTATTAGCAATAATAGTGCCTACATTGTCTTTAAAAGAAATATAACCGGCGTTTGTCGGTGACGGTTGGTTGATTTGTTAAATTTTTTGGGAAGTGTTCGAGTGTTTATGTATTCGCCTAATTTTCTATAGTTTGCTTAATTTTGTGCTTGATATTTCGAAGTTTGTGCCAAATGTGTACCGTCAGCTAAAGATGGGCAGTAATGGAAAAGTTATACGTGTTTGAGCTTATTGTACGAGATAGATGCTAAGCGTTTGTTTACTTTTGTACCATCACGACTATTTTTAAAACTGACAAAACACTGTTTATATATCTTAATATGGTTTTATTTTCCTAGACAGCTATCAAATCATAACATTATTTATTTATATTACAATGAAACGTTTGTTGTATTTACATCCTTTTGGTGTCATATCGACTATGCTCTTGTTAAAAGATACAGAAAACGTAAATTTCTAAAATCAGTTTCAACATGTTTAAGCAAATGTAATTATAATTTTAAACTATTTGTAAGCTAAGTTCATCTGTCACTGTCAAGACTACAATTGCATTTATAAGAGGTTACAATAACAATTATAAACGAAGAAATCCTTATGTTTTATCTGTTGGTTAACTATTATTGAATGTTGGTAAAATTGGACCCTTACTATTTTCTTTCTCTATCATATATACTATTAACTATTTCTCGTAAATTGCATTTTACATCTTTGTATATAAAGTACATATAAATTGTAAATAATGTATCAGTAAGCGATTTAATTATAATACTGGAATGTATTCATGTAGCTTTGCCATTAACAGAATAGCGTCGAATGCTTGCTTGTTTGCTTGCTTGACCTATAGACTAGTAGCTAGTCCTAGTGTCGAATTATTTGTTTTTTTTACCGACTACATCACAAAAAAAGGAGGAAGTACTCAAGTCGAATATTTTTTATATTGTGTGTGATGTGATTGCATCCGGCACCCATTACACAAGTCATTGAACTTTGGGTGGGACTGTGAGTGTTAAAGCGTTAATGTTGTTTATATAACACAAAAACGTTATAATATCTTCAACGGTGTTTTTCTTTGGATGTGCAATAACACCAAATTATATATTTGTATCTATTTACAATAGATAAGCGAAGCTTTCAGAAATGAGTAATAAGTCTGTAGTTCTGTCACATTTGTTTCTTATAGAACCTACTATAAATAGTTCGTATGATAAAAGTATTAAAATCATAATGAAATATTCAATTTACAGTAGTATAAAGTATTGCTTGCCAATCTAAAGTTTTTGCTCTTGTGAACTGCCCGGATTCGATTCCCGGTGGGAAAACAATTTGTCTCTCTAAGGGAAATTTGTACTTCTCGTTTCGACGTGATTGTGAACGTTGCACACGTTGTCTTCATACTAAATGGGATTTGGATTGTGAATTTTGTAGTTTTGTTTTTAAAGTATCCAGGATTTACATAAAATATTCTAACGGATTGTGCCTAACTTCAGAACGGCACCCTATTTATTTCTACGAACAATTCCAGTATTATAGTTAAATCTAATAAGAGTTTTAAGCGAACGTATCACCCGGAAACAAATCAATATCGCCTCAATCCAAGCAATACAGCAGTTTTCATCGCACACTAATCAACGCGCCTAATGACAGCGCCTCGGCACGAGCTAGCGGTCAATAGTGCTAGCACAGCGAGGCGCTGTCGATCTGTTGCCGGGTTAATACGTCTGCGACAACCTTAAGCGTAGAAACATAATTAACCATGATTTTGTAAATGGTGTACGCATCGCAACTGTAGAACTATATTATATTTTTGTTAACGTGATGACTATTAAAATAAATGGATCTGTGATAATTAAATAATATGAAATAAATTATGTTTAACTGTGCATAACGTGGTTTTATTCCCTACATTACGTGTTTATTGAAACTTAATTGCATTGAACATTGTACATATTAATTATATCCCAAGTTAAAATTAACAGACTCTACGGGCCAATTGCCTATATTTCCTAAAACTAAACTAAAACTATGTACAGCAAAGAACTAAGTTACCTACAAGACATCGAGCTTACAGGTAACTCAAGTGCTCAAGCCCACTACCAGTGAGTAGCGTATAATAATAATTAATGGCAAATAATTATATTAATGTGAAATGGTCAAAGTCGTGATAGTCACGTAAAGGTAGTTATTCAAAAACAAATATAATATCTGAATTATAATAGTATATTATTTTGTCTGTCTGTAATATTATTCTACGAGAACTCTTAAGGGGCCTGCGAAGGTTGATTTTCCCAAACAATCGTAATACCGAAATTATTTTTAATTCAAGCATATTACCACCATACTGTGCTGTTATTAAGATTAAAAACGTATTAATCTAGATTCCTGGATAGTTTTTATTCCAAAATAATTACCTAAAACGAATTATAAACCGATTGATTTTCACACATTATTACGACGTAATTGTCGCATCTTTAACTTATTCGTTTTGTATTAAAAACTAACACATTTCTTTTGTCATTACAACAGGAACATAGATTATCATTTTAAGGTACTATTAATGCAAAAAAACAATGGCAAACATTAAATTTTCATTCATATTTTTTGGTATTACGGCACCTATCATAATTTGTTCGGTCGGTAGTGCTATCGCATCAAGCATGGGTACAGTTTGCCAGTTAAACAGAGACAGCCTATAGACTCGTTCAAAGACTCCCCGGCCTCTTAAACATCTTTAGGTATATTTAAAAGAGGCATGAAATACAATGTCCCCTAAAATAAATAACCTCCACAAACTGCTTTGTAGATTACTACCGACTTAGTTCCACTTCACACTCCGACTAATCCATTATACATGAAGAAAAATTAAACAATAAATTATGCCACAAAAAACATGTAAACATACGAGCTTTTTAAATTCTTTTCATTTTCAAACACAATACAAAAGCGGCGCGTCCAAGATCTTAGTTATTTTACTTGTAAAAGATTGTCAAATGTATGCGACAAGCGAGACAATTTTGAATAAATATAGCCAGTTACGATGTCTTCGTACTCAAAGTCACTAATGGCTCATTATCTCAGGAACTTGGGAAACCAAAAATTTTGAAAATAAAATGTAGTCAACATTACTTTTTTAAATACTCTTTATAGAGGGCTTTGAAATTTTGACCCGCACCCTTTGTGTGTAACGAAGTTGTGGAGATTAAAGTGCTTCCCTGTAATACAAAAGTTTTATTTTAATCGTGTCTCTTTTCGACACACCCTTTTTTATTTTTATTACAAGCCTTTGAAAATCATTTAAACACGAATTATTTAGGAGTGCACATTTTGAAAAAAAGAATGCTCTAGAAATCTAGCATCTCAAATCTAGCTTAATTTTGTATTTTTTTTACATAACATAGTTTTTATTCCTATTTAAAAATAGTACTCAGGTAATGCATAACATTGAAAATTTTACCCTTCTTCTTAAGTTACCTAATTAAAAGATAGCATAATTGATGACGTAAAAAATATAATTAAATATAATATTTGCATAAAAAAATGCGGGTAGTTGCAAATAATGCTCGCTTATCAAGACGCCCGCCACCTCAGTCTCTCGTGACCACGGCCGATACAACTCGACGAAACAAGGCTAGTCAAAATAATGATATTTTTGAGATAAAAGCGCAAAATACTCGGTTATCCCATAAGAAAATTGTATTACTTAACACGTTAATGACACATTAGTGACTCTGTGAGTAACGGTGCTTGATATAATGTACAATAGTATAGTCATTGTAGGGGTAAAATGTGGGCAGGTGCGAGCTTCTCTTTATGTCGGCGCGACTCTTGACGCGTCACGGGACTGTGACCGATCGGGGAGCGGTGTGACTGACAGCGGGTGAAATGGGTGAGGCGAGTTGATTATATATTATAAGGGACTTGATATACAAAGCGCCAGAGGCGCGTGGCCCGGGCGCTGTGAAGATGAAATGTATGGCGCCTAAGGGACCTTGATATACAAAGCGGCAGTATGTAAGCGATAGCGGTATTCTATCGCTTACATTTTGGAGAGTGTGCACAGGAATTACATGACTTAATTCCCCCATGCCCTTTTTACCATCTAACAACAAGACAAACTATTAAACGTCATCCATTTATGGTCGACCTACCTCCAGTTCGCTCAAAGCGTTTTGCTTCTACTTTCATCATCCGTACAGCGAAGGAGTGGAACTCATTGCCGGCGTTTCCCGAACGGTATAATCTGGGAGTCTTCAAGTCTCGAGTGAATAGGTATCTTCTAGGCAAGCATGTCACACCTTCGGCCGCATCATCACTTTCCATCAGGTGAGATAGTGGTCAAATGCTTGCCTATAAGACATAAAAAATATATAATATATATTTAATAACCAGATTCATAATCCACACCATAAACATTCAACGCTAATCGCTACTACTGTAACCGCACTCCCAGAACATTTCGGGCATATATTTAAATACATTAAAACGCCATTCGGGTATAAGCAGGTGCAGCAATAAAACTATAAATTACTGGTTGCTACTGACACTTTAGTGTAACTTGGGGGAAAATGTGTATTTTCACACAATTAGTAGTTAAAAACTCATCTGATAAAGTTAGTCATTTTGTAAAATAGTATAACATTTTTCACAGCCCAGCCCCACACTAAGTTCACTTGTATAGTGGGTGCTGGAAACATTCACATCACACACATTACACCCAGAACCAGAAACACAAATATCCCTTGGGAAGGAATTTGTGCTCCTGCCGGGAATCGAACCCAGGACCCACGGCGCAGAGGGCGGACATCTGTCCACTGCGCCAACTGGGTCGTCAAACGAAACATATATATACATGTACATATAGATAAGAACAGTAAGCCTAGAATGACTGACTCTTTTTGTTCTTTAAGTCGCGAGTAGTCGAGAGCTTCGAAGATCCTTAAAGCATCTTCTAAGCAAACGTGCTTCATCAGCGACCGCATCGTCGCTGACCATCAGGTAAGATAGTGGTCAAACGTTTGCCTATCGTGAATAGACAGAAACAAGAATAGCTACCGGAACATTTTTCTTGGTAATGGAACGAAACGATCTTTCTTTCGTTTATTGCACTCTGGATGTCACTTGGCGACTGAGAGCTGAAAAACCGTCATGACACTTAATATTCTACGAGTATATTGTCGTGTTCTATATGGATTGTGAATTTGGCTGTTTGGGTTAGGCAAACCTAGCCAACTGTAGAACGCTTGGCTTTACAATGGGTGCTGGTTCGAATCCTGACTCTAGATTTTCTACCGGGAATCGAACCCGAGACCCGCTGCCTAGAAGATGAACGCGCATCCTACTAAACCACAGGGACCAACAAGACTTTTTTAATTTTTCAATTTATTTTTATGTTTTTTAATTTCGTAAAGAAATCAAAAATTAAAATCGTTTATTCACGTGGGTCCCAAAGAGGCACTCATAAAGTTAATGACTCTACTGCCAGATTCATAAAATTACAGCGTATAAAAAACATACATGTCTATAGGCCCAGTTTAAGAGGTTTGTCAGCATCTTTTCATGTCAATTTATCACTAACTAACTTAGTTCTTTGCTGTACATAGTTTTAGTTTAGATTTAGGAAATATAGGCAATTGGCCCGTAGATGATTTACCACTGTGTGTCAATGTTGACGACCCAGTTGGCGCAGTGGACAGGTGTCCGCTCTCTGCGCCGTGGGTCCTGGGTTCGATTCCCGGCAGGAGCACAAATTCCTACCCAAGGGATGTGCTTCTGGTTCTGGGTGTAATGTGTGTGTGATGTGAATGTTTCCGGCACCCACGATACAAGTCTTTGAACTTAGTGTGGGGCTGGGAGTGTGAATGCGTTTGTTTAAAAAAAAAAGGAACAGGTGCATAGTAGCAGCTGTTTTAACAGAGGGTTAATTACCATTGACGTTATTATATTGTGTGGCGTTGCATACCGACACTTTGTATAATGACATACTTAGGTAACTTTAATCGTGGAGGGGCTAACACCCTTAAAATTATAGAATCATTAACTAATTTTGTTCATGCTGGATAGGCAAGCATTTGACCACTATCTCACCTGATGGAGAGTGACGATGTGACCGAAGATGCGACACGTTTGCCTAGAAGGGTGAAATCTGGGTGTCTTCAAGTCTAGAGATAATAGTTCATTATCTCTAGACTTGAAGACACCCAGATTATACTGTTAGGAGGACAAAGACGCGGGCAATGAGTTACACTCATACGCAGCTGGATGATAAACGTAGAAGCGAAAAGAAAGAAAGAAATAAAGATGGTAGATTATAACATTATAGACATTTAACAACTATGACCACAATTTATCAAATATTTCTGGTTTTTTTTGTAGCGGTGACCTAAGTAGCACAGCTATTGAACACAATCTTATCCGAGAATGCTTATAGTTTAAACACAAAAATCAATTAAAATATTATTAATTTAAACGCTTTCGCACTTACAGCCCCACACTAATTTCGATGACTTGTGTCGTGGGAGCTGAAAATATTCACACACACAATCACAACCAGAACAAGAAACACAAAGTTTCCTTGGGGAGAAAACCTGTGTTCCCACCGGGAATCGAACCCAATACCCCTGCTAAGAAGACGAGCGCTCGCACTATCATGCCAACGGGCAGTTCAAAATTCTGAAAGATTTTTACTTTTAGTCACTTTCACTCAACGTGGTGTAAGTAAAGTAAAATAAGGAGACTAATATAGCAATTTTTTTAGAAATATACACTTTCATATTCACAGTCTCACACTAATTTCAACTTGACGAAGACTTGAACAGTGGGTGCCACAAGCCTCTAAATAAGACAGTGGAAGCGAATTATGTAACAGTGTTAATTAAAAATAAATAATAATTAAACGCAAGCAAAGCTTAAAAAAACCGACTTCACCGCTTTATCTTTGTACCCTGATTAGATTTAATGTTAATACATTAAATCTGATCAAAATCACGTATTTCATTAAACACGCATAATTGACTATAACTCAAAAACTAGAGATCAAATCTTGATCAAATTTCAATGGGACCACATGAGAAGCACCAGCATTCAAATAATCATCAAAATTGGCTCACAACGAAAGAAAATATGAGTTAGGTAACTTTTGAAGTCGGTTAAACGAGAACATCGTCAAAGTAGTCCACAAAATAGGCATTATTGACGATATTTCAAGAACTACTGATCAACACTTGATCTAATTTAAATGGGACCAATGAGAAAGCAACATCTTTGAACCTAAAAAAAAAATTCGACATCGGCTTATGAGGTAACACACATAAAAAAAAGAAAAAAAAAACCGTTGACTTGAGTACCTTCTCCTTTTTTGGGAAGTCGGTAAAAATATGCGTTGCCGAGTTTCTTGCCAGGTTCTTCTCGAGATGGCTGTAATGAATGTTTTGCGAATCTGGCAGTAGAGTCATTAACTTTCATGAGTGCCTTTTGCCCATGTGAATAAACTATTTTGATTTTGATGGTGAAGGAGGATACATACAAATTATGAAACTTAATCCATTTCCTTCTCCGCGTATAACTAAGCCAAACTAAACCCCACAACACATAAACCCATTGAACACCTAATTTACCCATCGGTCGTACGTTTTGTGCGGCTTCGAAGACGCCTTATGACTGAAAGGGCCTGAAATGTCGGCTAATCAATCGCAAAGGGCATCGCTAGACGCGACAAAAGGGTGTGGTAGGGTGACTATATTTTACGGAAGTACTAAATAGTTAAAAATATACAATAAAATATGTTAATGTATTTAAACATCGGTGGGTTATTTTTTTACGCTTGTCTAGCTTACAGTCACTGTACTGTTAGGTACTGACATAAAATAAGATAATTCTTTATTAGCAAAAACTGTAGTGTTAGTATTCGCGTCTTATTGCAGGTAATGTTATTACAGTAAACCCATCTCGGACGTCCAATGTCACAAAATATGATTATACAGACCATACAAATTTTCATTATTTATATTATGATATTTGGAATTTATGATGAATAAGCTACAATAATTTTAATAATTTTTTGACATGTGGTTTAACGCCCCGCAAGTAGAAAAATTCATCATATTTTTTTTTTGGTGTGTTTAATACTTTTGAACCTAAGCGTCGTTTACCAACAGGTGCAGTAGAGGTTCGACGCTACATAGATAACAAAAATTGCGATGATTAGACTACCAGAAAGTTTTCTATAAAATATTTTCTTACGAGCAATACCTTTATAACATTATTTTTACAAAAATAGCTAGTTCTTACCAAACCTCGCAAGACCTTTCTTTTATATAACAATAGGTTTAGTTACAACTTCACAAAATCAATAATCGATCTAACAAGACAACATTTTTAATCGATACTTAGTTTATTTTTGTAAACACAAATAGTCCAGATTTTTAACACTTCCAGAACGCATTATAAGATTTTTTATTCGTTATTACAAATCAAAAATGTAATGCGTACGTTTTCTGGTTGGGTTTACAAAACCCTCTTGTTAATAAGCACCGGACTTTTACAAGAACTTTTAACAGCTGCAAAATATTTTTGTCAGTTTAGCAGCAGTTAGTTGATATAGAGGTCCCACGTTATCTTAACATCAGTTTGTAACCGTTCAAATTAATATAAATTAGCTAAATTTGAAATTTAAAATATATATATAAATAATACTTCGGCAGCTCTGTGAAATTTTGGCGCAAAACCAGATATTATTTCATGAGTATGAAAAGCTTGTGCTGATTTATATTCACCAACGATTCATCAAAATAAACGACGTAATAAATTTCAATAGTGTCCAGCACAAATTACGCAAGGGACATAACATAAATTTAATTTAATGGATATTGGACTTAAATTTTTTACTAAAAAGTTAGTTATATGTCACTAGACATTTTATTTTAAGGATTGCACGAATATATTGTTACATATTTTCTTTTTATGCTAGATTGGCAAGAATTATCCCGCTATATCACCTGATGGCATGATGCGGTCGAATACGGGGGCTGAGTCACCCACGTCCGTAGGAGGATACCCCTTAAGTCTGACTCCCTACACGTGGTCCCCGGGTGGTGCTAATCAGGTGACATTTGAGAGGTGGTAGAGCATTTTGTGAGTTGCTCGCCTGGCTTGCTACCAAAGTAGCTTACCACCATCAAGTTGAAAGTCTGCCGCCAAGCCCAATACGGTGTTCCGGCAGTTATCCTTGAGAGCCTGCGTATTCCAGGTCTAGTGTGTTTACCAGCTTCGATCACATCGTCACTTACCATCAGGTGAGATAGTGGTCAAACACTAGCCTGTCACAAATAAAAAAAAAAAAACGGAAATTCTTGCTTAGAAGGTACCTATTCACTCTAGACTTGAAGACACCCAGATTGTACCGTTCAGGGAACAAAGACGCAGGCAATGATTAATATTATTATTTTTTTGTAATAAAACAGTGCTTCTATTATTTGGTATCTATTATTTATTTATTTTGTTGGTAAACTATTAAAGAAACAAGAAAACCTGCAGCAGGCAGACCTTCGAGTAACAAAGTCCGGCGAGGCATTGTAATGCAATCATCTTTCTGAACAAAGACAATATGCTTGGAAATAGCACTTTTATTTTTGCTTTTTTATTTAGCGCTAGCTTTTCGTGAAAGGGCACTGCCTCAAACATACGATACGTGATTTCCATCTCTCTTATGTGATCCGAAGGATAAGGTGCCTTGACTATTCCTACACTAGAAATTCTGTATTGCATCGAGCTTTCTTCTTTCTTCAAACTGAGGTAGCTTTCCTTGGTAATATGTATACTAATTTACTAAGTAGGTAAAGACAATTTATTTTTACTGATAACGCCCGCAATGGATAAGCTTTAGAAACAACACGAATATAGAATTCTATTTCCGACGGGAAGACAAGTTTTCTCCTCAAGGAAAGTTTGCGCTTCTAGTTCTGGTGGTGATTGTGTGTGTGAATGTTTCCGACAACCACGACACCAATTTAAATAAATAAATATTTATAATCAGTTTTGGCATTTGAAAGAATTGATTTTATTAGGAAAAAAATTTAAAAGAAAAATTTTGATGGAAAAAAAAACAAGAACATATTAATGAGTTATGTACATATTATTATTATTTTATTTTATTTTGATATGCTTATAAATTGTTTTAAAAATACATAAAATCTGATAGTGTTGGGTCATGACATGTGAATATAAAACAACACTATCGAGACGTGATAAATATGTCTAGAGTATTCCAGCCAAATCCACAAACTATCATATCCCATGGTCTCTCTACATGTACGCGTCAATTCATCAGCCAATGTAAGGTCGTCAAAGGGCTTGAAGCAACTATTTCCTTTCACTAAGGGGGTTTTTGTTAGTCGATAAATTAATTTCGGTATTGGATGTCGTGCTGTAGGTATATGAAGGTACAGTTGAATGCGGAGAATGCGAGCTGTAAAGACAATAACGGGGCGGTGATGCGGAAATGATGAATGTATAGGTACCCTTAATCAATGACGAACACGGTAGTGTTAGTGAGGTTTTGTTTATCATGCGTGTACCTTACAAGAGTTATTTAGATTCAATTCAACCCAGTTAGTGCAGTGGACATGTCTCCACCCTCCGTGCCGTGGGGCCTGGCTTCGATTCCCAGCAGGAGCAAAAAAAGGGATATTTGTGCTCCTGGTTCTGGGTGTAATGTGTGTGTGATGTGAATGTTTCCGGCATCCAAGATACAAGTCTTTGACCTTAGTGTGGGGCTGTGATTGTAAATGCGTTTGTTTGTTTTTTAATTAGAATCAAAACTTTGGCCAATCATTGATATAATCCGCAATGAAAAGTGTCAACGTAACATAGGCGACAAAATGTAGTAAGTATCTTAATTTATCTTGAGTTACCTAGAAGCTCGATGACTTAGGTAACTTGGGTATTTGCTGTATAGATGTATAATACTATAGTTTAGTTTAAGGAAATATAGGTAATTGGCCTGTAGCTTTCGTTTCTATGTTTATCATCCGTAAAGCGCAAGAGAGGAGTTCATTGCCTGCGTCTTTGTGCCTGCGTCTTTGTTCCCTGAACGGTTCAATCTGGGCGTCTTTAGGTCTAGAGTGAATAGGTACCTTCTAGACAAACATCTTCCATTTTCGGCCGCATCGTCACTATTCATCAAGTAAGATAACTGATCAAATGCTTATTGGTCAAATGCTTACCTATCTAGTGTATAAAAAATGATAGCGGAACATAAACAACATAAAATAAAAAATGTAGTATAAGCGATAATCCTGCCTTACTTTAGTAAGGTCATAAAGGTGAAATTCGTAGCAAGTAAAATTAAGATGTACGTTATGCATAAACTTAACTGTTTTAGTTTGTTATAGTCATGCTTTGATGGTAATATAGCTTCTTATTTATATCAAGCTCAAGTCCGTTCGTGTATGGAGTACTGCGGCCACCTGTAGGATGGCTCCGTTAAGTACCAGCTTGAATCTCTTGAGTCCATCGACCGGCGAACAAAAAGACTCATTGGCTTGGTAACATAAGCTAATCGAGTCGAAATTGTAGTCTCGGTCACTGACGTAAGGTCGCAAGGCTATCGGTATTCTACTGTTTACATTTTGGAGTGTGCGCAGGAATTATACTAGCTAATTCTCCCATGCCCGTTTTACCATCAAACAACAAGACAAACCGTCAAATGCCACCCAGCGAAGGAATGGACCGTTTGTTGTAGGTCGATGATGACAATTTTAACCACAAAAATAAATGATTAAACATTAATTAATATTTAGCAGTAACAGACCATTGAGCTGTTACTGCAACAAATTAATAAATAATAATAATAAACGCAAACGCTTTCACACTCACAGCCCCATTCTAAATTCGATGACCAGAAAAACATATTTTCCTTGCGGATAAAACTAGTGTTCCTACCGGGCATCAAGATCGATAAAAAAATCGATTTTGACAATTTTTTTTGCTTGGCAGATTATTTATACATCCTTATAAATTTTATTGGAATCGATCAAGCCAAAACCAAAATATTAGCGGTAAAGTCGGTATTGTTAAGCTTGGCTTTTTATGATTAAGACCAATGCAATGGTAAAATGTGACATTGTTTTGTTTTCTTATGTTATTTAGAGTTGAGAGAAATTCTTTCATAGTTTACACATCTTAAGGTTACATCTTTGGTTCCAATAATGAATTAAATAACAGGTCATTCGAGACAAACGTGCTCGGGAGTCGCGGACGCTGAGGTCAAATGGTAAAGGGAGCGATGATATCGGCTGGCGTGCGGTGGCCGCTCGTGACTTACCTTTTGTGTTGGATAATACACAAGTTAAAAGAGTACAGCGTTTCTAATCAATTTTTTTAAGATCAAAATTCTCTTTTACTTCTATTATCTACTAATTTACCCCCCAAGGCTTTAATCAGCTAAGCAAAAGCAGAATCCGAGACCTCGTGAGAACTAATTGAAAATACAAAATCAAAATCGTTTATTCACATGGGCCCGTCGCTAGTGTAAGTGGAACTCGTCGCTAGTGTTATAAAAAGACTCGCCGAAGCTCATGAACAAAGACTTCATCACCATGTGAATGTTGAGGCAATCCAGCTCCTCGACAACACAGACTTAGTGAGAAGACTCAAAAGAACTAAACCTTTTGAGCTAGTGTAGTGATGTGACAGCGTAATATAGTGAGTGCTATTAACAAAGAACACAAGAACAAAGTGTCTTCCCGATAATAGAGACAGTAAGAAAAGTGTTATTGGACACATTCTTAATATACTACTCTACTTAGCAGTTTTGGTCAAAATCAAATTACCTATTAGTCTTAAGGCTAGATCGTAATTCCAATGGTGTTCCAAACGCAATTGGTACATCATTATAATAAAAAAAAAAAAAAAATACCTGGGCCCCAAAGAGGCACTCATGAAAGTCAATGACTCTACTGCCAGATTCGCAAAATTGCAACCAATACAAATTATAATTACTCACCTAACTACTTTTTCTGTTAATAAGATGAGATATCTTTATTATTAGCAGATTTAAGATTTGTTTTCTAGTTAATAATCTCACGAAACGATAGTGGACGTCCACGCGGTTCCATGCAAAAATGCTCGCGCGATTCCCCACGACGACGACGGTTTCCGCTTAACGCAGTTTCAGGGATTAGACAATACTAATCAATACTGTAATAATATATTTTCATTAATAAAAAATAAATAATTATGTCTTGACTTTTGTGCAAAATCAGCGATCAAATGGCTGGTTTCGTCACGCAATATCACGTTAGAGCCCTTTCCGAGATTCAGATTTATATATATATAATACACAAGAATGTCTCGTTTAAAGGTACTAGACACAATTATTTGTGTTCAGGATGATGTTGAAACTCCCCCCATTTTGCAGCGCCTCCGGTATGTTTGCCGAGAACCACACTGATGGCTTCCATGCCATCATTAGAAAAAAGGTGGCGTCTCTGGTGAGAAGGCTTCGGGGGAGTGATAATAGCATCCTGAAAGTCATAGCCGATGACCCGCATGCACCTGTATTTAGGCATCTTGTGCGAACCATGATTTCGCAGAAGATGCCTCCGAAATACATGACTTACTAAGTTACTGTCTTCCTTATAAGTATAAGTACTAACCTTATTGTATTTTATTGTAAGTTTTTATTGTATTGTATTGTATTGTATTGTAAGTTTTCATAGTTAAGTAAGTATAGTATAGTTTTTATTGTATTGTATTATATTGTAAGTTTTTATAGTTAAGTAACTAACAAATATGGATCTTGTATTGTTGTCCGTAAATAAAAACATATTATTATTATTATTATTACTGTCGTGCCAAATTGATATTTTCCAACATAGTTTTTTTATTAAATTGTATTGTAGTTTACTTGCGAAGTTCTTTTCATAAATACTTGTCACGAAGCGATTATTTCCCAATTCTTAGAGAATATGTAAAACTATCACCTAGTGCCAAAATAGGCAATTAAAATGATATAAATGACAATAATAAGTCGTACTTTTGACAGCACCCGAACGTACGAAACTGTTTTTATATATATTTTTTTATGTACGATACACAAACGTTTGACCACAATCAAAATTCATGTTGGTAAATTACAATTTGGTACGATATCAAATCACTGATTTTAGACCTATTTTGTCACTTGGTCTATCTCAAAAACGTCTCTATGACTGCATATAATATCCGTTACATCCTCTCATATAAACATTATAAAGGAGAAAGTTTATGAGAGTGTTGTTAATTCTTTTGATGAAATTTGGTATGAAGGTAGCTGACTGGATTAACACATAGGCTTTTATCCCGGAATTACCGCGGGTCCGAGACCTACGCGGGTAAAACCGCGGGGCGCATCTAGTGAAACATAAAAATCAAACAATTGCTATTAAGAAAAAAGTAATAAACAACCTCAAAAGATTTTCTCTATAAGACAAAATGTAAGAGCGAAATATCGGAGCGTACTAGTTGAAAATTTCGTATTATCTTGGACCACATTCAAATAGCTCGGACAAGGTAGTGGGCGAAACTGGAATGAAGCTGCACTTACGATTGTTTCATTTAGGAAACCCTCCTTTGCTTAATGAGTCATTGGATAAGCATCTCTGGAAAGTTATAGAGAGCAAAGGCGCCTATCTCTTAAGGGATCCTTAATCTCTTTGCATAGGCGCCTATCTCTGAAGTTATCCTTAAAGCTGTATCATATTATAAATGCACAAGTGTGTATATGATTCAACTACCCGCTGACGTGTAGCGCGGGTTTGATTTCTGTTTTTTTATTATTTTAATGCTCGATAGACAAGCATTTGACCGCGATCTTGATCCATCCACGATGTAGACGAAGATGTAGCATGCTTGCCTTGAATGCCATGTTTCCAAGAGTTTTCTACCCAAGGGAAATTTGTGTTTGGTTCTGGGTATGATTATGAGTGATGTGAATGTGTCCGCCAACCATTATACAAGTTTTACAAAAAAATGTGTGGAGCTGTGAGTGTGAAAGTGTTGATAAGTTTATGTGTTAGGAACAGCTATTTTATATGGTGCTACTGTAGAAGTAAAAAAAAAAAAAAAAAAGCTTTTTCATCCTTGTTACGTTATTATTGTCCACAAATAAAAATAAACTGATTGAATCATTATACTTTCATTAGTGTCTCATGTTAATAAACGATTTGAATTTGAATTTGATGGTTAGTGATATATGGTATAGAAGATATTGTCCAGGATGTTAATCAAACTAGGCCTAAAACATATGATACATTTGGTTCTTCTTTTAATAAATAACAAATAGTCTATTTGGGTCTTATGGACACAGGCAAGCCCAAAATCATCTAATATTAAACAAAAAATGTCGATCCTCTATTTTGACGCCGTGATGCCGTCGTATAATAAAGCCCAACTTCTGATCGTGAGTCGCGGTTTCGAATCCTACAAAGGGCTTAAGCTTTAGTTAGCATCGTGGTAAAATCCATGGAGATAGAAAATGTTCTCGTGCCTGCTTGGCTAGCTACCCTGTACAGTCGTTAGTCACAGTCGTAGAAAAAATTGCCGCTAAAATCAAAAGCTCATCCAGCAGCTATACCATACTTAAGCGCCTGTAATTCTAGGTCTAACGTGTTTACCATCATCACTTAACATCAGATGATAGTAGCCTATCGTATTAAATTATTTTATAGAGATAAAATAATTGAAACGCAAGCAAAGCTTAAAAAAACCGACTTTACCGCTTAATCTCCATCCCACTCCATCTCCACTTCTAATTATATGGAACAAACTTGACACCGTACCCTTTCAAATAAAAAATCTAATTTTCTAAATCAGTCCGGTCTTCGAGTAATCATGTAACAACCATACACAAGTAATAAAATGAAATTATCATCAATATAGCCGAAATCAATTAAATACTAATTATTTAGGATAGCTCAAAAACTACTAATCAGATCGAGATAAAATTTAAATGGGACCACATAGGAATCACCAGCACTCAAATAAAAAAAATCATCAAAATCGGTTCACCTAGAAGAAATACAGTCGAATTGAGAACCGCCTTCATTTTTTAAGTCGGTTAAAATATAATACCTAAGTCATGAAAAATTAATAGACGGACACGCAGTAGTGAACATAAACACAAAATTTAACAACGGTGCTACGATGAACAAGAAGTAGATACGTTCCTAAATAAGCATGTAAATCGATGTAGTCGCGTCGCTAATAGGAAGTTACCTAATAAAAACCACAATATAATCTTATCTTATCTTATCTTAATTCAGCCCACCCATAAACAAGAGCGTCTGTTTACGATCACTCGGAACCCTTTTTGTCTCTTACCAATCTTGTAGGAGATAAACCTGGAACGCATATAACAGAAGGTCAATTCAATAGATAACTGAAAAAGTCCATATTACAACAAAACTTAACATAATTTCATAAAAAAAAAAGTGTTAGTAATGTATAATTCTACTAATATTATAAATCTGAAAGTTGGTGTGGGTGTGTGAATGTTTGTAACCACGTAGCTCCGTAACGAATAAACCGATTTTGATGAAATTTAGATAGTAGATTGTAAGGTTTCCAGTATAACCTTAATAACGGGGCACGGCTACTAATTAAATGTAATAAAACTTTAAAGAAATCTAATAGTATATATGCTAGATACCAAAAAATATATTTAGTCCTTTATTAACATTAGCAAATAACATTAGACACGTATTTTTTGTTTGTCAATTAAATTAATAAATAGTGCGTTGAAATTCAGCGTGACATCACTTCTCAGTATACAGTCAATTTCTACTGATTTCTCAACTAAAAAAAAAAATCCTTTCTAAATTTATCACTATAGTAAAGTTCTGCCTAGCATGGCTAATGCTGTATAAATATAAAATCAATAAAAAAATATGTTAAAATTTTTGTGGTAATCTAACTGACGGACTAATTATATCATTTTTACCCAGGCATCATATCTATTACACATGGTTCAATGATGCATGATAGGCCAACATTAGACCACTATCTCATCTGAAGAGATGATGCTGTCGAAAATGTAACATGGTAGCTTATAAGATATCTAACCACAAGGTAAATTTACTCGTGACTTAAAAAAACCCACAGGTTATAAATAAAAGACGCAGGCAATGAATTTACATGTTGTATTTATTTACAACCGACTTCAAAAAATGAGATTCTCAATTCGACTGTATTTTTTTTATATGTATGCTTCGCGATTTCTCTTGCAATTATGAATCAATATTGATGTTTTTTTTTGTTTAGTATATTATATTTCAGAGGTGGTCCCATATAAATTTTATCGAAATCGATTCAAGTCAAAACCAAAATATAAGCGGTGAAGTCGGTTTTTTATGCTATGCTTGCGTTTAATTATATTTTAACAGCTATGCAACTCTGTTTGAAGTTGAGATACTGCTTTACTTCTTTCCTGTGATCAAACTGCGGATAAGCACATGATTTTAACCATAGTAGTGTAATCAACATGCAGTAATTAATCAAGATACATCGATTGCATCTGATAAGTGTGACCACCAACAGAGCGAGAGAATGTTGTATTAAAGTTGTTTGTTTACGTATCTTTTTTGTTTGATCTGTGGTCAACTATGTATGGGAAGAACGTCGAAATTAATTAGTAACTATGATTTATCATAAGAAATTATGTTATACTAGGCGTGCCCCATGGCTTTGCCCGCGTTAATTAAGTTAAAAGTAGCCTATGTATTATTCCGGCACCTAAAGTATTCACATTATAAATTTCATCCAAATCGGTTTATTTTTTAGGATACGTGGTAATAAACATTTTCACACACTCACACAAACTGTCACATTTATAATATAAGTGGTAAGTAGGATTTTCTAAGCTATTAATGTCAACATAATTATGCAGACACACTGGGTCCGTGGGGACCGGGAGCTCATTCTATTTTCAAAATTCTATCAGAGCGCCTGGTTGAAGCGACGCGTGATCAAAATGCTGGCACTAATTTGGCTCAACGTATTAGCATTGCAATTCAGAGAGACAATGCCGACAGCATGATGGGAACGCTACCCACTGGTAGTGGTCTTGAGCACTTGAGTTACCTATAAGCTCGATGTCTTGTAGGTAACTTAGTACTTTGCTGTACATAGTTTTAGTTTAGTTTTAGGAAATATAGGCAATTGGCCCGTAGATTTAGAAAGAAAAAAAAAAATTATGCAGTAGTAAATACGTAACAATAGTTTGGAACAGAACCCACTGTTAGTGGGCTTGAACACTTGAGTTACGCTCGGTGCCTTGTAGGTAGCCTAGGCCTTTTTCTGTATATATGTATATAGTTTGAGTTTACTTTTAGGAATTGTTTATTATTTGAATTGTTTTATAACTTTGTTCCATCGTAAAGTTTGTACCTAGAAAATTAAAATACATTTTTTTTAAGAAAGATTTATATTTTCATTGTTTAAGACAAAGGTGCTTGCTTTTTAACGTTTTATGAATGACTTTTTTTCAATAACAAACGTTTTTTTTTTTCAAATTTATTGACTCTATCAATAATTAGGTACCTGATTTATTCCGTAGACAAAACATGTCAACAACCGACCAAACAAAAAGATAACATTTTTAATACCAAAGTTATATGATCGAGTTTTATTATGACAAGGGTCCATGATTTGTGACCCCCTTCCATCATTTGGGGCTGAGCGATCTGAGTTTTAAACTTTTTGTTGGACCCCAATCTTAGGAAGAGAATGGATTTGTTGTTTTATGACGTTGGAGGTATTTATTAGTCCCATTTTTTTAAGAGAACAAGGTATTTTTCACGTCTTCCAGCTTTGAATTCACGTATAAAACGCCTCCGTACTCGCAGTCCCGCACTTAGTTCAAAGACTAAGATTTCAACCATAAGAAACTGCAATGAAATAAAATCCATATTTGTGGAAATTTCTAGAAAAGAAAGAGAGAGCCTAGATCTCTCATTATCTAGAGTTAATTAAATTACTCTCTCAACTTTATTAATTTAATAATATATTTTGCAAATACTTGCATAGGTAACTTGGTATTCACCATTTATACAAACACACACACACACAAATAAAACATACGCAGTTGTACACACACTCAGATACTTTAAGGGGCGATGACTGTATCAATAATATATATATATATATATATATGTATAATGTAAATCCGTTTTTGGCTGTAGAAGATATCTTAAATTATAAACTATGTTAATTAAGAGCTGTGTATTTAGTAACATAAACAAAATAAAATAAAAAATAATTAATGGTGCGTACTTTATATAACACTAGCCGTGCACCGCGGCTTCGCCCGCTATTTTTAAGTTAAAAAGTAGCCTATGTGCTAATAGGTATAAGCTATGTATATTCCAAATTTCATCCAAATCCGTTCAGCCGTTATAGCGTGAAGAGAGAACAAACATTACACACTTGCACACTTACATATATACTTGCACACTTACACACAAACTTTCGGATTTTTAGTATTAGTAGGATTAGTAGAATAGTAGGATAATTAAATATAAGTATAGCGAAAGGAACTTTGTTCCAACCAGGTAATCAGCTTCAAAATAAGGTTTAAATGCGTTTCAATTATATGGAAGACTAGTTGTAAAGTTTCGCCCCGCGGTTTTACCCGCGATAGTCCCGGACAAGAATTCCAATATAAATGTCCTCTCCCTAAGCTCTACTCTATTTCTGAACCAAATTTTATCAAAATCGGTTTAGTGGTTTAGGCGTGTAAGCGTAATAGACCGAGTTACTTGAATCACGTGAACAAGTACATTCAATTTAATTTTTTATAATTATAGTATCGCTTAATGTAGGTATTCAGCGCAAGGTAGCTAGCCTCTCGGTTTTTTATCGGCACCGCTATATGGTAGACATTCCACAAATGCGGATAAAGCGTTTTGCCTTCACATTCATTGAGCGAACCGCTAAGGAATGGTACTCCTTGCCTGAGTCGGTGTTCCTTGATGAGTACAATAAGGGAGTCTTCAGTCACGAGTGAATAGGTATCTTCTAGGAAATCTTACTACATTGTCAATCTCATCGTCGCTTACCATCATATAATTATGATAGTGTGATAGTGGTCAAAAGCTTGTGCAACTTGGTGGCAAATATCTCGAATTTTTATTTTTTATTTTGAAAAATATCACCTTTTTTATCAGTCATAAGGAATCAATGCTTAATACTTCTGCAGATACTAACAAATATATCGAAATGACGACATAAATAAGCACTACAGGAATGCGTTTTTTCACATTTTTTCAGCGAGCAGACTTTTATAGGTCGTTCCAGAGGAGGCATGTGTTCGATATTTTTACGACCGATATCGTAATATGCTTTTAATTCCAAGCTCAATGCGGACAATAAAGCCGTATATAAAAATGAACAGATTATAAAATACATCTCAACATGTAATTAAACCTAATTTATGGTAATCGAAGGCATTATTGCCGCCATAAATAAGAAGGAAGCTATCAAATTATACCAGAGGCTAAAGGTTGGATTCCACTTACACGCAATCAAACGCCAGCGGTGTGCGTCCTGCAACTAGGGATAAAAGAAGCCGTTATCATCTCCTTTACCTCTACTAAATCAAGGTCAAAAGTTTTAACAAATAGGAGCGATGAAATACCCTGCTATTAATAAAGAATGATTTTTTATATTTTTTTAATTACTGCTCCTATTTTTAACTAAAGTAACTATAAACTCTTGTAGAACCATCTTGATAAAACTAGCTATTTGTTAATCTATATATATAAAAGAAAGTCGTGTTAGTTACTCCACTTATAACTCAAGAACGGCTGAACCGATTTAGCTGAAAATTGGCAGGGAGGTAGTTTAGAGCCAGGATAAGGACATAGGATACTTTTTAAGAACGTACATTTCTTTAATTTTTTTTTACATTTCGACATACTTTCCATTTTCTCATACGTCACTCGGATTTGGTAAAGTACTAGGCAAACATAAACATGAAGGTTGTAATAATATAGTCACGTGACATTGTAACGCATGCCGGGTATAGCTTCCTAAATATGCACATTCATTGACTGTTAGGCGAAACGAAGGTCGCCGGGACAGCTAGTTATATATATATATTAATCGATTTGTTTAGGAGTTACGATGGCACAGACTAGCAAAGAATTAAAAAAAACTAGGGATAGTAAATAATACTTTGTATAATTATACGTTACATGTTAAGTATATTATAATTTGTAATTTTTAGATTCATGCACTCTTTAAAATGTCATTTTCTTAAACACCGATGTCCAACTCTATTGCGTAAATCCTCTCCCTACAAAGGTTGTCTGGAAGAGATCGCCTTTAGCGATAAGACCACCTATTGTTACACCTTTTTGTAAATAATTATTTTCTGTTTTGTTTTTGGTCACAATTAAGGTGTTCAATAAAGAGTGCATCTATATATGTTTTTGCTAGATAAGCAAGCATTTCAACACCTTCTCACCTGATGGATAAGTGATGCTTTGATTGAAGATCCTCCTCCTATCCTACTGGCCTCCGTAGACTTGAGTAGTCAATGAGTTCCACTGCTGCGCTGTACGGGTTATTTACTTTGTTACGCCCGACTCAGTTAGCGCCGTGGGTATGTCCCTGCCCTCTGCGCCGTAGGTCCTGGGTTCGATTCCTGACAGGAGCACAATATACCATCCCAAGGGAGATTTGTGCCTCTAGTTTGTAGTGTGATTGTGTGTGTGATATGTAAATGATTTCGTCACCCACGATACAAGTCTTTAACCTTAGTGTGGGGCTGTGAGTGTGAATTAATTTGTTTGTTGTTTTGTTTGAGCGTTTTAATATGCCTCAGAGGAGTTCAATCCTTAAATGAAGTACTATATGTATAAATGATATATTAAATTTTATTGTTTTAAATTCCAGCTGTATAATTGAGTCATGAAAATCAAATGGTCAGTTACGGGCGAAGAATGGTCATGAATATAATATATTGAATTTTTGTTTCAATGCAGCAATTGATATATTGCGTTTTGTTTGATTTTAATCTTCAATAATATGTTAATTACATGTAGATGTTATCGAATAATAGTATCACTCATATTTTTGAAGTAAAAACTTCTTAAGGCGTGTTGAGCACTTTTTGGGTGAACAAAAATCATTGAACTCTCGTCATCGTCACCGAACGCTTTTCATGAGCTATATGTATACTGTGTATGTATATATGATGTATATTTTTCACTTCTATCGTCAGTCCCTAGGTCACTAGGTATCTATTTATAAATCATGGCACATGTCACGAGGTATCTATTTATAAATCATGCTACATCTTCAGCCGCATCATCACTTTCCATCAGGTGAGATAGTGGCCAAATGTTTACTTAAAAATATCAATAAAATTCGTTACGGAGAAACTTGGTAACAAACTTCATATACACACTCAAGCACAAAATTTCGCATACTGTGGTAACAAACCCCTTCCCCCCCCATGAACTTATGATTTAACAAAGACATAAAAAAACAACATTCAAATTGAGAACCTCCTCCTATTTTCTAAAGTCAGTTGAAAAGCCGCCTCGTTGGTATTTGATTAATAATTTAAACACATTCTCACAAACATGCTAGCGATTCACATACCTACGCGATTCGGGCGGTCTTGCATCTTTTAAAACTTTAAAAAGGTATAAAATATGTTTATTCTTTTTAGCAAAAGGATAAAACCTGATAAGTACAAACAAACCGACACGATGTAATCGTTAATATCGCGTAATAAAGATAATCATTGGAAATGAGTGTTAAGGACGTATTTTGAATATTTGTTTGAAGCGTTTTAAATGCAAATGTTTTTAAAGAAAGGTGTGATCATGTAAACGTTCAATAAAATACTTTAGTGTGGTAAACTTTTTTTTTTTTTTTTATTTGTGACAGGCTAGTGTTTGACCACTATCTCACCTGATGGTAAGTGACGATGTAATCGAAGCTGGTAAACACACTAGACCTGGAATACGCAGGCTCTCAAGGATAACGGAACACCGTATTTGGCTTGGCGGCAAACTTTTAACTTGATGGTGGTAAGCTACTTTGGTAGCAAGCCAGGCGAGCAACTCACAAAATCCTCTACCACCTCTCAAATGTCACCTGATTAGCACCACCCGGGGACCACGTGTAGGGAGTCAGACTTAAGGGGTATCCTCCTACGGACGTGGGTGACTCAGTCCCCAAAAAAAAACAGTAAACATAAACCAGTAAACATAAAAGCGAAAATGTGAGTGTGTGTGTTTGAAATAAGAAGGATTTAGAACTTTCAATAAAACGACAGAAACTGTGGGATCAAACCTATTTTCAATAAATAGGTACTTTTTGACTGTATTTAGAGTACTATAACTCATACACATATTTGACAAACAATAATTGAACTGCCTGTTGGCAAAGTTGGGTGAGCGCTCGCCTTCTAAACAGGGGTACCGGGTTCGATTCCAGGCTGGAACACAAGTTTTCTCCACAAGGAAAATTTGTGTTTCTGGTTTTGGGTATAATTGTCTGTGTGTGTGATTTGAATGTTTTTGACACCCACGACACAAATCATCGATCTTAGTGTGGGGCTGTGAGTGTGAAAGCTTAAAAAAAAACAAACAAAATTGTGTTTGCGCTATGAAAATGACGGCACCCACGAAACAAGTCATCGAAATTAGTGTTTGGATGTGAGTGTGAAAATGTTTATGTTATGTATAGGCTTCCTTATGTGGCAATCTAAAACGATGTGAATATTTTTTTTTTTTTTAAACAAACACTTTCTCACTCACAGTCCCACACTAAGTTCAAAGACTTGTATCGCGGGTGCCGGCAACATTCAATCACACACACATTACACCCAGAACCAGAAGCACAAAAATATCCCTTGGGAAGGAATTTGTGCTCCTGCCGGGAATCTAACCCAGGACCCACGGCGCAGAGGGCAGACCTGTCCACTGGGTCGTCAAACATAAATAAAAAATATATTCTCGACAACTGTGACAAACGTCGATCACTAGCTTTTTTACGATTCTAAATCTCTACAAAACGTTTATGTTAATGAATCAATTTAAAACTTAAATGAACTACCTATTTAACTCAATTTTCCATTTAAATACTTAATTGCAAGTGAGTGGGTGGTACAATCACCTTAACATTGTGTATTTATCGAAGTCTTTAGCGACTTGAAGAGGTTTTATTGGAAATAAATGCAGTTTAAACATGTCATGTGAATATTTAAATTGTATGTGTATTATTTAAAAACGTACACCATATTTGTTTCAAAGGAAGTTCATTTGCAATTGTTTATGTGAATTAATAGCTCCATACAAGCTCCATACATTAATAGCTCCATACAAATTTCCTAAATTAATGTCTAATTCATAATACTATAACTGAAACACAGAATGGGATTGGCGCCGCGGCAACTTCGACACAGCACGGCAAGCAGCGAAAATCACACTTATAGTATAAATCCGAAAGTTTGTGTGTAAGTAGGTATGATTGTTTTCTCCTCACTCTATAACGGCTAAACGGTTTTGGGTGAAATTTGGAATGTACATAGTTTATACCTTGGATTAACACATGCTAATTTTTAACGTGGGCGAAGACGCGACGTACATCTAACAAGATGATATTACATTTTAATAGTTTTATTGTGATAAGTTTTTAATAGCAAATTATATAAAATATGTAAATAATTCTCTTTATAAAAAATTTTTACCCATAATTAAATCTCATACACAATATTCTCTATTGAACTTTTACTTGCAACATAATTCAGAAAAAAATGTTTGTAGGTAATTTAAAATTTCAATCACAAACAAATGTATTCACACTCACAGCCCCACACTAAGTTCAAAGACTTGTATCGTGGGTGGAGGAAACATTCACATCACACACACATAAATAAATACGATTTGCAAAATGCCTTTATTTCACCTGTAAGTATTATTTTGCGATTGGTGATAACGTTATGGTGGTATTTATCCAGATTTTATACTCCACCATCGTTAAATTTTAAGGGTTTTTTTGGTTTCGGAAAGCAGCGGGATTAAACAAATATGATTATCGTTTTTTACGATTATTTTCATCGTTTTTGGATTATATATCGGAGTTTTTATTGGTAAGAGGGTGAATAATATTAATAAATAATGTAATTATATGAAATGTTGACACGTAACGGTGACAGGACTTGATTGTAATGTGATAAAGTTTAAATTTTAATAATCAATGGTTATGAAGTCTTCATCGGCGTTTAAAGATCGGGCATTCCATGTTCGCATATTATTCTGAGTTTTTTTATAAGCTATTAAATAATTTGTTCTGTTAGTATTTTTATTTGAATCTTTATTTTATTAAGTCTTTTAAACTTCCAGAGAATGCTATTGTCATCGCTAACAGTCTTGCACTTCTAAGTGAGGTATTACGTAGCGGTTTATCGTGGAGTTTTCAGCAATAATAGTTTCTAGGACTGACGGCAACGTTTGTTTGGATAGGCGAGAGCAAACAGATTACACAGCCGCGGGTTCAATCCTTCCTAAATGTACTACATTGGTTCGGCCTAGCATATCTATATATATAAATGTGGGACTTGGAAAATGAAACAGTTTTCACCTTTTTACTTAGTTATATTGTCCAAAACTTAATTTTATTACATAGTACACCGCCGCACAACATCTCCAAAAACCTTCAGCACACGAATCCGTTTCTTTTGTCTCATTCACCCTGACATTTCATTCGTACCTCCTTCCGTATCCGATATTCCGTTCAAAACTTAACAAAAGAGAATGTTACAACATTTATAATAATATATCCTACAGGTTCGGCCATCCTGCAGAGTCTGGTCCTCCAGACTCGGTTTAACAACAAATACTTCTAAAGTTGACCTTTCAAATAAAGACAGAAAATAAATTTTACATACTCTTCTCACATTAACCGAATCTTACATTTTGTATACTTATTGTTTTAATTATATAATTTTACATAAACAATCTGTAATCTTAGTTTTGATAACTTAATTTTAAATAAACAATTTTCACTGTTGGTTTTACTATCTCTACTTATGTTATATACGTTACATTATCCTTCTTATTCATCTATGTGTTGCAAAATTGACATCTCAAACAAAAGTTCATCTCCTCAAGTGTAAAATTTCAAAATAATACATCTTCTTTTACTTATGTTAATCTTATTGTGTGATAAAGTTTATAGTAAACAATCAAAAGCTTATTTTATTTACCCCCTTTATGTATACAAACTTTTAACCTTTATAGCTCTAGTTTTACTTGTTAATCTTATCTTAAATAACTTATTATATTCCTTATCTTATACTAGTATGTGAAAAAAACAAAGAAATCCATGTATTTGATAACAAAATATCAAATATTTTTAACAAAAAACAAAATATCTAAGTAGAAATTCACCTATTTAATTACAAAACTCTTTCTTAATTCACTAAGCATGAAATGTTTTAATGTAAGTTGCAAATATAAAAACAATTTGATATTAGCATAAAAATCTTATACATACTTATAAAATAAATTCATACAATACTATTATAGAATACAGTGCCTTTACTTCATGAAGTTTAGTTAGAGAACGTAAGTTTTAGAAAATGAGAAAATTAAATATTGGTTCAGTCACTAACCTCAGGCCAACGCTTCATGTGATCAGCTGCAGAAGTTGTACGCCATGGGCCCTCAGCTGCACTCTCGGCTTTCTCCACTTCGTATCGGTCTTTACCAATCTGTTTTATTACTTCATATGGTCCTAGGTACTTAGGTTTTAGCTTCATGCTGGTACCAAACTGTGTACGCTTTATGGCCACCAGATCTCCAATATTATACTGCTTGCTTTCTTTCCTTTTCTTGTTATAAGTTTTATTGTTCTCTTCTTGTATTTTCAAAATTTGTATTTTTGCATTCTCTCTCATCTCATCTCTTTTCTGTGAAAAATGTTCTCGTCCTTCTTCTTGTAATAAACTAATTAATTCCAAATCTTCTTTTTGTTTCATTTTCGTGCCCACTAGTAGTTCAAAAGGACTTGTTCCTATGCTTCTTTGATATGTGCTATTTATACATCTTTGTACTCTGCTGACATGCTTGTACCACTGCTTTTCATCTTCAATACACATCTTCGTAAGAACTGATATTAAAATTCTGTGAATCCTCTCGACTTGACCATTACCACGTGGAACGCCTGTAGTAACAGTTACATGTTTTATGTTTTCCGATTGACAATAATCAGCAAAATCATTACCGGTAAAGCAACTTCCTCGATCTGTTATAATTCGACTTGGGTTACCAAAATTCTGCTGATGCAATCTCAATTTATCAATAGTCTCCTTGGCTGCAGTAGATTTAGTTGGAAATAACCAAACAAACTTGCTGAATGCATCCACCACTGTCAATATATAGTTGTACTGCTTTCTCGTCTCTGAAAGTGGACCGATATGATCACAATGTATTGTACTCAATGGTATATCTTCTTTGTCGATGCTGTTTAAAAATCCTTCTTGTTTTCCTTCCTTCCTCATTGCCAAAATACATGGTATGCAAGAAACAATCACCTCTTCTATTTTCTTTGTGATATTTTTAATATAATAATCTTTATTTAACAAATCTATCATTTTCCTTTTTCCAAAATGTCCATTTTCATGAATTTTCCGTATAATTTCCAAACTCATTGCGTTAGGCACAACGATTTTACCTTCTTCGCCTTTATAAAGCAGACCATTTTGTTGATAATAGTCTAAGTATGGTTTATCCTTTAATATTTCTGTTATAGCCAAAAGTTCTTCGTCCTTTTGCTGAGCTTTCTTTAACTGTTCATGCATGCTTCTAGTGACTACACCAATGTACGGATTACGGCTCAGAGCATCCACGTGTCTCATTTGGGTGCCTGATCTGTGTTCAATAGTATAATCATATTCTTGTAGTAGAAGAACCCATCTGGCTACTCGAGTTGTCAAATCCTTTTTTCTCATTGTCATCTCAAATGCCAAGCAATCTGTCACAATTTTAAATTTTATTCCCAGTAAATATTTTCTAAACTTCTTAACACCTTCTACAATTGCCAGCGCTTCTAACTCATAACTGGTATATTTTTTCTCAGCATCGGTTGTTTTCTTACTCATATAATACACAGGATGTAAAAGCTTATCATTGGGATCTTTCTGCAATAATATGGCTGAAAAAGCTTGCAGTGAAGCATCAGTGTGTAATTCTGTGTTTAAATTTGAATCAAAAATCCTTAGTACTGGCCTCTCAGATAGTTTCTTCTTTAGCGTCTCAAAAGCTAGTATTTGTTCATCTCTAAATGTAAACTGTCTATCTTGCTTCATTAAATCAGTGAGTGGTCTGGCTATGGATGAATACCCTTCAATGAATTTGCGGAAGTAGGAAGTTAAACCAATGAAACTTTGTACCTGTTTGATAGTCTTTGGTTGAGGAAATTTCATCACGGCTTCTATCTTGTCAGTCGCAGGTGTCACAGTTCCATTTTCTATTATATATCCAAGATATTCTACTCTTCTTGTTAACAGGTCACTCTTCTCCCAGTTTATCAGCAGGCCATATTTAGATGCAACTCTCAACACCTCTCCCAATCTTTCTAATCCTTCTTCATACGTCTCGGCTGATATGATCAGGTCGTCGATGAATATAAGTAGATATCCTCTTGATATAACCTCTCTGAAAATTATATTGATAAAGCGAGTAAAATAGTTAGGACAGATGGATAGTCCAAATGGAGCTCGAAGAAATTCGAATTGGGCTGTTTGCGTCACAAAAGATGTATACTTCGTACTCTCCTCGCTAATTTTCAGATGAAAAAAAGCATCTTTTAAATCAAGTTTACTGTAAATTTTAGCATCCGAAAGCTTATCAAGATGATCATCGATCACCGGTAGAGGAAACTGGTCCTTCACCATCTTTGCATTAATTTTTCTGTAATCCACACATACTCGGGTTGAACCACTCTTCTTCTTTACTAACACTAAAGGCGATGCATACTCAGAAAAACTTGGTTTTATAATACCTTTATCCAGCCATTCATCAACTTGGTTGTCAACTATCTTCTGCTCATGTAGTGACAAGCGTCTCGGTCGCTGGGATACAGGGATGTCATCTTTCAATATAATCTTCATCTCTATTGGAGCCTCCTTCACTTGTACGGGTTGGTATGACTCCACCATTGCTTGGACCTCTTCGCGAATGTTGTCATCTTGTACATAGCACTGTGGTTGAGGGTTTAAATCTGAAATCAAACAATGCAACATACCACATACTTCCTTAAGAGCAACTATATTGACTGAACCTTTGTCAATAATAAGAGTCACATTTTCTAAAAATGGTTGACCTAAAATCACTCTGTAAGGCATTGCATTCTTAGGCACAATATAAAACAAAACATCTAAGCAGTGTCCGTCAATTTCTACCTTGCTATAGAATTTACCTAACGCACAAACTTTTGTAGAACCCAACCCAGTAAGCACTATTTTTTCCTTAGTATAATGTCCTTCATTCAACTCAAAAAATAACTCTTCTGTAACTAAATTTAAATCACTCCCCGAGTCTATTAGGCTATTTACTTCGATACCACTCAAATTTATAATTTTCATTGATTTTCCTTGATTGTCGTCAACTAAAGCTGTACATACATCTTCTTGCCTTGAGTTCGTGCACATTGTTCGCGGATTTCGTTCTCCAGTGTATCTGCTAGCGCTCGCTGCATTGCCGCTACTAAGTCCAGACTGCCTCAAATTCTTGGTACATCCCGGAGCTGTATGTCCAAAATCGCCACACCTGAAACACTTTGTACCTTTTGGACATTTAGAAGATAAATGTCCACGATCCCCACATTTATAGCAGCGTCGATCATCGCTCTGTTTAAAAGTTGACATGGGTGCCGATGAAAATGATGATGTATTCCGTCTTATGTTTCTCACAGCATTTTTCCTCATAGTTTCATATAAAATTAGTTTTTCTTTGAATGCAGTATAAGTTGTAACGCCGTATAAAATACTTTTATTGCTTTCATAATCGTCGATGCCCTCGACGATATATTGTATTGTAACGTAGTCCGGCACTTTCCCTCTCTTGCCTAATTCCTTCATATAAATCATGTATTCATAATAGGTCTCGTCTTTTTTCTTCTTTCTGGATGACAGTAGCTCGTGGGCCTCCTTTGAATTAATAGTATCTGGAAATTCCTTAATTATCGCAGTTTTTAAATCTTCAAACGTTTTAAATACCTTTTCTGTTTTCAACCAAGTCGCCGCGACGCCAACAAGTGAACGCCGTGCAATCGCCAAAGTCTGAGCGGGAGTCCATAAAAAAATTTCTGCATTTTCCTCAACGTCCTGCGCCCACTTACTAGACGCATAAGTTTTCTCCACGCCATCAAATTTCGGTATAAGGCCGTCGTGAAAAATCACCTTGTTGAATGACATGGCCGCCCCCGCCGTATGCGCCGACGCCTCCTCTAAGTTTTTTGACATCTTCACAGTAAAATCACCTCAGCACCTCAAAATAATAATTCTCACCCCTTATTCGCGTCTTCGTTCCTCTCAATCACCTCTAATTATTGTATCCGTCTTAGTAATAACGCCGCAACTCGCAAAATAGTCATCTCCGCCGCCGTGAACCACGCGGTCCACGCCTCGCCACAATTGTTCCGTCGGATAAAAAATCTTCTCAAAAACGTCCTTTTCTCGATTCCGGCCGAGCCCCCATTTGTGGGACTTGGAAAATGAAACAGTTTTCACCTTTTTACTTAGTTATATTGTCCAAAACTTAATTTTATTACATAGTACACCGCCGCACAACATCTCCAAAAACCTTCAGCACACGAATCCGTTTCTTTTGTCTCATTCACCCTGACATTTCATTCGTACCTCCTTCCGTATCCGATATTCCGTTCAAAACTTAACAAAAGAGAATGTTACAACATTTATAATAATATATCCTACATAAAAACATATTATGTGCATTGACTTTGAAACGGAGAAAATTAACTGTGTTATTACTGAGAATATGAGCTATGAGCTCAAACCTCTGAAAGCGAAGCACAATAAAATTGCCTTTACGCACAAGATTTTGATATTCACCGTATGGTGCCATTCATCAGGTGCAAGTCATAGAACGACTCGACTTGACACGAACGATGTAAGCCTTACCAGCCCGTGCGTCGCCTAAGATAATGTTAATAGTCCTTGAACAAAATGAAAATACCTTCAACGCTCATAGATAATCAAAAACAGGTCTGATTTGGTGGTGCTAATCAGACCATTAGACCAAAAACATTTTTCGTTTAATAAATAATGAAACATTAAAATAAAACCGCATTGCTATTTATATTATAAAGATTTTATTTTATAAGGCAATTGTCTCAATGACATAAACGCTTTCACACTCAAGTGTAAATGAAAGTCTGATTTTGCGTGATTTTATCGTATTTGATTTCAATAGTCTTTGTTATATCAATGTTTAATAAAACATTTTTTGCGATTTTTTTATTTGTATTACATTTTATGAGACTTACTAACTCGAAATAAACGAATAAACGTTTTTTTTTAATTATTTATTTAATGCATATAACCAAAGGCTTCAGAATCTATGTTGTATCCTCTAAATGTATATTAATAAATATTTTAATTAATTGATTGATTAGTATTTCATTTTTGCAGCTACATGAAATGGGTCACTTCTCCCCAGCTGTTGTTTTGAAATGGTTTGATGTCCATACGCAGAGCTCCACCTAAAAACTATATTTGGTCAACTCTGCTTCAAACTAAAGCAATCTAGTGAATAACGTAGGAAAAATAGGTACATTCTTATCAACACGCTGACTCACAATCACAGGCGAACAATTAACTCTACATCTCAATCTAAGGCCCCACGCACACACCCCGATTTCTCAGAACCGTGTCGGACAAGTCGGGCGATAAATCTGAACGCGCCCTGTAATTACACGTCGATGTTCATTAATAATGCATAACTCGATCAAACGCGATACCCGAGAGGCGTACACATGGGTGATTATTATTCGTGAAATATGTGGGACTAAAAACAATAGTTATTTTAGGAAAATAACTTGTTAAAGTTCTGTGATTGAACAAATAAAAAAACATATTTATAATAATTATATGCCTAAACTTAGAGCTGATCAAATATATTTACTGATATATGAGTATATTTAAGATATAATATATTTAAGAATGTATTAAATAGTCTAAACTAAATCATACGATTATAACGTAGACATGTCTGAATTACCTAAGTATATGTATTTTATAAAACTGACATAATAATATGGCGGAGGTCAAACACTTGCCGTATCACCTCCGCCATTTGAGGTAGGCAATCATGGAGTAACGATTTTAGGAAAATTCCACTCTTATCAACAGTCACCGATTTATTAACTGGTGATACTAAAAACCGCCAAAACTTGTCAATTTATGATCACGTAAACGAACCAATAAAATATTTCTAGAGATCACCCATCTATCTTAATCTAACATTATAATATGGCGGAGGTCAAACACTTGTATCACCTTCGCCATTTGAGCGGTAGGCAATCATAGAGTAATCATCATCATCATACTCAGCCTATCTCAGTCCACTGTTGGACATAGGCCTCTCCCAAGGTGCGCCACTGAGCCCGATCTTCGGCTCTTCTTCTCCAGTCGTTACCAGCAGCCCTACGTATATCGTCGCTCCACCTAGTCACAGGACGTCTTCTGCTACGCTTACCGATTCGTGGTCTCCACTCCAGAACTCGTCTACTCCAACGGTTGTCAGTTCTGCGGCATATGTGACCAGCCCACTGCCACTTCAGCTTGCTAATTCTTTGAGCTATGTCGATGACTTTCGTTCTCTGGCGAATTACTTCGTTCCGGATTCGATCCCTTAGAGATACACCGATCATAGCTCTTTCCATAGCTCGCTGAGCGACTTTGAATTGGTGGACTAGTCCTGCCGTTAGTGTCCACGTTTCGGCTCCGTATGTCATAACTGGTAGGACGCACTGATTAAAGACTTTTGTCTTAAGACTTTGCGGTATTGGCGACGAGTCCCACTCTGATCAACAGTCACCGATTTATTAACTGGTGATACTGAACACCGCTAAAACTTGTCAATTTATGATCACGCAAACAAACCAATTAAAATCTTTCTAGAGATCACCCATCTATCTCCTCGTTACCATTCGGGCATTACATTTTTTTATAGTTAATTATCAACGATACTATGTACCTTTCCCAATATTAAAGTAGATCTCTACAAACTCTAGCTAAAACTCGAGCCATATCTATTTAGCAAACTCGTATCCCAGCATCAAACGAAACCACAAATCAGATTACGCCGGCCACAGACAAGACCATAAACAACAAGTATCGTAATTTAAATTAATCCAGCAATGATTCAATTTGCGTGCAAAATATTACAACATAATTCATCGGTGTGCGCGCCGCCTTAGAACGTGGTGCCATGTTATTCTGTAAATTAAAACCCACCTTCGCACGCATAATCGACTGAGTAAATACTGGAGGGTACCGATTGATCTCGATTGGATATCGATATTTAATCGTAATGGAAAACTATGAGATACGTCAACTCAATGTCAATAACAACAAAACAAACAAACGCATACACACTCACAGTCTCACACTAAGTTCGGTGACTTGTGTCGTGGGTGCCGGAAACATTCACATCATATACACAATCACAACCAGGAATACAAATTTTCCTTGGAGAGAAAACTAGTACTCCCGCCGGGAATCGAACCTGTTACCCCTACTTAGAAGGCGAACGCCACCCGACTAAGCCAACGAGTAGTTCAATAAATAATCATAATAAAAATAATATGATATGTTTGTTTTACGTTTTCTCCTTTATCGCCGCCATATAATTATTATGTGAGCGATGTGCAGAGTCACACGCAAAAAAGAGCGAGTGCTTAATAATTAAAGCAAAACTAACAAAAACTATCTAGAAATACCAGTGACACTCGGAGGAACCGTTCTAAAACAAGTGACTGAATTTAAGTACTATTTATTTTTATTTCATTGTTTTTTTTTTAAGTTGTGGTGTATTACTATGATTGTGCGTACTAATGTTACTTATAAAATTAAATGGATTAATTTGTCTGAATAAATGAAGTTCATTATAAATATCATATTAAAGTCCTAATCTACTTTTACATATTTAAAATAATATGTGTGTTTTCATTCAACATAAATTAATACACAATGACGTATCAAACACTTTTAATGTTTTAAAACGAGAATCTATAGTAATCCTCGTAAATTGATTTACATTTAAAATGTTAATTACAACTTAAAATGCGTGGTGTTTATTTTTTCTGGAGACAAGCTTTATGCAGAGGATACTACAAGCTTTTACCTCTGGCTTTACTACTGCATCAATAAACTTATTAATCGATACAATTTTAATAAATAGACTTTGACTTAGTTAACGAGATCTATCGGTCGTTTGTTCAGTATAAATGTAGGTATATTACAAAAATGATTGTCATTGTTCAGTGTGTGTTGTTAATGTTTTCGGGAATAACATACAAACAACGCACACAAAAAAAATATTATACTAGCAGACTCGTTAATTAAATAAATTAATTAATATTTAACATATCGAATTAAGACTCTAAACAATTCTTGAATCCACTTGAACACACACAAAAAAAATATCAAAATCGGTCCAGCCGATTCGGTGGAGTAAAGTCACATACTATATACGCACAGAAAAATTATCTATTTGAGCAAGGTTAAGGTTTGGAACTCTTTTCGTCAATTTTAAGTTCCTGGATGTAAGTCTTCAAATATAAGGTGAATGCTTGAATCACGATGAAGCATGGTACATCTACGACTGCATCATCACTCTACATCAAGTTAGACAGTGCTCAAATGCTTGCCTATATCTAGCATAAAAAACACTACTGGGTATTTTTTATGCTAGTTAGGCAAGCATTTTTCCACTATCTCACGTGATGGAAAGTGAAGATGCGGCTGAAAATGTAATATGCTTGCCTAGAAGATACCTATTCACTCTAGACTTGAAGACACCCAGATTGAACCAAAGATGCAGGCAAAGAGCTCCACTCCTTCGCTGTTCAGATGATAACATACGTGTTTGGAGCAGATGCAGATCTTAGTTAAGATGAAGCACAGCATTCAGCAGACGTAATGTCCGCGGTACCGGCACAAGCTTTCTAAACTCACTTCTACCTCTGGGTGGCGCAAACAACTTGTTTCTATATTGTCGTTTTTATTATTGTTTCTATTTTGTCGTACAATGGATGAGAACAACTCTGTTGATTTTATCTCGAGGTTTATTGTTTCAGTTATTGTCCGAGAACGTGCTATGACATTAATTCATTTAAGAAATTAATTCTCTATAGATAGATCGGATCGTTTGATATCATTTATCAATTGACGCATCTATATTTTTTGTTGCCATTCTTTGTTGTTTTTGTCATCAATATTGTAGTTATTAATTTAGGCGATTGTCAGTTTTATTTCTATTATAATAATATTAATATTGATATACTAGACTCGAGTTTAATTCTAGTGCTTAGTTAGTCTCTAATATATATTTTTCTTTTTTTTATGCCCGATAGGCAAGCCTTTGATCTCAATCTCTTCCGATGGAAAGTGATGAAGCGGCCGAAGACGTAGCATAATTGCCTAGAAGGTACCTATTCACTCTTGACTTGAAGACTCCCAGATTATACCGTTCGGGGAACAAAGATGTGGGCAATGAGTTCCACTCCTTCGCACACCTGTACCACGTTTTAAACATACATACATATACGTAATTATAAACACGAGCATTACCTTCCTTTACGTCGTGCAGTAGGGTAAAAAGTAAGAAAATATTCTTTCGTTATCAACGCTTCTACATTTTTAATTAAATACAAATTGAACTCGGCACAAGTGGCAGTAAATTTAATTCAAGAGAGATAAGTGTTAGTAACTGAAGTTGCTTCTGCTCTTAAGATGATATTCGGACAATCGATATTAAACTTAAGAAACACTTTACATTAACGATATTAAGCCGCAAGTTTAATATTTTTTTTTATATTTGGTGATGAGATTGTAAGTTCCAGTTGATAATTATATAAGATGCTTGAACTTTACAAACTGGTTCTTTACAACGGATTATAGAGTCGGACTTTTACATTATCCGATCATAACTGTGGTTCCCATCTGATCTTAAACGATCAGTTGTTACTAAGATAAATAATACATTTTTCTTATAAACTGATCTTGATATCCGTTGGAACTTAAATAGGTGTATGTTTTACGTACCTAATTGATCATTGAAATACACAAACGAATTGGTATTAACAAATTTTTAATCTAAAACGGAGCCCCTCACGTTATGCTAAAATGTTCCAAGGTGTGCTAGCTTCCATGATCGGGTGAGTTCCTAGTGGTTAGATAAACGATCACTATGTTACCTTTTGAGCTCTATTGAACTTATCGACTGAATAATTTAAAGTCACGATTCAAAATATTGTTCGCAATATTTTTCAAGGGTATTACAAAAAAGTTATACACCCCAATGGAAAGATAGAACAAACGATGAAATAATTTTATTTTAATGCCGATATTTTCATTTACCTAATCCTGTGTGCTTTTGTGTACCTACCCAAATTCTAATCTATAAGCCCATAGTTATAAACATAGTTATTTATACATGTAGTTAACATTACCACTTTTATATTTTTTCAAATCTGACTGAAACAATTGCCAATCCTATGAAAAACTGTCTGTCATCTAAAACCGTTTCAATCTCGTTACCCAAATTAGATACCAGAACTTCCAAAATTTGCATTTAAAACGGAGAACAAAGGTCGGGCCGGTCACCTGGGCCATTTACTTAAATGTACCGGATTAGGGCCCGGGCCGATAATGGTCCATTTTAATTGTAAAAGGTCTAGCCTCTTCCGGACCCGGATTTGGCCCCTATTTTTGGAATAGTGTTATTGCTGTTACTTAGAAAGGTTAAAGCTTAAGGTCGACACGTTATGGTAAGAAGAAAGGTTGAGGTTAGCCTTATTAATAAGGATTTTATGAATGAAAAACTAGCGTTGGCCCTCGGTTTTACACACCGTGAACAATACTGTACATTTATGACTGCCTATTGGCTTAATTGGGTGAGCGTTCGCCTTCCAAGCAGTTTGTCAGGTTCAATTCTCGGCGGGAACACATGTTTTCTTCACATGGAAATTTGTGTTTCTGGTTCTGGTTGTGATTGTGTGTGTGATGTGAATGTTTCCAGCACCCACGATGAAAGTGATCGGACTTAGTGTGTGGCTGTGAGTGTGAAAGCGTTTATTTTTATTGTTATTAGATGACAATAATTTAAACACAAGCAATGCTTTGAAAAACTTGCTGACGTTTTACCTCCGTAACCCTTGATCAGATCTTGACAATTTTTATATGGGCTGGATACCTTTTCGAAAAAAAAAAACAATTTTCTAAATCAGTTTGGCCGGTCTGGTCTTCGAAAACCCAGTTGGCACATTTGACAAATATCGGCTCTCTGTGCACCGTGGGTCATGGGTTGTACTTTTGGTTCTGGGTGTGACTATGTAATTTTTCCGATACCTACAAAACAAGTCTTTGAACATAGTGTAGGGTTGTGAGTATGAATGCTTTTATTTATTTAGAAGGACAAGAACCGAATACAATTACTGGTCAATAATTATCAATTAATCAACTAAGCCTAAAATTATAAAAGAAATATAAGCCTCCTCGCCGAGCTCACGCTTGTGCAGAACGAGCCTAAAGTATTGTTGTATTTACTTATATCGATATCTCTTTATATAACATCAAATTACGATAGAGACAAAAGAAAAAAAACTTAAACTATGTGAAGAAAGGTTGGCCTTATTGCTCAGAGCGATCTCTTCTAGACAATCCAATATAAAATCATATGTTATTAAAGTATTAACTCGCTCTGTATAAGTAAGAATTTTAACGATACTAATTTAGTTTTTGTTTTTGCTTCTTTCCATTTCAATAGAAACCAATTATCGGCAAACAAAGCTAACCTATAACATCTTTTGCCTCCAGAATACCTCGGATTGCAGGAATTAAGACATTCCTATTGCCAATGGTCGGGCTTGGGGGTTGGGGCACAGGTTGGGGCCATTGTGTTGAAATTAATTGCATTTTCCCCCATAGGGGTGCATTGGGAAATGCATGCGAGCTCACACATTGCCTGGTATAACAGATAATGTATGGATTAGTATGAAAAGCTTCGTCGGTGGTTTTCTTTAGTCTTATCGGGTGGTGCAATGTTGAATAGCTGGTGTTAAAATTAATTAGAAATATGGAAGGGATTTAATTATTTTTTTATGCTAGATAGGTAAGCATTAATAATTATTAAATTAATAATCTAAATAATGCCTTCAATATATTTTGTCATTGCGGTATTTGATATGATTGCCAGTTATATAATTAGCTTCTTTTTTGTATGTCGGAGATATATTATATATGTATAATTCAACCTATAAAAATGCGACAGTATGTGTATGTTTTTAAATCACCATAAAAAATTTCAAATAAATTTGAATAAATGCAATCAAATAAATGTATTTTTTTACCGACTTCCCAAAAAAAGGAGGAGGTACTCAAGTCGATTATATTAATTTTATTTTTTTGTGTGTTACGTTATAACTTCTCTCCACGTGAGCCGATTTTGATGATTCTTTTTTTATTTGAAAGCTGGTGCTTTTCATGTGGTCCCATTGAAATTTGATTTCTAGTTTTTGAGTTATAGTCAATAATGAGTGTTTAATACATTAAATCTGATCAAGGTTCCGATGATAAAGCTGTAAAGTCGGTTTATTAAGCTTTGCTTGCGTTTAATTATTTTAAAAACTATACATAGAGGCGGCATCGCATAACTAACAGAAACTATTATTCAAAGTATTTCATACGGACAAAGAAAGACTAATTAAATTAAAATTGGTTTAGAAATCACGACTGATTTAGGATTTCTAGAACAATTATAATTCGCTCTTTCTACGAGCATATATTTCCTAAAACTAAATACATCTATACAGCAAAGACCTAAGTCTCCTACAAGGCATCGAGCTTATAGGAACTTAACTCAAGTACTCAAACCCACTACTAGTGGGTAGCGTTTCCATCATGCTGGCGGCATTGCCTCTCTGAATTGCAGTGGTAATATTGAGCCAAATAAGTACCAGCATTTTATTATAATTTACTATAACTAAAGATAGCCTAAGATTTTTTTTTCTGCCCTTATTTTTACCGTGGTATTGAGAGCAGAAAATCTATGTTGGAATTAGGTAGGACACCAAAAACAATTATTTAGACCTACGAGTATTTTTATTTGGGATCTATCTCAAAATGGCAACATTTCTCAAGCTGAAAATTATATAGTCCTCCTCATCGATTTCGATGACGGCGACAACGTAAAGTATCTGTCAAATCATGTACTTGAACGACAAATACGAAAATTAAACAATCATACTAATATTATAAATCCGAAAGTTTGTGTTTAAATGTGTATGTTTGTTTTCTCTTCACGCTGCAACGGCTGAACGGATTTGGATGAAATTTGGTTTATTAATTGGATGGATTGAATGGATTAACACATAGGCTACTTTTTAACTTGATCAACGTTAGAGAAGCCGCGGGACACGGCAATTTTTTTATGAGAAAAAATGTTTTTTTATGTTAACGTGTAAAAAAGATTTTTTTATTTTTTTTTATGCTTGATAGGCAAGCATTTGACCGCTATCTCACCTGATGGAAAGCGACGATGCGGCTGAAGATGGAACATGCTTGCCTAGAAGGTACCTATACTTAAAGACTGTATCTTTCAGGGATTTTTCCCGCTAGAGCTAGATTCAAACCCTAAAAGGTTTTCTCTATTAGGCACCCCAGCATTAATATAGGTTTTTAAACTCACTTTTAGACATAAACTCCAGCAAAACCTTGGTTCTGCTTGTAAACTATACGCTTCGTTATCATATTAGAGTAGCGTACATTGTACAATCACACGTCGGAAGTCACAACAAATCGTATTTTTCACAAAAGAGGAGTTTTCTCTCGCTCTCAAGATTATAATGCCTTGTTTGTGATCTATTTGTTGATAGTTACTTTTATTTACGAATAAAGTCAAAATAGAAATAGCTTTTTCATTTAATTTGGTGAGCCAGGTGAATATCGTCATAACTAAAACTGATTTTTTTAATGCAAAATTGGCAAGCCTGATAGAAGATGATGATGTGGCCGAAGATGTTACATGCTTACCTAGAAGATAGGTACTTATTTAATCGAGATTTTAAACATTTCCAGATTATACCGTTCGGGGAACAAAGATGCAGATAATGAGGTCCACTCTTTCGCTGTAAGGATGATGAACGTAGAAGCGAAACGCTTCGAGCGAACTGGACTGTTTAACTATTGAGTGTAAATGTAGTGTAGTTACCTATCTGGCTCAAAACATAAATTGGTGACTAAGTTTCCCGCACCCACGACACAAGTCTTCGATTTTAGATAAGTCTTGAATACGGGCTCAAGCTATAGTGGCTATACTACTGTAAAATTAAAAATAGTTTATTCACATGGGCCCCTGGCACTCACGAGTTAATGACTATACTGCCAGATACGCAAAATTACAGCCATCTCGAGAAGAACCTGGCAAGTCGGTACTCGAAACTCTAACAGAGTAATCCATAAAAAGAGGCAAAGCATAGATGCAAGCATCGAATTTTCTTTTTTTTTTAGTTTTGTAGGCAAGCATTTGAACACTATCTCACCTGATGGAAAGTGAAGATGCAGCCGAAGAAGTATATTTTAAAACATTGTTAAACAAGCATGCTACAGTTTAGAAAAGACCTATTCACCATAGACTTGAAGACTCCCTGATTATACCGTTTATTCCTTTCATATTCAAATTTCATACTCAATATGTCGGCAGATTAAGGCCTTTAATTTTTTTAGACAAATATGGTACTGTAGACAAAGCTAAAGCTATATAAATAAAAACGTTTTACAAATTTGCAATAACGAAAATTGGAAAGAATTATAAAAATGCTGGTACCAAATATTAAATTCACAATCTTCATGCTTTTTTTCGTTTTTAATACCAACGGAGGGTCTTTAATTGTATCTTAATAATTCACTATGAAATACAACCATGTGGCAGGCATAATTTTCAAGTCCAACTAAATTAGCGTTGCATTTCGTGAAGGCCTATTTCAAAGACATAGAGATTATTTTAGATTGAAATTAGATGCTAACTTTGTAGAATATTTCTGTAACAGATGTCCAAATCGGGCCTAAACACTTATAGTCTTTGAAGGGTATGAAGGGTACTACAGAATTGATTATGTTGTTAGAGCCCTAAAGCGGATTTGGTTTTAATAGTTTTCTTTTAGAAAGGGATATTGAAGGGCGTGCCTTGTGGTCAATGAGATGATTATTGGGCAGTACCCCATATCATTATACCTATAATATAGGTACCTAAAAATATATGCAAGGTAAATTGAACTTTGTGATCAAAGCGTTAGTGTTTAAATGACTTGCATTTTCATTTTTTTAATTAGAATTTATGAGTTTGGCAGGTGGCCAATTGGCAAAAAGTTAGCAATACAAGTTATAGAAATGCGGTTGTTACAAAAACTGACATTTACAAATCTAGTAAGGTTAAATGTTTTATACTGGATTAGGTTTTGTAAAAATCTCCATAAAAGAAGAAAAAAGTGGAGGGAAAATATTTTTTTGAGTGAAACTTTTATCCAAAATATTTTTTTTAGTCAAAACTTTTATTCTCCATTATAACAATGTGGGTACGTCAATTTGCAATAATAAAAAAAATTTACAAATTATACCAAATATCGTGCGTGGTGTCAGGCTTCCCTACCAATTCGGTTGGGTGGTCTTGGTATCCGGAAAATTTCAAGCGTGTCTTTGCCGGCTTTCTTATCCTCAGTTAAAAGCACACAAAATTTAGCAACAACAATTTTGACACCAAGCTTAGTTATTTCTGATGTGTCGTATTTGACTGAGGCTATCGACGCCTGGAAATTAGCCTGCCCTGACAGTAGTCTGCCTAAACACCCATCTTCTCAGAGACAGTGGGATAAGCCGCTTTGTGAGTTGGAATGGAAAAAACATTTAGAAACATCCAGTAGCCCCACAGAGCGTGCTCGTCTTCTAGCTGTGTCTCGTTGGGAATCGGGTGTTTGGTTGCAGGCTCTGCCTTCAAATAATTTAGGGACACTGCTTGATAATAACACATTCCGTGTAGCAATGTCACTGCGCGTCGGTGCTCCTTGCGTTGTTCCACACCGATGCTCATGTGGAGAAAAAGTAGATCGCTTAGGCCTCCATGGGCTTTCTTGTGTCAGAAGTGCTGGTCGTATAGCCCGCCACAGTGCTTTGAATGACGTCATCCGTCGGGCATTTGGGAGTGCGAATATCGCAGCAATTTTAGAGCCTAGTGGCCTTATGCGCAACGACGGTAAACGACCCGATGGAATGACACTCATTCCTTGGAAGATGGGTCGACCCTTAGTGTGGGACGCTACTTGTGTCGACACTTTGGCGCCGTCTCATCTTCCAACAACATCGCAGCAGGCAAGTGGCGCTGCTACCGCAGCTGAAACTTCGAAACGGCGAAAATACTCAAGCCTCGACAGAGGATACATATTTGTGCCTTTCGGAGTAGAAACTCTTGGTCCATGGGGACCAGGTGCACTTGAGATTTATAAAGATTTGGCTGGGAGACTGAAAGAGTCGACACGTGACCAAAATGCCGGTTTGTATTTTGCACAGCAATTAAGTCTCGCTGTGCAACGAGGTAACGCAGCCAGCATTTTGGGCACACTGCCGACCAATGACTTTTTGTATTAGGTTAGTAGTTTAGTTAAATCTGTATTTTCTTTAGTACATAATTATAATTTAATAAATGAAACATACCTTATGCTGATACCAAATTATTAATCACACATATTATTGTGCATAAACATTGTTCAAGTAATACTCGCTCGAAGCGTTTCGTTCCTACGTTTATCATCCGTACTGCGAAGGAGTGGAGCTCATTCCCCTCGTCTTTGTTCCCCGAACGGTATAATCTGGGAGTCTTCACGTCAAGAGTGAATAGGTACCTTCTAGGCAAGCATGTTACATCTTCGTCCGTATCTTCACTTTCCATCAGGTGAGATGGTGGTCAAATGCTTGCTTATCGCGCATAAAAAAACATGTTGAAAACTCTAACACAATAAAAAAAACTGCAAATTAAATTATTTACCCTTATGTAATATTATAATTAAATGCATTGAAGACAATAAGTCTACGAGAAACCTGACTTCTCTGTTTTTGTAGGTACGATTTTATGTAACATATTTAAAATGTCTTATTTGTTCTTCCAGCTATTTAAAACTCTTTGATGTGTCACAAGCAGTTTATTTTGTCACTGTGTCTTAAAATATAATGTTAGTTAGTTTGACTGAATGTCTTCATTAATAATAGCGAGATCAAATACAAAGTTAGTATATTTAAGGTGTTTTGAAAGCATACAATTTATATAGACAATATAATAATATTAGATTGCAACGCATGATCAAAATGCTGGTACTTATTTGGCTCAACGTATTGGCATTGCAATTCAAAGAAGCACCGCAACCAGCATGATGGCAACGCTACCTACTGGTAGTGGGCTTGAGCACTTGAGTTACATATAAGTGCGATGCCTTGTAGGTAACTTAGGTATTTTCTGTATAGATGTATAATTTTAGTTTAGTTTTATTTTGGAAATATAGGCAATTTGCCCTTAGATAGAGGAATTAAATTAATTTTGTATATAATATTTACATAAACGCTTACACACACAGCCTCAAACTAAGTTCAAAGACTTTTCGTTGGTGCCTGAAACATCCACATCACATACACGAATCACGCGGGCAACCAGAAACACAAATATCTGTTGGGGAGAAAATTTGTGTCCCAATTAGGAATCGAACCCAATACTCGCTCCCTAAAAAGCAGACGCTCAACCAACTACGCCTCATAAAACAAGTACCTAGAGACTTAGTTCACATTTTAAGCAATACATTTTGTAACAAATTCTAATTACACATTTTGCTAAATTCACCTCTAAAACATAATAAATCTTTAAGATTCCAATCCATCCCCTCCCTGAAAATTCGCTATAATTCCAGCAAATCCCCATTAATTCGTTCGGTGGAGAGAGTTAATCCGCTCTGACGTGCTTAATGTGAACTTAATTAAGTCTTATTAATGAACTCGCGGAGGTTGCTTGGAATTGATTCTGGATCAAAGTAGGTCAAGTTCTTAAGTACTTCAGGTGTAAAATTTACCTACTCTATGTATATAGAGTTTATGCCTTTTTTTATTGGGCACGATAGCATGTTCCCTACTCTACACCTCTGCTTTATAACATTCTAGCCAAAATTAAGCTAGCAAGAAAATTAAATTTAACTAATTCCGCTATATTCAAAATATCTAAGTATGTATCCATTGTCACTTTTTTACCAACTTCCCCAAAAAGGAGGAGGTACTCAAGACGACTGTATTTTTTTTTTATGTTACCTCATAACTTCTTTCCACGTGAACCGATTTCGATATTTTTTAGTTTGATCAAGATCTGATCAGTAGTTCTTGAAATATCGTCAATAATGCGTATATTCTGTGGACTACATTGACGATGTTCTCGTTTTTAACCGACTTCAAAAGTATGAGGTAACTTTTGAAGTCGGTTAAAAACGAGAACTTCTTTCGTTTTAAAAAAAAAGTAATAAGTAAAAAAAAAAGTCTTTGAACGTAGTGTGGGCTGTGAATGTGAATGCGTTTGTTTTGTTTGTTTGTTGTGAGCCGAATTTGATGATTATTTTTTTATTTGAAAGCTGACGCTTTTCATGTGATTAAATTTAATCGAGATCTGATCAGTAGTTCTTGAAATATCGTCAATAATGCGTGTTTAATACATCTAATCTGATCAAAGTTCCGAAAATAAAACGGTGAAGTTGGTTTTTTTAAGCTTTGCTTGCGTTTAATTATTTGTTGTATCTATTCGGGCGAACAAACTTTGTTCATGTGTTCTTTATGAGTAGCACTTTTTTATGTACGATAGGCAAGCGTTTGACCACAATCTCACCTGATGACTTGAAGGCTTCCAGATTATACTGTTCGGGGTACAAAGATGAGGGCAACGAGTTCCCCTCCTTCGCTGTACGGATGATAAACGTAGAAGCGAAACGCTTCGAGCGAACTGGAGGTACAACCATATATGGATGACGTTTGACAGAAAAAAACAGAAACGCACTAGTGTAGTGCGTTTCTGTTTTTTTCTGTCAAACGTCATCCATATATGGTTGTACCTCCAGTTCGCTCGAAGCGTTTCGCTTCTACTCTAAACAAGTTCTAACTTAGGATTGTTCTTTTGAGTCTTCTTCTCACTCTCACTAAATAAGTGTAATTCCTCTTTAATGTTCTCGACGTTCACATGAAGGTGAAATTCATATTTGTGAGCTTCTCCGTATTTTTTAATTATTTTGTCAACGAACTCTATGATGAGGAGTTTTTGATGGTATGATACATGCAAATTAATATTATAAAAATTAATAAAAAAATAAAGCTGCTCTGAACGTCATTCATACATCTACCTATACCTTCCTATCAGCAAAATTACAAAGCCCTGCCATGTCACCCGCCATAACCTTTTGTGCCGAATTCCGGCCTTCCCCGCAACATCTCTAACAAAGCATGTCACAGTCAAAGTGTTCCGGTCGGTCGTTTACGACAATACCTACCCTGTGTATGTATTTATGTATGTAGTGGTCTATTGTGAGAGTCTCCAGGATGTGAGGTGTCTTGCATCTTTGGTGGTAGGTTTTGTAAAGCCTACTTAAGGCGCCGTATATTTTTTTTAAGCTGCTAAGAACTGGTAGTATTCTGTAATAAGAAAAAAAAACATATTTAGAATAAACCTGACATTTCGGAACTTTTTATACAAAACGCCCTAGACGCGCGGCCCGGTCACTGTGAAGACAAAATATATGGCGCCTAAGGGACTTGATATACATGAAGCAAAGCGGCCAGGGCACGCGGCCAAGCGTCGACGTTTCTGTATAGGCTCTAGTGTAAAAAATAAACTAAGCAGCCAGAGCGCGTGTATTTATACAGTTGCAGCATTAGTAGCCGAGGCGCGAGGGCTTTTTGTATATAAAGTCCCATAGAATCTACACTTGGGGATATCATGTAAATAAAAGTGAAAGTTTTTTCGATGCAATTAATTTCAAACTTAGGTTTTTTTTAAATGTGATTAGGCAAATTGACCACCATATCAGCGGGTGGTATGCAATGATGTGGTCGAAAAGGTCTTTTGAAATACTAACATCATTAATTTTCTGACTGCATAAATGATATTAACAAACTACATTACTACATTCTTTAGAAATAAATAATACCTTTAAAAATATAAACATTTTTTTTAATACAAACCTTGTCATGACAATTACAAGCACAACAAAATAAATCAGCTAAATCGGTCGAGGCTTTCTCAAGTATTTTTTTGCAATGACAGCAATTGATTTTTATTTAGATGGTATAGTTCTGAAGCAAAACAAGTTTATATAATTTTTCGAATGACTGAGAATAGTGCGAAAGTGAGATGGTTCTAATCTATATATTTTTATTTGTTTCTAAAGTAAGGCAAGTAAATAGCTCATCTGATTTTTTAGACGTCCGCCTATAGTGAATTTGTGTATCGTCTTAAGAGGTTCCGTCAGAGATAGATCGAATTGATTTTAATTTTAAGGTTTCCATACATTTCCACACATGTTCTAGAACATTTGTGGAAATCTTAACAAACGAGATGTCAAGTATTATTAGTTTATATAAAATCAAAAATATTATTAAATTTTCAAATTCACGCGTCGAATAATTATTCAGCTATGCAGAAATACTCGTTGTTCACCGCGGATTCGCCCGCTTAAATTAAAATTACATTATTTATCTAATCGAATTGTGTCTAAACCATTATTGATTCAAAATCGGTCCAACCGTTAAGGAGGAGTTTAGTAATATACAATTGTATAGAAATAATATATATGTTTAGGTAGAGATATAATATTTAAAAAAAATCCCCTTCCCTTACAATTATTGAAAACAATCAAGCACTGAAAACGAATAAGAAATTAAATAATTTTACAGTGTTTTTTTTTTTATAAATAAAACCTCATTTAAAGTTTGTAAGTTAAAAATAATGCAAAATCTATATTCGTTGTAAATTTAATCTATACTGTACCTATGTAGAGCAAAAGCGAAATGTATTGACGCGTGCTCGATGGAGCCAGCGAGCTGTGAAGCCGCGATAGAGTTGATAAAACTAATAGAGTTTTGAATTAACTATGCACTCTCCATTCGATTTTAGCCTCACTTTGGGAAATGTTGACCTTCTATTTTTGGTCCGAAAAGTGCGTGTTAATTATTGAGTCAGCAGAAAAAAAACACATACCTGTATACACCACACTAATAATATAAATGTGTAAGTATGTTTGTTTTCACTTCACGCTGTAACAATACACAAATATAAACATATTTAGTTAAAAAGTCTGCCTCAAATGTTATAGTCAAAGTCAATTAAAAGAGTCAAAGTCCAGTCATAGTCAAGTTATGCCCTAGTACAGTTTTGGAGCGAAAGTGAAAATTACGATTTTCAACTTTGTATATTTTGTCTACACTCATGCACGTTCACAAACTGTGTCATAATCCACCAAAATAACAAATTAACACTCGAAGAATACAAAATCGACATCGTAATTTTTTATAATAACGCGCTTAAACTCTTTTGAGAAGTCTCGGATTATGTTCAAAACGAAATCATTGTCTAAAAGAATGTTCCGGAAAATATTGTATACCTAAATGTTTCTATTACGATAACTTAAAAAAAAATGCCTGTCTACGCATTTTTTTTTGAGCCTATTTGACGTCAGAGCCCACGACCTACTGGCTGATTTAAAGGAAACTTGACAGGTTTTAGACAACATCAAAAACGCAAATTCAATGTATTAAACAAACATTATTGACGATAGCTCAAAAATAGAATAGAATAGAATAATTTATTCGCCTTATAACAAGGATTGTTACACTGGGCAAGTCACATTGTTACAATTAATATCCGATAAATTTATATGTATCTACATCTTAAATAACAGTAGGTTAAACTAATTTATATTTATAATAATTCTGACACTTAACTAAAAATTGATAATAATAATTATAGTATGTAAATAAATAAAATTAAAAAATTGTTAGTTATATTCCATAGTAAAAAAAATAATTGTAGAAGCATGTCATAAATTAATTAATATTATTGAATTTAAAATATCATTTTCAAATATCTTACTTATCTAGTTTTAGCTGTGTCACATTATTATAAACATTACATAAATATTTTACTTAATATTCAGGATTAATTAAAATACAGATTTAGCTAAACTACTTACCTAATACAAAAAGTCATTGGTCGGCAGTGTGCCCAAAATGCTGGCTGCGTTACCTCGTTGCACAGCGAGACTTAATTGCTGTGCAAAATACAATAAAAAAAAAAAAAAAATTCATTAATAAGTACATAATATGATAAAATTAAATGTTCCTTAATAAATGAATATGTCATTAATATGTAAATGAATATGATAAAATTAAATGATTCTAATTGTTACACACTGTTGGAATTTCTTTTTCTGTATTGAATCACTTTTTTCCCCTTAATTCAGTCAATTTCCGAATATGTTCGCAACAGCCTTCCATTAAACGAACCAACTAGTAATGGACGAATCGTGTAGCTTCTATATGCATTATTAATATATTTTTATTACATAAGCTGTCTCTATAAACTTATATTATAGCTAAATGTTTTGTTTTCATGTGCTAGCTGTTTTCTGCGAATCCGCTCGCGTTTACATTAGTGATGATAGATTTTTTAATGGCAAGCGATTGGCCGCTATCTCAACCGAAGCAAAGTGATGATGCGGCCAAAGATGTAGCTTACCTAAGTACCTATGCACTCTAAACTTTAAAACACCTAAATTATACCGTTAGAGAACAAAGCCGCTGGCAATGTGAGTTACACTCCTTGGCTGAACCAGGATAAATGTAGAAGTAAAATACTTCAATATGATATAAGTCATAAATGGATGACAGTTTTTTTTAAACTTTCGAGAACTTTAATCATGTTTATATGAAAAAAATTTGTGAAATAGCATTATTTTGACTTTTTTTATATTTTTATGCCTGATAGGCAAGCATTTGACCACAATCTCACTTGATGGAAAGTGATGATGACTAAAATGAAAGCGCGAAAAGAACCGGTTTTTCTCATATAAACATAAATGGATGACGTTTATCAGTGATCGTCTTGTTGTTCGATGTTGTTATCTACGCCAGTGTCAAATATAATAATATAATATATAAAATCTTTTTTTATTAAAACTTGGTCTTCGAGTTATTAAAAAGCCAAAATTAATATCTGGCAATTAGATTTTAGTTATATTAGGCATTAACTATCTTGAGTGCTTTTTTATGCCGTGTATGATAACATAAACGCTTTCACACTCACAGCCCCAGACTTAGTTCGATGACTTGTGTCGTGGGTGCCGGTTACATCATCACACAAGGTTTTCTGTATTATGAAAAATCTAGACGCGAGATCTCTGTTCGTGGCGAACGGCTTGTTAATTTAACAATGACAATTTTAAGTAAAAATAAATTAAAAGCTTTCTCTACCTGTGATGGTAGCTATCGTATGGAGGTATAGATAGATAGAAAGAAAGAAAGAAAATACATTTATTTGACAAAAGTAACTTAATATTAAAAACAAAATATATAAAATAATTTATATGCCAAAAAGGTTTAGCTCAGCAATAATGTCGAGTTAGAAAAGAACTCGACGCTGGTTTTCAGTTAAACCCTTGCGGGTGGTACAAAACTTTATTAACAATATAAAAGGTAAATCAAAATTATTTCAATAATATACGCTACGATATAATATAAGATAGATAGATGACTCTTTATTGTACACCAGAAATAAAGTAAAATACATTAAAGACCTTAAAACAGCTAGTACAATGGGCGGTCTTATCGCTTAAAGCGATCTCTTCCAGACAACTTTTGGATGGAGAGGAGATAGCAAAATGTATTGCGTATGTTTTATACGAGGAACTGACATGATATACAATCTGTAACGGGTTTAAAATAAAATTTACTATATATCCTAGGAAATGGATAATGGAAATGCTTCAGTCGGCAAAACCGCCGGTCAAATAAAATATGACCTAATATTTACAAAACACTAAAAAAGTTATCAATCCATCCGGATATTTCAAGACCGAAAACGAACAGCGTCAGTAATTCCGGAAATATCCGAACGCTGAGTCTGTCCGTGCGGCGTTTCCGAACGCCGGAAATAACCGGAACAAATCCGGCCATCACTTTGCAGTTTATGTGACACACTGCTACGGGTTTTGTATAACAAATCTACAATAAGATCTCATTACAACGTTTATAGAAAGTTAAGGTTAGAAATTTTTAAGATATATGTTCTATTACAAATAACCTTAGCTATAAAAATAATGTTAAAATCGAATATCATGATTTTTTATTTAACTATTTGCTTTGTCAAAACGCAAGCAAAGCTTAAAAAAACCGACTTCACCGCTTATATTTTGGTTTCGGCTTGATTGATTTCGATAAAATGTATATTGGGCCAAACATTACTGCCGCAACATCATCTTCAGTTCACTTTGAACTCTCCAATATTTGCCTATCGTACCATAAGTGGTCAAATATGCTTATCGTAGGTAGGTTTAACATAAAATAAAAGTAATTTGACGACCCAGTTGGCACAGTGGACAAGTCTCCGCCCTCTGCGCCGTGGGTCCTGGGTTCGATTTCCGAAAGGAGCACAAATTCCTTCCCAAAGGATATTTGTGGTTATGGTTCTTGGAGTAATGAGAATGTTTCCGGCACCCACGATACAAGTCTTTGAACTTAGTGTAGGGCTGTGAGCGTAAATGAGTTCGTGTGAAAAAAAAATTTATACGCTAGTTTTTCTAGCTTTTTTCTCCTTACAACAAAAACCAATCCTTCTTGCATAGTGTGAGAGTTTTCAACACAATCACACCATATAACATTTTTTTACTTAGGTATGATGACGTACAATCGACCGCATCATAACTTTCTCTCGGGTAAAATATGGATAACACGCATGCTAATTAGCAATTAAAATAATTGTTAAATCGAAACTTTCATTTTTTTATGAAACTTTCACTTACACTTCAGGATTTAACGATTTGGTTGGTTTCTTGCGTTGTTGCAAGACTAGTTTCGGAGCAGTCGGTGCTCTTTCAAAAGTCGAGTACGCGCCTAATCCGGTCTATATATGTGAAAAACTAATCGTGATTGAAATCATTTAATCCTAAACAAATTTAAACTAGTCGTTCGCGCCGAACTGAGATCTCGCGCCTACATTTTGCCCCATAGAAAAAACTTTAGAGGTTAATTTCTAATTACTTTTTTTCTCTATAATAATTGTTTGATTTCTGTATTTATTGTTCAAGTTCGGGATATAACGGATATTATACGTAAGTTTAGCGTTCAATGTGAAGCCGTTTTTGAGATAGACCCCAGGACAAAATAGGTCTAAAAACTAGAATTTGAAGTCATTCGCTTATATGGTTTAGACGCTAGATGCCTCTGACAGACGGACCGACAAAGTGCTGAACGACTCAAGGCAACTTAAAGATCTCGCTGGTCTCGATCAATAAAATAACAGGGTGTGTTGTAAAGACACACGGTAGAAGTGAAACTATTGTATTACAGGGAAACATTTTTATTAATCACAGTGGTTACCCCCACCACTTTTCATCACACAAAAAAGTTGTCGATCAGTATTTCAAATCCCTCCAGTAAAAAGTTTCATTTCAACAAAAATGCTTGTTATATTTTCCGCCTGTATCTCACCAGTATGTCAACACCTACTGCCTATCGTAGAATTCGTAGCAGTGTAGCACCGTAGCATTCGTAGCACTCGTAGCGTAGCTCAATAACATGGAAAATTATATCGGCCTGAGAGAAACCAGCTGTGTGGGGGGCTTAGGACCAGGACAAAGCGCTAGTGGCGCTATCGGATTGTTTGGGGTTTAGGATTGTTTTCACTTTTTCGAAAGAGTTAACATACTGTTAGAAGACTTTGCTACATTTCGAGCAATGTCGGAATTTATTTCACAGTTACTGTACAGCTGCTGTATTTTTTTTTTTTTAGGTAAAGACATATAGACGACCCAGTCGGCGCAGTGTACAGTTCTCCGCCCTCTGTGCCGTGGGTTCTGGGTTTGATTCCCGGCAGGAGCACAAAATTTGTGCTTCTGGTTTTGGGTGAAATGCGTGTCTGATGTGAATGTTTCTGGCATCCACGATACAAGTCTTTGAACTTAGTGTGGGGCTGTGAGTGATTTAGTCAAGAAACACAAAATGGGCAATTTAACCTGAAATAAAGAAATTTGATTTGATTTGATATGCCAATGTTTCCAGCACTCACGATACAAGTTACTGTGGGGCTGTGAGTGTGAGCGTTTTGCTTATACTCTTTTTTACGGTGGGTTCCCAACGAGTCACACCAATCGAGTGACACTGACTACTATCACATTAACACGAAGTGCAAATTTCAATGTTTTCTACTCACTTAATCGTATCACTTAACATGTCATCGGTATCTATGTATTAAGTACTAGCCGTGCCCCGCGGCTTTGCCCGCTATTATCAAGTTAAAAAGTAGCCTGATAATTAATTCTAGGTATAAGCTATGTACATTCCAAATTTCATCCAAATCCGTTCGGCCGTTAAAGCGTGAAGAGGGAACAAACATACTTACACACTTACACATTTACACACTTACAAACTTCCGGATTCGTAATATTTATAAGATTATTTGCAATAAAAAAATTTAAAACTTACTTTTCAGTTATACTTATTATCAAATTTAATATTAATGTTTTACCCTCCACTATACATCAAAGGGTCGACCACAGAGCAGGGAAGTCTTCACAATCTAAAAGCTCTTCTAGACCGTGTATCAAATATATGAGTAATCTTACTGACCTATGTCACTCTGATATACCCGTTCATTATATTTGAACCCTCTCGTTTTCTACAGACTTCATATAAAAGGAGGAGATACTCAAGTCGTTTGTATTTTTTTTTTATGTGTATTACCTCTTGTATTAGTTCCACGTGAACTATTTCGATTTTTTTCTTTAGTTTGAAAGATATTGCTTTCCAATTGGTCCCATTTAAATTTGATCAAGACCTGATCAGTAGTTCTTGAAATATTGTCAAAAATGCGTGTTTAGTACATCTAATCTGATCAAAAGTCCAAAGATAAAGCGGTGAATTCGGTTTTTTTAAGCTTTGCTTGCGTTTAATTATTTCTCGAAAGTTTGACCACTACCTCACCTGGTAAGCTACGATGCGCTCAATGATGGAGTACGTTATAATGCTCCATGGTTACAAAAGACAAACAATTTGGCATATAAAACGCCTTACCCAAAGTTCAAGGCCAAATGCTATTGATCCAAAAAGGGTTTCTTCCGGAACTTCCACATCAATCACTTAGTGACAGGTAATTGTCCTTGAAGGGAAAAAAATGCTGATTAGAAGATAAAAGTAAGGGAGGGTAAATAGGGAAAGTATGACTCATTTACCCTCGACGCAAAAACGACGGGGTGTTATAAGTTTAACGTGTGTGTGTGTAACATCGTAGCTCCCGAATGGATAAACCGATTTTGATTTTGTTTTTTTGTTTCAATCAAAATCAAAATCGTTTATTCACATGGGCCCCAAAGAGGCACTCATGAAATTTAATCATTCTACTGCCAGATTCGCAAAATTACAGCCATCTCGATAAGAACCTAGCAAGAAACTCGGCGGCGCATTTTTTTTTCTTTCATTTTTTTAAATCGTTTCTTAATACTAATACATAATTATATTTACCTAGGTTACTATATTATGTAGTCGTTAGAAAGCGCTTGTGCAGTTTGCCTCCATGCATCCTTGTCATTAATATAGTCGATCGTTTCATAGTAAGCTTTCTTAATTAATGCCCGTTTTATTACAGGTTTGAAAGGTGAATTAGTCGAAGTGTTCTTAGCTATGTTTGATAAAAATCGGTGCAGCTGTTTTTCAGATAGAGCATCGTCGGGGGTTTATCAAAATTTTATTTTTCCACTTGTTTATACGTACGGCTCTACTCTAAGTTCAAAGACTTGTTGTGGACACGTGTTCGAACACACATCATCTTTACAATCAAACTCAGAACCAGAAACACAAATGTGTTGAGATAGGATAATTGCTTGTAATGGGAATCAAATCCAGAACTGGCGACTTTATAAGAAAACCAGATAAATAAATATTTCGTTAGAATATACACGATATGAGAATGGGCTCTTTTCTACCGCCTTCACAAAAAAGGAAGAGGTACTCAATTCGACTGGTTTTTTAAATGTGTGTTACCTATCTTTCCACGTAAACCGTAAATAAATATTGAATATTTTTCTTTGTTATCTGTAAGCTGTTGCTTTCTTTTTGGACCCATTTAAATTTGATCAAGATTTTATGAGTAGTTTTTGAGTTAATGCATGTTTAATACATTTAATCTGATCAAGGTTCCAAAGATAAAGCGTGAAGTCGGCTTTTTTTAATAATTTATAATGATAATTTTATATCTATAACAGTTTGAAAGCTATTTTATTATAAGACTAGATAAAAAATATATACTAGATTTTTTATTTTTTATATTAGAATTATATAATAGATAAATAATAAAGAACATTTGAATAAAACAAAAAAAAACAAAAATTATATAATTCTGCTGCCCTGCGGCTTAAGCACTTGAGTTACCCATACGCTCGTGCGTTTTAGATAACTTGGATTATTGCTATATATATACCTATGTATATAGTTTTAGGAAATATAGGCAATTGGCCCGTAAATTACTTATAATAAAAAAATATATAAATACTCATTATATAAGTTATTTAATAATAATTATGCACCTTATTTAATGAGCACAATCTATTATATTTTACCATCACTCTTTTTTTATTTATGCCCGATAGGCAAGCATTTGACCACAATTTCACCTAATGCAAAGTGATGATGCGGCCGAAGATGTAACATTTTCGTCTAGAAGATTCCTATTTACTATTGACTTGAAGACTCCCAAATTATACCGTTCGGGGAACAAAGACAAGAGTAATGATTTCCACTCCTTCGCAGTACGTACGATAAACGTAAAAGGGAAACGCTTCGAGCGAATCGGAAGTACCTATGTGAACCATATAATGTGGATGAAATTTGACAGTTTGACTTGTTATTAATTAGATTATTAAACGGGCATGGGCAACTAGTGAAAAAAGTCTAACGCTGTTTGACTCTTCCAACAGCTACGTAGTCCTAAATAAGAGGATTTTTGTTTCAAATTGGAATTCGGTCCAAATTATTTATTCAATTTGTCCGCAATAATTTAATGCCCAGCTGGCTAATGCCGGCTATCCGGAATTCCAGACTCGAGTTGTATTTTCCGGTATTTCCGGTTACGGTTAATAATAAATTAATCTCGAGCTTCTGTAGATTTGCAGGAGCCTCCGTTTTCAGGCTGTGGGGAGGTTTAGAGACTGAAAATCATTAAAATTTCAACATTTCAATGAGCCAGGGTTATTTTTTACGAAACAGTTTTGTTGTATCATGTTTTTTACCGAACGATAGATATAAAAAATTGTTCTTAATCTGTATGAAAAAATGTTCAAAAACGTTTGAAAAATAGTTAGGTAGGTATATCGAAAAAGCTTTCTCGATATACCTAACTATTTTTCAAAAGTCTTATAAAACTCTAATATCGATAATTATCTGACTATATAATTGATAAAGAAAAAAAAGTTAATTCTTTAGATAATTGAAATAAATGATAATATGCAATTTACGAATTCTAATTCACCCTCACTTTGACTTGTATCATGGGTGTCGGAAACATTAACATCACACCCACAATCATATCTAGAACAAGAAGCACACATTTACCTTGGGATGAAATCATGTTTTTCCACCGGAAATCGAACCCGATACCCGTTGCTTTAAAGGCGAATGCGCATTCAACGAAATCATCGGGCTATTCAGTGCCAAAATAAATAAAAACTATTTCAATTTAAATGGTATAGCTCTCACGCAAAATGAGCTTTTATGATTTATCGCTCTAGCGATAATTATAATGATATGTTGCTTAAATCTATATATCTATCTCTTTTTAATGTAAGGCGAGTAAATAGCTCATCCGTTTTTCTACACCGAATAAAATAAAATGTATAATCTTGACACAATTTCTTAAAAACACAGTCGCATCCCGTCCCATTTTTCCCCAACCTAATTAAGTCATTTCAACCGCGAAGGCGGAACTAACCAAATTAATTTACCTCATTTGTTTTCCAATTAGAAAGCTTTTTACGGAAACGTTTTCATAAATCACTCTGCCACGACAAAAGGACCTTTATTGTACAGACAATAGGTATGTGGTTCACGCGTGGACAAATACGGGGCTTTGTGCAGGCTCAAACAAAATAAGCGATTCGTCACGGCCGGCGTAAAATAGGAATGGTCGATTCGTCACAGATACCAATGTCGGAATATTGACTGCCGGTAGAAGGGACTTTCAACTTTGTACGAACAAAAGTCTTTTGATTAAATTCATTGAATTAGAAACGTATTGTTCGTTCCTCTTAAGCACTATTTTATTTTAAGTATCCATCAGTACTCGAATTTGTATGATTTTGTACGTTTAACTTGCTTGCTTGTTGTATAGACTAGTGGGCAGTCCTAATGTCAGGATTTTCAGTCTGCCTGAACATCAGACATGGCTTAGCAACGGTTGTCTTACGACTAACAACTGTGACCGTGCTTAAAGTGCCCTCCGATGCACGATGACACTCAAATGAAAATCCCACTTAATGGTCACCCATCCAAGCAATTCAAATTCAAATCTTTACAGCTACACAAACTTGAGCGTCTTCAAAATTTCTCTTTCAGGTTTATATTTGGCTTGCGCAAATATGACCACATTTCTGAATTTCGCTCCAAGCTCAAGTGGCTTCCCATTCGCGCTCGAAGGAATACTCACATTCTATCTCTCCTTTTCAATATTCTCTTCAACCCTTCCTCTCCTCGTTACCTTCAGGAACGTTTTAAGTTTTTTAACCTCTCTAACTCGCTAGGGTTGAGGTCGTTGGAGAACCTCAAGCTCAAAATGCCACCACACACCACCTCGTTCTATGGCAACTCATTCACTGTCGAAGCCATTCGACTGTGGAATGCGCTTCCCATGGAAATAAAGCGAGCTCAGTCGCTGCCTATATGTAAGGAGCAAGTTAAAGCTCACTATCTCGCTGAAAATAATTAAATTATGTTGTAATCTGTCCCATTAAATCCATTCTTTATTCATGATATTGGTATTTATATTATGTAGTTTACGTATTATATTATAATGTGTAATAATATGTATTTATATTATAATTGTTATATATCATTATTTATAATTCAGTAGGTATATTATAATTTACATTTTTTATTTTAAATCTTGCATCTTTCTGAATTTTGTTATGTTAAAACACCAACGTCCAACTTTGTTGCGTAATTCCTCTCCATCCAAAGGTTGTCTGGAAGAGATCGCTTTTAGCGATAAGACCGCCTATTGTACACTTATTTTGTAAGTAATTATTTTGTATTCTGTTTTGTCACAAATATGGTGTTCAATAAAGAGTTCATCTATCTATCTATCTATCTTTATTGCATTCTTTTTCAATGGACTGACTGAACATACATAACATGTACGTTCAGATACGCAGCGTAATATATCTAAAGCACAGTTATTTTTGCACATAATAACCTTTAACGGATTAAGATGTTGAATAGTTGGCAGTTATTTAGTCTTTGCTTTTTGATTTTGGGTTCGTTACCGGCAGAAGTACAATTTCCCTCCCCAAGAGATACTTTGTCTCCATCTAAGTTGCTTTATTAAACAATTTGTCAAGTGTAGACAACAGTGTCTGAAATTAATTTATTTAAAACACAAGTGTCCTCTTTTGTCCGACATAATCTGGTAAAAATTTAGTACATATCGACTGCTACGCTGCGAGCACCAGATTCAACTTCCGGCAGGAGCAAAATTTTCTCAACAAAATAAATTGACATTTATTTTTCTTGTGTGTGATTTAAATGTTTCTGGCACCTGCGTCACTTGTGTTGGTATCCAACAATAGCCTCGATCCTATATCGTACACACAGATATCTAGTATACACGCGGGCTGTTGCTCGGAACCGGTTGTGCACTCAACGCGCCAGCAATGTGTACGGGGAGAGGACTGCTAGCTACTTAGTTCCTAGGTTAATTAATAAATTACCTACTGATTTACTCCACATAATAACGCCTACTACTAAAAACATTACAGCAAAACAAAAACATTACTTTTTATCTTATCTAGACATACTTCATGATTAATAAATGCACTTATTGTGCCTAGTTTTCACTTTGATGTAGACTGAAAATGATAGCATTATCTACAAACCTTAGTGGATTTTTAAATGCTATTACCGTTTGTTTACATGTACCTATTGTAAATATTTTAATTGGTAAATAAAGGAAAAGAAATAATCTCGATTTCAGAAACATTAAATGAGACGTCTTGAGGTAGATAGCAAAGTAGCTTACCACTATCAAGTTGAAAGTCTGCCGCCAAGCCAAATACGGTGTTCCGGCAGTTATCCTTGAGAGCCTGCGTATTCCAGGTCTAGTGTGTTTACCAGCTTCGATCAGATCGTCACTTACCATCAGGTGAGATAGTGGTCAAACACTAGCCTGTCACAAATAAAAAAAAAAAAATTCATCTCTGGAAATTTGGACTGTAGGTTGAAGGCGTTTGTTAAGCAATATACGATGTTAGTGTAACTTAACAAAACCGCCACACAAACAAGTTATCCATAAGTTACCCAAGTCTCCACCTACAGTACAAAGCTCCAGCTCAACCGCAACGCATACACTTCCTCAGTCGTTCGGCGAACGTTTAAACGACCACAGACCAATTCCATAGAAACCTAATGGCATTAATAACTGCAAGAAACTCTTTATGCTATTCCTGTTTCAATTCGTTGTTTGCGACTAGGAAATGAGCCTTTTCATGGGCGTAATGAGCTATAGGAATGGCCACACAGCTAGAGGAATAAGTGGGTTGTTAGTGTTTTAGTGGTGTAGAGCTGTGCTTAATTGTTTTGGTACATCGACATCGATAAAATATATGAAAATGTATTTTGTTCCTAAATAGCATATTTTTCACAAAAAAAGGAGTTTCTCAATTCGACTGTATTTTTTTTGTGTGTTACCCCTTTTATTTTGTTCTCTTTATTTGTAACTTCTTTATGGGTGAACTGATTTTGAAAATTGTTTTTATGTAAAAAATGGTGCTTCCCATGTGGTCCCATTCAAATTTGATCAACGTCTGACCTGTTGTTTTTGAGTTGTCCTCAATAATGCGTATTTCATTCATTAAATCTGATCATGGGCTCCGAAGATAAAGCTGTGAAGTCGGTGTTTTTAAGCTTTGCTTACGTTTAAATTATTATTGATTAAGTAACTATTGTTTAAATGTAAATTCTATGAGATTTCGTGTTAAAAACAAACAAACGAACGCATCCACACACTCATAGCCCCACACTAAGTTCTTCGCTGTACGTTCATCATCCGTACAGCGAAGGAGTGGAACTCATTGCCTGCGTCTTTGTTTCCTGAACGGTATAATCTGGGTGTCTTCAAGTCTAGAGTGAATGGGTACCTTCTAGGCAAGCATGTTCCATCTTTGGCCGCATCGACACTTTCCATCAGGTGAGATAGCGGTCAAAGGCTTGCGTATCTAGTATAAAAAAAAAAATTAAAAAAAAAAACGTGGGTGCCGTAAACATTTACATTACACACCAGCCAGAAACCGGAAGCACAAATATCTCTTGGGAAGTAATTGTGCTCCTGCTGGGAATCGAACCCAGGACCCGCGGCGCAGATGGCGGAAACCTGTCCACTGCGCCAACTGGGTCGCAACAAAGTTAACGCATACAATATTAAAAACGGTTATTATAAACATTTCTACAAACTTTTATTTACTTTCACCTGTCATGTTATCTGACAGCCTGTAACCAAATCTTGCAAGCTGAATGAAAACCACTTCCCGATGTCCGATTAGACTAAAATTTGGTGTGCTTCTTCGGTGATAATTCGATGATATGGTACCATGGAGCTGGTCTGATGGTGGTGACAAAAGAGACGGCCATATAGGAAATGAAAAATTCAACTTGACAACTTCTCTGGCTATATAACTTTTTAGTCTTTTTTTGTTAACAACTGATAAAGGCTTAATTATAAAAATTTCAAAAGGTATTACTTGTTTAAATTTGATATCCTAGCATAATAACTTACCTGTCGGTAAGTGATAATGTAATAAATGATGGTAAATGCGGTAACAGGTCAAATAATAACATAGAATAAACATTTAAATTAATAATGTATTTTATTTACTCTAAAACCTATTTTTTATTTATTACTGCACCTACTTTTCAAAACCTTTTGTTTGCTGTGCCCGGGAAGCGTTGCAATGTCTCACATATATAAACTTAATGAGTAAATTATTACCTAATTTTGTTTATATAGCATTAGCCATGCTAGGCAGAACTATATTGATAAATTTAGAAAGGAAACATTATCGCTTGGGACGTCGCACGTCCCCGTTAGACGTTATGATAAGGAAAGGTTAATTTCGTTGCTTCAGGCAGGGCTTGAGTAGCTCAGCGGTTAGAGCAATAGGGCATGACTCCCTATGGCCGCGGGTTGAGAGGTGGTAGAGAATTTTGTTGTTCGCCTGGTTTGCTACCATAGTAGCTTACCACCATCAAGTTGAAAGTCTGCTGCCAAGCCAAATACGGTGTTCCGGCAGTTATCCTTGAGAGCCTGCGTATTCCAGGTCTAGTGTGTTTACCAGCTTCGATCACATCGTCACTTACCATCAGGTGAGATAGTGGTCAAACACTAGCCTGTCACAAATAAAAAAAAAAAAAACAAACCCCGCCTCAAGCGATAATTTTTCCTTTCTAAATTTATCAATAAATTATTACCTCTTTCGCGTTCATGTGTGCCTAGTACTTTACCAAGACCAACAGACACAATCCAGTCCTAATTTTAATAAACCTATTTGCATTAGTCGTTCGCGGCAAACTGAGATCTCGCGCCTACATTTTGTATTATAGAGAAACTCTTTTGAGGTTACTTGCTTATAACTTTTTTTCTATAAAATAATTGTTTGATTTCTGTATTTGTTCTTACAAGTACAGGATATAACGGATATTATACGTAAGTTTCAGCGTTCAGTGTGAAGCCGTTTTTGAATTAGAACCCGGGACAAAATAGGTCTAAAAACATTGACTTTGGTGGTTTACAAAATCGTTATTTCCTATCATAGATTTTTTTTAAATCCGGTTACGTACTCTCCTTGTCAAGCCCTTTTCAACGATACCCCATAAGGGTATATAAAAAATAAAAAATTAATATTCTCATTAATACAATTTTAAATGTCATTTCTAGCTTTGGGCCAAATTTTCACATATTCTATGAGAATTTGAAGTCATTTGTTTATATGGTTTAGACGCTAGATGCCTCTGACAGACAGACCGACGACGGACAGACGGACAAAGTGCTGAACGATCCAAGTCAACTTAGAGATCACGTTTCGCTCGATCAGTAAACGCTTTCACACTCACAGCCTCACACTAAGTAGATGAATTGTGTCGAGGCTGCCGGAAACATTCACAAAGCACACACACAAAATTTACAAATTTTCAAATATGTAGGAACTATGCAGGAACTTTCGCAGGCGTACGCAAAACGACTCACCAAAGTTTAATTACGGTCGGATAAATGATTTAGGAACGCATTAAGGACATACATATCTACGTTAATTTTTTAGTATATAGATTACTTACTTTATTTAACAGACTACACGTCTCACTGTCTCAATCAAACATTTGGAATCCAAACAAGATGTCCATATAATTAATGTTGTGTACGGCTTGAAACACGTCTAAATTTCGACTTACTTTGTAGTCGACTAGTTTCGGACAAATTTGTTGTCCTTCATCAGGATGAGTCAGACAGTCACGTGTAGTCACGCGCCGAGGCTCGAGCCGCTCGCCTCTGCGTATCACGCGTCTGACTCATCCTGATGAAGGACAACAAATTTGTCCGAAACTAGTCGACTACAAAGTAAGTCGAAATTTAGACGTGTTTCAAGCCGTACACAACATTAATTATGTGTAATACTCACGATAGTTTTAATTTTCAAGATGTCCATAAATGAAGATACAATACTTTACTTATTAAAATATATCATGTATGAGAAGGTGGTGTGCAAGCACGTCACCCCAGACTCGATGATAAACGAACGCGTGTCAACGAAACTAGGTGACACGTTTCCTCATTTTTTTTCTTCTACATTTTGCTAACAAATAAACATTACCTCTGTCACTTTACGACTCCTTTCGGCCATAAACCGCGAAAGGCCCACCTGTCGCCGCACCACGTAAAATTTTAATGTCTTTTTTTAATTCTAAGGTTTCGTTATCGATACCCAACTCGATTACCGGCGTTCGATTATTGGTATCGAGTTGCTAACAAGGAAAATAATATTTGACACTGGTCGCTGGTGTCGCGTGACGGGAATTAGAAAAAATGTAATGTATACGGAGTGTACCGTTTGGGAACGGAACGAGGTATTGGTTGATAGCGGGTTGATCGATGATGAAGGATTTTTGTCGTCTTGGTTGATCAATGTAACAAATTAGAAGGCTCTTTTAATAGAGGTTTTAATACTGACATAAAAACGATTTATCGCGGAGTTGGTAAATATGTTTCACAAATTATACTTACTTATTTTTTTCATTTAGTTACTTTTAGGGACTTGATGACGTCTCAGTTTTAGCGCTTTGCATAGCGCTAAAATTGAGACGCACGCCTTACACGCGAGCCTCGGGCGCTTTGTATATTTTGTTCTGCCCTCATGAGGAAAAAAGTCGTAATGATATCTTTGTCTAAATTAAGTTATAAGAAATGTCTTTACTATTTAGTATATGTTATGACTTGTAGCAGAAGCGTCTAAATTAAAAGTAATATTAAGTAGGTTGCGTTTGAATATTTACATATTAAAAGAAATACCAGTATGACCAAGTAATACCAGATGCGTCTATTTTTCCTGTTTCCGATATAACTCAATTCTGTCAAAAATGTAGATATATAATTTTGCCTAATGACGGCAGTATACAAAACGGTAGGGTGCGGGGAAGCGTCGAAGGCGCGCGCCCGCCGCTGGGCCGTGCGCCTCAGGTGGTTTGTATATCATGTCCCTCAGAGGTCTGCTAAAAAAAAATGTACAATTGTTAGACATCGTGTACATTTCATAAAATATAAATATGAATACGACGAATGATCAGATTTCGTAGTTAATATTATTATTATACAAATAAAGCGATGAGCGTCATTTTGATCGTTATGAACTAACAATTATAGTAGAACGAATATTATGTTGTATATATTTATCAATAATCGACAAACGATACCTTTTTTTCAGGATGCCTAGAAAATCTTAATTCCAGTCCAAAATGCATAAAAAATAGCAGTTATTCAGTGATTTTAAGTAATATACACAGATTTAAGTACAGAAGCAAAAGAAAAACACTGAAGTAAATAATTATGTGTCATCCAGGCAAATAAGCTACATCCTAGGCCATACTAACGCTATCAAGTAAGCTAGTAGCTTATTAAATTAAATCATATTCTATTATTTATCATAATAATATTATTATACTGAGAAAAATTGTCTCGTTTCTGTTACTGACATTCTGGAGTATTATATGACAATTATAATTATTTAGTTACAAACTTATTAACTAACTTGTAACTAGCTTATTTTTTAAACAGAACGTTTTATTATAATTATTTTTTTATTCAAGATAGGCTACCTTTTGACCATCATCTCACCTGATAGTAATCGACGATGTTGTCGACGATGGAGCAAGCTTTAATGATTACGAATGTTAACGATCCTATCTTAAAATAATTTAAATTCCTATTAAATATAATTATCTTAGTTTTTAACTAGTTACGAGACGAGACAGCAATTCATATTTAGGTAATTGTTACGAAAACAGACACAATAATCTTCGTTTGTAACTTGGTTTCGAGACAAAATGGTAATGTCTTTTAGGTAACTGGTTACAAAACATTGTTACGATGGCGGCCGAAAGGCTCTTGTTACTTGGACCACACCCATCAGTTTTTCTATGAACTCGTTTTTGACACGGTATCGAGTGTTGATGAGTTCTTAAAGATTTGACGCGAAACGTGAAAGTTTTTATACCTGTCTTTCTTGTAACACATTTTTTTGACAATTGGATTAGCTACCTGTTACTTTAATCGTCTATAGATACTGTTACTGGATTTTCGATGTGTGGCTTGCTTATTTTTTTTATTCAATATAGACAAGCGTTTGACCTCTATCTCACCTGATGGTAAGCGATGATGTGTTAAATGCTTTTGAAATATATATTTTTTACACTTATAATAGATATTGATAGAAGTTTCATTTTTACATTTCGGTTACATTTCAGAGAGTCGATCTAGTTCCAGCATCCCCGTTCTATAATCGGACAAGCAGACAAACTGATAAGCGACACCGCTATATGGTAGATATTCTACAAATGGGGATAAAGCGTTTTGCTACCACCTTCATTGTGCAATACGCAAAGGAATGGAACTCCTTGCCTGAGTCGGTGTTTCCTGATGAGCACAATAATATGGGAATTTTCAAGTTACGAATGAATAGGTATCTTCTAGGTAAGCTTGCTCCATCGTCGACCGCATCATCGCTTACCAACAGGTGAGACAGTGGTCAAGATTTTGCCTATCTCGAAAAAAAAATTGTTTTTTTTATAATGCTTGCCTGGGTAGCTAATTAATAACTACTGTCTACCATAGTACATACTAGCCGTGCCTCGCGGCTTCGCCCGCTATTATCAAGCTAAAAAGTAGCCTATGTGTTAATCCTAGGTATAATCTATATAAATTCCAAATTTCATCTAAATCCGATCAGCCGTAAAGCGTGAAGAGGGAACAAACATACTTACACACTTACACACAAACTTTCAGATTTATAATATTAGTAGTATTATTATTATGTATTGAGAGAGACGATCGAGGTGTTCTATGTAGAAATATTTATTGAGTGTCTGTCGAATATATATCTAGAAATATCACTTCTAGGTTTTTATTTACAACTCGTGGCCGCAATCATCAAAAGTTGTGAGGTACTACAACCTTATGTTAAAAAAATATAATATTCGTATCTATGGGAAATAACTATTATTATTCTGAATATACAATACAATACAAAAACTCTTTATTGACACCAAAAGATAAATACAACTTACAGAGAAACTTATAAAGATAGGTACAATGGGCGATCTTATCGCTAAGAGTGATCTCTTCCAGAAGATAATTATATAATATCAAGTTAATCTAACTTACTTTTATACTTGAGCATTACCTATGTTATGACTTATGTCTAATGTGATGGAAATTGCAATTGTTTAATATTGATTTCAGAAATTATCACTTCTGTATTATAAACATTATGTGCTGTAAATATTATTGTAGTCCAAAAAGGATAAACTGTTGTGACGTAATTTATAACAATTAGACCTAAAAATGTACACAGTTATACAATAAATCATATTCTATTATATTATAAAATATAAAGTTTTGAGGCGCTTCATTTTATAACTTACGAAGATACTAATAAGAGCAATAATTAAAAAAAATATATTAACAGTTAAACGCATCCACAATCAGTTATATGTTTCACCATAATCATCATCACACTAATTTTAATAATCTTAAAGTTGGTATCTTTATGAGTGAATAAGTTTGAAATAAGGTTATTTATTACCTATCGTTTTAAAGGCTCCTACTAATATTATAAACGCGAAAGTTTGTAAGAATGTATGGATGTATGTTTGTAACTCTTTCTAGCTATTAATTATATGAAAGAGTGTATTTATTGATATATAGTATTTATTGACGCAAAGCCCGTTACAAAATAAATATAATCCTAAAAATAATTTGTTTACACAAAAGATACACCGGCTAACCCCAAGTATACAAAACGCTACGGGTTAAAAGGTTAAAACCAGTTCCACCCGGACAAAAGTGGTTTTAACCGGCTTTTAGTCGGTTCAAACCGGTGGAAAGTGGTTTACAACATGGCTTTAATCAATGACGGGAAACAACAATGCACCCCGTGACCACAACGACATTCGTCCTGGGGTCCTGCGTTTATTGGAAAAGTTCCAGTTATGTAGCTGGTGCAAGGCATAAGAGGATAATACTAAATCTGCAGCGCATTGTACTTAAACACTATTTTTAGACAAATTATATAAGCAACGCTGATTTTTAATAAAGAATGTCTCGAAAATCGTAGATAATTACAAAAGAGAATTTCCAATATTTATGTTTTGTTCTATCGATAATTATCATCATTATTCACAGCCTTTTTGATTTCACTGCTGAACATAACCTCTCTAGGCAGAATATGTTCTGCCAATAATGAGAACCCATTTTGCTTCGTAAAGGTTTCTTATTTTCGAGATATTTTAACATTGAACATTATTTCAGTAACAATACTAAAATCTAGATAAATATTATCTTCCCTATCTATAAAAAAAGTTAAAATAAGGAAAGTTTAGATTTATTTATCGTCAGTAATAGGTAACAGTACTTAAGTGGATAAATCATGTTACATGATTTAATACCTAAGTATTTCCTGAAAAATCTAATTAACTTTTTACAGCTAATTCGAGCTGACATATTTAAAACAATTGCAAATAAATGTTTTCTCTGTTATACATCGTTATTAAAGATGAATAATACTATACGTACGATGTTAAATAAAACCTGCAAATGAATATCATAAAAATTATGTATCAGTGCAAGTCACTAGTGCTTGTGAATATAATGTATTTGTTTCGAGTAAAAAATGCACAGCAGTATCTGGTATTATGAATAAAATAATGCATATGTCTAAATAAACTTAGTTATTCTAAATTGAAAAATAAATCTAGTAGACGGTAGCGAAATAAATTATTTCAAGAATATGATTCACTCATAACTTGTACCACCCATTGAAAATGCAAGGAATGCACCTTCTGTAGTTCAAAGTTATAATTTGACCACTGGATGGGTCTGAACTTGCCCTATGAAACCAACAGGTAAGGTAATGAAATACCTTGTTATCGGCTGTTTTAGACAACTGTCTATTGGCTCTTTAGTATATTCTAGTAAAATTTACCAAGGATTCAACGATTGAATTCAAAATTTTAATGAATTTATTTATTAATTTCACTCACAGTGTGTTTATACCATTGTTGCGAGACTAGTTTTGTGACAGTCGGTGCTCTATCATCAGTTGAGTACGCTCGTAGACACTCCCGCGTCTTGGCGAGTTCTCATTATATTACGTTTCATTAATTGCACAGAATACTAAAGATTCTTTCAATCAAACATTTTGATAAAATTGAACTCGGATGAGCCGAAAATATTCACACTCCTCGTTTTATTAAAGATATGCCCAAATAATTGAGACCTTCTGAATCTACTCCCAAGCCGACTTTACCTTCATGTGATCCCCTGCTGATTCACAAACAAAATTCCAATAACTCTTTTTTTTCAGTACGGGCAAATGTTTGACCACTATCTTACTTGATGGTAAGCGACATTTGACGATGAAGCCCGCTTGCCTAAAAGATACCTAGGTACTTGTGACTTGAACTCTTGACTTGACTTCCATATCGTACTTATCAGGAAATACCGATTTAGGTAAGAAGTTCTATTCCATTGCGGTTTATACAATTAATGTGGAAGCAAAACACATTGGCCGCATTTGTGGAATATCTATGCTCATAATATCTATAATCAACAGTCTCGATTCACAGCATAAGTTTCTTCTCCAAGGGTAATTAGTGTTTCTGGTTCTGTGTGTGATGTGAATGTTTCCGTCATGCGGAAACCACTATACGAGTACTCGAACTTAGTGTAGGGCTGCGTGTGCTGACACTGAAAGGTTTTTGTTTATTTTTTCTACCCATAATATATACCTATTAATATATCTAATATAATCAATCTTTGTCTTGGGGGGAATTTCCTGATGCATGGAAGAAGGCAAAAATCATTCCTCTTCATAAAAAAGGAAACGTGGATGACGTAAAAAACTACAGGCCAATTTCTATTTTATCGTGTTTTTCCAAATTATTTGAAGCACTCATTTGTCCCATTCTCTCCCGTCATTCGTGTCACCTCTTATCCGAGCAACAACATGGTTTTAAGAAAGGTCGTTCTGTCGAAACAAGCTTAGTTGGATTTGTCTCCGAACTATCTAGAGAAGTAGATAAGGGTAAACAAATCGATGCGGTATATACCGATTTTAGCAGCGCGTTTGACAAAGTTAGTCATGTTTTGTTAATTAAGAAGCTACAACTCATCGGTTTTCATGGGTCTTGTCTAAACTGGTTTCAATCTTATCTCGATAAAAGAGAACAAATCGTTTTTGTTAATGGGCACGAATCGGAAATATACTATGCCGAGTCAGGTGTTCCGCAAGGGTCACATCTGGGTCCTATTCTTTTTTCGATATTCATCAACGATATCACTACGCATATAAAGCACTGTAGTTTTAAATTATTCGCGGATGACCTTAAAATTTATAAATCAGTAAACTGTAATGCAGATATTAATCTTTTGCAGAGTGACATAAATCACATAAGAGAATGGTGTAACATAAACCAAATGCATCTTAATGTCCAAAAATGTTTTTATATTAAATATACACGCAAGAAAAATGCCATAAATTCTGTCTATACGTTGAATGATATACCTCTACAGGAGGTCAGTGAGGTACGTGACTTGGGTCTTTTAATGGATAGCCAATTAACTTTTAAGGCTCATATTGATTCAGTGGTCAAGAAGGCGGCTCAGCAGCTTGGCTTCATAAGGCGAAATACCAAATGTTTCAAATCAAACCGAACTAAAATTATACTTTTTAACTCTATGGTACGTAGCTGTCTGGAGTTTTCGAGCGTGGCGTGTTTTATTCATCGCACTCTCAACGCATTGAAAGCATTCAACGAGCCTTTACAAGATCGTTGGCTTTTTCTTGTCCAGGAATATCTCATAGAAGTCCCTACAAGAATCGTTTAACTTTCTTTAAAATGCATACATTGCGTGAAAGAAGAAAAATTCGAGACCTTTCATTTCTTTATAAATCGATTCACAGCCATATAGATTGTCCATCAATTCTTAGCGATATCTCCCTCAACGTTCCTTATCACTATCCGCGCCAGAAGATCACAAAAATCCTTCAGGTACCATTCGCCAAAACAAACTTGGCATATAACTCTCCTCTTCTAAGAATATGTCGTACATACAATGAATTTAACTCATCCTCGAGTGATTTAGACATTTTTCACGACTCATTGAATGTGTTTAAGACCAAATTGATCAAGTCTTTAAATGAAAACAAGACTAGTGATTAGAGTTCCGATGTCTATTGTTTGCAGAATTTTATTGTTTAGTTGTCTCTTTCTTTTTATTGCTATCTTTAATTTTATGTCGCGTATATTTGCTATTGACTTATAATAAATATTATGTGTTGTATTATGTGTATTTATATAACTATCTTATTATATATTTGTAATCTATCTATTTATTTAATTAATATAATTGTTAAATGGATACAATACGCAATGTACTTATAATATTATTAAAACTATAATAGCAACATTCGTGCTTACTGTATTCACGATAGGGTAGTTAAATCTAACAACAAAAAATGTAGCACTTGATCTTGTTATATACAATTCATTCAATATGTTTTTAAGTGATAAGCTGAAAGCTTAATAGTATTATTCAAACTTCATTACTCATACTATTTATTTAGTTGAATGTTGTACAATTAAATTAATAATTAAAATATGTATGGACCTACTTATTCTCACTTTATATACTCGATCATTTTAGAAAAAATGTTAAATAATTATCTTGCCTTCAGCAAATGGTTCAGAAAATTTTCAAAGTTTGTCAACTACCCTATTAAGTTTTTTGTACCTACCTAGTTTATTTATTTTCCGTCTAACCACTTACAAATCGATGAATGTTGTAAACACCTGTAAAAGGTATATGTATCAGAACATATACTATGACATATTATGTCATAGCCTTATAAAATGTTATATTAATTGTAATGTGTAATATGTATACTGTTGGTGTTTCTTAAATAAATAAATAAATAAATATCTAGCAACAAAAACTTCGTTTCAAATAAGATTTAACGAATTCATTAAACAATTAATATAACTTTACGTTTAAGTAAAGTTTCGTCAAACAGAATTCTTAGGATTGTTCCGATTTCCGAAAACTTTATAATTGAGACACCCACGCATAAATTGAAATTATTAAATTAACAAAGGACCTATAGGTATTTACATGATAGTCTAAACAACTTGTTTTAACATAAACTTAAGGTGAAGTAGGCTCCAAATTGGACGATTCATCCTCACGAATATTAAAGATTTGACCTTTAAAAACGGTCGATTAACAGCATTTTTTTATGTGTAATAAAAGTTCACAAAATATTTTATTCGGATATGTTCAGCGATACACGATTGAATAAATTTGGCTCGATAGAAAAAAAAAACTTTATTAAAAAACACCAAATGTATCGTTGCCGTCAGTGGAATGAATCAACTTTATTCTGTTTCTATAAAAGATATTTTTTACAAAATATATTGGGTGTAATCCCAACAAATATTGAAACCTCGTTGTGAACAAATTTTTTTTGTAAAAGGGTAAGATTAATAAAAAAAAAATTATGAAAGCGCGCACGCTGCCTATGCAATTCTACAAGGCTACAATTTGGCTCCAGTCCGCCAACTCGATACCAAGTCGCCTTAAACTTGCCTGTACTGAGGCATCTAGTGCAGACAATGATACCTCAGGGGATGCCTAGTAAGTACATGACGCATTAATTTGAATTCTAATTGTATTTTATATTTCATCATTCTTGTGTACTAACAAACAGCTTATGTTATAATTTTTTACTAACAATATTTTATGGATCCTTTGTTGTTCTGAATAAAACATTTTGAATTTGAATTCGAATTAAACGCATTCACACTCACAGCCCACACTAAGTTCGATGTCTTGTATCGTGGGTGCCGGGTACATTGACATACACACAATTACAACCAGAACTAAAGGCGCAAATTTTTCTTGTGGAGAAAACTTGGTTATTTATTATTGATTTTGTACATACGTAACTCAAAACATTTAATTAGCTCTTATTTTATTTAGAGTATTTAATCAAGGTACTTGACCATTAACTAACCAGCACCCTGATTCAGAACCAAAATATAACTCAATTACCCCGTTCGATAAAATATAATTTCAATTCACAATAACTCAATTAGGGTTTTAGAAATATGCCGCCAAAGTCCGTTCTCAACCTACTTTCGAAGAAGAAGGTTCTCAATTCGAAAGTATATTATTTTTAGGGTTCCGTACCCAAAGGGTAAAAACGGGACCCTATTACTAAGACTCCGTTGTCCGTCCGTCCGTCTGTCACCAGAATGTAACTCAAGAACGGTGATAGCTAGACAATTGATATTTTCACAGATGATGTATTTCCATTGCTGCTTTAACAACAAATACTAAAAATAAAATAAAATAAATATTAAAGGGGGGCTCCCATACAACAAACTTGATTTATTATAGATAATGGTACGGAACCCTTCGTGCGCGAGTTCGACTCGCACTTGGCTGGTTTTATTTTTTGTTTGTATGTTACGCGATACTTCCGTCAATTATGAATCGATTTTGATGTTTTTTTTTATTATACTTAAGAGGTGGTGGTTAAATTTTATCTAAATCGATCCAGTCAAAACCAAAACATATACGGTGAAGTGTTTTTTTTAAATTTGCTTGTTCTTCAATTATTGATTTAAAAAAATACCTACAAAACTTCACAAATTTGCATTGTGTTCAGCACTGCGCAAACTTTGGTAAGATATTACTTGAATTAAACATTGTCTCTACTTAAATTTACTTTGCGTCCTAGTTGGAAGACTGCCAGAGTGTTCTTATAGGTGTTTATTATAAGGCACGATAATAACATGAATATAAACAACATAAACGGTTTCAAACTCACAGCCCACAATAAGTTCGACGACTTGTGTCGTGGGTAACGGAAACATTCACATCACACACACAATCACCAGAAGTATACATTTTCCTAGGGGAGGAAACTTGTGTTCCCGCCGGGAATCGAACCCGATACAAATGTGGTAGATTGCATATATATGTTTGAAACAATGCTGGATTGATACAATTCGTCAGTATCCACATTCATTATGCGAACTGCAAAAGAATGGAATCTGTGTTCTCTGATAGAAAAATACAATATGGAAGTATAAATCACGAGTAGGCATCTTCTGGACAAGCGTGTTCCAACGCCGACCCCATCGTCACTTACTATCAGATGTAATAAATTATTTACATTTATAATAGTTGAATTCGTTGATCGTGAGTGTTTTTATCTATGTTTGGTAAAATCAGTGCAGCTGTTTTCCATGTATAGAGCGTCGGGAATATTTTCAACAATTTGTTTTTTCCACCTGTATTAACAACGAACGGCTCTAACATTCATACAGACACATTTGTATTATTGGTAGATGAAGTTTGTATGTTAATTATTGATGTTTTAATATATAATATTATTGGTGAAAGTGCCTGAAATAAAGAAGTATATACATACACCAAATTTCATAGTAACTTTCAATAATAAACTCAATATAAATCACTAAAGACATATTTTAATGCCGTTGTAATGCCGTTAACCTGAATAGCGCATACTGTGCTAAAGTTTCAAATCAATTAAACTAATGAAACCTCCTGTTACACCAGTTTGGCTGTTCATGCACTCAATGGGTTCTTCGCCTGCATATTAAACATAAACATAAACGCTTTCACACTCACAGCCCCACACTAAGTTCGATGACTTGTGTCTTGCCGGAAATATTCACATCACACACAAAATCACAACTAGAACCCGAAACACATTGTTTTACTTGGGGAGAAAACTTGTGTTCCCGCCGGTAATCGAACCCAATACCCATGCTTAGAAGGCAAAAGCTCACTTAACTTAGCTAACGGGCAGTACAGATATTGAACATTAAAAACACAAACATAATACAAAGTACCTTTCAGACAAAGTAATTGTAAATTTGGCAGTAATTTAACCATAGCCATTTCTCGCAGTTGCACAGTTATAATGAAAGATCGTATGGTATCTTTTCTATGCTAGATAAGTATTTGGCCGCTATCTTGCTTGATGAAAAGTGATGATGCGGCCGAATATGATGCATGCTTACCTAGAAGATACTTATTTACTGCGGACTTGAAAACTCCCAAATTTTGTAATCAGGGAGTTTTTAAGTATTTAGTTATTCGGGGAACAAAGACGCGGGCAGTGAGTTCCACTCCTTCGCTGTATAGATGATAAATGTAGAAGCAAAACGCTTCGATCGATCTAAAGATGCAACGGTTACGCAATGTCAATAAAAACTTACATTTCGGAGAGTGTGCGACAGATCTGCATGAGTTAATTCCTCCAGCTCCCTTCCATCATCGGATAATAAGGCGTACTAAAACAAGACATCCTTTCATGGTGGATATTTCTCAGATTAGAACCAAGCTTTGCCACAACTTCCAAACCGCTAAGAATTTGGGGGTAATATTTGACAGCCAGTTCTCATGGGCTACTCACATAAACGCTGTAAGCAAAAAAGTTAACTACTCCTTTCAGTCTTTAAAACGGCTTCAGGCGTTCCTACCTCATAAAACCAAGGTAACATTAGCACAAGCCCTTCTCCTTCCCATTATAGACTACGTTGATATTTGTTACCTTGATGCTACAGAGGAACTACTGAATAAACTAGAAAGGCTACAAAACCTCTGTATTCGTTTCATTTTTGGACTTCGAAAGTTTGACCACGCTTCTGATTACAGGGTTCAACTTAAATGGCTACCGATCCGCAGACGCCGTGACTTGCACGTGCTGTCATTCCTTTTTTCCTTACTCTCTAATCCACAGTCTCCTCCTTATCTTCGGGAGCGTTTTAGCTACCTTGTGCCACGCGACGTACAGTGTAGAACAGCGAAGTCTCTGCTCCTTAAGATAACTCCTCACAATTCTAGTCGGTATAGTGACTCATTCACTATAAAGGCAGTCAAGCTTTGGAATTCCCTACCACATGACATACGAGACAGTTCTTCTCTCGAAATATTTAAAAGAAGAGTGAAATATCACTATTTAAGTAAAGTTTAAATTTATATATATTGTAGGTATTAAGTGTAATTTATATATATATATATATATATATATACATATATTTATTTATTGATATTGGTTTTTATTCTTACTTTATTATATTGTTTATATTTATCTATTTATATTTTATATGTTGTCTATTATTATAATAAATTAGAATGTATATTTGTAACTTATTATTAGTAACTTGTATTGTTATCATATTTCTATGTACACAACAACCTACTCGCTCCTATAAATTATATCCTACTTAAAGGGCTTGCTGGAAGAAAACTCTGTGAAGGGTTAAGCTCGCCTTTGTACATCTTTTGTTATGGCCTTATTGTAAAAAAAATTATCAATGTGTGTACAATAAAGAATATAAGAATATAAGAACTTTTATTATGCGAACTGCAAAGAAGTGCAATACTCTCCCTTCATTAATTTCTAACCCAGGGAAATTTGTGTTTCTGGTTCTGGGTGTGATTGTGGTTCGTAGTGTGAGTGTTTCCGGTATCCACGACACATGTTATCGAACTTAGTGTGAGGCTAAGAGTAGCGGCGTTTTTTAACAGCTATTAATTAGCATTTAGTCACAGTTATACCTTCGACCGGTTTAGTGAATTCAGACCTTAGGACTGCAACTTTGTAATGCTAATGTTTTAAAAATTCTTTGACCAAATTTTCTATTTCTTATTCGGATATCTTTGAACTCTAGTATCAAGCAATTAAATTTTACCATCCTTTGTTTGCGTATATGGAACCAGAAAACCGCAATTTTTCTGCTATACAAAAGCAGTAAAAAGCTGAAAATGTAATCCTATTGTTCCTCTACGACAAAAACTGTGCACGAAATCTAAGCTTATGAACTGTCATAAAATGAGAAGAGCTGATGGTATTTTTTTATAAGATTAGTTGTTTCAAATTTAAAAAGACCTGTTGCGATCCTGACACACATATTTCGCTTCTTTTACATGCATAACATGCTGATACATGCTCGTTGGTTGCGGATACTTTTGACATGGCCTTTATTAAGACATTTTTGACCTGGTCGAGTTACGTTCGCCTAGATCGAACCTTACCAACTTGCCCTTTAAAACTCGCCTTAAAAATAATTTTGTCAATCTTTTCGTCCAGCCTCTATATGTCCAAACTATCTATGTTTGTCAAACCAACATTGTTTGTAACTACTAAAAGATGTAGTGACAATAATAAGGGTAAATGAATATTATGTACATTATTCAGCACCCTGCACTTACAAACCGTTGTCTCTTAGCCCATTACACTAGGGGACATTTGCACGGATAGCAGTGCCATTACACAGCGTAAAGGCACAGAATAGGACATAGTACTGAATAGTATAGGTTTGTTGTTCTCCAGCGGGTACTGCAGTGTACCAAATCCAATGCAATCGGAAATGATATACACGGTGGTAACCGTATCTAGAATTGGTACATTTCGTGGAAATGTTTGCTGCTTATAGAGAATTACAGACAAATAATTCTTATTGGTGTTTATGTTGTTAGCTTTTATCGAACTTAGACAATGACAAAAGAAAAAAAAACTATTGAAATACCTCTTAGCAGTGTTGGATGCGTGCTCATTTTTCACAAGTTTCCTTCACAAGATAAATTTGTGTTTTTGGTTCAGGGTGTAATTGTGTGTGATGTCAATGTTTCCGGCATCCACAACACAAGTCATTGAATTTAGTGTATGACTGTGCGTATGAAACGTTTTTACTCACAAGGCATAAAAATATTTCCAATCTAATACCTCAGTGTGACATGTGAGTGAGCGCAGTGCATTTTCGTGTTGGTTTTAGAAGTGCAGAACTTCAAAATTCTAACTGTAAGGTCAATCGTGACACTTATCATCAGGCAAGAGTATTGTTTGTCTCTTTATTCAGTAGTATAAAAAACAAGTAATACTTTATCATATCAAATCAAATCGTTATTTCCCAGAATACATTTATATACGATCTTAATGTAAGTAGTGACACAATATATTCAGTCTGCAAGCAGATGCGCAAATGATAATTTCTATGTGTACTATAATAATATCATCTAGACTAATTTACATAAAAACAATCTCAAACTCCTTAACACTATAGAAATGAGGGATAAGAAGCCAGCTAGTTTTTTTAATTTGTCAGTTTAAACAAAATTTAGATATTGTTTTGTTAGTAAGTGCTGTTTTGCATTGAAATGGCATGTTAAAATCAATCTTTTACTAGTTGTAAATAAATAAAAAGGACTAAAAAGTTATACAACAAGAAAACTTGTCAAGACGAATCAAACGAGTCTAAACTCGATTACCTTGTTTAGTTCAGAAGTTCCTATGGCCATCTTCAGTTTACATCATCAGACTAGCTCCATAGTACCATATCATTGTATTATCATCGGATATACATTAGTACAAACATCTTGAGTCCAATCGGACATTGGGAAGTGTATCTTATTTAGCTTGCTAGATTAGATTACAGACCGACGAATAGATGGACAACCGGACAGGTGAAACTAAATAAAAGCTTACATAGGTAAACATTTTTATAATAACGCACAAACACCGCGTGACTTTCTTAATCCTAAAATTATAGTAAGGTGGGTGTTAGTTATGTCGTTATTTTGTTCCAACAGTAATTTTCTAACATTACCTAGGATTACCATTAAAAGACCACCACATTCCACTTTTCCTAAAGCACATTCCTTTCTAGTTAGGCAAAGAGAAAACTACTCTTTGGCTTAAAATACCCATAATATCTTGCCAGTTTAGGGTTGAACCACATCAGGCCTGCTAATAACAAATCTATAATTCCACGAATACCTGTTTTAGTTTATGAGTATCCACCCATCTCCCTTCTTTTAGTTAAGGGTTTAAAAAACTGGTACTTTAATCCACTATGTGTGCCCTACGACTTATTGAGTCCTCGTTTATTTCCAGGCTCTAGAGACTTTATGCAATTAATAAAGAGTCTAGATTACTTTCATATATACAATACACCTTATTAAACTCAAATCCTTCTAGCCATTGCACCAGTTTAACAGTGCTCGAATGAAACACATTTTTTGATTTATGTAATATAAGTATAATATAATATTAATATCAACGACTTCAACGATTTAAGTCAATTACTTGACTAAAGATACAACATTTTATGTAGTGTGGATGATAAACGAACATTTCAAAAAGTGTTGCTTTATTACCAGCTTTAAGTATTGTTTAGTTAGTAAGTGCTGTTTTGCATCGAAATGGCATAATAAATTGTCTATAATTCCTCTTTCTTTTTCATATCAGTTGAAAATATAAAATATATGGCGCGTAAGAGACATTGATACACAAAGCGCCCGAGGCGCGCGGCCAAGGTGTAGGCGCGCGCCGCCGACTCTTCCCCCGCGCTTCCGTTTCGTATACTGCCGTCATAAGGTAAAAAGACGTAACTGCATTTTTGACAAAATTGAGTCACACATATATTATTATCGGAATCAGGAAAAATAGACGCATCTACTAGTATTTTCTACCGACTTCACAAAAAAGGAGGAGTGAATACCTCGACTGCAATAGTCAACTGTTTATCATTTCTTTTTTTATGTGTTTTTACCTCATAACTTCGTTCCACGTGGACCGATTTTGAATTGTTTTTTTTAAAGATGATTTTTTTATAATTGATCAAGATCAATTCCCGTTTAAAATTGATCAAGATCTGATCAGTAGTTCTTGAAATATCTTCAATAATGTGTGTTTAGTACATCAAATGTGATGCAAGTTCCGAAGATAAAGTGGTGAAGACGGCTTTTTTAAGCTTTGCTTAAGTTTAATTTTTTTTAAATATTCGAACGTAAGCTACTAAATCTTACTTTTAATTTAGACGTATCTGCTATAAGTGATGATATATTATACTAAATATTAAAGACTCAATTTATAACTAAATTTTGGCAAAAATTCAGTTACGTCGTTTTTGATTTTTACGTTGGCTAAAGAAGTATGCGTCTCGGAATATTTCATTACCAAACTAGATGTAATGATGAATCCAGTTGCGCTCAGTGAGATCCAACCTTTACATACAAGCTTTTAAGGCTTTTAACACACTGTTGTGAATATGGAGAAGATCGTCGAAAAAGCCTATTATTTCGCTAGAATGCGCTGAGCTGAGAACGCTATGCGTTTTAACGGTGAGACTACAATTTGTTCATAGTTTTAAATTACTTTGTGATATAAAATGTAAGTTCTTTATATTGATTACCATGATATGTAACACTAGCGTTTGACCATTATTAGATTACCACCAATAATAAAGACCAATTACGGCTAGAAGGTAATATATTAGAGTTATTGTTAGAAACATGTATTTTAGGTTTTTTATTGCCGTCTCGATATTTTGACACCGTTACATGCACCATTATCACGAGAACATAATATCAAATCATCAATATGAAACAGTTAAAATATTTATAATAATTAATCGGTAATATTTGATTTTTGACATTTATTTCACCATGACATTTAATTATTTATTTGTTAATTCTAAGAGCTGACTATGCATGATTGTTATAGTTGATTTTTTTGTATTGTATATTACAAAAATACCTACATGATAAATTTCCAGTTACTAAATGACTTAGATGAGCGTTCGTCTTCTCTAAGGGGTATCGGGTTTAATACCCCAGCGGGAGAATAAGTTATCTTCCAAGCTAAATATGTGTTTCTGGTTCCAGTTGTGTGTGTGTGTGTGTCATGTGAATGTTTTTGGCCACGAACACTTAGGGATGTAAGTGTAAGAGCGTTTAAAAAAATTACTGTAATGTCAGTGACCATGCTCAAAATCTTTGACTGGTAATTATTGTCATTAACTTTCAAGCTCCTTGGAAAACATGTAAGTAATAATTAAACATTTGGATTTTTTTTCTAAGAAAGGAGCATAATTCACAAACAAACAAAAAAATGCGTTAAGTGGGACATGAACCCACGTCGTCTGAACATAGACGCAAGGTTCTTTATCTTCAGCCGAGATCAAGCTAAAAACGTCTTCTGATTTTCATGCTACCTTTACCTTGGCCTTGCTTATCTTTACCCATCCTAAGAAATACTCGTAGGCCTCCTAAAATGTTGCGTACACTAGAACAGTTCTGAGGCATCTTGAAATTATTTCCTCTTCTAAAAGCGCTAAAAGCATTGCGTTCCAAGTGTGTACCCAGCCTTATGGATGCAGGTAATAAGAAGCAGTAAGGACATACACTCGTTGAAAGTTCTCAGGAAAGCTTGAATTATCAATGATTTATTTTTGTGTGTGAGATGTAAATGTTCTAGATTCAGACACCAGATACAATTCATTGAACTTAATGCGGTCCTGTGAGTGTGTATAAATTATTATGTTTCTGACTATTTAAGTTCGTTTCAGTACACAAGCCGAAACGCCGGACAATCTACGCGCGTACCCGACTGATGAAGGAGCACCGACTGCTTTGGAACTAGTCTCGTAACAATGCATGCAAGAAAACATCCGTGAGTGAAATCCATGAATCCTAAACATCTGTAGAAACTTTCAATCGAACAATGGTTCTCCCGTACAAAATAATATTATTTTTTATAGAAGTACTTATTTTTTTTTTCTTTAAAATAAAAAAAATATAGCGAAATAAGTAATAATAATAAATAGTAAACACTTTCACACTCACAGCCCCACACGAAGTTTGTTGACTTGTATCAGGAGCCGAAAACATTCACATCACATACACAATTACTACCAGAAATAGAAACACAAATTTATTTTCCCTTGGGTTCCAGCCACGAATCAAACCCGATACCTCTGCTTAGAAGGCGAACGCGCCCCTTCACTAAGCCAACCGGAAGTTTTTCATATATTATTACATAAATATTTTTTTACACTAAACTTTGCTAACTGGTTTTTCACTGTGACCTGCAGGCGCATTCCTCCTTACTGTGAAATAACTCACAAAGGTGCTCGAAATTTCTTAGCGTTCACTTATTTTATGCATGACATACTCCCGCGGCGCAACACTGTTTTCCTTTTACTTAATAATATGTGGTGCAAAATTCACGTTGTCGCGAAGCTTAGGAACTTCTCGTTAGTGGGCTTTTGTATAGGAGCATTCGAGCACGGCGGCTTAACGTTCGATGGTGTAAACCCAGCTTTAGAGTTTCTGAGACGGGACTAGGATCTTTTCTCAGTTTCTGTAATGTTATTATGTCTTAGAATGTTAGCTAAATATTAGTTAAGGATGCTAAATCCTAATTGAACCTATTTTGTATGCGGAACCTGTAAGAAATTTGATTAGAACACCATCTATGATGGTCGCTTGCTTGCTTAAAATCCTGACACTAGGCCTGTCTACTAGCCTATACGACATAGGACATAGGCCTAGTGTCAGGATTTTTAGGCCTCTTGAAGGCATCTGACATGGCTAAGCGACTGTTGTCTTATGAGTAACAACCGGGACCGACAGCTTTGCGTGCCCTCCAAAGCACGGTGTCACATAGTTGAAAAGTCCACTAAACGGTCACCTATCCAAGCACTGGTTAGACTGAACATCTCGATACTCTACCTTGTTAATCAGTAACGATTGGCCAGGTGGACAGCGCTATGAGTGTCTTTGACGGTTGGGTCATTTTATAATGTTCTTACGTTGAGCGATGGTGTCCTGTTCATTCGCATATATATGTTATTTTTTTATAGTGAAGGTGCTTTTTTATATATGTCAGCAATACTTGTCAAGAGCAAAGTCATATAAAGTAGCAGTAGCTATTAATATGCCGAAATATTATAGGACATGATATGATGGTCATAGCGTAAAATGATATGGCTATCAATTGGTAGGGCATAATATTATGTTTTTGGCGTAAAATTATATGACAATCTATATATAGGTAAAGCTTCCTAAGTTATGGGTTATTACTAACATTAGGTTAAGGGATACATTTCGGAGAGTGTGCCAAAGAACTGCACGATCCAGTTCCTCCATCCCCGTTCTATCATTGGACAAGCAGACAAACTGCTTAGCGACACCGCTACATGGCGGACCCACAAATGCGCACGAAGCGTTTTGCCTCCACATTAATTGAGCAAACTGCAAAGGAATGGAACTCCTTACCTGAGTCGGTGCTTCTTGATGAGTACAAAATGGGAGTCTTCAGTCGCGAGTGAATAGGTATCTTCTAGGCAAGCTTGCTCCATCGTCGACCACATCGTCGCTTACCATCAGGTGAGATGGTGGTTAAAAGTTTGCCTACCATGAATAAAAAATAATAATGAAAGTTCTAGTAAAGTTTTTACCAATTTACTAGGGCCTGACCATCAATGGACTTCGTTGAAATAATAAATACACTTGATTATTTATTACTTCACCCTGGCATAATGCACAAAGTTTGCGAAACGAAAAGTTGGTGGCTTAGGTTTTTGCTGTATAATAGATGTATATTATGTAGTTTAGTTTTAAGAAATATTGGCAATTGTACATAAATAATTAAACGCAAGCAAAGCTTAAAAAAACCGACTTCACCGCTTTATCATCGGAAACTTGATCCACCAGCTTTCAAATAAAAAAGAATCATCAAAATCGGCTCACAACGAATTCGTCACAAAATAGACATTATTGACGATATTTCAAGAACTACTGATCAGATCTTGATTAAATTTAAATGGGATCAATTAGAAAGCAACATCTTTCAAACTAAAAAAAATTTTTTGAAATCGGCTCACGTGGCGACTCGAAACACAAAAAAAAACAAAAAAAAAAAACAGTCGACTTGAGTACCTCCTCTTTTTTTGGGAAGTCGGTAATAAATGTAATGAAATCTGTCAGATGTCAGATGGTATTTATGATAGCTATACATTTGTGATCAAAATAATCAAACAAGGGATAGAAACGATCCCAATTCAAGTAACTTCTCGCCAAGATCGGATCTACACCAAAACAATCAATTCAAAGCGAATTTTCGCCTTTTCATCACCAAGTTACAGTCCATCAATCATCCTGAAGCATTGTTGGCCTGAAACTTTCAGGCCCTTTCGAACTTTACCCGGATGTAAACTCAAAACTGGGACTTTAGGAACTTGTTTGTTGCGAGTTCTGGGCAATTAAAAGGCGTTTCTGAAGTTTGTAAATAATAACTTAGTGGACTTTGTTTGTATGCTGTCCTAGATGGTAAAGTAAGGTAGGCCTCTTTATATAAGTAAAAGAAAATTTATTTCTTTTATATTCAACTACAATCAAAATTCAACCAACACTCTTTGTAATATGAGATATAGATAGTAAGACAGTCTTGGTCATTGACGTAAGACCGCGAGCGTATCGGTATTCTATCGTTTACACAATTAGGTATATTTATTTCGTTTACTGTTCAGTAGACCAGAGCTTGGATGGGTGACCGTTTAGTGGGATTATTAAGCGAGTGTCACCGTGCTTCGAGGGGCACGTTAAGCTGTCGGTCCCGGTTGTTAGTCGTTATACAACAGTCGTTAAGACAAGTTGGATGTTTTCAGTTGGCCTGAAAAATCCTGACACTAGGACTGCACATAATATTTCAACAACCGCTTTAGATCATGGATAAAAAAAAAACATTTCGGTGGTAAATTGTCAATCTTACAAAAATAATTGCTGGTATTTAAATTGGAATCAATTTACTATAATTTGAGCTTATATGTCTGTTTATTATAAAACGCGATCAAATTGATCTTAACAATTCAGCAATATTTTTCATTTTGTTACTTATATTTTAATCAACAACATACAATATAATATACAAACAAATTACAAACCATTATTTCGCTGCACGTATTTGTACAAAACACTGTTGACTACAATCCTTTTTATTAAAGTGAAAACTTCTTTAGCGGCGTTGTGCACTTTTTTGGAATGGGTAAAAATTATTAAACTCACGTCAGGACACGTGACCTGATCGAAAATTCGTAAAATGAAGGAGAGGAAGTAGTATCCCCCTCTCTTTATACCGCGCGGCGAAAATGTATGCCTGCTCCTGCTGCTTACAACGTTAATGTTCAAGATTTCAACCACTCCCGGAGTGCAACCCGTAGTTTTTTTTTTTATAAAAGCTATCGCAATTGCTGAGCGTATACGACGCCCTTCATCATCACAACAGCAGATTGAGACAGAGCAACATAGAGAGAAGAGCATCGTTTACCCTCAAAACTGGCCGGAGTATTTCTCGAGAAAATACAATACAATCCTTATTACAATCAAAACATTTAATAAAACGGCATAACTCATCACAAGTTGTAGGTGCAAGTTGGCAAGGAAGCGGGCACATTAAGATAAACCGAAATGTTAATTTATTATTTTCAGTACATTAACCCGAACGTTTGAGCACGACCGTTTGTCACGCATAGTAATGGAGTTATGATTTTGAATGCGTTTTGGTTATTGAAGATGTTGGTGTTTTACAATGATGTTAGGAATGGGAAGATACGTTATGCTGTAACATCAAGAAAACAAAAACTGGACGTGTTTCCACTAAGCGAATTCTACTAAGCGAATACATTCCATACTTACCTCACAATTTGTGTCTGATTCTTGACCTATTTGTAGATCTTAAATTGTTCCTGTTTATTTACAAACACAAAATCGGAAGCTCATTAATTGCGACACGATAGCTATAATCCAATTTGTGGGCAAGACACATTGTGTGCGTTGGACCTAATTTAAGGGGTCTAAATTGTAGAAGCTAGTAACAACACATTTTCCATTTCTTTTTAAATGATTGGTGTTTTATGATTGCACTGTGTAGTTATTGATCAATCAGTGACTTATGATTTTTATAGTTATTAATCTTTTGAACAATAAATGTAGATTATCAAAGATCACTATAATTTAAAGGTACTGTATTCCTAATTACAATTATTATTATTGTGTATTTATACGAAGGTACATTTTCAATTGTATCAAATAATATAAATCACCTATTAAACGGCGTATGACAACATCATCACTTACCATCAGGTTAGATAGCAGTCCAATTCTAGACTATAAGAAAAACAATATAAAAAATGTGTTTTGAAGTTTTATGACCTGCCACTTAACTGACGTCTACCCTGGCAAATGCTTTGGTCTCGTTTGATGATTAACAGTGACGCCGCGATCAGGTATGATCGGCTTAGGACTGCCAAACCGCTCTTTCCACGACACAAGTATTCAGTATAATTTAATGGAAATGTAACATCCAAACACTACAGAATAACAAGAAGTTCCAGCGTACTAACACCTAACACTAAATCCAAACTAATTTGAGCCAAATCACCATACTTCCGAACACACTAACTCAGTTATCCAAACAGCCATTCGGCTACACACTCGCACAAATCTCACCTAACTCCGTTAGCGTATTAGCTGTACGTCGTATTACAAGACCCTGGAGAAAGCTGGCGTGTATTGGAAGACGAGCGACAAAAGCGATTAAATCTCTCAAACGCTTTGAATGCAGACACAATCACAGTACCACACTACTTTCGATGATTTGTAAACATAGAAACATAATAAAAACATTTACTTTTACTTGTAAACATAGAAACATAATATAACGCTTTCACACTCACAGCCCCACTGATGTGAATGTTTCTGGCACCAACGATACAAGTCTTCAAACTTAGTGTGGCGCTGTGTGTGTGATAGTATTTATGTTTTCTACTTGGCTACGGTAGGAGGTGTATGTTGGTCACTCTTATAATTTTGCTTATTGTTTTATGCAAAACTAGCCGTGCCCCGCGGCTACGCCCGCTATTATCAAGTTAAAAAGTAACCTATGTCTAAATCCTAGGTGTAATCTATGTACAATGTACATTGCAAATTTCATCCGAATTCGTTCAGCTGTTACAGCGTGACGAGGTAACAAACATACTTACAAACACACTTTCGGATTTATAATATAAGTAGGAGAATGATAGTCAATTATTTGGCTGATGCATAATAGCCATCACTGTGAACTACATATTAATAAAAAAAACATTTTAAATTTAAAAAAACGAAGAATAACTGAGAGCAACGGGACGCGATGGTAAGCGCTCTGCACGTATCCTGAAGAATGCTTCCGAATGAAGCCAAAACAATAATCGATCACGAGTACGTGCCAATTTCCGTTTTAATATAATTGAAAAGACAATGAGTTATTTCAGAAAGAGTGGACCTTGAGCTAAGCAAATATTGCGAAGCTGTAGTCCCGTCTAATAACCTTCGCTTCCAACCCCCAATGGGCGACAGCCCCCACAAGGGTAACGTTATATTTTGAACGTCGCTAACTTCGCTCGTAATTCGTCTCGCCACGGCCGGGCTAGGTCACGTACGGTGCCCTAAATTTAAAGGAAAACACTCCAATAAGTTCTGCGCCAACTGTGTATGAAACATACGGGTCTTTATTGTGACAAAAGACGCGTTACTAAAGGGTTAAATCCTGAGAATAATATGTTTATTTTCCACTTATGTGAACATTCTTATAGATATACGTTTTATTTTTTATGAATAAGGTAATAAAAGTCAATTACTTTTTTTTTATAGTAGATAGCTAAGCATTTGACCACTATCTCACCTGATGGAAAGTGAAGATGCGGCCGAAGATGTGACATGCTTGTCTAGAAGATACCTATTCACTCTAGACATGCACAACACTTGTTTAAGTAATAGGTTCGAAATATAATATAATATTACTACAATATTTTTTATATGTTTTTCTCTTACAATGGAGAAGTAACATTAAACTTCATCATTGTAAGAGCAAGTGTAAATTAAATTCAAAGAAAGACTGGCGGGCCCAAGCGGGATTTGAACCTGCAGGCTGTGTGGTAATTTTTAAAGTCAAATGAAATACCAATGAGCCACACTCATTATGAGATAGATTGTTTTTAAATTTCCATCTAATTTGATTACTCATGACCAAGAATAATCTAAATGAGCTAACTACGTAAGAATGAGGCAAGCTTCACAAATACCTATTCTAACATGTTTCAAAACAATTTACCTAGCGTTTTCTAGCATACTTTATTCCCTTGTATTCTCACATTTTATTATATCTTTTCCTGAAGTAGGTACTCGGAGTCCTGCGTCGTGACTCGGATAAAAGCGGAAAACCCTCACCTTCAGAGAGATCTAGATTAGGTCAAAGTTATTAGATATAAAGTCTGCGTTGTTTCAAGGAGCTTTATTGTCATTTCTGTTTACTTTTTCTTTTTCCTGACTGCGCGACCCAAATGAGTGTAATGTGATTAAGCCTATGTATGTATGTTTGTTCCTTTATAGGATTCTAGAGACCAAGCTTGTGACCCGATTTCAACGATTTCTGAGTCAATCGATGTGTCTTCGTCGCTTTAAATATCACCCGCGGGTTTGCCTGAAAATCAGCGTCGAGTTTCGTGCTTGACTTTTGTGCTGAAGCAAACACATTTCGGCATGCGTTATGATAAGTTATTGTAAGTTCATAAGTGTTTTAATTTCAATATTATTGAACATTGAACATTGAACACCAATAAGATAGTTAAGTAGCATGTTAATTACATAAAATTTAAAAATAATAATTGTTGTACAATGGGCGGCCTTATCACATAAAGCAATCTCTTACAGGCAACCTTTGGATGGACACGATAGTAATAATAGACATTTTTTGCGGTCAGTGGTATTCTCTAATGAATTACGAATCTAATCTTTTCTTTTTTTCTTTCTTTCTTAATTTTCCGAGTGTCACTGAAGACTTATCAAAATTCAATTTTTATTGCGACTTTAAACATCGAATTGTGAAAAATATAAAAGACGACGATCTGCATCAAGTGAGGTATTAAAAGTAATTTCCCCTCTGAATCAAAATGCGACAAAAAAGTCAAAGTCAAAATATATTCTTTGTGATTGTAGATATAAAAATGGAAGCATAAAGACTTATGTAAATGTTGCAACATGAGTAAGTATCGGGACTTTCACGCGGTTCCTGTAAAGTTACTCATTACGCAACTTCTGTATTCACGATAATAAAAAATCTCTTCTAAAACCGCAACCATCTAATACCTCTCTAATAGCCAAAGGTAAAGCGTACTTATAATTCAAAGGGCTCAATACCGGAACAAGAGCGTAAATACCGTAAATTCGGCATTTTACTGCGAAACCTCGCGGCCGCAGCCTTTGATAGAATCGGGTCAAACGGTTTTTGTTTCATAAGATCCAGACTGATTAGAGAATTGTGGCTTCAGAACAAAGGAAACCGAAGTATTGGAGGTAAGGGTATTACGTAAAAGTACTCAGATATCTCTTATCTCATTTGTTTAAAATTGATAAATAGACATACATCTCTCGGAATGATGACGTATCACGTTTACTGACGTGACATCAAGAGCCTTTTGGTATAGCAGCGGTAAATATTTTTGTTTTATATTTTGTAAATAATAATTGGTTTATTTATTTATTACAATAGCTGAATAATAATGACCATGTTTCGGTACCGAATTGTATGTTGTGTTGAGAGACAGACCGTTTTTGTATTATAGACTTTCTGTAATCAATATTCAAAATGTTTGTTTGTGGTTTTCAATTTAATTAATTGTTATTTATAATTAAGAGATATAATCATTCATATATAAATTACTAGTAGTGCCCGCGACTTCGTCCGCGTGATTATTGGACTTTTAGTAAGGATCTCTAATTTTATTGAAAATATAATATAGCCTATATAGCCTTCCTCGATAAATGTACTATCCAACACTGAAAGGACCACCAAAAAATCGGACCAGCGGTTCCTGAGATTAGCGCGTTCAAACAAACAAACAAAATCTTCAGCATTATAATATTATATATTTTATATTATAATATAATATATATATATATATATATAGTATAGATGAAATATTTTAATATTTAAGATAACTTCAGCAACATTTTGTTAACTTTGCAAGGGCCTTTTTGCATCCATCCAACACCTGCCAATATATGCTTTAATTACAATAACACTGACCATAAAATTAAACAGTTTCGCACGCTTGATGATTAATGGAACAGATTGCCGCGCCAACAAGATAATTCTCAAGTATAAAGGCCAAGAAAGACGCTAACATTAAATCCTCAAGTCATTAAGTATGAGGTTCTCGTAATTTTCGCTCCTAATCAATCTCAAAAGCGGTTTCATATTAATTTCTCCGCTAAATCACCTCGGCGATGGGAGCAAAAAGGTTCAGCACCATCAAGCAACGTTGCAGTTTTTACGGGAAAGTATGTGGTACTTTTGGTTCTCGATCGGAAATATATTTTAATTCTATAATCGATATATAATAGTAGTGTAATAATTAGTTATGTTAGTAATAACTATTTACAACGTCCCCACACTTTTTCGTTAGTCAATAACATTTATTCTGCGATTATTGTATGAGGAAGGATTTTATTAAAGCTTTATTATAAGTTTTCAAAATAAAATTGAGAATAGTTGCTAACCAATTTCATATAATCGTTTGAAAAATTCATGTGAAATGATAAAACAATACAGTGTGAGTTCATACGCGGTAGAAGTGAAACTATTTCTAAGATAAGACAACTGTTTATGCGTGGTTTTTTATTTTTTCAGTATACTGACTTGTTAGAATTTAAAATACCAATAAACCTAGCATTATTTTAGCCAATTGGCAGAAGTGACTCTCATTCGAGTTACGCTAGTACCCGATCCCTAATCCCACGTCAGCGCGGTCGAGCTCAGGAACTCATTAACGGGGAACTAAAAAGGTTTTATTACATATTTTTATTTGATATCGGAACCTTCGCTGTGATTCGAAGTATTTATTCATAATTCGATATTGCAGTGGCGTGCAAAGAGAATTAATATGAGTTAGATAAAAAACAGTTATTATTAAATTTAATTAATAGTAGCTACATAAAAACAGTTATTGTTATTATGGTTATTACAGGAAAAAAAATTGAGTATGTTTTGGGGCTGAGTAAATAAATAGTGTAACCTTTTTTATCTCTATTTATGAGCCCAAGAACAGATATCGTCCTAAATCTGTAAACTAATATATAAATCTCAGAATACAGAAGTATCAATCGCTAGTAATCATATTGTTTCAAACCGGTTACTGCAGCATTAGACGATTTAATTCATATCTGATACTTTATTTTATACATGTTTTTCATAATTTTACTTGCAAATAAATGCATAAATGAGAGATATTTGCCACTCATTGCTCCCGTCTTTGTTCTCCAAGTAGGATCTGGAGGTATTCAAGTCTACGTTATATATGTATTATATATATAATAATGCTTCTACAATCCATGGCTGCATCATTACCCTCCATCAGGTGAGATAGTGCCTAAATGGTAGCCCGTTTGGCAAAAATAGTTAAACGCAAGCAAAGTTTAAAAAACCGACTTCACCGCTTTATCTTCGGAACCTTGATCAGATTAAATGTATTAAATACGCATTATTGATGATAACTCAAAAATTAGAAATCAGATCTTGATCAAATTCAATGGGACCACAGGAAAAGCACCAGCTTTCAAATAAAAAAATAATCATCAAAATCGGCTCACAGCGAAAGAAGTTATGAGGTAACTTTTAGGTCGGAAGTCGGTTAAAAACGAGAACATCGTCAATGTAGTCCACAGAATACGCATTATTGACGATATTTTAAGAACTACTGATCAGATCTTGATCAAATTTAAATGGGACCAATGGAAAAGCAAAATCTTTCAAAAAAAAAATTGAAATCGGTTGACGTGGAAAGAAGTTATGAGGGAACAACCATAAAAGAAAAAAATATATATAGTCGACTTGAGTACCTCCTCCTTTTTATTTGGTTTTATTTTAATTTGTTTAGTTATTAATGTTGTAAATGACAAATTTACTACTACCTACGGGCCTATTGCTTATATTTCCTAAAACTATACTAAAATTATATACATCAATAAAATAATATATGATTAATTATACATTAATAATTATATAAAACAAAAGCAGTATATTATTATTAATGCTTGTGTCAAATAGATGTATTTTCTTTCTTTCATCAAAAACGTTAGCCGACTAGCTTGTTTGTTCTCTTGGGTCAGTAAGCTGTTTTGTTCGTTTTCCAAGCAGAGTTTAAATTGTAGTTGGAAAGAGTTGTAAATGTTTTAGTATTTGATTTTACTGCTAAACTACGAGTACATAGTGTCTTTACTGGAGTTTTATAGATTTCAGGTATGTAAGGCAAGTTCCTTTTATAGCCAGGACTGTGACGTATAGGTACATTTTTAAAGATAATAAGAATTTTACAATCTTTTTTTCACTCTATTTTTTTATTCAAGATAGGCAAACTTTCACCAGTGTCTCACCTGATGATAAGCGACAATGCGGTTGACAATAGAGCACGTTTGACTAGAAGATGCACTCGCGACATAAAGACTCCCATATAATATTTATCAGGAGACAGACAAAGGTCCCTTTTCTTTGTGGTTCGCATAATAAATGTAGAAACAAAACGCTTCGTCTGCATTTGTGGAATGTTTACCATCAAGGTATCGCTTAAGAGCCTGTCTCGATGTTCGATAATAGAATAGGGATGGAGGAATTAGATTGTTTAATTCGGTTGCATACTCTCCAAAATGTATGCGATAAAATATCGAGAGACTCGTCACCATACGACGATGCCGTGCTCGTGTGTAAAATGTTTTTTTTCTTGTGTCTCACAGTATCTGTTTAGTTTGTGAAGTGACTAATGATACAGCATTTTATCAGTTTTGTTTTGTTAAAACACACACGACTAGCGGCGAAGTATTGCCGGATATATACAGAAGCAAGACTGGTAGCAATCACGGTAATTACCTTAAACGCTTTTTATCAACATGGCTAAAGGTACATCTCATTTTCTGGTAGGGAAATCTTAGAATGTCGCCATACCTACATTCTCCATTTAAATGTGTGCAACTTAAGAAGCTATTATTATAAAAAAATCGAATATTTCAAGATTTGTTTGTATATGATAAACATTTGAACCTGATCCATTATAATTTTCAATTTTTTTCCAAGTTCCTCTATCTACGATCCAATTTTTTCATAAAACTAAACTAAAATTATACATCAAAGACCTTAGTTACCTACAAGGCATCGACCTTATAGGTAGCTCAAGTGCTACAGTATTTATCATTAATATTATGTTAAAATTCCAAGCACCTTGGTAATAACCCTATTCCCTCAAACCCAGCTCTACCTGTGCAAGGTTTATTAAGAACCACAATCATAAATTTTCACTCTACCCAGACACATTTCGGATCCCACAAACTTACCTACATAAGTAACAATAGTGTACTTTGAACCAGTGACAAAGGTCAAATATAGGCAGGTAGTTTATCTCCACTCATTACCACCCTAAGCCTTTTAAAAGTGTACAGATTAGCTTAGTTAAAACTATCGTCTTACATAATTAATTATTCTTTTATACAAACTCGTGTGCGTGACGAATTCTGAGGAAGGACGATTCATTTGTTCGAAAATAGTAGACATGAAAGTATCAACTTACTTTGTTGTCGACTAGTTTCGGAGTAATCGGACGTTTGGAAACCGTACAAGACATACATTTATTTTGCTTTACTGCTTCTAAATACTACTTATACGTTTTTTATTATAATTAATATTTTCTTTTCCAAGACACGACGTAAGGTGGCAAGCTTATCAGTATTCTATCGCTTACATTTTGGAGAATGTATGTGCACAGAAATTACATGAGTTAATTCCCCCATGTGTTTTTTTAACAACAAAACAAACTATCAAACGTCTTCCATTTGTGGTCGACATACCTCCAGTTCGATCGAAGCGTTTTGCTTCAACGTTCATCATCCGTACAGCAAAGGAGTGGAACTCGTTGCCTGCGTCTTTGTTTCCACGGTATAATCTGGGAGTCTTCAACTCTCGAGTGAATAGGTATCTTCTAGGCAAGCATGTCACAACTTCGGCCGTATCATCACTTTCCATTAGGCGAAATAGTGCATAAAAAATACAAATAAACATCACAAACATAACGCATATTAACAGTCATAGCCATACTAAGTTCGATAACTAGTATTGTAACTAGTTGTGAGTGCCAGAAACATTCAAATCACACAGAACCTCTCACTTAGATCCTTTTTTTAAATTTCCTTATATTTTCTTAATATATAAATGTTTTTCAGGTAGAATTACCTGGAAAAGATTGCGTTACAGTTGGCCAAATTACACATGAAAAGGCATCTACTGTCAAATTTACCTCGGAAATTAGCAGGAAATGTTTGAGCGATTCTAAGTACCGAACAAGTTGTTGTAGACGAACCTCCAGCCAAATTACAGAAACAAGCAAGGTGTGGCTTACGTCCAAATCTTCAACAGATTTCTGGTATTTATAAAAAACCCTGTATATTTAAAAAAAGTAAGCAAATAAAATCTAGACCAATCATCGAGAAAAGACAGTGTTTTTTTATTGTCTTCAAGCAAGTTATAATCGACAAAAGCGCGATCTATGAGTTAAAAGATAATTTCAAGCTATCCTACAACTTCGACAAAGTAACCCCAAATTTCCCTGTCCTAATTTCCCCTTGGCCCAGTTATACATATCTCAAGTTTACTACCACAGAGTACCTCAGTTTCCTTCGACTCATTCAGGCCCGGTTTATTAGCCCCACAGTAAAACTCCTCACTAATGCTGTACTTTATCTTCAGGTCTCATATCTCGTAAGCCTGTAAACATATGTATACGAGGATTGTGTAGTGTTCAGTCGTATACCTCGCCTTAAGCCAGACTCATAAAGCCAAATTAGGCGTGTCTTGAGAGACATACGTGCTCAAAGTTTTACAGACTCGGTTCGAATTGTTGGTATTTGTCATGAGGAATAACATATCACGAGGGATGTTTTAATTTAATTGATATTTTACAAACTTTTATTTAGTTTTTAACATGATTATATTATTTATATGTCTTATAATTAGGAATTTTAATGAATAAAACGTGATAAAAATGCATGGTAAATAATAATTCAACAAAGCAAAATATACGCTATTGGCTAATCTGATTCGTAACATCAGTTTACACATCTATGGTGAGTGAACTGACGTTACAATTTATTTATTTCAAATTGATTAATCCATATTAAAAAACCAATAACAATTAATTATATATTATATCTATAGCCGTACTCCACGGCCCGCGTTTATCAAGTTAAAAAGCAGTGTATGTGTTAATACTAACTAGTGATGAACACAGCTTTTACATACAAGCTGTGTTTTTCATCCTTACACGTTCAGCCGCTACAACGTAAAAGAAAACAAACATACTGACACACTTAACACAAACTTTCAGATTTATAATATTAGTGTGATTAATAGTTGAATTCATAGTTAAATAATATTATAGATAAAAAGTCTTTTGGGTAAATTGGTCAACTTTCCTTTACGAAAGTCTTGATAAGAGTGTGGATGTCACAGGAAGAATGTCAAAAGGTCGCGTAAGAACTCCTATAGCGTTTTCAAATATTCAAATTTGTTTTGATATGACATGTATAGTTTTTAAGAATAACATTTCGTTTTCGTCCTAATATAAACGTAAATAATCGATTAAATAAAAATACGCATATTATATATAATATAATATCAATAAATTCAGCTTGCATTAGAATACATCTGTGTGTCCCAAGTACAGTGCTCCTGAAACTCTTCCCCCAAATTGTTGCATTTTCCCATATTCCTTTTATGCAATATACTACCTTACTTCTGTGTGTTAGGGACTTTTGTACTTAAATTTTCAGTTTATTAGCATTATTTATATTTCCTACCTGTATCTATACGTCCTCTTACATTCGAGCAGATATAAGATTACTTTAAGATTGCAATGACGTACTTTGACGTAGTTTAACATACTTATAATATTATAAATCCGAAAGTTTGTGTAGAAGTGTGTGTGTGTGATTGATAGATTTTTCTCTACGCTGTAAGGGCTAAACGAATTTAGATGAAATTTGGAATGAACATAACTTATATCTCAGTAAAACGTTAACTTAACTTTAATCTGTACTTATAATTATCACTTTCCATCTGGTGAGATTGTGGTCAAATGCTTGCCTATTCTGCAAAAAAATACCGAGACCGAGCGAGCGTGCAGCGCGAACAAAGCGTCTTCGATTCGGCTTGGGCAATAGTTTTCTTATGTCCTGTGGATATCCGGTTGTTCTCCTCTACAGGTCGGATATCACAACCGATTCTCATGTTTTGTAAGCTGGTATCAATAATTATATACATTTTTTTGGCAACATAGGTTTTAAATTTTTTCTACAATGACAATTTGGGGTTTGAAAACGTAAAAAAAATATTTCAGCCATTACGAAAAATACTCTAGGTTCACAAAACTACTAGTAAATTATTATTTATAAGTCAACTACATTGCGCTATTTACTATACTAAAAAGTGCCATATTATGTATTTAAATGTTGGAAAAAAATTATATCTGAAAACAGTACGAGATCATGCATTAGGTATTTATTGCAAACAAACAAATAACAACGTTTTAGATAAATTAGACTGCATGCATTAGAAGCAAATTATTGATTATTAAAAAGAGCATTTCCTATAAATTTCTGTAGTCATAACAATTTCAATCTATCTGATCTTTTGCTCAGTTTCTTCAATACCATATGGAATAATGAAATATGGTGTTCCTCTATCCTGTGTTGGAGCTTGTCTTACGAAGCGAAACACTTGTTCCTCATGTAGAGATGCCAATGTGTGTGGAACAAATAAAGGTGATTTCTCTAATGAAGCCCATGATTCCAAAATTATCATAGACACGACGATTATAAAAACTGAAACAAAATTATAAATTAATATGCTTTATGTAAAATTTAAAATGATCATGTTGTTTAATGAAATGGTCATATTTATTTGTTCGGTAGCTTCAAAGACTTAGGCATATCATATATAGATCTGGGTAGCTTAGATGCCTAGTTCCTCTTCTCCTTGACCGCACAACTACTATTACAAAATTACATCTAATAATGAGATGTGTATTCTATTGAATAACTCTACATAACTATGTCGTAAAGCACTTAAAAGTAAATGGGCTAGAGACATCTATATTAAATTAGGAAAAACCCAAACAACAACTAACAAACAAACGCATTCACACTCATAGCCCCACACTAAGTTCAAAGACTTGTATCGTGGGTGCCGGAAACATTCACATCACACACACATTACAGCCAGAACCAGAAACACAAATATCCCTTGGGTAGTAATGTTTGCTTCTGCCGGGAATCGAACCGAGGACCCACGGCGCAGAGGGCGGAGACCTGTCCACTGCGCCAACTGGGTCGTCACAAGCTGGTAACAAATCGAAAAAATTTTAATTGGTATTTTGTTTGGTATGTCCCGCTTCAGATGGCGTTTGTGGCGGACCAATCGTTTAACAGCTGTACTATATAATATAACTGTTATTGATTCCATACAGTTGTGTGAAAAAAACAATTTCAGGCAACACTAAATTCCCATAGTTATATGTAAATATTGATTGTTTATTCTAAAGTTTGACGCGCCTGTTTAATACTGTCACCTCGAAGACAATGTTTCACTACTAAGACGCCTCGTACGTACTATAAAAATATCGTAATATAATAAATGTAAAAGTTTGTGTGTGTGAATGTTTGTTACCACATATCTCCATAACAAATAAACTGATTTGATGAAATTTAAAATGTAGATAGTTTAGGTTCCATAGGATAACACAGCCTATTTTTTTTAACTTAATTAACGCTGGCGAAGCTGCGTGACTCTGCTAGTTATCCCATATTATAAAGCCAATTATACTTTACCAAAAAATATTTTCATGATTTCTCCTTTTTCAAACACCTGGAAAATTAAAATGGTTTTGATCAAATGAAAAATTAAATTAAGAAGGCTTGAATTTTCGAAAATTTTCGAATGAAGTCGACACTATAATTTATGGTGTATATGGCTTGACCGTCATTCCACGCGCCGAGGCCCGAACCGCTCGCCTCTGCGTATCGCGCGTCTGACTCATCTTGATGAAGGACAACAAATGTAATACTTACGATAGTTTTAATTTTCATGAAGACGAAACTGTTGATCTAAACATTAACAACGCGTAAGTCACGCTAATTCCTGTTTTAATTTTAGTTTAATTGTTAAAAATGTGCGTGAATATTTATCAAATTAGGTTTTTAATCAGTACATAAAATTGTTGCATTTATTTGCTCCCCTGGTCCGTTGTTACAAGTAGACCAGTGTCAGGGTGTTATAAAATTTATAGTAGTTTTTTATTAACATTAGCTAATGGAGTAAAAATCAAGGTAGTCAGGGATCGTCTTTGTCTATATCCTCAACTCAAACACCTTTGAGTAAAGGTAATTGTCATTCATAGATTTTTCTGTAGGTAAATTATATTTTTTAGCTATTTTAGCAACTATTTAAGTTTGATTACAAAATATGTGTAATCATTACTATTTTTTTTCTAATTTCTATTAGACAAATTTTGTACAAAGTAATTTTAACGTGATAAGCAAAGACAGAAACATAATTAGTTATAATTGCCTCGATGGCAACCGAATCAGAAAATTATCATCGATGTCACTAATTATACGTTTAGAAACATTTATTATTCTCAAAACAGTCAAAAATCTGTATCATGCTCAATTATTTTTTCATCTGCCGTGTTTACAGGATTCTACAGCATTTTGAAGCAATTGTTTGTACACAAACACATTTTTGTAATCAATAACACAATACATCGGTAAGCAGGAGAATTGCATTTCCTGTCTTACTTTACGAAAAATATTTTGATTTGTGTTTGTAACGTACGACATTGCGGATCCACCATATATTTGCAATAAATTTGCCCTCCAGTAGCTAATATAATAGTTTAGTACCTGGATGACCGAGCTATGCTCGTTAAAACTACGTTTTCAAAAATGAAACCTAGCTAGATCAATTTATCGCCCCCGAAATCCCCCAATACTAATTTTTTTTTAAAATCGTTGGAGCCCTTTTCGAGATTCAGATTAAATATATATAGGTATAAATATATACAAGAATTGATCGTTTAAAGGTATTAGAATATCCGGATGACCGAGCTTTGCTCGGTTTTTTGTTTTTGGTAGAATGTGTTTGAATTTGTAGCCTCAGAAAGCTCGATCTAGTGTCGAGTAGAAACAGTTTTTTACATCGGTCATGGCGTAATAGATGGCGCTGATAGTTTCTTAAACCCGGTTTTTCAAATGCAGTTTGGGAACCGAGCATTTCTCGTACCTGGAACGTTGATAAATCGATTCCTTGGACCGAAAAACCCCTAAACTTTCATGAAAATCGTTGGAGCCGTTTCCGAGATCCTGATTACACACACATATATATATATATACAAGAATTGCTAGTTTAAAGATATAAGATATTTTTCGCGTAATAATCCATTGTAGCAACAAACGCATATAACTTGAGAAAAAAACACATATGTATTTAAGAAAAGTCAACGCAAAACTCAAGTCCGTATTCAATATAATTCACTTTTCTATCACTAAATTTATTCCAATTATATTGACCAACCTCGCAGAGTAGAGGTTTTTAAGGTTAAACATTAATTGAAAAAAAATTACCTTAATATTGATTCAAGAATTGAGCGTTCTTTAGAAACCTACGATGTTGAACAATGATGAAACTATTATAGAAGTTTATATACTTCCTGTTCGGTATGTAAAAACTAATTGCTTCAGTATTTTCGTGTAAAATTAAATTGCATCATTATTTCTTATGTAGAAATTAATTAAAGTTAGTTTGAAAATTAATTGCTTATAACAGTTATGTCCTTACTAATTAAAAATAATCTAGTATGTAGTTATTTATTTTATACTTAGAAATTAAGATTTTTGTTTTTTTTTTGTGTGCCTGTAATGCAGAGCATTCAGAGTTTTCATAACTTGTGGCGAAATAAAGATTGTTTATTAGCTTCGGTGTTTATAAGACCTTGAGTTCCTCTTCGTACGGGTATACAGAAAATTTTGGAGGAAAATAATTACACTTTCACACTCACAGCCCTACACTAAGTTCAAAGATTTGTGGCGTAGGTACCGGAAACATTCACGTAACGCACACTTAAAAACTGAATCACAAATTTACCTTGTTAAGATTTGATAACATTTGTTTTTTTTTTAAACATAAACGCTTTCACACTATCAGCCCCACACTAAGTTCGATGACTTGTGTTGTGGGTGCCGGAAACATTCACATCACACACACAATCACAACCAGAACCAGAAACACAAATTTTTCTTGGGGAGGAAACTTGTGTTCCCGCCGGGAATCGAACCCGATACAACATAGAAGGCAAACGCCACCTAACTAAGCCAACTGGTAGTTCAATACCCCTACTTAGAAGGCGAACATTGACAAAAAAGACTTCTTAACTGATATTATATACACTAATGACATGTTGATACTGGTGGAAATACTCAAAGGCATGTAACATCTGGTCAAGGAAACTGAAAGCAAAATGCGTCATCACTTAAACTGTGAATAGATATCACAGGCCTTGAATTCGTCAATCACTTTGGCTAAAAAAAAATGTAGTAGGTGAAAATATTTAGGAAGTATGGAAAAGTCTGAAAAAATCCTTCATGCGGGAAAAGATCAACAGAAACGAGGCCCCGTTTGAAATTGCTCAAACCTGCTAGCTTTTTCAGTATGTTTTGATGACATATTGCAATATTTTTATGAATGACTTTTTGTTTTCGCCAATATTTTAATATAAATAGTAGAATATAAAAAAATATGCATATTCCCTATTGAGCTTGCTATAAAATACATTTGTGTCCCTAGTGCTTCTAAAACTCTTCCCCAAAAACTCTTCATGTTGCATTTTTCCACATTTATACAATATGCGATTACGGATTTTTGTACTTAAATTTTCACTTTACAAGCTTTGTTAATATTTCCAGCCTGTATCTATATATAAATGTAAGAATATTCAAATAGATCCAAGAATACCTGAAGACTGCAATGCTGTTCTTTGACGTAGTTGTTTATAATAAATAAATACAGCATGAGGAAATCGGTAGATTTTGGTGATACAATACGATAGCGAAATGAAAATCCCCATCTTGGATTTACAGCTTAATTCGAATAATTTTATAAAATTACAAAAAGGGGAATAAAACAAATATCACAAAAAATTTTGTAAACCGCTTGCCGAAGGAAAAGTGCCAAACTGGCTACGTTTCCACGTTGAATAGCGATGCTATTTTTTTTGTGCTAATTTTATAATATACTATATTATAATGATAAATGTATATTGATAAATTAAGAAAGGAATTATAATGACCATAAACCAAAAATTTTTCAGTAACTTTTAAATATATCCGGGAATAGAGCAAACACGGCTCAAGAAATAGAAGAAAAGATAAGCGACGCTATCAGTTGTTTGTAAAACCGACCCGAGTAGCGAGAGGTAGCGAAAATGACGTCGACGTTGTAATACTCGCGGAGACGAGGCGAATACAAATAATTTCAAGCTCGTCTCTGCAGTTCATTTATTTCGAGATTTTTAATTGGAACAAAGTACCACTCTGTAAGGATAGGACGCAAGGGAACCGTTGAATGAAATAGAGTTAATTTACTGCAATGAGCAAATGTACGAATAGAATACTAATGTATTTATAAATAGCTAGTGCAACTTAAGGCCAAAAAATTTAAAAAGAGAGAGTGGAACTAAAAACTTTGGCAATGAAGCGTTTTGATCGTCTTGTCACTGAACAATATTTTTTTTATGAATGTTGCTTTAATCAGATAGATAACTTATGTATTTTTTCTTCCAACTAAAACTAAAATTTGTCTCACTAGTTTCATCCTTCTCCACGTTCCAGATGTTTTTTTTAACTGACTTCAATGCAGATTTTTTAAGTAAACTGGTTCGAATCCTTTTTGGTCTGAGAAAGTATGATCATATTTCAGAATATCGCGCAAATTGCTGCCGATACGAGAGCGGATACATCTCAGAATTTTACACACTTTTAGTGTTGAATGATACAAACACTCCGAGTTACCTTAATCTTACTGACACTGACGGACGACAGCTCAGATCAGATTCCAACCTAACTCCCCAGCACCTCACATCTTTTATTGACAAATCCTTCTCAGTTGTTGCTGTAAGGCTGTGGAACAGTATACCTATGGATATCAAAAATTGTAACTCCAAAGAAGCTTTTAAACAGAAAAAATGATTTTAAAGGTTCGCAGTTGTCTCAGTTGACCTTGCAATACTAACTACACAACATCGAAGTACTTGTTATGTCTTCAAATTATTTATATGTGTATATATATATATATTAATATTTATGTTGATTTATTGTTATATAATATTTAAAATTATGCTTATAAATATATATTATCTCTATGTATATTATTTACCAATATTTCTACATTTATCATCCTTTCATTTTTCAAAGAAATTTACTGCACCGCGACTTCTCTGCACCTCCAGGATGACTAGAAGAAAATGCTATTCTAGCATTAGGTCTTCCTTGTATTATTTTTTAGGCAAAATATTAAATTAAATAAAAATCAAATAACTTATGTTTTAAAAAGAAAGTATTTTTATCCCATTTACTTGTACCTACATTTTAAGGTTATTGACATCAGTATATTGACTCTCCCCGCTCCAGTGAACGGGCAGCCTAATACCTACAATGGGGACTGAATCTCGCTAGGGCTTCATTGTTATACTCGAATGAAACAACAGGCAACAGAAAAATACTAATATTCTTGTAGTCCTTTGTTTTATGTTGCATTACTCTGCGCGCGAATAAAGCCCAGGAATTCGGACAAAAACACGCACCGACACAATGGCCTCGGGATTTGCACTGAAATATTCATAGTTTTTCCATTCGTATGGTTTAATATTTTTTATTTGCTATCCTATTCCATTTCGATTTATAGGATATCAATAGTTGATCGTGATTACGGTTACACTACCTTTTTTTGCAGTAAACATAACATAAACATAAACTTTTAAACTCACAGTCCCACACTAAGTTTGATGACTTGTATCGTGGATACCGGAAACATTCACATCACACACACGATCACAACCAGAACCAGAACCACAAATTTTCCTTGGGGAGAAAACTTGTGTTACCGCTAGGAATCAAATTCGATACCCTAGTTAGAAGACAAACGTGCACCCAACTAAGCCAATTGAAGTCTAAAACACTGACGTACTATACGCACTGTACATATGCCATAGTTAAAAGTAATTTAACTTAGTACAAAATCTAAAGAAGTAAATTGAGAAAGGAAAAAATATCACTCGACGCGGAGATTGAACCGTAGGGCCATGCCCTATTACTCTAACCGATGAGTTACTCAAGCCCTGCCTAAAAAATATATTTTTAATAAGAATGAGACTTATGGGGACTTGTTACGCCATCTACAGAACCAGTTTGAAACTGCTACAAACAACGAGTCTAACATTACAGTTAGCTACACGCTGTGTTAATAACGTCTACTTAATAAATTGACCTTCGTTTTTATAGAATAACCATGCTGTTTACTACTTGAAAGTCTGCCGCCAAGCCAAATACGGTGTTCCGGCAGTTATCCTTGAGAGCCTGCGTATTCCAGGTCTAGTGTGTTTACCAGCTTCGATCACATCGTCACTTACCATCAGGTGAGATAGTGGTCAAACATTAGCCTGTCACAAGTAAAAAAAAAAAAAAGGTCTGCCTAGCCTGGCTAATACTATTTAAACAAAAATCATTAAAAAGCTTGGAATTAGTACGGCAAAAAATGTTGTTATCTGAATGGGGATGGTCAGACAAAAAAATTCTACCGGAGGGCTCTGGTATTTGTTACTTTAAAAAAAGAATTGGCAGTTTGCACCCTCTTTGAAAGGGTTCGAATGCGTCATCGTGCTACGATCATATCAACTACATCGGTGCTACGATCGGCGCAGCTTTCGTAGCATATTTTAGGAATCACAAAAATAAACGCATTCACTTTCAAAGCTCCAAACTATGTTCAAAGAATTGTATCATGGGTGCCGAAAACATTTACATCACATCCAAAAATGTCCCTTGGGAAGGAAAATTGTGGTCCGACCAGGAATCGAATCCAGAAACTACGGTGCCGTGGGCATAGACAGGCGCCAATTAAGAACATCACAACTGTGAAGTAACTTTTTTTTGTTTGTATGTAACGCGATATCTCCGTCAATTATGAATCGATTTAAAATATTATTTTTTTGTTTGGTTTGGTGTACTTCAGATATGGTCCGATATAAATGTTATCGAAATTGATCAAGCTTTTAATCCAAAATATAAGCGGTGAAGTCGGTTTTTTAAGCTTTATATGTAAAAGAAAAGGCTTGTTATTCTGTAATTACTAGCTTATTTATTTAAATGCATATATTAAGCAATTTTGACAAAAAAAAAATATTTAATAGAACTTTCTAGTAACCTAATAAGTAGTATTCTACAAAATGTTTTGGTGTTCTACCGGCTTGAATTACACTGTTAGTTTTTGGTGATTTGTTTAAAACGTTATACCCGAGAACACGTGGTGATAACAAATGAATAGCAAACATAAATAAATGATACATGTAACTGATATTTACTGTATTGTATATTTTTCTCGCTCCACTGAATTATTGCTATAGGGAATGTATCGAAATAATTCCGGGAGCACTATGAAAGGATTCGCAGAAGTGGAAACACGTAGACGCAACTTCTGATAAGTATTTTGAATATTTATGTTATTTTGTAGGAAATGTTTTAGGACACAATATCGAATATTATTACTAGTGCCTCTGTGAGCTGAATACCTTGCATATTTTTCTAAAAAACAGTTTTTTTTTACTTTTTCAATCCCCATTCTATCACCACAATTTTGAAAAAAAAAACATAAACTGAAACGAAAAAAAATATATATGTATAATTACAACATTTCACGAGAATCGGTTAAGAAATGTGACTTGTACAGGATAACAACCGGAAATCCACCGGACATACGCAAGCAATTTTGCCCAAGCAATAACGGAGACACTGCGCTCGCTCTGCTTGCTCGGTCAGTAATGCCTTTGATCCGTAAGGCCGTTGATTCGATTATAGACAAAATTATTAGTCAGAACATGCATTTATATACACATCATAAAACACGCATGAAGGTTGGTAACAGGAGGTTTGTGACGATACACTGTAGCGGATCCAGGAGTGGGAGGAGTATGGGGATCAAGCCCACCCCAAAAACATAAACACTACGGTAGGCGGGTGGGGCAGTGGCAACAAAACCTACCATCAGCGGGGCCTAGACCCCCCAAACGACAATTCTGGATCCGCCTCTGACGGTACACCTTTTGCCTTAAAAGTAAGTAAGATTTTCATCGGGCTTGTAACAGCCCGTTTATTTTTATACAGAGCTTTACACAATTATCCTCAAAATAATTTCACACGCGCCTTCAGAACCCGTGTTACCTTTGAAAGATAAATACTCAAATCTGCGAATAAACAACTCAAAACACTCGACAAAGCTTCCTCATTACGAATTAAACGCTTTACAAAACAAAGGTATCTGTGAAATAGGATGGGGGCTAGGGTTAATACAATTACTGCTTAACAATAAAAATATTGAGAAACAATACGGATAGTCTATATACATCCTTTGCACAGGAAAGGTGTATCTTGTGGGTTAGTCAGTGTTCGTTGTAAGGCTATGGAAAAACAAGTAAGATAGATATTTTTTTATGTTAGATAGGCAAGTTTTTGACCACTATCTCTGATGTAAAGATGAAGATGCAGCCGAACATGAAATATGCATGCCTTCACTCTAGACCTGAAGACACCCAGATTATTGGCGAATTAAAAGGTTTGAACCTTATCTCCAAATAATAAAATTTAAAATTTATGTTGTAAATTACAAAAGAAAAAAAAAACACTCATTAAATTACTTCAAAGATTCGATATTCCAACTATCTAAAATTCCCGAAAGTCAATTAAAAATTTCCTCTTAGAGCATTCAATTGGCTTGTCTCTATTATTATATTGTAGACAAATCTACTTAAGTTTTCCAGCCTAATTGATATGATTTATCAAAAATGTGTTTAAGAAACCTTTTAGAATGGGCGCATGTAAATAACAACTAATAATAATGTATTTATTTCCATGGTTTAATCACCAAGCTAGGCCTATAATGGCCTAGCTTGGTGATTAAACCATAAATATCCTTGAGCTAGACTCTTAAGGATATTTATGGTTTAATCATTATAGTAAAGCAAAAAAAAAATAGTTCCATTATTTATGAAATAAACAATGTTTACTTTTACTTTACTATAATGACTAAACTCTCAAGGATAGCCGTCGGATCAAAGATTTTTGTCATCATGAGGACAAATTTAATGAGCAAGATGAAATGCCCTGATGCCATGGATTTAATTACGACGTAATTTTCACCTAAAGCTCAAGTCCGTTCTCGGATTCGAAACCACGACCCTTGATTCGAAGGCGGATTGCCGACGGTGGCGCCATCACAGCTTCAAAAACATTATCCCACAGGCCCCAGACTAAAAGAAGTCAAAGATAAATAATGGGGTGCTTCAGGTAGAACTGGAAGCGATAAGAGGCAGTGGCCTCCCGTCACTTCCATTAAATAATGACATCTAATTATATATCCATTGTCGAATTTCGGCACTGCATTTAATTTTGTTTACGAAGGTAATATGAATGTGTGGTTTATGTTAAAAACGAGAGCGAATTAAGACGTTTGTTGCATATTTGAAAATGTTAAAAAACATAATTTAAATAAAAACAAATACACCCATTTAAATGTTTACTACAAAAACTGTCAAAATCGATTTTAATGCAATTGACCTGCGATATCGTGACTCAGCAGTTAAGTGACTTGGGACCCAGATAGATGCAATGTTTTTTCATTTAGATTATTTTCTGATATTAAAAGTATAAGTATATTACGGATCCACATTCATTGTAATTGATTCATCCATAAGTTTTGTCGCCGATACCTTAATACTTATCCCACAAAACAAATGTCATTTAATTTTACATAAGAGCGTTTGAGTGCTGTGATAAATGTGTGGCTCTCCTTCGATAATATCCTCGGTTTGGACGTAATTAATTAAAATGTTGATCACATTAAAACCTTGCCTACATGCATGCACGGTTTGCAGTTTTTGGCTATGATAAATGTGCAAATAAGACAACTTAATAAGGGTGAGCTACATTAAAATAAAGAGTACAGTTCTCTACATTATACTCACATACCAAGATACGAAAAAAAAAAGTAGATAGTTGTTCATCTGAGTTTCGAAGAGTTGCGCTGATATTTTTTTTATGAAAGCACGAAATGCTTCTTTACCAGTTATCACTCTGAAATGATGCGTGCAAAACGCCTCTATGCCACCTATCTTCTGAATTACGAAAAAGAAAATACTGTTTTCATATTTTATACGATACATTTCCATCATCGGTTACGGTCTGTAAGTAATTAATTTTAAATATACCCTACACCACTTAATTAACTGGGACACTCAGAGCAGGTTAATTAACCCAAAGTATTTCTTTTGTGAGGGTCTGAAAGCTGGATGACTATCTGGATTATATTGTTGACTTATTATGTAATGAATAAATTATGTGTTAGAGTTGTTTACAAAGATCTTCATTGTTTTTCTCAATCTAAATTTGATTTTTCGCGATTTCAATTAGTTCTTGCCGATATTGAACTGCCCAATTTTTTGTATCGGTTTTTAAATAAGTGACGTAATGGTAAAATGGTTAATTATTTGGTTGGTGCTAGTTTTACCATTAAAACTGTAGTAGTAGTAAAAAGTAAAACTGGCACGTCATATGTGGAAATAGGAAACAAAGTCCATAAACTTTGTTTGAGTACTAGGGAATTAATACTCCACTAAATCGTTCTTCCGTTCAACCACAGTAAAATAAACTTAGTTAATTTACTTCCAGAATTTAATATGAAAACTAATATAACTTACCGCAAAACCCACTCAAACATTTCGCGTTTCCTGTGCATATGGAGCTCATAAAATACTGTAGCTATCATTTAGGTACCAACTGTTATTCAGGCCTACTTTTAAAAGTTACTCTGTTTTAGAAAATGAGGTCAACTGCTGGTACTGATATTGGCCAACTAGGTCAACACGGTCAAAGTTGCTGGTCAAGTTTTGTAAATTTACCTATTTATAAACGGTTTTACACTCACAGCCCCACACAAATTCGTTGACTTGTGTCGTGGGTGCCGGAAACATTCACATCACACACACAACACAATTTATAAGTTGATGGTTTATAGTGACCTTAACTTATGTATAGATATGAAATTTTAGTTTAGTTAAAGAAACTGAAATGAATGAAAACTGAATGGACTAATATAAATAAAGTAGTTAATGCATTATTTTTTTATTCTGTTTTTAACCATGTAAACCGAATACGCCGTTGGCGTAGCTGGTTACATGTCTACTTCCTATATGAGTTTGATGTTTCCGGCACCTGCGATACACGTTTAGAACTTAGTAAAGGTTATGAGTGTGAAAATGTTTATATTTTTGGTTGTTTTTTATACAAATGATCAAATTTGAAGCCCAGTCTCATATAAAAGTTGAACTATGCCCCACGAGGCAGTTCTCTCCGAATTAAATCAGAAAACTGACCCATAGATGCTGACCGTTTCCATATATTTTTAAATGCTATTAATATTCTAAGAAAAAGGGATCTTTTATCATATCATACAGATTCTGAAGAATATGTATTTGCTTGGTTTTGTTTTGAATTCATTCACGAAATCTTTCATTGCACATTTTATGAGAAATTCTGATATTTCCCCTTTAGGAATAAAATATTTTAATCCAAAAGTGCAATTCACTAAATTGACAAGTGCTCTGCAACTCTAGACGCCCTGCTTTTGTAGCATAATACTGAGTGCTACTTTTGTTTGTAAATACTCTACGTATAGTTTACCAAATAGGATCTCTTTTTAAAAAAGAACAAAGAGCCTCCGTTCCAGACGAGCCCGTACAAACTTTCGTTAGACCAAATAAACAACGTCCGTTTCAAATCCAATTAAAACATTACTTAGTTAAAACAACTCGATCTTACATTTCTAACTCCAATCGATTTAATTTTACCAATTAAACTCCTTGCAGACAAAAATAACAAAGCAAACAAAATAATCAGTTAGATAGAGCCAAGTTCACTAAAGACTTGAAGTAATACTGCCAGTTAGGTTATAGGCAAAATAAATAAGTACGCAAACTCGGCACCTTGGTAAAATAGCCTAAAGTTGTAAATGAAGGATTTAAATTTATTTTTAAACTAATAACCGAATTTTTAAACAGATTTTCCTAAACATTATTACTAATTATGATTAACAAATTGTAATTTCGTTTACGTGGATGACATACTACTTCAAGTATTGCGATTTAAAAATCAATCTACTGAACCAGTTTTGATAATCTGAAATATATAATAGTTTTAAAAAATGTGTAATTAATTTATAAATGACGTAGTTCTGATGTAACAAACATCAAAATAATTTTAACGCAAGCAAAGCTTAAAAAAACGACTTCACCGCTTTATCTTCGGAACCTATGTTCAGATTCAATGCATGAAATACGCATTATTGGGGATACCCACTGGTCAGATCTAATTTAAATGGGACTACATGGAAAGCACCAACTTACAAATAAAAAAATAAATGGGTAATAAAATCAGTTCACTCAGAAAGAAGTTAAGAAGGTTAGACACATAAAAAAATATAGTCGAATTAAAAAAACTTCCCCTTTTTTGTGAAGTCGGTTTTGTGATGGTCTCAGTTTAGTGACCGTACACCAAAGTCAACTTAAAGCCTTGTAGTGCAATGTAAAGTTAACAAGAATTAGTGACTAACTAGGGCAAAGCCATAGAAAACACATGTATTCCGTACATGACTATTCTGGCAAATAAACGATTTGATTTAATACAATTTGTGGACTAAACTTATCCTACTATTATCTTTATGCTATGGTTAAGACGACCCAGGGGTGAGGGGAGGCCAAAACACTGGAGCACCTGGGACACAGTGATAATGAAACTAATTTACTAGATTTAAGGAGGGAGGGAAGTAGGAGGGAATGGAGGTGGTTTTTAAGATTTTTCAGGGGAAAAGAGTTCAACCAAAAAATTCTAACAAAGGGTTGTTTTTATATCTTGACAAGAGTAAAATTTCTAAAGATTTACACGGATATATTTCCAATTACATGTTTGTTCCTGAAATTCACAAATATTAACGTGATCAGGTGGGGTATGTTTATTATAAGTATTGCTGTTAATGAAAATGGGTATTTAAACAAATCGACGTCAACTGTCAGTGAAATTGTTTATCGGGACAACATTCCAATCACAATTTTTGTCATAAGACTGTCTACTCATATTTAATTTTCTGTTTACACTTTTTCTCTTTCTCTATTTTGCAAATAAATTTTCCTTACTGCTGGTGTCCATTTGGTGTCCTAGATTTTTCATGCTATAAAATTAACGTCAAAATCCTTTTAAAATTATATTTTTACTAACCAAACTGCTTCTACATCGTCAGTTTAAAATACAAAATACAAAAATATTTATTTAACAAAAACATAGTTACATGTACAAGGATTACTGTTGGTCCCCGCACTAGGGCATGCCTGTATCGCGGGAGGCCATAATATACGATTACTATACATATTTTTAAAATGGAAAAACATCAGTACATAATTACTTTAAATTACCAATAAGTAGGTACTCATATTCTAACTATTAAATTTTAATACTATTGTTACCAGGATATTTTATTAATAACAGGCGTTTTATATTAATGAACAAAATTACCATAATTACATTTAAATTGGCTGTGTGTGTGTGTGTGTGTATATATATATATGAGAGGGTGTTTGTGTTTGTGTGCTTGTTTGTATGTATGTATGTATGTATGTGTGTGTATGTACGGACTGTGTGTGGATTTACGTGTGATATATGATAATTATTTATTATTATTTCAGAACCTTAAGTAAGGATTCAGTGGCATCGTAGTCTAATGTTGTAAGCCATTTCCTAACTTTTTTCCTGACATCATAAAGTAAGCTATCGGTAAGATTGCAATTCTTTATAGCGCGCCTGTAGAGGAAAGGACAGGTGTATGAACTGAAACGGCTTGCAAAGGTAGATTTTATTAAAGGGACCTTAATTTTAACCCTGCGTTTTTCAGGTGATTTATTTTGGATACAGTCCGCGAATAGATTTGAGCTTTTGTGAAATGCAATAACTGCCTTATCAATGTAGAGTTGCCGGACTGTGAGTGTTTCTGTCTCTCTGTATAAGGCTGTAGTCGAATAACGAAAAGGCTTACGAAACATCACTTTTAAGACTGATCTTTGAGCTCTTTCCAATTTAATCATGAAGCTTTTTGCAGCTCCACCCCACGCAAGAATGCAATAGGTAAGAATGGATTGGCAGAGCGCTGTGTAAACCAACATGAGTAGGTCTTTATCAGCTCCGTCGCGCAGAAGTTTCATAATGTGTATTAGTTTACGTACCCTTCCAGAAAGGACATTAATATGTGCTTTAAACGTCAATTTGTCGTCTAGTGTTAGTCCCAAGTACTTGATTGAGGCAGCACGATCAATTTTTGGACATGAGCAGGATACAGTTTGCAATGGATATTCGCAATTGTGAATTTTTATCTCGTGCTGTTTCGAGGGACAGCTCGCATTAGTTTTGTGAAAACATAAGTATTTCGTTTTGTTCGTATTAAGTGTCAATAAGTTTGAGTCGAGCCATGTCGTGACACTTGCTAATCCCGATTCAGCGTTGTTAAACACTTTTGTCCATGATTTTTTAAACTGATATAACATCTGAAAAATATAACATCTGGTTGTTATATTTTACCGCCTAAAACTATTTGACGTGGAGTCAGCACAACATTATCTTTTTTAACAATTTCTTTGTTTGCCTTTCCGCTACTTCTATCCATCCAAACGTGACTTGATTAGGTGAATAATATAATAATATGTGAAAAAAGGTTTATCAAAAATTAAGGTTTAAAAATAATTTATATCAGGTTAAGACCCATACATTGGACCTTTTCTAGTGTATACATTAATAATAACAGTGTATACATAAATAATATGAACATTTATCACAGAAGAAGGATTTTTATTACATACAATTACAATATTTTTCTTCTATGTCATGAATTGACATTATTATAATCGAGCCACTTTACAATGTAGCTACAAGTATCCCATCTAACAACCTTTAGTTTATACCTTCTGATATTTTTTGATAAATAAAACGTTTGATTGGACATTTTAATATGTTTTATTTAAAAAAAATACCCGGTAATCTTTGTACCTCATCATTGATGATTAGTAATGGCAATTCCCAAACAAAATTACGAAATTAGAGAGTTTATATTTTTGGCTTTTCCATTAGTTGTTTACCCGAATGCGCGACACAAAAGAGCGTGATGTATTTATTAGCCCTTTTTACGTATGTTTGTTCCTATGGCTCTCTAGAGATGAAACGCGTGGGCCGATTTTTATGACTCTTAGGTCAATTGATTTGTCCTAATCTTGCGAGTGTTAACCTTGGACATTTCAGCGTTTGTACATATTGACTTGTTGTCTTTGTAGCATCTGGACATTTTAGCAAATTGGACGTTCTGACATTTGAACTAATGGGGAGTCGGGGTTTTCGAATATTTTACACACAACAAAAAAAAAACAAACCGTTCGAACTTCCAGGCAAAAATAACGTAAACTTACAATAAAGAAACAAAAACCACTTTTTAAATATCCTCCAAATATTTACGACTGAATGTAATGAGTGAAGAGCGAGTGAATCCCTCCTGGATTAAATTTTCTCTTCCCTTGAATGCAGTCATGATACCTTTGGAACTGCACTCAGTGACTGCGATAATAGGCATTCGGAAATTCAGTAAAATTAAATGGAATTTCATTTCGAAAGTAAAATGATTTAAGCTTAACCTATTGTCTCTTTAGCGACGATAATAAAGAGAGCTTTATTTTATCAAGTTAATTTGCGACACCGTCTTTTTAATTTATGTTATGAATCCTTCATTCGTTATATTATTCGTTTTCTCAACTTTTTTATTAACAAGTCTAAGTTAAGTTACTAGGCAGTCAACTATGTTTAGAGGCAAATCGTTACATATAAATTCTTAAATATCCTAAGGTGCAACCGAAAATACTACGTATTTTTTCTTTTATTTTGTAACCTGTTTATGAAGCTAAGATGAAGGATCTCTTTTTGTTCTTTTTACGCATTCACGCTTATAGCTCCACATTAAATGCAAAGAATCCTTTGCAAAGGAAAGTTGTACTCCTGCTGGGAGTCGAACCCAGGAACCACGGCGCAAAGCACAGACCTCCCACTGCGCCAACTGGAAATTCGGAGGTCAGACCAAGTGACTGTATTTTTCATGGTGCTAAATTTCCTTATAGGTGCTCAGAAAAGTATTGTCAAAAAAGAATTATAGTTATTAAATAATAATAATAAAATAACATAAACTACACCTTACTAACAAATTAATCCTGTAACTAGAGCTTGCGTGTATCGCAGTAGGCCTATAGAAAAACCTAGAACCAAATGTCGATCCGTCACCTATACTTGACAGCTAGTCATTTAAGGTTTACTCTGCTTACCATCCTCGACCACATCACCACTTACGTACAAGGAAAACATTGTTCAAACGTCATCCTATCATTAATTTAAAAAAGTATCCGATATTTAAAATGATAATGTAATTAAGTCGAAATTTGAACATTCAATTTACCACTTAGGTAATTACATTCAGCAACATTAAATTCACACTTCAATAATAATTCCATTCCAAAGTTAAATTAACCGTGGAGCATGCATATAGCATTCAAAACAAACACTTGCTGAAATATTCAAAAACAGTTCGGAAGTTCTGCACATTGGTCCGTCGGTCTGACTCGTGAAAATTTAACTAGAGCGATGTTCAGTTTTATTTGCTTTGAGGTGTACGTTGTAGCGAGAGCAAGCTATGTAGGGTGGGGCCAAACGGGCTTTTTGATTATGATGTGAAAGTATGTATGAGACGTTTGTATTTTTTCCTAGTCAAGACTTGATATCTGTGAATTTTTGATTCAATCATATCAAAAGCGAAGTGATTGCCTATTTGTCACATTTGCATAAAAATTTTCAATACCAAAAACTGACGTTCACTGACATTATCACTGAATTCATAGGTAAAAAAAGAAAAAAAATTACCGTCAAGCTTCAGCCCCTTGAATAACGACGTGATATTGGCTCGTTAAGTCTGTTAAGCATGTATTACCATGAGGAATGTTCTTAAGAGATTAATAAATTTAATGAACCATTCGCACTCAACAACATTTCATCCACCCGCACTACTCCAGTTACTCCGTGATCATGGTGCTTGTACTGCAAAATATCGAAAATCAAAACAAACGAAATACATGGTAAGTGTCCCATTTATTGATACAAACATTTATACATTTCTTGACGACCCAGTTGGCGCAGTGGGCAGGTGTCCGCCCTTAGCGCCGTGGGTCCTGGGTTCGATTCCCGGCAGGAGCACAAATTCCTTCCCAAGGGATATTTGTGCTTTTGGTTCTGGGTGTAATGTGTGTGTGATGTGAATGTTTCCGGCACCCACGATACAAGTATTTGAACTTAGTGTGGGGCTGTGAGTGTAAATGCGTTTGTTTGTTTTTATTTAATGAAGTTTCGTCAGTGTTTACCATCTTCGACCACATCAACTTACCATCGGAAGTGATAGTATCTTGTCAAAAGTAAGCCTATCAGAGACAAAAATCAAACAAGATAAACTTTCAAGAAGTAAGTAAACGGGTAAATAATATAGTCGTTTAATTTGATATATTGTAACGGAAGTAAATGATTCGTGTGACTTTGATGTGTAACTACATGATTGTTCTTAAAGTTATTTATAATGGTGAACTAATATAGCTGTGATCCGTCTTTGCCTGCATTAAAACACCTTTTTCATGTGTAACGGGTAATTGATATTGACTGTCTTTGATTCTAATTTAAGCTTTCATTTGAAAAGTAATTTAATTATTCTTTTTAGCTTTTAAAGGGAGAAATTTTTTTTTTTCCTTTTTCGCTGAATAATAGGTTGACGTTGACTTTGACGTGAACCGTATGTTTTCCGCTTCTTGTAGAGATGAACTATGATGACATGGCGCACCCCAAATAATAATGATACAATATTAATGACGTCGCTAGTCGAGCAACAAATCCTTGGATTTATTTTTGTTTGACAGCCATCTCAGCACGCACATATGTGTTGTTGCGCATTTTAAATACATTCAAACGTTTTGCATTTTGGAGGGGTGCGCCATGTTTTCATAGCATATCTCTAAACACTAGCAGCCAGTGTTTTTACCGACTTCCCAAAAAAGGAGGAGGTACTCAAGTCGACTGTATTTTTTTTATGTGTTTAACCTCATAGCATCTTTTCACGTAAACCGATTTAGAAGATCTGTTCAGTAGTTTTTGAAATATCATCAATAATGCGTATTCTGTGGCCTACTTTGACGATATTCTCGTTTTAAACCGACTTCAAAAGTTACCTCGTAACTTCTTTCTTTGTGCGTCGATTTTGATGATTATTTTTTTATTTGAAAGCTGGTGCTTTTCATGTGGTCCTACTGAAATTTGATCAAGATCTGATATCTAGTTTTTGAGCTATCGTCAATAATACGTGTTTTATACATTAAATCTAATCAAGGTTCCAAAAATAAAGCGATAAAATCGTTTTTTTAAACTTTGCTTGCGTTTAATTATTGTGAGTAATTTTATCGCATGTCATTTGATATCCTAATGTTTAAACCAAATAAATTATCTCGTAATCAAATAATCCATCAACACGTCACCTACATGCGATACACGCTAGTTTAAACTTCGCATCGATGCAACTACAAATTGTTTACGCAAACACACCGCGAGCCAAAATAATTGGTTACCAATTACGATATGATGGACAGCTGGACAATGCTCGTCGACTACTTACCGGTAATGAAGGGGGCAGCATGACATGTTTGACATTTGTTAATGACGGGGGAGGATGTGTCAATTTTCAATAGGTGGAATGGAGTGTTATTGAATTGGCAATGTTGTTGATACATCATTATACATTCTTCAGGAAATTACATGAATACGTATAATAAAGATTCATGTTACATATCGTAGATATACTTTTTTGCCTGTAGCGTTATTTGTTTTATTGGGAATTGCATTTCAACTTTTTAAACTTTGAAAACTTTGTACCTATTGTAAATTTCGATAACCCACTTAGTTTCTGTCCTCTACAAATTACAATGAAACAAATCTTTCACACAGTTTTCTCACAGTAATCCCAACACCGCCTCAGAATGACCTAATGTTGATGACTATATTAATATTTACTAAGGTCTACTTCGTATTTGATATTTATTTTAACTTAATCTACTCGTTCTTGCGAAGTACTCGGTCTTGCCGGACAGACTGACAGTCAGATGGACAACAAAGTGATCCTAAAAGTAAGTAGTAGTATTCTAATCTGGGCTAATTTGGCGTCAGGGGTAGGTTTCAATGTGACTATTCTTGCCTAGGCTGGCCACCGAGGGTAATTTTGGGGAATCTTGGCTTCCAGCTCTTTGTCTATGTCTTTGCTTGGGTTTTCTGAGTCTTCCGTTCCTATCTGCAGTTATCAGTCTCTGCCAGCTCATACTCGCTCGTCTTCGTCATCATCCATATCGTTCTATATAGTTTGCGACCCGCGCGCCTGGTTTGAGGGCCCGAATTCGTGATCAGCACCAGGGTCCATGTCTGCTCACGTCCGTAGGATTTAGCCCTCGATGTCCTACACGTGACCCCTGGGTTCTGTTGCGTTGCTCGCTAAGACTATAATTGGCATACCCAACGACGCTGCATCGGGTAATCAAACTCGGAGAGCAGCGGGATCCGAGGCACGGTTCTCCGCTGGCCGACCGCAGATAGTTGGGGGCCCAAGTAGTGAGCTAGCCACTCATGAAAGGCTGCCCCGCCATCTAGCGAAAAATCCCGGGAGTGCGCCATCGTGCAGGACGGCGACCGGAAGAGAGGACCCGATGGACACTCTTGGGGGGGCTCGGGCGTCTCCGCGGTCTCCGGTTTGGTTCCCCAATGGTGTAGTGAATTGTTGTGTGTCATGAGTCACCGAGTAGCGCCGCGACCCATCCCTTATCCCCTACCCAAACCACAAATTATGAGGAACAAAGTAAAAAGAAATTTGGTAAGACAGCGGAAGCACGTCCTCTCACTGCAAGTGCACCTCTCCAACATTCGAGGCTTGCACTCCAATGTCGTACCGGTCCACCACCACCTTGAGACCGAAAAACCGCACCTTCTGTTCCTCACGGAGACGCAGATCAGATGTCCAGCTGACGCGTCGTACCTAGCGTACCCGGGTTACACCCTTGAGCATAAGTTCAAGCTACGCTCGGGTGTCTGCGTGTACATTCGCGATGACATCTGTTATCGGCGTCTCCGGAACCTTGAAGACTCCAGCTTCTCCAGTATTTGGGTTTTAGTGGATACTGGCATAGAGAAAATTCTCTATGCCGGTGTCTACCGCTCGCACACGGGAGATGCGGAGACAACCAGGCTCACTACACATCTCAGTGAGGCGGCCGACGTGGCGCATCAGAGGTATCCTTCTGCCGAAATAGTATTTCTGGGGGATTTTAATGCCCACCACCAGGAGTGGATATTCCCATACCAGAATACTGACTATGCTGGGCGAGAGATGCGCAAGTTAGCCTTGACGCACAACCTCACTCAGCTGGTCCAAGAGGCAACAAGGATACCCGATGTTGATGGCCACACAGCCAATTGCTTGGACCTTCTGCTGACAACAGACCCAGACCGCTACTCAGTGTCGGTTTCATCACCACTTGGTAGCTCCGACCACTGTCTGGTGAAGTCTGTACCAGTCCATTCCCCGCCCGACCCCAGCCCAATAGGCACTCGGCGGGTGTGGCGATACAAGTCAGCAGATTGGGATGAGATGCGTTCATTTTATGCGTCTTATCCTTGGCGGCAAGTATGCTTTTCTTCCAGCGATCCATCTGCATGCGCGGATGCTGTGGTGGATGTGCTGCGTCAAGGTATGGAATATTTTATTCCATTCTCTGACGTACCTCTGTCTAGCAAAGCTCGCCCTTGGTTTGGGGCCGAATGTGGTAGCGCAATGGCGCTAAAACATGAGGCCTACACCGCTTGGGCTGATGCTCGAATCCGTAAAGCAAAGGACATACGCGAAAAAAAGAAAGCCTTCAACAAAGCTGCCAAGTCCTGCAAGAAGGTACTTAAGAAGGCTCGTTTCGACCATATAAGCCGAATAGGAGCCAAACTTGCTTCCTATCCCGCAGGGAGTAAAGCATTTTGGTCCCTGGCTAAGTCGGTTGAAGCGAACTTCTGCCGTTCTTCACTGCCTCCAATGCTGAAGCAGGATGGGTCACTGGCTCACACCGCTAAGGAGAAAGCTAACTCATTTGCAACACTCTTTGCGGAATCTTCTCGTCTAGATGCTGGTAGCGCTGTGCCTACGACTTTATCTGTCTGCGAGTCGTCCATGACGGAAATCTGCATTCGACAGATCGATGTACGTAAGGCGCTACGCAATCTGGACGTGAACAAGGCCAGTGGCCCTGATGGTATACCAGCTTTAGTTTTGAGGACATGTGCGCCTGAGTTGACTCCAATACTGACACGCCTGTTCCGCCTCTCTATGGAGACTGGTCAAGTGCCGAAAGCTTGGAAGTCTGCCAACGTGCAGCCTGTGCCCAAAAAGGGAAGTCGTGCCGACCCGGCCAATTATAGGCCCATCTCAGTCACGTCCATTATCTGTAAGACAATGGAACGTGTACTGAACAAAAAGCTCCTTGGCTATCTTGAAGCAAACGACCTACTGAGTGACTGGCAATATGGGTTTCGCCAGAACCGGTCAACAGGAGACCTTCTTGCATATGCCACTCACATTTGGAGCGAGGCCTTGGAAAAACACGGCGAGGCACTTGCAGTCTCACTAGACATTTCCAAGGCTTTTGACAGGGTTTGGCACGATAGCCTTATTGGCAAGCTTCCAGCCTATGGTTTACCTCCCGATTTATGTATTTGGATATCCGACTTCTTGAGGGAACGATCGATTCGAGTAGTTGTCGATGGCTGCTCGTCCGATCTAATGGCAATTAATGCCGGGGTACCTTAAGGGTCGGTTCTTTCGGCAACACTCTTTCTGCTTCACATTAACGATCTGCTCAAGCCCGGTATCTTTGGGTATGCAGACGACAGCACTGTTGTCGAAAGATACATGTCCAATGCACGAGCTGGTGAGGTACAAGTCCAGTCACTAAGAGAGGAAATGATAGGTCGATTGAATTCGAGCTTGTTGGCCGTGGCCGATTGGGGCGAAGCCAACTTGGTTCGTTTTAATGCGTCCAAAACACAGGCGTGTCTTTTCTCCGCTAAACGGGGACCTTTTCACCTGTCTCCGACTTTCCAAAGTGTATCAATACCTTATATAAACAAAACGACTTGACTCACTCAACTGAGTTTATTTGCAATACCGATTGCAAATAAACTCTAACTTCTTGGTGTTTCTTTATCGTCGAACCTTAACTTCGGTACCTTCATCGAAGCCAGAGCTCAATTGGCCGCTAAAAAACTAGGTGTCCTCGCAAAGGTTAGGCAGTACTTCACACCGGGGCAGCTTCTTAATTTATATCAAGCTCAAGTCCGATCATGTATGGAGTACTGCGGCCACCTGTGGGATGGATCCGCTAAATACCAGCTTGAAGCTCTTGAGTCCATCGACCGGCGAGCAAAAAGACTCATTGGCGATGATAAGCTAGTCGAGTCCAAATTACAGAGTCTCGGTCACCGACGTAAGGTCGCAAGTCTATCGGTATTCTACCGTTTACACTTTGGAGAGTGTGCGCAGGAATTACACGAACTAATTCCCCCATGCCCGTTTTACCATCTAACAACAAGACAAACTGTCAAATGTCATCCATATATGGTTGACATACCTCCAGTTCGCTCGAAGCGTTTCGCTTCTACGTTTATCATCCGTACAGCGAAGGAGTGGAACTCCTTGCCCTCGTCTTTGTTCCCCGAACAGTATAATCTAGGAGTCTTCAAGTCAAGACTGAATAGGTACCTTCTAGGCAAGCATGCTACATCTTCGGCCGCATCGTCACTTTTCATCAGGTGAGATTGTGGTCAAACGCTTGCCTATCGTACATAAAAAAAAAAAAAAAAAGCACCCCTGAATGATTTTGAGCCGGATCGGTGAACCTCGATTTTGACAAAGTTATGAGGTACGGTACCCTAAAAATGTATATCTTTTCATCGATTTATTTACGCCTTCGGCATAAAATAAATAGACGCAAATGATCACTACACAAAGGGGCCAGATGAGACTATCACTCGTTTTTGTTCTACGAGCTATTGTTGAAAATGTAAATCCAATTTAAGCAATGGTTGAACAGTTTCATTTAAAACAATTCGGCTAAATGTACCGTTTTGTCATTGTTATGTTAATATGGAAATGTTTGTTTGTGTGAATTTTATTGAAAACCCAATGCGCGTCCAAGCGGAAGTAAACCAACGGAGTAATTTAGACTAGCTGTGCTCTGGGAGTTTGTCTGCGCTAATTAGGATATCACAAGAGGGTGAGTGTGTTTGTATGTTTTTTACTCAGTTATCGGTTCTCTAGCTAATATTGCCGGCCCATTGCCACTTCAGCTAACTAATTGACTGTGCTATGTTGACTACTTTCGTTCTCTGTCGGATAACCTCGTTCTGGATTCAATCCTTTAGATAAAACCAGATAGGTACCCCCTGCTTGAAAAGCGCAACTACCAGAGTGTGCAGCGGGCAGATCACTAGGCCGCCCGTCGGGCAATTTTTATATCGGAACGCGAAAAGTCGATGCTTATTTTCCAGCAACTAAAGCAATTGGATAATGTTCAACGTGGATGCTTAAGAAATAAGCGCTAGAAAAGCCAACCAAAATCTGTTTAACAGGGTCCTAAGCTTACAGAATCTTCTGCGTAGAGAACGTCCTTGCTTACCTCTGTTGTGCATGAATTGATTCAGTGGCAGACCACGAGGCCACAACATAGATACGCAACAGTATTAGAACTTTAACATTAAAACGTGATGTTAAGAAATTTGTAATATATAAAGGAAGTTATAAAAAATTATTGAGGTGCATTTACTTCAACTGATCCTCTTCCATTATTTTATTTTCAATACAAAATTAATATATATTTAATTGTATACCAAAATGTGCACTTACAACCATATAAAGAAACTTAAATATATAATTACTAGCGCGGGGCACGGCCGCGGCTTTGCCCGCTATTATCAAGTTAAAAAGTAACCTATGTGTTAATCATAGGTATAATCTATGTATATTCAAAATTTCATCCAAATCCGTTCAGCCGTTAAAGCGTGAAGAGGGAACAAACATACTTACACACACACTTACTAACAAACTTTCGGATTTATATATTTTTTTTTTTGTCAAAAAAAAAATGCTGGCACTTATTTGGCTCAACGTATTAGCATTGCAATTCAGAGAGGCAATGCCGCCAGCATGATGGGAACGCTACCCACTGGTAGTGGGCTTGAGCACTTGAGTTACCTATAAGCTCGATGTCTTGTAGGTAACTTTAGTTCTTTGCTGTACATAGTTTTAGTTTAGTTTTAGGAAATATAGGCAATTGGCCCGTAGTTAGTAAAAATTTGACTTTAAAAAAAAAATAAATAAAATATTATAGTAGGATAAGAACTAGCTATACACAGCACGCGTTACTTGATAATTATATATATTTTTTGCGAACATGCATGAATGAACATGCTTCCAAGTAACAAGCTAAGGGTCTGGTTTCCAGAGCCCACCGCGAGCCTTCTTGCAGCCGCGACAATGCCTTTATTGCTACCTCGTTATTTATGTCGCGTTGGGGCAAACTCTCTCCTCTGATGGACACACAGATGTGGTAGTCCCGATTATCCCTACATTTGAACAGCATCTGTGAGGAACAACATTTTAAAGCAGTTTGTATGGTTTACTTATAAATGTACTGAAAGTGCATTTGTGCTATGCAGTTGTCATAGTGAAATTGAATCTTGTGAAAAAAAAAGAGTAATCTGTAATCGGTGCACATTGTTATTTGTGAAATACCTAAAAGCTCTCAGGCCCTGATTCTTGTGTTAACTCTTATCGCATTTAGTACCTATGACTTCCTTTTGAATACTTTATTCGTAATAATTATGATGTTTTTTTTCTATGCAATCTATAACTACCTTTTTAAACTTCGCTCCTGCAAAGAACGGCATCGCCGCGCCTCGTAAAATGCACGCTAACGCCAGTTGATATTTGACATTTGATACCTTAGACTTAATAAAAAAGATATATATAATATATTTCAAAATTTACTTCAAACAACTCTGCAATAACCGTACCATAAAAGACATTGGTCTCAATGCTTAGAATGTTGTCCCTGAGGTTTCTGGTGTTAGACAAACTACCCTGTAAATGTATATTTATAGAAATCCTATCCTACTAATCCTACTATAATATTATAAATCCGAAAGTTTGTGTGTAAGTGTGGAAGTGGGTAAGTATGTTTGTTCCCTCTTCACGCAATAACGGCTGAACGGATTTGGATGAAATTTGGAATGTACATAGCTTATACCTAGGATTAACACATAGGCTACTTTTTACTTGATAATAGCAGGCGAAGCCGCGGGGCACGGCTAGTTACTTCATAATCATACTCTAAGTGTGTTTGTTTCCTCTTCAAGCGTAGCAGAACGGATCTAGATGAAATTTGGAATGAACACAGCTTATACCTAGGATTAACACATAGGCTACGTTTTAACTTGCGGGCGAAGCCTAGTACAAAAATAAACTAGATGCTCTGTTAGCTGAAGAACTTGCGTATTTTCTAAATAGGTGGCTGAAACATGTTCTTCTTTATTATATAAAACTTGTTTGGCACTTCTTGACATATTACTCTTTGACTTATTGTTTTCAGCACACCTTCACCACGCATAGAGGGTGTTCAAAGATTGATGCTTCAATTTCACTAATGGTTGCTTATTAGGAGTTCGGAGCACTTTGAGGCTCGCGGTTTTGGTATTTGGGACACCCTGTATGTAGGGCCTTGATTTAGGGTAATGATTGTGATTAGATGAATTTCGGAGAAGGAATGCTTTTAATTAAGTGTGTACCAACAATAAGTGATTAAATACTAGAATCGAGAGAAGAAATGTATGATATTATAAAGGAAAAATTATCACTTGAGGCGGGGTTTGAACCCGCGGTCATAGGGTGTCATGCCCTTAATTTATTAATATAGTTCTGCCTAGCATGGCTTATGTATATAAACAAAATCAATAAATGTATGATGTTTCTTTTTGTTATTATTTTTACATTTAAATAGATCCCTTCTTTTTACCCGACTGCGCGTCGCAAAGAAAGGTAATGGGTTTATCAGCCTATTTAGACATTTGATTTTGATTTATGTTTGATCCTTTGTGGCATTCTAAAGACAAGACGCGTGGGCCGATTTTGATGATTAGAAATATGATATGACATAAAAAAAAATCACATTGTTTGCAGTCTGTTTTTTTAATTTTTAGTTGGTAAATTGACTTGTTTATAATATAACTTAGAGTAGATGTAAAAAAAAATAGAAAATTTTGGAAACCGTGACCGTTGTGAAAGTTACTTTAATGAACTGCCCCTTGGTTTAGTAAAAGTTCTAAGCATGGGTATTGGTTTCGATTCCCGGCAGGAACATGAGTTTTCTCCACGATAAGGGAAATTTGTGTATCTGGTTCTGATTGTAATTGTGTGAAAGCGTTCATGTTTTACCGTAGATATGACGGTACCAGATATACGCAGAACCTTCCAACTTGCCATATCCAAAGCATTCCGCGAAATTTCGAGCTCAAACTTACTGAATTCTAAATAACCACAACTACCAACATCAAAGGCATGAGACCTAGAGAATGTTCCCGGTAATGTAGAATCCCAAGCCTCTCCAATCTCCATTTGAAATGAAAACGGACGAATATTTGCAGCATATAAGAGGATACCTGTAAATATGCTGCCCGGAAGTGTAATCTTACCAAAGCCCGAGGACTAGTGATGGGATGGGTACAAAGATTTATGTATCGATGACTTATTGACATGTCTACATTATATCCACACTTTTGTAATAACAAGTGATACCTTAAAATGTTTTTACCAGTTGTATAAAACAAGAGTAAAACGTTATAAAACAAGACTCAAGACGAATATAACGAGCCCAAACTCGATGGGCTTATCGTGTTTAGTTCAGAAGTTCCTATGGCCATCCTTTGCATCTATGTTATGTCATCAGACCATATCCATGGTAGCACTATTCTATTGTCCACGAGGATACATAAGTACACCAAATTTGAGTCCAATCGGACATCAGAAAATGGATCTAATTTAGCTTGGAAAATTTGATTACAGACCGACAGATAACGGGACTGGTGGAACTAAATACAAGCTTGTAAAAAAAACAAATCTTAAGCGTTTATGTTTATGTTATTATATGTAAGTAAATTGTTACTTAAAATGTTGCAATATTGGTTAAGCCTGATATTTTTTTACATTATTTTATTTCTATAAGCTATTTTAAAGAGTAATGAGTAAGTTATTTATAATGGAAGCTTAAGCAAGGCAGACAAGCTGCTTTGCTAAAGCTTATGTTGTTTTACCGAATTATGGAAGTAGTTCACTTTACTTTCAAGTAAAAAAATATGCTTTTAATCAATTTAAAACAAAACTTTAAAAGCAAATCATTATATTATTATATGCCACGCGTCTTTATCACTTTCGACTGCATCATCAGGTGAAATTTTGGTCTTAGTAACCATTGAAGTACCTTTATAACTATTGTGATTCGTTAAATTTTTTCATGTTAATTGTTACTTGGGGGTACTATATAATTAATAAAATAACGAATTCATACTGGATGTAAGTATGAATACTTTTTTTGTATCTACGTTCAAAGATTTGTATTGTGAGTGCCATACACATATTAATGAAATTATTATTTATTTATTATATATCACACGCCCAATCACATACAGAAGCAGAAGTACAAATATCCTTTTGGGAGGAAAATTGTGTTCCTGCCGGGAATCGAACCTAGGAACCACGTCACAGAGGGCAGATACTTGCACACTGCGCCAGCTGGGTCGGTCTAATGGAAATTAAGTTTACATAAATAAAATATTATTAACATCGATAACGCTCTAACAGTCATGGGCCATCACTAGATATAACAGATCGATGTTGCATCGAATTTCCCGAAGGACTTTATTCTGATCGTCATGAACCTCCAAGACAAATCGGATTTGTATTTTTACAATGGTTATTTATTGTATAAGTAGAAGTTTTTCAAAAACAAAGTGGTAAGTCTTCTTGCGAGTCCACTTCCTGCGGTGCCGGTCTTTTACCGAACAGCCGAACAGCAGCGCTATGTAAGGTTGACAGGTTTTAACTGAAAAGGGGGATTGCCGATATCATTATCCAACATAATAGGCATAATAGCTTACTTCTTAAAAAGAGGAGTGTATTGCGGAACTGTGAATAACAAAGTAACGGGTGGCATTGCATGTTAAAAGCAAGCGTCATGGCTGCGCCACACATGTAGTCTTATGAACTGAAAAACACACATAGATGGTAGTCTGCATAAATATTTTCTTAGTATAAGTAGGCTCCAAAAGTATATAAGTAGGTACTTATAATTGGTTAATTAGTTTTGACGTGTAAATTCATAAAAAAATCACTCACATTTTGAACTATTAAATTTAAATAAGCATGCTAAAATGAGGAAGGCTTCCGATTTAAGCCGAAACAATTGTCGATCTAAACTTCATTAACGTGAAACTCACGCTGATTCCCGTATTAATTTAAATTTAATAGTATTCACGTGATTGTAACAACATTCCATTGATTAAGTTATCACCTTCCAACAATACTTACAAACATTATTTTTTGTTTTTATAGTATTCAAAACAAAAATCAAAATTGTTTATTAAAATGGGCCTATGGCATGATTAAAGAGGCACTCATTGCCAGATGACTCTACTGCCAGATTCGCAAAATTATAGCCTAACTAGGCAGAACCAAAGTACTTAGTACATGTTTAAAGGAAATATATCCTATGGAGCTGTGCTTAAACCCACGGCAATGATAGTACTTGAATAGCTCAGCGGTCTTAGCATTACATCCCATGACCGCGGGTTCAAACCCCGACTGAAATTTTTCCTTTCATAATTTTCTACTACATGTATCTTAACGTCCAAGCGTATGCATTTGTATAAATAAGGGAACCCACAACATTTATCGAATCAATACTTATAGAACAATTCCAGTATAGCAAACGAAATATCAAAGAGTTTTTTATTGTATAGAATATTAATCTAGATTACAGGGCATAATCTAAATCCCCAGCCTGACCTGATTAGGTACCCAGATCCGCATTTACCTACAATCCCCATCCCCTGATTGATTTAAGTCGGCTCGTCGCTTTCATTAGCGACCAGATACGACCAAATACGATTAAAGCTACGTTCCAACAATAGATTTTAACGTTCGTTATGTTTGATTGAACTTTACACCTATCATTTGTTGTGGTTGCCGTGGTCATCAATTGTTTTTGTTTAAGATTTGAGCAACTACAAAAATTCTCGTAAATGAGTGTGAATGATATTCTGGACTTGGACATAGGTTTTCGGAGTTTACTGCTAGCTCGTGGTTATAAGGGCAAAATTATTTAATAAAACTTATATTGAACTTTCGTTTGATCACTAAATCCCTGTACCTAGTAAACTTTACAAAGTTATCACATTGGGCAAAAGTAAGAGCACCACATGAGTGTTTTTGGTTATGGAATATTCTGGTAATTAGCATCCTGAAGTTCCAGTATTATCGATAATTCTAGTTCTTATAACATATTTTTTATGTTTCTATGAATGAAGTTGACTTAGAAAAGACTTAGCTTCTCATTTGGGCATATAAAAATGAGAAGCAATTTATGCTATTAATTTGTAGAAAGTAAATTAACGTTTTTTTAAAAAGATTAGATAATTTATATTGTTTAAATATCTTTAAGTTAAATACAAGTAGAAAAAAGAAATTGTTTCAAGTCTAGAATTAATAGGTATCTCACAATCTTATAGTTATCTTAGTCCGCATTTTCACTTTCCATCAGCTGAGCTAGTGGTCAAATTCTTGCCTATCTAGCATAAAAAAATTGGTTATATTCAGTTATAAATTTAATTAAAAGACATAATTTAGATATTCATAAACACGTGTAATACTCGTTACATGGCCTGCCTGATCGATCGTAACTGATTGACAAGGTTAAATCGGCCCAGTGCTTGGATGGGTAACTGTTTCATTGTTAATTATTCAATTTCCTACTAAGCATTTTGTATGGAATGGCTTTTTATAATTTTGAAGCTAGTTATTAATAAATTTAGTTTACATAAATTAGGATGTAAAATGTATACGCCTTGTCGTGAGATGATCTCCACGGTAGATTAGTGGAACGTAGCCAAAATGGGACTAGCAACGAGTACGTCCGGCGCTAATGGATTGCTGACATTTACATTGCAAATCTTACATCAAAGCCTTCTTTTTACATTGCAAATCAAAGAGTGTTTGCGTGTAGTTTTAAATAAAGGACCTTTTTGCGTAATCTGTGTGTAGGTTGTTACTAATCTGGACAAAACCTTTTTTGTACACGTTGTGGACGATTGAAGTATATTTTTCTCTAGTATTCTAGTTTAATCCCTTAGGTATATAACTTATTCATCTATGGTTTTATCTTCTCCATGTTTTCGAATTTTATTTTATTTATTATTTAGACGAATGAACTTTAATGAAAACTACAATGTAGATAAACGTTCATCTTCTAGCATTTTTTTGGACCTAAATTCAATAAACGTAATTTAATTTCCTCTTTCAGTTATAATATTCATCAAATTTATTTGATGATTGCTATAATTAATATTGATTTGCCTAACTTATGAATAAAAATGGAATACGTAAACAAAAGATGCAGTTGTGGACAGAAGTTGCTGCCCACAACTGCATCTTTTGTTTATTCGACTGTAACTTATTTCCACGTAAACCAATTAAAAAAAAAATATTGAAAGCTGGTGCTTTCCCATTGGTCCCATTTGCGGTAGAGGATTTTTTAAATTATTCTTACGTAGGACAAAAAAAGAGGCATCTTTTAGTGTCAAAGGCCAAGACTCATTTTGGGTCTCTGCGCCGAGTTAAGATGGGAGAGAGAGAGATGAAGACACATGTACAAAAAAAAGAAAATACCGAGCAATTTTGATAAATTTAAATGTTTGACATACCTCACAAGACTATTGTGGTGCCGGGAGAACTACGCAAATAAGATAATATCTAGGTAGGCGAAAAAACTATGCCATAGTCAACCAGGAATAGAACCCCGTACCCACGGCGTTAAAATTCAGACCTCTTTCCTACCAGATAGACCGTGGTCCGAATGTACTATGACTGTGGCAACAGGCAACCCACATTTTTAGCATAACTTTTTACACACAACACCCCTTATTATAAAAGATTCAATAAATAAAAAAGAAAATGAAAATCACATTTTTCAACTTTGTACCTGTGATGCGCCAAAAAATATACACTTTCACTTAAACCACACATTATAACATTATAAAACGTACAGCAAAGGAGTGATACTCATTGCCTGCGTCTTTGTTCCCCGAACGGTATAATCTGGGAGTCTTCAAGTCTCGAGTGAATAGGTATCTTCTAGGCTTATATTGAAAATAGATCAAACAAACAAACCGACTGTTGAACCCTATTTATAGCAACCATTTTAAAAAGAGGATACTTAAATAGAATTTCAATTTTGAAATTGCACTGCCAGCAATTCGCCAATAGCTCCGAGCGGTTCTCGGGTCAAGTCATACCAGACTATTACCTTAATGGATTGCAATAGCCACATTTGAAAAATAAAACCGACCAAGTGCGAGTCAGACTCGCGCACGAAGGGTTTCGAACCATTATCTATAAAAGATCAAGTTTGTTGTATGGGAGCCCCCCTTAAATATTTATTTTATTTTATTTTTCGTATTTGTTGTTATAGCGGAAATAAAAATACATCATCTGTGAAAATTTCAACTGTCTAGCTATCACCGTTCTTGAGATACAGCATGGTGACAGACGGATGGACGGATGGACGGACGGACAGCGTAGTCTCAGTAATAGGGTCACGTTTTTACCCTTGGGTACGGAACACTAAAAAACCTATCATTCTATTGACATATCTATTTGATAAATGTAATACTTTTAGAATATTAAAAATAAAGTCGAGGTTTGGTATAATATTTATGAGTTTTTATTTTACGAAACCTATGATTCTCAGAGTGTAATTAATGTCTTAACAGTTTTTATTTTTTATGTTGAATAGTCAAGCATTTGACCACTATCTCACCTGATGGAAAGTGGTGATGCGGCCGAAGATGGAACATGCTTGCCTAGGAGACACCTATTTACTCTTGACTTGAAGACACTTAGATCTAACCGTTCGGGGAAGACGCAGGTAATAAATTCCACTCTGCTGTACGGATGATAACTATTACTCGTACGCGAAATGTTTCGAGCAAATCGGGATATGTCAACCATAAACGGATGACGTTTGACAGTTTGTCTTGTTGTTAGATGATAAAAAGAGCATAGATTAATTATATCATATAATTCCTGAGCACACAATGTAAGCGACAGCATACTAACAGGCTTGCTACCTTACTTTGAGCAAAAATATTTTTTCACAGCTGATTCTATATCAATATCAATAGAAAAAACATCATCCCAAAACAAGACACCTGATCTCACTGACACAAAACATGACATGCCCATTATAGTAATACGAACCTGCAATATAAGGGGACGGTCTTAATAATACTCATTATTTTTCTCCCTTCACTGTACGTACATACATAGATTTGGGTACAGATAAATAAACAGTTATGAGTACAATATGGGAGTCTTCAAGTCGCTAATGAATAGGTTTCTTCTAGGCAAGCTTGCTCCATCGTCGACCACATCGTCGCTTACCATCAGGTGAGATGGCAATCAAAAGTTTGCCTATCTTGAATAAAAAAATATAACAAAAAAATTTTGACGCTAAATTTTCCAATCTCGAAAACATTCGATGTTTTGGAGTATAAACTCAAACAAGTGACGTTAGTAGTTTCATTTACAATCTATTAGGGACTTGATATATAAAGCGTCCAAGGCGCGCGTCCTTTACGCGCGCCCTGTCCGCTTAGCTTAGTTAATTTTGTTTTACTACAGCCTATACAAAACGTCGGCAGCGCGGAGGAGAGCGTTGCAAAATATCATATTTAATTAGTATTTAAGTCTCTTCTTTCGCCACCCTGCAGCGGTGAGATGTGTATTCCTTAGGTACTGATTATATTCTTCTTCACGACTGTCTGTTTGAGCACCTGCAAATTAAAATTAAAAATAAATTTTATGTGCGCTTTAAACACACTTTTTAAGGTCATAATATCATATCTATAACAAAATGTATGATGTCTATAATTATTTATAAATTTAAATGATTTTTTTTATAATATCTTATATAAATACTTCTATGTACGCAACAAGGGTTTGCTTTATTTTGTTTGCATCTTTTATTATGGCCTCATTGTAAAACGACAAAATATAATTATTGCATATTTATTCAAAAAACAAAAATTTACTACTGTCTAAATACAATGAAATAATTAAATACTTATGATAACTTACTAATTTAATATTAACTTACATTAACAAATTAAAAAATACTTGACTTTTATTATAAAGCAGTAACACTTATAACAACACTATACATAAATACAATAACAATACATAATTATGACATCTTATTATGATTTAAATTGATACATTATGATTAATAAAGCATGTCGTCCTCCTCTGCTCTAAATTGTTGTGCCCAACAGGGTCTCTAATGTACTGTCATTTATTTCTACCACCAATCTACATTTAGAGAATGCAATAAAGATTTGAATTTGAATTTAAAAATGTTCCATTAATGTGTGTAGAGTAAAGAATATAATATATTGGAAACAATTTGTATTTTCCGTTACCCAGTGGCTTGAACACGTTTTTAGGAAATACGCGGCAAATTGAACATGAACTCGACAATCTAAGGCGGACCTCTCAGAGCGCGCGCCCGTCGGCAGAAATTCGAGTGTTAGGACCACTTAGAATGGTTTGTTTGCTAAACAAATGACCATTATGGGCTCGTAAAAGATTACCGCTTCATCTCAAGTGTTTATTTTAAGTGTGTTACAAAGTAATTGATTGAATTAAACACGTTAGAAGTTTGTCACAGGGAAAAATGAGGAGTTCTTCAGATATCTTTATTTTTTGTCGTAAATAGCGATCGATAACATATATTTTTTTTGTTGTTAAAATGATGTATTTTAACTATGCTTTTGATTGCATATTAATTTATGTCATTGTGCAAATGATTAATTACCTTAAAAAATTAAGGAACGATTGAGTAAATTTCCCGCGCGGCGCATTAATTTATCAAAACGCGCGCTGTAAATATGCGTTCATTGTAATTCATTTATAACATGCAGGTGATAAACAAAAGTATTGCTATAATAAGCCGTTCCTTACCTTCACAATTTCATAAAAAAATAAACACCTTTCTCAGAAAAACTTGTTGTAATATCGGAAACTCTGATCGGAAAGAAAAAAAAAACGCCTCGTTACCATAGTCACTTTTGAGTGACAATTGTTATTTGCCTTTTGACTTTCTCAGCAAAAAAACAAAATGAACATAGAGAAAAGATCCTCTTGTTGTCAGAAAAGTGCGCCAAATAATAACATTGTCATAATATTTACACAAAACAAATGGCTGAATTAGCGCGCGAAAGCATCGTCGCCCCGCGTAGGGCGAGTCCATTATTTATATAAAAGGCAAAACGATCATTCTACATAAACCACAAATAACGAAATTGTTTAAATTACATAAATGCTAAAACAATGTTTTTTCCAATGTATAAAATACATATCATAACATAGAAATTGGCGATTACCCCTTGAACTCGAGCCAGCAGTGCACCGAGAGCCTGGGCGAGTCCATTTTGGCGGCAGCAAAGGATTCTGCCGCGCCGGCATAATACGGTGATTACGCGTAAACGCAAATAATTAAGTATAGCAATATGCACATAAATCTAATGATTAATACCTACCACGTCGTATTTCAGTAGCAGTTAGAGCAAATATAAAAAAATACGATAGTTATTACTTGACAAAAAATCATAACTCACGCAATTTTCGTCAATGTTGTTACTCGAAGAAGATATTTATTACTTTACATGCGTTTTTCATAAAAACCCATTACGTAAATAGATACAGCTTAAAACAAGGAATAAATATTAGTATAACACTCAATAAAATAACTTCTTACGGCAATTTTGTATTTTTTTTTAAAACACTTAACTTTCCTTGCACTCAAACGACTTTCTCATTTTCATTGTTTGAAAATGTCTAATAGTTTCATTTTACTTTGACATTTTAGCGATGGAAAATATTGCTACATTATTAATCTTAATTTCCCCATAACTTAAAGGAGTGCACACACGGCCAAACTTAAATTATGACGAAAAATCAGAGATACGGACCGACCACACCGTTTTGGTTCCAATTGGAACCGTGTTCAGTTGGGCTTGGCAGAAATCGGTGCCTCTCGGCACCGCGTTCAGTTGAGTCGTTAAGCAGAATGATAAGTGTGCCCAGTTGAAAAAGTGAAACTACCCGGTCAATTCGCAAAATTTCCTTTACATTACCAAGGTAATCCGATATGGAGAATGACGTTAGCAATCGCATTCGGTTCATAACGCCTGCCACCGCCCAGTAGCGTGAAACGAGATTACCGCGAGGGTTGCCAGTACGTGGATTACCCGAATTATTGGGAAATCCAGTGTCATTTTTATTCAAACTGATTTGCTTCTGTGACATGATATAATTCCTCTATGCCCTTTTACCATGTTACAACAAGAGAATCTGTCCAAGGTTAACAAGTTATGGTTACGTAACTCCAGTTCGCTCGAAGCGTTTAGCTTCTACGTTTATCATCCATACAGCGAAGGAGTGGAACTAATTGTCTGCGTCTTTGTTCCTCGAACGGTACAATTTGGGTGTCTTTATTTCTAGAGTAAATATGTACCTTCTAGACAAGCATGTCCCATCTTCGGCCGCATCGGCACTTTCCATCAGGTAATATAGTGGTCAAATGCTTGCTTATCTTCAGTCTAAATTTCAACAAAATCGGTTGATTCGTTTCGGAGATACGTGGTAACAAACATTCACACACACACACACACACACACACAAACTTTCACATTTATAACATTAGTAGGATATTTTGCAGTTTATATATTACCTACCTACACTTACACTACTACTACTTACACTATTTCATTTACTAGTTTTTTTAATCAAACATAAACGTATTTTTTTTTTATTATTGCATTTATCAATATTAAACGTTTGGACCGTAGATAAGGAAAAGGTATTTTTTTATTTTAACTGGCAACCCTACGCAATTGAATCTGGGCCCAGCTTGCTGCACCGTATTAAATTTTCGATAATGTCGTCTTCAAAGCTAAAGAAGATTGCATACGGCTGTATGCATCTGGGGCTGGCATTTTGTTAACGGGCGGACCTTTGTACAGCTTTACATAAGTGATGTTGACGTTGCAGCTTGTGTTGCCATTTTTGAATAATCTCCCGTCTTGTGTGCTTGCCGAAATATACAATTAATATTTCGGTTTCTGTATTACTATATGTTTGCCGTTACTAAATGTTTGTGGTTTAGTTTTTTTTAGTAAAAACTTTATATGTAACTAGCTGCGCCCCGCGGCTTTGCCCGCGTAAGTCCCGGACCAGCCAGAATTCGGGGTTAAAAAGTAGCCTATGTCCTTTTTCAGGCTCTAGACTATCTGTGTACCAAATTTCGTTTAAATCGGTTCAGTAGTTTTAGCGTGAAAGTGGAACAGACAGACAGACAAAGTTACTTTCGGATTTATAATATTAGTAAGGAAGGATAGTGTTTATATAAAGTTATTACAAAATTTTAGTTATTAGTAAATTTAAAACATAATTTTCTAAGTGGAAATATTAGTATTTTAAAGTAGTTTGTCTATATCGCCAGTAAAAACTGAATCTTACTTATTAATGTTAAGTAATTGTTAAATAAAATTAGTCTTTATCTTATTCCATAGATTTAAACGATCTAAAATCGACTTACACCATACAACTCTATGTAGTACCTTGTTTTAAATTAATACTTACATACATAATATCTTATTAAATATGTTTTTTTTTATTTTGGTAAACGACGTTTTCTAAAAATGAAACCTAGCTAGATCGATTTATCGCCCCCGAAACCCCCATACCTACTTAATTTCATGAAAATCGTTGGAGCCATTTTCGAGATTTTTTCAGATATCATCATCATTATCATCAGCCTGTATCGACCCACTGCAAGGTAACCTCTTCACCCTTGTGCCACTCACCCCTGTTTTGCGCTGATCGCATCCAGGTCTTTCCTGTGATCACCACTATATCGTCGACCCATCGAGCAGCTGGTTTGCCAACGGCTCGCTTGCCTTCTCTAGGTATCTACTCAGTCAGGGCTCTAATCCACCTACCATCACTTCGCCTTACCATGTGTTTGATTATATATATACAAAACTTGCTCGTTTTAAGGTATAAGATTTATCTTCTTTGAAAAAATTGTATTGTTATGCCCCCATCCTGGTTTAAATCGCCAGATGACGTATAACATCATTGCAGATACTTCAAAAGTACGGTCCTGTAAATCGACCATCTCTTTTTGCAGATGTAGTAAACGCAAAGTTTATATGCAACATTAGCATATCGAAAGTCATACGAAGTCTTAACAATCGCCAGCTATGTAGCCTCCGATATTTTATGCACCCTTAACTTTTACTCGCATAATAAAGCAGAATAAAGAAGTAAGAAGGAGCCGGCAATCGTTTCCGTTTTAATAATAAATCGGAGTTTTTCTTTCAGAATAGGTTTTTCTGTTCGCTAACATAATATTACTATGAACTGGGTACTGTTATGTTAAAACCCGCACGGAGTGTGCAAGGTTCGAATAAGCATATTGGAATCTGCGTTGACTTCGGATACGGAAATAAGCAGCAAAGTATCATGAGACTTTATACTGATCACCGATTAACAAGAGTAATTAATTTATTGTACAATATTTGCCAGAAACTGATCGACAGCAAAAGTTCAGCACACCACAAATTAAAATATACGAGTCCATACCCCTAAAACTTCAGTCGTTTGGTGAAGTTGACATTTCTTAGTTATTGGGTTACATCTATTAATTTTAACAGGTTTTTGCGATAATTGGTCACCGAACGAAAAAGAAGAAGACTGGAGGATTGTGTTATTTTACAAATAAGAATATTATGTACGAATTTTACCTTAAAATTCATTGAACTAAGGGTAGACGCAGGCCTAGACGCCTAAACGCGCCGCAGTAGGCGCGGCACAGTCATTGCCTTTATACATTTTTATATAGTATCTTTATAGTATCTTTATTCTTTTTTTTTTATTTTTTTTATTTTTTTAAATAGCATTCACACTCACAGATATGAAATACATATGCCGCAGAACTGACAACCGTTGGAGTAGACGAGTTCTGGAGTGGAGACCGCGAATCGGTAAGCGTAGCAGAGGACGCCCTGTGACTAGGTGGAGCGACGATATACGTAGGGCTGCTGGTAGCGACTGGAGAAGAAGAGCTGAAGATCGGGCTCAGTGCCGCGCTTTGGGAAAGGCCTATGTCCAACAGTGGACTGAGATAAGCTGAGTATGATGATGATGCATGCAATCCCGCGCACTTATTCGCCCCGCATCAGAGAAAAATGCTTAGATTTATTGAACATAATTTTAGAGACATTTTAAACCACTTTTTACGAGAACATTGGGCTGTGGATGTCTATGAAACCCATCTTACGCGCTTCGGTATTCGAGTTGTAGTTCCTGCTGTGAGTTCGACGGATTTGGAAGTTATAAATATAGGCTAAATTTAATCTCATTTAATGCAAGTGAAACCGCTGGATATATCTAGTACCAATGATTGTAGCATATTTAGTATTAAGATTGTGGGTATTTGGATACAAAAGTGCTCTCGCAAGTAAAATAAAAATCATTCGTTATCTAGCAAGCTTACGGAGTTTTATTTCAATGATCATAATAGAACAATTTTTAGAACCCACAGAATAATATGTCCATTTTTATCAATTTCTGACAACAAAATAATAAATTGTTTGCAAGATAGATTAATGATGTTTTTATTACATTATATGATCCCCTGCTGACCGATAATATTCTTTTTATTAATAATACGTTTAAGTAACGTAAGAAAGAATATTGAGACTAATGAGATCGTTCTTATGAGGGTAAAAACGAGAACTTAGGTCTTTGCTGCATACCTATAGTTTGAATTTAGTTTTAGGACACATAGGTAATTTACCCGTAGATGGAGTTGCTGATTAAACGATAACAAAGGTATATTAACTTTTATTATAATATCATAAGAGGATGTTGGTTGACGATCTGACATGACACGATTTCGAAAATAGATAGATAATACTTTATTGATTCACTTTTTTTTTTTTACTTTTTCAACGTATTAGCATTGCAATTCAGAGAGGTAATGCCGCCAGCATGATGGGAACGCTACCCACTGGTAGTGGGCTTGAGCACTTGTGTTACCTATAAGCTCGATGTCTTGTAGGTAACTTAGTACTTTGCTGTACATAGTTTTAGTTTAGTTTTAGGAAATATAGGCAATTGGCCCGTAGATTTAGAAGAATAAAAAAAAAACTTTATAAGATGAAATAAAACAAAGATAACAAACAAGCTTATACGTAAAGTATCACAACAGGCGGCCTTATCACTAGTAGCGATCTCTACCAGGCAGGAAAATGTAACGGGGTTAAACATTTTCAAGTTAAATGCGAGCCAAATGCAATAAATGAATGACGTTTACTAGTTAGTATTGTTATTAAAAGAGTGGTAAAAATAGCATGGTGAAATTAGCTCGTGTAATTTTTACGCGCACTCTTCACAATTAATATTGTTATTTAATTACTTTCTTTGGTTTAAACTACTATTAACCGATACGGAGTTAGTATAATATTACCTTACACTAGAATCGAGATTATACAATTAATAGATCCTATGTGCATTATCAGAATTGAAACCTATTGTTCTCAGATTAATCTCAAGCTTTGATTAATCATGTATTCCTAATACTAATTACCTAAAAGGTAATGGCTAATTACTTTGCAATTAGATCATTAGCATATTAGCATTGCAATTCAGAGAGGCAATGCCGCCAGCATGATGGGAACGCTACCCACTGGTAGTGGGCTTGAGCACTTGAGTAACCTATAAGCTTGATGTCTTGTAGGTAACTCAGTTCTTTGCTGTATATAGTTTTAGTTTAGTTTTAGGAAATCTACGCCATTGGCCCGTAGGTACCTTAAAATTACTTTGGAATATGTATTTTGTAAATTATTGTTTGGTAAAGCAAATATTATTATGCGTTTGCCGAAGTCTCGTATTAAACGTTTTCACAATCACATCCCCTCAATAAATTCGAAGACTTGTATCGTGACATCGTGACACACGTCACACAATCACATCAGAAGTAAGCACAAATTTCCCTCGTAGAGAAAACTTGTGTTTCCACCGTGAATAGAATCCGTTACTCGCTGCTTACTAAGCAGACGTGCAACCTTCTACGTCTACGTCTCTACGTCAGCGAGCAGTTTAACGCATTGGATATTTAATTTAGGCTATAACTCCAATAATTAATAGTTATAAAAGTTGTCCCATCATAACCTTTTAACTGACTCAAAAAAGGCGGAGGTTCTCAATTTGACTCTTTTTTATGTGTGTTACCTCAAAACTTTTTCTTGGTGAACTGATTTTAATGATTCTTTTTATTTGAAACTGGTGCTTTCCATGTCGTCCCATTTTAATTTCGTCGTGATCTGAACAGTATTTTATGAGTTATCGTTAATAATGCCTATTTAATTCATTTAATCTGATCGAGGCTTCCGAAGATAACGCGGTGAAGTCGGTTTTTTTAAGATTTGCTTTCGTTAAAAAGTAAAAAGCAGACTACATTCCTATATAGTCTGCTTTTTATCTTATCATCATCTTTAATGTTAAACGTATTAATACTATATTAATTCTCATTAATATAGTTATAACGTATTATAACTATATTAATGAGAAGGATGCATAGGGAACTGCACAATTGACGATGACATAATCTTCTAATATAAAAAAATCTCGTGTCATGGTATTTTAAAGTTTTTTTTATATATTTGGTAAGTATGAGAATACGTCGTAAAGTATGTTTCACCCTTCTACTCCCCCCACCCTATTTTTAGATCGTGATTTTAGTATGTTGATCTCCATTGACGTTTGCAGCGTTGCGGGAGCAGCCAGTATTCATAAAACTGACCGCACATACTCGTAACATTATAACTATTACTAGAGATATCCTAATATCGCACATTCACGGTCCGGCCATTACGCCAAACCATCTAACCATCAATATATTAGGGAATCAATATAGCAGAGATTCGATCTATCATTAGCCGCCTGACAATGGTAGGTATTGTCCCTTGGAATGCCAATATCTTGCTATTGTCCATGCGAGGGGACAATTTGATGTGCTGGGTTATGTGGGTAGTATATACTTTACTTTTGTAGGTAAGAGGTTGAGAGGTTCCGGTTGTAGGGAACTTAGTTTGTTCATTTTAAACGACTTCAAAAATAGGAGGATCTCAATTCGACTGTTTTTTTTATGTGTGTGTTTTTTAGAACTTTTTCTGGGTGAACTGATTTTGATGTTTTTTTTTATTTTAAAGCTGGTAATTCCCATTTAAATTTGATTAAGATCTGGGGGAACAAGGATGCGGGCAGTGAGTTTCACACCTTCGCCGTACAGATAACAAATGTTGAAGCAAAACTCTTCGATCGGATATGAGGTATGTCAACCATATATGGATGACGTTGATTTGTTTGTCTTGTGGTCCGATTATATAAAGGGCAAGGGGGAATCAACTGGTGTAATTCGAGTGCACACTCTTCGAAATGCAAGCGATAGAACACAGTATTTTTCAAGTTTATTGATGTTGTTCACCTAACTAGTTGTTACCAGTCACTGTTAAAATCAAGTCATGAACTTAATATTTAAGTAGTGGTAGGACTCCTTTGCAGAGTCCGCCTGGGGCAGTACCACATTGCCAGACATTCAGCCGCCAAGCAGTAGTGTGCAAACATTACTGTATTCCGGGTTGAAGAGCAATGTTTCCCGTGTAATTACAGGGCTTAAAGACATTTAACATCGATAATATCTCGGGGTGAAGAGTTAAAAACTTGCGCGCGCGGGGGCACTGAACTGTATTTATTTTATTTTTTTAAATTGTAGTTCGCTCAAAATATTTTCCTGTTTTAATTTTTCAATTATTTTTCTATTTTTGCTTGTTTGTTGTTTATTATATACATATGTAAATTTATATACTTGTGTATATGTATGTGTACCTATATTTTATATTATTTAGACTTATTTTATTTATTTATTTATTATGTATTTATTATATTTTTATTTATTTATAATAATGTAATATGATATTATACATATATACATTTTTATATTTTTACTGTTTTAGATCCGCAACCTATGGGTTGTAACTGAAAATCAGCGCCTAGTGTTAAACTTGGCAATAATGCTGAGTCACGACCCTTTTGGCAATTTTTTTACTTATGCCTAATTACCTTTATAAGCTGTTTTTTATTGTCTGTTTCATGTTTTTGTTGTTTGTTTATCTTATCCTTAGTGCCAAATAAATATATTTCATTTCGTTCATTTAATTTCAACTGTAATGGGGGGTTGTTCCGTACTCATCCTACGGCTATTTTTTTCTTAACTCAACCGATTTGTATTCTTAACTTAACCGATAGCAATTTATATTTTTTTTATTCTTAATTCATCCTATGCGTATTCTTAACTCAACCTATGACATTTTCTTTTTTAAATACTTCGATTTTCGTGTGTAAGGTTGGCATAGAAATATAGTACTGTTAAAAGTATTATTATTTTAGGTAATAAAATAAAACGATTATTGTGACAATAACGTTATATATTTTTTTTAAATTAACGTAACAAATAACGTACAAATCAACATTAAATAATTAAAGTTACAAAACAGATATATTGGGCATGTATGACGTTTACCATCAGGCGAACGACTTGCTTGTCTCATCTCTCAATTATATATAAAAACCACTTATTTGAACTGCCTGTTGGCTTAATTAGACCGTGCGCGTTCGCCTTCTAAGCAGGGTTCGATTCTCGGTTGTGATTATAAGTTTTCTTCCAACGGAAAATTTGTGCTTCTGGTTCTGTATTCGTCCACTGCTGGACATAGGCCTCTCCCAATGCACGCCACTGAGCTCGATCTTCAGCTCTTCTCTTCCAACCGCTGCCAGCCACTTTACGTATGTCGTCGCTCCACCTAGCCAGAGGGCGTCCTCGCAAACGTTTGCCGAGACGCGGTCTCCACTCTAGAACACGTCTACCCCATCGGTTATCAGTTCTACGGCAAATATGCCCACTGCCACTTCAGCTTGCTAATCCTGTGTGATTGTTTGCATAGTGTCAATATTTCCGACAACCACAAAACAATTCGTGAGAGTTAGTGTGGGGCCATGAGTGTGAAAGTGTTTATGTTTATCTTGTCCAGTTTTTGTTCGCCTAATGTTAGAGCATACTGTGTATAGTTTAGGTAACATCTCGGGACTTAATCGCGCTAAAAAACTATTTTTATTTACCTCGACGTTTCGGCCAAGTTGCATTGGCCATGGTCTCGAGAAGACTGGAGAATGCGGGTGTCAGCGTGGAAATTTTAAATAAAAATAGTTTATATAGAACATAGAATACATAGTTTAGGTAATACCTAAACGCGAAAGTTTAAAAAATACATACTGTGTATCTTTCCACTTGGGATCATCATTGTTACTTTTAGATAAAATATTTATTATGTTTTGAATAGCATTCCAAATTTCCATTTAGAATGAACCATTATCATGAGAAATACAATTCCAATTAACTGCGATGTCCCCTCAATTTTAAATAAGGATTTTGTTACCACATTACTAACTTTTACCATAAAAATTACAACTTGCCATTATACTAGTCATTAGCAAATTTTTGCTATAAACCCAGAGCCACTCGAAACTAAAACAACTAAATCTCTTAATAGGTTATCAAAGCGCCATAAATGTATGGACACAAAACATTTTATGGCGGATCCCGGGATCTTCCATTTTATGGGATTTCAGGAGGACTTATCATTTTTCTCGTAAACCCGTTTAATGGCCTCTCGGACTCTGACTCGCTGGACCGGGGATTTTTATTACAGGAACGTATTTGGGTTTTGGAATATATTGGTTAAGGTAAATTATATACATCGGCTGGATCATTGCAACAAATTGGCTACATATACAGATACAATAATAATACAGATAATAATAACTACATACCTGAAAAATTCTATCTAGTCCTTATGTACAGTATCATTAACTATCATGAGTGCCTCTTTGGGGTCCATGTGAATAAACGATTTAAATTTTGATTTTAAAAATATTGGACCTCGCTTATTTTTCGAAATAGGCAAGCATGCTACATCTTCGGTCGCATCTTCGCTTTTCATCAGGTAAGATTGTGGTCAAATGCTTGCCTATCGGACATTAAAAAAAATGTTCCCCCATATCTCCGCCATTTTAAAAATCTATCGAGTGAAACTTATTCAATCGTGAAACTGGCTAAGAGGAGAAAAAAGTCCGTAAAATTGACTCAAGATATAAAAATGTACTATTATTGCAAAATGTACCTATATCATATTTTTAGATAGTTTCCTCTTAAACAAACAAACAAACAAACGCATTCACACTCACAGCCCCACACTAAGTTCAAAGATTTGTATTCGTTGGTGCCGGAAACATTCACATCACACCCAGACCAGAAGCACAAATATCCCTTGCATGTTAGTTCGACAGCAGACCTTTATAATACCTTTCAGCGTACTCCTGGCTCGGAATAAATAGTGGGGGTACAATTAACTCGGTATGTAGAACATCGAATTGTAGCTGCTGTAAATTTTACCTAGTTTGGTATGTTTCCCGCAGTTCAGATTGTTGGTATAAACGGCGTACTTACTTTGAAGGAGAATCAAACTTGTAACTAACTTAAACGGCGAAGTTTACTTCTTCTTCTGGAGTTAAATTGATATCAATGTCTGGTCTATAAAGTTTATGCCTGTGTGAAACTTGCCCGATCTGTATAATTAGGGATTGTTTAGTCCATAATGTATATATATATATATTTCATAAAATACAAATACAAAACAGTTTATTTACTATAAAAAAACATTACAGATCAGATTTTAAGTTTTAGGCAAGCATGTTTCGTCCTCGACTACATCATCGCTTTTCATGAGGTAAGAGAGAGTTTAATAATGCACTAAGACTTGTGCTTCCAAACTTCTTATAAAAATATCAAGTCTAATAATGTAAGCTATTTTTAATTATCAGACAGGCAAACGTTTAATCATCTTCTGTTGATTTTGATATCCTCGCAGTACTTTAAACCAGGACAGCTTCTTGATTTATATCAAGCTCAAGTCCGATCGTGTATGAAGTACTGTGGTCACCTGTGGGATGGATCCGCTACCAGCTTGAAGCTCTCCATCGACTGGCGAGCAAAAAGACTCATTGGCGATGATAAGTTAGTCGAGCCCAAATTGAAGTCTCGGTCACCGGCGTAAGGTCGCAAGCCTATCGGTATTCTACCGTTTACATTTTGCCGAGTGTGCTTACTTGAGTTAATTAAGCCATGCCCGTTTTAACATCTAACAAGAAGACATACTGTTACACGTCATCCATATATAGTTGACATATTCCAGTTCGCTCGAAACGTTTCGCTTCTAAGTTTATCATCCGTACTGCGAAGGAGTGGAACTCATTGCCCTCGTATTTGTTCCCCGAACGGTATTATCTGGGAGACTACAAGTCATGAATGTAACTTCTAGGCAAGCATGCTACATCTTCGGCCGCATCATCACTTTTCATCAGGTGATATTGTAGCCAAATGATTGCCTATCGGGCAATAAAAAAATGCATAATTGATGATGATAGTGATGATTTGCTCACCTGATGGGAAGTGACGATACGGTCGATGAGAGCACGTCACCGTCAGTCTTTTAATAAAAAAATTGCTTATAAAAGCAAAAGTAAACGAATGGCTTATGTAAATTTCCTCACGACTGGATTCTCTACAACTATAATGAATGCCTCGTTCCTAATCGATTCACCATCACCGACTACTCAGACATTCAAGAATCCAAGTACTATAAAATAAAGCATAAAGCATCGTCGTGTATATCGTTTTGTCGTCGTTATTGGAAATATTCGAGTGATTTCCGTGAGGGCATCCCTTTTCGTTGCTCCGGTGGTATTACGGAAACTCGAAACGATATCGTGGTATCGAGTTGCAGCGTTTGCGGCCGAAGTATAATTACGGTGTGGTTGATGGATTAAAGACACTTATTTAATGATTGTTCTTGAAAAAAAGAGAATAAAATATTATTTAAAATTATGTATTGTAACTAAACATAATTTTTGGTTTAAAAATTTTTCGAAGCTACGGTCTAAGGAGACTGATTACTCAACAATTTTAGGAAATTTGGCAGAAGTATTGGCAATAAGACATGGGATTGAAGCACTAAAAAATTTTAGGACTTTTCGTATTGGCAATAAGGTATGAGATTGAAGCAAACAACATAAACGAACGCATACTCATCATATATTAAACCTGAACTCATATAGAATCTAAGGTTAGCTATAAGAATAATTTGTGTTTTATTTTTAAATTAACAAAGTATTAACAATCTGTAAACGTTTTCATGAGAAAGAGATTGCATATCTAATGATTGAGAAACGGTTTAATAAATAACTTATTGTCATACTACAGGTACAATCATAGAATATAGTGTTAACAAACTAATGTGGATCACTGCAGTTATATAATACGACTAATAGGCATGCTGCAGAATGCCTTTTAGGCGTATAATATTTTTGACATAAGTAATTTACATACCTACATATTGCCAGAAATAATATTAGCAATTTAAATCAAACAATACTTATAAAATTACTAAGATTTTATCTAGCTCTTGAAAACCCATCTCGACTTCGATAGAGATTTGTTGCTGACATTTTAAACCACTCAAAATACCGACATCTCAACGAATACGATGCAAATTGAAAATCTCTCTATTCGAAGATCAAACGCCCCCCCAGCCTTTGTAGATTTTCCATATATTTCCTCGTGAGCAATATGTGGCTATAATATTCCCATAATCATCGTGTGCTGGAGGCTTAGCTTTTTGTCAATCATGCGTGACTGTGCCTCGTTATTTTGTCAAGGAGGATTCTGATCCATTTTCCCTTTTGTAATAATTTTAATCATTTTAACATACTTCATTTTTTGGGAGTAACAGTATTTTGCTAACCCCTCTGTCAATGAAGATGGCAATTATAAGGATGCGAAATATTACTTATTTACCGACTTCCCAAAAAAGGAAGAGGTACTCAAGTCGATTGTATTTTTTTTTATGTGTGTTACCGCTTAACTTCTCTCCACGTGAGCCGATTTCAAAATTTTTTTTTTAGTTTAAAAGATGTTGCTTTCTAATTGGTCTCATTTAAATTTGATCAAGATCTGATCAGTAGTTCGGTACTCAGGTAGTAGACGATGTTCTCGTTTGACCGACATCAAAAGTTACCTCATAACTTCTTTAGTTGTGAGCCGATTTTGATGATTCTGTTTTTATTTGAAAGCTGGTGCTTTTCATGTAGTCCCATTGAAATTTAATCAAGGTCTGATCTCTAGTTTTTGAGTTATAGTTAATAATGCGTGCTTATACATTAAATCTGATCAAGGTTCCGATGATAAAGCGGTGAAGTCGGTTTTTTTAAGCTTTGCTTGCGTTTAATTATATTATCGAATAAGTGTCTGAATAAAAATTGATTGTTTGATGTTTTTGCCGTCATGTGTTCCGTGATTCACTCTGAAAAGACCTTGTGAAAATATTTTCGATACTGAATAACGTTGAATATCTTTCAATGGTTATGCATCTAGTATTCATTTTAGCTAGTCATCGGCTGTACAATTAACACCATGTGATTTGTGATCCCAGGTGACTGATTTATTAAGATACTAGCCGTGCCCCGCGGCTTCACCCGCTTTTATCAAGTTAAAAAGTAGCCTATGTGTTAATCCTTGGTATAATCTATCTACATTACAAATTTCATCCAAATCCAGTTAACGCGTAAGGAGGGAACAAACATACTTACACACAAATTTTCGGATTTATAATATTAGTAGGATTGGGTGATTCGCTCCGCAGTCTTAGTCCTCGTCTATCTTCACGACCAATATGTTTGCATTACTACTTGTTTATCGAATACCTTTAAACGAGCAATTTTTGTATATATATAATCTGAATTTTGGAAACGGCTCCAACGATTTTCATGAAACTTAGTATGCAGTCGGTTTCAGGGGCGATAAATCAATCTAGCTAGTCTCATTTTTGGAAAACGTCGTTTTATCCGAGTTTTCAAGCAAAAAAAACTTCTACAATATCAGTAGAATACGAAGGTAAATTTCGCTACTATCTACAAGGTTATAATAGTTCAGGTAGGAAATCGGGCTGTCCCGAAACCAGAAGACCCCGGTTCGAATCTAGATAGTTATTTTTTATTATTTTTATTTTTTGTTATTTTTTTATTATAAACATTTTACCAAAAAAAAACCGAGAGAAGCTCCGTCATCTAGGTACGTAGTAAATTATTTATAACAGTTCAACTATTTTTGTAACAAGATAGACACCGAAAAAAATTGTTACAAAATTTTTGGAACTTTATGAGTCTTTTCGCAAAATTTATTATAAAACATCGAAGGAGAATATAAAAAAAAGCAACTCTATTTTTAGGTAAACTGTTTAATAATTGTCTAAGAATCAAATAACATTGCGTAATGGTCTTTCGAAAATAAATTATTCTTATCTGAAAATTGAACTACAACTTCAGTATGACAGAAATATGGTAAAACATTTTTCATTCGCAAAAATGACACCCAATTTGTTACGTAAAAATGATAAAACTGTACTGTGTAAAGTCTGACGTACTATTAATTAAATTGTGACGTCACGGAACTGCGAGGGATTCTGCACATTTTTATTATTTAGTTTCCACATGAATGTTTAAGTAACGCTACGAGTTTTAACATAATTTATTTTGGTGACAGTTAGTAAAATAATAAAATCGTTAATTCATTTGGGCCCCAAAGAGGCACTCATGAAAGTAAATGACCCTACTGCCAGATTCGCAAAATTACAGCCATCTCGAAAAGAACCTGGCAAGAAACGCGGCGGCGCATTTTTTTTTAACACATACATATTAACCTAGGTATATCTTAATTAAGTAGTCGCTTGGAAGCGCTTGTGCAGTTTGCCTCCATGCATCCTTGTTTTCTTTTGTGTTTCATGTTTAATCAATATCTTACAATAATACAAGAAATAACACAAATGCGAAAAATATTAAGACTTCAGTTAACATTGTATTACTTTCATTATAAAATCACTAAAACATTGTAAATTGAGTTGAATATCGAAATATGCTGACCTAATTGACCTTATATTGATTCGTCATAAAAAAAAATGTGTCGACACAATCACATTCCCACAAAAAAAACGGCCACTAAAGCCGCAGTCCAGTTTTTAATAAAGCCGCGTGTATAAAAATCCGAATTTATCTGTAAAAATGTGAGCCCATGTACTGGTGTTGACACATTGTTAAGCCCGGTGATATGCATGCGATCAATTCGCTAAAAAAACATGTACGCAGCCTTATTTACCAATCAGCATCCACTGGGCCGTTTGATTGAATGAACCATGGGGAACAAACATAGGTAACTCCACTGTACAGCCATTCTAAACAAATGCTTCTATTACGATTCTGTAACCACTGCCTGTGATCCTTAGACATTGAATGAACTGTACAGACAATAACGTCAATGGTTTGAGATTTAAGCGTTATGGTCGCAGATCGGTTTTGAGGTAAAGCAACAAAGGTACTGATGTTGTGCTAGTAACACCATGGAAGCTATTAAAGTTGCATAGTGGTAGTGCAGCTGTAATTTAAAGTTGTGAAATGAAAATGGCACATCGCTGTCGGACTCTGATTCTGTTTGCTAAACTTTTGCCTTTTTGCAGTGATGTTATTTTTGGTGCATCGAATCTGAATTTTAAAATATCGTCTATATGCATCGCCAGTTTATTTTGTTTTTACGCCAAATAAAATTACAATTCGGAGAGTAAATAAACAATGCTGGCTCTTAAACTGTTCGTTGGCTTAGTGCTCGCTTTCTATTCCCGGCAAGAACACGCATTTTCTCCCAAGAACAGGATTTTTTTGTTTCTGGTTCTGGTTGTGATCGTGTGTGTGATGTGAATGGTTCCGGCACACACGACACAAGGCACTGAATTAAGTGTAGGGCTGTGAGTGTGAAAGCATTTATGTTCATGTTCTAATTTAGCACGACAATTTTTATGTCGGTATTCAACCTGGAAACACTTCCTTCGGCAAGCAGTCTACAAAATTTTTGAGCGCTATTTGTTTCATTATCACTTTATTTTCATTTGTAAATGTTTAATATTAGGGATTTCAAAATAAATAATCAATTCAGAGACGAAGTAAAATTTGTGTTTCATATTTCAATCAAACCCACTGCTTAGAAGGCGAATGCGATCCAAATAATCCAACGGGCATTATAGTAAATTTTTGACATTTAGTCTTTTGCACAGCTTCTTTGATTTTGTTAGCGATAAAATTCATACCAAAACTCAAACATACACAAACTTTCGGATTTTTAATATTAGTATTCGTCAAGATCTCTTTGAAAATTTCCAAATTTGCCACCAGCTTTAAACTAAGAGTGATAAGCAGTAGCTTGCAGACACTACTGTAGTATTTTAGATTGAAGGTCAATGTTTCCTGTAAAATTACTGAATTTACTGGGCATAGAGAGATTTAACATCTAATATCTCAAAGTAATGGCGCAGTACTTTGTCACACAGTTTCAAAACTCTGGGTGGCACTAAAGTTTAACGGGAAAGCGTGACGCTAAACATCAGGCGAGCGACTTGCTCGTCTCGTCTCTATCAATAACATAAAGAAAGCTATTACCAGAACCGTTACGTATAAACACTGACCAACATCTCATAATTAAATTTAAAAAAATTACAAACCCATTTTCTGATTTCCTGATTATATAATCTGATGATCAGTAATCTATGTCTTTTCTTTATCAAAGTACTTCTTTTCTTTTCTTAATTAATGTAATAAGTGTAATATACCAATATAAAGTTGCGACTATTAAGTACCGCAATAGTAGTAATAGTATATTAATATCCGGATGACCGAGCTTCGCTCGGTTTTTTGTTTTTGGTAGAATGTGTTTGAATCTGTAGCCTCAGAAAGCTCCATCTAGTGTCGAGTAGAAACAGTTTTTTACATCGGTCATGGCGTAATAGATGGCGCTGATAGTTTCTTAAATCCGGTTTTTCAAATGCAGTTTGGGAACCGAGCAGTTTTCGGAGCTGGAACGTTGATAAATCGATTCCTTGGGCCGAAAAACCTCTAATCTGTAACTTTCATGAAAATCGTTGAAGCCGTTTCCAAGATCCAGATTACACATATATACAAGAATTGCTCGTTTAAAGATATTAGATATGGTATTTCCACAAATGTTATATTATAAAATTCTCACTTTAGACGCCAGCTTAAAGCCTAGAGTGACATATCAGCTATTACCATAACCATTAAGTCGCTGAGCAGCTGAACAACTTGTCATAATTCACAAACTCATCCTCTCATTTCCTGATTGCGTTAGTCAGCACATTACTTACCTCATTAGCATTACAATGTGCCACGCCTTGGGTTGAACAATCGGCAATGTCTTAATGTCTCTGTTGACCGTGGGCGGCTGGGTTACCAGATGAGAAGCTTGAAACCTGCTAGTATCGAAAATATTTTAACAATTACTTATTCAACAATACAATATCAATCGTTTGGGATAAATCAATGAAATAGAAATAGAAATCTCTTTAAAAAAATTAAAATCTCGAAAATTTATATCTTTTACATACCTCCAGTTCGCTTGAAGCGTTTTGCTTCTACGTTTATCATCCGTACAGCGAAGGAATGGAATTAATTGCCAGCATCATTGTTCCCCATGGGGTACAATCTGGGAGTCTTCAAGTCAAGAGTGAATAGGTATCTTCTAGGCAAGCATTTCACATCTTTGGCCGCATCATCACTTTCCATCAGGTGAGATAGTGGTGAAATGCTTGCCTATTTAGCATATAAATAAAAAAGCCTCTTTCTTTTCTCATGTTCCTTACTTTCAGATCTTTTGTTTTTTAAAAATAACATAGGTTCTTCGTCGCGTTTTGAATTTTAAAATAATAAGTTAAAATAATTATATTTAAACACTAATCCAGTCATCATTAAGCATGCTGAAATAGGTTATCTTCAGCATAAAAATACAAATCTAAATAATCTGACATTTGTTTTTCCATAAACATTTTTTTAGTGACAGTCTGTTTTTTAATGTTGAATTGGCAATTCACTCTAATCACTATCAAACCTGATGGAAAGTGATGATGCGCCAAGGATATGACATGCTTGCCTAGAAGACTTACTTAACCAATAAGATTAATTAAAACTTATATAAGATTTATAACCACTTTATAGCGAGCTGGCAACTCAGCGTGGGACACTTACACCCGTTACTAGTCCGGTAGAGGCAGAGCAGTAAACGTCACTCTTGTCAATTGCAATTGTCGTGATAAGCCTATTACAACATAAGTGCATTATGTCTTTGTTACGAGATGCATCTTTACCTCATTATTTGGCTGTAAGGAATACAAATAAGTAAAGAACTTTCAACGAAATGCTGAAATATCTCTGGGTGACCACTACTTTTACATTATTAATTATTTATTTCGATACGTTTTGAAATAGAAAAGTCACAATAGTTATATTTGATCGAGTGAAGCGAGATCTCTAAGTTGATTTGGGTTGTTAAGCACTTTGGCCGCCCTTCCGTCCGTCCCTCTGTCAGAGGCATCTAGCGTCTAAACCATAAAAGCGAATGACTTCAAATTCTCATGGAATATTTAAAACTACGGCCATAAGCCAGAAATGACATTTAAAATTAAATCTATATTGGAAAATAACGATTTGCTACCAAAGTCACTGGTTTAAGAATTTTTCCCGGGGTCAATCTCAAACGGCTTTACATTGAACGCTGAAACTTACGTGTAATATCCGTTATATCCTGCACTTGAGCAACAAATACAGAAATCCAACAATTATAATTAGAAAAAAAATTAAAATCAAGTAACCTCAAAAAGTTTCTCTATGAGGCAAAATGTAGGCGCGAGATCTCAGTTCGGCGCGAACAACTAGTTAAATACTTATCAACTTATTATTAGGCATGCCGAAAAAGGTTTGCCTCAGCACAATATACAAACATAGATAATCTATATATTCGATTTTTGGGTAAACCAATATAGATAATATGATTTGTATTTTTTTTATAATCATCTAATTTTGATCACTCGAGCCGCACTTGCAATTTCAATCCCATTGTTTACTAGATATAGATTTGCACCCAAAATAGCCACTTTATTGGGAGCTGGCAACTCAGCGTGGGACACCTACACCCGTTACTAGTCCGATGGAGCAGTAAGCGTCACTCTTGTCAACTGCAATTGTCGTGATAAGCCTATTATAAGATAAGTGCATTATGTCTTTGTTCCGAGATGCATTGTAACCTCGTTATTTGGCTGTAAGGAATTCAACAACGATTTCCAATGAAAACAAGTTTTATCCCGAAGGAAGATTTGTGTTTCTAATTCTGGGAGTGATATTGTATGTGTGATGTGAATGTTTCAGGCACACATAACACTAGTCTTTGACCTAAGTTTAGGGTTGTGTGTGTGAAAGCGCTTTAAGCTTTGATAAAAACTCACGCACATTTTGAACTTTTAAATTAAAATTAAAACGGGAATTAGCGTGCCCGGTGGGACGCGACGGCGAGCGCTCCGCACTCATTCTGAAGAAGGCTTCCGAATGAAGCCGAAACAATTGTCGATTTATACATTTTTTTTTTTTTTTTTTTTTTGTTTGTTCCGCCGTTTTTTCCTCCGACAAAGGTCGGAGACTTTTTTTAGCAAAACAATTTGTAAAACAATTTGCTATTTTTATTTCTGAAGGTCGATTTATCATAATTTCGCCTTTAGTTACACACGCTTTTGTTTGTTAATAGATACGAGTGACGTGCAATAATGTACAGTATAAATTAACTTATTAACTTGTACATATATATACATTTACAAAGGTAAGTTCTTTAATAATAATGGCATTTTTTTTTTTTTCTCTTTTCTTTTTTTCTCTCTTTTTTTTCTATTTGTTTACATATATATATATTTTTTTTTTTTTTTTTTAATAGGTATCTTTATGTTTTATTATTACATTTTTTTTTTTTTTGCCATTTACAATGTGTCTTTCATGTGTATGTACTTTACATTTATTTCAAATAACACTCACATGTATATCATGTTTGTGTCGATTTGAAAAAGTCCGAGTTACGTTCCTACAGTCAACAAATATAGTAATTATATTTATTTACTCTAGGTGCTACATTTTTGATTTAGTAAACTACTAGTGGACATGTAATATTTGAAGTTACAGTTACTTTATTTTCTTTTATACTTAAGACTAATTTTTTAGAAGCATTAATTTCTATATAATTATGATATATTATAGTTAAATATATCTTATATATAGGTTTCACATAGAATTATTTAAATTTAATCTTATACAAAAAAAAAAATATAAAAGGTTTCACATACAATTATTTAAATTTAATCTTATACAAAAAAAATATATAAAAGTTCTTCATTAGAGAAGTTATTATTATTGTATTTAATGTCATAGTTAAGTAGAAGTAGATAGATACTTTGATTAAATTAACTTATGCTATGTATATATTTTATCAATTTTTAGTGTTTAGGAACTTTAAGTCTTATTTCTATTGATGCATTTTACAGTTACATATTTACAAAATTCTAAAAATTTGTCTCTTGTGCTATCGCTTTCTTGCAGCCATTCTTTTAGGTTGTCTGTTTTTATGTATTTTTTAAATTCAATTTCAATTTCATTTCTTTTGCGAATATTAACAGGACAATTGACAATTGCGTGAATACTACTGTCTTCCTCTGCGGGATCGCATTCACACTCGGGACTGGGTTTTATTTTAAACCTATGCAGATACTGCGCAAAACCACCATGACCTGTGAAAGCCTGTACCAAATGTGGGGTAAGTTTGATTTTTTTTAATATTCTGTAGGCAGCTTGAACATTAGGGAAGAAAAGTTTGGTTGTACTGGCTGTTGATTCTTCAGAATACCTTTTTTGCCATTTCTGTATGGAATTGTTTCGTACGGCGCGTTTTATGTAGGATATGGGGCACTTATCATAATGAGCTGCTGTTTTCAATTTTAAGGCAGCTTCTTTAGCCAGCAGATCAGCACGCTCGTTGCCTTCTACTCCTACATGAGCCTTTACCCAAAACAATTCAACATTTTTGCCTTGTTCTTTTAATTTTATTAAATTTCTTCTTATTTCAGAAGCCAGCGGGTGACAGGTTTCGCAGTTTTGAAGCAAATCTAAGGAGGACCTTGAATCTGTCAATATCGTTATTTTTGGTTCGCTGTCCTCTAAAGCCTGCCCTATCGCGTAATAAAGAGCATACATCTCCGCCTGGAATACTGTACAAAACGCCTCTAGTTTCAGTTTTTTGGACTTAATCTCTTTTCCATTCTTCCACCAAGAGATGGCTGCACCAACTTTGCCTTCTATTTTACTGCCATCAGTGAAGACCAAGAGACCGTTTATCTCGTTTTCCGATACACTTTGTTCTGTCCACTCCTCAATACACCTGTATGTAATTGTTATGTTTCTTGCTGGATGTGTTGCTTTCATAAAGGTCTCTCTGATCTCCAGCTGATGGTCGGCTACATATTGGTCGAGAGGTTTTCCTCTCTTGGCCTCGTAAATAATTGCCGCTTCTTGTACCCTCATGTCGAGAGGGATTAAGCCTGACAGTAAAAGGGCTGCGTTCAATGATACTGTTCGATAGGCTCTGCAAATTTTTAGAGCAAAACCCCTCTGGACAGAGTTCAACATTTTCTTCATTGAAATTTTGGTTGCTGCCTGCGCCCATATACTGGCTGCATATAGTGTTATGGGCTCAATTACTGCTGCGTATATTGTCCTCGTGACCTCGGGGTTCAGCCCCCAAGATATTTTAGCTGTCCGCGCCAGTTGTTTGTATATATTAATAGATTTCTTACAGGTGTTTGCTATATGACTTTTGAAAGTTAATTTTTTATCAATGATTAGGCCTAAAATTTTTATTTCCTCTGTAAGTTTTATTGGAGTTCCACCCATATTTAAATTTGGCTCATCGTATTTTTTTTTTCTTGTAAGTAGCATGGCGAACGTTTTATGTGGTGCAAATTTTAGTTTATTGTTATTACCCCACACGTTCACTCTATTTAATGTTTCATTTATTTTTGTTTCCAGGTCTAAGACTGATTTACCCGAGAACACGAGGGCAATGTCGTCGGCGAAAGCTTGGCAGTATACGTTCATCGCATCCAATTCGTTCAGCAGAGGATCCAGCAGCACATTCCAAAACGTGGGTCCGCATATTGATCCCTGAACACAGCCCTTGGTCGTCTCCTTGACACATCGCTCCCCAGCATATCTAACCTCCACCGAACGATCCGAAAGGTAGCTGTTAACCAATCCATTTAGGTTTTTAGGGCATCCTTTTCTTACGAGTTGGTGTCTTATAGCGGGCCACCAGGCGCTGTCAAAAGCCCCTTCTATATCCAGTGAGACTAGCACTGTAATATTTTTATCATCAATCTCCTGCCGAATGTAATTCACTAGATCGTAAAGGGCATCCTCCGTACACCGCTGGGGCACAAAGCCATATTGTCGAGGGTTACATTTCGGTAAGAGATGCCATCGTAATCTTTTGATAAGCATTTTCTCTAATACTTTTCCAAGTACCGGCAGTAATCCTATAGGCCTGTAAGATTTTGGTTGACTATAATCTATCTTACCTGGTTTCCTTAATATGATTACAGCCGCCGTTTTCCATATTTTAGGAAAATACTGAAGTTCCATGCATTTTTTAGCTATTTCTAAAAACAGCTGGCCATCCATCAGTATTGTTCGGGCACATATATCTGCAGTCAGTCCATCGGGTCCAGGCGCTTTCTTAGGGTCAAAGCTCCTAGCTATATTCACTAACTCATCCAAAGTAAATGGCGGATCTTCTTCAGGGGTTTGCTCTAATGTTGAGGTATCTGCCAATCTTCTGATCTCGGAATGGTAGGGTGTGTCGTCTTGCTGTTTATCGTCAGGGTAAAAGACAGTTGTGAGCAATTCGGCCGATTCTTGTGGTCCTAGCGCTTTTCCTTCTTTGATCAGCAGCGTATCTTCTTGTCTTTTTGCCGTCTGTTTAAGTATTCGGTAAATGCCATCCCACATACTTTCTTTGTCTTGCTTAGTACAAAAATCTCTCCAGTGATTTGTCTGCAACTTTTCTGCCATTTCTTCATAGCATTTTTTGGCTTCCAAGTACTCTTCTATAACGTATTTTCTTCTGCAAGGAGCTGCGCATCTTATTCTTCTCTTTTTAGTGGTCATGTCTCTCTTCTTCATCTCAATTTCGTTGTTCCACCAGGGCAGTTTAAACGTTTTCTTCGAGTGTTTCTTTGGGATGGTCTTTTTACACGCCTCTTTTATACAGTCACTATATGTCTCTACTTTTTCTTCCAGATCTTCACAGCTTGTTATGGCCTTTATCGTAGTCACGTTGATGTGTTTTTCGGTAAGAAGTTTGGCCAAAGCTGAATCAAACTCGGACCATTTGGCTTTTTTAGTGTTATAGATTCGAGTAGATTTGTACTCTAGCATCACTTGTGGTTTCCTAAACGCTACTGTGTATGATATGGCATTATGATCTGAGCTCGACACAGACTCATCTACACTCCAGTCATCGATTTTAGGGAGGATATCTACACTACAGACACATTTTATCATTTCTTACTACTTGAAAAGTTGGCTTATCCCCTGTATTTAGTATGTGAAGATTCATTTCATCCAGAAATGCACATATTTCAGCGCCTCTACCATTTTCAGAAGCGCTTCCCCACCATGGACTCCATGCATTGACATCTCCGCCAATAAGTACATTTTTATAATTATTCTTTACTATAATTTGATTAATGTGCTGGAGATATGGCTCCAAAGGTTGGTCTTCTTCAAAATAGACTGACAACACTGCCAGTTCCCAGGAACTGGTCTTGAGCACCGCAAACGCTACATTTCCTGTCGATAATGTGGGATCGGCTATTATTTTAATGTTGTCGTCCATAACCATTATTGCTGCTTTCACAGGTTTTTCAGGGGGTATAATAGTCATGGCTCGCTGGATTATTCTGGCTCCGGTGTAATCCTTCACCCTTCCTATTGCCCCGACATATGGCTCTTGTAACAGTCCAAAACTCACACCTCTCTTTTGTGCCTCATTTAGGAACTCTGATGTTGCCAGTCTACTTCTGTGCAAATTGGATTGCAATATTTTGTATACTTGGGAGCCCTCTTCTTAACAGTAAGCTACGCTAGACCGAGCCAGTGCATCCCATCGCTTTCTGATAGGACACTCCAGATTAAAAGCACCGTGGTCCCGCCGGTCCATCTTTGCAATGCAGCAGTTTCTACAAGACGGTGCCTCCCCGACAGTCCACACTGGACAATCCTTCTTGAGGTGAGGCTGGGAGCAGTGGCTGCACAAATCTACAGTTTCCTTACAGAGTTTTCGCCCGTGGCCAAAGCCTAGGCATCTTGTGCACTGAATCAGCGGCGACTGGTCGTACACAGCCCGCCGCTGAAGGTCAACATGAACTTCTCCTGCTGACGTTAGCCGTTGCCATATTTTCGGCGACACCTGCAAAACTACGTGGCATTGGAGCGGGTTCCTAGCACGACGCCTATATTTGACCACAGCTCTATATTCATGATCCGGTATGTCACTAATGATCTTAGCGTTCTGTGTTTTCAGAGACTTCAATATATCATCATCAGTATTGTAAGATAGAACGTCACGAATTATTACCATAGGATCTTTACTCTTAGCCACTTCGACACTAAGATCCTTACGTGATTTCCTTAGTTGATCCGCAATCTTAGTAACCTCCTCCTTATCTTGACAGCTTATCAGTACCTTCTGGTTTCTAGCCTTTCGCATCGCGGATACCTGGATTCCCATACCTCTGACATCAACCGCTTCCCTTATCTTTCCGAGGACATTATCGCTAGTGTCCTTTTCTTCATGCGATGATATTATGATTGTGTGCTTCGGGGAAGGCTGACGCGCTGCCGCTGCTGCATACGACAGGGGCATAGACTGACTGTGTTCTTGTATCTTAGTGAGCCCTTCCTCCAACGCAGTCGCTGTGCGTGGCAATATTTCTGCCACGGTGTGTTTTAGCTCTTTAATGTCTTGAACCATTTGTGCCATTCCTGCTTCTTCTCTTACAGAGTCTCTGGGTGCCATTATTGGAACACTTTGATTTTCAACCAGCTCAAACACCACTATCTGCCTGAGTGATTTTATTTCGGCTAAAATTTCTCCCACCGGAGATCTACCTCCTTAACCGACTCGGCCAGTTGAGCTAAATTTTTTGCATGATCTCGCTCGCGGCTATACAATTCCTCTCTTACCTGAGATTTTGCCTTCTCCAGTTGAATTAGGAGGGTTTGCCTCGACTCATGTTGCCGTAGGACAATTTCGTACATAGTCGCAAGCGAATTCAGCACGTTCTCCTTTATGCTGGCTCTCAGGTTTGATGATTGCTCCAATTCTGTTTTAGCTTCCTGATAGAGCCGGTTCGCCGTCGCCGGCATGGTCGCCAACGGAGTAGCCAATTCTACCAACGAGGACCTGCACGAAGTTGACGGAGTTGTCAAGGGTGTCGTAGTGACATGGGCAGAAAGCTCCTCAGCTACCTTAGCCGCTTGCGGCAGTTCCGATTCGATTGGCTTCGATCCACTTTCTGAAGCCACCTTTTTACGCTTATCAGCATTCTTCATAAGTACCTTTTTGTGCGACACCTCCTTCTCGCTGCCTGAACCTTTGCCCGATGCTCCCTTCGAGGATCTACTAGACGCTGAAGACATGACGACTACGACCCCGCCTCAAAAGATGGGAAAGAAAACAACTTCAAAACGACACCCAAAAGGCAGCTGCAAAAAAGCGATATTGTATTTTGTTTACTACTAAATCTAATAAGATTAGAATAATAACCAATATATATTTTTAATATCTATTTGAATACAAAGTTTTCTTATAGCTGTCCTTCTTTAAGGCGCCTAAATTACGTATATATATTTGTTTGTTTTTGTTTCCGCAAGTTAACCGGCAAGCAGTTGTTATTTATTTACATTCATAAGCGCGTGACACATCAACAACAGTTCAGAGAGCAGCTGACTGCAGCAGCGTAGGTAATAAAAGCCCTGAGTGAGCAGCCGTGCGAGTAGACCAGCTATATCTAGTCACCACCGGCAATGTTGCGATTCAGAGCGAGACGGATGATGTGCACCGGCCGAGCGCGACCTTCGCCACAGAACCAGTTATACGTAGTAAATGACAGTTAAAACCACATTTTTACTAATAACATCCTCAATTTTTAGAATATTTCTCTAGTTTTTACACTGTTGGAAAGGGCACTCAAAACACTTCAATCCGATTATTATATTTATGTTTATACACCACTTTAAACTGTTTATTCACTGATTTATTGCGGACGACTTTATTTAAGCTTGTTCGTCGATCGCGACTCATGCGGAACTGTCGATTTATACATCGACAACGCGTAAGTCACGCTAATTCCCGTTTTAATTTTAATTTAAAAGCGTTTTAAGCTATTGCATAGCTTCTATCGCGGGCCTTGAGCGTGGAGACCGAATCCAGAAATTCCGTAACGAAAATAACCTAACACCCCCCACTCCGACCGGCACGGCGGTGATACTTTTTAGTTTTGCCATATATCGATGAATAGCAGAACTTTTAATGACTTTTTTTAAACATCACGCTTGTCTCTTTAGTTCAGCAACTCGCCTCTAGGTGGCAGGAAAAAAAAACTGCATAAATTAAATAAATATATAATTATAATTGTCTGGAAGAGATCGCTCTTAGCGATAAGACCGCCTGTTGTTACACTTATTTTCTAGATTATTATTCCTTGTCATGTATTTGTTAAGGTGTTCAATAAAGTGTTTATCTATCTATCTATCTATCTATCTATAATTGCATAAGTTGATAAAAAATGCTATGCAATAGCTTTACCGCGGCAGTCTCCGAGTGCCACACGTCTTTTTTATTTTTGTTCTGTTCAAACACGTGCTTAGCCTGCTTTTCTTTAATCTTAACCTTAAGAAAAACTGGAACAATTCATTAGCAACGTTTATGTGCAGTAAGAAATTGTTCTTTAAAAAACCCCTACATTTCTTACCCCTATTTCTACAATCCTTTGTAGTAACATTTCTTTTAGAGAGTACAAGTGACATATTTTCTTTGTTCCTCGTCTTGTTACGAACAGCTGTACTAACAAAGAGATTTAATTAAAAGAACAAACCTTGGTGGAAAAATGTCGGGGATATCTATGTTTAGTTAAAGTAAATCAAAAATCTGATCAAGGTTCCGAAGATGAAGCAGTGAAGTCGGTTTTGCTTGCGTTTAGTTACTATCATATTATAATTTTCTTTTATTCTGATTTCAAAATAAATATCTACACTATACCTACTGCCTATTGCAATTACTTAGGTTTTTTTCACAACTCCAGTCGCAGATTAGTTGTAGGTCACTGTTAATGGTCTTATTATTTTCAAACATATATATATACTTTATTAATATATATAAATGGGTGGGATTAGTAAAAGTATAATCAAACGCTAGCATAGACTTAAAAAACAGTAGCGACAAGGTACCATAAATCCCCGTATTTTGTACCTAAAATTTAAACATGAACTCTATACGACCTACACACGACACTTTCTACTTTAGCACGCGCTAGGGACCTGTAAATCTGTAAAATGGATCCCACAGCCTCTGTAACGGGCTTATTAACATGAGCTAGTATCGGGATCTTATGTAAACTGGTAGTACTTAAGAGAATTTGAACAAAAACTTAGAAAACAGAAATAAGAAAATATTTATTATGTGAACTGTTTAAAGTTTTAACAGTTGACATTGGCCGTGATTTTGATGTCACGCACTAAATTAAATTTAAAGTATTCCTGTCTTTTTTCAAAATAGGAACACAAGACAGAGATAGCATATTTTAGTGCTGTCAAGTTAGTCAGAACTTAGATCTCTATGCAAGCTTAGACGAATATGTAATTGGTGTTGAATAAAAACACGTGCCTTTCTGCTTCTGCTGTTCATATTTTAATTGATAAACTAGCTTGACAGCACTAAAATGTATGCTATCTCTGTCTTGTGTTTCTATTTTGTAAGAGACAGGGATAGTTTAATTTAATTTAGTGAGTGTACATCAGAATCGAGGCCATTATAAATATTTTAAACTTTAAACAAGATGTAACTAAACTTTACAGAACAAGACAGTGTGCCCATTACGAAAGTACAATATTTTATATCAAATTTATTAAAAATTTTATAAACTCTTAAGCATTTAAATTAAAATTAAAACGGGAATTAGCGTGACTAACGCGTTGTCGATGTATAAACGACCACCTCGCACTTGCGAGGTGGGACGCGAAGGCGAGCGCTCCGCACTCACCCTGAAGAAGGCTTCCGAATGAAGCCGAAACAATTGTCGATTTACACATCGACAACGCGTAAGTCACGCTAATTCCCGTTTTAATTTTAATTTAAAAGTTCAAAATGTGCGTGACACGTCCGTTTTTATCAAATTAACTCTTAAGCAACTTAAACCTTATCTTCTAATATATAAAATTCTCGTGTCACAGTTTTTGTTGCTATACTCCTCCGAAACGGCTTGACCGATTTTGATGAAATTTTTTGTGCTTATCCGGTATCTATGAGAATCGGCCAACATCTATTTTTCATCATCATCATCATCACTTTTCATCATTATCAACGCGGGTGAAACCGCGGGGCGCAGCTAGTTTTATATATAATGATACAGCTAGCCGTGCCCCGCAGCTGCCCCCGCGTTTATCAAGTTAAAAAGTAGCTTATTTGTTAATTCTATGTACGTTCCAAGTTTCATCCTAATCCGTTAAGCCATTACAGCGTGAATGGAAAACAAACATACATACACATTTACACATTTACGAGTACACAAACTGTCGGATTTATTATATGAGGTGGACAATTCCGAAACCACGAAAGTAAGAGAAAAGTCGTGAAAGATGTCATGCTCTCAATTTATAAAAAAATAATAACTGCATGTTTAGTTTTTTATTTAATCTTTTACTTTTGACGGAAATCGACCCCAATGATATAAAAAAAACCCTGAATTATTCAACCAATGGATTTTGTTGCTGAGAAGGATCAATCTTTGCAAAGAAACGTATTATTAAAAATGAAAGGACAAAGAATTTCTATACAAACGTTTTCAACCAATTTAACCCTCTTAGGGGTAGAATTTCCAAAAAACATTCTTAGGATCCCCAAAGTACTAAAACAAATGTACCCATTTCAATTTTAAGTCTCTACGACCAGTGGTTTGGGCTGTGCGTTGTCTCTAAGTCAATTCAATTCAATTCAATTCAGTCAATCAGTCAAGTCAGTCAGTCAGTCAATGAATCAGTATGTCAGGACAAAGATTCTTATAGTAATAGAATAAAATCAATCAAAAGTAGTTCAAACAAAAAAAAAATATTATGGAATAGAATAGAAAATTCGGAATAGAAAATAGAATAGAATAGAAAATTCGGAATAGAATAGAAAATAAGGTTAGTTATAGACGCAATCTTAAAAAACAAAAGTACAATAGGCTGCATTATCGTTAAGATCGATCTCTTTTAGTAAACCATTGGATGAAGAGACATAGGTACACATACATACAAATACAAACAATATTTACTTAAATATTTTTTTTTCACTTTTATAGGAAAAGATTTGAAAAACTTAAATAAAGTTCCGTTATCAGCGTGACAATGGTAATAAAAGTTTATAAGTTGCAACATTGCTGCAAAACCAGCTCTGCCAACAGTTTCGTTTCTTTAACATTTAACTTAGGCCACCTCCGTCTCTAGGTGCAATAGCTATTTCCTGAGCTGGTTCAGGAATGGCCTAATTCCGATGCAGGCAGCGCGATGCGACGTGCGGAGAATGCGGACCGACCTTTATTGGGTTACGGCCACGGACCGTGGTTACTGCTCAATCGAGGTTGCGATTTTTGAGAGTAGACCACAATTTATAGGGGTTTGATTGATATCCCATCAGTAGTACTAAACAATTTTTTTATTTAAATAATTTAAGCGCAATCTTTCAATCGCAATCGCAATCTAAATCAAAGCTTAAAGAAACTAACTTCGCTTTATCTTCGGGACCCTTGATCAGACTAGATTGATTAAATACGCATTATTTAGAATAACTAAAAACTGCTGATCAGATCTTGATCAAATTTAAATGGGACCACATGGGAAGTACAAGCTTCCAAATAAAAAAAAACATCAAGATCGGTTCACCTAGATAAAAAGTTCTGAGATAATACAAATAAAAAAAAATTGGCGAATTGAGAAACTTCTTATTTTGAAGTCGGTCAAAAACGGCTTTAACACACGTCATGGTATACCATGACGTGTTTTAATGACCAGAGATCACATACTATAGTATGTGATCAGATCATCAAATCCAGTGAGGCTCTCATGAAAATGGCTAATTGCCAGATTCACAAAATATATATACAGCTTCAATAGTTAACATTCTCATAAAAATCTTCAACGACTACCATTCTACTATTTATGGTTGACATACCTCCAGTTCGCTTGAAGCATTTTGCTTCTACATTCATCATCCGTACATCGAAGGAGTGGAATTCACTGCCTGCGTCGTTGTTCCCCTAAGGGTATAATCTGGGAGTCTTCAAGTCAAGAGTGAATAGGTATCATCACTTTCCATCAGGTGAGATAGTGGTCAAATGCTTGCATATTTAACATAAAAAAGGCTCTAACTGAATCAACACCATCAATTAAATACAAAAAGGCACTAACTACTATACATTTAATCCAAGTTCCACAACATTCGCGTCACGTGCGACTGCGGCTGGTGAATGTGAATCGGGTCATTCCGAACTCCTGGAAATTGTTGCAAAAGATCGGGTGCAATCTGCACAGATTAACTTGTATCAATACAGAGCGAGAAGAATTTAAAACAAAAAAGAAAGTTACATTGCAAAAAGACGTTTTTTATCGACAACGGCGAAAATAATTAAACGCAAGCATAGCTTAAATAATCAAACGCAAGCCAAGCTTAAAATAAACCGATTTCACCGCTTTATCTTCGGAACTTTGATCAGATGTACTAAACACGCATTATTGAAGATATTTCAAGAACTACTGATCAGATGAAATGGGACCAATTGGAAAGCAACATCTTTCGAACAAAAAAAAATCGAAATAGGTTCACGTGGAAAGAAGATATGAGGTAAAACACTTAATAAAAATACAGTCGATTTGAGTACCTCCTCCTTTTTTGTGAAGTCGGTAGAAAAGAAAGTTACATTGCAAAAGGATGTTTTTTATCGACAACAGCAAAAAAAATTGATGATTTTAACAGCGTATGAATGTACGCATATAATGATTAGATAGATAGATAAACTCTTTTTTGAACACCATATTTGTGACAAAACATAATAGAAAATAATGACTTACAAAATAAGTGTAACAATAGGTGTTCTTATCGCTAAAAGCGATCTCTTCCAAACAACCTTCGGATGGAGAGGAATTACGCAACAAAGTTGGACGTCGGTGTTTTAACTTAACAAAATTCAGAAAGATGCAAGATTTAAAAATACAAAAATAAATGTAAATTAATATTATGTAGGCATTTTTGTTTGTTTCCTTACAGAAGCGCTTAAATTCATGGACATAGGAAATAGGTGTCGTTGAGTATCTTTAACAAATCAAAACAAAGATCATTTATTTACATGGGCCAATAAAATTACAGCTATAAATTTTACGTTATGTTTCATATGCTACATTATTCCAATAAAATGTAATTTGGACATTAATTTCTAACTATTGTAGATTAAAATTGCGTGTGCGAGTACTGCAGCTCTTATAAACTTTTCTTCTGACTAGTCGTTCGCACCGAACTGAGATCTCGCGCCTATATTTTGCTTCATAGAGAAAAACTTTTTAGGTTACAGCTTATATCTCCTTTGCTATAAAATAATTGTTTGATTTCTGTATTTGTTGTTCAAGTACAAAGTATAACGGATATTATACGTAAGATTCAATGTTCAGTGTGAAGCCGTTTTTGAAATAGACCCCGGGACAAAATAGGTCTAAAAACAGTGAGTTTGCTGGCCTACGAAATCGTTATTTTCAAACGTAGATTTTTTTTAAATCGGTTTCGTAGTCTACTTGCCAAGCCCTTTTCAACCCCAAAAGGGTAAATAAAAACTTTTTTTTATTTTGCTTCTTACTTACATGTACTATATATATAATTTTTTAATTTATATAATTTTAAATGTCATTTCGTCTTTGGTCCGTAGTTTTACATATTCTCTGAGAATTTAAAGTTATTCGCTTATGTGGTTTAGACGCTAGATACCTTTGACAGATGGACGGACGGACAGACAGACAAAGTGCTGAACGACCAAGTCAACTTAGAGATCTCGCTTTGCTTGATCAACAAGTTACAATTTTCCTTAACTATCACATCGTAAAGAAGATTATAAATGACTGCAATTTAATACCTTTTCAAAAAGTGACTATTATCCCATACTAGACCAAAACTGCAGCAACCATGTGTCCTGGATCAGACATTGCGGAAAACATTCAAACGCCACTACTGTCACAACCGGGACAAGTTACTGCGCACTTATTTCACTGGCAACCGTTTTAAAGCTGTTCCCGTGGCCCTGGACATGCAGATAAATGGCAAAAAACTTGTAAATTTTGCCTAAAAATTTTAGTAATAGCTGTTGTTTAATAACTAGGAAGGCCCTAAATAGTTATCTTAAATTAAAATAAATAATTTAACGCAAGCAAAGCATAGGTTAAATATATTTAGTCTTAAAAAAAAGCAAGCTTAAAAAACCGACTTTACCGCTTTATCTTTGGAGCTTTGATCACATTAAATGTATTTAACACGCATATTTCAAATAAAAAAAAATTCAATATCGGTTCACGTGGAAAGAAGTTCAACACACATAAAAAAATAATAATAATAAAAGAAATAATTAAACGCAATCAAAGCTTAAAAAAACCGACTTCATCGCTTTATCTTCGGAACCTTGATCAGATTTTAATGCATTAAACACGCATTATTGACTATAACTAAAAAACTAGAGATCAGATCTTGATCCAATTTCAATAAGACCACATGAAAAGCACCAGCTTTAAAATAAATAATTCAACGCAAGCAAAGCTAAAAAAACCGACTTCACCGCTTTATATTCGGATTGTTGATCAGATTTAATGTATTGCACATGCATTATTGACAATAACTCGAAAACTAGACATTAGAACTTGATCTAATTTCACAGGGACAACATGAAAAGCACCAGCTTTCAAATAAAAAAATAACCATCAAAATCGGCTCACAAAGAAAGAAGTTATGAGGTAACTTTTGAAGTCAGGTAAACGAGAACATCGTCAAAGTAGGCGTACAAAATAGGCATTATTGAGGATATTTAAAAAACTACTGATCAGATCTTGATCAAATTTAAATGGGACCAATTAGAAAGCATCCACTTTTAAACTAAAAAAATAAGAAATCGGTTCACGAGGAGAGAAGTTATGAAAAAAAACTTCTTTCATGGGAAGTCAGTAAAAAATACAGTCGACTTGAGTAAAAAATAATCAGAAGACATCTTATATCTACGGGCCAATTGCCTATATTTCCTAAAACTATACACATCAATACAGCAAAGACCTAAGTTACCTACAAGTAAGGCAGCGAGGCAACTCAAGTGATCAAGCCCACTACCAGTGGGTAGCGTTTCCATCATGCTGGCGATATTGCCTCTGAATTGCAATGCTAATACTAGAAGCCAAATAAGTACCATAATTTTGAAGTTTTTTAAGTCATTTTCAATTAGAGTATATATATTTATCGACTACATAGACTGTAAATCCAACAATGCCAGTGCATCTGCCTGAATTAAGTAAGACGGTGGAGTTGACACAGACTTATACGCCGCTAAACAACTGTATACAATTAAAAGTTAGGTGTTTATGCGCGGAATATTACGTACTAAACTCTAAAGTTGTTCAGTACAGTTTAGACGATGCCGATGGTAGAGTATTAACAAACATGCTGACTTATTGCGTACATAATGGGGAAGAATTCAATAGTATTAATTTGTATTCTTCTGTTTTTACGCCGCTGACCTTAATTATTCAAATTATCTTTATTTCCATCCAAAGGTTGACAGAAGAGATCGCTCTTAGTGATAAGTCTGCCTATTGAATTTCAGTTTTTTATATTTGCCTAAGTTACTTTAAGCCTAAGTTTTTTTCTTTAGAGTACAATAAAGGATTATGTTAAAACAATAACAACATTACAAAGTAAAAAACTTGAGAGGTCTTAAGGGACACCCGGATGGAACGAAGTTCAATTTCCGTCTAGCCCCCTTTCGCAACGCGCGATAAGGAACTTTCGTTCCAAAATTAAAAGAAACATGCAAAAACCAACATCACGCGGTGTTCCCAGGCGGTCACCCATCCAAGTACTGACCGCGCCCGACGTTGCTTAACTTCGGTGATCGGACGAAAACGTGGTATGGCTTACAACTATAGCAAAAAGTGATACAACTTTTGGTCTTAATTTTTTCCGTCTAGCCCCCTTTCGCAAGGCGCGATAAGGAACTTGCGTTCCAAAAGTTTGAGTTTCTCGTACTTAACGCGTATGCCATTTAAGCTGGGTATCGTAAAGGGTAATTTGTGTTTCTGGTTTTGGGTGTGATTGTGTGTGATGTTAATGTTTCGAAAAAAGAAGCATTTCTACCGGGAATCAAACCCGATATTCGCTGCTTAAAAGTTAAATGCAATAACCAATATTGTCAGCGCTTAGTCCAATTTACACACATCGATAAATACAAATCCCAAAACAAATATAACCTTTTTAATCAATTACTAAAGGAATGGTCGTCATATTCTCGAAAAAGTATCAGTTATAATCCCCTGTCAGTCATACTTACAAGGAGACGCTAAGTGGATTATAGGGCATTAGCTCCGATCAATAAGGTAGCGTTCTACCCGCTACCGGTTGTAGGATATAGTATGGGGGCGACGGTAATTACAATTACTAGTCAAATTTAGATTATGTATGAAACGGTCGCGTTTATTTATGAATGAAAATAATACAGGTTTCCATTGAGTTGCAATATTAAGATAACTGTTTTTTTTTTCACCTCTTTGATACTTAACACAATACATCACCAATATGGTGTTGATGTAGTTTTAGGATACAGCATTCAGTCACTTTTATGTGCAAATATAAAGTTTAAAACATAACTGATCAGTGAGTATCTGAGGTATTCACAACTGAAATTTAATTAATTAACACAATCTTTAATTTAATTTAAAAAATCTTTTAATGTAATCAGACAAGCTGCAACGTTTTCGTAACATAAAAATATTTAATCCCTATAAATTATGACATGTCTGTGAGTGCAAAATATTTAAAATTAGGTATCTGTAACTGTTGGTCGGATTTCGATAAAATTTGCTATACTTAAAGATATGCACTCAAAGATATTTGCTATACATAGCTATGACTCTGGAATAAGATATACGCTACCAAAAAATATGAAGTATATGGAAAAAGGAAAATAGGTAATTTAGATGCTTAAAAATTTTATCCAAAGCAGATCCAAAGCAAGGATAATTGTCACGGATGTTAAATATACGTGACTATACTAGTAAGTCTGATTTAATAAATAAAATTTCAAAAGCTTGTTAGTAACAATGAACTAGTGATTAACTTTAGCGGGATCTTCCAACCTAAAGTTCACTCCGATTGCGTTCCGAACCGATATCGTGTAGGATTTATTTATAGTCCCGATTGAATTCAATGGGATTTCGTATATTGAAGTATTTATTTTTAAGCTGATGCTACATTTAGAGTGTATGCCTGCTCGTTAATTGGTTTTATAAATAAGATTTTTTAAGTAGAAGATTTTAGTATGTAAAAATGCCACTGGTTCAAAAACTGCCTTAAGCGATATTTTTCTTTGTGTTTAAACTATCGTGAGAGATATTCATATTATTATACATAAGGTGTGATAGTGGTCAAATGCTTGCCTATCCAGAATAAAAAAAGCCAAACTTATACGTTACAATCGGTTAATTCATTTGGACGCTGTGCGGAAAAAATCGAACATACAACACATACGATCATAACCCTCCTTTTTGCTTCGCTGTAGTCAACAAACAAAACAAACAAACGCATCCACACTCACAGCCCCACACTAAGTTCAAAGACTTGTATCGTTGGTGCCGGAAACACTCACATCACACATACATTACACCCAGAACCAGAAGTACAAATATCCCTTGGGGAGGAATTTGTGCTCCTGCCGGGAATCGAACCCAGGACCCACGGCGCAGAGGGCGGACACCTGTCCATTGCGCCAACTGGGTCGTCAAAACTGGTCGGGTAAACATTGGATAGAGATTCTAATGTTACGATTCACTGGGTTAATACCGTCCGTAAGCTGTGACCAAATGACGACCCCCATAACTATAACTTGAAACTATTTCTAAAACCACCACAATTCCACATTCCTCTAATCTAAAGTAGCGGCATTACCTCAACAATGCTAGAGCTGGAGATAGTGGCGGCTCCTAGCAGAATACCTCTGAAACCTTCTGAAGGACGGTTTAAAAGAGAACAGTTGTTAAGGTTTATACGAAGGGGGACTAAAGATTCTGTGTGGAAAGCTTTAAAGTAATCAAAGCTCTTTAAAAAAAGCGCCTGGTTGAGTTAACGCGTGATCCTAATGGTGGCACTTATTTGGTTCAACGTATTAGCATTGCAGTTCAGAGAGGCAATGCCTTTAGTACTTGAGTTACCAATAAGCTCGATGTCTTGTAGGTAGCTTAGGTCTTTGCTTTGTATAGTTTTGGTTTAATTTTAGGAAATACAGGCTATTGGTCCGTCTATTGATAGCGACAATTAAAGTTCCCTGTATATTATACTCAGTGTGTTTTTGTTGATATTAGAGGTTCACTATTGAAACCAACTAAGTTCTAGAGGATTTGTTCTTTTTATGCAAAATAAGCAAGCATTGAACCACTATTTCACTTGATGGGAATTGATGATGCGGTCGAATGTGACATGCTCGCTTAGAAGATACCTCTTCACTCTTGATTTGAAGACTCCAAGATTATACCCCTCGGGGCACTATGACGCAGGCAATGAGTTCCACTCCTTCACTGTACGGATGATAAACGTAGAAGCGAAACGCTTCGAGCGAACTGGAGGTATGTCAACCATATATGGATGACGTTTGACAGTTTGTCTTGTTGTTAGATGGTAAAACGGGCATGGGGGAATTAGTTCGTGTAATTCCTGCGCACACTCTCTAAAACTACTAAAGAATTGAAATTATGATCTTCGCTACAATGTAAACGATATATGCCAGCAGGTCCATAAACAAATAATAAATTAAGAAATGGTTTTGAATATCTCTACTTTCATACGCTCGTAAATTTAAGAACATTAGTAAATGCTAAAAATACAATTAATCCATCATTAAACGTACCTCCAACTACTGTTTCTCTGTCAACTGTGCTGTAACGAAGAAAATCCTTGCGGATCGTCGAGGCAATAATTCAAGGGACGATGAATTATTGATGGCCCACGATGTAGGGACCAGACGGTATTAGATGATGTATACCGCCCCAAGGCTGAGGGATTTAAAAATGAAAATAACGGGAGGTTTCTTGAATAGAATAAGGATGAGGTGAATGGGTGATAAGGGTTTAATGCGAGGAAAATACTTTGTTCAACTGTGTGTTAATGGATACTGTTCTTATATTTAACTTGTCACTTTCAGCATTTTTTGCAGTGTCACTTACGCTGACATTTCATTTTCTTGTTTTTCTATTTTTTTATTTATTTACAAAATCAATTAACAGAGTTTGATTTTCTTGTTTTCCAATAAATTAACAGAAACAGTTGTACAATTTACGAACAGGGGTTTCCACTTTAATTTGGTTATCTTTTTTTAAGTTGGATAGGCAAGCATTTGACTACCTGAAGGAAAGTAACGATGCGGCCAAAGATGTAACATGCTTGCATCGAAAATACCTATACACTCTAGGCTTGAAGACTCCCAGATTATACCGTTCAGGAAACAAAGATGCGGACCATGATTTCCACTCCTTTGCTGTACGGATAATTGTAAAAGCTAGCGAGGGAACTAGGGGTATGTCAAAGTTTCTTGTTTTTGGATTTATTTTACCTAAAAATGCATGGTTAACCAGGTACTACTACTAATTCGCCAGAGAACAAAAGTCATCGACATAGCTCAAAAGACTAGCAAGCTGCAGTGGCAGTTGACTGGTCACATATGCTGCTGAACTGACAATCGTTGGAGTAGACGAGTTCTAGAGTGCTAGCAGAAAATGTCCTGTGACTAGGTGGAGCGACGATATACGTAGAGCTGCTAGTAACGACTTAAAAAGAAGAACCGAAGATCAGGCTCAGTGGCGTGCTTTGGGAGAGGCTTCTGTCCATTGGTGGACTGAGGTAGGCTGAATATTATAATGATGTTGATGATGACTACAAATGAAATAACTAAAACACGACAAATTGTCTTATATTAAGTGCCCAAGAAGTCGTCTATAGTAAACCCCGTTTATCTTCATAACGCCTATCACAGGGATGGCTTTATTGGTCGATTCTCCATCAGGTTCTGATAGTTCATCGTATAGGTTGTCTCCATCAGGCGAAGGGTCATCTATCAGGGTCATCGCATGACGTTCGTCCAGAACGTCAGACTGAGGTAGATTTTCATCATGAGGAAAAACATGTTCATCTTTGACGACATCTTCATGATGAGGAAAAATGTGTACGTTTTTGACGACATCTTCATCGTGAGGAAAAATGTGTACGTTTTTGACGACATTTTCGTTGTGGGGAGAGTCATTTTCCTTTTCGACAAGTAGCGGAGTTCGGAGTTGATCATTAACTTTTGATTGTTTGGTCCTGAAAATTAAAAAAACTAATCTAAATAATCAATATTGTTTGAACTGCCCGATGGCTCAGTTGAAACACAATTTTTCTCTTTAAGAAAACGAGTTTCTGGTTCTAGGTGTGAATGTGTGTAATGTGAATGTTTCCTATACGCTCGACACAAGTCATCGAACTTATGGCTAGTCTCCGTTCTCTGCGCCGAGAGTTCTGGGTTCGATTCCCGGCAGAAGTACAATTTTCCTCTCTAAGAAACATTCGTGCTTCTGGTTCTGGGTGTGATTATGTGTGTGACGTAAATGTTTCCGGCAACCACGATATAAGTCTTCGAACTTAATGTGGTGCCGTGAATGTGAACGCAAATAAAAATATGTTAATCACGTTATGGTTATTAAGTTTCTTGTCCTTAGTATGAAGAGTAAGAAGAAAATATAGTGATAAATTTAGAAAGGAAAAATTTTCGCTTGAGGCGGGATTTGAACCCGCGAAAAATTTTTTCCTTTCTAAATTTATCACCTTAGTTCTGCCTAGCATGGCTAATGCTATATAAATAAAATCAATTGATTTGGGTAGACGTTATCAACACAACATTGAGCTAACTGCAATGTTAGACTCGTTGGCCGTAGTAGTTTCTATAAACTGTTTCGGTAGATGACGTCACACGTCCTCGTAAGACGTTAATAATAAGGAAAGGTTAATTTCGTCGCTTCAGGCGGGGCTTGAGTAGCTCAGCGGTTAGAGCAATAGGGCATGAGACCCTATGGCCGCGGGTTCAAATCCCGCCTAAAGCGAAAAAATTTCCTTTCTAAATTTATCACTATAGTTCTGCCTAGCATGGCTAATGCTATATAAATAAAATCAAAAGAAGAAAATAGTTCTAAAAATTTGATAAATTAAATTAAAAATCATTTATTTAAGATTAAGACCCATACATTTAACATTTTCTAGTGAACACATTCATAAAAATAACAATATAATCGATGGCAAATTAAATACGTCCACAAATATTTATAATTCAAATAATAATAATGTCAAATTATAATAAAACAACAATCTTTTCTAATATTATAAACGCGAATGTCTGTATGTATGGATGTTTGTTACTCTTTCACGCAAAAACTATAGAATGGATTTTTATTGAAACTTGACAATAATATAGGCTTTTTAATTTTAATTTGATCAATGGGAGCAAAGCCGTGGGGCACGGCTAGTAATAAAATAAAATACTTAAAAATGTAGAGATATTTACTTTTTGATAAGGTCGTCCATTTGTTTTTCTTTTGTCTTCATCTCATTAATAAAATGATGTGCGGCTTTCATAGCAAACTCATTGGCTATCTTTTTGATGTAGTCCGAAGACACCACCGATTTAAACGTCTCTACTATCTCATCGGGCTGTATTTGTATAGTTAAAGGCTTGTCCGTTTCAGCGTGGACTAACTGTATTATTATTAAAATAAAGAAATTTGTATTTGTAGACATTATTTCCTTTTGCTTTATACATTTTTAATTGCCTTTGCTCAATTGCTGTTCTGTGCAATTTCTACTGATTGGATTTGAAAGTTTTATGCTATAATAAAATGGTTTTCAGTATGCAGTTTCTAATATTATTTACTATTGACTTTGCAGAACATTTAACAATTTCTTTGGTAGTTTATAACTGACACAAATGGCTTTAACCCATATAATTGTGCTGTGCAGCTGCGAGTTATAGGAGAGTCTTCTTGGAATATAATTTTACTTTAGCCGCTATTAAAAGTAAAATCACCGACTTTTCCCGATACTTTCTATCTCTACATAGTATAAAGATCTAAGTCGCTTGCCGCAATTGTCTGAGTGTGTATCTGGTCCTATAATGGGTGCCTATTTAATTGACTTGCATAATTTTCCAGTTCCTAGTTTAATTTGGCCGAAAATGTTTCGCATAACAAGTTTTGGCATATTAATGATTTGGTATAATAATGTTAGGGCATACCGTTTATTTTTGCATAACTATTTGTTGGCCTAATGTTTTTAGGCATAATATTTGAATTGTTAGCTAAGTCATATATAGGTGCGACGACGAGCTAAGCGAGGAGGAGCGTTAGGTTATTGGTGACCACAAAAACACGCGAGCCGAGCGAGCGTAGCGAGCGTGCCGCGGCAGCGGCTGGCGAAGCGCCAGGATATAGCTATGCACATTCGTTTTAGGCCACTTTATCATTATGCTCAATATTATTATGTGAAAATTTGTATGCCTGAAACGTTATGCTTATCGTTATGTGGCGTATTGATGCCTGGGCCAAAAGTTGTTATGCCACTTTAAATTATGACTTCAGATTTTATGCAAGCCAATATAGACCCGCTCCTAATACTCTCCAATACCACGCAACGGATTTTGATGTAGTTCTCACCATCAGTTAGATAATTTTTCAATTATGTGTAAGGAAAAAAAACAATATTTTGAAACTAAGTCGCCGTAAAATTAATTTACGAGTACGTGGCTTAGGAAGGCTAAACTTTAAGAGTTACCTAAAATTGAGGTACCTACTCAGGTTCTAGGTAAAAAAAAGAACTCCAATTCTTTTTTTTACCGACTTCACAAAAATGGAGGAGGTACTCAAGTCAACTGTATTTTTTTTGTTTGTTACCTCATAACGAAGTTCCACATGAACCGAAACATTTTTTTTTGTTTGATAGATGCTGTTTTCCGATTGGTACCATTTAAATTTGATAAAGATGTTTTTTTGATTTATCTTCAATAATGCGTATTCTATAGACTACATTGACGATGTTCTTGTTTTTAACCGATTTCATAAGTTACCTCATAACTTCTTTCTTTGTGCGCCGATTTTGATGATATTTTTATTTGAAAGCTGGTGCTTTTCATGTGGTCCCATTTTTTATTATCTTCGGAACTTTGATCAGATTAGATGTATTAAGCACGCATTATTGACAATATTTCAAGAACTACTGATCAGATCATGATCAAATTTAAATGGGACCAATAGGAAAGCAACATTTTCAAAAAAATATATTTCAAAATCAGTTCACGTGGAACGAAGTTATGATAATACACAAAAAAAAATTCTAGTCGAGTACCTTTTTTGTGAAATTCAACAGGTATCGGCCACAAAACTAATAAATATTTAGAACATTTTTACCAAGGCAACAAATGGTCACTAGGGAATAACATCATGTTTCGAATACATATTACATTACCGTTCACTATGCTTGGCTGTAATCATATCTAGTAAATTATTCTGACCCAAATCGGATATCTAATTATGATACAATTTCGAATATCAATCAAAACGTTGTGTTACTGGAAATATTTATTATGTTGTTTGAAAATAAATACCTACAACATGCGAGCGATCGCTGCGAGTATGCGTCCTTTGCCAGCAATTCATAATTTACTGTAATTATTTGTTGCTTGATCACGTGGTTCGCGCAATTTGAAGAATATAAATTACATTATCAGAAGTTTAAAAAAAAACGTATTAGATACTAAAATATAAAATGTTCATATAAAAAGTATACTACAACTTACGTTTATTAATAACTAGCTTTTGCCCGCGGCTTCGCTCGCGTTAAAAGTATTATTTTAAAATTGACAAAGTTTCATACAAACTTTCATCCCCTATTTTTTCCCCTTGGGGGTAGAATTAATCAAAATCCTTTTTTTAGCGGATGCCTACGTCATAACATCTACCTGCATGCCAAATTTCAGCCCGATCCGTCCAGTGGTTTGGGCTGTGCGTTGATAGATCACTATGTCAGTCAGTCACCTTTGAGTAATATATATTTAGACTAGCGATCCGCCCCGACTTCACGCGGGAGCAATTTCCTGTAGATTTAAAAAAAATACAAACAAACAAACCTTACGAACCTAACTGTGAACACAACAAAAAAATTATCAGCCAAATCGGTCGAGCCGTTCTCGAGTTTTTGTGAGACTAACGCAGAACAATTAATTTGTACATACAATGTGTAACAAAAAGGTGTAGTAATACTCAAGCCACGCATCTAGCTACTTGTATGGAGTCTATTAAGAACACCTGAATGCGCGGTAGCACTATGAATATTAAGTTATGATGAATTAGACTTTCAAAAAAATATTTCATTTGCAACCCTATTTCATCAGCTACTGTTTTACACTACATAGTCTTTGGACCTAGACGTCTGACAGTGGTGGCCATAACAAAGATCATGGTCACGCGCCTAAAGATGTAACCGTAGGGTTGTCAAAAATATTTGAAAATCATAATTTTTAATTTGTGTATGAAAAATAAATATCAGATTACGACTTTCGTTCTCTGGCAGGACAATTCCTGGCACGATACATAAAAACACCACCAAGTATTACTACACCTTTTTGTTACAGATTGTATATACCGTCACTGGTAAGTAGTGCACATTCCTGCAGGGTGATGGATAAGAATTGCCGAAAAAAAATAACTTACTGGTAATTAAATTGAGGCGCAGACAATTTAGTAGTAACTGTCAAGTAACCTATGGCAACTCTTAGACAGCTGCTAAAATAATAGCTTATGACTGCTACGAATGCTAAGTGCTATGGCATCATTGAACTAACATGTGACAAAAGGTCACGAGAGGTCACAGCTTCATGAATTACGAGAATGCACTTACATACCTAGGTAGGTGTAAGTGTTAGACACTGCTAATACCTAAGTAGGTAAATAGAATTAATACATTTGTTAAGCAGTAAAATTAATATTTATTGGGAGTAGGTAAGTAAGTATCTAATGATAAATCTTTTATGGCAAATAGGGTTTAGACTTTACAATAGAATTCCTAAAATCGTAACTGAATTACCACTGGGAAAGTTCAAATCTGTAATAAAACGGGCATTAATTAAGAAAGCTTACAATTAAACGATCGACTATATTAATGACAAGGATGCATGAGGGACAATCTGCACAAGCGCTTTCTAGCGACTACCATAATACCACCTAGGTTAATAAATTTATGTATTAGAGATTAAGAATGTTTAAAAAAAAAGAATGAAAAAATGCGACGCCGAGTTTCTTGCCAGGTTCTTCTCGAGATGGCTGTAATTTTGCGAATCTGGCAATAGAATCATTAACTTTCATGAGTGCCTCTTTGGGGCCCATGTGAATAAACGATTTTAATTTTGAATATTAATGTAAAAAATACGTTTAAACCTAGATATAATATCAATTCTAATAAATAAAGCATCTGTGTTTGTGGTCCACAAATTTTCATAATTGATAGATTTATTGTTATAATATAATTTTACGATCATTTCATTAACAGTAAAATTGAGCAACGTAACTGGATAGGTAATTACATCCAACTCCAACCTCATATTTAATTACCACACCTAAATTTAATAACCCTGCACTATAAAAGCGAAACGTTATCTGTAAATGCGGCAAACGCAAGATTCCACTATCGCAAAGCAATAAAATGTTATGCGCTGCCCGTAACATGCGCCACGTAACTCGATAGTGTCTGTTAATGATTGGTTTTCACTGTACAACATGATAATGTATGCTCTTATTAGCTATCCTTACAAGCCATACTAGATCCATAAACTATAATGTTTTTTGTTTGCCTTGTTTTCCTCCGACAAAAATCGAAGAAATTTTTACCGACTTCCCAAAAAAGGAGGTACTCAAGTCTACTGTATTTTTTTTTATGTGTGTTACCTCATAACTTCTCTCCACGTGAGGCGATTTCGAAAATTTTTTTTTGTTTGAAAGATGTTGCTTTTTAATTGTTGCTATATAAATTAGATCAAAATCTGATCAGTAGTTCTTGAAATATCGTCAGTAATGCCTATTTTGTGTACTACTTTGACGATGTTCTCGTTTAACCGACTTAAAAAGTTAGCTCATAACTTCTTTCGTTGTGAGCCGATTTTGATGATTATTTGTTTATTTAGCTGATGTTGTTCATGTGGTCCCATTGAAATTTGATCAAGATCTGATCACTAGTTTTTGAGTTATAGTCAATAATGCGTGTTTAATACATTAAATCTGATCAAGGTTCCGAAGATAAAGCGGTGAAGTCGGTTTTTTTAAGCTTTGCTTGTGTTTAATTATTTTGCTAATTAAACTAAAAAAACTGACTTCATAGCTTATATTTTGGTTTTGGCTTGACCGATTTCAATAAAATTTAAATGGACTAGACAAAAGAAAACATAAATATCGTTTTTTTAATGGCGGAGATAGCGCGTAATATACATAAAAAGAACCATAACATAACAGTCGAATTGAGAACCTCCTTTTTTGAAGTCAGTTGAAAAAAGATCCAGGCCTAGCTTGTTTACTATCCGTAACAACATTTTTACTTACCACTCGGGTAAGAAGCAATTTGGTATCAGACATAAAAAAACATATTCCCAAACCACAAACAAAATACCCGACTTCTTTTCCTTACTCCGAAAAACAATGGTGCTAATTCTGTTGATTACCGAACTAACCTAAACTAAACTAAAAATAAACTAATTTTAGTCAAAGAATACCTAAACGCTATTCTGATTTTACGTTGAACTTAATTTAAAAGTTGAAATGACAGGACTAAAATTGATTTTGACAGCAACCAAATTGAATTGTATTCACAAGAGCCGCAATCACATATTCCTCCATTATAGACTTTGTAGGTCAGTATTTGCTTCATTAATTGCACTTGTTATTCTTTCAAGTATAAGATCACATTAAAAATAATCCAGACCTTTTTCATACAGACTAATTTGAGTTTAAAATTTCTATTTTTAGTCTTAATTTGACGTAAAACATATACATCAGAATAAGAATTTGGTCATTTTCACTAAATGGAGTAACTAAACTAACTTAGTCCTGTCAAACTTAATTTTAGTCTAATCTTGCATTTTCTGAATAGGTTTTGGACTAAAGCTGGACTAAAACAAATTTAAGGCTAGTTTAGTCTAATTCTGGACAACAGAATCGGCACCATTATGCCTTCGGAAGCATTAATAAAGTCGTTATGATTGTTCTTTTCGCAACTGAAGCTGACAACTAACGCTTTTACACTCACAGCCCTACCCTAAGTTTGTGACTTGTGTCGTGGGTGCTGGAAACATTCACATCACACACACAACCACAACCAGAACCAGAAACACAAATTTTTCTTTGGGGAGAAAACTTATGTTTCCGCTAGGAATCGAACCTGATACCCCCGCTTAGAAGGCGAACTCTCACACAACCGAGCCAACAGGCTGTTCAAACAATCTCTCATCAGCCAATCACACACACGTATCGTCCAGTTATAAGCAAGCATCGGCCAATCACGAGCACACAATTACCTTATCCTCTTGGTAAATTTTGTGATGAAAGAAAATTTGCCTCATACGCAAACTAATTTTATATTCTTTGTCGCTAACGAAGCTATTATGGACGTTTAATGTTCTACAAGAAATATATTTAACGGTGAACTTATGAGAAGTCTTCAATAAGTTTAATTTGAAGCCATAATGTTATACGTAGAAAATCATTATAATTGGTTAATTATGAACAAGAAGAGATTTATATTCAGAAACTGCCTTTAATTTTCCCGGCTATCTTTACTCCGAAATCAAACGGTACTTTTCTTATTCATAGCTTTTCTAAAGGCCACACAGGTCGCATTCGATTGGAACCATGAGGGATAGGAATAATTAAACGCAAGCAAAGCTTAAAAAAACTGACTTCACCGCTTTATCATCGGAACCTTGATCAGATTTAATGTATAAACATGCAGGTTGCCTATTAGTACTTCACCAAATCCGATGTATTCCTGTCCATGAAAAAATGTTTTCTTCTGGATTTTCTTTTTTGTGAATTCATATTTATTCTGCTTGAATCTAAACCATTCTTGAATCGCGATCACACATTTTTTTAAATCAAAATAGGTCCACCTGTTAAGAAGGAGTTAAGTAACATACACACGTACAGAAGCATCATATATATTTTATAAAGATATTTAAAATAGTTTTGGTGCGTTTCGTGCTTAGTCATTTCGAAGAGACACTTAATTTGTTTACGTTTCGTACGTTCTCCAAATTGTATTCATACGCAGTGAATGCAAATACAAAATATTCATTCGATTATTTGAAATCGCAAGTTTTCACACAATGTTAAATTATACATCCAATGGTTGGCTTTTAACCGTCGTCGCTCGGATGTAGTGAATTTTATTACATTACCTATTTATAGGAAACGAGGCTTGAGCAGTTTAATTAGCATGCCTACCACCCGCGGAGACACCTTAAGCTGTTATGTTTCAAGTTTATAGATATGATTTTATTTTTGAATTAACTTCTAAAAAGGCCATTCTCCTTTAAATTCGACATAAAACCAAGGCGTTTGTATATGTTTGCAATTAGGTAATAATACTGTCACTGAATGAATGGATAAATGAATGAATGAATGATATATTTATACGAAAACAGACTTTGGTTTACATTAACTTTATTATCAATTTTTCGATATTATTTGAGGTTTGTAATCCAGATTAGTCAGCATTGATGCCCAAACTAGGTGTTCCTGTGTTATGGCGTATCAATGCCCCCCAGCTCGGACACAATATCTAGTAACATCTATTTATTAAGACTATTTATATCTATACAATATCTAGTCACTCATTGTTTACTTCGAAAAAAAAAATAATAATAACCAACACTTTCACATTCACCACCTCACACTAAGTTCGATTACTTGTGTCGTGGGTACCGGAAACATTCACATCATTCATACATAAATACCCGGAGTCAGAAACACAAATTTCCTGGTAAAAAACTTGTGTTTTAACTGGGAATGGAACCAGAAACCCGCTGCTTAGAAGGCGGACGCGCACTCAACTAATCTTACGGGCAATATTACTCAGGATAATTTGGAAGTATACTATTTTAACATTAATAGTGATTTATAGATGACTATGATTGAGAGACTATGCTTGATTCTCAGCTGCATCGTCACTTTCTATCAAGCCGGATTGTGGTGAGAAGCACGCCTATTCCAATAAAAACATTAGGTTCTATCCAAGTTCAAATGATTGAAATTCTATGACGGTGTCGGAAACAAGTTAAGTGTTTCTAGATGTAATTAATTGCTCTGAATAGCGTAGTAATGAGTAGAGTTTTAACGGTTTTCTAATAGCCTTTGGGGCACCGGTAAAATATAAACTGTAACTGATGGATAAAATAAAGTAACAACTAGTATATTCTCCTAAGTAATAATACAAGAAGTATAATTATTAAGTCCTCAGTGTACAAGGACAGCTAAGTTTTGCAAAGGAATCAATAAATATATATTTTTTTTTTATTCATGATAGGCAAACTTTTGACCACTATCTCAATCTCACCTGATGGTAAGCGACGATGGAGCAAGCTTGCCTAGAAGATACCTATTCACTCGTGACTTGAAGACTCCCATATTGTACTCATCAGGAAACACCGACTCGGGTAAAGAGTTCCATTCCTTTGAATTGCACAATGAATGTGGAGGCAAAACGCTTAGTGCGCATTTGTGGAATGTCCACCATATAGCGGTGTCGCTTAGCAGTTTGTCTGCTTGTCCCATGATAGAACGGGGATGGGGGAACTAGATCGTACAGTTCCTTAGCACACTCTCCGAAATGTATCTATTAATTTTTTTTTTTTTTTTTTTTTATGTTTGATAGGCTAGCATTTGACCACTATCTCACCTGATGGAAAGTGATGATGTGGCCGAAGATGTAGCATGCCTGCCTAGAAGATACCTATTCACTCTTGACTTGAAGACTGCCAGATTATACCGCTCAGGAAACAAAGACGCGGGCAATGAGTTCCACTCCCTCGCAGTACGGATGATAAACGTAGAAGCGTAACGCTTCGAGCGAGCTGGAGGTATGTCAACCATGAATGGATGACGTTTGACTGTTTGTCTTGTTGTTAGATGGTAAAATGGGCTTGGGGGAATTAACTCGTATAATCCCTGCGCACACTCTCCGAAATGCAAACGATAGAAAACCGATAGGCTCGCTACCTTACGCCGATGACTGAGACTCAACAGTTTAGTCGCAACCAGCTTATCATCACCAATAAGTCTTTTGGCTCGGCGGTCAATGGATTCCAGAGCTTCAAGCTGGTACTTGGCAGAGCCATCCCAAAGGTGGCCACAATACTCCATACATGATCGGACTTGTGCTTGGTACAGATTTAAAAGCTGACCAGGTGAGAAGTACTGCCTGACCTTAGCGAGGATGCCAAGTTTTTTGGATGCCAGTTGGGCTCTGGATTCGATGTAGGTACCGAAATTGAGGTTAGACGTTAAAGTGACGCCGAGGAGATCAAGGTGGTTTGCTATTGGAATCGGTACATTGCTGAAAGTCGGAGATAGCTGAATTAATATTGAATAAACGAAATAAATATATATATATATATTAATATTGAATAAACAACACAAATAGAGTATTAAAATTACCGCGTTAAATAGAGACCAAGATTTATTTTCAAATATTAATTTTGACATGAAATGTTATGTTTTTATTAATGATGTTTTAATCGACTTAAAGCATAATAATTGATCGAGCGAAGCGAGGTCTATAAGTTGATTTGGGTGGTAAAGCCGTCCGTCTGTCAGAGGCATGTAGCGTCTAAACCAAATAAGCGAATAACTTCGAATTCCAACTTCAAAATCGCCTAATATACTGGCTTATCCAGCAGACGTTCTCCATAACAGCTTTGACGAATGTATAAATTACAAATTGTTATCATATATTTATTTCATAACTTGACAATGATTATTTTGCTGACATTTATTTATTAGGTATTTTAATATTATTATTCATTGTTGACATATCATTTGATGTATGTATTTAGGATGGATATAATAAAACTAAACTAAAACTATGTACAGCAAAGAACTAAGTTACCTACAAGACATCGAGCTTATAGGTAACTCAAGTAAATATAATTATATATAATATAGATATACATAATAAGATAGATACAAGTTATAAAAAGAAAGGTTAAAGATGGTTTAGACGATATTTAATGTTCGGAAATGTTCCCAAAATGCTTGCTGCATTACCACGCTGTATAGCAAGGCTTATCTTCTGCCCCAAATACAAACCAGCATTTTGGTCATGTGCCGAATCAATCAGTCTCTTAGACAAATCTTTGAAAATTTCTAATGCATATATATTGACGTACCTATATGATATTAATATTATTATTAAATCGTTATGTATATGACTTTCGTTCTCTGACAGACGATTCCTGGCACGATACACATACACCACTATGTATTACTACACCTTTTAGTTACAGGTTGTATACATATAACTAGGCTAACATAAACGTGAATGATGTAATTTTTGTTTACGTAGCATTACAACGCATGTGGAGTATAGCTAGTATTATATATACATATTATTATAAAAATATGCATATTCCCTATTCTAAAACTAAAACAACTATAGATACAGATGCCATATCAAGTGATTGTAAAACAGAACCTCTCTTGAGATGCAAAACAGCATCACGTAGGCAAATTACAACCAAAATGGTCATAAGTGTAAAAACAGCATGCAACTCATTTGCATGTTACGGTCAAGTAATTTCTAATAGAAATCAAGTAGGTACTCAAGCACATATACACGGGATATACCTTCTTTCTGTTTTTCTAAGAATATGAGATGAAAAATACTATAATTAAACTTATTCGCCCCTAATTAAGAACTCTTGGCAACTTTGGTTGCAACGTCCGTTAAAGAATTGATGGCTAAAGAATTGATGATATAAGGTACACACGTGGTACGGGAGTTTCGGTCATACCTGTAGTAAGTAGGACTTGGTAGTAGCCGAATGACTACTATATACGCCTCAATGCCTTGTTCCAAATTCAAACGGTTGACAGATTATTTTTTTACTGTACCTCTGCTGCCAGCTACGGTTACCAGTGAATTCTAGTCACAGTAACGAATGACAACACACATTTTTTTTTAGTTTTGCCTCCGCAATATGTACATTTAGCTAGTGACATGAAAAATATTTCAAGTTTATTAGTTTCTACAAAGTTTTAGTCAACTAAGACAAGTAAAGTATGTATGTCCAGCATTATAGTCAAGTCCTAGTAAATTGGGATACGAGTTCACACATACTTTTCCTCCATTTGATTATACACAAAAATTTGTTAATGATATGCTAATAATAAATATTTTACACATATGTTTTAATACTAAACATGTGAACATTATTAATTCTTTACAGAATCAAAGTACTGGAATTATTTATAATCTTCATTTCAAAGGTTTCTCTAATTACGTTCTCGGAAGTGATTTCATTCAATAGAATTATATTCAACATTGTACTCGGAACATTGTTACGTTGACGAATCCCTAATAAATAACGTTATTGCTTTCCGGGACGAAATTAACGTTGAAATTAATTTTCACGTGTTGCGAATAGACGAAATATAACAGAGTACCTGTGAAGGCTTTTTCAGACGTAGCGTCAACTAATTAAACGCAAGCAACGCTTAAAAAAACCAACTTCACCGCTTTACCTTCAGAACTTTGATCAGATTAGTTGTACTAAACACGCATTATTGAAGATATATCAAGAACTACTGATCAAATCTTGATCAAATTTAAATGGGACCTTGAACTTTGATCAGATTAGTTGTACTAAACACGCATTATTGAAGATATATCAAGAACTACTGATCAAATCTTGATCAAATTTAAATGGGACCTTAAAGCAACATCTTTCAAACAAAAAAAAAATTATATTGTGTTTGTCAGGGCAAGGTATGTAAAAAAAATTGTGGAAATTTTACCGGAAATTGCAACCCTTAAGAGGCTTTGGCGGATCGCTAGTGACTTTGGGCAGCAGATGTTTTATTTTTTAACGAACTATTACCTGTTGATAATCCGGCATTAATACACATTATTATGTATATATATATAAATATAATTAAAATTAATATTTGAAAATTCGAGCATGTTCGAGCATTTTTAAACGAAGCCATTTAGCGTACTATCATTGGCGGCCACAATCATGGCTGCTGAAACGAAAGTTGACTAATCATTTACTTAAAAAAAAGTCGTGTGGCACTCGGGGACTGCCGCGGTAAAGCTATTGCATAGCATTTTTTATCAACTTATGCAATTATAATTATTTATTTATTTTATTTATGCAGTATTTTTTTCCTGCCACCTAGAGGCGAGTTGTTGAACTAAAGAGACAAGCGTGATATTTAAAAAAAGTCATTAAAAGTTCTGCTATTCATCGATAGATGGCAAAACTAAAAAGTATCACCGCTGTGCCGGTCGGAGTGGGGGGTGTTAGGTTATTTTCGTTACGGAATTTATGGATTCGGTCTCCACGCTCAAGGCCCTGCGATAGAAGCTATGCAATAGCTTAAAATCTAGACACTGACGTCACGAATCATCATCTGGCCACAAAACGCACTTTGTTTTCAACCGACTTCAAAAAGGAGGTTCTCAATTCGACTGCATATTTTTTTTGTATGTATGTTATGCGATAATTCTGCCAATTATGAATCGATTTCAATGATTTCATTTTTGTATGGTAGATCATACTTCAGAGGTAGTTCCATATAAGTTTTATCGAAATTGTCAACTTAACACTTACAAAAATGTTAGTAACAAAAACCAAAATATAAGCGGTGAAGTTGGATTTTTAAGCTTTGCTTGCGTTCAAATTTTGTTATTTTAAATAGTCCAACCATTTATCTATAACAATTACTGATATTTATTTGGGATATTTTCCATGAGTTTTTGGTATTTATTAAAAACTCTATATAACGAAAAAACACTTAAAAATCGATATAAAAAATGTACATAAGAAAATAATGTAATATGTATAATTCTATATATACACACAGAATTAAAAAAATACACGCAATCTATAATTAAATCTAATTATTATTCCCTATTTTGGCCAATTTACAAGCAGGTGAAATGGAAGTCCAAATCCAGCCTAACTTTTTTTATATGCTGATTTTGCAAGCATTTGACTACTTTCTCACCTGATGGAAAGTGACGATGCGGCAGAAGATAGAACATGCTTGTCTAGAAGATACATATTTACTTTAGACTTTAAGATACCCAGGTTGTACAAAGACGCAAGCAATGGGTTCCAACATTCGCTGTACGGATGATAAACGTAAAATTGGAGGGTCAACCATAAAACATTACTTAATGAGACATTATTTTCGTTTACAAGATTAATATAAATATAACGAGGTATCTCGGCGAATACTTACTATAAGTTGGAACCATTTTCCCGATTGGACACGAATTTCTCAATTGGACGCGAAATTGCTAATGGTTCTAACTGATATTAGTTTTCATAATTAATAAATTTAACCACGTTACAAGACTCGGCTTTAGCATTCCGTCTCTTTTCATAAACTCTCACAAAGGGAATTCCTAGACATTCCCATTATTCTCAGTCAGTTAAAAGTCTTGAGAAGTTCCTCCAACTAACTGCAAAGTAAATTAAATACAAACAGAGTTAGCGTTTAACTATCTCGCGATGATATCCCAGTAGGGTGACAATGTTGTTTTAGTGTTTAAGAGTGTTTAAGAAAATTAATGAAATAATGCGCCGCTGAGTTTCTTGCCAGGTTCTTCTCGATTCATTAACTGTCATGAGGCCTCTTTGGGGCCCATGTGAATAAACGATTTTGATTTTGAATTTGAATTTGAATGTATTTTGGTTTAAGAGATCTCTAATGAAATAGCTATCTACATAGAATATTTTTTATGTTATTCTAGGATTAAGCCAAAATCATCGGAATGATCTTGTTATCATTTTACCCCTGATTTTCAACAACACAGACCAAAAACTTGGCTTACGCGTACTTGACTTAAGTTCCTGTGTCCCCTATATGAGGCAAAGGGCGTCCTCAGTGTTTCGCCATCTCGTTCGGTCTTGAGCTTTGCCTTTGTACCTAGATAATTATCTGCTAACACAGGTGAGTTTCTGTAAGCTCGTATTTCGTTTCACCTGTCCCGTTGTCTGTCTGTCGGTCTGTAACCAAATCTTGTTAATTTAAACCCCCTTCCGATTGGACTCAAATTTGGTGTACTTATATATCTTCGGTGACAATACAATGATATGGAACCATGAATCTGATCTGATGATGAAGCTGGCCGTAGAAACTTCTGAACTAAAGCAGATAAACCCATCGAGTTTGCTCGATTGATTCGTATTGAGGAGCACTTTACGCCTAGACGATATCCAGAGCCTGATGATGAAGCTGGTAGGCCACGGCATCTCTGTGATAAAACAACATAACCCCATCATGCTTGGGCTCGTCTGATTCGTCTTGACAAGCTCTTTGGTTTAGATTTTTTTTATGAACAACTAGAAGCTGGTTTAAACAGTTTAAAAAAAACACAAACATACACAGTGATTTTCAGCGCGTCTCTCATTGTACTATATGATGGGAACTCTACACCAGGATCAGACAATTCTTAAAGGAACCAAGGAATTAAAACAGTATCTTGCTTCAGTAATATATTCATGACGTCTTCGCTCAAAATGGTATGGTAATGAGACATGAAACAAAAACTTTTGGCAAAAAGTGAAAGAACCTAATTGATTCCCGTCATTCCTACTCTTATTTTACATGGCTTGAAATATAAGCGACAGCGTTAAGGACGGCGTTTTTATCAAATTGACAGCGTTGATATTAAATATTAAAATTTTAATGAAAATTTACGACTTTGATGACCCAGTTCTCAGACACTCAGCACTCTGCGCCGTGGGTCCTGGATTTGGTTCCAAGAAGGAGCACTATTTTCCTTCCCAAGGGACATTTCCGTTTCTGGTTCTGGGTATGATTGTAACGATATATGCAAATGTTTCCGGCACCTACGATACTAGTTTAAGAACGTAGTGTGGGGCTGTGAGTGGGAAAGCGTTTGTCATTTGTTTTGTACTAAAACTGACGGCGTTGACGATATAAAGAGTACTATAGCTAAATTATTATTCAGGCAGAAGTTCAGACATAGGCAGTTTCTCAATTGCGTATCAAGCGACGCGACGGTCCAATCGTGTATGGAGTACTGCAGCCATCTCTACCATGGATCAGCGAAGTATCAGTTTGAATCTTGAGTCTATTCACCAATAAGCGAAAACACTCATTGGCTAAGCTAGTCAAGTCCATATTGTAGAATCGTCTGATTTAATGGCCATTGATGACCCTTGAGGTTCCCTGGTACCTCAAGGGTCATCAATCGGTTCTTTCGGCAACGCTCTTTTTGCTTCAAATTAACGATCTGCTTAAACCCGGTATCTTTGGGTATGCAGACGATAGCATTGTTGCCGAAAGATACATGTCCAATGCACGAGCTGGTGAGGTACAAGTCCAGTCACTAAGAAAGGAAATGATAGGTCGATTAAATTCAAACTTGTTGGCCGTGGCCGATTGTTGCAATGCCAACTTGGTTCATTTTAATGCGTCCAAAACACAGGCGTGTCTTTTCTCCGCTAAACGGAAACTTTTTCTCCTGTCTCTGACATTTCAAACTGTACCAATACCGATTGCAAATAAGCTCGAGCTTCTTGGCGTTTCCCGGACGTCGAACCTTTACTTCGGTACCTAAATCGAAAACAGAGCTCAGCTGGCCGCTAAAAAACTGGGTATCTTTGCAAAGATTAGGCAGTACTTCACACCGGGGCAGCTTCTTAATTTATATCAAACTCGGATTGGTCGGATTGTGTATAGAGTACTACTGCGGCCACCTGTGGGATGGAACTGCTAAGTACTGGTAGCAGATCCATCGACCGACGAGCAAAAAGACTCATTGGCGATGATAAGCTAGTCGAGTCCAAATTGCAGAGTCTCGGTTACCGACGTAAGGTCGCAAGTCTATCGGTATTCTACCGTTTATACTTTGGAGAATGTGACAACAAGATAAACAGTCAAATATCATCCATATATGGTTGACAAACCTCCAGTTCGCTCAAAGCGTTCGCTTCTACTTTTATCATCCCCACTGCGAAGGAGTGGAATTCATTGCCCTCGTATTTGTTCCCCAAACTGTATAATCTGGGAGTCTTCAAGTCAAGAGTGAATAGATAACCAGACACAAATACCCCTTGGTAAGGGAAATTGTGCTTCTGATAGAAATCAAACCCAGGGTGAAATTCACGGTACAGAGTCCGTTATCATAGTGGTCAACTGCTATCTAATTTATTATAAATATAAACTACTTCAACCGAGTTTCTTGCTAGGTTCTTCTCGAGGTGGCTGTAATTTTCCGAATCTTTGAGGCCCACGTGATTAAAAGTTTTTTTTAAACAAACAGACAAACGCTTTCACACTCACAGCCCCACACTAAGTTCAAAGTTAAAAAATAATAATTGATTTGATTTAATTTGACCCGACTTCAAAAAAAGGAGGTTCTCAATTCGACTGTATGTTTTTAGCATGTATCCTCCAACATCTCCGCCAATTATGAATCGATTTTGATGTTTTTTTTTTTTTTTAGTAAATTATACTTCAGAGGTGGTCCCATATATATTCGAAATCTATCAAGACAAAGCCAACAAATAATCGGAGATGTCTGTTTTTAAGCTTTGCTTGCGTTTTATTATTAACACAGTCAATCTTTTTTTTATTTTGGACCAAACTTTGTATACACAAGAAAAAGATCCTCTTTGTCATATAGACATAAGAACGCACTCAAAACACCCCATTTGAATATAATTAATGGTTTAAATTATCAACATAACAGTGTACTGGCTGCAAAAGTTTAGAAAAGTCTTCTTCGGCTCTTCGACGACCCAGTTGGCGCAGGTGTTCGCCCTCTGCGCTGTGGGTTCTGGGCTCGATTCCCGGCAGGAGCACAAATTCAAGAAAGTTTTATCTTATTTTAATGTATTCTCCTTTATTAATGTTGCACAATAAAGAGTTCAAAAGAATCTATCTATCTATCTTAACCTCAACCTAATAATAAGAACTTACCTCAGAAGCTTAGTCCTTAACTAGGTATATAAACCGAGAATCAATACAGGACGGTTCGAACCCAGAAAACAAAGCCCATTTCCCCTACACTGACGTCTCGATGCATTATCAACGAACAAAAGAAGATCGCGAGTGACGCCAAACGTCACTGCCAATACCCCTAACTTTTACTTCTTGCCTTCCCCCACTTAATCCTACTGCTTTCGATATAGGGTTGATTTTTCATTGGATGTATTAATTCGTTGTTTCAGGAAGGAAGTAGGGAGAAAAATAGAGATAATCGACTGTATTGTGGAGTGAAGTCGAATAAGATAGGCAAGCAGTCAGTGGTTGATAACTAAGAGTGGATTATTTTCTCTTCTAGTTTAATAATTTAAACACAAGCTAAGCTTTAAAGCCGATTTCAGGTAGGATTGTGACCAAATGATAGCCTATCGAGCATAAAAAAATATAGTTAGTAATATATATATTTTTTTGTTTCGGTCTCATACAACATGAGGTAAAAGTTATAGAGCGGTTTTATGGAGAGGAAGATATATTTTTTAGGGTTGCACGCGAAAAACATAACCCTTCCTTGGCAGTCAGGTAAAGAGATATTTTTTTGTGAATACGAACAAACTAAACATATACCAACGAGTACGTCAGCTTTACAAATAATTAAACGCAAGCAAAGGTCAAAAAAACCGACTTCACCGCTTTATCTTCGGAACCTTGATCAGATTTAATGTATTAAACACGCATTATTGACTATAACTTAAAAACTAGAGCAGATCTTGATCAAATTTAAATGGGACCAATTTGAAAACATCTTTCAAACTAAAAAAAAAAAAAAAACCATTGGCACTCGGGGACTGCCGTGGTAAAGCTATTGCATAGCGTTTTTTATCAACTTATGAATTATAATTATTTATTTATTTTATTTATGCAGTATTTTTTTCCTGCCACCTAGAGGCGAGTTGCTGAACTAAAAAAACAAGAGTGATATTTAAAAAAAGTCATTAAAGTTTTGCTAGTAATCGATAGATGGCAAAACTAAGACTAAAAAAAAGTATCACCGCTGAGCCGGTCGGAGTGGGGGGTGTTAGGTTATTTTCGTTACGGAATTTCTAGATTCGGTCTCCACACTCAAGGCCCGCGAAAGAAGCTATGAAATAGCTTAAAAATTCGTAATCGGCTCGTGTGGAGAGAAGTCATGAAGTAACACACAAAATAAAAATACATTCGACTCGAGTACGTCCTCCGGTGAAAATTCAACGACATCGACAGCTTTACATCTAACATTAATTTAGCTCAGAATAATTTCTTTCTCATTTATTCAATGATAAATGAGAAATACAATAATTGCCCTTACACCTACACAACAAGCCAAATTCACATTTAAGTATCTCGTAGTACCCCAATAACGGGGAACACAACACCATCGCGAGCTAACTCGCCTAGTATCGCAATCTAGTGGTGGTTTTTGTACCTGAAGCATGAAGTAGGTAGGTACTTCTGGACGACACGTGGGAGACAATGAGACGTTTTGATAATAGGACATTCTGCGAAAGGAACATTTTGAGAATTCGACGTATATAAATATAATAGTTGATCAAGCGAAACGAGACCTCTAATTACGTTGTTCAGCACTTTTTCCGTCCATCTCTATCAGAGGCATCTAGCGTCTAAACTAAACAAGCAAACAAATTCTCGCAGAATGTAAGAATAGAATAGAATAGAATTCATTTATTGTCATACAGAAAAATTACATTTAAGAATGTCATGTAACAGTGCATGGACTCGTCAAACATATTGATATTAGGAGAAAAAAATGAAAATTACATACTAAACAATTTTCTATATATAAACATTCGATAAATAGTACAATTCTTTTATACATATATATATATATTTTTCTTCCTTCTTTCCTTAAGTATGGCCTAAAGCCAGAAATGGCAATTCTTCTGTACGTGTGTATTTCACCTAACTTCTCTTAAACGGCTGCACCGATTTGGGTGAAATTATGTGTGTACATTTCAATAGGTTCCTGGATAGTATGAAAACGCAATTGGACCCGGTAGGTGGCACCGCTGTCAATGTGCCGGTTCTAAATACTAATACAAGGTCTCTATTTCAAATCAAATCAAACCAAAATCGTATATTCACATGGGCCCCAAAGAGGCACTCATGAAAGTTAATGATTTTACTGCCAGATTCGCAAAATTACAGCCATCTTGAGAAGAACCTGGCAATAAACACGGCGGCGCATTTTTTTCATTGATTTTTTTAAAAAACAATCTTAATCTCTATAACATAATTTTATTAACCTAGGTGTTATTATGGTATTATGGTAGTCGCTAGAAAGCGCTTGTGCAGTTTGCCTCCATGCATCCTTGTCATTACTATAGTCGATCGTTTTATAGTAAGCTATATTATATAAATTAACGCTCCATACTCCGCAGGCGGGTCGGGTATCCACAATGCAACCCAAAATAAATAAATAAAAATACTTTGTTTATTTTTTTATGACTTTTGTGTTGATAGTTAGGTAAAGAGCCGAACGAATAAAAAGTATTTTTTATTCATATATGGGGAGGGAAGGGTAGTAAGCATTTATATCATTGAAGATTTATATAGGGCTATATTTTTATTTGAAAAAGGTCATAGGGTTATCATTGTAGGTAACTTAGGTCTTTGCTGTATATAGTTTTAGTTTAGTTTTAGAAAATATAAGGCAATTGGCCCATAGTTTGAATGTACGTAAAAAAAACGTAAGAATCACTATGTGTGGTGACTACTACGTTTTTACTGAGTATACTATGTTTTGAAATTATAAACAGGTAAACACTGAAACTTAGCATTTCAATGTTTACCACATTTTTAGCAAGTTGTCTGCAACAACATTGCAGATATAATACAGTATAATATATGTTTAGTAGAATACAATGGATTAAGGTTATTGTTTATGTTACAAACAGGAAGCGGATATTGTTATGCTGTTAAAGTTACTGTAGTTAATTGCGTAATTTTGATTATAATTTACTCTGAATTTACAGCCATTATTAACTGACTTCTAATGGTAGAGAAAAAAGAAGGTTCTCCATTCATAGTAATTTTTAAACGTCTTGAACGAACGTTACTGGACCTGACATACTCCTACTATATGTGCAAATTAATATTACTATAGATTTTTTCGGAAAAGTTTTGATGATTCTGGGTCTAGTGACTACTGACCTCAAATTTTTCAAATCAGAACCTGATGAGGATGTGTCACACACATAGACAAAACTCAAGATGTACAGATGTTTTAGTCCACAGACTAAATAGCAATAAACACCACCAAAAAAGGGCCATAATTACGTTTTGTTTCTCCCTTTTCCTCTGGAATCGAGTCCCTAAAAGTAAACTCATTGGGGAGAAACGGCTTTAATTTCATACTGCCTAAATTTATTAAAAACATACAATTATTAAAAAAATAAATAACAACATCTTCGGCTACATCTTTGCTTTCCATCAGGTGATATTGTGGTCAAATGCTTGATTATAGAGTATAAAAAAAATATATTTTTAGATTACCATTCTTTAATAGTAGGTATGAATAATTTAAACGTAAGCAAAGCTTAAAAAAACCATCTTCACCGCTTATATTTTGATATTAGCTTGATCGAATTTGATAATAATTTATATGGGACGACCTCTGAAGTATAATCTACCAAACAAAAAAATATTTTGAGAATTGGTCCACAAATGGGGGTTAAATCGGTGAACATACAAAAAAAAAATACATACAGTCGAACATAGTACCTCCTCCTTTTTGAAGTCGCTAAAAAGCATTTGACTCTCATAACTAAACGTAATCATTTTTTATTGTTATAATGTCAGTGGTAAAAAAAACACTTCAAAAATATTTAAATTCTATATATTAAATTACATTTTGCTGTCATTTTTAAATCAAAGACGAGTTTGAATGATAGGTTTGCTTCTTAAATTTGTACTCCTTAATTTCCATATCGACATGTCCGCTTAGAACGAGTTCATTGGTATCTGTAGAGGTCCAGTTCGTGAATATCCTGCCTTTTGAAAAGGGAAAATTTGAAGGAAGATTTTGTATAGGTACCGACATGTTGTACAAGTAAAAAACACCCTGAAAATTAAACAGTCAAAATTAAAATCAAAATCGTTTATTCACATGGGCCCCAAAGATGCACTCATGAAAGTTAATGAATCTATTGCCAGATTCGCAAAATTACAGCCATCTCGAGAAGAACCTGGCAAGAAACTCGGCAGTCAATGATGTACCAAATTATTATTTAGTTGACACGTTCTTCTGCGCATTAGGAGTGAATTTATTATTGTGCGCCCCACTTACGTGTACAGGTGACCTCTTAATATTTTCATTTATATCATTTTAAATGTAATTTCTGGCTATAACTTTACATATTCTCTGAGAATTTTAAGTTATTTGCTTGTTTGGTTTAGACGCTAGATGTCTCTGATAGACAGACGGACGGATAAAGAGACTAAATCATCTAAGTAAACTAAGAGATTTCACTTCGCCAGATCCAAACAAAAATTACCTTTATTTATATAAAAGAAAAAGATTATACGCTCGTAGCACACTTAAATATTACCTATATTATAGTTTTTCTAGTTTAGTTCTACGAACGTAGCACTGACGTAGAGCAACCGATGCGCCATAACAAACACATTCAATGGGTCCCAAAAGTATTTTCACTGCATATTATAGAGCAAGAAACCCGCTGGAGGAGCACGAGAGAGTTTCCTGCTCTGTCTAGGAATGGTTTACTTTACTGCGGTTGAATTCTTTTTTTTATGTAATTTAGAGACGACAGCAAGTCGCTTGCCTAATGCGTTACGCTTTTTTTTTTGAGGAGGAAAATGAACTTCTTTTCCTTACCGAGGGGTGAACAAATGTGTGAGGATCGAACTCACTAACAACCCCCCGTGGGTAGTCCTTCACAGGTAAGCCTGGATGTAAACCCAGCCATTGCGCCCATGGAGGGGTGACCTTGCTTAAAGTGTTACGCTTGCTTATTGACAGTTCAATGTCACCCAGACTTTAGAATACAAACAATACAAAATCCCGCTTTACAAAACACTGCCGCTCGTCAGCTTGAAATATTAGATGTTAAATCACTTTATGACCTTTAATTTCACTGGCAACATATCCCTTAAATTCAAAATACAGTAACATCCTAAATAGTAAATGACTTGTTAATTATAGTTCTTCAAGTAACAGTTCCACGGTCTCCCGTCAGTCTTAGCATTGACGTAGCGTGAAAGACACAAGCAAACTTATTCATTGGATCCCAAAAGTCACAAGTGATCTTACTCTTGCACGTCACTGAAAGGTACAGAGCAAGGAATTCACTCGCGTGAGTGAGTTTCTTGCTCTGTGTAGAACTTCTTCTTTCGTTTTACTATGACATATTGTTTATGTTTGCGATGTAAAATTGCTTACCGGTGGGATGGGGCAGCCGGATTTTAGTCTCCCTTGAATATAACTCTGACCAAAGAGCGTGGCGGTTTTAAATACGTCGCAAATCATTAAATGCATCTCTACAAAGCTTCTTTTATATTGATTTGACAAAAACTGATAAAAGTATACGTCAATCTGAAAAAGAAACAATTCATACAATATTATCGGATTACTTCTACACTGTTCTAAACCTTCTTGTTCCTTTTTGTTAGTTTTAGTGTTAGTGTTGCCCAAGTTCATTCCTTTTTATTTTGTTTTTTTTCTCCATATTAATTAGACATAATTTTATTATATGTATGTGTATGTATTGTATATTTAAAAATATTTAGTATTTTATGATTATATAGTATCTGTTTACGTGTATGTCAATTTATTATTTATATATCCTCTGTTTTTAATCACTGTTCTTCTATCTAATCTTTTATGAACGTAGAACGGCTTTTTGGGGGCTGAGTCACCAACGTCCGTAGGAGGATACCCCTTAAGTCTGACTCCCTACACGTGGTCCCCGGGTGGTGCTAATCAGGTGACATTTGAGAGGTGGTAGAGCATTTTGTGAGTTGCTCGCCTGGCTTGCTACCAAAGTAGCTTACCACCATCGAGTTGAAAGTCTGCCGCCAAGCCAAATACGGTGTTCCGGCAGTTATCCTTGAGAGCCTGCGTATTCCAGGTCTAGTGTGTTTACCAGCTTCGATCACATCGTCACTTACCATCAGGTGAGATAGTGGTCAAACACTAGCCTGTCACAAATAAAAAAAAAAAAAAAAAAAAAACGACGTCCTATTATATTGCGTTATTCCTCTCCATCCAAAGGTTGTATGGAAGAGATCGCTCTCAGCTATAAGACCGCCTTTTGTTAAACTTATATATATTTTTACTGTCATTGCTATTTGTGTTCTTTGTTATTTTAAGGTGTTCAATAAATAATATATCTATATATCTATCTATTCTGCATACATGGTGCTACATAACATAATAAGTTCTTCTAAAAGGTGAAAATTCTGTATGATGCCATCAGGTTCATCATCTGAAGTATCATCATTGCAAAGCTCCTTAACTCCAAGGCCCCGGCTATTTAACCATCACTCCTGAGAGGTTGAGGTCATGACTATCAGTAAAAGGATTTACCTAAAATAGAAAATAATGAACTCGAAGCGACAACAAATAAATTAACCCAAATTAGTACACACAAGCTTTACACACAAATGTGTAATATTTTATGCACAGTACTAATAAAACTTACCATTGAATTAAGTTAATTAAAGTACACTCAATTGTGAAAGTCCTTTGATGAATACTATCGTGGGGCTCTACAGTACCCCGGAATACCTGTAATAACGACTACACTAGCTCGACTCCTGCTCACAACATGACCTTACTACGCGATAAATATGCAATAGGGTTTAACTTGAACGGCATACCTAAGTGTTATAAATATTTGTATCAATAACGGGATATTTACCATGGATTTCGTTTGTTTTGAGTTTCCGATATTTCGGCACTGTCGCAAGCACCATGATCACGGAGTAAGGGCTTGTACACAAAACTGCGATGCGACGTCGCATCGCAAAAATCTGCGAGCTCCCTTTACGCATCGCAAGAACTTGCGAATTGATTCGCATCGCGCATTCCTGCGATGTTGCGTCACACTTGTTGACGCCATTTTAGTTCGCTCAGGGACAGCGTGTGGGCAAGACGTGTACTTTAAAAATGACAGAATACGACGTTGATTTTTTAATATCACTGATTGAGGAGCGCCCTGTTCTTTGGGACACTAGTAATGAAGATTATAAAAACAAATTCATCAAACAAGATGGTTGGAAGGACGTGTGTAAAAGTTTATTTCCAAATTTCGAGGAAAAAGAAAACAATGAAAAAACTAAACTTGGTAAGTACACAAATACATTTATTATGTAAGTATAACTTCTTTTTACTTTTTACTAAAACTACCTACAAATCAAACATTCTATTCATATAAGCACAAAAAATATTATTTAAATTGTTTACATGTTTAGGCGTCGACAGCGAGTTACTTTAATGTTTTACGATGTGATCCTTTTGTACCTGTTGTATTGACTTATTACCAAGAACGCGAGCAACAATGCAAGTCGCATTGTATATTCTTAAATTTTTTGTAGTTGCCAGCTTAATGCTCCAACTTCACTAGTAAAGTAATCCGAAAATTCGTTTCTAATTATATTTGCACTTACCACCTGACTACCTACATTCAACTCCCTACATTCAACCTGACTACCTACATTCATTTGTTGAAGTGGTTGTAGTTCGGAATCATCTATGATCATTTCAATAGGGGTGTCTAATTCATCACGGTTAATTACAAAGTTATGTAGTATGCAACAAGCCTTAACAATATCTATTGCAAAATCATATGAAACGTTAATGGGCCGGTTAAATATTCGCCACTTATTGGCCAGTATGCCGAAAGTACACTCGACATATCTTCTTGCCCTACTCAAACGGTAGTTGAATACTCTTTGTTTAACAGACAAATGCTTGCCAGAATAAGGACGCATGACATTATTCGAAATAGAAAAAGCTTCGTCTCCGACAAAAACAAATGGAACCGGTTCTTGAAAGCCCGGTAACGGCCTTGATGTTGGTGTAGGCAAATCACCTCTCATCAGTAAGTCGTACAGTTTCGTGTTGTGGAAAATAGTGCAATCACTTTCCTTTCCATATGCTCCTATGTCCACATAGATGAATCTGTATTTCGAGTCCACAATAGCCAACAAAACTATTGAATTGTAGCCCTTGTAATTAAAAAAAAGTGATACACTTTTTGGGGGACTACGAATACGAATATGTTTCCTATCAACGGCTCCAATACAGTTAGGGAAGTTGGCTTTCTTGTCAAAGTCCGCAGCTATTTCTTCAAACAGCTGTTGTGTTATTTTTGGTATGTTTGCATTTAAACAAAATTTCCATATTGCATTACAAACTACTCGTATTATCTTAGCAACTGTACTTATTCCTCGATAATAATCTAAATGTATATTTCTGATTTCATTTCCGGTCGCTAGGAATCTGTAACATAAATAGAAAAAAAAAGGATTAATTTATATAACAAACTTGAAAAATAAAGAACACTAACCTAAAACGACATAAACATACATAAATTATTTTAATTTAATTAATTGGTAGACAACGCTTCTAGCGTTAAGTTCGCCTATTGTTCTGTATAATTGGTATTTGATGAATAATAAAGATTAATAAATAAATGAATAAATTAAATATTGTCTATTTTTTTTTGCAGGTAATTCAGTAATACAAAGATGGAGGGGGATTAAGGATACCTTTAATAAATATGAAAAGAAACTCAAAGATGCAAGTAGGTCAGGGTCTGGATCCAAAAATATAAAAGAATACCATCTGTACAAACAATTACAATTTCTTAAGAAAAATTTGCAAAATGAGACCACTACTAGTATAAATGAGTCAGAAAATGAGCAAGATAATCAAGAAAGTACATCTAAAACACGTTACCAAAGGCAGCCACCAAAAAGAAAGATGGTTAATAATAAATGTGAAGATGATATTGTAAAGATTTTAAAGGAACCTGAGAATAGACACATATCTTTTTTTAAAGGTATTCTACCATCACTTGAAAGATTAGATGACAATAAAACACTAATCTTTCAGAGCAGAGTTCTTCAAATTTTAACAGAATTGCATCAACCTCATGGCTACTACTATCCGAATAGCAACTACCAGGGTGGCTATCAAACTCAACATTTTGCGACATCTCAACAAATGCCACTGATACGTCCACAGTCATCTAACATACCAGATCAAATTGATTCACCCAGTAATGATTTTTCTAACTCAAGCATATTAAGTACACTTTCAACTGAAGAAGACTTTGATTTTTCGTAAATTTTATGGATTGTAATATTTTAAAAACTCTTTTCTCAATAAAAACTAATGTAAACAATTATTGTTTTACTTTACTTACCGGATAGTGAGGCCAATCATTTCCAGAGGCATAACAGGAATTCTCCCCTTGTACGATTGTTTCTGAAGATATGGTGATAATAAACTTAAAAGCTCTTCGAATGAAGATATGCTCATTCTAAAATACTCCAAAAATTTTTTTTCGTCGGTTTTCAAAGCTTTATATTTTAGAAGAAAATAGTTTCCATCGGGATTCATAATAGTAATAAATGGATGAACCCAAAATCTTCTTTGTTTTTTTTTCCTGTATCTCCTAAGCAATAATAAAAGTGCACATTTTTTTTTACGATCCATGTCACGACCTAGTTTTCAATTCAAAATACGTTTAGTACGGTTAACGGTCGTCGAAGGAATGGTCACCCTGGGAGACGCCTTGCCGCACGAAATCGCATCGCAGCAATTCGTGTCGTAATTTTCTGCGTTGCGAATTCGCATCGCGTCGCATCGCAGTTTTGTGTAAAAGCCCTAACTGAGTAGTGCGGTGGATGAAGATTTAGATTAACGAGCATGCGAAACGGTCTACCCGCGCCCGTACTCATGATACAAACTTTTATAGTGAAAGTGACCATGGTAGCTTGAAAACTTACGGCATAAGTGTTGTTGTTACAATACAATAACTCTTTATAGACACCAAAAGATACAGCTTAAAGAGAAACTTATAAATATAAGTACAATAGGCGGTCTCCGCTAAGAGCGATCTCATCCAGACAACCTTTGGATGGAAATATAAACGAAAAGTGAAAGTAGGGACGGTGGTGCGAAAAAATGAATGAAAAATATTTTTGAAAAATCTATCATTTTCAAACTACATACACAATACGTACCATTAATAGTAACAGAATATCTAATCAAATAATCGTACATAAAATAAATATAGTATCTATAAGTAATATATTATAATACATATTATTTAACATATAGTAATGCTAAGGGATTGGATAAATACAAATGATTTACTTGAGTTTTAAATAAATCTTGTGTTTGAGCACGTTTGATATTCACAGGTAAAGCATTTCACAGACGCACGGCGTCTATGGTGAAAGACGAATCAAAGAAGCTCGTACTGTGCGCTGGCATTTTGAGACGTAAATTTTCCGATGACCTTAGCAACAGGGAATTGGAGGAGTCAAAGAACTTGAAGTTTTTATATTTTATTAATATTATATTTTAAATGTCGTGTTGGGTACTCCAGTACCCATGGTAGTGTTAAGAGTTTAAAAAAACTGGAAACAACAAGAACTATGTGGCACTTTTTGAAGTTCTTCTGCCGGCTCTGTCTCAATACGTCACAGAATGCCCCGAATGGAAAAAAATAATTTACAACGAGTGTTGCTTACTAATAGAAAGAAAGAAAGAAAGAAAAATATATTTAATGCTATTATAAAAAACAAAAATGCATCAAATGAAACTAAAAACCTTTACTATATACTTTTTAAAGAGCAATCGGAGTAAATTCAGCTTTGTACTGCGTGTTCATTTATATGAGCACACCGTGCTGGTTTTCAATTTACCCCGATCCTCGGCCTTAGATATATATACCGGAATAGAAAAAAAATAGTGATATAGCAAGGTAAAACATAATGTTAATTAATAAATTAGATTGACAGAATTATAATATTAATCGGTGATATACATAATTAGATAAAAACAATTTAAAATCTATACTAATACTAATATACTAATATACTAATACTAATACTAATAATATTATAAAGAGGTAAAGTTTGTTTGTTTGTTTGTTTGTTTGTTTGTTTGTATGTAAAAGGTAATCTCAGAAACGACTGATCCGATTCCAAAAATTCTTTCACTAATAGATAGCTACACTATCAGTGAGTGTCATAGGCTATGTTTTGTTGGGATAGAAGTTAGTTATCAGTTAGAAATAATAATATTCGTAAGACAAGTCGGAGAAAAATTAGCTAACTTTCCGCTTTATCGGCGTACGCTGACTAAACAGTTAGACATAGGTGAATACAATGTACAGCAAAAATGTTGGCCTTCATGAGTTTTACAAAAAAGTCCGCGACAGCATATATCTAACATGTATGTATAGCTCAGAAAAAATACTTTTCTTTGTTATAAATCTGAAAAAAAAGCGGCCTATGTATAGTTGGCTTTTTGAGACATTCAGTATTAATCCTTATTAAAATAAACTATTTCATCGTCTTACGTAGTTCATGTAGATACAATTTGCTTTTTACTGCATGTGATTTGGATAAATAGTCTATGAGAAATTGCGTTCACGGGAGACCTCCCGTGAACGGGACGGGTCAGAAATTTATCGACACGTACTACGTATTCCTGCACATAAAAATAGCGGCTTCTATTTCGTTACCTTTTTTTAAGTATTTAATATTAATCCTTATCAAAAAAACCTATTTCATCGGCTTACGTAGTTCACGTAGATGCAATTTGCTCTTCACTGCATATAATTTGGACCTATAGTCTAGGAGATATCGTTAAGTTTATTTGAGGGTGAAAACGGTGGATCACAGAATGTAACAGTTAACGCGTAATCCGGCATACTTCTATGTTTTGAACCGACTTACATAAGAAGGAGGATATAAATTCGACTGTTTTTTATGTTTAGTCGGTTATAACTTATCATTGAACTTTGAACTGCCCGCTGGCGTAGTTAGGTGGGCGTTTGCCTTTAAAGCACCGGGTTTGATTCCCGGTGGGAACACAGGTGTTTTTCCACGGGAATTGGTGTTTCTGGTTTTGAGTATGTTGTCAATGTTGTGTGAATCTTGGATGTTTACAGCCCCACGATACAAGTCATTGAACTTAGTGTGGGGTTGTGAATGTGAAAGCGTTTATGGGTATGTTTTTTAATATTTACTACCCGGCCGACGCCGGGCGGGTCGTTCCTGAACTTTGAACTGCTCGCTGGCGTAGATGGGTGCGCGTTCGCCTTCAAAGCAGCGGGTTCGATTCCCGGTGGTAATTTACCTAGAAGATTTCTCTCCACGGGAAATTTGTGTTCTTGGTTTTGAGTATGTTGTGAATGCTTTGTGAATCTTGGATGTGTACGGCCCCCCGATACAAGTCATTGAACTTAGTGTGGGGCTGTGAATGTGGAAGTGTTTATTTGTATATTTTTTAACCGGGCGACGCCGCGGGCGGGTCATCTTTTGAACTTTGAACTATCTACTCGCGTAAATGGGTGCGCGTTTGCCTTCAAAGCAGCGGGATTGATTCGCGGTGGTAACAGAAGTTTTCTCCCTACGGGAAATTTGGATGTTTACGGCCCCACGCTACAAGTCACTGAACTTAGTGTGGGGCTGTGAACGTGGAAGTGTTTATGTGTAGATTTTTTAATCAGGCGACGCAGGGTGGGGAATCTTTGAACTTTGAACTACCCACTGGGTAGATGAGTGCGCGTTCGTCTTCAAAGCAGCGGAATCTCGGTGAGAATACAATAACAAAAGTTTTTTCCCCACGGGAAGTTTATGTTTCTGGTTCTGGGTATGACGTGAATGTAGTGTGTGTGGTGTTAATTGTTTACGGCCCCACGACACAACTTATAGTACTTTTAGAGTGGGGCTGTGAGTGTGAAAGCGTTTATGTGTAAGCTTTTGTTTACCCGGGCGACGCCGGGCGGGTCAGCTAGTAATATATAAGTAAGTAGGTCACGGGTTCGAGGTTAAGTTAAATGTGTGTGTGTTGGTGTGTGTGGGTGTATTTGTGTGTGCATTTATGTAATAGGTATGTGAGGTAGATGTGAGGTATTATATTCGAATTATTCTTACCGAAAGATTATTGTAGCAAGTATATTTAGCATCAAAACGCACGTTCCAGTAGTATATGGGATCCTGCCTTCGATACCGCGTCAGGTTGACATAAAAGCTTCTGAAGTATTTGGGACTCCAGTACGTCAAATTAGGACGCTCTGTGCTGAGGTATCTAATCTGCAAGGATAATAAGTTTGCAACTTCTTCTATGACGATGATTATGTTATCAAGTCAGTTTACTAAAAAAGCATAGCGAAGCAAACAGAAAAAGAAGACAAGAAACTCAACTGCGTTAAGGGAAACTACTTTTTTTTTTTAAAAGACCTGTTGCTCGATTATATAAGAATTTTGTCACAGTTTTATTATAATACTAGCCGTGCCCCGCGGCTTCGCCCGCTATTATCAAGTTAAAAAGTAGCCTATGTGTTAATCCTACGTATAATCTATGTATATTCCAAATTTCATCCATATCCGTTCAGCCGTTAAAGCGTGAAGAGGGAACAAACATACTTACACACTTACACCCAAACTTTCGGATTTATAATATTAGTAGGATTGAATATTTAAGTAGTAATAAACAAGCCAACTTTAAATCGTTATAGGTACTAAGATCCGTTAAAATTATATAAGGAACTTAAAAAATATTATTATATACCTTTCCAATTATACTGTCATATATTGATAAGGCTCTTCCCTTGATTAAATCTATGTATTTTTATTTTAGCACTAGTCGTTCGCGCCGAACTGAGATCTCGCGTCTACATTTTTTATGCCTAATAGAGAAAAACTTTTGAGGCTACTTGCTTATAACTTTTTTCTGTTAAATAATTGTTTGGTTTCTGTATTTGTTGTTCAAGTACAGAATATAACAGCTATTATACATTTAGTTTCAGCGTTCAGTGTGAAGCCGTTTTTGAGATAGACCCCGGGACAAAATAGTTCTAAAAACAGTGACTGGTAGTGACCAAATCGTTATTTTCCAACATATTTTTTTTAAACCGGTTTCGTACTCTACTTGTCAAGCTCTTTCCAACGATACCCCACAAGGGTAGATAACATTTTTAAATAAAATTTATTGCTAATATTTTGCTCCCCACTTACATGTATGGGAGGCCCCTTAATATTTTTTCATTAATATAATTTTAAATGACATTTCCGGCTTTGGGCCGGTAGTAAGTCGGACGGAGAGTAGAGAGTGAAAGAGGAGAGTGAGACGGAAAAAGTGCTGCAAGTCAACTGAGAGATCTCGCTTCGCTCGATCAATAAAACATAAACGTTTTCACACTCACAGCCCCACACTAATTCGATGTCTTATGTCAAGGGTGCCGGAATCATTCACATCATACACACAATCAAATCCAGAAATATAAATTTTCCTATGAGAGAAAACTTGAGTTTCCGCCGGGAATCGAACCCGATACTCCTTGCTTACAAGGAGAACGCTCACCTAGCTAAAACAATGGGTAATTTATATTTTGTTTAAATTAGAATTTAAATAAAAGAACTCACCTTTTCTGTCACTCCTAACGTACCTTTAAAACCCAAAAACAGTATTGATACCAAAACGAATTGTAAAATGAACATTATGCTACAGGCACTTGTATTTACTGAACAACAACTGGATACTCTACATTATTACAGTAAACGTTTAATAAAATACAATGGAATACCGATATTGTTAGGTACAGAACCTAAACGTTATTTACAGGAAGCGAGTAAAATTATTTTGTTTTGAAACCAATTTAAATTAAATGCGTACATAATTTTGGTTGATATTAAAGTGGCGTGAGTACCGATTTTCTCATATATTTATATCATCATTATCAGCCTGTATCGAGCCACTGCAGGGTATAAGCCTCCTCACCCTCATGCTACTCACCTCTGTTTTGCACTGATGGCATCCAGGTCTTTCCTGCAATCACCACTATATCGTCGACCCATCGAGCAGCTGGTTTGCCAACGGCTCGCTTGCCTTCTCTCGGTATCCACTCAGTCAGGGCTATAGTCCACCTACCATCACCTCACCTTACCATGTGTCCGGCTCATCGCCATTTGAGTCTTGCAACCACATCGCAGACTTTGGTTTTTCTCCGGAGTTCCGTGTTACGGACTCGGTCTCTTAGGCTGATGTCAAGCATAGCGCGCTCCATAGACATCTGTGCGACTCTCATTCTGTTCTTTGTGAGCGTCGATGCTTCGCATTTATTTATATGCTACAGGGTAATTTTTAATTTACCTTTATTTTCTCTGTTAAGTCTAAGGAGTCAAGTCTCAACTGGTGTTAGCATTTTACGAGGTGCGGCGCGGGCGCGGCGATGCCGTTCTTTGCGGGTTAGTGTAGTGTAATATCAAATTGTATAGAAAATATCATCTTAATTATTACAGAAAATATAGCATTAAGAAGAAAGTCTAAGAACTATACGAGTTAAGATAGCAAAAACCAGGGTCTAAGAGCGTTCTGGTATTCAAGAAAATATTGATGTATAAAAGCAGGAAAATGATAAACGGATAATTGTAAACATATATTGAAACTAGCTATACCCAGGGTGTATTGCAATCCATGTAAAGAAAAAAAGCATTTACCTTTTCATGTTTATTATTTATTGCTAGCTGTGCCCCGCGGCTTTGCCCACGTAAGTCCTGGACCCGCCGGAATTCCGAGTTAAAAGTAGGCTATGTCCTTTCTCAGTTTTCATTCAATTTCATTTAAATCGGTTCAGTAGTTTTGGCGTGAAGGCGCGATAGACAGACAGACAGAGTTATTTTCGCATTTATAATATTATTAAGGATTATTATGCCTAGTACTTTACCAAATCCGAGTGAAGTATTCATGGAAAAATAAAACAGTTTCAGAACGTACGTAAGAGCTGCATTCGATAGATATTTCGCCACAGAGGAGCCTTGTTGAGTTTGTTCTAAATGTTTCTCTGAATTACTTTTACTCTTTTATCATCAATAAATATTTATACATAGAAAATATAAATCAGTATCCATTGCTTAGCTAAAATTGTAATATAATTCTTACTTTTCGAGAATTAACTACATAGTGGTATATTAGTATTTCGATAGTAGAATACCCATATATGCTATGCTATACGTCCTATGATCGCCTGTGACAACTAACTTCCTCGCATGGGAATGCAGCCTCCATAGAATTATTACGACTACATCGTTTCCTTAATCTTAAAACTAGCACATTTCAAGATTAAGAAGACTAACGAGGTGTAATACAAAACAGGGTGTGTAAAGACACTATAGAAATGAAACTTTTGTATTACAAGTAAACATTTTAATTATTCAACACAGTATTTATCTCTACCACTCATCGTCACACAAAAAGGTTGCGGATTAGAATTTCGCCCTCCCATTTAAATTTTTACTTCAATAATTAAACGCAAGCAAAGCTTAAATAAAACGACTTCACCGCTTTATCTTCGGAACTTTGATCAGATTAGATGTACTAAACACGCATTATTGACGATATCTCAAGAACTACTTACCGATCAGTTCTTGATCAAATTTAAATGAAACCAATTGGAAAGCAAACTCTTTCAAACAAAAAAAATATTTATATCGGTTCACGTTGTACGGAGATAAGAGGACACATAAAAAAAACAGTCGTCTTGAGAACCTTGTCCTTTTTTGTGAAGTCGGTAGAAAATGAATTAAACAAAAAAAAAATAGGCAGGTAATTTCAGCATAAATAAGTTTTCTCAAAAACTGAAACATTTTCTTAAATAAAAGGTGAACTCGGACGTGATTTCTGCTTCTTTAACCTGTACTCCTTCAGTTCCATATCCACATGTCCGCTCAAAACAAGTTCTTTGGTATCAGTCGAGGTCCAGTTGGTGTAGATCCTACCCTTCAAAAAGGGGAAGTTTGAAGGAATGCTTTGGGCAGGGCAAGATATGTTGTATATGTCGAAGACTCCCTGCAAATAGAATATAATAATTAATATAATATTAAATAACTTTTAATTGTTGTCAGTTAGCGTATAGGGCAGGTATCTAGCCGCAGGTAGCCTTCTGTGTTTGCACATGTATTATATTATTATTATATATAATTGTAAAATAGCATCTTAGAACTCTTTTATAATATTTTGCAATGCAAAATCATCTTGAAATGCTTGAAACATATAATTGATTGATTAATGGTAATTGTTTTTTTATTTTTAGTTACTACTTTATGGAGGACCACGGACGCCATTTTTTTAGCCTATAAATATATAAAATAATTTCTAAAATGAGGGAAAAAATGTAAGGATTATATGCATACGGTTAAAATCATATAATTCTCTATTTAGCTTCATAGTCGGTTAAAAATAGATAGACCAATAGTCGTGTTCAAAAGTTACAGTTACCGGTAGAATAGGGCAGCCTGCCTTTAATTTTCCTTGCATAAAACTTTGGTCCACCAAACTAGCAGTTTTAAACACGTCGCAAACCAGAAAATGCAGCTCCACAAAACTTCTTTTGTATTGATTAGTCAAGAACTGGTAGAAATAAACGTCAATCTGAAAAAAAACTGCATTTTTAATAACCTCATTAATGTAGTTTTTTTTACGCTTGCCCATTACAGCGTCTTTCAGGGTTATAATAGAATAGAATTATTTATTCGCCTTATAACAAATATTGTTACACTGGGCAGGTCATATTATTACAATTAATATCCAATAAATTTATATGTTCATCTTAAATGAAAGTAGGATAAACTAATTTATATTTATAATAATTTTGACACTTTTGATAATAATTCCACAAATTGATAATAATTTGTAAATAAATAAATGACAAAATATTTGTTAATTATTATCATAGTTAAAAAATATGTAATTGCAGAAGCATGTCATTAATTAATTAATATTATTAAATTTAAAATATATTTTTTAAATATCTTACTTATCTAGTTTTAGTTGTGTCACATTATTATAATCATTACATTAATAATTTAATATAATAAAATTAAATGATTCTTATTATTACTATATTTTTTGACATGTCAATACTCTTAATTCAAATGTGGTTGCCGATATACGCATGATATAGGCATAGGTTATGCAGTTACATAAGTCAAAATCAAAGGTGGCAAGGCACAGCGCTCCACACCCTGAGATATTATATGTTAACGAGACGACCCAGTTGGCGCAGTGGACAGGTCTCCGCCCTCTGCGCCGGGGTCCTTGGTTCGATTCCTGGCAGGAGCAGAAATTCCTACCCTCCTACCCCTACCAATGTGCTTCTGGGTCTGGGTGCAATGTGTTGTGTGATGTGAATGTTTCCGGCACCCGCGATACATAGCTTTGAACTTAATGTGGGGCTGTGAGTGTGAATGTGTTTGTCATTTGTTAAATCTTTTTAAGTCCTGTAATTTCCAGTAATTACGGTACTGTTTCGCTTTGATTGTGACCGGTGTTGCCTGTACCAATCCTGCAAGATAGTTAATTAAGATCTTAAAAATTACAAAAAACGAAAATTTAAGGACACAAAAGTAGATGTACAAACATATTAAAATCTATTTTAGTTAATGTTAGACAAACCGATTCTTACCGAGAGATTATTCCCGCAAATGTATTTCGCTTCAAAGTGGATACTGAAATAGTATATGGGGTCCTGCCGTCCATACCGCCTGAGGGAGACATTAAAATAACTGAAGTATTTGGGATTCCAATACGTCAAATTGGGGTGTTCTGTGCTTATGTATTTGACCTGTAAAAAACCATAAATATCCAGATTTATATTATAAATTCGAAAGTTACTATGTCAGTATTTTGTAGTGGTAGGAGTCTTTTGCAGTGTCTGCCTGAAGCAGTAGTACCACATTATTGATAGAAATTCAACCGCCATGCAGTAGTGCGTACGTTACTGTGTTTTGGATTGAACGGCAATATTTCCAATGAAATTATTAGGCTTGAAGAAATTTTACATCTTATATCTCAGGGTATCGAGCGCTGTACTTTTCAAAACTATATAAGTTTCAAACCTGGGGAGCGCGAAGCTGTACCTAATTGGCAAGCGTGCCGCTTACCATCAGGCGAGCAACTAGTTAGTCTAGTCACTAAATTTAAAAATAATGTTATTTACTATTTTACCGACTTCCCAAAAAAGGAGGAGGTACTCAAGTCGAGTGTTTTTTTTTTGTGTGTTACCTCATATCTTTTCTCCTCGTGAGCCGATTTCGAAATTTTTTTTTTTAGTTTGTAAGATGTTATTTTCTAATTGGTCCCATTTAAATTTGATCAAGATATGATCAGTAGTTCTTGAAATATCGTCAATAAAGTCTTTTTTTGTGACGAATAATGCGTACTTTGACGATGTTCTGGTTTACCCGACTACAAAAGTTACCTCACAACTTCTTTCGTTGTGAGCCGATTTTGATGATTCTTTTTTTATTTGAAATCTGGTGGATCAAGGTTCCGATGATAAAGCGGTGAAGTCGTTTTTTTTAAGCTTTGGTTGCGAAAAATTATTTACTGGCATATATTCGGACAAATCATGATCAAACTTGCAACATTTGATCACTATCGTACCTGATGGAAAGCGATGAGTAATCAAAGATGTAGCATGCTACAAGACTCTAGGTTCAAGGCTGCCTATGATACGGTCCAGGGAATAAATGCTGTTGAAAAGGAGTGCCTTTCCATACAGCATTTATTGATAAAATAAAGATAGCTAGATCTTTCAACTTTTGACAAATGTTAATATCTCGTCATTTAGTAAATTTTAGTTTAGTTATTATATCTAATTCTTTTGAAAACAATAAACCTACTACCTACTATCCTACTAATATCATAAATCCGAAAGTTTGTGTGTAAGTGTGTAAGTATGTTTGTTCCCTCTTCACGCTTTAACGGCTGAACGGATTTGGATGTAATTTGGAATGTAAATAGATTATACCTAGGATTAACACATAGGCTACTTTTTAACTTGATAATAGCGGGCGAAGCCGCGGGGCACGGCTAGTATAAACATAAACGCTCACACTTAGTTCAAAGACTTGTGTCGTGGGTGCCGGAAACATTTACAGAAATTCACTTTTTTGTTGTGAAAAAAAACTTGTGATCTCGCCGGGAATCGAACCCGATACCTGCTTAAAAGGCGGATGCGCTCCCAACTGATCCAACGAGCTGTTCAAACATATGCCGCAAACAAAACAAACAACAAACGCATTCACACTCACAGCCCCACACTAAGTTCAAAGACTTGTATCGTGGGTGCCGGAAACATTCACATCACACACACATTACACCCAGAACCAGAAGCACAAATATCCCTTCGGAAGGTTTTAGTGCTCCTGCCGGGAATCGAACCCAGGACCCACGGCGCAGAGGGGGGACACCTGTCCACTGCGCCAACTGGATCGTCAAAAATAACATTGTGTCTTCTACCTGCAACCGGGCCAGAAACACGAAAATAATATAAGAAATGAATATAAGAAATCACCAACCTTTTCTGAAACACTTAATTTTCCTACAAGAGCAATAAATAGTACTAATGAAAATAATTTTAAAATTATCATTATCCACTATACTTTATTGTATCTACTAAGCATAGAAAGCTATAAACCGTTTGTGAGTTATAACTAAAATGATAACATATTAAACAGAAAATACTAAACCTACTTTTAATTGCAGCTCTCGACTGTCCTTGTCTATCTCGTGTGGTTAGTAAAGGACAAAGCTAAAAATATCTCGATCTGAACTGTTTGCCTAAAAACAGAATTGTTTGGTTGAATTCTATAAACGTCATATAGGAAGTATATGATTTTAAACCCATCTAAATTAAGTATCTACAATTTTAGATTATTATTGCAAAATTACTTGCAATCTACATCTACTGCTGAAAATCGAGTCTGAATGCGTGGTATCAAAAAATTTGATCATTTTATAACTTTTTTAAACAGCCCGTTGGTTTAGTAACGCGCGAGTCTGCCTTCCAAATAATCGCTTTTACACTCACAGCCCTACACTAAGTTCGATGACTTGTGTCGTGGGTGCCGGAAACATTCACATCACAGACACAATCACAACCAGAATCAGAAACACAAATTTATCTTGGGATAAAATCTTGTGTTCCCGCAGGGAATCGAACCCAATACCCATGCTTAGCAGGCGAACGTGCACCTAAAATAAGCCAATTGGCAATTTGAATAGAATAAATAATGTACTAATATGTCAAATAAGTAAAAACACAAATAAATAAAAACTAGACTTCAATTTATATGTGCCTAACAATATTTAAATTAGTAATGTAGGGAAAACCAAACACGTTATTATGCATGCCTTATTTACGTATAAGATCACGTAAATAGAGTGGATTATTATATTGTAATTGAGTAGAATAAAAACCCTTTCACACTCACACCCCACACTATGTTTAGAAACACTCACATCACACATACAATCACACCAAGAACCAAAAAAGAAGTTTGTCCTTTCGAGAGAAAATTCGCTACTTGGAAGGCAGACGCGCAATCACCTACGCCAGCGGAATGATTTGGTATTCTGAAACCTCCAGCGACCAACACTGACGTATCTTCAAACTCTTCCCAAACCTTCTTCTGAACTTTAAAATATTCTTCGCAAAAGACTTCATTCACAAAGTTCCAAGTTTACGAATCCCATCAAACATTTATCTCGATTTACAATCGTTTGAGTGCAAAGTTCGCGCGCCTACTTGCTTCTAGGTCGCAGTATAAGCAGTGGAACAAGTCACTGCAACTTAGTCGATCGAACTAAACGTTTTCATACTACACTTTCATTTGTTTGATAAGACTGAGGTGGTCCCATATAACTTTTATCAAATTAAGCCGAAACCAAAATATAAGCGGTCACGTCGGTTTTTTAAGATTTGCATGCGTTTAAATTATGATTTGATAAACACTTTTTCAAATCACATTTAAAATCATTCTTATTACTGAATGTAACTCATACCAATTACCTTGCTTTGGGATTCGTTTGGAATAGAAAGGAATATTTCTTCATTTTAAAAATGGTTAATTATCATAATGACATAGACAATCAGACATACGTAATTACATCACAAAAAATCAACTTTTATCATATCTTCATAACAGCAATGTTTTTTAAAACGGTTTGTCGTTGATAAACGCTTCTACACTCACAGACACATAGTTTTCCTTAGTGTACATTATTTTATGTCTCTAAGTACTTATCACAGAATAAAAATAATGATTGCTTGGCATAAGTAATAAGAACTGCCCTATGGCTCAGTTGGGTGAGCATTCGTCATCTAAGCAGGGGTATCGGGTTCGATGCCTGGCGGGAACACAAGTTTTCTCCAAAAAAAAAATGTGTTTTTTGTGTTTCTGGTTCTGAGTGTGATGGTTATGTTTCCGGCTCCCACAAAACAAGTTATCGAACTTAGTGTGGGGCTGTGAGTGTGAAAGCGTTTATGTTTTATGTTTAAGTAGTAAATTTAAGTAAGCCACAATGAAAAGTTAGCAGCCGATTTATTACGATTATTTATTAGCTGTATATTTGTATTTTGTTAGCTTGTAATTATATTATTGTTATTATATTTATTGGCTTCCCGAGTCTCATTACGATGTCATCTATGCATTTATAAGCCTGGCATCATTATCTTTTTAATATTTTTTTGTTGTAGCTTGTGAAGTTGTGGAACGCGTTTTTATTGTTTTATTTTTTAATTACATATAATATATGGATACGAATGGTAGTTACTATTTGAGAAATTATTCATCGATTCAATATTGTAATATACGGCTTGAAACACGTTTATTGACTTACTTGACTAGTTTTGCAGAGGCGAGCAGCCCAGGTCCGGGTGTGGTTGTCGACGCGAGTTGCAATACTGTTTGGTTTTTGTATTGTTACTCGAAGACAACTTCCAACAAAATCCGATGATTCTGAATCGCTTAAGAAGCTTGGCACTTAAACATGGTGTTTGTAAACCTATTAGCATATTGAAGGAGGACTTATGAGAAAGAAAAATATTATGTGTTTGTCGCTTAAAGCTTTGTTAAACTGCCAGCTGCAACAACAACTAATTCGTGCAATACTGCTTCTTCAGTTTACTGAAATTAATAAGAATAAAGTAATGATAATCTTAAATGAGTCGAACGAAAGGCTGCCTTAAACAGGTTTAAAAAGAGATTGTGACTTAAATAAAAAATAAAATAAAAAAGTATTTATTGCCAGACACCAGAAACATTTTTTCTTATATTCTACAATATCATATAACGTATACCTATATTCATACAGTAAAAAAAAACAATTAAATTATACAGAGAAATAAGATACAGTTACATAATTATAAAATAGTTACATACATAGTTATAGACACAAACAATAGTGGTTGGCAATAGGAGTATGCTCAGCTCTTTTTTGAATAAATTAAATATATAAATAGCTTACGCATGGCTGGTTTTCAGCATATCCTTTTCTCGAACTAAGATGGTTGTCAAGCTGGAAAAAGTAGTAGTTTGCGAGGTCTTATTTTAAATTAGTTCAACATTTACAGCTGATTTATAATAGTAAAATAAATAAAAATATGTGTATACATCTAAAGAATAAATAAAAAAATGAAGTAAAAATTAAAAAAAGTCTTTGTTATTTGATGTATAAATTAGCCAATATCTCCGTGTAATTGTATATTGATCGTTATAAGTATTTCTTATATCCCAACATATATTTTCGAAGTATTCCTTTAAACTGTAGGCTCGCCACAGAAGCCACTGTTTAGTTGGTTTCTGAAATCAATTTATTTTAGTACTACGAAAAAGTGATTGTAGACTTTGATAGCATTTACAAAAGTGCTTTTCTGAAATATGGCATTATTAATCTGAGAAATGGACTTGTAGTTCTTTCACATATTGGTAGAGCAAATTGTGATCTTCGTCTTTTTTACAAATAAAAATAACTCTAGGATAATATGCACGTAAGTAAAATCTATAATCAACAAATATATTACGGAGAGATTCTAGAGAGAAATAAATATATTATGGAATTCAATTTGAAGATATGTCGAAGACCTTTATATTTAACCGACTTCAAAAAGGGAGGAGATTCTCAATTCGAGTGTATTTATTAATGTGTATTATCTCAGAACTTCTTTCTAGGTGAACCGATTTTGATGATTCTTTTTCCTGAAGCTGGTGCTTCTTAGGTGGTCTCATTTTTATCGAGTTCTTACCCTTTAGTTTTTGATTTATCCTCAATAATTCGTCTTTATTTAATTTAATCTGATCAAGGGTACCGAAGATAAAGTGTTTAAGTAAATTTTTTGAAGCTTTGCTTGCGTTTGAATTACGTAAAACACTGAATGTTAACTGGACATCCGCTGAATTGTACTCCTTAAAACTATTTTACATACATTACTTTTATCATGAACCATTATTCGTGTATCCTACTAATATTATAAATCCGAAAGTTTGTGTGTAAGTGTGTGAGTATGTAAGTATGTTTGTTCCCTCTTCACGCTTTAACGGCTGGACGGATTCGGATGAAATTTGGAATGTACATAGATTATAGCTAAGATTAACACATAGGCTACTTTTTAACTTAATAATAGCGTTGCGAAGCCGCGGGGCACGGCTAGTAACTTATTATAAAAGGTAACCTCCTTTCTCATTGAACGATGAATTAATTTATCGAAGCCGATAACGTTTTACCTTCGTTTTATTTTTATTTCGATCCTCTTACCCTTTGAGTCGAGAGATCTTCACTTCTAATTGCTTAGTCTAAAAAGAAATATTCGTTTGTCGTTCAGATCGGGAGCGAGTGCAAGCGGGTGGATAAGCGGAGCGTTTTTGTAGTCAGCTTCTGGTAGGTGCTTCATTTTATTTTCTTTATTACTCGTATATCGTAAGTCTTTAGTTCTTACTGTAAATAAGTACGTAACGTTGACGCGGCGATTACGCTTCGGTTCGTACAATTTTTACATAATTAATTATTTTCTCTGTTAAATATATTGATTTTGAATGTCAATTGATAAGTACTAGGCGGACTTTTTGCCGCGAAAGTAAAAATGGCGTTGTTGATTTTGTATAATTTTCTAGAACCTGAGATTCTTCGTGTGCAAATGTGTAATAATGGTAGATGATAAACCGTTAATACTTAGTTAACATGCATAAGTGTAGGCTAATCATACAAAGTTGAAAAACGGGATTTTTGGCTTCGCTCCAAAACTACAATAGAAGTTCTAGTAAATTTTCTACCACATTACTAGAGCATGACTTGGTTTCGACTGGACCATTACTCTTTTACTTGACTTTGACTGTGATTTGTGACTAGGACTTTTAATATCAAATACACCTGAAATATATTGTTACTCGACTCTGGCTAAATGCACAAGATTGTGAAGCCAAAAAAAAGTACTAGGCAACTATTTGCGGGGTACAAGACAAGTACATTAATTTCATTTATGTTAATTTCAAATAGCTGACGGTCAGCATCAACATTGTTATTTTTGTATAGGATTATTTTTAAACTCATGACGAGTCAATCATTGTACATTATTATGATCTATAAAATGTTGGGCTCCTTATTATTATTTCCAGTTAATTCCTTCGTGCCCTTTCTATAATCGGACCACAAGACGAACTGACCAACGTCATCTATATGTGGTTGGAATACCTCATATCCGCTTGAAGCGTTTTGCTTCTACTTTTATCATTCGAACAGCGAAGGAGAACTCACTCCCCGAACAATGTAAAACTATTTGACTGCCATAGCCCCACACCAAATTCGATGACTTGTGTCGTGGGTGCCAGAAACTCTCACATCACACATACAATCACAACCAGAGACAGAAACTCAAATTTTCTTTGGGGAGAAAACTTGTATATCTGTATGGAATCGAACCCGATGCTTAGAAATCGAACGCCACCCAACTAAGCCAACGAGCAGTTCTGTATATAATCTGGGCGTCTTTAAGCCTATAGTAAATAGGTATCTTCTAGGTAAGCATGCTACATCTTCGGCCGCATCATCACTTTCCATCAGGTGAGATAGAGGCCAAATGCTTGCCTATATGGGATAACAAATTTTTTTAGGATATTTTTTTATTTCCTGTATATTTAAATTAACAAAGATTGTATAGTTATAATTTAATTTCTCCTCTTGGAGTGTGACTACGCCCTATCCCAAAGATAATGATGGCTGCACTCCTAACGACCTTTATATTATTAAGGACGACCCTTTCCTTGTTTTAATGAATCGCCTAAAAATCCGCTTTTAATTCCTCCCTCAGTCCCAATTTGTTTCATTAGTGTGTATACGATTTTGTACAATTTGTGTTAAATTTTGCGAAGTTACCAGTTATTCCCCGTCTTTATTATTTTTTAGCCTTTCTTTTTAATTCCTTGTTCAGATAGCGTATAATTTTTCGTTTGACCATTATCTTATCCATATTATCCATAGTATAAGTACTGATATTTATTTAGTTATTTAGGTATTCCATACACCCATTTATTATACCCCGTCTATTACATTCTTATAGCTCTCTCCATCCGAATGTTGCCTGGTAGAGATCGCTTTTAGTGATAAGGCCACCTGTTGTGATACTTTACGTATAAACTTGTTTGTTACCTTTGTTTTATCTCATCTTATAAAGTGGATCAATAAAGTATTATCTATCTATATATCTTATCTCTCTCTCTTAGTCTGTATTTTTGACCCCCGTCGCAAACAAAGTCTAGTGTTTTTTTTTTATTTGTAACAGGCTAGTGTTTGACCACTTTCTCACCTGATGGTAAGTGACGATGTGATCGAAGCTGGTAAACACACTAGACCTGGAATACGCAGGCTCTCAAGGATAACTGCCGGAACACCGTATTTGGCTTGGCGGCAGACTTTCAACTTGATGGTGGTAAGCTGCTTTGGTAGCAAGCCAGTCGAGCAACTCACAAAATGCTCTACCACCTCTCAGCGTGTATTTTTTTTATCTGTGACGTGGTAACTCTCAATCGGCTGATCCGATTTAGATTATATATTTTTTTTCTTGTTAGAAAGGTGTCTTGATAGAGAGTTTTTACCTGCGTTTGGTGAAAATAGGTGCAGCCGTATTCCAGATAGCCGCTCAGGGATATTTACTTAATCTTGATTTTGCCACTCTTACTATAATAATTTTCATAAGGATGTTATATTGCTAAATAATTGGCGATAAATATATGGTAAGCTATCTGCTTAACAACCACGTGGTATTTGCCACGGCCCAAGGATTTTGTAGCTTTTTAATCCGTAGGTTTGATTCCTATCTCGATGCCACGGCCTCTAATACAGTATCTAAGCAAGCTGTTAACACATCTGCGGCGATATTGCCACAGATCATAGAACAAAACTGTCATAGTGTCATACGCAAAGTCATACAATAACTGACTCTGTGAGCCAAGAGGACCCACGTCCCACCTCATTCCTCAACCCGCTTTATAAGGCAGACGCGCCTGAAAACGGCCTCTTCTTACCAGCAAATCGAACGACTGTACGCATCTCTCAAAATAAATAAAATATCGAATAATGATATTCAAAGTCTTGGTTATTTTACGACCGATAGCAAGATTAGACAAGCATTTTAGCCGCATCATCACTTTCTATCAGGTTAGGTAGTTGTCAAATTTTATAAACATTAATACCTCATTAATGTTTATGTTTGTCTAGTTAAAAATACATTATTTATCTGATCTAATTGTGAATCTAAACCATTCTTGAATGCACTTAAACACAAAAATTTCATTAAAATCTGTCCAGCCATTTAAGTGGAGTTCAGTCACATACAGAAGAATAAAAAAAATTTAAAGATATAAACGCAATATTCGCCCAAACTTTGATGCTTATGTTTGCGGAAGAAGTACCCTTAATGTTACTAACGTTGTTAATTTGGAGCCTACAATAGCCATTATACCACCATTCAGCTCTTTACACGGCGCAGGTCAGTGACTATGAACATTTTCATCAGCTGACTAACAGCTGACGTGTTACCGAGATTGGCAATTTCCCACATCAGCGCTCACGGCAATAGCTTAGAATGCTAATACTCCGTGCTAATACATTATGGGTATTAGGTATACAAAGCCTCTAAGAAGCAGAGGAAGTTAATTTCATCTCATGTGGTAACGTTAAATAACACGCTACGCTACCGTACAGAGGGGCAGTTCTGCTCCGTTTATTAAAATTAAACGTAATTTTTTACCGAATTTAATAAACGGTGGATATCATCATTTACCATCAGGTGAGATAGGGATCAAAAGTTTGCCTATAATTCATGAAAAATAAAAAGGATGCACAATTCGTGTTGTAACTTGTAAGAGACAATATGGTCGAGAATGGTAAACATGGTAACCCTATAATGACTGGCTTATCAAGATTGCTGCCCAAACATAATTTTTAATGATTTTAGCGATACATTTTTCATGTATGCGTAAACGTTTAAAATTTATATGAGAAAACCGGGTCTTACCGCGCTCGGTCTCGTGAACACGGCCGGTGCAACCCTGCCGGAACGTCGAAAGTAGTCAAAATAATGGTATTTTGAAAATCAAGGCGCGAGCAAACTCGGTTTTCTCGTATAAACATGATTGAATATCGCAAAAGTTTTAAAAAATCTGTTAATAATTTGGTTTGTTATTTTTGATAATGTATCTGTGTAAACATAATCTAAAACACCTATTTGTCTCATTCTCACTTTTGTAGCTGTACAACTCATCTGCTGTAAGTAATCACCATAGATTTTTGTGTAGTATGGGTTAAACGTTTATTTTATTTTAAGTTATTTTTGATAATTTGGACTGCCTGGTTTAGTTAGGTGAGCGTTCGCCTTCTAAGCAGGAGTATCGGGTTCAAATCCCAGCGGGATCGCAAATTTTGTCCCATAGGAAAAAATTGTGTGTCTGGTTCTGTTTGTGATTGTGTGTGCGTGATGTAAATGTTTTTGGCACCCACGAAAACAAATCATAAAACGTAGCGTGGACCTGTGAGTTTGAAAGCGTTTATGTTTAATATATTTGTGTTAACATTATTTAACTGTTTAAACCTATTTTTCTCATTCTCACGTTGAATCAACTAGTAGCTGTACAACTCGTCAACTGTAAGGTATCACCTGCACTTCGTTACCGCGCGCGTTCGTCTGACAAATTGCCCCGTCTGCACTGCGCCTTACAAATGTAGTTACAGAGCTTTTACTGCAGGCTTCAAACTGGGTCACTTTAATAAAGCTGATATTTGAAACCTGTATTGTAGAAGAGTACCTATCTATTGTATACATACCTACAAGACGCAGTAAAGTGATGTCAACGCTGGTAACGGTAACGCTAAGATTTATGTAAATGATCTGACCGCTGGCATCCTTATCATATTGTTTTTCTATCTACGGGCCAAAAATAAAATCTAAATGTTATCTTTGTCGTCTATGCAGTAGGCATCGGGTTCGATTTCGGGTGGGGGCACATTTTTCTCCCCGAGAGAAATTTATTTCTGATGGGCTTCTCTTATAATTTTTCATTTCGAATGACTATTTAGTATCAATAACGATTTAAAGTTTAACAACCTTTATCACTTAAACTTTCAACTCTTGTAACAAAGCTGTGCTTAAGTTCTTATGTAACTACTTGTAAGTTATATTAACGTGTACCTAATAATAAAAAGCTATCTGAATACGCAGTCGGGTTTTTATTTTCACTAATATATTACTGTAGTTGATGAGCTAGAAAATTCAGAATCTAAACTCTTTGCTACAATTCCAGAGAAGTTACAACACTATCCTCAAATTTAGTGAAGCCTCAAGTATAGTTGTATTCTGCTCTAGATTTTCAGATTCCTGTATAATTCGGAGCCTACACTATTTCACAGACTCTACGCAAATTTGGTTGCACAGTCGAGTGCACTATGCGCTCCCCACGGCCGGATGACGGATATCTCCTTTACGACTGAGAACACAATTATGATAGTTATTGTTCTAGTACGAAGCCAAGATATGTATGAGTTAGTCTGTCGAATTAAATTGTTCGTATTCAGTTTAAATGTAGTGCATTAAAACGAGAAGATTGATAATATACAAGCCACCTTGTGGCAGGAAGTTGCATAAGAGAGAAATGGCGTCTTCTGGCGTCGGAGGGCAAAACTCATTTTTAGGGCCTCTGCGCCCCAATAAATAAGTCAGTACCTAAGTATCATCTAATTATATCAAAGCCGGCGATAAACTTTCCGCTAAGAAATGGGGTGTCTTCGCAAAAGTCAAGAGACTGATTGACTTACGATCAAAAACGCGGACTTATAAGGTACATAAAACAATTAACGCGAATGACTTATGTCACTCAGAACCGAAAAACGTGGAGATGCTTACTCGTCTATAACCGTTTATGTTACATTGAACAACTGAAATTGATGTATTTTACAACGTGTCTTAGTATATTTGTAATGTGTAAATTTGCGTTTTGCTTCCACATTTATTATACGTACTGCAAAAGAATGGAATTCTTTGCCCTAGTCTGTGTTTCCCGATAAGTACAATCTAGGAGTCTTTAAATCTCGAGTGAACAGGTATCTTCTCGGCAAGCATGCTCCATCTTCGACCACATCGTCACTTTCCATCAGGTGAGATAGTGGTCGAATGCTTGCCTATCGAGAATTAAAAAAAGGAGATAATAAAGATACAATACAATTACGCCTATAGGCAGCTTCACACCTAGACAGCTTCTTAATTCAAAACAAGTTATTCCTTTTTACGCCGAGGGTTCTAGGTTCGATTTCTGCCTAGACATAATTCCTGACTAGAAAACATTGTGTATAGTTATGGAGAATATATTTCACCTTAGCACTTTTATAAATTCAAAGCAAACACGCAAACAATGAAGCTAAGCTAACAACACAGCGAAAATTATCCTTTCACTGCTCGAAAATAAGCAACTACAGAAAAACACTGGCAACCAAACACAAAGCTTTTATAACACTCATTGCTGGCAAATGTAGCCATTTCATTATTATCCATTTATGTGTACTGTACGAGTAATATGAAAAACAAAAAGCGTAGGAAAATACAGAGCCCACTCAGAGCAATTTCATTCGCTCTCAAGTGAAATAAAAAAATCTGGGTCAGGTGGGTACGTTATATAGGTAACTAAGATGATGTTGTTGTGACTAGAAGTGAAATTAAACTCGGAAGTATCTTGCTAATTTATATTAGCAGGCAATTTATTGAACTTCTAATTGAACTGCACGCAGGTTTAAGGAATCAGATTAATATTCAATAACGACAATAAATAAAGCTTTCATGTTTGGACACTAATACTTCAGAATATAATCTAAATAAAAAAAAATCTATTAAATTAATTTAATTTAATTATTAATTATTTATAAATTAAATTATTTGTTTTTATCTAAATAAATGGAATTAAGGAACTTGATTGGTAAAAGTTTTCTCAATAGAATTATTTGTCAAAGTTTGAACTTCCCGATTTAGAAAATAGAGGTTCTCAATCCGACTGTATGTTTTTTTATGTATGTGAAGCGATGTCTCCGCCAATTATGAATTGATTTTGATGATTTTTTGTTTGGTAAATTATACTTCAGACGTGGTCAGAGATTTTTATCGAATTTAATCAAGACAAAACCAAAATATAAGCGGTCAAGTCGGTTTTTTAAGCTTTGCTCGCGTTTTATCTAACTAACTAAATGAAAAAAAGTGTTTAATAAATTCTTTAAATATTTGAAATACCCCAATTTAATTGGTATAGTTCCCACGCAAAACGACTTTTAATATAAAATTTTTCGCTTAACCAAGATACTGAGATGTAGTTTTGATCTATTTTTTAATCTCTTTTAAATAGCTTGCCGATTTTTACCCAACAACAACAAATCTCTAAACATATCCTCGACCGTGATTTCAGTTGATTCGGTGTTCGTTCGATGTACTAGCATATACCGTATCATTGTGTGTAAAACTTAATGCGGTCATGAGAGAACTTAAGTAGCAGTTGAGGAGAGAAGTTCATTGCTACATAGGCTTTTCTAGTAGGTTCTAGGTCTTTGTGCAAAATCTAGGCTGCCAGCGGACGTGGCTGCAATTTGATGCGGCGACACGACGCGCTGCGGCATCGCGTAGCTACGGAGCCATAATGCAGTCAAAGAGTTTTACAGGCTTTTATGACTTACGGTGCTAAGCTCAAATCTTTAGACACTATTTTTAAACAACTCAATGAATATAGTTCTTGTTATTTCAGCTTTTATTCTTAGTTCGTCAAAATTCACTTGAGAGTTTTAGCGCACGTACTGTTAGAAATGGCATATGTCAATATTTACAGAGCCATAATGCAGTCAAAGACTTTCACAGGCTTTTATGACTTACGGTGTTAAGCTCAAATCTGTAGAATTTATTTTTGAACAACTCAATGAAAAAGTTCTTGTTATTTCAGCTTTTATTATATGTGCGTTAAAAGTAGATTTACAGTTTAAGCGAGCGTACTGTTTTTTACGGAACCATAGTGCAGTCAAAGAGTTTTACAGACTTTTATGAGTTCAAGCTCAAATCCTTAGGAACTATTTTTGAAGAACACAATGAATAAAGTTCTTGCTTTTATTCTTTGCGCGTTTATGAAGTTTTGTATGTAAGATTCTCTTCTTGAATGAATTCAAGAATCAATCATTAATTTCGCAGATAAGGTTTTTCTTTTTGTATAAATTATACGCAAAGATTTGTCTCACCTGATGTTGAGTGACGATGCGGTCGACAATGGAGCACTTTTGCTTAGAATACCTCGACTACGCATTTTTTTTCACATTCTTGAGTAACTAATATATGAATTATCTTAACTTTATGTATACTATGCAGTAGCCAGAAAGCATATAAGAACCTTATTGAAAATAACTAAAATTATTCTCATTCCCAATTCTACAAAGGTAATTTTAACAACAGACAATCAAAACAACAATATAAACTTAATTTGAACTGCCCGTTGGCTTTGTCGGCTGCACGTTCGCCTTTAAAACAGGGGTGTCGGGTTCGATTCCCGGCGGGAACACAAGTTTTCTTCCCAAGGAAAATTTGTGTTTCTGGTAGTGATTGTGAGTGATGAGAAAGCTTCCGGCAACCACAACTTAAGTCGCCGAACTCACTGTGGGGATGTGAGAGTGAAATCGTTTATCTTACAAAAAAAATACAAAATTTATTTATTAATCAAACCTAGTCTCAACTTCTATTTCTCACGATCCCCGCTCTAGCACAAGCCTTCATCATAAAATGAATGAAACAATATATAAAATGCAACCATAATTTCAATTCCTATCGCTTTTCAATACTTCTCTTTCTTATAGAACCTATAAATCTCGTCGGAATTTAATATAAAGACTACAAGCTCACATAAATCTACCGTTACTTATTTATAAGTTAAAGCCCCTGCTTCAATGAGAATCGTACGTCATAGAAAGGCTTTAGAGGCATCTTTATGTTCACCCTTGTGTGGAAGAAATTATGAACCGGGAAGTGTTAAGTAGGACTGCAGTAAAGTGAAAACAATATTGACAGATGTCCGCCATCTACGCCGTGGGTCCTGGGTTTGATTCCCGGCAGAAGCACAAATTCCTTCTCAAAGGGCATTTGTGCTTCTGATTCTGGGTGTAATGTGTGTGTGATGTGAATGTTTCCGGCACATACGATACAAGTATTTGAACTTAAAGTGGGGATGTGAGTGTGAATGCGTTTGTTTGTTATTTTAATGTCAACTGGAACATAGCATAGCTTGGATCACATTATTTTTTATGAAGTGTGCTAATTTAATAGGTTCTATAAGCTAATCCTAGGTATAAGCTATGTCTATTTTAAATTTCATCAAAATCCTTTAAGCCGTTAAAGCGTAAAGAGAAATCAAACACGCACTCATCTACGAACTATGCACAGTATTCTATAGTAAACAGATCGCAGAGAGTTTATAATAAAGAGTTTACCTCATGTGATATATTTCATAGCAACAAGGGATCTTTTAAGGGAGAAATCAACAAAATAATGGAGGAGGATTATGTGAAGTAAATGCACCACACTAATTCTTAATATACATTTTTATAACTTTATTTATTATTATTTTTATCAACTATCATGATGTTACGTTTTTTATTTTATATATTTTATTATAAACGCATTATTTTATATTTATATCAATATTAAAGCACTTAATTCTATTCTCTTCGTTATAAAGAACGCTTTTTTGAACTGCCCGTTGGCTTAATAGGATGAGCGTTTGCCTTTTAAGCAGTTTTCTCCCCAAGAAAGATTTGTGTTTCTGGTTCCGGTTGTGATTGATGTGAATGTTTCCGGCACCTACGACACAAGTTATCGAACTTGGTGTGGGGCTGTGAGTGTCAAAGCGTTTACGTTATTGAAAGTACGACGACATAATCTACTTGTATCACTCGGTTATTCCTACCAGATGAAATGTATTGGCATAAAAATATTCCACTATTTCATATCTCAATGTATTATAAACCTTTATTACAAACAAGTACTTACAGTAACGGCAGCCGATTAATGTATAATGATCATTAAATTAATTCCCAGTACTTGTATATACCTACTCGATTTAACTTAGATAAGCAAACATTACAACAACATCCCTACAAATTACCTCACTAAATTTATCGATTCCATCAGTACGTAAATCGATCATTAAAATTCAATGTTGAAACAATGTTGCCATCGTTCCACCCCATTACCCTACATGCGGGCACTTAGGAGCACATTGGAAGCTCATCCCTAAAACGGTGATGACAGGACATGACCCCTCAGGGGTCTCGGTGCCCCTCGGTCATTAGGTGCAGGCGATAGGCGGACATTGTAAGTTTGTAGCATTGAGATTTGTAGTTTGAGAGCTGGTACTGTACTGTACTTGATTGTAAATAATAGCATAAGAGTAACAACTTGGGGAATATTGTAATAATATTTGTTAAAAAAATATGCAGAGAATACTCAAATAATTAATTACATACAATACAATACATAGGTAGAAATTTCGTAGGTTAAATTGTAAAATAGCGATGTTATCGGAGCTTATTTTTTTTAGGTTTTTGTTACTATCATGATTATTAATTTAATCAATATCTCATGAGTTTTTCGAAAGCGTCGATTGCATATTATGGCTTTAAGGTTTTTTTTTAGCATTTAATTCATAACAGATTGAGATCCCCGCTTCTTAGTTAGCGTTAACCAGTATAAAAAATTTATTAAAATTCTTTGAGACATTTTGACATGATTAAGTAACAAATAAACGTTAAAATTTTCACGTTAATTATATTCGTTCAAATAAGCTTTATGTAAAAGTCGTATTATTCGCAAGAGAGTAGAATTATCAGTAGATTTTGTCTACATTTACAAGTTTTACGACCCAGTTAGGGCGGTGGTCTCTGCCCTCTGTGCCATGGGCCCTGGGTTCGATTCCTGGCAGATTTGTGCTTCTGGTTCTGGATGTGATTGTGTATGTGATATGTAAATGTTTCCGGCACCCACGATACAAGTATTTGAACTTAGTGTGGGGCTGTGAGTGTGAATGCGTTTGTTTGTTTGTTTAGGACATAGGTTGAATGCGTGATTTTCCTAAATTTTTTTTCTTTTACTGTACATTCAGTACACATTTACCCTACTATATAATTTTACACCACCTCCCCGCCTACATCTGCATTCACTACCCTTAAGTGCGCCACCCTGCATGATTTGAGTTTAATATCCACCCTGAGTGCATTCTTTCACGGGGGAAAATACATGGGGAAAAATCAAGGGAAATGGCATGGGGTGGCAATGGCAACTTTGCCTGAGTGATGCGGGGATGACATTCGAAATGTGACGTCAGAGGGCATGTCAGATTGTTTTGTGTACAAGATTGACTGGGTAAGTTAGAAAGTTGTAAGTTATTTGTTGGAAAAGTCTGAATGTGCTCAGTCATTTTATGAGTTGTAAATGTTGTGGGTAATTGATGGTGGGGTGGTTATGGTATATATAAATGTTGTACTAAATTGTAATATGGCAAAGTTTTTACTAGTACCTGTCCCAAAGAAGTTGATATCTTTGAAAAAAATAACACAATGAAAAATTACAGCAAACATTGCTAAATATACTATGCCTTTGAAATTACCGGGTAATATAATGGTAAATATTTTTCCTCTAAGAATACTGGTTATCTAAGGGGAATAAGGTTAAAAAAAGTGATAAAAAAGAAATATTATGACTTTTTCATGCTTAATAGGCAAGCATTTGACAACTATCTCACCTGATGGAAAGTGATTATGCGGCCGAAGATGTGACATGCTTGCCTAGAAGATACTTATTCAATCTTGACTTGAAGACTCCCAGATTATACCCCTCGGGGAACAATGACGCAGACAATGAGTTCCACTCCCTCGTACGGATGATGAACGTAGAAGCAAAACGCTTCGAACTGGAGGTATGTCAACCATAAATGGATTACGTTTGGCAGTTTGAACATTACGAACGTTTTAAAATATTCAAATTCAAATTCATTTATTGATTGCGAATACAGGTGTAAACAGGTGATGACAAAAGTGAAAAAAACGATGGGTCGCCGTATCCGGCCTTTCGGCATGCAAAACTTATCTAATAAGGATACATATTATGTAAGTAATTAGGATGTTTATTTAATTACAGTTTATCTTTTAAATATTCTTCTATACTGTAATAAGCCTTATCAAGTAAAAGGCATTTTACTTTAGACTTAAATATATTAAAAGATTTTGAAATAAGTATTTCATTAGGTAAGTGGTTATAGATTTTAGGGGCATAATAAGTATGTCAAATTGTCCCAGCTGTTCTCAAGTGATGCGCCTACAAATAAACAGCATTTAATGTTCAGTCACGTTTTACGTACACGTTAGTTACAGTAAAATTAAATAGTTCATTTACAGGCAATGTAAAATTTAACAAGATTTAGGCTTGCTTGAAATATTTTGCGTACAAGATCAATAACGTTACAAAATAGAAAGTATAGCTTGTAACTCACGGTACGAACTACAGCTAGATTATCGGTACGCTACAGTCAAAATCAAAGTCAATGATGATCTGCCCGTTGGTTAGGTTGTGTAAGCGTTCGCCTTCTAAGCAGGGGTATTGGGTTCGATTCCCGGCGGTAACACAAGTTTTCTCCCCAAGGAACATTTGTGTTTCAGGTTCTGGTTGTGATTATGTGTGTGATGTTAATGTTTTCGGCGCCCACGACACTAGTCATAGAACTTAGTGTGGGGCTGTGAGTGAAAGCGTATATGTATAAAAAATAGGTTAATTCAAAATCGTTGTATATATAACTAGCCGTGCCCCGCGGCTTCGCCCGCTATTATCAAGCTAAAAAGTAGCCTATGTGTTAATCCTAGGTATAATCTATGTACATTCCAAATTTCATCCAAATCCGTTCAGCCTTTAAATCAAGAAGAGGGAACAAATATACTTACACACTTACACACAAACTTTCGGATTTATAATATTAGTAGGAAGTAGGATGCTATCCTTGAGATCAGTCATGTTTTAAATAACAACCACATCATCACTTACCATCAGGTAGGACAGCGGTCAAACGCTAGATTATCAGAGATAGATATGTATAACAATGTATGTATGAGAAAGGAAACGGACTGAGATAAGAGCTATTTAGTGTTGAACATGCACGACGTCGGTTGAACAATATTTTACATTAAGCCGCTAACAGCAGCAAATATGGGGCAAATCACATAACGTTATCTTCGTTGTTACCATGCTGTAGGATATTTCTAAATTTTTTTTTGGTGGTAAGGCATTACCATATGCGCACTTGGCGAGATATCACATGACTAGCAAAACAGTCGTAGCTGTAAAGTAGAATACATATCACCAGGCCCGATCGGTGGTCCGATGGCTATCCCACATTGACAATATGCGTAAGAAAGTTAACCAATTCTCATACGCTAAATGTTTTCATTTAAATGTTTCGTTAAATGTTACCCAAACACGAAAGTGGGGAGCAAACAAATGTTTATTTACCCTTGTGGGGTATCGTTGAAAAGAACGCTGTGAGAACAAATCCGCTTTAATAAAATCTATAATGGGAAATAACAATTTGGGGTTTTTAGACCTATTTAGTCCCGGGATGTATCTCAAAAATGGACATTTACGTATAATATCCATTATATGCTGCACCTGAACAATAAATACAGAAATCAAACAATTATTACAAAGAAAAAAGTTATTAGCATTTACCCTAAAAGATTTTCTTTATTAAACGCTAAACGCTTTAAATAGTATAATTATAATATAATGTACTAATAACACATTGATTTATAGTTTTAATTGATTATTTGCTGCATACGCGACAAGGCAAAAAAGTTCAATTTTATTTCATGTTATTTTTTTATTTTTATTTGTGATAGGCTTGTGTTTGACCACTATCTCACCTGATGGTAAGTGACGATGTGATCGAAGCTGGTAAACACACTAGACCTGGAATACGCAGGCTCTCAAGGATAACTGCCGGAACACTGTATTTGGCTTGGCGGCAGACTTTCAACTTGATGGTGGTAAGCTACTTTGGTAGCAAGCCAGGCGAGCAACTCACAAAATGCTCTACCACCTCTCAAATGTCACCTGATTAGCACCACCCGGGGACCACGTGTAGGGAGTCAGACTTAAGGGGTATCCTCCTACGGACTACGGACGTGGGTGACTCAGCCCCCATGTTTGTAGTTAAGCTACTTAATACGTAAGACGGATAGATCTTTGAGTACAGAACCATAAAAACTAATTATTCACAATGGGGAAGTTCTGTGCAATGGTCACCCTTGCATGTATTAAGCAGGCGAGCTGACGCTAATAATGCATGACGTCATAAATTGCACGACTGCAGTGTGCTCGTGACGTCACTGATTTCAGTGGGGTATAATGATTTACTGAGATTTACATCTTGTCATACACAGAGATGGAATAAAAATTTAATCAATCGACTAATAATCATAACGAAAGTATGTGTTTGATTACTTACACAATTTCCACAAAGATCTTTCGAAAAGAAGTTTGAACTGTCAGCAGGCCTCTTTGGTAGCCCGTCTACCTTAAGCAGCGTGTTTCGGGTTTGATTCCCGGTGGAAACACATTTTTTTTTTCTGATTTCTGATTCTGGGTGTGATTGTATATATAATGTAAATCCGGCCCTCGCAACACAATTCTTAGACTTTAGTGTGGGTTTGTGAGTGTGAAAGCTTTTCTGTTGTATTAAAATGTGTCAAGCATTTGTTGTCTAGACGACCTTGGAACCTGTATGTGCCAGGAGATAATACTAATTATTACAGACAGATTTCTTACCAAATAAGAATGTGTAGGTCCTTCAACGAGCTTATAAGGGAGATGATATACAAAGCGTCCGAGGCGCGCGCCCCGGGCGCTGTTAAGGTAGAATGTATGACGCGTAAGGGACCTAAATATACAAAGTGCAAGAGGCGCGCGGCCGAGCGGCGCGACTCCTCCCTCCGGCCCTGCCGCTTTGTATTACAGGGCGTGCGCCTCAGGCGCACATCTAGCGTTCATCTTAAAAGACTGCTGACTAGCGCATTCTTCAATGTATTTTTTTTCTTTTTCAACTTAATGTTGTATAATTTTTTTATCACATAAGCAATATTGCATCAGTATTTACGGCAACGTTTTTGTTTTTATTTTTTTTCCTCTACATCTATCTAATATCTTTAAACGAGCAATTCTTGTATATATAATATATGTGTAATCAGGATCTCGGAAACGGCTCCAACGATTTTCATGAAAGTTACAGATTAGGGGTTTTTCGGCCCAAGGAATCGATTTATCAACGTTTCCGGTCCGAGAAATGCTCGGTTCCCAAACTGCATTTGAAAGACCCGGTTTAAGAAACTATCAGCGCCATCTATTACGCCATGACCGATGTAAAAAACTGTTTCTACTCGACACTAGATGGAGCTTTCTGAGGCTTCAAATTCAAACACATTCTACCAAAAACAAAAAACCGAGCAAAGCTCGGTCATCCGGATATTAATAGTGTTTATAAGTGGATTTTTTAAATGGCTCTCTTTATTTATCAATGTGCCTATATTTTGTATCAAGCTGTAAGTTTCTCTACAATTAATTCATACTCGTAAATAAAATGTTTAAGACGCTGCAAATAAAGTCCAAAAAATCCAATGCTCTACACAAAGTCGACACAGCTTTGTCTCGATTCGGAACAAGTTAAGAAGTAAAGACGTTCCTCCGGTTCCTAGTTTCAAATTGTACTTACTTTTCCAATTGCATTGTGCTCCTTAAGAAGAACGGAGCACAACTTCGATCATTTTAGTGCTATTTTATTAGCAGCAATATAATGCCTTTTGTAGTGGAGTTAGTACTGTCGGATGCTACGGAGAATGGAATTGGTAGGGAAGGTTTCATTGCATTATGTGTGGATTATGTTATAACTAGTTGCGCCCCGCGAAAGTCCCGGGCTCGCGACATGTCCGGGATAAAAAGTAGCCTATTTATTAATCCAGGGGGTCAACTACCTTCATACCAAATTTCATCAAAATTGGTCCAGTCGTTTGAGCGTGAAGAAGTAACAAGCATACAAACACACTTACAAACTTTCACCTTTATAATATTAGTGTGAAGTGTGATGATTATAATATATAGTGAGTATATAAATATTGTGTATATAGTTTAGATTTTTTTGAAACCAAATATCTTAGTAATGGTCATATTTGGACGAAACTTGGAGATCCAGAGTCATATTATGTGAAGAGATTGTTTTCGATTTCACGATATCGTAGTACAGTGGTAACTTAGCATCCTTTATTTAGTGAGGGTTTTCCTACTTTGATGTCCGATGAACTGCTTAGAGTCTTCATAAATCAAACACTCACAGCCCCACGGTAAGTTCAATGACTTGTCGTAGTTGCTGGAAACATTCACATCACACATACAATCACACCCAGAACAAGAAACACACATTTCCTTTGGATCGATAACTTATATTCCCACTATCATTTCCTAGAAGTGGTTTCACTAAAATGTGATCAAAGTAAACGCAGTTCACCTCATGTTGTGGCGATCGCGGAGAGTTGGCTTACTCAACTTACCAGGTGACTTTTAGAATATTTTTGTTATCTTTGTAATTTACATTTGGAATAAAAACCTATTGCCATGTCATGTACCAAATGGCATTTTGAACAGCTAACATTGACATTATTCTAAGTGAATCATCCTTACTTTGCTCGACCATATCATCAAGTGACATAGTGGTCAATGTCAGCCTATCTTTTTTTTTATGCTTGATAGGCAAGCATTTGACCACAATCTCACCTGATGGAAAATGATCTATCTGCTATAAGAACCTATTAATGTTAAGGAAATCAAGACTAACCGTCATGTTCTGATTGAACTACGTTAAGCATTCCACACACTTAATTACTAGTGCTTAAACACTTAATTTTTCTGTAATTTTGCGAATCTGGCATTAGAGAAATTACCTTTAATGAATGCCTCTTTGGGGCCCATGTAAATAAACGATTTTTAGTTTGATTTTAAAACCTAATTAACGCTAACAAAACTCATTCACATCCATTAACAGCAAGAAGTTTCAGCGTTCGACAATTCGTATATTCGTCGATACGTACGTTCCGTGATACGTACTTTCGGTAATTTGTTTGCCAGGAGTTCCGTACGATTTCATTAATTGGGCTTAATTGCTGTGGAAGGAAGTTTAATTAGTGTGAGATTTACGTAAGCTTTCAGTACAAAGCTGTCAATGATGTAGAATAACATAACACTAACACACTCACGGCCTCACACTTAGTTGGAAGGCTTGTATCGTGGCTGTAGGAAGCATAATCACATCATATCATACACATAATCAAACCCTGAACTAAAAATACATGTTTTCTATGGGTCGAAAATTTGTGTCACCACCGTAACTCGATATCTATTTTAATTATATTTTTTATGTCGGATGCCTTCAGGCGCCATGAAGTCCACCACCAGATTCATTGCTTGCTTCTTGTATGGACTAGAGGATAGTCTTCCTCTAGTTTACATGACAAGCAGGCAATGAATAGATTTTAAAGTCACTGGTATAGTTGTTATTTTTATTTGGTACAATCAAGAAGTAAGAAAATTAACACTATTGTGATAAAATTAACAGACAAATCTACAGGCCAATTGCCTATATTTCCTAATACTATGTAGAGCAAAGAACTAAGTAAGAAAATGTTTTTCATCTTACTGATTTTTTTTTAAATTTCACTGACACTGTTTCACTGAAACTTATGTACTGTTTTATAAGTGCTGCTCATGAAGAACATAAATAAAGTGTGCTCACCTTAAAAGAGACTATAAGAAAGTCTTAATGAACACATTCTTGGATATTTGGAATCTAGCAGAATAAGTAACTTATTAGCCTAATCTCAGCTATAAAATTAAATGTAATGAAATATATTTATTTGGCACTATAAACAAAATAACATAAAAAAGACAACATAAACAGCTTAAAAAGCAACATAAAAAAGGTGATTAAACATAACAAAAAAAAGTACCAAAAGGTTCGTGACTCAACATATTTGCCAAGTGTAAAACTAGGCGCTGGTTTTCAGTCACACCCCAGATGTTCAGTCACTCCCCAGATTTTTAGTCACAATCCAGATTTTCAGTCACAACCCAAGCTAGATTGTAACAAAAATAGGGAACACGCTATCATGACCTATAATAGTTCAACAATATATTTTTCTAATGACCCGAAATAATCCTGTATTTTTCTCAAAGAACATGTTACATCAGAAAAATAACGCGAACACTGAAACGGCTCAAAGCCTTATATTTTGGAAAAACAAGAAAACTAAATCACAACCCCTCTTCCTGTCTGCACCTATATTTTTAATAACTCTTCTTCTTGAATTTTTTTCTCAAACAACATGTTACATCAGAAAAATAACGCGAACACTGAAACGGCTCATAGCCTTATACTGTGGAAAAACAAGAAAACTAAATCACAACCCCTCTTCCTGTCTCCACCGGCGCATCCCTTAACGGCAATTTATGACGTCACGGGGCATTAGCGCACCCAACCGTGGGTATTTTAATGCTGTGACTAGTACCTACATGCGTTGTTTTGCATCTGATGAGATATATAATTACATATTTTTATCATAGATACCATTTGACCAGTCTCATCATACTTCACACTAATATTAAATGTGTACGTATGTTTGTTTTCTCTTCACGCTTTGAGGACTGAACGGATTTATATGAAATTTAGAATTTAAATAGCTTATCCCTAGGATTAATATAAGGTATTTTTAACGGGCTAATCAAAGTGCACTTTTTTGGCCAAACGTTTGCATATATTGAATAAAAAAAATGAAGAACAGTCCTAGGTTCGATTCCCGGCAGGATCCGTTCCCCGTAAAGTTCGTTAATTTCCCGTTAAGTACAATCTAGGAGTCTTTAAATCTCGAGTGAACAGGTATCTTCTAGACAAGCATGCTCCATCTTCGACCACCTTTCCATGAGGTGAGATAGTGGTAAAATGCTAGCTTATCTTATATATATATAAGAAAAAAAAAGACGTGTGTTACTCGGGGACTGCCGCGGTAAAGCTATTGCATAGCATTTTTTATCAACTTATGCTATTATAATTATTTATTTTATTTATGCAGTATTTTTTTTCCTGCCACTTAGAGGCGAATTGCTGAACTAAAGAGACAAGCGTGATATTTCAAAAAAGTCATTAAAAGTTCTGCTATTCATCGATAGATGGCAAAACTAAAAAGTATCACCGCTGTGCCGGTCGGAGTGGGGAGGTGTTAGGTTATTTTCGTTACGGAATTTCTGGATTCAGTCTCCACGCTCAAGGCCCGCGATAGAAGCTATGCAATAGCTTAAAAAGAACCCAATTTTCCTTCGCAGGGGACTTTTGCACTGGTTCTGGGTGTGATTGTGCGTGAGTGTAAATGTTTCCGACACCCACGATACAGGCCTTTGAACTTATGGGGCTATGAGTGTAAATGCGTTAATTTTAGGAATTGGTTACTAACTTACCTGTTTGTTACATATACTACTCAGAAGTTTTGGTTTAGCAGAAACTTCTGAACTCAGACTCAAGTTTCCATACTTAAATCCAACCTAAAAGCATGACAAGGGTGATGTAGGTGATATAAATTACTACCGCCCCGGTTACGCACAGGTGTAATTTTGACAAATAAAATAAAGAAATGGTTACTGTGTATACAATACAATACATTACAAAAACTTTATTGTACACCAAAATATATAATCGGTATGTATCGACAGTGTGAAGCGACAGTAACAGATAGAAAAATGTCTATATAGAGTTTTTTATAGGATTTTAGAAGTCCTACAATTCTTTAGTACATCATTTTTATGTATCTTTTAAGGTCTAGCCTACGTACGCCATGTACATTTATTTTTCGGCGACTAACGAGTAACTCTAAATACTCATAGCACAGAATACCTAACAATACATGTACCTCCTACTAACTCTACGCTAAAGAACTTCGTGCCTCCTGTAGTTCGACCCAGTGATTAAGCTGTATTATACAGTACCTGTACCAACTTTATGTACTCTGTGACGCAGTACCTGGCCTCAATGAAAATGGCCATTAGTAGATTGACTGGAGACTCTATTCAAGCACTAACTCGAGGCTAATTAATATACCTAATTAATGAATTACACGAGTTAAATCCCCCATGCCCGTTTTACCATCTAACAACAAGACAAACAGGCAAACGTCATCCATTTATGGTTGACATACCTCCGGTTCGCTCGAAGCGTTTTGGTTCTACGTTTGTCATCGGTACTGCAAAGGAGTGGAATTCATTGCCCGCGTCTTTGTTCTCCGAACGGTATAATCTGGGAGTCAAGAGTGAATTTTTTTTGTCAAACACTTGTCTCTGGACACTTGGGTTTTAACAAAATTATATCAAAACCTTTACTGTCGAAATCCCTCCAGCCGTTTGGAAGATACGAGGTAATAAAGAGATTTTCATGAGAGTTCTAGCAGCTAATCAGATTCATTCTAGGCTAGCTATATTCTTTGAGAGGTTTAGCGAGTTTACCATCCACAATCACATCCAGCAAGCTTTTAAGACCTCTAGATTATATCTAGATAGTTATTGTACAACTTATTATATTTTATTATCAACACGTTTCAGTGACTTTACATAAGAATATTCCAGACGAAATATCACCATAGCATAACTGAAGTTGGCATCTCTATAAAACATAATTTTTGATACATTTATTCTTTTAACTGGCTTGTTTGAAGATGAAGAAGCATCACGAACGCTACAGTGCTAAAACAAACAAACGCATTCACACATACAGCCCTAAACTAAGTTCAAAAACTAGTATTGTACGCGCTGGAAACATTTACACACAATCACATCAAATTAAAAAATTGTACTCCTGCCGGGAATAGAACCCATGACCCACGGCGCACAGGGCAGAAAATTGTCCACCGCGCCAACTGGGTCGTCAGATCAAAATCCTGACTACCAACCTCCATCATCATGACACCAAGACCACTTTGACAAAAATGCATGACTGCAGAGAGAGTGAAGGAGGGGGGAGAGAGAGAGCTTAATAGTAGAGCCATGTAAAGCTTTTAACTTTAAAGATTGACGTTAATGACTTCGTGGAGCTGACTAGGAAGACTTTACAAAGGGTTAGGCAATCTAGTCACTTCATTTACCTTTACTATGTACATCAAAGAGCTTACTCAGTGTAATTACTTCAACGTCATTTGCAGTACACAACATGATGGCCGTCGCTAATAAAAAGAAAATCAGCAGCAAAATAATTTGTTACCTGCATTTAATTTTGTAGCCTGCATTCTACTTTTATGAACATAAACGCATTCGCACTCTCAGCCCCACACTAAGTTCATAGACTTGCGTCGTAGGCGCAATAAAAATGTAAATCGGATTATAAAGGCTGAGGTAACAAATAACATAGTACCAAATTGAGAACCTCCTCCATTTTTCGAAGTCGGCTAGTAAAGAAAAATGTTAAGGTTTCAAACCTTAAAATGTTCCTTTTTTTATGCTCGATAGACAAGCAATTGACCACAATCTCACCTGATTGCAAGCGAGGACGTTATCAATAAGTACAACATGTAACTAACTGTAAAGTTAGTCTCGTTGGTCGGTAGTAGCTTAAAACTATTTCGGTAGATAATGTCACACGTCGCCAAAAGACGTTAATAATAAGGAAATGATAATTTGGGCAGGGTTTGAGTAGCTTAGCGGTTAGAATAATAGGGCCTGACACTCTATTGCGGGTTCAATCCCCGCGATATTTTTTCCTTTTCAAATTTACTATTTTACTTATATCTTATAGTAAGTACACTACTTACAGCTGCCACTCTGCGAACTTGTTACAGGTTACGCCGTGTATCCTTGTAAAGCTGCCAGGTTTCAACACGTTTCTAAACTTCGGTGTGAGTTGGAAACTTACCAGGTAACAAGAGTTAATTGTTCGAGAGAAATCCTAAAACTGTTACTGAATTACTAACAAACGAATTTAAAGTTTAAATCAACAGTAAGACGTGTTGACAAAGAAAGCTTATTATAAAATAACTATTATGATTTGCCCTTGGCTCAGTTAGATTCACGTAGAGGAACTTAATAGATCGACTTACCTACCTCTTTTGAAAAGGGTTAGTAAACATCGTTAGTGGCCGCGGTCTGCTCTGTAAGAAAAGTGCCAAAATTCCATTCTTGACCGTAAGTGCCATGAATATCTGACGATCTTTCGCTTGAAAACACACGTGCCTTGATTTTGGTAGAGACGCTGCGCTAGCTGGACTTGATATACAAAACGCGCTAAGCGCGCGCCCGCTGCGCGTCCTGTACGCGCGCCTCGGCTGCTGCTGCTGCCACTGATACGCGTGCCCTGTCCGCTTGGTATATTATGATACACTAGAGCCTATACAAAACGTCGGCTGCGCGAGGAGAAGCGTCGCAGGCGCGCGCACGCCACGCGCCTGCCGTTCGGTCGCACGCCCTGGCCGCTTTGTATATCAAGTCCCTTAGGCGCAATAGATTTTATCTTCACAGCGCCCGGGCCGCGCGCCTTGAGCTTTTTGTATATGAAGTCCCTCAGATCTATGACGCCGCGCCAAATTAAGGCAGGTATTCTGAATTACAATGCTAATACGTTGAGCCAAATAAGTATACGTATGACTAGATTTAATATGAAAAAATCAAAATTGTATTATTAGTAGATATTCGATATGCGTTAATAAATAGATACATACATAAACATATACATACATACATATAGTCTGATTGAAAAAGTTACATTAGATCATCTATTTATTAGATGATCTAATGTAACTTTTTCAATGTTCTTGACGTGTTTGGCGGCTTAATTTCTGGCAATAGTGTGGTACTGCGCCAGGCGGACTCTGCAAAAGAGTCCTACCGCTACAAATTGTATAGGTCATATTTAGAGTCTATTGGCCTATTATCACAAAGTTTTCGTCAGTGTTTTGTTCCCGTATGTTCCTTTACTAGACCTCCGCCGCGGGCTCGGAATCCGTTTGTCACGGGCCTTTTGACGAAACGTATTTAGGACAAACCCTTCCAAGGAATGGAGTCCTATCTTCATCTTGTTTCGTGTTTACCCTCCAAGGGTCGGCAAATAGACCTCAGCGGGCATTCTTTTATTGAACCTGGTGGAGATAAGGTTATTTAGAAGCCTTTTGGTAGTGGGTCGGCCTATGTTTTGGCTTATTCGTTTTGTTTCAAAACACATTTAACAGCTAGAAATATTTTGGAGTACACACAGCCCCACACTAAATTCGATGACTTGTGTCATGGGTGTCGGCAACATTTCCATCACACACACATTCACACCCAGAACCATAAATACAAATTTTCCTTGGGGAGAAAACTTTTGTTCCCATTGGGTATCGAACACGATACCCTTTATAAGGCAAACGCGAACCCAACGCGCATTCGGCAGTTCATTCATCCCACTTTTAATAATTCAGTTAAAAATCAAATTAAAACGAAAAATTACAAATAATACTTACATAAAAACCATCCTTCATTAAAAACACCCTTCGCAAATTTTACATTAAAAGCTGCACATTAAAGCTATAATTAAACATTTCTCCAAAATGAGTCATTGAAATAAGTACTAATATCGCCATAAAAATATCTTCACGCATATCGGAGGGTGTACTGTGACTAAATAGTCGTTGGAGTTATCATTGTGCACTTATGCACACGCCCACGCCCATTGTCCGATGATTCATTGTTTTTTTTATTTTTATTGGTAACCCTTTTTATCCACATCTTTACATAAATACTTTGCATGCGTTGAAATGCCACGTAAAGAAAAAAATATTTTACCTCTTTAACGTTTATGGTAGCCTAGTACTTTAACTCCATACTAAAAACTTACTGACTACAGATTATCTCCTTCATGTGTATGTTTGCCTTCTTCACCAAATCCGAGTGACGTATGAGAAAATGATTTTTTTTAATAATATTTATTCTGTTCGATAGGATGGAACAATTTCGCTCATTCTTTTTGTTGTGTTAATTATTATCAGGAGAATGTTATTATGAAAGAAAATTATTATCCCAGAATTCCCGGGGTTCCAGGACTTACGCGGATAAAACCACGGGGCGCAACTAGTATGTAACAAAACCTAATTAAGTTGATATATATAGATAAATGTATGGAGTCTAACGGGAACTTCTGCATTCGCGGCAGCACCATTAATATTGAGTTATGATGAATTAAAGTTTCTACAAAATTATGCCATTTGCAACCCTATTTCATTAGCTACCGTTCTGCACCACATACCCTTTGTACCTAAACATCTGACAGTGGTGGCCATAACAAAGGTCAAGGTCACGCGCCACAGATGTAATCGTAGGGTTGGCAAAAATATATTTTTTATTTTTTGTACGGAACAAATATCTCCGATTGTCGCACATGTAACTGTAGGGTTGTCAAAAGATTTGAAAAATATAATTTTTAATTTTTGTACGGAAAAAAATATGTCCGATTTCGACTTTCGTTCTCTGGCAGACGATTCCTGGCACGATACACATACACACCACCAAGTATTTCTACACCTTTTTGTTACAGGTTCTATATTAGTGTGATAGCGGCTCAAAAAAATTACAGTTTTGCTTGCACGACAATGTGTGCTTGCGATCTCACTGAAGCAAAAATAGATGCCATTTTATAACAAACTACAAGACGCGTTTACGACACCGTAGTCATATCTCCCGAGGTGAATGTCAACGGAGACAATAAAACCCGTCAGTCTTGACGTGAATTTTCCATACACACAATAAATGTATGAACGCTGTACGTATGTAATAAAATTTACGAACTGTGAGGGAATTCGCGCGGAGTTTTTATGCGACATCGGTTTATGAGCTTCGTATTTTTGGATGGAATAAGTTAGGGTAACGGAATAAGTACTAGGGTAAGATGGGAAAGACTACAATATTTTTTTTAAATACATAGGACAAAATATAGACAACATTTTGTAAGCTATGTGCCTAGGTGCATTTTCAACCGACTTCAAAAAAGGAGATTCTCAATTCGATTATATGTTTTTTTGTATGTATGTTACGCGATATCTCCGCCAATTAAGAATCGATCTTGATGTATTTTTTTGTTTGGTAGAGTATAGTTCAGAGGTGGTCCCATTAAAATTTTATCAAAATCGATCAAGCCAAAACCGAAATATAAGCGATGAAGTCGGTTTTTAACCTCTTTCTAAAAAAAGAAAGAGGTTTTTTTTATGTGTGTTACCTCATAACTTCTTTCGTTGTCAGCCGATTTTGATAATTATTTTTTACTTAAAAGCTGGTGCTTTCCTTGTGGTTCCATTTAAATTTGATTAAGATCTAATCACTAGTTATTGATTTATCGTTAGTAATGCGTGATTAATACATTAAATCTGATCAAGGTTCCGAAGATAAAGCGGTGAAGTCGGTTTTTTATAAGCTTTGCTTGCGTTCAATTATTATTAAAAAGAACGGTTTAATACTTGTAATTTTATTTTTAACGACATCAAGCAGAAAAAAGTAGATAAAATATTTTTACCTATAATTTCATTTACCTATATCATTTTAATTGTCATTTTTGGTATTAATTCTTTGTGTAATTGAAGTTATTCCTGTACATATACCTGTATGGCATAGACGCTAAATTCATTTAACAGACGGGCGGACGGACAGATGAACAAAGAGCTGAACCACCCAAATCAACTTCAACGAGGCCTTACTTCGCTCAGGAGATAATGTTCGTTTTGTATATATTACTATATATATACTCGTGTAAAGCACAGCTAGAAATTAAACGTAAGCAAAGCTTAAAAAACCGACTTCGCCGTGTATATTTTGGTTTTGGCTTCACCGATTTTGATAATATATAAAATCATCAAAATCGATTCATAATTGGCGGAGATATCGCGTAACATACATACAAAAAACAAAAAAAAAACATACAGAATATAATACGAATTATGAACCTCCTTTTTTGAAGTCGGTTGAAAATTGTCGACCATATAGAACTAGTTTTTCCGGGTGATCTCCCGATTCCCAAACCCAGAATGTATAAGTAATCGGGCGAATGGGACCACATCAAATAGGAACCGCAGTCCGTTTTGCGCGATCAATTTATTACATTATTTTTGTTCCGGTTTCTAGGACCAAGAACTTCGACTAATACTAATCGTTTTTAGTTGCTGAACACAATATGTGTTTCTACAAATCTCCTTAAGGAGTTTATATTTGATAAGAGAAATGTAAATATCTAGATGTGATCCTTCAGTCAAATGGTGCAAAAAAATGTTAGAAACGTAAGTAATAATACAACTCTCCTTCAACTCAATTCGTTTATTTATCATATTGATACATGGTGCACTTGAGCATTAAGAAATATTACTTACATCAATTATATAAAAAGTACATTAAAACAAAATTTGTAAATAACATACCTATAATTATTTTCAGAAATAAATGTCAGATAAAAATTAGCGACGGTCACACAAAAACGAATGAATAAAACATCCTTATCACAATATTAGCTATGACGACATGGTAAACGTTTTATTTTTCCATACTCACTCGCGAGAAACTCACGGCCCGCCGATAGCCCACAAATAAGTTATTTTTATCATCAAATTCAATGTATATGTTGGTCATTCCGGTATTACGCACAGATCGTTTCGCACATTCAACATTTATTACTAATGAGTTCAACTCGTGTCTTTTGTGTTTAAAATATACACGTGATTTTAATAGGTTCTTGTCACGCGTTCCACTGATAACTTCTACGATTTTCTCCGGACTTGTTAACATGTGCAGTACTACAATAATTATAAATTATTCTATACACTAAACAAGAAAAGTTTTACGAAGAAAATCAAGAAGAAACACAACAGTTATAAATACTCTTACGATGGCACAACAAGATGTTAACAGGATCCCAAACCTACTTACTGTAAGTGATGTTGAAATTGTGAGCCAGATAATTGGAAAAGTGGAAACCTTAGCAGAACTAAATTCAAATATTAGGTATCCAGCAAGCTGAAAAGGTAAAAATAGCACAAACAGACTTAGACAGAGTCATACCCGACACAGTACAATCTGTTACAACCATTAGCGATTTAATAGCACAACTAAGGAAATATGCTGAACAAAATTCAAAAATAATGACACAAGCCGAGGAGATTCACAAGTTGAAATCTGAGCTAGAAGATTGGAAGAGGATAGCAACATATACGCAGAAGTGTGCAGATTGTATAAAACTAAATGCTACGAAAGAAACGCTCGCGAAGTAGTGCCAGATCTTGCAGGTGGAATCACAAAGGTGTTTGGGCATTAAGAGGTTTAAATTACCTCCAGTTCCTGAAACTAGAAAACCAAGAAAAAATCGAAAACTTGTTAAACACCGGTCGGGGGAATACCATCCTCAATCTAGTTAGTAATATCATCCCGTTATTGTCACGTCTTAATTTGGATGGACCCATCGTATGCTGAATATTGTAACGTTCATGCGCAATGTTTTGGAAGACTCGGAAATAAAGACTGAATCGCCCTCTGAGTTCAACCATTTGATAACCGTAGAGATTGCCAATATTAGAAATTTTGTGGAGATGAAGAAAAATCAGGAAGAATATCATCGCGGTCCTTACAAGAAAGAGCAAGAAGGACAAATTTACAAAAGAATTGTAGATGATCTGTTGACGTCGCTGCAACCGTCGGACAACAGCGAAAGGCAACAAATGTTGTCTATGAAAGCACTCCAATATCATTCCTTATTAAGAGCGGTTTTTAAGCATGTCCAAAATGCTATTAATATACAGCAAATAAAATGTACGTGTCTCTGTTTCCCGATAAGTGCTATCTATAAGTCTTTAAATCGCAAGAAAAGTTTTCTATGCAAGCGTGCTCTATCTCCGTCCAAATCCTCACGTACCATCAGGTGAAACAGTGGTCAGATGAGGGCTTATTAAATCAAAAATCTTTTTGAAAATATTACTAAATGGACTTTTTTTTATGTTGAATAGGCAAGCATTTGACCACTATCTCACCTGATGGAAAGTGATGATGCGGCCGAAGATGTGACGTGCTTGCCTAGAAGATACCTATTCACTCGAGACTTAAAGACTCCCAGATTATTTTTCCCATTTTTCACTATCAAAATCGTTAATTCACATGGGCTCCAAAGAGGCACTCATGAAAGTTAATGATTCTACTCGCGGCACAAACCCAATTTAATACCTAAACACATATACGACTACCTCATAAATCCAAATATGCCAAACAAGAACATAGTACGGGAGCAGGACACACAAAATCCTACCGATAAAAACACGGTGCGTTACGCGACAAACGAGTGAAATAAAAATGGCCGCTTTTCACCGAATAAGCGTTACCATAAAAAAGGTTTTCGGTGAGCAAGTGAATCATAATTTATGAATTCCGGTGTCCGCCCGCGCCCGGAGATTTACGCAGGGTCATTGTGTCGGCTCTTGGACTATGTAGACTTGAGAATGGATTTTCTTTAGGGCTTTTGTTTTTATTTTTTTGCTCAAATGGGTGCAGAGTTATATATATCATAGAGATAAAGATCGCGACTGATGGAATGAACACTTAACGCTTTCACACTCACACCCCCACACTCAGTTCGATGACTTGTGTCGTGGTTGTTGGAAACATTCACACTAACACATCACGCACACAATCACAACCAGAACTGGAAACACAAATTTTCCTTATTCCTTCGTAACTAATCCAATGACAAAATAGATTTTACATATATTTTTAAAGAAAAATACTACCTAATATTATGCTTTAAAATACATTTTAAGTGTTGCAAAAACTTTTTCAAATATAATATGTTTTCAGATCTAAATAAAAACTAGCCAATAACATTAATATAACGATACACATTACCGCCGTTTACTTTGTGGAGACCCGCTTCACATCCCGCGGGTGCCATAAGCAGGCACAAAACGAAAGTTTAAAAACGAAAACTCGACTTCTAATATGAAATGTAATTAATACTTATTATAGTCTAAAACCACAAATAATGCTACCATAAAATAACTTTATTACTGCGCATGTAGGTAACATATATTTGCCATGGCATTTTGGAGCTTTTTATGAACAAACATAAATACCACATAACTTAATACATAATGAATTTAAAAACAATTAAATAAAACAACTTTTATTTACAATAAATATATACACAAAATGTCTATAGTATATAATAATGTAGCAAAAGTATATTTGGGTTAAAAATGCTCAACAGTTTTTCTGTGATGTCTACGATCCAATCATCGCTGCCGTAAAGAAATGTTGACCAATCATCTGCTTATAAAATGTTCGAACTGACGTCATGAATCAGTCTAGCCAATAGCATGCACTTTGTTATTTTGAAATTCCCATAAATTTTTATCACTTTTTATTTATTAAAATGCCTAATTAAGCATGTAATTAGAAAATAATGCTATGTGTAATACTGGAGCTATAAAGATTCAAGATAGATATATTATATCTACTATTTTATCCTCTCTAACATACGGTCCTTATTATTTATATTTCCTATAAACTATATAGGTATATCTATGCAGCAAAACATTATTACTGAAATTCACAGGTTTTAAGTCAAAAGAACTGCTCAACTGAACCTCTTATTATTCTAAGTGACTTTTTTCTTTCAATATCTATTATTCTTTGGCCTTTTTCATTTCCCTACCAACTCTGGAGTTCACTAGCTCTGCATACAATCGTTAATGAAACATAAGGGGTGTGCATCCCTTCCCATATCCCTACATCTCTGTTCATCCTCGGGGTAGCTTGCAAACAGATATAGCCTGCCCGCTAATCGTTTAACAAAACCTTCCCTATTTATCCAAAAACCACCCTTGGTACTACACCAATGGGGTGGTTTTACAGTGACGTGACGGAAATTAATTTGTAGAAAAATGAGTTGATGAAAAATGTTGAAGTCATATTTTTCTGCGGTTCATTGACTCTGTTTTTTGGAAAGATTTTTATTTCAGCAGTATCGAAAATTACTTCTTCGGATTACAAAATCATCCTTTAAGTTCTTAAATCCTTTTTTCTCTTTAAGTTCTCAAATTTTAGAAGAACTGAATTCGGCAGCCGCAGCGTAGAAGGCAGACATGTAAGACAGATGACGGTTCTGAATATTTAGAAAAATAATCTACCTGTATCATCGATCAACCAATGGACTTCGGTTATGGTCATAAGTGCGTCCTGTGTCCACGGGACATAAGCGACAACGAAATATAAGCGATAATCCCGCCTCGATAATAGCTTGGTTGGATGAAAATAATGCGACCATGACCATTCTAAGCTGATTAATTGTTGCAAGCAAAAGAAAGCTGTAATTATAAAGATAAGATATAAATAAAAGTGTTTTAGTATGTTTATGTTCATGTACAAATATATTTTTTTATTATTTATGTACGATAGGCAAGCGTTTGATCACAATCTCACCTGATGGAAAGCGATGATGCGTCTGAAGATGTAGCACGATTGCCTAAAAGGTACCTTCACTCTTGACTTGTAGAAAAAAAAAATATTACTATAAACACTATATATATCTTGTGTATATATCTAAATATATAAAAATCAATGCTTCTTTTCGTAGTAATTTTATAATTCAAGAACGGGCTCGACTATCCCAACTAAATGTTTAGGCTTTGTTCGGACTATTTAGTGGATGGTTTATGTGAAGTTTGCACAAAATCAGTCGTGCGGTTCTTCATTTATCACACCCGGGCGAAGCCGGGGCGGATCGCTAGTTTATTTTAAATAAAAGTTGTTTTATTTAATTGTTCTTAAATTCATGGTGTATTATGTTATGTGGTATTTATGTTTGTTCATAAAAAGCTCCAAAATACCATGGTAAATATATATTACCTACATATTATTATGTAGTAATAAAGTATAATATATCCAAATTGGTACAAATTGCTAGTACCTGAATAAAGGATTAAAGAAAGCCGATGAGCTCTCTTTAATGCTTTAGGTATGTACTTAATCGGTGTTAGTTTAATATTGCGACCACGTAGTTTAAAAAGTCCTGCATATAAATACTCTTTTGCAGCAACCAGCTAGTTCCCAGACGAGTCAAATATTTAAAACTAAATTTTCTCGGGACGTTTCCGCTCTAGAGTGACGTCACGTCTGCTTTTTATTTCCGTAGCGGGACTTCAATTATTGACGAAACGGAATACAAATGTACAAGGTTTAATCGGGATGAAGATTTGGCATTTATTTTGGAGTTTATTTAAATAACGGTAGCTTGGAATTATATTTGTTGTATATGTAGGTATTTATTAATTTTTAAGTTAAGATTCTATTTTTTTTTACTCTGTTTTTTTTAAGCTTTATGTTTCCCGCTTAGTTCAGGTTTGATGAAACTCAGTGTCGAGTTCTTTGCTCGTCAAAAAAGCTGAGTTAAACCTTTTTGGCATACAAAAACTCACATTAATGGTTTAAAAAATCTTTATTTTTAATGTTAGATTTTAAGATTATTGCTATTTTTTATAGAGCCAAATAAATGTGTTTTCTTTTTTCTTTCTTATTTTTGCTATAGTACCTACAAGTCATTCGCCTCGAAGTGAGATCACCCGCCTACACGGAGAAAAAAATTTGGGACAACTAGACTACCAAAGTTCTCAGAAACATATTATCTAGTCAAAATTACAGTTAATAAGTTCTTTTTACAAAATAAGCTAGTTATTACCAAATTTTGTAATTGTTACTAATTAATTACAGTTGTTACATGTAGCACTAGAATGTTAGTTACAACAATGAGTCATTTTTTTCAGTGTACGTTTTGCCTATTAGAAAAAACTCTTATAGTTAAGTAGGTATCGCTTTATACAGCGGGGCAACGCAGCCAGTATTTTGAGAGCATTACCGAACCGTTACGATTTATTTTGACAATTTAGTTTATTTCATTTTTAAGTTTTAGTATTACAATAACAAAATTGTATTTTCAACCGACTTCAAAAAAGCAGGTTCTCAATTCGACTATAATTTTTTTATGTTACGCGATAATTCCGCCAATTGTGAATCAATTTTGGTAATTGTTCGTTGTTTGGTAGATTATACTTCAGAGGTGGTCCCATATTAATTTTATCGAAATCGATCAAGCCAAAACCAAAAGATAAACGGTGAAGTCGTTTTATTTAAGCTTTGCTTGCGTTTCAATTATTAATAACAAGATGATAATTTAATAAATCGCTATAATTGTATTCCTAAAGAAAATAAAATCAAATAAGTGCCGGACCCGCGGGTATTATTTAAAAGTAGTATATGTGTTACTCTAGGGCGTAAGCTAACTTTACACAACATTTCATAAAAATTGGTCCAGCCGTTTTAGCGTGAAGAAGTAACTAACATACAAATACACTAACAAACTTTCACCTGTATAATATTAGTACGATGAATTAATTGATTGTTTTGGATTGGATACAGTCTTTTGTTCCGTTCGAAAGCAGCGGAACACAGCTAGATCTAAGGCATCTTTATAACGTATGAACCTGGATTTCCTCGCATATTCCCCGTGACACGTTGTATCTACTCCACGCTATCGTCCCGCTTTGGAAACGCTCCTTTGTGTGTTCCCTCTCCTTATGTGACAAGAGCTGTCACCTCCACCGTGTTCATATATTGCTACACGAAGAAGTTTTGAATAAATATATCGTTTTCTCTCACACTTCACACTGATAATATAAAAAGCGATAGTTTGTGAGTGTGTTTGTATATTTGTAACTTCTTCACGATCAAACGGCTGGACCAATTTAGATGAAATTTGGTTGGAGGTAGCTGACTCTTTGGTTTAACACATGACATAAGATTACTTTTTATTCCGGAATTCCCGCGGGACTTGGACTTACGCGGGTAAAACCTCGGGACGCAACTTGTATTGCATATGAGGATAATTGCTAGAAACCGTGCATCATTTGTGTCATAGTTAAGTATAACCACGTATATATTTTTTTTGCATTTGTAAGTCTCTTTTAAGATGAAATGTTAATTTGACGATGATCTCAATTTATTTTTAACTGACTTCAAAAAAGGAGTTCTCAATAATTCGACTGAAGGTATGTTTTTTAGGGTTCAAAAGGAAAAAAACTGAACCTGTATAGGATCACTGTGTTGTCCGTCTGTCTGTCTGTCAAGATCCTTTTTCTCAGGAACGCGTAAAGGTATCAAACTGAAATTCATATCAAATACTCAAGTCTACTGTCCCTTAGAGCTGTGAAAAAATCAAACTTCTGAGCCAACGCAATCAAAAGTTACAGCCGTTTATGTTGCTAATTTTTGACACTCGCAAGGGAATCAAAATCTACAGGGTACTTCCCGTGAACTTAGAATCTTGAAATTTGGTGCGAAGCAATTTCTTATAGCACAGATAACGGAAAAATTGCGAAAAGCATAAATTTTTAGTTTCATCATATAATAATTTCATTTAGCAATAAAAATACCATTACTTTTACTTATATACTTACAGTTTTGTACCTCGGTGCGCGAGTCCAACTCGCACTTGGCCGGTTTTTTTTATGTATATTACCTCATAACTACTTTCTGGGTGAACCGATTTTGATGATTTTTTTGTATGCAAGCTAGTACTTTCCATGTGGTCCCATTTAAATTTCATTAAAAATTCCAGTAACACAAACAGAAAAACTATTTCCGCTTATAATATTATAACGATTGTTACAACACAAATTCTCAACAAAGTACAGCAAACCATTCAAGAGACTCTCAAAGAGCCACATACTAAAGCCTTCACCGCCAGACAGTTCCAAAGACTCTACACTGAACGAGCATGTAAAGGAGCCGTGTAGAGCTGTCACGTGAAATGGCCTGTCATTTCAAACGATGTTTGTGTGTGTGTCCCTCAGACGCCACTTACATTGTATTTAAAAATATGAGAGCACTTGTTGGAGGGGAATAGATGTTTTTTGTTTGGAGCTTGCAAACGCTTTAGATGTTCTCTTTAGGTTCGCAGTTTTGGTACATGTTTTTCCTGTGAGCTTTTATCGTTTAGCTAAGAACCAGCTTGAGGCTCTTGACACCATTGAGCGTAGAGCCAAGAGACTTATTGGTAGCGAGCAGCTGACTAATTCAAAGCTTCAGAACATGGGTCATCGCCGGTAGCCAGTCTCTCGGTTTTTTATCGGATACATTTCGGAGAGTGTGCTAAGGAACTGTACGATCTAGTTCCCCCATCCCCGTTCAATCATCGGACAAGCAGACAAACTGCTAAGTGACACCGCTTTATGGTGGACATTCCACAAATGCGCACTAAGCGTTTTGCCTCCACATTCATTGTGCGAACCGCAAAGGAATGGAACTCCTTACCCGAGTCGGTGTTTCCTGATGAGTACAATATGAGAGTCTTCAAGTCACGAGTGAATAGGTATCTTCTAGGCAAGCTTGCTCCATCGTCGCTTACCATCAGGTGTGATAGTGGTCAAAAGTTTGCCTAAATTGAATAAAAAAAAAAAAATTGGTAATCTAATTACTTTATCAATCCAAACACAATTCAATAAATTGTTAAAGTGAAAACTTCTTTAGGCGTGTTGAGCATTTTTTGGGTGAACTCGCGTCATCGTCACCGAACGCTTTTTAGCTCGACGATGCAATTCACAAGTTACTTAGTTTTCACTTTACGACAGTCCCCAAAGACTAAAGTTTTTTTTTTGTTTTAATAGTAGTTGGTATGGTAGGCAGGTACATTTAGAAAAAGAAAATCGCTTAAGGCGGGTATTGAACCCGCGGATATATGGTGTCATTTGCCCTACTGCCCTATTGCACTAACTAAGATGAACCTTGCTTGAAGCTACCAATTTTTCCTTTTTAAATTTACTAGTTCATAATGCAATAAATTTTAGTAATGATATTACGTTACTAAAAACATAAACATACAATCACACCCGGAACTAGAAAAACAAATTTCTCTTGAGGAGAAAACTAACCCGATACACGCTACTTAAAAGACGCACAACATAACCAACTGCGCCAATGGGCAGTTCATATAGTATCTTAGAATAAACAAAACAAAAACAACATTCACACTCACAGCACCACACTATGTTCAAAGACTTGTATCGTGGTTGCCGAAAACTGAAGCACAAAAATCCCTTGAGAAAGAAAGTTGTGCTCCTGCCGGGAATAGAACCCCACTGCGAAGAGGACAGATACTTGCCCGCGCCTCCTTGGTCGTCGTTAGTGGTTAAACTATAGCTAGTAATACAAGAGGAAGCTTCGAGGGGAGATACAAAATACATTGAAATATTCATGCCTAAAGTTAAAATCCAAAATACTGTACCAATTAAGTTTAATAAGGCTACTAATAAATACTGTACCAATTAAGGGGGCTGAGTCACCCACGTCCGTAGGAGGATACCCCTTAAGTCTGACTCCCTACACGTGGTCCCCGGGTGGTGCTAATCAGGTGACATTTGAGAGGTGGTAGAGCATTTTGTGAGTTGCTCGCCTGGCTTGCTACCAAAGTAACTTACCACCATCAAGTTGAAAGTCTGCCGCCAAGCCAAATACGGTGTTCCGGCAGTTATCCTTGAGAGCCTGCGTATTCCAGGCCTAGTGTGTTAGCTTCGATCACATCGTCACTTACCATCAGGTGAGATAGTGGTCAAACACTAGCCTGTCACAAATAAAAAAATAAAAAAACTTGCTCCAGTTCCACTGGCCTCAACAGTCCATCCATAACCCTAAGAATTTATTAAGGCAAACCTTCAATGGTTGTAAGCGATTTACCGAATTAAATTTGACTCAAACCTCGTGCTTTTCCCTTTCCTACCCTTTTTCGGCAATTAAATCGAGATCAAAGTAGGGCGCCGCCAGTTTATTCCTATTTTTTCTCCATTGCAAGCAAATGTTGCAATAAAAATAAATAATGGTTTTAATTTTGCGACGAGTGTAAAGATATCCCCTCTTCCCCCTAAACCTTAATGATGGGAAATCCAGGACAACAACTTTATTTTTCGTTTTAATTTTTGTTTTATTTGAGTTTGTTTGGGAACGCTTTATGCGGAGTTATTTCGCCGGAAAAGCGGTGGCTATTTATAATTACAGTGTCTCCGAGCTTTTTATAAACTTGGCTGCTTGTTCACTGGTGTGTTCTTGTTTTTGAGAGAAATATTAGCTGTGGTCGTTGGAAACTCAGAGACAACAAGAACAATACATAAAAAAGTAAAGAATGGAGATTTTTGTTTTAAAAAAGGTACCGACAACGTCATACTTTTACAAGCTTAGTGTTTTATTTAGTAATAAAGTGTCACTAGTGTCATTAATGGTACTGTCCAATAGTATTAATACCCAAACCCAGGAATCTGACATTAGTGTTTTATTAAATGGTAGAGCTCGTCCAAGCTGAAATGACGCGCCCCACTACTTAATTAGTTTATTTAGATGTGTGAGTGCAAATATGAATGACGACACTTCGTCTGTATGGAAGCGTCGATTGTTCTGTGAACAATGGATCTGCACGTGTACAAGACGGTCGACTAGTCGGGTGATAAATCCGACTACGCTCGCGTGCGTAAATGCGAAGGTAGGGCGCGTCATTTCAGCTTAGACAATCTCTACTAGAGATATAAAATAGTGTCACTAGTACCATTAATGGTACTATCCAATGGTATTATCTCGAAACCCAGGAATCTGACATTAGTGTTTTATTTAATCAATCAATCAATCAAATTTTTTATTCTCTCTCTCTTAAGTAAACACTTTTGGCCGAGTCTAGGACTAAGATATGGAGGGACTGGTGCCTGAAGAAGGTTGATAACAACCAGTATTACAGGATTTGTCTGGAAGAGATCGCTCTTAGCGATAAGACCGCCAATTGTACCTATCTTTATAAGTTTCTCTGTAAGTTGTATTTATCTTTTGGTGTCAATAAAGAGTTTTTGTATTGTATTGTATTGTGTGTGTGTGTTTGTGTAAGTATGTGAGTGTGTGTTTAAGAGAATTTGAATGAACATGTGAAGGTGTAGGGCAGCCACTTATCAAAGTTTGTTACATCTATGTTTATTTCATAATCGTAAACAGATTTTTAGTCTGTTCATAGTTCAATGAAAGTAGTAATATTGTTACACTCACTTTAACGTTATGCGTATTTAATTCTTGAAGACTAACCTCTTTGCATATTCTATTATACAGAAAGCCACCAATATTGGAATCTGCGTAGAAAAGATGTGTTACATTTACGGATGTTATTTGTACGTACGTTTAATGTTACTAGAGATATAAAATAGTGTCTCTAGTACCATCAATGGTACTATCTAATGGTACTAGTGTGTATTAGTGTAGTGTAGAGTTTTATAAGTGCTGCTCATAAAGAACACATGAACCAAGTGTCTTTGACTAAATAGAGACTATAAGAAATTTTCTTATTTATTTAAATTGTTTCTTGAAGAAAAAGTTTATGGATACATTCTTGAATCTAGCGTTTTAACTTAAATTTAACTTACTTAATAGCCTAATCTTAGCTAGATTGTAACAAAAAAAGGAATCGTGATTTATAATAGAAAAAAAAATTGTCTCGTCTGTCGATCTGTAATCAAACCATGCAAGCTAAATTGGACCCACTATGGATGTCCAATTGCGCTCAAATTTTGTATTATTATGTATCTTTAGTGACATAATTTTGAACTGCCCGTTGGCTAAGTTGGGTGAGCGTTCGCCTTCTAAGCAGGGGTATCGGGTTCGATTCCCGGCGGGAACACAAGTTTTCTCCCCAAGGAAAATTTGTGTTTCTGGTTCTGGTTGTGATTGTGTGTGATGTGAATGTTTCCGGCACCCACGACACAAGTCATTGAACTTAGTGTGGGGCTGTGAGTGTGAAAGCGTTTATTTTTATGTTTATATTTATGTTTAATACAATGATATAGTACCATGGAGCTGGTCTAAAAGAGAGATAGCTATAGGAACTTCTGAATGAAATCTGGCTGTATTTTTGCGAATCTGGCAGTAGTCATTAAAGTTCATGAGTGCCTCTTTGGGGCCCATGTGAATAAACGATTTTGATTTTAAACAAGAGAAATTCATTGAGTTTAGGTCCGTTTGATTTGTTATGACAAGTTATCCGGTTACATAACTTTTTAAGCCTTTTTATTACAACTGGTAAAAATTTGATTAAAAAAAAACCAAACAAACGCATTCACACTCACAGCCCCACACTAAGTTTAAATACTTGTATCGTGGGTGCCGGAAACATTCACATCACACACACATTACACCCAAACAAAAGTATTACGTATTATATTTAATACTGCAAAAAAGCCTATTACAAGTGACCAAGCTTATAGATGGCTCAAAAGTTCAAGCACACTACCAGTGAGCCCATTATGTTGGTGGGATCGCAAAGCTATCGTGTCGAGTAAGCATTTTCATTTTTACTTAAATTCGCATTGATGTAGAAACTTTGACATGAAAATATAAATTGCTTTCCTGATGAATGAAATACCTGTTCTGAAAGTCCTGAAATTGCTCAAAATTTTGCTGAATTTTTCACCGAAAAATAACCGTTGCTGTCGAAGGTATTCATACCGACATACATCCAACACAGAGTTATGTTGAAACAGTGACTAAACTCCGGGATATTTGCTCACACACACATTGACGGCTCCCATGTCATCAGGAAAAATGTAGGAGGCTGGTGAGGAGGATTCGAGGGAGTATCAATAATATTCTGAATATAAAGAAAGAAAGAAAGAAAATATTTTTATTGTGTATAAAGAATACAAGCTATTCTAACTAATTACTTTAAAGTCATATGTATATATAATTTTTTTTTATTTTATTCAAGATAGGCAAACTTTTGACCTGTTGGTCAAAAGTTTGCCTTTTGAATGAAAAAAATTATACATATGATCTCACCTGATGGTAAGCGACGACGTGGTCGACGATGGAGCAAGCTTGCCTAGAAGATACCTTTTCACTCGCGACTTGAAGACTCCCATATTGTACTCATCAGGAAACACCGACCGAAAACGCTGAGTGCGCATTTGTGGAATGTCCACCATATAGCGGTATCGCTTAGCAGTTTGTCTGCTTGTACGATGATAGAACGGGGATGGGGGAACTAGATCGTGCAGTTCCTTAGCACACTCTCCGAAATGTATCCGATAAAAACCGGGAGACTAGCGACCATGCGGCGATGACCCAAGCTCTGAAGCTTTGAATTAGTCAGCTGCTCGCTACCAATGGCTCTACGCTCAATGGTGTCTAGAGCCTCAAGCTGGTACTTAGCTGAACCGTCCCAAAGATGAGAACAATACTCCATACATGATCGGACTTGTGCTTGATACAAATTAAGCAACAGTCCCGGTGTGAAGTACCGTCTCACCTTTGCAAGGATTCCCAGCTTTTTTGCAGCTAGTTGGGCTTTTGAAGTATAGTGTGAGAAGTGTCATAAATCACGCTCAAATACTTTTATGATATAGATTTGGGAAACATTTTTAGCATAACATACAATAAACAATTTTTCACACAGCCCCACACTAAGTTCAATGACTTGTATGGTATAAATCGTAGGTGCCCGAAACATTTGCATCACACACCCAAAACCAGAAACACAAATTTCCTAGGGGAAAAAGGTTGTGTTCCCAACAGGAATCAAAGCCAATGCCATTGCTTAGAAGGCGGACGCGTACTCAATTAAGCCATATTTCGGGTGTATATTGACCCGAAATGTGACGAAGCACTGTTTCTGCAGTATACATCATAGAATGAAATATATCGGGACGGAATTTCGCCACGACCATGGCCCGGGCGTTTGGAAAATTCATTTGAATATCGTTCGCGTGACACCCAGATACAGAGATGCGGCCTCGCGAATACCCTCACACGTTTAATGGACGCGGAGGAATAAATGCTTCGTTTGATATTTGAGCTGCTTTTTCTTATCCATCATCGAATACTATTATAAAAAGAAACAACGTTTCACAGGCGACAGCCGACAACCAACCGTTTATTCAACATAAAAGAACTAACTAAACGCATAGACAATATCAATTATCTACATTTAACCCAGAGACTTATTAACTTCAAGCATACTAATAGACAGTGCTACATTATATTTGATGTAACCGATTATTATTTCTAACACCCCAACTACATCAAATAAACAAATGTTTCTAATAAACTATATAGTACTATACCATTATTTAATTTACAATCTTACTAACCCCCATCCCTTCAATACAATCATAATGTTTAGTAGCACTAAGTGCCTTTGTCAGGACATCAGCAGGCATAGCAGTTGTTGGCAAATATTTTAAATTTATAATTTTATCGCTGACGGCATCTTTTACAAAATGATACCGAATATCAATATGTTTATTTTTTCTATAACACATATAATTTGCCACCAACTTCTGCGCACTCTGACTATCGTTATACAAAAGTACTGGATTCATAATGTTACCCATTATTTCACATTTCAAAACTTTTAGATACATAGCTTCTTTACACGCTTCGGCTATGGACATATATTCTGCCTCCATGCTAGACAGTGCAACAGTTCTTTGCTTTTTACTCTCCCATGAAATAGCTGAACCTGACAATAGAAAACAAAAGCCTGTATATGATCTGCGATCTACAACATTGCTAGCCCAATCAGCATCAACATAGCCCACGAGATCAGCATTTTTCTTTTCATACTTTAAACAATAGTTTTTAGTATTTTTTAAATATCTAAGTATTCTTTTCGCGTAATTCCAATGAACATTTGTGTGACATGTATTGAACTGACTTAGAAAACTGACACTAAATGATATATCTGGCCTAGTGAGCACAGATAGATACATGAGACTTCCAATCAATTGTTGATATGGAATTCCACTATCACAATTTTCACTCTTGTCAACATTTAATTTACATTCCATTGGAGTTACAGCGACTTTACAATTTACCATGTTAAATTTCTCTAGTAATTGCTCTACATACTGTTCCTGATCCAAGGTAATTATATTAGATTTTTTATCAATTTTAACTCTCATACCTAAACATTGTTGAACTTCTCCTAAATTCTTTATCTTAAAATTAGAACTCAAAACTGAAATCAAATTTTCAGTCTCTTCTTTACAATTGGAATAGACAAAGAAATCATCTACATATAAAGCAATAATAATCTTTATACTATCATTCATTTTTGTGAATACACATGGCTCTAACTTACATTTCTTAAATCCTAATTCACATAAACATTTTTCTACTCTTTCATACCAAGATCTGGACGATTGCTTTAAACCATAAATGGCTTTATTTAATTTTACAATAACCTTCTTCTTATTATTATCAAAATCAATCTCTGGCTGAATCATATAAATGTCTTCTTTGAGATAACCATTTAAAAAAGCTGTATTTACATCCAAGTGTGTTATATCGAAATTTAACTCTACAGACAAAGCAAATAACAGTCTTAGTGTTGAGTGTCTAACTACAGGGGAAAAAGTTTCTTCGTAGTCGATACCAGGCCTCTGCATGAAACCTTTAGCAACTAAACGCGCTCTATACCGCACACTGTTATCATCACTATTAACCTTTTTTTTAAAAACCCACTTGCACTGCACTAAAGTTTTATCAGAAGGCAGCTCTTCCACTGGAATCCATGCATTATTCTCTTCAAATGCTCGCAGTTCATCCTTCATAGCTTGAGTCCAATTTTCTTTGTCTTGACTATTCAAAGCTTCTCGAACGGAGATTGGATCACGGCTGCATTCAGGATTTGATGAAGAACATAGGTAACCAAAACGTTCAGGCGGCCTTCTTATACGTTTAGATGTCAATACTTCTACCTCTTCTTCAGTGTCTTCAGATTGCTGTAAAGTAGAATCTAAATCAGTCAAGGCATTGAGATATTCAGATTCTGAGGAAATGCTTTGATCCGAGTGATGTGGCTCACTCTCAAGCTTGTCCTCCTGTTTATCTTCACTGTCCGTCTCTTTTGATTGACAAATATCCCCAACTGAAACTAATACACTATCAGCGGAACATTTCTTTTCAGTTTTTTCATGACAGATTACATCTCTGCTTATTGTGATGCATCTTTTGATAGGATCATAAATTCGATATCCCTTCACGTTTTCAGAGAATCCAACTAGGATGTGCTTCTTTGATTTAGTATCCCACTTCAGCCTTTTTTCCTTGGGCACGTGAACCATTACCTCACTACCGAATATTCGAACATGACTCAAATCTGGTTTTGTATTAGTCCAGAGCTCAAATGGTGTTTTGTTATTTAATCCTGATGCAACAGATCTATTTCTTAGATGGACAGCAGTATTAATAGCCTCTGCCCAAAACTTCTTGTCCAAGTCTGCATCAAATAACAAGCAACGAGCTCGCTCAACAACGGTTCGATTTAAATGCTCACTTAAACCATTTTGCTCAGGAGTGTAAGGATTAGTTTTTTGATGAACTATACCAGCATCCTTCAAATAATTTTCAAATTCATTGCTACAGAACTCTAAGCCATTGTCTGTTCTTAATATCTTTATTTTACTGCTCTGTTGGTTTTCAACCATGGATTTAAATTCTTTGAAATACTTGAAAGCTTCACTTTTAACTTTAAGGAAGTACACAAAAGCCATACGGGTGTAATCATCAACAAAAATAACGAAATACCTTGATCCGGCTAATGAAGTTGACTCCATGGGTCCACAAACATCAGCATGTATTGTATCCAAGGGCTTGCTGCTACGCGTTCCTGCATGACCAAATGGCAAGCGTGACTGCTTTCCCTCACAACACACTGCACATGTATTTTTGTTGTTCACTGACTTATCTGAGTAAGATACACCCATCACTGCACCATCCTTCATTATTTTTAAATCGTTAGGATTCAGGTGGCCTAATCTTCTGTGCCACGTTAAACTGCTAGCCATTGAAGATGTAAATAAACAATTTTGGCACTCCATGACCAACTTGTAAACACCATCAATTAGGTCCGCCACAGCAACCAGTTCATTTTCTTTATTAAAAATATTGCAGCTTTTGTCTTTAAACTCTACTCTGTTGCCGTTTTTAATCAACTGACTAATTGATATTAAGTTTGCAGCCAGGTTAGGCACACACAAAACTTTTTTCAACGTTACTTCATATTTGCATTTTGGAGTCACCGTCATGATGTTCACATCACCCGAGCACAATACTGGCATAACACTCTGATTAGCTGCTATAATCTCCTTGATACTGGGTATAAAACATGTATTCTGCATCATGTTTTGATCCGGCGTCATATGCGCGCTTGCTCCACTGTCCAAATACCAATCTTGTTTTCCATAATTTCCACACAGGAAAACAGCCGAAAATGCGTGCGTTTTCTTGATATTTTCACTCTGCTGCTGGTTATTTAGTTTACTAGTACACTGACTCTTATAATGACCAAATTGTTTGCAACCATAACATTTTATTTTCGCCATCTTATCTGACTTTTCGTTGTTCACACGGTTCATAGACAAATTACCGCCATGACGATAAGAGCTGTCATTCCTGCCAGTGCTGCCAACTTTAGAATATTGTTGTCGGTTGTGCTGCCCTCTACTCAAGAATGCATTGCTTGCTTCGCAATCATCTCCCGCCAAGTCGATGATTTTCGTTTTCACGACATCAGCAGTAATGGCGATTCCGGAGTGCTCTATTGCCATTATCATTGGAGAGTATTTTTCTGGTAATCCTGCTAGCATTAAACATCCAATCCACTCGTCGTTCACGGAAAAACCAGTTCCTGACAATTTCTGCGCCGTTTCCATTATTTGCGTGACATAATTTGTCATCGACTCGCAGTTGTCGAGCCGAATCGAAATTAAATTTCTTAACAATGTTATTCTTCGGGAAAATCCAGAATCGTCAAACATAGTCTTCAACTTCTGCCATAAGACGTTTGTTGACGAAGCTTCTTTTATATGAACATATAGCGAGGGATCGATAGTTAAAATTAACTTGGCTTTCGCTTTTGCATCTTCTGCGGCTGCTGATTCTGGGCTTTCTTGCTTGATACAACTCGCCATGCCCTCCAAAACCAACAAATTCTCCGCGGCAAAAGCCCATTCGTGGTAATTTTCGCGCCCCTTCAACTTCGGCACGTTAGATAAGAATGAGTTCGTAGCCATTGCTGTAATTTCACTTTTTATCACAATAACCAATGTTAGCTACCAAATACACCAACTTTTAAACTTTATTTTAACATTCAGCAGAACTAAAGGGCATTTCTGAGATTTCTGAGCCCATAACCTATTATAAAATGAAAAAGCGTTTTACAGGCGACAGCCGACAACCAACCGTTTATTCAACATAAAAGAACTAACTAAACGCATAGACAATATCAATTATCTACATTTAACCCAGAGACTTATTAACTTCAAGCATACTAATAGACAGTGCTACATTATATTTGATGTAACCGATTATTATTTCTAACAAATACCATGGTATTTCGATCTCGGATCCGCTTCACCCTAAAAATCTTGACCATTCATAGTTAAAATTCACTCTCACTCCGTATAAAACTAGTCGTTTGCCCCTAACGAATCCCATCCTATCCTACTAATAGCTCTGCCGCCTTTAGAGGAAGTTTCCGCTACGCAGCTAGCAAATGCTGGAACAATATCCCTCCGCCGATGAGGAACTTGCAAAATATTCAAAATTTCATGATAACACTAAAAAATATATAACTGCACATCAAAAACAAGAAGAAACTCTTCGGCATGATACTAGTGCAATATAAGCTAGCCATGCCTAAATTAAATAAAATCTTACCATTATTATTGAACTACCTAAATATTGTAACCTTTAAATTTGTATTGTTAATGTGTTTTTCTTTCTTTTTTTTCCTTATTGTTTTGTTGTTCATACTTGTGTGTGTATTGTATGTCTGTGCCGTTACTTCACCAAACGGCTCATGCGGAAGACCAGCGCTGGTGTACAGCCAGTATTATGCTGAGTTGGAGTCGATTTGTGACAAACTGTTTTTGTTTCTGCCTTTCGTGTGTCTTTTATGTTTTGTCACAAATAAATTGCTTTTATTCTTTTCTATTCTATTCTAATATTATAAATGGGAAAGTTTTTGTATGTATGTGAATGTCTGTTACCACGCATCTCCGTAACGAATAACCCGATTTTGATGAAATGTAGATAGTTTAGGTTCCGGAATAACACATTAGCTACTTTTTAACTTCATTACCGCGGGCGAAGCCGTGTCCCGCAGGCTAGTATATAATAAAAGAGAAAACCTTTGATGTATTTCGCTTTTTTTATATTAATTATTGGATTTCTTTGTCTGTTGGTAAATAAGAGGATTTATTTGATATATATATACGAGTAGTTTCAGCGTTTAACATGTAGCCGTTTTTTGAGATAGACCCCGAGACAAAATAGGTTAAAAAACTGAATTTGGAGGCCTACCAAATTGTTATTTTCCAAAATAGATTTAACAAAAAACGGTTTCGTATTCTACTGTAAACATCAGCAAATTGATTTTAATGAGTCTGTGAGAGAAGGATCTCAATTCGACTGGACTTTTTTGTATGTATGTTACACGATATCTCCGCCAATTATCAATCGATTTTAATGATTTTTCTTGTTTGGTAGTTTGCTTCAGAGGTGATCCCATATAAATTTTATCGAAATCGATTCAGTCAAAACCAAAAGCGGTGAAGTCGGTTTTTTTAAGCTTTGCTTGAGTTTAATTATTAATTCACATATCAATGTAGCAATTGTTTTTTAATGCTTTATTTAAAGTATGTTGATTGATAATATTTTTTCGAATAACTAAAATTATATTTTTCTTTTTTTATTGTCAATACGTTTTCTTTCTTATCGTTAATTCATTATTCTTGCTTCTACATCAAAGTCATTAAGTGCATCTTTATCTCCGGCTCCATTACCGCTAGCGTTACTCCTTCGGCAATTTATCAAAACGTCGTTTATCATTGCATTCGGGTGCAGTGATTAAGTCTTCTCGGTGAAGGGTGGTGAAGTGATTAGTGGTCTGTCTAGGGTAGGGATGAAGAAGCTTATTCAAATAAAGACAAATACAGCGAAGGAGTAGAACTCATTGCCTGCGTTTTTGTTCCGTGAACAGTACAATCTGGGTGTCTTCAAGTCAAGAATTAATAGGTACTTTCTAGGCAAGCATGTCTCATCTTCGGCCGCATCGTCACTTTCCAACAGCTGAGATAACGGCCAAATGATTGCCTATCATAAAAAACAATATTGGTTTGGTTTGGACAAGTCTCCAAACCAAACCAATATTGATTTTTGCAAAACGAAAAATGTTGTTTTTGTTTTTTACCCAACTGCCAAGGAAGAGTTATGGTTTTTCGCGCGTATCTTGTATGTATGTAAATGTCTTAGTACCTTCCAAACGGCTAGATGGGTTTCGACAGCTAAGGTATTGCTAAGGTATATTAGTCTTAAAAACCCAAGCGTCTTCAGATAAGTGTTTGAAAAACAAAACAAAATGGTGAATTTTAGCGCGAAATGCTACGTTAATAAAATTAACCAAACCTATCTGAAATGAAATATGTAAAATTGCATAAAAAGTAGGTTCACATCTTTCGCAGTCGGGTATTATTAATTTTTAGTACATTGACTTGTTAGTTATTATGTATTGAATGTTAATTATGTAAGGTACTAAATGTTAATTATGTAAGCGATAAGACCGCCCAATGTACTACCTCATATAACTGTATTATTTTAAGTTCTACAATTGTACTTTTATTTGGTGTGCAATAAAGAATTATTGTATTGTATTGTATATATTATTTATTACATATTGTAATATTATATTGCTTAGTGATAATACGAAAAAATATAATACATTAATCTAAAAACTAAATTAAAATTAAACAAAAAAATCTATAATAAGATATAAATATGTATTGTATTGTACTTTATGTCCTAAGATACGCGTCCGTTGCGATTAACTAATTATAATTTATTGGCGCCTTATTGTAGAAAACGTCATTTATCACAAACTAATCATTGACCTCTTGCAAATTGGACTGTCCGCGATTTGGACCGGCTGAGAATTGGACAATCCGCTAATTGTACCTGCCGAGAATTGGACCATTCGAAAATCAGACCGCCGCCGGCGCATCGGACTAACTGCGAAACAAAACAGATCAAAACAGATATGTTTTGAATAAAAAAAATATTTAAAGGTATACATGTTTTTTACCGACTTCCCAAATAAGGAGGAGGTACTTAAGACGACCGTATTTTTTTTTTATGTGTGTTACCTCGTATTTTCTCTCCACGTAAGCCGATTTCGAATTTTTTATTTTTATTTTGAAAGATGTTGCTTTCTCATTGATCCCATTTAAATTTGATCAAGATCTGATCTGAGTTCTTGAAATATCGTCAATAATGCCTAATTTGCGGACTATTTTGACGATGTTCTCGTTTAACCGACTTCAAAAGTTACCTCATAACTTCTTTCCTCGTGAGCCGATTTTGATGATTATTTTTTTATTTGAAAGCTGGTGATTTGATCATGATCTGATCTCTAGTTTTTGAGTTATAGTGAATAATGTGTGTTTAATACAATTAAATCTGATCAAGGTTTCGATGATAAAGCGGTGAAGTCGGTTTTTTAAGCTTTGCTTGCGTTTAATTATTAATAGTTAAGTTTTTTTAGTTATATACAAACTAAGTATCTATACTTACAAGATAACACAAATTAAATTGAATTAATCTCTAACTTGGCTCATTCATTAGAAGTTGATATACAGATTTTTATTATAGCTCAGGCACTTTTATCAAGTTCATGGATAAGCTCCAACTCCTAACTATCTTACCTTGTGTATAGAAATCAGGCAATATATTAATATGTCGACTTGCAAAGATCTCCTTATTAAACTATATTTCAATATTTCGTTTTTTATGAAGTTAATATTAAAGTATCTATAAGAAACCTTCAGAAGGTAGAACCCACCCACTTGAGTGAGGCATCAAAGACGGAAAAATCTTCATCAGCAAGAAGAGGGTTAAGTCTATCAATCAGTTTATTTACGCTCCTTGGTTTCTTGATTACGAGGGGAAATATAAAAGTTAGGCATTTTTATTGAAAAATATTAATCATTGATGAAAGGTTGCGAAGATTTATGATTATGCATATGAGCATGAGAAGTCTTTTATAATAAATACGCTTTCAGAGCATTTTATATCAAGGTTTACCTTTCGTATCTATCGTATGTATGATTATTTGAACCCTGTGTACTACTTTTATATAAAGAAAATTATATTATACTATTTTTATATTACACTAGCAAACCCGGCGAACTCCGTTTCGCCACTATAAACCTCACGGAGCCCGAGACCTTTCCAACGAATGCAAAACCGTGGAAATCGGTTCGTGCGTTCTGGAGTTATAGCGTCAGGAAGGAAAACCCGACTTAGTTTTACATAGTAGATAGATTTTTTATATTATACTACTTTATATTACCGATACTCTGTAATGGCTACGGCTGCGGGATTATTTGTCTGAAAGCGTCAAAATGTTATATTCTTTTCACACATTTTTTTGCAAAATCAGTGCTGGGATGGATATTATGTATACTTAAAATGTTATATGTGAGAGAAAAACAAACAAATATAGGCTAAGGGGTTAGTAACGTTCAAGGTGTTTTGGAATGGGCAAACTGGGCACAATTTTTTTAAGTGAGATATCTTTAGCTGCGTTTTACGCTTTTTTGGAATGCTTAAAAAATGTTAAACTCGCGTCAGGACACGTGACCAGATCGAAAATTTGTAAGACGAAGGATAGGAAGTAATATCTCCCTTACTTTCTACCGCGCGGCGAAAAATGGTCAAGTTTTCACTTCTGCCGCCATTCCCGGAGTGCAACCCGTTGTTTTTTTGTTTCACCTTCAATAATTACGTTATACTATATTACGTTATATATATGTATTATATATTTACGTATATATATAATTACGTTATATATCTGTATTATATACATGAAAAACAAAATTTTTAAATTAATTATCCTTTTATAGTTCAAATATATATACTGCACTGCTGCCATTCGTCCTAAAGGTGCAGAGAAAATGGTGGCCTTTTGCCTCTGCACCTTCAGGACGACTAGCAAAAAATGATATTGGCCTCGATTCTGATGTCACACACTAAATTAAATTTAAACTATTCCTGTCTTTTACAAAATAGGAACACAAGACAGAGCTAGCATACTGCTGTGCTGTCAAGTTAGTCAGAACTTAGATGTCTATGCAAGCTTAGTGGAGTATGTTATTTATTGGTGTTGACTAAAAACACGCGCCTTTCTGCTGTTCATATTTTAAATGATAAACTAGCTTGACAGTTCTAAAATGTATGCTATCTCTGTCTTTTGTTTATATTTTGTAAGAGACAGGGATAGTTTAAATTTAATTTAGTGAGTGTACATCAGAATCGAGGCCAATAGCATTAACTCTATGGACTTTGTCTGATCAACAAATGAATTGAAAAATTAAATTAAGACCTCATTGTACTGTTTTTTGTACAAAACTATCCCTTTACTTTATTATAATAAATTCTAAGTACTAAACTATAAAAAATATGAGAAGCTTTAGCTAAGATCTTCATTAAATTTCAACTATACAAGTATGTTAGAACGAAGAAATACCGTTAATCGAACATTATCGTTGTTTTTGTTTTACAAAACAACAGCAACGAACCAATAAAACAAAACCGAAACACAAATTGTATCACAATAACAATTTAAGCGCCTAACAACATAACATCGTTACCGAACGAAATCACTCAACTTTTTCAAACTTAATCTATAGCAAGCTGGTTCAAAATTCAATTTATAAACAAGTTAGGGGCTCGTTAAAATTCTTCCGATGTAATAAGGCAAGTTTGGTAGGTATTTGTACAATGCAGATCTTCGGAAGGAACTCTCGACGGAACATTCTTGCTGAACTTGAGGAACAGCGGCTGGTTTTCTGCTATTATTGCTATTTTCTGGATGTTATGGATAGTTGTATTAATTTGAACTGCCCGTTGGGTTAGTTGGGTGTGCGTTTGGCTATTAAAGCAGCGGGTATCGGGTTTGATTCCCGATCGAAACTCAAGTTTTATCTGTCTTCAAGGGAAATTTGTGGTGTATTAAGCTGTGAATGTTTCCTGCACCTGAACTTAGTATAGGGCTGTGAGTGTGAAAGTGTTTACGTTTTTTATTCTTTTTATATTTTAAAGGTTTCTTGGCTAGATTGTAACAAAAATAGGAAACACGATATCGTTAACTATAATACTAAAAAAAATATATTACAAAGGTTTGATAAACAATATGAATATGAGAATGGTATAAACAAAAACATAACATAAACGCTTTAACACTCACAGCCCCACACTAAGTTTGATGACTTGTGTCGTGGATGCCGGAAACATTCACATCACGCACACAATCACAACCAGAACCAGAAACAAATTTTCCTTGGGGAGAACTTGTGTTGCCGCTGGGAATCGAACCCGATGCTTAGAAGTCGAAGTTCACCCAACTAAGCCAACGAGCAGTTCGGACACAGCCTACAGAAGCCACGTACCACAGCCTGTTAGAACAGAAACCAACTAATCAGAATCAAACCTTTATACGAACATTCCTCATCCTCCAATAACTGGACGGTCACAAATCATACTTATGTAAATTCTACGTAATCCTAGATTTACATAATTCAATGCATTGTAGCATCTATTAGCCTAAGTTACGTCCATTGCTGTAATTTATATGCAGCTTGTAATTTAAAATCGTTATTGGGTAATGGACGCTAATTGAGCTTTACCAGCTTAACGAACTCATTGTACGTTTTGAGGTTTTGAGTCAAAATTCTTTGTCATTCTTCTTGGTTATTTTATAGTATTTTATTTCAATATGGACCTTCTTTTTATGGACTGCCCGAAAGCGTTGGTTCTGAGTCTGTATTTAAGCAGCGAGTACCGGATTCGATTCCTAGTAAGAACAGAATCTTCACAAAAGATATTTGTGATTTTGTTTTGGATGTGAGTGCACGTGTGAATGTTGTAAATTTAGTATTACTATTTTCACGTGATATTGTCTAAAATAATGTTTATATTCTGTATTTTATTATTAACTGGGTGCTTGAGGCTTAATATAGTATATTGATATGGTAGGGAAAGTATTAAACACTCCAATCCTACTAGTTGAGCCTTGAAAAGAGCCGTATGTCAAATTAGTTATAATAGTCAGGACTGTCTACTTACCAATCAATTACAGAGATACCTAACTTAAGAGGCCTGCAGAGGTTGATTTGCCCATACAATCGTAATACTGAAATTATTTATAATTCAAGCATATTACCACCATACTGTGCTGTTATTTAGATTTAAAAACATATTAATCTAGGTTCCTGGGTAGTTTTTATTTCAAAAATTATTATCTTAAACGAAATATAAACCAATTGATTTTCACACATTATTAGGACGTAAATGTCGCATCGTTAACTTATCTTTTGTCATTACAACAGGAACATAGATTATCATTTCAAGTTACTATTAATGCAAAAAACAATGGCTAAACATTACATTTTCATTCATAATTTTTGGTATTACGGCACCTTTTATAATTTGTTCGGTTGGTAGTGCTATCGCATCAAGCATGGGCACAGTTTGCCAGTTAAACAGAGACAGCATATAGACTCGTTCAAAGACTCCCCGGCCTCTTAAAAAACAAAAACATATAGCGTTAAACATATTGCGTCATTAGTCTTTTAAAACATAACCTTACAGTGTCCGGTTTGACAATAAAATTAAATATTCTATGATACCTATTGAGGTAATGTATTTTACTAACGTTCTAGGATTATAACTTTAAATGTGTACAATGTAATACTTTTTTACTGAATAGCAATAATAATAATATAGTACATGACACGTAATGATACAGCTATAATTTAAACGCAAGCAAAATTTATACAAACCAAAGAAATAACCGATTACACCGCTTTATATTCGGTACCCTTGATCAGATTAAATGAATAAAATAACCAACTCAAAAAGTCCTGCTCAGATCTTGATCAAATGGGGCCATATGAGAAGTATCATTTCAAATAAAAAGAATCATTAAAATCACATACAAAAAAATACAGTCAAATTACGAACCTCCTCCTTTTTTGTGGTCGGTTAAGAACTGTAAAAAAATATTCCTGCACATGCGGCGGCCTTATTGCACTAAAATTTCTTACAGGCTACCTGTACCTGATTCATAGGATAGTGAGAACGTATATCTACTTTTTTTAGAATGCGCTTTAATTCCTCATAGTTTCTTTCCAATCCATCTACGGACTATCACGACCTGCGCTATTAGAAACGAAATTATAAGCCATGGGGTCCACAAGGCCCAATCAAGCCCATTGATAATCCCATCCCTGGCCCATTATGGACCAAATTACGAGAAAGCTACACGCCATAATAGGATGGCACTTTCTCCATGATAATGTTGTAGGGAGAGGAAGGAATCGGTAACGGTTAAGTTTTCCCAAAATATACCTTAAAACAAACATCGTAGAAAAATGTGCACTAAACGTAAAACTACTGAAGTCACGTGATCAGACAAATACAAAAGCATTTGTTGATACAAGATTTTTACATTCATGTTTGTGAAGCTTGTGGCCCCTGATGTAGTAGAAAACTTTTTTTTTAAATTTATTTGTGACAGGCTAGTGTTTGACCACTATCTCACCTGATGGTAAGTGACGATGTGATCGAAGCTGGTAAACACACTAGACCTGGAATACGCAGGCTCTCAAAAACTGTTTTTCAGGAACCAGAGTCTTCTCCCATTTGTGGATCGACTTAATGTCAATCAAAGGGACTTGATTTACAAAACGTCGGCAGCGAGGGAGAAAGCGTCGCGGGCGTGCGCCCACCGCTCGGGCGCTATGTATATCAAGTCCTTTACATCCTTTACAAGATTTTGTATACGATTTGCACGTGTGTGCGCGTGTGAATGTGTGTCAGTGTGTATGTGATGTGATGTGGATGATGTGTGCATTTGCGTGACTATGGATGCATGAGACAAAAACGAGGCACGTGACAAGTGTTTTTTTTGTAAGCTGTTTTTATTGCATCTATTATTGCTATGTATTGTTTTGTTTATAGTGCCAATCAGATAAGAGGATTTCTTTAAGATAAAAATCGAATTAAAGAACCCTAAAACAAAATAAATAATATCTATAATTTTACATATTATTATGTATATATAGTAGTATATTACTATAATATATGTATACATACTACTCTATACAACAAACCACTGCCAGTTGGTAAAGTTCCCTCTTATCGTATTTTTACTTTTAACAATTTCATTAAAAGTAAATTTGGGCCGAATTATCGTTATAATAATAATAAAAATTATAATGTCTGATTCTCACGAAAACTTTAATGTAATAATTAAGGAAACATTTTCTAAAATGTTCATTCATTTTGTTGTTTTAATACAATTATTGTTAGCTACATTGTATAATTATTTAATGCGTATTTATAAATAAAATTAGTGATGCTAGTTGGTGGACTGGGCAAGTCTTTACGAGGTTCGATTTCCGTTAGGAACACATTTTATTTTCAAGGGACATATTATTTGTCCTTCTGGTTCTGGGTGTGATTATGTTTGTGTGTACTTTGAACTTAATATGGCTGCGGGTGCAAATGCGTAATTGTTTGTTTGTACCTTTTTTTTTATTAATCAATAGTTTATATTGATATCATCTGTTGACTCATTTCATGTATATCGGCGCAGTCCTCTTGACTCTTAAAAATAATAGAAATAAATACCTAGCTCACAATGTATCAGTATATAATAACTTAGATTGGTAGGCAAGTTTTTTTGTGCATTCACGCAAACGTATACAAATCAGAAATAACCCCATGGCGGGCCCAATATATAATAAATGCCATTACTTGCAGTAGGTAACTGTAGGTAGAATTTCTTGTCTACAGTATCAAACCAACAGATTGAGATTTACGAGTTCGATAGATCAGCTGATATAATTGAAATCCGCCATCTTGCCTCTTAGCAAGGTTTAATTAACAAGGCATGACGGTGTTTCATTTTGACAACTATGTATTTAAGCATTACTTGACAATCTTTTAACGCTAAATCACATTTATGAGTGATTATTTTGTTAAACAGAAGCTAAGCAATTGATTACAAATTAAGAGGAGTTTATAAGTAAGATTGCTAGTGTATAAGAACTATGACTTGCTGAGCATGTTAATAAATCCTACTAATATTATAAATCCTAAAGTTTGTGTCTAAGTATGTTTGTTACCTCTTCACGCTTTAATTGATTTGTATGAAATTTGGAATGTACATAGATTATACATAGGATTAACACATAGGCTACTTTTTAACTTGATAATAGCGGGCGAAGCTGCGGGGCACGGCTAGTGAGCCATAGTTTGCGGTGACGCTTTTCATGCGATTCGGTTTGTGCTTGGGTCGATGTAGACAAATTGTCTTTTGATCAGTTTACTATAAGCATAGTAGAAATATATTTCTACTATGCTTATAGTAAACTGATCAAAAGATATATTTCTACTATGCAATAAGCATTCTATTTAATTTTATTTCATTTAATTTCTACTACAAAGACAATGGCACACATCCAGCTAAGGCTGGTTTAGTGAATATTAATGTTTTTTTTTTGTCATTGCATCCAGTCGCAGAAATCCGAAAGGGTTTCCGTTTGAAGAAAAGACACGCCTGTGTTTTGGCCGCGTTAAATTGAACTAAATAATTTAAACGTAAGCAAGGCTTAAAAAAACCGAATTCACCGCTTATATTTTGGTTTTGGCTTGATTGATTTCGATAAAATATATATGGAACCACCTCTGAAGGTAATCTATCGAACAAAAAAAGAATATTTTAATTAACATACATAAAAAAAAATACAAACAGTTGAACATAGAACCTCCTCTTTTTTTGAAGTCGGTTAAAAATACTATAATTAATAGGTTTTTTTTAGTTTATAGGTACATTTATTTTTTTATTTACGAGCCAATTGCCTATATTTCCCAAATCTAAACTAAAACTTAATATTTATACGTATATATTATTATATTTTTCACATTAACTGTAACATATCCGCCATATACAAGTTTAATCCTAATTCGGTCCGTATGATGCTCCGACTCGATATCCACTAACGAGTGCTTACAATCGAATTGACATCGAATTGAGCTCTCTCCGAAATCGATTTTTTCTATTAGTTCAACAGGAAACGGAAACCAGTAGAAAGTTGTTGAAGATTCATCGCCTAATATGGAATGTAAAATGATTAATATCTGGCAGTCTTTCAAGTCAAGAGTGAATCTTCTAGGCAGGCATGCTACATCTTCATCTACATCAGGTGAGATAGTGGTCAAATGCTTGCCTATTTTTTTTTTATTTGTGACAGACTAGTGTTTGACCACTATCTCACCTGATGGTAAGTGACGATGTGATCGAAGCTGGTAAACACACTAGACCTGGAATACGCAGGCTCTCAAGGATAACTGCCGGAACACCGTATTTGGCTTGGCGGCAGACTTTCAACTTGATGGTGGTAAGCTACTTTGGTAGCAAGCCAGGCGAGCAACTCACAAAATGCTCTACCACCTCTCAAATGTCACCTGATTAGCACCACCCGGGGACCACGTGTAACGAGTCAGACTTAAGGGGTATCCTCCTACGGACGTGGGTGCCTCAGCCTAGCGTGGGTGGCCTATAAAACATTAAAGAAATACTAATTTAAAAAACCTGATTTTCGCTTTCACTCCAAAACTAATAGAAGTTCTAGTAAAATACGTACCACTTTTCTTATTACACTACACTAATAAAAAAATATATTGTGTACATACTTCATGCTTCCATGGGCATGATTAGTTGTTCGTCAGAGTTTTTTTTTTTGTATATACATAAATAAACGCTTTTCAGCACTCACAGCCCCATACTAAGTTCGTTGACTTGTGTCGTGGGTGCCGGAAACATTCACATCAACCAGAACCAGAAACAAAAATTTTCCTTGGGCAGAAACTTGTGTTCCCGCCAGGAATCGAACCAGATCTCAGATGCTCAGAAGGCGAACGCTCATCCAACTAAGCCAACGGGCAGTTCACATTGACTTATTTATAAAATTGCGATATCTTATGTCACATACCAATAGAAAATTTTAAGATTCGTGTTGTTAGAGGATATAACGGATATTAAACGTTAGTTTCAGCTTTAACAGTCTTACTTATAAATCGCTCTAAATTTTAATTAATAAACTGTAGAGTTTAGCAAAAATTTCACTCATAATCGCGATTTAGTGTTAAGTAATGCTTAAATAGTTGTCAAAATTAAACACTGCCCAAGGATGTTGTAGCTAAAGTAATAACCGTAGGTTTGTTTCCTATCTCGATGACACTGCCATTGCTTAGTTTAAAACTTGCTAAGAGGCAAGATGGCGGGACTTATATCTTTCAAAATAATAAATGTGTCAAAACTTTTTACGTAAGGTGCCAAATTGTTTACTTCGACAACCGTTGAATGTCACCTGTCTTTGATTTTCATTTCAACAATCGTGTAAATTTTAATTCTCTGTGCGTTTCTCAACTAAGCAGCGCCTAACTAATGTTTATGAGTGAAAAAAGTTAATCATTGATTATGGGCTTAAGAGCTGCTTAACTATAAGAAAGGGCTTGCTTAATATATAGGTACACTACAAACAAACAGCAAAATAAATAAAATACACCTTAATACACTTAGTCACTGATTTTCAGTCAGATAAGGTGGCTAAGCATTGCTTATCGACATTTTTATAAGTAAGACATCGTTTTTTAGATAAACCTCAGGATGAAATAGATCTAAAAACAGTGCACCAGCTAATTTGTTATAATTCAATGGAGTTTTTTTCTTCAAAAAACGGTTTGCACCTGCACATTTTTTTTTGATGATACTCCTAACGAGCAGAAAAAAAACACTTTGCTCTCCACTTACGTGTTTGGGTGGGATATATTATAATAAGGAAATATTTTAATGAATATAATTTAATTGCCATTTTTAGCTTTAGGCCAGATCTTTACATATTATCTGAGAATTTTAAGTTGTTTTTAACGTGATAACGAGTGACCTGACACGAAATAGTGTCACGTTCCGCCTGAGCCTGAGCGTGCAAGCGAGAGCGCGGAACAAGCGATAGAGAGGCACGATCGAACTAAGCGTTGTCTTATGACGTTATCACGTAAAATTATCGTCCGTAAACCGACTTTACAGACAACCATTTTTTTTGTATGGTTTAGACGATGAATGGCTCTGACAGACGAACGGACGGACAGATAGCTGGACCGCTTAAGTCAACTTAGAGACCTCCTTTTGCTCGGAAAATAAAACTTATGTGTTAGATAAAAACATTCTAACATTAATCCCATACACTTATATCTGTTAATACTCCAGCTTCATTTTACCATTTTGGAGACAAAGGCTATTATTTTAACTACCCGCCATAACAGCGACGACACAAGCTTGTAATATGATCATAATTAGGGGTGTGATTGTGTAAAGCACCCTTTAGGTGCTTCGGGGTGGTTTATGAAGGTATATGATACCTGGCAATTACAGTGTGAAATATTTGAAAACATAAAGAAAATTTTAATAACGGTAAATTATTTATTACTTTGTAATTAATACCTATTTTATATTGACGACCCAGTTGGCGCAGTGGACAGGTCTCCGCCCTCTGCGCCGTGGCTGGGTTCAATTCCCGGCAGGAGCACAAATTCCTTCCCAAGGGATATTTGTGCATCTGGTTCTGGGTGTATTTGTGTGTGTGATGTAAATGTTTTCGGCACTCACGATACAAGTCTTTGAACTTAGTGTGGGGCTGTGAGTGTGAATACGTTTGTTTGTTTGTTTGTTTGTTAATTGATGCGTGAGGTTGTGTAGGCGATTGTGTGAGTATGTTTTAATCTAGGTATATACACAGGGTAAGCAAGATCATTAGTCTAGAAGTGTTCTATCAAAATGTACGTGGTCTGAAAACTAAGTTACGAATATGGCGCAACAATTTGGCCCTGACTGAACACAACATCGTAGCTGTCACTGAGACATTTTTAGACGGCTCTGTTGAGGATTCCGAACTCGAATGTGGTGATTGGACTATTCTACGCCGAGATAGATGTACACCGTGTGGAGGCGTTGCGCTGGCCGCTCGGGCACCCATAGCATTGCTCCGGCGGCGTGATCTGGAGACCGATTACGGTGAAGATCTTTGGTCTAGCTTTTCATGGTGTGGTCGTACATTTTATGTTTGCGTCGTTTACATTAAGCCAAGTGCAACTGACAGTGATTACATGCAGTGGTTTTGCAAAGTAGAACATTTTATTGTAACATTAAAGGCACCGGTTTTAGTTTTTGGTGACATAAATTTAAATAGTGCATCCCTAAATATCAATAATTATTACCATTATTTCTTGTCGTATTGTGGTCTTTCGGAGAGGAATACAGTGAAAAATGTTTATGGCGGTATGCTAGACGTAGTATTAATACACGAGTGTGGTGAGTTTCGCGATGTCCAGGTCAATGGCACTGATGGGATCGTCCCACCGGATGCATATCATCCACCATTGGATATTGGGGTAAAAATCGATACAGCACATCGTTTAGATATCCTTGATCCATCCAATATAAGTCCTGTCAATGATTGGAACTTTAAGAAATGCGATCACAATCGCCTAATTTCCTTATTTTATGAAAATTCATGGAGTACTGTCCTTGATAGTGGAGATGTCAGAGAGGCAACTACTTGTTTTTACGATAAAGTTTACAGTTTTTTCAATCAGTGCGTTCCCAAAAAACAGCGTAGAAACGGTATTTGTAAGCGATATCCGGTTTGGTTCTCTAGTGACATTATTCGTGATGTAAGACACAAGTCAGAATTACATGCATCTTGGAAGCGTACCAATTGTAAAGCAACTTATAAACAGTTTTCTGATTTACGAGCAAATCTTAAAGCTCGCACAGCATCTTCTTATAGTTTATATATGAAACGTATAGAAGAAAACATTAAATCGAATCCCCGCGAGTTTTGGCGTCATATATCCAGCCTTCGCTCCAAAGGCGGATTTGAACCGCAAGTGACATATGACGGCAAATGTTTCACCGGAAGCTGCAGAGGCTTTTGCTAGTTTCTTCTGTAGCGTATTTTTGACTAATATACCGCAGCTTGATATTAATATAGCATACAGCGCCGACAATACCTACAATAGCAATTACATTAACATTTTTAAAATAACTCCTGATGACGTCTTGTGTGGTATCAATAAGTTAAAGGCAAGCAGCTCTATGGGACCTGATAGTATTCCCTCTATTGTGTTAAAACAAGTGAAAAAATGTTTGTGTGTTCCCCTCTGCCACATCTTTAACCTAGCGCTTAAAGCTGGAGAATATCCACCCCAGTGGAAACTCTCTCGGGTGAGCCCTATACCCAAAAACTCAGAAAAGTCCAAAGTAGAAGATTACCATCCTATAGCAGTCTTATCTTCTCCAGCAAAGGTATTCGAGAGCATAATCCACAAATATATATATGCACAAGTGGATAAATACCTTTGCAACGAACAGCACGGATTTAGATCGGGGAGATCAGTAGACACTAATCTTTTAACTCTTGTTGAGTTTATTTCGAAGAAGTTGGATCGAGGTTCCCAGGTGGACGTCCTCTATTTTGACTTCCGGAAGGCCTTTGATAGGGTCAATAATGACATACTTTTGGCCAAACTGAGCATGATCGGATTTGCTCCGGCACTTCTCCGGTTTCTAGCAGATTACATGCGTGATCGCCAACAGTTTGTCAAACTCGGCTCATACGAATCTAGACCTTATCACACGCGTTCGGGAGTCAGCCAGGGGTCAATACTTGGACCTCTTTTATTTTTGCTCATGGTAAATGATCTTCCATTAGTCATCAAGCATTCTCGATGTTTACTGTACGCGGACGATCTGAAGATTTTTAGAGAGATACAATGTACTGACGATTGCAGAGCTTTACAACAAGATGTAGATGCGGTAGCCGGTTGGAGTCATGAGAATCGAATGGAATTCAACGTCTCTAAGTGCAACGCAATGACTTTCGGTCGTATGAGGCAACCCATAACTTACGACTACAAAGTGGACAGCGAAAGCATAAATCGCATGTCTACAATGAAGGATTTGGGTGTTACATTCGACCGTAAACTGACATTCCATGATCACATAGTTTCCCTAGCTAAAGACTCTTTTAAGCGTCTGGGTTTCATTCTTAGAAATTCTCATGACTTCAACAATCAGAATGTAATACGTCTTATTTTCGGTGCATTGGTGCGTAGTAAACTAGAAAATTCGATGTGCGTATGGAATCCCTACGAAAGTAAATACGTACTTCTACTTGAAAAGGTACAAAAGGCATTCCTGCGATATTTATATAAACGCATAAATGGATATTACCCCTACTTGTACCCCACGAAATTTCTTTTAGGTACGTTGGGATATAACTCCTTAGAAGTAAGACGCGAAAAGCACCAGCTTACAACTATGTGCAAAATTCTTAGGGGTAATACTGATGCACCTGAAATTCATGAGGTGCTGTGTCGATTGTTTACTCCTAACAACTATTGTCGTGCTCGAACTCATAAGTTGTTTGTCGTGCCCCAGTGCCGCACTGTGGCGCGAGTCAACTCGCCCATACCACGTTCCCTCTCCACTCTCAACGCTCTCGTGGCCTCTAATCCTGAATGTGACCTATTTGTGGATGGATGGAAGACGATATTGTCCGAGTGTTTGAAATTTTGTGAAAGATGTACATAAATCTAATAATATTTATATTGATTATTAAAATTTATAATGCATGTTTATTTAACTGTGTGTACTTGACATCATATTTTATTATTATTGACATTTTTAGCTGACATTAATTAATTATATTATGATTGGTATTTCTTTTCTAAATTCTGTGCATATTTGACATATTTTATTTTATTTTTTTGATTTTTATTGTGAATAATTAACATTAGGTATCTGAATTTTTATGTATGATTTATGAAATAACAATTCTTTAATTATTGTAATTGGTGTAAGCATGTACCGTTTTAATTAAAGTAAATAAATAAATAAATAAATAAATAAATACACAAATGTAACATAAACAGCTTTAAACTGATTTATGGAGTATATTTTACATGCCCGGTGACCACAAAAATTGTAAAGCGTTCGAAATGTAGGTTTAGGTTAATAAAATTATGTATTAGAGATTAAGAATGTTTTTTTAAAAAATGAATGAAAAAAATGCGCCGCCGAGTTTCTTGCCAGGTTCTTCTCGAGATGGCTGTCATTTTGCGAATCTGGCAATAGAATCATTAACTTTCATGAGTGCCTCTTTGGGGCCCATGTGAATAAACGATTTTGATTTTGATTTTGAATGTCAAGAATAAAATTGAAGTAAAAATGTACTCGAAAATAATATGAGATGATTGGGCGATTGAATTCGAACTTATTGTCCGTGTCTGATTGGGACGATGCTAACTCAGTTCGATTTAATGCGTGCCTCTTTTCCGCTAAAAGGAAACTTTTCTACCTATCTCCGATCTTCGGTGCCAATACATCGTAAACCTTATCATGATTTTTTTAAGCCAGATAAGCAAGCATTTGGCCGCTATCTCACCTGATGGAAATTGATGATGCAGCCGAAGATGCAGCATGCCTACCTAAAAGATACCTAATCTTAGCTTCGGCACTAACAACAAACCATAATACAACTGGCCGCTAAGAAACTGGGTATCCTCGCCAAGGTCAGGCAGTCTTCACACCTTGGCAGCTCGTCGACAGCATCGTGTATGGACTTCTACAGTTACCTCTGGGATGGAGCCGCTAAGTACCAGCTTGAAGCTCTTGACTCCATCGTCCATCATGACGAGCAAAGTGACTTATAGGCGGTAAACTAGCCAAGTCCAAATTGTTGAGTCCCGGTCACAGACTTTGGTCGCAAGCATATAATAATAGGTAGGTATTGTTTACATTACACGAGTTAATTCCCCCATGACCTTTTACCATCTAACAACAAGACAAACTGTCAAACGTCATTTATTTATAGTTGTGTATGGCAACTATAAATAGATGACGTTTGACAGTTTCCAGTTCACTTGAAGCGTTTCGCTTCTATGTTCATCATCAGCGAAGGAGTGGAACACATTACCCGCGTCTTTGTCTCCCGAACTATATCATCTGGGAATCTGCAAATCAAGAGTGAATTATGGCTTTCCATCTGGTGAGATGTGGTATCTAGCACACAAATATATTCGATAAAATTGAATAACCACAATAAGTGACACTCATAGCGCGGTTCGGCTGGCAGATTGTAACTGATTGACAAGGATAAGCAATGTTCAGTCGGGCCAGTGTTTGGAAGATCATCTTTCCATGGGTGCAGTGCCCCGACTTGCATCCCGCCGGGGCAAGATAGCGACTGCTAGCGCGACCGTATCTTGCCCCACCACGGCGAGGGACGACTAGTGCGAATTTCAATTGAGCGTCACCGTGCTTTAGAAGACACGTTAAGGTGTCGATCCCGGCTGTTAGTCGTAACAGTCGTTTAGCCATGTCGGATATTTTTCCCTGACTGTACTAATTTCCTATAGTAGTAGAGTTAACTACTATAAAGTAAAAGTAAAAAAATAGTAAACATTTTATACAAAAAACAACAAAACCGATCGTAAACATACGTAATAAAAATTTAAATGTTTTCTTTCGATTCCATTTGGCAAAAGGAATACACTCAGCACTGGTGCGCAGACGATGTCTACAAAGTATATAAAATAATATTAAAATTTAAGGTGGTGGTAGATTTGGTGTGAGGACTCGGCCACACGGTTGAGATTTTCTCGGTCGAGTTGACAACCAACACACACTATACAAGGCCAGTGAATCTAAGTATCTAAGTAGACCTAAAGCCGATCCATTTGCTTTTCTGCAACCCTTATAGCTCGCTTTCCACTTTTCATTAGCCATCCCTTTAATTTATTTTTATGGCTAACCAAAGAGCGTGTTTACTGCCAAGATGGTAACCACGACGATTTATACGCGCCGCCCTAACCTCGGCCGTTTGTAAGGCTTTAGGCATGCGAGAAATGCAACGCCTTGAACGTGGTTTTTGGGAGTAGGTAGATAGTGTTTCTCATTTTGTTGGCCAACGTTATTTATAGCCAGTTCCAATATTGTACAATGAATCGTATTTTTATAAAGTTTTGAAGGAAAAGTCATACAAAAATCCAAGGTTTTTAAAAATAATTTAAACGCAAGCATAGCTTAAATACAGCTTAAATACAATAACAATACATAATTATGGTATCTTATTGTGATTTAAATTGACATTACGTTAATTTAAATTACATTATGATTAATGAAGCTTATCGTCCTCCTCTGCTCTAAATTGTTGTGCCCAACAGGGTCTCTAATGTACTGTCATTTATTTTTACCACCTATCTGAATTTTGAGAATGCAATAAAGATTTGAATTTGAAAATAATTAAACGCAAGCAAAGCTTAAAAAATCGACCTCACCGCTTTATCTTCGGAACTTTGATCAGATTAGATGTACTAAACACGCATTATTGGAGATATTTCAAAAACTACTGATCAATGGGATTAATGGGAAAAAACACCAAAAAAAATTTCAAAATTAGTTCACGAGGAACAAACATAACAAACATAAACGGATCTGGATAACTTTTTAAATTTATATAGCTTGTTGCTTGCGTGTCGTATAGACTAGTGGGCACTCCCAGTGTCAAGACTTTTCAGGCCGCCTGAAGGCATTCGACATGACTTAGTTATTGTTATGTTACGACTAACAACTGAGACCACTGAGACCCTTAGTTTAACGTAAATAGCTTATACCTAGGTTTAACACATAGGCTACTTTTCAACTTAATTAAAGCGGGTACAGTCGCAGAGCACGGCTAGTATATTTCCCTCCTATCTACATTATCAATAAATTCCAATCAGAGAAGTCTCAAGAACAAACGAAACTTTCTCCGACCACATAAGGCGATGTTCACACTTGCGTTACACCAACCCCGCGACAGATGTTCGATGGCCCTCGACTCGAGGGCTCTACACTACTCGACGAGACTCGTTCTCGCCTGATTATGGCGGCATTACGTTGCCATTACGCGTCTAAATGCTAAATTGTGCGTGGATAAGGGTACTACGCTCACAAGTCGCAGGTGAATGCGGTACTTTAAAGTGCTACTTAGACCTGTAACGACATAGACCGATAAATGTACGTATAAATGATGTACAGAAACTCTGTCGCAGTATAATTTAGGGACTGGACATACTGAAGTTGACGTTTATAAATGATTTTAGAGATGCTTGCTGATCTTATAGGCCAGGGGACAGTCCTAGTGGCAGGATTTTCCAGGCCGCCTGAAGGCATCCGACATGGCTTAACGCCTGTTGTCTTACGATTAACAACCGGGACTGAAAACTTGGCGTGCCCTCGCGGTGCACGGTGACACTCAGTTGAACAGTTGTACCATCACCCATCCAAGCAGCGATAACAACGAGCGAAGAGGAGTTTTTGCCGCGAAAGTGAAAATATGGCATTGTTAATTTTGTATTATTTTCCAAAACGTGTGATTCTTCGAGTGTTAATGTGTAATAATACCATTAACCGTTAATACTTAGTAAACGTGCATGAGTGTAGGCAAATCATACAAAGTAGCATGCTTAGTTGGGTGAGCGTTCGCCTTCTAAGCAGAGGTATCGGGTTCGATTCCCGGCGGTAAAGCAAGTTTTCTCCCCAAGGAAAGTTTGTGTTTCTGGTTGTGATTGTGTATGTGATGTGAATGTTTCCGGCACCCACGACACAATTCATTGAACTTAGTATGGGGCTGTGAGTGTGGAAGCGTTTAAAGTTAATAAACGTGATTTTCGATTTCGCTCCAAAACTCCAATAGAACTTCTAGTAAAGTTTCTACCACTTTATTAGGGCATGACTTGACTATGACTGGACCTTGACTCTGTTAATTCACTTTGACTGTGACTTGTGACTAGTAGGTACATCTATTATGAAATGTTGTACTTACTAGAAATGTATTATTACTTGACACTGGCTAAATCCACAAGATTGCGGAGCCAAAAAAATATTCTATATTGCACAAACAAAACAAGCTGTAGGTACATAGGCGAACTGAATGCTATGATGATTCATCTTATAGCTTACCCAGCACCAGTAAAAGAAGACCTATCGTCATTTATCTCAAGAGTTTAAAAATATCCTTACCCCTGATCGTTAAGTGCAAACCGTAAACTTCGCCCCAAAGCATTAATCTTAATTCACTTACTGCCCTCCGCACTATTGTAAATCTCGAATTATTCTCGAGTCTCGCGAGAAATGACTCGAGTACTAATCGAGTTAGCACCCTTCGATAACAAACTTGAATATATAGTGTAGACTACGCCTTAGTTTTTTGATGGAAATAGGTATTTCTAAGCGTTTTTGTCCTAAGGGCATATATACACAATTACAGACAAACAACAGACAAAATTTTTTTTTTTTTATTTGTGACAGGCTAGTGTTTGACCACTATCTCACCTGATGGTAAGTGACGATGTGATCGAAGCTGGTAAACACACTAGACCTGGAATACGCAGGCTCTCAGGGATAACTGCCGGAACACCGTATTTGGCTTGGCGGCAGACTTTCAACTTGATGGTGGTAAGCTACTTTGGTAGCAAGCCAGGCGAGCAACTCACAAAATGCTCTACCACCTCTCAAATGTCACCTGATTAGCACCACCCGGGGACCACGTGTAGGGAGTCAGACTTAAGGGGTACTCATAAATATTTAATATTCGCTGTGCCTGCGGTTTTACCAGCGTAAGTCTCGGACCAGTGGAAATAGCGGGTGCCCATGAGTTAATACAGGGTGTCAGCTACCTACATACCAAATTTCATCAAAATTGGTTCAGCCGTTTATACGTAAAGAAGTAACAGACGTACAAATACACTCACAAACTTTCGCCTTTATAATTCTAGAGTGTTTTTTTACATCAATGTAATAGTAATCATTACAAAAAGATAATAAATACATTATAAATAGTTTATTATACATATTTGTGCCATTTGGAGTAGAAACGCTGGGTCCATGGGGATTAGGTGCACTTGAAATTTATAAAGATTTGGCTGGGAGACTGAAAGAGTCGACACGTGACCAAAATGCCGGTTTGTATTTTGCACAACAATTAAGTCTCGCTGTACAACGAGGTAACGCAGCCAGCATTTTGGGCACACTGCCCAAAATGTTGGCTGCGTGACCAATGACTTTTTGTATTAGGTAAGTAGATTAGTTAAATCTGTATTTTGATTAATTAATGTGTAAATAAAAATGTTGTGGTTATAAATAGTTTCTGTGATTATATAATTTGGTCTAAGTCTATGTTATATTTTTCATGAAACATAATTAACAGTTATATAATTATTGCCTGGTATTTATCTATGTTTATATACTTACTATTTGTAGATAAAACCTAGTAGTCCTCCTCTCTTCTAATTTTTACCCTACAGGGTCTATAAATAACTTCACTTATTAGAACATTTGTTTATTAATATTATAGCTGTAATAAATATATATATACAAACTCTGTGGTAGAGTCGACCATCAGGATATTTATTTTTTGTTCCGCCTTTTTTTCCCTCCAACACAAGTTGGAGACGTTTTAAAAGCAGGTTTTGATCTTTTATTAAGATGCAATAGGCCTCACTGAGTGACATGCATTTATAATTGGTATGTAAATGTTTTTTATTGTATTGTGTGATTGTGAGTAGTTGTTTTTGCCATGATGTGTTATGTCTAAAAACATTTTTTTTTTTCATTTTTGTTATTTTTTTTTTCTTTCTTATATATATTTTTTATTGTTTCTAATCTAGTGGACGTGGATCAAATCCAATTACTGGAAGAGTGAAGGTAACATCACGATGAAAGCCAGATTTGTTGAGTGTTTTGTCATCATCGCCAGACCACAAAAACTAACTCTGTTTAAAAATATCGAATAATATGCTTTATATTTCGGCTTCGTCAGTCACATTACGTATATTCACTGACTTATATTATGCTTCTATAGAGGTGACACTTCACCTGCTATGTTTATTCAGCAGTAGTGTAATGGTTTTACTTAATAAATCGCTTCTACTGTAGTTAACATAATATGTTTAATAACTTATTAATATAAATGCTTAAAGGCCTTTTAAATGTCAATGTAATACATTTTTTTTACAGTCAATTATCCCGCTTGCACTGTAAAAAAAATCACATATAAAAGTGCATATTTTATCTTAAATTATGGCTGTAATGCAAGGTCACGCCACGCGTGGTAATATTTGCTTTTTCATGGTTTTATTGAAAATGCGTGAAAATGCGTCTCAAAAAAATTTTACCAATCTATATGCCTTGTACCTTATACGTATATATAAAACACAATGCTTTGATATGAAATGGCGGAACAAAATGGTTTTGAATAGAAAAAATATGTGATTTGATGATTCAATTTTATATGTTGTCGACTAGTTTTAATAGTCACGCACCGAGGCACGAGCCGCTCGCCTATATCGCGCGACCTACCGATCTTATGATCAGTAGAGAACAAAAATATATAATTTATTTTACTTGCAACTGATCTTGAGATCAGATGGAAACAAAGGTTATGATCGGTTAATGTGAAAATCTGATACTATGATCCGTCGAAGTACCCGACTCATCCTGTTGAAGGACAACTAATTTATCCGAAACTAGTCGAACAAAAAAAGTAAGTCGACGAAGTTTCAATAGCCGCTAGCACACCAAGGTAACATTAACATAACATAAACGCTTTCACACTCACAACCCCACAATAAGTTCGATGACTTGTGTCGTGGGTGCCGGAAGCACATTCACATTATACTTACAATCACAACCAGAACCAGAAACACAAATTTTTCTTGGGGAGAAAAGTTGTGTTTCCGCCGGGAATCGAACCCGATACCCCTGCTTAGAAAGCGAACGCTCGTGCAACGAGCATTTCAGTTAAATTAAAACTCGAAGTAAAACATGTCACCTCTAATTAAAAGTATAGTAAGACTATGCTGCATCGTAAAAGTGCAAGTTGGCGCTCCAGTACTGGCTCCAGTGCTTGTCCCTGACAAATACGCCTGCCCGGTAGATTTATGATAGGGTTGCCAACCTGATGACGGACTTCGCCATACTCACCCGTAGTGTGTGATGCTTTCCACTTGTTTGTGTTTTATTTTTGTAGCTTCTTTTGATTTATTTGCCAATTTTACAGATTAATGTCGTTTCTAAGTTACAAATCTAGACTAAATCAAAATATAAAGTCCTTAAAATAGGCTAAAGTTACTTTTAATCTGAACTACACTGGCAAAACTGTGGGCACCACTAGTATAATTATTATGATAGATAATAAGTTACTTTGTTGTTAGATAGTGCAAACCTACTATGTATATCTTTATAATATTGTCTCGACTTAAGCTGTAAAGATGTTGTAATTGTGTGTGTAATAAATGAAATGTAATGAAAAATAAAACAAAAATGCCTAAATATACTGCCTTATTACAGTCCAGTGAAAAGGAGTACGAACATACCCACAACACACATTTTTTTATGCACTTGAGAATCGAGATGAACCAGTCACTCCCACATCGGTAAGCGCCCGCTTCCCCTTTCTTGCTTTCCACAGTTCAATACAACCCAGAGTTAAGAACTTAGGTAGTTCAAAATGCTGCACGTCTAAGCACTGTGCTCGTCTCACATATTGTATATTCTATCTCTTTATGATCTGTTATTTCACTGGAATCATTACATTTAAATCCTGCATATAGTAGATAATGTTTGCATACCAATTACAAAATCCAAAAAACAAATACTATACAAAATCCTCCACAACTAAGCACTGCTCGTCGCCCTCACATATTATATATGAACTCTCTTTATGATCTGTTATTTCACTTCGAATCAATCCCTTTATTTTTTTATTTTTTTTTTCTTGCCTAGCTACGGGCCAATTGCCTATATTTCCTAAAACTAGGTGCGCAGGAATTGCATGATTTAATTCCCTCTTGCCCTTTTTACCATCTAACAACAAGACAGACTATCAAACGTCATCCTTATATGGTTGACGTACCTCCGGTTCGCTCGAAGCGTTTTGCTTCTACGTTTATTATCCGTACAGCGAGGGAGTGGAACTCATTACCTGCGTCTTTGTTTCCCGAACAGTACAATCTGGGTGTCTTCAAGTCTAGAGTGAATAGGTATCTTCTAGGCAAGCATGTCACATCTTCGGCCGCATCTTCACTTCCCATCAGGTGAGATAGTAGTCAAATGCTTGCCTATATATCATAAAAAAAAAAAAAAACTAAACTAAAACTATGTACAGCAAAGAACTAAGTTACCTACAAGACATCGAGCTTATAGGTAACTCAAATGCTCAAGCCCACTACCAGTGGGTAGCGTTCCCATCATGCTGGCGGCATTGCCTCTCTGAATTGTAATGCTAATACGTTGAGCCAAATAAGTGCCAGCATTTTGATCACGCGTCGCTTCAACCAGGCGCTCTGATAGAATTTTGAAAAAAGAATGAGCTCCCGGTCCCCACGGACCCAATCAATCCCTTCAATCCTACATACAGTAATGTTTGCATACTCCCGTGGTTGTATATCTGGCAATGGTGCGATACTCCCCCAGACGGACTCTGCAAAAGGGTGCTCCCACTATTTTTTTATAAAGCAAAGGCCTGCACGTCTTTTTATCGCATAAAACTTATAGTTGACAGCCCTAACGTACAGTCTTGGCAACTTGCTCTTTTTGACACATGTTTTAAGACTTGTTACTCAGAAATAGTTTATAGCGAACTTTATTTATTTTATAGACTTACTGACGTTTACTAGCACACCGACAATATGGGAGTGTAGATTGATTTTGAAAATAGAAAGCAAAGTAGCATTTGTTGGCTAGCATTATATATATATATACTAAGATTTATATAATACTAGCCGTGCCCCGCGGCTTCGCCCGCTATTATTAAATTAAAATAGCCTATGTGTTTATCCTAGGTATAATCTATGTATATTCTAAATTTGATCCAAATCCGTTCAGCCGTTAAATCGTGAAGAGGGAATAAACATACTTACACACAAACTTTCGGATTTATAATATTAGTAGGATACAAGCAGTTCCCCGCGGGTTAGCCCGCGATAAAAAGTAGCATATATTTTATTCCAGAGGCTGGAATAAAATATAGGCTACTTTTTATCTACCTACATTCCAAATTTCAGCAAGATCTGTCTAGCAGTTTTCGAGTAATAAGTGTTGTGACAAACCCGACTTTGTTTTTAGAGTTCCGTACCCAAAGGGTAAAAATGGGACCCTATTACTGAGACTTCGCTGTCCGTCCGTCCGTCTGACACCAGGCTGTATCTCAAGAACGGTGATAGCTAGAAATGAGTTGATCAAAATTTAATGGGACCAATTGGAAAGCAACATCTTTCAAACAAAAAATATATTTCAAAATCGGTTCACGTGGATCTAACTTCGAGGTAACATACATTAAAAAAATACAGTCTACTTGAGTACCTCCTCCTTTTTTGTGAAATCGATAGGAAAACCGACTTAACCGCTTCTTATATTTCGGTTTTGGCTTGACCGATTTCGATATAAATTTTATGAGACCACCTCGAAGTATCTTCTTCTCTTCTCTTCGAAACAAAAAAAAACATCACAATCGATTCATAATTGGCGGAGATATCGCGTAACATACATAAAAAAACATACAGTTGAATTGAGAACCTACTTTTTTAAAGTCGGTTGAAAATAATTTTACGCAGACGGATTTTCTTATTTTTCAAGTACTACTTTCAGTTTTTGTGTTATCCTCAATTATGCGTATTTAATTAATCTAATCAAGGAACTGCCCGTTGGCTTGGTTGGGAGAGTGTTCGCCTTCGAAGCAGGGGTATCGGGTTCGATTCCCGGCGGGAACACAAGTTTTCTTCCTAAGGACAACTTGTGTTTCTGGTTCTGGGTGAGATTGTGTGTGTGATGTAAATGTTTCCAGCACCCACGACATAAGTCATCTAGCCTAGTGTGGGGTGTGAGTGTGAAAGCGTTTTAAAAAAAAATGGGTTCCGAAAATAAAGGAGAGAAGTCAACTTTTTTAAGCTTGCGTTTAAGTTATTTGTATATTGACTTATATTTAATAATGTTTTGGAGAATGGGACAACACGTCTCATTATTCTTACACCAAGCTGCGCGTTGTACCACGCCACTAGTAGCTGAGCAATTTCCTTTTTCTCTCCTAATTTTATTCAGCTCCGTAAACAACAGCTAAAAATCCCCTTAAAAAATTTCATATTTCATTATTTTGCACGTACCATTGGTGCCAAACGCACGCTGAACTCGCTTCTTATCTCGCAGCCGTCAGAGGTATCATTTTTCAATGAATGTGAAATGTCATCGACAATTCGTGGAAAATGGTGAAAAATTAATCATCGCGCGAAAGATAATGCCTTTTGTGATACAAACGCTTTGTCAATGTTTTGTTCTGTTTGGTTTTTGTTAGAGTTTTGTTCCACATTTTAAGCGGGAATAAATTTATAATCATAGAAAATACAATAATATTTATCACAGAGATTAAACTTGAAAATACTCGCGTGTAATAATAGGTAGCATAAATATTATAATAAAATCTGACAATAAGTTGCATTTGACAATAATTTAAAAATTGAATTCTACAAATTTGATGACGCGTTCTAATTTAGAACGTATATTAAGTGAGTATAATCACTTACGTATGTTCTAAATTACAACGCGTATCTCGCTATTGGAGTTTAGTTTACATAGATTATACTGCCCTGATTGCTTAATGCATTTTATTGTATACAATATTTATTTATTTTATTTTTTGCCCTAATTGATACTGCATTTATAATAGTGACGATGAATAAGGATTAAAAAAATATAGTAAAATGTTGGCAAAGTAACTTATAATAAACTATGTATTCTGTTAGGGACATTATATACAAAGCGACCCAGGCGTGCGCCCCGGGCGCTATGAAGGTAAAATGTATGAAGCTTTGTATATAAAGGTGTCTTAGTATTTATTTATTGTTTTATTGTTAGTACGGCATAAAGCATAAGTTAACGAAAAACCTAAAATAAACTCAAAAAATAAGGCATAGTGTCCGATGAAAGAATATTTTATTATTGTAATTAAGAGACAAGAACCACATAGACAAATCGCTCGTCTGGTGGAAAGTGTCAATTTGCCTACTACTATTAGAGTTTTGAACTTATATAAATAATTTGTAGTCCTGCGCGGCAAAGCACAACGCTCATCACCCTGAGATATAAGATGTTAAATTTCTTATCACTCCGGAATTTCACTGAAAACATATATTAAGTGAAGCTAATTGAATGCTGAAACTAGCAAAACGGGGGATAAAAAAATGTCTGAAATATTATATATCACAAATTGAGGATGTGTGATCGATGATTTGAGATGATTGAGGGAGCTCTTATTTATATTATTTCTAAATAAAGAACGTATACTTAATTATCTTAACTTTTTCATTACAGGTTTAGGATTATAATTGAACTGCCCGTTGGCTTAGCGTTCGCCTTCTAAGCAGGAGTAACGGGTTCAATTCCCGACGGGAACACAAGTTTTCACTCCAAGAAAAAAAGATTTTCTGGTTTTGGTTGTGATTGTGGGCGTGATGTGAATGTTTCCGGCACCCACGACACAAGTCATCGAACTTAGTGAGGGGCTGTGAGTGTGAAAGCGTTTATGTTATGTTTTATTTATTCGAGCATCTACAGATTTTCCTTAGTAGGGACTTTAAAAGCGTATTCGTTTACTCAAGGTGCGCATTTTTAATTAAAATAGCTGAGCTTGTACCGGGTTTACATTTATTTTACATTTTACACGTGGCGGACAAAAAGACGGCGTGAAATAAAAACTGTAATAAGTTAGTCGGTGGATGTAACTAGGGCATTCCTATGCCGTGATTGTATTATGTTACATAAAATATGATGTTTATTATTTGGAAAAAGATGTTTATATATTTTTTGCGAGTTACACTAATAATTTTACAGTTTTTAGATTTCCGTACCCAAAGGGTAAAACAGGATCCTATCACTAAGACTCCGCTGTCCGTCCATCTGTCACCAGGCTGTATCTCATGAACCGTGATATTTAGAAAGTTAAAATTTTCATAGATCATGTATCTCTGTTGCCGCTATAACAACAAATACTAAAAATCAGAATATAATAAATGTTTAAGGGGGCTCTCACACAACAGACGTGATTTTTTGGCGTTTTTATACATAATGGTACGGAACCCTTCTTGCGCGAGTCCGACTCGCACTTGGTCGGGTTTTTTTTTTACTTATTTACAGAATTGCCTGCTTTCATAATTATGGTGCAAACCACTGAGCAATGCAAGCGACGCTTTAAGTGTCGATTTCTCACAGGATATTCTTTTTTAAGACTGGCGTATACAATAATTGAGTGAGCAAGCGCGTCTCCGTTTTAGCTTGGGCTAAAAAGCATTCATATGTTCGGATTCGGGTCTACTGGTCACATATATCAACCGATTTTCGTGAAATTTAGTGGTCACACAACAGGTCGATAATAATACAGATTTTTTGTAACCCTAGCCAAAACACCTAGCCAATAGAAATTGTTACAATCACGGCCGTAACGGTACCTACACCTTTTAACAAATAGTTACAAAGTAATCTTCATGAATCCTATAGAATCTGACGCACAATCGACCGAACAACCCGCTGAGTCGAAGAGACGTAAAGGAAATGATTAACGAGCATCCATGACAGTTCGCGTCTTTAAGCAGTTTTGTGGAAACCCTATACTGAAGTTGCATCGTACTGGCAGTATGGAATCTTGATAGCAGTTTTATTCAGGACAATTTTGCTTCGAGTATTTTTTTTATGGACTCGAGCCTACTAAGCGAAACCGACGCGATCTAAGACGCGAGGGAACGCGCTTCGCGGATTAATGTAGCAAGCTGCGTTACTGTAGATCGTCACACTTATATTATAAAAAGGCGAAAGTTTGTGAGTGTGTTTGTACATTTGTTACTTCTTCACGGTCAAACGGCTGGGCCAATTTTGATGAAATTTGGTATAAAGGTAGCTGATACCCTGGATTTTCACATAGGCTACTTTTTATCTCGGAATTCTCGTGGGTCTGGTACTAACATGGGTAAAACCGCGGGGCGCAGCTAGTATTGTACAAATATTTGTATAAATCAATTTACGTTTCAATTTTTAAGTTTTACGAATAAATCAATTCATTTTCTGAATTCGACCGAACAACATAATATATGGTTTCATTTATATACAGTTCACATAAGAACCAATCTCGACCACAACTATTTTTTGACGTGATTGAAAAACAAACAAATTAAATATAATATTCTTAGCATACAAAAGAGATAAAAATATTTTATATGTAACTGAATGGACACTCTTCGTTCCCGCTTAAATTAAACATCTCCCTGCTAGCATCCGATTTCGTATTGATCATAGTAATGTGAATTTTCAGAGGAAACAATTATTTTTCCAAAAACTGTCAAACTTAGTCAAGAAATCTCAGAAATTAATTAAGTAGATGAGACTACCTGTACCAACAGATTGGCATTCTATACCTCTAGCCGATGTACGATGGTAATACTACAAACATAAGAAAACTATAAACTCAATTAGATAAACATCGTTATTATTTTAATTAGTTTCATCTCCAAAAGATTAAAAAATTCAATGAAGCCGTTTATTTTATTAGCAGATTTTATATGACAAACAATAGTTTAATTTTCTAAACTATTCCCAAAATTACAAAAATAGTTTAATTTTCTAACTACCTAGACAAAGTAAACATGTTTTACGGACCAGTTGCGTATATCCTAAAACTATATACATCTATACAACAAAAACCTAAGTTACCTACAAGGAATCGACCTTATATGTAACTCATTTGCTCACGCCCACTACCAGTGAGTACCGTTCCCATTATTCTGACGGCGTTGCTTCGCTGAATTGCAATGCTAATACGTTGAGCCAAATAAGTACTAGCATTTTGATCTCGCGTCGCCACAACCAGGCACTTTGATAATTATTTTTTAAGTCAAAAATTGGTTTGGGCATACATTATTTATTTGCATCATTTTCACGATATGCCCGAGGAGTTCTCCTTATCTGCGGTAATAACAAACAATGATCTACTGTTCATAAATTGTATGCTGCATTGATTGAACCCTCAAAGGCAGGAAGGGGCACAAAGAGCTCTGCTTCGGTGTAGAGTTTCATTCCTTTTGAAATTGAGGGTATTTGGAGATGGTTAAGTATTTAAAGAAGCCGCGGTACAGCTATAAGTTCTTGGTCAATTGAGCTCTTGGTGTTGGGGACTTGGTTTCGTGAATACACCTTAGAGGACTTTGCAAGTATGTATTATTTAAACTTGTGAGACGGTTCAATATTACGCCCAGAAGTACATAGTGTAATATAAATAAATACAAATCATTTAATCTAATACAAACTTAAGTATTTTTCTGCAGTCTAAAGATAGCATCACTGAATGTAATGAAAAAAGTTGCAATTTATTTTACTTCCACATTCATTATGCGAACTCAATAGGAATGGAACTCATTTCCTGAGACTATTTCCTACCATATATAGATAGATAAAAAATTCTTTATTGCACAAACAGTATTGTAGGTACATAGGCGAACTTAATGCTACAAAGCATTTTCTTCCAGTTAACCTGGGTGTATCGAGGATATTTTGATATGGTAACATACAATATGTGAAGGCTTCTTCGTGAACGTGCCCTATTGTCGAACGCATCGATACTTACCATTAAATGGGATAGAAGTCAAGCAATTGCCTATCTTGAATTTAGCAATGTGATTCAACGACTCTAAATAAAAAATGGGTCCTGAAAATTGCAAATCCTGACAATTAAAACTACAAATCTCGTACCCGCAAAATACTTGTACGGTATGATTTACAGCTGCATACAAGCTACGCCCCGCGGCGCCGCACGCTGAAATGGTATGATTCACGTCTCAGCGCCCAGGGTTTAATTAGAAAACTTTCGTTCATAGAAGCTTCTGAAACTTCAGCTTTATAATACCAAAGTAGAGGCTAGAGGCTTGATTTATGTTAGTTCTTAAATTGTAAGGAATATTGTGGTTTGAAAGACACAAGTTTAAAACTTATAATATTAATTAAATTTTAATGAATATTTAGTTATTTATTTATGGAAATTCTTACAAAACACATTATATCTACATTATATATATCTTTTAAATAAATACCTATAGTTGAAAGGATCCAAATAAAATAGAAAAATATTTTTTCAATGTTATATCCGGCTTAAAACACGTAGAAAAATGTGATAAGGCCGCCCATTGTATAACAATTATTGTTTTTCGGTTATTTATTCTTATTATTTTTAACTACTTATTGGTGTTCAATAAAGAAATATTGTATTGTATTGTATTGTATTGTAGAAAATGACAACTTACTTGGTAGTCGACTAGTTTTGGACAAATCAGTTAATGAGTCAGATACGTGTTAGGTTAATTAATTAATAATTATAACATTAAATAATGACTAATTCAATAGCCGTCAATAACATTGAAACATTATGTACAGTACTTACGATAGCTTTAAATTTAAAAATAGAAAATTATGTTGAATTACTAGATCTAGTCTAGTAAGTATAATATAAAAACTAGGAGACTACTCGTTTAGTCGCAGAATGTCCCTTACGCAAAATGTCCAGAGGTCGCGGAGTGTCCAATTTGCGGAATGTCCAATTCGCGGAAGGCCCTAAAGATGCGATCGATTGGTTACTATACATACCTCATTACTCAGAAATCTCTTCAGCAAGTGCTTCCGCGACTTGAACACGCCCCCTTTTTGAATCATACAACGGATTCCTAAAGGCCGCCCGAGGAGTATAAGCCATCCCGGAATCCCTTCTAGTCAAAGATACCACACTATCTGACCTGTTCTGAAATCTTGAGAACATCCCACTGGACCTTGACCTAGCTCCCACACCCACAGGAAACGTCAGCTGAGGTAACCGGTAATAATACAAATATATAGAACCAAACACTAAAACAACAACGAAGAACATAGATACAAAAATCTTAACGCTCAAGCCTTCCCGGGACAAAGGAGCACCGCTAAGCTCCGTCAATTTTTCTCCTTTGTACCAATGGCGGAACACATTGTTGTTAATTGAGTTGATTGCTTCCGCACTATTTCCTATATACTCCCCTTTGTCCATAATAACTACTTGTATCTTGGGATCCGGAGTAAAAGATGTGAATCCTATGTGATAAACAACACCATTATCGTAACCATCAACGGTTTTCTCCACTAGTTCTTTGAATGAAATCATATCAAAACCCTCAGCGATCTTAAATGAGACGTAACCGCCGCAGAAGGAGCAGCAGTATCCAATTGGTTTGACAGGAGCGATGCACGTAGGCTTTGCGCAGTATTTGACTGAGCAGTCAATTTCTGGAGGATTTTTCTGGCACGGACATCCGAAACGCTGTTGACAACTGGTATCAGCTTTCACGTTGACTCCTGTAGTGAAATAGTCATTTAGCACGAACTGCCCCATCTGATCAGATTCGACTTGAATGTAGTGTTGAAAAGTTTGTGTAGATTGGCTTTCGTTACCAATAATGAGGCTCCGAACGTACTGTGTTTGATCTGGAAGTCGAACAGTATACTTGCTGTTTGAAGGAAATATAACAACGTCGTCATAGCACGGTACTTTTTCTGTATCAGGAGTAGCTTCTGTGAATCTGTCGGAGCTCCATACATCCGCTTGAACCCATGAAGAAATAGATTTGTCGAGGTAGTAAGAATTGCCGTCTGTACAGTTGCTGTCGCCGATTTCTTGACCAAGAGCTATTACAGCGTTTTGTAGAATTATTTCTCCGTCATCGGGTAGGATAAGGGCACCAATATCCAATATTGATTCGATTCCAACTGACCCTGACATGGATTTAGGAAAGACGACAGTTTTCTTCGAGCATGGAAGTTTTCCATCTTTAAAATTGTTGGGCAGATTAAAGCTTGAGTTGGGTAGCCATTTTACAACAGACGTTGACGTTATGGAGATGATGGTGAATAGCAAAATTACGTATCGAGTCAATGCGTCCATATCGATTGGTAGTCGACTGACGAATGGACGCTAATGTATTGTAATGTGATACGGTCTGTCTGTCAGTTTATCGCGGTTGTTTGATGTCCGTGACATGTGCAATCGAAATCAGGCCTGTGGGTGGAACCGTGCTTTGAATGATGTAAACAAGCTATGGTTGATGAGACACATTGGGAATCCGACTGTATGATGGTGATAGACAAACGTTTGTATGGACTAGATATATTTTACATAATTAGGTTGATTTAGCATAGCATTGGCTTTAACTTATCTTTAATCAATACTACAAAGAAAGGAATGAGAGATCAATATCAGGCTTTCCGTAATCGTTTGTTCATTACACATTATATAGATGAGTATTAACGTTGAATAATTTCGCAAATAAAATAATGTATTTATAGCATAAGACCTTATTAAGTATCTCATAATCTCCACAGATTTATTAGTGACCTTCCATAAAAATCACGTATAAACAAAGGATTATCTGTAATCCAGGGCATATGGCTCCCTTGATCCTTGGATTACCTCTCAAGGATATACTGTCTCATAGAGAACCTTAAGGAGGATATTATACCATATTGAGGCTGTAATAAAGGCGTCTAAGGCACGTACGGTGATACCCTATGATTTATGAGACGATAACATCGGTAGGTGGTTAAATACAAACCATTAATGACTTTTGGAGGGGTGGAAATTTAATAAGAAACCGCGGCGGTGTCGACGAGCGTAGTTATGCAAATTTTATTGCAGGGAAAACCTCGACTTGGGATATACGGGTGTGGATTTCAGACCAGAAGCTAAGAAGGTAGAATAGGTTTATTACTTATGGAACACATGAGCCTCTTTCTGAATTAATTAAGTAGACGTATACATTATTTAAATTAATATTCATTTTAACATAGCTGTGCCAGTTGTTCCAAATGTTTCTTGAGAATCAGCTCCCATTTTGGATCTATTGCAGTTACCACCCTTGGTCACAGCAACACTATTTACGAATAGCATTGGTGTAGTCTACTATACTGGGTATTTTTTTTTTTACCAATAAAGAGGTGAGATATAGGTAAAAAAAAATCAGTATAGGCTTACGTTTGGCCACTTTTCTCACCTGATGGTAACTAGAAATCTTAACTCGCTTTTCACTTCTTTTTGCTTCGCCAAAGTCAAGCTATATGTACTAAAGAAAAAAATACTTGCGTGATCCCCGCAGAATGCATGATGCGTATCATATGTTTTGTCGTATAATATACGTTGTCTGAAAATCTGTGGCGAAAATTGCATATTATTCCAGCAAGTAATCCAGGAGTCTCAGTCCGTCAATTGTATTATAGTCGGGGCAATGAATAATAAAACAAGTGCCTTTACACAGTTTTACATTGCCCGTTGGTTTAGTTGGGTGAACATGCGCCTTCTTAACATATATATAGAGTATCGGGTTCGATACACACGAGGAGCACAAGTTTTCTCCCCAAGGCATATTTGTGTTTCTGGATCTGGTTGTGATTGTGTGTGTGATCTGAATGTTTTCGGCACCAACGTTACAAGTCTTCGAACTTAGTGCGGGGCTGTGAGTGTGAAAGTGTTCATGTTTATGTGAGTAGTTGGACTTCCACAAAGGATTGTGGAAGTCCAACTACTACGAGGTAGGAACCTCAATTGATTCTGAGTTAGGGTCTTACCTGAAAAAGCACAAAATACAAGATACTTGGGATTCATCGCGTCGTTCGCGTCTGTAATACCATTCCGTATATTAACAGCCCGTTTCAGCGATCGTAACAAGTGGAAACCTACAATATGGCAGATGGGTAGATAACCGCCAAGTGCCGGCTTTGCTCTGCCGTAAAACTGCAGCCCTAACGTAAACGCCTTTGTCGTTTAAAGGCTGTAAGGGCTCGTGGTTCCCTTTAGCGGAACTCAATACTAGGGTGTGGGGGTTGTCAGCAAGATTTTTATGTTTAGGTGGAAAAGGTTCTAAGGTTAGAAAACGAATGTAGACAGTTTTTTAATATATTTGACTCAATTCCCTAGTAAAATATAGAATACGAGCCATGCCCCGCGGCTTCGCCCACTATTATCAAGTCAAAAAGTAGCCTATGTGGTAATCCTGAAATGTCATCCAAATCCGTTCAGCCGTTAAAGCGTGAAGAGGGAACAAACATACACATTTACTCACTTACACACAAACTTTCGGATTTATAATATTAGTAGGAAGTAGGATAAAACGGTATTGCGGTCAATTCGTTTGCCAAGTCCAGACAAATGACAAGCTCAGACAAGATAAGCTTGTCATTGGCCTTCACTAGCCTATGCGAGATGGTGCTGCAGACGAGCACTGCAGCAGAGTAGCAGAGCTGCCTCGGGACCTGTGGGTCAGCACGATGCTTTTTGGCGACAGTAGTTCTGTCTGTGAGGGATGACAGAGTGGTTCCAGTCTCCCAGTAGAGTTATTAGGACCATTATCTAGCACCGTAGCAAGTTCACGAAAATTGGTAAAGAAATGGACAGGTCCCACTTAGAAGAACTTTTGTCGATTCAGATTTTGATTTTTTTTTAAAATGGCCTAAATACGGGGATTGAAAACGAAAATAAGACATACATAAGCCATTTAAAAAAATACGCGTTACGAAAAAAAATCAAACTCATCTTCGGCCGCATCATGACTTTCCATCAGGTGAGATTGTAGTCAAATGCTTGCCTATCAGGCATAAAAAAAAATGTGTCTCAGTACCACAGATCTGAATCAAAGAGACAATATTTGCTATGCATATAGACAATTATTGCAATGCATGTTGCTGATGGCTGATTCTTGGTACAAGCTTTTGATTATCATTATAATTGTTATTTCCGTTCGCAAGATTCAAATAACTAGAGTAGTATTTACTCTATCAATAACTAATTCACCGAGCAAGCAGCGCGAGTGAACCGTCTCTGCTTCAGCTTGGGCATAAATGATTTCGTATATCCAGCGGATGTTCGGCTGTTCTTCTCTACAGGTCCCACTTCTCTACCAATTCTCGTGAACTTACTGAACATGTCCGTTCAGTAAGTTCACGAGAATTAACAATTAGTAATGCAACGGAAAGGCGTTGGTTTACTTTATCCAGTTAGGTTCATAGTTTAGAGGCTATTGTTGATTTGAGAAGGTTATCCAATCGTATCGATTCGGTAAGTTACCGAAAAGTTCTGAATCAGAGGGCAGGTTCGAGGTATCGATTCGGTAAGTTACCGAAAAGTTCTGAATCAGAGGGCAGGTTCGTTAATTATATATATGGTTTTCTTTTGTCGATTCAGTTTTTGTTTTTTTTTTTTAAATGGCCGAGATACAAGGGTTTATAGGGATACATAAGCCATTTCGAAAAATACGCGTTAAGAAAAATAATTGAAAAAATCAAACTCCTTGTTTATACCTAATTACGAGCACAACTTGTTGGTTTCTAGTTAACTCTGAAGCTAAGTTTATACCGAAATTGTTAAACAAATCTAAACACACCCTATCTCTTCCCATTACAACTTTAAATCAACAATAGCCTCTAAACTATAAACCTAACAGGATAAAGTAAACCAACTCCTTTCCGTCGCATTACCCTGTCCAAATAAACACTTCATGAACCCTTACATCTTTGTTCAAATTTCCACTTTACCACGCAAATAATAGGGGTAGATTTTGGGTGCTTTTAACGAGTTTTAAGTGAAATATTGTGGGTAAATCCATTTCTTGCATTCGCTGCTTGTCCGACGTTACAAAACATTTTGGGCTCTGTATAATAGGCGTTTTGTTGAAGGCCGTCCCAGAAAATGGAAAATTAGAGATGAGCTTATTTGTAATGTTCTGTTTGTTTTGTTGGGGTGTTGAGTATTGTGGTTTAGGATACTCTCACTCTATTCACGGAGTATAAAGTGCGATGTAGATTTTGTGTTACATAATTTGGAACATTTGTCTTTCAGAACTAGACAAAAAGACGAGGCACTGATGAAGCATGAGGACACTGGCTGAGTGAATTGTATAAAGAGAGCTATTTCGATGTCTATGTGTATGATTAGAGATTTTTGTCTTACGTCTATCAACCACTTCGTCCATTGTACGGTAGGTACTCATGATATACGTCTCAATGAAATTCATCAATGATTAAGATCATGGTTGTTCAAAGCTATGCGAAACGTCTTTCACACCTGTAAAATTTATACGTCAAATTCAACGATACCCAAAACGCACACTAGGCTTATTAGTTTGGACGCTGGAACAAACGAACATACATACACACATTCATGGTGCTAAAATAGTTTCTATCCGTTTTTCTTCGCTGTAGTCGGGTAAATGGGCTCGGTTATTTTATTGGATGACCGGAAGTAATATTTAGTACACATTTACTATAAATAAGTAACAAAGTTTCCAGCTTATTTCTACAGTTAAAAGCAGCCAGAGGTCACAAATAAGTTTCCAATCTCAAGTCCATTTCACCAGCCTTGCGTAATCCGAAAAGCCATCTCAAAACCCTTTCTTTAATTCCTCATAGGTCCCTTCAGGTGAAGTATTAATCAAGCGCCGAAAGGTCCGATATATTCCGGCCCTTAGGGGAGGCTATCGGCCCTTTACTTCCGCAGGGATTAAAAAGTTAATCTATTGAGCCGAACAATGGCCAAATTGAAAGGGCCTTTGTGTTTCTTGATTGATTTTTGGGTTCAAGGTTTTCCGCGTACGGGTCCTTCAGGTTATCGGGGACTTTTTAAAGGTTTAGTAAGTGCGCTTCACGTTTAGGTAGTCGCGGTGTCAAAAAAAAAACAAACGCCTTTACACTCACAGCTCCACACTAAGTTCTGCGTATTGTACATTTTGAGGGGCTTGTTCATTTTGCGTATTGTACATTATGCTCCGAAGCGAGTTCGATAACTTGTATCGTGGGTGCCAGAAACATTCACGTGACACACATAATCACAACCAGAACCAGAAACACAAATTTTCCTTGGGGAGAAATCTTGTGCTCCCCCCGGGAAACAAATACGATAGTATGAAAGCGCGCACCAATTTAAGCCACGTTCAACTAAGCCCACGGGTATCGACTCATTTTTGGTCTTTTGAAATTTTTTTTTTTAGTAATTCAGTCTATAACGAAATCAATCAAACAAAGCTTCATGCAACGCAAACGAAGCCTCAATAAACCTTCTTCACTGCTTAATATCCGGAACCATTAATCAACGGCACGCCAATTGTATCAATATTTCTAGATATGACAAAAGCTTTTGACTATGTAAACCATTCTATACTCTTGTATAAATTAGAGCTTTATGGCATACGGGGAATAGCTTATAATTGGATAGCTAGTTACTTAAAAAACAGAAAGCAGTACACAGAAGTAACTAAAATTGTCAACGATGCGCAAAATAAACTGTCGAAAGATAAATTTAGATCTGAGATATTAAGCAGCAATACCGGAGTTCCTCAAGGCAGTATATTGGGACCATTGCTTTTTTTAATATACATAAATGACCTTCCAGATGCCACTCCTCATAAGACTATTCTTTTTGCAGATGACACTACAATAGTTATTAAAGGAAGAAATAAAAATCAAGTTAATCTGATGGTAAATAAAGCGCTGTCTGACGTGATCCATTGGATGGAAACTAATAATTTACACATTAACTTAAATAAAACAAAATTAATTCAATTTCGTTCGTATAATTCAAATCCATTGCAACTTGACATTAATTATAATAATATAATAGTTGATATCGTTGACAATTATAAATTTTTAGGACTGACTATTGACAAACATTTAAATTGGAAAACACATATTGATGTCATGTGTAAGAAGTTGGAACGTTTTGTATTCGCGCTTAAAAAAATTAGACACACTGTGTCCATGGAGGCCGCACTGATGGCATATCATGGTCATGTGTCATCTTTGCTTAGTTACGGTTTAATTATATGGGGAAACTCAGTCAATATTGACAGAATTTTTAAAATACAAAAGCGATGCATTAGGGTCATGAATAAGGCTTGGTTTCTAGATAGCTGTAGACCTCTTTTTAAAGCATGCAACATACTTCCTTTGCCGTGTATGTACATTAAGGACATTTGTTTTTTTGTTAAACAACACCCTGATTTTTTTTAAAAACGTTGTCAAGTTATTACTCGTCAAAAAAGAGATAAATTCACGAACCTTTTATATCAACCGACTGCCCAAAAGGAATTATACAAAAGAAACGTTTATAATATGTGCATATCAATTTTTAACAGTGTACCTAATGACATAAAAATTTTGGAAGGTAACAAATTTAAAAAATCTTTAACTAGCTGGCTTCTTATTCTTTGTTTTTATAGTGTTAAGGAGTTTAAGAATTTTAAATTAGTCTAGATATTATAGTAGACATAGACATTACCATTTGCACGTCTGCTTGCAGACTGAATATATTGTGTCACTTTTTATGTTAAGATCTTATGTACATGTATTCTAGCAAATAAACGATTTGATTTGATTTGATTTGAAATCTTGGCATTTTTTTTTATGGGAACGACGTGATGCTATGTCCTTTCAAATATTATTAATGCTTTTAATTATATTTGAAAGGCAAAGCTTAAAAAAATCGACTTCATCGCATATAATATGGTTTTGGCTGGTCCGATTTCGATAAAATTTATATTGGCCTCTGAAGTGTAATCTACCAAACAAAAATCGATTCATAATAAATTGGCGGAGATATCGCGTAACAAACTAACAATAAAAACATACAGTCGAATTGAGAACATCCTTTTTTGAAGTCGGTTGAAAAATATAATTGGCCAAAACGGTCCAGCGTTATACCGTAACGAACCTAAAAAAACAGTCCGACCTCCGCCTTTTTTGAAGTTGGTCAAAAAGAAATTTATTGAAAGTTTCACAATCTAGACACGCTCAAAAGTGTAAGTGTTCAATTGAAGAAATATTTTGACCTAGTATATAAGTTCAAAATTTTAGGTGGCACAAAACTGTAATCAGCAAACGTGACGCTTACCATCAGGTGAGCGACTTCCTCATCTTATTTCTCAATTACCTTGGAATCTAGGTAATCAACTGGACACACGTATTTCCATCGGTCCGTCAAATGCTTTCCTATCAAGCATTAATAATAATCTCCAAAATCAAAATCAAAAATCAAAATCGTTTATTCACAGGGCAAAGAGGCACTCATGAAAGTTAATGATTGTATTGCCAGATTCGCAAAATTACAGGCAATTCCGTGTGTCCAGGTTACACTATATCTATAATGAATACAACACTTAATTTCAAATGATTTATATCTAATTATAGCTTTTTTGTTTAATTTTAATTTAGTTTTTAGTTTAATGTAATATATGCTTTTTATGTTGTGATATTACCTTAACGTTATATTGATTAAATGATTTTAAAATGTTATTTCATAGCGAACAGATATTAGAACAAATCAAAAAATATATTGTAACTTTTCAACATCAATTTCATCGTTCCCTCAAAGTAAAACAATTAATCAGACAACCGAATAAAGGATAAGCCGAAGATAGCCCCAGGGGAGGCCTATCAACCCCTAAGAAATGCTGGTTAAGGGGTTGAACTAGGGATTTTTGACGACTGATTTGTTCCGGGAATTGTGTAATTGTGAGTAACAATTAAAGTAATGTTAGGTAATTAGTGAGGGTAACAGATGCGTACAAAGTACAAACTGCACGAAATTTACATGGACACATGAAAAGTGTAAATTTTGAGTGAATTAAATACAAAAATCTGTGACGTGTGTAGTCCTCCTTGTGGATTGTCTTGTAGTCAGTACCTGGTTCGCAGGTGCAAAACCGGGCCACTGCGCCCATGGAGAGTTGACCTTGCTCATCAAATGTGAGACCGTGCAAGCCGGTGGTGAGCCCCCTGGCTCTCCACCAGTGGTCCCACTACAGAGAAAGAGAGGTGAGGACAATACAATACAATACAAAAACTCCTTATTGACACCAAATGATAAATAAAATTTATAGAGAAACTTATAAAGATAGGTACAATGGGCGGTCTTATCGTTAAGAGCGATCTCTTCCAGACAACCTTTGGATGGAAATATAAACGAAAAGACAATGTAGGGATGGTGGTGCGATAAAATGAATGAAATAGATTTAAAAATAATAGAAATACATTGTTTAAACTACATAAACAATACATACCAATAATAATATCAGAATGTACTTACATATCAACACTAAAGGACTAAAGTTTTATCTCAGTAACATTATATAAATTCGAAAGATTTTGTGTGCGAGTGTGTCGTGTGATTTCCTTTATCTGTCGAGTCTCATAAACACTAAACTATGAAATTTGCATTATTTCAACTGAAATCCAAAGTCACAAAGTATTCGCAATTTCTCTAGTTATTCCCACTAAACCGCTATAAATACAGGGAGGTATGCACAAAACGCGCAAATTCGCGCGCATCGAAGATTAATGTTGCCAGGATTGTCTAATATTTTGCCCGTTTGCCTGTGCGCTGGGGATTTATAGCCCTCTGTGCTATTTGCAACGACTAGAATGCTATTTGTGGGATCATTGCGCGTTATTCATACGTGGGTCTTGTTGAAATGCGTAAACGACAAATGGATTTTTTATTTTTTTTTATCTAAATCAGTAAATTTTGCAGACTTCACTGGACTTCAAGCCCATTGTAGTTGTACTGCGGCGACCAGATCAGAAAGCAGACTTACTACCCCTCAACTGTACAAAATTCCAAGGTAAATCTTTTTTGACGCATACAAATTTCTTCTATGTACCTAAAAGTTATTGATTAGAACACAAGTTATCTCCCCAAGGAAAATTTGTTTATCTGGTTCTGGTTTTTTTTTTTTTTTAATTTGTGACAGGCTAGTGTTTGACCACTATCTCACCTGATGGTAAGTGACGATGTGATCGAAGCTGGTAAACACACTAGACCTGGAATACGCAGGCTCTCAAGGATAACTGCCGGAACACCGTATTTGGCTTGGCGGCAGACTTTCAACTTGATGGTGGTAAGCTACTTTGGTAGCAAGCCAGGCGAGCAACTCACAAAATGCTCTACCACCTCTCAAATGGCACCACCCGGGGACCACGTGAAGGGAGTCAGATTTAAGGGGTACGTGAGTGACTCAGCCCCCAAAGAGTTGTGCTCTTGAGTGTGATGTGAATGTTTCGGCAAGTAAACTTAGTGTGGGACTGTGAGTGTTAAAGCGTTTATATGTTTATAAATAGGCTAATTATTACATTACCTCTTTTTGCGTACTATGTTTATGCTATATTATTAGTACTTATTTTCGTAGTAGCAATTTCTTACAGACAACCTTTGAAACGTATTGATAACTTTAGAAAATCACACTGTAATGCAAATTTAATGTTTATTTAATTTTAATACACAAATAATAAAGAAAATAATTCCGATTTACCTCCTAAAATAAAACATAATCCCAATGGAATAACAACTTAACGAAGCTCAATCCTGTCCCATTAAATCTTATAAAGAGATTAATTTTATTAAACCTTTAACATAAAAAATAAAGCCAACTAAAATAAATTATTCACTCTTGTCTTAAAACGAAAATTATTATACGGAACAGAGATGTTACTATCCGACATTTAATTTTGAATTTCACATGCAGCCCTAATTTCAACCTATTGTTTCTGTTCTTAAGGTAGGAAATGTAATATTTGTTTATATTTCATTATCTTCTCCTTAATTGTAACAACCATACCGTTTAGTTTCGTTTGTTTTGCGATTCGGTGATTATTTCAAACAATTGTGGGGCTTAAATCGTTTGAGTAAAGTATAAATTGGTATGCTCGTGGTAGTTTTAAGTTGATGCAGTTTTTGGACGCCCGCTGAGCGCGCAAGGCGATCATAACAAATCATCAAGTTGTTGGTAAAGTTAAGGACATACTGACTTGTTACAAAAGGAAATCAAAATGGGAGTAAGTGCGGCAAAACACACCAGGACGAGGAGGAAAACTGTTTTTTTGAATCCTTCTTATATTATAAATCCGAAAGTTTGTGCGTAAGTGTGTAAGTATATTTGTTCCCTCTTCACGCTTTAACGACTAAACGGATTTGGATAAAATTTGAAATGAATACAGCTTATACCTAAGATTAACATATTGTCTAAATACTACATAACTTGCTATATTTATGTATGTATGTAACTATATTTGTTCAGGCAATTTTGAAGCAGATATCTTTAACCGATTGAGCTGAAATTTTATATTCACGTTTGGTGTGAATGACAATGCATGGTTAGCTGTGTGACGTCTTTCTAAATCCAACATGGCAGAACACCCAAAATGTCTATTTTTAATGCACTCCTACAATATGGGTAATAAATAAAAAAAAACTGAAAACCAACCCGGCACAAACCCTTAGTTTGTGCAGTCTTAGAACATATTCCAATTGCCAAATATTTCTTGCATGTAATTTTTTTTGTGTACCATAATTGTGATTGTTTAAAATATTCAGCAATAAATTTATTTCTATTTCTAATAAATAAAGGGCTTGCTAAGAATAACTCGATAAATAAATTAACATCACTCTAAATCCAATATGGCGGACTTTTAAAAGTTATTTTTTATAATTTTTTTATCATGTAGCTTATTAATTTTTATTGTCCTGTATAAAGTCCTGTATATTTGTTTATCCCAGTACGCCACCACCGCTAAGCAAACGTTCGTAGCATGGCTTCTGATGAATTGCTCTGGTGCCGGTATATTGTTCGCCGCGTGGTGCCTCTACAATTTAATGGCTGTAGATATTGGCATTGCACTGCAATGATGCTGTGGCAATGCAATTTGTTATGGGGAAATGGAAGACCAGTAAAAAAGAAGTGTTTCATTTGCGTCGATATAATCCTCGTTGTAGATAGATAGATAGATATACTCTTTATTTTACACCTTATATAGCATAGAACACAAATAGGAATGACGGTACAATTTTTATAAAAGAATGACAATAGGCAGTCTTATCGCTGAAACTGACCCCTATCTATTAAATAGGTACAACTTATCCTAGGGATAGTGTTCCTGGTTCTGAGTGTATTGTGAATGTGTGTAACTTGAATGTTTACGGCCCCAAGACACAAGACATAGTAATTTTAGTGTGGGGCTGGGAGTGTGAAAGCATTTATGTATATGTTTTTTTAACCCGGGCGACGCTGGGCGGGTCAGCTAGTATGATATAAATTTATATACAGCTTAGATATTAAGAAGGGATTCATGGCGATAAAAACTATTTTGATTTACCTCAATGTTTTGGCGAGTTTTATTGGGCATAGCCTAGAGAAACCTACATCTAACAGGTTTTGATGCAGTTTTATAGAAGGTAAATAAAATAGACAACGATAAAGCGAAAACAAGGTTGTTTTCATGACGTGAGAATGTTTTCAACTGGCTGTGTACCTGGAATGGTAATAATATGTTATATTAAAAAAAATAACATGAAAATATAAACAAGACAAGTACCTATTACTTTAAAAAGTTGTTTAAATCAAGCTTTTAGCAGTTGTAATTTTAAAAAAAGACTAAAAAGTTAAATAACCAGAGAACTTGTCAAGGCAAATCAAACGAGCCCAAGCTCGATGGTTTTATCTTTGTGGTGGATGTTTGAATGAGACTTTTGGCTCGCCGATCGACCACGGGACAGGTGAAACTAATAAAAGCTTGTAAAAATAGCGTTGTAGAGTGCTCTCACTTAACAAATAGAGATGCGTGAGCTCTAGTTAAAAGAAGTCGTCTGATTCCTATTGAAACATTCTGCGCCCCTTTGTATTTCAACTCCATGATAATAATTTCCGACAGTAGAAATATACAAGACGTTCCTTGTTTATTCACCTCAGCATTTCAAATCAGTTCTCTCAATGGCTGAGCTACTCAGAGTTTGTTACTCCCCGCCGGCCTTTGTGTTCTGTGTGCCTAAGTAAATTAAAAATAAATAAAATGGCGACTGGAGGAAGTCGGGAAGATATGGTATGCCGTCAGCTAAGTCTTTTATTGAAAAGAGATTTTGATCTTTTTTATATAATGAAGAATAAACAAACAGATGTAGAGTTGTTTTAAAATAAATGCGAATAAAATGTTTTTAGAGATTACTTAAACGAATTTATTTGTTTAATGTTATTAGCTTCACTTGTTTGTAACCGATAATTGACAAAGGCATTCAAAATCAAAATCGTTTATTCACATGGGTTCCAAAGAGGCACGCACTCATGAAAGTTAATGAATCTATTGCCAGATTCGCAAAATTACAGCCATCTCGAGAGTTCCTGGCAAGAAACTCGGCGGCGCATTTTTTTTCATTCATTTTTTTTTTTAAACATTCTTAATTTCTAATACATAATTTTCTTAACCTAGGTGTTATTATGGTAGTCGCTAGAAAGAGCCTGTGCAGTTTGCCTCCATGCATCCTTGTCATTAATATGGTCTGTGGTTTTGTAGTAAGCTTTCTTAATTAATGCCCGTTTTATTACAGATTTGAACTTTCCCAGTGATAATTCAGTTACGATTTTAGGAATTCTATTGTAAAATCTAACAAAATAATTTAAGAAGTGGCAAAAACAAATTTTTGAAAATACAAACGGTTGCACTGATTTTTCACCAAACATCAAGTCAAGGTGACTTGATGCTTGGTGAAGAATCAAATATAATCAAGCAAAATTAAATAGGTCCAGCCGTTTGGGAGCCATGATGCCACAGATACAGACTACAAACTTATAACACTCTTTTTCGTCGAGGGTTAAAAACCTACTAGTCGTAGTTCGAAACGGCTTAATGTAGTTTAAAATAAAAAATATTTTACATTACATATTATTTCTTACTACATGTGTGTTATATATTTTTGAAATTGTATTTTAGTGCTTTAACTGATGACTATGGTTTTTGTCTATTTAAATATATTATTTTAGCTCTATGAAGTACCACGGTCGCCATTTTGGTTTAATATAAAAAAAAAACTAGACTATGACACCCGTATATACATAATTGAGACAAATTCAACAATACCCTTTACGTTACAAAAGGTTAATTAGTTTGGACGCTATGAGGCAACAGACGTACACGCATACATAGATTACATACACACATACGGTGCTAAAATGATTACCCTATTTCGCCATGGTCGGGTAAACATAATTAAAATAACAGCTGTAATTTTGCGAATCTGACAGCTGTAGTCTTTAACTTTTATAAGTGCCTCTTTGGGGCCCATGTGAATAAACCATTTTGACTTTGATTTTGATTTTAATTATATCTAAATTATTATGGGAATTCGATCTCATCTTATTCTGTGTGGTGTATCGATTTAAAGTCTTGCAATAATCGAATGAAAGTACAATGATTTGGTGCCATCTAACTGATGGAGCCAGGAGTGAAACTGTTCAGTTACTACCACTCATCTACGTTTTTACCGACTTCACAAAAAAGGAGGAGGTACTCAAGTCGACAGTATTTTTTTTCTTTTGTTTTTATGCTTGTTATTTTTTATGTGTGTTGTTTTTATTCGTCCCACGTAAACCGATTTTGAAAATGTTTTTCTTGTTTGATAGATGTTGCTTTTCAATTGGTCCCATTCAAATTTGATCAAGATCTGACTAGTAGTTTTTTGAGTTATCTTCAATAAAGCTTATTCTGTGGACTACACTGACGATGTTCTCATTTTTAACTGACTTCAAAAGTTACCTCATAACTTATTTCTTTGTGCGCCGATTTTGATGATTATTCTTGATCTCATTTAAATTTGCTCAACATCTCATCACTAGTTTTTGCCAATAATGCGTGTTTAATACGATGAATAAAGCGTTCCGAAAATAAAGCGGTGAAGTCGGTTTTTTTTTATTCAATATAGGCAAACTTTTGACCACCATCTCACCTGATTGTAAGTGACGTTTGGTGTTGTAGTTTTAAGCTTTGATTGCGTTTAACTATTTGTAACTTAAATATATAAATGCGAAATTTAGCATATCCTAAAATCGGATTTATTCTTATCCTTGAGGGAATAATTTAATTATAGAATTTTCGCGCAGGCAAGTACCACTCCAGTCCAAATGAAAGAGCAATTAGAATAATGAACTTGAGGACCTGAAGATTAGCGGTATACCGACCACTATAACAGGAGCTGTCAAGGCCGGAGGGCTACTTTAGGATGAGGAGGTTATATGTATAAATCTCACTTACCCAATATGAACTTTTGTTTTGAACATCGACGTGAAGTTACTACCCAAAGTGGCATTTGGGTACGTCAATGTATTGTCCTCAGTGTTCGCTTCACAAAAGCATTGCAACGGCTGAGAGGATTTAGTTGCAATTAAAAACGGGCATCTACCTATAATTGTATAATATATGTTTCTATATATATATATATATATATATTATAAAAAACAAACCCGAATTAGTAACACCTTTTATAAGTCGCAGGACCGATTTTAAAAAAAATTGAAGTGTAGGATTTGTATAGAAAAAAAACTATTAACACATCGGCAAAATTACGGAAAAAGGTTTTTTATCATCAAATTTTTTTCCTGTATTTTGAAAGAAAGAAAATAAATTTATTCGTGACAACACGCAACATTACATTATTTAGGTACATAAAACAATTTAATTCGACCGCATCTTCACTTACCAGGAAATATAGCGGTCAAACGTTTGCCTATCTTAAATAAAAAAAATACAAGAAAAAACACGATAAAATACAAAAATATATAACGCTGCGCGATGTCACGAATGAGGTTTCGACTCAGCATATAACCTATATATTTAACATTTTTTTTTTTTTTTCATGCCTGACTATGGGCCAATTGCCTATATTTCCTAAAACTAAACTAAAACTACGTACAGCTAAGTTACCTACAAGACATCATCATTTTGCATTTATATTCGAAGTGATCTTTGATGTTTCTAACATTTTGAAAAACTTGCATAAAATATAACCAATCGAAGTCACTATGCTACAATATTCTGGGGTACTAAACGTCCTCGCATCAAAGTTTGATCTTGTCTCAATCTTACCGGCCGTGCTACGTATTCGACTGCTACGAGGGGAGAACTGATCAATAGGATTTATTGGGTAAGAATAAAAATACTTTCGCATGTCCGGCGGATGTCCGGCTATTCAGGTCACGTGCAGATTCGATAAAGATATAGAATTTATTTCAATTAAAATTTTTTGGAAATTTTACAATATGCTGAAGATATTGGGTTGAAACATAAAAAAAAACCCAATTTTATGAAGATAAAAAAAATAAAAACGTTTTTTCTATTTCTATACGTTTTTTTCTATTAGGCACAATGTAGGAAAAGTCTAAGTTTAAGGGGAACGACTAATTCATTTTTTTATAGTATGGGTTAGCATAGACAGCCGACAGGAATGAATGAATGAATGAATGTTTATTTCTTTTTAACACGTTTTCTTAAATTAACCTTACACTAAAGATACAGAGTAAAGTGTATTCCGAACTAAAAACTATAAATATTTAACATTGTTCCAGTTTTTTAAGCTAATCTTATATTATATATTAAGTAGATATTCCAAAATGGAAGCGATCTTTAATTAAAATTGCAAATCAACGAGTAGATTGTAAGATTTAGTTCTACCCTCCGTACTAGTTCTCACTGTATGACGGCAGGGCAATATGAGAAATTTGTAGATAATTTATCAGCCATTAGAGCTCTAGCTACACTGGTCAATGGTTCACGGCTCCAAGACCTCGCTCCAAGCCCCCGCAATTAAAAGTGTCAAGATTTTCGTTTTCGCAATCTGTATAATGCGTTGGAGAGGTCTTTTGTGCGTTGGCAATTTATTTTGGACAGGTGGACCCGTTCTATTGTGTATCGCCGACACCTATTGTGTTTTGGAGGAAAACACGAATTACGGGCTTTGCGAGTGTTTTGAGATTACTGTTCAAGAAATGAAAATATGCGAGAGGGAAATGAATTGGTCATGTTTTTTGGCCAGAGATGAGCGCTAACTTTTCGTACTGTACGTTACTCCTGTATTAAGTTTGCTTCATTTAATTTGACCACTATGTCACCTGATGGGTGGCAGTTGAAGTATTCTTATTCACCTAGTGGCTCTGTGAGCCGACCTCGCGTATTTTTACGTACATTATATATTTAAAAAAAACCTAAAATTTATCGACAAAAAAATTATAATAATATATACTTATCAAACCTGCTACCAGAATTTCACGAGAATCGGTTGAGAAATGCGACCTGGAGACGAGAACAACCGGAAATCCGCCGGACATACGAAAGCAATTTTGCCCGAGCTGAAACGGAGACGCTTCGCTCTCGCTTTACGCTCGCTCGGTCAACTAACTATTATTCATTCTGTGTTAAAAACCACCTTATTTGTTCGCTTGGATTCCTAAAAAACCTTAAATATTCCCGACGGCGTCGGCGTCTCTCCTTCAAGGTCCCATTACACATTCGGATAGCTATCACTCCTCACACCTGCCCACGCCTATTTGCACGAAACACTGCCTATCAATACTTTACCTTGATTTTACAACAAACAATTCCTTACCCTACACTCTGTAAGTCAGGGTCGATTTTAGTCTGGAGCAGCCGGTCATGAAAATTGATGGCATTGGTTATGGAATGCAATCAGTTGGAGGCAAACGTTATGTGTAAATAAATATTATATAATATGCGATTATTCAAGACGATTTGGTGAAAATTGTGAAGGCTATTATTATTTGATACTACTATTTACTTCAACCAATTAGATGAATTCAAGGTCATCCTCAATATATCAAACATTTCATAATCACACCAACATAAGTAATGCTCTTTGCAGTGACAGTTTAGATAAACGCGTATATAAATAATACTAATAATATGGTTTATTGGTACATAAAAAGACATTCAATAAGGTACACCATTGTCGTAAACACAGATTATGGCAGTAGAACACAACAATATTATTCCTCGGGTGAAACTCTGTCCCCCTTACTAGGATTACCTGTACAGTGAGGTCACAGTAATCCTCCTTCGGACTTCGTACTGGGATGTCACACATTCAATAAAATTCTTTGCTTGAAAGCTATTTTCCTCGACAAGTACCCTACCTAAATACATATTATGCTTGTAACATTAAAAAAATATTTTTCATTTTTTATTTTGACATGTTATTTTCTAATTAATTAATCAAATAAATAGTTTCACACTCACTAACCTATAACCAACACGCCAGCGGGCAATAGCAAGGCATTTTCCACTTTTAAGCTATTGCATAGCTTCTATCGCGGGCCTTGAGCGTGGAGACCGAATCCAGAAATTCCGTAACGAAAATAACCTAACACCCCCCACTCCGACCGGCACAGCGATGATACTTTTTAGTTTTGCCATCTATCGATGAATAGTAGAACTTTTAATGACTTTTTTGAAATATCACGCTTGTCTCTTTAGTTCAGCAACTCGCCTCTAGGTGGCAGGAAAAAAAATACTGCATAAATAAAATAAATAAATAATTATGATTGCATAAGTTGATAAAAAATGCTATGCAATAGCTTTACCGCGGCAGTCCCCGAGAGCCACACGTCTTTTTTTTATATTTACTAATACTTAGCATAATAGTAGTAGTCATAGGACTCTTTTTGCAAAGTCCGCCTGGGGCATACACCATTGCCAGGTAATCCAAGCAACGACAAACAGTAGTGTGCAAACATTACTGTATTTCGGATTGAAGAGCAATGTTTCCAGTGAAATAACAGGGCTTAAAGACAGGACTGTAACGGGCAAGTGTGTTGGTTACCACCAGGCAAGATACTAGCTCGTCCCGTCTCTCAATTACATAGAAAAAAATACAATGACATATGCTGTTATGCCCCTAATTCTAACCAAAGTAACTGACTAAAAAAAGAACTGTATATCTTTAGTAGTGATTATTGCCTCTATATTACCCCATCAGGAATTCTGACCGATTTTCCTCTTACCATCAAAGAAGTAACGATATACATAAAACAACATTACATTATTATTGCCTTTTCCTGCTATCATAGTTTTGTTATGGACAGGGGTAATCTTGTAGCAGATGGGTAATCTTAGCAAAGATGGCGAATATGCGCCAAGATTGAGCCAGGCCTGTCACACTCTTGATTTTATTCAAAGGAGTCAACGTAGCCGTCCTAATACTTGACTTCAAAAATTGACAACCATGAAGCCAGCAAATAAAAGCCTTTCAGAGACACTTTAAAACAAGTAATACTTTTAAAAGTTTAAAAAATCAATCTTTTACTTGTTGTAAATAGAAAAGAACTAAAAAGTTATATAACTACATAGATAGATAGATAGATAAACACTTTATTGAACACCTTAACAAATACATGACAAGGAATAATAATCTAGAAAATAAGTGTAACAACAGGCGGTCTTATCGCAAAGAGCGATCTCTTCCAGACAACCTTTGGATGGAGAGGGGTAAGCATTGAAATTGGACGTCGTTGTTTTGTATAAATATAATAATATAGAAAATACAATACACATACATAAACAATAATATACCTAAATTAAACTATGATATAGAATACATAAACGTAATACATAACTATTAGAGAACTTGTATCAAACGAGCCCAAACTCGATGGATTTATCTTGTTTAGTTCATACTATGGCGATCTGCCGTCTCCATCATCAGACCAGCTCCATGAAAGCAAATCATTGTATTGTCACCGAATATACATAAGTACACCATATTTGAGTTTAGTCGGATATCGGAAAGTGGGTCTAATTTAGCTTGCAAGATTTGATTACAGACCGACAGACAGCGGGATATGTGAAACTAAATAAATGCTTGAAACAGTTGTGTTCCAACAAATGAGCTGCACTCGTTTATTTCAGTGATTTTTTTTGGGACGGTATGAATTGGTTTCAATGGAACGAAAAAGTGTAACGAATAATTTAAACGCAAGCAAAGCTTACAACACCGTCTTCACCTCTTATATTTTGTTTTTTGTTGATTTTCTCAAAAAATGCTAAATCAATTTCGATAAAATGTATATGGGACCTCTAAAGTATGATCTACCAAACAAAAATAATCATCAAATTCGAATCATAATTCGATCGAAATTGATTTAGCACTCGAAATTAAAATCGCGTAACATACATAAACCAAAAAAACATTGTCAAAATTGGCAAATTGAGAATCTCCTCCTTTTTGGAAGTCGGTTGAAAAGAGTTAACTATTTTACTTCAACCACATGTGACCTCATACCTTATGGGCCAATTGCCTATATTTCCTAAAACTAAACTAAAACTATGTACAGCAAAGTACAAAGTTACCTACAAGACATATTACACCCTATTGTTTTTTATATTACTTTACAGGAACTGTGAACTTTCTGTACAACATACTATTGTGTATTCTTTGACTACGTAGTTTGTATCCCAAAACTTCGGTTATCACATGATCTAATCAGAGCTACTTTATTATGGAGCTCTCGGATGCGATGTTTTGATAAGATCATGTTCAGTTCGGAGAAGTAAACTAGTAAATAATGAAACGAGTTGTTTTTAGAGTTATTGCAAGACCATTAAACATGCAAACTCATTCACACTCACAACCCAATACTAAGTTCAAGGACTAGAATCGTAGGATTTTTAAACTTTAGCGAACAACAATCATCTTTTTATGAGGAAACCGGGTCTTTTCGCGCAATTATTTTCAAAACAGCAATATATTCACTACCCTCGACATTTCGGCAGAGTTGCACCGGCCGTGGTCACGAGAGACTGTGGTGGCGGGTGTAAAAAATACAAAAAAAAAACCTTTAAAGACCTGGTTTTTAACCGACTTTAAAAAAGGAGGAAGTTCTCAGTTCGACTAAGTTTCTTTTTTTTTGTATGTAAGTTAAGCATTCATTCCGCCAATTATGAATTGATTTAGATGATTCTTTTTTTTTTGTTTGGTAGATCATACATCAGAGGTGGTCCCATATAAATTGTATCGAAATTCAACAAAAAACGAAATATAAGCGGTGAAGTCGTAATGTTTTAAGCTTTGCTTGCGTTTAAATTATCTCATAGAAACATTGTACACGGACACATTTGAACTGTCCGATGGCATAGCCTGTTACACGTCAGCCTTTTAAGCAGTCGGTATTGAATTCGGTTCCCGGTTGAAACTAAAGATAATTATCCACAAAGCAATTTTATATTTCTGATTGCGGGTGTGATTGAGAGTTTTTTTTTAATGCAAGATAGGTAAACATTTGGCCGCTATCTCACCTGATGGAAAGTGATGATGCGGCCGAAGATGTAGCATGCTTACCTAGAAGATACCTATTAAATCTAGACTTAAAGACTCCCATATTATACTGATCGGGGAACAAAGACGTGGGCAGTGATTTCCACTCCTTCGCTGTACGGATGATAAATGTAGAAGCAAAACGCTTCGAGCGGATATGAGGTATTTCAACCATAAATGGATGACGTTGGTCAGTTCGTCTTGTGGTCCGATTATAGAAATGGCATGGGGGAATCAACTGAAGTAATTCGAGTGCACACTTACCGAAATGTAGGCGATAGAACACCGAAAGGCTAGCTACCTTACCTCGATGACTGAGGCTACTTGGACTCAACTAGAATAAGGTGATTCTTTATGGCGTCGACGTTTGAAAGATTTTAAAGCCTCCAGCTGATACCTAGTATCCCAAAGCGATGAATCAAAAACAACTTTCGACCGGAATTTTTGCCGCGAAAGTGAAAAAATGGCGTTGTTGATTTTGTATAATTTTCCAAAACCTGTCATTCTTCGAGTTTTAATATGTAATGATGGTGGATTATTAACCGTTAATACTTAGTAAACGTGCAAGTGTTGGCCAATCATACAAAGTTGAAAAACGTGATTTTCGCATTTGCTCCAAAACTCCAACAGAAGTTCTAGTGTGACTTGTGACTAGGACTTTTAATATGAAATAAACTTGAAATATATTATAACTTGGCACTGGCTAAATGCACAAGATTGTGAAGCCAATGTTAAAAGAAAAAAATAATTCGACCGGCAATACATCACCACAGAATAATAGTATAAATAAGACAGACTATCAAACGTCATCCTTATATGGTTGACGTACCTCCGGTTCGCTCGAAGCGTTTTGCTTCTACGTTTATCATCCGGACAGCGAGGGTCAGTCGAACTCATTGCCTGCGTCTTTGTTTGTCGAACAGTACAATCTGGGTGCCTTCAAGTCTAGAGTGAATAGGTATCTTCTAGGCAAGCATGTCACATCTTCGGCCGCATCTTCACTTCCCATCAGGTGAGATAGTGGTCAAATGCTTGCCTATCTATAATAAAAAAAAAATAAAAAAAAGTATACCTTTGAGATTTCATTGCTAAAATCAAATGTTATCCCAAGTATAACAATTAAACAATTCATTTTACATTAAAACTTATCAATTCACGTCAATCCAACACGAACAAAAACAATCGCAGACCCCAACTAAAGTCCAACATAAACAGAACTCTGGGATATTGGCAAGTACTCACTTCGGAAGGGTCGCAAAACAGCTGTTAGGTTATAATTGATAAAGTTGGAAATTTTGGTCTGTGTTATTATTATAACTTATTATTATAGGCACTGTTCTATGATATAGGTTTATCTGGAAAATAAAGTGATTGTTTTACATACTTTTTAATTCGACTGCCTGATTTAATTATAATACCTTGAAATAATGAATTTAAATTAATATAATATATAGATTTGTAATAAAAAATATAATTAAATGAATATAGAATGTAGTATTAGATATCTGTAAGTTATATGTTATAAGATGTCAATAAACTGATTTGATTTTGATTTGATTTGATTTTTTTTCTATTGTGCTTTAAAAACCGACGTCACCGATTTATATATCCGAGTAATTTTTGAGTTATCCTCAATAATGCATGTTGTATTTTATTAATTTAAACTGATCTAGGGTACCGAAGATAAAGCGGTGAAGTTAGTTTTTAAGGTTTGCTTGCGTTTAAATTATTTATGTAGGTAATTGAGAGAAAAGACGATATAGCAACACTTTTACATTTGTTGTATATAAAGCAAAAGACATAAAATAAAAAAGAATGCAGTCGAATTTAGAACCTCCTCCTTTTTTGAAGTCGGTTAAAAAGGTGTGTTTTATAATTCTATTGAACTAATTAGAAGTAGTTGATCGAGCGAAACGAAATCTTTAAGTTGACTTTGGTGATGCAGTACTTTGTCCGTCCGTCCGTCTATCAGAGGCATCTAGCATGTAAACCATACAAGTGAATTACTTACTTCGAAACAAAGAATATGTAAAGGTATGGCCCAAAGGCAGAAATTGAAATTAAAATGTTATTAATTAAAACATACACTTAAGCGGGAAGCCAAATATTTTTTACTTTTATCTACCCTTGTGAGATATCGTTGAAAAGAGTTATGTAAGAGCTCTGTAAGAAAAATATAAAATCGGTTAAAAGAAAAAAATCTATGTTGAAAAATAACAATTGAAAGTCACTATTTTCAGATCTATTTTGTCCGAGGGTCTATCTCAAAAACGGCTTCTCATTTAAACCTAAAAATTACGTATAATATTTTTTATATCATGTACTTGAACAACAAAAACAGAAAACAAACAATCATTAATAAGAAAAAAGGTTTTGAGCAGTTAACCTTAAAAGATTTTATCTAAAACTCATAATGTAGGCACGAGATCTCAGTTCGGCGCGAACGACTAGTTATTTTATGATAGTACCGAATAAAACTAAAAGGTCTAAAAGGAGACCACCCGTAACAGTCGCGTGATGACCGACCCACTATCGACATCCTTAATTGGACACCCGTTGTGACTCGTATCGAGCTTACATCTTATTTGGTACAGCCTCGTTAGTGGCCAGATTAGGCAGTGTTGACGTTTAAGCTATATAGTCTGTGTGTGTAATAACTGTCATCGTATTTTAAAAACATTTTAAGAATGTTTTTGTAGAATCAAGTGTTTTAAATAACGTAACTATTACGATTGCTCATAAGTAATAAGTAATTTAATATTGACCTAAACTGCCAAGTAGAGTAGTAAACTAATTCTAGTTTACTATTTCAAGTGTCCAATAGCATTTTTGTTACTGTCTCAAGTCACATCATTATTGTCTACGAATTAAGTTATAGTACATTATTTTTTAATATTTTGTTTGTTTTATCGTTGTTTGATGTTCATTGTAGAGTTAAGTTTTCGTTGCCCTTCTCAAAGGAGCTTGGCCTCGAAATAAATTTAAAAACTGGCAATTCAAAAAAATTACGTTATGGAATTTGTATAATATGTAATTTTTAGTTCTTAATAACCTTTCTGCGGTGTAAAAATATTGGTTGTAACATGAAACACGTGATAAATATGAGCCAAGCCGAATCTTGAAAATTATTGACCCAAAAAACACGCTGGACCTAAAATGGGACTCACAATAATACTAGCTTCCTACGATCCTACTTAGGGGAAAAGGAAAAAAAAATTTATCGATGACCATTAACACTATCTACTAACTATCCTACATAATTACATAGTCAAGAGAGGTATCTTTTAGGCAAGCATGGTATATCTTTGGCCGTATCATCGCTTACCATCAGGTGAGATTGTGGTCAAATACATCAAGCAAAAAAAACCATCCTGCGATCCCAGTAATGAAATAGCGAAATGCTTTATGAGAATGTTCGTGCTGATAAACGCGGGCAATGCCGGTAGGCACAGCTACTTCATAATATCTAATAATATGTAAGTACATAAAAGTAATAAAAATAACCGTAACACAAAGGAGTGGGCAAAAATGGTACCTCTAGAAAATTCGCCTCCATTTACAGATCACACTTGAGTTATAGCGCGGAGTGGGGGGCGGGGAAACTAGGTTAACCATACGCAAACTGGATAATGTAATCTTTATACAAATATGTAAGATCTTATACGTGAACTAGCTTTTGCCCGCGGCTTCGCTCGCGTTAAGAAGTACAACAAACTTTAATCCCCTATTTTATCCCCTTGGGGGTAGAATTAATCAAAATCCTTTCTTAGCGGATGCCTACGTCATAACATCTATATGCATGCCAAATTTCATCCCGATCCGTCCAGTGGTTTGGGCTGTGCGTTGATAGATCACTATGTAAGTCAGTCAGTCAGTCACCTTTGAGTTATATATTTAAAAAATAAAAAATAATAGATAACTAAGTAGTTATACGTGAATAGACACGTCCTGCGCCTTAATATCTCACCTTTTAGATTAATATTTGAAACGCAAACAAAGCTTTAAAAAACCTATTTCATCGCTTATATTTACATCGGTTTTGGCTTGACCGATTTCGATAAAAATTATATGGTACCTCTGAGGTATATACTCTACCAAACAAAACAAAATCATCAAAATCGATTCATAATTCGCGTAATATACATTGCGTTGTTGTCTAGATCGGCAATTGTTTCGGCATCATTCGGTAGACTTCTTTAGGATGAGCGAGGTAAGAAGCGACGGTGAGCGCTCCGAAAAAGGCTTCAGAATGATGCCGAAACAAATGTCGATCTAGAAATCACGCCCCATTTTAATTTTAATATAATTAATATCTCACCTGATGGATAATTGGTAATATGGTCGCGGATGGTATATATTATACATACGGTAAAACTAAAATGACTGGCTCTCAAAGACAGCTACAGCTGCTGGAACATCATTTTATAAGGCGACAGTTTTTATGACTTCAAGGTGGTAAATTACGACTGTATTTTGGTAGTATAGCGAGCACGAGAAAATGCCCTACCAATATGAATTTCTTCACGTTGTTGCCTAAGATTGTTTACCTGTATGCAGAACTATAGTGATAAATAGTTTAGGTAATATCTCGGAATAAAAAAACTAAACTATGTGTTCGAATCGCGAAAGTTTAAAAATTATAGTGATAAATTTAGAAAGGAAAAATTATCGCTTGAGGGGGGATTGAAATCGCGGCCATAGGGTGTCATGCCCTATTGCTCTAAACGCTGAGCTACTCAAGCCCTGCCTAAAGTGATAAAATTATCCTTTCCTTATTACTAACGTCTTACAGGGACGTGTGACGACATCTACTGAAACAGTTTATAGAAACTACTACGGCCAACTAGTTTGACATTACAGTTAGCTCTACGTTGTGTTGATAACGTCTACCCAAATCAATTGATTTTATTTATGCAGCATTAGCCATGCTAAGCAGAACTATAGTGATAAATGTATTCCAAATCACTGGTGGCCTTAACCGAAAGCTCGTCGTAGGATTCAAAATCATGAATCGGTAGTCGGGTGTACAACGGCAGGACGGCGCGGCGCGGCGGCGCCCCATAGCTTCAATGTCCGAAATAATCTGAAAACGTTGGTCACTCTAGCCGTGAGTAACGACGTCACGTCACGTCACGGCCCTCCGGTGACGCGTGACGTATGTCTTCTTCAGAGACAAATGGCGGGACGCAGACAATAGATATCCATTTTTATGGAAGGTGATAGGTTACATCATTTTGTTCTAACTTATATCATTTTATGTTAGCTGATGTATTTTGTTTCTATACACTTTTATTAATTATTAAACTGCCCCTTGTCTTGAGTCCGCGACCGCCTTCAAAGCAGAGGGTATGGGGTTTGATTTCCAGCTCCACACTTAGCTCGATTAGTTCTGTCGTGGGTACCGAAAACATACACATCACACATACAATCACACCCAGAACCGCAAACTCAAATTTCCCTTGCGGAAAAAAATTGTTTCCATCGGGAAACGAATCCGATAGCCGGTAATTAAAATCCTAAGGAATGTCTTTATTTATTTGTTAAATAAATGTATATTGTTTTAAGAGCTACATATAGCAATCAATTTATTAGTTTTACAATATGGTAAAGCAGTTAAACCTTTAAAAAGGAGTAGGTTTCCAATTAGTCAGAATTTTGTTGCGACTTATTTTCACATTTTTTCATAAATACTTATTGTCACTCGCCGTTTTGCTCGCGTTAATTGGGATTAAAGTAATCTATGTCTTATTTCAAGGTCTAGACTATCTATGTTATAAATTGTTATATTTTATATTTATATAAATTATTAAGGATATGAATATGAATTAGAGATATTAATAGAGATTTGTATGAATGTCAAAACCTGAAATTCAATAGTCTACTAAAGCTAATACTTTTTTATCATTTTTATTTCAATCACTTTTTCTAAAATGTTGACGACCCCTTCAACTGTTAGTGCAGCCAACTCTACAATTCACTGCAGACGTGGATAGAACGAAAGCATTAGTCTAATGCTCAGCACTTTAGAGCCAGAATAGCATGACACCGCGCAAGTTAACGCGTACACGTTATACGTGGACGTTGACGCATCGACAAGCGATTAAGACCCTTATTGACTCGTTAGAGGAGATATTCTGTCGAAAGCAAGTGACAATTTATTTGATTTATTGATGTTATTTGTAACATGAAAGATATAATTAACATGTCGAGTTGGAAGTCGTTTAGATGTCCACCCTTTGTCGTTTAGATTATGTACAGTATAAGGCAAGCAAAGGCTGCCATTCCAATGGAGCAGAGCGGAGCTGAAGAGGAAAAGAGCGGAGCTGTCCCAAAATTACCAGTGGAACAGTGGACATGGATTTGCAAACTTAATGAAAAAATCATATATTTTAACGCGGACTGGAGAAGCGGAGCAGAGAAGCGGGGCGGGGAAGTTCCGTGTGGTAGCAGGACACGTTGCCACTCGTTAGTGCGCACAGCTTAGCTCCGCAGAGTATCCAACTCTGCTCCGCATACTCCCTCGCTCCGCTACCTCGCTCCTCGTCTAGGGACAAAAACAGTTTGCAACTCAGCTCCACATTATTCTCTCGCTCCGCTCAGCTTATTTGCCTCGCTTCAATGGCCCATCCATCAGGAAGTGTCCTGATATCTTAAAAACTATGGCTTACAAACACTATTAATCAAAATAGATGGTTTTCTTGAGAACTGGTGAAATGACATGTGAAGTAGGTGTATTAATGGACAATTAACACAACCACTTTAAATTTGACGACCCAGTTGGCGCAGTGGACAGGTGTCCGATCTCTGCGCCGTGGGTCCTGGGTTCGATTCCCGGCAGGAGCACAAATTCCTTCCCAAGGGATATTTGTGCTTCTGGTTCTGGGTGTAATGTGTGTGTGATGTGAAAGTTTCCGGCACCCACGATACAAGTCTTTGAACTTAGTGTGGGGCTGTAAGTGTGAATGCGTTTGTTTGTTTTGTTTGTTATATATATATTCCTGTAAAATCTCTTCAAAACAGCGTTCAGTTTTAGAATAGACAAATGATGTCTACTCATCTGTGTTTCACTGAAGACACGATACGAGTATGACAGTACTACTACACTTCCAACTAAAAGTAAATCCTAGTTTTTTTTATATGTAAGAGGAAAACATTTGACCACTATCTATCTAACCTGATGTTAAGTGACGATGCGGTCGACGATGGACGCTTGCCTAAAAAACACCTATTCAATTGTTCAAGCACAAATTGTTAATGAAATAATTTTAGAACAATACAAAGATCACTTCAAAAGCGACCCATTCAAAATTTTCCTTTTATCCCCGAGGTTAAACATTTCGGCGTTATTCGCAATTCCTGTCCATCGGATGTTATTAATAAAATTACCGGATATTAAATTGTAATATTGTTTGTCCCCGTTCCCGAGTCAGCGCGGGTCCGTTGTCCCTCGGGTGTGGTTCCATTACACGCAAATCATTCGCGTAAAACGGTTGCAAGACATAAGATGACAGTAAGGGCGGTCCAATCTAAAAAAATTGCATCAAAATTCAAAACCCTCGGTTCACATGGGCCCCAAAGAGGCACTGATGAAAGTTAATGACTTTACTACCAGATTAGAAATACAATGTTTATTCAGACAAAGCACGTGAAAATCATTATAATGTAATGAATTCGGAAAACTGACAACTTGAGAAGAACCTTTCAGATATCACGGTGTCAATTTCTTTTTTTTTTTTCAAATTGGAAAAGTTTTAATTATCACCGATAGCAATTTTTTAGGTAAGCGACGATGAAGCACGCTCGCCTAGAAGATACCTATTCACTCGCGACTTGAAGACTCCAATATTGTACTCACTAGGAAACACCGACTTAGTTCCATTCCTTTGGGATTCGCACAATGAATGTGAAAGTAAAACGAATCCGATAGCCGGTAATTAAAAGCCGAAGGAATGTCTTCATTTATTTGTTAAATAAATGTATATTGTTATAAGAGCTACATATAGCAATCAATTTATTAGTTTTACAATATGGTAAAGCAGTTAAACCATTAAAAAGGAGTAGGTTTCCAATTAGTCAGAATTTTGTTGCGACTTATTTTCACTTTGGGTATACGAGTGTATACCCAAAAATTTTTTCGTGTTTTCATCATCATCAAATTTACCCGAATTGGATTATTTTTGTATAAAAGAGGTGTCATTGGTCCAATGCAAAATCAAAAAAAGATTTCTGGAGCTATGAGCAAACCCACGAAGAAAAGATATAAAATATTTTATGCTACGAATATTAAGATATTTATAAAATTGGCACTTTATTAACTAGTCCAGATTGCTCTTAGCTGCGCCTGATGGCAGGAATCAGCGCTGCATACAAAACTCTACACCGCAGTGATTGACAACCTTTGGCACTATATGTAATTTAATTTTCTTCTCTGGATTAAAAACTCAAAAATGCAATTAATTGTAGCAATAAGTAAATATAAGTAAAAATTGCGGAAAAAGATAATTATTACAAAAAATCCACATTCTACAATATGTTGGTATAACCTATCTACCTATCTACGTCTTTATTTTCAATGTTATTCTATAGCAAGCGCAAAATATCGATTTTTAAACCAACTTCTATTTTGCTTAATTGATGTTGTGTACGGCTTGAAACACGTCTAAATTTCGACTTACTTTGTATTCTATTTTGCTCTTTATTTAATTTTGTTTTGTTATAAACAACAAACAAGTAATTAATTTTACGATTTGACTTGACATTTCTATGTAGCTTTTTCATAAATACTTATTGTCACTCGCCGTTTTGCTCGCGTTAATTGGGATTAAAGTAATCTATGTCTTATTTCAAGGTCTAGACTATCTATGTTATAAATTGTTATATTTTATATTTATATAAATTATTAAGGATATGAATATGAATTAGAGATATTAATAGAGATTTGTATGAATGACAAAACCTGAAATTCAATAGTCTACTAAAGCTAATACTTATTTATCATTTTTATTTCAATCACTTTTTCCAAAATGTTGACGACCCCTTCAACTGTTAGTGCAGCCAACTCTACAATTCACTGCAGACGTGGATAGAACGAAAGCATTAGTCTAATGCTCAGCACTTTAGAGCCAGAATAGCATGACACCGCGCAAGTTAACGCGTACACGTTATACGTGGACGTTGACGCATCGACAAGCGATTAAGACCCTTATTGACTCGTTAGGGGAGATATTCTGTCGAAAGCAAGTGACAATTTATTTAATTTATTGATGTTATTTGTAACATGAAAGATATAATTAACATGTCGAGTAGGAAGTCGTTAAGATGTACACCCTTTGTCGTTTAGATTATGTACAGTATTAGGCAAGCAAAGGCTGCCATTCCACTGGAGCAGATTGGAGCTGAAGAGGAAAAGAGCGGAGCTGTCCCAAAATTAACAGTGGAACAGTGGACATGGATTTGCAAACTTAATGAAAAAATCATATATTAATAATTTGCAAACTTAATGAAAAATTCATTATTAACGCGGAGTGGAGAAGCGGAGTAGAGAAGCGGGCGGGGAAGTTGCGTGTGGTAGCAGGACTCGTCGCCACTCGTTAGTGCGCACAGCTTAGCTCCGCAGAGTATCCAACTCTGCTCCGCATACTCCCTCGCTCCGCTACCTCGCTCCTCGTCAAGGGACAAACACAGTTTGCAACTTTACTCCGCTCCACATTATTCCCTCGCTCCACTCTGCTTATTCGCCCAGCTTCAATGGAAGGGCAGGAACTCTCTTGATATCTTCAAAACTATGGCTTACAAACACTATTAATCAAAATAGATGGTTTTCTTGAGAATTGGTGAAATGACATGTGACGTAGGTATGTTAATGGACAAATTAACACAACCACTTTAAATTTGACGACCCAGTTGGCGCAGTGGACAGGTGTCCGCTCTCTGCGCCGTGGGTCCTGGGTTCGATTCCCGGCAGGTGCACAAATTCCTTCGCAAGGGATATTTGTGCTTCTGGTTCTGGGTGTAATGTGTGTGTGATGTGAATGTGTCCGGCACCCACGATACAAGTCTTTGAACTTAGTGTGGGGCTGTGAGTGTGAATGCGTTTGTTTGTTTTGTTTGTTATATATATTCCTTGAAAACTCCTTCAAAACAGCGTTCAGTTTAAGAATAGACAAATGATCTCTACTCATCTGTGTTTCACTGAAGACACAATACTAGTATGACAGTACTACTACACTTCCAACTAAAAGTAAATCCTAGTTTTTTTATATGTAATAGGAAAACATTTGACCACTATCTATCTCACCTGATGTTAAGTGACGATGCGGTCGACGATGGACGCTTGCCTAGAAAACACCTATTCAATTGTTCAAGCACAAATTCAAAACCATTTCAAGACCCATTCAAAATTTTCCTTTTATCCCCGAGGTTAAACATTTCGGTGTTATTCGCAATTCCTGTCCATCGGATGTTATTAATAAAATTACCGGATATTAAATTGTAATTTTGTTTGTCCCCGTTCCCGAGTCAGCACGGGTCCGTTGTCCCTCGGGTGTGGTTCCATTACACGCAAATCATTCGCGTAAAACGGTTGCAAGACATAAGATGACAGTAAGGGCAAAACGATCTAAAAAAAATGGAACAAAATTCAAAATCCTTTGTTCACATGGGCCCCAAAGAGGCACTCCTGAAAGTTAATGACTCTACTGCCAGATTAGAAATACAATGTTTATTCAGACAAAGCACGTGAAAATCATTATAATATAATGAATTCGGAAAACTGACAACTTGAGAAGAACCTTTCAGATATCACGGTGTCAATTTCTTTTTTTTTTTTTTCAAATTGGCAAAGTTTTAATTATCACCGATAGCTATTTTTAGGTAAGCGACGATGGAGCACGCTCGCCTAGAAGATACCTATGAAGACTCCCATATTGTACTCATTAGGAAACACCGACTCAGTTCTATTCCTTTGCGATTCGCACAATTTATGTGAAAGTAATCAAATAATGTGAAATCCTACATGGTATAGTAGTAAAGGCTATCTACATACAACATTTCATCAAGATGCATCCAGTCCTTACAGACTACTTTAAGATTTATTATTTATGTGGGATATTAGAGTGGTATAAAATCCCACTTTTGCATAAAGGCACTATCTCGATGTCCAAATTTATGTGTGTACTTACACACAAACTTAAGAAACAAACAAACTTACTTTCACACTTGTGGAAGTACTTATGTTTGTTTTCTCTTCACGCTGAAACGGCTGAACGGATTAGTATTGAAATTTGGAATAAACATAGCTTGTACATAGGATTAACGCGACCGCGTTTATCAAGTTCAAAATGGAGACTATTCTCCATTTTGAACTTGATAAACGCGGTCGACGCCGCGGAGCACGGCTAGTAATCAATAAACGTATTGCCTATGAGTGGTTGACTGGTAGAAAATGCTTTTAGCGTTAAGTCCACCCTTTGTACCTTTTTTTGGGCAATAAAGAGTTAAATAAAGGTATTGCCTAGTCATTTCTGCCTTTTCTGCCATTTTTCAGAGTAGTCAACCTTTTACTGCTTAAAAAAGTTTTCACTTAACTTTATTCGAAGCTAAAGAAATAATGTACTTTTAAATAATTTCATCGGATAATGCAGTCCGGAAGGTTTCCACTGAGATAAGTGCTATTAACAGGAAAGTTTTGCAACTCCGCTACTGACTAGTGAGGGGACTGTAAAAACGTAGGTATGTAATATTTTCGGATAACTTGGTGGCTATCTGGGAAATTCGTGTCACAGAAAAATAATAAATAAAAAATAGGGCCGGTTCTCAAGAAATTCATATATCTTTTTCCTATGCTTCATTAATTAATTGATTTCACTAAAACAAATATATCTAAATATATATCAGTAAGAAAACTTACTTTATTTTGCGCTATTATACATGTATGTAGATAGTGGCGTTCATTATGACCGTTTTATCCTAATGAATGTAGGGAAATAAGCATCATAAATAGTTTTTTTCTATTTGGCGCTATTTCTCAAGCTCTTTTTCTATTCGATAGGCTAGCCCTAACTAAGCTCAACTGAAGATAAGTGACGAAGTGGTGGAGGATGGTAAACTTGCTCAGTCTAGAATGACTTGTGGGAACATGGTTTAACTCGAGTAATGAATTCAAATTGCATTATCGATTAATAGTGGTAGGACTACTTTTGAAGAGTCCGCTTGGGGCTGTACAGCACCATTGCCAGACATTCAACCGCTAGCAGAAGTGTGCAAACATTACTGTGTTTCGGATTGAAAGTCAATGTTACTACTGAAATTACGTGGCTTAAAGAAAGAACTGCCTGTGGGCTCAGTTGGGTAAGCGTTCACCTTCTAAGCGGGGGTATCGGGTTCGATTCCTGGCGGGAACACAAGTTGTCTCCCCAAGGAAAATTTGTGTTTCCGGTAGTGATTGTGTATGTGATGTGAATGTATTCGGCACCCACGACACAAGTTACGAACTTAGTGTGGGGCTGTGAGTGTGAATGCGTTTAAAAAAAATTTACAACGAATATCTCTGGGTGACGAGCGCAGTGCACTGTCGCACGGGAAGTAGACACTTTTAAATATCGAAACTCTGAATAGCACTGAACTGGAAGAGGCAAACGTGACGCTTGCTATCAATCTATCTTATAATGCTATCTTGATCATCTTCTATATCAATTGTTGAGGATAGTTTTAAATATTTAGTACTATTAAATATTGATAGTTTTTATATTGTGTTAGACTTAGCAAATTTACGTAATTTTAGTTACGGAAAACGTTTCAACTTTGAAAGATATTTTATTACACTTTACTTCCAAGTTTGTCGTGTGTCATAATTGAATATATATGTAATATTATAAAATCAATTTAAATATCTGTAATCCGAACAATATATTTTTTGTTTATATAGCACAGAACTATATTGAATTATATAGTTCTGTGCTATATAAACAAAAAAAATTACTTTCTAAATTTATCAAAAATATGTTTTGGTGTTGCACATCCCTATTATCGATATATTACCAAGGGATTGGGGCGCGTGTCGTGAATATACGGAATTCCCGCCGTTCCAGCTAACGTCTTCACTTAGAAATCCGATTACACGAACTTTACAAAATAAATCAAAGACTTTTCTACTGCTTTTTGACTCCAGTATTTTGTTCTGAAAAAATCGATTTGATAAGGGAAAATTCGACGTATCTTAGGCAATAGGTTAATAAGACTGTATCAACTGGATACGTCGATTCGGACATAGGTGAGTGTGTGTCCAGTATGTCAAATTAAAAATTTTAACTTTTGTTATTTCGCCATTTAGATAGTGTTGATCAGTGACTTACAGGATAATATTAATATTTTTAATCGACTTCACAAAAAAGGAGGAGGTTCTCAATGCGACTGTATTTTTTACGTGTGTGTGTGTTACCTCATAACTTCTTTCTAGGTGAACCGATTATTATGTTTTTTATTTGAACGTTTTGACCGGTAGCTTTTAAGTTGTACTTAATAATGCGTAAATAATTCATTTAATCTGATCAAGGGTTCCGAAAATAAGTAAAGCGGCGAAATCGGTTTCTATGCTTGCGTTTAAATTATTTCTAATACTTTCATCCGAGTGACGTATTCAAATATTTTTTGCATATTTCTTTTCGTGAATACATTCTTGAAGAGTTCCGAACTTACACTAAAAATATCATCAAAATCGATCAAACCGTTTAGGAGTTCAGTCACATATACACGTACAGAAGAATTATGAAAGCTACGATGTGGCCGAAGATGTAACATGCTTACGTAGAAGATATTTATAATAATAATTCACTCTAGACTTGAAGACTCAAATTATACCATTCGGGGAACAACACGCGGGCAGAGAGTTCCACTCTGTAGCTGTACGGATGATAAATGTAGAAGATAATAATTAAACGCAAGCAAAGCTTAAAAACACCGACTTCACCGCTTTATCTTCGGAACTTTGATCAGATTAGATGAACTAAACACGCATTATTGACGATATCTCAAGAACTACTCTACTGATCAGATCTTGATCAAATTTAAATTGGACCAATTGGAAAGCAAACTCTTACAAACAAAAAAAATAAGATCGGTTCATGTGGAACGGAGATATAAGGTAAAACAAATAAAAAAATACAGTCGACTTGAGTACCTCCTCCTTTTTGATTGCATTGAAGGCAAATACTTGGTAACTGCGCCTACAGATTCATACAGATTCTTTATTATGGAGTAAAATAATAGAATTTAAAATTATTACATTAACATTATAGATACATGACGTTTTAGCATCGTTCAGGTAGCTACAATGAATTCAATTAGTAAAGTAAACAGGGTCTTTTTGCCCCTCCGTCCCTCTACATTGCCAGAGGTTTTATTTACTCATTGCATGATTAATGCCGTCTTTCAATTGATTAAAAATTAATCTATATGTGTTATGTGGGTTTGTATGTATGTAAAACTGATTGCTCCTAAAGTAATTCTTTGTTTTTTATTTAGTTTTCTAATAATGTTGGAAGATTTTCAACCCTCCAATCCAAGGTCTCGGTGTCTCGTGCGGGGTCGTCAAATGAAACACCGTTCACTTTAACAGTTAGCAATATTTAAAAACTAATCTATCGACACTCTCATAGCTCAATCATTGGCATCTTGGTGGTGGGGTACCCCATGTGGCGTGAACGAAACGATTGCGAGTTTTAACGCCTACCAGCGCCATCTAGTTATCTTCTTCGGAAACTCACATCATAGTTCCTAACCAAACTAGATGGCGCTGTCTCCGTACAAAAATAATTATGGTAAAATAACCAATTGCATTAAACAGATGTCAACAAATACTTATTGTACTTTATTTATTACATAAGTACATCTCAGAATAATTGTCCTTGACCTTTTTAGATAATCTATTTTTCACAAATTGCAATATTTTATACACAAGATAATCAATTGATGAGGCAATACAAAACAAAAAACTAAGAAATGTACGTAGCATACAACATTACAATCTTGCCCCTTCTCACTTCACCAGAGCTTCCACTACCACTGCGTACCAATTTTGATTACTATCATCAATCTTTGATGCTATTGAATGACGCGGCCATCTCTCGCCAGGCATAATAAACATAAACGCTTTCACTCTCACAGCCCCACACTTAGTTCGATGACTAGATGAGTTCGATAAAACGCATTCACACTCACTGCCCCACACTAAGTTCAAATACCTACTTGTATCGTGAGTGCCGAAAACATACACATCACACACATTACACCCAGAACCAGAAGCACAAATATCCCTTGGGAAGGAATTTGTGCTCCTGCCGGGAATCGAACCCAGGACTCACGGCGCAAAGGGCGGGAACCTGTCCACTGCGCTAACTGGGTCGTCATTAACTTTCATGAGTACCTCTTTGGAGTCCATGTGATTAAAATATTTTGACTTTAATTTTGACTTGCGTCGTGGGTTTCCGGCACCCACATTCACATCACACACAATCACAACCAGAGCTAGAAACTCTAATTTTCCTTTGGGAGAAATCTTTTGTTTGAGTCGGGAATCGAACCCGATACCCCTGCTTAGAAAGCGCACGCCACCCAACTAAGCCAACGAGCAGTTCAAATATCCGATAGCATTCTATTTTATACCGACAAAAATTCGATGAAGGTTCTCCATTCGATTGTACGTTTTTTTTTTGTATGTATGTCAAGCGATCATTCCGCTAATTATGAATCGATTTTGATGATTCTTTTTTTGTTTGGTAGATCATACCTCAGAGAGGTGGTCTCATATCAATTTTATCGAAATTTAATAAGCGCTTTTTGAGAAAATCTACAAAATATAAGCGGTTAAGTCGGTTTTTAAGCTTTGCTTGTGTTTAAATTATTTTAAGCTTTGCTTGCGTTGAAATTAATTAATTTTGGGGGCTGAGTCACCCACGTCCGTAGGAGGATACCCCTTAAGTCTGACTCCCTACACGTGGTCCCCGGGTGGTGCTAATCAGGTGACATTTGAGAGGTGGTAGAGCATTTTGTGAGTTGCTCGCCTGGCTTGCCACCAAAGTAGCTTACCACCATCAAGTTGAAAGTCTGCCGCCAAGCCAAATACGGTGTTCCGGCAGTTATCCTTGAGAGCCTGCGTATTCCAGGTCTAGTGTGTTTACCAGCTTCGATCACATCGTCACTTACCATCAGGTGAGATAGTTGTCAAACACTAGCCTGTCACAAATAAAAAAAAAAAAAAATTATCACTTGCTTAATAAACCTACCAGTAATATGCTGATACATACTGTGGCAGTAATACCTTGCAACTTCTGAATACTGAAGACAGTCCCAACAATTTTCAAGCGGTTTACACGTTACGCAAACAACCCAAACAAACTTTCTGAGATCTGGAGTAAGGAAGGGAACACATTAAATATTCATGTATCTTTTATGATTTTAGTCGATGGTTTACGTTGATACATTGCCCTTAAAAATATATTTAAAAAACATTACATTTTATATTAAAACAAGCCATGCCCAGCGGCTTCACCCGCTATTATCAAGTTAAAAAGTAGCCTATGTGTTAATCCTAGGTATAATATATGTACATTCCAAATTTCATCATAATCCGTTCAGCCGTTGAAGCGTTAAGAGGGAACAAACATACTTACACATTTATACACAAACCTTCGGGTTTATAATATTAGTAGGATATAGCTGTTCCCGGCATGCGTGCAATATAACGTTTAGAAAAGTGTTTCACCTCTTTCACGTTTATGTTTACGTAGTACTTAAAACCATACTAAAAACTTTTTGGATAATGTATTATAAAAATATTATAATCGCAATTAAAAAATAGGGGTGATAGGAGGGTGAAAATACTTTACGACCTATTTATCATACATACCAAATATACAAAAAAAAACAATAAAATCGGTCGAGCCGTTTCGGAGGAGTGACCAAAATAAAGACGGTGACACGATATATTTATATATTAGCTAAGCCCCGCGGCTTCGCCCGCGTTAATTAACTTTAAAAGTAGCCTATGTGTTATTCCGGAACCTTAGCAATCTACATTCTAAATTTCATAAAAATCAGTGTATTCGTTACGAAGATACGTGGTAACAAACATTCACACACACACACACAAACTTTTACATTTATAATACTATAGTTGAGCCCCGCGGCTTCGCCCGCTGATGAAGATGATGATTAAAGTAGCCTTTGTCCTAATCCAGAGTATAAGCTAACTACATTCAAAATTTCATTACAATTGGTTAAGTAGTTACCGAGATACGTGGTAACAAACATTCACACACACACACACACAAACTTTCGCATTTATAATATTAGTAGGAGAGGATTTGTAGGATTAGAAGATAAATATTTAAAAGGGCAATGTTAAACACGGTTATTCTGTGACGTCATATTATAGTTAAGATTTAGTATAGTCATTGACGTGCTTTCTCGCGATCATTTTGCTATCATAATTTTTCGCTTTCGATCCAGAATATCGAAAATATCTAAATATTTATAAGGGCATGACTCGACTTTCACTGGACGGTAACTCTTTTAATTGTCTTTGACTTGTGAATAGGTCTTCTAAATATGAAATACACTTGAAATATTTTATTACTTGACACTGCAATGTGCTTATGTACAAGCATTGTGGAGCCAAAATAAGAAAAAATAATATTTTGATCAATGTCCCACCTCTACAACCTAAGTTTGGTGGCCGTGTGGGATTGTGCGGGCGTCCTTGTTTGTTTGGTGCTGGTCTCCAACTTCACAAGACTCTGAATTCTTTGATAACGTGTTTATTTACCGAACCTCTTGGAGCTTTCCGAATTTTTATTCGTTATATATTCAGTATTTGACTTTCTTTATCGTTGGCGTTTACCTATGTACTTGAAATTTTAGAGCCCACTGGCGTAGTTGGTTGCGTCTGCCTTCTTAGCAGCGAGCATCGGGTTCAATTCTTAGTTTAAAATTCAGAATCGTTTATTTACATGGGTCCCAAAGAGGCACTCACGTAAAATCTATGACGCTACTGCCAAATTCGAGGTAAAATTGGCGGCGCATTTTTTTAAAACATTTAAATTACTAATTACAGGAATTATATTAACCTATGTACATCTCTATTTATGTAGTCGCGCTTGTGCAGTTTGGCTTCATGCATCCTTATCATTGAATTGTCCTTGTCATTCCTTTTATAATAAGCTTTCTTAATTAATTTGGTATTTTCGGTATTTTGGTATTATCACATGTGTTCTCCACAAGGGAAATGTGTGTTTCTGATATACAAAAATATGGTATATTCATTCGATGATTTTTCGTTAGCTTTTTTTTAAAATTAATTATAGACGAGCGTTTAACCTCTATCTCACCTGATGGTAAGCGATGATGTGGTCGACAATGGAGCACGCTTGCCTAGAAGACACCAAATCACTCACGACTTGATGACTACCATATTGTACCTATTAGGAAGGTCATGTTATGAAGCGGGTTACGTACGTAATGAAAATTAATATTTTTTTGCTGTTCCCAACCTAACCCGGGAGCGGGTCAGGTTCGGAATAAACCGAAACACCGACTCAGGCAAGGTGTTCCATTCCTTTGCGGTTCGTACAAATGTAGAAGCAAAACGCTTTGTTCGTTAGGTTTATTGGCGTTTATACTTCTATTTATTTATCTAGGACATAGTAAATATGCTTGTGACTTCTGTTACGTAGAAAGCATATCGGGTTTCTTCACGCAACCTCTAGCCCGGAGCGCAGATTATGCCTCCACTGTGAAATATGATAAACCTCGTCAGTAGCCAGCTAGCAGCACGCTACCTGATTACTTGCTCTATTTATCACTATAGCTTAAAGCTACCAAGCCACGTTATTGAGAATAGCAACTACAAAATATAGATATACCTAGTTTAATATAATAATTTTAAAAGTTTAAGAATGATTAAAAAAATGAATAAAAATGCGCCGCCGAGTTTCTTGCCAGGATCTTCTCGAGATGGCTGTAATTTTGCGAATCTGGCAGTAGAGTCATTAACTTTTATGAGTGCCTCTTTGGGGCCCATGTGAATAAACGATTTTTATTTTGATTTTTGTAGCTTGATTATGTATAAAGTGTACCTAATAGAATACCTAATTATTTTTATAATATCTTTTTTAAAATATACTAGTCGTAGAACTGAGATCTCGCGATAACATTTTGGCCAATAGAGAAAATCTTTTAAGATTAATTGCTTTTAACTTTTTCTTGGTTATAATTGTTTGGTTTTTGTATTTGTTGTTTAATTAGAGGTAATAATGGATATCATTTATTTAATGCAAGTTTCAGCTTTAAATATGTAACCATTTTTGAGCCTTCAAGACTAAAAGTCAGTAACTTTGATCACTACTACGAATATGATTTTTTCCAACATATTATAAAGAAATGATTTCGTTTCTTTTTAGGGCCATAACTTTACATATTCTCTATTAATTTTAAATGATTATTTTATAGTTTTGACGTTAAATGCCTCTGACAGACATACTGACGGACGAATTGTAAGTATGAAACTAAGGGGTTTTAAGGATGAAAAATGACCTTGTCGATTAAGTAATAATCTCCAAAACTTGTGATTTTTAGAGTAATAATGGAATCCTTATCCTTACTATATATATATATATATATATATATATATATATATGTATATTATATATAATATTATAAATCCGAAAGTAACTCTGTCTGTCTGTCTGTTACGCTTTCACGCTAAAACTACTGAACCGATTTAAACGAAATTTGGTACACATATAGTCTAGAGCCTGAGAAAGGACATAGGCTACGACATATACTTTTTAACCCCGAATTCTGGCTGGTCCGGGACTTACGCGGGCAAAGCCGCGGGGCGCAGCTAGTATTATAATAAATCAAATCAAATCGTTCATTTGCTAGAATACATGTACATAAGATCTTAATGTAAAAGGTGACACAATATATTCAGTCTGCAAGCAGACGTGCAAATGGTAATATCTATGTCTACTATAATATCTAAACTACTTTACTAAAAATTCTTAAACTCCTTAACACTATAGAAACAATGGATAAGAAGCCAGCTAGTTGAAGATTTTTAAATTTGTTACCTTCCAATATTTTTATTTCATTAGTTACATTGTAAAAATTGATATGCACATATTATAATATTCATATAATATTGATGGATTTTTAACTGTTAAGTAATAGTTCTTAAAATTGCATGAAGTGTAGACAAATCATATACAGTTTGAAAGTATGTTTTATTTTTTCGCTCCAGAACTACATCAGAAGTTCTGGTAAAATCTCTACCGCTCTATTATGACTTAACTTTTTTTTATGATTGATAGGCAAGCATTTGACCACTATCGCAGCTGATGGAAAGTGAAGATGCGGCCGAAGATGTAGCATACTTAAATAAAAGACACCTATTTACTCTAGACTCCCAGATTATACTGCTTTTATATTATACCTTCTAAGCGGTGGGTATCGGTTTTAATTCCCGGTGGAAAAACATATTTTCTCCCCGAGGGCTATTGGTGTTCGGTTCTGGGTGTATTTGTGTGTTGTGAATGTTTACGGTAACCACGACAAGTCATCGAACTTAGTGTGAAAGCGTTGAAAATCGCGAGTGAATAGGTATCTTTAGGCAAGCTTCCATCATCGACCACATCGTCGCTTACCATCAGGTGAGATGGTGGTCAAAAGTGTACCTATCTTGAATAAAAAAGGCGATGATTGATACTGCTGATCCAGCATTTCTTTTTCTCTCTGCCCAACCCTTTTGCAACTTTCAAAATAATTTCCCACTGCTGTTTTTAGGCGAGCGGCGCCAATTGAACCGGAAGTAGTAATAAATTCCACACGACGCGCTCCTACGTGACCGCATATCCATAGAACAGGGTTCTACGTGGTCCGCACATGTTCTTCTAACTCAAAAAACTGCTGGGTTAAACAAAAATGGCACATAAGTAGGACTGTATAAGAGCGCTTGTGGTGGCTAATGCAACTGGCACAATCCATGTCAGTGGAAAAAGGAGGCAAAAAATCGCCAGGTCAAATTAATTTTCGTACCGTGTATGATTTGGGTGTAGAGTAAGGTCGATAATGTTCACAGCCTAAATATAAGTCGAATAATACCGAATCGCACTAATATCATAAATTCGAAAGTTTATGTGTCAGTGTGTAAGTATGTTTGTTTTCTCTTCACGCTGTATCGGCTGATCTGATTTTGATAAAATTTGGAATATACATAGCTTACACCTAGGATTACACAAAGGCTACTTTTTAACTTGAAAAGCGGGCGAAGCCGCGAGGCATAGCTAGTACTTAATAGTAATACTAATTGCAATCATAATAAACGCGACCCCAATAGGGTATGCCAACAATTAATAAGTGCTCACTCCCAGCACTAATAAATACGGATCAGCCTATAAAATAATTGTATTTTTTTTTATAATTTCACCAATTGCCCTAAATTCTTAAAAAACTATGTACATCTATATCATATTCTGCACTTGAGCTACATTCAGCTTATAGGTAACTTAAGTGCGCAAGCCCACTACCAGTGGGTAGTGTTCCCATTATGCTGGCGGCATTGCCTATCTGAATTAATATGCTAATACGTTGAGCCTCTTTTGTAAATAGAACGAGCAACCGGTTAAATAATTGGTTGGTTTAAATTTATTGCATTTATGCAAGGGTTTTCCAAAAACAAACCATGTCTTGACTTTAAATACCTATATTAAAGGTATTTGTTAATTTTAATTATCATTGTAACTACTTTACGAAGTACCACAGACGTCATTTGTTTTTTTTTATCAATTTCTAGAGCTTCTGGCAGGTTCAATTTCCTGCGGATTAATAAAAAAGTTACCTTGTGAGACCATCGCAGAACAATAGACCCTGTTAAAGAACGAAAGAACATTTTACTAGAACATAGATACATACAGCCAATATCAAGTAATGCGAAATGCTAAATTGAAAATCGTTTGTTCACATGGGCTCCAAAGATGCACTCATGAAAGTTAATTACTCTATTCCCAGATTTGCAAAAATACAGTCATCTCAAGAAGAACCTAGCTTAAATCGTAACCCTCCTTTTATTTTCGCCTTTTCGAGTAAAAACCCAGTTCACTTGTTATACTTGCATAAGTTTAAAATTAAAAATAATAGCCCTCGGTTTTAACTTCAGTAACAGCTTGTGGAAGCTGCCGTAGAGCGTACAACTACGACCAACTGGGTCATGTAAAATTTCTAAGCAGCTCTGTGAACTCTAGCAATTTGTTTGTACGGTGGCTTTGCATTTTATACGCTCTACGTGTTTTTGTTTCACACGATTTAAATTAACATCATATGTATGTGGCTAAATCTTTGTGTACAAAGAAGGAGACGAGTTTAATTATTGTCGATTTGGAACTTTCGAAGCATATGTATACCCGCAAACTATATGTATATAATCTGCAACAGAAAGGTGTAGTACTTGGTGGTGTGTATGTTTATCGTGCCAGGAATCGTCTGCCAGAGAACGAAAGTTGAAATCGGAGATATATTTTCCATACAACAATTTTAAATTATGTTTTTGACAACCCTACGGTAACTTATATGTCACGTGACCTTGACCTTTGTTGTAGCAATAATAGGGCTGTAAGTTAACTGGGAGTGTGGGAGCTAATTAAGTCTATTTTGTTGAAATGACAAATATCTGTTTTTGTTAGGTTGTAAATTTGCGAATCTGGCAGTAGAGTCATCAACTTTCATGAGTGCCTCTTTGGGGCCCATGTGAAAAAACGATTTAAAATTTGAATTTGAATATATTGGAACTGGATGCACCGAAGCAGACAGCTATTTTCTAGCAAAATAACTTGTAGGCCGCAAGTACCCGTTCCCAACTACCCACACAATGCACTGTGCCTTTCCTCCAAATTGACGGGCAAAAAGAGCACGAAGTCCATCGTAGCCTGAAACAAAACTTATCATGCACTGGCGAACCTTTTCATCGGAGTCTCGGCTAAAAACGCCTTTGTCCCGAAAATCCGAGCTGGGACTGTACCGTGGATACCGTGATCGGAACACGTCAGTTTGCAAGTGGCAGCTGTAAGGACATCTTTAGACGATGTTTTTATGTACAAATAAATAAACGCTTTCACACTCACAGTAAGTTACACAAGTTCGATGACTTGTGTCGTGATTTCCGGGAACATTCACATCACACATACAATCACAATTAGAAACAGAAACACAAACTTTCCTTGTGGAGAAAACTTGTGTTCCCACCGGGAATCGAACCCTATACCCTTTAAGATGATTAGAAGGCGAAAGCTCACCCAACTAAACCAACGGGCAGTTTTTTGTTTGATTGCAAATAATTCTTGGCCAAAATAAAATATCAAGATATATATATATATATATATATAATATATTATAATATAATATAATATATATATATAATTTTGGTCGATATCATTTTAATTGCCATCTTCGGCTTTGGGCCACTTACATATTCTATAAGAATATGAAGTTATTCACTCGTAACGTATAGATGATAAATACCTGTCAGACGGATGGACGGACGGACGAAGTGTACCACCCAAGTCAAGTTAGAGTCTTCGTTTTGTTTGGGAAATAATATTAATTAAAAAAATCCTCGCAAAAAATACTATAATGACTTCTGAAGAATGCTTAATTGAATTATTTTTGTAATACTGCGATTTTTTTCTAAGCAGTCCTGCTCTTTTACTGGTTAAGTACTTTTTGAATTGCGGCTTCTCAATACACTTCTTACTTAATATTGTTTCAGATCTATTGCTGTCATATATAGCTAATAATAAAAAAAAAACGATGTTTTGTACATCGCAAAATTTTCTTAGTCGTTGCTAGAGGATCTATAAATGACTTCAAAACCCTCGCTTCTATACAATTCCTTCGCAGTATGTGTGCAAGTGTGCACGAGGCATTAGAAAAATAACGACGGCCGTCACGGCACGGCGCTGTCACGTGCCGGATACGTGCTCTTACGACGTGTGACACACGGGTATCTAAGATGATGGATATCCGAGCTCAAAATAATAATAATTATTTATTTACCAAACCACATATTATATAACACATTATACATAATATATTACATTAGAATTTATCATACATTCCGTATAAACATAGTTACAGTAATTTTATTAGAAAAAGAAAGTAAAGTTAAAATATTGTGATGTGTGAGTGAAATGATAAAACCTTTTAGATGGGTAACTTTCGGGCGCCTATCACACACACAGGCATCCAGCATAGTTTGTTGGAAGATAAGCTGGAAGTTGGAAGTAAATTAACATTAAAAAAAAAACTTACCTATGTCATAAACGTAAAAGCTCCTGATATTAAATAAACAGCAGGCAAAAACCTCAAATAATCTTTTCTCTTATTTTTAGTAGACTAATAAACAAACACGCTCTCTGTAGAGTCGGAATAAATAATGAGGTAGAGCTTGCTGCAAGGGTCTCACGTGTAAACACATGTGGCAAAAGAAGAAGTTTTAACTAAGTTATTTCTAAACCTTCTGTCTTCTTGTAACAATGTTTCATTAAAAGCTTAATACATATTTATAGTTGCTATAGACTTCTTCAAAGTACTATTACTTAACCCTATTATCGCATTTTCCAAGTCTTACGCTGCTAGTTTATTACGCTGCGGGTCCCAGCTTCAATTGTTATTTCAACACCCACGAAACAAGTTTTTAAAGATGGTACTGTGAGAGTGAAATAAAAAAAAACCACTGTTTGTGCTTCTACTAATTAAGGGTGTAATAGTGCGCGTGAGATATGAATGTTTTAGGCCCCCGCGATTAAAATCTTCTAACTTAGTGTGGGGCGGTAATGCCACTTTTTGTTCATAACCACGGCACAGGATAGTGCTCTGTGTCCCTATCAGCCGTGTGTATCAACATTTTCCAGCGCGTTTCCGACATCGGTCCGGCGTCGGACAGTTTGACGTGGGTTTTTCACTATATCTACACTCCGGTTAGAACCGGATGCCTCGGCTGCAAACCTTGTATGATTTGTAGAAGGCTGACGGGTACCTAATCTAGATTTAGAGTTAAAGTGGTAAGTTAAAAGCTCAACGTTTTCCACCAGCTTCTTAGTAAGTTAATTCACAAGTAATTAAAAAAAACAACTCAAAATCGTTTATTTATTGGGCCCCAAAGAGGCACTCATGAAAGTTAACTACTCTACTGCCAGATTTGCAAAATCACTGCCATCTCGAGAAGAACCTGGCAACAAACTCAGCGGCGCATTTTTTTAACACTCTTAAATGACTATAACTATATTATGTAGTCGGTAGAAAACGCTTGTGCTGTTTGCCTCCATCTATCTTTGTCATTAATGTAGACATTCGTCTTATAAGCTTTCCGCCATGCCATAATATTTTTACCATATGGCAACAAGACAAACTGTCAATCGTCATCTTTTTATCCGGTGTATATAGGTACTTACCTTCCACACATGAAGATAGATATATATTTTAGATAAAACCTGTTACCTACATCTTCAGGCGCATAATCACTTTACACCCGTGGAGATAGTGGTAAAACGCGTGCCAATAACACAAAAAAAATATTATAGCTAATTTTTGTGGTTGTTTTTTTATTCAAAATATTTTTTTACGCTTTCATTTATACTGCCGCACACCACTTATATATATGATGCACTTTATAAGATGAAATAAAACAAAGGTAACAAACAAGCTTATATGTAAAGTATCACAACAGGCGGCCTTATCACTAATAGCAATCTCTACCAGGCAACCTTCGGATGGAGAGAACTATAGAATGTAATAGACGGGGTATAATAAATGGGTGTATGGAATACCTATTTAACTTAATAAATACCATTACTTATACTATGGCATAAATACAGTATGAAAATACATAAACAAGTAATATATTAGTATATAATACATAAAATAATTATATAAAATAAATAAATATGTTTCTTTGCTTTAGTACCAGTGAATAGCCCCGGCTTCGCCCGGGTGCAATTTCCGGTGGATTAAATACATACAAACTTTGTCCTTACAATAACAAACACAACAAAAAAGTGCCTGCCAAGTTGGTCGAGCCGTTTTCGAGTTTTTGCGAGACTAACGCAGACCAAATGATTTTTATGTATAGAGAATTGCATTCCATTTGCGTCAAGCACATTTTTACTAAAGACTATGCCTTTGATTATATACCTGTCTAGAGTTCGAGCGTCTAAATGCCAAAAAAATATCAGCCAACTGTTGGCTCATAAGCTCTTCCCGCCCGCTCAGTAGCGACACTGTCATTCTACGGTAAACACGCGTTTTGTGGCATATAAAAATGACGATTTGCGCAATAAAAGTGTGCAGGATTTACAACGATTGAAAACAACAAAACAAGTTACCTACTTATCATCGGTAAGCAAACTTTAAATTGCTATATAAGTTAAAGAAACAATTAAATAAATAAATTTTAAAGTTGTCCTAATGTACGACGCCATGCTGACAGGGTTGCCAGTTCTTGAATTTAAAACTCGTGTGAATGTTAGCTAATTTTTTAATATATTTAATCATGATTATAAAAGTATATTTCGAGATTTCGCCGCCGTCATTTCACTGCAGGGTTGCCTGTTTATCCCTAAGAAAGTTGTCTATAGGTGAATAGAATATTTTTTATTGGCCTCATAAATATTTGTATTACACTAGAATACACTCTATAATCATGATTAAATATATAAAAAATTAGCTAACATTCACACGAGAAATTTTAAATTCAAGAACTGGCAACCCTGTAAACATGGCGTTGTCGTACATTAGGACAACTTTAAACTTTATTAATTTAATTGTTTTTTTAACTAATATAGCAATTTAAAGTTTACTTACCGATGATAAGTAACTTGTTTTGTTGTTTTTAATTGGCCTTTGTAATTCCTGCACAATTTTATTGCGCAAATCGTCATTTTTATATGCCACAAAACGAGTGTTTACCGTAGAATGACAGTATCGCTACTGAGCGGGCGGGCAGAGCTTATGAGCCAACAGGTGGCTGATATTTTTATAACAGATATGTTTAAACCTAGTAATCATATTAATAAATTAATTAAAATTTAAAACAAATTATAGATATAGTATCATATCAATATTAATAAATTAATTAAAATTTAAAACAAATTATAGATTTATCAAAACATATTTTTTCCCTACAATTATGGGAAATCTTCAAGAGCTGGTATCACTCAGCACGGCTACACGTGACGTAGCGCGCTTGTAGTTACGCATACTTGTGTGCGTAATTCGCACACAAGCGCTTCAAACCTGGCCTGTTGTTTTTGTTGCGATTGCAGCGCAACACTCTATCTAGACAGGTATATAATCAAAAGGACTATGCTTATCGCTACAGCAAGTTTCAGATTCTGGGTGTGAATATGTGTGTGATCTAAGAACTGCCTTTTGGCTTAGTTGGCTGCACATCCACCTTCTAAGCAGGGATATCGGGTTCTATTCCCGGAGGAACAAAAGTTGAATGCCTAAGTTAAATTTGTTTCTGGTTCTGGTTGTGATTGTGTATGTGATGTGCACCCACGATACAAGTCATCGAACTTCGTGTAGGGCTGTGAGTATGAAAGCGTTAATGTCATGTTTATATGTTTATGTGAATGTTTTCAACACCCACGACACAAGTTATTTAACTTAGTGTGGGGCGTTTATGCTTATGTTTACCATGTTTTCGTAATCGAAGATCGCAATAAGGACTATACTAATGAGCCCTCGTTCACTGCGTAGCATTTTGCGAACACATCACTGGATAGAAGCAGACAGATAAATAAGGCAATGGCCGCTCGCCAAAAACGAATTAATACATTTTCCAGCAGAGTGCGAGAGTTGGCGCTTTCACACGATTTAGATCATGGAACGATGGGAAAAGTTTTGCACTTAGATTTGATAACCGTCTGAACTTTGCAGTTTGCTGATGGATACAATCGGAGCAGATTTATAATAGAATTTTTTAAACTTTCGCGAACTTCAATCATGTTTATGTGAGAAAACCGGGTCTTTTCGCGCTTAGTCTCTCGTGACCACGGCCGGTGCAACCCTGCCGAAACGTCGAGGTTAGTCAAAATAATGCTATTTTGAAAATAAAAGCGCGAAAAGACCCGGTTTTCTCACATAAACAGTTTTATAATATTTTTACAAGTTTTTATTTATCACCTGTCCCGCTAAATTAGAATAGAATAGAAATAATTTATTCGTGACAAAACATAAAAGACACACAAAGGCAGAAACAAAAACAGTTTGTCACAAATCGGCTCCAACTCAGCATAATACTTGCTGTACACCAGCGCTGGTCTTCCGTTGGAGTCGTTTGGTGAAGTCACGGCACAGACATACAATACACACACAGGTATGAATCAACAAAACAATGAGGAAAAAAACATTCACAATACAAATTGAACGGTTACAATATTTAGGAGGCCGTCGGCCAGGTGGAGCGACGAGCTGCGAAAGGCCGGCAGAAACTGGATGAGAAGAGCCGAAGATCGGGCTCAGTGGCGTTCATTAGGAGAGGCCTATGTCCAGCAGTGGACAAAAATAGGCTGATAATGATGATGATGAATATTTAGGAAGGTCAAAAACAATGTCAAGTTTTTATTTTTATTTATTTTAGGCTTGGCTAGCTTATATATATATATATATATATATATATATATATATATATATATATATTTATTACAGACTAAGCAAACGTTTGACTACAATCACACCTGATGGAAAGTGACGATGTAGTTTAAGGTGGAGCACACTTGCTTAGTAAATACCTATTCACTTTACTTTTGAACACACCCAAATTGTACTTTTCGGGAAACACAGACGACGGCAAAGCGTTCCATTCTTTTGCTGTTCTATAAATGAACGAAGACGCGAAACGTTCCGTCCGAATGAACGGTATCTCAACCATAAATGAGTGACGCGACGCCGTTCTTCTAGATGTAAGGTGGAAAAAAGGTGAAGCGGGAACAAGTTTGTGTAGTTTCTGAGCACATTCACCGTAATATATTTTATAGAATACCGACAGGCTTGCAACTATACGCCGATGTTCAAGACTTTGCAATCTGGTTTCAACTAAATCGTCATTGTTAATTATCCTCTTTGCGCATCGCTCTATCAAATCCAAAGCACGCAGCTGATACTTGGACTTATATTGCACTCGTATTATGTCTAAGAGTTTGATGTGCAGACATATATATTTTTAGTTTTATAAATGCTGAAACTTTGAACATTTTGCAAGTTCCTTATCGGCGGAGGGGACCCCATACATGTAGCTAGATGCGTGGCTTGAGTATTACTACACCTTTTTGTTACACATTGTATATATCTAGATAATTAATACTATATGTTTAGCTATATTGGTATATTTTGCTTTCACTGATTACTTTCCTATCTCCTTGATTTGCACCATTAATTTTTCCCCATCGCCATTTGGGAAGACAGGAAACAATCAGCGAGACAATGCTCATTTATTTTGCACTACTAACGATTAATTGATACTACTTACCCGACTACAGCGAAGCAAAAGGGAAGTTTATGATTTTAGTAGAGTAAGTTTGTTCATATTGTGTACCTATGTTCGTGTCTCCTGTCACGTAACAATAGCTTTGCACATATGGTAGGTTAGCATTTGAACATCATTTTACTCAACTGTTGATACGTGATGTGGTTGAGGGTGGTAAGCATTTTAGACATTTATCAGTTAAATAAAGTAGGTATAGCTGAAAAAATTGCTGCCAGAAAACCGTTTGTTTTTACATCGTGGTTAGTGTATATGACCTATAAAATATTATATAAGTGATAAGTTTTAAACGCCATTTCACAAAATAACTTTAGACAGTATTTCTACGCAGTGCAGCAAGAATTTTCTTTAGTAAAGTTGTGCAAGAATGAATATAAGTTTATAGTGTATATCTGTTATAATAAGTATACTAAAATACGAGGCTCTACGTAGAAATTTTATTCTATCAACCGGTGCCTAAATAGCAAATATAATACCTACCATATATAACTTATATTCATTTATTTTTGGGCTATTTTAAATATGTTCATTATAATATTTATATATGTATTGTACATTATTTACATATTTTGTTTATATCTTTCATTTATTTATGTATGGAACTATATGTATATGATTCATTTAAATACATGTATAATTACATACATGTTTAAAAGAATACATGTATCATATCATATGGTATGTATACAAAACAATAAAAATACTCTTTATTGCACACCAAGAAAAGTAATTATTACCAAGAGTAAAAATGTAAAATATAGCAGTCCAATCGGCGGCCTTATCGCTAAGCAGCGATCTCTTCCAGGCAACCTTAGGATGGAGTGAATAAAAAAAAAGAAGTGATCGGTGGTGCGGCAATGATCATTGCATTCTTTTGATGATCATTGCCGCACCACCGATCACTTTTATTAAACCTTTTTATCCACTACCAGAAACATACCAGATAAAACCATATAATAAAACCCACCATATATACCTCATAAAACCATAAATAATAACTGCCAAATATACCACATAACGTACGTAATACCTTCCATATTTCACACTCATCAAACGTAGGTATCCTAGGACAGAATTAAGTGAAACTTAGAAACTCCGTAAAAGTGAAATGAAATGCAAATACGCACTGGAAATACCGTAGTTTTCTCGTCTAGAGTCAATTTGAAGACGATTATATGTAAACAGCAGACGGGACGACGCCGTCACGGGAGGGGGTTAGTTTACCCTTCCAGCTAGCTACCAACCGGTTATACTACAAGTTTTATTTCAGGACATTTTGAGACGCTGAACGTGGACTTTGTATCAAAACATGTTTAGTATCATCACAGCGATCTATTAAATAATACAGATACAACGCTAAGAAATTAGTAAATTTCATAAATCAAAGAACCAACGTACAATGTAAACTAAAATGAAAAACTGATAAGATAAAATAAATCCAGTAGTATACAATTCTGTTAAGTAATATTGAATGTTATTCCATAATTCCCCAAAGGGGAATTCCTTCTTGGGGGCTGAGTCACCCACGTCCGTAGGAGGATACCCCTTAAGTCTGACTCCCTACACGTGGTCCCCGGGTGGTGCTAATCAGGTGACATTTGAGAGGTGGTAGAGCATTTTGTGAGTTGCTCGCCTGGCTTGCTACCAAAGTAGCTTACCACCATCAAGTTGAAAGTTTGCCGTTTTCTATGCAAGCATGTCACATCTTCGGCTGCCTGCTCAGGAACTACGCAATCTTGTTCCCGCTTCACCTTTTTTCTACCTTACATCCACACGGACGGTGCCGTCGCGTCACTCATATATGGTTGAAATACCGTTCATTCGCATGAAACGTTTCGCGTGTTCGTTCATTTATAGAAAGCAAAATAATGGAACGCTTTGCCGTCATCTGTATTTCCCGAAAGGTACAATTTGGGTGTGTTCAAAAGTAATGTGAATAGGTATTTACTGAGCACCTAGACTAAATCGTTACTTTCCATCAGGTACGATTGTGGTTTGTTATTTGAATTGGTTGGTTATTTAATGTATGTGTTGTTTAATGTATTTGTCGGACTATTCATTGAACTACCCGTTGGCTTAGTTGGATGAGCCATCGTCTTTCAAGCAGGGGTATCGGGCTCGATTCCCCTGCTTGATTCGATGCGAGTGTAAAAGCGTAAAAAAATAATGAGATCGCATACAAACATGCGTATGTAGATAGGCAGCCGCCTATCTACATACGCAACTTCTCTATGACTTTCTACACGTGGTCCCCGGGTGGTGCTAATCAGGTGACATTTGAGAGGTGGTAGAGCATTTTTTTTTAGTTGCTCGCATGGCTTGCTCCCAAAGTAGCTTACCACCATCAAGTTGAAAGTCTGCCGCCAAGCCAAATACGGTGTTGTGGCAGTTATCCTTGAGAGCCTGCGTATTCCAGGTCTAGTGTGCTTACCAGCTTCGATCACATTGTCACTTACCATAAGGTGAGATAGTGGTCAAACACTAGCCTGTCAAAAATAAAATAAAATAAAAATATTTATTGATCGTTGTAAGTCTAAGTCGACCTGGGTCGTTCAGCACTTTGTCCGTCCATCCGTCCGTCCATCCGCCTGTAAGAGGCATCTAAACGTCTAAACCATATATGCGAATGACTTTAAATTCTCATAGAATATGTGAAAATACGGCGCAGAGCCAGAAATGATTCAAAATTATATGAATGAGTGTGGAAATAAAAAAGTCACAAGGTCTCGATTAGGACGAACTTCTTGTAAATATTCACACACCTATTCCCAATCCTTAATCCCCACCTTGAACCTGTCCTTTCTCACACACATGTATCAGACATGTGTGAGAGAAAAAAGAACATTTCGCTCCGGAAGATAGGCTTAAGATTAATTGTGACGTCAGCGGCGGAAGTCGGCCCAGGCGGCACAGGGGGCCGGAAGTAACCGGGGGAGGGGAGCGTAGACCGGATGTCCGGCGAGCGGGCTGTTTGCCGGGAGCCAAGGGATGTTCTGTCTGTGTGAGATTATGTCTCCCAAGTGTGGTCAGATATTTTTTGATAACTGTTGATAACCTTTTTTTATAATTATTTAATGTAAAATGCATCCAACTATTAGATTCACATGTGTTTTACATTAAACTAGCTGTACCCGGCATGAATATAACGTATTTTTTTAAAACAAAAGCGTTCTTCCTCACGTTTATGGTTACCTAGTACTTTAATACCATAACATAAAACTTTTGCATTTTTTTTTGTGAATTTAAATAGCTGTTTTTTTAATATTTATTCATTTCATATCACATTTTAATATATAGAGTATATTATTACTTTGAGAACTGAGGGTTCATACTGCTAAAAGAAAAATATTTTATACAGAATCAAGCTCAGCGCGCTTTTTTTATTCTATTACATAAATAATAAACGCTTTCACACTCACAGCCCCACACTAAGTTCGATGTCTTGTGTCGTGTCGTGGTTGCCGGAAACATTCCCATCACACGCACAACCACAACCAGAACCAGAAACACATTTTTTTTTAAGAAAATTTTTGTCCCCGTCGTGAATCAAACCCGATAGTGCTTAGAAGTCGAACGCGCACCCAAATAAGCCCACGGGCAGTTTATTATCTATACAATTTGTCACGGGCGAGAACAGCTATTGTAAAAAAATCTTTCATAAAGAGTTTCCAAACTACCACAATTTCCTATCGGATCCATAAATCCGGACTAGAAGTGACCCTCCGTCAATTGCTTCCTAACGACTGCCATTCAGATGGCGCTGGCGAGCCAACAAAACTCATAAAAGCCAGTGTACGTGTAACTCTCTACTTTAAAATTACAAACAGTCGGGCAAGTTTTAGAAAACTCATCCCTGTGCGGGAGCGAAGAGCTAAAGTATACTTACTAGATATGTCTTTGTAAGGCCTTTAAAAACATTAGGGAGAATAGGAAACGAAACAAAATAATAATCATTACCAAAGAAAACTGGCTACAAAAACCAAAATTGGGACATCATTCTAACCCATGAACGTTCTAAACATTAAGGCCAACGTATTTTGTAGTTTGGCTATTTCAAATTCTAATTAAAGTTTTCCCAAATATTATTTTTAATATACTGTTTATTTTCTCTGTTAAGTCTACGAGTAAATTGTCAGGCTGGCGTTGGCGTGCATATCACGAGGCGCGGAGAGGCGCGGCGATGCCGTTTTTTGCGGGACAGTATAATTAAGACAACCATTAATTCTACATTGTATAGAAATAAGCATAAGGAAAATATAGCATTCAGAAGAAAGTCGTAGAACTCACAATCAGCGTCGGAGAGCCTACTGTATTAACAAAGATCTTAAGATTGCTAACATGTTTACAAGCATCCATTTGTAATTATTGTAGCTAGAACTCTGAGTAATGATTATTACCTCTGTAATCTTCCGTCCTGCTTCTAGACCTGCTTTTTCTCTCTTTCTCCCTTTTGCACTTTTCCATTAATCGTGAGCATGCCAAAACTTTTTTAAAATGTATAAAATCGTCTTGCGACGTAACGAGAAGCAAACAAATGAGAAAAGAGGCTTGTTTAGTGCAAGTCATAAAAAACTAGTTGTTCGCGCCAAACTGAGATCTCGCGCCTACATGTTCCCTAACAACGAAAAACATTAGAAGTTAAATGCTTATAACTTTTTTTCATTGTAATAATTGTTTAAGTACAGAATATAACAGATTTCACACGTAAATATCAACTTTATGTGTGTTTTTGATGAACTTTAAAACGTTTTTGAGATATACATCTAAAAACAGTAATTTTGATGACTTACCAATGTGTTATTTTCCAACATATGTTTTTTAAACCGTTTTCATACTCTACTTGACAAGCCTTTTTGAACGATACCCCCAAGGGAAGATAAAAAAGTTTTTAGATCGTCACTTACCTGATTATTCGCTTGTATGGTTTAGACGCTAGATGGCTCTCACAAACGAACGAACGTCAACTTCAAAGATCTAGCTTTATTCGATCAAATACAATTTTGAAGGCAAAGACAAGTACTCATCTATCAATCTATCTTCTTCTATCTATATATATATAAATCAATGCCACTTTTCGTTGTTATTTTATAACTCAAGAACGGGCTCACCTATCCAAACCAAATGTTAAGGCTTTGTTCGGACTATTTAGTAGATGGTTTATGTGAAGTTTGCACAAAATCAGTCGAGCGGTTCTTCATTTATCACACCCGGGCGAAGCCGGGGCGGATCGCTGGTTAAATATAAAATACATTTCCAGTCGACGCTATATCCTTGTTGAAGCATTTTGTAGCACTTCGCATGTAGAACTAAAGTTCTGGGAGTCGGTAAGAGATGGTGTATGAGGATATAATAGGACCGTGTGTATGCGAATTCATAATAAACGACGTCTCTGGCTGGGAAATAAGCGAAACTTTAGCCAACATTGAGGTGAAGAGGAAACATTGGGACTTATCTGTTTCAGAACTTTAACTGTGGAGCATGCGACGTGTGTTATAATTTCATGCAACTGAAATGTTTTGAAACTATTTTTATTCACATTTTTATTATAATTGCGTGACTTTTATTCCCCGTGACCAATTATTGGTACATCAACATGTTAAAATCATTTTTAGATCGACCGCTACGAGATCTCTAAATTGAATATGTTGGTTAGGCACTTTTTTTTTTTTTTTTTTATGCCTGATTGGCAAGCATTTGACCACAATCTCACCTGATGGAAAGTGATGATGCGGCCGAAGATGTAGCATGCTTGACTAGAAGGTACCTATTCACTCTTGACTTGAAGACTCCCAGATTGTACCGTTCGGGGAACAAAGACGATGGCAATGAGTTCCACTCCTTCCACTTAGTCCGTCTGTCCATCTAGGAGAGGCATTTACCGTTTAAACCATACAAGCAAATAACTTTAAATTCTCAGAGAATATGTAAAACTATGACCCAACGCCAAAAATCGCAATTAAAATAATGGTAATCTGCTCGTGGTTTCCTCAAGTTTATTAGCCCAACAACAGACTTGTTTTACTGAGCACATTACTTCATGATTTAAAAAAACTGTATAAATAGTTCATAAAACTTCACAAATAGTCATATCTTCAGGCATCAAGAGAAAGTACATGGCTGACCAAGCCTTTCTCGTTAAAACGTTTTCTAAAAATTAAACCTTGCTAGATTAATTTATCGCCCCCGAAACCTCATACTAAATTTCATGAAAGTCATTGGAGCCGTCTCTCCGAGATTCAGATTATATTTATATATAAGAATTGCTCGTTCAAAGGTAGTACATAATTCAATATTAGAATTAACACAATTGAATGTCAAAATTAAAAATAGAATGTCAATCATTAGCATAAAGCAAATCGTAATAGCAACAGATTCAAAAATCTAAAATAAGAGCATTGTCTAATTGGTCAACAATTCATTTGATATACGATAATTAAACGCAAGCAAAGCTTAAAAAACCGACTTCACCGCTTTATCTTCAGAACTTTGATCAGATTAGATGTACTAAACACGCATTATTGATGATATTTCAAGAACTACTGATCAGATCTTGATCAAATTTCAATGGGACCACATGAAAAGCACCAGAATTCAAACTAAACAAAAATTTTCGAAATTGGTTCACGTGAAAAGAAGTTATGAGGTAAAACAAATAAAAAAAAAATACAATCGACTTGGGTACCTCCTCCTTTTTTGGGAAGTCGGTAAAAAATAAATAAATAAATGTTGTATTAAAGACAAGTTTCTGTTAAATACCAATTTATTATAAATTCATTCAACGAAAATAAGGATTATATTCAAAGAAAATATGCTTGCCTAAAAAACCTAAAAAAAAACATTTAGGTACCTTGGATTTTGTTTTCGCTTAAACTTGATTGATCCTTAATATACTTAGATTACTAGCCACACTTTAAGGTACCTAGATAAACTGAAGTATCTGAGTCAGTGGCTTTAATTATCATAATGACATCATTCCCTTACTTAGAAAAAAAATGACAACGACCACTTTCACTACCACAAAACTAATTTAATATAACAGACCAACTTTCTTTTGGTACCTACTTAAAAACAAGTGTAGGGTGGGATAAATTGAAAAATATCAGCACAAAAAGCTGAATTCCGCGGGCGGCCCGTCTTCATTACCATTTATATGGGAGAACTTGAGCTTAACTCAAATAACTTGTGAAGAAACTTGGTAATACATAGATTAAAAACCTTGAGAATGTATTAGCATAACGCAACCGAGTTCAGGTAACTTGTAGACTTCAATGAGAAAGGCAGCAAGTTTTTATTTTGTCTCCGTTTCGGTGTTTTAATTCAGAACATCCGGCTCGAAAGACCACAAACATTTTAAACTTGTTACATAACCCTTTGAATTATTTGTAAGTTTAGCTTGATGTTGGAGCAGTGGACAGATGTCCGCCCTCTGCGCCGTGGGTCCTGGGTTCGATTCCTGGCAGGAGCACAAATTCCTTCCCAAGGGATATTTGTGATTCTGATTCTGAGTGTAATGTGTGTGTGATGTGAATGTTTCCGAAACCCACGATACAAGACTTTGTACCAAGTGTGGGGCTGTGAGTGTGAATGCGTTTGTTTGTTTGTTTGTTGCCTAATATGCTAATATAATGATATTACAATAAATTACAAAGTATCAACTTATACAAATGCACAAAATTTATTTTTTTGCATAACAGTTGAAAGCAAAAAATGTTAAGGAGAGACGATTTTGTGGTTGCACGATTGATGTTCAACGCAGGTAAAAACTAGTATAAACTGGACCGCTTATATCGTTGTCAACTCAAAATCGTAAATAACAAACTGATAAAAATAGTGAATTTAAATAGTTTCGCTTTAAAGTGTCTGAGAAAAAAGTCTCATACTAGCTTAACCGGACGACCAAGTATTCTCAATATCTCTTATACTGGTCCGAGTTTTTACGTAATAAGATAAAGTAAAATAAGAAGTAACTAACAGGGATACCAGACCTTTTCCAAAATTTGTGGATGGTAATAACGTCCAAAAATTCCTCTTTTACCAAATCAACAATAGATAAACCTCGCATCCTAACTGAAATGCGTCACGCGATAACTCTACAAAACTTGACCCGATATTGAAAGAGTTATCTAAATTGTATTATACAGTTTTAGCACCATTATCGATGGAAACGATACAGTCATTTCTCGAAGACTTTTATTATCGCGGGGAATAGCACTATCTTCATTTTGTGGTGTATTATTGCGTGACGCACGCCATCTAGCGTGACCAAAAAGGTTTCATATTCTACCACAGACTCTGCGAAGTTACGCATACTGTGCAATTTTTGGAGTTGGCAATGATGAGTGAAAACAAAAGCTTACGAGTTTTGCCGCGAAGGTGAAAAAATGGCGTTGCTGATTTTGTGTAATTTTCCAAGACCTTTGATTCTTCGAGTGTTAATGTGTAATAATGGTGGATTATTAACCGTTAATACTTAGTAAATATGCATAAGTGTAGGCAAGTCATACAAAGTTGAAAATCGTGATTTTCGCCTTCGCTCCAAAACTCCAATAGAAGTTCTAGTAAAGTTTATACCACTTTACTAGGGCATGACTTGACTATGACTGACTACTTGACTTTGACTGTGACTTGTGACTAAGACTTTTATTATGAAGAATAGAAATTGTTAATATTTGTTTAATATTTCGACTGAAGGACTATGCTTCCATGGTCATGAAATAATAATAAAAAAAAAAAAAAACAAAAGCTTACGGAGTTTTGCTGCGAAAGTAAAATAATGGTGTTGTCTTTTTTACCGACTTCACAAAAAAGGAGGAGGTACTCAAGTTCATTGTATTTTTTTTTATGTTTGATAGTTGTTGCTTTCCAATAGGTCCCATTTAAATTTGATCACGATCTGACTAGTAGTTTTTGAGTTATCCTCAACAATGCGTATTCTGTGGACTACATTGACGATGTTCTCGTTTTTCACTGACTTCAAAACTTACTTCTTTTTTTGGGCGCCGATTTTGATGATTATTTGCATTTAGTCCCATTTAAATTTGGTGCTTTCCATGTAGTCCCATTTAAATTTGGTCAAGATCTGATCACTAGTTTTTGAGTTATTGTCAATAATGCGTGTTTAATACGTTGAATCTGATCAGCGACAAAGTCGGAAATTGAGAGTTTTGCCGCGAAAGTTAAAAATAGCGTTGTTGATATTGTATAATTTTCCAAAACCTGTGATTCTTCGAGTGTTAAAGTGGTGGATTATTAACCGTTAATACTTAGTGAACGTGCATAAGAGTAGGCAAATCATACAAAGTTAAAAAACGTGATTTTCACCTTCACTCCAAAACTCCAATAGAAGTTCTAGTAAAGTTTCTACCATTTTACTAGGGCATGACTTGACTATGACTGGACCTTGACTGTTTTACTTGACTTTTACTGTGACTTTTGAGTAGGACTTTTAATATGAAATACACTTGAAATATATTAATACTTGATACTGGCTAAATGCACAAGATTGCGAAACCAATAATCAAAGAAAAAAAATATGTCGGAAATTATATGAGTTTTATTACAATAAAACATGTGAAATAATTTTCAGATTTGTTGATGCTTTCTTGGATAACTAACAAAACATGTGCTTATAAATTATTTATGCTAATAAGTTTCTTAACATACTAGATTATATAAAACTATACTAAAATGTGTATTTAACAATTTGTATTTAACTATACTAATATTTGTATTTTGTGTAAATCTGTATACAAATACAAATACAGATTTCCTTTTAATGACTCAATAATGTATGATAGATGAAGATATGATAATAGATGAAGGTCTACCTTTTGCTTTAGTTTAATAAATTATGTTGACCTAATATATAATACTTAAATATACACTTAAAAATATAAAAGCCGTAAAACGTTGAAGAAGTTAAGTTTTAATGCCATATTATTAAGTTCATATCTGTTCCGTAAACTACAACCGACTTCGACTTCTCGACACTTCCATGTATGTAAACATCTTCCAAGAAGGAAAACAATATGTGACATTAGTATTTTTATTTTATTTTATTCAGTATAGGCACTGTCTCACCTCTTGGTAAGCGATGATGTGGCCGACGATGAAGCACGCTTGCCTAGAAGATACTTATTCTCTCGCTACTTGAAGACTCTCATATTGTACTGATCAGGAAATGCCGACTCAGGCAAGGAGTTCCTTCTGTTGGGTTCGCACAATGAAGGTAGAAGGTAAAACGCTTTGTTCGCATTTGTGGAATTTCTACTATATACCGGTGCCGAATAGCAGTTTGCCTGCTTGTTCGATGATAGAACCCATTCTATCATCGAACAAGCAGGCAATATATCCCCAGATAGGGAAACTAAATCGTGTCATTAGCCACAGTTTACTAGTGGGGGGATGTAAAAGCAATTCGTCTATCTGTCTCTGTCTATCGTCATATATTATTTAGTATTTCGTCTCATTACTCTACCTCCTTGCACGCCCGACCGTCGGACGTGACGACCTGGCATGCACCCCCTTGCGACTACTGCTCTCTGTACTGTCCTTTGGTGACGATGAAGATGAGAAAGCAGTAGCAACGACTGAGAAGGCCGAAGATAGGAATTGAAGATCCAGTAGGGAAGCTAAAATAGGCAGGGAAGCTTCCGCCAAGATTCCCTGGGGGTAAATTGAAAGCCTATTCCTAGACAAGAAGACAACAGAAGAAAAGACTTGACTTGACTGCTTCTCTATGTTCGCTGTCGCCCTTTTCGTAACAAGGCGCGTAACATACTGCTGTACGCAGTGAACATCAGCAATACTCAAGTGGATTAATGAGAGAAAGAATGAGAGGGAGCTACGAACCGCATACATCGCGTTAAATATACCAGGGTCACATAGGTAAAAAGATCTTCACAATTATGCTTAAAATTCTTCAAACATTGCACAGCTCATCGTTACTGGAAAAAGAGCTGAGAGCGCGATGTCCATACTGCGAATTACAGTTTAAGTTCTGTAGACGTATAGTATGTTTTGCTGTTTCCAACGCCATTCTTGTCCAATACGTCATTTTGCAGTCGCAATCTAGCCCAGTATTCGGGTCTAAAGCGACAGTAGCATGTGTCGCGGGTGCCTTCATCGCAGCTTTGTAGTCGTCTTCTGTAAACTGTACCGAGTTCACGGGTGCCCCCCACAGGTACACATAACTATTGATCTTGGTGCGAGAGTACTGCAGGTCAGCGAACTGCAAACAAAACAAACACGTTTTTTTGTCCCGTGAAGATGGAAAAAGCTGGATAGAATATCTACACAAAGTACCTACAAAATATTAGGAATGGGAAAATATCGTTTTTAACTGTACCCGCGGCCATAGGATCTCATGCACTATTGCCATAACCGCTGAGTAGGCATGTGAGATTAATGTAAAAGAATCGGTTAATTAATAATCGATTCTTCTTTATTATTAAAAATTAATCGATTTGTAAAAAAACGATTTCAATAAAAATAATCAATTTCTGCGAAAAAATCGTTTTTTTTTTGTATTATTTAAAAGTACATGCTTTCATTTTCCAACAATAAACATATCATATCAAAAATCAAATAAAATTATATGAATAAAAAAATAACCAATTCAAAACTAAAAATCAAAGGCAATGTTCCTATAAAATATCAAGGTATGGAATTAGGAAACCAAATAGCATTATTGATACAAATTTTAGTATTATTATATAATCTATAAATATTTATATAATCGATTTACTAAAAATCGATAATAATAAATCGATTATAAGAAAATAAAAATTGATTTAAATAAAAATCGATTATTTTTTAACGTCCCTACCACTGAGCTTCTCAAGCCCTGCATTGAGTGGCGAAATTATCATTTCTTTATTATTAACATTTTATGGGAACGTGTGAAGCCATTCAGACGGTTTCAATCCCAGCATCAAGCGATATTTTTCTTTTGTTATAATTTACTTCTTTAATATTTACATATTTTAATTTTGGCACCGCGATCTTTGTACATTTAGCCAGTGTCAACTGTCAAGTAATAAAATATTTCAAGTGTATTGTCATACATCATACATATTTCATATTTCAGTCAAAGTCAAGTAAAAGAGTCATAGTACAGTCATAGTCAAGTCATGCCCTAGTAAAGTGGTAAGAGTTTTACTAGAACTTCTATAGGAGTTTTGGAGGTAAGCAATAATCACGTTATTCAACTTTGTATGATTTGACTACACTCATGCACGTTCAAGAACTAACGGTTAATAATCCACCATTATTAAACATGAACACGTTAAGAATCGAATGCAAAATCGACAACGCCATTTTTTCACTTCCGCGCCAAAACTCATACCTTGGGAAACCACGTTAAACATCTCTAAACAAAGCCCAATCCCAATATGACTTCAACTTTTATCTTCTACTAAACTCACCGTCAGTTTTGATACATTTGTTCTAATCAAATACAAATTATTGAGCTTCGTCATGTTGAGACGCCAATCGCTGCAGATGCGGCTAATGCCAGTATCCGACAACGTAAGTGTTTTCAGCTCCGTCAAATTGATCAATCGTGAATTACCTGTAAAGTTACAAAATTCGTAATTATTAAATCGCTTATTGATCAATGAGGCCGTGGCTTAGATGAGCGGACAGCGGGGCGATTGCGATGGCTAGAGCGGTGGCTATAACAGTATACTATTATTATTTATTCTGCGACAATATCTTAACCTTAGTCGCTACCGCTGCCGCCCCGCTACCCGCTGTGGTCGAGTCCAAGGCCTTAAGCTTAGTAGTTCCATCCAAAATATTTTTTATGGTTTTCAATACAAAATACTTTATGTGGTTATACTTTATGTGGATTACAACCATAATTGAAACGCAAGCAAAGCTTAAAAAACCGACTTCATCGCTTATATTTCGGTTTTGGCTTGACCGATTTCGATAAAATGTATATGGGACCACCTCTAATTGGCGGAGATATCGCGTAACATAAATACAAAAAAAAATACAGTCGAATTGAGAACCTCCTTATTTGAAGTCGGTTGAAAATAATAATTATCAATCATTGGCGCTCAAAATGAAGTTGCCGTATATGAGTTTCTTGGTGGTACTTTGAGCTTAGAAACACTTAACTCCTAAAATTATTAAAATAGGTGCAAAATTACCGAATTGTTCACATAAGTCGCCAATTGGATTTTCTCCTAGATTGAGCTCGATCAGGTTAGACAACTGAGCCAATGTATCCTGCACATCAGCACCCAACTGGTTACCAGACAGATCCAGAGTTTGCAGCGCGCGAGGTCCTACGAACACTTCACTGCGCAAAAACACAGAATATTATAATATCATAGTAAAAATACATAAACAACTTAACATTTTGTTAAACAGAGAAAATCTTTTAAAGTATTTATTTTATTTTATTGGAGGATATAAGGATATGAACGTTTTAGCTATAAATATGTAGCCATTTTTTTAAATAAACTTCGTGTCAAAAAATGTCTATAATCAGTGACTTCAATAACAATAATAGTCAATTTCTATCAAGGATTTTTCAGAAAACGGTTTCGTACTCTACTTGCAAAGTTCAAACATGCTCTCCACTTAAGTTTTTGGGGGCATAATATTTTCATTTATATAATTTTTATTGCCATTTTGAACTTCCCATTGGCTTAGTTGGGTGAGCGTTCGCCTACTAAGCAGGGGTATCAGGTTCGATTCCCGGCGGGAACACAAGTTTTCTCCTCAAAGAAAATTTGTGTTTCTGGTTCTGGTTGTGATTGTGTGCGTGATGTGAATGTTTCCGGCACCCACAACACAAGTCATCGAATTTAGTGTGGGGATGTAAGCGTGAAAGTGTTTATTTTTGGCTTTGGGCCATAGCTTTACATATTCTCTGAGAATTCGAAGTGATTGGCTTGTATGGCTCAGACGCTAAATGACTGAATGAAAAATAAACGGACGGACGGAGTAAGTGCTAAACCACTCAAGTTAACTTGAGATTATATAAAGCTAATGACATGTATAGAAACACAACATATGAACATGCCACTAGATGCAATATCATTTGATTTAACACATACCTCGAAAGCAAACGCAAGCGGTTGTTTGACAAGTTGATGTAGCGTAGATTGGGCACGTGAGCGAACAGCCCCTCCGGCAGCGTCTCGATTTTGCCGTAAACGAATTCGAAGCGTGAAAGTGCACTCGCTCCTTCCAATAGATTCTTCGGCAGCGAAGTTAGTTTCGGCGCGTTATATAACATTATGTGCTCTAGAAGTGGGCACACCGCCACCCAACGTTCCGGCAGAGCCTCCACAACAAACAAATCAACGTGGAACCAACGCAACACTTTGCAACGAACCAGCCTCTTGGGTCGCTGTTCTGCCGTCATATTCACCCACGCAGTATCAATGGTAGGAGCCAAATTGTTTGCATTGTCAGCCCGTAACACATTTCCGTCCAATTCGATGTATTGCAAGCTGGACAAAGCTTTCACTGCCTGCGGCAAGTACCGTACGCCAGAGTTGGTGAGGTACAGGGACTGAAGGGAAGTAGGTGGGTCGTTCAGCTCGCCGGTCGGTAGCTCCAAGTCTCGCACATTGAGGTTACGTAGGTTGCGTAGTGAGAGAAGAAAATCGGGGGCAGGCGTATTCAGGTCGTTCCAATACCCCCGAAGCGTGAGGCTTACGAGGTGCTCGAGACCGTCAAAGTGGCGTGCGTTCAGCTGTGGCTGCGACGGCAGATCCCATAACTTCAACTCTCCGTTTATCTCAGACTGTAGCAGCTTCACGTTGAGAGCGGCGAGTGCGTCTGCAAATGTGGAGTTGCTGGGTGGTGGACACTTATATAACGTGACGGATGATACTTCGACAGCGCTTGTAAAGCGAGGCAGTGCAGGCGAGTCCAGTGCTCTCCAATTTTGGCAGTTCACGAACAATTTACTTTTTAAGTCACCAACAATGAAGACTTTTTTACCTGTAATAAAAAAAAGTGTAAAACAAAACAAAAAGTGCTTATTCACCATTAGTATTGCCATTTTAATATCAAATGCTATATTATTTGGTTTATTATATTATACCTAGGTTTAAGGTTAAAATCTATCAGAGCGCCTGGTTGAGGAGACGCGTGATCAAAATGCTGGTACTTATGTGGCTCAACGTCTTAGCATTCCAATTCAGAGAGGCAATGCCGCCAGCATGATGGGAACGCTAATACCCACAGGTAGTGGGCTTCAGCACTTAAGTTACCTATAAGCTCGATATCTTGTAGGTAACTTGGTTCTTTGGGTATATAGTTTTATTTTCTATTAAGGAAATATAGGCAATTAGCCCGTAGATGGTTAAAGTACAATTAATTCAACACCAAAACAATGTTCTTAAGTCTACTATATAAACTTTTGACATAATAAATACTTTTTAGCTTTAAAATCGTACGAGTAAGCAGATAAGACAGTACCTTCAACGAAAAAAAGGTGTCCATTAGTAACAATTCCACCCGCAGACTTGCAGCGCGGGTGAATACAGCGTAGATCAGGGCGACCCATGCCCTCCGTTGCTTTTAGCCATACACATAATGTGCATATCAACATGTACAATTTCCACATTATTTTTCTCTGTAAAGAATTGCAATTTTTGATTTCTCAATCGAGATTTGTACTTATCTATACATAGTAGTACGTACTTATCTATAACCCTATCCAAGTTTGAAATACGTAGTGGAAATTTGACCACGCTCTCATGCAATTAGCAAAAATATAACTAAAATGATATATGTGAATTTTTTGTTGGATTCTTATTAATTTATACAAGTTGGAAAGAAAACAAATAAATCTAAAATAGAACTGTTATCATTTTTGCTTACACACTAATTATTTTTAAAATATTTTAGCACATTATCCTTAGAAAAACTCAAGGATCTTGTGTAAATTAATATAGATTTTGGCATAGAGAGTTAGCATTTGTGCTTTGGTGTAATTTTTTCTTTACAGATTTTAAGACATAACTGAGATAAAACTACAAGATGTGTGCAGTACAGGCTCTTCTAACCGAATTCTAAAGATCGAAATTTAACGCTTTCACACTCACAGCCCCACAATAAGTTCGATGTCTTATGTCGTGGGTGCCGGAAACATTCACACCACACACAACCACACCCAGAACAAGAAACACAAATTTTCCTTGAAATCAGAATCAAAATTGTTCATTCACATGGGCCCAGAGAAGGCCTCACGAAAGTTAATGACTCTACTGCCAGATTTGCAAAATTACAGCCATTTTGAGAAGAACCTGTGTTTCCATCGGGAATAGAACGCGATACCTGCTGCTTAGAAGGCGGACTCGCACCAAACTAAGCCAAGATTAAGATTCAGATTGTTTATTGCCTCCATATATACAGTACAAGATGTTATATTCCAAAAGGTAGGTACAATGTCTCATATGGACCCTGTCGGGCGCAGCAACTTAAGAGAGAAGAGGACGCAATTCTTAATTATAAATTTTGAATATTATCTTATAAGTAGTCATAAATTGAGTAGTATGCTTTCGTTACTAATAGTTGTTTTAGGTTTTTCAGGAATTTCGTTCTATTTATTTCATTTGTAAGGTCTGCTGATAGCTTATTATATATTTTTACAGACATGGACAATGTACAAGCAGAGTGCATCTGCAGTCGAGATGTAGGTATTAACAACGGGCACTTCTTGAAGAAATAGGGTTAAAAAAACAATGTAACTTACCAGAATATTTACGGATTGTTCTATGATATTATTTCGATAGTTAACGACTTGTCTTATTGTAGAGGTGGTCTATAGTTATATGAAGCAGTTTGCGTCGTAGCTGTTAATTTATAGGTATGGGTACTCATACCTATTATTTCCTGGTATTTTACACGGATGACGTCCCGTTGATAACATAGCTTATGCCGATCCATATTAGCTAAACATAACAAGGTAATCCCGCCGAACGTAGGTAAACAAAATTTCCCATAATTCGACTAAACATATATCGGCTTTTTTTAGATGAATATTATGCTGATTTTGATATGGTAATAAATGCCTATTTATGCTGGTGGTACTGGATTTTATTTTTATCCTACCTTCAACTATCGTTAGTAAAATCCCTATCTAGGCTAGACCTAGATAGGGCAATAGATCGTCTATCGTCCTCGACCACATCATACTTACTATTACTTACTAACAGTTATAGATAGAGTAAAAATATAGAGAAATAAAGCTGGCCCGTTTAAATAAGTTTTTATGGAAATTTTAGGCGAATAAAACATAAACGCTTTCACACTCACAGTTAAATTCGGTAAGTCGTAGGTGCCGAAAACATTCACATACACAACCAGTACCAGAAACTTAAATAAAATTGCCCTTGGTGAAAAAACTTGTGTTTTTCACCAGGAATCGAACCTGAAAACAGCTGCTTAGAACGTGACCGCGCACCTAAATAACCCAACGGGCAATTAATTATTACAGTTTATATTATTTTTACGTATTCGATAGTGTATGCTTATCAACCTCCTTATTGTTGTAAAGATAAAAACATTCGAGCAATTAACCTAAAGTCAAGGATTTTGCAGCTCTACAAAGCGTAGGTTTGATTGTTTCCTATCTCGATGCCTAAAGTTTAAATAATAATATGTTCTCATATTAACTAATAAAGGTATATCGAACTGTTTATTTTTCTATAAATAGGTGACATATTGAGGAGTTACATTTCTTTATACTGACTTCCCAAAAAAGGAGGAGGTACTCAAGTCGACTGTATTTTTTTTTAATGTGTTTTACCTCATAACTTCTCTCCACGTGAGCCGATTTCGAAATTTTTTTTTAGTTTGAAATGTTTTGCTGTCTAATCGGTCCCATTTAAATTTGATCAAGATCTGATCAGTAGCTCTTGAAATATCGTCAATAATGCCTATTTTGTGGACTACTTTGACGATTTTTGGTTGTGAACCGATTTTGATGTTATTTTTTTATTTGAAAGCTGGTGCTTTTTTGTGGTCCCATTGAAATTTGATCAAGATCTGATCTCTAGTTTTTGAGTTATAGTCAATAATGCGTGTTTAATACATTAAATCTGATCAAGGTTCCGAAGATAAAGCAGTGAAGTCGGTTTTTTTAAGCTTTGCTTGGGTTTAATTATTTTTTTATCGTAAGTTCAGCTCGCTTTTACAATAATGTCGTACTATTTTTACGCTACTTAGGAAAACATTTCACCACTATCTCACCTATGGAGAGTAAAGATGCGGCCCATGATGTAACATGCTCACCTAGAAGACCTATATTCAGTCCAAAATATAAGATACCCAGATTGTACCGTTCGGGGCACAAAGACACAGGCAATGAGTTCCATTTCTTCACTCTAGGTACGAATGATAAACGTAGAAGCTAGACGCTTCGAGCGATCTGAATCCTATTGTCATAGTTACTTGACAGCTATGCTAATCACGTCTCAATAGAGGAATAATCATAGTTTTACGTTTTAGTTGACAGCTTAGTATGTTTTTACACCACCGACCTCATTATATAAAATTAAATTAAAATTAAAATTATATAAAATCGCTTATAGCGATAAGTCCGCCCATTGTACTTTAGCTTTTTAAGATTACCCCTGTAACTAACTGTATTTGGTGTACAATAAAGAATTTTCTATTCTATTCTATTCTTACCTTAATAATTATTATTACATTGTAGACCGCTGGTTGAAGGACACCAGCCCAGAACACTGGCTGCGTTTTCACGTTGAAAAGCAATTAACGTTCTTCGTACTAAATAAAAGCCAACATTCTGGTACCTGTCACCTTTACCACGCGTTTGAACGAGTCCCTGAACATTACGTGTGCACCTGATACCCGCGGATCCAAAGTTTCTACCTCAAATGGTAAAACATAATTATATAACCTCTATCAAGGTTGGAATATTTGCTCAGTTTAAGGTTTTCTACTTTGTTTAATGCCCAGGCTAGCTTTTCTACTTTGTTTGCTTTCAGGCTGGCGGCCTTAAACTAGTCACATAAGTCCGTTGGCGTCGCTCGTGGGGTGGGCGTTCGCCTTCTAAGCAGGGTTGTTGGATTCGAAACCCGGTGAGAGCAAAAGTTTTCTCCCTAAGGGAAATACTTATCATACTTATAATCTTATCATACTTATCATCTTATCACAACTAACTCATAACGAATGTATATAATTGTATTGTGCTTCAACATATTAATATTGTATATCTAAGTCTTTTTTTAAGTTATTTTTTTATTTTTATTGTAAATTCAAAGAGAAAATGTGCACCCTCACTTATATTTTTGCTACACCCTTATAAGGTCTATGTTTGTACCTCATTTGTAAGTTTTAACATTTCAAATGTATAGACGCAAATAAAATAAAAAAATTAATAAATGCGTGTTACTGGTTCTGGTTGTATTTGTGTGAATGTTTCCGGTGCCCACGACACATGTCATCGAACTTAGTATGGGGCTGTGAGTTTGAAAGCGTTTATATTTGTGCTGATAGTAACGAGCACTGACAAAAGCCCGTCGGATAATATCATTCAAGCTGGCGTGACACGGAAATCGACCACTCTTACTGCAGTATAGTCCACGGTGACACAAGCGATCTACCAAATCACCGCAAAGACTTCAAAGATTTGACAGGAAGCGATAAAACATATATTATATCTAAAGGTAGACAATAGTTTTTGAATGTAAGGCTTACAGTCCAAGACCTAATTCCTATCCCGAAGAAACAAGCAGACGAGACGCTCTGTATTTTAAGTAAATACATTGTTCGCCTTTGGCACAGTTTACAAGTTAGTATCCGGCACTCGCCATCGCTATGTGTATTCAAAGAGAGAGTCAAGAAACATTACTTTGCTCAAAGCGGTATTCAAACATAAACATCAACACATTAAGCAAGTTTATACATATTGTATTTATGTATGTTTATATGTTATATGTATATTTTTGTGTATGTATTTATTCTAGTGTTGTTAAAATATTTATAGAATGTATATAGTTATTTATTTTAGTATATAAATAGTAATTATATTTTTTTTAGTATCTTAATGCACTATTATAAAGTTTGCGTAACTATGTGGTACAACTGAGCCCCAAATTATTTTGCTTTCTTCTCTCCAGACAAAGGTTGTCTGGAAGAGATCGCTTTAAGCGATAAGACCTCACATTGTACTAGCCTAAGTTAGTTTTGAGGTCTTTAATCTATTTTCCTTTATTTATGGTGTACAATAAAGAGTTATCTATATATCTATCTATCTATCTATCTATTGTGCTAGACAGAAATATTTAACTTAAGTACATACAACTTATTTGATTACAATTTGGATTATTTTATTAATTTGTTTTGTTTGTTGGCTACAGATAGTCATTGTTATCACATGTAAGTGACCTCCCTAAGTATCAAATGTTTTTGTTTAATTAGTAAAACCAAATGGTTAAACTGTTAATTATTATTTGTGTTCCTCGATAGGTAATGGTTTTACCTGATTATTTTTTCGTTCTCTTATCTCGCTAAGTCGTAATGAATAATTAGGTCTCATGAACAAAATTGTCTCAATGCAATCAACCTACAAATTTAACATTTAGCTTATTATAAGTATCTATTAAACATGTTATAACATTGTAACAAGTCAATGTCAGTACATTATAGATATAGAAGAAAAACTAGTAAGGTAGTCCTTATTATTTAGAGCAACAGAAGCCGAAGCTAAAAATAGTTTAATATTTTTTTTTTAAATTGATGTCTGTCTTTCTGTATGTTTGTACACGCGTCACGCAAAAACATGTACACAAAGCATGGAATTGAATGCAGTTTATCGATGTCTTGCTAGAGGTCTAACTTCAAATATAGGCTCCATTTTACCACTCCATTTTTTAGATATCTTATTCCTACTGTTTAAAATATGTTGCCCGGATCTCACGTTCTGTAGAAACTACAACCCGGTTCTCCGAAACTACTGAATAGATTTAAGTGTAAGGATATTTTTTACCTATTGTTTAAAAAGGTGCTCGCATTGACATAATTATGCCTCTTAATTAACGTAGAACATGCGTAATCCAAATGATATATATGCCTCTATATAGACGTTTTCCTGCAACCAAGTAACTAAGTTGCGTTTATTATATTTAGTAATGTACGTAATACAAGTAGGTACACACGTAAATTATCTTTATATTACGTCAATTAGACGTAATTGTGTCCGAAATTGGCATACTTACTATTACATTATTATTAATAATTATTGTTAATAATTTAATTAATTTTAAGCAAGTATCTTGACTTGGCCTTCGAGGTAACCGCTTTGTGGGTGTGGTAGATTCGACGATCATTGTCCCGATAGTCGTCTCGGCAAATGGGCTAATAACGTAAAACCTAAAGACGCTTTCGCTAAATTGTTGAATCAAGGGTCAGATTCAGAAGGCAGTACTCCTGGACACGGCACACATTGTCAGGAGGTTCCTCACTCTGCAGCACTGATCTACCGGTACCAAGCTACCGGTAGATCAGTGCTGCCTGCCCCGCTGCTGGTCGCATACTAGGTTTAAGTTTTTTTCACAGATTATTTTATTTTGTGGTATTGTATTGTTTATACTTTTATAAAAATATTGTTAAAAAACCTCCACCTAAGAAAGCATAACAAATAAAGATAATAATTAATATGATTAACAATAATAATAGATAACACAATTGTTTCTGTTGTGACAGCAACAATGATTGCACTTTCCATCAGGCGAGATAGCGGCCAAATGCTTACCTATCTGGTTTAAAAAAAAGTATTAAGACGATATACCAATTTATTTCAGCAGATGTAAAAGATCTTTATTACATTAAAAACAGAAAAAATACACTTGTACGTAACTATACTACTTCATGTACTTATTCATATTTATTTTCTTACCAGACGGCGAAAAAAAATAAAGGATTTGGTTTTATCAATGTATGATAATATACTCGTATTTATATCTCTGTCGCCTAAAATATAATGTATCTGTAATAATGTGAACCCCCGAGGCTCTATCTAGAAAATGGCTGCACCGATTTTCACCAAACTTAACTAAGAATCTTCTCCATCCAAAGATTGTCTGGAAGGGATCGCTTTAAGCGATAAGACCGCCGATTGTACACTTAAATTTAAGTTTTTAAAATTATTGTAAGTGATTTATGTAAGGTGTGACAATAAAGCGTTATCTATCTATCTATCTATCTAAGAACACTGTCAAACAAGTCACGTTTCAAACAAAAAACTAAATCAAAATCGGTCCAGCCGTTTGGGAGCTGCCACAGACAGACACGCAGATCACACTACAAACTTATAACACCCCTCTTTATTCGTCTGGTGTTAAAAACATTCGACTTAAACCATAGACCACAAGACCAGAGAATAGAAATAAGTCTTCTATATCAGGTATCTTTGGTACATAATACAATGTATTCAGGATGCTGTTGGGGCTACCTCTCTTTTGCAGTGCCTCAGAAATGTTCGCGTTAACCCATACATACGGATTTGAATGAACGGTTCTCTCATGACCAGGTTGCGGGCTAGCCACAACAGCCTCCTGAATACTGTGCCAGAAAGGTGTACCGTACCTCTCCTATTTATTTTTTACTAGCAGACCTGGCGAACTTCATTTAATAAAAAATATTGAAACAAATGCGTTTTGCAAGGTGCAGTAAGTAGGTTTCTCTCTCGGAAGTAAAGAGGTAGGCCCACACTTATAAGTTGTACCAAACTGGGCTTTCGACGACCGAGTACCTCACGGTGTTAGGAGCTGGTTCTACTGAGTACTTGGTTAGCACTGCTGCCAGACCCGCCATCGACTACATTAGTCCGAGGCGTTCACCTGAAATTATAGTAAATATTTAAAAGAAAGAGAGAAGGTACACTTATTTGGCCTTTCTTTTTTAGTATTTTTTTATGACCATTATTGAACTACATGTTCAATAAAGGTCATAAAAATATGAGAATCTTTTTCTCAAGGTCAGGTCTCTTATGATGAGCTCCAGCTGGCTTGACCGGTAGAACCCCACTACGCGTTCCTCTGGGTATTTGCGGTATTGCTCCGTGGCTGTTTGGCATATGCTCTGCCTAAAGAAAAAATCTTTAATGTTGTTCCCAAACAAAGGTAAGGGCTTATCATGCTTTATACCTTTCTTTTTCCAATAGTTGAAATTCCTGTAGAGCATCTATTGAAATATGAATATAAGCAGGTAAACACGCTCTGAATTGAAACAAGCGTTTATCATAACTTTTATCATTATTTAGTATAGACAATGAGCTTCATACCTATTATTCTATAAAATTGTAAGGTTATGTGTGATTTCGGAAATAAAATCGAATAAAGATGTGAATCTGTCTCTTTGTGTATTCGTAAACATTTATTTAGTAGTTCATAATCATAATTTTTATTTCTTATTTTATAACTTCGTGCACAAATACTACCTATATATATAGGAAGACTTAATGCTACAGCATTTTCTTCCAGTCATCCTGCTATGTCAGGAGATATATTATATCGGCATGCAATAAATAAAGCTATACAATAAAAAGGAGGCAATGAAACCTAAAATTATTATTAATTAAACAATTGACATTAACATTGACATTGGATACTTCCTCAATAAAAAATTAATAAAATATTTTTATTTAAGACTCCAATACACGTATATACATAATATTAGAAGTCTATTTTAAAATTACATCTAATGAAAAAATCCATGTCAAAATATTTTTTTTATTAAATTACAGGCAGTAATGCGGGCGACGCTGCGGGGCATAGGCAGCTATTATCATAATGCAGTGATAACATAATCTTTTTGGTGATTATCACCACTATCAAGGCTGCTACCACCGCTGGCAGGTTCCTAGTAATGCTTGCTAGACACAACAACTAGGTACCAATATATATACGGACGTGTAGTGTCACCTTGTGTTTTTTTTTCGTTTTTTCTAGAAAATATTTTGCGATCGCCAAAATAAAGACAATTTAAATAAAAAAAAGTGTTTTCAAAATTGTGTTGTAATATATAAACAGAGTGGATTTATTCACGGTGCCAGATAACGTCATATTATACATTATATGACACACATTGTTACATTATCTCGAGATAGAAAAGATATTAGTGACCGTGAGTTGTGATTTTTTTATCCATCTAACATAGACTACAATAGACGTAGTAAGCATGTGTCAACGTATCGTAAAGCAGAATCTTTGCAAATATTAAAGAGATTGCATCTACGGTTAAATTATGAATAGACGAAAACAGTGAAGATCACTATAACAATGATAACCTTCATCATAGTAATAGCAACCTTCATAGTAACTGCTTATTACTATACCACAAGGAATTTCAACTACTGGAAAAAGAAAGGTGTAAAGCATGATAAGCCCTTACCTTTGTTTGGGAACAACATTAAAGGATTTTTCTTTAGGCAGAGCTTATGCCAAACAGCCACGGAGCAATACCGCAAATACCCAGAGGAACGCGTAGTGGGGTTCTACCGGTCAGGCCAGCTGGAGCTCATCATAAGAGACCCTGAGATCGTGAAGCGGATTCTCATTACTGATTTCAGCTATTTTTACCAACGGCAGTCAGATTATATTGATTTGTCGGCTGAGCTATTAACAAAAAACATTTTCAATGCTGATGGAGACCTGTGGCGCTTGCTGCGGCAGCGGCTGACTCCAGCGTTTACGAGCGGCAAGCTGAAGGCGATGTTTCCCTTGATAGTAGAGCGCGCTGAACGAATGAACACACGAATTCAAGACTTAGCCGGGGCTCCCATAGACGCGAGAGATCTCATGGCTCGCTTCGCCACAGATTTTATTGGCGCTTGCGGCTTCGGGCTAGACATGGACGCCCTAAATGATGACGAATCAGAATTCAGAAAACTAGGAAAAAAGATTTTTACAGTTACTCTTCCAGTTGCTACAAAAGTTCTACTGAAATTTCTATTCCCTACAGTGTTTAAACATCTAATTTTAACAAAAGCTTTACAAGATGAAGTTGTTGCGTTGGTCCAAATGGTCCTGAAGCAGCGAAACCATCAGCCGTCAGGCAGAAATGATTTCATAGACTTATTGCTGGAATGTCAAAAAAAAGGAACTATTGTAGGCGACTCGATAGAAAAATTTAAGCCGGATGGTACTCCCGAGGAAGCAACGCTGGAAATGACCGATGATTTACTGGCTGCGCAGGTCTTTGTGTTCTTTGCAGCTGGTTTTGAGACTTCATCGTCAGTTACAAGTTACACACTACATCTATTGGCTTTCCACCCTGAAATTCAGAAGAAAGTTCATAAAAATGTTGACTATATCCTGTCTAAGCATAACAACAAGCTCTGCTATGATGCTATTAAAGAAATGAACTACCTAGAATGGACGTTGAAAGAGAGTATGAGGATATTTCCGTCACTTGGATTTTTGATGAGATCATGTGCTCGTCCATACAAGTTCCCGGATATGAATTTGACTATAGACAAAGGAGTGAACATAATTATTCCAATTGAAGCAATGCAAAACGACCCCCTCTATTTCGAAGACCCCAAAGAATTCATACCCGAACGTTTTGATTCAAAAAACTTGGATGCTGAGAAGATTAAATATGTTTACTTACCATTCGGAGATGGACCTAGAGCTTGTATTGGTAAGTTACGAGTTTATCATTTGTAATCATGACAATTTCATATGACATAAAAATGTGTTTACATTTTTTTTTTAGTTCTAGTCATCCATAGCGGAGAATTTAATGATGCTGTTGGGTCAGCAACACAGTATCGTCTCCGATGTTTTAATACCAATAATTTTGAAGATGTGAACAGCTCTCAAACTGTTATAATTAACATACCATAATAAACCTAAAACGCTTTCACACTCCTACCCCACACTAAGTTTGATTATTTGTGTCGTGGGTGCCGGAAACATTCACATCACACACACAATCACTAACAGAACCAGAAACTCAAATTTGTTCCCGCCGGGAATTGGACCCGATACCCTGCTTAGAAGGCAAATGGGCACCCAACTAAGCCTACGGGCAGTTCAAACTTACGAGACGACAATTTTATATACGTTTTTGTTTTGATACATTTATAATACCACTAGCCGTACCACGCGACTTCGCCCGCTATTATCAAGTTAAAATGTGCAAAAAAAGCCAATGTGTTAATCCTAGGTATAATCTATGTACATTCCAAATTTCATCCAAATCTGTTCAGCCGTTAAAGCGTGAAGAGAGAACAAACATACGTACACACACACAAACTTTCGGATTTATAATATTAGTATGATACCAGCACTTGCAAATGATATCACGAAAGATATAAAATGTAATACAATGATAGGCAACCCTTTCAAGACGCAAGTCTACTCGCGTTTTCACATATTTTAATTGATTTAAATTATAATTTCAGGTGAACGCCTAGGACTAATGCAGTCGATGGCGGGTCTGGCAGCAGTGCTGTCCAAGTACTCAGTAGAACCAGCTCCTAACACCGTGAGGTACCCGGTCGTGGACAAGAAGCCCAGTTTGGTACAACTTATAAGTGCGGGCCTACCTCTTTACTTCCGAGAGAGAGAAAAAGAACAATAAAAAAGACGTGTGGTACTCGGGGACTGCCGCGGTATAGCTATTGCATAGCATTTTTTATCAACTTATGCAATTATATTTATTTATTTATTTTTATATATGCAGTATTTTTTTTCCTGCCACCTAGAGGCGAGTTGCTGAACTAAAGAGACAAGCTTGATATTTCAAAAACGTTATTAACAGTTCTGCTATTCATCGATAGATGGCAAAACTAAAAAGTATCACCGCTGTGCCGGTTGGAGTAGAACACCCCCCGTGTTAGGTTATTTTCGTTACGGAATTTCTGGATTCGGTCTCCATGCTCAAAGCCCGCGATAGAAGCTATGCAATAGCTTAAAATATGAAATCCCGAATTATCAACGAGATAAAATTAATATTATCATTAATTATTATTAGGACTTAAAGAGATTTAAGTTAGTTACGCTTGTTAAATAGTTCTGCATAAACGTAAATTTTCTTTTTACTAAAAAATAAATAACCAATACATTTAGAAAATAATTGAAACGCAAGAAAAGTTTAACAATACGACTTCATCGCTTATATTTCGGTTTTGGTTTGGCTTCACCGATTTCAAAAAAAATTATATGGGACCACCTCTGATACTTTACCAAACAAAAAATAACAGCAATATTGATTCGTAATTGATGGAGATATCGCGAAATATACATACAAAAAAAAATACAGTCGAATTGAGAACCTCCTTTTTTGAAGTTGGTTGGAAGGATTCGAAACCATGTCCACACGATCAGGAGGTCATTATATGTCTATAGGTTGTGATGTGTAACGCACCGCAGTATCCGGTGGGTTAAATTTACACGCATGAAAACACACTCGTGAGATAGGCCTAAAATCAATTGTGATGTTACCCAGCGGAAGTCAGCCTGAGAGGTTAAGGGGTGGCGCTAGCTAGCCGGAAGTGGATAGAAGAGGGAGATATTATACGTATATACGCTGTCACTATATAGTCTATGTATAGATGGATAGCCGGAGCGTAAATCACACGGGATGCAATACTCTCTATGTAGAATTAATGTCTTACTCAAATGCTCAGATAACATCAATGAAGTTATTAAATAATAATAATAATAATAATAGTTTATTCACAAAAACATCGGTACTTATATCTACATACATATAGTAGGTATGATCAAGTAAAATTATTGTTGCATATGTACCTAATGCAGAAATACAGTATAAAGAATCTATTCATTATAGGAAAGGTGAAGCTGCTTGAACTGCAATTACTGTCTGGTTAACACTGACCTCATACTAGGATTCCCTGTGTTATGAGGATCAGTTTCTCCCGTTTGTGCTAGTTTTGACCTGATAACACATGTATAATGTATATAGATAAATAAATATGTATATATACCGCCATGGGCAAGCAGTGCACAACACTTGCATTAAAAATGGCAAGTAGGTAAGTACGGCAAGGTCTAACATTGAATACCTAAATAAAAACTGGACGAGATCTACTTTAGGCAAAAACAATTCATGCCTTATATGTAACTTGTATTTTGTTCTTGAGCTATTTGTAGATTTTTTTTTTATTTTACTCTCAGATTGATGCCGCAAAAATTTAATAAAAATCGGTTCAGTAGTATAGATTTAAGTCAAAATTACTGTAAAAAATATGTCAACCAAGTAAACGAAATTACATTTTCGGCACTAGGATGCCCCAATGAACTGCCTACTTTCTGACTTCATTTATTTATCTATAAGATCATTAACATAGTGTACATCAAACATTCACAACAACATTATCTTAAAATTTCAAACCAAATGTCAGTAGATACTTATTTAAAAGCGAAAAATACGTGCATTTAGATTCGAGTTTGAGCGAATAACTCATTATTCCGGTTTCATCATCACATGATGATGAAATCAGAAGGTAGGAACAGGAACTCCGTGCTTTGAATCGGTTCTATATTCTATAAAATTATAGACTGTGGATAAGTCGTTCTTCAGCCGATGGTGAACAATTAAATTAAAAAAATATTGTTCAGCGCCATCTAATGAGGAACTTTGGAACTATTAGAATAATGTTAGTAACAAAATGTAACACTATTTTGCTATGGGTACTCATTTTGCTTGATAGTTTATACAAAATCGAATAGATGTCGTTATTATCGGTTTTTATACTATCCCATACGTAAATAAGGTACAGTAGCCCTAGCACGAACATTTCATTGTCTCGTAACGTTAACGTATCGAGCTTACCGTACGAAAACGGAGCATTACGATAGTCGGTAGCACAAAGCACTTGTCATCTACTATCGAGAATTCGAAATTATTACGTAAGTGACGTCATTCTGCGTAAAAAGGGATGGGCTCAATTGAATGAAAACTACGAAAAAAGACCGAAATATTACAAAAAAAAAGTGAAATTGTTTATGCATAATGGTAAAAATTTTAATTTGACACCTATCAATTGTCAATCTGAATTGTCATTTTAATGTTTTTTGACTGAAATCGTCGCTAAGGACGGTCTCTAAGGAAGTTGAATGCCTCTTTGGTCAGCCGGAAGTAGTTTTGGAAGTTGTTGTTTGAAAGATTCAACGCATTATATTCCTTATATTGTTTGCAGGCCCCCAATTTCTATCTAAAAACCAATTTTAACAACAATTTATTTAATAACTTAATGAAAACCAAGTAGGTAAAAAATTAAATATCCTCAAATTAATTAATATCATTATTAATCATGTATCTATTTGCTCATTTCTCGCATCTTCGATTAGCCTTTCTGCTAAATAATAATGCAAAAAGCTCCGTAGTATTGTATTTACTTGAAGAAAAACCATTCTTAATCGTTTCTAACACCTGACGAATGTTTTCCACCGACAAATTCTAAGTGAATAAAGTTTCGTACGTACTCGATAGCTTTACGATAGCCAGCCTTCGAGCTAATGTCAAAATAAGGTTCGTGCTCGCAATTTTCATACAAAATGTCTCAAGTAACGTTAACGTGACGATACGAAGGCGATAGAAGAGTTGTCAAAAGCGTTCGTGCTGCCGAATTTAGTTCAATTTACGCACTGTAGAGGCGCTGATAAAATTTCATATAAATTGTTGACGTTTACGATACGAAAACTTTCTCGCAAGTTGTTCGTGCTAGGGCCACAGAAAACCTAACGGATAAATCGTCGGTCCTATTAGAATCAGGTCACACGGAAGACAAAAATTAACTCTTGAAAATAGCGGCTTGGTAAGAAATATGACGAACTGATAACTAACATTTAAAATATCTATGGAGTTACCTATGTATGGAGGAGTCTTATATACCTAGAGGTCCATCGAGATACCTCGAATGGAGATACTTTACACTAGGCATAAATAATTAGGCTATTTCTGTAATTTGCCGCAAAAATATAACACTCGCAAATATGCAGCGATAGGTACCTATTTACAATATTATGAATTACTGATATACTGATGAGCTAATATACATAAAACTAAATAAATCAGTTTATCAAAAAGTTTCACTAGATATATGTACCTAATGATACTTTTTGATAGCTGTATGCAGCTTTCAATATAATCTTTTTGTTTTTTATCTCTGACATGCTAGCGTTTGTCCACTGTCTCGCCCGATGAAAAGTGATGTTTCTTGAACGAATGAATCAATTTATTTAAGATCTCTGTACGCCCTTGACGGTAACTGCATCCGGTACTGATAGAATAAACGCTTCATATTGGATCTGTAGTTTAACAGATTAAATAATACTGCATCTAGTCACCCTCGCTGCAAGATCTTTGATAGCCAATTTTATAACTGTTCGGTAAATACCTACTGTCCTCTACCTCGCAATACATCGCAATGTACCATCAGCATCAGCAGCCAGTACACTCAGTTCAAAGTAATAAAATTGTTTATTCACTTGGGCCTCATAAAGGCACTCATGAAAGTTAATGACTCTGAATGCCAGATTCGTAAATTTACAGCCTAGAGATGAACCTGTCAAGAAACTCGTTGGCGATATTTTGTCTTATTTTAAATAATTATTTTATATCGAATAATAATACAATCGAGTTTCTAATACAACCTTTTCTAAAATTTGTATCGCAGACGTAAAAAGAAGACAGCTTCTCTTAAATTGAATTGGGCGGGTCACGTAAGCCGAATGCACCCAGAGAGATGAGCTAAAATTGTCACACTATGGCTGCCTGAAGACGGGAAACATCGTCCAGGTAATCTGAGAAAAGGGTGGCGCAATGATATAAATGCGTTTCAGGAGGATTGGTGGGAAGAGGCACAAGACAGAGTTTGTTGATTCGTGGAAGAAAACGGTGGAGACCTATGCCCAACAGTTGGACAGCATAGTAGGTTAACCAAAAAGAGAAATACAATATAATTCCTACACACTTATTTTTTGCGGTTGCCAGAAAGAGTTGTCATTAACAAAATCTTGGATTTTATAATTAGCTTTCTTTACAAACACACTTTTCACTATTGATTTAAATTTTGGAAATTCCGTTACAATCATAGGAGTTTTTATATAAAACTTAACCCCATTTGTCAAAGAGTAACAAAATATAACTGTTAACCCAATAGAGAACAGTAATAAAAAATATCACAACAAACCCGATGAGTATATCTCCCGCTGCATTATTCAATTAGAATGACAACACTTAACATGATTACGGCTAATAAAATTGTAAAATTGTAATCTCTTGTTTCCGAGACGCGTGGGCATGAGAAGCGGCCGGTGTGACCCCAGCTTTTGCGGGCACTAACCGAATTTGGGATGAGTTCTAATTATCCTTGGCTGGTGGCAGTGGTGATTATTCATATACGTAGAGAGAGAGAGAGAGTAAACACACAATAGGTACTATTCTATACTATAACATAATTGATCGAGTGAAGAGAGATCTATAAGTTGACTTGGGCGGTTTAACACTTTGTCCGTCCCTCCGTCCGTCCATTTGTGATAGGCATCTAACGTCTAAGCCGAATGTCTTCAAATTCTCAGAGAATATGTTTAACTATGGCCCAAAACCAGAAATGGCAATTAAAATTATATAAATGAAAATGTTAAGGTGGCATCCGTACACATAAGCGGGGAGTAAAATATTTTTTATTATTTTTTTATCTATCTATGAGGGGTATCGTTGAAAAGAGCTCTGCAAATAGAATACGAAACCGAAAAAAAATCTGTTTGAAAATAACAATTTTGTAGGCCACAAAAGTCACTGGTTTTAGACCTATTTTGTCCCAGGGTCTATCTAAAAAACGGCTTCACATTTAAAGCTGAAACTTACGTATAATATCCGTTATATATCCTGGACATTACAGAAATCAAACAATTATTTAAAAAAATAAGTTATAAGCAATTCACCTCAACATTTTTTCTCTATTATGCAAAATGTAGGCGCGAGATGTCAGTTCAACGCGAATGACTAGTATCACAACGATGACGGCAGCTTATATTCATTAATCTCGAATAGGATTTAATAAGTACCAACATAAGAAAACGTAAGTAATTAACTAACCCTACAAAGAAAAGTCTCTATCTATGCAAGAGATGCCTTACTTTAATTTTAAACCGCAAAAATCTTTTATAATACGGAAATGTCTGACGCTAAGATTTAATCTTTGAGAGCCAGTCATGTTATGCCTAGCGTCTTTAAAACCACATCATCAGTTTCAGGTAAGATAATGTTTAAACGCTAGCCTATCAATGATATAATAATACTTTCTCAAGTTATATGCGGACTCGCTTTACCGGTTTAAACAAGTTTCAGGTTCTGGGTGTCATTGTGTGTGATGTGATTGTTTCCGGTACCCACCACCATCCTGCACTAGATCGTGGTGGATTATTACAAAATCACTCTCCCTGTAAAAGAAGGCCCCATGTCCCAGCTGTGGGAATAAAATGGACTGACGATGAACAAATTTTGTGTTAAATGATACTAAAGTTCCTAAAATGTTAATTGATTCAGTCCACTTCATCCAATCTGTGTACTTTTGTACTAAAATCTGTACCTATTTAGGTACATCATCAATTTTAGACGGTCAGGCTCAATTGGTTCCAATTATCCATTGCAGACTAAATAATTAAGATCATGTCCTGTCTCATCGGGATAGCAAACGTCCTTAATGCAAAGGTCTTAAACTTCTGATCCAAATATGAATATCTTCCTTACCTTTATCAAATGTAAGACGTACAACTCCTCTTTACTAACATCCAGACGTGAGTTCTAAGAAAATCTTAGCGTAGGACATGTATTGTTGTGTGGCTAATACGGGTGACAACAAGGTGACACATTGTATGGCATCCGTAATTTCTTCGTCACCCAGATGCTATGTGCTAAAGTGGGAATTGCATAACTCCGCATTTTTATTATTTATTTTAAACCCTTCTTAAGTCCCGACGAAAGGGGTGTTATAAGATGTAGTGTGAGTTTATGTATATGTAGCTCCCAAACTGCTGGACCGATTTTCATTTATTTATTTTATGTTAGAAAGTGTGTAGTGTGTTCTTTCCCACTTGATTTTTATTTATATCTAAGCCAGCGTTTGACCGCAATCTCATCTGATGGAAAGCGAAAATCGGTCAGGTCGAAGATGAATCACGCTTGCTCAGTAAATATCTATTCACAGATCAGTTTCTGTACTACCCACCTTACTATATATAGGTACTTAATTAAATATCTTTCAACAGCTACTTTCACACTTCACCGAGCATAAAATATTGCATTACCACCAGTTTGGCTTCATCAAATATCTTTCAACTATAGATGCCAGCGCTAAGTTGGTATCACATATTCTCGAGGCTAGGGAGTGATCACAGTATGCAGTTGGTGTACTTTGTGATCTTTCCAAGGCATTTGATTGTGTGGACCGTGAGCCACTTAATTGGAAATAGAATTATTACGTTGTGCGAGTAGCTGCTCTTGATTTGATGGATTCACACTTGATGTATAGGCAACAGAAAATAGGCGTTCATCCACATCTGGTGCGACATCTAGTGGGTCTATAGTGAAAATGGGCATGCCTCAGGAATCGATATTAGATCCGTTCTGTTTTTAAAATGCATAAATGATTTACCGTATTTGACAAATCATCTAACATTAAATATTGTTATATTTGCTGAAGACACATTAATCGTTTTTAAAACTGATAGAACAGACACAGAATTAAATTATGTTAATGTTAACAATGAATTAAATCAAACCGTTTATGTGCCAGAATACATGTAAATAAGATCTTAATGTAAAAAGTGACACAATATATTCAGTCTGCAAGCAGACGTGCAAACAATTACGTCAACTATAATACCTAGACTGTTTTACTAAAAATTAGATAAATTCTCGGAATGGTTCGCTGCTAACAACTTATTGTTCAATGCTGGCAAAACCAAATGGATTAAGTTTTCTCTTTGTTGTGTACCACTGGTTGATGCTAATGTTATCCTTGAAAATACCAAATCAATCAATCTTTAAAAAAAATTTTAAAGCTGACTATAGACACAATGGGGTTATCATATTGATTTTATATCAGGTCGATTGAGCTCCGCTGCTTTTACAATCTGAAATGTTTGACTATCGACATATGTAGCGACGGCAAGATTTGTATATTTTGCATGTTTTCATAGTTTGATGAGTTTCGGCATCTTACTATATCTGCTGTCGATATTGAAACCATACTTTATTCTTCGGCCCGAGCTATTAACGACGTTTCAGTTCAGGGCAGACGACGAGATATTAACTTATACGTATAATATATAAAATAGAAGGAAATACGGCCTGTTAATGAATAATCATCCTGTTCATAGTATATATCACTCTCCCACTTTTTGTATTAAATATTATTAAGAAATAGAGTGTTTCCTTCACACAGGGAGCTGACGGTACTTCACGGTAGGTACCTACATCCTACGGCTAAGTGTTTGAGCTTAATAAACTGTTAGATCGTTTTAGCGGCGTTCTGGGTTGGTGAGGGGCAGTGCGAGTTGTTCGCAGTCCGGGAACACCCGTGCTCCAGTATAATGCTTTTACTAACACTCTTCGTGTTGATGACGGTAGCACACGCGTGGATCAATGTCACCTACCTCAGAGTTCCAGAAGAAGTCTGCCCAAAACAAAACGAAGTAGAATTCGAATGTCGATACGAAGGGAACTTCACGATCCTCAACTGGTTCAAGGGACCTAACGAGTTCTTCAGGTATATACCGGGTGCTGCGCCAACCATTCGATCTTTCCCGGTACTTGGAGTTGGAAAAGTGGTACTGGTGTACTGTGGACCAACTGAGTGCCGCCTTCGCCTGAGCGCATTGACTGACGAAGCTACAGGGTTGTACAGATGTGATATAGAACGTAAATCTGTGGCGTACAAGATAGCGTCAAAAAGTGCGTACATGCGTGTCTATGGCCACGAACATAGGCAACCGCTGCTTGAAGGTTTAGCTGAAGAGTTTGGACCTCTTGATGAGATACAAGCGTACTGCCGCACAGAGCGCAACTCTGAAGTTCGCTGGTACATCAACGATATAGAAATAAGAAATATGCGTGAAGCTCGCACGTTTAAATGTAAAAGTTCCAGATTTTTATTTGCAGGTTTACCTCCTACTTTAACAATGCAGTGTGTTGAAATGATAGATGGGAAATTATTAGGCTCGAATACAGCGAACGCTCAATGGAAATCGATGCGCTTGTACGTTGATCAGACAGCTCAAGAAAAGAAAGAAGTAGCATGTAGTGCGACAAAAAATAATAACATTCAGATATTACGTATTGAATTTTTTCTTTTTTTTTTTCTTTTATGCTACTTTCAAGTTGTGTGATGAAATCGAAAATACGGTGACTTAAAAAACTAGATCTACAATCAAAATTGAAACATGATGTTAAAAAATGCTGAGTTTTAATAATAACTATAATAGTAACTTGTAGGGTGTGCATTTATATTTATACCACATAGAAGGTAGTTCCGTCACCTGGCAACACTACATCGCGTCCTAACGCGATCTCCCACCACGGGTTAGTTGAAAAATTGTATCGGAAGCGAATGCATGCGCGTTCGCCATTCTACACTGGCGCTCAACTTGCGGCCGACGCCATAAACGCGTAGAGAATGAAATAGTTTTCCGCGTTCGGTGTCGTGAACCCCTGCAAGAACTTTTCTTTTATTTCAACTGAGGACTAAGTGATAAAATGACAAAACCAAAAACGCGTTCCCGCAAATCGCGAGCTCAAGATGACGAGGACGCCGCGTCTTTTGGCAGTGCTGCCGACTTCGATAACGCGATGCCTGCCACTGCGTCGGCGCCGTCAACAGTTACCGCTAGCGACGCCGCCTGTTCCGCCGCGGTGATGATGTCCGAAGAACAACTTGCGTCCTTGTTTACGTCCTTCGCTAGAACCCAAGCCGACGCAAATATGCAAGTGATGCAACGCGTCGATCAACTTATTGCATCAATGACACCGCGCAGCAGTGATGGACCGTCGTCGCCGGCGCCTCCTGTGTTCGAAGTCAACTCGTTGCACCCACGCGCCACAGCCGCCGCCACGGGAATCCAAGCAACGCCGCCGTTTATTCCAACGAGTCCCGGTAACTTTACCCGATGTACTGCGAGATTCAATGGATCGTCACGAGACGCCGACAACCTAGAAGCATTCATAGACGCTGTGGAAATTTATAAGGAGTGTGTTGGTATGCGGGATGATCATGCGCTTCGTGGTCTGCCTCTTTTACTAGAAGGCCAAGCGGCGGTGTGGTACGTAGGAGTGAAAAGCACTACGTATAGTTGGGCCGAAGCCATTCAAAAACTACGCTACGCGTTCGGACAACAACGGCCGCCACACCAAATATATAGAAAATTGTTTGCTCTAGAACAAGAGGCGAACCAGAGAGTGGATATTTTCGTGGCTAACGCTCGCGCTCTCCTCGCAAAGATACCGGTCGGAGACCTTAGTGAAAAAGTGGAACTGGACATTGTTTTCGGCCTTCTTCATCCCATATATAAAAAACGCATTCAAAGATCGTCGTTTGATAGCTTTGTGGGTTTGTTGGACTTAGCGAGAGCAATTGAAGAGAGCCGGGAAGAGAAGAAAAACATCGATCAAACCAAGATTCAAATTTCGCGCGATAATACAAAGCACTACAATAACTTCCGTGCTACGCCGCGCGCGGCGCCACCGCCGCCGTCATATGCTCGTAGCCAATCTCCGAGGCCGGATCGCATAGGTTCCAGAGAAGAGGGCGCTGCTGTGAAGACTCGCTCGCGCCAATCGTTCGCCATGGGAGGTCATTCACCGACAAAAGCGAACATGGCGAACCGTTCAGTGAAGTTTAGTGCAATCACACTTAAACAAGCCGTCGAAACGGATGCATCGGATTGTTCGGATCTAGCCACGCCGCCGGCGCCGGTAAGCGACGTGCGTTCCCGTCGTCGCCGTATGCGTCGTTTTCATGGGCGCCGCGGCACCGCCGCCAGCGCGTCCGCAGAGCACGATCCACCGCAGCACATCGCGCCATCCATGACTTCGATTTGCCCAGCGGAAGACGCGGCTACACTGGTAAACGCGTCGCCTTTTGAATCAGACTGTAAGTACAGTGATGGTCTTGAACAAAGTGATAAGTGTAGTAGTATAAACATGAACACTAAGATAGGTAAACAGTGTGATAACAGTTACAGTTGTGATAACAGTAACGTTATAGATTTAAGTTGTTTGTCGGAGCGGGGTCACCCAAGTCGTCCCATACTCGAAATCCAAATTAATGGCCTGGATGGCACGGCTTTGGTAGACACAGCTGCTAAGCGTTGTATTGCGGGTAGCACACTCTACACCCTCCTCCTTAAACAAGGTTTTTCCTTTCGCGCCACTAACATGCTTATTAAGCTCGCAGATGGTAGCATGCAGGACACAAGGGTGAAATTAGCTGATGTGAATGTTATGATCCATGATGCTATGCTTTCGGTGCCGGTGACATTTGTTATATTACCTGCTGCTATTAACAATGATACATTGCTGGGGATTGATTTTATTACTCAGGCTGGTTTGGTTATGAATTTTGCTGCAATGACCTGGCACTTGTTTGACAGACCTCAGGTTATACACCAACTTAAATGTGAGGATTCTATCGCTAGGCCGGTTGAATGCTACTCTGCTGCTACACTACGAGAGGATGAAGGGACAATGCTGTCTGCGGAGGAACGGATGTCATTAACTAACCTGCTCATGTGTTATGATGATGTTTTCAGAGAAATCGGTGAATGCACCCCGTTTGCCGAACACCACATTGACACAGGTGAACATCTACCCATCGCTGTACCCCCCTATCGTCTCACCCCAGCCAAGCGAGCTGTAATGGAGACTGAGGTCAACAAAATGCTTCAGGATGGAGTGATAGAGGAATGTGAGTCTGCATGGGCCTCTCCAGCTCTACTAGTTCCGAAGAAGGATGGGACATTCCGTTTTTGCGTCGACTACCGTAAGCTCAATGCTATTACTAAACATGACTCATATCCTCTCCCACTCATCGACGACTTACTCCAGTACACCAAGAAGAATTGTTTCATGAGTACCATTGACCTGCGGTCGGGTTACTGGCAAGTGAGTCTATCAGAACAAGACAGAGACAAAAGCGCATTCACTTGCCCGCTTGGAGTTTATCGGTTTAAAGTCATGCCATTTGGAATGTGTAATGCTCCGGCAACCTTCCAAAGATTAATAGACAGGTTCAAGTCTGGTGTTGCCTTAAAAGAATCTTTAAAAGATTCTTCTCTTCTCTGTTACCTCGATGATTTAATATTGATAACAGAAGGGAGTTACTCAAAGCATCTCGCAGATCTTCAGGCTGTATTTGACCGGCTGAGGGCTTTCAAGCTCCGTGCCAACCGAGCAAAATGTATGTTTGTCCGTGGCAGCGTCAGATATTTAGGCCACATAATAACAAAAGATGGCGTGTCACCAGACCCAGAGAAAATCACCGCCATCAGTAATATGAGAAAGCCAAGTTCACTCAAACATTTAAAGAGCTTTCTCCAAACCTGTTCATGGTTCAGGAAGTTTGTAGCTGGATTTTCCCAAATTGCTCAACCTCTAACTCAACTGACAAAAAAGGATGTAACATGGACATGGGGACAGGCTCAAGAGATGGCTTTTAATAAACTTAAAGAGATACTTACCTCTGCACCCATTCTAACACAGCCAGATTACAATTGTGAGTTTATACTCAGGACTGACGCCAGCAACTACGCCCTGGGAGCCGCTCTACTCCAGGGGGAGTCGCCGCAGGAGGAGCGACCCATCGAGTACGCCAGCCGCCTGCTCACGCCGGCCGAGCGGAACTACTCCACCACCGAGCGTGAGGCGCTCGCCGTCGTGTGGGCGGTCGACAAGTTCCGCGGCTACATCGACGGACACCGCGTACGCGTCGCCAGCGATCACCAGCCGCTCAAGTGGCTGCTCACGCTCAAATCGCCGACCGGTCGTCTCATCCGATGGGCTATGAAACTCCAGGCGTACGACCTCCGACTGGAATATACCCCAGGTAAAGCCAACGTTATCGCTGACACCCTAAGTCGCCCTCCCTGCGAGGAGGGAACACGCTCGGCCTGTGGGCTGTGTGGCGTCGTCATAGAGACCCCGCGCTGGGAGGCACCCGTATTACGGGAAGCGCAGTTGGCCGACCACGATGTTGCAAAAATTATTAATGACCTGGAGGGAAACGAACTAGTGGCCAGTACTAGATGGGCCGAGAGAGGGTACTGTATGACTCAGGGAGTACTCTACAGATATACTTTGGATGAAGACAACGAGGAGCCCCAGCTCGTCATCCCCGAGAGTATGCGCAAGGATGTCCTAATAGAGTGCCACGATAGAGCCACAGCTGGACACGGAGGTATCGAGAGGACTCTAAAACGCATCACTCAGCGCTACTATTTTCCTGGAATGCGCAGATTTGTCGCGGACTACTTAAAGACGTGCGTAGAATGTCAAAAGTATAAACCGTCGAACATAAAACCTGCTGGGCTTTTACAGACTCCCGTGCCGGCGCAACGTTTCGAGGTGATCGCGGTCGATCTCTTCGGGCCGCTCCCCAAGGGTGCACTGGGCGAGCGCTGGATCCTGGTGGTGGAGGACCCCGCCAGCAAGTGGGTGGAGCTGTTCGCGCTAGTTGACGCCACGGCCGAGGCGTGCGCGCGCGTGCTCATCGACGAGGTATTCCTGAGGTACGGAGTGCCGCGCCGTATGCTCTCCGACAACGGTGTCCAGTTCCTGGCCGAAGTCATGAAGAACGCCTGCGCCGCGCTGGGCATCACGCAGAATCTCATCCCGCTCTATCACCCTGAAGCGAACCCAGTCGAGCGAAAGAATCGCGACATTAAAACGCAGCTCGCCATCCTCGTCGAGGGGCACCACCGCGAGTGGCCAGAGTCGTTGCCCGCCATTCGTTTCGCCTTGAATACGTCGGTCTGCAAGTCGACGGGGAGAACGCCGGCATATTTAACGTTCGCGCGCGAGTTGCGCTCCCCTCTAGATGTGCAAGCCGACATCCGCGAGGTGACGACAGCCGTTAACTACGTACCACAGATTACGCCGTACTTGCGGAAGCTCACCGCCGCCATCGCCGAGAGTAAAGAGCGCCTCGAGCATCAACAAGACGAACGAAAGTCAGAGAAGGACCGGACCCGTAGAACGGGCGAGACGTTTGCTGTCGGCGATCTTGTTCTATTGAAGACGCAAGCTCTCAGCAACGCTAGCAAAGGCGTAACTTCAAAACTACTGCCGAAGCGAGATGGACCGTACGTAATTATGAATCAGGTTAGCCCTACCACTTATATCCTGGCCCATTATCGTAACAGGAACGATATAATTGGCAAGTATCACGTCTCTCACTTAAGAAGATACCATTCTAGGGAGGGTACAGAATCTGGGGTCTGTCAACCGATAGTACCGAAACGAAGACGCGGTCGTCCGCGTAAAATTGTCTAAGTGGTAAAATTATACACAAACTAGTTTGATCCATTGTGGAGCCCACAGCTGATCAAAAGGGGGAGTATGTAGGGTGTGCATTTATATTTATACCACATAGAAGGTAGTTCCGTCACCTGGCAACACTACATCGCGTCCTAACGCGATCTCCCACCACGGGTTAGTTGAAAAATTGTATCGGAAGCGAATGCATGCGCGTTCGCCATTCTACAAACTATAATAAACATTTCTACATTTCATTGAGAAGCATTTCAATATTGTTTCATTTTTACTACCATGTGTTCTGTGTTGGCTTTAGAGAAACTATATACATAAATATAAAACCTTAGAGAGGTACAAATACTTTTAAAAATTTATTATATTTGTATTGTTTATTTATACAGACAAGCGCGACGCTTACCTTCAGGCGAGCGATTTGCTATTCTTGTCTCTCAGTTGCATAAAAAAAAATACTTACCTATAAACTTCTGTCTTACTACCTGATTGGTTATTTAGAGTTTGATCATCCCTTATTTATATATATATAGAGAAAAGACGAACAAAACGCTGCGTTTATTTATCATAGAACCTAATAATGAATCAAGTATTTAATTTATCCTTACAACAAAAAGAATAGATATTTATGAAATTTTTAATTAGTAAATAGTTGATTTGATTAACTGTGCATGGGCAAATTATTTTCGGCATGTATTTAAAATTCAATGATCGTATAAATTATACATGAACAGCCAACAAAAAAATCTAAACGGTCATCTTTTTTAAACGGCTGATCATCTTTCTCTAAGACATAAAATAAATCAAATCAATCGATATTTAAATCTGTTTTGAACTACACAAAGATGTTTGACATGTAGAAATTAACCGTGTGAAGTTTATCTGCCTATAATCCGACCAAATTCAAAAGATTTTTTCAACCCATTATTTCATGCCTTAGGAAGTTAATTTGAAATTGAATAAAGCTCATACATCGTTGTTCGTATACAAAAGAAACCTAAATTATCATTTAATGTTGTACCCATTTACTTTATATTTTCCATCAAATACATTTATTAGCTGAGACATAAGTGGAAAATAAAAAGAAAGAACAATATCTAAGCTGTAAATGCTAATACTGAAAAGATGCCTAAAAGTCAACTTAACCCTCTAATAGTAATCTGAACTTTTTTATTTTTACATCATAACTTACGCTGATGGTTATTTGCACTACCAAAACACCTAACCTAGGTCATGATTGTTTCTAATGGAAAGAACGTTATCCAGCCCTTTCATCAAGTAAACCGAGAAGGTTGCTAAAAGTCAACAACAAGATATTAAATAAGTAATATAATGTTTTTTTATTTAACACCAATAATATAGTATGCAATAACAAAATGAGAAATCAGTTTTTTCTTTAAAGAAACAAAAGTAGTTGTAGACCCCTGATTCACGTGGGCCCTAAAGAGGAACTCACGAAAGTAAATGACTCTACTTCCAGATTTGCAAAATGACAGCCTATTACTATTACGTTTATAGGTAGTTTCTCGTAACTACAACGGGCAAAGAGTCAAAAATGTTGATTTTATACGCCTCCTTATAGTAAAACATAATAATATGGTAAGTTGTGTAGGGTAGGTTAATTAGGCCAGCGAGTTCACGCCAGAATTACTCAAAACAAAAATCAAAAATGTAATTCATATGGGTCCCAAAAAGACAATATAAAAGCTAATACCAAATACACAGTCTCTTGATAATCCAATTCATATAATCTGTAAACTTTCGTACTAAAATCTGTACCTATTTAGGTTGATCGTCAATTTTAGACGGTCAGGTTCAATTGGTTCCAATTATTATCCATTGCAGACTTACTTAGACTTATTATTTATAATTAAGATGCTTTCCTGTCTCATCGGGATAGCAAACGTCCTGAATTAAAAATATCTTTAACTTCTAATCTAAATATTATACCTTCCTTAACTTTACCAAATATAAGACGTAAAGCTCCTCTTTACGAAAAGCCAGATATGAGTACCTACTAAGAAAATCTTGACGTAGGACATGAATTGTGGTGCTAATACGGGTGACAACATTGTATGGTATCCGTAACCGTCACACGGATGTGCCAGTGGGAATTGCTTTACTCAGCATCTCTCTATTTCTCTTTTTTATTTGTATCTAAGCGACGCGACGATGCCATCAAAGATGGAGCACGCTTGCTTAGTAAATACCTATTAACTCTTTCTCGAACACCCCAAATTATACTTTTAGGGAAATACAGTAGACGCATGTAGACGGCAGGGCGTTCCATATTTTTGCAGTTCTTACAATGTACGAGAAAGAAAAACGCGTAGGTGGCGCCACATTACCGTCTGCCTAAATGGTCTGTAGTAAAATTGTGATGCGGGAATAAGATTTCCTATGCATCCTGGACATGATATCATGATACCTGGAACAAAATATAGATACTTACCTGTAGAAAGACTAAAATACTAATGAGCAAAATACACTGATGGACGGCAAAATCAAATTTTTGGATAAAATCCCGACGCGAACCACCTGGAAAATGGCTGCACCGATTTTCACGACCATATTATGGTGAAGTGAAGTCTGTCAAAAGCATTTAGCCTCTAGACGAAAGAAATAACTTCAAATTCTCAGATAATTTGTTAAACTATAGACCAAAGCAATAAATGGCAATATACAAAAAATATTAAGGGCATACCCATACACGTAAGTGGGAAGCCAAATAATTTAAAGTTTTTTTCTGCCCGTGTGGTGTACACCAAAGGTGTGAAAAAACTTTAAAAAATTGAAATCTCGTAGCTCTTTGAAAAGAGCTTTAAAGGGAGAGTTCGAAACCGTTAATAAAAATCTACATTAAAAAATTAAAATTTAATAGGACATCAAAGTCACAATCAAACAATTATTATACGAAAAAAGTTACAAGCGATTAATCTCGGAAGTTTTACTGTAATAAGAAAAATGAATGCACGAGATCTCAGTTCGGAGCGAACGCCTAATTACTAATTTTACATGTAAAATAATAAATATAAATTAAAAGGAAATACGACCCCTTAATTAACAATCTTCACGGTAATAATTAAGCCACCCCTCGCTATACCAATTTGTCTATTAAAACTGATAAAAAAATAGTGTGTCCTTCACACAGGGAGCTGTTGGTACATCCTACGGTTAAGTGTTTGAGCTTAATAAACTGTTAATTGAGATCGCTTTAGCGGCACTCTGAGTTGGTTAGGGGCAGTGCGAGTCGTGCGCGGACCGGGATCACCCGTAACTGTGCCCCAGTATCATGCTCCTACTCACACTCTTCGCGTTAGTGACGGTAGCACACGCGCGGATCAATGTCACCTACCTCAGAGTTCCAGAAGAAGTCAGCCCAAAACAAAACGAAGTAGAATTCGAATGTCGATACGAAGGGAACTTCACGATCCTCAACTGGTTCAAGGGACCTAACGAGTTCTTCAGATATAAACCGGGTGCTGCTCCGACCATTCGATCTTTCCCGGTACTTGGAGTTGGAAAAGTGGAGATGGTGTACTGTGGACCAACGGAGTGCCGACTTCGCCTGAGCGCCTTAACTGACGAAGCTACGGGGCTGTATAGATGTGATATAGAACGTAAATCTGTGCCGTACAAGTTTGCATCAAAAAGTGCGTACATGCGTGTCTATGGCCACGAACATAGGCAACCGCTGCTTGAAGGTTTGGCTGAAGAGTTTGGACCTGATGATGAGATACAAGCGTACTGCCGCGCAGAGCGCAATTCTGAAGTCCGCTGGTACATCAACGAGCTAGAAATTAGAAGTATGCGTGGAGCTCGCACGTTTAAATATAAAAGTTCCAGATTGTTATTCGCGGGTTCACCTCCTACTTTAACAATGCAGTGTGCTGAAATGATAGATGGAAAATTATCAGGTTCGAAGAGAGCGAAAGCTCAATGGAAATCGATGCACGGTTACGTTGATCAGACAGCTCAAGAACAGAAAACTGCAGCAAGTACGGGTAGTGCAACAAAAACTAATATTCAGATTTTATGTGTTGAATGTTTTCTTATTTTTTTCTTATGTGTTACGTTCAAAATAGTGTGATGACCGAAGATACGGTGTCTTTAGAAATTAGATCAACAATTAAGTAAAAGATAACATTTGAAATTATTATTATAATAAATATCTCTACATTTGGAAGCATTATATTGTTTAATTTTTAATCCCCGACAAAAAGAGGGGTGTTATAAGTTTGTATTGTGTATCTATCTGTGTCTGTCTGAGGCGTCGTTATACCTTCCAAACGGCGAGTTAGATTTTGATTTAATTTGTTTTTGTTTAAAATGTGACTTGATCGTGAGTGTTCTTAGATATGTTTGTTGAAAATCGGTGCAACCGATTTCAGGTAGAGGGTTGGAGGTTTTTTTTTATAATTTAGATTTAGCCACTTGTTATTATAACGCGTTTTATGTTTGGGATATAGAAACTATATACATAGATGTAAAAGCGTTAATTAGATAGGTACAAATTATGTATTGTGCTTTTGTTTCAGGCAAGCATGGCGCTCACTATCAGGTGAGAGACGTGTTTTTGTTGTATCTCAGTTGTATTATTTACTTTAAATTATGCAAGTATTTACTTACATAATAATATATAATTCAGTCTTACTACCAGCCCTATAAATCAGAAATTTAACCTTCTCTTTAAAATACATATTATGCGTACAGCGAGAGAGTGGAACTCATTGCCCGTGTCTTTGTGTCCTGAACGGTACAATTCTAAGTCTTTAAGTCTAGAGTGAATAGGTACCTTTTAAGCAAGCATGTTCTATCTTCCGCCGCATCGTCACTTTCCATCAGGTAAGATAGCGGTCGATTGCTTGCCTATCTAGCATTTAAAAAATCGTACCATAACTAACCGAATCGTACGGTAACGAAGTTATCGTATGGTTCCGAATAGGTGGCAGATTGGACATTTAGAGATTGCTCCATATATCTTGTTTTATGTAATCGAGAGACAAGACAAGCGTCACTTCCATTATAATAGTCTAACCAGAGCATTAAAATTAAATACATAGTTCAAAATCAGCGAGCTAAGGTATTGCACTCGTCACCCTGAGATATAAAATGTTAGATGTTATATTTTTTATACTACAAACATTGCCTTCAATCTGAAATACGGTAGTGTTTGTACACTACTGCTAGCGGACAAATTTCTGGCATTGGTTTGGTACTGCCCCAGGCAGGCTCTGCATATACGTCCTAACCAATATAATCCTAAGCTACTAATATTATAAATCCGAAAGTTTGTGTGTAAGTGTGTAAATATGTTTGTTCCCTCTTCACGCTTTAACGGCTGAACGGATTTGGATGAAATTTGGAATATACATAGATTATACCTAGGATTAACACATAGGCTACTTTTTAACTTGATAATAGCGGGCGAAGCCGCGGGGCATGGCTAGTCTTTAATATAGGTTGGCCTAGGTCGCTGATGGGTTTACCTGTAATATATATTTTTAATTTTTATTTTGGCTCCGCAATCTTTGTGCATTTAGCGAGTATTAAGTGATGAATATTATTCATGATAATTGATTATTTCATAAATATAGTCATAGAACTATATTTATGAAATAATCAATTATTTCATCACTTGAAACTCGCTAAATGCACAAAGATTGCGGAGTCAAAATAAAAATAAAATGTATATATAGTCACAAATCACAGTCAAAGTCAAGTAAAAGAATCATGGTTCAGTCATAGGTAGTCCTAAGTTTGACTTTGTTACCTTTTCAAGGCTAAACAGCTCAACCGATCATAATAGAGATAGTCAAATCAAAACCTACTTGTTGTGTCATGATTCATCATAATAATTATGGTTACGTACGTTCGTAGCCGTCGCGCGTCGCGCCATATGAACCTGGTTGCAAATTCTATTAGACAATTAGATAAAGTGCCTGTTTGGATTCGTCATTACTGTAATTGTTTAGTGTGTCAGCCCCACACTAAGAACAAAGAATTGTATCGTAGGTGCCAAAAACATTTACATATCACACACACACACACAATTACACCCATAACCAAAAGCACAATTGTCCCTTGGGAAGGACAAATTGTGTTCCGGCCGGGAATCGAACCGAGCTTAGAGACTTGACCACTGGGTTGAATTATTGATTTATCTCAATGATGAAGATGATGACAACGAGTATTTTGGTTTTCAAGTTTATCATTGTTGATTTATTTACATTTAAGGACTTACGAAATATGAAATTAAATTATATAATTTCATCCAACCATGGATAAAGATGATTATGTGAATTAATTAATGTCCGTGCAGAAAAAAGTTGTAAACAATAAATTTCAGGTGTTAAAGTTGAACTATCACTAGCGGGTAAGAGAAAATTAGCTCGCACAAGCCTTACACTTTCGGTATATCTGCACTAAATCAAGAAATGTACACGGACAGTTCTGAATTACTTGTCGCTAGGTCTCAATTTGGGCTAGGGGCGAACTACCTGCTAATAAGTACCTACCTCGTTAGGTAGGTACTTATTAGTATACTAGGGTTCTTATAGTTAGTCAAGTCCATTTCTTATAGGTGGTTCTAGTTGTGGGACGACCTCTACATTTCGAACCAACTTAGATAAAAAGGAGATTCTCAAGCTGACTACATTTTTTTGTTCGGCCATATACTTAAATTATAAACGGCTAAACAAAACAAAAATATCCGCGCCAGGAGACGAGTCAATTAATATTATCTATGTGACTATGTAGGTACTGATGACGGTGTACTATTTCGGGTAGAATATATTCTTTTCTATGTGCACTAAGCTAAAAAAAACTAATAATTGAATTGTCTGGGTTACATACCCCTAAGAAACATTATGAAATAATTAATATTTTGGGACGGACAGAAGCGTTCAGTAGTGAACGTGATGGGTAGAAAATGGTAGTGAGTCATACTTTTGTCACATTGTTGAGAAACGAGTGTTTATTTACTCACTATTTCCACAATATTACACAATAATAAATATTAGTCCCTCGAAAGAATTCTACCAAAATACGTGCGTTTTTATCTGGTGCTACCAGTCTCTGCCAATTGATCCTAAAATATTAGTTCATCTTTCCGAACACAAATTTCAATCAGTTTTGAAACCTACAATGGTATCTAACATTGATGCCAATGATATGTTACGAAAGTGAAAAAATTTCTTCCGATTTGCAAATTGGCATAATGTCCCAAAACAATTACCTATGTTATGTATAATATAATAATATGGTATCGATATGAGAGTACCCAGCTTTTGGTCCAAGGATTTTCTAAATATAAGTAGTTGAAGGTATTTCCTTACAAATGGAAGCATCTATTCATTATATTTTTTTTTTTATTTGTGACAGGCTAGTGTTTCACCACTATCTTACCTGATGGTAAGTGACGATATGATCGAAGCTGGTAAACACACTAGACCTGGAATACTATTATTTACTCTGAATTGAGTAATAAGCATTTTCAACATATTACTTTTTTTTTATTATATTCGTGCGGTACAATCTCACCCATGTAATTAATTTGGTTGAATTGATTTCTATGAAACGATAAAAAGCAAGCAATAAAAAAGAGCACGAGCATAGCCTCTCCTGCTCTATGCGTTATTATTTGACATTGTAGGCGCACAATACGAATTTCCATCAAGTAATTAGTGAAGACTAAATATCCTACTAATATTATAAATCCAAAAGTTTGTGTGTAAGTGCGTAAATATGTTTGTTCCCTCTTCACGCTTTAAATACTGAACGGATTTGGATGAAATTTGGAATGTACATAGATTATACCTAGGATTAACACATAGGCTACTTTTTAACTTGAAAATAGCGGGCGAAGCCGCGGGGCATGGCTAGTTCTAAATAAAAGTTAATGGTTTGTGGATACTTTATTTTATGTGCACCATGTGCTAGTAGCAATTTGACTTCTTTGTAATGGCAACTCTGAATTTCAAAATGGCGCTATAAATGTCCCCTCTCTCGCCTCTCACCTCAACAAAAGTGACAGCGCATTGCGCAAAGCGAAGTCAAGTGTGCATGTTACACGGTCAAACAATGTTAAAAAGTTTTTCTGAAATTTTAGTTTTATGTTACATTCGGTGCCCAAAACCTACTATAAGAACTGATATATTGAACTTTTCCCCATCTTGATCCAGTGATAAACTTAGTTTAAATTTAGTGAATACGTATCTTATTTAAGGTTTCTTTACTTATTGTTTTGTGAGCTCCGTTCAGATAACAAATCATCAACATGCCTAAAGGAAAACGAAAAGGAAAATTTGGTAAGTGTTTGCGAACTGAGAGTAGATTTTGCTAAGAATGTGATCACGCGGCGACCTTGTGGCGGGCTTTCCGCAGAACGTAGCCTAGTGACGTCTGGTTTATTGGCTCACGGTCGCTTTAAAGATGCCAATATCCTAGTCTCCATATGCTAGATAAAATTATCAGAACTGGCTGCGAAATATTTCTCAAACCGACAAACAAACAGCTATCGCTAGATCCAGTACCTGCCACATTACTTTCACAGTTTCATAACATTGTGAGGTCCCCACATGTCACGCAATGACCTTTAGTATATCTTCCTGCAATGCCTCTTTATATATTACAGATGAATGTATTCTTGTGATAATTTGGCTGTTGATTATGTACCAGAAAGCTACTCAATTATGTAATATCATATAACCACAAACAACTACTTCCTGATTCTTGTGCCTACTGAACAGGATTTACTTCTTATCTATGATTGTAAAATTTGTAAACAGCATATTAGATGTTGAGCAGATTCATTGCTTATATATCATTTTCATAATTTGTTGAAAATTATTATGTACGTACTTATCTTTGTTTTTAATTTATTTGAACGGTCATAGTTGATAATACAACAATTGTGAACTAAAACATCAGATGTTTACAATTAAATAACATGCATTCAATTGCTTCAATATATTACATTAACAATTGCAATTGTATGGCAAAGGTCTGTCTCACAATTTGTTTGCTTAAAACAAGCATAGATAAAGCAAAATATGTTACTAAACCTAATACTTGAATTCCCAAACCCAATTTTTAAAATCACTGTGACTGGTAGCAAGTACTTACAGTCAGTTATTTCAGAAATTGGGTCATTACTACCTAAGCTGCGGGCCTGGGTTCGATTCCCAGTAGGTGCAAAACTTTCCTTCCCAAGATACATTTGTGCTTCAGTTTCTGGGTTTAGTCTAAATGTTTCCGGCACTCACAATACAAGTTTTAGCCCTTAGTGTGGGGCTGTAAGGCTGTGTAATTTTATCAAAACCGACTAACATTGTAAACTTTAAATTAAAACAAGAATGAAGCAGCTTCTCGTTTTAATTTACACGTGTGACATAGTTTAACAAATGTGGTTGTGTTGATATTACAGAACACAAGCGGACAGAGCAGGCTTACTCTTCAGATGAAGATGCTGGCATCGACATGACTATAGACAACTGCTCGGAAGCTTCCCTGCAGTCTGACCTCAAGAGTAACCATGAAGACACAGGTGAATATTGTCTAACATTTATATACTAATTTAGGCTAAGCTGTATTAAAGTGATGTGTTCAATTTAAGATCTAATTTATTTGTTGAAAGTAGGTAAAATCAAAAGTACTTAACAAATGCATAATATGCACACAAAAATAATTTAATCTGTCGCCCATGACCCAGTTGGATCAGTTGGCAAGTCTCTGCCCTCTGCGCCTTAGATCCTGATTAGTTTGATTCCTGGCAGGAGCACAATTTTCCACATTTGTGCTTCTCTTCTGGTTCTCGGTGTGATATGTAAATGTTTCTGGCACCCACGATACAAATCTTCGAACTTAGTGTAGGGCGGTGAGAGTGAATATTGTTGTTTTAAAAAAAAATTGAGTAAATGGATAGTGGATCTTTTTAAAGCTGTGCCTTGCAGCTTAGCCTGCCTTGATTTTGTATCTAGACTATCTACTCCCAAATCCACTTGAATAAATCTGGAAACATCCGGATGTCAGCATGATCTTATACCTGGCAATAGTGTACATGCTAAAATAAAACAAACAGTTATTTCAAATGTTATTTAAATATAATCATAACATTATGCAATGTTCAGCTTAGGCTTATCTTATTTATATGTAGATATTGTCTAATCTACAACTAAATGACCTTTCATCAAGTTTGTCAAACAATTGAGTGTCAAGTTTGTGAAAAAGTTCGTGGAATGGATAATAAGACATTCTTTCTCAACATATATGATTAAATATGATTATTTAAGCACATTGATTAATAATGCATTTGTAAAGTGTGAATCATTATTTTCCATTGCCTAACATTTGTGGTGCAATAAATCCTGCGCTTACACTGTTATCAATGGGTTACGCAAGTCCACAATCGTCAAACTTCGATTAATCATTATTATCTCAGCCGCAAGAAGTTCACTGCTGGATATAGGCCTGTCCAAAGATTTCCAAAAATAATCGTTGGAAGCGGTCTACATCCAGCGTCTTCCTGCGATCTTCGTTATGTCGACAGTCCACCTTATAGGCCGTCTTCCGACACTGCTCTTGCCAGTCTGTGGCCTTCATACGAGAAGCTTCGATTGTGGTTCTAATATTTTTTAAAAGGAATCATATTCCTTGGCTGATTCATCTTGTAATCTCGGTGAAATATTGAATTTAAGTATTTTTACAAGCCTAAATCAATAAATGGTATTTAGAAGCAATTAAGACCCATCATTATGGTATCTTTTGCTTCTTTTTCTAATATATGCCGCCTTAACTAACATATGAATAGCGAGATATACATATTGTCAGTGGTTTAAAAGTTCTAGTGAATGTAAAACAGTGCTGTTTGTGCATGGTATATTATCAACTGATCTATTACGTTATAAGACATTAGTCAATGTAATTGGTATTTACCGTTATGATTAAATAAATTAAATTAAACGATGATAGGTTATCAGGTATTATTTCTTCAGGTATCATAATTGAAATATATAACTAATAGATAGTATGTTTAATAGATGCAAATAGTATTATACTAGTATATACAACTAGCAAGCTTCGGCAATTCATTCAATTCAGTTTGCTTCCTGAGCCAAACAAACAATAATTTGAATTGCCCTTTGGCTTAGTTGGGTGTGCGTCCTACTTCTAAGCAGCGGGTATCGGGTTCGATTCCCAATGACAACACAAGATTCTCTTAAGGAAAACTTCGTGTTTCTGAATCTGGGTGTGATTATGTGATGTGAATGTTTCTGTGAATCGTGTGAACTTGTGTGAGTGCCTTTCGTTCTCACGTTTATGTTTTACGTATTTAAAGAGTTAATTCTGGTATACATGAGATTGACGACAGCTTTAATGGTATTTCACTTCCACTATTGCCGTTAATTGCTTGTGGGAGTAGGACGTCACGTCAGCTGACATCATTATCAGCACTGTTATATTAAATCGGGTTAAAGATATGCGCGATATAGTTAAATGGATCTTTTTCGTTATTTATAGTTGCATAATGCATGCACACGTGAGAAACGCCATCAACTATTTTCATACAAAATCATTGGTCTCGTACAAAGTGCGTCATCATTTTAACTTGCCGTGACTCGCTCTTGAGTCACCTGAGTCATCCATCCCACATTTTCGTGTTGCATCAGGATTGTAGTAAACAATATGAACTATCTTTGAAAACATTTTTCAACATATTTTTAAATCATTTTAGCTATTTGTTACAATTTCACCGACATTGCGGGAATTTGGCGGTGGGCCCTTTTGAAAGCCCGTTTTTACCGACTTCATCATAACTTATCATCAGGTGAGATAGTAGTCGAATGCTAGCTTATCAAAGAAAAAACCTGCAGCCATTTTAAAACTGCCCTCTGGCTAAGAAATATATAGTCTAAGTCTAAAGCTTTGATGTAAAAAATTGAATTTAAATTTTAAATTTTTACATGGCATGATTACCAAAATATTTTATTATTAGAGAGATAATAGTACAATTAATAAAGATCGAATGTTCCTGAAAATGTAATAGTCGGTTTTTGATTTCAAATGTGCGGCACAGATAATTCTTCACGAATACAAATCTTTAAACATAAAATCAATACCTTTCCATATATAATATACGAGTATTTAGCATTATAAATCACCAAGTCTCATCTATTCGACCTTACGGACGTGTCATTTTTGTTCCAACAAGTGTACGGCGCGCGAGTGACTGACCCGAGTTCTGAAGGACAATCAGTACGTTTACCTGACTTGCGATAAAAGCAATTGTTATGAAATATATTTTCGTAATTATAATTTCCTCTTTATCTTAACAAATTATTAAGGTGTCACGTGTGATTTTCCTGGTCGTACTAGATGTGTTTTATAATTCTCAATTGTTCTGAAATTATTATGACAATGATAGTGATTAAAGACTATTGTGTGCTCGGTTGATGGTGCTGTATCTAAATGTTATGTGACTGTTGCTAGTGTGATTTAAGAACATTAAACTTGTTGTAGTATATGCTACTCTTGTACCGAAGATATTATATCCGAAATTTTAATAATATTACAGTATAAATAGCATCACACAATACGTTAACGTATCTTAAATATGCAATACACACACACAAACTCACGCTTACATAATATAAAATAACATACCAAAACTATGGCAAACGGATATTAGATTTTGTATGTATATAAAGAGTGATAACATCTACGATTACTCACGATATTGTAGTTAAAACAAATAATCTACAAATGTATGTGCATTTAACCAGTGATGATTAAAAACAAAGCGGAGTGACCAGAGACGGTTGCTGTAACCCCGCTGTACAACTCTAAAAAGGCCTAGTGCGGAGTGTACGGAGTACAAGGCTTACAATATAATTATACTGTACCAACATCTGTTTAATTGAAGAATTTGTATTATATCACGTCAATCTATCCCACCCACTTGCAAGCAACGGTTTACTGAATTACCTTGCATGTAAAGAAGCTAAAATGTTTTGGGTAAACACTGGCTGGGAGAGCACAACCTAGTGGGACGACTTACGTCTCCTTATCATAAATAAAAATATCCAAGGTCTTACTAATTGTCATTTGCCTAGAAGACATCACTCGCGACTTGAATATTCCCGGATTATACGTATCGGAAAACTCAGGCAAGGCACATTCCAAAAATGAGGAAGCTTAGTCTGCATTGATTTGTGGAATGTGCCGCACAGCGATCTTTCTGGAGGTACGATTATTCAATAGAGATGGGGAATTTATCGTGTAATTCCGCGGCACACTCTGAAATGTATCCGATAAGATACCGAGACTACCTTTACTTTGCGACGATGCCCTAAGCTCTGAAGCATCAGTCAGCTGGCAGCCTATCAAGTCTCTAATAAAATTAAACCAGTCGGTGAACGACAATGAAAGTGGCGTGGATGGTCGTCTCGAAGTCCCTCGAGCCGAGGATTCGTCGGCACCCCCGCCTCCGCCGCGACATTAAGGTCTCCGCCCCAGAGCCTCTTGAGGAAAACGATAACGCCAACAGGAATCACGAGCTTGCTACTCCACTTATAGAAAGTAATAGATCGCAACATATGGGTTGAAAGGTGGATGGTGTTTATTTTTTACTCATATATAGGAGCAAACAAAAAATTACGTTGTACGTCTGTTTGTCTGTCAATACCGTTTTCTCAGAAACGCGTGGAGGTAACAATTTGAAATTAATCTCACTAATATAATAAATCCGAAAGTTTGTGTGTAAGTATGTTTGTTTTCTCTTCACGATGTAACGGCTGAACGGATTTAGAATGCACATAGCTTATACCTAGAATTAAAACTAGGACTAGTACCAATCAATTAAAATATTTGGGCTGGCTGCACTGCTCATTTGTGGTCAACTAAATGTGTTACTTTTAACTTTTTTTGCTGTTTTTTTACCGCCTTTGCACCCCGAACAATATAATATGGGAGTCTTCAAGTCTAGAGTGAATAGGTATCTTCTGTCATGTTGCATTTATGTGAGAAGCGGGCAAACGCTTACGTATATGGCATAAAAAAATTACTTGGGAGCTGTGGGAAGACTAAAATTTAAATAATTAAACCATCTCAAATATCCGTTTTTAATTCGACTCAACTTTGTAAATTTCGTTACAAAGAGGCGTTATCGCACCTCTTTCTCACGCTTACATAATAAGTTTCGATAACAATTTCACCAGACGAACTCATAATAGGTATACATAGGTATTTACAAACTTGGGAGGTGTCATGGACACGCCACGTGGCTTGTATTATAACTTATTCTATGATGTGACGCAAAACACATGCGTCAATATCACATATTCAAAGTTAAATTACATTATACTGTGTGTGCGCAAAGTTTCAGGTGAAAATTAGTGCCAATTTGATGTAGTAGATACTAGGTGTGCCCTGCGGCTTCGTTCGCTTTCATGATGACGATAAAGATAATTGATTTGTAAAACATGTTTTTGCATACAAGTGAAAAGTTAACATGCAGGTTGTTGGAAAATTTTGTTATAAAACTATTTATTTTTTATTTATTTGGAAAACCAAACGGCCTTCTTACAAAATAAGTCAAAAACGTGAGAATGAGAGCACCAATGCCAATTACTTATCATGATGGTCTATGTCTGTCATTTACATATACATATATTATTTCGAACTGCCCATTGGCTTAGTTGGGTTTACGTTCGCCTTCTAAGTAGCGCGAATCGGGTTCGATTCCCGGTGGTATTACAAATTTTCTCCACAAAGGAAATTTTTGGTTTCTATTTCTGCGTGTGAATATTTCCGATGCCCACGAGACGAACACGACAAGTCATCAAAATTAGTGTGGGGCTGGGAGTGTGAAGGCGTTTATTTTATAATAAAATAACATTAGTTAACTAAAAATACGTGTCTTACTTCATTTACCTGTTGCACTGCCATCGTAAGACTCGAAACTATGATTATCTAAAAATACTGCAATTAATAAACAAAAAGGTATATCTAGAAATAATTTGGTAACCGCAAGGTTATCGTTCGGTCGCGATAACACACGTGCAGTAACAAAACTTGTTATATATTCTGTGGTAAAATGTACTCAACCTTGACGTATGTTTTATGACTTCGAATATATCGCACTTAAAACTGGCTGGAATTTTTGGACCGTTTTGGTATGGAGTTTTTATGCTAATTAACATATTCGTCATGAAGTCCGTCTACAGTGTTATTTTAGATCAAGGTTGACTACTATTCTTATGCTATGTACTTATTGCATGCTAATCAATCATTCTTCTTAACTACACACCGAGTTCTATCGCTACTGTATAAAGTAGTACCTAAATAAGTAAATAAACAAAAAATAAAACCGACCAAGTGCGAGTTGGATTCGCGCACGAAGGGTTCCGTACCATTATCTATAAAAAATCAAGTTTGTTATGTAAGGCCCTTAAATATTTATTTTTAGTATTTGTTGTTATAGCGGCAATAGAAATACATCATCTGTGAAAATTTCTGTCTAGCTATCACCGTTCTTGAGATACAGCCTGGTGACAGACGGACGGACGGACAGCAAAGTTTCAGTAATAGGGTCCCGTTTTTACCCTTTGGGTACGGAACCCTAAAAATAGTTTATTTAAGAATCTCTTTCATAAGTAAGGCTCGATTCCCGGCGGGAACACAAGTTTTCTCCCCAAGGAAAATGTGTGTTTCTGGTCTGGTTTTGATTGTGTGTGTTGTCTTTGTTCCCCGAAAGGTATAATCTGGGAGTCTTAAAGTCAAGGGTGAATAGGTATCTTCTAGGCAAGCACGCTACATCTTCGGCCGCATCTTCACTTTCCATCAGGTGAGATAGTGGTCAAATGCTTGCCTATCGAGCATAAAAAAAATCAACTTAGTGTGGGGCTGTGAGTGTGAAAGCGCTTATGTTTATCATGTATGTATCAGATAGAATTCCATCGTATTAAACATTGACATTGAAACTAGAATAACTAGCACACATCAGATTACACTTTATATATCACGTGTATGTGACTAATTATAATCAGATACTATCCTTATAAGTACTAACTAGACATTAAACTGTGTCTATCTATGAGTGTAATGTAATGATCATCTAGATAATAATTATTGACCTTCCTAGAATGACTTCAATGTTATTGCGAAAAACATTGACCATAACTTGGTGATAGTCTTCAAGAAGTTATATTCTAGTGCTTATTTATATCCTTTATGTATGTGAGGCCATCGTATTGTTCTTTCACTAAATGGTAGAATAATTAAATAAAACGATTGTCTTAGGGAAACGCTTAGAGACTGAGTGCATGAAGTAAATCAAAATCGGAAAAATGCATAATTCTAAAGCGAAGTATTTTATCTCTCCGTGGTCTACATTTAATAGTTTCTTATGTTATTAATGTGGTCAAATGTATGCATTCTTCGATTGGCATACATTTTACTACATCGCACCCGGTGTTAAGAGACGCGCGGCGCTCGAAGTTGGAGCACGCTCGTTTAGAAAAAAAATTTATTGTCTGTAAAGTCGGTTTACGGACGATAATTTTGCGTGATAACGTCATAAGACGAACACTTAGGCCGATCGTGCCTCTCTATCGCTTGTTCCGCGCTCTCGCTTGCACGCTCAGGCTCAGGCAGAACGTGACACTTTTTCGTGCGTGCAGCCGGTGTTCATCGATTTATAAGACGTTATCACGTCAAAAAGATGTGTTAGTTAAACCTCCTTTTTTATAATTCGGTTACAAAATATTCTAAAGAAAAAAAATAACACATCATAGGACATAAACGTCAATATAATACAATAAAGATCAGTGACTTCTACAATAAATTCACGCGGCATCCCCCCCTGTCCCCAGAAAACGACATCCAAGAGAAGTTCGAGGAGAAGGTTCTAGAGTTGATCGACGCGCTGGGCGCCCGCGCCAACGCCGCGCGCGCCTCCGCCCTCGTGGGGCTTCGGAGCGCGCTGCAGCGCCGCCCGCTCGCCGCCGTGCTGGCGCCGCACCGCGCCACGCTGGCCGACCACGTCAGCAAGGCGCTGCGCCGCGGCCGCGACGGGGAGAAGAAGGCGGCCGCCGGCCTGGCGCCGCTCCTCGCGCTGCAGGTGAACAATGTTACAGCGCTGCAGCGGCTGGACGTGCCGGGACCTTGTGCTACGCACGTCGACCACGTCTACAAAGGCGGTTGCTGCTAGTTGCCGAGTGTCTTTCAAGCCGAGAGTGAACAGATTTCTTCAAAGCTTGGCCTTCAGGGCCCGTTATACACCCGACAGAGAGAAGATATTTTCAGTATCTTCATCACATCTGATAGATTGATGATACTGAAGATATTGTTACTCTATCAGGCGTATCGTAGGCCCGCCTTGTAGAAACCTGCTCACTCTCGGCTTGAAAGACACCCACCATGTAACATTGACTTGGAAACCGATGTTAACATCATATCATTGAAATCCACTCCACTGTTCAAATCATAAATTTGAATACAAATAGCTTCAGTGGAGACAGGGATAACGATTTCTTTTTGTTATGACTTTCGTGCTCGTTAGTTAAAGGGTTAATTTAAAGTAGCGGCTTGGTAATGCTCTATTTGAGCATATACTCAATATTCGATAAATACAAAACATTGTCATGACGATGTACAGGCCAAGTATGTAGGTCTATTATGGTCGTCAAACTATGATTGTTAGAAATGATGCGACGACGTCGCGGCGGTTCAAAAGAAAATCGTTCTATTTCGATGTCGATGTCAATATAATCGATGTCCGAAATAGACCCCCAGGACTTACAACCTATCGTGGTATACTTGCAGATCGGCGAGGAGGGCTCGGAAGAGTTTGTGTGCGAGGTGCGTCCTGCGCTGGCGGCCGCCGCGCTCGACAAGACTGCCTCTGTGGACACGCGCATCGAGGTTAGTTCTACAAAACACCAACGGAATAAACCAGCTCAAAGTAGCTAAACTATGAAATAAATAAATATAGTTTTTATTATATAGTTTTGGCTCCGGAAACTGTGCATTTTGCCAGTGTCAAGTAAAACATTGTTTATTTAGTTTTTATGGCAGTTCATAAAACTAGTCACCAGTCAAAGTTGAGTAAAAAAGTCCTCTTTTTTTTGTATGGAAGGAGAAAATGCTGCGCCAGCTAGCACTTCCCTTCCTTCCCAGGGATGAAGGAAATAGGGAAGGATGTGGGGCTCGAACCCACTAAAAATTCCCTCGTGAGTAGTCTCTCTCCGAGATGGGGCGAGATAGGGTCGCTTTAGCAGTCACTATCTTGTCCCGGCGGTAGGCCCAGGTGCAAAACCGGGCCACTGCACCCATGGAGGGGTGACCTTGCTCACCAAGGCCACCCCCCAGAAGTATGGAGCCGTGCAAGCCGGTGGTGAGCCCCGTGGCTCTCCACCAGTGGTCTCACTATAGAGTAACAGAGTTATACTGATTAAGGTCATCTTTCCTTTACCATGATTGGATTGTGGATGGTCAGAAAAAAAGTCAAAATGGCCGCGATTAAAATTGCTCGAACCTGCTTGTATTTTTAAATATTCATTTTGATTTTAAATGCAATATTTATATAAATAAAATTTTATTTTTGGCTATATTTTAACGTAAACGACATATTAAAAAGAATAAAATAACATTATGCATATTCGCTATTGTTCCTAATTTACAAATTTTGGTATCTTATACAAATGTTTGTATAAGACACGTATTTGTGATAGCGTGATGTGAATGTTTCCGGCACTCACAACGCAAGTCATCGAACTTAGTGTGGGGCTGTGAGTGTAAAAGCGTTTAAGTTTGAGTGTTTGTACAGTAGTGACACCGTTACGTCGTTATTTCCAGGTGTGTTCGTCACTGGCCGTGCTGTGCTACTTGTTGGAGGATGACGTCACAGAAATACTGGAGGTTATGCGCATGTACGAGACCATCTTCAGTGGTAGCTATCTCAAGGTAAAGTTCATCTTTCATTCCTTACAATGCTTTTCATGGTTCGAGAAAATATCTACTTACTGACCAGCTAGATTATTTATGAACACCTGTGTGAGTCAAGTTGTAATATGAGATTCTGATATTTACTGACTTCAAAAAAGGAGGTATGTTCGACTGTATGTTTTCTTTTTTATGTATATTCACCGATTTCTCCCATTTGTGGACCAATTCTAAAAATTATTTTCTTGTTTGGTAGGTTAAGAGGTGGTCCCATATAAATTTTATTGAAATGGATCAAGCCAAAACCAAAATACAAGCGGTGAAGTTGGTTTTTTTAAGCTTTGCTTACGTTTAAATTATAATTATCCTACTACGTGACTGTTATTGGTAGTTATTATACTGTATGTAGCATAGAGCCTAGCTACAGGTACTTACTACTTATATATTTAATGTCTATCTTATTTTTTTTTATATATTTTTTTTATTTTATGTTCACAGAACAGCTATAAAAGTAATTAAAATATGTACATAATGATAATTTAAACGTAATTTTCTTTGCTACTTTAAAGCCTAAATATGTGAACCTAACGTGCTCAAATCTTAATTATACCTACTGCTACTATAATACATAAACTAGACTTATATTAACAAATTAACAGCTAAATATCAGTAATTACATCTATTATATCACAAACTTAAAAATCTCAATTATACCTACTGCTACTATTATACATAAACTAGACTTATTTTAACAAATTAATAGCTAAATATAAGTAATTACATCTATTTAGAAAATTAAGTTCATCCATTACATAGTATAGTTTGTTTTAGTTTATTACATAGCATAGTTATATAGAATTACTTTGATTATATAGAATTACATAGATGTGTGTTAGCAATCAATTTTTTTAAATTATATTTTATTGAGGCCAGTGAACTATTATTAAATATATCTAAATTGTTGCGGATATTTTCACTATCATAACTTTCGCACAAACGATGCAAAGGCGAATGTTTTAACAAGTTGGTCCTGCTTACTGTTTAAGAAAAAGTTCGTCTCTGTATTAATTTACTACCTGAGCGAGGTACCCTCAGCTTTATTTTGTCTAATACATCTGGGCAGACAACTAACCCATTTAAAATTTTAAACAACATTATAATATCCGCCTGTTTTCGACGTTTGTGCAGTGACATGACTTTATAGTGTTTTAGCCTAGAACGAAAGGAGCGTAAAACTTTACAGTTGAAGTCCATGTAGGCCAAATGGTACATAAAGCGCTTTAGTAAGTACTCTTTCGATTCTCTCTGAGTGAATCTGGTAGCCGGGGTTCCACACTACACTACAATACTCCAGTATGCTTCGAACGAGACTGTTAAAAAGTAGAATGGATAGCTCAACACTTTGAAAAGCTTTGCCCTGTCTCACTATAAAACCACACATTTTACTAGCTCTTTTGACTATGCTGTCGATGGGTTGATTAAAGTTAAGTTTATAATCTACAATGATCCCCAAATCACGAATTGTTGAGACTTCCTTCAATGTGACCGCATTAATGCTATAATTTGCTTGGAGTGGATTGCGTTTACGAGTGAATTTTATGGTGAAACATTTGGAAGCATTCAAGACCATACAATTGTTTTCATACCAACGGCTTACACTGTCCATGTCTGCCTGAAGATCATCAACATCTTTTTGATTTCTAACTTCTCGGTATAATTTTAAATCGTCTGCAAACAGTTTTGCTTTAGATTGCATAACATTAGGCAGATCGTTGATAAAGATCAGGAAAAGCAGAGGGCCCAAATGCGATCCTTGAGGAACTCCTGACGGCACTCCTATCTGCGCAGACTTAAAACCTTTTACTATCACTAGTTGAGATCTATTTTTGAGATATGATTCGAACCATCGCAAAAGTGTTCCATGGATCCCAAGTCTACATAGCTTTTCTAGCAACATATTGTGATTAACTAAGTCAAATGCTTTGCTGAAATCTGTATATATTGCATGAGTTTCACCACCTCTATCCAAAACTTCGGCGACATCATTAACATAGCTAATAAGGTTAGTAGCTGTAGATTTTTTCGTTATAAAGCCGTGTTGACTAGAATGGAGCAATTGAGATACGTGCCAGTGTATTTTTTTCACCACTAATGACTCAAGCAATTTACCAATTCCAGAAAGAATTGAAATGGGTCGATAATTTTCAATATTGGATTGATCTCCTTTTTTGTATATTGGGGTTATATGGGCCTTTTTCCATTTCGTTGAGAATACTCCGGAAGTTAGGGATTTATGAAATATTATAGACAAAGGCTTTGACAACTGTGACGCACAGTGTCTTAGAACAATTGAAGGGAGTAAATCAGTCTCTTATTATTGTGTGATCCCAATAAACCTGAGTACTTATCCAGCACCCGTGTATTTAACTCGTCTCCCGATACTCACCTATTACAGTTATAAGTACACGGTGTGCTACAAATAAGTTAATTTGTTAAAAAAAAATTGTGCATGATTGTAGAGCATTTTGAACTTAGTTGGGTGCGTATTGGTTCCGGCTGGAACACAAGTTTTCTCCCCATTTCTGTTTCTGGTTGTGATTGTGTACGGGATACGAATGTTTCCGGCACCCACGACACAAGCGATCGAACTTATTGCGGGGCTGTGAGTGTGTTTATTAATGTATCTACGTGGTGTGCAGGGCGACGGCAGCGTGAAGGTGTCGGGGTCCGCGGTGGAGGAGGGCGGCGTGCACGCGGCGGCGCTGGACGGCTGGGCGCTGCTGTTCTCTGTGCTCGACGCCGCGCACGCAGCCGCCGTGCTGCGCGACCACCCGCCCTCCTTCGCACGCCTCGCCGACATGCTGGAGGCCTGCTCGCTCGAGGTAACTGTACTAGCGTTATTGTACTAGCGTTATTGTACTGCTGTTCTCTGTGCTCGACGCCGCGCACGCAGCCGCCGTGCTGCGCGACCACCCGCCCTCCTTCGCACGCCTCGCCGACATGCTGGAGGCCTGCTCGCTCGAGGTAACTGTACTAGCGTTATTGTACTGCTGTTCTCTGTGCTCGACGCCGCGCACGCAGCCGCCGTGCTGCGCGACCACCCGCCCTCCTTCGCACGCCTCGCCGACATGCTGGAGGCCTGCTCGCTCGAGGTAACTGTACTAGCGTTATTGTACTGCTGTTCTCTGTGCTCGACGCCGCGCACGCAGCCGCCGTGCTGCGCGACCACCCGCCCTCCTTCGCACGCCTCGCCGACATGCTGGAGGCCTGCTCGCTCGAGGTAACTGTACTAGCGTTATTGTACTGCTGTTCTCTGTGCTCGACGCCGCGCACGCAGCCGCCGTGCTGCGCGACCACCCGCCCTCCTTCGCACGCCTCGCCGACATGCTGGAGGCCTGCTCGCTCGAGGTAACTGTACTAGCGTTATTGTACTGCTGTTCTCTGTGCTCGACGCCGCGCACGCAGCCGCCGTGCTGCGCGACCACCCGCCCTCCTTCGCACGCCTCGCCGACATGCTGGAGGCCTGCTCGCTCGAGGTAACTGTACTAGCGTTATTGTACTAGCGTTATTGTACTGCTGTTCTCTGTGCTCGACGCCGCGCACGCAGCCGCCGTGCTGCGCGACCACCCGCCCTCCTTCGCACGCCTCGCCGACATGCTGGAGGCCTGCTCGCTCGAGGTAACTGTACTAGCGTTATTGTACTAGCGTTATTGTACTGCTGTTCTCTGTGCTCGACGCCGCGCACGCAGCCGCCGTGCTGCGCGACCACCCGCCCTCCTTCGCACGCCTCGCCGACATGCTGGAGGCCTGCTCGCTCGAGGTAACTGTACTAGCGTTATTGTACTAGCGTTATTGTACTGCTGTTCTCTGTGCTCGACGCCGCGCACGCAGCCGCCGTGCTGCGCGACCACCCGCCCTCCTTCGCACGCCTCGCCGACATGCTGGAGGCCTGCTCGCTCGAGGTAACTGTACTAGCGTTATTGTACTAGCGTTATTGTACTGCTGTTCTCTGTGCTCGACGCCGCGCACGCAGCCGCCGTGCTGCGCGACCACCCGCCCTCCTTCGCACGCCTCGCCGACATGCTGGAGGCCTGCTCGCTCGAGGTAACTGTACTAGCGTTATTGTACTAGCGTTATTGTACTGCTGTTCTCTGTGCTCGACGCCGCGCACGCAGCCGCCGTGCTGCGCGACCACCCGCCCTCCTTCGCACGCCTCGCCGTCATGCTGGAGGCCTGCTCGCTCGAGGTAACTGTACTAGCGTTATTGTACTAGCGTTATTGTACTGCTGTTCTCTGTGCTCGACGCCGCGCACGCAGCCGCCGTGCTGCGCGACCACCCGCCCTCCTTCGCACGCCTCGCCGACATGCTGGAGGCCTGCTCGCTCGAGGTAACTGTACTAGCGTTATTGTACTAGCGTTATTGTACTGCTGTTCTCTGTGCTCGACGCCGCGCACGCAGCCGCCGTGCTGCGCGACCACCCGCCCTCCTTCGCACGCCTCGCCGACATGCTGGAGGCCTGCTCGCTCGAGGTAACTGTACTAGCGTTATTGTACTAGCGTTATTGTACTGCTGTTCTCTGTGCTCGACGCCGCGCACGCAGCCGCCGTGCTGCGCGACCACCCGCCCTCCTTCGCACGCCTCGCCGACATGCTGGAGGCCTGCTCGCTCGAGGTAACTGTACTAGCGTTATTGTACTAGCGTTATTGTACTGTCCCAGAATGGACGCTGCTCGCCAATTATGTTATACTACGCTGTCCCAGAATGGCCGCTGCTCACTTATTATGTTATACTTCGCTGTCCCAGAATGGCCGCTGCTCGCTCATTATGTTATACTTCGCTATCCCGGAATGGCCGCTGCTTGCTAATTATGTTATACTTCACTGTCCCAGAATGGACGCTGCTCGCTAATTATATAATATTAGCCGTGCCCAGCGGCTCCGCCCGCTATTATAAAGTTAAAAAGTAGCCTATGTGTTAATCCTATAATAGGTATAAGCTATATACATTTCAATTTTAATCCAAATCCGTTCAGCCGTTAAAGCGTTAAGATAACCAAACATACTTATACACTTGCACACTTACACATTCACAAACTTTCGGATTTATAATATTAGTTGGATGTTGTTTACCTATCTAAGCTTAAGTTTTGCTTTCTATAAAAAAACACTGCCCTTACCCCTTCGCCCGCATTATCTTAAAAATTAGCCTTTATCTTATTCCGTAACCTAAACAACTAGATTCAAAATGTCATCTAAATCGGTTTATTCTTTACAGATTTACGTGGTAACGAACATTGGCTATTCACTTTTGACTTGATACTTTCGGGGAACAAGAACGAGGGCAAAGAGTTCCACTCCTTCACAGAACAGTTAATAAACGTAGAAGCGATACGCTTCGCGCGAACTGTATGGCAACCATATATGGATGACGTTTGAAAGTTTGTTTTGTTATTAGATAGTAAAACGGGCATGGGGGAATTAACTCGTGTAGTTCCTGCGCATAAACTCTTGCGGCCGTCGGTACGTATGATATTTCGGTATGGTTCCTAAAGAGTATCGTGGTCGGCAGGTCCGCCTGGCGGCGGGCGGCGCCCTGGCCATCGCGTTCGAGTGCGTCAGCGAGGAGGGCGGCGCGGGCGAGCTGGCGGCCGAGATAGAGCTGGTGCTGCCTCGCCTCGAACAACTCGCGCGGGACTCCAACAAGTTCCGCGCCAAGCGGGACCGCAAGCTGCAGCGAGCCACCTTCCGAGACATACTCAAGTACTTCGAGGTGAGCTTACTAGCAAGGGATAGCTGTCCTACCCGCTCCGGCGCAGATGGGCGGAGAGGAGAAGGAAGCAATTCGCCCGCCTCCTCTCTGTAGAGAGGGAGAGAGCGAGGTCACCCCTCCATGGGCGCAGTGGCCCGATTTGCACCCGGGCCTACCGCCGGGGTAAGAAAGTGACTGCCAGCGCGACCCTATGTTGCCTCACCTCGGGTAGGTATTGCTCACGGAAGGGTTTTTAGTGGGTTCGAAACCCCTTTCCTTTGAAGTGGGCATTTTCCCCACCTACAAAAAAAAGGCTTGTGTTTAAACACCGCCCAAATAAGTACCTATTTTTCTACCAAAAAAATTCTAAATGGTTACCAAAATGGATAAATGGTCACCTAATTACGATTCTTAAAATATGAAATAAATCATTTTTTTCGTATCATAAATATTTTGTATTAATTATAAAAAAAATATAATCTTAACCTACTGTAATCCGATTCGGTTTTTTCACAGGAAATTTTATTTTAGGAAACGTAATTTGGTGACCATTTATCCATTTTGGTAACCGTTTAAAATTTCGGTGGTTGTCTAAATTAAACCCAAAATAATATAAGGGATAAATCAAGGCCAAAATAAATAAATTTTTTCGTGCTTCCACTGGCTTGCATCTACGCTAATGATATTGGTATTTTAACAAAAATTCGCCCAAAATATTTCATAAATGCGTACTTTACTTCCATAGTATATCAACCTATTAGACAGAAAGTAATTAAAAAAAAAAAAAAATTTTTTTAATATCTTTATTAATGTTATAAAAAGGCACGTTTTACATTATCGGGATTAACACTAAATATAATAAATTAACTTTGTTTTTTTTTGTTATAAAGAGGCAAAGTTTGTTTGTTTATTTGTAAAAGATAATTTCTGAAACAACTGATCGGATTCTGAAAATTCTTTCCCTAATAGATAGCTGCACTGTCGCTGAGTGTTATAGGCTGCATTTTGTTGAGATAAAAGGTAGTTTTCGTGTTACGCTGACTAAACGTTGGTTAGGGTGCAAATAATCGTGCAAATCTAGCGCTAAGGCATACAAAACTCGTCGGAGTATTCGTTCATTGTAGGGTAGGATTTGAATATAGATAAAATTCACCGTTCAAACAGAACGACAATCGAGGCCAAGGGCATCGACAAAGGCATTGCACGCGGTGCGGTTTCAAAAACGAGCTCAGACAGATTCTAATACGGCTCAATAATAAGTGCGGGGATACGGGATCGGTCGCCTCCCGGCGCCCGCGGCCGCGCCCCCGTACGCCGACTCGTTCAAACCATACGCGACCAAACGGGGCCGTCTCATTAGGCACGAGAGATGGTCGCTCGCAGCAGCGTTTTACTGCACTCGCGGACCGCATCGCGCTACGTTCGTCGAACAGTATATAGGTCTGGAGGCAGGAATGACCGGGTCGTGTGGGGGTCCGCAGGAGGACGAGGTGGGGTCGGTGTCGGTGCGCGTGTGCGGCGAGGTGGTGGTGTGCGACACGTGGGGCGCGCGCGCGGCGTACGGCGCGCTGGCGGGCGCGCTGGCGGGCGGCCTGCAGGCGCTGGCGCCCTCCGCCGCGCCGCTGCGGGCCGCGCTGCGCCTCGGGGACCCCGCGCCCGAGCCCGCGCGCCCGCAACACAAACTCAACAAGCTGCAGCGGGTGAGTCGCACCACACGACACGCACGATACACGACGCACGTTACACGGCACTCGACGCTCAATACACGACGTACGATACACAACGCACGATACTCAACGCACGACGCTCTGTATACACGCCACACGACGCTCAATAAACAATGCGTTTGCGTTACACGACATGCGTTCTATGTTTACCTTCCTCGACCATATTATCTCTTCCCATCAGGTGAGGTAGTGGTCGTGCTAGCCTACCAAAGAACATAATTGACAGTTTGCATCCCTTTTACCACTCGGCCATGTGAATATGTGGACCGACAGCTTAGTCCGCTCGATCGGCCGGCGTGACACGACTTAAATGTTTAGAAACTTTACTAGAACTTTTATTGGAGTTTAGATGAGAAGGTGAAAATCACGTTCTTCAACTTTGCATGATTTGTCCACACTAACTAAACACGTTTACTAAGTATAAACGGTTAATAATCCACCATTATAACACATTAACACTCGAAGAACACAGGTTTTGGAAAATTGTTCAAAATCAACAACGCCATTTTTTCACCTTCGCGGCATAACTCCGACTGGTTCGTTTAGTCAGTAGCTGACGCTGTCCGTTGTTCCAGCACCTCCAGAACTCTGCGGCGTGCAAGGCCCGCACGGTGGCGCGCAGTAAGAACCGCGACAAGCGCTCGGCGGCGCTCGCCATCTGATGTCCGCCCGCGACCCGCCTCTGTACATACGCACGGCCCGCGACCCGACCGGTTCCAACCGACTAAAATGTTCCCCTAGATTTAGACGCTTAGTTTTACGCTAGACATCACGCCGCCTTATTAGTTAGGTAGATTAGCGGGTGGTGGGTACCTTTAGCTCTTCCATTGGATGGACGGACGGTGAGGGCTCCGGTCGGAGCTAGTTGTCGACCAAAGATTTGGGATTGTTTCGAAAATATTAAAGTTGGAACCGTTTCGAGGCACCGATGTAAAACTGTGCTGACTCTTCGTCGCTTGTAAGTTCGGTCGGCCGTTTCGTTCGACGATATTGTTGTCTGAATTGAATAAAATTGATTGTGAGATAGATGTTTTCATATCATTTTGTAAATAGCTATCGTTCTTACTCCATGCCTTGGTGTTGACTTTTGACTCGTGAGTGCGATCGACGCTGCTATGTGTTGCTATTATACCCGTTTACTATTGATTATTATACTTGAGTAATATTATTTTTGTATTTACATGAATTGTGCGTGTTATAGTTTAATATAGCCCAATGTTTTGAGTAACTTTCCAATATATTTTGGGATGTCAAGTTGTGGAGTAAGGCTACATATTATTATATATTAACAGTTGATATTTTAAATATTTTTGTTTGATTTGTACCGTCGCATGCAGAATTGCAGCCGAAGCTGTGATCCGAGTGTCGGTGCAAGTCATTATCTTAATTTAAGCTTCTCTGTAAATATTATTTTGTGTTCGTCGCCGCGACTGTCTCGATTGTAAATTGTCTAGGTCTAAACGGAATCTTGAAATAATATTTATTACGAGAACAAATAACTTTGTATTATTTATCACACAGCCCTATCCCGTTTTCCTTAATTGGGGACCTTCTACAAAAAACGTAAGGTATCCAGGAAGTTTTAATAAAATAGCAATATAAACACATGACTAGCTTTATTATCAGACATTAAATCCATCCCTCCATCGGTCGCTACCCCCGCCCCTCACAACATTTACACAACATTGAAATACTCGAACATGTAATCCTTATTCCTTACGAGCTATCGTTTCCGCCGCGGCCCGGACCACACTCCTAGAGTTAGAAAACAAATTATATTACTTGCAGAGGGTCATACTCATCTCTCTTTTTTATGCGATTAGTCTGAATATTTTACCAATCTGACGTCATTTATTTTCTATCATTCTCGATTTTTCAGTAAATATATCAAATGTTATATCGTGTTTATTTACGATTTACAAGCCACACCAGCGTAATTTACGAGTAATTCTAATTTATTATCTATCGAGTATGATGGCGTCAGGGTGGAAAACAGCTCCTCCCTGTCACCTTCCTATTTTAGCAAATGAATGCCAGTTCCCAAGTTCAAGTATAGAAATCAAAAAGAAGAAAATTCATAAGTGGAACACAAAAGAACGCGTCACTTCCAAATTTTACCACGCGCCATAAATTCTACATTCACAAGTTAAAAAATATTATAGCATTAAGTATTTTCGCTAGCAAACTTGATTTCGTTGCGTATGATTTTGTAGTCTGCTAGGAATAAAAAAAAATTCACCGGCAATGAGTAACACCTAGGGGTCCGTTGCCTAATGAGTCTCCATGTTTATGACCTTAACAGGAATGTGGTCCCAGCAATTCAACTAGTAGCAGTAGTTCCTGATAGCCCGCTCGAACAAACTAGAGCTTTTCAGTGACATTTGTTGTTTCCGATTGGCTACGAATGAAATATTCTCATAGATAGAGAAGAAAATGTGATAGTTCGATGCCACCGGATAACCGGACTAACAACCGAGCTACTGCTACTAGAGGCAGCAATTCGTTGCACATTTTAAACATTTAAGAACGAAACGAGTTCGCGCTTATTCTACCAATTGTTACAAAATAAGCTCATAGTCACTACTATACATGGTTCCTTCAAGGAAAGTTTTAACTTTCCTGTTACAACTACAGCCAAAATATAATGATACGATACAGAAAGACATAGATTCAAAATAAAAGTGCTAAAATTAAGATATTAGTTGAACTGCGTTGCAAGGCAGACTGGTCGGTAACTTAAACCGCGTTGCATTTTCACATCTCTTACCAGACCTCATTTCAATCGATACTTTCCTTAGAATAATAAAGAACGTTAAATAACTACAAGTAATTATAAACATGTAAATTTCAAGGCTGCCTCGTGTGAGTTACAATTACGGTTTTAGAATCGAGTACTGTCGACGCTCTATATTATTATTCAATAAACGTTTTTTAACATATAGTCTAATTTAAAAAGAGTAACATGACTACCAGAATTTTGTCACAAGATAAACTTTTATAAGTGCACATTTTACACAACCTGGATATGGCTAAACGTTGACAAGCGGGCATCTACAATTCGCCAGTAAAAAATAATACTACACATTCATCTTAACACCTAGACGATTATAATAATGATCCTCTTTAAATATAATAAACATTAACTTTGCGAAAGTTACTCGTCTGTCCCCAAAACGCAATCGGACAAATCGGGTTATTTTCGCAGTAACACAATATTTATATCTTATTCTAAGAATCTATCTGCAATTCCGCGAATATCAATGACGCAAAAAATATATTGAATACAATTTTAATTTCTATACGAAAGGCATTTGATAATTGTAGTGACTTAGATTATAAATTCAAAACCATTTATGTAGGCACTAGTGAGCCCATTGTGGGATTTAAAATTCTAATTGTATAAAATTCTTCATCCCACTGAACTATTGTCAATTTTCGTTATATTTAAATTACTCTCGGCTACTCGAGAATATTTTATAAAATACCAGAAGAATGTAACATAATAATATAGTAATGGTACCATTTTATGGACGAAAATACGATTACAGGAAGGGACGAAAGACAATAGACCGTGAAGGGTCGCTGTCCACCAAATTGTGACTTATTCAAGTTTTACATTTCGACGCCCGCCGCCCCAAATACATAGTACTGCGTCCGTGAGTTTCCTGTACATAGTATAACTATTCGTTGAATTAGTTTGGAACGATTCAGTACCATCGTCCACAAGTTTTAGACATTGCATGTTATCTTGATCGCGTATTCCTTACTTGCCAAAATTGTATACCTCAAGCAATCTGATCTAAAGGGCCTTGAGGGTTATTTTTTCTGTTATGATGTACTGAACCCTTAAAATAAGTGCCGCGTTGGGCACCAAATATAAGAACTAAGAGTGCCACAATGTAGAGTAAGATAACAAGAACAATAAGCTAGGGAAACTCGCGGTCACATCAGTGGTAGAGATAAAATACGATAACATTGCGCGCCCCGCCTTATTATTGACGAAGCTAGTCGTGAAACAAATTTTAGTCCTTGGATTTGTTTTTATTTGTCAGCCTTCTCACCGTGCAACACATGCGTTGCGAGTCTTAGTGGCGCTTTCTAAATACTTTCACAAATAACTCCAAATGTTTTTCATTTTTGAGGGGCCCGCCATGTTATCCTAGTTTATATCTAACTGGTAGCCCCTTAAACGCATCCAAAATATACTTCAAATATTAATCGTATAATAACAATCGCAAAAATTTGTTTTGCTTTGATATTTGTCTGATATTTTAATTAGATTAGCTTTTATAATAAATTAATCACAACAAGTCCTTGTAAACCAAAATATTTTACTTTAATACAGTACAAATCTGAATAACAAGGCAACATTTAAGGCTTCAATCTGTTCTTTTTAACAAGTTACAAAAATATGTATCGAGTAGATTAAATACGTAATTTTAATAGAATATAATCAACTCTAGCACATCTCTACTGCACAGTGATACGATCCAATATTAACAAATAAGATATTCTCATTATATGTATAAGTAACGTGCCGTAAAAGGTATACTTTTCCGTGTCTATTTCGAGCAAGTTCTTTAAAATGGAATGTTCTAAAACCTACGTGTAATGCGGCTATAACTTACTATCATAGAAGACGTGTTTATTAGTATAAAATGATATGAAGTTACAGTAACTACAGAGAAAGAATAAATATCGTTGAGCGGTGAGCGATACTCTAAACTATAAGTGGAAATTACGTCAAAAGCGTGGAAGTACTTAACTGAGTGTATCAGCTACTCCTTACATTAGATACATTTAATAACATAAATACGCAGGTAGACAGATATCGTATACTACTTAACATTAAACACAACATCGATATATCAATGGACTTAGGCCATAAACGATTAACATCAAATATTGTTCTTACGTATCAGAAGTTACATAAAATGATAGTAGAGTATGTTTTACACAGGGAAAAATATCGCTTCGTACCGTATTCGAACCCACTGCTTGAGGATTATATTATGTGCTCTAACGTTTAAACCGCAGAGCTACCCATGAACAGCGTTAAGTCGAATTTATCGACCCGATTAACGCCTCGCGAAAATACCCGAGCGATAATTTCCCTTTCTAAATGTACAAATTTAGTTCCGCCCAGCTTATACAATATATATAAAAATACATAGGTTACATGATAGTTACTATAATTGTATGATTTGTTAAGATGTAATGTATGAATTCGAATGTACTAAAGAAGATACAATCGACTTAGAACTAACGCTTCCACATTGATCATAAATAAATATACACACATTTAGAAGGGATCTCTAAGAGAAGACAAGAATAATTGTTTAATCCTAATTTATGACAAAATCTTACATAATACTAATGACGACGATTTAAACTATCCTTTAAATAATAATAATAACAGAATACGATATATATGAATAGATCGAATGAGCAAATATGCATCTTTGGTGTATACTTTTTTTTTAAGTGTTAATTAGAACTTTGGTTCTTACATAATGCAGGGCTTATGTACCTACTTATACAATAATGGCTACATAATATCTTAGTAATTTTAAAACAAGCCGTTTTATTTTAATATGAAGATAATGAAATGAGATCTTTCAAATGTTAGAAGCCTAGTGTTTCGAATATATTTATTTACAAATAGGTTAAGCACCTACTTAAATTATCCGAAGTAATAAAATACTCTTTTACAACTATCTTAATGTAACCTACCGATATTTCACTCAATATAATTGGTACGTGACTCCAGTTTTCTTTTATAATATACAATGTTATAATATACATCCTTAATTATTATATTATTATTTACAGCATAAAGCGTTTTGGCAAAAAAGCGTCTAAAGATTATTAAAAATCAAATAATGGTTATATACAATTTGTAACAGAAAGGTGTAGTAATACTCAAGTCACAAAACTAGCTACATGTATGGAGTCTAACAGGAACTTCTGCATTTGCGGCAGCAGCATGAATATTGAATTATGATGAATTAAAGTTAAAAAAAATTATGTCATTTGCAACCCTATTTCATCAGCTACCGGTCTACACCACAGTCTTTGGACACCTGACAGTGGTGGCCATAACAAAGGTCAAGATCACGCGCCACAGATGTACTCGTAGGGTTGACAACATTTTTATTTTTGTACCGAACAAATATCTCCGATTGCCGCATATGTAGCTGTATGGTTGTCAAAAGTATAAGAAAAATATAATTTTTAATTTTTGTACCGAAATAATTATGTCCGATTTCGGCGATCGTTCTCTGGCAGACGATTCCTGGCACGATACACATTCACACCACCAAGTATTACTACACCTTTTTGTTACAGGTTGTATATACAAAGTAATAAATAAAATGGATATTATAGTAAGGAAAGACAAATAACTCGAACAGGGGGCGACAATCAAACGTCTTTATATATTACTTATAGTCAGCTATTTTTATTCGTTTATTCGATCGATATTTGTTTGCCTAATATAGGTATCTGGTTACTTGTGATAAAGTTTCGAGATAGTCTAGAATATTCTAGATAGAGATTGTAATAATTAAATTACTGTGAAAAATCAAAGAAGTGTAGTTTCATATGCCAGAAAAACAAAATGGTTGTTAAAACTCAATTAAAATTATTTTGTAATTTAGCTAAAAGCAGCGTAAGCCATATACTAACAAATACAAGTATTTTTTGCTTACAGCTCGAGTTAAGTATTTTTAAATATAAATATGTACATAATAATTTATCGTACTTACATTCTTATTTTATGTTTGGCGTCGTGACAAAATAAATTATTTTATATATGTATATAATATATTTCAAATTAGATTGAGAACCTTAAATCATCTTCGATTGTATTGTCTCAAATTGTTACATTTTTTTTTTAAATAACTGAATGTTAAAAGGAAATTAAATAATAACAAATTTAAATTCTCACATGACGAAATGGTAATTTTTTAAGTTTTCATAATAAAAGAATGTATATTTGAAGGATGATTCGCTAGAATAACATAAATATAAGTTCATGCAAAAGAAGATAAGTGCATTATTGTCTATTTGGTTCATGGAAGATGAGTGATTGTCGGCTATTGTCTAAAACATACATTTAAAAGGTGCCTGAATTATCCGAGGTCTGTGGTCTAAGGTTTTAGAGATTTGCGGTAATAAAACTATACTTTTCATCAAAAAAATCGAAACACGCCTGAAGTTTGGTTTTAAATTAGTTTTATGATTATTCAGGCGGAATTTAAATAAAGAGGTTTGATATCATTAAAAAATACTCTGCTGGCAGTTTAGGCTACACAATTCTAAATTTGAATTTAGATTTTCGAATTTTTCATCGAATAAATTAATGTGGAGCTCAATGTGTAGTTATTTTCAATAATTGTATTCCATCAGAATTTCTGCATTTAATCAATTTTTATTGACGAGATATCGTCTTATAAATCGATGAACGCCGGCTGCACGCACGAAAAAGCATGACTCATTGTCTTGTTCCGCCTGAGCCGAGCGTGCATGCGAGAGCGCGGAACAAGCGAGAGAGGCACGATCGGCCTAAGCGTTCAGCGTAAAATTATAGTCCGTAAACCGACTTTACTAACCTTTTTTTTTTTGCCGTAAATATAGTTTTTTTAATAGTGAGGTAACAAAGTTTTGTTACATCAAAGAGATTTTTTCTTAACAAATGTGAATACATCGCCCACGAAAATAAGCCGTGTCGCTGCTGAATTTAGGTCTTAGTCAATGTGTTGTCGCCGCTCAATCGCATCTTAGCCTCTCTGCTGTCAATAGAGTGTATCAGCGTTATCGGGAGAGTGCTATGTTTAGTCGCCTGCGAGGATTTTGTAGACATCGAGTCACGTCTGAACGAGATGGCTGGTATATTGTGTCAGTTTCTCTAAGAAATCGTCGATTTATCTCTATTCAACTGCAGCAGCGGTTCCGTGTGGTTCGAGAATTGAGTGTGAGGGATTCTATCATTAGAAGATTAGCGATTACCATTAGCGGTGACCTGAAACCGTAAAACCAGCTAATGGCCTAAAATTAACGGCAGACCACCGAAGAACGCGCCTTAACTTTGCACGTGAGCACTTAAATTGGTCATACCTTCAATGGAGCAAAGTTCTCTTTTCTGACGAATGTAAGATCATGCTGTATGGTAGCGACGGAAGAAAGGTGTATCGAAGAGAGGGAGAGCGTTTTGCTCAGTGTTGCATTGAAGAGAGAGTCAGTTACGGTGGCGGATCATGAACGGTTTGGGGAGGCATAAGCGCCGATGGAAAAACCGAACTTGAATCAGGTCCTTGTTTACCGTCGTTAAATGGGCCACGTTACAACAAAAAGTGTCTGGAGCCTCATTAGGTACCTTACGCACATTTTATTGGCAGAGTTAATTTTTATGCAGGACAATGCCAGGGCTCATACCGCAGACATTCTAAAATAATACCTGAACGAAGTCGGTATTACGGTTATGGGCTGGCCAGCAAAAAGCCCGGATTTGAATCCCATAGAACACCAATGTTATGAATTAAGTTAATAGTATGAGTATGAGGAAATAAGAGATACTGAATGATACTTTTTCATAAACATTTTTTGTCTTACGTCTTTGTTAATTCTTTTCAAAGGGTAAAAACATACCTGTTGAACAAAACATGCTAGCTACAGAAATTTAATTTTAATTTGAAACATCAATGTTCATAAAACGATACCTTATAATATCCGCAATTAACTGGCATTATTTTTTTCTTTTCTTTTAGCATAAAAAAAATCATAGACTCATTCGAAACCAAACTTCAAGGGTGTTTTGATTTTATTGACGAGAAGTGTATTATTAAGTACACATAACATTTTGCGTCATGTACGTAACACATATTCATTTTATTAGAAATGTTCGTATCACCTTAAGCTCGTTTGAATTCTACACAGGGAAAGTACATTTTTAAATTGATCTTTAAAATATATAATACCCAAAGACTTAGATAAAGGGTTAATGTCAATTTATAAACGTCACAGCCCCTGACGGAATCTCGAAATTGTTTACATAAAAACAGAAAGCACTGGCAACCCAAGCCAAGTATATACTATGTTCACTTGGCCACAACCCTCCACAACAAATAAAATTCAGGTGGATCGCGCACAAAATGTGTCAGTTACTACACTTTACTGCGAACGTTTTGACAGACGTGAGCCAGAACAATTTGTACGTTTTTTTTAGGAGAATCTGGCGTTAAATATCTTTATTAAGCTGTGTGTACCAAAGTGAAGATTTAGCGTGACTTCTGATATGTAACAGTTCGCGAAGATTTTCGGAATTGAACCTTATTTACAACTTATTTATATAATTAATCTACTATTACATTACTACTAGTAACTCCTAGTATTTGATGCAGTAGGTACTTCGAGGTCCAAATGGATATTGTTAATAATTGTATTTGGAACCTTTTGCCTGAACGTGTAATAGGTGTGTGCTTACACATCGACTAACTTAAATTTGAATACCGGGAGAGTGCTTTTCCGCACTAGGCTAGTCGACATGTAAGTAGTTTTATTCCCTTGTGCCGACATCATTTCTATTACGTGTTATACGTACAAATTATTTATTCTAGAACTATACCATAGACCTTACAAATATTCCATCGTGTACCAGATTCGTGGCACAGCCCTAAAAGCACGCCTCCGCCACTCCAACAAGCAATGTATAGGGATGTCACCGCTTGTTTTGTTTCTTGTTTTTCTGTGGAAAGCAGCAACCTGACGAGCGGCTTCTTCTAGTTACGAGTTCCAATAGTAAGTCTACAGAGAGTGTGGGGAGTCCGTTTTAGGTTTCTTGGGGTCTGGTTCGTCGTCATCCTCGTCCTCGTCCCCCCACTCCCAGTCGGGGTCCTCTTCGTCCTCGCGGGGCTCCACACCATTTTCGGAATCTTCTTCCTCCTCCTGGAATTGAATGATTTCAAAGTCAAAATGTGTGTGCAGCACGGCATGTGTGTCTGTGTGTGTGTGTGTGTGTGTACGTACGCGGTGGTGCAGCACGGCGATGGGCGGCGCGGCGAGGTGCGCGGCGACGCGGCGCTCGATGAGGTAGGCCACGTACTCGTCGTACAGCAGCCGCAACAGGTGGAACGAACCAAACGACGCCGCCGATCTGCTGGCCGACAATGCAAACGCGTTACCTCATATACATATAACCACACAAGCATATAACTAACTCACGCATTGTTCGGGGTATAACCCGAACACCTTACACAGCACTTTGCACCATGACGCATGTCGCATTACCTAATTAGATATCTACTATTTTGGATTTAGTGCACTTTTGGCTCCCGCGGCACACGTGTGCATTCAACATAACATTTAGTTAACATATTACATAAGAAAATTTTATATAAATATTAAATAGTACTAGTTGTTAACAATTTCATTTACCACTAAAACCTCGTTCCCGTACCGAGCATATTTCTGGTCCTTCGAGTCGGGTCTACAGTACTGAACATGCATCATATACCTAATTGCCTCCTGGTAAGGTGCACACGCACTATAAATGTTTTCAGTTCTAAAAGTAGCTAAAATAGAATATTGTAGCAGCAATTTTCGAGGCCTGAAGTTTCCACCTGGCAACCATTATAGAACAGGATTGAGAGAGGCAAATGTTTGTAAGCCAACCAGCTGCGAAACGAATTGTTTTTTGCAGCGCTTTATAATAAAAATTGGAATTCAAATCGTAACAAAATGTTTATGCAGACACTCAGCTAAATGTCCAGATTGTTAAATCAAAGGCTTGGTTTTGGCGCTTCGCCGACCAAAGCACGCTCGCTCGCTTCGCACGATGTATGTTCACCACGAGTAATCTAACCGCTCCTGCCTCCTCGCGGCGCTCGTGTACACACACACACACACACCTGAGCGTGAGCTCGCGTATGACGAGCGAGGAGTAGAAGGACCAGTCGAGCAGCAGGCGGCGCGCGCGCGGCACGAGGTCGGCGCGGCGCTCGTGTACACACACACACACACACCTGAGCGTGAGCTCGCGTATGACGAGCGAGGAGTAGAAGGACCAGTCGAGCAGCAGGCGGCGCGCGCGCGGCACGAGGTCGGCGCGGCGCTCGTGTACACACACACACACACACCTGAGCGTGAGCTCGCGTATGACGAGCGAGGAGTAGAAGGACCAGTCGAGCAGCAGGCGGCGCGCGCGCGGCACGAGGTCGGCGCGGCGCTCGTGTACACACACACACACACACCTGAGCGTGAGCTCGCGTATGACGAGCGAGGAGTAGAAGGACCAGTCGAGCAGCAGGCGGCGCGCGCGCGGCACGAGGTCGGCGCGGCGCTCGTGTACACACACACACACACACCTGAGCGTGAGCTCGCGTATGACGAGCGAGGAGTAGAAGGACCAGTCGAGCAGCAGGCGGCGCGCGCGCGGCACGAGGTCGGCGCGGCGCTCGTGTACACACACACACACACACCTGAGCGTGAGCTCGCGTATGACGAGCGAGGAGTAGAAGGACCAGTCGAGCAGCAGGCGGCGCGCGCGCGGCACGAGGTCGGCGCGGCGCTCGTGTACACACACACCTGAGCGTGAGCTCGCGTATGACGAGCGAGGAGTAGAAGGACCAGTCGAGCAGCAGGCGGCGCGCGCGCGGCACGAGGTCGGCGCGGCGCTCGTGTACACACACACACACACACCTGAGCGTGAGCTCGCGTATGACGAGCGAGGAGTAGAAGGACCAGTCGAGCAGCAGGCGGCGCGCGCGCGGCACGAGGTCGGCGCGGCGCTCGTGTACACACACACCTGAGCGTGAGCTCGCGTATGACGAGCGAGGAGTAGAAGGACCAGTCGAGCAGCAGGCGGCGCGCGCGCGGCACGAGGTCGGCGCGGCGCTCGTGCGGCGCGAGGGCTCCGCGCACGCAGCCCTCCAGCCACTCCGCCCACTGCTCCAGCGTCGCGCCGCGCCCCAGCGTCGCCTGCAGCGGGAGAACACGCTTACTACACACGGGAGAGAGAGGGACGCCAACACTTGCAGCTTTTATTACGAGCCGACCGCCAGATTGACTACAGTTTAAAAACAATAAACATAGTATCACAAAATCAATGAACCTCGCGTTCGGCTCGGGGTTATCCGGCTCGAAGGACCAAAGATTCGTGTTTTGGTCTTTCAAATCGGATCTAATATCATCACATGTTTAGAATCGTTCTCCATAAAAGTTCCTTATCTGTTAGTGAATACCTTGAAATCCGCCTCGAGTTTCAGCGCGTTGGCTTGAGATGCGCAGGCGCAGGCCCAGGCGGCCTGCTCGCGCACCACGCGGAAGTCCACGCGGTTCAAATCGGATACCATCTGAGGGCAGAAGTAAGGGCAGAAAAGTTAAGTATTGACAATAAACGTGGGACGTGAGACCTCACGTCCCACGTTTATTGTACAAGTATTAAACGTTTCTTATATGTCGTTGTCGATTTTGTATCGTGCAATGGTGGGGAATGACTTAAGCTTTTTTTAACTGTAAGCTCTCGAGCGGGGAGTGTAGTCAAATCATACTAAGTCGAAAAACTAAATTATGGTTTTTATTTAAAAGCTCCAATAGAAAGTTCTGGACTACGACTCTCATACTTGCTTTTGATTGTGATCGGGGACTTGGACCGGTTCACTGGCTAAACGCACATAGTTAGCGGAGTCAAAACTAAAAGAATGATAGTAAGGTGTAGTGTAGTGTAGGAGACCTGGTGTATCTGGTGGTGGTTGGTGAGCACGGCGCGCGCCGCCTGCGCCAGGTGGTTGAGCGACGTGTAGCGGCGCAGCGCCGCCGCCAGCGCCGCCGCCGCCGCCGCGCCCGCGCGCACCGCCGCCGCCGGCGCGCCGCCCGACCCCGCCGCCAGCGCGCCCTCCACGCTCTTAGCGAAGTTGCGGATCGCCTGCGACACGCCACGTTACATGTACGATAAATAAACATCACTCGACACGTTTCATTTTGAACGATCGCTCGACAAAATTTAAACAACGGCCGGAGGAGATTAAGCGCTCTTTTTTTTACATACATTTCCCGCTCCCGGCCCCGCACTAAGTTCGACGACCGAGATAACGATCGGATCGAGAGGACGAAAGAGAGAAACACTCGGAGTAAAACGGAGGGGGCTCCCACCGGTCGAGGGGTCCTCGAAAAGCGGCCATTATATATATCTAAATTATATTTTTCGCTCGGAAACTTTTAAAGGACACAAATGGCTCCACTATTATTATCGCTTTACAAATTTTCTCCACGGGCAAGAACGAGATATAGGTTAAAGCGCCATACACAAATCCAGAAGGGGGGTGCTCGTCCGTAGTCCGTACCTGCGTGAGCTGCGGCGGGATGGGGCGCAGCACGTCGGGCAGCAGCAGGTCGACGGCGCGCTGGTAGAGCTGCGTGTCGGCGGCGCGCAGCCAGCGGCACACGTCGCGGCGCGCCGCCAGCCGCGCCAGCTCGCGGCGGCACCAGGCGCGGCGCCAGAACGCGCGCCGCGCCGCCTCCACGCCCGCCGCGTCCAGCGCGCGCGCCGCCGCCAGGAACGCGGCGCCGTGCGCGCGGTGGTGCGCGCGCAGCAGCGCCGCCGAGCCCTCCGCGCCGGCCAGAGCCAGCGCCGGCGGCTCCGGCGCCTCCGCCGCGCCCAGGTACTGCCGGTGCAGCGCCGCCGCGCCGCCCGCCCCCGCGCCCGCCCGCGACGACGCCCGCTCCTCCTCCTGCGAGCGCACACTAATATATAGGATATTATTCAAGGTGGGCTCCCCCCCTCCTTGAATAATATCCTCCTTGAAAATATAGATTGATAGTTTCGTAACGTAGCGAAACTATCGATCTATATTTTTGACCGACTTCGAAAAAAGCATAAGATTTTCGATTCGACCGCTTTTATGTGTATTACGTCGAAACTTTTTTCTATGGGAACCGATACTGATTATTCTTATTTTATTTGTGAGTTGATGCTTCCCGTGTGATTCCATTTAAATTTGATCAGGACCTGTTGTTTTTGAGTCTTCCGCAATAATATGCGTATTTAATTTATTTAGGTGGCGCAGTAGACGAATCGAGGTAAAGTTTTCAACGGAGCTGTCAAGTCCAAAACATTCCATGACGTATGTCTATATTTGTAGGGTATTTTCCAACGATCGTTCCCTTCAACGTTACCGTAGTCAGTATCTTTGTGTCAATCAACGGAGAAAAACCAACCCTTCAGCGCGAGTCGAATACGTTTACCTCGACTCCGACTCTGTGAAATGTAACATGATTCATAAATAGCATCATTTTAAGATATAAAATAATGACAACACTTTCACTGGCGACAGCGGGATGAAATCGGCGACGAAGGCACGACCAAATCGGACGCCTCGTTTACCCCTCCTCAGGGTTTCGAGTAAAAACAGCGTACCTGTTTGTCGTTCCCGTCGCTCTTGTCGTCCCCGCTGTCGTCCCGGTCCCGGTCGCGGTCCCGGTCGCGGTCGAGGTCGTCGCCGGCGCTGGGCTTGGCGCGGATGCCGTAGTAGTGGTACTTGGAGTTCCCGCGCGTGCCGAGGCGGCGCGTGCGCAGCCCCACGAACACGGAGCGGATGAGCTTGCCGAACGACGCCGCGTTCACGGGCTCCAGCCGGTGCGAGCCGCAGTGCCGCAAGTAGTGCGCGTACAGCGTCGAGCGCGGGAGGGACACGCCTGCAACCAACAACTCTCAGGGGGAGGCCGACACTGCACACTTTATTTTTATGCCTGATTGGCAAGCAATTGACCACAATCTCGACTGATGGAAAGTGATGATGCGGCCGAAGATGTAGCATGCTTGCCTAGAAGGCACCTATTCACTCTCGACTTGAAGACACCCAACCTCCAACTAATAATAACTGACGACACTACACTTTATAACTTACAAATACATTTTTTTTATTTAATTGGTTCGCATTGAATGCAACACTTAAGCTTAGATATGTAAATAACGTATTACATTCTTTGCAAGCAGAGTCCATTCATTACATCACACAAAACGGAGAAAATATGAGAGTTCTTCGAGTGTTAACGTGTAATAATGGTGCATTATTAACTGTTAATACTGCGCGAGTAAAGGCAAATCATACTACGTTGAAAAACGTGATTCTCACTTTCACTCTAACCAATAAAAGTTGTAGTAAAGTTTCTCCCTCTTTACCGCACGACTCGTCTACGACTGGAGCACGACTCTTTTACTTGACTTTGACTATTACTGGGGACCAGAACTGGTTTAATAAAATAAGTAGCTAATATAAACATATTTAAAATTTGCTTATCTTGAATAAAAAAAACCCTGCCTAAATGTTATGTTTCTCACAGTTTGCGACTCAAACATAAAAAAAGGGCGTCCATTAATTAGTTGAGGCGATTTTGGTAACTTCCCTCGATGAGATGTCGTGAGCTACCCCGTGTGAGATACAGAAGCCACTCACCCTCTGCGGTCTCGTAGTGGTCGAGCAGCCACTGCACGGTGGCGGGCGGCATGCGCGGCGCGGCGCCGGCGGTGGCGGGGGACGCCGGCGCCTCCGCCTCGTCGCCGGCCACCGCGGGGCACTCGCCGTCGCTCGCCTGGAGCGGTACAACGTTATAAAATAACGAGCACTTTATTAATTTGCACTATATATCTTACAATTAAACTTACAAATCAGGTAAAAACGTAGACCATGTAAGTCTATAGCATAGAAATACAAAAGAAAGGGGGGGGATATATTTTACTTTAGATTTACAATACAATAACTTAAATAAGTCTATTACCGTATTATTAATAGCTCTATGATTTAGGTCATTTTTTTTCAATGCTCAGAGAAACAGTCCGTTAGTTATTAAACCAATACATGTATCTATCTAATTTAGTTATTTTTTTGCAACTACCTTGAACAGCAGATGTTAGAAAGAGAGAGAGCGCGATGATTTTCAGCCAATTAACATTTGACTCTGGCTTAGACACGTGGATTGACTGATATGCGTGACATGTCACGTCGATATCAATTGAATATTGCTCGTCGAAGGAACAGATAAAATTATTCTTTTGGTAGTTGATGTTATTATTGGAATAATAAGTCTGCTGTTTGTCTGTTTATCTGAACAATTAAAAATCGGCCCTTAGTATTTTTAAAATCAATCAAAGTATGTTTACGATGCGCTGAAAGCACGAAAAGTTTCGATCTAAATATCATATACATTAAGGAATTAGGGGAGTTTTTTATGGCTGAATATCCGAGCTCGCATTTCTTCGATAAATACCAATTTATCGCATGTTTTGTTTGTTGGATATACTCGAGATGTGTGCTGCATAATATATAGTAGGAGTACACACCACGAGACCGTACGCGGTGTATTCAGCGGTGGCGGCGGTGCCCCAGGCGGCGTCCGCGGCCGCGTCGTCCCCGACGCCGTTGGAAACCGTCGCCACTCCGTACACGGGGTACGAACGCAGCGTCTCCCTGGGACCACGACATATATATTGAAATTAACTAATTATAACAAACTAGCTGTACCCGGACATCCCGGATAAAAGTATCCTATGTGTTAATCCTAGGTATAAGCTATGTACATTCCAAATTCAGGTCAGCTACTTCCACACCAAATTGTTTTAAAATTGGTCCAGCTATTACAGCGTGAAAATTTACTAACACACTCTTATGAAGTTAAAAAGTAGCCCATATGTTAATCCTATAAGCTGTGATTTAATGTAATGTGCATTGCAAATTTCATCCGTTCAGCCGTTATAGCGTGAAGAGGGAACAAAAATATCAAAAATCAAAACCAAATCGTTTATTAACATGGGCCCAAAGAGGCAAGTTAATGACTCTACTGCCATACTAACACATTTATACACATACAAACTTTCGGATTTATAATAATTGGTATTGATTATATTTTATATTAACTGAGGCAGACTTGCCGTTCCCGCTCCGCGTTGCGATACGAAGACCTAAAAGCATGTCTCGAGTCAACTTAGTCCTGAGTCCTGACACGCGCCACCCTTATACACGCAACTTTCAAAACGAGAAAATGTTCTTCTTGTTTATATGAATTTGCAGGAATTAAACAGAGCCGTCTGAAAAAGGAAGCCTGTTTACTTATGAATACTTTAATATGAACCTTACTAAACTATAAACAGTCGATTTCTATTTCATTTGAATCCAAATTAATTGTGGTTTAGCCATTTTGACGCCTAAAAGAACTAGACGAGTATAGCTATATGTAATATAATATATTTTAATGATGTGTTTACTTCCTGTAACTAAGTACTAAAACACGGCAAACGTGTACAAGTAGCGTACTCACATCTGATGTCCCTGCGCGTATATCTCCTGCGGTTCGGTGACATATTGCACGTGGTAATTGACGCCATTGCCGCCCTCGCCTGCGCCAACAACAAAATACATAAAATTATGTTATAAATGGCATTACACTGGTATTTTTCAGTTATAGGACTCTTTGAAATATGATTGACATGATTTATTGACGTCTAAATCTATTGCGTAATTCCTCTCCATCCAAAGGTTGTTTGTAAGAGATCGCTTAGCGATAAGACCGCCAGTTGTTACCCTTTTTTTGTAAATAAATATTTTCTGTTTTTTTGTCACAATTAAGGTGCTCAATAAGAGTTTATATATTGATCTATCTGTCTATTGTACATTTTAGAAACATCGTTACTTCATATATCAAACAGAGTAATTGGACAGGTTATCAATCCTGGTAGGAAAACATTGGTACCCAAACTAGGAGACCTGTGATATGGTGTACCAATGCCCTCCGGCGGAAAATTGTTTTTTTTTTTAAATGCCTACCCAAGTAACAAATAACAATACTTACTGTATACAAAAGTTAAAGAATATTCTAACAAATAAATTAAATAACTGAGCACTCTAGGCAGGTATTACAAAATTTTGAATTTATGACAGTATGGTTAGTATTGATTCAGTTGATAGATAATCTTTATTTGGTAACCAATTTTTTGCATTGTCTTTGCTTTATTGACGTTTCAAAGGGTAAATGATTAATTTTTTACTTATTTTATTATAAAGAAAAGCACTGACAAAGGATTACCTTTGAGCAAATTTAGTAGAACAAAATATAGAATGACAAATATTTTTAGACGATCGCGAATTGAATTTGGAATATGTTGCGTTTCGTGAAACAGAAAAATGAGTTGATTTTTAAATAGTTATTGCACAGTTAACACTTAGCAGAGTCCGCCTGGAGCCTGGGGAAGTTTGCCAGTCATTAAGCCGTCTATCAGCAGCGTTCAAAGATTACTGTATTCCGGATCGAAGGGTTTCACTAAAATAACATAAATAAATGCCGCGTAGTTCGATTTGTTGAAGATCTGTAATAAGCATCTGACCTGTTATGTTTATTGATAAATAACCCTAGATTACTCAGGTAAAATTACAACCGCTACACTTAATAATTTAAAATTCAATTTTTTTTTGCCGAAAACACATTGTTTTGATTTCAAATACTCATTAAAATGAATAGTCATATACTAACTAAAACCATATATTACTGAATAACAGATGTTCTGCCTTTGGATATCGTATAATCAAATTCTCAATTTAATAAGTTCCTGTCTCAAACAACGCAACTTAATAACAGCCGTTTTTTTAGTAAAAGCTTTAATCTAATGTACATAAACTATTATATAACTATTTTAATCATAACATGATATTATTTAATTAGTTAAGAATACTACTAGTACTTTCTTACTAATTATCGCCTCGCAGTAGATCGCATGGTCAAAAACTCGGAAATGCAGTGTCCCCGCCGGACGCGCAAAAGCTCTCCATCGCCTCATGAGCTACAATGGTTGTTAGCCAAAGTCCCCGCAATTTCAAATTATACAGAAAAAGACATATATAGGGTTAATAAAATTCCCCAAAAGTTTTAGTACAACCGTTAATAAATCAAATAAATATATACTGAACATTTATAACAAAGTAAGTTAGGAACCACTCCATCTATATGAAAAGTGTTTATTTATAATGAGTTAAGCAGAAAATGTATGCAAGGTGAAGTAAAGCGGTATTTCTCTTTACATATCATGCTTAAATACACAAACTAGATAGGTCTTAAAAATTAAAAATCCCGACTCGAAGTCTACAACATTGTACGAGCATATTTAAGCCTATGCAAAAACCTCAAAATCTACAAAAGAAGATGACCGTATCTCAATTCCCATCACTTAAATAAACTTCCATGAAGTTGGAGGCTCATGTAGTGTCTGAATAGAAATAACAAAACGACCATCATGCTTTCAAATGACAAAGAAAACTCAGGAAGTCGAAGTCAAGCAAAAAACAAGGACATCGAGAGATATCTTTCATCTGATGATATGAAGAGATCCTCCACGTTCTACAATACTACACTAGTGTATTAAAACAATATTCTAACATTAGACGACTACTTCCAAATTGGCAAAACAAAGAAAACTCAAGAAGGAAAATCCCATTCAAAATGGGTAGACGCCCTAAAATCAAATGCGAATAAATAAAAATAACTCCGTTGTCAAGTAACCCGATGACGGTCCCAAGAAACGATGCGTACCTCCACAGAACACACACAAATATAAATCCAACATTATACAATTGTCTACAGCTTTCTAATTACAAGGCATCGAAGGTGTCTAGGCAACTCACAGGGGTAGTAGGATCGGTAGCGCGGCACTTCCATCGCGACGCACGTCTCCCAGGCAACTCGAGGCCTCAGCTTCCGCGCCGCGTCAAGGATACCCCGCCCCTCGCGCCCACACCCGCCGGTGTCCACACCCCTTCTCTCATCCCACAGTGGATGCTGTCTCTGTCTTTGCATCTCACTTACTCCTTATATACTTAAGTGTTGCCAGATCTGAGATTTTTCTCGAAAGGGGGTCATACAACTTGGGTACTGTATAACTAACCTAGGCATTGATATGGCGTAAAACTTAACAATTAACGATATTCATGGAACTAGGAAATAGATTACCTCGAAGCCCTTAAGCCTAATCGACGCTCAGCAAAGCTCGTAAAGTATACGGAGTAGAAATAATTGCACAAAATCTCGCACAAGACAGAAACTGGTAACGAGTTACGAGATGGAAGATCAATCCAAGTTAATTGAAAAGCAATCAAAGCTTAAGAAACCGACTTCACCGCTTATATTTTGGTTTTGGCTTGATCGATTTCGATAAATTGTATATGGGACTACCTGAAGCATAATCGACCAAACAAATAATTAAACGCAAGCAAAGCTTAAAAATAACCGACTTCACCGCTTTATCTTCAGAACTTTGATCAGATTAGATGTACTAAACACGCATTATTGACGATATTTCAAGAACTACTACTTTTCGACCGCATCATCACTTACCATCAGGTGAGATGGCGGTCAAACGTTTGCCTATCTTAAAAAAAAAAGTACTGGTCAGATCAGTATATATCTGATCATCAGTATCGGCAGTTATCCTTGAGAGCCTGCGTATTCCAGGTCTAGTGTGTTTACCAGCTTCGATCACATCATCACTTACCATCAGGTGAGATAGTGGTCAAACACTAGCCTGTCACAAATAAAAAAAAAAAAAAAAAAAAAAGATCTTTCAAACAAAAAAAATTCTAAATCGGTTCACGTGGAAAGAAGTTATGAGGAAACACACATAAAAAAATAAAATACCGTCGACTTGAGTCGGTAAAAAAATAATCAAAATCGGTTCATAAATGGCGAAATTATCGAGTAACATTAATACAAAAAAAACAACATACAGTCGAACTGAGAACCTCCTATTTGAAGTCGGTTGATAAAATAGTCATTCTCATTATACGATTGGAATCGATTAATCGTGATATTCAATAGGGAAATCATGTAACATCACATGATTTCTTACTAACTCTGCGGTTTGCACGTCTTGCCAGATCATTCGGATTCCAAATCAAAATCCCTCAATTTTCTGGGAAAATATTTGGTGTACAATAATTTTAACAAACATGTCTACATCAAGGTATTTTCAAAATTAAATAATTTAACACTTCTAAGGAAGTGATTCTCCAAATAGCTGGCAACACTTGTCAGTATATTTTCCTCAGCGACGGTATATAAGCCCACCCCACCTGTGATTTTGATACGACTGTAAGCGATATTGCAAACTTTCCTTTGTGCCACGCTTGTTAACGCAGGTATTTGATAGGGGGATTTACTGCTAACTAATTAGACTCATAAGCCATGCAAAAAGTAGGGTCGAAATAAAAAGTTGCAAAGTGAAAGTTACGAGATTTAAACTAAGAGCTTGTTGCAGACTGTACAGGGTGCAAAACTATTACTTTGACCTACCTAGCTATACTCGGCATGCGTTACAATGCCACGTAAAGAATAAAAGCATCTTACCTCTTTCGCGTTTATGGTCGCCTAGTTAATATAGTATAAATATTTTAATATAGTTTTGCATAATTTTCATTTAAATTAAAAAATCACGATTAAAAAATATATAATAGGAGGGTGAAAAATACTTTACGACCTATTCACATACCTACCAAATATACAAGAAAAAACATTAAAATCGGTCGAGTTGTTTCGTGGGAGTTCGACCACAAGCCCCTTGACACGAGATGTATATATATTAGAAAATGTCTTCTGTATCAATGGGTCATGTTATGTACGTAATTAGATTATTATAAAACAACTAGCTGACCCACCCGGCGTCGCCCGGGTAAAGAAAAGCTTACACATAAACGCTTTCACACTCACAGCCCCACTCTAAAAGTACTATAAGTTGTGTCGTGGGGCCGTTAACAATTAACACCACACACACAACATTCACGTCATACCAGAACCAGAAACATAAACTTCCCGTGGGGAAAAAACTTTTGTTATTGTGTTCCCACCGAGATTCGAATCCGCTGCTTGAAAGACGAACGCGCACTCATCTACCCAGTGGGTAGTTCAAAGTTCACAGATTCCCCACCCTGCGTCGCCCGATTAAAAAATCTACACATAAACACTTCCACGTTCACAGCCCCACACTAAGTTCAGTGACTTGTAGCGTGGGGCCATAAACATCCAAGATTCACAACATATTAAAAACAAAAATTTCCCGTAGGGACAAAACTTCTGTTACCACCGCGAATCGATCCCGGTGCTTTGAATGCAAACGCGCACCCATTTACGCGAGTAGATAGTTCAAAGTTCAAAAGATGACCCGCCCGGCGTACCCGGTTAAAAAATCTACACATAAACACTTCCACATTCACAGCCTCACACTAAGTTCAGTGACTTGTAGCGTGGGGCCGTAAACATCCAAGATTCACAACATATTAAAAACCAGGAACACAAATTTCCCGTATGGAGAAAACTTCTGTTACCACCGCGAATCGATCCCGCTGCTTTGAAGGCAAACGCGTACCCATTTACGCGAGTAGATAGTTCAAAAGATGACCCGCCCGGCGTCGCCCGGTTAAAAAATATACAAATTAACACACTTCCACATTCACAGCCCCACACTAAGTTCAATGACTTGTATCGGGGGGCCGTAAACATCCAAGATTCACAAAGTATTCACAACATACTCAAAACCAGGAACACAAATTTCTCGTGGAGAGAAATTTTCTAGGTAAATTACCACCGGTAATCGAACCCGCTGCTTTGAAGGCGAACGTGCACCCATAAACACTTTCACATTCACAACCCCACACTAAGTTCAATGACTTGTATCAAGGGGCTGTAAACATCCAAGATTCACACAACATTCACAACATACTCAAAACCAGAAACACAAATTCCCGTGGGAAAACACCTGTGTTTCCACCGGGCATCAAACCCGGTGCTTTAAAGGCAAACGCCCACCTAACTACGCTAGCGGGCAGTTCAAAGTTCAATGATAAGACTAAACAAAAAAAAACAGTCGAATTTATATCCCCCTTCTTATGTTAGTCGGTTCAAAACATAGACGTATGCCGGATTACGCAGTAACTGTTCCATTCTGTGATCCACCGTTTTCACCCTCAAATAAACTTAACAATTTCTCCTAGACTATAGGTCCAAATTATGTGCAGTAAAGAGCAAACCTGAACTACGTAAGCCGATGAAATAGGTTTTTTTGATAAGGATAATATTAAATACTTAAAAATACGAAATAGAAGCCGCTATTTTTTAATGTGTAGGAATTCGTAGTACGTGTCGGTACATTTCTGACCCGTCCCGTTCACGGGCGGGCTCCCGTGAAACTAATTTCACGATTTCTCATAGACTATTTATCCAAATCATATGCAGTAAAAAGCAAATTGTATCTACATGAACTACGTAAGACGATGAAATAGTTTATTTTGATAAGGATTAATACTGAATGTCTCAAAAAGCCAACTAAACAGAGGCCGCTTTTTTTTTCAGATTTTTAACAAAGAAAAGTATTTTTTCTGAGCTATACATACATGTTAGATATATGCTGTTGCGGACTTTTTTGTAAAACTCATGAAGGCCAACATTTTTGCCATACATTGTATTCAACTATGTCTTACCGTTTAGTCAGCGTACGCCGATAAAGCGGAAAGTTAGCAAATTTTTCTCCGACTTGTCTTACGAATATTATTATTTCGAACTGATAACTAACTTCTATCCCGACAAAACATAGTCTATGACACTCAGTGAAAGTGTAGCTATCTATTGGTGAAAGAATTTTCAGAATCGGATCAGTAGTTTCAGAGATTACCTTTTACATACAAACAAACAAACAAACAAACAAACAAACTTTACCTCTTTATAATATTAGTATAGATGAAAAGAAGTTCATACTTTTGTAACTTTATTCATTTCGCGCTACTGAATGTGATCTTCAACTTTTGTCATCCAAGTTAGTTTACATTCTACTCGATCTTGAGTATTCTAGAGGTAACTGAGGCATATACAAACGTAGTGCTAGACGTTTGCATAAACGTGCACTAGAAATGCGTCGTCGAGAGTGGATGGTAGTGATTAACGAGACGAGACAAATATGAGTATTATATGAGGTTTTTAGTATAGTAGTTTATGAGGAAGTTCCACTGCAGAAGCGTCTCTAACTATGCGGAAAAATCTTTCGGCTGAGCAGGGTGATCTTGGCTCGGAGATAGATCATGTCCATTTTCCAACATTGAACTCAATAAAATATTAGATAAGACTCAGAAGACCAGCTCTTCATAGAACAACCCGGTTCCACCGGTGGTCGGCAAGGTAGGATAGGCATGAACTGAGGGAGTCCGTTTTAAAATCTCTATCGATATATTTACGTTGCCAAGTCTACATAAATACATTATTATGCGATTATATATTGCAACATATCTAAATTTAAGATATGTGAAAATAAATAAATCCTTGTATTCGGTTATGTATTATCATCCAAATAAATTTTAAGAGGTAATAGAGGTGATATAGGACAAAACATTGATACTGATTGACATAAATAATACCTGCTATGGAAATGGAAATACACAATGTCGTTTTTGATATCTTATCTGCTTAATTATTGGTTTGTCACTAGGTGTTTTTCTTAAATTTTACTACATTTTAGTATTTTTTTATTCCTCTTTTAGATAACCACTATAATTGAAATATCTTACATTCATAGTGTACTAATGTACCTAAATGTTGGCAAAAATGCATAAAATCAGATAAAATGAAAATGCGTAGTGTATCCATAATAACTCTTGTTTGAAACATAATTTCCCTTTCCAGCCAGACCTCTAGAGCTACCACCGCACCGCCAACCGATCAATACGTCTAGCCAACAGTCCCAGCACCACCCGCTCATGTAATACATAAAACGAAATAATAAACGCGCACATAGGGCGCTACAGACGGCACGCGTCGCATCAAACAGAACCAAGCAGGTGAACTATTGTATTTCATCACAATACCATCCCTTCATAATGCACCATTGATAATGACCGCTCAGGTAGATAATCCTCAGGGGCGCTCCAATTATCCCGCATTAAAAATATCCACTTACACCAAAGAGATAGGGTTCAATTTTGATACAAAATGCGAGCATTTTAATATCACTATCAGTTTGACAGGTGCAGATAATCAGATCGAGAGATGTCAGAGGGTGATTTTTAGTCGAAGCATCAAAGGTTTCGCGAAGTGTTTGAAGCTATAGAAATGAATGATTTAAGGATTTCGTATAGCCGCTGTTGTTAGGCACCCAAGCTAGAGGAATAAAATAAAAAGTAACTTGCTTTCGTGGTCGCTCGACGGCTCGGTTTTCGGTATCTTCGACTGCCAAGCGCCTTCCACTGAGAATACGGCACACGGCAAAACATATACATAAATAAAAAGTGCGTATAAACAACAAGTGCAAACATAAAGGACATGCTTACAAATTTAATGTGTAAATCAATTAACTATTGCAATAAAATTAAATAATGATTCTATTTAACTAATCCATAGCATCATGCAATAATAAAAATCATGCTCGCACAAACTAGAAAAGATATAAAATTACAAATTTTCTAGTTGAGTTACTTTAACAGACTTTTTTATTTTGGACTATTTGGGAGTGTCCGAAAACACCTTCCAACCCATTAAAAAGCAATGTAACAAAATCTGCAACGCAAATTAAAAAAAAATAACAATTTTTATTTCCGACACTGCTTAAAAATCTGTAAGTACTACAAACTTAAGTTCTACTTTCAAAAATAAACAAAAAATAACATAAAAATCAATATGCATGTACTTATTCAATGTGTACGTACTCGCAACAGTGATGAAGGCATGCTGAGCGTCGGCGTTGGGACTGGACTGGCCCGAACTGTCGCCATTCACCTCCACTACGGTACTCGATACCTGAAGGCCATGAAAGTATAATTTGAAGCTACGATTTTACAAAGGTGTGATTGAACTCGATATTGTTTAAAGAAAATCCTATAAAGCGATCGTGCTGCATCTTAAGACGATTGACCTTCGATCTTCCAACCATGTTGCAACCCATCAGACACTGATTGTAATCAGCATCCGCAAAAAAACACGCAGGCTTGGTTGCTTGCAGCTATTGCAATTGTTGTTTAAGCCGGATCCTCCCCTATAAATGTTGGAACCCATTGCTGGGAACTGTCTGCCTGGTACACTAGCACATCACTTGTTTGACCTGAGACGCAGAGAGGACGCATTTATAAAAATGCGTGTGCGTATCTCTTCATCATCAAACAGATCCAGAAACTTGCTTTGCCGGTCTGCGCCACTAGAATCACAAGGCCTGTTCTTCTTCATTGTATGGCAATTATTAAAGGGTTGCCACGTGAAGAAGGCGTGATTTAAGTAAAAGCGCCAAATGACGAAAACAACGGGTTGTTTATATAAATAAAGGATAAAGAAATTATCATATATTATACGTCCCCTTTTAGATAGTACTCAAAACTATGCTGGATCCAAGATTTAGCCTACTAGTAGAAGACAAAAAAAGAGTGTATTTTTCTCTATCCTCACCTGTTGTATGGCGTGCTGCAGATGGATAGAGTTCGGTAACTCCGGTATGACGATCAGCTCCCGCACTGTACTGGGCGACGCGCCGCCACCCGCGCCATTGCTCTGCAAAGAAGCTCACATCACTACTTGTACGAGTCGAAGGAATTAATTAATAATGATAACTAAAAGATATGAAGAGAAGGTATCCAGTATTTATTCAAATTATATATGCGGTTGTGGCATAGAGTTGCGCAACATGCGCAGAGCAGTCAGCTAAACTCCAGGTGTGGTCGTATAGTATTTAAGGTTTATTTGATTTGACTGAATACGATGAGGCCTAACGTGCGTGATGTAGAATAGATGCACATAGAATTACTAGTTTTGACACCCTCGAGCTTAGAGCTTTTATACGGGATTAGTATTTTTTGTGAATAAACTATTAGTATAAGTTAAAAACAATCAGACGAGACGTGCCGAAAGCCATGACGAATTTTGTCTTGACTTGCAATGCGCTTTTTACCTACCTAGATGGCGCTGTCTTTATACAACATTAATTACAGTAATCATTAACACGACTGAGTTTAAAAAATAAACAATTGCAATGCATTATACACCTTCTATAAAACTCAGTCACAGCTCCTAGGTAATGTGGTATCGTGGTTTTAAATCTTACAACGGTTGAGAGCTTTCGATAAATGTGCAAGCACCGTGTTCAAATCTCTGGTTGTTTCGTTTTATGTCGCTCATCTGGTACACTAGCATACCGCGGTGCAGTCATAGTTTACCACACTTTAGTCGAAAAAAGTATCTCATCAGAATCGTAGAAAAGGGGTCTATTCCGGGCAACGATTATCTTCGACGTCGAAATCGAACGATTTTCTTTTCTTATGAACAATCGAATCGACTGAACTTTCGACCGGTCGACTGTCGTATCGACGTCGCATCAATTCCAAAAATCGTACTTTGACGACCAGAATAGACCTACAGGACGCCCTCAGGCTCGGTGGAGAAAGATCTTTGCAAGGTGGCTGGCAAGAGCTGGATGAAAGAAGCCGAGGATCGTGCTCAGTGGCATGCAATTGGAGAGGCTATGTGCAGCAGTGGACTTTCATTGACTGATAATGATGATGAAGTTGAAATATCTCCAAACACCGAGAGTTCTTCCAACAAGCTATCCTCGGGAGCCAGTTTCGTTCTAGTCCTACCTACCATCCACCACCGCAATGCTTACCTAAGGTGAGTTGGTGGACAAAGGTTAGCCTGTCAGATAGAAAACAAAATATACAGAAATATACAGTCAACGTACCTACCCACATTGGCACTGTAAAAGAGCAAGTTATGTACTGTATATGTGATACAGAAATAATTAGAAACTGATAACTCATAGATATCCTCATATTGTCAATGGGTATATTATCGTATCAATGTTTGATAAAGTTATTAATCGGCTTTGGATACTAAACAACAACGTCTATTCGTTTTTTTTACAATTAGTAGATGAAAGTCGTTTGTCTGATTTTAAATGTCACATCGCCATGACGCTTATAACATAAACAGTGCAAGCCGGAACTTTGATTCAATACGAAAAGTGTTAAACTCGAACTCTTCTGCCCCCATTGCACTTTATAAAATCCAAACTACGCATTATACTCAAAACAAATAAACACCTAAATTCACAACCTCTACTATGTTCTAACACATGGATCGCGAGTGCCGAAAACGTTCTCTTGATACACAATTCACGTGAGGAACAAGAAGCACAAACATCCCTTTTGAAAATGTTGAGAGACTTGCCAACAGTTTGACGACCCTTGAAACTCAACGGTGTTTGATTGCTCAAATGTTGACGCACCGCGAAAAAATGTTATTTATAAAAGCTATAAAGGGGCTGATAGACACGCAAGTCTATCATCAATAATCTGGGAGTCTTCAAGTCAAGAGTGAACAGGTATATCTTCTAGGCAAGCATGCTACATTTTGGCCGCATCTTCACTTCTCATCAGGTTAGATATTGGTTGCAAATGCTTGCCTAACGAGCATTAAAAAAAAGAAGGCATGTCAAGTGTTACACCTTTACATATTACGAATACCAAAGGTCTTATAATACCTTTTTCGGATTCTATGGGGTTCGATTTCTGGCAGAGATATAATACGCGGTTTTTATAATTCGCAATACCACAACATAGCAGTTCTGTTCTTTCGTGGTCTTTGGCTGTCGCTGTAACGTGCGTCGCAATGACATTATTCGCAGTAATGTAATACAGTCATCCCGATCATAACTTCTCTAATTGTTTTTGTAATTATTTGCGTAATGTGAATGTTTCCAGAACCCGTGCAACTAATTCGAACTTAGTGCGGGGCTGTGGTTAGTGTAGTATTTACTACACTAGCGCCTCTAGCGGCGAGTTAAGGCATGTTCGTTCAGCTTTCTCTTCCCAGAGATCATCATCTGTCTCACACTAAGGATACATAATATGTACTCTTCCTGGAGGAAAAATATAAGAGTATATAATTGATTCTTCACTCGCCTTTAAACTGTGAACCCTTGTCTATAAGATTTGACATGAGTTCTATTAACTGGCCACCTGCCTGACGTCCTTGGAAATTATTGGTTTGAGTCACCAGAGCCTCAAAGGAGACTTAGGGAGGGACTTCGGAAACTATCACCCAAATTTCATAGATGTTATCTAACTATAAGCTACACTATCTATACAAACCTGGGCAGGCGCAGCCAGACGCGCCGCCATCTCAGGCGAGGCGGGAGGTGATGATTCCACTAAGACCTCGTCTCCGGCGCACTCAAAGTCTGAAACACATTGTTGCTCTTTCATTATATAGGTACCCGGATAACCGAGCTTTAATCGGTTTTTTTTACGGTAAATTACGTTTTCTAAGAATGAAACCTATAGCTAGCTAGATCGATTTATCGCCCCCGTAAATGCTTACGAAATTTCATGAAAATCGTTGGAGCCGTTTCCGAGATCCTGATTACACACATATATATATATATATATACAAGAATTGTTCGTTTAAAGGTATTAAATACAGTACTCCTCCCATTCATGAATCCCTTGGATGGCTTTTGAACCTGATACCCGCTGCTTAGAATGTAGATTGTGTAACCAACTATGCCAGCCAGCAGTTCACCACAAAGAAAGAAGTGTACACATTTACCAACAAGCTATTTTTAACTGTAAAATGGACTACAAATGGATGGATACAGAAGTGTGCCCTCAAAGCCAGGAATGCTGACTTAGTAGCTTTATTTACCAGGTATTGGAGAAAGGTTTTTTTTTTACGCAAACACATTCACAGCCTCACACAAAGTTCAAAGACTTGAATTGTGGGTTCTGTAAGCATTCACATCACACACACATTACACCCAGAACCAGAAGCACAAATATCTTTTGAGAAGGAATTTGTGCTCCTGTTGGAAATCGTACCCAGGACCCACGGCGCAGAGGGCGGTGACCTGTCCGCTGCGCTAACTGGGTCGTCTAAAACTAGTTAAGTAGTAGTGTAGGTAGTAACTACAGAGTTCATAAAATTAAGCCTTCATTAAAAAAATTACATAATTATCATTATTATTTACTATCCATGCATGTCAACCAATATTTATTATTATTATTATTATTATATTGTATAAAATAGTTTTTTATAGTTTTACATATAAAATAGTTTTGAAACATTATATTATATACCCATGCCGATGGAATTTCCTAATTTCATTCCTCACCTAACTCTATCTAAGAGTTTTTTATATTGTAATACTCATCCTACTACTATGTCATCCTAATTCCCATCCCAGCCCACTTCCCATCTCACTTTCCACTATTATATAAATTAGTTAAGATGTTTGTTGCTTAATCTCTCCAAAAGTATTGGCTAATTTGTTGGCTTTTTGCCACTATCGGTGAGATAGTGGTGAGTATAGTAGATAGATAGAAAATACTTTAAAGATCCATTATATAATATTTGAAAAAAAAGGTAATGAACCAGTTTATAATTAAAATGTAACATTGGGCTGCTATATCAATCAAAAATAGATTTACCAGGCAATCTATAGCTCCCTTTTTTTTTTAATAAATCAGTCATTTATTCTTTCTAATATATGTTATTTATCTGTAATTCCCTACTTTACACATGAAATAGTTTTCATTATGAAAGAAGATTAAACCGTGGTGCAAAGCCAGTTTATTATAGTTGTTAATATATTGTATTTTTGAAAGATTTTAATTTCACAGTTTGAGACTAGTTGACATGATCCACCTGACCACCCCAGCATACACTGATCAATAGCAATTATAATAATTGAGAAAGGGGAAATGCACCCTCCAATATTGAGTTACCTGCATTTAATTATGAAACCTTATATCTAAATTGCAAAAAGGTTTCAATCAAACAAGAACATTTTAAGTGTATAGAGAAGGTTATATATGTAGTAGTGTGTGAAATAGAAATAGAAATATACTTTCTTGCTCTAAACTGTGTACATATTGGTGATGTAACTCTCACTTGAAAAACTTGTAGGTAAATAAAATTGTAAATAGTTCTTAGTACATTAGTTTTCTTTGGGAGTCTTCAAGTGTCAATGTATCTCAGAAAATGTACTTGTGTCTACACAAGAGTTACATCTTCAGCTAAATCCTCACTTAGCACCAGGTGTGATGGTCAAATGCTTGCCGATCAAGCATACAATAAAAAAAAACAGTATTTAAACGTCAAAGTGATGTAATGTTCCTACTTTTAGTTTAGGTTGTGACTGAATTACTAAAGTTACAACAATAACATAAAATTATGTTCAATTGTTTTTCATTATATCTAAAAAACAAAAGAAATCAATCATCATTCTAAAAACATATCAACAAATAAACAAAACTGTTGTTAATGGTTGCATAACACCATCCTAGCAGCGGAGATGTTATTGATCTGCCGGGGAGATGGCTGCGGAGAGTGTATCCTGGCAACACCTCATCCCTCCGCACCTTTCATCTCTACAGTACTCACTTTCCAAGTAGAACACATTTTCAAACCCCATCTCAGACATTTTCGCGAAAACAAATCAAATTTAGCCACAATTCAACACAAGCACAAACAGCACATTATGGTGACTTCACACAGACTTAGTGATATCAAGTATTGATCAAACAACAGTATCTAGGATAGATGTTTATACTGTCACTGGGTTTAGGTGTTTTCTGTGTGGGTAGCCGTCAACAGTGTGAGTAGTTGTGTGATAGGGAAAACGGTAAAATAGTGGGGTGTGCAGGTGGTGTCACGCTCGGACGATGCCACCTGCCATGTGCCGTTGATGCATGGCTAAGCAATGTACTCATTTCATATAGCTCCCTATTTTAGTGTAATTATTGTAACAGATATTATTCTTTGTATTAGTTGTGACCACTGTCAATATCTATATACCAATGTGTTGAATATTAGTAGCAAAGTTTGATTCCTTATATTAGTAGATACTGATTTGTAAGCTACCTACTAGTAGTAGTTCGTTTTGAGTATGTGTACAATAATTATAGTAAAATTGTTATTCATGTAAATGGACTTTGTTCATATGTATAGAGATAAGTACTTAATTTTATATATAAATACATACTTACCATGAATATATGTGTACCTACTGGTATGAATGTGATTAAATGTGCATGATGTACGGACTCTCTCGTCTGATTTAGTTTACATTCGCAGGTGAATATAAGTATCGGGCGCGTGCCGTGCCAGTCGCCGCCGTCCCTCCTCAATGTCGTGATAAAATGATACGTAGCGGGATCGGGGGGACCTCATTCGGGAACTCTCCCTTCAAACAGGACGCACGCGAAACATCTATAATCCACAACCTCTATCGACCTTAGAGGAGTGATTATTCAAGCTATTTTCGTAAAAAATATTCATAAAATTAATCGAACTCACCTGCCAGCCATACTTCTATCTGTCAAATATAACACGCCCGAAACTAATTTTGACCTAAACCCCGCAAAATGATTAGTAGGGTCCAGCACACAAATTGTGCGAAGCTCGGGTCCCAGTTACCTAATCTTTTGAAGGAATTTTAAGTAACCCGAAACAATTGACATCAATGATCAATGTTGTTGTCCTGTAGCTACGCCCGTTTCCTTGGCTACGGAGAACCCGGCCAAAATTCAGCAGCTAGCTGAGTAGTGATGCGCGTAACGAATGAAGTTAATTTTCATCGTAAGTAATCGATAGTCGGTTGCAATCATGGAACATGAAGTGAACCACAGAAAAACAACGTGTTCTTTGTTCCCAAAAAAAATAGAATAGTTATATTTTATTTAGAGGAATTGTGTCTAAAGTGTGTGTGTAGGTATATTAATGAAGCGATCAACAGTGATAATATAATTATTTGGGTGTACGTCCTATATAGCCCAAAGCCAAAAATGGCAATAAAAATGATATGAATGAAAATTTAACGACCAACGAGTAATTTAAGGTAACTATTAAAATATTCTTTGAAATAAAAATGTAATTTATATTTCATCATTCATTTAAATTTTATCATTTATATCTATTTATAGGTGATATGAGCAACGTTTCTTTTATGTCTGATATGCATTTGACTACAATCTTACCCGATGAAAAGTGATGATGAAGCTAAATTCACTCTTGACTTGAAGACTTCCAGATTATACCGTTCGAGGAACAAAGACGAGGGCAATAATTAAACGTACATATACATTATATTATTGCTCGGTATTTTGTAACAATTACTTATACCTGCTCTACAAAGCAACATCTTCGCCCATCGTTACCTCACAAACCGGAAAGGAATAAGCTTTAAACATATTATCATAAAAAAAAAATATTTAGAAAAAAAATACACGCTAAAAGTTGTTTCATTTGAAATTATTATTTTACTTTCCTATTAATATACTTCTCTCTGTCTTATTTTATCATCTTAGTAATTTTATAAAATTAGTACATCACTATATTGTCATTTCTTACTATCTTTACTTTAGCATCATAGGAGATGGTGTTGCTACTTGTACAAAATGTTTTGTACTACTTGGTTTTTTTTTTGTGTGGTGTCTAGTAGTGTTCAGACGAATGCTTAAATAACAAAATCAATCTTTAGAAATTTTATCACCAAAAATAAAATAATACGTTATCAGTGATAGTCCTTATTCCTTGCACTATTAGAGCTAGAAAGCTGTTAGCATAAAACAGTGTAGTACATTTAATACTCTAAGAATCTTTGTCCTGACATACTGATTCACTGACTGACTGGCTGAATTAGAGACAACGCACAGCCCAAACCGCTAGTCGTAGAGACTTGAAATTTGGAGAGTACGTTTGTTTTAGTACAAAGGGGTGTACGAAGAATTTTTGGATATTCTACCCCGAAGAGGGTTAAAAAAGATTTTTTGGAAATTTTAACCCGAAGAGGTCTGAATAGGATGAATTTTTTTTTATAAAAGTTCTTTCATTTTTGGAAATTCTACCCCAAAGAGGGTTAAATAGGGTGCAAACGTTTGTATAAAAGTTCTTTGTTTTTTAACTTATAGCGATGAAACTTATAGTTATTTAAGTAGTTCATTTGATGTAAAAAATACATTATCAATATTTTTTGCCAGGGTTGCATAAGGGGATGAAAGTTTATGTCGAAAATTCTTTATTTATTAAGTTTTACTGACGGAAATTGGTATTTGAGTAGTTCATTGAAAAAAGAAAATGTAATCTATATTTTTGCCAGGCGTGCATTAAGGTGGTGCAATACGGAATAAAAGTTCATAAGGAAAGTTTTCATTTATAAAGTTAAAGAGATGTAAATTGTATCTGAATAGTTAATTGAGAGATAATTATTATAGTAAATTATAAATAAATACTCTATCGCGTAGTTAACTCTATTATTAGCACACTAATATTATAAATCCGAAAGTTTCTGTGTAAATATGTTAATGTGTAAGTATATTTGTTTTATCTTTACGCTGTAATCGCTAAACTGATTTGGCTGAATTTTCGAATGTAAATAGATTATACTGAGGATTAGCACATAGACTACTTTTAACTAGATTAACGTGGGCGAAGCCGCGGGACACGGCTATAAATAATATAATATTAAGTATCATTAAGAGTTCAAAATTCTGATTAAAATTCTTTAAAATTTTTATCATATTTCACAGGCCTAGAATTTAAAAACATCATGTTAAATATGTCGTAGGTAGTAAAATGTAAACAATTGATGTTTAAAAAACTAGTACCCGTAGTATATTCTTGGCAATTCTTGTATATATATATATATATATATATATATATATGTATATATATATATATATATATATATATATATATATATATATATACAAGAATTGCTCGTTTAAAGGTATTAGATAGATTTGATACTAACTAGTTGACTATAAAACTTTTACCAAACTGTTAACATATTAGAAATGTATTGATAACTAGCCGCAACCCGCGGCTTCGCCCGCTTAAACAATTTAAATAGTAGCCTATATTTTCATCTCTATGCACATTCGAATTTTATCTAAATACGTTTAGCCGTTACAGTGTGAAGAGAAAAGAAATATATCTACACACAAAGTTTTAAGCTTCACATTTATTATATTAATGGTGTGATAAATGTCAGACTTCCTGCAGATATTTCATGCTGCTACTATTGATTTCAAAGTTCCGAACCCTGATTCACCTTGCGCTTCGCTTTGACTAGCGCGTCGAATGAATAGAGTTAAAGTTTATTAATATTATTATTGATTTAAACTTTACGAAATGTAGGTTTGTCGTGCCTCGGTTCAAACTTACAGCCCAACATCCCACACCATAATCAAATACTTGTATAACGGGTGTTTGGAATATTAATTTTAAAATGAATATGAAGTGAATATTTTTTTTTTATAAATATGAAACTGAAAACGTATTTCATACTTGATATTTTCTACATTGAAAACCATTCATACATACAACTGATTTTAAAAAACCTTACGTACAAATTTTTTTACCATCCTAAGTATGTACCTAATTTTATACTATACGAGTATAGGCAAACGTTTGACCTCTATCTCACATGAAGGTAAAAGACTATGTGGTGTAAGATGCAGCACGCTTGCCGAGAAGGTTAAGGAGATATCGGGAAACACTGACTCAAACTAAATCTACATTTGGAAATTTTGATATATATAAATAGATCATAAGTAGGTAGATAACTACTCATGAACGAAATTATTCACACATGTACGATAAGAGTTATTGTATTGTGTATAAGAATACCTACATAAACCTAAGGTAGGTACTATCGTTGCTTTACCTTCATAGCAAATTTTAAAGGCAACTATAGGCTCACAGAAGTCTCCACTTGCTTCCGAAATAGGCAGTTTAAAATTCATGTTCCCGATTTAACAGCGTCACTTAACCTCTATTGCTTGATAAGATATATTTTGATATGAATTTGAATATCACCTTGGTAATTAACTTATTTATTTCCTACAAACTGAATAAATATTTGTGAATGACAATGAAATGACGTTTAAGTTAATACTTGGTAGGTAATCTTTTATAATCTAGATGGCTGTTATGAAATGGTAATTAAACCTCCTTGTAAACTCTAAGGCGGATTTACTTATTTGTTTATAAAATAATATATTTATGTATATATATTATTATATGAACTAATAATGCTTCTAATAAATGGGGTATATGGGCGGCATAACACCTAGTCTACTTGAACGTGGTAAAGGTGGACTTGCCATTCTACGAAGGCTCCGGTGATTCACAACTGATCGTAAAAAAGTAAGCTAATTCCTGTACAACACCCGCATAAAGTGGGGTAAGGGTGATAAAGATGATAACCGTTATATAATTAAACTAGGAAATAGGAATATATTAATAGGCATAACATTTTTTTATGTTTTTAAAAAAATAAATTTCTTAATTGGTATTGGTATTGAGGTCTGCTGTTAATAAATGGCCCTAACCAAATTTTTTTGAGTATTTACGAGTATGTCTGCGGTCCCCTAAAGCAGAAACAAATTCAAACTGCTATGTCAAGCCAATAAGCTAAAAAGTACTAACAATATACAGGTCTATCACCTAGAAATCTTAGAAGCAAAAAGCATAATCTTACAGCTGAAGTAGTAGTGGTCAAATTTCATTCAGATATAAGAAAAATAAAATAGTACGCTTGACTCCGAGGCAATTTGTAAACATTTAAAATGTAAAGCAAGAATTAGGTTCTCAGTCTCAAACGATTTTATTTTCACTTCGTAATCAATCAATTTCTTCACAAATACTGATACTATTTAGTTCACAAATAATAATATTAAAAAACGTCTGAAGCAAAAATTAAAATCAGTGGAGTTGAGAACCTCCTTCTTATCTAGGTTGGTTAAAAGATGTTGCGCGATCCAACGGTGTTGTTCTCACATGCATACTGTACTAGATTACGTAGTAAGTGTTCTGTTAGTACTGTCCCATCACTAACGCGTTAAACTAATTTTACTTCATCTCCTAGACTAATTGTCCAAATGATAATTATGCAGCAAAGGACTAATCATTATTGTATCTACATAAAATATATAGACGATGAAATAGTTAATTTGATAATAATTAATATTAAAAGCCACAAAAAGCAATCTAAACATGTTTGTTTTAATACTAATAAGGCTAACATTTTTGCTTTAGGTGTATTGTATTCATTTATGTCAAACTGTTTAGTCAGCATACGCCAATGAAGCGGCCAATTCGTTATTTTCTTACCACCGACGGAAAATGAGGGGTTTTATAAATTTAACGGGTGTATCTGAGTATCTTTCTGTGGCACTGTAGCTCAAAACGATTGAACCGATTTAATTTTTAAATTTGCTTAAATAGGTACCTTCTAGGCAACCATGTCCCGTCTTCTACCGCATTGTCACTTTCATCAGGGGAGATAGTGATCAAATGCTTGCCTGTCCAGCATTAAAAAAAACTTGATCGAGAATGTTCTTAGTTGTTTGGTGAAAATCGGTGCAGTCGTATTTCAGATAATAGCTATCTGCGGGTGTTATAAAATATAAAATTTCCCCCCTGTTTCTCCGACTTGTCTTACGTATATTGTTATTACGTTCTGAATACCAACTAAAAAACATAGCCAATGAAACACAGGGATAGTCTACCTATAATATATTTATTTATTATTTAAGAAACACCAACAGTATACATTTATTACATTGATTACCTCCGGTTCGCTCGAAGCGTTTTGCTTCTACGTTTATCATCCGTACAGCGAGGGAGTGGAACTCATTGCCTGCGTCTTTGTTTCCCGAACAGTACAATCCGGGTGTCTTCAAGTCTAGAGTAAATAGGCATCTTCTAGGCAAGCATGTCACATCTTCAGGCGCATCTTCACTTTCCATCAGGTGAGATAGTGGTCAAATGCTTGCCTATCTATCATAAAAAAAACAATTAATATTACATGTTATAAGGCTATGACATATGTCATAGTACTATATTATCGAAAGAATTTTCAGAACAGGCTCAGTTTGGTTTCAGAGAATACTATTTTAATTAACTGAAAGAGGTACTTTATAATATTAGTTAGGCAAACGTTCGATCACTATCTTATCAACTTATCCACCTGGGCGACGACGACGGCGATGGACGCGCCGCGCGCCGCCGCGCCTGGGTCTACTTATTCATAAGACTTGAGTTAAAGTTTACATAAGCGTTCACATACCCCTCTACTTACAGATTTGAGTTGGGTTTGGTTTAATAATGTGGGCCTTGGACTACTAAGAATAAAAAGGCTTCTAAGATATTTTGTATTATTTTTCAAAACAGATTCTTCAAGTATCTAGTACATTCATCATATGTATATAATAATGGTAGATTTTTTTTTACTTTCATAGTTCGTGAACATGCATGAGTGTAGCCAAATCACACGCAGTTAAAAAACGTAATCTTCGCTTTCGCTCCAAAACTCCAATGGAAGTTCTTAATAGTTTCTACCACTTTACTAGGGCATGACTATTTTACTATTACAATCTAATGATTTTTTTACTTGGCTTTGAATGAGCCTTAAAATTATGTCTAACAGGAATAATTTTATAAAATAAATAAGCAAATTGTTTTATATTTATAACTTGACACTGGCTGATGAACATAGAATGCAAAGCCAAAAAATAACTGAAATTGACAATGTCAAAATTACGGTATCAAAATGGCCGCATACGGTAGGGATGTCAGAAAAACCTAAAATATCTGTATAAATATTGTAGCGATATTTAAAAAAACTATTGATATTGCTTTAGTTAAATGGAAAAATACTTTCTGCCTAGTTTAGCTTCATAATTATCTTTCTAAATAAATATTTTACAACAAACAACTTACTGATATTCAATTTAAACCTTTAAGATGTTTTTTATATATGTCACTTTAATAATTGCCACTCTAATATTTTTATGTATTATCATATTAATTGCTATTTCTGGATTTGTGCCATAGCTTTATATATTATTCTATAAGTATTTGATGTTTTTAGCTTGTATGGTTTAGATGCTAAATGCCTTTGACAGACGGACGGACAAAGTTGCTGAACCATTCATTTTAATTTAGAGATCCCGGTTCATTCGATCAAAAACAGTTAAAGTTAGGTTAAGTTGAGTGCGCGTTCGCCTTTTAAGCCGCGTGTATCGGGTTCAATTCCCGATGGAAACACAAGTTTTGTCTTCAAGGGAATTTTTACTAGATGATATAATATTAAGTATTCTTATTCTAGATTTTCACATCGATAAATAATCATAATAATATACCTTAACGTTCTCTTTACTACATAACTTAATGTATCACTAAAAAATATCGTATCGAAAGAAATAATCTTAACATTAATAGTTATGTGACATCCCTATAAAATTTAAATAATAAAAAGTAGAAGTTGAGTGATTATATGATCTTTGAATGGAAGTAGAAGTCGTAAAAGTTTGTATGTGTGCTGCATTGCCTGCATTGTGATTTCTAATTTATTGATTTTTGCCCGTTTCATCTGCCCTGCTTTGTGATAATAACCACTGCCTGGTTACCTATATACCATTTACTTACGTAAAACTAAATCAGTATATCGTGAAAATGAAAATAATTGTAAAAAAGTTACAAGGTGGTGAATGTTCAGTTGAGGTAATTATTATACTTTGATGTTTTTAACTACATTAAACCATTTCGATTTGCTCTGAGAAGTAGAAAGTAATAGAAGACTCGTAACATCAAATCAACAATTTGAATCTTTTTTTTTAATTCATGATAGACAAACTTTTGACCACCATCTCACCTGATGGTAAGTGACGATGTGGTCGATGACGGTGACTTTGCTGTGAGAAGTAGGTAAAACAAACTTATATTGAAGCAGTGAATTATTTATTGACTACTAGATGAAACAGCACTATCAGAGACTTGCTATATAAATAACTTGCCGCGCCCCGCGGCTTCGCCCGCTTTAATTAAGTTAGAAAGCAGCCTATGTGTTATTCCGGTACCTAAACTGTATATTCTCAATTTCATCAAAATCGGTTTATTCGTTACGGACATACATGGTAACAAACATTCACACACACACACAAACTTAAGCATTTATAATATTAGTAAGATAAATGAAGTCTATATTCCATTCTATGTTATAGGTACAACCTACAATGCTTATAGCTGACATTAAGCATAAAGTAGCTGAACAGCTCAAAATACCAGTTGATGAGCAGAAGCTGCTTTTTCTCGGGAGGACTTTAGTAGATGAACATACTGTCAAATCCTATACGACCATTAAAGATGGAAGTAAGATTAATTTGGTTGTTAAAAAACCTGAAGGCCCCAGTGACGTTATACATAAATCCTTTTTGAAGATGGGCATGACTGATTTGGAAGCAAAGAATGCAACAAAAATGTTAATAATGTCAATTCAGAGTAATCTCCACAAGTTATCATGGGACGATGTAGACAGACTTGCCTTAGACTGCCTGGATGAAGCATCACTCAAGCCTCAACAAAGCGCTGAAGAAATCATATGACCTCAGGATGTGAATATGCAAATGATAAAGTACAATTTTGTTAATACTAATTGTGTTTCTGGATTGTCGATACTATTGTTATGGTTATGTTACGGAGTGTTATTGTTTTTAATTTGTGATGTGATCAATTTGTTGACTGAGGTTGCTGAACATTGACTTTTACAATCTCTTCTAACTTTATAAAATATTTTGTATATCCAAAAGAAAATACTTCCTTGTTTGATAACTACATGATGAAATTAAAGTTACTATTTGACTAAAACAGCTATACCGTGTCTAAGGAATGCGTGGCAAGGTAGGTAAGGGAATATAAAGCTGTAAGTTCACAAGTGAGTTTTGAAAGCATAACAAGCAGCTTGCTTTGCCTCCAGACTCGCCACACACATGGCTTTGGCAGCAGTTTTGTACAGCAGCTTCAGTCAAACTAATAATTGAAGTTGCTTACATATGCTATGTACATAGGCTTAGAAATAATTCACATTGACAATCACACAATGGAATGCCCTTGCCCAATGGCTCATGCGCTTCTTTTGTATTAGAAATCTTTTGCAGGAAGTGTTAAGCAATAAATAATTAGTGTCAATTTACAAATGCACTCGGTAGAAGGGGTTTAGGGCATTTAGTTTTACTTGCAAGATATTTATTTATAAATATAAGTATTCAGTTACCATTATAAACTGTCTTAAATGCAATAGGTGCCTGCCATACTGAAATTATTTCAATATTTTTTTGATAGTTCACAAAAACCTACCTCCTAACATTTGCATCCTTTTCTATGATGAAGCAAAGATAATTTAGTCACTCCGCTGAAGAAGCACATTTGGAATTCCAAGAAAATTACAATGCTATTTTTGAAGTTTCATGAAAAACCCGACACTGGCCATTCACAAGATGTGTGAAGCCAATTCTCCCGATAAATAAACTTATGTCTCAACTACAGATGAAATAATAGTCACTATAAAATTTTATCATGGTCAGGAAATTTTGGTTATTAAATAATATGCAAGTCTCATTTAAACTTGTTTTTATTTATTTATACATGCATTGTTTTTTTAACTATAGTAGAGTTTGATGGCAAGTCAACACCAATGTGCCTTCTAATACACATATAAATATCAAATAAATGCAACTTATCAACTATTTTAATCAATCTGTAGGGCTGCCATCTACTTCCACCAGCCTTATATTTTCTAGGCAAACCTATTTATGAGATCAGTCATGGACCATGGTATATTGGACTAATCACATAACACTCCAAGTTTCTTAACTAAGTTAAGAAGTAGCTCGTGGTAACCACATATTCGAATATACATGTATTGAAGACAACTTACATCTTCAACTTAATAATATTCTTGGTGGCAGCCCTAATCAAACATAAGAGGTAAGAGACTAGCATAGAATGCTGTTACTTCATAACACACTTCTGAGGATATCTTGTACAAATATTAACAACTTAGTCATGCACTAGAGATATTTATCCTTTAAGCGCCAGCCAAACAACACCCGATAACCAGTAAACTTTGCACGCTAATGATGGCTACTGTTAATGCCATCAACAAATCGCAAGATATCATTTTGGAAATATCCCTGACATCACAACTTAAAAAGTACTGTACTGATTGTCTCCAAGAGCAAAACTGCACAGAATTCGATCAGTCGGTTTGGAAGCTATGATGATACAGACACAAAGGCTTGCAATACGTAATGCACTGCATTTTGGGTTGGAGGATTAAAACAGTAAGTTCAACATATCTTGGTGTGCTAAGAGCTGTTTTTGTTTAACAGGCGTGGCCAGAGACTACTTAATATTACTTGGCGCTCAAAGGATACTTACCTTACTTTGAGACAATTTAAAACATTAACCAGAAAATAGCATATATTACAGCTAATAAACTGAAAACCAAAATATATTTTTCCAAAGACTCTAGCTGTAAACTACAGATAAAAGATTAAGTGTCCGAGGCACTTCTTTTACACAAACCTATGTCCAAACAATCACAACCTTACAATGAGCCTATAGAATTTAAATTCTCAAAACAAATATCATTGCTTTTAGTTACAATAACTCGATAACAAATATTGGCAATTATCGGAGTACGCCTTACAATAATAATGTAATTTACAATGTCATCTTTGTCAGATTATATAACTTTAATATTGCTGAAATATATTGTAACTTGTAGTATATTTAAATGGTATTAGTAGTACTTAGATATTATGGCTGAGCTACACAGATAGCATCTCAATGTCCCCGCACGTCGATCTGTTCGAGCGAAATGCGTCCTGTGTGTCGCAGCCATTAAAGTCAATTGTGACATTACTTAAATAGTAAATTTAGGAAGGAAAGATATTTCTTGGAGCAGGATATTTAATGCCGAATATAACCCAAGAAAACAATATTCTATTCATGTGACAATACTTATCACTTTATATTGTATAGGTAGTGAATTTTTTACTCCATTTATGTTCGAAACCTGTCAGATAAGAAAAAATAGTATATATTTACTATGAGTTTTTATGGTACACAAACGAAATAAAATACTGCCTGTATTCATCATTGTCTTGAAATATAAAACTATACAACACTAATGTACGTATTTCATTCACTTCATGGCAGTCGTGTTTTTTTTTAATACATGCTAATTGCCGCAAAGTATGTCATATGTAAAGACATCATTAGTTATTCAACAATCAGAATTTTAATTACTAATACAATATAGTATGGAAGTGTTTAAACCATCTGCAAACTAGTCATCCAAATACAAAAGTATTATAAAAATAATTGCGTTTTGATCGACAACTAATACCCATTTTCAACTCTTAAACACTTTATATAAAGACGAAAATCTTATGAGCAGTGATAGGTATTAAAACTTATAACTCAAGACAGCACCATAGTAGAAAGAAAGTTCTCGAAAACCGTTGGAATATCTGGTAAAATATCAGTAATGCAGTCTAAAATTCATTAAAATTTAATTTATACATTTCGTTGGTCATTTCATATAGGTATTTTAGAAAATACTATTACTTATTTACGTACATACAACATTCGGAGAAACAACAATACATTTTGTTCAACACTGCCACTATCTGTATAAGAACGGGACGGCCCCTCAATACAAATACTTAGTACTAGCCTTTGTTAAGTCCACACTTGAAAAAGTGTATCGGAGTAGCTAAAATTCACAATCACATTTCATCAGTCATCAAATCACTTGTAGAACACCACAAGGATAATATCCCCTATAAAAGCACTCCAGTGCATTTAGAACCAAACAGCGTTGACACAAGGTACATTATAGCATGTACCGTGGCTGGAATCAGTCGTAATCACTGTCCTCCTCTTCTGATGAAGACTCAGATTCTGAGCTATCGGGATGCCTCTTTGTGATCTCGATGCAGTTGTCCACATCTGTCAGTCTTTTCAACGATTTGCCTGCAAGATAAATTGGATTCAGTTTACACATACATGAAAACAGTTACCTCTTCATTTAATGTCAAACAAGTTCAAACTCGTGTGAAGAGTTCCACTGTCTAACCCTTTTTTCATTTTTTGGGACTTTTCATCGTCCAACGACTGTGTCAGTAGGAGTTTGCTTGACCAGCCCATAAGCAGACTGATAGAGCAACCTGGCGGCATTGTCTAACCCTTGGCTACATCATAAGTTACATATATTTGCAAAGTTTCAAATCGATACAACAAATTAGAAGTAAATTAAAATCGATTTCCAAGATTTTTACAATTAGATTTTGATATTACAATTTAATTATGAGTTACATATTATAATAATATGTATATATATTGATAAGTAGTGCACAAACATGTAGCCCGGAGGTTTAGAATCGACAACTAGGCAGAATAAAAAAAAAAGAAACAATTTACTAATCTGTCTGCACCACCCCCTGCAGGATTGTGCACTGCTTACAAATGACAGTATATATTAAAATTTTTAATACAAATGGTAAATTATAAAAAGTATAATATAAATCCCCGAACGGTATAATCTGGGAGTCTTCAAGTCAAGAGTGAATATGTATCTTCTAGGCAAGTATGTTACATCTTCGGCCACAACTTTAAATTCCATCAGGTGAGATGGCGATCGAAATGCTCGTCTATCTAGCATTAAAAATACCTAGGGGAATTTGTGTTTCTGGTTGTAGGTGCGTCTTATGTGTGATGTGACTATTGGTCGAGCTCAGTGTGAGGCTGTGAGTGTGCAAGCGTGTATGTTTAAACATAAGGTGTGTGTCGGCGTCGATCGTTGCAATACATACGTTTACCTGTGAGCGTGGTGAGCAGTCTGTTCTCGTTGGCGGCGGGAATGTTGATGGGCCCGAGCCGCTTGGCGAGCTCCCGAGCGCGGTCTGCGCCTGAAACTACACGGGAATACCAAATATACAAAATAAATTAATTAAAATCGCTCGAGCCGTTTCGGATTAGCTCGACCATAAAAATCGTGACACGAGATATTTAAATGTTGGACTAGCGCCGTGCCCCGCGGCTTCACCAGCGTTAATTAAGTAGCCTATGTGTTATTCCGGAACCTTAACTATCTACATTCTAAATTTCATCAACATCAGTATATTCGTTACGGAGATACGTGATAACAAACATTCACGGACACATACAAACTTTCGCATTTATAATATTAGTAGGACTAGCCGTGCCCCGCGGCTTTGCCCACTATTATATAGTTACAAAGTAGCCTATACCTCAGGTATAAGCTATGTTCATTCCATATTTCATCCATATCCGTTCAGCCGTTGAAGCGTGAAGAGGGAACAAACATACACACTTAGACACAAACTTTCGGATTTATAATATTAGTAGGATCGTAGGATTATAATAATATGTATGTAGTGTTGTGTCACCTCGGGAGCCCTCCTGGCTGCCGTCCTCAGTCATTGTGGCGCGTTCCGTGCGGTACTCCCCGCTCGCCAGCTCCCACACAAACAAGCACTGCAAACGGAAACGAAACTATTACTCTGATAAATACCTACCACTATACTCTTTTTTTTTCTTTTAATTTTGGCTTCGCAATCTTGTGCATTTAGCAAGTATCAAGTAATAATATAATATTTCAAGTATATTTAATAAGTCAAAGTCCAGTCTTAATCAAGTCATACTGCAGTAAAGTGGTGGAAACTTTACTACAACTTCTATTGGAACTTTGGAGCGAAGGCGAAAATCACGTTTTTAACTTTGTATCACTTGCCCACACTAATGCACGTTCACTCGGTATTAACGTAATAAACAATTATTATACATTAACAGTCGAAAATTCCATGTTTTAAAAATAATACAAAATCAACCGCATGGTTACCATGAAAATTTTTATGGAGGGGCGTGCATTTTTAAAATGAGAGATCTATAATAAGACTGCTTTCAGTGCCCACAATTTCGGTTGTTTTTTCACGTTCTAAGGCTCCGAACGACATAGCCATGGAAAAATGTACATAGTAATCTACATATGACAGTCAATTTCATCCAACAATGTTCATCTTGAACTTTCAGTTTTACTTCAGGAGCAGCTTTCGCGGGAATTCTCATAGATACTTGATATTATATATTATATTACGTATTCCAGGTCTAGTGTGTTTACCAGCTTCGATCACATTGTCACTTACCATCAGGTGAGATAGTGGTCAAATACTAGCCAGTCACAAATAAAAAAAAAAAAAAAAAAATTGACGAGTGGTTTACAACCATCTCTCGGGGCGGTCGTTCGATCGCGATCCACCGAGACACCGAAGGCGTTAGAGCGTTTTAACTCGCTCCAACGGAGCCTCCGAACGGGCTAGAGGGAAAGGTTGTAACCAGATCGTGGGCACCGAACGCAGCCCTATAGCGTGTCAGAAGCGGTGCGGGTAGGATACCTCGGCGGAGAATCGGCGGACTCTGCACCGGCTCGCACGGCCCTACACTTCCGGGGGGTGGCCTCGTGGGTTCGAGCCCCACACACCCCTTTCCTTCGCCCCTGGGAAGGAAGGGAAGGGCTTGGCTGTTCCATCGGCTCTAAAGTAAAGGCTGCGTACCTCGGCGGCGTACTGGCGGCGGTGCAGCAGGCAGTCGGCGGCGACGTCGCGGCAGGCGTCGCAGGCCGCCGCCGCGCCGCCCGCGCACGCCCACAGCCACATCGCGCACAACTGTACACACACGTAAACATCACGTTGACATTGATTATTAACTGACTTCAAAAAGAAGGTTCTATGTTCGACTATTTTGTGACCTCTCCAAAGCGTTCGACTGCGTGGACCATAAAACGTTTATTAGCAAATTAAACCATTACGGTATACGTGGGACTGCTCTTGATTTGTTAGATTCATATTTATCGGGTAGGCAACGAAAAGTAGGCGTTAATGGTGTGACATCTGACGGGTCTACAGTTAAAATTGGCGTGCCTCAAGGTTCAATATTGGGACCCTTCCTATTTTTAGTGTATATTAATGATTTACTTTATATGACAACTTCGCTAGCATTAGATAGTCAAACTGGGAGGAACCGTGGTAATGTTTTTAAAAAGACAAAATATTAATTAAACTTTAGAATTAATTTTAATATGTCTGATTCTTAAGACGACTAAATACAGAATGACTTAACCTAGAGCTTAGAACATACGAGGAGCCATATCCGCCTGTATGCATTCCTGCATTATCAGTTCGCGAAACGCCGACGTGTCGTCGCGACAGTGCGTAGGCGGGGATCAGGCGATGCCACCCGTGAGATGCTTAGATAGCTAAAAAGGCTGGCCGATTAGTAGGTGCGGATGATATAACTCCTCCCTCCGTAAGTTCGAGATTATCCGAGGGATGAGGATTATCTCGAGTTTTCCTCAACAATCATATTTTACGTATTTTATCCTTACATGCTAACAATAGAATACAAATAACTATGATTACATAAAACACTATGTTTCCTATACTAACACTTTTATCACTAAAAACACTTTCATTTTCTTTATCATTAAAATGTCCACTTCCACTTTTCTGCAATAAGTAATTTAACGCCTGGATGTCGCCGAGCTCGATACCGTTGAGGTTTACTGGTTTCTGGGTATTCGATAAATTGGTTATAATTTTGGGCAAGCTTATAACTGGAAACTGTGTGTAGGTTACATCTTTTCCTTGAATTTGATGCTTTTTCAGAGTGATTTCCTTTATTTGTACTCGACAGTCATCATCCATTGACAACAGGTATGTCCCACGGATGCTCTCCTGTGTTATATCATTTTCGCAGTATTTGGTAAGTAGAGTATCCGTCTTCGCGTAGACTATCCAGCGATTGGGCTGATTGAGGTCAACCTTGACGTCATCGATGGTAACGGGAACTGGATGGCAACTTAAGATGTTTGTGGAAAATCTCATAAGGTCCGTAATACAGCTGTCTTCAACCATTGGCGATATGTCGTTCTCGTAGCACAGGAAACGAGCGTCGTCGATCTCGCGGCATGGCTGGGAGAGCGGCTTGGTCTTTAAACCTTTCACAAGGAGGTAAGGATATTTAGGTAGGATAAGGGAAGTAAGGCCGTTATTGCTATTATACATAGGTAAAGGAATCATTTTATAATAATTATAGATTTCATTTTTAATTAAAGGGATATGCATAATGAATTTTATCTGATTTTGTTTTATGTATGCTTTTAGCTCTATACACTGCTCTATCTTAAGGATATTTTCTATATTTACTGGATACACAAATTTTTCAGTTTTCTCTATTTCTAGCAATAATGTTATCAGTTCGTTAGTGTCTACAACTGACTGGTGTAATAACTTAATTCTAGAAAAAGCAACAGCTGTTTCAATTTCATCCAATCTAATGTAAATGGTCTGAAAGTTATTTGTGAAAATGTTATAAACATGAATTATTTTATTACCGATTTGTAGAGTCTTTGAGGCGTTTAAACTACGATTAATATCATTCAGACTTTCATTTATTTGAATAAAATTGTTTCTCGTAGTGTTACTAATTTTAGTAAACGTACCCACCATTTCAGCGACAATAGTCATTTTCTGAGCCATTCTATCTTGTTTAGTTTTTAGGTCATACATTAACTTTTCGTACTTAACGGCGTCGTTGTGGTCGAGATTACCAGTAATAGTCTTAATTAATGAGCCTAGAGGATTGATTAAACCACGCTTAATCCTAATCGATGTAGGAACCAACTGTTTATACTTATCTATAGTAATATTCATAATGTATTCGGTTTGCGCTTGAACTTCGTTAAAATCTGAATCAAAGGCGTTGACATCAAGACAACTTTGAACTTGTTGTTTTAACTGAACATAGTTATCTATATTTAACATTAACTGATCGTAAATTAACTTTAAATCTAATACTTTTATAACAGTCCATTGATCATGGCTGACGCTAGCTTGACCTTCCTTTACAGGCAGAAGTCCAGGGTTCTTCTCAATCGATTGCAGATGAAGGGCCTGGCTGTGGATCACTTGGACCGCCAGAAGTACTAACCTGCGGAGGACGCCTTATGTCTTTAATTGGAACTCTAGTATTCCTATTTTGGGTAGAGACTGGTACGATGTTTCTCTCTATGCTTCCAATGACTTTAGCTTTCTGGTATCTTGCTTTATCTTTACTGCGTCTAGTATTAACTCCTTTCATAAATACCGTGTCTCCTACATCCATGTCAAACTCTCTCTCTCCACCATGTTTCTCTCTTACTGTCATCTTTTTCTCAATCATCTTGTCTGTTAGATACTCATAAAGGTACTTTGTTTTTCGGACGTGTTCCTTAACTAACTGTTGTGTGAATTGTTTATTAAACTCTACATGAAATGCGTTATTTGATTCGGTGTGTCCAAAAACAACTTCAAATGGCGTAAGGCCCGTAGTAGAATGAATCGTGTGGTTATAGGACATTACTGCATATGTCATAACAGACGCAGCGTCCGTAATCTTGCGTTCGTACTTTGCTATTCTATATATTTCTATGAGTGTCGAATGAAACCTTTCGACTATTCCCATAGAGTTCGGGTTATGCGGGGTACTGATATGTAATTCAATCTTATAAAAGGACAACATTTCTTTAATTAACGTATTGTTGAACTCTACACCGGGGTCGGAACTAATCCTTACAGGAACTCCGTATAGCGAGAAGTACTTAAGCAATGCTCTTACTACTTCCGGAGTAGATTTAGTGCTAATCTCGATTGCTTGGCCTAGTTTGCTGAAGGCATCTACTATTGTAAGATAGTATTTTCCTTCAATTGAAAATGTGTCAATAAACAATTCCTGAAACGGCCTAGTTTGTGTCTGAGAAAGTTGAAGTTCTGGTTTTAATGGTTTTCGTTCATACTTCATTCTTTTACATATCTCACAAGCATTTATAACACTCGCAACTACTTGTTCCATGTTATTCCAGTAAAAGTTACGTTTAAGAAGTACTAGTGTTTCTTTGATGCCTCTATGACAGTTCTTTCCTTGATGGTATTTTATCACAACGTCTCGCTGCTCGTTCTCGTCATCTACGTGAACAACCCTTTTAGTACATTCGTAAAACTTGATCGTTCCCTTCTGAAATAATGAGATAGTAACCTCGGAAAATAGTTTACGGTGCTTTTCATCTTCGAAATAAAAGAAGTATTTTATTTTTGGTCTAATATATTCTTTCAGGAACTTTTTCACTAGATTTGGGCTGTCTACAGGTAAGTGTATTTCTAGTATTTTTTGTTTAGCTTTAGAGAGATCTTTAACTGATAACTCGTTTCTGTTCCAGGTAAAAACAAGGACCTGATTCGGCTTGGTATCTATAGCCTCCTGTAATAAAGGTATGCCGTCTGTGTCTAAATCGCGGGCTGAATGTATCGTGCCTATACTGTCATTACTTGGTGCTTCAGATGCAGTAGCGGTACTGCTGTTTACGGATGGAATAGAGTACGGGGATCGTCTACCATTGTCAGGCAATGATGGGATGCTTCTAGTTGCCTCTGAATCTGATGAGATTAATATTGGAGATGGCGTTCGTTCTCGGGTAACTTTACGCTGGAGTTTATGTTCCTTTTTATCTAAATTAACTTTCATCGAAACGTCATCATTTTCGCCTAAAGCATTAACTTTAATACGTGATAATGCGTCCGCGTTGCAATTCTGCTTTCCGTTTTTGTATACAATGTTATAATCAAATTCTTCTAAACGCAGTTTCCATCTTGTTAATTTACTATTTGGCTCTTTTATAGAATTGAGCCAGGCAAGCGGCCTATGATCCGTATAAATCGTGAACTTTTTGCCATACAAATACGGCCTAAAATGCTTTGTAGCCCACACAATAGCTAAAAGTTCTTTTTCTATCGTGCTGTACCGGGACTCAGCGTCGTTTAAGGTACGACTTGCGTAAGCTATAGGCCTATCGCTGCCAACAGGGCCTTGCGAAAGGACAGCGCCGAGCGCATAGTTCGAAGCATCTGTCGTAAGGACAAATGGCTTAGAAAAATCGGGGAACTGTAAAAGCGGGGCATTTGTTAATAGCTCTTTACATTTTTCAAAGGCATCGATGTATTCCTGTTTCGTATAATCTATTTTATTTTTCTTTTTGAGGCATGAGGTTAATGGCTGTGTCAGTTTAGCGAAATCCTTGATAAATTTACGGTAGTAGCCTACAAGACCAAGGAAACTTTTGATTTCCGTTGCTGTTCGCGGTAATGGGAAATTAATAACAGCTTTTATTTTATCGTCATTAGGCATGAGACCATTTTTGGTGATTGTATGGCCCAAATACAGGACCTCCTTTCTTAGGAACTCGCATTTATCTAGAGTCACTTTTAAGTTAGTTTCCCGGAGTCTATCAAAGATATTGCGGAGTTTATCAACGTGTTCCTGTAAACTATTTGAATATATTATGATATCGTCAAGATACACAAGGCAGTGTATTCCTTGAAGGCCTCGTAATACATTATCCATAGCTCTTTGGAACGTTGCAGGAGCCGTCTTTAACCCGAAGGGCATTCTTTTGAATTCAAAGTGTCCGGCTTGAGTCGTAAACGCGGTCTTGGCTCTATCCGTCTCATTTACTTCGATTTGGTGGTACCCAGATGCAAGATCCAGAGTACTAAAATATTGGGATTTACCTAACTTATCAAAAAGGTCGGTTATATTAGGCAACGGGTACTTGTCGTCAACAGTTATCTCATTCAGGCGGCGATAGTCAATTACCATCCTAAACTTTTTTTCTCCAGATGCGTCTAACTTCTTGGGGACCAGATGGACAGGTGCGCTCCAAGGTGAGTGAGAATTTTGTATGACGTTGTCTTCTAACAATTTATCTACCTGTCTTTGTATCTCTTCGTTTTGACAAGGTGGGTGTCTGTATGGTCGGATATAAATTGGGTCTTCGTTCGCGGTTCTAATGTTGTGTTTTACCTGGTTCGTAAATGATAGTGGCAGTTTATCGCTATAAAATATGTCACGATATTCAAAACAAAGTTTGGTTATAGCATCGCGTTCCTCTTTGTTCATGTGTTCTGTACGGATTTTATTCAAATTTTCTTTCAAAACATCGTCTATTATACAGTCATCTTTCGCGACGTTTACCTGACATTCACTGCTTTTAAATACTGTTACTTCGAATGGTGCTGTAAAAGTTATGGTACTTCCGGTGTTTGAAATGTTTTGTATGATGGTGTCAGCAAAGAAATTGTCACAGCGGACAAGAGCGGAAGGCATACGCACTCCGTCTCTAAATTGAACAAAATCTATGATTGCGTCTCCGTGTTGTAAGTTTGTGGGAACTCGAACTCTTGTTTCAGATCGCGGCGGAATATTAACTTCGTATGGAGGGTTGTAGATTATGGGAATTGACGCGTTGTGTGTTTGTAAGACTTGGTTGCTCATGTCTATATTAGCGGCTAACTTTTTTAGTAAGTCGGATCCGATTAAACCGTCGTATCGTCCATCTACGTCATAGACGTAAAATTTATGGAAAAGCATGCTTTTGAATGTTTTTAACAATGGGATATATATAACTTCGTTGTGCATACTCTGCGCATGTGTACTAACGACTGTAAAAGGTTCGTAGTATTTGCGGTCGCTGAAAAACTCATTAACTTTAGCGGGACTGATGAACGATCGGCTACTTCCGGTATCTATTAAAAACTTTGAATTGATTTCCGGAATCTGTATGTGAGGCAATTTTAAAATACTGTCGCAATAATTCAAGTGTATTATGTCGCTGGGTTGTCCGAGGCTGTTTCCTGAAAATTTTCATGATCCTGGCTCGCGGGCTCTGTGACGACATAGTTATCTACATAATGACAATCTTCGGCAGATTGATCATTTTCGTCACACATTTCGTAAGCATAACCGTCGTTATAGCTCATATCAGGTGTATATTCCTGATATTCACAGGGCTCCTCCATATAGTAGAGGTCATTTGCTATCATATTTTGCCTAACCGGGGCAGTGCGCATAGATACATCGGTATCCTGAAACCTAGGCGCTTGTTGCTGATGTGATAATTTTTGAAATTGAGGTTGGTTCGGTATGCCGAACTTAAAACCTTGCTGTTGGGGAATGCCGTATCTAAATCCGCCATGTTGGAAAGGCGCGCGCGGTTGTTGGAACGGTGTTTGTCCAAAATTACGCTGAAATTGTGACTGAAACTGTGGTCTGAATTGATTTTGAGGCGTAACAAATCTATTTGGTTGTTGCGAAAACTGTGGTTTAAATCCATGGTTTTGAGGAATGCCAAATTTGAAATTATTGTTTTGGGGAATCCCGAATTTAAAGTTGGTGTTAGTGGGCGCCGAATTAAATGGGGGCTTCATAAAACCTTGAGCCATTGGTAGTGGTCTTAACGCATTTTGTGTGCTAAGTGGTGGTGCCGAATTTGGTTTATTTGTTTTATTTTTGGAGTTATACTGAAACTGAAAGTTTACCTCTTCAGTTACAATGCTTAAGGCCTTTTCAAGATCTGAACATCCTTTTAAACGAACAATACGTATCAAGTCTTCCGGTAAATTATAGAGAAATATGTTCAAAGCTGTGTTGTTATATATTATCATTTTAGCTGCTTTAATTCCTTCATCGACAAGTCGGTTAACTTTAGCAAATAAAGCGCTTCTAATATTTTGTATTCTTTGACAGAACTGAATATAAGACTCGCCGTGTTTAAGTTTTAAAGTTTCTAGCTCTATTGCTATACATTCTTCAGAACGCGGGTCGCCGAAATGTTGTGTAAGTAAATCTTTTAATCGTTCCCATGTTGAGATGCTAGGGTTGTCGCTTAGCAACGACGCGGCTCTACCTAAGAGTTTACTGCTAATAGCATGGAAAAGGTACAATTCTTGAGCTCTATTACCCTCGATTCTACTACCACTAAGCACAAATTCAGATTTAGAAATGAAGAGATTTAACAATTTTTCATCTCCGTCATATTTAGGAATTATACAAAGAATTTCTTTTGGAATTGGCTGAATTTTCTCTTCTCCCATTTTTCTAATTAATACACAATATAACACACAATAGAATATTTAAACACACAATAAAAACACAAAATCACTTATTTCTACAGAACTTAATAGCTAACACGATATATTTACCTATTTTAGTGCAAATAATATCACTTATTTCTTACAGGAAGTAAACACAATATATTTGCTAATCTAGGCAAATAAAATTACTTATTTCTAAAAAAACTTCAATAGTTAACACTTATATATGTTTATTTAAGTGCAAACAAAATCAGATAAATTGCACAATGCAATACGCCTAACAATTTAGTTTAGGACTTAATTTGGAAAAGACAGGGAATATGAGAATCGGGAAGTGAAAAGGTTTACTCACCAGCCGCTCGATCCCATGTCCTCCTGATTCTGCTTAGCCGTCCACGCACGGTGTCCCAAGGGAGACGAATTTATATTAGGTTCTGGATTCCGTGTTTCCTCGAAAAACTACTCGCAGACCGATGTAGGGACTCGCGGTAATAGCTTAGAAGGAAAACTTCGAAACATCCACAAGGCTGCGCCAGTCAAACTGGGAGGAACCGTGGTAATGTTTTTAAAAAGACAAAATATTAATTAAACTTTAGAATTAATTTTAATATGTCTGATTCTTAAGACGACTAAATACAGAATGACTTAACCTAGAGCTTAGAACATACGAGGAGCCATATCCGCCTGTATGCATTCCTGCATTATCAGTTCGCGAAACGCCGACGTGTCGTCGCGACAGTGCGTAGGCGGGGATCAGGCGATGCCACCCGTGAGATGCTTAGATAGCTAAAAAGGCTGGCCGATTAGTAGGTGCGGATGATATAACTAGATATTGTATTGTTTGCTGATGACACGTCACTTATTTTTAAAAACAAATAGGAAAGACGGAGAATTAAATGAAGTAAATTATGAATTAGATCTAGTCTCCAAATTATTTGCTGCTAATAACTTATTGTTAAATGCTAGCAAAACCAAGTGTATCAAGTTTCCCCTCCTAATGTTCCTTTGGTAGATGCAAATGTAACACTTGAAAACAACAAATTAGATCTTGTAAAGAAAACTGTTTTCTTAGGTCTGACTATGGACTCAAAACTGCAGTGGGGTCCTCATATTGATGTGCTTGCAGGTCGCTTGAGTTCCGCTGCTTTTGCGATCCGTAAAATTAGACAACTGACTGATGTAGCGACGGCAAGGCTGGTTTACTTTGCATATTTTCATAGTTTGATGAATTACGGAATCTTGCTATGGGGATCTGCTGCCGATGTTGAAACTATTTTTATTCTACAAAAGAGAGCGGTTCGTGCAATATATGATATGGGTCCACGCGAATCTCTCAAAGAAATAGAATTCCTAAAATCGTAACTGAATTACCACTGGGAAAGTTCAAATCTGTAATAAAACGGGCAATAATTAAGAAAGCTTACTATAAGACCACAGACTATATTAATGACAAGGATGCATGGAGGCAAACTGCACAGGCTCTTTCTAGCGATTACCATTATAACACCTAGGTTAAGAAAATTATGTATTAGAAATTAAGAATGTTTTTAAAAAAAATTAATGAAATATAATGCGCCGCCGAGTTTCTTGCCAGGTTCTTCTCGAGATGGCTGTAAATTCGCGAATCTGGCAATAGATTCATTAACTTTCATGAGTGCCTCTTTGGGGCCCATGTGAATAAATGATTTTGATTTTGACTATGTATAAATATATATACATACTATACATACATTTTACTGTAAATTTACCGATTTCTCTCCTATCTGTGACCAATTCTCAAAATTATTTTTTTGTTTGGTAGATTGTACTTCAAAGGCGATGCCATATAAATTTCACAAGGACCCCAATAAGGCACTTATGAAAGTTAATGACTACTGCCAGATGCGCAAAATTACAGTGGGGCCTTACCCTTCGATAAACGAGACGATAAGCAGGTTTAAACTATTGCCAAACTGAGACGGCAAGCTTCTCCAAATAATGTGTTTCATATTTAGGATGCATGCACTGCGGCAGGTCAACGTAACTCACCCCAGACAGACAACCGCTGGAGTGGCACACGTCGATGACGTGGCAGCCCCAGTCGAAGCAGTAGATGAACTTCTTGCCGTTGATCTTGCATAGCCTGCCGCATACCTCGTTGCAAAGTAGCTCAGTGTCCAGGGATCTTTGTTGGGCGCTATGGATAACAATCAATGTTTATAATATAACATTAAAAGAGGACAACAATTATGCATTACTTTTTGTCCGAGGCGCAGGCTGACAGTGTGTGTATGTGTGTGTGTATACACGTGACGGATACATACCGCACAGTGAGCGGCGGCAGCGCAGTGTTGGAGCACAGCCGGTCCCAGGCGCCGGCTGACAGTGTGTATGTGTGTGTGTGTGTGTATACACGTGACGGATACATACCGCACAGTGAGCGGCGGCAGCGTAGTGTTGGAGCACAGCCGGTCCCAGGCGCCGGCTGACAGTGTGTATGTGTGTGTGTGTGTGTATACACGTGACGGATACATACCGCACAGTGAGCGGCGGCAGCGTAGTGTTGGAGCACAGCCGGTCCCAGGCGCCGGCTGACAGTGTGTATGTGTGTGTGTGTGTGTGTATACACGTGACGGATACATACCGCACAGTGAGCGGCGGCAGCGCAGTGTTGGAGCACAGCCGGTCCCAGGCGCCGGCTGACAGTGTGTATGTGTGTGTGTGTGTGTATACACGTGACGGATACATACCGCACAGTGAGCGGCGGCAGCGCAGTGTTGGAGCACAGCCGGTCCCAGGCGCCGGCTGACAGTGTGTATGTGTGTGTGTGTGTGTATACACGTGACGGATACATACCGCACAGTGAGCGGCGGCAGCGCAGTGTTGGAGCACAGCCGGTCCCAGGCGCCGGCTGACAGTGTGTATGTGTGTGTGTGTGTGTGTATACACGTGACGGATACATACCGCACAGTGAGCGGCGGCAGCGCAGTGTTGGAGCACAGCCGGTCCCAGGCGCCGGCTGACAGTGTGTATGTGTGTGTGTGTGTATACACGTGACGGATACATACCGCACAGTGAGCGGCGGCAGCGCAGTGTTGGAGCACAGCCGGTCCCAGGCGCCGGCTGACAGTGTGTATGTGTGTGTGTGTGTGTATACACGTGACGGATACATACCGCACAGTGAGCGGCGGCAGCGCAGTGTTGGAGCACAGCCGGTCCCAGGCGCCGGCTGACAGTGTGTATGTGTGTGTGTGTGTGTGTATACACGTGACGGATACATACCGCACAGTGAGCGGCGGCAGCGCAGTGTTGGAGCACAGCCGGTCCCAGGCGCCGGCTGACAGTGTGTATGTGTGTGTGTGTGTGTATACACGTGACGGTTACATACCGCACAGTGAGCGGCGGCAGCGCAGTGTTGGAGCACAGCCGGTCCCAGGCGCCGGCTGACAGTGTGTATGTGTGTGTGTACACGTGACGGATACATACCGCACAGTGAGCGGCGGCAGCGCAGTGTTGGAGCACAGCCGGTCCCAGGCGCCGGCTGACAGTGTGTATGTGTGTGTGTACACGTGACGGATACATACCGCACAGTGAGCGGCGGCAGCGCAGTGTTGGAGCACAGCCGGTCCCAGGCGCCGGCTGACAGTGTGTATGTGTGTGTGTACACGTGACGGATACATACCGCACAGTGAGCGGCGGCAGCGCAGTGTTGGAGCACAGCCGGTCCCAGGCGCCGGCTGACAGTGTGTATGTGTGTGTGTGTACACGTGACGGATACATACCGCACAGTGAGCGGCGGCAGCGCAGTGTTGGAGCACAGCCGGTCCCAGGCGCCGGCTGACAGTGTGTATGTGTGTGTGTGTACACGTGACGGATACATACCGCACAGTGAGCGGCGGCAGCGCAGTGTTGGAGCACAGCCGGTCCCAGGCGCCGGCTGACAGTGTGTATGTGTGTGTGTGTGTGTATACACGTGACGGATACATACCGCACAGTGAGCGGCGGCAGCGCAGTGTTGGAGCACAGCCGGTCCCAGGCGCCGGCTGACAGTGTGTATGTGTGTGTGTGTGTGTGTATACACGTGACGGATACATACCGCACAGTGAGCGGCGGCAGCGCAGTGTTGGAGCACAGCCGGTCCCAGGCGCCGGCTGACAGTGTGTATGTGTGTGTGTGTGTATACACGTGACGGATACATACCGCACAGTGAGCGGCGGCAGCGCAGTGTTGGAGCACAGCCGGTCCCAGGCGCCGGCTGACAGTGTGTATGTGTGTGTGTGTGTGTATACACGTGACGGATACATACCGCACAGTGAGCGGCGGCAGCGCAGTGTTGGAGCACAGCCGGTCCCAGGCGCCGGCTGACAGTGTGTATGTGTGTGTGTGTGTGTGTATACACGTGACGGATACATACCGCACAGTGAGCGGCGGCAGCGCAGTGTTGGAGCACAGCCGGTCCCAGGCGCCGGCTGACAGTGTGTATGTGTGTGTGTGTGTGTATACACGTGACGGATACATACCGCACAGTGAGCGGCGGCAGCGCAGTGTTGGAGCACAGCCGGTCCCAGGCGCCGGCTGACAGTGTGTATGTGTGTGTGTACACGTGACGGATACATACCGCACAGTGAGCGGCGGCAGCGCAGTGTTGGAGCACAGCCGGTCCCAGGCGCCGGCTGACAGTGTGTATGTGTGTGTGTACACGTGACGGATACATACCGCACAGTGAGCGGCGGCAGCGCAGTGTTGGAGCACAGCCGGTCCCAGGCGCCGGCTGACAGTGTGTATGTGTGTGTGTACACGTGACGGATACATACCGCACAGTGAGCGGCGGCAGCGCAGTGTTGGAGCACAGCCGGTCCCAGGCGCCGGCTGACAGTGTGTATGTGTGTGTGTGTACACGTGACGGATACATACCGCACAGTGAGCGGCGGCAGCGCAGTGTTGGAGCACAGCCGGTCCCAGGCGCCGGCTGACAGTGTGTATGTGTGTGTGTGTACACGTGACGGATACATACCGCACAGTGAGCGGCGGCAGCGCAGTGTTGGAGCACAGCCGGTCCCAGGCGCCGGCTGACAGTGTGTATGTGTGTGTGTGTACACGTGACGGATACATACCGCACAGTGAGCGGCGGCAGCGCAGTGTTGGAGCACAGCCGGTCCCAGGCGCCGGCTGACACCGCCTGTAGAGGCACGAACCCTGCGCCGTGAGCGGTCAGATGCAGCGCCACGTGGTAGCCGGAGATGCAGTCGTCTGCAACAATGACGGACCTCATTCTCTACACCTAGCCTTAATCAAATAAAAACCAGCATCATTATGCATGCATAGTTATTGACTCTCGGGCTGACACGCAATTATTGTCTCTATGAAAACTGTTCAAATGCCGAAAGCATAAAAATTCGTTCAAGTGCAACCTGTGGACCTCCTACAGTTTTATCAAGTATTTTTATTGCTTTCTAACAGGAGCATGTTGTACACAAGTCATCTTTGTTCAAAACGCATCGGCTTTACTCGGAAGCAGTTTATGACTTGACGGATACCAAAAATCAACAATTTAAAGCCAATGAAATGGCTTAACATTTGCTCAAAATGTATTTCAAAACACTGACAGAAACTAGTAAACAACACTAACCACTAAACTTTCGACAAGCCGTATAAATGCATATGCTCATCGCTTAAATGCTAATTGAATGATAAAAGAAACAATGAAACGCTTTTTGAAAATCAAAACAAGTCGTATCAACTTCATGATATAATAACACTTAAACGTACCTTCTGAGTCCGTTATAATCGACGTTATCTCGTCGTCGCTCTCGACGAAGTATCTCGTGAAGAATTTGCTGCACTTAGAGTTCTCCGAGTGCACTAGGTAGGGGTCGTGTGCGCTCACCGGACAGTCCGAGAGGGTCTTGGAGGTGTTGTCGTGGACTGCGACAGTTTTCATAGAGCCATCGTCTAACATCTCTGTGACGCGGTACTCCGCCTCGCTGTTGCAATCTGACTCTAGAGACAGCCCGGGGCTTTTCATCTCGCAGCTTAATTCCGGCGACTGCGATCTGCTAATTTGATTGTGCGCTCGTAAAACTACGCTCTCGACGGACGGCGACTTGGCCCGCCGCGTCTGAGCCCTGCTCGTCCCGCCGATGAAGTACTTCCTATTACTCCTCAGCACCCGAAACGGCACGATGTTCTCGTTATTATCCTCCGAGAACTCGTACTTTTTATCTGCCAGCCGTCGCTTTCTAAACATGCTGAGTTTCTCGCATTTAGTTTCGGCTTCCTCGACGAACTCGTAAGCTTTCTCGGCGTTGAGCCTGTGCGTCTCGTTGAATCGAGACATGCTTTCGGCCGGACGTCGTCTGGGCGATCTTAAAGGTGGGCTTATGAGTGTTCGGATGGAAGGCGAGGGTCCCTCCCACTCCTCCATCAGGTTGTGAGAGATGGACGCCGCTTGGATGCACAGCTCCTGTCCCATGACGTCGGGCAGTTGCACGGGCCGCGACATCTGAATCGGCTCCATCTCGAAATCTGAGAAGTCCGCTAGAATGTTCTGGACGACGTTGTTTTGATATTTAGGAGACTGGAACGCCGCGGAGACGTCCGAGGCCGGCGTACCCGGGTTCGTATCTATCGAGTTCATACTGTTCAGGGAGTATTTTGTATCCTCGATGAGATCGGCGTCTTGACGGTTTGGTTTGACGAAGTCTATCTCCAGTATGTGGATAAAGTCTGTGTAGATGATGATTTGGTTCGAGTACGCCAGTTGTACCACTGGCTCGTAAATACTCGAATCGGAAGTGCAGAAAAATTTGGTGTGCAACGCGAAATTGTGTTCTAAACATCTCTTTTCCCAGGGCAAGACCTCTGCAAATAAAAATGGAGTTCTCGAGAGCTATTTTGTATCGTGAATTGAGTTTAAAGTGAGCCGTTTAATTACTTACCTTCATCTTTAGATAGCTCCGCACACTCTTTGCATCCCAGGCGCGGCACGCCGATAACGCTGAGATGAGATCTTTCAGAACACGAGTCTCTAGAAATTTTAACCATAATTAGTATATTAACACATATGAATAACTCGCTTAAGTCAAACCATTATCTCTGATTTCTGCTGCGACCATCACAGATCTTCTATGAGCAATACTTACGCAATTCCATAGACGACCAGCACAGCTGGGTTGTGTTTCCACTGCGCCATGGAGATGGTGACCTTGCTGTCGACGCGGTCTCCTCCAAACAGCGGCACGCTGTGCACCGGCCGGACCAGTCGGCCTGGCACCCACGATAAGAAGTGCAGGCTGGGGGAAATTTTATCATTATTCATTCAGTACATCTTATTTCTAACCTTGTTATTTACCATATGTTTATATTGTACTAGATATGAGCGCCGATTATCTAATGGCGGCATCGACAGCTTGACCTAGAAAAGCTTTAATATTTAATGATAATAGTTGTTTGCGACCTACTCATATATTATTCTATCCTGAATTGGGAGCACGTGATATTCCGTTTATACTGAAATTAGTTGCCGACTACAAATTATATCAAACCTTTTAAACCAAAAAATGCAAACACCTAAATAACAATAAAAATGACATTGAGCTTTTGTTTTCTCTGCTGCTACTTGAAATTAACAATTTTAAAGTTTGTTAACACAATTCCAGTAAAATACCTACTTCAATAAAAATGTTCACTCGCTCATTAAAAATAGTAAAACTGTTTTACTACTAAATGTAACTTCAAATTTAACTTTCTTTTTCTAAATGTAACTTTAAATTAAATTTGCTTAGCTCAGTATATCAACTCTGTTAAAAGGCTAATACTAGGCTATTTCTAATTCTACCTGAAGGCCCTTTGTAATTATTCCGCTACAGGCTAGTAGTAGTTTTTCTACCTATCTCTAAGCTTACGCCGCATTGGCGTTGTTTATAGATAGTATGAAATATTACATTCCTATCTCCAACATCCCAAAACCAACTCTACTAAGCCACTTTTCTTTCAGATTTTTTAAAAAGAAAGAAAAAATTCTGGCTGATCATAAATGTTAGATATATGCAGTATGTGGACTTTTTTGTAAATCTTATGCTTATAGTCAAGTTTATTCATTAGTTACCCCGGCATAGAAGGCGAATGCGCATCAAATTTAGCCGGCAGTACAGTTAGGAGCACAATATAGGTAACAGAAATAAGAAATAATAATAAAAAAAGTGGTATTATAGTAGAGACCGATAATGAAAAAACATGTGTGAACAAATTATATTGAAAAAAAAAACTAAATAAGTAAATAAAAACCAATGAATCCAGAAAACAGATTTTTTAAATCAACCTTTTAATATGTATGCCTATAAAACGGTCTAATAGCTTATTTTTCTGCAGTTTTTCTTTCGAATATTGTTATTTCATATTGAAAACAAATTTTTATCCCAATAAAACATAGCCTATGACGCTCAGAGAAGTATATTAGTGAAAATAACTAAATTATATCAGTTAGAGATTACCTTTTACAAACATACAATATTTATAGTGTAGATAGGCAGATGTTTGATCACTATCTGACCTAATGTTATGCAATGATGTGGTTCATCGTCACTTTCCATCATGTGAGATAGAGGTCAAAAGTTTGCCTATACAGCATTATAAGTATAATTAGACGCAAGCAACGCTAAAAAAACCGACTTCACCACTTTATCTTCGGAAGCTTGATCACTTGATTAATTTATTAAACATTATTGTCTATAACTCAAAAACTAGAGATTAGATCTTGTTCAAATTTCAATGGGACCACATGAAAAGCACCAGCTTTCAAATAAAAAAATCATCACAATCGGCTCATTAAAAAAGAAGTTGTAAGGTAACTTTTGAAGTTGGGTAAATGAGAACATCGTCAAAGTAGTCCACAAAATAGGCATTATTGACGATATTTCAAGAAATACTGATCAGATCTTGATCAAATTTAAATGGGACCAATTAGAAAGCAACATATCTCGAAGTAAAAAAAAAATTTTCGAAATCGGCTCATGTAGAGAGAAGTAATGAGGTAACACAAATAAAAAAATTAAAAAATTCACTCGACTTGAGTACCTCCTCCTTTTTTGGAAAGTCAGTAAAAAAAAAGGTTAACAATATAGCATGTTTACCTAGATACCTATTTACTTACTACTTGAAGATGTGATATATGTATTAGATTTTACTAACTGAGCCATGTGGTTTCACACGCATAAATCCCGGACCTGCGAGAATTCCAGGATAAAAAGTAGCGTATGTGTTAATTCAGTGTATCAGCTACCTATCTCAAATTTCATCAAAATTGGTGCAGTTGTTTGAGCATGAAGAAGTAATAAACACACGAAAACACTCACAAACTTTCGCCTTTATAATATTAGTGTGATTGTCGTGATTATGTAATTTAATTTTACAAGATATTTAGATGAAACTTACGTATATTTAGAGCTCTCCCTGAAGTACACAGTTATATTGGAGCTGTAGGTAAAACTGAGTAGGTACTGCCCACATTGGGAGAAACCCATGAATACATGTTCCCGAAGGAATGCTCTTGGGACAATATCCATGAGGCAGAACCGCAGCCTCGGCGGGATGCGCTCAAAAACCTTACGGCAGCGCCCATTCTTGCGAGAGGTGCTTCCAAAATACTGTAAAAAAGTACAGAGACATGTATTTTACCTAACCATATGAGTAACTTTTTACAGTTGGGACTGACTATACAACAGTAGAATTTTCAGTTAAATTTATTTTGTTAGCTCAGTGCTTCAGTACTGTTTCCTGCTTTGGGGTAACTCAACCAAAATTAATAGAGCTTTTCTATTGCAAAAAAAAATGCATATTTGTTATAGCAGAATCCATTCCCATAAAAGGTGCTTCCAAAATAGTGTAAACAAGTACACAGGCATATTTTTTTAATCACCTGTATGGATAACTTTATACAGTTGAAACTGACTATAGAATAATAGAATTTATTTTGTTAGCTCAGTGCTGCAGCACTGTTTCCTGCTTTGGGGTAACTCAACTGACATTAATAGAGCTTTCCTATTCCAAAAAAGATGCATATTTGCTAAGGAAGGAACCCACTGTATGTGTCATAAAAGTCACATTTAAGTTTTCTGAATAAAGGCCAATATTATTAGATCACTATTATTATTTTCACATGCCACCACATGGCAAAATAGAAGGAATAATATAGTATTAACAACAATATAATACTTTATTTAATGTGAAAATAATTATATCCTCATTTCATTAAATGCATGTCTAAGTTGTAGAGCAGGCACTATATAGTACACCTCTTGATAAGATAAAATTAATTCTGTAAGAAATAATATTAGAACTAGTGCACCTTAAATGGGATATTTTTATATAATTATGTTGCTTATTTTAATTTTACTGTAATTCAGTTAATACCTTAAACATTTAATTAAAATCTTAAGGACTTAAAGATGTTGGCCATAACAGCAAATAAAATCTCTTCCAGCCAACATAGTACTTATATTACAGGCCTACACATTATAAGATTTTGTACTATTCTAAGATTGTAGGATTATTATAATAGTTATGACTAAAAAATAATCATCGAGTAACATTTTGATGAAAAATACATATTTTTTATTAGCTAGGACTGAGACATGTTTCATAAGTTTAGCACTAATACTCCCAGGGAGGTCATAGATTAATTACATTATTAAATTGCATGCATTGAACGAGTGGATCTAAGCAGAGGCCACGTAACAAAACTTGTTATTGAATAGGCAAGCTATGATAAATGTAAAAGCATATAAAAAAAAGAAAACAAGCATAAACGAAGCGGGAGATGAAAGCTTCACTATTATTTAAAAAACATGAAGTTACACTTACCTCTCGATTAAACAATTTATGAGCGATGTTACTGCTATCAGCAGTTATGTTACCTTTAATATTACATCTTCTAAAAGGGGTTCCATTTATAATATTTGAATTAAAATTCTCGGGATCCTTGGTAACAGAATCCATGTTCGTTTGTTTGACTGATTCCGATTTTTTTTTGACAATACAATCAATGTTGCCAGTTGCGGTCACAGAGTTAATAAAATAGTGGAACTTTTGAAAATAAATAATACTAGTGTTAAGCAAAGAAAATAATTTACTAGTACTACAATGATATTGAGGTAGTTATACACCGCAGTTGGAAACTATATTATACTCACATTTCACGCAATTATAATACCATGCAAGCATTAGTGTCACGTAACGTGCCACATAATATTATTAGCCCACATAACTTAAAGAATATATAAAATATGCAAACGTTCTAGAATTCGTCCGCGACGAGACGATCGCAAAGCTCATTCAATCGTTCTATTAATTATTATTGGCGTGATTTTTTCCCCGCACGCCCCCGCGCCATCCGTTCGAGTTAGGTGCATCTTATGTGATAAAGCTCGGCTCTTAAATTTTTTTTTTTTTTTTTAACTCTTCGATGTGACCACGACCGCTTCGGTCGTCTTTACACGTCTTACATCTTTCGGAGCGGCAAAACGAGTGTAAGCCCAGTGTAGGGAGTGAATGCCGCGATTGCTCTCGAAGTAGTTTTGGAACGTTTTATATTCCAAAAGATAGTACCTAGTTGTCATTACTTGTCAAACAAAAAAACATGTCAAAAAATCGTAAAACGGTAAGGTGTTCGGTTTGAGTTGAGATAATTTGAAAATTAACATTTTTACATAGTTTATATCTGGTTGTCGTAGTTTACGTAAACACAGTTTTTTTAATTGTGCAAGTAAAATGGAGCCAATGACTCTGGGCAGTCCCACACACTCTCCTTCGGGAAGTCCTAATGTTGGTTATTTGCCGCCTTTCCTGCTTGGCGAAATAAATCCTCCAGCCACTCCAAGGACAAACAGCCTATCTCCAACAAAGGGTAGAAATTTAGCATTCGGTAAGTGGTTCATCTAAATATATATAACTCAAAGGTGACTGACTGACTGACTGACTGACATAGTGATCTATCAACGCACAGCCCAAACCACTGGACGGATCGGGCTGAAATTTGGCATGCAGGTAGATGTTATGACGTAGGCAACCGCTAAGAAAGAATTTTGATTAATTCTACCCCCAAGGGGATAAAATAGGGGATGAAAGTTTGTTGTACTTCTTAACGCGAGCGAAGCCGCGGGCAACAGCTAGTTATAGCATAATTTATGGAGGCTTACTGCAGCTGCAGATACTATTCTTATTATAAGTGCACATTTTTTTAGGTTCATAAGCGTCTTTGATAATAGAGACGAAGTTTTCTATTGTAAACTGTTTACTTAAATATATAACATTATGTTGATATATATCTTTCAGGGTCACCTACTAGTCCAACACAAACGTCAACTCCTGACCAGAAGCTTTACCGTCAGAACATGTCAATGCACCAGCAAGCTCTGTATAACCAACAGAACTATTTTGCTAACATGCCGGCATCACCCAACATTTCATCATACTCCAACAAACCCAACGGCCCGCCTATAGAAGACTTATTTGACACCATAAAGAGCAATGAACCTTCAATCAATAAATCCTTATTCCAAGATAGTTTTGCTGCATATAACAATAATAATTCTATGATGCAGAACTCTTACAACAATAATGTGAATGTGTCAGTTCATAATCAATCGATGATGAATCAGTGGCAAGAAGGGTGTCAAGAGCAGGACAAATACTGGGTTACGGTGTTTGGTTTCCCGCCTAATGCAGCTAACTCAGTGCTGACTAGATTTAGCAATTGTGGAGCTATACTAGGTGAGCTATTTACAAAATAACTATTTGCAATTTTTCTACACTTGAAGAATTTTTTAAATAATCTGTAGTTATGGTATTTCAATGCATTTATTTTGCTATTATTATTATGAATTTTAGCTGTAGAATCATTTCATATGTTTAATATTAATAGGAGCTGAGTCCTGTAACGCTGGATTCCTCATTCAAGGTTTTTTTAATGTTGATAGGCAAGCATTTAACTATCATCTCACCTGATGGAACATGTAGATGTGACTATTGAAGTAGCTTGGTTGCCTAGAAGATACCTATTCACACTAGACTTGAAGACTCCCAGATACGGTTCAGGAAACAAATCAAGGGATGAGTTCCACACCTTTGTTGTATGGATGATAAATGTAGAAGCTAATTGCTTTGAGTGAACTGGAGGAAAGTCAACCATATATTGTTTGTAATGTATGTATACCTTTTCTTTATGCTGTACAGGCAAGCATTTGACCACTATCTGTCTTGATTGAAAGACGATGCGGCCAAGATGGGATATGCTTGCCTGGAAGGTACCTATTCATTCTAGTTATTCTCGATAGGCAAATATTTGACTATCTTTTTTTCTTTTTTATTCCAAAAAGTTATCACAATTTATGGGTACCAAAACCTTGTTACAAATAATGTGTTCAGCATATATTAGATCAACATTCTAGCTGCAACTATGCAACAAATTTTGCTGCCACTTTTAAACATCACTGAGAAAGACAGAGCCCTTAGGACACACTACTCAAAACAAGATAAACTAAAGAACAGAGTATGTACACTGTTCTTTAACAAATATGACAAAGATATAATTTATAATCAAATGCAATCACAAATCAAACCCTGTTTGTGACACAATGTGATCAGTATGTATGTATAAATATATCATATTGTGCTTAAACTAATTATTTTTAATTAATATCTTATCTGATGAGTTACAATGTGGTAGAAGATGAAGCATGTCGCGTAGAAGACCTGTTAACTCAACATTTATTGTCTGACATAATATGGTGTACATGATAAATTAACCCATAGGCTCCTGAACTAGTGTCTAGCACTGTATTTCAGGCTCCAATGGCTTCTCCCACTAATAACACTGCTAATTATGTCGTATGTGTGCGTGTGTGTTAGTGAGTGTGTGTGTGCGTGTGAGTGTGTGTGTGCGTGTTTGTGTTAAAGACCCTCAGATTGTACTTATCAGGCAGAGTTCCATTCCTTAGCAGTATATACTCAAGTATTCCGGGTACCCAAGATACAGGCCATGCCTAGTTTGGGGCCCACTAAAACTATCATTGTAATATGTATTTCTCTCTTTTGTTAAATAAATGTTCATTAATTCATTAATAAAATATAGTATCTAGGCAAGCATGTTCCATCTTCGGCTGCATCGTCTTCATCATCAGGTGAGATAGCAGTCAAATGCTGCATACAAAAATATTTATATTATAGATATAATAAATGTGGAAGCGCTTTGTGTGCACCCTTGGAATATCAGCCATACATAAGTTTTATAACTCACTGTAATTATTTTCTTTAGATAAACAATATCCTACCCAAGGCAACTGGACTCACATTAGGTATGCGACTCGAGCCGAGAAGGAGCGAGCAATGGCCTTGAGTGGGAGACAGGTGCTCCCAGGAGTCATGGTGGGAGTGATGGAGTGCAGAGAACCACCGAGTATAGGTGTTACTCCTGGAATCGCTTCTCCTGAAAGGTATGATTCTAGTGCACCTGGGATTATAACTACTTGTAACTTACATGTGGAGCTTAATGAACAACCGCCTGTTGGCTTAGTTGAGTGCGCGTTTGCCTTCTAAGCAGGGTTTTAGGGTTAGGTACCCAACGCGAACACATTTTCTCCCAAATAAAAAATTCACATAATATATATAATTGCATTAAAAGCTATAATAATATCTATGGTTCAATTCCCAGTAGAATCACAAGTTTTCTCCCCAAAGGAAGTTGTGAATGTGTGTGTGTGATGTTTCCGGGATCCACAACACAAGTCATCGAACTTAGTGTGAGATTTAGTCTCACAGGACTGAAAAAATATTGGTGTTTGGCCTTATCTCACCTGATGGTAATTGATATGATCAAGTAAGCATAAAATAGGATCTGGCTCTCAAGGACAACCACGGGAACTCCATTTGACTCCATTGAGTATGAAATTGTTAATAATAAACAAAGTACAAAAAATTGTTTAACAAGCGATATGCGTTGATTTTGCTACTTAACTGTAAGCATTGATTGTACTATCAGTAAAAGTATTAGATGCTTCCTGTCAAAACTACTTCTAATAAAAAAATAATAAAAAATATGTTAAATAAGTTTTTAAGCTACCATGGTCACTATTACTCATAAATGTTTGTGTTAATAATGTTCTTATAATCGAAATATCGGAAACTCAAATAAACGATATATATGTTAAATATCCTTTTTTTGATACAAACATTAATAACTAGCTTCTATTAAGTCAAAAAGTAGCCAATGTGTTAATCCTAGGTATAGGCTATGTACATTCCGAATTTCATCCAAATCCGTTCAGCTGTTAAACTGTGAAGAGGGAACAAACATACTTACACACTTACTTTCGGATTTAATATTAAACCTAATTTGTGTACTTTATTTACAGACATTCATCAAATGTAAGATCACTGTGCCCCACACCCATTCCCAATGCGCCTGTACCGCAGCGCTCCAGTGGCATCATCTCAAAAGCTCTAGATTATGTCCTCGGATGGTGACAAATAAAATCGCCTTATTTCAACAAAATATTCCTACTTTAATAAAAAATGAATAATCTTTACTTGAATTAAGCATAGACTTAATAAAAAGACTTTCCTGTTTAGTCTGAGGAATAAAGATTTTTAGTCTGAGGAATTAAGATTTGAAATTAAATACTGAAATTCATGCTTAATAAAGTTTGTGAGTATGCATGATTGACTCAAGGTATCTATAACATCTGAATTTGTAACATATGAATAGATAAATTTTAATTTTAATAATCGAATGGAATTAATGTAATGAATAGTAGGAGGATTTATGACTAGCTCTGTTTCTGTAAAGGTTTTTAATTTTTTTGTAAATAGTGGTTGGACTCTTTTTTCATTCCGCCTAGGGCAGTACTGCCAGAAATTCAAACGCCAAGCAGTAGTGTGCAAACATTGCTGTATTTCGAATTGAAGGACAATGTTTCCAGTGAAATTACAGAGCGTAATGAGATTTAACATCTAATATATCGAGTGATGAATGCTGTGCTTTGCCGAGCAGGATTTTGACCCAAGTCAAAATTTGAAACTCTGGGTGACATAGAACTATAATGGGTAATCGTGACGCTTACCATCAGGCGAGCGACTTGCTCTTTTCGTAACTCGATCATAAAAAAACCATAAAGCCCTAAAAATACCTTCCTGTGCTTTTACAAGACCTAGCTCAACACAAATTGTATGGTACAGAATGTCTCCGCGTATTAGATGCGTCTGGTCCAGTTTTTCATTACTGTAGTTTACTGTATCTTCCTACGTTTAATAACATAACTGGGAATAGGTCTCTGGACGGATCTTCACTCTGATTTATGGGTGATATCGCAGCTCACAGTGTTTAAAATCAGTGAGCATGCTACCTACACCTTCATGTAAGATAGTGGTCAAATGTTTGCCTATTATGCATAAAATAATTTACATGTTTTATAGTTTAATATGTATTGAAATCTGGCTGAACCAGTACACAGGCTGTGTGTGTAAATCATCTTTTTTATTTGAATTGTGTCAACTCAGGCTTGGTATGCAGTTGGCTGCATTAACATGTAAATATCTCCAAATGTATCAACTATTCATCCGAACGAAATTTGTATTGTAAAGGCTCGCTCGCCTTCTCTCGGTATCCACTCAGTCGGCGCTCTACTCTTCTACAATTTGTCCATTAAGTTGAATTAATAATTATGTTTTAGTTGTTATAAAAACAGCTAAAATGTACAAATTTCGTTCAGATTAATAGTTAGGTACATATGAACATTTGGAGGTGCTTACATATTAATGCAGAAAACTTTACAAAGTTTTCTCACTATTAATTATGTATTATTATTTAATTAAACTATGTTATTGTTAATTGGCATCATTTTATGAATAAAATAATGTACCTATAATAATTCAAATAATGTAGGCATAGTAAGGATGATTATTGAGAGCAAAATAAAACATTTATTTCTTATAATCGATTTTTTTATTTCTAAACATTACATACAAAAGCCTTAAACATACAGTAAGAGATTTGTTTCATCTGACTAATATAATAATAACGACCTATGATTTTTATAGAAACACCCTATACACCTGTGGAAATTTTTATTTCACTCGATATTATTTGGTTGAGGTGTAACTATCTTTCTAAACATATAATAAAATTAGTTATATACATGACAGACGAGAACGTAGATCAATAATTAATAATAGTTAAGGAAAATTTAAATTCATAGGTATATTTATAATATTTATAGCCTCCCTATACAGCTAAAATAGATAAACAATGTGACATCAGATTTTTCATTATACATTTAAATTGCTATATACAATAGACATAGAAAGCATTGCCTTTAAAAAAAAAAACATTCCTTCGCTTAATATCTCCCTCTCCCGACCAACACCCGAAATTTACCACTGAGTGAGCAGCCATTTACAATTAAAAGGGGCTCAAAAGTTCCGATCTAGAACTTAGTCTATAGATCTAATCACTATGCAAACCTATAAATGTTTGTATCAACAACGGGATATTTACAGTGTATTTCGTTTGTTTTTAGTTTCCGATTTTTCGGCACTGTTGCAAGCACCATGATCACGGAGTAACTGGAGTAGTGCGGGTAGATGAAGATTTAGATTTACGAGCATACAAAACGGTCTACCCGCGCCCGTACTTGTTTACGAAATACATGGTAAATATCCCGTTATTGATACAAACATTTATAGTGAAAGTGACCATGGTAGCTTAAAAACTCTTCAAACCAATGATATTCTAGTTTGGATTATACATAGGTATTCAAAATACACCAGGGCCGAACCGTAAATGTTGCATGTTAAGTGTTAACTTTCTGCGTCACCGTTCATTCAATCAATAAAACATTTATTGACATACATTTTGAGGATACAATTTAAATTCTGATGCCTCTGGTTCACGATGTTTACACGTGTTTCGAGAACCATCTTCTCCGATTTATGAAACTACTAGCCGTGCCCCGCGGCTTCGTCCGCTATTATCAAGTTTAAAAGTAGCTTGTGTAATACCTAGGTATAAGCTAAGTACGTTCCAAATTTCAGTTTTGCCATTGAAGGGTGAAGAGGGAACAAACATACTAACAAACAAACTTTCAGATTTAGAATATTAAGTAAGATTCAGTTATGCCAAAGGTTAGTTTACATTGGTTAACCTATACACAGACATCAAGGTGAGAGAGACCTTTGGTTAATTTACTGGGATATAATTGAAATAGTATCTGTCAGTCTAAATTTAAAGTTCCTTCCAAAGTCAAACATTAAATGTCATATTCGTGTTATAATTAGAATAGATGATTTGCGCTTCTGTTATTATTCACATAAACAATCCTTTTAAATGAATGAGAGCCGGATGACTATATTAATTATCATAAAGAATACAACATACCTGACCCCTCTGTGATCTAACCCCAAGAAAATAAGGATTGTTCTTCTTAATTTGAATATAAACTAATTGGAACAGACATAGGTAATAAGGGGTCAGAGTATTCCTGTGCTCTATAACAATATTGCTTGATATTAAAGGACATTACAATAATGCAGAATTACTTCTAAAAAAGTACATACCTAATCGTTTTCCAATTAGTTACCCCTATTCAGATAAAGGAAGGTGAGTCTACTAATAATTATTATTTTAATTGTTCTATTGTTGCATTAGCAAGGTCAGTCATTTTGGGGTACTTAATATTGTGTTTATCGAGCTCATTCTGAGACCACAGTATCATGCGAAGCAAGCTGCAGAGCTTTGGATTGGTATACTCTTGGTTTTCAGACTTCAGGATAGCTGCGTTTAGTTCACTTGCAATCTGTGGAAAAATATCACAAAATTAAAAATAATACAGGGAAGTTATGCCGCGATTATTAACCGTTAATACTTAGTAAACGCGCATAAGTGTAAGCAAATCATACAAAGTTGAAAAACGTGATTTTCGCCTTCGCTCCTAAACTCCAATAGAAGTTCTAAAGTTTCAACCACTTTACTAGAGCATGACTTGACTATGACTGGACCTTGACTCTTTTACGTGACTTTGACTGTGACTTGTGACTAGGATTTTTAATATGAAATATACCTACTTGATATATATTATTACTTGACACTGGCTTAATGCACAAGATTGCGAGGCCAAAATTAAAGAATACAAACTCACAGCCCAAATTGTACTCAAAAACTTGTGTGCTGTAGGTAGTACATTACACACACAATTACAACTAGAACCAAAAGCAGAGTTGTCCCTTGGGAAGAAAATTGTGTTCATGTAAGGAAACGAGCCGGTGATCCATAGAGAAATGACCCTGAACTCTACACCAGCACTTAAATACATTTTGTATTTATAATATTAGTGTTATAATGATTCCGGTTATTAAGGTACATTAGATTATATGATCTTCATCGGGATTTAATAGTGGAATTCGTCACTAGTTTTATAATTTTGAACTTTCTTTGAATTTGAATTTATGTGAATGTTGAGGCAAAACAGTACCTCGACAACACATACTTGGTGAGAAAACTCAACAAACCGTTTGAGTTACGAAACAAACGCATTCACACTCACAGCCCCACACTAAGTTCAAAGACTTGTATCGTGGGTGCCGGAAACATTTACATCACACAAATACACCCAGAACAAGAAGCACAAATATTCCTTGGGAAGGAATTGGTGCTCCTGCCGGGAATCGAACCCAGGACCCACGGCGCAGAGGGCGGAGACCTGTCCACTGCGCCAACTGGTCGTCATGCTATTACTATTAACAAAGAACACAAGATCAACGTGTCTTCCTTTTAATAGATACAGTAAGAAAAGTGTTATTGGACATAAATACAATACGGGAGTGTTTAAGTCGCGAGTGAATAGGCATCTTCTAGGCAATCGTGTTCCATCGTCGCTTACCATCAGGTGAGATAGAGATCAAATGTTTGGCCTATCTTGAATACAAAGGAAACACATATTCTTAGTAAACTAACTTCTACTTAGCTTAGGTCAAAGTTAAATTACTTATTTGTCTTAACACTAAATCGTAATTCCAATGGTGTATCAAACGTTATACGTTATTTTGACCAAAAATTCGAGTCTCACCCTCTGGCTGTGCGCTGGCAGCAGCAGGTCCGCGAAGGGCGAGGCATGCGGGTCGGGGAAGGCGAGCAGCGCCAGTGAGCGCTCCAACTCCGTGAGCGCCGTGCGGTCCGTGGCGCCTGCCTCTGCCAGAGTAGCGCTGGCGAACGAGAGCGCCTCCTCCGCGCGCCCCGAACGGATCAGCTCCAGGAGTTGGAGTTGCTACCATAATAATAATAAATTAATAACGTACTCATTCTATACATATGGTTTAAGTTAAATGCCTCCATTCAAGCAATACTTTGTATCAAGAACCAGTGCCCCAGTACAGCTCCAGGAGTTGAGAGTTGCTACTACCAAATTTTTATATAGCATGAGTTATACACACTTACATGTATAATTATAATAATTAGATAAATTCTTTATTTGCACACCAAAAAAAGAACATTTACAAAGAAATCTTAAATTTTACAGAGGAGCACAAAGGGCGGTCTTATCACTCAAAGCGATTTCTTCCAGACAACCAAAGGGATATAACCATGCATATTTAAAAAACCAGAGACTTAAAAAACACCACTAACAACCACTTCTTTGCATTGATGTCTAAACACTAAAAACCTAAGTAACCATTCAACTGAAAATGCCTGCCCACTGGTAAATGTGGGGTTGCTAATTTGCTATTCATTATTACAGTTTTAAAGTCATTCTCCATTACTTAAAGCTTTTTAATAAGAAGTAACAATGAAAATGTTAAAATATTTTCAGTTTACTATGATGAAGTTATTTAAAAAGTATACTATTATAAGTAGTTTAAACATAGGCAAAGCTTAAAAAACCGACATCAACGCTTATATTTTGGTTTTGGTTTGATCGATTACGATAAAATTTATATGGGACCACCTCTGAAGTATAATCTACCAAACAAAAAAAGTAAATATAAAGAGTAAATTCATGATAAAATGTAGTCACTTGAATTAAATGAGCTGATAATTTAAGTTATACTTTTTATACCAGGATTTTGACCTACAAAGTTTATCTCTGGGTGACACTTAATTGTACTAATAGGCAAGCGTGACACTTCAATCAGGCGAGTGATTCACTCATTTCATCTCTCAATTGTCTATAAAAAAATACACTAAAATGGCTGCAATATCAAAGAAATACCTGTAAATGGAAGTACAAATATCTATCGTTGTCTAGCAGCTCAGGATGTAGAGCATTGACCATCGCAATGGCCTCGGGGATGCGGCCGGTTTGAACAGCCTCACGGATCATGATGCGCTCGTCGAGGGAACTGCAGAGAGCTGGCTCCTGCAAACCTGCCTCCTGTTGGAACTTTATTGCTGCCTCTTTAAAACCTTCTGTAACAAATGGAAATTCTGTAAAGAAAGAGTTTATAAGGCATGGGCCTGGACAGAATGAAACACTTGATCCTGCACTTTCGATTATATTGAAATAAAAGTTAATGTGATAAAAAAAAAAGTGATCTATACAAAAAAAAGACCAATCGACTGCTGGGGAGGGATGTGGTAATACACTATTCAGCACAAGCTTCGACGGTTGCCGGCATGTCTGATTTTGGTTCCCTTTGCTTTATGCTCACATGTCACACTTACAATAATCCTAAAAAGACCTACTTGCTACAAGTTGATTTATCTGACGAGATTTTCTCTAGATCTTCTTTATTTAGGATCTATAGTTTTATACAAAGAAAACTGACAATGTATCCGGTCTGATATTTTACTCATAGCCCTTAGCTTTATATGGACACCCACAAATAGAATAAAAAATGTATGACATTAAAGCCGGACATCTTGATTACCAACATAAATACTTGGTCTGTGGACTAGTGTGGACTAAGAAAAAAATTTTGATGTTCCAGCAGTGGAAACCAGAAAGAGTTGTCATACTTAAAAGAATGTTAAACAATGACTTGACTGTAAAAAATGTAAAACAATTAATGACTTAAACTTTTCGTTAACATGGGTAAGCAGTGTGAACTTCTCACAATTTCACAAATCAATGATACTTTGAAGAAACCAAACAAAGAAAATAACACTTGGAAATTTTCGCTACTCGTAATACACATAAGAAGGTTCCACTTACATTCTAAAAGAATAATGGAAGCTTACCTGTTACTAAATAATTCATGATCAACATATTCATATCAGTTCTCGAAATCTGGAGATCGTCGGATTTCTTGCGATCGTAGTGTCTTCTTTCATCTTTATCGTGTACATTGTTGGTGGCATTTTCGAAACTCATTTTACCACCGCTTTAAATATGTAATGCAGAAAGAAGAAAAAGATATAGCGTAGGATCCCAGGCAAGATTAAATCGAACGAAACCCAAAAAAATATTGTGAAAATAGAAAATGTGCATTTGATGTGAAGTGTGACCAGATTCAAATTTAAGAACCTGCCAAAGATAATGTAATCACTCCGTTTTAGGTTATGCTAGCTAGACGCTCGGCCAGAGATAAATAAGATATATACCCAAGGCGCTCGGCTAAAAACACATACATAAACTGCTAAACTTAATAAAAATGCTATATTCATCATTATATTATGAATCAAACACATTGTATAGATTAAGTCTGGAGTTTGTGATAAATTCAATCAGGAAAAAATACTAAGAAACCCTTTTTTTTTGTCTGTCAGGTAAGAATAACAACAAAAGTGAATTTGTATGAATAAAAGTTAGATTTTGTTAAAGAAAATTTGATACCGCTAAAAACTGCCAGTGACGCTATCAAGTAGCATGCTGCCAAAACTACGACAAAAACTGCATAACTTTAAATTATATAATTCTGCTAAAATCGCAAATTTTGCTATTTTTGGTCACACTAGAAGTGTCACTGACATATGACATTTGTGACAGCTGACTTTATTTTCTTCCTGACAATTCATTTTTAAGCTCGTTGTCGTTGACAAGCTTTTGACCACAATCTCACCGATATGGAACGAGGATGTAGCCTAAGATATGCTTGCTTAGAAGATATATCATAGTAGAATAATTATATTGCTACTATGTATGTACCTATTCATTCTTTACTTTAAGACTCACGAAGCTCGAAGTAACAAAGACGAGGGCAATGAGTTCAGAACGAATGATAAAAATAGAACCGAAACGCTTTGAGCGAACCTGAGGTACCTATATCAACCATAAATGGATGACGTTTGACAGTCTTTTTGTTCTTGTATTGTTGCTAGATGATAGGATATATCTAATTTTGTAGCCACTTTGTAGCTAAAATAATACAAACCTTAAGTTTGATTTTTCTTCTATTAATTTTGGCTTCTCAATCTTGTGCATTTAGTAGTGCCAAGTAGGTAACAATATATTTCAAGTGTATTTCATATTAAAAGTCCTATTCACAAGTCACAAAGTACATTAAAAAAGTCAAGCTCCAGTCATAGTCAAGTCATGCCCTAGTCAAGTGGTAGAAACTTAACTATAACTTCTATTGGAGTTTTGGAGCGAAGGCAAAAATCACGTATTTCAATTTTGTATGATTTGCCTACACTTATACACGTTTACTAAGTATTAACGGTTAATAATCCACAATTATTACGCATTAACACTCTTAAGAATCACATGTTTTGGAAAATTATACATAATCAACAAGGCCATTTTTTTATTTCTGCGGCAAAACTCCCGTAGGTTTTTTCCATCTCGATGGATATGGGAGATTAACTCCTATACAAAACATCCCGCGTACACTATCTTAAAATAAACAATGGCCACCATCAAGATTTAAGCGCAACGCTCACTGGAGGCGTCATTCCCATTAAGAGAAACCTACAGTGAGGTTGTTCCATAATGGCGCGATAAAAAAACTTCCGTAACTCCGTAATTTCTTTGGTAGAAATATGCATAATGAGAACGCAATATAGAACAGAAACTGAACAAACCTCCCTTTGCCTGCAGTGGCATATACTTACATTTTACCACTCATTCTCTTTTGGTGATTCTGTTATGCCCGTTTAGGTATAAAATAAAAGGCTATGTATGGGTGTTTAGCTAATTTATTTTCAGTTCTTAATTGCCGATAATCTAATGAGCCGATAATACAATTTAAAAAAGTCCTATCCTATTTTTATTGAATATGCTTGGTAACAAATTATACGTTTTTGTATTCAATAAAAAGTTACAACTAAACAAGTTTAAAAACAAGTCTCAACAATGATCGCCTGCGCATCACTCCAAACATGACACAGAACAGGCTAACATTATTGAGTAAATAACTTAGTTTAAATAAAGCTAAATTCTAATATAATTGTCTAATAAAAAGCCGTGTATCAGTGAGTTAACTTGGTTGAGTGGTTTCAAAAGTTATAATCAATAACATACCTTAGATGCAAAAAACATAGAGAACAAAAGTAAACCAAATCATCCGATACATAAGGCCTTAAGAATTCACAAATCGTGAAACGAAAGAAAATATAAATTATCAACTAGATTTAACTACAATTCGACAAAACAATTAAGAAAAGTAGAAGTAAAAATTAACTGTACGATTCAAAATAATTATGGCTAACTAATTCGCAATTCTTGAGGACATTGATTGAGGCACTCTGCGTGAATTTATTACTCGTGTTACTTACTAAGATACTATAGGTTCATCATAATTACTTTAGGAAATATACAAAATACAATTCAATACATTCAGTTTCTGTACTTCAGTTTGCATGTCTTTATGTCACCCTTGTTTACGTCAAACATGGTCAAAGTATGCTGTCGCTATATATCCACTCCAGCTCCCCGATGCCATCAGTCTATGAACACAATTATCCAGCGAACCTTATCTAAAGCATTAAAAGCTAATTATGTGTATGTGGCATGCACTAAACGGTGGAATTTGGCCCAGTTAATATTGTCAATTCATACAAAAATGCAATAAGGCGAGCACCAGACAGGTGCCAAGTCTGCAACAACGTGCAAACTTCACTTATAATGAAGGTCATATCATGACCGCTTTTTACTCATCTCTATGACTACATTGGCTCCGTAAGTCATGAACATCGCGAGTCGTAAATTCTTGGTGATTAACATAAATATCAGTCATGAAAATATTGTCTATATCTATACCAATATAAGCTGTATATACACAATAAAAATGATAGGCCAAATTCCACCAGCAATCACAATATCTTGATTGTTTCAGGATAATTTATATTCCCGCATATAATATTCACATATACCAAAATATGTTTGTCTTGATATACTGCAGTGTTGCACCGCATGCCGCCTCCGTTATATTAGGACAAGTCTGGAAGCAAAAGATTAATAATTAACATACAAATTCAATTTAGATTGAGCTCTTTTCGCCATTGGCTAAGCATTCCGAGTACTACCCAATATGAGTGTCAATAATTGGTTGGTCATGTCAACAAAAATTTGGTTATAAAATTCTAGGATATTGGGACCAGGTTCTTCTGCAAACAAGATATTTTACCAATTGAAACTAATGTACTGACATTAGTAGCTACCCAGACGAGCACCCAAACACAATTGATTTAATTGCGACTTCACCTTCACTGAAAGCTCAACAGCCAACACTGTAGAATTTTTGAATTTAAATGTCTGGCAGAGGTCATTTTCAGTAATAAGAAAGACCACCTTTGTTACATTTATTTCATAACTTTGTTTTTGTCATAATTAAGAGTTATATATCTACATAAGGAGGTTCTAAAGTCAACTGAGTATATAAGATACCTAGTATATATAAGAGACCTAGTCCTCAAATCAATATTTACATGTCACTATTATGACAAAGAAGAAGTGTGTGAACTATTGATACACTAAACCCTATATCTACAAGCAAATAAATGCATTTCATTATATTTATTTTATTTTAGCAGTTGGGCAAAATCTAGGGCAGCTAGTCAGAAAAAAAAATGGCTGTAAAAAAGTCTCCACTGCTAACTAAATAACCATAATGTTAAAGACTGGTCCCACTAATAGTCCCTAATGTCGCGGCTGCCTGCGGGAGAATGAAACTGTGGAACACGTGATGTCACAAAGAGAGGCCACAAAAGAAACCAGCCAGCGACCCAAAGCTGCACTCCAATATACAAAGGAGTTGGGGTGGCTGGGCTAACTGCTGGCAGGGGGAAATGCACAATACACCCCAGTGGGACATCAGTGCAGGCCTTAACACCCCCAGTTAGAATTAGAATTAGGGTCTTCCTTTTTCTTTAAAGCTGAATAGGCAAGCATTTGACCACTATCTCACCTGATGGAAAGTGATGTTGCATCCATAGATGGGACATGCTTGCCTAGAATGTTACCTATTCACTCTAGACTTGAAGAGAAAATACATAGGCAATGAATTCCCACTCCAATAGGTCTACTTACAGCTTGGCACCAGATCCTGATGCATGCTTTCGTCCATCCCGAGGGGCATGCACGTGGCCGGGGGCGGTCTGCGCTGCACCTGCAAAAAACACAAGCAACATCGTCAGTTTGCCACTTGGGAAATGCTTTGTACAATATCTACTTGGGGTAGCTACAATAACTCTACAATAGAGTTACTCTTTATTGAAAACAAAAGAAAATTCGGCTTACAGAGAAACTTATTAATGCAATAGGCGGTCTGATCGATAAGAGCTACATGTGCAATGATTGTATAGAATGCAGTTCATCAATAATTGTGCTTATTTTTGCAAGATGTGTGTACAATGCTACCTTAAGACAACCCAGTTGGCACAGTAAACAGGTCTCTCCCGCTATTCTATGGCTCTTTTCCCAGCAGGAGTATAATTTTTCTTTCCAAGGGACATTAATTATTACTGTGCTTCTGGTTCTGGTTGTGATGGTGTGTGTGATGGAGATGTTTTTAGTACTCAGGATACAACTCTTGAACTTAGTCTGGAGCAGTGTGTGTGGATGGATAAATTTGTTTTTGTTAGGTAGGATTGACCTTAAGGCTCTGTCTAATAACAATAAGTTTTTTATTTCATCTTCGGAATTTTGATCAGATTAGAAGTACTAAACACGCATTATTGACGATATTTCGAGAACTACTGATCAGATTTCTTGATGAAATTTAAATGGGACCAATTGGAAAGCAATATCTTTTAAATACGTAGGAAGAAATTATGAGGTATAACTAATACACAAAAATAAAACAGTTAACTTGAGTACCTCCTGTGAAATTGGTAGAGAATATGTGGTATGTAATTAGTAGTACGTTTGTATAATTATGCACAATAATTCTACCCGTATCATGAGAGTCTGGTGCCTGATTTATGTTTATTCATAAACCTGTACAGGTCATCAGGTCTCCACTCCATGGATAATTTTTTTTTTACTTACATTGTTTGTGTAAATGACTTATTACAATAGAATAATACTTGTGACTTGAACATAAAGTTATAATAATTCTACATACTAGATACACTCAAAGGCAATAAAGCAAGTAAACGAGGATAGCAGCCAGCATATGCCAAGATCTGAGCAATCAAAGCGAACATGCCCAGAGGCAGTGGCCGGCAAACTTGAAGCAACAAGTAGTATTCTCATTAAAAGATAAAACAATAATAATTAAACCGATTTGGATAAATAATTATATGACAAAATTAATTAAATTAGTCTCAAAAGAATTCTTCGGTAAATTTATTATACAAATTATAAATGAATCACAGGAAATAAGTTAAAGTAAAACAACAAATGTTACCTGGTCGAGGTTGAACCTAACAAAGGCCTCATACTGCTCGGCGAGCTTGGAGCTAAGTGCGGTCTCATACTCAGCACGCAGAGCTTGCTCCTGGTCACGCAGCATCCGCTCGCAGATCATGCGCACCTGTAAACACATCACAATTACATTTATTAGAATACTAGTTAAAAATAAACAAAACCTTGTTGTCATTTGCTTCCTAAGCAACGGGTAATGGGTTCAAACAAAGACACGGGCAGCGATGATGTGGAACACACTGCCTGCATCTTTGTTCCCCAAGTTTTATATTAAACAATTGTAAGAAAAGTGAACTGTTATGACTTTCAACACTGTGATATAGAAATATAAGCATTCTGCTGCTTCTATAAATAAATAAATATTTACCTGATGCAAATTAATAAATTGAATTGTGCCATACCTCGTCAATAAAGAATCTGAATTTAGAGTAAAAGATATCTTCTAGGTAAGCAAGCTACATCTTCGACCACATCATCACTTTCCATCAGGTGAGACAGCGGCGGAAATGCTTACCTATCTGGCATTAAAATAACTTACATCCTGTTTGGAGAACACACATTTGAAATAAGTGACATTTCTGTAACTCATGTTTAGTAATACTGTATATGTTTATCTACCTAAACAACTCCAGCTTTGAACCAATTTTTTTTAATCATAATTAAGTGCTTTTTTGTCTGAACAAAAATACACCCAGTTACAATAAATCGCTTTAACGCTTTAAGAGTTGAGTTATCGCAACTAATTTGTAAAGCATTCAAGACGAGCCATATAAATTCTCGTCCAGAATACTGTTACAGCCAGACATTTACTTATTATCAAAATAAAAGTAGCCAATTGGAACGTACAAAGTACCTCTCTATTGGTGAAAGTATTTTTAGATTTGGTTCAGTAGTTACTCAGCTTATCATTACATTACATTCAAACTTCACCTTTTTTATCGATTATTGGGAATTGATTGCACCAAAAAACTTTAAAGTTTACCTGAATGTTCCAGCCAAGTTAAAAAAGCGTAGCTAAAAAAGCATGTGAAGTCCCTTCTACCTCTTTAAAATATTAGTTAAAATAAATATTTTTTTATACAATCACGGTTTTTCAGCAAGTATGACTAACGGGATTTGTACTGTGTGTATTTAATTTTTGAGCCATCAATATTTAATACCCACTGCATTTCTTTCATGGCCAGGATGGCTGGTAGAGAATGCTATTTGGCACTAGGCCATGCCATGTGCAAAATATTAAATAAATAAATAAAATATTAAGATGCAGTTCCATGAATACATAAAAACTCCTAATAACTTGAGTATTATAACAAATCCCAGAGCTATCCTCTGCTCCATAAAGGAGCTGGGATAGTTTGGGTAGTTGACGCTGGGCCCACAATACTCCGCAAGTAAAATGTCACAAATTAGAATACCCCCCCTTTACTTACGGCCCCCTTTAATATTTATTTTATTCTGTTTAATTTATTGTTATAGCGGCAACAGAAACACATCATCTGTAAAAATATAACTGTGTAACTATTATGGTTCATGAGATAAAGCCTGGTGACAGACATAAAGTAAGACAGACAGACAGCGGAGTCTTCGTAATAAGCCCCGTTTTACCCTGTGGGTATGGTACCCTAAAAAAGATTCCAGCTAGTGTAGTTACCTGCTTGAACGTGAAGAGCGCACTTTTGGCGGCGCGCTGGTGACCGTGCGTGGAGCGATGTGGCGGCGAACTGTCGCCCTCGGAGCCGCTGGACGAGGAGGAGGCGGCGCCATGTGCCAGCCGCAGCTGCTTCCGTCGCTGCAGCCGCTTGATTTCATCGCAGATCTCTTGGGCCATGCGCTCTGGAACAGGTAATTAACCAATTTTGAAAATGTGTATCATCAGTCCACCTTCTAAGACGGGGTATCGGGTTCGATTTCCGGCAGGAACACGAAGATTTACAGGCCAGTACTTTTAATTAGTGTTCATATTATGAAGAAGAGTTATTTTAATGGGACATGGTAAAAAGGAGAAAAAACAATTTGTTTTTATTTAAGAAATACTTAGAACTATTAGAATCACATTATTTGTAATTATTAATGTACTTATTTTAGCTATTTTGTGTTTCAATGTACTGAAAATAGTCTCAGTGCACTAGAATAAGAAAAAAAAAAGTTTTTACGAAAATGGCACTATTTCAGCATTACCTACCATTCTATAAACTATGTAATCACTTTTTTGCTTATAGTATTTTTGTGTTCTATTTATTTTTTGTGTATTTTTTTCCGCCAAAAACTTGAATAAAACGAAAGTAAAAAATGTGGATGTATCCTGTGGTATAAACCTGGCCTGTTAGGGTTTGTTTCAGCATTGCTGTACTAAGGGGCCAGTGTATCCTGCTGCATAGGCCTAAAAAAAGGGGGGAAGAAGGACCGTAGGAGGGGATGTTGAAGACAATATCATACATAAGCACCAATAGATGCCATAAACGTTAAGAAAAAAATAAAAGTTTTGTACACAACCTTGGGCTCGGACCCTCCTTGGTACTTGAAAGTGTTAAGTAACATGCGGCAGAATTGACAACCTCTTTTTTTGAAGATGGAATAAACTTAACACACCACAATCTTTAATCCAATACATAACACATTTAATAATACACAGACTATATAAATGAGAAAGGAAGGGATGTCATGCTTGGGCGATTGTAAAACTTATTCTACCTGCTGTTTTTATATTGGTACCCATGTAAGGGTGTATCCAAAAAATGGTTGACTATAAACCAGCTGGGCACCATGTCCTTATGTAAGGTCTGTTTCTATTTATAGGTAAAAAGCAACCTGTCCTGCAGATCATAAGGTTGTTTATTCATTAAAACTGCACATTTGGGCATTCTTCATGTTGCATAGTAGATAGATGCATTTATTATTATTAAAGCTTTATGATATCATATTTGAAGGTAGGAGAAATAAATTAGCCTTTGCATGGTACTCAGTTTTATCTATTCGTCTCCCTTAACTGTAATTCTTTCACACAGACTTGACTTTTTTCAGTGATAGTTTATGACTGGAATTATGTTTTATATATAACTAGCTGTCCCGGCGATCTTCGTTCCGCCTAACAGTCAATGAATGTGCATATTTAGGAAACCATACCCGGCATGCGTTACAATGCCACGTGACTATATTATTACAACCTTCATGTTTATGTTTGCCTAGTACTTTACAAAATCCGAGTGACATATGAGAAAATGGAAAGCATGTCGAAATGTAAAAAAAAAAAATTAAAGAAATGTACGTTCTTAAAAAGTATCCTATGTCCTTCTCCTGGCTCTAAACTACCTCCCTGCCAATTTTCAGCTAAATCGGTTCAGCCGTTCTCGAGTTATAAGTGGAGTAACTAACACGACTTTCTTTTATATATATAGATAAGACACATTGTTGCCAGTGATTTTACTCATGTTCAAGCAAATAATGAATTTTGTATTCTTAAAAGAAAAAACGAATATAGAAGATGTGTTGAAATATGTAGTAATATACTATACAGTATATAATAAAATAACCTGATGACTTAAAATAGCTCGAGACAATCTGTTTCAAGATATGTGCAACTGGTTTTTGAATAATTGCTTCTACCTAACGAAGCAATTGTTCTTTTATAATATATCTACATGCGAGTTAAATGAAAAATTAATTCAAAATTGTATATATTTTTATGATAAAATGGTAAAGAGCCACCATTGCTAATAGTTGAATTGCCCGTTGGCTTAGTTGGATGCATTCACCTTCTAAGCAGGGGTATCGGGTTCGATTCCCAGCGGGAACACAAGTTTTCTTCCCAAGGAAAATTTGTGTTTCTGGTTCTGGTTGTGATTGTGCGTGTGATGTGAATGTTTCCAGCACCCACAACACAAGTCATCCAACTTAGTGTGGGGTTATGAGCGTGAAAGTGTTTGTTTATGTTTAGTTAGTAATTGAACCACCATTAGGTAGTTCTATTACTAACTTCAATAGAACCAATCGATTAAAAAAAATCTTTGTGGTGGTTCTATTGAAATTCATGTGAAATGGTCTTTAGACCATTTTCACATGTATTCTTCACAAATAAACTTATCATTTGATTTGTATTACCATTATTTGTTTGTTATACAATTATCATTATCAAGCAGTTTATTGTTCATTGTTGGCCAACTTGGCAGGGCTCTTTTTCGCTGAGGGTTTGATTCCCCGCAGGAACACCAACCACAATTTTCCTTTCTCAGGCATATTTGTGGTTCTGATTGTTATGTAAATGTTAATGGCACCCACAATATCAAGTCTTTGAACTAAATGTGGGACTGTGAGTATGCTTTTAGAAATGAGCTAAGCTTTTCTCTGCCCATAAATCAAATACATAAAATTAAATTCTATTGTAATAAAAATTGGGATGGGGAATAAGTCGGAATAACGTGGGTTTGACACAATGGGTTTTTATCTAAGCCATAATAATATGTAAAATTCCTGTTATTGAAAATTATTGAACTAGGAAGTTGCTCAAATTGTATAAATTTAATCTAACAATGAATGTATATTTTTATGTACAATCTTTCTGCATGAAACTCCTTTAACAGACAAACAAATGTTTTGGTCTACACTTCTCTGTGCCAACCTATTGTTATCTGTCAAGACATAAAATATTCTTACTTAAATTGTTAACAAATAACTTTAATACCTTAAGGTATTAAAGTTATTGTTATTTAACAACACTTTCCTCAATCATACCTGATTTTAAAAACGTTAGTTTCACTTTGTAAATAGTTTATTATAATAACAATTTTGATAAACAAGTCTAGGTTAAGTCTGGTATTTACATTGTCGGTAGTGTAACAATTACCTAATTCGGTGTTATTATTTAGTTGTTTCTGTCTTCATGCTGCTAATTGCTTGTCAATATTCTGAGAAGTAATTTCACCTATATTGGCAATGATGTAAGCACACTAGGTCTAGAATGGGGCAGTTTTTTTTTGATTGGCTAGTGTTTGACCACAAACTCACCTGATGGAAAGTGATGATGTGGCCAAAGATGTAGCATGCTTGATTAATCATTCTCAAGGATCCTAAGCACACTAGCCCTAGAATGGGATAGCTCTCAATGTTACCTGTCAGGTACTCTTCATGGTAATTATTTCATGTACATAAGTAGGTAAGGAACCATTCAGATTATCACTCATCTCTGGCTCTCGACATTCCTAAGCCATATCTTTGACATGGATTTGAGATGCTACATTTTTATTTTCTGGTTCAAAAAACTTTTTTTTGATTGATTTGAACATTGACGACCCAGTTGGTGCAGTGGACAGATGTCCGCCCTCTGCACCGTAGGTCCTGGGTTTGATTCCCGGCAGAAGCACAAATTTCTTACCAAGGGATATATTTTATGCTTCTAGTTCTGGATGTAATGTGTGTGTGATGTGAATGTTTCCGGCACCCACGATACAAGTCTTTGAACTTAGTGTGGGTCTGTGAGTGTGAATGCGTTTGTTTTGTTTTTTGTTTATTGTATTTAGAAGCTTGACTTCATTATTGATTCTATCTGGTTAATAGTGCAAGAACTAATATTATTTTCACTATAGGAAGGTATCCTACTAATATTATAAATCTGAAAGTTTGTTTGTGTGTGCGTAAGTGTGTAAGTATGTTAGTTACCTCTTCATGCTCTAATGAATGAATGGATTTGGATGACATTTGGAATGTACATAGATTATACCTAGGATTAACACATAGGCTACTTTTCAACTTGATAATAGCAGGCGAAGCCGCGGGCACGGCTAGTACTTTATAATTGGTTAGAATACAAACTGTTAATTGCATTGTCACCTTCGATCAGGTGAGATTGTGGTCAAATGCTTGCCTATCTAGCGTTAAAAAAAGTGTAGGCTGGTTTACTTTACTGTAATAAACAAAATCGAAATATGTGCATCGTCATCCTATTTATTGTATTATATTATAATTAATTATTTTATTGTTCAACAATTGCAGATTAAGTACTTTTATAATTTGCATTTGTTTAGCTGATCATGCAAGAACATTGCTCAAGTGACTTTGGTAAATCCATGTTGTCAGAAATGAATCATAAAAATGAAGTTGCAGGATGCTTCCCACGCAATTTAGCCATAATGCACAAATACTTCGAAATGAAATGCTAACTGGTTACAAAGAAAAAGCCATTCTTCAACAAAAGGACATGAAAAAATTCTACACAACGGTCTTCACGGATCATCTGTCTCGCTCTGACGCGATAAAAATATTCATGATAGCGCAAAACAATGGCGTTAGATAATACACAAAGCTTCATAAAATAATGCTATGAATAAAAAATTACCACAAATTTAGTTAAGTACCTACCTTTGTAGTTTCCGTGAATCAAAGGAATCGTTAAATGGCTGGGTAAAAAAAAACAAACAAACCTGGGGTCAACTTTGCAGGTGCACTAACGGCTTCACCAAACGCAGAGCGGTTTTCAGTCACTCGAAAGCCAGGGCTTGTGCTCGAGCTCGCAGCGAACGGAGAACATCTTCGTCTTTTAGCAGGCAGCTGTGCAGACTCCCAGTCCAAATTTCTTTTGAGTGTAGCGCACGCCATTTTCTTTTTACGCCCAACCGATGTCCTCTGCCTACTCGATCTTGTTTGGAATTTTTGCTATTGTCACAGACGTAGTATATTCACTAAAATACAATAATATCTAACTAAAGGCTAACACTACGATTTAAATGTAAATTGTTTTACTATACAAAACTAAAAGATCTCTACTAATATTAAGGATTTCTGGACGCTTTTGAATCTTTCACTTCCAAATAAAATTTTAGTAGCGAACCACGAACACTTCCCACTTCATTCAATTTTATTTTGACATTTTGCTGTACTGTCAAATTCATTCGTCGTCCGCAAGAGGCATGTGCACCAACATAAAGAAATAAAACAAACTCAAAGTTTAATGCACCATCGACAATAAGTAAGGATTAAATAGTATTGTGTAGGTATCCGAACACGAAACTATTATTTAAGAGTCCCTTGACTCCCTTGGAGTTTTGCCACGAAAGTGAAAGAATGGCGTTGTTGATTTTGTATAATTTTCCAAAACCTGTGATACTTCGAGTGTTAATGTGTAATTATTGTGGGTTATCAACCGTCAATACTTAGTAAACGTGTATAATTGTAGACAAATCATAAGTTAAAAAACGTAATTTTCGCCTTTCGCTCCAAAACTTCAATAGAAGTTCTAGTAAAGTTTCTACCATTTCACTAGAGCATGACTTGACTATGACTAGACCTAAACCCTTTTACTTGACTTTGAATGTGACTAGGACTTTTAATATGAAATGTAATAATAATTACCTGGATGACCGAGCTTTGCTCGTTAAAACGACGTTTCCTAAAAATGAAACTTAGATTGATTTTTCGCCTCCGAAACCGATAGATAGATACACTTGAAATATATTATTACTTGAACTGGCTTAATGCACAATCAAGGTCAGGCAGAACGTAACACTTTTTCGTGCGTGCAGCCGGTGTTCATCGATTTAATAAATAATATAGTCCCTTAGGATAGACTGTAGTAGATTTGTGCCCTTAGGTAAATGTCTTATTTATTTATGGTCTAGTCTAGTCGTAACATTATATTAATGTAATATTAATACTACGGCTATAATAACACCCGAAGGCTAGTGACCATGCGATCGCCGATAGAACAGTTAATTGACAGAAGATGTCTTTAAAGATAGGGTAAGACTTAAAACCTACCCTGTGTTTCATCATTGGATATATCAGACAGACAAAATATAGCTTAGTATGAACGAAACAATTAGAAATATTATATTTTCCGTTTGCGAAAAAGACGATGAATATAGATTGTAAAACAATGTGTTAAATATATAAACACAACTGAGCTGTTATTGATGAGAGAGAACGTAACGCTAAGAGGCTCAAGTCTGTATCCGCCATGGCAATGCTGCCTAAGTCCTCACACGCACACGCCTATACCCTCGAATATCTGAAATCACTGTGTCAGCGTCACGTTCGGCGTTCGCGCGTCGTTGTCGCGTCACGTACGCTTCTTGCAATGCATCGTGGCACTCGACTTGCGTGGCGTGGCACGCATGTAGTGTAGCTCTTAACCGCTAGTTACCATATTATAGAATTTATGGGCTCGGACGCGTCCATATTGGAGTACGTGATATATCATATATCCGATATAATACGATAAGTATAATCCCAGAGTCTATAAGTCACGAGTGAACAGGTATGCTTCATCTTCGATCACATTGTCACTTGCCAAAAAAAAAAGTGGATGACCACTTTTCCTTGGTGTTAATTCTACCATTAGGCGATCTTTTTCTTAGTTTTCTAAACAAATGGGCCTTTTCTAAACAATTGTATTTTTGCCAAACAATTGTATCTTTTCTAAACAATTTTATATGTTACTGTCAGTGTCAATCATAAAAATGACCTAGCAGTCATCTGCCACTTCTGACAGAAGACATTTGCGGCCAATTTGTTTTGGAATTGGGTTTTTGTACGCACGATTTCTGAGTCATCCAAGACATCTAATTTCCTTCTCTTTTGTCACCTAAAATTCATAAAAGGTTTAATTTCGCTCAAAAAAGGCCCTTTGCCTTTGTTTTTTGTACATACCGTGAAATAAAGCCGTCAAACTGGGTAACGAGATGTCATCCTCCGCTATGGAAAGTATCCTTTTCAATTTCATCATATTTTATATTACCTTAGTTTTTTTTTTCTCGCTGTCACCTCTGAGGCTGTCGGACGTTGTGAAAATCTGGAAAAGAAAATTTGTACATTGCATGGTTGGATTCAATTTAATATAGGTTTCAGCGTAGTATTTATATAGTTAGCTCATTGTAAATCTATTTAGTAAATCATTCAATAAATATATTTCGATCATTTTTTTCATCTATATATAATCATAATAACATTGTAGAAAATATGGAAGTTCCCCTTCCCCCGGAACCTGAGCCTCCAGATCCTTGTGTCACTTCCCCTACTTTGTTGTCTGGACTGATTTCTGGAGGAAAGCGGCGTATTGAGTCTTCTGCTGAATGTTGCAGTAGTGCCAAGAAACCGATCACTTTTACAAATAAAGATCTTGCGGTTGCCTCAATTCAAAATTTGTACATTCATCCGAACCTAGTAATAGGTATTAAAGAATACACTAACAAAGATAATGGCCCATTTTTAATTCATGTCTCTCGTGTAGATCCGGATTATACCACGGATCAGTCCATTCGACCCATCAAATTTGGCCAATTTCTGGCAAAAAATAAAATACAAAATATATGTACCGACGGAGTTAAAAAAGTAGGGAGAAATAAAATTGCGGTAGAATTTAAGTCAGCGAAGGACGCAAATAACTTCCTTATAAATCCGGTTCTAGAATCCACCAAATACACGGCTACTATCCCGACATATAACATTACAAAGATGGGCATTGTTCGCAATGTCCCAGTAGACATGTCCATGGACGAGTTTGTGGAGTCCCTGGTCCTGCCCAATGGGTGTGGAGAAGTCCTCAAGGCTCGCCGGTTAAATCGCAAAACATTTGAAGATGCTAAGGCAACCTGGGTTCCCACTCAGACAGTTGTCCTTACATTCCAAGGCCAATCCCTACCGTCAAAAGTATACTCTTTTCACACTTCCCTGCCGGTAGAAACCTATCAGTTCCCCACGATACAATGCTTAAACTGTTGTCGGTTTGGGCATGTAAAAACACAATGTCGATCTAAACCTAGGTGCTACCGATGCGCTCAACCCCACAATGGAGAAGGATGTGACGTTCAAGAAAATATGGCAACATGCCTCCAATGCTCAGGCCAGCACTTTTCCATAAGTAAAGGCTGCCCTGAACATGGGAGACAGAAGTCGATAAAGCTGTTGATGTCAGAAAAAAATTTATCTTACGAGGAAGCTTCATCTCAATCCCCTAAAGTTAAGAGGCCTTATGCCGAAGTTGCCCAAGAAATTAACCTGTCCCAGTCATCATTTTTGCCGTCTCAATCGAGTCGATTCAGTTCACCTCCATCGAATGTCTCATATAGAAAGACTGTTTTCACCTCTCCACGCCCTCGAACTCCGCTAGGTAATACATACGATAGAGCAGCGCATCAGGCTATTGTCGTCGATGAACCATCAGTCTTGCCGAATGGCTTTGCCCTTCAATCTCAACCATCAATGTCTGCTGCTTCTCCCCAGGAGAATAATCTTCTGGAGGTTCTTCTCTCATTGATTATCTCTATTTCCAGTAACAATTCTTCCATACCGTCCCACGTCGCCCAAAAACTTTCCCAGATCATTTCCCTTTCCAATAATTATGAATCCTGCAATAATTCTGCAATGGAACATAAAAAGTATCCGCAGGAAAAAGTCTGAACTTTTGTATCTAATTAATAAATTTCACCCGTCAGTTTTGGCATGTTCGGAGAGCTGGTTGCCCCCAGGATCCCGTTTCCGGGTTCCTGGGTACTCCTGCCTCCGGGATGACAGGGCTGATGGGTATGCCGGATGTGCATTATTAGTCAGACGTTCTTTGCCATTTTCTCAGATATCCCTCCCTTGTGTCTCTCCAAACATCAATGTAATAGCTGCTAAAGTATTTGATATAACTTTTATTTCTGCATATATCCCTCATCCTCATTCTAATTTAATCCCAGACCTGATGCTTATTATATCTTCTGTTCCTCAACCTCTTATTCTTTTAGGTGATCTTAATGCTCACCATACATCATGGGGCTCTAGTCATATTGACACTTTTTCCCTTTCTCTTTTAGACATTTTTGATGACGCAAATCTTTGTGTCATAAATGACGGTTCTCCTACACGACGAGTTTACCCTACACAAAATCCTAAAAGTGCAGTCGACCTTTCTGTTTGTTCCGCGTCTTTGGCCTCTTTACTTTCTTGGTCTATTCTGCCACTATCTTATGGTAGTGATCATTTCCCTATTGTCATAACTATTCCAAATAAAGTTACTCCTACTCGGAATTTTTTCCCATCCCTTAAATATAGACTTATCGACTCCAATTGGCATTCCTATTCTTCTTCCTTTGAAAACAAGCTAGTTTCTCTTCCTCCTCCTGTTATTACTAATATATTGGATTGCTATTCTAAATTTACTACATCTATGCTATCCAGTGCTGATGAAAATTTCCCCCTTAAGAAGCCCCACAACTTTTTAGTTTCTACTCCTTGGTGGGACCCTGATTGTACAGATGCAATAGCTAAAAGGAAAAGTGCTGAAAAAGCCTACAATGTAGCCATGACTAGAGAAAATTTTATCTTATTCCAAAAGTCTGCAACTGAGGCTTCAAGGCTTCTATCAAAGAAGAAAAAAATAGGTTGGACTAAATTCTGTGAAAATTTGTCCCCAAGAATGCCAGCCTCATTTGTGTGGAATCAAATTAAAAAATTTAGAGGTTCATTTAATGTGTGTAATATCTCAGCCAACGACCCTTCCTCTTGGCTTGAAGGCTTCTCAAACAAAATGTCCCCGACATTTGTTCCTTATTTGGACTATCTTCCTTCCCATTCAGGCCCCCTCGTGTCACAAAATAATTTAGATTCCCTTTTTTCTTTTGATGAACTTCAAATGGCTCTTGATGGCCTAATAGATTCTTCTCCAGGGCTCGATGGTATACCTTACTCTTTTATAAGAAATGGCCCTGAGAAAAGTAAGGAATATTTCTTAATGCTTGTAAACATATTTTATGAAAATGGTATAGTTCCACAGCAGTGGAAAACTCAAATGATCATTCCTATTCTAAAGCCGGGCAAAAATCCTAGCGATCCAAATAGTTACAGGCCAATTGCTTTATCCTCTGTTTTATCTAAGGTTGTTGAACATATGATAAAACACCGTCTTGAGTGGTTAGTTGAGAGCAAAAGAATACTAGCTAAATCTCAATTTGGTTTTAGAAAAGGTATGAGCACGATGGATAGTCTTAGTATATTAACATCCGACATTTGCTTGGCACTACTTAATAAAGAATATCTTGTGGGGGTTTTCTTGGACGTTGCATCAGCATATGATAACGTTCTGTTGCCTGTTCTTAGAAATAAGTTGTTGCATCTAAATATTCCAGAAAAGTTAGTTAGATTCATATCCAACATGTTAATGGAAAGAACCATATCAATCAAACATTGTAACGTACTCTTTCCATCTAGAACTGTCTGGAAGGGCTTACCTCAAGGATCAGTTCTTAGCCCTTTGTTGTATAGCCTTTACACTTATGATTTAGAACATTCTGTTGAATCATTTTGTGAAATTTTACAGTATGCCGATGATTTAGCACTATATGTCTCAGTAAAATCTATTGAAGAGGCTACGCATAGATTGTCTTCAGCTCCTGTTTATTTACTTGACTGGCTCCTTCGGCATGGTTTATCCTTATCAGCATCAAAAAGCAGTGTGGTCGTTTTCACCAAAAAAAGACATATTCCTTCTATTGTTTTAAGGATTAACGATGAGCTTATTCCTCAAGAAACTACGTAAAATTTTTAGGTATCTGGTTGGAGTCTAGATTATCGGGTTCTACTCATTGTGACTATGTGGTTAAAAAGTGTGAGAAAAATATAAATGTTCTTCGATCTTTGTCCGGGGTATGGTGGGGCTCTCACCCTTTTACTCAAAAACTCCTGTATAATGCTATAGTTCGTAGTCATATGGACTACGGCTTGTTTCTCTTAGATCCTTCCACTAAAAAAAGTCTCAATAAACTTGATAAAATACAATATAAATGCCTACGTATTATTATAGGAGCGATGAAGTCATCTCCTACCAATGCTCTACAGGTAGAGTGTGTTGACCCTCCCCTAGCCCTTCGCAGGCAGTTTCTTTCAAATAGGTTCTTCTTCAAGCTAGTGCAAAATTGTGATCATCCCCTTCTTCCTAAGTTACATCAGTTATCACTTCTATACAATTCTCGTGGTTATAGTTCAAGTTTAGTTCTACCATGCCTTCTCCGTTCGTACCTTCACTTCACTCGACTACCTGATCCCCTTTTTCAATGTTCTATTATGCCTTTATATTCTACTCCTTACGATGCACTTGTGTTCCAACCTAACGTTATTCTAGACTTTGGGGTGGCTAAGGACTCATTAGAAGCTAACAGAATTTTTACTGTCATAACTCTTTCTAGTTACAGTGACTGTTTGACTTTATATACTGACGCTTCGAAAGTCTCCAACTCTGGTTCTGTTGGTGCGGCTGTTTGGATTCCTTCTACAAGAATAATTTTGAGCTATAAATGTCCTCCAGTAACATCTGTTTTTACTGGAGAGTCTATTGCAATTTTTGCGGCTATTTTATTTGTAAAATCACACAATATTCCTTATTCTATTATATTCTCAGATTCCAAAAGTTGTCTCCAATCTATTAGTTCAAACCCATTTCGGTCTAAAACGCGATTCCCAATTTCACTTAAAATAAGGGAAGAATTATATTCTTGTTTTAAACGTGGATTGAACATTACACTAGCCTGGATTCCAGGCCATTCAGGCATTTCTGGAAATGAGTCGGTTGACTCCTGCGCAAGGAATGCTATTCATACGGGGTCTAACGAATACTCAAATATATATTCCCATGATTTTTGTACTACTTTGAAGCCTTTGCTGTTTGACACATGGAATAGAGGTTGGCAAATCTCAAAATCTGTAAAAGGAAAATTTTATGGTGATATCCAGCCTGAGGTTCCAACAAGACCATGGTTTGCTAAATTCCGGTTAGCAGATAAGCCAACAACTTCAACTATTTGTCGACTTCGCCTCAATCATTCTTGTACGCCAGTCTTTTTGTTCAAACTTAGGATCAGGGATAACTCGATCTGCGAATGCGGTTTAGACGAGGGCAATGTAGACCATTTATTTTTTAGCTGTCCTAATATGCGCTTTTCTCTCTATGACTTCCTTCCTCCTCAAATCTCTCGTCCTGTTTCTCTTAAACACCTTCTTTCTCTAGTTTTCACACGCTTTACAGTTTTGTTATGTAAATATATTGTGGCTAATAAAATTAAGTTGTAATTATCATGTAAATACTCACCTTCTCATTATTCACTGAAATTTGTCTAATTAATCTCGCTGAAATTTGTTTTATTTTGTAACCACTTCCTTTTTTGTACTTATATAAATATTTTGTTTTGCGTCCTATAGTCTCACATGACATTGGCGAAATTGTGGTGGCGTTACCACAGAAAGCCACAAAATTAAAAATTGAATTGAATATTACCTTCGTAAATTTGATTTTGGTTTGGTGTATATAAATTCTCCGTATGCCTGTAAGGATGGCAAATGTTATATACTGCTAACTGTTCGTTGTGTGCGCCTTTCATCTTAGGCTACGATTATCATTACAGCCAATGTCATTCAGGGTTGGTAACTAATAATTTTATCTAAAATCATTCAGCCGTCAAGGGAATCCCTCGTTTATAAATATACTTAAATTTTTTATATTCATGATCTCATTAGTTACTGTAATTTATTTTCTACTAGATATGCCCCTTTATTCTACTAATATTATAAATACGAAAGTTAGTACGTGTGAATGTTTGTTCCCTCTTCACGCTATAACGTCTAAACGGATTTGGATGAAATTTGGAATGTACATAGATTATACCTAGGATTAACACATAGGCTACTTTTTAACTTCATAATAGCAGGCGAAGCCTCGGGGCCCGGCTAGTTAAGTTATAAAGTAACATATATGTTAATCCTACGTATAGGCTATGTAGATTCTTTCCTAATTTCATCCAAATCTGTTCAGCACGAAGAGAAAACAAACATACAAACTTTGAGACTTGTGGGAATGAAAGTGTTTGTTATTTTACTATTAACATGATCCCTGTCTACTATACTAGAGTATAATATAATAAAGTGATTTCCCTGCAATTATTCGTGAAATTGTATTGTTGTGTTTTCGCCTCGACAACTTTCATGTCCACATATCCAATATAATAAATCTACGCTGTGTTTGCACAAGTCTACAAAATATATTATTATCTAACTACCTGCGCCCCGCGGTTTTACCCACATAAGTCGGACCTGTGGGTATCTGGGATTATATTTTCTTTCATAAGAACCTTCTCCTGACAATAACTTGTGTTAACTACAAAAAAATATAAGCGAAATTGTTCCATCCTTTCATGCGTGATGCGCTGACCAAGGGAAATAGAGATTCATTTTTATATATTACTAGTTGCGCCCCTCGGTTTTACCCGCGTAAGTCCCGGACCTGCGGGAATTCGGGGATACAATTTTCTTTCACAAGAACCTTCTCCTGACAATAATAATTAACAAAACAAAAAAAGAATTTGCGAAATTATTCCACCCATTTTTCTATTTTAATAAATATTTTTCTATAAGATACACAACAAATATTTTTCAAATCTATTCTATTGTTTTTTGATGAGAGACCATCGGGCATCTTAGCATGTTTTGAATCTATTATTATTACTGATATCGTTTATTTGGTAAATAACATTTTCATGTAGTGTTTATTAGATTTGATGAAATATCAGAGAAAGTAATCTCATCCACTTGCACAATAATTTTTTTAACATTAATATCCAGAACATCTATTCAATTTGAAATTTGCTGTAAAGGAGTTAGAGCGAAATTCAAAAAAATGCGAGAAAGAAGAAAAATTAGAAAAGGAGAAGGCCAAGAAGGCCATTCAGAAGGGCAACATGGAAGGCGCCAGGATACACGCAGAGAATGCAATACGACAGAAGAATCAAGCACTGAATTATCTACGAATGTCTGCCAGAGTGGATGCTGTGTCAAGTAGAGTACAAACTGCGCTTACTACTAGAAAGGTAAATAAATAGATACATGATACTTTATTGATCCACTTCATAAGAAGAGATAAAATATGATTAACAAACCAACTTATATGTAAAATGGTGGACTCGTCACTTTTATTTTTTGTTTTTTTATTTAAGATAGGCAAATTTTTGACCACTATCTCACTTGATGGTAAGCGACGATGTGGTATTAATAGAGATCTCTACCATAATATTGCTTAATGGAATTATATCGTACTAGTTGAGCCCCGCGGCTTTGCCCGCTGATGATGATGATGATTAAAGTAGAGTGTTTTTTTTTTATATACTCGATAGGCAATCATTTGACCACTATCTCACCTGATGGAAAGTGATGATGCGGCCGAAGATGTAGCACGCTTGCCTAGAAGATACCTATTCACTCTTGACTTGAAGACTCCCAGATTATACCGTTCAGGGAACAAAAAATTCCACTCCAGAGTAGAAGGTAAATAAAGAAGCAAAACGCTTTGAGCGAACAGGACGAATGTCTACCATAAATGGATGACGTTTGCCTGTTTGTCTTGTTGTTAGATGGTAAAACGGGCATGGGGGAATTAATTCGTGTAATTCCTGCGCACATGTAACTGATAGAATACCGACAGGCTTGCGACCTAATCCAGAGTATAAGCCACCTACATTCAAAATTTCATTGATATCGACTTAGTAGTTATGGAGATACGTGGTAACAAATATTCACACACACAAACTTTCGGATTTATAATATTAGTAGGTTAGGATTGATAATACTTAACCCAAAACACATTTTTATTTTCATTCATGTAATAATTTTTATTTTTACTCATTTTACCGAGTCATTCAAGTCGCTGGTTTTTTTTCATACTGGAAGATTGGCTACTTTGTGTAAGTGATGATGTGGCCTGAAGTAGTAAGGCCTGTAATGGTTGTGGTGGGAGCTTCATCTATGACGTCATTGTGACATGATTGTACATTTCATATGAATGTTATGATTTAAACAAACCAAGACTGGAACCTCTTTGCTGATGTTAATAGAAATGTAGCTACAGAAGTTATGAAACATACTAATTAAATAAAATTTGTTAATAATAAAATTTGTATAAATAAACTTTGTTAAGAATAAAATTTGTATTAAACATTTTTGTAGACAAATTTTATATTACATCTATCTCTGGCGAATGAAAATAATAAACAAATGCATTCACACTCACAGCCCCATACTAACTTCAAATACTTGATCGAATTTTTTAGGATTTCTTGATGAATATTTACAGGTCACAAACTCCATGGCTGGCGTAGTGAAGGCGATGGACGCAGCGATGAAGTCAATGAACCTTGAGAAGATATCCACACTCATGGACAAGTTCGAGAGCCAGTTTGAAGACCTGGATGTCCAGTCCTCGTATATGGAGAATGCCATGTCTCAGACAACTACAACCACTGTGCCGCAGGGAGATGTTGATAACTTGTTACAGCAAGTTGCTGATGAGGCTGGGTATGTACTTCTTTATGATTTAACTGTGCCCTGCGGGTTTGTCGATGTTTATCATGACAAACATATGATTGATTGAGCAAAGCGAGATCTCTTTGTTGACTTGGGTGGTTCAGCACTTAATCAGTCGCATCTGTACGTCTGTCAGAAGGATCTGGAAAATTCTCAGGGAATATGTAAAGCTTATGGCCCAAAGCCGATCATGGCAAATAAATTTATATTAATAAAAATATTAAGGGGGTATACCCATACTCGTTAGTGGAGAACAAAATATATCCCCAACCTGCCAAATTTCAGCTTAAAATCAAATAGTTTTTAAGATTTACCATGATTAGTTAGCGAATTTCGTTCCGTGTATAGAAGAATATACCATGTCATGGTAAGCAATGTCTAACTAAGACTTTTCATTCCAGCTTGGAGCTGAACATGGAACTACCCTCCGGAGTACCGAGCACATCCGTGGGTGCCAGCACAGTCGTCTCCCAGGAACAAGATGAACTCACACAGAGGCTTGCGCGCCTACGTCAAACGGAATAACATCGGACAACTGTACAGAGAATAAATATAATAGTGCATGCACTGGGTCAGTAGTGATTGTCTATTCTAAAACTGTAAGCTGCTTCAATCTGTGATGGAACAAAGTTGGGTTAGTTACACCATTTATAAATAAGGCTGAACTGATTTTTATTATCTTAGATTTGGCTCCACTCTGAACACTCCACTCTCACATATACACATAAAAACATGTTACTATAACTAATATAGCTTGCCATATCCTCATTAACCATGGTTCACAATAATAATTGGAATAAGCTACCCAAAGAAGTTAACTGAAGGTTTCATTGTTCATAATTATTGTCAGGGTAAGGTTTGAATAAAACAATAACAAACAATAAACGCTTTCACACTCACAGCCCCACACTAAGTTCGATGACTTGTGTCGTGGGTGCCAGAAACATTCACATCACACACACAATCACAACCAGAACCAGAAACACAAATTTTCCTTGGCGAGAAAACTTGTGTTCCCGCCGGGAATCGAACCCGATACCCCTGCTTAGAAGGCGAACGCCCATCCAACTAAGCCAACGGGCAGTTCAAAATAAAAGTTGAATAAAAGTTTTTGTTTTTAAATCTTCAGATGGATGCAACTTGTGAGGCCGAGCAGGTTGCTAGTTCTATATAAAAATATTCTTCACATATGAATTGAGAAGCCTTCTTTGGCATATTTTACACTAGCCGTGCCTCGCGGTTACGATCGCGTTTATTAACTTAAAAATAAACCTTTGTGTTAATATGTATAGTAATAATGTAAAATATATGGTATAAGCTACGTGTATTCCAAATTAAATCCAAATCCGTTTAGCCGTTACAGCGTGAAGAGAAAACAAACATACTTACACATTTACATCTTTACACACAAACTGTAGTGTTTATAATATTAGTGAGACTATTGATATTACGGTTTGTATTTGCAATTACCTCCATCACCTACTTTACATATAGCGCAACTAGCTGCGCCTCGCGGTGTTACCCGCTGTGTCGGGATAATCCAGGGTTTCAGCTCCATACTAAATTTCATCCATATTGGTCCAGCCGTTTAAGCGTGACGAAATAACAAACAAACAAGTAGAAAGTAGGACTGTCCAGAAACATAACAAAGCGGCATTTAGTTTTAGAAAAGATGATTTCCACCACTATCACGAGTTCCATAAACTAGGTATCCAGCCTCGTAAATTATTAACACTGCAAAACATAATTTACGATACTTGATAGATTTTTTGGTGGGACTCGTTTGGGCACAGAAGTTAGTTTTGTGGCAAGGTATTCTCGGGCTATTCAGGATATAAGATGTAAGACAATAAGGCATCAATATTTAAGCTTATAAGATTGAGTTTCACGTTTGTTTGATGACAAGCGCCACGTGACTGAAACATTTGCAATGCCACCCGGAACTTAGAAATAAGTCTATCGTGGCATTGCAGCGCGTCCCTCTCTCGTACTTACATGCTCTTCAATTTTGCTGACTTCTGAGCCCAAGTTCAAAACTATGGGCTGGCGTGACGCTTACCGTCAGGCAGGCGACTTGCTCGTATCGCCTCTAAATGACATCAATAAAAAATCAACCACTCGATACCGAAATTGTATAAAATGCCCATCGATATACTAAAATAAACGGATACAACACCCGGAACATGGGATGAAGACGAAAAAGCATATACACCCTTCCAATAGCTAATTTTTTTAGTAATAAATATATCAGTCCTTTTTGACATGTTAAATACAAAATATGTCGAATAGTAACGAGTCGTAAGCAAAACTTACGTTTTAAATAAATAGTATCTGCATTACCGGCTTTATTCCCATGTTCCATATGTATCTGTATTTTAGTTGATCGTACTGCATAAAAAAACTATATGACTCGTCACAAAATTACAAGAAAAATATCTGGTAGTGCTAATATATAGCTGTATTATAAATAAAGATAAGCTTTCTTCTAACTTTCCAATGTAATGTTATTTTATTTTATATCTTGAGAACATTCTCAGCAATCATAGTTGTAAAGGAAAAATATAAGTTACAGTATGTTGAATGAATTATAGTACAATATGCTATAACAATAACTACGGAGAATACACTGTGATTGTATTATTATTATTATGTACCTAATTGTTTTGCCCAACAGGCTTCTTAAAGTAAGACGAATGTGTAATATTTTGTACATTATCTCATAAAGTTTATTATTATTACTATAAATTTGAGTTTTAATTGATCTTCTACAAGTTCTTTTTACCATTGCGTTGAGATATTTTTTAATACCGCTTCGTAGGCAGAGACCACCGCCAGCCCCGATCTCTCGCTGCCGAGCTTGGCGTCTACCACGCTCGGCAGGGAGAGATCTCCGCCTATAACGGCTGAAAATGTGAGAAATTTCACTGGAAATTTGTCATAATAAATACTAAATAATAAACGCTTTCTTACTCACAGCCTCACACTAAGTTCGATGACTTGTCGTGGGTGTTGGAAACATTCACATCACATACACAATCACAACCAGAACCAGAAACACAAATTTTCCTTGGGGGGAAAACTTGTGTTCGATACACCTGCTTAGAAGGCGAACGCCATCCAACTAAGCCAATGAGCAGTTCATGGCAATCCATCGATCCGAAATACAGTAATGTTTCACAATACTGCTAGCGGTTGAAAGTCTTGCAGTGGTGTGGTACCTGCCTCAGTCTTACTACAACATTCTCCCTCGAGATTACATATAAATAAAATAAAACAATATCATATGCAATCAAAATATTTATTGAGTAGACAAAGAAACAAGCATAGTTTAACGAAAATAACATTGCCTCAACTAAAACCAATACAATGTCGTAGTCTAACTACAATTTTACTTATAAACTAACCACGAACAGCAGTTTACAGCTGTCCTCTGTAAATTAAAAGCAAGTACGTTACTCTTGAATAATACTGCGAGATTAATAGCTCTAAATAATATAATGTTTAGTTGCAAAATAATCTTAAACACTATACTTTTGGAATAAAACAACTCTTATATAGACTACCTGATGGCATCATACACGGCTTACAAGCTTTGGCATGGTAACTCTTCAGGGGTGCGTTCAGAGCCTACGAACGATATAGCGTCATTGAATTGTATACAATATAAATGAATGATAGTCTCCAACTTCTCCTTTAAATGGCGACTATAGGACTCTCACATTATAATATCGTTTATGTCACGTGCGTATAGCTTGAACAGTTTAACCAATTCAAACATATAAATCAATATGCCCAGTGTCTTCCAAGTTGATATTAAAACTTTCAATATAAAGTTGGATAATAGAATTTAATTTCACCTTGACAGACGTCTGAGTGTTTTAAACAAACAACCCACGAAATAGTTGTTTGGTTGTGATTTACCGAGGCACAGAACGCACTAGTATGTTTCAGCTCAACAACTGAATGTTCTTACCGAACATCCAAACGTGGCTTGAACGAACGGTTGAAACCAGAGCATAGGCTTCGAACGCACCCCAGATCAAAATCCGACTGAATGGTAATAGGTAACCCATCCATGTACTATGCGTCTATGCCTTACTATGGGTCTAGCCTGAGATTAGTACGAGCCTTATCATCTGCGAAAACTAAGAGAGAGTTTTCTTCCAGTTTATTTAATACAAGCGATGTACGGAAGGCAACGAAACATTTCCGATACATCATAACTTGTACTAGGCTGGCCGTACTGTCGTTGGTTGATGTTGTCAAACCGCGCTACGATGCCAAGTCTAAAACAACTATATTATCGTGAAAAGTAAGAAAACGAGAAATGCTTTAACCACAATAATTTATAACAAATAGTATTGGGTTTGGTCAAAATTATGAATAAAATGACATGAGATTTTGTTTCAATAAAATGTAGTTAGGTATGTAGTTAATACGAAATCATATTTTAGTAATACTTATCAAAGTTTTAACAATATATACTGTATTTTTTGTGTTACTAACAATTTCTATTCAACTATAGAGCTGAGAAATTATATGTATGTGTTGCTATAAGCACGAAAAAATTATTATTCACCCATATAACCGCAAAAATGCAAAAAGAGTGTCCAAAAAAAAAAAATTGGTATATTGGTAACAAAAATGTTATGAAAAATTTAATCCAGTGAGGAAAACATACGAGGTAGAGTAAGATCTACTATATTACAAAATTTGATGAATTATTTATTGTTAAAATAACATTCGAGTTGTGTTAATACTAATTGAAATACTTCTTATATTAATTGAAATAATTGCACTTTTTATTCTGTTTCCTGTAATTATAAAAAGTTTTTGAACAAACTCCATAACCGACATTCCATATTATTAGATAAATCTCTCCATATAACTGTAAAAATATTGAAATTAATACCTATTAGTAACAACATACTATTTGTAAAAATATCGCGCTACAAAACATCGCTTAGGTAGAGATCTTTCATTCTAAATATGAACACCCCTCCCTAAACATTTTCATACATTTGACACTCGATAGTTTGACGGATTTGGTGGAGGGGCGTGCACATTTAGAATGAAAGATCTCTACATAATACACATAACTTCTCGCTTAGAACAATGGCAGTATTCATTACAAATGGTAAATAGGTACTATTTATAATGAATTTCGAAATAATTGCGAACTCATTTAAAATATTTTATATCACACACACATTTTTGGTTACGTATCTTATAGTATCTATAATTAAGAAATAACCCACTTCGACAAATGGATTTGGTTTTTAGTCCCGACACGAGCACTAAATTACCGTGTACTATAATATAGTACCGTGTACAGAACGGACACTAAACTCTAAGGTTATTAACGATAAGGTTTATAATGTGTTACCGGAGAGGGTCGCTGTAACTTATTTATTACTTATTTATCTCCTCTCCATCCAAAGGTTGTCTGGAAGAGATCGCTTTAAGCGATAAGACCGCCCATTGTACTAGCCTAAGTTAGTTTTAAGGTCTTTAATGTATTTTCCTTTATTTCTGACCCCTAAGGGCCTCAATATCTAACCCAGATATTGAGGCCCTTAGGGGACTAGTGCTGGAAACAGAGAAACACAAAGGTACATATCGTAACACACCTCAAATCTGTAATACTTAAAATGTACCAAGGCACGTTTTTCACTGAATAAATAACTATTTTACATTACTCGGATGCTGCGTACACAACGTTACTGAAGTGGGACCAATCAACTAGGAAGGTACTATTGTGCTGGACTATTGAGTATAACCATTTGGTCTATGATATAAATGAGATTCAGTCAAAATTTAATATGGCGACAGTCTGACGCAATATAGTGAATTAAAAAAAAATGTCGACGTAGGTAGGTTTTCTTTATAAACATTTATTATCGTCATATTATTATAGTAGTCATCTCTAGTTCACTCGAAGTTTCGCTTCTACGTTTATCATCCGTTCTGCGAAGGAGCGGAACTCATTGCCAGCGACTTTGTTCCCCGAACTGTATAATCTGGGAGTCTTCAAGTCAAGAGTGTGTGCAACAAAGTGTCTACAGTCAGCCAGAATTAGGAAACAGCATGAACTTTAATATATCAGCAACATTGGCCTCGATTCTGATGTCACACACTAAATTAAATTTAAACTATTCCTGTCTTTTAAAAAATAGGAACACAAGACAGAGATAGCATACATTTTAATGCTGTCAAGATATTCAGAACTTAGATGTCTATGCAAGCTTAGTCGAGTATGTAATTGGTGTTGACTAAAAACACGCGCCTTTCTGCTTCTGCTGTTCATATTTTAATTGATAAACTAGCTTGACAGCACTAAAATGTATGCTATCTCTGTCTTGTGTTTCTATTTTGTAAGAGACAGGTATAGTTTATATTTAATTTAGTGAGTGTACATCAGAATCGAGGCCATTATATATATAGGAAAATTGTATAGGAAAGTGGTCGACTTATTGATAAATTGAACGACGATGTTTTGTAGCCGATTACAATACTACATCTATGGGTTAATTACCAATACATATGGCAATAACGTGACTAAGTTTAATTGCTTTGGGACATATTGAAGTAAAACGAAACGTACACTGACAATAAAACAGCAGTAGTTAAGAACTTCGTGATATTCTTATTTTTATCATGAAATTTCTAACTCATGCTCATACGCTTATATACGCCATATATTTTGCGAACTAAGCTGATATAGCAGAAACTCTTGACAGAGAGTTTTGAAGCGATAGAGAAATAATGGCGTTGCCTATATTGCATTATTCTGCAATACTTTAGAGTATTTGTGTGTAATAATGGTGGATTATTACCGTTGATAATTCGTGAACAAGCATGAGTGTAGCTAAATTATACCAAGTTGAAAAAAGTGTATTTGGCTTTCGCTCTAAAGCTCTAATAGAAGTTCTAGTAGTTTCTACCACTTTATAAATCATGACTTGACTATGACTGGACCTCGACTCTTTTATCTGACTATGACTTGTGACGAGGACTTCTATTATGAATTATGAAATACACTTAAAATATTTTATTACTGGTCACTGGATGAAAACACAAAGCTTGTGGAGCCAAAATAAAATAAAAAAAACTTTTTCGTCTTTAGTTCCTATATTTATCGATATCGATAAAAATTGGAAAGAAATATTATAAATGTTTGAAACGAGTAATAGAATATGTGGGACGGTGCACAGATTGATATACCTTTTCAGCTCAGTTCGACCACAGACAAAATAACCAGTTGACTGTATATTTCCCCCCAAACAAAAATATTATGGCTATTATTTAGTAGTTATAATTGGTCAAATTGGTGACAATGTCACAAATGCCAATTAGCATGGATCGGCCAATCACAGACACGCATCGGCCAATAACAAGCACGGATCGGCCAATCATAAGGTTACATTTTCCTCTTCCTCCTGAATTTTGTTATGTAAAAGATGATTAAACATTTATGATAGTGTGCTTCGTAATAACGCTATCTATTCATCCATCCCCATTCCATCAAAGAACCATCAGCCTACCTCAAATGCGCACGAAGCGTTTTGCTTCCACGTTCATTACGCGCACTGCAAAGGAGTGGAACTCCTTGCCAGAGTCTGTGTTCCCAGATAAGTACAATCTTGGATCTTCAAGTCGAGAGTGAATAGGTATTTTCTAGCTCCATCGTCACTAACATCCGGTGAGATAGTGTTCAAATGTATGCCTATCACAGATTAAAAATAAAAGCCTGCGCTATCAACTGGTTCTTGTGGTGCAATCTTTGGTTTTAATTACAGTTTTACTGTCAGTGTACTCCCCGGTGAGGTTTTAGCGTGTGTTACGCATCCCCGTTCTTGAAGGCTATCTGGTAGAACACCCAGTCCTCCAGGAAGGACGGAACGAACGCTTTGCACTTGGAGTAAGTGACGGGAGGGTTTAGTTTCACCAGCTCCTGTTCATACAGTTCCAGAGACTCTACTGAAGTGGCGCCGTTACCCTGGAAGGAAAAAATACCAGGTGAGGTAGAAGCCAATTAGATTTGTTTTTAATTTTTTTTTAACATTCACATTACACACACAATGACAACCAGAAACACAAATTTTTCTTGGGGAGGAAACTTGAGCTCCCGCCGGGAATCGAACACGATATCCGTTCGTCTATCGATTTAATCTTTGTAGAAATGGGAAAAATAAGACAGGGAGTGTCAAATAAAAAACAAATGCGTTCACACTCACAGCCCCGCATTAACTTCGAAGACGTGTACCGCGGGTGCCGAAAACTTTCACATCACTCACACAACTACAACCAGAAACACAAACTTGTGTTACCGTCGGGAATCAAACACGATACCTGTTTTTCGGCCGATTTAATCTTTACAGCCATTGTATTACACCTATAACATTAATAACTTATATCAATGATAACATTTGATTTAAATTAGTAATACTAAATTAGTGTTTATATTCATATTCATTTTATTGGGAAATAATTATTACAGGTGAATAACAATGTAAAATCATATTTAAAATAATATGCATGGATGTATCAAACACGCATTAACAGAAAAGCAACAATTTAAACAAAAAAAAAAAAAACAAAATCGGTGCACGTGAAAAGGAGTTATGAGGTAATGAGGTAACAAACATAAAAAAAAATTGTCGAATTGAGTACCTCCTCCTTTTTTGTGAAGTCGGTAGAAAATCCCCCAAAAATGGAATAAAGGGGACAAGTTTCCATAAAATTGAACATGTAACCACCACGCCAGCGGGCAGTTCTAAACTAACGGTACTCACATGCGTCATAAACTTCCCGTTGGGCTTGAGTATGTTGAAGGAGGCGTTGAGAGTAGCCATCATGAACTGCCAGAGGTCGCCGCAGGCCTCCTCCGAGATGGGAATGTCGGTGAGGTCGCCGAATATATAGTCCACCTTCTTTTGCTCCAATATGAACTTGTTTATCGTCACCATGCAGTCGCCGACCAGGATCTGAAACGAGGTTACTTGGTCAGATAGACTACATAAATCAGAGTCTATGTCGAAAAATAAAAAAAAACAATGAAAAAACATTTTCTTTTTTATTCAGGATAGGATGGTAAATAATGATGCGATCGACAGTCGACAGTCTTCCTAGAAGATACCTATACAGTTGTGACTTAAAGACTCCCGCATTATATTTAACATAAACGCTTTCACACAGCCACACACGAAGTTCGATGACTTGTGTCGTGGGTGCCGTAAACATTACACACATAATCACAACCAGAACCAGAAACACAAATTTTCCTTGGGGAGAAAACTTGTGTTTCAGCCCTGCTTAGAAGGCGAACGCCACCCGTAAGCCAACGAGTTCATTTATTGAGAAAGACTCAGGCAAGGAATTCCATTCCATAGCGGTGCGTTAAAAAAAACTCTTCTTGGGACAGTATTTAACACTGTCTAATACTTGTTAGAGCGCCTGCGCGATTCAAAATATTAATCCTTGTCAATATTATAAATGCGAAAGTAACTCTGTCGCGGTTTCACGCCAAAGCTACTGAACCGATTTAAATGAAATTTGGTACACAGATAGTTTAGAGCTTGGGACAGAACATAGGCTTCTTTTTATCCGGGATTCCCGCGGGTCCGGAACTTACGCGGGTAAAACCGCGGGGCGCAGCTAGTGTGTTTATAAACCTACGTATGCATGTTTGTTCTTTAGTGGCTTGCTAGAGACCAAACGCGTGGACTGATCTAGATGATCCTTACGATCGATTAATCTTGCGTGAGACGCTAAAGACGTGACAGTAGTCAATATGGCCACAACCAGACACCGTATCTCTCGAATCCACTAAGTAGAGTGAGACAGAAGATAATCGATCTCACCTCATAGTTCTTCCCTTTGCGTCGTTCCAGAACATCTCCGCAGATGGACTTCATGTGTTTGTTACACGCTTCCATCACCATTTCGTCAATTTCCAACATCCAGACATATTTGGGTTCTTCTTTCAATAATTCGTATAGAAGTGCTCCATCGCCGCCACCTGTGGAATTATATTTGATAAACATAAACACTTTCACACTCACAGCCCCACACTAAGTTCGATGACTTGTGTCGTAGGTGCCGGAAATATTCACATCACACACACAATCAAAAGAAAAACTGTCAAACGCCATCCATTTATGGTTGAAATACATCCAGTTCGCTCGAAGCGATTCGAACTGAACGGAATGGAACTCATTGCTCATGTCCAGAGTGAATAGGTATTTCCTAGGAAAGCATGCTACATCTTCAGCCGCATCTTCGCTATCCTTCAGGCGAGATGGTGGTGGTCAAATGCTTGTCTATCTAGCATAAAAAAACACATCCAAAAGTAGCTTAGTTGTTACTCTTATACGCTATGTACATTACAAATTTCATTCAAATCCGTTCAGCCGTTACGATGTGATGAGAAAACAAACATACACACAAACTTTCGGATTCATAATATTGGTCTGATTGAACCACCTACAATAAAAACAAATGTTGGCCTAAGTGAAACTCTTAGCGTATTTTTTATTGCTTGATAGACACGTGTTTCGCTACTATCTTTTGTATTAAGAACTTAACAAGTGGCAAAATAAAAATATTGAATATACCGCCTATGCTCTATCTAGAAAACAGCTGCATCGATTTTCACCAAACATAAATAAAAAAGCAAAATCGTTTATTCACATGGGCCCTAAAGAGGCACTTATGAAAGTTAATTACTCTACTGCCAGATTAACAAAATTACAGCCATCTCGAGAAGAACCTGGCAAGAAACTCGGCGGAGTGTTTTTTTTTTTTGTAAATTTTCTCCAAAAATTAGTGTTTCTGGTTCTAGTGCGATTGTGTGTGTAATGGAATGTTTCCGGCACCCACGACGCAAGCATCACACTTAGTGTGCAGGACGACGAGACCTGCGCACCGCCGCGATCCGCTCATGAATGATGGCTGCGGCGCCTTGCGAGCCATTAAATATTGGCATTAAAGGATGGCGCGACGGGCGATAGCGTAGGAAGGAATAGGAGGGAAATAGTTCCCTACAAACTTGTAAAGCGTTATTTTAGGTTTAATAATAGTTTAAAATGAATGTAATTAAATAAAATAGATAGTAATTAGACCTAAGATTAGCCCGTAAGTTAGCTATGTCGTCTATTTTTAAGTTATTGTTTTGGGTTGAAATTGTTTGCATGTGTGGATAAATGTTTAGATGTGTGTGTAGACCGATTGTAAGTTACATATGTGTGCGTTAGAATATAAAAACGCCGATAATTATTGATATACCATGACCACATATTGTAGGACATGTGTGAGGGTTGTGGACAAGGTTTTAACAACCTTTTAACAATAGTCAGAACAGATATCCACAACCCTCCATATTGCACGAATCAAAACAGAAAAGCAATAAAACTTTCCCGCCAAAATAACGGCCGACCGTTACAATAAACTTAGCTAACAAGATTCGTATTGGCTAAACTTCCGGGTCTCCCATTGATCTGCCAATAAGATCGCCGTTCTTTTTTTTGTCCATTTTGATATAAAAGACTGTGCGGTTTGTATGGGGAGCATTCAGTACCCAGCTCTATATAGCACTCCAATAAAGAAGAAAGGAATCCTCCTGGCAAGAAATTGTTTCACTGGAAGCCCTCCATCCCTCCAATCCAGCGCAATAGTATCAGCCCGGTACACTTAGTGTGGGCTGTGAGTGTGAAAGCGTTTGTTTTATGTTATCTGCCTTGCTTACCTAATATCACAATTTCTTTTCCTTTATAACTCTCCTTTCCTCTTTGCATCAAAGTCTCTGTATATATTAGATCAGCCTCTGATATATCTGAAAAATAAAACATTAAATTAATATCTTATTGCAAAAGTAACTCTGCCTTTTGTATGTTCATTTTTTTTAATGCCATATAGGTAAGCATTTGGTCGCTATCTCACCTGCTGGTATGTGATGATGCGGCTGAAGATGAAGCATGCTCATCTATAATTTCAAGTCGTGAGTGAATAGGTATCTTCTAGACAACCTTGATCTATCGGCGAAATCGTCGCTTACTATCAGGGGAGATGGTGGTTAAAAGTGTATATCTAGAAAAAAAACCGTTAGGTTTTTGCAGTTGAACTGACACCGTGCGTAACGAGTGTTGCCAGATGAGAATTTATTTTTTTTACTTGCTTCTGGCTTTGTAGCCTCTGCAGCATCACCGGGCGGGAGTACGGATGGCGCTTAGCCGCAGAAGAGAAACTCTTTATTGAACACCATATTTGTGACAAAACAGAATAGAAAATAATGACTTACAAAATAAGTGTAACAATAGGCGGTCTTATCGCTAAAAGCGATAAGACCGCAAAGAAGAGAGGAGTAGGCAACTAGCGCAAGGGCCACCTAGGAGGTGCGAGCCACGGCTTGAACTGCTGCCAGGACAAGGTGACCAGAAGAGAAAAGTCCCGTGAGAGTACCGTTGATAGTGGGCACTATTTTTTTTTAGCTTTCTCTATTTCAGTTGAGTGCGCGTTCGCCTTCTATACAGAGTTCCCGGCAGTATCGGGTTACCGGCACATATTTTCCTTAGGGAGAAAACTTGTGTTCCCGCCGGGAATCGAACCCCCTGCTTAGAAGGCGAACGTGTAACCAATTAAGCCAACGGGCAGTTCAAAGATAGTAAACGGTAAAGAACGCTAGCAGAACAACATATATATTTATTTATGTATTGTATGTATATAAATCAAGAACATTTATTACATTAAACTAAAATTATTGTATTGTATATATCAATATATTATTGAATATTTTTATATGTATATATATATATATTATATGGATACCCATAAGCAATAACATGTCAACCCACACGAGAGCCATTTTGAGAAAATCGCTGTTAAAAATTTTTACGGATTTTTGGAATGTTTGTTCTGAAAGTTCTAAGATACCTAGTTGGTGTGTATGACTTTTTGAGGCAATTTTGTCCTAAAAATGTATTTACGATACAAAAACTGTGAAAAAACTTAATGATATCCCAAAAAAGCGCTTTTTAAGATTTAATGAAACGCGCTATCACACTTTTATACTGACATAACGTTTTAAGAGACATAACACACTTTTGCTTAATTGCAGAAGGTTGATTAAAATTAAAAGTTCTATAAGTCGAGTAACATAGTGTCATATTGAAAAAAAAATCTATTCGGTTTATTCTGTTTATGTAAAATAGTTTAACAAATAAAACCATGTTATACAAAATTATATTTTTTTATTAATTCTATTCAATCAATCACAGAAAATAGGTAAAGGTAGTACAGGCAGTCATAATCACAAAAAATGAACTTTTCTTTCAAACACTTAACATAATTTGTTTGGTAAAAGAATAGTTCATTTTTGGTGAATTTGTCTGGTTGTATAGTCAAAATCACTAATGATGAACTCTTCTTTCAAACACTTATCATTATTTGTTTGGTTTCTATGAACACTTGCATTATGAGTAAATTACAACTATATTACTAAGTATTTTTCAGTCTTAAATTATAATAATATCAGTACAACATAGAAAATAATTATTATCTGTAAAAATAAATGTGTTGCGTTATCATTAAGACAATGTTAAATTAAATCACATTTTGTTACATTTGAGATCCTTTTTAGTAATTGCAATAGTAGTAATATTCTTTTCTAGTTATAATGTATGTATTTCTTAGCTATCTTCTTCATATTCATCAACATCAAAATCAATTGAATTGCCAAAACCTTCAATGTCATCAATAAAATCGTTCGAATTGACATTCTTTAAGAAATTGTAAAAGGGTCTTGCATCGGTTGGAACCAGCTTTAACATTTCCTTTAGATCTTTGACTTTGGCCTAAGACAGTTCCCGACCATTGGGAAATAGGATCGGCAAATCCATATCAAAATTTGTGGCACATTTGCGGTTTTTCCCGCCCTTTGAGATGTCGACTTCCTGGAATTCCTCGTCTATCTTAGATTTCATGAACATTTTTGTTGGTTGAGACCTTCTTAGTTCGATTTCAAATGTAGACAGCCAAGAAATCTTTTGTTTTTCAACATCCACTTTTCTGTTAGTGATGCGTTCTAGAATAGGCGCTACTGATTTGAAATCTTCTTTATGTAGCCTTGTAACAGTGAATTTGTGTTTGCGACGACACGTTTCCATCACTTTGATGTAATCTTCTGCTGTGTACAGCCGGGTGTTAGATTTTAGGGCGCATTCAACGTCTCCAAACTCTGAATCATTCGGAAGGTAGGTGTGTCCTGGTTGTAAAAATCTTAGAGATATTTTCTCCAGTCTCTCATTGTTTTGCAAAATATACAGCAGCATCGACACCATTTTAATGCTACGATTTTGCCCTCCGCATGAATCGGACCACAGTATCAATTCAGTAGCTGTAGATTTTAGGTGATTGTCTACAAATTTTTTTATGCAGGATCCTACTTCTTGAGTACCGCGACCTGCCTCGTGCTCCAACCAAATATTAAAATATCCGCGATTATCACTCCCACAGTGAATGCCCAGGTTATGCAAATTTAATTGCCGTTTATAATAAACAATACTTGTTGGCATTCATGGTAAACATTGGGTTTTTTGGAGGTCGAATGTAAGGGTTTCAACAAATGGGTCGTCTTTAGCTTGAGCTAGATCTTTCTTCATGCGTGCTCTTAAATTATAAGCATGTTCTAAGTGAGCTTTGTGAGCTTCTTCAAGAGATTGTAACTGTTCACCAGTGGCTCCGGATTTACTCGCTTTAAAACCGTCACAGCGGAAACAAGTGTCTTTTTGAGGCTTTTTAAATCGGAGATTAAAATCTTTGTAGAAGATTTGGCGAAATTTTGAAAAACTCACATGATCTTCATATTTTTCTTTATAAATATCATAAACCATCTGTAGATTTAGGGTAGGGGCCAAAAAGTTTGCTGTTGTATCCTTTCGGCAATAGTGAGATGTGTACACGGGCAAGTTTTTAATTACTTCTTTTATTTGTGACAATTTTTCTGCCAAAATTTTGTTTATACTCCTGAGTTGACGCCTCGTTTATCTGTTAATAAATCTTGAGATCGGTGTTTCTGTAAAGCAGAGTCAATTCTGGATTGGCTGATGCTGAAAGTATTCAGAAATATTTTCTTACAAACTGTTTGACCGTTTAAATAATATTCACGGGTAAAAGATCTTTTGGACTCAAGTGAATAAGACCGTTTCTTCTCTGATTCTTTAACGGAACCTTGTAAAATGGCACATCTAGCTTCGAATGAAGCAGCACTCCAAAATTTTTTGAATTCTATTTTGCGCTGTTCTATTGTAACCTTCTCCGTACATTTTTTTGGGCATTTACAGTCAAAATTTTCACCTTGAAATTGTCTGGATTTAATCAATTTTCCTTTTGCACTTATGTAATCCTCATTATTGTTAGCTTTTTTCTTCCGGATGTGTCGGTTTTGATTTGGATATTTACGTTTGCGGCCTTTAATAGGGCGGCCTAGATTTTCATCTTTTTCATTTCCTTCGCTATCAGTACTCGTATTGTGTGGTATAAAATCAGGATCTTCGTAATTATTGTTGCTCTGTCCTTCTTCAAGTAATGGAATATTTCCATTTAAAATTGTGTCTGAAATATTATTACCGTCGGCAACGTTTTCTTCGTGGATGTCAAGCGCTGCTTCTTCAGAGGTTATCATTGAAATATCTTCACCGCATGTGAAAACAGGAAAAGAAATATCCAAAAGATCATTGGATTCTGAAATAACGTTTTCTATATGGTCAACAAACTCAACTAAACAGTCGTTTGAGGTTTTATTTTCATCAATGCTAGTAAATAATTCGTCGTTATCATCGTGAAAATCTTTCTCACTTATAATCGCAGACGCAGATGGTTTTGATAGTGAATCCAGAAGTGTAGTTGGAACACTGTCTTGAATTGCTGTAATAGTTGATGCAGAAACTAAATTTTCTACTTCTTTATTTACGTCTTTTTCTGAATCATCGTGTAAAGAATTACTTTCACAATGATTTTCTGCAGTTTTTATAAGATCCACAAGCATTTGACCTCTAGACTTCGGTGGCGGCATCCTATAAAAAAAATCAAACGAAGGTATGTATAAGAAAGATTACATAGCGCACCCGATCTTTTATTTTTAAGACTGCCTACTTTTTATTCTTCCCGCTAAATCAGCAAACTGCTCAAAATTTCATCAAAAATTGCCTATGTAAGTAAATCCCGCAAAAAAAATCTATCCTGCTATTATTATTTGGTAAAAATGAGTTAAGTCACATAAATCGATATTGAAAAAACAATACTGTACTTCAAAACAAATTTAGTGTTTTGCAATAAGGTGCTATCTGACTTGACTTTGTAACACGTACGCGCCTATACCACATATACATTTTTGTAATAACGTGTCAACCTATATCAACGTTTAATTGAGTATTTTTAGACCAATATGACTTAAAAAAATGCTTTAAATTGAGTTTACAGGTTGTCTTGTTTCAATTGTCGGGGTACTATGCCGTAAATCATGACTTGTAATAAGAATTATACCGGCAAAATAACCTAGAAACTACATTTGGCAGAAAAGTTGTAAAACAATGATATTTTTACATACCTTTAACGAACGCGGCCTTCGATGGAGTTTGTAAGTAGAGCTTAAGGGCGTTTAGCACTTTTAAGCATATATAATCACTGTTAAAATCCATAAAACCTCACTTGTTTTGTTTGTGTGCGCCGAATGAGAGCTGTCGATAATTTTGCAATAACGTGTTAACCATCATGGCACATTATTACACTAACAGATGGCGCTATATGTAGTTACAAGTTTGAATCAAGGAACTTAAAATATTATAGATAATAATTGAATGTCGCTTAGCGAAATCGTGTCAATATTTTTTTTAAATATCTACCATTTAAAATACTCCAAGTACCATGACACCTTATTGAAAATGTGCCTTTGACATCTATGAAACGTTCTGCATCAATAACTCACATTTTATAATTTTGTGGGTTGACATGTTATTGCTTATGGGCATCCATATATTATAATTATAGTTTAAATTATTGTCAATACACTGTTCTGATGCACGCTTTACTTTTGTTCCTACCATTGCTGGATGACTGGTAGAAAATGCTCTTAGCATTAAGTCCTCCAATTGTACATTGTTTTTGTTGTGCAATAAAGTATAAATAAATAAAAGAGCATGATTACTTACTCTGCAAATCATCTAGCACCAACATATTGCCGAGGGACTTCGAATGGACGATTTGTATTTTCTGAAACTCCGACTGGTCGTCAAATACAACCTCGTCGATGTCATATTCAAGCAGTCTTTCATCTGAAATAAGGTTACAGATTATTTATCTCCAAATAGAAACATTTCAAACTAAATCCAAATACACAACCTTATATAAAAAATGTGGAAAACGCTCAATTCCCCATTTTTCAATATTTTTTTATTTTTATACTCGATCGGCAAGCATTTGACCACTGTCTCACCTGATGGAAAGACTTGATGCGGCCGAAGATGTAGCATGCTTACTTAGAAGATACCTATTCACTCTTGACTTGAAGAGTCCCAGATTATACAGTTCGGGGAACAAAGACGCGGGCAATGAATTCCACTCCTTCGCAGTACGGATGACAAATGCAGAAGCAAAAAGCTTCGAGCGAACAAAAAAGTTTGTCTTGTAGTTAGATTCTATTATCGGACATCGAGACGACATTCCATAAATGCAGACGAAGCATTTCGATTCCACATTAATTATGCGAACCGCATAGGAATGGGACTCCTTACCCGACTCTTGTGTTTTCTGATAAATACAATATGGGTGACTTTAAGTCGCGAGTGAATAGGCATCTTTTAGACAAACGTGCTCCATTGTCGTTTACCATCAGTTGAGATAGTGGTCTGGGAGTCGTAAGTCAAGAGTGAATAGGTATCTTCTAGGCAAGCATGTTACATCTTGGGCCGCATCGTCGCTTTCCATCAGGTGAGATAGTGGTCAAATGCTTGCCTATTATGAATAAAAAAAAAAACAAAAAAAAAACGTTTGCCTATATTAAATTTAAAAAAAAGAGGAAAATACCTTATATTATAAGTAAATAAGTATGTTTTTTAAACTAGAATTAGGCAGGCATTCAAAATTAATTCAACGCACGCAAAGCTTAGAAAAACCGACTTCAACGTTTATATTTTGGTTTTGGCTGGATCGATTTCGATAAAATTATATGGGATACCTCCGAAGTACACTATACCAAACAAAAAAAAAACAAAATCGATTCTTAATTGGCGTAGATATCGCGTAACATACATACAAAAAAAACATACAGGCGAATTGGGAACCTCCATTGAAGTCTGTTGAAAGGAAATATAAGTGTTTAAGCTGAAATGGTCGCATTCATTGATATTTTTATTTATTTATTTATAAACAGGTGCTTGTTGCGCTTACAGCAATGCCAAGACGCACAACAAACTAAAATAAAATTTACACTATTATTAGGAACATACTAAAATAATAATTTACACTATTATAAGACATTTATTAGGAACTTAAAAAATAAGTTATATATCTCATGTAATCAGAGTAGCGCATGTTGAATATATCTACATCTGGTTCTTTAGCAATTAAGTCATTAAGCAATTTTAGGGCTTGAGCTGTTGGAGCAAACTGCGCAGTTTGTGTACGGACTGTAGGAGTAGCAGAGTATAGTAAAGACTGCAGTTTTGTTTGATACGGGATATTTACCAAGTACATCTTGATTTTGATTGAGAACCATAATGTACATACATGGTAAATATGTATATGTGTCGAATGTACAAAATAATTGATTTTGTTTATACAGCATTAGCCATGCTAGGCAGAACTATAGTACTATATTATTCCTTTCTACATTTACCAGTACAAAATAATGCCAAACAATAAATTATAAAAATATATCAGAATAGTTGATAAATTTTTTAAAATTATTTTTTTTTTCTATGAATTTGCCGGTATAATTATAAATCATATCATAATTGTTGCCTAGCCAGTTAAACAAAATTCATTAAATCATTTTTACGAATCTCAAAGCAACAAGCGGATTTCTTTTCATTGCCTTATAAAAAGCCAACCATAAATAAATCCGATCGACGATGGTTAAATTAAAATCGGTTCAAATATAAGAAATTTTTAAACATTAATTTCATATAACAAAGCGCACTATTGCAAAATATGACCCTTACTTGCACTATAAAAATTATCTATCTTAATTATATAAATGAACTACACCAATTCACAAAAAAATAATTATTCTTTTTTGCACACCAAATAAAAGTAAAATGGTAAAATACCACAATTCAAAACTTTGCTAAATTAATTAATAGGTACCTTCTAGGCAAGCATGCTACATCTTCGGCCGCATCATCACTTTCCATCAGGTGAAATTGTGGTCAAAAGCTTGCCTATCAGGCATTAAAAAAAAATCACATTTTCAGTAGGTTCTCAATTTTTGTAGTCGGGTTTTTGATTTTTACTTGTTAGCAATATTTAATCACATGGAATAAGTGCGAAATTATGTGTTTTTTTATACTCGATAGGCCAGAATTAAACCACTATCTCACTTGATGGAAAGTGAATATGCGGCCGAAGATGTAGCATATATGTGTGTGCGCATTTATGTATGTTAGTCTAAGTATGTTTGTGACTCTAACACACTTAATCGGCTGGAGGGATATGGGTGCAATTTGGAATTGATGGCGTATAATACTATGAATTAAAACATGTCAATGAGTTCCACTCGCTCTCGCTGTACGGATGATGAATGCAGAATCGAAACGCTTCGAGAGAACTGGAGATATATCGACATTGACAAACTATCAAACGCCATCGTTTGATAGTTTGTCAATGTAACATACATGGAACTATAAAATTAAAATTAAAACGGAAATTAAAACGGCGAGCGCTCCGCACTCATCCTGAAGAAGGCTTCCGAAAGAAGCCGAAACAATTGACTATCTAGACATCGACAACGCGTAAATCACGTCAATTTCCGTTTTAATTTTAATTCAATAGTTCAAGATGTGCCGGCGTTTTTATAAAATTTATAATGGAACCGTAAATTAAAGGTCAGCAATTCTCTTGCTGTGTCGCAATCACAAAGTACCTACATTTGACCCTAAGTGTATTGTTAGTAATTTTAATTATTTCTTCTATTTTTATTTTCATTATTTTATTATTTCTTGCTTTTTGAGTACATTTGACAAATCATAGGCACGCCAAAATTGTCATGCATATCGGAAAATTACCTCGTTGTACTTTTAATGTTTTACTTGAATTTTAATATGTATGATGTGGCATTGCTATATTAAATTTAAAAAAAAAATGTACTTAACGGTAACATGATATCCCATGTCCCTTCATCAGAGCCCTGCAATTATCCCTGGAACACTCTGGCTTCATTATATAAATATATAATGAACAGCTTGCGACAGAACTGTTTAGTTTTAGATATTCAACACAAATGAAAGCAGGACAGTGGTTCTTTTTTAATATACACACATTTCGCTCTGCCTATTACAGAGCCACCACGCTACATCTTGGGTAATTAATTGCTGTTACATAATTACGCATTATTTTATATCATACTAGCCGTGCCCCGCGGCTTTGCCCGCTATTATCAAGTAAATAGTAGCCTATGTGTTAATCCTAGGTATAATCTATTTACATTCCAAATTTCATCCAAATCCAGCCATTAAAGCATTAAAGCGTGAAGAGGGAACAAACATACTTACACACTTACACATTTACACACACACTTACACACAAACTTTCGGATTTATAATATTAAGTAAGAGTAAGACTAGTTTTAGTGTCGCAACTTTGTTCGATGGGTAAAAAATATTAAGAAAAAAATCGTTATCCACGTCTAAAATATACTCTCGAATGAATATACTGATGAAAATCGATTAACAAGTGTCACCTGTTTAGTACATATATAACACAACATGGGTATGTGTTATACAGAGTGTTTTTTTTTAGACGGGTCAGTAAGATCAGTCGCGTGACGGCAGTAAGTGACAGTAACCGTTGTAGAGACAGGAAAAAGTCACTAAACAAATGTCGTTAACTTAGGTGATATTCTTCTTTAACAAAGTTAGTAAAAAAAAAAACTTATTCTGTAGCCTATCGACATTTGTAAGTATCATACTGGTTTTTTATGTTTTCAAGCAACTGCATTCCAATTACCTATATTTCCTAAAAATTAAAATAAAACTATACACCTAAAAAATAAAACTATACTAGCAAGTCAGCTAGTTTAAAGGTAACTCAAGTGCTCAAGCCCACTACCAGTGGGTAGCGTTCCTATCATTGCCCATCATCTCTGAATTACAATGCTAATATGTTGAGCCAAATAAGTGTCAGCATTTTGATCACGCGTCGGCACAACCAGGCGCTCTGATTGATATTTAAAAATAGAATGAGCCCTCGGTTCCCACGGGCCCAGTGTCTCAACACCAAACGGCTCGAAATACTCTCGGAAAAACTATGCTTTGAGTATTCCAACATACTAACATTTTTTAAAGTTCTAACGTTTCTAAGAAACGTTAAAACTTTTCCCATAGGTTTCGTAGGAAAGTCGGTAATTTAAACAAATACAAAACCTCATTTAAACGGCAATCGATCTTGTATACATGTTTTATAAGGGCAGCGCGCTTGCAACTGTCGCAAATTGCGCAAAGGTGCCCTTCTACTCGTATTTCGTATCAAACTTCAACCTGTATACAAAAATATGTGTGGCGTAGTTCCAGATAACTATTTTAGGGTTCCGCTTATAAAAATGGATAACGACTATATCAGTATGAGAGTGGTCGTTCTGTCTGTTTGTGGATCAACCTATTTTCTACTGGATGGCAAATTTAATGTTTATATTTGTGTATAGTTAGCTGAGCACGAATACAAGCGTAGAACGTTAACAAGATAATTTAGATTTTGAGGGCACAATATATTTTTAATAAGATATTTTTTCAATTGAACAATTTAAACGCAAGCAAAGCTTAAATAAACCGACTTCGCCGCATTATTGAGGATAACTCAAAACTACTGGTCAGATCTTCATCAAATTTAAATTGGAATAATGGGAAAGCACCAGCTTTTCAAATAAAAAAAAAATCTAAATTGGTTCTGGGTGAACCAAAGAAATTAAACAAAAAAAAATTCAGTCGAATTTAGAATCTTCTCCTTTAACAGATGTCAATTTTAAAGAACTAAGTGTATAATTATGTGACAATATGAAAAGGCTCGTTTTGACACACAATTGTTTTTTTATTGGCTGTAATTTTGCGAATCTGGCAGTAGAGTCATTAATTTCATGAGTGCCTCTTTGGGGCCCATGTGAATAAACGATTTTGATTTAAATATAACATGTATATTTATTTTAGTATACGAAAAGAACCCTTATCCAGTACAGCACCCTCTATACACGAGTTCGCTCATACTTGACCGGTTTTTACTACATGGCAATTATATAATAGAAATTTATGTATCACAAACCGCGTTAACAGGTGGTGAGACGTATTTGTGTTATATATAGTGTTAGAGAAAATAATTACTGTCGAAAATCTCGTTTTACGTGAAGACTATACATCTATAAATATTATTTTTTTCATTTGAACTGCCCACTGGCTTAGTGAGCGCTCGCCTTCTAAGCAGGGGTATCGGGTTCGATTCCCGGCGGGGACACGAGATTTCTCCATAAGGAAAATTTGCGTTTCTGGGTTTGATTATATATCAAATCAAATCAAAAATATATTTGTTGCCCATATGTACAAAGACAATGAAAAAGAAAAATACAATATTTTCAAAATGCATGTGCATACATGGGGCAAAATTTTAAAATTGGGTAATAGATTCATCATATTTTATGTGATTCCGGCACCCACGATAAAAGTCATCGAATTTATTGTGCGAGTGTAAGTATGCCGTTCACAATTGTTTTATTTACATCTCAAAAGCCGCAGGGCTTTTTCATAAGTAATTTATTTTCTGAAATGGCTTGGTATTGGTATAATACTTCCAATGTTTATTTCCAATTGTTTTCCGTGTACATACGCAACACCTCTAAATATCTCATTGAGTATATATTTTTTTAACAATTAGTAACACTATGCTTTGATAATGATTTTGTTAATTTACGATTTTATCGCTCTATCTAATATCTTTAAACGAGCAATTCTTGTATATATAATATATATATATATATATGTGTGTGTAATCAGGATCTCGGAAACGGCTCCAACGATTGTCATGAAAGTTACAGATTAGGGGTTTTTCGGCCCAAGGAATCGATTTATCAACGTTCCAACGGTCCGAGAAATGCTCGGTTCACAAACTGCATTTGAAAAACCGGGTTTAAGAAACTATCAGCGCCATCTATTACGCCATGACCGATGTAAAAAACTGTTTCTACTCGACACTAGATGGAGCTTTCTGAGGCTACAAATTCAAACACATTCTACCAAAAATAAAAAACCGAGCAAAGCTAGGTCATCCGGATATTGATTATATTATTGGATCTTACAATCGAAAGGTAGAAATACCATCAAAAAGTAGAATTGTGATTGTTTCGACGTGTTTAATTTACCGTGTTAGAAATGAAACACCAGCACACGGCTTATTGATATTTGATTTTTTAATTATTAAGTAATTTATTAAAAAAGATAAATATTAAATTAAGATTCTTTTTTATTGTTTTTTATAGCATTAGCAATGCTAGAACTTAAGTTGTAAGTTTAAAAAAGAAAAATAATCGACATACCATCGACTGTAAATAATGAGGAAATTATAATTTCAAGATTTCGTTGCTTCAGGCAGGGCTTGAGTAGCTTAGCGGTTAGAGCAATTGGTCATGAAGCCCTACATCAACAGGGTGTAACAGGAAGAAATCATGAATAATAAATAAGAAACCAAAATAAGTAAAATAAATAGAACATAATTAGTTTATAGTCACAGGCGGGAGCGTGATGCAGAAGATTCCCAATAGATTAGAACATCACAATTAAGTATGTACATTTTTCATACAATCTTTAGATAGGTGTATTACTGAAATAGTTTTTTTTTTTACTTTAATTGCAAGCAAAGATTAAAAAACCGAATTCACCACTTTATCAGATTAAATGAATTAAATACTCATTATTGAAGATAGCTCAAAAACTACTAGTCGGATCTTGATCTAATTTAAAATGGGACAGAAGAGAAGTACCAGCTTTCAAATTGAAAAAGAATCGCAAATCGGTCAGTTCATGGGGAAAAAATTCTAAAATAAAACAGTCGAATTGTCAACTTCCTCCTTTTTTGAAGTCGGTTAAAAACCGGGTCTTTTCGCGCATTCACTTTCAAAATAATAACACTATTTTGACTGACATCTAAATGTTTCAGCAGAGTTGCATTGGCTGTGGTCACTGAGGTGGCGAGTGCCATCATCTTGATTATAAAAACGTTACAATATAGAAAGATTATGTATTGACTCACCTGAGGTAGGATAGTATCTTCCAAAAAGGCACCGTTTGATGGGCGCATAAGTTTGCGATTTAAGAACTGTCATATTTTTTCTTAGTTGGATTTCTAATACACGTGCAGTCTGCCGATACATGAAATAACAAAAACAGATATAAAACCCATTTAAATAAATTCTAATTCTTGGACTCCTTTACGTTTTTGGAACATTTACATTCTAGTGACATATTTATCGTTAACACTTTCGCACACACAGCCAAGTTTGATGACTTGTGTTGTGGGTGACAAAATGGAAATGTAATGTTTTGTATATTTTTTTTTACTGGCAATATATTAATGTAAAAAAATAGCATAAAATCTTCATTTATGATACCTGTGTTTACAAAGTTAAGGTTTCAAACAGCTTGATAACATAGAATTTTGTAACTGATTTTGAGACACTAAAATCAAACAAACAACAACAACAACAAACACATTAACACTCACAGCCCCACACTAAGTTCAAAGACTTGTATCGTGGGTGCCGGAAACATTCACATCACACACACATTACACCCAGAACCAGAAGCACAAATGTCCCTTGGGAAGGAATTTGTGCTCCTGCCGGGAATCGAACCCAGGACCCACGGCGCAGAGGGCGGACACCTGTGCACTCCGCCAACTGGGTCATCAAAACATCAAAGGTGCAAGCTTTGATGTTTTTATTTTAGTGTGATGTGTAATGACATGCTAATATAACGAGTATCACATGTCTAATGCTCAATGGCTAGTAATAATACAATATGGCTAATATTATCACTACATAGTATTAAACATAGTTACTTTCCGCATCTGTTTCTCTGTATATCTAAACAAGAACTCCTTTAAAATGTGTAGGAGAACAGGAGACGCTATTTAAAAAAAAAAACAAACGCCAGAATTCCCAGACGTCCACATAAAAAACTCATTCATCGGCTTCAACTGCACATCCGACACCACTTTAGCAAATATCATCATCACCATAATTTGAAACACCAACTTTGGACACAGCTTAGATAACGAGTAGATGCTACCAGAGGGAAATGCAGAATACACCCCAAGCGATCCCACTTGACATCCGTTAATGCAGGCCTTATCTGGTTTTTAATTCTTGAGCAACAGAGCGGTTCGCAATTGGAACAGATTACTAGAAGATTGTTGTTTCTGCTACCACATAAATGGATTTAAAAACAAGCTTGATAATTGGTTGCAAATTGATAAACTAACTTTGTAAGAAAAGTGAACTGTTATGACTTTCATCACTGTGTGATATAGACATATCAGCTTTCTGCTGCACGTCTATAAATTAATATCGCCTTTACCACAAATTAGAATTAGCTCCTAATATAAAAGCTCTACTACAGGGGTAGTGCATAGCTGTGTAACTAGAGCAGTGCAGGCCTATACCCTTGTATATTCGGTAGGGGAGTGGTGCGGGTTTGCATAGAAGTAAAAAAAAAATTGACTAAATCTGAGTCTCTAATGAAAAAAAAATTTTGACTTATTTGAGAAAATATTTAGTTAGTGATAAATCATTTTGGAATCCTTATTAATTGAACCAACTTTTAAAGTTACTTGAAAAATTCACGTAGTACTTACATATTTTTTTAAGGACAGTCACTAAAAACTATTAAAATCAATAATTTTGAAGACTCGGTTTGGAAAAAACATGATATTTTCTTCCAGATAGGAATAGATGGCTGTTAATTTTAAGTAGTAGTTTTCAGAAACTTTATTTAAGATTACATAATAAGAAGAAGATTGAAAAAATGCTAAGGTTTGTAGCAACAGGAGTTAAAGAACAGTCGCAGGGTGTAGATTTTTTAGTATTCTCTATATTTTTTTTTTGAATACATAGCAAAGATTTTTCTCTTATTTTTCTGTTAACAGTATGACTTAGCCTATCACCTGGTTCTGGCTTGACTTTGATTTCTGGGACACCCTGTATTTTTACTTTAAGCCAAATGTCAAACAGGGATATACTTTCCCTTTCCACTGCTGCCATGCTGTTTATGGTGGAGAGGACCATCTTGTCCCTTGTCAATGGATAAAACAGGGGATACAATTTATATCCCTAAGCCATGCTAGGCCTGCTGTATTTATTGTTTGCAAGTACATCTATTAGGCTCATGTATGTTAATTTTAAGTATAAGATAGTTACTACAGATAAAAAGCACTCAAGTCAAGTATTTAGAGTATAATCAATAAAAAATTAACTTTATCCCTCTTAAAAGTGGACGTCTTTAGAGCCTTAACTTGATTTAGATTAGCCATCTTGAGTAGAACTAGGACAGGTGTGCAATTTCTAGCCTAGGTCTGTTTCCTGATGTCTGAGTCAAGAGTGATTACAGTATCTTCTAGGCAAGAATCCTCTGTCATCAACTGCATTATCACTTAACCTTTCTATCCTAATCCCTGATTCTTTGGACCCTATAACGTTTCACGTATTAAGAGAGTTTTAAAGATTTCCTATTCCCAATCCTGTCTGCTCGTCGCTCTATAAACTCAATATATACGGGCTAGCGGTGTTCTCACCTTGAGGTCAATTAGTGAATCTCCATTTTCTTCCTTGTAGAATTCGATGTTTACAGTAATAAGGCCCCTGTCAAATAACCGCACTGAAACTGTCGACCCTTGTTTTCCGCTCAGCAGCTTCAGCGAGCCGCCTTCTAATTTAATATCCGCGGCTAAAATAAGATTCGGCAAGTAATCTTTAAGTACGGTTTCCAATTGCTCAAATACAGCTTTTTGGCCACTTTCGTCTCCAAGCCGAGCTGAATCGAGTGAAAAATCCATTAATAAGGTTTGGACCGACATTTTAGATACTGCCTTCTGAGTTTATTGAAAAAGCCGGCTGAGTTTAGATAAAATTATGCAAGACAACAACTAGATTAACTAGAACCAGAGAAATCGCAAGATGAGCCGAAAATTGAACTGACAAGCTGACAGTGACATATAATATGACTGACTGACAGTGACAAACTCAGACAGAGGGTCGGTATTGCCCTCGTATTGCCTCATGTTGTCCGAGAAAACTGTGATAATTGGTATTTTGTGTTTACGCAAGTCGGAAAAAGTCAAAACTTCGGTTTGCCCCGATCCTTGATCTTTCATTCTAGACCCGAGTAAATATTATATCTTCTATACAAGCATGTTACATCATCGTCCACATCTTCACATAATACTTGCCTGTCCAAAACCATATTCAGTCCAAAAATCCGTGTACCTTTCATCGTTTTTATATCCTGCTTTCTATTTTTTAATTATAAACGGCGCGCGGCATTAGACTTAGGCAATTTCAATATTAGATGAAGTTGGCATTAGCCACGCCTTTATTGACTGAGGTCAACGCCTATTTGGAGGGGGTGGGCAAAATGTCTTGGTTGTAATCAAAGATGTTGTAGCTAAAGTAATCCGTAGGTTTGTTTCCTATCTCGATGGTTGTAATACGTCCAGAGTCCAGACTGAACAACGGTCCTCAATTAATAAGGAAAACAAAATGTCCTATTTACTCAGCGAGGTCTCGAAAGTAAAAAATGAGATTTAAAAGGATATAAATGTAAATATTAAAATGGTAACCCACACAGGAGGGCGGTATTATTTTTTCTACACGTGTGTGTAGAGTATCGGGGTATCATTAGATAGACTGTTTTAAATCGCAATAGGTAGCCTTTATTTTTTAAATCTATGTTGGGTCAAAAAAATTGGCACCATAGCGAAGTCACTGTTTTTCGACCTATTTGGTCCGGGTTCTATCTCAAAAATGAATTTATGTCCTTTGTTACTAGTCTTCAGTTTTTACTTATATCCGGTACAGCAAATAAACAAACAATTATTAATAATTGAAAAAATATACCTACTTATTACCTACTCAATCATAAGGATAATTAGAAAAAAACTCGATTTACACGTGTATACTGTTAGTGATTTGTTATTGCTAAGCTTATATTATTGTAGAGGACCTTGCATCTAGACAAATCTTTACGAGGTTTACAGATGCATGATTTTGAATATTTTGTTAAACTCTCATGTTGGTAATATATATTAAGCAATTAACCACAGGTGATAAATCAACATTAGTTGCCATTAGGTAAGGTTAAATTTACTCGCGCTTTACAGTACAATCGTGCAACGGCACTAATATTCAAGACTTATTTAATAAAGACGTGTGGCACTCGGGGACTGCCGCGATAAAGCTATCGCATAGCATTTTTTATCAACTTATGCAATTTTAATTATTTATTTATTTTATTTATGCAGTATTTTTTGTTCCTGTCACCTAGAGGCGAGTTGCTGAACTAAAGAGACAAGCGTGATATTTCAAAAAAGACATTAAACGTTCTGATATTCATCGATAGATGGCAAACCTAAAAAGTATCACCGCTGTGCCGGTCGGAGTGGGGGGGTGGTAGGTTATTTTCGTTACGGAAATTCTGGATTCGGTCTGACGCTCAAGGCCCACGATAGAAGCTATGCAATAGCTTAAAATAATTTGTCGTACAATAAACATATTATTGCTTTTTATATTCTAATAAGCTGGTCTGGCTAGACATATTTTATAAGGAATATGTGGTTGACAGAAAGCTTTTTTTAGGGCTACATGACTGGCTGGTTGTAATGTTTTGACTTGTCAAACATGATGAAAAAACAAAAATAAATAATTTTTAGGACTTGCAACACTGTACTCATCTGTCTGTCGTTCTTTTTTGTAAAAAAATTTGCACCGTGAGATTCTTGTGAAATGGCTGGAAATAATTCTGAAGAAGTAGAGGTGGGTAAACGTACTTATTTGTGATATATAGTTCACCAACTACCTGTATTTAGTGTTTTTAACAACTACTTCCTTTATTTTTTGCCGGATTTGCTGATGTGGCTGAACTAACTTTCACTGTTGCATCTCTAACATGTTCGCCGTATTTTTCGTGACAAATCAGTAACTATAACGAGTTTTAGATCACATATCGTGTGAAACAGTTTAGATATCCGTATCAATTTGATATATTATCGTTCCAGTGAAACAGTGTAGGTTAGGTTTAGAATAAAATGACTTGTGTATTCAAGGGGTCTGCAACGACAGAGGGCAAGACTAACACCACCACCGAGGTACCGCCGGAGTTCCTCATCAAGCATCCGCTTCAGAACACTTGGAGTCTTTGGTTTTATGACAATGACAGAAACAAAACATGGGAAGAGAACTTGATTGAACTGACTACATTTGATACTGTGGAAGATTTCTGGAGGTAAACAGCTTCAAAATATTTTGCCAGTAACAGAATTGTGGTTGGTTCTCCATATGACCGGTGTGCATTCACTATGCTCTTTTATACGTATATTAAACTATAAAACATGTAATATCTTGAACCCTGCATATCAAGCTTGCTTCTGAATATAATCTCCATGCAATCAGTGTGTTTTAGTAAACAATATCATCACATTTTCAGACTGTACCACCACATCAAGCTCCCTTCGGAACTGCGCCAAGGCCACGACTATGCCGTATTCAAGCAAGGAATCCGTCCTATGTGGGAAGATGACGCCAACAAGATGGGTGGCCGATGGCTCGTCAGTCTTGAAAAGAAGCAACGTAACTCTGACCTTGACCGCTTTTGGCTAGATGTCGTAAGTAATTTGCATTATTTATAGTCGCTGCTAACTGTTAGTGTTTAGCTGCACTATCTTTTGTCTATGAATTTCCAGCATAAATGAAACTTGTGTACACTTGAGGAAGTGAAAATTGTATCATCAACAGAAAAGATGAGGATTTGGATGAATACGGGTATATGATATTCATAAATGGGAATTTAGTGTTTTGCTTCGACATTTATGTTTGAACCGCAAAGGAATGGCACTCCTTGTCAGTCTGGACCAAACTGCATCATGGAATGGAATAATAATTGTCCTTTGTACTTTTGAATCTTTTCGTCATCACTAAAGTGGGACCAGAGTTTTCGCCTGTGTCGTACAGGAGTGTGGTAACATGTATTTGACAAATACATACATGATTCTTAGTGAAATTTAGGTTAATAAAATATTAATTGAAAACAAATTTCAGGTTCTTCTACTGATTGGTGAAAATTTTGAAAATCCAGATGAAATCTGTGGAGCAGTAGTGAATGTTCGAGCAAAGATTGATAAAATAGGTCAGTAATTTTTTCTAACTTAATGATTATATCCTCAAGAGCAGCATTTACTAGTAGCGTTCCAGTACTTCTGGTAGTTCCTTAAGAGCCGTAACATTCCACATGATTCCTTCAGGTGACATAATGCTGCATATTGGAAATCACAAAAATGTGTTCTCTTAAATTCTTAAAATTTGTGTGCAAAAGGGCTACAAAGTTTAAGATACAGCTAATTTGACTTGCCCTTACTTAAAACAATAAACCATTTCATTGTAATCTATGCTACTTTGCAGGCATCTGGACAGCCGATACATCAAAGCAGCATGCCAACATTGAGATTGGCCGACGGCTGAAAGAGCAGCTCGGCATCCATGGGAAAATTGGCTACCAGGTCCACAGAGACACTATGGTCAAGCACAGTTCCGCTACCAAGAATCTATACACCGTTTAGTCTACATTAAACAATTATATTTTGCACCAAAAAAACAGTAACGCCAGATAGAAGTCCAGATTTGCCGGCAAAGAGTTAAGACTGAACAGATCTCTATGACTGTTTGACTATCTGGCACGCTGTTTTTTAAATTAAATAGTCTATTTTAACAGGAGTAGTATTCGTTTAGGTTGTTTCGGTCGTTTGTCCAGTTTTGTTCGTAAGTTCCAAACAAACATTTGTTCTTATTGGACAAATTGGAAATGTAAGTCTGATGTACGAATATGCTTGTGTGTACTTGGTAGTCGTACATAAAGTGCTGTAAATGTACAGAGACAGAGTTTACTAATGGTTTATTATGAAGTATGATTGCTTTTTGCAGCTTTTTAATTATGCCAGGTGCACTCAAGCTCGAAATGCGCTCGAGTGTTTGTTATGTCATGTAGATGTAAGTTTTATTTACTCATGCCTTTGGGCAGGTGCATTGAAGAAATTACCAAGTAATAATGAAATATATTTTTACTAAACAAAAATAACTTATCATGTAACTATCACGCTTTAGGTCTATTGTCGCTGCAACTTCTAATTTAGAAGATTTTAAAATCTTCAGCTACTGTAACATGTTTTGGATTTGGTAACTGCTGTGTCTGTATGTCAAAATATTTTGGTATTTTATAAAAAAAATAGCAAACATTTATTTTTTATTTTTATTGAGTCATATTTCATAAAAATTTAAAACCATCTAGGTACTCGTATATCCATTTCATACACTTCGTGGGAAACCTCTAAATATGAATGTCATTCAAATACGAAACCTTTGGGTGAAAGTGTTCCTAATGTTTTTGGAGATTTAGCCGATTTTCAACACCACACTAAAGAATATTGCTGTGATAGAAGTGAGGCTGTGTTCTAAGTAGGATATTGGGTGTTTTTAGACCTCATACAAAATGTAGCAAAGTTTAGTAACTTCTTAGAGCTTTCTTCAGGATTTTATTAATTATGTGCCATTTCAACCACCATTTTCAATGGGATGCTGTTGGATTTGTTTCTATGCGAATAATAATTCGACTAGTACTACAAATACAAGAAGGCGAGGCGTACCCTAACATCCTTTGAGAATATTGGATCCTAGATTTAGGTAGTCCTCTTTAGCTCTTCCATTTACTACGATTCAACTATTTGCCATGACATGAGTTCTGACATAAGTAAAGTACATTTTCGTATTTTTTTAGCACTTACCTTGACCTAAATATTTCGAGTAGGATGTTGGTTGACCATTGACCTCGAATTACTTGAATGGTTTAACTTATTAAAAGAAATATCAATAATATTTCGATGATCTATACAGATATATGTAGGTAGCTATTTTCTTTTTGGGGTTGTGACTGGCCGAACCTGAAAAGCAACAAAGTTCACACACAAAATAAGATTTAAGCTTGGAGTTACGTTCCGTCATAGTTGTACAAAAATGAAACATACACACGCTTTCACACTTACATTTCTGCACTAAGTTAGAAGACTTGTATCGCGGGCGCTGAAAACGCATACACACTAAATTACGGGTAATTAAAGTGGTGAAATCCCCTGGGGATTTTGAAATTTAGCGTCGAAATCCCCTTGAGTCTGAATTTGCAGCTCTAAAGGGGATTTCGACGCTAAAAGCCTCAAAATCCCTTTGAAGGGGAAAATTACATAATTTTAAATTAATATCCTTTTCCTGGGCAAATGCATACCTAGTCATATCCTGGACACAACAAATAATAATATGTGTCAATTTTATATATAACCTAATAAAAAAACCATAATGGAATCGTAAGAACAACGGTTCGATAGTGACGTGTTTTTTAAATCATCAAGACCACATGGTATCTCAAAAAAAATCCCTCATTAATGTCGCGTACCCAGCATGCCGTTCTAGCTTTAGCTGTTGACCTGTTGGATTTATGGTAAGGGCTTGATGAAGCTCTACTTTTCGTTCCTGCAACAATTGATCCGAGAACCCAGAGAAGAAATGAGTGTAAAATGTTTGCTCGCCTCTTCTGTGCGAGAATCAGTGCGAACATTAATCTTCACGTAAGTATTTTGGATTCTTATACATTAAGGTCTATTAGTCCGTTAAGGTTTAAAAACGTATCTACAACTGTCTTTTACTTTATACAAACTTTGAAGCTACCTACTTACCTAATGCTAAGTTGATCAGCAGTGTGTCCATAACGTTGGCTGCGTTACCTCGTTCTTCAGCGTGGCTCAATTGTTGAACAAAATACAATCCAGCATATTTGGTCTCACGCATCTACTCTTTCAGAAAGTCTCCCGGCCAAATCATTAAGGTCTATAACTCTCATTTTTCGATGACATTATTAAAGGTACTATATACTAATATTATGGGAATCCCCTAAATACCTTATTAATGTACCTAAATAGCAACAAAAAGTCACCTGAAACGTAAATGAACATTATCATGGGAGAATTCTCATTTACGTAAGGCCTCACGCAAACATTGCGCGATACACGTACCGCGCCCGTTTTCCGTAGAATAATTACATACCCAATACATTTCCTATAATAGATGCTATAGTATGCTTGCTTATGGTATGGGAGAATCATTCCAAAACTTGACAAACTGTTAAAGTAGGCAAACAGAACAAACTGAAGGCAGCAAGCAGCAAAAATGTTTGAGTAGTTGCAGTTGCGGTCCATGGTCCTAGGAAGCCCGGGGTGGCATACTAAATATACAAAATGAGGCCCTACGATATAGAAGGATATTGGGGAACATTTCGAGATTTCAGAAGAGTTAAAGGTGGGTTTGAAGTAGTTTGAACGGTATAAAACATACCAAAACAATGATTTTGATAGGTAACTAATAAAGTATAAGTTAAAAAATAATAGCTGCCATAAGACGTACCGTATTAAAATAAAATATACGATAATGACGCGCAAAATATTACAAGGTTTTTTGAATGTATATCAAGCTCAAAAATATTAATCATAATTATAACAGAGCACGAGCGAACAAACGCGAAATTTTTGCCACTGGAAATAAGCATAGGTTATGCCAAACCGTAAAACAAACTATTATTTTGGAAATAGTGTCTAAACGGAGTGATTACATTATCTTTGATAGTGTCTGCCAAAATCATTTTCATAAAAATTCCTAGGCGATTTCATTTTGTTTTTGGCTTCACAATCTTTGTGCATTTAGCCAGTGTCAAGAAATAAAACATTTAAGTGTTTTCCATAATATGTAAAACACTTAAATGTTTTATTTTTTATGACCGTTAATACTTATTGAATGTTCATGAGTGTAAGTAAATCATACACAATTAAAAACGTGTTAATATATTATAATACGTCTATAATTAAATATATTTCTAATATACTTCTGTAATTAAATATATTTATAATATATTTAATTACAGAAGTCCTAGTCACAAGTCACAGTCAAAATTAAGTAAGGGTCAAGTTCCAGTCATAGTCAAGTCATGCCCTAATAAAGTGGTAGAAACTTTACTAAAACTTCTGTTGGAGTTTTGGACCAAAAGCAAAAATCACGTTTTTAATTGTGTACGATTTGCTTACACTCATAAACATTCAATAAGTATTAACGGTTAATAAACTACACATTAACACCCGAATAATCAAAAAGTTTGAAAAATATATTAGACATATTAAGACAATCAGATTTTTTCACTTTCGCCGCAAAACTCAAAAAAGAGGTAAAAGAGCTAGGTGCTAGTTGTACACGCAGTAAATCAGGCATAGACAAAAAATATATACTTAGGTACCCCAGTGTTTCCCTCACGGTGTGTCAGATTCAGTCTAAAGTCGGAAACACGTTAGTGTGCGGTGTACCTTAAAGCTTGGTTAATCTGTGTTGTTTTACGATGTAGCAACACTCATTATTTTCCGGATGACAATAATAATAATAACTGGGGACAATGACAAAGGCAACCTAGATCTTTGACTGGGGATTCCTTTGATACATTTTGATAGTGTTTGTATATGTGTTATTGGTGATTGTATGAATTACTCAGTCATACCCATACTCGCAATCAGTAGGTAGGATATTCCTTGGACATTAGTCAGTACCTCGCTACCACTCGTGAAGGGCACTGCAACTTGCAACGGCCAGGTGAGTTTGTATTTTATTTTTTTAAACTTAGTTTTAACGCGTTTTTATACAATAATGTTTTCGTTTTTATAAAGTTGGTATAAGTACTATTGGTCCCATAATGTCAAACATTTCCCGCCAAGATGTTGTAAATTTTACTCATTCTTATTTATTAATAATAAAAGGTAACTTTTTGATTGTATGAAGCTTGTTAAAGAGTGCTAAGTGAAAAGTTTGGGCTATTATTGGAGTAGTATCCACCTTTTCAATTTCACTCTTAAGTTCCGTGCGTTGTATCTGTATTTTCAGCTTTACTTCTATGTTCCGTGCGTTGTTTTTGTATATTTTAACAGATCGATGGTCTTGCCACAAATAATTTTTAGTCCTAATTCCTAAACAATATTAGAGACTGTAACTTGTATTTTTAACTGTTTTATGTACTTACCTATAAAAAAAAATGTAGATAAATTATTACTTTCGGCCTTTGTTTCCTTTACCTACTTCGGCGGAACCGGAAATATCTATCTGATGTCGTGGTTCTATTATTTGCACAGAATGAAGAATAAGTCATAGTTCAACCAAAGAGGACGGTCTTGAAGAGGTTAAAATTACGTTCAATAGTTGGCGCGAAATGCGAAGTGACGTAAATTTAAATGTAGACAACAAGAACATTGGTTCACATAAAATTTTCGTTTACATATACACGAACGGGAAAGTTCTCAAGTTCTTTGGCAAATTTAGTCCACAGTTCCACACGGTTGACGTCTGACGTAGGTAGCCACTAGCCAGGATTTGATTAAACAAAATTGTTCCCTCCTCGCTCGCGTTCCCGGCACACTCATCGCAATTTATACATGTACGCATTGAACTGCATGAGTAAGTAATCAGTGCAGTGAAAGTGTTGATATACCTTGTTCAAGATCTGTAAGTAGGTATGTACTTATAGCTTGCAATTAGTAGTTTTCGTGGTTGCATGGTTACACTGAGTTGCAGCGTCGTCGTCGGTTCAATATTTGGGTTTGAGACTTCGTCAAATTGTTTTCATTTAACGTTGATTAACATTAGAGTTACAAAAAACTTATCATTAGATTATATTTTTCGAAGGTTTTGTTCCTTATGTTTATGTTTTTGATTGGGCGATGTGTTCGCTCAGCGATAAAGTCCTTTTTTATAAAAAAAAGAGTTTTGTGTACACGGTGTACGCTTTTAAGGCCTGTAAATCGGTAGGCGTGTATATGCGAAACCTATACATAAACGCTTTCACATTCACAGCCCCACACAAAGTTCGATGACTTGTGTCGTGGGTGCCAAAAACAATCGCATCACACACACAATCACATCCAGAACCAGAAACACAAATTTCCCTTGGGGAGAAAACTTGTGTTTCTGCCAGGAATCGACAGTTACTCGTTCGACTGCCCATTTAATCTTTATTGCCATACATTACACATATAAAATTACTAACATATTATAATGGTTTTAAATTAATAAAAATATAGGTATAAATTCAAAATGGCAAAACGCACGCTATTTTCAACGCTAGATTCGTGACGTCAGTTCACACATTTTTGATGTAAATTATTGGTCAAGTTTCCTGATTTGTAAGTTGGCTTGTGGATGTCAAGGAAAAAATTTCAAAATTACTGCGGTTATTATTGCTCGAACACGCTCGCATTTCAAATATTTATTTTGATTTAAAATGTACCTATGTTTTCATGAATTTAGGCAATATATTAACGTAATTAATTAAACGCAAGCAAAGCTTAAAAAAACCGACTTCACCGCTTTATGATCGGAACCTTGATCAGATTGAATGTATAAACACGCATTATTTACAATAACTAGAGATTATATCTTGATCAAATTTCAATGGGACCACATGAAAAGCACCAGCTTTCAAATAAAAAATAATCAATAATCATCAAAATGGGCTCACAACGAAAGAAGTTATGAGGTAACTTTTGATGTCGGGTAAACGAGAACATCGTCCAAGTACGCATTATTTGTCACAAAATAGGTATTATTGACGATATTTCAAGAACCACTGATCAGATCTTGATCAAATTTAAATGGGACCAATTAGAAAGCAACATCTTTAACTAAAAAAAATTTTTCGAAATCAGCTCACGTGGAGAGAACACACATAAAAAAAAAATACAGTCGCCTTGAGTACCTCCTCCTTTTTTGGGAAGTCGGTAAAAAATCGAATAAATAGCGTAAAAAATACATATCATTCTATTGGAAAATAAAACAGCATATGTCAAATATCACGTTTAAATTGTGTATTTTTCGTTTTATTTCAGACCTTCTTTTTGCCTCAAAATGGCTTCAGCGAAAGCAACTGAGTCTGAGGTTCAAGAAAGCCTGAAGCATCCTTTGGAAAACTCCTGGGGCTTCTGGTTGTTCACGAATGAGAACAAGAAGAACTGGTTAGAGAATCAGAAGGAACTCGCTCGCTTTGACACTGTCGAGGACTATTGGTGGTGAGATAAGAAAAAATATCGCTTGAGTCGGGGACTGAACCCGCGGGCACAGGGCCATGCGGCATGACCCTGTGCGGCATGACTCATGCCATAGTACATGGTCATTCCCTAATTAAAAAAATACTTAAAAAAAAAAGACGTGTGGCTCTCGGGGACTGCCGCGGTAAAGCTATTGCATAGCATTATTATCAACTTATGCAATTATAATTATTTATTTATTTTATTTATGCAGTATTTTTTTCCCTGCCACCTAGAGGCGAGTTGCTCAACTAAAGAGACAAGCGTGATATTTCAAAAAAGTCATTAAAAGTTCTGCTATTCATCGATAGATGGCAAAACTAAAAAGTATCACCGCTGTGCCGGTCGGAGTGGGGGGTGTTAGGTTATTTTCGCTACGGAATTTCTGGATTCGGTCTCCACGCTCAAGGCCCGCGATAGAAGCTATGCAATAGCTTAAAAAATCTTTGAAGTTCGTGATCAGAAGTAAAATTGGGGTAAATAATAATAAAAAAAAACTTCTATATGGGAATCCATTGCCTGACATTCAACCGCCCAGTAGTAGTGTGCAAACATAACTGTTTTTCGAATTAAAGGGCAATGTTGCTACTGAAAAAAAAAAGTATTTAACATCTAATATCTCAGATTGATGAGCGCATTGCTTTGCCGCGCAAGAGTTCGAATTATGTTCAAAACTCTGTGTGGCACTGAAATGTATTGAGCAAGGGTGACGCTCACTAGAGAAGGGCGTTGATTCAACGAACTGTTTTTTTCAATGGCTTTTTATCCGTCAATGCATTAACAGTTTTTCATTAATTTGTAAACCAGTTGATTCTTCGAAACCTGTTATTTGGTCAACGCTCAATGCAGTGTCGTTTATTCAATGCTGTTGCTGGCTCGACTCGACATAGGTACGAAACACGAATACATCCGACAATTGACGAAAGTCTGAGCCCGATCTTCGGTAATATTCGGTATTCTCGCTCACTTTGCCATTTGAGCAAGCGGGAAAGCTTACTGGCATATAAACAAAAAAAAAACAAAAACTATATAAACAAAAAAAAACATAAACTACTAAAAAAAAAAATAGTTAAAAAAAAGAAACATGTAATTAGCAAAATATGTATATAAAATGAAATTTCCTATAAGTGCGCCTGGGCCAGACTGTTAATTCGTTAACCCAGCCAGTCCTAAGAATGGAAAAAGTGCGAAGGGAGGACAATTTCATTACAAACGCTTTCTATTATAATTTTATTTTCAACTTCCTGTTAATGTCAACGATAGTGTTAACGTAACAGTCATTGACGATCCAAAACGTTGATATAAAACGCTAATCAATTTTTCGCATTTTAAAAAACCTAATAATTGAATTAACTGTTTTTTCAACCTGTTGACCATTGATGAAAAACTGTTACATTACATTAACGCTGAAACTGTCAATGACCCACCTCTAACGCTCACCATCAGTGGCGGATTTACACACTTGCCGCCAGTAGGCTATTCAAGTTTTGCCGCCCTTATCGACCTCTACAATTCGAATCTTTGGTGCAAAATCACATTAATTAAAAAAAAATTGTCAATGAAATATTATGACTCCTATATCATAAAGTTACAATTTCATTAAAAAAGTTGGTGCAACTAGGACGATAGTGTGGACACTATTGCACCCCCTTTTGCCCGTAATTAGCATGAATTGCCGCCCTTAAAATCTGCCGCTCTAGGCTCCAGCCTACTCAGCCAGCTGGTAAATCCGCCACTGCTCACCATCAGGCAAGCGACTTGCTCATCTCGTCTATGAAAGACAAAAAAATCAGTTATAATATCTACGAGTTTAAAAAACTAGTAACCGACTTCAATCGCAAATATCTACGAAATTCTTCATCTGATCTTGATCAAATTATAATGGGACCAACTAGAACGTACTTATATTTCGAAAAAAAAAAAACAATAATTTTCAAATCGGTTAATAAATGAAGGAGTTCTGAGGTAAACTACATTAAAAAAAATCGACGAATTCAGAACCTCCTCCTTTTTTAACCGACTTCAATAATTAGAGGGAGGAGGTTGTCAATTCGACTGTATTTATTTTTGTGCTTTACCTCACAACTTCTTTTAGGTGAACTGATTTTGAAGATTATTTTTTTATTTGAAAGCTGGTGCTTCCCATGCTTCTTATGTTGGTGCTTCCCAATTAAATTTTATCAAGATCTGACCAGTAGTTTTTGAGTCATCCTCAATAATGCGTAATTAATTAAAATCTGTTAAAATCTGATCAAGGGTTTCGAAGATAACGCGATGAAGTCGGTTTTTCTATTTGAAGTCTGTTAAAAAACAATAGACGACTCAGTTGGCGCGGTGGAGAGGCCTCCGCCCTCTTCGCCGTGGATCCTGGTTTCGATTCCCGGCAGGAGCCCAATGTTTCCATCCCAAGGGAAATTTGAGTTTCTGGTTCTGAGTGTGATATGTAAATTTTCCCGGCACCCGCGATACAAGTCGTTGAACTTAGTGTGGGTCTGTGAGTGTGAATGCGTTTGTTTGTTAAAATGTAATTTCCAATACTCCAGTCTGTACCACCACATGAAGACACCGTCAGAACTGCGTCACGGGCAGGACTACGCTGTGTTCAAGAAGGGCATCAGCCCCATGTGGGAGGACGCGGCTAACAAGGCGGGGGGACGATGGTTCATCAACATGGAGAAACGGGCTAATGACTTGGACAGGATATGGTTGGACGTGGTCGGTACTTGTTTATCAATCTCCGCCAAAAAAGAGGGGTGTTATGTATAAGTTTTACGGGTGTTTATGGCATCGTAGCTCCCGAACGGCTCGACTGATGTTGTTTTATTTTTTGTTTGAAATGTGTCTTGATCTTGTTTTTTTGTAGCTTTTTTCCAGATAGATGACTTCGGGGGTATTTTCATTATCTAAATTTTAATTTTGCCCCCGGAAAACGGTTGCACCAAACATAGATAAGAACGCTCTCAAGACGCCTTTCGAATAAAAAAAACAGTATCCAAATCGGTTCAACCGTTTGAAACTGTGCCACAGCCACACACACACACACACACACACATGGCAGTCAACTTTTAACACCCGCTAAAAACGAAATTAAGATACTCTTAGATATATACTACCTAGCCGTGCCCCGCGGCTTCGCCCGCTATTATCAAGTTAAAAAGTAGCCTGTGTGTTAATCCTAGGTATAATCTATGTACATTCCAAATTTCATGCCAATCCGTTCAACCGGTAAAGCATGAAGAGGGAACAAACATACTTAGACATATACACACTTACACACAAACTTTCGGATTCATAATATTAGTAGACTAGCTTTTGCCCACGGCTTCGCTCGCGTTAAGAAGTACAACAAACTTTCATCCCCTATTTTATCCCCTTGGGGGTAGAATTAATCAAAATCCTCTCTTAGCGGATGCCTACGTCATAACATCTACCTGCATGCCAAATTTCATCCCGATCCGTCCAGTGGTTTGGGCTGTGCGTTGTTGATCACTATGTCAGTCAGTCAGTCAGTCACCTTTGAGTTATATATATTTAGATAGGAATTGATAGGATATATACTTGACTAAGATAAAGCATAATTTAACAAGCTTATATTCAACTTGCAATGTTTGTATGTATGTTTGGGTTAAATCTTGCAACTGAATTACCGAAATTAACGCAGTTACAGAAATTTTGCATAAGTTCCATTTATACCTTTCATTTAGTTTGGATTACAATACATTTTTAGATAGGTAAGTGGCGTCTATAAGAGATATCCAATATGGCGGATGACCCAAGATGGCGGACTAGCTTTTATTTATCTTCAAGTGAAGAGTGAATAGGTAGGTATATTCTAGCAAGCATGCTACATTTTCGGTTACATCATCGCTTTCTATCAGGTGAGATATGTAGTCAAATGCTTGAGCATAAAAAAAAATTACGACGAACATGAATAGAAAAAAGAGCCCGGTTCGAATCCAGATGATTATTTTTTCAAATTATTTTTTTTTTCAAAAAAAACCGACCAAATCTCTGTAATCCAGTTACTATTTAAACCTTGTTTTTATGACTCTAAATGTTTTTGAATATTTATCTTATTTAACTATTATTGGATGATAATAATTATGGCAACAATTAACTTTTAACGTACACTTTTCAGGTGCTTCTAATGATCGGCGAGAACTTTGATGAATCGAACGAGGTCGTCTGCGGAGCCGTCGTCAATGTCAGAGGGAGAAATAAGATCTGTAAGTGTTTGAAAATAAATGACAATTTACCAAACAAGATTATGAAGTGTGGATAATTAAAATAAAAATACAAACAGACGCATTCACACTCAGAACCCCATACTTAGTTTTAGGACTTGTTTCGTGGGTGCCGGCAACATTGACATCACATTCACAATCACACCTAGAACTGAAATCACAAATGTCCCTTGGGAAGGAATCGTGCTCCTGCCGGGGTCGAACCCAGGACCCACGGCACAGACAGCACTGAGAGCTGCCCACTGCGCCAACTGGGTCCTCATTGTACAATGTACCTAATGTAATAAAAAATACGGTTGTGGGAGTATTAATTTAAACAATCCGTGGCCCGCGGCTTCACTCGCGTTAGTTAAGTTAACAAATGGCTAATTCAACATTTTTAAAATATCCCTGACACTCTCTGAAAAACGGCTGCACCGATTTTCAACAAACATAGCTAAGAACAGTCGATCAAGTTATCTTTCAAACAAAAAAGATGATGAAATCAAATTCGGTGCAGCCGTTTCGGATCTATGATGGCACAGACAGGCACTCTCCAGATACACACTACAAACTTAAGTTATAACACTCCTCTTTTTCGTCGGGGGATAAAAATTTGTCTATGTGTTAATCCTGGATCTAAGCTCTGTACTTTCCAAAAGTATTGTACAAATTTCATCCAAATCAGTTGAGCCGCTACAGTTTCAGGCAAGCATTTGACCACTATCTCATCTGATGGAAAGCGATGATGCGGCCGAAGATATAGCATACCTACTGATGTGTAACCTTAGTTGTATGCCGAGTCGTAACCCATATTCACGACTCACAACATCACACTTCTCTTTTACTGGTTTATTTTTGATTATTTATGTTAGAATATTTGTATATTTTATTTATTTTGCTGTTTGTTTCTGTGATATAATATTGTTTCATAAATAATAAATGGATTTTCTTTCTTTCTCTCATAATTGCCTAGAAAATACCTATTTACTTTCGACTTGAAGACTCCCAGATATACCGTTCCCCCAACAAAGTCGAGGGCACTGAGTTCCACTCCTTCGCAGTATGGATGATAAACGTAGAAGCGAAACGCTTCGAGTGAACTCTGCTACTCTCTCGAATTATCTAGCAAAGGAGACCTGCCCCCAGATTCCAGAGATAACTCTTATTGAATAGTTCTTCAATCTAAAATTGCCAGCTTGTGTTTTCTATGCTGAGTACGTACAATAGTTTAGGACGTACAATCGTTTAAATATATTGTAAACTAGCTTTTGCCCGCGGCTTCGCTCGCGTTAGAAGTATTATTTTAAAATTGACAAAGTTTCATACAACCTTTCATCCCCTATTTTATCCCCTTGGGGGTAGAATTAATCAAAATCCTTTCTTAGCGGATGCCTACGTCATAACATCTACCTACATGTCAACTTTCAGCCCGATCCGTCCAGTGGTTTGGGCTGTGCGTTGATAGATCACTATGTCAGTCAGTCACCTTTGAGTTATATATATTTAGATATATTTAAACTATTGTACGTCCAAAACGGGCAGACTCATCTATGTACACAGTTTTAAACAGTAAATATATTCTGATTCTGATTGTAGCTGTTTGGACCAGAAATACGGAGGAGAAGGTAAACCAGGTGATCGGAAAGAAGATCAAAGAAAAGCTTAGAATTAATTTCAGGCTACAATTCTACAGCCACGACTCCAGTAGCGTACTTTATGTTTGTTAATATGAAATTGTTGATTATTATAACAATATACAGGGTCATTTGTTAAATATCAGAAAGTTCTCAGATCCTGATTCTTGTTCTAAATCTTAGCTTATCTAGTTCCAATTTTTTTTTTCTGAATGCCATATTTTCCGTAATAATGAAGATGTCTTCAATTGATTTTATTTATATAGCATTAGCCATGCTAGGCAGAACTATAGTGATAAAACAAGCTTAAAACGTCTTTTTTTCCTTTCTAAATTTATCACTATGATGTCTTCAAGTTTAGAGTGAATAGGTACTTTAGAAAGTACCTATGCAAGCATGTTTCATCTTCGGCCGCATCGTCACTTTCCATCAGGTGAGATAGTGGTCAAATGCTTGCCTATCTAGCATAAAATAAATGTATACAATCTATAATCTATATATATAAAAGAAAGTCGTGTTAGTTACTCCACTTATAACTCAAGAACGGCTGAACCGATTTAGCTGAAAATTGGCAGGGAGTTAGTTTAGAGCCAGGAGAAGGACATAGGATACTTTTTAAGAACGTACATTTCTTTAAATTTTTTTTTTACTTTTCGACGTGCTTTCCATTTTCTCATACGTCACTCGGATTTGGTAAAGTACTAGGCAAACATAAACATGAAGGTTGTAATAATATAGTCACGTGACATTGTAACGCATGCCGGGTATGGCTTCCTAAATATGCACATTCATTGACTGTTAGGCGGAACGAAGGTCGCCGGGACAGCTAGTAGTTGTATAAATATCCCGCAAAAAACGTCATCGCCTCGCCTCGTAAGTCGTAGTATGCACGCTAACGCCAGTAGACACTTGACAATTTAAATAAATTCTAAAATATATTTGACAAATCATAAAACGGATTTCGCAATACCAAGAAAGACATTGGTTTCAATAGTTGGAATGATGACTCAAAAGATTTTTCCTTTCTAAATTTATCACTATAATATATGTTCCAAGAGGTTTGTAGTATTTTACAAATCACCCTGTATAGACAAGTTTGTGATAATAAGACGAATTACCGAAAGTGTAAAACACGCCAATTGTATCGTAGGTTATTATTATTAAACTATATTTGTATAGTTGTAAGCGTAAATGACTGAATAAATGATTATTAGACCTAATGTATAGTTATTTGCATTAAAAATGATACATAAACAAGTAAAACTTTTTATTACCGATTTCACAAAAAAGGAGTAGGTACTCAAGTCGACTATATACAGGTATCTTCGGCAAGCATGCTCCATCTTCGACCACATTTTCACTGTCCATCAGATGAGATAGTGGGCAAATGCTTGCCAATCGAGAAAAAAAAAATTTTTTTTTCGTAAATCAATCTTTTATCTGTTGTTAATTAAAAGCACTGAAAAGTTATATAACTAAAGAACTTATCAAGACGAATCAAACGAGCCCGAACTCGATGGACTTATCTTGTCTATAGAGTAAGATCCCAGGGCCAACAGACGTCACGTATTTTCTGACGAACGAAATGTGGCCGATTGAGTAGTGTTAGTACGTACTAAGAACGCATGCCTACCTGCTAGCTTGCTTAGACGGCCAATTTTCAGGTATCAGGTAATCAAGTACATAAAAACATGACTTACCTCACGTAAATTCTCCAAGCTGATTTTTACGTATATTTTAGGCAATGTCCTTAAAAATAAGCCGCCAATACTCCCAGTCACTTTCCGTCGGCAAAAGTTCAAAAGTTCCCATGTCCATCTTCGTTCTCCATCATACCAGAGTTTTGCCGCGAAAGTGAAAAAATGGCGTTGTTGATTCTGTATAATTTTCCAAAACCAGCGTTTTTCGAGTGTTCATGTGTAATAATGGTGGATTATTAACCATTAATACTTAATAGTACACGTGCATAAGTGTATATGTATTTTGTTCATGCTGTATATGTATTTTGCTACACCCTTTTATACAGGGTACATGTCATTAGCTTACGTCCAAGTATGTAAATAACTATTGTTCGTGTGTGTATTATTAAATAAATAAATAAATAAATAAGTGTAGGCAAATCAAACAAAGTTGAAAAACTTGATGTTCGCCTTCGCTCCAATACTCCAACAGAAGTTCTAGTAAAGTCTCTACTACTTCACTAAGGCATGATTTGACTGGACCTTGACTATTTTACTTGACTTTGACTGTGACTTGTGACTAGGACTTCTATCATGAAATATAGAATTTGTTAGTTTTTGTTTAATATTTCGACTGAAGGACTATAATGCATACATGGTCATAAAATAATAAAAATAAACATCATACTAGCTCCATGCTACTACATCATTGTATTGTCAACGAAGATAAGTACACCAAATTTGAGTCCAATCGGACATCGGATCTATTTTACAAGCTTTTATTTAACTTGCAATGTACCTACTCGTATGTATATGTGTGTAACTATGTTTGTTCGGGTGGAATTTTGCAACTCAATTTTCAAAATTCAAGCAGACATCTTCAATTTCAGTTATCTGATATCTGAAATGTTGTATTCACGTTTAGTTTGGATGACAATGCATGGTTAGCTGTGTGACGTCATTCTAAATCCAACATGGCGGAACACCCAAAATTACGGACAAGTTATTTTTAACATGGGTATCAAATGTAAGGGCTTGCTGAGAAGAACTCATAGATATAGATATTTATTAGCTTGCTAGATTTGATTATAGACCGACAGATAACAGGACAGGCGCAACTAAATAAAATCCTGTAAAAGGGAACAGAGTGGTACAGCAATATATAAGTTGTAAGATAATTAAAAAAAAAATGTAAAGCGACATAACTGATGATCAATTCTAATTAGAACATTTCTACCCTCGTCGTAAGCTTTTCTAAAGAAAGGTAGGATAAGAAAGGTCACTCGTGTTTCAGTGATAGTAGATTCAAAACCACAATTTAAATCTAGTCCGGAAATTAAGAACAATTAGGTTGGCTGGAAGAGATCGCTCTTAGCGATAATAATTGTACCTATCTTTATAAGTTTATCTGTAAGCTGTATTTATCTGTGTCAATAAAGAGTTACTAAGTATTTTGTATTGTAGGGTAGGCTAAGCTCTTAAAAGCTGCCCGTTGGGTTAGTTGGGTGAGCGTTCGCGTTTTAAGCAGAGGTATCGGGTTCGATCCCGGCGAGAGCACAAGTTTTCTCCACAAGGAAAATTTGTATTCATGTTTCTGGTTGTGATTGTGCGTGTGATTCGAATGTTTCCGCCATCCACAACACAAGTCATCGAACTTAGTGTGGGGCTATGAGTTTGAAAGCGTTTATGTTATTGTAGCATGTAGCCTTAGTTTAATATCCTTACATCTACTGTGTACTGTTTTGGAGCAAAAGCGAAAATCACTTTTTTCAACTTTGTATGATTTGCCTACACTCATGCACGCTTACTAACTATTAATAGTTAATATATTCCACCATTAGTTAATATATTACACATTAACACTCGAAGAATCACAAGTTTTGGAAAATAATACAAAATCAACATTTTCATTTTTCTCTTTCGCGGTAGAACTCGATTTATATCTAATGGTTTTTATAAACAGGTATATATCAGTGTAAAGAATAGCAATAATAAAAACTTTATTTAAACATGAAGAAGACGTAACGTTTTTACAATATCGTGCAAGTTCTGGAGTTCGTCTGATTCCTGATCTCCGTTTCGACGGTTTCCTCTATTTTGTGGACTGTTTCTTCCGCGCCTTCGATGCTTTTGTGGACATTTTCTGTAAGAGAATGTCAATGCTTAAAACAAAACGTCAAATCAATACACGTTGAGACCCAGACGGTCTACGCGCGTGAGTGATTAAGGAGCACCGACTGTTCCGAAACTAGTCTACCAAGAAAAAAACCGTTAGTGAAATCGTATAAATCCTTAATATGTGTAATACTTAAGAATCTTTCAATCAAACAAATACAGTGAAACCTGGATAAGTGTGATCTGAAGGGACCTATATTTTTTTATCCAGTTTCCCAAATAGGCAGGTTAATAATATGACAGTTGTCTTATTTATAGTGGGTCTCACTGAGGGGCCACACAAGTTACCATTATTGAGGTAAACATCGAAAAATCTAAGAAATCGAGTCTTAGTTACAAAGGTTTGAAAATTCCGAGGTATTTCAATGCAAAAAGTATCGGGACTTCACTGTAATTATCAATAACAAATGTTTCTCACATATCAAGGTTTTACATACCCATTTATCCAGGTTTCACTGTTCTTACGTAAATATGTATAGGTACATTTTAAATAATGTGGTGAAAGAACATTTTCCAATATTCTCAATGGTCGTAGTTTATGTACCTATGACCCTAAAGAATATACTGTCTCCAAGCCGAAACAGCCTTAACCCATGTAGGTACTTTGTAATTGAAAAATTAGCAATGGTTGATTATTTTCGACTATAGTTTTCATAATTGCCGCTACTTGATTTACGACGGTCAAGAAAGACCTAAATGAAACTCTACTAGAGCACAACATCGCCCCCAATGGAGAAGAAGGACAAGCAGGGACGACCCCAAGTAAATGGGATGGTCTAGGAGAAAGAAGAATTGCATCTTATAGCTTATGACAGCCACTAAAGCTTAGTCTATGATGTTATTAGTTACTATAATCGGGGCAAGTGCTAAAAAAATTACAAAAAAGAACTCACCGACAACTTTTTCCTCAATAACTTTTCCTTTGCCCATACAAGAGTTTTCTTTGTCCTTTATAGATTGGAACATGCGGGCAAAGCGCCCTTTCTCCTTGACTACCACATCTCCTTCCTCATGATGCTCTATATCTTCATGGGAATCGATGTGATCTTCGCTCCGAACGATGGGCATTACTGCCTGGGTTTTTGTTTTACCAGCTTGTGGGCTAGACTTGTCCGAACCACACGGGATAGTCTCATTTTCTGATTGACCAGTCTCACTTTTCTGTCCATCATCACTATGCTTACTAAGCGCAGGACTTCTCTGCGAAAAATCCGGTATTTGGAGCAATTCAGGCAAAATATCTGGTGTTTTCGGTGGAGGAGAATTCGCTATTTCTATCACTTTGTCCGGTATGCCTAAAACTTTCTTCGTCTCGTCGTGAATCTTAGGACCGAGAGCGACAGTTTTCTTAAGTACTTCTTCAACTACTTCTACTTTCTCATCCACATTATCAGTTACTTCTTTGGTAGTCTCTTCAATTTTGTCTACAACTTTATCGGCCATCGTGTCCATACTTTCGATCGCATTGTTAATTTCATTCACTATTGGTGGTAAACAAGATCCAGTTTCATCAGCGTTGATGTCGGCAAGGCCATGTGCGTTTCCGATTTCATGCTCAAGGTCATTTATGTTTACAATGTGAGAGCCGCTGACGTTGGCCTCTAATGAATCTATCGATCCGGTATCGTCGTTTCCATTGACTGCGTCGGCCGCATTGGGCTCATCGGTGTTTGAATTCTTGACGTCTTCAATGGTATGTGAGATTTCTTCGACTTTGTTCATTCCTGGTACTTTTTGAAGCGGCGGCAACTCTGTTAAAGATATCTGTCTCGAATCCTCGTTGATCACGTTGAAGTCGTTGTTGGTGAAGTCCGCGTTCGAGCCCTTTGTGGCCGTGAGTAGAGTGTGGCAGCCGCCGCAAGCTACATTGTCTACGACGTGCCCATTCATATCGGTGACCCGCTTCGGCGTGTATTGATTGGGGACCTCGTTTGAGTTGTCGGCGTCATTGATATCCTCCAAACAAAGTTTATTATGCCTCGACTCGCCGCAAGTGTAAAGAAGTCCGTTGTCTGAAACAAATTCACATTTGAAGACACAACCGCTGCCGGCCAGTGAGCGTCGAGCACTGTTCCGGGCTCACAATTTTTATGTTGTAGTGGCCAACGTACGTAATTACTAGATGATTACCCTGTACATTAGGACATCGACACAAACAACTTCGAAAAATCGATACATCGGTGTACCGTATGAGTTCTTTGTAGTGGGTGATTTGCATAAAATAGTGATTAGTTACCAGTTACGAAGGCGGTGTGCATGGCGCCGCACGCAACAAGTTTGAGCTGATAACCGTCGAACATCTTCTCCATATCGATTTCCGTAGGTGTAGCGACGTTTTCTGTTTCTTTAGGCATTCCTAATTGACCTTTCTCGTTGGAACCGAAAGCTATGATCTTGGTTTCATCCATAGAGAGGAGAAATGTGTGGTTGGCTCCACAACAGGCGCTTTTTACGGCTATGTCAATGGGCAGAACTTCTGGGACGAAGACTGTGGTCGCCGGGTTATTAATGCCGAGTTTTTGGTTTTCATTGTCTCCCGTTACAAAGACTGCACCTTTAGCTGCAAATAGACGAAATCATTAAAAGTGTGATAATCTTACATCGGCCCTAAAAAGTTAATGCCTAACCCAATCTGTTCACAAATTGCACGCATTAGTACTCATGATGTTGACCTGTGTTATAATTAACCGCGCTATAAGATCTCTAATGCGATAAAGTTAATAATTCCTTGAAACCCAAGGCTGCACTTATAGCGTTATAACTATTCCATGGGACAAAGAATATATTTCCACTTTGTAGAACCTACCTGTAATAAATACGGTGTGATAGTACCCACACTCTACGAAGGCTATCTTTTCCATGAACTTGAGTTCTGCGAACTTGACGCTGGAGCGCGTGTCCTCGCCCAGGCCCAGCTGGCCTTCGGAATTAGAGCCGCACACAAACACCCGCCCGCAATCTGGAAAACGAAATCTTGGGCTTTGTTTATGTACGAGGTGAGCTTTTAGGATTTAGAGGTATACTAACACTACACTCCAAGTCAACATTTTATTCAACTTATAACTACAAAAATAAACGAAAGAATAATTAAATTAAGTACTGCCTGATGGCTTAGTTGGGTGGGTATTCACTCTTTAAGCAGGGCTTTGTATTCGATTCCCAGCGGAACACAATTTGTGTTTCTGATTCTGATTGTGAATGTGTGTGATGTGAAGGTTTCCCACGACACAAGTCTTCGAACTTAGTCTGTGAGTGCGAATGCGTTTATTTATTTATTTATATAAAAATGTACGATTAACAATATAAAATATGCGTTACACATGACTGATACGTGCTTCAATGTGCCATAGAAGTGAGCACCATGAAATATGAACTATGTGGCGAAGTATTTTCTTTTATGTACAATAGAGTACCATAACGCAACAGCAGCTTCCGGATAGATTGACTAAAATACCCGACAAATTACTGGCTTGGTATAATAAGACAAGAATATTAGTTTCCGTGGAGGAAAATAATCTAAGTTGTGTTATGTTCCATATCCTTTGCTTAGCCGCAGCACCCTTTCAGGTCCGGTATGGCGCAACCTTTGAGCATCTGATAATACTTGCTGAATATTCAATGACAGGATTTTTGCCGTATCGTACAAATGCTAACAATATTTTTTTTTGATGCAACGACCGCCGCGCCCCACTCAATCTATAAGTGTCCAAGCTAATCTAATAACTTACTCTTTGCGCCATAGTTATCTATAAACATACCAGTGAGGATAGCAGTGTGATTGCTCCCCGCAGACACCTGCCGGATAGGCCCCGGTTCTCCCTCGAGCTCAACTGCCTGAGGCACGGTGTGGTGTTCCATGTCTCCCGTGCCTAGCTGACCCTCGTCATTGCATCCCACTGAGTAGATGGCGTTGTTATCTACAAAAAAACGGAATAAACCCACAATGTCCGTCATAACCATTATTTTGATCTTACTTAATGTTATACCCAGAAAGAAAATACATCAGGCTTTGTGCAAACAGTATTATCTTCACCAAAAACGTCCAGCAAAACTAAGGCTATTTATCTGAGAATAGAACAAAGTGAAAGTGATTCTGGTAGAATCCATCACAGCGACTAGACTGATCAGTGATCACACAATGTCCCTGAATATCGCGTTGATGATGTCCGTAAACCAAACAAACATACTGTGGAGAAATCGTCATAATAAAGGACAATATGGTCGAGAAAAAATATGAAGAGAAAAAGTACCTACATCTTTTTAATGAAGAATTAAAAAATATTCAATGCGTTGCAGTGCAGCCTGCCCTAGAATGTCCGGTCTTCAGCCTTGCATGTATGATGCGCTCAGATCAACTAACCTGTGACAAAGATGGTGTGAGCTCGACCACAGGCTACGAACATGGCTCGATGAGGCTTCAGCCATTTGACACAGCTGGGCCGCGTCACTTCATCTTTGTGTCCCAGGCCCAACTGGCCCCACGCGTTGCCTCCGAAAACAAACACTCGACCGTTCTCTGGGAAAAGTATTTGATGTATGTTATAAAATACTAGGACACATTTTTGGTATGTTCCGCTGACCTAATTGTTACCACCTTGACGCGGTGGAAAGGTATGGGATTTTTTGTAGTGTTTAAATAGTTTTTTCAATGTTATTAAAACTTATAGATACCCTCAAAATTGCACAAGATTCGTGAATTTGAACAACGCTTGCAGAATACAATAGTGAATATGGTCATATAGAAAAAAAAACATCGTTTAAGATTGTCATGTAACAGTGCGTGGACTCGTCAAACATAATTCACAAATCATAGTAGTAGTTTTCTCCCCAAGGAGAATGTGTGTTTCTGGTTCTTAGTATGGGGCTGTGAGTGTGAAAGCGTTTATGTTTATGTAGAGTAAATAATGTTATATGTATATAGGAACATTCGAATTATACACAAAGCCCGTGTCTCTCCAGGATCAATAACTATGCTTGAAATTATTATATTATCGTAAATATTATAATCAATTTGATAAAGTTAAGCAAAAATAACTTTGATAATGAATATGATAAGTAAACCTGAACAAAAAAAACAGAAACAATTACTCCTCAAAACTTACGGCATATGACAGCGCTGTGCTCGTCCCCGCAAGAGATAGCTACGACGGGGTCGTTCTTGATGAAGAAGTGGCTGGGCTCGTTCTCCGCGAAGTGAGACTTGCCGAAAGTGAACACGGCTCCTGTGTCTGTTGAAAAACAGTTTCATAGAGTTACCAATGGGCGAGTCACCCAACTTGAGTAAGTAGCTAGTTACCTAAACTGGATGGTCTAGAACTCAAGAGTGACATACGTGTTGACCTTTCCTATTGATAACTTAGTAACTTATTGGTTATTACTACATGGTCCCTGCACTGCATTATTTATTATAATTTCAGAGCATTAATTAAGTAAGTTTATTACAAAACTAATGACTACATTAATGACAATGATGTATGAGGGATTGTGCAGTTTGACAAGCGCTTTCTGGCGACTAACTAATTTAGATATACCTACGTTAATGTAATTTCTGTATTAGTCATTTAACAGTGTTAAAAAAAAAATGCACCGCCGTGTTTCTTGCCAGGTTCTTTTCGAGATAGCTGTAATTTTGCGAATCTGGCAGTAGAGTCATTAACTTTCAAGTGTCTCTTAGGGCCGGCCCATGATGTGTAAACAAACGATTTAGATTTTGATTTCCGAGATGATGCGCGATGACTGTTTTGATGATGATTCCATCAGTGGCAATATATTGTTAGATAGATTAAGTGACGGATGAACATAAGTACAGTATCACAATATAGCGGTTGAATAATTTTATTCATCGTCACGCCTTGACACACAGTTGACATACGCATTGTTGACGTCATGGTTCTTAGAACAGAGGTTTAGTGTAAATTACCATCCATCATGAAAGCCTTGTGACGTCATTGAGAAGCCAAATTATAATGACCAGTACCTTTCTTTATCAAAGTAAAAATGTAAAGGAGTCATTACTTGTAGCACGAAATTCCGCCCAACGGCCTTGTACGGTTTTGGTTGTTTCGGCCAGTTATCAGATGCTAGAAGACTTAGGTATTGCCTAAATTTAAACCTAACATATACATAAACGCTTTCACACTCACAGCCCCACACTAAGTTCGATGACTTGTGTCGTGAGAGGCAGAAAATTTCACATCACATAATTATTTTGTTCAATGCTATTTACAGTTGAAAAGCTTTATGTTGGGAACAAAAGCTGTTGAAATGTACGTAGATGAATAAAATTATTGTCATCATTTTATTACACACTGCTCTACAAACCTGCTTGCTCGATTGAAACGCGAGTGAGTTTCCTGCTCTGTGCACTACACTGTTCAGAAGCTAATTCTAGGATATTGATATTATAATATTCTTTTTTTTTCAACCGACTTCAAAAAAGATAGATAGATAGATAGATTTTTTTTTTTTTTTTTTTTTTTTTTTTCACACTCACAAAACGCTTTCACACTTATAGATAATACTTTATTGATCCACTTTACAAGATGAGATAAAACAAAGGCAACAAACAAGCTTATACGTAAAGTATCACAACAGGCGGCCTTATCACTAATAGCGATCTCTACCAAAAGGTGGTTTTCTATTCGACTGTATGTTTTTTTGTATGTATGTTACGCGATATCTCCGCCAATTATGAATCGATTTTGATGATTTTTTTGTATGGTAGAATATACTTCAGAGGTGGTCCCATATCAATTGTATCGAAATCGATCAAGGAAAAATCAAAATATAAGCGGTGAAGTCGGTTTTTTTAAGCTTTGCTTGCGTTTAATTACATCATCCAGAGTGTACTATAAACCAAACGATACATTTTAGTCTCAGAGCTCATAGACAAGATAATAATATGAAGCTCTAAATAAAATACCACTAGAAAAACTTACATTATATTTTCATTTGTGCGTTTGAAATTTTTGTCTTTTGTTACTAAGTACGAGTACATAAAAATGTTTCATAAACAAAAAACATTTGTAAAAAGATTTAAGTTATACAAAACTAAAAGATAATAATATCCTGGTTCTTGCGGGAAAAATATGTTAATCTAGCACATAATAAATAACATTGTTTGCATACACGGTAATGCAAACAATGTTATTTATTATGTGACTTCAGAAATTAAAACTTCGTTTAGGTACTTATTTAGTTGCTCCAAGCTGTAGACGATACTGATCAGTGATCACGATACTGATTGATACTGATCAGGTTATTATTACAGTACCAAGTATCCAATCTTAATGTTAACATTGTGAACCGGGGGCACCCAGTAAAGAGAAGATGCATATTTTCGGAGTGCAATTAGGTACAATAAAATATTTTTTATTTTGATTTTGATGATGTTCCTAATTTATTCATGTTGTCCGGACTTTCTTATTTAGTCTATGGTTGTCCGTGAGATAATAGATAGGACACGTGTAATTTAAGTGCACATTTTTCGAAATATAATCGATAGAATATCGACAGGCTAGCTACCTTACGAGTACGTCGATGACAGCTTGACTCAACTTCAACTAGCTGTCATTTGCTCCGTTTGCTCGTTAATCAAAGGAGGTCTAGAACTACATGCTGATCCTCAACTCATTCATTTCTGTACTCTTGTACAAATACTTTTTTATTATTGTCTTTTTTAATAAATATATTTTAAATTTGTTTTTTTTTTATTATAGCAGTGAATTTAGTCTTTAATGTAGCAGCTCCAGAACCTTACCTACCAATAAATAGGAGAAGTAATAGGTATCGAGTTGAGAACATTCTAAACTTTATGGCATAAAAAAAAGAAAATGTCAGAATTGCAGGTTCCATTGGTTTCCTATTGAAAACATATGAATGAAGAGCTTATTTGTTAATTATTCTTATTTTGTTAATAGATAAAAGTTAAGTTAGTCAAAATAGCTTTAGTGCAGTGTTGGCATGCACAAGTCGAGGGAGGTCAGCGCTCGCCATCGCATGCAATAATGAACATTACCATAATGTTCCGCGTGTAAGTATGTATTTATATACGGTAATTAAATATTAATGCAGAAGCTACCGTATCAAGGTATCAAGTGCGGTACCTATTAACTGCGGCACATAAAAATAACTTGCAGACAAATGTTTGAATATTATATGAGCTAAAATCTGAAAATTCTATTAGGTATGGTATGATTGTAATTTTTTTGAGCTTGCGGGACATATCATAATGCTCCTAGCATTAAGTCCACCTTTTGTACTTTTTGTGCAATAAAGAATTAAATAAATATCAAAAGCTAGGTTAAGGTGCACATTCGGAAAGGTTATTTTGATACTTATAATATTTTTTCTAAACTTAAAACGCTTTCTCAATCACTTAAAACTTTCAAGGGCCTCACATGACTGACTAGGTTTGGGATCTTTGGACCAGAAATGTCAACGAACTTCTGAGAAATCAGTGCTAATGATTATAAACCGAATAACCGACTTCAATCGCAAATATCTCCGAATCTCTTCAACGGATCTTAATCAAATTAAAATGGAATCAACTAGAACGTAGGTATATCCTTTAAAAAAGAACAGTAAATTTCTAAATCCGTTAATAAATGATGGCTAGGAGTTCTGAGGTAACATACCCGTACATAAAAAAAAAATCCAACGAACTGAGAACCTCAACCTTTTTTTGAAGTCGGTAAAACAATAACGACGAATTTGATATTTGTTTTTGAGATTACTTAACTAATACCTAATTTTGAGTCGGTTAAAATACTTGTCTACTATAGGTTTAATAAGTCCGTTTAAAGATTGATTTACTTGCCCCACTTTGGTTCTGCGTCAGTTCACGATAAGTCGGTCAGAATCTATTAGTGTCTTTGTACCACCTATTAGGTGATATTAAATATAGCGTGACGCTTAAGTAATCTATAATGATAATAAGATAAGATAAGATAAAGATAAGATAAATTTATTGCCAAAAAGGTATACAAATTAACTTAAAATAAATTACAAAGTTCAAATTTGCCGTAAGTGTGTAGAACTGTTTTAACATTGAGTCTCAAACTAAGCTCGGGGCCTGTATCTTGAGACACGGGTGTGTCAGACGGTCATTATATCAGACGGTTACATTCTTTTCTATGATCGGAATTTATTCTTATAATTCAGACGACTATTTAAACATATCCATCATATTTAGATGAACTGGCAGAATCAGATAAATAACTACCTATCTTTTAGTTTTCATTCAAAACTTATCAAAGTTGGTATATCTGATCTGCCCGTTGGCTTAGTTGGGTGGGCGTTCGCTTTCTAAGCAGGGGTATTGGGTTCGATTCGCGGCGGGAACACAAGTTTTCTCCCCAAAGAAGATTTGTTTTTCTGGTTCTAGTCGTGATTGAGTGTGTGATGTGAATGTTTCCGGGAGCCACGACACAAGTCATCGAACAAGTGTGGGGCTGTGAATATGTTTAAGCGTTTGTCTGGAAGTTTGAATCGAACATATGCTGACCAATATTTATTCAATGCTAAGATTTTTTATTTCTTTGCTGTTTATATGTTTTGTTTTTTAGTTTAGTTTTAGGATTGCTGTCTTTTAGTTTAGTTTTAGGAAATATAGGCAATTGGCCCCTAGATATAGTTCCTAGTACAGGATAAAAAAAAAAGATTTAAGTCATACAAATTTCTTACATAGAATAATCTTGCTTGATTGGAAAACATCTATATCCAATTCAATTTAATTAATTGATTTGCGGAGTTATGTGTACAACAGGTTATTAATTAAATAAGTTACATCTGCCATAACTACCTATCAGTAATTGGTGAACAAACATTATTTATTATTAATCCTACTAATATTATAAATCCGAAAGTATGTGTGTAAGTATAATATGTTTGTTCTCTCTTCAAGCTTGGATTTGGATGAAATGTGGAACGCCTAGGATTAACACATACATTTTTACACGTAATTTTTTACTTGATAATAGCGGGTAAAGCTGCGGGGCACGGCTAGTTGTTATATTTATTACATTCTGTAAATTCAATATCGACATTCATCTTGATATGCCATAAACTATGTTATCTTATATCTTAACTAATTATATTATCTTTGCATAAACTGGTCCCCGTGTTTGCACGTGAAATATTCAAGATCTTTCTTAGCGTAAGATAATAATTGCAACAAATGTGACATCTCCATATCATGATAATTTTATAATAGCATAGATTTAAACACAATCTATAGAACAGGGAGCCACCGATGTTAGAATCCTACAAGAGTACATACAGGTATAAGTAGATATAGTACAATTTCACGAACTAAACCATTAGGTATTATCTAAAGATCTATAATCTAATAGAGTACTATGAGTACCTACTACTGAATAACTGAACATAATAAAACTGAAAGTATGAATATACTTCTAAATGAATAATTTTAATATAATAATATATATTGTGAGAGTTAATTCACTTACAGAGCATTTTTCTTCGACAATACGTGAGTGACTCTCGGTTTAGATAATAATAATAAACCTGTATATGTATATATATATTTTATTGATGGTTTGAGCACTTGAGTTACCTATAAGCTCGATGTCTTGTAGGTAACTTAGGTCTTTACTGAGTTTAGTTTTAGGAAATGTAGACAATTGGCCCGTAGTTAGCACTACCAAATACTGATCTTTAGAATTTTTTATAGTTCTGTAAATATCAGTCGCATATTTTGTATATTATTTTTACGACACCCTTTTCGATTAGTTATAATAAGAAACAGTCGAGTCACAATTACATTATTAACATCTATTTTTGTACACGGTTATAACAATAATATTGTCTTATTCATTCAGAACTTCACGATTTATCCTGTTATGTGAAATCACCTGGTATGTCATCCGTCATGGTGGCGGTACTCCGTTGTTATTTTATATTTAGTGTGTTCGTGGCATGGCGGCCGAGCGGTCACGGCGGTGGTCGCGGCGAGTACTGACCGCTGGCGAGGGACACGTGGTTACCACCCCTTGGAAACCACCACAGAGATGTAGGGGGCTGGATGTGGCGGACTGGCGATGGGGAGTGATGCCCCTGAACGAGTTGATTTTTTTTCTTTTAATTTTGGCTTTGCGATCTTGTGCATTTAGCCAGTGACAAGTAACAACATATTTCTAGTGTATTTCATATTAAAAGGCTTAGTTATAAGTCACAGTCAAAGTTAAGTAAAAGAGTTAAGGTCCAGTCATAGTCAAGTTATGTCCTAGTAAAGTATCTAGTAAAAACTTTACCTACTAGAACTTCTATTGGAGTTTAGGAGCCAAATCAAAAATCACGTTAACGATTAATAGAATAATCCACCATTATTATACATTAATCCTCGAAGAATCACAGGTTTTAGATAATTATACAAAATTAACAACGCCATTTTTCACTTTCGCGGCAAAACTCCAACGAGTTGTTCAGAAATAAATTGTTATTTTATAGTACACATATATATGCATAAAACTTGCAGATCTTCGCCTGCGTTAAAATACATAATTGGTACCTATATTAAATTGGATTACATGGGTTTTAATTTAATGGTTTTATTGTTTTTTTTTCTTACCATCAGGTGAGATTGTGGTCAAAAGGTTGTCGAACTTGAATTAAAAAAAAAACTTTTATTTTTTCAGCCATCTGCCAGTACAAATTCTGTCGTTCTGAGATTAAATTTAACACACAGAAACAAAAAAAAAATCTTTTTTCTTTACCGTATCGATACCCCGACACGGTTCGATTCTCGGCGGGAACACAAGTTTTCTCCCCATGGATAATTTGTGTTTCTTGTTCTGGTTGTAATCGTGTGAGTGATGTGAATGTCTCCGGCATCCACGACACAAGTCATCGAACTTAGTGTGGGGCCGTGAGTGTGAAAGCTTTTATGTTTGTTTTATGTAAGTATATACATTCATATGTAAGTTCAGTAAGAAGCTGTTATTTTGACAATACAAACAGACCCTTCTATTTTATTTATTTGTACAGATAGGAGTAATATTACATAACAACAATAGATACTTATTTCGCCGAAGAATCAGCATCTCTCGGTGGAGTACAAATATTTATTGTCAGCGCTATAGTAGGTACTAGTTGTGGCTTTGTAGTGTATAAAAATACTGTTTAAAACAAACATTAGTTCCATGAATTTTCATACTTACAATGTGTGTCGTGGCCTCGCCAGCATCATTCGACAATTCCTGGAACTAGATTACACACAAAATTTCGTTCAAAATCAGCCGTTACTCACAGCTCGTTTTAAAAATACTCACACGTATACACTTTTGTACAAGTCAAGGAGGAAGCATTTTTGTTTGAAAGAATGAAAGAAAATTAATATATTAATGACACGCACAATATTACACTACAAAAAAAAACATCAAAAAAAGTCTGTAAAGTCGGTTTACGGACGATAATTTTACGTGATAACGTCATAAGACAACGCTTAGTTCGATTGTGCTTCTCTATCGCTTGTGCCGCGCTCTCGCTTACACGCTCAGGCTCAGGCGGAACGTGACACTTTTTCGTGCGTGCAGCCGGTGTACATCGATTTATAAGACGTTATCACGTCAATAAATGAAATACACAAAAACATACGTTTCTAGCATTAGCAATATAGTGTTAAGTTCTAGCCATTGAGCTACCCAAGCCTCGCATCAGGCAGCGTAATTTATCCTTTGGGGAAGTGTGAACTTCCACAGGAAGATTATGTACTTTTTACAGCCAAAGTTTGCTTAGCTTTACATGGACGTTACCTCGAACAATTCTATTTACTTTAACTCTACGTTCTCTGTTATTGTGGTAAAAAAGCAGTGGTAGCCGTGACCACGACTGTAGACCTACCCTGCCCCGAGTTAACCTTCTAAACTAGGTGTAACTATAACAAGCATAGTGGATTTACCAGGGGTCTTCTTACAGTGGTTATAGATTCGTGCAGCAAAGCGTTTTCCGTCGGTATGTCATAAATTCTGGCCATTGATCTGTTTGCATATCTACGTATAGTAACTGGTATTTATCTGTGGCTGTGCCTATGTGTAAAATGCACTAGGTTACCGCGCTCTGATGAAACAAATAGCTACGAACTAGGCACTTATACTGGGGTATAGTTGTGTCCATGGACACATTTATGATACTCGCAGGATAAGGAAATCAGTTTGCCTACTATTCCGGCAGAACTCCCTACTTTCTAAATTGTTGTATAAGTAATCGTATAACTTACGTGCCCTCCGAAGCACGGTGACCATAAATGGTCACTGCACTGGTGTATCTGAACGTCACTAAATAATAACAGTAATAAATAATAGGTAATTCTTTCGTATAAGTACCTATATTTATAAAGGAAATTGCATTTTCATTGACTGCGACAAAAATAGACACCTAAGTCCTTGAATATTGCAAGCTTATTGAACACCTGGGGTTTAGCTATTGTGTCATATGTTACTTCCATCGATTTATAGATAACAATGGAAACGAAATAATCAGCATAAAAGCTAGTTGTTCCATTGGCATACTAAATCTTTTTTTTTATCTCTGATAGATAATCTTGTAGTCTATGACTTCTGATGGTAAGTGATACAGTGTCTTAATTTTTTTGCTACACCTCCTGAAAAAATCTGTATTCTTTCCTTCCTTCTTTTTAAATCCCGATGATAAAGAGGGTTGTTATACATATACGTTCGTAATGTGTATCCGTGTGTCTGTTTGTGGGATCATACTTATACTAAATGGCTGGGCCGATTTCGATTTAGTTTATTTGTTTGAAAGTTGGGTAATCGAGAATGTTCTTAGCTATGTTTGGTGAAAATCAGTGCAGCTGTTTTACATATAGAGTGTCGGTGTATTTTCAAACGGCTTCAAAAGAGGAGTTTCTCAATTCGACTGTATGTTTTTTTTTATGTATGTTACGCGATAACTCCGCCAATTATGAATCGATTTTGATATTTTTTTATGTTTGGTAGAGTATACTTCAGAGGTGATCCCATAAAAAAAATATCGAAATCGGTCAAGCCAAAACCGAAATATAAGCGATAAAGTCGGTTTTTAAGGTTTGCTTGCGATTCAATTATAAAATTTTGTTTTTGACTTTTTGATTGACTATATTCAACGACGTCATCACATGATAGGCAAGCCAAACAATAGCCTGTTTTAAGTTAAATCTTTTAATAAATAGTGAAGTCCTATTTTCTTGAGCCTCTTTTAAGCACACAACTGTGATCACGTTATTAGAAAGATTGAAAAGTTTAAAGGCTAGAAAGATTAAAAATCTAAGTAGTTCCCTACGACACTCATGATGAAGTATTTTCCCCATTCAAGGTTAGGAAAAATAGCACCAAGTAATTACGGCTAGTTCTTGAGCACGACGGGTAATGCCTAGAGATTAAAAGATTTATATGATTTATGGGTTCTACATGTTTCTAAACTACCAAGGTAGCCAATAGGTTATTCCTAGTGGAAAAAATATTACTTATAAAAAAAATTACTGCTACGTTACTTTTAAATGGGTAACTGCTTTGCTAGTTATTAATCTAAAGACATTTAACGCTACTATCTGATTCTATTCTATCAATAAATTATACCAATAATTATTCTGCGAGTTCCATCTGGGACAGAATAAATATAATGAGAGCATCTAGACGGCTTCGCCGGAACATTTGGGAGCCCTATTCAAGGCCGTTTATGACCAAAAATTAAGTTAGTATTAGTCAAATTGCAGAGTCTCAGACACCGACGTAAGGTCGCAAGCCTATCGAAATTCTGCCGTTTAGGAATTACATGAGTTAATTTCACCATGTCCGATATACCATCTAACAACAAGAAAAACTGTCAAATATCATCCATATATGGTTGACATATCCAGTTCGCTCGAAGTGTTTCGCTTCTACGTTGATCATCCGTACTGCGAAGGAGTGGAACTCATTGCCTGCGTCTTTGTTCCCCGAACGGTACAATCTGGGAGTCTTCAAGTCAAGAGTGAATAGGTACCTTCTAGGCAAGCACGCCACATCTTCGGCCTCATCATCACTTTCCATCAGATGAGATTGTGGCCAATGCTGACATAAGAAATAAGTAATAAGAGCCTACAAAACAGTTAACTAAAGCGATACAATCCAAATTTTGGACCAAGTTTCTTAGTAGTAGTTTATTGCCCTATGTACGATCATGAACAAGTAGCACGTGTAAAATTCTTCAATTGACGTCCAATTACTAACAAATGTCGCAAGTTCATTACCGTGGGGTAAACGACACTACTCTTACAGAATGGTTTACAGCCTTGTACAATACAGTGCCCGGCAGGCAAAGGAAACAACTTGAAAAATCCCCGTCGCTCAAATTGAACTGCCCGTTGACTTAGTTGGGTATTCACCTTCTAAGCAAGGGCATCGGGATCGATTTTTAACACGACTTTTCTCCCTAACGAAAATTTGTGTTTCCGGTTCTGGTTTTGATTGTGTGTGTGATGTGAATGTTTCCGGCACCCACGACACAAGTCATCGAATTTAGTGTAGGGCTGTGAGTGTGAAAGTTTGTTTTTTTTTTAATATCAGGAATTTTGGGAGCTAGATGCTCCTGTATGCTTTGTAATTTTCAATTTCTATAAGGGAGGGTTCCAACTCATTTATTCTTTATCTGAACAACAGTTTTTTTTTTTCATAATTCAACAGCGTTTACAAAATATACATAGGTAATAAAAATATTCTAATAGTATACCCAAAATAGGATTATATATGTTATAATATGAACAATGTGTGTCTAATCTAATCATACAATCCCTATTGTTTCATCAACCTGTTATATTATATACTACAATGCTCCTCTCCCTGAAGTTTTAAGTGTTACTATAGTAATAAAACTTGCACTTTCAGCTTAAACCAGTTTCACTTATCAAATCTATATTTTCTATCTATCTTCTATATTATAAATCTGAAAGTTTGTGTGTGTGTGAATGGAATTGGTTGAAATTTGGAATGAATACAGCTTATACTTAGGATTAACACATGAAGCTACTTTTTAACTTGATGAACGCGGGCGAAGCTGCGGTGAACAGCTAGTGTTTGATAAAGGGGATGTACCACCACCACCGCAGGTGGACTAAAATTCGTTTCATGACTTAGTTTAATTTCTCTTTCTCTTTAGCCTCTTAACAATTATCTCCTCCAATCTATTCAAGAGAATCTTGTACAGTCGGCGGACACAAGGGCACTTGTGTCCGCCATAATTCGTTTCTTTTGAATAATAGCCCTAGTACTGGTAACATTTAAGACAGCGAAAACTGTTGCGGGTCTATCAACATGACCTGTATTACAGGTGTAAACGAAACCTACATCAGGCACCAGCAACAAAGAAGTATACCAATTTTGTACACAAGTTAAATGGGATATTTAACTTGTGTACAAAATTGGTAGTGTTTAAATATAACTTTGTGAAGAGAAAAAAAACAACGGGTTGCACTCCGGGAGTGCCGGCACAAGTGAAAACTTGAACATTAACGATGTAAACAGCAGGAGCAGGTATACATATTCGCCGCGCGGTAGAACGAGAGGGGATATTACTTTCTCTCCTACACCGCGCCGGCTGTCTACTCTCCCTCCGTCTTACAAAATTTCGATCAGGTCACGTGTCCTGACGCGAGTTTAACATTTTTTACCCATCCCAAAAAAAGTGCACATCGCCGCTAAAGAAGTTTTCATTTCAATAAATTGATTTTGTGCTATATTTCTTTATGGCAATTGTTTGCATGTACTCACCATACCTACTTTAATAAATTCAGCGTCTCGAACCCGCCACTTAAAGCCGCTATCGAAGTTCTCATGCATAGTTAAACACTTTGCGTGAAACACAAATGCCAATGAACTACTTAGAGAACTTACGACTTTCTTGAAGAAAGTCTCGGCAGTTGTAGTAAATTTTCATAAGACGTTTCAAACTTTTTGAAATACAGACTTGATTAACTTTTAGTTTACCAAATGAGGTAAGTAGCCCTTTTTAGAAAGTCTTTGAAGGAGATTCATGGAGAAAAACGAATCCGTCAAACATGTAATAAATAGCTCAATGCGCTGAAGAAATTACAGCCACCACTGGAATGCTAGAGCAACATTCCTCAATACCGAAATACTTACAGCTAACAAATGCAACAGCTTCACCACTGGATTGGTTATGCCAGTACCCAAACCCATACTCCGTTACTTTCAGGAGCTGGGGTGGACGAGTAGTTCCTGGCTGTGTAGGCCTTACCGCCCCCGCACTGAATAAGAGCATAGATGGACAGGCACAAAGAACTCAATATAAAATAAGCATTATTTTGTAACAGATGTAGTTGATAAATTTAGAAAGGAAAAATTATCGCTGGAGCGGGATTTGAACCCGCGGCCATAGGGTGTCCTCCCCTATTGCTCTAACCGCTGAGCTACTCAAGTCCCGCCTGAAGCGATGAAATTAACCTTTCCTCAAGCGATAATTTATCCTTTCTAAATTTATCGCTATAGTTCTGCCTAGCATGGCTAATGCTATATAAATAAAATCAGATGTAGTTGAATTGGTTTAATTGAATTACATGTGGCCGACGCGCGACGTCCGTCCCTCCACTGCATTCTATACTTTTCTACCCTTATAAGTTATTTTGGATTGCCGCGCTCATCTCGTACGTGTACATAATCTAAATGACAAATTAGCCCTAAATGTTTAACAGAGGTACACTCAATTCAGTATTGTAGACAAAGCTTCAATTGAATCAGCAAATGATTCAATAGCAATAAAATGTACCTACGACTAGTTTTCCTAGAAAAAACTAGCTGTCATGAGTCCACGCAGGGCATCTGATTACAGCTAGTTGCCTTTTGCGCACTAACTGTGGCTGATCACGTGAGATCCGTATCACGCAAAAACAGTGACCGAAAACGTGTATTTTTATGGATATGTAAATAGCTTTTATTTATTATGTGCTATAAATTTCCAGCCCACAGCGTTCTGAAAAAATATAAAAAGACTAGGTCGTATACAAATTCTTTTTATGAGGTTATGTGGTACCTTAGGTACTCTATAGATTAAGTTCACACTGCTAATAATATATAATTATTGTAAAGGCGTGTGCAAGCATAAAACGGCATCAACTTCTAACGAAGAGATGTCTGTCGTATGTTAGGATACGCCTGATATGTTATTATTAAAATGTAATTATACCAAAGGGCCTCTTAGCGTTGGCTACCGCTCCGCTAATGCCTTACAAAGGTCCGGGCACAGACCCGTGAGATTAAATATATATATTATAATAAAAAAATAAAATTGTTCCAGATTGGGCGCCATGTTTATGACCTTGTATGAAATTACTACTAATTTCAAAGATACATTTGCTATGTCGTTACTGCTGCCTTAAACATTTACTTTAAAATTTACAACTATTTAATACTTACTATTTGTTTAAAAAAATGGCGCCCAACGACGTGCGGCTTAAATTATAAGTTTAGATTGAAACAACATCAGTATTTAAAGATTTCCAAAAATGTATCTTCAAATCACCTCAAAAAGATTATTATCTTCTATTTTTTTTAATCTATCAGAGCGCCTGGTTGAGGCGACGCGTGATCAAAATGCTGGCACTTATTTGGCTCAACGTATTAGCATTGCAATTCAGAGAGGCAATGCAGCCAGCATGATGGGAACGCTACCCACTGGTAGTGGGCTTGAACACTTGAGTTACCTATAGGCTCGATGTCTTGTAGGTAACTTGGTTCTTTGCTGTATATAGTTTAAGTTTAGTTTTAGGAAATATAGGCAATTGGCCCGTAGATAGATATGTAAATAAAAGTGAACATAATTATGTTGCTTTATGTTTGAGCGTATATCCTTAAAAAAGTATGAGAAATGTATAATACTTCATGAAATCTACATTGACGAGGTAAATTGGCACCCAACGTGGTACAAATTATTGTGATGGCGCGTTGTATACATACATAGCAGTCAAATGGTTACATCAGCCTTTTGGTGACCGTCGTTGATAAAATGTGAGTGTTTGCATCGGCTGAACGGATTTGAAATATCGGATACTTTGACTTTATGCTTTTGATCAATACTCTTATTGTGAAGAGTAATTAAGACGCTAAGTTATCTTTTTGAGCCGCTAGGAATTAGTCATATTTAACAACGACAAAATATAAAGCTTCCATATTTGGACACTATGTATTTGAGTATATAATCTACATAATAGAGGATATTTATCGCTTTCCCGGATATAGCGACGTGGTTCTCATATATATGTTTATCTCTTTCTACAAAATACTCACTCGTACTATTGTATCAAGTCCGATTTATTGCACATACGACAAAAACAAATGGCAATCTGACGACCCAGTTGGCGCAGTGGACAGGTGTCCGCCCTCCGTGCGCCGTAGGTCCTGGGTTCGATTCCCGACAGGAGCACAAATTCCTTCCCAAGCATATTTGTGCTTCTGGTTCTGAGTGTAATGTGTGTGTGATGTGAAATTGTTTTAAAACTCAGATAAGGTTTTTTGAACTACCCGTTAGCTTAGTTGAGTGCGCGTTCACCTTCTAAGCAGAGTTTGGTTTCCGGCGTGAACACAAGTTTTCTTTCTTTAGAAATTTGTATTTCTGGTTCTAGTAGTGATTGTTTATGTGATGTGAAATGTGTTTCCAGCACCCATGTCACAAGTCATCGAATTTAGAGTGGAGCTGTAAGTGTGAAAGCGTTTATGTTTATATTTTTTTATTGCAAAAACAAATGTTTATCGTCTTAAATCTCAGATACAGTTAACTTATAGGGTACTATTAGTACTTCAAGTAGCTTTAAATTTTTATTGTATTTATGGTTCACTATTTTGGCGATAATGGCTTACACATAAAAGATAGATATATGCTGTCCCGGGCTTTTTTGTACGACTATTTAAGACAAACATTTCCATTACACATTATATACGTGTAACTCTAACGGTTTTGGCAGCGCACGCCAGAATAGCTCGCAGATGGCAGAATTTTTTCCTACTTAATTGAAACTTACCGTTATATTTTGGATAATTCACGAAATATCTTTATAAACTATGTGTTATGTGTTATTCTGACGTATAAGCCATATTGTTGTAAAGTTTCATTAAAATCCAATTAATTTCTAATACGCGATAGTTAAAACTTAATTAACTGCTCGTTGGCCTAGTTGGGTGCGCGACCGCTTCCTAAAATATTATCGGTATCGGGTTCGATTCCCGGCGGGAACACAAATTTTCTCTCCAGGGGAAATTTGTGTTTCTGATTCTGGTTGTGTGTGTAATGTGAATGCTTCCGGTAACCACGCCATAAGTCATCGAACTTAGTCTGGGGCTGTGAGTGTGAAAGCTTTTATGTTATGTTTATGTTTAATCAACAAATATAAAGTACGCGTCTACATAAATTTGATAAAGTCACTTCAGACATAGATTTAAGATAGTATTATTTATTTCTTTCGTTTGAGTACCAATTTATGTGTGTATGTGTTAATTAATACATTAACATGGTATAATATGTGGTCACTGTTATTATATAATTTTTGCATGCCGCAATGGCGGAATATGGAGCACTATTTGTCATAACTCGCACTAGCTAATTGTACCCATATTCAAGCAAATAAAGATTTTGTATTTGTATTTGTATTTGAAGAGTTCTCCTATAGCATCTTTAGCAAAGGAAGTCCTATATAAGTAAGTGTTCTTCTTTCGATTTTACAGTATGATGTTCTTTTCTGGAGACTTTTTTTTTATTCTATATAGGCAAGCATTTGACCGCTATCTCACCTGATGGAAAATTACGACTCTTCTTCATTCTTAATTCCTTTCTTAATTTTGCTTTCGCAAAGACTCTTTGCTTCGGACTTTTTTTGCTAAACAATTTCTTGGTGAAAATAACATCAAGAATTGTGTGGGGGAGTATATTCTTGTGCAATCTTCATTTATATATTAACTCTTGTTAATATATAAAGTGCAAGTAATCTATAGATTTAAACGTTTCAACAAGTTTATCTCTTTATCTATTTTTTTTATGTAAAGCTTAAAGTATGGAGGCAAAGTGCACACGCACTTTCTGTCGAATGGAAACTATATTAGGTACTCTTATAAAGTACAGATTTTTTTTAAAAAAAAAACGTGTTTAAAAATTATTATTAAAAATTATTGGTGTGCCGGGAGTGCCGGCAGAAGTGAAAACTTGAACATTAACGATGTAAACAGCAGGAGCAGGCATACATTTTCGCCGCGCGGTAGAAAGAGAGGCGGTCTACTCTCCCTCTGTCTTACGAATTTTCGATCAGGTCGAAAACAAACGATTTTCTTTTCTTATGAACTATCGAATCAACTGAAAAGTCAACCAATCGACTGTCGTGTCGACGTCGCATCAATTCGAACAATCGTAGTTTGACGACCAGAATAGACCTACCGGTCACGTGTCCTGACGCGAGTTTGAAATTTTTTACCCATCCCAAAAAAGTACACAACGCCGCCAAAGAAGTTTTCACTTTAAAAATTGTTAAAAAAGCGTGGTGGTGCTTTTATTAACAATATTTTTTTTAATAATAGTTAATAGTTTCTTGCTGAGATTTTAGCATTTAAATATCACTATAACTTTCACGAAAACCTCTTTTTGGTCAAGGTGGTATTTTTTAATTAATCATATGTGTACATGCCTATCTTTCATTTCAACTTCCAAAGTCCAAATGTTTTTAATTAATTGGCCCCTTTCAGTACTTATTGGTTCAATTGATGTGTCAGCTTGTCTTCAGCTAATACTTACAATTCAGGCTAATATGTTTTGGCAATGAGCTTCGCAGAAGTCATTGTCTGAGTTTCAGTTACAGTAACTACGTGCTTTCGACTTGTTGAGCCAATTGCTCACTGGCGTTGGGACACTAATGTACCTAATATTAGTTAGGAAATAAAACGATCTAGACAGAAATATACATAGAATGTAAGACGCAGAAATAGGTTGTACCTAATTCATTGAAAATCTATAAAAACACTTAAAAACGTAAGCATATCTCTATATAATTCATCTGTACATGTGTATGTGACTGAACGGCTCCTGTGGATAGATTTTCATGAAATTTTTCATGATGTCAATCCACATGCGATTTAAGAATTGTTTAGATTCACAATTCGATCCGATAAATAAGTTATTATATAAAATATTCCTTTTTCTATATTATACAGTCGAGTCGCCAAAGATAACTAGTGCAGTTAGACTCGTTCATTGGCAATAACATAATAATTGATTTTTTAAGCTTTCTTTATTGACACACTTTCTACTATGAACGAGAATTTAATTTTTATTTTTTCATGCGGAATAGGCAAGCATTTGATCACTATTTATACCTGATGGAAAGTGATGATGCGGCCTAAAATGTGACATGCTTGCTTATAAGATACCTATTCTCGAGACTTGAAGACACCCAGATTATACCGTTCGGGAAACAAAGACGCGGGCAATGAGTTCCACTCCTTCGCTGTACGGATGATGAACGTAGAAGCAAAACGGTTTATATATTATAAAATTATATCATATATATAATTATTATAGTTATGCGATGGTACGACCGACAAATTGTAACCGAAATAGGATTTACGAGACTTTGATACTAAAAAAATAACATCTATAAACCCGCAATAAACATACCAATTTCCCACCATTTTTCCAATAACACTTCTCTACATTAAATTTCCTACTATAGAACTTAACATGATATAAATATGGTTCATTTTTGTTTGTATTTGTTGGGCCAGTAGGTAGGTCGTGAGAATGTTTGGCGTCCGTTTCCATGACAACCGTATCGTCACATCTCTGGAAGTGATGCCGATTCGGTCAGCGGAGCACTGACCTTTGCGGATTTATGGACATTTTGCTCTGAATTTTGGAAATGTACCTAAAGGCTCGATGACATTAGGCGAGTTCATTAGCTATTCACTATCTGCTAGTAAACTCGCCTAGTGTAATTATATTCAGTAACTAACTAGCACATAACAATCTACAAGAAAAGTTGAAAGCCGTCTTTAAGTCAAATAAATTCTATCGCAGAACATCGTTAGCGTTTAGTAGCAGAATGTCCAACTCGCAGAATGTCCAGTGGTAGCGGAATGTCCAATTCGCAGAATGTCCAATTCCTGGAATGCCCAATACGCGGAATGTCCAATCCGCGGAATAGAAAGATTTTTAATGGGTCCCGACTATCGACAAAGCCACTACCTAAATTTTTTGACGACCCAGCTGCGTTGGTGTGGAAGTCTGCCCTCTGCGCCGTGGGTCCTAGGTATGATTGTGTGTGTGATATGTAAATGTTTCCGGCACCCACGATACAAGTCTTTGAATTTAGTGTGGGGCTGTGAGTGTGAAAGGGTTTATGTTATGTTTGCCCCGCTCGCAAGTACTTGCGTTTTAGGTTATAGCGGTTCCTAAATGGTTTTAGGAATCATCGTCACGCTTTATGTGTAATTAACCATTTTAACTTAAACAATTAGTACCTACATATTTAGAAGCCAAATAGAAGTCGCAAGGGCGCCAATTTAAGTTTCAGCTGAAGTGGATACAGTATCCACATCAGCTTTTTTTTTTTTTTTTATTTGTGACAGGCTAGTGTTTGACCACTATCTCACCTGATGGTAAGTGACGATGTGATCGAAGCTGGTAAACACAATAGACCTGGAATACGCAGGCTCTGAAACGCAGCTGAAACTTAAATTGGCGCCCTTGCGACTTTTACTAAAGTTATTAGTTTTGTACTATTGACAGCGTAGGCAGAATAAATGTTCGTAGAGGTATTACGTCCCTTCTAGTAGAATGCCTTTTTCTAAACCTTCGGTTGATTCTTTTAAAACAAATTGATTGTTATAGTTTTGCTACTCGACGCTAGATGGCGCTGTTAAAAAATAAATATTTTCTGTCCTAAACCGATCCCACCTGCACTCAACGAGGGTCTGATTAATCACTAAAGCATTCCCAAGGTTCAATTCAGGTAGGTGGAATCCAGTTGAGGACAAGGAGATGATCTGCATGAAGATACTCATAAAGATTATATTACTTTGTTTGTACTTTCTACCCAACTTCAAAAAAAGGAGGAGATTCTTTCGACATTTTTTTTTGTGACGCCTCATGAGTTTTTCGAAGCGAACCGATTTTGATGAATTTATTTTTATTTGCAGATGCTTTCCATGTGGTCTAATTTAAATTTGATCAAGATCTGACAAGTAGTTTTTGTGTTCCTCAATAATGCGTATTAAGCTTTGCTTACTATATTTTTTACAAAGTGTAATACGGTAAACAATCATTATTGAAATGTTTTACTATGTAAGGAGTACAATTTATCCGAGGTTTTGTAAGTATATTTTGATATTATTATTGATATGTATTGTTTATGAAGTTTAAACAATGTGTTTCTATTATTTTAAATTTATTTCACTCCTTTTATTGCACCACCATCCCTAGATTGTCTTTTCGTTTATCCAAAGGTTGTCTGGAAGAGACTTCTCTTATATCTTGAATATTTTCTCGTAATTCAAAAAGAAGCTCCTTTAAACTCCTAGTCGTCTATTATTGTAATAGTTGTATTTGATTCTTCATCATATCAACCACAAGAAGTCCACTGCTGGATATAGGTCTCCCCCAAAGATCTCCAAAAAGAACGGTTGTTAGCGACCTGCATCCAGCGTCTCCTGCCTTTTTACTACCTTTATTACGTCGTCAGTCCACTGTGTAGGGGGTCTTCCGACACTGCGATTTTCAGACCGTGGCCTCCATTCGAGAACCTTTCGGCCCCATCGGCCACCAGTTCTGCGTATTATGTGCCCTGCCCATTGCCACTTCAACTTGCTAATCCGCCTATGTCGGTGACTTTCGTTTGTCTACGGATCTCCTCATTTCTGATTCGATCTAGTAGAGAAACTCCAATTCGTAGAGAGACGACTTGATAAGTGTTGTATAAATAAAAACAAAACATTTTTCATACTTAATTTATTCAATAAATCTTATGTTAAACATGTTTTAGTAAATGCGAGGACTATTCATATTGGCAGTTTGATAATGTAGGTATCACTACCAACAACTTAAGTAACCAACAGATTTGAACTTAGAATAACTTAATCTACACATGAAATGCCAATTAAGTAGTACGACACATGGTTAAGTAATTTAACTTGAATAAATATTAATTCAATGAGGAGGTTAATTTCGCTGTAAGTATAATGTTAAAATAATCACTTAAAAATACAAATACTACATTTTAAGGCCTAATTATTGGACTTAAAATAAATAAGGACAAGGAAGAGGTAACAACATGAATTACAAAAGTTTCAGTGGGGTTAATTTATACTGTTTGATTAATTAAATATATTTTTTTGAAATTATCTTACTGACTAGTTTTTTATAAATACTAAACGCTATACGCTACTCTCGTATGCATAGACACAGTATATAAAAATAAGTATATAAAAACACTGGAATATAAATAAACAAAAATAAGAATTATATCTATTTATTAGGTATTATTATAGACATCGCACATATATTTTTGTTTTTGGAATTAAAGTCAGGCCCAGATGGGCCTTGTTTAAAATTAATTGATCGCAATTGTATGAAATATCTATTTATTTTGACTTCATTCCAAATGCAGAGTTGACTACCTGCTTACTAAATCAGATCTAAGATATAACATATTTTACAGTGGTAACTATAATATACCTAATGTTATGACAAGACTCTCACAGGTCCTTATCTAAAACTCGAGCTCTTAAAAATGATAAACTCCCGACGTTCTGACTGCTCTAAGAAGAGAAGAGGAACAAGCAGAGAAGAACATGAAACATCTTTATACAATTTCAAAAATTTTCACATCACTAAAGTTACCTTTAGATATTTTGAAAGAGCAAAGATTGAAAAGGTATTTTTTTACAATAATACATAAATGTAATGTAAAAAGGTAAAGTTTACAAAGATTTAAAAAAGAACAAAGATCGCTAGGAGCTTACATATAATATCGAGGAATATACGATCGAATAGAATCACTAACGAGAAGAATTGATTAACAATTTAATATGAAAAAGCACGCTGCATGGCTTTTTACAAAAGGACATCGAAAGCTTTTGCCGAATCGATACCCAGTTTCGTATTTACATTTATTAGACATTCGTAAGTCTACTATTTGGATCCAATTGAAAAATAACATAATAAATATACGTGTTTTTTTTGCATTTAATTGTTTTTGATACCCTCCATTAAAGCAGAACACTAAATTACACAAGAATTTTAAGGTCGTTCGGTGTTCTCCTTTTTGTTATTATCTACTGCCAAGGTAGGGTAATACGCACAAAAAACGCGTGTACCTTGTATGTATGTATGTTTGTTTTCTATAATGCCTCGTATCTTCCCAAAGGCTGGATGGATTTCGACAATTAGGTATCGTTCGATTCGTATCAAAAACCCAAATGTCCAAATGTGTGATGGTGAAAAAAATCAAAATGCCGGATTTTTGGTCCTAAATTGTAAGTCGTTAATATTTTTTTTTTTAACCAAACCTATCGAATAAGGAATCAAAATGAAGAAAATTAAAAGATTACAAAAATGTGTTTACGTCATATGTTTAAATTGAATTAGGAATTGGCATTCAATGCTTTGAAATGGTTGTATTTAGTGCATTTTTAATAAGTTGACTTAAGCAGTCGGGCTTTTTTATTGTTTCCATTTGAAATTTTATTTTATATTTGTTCTTCCACATAAGAATGTACTGAGTATACAAACAGTAGATACTAGTAGTTAAACCATGCAGCGTTATATAAAAGTTTACCCAGCACCTCGCGTCGGGCCGGGCAGCGCGACTGGCGGAGGCGGCGGGAACATATCGAACTCCTCGACGATCGTCTTCGGATGCAGAGCACTGATATTGTTGTCCACGGTGTAAGTCCTCGCGTGAGTCTGCGCTAGTTCTTGCTTCGGTTCGTTCACCAGCCACTCTTCTCTCTCCCTCTGTCTCCTGCGTCGGATCTGCTTGTCGCGAAGGTGCTGCAAGCGAGCGAGGTGAACCTTCACTTGTTGGGGACTGAGGTGCAACTGTCCTGATTGGAGGAGCTCGGCGTTACGTTTGTAGGAGCCTTCGGGGTCGCGCCGGTTCCATGTGTACCTGGAAGGAGGCGGATTTTTTATTCATTATAAGAAATTGGCTACACCGGACGCAAAACAGATGAAAGGAGGAAAGTTTTTATCTTACGAGCATTTCGTCGAAGAGTTTTGCGATTGTAGTATAATTTGATCATTCCATGCCTTGGTTATATTTTAACTTTCATTCTCATATATCTATCAAATGTTATCTTTCTTTTTAATTTTGGCTCCGCAAAATACGTGCATTCAGCCAGTGTTAAGTTATATCAGTTATATCATCGTACACTGGCGGGCTATCTACATCTTACGGGTGAATGTCTTTAGTTTCTAAGTTTAGTCTTATGGCCTACTGTACATGCAATGCATATGAATAAATAAATAAAGGTAAATAAATAAAAAAACGTAAATTAAAGTGTACAATCGGCGGTAAAAGCGATAAGACCTCTCTTCCAGACAACCTTTGGATGGAAATTTTTTACGGGGGTGTAAATACAAGTTCATAAAACTAAGCCTAGGCAGCAGCCAAAGCCGTCATAGTCAAATCATGCCCTAGTGAGTAGACGACACTTTATATATTACTAGCTGACCCGGCAACGTTGTTTTGCCATATTGTATGTATTTTTCAATGCTGAATCATAAAAAATAAAAACAAAAAGAATTGTCCAAAAAATAAAAAATATTTTTTGGGTTGGACCACCCTTAACATGAAGGGGTTATGAAAAATAGATGTTTACCGATTCTCAGACCTACCCGATATGCACACAAAATTTCATAAAAATCGGTCGAGCCGTTTCGGAGGAGTTTGGTAACAAACACCGCGACTCGAGAATTTTATATATAAGAAAGATTTTGGAGTGAAAACGAAAATAATATTTTTTTAAATTTTGTATGATTTGTCTACACTCATGCACATCCAAGAACTATTAACAGTTAATAATCTACCACCATAACACATTATCACTCGAATAAGTGTGGGAAATAATACAAATCGTCGAAGCCATTTTATCATTTTCGCGGCATAACTACAATGATTCTTTTTAGTTATAATAATACCTTGCATATTGCATTGATATTTTAGATGTTAATGTAGACGATGCCAAAATCGCCAGACGCATTTAACATTAATTAAATTCGTTCGTGAACTAGTCCCGTGCCTGATTAATTGAGCTATTGTTGTCTGTCCGCGTGACAGTGGCTTTGAACATTAAATAACACTATGAAGTTAATACAATCTCCTCCTTTTTACAGACTTACCAAAGAAGTACTCAAGTCGACTGTATTTTTTTTTATGTATGTTACCTCATAACTTTTCTTCACGTGAGCCGATTTCGAATATTTTTTTTGTTTGAACGATTGTGCTTTCTAATTGGTCCAATTTAAATTTGATAAAGATCTGATCAGTAGTTCTTGAAATATTGTCATTAATGCCTATTTTGAGGACTACTTTGACGATGTTCTCGTTTAACCGACTTCAAAAGTTACCTCCTTCTTTCGTTGTGAGCCAATTTTGTTGATTATTTTTTTATTTGAGGGCTGGTGCTTTCCCTTTGGTGCCATTTAAATTTGATCAAGATCTGATCATTCGTTTTTGAGTTATCGTCAATTATGCGTGTTTAATACATTTAATCTGATCAAGGTTCCTAAGATAAAGCGGTGAAGTCGGTTTTTTTAAGCTTTGCTTGCATTTAATTGTTATGTCTGATGTATCGAACAAAAATTCAAAGTAGTTATTTTATAAAATAATAAAATTGACAGCGCTATAACCACAGAGCTGTCCAAGCCACGCTTTCAAATAATATTCGACATATTTTTTTTTATATACATTTTGCTAGAAGTGTGGACTGATTCAATAATACAATAGAATAGAAATAATTGATTAGTGACAAACATAAACTACTGGATCTGTGAACTGAAGACCTCACTTTTCTAAATGGCTGAAAATGTGTCTTCTGGTTGAGCATGACCAAAAATTACAAAATGACAAAAATTTAATGTATAGTTCCCAAATATTCTTACAAAAGAACATCTTGCTCACAATGTCCAATAAGATACATTTTAAAACACCATTATTCCCTGCGATTATTTTGATTTATCAGCGTATTAGAGATCCTTTAATGTGTTTTGTTGGGCCATTTCGTACGATATAAGAATTCATGGCAGAAAGTTTTTGGTTATTATGGAAGTTTAGTAGGTAAACGGACATCTCAATTGCTATTGGAGAGCTTAGGCACTGTACTGATGGATGAGTACTTACATACTTGCTATAGTTTTATGATAATTGAAACGCAAGCAAAGCTTAAAAAACTTTTTTCATCGCTTATATTTCGGTTCTGGCTTGACCGAATTCGATAAAATGTATATGGGACGACCTCTGAAGTATACTCTACCAAACAAAAAAAAATCATCAAAATCGATTCATAATTGACGGAGAGGTCGCGTAATATACATACAAAAAAAAACATACATTCGAAATTGCATTGTGTGTAGCATTGCAATTCAGAGAGGCAATGCCGTCAGCATGATGGGAACGCTACCCACTGGTAGTGGGCCTGAGCACTTGAGTTACCTATAGGCTCGATGTCTTGTAGGTAACTTGGTTCTTTGCTGTATATAATTTTAGTTTAGTTAAAGGAAAGTAGTAATATAAAAAAAAATGTGATTCGCCAATAATTTGCTCGAAAGATTATAAAAGCTAAGGTGGACAGGACAGTTTTCGGAGATGCTTGCTGGATCAGATTGATATTTTAGAGACGAGACCATGAATTGGTAAACGTAGCAGAGAATATCCTGAGAGCAAGGAAACACAAATCTATAGGGTAGTTAAGTATCTTCGGCAGTAATTTTCCTTGTACCAGCAGACTGACCGGAAGGAAAAGTCGACGATCGGTCTATTTTTTTTTTAAACGCTTTCACACTCCGCGCCGACCATGACACAAGGCGACGACTTGTGTCATGGGTGGCGGAAACATTCACACCTCAGAACCAGGAAAACAAATTTCCCTTGGGTTGTTATGTTTCCACCGGGAATCGAACCCGATACCCGATGCTTATAAGGAGAACCCAACTTAGCAAACGGGTAGTAAAATTAAGATATCTAGTCAAAATGTGGTGTATTGAAGATTAGATACATACCCTGGGAATGGTCTCGTGAGCCGTCTGCGCGCCGTAGGCCTCGACCTCTTCCTCAGGTCGTTAGGCTTCAGATTGTACTTCTTCGGGTCCTTTCTGATTGGGTTCATTCTGCGGTTCAACCTCATGGTGTCCGGTCGCAGGTCGAAAGACTTCGGGTTCCGCAGCGGGTTCACTGTGACGTCATTCTGCATGGCATCGTTGACCTCTTGACTGATGCTCGGCGCAGTGATTTCGTTGATCTTGCCCATACGCTGCCAGCGGCGGCGCAAGCTTGATACTCTCGCTTTCGGAACCTTCCGAAGCTTTGTTTGGCATATGTACTGACGGGACTCTAGACACATGCGCGGGGCCCATCTGAAAGGTTGTAAATATAAACATAAACGCTTTCACACTCACAGTCCCACACCAAGTTTGATGACTTGTGTCGTGGGTACCGGAAACATTCATATCACAACCAGAACAAGAAACACAAATTTTCTTTGGGAAGAAAACTTGTGTTCCCGTCGGGAAACGAAACCGATACTCTTACTTAGAAGGTGAATGCTTACCTAAGTCAATGGGCAGTTTATTATTTATAAGTAATCATTATTGATGTCCGTAACTTCGTTAGATTTAGAGAAAAGAACCTTATAGTCCAGGATGAGGGATGCATTTTCTGAGGTGATCGGTCGCCCAAATTGGAAATCCTTGTTAAAATAAGATGGAATGGCACTACATTAAAACTACATCAGTTATTATTAGATGGTTATAATTTAGGTGAGTTGTTATTATCCACACCACTATTGCCGTCATGTGATCATATTACATCCTCCTTTTTCTTAGAACTCGATTCACCTTACATGCTGCCCTTCCTGTTCTTTTTGTTATTGATAATTATGTTTATGGTGTAGTGTTACTTGAAAACTGTTACGTCACTCTCGTTAACCTTTGACGAACCTTATGATGTGTGTAGGTTCAGGCTTGCCTGTCTTGTTTCGGGCTCTGTGAAATTTTTAGAGAATATGTTATTTTTACCGACTTCAAAAAGGAGTAGGCACTCAATTCGACTGTATTTTTGTTTTTTATGTGTGTTTTAAATGTCATGTTTTGGAAAATATTCAAAATCAACAACGCCATTTTTTTCACTTTCGCGGTAAAACTCCCATCTTTCGTTTTGATATTTTACTGCGTAGTGTCTGCTTTTTAACTGATCTCATTAATTAATTTCTCTTTGTAATTTGTAAATACTTTCTTATTCACAATCTACCTATGGCATACATAGTCCAGACTGTGAACCTGTTTTAAAATGAAAGAAACTTAATTATTATGTCTTGGTTTTTACAAGCCATTGTTGCATTTTCCATAGATTTATAGTCAGTCTTGGCACAAGTGATAGAGATTTGTAATAAAATGTTACTCAACTGTAGTTACTTGTGGTTTTACTTTCTCTCCATTTTACTACTATTTGGCAATTAAATATTTTACTGTACAGATAACGAAACGGCTATGAATATTAAAAATATTTTATTGAGATCGTCAATTTGTAGAAAAGTAAAAGTTTCTTTCTGTCTGTTTTCTGAATCGCGATATTTTGAAATGGTTTCTATTGTTTATTACTAACACACGTAGGTTTGTCTTTGTTTTCTTTCTCGATGTTTTTTTATGTTATCTTATGTTTTTTTTCTTAATGTTGGCTTCACATTCCTGTATATTTCACCAGTGTCGAGGAATGAATTACTTCAACTGTATTATGTACAATATATTTCATTATAGAATTCCTAGTCACAAGTCTAGTCAAAGTCAAGTAAAAGTCCACTCAAGTCAAATTATGCCTTAATAAAGTGTTAGAAACTTTAATAAACTTCTAATGGAGTTTTGGAGCGAAAGCGAAAATACGTTTTACAACTTTGTTTGATTATGCACGTTTATGTTTACAAAAAACACTAAATTCAAAGACTTGTATCGTGGTTGCCGAAAATATTTATAAATCACACCCAGAACCAGAAGCACTTCCCTTGGTAAGGAAAATTGGGTTTCTCCTGAGAATCGAACACATCGGGGCGTAGAGGGCGGAGACTTACTCATCAGGCCAACCGTGTCGTTTTAACATTTTTAAATTTGAGGATATAAACATCGGTCTAATATATATGCCCACGTAATAGCCTGTGTCTAACGATAATAAACAAAAAGCCTGTGTCATTTAAGTTTCCAAATCTATGGCGAAATCGTTTGTGCTTTGTATGAGGGTCGTATTTAACATTCCACTATGGTTTTATTGTATCACGTGTCACCATCTGCCCCCATGGACACAATGGGCCCACACAATGGTTCGTAAAACTTATTGCTTTTCGCGGGATTGATTTTTGTTTGCCAATATTGGGTGGGTGTGGTGCAAAGTATAGAAGCGGGACAAGTTTTATGCATATTGGTAAATTTAACTAATTGCTTATTATCTACGAATTTGTCGTTTCATGGTTACCTAATTATAAAAATCATTAGGTTTTTATATTTTATTGCTATTTTACGGATTTCGCATAACACGTGCGTGTAATTTATGGCTCTTAATTTAAAAATACCTAACGTACGCATCACAATTTGGTAACTATTATTAATTAATTTAATTTTAATCTGTTACTGTATTAAATAATTTCTGGGATTGCTAATTGAAAAATAATATACAAGAAAATAAGTGACTTGCCCACGGAGCATGTTACCGCTCTATTTAGTGACATTTACTTTACAGTATCCGGAACCATAATTTTGAAATAAAGTGTGTTGATGCGTATTTTATACTAGCTGTGCCCCGCGGTTTTACCCGTGTAAGTCATGGACCCGCGGGAATTGCGGGCTAAAAAGTAGCCTTTGTAGTAGCCTATCCAAGGTAACATCTACCTCCATACCAAATTTCATCAAATTTGGTCCATGTCGTTTGAGCGTGGCAACAACGTGTCGGCTTTGTGTGATTGACTTATCTGAATTGCTACACCCATTTTACAAGTAAAAAGTGCACTAGGCTAATATTTCAGAAGTGTATCTGATAGTAAGCGTCGGTTTGTAACTCAGTGACGAACGAAATAATTACATCGTGAATTCTAAGTTATGAAGATAAGTTGTAATAAATTTCTTGAACATTTTCCTGTTACTAAAAAGAAGCCAACAAAAAGCTGTAGTAGTGATATTGCTCGTTCTGCATCATGCAAATTTTGGATGCATAGTTTTAAAGTAGTTAAGGATGCAATGTTATAAAGATGTTATAGAATTACGTTCTATAACGCCAAACATAGTGCCTTTATATCTATATAATTATATATAAAACCTCATAATTCTCCTAAGGGCCACGGTAGGTAATACTAGAAGTTATATAATTTCTGCGAACGCAGATGTAGCATGCTTGCCTAGAAGATACTTATTCACTCTTGATTTGAACAAGAAATAAAAATAATCATCTAATACTGGTCTATGTTCTTTAAAAACATATACAACTAGCTGTACCCCATGGCTTTGCTCACTTTAATCAAGTTAAGTTCCAAATTGCCTGGTAGAGATCGCTATTAGTGATAAGGCCGCCTGTTGTGATACTTTACGTATAAGCTTGTTTGTTACCTTTGTTTTATCTCATCTTATAAAGTGGATCAATAAAGTATTATCTATCTATCTATCTATCTATCAAATTTTACACTCGACAGCAGCTGTGATTGGATCGTAATTGTGACACAAAGAACGTCAAATTGGATACATTTACAATTGCTAGAACCTGCTCACATTTTAAACATTCATTTTGATATATAAATATAATACAATGTTTTTATAAATGAACCTTTATTTTCGGCAATGTATAAACATTAACTATTAAAAGCTTTAAAAATATATGCATATAAACATAAACGCTTTCACACTCACAGCCCCACACTAAGTTCAATGACTTGTCTCATGGGTGCCGGAAATATAATCACACATATAATCACAACCAGACCAATTGAACAATACTTTAAACTATATATTTTACTAGCCGTGCCCCGCGGCTATGTTTTATTCCGGAACCTATTAATTTCATCAAAATCGGTTTATTTATAATATTACTAGGATATCTCCTAAACTTAATATATTGTAGTCATTCTTTTATCGCTCCTAACTTGTACCACACTGGTCCGAACAGTATTGTGGTTCAGCTCGGATTCCACAGTTTAGGGCCCTAAATACAAGTTCCTCGTCCTTGAGTCCCCGGAGCCCCCACTTTGCTTGCCAGTCACGCACCGATGTTGCTGAACAAATCCGTTTGGGAACTCAAGGGAAATCAACTAATTAAAAGTCTAGAATAATACCGTTCTAGGAATAAATAAAAATAGTTGCGTGACTTGTGTGATGTCAGTTTTGTTGGAAAATGATCTCATTGAGACAATCATTTTGAAGAAAATCATTGGTATAAAAAAACATTGGTAATACTGGTTTAACTGCAGCTGCACTAATACTACCTACTATATAATATGTTTATATTTTATAAGATACCACTAATTAATGACAGGAAATATAATTTTACTTACAGTAAGTCAGGAAATTACTACATGATTAGATTCGCGATCCGTAAAAGAACCAGTACAAAAATTGCTTTATATTTAACCCGGATGATTTTGACCGGTTTGTTCATTGGTATATATTTATATTCAACTTTTCTATTTTTTTGTTATACATTTTTCGAAAATATATAACATATCTTCGGCCGCATCATCGCTTTCCATCAGGTGAGATTGTGGCCAAACGCTTGCCTATCGAATATAAAATAAAACATAATATTATATAATTATGTAGCTGAATGTTGCTCGCAGCTTGCATGCACCCGATTATTGGGAATGATTTCTAATCACACCTCAGGTGAAAAAACTTTAATGTGCTTACAAATGTACTAAAGTGTTGTGTGTAAATTCAATTTGTGATAAATTTCTATAATATTTAATACCTAATAATACTTACATCATTCATAATCAATAGTACCATAATGTTACAGTCCACTAAATTAAGCAATGTAGCACTTAAATAGAAGGTTGTATAAAATTTTAATAACTTAACTAACCAGTAATTTAAAAACTATTGTTTTTGGTAGGCGGTATGTTCAGTACATACATTCAATTCCATAGTCTATGATTTCGTGCCTATGATTTATTGTGATTGTCTGTGCCCAGTGCCAAATAAACTATCAACAAGAGAAGACGTTTTCCTTTTTACAATTTCAACCGTTCCTCACAAAATTGAACCTTAAGCGACTAAACAATATTTTCTCTCCAAACTTGCCTAAAATACGTTGTTTTTTTTTTTTACTTAAGATAGGCAAACGTTTGACCGCCATCTCACCTGATGGTAAGTGACGATGCGGTCGACGATGGAGCACGAGATGCTTTTCCCTGTTTTGGTTTTAAAGTATATGAAGCCATTTCGTACTAGTATAGTCGGGTTTAATCTTTATTCATTCTAACTGTTCTATAACACTATGGAGTAAATTATCATACAGAGTTCATCCTGACTATAAATTTTGGGTATTCTTAGTTCGTGCAGATGTTAGTAAGATACTGACCGGTACCACAGCTCGGGCATCATGGCGATGCAGTGGAACTGCAGCTCCTCGGGGCTCATCTTCTTCATCTTGCTGAAGGACTGGTAGTGCATCTGCCGCAGCTCGCCTCCCCACTTCCACGCCTTCGACATGAAGTCGTACACTCCTCCTATCCAACGGCTTTTCTTCCCTGGAATTTTAAAGGCCAAAATTGGTCCATGTTTCTTTTATCTAGGCTCCAGGATATTTATCAAGATCATATTCATATCAGATTATATTTATCAAGTATCACATAAGGCTTTACCATAAAGTAAAATCGCTTTGTCTGTTTTTAACGTAGCTTAATCTTTTTAATATGTAAATGTCTGATACTTACTTTAATTCACACTATAAGCGCTTAGCCCTAGCAGACAATTCCCTTATTTTTAAAGTCTTATAAAGACACTATACATAAAAAAACTGCATTAGACACAAAAATCTACAGTGAAGTTGTCACATAGAAAGTTTGTTTCAAATTGAGTAGACCAGTTGGTATTTGTACGGTCTATCTAGACTCTAGGCAACATATTACACTTACCATCATTATTTTTGTTCAAGTATTTTCTTAGATTCCTGTCTTCCCAACGCGCTGGCACTGATAGATTGCTGTCCCGATCCTGGAACAACGAACACCTCTTTTAATATGAATAATGAAATGAAAAATCTTTTTATTTGGACAGAAATTAACCAATTTGTAACACTCCATGTTCTTATAACTAGCTATAGTTATATATATATAATAGAAGGAACACTATTGTACTCAGCACCTTGTATTATAACTTAGCCGAAATTGAAATTATTTAAACACCATCAAAGCCGCTTTTTTTAAGAACCCTTGATTTATAATTAAATACGCATTATTGAGGATAACTAAAAATTACTGGTCAGATCTTGATGAAAAAAGAATCATCAAAATCGGTTCACCTAGAAAGAAGTTATGAGGTAGCAACGTAGCACACTTAAAAAAACAGTCGAATTGAGAACGTCCTCCTTTTTTTGGAGTCGGTTAAATAAACACTTGACTCATTATTTCTTTCAATTCTTTCAATACCACATCAGAGTGGTTTGGGTTTGGTAGGTCTTCCAAACCCAAACCACTTTGATGTGGTATCAAATTAGTATTCCCTAATACACGTTCCTCGAACCTTTAGAGAATAACTTGCTGCATAAGTCCATTCTTGCCGTAATTTATTCGCGGCAGCATGCTTAGAACATGTTATTAGACGCACAAAGTTCGCATATTGATGATAGTTGATAGTTCCTCGAAATTACTTCATCTATTGTCGCTCAATGTGTTTCCCGAACAATAATACAAAGGTCAATTGGTAATAATCCATGTTGTTCACCCCGAACCCAATTTATTTTTAACCAACTTCAAAAAAGGAGGAGGTTGTAAATTCGACTTTATTCTTATGTGTGTTAGCTCAGATCTTTTTCTATGTGAACCGACTTTGATGATTCTTTTTTTATTTGAAAGCTGGTGCTTCCCATGTAGTTTTTGAGTTATCCTCAATAATGCGTATTAGGTAATTAATTTAATCTGATCAAGAGTGTTAGAAAAAGCAGTGAAGTCGGCTTTTTCCGTTTCAATTATCTAATACGTATTTAGTATTCGTTCTTCAAATATTGGATATAACTGAAACTATACTGCCGTCATAATGAAAAAGACGTAACTGTTTTTTTGACAAAATTGAGTACATTCATTGTCTTTTTTCCTTATGACGGTAGTAAACGCGAATATATTTTTTTATATTTACGTACCTACGAGTATGTATAACCCATAAAAATCACACCTAGAATAACAAATTGACCGCGGAGAAAAAACTTGCGTGTCCATCGGAAATCGAACCAGTTACCAACGGGTAATTAAACCGACTAAACGCATAAAAAAGATGCATAATATTCCCTACTAAGTTCTAAATTTTGATACTCTCTTACAACTTTGAGCTTGCACTAGAATGCGGACATTTGTTTAATTTGACGTTTTGCGACAGCTGGACATTTCGCGAATTGGACATTCTGCGACTAAACGGCCTTTAGATACATACGTACCTACTAGCTATGACTGATGAGCACAGTAACCTCATAACGTCAAGCAAATTTGATCAAACCTGACATGATTGATGGTTTAGTGCGTATGTGTTTGTTTTACGCGCATGATTCATTTCAGTGACACTTATTACAGGCTGTAAAGTACTTTTTTATTATCGTATCGTCATCGTTCCTCTAAGAACCGAGCATTTATATTAAGATAACAATTAAATTAAGTTGTTTTTTCATGTATCTACGATAGTGTTGTGCTACGTCGAGAGACTAGAAACTTTACTAGATCTTCTATTGGAGTTTTGGAGCGAAGGCTAAAATCACGTTTTTCATCTTTGTATGATTTGCCTACACTTATGCAAGTTTACTAAGTATTAACGTTTAATAATCCGCCAGTATTACAAATTAACACTCAAAGAATCTGGGGTTTTGGAAAATTATACAAAATCATCGCTTTTTTTTCACTTTCGCGGCGAATCTCTACATTTTAGTTCGTTGTTGGTATGTCTAAGTATACCTACTCTAGAACTTAGTTCATAATATTAGGTAAGGATATAAACGAAGGAACACTATTTATTAGAATTAGGTTTTAGGTAAAACAGCACGAAAAATTATGATTCAAGCTCTAGCTTGAACTTGGTGCTAGAGATGAACCCACTGCCACCAACCATTGTCATTAGGGCCCCTTTGTGCACCTAAGCACAAGCTGAAGTCGGCTGCTTTAACTTCTTCATTGTATTTATTATAGTAGGGAGACACTATATTATTACTGCTAATATAACAGGCAAGATGAACTAATCGATAAAATCGCTTTATTGGCAAGTGTCCCAGATGTGACATCGTAATTTCCATCTCTACAATACATTTGTCAAAAATGAATCGAATTCGAGAGCTCGAAACTCTAAACGCTTATTGGTAAAATACTAGAAATTTCTCAGGCCCTGATTCATATTCTAATCCATTTAGTTCTACGACTTTGTTCTGTATGCTTTATTTTCTGTAATAATTAAGATGATATTTTCTATACAATCTATAATTAATAGTTGTAAAAATTACTCGTGCCCCGAAAAGAACGGCTTCATAGCGCCATCTCATTATATGCACGCCAACGCCAGTTGATAATTGACACCTTATACTTAACAGACTACTCGTGGTGTCAGGCGCTAGGCCCAAGGGCTGGCCCAAACGATGATGGCTTGACGTTGTGAAAGATGACATGAAAAAAAGCTAACGGTCTAAATACCGACATGGTAACAACCGTGCGAAGTGGAGAAGACTTCGGTCAGTCGGAAAGCGGACCCTGGCACAAGCCTGGACAAACGCTAAGCAGAAGACTTAACAGAGAAGATATATTATATATTATTAAATTTATTTGTAATTTCATAAAGCATAATTTGCTATAGCCACGTGTCACGTAAGACGTTGGTATCAATGGTTGGAATTATGTCCCGAGAGGTTTCCAACATTTTACAAATTATGTATACATATAATGGACGTCATGATCTTCCATAGTAGGCTAATTTTAATGATAAAACGTTGTATTTGGTAGAATATTATTGATTCTGTGCAGTCATATTGCAGTCGTAGTTTCGAACCCTCAATTAGAACAATCTGTCACGAAGCACTAAACCCTCTTCCAATAAGCTATTCATAAGAGATAATTGCGAATGCAAAAAAAAACACTTATATTAGTCGAGCTATTCTTGTTTTTTACCCGAGACTACTGCACGATAATTGATTTTCATATATTACTAGCGTACCCAGCAGACTTCGTCCTGCTAGAAAAAAGCAGCGCCTCATTGACATACCGGCAGCAGCGCTACCTATTGGGTCCAATTGTGTTTTCAAACCCTCCAGGAACCAAATATACACACAAACTTTCATCCAAATCGGTCCTGCCCATAAGGAGTTGGTAACGAACACACGTACAGAAGAATTATAGATAGATGTTAAATGTTAATTCACAATGAAAGTAAGAAGAAGGTAGAAGTGAGAAGGTAGAAGCAACCTTTACTACGCCAGTGTACGCCTCATTTATACAAAAACATTCAAATTTTAATTATTATTTAAAGGATGAAGTCATCGGGAACACCCGCTCTGCTGCTGTCATTGGCAATTGTCCCAGATAAGACACTTGTGCTGACACTGTCAATTCCTTGCCCACAACGACGCATTGTCAATGTTGACTCCTAGTGACGTACGCACGAGACAACCGTCTATTGTTGAGCTAAATTGCTTTTCGTACTATATAATATATACATACGAGTATATCCTGGAACTAGTCAAAGGGTTTATCGTTCGTGTGGATCTCACTATAGTACGTCAGAGTTTTAAACATGTGATTAAACTGCCCGTTGGCATAGTTGGGTGCGCGTTAGCCTTCTAAACAGCGATTCGCGGTGGAAACACAACAATTTTTCCCAAAGGAAATTTGCTTCTGGTTCTAGGTTTGATTGTATATGTGGTGTGAATGTTTCCGGCACCCACGACACAAGTCGTTGAATTTAGTCAGAGGCTGTAAGTGTGAAAGCATCGAAAAATTACTATTAGGTAACCTATTTTGCCCCGGGGTATCTCAAAAAACGGCAACACAATTAAAACTGACACTTGCGTAAAATATCCGTTATATCCCCAAGAAATACAAAAATCAAACGGTTATTACAAAGAACAAAGGTATTAGCAAATATGTTCAAAAGGTTTTCTCTATAAGGCAAAATGGAGGGCGTGTGAGGTCTCAGTTCCGGGCGTATTACTAGTTTTAGTCTATACATTAGTCTATTTGTCTTGCAACTAACACTAGTTTGTTCAACTAGCACTAGTTGCAGGTCCACTTTACTCGCACTTCGAGCATCTGCATTTGTTTATTGTCTGGGCTAATATAGGACTGAGATTTGTATCAAAAAGTCAGATGCCAGGCTAAATGAAACCAGTCTAGGAAGAACCTGGTCCAATACAAATACCGATGTTCCATACAAGATAACACAATAAGCACACTCTGAAACGAACTGACGATTGGTTTCAGGTTTCAGAGAATCAAATCGACTCCACATTCTTTATTCTGAATTATCCGTAAGCTTAGATGAAGCGCGTGCTCCAGCAGCGGGTATCGGGTTCTATTCCCGGTGGGTAAAACAAACTTCCTCCCCAAGGGAAATTTGTATTTAATTTCTGGGTGTGATTTTGTGGTGATGTCAATGTATCCGGCGCCCACGACACAAGTCATCGAACTTAGTAAGAGATTGTGTGTGAAAGTTTTTATGTTTATTGAAAAAATATCCGGGTGTTTCAGAACTTTGTTCGGACGGATATCCGTTGGTTAAGAGGCTTTTAACTAAACTTATTATTTCTATTTCCCGAAGATTTCCGATGATGTCTTCAACAACAACCACTCGAACAACAACCCGTCGAACAACCACTTTTAACATGCCCTTCGGAGCACGGTAACGCTCAATTGGAAACCCGACTAACAGGGTCACCCATCGAAGCAGTGGCCTTTGGACCGCGTTGCGTTAGCCCTTTAACTCCACTGCTGGTTATAGGCCTCTCTCATATTCTGCCAATCGCCTCGGGCAAATGTCAAAAAAATAAAATGAAACCAATTGAACTTGAAAGCCAATAAAATTACTGGTTTACCTGGCCACCAATTATCTTTATAACAGCTGGTGTACATAAAAGTTAGACCAGCTCTATTAATATGCTACCATCAAACATTTAATGTCCTAGTTCAGTACACCCCGAAGTGATGGTAGATACGAGTATTTATAGGCCATAAATATAGACATAACAACATAACCATAAACATGTATAATATATCCAATTAAACATATGGTTTTGACCGCATTTCAACAAGGAGATGGTTCTTAATTCGTTTGTATAAAAAATTTTTGGTATGTTACCTCATAGTTGCGGTGTATTGAGTTTCCACCGACTTCACAAAAAATTAGGAGGTATAGTGAGTACAAAACATCTAGTCCGATCTGAACACGGCGCGTATACCTGCGCAGAAACAAAAATTGGGTATCAGCGAGGCCCCCTGCACTTGATTGTACCGACGCGGACCGCCATGGTGCAACTTCAGATCGGACTAGATGTTTTGCGATTACTATACTCAAGTCGACAGTATTTTTTTAATGCGTGTTAGTTACCTCATAACTTCGTTCCACGTGAACAGATTTAGAATTTTTTTTGTTTGAAAGATTTTGCTTTCTAATTGGTCCCATATAAATTTGATCAGTAGTTCTTGAAATATCGTTTATAATGCGTGTTTAGTACGGCTAATCTGAAATTCCGAAGATAAAGCGGTGAAGTCGGTTTTTTTAAGCTTTTAATTGTGTTGATTGTTTTTGTTTGAGAAGGTTGGTATAATGTATAGACCAATCAGACTATAATTGGTGCTTTATATCTTTTATTTAAGGATCCAGGTTATAATGGAAGTAAGGTCGGTTACTGGTTGCCCTGATTATCTTAATAATTATTGGCAAATAGTCCTTAGTGTACAATACAATAACTCTTTAGTGACACCAAAAGATAAATACAGCTTACTTACAAACTTATAAAGATGGGTACAATGGGCGATGTTATCGTTAAGAGCGATCTCTTCCAGTCAACCTTTAGATGGAAATATAAACGAAAAATGTATGTAGGTTGAGGCAACAAAGTAGAAAAAAAAACTTTATATAAATATGATACAACTCATAGTATAAAGTCTTACTCTGATTAAAATAGTAATAAGGTACAAGGCTTTAATACAATAGACAAAAAAATATTTAGCAATTAAAATTTATTCTGATGACTTTCACTCCCTATTTTTAATTCTTTGATTGGATATATATGACCCAAGAAGTAAGACTTTAAGGAGTCCGCTTGTGATGGTAACACACCTTTTACGAACAGGTGAATAGCAGAACTAATCGTAGTACCGACCAGCTGGGAAATAGAACAGTTTATTTCAGTAAGGGGATCGCATTGTGAAAGTACCACGCGCGACTTTTTCATATTCTCAGGTGTCATAGAAGATGTTAAAGGCGGGCGTGACGTTTATTATCCGCCGCATGTCTTGTCTTCCCTAATTCTAATTCTGAATGGGGGCGATAAGTCCTGCATTAACGTCTGCTTTTGGTGTTGGCATTCTCCCCTGCCAGGTCTCGCCCGAGCCATCCTAGCATTTACATAGAGGAGTATGGCCCTGGGATGCCGACATAGTTGTTACAGTGAGTGGAGTAGTACTAACTTATCTCCTCTATTGATAGCATAAAAAGTGCTCTATAGGTCTCTAAAGGATATAAGCTGCCACGGTGACTCTCACTATGAATGCTAGTGTCAAAAACGGTGACAGTTACTCCGTGATCACGGCGTTTTTAACAGTGCCGAAATATCGGAAACTCAACACAAACGGAATGCTCTAGCATATCACCTCTATTTCTGAATTCTGACGGCAATAATAAGCTGAGTATGTAAATGACTTAAACTTCAGCCTGACTACAAATAGCAAAGTTTACGCAGTCACCGCGTGGGCAGCTTCAAATCAAACAAACGGGTAAGTGGTCACAGACGCAGCCTTCGCACGTCTCAATGCATTTTTCCTCGGAAAATGTTACACATAAACCTGTATCCGCTGTTTTAGTTACATAAATAGTATCTTCAAAGCCAAGGTTGGGGAATAAGATCGCGCCGGCCGCAGACGTCTAAATTGCCTGACTAGGTAGGGTTGCTATCAATTCAGCAAAACATCGGACATTTTATTTTTTATTGGATTTTCTACATTACTGACAAATTGTGTTTGTGGGCTTAAAAGTATATAAATCGCATATAGTGCTAGAGCGTTGAATACAAGACAGCTGTAATAATATTATGGAAGGTCATGATATACTCGTATATATATATATTTTATTGATTGCATTACAATATAGATATAATATATATATTTTAATTAATTATATTGCAAGATTTTCCAGAAGAAATGCAAGGGTTTCTGCAAACGTCAGTTTTTTCTAAATAGGTATACCTACCTCGTTCTAATATCATTACATCATACATTGGGTACGCATCCGTCTTCGAATCAGTTGGTATCGGGTTCTCTCCACAAAGATAATTTGAGTTTCTGTTTCTGGGTGTGATTGTGTGAGTGTGAATTGTATAATGTGAATGTTATCAAATTAGAGCAAATTTAAACGCGGTTATTATTAATTTATAAATCATTAAAAAAAATATTTATATATGTACCTTCCCTTTAGATACCCTGAATTTTTCTATTTCCCATTATAAAAATATATTACTATTCTTTTATAACCTTTTACATCGTGATTATCAATTTGTTTATTGCGTATACCACCAATTCATGTATTTTATAATATTTGTGAAAAAAAATAAGTGGCCTTCTGTTTGCTAAACAAGTTATACTTTGTTACATAGCATTAAGTTTTCTTATGATAATAAAATAAAATAGTGTTTAAAAAAAATGTGCATTCTCCGGACGTTTGGCCACCCTATAAATTCGACGCATGCCCGCGCGGCGTCTTCTAAAAGGAATTCGAGAAACCGTCTACCTCGTAATTTATATCCGCTAACCAGCTCTATCTCTCTCTGTATGAGTAAGATGCACTCACGCTTTTAAAAAGATGAAGATAACGAGACTATGCTGCAAATAAATAACATTAATTCGTTTGTTTGCAGTCCGACTGACTGTATTTTAAGATGGCTTTGACTCACAGAGGATTGGGGTCAGACGAAATGGTAGTGAGCTGAAGTATTGCTAGTGTGCCTACTGCGGCGGAGGCATGTACGATACATGTGTGCTTCGAAAACAACGTTAAACATTTTAACAAGCTTTTATTTAGTTCCACCTGTCCCGTTGTCTATCTGTCGGTCTGTAATCAAATCTTGCAAGCTAAACTACCACCTGATGTTCGATTGAACTCAAATTTGGTGTATACTCGGTGACAATACAATGATATGGTATCATAGAGCTGGTCTAATGATGGAGATGGAAGATCGCTATAGGAACTTCTGAACTAAACAAGATAAACCCATCGAGTTTGGGTTCGTTTAATTCGTCTTGACAAGTTCTCTGGTTATAGAATAATGCTTTTAGAGCACTGTTGGGACTACCATGGCGTTGCAGTGCGTCTGGAATGTTCGCGGAGGCGCGGGTGAATGGTTTTCACGCTGTCATGCGAAATAAAGTCGCCTCAATGTTTCACCGTCTACGTGCTAGTTCCAATAGTGTTCTGAAAATATTTGCGTCTCGCTTTGATTGTCCTATCCAAAAATATTGGATAGGTATTGTTACTGGCCAGACTAAATAATAATTGTAATACTAACATAGATTTAATTTATAATGTAACTAACCATGCTATGGATTTATCCGAAATAAACAATTTTTATTTTATTTTATTTATTTATTTTATAGAACTTTTTACTCATAATTTGTTTACAACTGGTTTAAACTTGATTATAAAAAACTTTTTCAAGTATTCCTTGTACAAGATTTAACTTTACCTGTTAAGATATGTGCAATCTTTTTTGTGATGATGTATATTTTTATGTCATTGAGAGACGAGACGAGCAAGTTCCTCGCCTGATGGTAAGCGTACCCATTACAGTTCAGTGCTACCTTTTATGTATTTTCACCTGTCTCGATGTTTGTCATCAAATCTTGCAAATAAAAAATGATCCACTTCCCGGTTATCGATTGAGCTGAAATTTTGCATACATGTGTAAATCGCGTGACAATTCAATAATATGATGACATGGTGCTGATCTGATGATGGAGCTGGAGGATGGCCATATGATCTTGTGTGCTATGCCCATGTGAATAAACGATTTTGATTTTGATTTTTGACCCTGAGTTTTGAACTTATAATACGAAGTCCTGCGCGAGACAGCACTGCGCTCGTCACCCTGAGATATTAGTGGTTAGATCTCTTGAAACCCTCTATTTGGAAGCTGGAAACTGGACTGCTGGAAGCATTGCCCTTCACTCCCGCATACAGTAATGTTGGCACACTACTTCTGGCGGTTGAATGTCTGCCAATGGTGTGCCTGCCCAGGCGGACTCTGCAAAAGAGTCCTATATACCACTACAACATGCTTGCCAGCAAGAGATACCTATTCACTTTTGACCTGAAAACGCCCAGTTCATGGACCAAAGACGATAATAGTAGAAGCGAAGCGCTTCGAGCAAACTGTTAGTATGTCAACCATACGTTTGACAGTTTGTCTTGTTGTTAGATGGTATAACGGTCATGGGGGATTTAACACGTGTAATTCCCGCGTACTTTCTTCCAACAGTTTCGTCTCGATTAGGTTGTACTATCAGGGTTTTGGCTTTTGTGGTTAAATTCGTCCCTCTTATGAATAACCGTCATAACGAGTTTTGCCGCGAAAGTGAAAAAATTACGTTGTTGATTTTAGTATAATTTTCCAAAACCTGTGATTCTTCGAGTGTTAATATGTAATTTATTAGTAAACGTGCATAAGTGTAGGCAAATCATAAAAAACGTGATTTTAGCCTTCGCTCCAAAACTACTATAAAAGTTCTAATAAAGGTTTTATCACTTTACTTGGGCATGACTTGACTATGACTCTTGTACTTGACTGTGACTTGTGACTAGGACTTTTAATTTAAAATACACTTGAAATATATAATTTGACACTTACTAAATGCACAAGACTGCGGAGCCAAATAAAAAACCGTCGTAACTGACAGAAGTGAAGTATTTGAGTTATGAATGCCAAGTGTCAAAGTTTGGCGGATTAGTATCTGACATTAGACAGTAGTTTGCATTATTATTGCAGCATACCTACATTACAAAAATCTGTTTTTACTCTGAGTGTGAAGCCCGCTCTCTGGACTGCCGTAGCTCGATGATTGTTTATCATAATTAGTGTCAATTATTCCATTTGTTTGTAAGTGGGGATTCAATTAGAATGAAAATTTTAACGATTTCCTATTATTCTGAGGATTTTTGCCAATATCTGGTGAAACGCTTTAAAAAAATATTTAAAAGCAACTTATCTAGAGAATTGAGTCCTCCGTGATCTGCAATTAAAGTTTTATTCTAAATATATTGTTATAACGTTTGTTGCTTTTTTCTAGGTATTTCAAGAAGTTATGATCCGAAAGGTTACACCTGCTCACAACTGTACAATATCGTCTATTTTAGTGCTGATAGCAACATTCATGTTCCAACACCCTTTGTACTTTATGCTCATGAAATAAAAGCTATTTTTGAGCTAATGCTCAGTACGTAGGAACAAATGTTAAAGCTAAAATTGACGGGCTTACGAAACAGAAATGATGTGACGTCATAATATTTTGAGTTAGTAACGGATACTATTTTCGCATAATAACGTACACGTTCACGCATTTTGAGGTAGGTCTATTTATATCAAACTATTATATAACACTAGCCGTGCCCAGCGGCTTCGCCCGCTATTATCAATTTAAAAAGTAGCCTATGTGTTAATCCTAGGTATAATCTATGTACATTTAAAATTTCATCCAAATCCGTTCAGCCGTTAAAGCGTGAAGAGGGAACAAACATACTTACACACAAACATTCGGATTTATAATATTAGTAGGATAATATAAACGCTTTCAGATTTACAGGCCTTCAGTAAATTTGATGACTTGTGACGTGGGTGCCGTAAACATTCACATCACATACACGCAATCACAACCACAATCAGAACCAAAAACACAAATTTTCATTGGGGAGAAAAATTCCCGCCGGAATCGAACCTTTATCTTGCACACATGAAACACAAAAAAACATTATTGTTATTTACATGGGCACAAAAGGCACTCATAAAAGTTAATGACTCATTAGAGTCATTAGATAGAGCCAGGTTCGTAAATTTAGAGTCAAGAGTATTCAAGACATGTTAGGAAGTTAAAGAACTTTAAAGGACTTCATATACAAAACGCCCGAGGCGAGCGCCCCCGGCGCTGTCAAGACAAAATGTATAGCGCCTAAGAGACCTTGATATTAAAAGCGACCGGGTAACGATATAGTTGTAAATACATCGATATACTTACTCCATTTGTGTGTGCACAAAACAAAAAGCTCTGAATCTAAACTCTTTGTTTGTATTTACAAGGAAAATTTGTGTTTCTGGTTCTGGGTGTGATTGTGTGTGTGATGTGAATGTTTCCGGCACCCACGATACAAGTCCTTGAATTTATGTGGGGCTGTGAGTGTGAGGGTCTGATGATGGAGCTGGAAGGTGGTGTTAGGAACTCTGTAATGAAACGACGCAACCCGATCGAGTTTCAGCTCGTTTGATTCATCTTGATAAGTTCTCTGGTTATATAACTTTTAGTCCTCTTTATTTACAAATTGTAAAAGCTTGATTTTAAAAAACATTTTAAAGTATGACTTGTTATATGTATGGAGCCTCTCCTCCATCTTGTACACATAAAAATTATTGACATTGAAAACACAATACAATCCAGGTGTATTGAGTTTTCAATGTCAAGATTAACCTTCGTATTACCTATTGGAAGCACCCACCCAAATTACTTTTATATTAATTTCATTCTATTTATTAGTAATAAAACGATTTTGTTTGCCAATATAAAACACGTAAGTGATAAAACTGAATGATCTTATAAATTGTGTCGAAGGTGGGCGATTTACTGGCACTATTATAGTTTAACATCCGAATTAAAATTTCGTCAAGGATGAAGAGAAGATTTATCGTATAACTAAAAATGTGCAGCAAAAGAGTCCAAGTCCAGTCCTATTCAACGCATGCCCAAGAAATTGAAGAAAAGTAAAACATTCTTTACTATTTTTGGGCGTTTTGTTGCGAAAGCAAAATTTTGTTTTTCATTTTTGAACTTTGTATAATTTGATGAAGGACAACTAATTTGTCCGAAACTAGTTGACTACAAAGTAAGTCGAAATTTTTCGTGTTTTAAGCCGAATATAACATTGAAACATAATTTGTATAATTTGCTTACATTCATGCGCGTTCAAGGTAATATTCAACCATTATTAAACATAAACACCTTTCCGGTTATCCCCACCTATTAAACTTAAAAAGTTCCTCTATGTTAACACCCGAAGAATTTCAAGTTTTGGAAGATTACATCAAAATCGACAACCATTTTGTCACTTTCGCAAATCTCAATTTTTCAGATTAAAACAATAATTTAACATAAATAGGTATGTAACATAGAGGGCATATATTTACCTACTCTACCTCCTTGCGTATTTCACCGTGGAGACAGTAAAACGTACATAAAGGCTATTAACATCATAATAAAAATGTACATCCATGATTTTACGATGATCTATATAACATTTGCATGAGAGAATCCAACAAATGTCTTAAACTTCACTCTAAAACTATTAATAAAATAAATGGCGCCATTACAATGACAGGAAGCTCTAAAAACATTAAAAAATACCGCATAATCTACACAACAACAGCTGGTTGAGATATAAGCTTTTACATTATATATTTAGATTGAAAATGGTTTGCAAGGATATTAACGACTACATATATCACAGACTATACAATAAATCGGAACACGTCATTTTGGCGGGAAATCAGTCGATCATTTTGACGTTTCCTTATTTTGACAGTTTAATTTTTCAGTCCGCCGCGATTCATTTGGCTTAACCACATGTGGATTAATTCAAATAATAGATCCAAATCTGTTAGCGTACGACATACTGCTGTGATTAAATAAAAAGTACCTTAGAAGACACGTAGAGAAGGTGCTTTTTCCATGTACATTTATTTCAGAAGTTTGACAGAATGTATGTAAACTTTTATAGTAGCCTCTAAATCTACGATATCGAATTCAATACAAAAACAAGATAATTACTTATATGTACAGAGTAATTTATATACTACCAGAAACATCTTTATTTACGATAGACTAGGACTGGTTTAATGAAATACATAACTAACTTGAAAAAGGTTTATAACTTGACACTGGTTACATGGACAAAGACTGCGGAGCCAAAACTAAAAAAAACAATTACTTGTACACACGGACGTAATGCCTCATACAAAACGGGTGAAGCACTCTAGGTCCTACGAATTTGGCTTGTTTTAACGCGAGCTACACGCACACAAATACACCGAACGTCTATTACGTAGTAAATATTTGTCTGTGTAAGTCCGCACACACGGACATTTGCTTGCTTTAACCATGATTGGATGAGGTTTCATCCGTATTTCTTTACTTGACCGTGATGAGTATTCCATAGAAAATAGCCTCATAAGTCATACGCCATCAAATGGTTTTATCGTCACTACATAGATTTAGTTACTTTTATTACAACTACAAATAATGTTTTAAATGTGACAACTATCTATTTACAATCTAAAAGCATTTCTAGAACTGGTAAGTTCCCTACAGTAATTATTGTTCAATAATTGAATTTATTGTCACATTCATCCGTAGCCAAGTTCAATGTTTGGATCCTTTCCAGCTATGAGCTTTCATCTTGAGTTCTGGTGAATATCACTATTCAGGCAAATATGTAGTGACTTCAGATGCTTCTGTAGGTAGATAAATTAGGCTCCATATAAGAGCATTGTATATTCAAAGTATTTTTACTTTTATATTGTTGCATATAAGATCTCGCCTTACCATTTCATTTTATAAGGTTTTTTTTTCTAAATTTTAACTGTGGTCTGGCTTAGTTGTGCGCGTTCGCTTAGTTATTCTCGGTGGAAACACATGTTTTTTCTCCAAGGGAAATTTGTTTCTGGTTCTGGGTGTGATTCATTAGAGGCTAAACCACGATTCATCGGTATCGTGTTTGATAAAGTGTTGCTTGTGTAAGTGATGAGAATGTTTACGGCACCTACACAATTAACTTAGTGTGGAGCTGTGATTTATTTCTACTCTACTGTACTCTTTTATAAAACCATCGCCTATTATCTCAGATCTCAGATGCATATCTGTAGAATAGAATAGAATAGAATAGAATAGAATATTATTTTATTGCATTAACTGTGTACATAAGATGGAAAATAAAAGTATAAAGGAACAACAGTTTACCCATTTCGGGTGTACAATAAGGCGTGTACGACAACAAAGTTAGTACGCCACGATAAAATATTATGACAATCGCAATATTATCAACATTTCTTATGCTAGAGAATAATTATAATTAATAATAAATACTAGACATCCCTTTTACTACGAATTGCTTTTAAAATATAACGTGTGCGTAACAATCAGCGTAAGTTTATATACCTATATAGTAATTATGATGCAAAGTACTCGTTTAAGGTGTAAATGCACTTGCTTATTAACCAAGATTTGAGTTTTTTGTTAAATACTTGAACACTCAAAGTTTTAAGTTCTAATGGCAAATGATTATATATCTTGATCGCAGTGAAATAGGAGCTTCTATGGTATAAAGTATTGTTTGCTTGAGGCATGTAAATATTTTGTTTGTACTTTGAGCGGAGTATATGTGAACGCTGAGATTTAATCTCAAAAAAAAAACTATTGTTCTCTTTGACAAATATACACATTTGATGAATGTATATGGATGTTAGGGTCAGGAACTTATAGTCTTTGAAATGATTGCGAACAGTTTCAGTGCTATCTAAATTAAAAATACAACGTATACATTTTTTTTGTAAAATAAAAGTAGATTGGATCTCTGCTGAATTTCCCCAAAATATTATTCCATAACTAAGAAGAGGATAAACATAACCGTAATATGCATTTATAGCTATTTGTTTAGATGACACATTTTTTAAAACAGATATGGCATAAATATACTGAGACAATTTTGAATTAATTTTACAGATGTGTGCCTTCCAATTTAGTTTAGAATCTATTGTCACCCCTAGGAATTTAGTACAATTTACACTATCAATTTTAACGCCTCTATTTACTATATTTAGATCTAATGACGTTTGTCTATAGTTACGAAACTGTATCCATTTTGTTTTACTGGTGTTCATTTTGAGATTATGTTTTTCTAACCAATCTACTATATTTTTTATGGTTTTATTTATTTCTATAACAAAATCATTTATATTTTGGTTGTCTTTGCGTATATAAATAGTTGCATCATCGGCAAACATTACACATAAGTGTTTAGTTACAAGGGGTAATTCATTTACATATACTAAAAATAATAACGGCCCAAGGACACTCCCTTGGGGTATGCCCATAATGAGATTATTCCAATTTGAGTAAACTTTTTCTATTGTTTTTGTGTTCTTATTGTATGTTTCGATCATTGTTGATTGATATCTATTTTTTAAATATGATTCTATTAGTTGTATAGCTTGTCCTCTTATACCAACGTGTTCTAGCTTTGCTAATAATAAACGATGGTCCACACTGTCAAAAGCTTTAGACAAATCTAAAAATAGGGCTACTCCCTCCTTTTTCAAATTAATTTGTTCCCAAACTTGTCTAAGCATTTTAAAGATAGCGACGGAAGTGTTTTTACCCTGTTGAAAACCAAACTGATTATTGCTTAGGATATTATTTATATTTAAAAATGATATTAATCTACTGTGTATTATTTTTTCAAAAATTTTTGCGAAGCTAGGAAGAAGTGCAATGGGTCTATAATTATTTAAATCATCTACCGGTCCTTTTTTATGCAAAGGCTTTATGATAGCCTTTTTTAAATTATCTGGGAAAATACCAGTTGACAACATTAGGTTAATTATATATACAAGTGGTTTAACTATGTAATCTATACTAGATTTAATTATTTGCACTGATATACCATCATAACCTGATGATTTTTTATTTTTTAAGCTTCTTACTATATTTATTATTTCTGAGTTGTCAGTGGGAGTTAAAAAAATTGAATTGCAGTTTGGTTGTGCTAAATTTTGTACAGGTGTGGTTGTATAATTTATGTTCGAAAATTCATTGTGATAAATAAAATGATTATTTAATTTTTCAGAAATAATTTGGGGGCTGAAAATATCTTTTTCTTTTATTTTGAGTTTTTGTATCGTCGTATTTATATTGTTAGTGCAAGATGTGTATCGTTTGATGACCCCCCATGTTGCTTTTGTCTTATTTATACTCTTGTTTATGTATCGTATGTTTGTATTTCTTTTAGAATGCTTGATAATTTTTTTCAACATATTAGAATATTTTTTATATTTGTAAACATTTTCTGCACACCTATTCAATTTTGTCTTCAGGTACATTTTTCTTTTGTTCTTACTAGCTTTAATGATTCCCTGAGTTTTCCAATTTGGCTTTTTGAGATGAGTGAGTTTTATTTTTTGTATAGGTATACATAAATCAAAGATTAAAGAAAATAATTCTAAGAATTTTTCATAAGCTCTATTTGGTTCATCTTGCGTGAAGACGTCACAGAAATTTATTTGTGCAATATAATGTACAAAAATATCAATATGTTCATCGACGTGCCGCTTAGCGACATACCAAAATTTTTCTTTAAAACTAAGGCTGGTTGATATGTTAATTAATTGCGCAGTATGATCGGAAAGTCCTAAGTTTAGTATTTTCGTTTTGTAACGTCTAATGTTGGTTAATATGTTATCTATACATGTTTGAGAATGGTTTGTAATTCTAGTGGGCTCTGAGATTGTTGCTATCAAATTAAATGTAGTCAATGTATTTGTGAAAATTTCAGTTTTGTTATTTTTATCTAGTATATTAATGTTGAAGTCACCCAAAATAAATACTTTCTTTTTATTGTTTCTGGATCTTACCGCTAATTTATTTAAAAGTATTTCTAACATTTGAATAAACAAATTAAAACTGCTGTCTGGAGTTCTGTATAGACAAACTATGAAAAAATTTAGCTCAGGTATGATTATAGCACAACATTCAAAATGTCGTTCAATTGACATTTCTGTTACCCAGTCTAGTTTCTTGAAGTTTAGTGCATGTTTTACATAAATAGCAACACCACCACGAGTTTTATGTTTTCTGCAGAATGACGTGGCATTTCTAAACCCATCAATTTGTAAAACATTAATTTCCTGAGCAGTCAAAAAAGTTTCGCTAAAGCAACACACATCAAATTTTTTTTCACTATTTATTATTTCTAGTTGATCAACTTTTGTTTTGATGCCCTGTATGTTTAAATGCATTATTTTCAAGTTGTCATTTCTATTTGGCTCGAAAAAACTGCTGTTTATTAGGTATTTCGTTTGGTTTTGTTACTTTTTTGAAGTAAAACGGTATTTCTCCTCGCTTTGGTATATTATCTAGTACATTTGATGTGTTGTCATGATTAACGGTGTTGACAATTTCTTCGTGTACTTTAGAGGTTGTTTTAATTTTTTTGAAATAGTATGGAATTGTACCAGGTTTTTGCTGAGTGTTTTGTGGTTTTTGGTTTCCAAATACTATTTCGGGAGTAATCAAATGGCGGAAAGTTTTGTTTAGGCTTTTTGAACGTGTTATATTTTTACCCAGGAAATACTTTTCATAATCATAAGTATTGATGATGTTATTTATGGGTTTGTATAAACGTGTACCGGTTTGTGTTGTGTTTGCGTTTTTTATGGTTGGTACATGCAGATATGTACAATTTTTGACGTTATTTGCTATAGTTTTTAAATTAAGGTTAAGTTTATCCTCGTTAAGATGTGGATTATGAATAACATTTGTTACAATTACGTTTGATCCAGCAATTTTTTTAAGTATGGCAGACATTTCAATCAATAGTTTAGTTGGGTTTGTATCATTTGACCCTAAGGATATAATTATCCAGTCTTGATCATTCAGACTTTCACTCACTGATTTCACAGATTTGAAAATATATTCTGCTGGTGCATCTGGAAAAGTGTAGTTGATGATTCTGTAGTCATTTGCATTTCTGTGTTTAGATCTTAATTTTATTAGTAGTGTCGATAAATCTTTGCAATTTTGATCTCCAATGATTATAATTTTTGGTCTGCCGTCTCCCATATTGAGATTTGTGCTGGTTTTGTTTTTTGTTTCTATAGGGGCTTGAGGGGATCGGCTTGCTTGTTTAGTTTTTGAAATGTTTTGCTTCCGAGTAAAATTTGTATTTCCTATTTTTTGGGCAGTATTTTGTTGTGCCTTGTTATTGTGTGTCTCTTCTTTTCTGATTTGTGTATTTCGTATTGATGTATTTTTTGTAGATATATTGAATATAGGGTTGGATGATTTTCGGCTTACTTCCTTTATCTCTTTAACAGTGGCGTTTCTGTCTTGTGACTGTTTTGATACAGGCGTCGATGTTTTCTTATTTATTTTGGTACTTGTTTTAGCAAACCCGTCTTTCTGTTTATTTTTTAAACACATAATGCTTTTTTCACCCACTTCTTTATTTAACATACATTTTGGTTTATCGATGCTGTTACTGGGATATATTTTTGTTGGTGAAATATTTTGTTTAAGCTCCATGTTCTCTATCAGTAGCTTGTTTATTTCTGAATTTGCCTTTATAAGTTGTTCTGTCATTTCATTAAGTTGGCGTTCTAAGGCTGCTGTTTTGGAGTCATCAAATTGTTCAACTATGGTTTGTGAACAATTTTTACAAAATAATGTATCATTAAAACAGCTGCTATCATCCGTGGAGTGACTTGATGATATATTTTCTCTCTGTGTTTTCCCCCCACGCTTTCTTATAGTAATATTGTCATTTTCTCCTGGGCTTGGGTAGTGAATTCCAACCGGAGTATTTTCGTGATCTCTTTTGGGTTTTTTTATGATGCATGGTGTGCACCTCCACGACGTTTTATGCTTCTGTGTCATTAATCTAAATCGAGCTGAGGAAACGTTTCCACATATTAAGTCATATATATTTCCGCAGTCGGCACATTTCAGGTATTCTCGGTTTGATATTTTATTAGGGCAACCGCAGCAGTCTATGGTAGACATGTTTGTGGAGCGTAGACCGAGGTATGACGGCAGGTTATTTTTGTTTTTGTGACCCTGTCGTTGACCACTGGTTTTGAATTCCTGGTAACTTGATCGCTTCGTTATGCACAAATTTTGGCGCCAAATAATTCGACCGTTTAGTTTAAGTTATGCATGCTAGAGGCGCCCTCTTCAGAGCGAGAAAGTTTTTGTTCAAATTTATATCACAAAAATAATTGCCCTTCGCAGGATTCGAAGTCATGCCCAACCTCGAGTTATGAAAATAAGTATTCTATTGCCTGTACCGCTGGGCCATCGAACGCTTAGGGAGCAGCGCGAAATTAATGAACAGTTCTCTCGCTAATAATTTATCAAACGTCACAAAGGTCGGTGAGCGTTAAAATTTGAATTTGATAAACAAAACACTTCAACGGTTATAAGAAGAAGTTATCAAAGTTTTTACTGATTTTCAGTACTTTTGTCCACACGTTATTTAAATATTGTATTTAATTACAGTTTGTTTTGTTTATTCACTTTAAATAACAGTTTTTTGTTGTGTTTTTGTTGTCAGTTTGCTGCATTATTTTCTGGGTGAATGTTTTTATTTATCATTGTCAATACTTTTGTTAATATATAAAGTTCACTTTAGATAACACACACACACATCTAACACATATATATGAAGAGTTTAAACACATTTTTACATAAGAATAGTAGAGTTTTATATTTATTACGATTTTTTTTCCCGAACGCGCTGTTGACGCTGTACTTATATTTTAATCAAACATCAACATGTAAACTGCAGTTACAACAGGAACTTATACTAAGACTGTACCAGTGACTTCTGTTTTCTCTACCCTCCCTGTTTGTAATATTTGTATCATCTCCCTTTGGTTGTCTGGAAGAAATCGCTTTGAACGATAAGACCGCCCTTTGTGCTCCTATGTTAAATCAGACTTTTTTATAAGTGTTCTTTTTTGGTATGCAAATAAAGAATGTATCTATCTTCAAACATCTTTATAAAAATGTATTGTTTTTGTCTAGAAGTTTCTTGAATACTGTCACAGAAAGACCGGTTTCCAATTAAACTTAATTTAACGTTTATAGAACTTGAGAACGTTTTATTAATATTATCTACCAATTGTATCAATTTAAATGATAAAAATCTTGACACCACAGATAAAGGTTACAGCGTCACCTACAAGACCCCATATTCCCAATCCGACAATTCTTTTGCCAACAGTACTCAAATTTCCATGGAGCTATGTCGACTAAAAATATAATTTTAATTTTTGTTTGGTGGAGCCCAGTGGATACAAAGTATGGACATTCCATCGTTTGAGAACAATAGCCGTGGAGCGCAGTGGCATAACTCATTATTACAATATTCTTCTAAATACTTGCCAAGAATGGAAGATTCGATATCACGCTATGAGTGATAAATAATTACCTTGAGAGCAGACATAACTCGTTAGAAGTCATTATGAATTTCCTGTATAAAAATTTTTCAGCAAAGTGTGCAAAAGACTCTAGAACTTTTGCACTAAAACAAACATCCAGATTTCCTAGCATAGGGGCGAAAAATCAACAAATCTCATTACGACACGGTACTACCACGATAACATCTATACATGTTGATTGAGAAGTATAATGTTTACAGTAGACAGAAGCGTGGGAAAATATATTACAGACTTGTATAAATTGTGACACGAATGTAGAACTTTGCCAACTGGGTTACTTAGATTTTCTGTACGTTTTAATAGGCTTTACGCCTATATTTACACATCGTTCCGCATTTTTGCTACGTGTAAATGCAATTCGCGATATGTATATACTCGTATGTTGAAAGTAAATTGTGCTAATGATTGTATTATTTTACGTGAATTGTGCAAACGTTCTGGCATAACCTAGATTTTTGGGGAACATCGTACATTAAAATATTTGGTAATTTTTATAGTCTTTTAAACTGCCCGTTGGATTAGTTGGGTGAGCATTCGCATTCTAAGCAGGGGGTATCGGGTTCGATTCCCGCGGAACACAAGTTTTCTCCTCGAAGAGAATTTGTATTTCTAATTCAGGATGTAAATATTTCCGGCACCACGACACAAGTCTTTGAAGTTAGTGGGACTGTGAGTGTGAAAGCATTTACGTTTTTACCGACTTCCCAAAAAAGGAGGAGGTACTCAAGTCAACTGTATTTTTTTTATATTTTTTTTTGTGTGATACCTCATATCTCCTCTCCACGTGAGCCGAATACGAATTTTTTTTTGGTGAGAAGATGTTGGTTTCTAATTGGTCCTATTTAAATTTGATCAAGATCTGATCAGTATAGTTCTTGAAATATCGTCAATAATGTCTATTTTGTGATGAATAATGCGTACTTTGACGATGTTCTAGTTTACCCGATTTCAAAAGTTACCTCACAACTTCTTTCGTTGTGAGCCGATTTTAATGATTATTTTTTTATTTGAAAGCTAGGGGATCAAGGTTCCGATGATAAAGCGGTGAAGTCGGTTATTTTAAGCTTTGCTTGCGTTTAATTATTAGCTTAAGTATTTCTTTGCAACTGAGAGACTAGAGATGAGTAATCGCTACGATTGCACATAACAGTTCAGTACCTTCTAGAATGTTCTTCAAAGTCCTGCGAGACAATGCTCTTCGCTCTGAGATATAAAATCTCTTTATGCCTGTAATTTCACTAGAAACGTGGCTCGTAAATCCAAAATAGTTATTAGTAGCGGAATTAATCTTTTAGTTGAACGTTTTCCAGGTAAAGTCTACTGTACTGGTTGATCGAGCGAAGCGAGAGCGAGTGCGATCTGGCAAAGTGCTGAACGATCTAAGTAGACTTGGGTCGTTCAGCACTTTGTCCGTCCGTTCGTCTGTCAGAGGCATCTAGCGTCTAAATCATATAAGCGAATGACTTCAAATTCTCATGGAATATGTAAAACTACGACCCAAAGCCAAAATAACATTTTAAATTATATAAATGAAAATATTAAGAGGGCGTAAGTGAGGAGCAAAATAAATTTTATGTTTTTTTCTACCTTTGTGGGATATTGTTGAAAAGGATTTGATACCGGTTCTCAAAAAATCTACGTTGGAAAACAGCGATTTGGTAAGCCACCCAAAGTCACTGTTTTTATACCTATTTTGTCCCGTGGTCTATCTCAAACATCGACTTAACACTAAAGCTGCAACTTACGTATAATATCCGTTATATCATGTACTTGAACAACACAAACAAAATCAAGCAATAATTATATATTAAAAAAGTAATAAGCAATCAAAAGATTTTCTCTATGAGGCAAAATAAAGGCGCGAGATCTCAGTTCGGCGCGAACGACTAGAACATTCCCTATTGAGTCTTATGCTTATTGCTTAGCCTTCGATATATAATTTCATACCATATTTCGAGTTTAAGTTTTAATTCTGACTTCCCACTCAACCTAACGGTACTCTTTACTACTAGATGCTAGGAAGATGTCAGTCGTTATGTTCCTTATATTTACGTCTCGGAGGAACTATCAAACAAACAATTATCTAGTTTTATCACTCACAGCGAATTAAATTTAAGGATATCTATTGCGTTGTTTACGGGTTCTGTCTAGATTGCTTTTGAGCCTTTGATATATATTTCCTTACTTGCTGCGCCCGCGGTTTTGCCCGCAAAAGTCCCGTACCAACGAGATTTCCGACATACAAACTACAAAGTAGCCTATGTGTTAATCCAGGGTATCTGTTACCTCCAGACCAAATTTCATCAAAATTTGGTCTACCCGTTTGAGTCTAGCCGTGGAGAAGTAACAATCATACAAACACACTTACAAACTTTTGCCTTTATAATATTAATGTGAAAGTACCTCCTAGGTCAGTAACTGTTTTGACATTGCGGAGTAGGTATCCTATATGTTTAGATGCAATAATTGAAACGCAAGCAAACCTTAAAAAAAACCGACTTCATCGCTTATATTTCGGTTTTGGCTTGACCGATTTCAATAAAAAATTTATGGGACTACCTCTGAACCTAAATATGCCATGTCCCTAAATATCGGGCTTAAAGTAATTAATCTAATTATTGTCATATCAAATATATTATACTTGGAGATTTAATCAAGGAGAGAGACATAGGCTAGGTAATTCTCCCTGATTATATACTATCATAATTTTCGTGAAAGCGGTCGAAGCCGCGGGTCACAACTATAAACAACAGCAGAAGTTCCGGCCCATTTTGAAGAAAAACTGCGGGCTTGTTGCGTCTACTTAATGGCCGTCATACACTTGACGCACCTGGCTCGAACGGATGGCGTGCGGGGACGCGGGCTCGTTCGCCTCTTGCGAACCAAATGTGTCCTGTATGTTACAGCCAAAAGAATACTCTCACCACAGATGGTATTCTGTGGCTTAAATGGATCACCATTAGTCACGGCGAATGGCATCGGACCTATTTCCATTCGCACCATTCTAGTCGTTTTCTCAACGATCTAAATCTATCTCCATTTCTTTAGTACCAGTGCTTTCGTTTTCTTTCATTTGAAACATTTTGGTTATTTTTTAGATCGTCTGTATATCAATACGCACGAATATTAATTTGCTGTCACGTTAAAAAGAGGGAAGTCGCATTCAGGCCTAGCGTGTTGACTACCCTGGCCCATATCATCATATACCTATTAAGCAGGAAAGATATTGGTCTAACGCTAGCCTAGAATTATCATTAAAAATGTTTAAGAAACCTAGTTATTTTTTTGCCAGACCCTGAAATCTTAAACATTGCGAGATATAAGTAATAGGTGTGTTATAAGTTTCTAGGTAAACGTTCTCCCAAATTGACTGCACATGTGCGATATTGGTAAAATATCGTTTTTAGGGTTCCATATCCAAAGGGTAAAAACGGGACCCTATTACTGAGACTTGTCGCTGTCCGTCCGTCCGTCCGTCTGCCACGGCTGTATCTCAAGAACGGTGATAGCTAGACAGTTGAAATGTTTACAGATAATGTATTTCTATTGCCGCTATAACAAAAAATCCTAAAAAAAAATTTTACGGGAGCTCCCATACAACAAACTTGATTTATTATAGATAATGGTACGGAACCCTTCGTGCGCGAGTCAGACTCACATTTGGCAGGTTTTTTTAGGACCTAAGGTTTGTTTTGTTCTATTCGTTCACCCATAGTGGATATAATGTTTTCTGTTTATACAATTGTCACGCTCACCATCTCCCATTAGTTTATATTCTCAGCTTGAATGATATTGATGGGTTGGAGAGTTAACTATTATATATTTTATACATTGGACTACCATACTTACAGAACTCGCTGGTAGCAGCGCGAGTAAGTTGTGTAATTTTAAATCACAGGACAATTAAAGATGATCTATGCTTTCGACCTTGGCAGTAGGTCTTGTTTCCACAAGATACCCTCTTTATGTATATTACTATTTTGACAAATAAAGCTAAGGCAAACAAATAAAAACAAAACAAACAAACGCATTCACACTCACAGCCCCACACTAAGTTCAAAGACTTGTATCGTGGGTGCCGGAAACATTCATATCACACACACATTATACCCAGAACCAGAAGCACAAATATCCCTTGGGAAGGAATTTGTACACCAGGACCCACGGCGCAGAGGGCGTGTGCTTATATTAAAAGTGGTAGGTATATGACAAATATTTTTTTATGTGGTAAAAATGATTTGACCAACATTTGCTTTGGGTATGATTGCCAGCGGGTAACAATCGTAAACATGGTAAGTAAACACGTAAACATACACAACATAATCATTTCGTGGGCGTAGGAAATAAAGCGGTCTTTAAACAAACATACGTTCGGCGAAATCGGCTTATGTCATCCACGCGTAAATAAATTAAACTAAAATATTTCACCAACCAATCGGTCACTAAGAAACTTGTTTTGGCAAGACTAGTCCAAATATTTATGACGTTGACGTAAACCGTAGAATTACACGTTCCGCGCATAGCCTTTAATCCTATGCCTAAGTCATAAACCATTCCACCTACATGGCGCCATGGTGACGCCATCGGTGTCTCACTCCCATCAGAATGTTAAATGGGTCACGTCACGTAAGCCATGGCAATTGGGTGAATAATGGCACTTCATCATCCCAAGGTGTATGGTAATACGTAGCGACTGCTACATTATCTGTGGGGTCCAATTGACGGAATTAGATGTGTCATCATCTCCTGATCTGCCTAATTTGTTGAGAACCCATGGAAATTTATAGCCTGTGCCCTTGGATAAAATGACTCCTAGACAAATGTCGGAGTAAAAATTGTCTTTAAAATCTTGTCGTCCTTATGAAACAGCTCCTCCGAAGATCTTTTTATAAATACTTAAATGGAAAAGGATGATGTTGGGTTTGCCCCGGTATTGCAGTGCCTCTACAATGTTTGCCGAAGCTCGTGTAGATTGTTTCTACACAACAATGCGGAAGAGAGGCACATCACTAGTGAAGTGAGTGCGGGGGAGCACTAATATCATGCTGGAGGTATTGGCAGGAAGACTGGATTGTTCCTTTATCAAACATTGCTGCAGACTGCATGTTGCGCACATAGAGGCAAAGCAAAGGCAGATTAATGAAGGAATATCCTGACTTAATTTTATTTTTAATTATATATCGACATTATTGTAATTGTATTAATTTCATTCTATTATTTAATATGTAATTGTGATTTTGTTTTGAATATTATTTTAACTTAATGCTATTGTAATGGGACTAATTAATTAATAATTGTAAATGATAAGTCTTAAGTCACTTGGAATAAATGAATTATTTAAATAAAGGTTAAATATGGCCAGTTTGTGCTGTTTTATCTATCTTTAGATGACATAATCAAATCTGCTATAATGTCAAGGTTAGACAAAATAATAGGTATCTAGAATTCAGACGTTATGGAGCATGACTAACTATGAAGACTACAATTTGTATCTTACAAACTAACACCACCTATTTAACATTAACATATTTCATGAGATTCACATTACCTACATTCATTTTGTTTAAAACACCACGAGGAGACTCAAATATAAATACAAACATATAATGGATTTGTAGGAAAAATTTCGTGTTTCTTTTCAAGTCATCGTCAGTGAAGTAAATCACAAATGCAGCTCTAGTTTTAATGTAATAATAGGGAATAATTTATGAACTGTTTAAGCTAAATGCCATAACTTTGTGTTCAACCGCGGGAGAGTCCGGTGAACTGTTTTACATGTTATTTTTGCACTTACCGCAGGTACCAGTCCTATTAACAGTGTCATTATTTTATAAGAGAAAATAAACTTTTTGTTTGTTTGATTGATTTATAATTATCAGAAACGTTATTAATTATGGTTGGTTCTGGGTAACTGATTGAGTTACATTTGCCACCGCTTGAATGGTGAAGGAACCACAGGCGATACTTAGTTCAAAAACAGCTTTAGTCCAATATCGTAGTCGTAAACTATATCATTTTATGCACATGCATTTGAATTGTTTTGACTTTATTTGACATTTAAATCTGCATCTTATTTTACAAGAAATAAGGGCTCTATTGCCTGCCACGTGTTCAGTTATGAAACGTTGTTCCAGCGTTGACATTTGCATCCACTTGACATTAACCTACATACGGGTCGGTGGGTGATATATTGTAGACTACTGAAGGTTCTCGTGTAAGATATTGCGGTGGATAGAGGTAGTCTCAGGTGAAGTAATTATTGATTAACTACCATACAGTAAGTAACTTATTAAATTTAAATTCAAATGTATTAAAATTGAAACCTGACACAACATTACAGGTACACAACCACAGTGACACAACCACAGCGGTGGATCAGGTAGTAATTGATCGAGCGAAGCGAGATCTCTAATTTTATTTGGGTCGTCCAGCACTTTGTACATCTGTCCGTCCGTCCTTCGGTCTTTCAGAGGCATTTAGCGTCTAAACCATATAAGCAAATGACTTCAAATTCTCATTGAATACGTAAAACTACGGCCCAAAGGCAGAAATTACATTTAAAATTGTATAAATGATAATTGAAACGCAAGCAAAGCTTAAAAAAACCGACTTCATCGCTTGTTTCGGTTTTGGCTTGACCGATTGCGATAAAAATTATATGGGACCATCTCTGAAGTATACTCTACCAAACAAAAAAATAACCATCAAAATCGAATCATAATTGTCGGAGATATCGCGTAACATATATACAAAAAAAAAACATATTGTCGAATTGAGAACCACCTTTTTTGAAGTCGGTTGAAAATATTAAGGGGGTTCCCATGTAAGTAAGGAGCAAAATTTTTTTTAAATTTATTTATCTACGTTTTTGGGTGTCGTTTATTTATATAATTTTAAATGTCATTTCTGGCTTTGGGCCGTAGTTTTACATATTCTATGAGAATTTGAAGTCATTCGCTTGTATGGTTTAAAAGCTAGATGCCTCTGATAGACGGACGGACGGACAAAGTGCTGAACGATCCAAGTCAACTTAATGATCTCACTTCGTTCGATCAATAAAATGACAGACGTAGTCAAATCATGCCCTAATATAGTGGTAGAAACTTTACTAGAACTTCTATTGGAGTTTTGGATCGAAAGCGAAAATCACGTTTATAAAGTTAACATGATTTGCCTACACCCATGCACGTTCACTATGTATTAACGTTTAATAATCCACCATTATAACACATTAGCAGAAGAATAGCAAGTTTTAGAAAATAATACAGATTAAACTACGCCATTTTTTTTACTTTCGCTGTAAAATTTCCAATGCTGAGGAGCAAAACTTTACCGTGAAAGTTTCAAATGGTAATCATTGTTACCACAGATAAATTATAAGTACAAGTAGTGTTACCTCTATACGACCTTTCGAGTATGATATGTTTGCTTATATTTTACCTGAAACAAAACAGAACAAAATTAGTCGAAATTCTTCATAAACTTAATCGAAACATACAAGTGGAGGTAGTAGCACTATTTTATTTAAGCAAAATTAAGTTATTAGATCAAAATCATGTAAATATAGGTTATGTGTAAACGCACCCTTATTTTCAGCAGAACTTACCATATCTTATCAGTATTTAATGATATAATAGCATTACATATTTTAAAAGCTATGTTTATTTATGTCTCTCTTTACGCTGTAACGGCTGAACGGATTTTGATGACATTTAGAGTGTACATAGCTTATACCCCGGATTAGCCAATGGGAAAGCAACATCTGTCAAACAAAACAAAATTCAACAAAAATCGGTTCACGTGGAAAGAAGATATGAGGTAACACAAAAAAAAAATAGTTTTTAAGTTCATTAAATGTTAAATGCGTAAAGACCACATTTTTAGCTTTATTTCTCAATAAGTATAATAACATAAAAAAACTAAATCATAAATCATGTAGTAGTCAATTTATAAAGGAAAAATTATCACTTGAGGCGGGGATAGAACTCGCGGCCATAGGGTGTCATGCCCTTTTGCTCTAACCGCTTAGCTGCACAAGCCCTGCCTGAAGCGACGAAATATTAAGAAAAGGATAATTTCGTTACTTCAGGCAGGACTTGAGTAGCTCAGCGGTTCCTTTCTAAATTTTTTACTAAAGTTCTGCCTAGCTTGGCTTATGAATTAACAAATATCTAAATCATAAACGTTATCTCGGTAGCTACATATGTCATAAATATCAACATTAAAATAAAAGACGAGCGTAAAATTAATTGAAGCGTCTATCAAACGCCCGATAGCTCTCGAGGTTTACAAAACAAATGCCATGTTAAATGAAGACATGTACAGTCGGAGTTATTCAATGAGCGCGTTTGATTAATGATCTGTCATAGTTTGATTCAACTACATTAACTATGCGCCAGATGTGCCCTGATTGTGGACATGAGTTGCAGTTTTTAGGGCACTGTAACGGTGATAGTGGGGATTTAGAATGTGTCTCGCGTTGGCAAATACTTTGATCAATTATACGCACTGTTTGAGTTAGAAATTGATCATTTCAAAATTAGAATTCCTTTGTCTGCCTAGTTGAGCTAAAGCTATGCTAGACTATTTACCATATACTTTAACATAAACGCTTTCAAACATACAGCCCCATACTAAGTTCAATGACTTGTGTCTTGGGTGCAAACATTCACATCACACACTAAAATAACTAGAACCAGAAACTCAATTTTCCATCTGGGAGAAAACTTGTGTTCCAGCCAGGAATCGAATTCGATACCCCGAAATACTTAGAAGGCGAATGCGCCCTACTAAGCTGTTATTATTTATGTAGGTTTTTGTATGTATATTATGTATGTAATATTAATAAGTATGTATAAGTACATTTATTAATTTAAATACGTGTCGAGGTACACCACCGTCCCTGTTTGTAATATTTTTATCATCTCCCTTTGGTTGTCTGGAAGAAATCGCTTTGAGCGATAAGACCGCCCTTTGTGCTCCTATGTTATATTTAAGATTTATTTGTAAGTGTTATTTATTTTGGTGTGCAAATAAAGAATTTATTTATCTATCTAAGCCAACGGGCACCTGCTTTGATAAGAACAAACTTAAAATTCAAAGAACATAATATTATCAATTTTTAATAATTTGCACACGTTCAGACGAAGTTTTAGTTATTTGTGACCATTGTATTGAATCACTAATAAGTAATTTCAATTATAGTATTTTTAAGTGAGTAGGTACATACATATTACACACATGTATAAGAGGTCTTATTTGTTCGAAAACAATTGAACACTGCTTATTTAGTTAACAAATTAACCTAAAGAAAAAGAAAATCTAGAACCGGTAGAGATAATCCTAAATACAAATGCATTTAAGGCTCTCTAATAGACTAGAATAAATAACACACCAATTGCAATAAACCTCAATTAAAGTCAAAATTAATCATTAAAGAGGCAGATCACGGACCTACATACCGGTTCTACGGAATCTCCGATTTGCCGACTGCATTATGCAGCTGACCGTACGAGGCACAGTGACTGACATAGAAATGAGCTGTCAGTTGTCACCACTCATTAATATGCGGCGTAATTAAGTTCAAGGACGCTGGTAACTTTATATACTGAGGCTGTACTGGGGTATACAGTTATTTATGCATATGAATCATAATTTATAACACGTGGTCATGCAATTTACATTTGACAAAGTTTAAGATCAATAATTTCACGTATGTACGTATCATAATAAAGTAAGCTTAGCAACTGGGTATAAAGAAATTAAATGTTTTTGAAACATTTCAGTTCTTTATGTTGACATGGTAAAATGAGACTGTATGGGTGATTTGATGTTTCGAAATAAAGTGGCGTGCAATATTCAATTTAGCTTACTTTTTATAACATGGAGAATTCAAGGAAGAAAATTGCTATTTGTTGTGCTAGATATATTTGTTACTCATTTTGATTAATGCATATTATGGTTCAGTATTATCAATTGTAGTGTGAACTCCATTACGAAATGACTATTTTAATAAGCACTGTCATATGTAAGACACATATGACAGTGCTTAAACTGGTATAGGGATAATGGATACTGGTATAGGGCTTGAGCTCAACACAAATAGGAATTTCTCCAATCTTCTAATTTACTCCATATCAAAGTAAACAAATATCGATTGGGCATAAAATGTCCGAGCCTAGCACGTTATAAACGGTCCTTCTAGTTGTTGTGATGAAAACCAAAAAATGTCGACATAAAGACAAACCTTCCCTGGACTTTACATACTGTTTCCGTATCAACTGTCTACATTATAACGATTAGCAAAGTACATAAATGTTCCATTGTAATAGTGATGGAGTGATGGACAAGACTTATTACCAGTCATGTGTCTCAGATTAGGGACGATGAATATTTATGATGAAATGGGTGTTCCTATTGTTACAGTTGATAATCTGATGGTACAGTTTTAGTCGTTGGTTATCGTTGACGTGAACATTTTAATTGTGTAGCTAGAGATATAGAGACTTATAATTATGACAGCAGCTGGCAGCAGAAAATAATCGAGCCATTTGTTTTGATGAGGTGGATGATGATGATTCTCTCCTGTTGCAATACAGATAAAACGTTTATTTACAGACATAATAAATTAACCTATAGTGATGACGATGAAAATGATATAAAAATATGCAAAGGTGTGGTATTGCCCCAGTCGGACTATGCAAAATTAAAACCAATACAAAAATTCTTCCTAATATTATTTATTTAAGCTGTTACATGACATTCTTAAATAATGTTAGTATGCCAATCATAAATTCTATTCTTTTTTAATTATAATAATAATAATTATCTTTATTCAGACATTTTAATCCTATACACATAATAATCACATGAAATCCATTTTATACATTCAACATTGCAATAACAACGGGCCCAAACTAGGCAAAGCCTGTATCTTGGGAACCCTAGCAGACAATCTGTTGTCAAGATATCGACTTAGCTATTCTATTCTAGTAACTAAAGTACATTTTCTACCTATTTGCTTTTTTTATTATCGGGAAGAATGACTAAAGCTTTTGCGATAGAGGACTCTATGCGTTGTTAGTTGACGAAAAATTAAGAATGGTACGTACATCAAAAGGAATGACGACGTGGACTCACAAAGATCAATCCAATAGAGCATAATCTCGCAAAGATCAATCGTACACAATGTTCTATATCTATAATTGTTACTACTATCTATTCTGTGCCATAGATTACATGATTTCGTGGAATAGTTAGTATGTTGGTATTTTATTGGAGACTTTTAAAAAGTGAGCGGAATTACACGCTCTTATTCCTCCAATCTATCATTGGACATCCACACAAACTAAACGGCAATGTTATAATTATGAGGCAAACACTCCACATCATCGCTTTCTATCAGGACAAATGCTTGCATATGGAGCATAAAAGAAAATGTTTATATATTCCACTAAGTCGCAATCACAGAAATCGAAATAATTAAACTTCCTCATACATTATACGTACTGTAAAGAAGCGAGAATTCCAGCTCGAGTTTATTTCACTATTAGAAAATCTGACAGTCTTTATATCTCATTATCACCTATCTGTGACAAAACTCTTAAGGTTCATTCTTAATTGAAACTAATCGCATCAAAGTTAGGGATTAGGTTGCAAATGATCTAAGTGAACAGGCTCCATCGTCAACTGCATTTCACACTTAGATGAGCAGGAGCGTGCAAGTGGCTAAACAAATAACCGAGTCACATAAAATCATCAGCTATCATAAACAGGACGCTCTGAAATTGGTTCATCACTAGATAAGAGCTACGATGTCACAGATCGACTAACCTAGGCTTTAACTTATACACATTTCTTCCGGAGTACATTCTATATAGGCCAAGCATGTTTACGTCCCTCGACCGCTACATCGCTTTACGACAGGTGAGATAGACTAGCGTCTTTACAAAAATAAATTATACAAATTAAAACAAAAAACAAACAAACGCATTTACACTCACAGCCCCACACTAAGTTCAAAGACTTGTATCGTGGGTGCAGGAAACATTCACATCACACACACATTACACCCAGAACCAGAAGCACAAATATCTCTTGGGACCCACGGCGCAGTCGGCGGAGACCTGTCCTCTACTACGCCAACTGATGATTCATATTTATTCACAACAATCTTCTTAGAAACCCCCAAACAGCGTTTTTAACATTTTACGATTTCACGACTGCTATAGATCTAACGACACCTTGGCAGCTCTTTGACAATAGCACGCATAAATACTTCGCTTCTTCAAATTGCGAATCTGCATCAAACATACTAGGTCAGTCTCGATTTATGAATTGAGGACTCTCGAAACTGTTTCTGCGAATAACACATTACTTGAACGATATTACGTAAAACAATTTTAATTAGAGGAATTCACGTTAGTAGCCATTTGAAAAATGAATGAAATATACGTCGCTGATATTCTTGCCAGACTTTTCTCGAGATGGCTGTAATTTTGCGAATCTGGCAGCAGAGTCATTAACTTTCATGAGTTTGGTTTTTTCACTTTGTTTTCACACTTTGGGGCCCATGTAAATAAACGATTTTGATTTTTAGTTTATAGGTATTTGATTTAAACTACGTATGGGCACAAATATTGCACTGCTTTTTTAACGTGGCAAGTGACAAATTTGTCATTGATGTAATTAATTATGTATCTTCGATGACAATACAATGATATGGTACCATGAAGCTGGGCTGATGATGAAGACGGAAGATGGCAATAGGAACTTCTAAACTTAACACAATAAACCCATCAAGTTTGGGCTCGTTTGATTCGTCTTGACAAGTTTTCAAGTCATACAAGTTTTTAGTGTTTCTTTTTTTTCAATTGGTAGAAACATGATTTTAGAAACTTCAAAAAGTATTACTTGTTTTTATTCAGTTTCCAATAAACAAATCAATTAATATTACACTACACAAAGCAAATCGAACCAGTCCGAGTTAGTAACAATACGCCTGCAGGAAAACAGATCGCAACAATACAAACGTTCCGATCAATTGATCGGCCAGACATGTGGTAGGAAGTAATTGAACTGATGGGTTCAAGATCACGGACGAATCAGTGAACTGTGCAAATTGTACTGAAATTGGTGCCTGTATATATCTTTAGTGTAAAAATCTACAACGTTTACTAGATATCAGTGAAACAATGCAAATTGTACTCTATCAAGTTAAAAAGTAGCCTGGTATTTGTTAATCCTAGGTATAATTTATGTAAATTCCAAATTTCATCCAAATCCGTTCAGCCATTAAAGTGTGAAGAGAGATACTTACACACAAACTTTCGGATTTATACTATTAGTAGGATTAGTAGGATATCAGCAGAGCGCAGTAAGTGTTTTGCTTCCACATTAATTATGCGTTCCGCAGTGGAACTTCTTGCCCGAGTCTGTGTTTTCCGTTAGGTATCCTACTTAATATTATAAATCCGAAAGTTTGTGTATAAGTGAACTAGTATGTTTGTTCCCTCTTCACGCTTTAATGGCTAAACGGATTTGGATGAAATTTGGAATGTACATAGCTTATACCAAGGATTAACACATAGGCTACTTTTTAACTTGATAGTAGCGGGCGAAGCAGCAGGGCACTGCTAGTATGGCATAAAAAATCTTAAATCAGCTTATCGTTTCGCATGGCATAACTAATATTATTTGCGTAGTAATAGTAGTTATTAACCAAGATAACGACTACGAACAACTAACAAGCACAGAATTTTAAATATCTTAGCCCATTTTTCCTGTAAGGCATAAGTTGATAACAAATTCTACGAACCCATATTATCTGTTCAAACTTGACACCATCAACTGACAAATTTACAAGTTCATTAGCGGTGCATCCTATTAATTAATTAAGCCTGTGATGATACATCGTTTTCTTTACGGCCCGATTCAGTTAACTAATTATGAGGTTATCTTCTTGTAGATGGATAATTAGTTGCATTTTTAAATAGAAGTGAATGTGCTGGTAGCTACGACAGACTAGTATATTAGATGATGTTAATTAAAAGAATTATTATGGCCTGAAACTAATTAAACTGGCATTTTTCTTTCTGAAATTAAAGAGAGAAAATCGTTTATTTTAATAAAATTTATTCCGATACTTCGTTTATGACATATTATGTTTTAGGAATAGATGTATACTTTATAGTATTTTTTACCAGCCGTGCCCCGCGCCTTCGCCCGCTATTATCAAGCTAAAAAGTAGCCTATGTGTTAATCCTAGGTATATTCCAAATTTCATCCAAATCCGTTCAGCCGTTAAAGCGTGAAAACGGAACAAACATGCTTACACACTTACACACAAGATTTATAATAATAGTAGGATATATTTATATCATTTTTCATTTTTTTCTTTTTGCGTTTGATGTGTGATACTAATAACATTATATAATTATCTGTATTGGGCTTGTTAAAATAATAAACACAAGCAAAGCTTAAAAAACCGACTTCACCGTTTATATTTTGGTTTTGACTGAACGATAACATTTGTATGGGACCACCTCTGAAATATAATTTACAAACAAAAAAAAAATCATCAAAATCGATTCATAATTGCCGGAAATGCCGCATAACATACATACAAAAAAAACGTACAGTCGAATTGAAAACCTTTTTTGAAGTCGGTTGAAAATGTAAAATTTAAAAATAGACCACATTTGGCTTGAAGCTGCCTCTTGTAACACAGTTTTGTAAAAAAAAACTATCTATGCATTAATTCAACGTTAATTTGTTCAGCAAACATCACAGAAGTAATTAGAAACAATAAAAAATCGCATTGTGAAAAGATAACAAACAATAAGTCTCGTTGTAAAACTAGGTAACGCAGCCAGCATTTTGGGCACACTGCCGAGTTTGTAAATAAATAGTCATATCCTAATTAATAAAATGATAGATATCAAACTAAATTATAAAGATCATTGATAAGAATCGATGGCCATAGTACGATCTTACGTCTATAGTATATATCTATGTAATAATAATATGTAATAATATATGTAGTTTATTTTTAACACCTATGTACTTTTGATGAATATCTGTATATTTATTTATTTAACTCTTTATTGCCCAAAAATGATACAAAGGGTGGACTTAACGCTAAAAGCATTTTCTACCAGCCTACCACTCATGGTTGAAAAGCGAAGGCTGTAGGCATGCATCAAAAATAATAAAGTGGTAAAAATATGGCACTATTAAAATAATTTTTGTATGGCAAAATTATTAAAAAAAAATAAAGATAAATAAAACTAAAATATAATATAGGTATATAAAAAAAAACAATACATAAACTATAATAGACGACGTAATACATATGAATACAACATTATATATTACATAAAATATAATTAATAGTTCTATTCTCTATTTATGATTTACTTCTTAGTGTACACCTCCGCCAGATGCTGTTCTTTATAAAAAAAATATACATCCATGCTAAGGTTGTCTGGAAGAGATTGCTTTATGCGATAAGACCGCCTATCGTGAAAACTCTATAACATTTATTTAATTAGTTAGTTTGTAAGATTTTTGTATTGGTTTTTCAATAAAGAGTATTTGTTTTGTATTGTATTGTATAATTGATTTTATTTATATAGCATTAGCCATGCTAGGCAGAACTATAGTGATAAATTTAGAAAGGAAAAATTATCGCTTGAGGCGGGATTTGAACCCGCAGCCATAGGGTCTCATTTTTCCTTTCTAAATTTATCACTATAATTTAGGTACGCTTCTCTATTTATTTTATTACTTAACATGTAATAATTGAACAGATACACTTACCTTTAAATACTAAACAGAGGTGAACGTTCTCGACAGAAATAAATCCAATAAATCATAACATTCGAGTTACTAACGATTGTATTTAGAGGAGGCAATTAACCAAACAATAATTACCGACTCGGCTTCCGTAGAGGAATTTAACGAATGATTTATTTACTAATACGTGGTTTTAAACTGAAATTATAATAAACTAATATGCGGTTGATAGTTAGTTAGTTAGTAGTAGTAGACGTCTGGAGTTTGAAGCCAATAAAACATTTAATTTATACTTATACGTATATATATATACACGTGATAAACATCCCGAGGTATTTATTTGGTAATAGCCGTGCCCGCTATTATCAAGTTAAAAATTAACCTAAGCTTATATGTTCATAATCATATGAATAAGATATGTACATTCCAAATTTCATCCAAATCCGTTCAGTCGTTTTAGCGTGAAGAGGGAACAAACATACTTACACATAAACTTTCGGATTTATAATATTGGTATGATTTGACGGCTTGGATTTTGAAATTAATAATTAACTTGCCGTGCCCCGCGGTTTTGCCCGCGTTTATCAAGTTTAAAAGTAGCCTATTATTAGGTATAAGCTATGTACATTCAAGATGTCATCCAAATCCGTTCAGCCGTTACAGTGTGAAGAAAATACAAACATACTTACACACTTAGGCATTTACATACTTACACACAAACTTTTGGATTTTTAATATGAGTGTGATTAGGACGGTGTGTGTGGCGTAAATAATCCTATCCTACTAATATTATAAATGCGAAAGTTTGTGTGTGTGTGTGTGTGGTGTGTGTGTGTGAATGTTTGTTACCACGTATCTCCGTAACGAATAAACAGATTTTGATGAAATTTAGAATGTAGATTGTTTAGGTTCCGGAATAACACATTGGCTACTTTCTTACTTACTTAACGCGGGCGAAGCCGCGTGGTACGGCTAGTTTGTATAAAATTTAATTGTTTAGTAATAAAATTGGAATTACTGACACAGGATCGAGTTAATGACAAATTATCTAGCTTTCTGTACCTCTTTCTTTCATCGCTGTGTTGTGAGTATTGTAGCCAACATAATAACTAATCTCAAACTAACATGACTATGATATCTATGATTGTCATATACGTAAAATACACATAGAATGAATGACTTACAAGGAAAACATAATTTCCAAGCGCTACCAAACGAAAGGTTTTTGAACTTGATTCGTTTTCGAAAATATACTTACACGTAATCTAAATAAAGACGAGTATCGTGGCACCGGGCCACCTCTTCAATTACACAAATGTATCGGCTTTATGCACAATCGTCGAATAGTTGAGAGCGCGTGCCAATGCCATAGCTCTTGCGGGCAGGTTGGCAACAGATTTGTTGATTCTGGGAACTTTGGATGGCACAGATCATAGGCTGATGAGATCTATTAGTATAAAAAAGAGCTAGTGCCGTCCTTTTCTCTTTCATACAATTGTGCAAGAGAGAGCGCCCTATATTAGACATTCTCAGTGAACAGGGTATACAGTCGAATGTTGGCTAGTCCAATGATGAAGGAAACAGACTTGCTGTTTCCCAACAGAAGCCTCCTGATAAATTGCAACACGCCTACAAAGAAAGACTTTAAATAAATAATACGCCTTATTCCTGTGGTATAAAGTTACAGTTCAACAGCAGGAATGATTGTGACCACAAATATGACATCGCCTATTAACTCTGAAAGCACGTGAATATTGTCTCATTAAAAGTTTAGTTGGGTCAAGACATTGTCCGAAAAATTTCAACCAAAGACAACTTATGGCTGTGGAAGCTGGAGATCTCGCGTATTTTTGGAAATGGCTGAAATATGTTTTCCTACGTTTTGAAACCCCATATCTACAACATATTGAAAAAAATCCAAAAACTGATTCGACAATTAAAATCTATACAATTATCAAACCGGCTCACAAAATTTCACGAGAATCAGTTGAGAAATGCGACCTGTAGAAGAGAACATCCGGAAATCCGGACATACGAAAGCAATTTTGCCCAAACTGAAGCAGATAAGTTTTGCTCACGCTTCAACTAAAATCTCGTTGATCTAGTTGATCTCTATTCTGCAATCAAACTAAGAAAATAGCAAGCGTTTCTCCATTTTTCTCGCTTTTAATTGACAAGGTTATAGGCGCCCTACTTGAATTTGTGTTTATACTGCCAGCTCTTGTATGAGAAGGCAGTCTAGTGCGATTTTCAACTGAGTGCTACCCTGCCCTCGAACAAGAAATGCCTTCATGTGGCTCGAATAAACCTGGCTCCAGAACTGCTACTACCCCATTCGACAAGCAAGCAAGAAATCCCTTCATAATATTGAAATCCACATTATCGCATAACTTGTTCGGATCATATCAACCAACACGCCTCGACAGTTTGTCATATATTAAATTCATAACTAATAGGAAATTTGAGAAATATTATATTTGTTGTATGTAATGTCTCTTTGTCACCTTGTACAGTGGGTAAATTACCGTAATATGAACAATAAAACCATGACGACCCAGTTGGTGCAGTGGACAGGTCTCCGCCCTCTGCGCCGTGGGTCCTGGGTTCGATTCCCGGCAGGAGCATAAAGGGATATTTGTGTTTCTGGTTCTGGGTGTAACATGTGTGTGTGTGAATGTTTCCGGCACCAACGATACAAGTCTTTGAACTTAGTGCGGAGCTGTGAGTGTGAATGCGTCAAAAGACGTTTTTCAGCAAGGGCTTTAATTTCATTCAGTAATGTGCAGTATAATTGTACTTTCAGAATAGGATTCTCATGAAATAACAAATACTTATGTGGTGTTTGTTAACTCATTGCATAGGTGGTTCAAGTATAAATAACATTAAATTGTTATGTATCAATTTAAACAAATGATCCATGCCCCAAAAGTTGCTCTAAGCGCTTGTAATTTAAAAGCCTTTGAGAAAACTTATTCGAGCATCAAAATAAATCCATGCTTCCAAATCTAATTCTGGTACATTATTATCCTGAAACATGCTGATCGGGAGCATCGTTAAAGAGTTCGTAACAGTCGTCATACGATCAAATAAACAACTCAAGTTCTAATCTCACAGCCGACCAAAACTGTCATCGTATTAAGCAGCACTAAAATAAACCTAAATAACCTAAAAATAAAAGATATAATACAAATAGAGCGACTCGTAAGCGCCGACCGTTGCTCGTAAATATCGCAATGCTTGTGGAGTTGATCTGTACTATTGCGAGTCGCGAGAGGGACGGTGCGTGGAACTGCTGACATGGAATCAATCAGGACCACCGTTCCATGTATTACCAAAAATTAGGAGAGCTTATGTCCAAAATCATACCAATATTCTTTGATAAGTGTTGATAGGAGAGGCTACTGGTACACGGCCTCTAGGCTAGATGACATTTATAAACATAAACGGTTTCACACTGACAGCCCCACACCAAGTTCAATGACTTGTGCTGTGGTGCCGGAAATATTCACATCACACACACAACCACTACCATAACCAGAAACACAAATTTCCTTTTGTTATAATTATAGCTGTGCTCCGTAGCTTCGTCCACGTTCATGATGATGATGATGAATTAGGATAGAAAGAAATAGAAGAAAAATAGGTGCCTGGTACCAGAATTTATTAATAAATCAATATAAGTACATGTACAAACCTATAATCATAGCAAAGTTTATTTCAAACAAACCTTGTCCATATAATAACAAACAAAAAATAATTACAGCCATACCGGTCGCGCCGTCCTCAAGTGATTTAGTCTTTGTCAAGTGATGATCTCAATTGATATTTTTTTATATAAATATTTATCCCGTAAGTCTCCAACAAAATAAAGTGACAATGCTACATAATAGGCCCTCCATTGTTTCACTTTGATGTCACCGTCTATTCACTACTACGGTATAGAAAATCACAAAAAAAGTACTGCAACATCAACCTAAATAAAACAAAGTAATCAATACTTGAAACGAAGCCCTAAGTACACCAAGTGAGTGATAGGTATGCAGTGCGGTGCGAAAGACGAGTCTCATAGATGTTTATATCGGATGAGTCAGTCATTAACAGAGACTATATTACTAGAGAGAAATCTTAAATATAACTAGAATTACTGCACTGATGAAAATGATAAGATTTTCTTATTTGACATATCAATATATATAAAAATTAACTGACGTTTGCTAGTTTCACAAAAACTCGAGAACGGCTTGATCGATTTAGCTGATTCTTTTTTGTTGTGTTCGTAATTGTCAGGGCAAGATTTATAAGTAACTTTTTTTCTAATCCAGCGAAAATTGCAACCGCGCGAAGCCGGGCGGATCGTATCGATATACGTATTAGAAGATTGTTGTATTTGAATAAAACGTAGATTAAGTTATTTAAAATATCGATATAAAAATAACTGTGATCTCTATCACGAGAACAAAAAATATTGAAATCGATACGTTTATAATTATTTACTTGTTTAATTACTGTAAAGATTTTAATTATAAAATATTTCATTTCATTTCTTTGGGTGATAGCTTAATTATGTCCAACGTTCAATAGTCCTACTAATATTATAAATGCGAAAGTTTGTGTGTGGGTATGAATGTTTCTTACCACGTATCTCTGTAACGAATCAACCGATTTTGATGAAATTTGGAATGTAGATTGCTTAGGTTCCGGAATAACACATAGGCTACTTTTTTAAACTAACGCGGGCGAAGTCGCGAGAAACGGCTAGTTTCAAATAAAGCACAAATACTCAGACGATAGCCTCGACCCAGCCTTGAATTCGAATAAAATCGAATTACACCAATTGATTCGAACATGTCCAAGTTATTACGGGAATAAGGCGACAATGGACACTGTAAGTGACACGGAGGTCGATTTCATTGCAGACATTGCAACCTCAATATTAGTTCAACTGCAGACTGTGTCTACAAAGCAATAAACCACCTTGTCACAATAAATTGAGCCAGTGATACACGAGTTCGAAAGATACCCGCAAGATGTAAACTCTACTATGCACAGGGCTCACGTGGATTACAACCTCATCCTTCTAGCATATTCTGGAATGGTCCTATAGGGTTTGTGCGGGCATGTGTAAAGTTAACACGTCAACATACTCATTCCTGAAAGGTGGTAGGAGTAAACAATGACATATACACACATTGGTGACGGTGTCGGTTTAAATTATAATTGTTTGTTTTCATTAAATAAAAAGGTGTGAAGATGTTGTTAGTTAGTCAATTACTTTTTTATTTTACGCTATATGGTGGACATTCCACAAATGTGCACTAAGCGTTTTTCCTCCACATTCATTGAACGAACGCCAAGGAATGGAACTCCTTACCTGAGCCGGTGTTTCCTGATGAGTACAATATGGGAGTCTTCAAGTCGCGAGTGAATAGGTATCTTCTAGGCAAGCTTGCTGCATCGTCGACCACATCGTCGCTTACCATAAGGCGAGACGGTGATCAAAAGATTGCCTATCTTGAAAAAAAAAAGTTACATCGCATAATTTCACAAACTGTATATAGAAATACTGTACTTCTAACTATAATTAACTGCATTAAAATAGTATCTGAGAACTAAGATTTATATGAAATACCAAATTGTAGCGTTTGTCTAACCTGTTGGTAATGTGATCAATTGATCATGTTAGTTTATTTTGAAACCAGTTTGCGCTACCCTATTACGAGCTTCAATACTTTTAATTACCATATTATTTATAAACCCAAATAACACGTTCTATTTATTTTATATTATTGACAGATATTACTATTATTTGAATAATGAAACCAATTATAGTTAGATCTCCAAAAGTCCATCTACTAAGACTTATTATAAATTACGACCACACCTAAATACTAATGTTATACTTTTCTGTTTACGATTTGTCTTCTCAATCACAACCCCATACATATTTTGAATAATTGTGTCGTAGTTAATGGGAACATTCACATCACAACCAGAAACCAAAAAAACATTTTTTTTTTGGGGGAAATCTTGTGTTTGTATCAGGCATCGAACCCGACACCCTGTGCTTAGAAGGCAGATGCTCAGCCAACTATGCAAACGGGCAGACTAAGTTCTTTAATGTTAGATGTAAAATAAATTGTAAAACTTCGGTAATACTGTAGAACACCTGTAAATTAAATTTACTGCTCAGGTTTGCACAAGTGTATGAAAGCAGATAATTACATTTTATGGGCATATTTTACAGGAGGTAATATTTATAAACCTAATTATTATAATCATAATCATAATTCTTCGCGCAACTATGTTGATTGTGGTGTGGTAAAAGATGTCGAACATGATCTATGTGTTTTTTTATGCAAAATAGGCAAGCATTTGACTACTATCTCACCTGATGGAAAGTGACGATGCGGCCGAATATGTGACATGCTTGCCTAGAAGATACTTATACACTCTTGACTTGAAGACTCCCAGATTATACCCCTCGGGGAACAATGACGCAGGCAATAAATTCCACTCCTTCATCACGGATGATGAACGTAGAAGCAAAACGCTTCGAGCGAACTGGAGGTATGTCAACCATTAATGACGTTTGACAGTTTGTCTGGTTGTTAGATGGTAAAATGGGCATGGTGGAATTAACTCATGTAATTCCTGCGCACACTCTCCAAAATGTAAACGGTAGAATACCGTGAGTGTGTCCGGAACGCTGCCTACACACGTACTTACTTTGGAGCTGTCATCAGTGGTATGGATATCGGCCTTTGTGACAGTTAACTGACAGATCCAACGTCAGAAGGTGCAAAACTATTACATTGTTTGTACGAATTAGCTTTAGTTAACAGTGCTTTATAATATTATTAACAGTCTTCTCGAGACCATGGCCAATGCAACTTGGCCGAAACGTCGAGGTAAATATAAATAGTTTTTTAGCGCGATTAAGTCCCGAGATATTACCTAAACTATGTGTTCGAATCGCGAAAGTTTAAAAATTACAATATTATTATGTTTATTTTTCTTACAGGTAGATGCGGTCGCTAAGTAACAAAGCTCTTCGAATAAATTAAAAGAAACCTTTACATTAAAATTTAATCCTTTTTTTTTGGCTTCGCAATTTACGTGCATTCAGCCAGTGTCAAGTCATATCCTGGTAAAGTGGTAGAAACTAGTACTTCAATGGACTTGGAACAATAAAGATAAGCGAAAATCAGTTTTTCATCTTTGTTTGATTTGCCTACAGTCATGTACGGCAACTATTAATGGTTAATGATCCACCGATATTACATATTAACACTAGAAGAATAAGCTTTGGTAAATAACAAAAATCAACAACGTCAGTTTCGCTGCAAAACCGCATTCCTAATTTAAATATTAACAATACCGAAATCGCCACGTGGATTTAAGAGTCACAATCCAAAATAGACGCTACCTTCCTTCCTACCCAATTGCCCATAGTATTGAAATAAATGTCAGGAGCATCAATTAAAGCTGGCCAATTAAGAGTCGAATGCACACACTGAGGGTTCCGTACTCACTATTACATACCTTATTTCTTATTTTTCTTTAGAGTCTATGACTCTAATAAGAATTACAGTTTTGACGAGAGAAACAAAATTGTTTGAACTGCCCGCTGGCTTAGTTGGGTGTGCGTTCGCCTTCTAAGCAGCGGGTATCGGTGTCAATTCCCGGTGAAAACACAAGTTTTCTTCCCAAGGGATAGTTGTTTTTCAGGTTCTGGGTATCATTGTGGTTGTGGTGTCAATGTTACCTGCGCTCACGAAAAAAGTCATCGAACTTAGTGTGGGACTGTGAGTTAAAAGCGTTTATGTTTAAATTTTTTTACGAGTAAATTTTTCTTTTTAAGTAGGTACAATATTATTTTTTTAATAAGTAAAGAAAATACAGATTTAACTAAACTACTAACCTAATACAAAAAGTCATTAAGTAGGTACATCTATTATTTTTTTTAATAGATTCATTAACTTTCATGAGTGCCTCTTTGGGGCCCATGTGAATAAACGATTTTGATTTTGATTTTTCAAATCATAAAGTCCCAGAGATGCGCCGCGCGGACGTAGGCTTAGCAAAAGGCCCTTTGCACCAAGGGACGCGGAACCCAAAAAAATAAACCAAGTTTAAAACGATTGGTGTATTAAAGATGACCTCGCAACAGGCAACACTTCGCTAATACGTTGTGTAAGCTTACGACTCGATGATGTCAACAGTCAACCGAATTGAATTCAATCAAGTATACGAGTTATACGACTTTTATTATAGGCCTTCAAGTGACGGGCGTATATTCAATAGCAAATAAAATAATTACGCGGCGGATATCAATTAGGCGAAGATTGAAGTGTTGATTGATCAACATATTAGTGGAATTGGCTCAATTGCCAATAAAGGAAGGGCAAATAATGCGATTGGGTTGTGCGAATCAATCGTATTAAGAACAGGCTGAGCATCGGTCGGAGCTCTATTGTCATCACATTGATTGATATGAAAAAAAAAAACATTATAGAGTGTAAGCCGTAGCCCATAGGTGGGCGTTAAACGTAGTAAAATTGTGTTGGTTACGCGAGTATTAGTAATTTTATTTATGTTTAAAAATTTTTATATAAAAATGCGCGGCCGAGTTTCTTGCCAGGTTCGTATTGAGATGGCTGTAATTTTAAGAATCTGGCAGTAGAGTGATTTACTTACATAGGTGCCTCTCTGGAGCATGGGCTCCAGAGAAATCAAATTCAAATTCAGAATCCTTTATGTACCTACATGGGTACATAAAGGATTTTTAAATTTGAAGAAGGTGGTGCGTGCCATACTTTAAATTCGAATACTTTGGTTTTTCGTTTAATTCTCTAAAAGTAAGAAATATATCAAAATGTTGGTTAATTAGCGTATAATAAACTAGGTCTTATATATGTAAGTATTTATTAACGGCATAAGACTAAGGCTAATTCAACACAAAATCCAAAATAAACTCAATAAGTCATAATTTTCGCCGAAAAAATATATCAAGTGAAACTCAATTTATCGTGAAATTGCCTTATTAGAGGATAGATAAAAGTCTGAAAAATAATACATTAAAGTTACACATTGATATGCGGTTAACTTTCAGGATTGTCTCTTTGGGGCCCATGTGAATAAACGATTTTAAATTTAGAATTTGACAGGATAAGTTAAGTTATCGACTTATTATTACGAAATATTACAATGTTTAGGGAGCTTGCTCTTAATGTGAGTCGTATTGCGCTGTTAACGGTTGTAAGTTTTAAAGAGTTTAAATATTTAAATTGGAGATGTCGCCTTAATTGATGTATGAATGGCAACTGACAACGACTTTTTAATTAACCTTATATACGTTCACACGCCCTCTTTGGGAGTCCATAGCTCGCTATCTACCTAGCGCGAAGCTCAGTTCCAATATACCAGATGTAGGTAAATGCTTTTTTAGGGTTCCGTACCCAAATGGTAAAAACGGGACCCTATTACTGAGACTTCGGTGTCCGTCCGTCCGTCTGTCACCAGGCTGTATCTCAAAACGGTGATAGCTAGACAGTTGAAATTTTCACAGATGATGTATTTCTATTGCCGCTATAGCAACAAATACTAAAAATAAAATAAAAAAAATATTTAAGGGTAGCTCCCATACAACAAACTTGGTTTTTTATAGATAATGGTACGGAATCTTTCATGCGCGAGTCCGACTCGCACTTGGCCAGTTTTATTTAAAATTCTTGGATACATGTTCGTCACTATTTTCTTCCACCAGAAGACATTTGAGCTTCTGGTTCTGGGTGTGATATTAATAAAATAGGAGATAAAAAAGTAAAGCATATGTATAGAGTACGTTGAGCAGTTCTGGATTAAGATATATCCGTCCGCCCACGGCACTCATATTTTTATGACTTGTGTATTTCTTTTTCTTACTACACAATAAAAAGAACTATCAAAATCTAAGTGTCAGTAATTCGACACCACGAGAAATAAAAAAAAATTTTTTATTGGACCGCCCTGTAAGGACGTAAAGAGTCGTGTCTTATACATATACCGTACTTATACATATTACGTACTTATCTGTATAGTCATATACGGTGGGTCTGTTGTTGACAACCCTACCTCATCGAGGATTAAGATGAGATCGATATAGGATGTTGCGTGTACCAGTTACCTTAGTTGGTTGAGCGTTCGCCTTCTAAGCAGGAATATCGGGTTCTATTCCCGGCGGGAACACAAGTTTTCTCCCCAAGGAAAATTTGTGTTTCTGGTTTTGATTGTGATTGTGTTTGTGATGGGAATGTTTCCGGCACCCACGACACAAGTCATTGAGCTTAGTGTGGGACTGTGAGTGTGAAAGATTTTACGTTTACGTGTAAAAAAATGCTAAACAAGTAAATTTACAAAAAAAATTAAAACCCGACTGCGTAAAAGTTAATTCACTTTTTATTTTAAACTTCTTCGTTAATACGACCTATCATGCGCTGGTATAAGAACTTTATCGCAGCTTTTTTATCACAATATGTCGTCAGGTGGTCGCCATTTTGATTGCTTCCTTTAGTGACACTCACAAAATTAATACACATCAAATGACGTAAAAATCATAAAAATCGGTCCACACGTTTGGTCTCCAGAACGCCACAAAAGAACAAACATACATAAACTGATAAACGCATAATCATCATTTGCGTCGCGCGATTTAAAAAATGAGGGTTGTCAAATCCTAGCCAGGAGCATTTTGTACAGGAGACAAAAATGAGTAATTATTTAGGAGAAAATCACTTTATCGAGCACTAAAATACATCCTGATTTGTTTAGCATAATTTTTACACACATCACCCCCATATAGGTCTCATCTTTGTACTCAAGGAGGTAGGGCTGCCGACAACCGGCCTGCGGTCTATTACGCGAATGCGACAGACGCAATAACATCCATGTACCTGGAAACGTCAAAATTTGGCACACCGCACCCACGAGCGCGTGTCGATAAAAATTTTACGCTTTTCCTATTCGTGGGACGTCGGAACTAGATCACATGAGCTTTAACTAGCTAATTAGGTTGCCAGAGAAAGCAACAGAATTGTTAATTAATGGTTAATTAATACCTTCGTTGAGTTGCGGTGATCCGATGGCGCATTTTGTAAATTATGATCAGTCATATTGAGCAGGGGTATGTGAAACTTATAGTAGTTGATGCTGAGTTTAGTTGATTCGGCTCAAAATTGGCAAAGTCCCAGTTTTACCATTATGTTTTCCCTTTAACGAGAATAAAACATAAAACATGAACATAAACGCTTTCACACTCACAGCCCCACACTAAGTTCGATGACTCGTCGTGGGTGCCGGAAACATTCACATCACACACACAATCACAACCAGAACTAGAAACACAAATTTTCCTTAGGGAGAAAACTTGTGTTCCCGCCGGGAATCGAAGCCGATACCTTTGCTTAGAAGGCGAACACACACCCAACTGAGCTAACGAACAGTTCAGAATAATGTCCCATTATGCAAAGTTTAACTATATAGGACCAGTTTTCATGAAAAATAATTTATCGTTTTGTCGCTTATGTTCCGTGGATATACGAGTGCGGACCCAACATCTATTCTAGACATCCTTTGGATTTAACTTTGTTTGTTTATAAACTTTTATTGTTTAAACAATTAAGCCAAGTTTTGAGACTTGGCTTGGTTAGTAAATTATCATTCCGATATTACTCCGATCTTAAGTTTGTGGTCACGCTATGATTTATAATACCAAAAATTATCCAAATCGAATCCGCAACGCGTCCGCATCGATAAGAGGTTGAATCTAAACGATTACCAACGCCAGAGCGTAATGTGGTTTCTTCTAATTAGCGTTAAAATTGCAATCCTTGTGATGGTAAAATTAACTGAGCAAACATTATTAAGGAGAACGTTTGTTTTGTCCCCACACCTAAGTATGAAAAAGCACACCAGCAAATTGTTTCGTAAGATTGTTTTAACACATATGCTATTCTGTACGTATGTTTAAAATTTGTACTTAGGATTTTGAGAAAAAGCTTGTGGGTTATTTATTTGAATTATTTTCTCCGATTTCATTTATTGTTCTTCAATCTTCATTTGTTTTGTTTTTTCCATTTTCATTTGTTTGATTATAATCTGTACAATCTATAATTAATAATTATTTCAATTACACTGTCCTGCTAAGAACGATATCGCGCCGCGCCTCGTTATACGCCAACGTCAGACACTTTACACCTTAGATTTTATACATTTTTGTATTAATTTTGGCTTCGCAATCTTGTGCATTTAGCCAGTGTCAAGTAATAATATATTTCAAGTGTTTCATCATTATATTTCATATTAAAAGTCCTTGTCACAAGTCCAAGTCAAGTACAAGAGTCAAGGTCCAGTTAAAGTCAAATCATACCCTATTAAAGTGGTAAAAATTGAATTTGGTAGCAAAGGCGAAAATCACGTTTTTCAACTTAGTATAATTTGTCTACACTTATGCAAGTATACTAAGTATTAACGGTTAATAATCCACCATTATTACACATTAACACTAGAAGAATCGCAGGTTTTGGAAAATTATACAAATATAACAACGCCATTTTTTCACTTTCGCGGCAAAACTCTCCGACCTTAGATTTAACAGAGAAGATAAATAATATATTTTAAATTTTAAAAGAACAGTCTCAATTCGAATAATATCCCAAGAGGATTCGGGCTTTACAAATTTCTCTATATGATGACGTACTCCTCAATATCTTTCAACAGCCGTCATCGATATAAGAGACTTTCAAAGGCTACATTCACCAGATACAAGAGATCACCTGACCCAATTAATACCATTCGTTGTATCGAAGTTAACTGCACTTGAAATAACGACTCTCTTTGATCCAGGAGCTGTGCTTAATAATTATAGACGTGGCTAATATTAACTATGGTTTGCGGGTGCTTTTTATAGACAAGAATTTCATGAAGCTGTAGGCATAGACTTTTGTATTGAAACACTGTATTTTGCTGCCGACTTCACAAAAAAGGAGGAGGTACTCAAGACGAATGTATTTTTTTTATGTGTATTACCTCATACATCCGTTTGACGTGAACCGATTTTGAATTATTTTTTTTGTTTGAAAGACGTTGATTTCTAATTGATTAAGATCTGATCAGTAGTTCTTGAAATATCGTCAATAATGCGTGTTTAGTATATCTAATCTGATCAAAGTTCCGAAGATAAAGCGGTGGAGTCGGTTTTTTTAAACTGTGCTCGCGTTTAATTATATAGGATCGTTAAAGTTATACAAATATTTTTATTGAAATAATAAGTGCACCGTTGATGTTGAATCCATATGCTCCGGAACTAAAAAGAACAGCCCGTTGGTAGAGATGGGTGCGCGCTCGCCTTTTGTTAAAAACAAGTTTTCTCCCCAAGGGAAATTTTGTATTTCTAGTTCTAGGTGTACTTGTGTGTATGATGTGATTGTTTCCGGCACCCACGACAAGTCACCGAACTTCGACATCGGGGCTGGGAATGTGAAAGATATTAAAAACAAATCAAAAATTGACATTTGACCACTGTCTCACATGGTAAGTGACGATGCGGTCGACGATGAAGCACGTTTGCCAATAAGATACCTTTTCACATGAGACTTAAAGCTTCACGTGAATAGGAAATCGTAGCCTAATTGAATTAAATGGAGCAATAAATAAGTCAGACGTTGATGTAAAACATCGTAATCTTCCAGCGATAATAAAAATAAATGATTCTATTACGATATATGGGTTATGTTATAATGTCCTAAATAGCATAGTCACGGATATGGCGGGAAATTAAAAACAAGCTCTATAATAATTAAACGCAAGCCAGAACATCGTCAAAATACGCATTATTCGTCACAAAATAGACATTATTTACGATATTTCAGGAACTACTGATCAGATTTTGATCAAATTTAAATGGAACCAATTAGAAAGCAACAGCTTTCAAACTAAAAAAAAAAATGTCGAAATCGGAAAAAAATTATACGGTCGACTTGAGTACGTCCTCCTTTTCTGGGAAGTCGGTAAAAAATATGATATTTTGCAATCATATCCTGGGGGTCTATTCCAGACATAGATTATCTTAACATCGACGTCGAAAAAGAACGATTTTATTTTCTTATGAACCATCGAATCAAATGAAATGTCAACCAATCGACTGTCGAATCAACGTCGCATCAATTCGAACAATCGTAGTTTGACGACCAGGGGGTCTATTCCGGGCGTCACATCGACGTCGAAATAGAACGATTTTCTTTTGTTATGAACATCGAATCAACTGAAATTTTAACCAATCGACTGTCGTATCGACGTCGCATCAATTCGAACAATCGTATTTTGACGACCAGAATAGACCTACTGAATCGATCACTTATCCTACCAACGCAACGTGTGCATTTTTAAGACTGTACCCGACTGCCAAGGAAGGGTTATGTTTTTCGCGCGTATCTTGTATATGTATGTAAATGAATATAAGTATATAGGTACATTTTAAATTCCTTTATTACCTCGTTTCTTCCAACCGGCTGGATGGATTTCGACAGTTAAGGAATTGTTATATTCGTCTTAAAAATTCAAGTTTCCATAGATACTAAAATGGTATGGATAGTGATTGAAAAAAAAATACAAAATGGCGGATTTTTGACACGAAAAATAAAAAAATACCAAACCGGATATTAGAATGAAGTAAATGAAAAGGAGATTACATTAAAAGTAGGTTCATATTTTTCCCAGTCGGGTTTTTCGATATTTTAGTTAATCAATTTCACCACTTTTCATCAGGTGAGTTTTGGTGAAATGCTTGCCTATCGAGTATAAAAAAAAGGCTTTGACGTAAGTAAATACTAGCAGTTAGAAAATATATTTTTTTTATATATTCTAGATAGGTATATAAATTTGACTTTTTAAATCTAATTATGGCATACGCGATTTAACATCTGCTATACTTTTACTTCGCTATACGTGCCTATATGCTGCAGCATACGCTTTATTATCGTCCGTGACGGAAGGCACCCTGCTCTTTATACAAATCGACCATATGTGATGAAGGAAGAACTAGCTAATTACATAGATAGAGGAATGTAAGCAAATATAATGCGGATTGTAAGCATTGAACCTACGCACTATGCACAGGCAGGGTGGTCTACATCGTAGAGATGAGATACGGCATACGGATCGGATGTTCGATTTACGGATGCGGATGATAAATTGTTTCGTCTTATGGAACTAAAACTTGTTTATTTATGGCATGTCATCAATATTTCGTAATCCGAGATAGGTAATAAAAGCTTTTTCCTTGAGGACTAAATTTGTCTTTCCACCGGGAATCGAATCGGGCCCGCACCGTAGAAGACAGATACGTGATGAACTACGTCATCGGGCACTTCAATTATTTTTTTATTGATAAACCGAAGACACAGGCGAAAAGATATTGCTTCAAAACTGGGACCGCGGTCCTATAGTCGCCTGATGCGTTTTTTTTATATTTTTTTTTTAGACAGCTGGGACCAACTGCAATATGGACGAGAAATCTGTACAGTTTAACAGTTAGACTTAATAATTAAAATGTATTTCAATAAAAACCATTAATGGCGAAATAAAATAATCTATGTATATTTTCAATTTGTCTAAATTAGTCAAATAATAACCAATGCTTATATAATATAACGGGCTATACCCGGCATGCATTGCAATGCCACGTGACTAAATTATTACATCCTTCGTGTTTATGTGTGCCTAGTACTTTGTCAAATCCGAGTGACGTATTCCTGTCCGTAAAAAATTGATATTTTTTTGCATTTTTTTTGTGAATCAATATTTATATTGCTTGAATCTAAACCATTCTTGAATCCACCTGATCATATCCACATACAAAAAATGACATTAAAATCGGTCCAGCTGTTTAGGAGGAGTTCAGTCACGCGTACAGAAGAATTATATATATAAAGTTATGATGATGACCAGATAGTGGCTATTAGCGATACGGTCTCATAATTTTTGTAGTCTATTAAAGTCGGCACTCAATAATCGGTTATGTAAAAAAGTTATATTCAAATACCTACCTATTCAAAATGCTATCATCCCGTGAGACGTGGTACAGTATCATCCCTAGAGACGAATGCTTGATCGTCGTGTGCCGGCAGTCGGTATGTCTCGCGTGTCCGATCTTTAAATAGCTCTCTATGTACGGGTGCTAGATGCCGTCTACGTTTGAGCTGGAGATATTTTTTGCTAGACATTTCACAGCGAAAGTGTGAGAAGGTCCAACGATGGGCATAGGAACGGTAATTGAGACGATTAGTGACTTTCATTAGCAATTTTAAAATTTTCTTACAAAACAAAATACATAACTACAACGTCTTTTTTTTATTTTGGCTTCGTAATCTTGTGCATTTAGCCAGTGTCAAGTAATAATATATTCCACGAGCAATTCTTGTATACACACATATATATTATTATATATAATCTGAATCTCGGAAACGGCTCCAACGATTTTCATGAAATTTAGTATGCAGGGGGTTAAAAGTCCTAGTCACAAGTCCTAGTCAAAGTCAAGTGAAAGAGTCACGTTTACAAAGTATTAACGGTTATTAACCCACCAATAGTTTTAAATTTGTTTTTTAATAATATCATTAAGTTCCTTGCTCCTCAAAATTTGGATTATCTGTAAATATTTTTTGTCCATTTAATAAAAAATTACGTAATAATAATATGTATACGTGAATATGAAACTTAAAATAAACTGAGTATGGAATTTCAAATAAAAGATATAGATAGTATTCCCTTCATTTTGAAATCTGTTATAAATATCACTGGCAACACAGCATTTTTCTAGTTCTAACACCCAAAGATGAATAATGTTCTAAATAACATACAGCAAACAAATAAGTTCATGTAAAAATTCCAGCTGTTGGGTCGGCGACGTGTTGAAATTATATTGGTAGGAGTTATGTTTATGTATGTATGTACAGACGGAAACCAGCCGTTTTAATGTGGAACATACTGACCTATAAAGTGTTGCCATGTTGAGTCCGGCAGGCCTACAGGCTCGAGAGAAAGAGATTAGTCATGCTAGTATAGGGTTGCCAGAAAGAGAAATATTATTGTTGTCATTCCTGTTATGTATTCGAATTAAGGGGCCTGCGGAGGTTGATTTGCCCATACAATCGTAATACCGAAATTATTTATAATTCAAGCATATTACCACCATACTGTGCTGTTATTCAGATTTAAACGTATTAATCTAGGTTACTGGATAGTTTTTATTCCAAAATAATTACCTAAAACGAAATATAAACCAATTGATTTTCACACATTATTACGACGTAAATATCGCATATTTAACTTGTTCGTTTTGTATTAAAAACTAACACATTTCTTTTGTCATTACAACAGGAACATAGATTATCATTTCAAGGTACTATTAATGCAAAAAACAATGGCTAAACATTACATTTTCATTCATAATTTTTGGTATTACGGCACCTATCATAATTTGTTCGGTCGGTAGTGCTATCGCATCAAGCATGGGCACAGTTTGCCAGTTAAACAGAGACAGCCTATAGATCGTTTCACAGACTACCCCGGCCTCTTAATATATAGACATTAATTCGCCCTTGTACTTTTAATCAGCTGCGCGATGCGAAGGAAGGTATGTGCTTATCAGTCTATGGATGTTTGTTTGTTTGTGGCGTTTCAGAGACCAAATGCGTGGGCCGATTTTGATGTTTTTTTTATTAATTTTCCGAGTGTGACTAATGACATGGCAGTAATTAAATTTCAACATGGCGACCACCATACGCCATCTCTTGAAAAATAAAGTCGACGAACTGTGTCAAAGTGAGATTATTGAAAAGGTATTTGAAACGGAAATGGCTCCAACGATTTTCATGAAATTTAGTATGGGGGTTTCGGGTGCGATAAATCGATCTAGCTAGGTTTCATTTTTAAGTGAACGACATTTACCAAAAAAAAAAACCTTAAAATGTTACAAGTTATGCCAAATTCTGATAACTGGTAGCCCTAGACTAATAGTGCTGAAAAGCTCAATTGTCGGATAAGTCGGTCGTAAAGCGAAACGAGCAGTGAGATAGGACCACCAAGGTTAGCTTTTTATTACAATTCATTGAATTCGTAATTAAATGTAAATTAAATGTTTGGTATTAGTTATCACAAAATTGGAGGATATGAACACGAAACAAAGGTAAGAGGAGGACAAAAGCGAGAGATTGCCGGTAACTTTTTTGAATAGTACATTTTTTAATGCTAAATAAGCATTTGACCACTATCTCACCTAATGGAAAGTGATGATGTGGCCGAAGATGTGACATGCCTAGAAGATACCTATTCATTTGATATTTGAAGATGAAGACTCTCAGATTATGCCTTTCGGGGTATCAAGACGCAGCAATACTATAACGATGCTGTTACTATACTATAATATTATATAAATAATATCTAATAAATAAAATATTATTTGTTATCCGTATTGGGTCTTCACGATACAGGCTTGCCTAGTGTGAAGGCCATAGATATATCCTTTTACCTGTAAGCTATCATCAGCGATTAGCAAAATGTATAATTAATGTGTATCAACTAATCAAATTGTTTGTAAACGTTAACCACTAACCGCTGCAAAATAAACATTTTTTCATTTTTTTTTTTCATTTTCATTTTTTTTCATTGTTATAAACATCTAATCTAATACCTTTAAACGAGCAATTCTTGTATATATATATATGTGTAATCAGGATCTTGGAAACGGCTCCAACGATTTTCATGAAATTTTGTATGCAGGGGGTTTAGGGGGCGATAAATCGATCTAGCTAGGTTTCAATTTAAAACGTCGTTATATCCGTGTTTTCAGCCGAGCAAAGCTCGGTCACCCGGGAACTATGTTTTATATATATAAGTATCCCTTCTACCTTCAAAATTTGAGACAGAAATCTAGCAGCCGTAGTAGCTGTTGCACACTCGACGCTTTTGGTTCGAGCGTTCGGCATGCGGGGACGCGGGCGCGTGAACTGGCTCATGACAGGTGACCGCACCCGCACGCCGTCAGCTCGAACCAAATGCGTCCAGTGTGTAACAGCTATTACGGCTGCTAGATTTTTGTATGACTTAACATTGCTAATATAATTTGCTCCTGTGCTAAATGCAAATTTGTCGTTACAAAATCTAACGCGTCTCTAAACCGTATCACAGTTTAAGTGATAGTTTGTACGCAATAGTGTCGTGTTAATGAGCCCTGAAGTATTCCAAAGCGAAGGGAATCTAAACAATCATAAATAATACAGCGTGATACTGTACACAATGTTACTAAACAATGCCAAGGTGAAGTATTGTTTCAGATTTTCTGGCTTATCTGTGGAAGAAAACATGCCATGACATGGGGCTTACAGAAGAAATAAAACAATATAAAACACACTACATACACACTTACAGCCTCACACTAAGTTCGTACGTTCGATGACTTGTGTCGTGGGTGCTGGAAACATTCACATCACACACACAATCACAACCAGAAACACACATTTTCCTTGGGGAGAAAACTTGTGTTCCCGCCGTGAATCGAACCTGATACCATTGATTGAAGGCGAACGATCACCTAACTATCCGGATATCGGGTTCGATTCCTGGCGGGAACACAAGTTTTCTCCCCAAGCAAAATTTGTGCTTCTGGTTCTGGTTGTGATTGTGTGTGATGTGAATGTTTCCGGCACCCACGACACAAGTCATCGAACTTAGTGTGGGGCTGTGAGTGTGAAAACGTTTATGTTATTTAATTATAAAAATACAAATTTAAATTTATAAATTATAATTATTTTTAAAATGAATCGTTTAGGTACGTATTCCCTTATTTTACGTTTTTATTTGTCGATTGTCGTTATTTGTCGACCTATATACGGACACTGTGTCTGTCACGTCTTCTCTTTTTTCAGGTCATGCTTCGAGGTTTTGCAATATTTTGTTCGAAATTAAGCAAATTCAAATTCAAAATCGTTTATTCACGTGGGCCCCAAAGAGGCACTCTATAATATAATACAATACCAAATGTCTTTATTGCAGCAAATAAAAATTGGATAAAAAACAATCATATTATTTATATGTCAATCATATTATTATCATGGATTTATCGCTAAAATCTCTTCCAGTCAACCTTTGAATCGAGAAAGAGAAAAATAAATATTTATATATTTTTGTAAATACATTAACAAATAATTAAATATATACATGCTCAAAATTTTCCTCATGGCCATGGTATACTTAGCATGCCTCAGCATCGATAGCATCTAGATTACACTAGTCATTCGCGCCGAGCTTAGATAGAATAGAATAGAATATTAATTTATTTGTATAAGTCACATCAATAATTAGTACGAGTAATAAATATGAAACTTAAAACTACCCTAATAATTAATGTGCACTCACACAAAATGGTCCCAACTCAGCATAATATCGAAGAAGGTGGTCACCCACCTATCTCCGAAGCTGGTATTTGCGCCTAGTTTTGCCTAATAGAGAAAAACTTTTGAGTTAAATAGCTTATAACTTTTTTTTCTTTAAAATTGTAGTGCGACTAGTTTTGTTGTTTAAATACAGGAAATAACGGATATAATATGTAAGTTTCAGTTTTCATTTATATCTTTTTAATTGCCATATCTGGCTTTGGCCCCGAGCTTTACATATTCTCTTAAAATTTGAAGTTATTCGCTTGTATGCTTTAGACGCTAGATGCTTCTGACAGACGGACGGACAAAGTGCTGAACGACCCAAAACTTAGAGATGTCGCTTCGCTCGATCAATTGTTTTAAAAATATCGATACGATATATGTCGATACTTTCTGTGATCTGTGGTCGATACTTGTTAGCAGTTGGGGCATCCCTAGCACTACATCTCAAGGCGCACACAAACACTTTATTAAATTTATCTCCTCCATCTCTTACTTCAGAGAAGTACTAAACGATTTGCATCACATTGCGCGTCCGCTTACAGACCATTCGTATGTTAATACTGCGAGTGGTGATGTTCAGATATGTGAATTTTAATTACTGTAAATGCTTTAACTTACGCTGGATATGAATATGAATGAGCTTGGTGTAGATCATCCATGTAGAATATAGACTTCTGAATATTATATGAATTTAGCAGACATTGATTAAGCAGATTCATAATACTTAAACTTTTCTATCTTCTCCATCATAAGGTTGTCTGGAAGAGATCGCTGCTTAGCGATAAGGCTGACGATTGTATCTTTGTTAATTGTTATCTTTCTTAGTGTGCTATAAAGAGTATTTGTATTGTATTGTATAAGACAGTTATGAATGCGCTCTACATGCTAGTCTAATAATATGTCTATCTTCTTCCATCATCCGCCTGGTCAACCGTAGCTGATGACAAGGTTAAATAATAACTTAGATAGGTGACCAGTTCAGTTAGTGGGATTTTTTCATATTAAGACAGTGACTTTTGACCACCACCTCACCTGATGGTAAGCGACAATGTGGTCGGCGATGGAGCTCTGCATTCACTACACAAGAAACACCGACTCAGGCATAAAGTTCCATTTCTTGCTGTACGCACAATGAATGTGAAAGCAAAAAGCTTCGTCTGCATTTGTGGAATGTCTACCATATAGCGGTGTCGCGTTGCAGTATGTCTGCTTGTCCGATGATAGAACGAGGATGGGGGAGCTAGATCGTGTAGTTTCTTGCCACACTCTCCGGAATGTAGGTATCCGATAAAAAACCCAGAGCTACCTTGCGGCGATGTCCTAAGCTCTGTAGCTTTGAATAAGTCAGCTGCTCGCTGCCAATGAGTCTCTTGGATTTTTAACTTAGTGATACTTTGCTTCGGAGAGCACGATTAGCCGTCAGTTCGGTTTTTTTTTTATATGACCAATAGGCGAGCATTTGACCGCTATCTCACCTGATGGTTAGCGACGATGCGGTCAACGGTTGGACATGCTTGCCTAGAAGGTAAGTTATATTTATCGGGAATCAAGAACGAAGGGACAGTATTCCATTCCTTTGCAGTTCGCATTATAAAAGTTGTAGCGAAACGCTTGGTTCTTATCTGAGGAATATCCACCATGAGAGGATGTCTTGTTGTAGTACGCTTTGTTGTCCGATGATGGAAGTGAGCTGGAGGAATTCAATTATGCACTTCTGTCGCACACTCTCCGAAATAAATCTTGTAAAACACGCAAATTGTAAGACAATAGTCGTTTAGTCATGTCGGATGCATAGCGGTTAAAAACTCTTGACCACTATGGATGACAAGCAAGCCTTACTTCATTTCTAAAGAAAATATGTAGTTTAAAACTAAAATTATAAAACTCCTTACCTATCCTCGCTTGGTGACGTATAGTGAGCTCTAATAAAGGCAATTAGTTTTAATATACTAAAAATATATTTTTACTTTTAGTATCTCTAATTAAAAATATATATAGGTACCTAATTTAGTCCTTGTGCGATATAATTCGATAATACCTACATTGGCGTTTCCCTATTTTTTTATACTTATCGGTTTGCACTAATTGTATGTTTGGCATGAATTTTCGTCAGTCCAAATATGGTTTACGATTAATTTTTAAAAATATTACACACTGACGTAGTGAATTATACATTGACGTAGTGAAGTACGAAATGAACGTAGTAAAGTACGAAACCGTTTTTTGTAAACCTATTTTGGAAAGAATACCGGTCAAAAATATAATCCTCCCTTTTACTTCGCCGGAGCTGGGTAAGTAACAAATTGGTAAGCCACTGATTCTAGACCTATTTTGTCCCGGAGTCTAACTTATACACGGGTTCATATTTAAAGCTAAAACTTGCTTATAATATCCGTTAGTAGGGTTAATTAGTCCTAAATAATCAAATACAAAAATCAATCAATTATTATTAAGAAAAAAGTTATAAGCAATTAACCTCCAAAGATTTTTTTATCAGACAAAATGTAGGCGCGAGATCTTAGGACGGGGCGAATGACTCTCATGGTATTGTAATCGCCATACTGTATAGCACTAGCTAGCAAGAATAGCTGCGCGCCTTCTAAATAGCGGGTATCGGGTTCGATTCCGGATGGAAATATTTTTCTTTCCAAAGGGAAAATTTGTTTATGGTTTTGAGTAAGACTGTGCGTGTCATGTGAATGTTTCCAGCACCAACGAAACAAATCATCGAACTAATAGTCTGGGTCTATGAGAGTGAAAGCGTCCTTAATTTTTTCATACATTTTGTGAGATACCTTAAAATTGCCTTCATCAAAAAGAGTAATAAATACAAGTTCCTCACATAATATAAGCATGGGATTCCTGTAACTACGTTGATTACACATAACTCCGAAAAACTATTTTTCGTTAAAATTCTATTCACATATCCTTCGGAAGAACAAAGAGGCCGCCGCATACATTTGCTATAAATTTATGAGGCCCTGAGAACAAAATATTAGACAAGCACATATTTGTAAAGCATTGCATGCCTCGTTAATGATGTTTGCTGACATGCTAATTTATTAAATAGCATGAATTTTTTAACGTTTTTGGTGAAAATCATACTAATATTATAAATCCGAAAGTTTGTGTGTAAGTATGTTTGTTCCCTCTCCACGTTAAAGCGTGAAGAGGGAACAAACATACTTACACGGCTGGATGGATTTAGATGAAATTTGTAATATTAATAGCCTATATAATATATCTAGGTTTAAGACATAGGCTACTTTTTAACTTGATAATAGCGAGCGTAGCCGCGGGGATCGGCTAGTGTAGAATATTTTTAACCGACTTCACAAACATAAACATAACATAACATAAACGCTTTCACACTCACAGCCCCACACTAAGTTCGATGACTTGTGTCGTGGGTGCCGGAAACATTCACATCACACACACAATCACAACCAGAACCAGAAACAAAAAAATTCCATGAGGAAAAAACTTGTGTTTTCGCCGGGAATCGAACCAACTAAGCAAACGGACAAAAAGGAAGAGATTCTCAATACGAATGTTTTTTCTTTTTATATCCTCAGCATATTTTTGTAGGTGAACCGATCTTGATGATTCTTTTTTTATTTGGAAGTGGTGCTTTCCATGTGGTCCTATTTAAATATGATCAAAATCTGACCAGTAGTTTTTGAGTTATCCTGAATAACGCGTAATTAGTTCATTAAATCTTTTTTTCATTAAAGGTTTTTCTTTAAGTTTTGCTTGCGTTTAAATTATTTCGTTGTTATTTGAAGTTGACCGTTATGCCATCTTAGGGAAATTTTGATGAAAATATATCACACTAATATTAAAAATCGGAAAGTTTGTTTGTACGTATGTTTATTTTTTTCTTCACGCTGTAACAGTTGAGCGGATTTGGATAAAATTTGGCATGTAGGTACATTAGTTATATAGGTTACCGCTATAGACGTTAGTATCTACTTATAAGTATCATTTGTGTTTATGTTAATCCTATAACACAAAGGCTACTTTCTAACTTCATAAATACGGACGAAGCCGCGGTAAACGGCTAGTTTTTACATGAAAAACAGGTTGCACTTCGGTCCGTGCATCGTCATCTCAAGCAATTTTAGAGCATACGATATTACAATACTAACTAACTATGTTGAGCCAAACAAGCACCAGAATTTTAATCACGCGTATCCTACGAATAAATTATAGAGCGTCACTTTGATATTTTTTTAAAATTGATTGAACTCCCGGTACCCACGGGCCCAGTGTCTCAATACCAAACGGCTCAAATATATAATCACTGCCAAGGTTTCCTTTTAATCTTTTGCATGTATGAAAGATCATCACTTGAGAAGTTGAGTACAGCTCCACAAATTAGGCTGTTCTCTTGTTTTTTTTAATTGTCAAGACAGTGTTTGTTGATAAAAAACCAGGGCGCAGATAGTTTTATTAATTACTAGCATGCGGTTTTACCCGCGTATGTCCAGGACCCACGAGGATTCCAGGATAAAAAGTATATTGAAGCCTATGTGTTTGTGTCAGCTACCTCCATACCAAATTTCGTCAAAATCGTTCCAGCCGTTTGAGCGTGAACAATTAACAATCATACAAACACACTCACAAACTTTCGCCTTTTTAATATTAGTGTGATGATTGATGAGACAGACGAACTTTTTATCTCTCCGGCATTATGGACCTTGAGGGGTAATAAGAGTTTTGCTTCCACATTTATTATACGTACTGCTAAGGAATGGAATTCTTTGCCCGAGTCTGTGTTTCCCGTTAAGTACAATCTAGGAGTCTTTAAATCTCGAGTGAACAGGTATCTTTTAGGCAAGCATGCTCCATCTTCGACCACATCGTCACTTTCCATCAGGTGAGATAGTGGTCAAATGCTTGCCTATCGAGAATAAAAAAAAAAAATTTTGTTCCTTTAAAACCTAAGGAGTTTTAATTCTACGTCCCCTGTTCTTTCCTGTCTATTCTCCTAGGACGCGTCTCGAATCAGGCTGCATCGACCTTCTCAAGCTCTCACATGGAGATCTTTGATAGACCACTTCCCACCATCTGATTGTAATTCGCACACACAGAGTAGCAATTATGATGTTGATTTAATTAACAGATGCATAAAATCGAAAATGTTTTCGCACTGGTTGCCTAAGCTGTGGCGCCTATTGTAGATTGTTGATTCATTAGAGTTGATTAGAGGAATTGGTTTTATATTGCTTTATTAAACGGTTAAGCTAGTAAAGATTTTATAACTAAGTACTACTTATTTTCATAGTATGTTTTCAGAAATCGGGATATCATTCCAACTATTGAGACCACCACTATCTAATAGCGGTACTGATATTGCAAAGTGTTATGATTATTTCAAGGAGTGTGTAGCTAGGTTTGTTTCCTATCGCGATGGATTTTTTAAATAAATATTCTCTTAATTATCATAGAAAATATATCATTCAGAAGAAAGTGATCATGGGCTAGAACTAGAATCAGTCTGAGAGCTTTCTGGTATTTTCAAAGAAGCCTGTATCTTTATATATACTATTCTTCTGTACGTGTGTGTGAGTGAATTGTAATTAAGTAAATAAGTTACTTATTAAATAAATAAAATAAAATAAATAAAAATGATTTATTTCAGGCAATGAGAAACCCATATTGCAGATACATTTAAAATATATAAGCTCTTAAACTAAACTTAACTAAAATACTGCTATGAAACTATACCTACAAAGGTAGGCTTACCCTTATGTATATTAAAAGTTTTTTAAAGACAAGCTTTAAGAAGTCCGCCATTTTGGATTTAAAGTGACGTCACTTTATTTTTCGAGTTATTCTCAGCAAGTCTTATTAGCCGTATTGTAGGAGTGCATTAAAAATTACTTGTCCGCCATTTTGGGTGTTCCGCCATGTTGGATGAATGACGTCACATAGTAACCTAACCATGCATTGTCATCCAAACTAAACGTGAATACAAAATTTCAGCTCAACTAGTTGAAGATATCTGCTTCAACTAGTTGAGCTGAAATTTTGTAAGTAGGCTTATCCATATGTATATTAAAAAGTTTTTTAAAGACAAGCCTTAAGAAGTCCGCCATTTTGGATTTAAAGTGAAGTCACTTTATTTTTCGAGTTATTCTCAGCAAGCCTTATTAGCCGTATTGTAGGAGTGCATTAAAAATTACCCATTTTGGGTGTTCCGCCATGTTGGATTAAGAATGACGTTACATAGTAACCTAACCATGCATTGTCATCCAAACTAAACGTGAATACAAAATTTCAGCTCAACTAGTTGAAGATATCTGCTTCAAAATTGAGTTGCAAGATTCCACCCGAACAAACATACACAATTACATTGCAAGTTAAATAAAAGCTTGTAAAAATAGATCTTGGATTATTTTAATAAGTGGGAGTGTTAATATTTAATTATAGTTTATCAAAATATTTATTATCCGTTTATAGAATTACTAAGTTATGTGTATCATATGTGTTCTTTTATCTTTATATGTATACTCTATGGTTAAGATGTAATAAAAGCAAGGATTTTGTGTAATTAATCGTAGGTTTGATCCCCATCTCGACGAATAAAAGTTACTCTGTTACAATTTAATCGCTGTTTTTATTTTTGGATTTGGATTTTATAAAATAATACGTTTTAATATATTGAGGTTTATTTCACCAGTTACATTGTATTGTATGTTTTATGTATATAAATAAAAAAAAACATATCTTTCTAAATAAAAGACATAAAAAAAAAATTTTTGCTTGGGGTAGCCTCTGCAGTGTTTTAATTTATGCGAGTAATTTTTTTAATGTATTTTTTTAGGTAAAAATACCAACCTTGCAAGCGAAGAGTGCGCTCTGCCACGTGGCGGCGTCATCGCTGAAGAAGTAGCAGCTGTGGCCCAGACGGATGAAATGCGGCGGACACACGTACGACATCTTGGTGTTGTTGCGCTGACCTTCCACCAGACCTGCACAGGAAGTTAGGATATTTACCCGAATAAACGACAATGGGAGATATTGAATGCTCCATTTCAATTATTTGTGTCAAGATCACGTCTTGATACGTCTTGTCTATTGCGGTATCGGATCCAGCTCCTGGCGATTTTTTCTTTTTATTTAGTTCTGGCTGGTATGTATAATGAGCAAAAAATAAAGAGCAATGTACGGCGTTGTTCACAGAATATACAATAGGGATGCCAGGTTAGAAAAATATATGTAATTAGTCCGTCAGTCAGATTATAAAAATATGTTTTTTTTTAAACATTTCTTATCATATATTACATTAAACTAAAAACTAAATGAAAATTAACCAAAAAAAACTATAATTAGATATAAATATGTACAAAACTTAATCTAATAGACCGCTACCAATAGGCAAAGTACCCAAAATGCTGGCAGCATTGCCACGTTGAATGGCAATACTCAATCTCTGTCCAAAATATTTGCCAGCATTTTGGTCACGAGTTGCTTCGACCAACGCTTGTTTTTTTTAACAAAACAACAGATACAACGATAAAGAGCGTCAAAGTTCTGGAGCAGGGGCTCGTGACGTCACGCCTCAGTAAAAGTGTACTGAAGCGTGACGTCATTCGGAATTTCCACAGAAAGGAGAGATTGTATGTAAGCATTTTCCGTCTTCTGTGGGAATTTCAACGCATATCTTCGAATTTTTTGTATAATTGACAAACAAAAACGTGTCCAATTTTTATTGATAATGTAAATGACGGGCTAAATAGAATATTTCAGGCAATACGCTGGCATTTTAATTTATCTATTAAAATTTGTTTATACTGCACAATTTATTCACCTGCATTTGTTATTATTTATTTAGCGAACTTTTATATCAGTTTGGTATTACGAAACAAGCAGAGATTCATACATTAATTTCCTTTGCGGTACTTTACTTTGTAACCGATGGACACAGTAAGACTATAAAATTAGTCATAGATAAAGCGTTGTTGTACATAAACAGTGTTAAAAGGTAAGCCATACAACGACTTTCACAGCAACGTATGATGCGTAAAGTTTGTGTAAAATTAGCTAAAGAGAGCGTGAGAAACGCTTTTGTCCACTATTTAAACTTGTCAAAACATTTCAATACCAACGTGAATGGGGTCGTTAACCGGGTTTTTTTCACTGAAGACCTCTTCATGCAAACATTCGTCGTGGTAATACAAATTACCTAAACTTTTGTTGAAATATCGTCTATTGTGATTCTTATCTTCGTGCCATCGAACAAGGTGGTTCGCTAAGTCTATTAAGAACAGGTTGCGGTCCAGACCGAGTTTGATTGTCATCATAGGCGTGTATGGTGTGGCATACAGGGGCGCGTTTAGTAGAGTAATAATATGAAGGTTACGTAGGTCATGCGTGACATACTTAGATTTTAGTAAAGTAAGAGTAAAGTAAAGTAAGTAAGTTATCCTTGAGAGCCTGCGTATTCCAGGTCTAGTGTGTTTACCAGCTTCGATCACATCGTCACTTACCATCAGGTGAGATAGTGGTCAAACACTAGCCTGTCACAAATAAAAAAAAAAAAAAAAAAAAAGTAAGACATATATATAAAAAATATTACTAAATATCAGATAAACCAGATAAAAAACTATGATTACTAACTGTTCGTATTTATTCACAGCATTAATAATATATATTTATAAAAATTCGTTGTTATTTTATAACTCAAGAACGGATTCACCTATGCAAACCCAATGTTTAGGCTTTGTTCGGACTATTTAGTAGATGGTTTATGTGAAGTTTGAACAAAATCGGTCGAGCGGTTCTTCATTTATCACACCCGGGCGAAGCCGGGGCGGATCGCTAGTTCAATATAAAATCAAAAATAAACTTAAAACGGTATAATATTCGACGAAAAAATCTATCGAGTATATAACTCATTGAATAGTGAAACTGGCTAGATGAAGGAAAGAAAAAAGTCTAAAATAACTCAAACTCAAACTCAAATTATGTTTATTGCATATCACATAACACTTAGGTCTAAAATATAAAATTGTAGTTCCTGTGATACCCTGTGATAACTTACGAGAGGGTACATTTATCTTAATCATATTTTACAGCCATAAACAACAATATAATTTTTTTTTTATACTAATTGCTAACATAATAATTTATAAAATTGCTATATTATTAATATTAAACAAAATATTATATATTACACATTGTTAGGATCAGTGATTAACCCAGGATATCACTGCAAAATAATATAATTTTAAGGGAGCCTGCTCTTGAACAATTTGAGTGGGTGGATGAGAAATTATTCGTCTAGTTCGCGATCAAGGCCGACAACTACTGTTCTGTTTGACATTTATCTATGCAAACATTTGAAAACATTCTTCAACGGTTCTCGGAAAAGAACTGACTTTAAAAAGTTTTTCAACCGACTTCCAAAAAGGAGGAGGTTCTCAATTCGACTGTATGTTTTTTTATGTTTGTTTAGAGATCACTCCGCCAATTATGAATCGTTTTTGATGATTATTTTTTGTTTGTTAGATTATACTTCAGAAGTGGTCCCAAGCCTGTATATTTTATCTAAATTGATTAGGTGCTTTTCGAGCAAATCAACATATAACAAAATATACGGTGGAGTCGGATTTTTAAGCTTTGCTTGCGTTAAAATGATTAACATCAAGCTTTTACCAGATGTAAATAAAAAAGGACTAAAAGTTTTATAACCAGAGAACTTGTCAAGACGAAGCAATCGAGCCTAAACTCGATGGGTTTATCTTGTTTAGTTCAGAAGTTCTTATAGCCATTTTCTGTGACCATCTTCAAACCAGCTCCATGGTACCATATCATTGTATTGTCATTGAAAATACATAAGGACACCAAATTTAAGTCCAATCGGACATTGGGAATTGGGTTTAATTTAGCTTGCAAGGCAGGTGAAACTAAATAAAAACTATTAAAATACGTGAAAAAGCGCTCTCTTAGACGTGCTGTTCAAATTTACGATAACTGTTTCCTGAATTCTCTTATTCGCCCCATTTAAATGTTTTATTGATATTAAATAGTATCATTACATTTGTAAGTAAAAAATCGCCATTAAATTTCATGTGTTGTTGTGTGTTATAGAGACGGCGCATTATCGTTAATGTTACCAGTTGAAGTATGATTAAAAAGGAACATAAAATGTGATTAGGTATTTGGAATTATTATATATTCTGTGATAATTTAAGTGGGCAGACTTTGCCTATTATTTAAATAAGCTAGATAGACATCCATAAATGAATATTAATAGTGTTTTAAAACCTACGAGAAAAATAATATCATAGATGTAAATCCATACTATTAATGTATTAGAAATAATAATTATTATGTATTAGAAATTAAGAATGTTTTTAAAAAAAAATTATGAAAAAAAATGCGCCGCCGAGTTTCTTGCCAGGTTCTTTTCGAGATGGCTGTAATTTTGCGAATCTGGCAATAGATTCATTAACTTTCATGAGTGCCTCTTTGGGGCCCATGTGAATAAACGATTTTGATTTTGATTTTTGAATGATAATTTGATAGAATTCATTTTTTAAATTCCCGATAGGCAAGCATTTGACCACTATCCCACGTGATGGAAAGTGACGATGTGGTCGAAGATGGAGCATACCTGTTCACTCGAGATTTAAAGACTCCTAGATTGTACTTAACGGGAAACACAGACTCGGGCAAATAATTCCATTCCTTAGCAGTACGTATAATAAATGTGGAAGCAAAACGTTTCGTACGCACCTTAGGAATATCAACCATAAACCGATGTCATGTGACTGATTGTCTGGATTCATGCAAATTTTGAACTATTAAATTATAATTAAAAGGGAATTAGCGCTAATTACGCGTTGTCGATGTTTAGATAAAGTTAAAACCATTGTCGATCTAGACATTGAGACAATTTCGTCACACAAAAAGGTTCGCTCGAAGCGTTTCACGTAGAACCTTTATCATCCGTGTATCCGAATGAGTGAAATTCTTTGCCTGCGTCTTTGTTCCCCGAACGGTACAATCTGGATGTCTTCAAGTCTAGAGTGAAAAGGTACCTTCTAGGCAAGCATGTCCCATCTTCGGCCACATCGTCACTTTCCATCAGGTGAGACAATGGTCAAATTTATTGCTTGCCTATTATGCATGCATTAAATAAAATGTTGCGGAAATTTTGCTTAAATAAAATAAAATTATGCACTACTTATACTTACAGAGTGATCCGAATATAACAGCCAGCACTCCAACGACGTATCTCCTTTCCAAAGCTTCCATTGTATCACTCAGTTCACTTGATCACTGCACTGACTCACTCACTCACTCGCTCACTCTTTCACTGCTGCGTTCTCACTGAATTCATATTTTATACTGACAGCCGCTATTTTATACGAGCGCTATGCTCGCTATTTGTGTTCACTGATCGTTGAGATGTGAGGGTCGGAGCGTGATCTGAAACAAACGAAAGGTATTGTTTGAGCATAGTTGAGCGAACCGCTGGCGTAGTTAGGTGCGCGTTTGCCTTCTAAGCAGCGGCTATCGGGTTCAATTCTCAGCGGGTATCGAGTCAAGTGTTTAGTCCCCAAGGGAAATTTTTGTTTTTTTTTTTGTTTCTAGTTCTGTGGGTGATATGTGGTCAAAAATATTGAGACCTCTTCGCTGCTAGGGCATTCACAAAAAAATATGTCGGTAAATCGGTCAATGAAAATTTCGATTAATTTCAGTCTTTAGTACCTATGTTTAAGTATTCGCTGTAGGTACCTAAGTAGATAAAAAATCTTTCTTATATATAAAAATGAATTGCTGTTCGTTAGTCTCGCTAAGACTCGAGAATGGCTGGACCGATTTGGCTAATTTTGATCTTGAAATATTTGTGGAAGTTCAGGGAAGGTTTAAAAGGTGAGAAAATATAAAGAAATTGCAATAAAATTTGTAAAAAGTAGTATTTTATTTTCCCATACAAACTGTTCGTACCTGTCAAACAGGAGATGTTTCTGAATATTTGACCACAGACAATTGGCGGTATGAAGTTCGCCGGGTCAACTAGTATACAATATATATACATATGTATGTATCGAATAATAATTATACATCATACAATACGTCATAACTTTCTCCTTTATTATTGTCGTTGGAAAAAAGAGGTACCATTCTTAACCAATATATTTCAAGCTGTCTATAAAGACCTTTAGAAGTTCTAATTACCATAGTTTTTTGTTTTGACCATAGTAATTCAATATTTCGCCAGTAAGCACAATAACCTATTACCAATTATAGTGCTTATATATAGTAACAGATGGCAGACATTTTGCTCTTAAATCTAAGCCTAGCTACAAACAATTATCTCTAATAGATGCGGCAAACTTCAAAGGCCGCAGGATATTGCGATTTCATGGCTTATGCGTTGGAACAGACCCTAGACCGGCTGGGAAATCTGCAGTCTAGATATATCTAGTGTGGCTAGATTGATTAGATAATAATCTAAAGATATGTAGAGATATTAAATGTGTAGAGACGTCAATCTAATATATAAAATTCTCGTGTCACAGTTTTCGTTGCCATACTCCTCCGAAACGGCTTGACCGATTTTGATGAAATTTTTTGTGCTTATCCGGTATCTATGAGAATCGGCCAACATCTATTTTTCATCATCATCATCATCATCACTTTTCATCATTATCAACGCGGGTGAAACCGCGGGGCGCAGCTAGTCTAATATATAAAATTCTCGTGTCACAGTTTTCGTTGCCATACTCCTCCGAAACGGCTTGACCGATTTTGATGAAATTTTTTGTGCTTATCCGGTATCTATGAGAATCGGCCAACATCTATTTTTCATCATCATCATCATCATCACTTTTCATCATTATCAACGCGGGTGAAACCGCGGGGCGCAGCTAGTCTAATATATAAAATTCTCGTGTCACAGTTTTCGTTGCCATACTCCTCCGAAACGGCTTGACCGATTTTGATGAAATTTTTTGTGCTTATCCGGTATCTATGAGAATCGGCCAACATCTATTTTTCATCATCATCATCATCATCACTTTTCATCATTATCAACGCGGGTGAAACCGCGGGGCGCAGCTAGTCTAATATATAAAATTCTCGTGTCACAGTTTTCGTTGCCATACTCCTCCGAAACGGCTTGACCGATTTTGATGAAATTTTTTGTGCTTATCCGGTATCTATGAGAATCGGCCAACATCTATTTTTCATCATCATCATCATCATCACTTTTCATCATTATCAACGCGGGTGAAACCGCGGGGCGCAGCTAGTCTAATATATAAAATTCTCGTGTCACAGTTTTCGTTGCCATACTCCTCCGAAACGGCTTGACCGATTTTGATGAAATTTTTTGTGCTTATCCGGTATCTATGAGAATCGGCCAACATCTATTTTTCATCATCATCATCATCATCACTTTTCATCATTATCAACGCGGGTGAAACCGCGGGGCGCAGCTAGTCTAATATATAAAATTCTCGTGTCACAGTTTTCGTTGCCATACTCCTCCGAAACGGCTTGACCGATTTTGATGACATTTTTTGTGCTTATCCGGTATCTATGAGAATCGGCCAACATCTATTTTTCATCATCATCATCATCATCATCACTTTTCATCATTATCAACGCGGGTGAAACCGCGGGGCGCAGCTAGTCTAATATATAAAAGTCTTGTGTCACGGTGTTTGTGGTCAAACTCCTCCGAAAGGGCTCGACCGATTATAATGCTTTTTTTGTGTATTTGGTAGGTATGAGAATAGGTAAATCTGTAATAAAACGGGCATTAATTAAGAAAGCTTATTATAAGACCACAGATTATATTAATGACAAGGATGCATGGAGGCAAACTGCACAGGCTCTTTCTAGCGACTACCATAATAACACCTAGGTTAAGAAAATTATGTATTAGAAATTAAGAATGTTTTTAAAAAAAATAATGAAAAAAAAATGCGCCGCCGAGTTTCTTGCCAGGTTCTTCTCGAGATGGCTGTAATTTTGCGAATCTGGCAATAAATTCATTAACTTTCATGAGTGCCTCTTTGGGGCCCATGTGAATAAACGATTTAGATTGAAGGTCGTAAAGTATACTTCACCCTCCTACCCATTACATATCCCAACCCCATTGTATAAGCGTGATTTTAGTATTTTTGTATGGACAATATCCAAAAAGATTTTAGTATGGTATAAAAGTACTAGGCGCACATAAAGTGAGAGAGGTAAACACTTTTTCTAACCGTGGCATTGCAACTAGTAAGTTATAATAATTACCCCCGTTTTCACTAAACTTAGGTGTCGCCTAAATGAGATGCCTAAGCATTTAAGAGCTACCTAGCACAAAAATACGTTTCATCAACCTTAGGTATTACTTAACAACCTTAAGAGCTACCTAAGTTTAGAACATGTCTTTTGGTTTAGTTGGGTACGTGTTCGCCTTTAAAGCAGGGGGTACCGAGTATTTTTTTTATTTTTTTTTTATACTAGATAGGCAAGCATTTGACCGCTAACTCACCTGATGGAAAGTGACGATGCGGCCGAAGATGGAACATGCTTGCCTAGAAGGTACCTATTCACTCTAGACTTGAAGACACCCAGAGTATAACGTATCGAGTTCGATTCGCGGTGGGAACGCAAATTTTCTCACCAAGGGAAATGTGTGTCTTTAGTCCTGGATGTGATTGTGTGTGATGGGAATGTTTCCGGAACAAATGGGATATATACAAATACTAATAAGACAACATTAAATACAAAAAATATTAAACAGAATAATTTAGATATAAAATTTACTGAAAGAAAGAGAGAAAGAAAATATAATTTATTTTGACACGTAGCGAAAAATTTACATAATTATATTAAAAACTAATTAAATTATCATTAAGCATGCCGGAATGGGTTTGCCTGAACACAAAAGTCGAGCACAAAACTCGACGCTAATTTTCAGGCTCAGTTTTTTACTTTTTTTTTCTTCCGTCTTTTGTTTTTTTTATACTCGATAAACGCTAAAAACGCTTTCACACTCACAGCCCCACACTAAGTTCGATGACTTGTGTCGTGGTAGCCGGAAACATTCACATCACACACACAATCACAACCAGAACCAGAAACACAATTTTCCATGGGGAGAAAACTTGTGTTCCCGCCGGGAATCGAACCCGATACCCCTGCTTAGAAGGCGAACGCCACCGAACTAAGTCAACGAGCAGTTCGATAGGCAAGCATTTGACCGCTAACTCACCTGATGGAAAGTGTCGATGCGCCGAAGATGGAACATGCTTGCCTAGAAGGTACCTATTCACTCTAGACTTGAAAACACCCAGATTACTGTTCAGGGAACAAAGACGCAGGCAATTAGTTCCACTACTTCGCTGTACGGATGATCAACGTAGAAGCAAAACGCTTCGAGCGAATTGGAGGTATGTCAACCATAAATAGATGACGTTTGACAGTTTGTCTTGTTGTTCGATGGTAAAAAGGGCATGGAGGAATGTAATTCCTGAGCTCACTCTCCAAAATGGAAACGATAGAATACCGATAGGCTTTTACCTTCTTCCAACATAAGAGACATTTTTAAAGCGGATTATGATCGGTTATCTAGATGCATGTATTTAAGTATATATTTTAGTAGGATATTAAGTTTTTCATATTATTCTTAATGTATAACAAAATTGATAGTCGATTCGTGCTTAGACATATAAACCTGGGCGCGTATTTAGGTTAACTTAGAAAGTCTAGCCATGAAGAGAAATCTAGATTTAGGTCGTTAAAACGTCGTTAATCGCAGCCGTGCCCGTTAAACAAAACGAGCAGCTTCCGTTTGCTTATGGAGGGCAACGACTTGTAATATAATAAGCTGAACAATATAACTTAAAACTCTTTTTTTGACCGACTTCACAAAAATAACAGTAGTTCAACAAACAAACAAAAAAAGAGGTGGTACTCAATTATTCTAATTTTTGATCGAGCGAAGCGAGATATCTAAGTTGACTCTGGTCGTTCAGCACTTTGTCCGTCTGTCCGTCTGTCAGAGGCATCTAGCGTCTAAACCATATAACCGAATTAATTCAAATTCTCTTATAATATGTAAAACTACGGCTCAAAGCCAGAAATGACATTTAAAATTATATAGGGGGCTAAAACCATTAAGGGGGCTCTCACAAATGTAAGTGGGGCGCAAAATATTTTTTATTTTATTATCTACCCTTATGGGGTATCGTTGAAAAGGGCTTGACAAAGAGAGTACGAAACCAGTTAAAAAAACTATGATGAAAAATAACGATTTGGTAGTCCACCAAAGTCACTGTTTTTAGACCTATTTTGTCCCGGGGTCTATCTCAAAAAACGGCGTCACACTGAACCCTGAAACTAACGTATGATATCCGTTATATTCTGTACTTGGACAATATCATATCTCTTGAATAAAATCTTTATATTTTATAATAGCTTTTATAATATCAGTGGGAAGTTGCTTGCTTGACGTATAGACTAGTGGACAGTCCTAGTATCAGGATTTTTCAAGCCGCTTTATGGCATCCGACATGGCTTAACAACTGTTGGCTTACGACTAACAACCGGTATAGTATGATCTTTACCTGTATATTCGTTTTTTCCCTCACAACATCAACTCACAATTCACAACTAATAAACCGATTGCAATATGTAAGTTATCGTTGAATTCGTTTCAGTTCTATCATATTTTCATTAAAAACAAAATGGCGACCATTAAAATTAAGAAAGAGCTCTATAATGTCAATTTAGAGCTTTTTCATTACATGTAGTGATAAAGTATTAAGTGGATTTTTTTGTTTAATGAAATGACTTAATAGTATTGAAGCAGTTTACTTTTGAAAAATTCCAGGCACTTGACTCGAAGAATTGCTTTTCATGTCACTTTGTACATAAAAATCTAAGTTCAATTATCTATAGAATTATGTTATAGATAGCGGGTGAAAAGCTTAAAGCTCAGCCTGAGAACTTTAGTGAAGAGCAAAAAGCTACTACGTAAACAAGTCGATTTTCTGTGGCCATCTGTATTTCAAGGACATGTCATCCAAGCAGTACTTAGAAAGCGTGGATCTTTTGAAGAATATTTTTTTATGCTAGTAGATAAGCAAAACCCATGCCTGTATATCTGTATAAATTAAATAAATTATGTAATATATATGTATTATATTTATATACTAGCTGACCCGACAGACGTTGTACTGTGTTAGCACATACATCAAACATGCGAACTGTCAAACGCGTGCATTAAAAATTGTATTTTAAGGTCGTTAAGTTTTCTAAAATTTGCCATATTTCTGCGTATTTTTTTTCTTTCCGTTAGGACCTTTTACAAAGTATTACAAAATATAAAAAAAAATTTATAAAATCGGTAAAGTTGTTCTCAAGTTATGGCCTGACTAAGGTAAATGTGGATTCATATATATGTATATTGTGAACATATTAATGTTTTATTAATTTCTATTACGTGATAAATACCTGCAAGATTTTAATAAAAAACTGAAAATCAGCGTCAAATATTTAAAATATAATATCGCTTAGTTAAGCTTTTATGGCATTAATACTGTATATTTTGTACTTATGTGAAATAAATTATTTATCTTTCTTTTTCTTCTATATGTAGCAACTATGTATCACGTTTTCTATATATTACTGTTTATACTGAGAACGTCGTTCTCATGGTGGGTTCCCAACCAGTTACACTGTGACTCATTGGGATTTTTTTTTCCCATCGAGACCCACTGTTACGCCAGTCTCATCGAGATGAGAGCATTAAAGATTTTCAATGTTTGGAATCGGCTCCGTGGAGCCACGCATACAATTGTTATTGTAAATGTATTCAATCTCTCGTGTAAGCTTTTTAAAACTTGTAGTTCTGTAATAAGTGATCCTTTTCCTTGCAATCAATATTTTTTATTTGTTTTCTGGTTTTCCCCGCTACTTTACCCGCGTAAATTGAATAACCTGAACGCACACAAAAAAAAAAACAATATCGGTCCAGCTGTTTAGGAAGAGTTCAGTCACATACACACGTATAAAAGAATTATACCTATAAAGATATACATCTACATTGTCACTCGGAACTTATAATATTAAAAATCCGCAAGGACTCTTCCTGAGACTCTCTTAAGCTCAATTACACTGTCCAGTAATATATAATCTGTGACATTTCACGAGATTGATAAAAAAAACTGATGCCAAAGCTCCATGGGAACAGAGCTATAATCCTTGAGATGGAGGACTCGAGTTACTCGACCAGGACCCTCATCTGTCATAGATAGCACCTTAGTGTAACCCTATATCCAGCCAGTGGGCCCTCTCGACCGCAAGCAGTCGAGTGACGATAATCGCTTGATGGATGGCTTGGTTTCTAGGATTAATCTTTAAGTACATATTGTATTGGTTTATAGTACGTATATCATAAATTACAACTTACATTGAGGCCATACACACATAGCTGTCATCACTTGAGTTAATCAAACAAACAAACGCATTCACACTCACAGCCCCACACTAAGTTCAAATACTTGTATCGTGGGTGCCGGAAACATTCACATCACACACACATTACACCCAGAACCAGAAGCACAAATATCCCTTGAGAAGGCATTTGTGCTCCTGTCGGGAATCGAACCCAGGACCCACGGCGCAGAGGGCGGAGACCTGTCCACTGCGCCAACTGGGTCGTCAAGGTAATCGCATGTTACATCTGTCAAAAAGTAAATGTCATCACATCACTTAATTGCATTTCAACTTCGGCCGCATCGTCACTTTCCATCAGGTGAGATAGTGGTCTAATGCTTGCCTATCAAGAACAAGAAAAAATAATCGGAGAATGAGGAATACTATACTTTTCTTTATATAGGAATATAATTCTTCTTGTACGTGTGTAAGTAACTGAACTCTCCAAATCGGCTGGTCCGATTTAGTTTTTTTTTTTTTGTTTGTGTTCAAGTGGGTTCACGAATGGTTTATATTCACAGTTAGATCCAACTAATAATGTTTTTTTTTATTTTAAATATATTACATTTCATTTCAAAACAAGCGAGCAAATTCGAGAAATTTTAAATGCGATAATTTTGACGTTCTTTCGAAGATATTTGAGATCCTATCATGACTGCCGTCAATGAAAAATGACCAATCATAGACCTCAAAAGTGTGTGAACTGACGTCATTTATCAGTCTAGCCAATAGCGTGCGTTTTGCTACTTTGAATCTCAAATATTTTTTATCAATTTTGAGTAATTAAAATTTCAATTAGGAATTTAAATAAAAAAATAATTTCACAGATATAATTCTATAGCTATAAATTTTAATATGAAAAATACTTAACCTATGTTTAAATACTAATCTCATAATATTAATCTCATACAAATTAAGTCTTGATAAACTCCATTCTAAGTCTTAGTAAGATAATTAAAAATCTACTTAAAAATCGATAGACAAGGAAATAAAATACAAATATGTTGGCAATATCAATAAATTTTAATCATCAGTTTAATAATTAATCATGATTTATCTATGACAGTTTAAAAAAGATGACATAATAATTGTGATTAAAATTCTTTTAAAAGCTTTTGACGGGAGCAATTTAATTGAGTCTTGATTAATAACGAACCTCATTTAATTATCATTTATTTTTTAGATGAATCATTTTTATAACAAGAAGATGATACAAATAGACGTTAATATATGACGATGTTTATTTATCTGGGTCAGTAACGTGAGAATCAGAACCCCGTCCTACTTGGCACGAGGTGGGTAGAATTAGATAGGTATTTGTGAAGCTTTGATCTGTAAATACCTAACTCTGTTTTATTAGAGTTCCGAGAGTAACCAAAGGGTAAAACGGGACCCTATTACTAGACTCCACTGTCCGTCTGCCTGTCTGTCCGTCTGTCACCAGGCTGTATCTCATGAACCGTGATAGTTAGACAGTTGAAATTTTCACAGATGATGTGTCTCTGTTGCCGCTATAACTAAATACTAAAAAACAGAATACATGAATAAATATTTAAGGGGACGCCTATACTACAAACGTAGTGTTTTGGCTCGTATTTGCTCGATATTGACGCTTCCAACGACACCTTATTTGATTTGACAAATGAGGTTACGTTGGAATGTTTATGATAAGTAATTTAGAAGTTATGAGGGAACATTTACATGTTCCCTCATAACTTTTAACTTCCGGTTTGTGTGTATGTATGTTTATACATACATACACACAAACCGGTCGAAAACATAACCCTCCTTTTTGCTTCGCTATAGTCGGGTAATAAGTCACACGGAGTAGGCGTAAGGGATGCGATCCTACTTTTTTACCATTTTAAAATTAAGAGATTTGCTTTGATGAAGTAAAATCAAAATTACTGGTCAGATCATGATCAAATTTAAATGAGACCACATGTGAAGCTTTGAAATAAAAAATAAATCGTCGAAATCAGTTCACCTAAGAAAAAGTTCTGAGGTAACACACTTATAAAACAAAAACAGTCGAACCTCCTCCTGTTATTGAAGTCGTACAAAATAGCACAAACCACTGCATTAAATACGATATCACGAATTTGAATGCGCCTACGCACGTCGCTCCATAATTATATTATTTATTATGTCTAGTGTCTCAAGTTCAGTATGCTAGCAAACATTTTGTTTAATTATTTGCTTTGTTAACATACATATTATATATTCGTAAAAACACATTCAGACACATCTTAGGTTTTGCACGCAGTAGGTTTGAAAGGCATTTCACCGTTCCTTATTAGACCTCGAGTGCTCTTTTTCTACCGACTTCACAAAAAGGAGGAGGTACTCAAGTCGACAGTATTTTTTTATTTGTGTTACCTCATAACTTCGTTCCACGTGAACCGTAGAGGTCAAATATTGCCCGTCTAAGCACTGCGCTCGAGATATAAGATCTCGTTAAGCCCTGTAATTACACTGGAATTAGTAATTACAGTGCTTGTTTTGTTTGTCTCTTTTCTACGAAACGATAAAAGAAGCGAAACTTAAAACAACAATTGTAACAATTGTATTTACAATTTCATTTGAGCTTTACTTGCTGTCTGTACTTAATAATTTTCTCGTGGAGCGCAGTGGCATAACTCCTCTACACATGCTCTACAGTATACACACTAAATAATAATATATATTTTTTAATTTATTGCATCTAGCTAACCAGCCATCCAAATACAAAGCTCAGGCTAAACCCAGGTAGGAGTACGATCGGCACTCGAGAGTGCATCGGGTACTTGACTTGAGCCCCACTCGACATGAGCGCCGTACTCGTGTAGCTGCGCTTTGAAACTTTGGAGCCGTGATACCCTATATTTGGTTTAGTTTTTTAACGGTATAGACGGCATTTAAGATAGCGAAAGACCGAATACGTGACTAAGATTAGAGGAATCAGAGACATTCCCTTGAAGTAGCTTTTGGCTCGTAGATATGTAGTTAATCCTTATCAGTTAATCCGCGTTATACCTACCTAATCATCTCGTAATTTGCTTATTTCAATTGTTTAAATGTACTGTTTTGCTACCTGTGGAGGCTTGTTAATGGATCTTCTTAAGTTTAAGTTATGTTTATTTTGTAATGATAGCTGTAAGCCACCCAAATACAATTAAATAAATAAATAAATTTGGTAAAGACCAATATAAAAGATAATTTCGCTTAAATTGGTTGAAAGTAGCCACCATATTATACAAACTTACTTAAGACCACTAAGTTAATATTAATATTAGCTCAGTACTTAAAACCGTATGATAATTAATAGACATAAATACATATTATATTGAGAAGAAGAAAATTTAAAATCAAAACCCGACTACTAGTGTAACCAATACTTTTTCCTGGTTTCCTACAATTTTAAACCAAAAAATAATTGTTCTGTATTATACTCAATTACTACGTATGTTTATAAATGAGTTTAAAAAGAAAAGTCAGCCTATGGAGTTTAAAGTTTTACATGGCACTGTATTTAAAGATGGCTTCAAACACTGGCTAATCTGCAAAGCTTATTATAACACTAAGGAGTATTTAGACAAATAAGATGTCTCTAGAGTTTTTTTTTTTAATGTTAGGTATATCATCAACTAGTATACGTTGTATGTAAAAACGAGTTGTTTTAATTACTATAAACCCATAATGTATGTGTGTGATGTACGTGTTATATATATTTTTATTATTGTATGTTCGAAATGGACAAAACTGTTGAATGTATTTTATTATGTAAGATCTATAATTGGACACAGTTTTACAATAAATGCTAATCTTATTTTTATTCTAAAACAGCGCTCGTAAGGTGCGCGCGGAGAGGCGACGCGAACGTTGCAATCGGCCACCTCCCAGATGATGGGTATCGTACATACCCGAACTAGTCGGAAAATCCGAAAAACCGTCGTGAGTACCAGCCCGTTAGTAAACATTAATATTATGTTTATATACCTATTTTGAAATGGTATGTTAGAGCTCTTTTAGTTTCTTTTGCGTTTGTTCTTTTTGTTTCTTACCATTACAATGAAATGGTATTCGTTATAATTTTTGTAGTTTCTTCTTTATGTTTTATATCGGACGCTATTTTCTTTATAAAAACAAAGCCGTATGACACCCGTATAATTGAGACGAATTCAACAATACCCTATAATTTTCATTACAATTGGTTTATTAGTTTGGACGCTCTGACATACATACATACATATTATTATATACGTCGCTAAATACATAATACATCTTCGGCCGTATCATCACTTTCCATCAGGTGAGATAGCGGTCAAATGCTTGCCATTTCCAAAATTAAAAAAATAAAATGTAATCCTGCTTTTGGCTTCGCCGTAGTCGGGTAAAACAGCAAATAAAGTATGTATGACTGTAAATAATAACAGCTTGGAAGTCTATAATGCACCTCAATCTAAAACACGTTGAACGTGGGTGGATCAATGTTAGATAAACCATAAGTAAGTAGATTAATGATTCATATCGCACACACAATTCATAAACCAACATACCTACCAATTTTATGTATTAATAGATGGTAGATAAAAACGTAGCGCGGCGTAACTTATGAAAATAATGATATCATTGTACAAACAATATAAATTACAGTTGTGTATTATTCCAACAGAAAGGTGTTATACGATATTGCATATTTGAAAATAAAGCTGTAATAATAAAGTATTGCGAAACGGGGATATATTTGTATATGTTTATTATTATATGCTGATACTGAGTATTATGCTAAAGGAAATCCCGAAAGATATAAAAACTATTTTAACGCAACCGACGCGGAAGCAGTGAACTTTATCTTCGAAACCCTTAGATAGATAGATAATACTTTATTCATCCACTTTATAAGATGAGATAAAACAAAGGTAACAAACAAGCTTATACGTAAAGTATCACAACAGGCGGCCTTATCACTAATAGCGATCTCTATATGCTCAGATTAAATGAATTAAATACGTATTATTGACAATAACTCAAAAACTACTGGTCGGTACTTGATCAAATTTAAATGGGACCAAACAGGAAGCACCAGCTTTCAATTTAAAAAAAGTCATGAAAATCGGTTCACCTAGTAAGAGGTTACGAGGTTTATTTTTTCAAGATTGGCAAACGTTTTGAGGGTAAGCGACGATGCGGTCGACGATGGAGCACATTTGCCCAGAAGATGCCTAATTACTAGCAACTTAAAGACTCCCATATTGTATTTATCAGCGAACGCAGACTCAGGTAAGGAATTCAATTCTTGAGGAATTCAACTCTCCTTTGAAGTTGATAACATACAAAAAAAATGCTGTCAAATTGGGTACCTCCTGTTTTGTGATGTCGGTTTAAATTATAATAATAAGCTGTTATAAAATGTTGCGGGTATTTTAGGCCGTGCACACATTGCAGTAAACCACGTGTTGCCGGATATGTCGCGGCCTTCAAGGGCTGTTTACGCTGCACATTGTACACGCTGTAAACGAAGCTGCGAGAATATTATCACATTACTGTTTAGTTAAGGAACCGCTAAACGTAGGGTTGCCAGTTGTCATTGTTGCCTATATATTATAGATCTTTCCGTTTACTGCGCATCCCATTCCCTTGCCGATCCATCGAATGAGATTTGTTCCAACAGTTTGGCGGAAGGGAGCGCTCTTCATCCGACTGTGTTTATCAGCCTATATAGGTATGTATATTTTTATGTATGTTGGTTCCTTAGTGCCACTCTAATTATCAAATGTGTGGGCCGATTTTGATGATTCTTACGTCAATTGATTTGTCCTACACTTACAAATGTCACTAAAGGCATTACAGTAATCAACATTCAATATGGCGAACAGACGCCATATTGTAAAAAATAAAAAAGTAAGCCGACGAACTGTCCAAGTATTGAAAATCATTATTAAGTTTTCTTCTTTTACTATTTTACATCATCAATGATATATTTCCGTGTCCGAAGTGCTAGTTTCTAGACAATGCGACATTAGCGTATGTTAAGAGCGAGCTTATAGGAAGCTTCTTCTTATTTTGTCTCAGCTACCAATCATGATGATTTATGCTTAAGGTATTACTACGCACCGTTCGGAGACAATAAATTTACTAAAATATTAGTACAGTAGCCCTAACCACAGTTAAATCAAATGGCACATGCAATCCGGACGAAGGTTTGTAAATTGCGTCATTGGCTGTCGGGTCCGCGTCGTAAATATCTCGATATACACGGTGTCGGCTTACTCATGAATGAAACGCTATTTTGGTTTATGCAATAATTTACGGAATGGTGAATAAAATTTTGGGATGTACTACGGATAATAGCAGTGTGTAACGACCTTTACAGCGTTACAGTTTAAGCGAGTCAAGATCATAGAATAGAATATTCTTTAGCCGAAGTTGAAATTATCGAGATTATTTTTATTTTTAACCGACATCACAAAAAGGGGGAGGTTCTCAATTTGACTGTTTTTTTGTGTGTTAACTCATAACTTCTTTCTAGGTGAACTGATTTTGATGCTTTTTTTTTAATTTGAAATCCAGTGCTTTCTAAAACTACTGGTCAGATATTGATCAAATTTAAATGGGAACAATGGCGATTTAAATTTGATCAAGATCTAACTAGTAGTTTTTGAGTTATCCTCGATAATGCGTATTGAATTAATTTAATTTGATCAAGGGTTCCGAAGATAAAGCGGTGAAGTCGGTTGTTTTTAAGCTTTGCTTGCGTTTAAATTTTATTGTAAAGGGTTGTGTTTTATCATCAGGCACACACAGACGCACAATGTATGTGTGTTCGTTTCCCCTTGCTGCACCGGATAAATGAATTGGGATGAAATTTGGAAGTGTATTTAAGTATAACTAATAGTTATATGTTTGATTTATATCCAGGATTAATTCAAAGACTCCTTTGAAAATTGATTAATGCGAGTGAAGCCGCGGAGCTATACAAAAAACATGAGTTAATTCCACCATGCCCATTTTACCATCTAACAACCAGACAAACTGACAAACGTCATCCATTTATGGTTGACATACCTCCAGTTCGCTCGAAGCGGTTTGCTTTTACGTTCATCATCCTTACAGCGAAGGAGTGGAACTCATTGCCTGCGTCATTGTTCCCTGAAGGGTATAATCTGGGAGTCTTCAAATCAAGAGTGAATAGGTATCTTCTAGGCAAGCATATCACATCTTCGACCGCATCATCACTTTCCATCAGGTGAGATAGTGGTCAAATGCTTGCCTATTCTGCATAAAAAAAAAAACTACTGGATCACATTTATCGGCCCGTTTTAGAAACTTGTCCGAGCAATTTGTTAGCAGTTTTTTATGGATATTTTTAACAAAAAGTTAGCTCATATGTCTTAAAATTAAGGAATGCACGATAAACTATAGCTTGTTTCGCTAAATAATTCAGTTATAAACAAATACTGATGACTCTTTATATCTAAGTGTAGGCTCTACAAAATAAAGTTTTTTTTCTCTGATAAAGTAGAGGTCACGTTAAGATGCATATAAGTTTCACTGATATAATATATCAGTGCTAATTTTACCACTATCTCACCTGTGGATAAGAGACGATATGGTCGGGGGTGGTAAACATGTAACTTGATTATTTTGGATATTTATCAAGTAAAACTAGAAATACTTTAAAAAGTTTTTAATATCACGCTTTTTCTAATAGTAAACAAAAAATACTAAAAGTTATGTAACTAGAGAACTTGTCAAGACGAATAAAATGAGCCCAAGCTCGACGCGTTTATCTTGTTTAGTTCAGAAGTTCCTATGGCCATCTTCCGTCTCCATCATCAGACCAGATCCTTGGTATCAATTCATTGTATTCTCACCGAAGATACATAAGCGCACCAAATATGAGTCCAAACGGTCATCGGGAAATGGGTCAAACTTAGCTTGCAAGATTTGATTATAGACCGACAGACAACGGGTCAGCTGCCGTATTCTGTATCATGGATGGGCGTCATTAAATGTCAAAAAACTGTCAAAAGTGACATACCACCTGTCAAAAATGACATAAAATCTGTCAACAATGACATAATAGCGTCAAAAACCAAGCCGATTCAACGACCGAAACGAAAGAATGAAACAATGAGAATACAATACATAAACCACAGAGTATGAAATTTGCTCACGCTGTTACTTGGGCGAAATTGTCTATGAATTACGTTTTTCATGTATATTTATTTTCGTGGTAGTGCTCGCGAATTGGGAAATTTACCAGTTGATTTTGTGAACAATAGTTATAACATATTTACAGCTAAGGCGCTACGTCTAGTAGAAACGCAAGCGAGTTCACAATCCCGTGACAACAGAAATACAGAGCATATATTCAGTACAACGTGGACAGTTTAAGATATCAGACAATTCGCTGATATCAAATAAATGTAGGCCTTACATTCAGTTTATTCATATCATTACTTTTTGTTTTAATTTATGCTTTTTCAAAGATAATATAATCACTCTTTTCTCTTGAGCGTTTAATTTTTGAAAACAATTAGACAATAGATATTCGTCATGATGACAAATTAAAGTCGTTTTAAGTTTATTAATTTTCGTATCGCTGAAGAGAGGTAAGCTAAAAATTAATGTTTTTTTAATGATTGGTTATTTTTAATAAATTCAGTCGGTTCTTATTTATTTAAAGCTATTAATTATCCGAGGAGTTCAACAATTACTTTTAGAAACTCGATTCCACAAATAGGGTGAAATGAAACGTAATTCTTTGGTGGTTTTTATTGCTATTTTGTCTGTGTACTAAAACAGCTGCCCCCCTCCAACGTATCTTTGTTGCACGCGGTTTCTATTTAAATTAAGCAAAAATGAACCTTATTTCTTAGAAGTTTTGTCTTGAAACCTTTTCAAAAATTTCGTATTGAAACCGTTTGCAACAGAGATAGGTCTGGCATTTCTTTGGTGGTTTTATTGCTATTTAGTCTGTGGGCTAAAACAGCTGAGATTTGTCTATGGGCGTGACGCCCATCCATGACGCTGACTTACAGAATTAGGCTGCAGGTCAGGTTACATTTCAGCGAATGTGCGCAGGAATTACACGAATTAATTCCCCCATGCCCGTTTTACCATCTAACAACAAGACAAACTGGCAAACGTCATCCATTTATGGTAGACATTCCTCCGGTTCGCTCAAAGCGTTTTGCTTCTACATTTGTCATCCGTACTGCGAAGGAGTGGAATTCATTGCCCGCGTCTTTGTTCCCTGAACGGTATAATCTGGGAGTCTTCAAGTCAAGAGTGAATAGGTATCTTCTAGGCAAGCGTGCTACATCTTCGGCCGCATCGTCACTTTCCATCGGGTGAGATAGTGGTCAAATGCTTGCCTATCGAGTATAAAAAAAAAAGGTGAAACTAAATAAATGCTTGTAATAAATGGCTCTCGTTGCGAAATTCAACGGTTACAATCTTGGACCTTTCGAGTCTTCATACTGGACAATAGCATTGTTGTTTCGCCATGAGCATGGCTCCTGAATACCGGAATCAACCGGTTCGCAAGTATTCAGTGCTGTCTCATTATTTCGCTTTCACATCGCTTTCTGATCACCGAGATATAGTATTCAGAAGCGATTCAAAATATTCACGCGAGGCGCCACATGCAGTTCCTACTTACGTATTACTTACGGTTTGCGGTGACCCCACAAAAACTGGACAAACTGGCTCAGTACTTATGATTGTACCACCTGTGGGATTCATTTTATTATGCTTCTTCATATACTTGACTGATAATCATTTATTGCTCTTAAAGAAATACATTTTCAATAGTCACAAGATAAGATTAGAAAAGGGGATTAAAACAAATAGTACTCAAAAATTTTGTAAACCGCTTGCCAAAGGAAAAGTGCCCAGAAAACTTGACTGATTGAGTTGGTAGATGCTGGAAACTGTATGGTATACCTACGGGTTGAAATGTTGGATAGTTTTTGGCCACAGTATTTTTTTAAATGCATTATAGTTAAGCATTTAACCACTATCACACCTATACCACCAATGTATTCACACCCCCGTTTCACCAAATTATTAAAATCTTCTCTATCCAAAGATTGTCTGGAAGAGATCGCTTTCAGCGATAAGACCGCCGATCGTACACTTTAATTTAAATGTAAAAATTTTGTGTAAGTGATTTATGTAAGGTGTGACAGTAAAGCGTTATCGATCTATCTGATGGAAAGTATATCAACAACAAACAAACAAACGCAACAACAAACGCATTCACACTCACAGCCCCACACTAAGTTCAAAGACTTGTATCGTGGGTGCCGGAAACAATCACATCACACACACATTACGCCCAGAACCAGAAGCACAAATAACCCTTGGGAAGGAATTTGTACTGCTGCTGGGAATCGAACCCAGGACCCACGGCGCAGAGGGCAGACACCTGTCCACTGCGCCAACTGTCAACTAGACATGGGTATTTCACGTGGAGCAAAGTTCAGTGAAGGAAAAATAAATAAATAATAATAACATGAATTATTTCTAAGGCATCTTGTATTTAGAAAGAATGTAATAAACATTTCAATAGTGGAACTACAACAAACAGCTGGTACTGCGACTTCAACAACACCTACGTTATCATGTGACGAGATCGTTCAAGGTTTTCGCAGAATTCGCCCGTTTACCCGTATAAATACCGTAACATCTATAAAGTTGATGGTATGAGAGATTAATTATACATAATATCATCATCAAACAGAATTCTTCAGCGATTATTAAGAATGAGCAGTATAAATCAGAATCCAAGGTATGTTTGTTTTATATCTATTGGGCACGATGGAAGATGTTTTCTGCGAACTTAAAGGGTTATTTCGGAGTTTTGGCGAAAAAGTGAAAAAGAATTTTTTTTTGGTTTTTTTACTTGAGACTAAGTTTGACGACAATCTCCTGATGGAAAGCGACGATGCGGTCGAAGATGGAGCACGCTTGCTCAGTAAATACCTATTCACTCTCTTCTTGAACAACCAACATGTATCATATATTGTATTTATTAATTTTAAGTTAAGATTCTATTTATTTTTTTATTTATTTTTTCTAATTTTTTTTAAGCTTTATGCTTCCCGCTTAGTTCAGGTTTAACTGAAATTCAGTGTCGAGTTATCTGCTCGGCATTTTTGGCATAGGTACAAAAAACTCACAATAATGATTAAAAAAACTGTATTTTTAATGTTAGTTTAAGTTAATTGTAATTTTTATTTTTTATTAGTGCCAAATAAATGAGTTTTCTTTCTTTATTTCTTTCTTTCTTTCTTTCAACTAAGAATATATAAAGGAAAATAAGTTCTCCACAGAGTCTCTATTCTCTCCTCTAGTGGGTGTAACTTAAATCACATTTTAATATAGTCATGAGTTACGCGTATTACCTATGTATAGTCTATTTTTGATTTTAAATGAAGTTCTAACTATTTATTACATAATCTAATATATAATCGACGACCCAGTTGGCGCAGTGGACAGGTGTCCGGCCTCTGCGTCGTGGGTCCTGGGTTCGATTCCCGGCAGGAGCACTAATTCCTTCCCAAGGGATATTTGTGCTTCTGGTTCTGGGTGTAATGTGTGTGTGATGTGAATGTTTCCGGCACCCACGATACAAGTCTTTGAACTTAGTGTGGGGCTGTGAGTGTGAATGCGTTTGTTTTTTTGTTTGTTATAAAAATCTCGTGTCATGTCAAACTCCTCCGAAACGATTCGAACGATTTTAATTTTTTTTTTGTATATTTGGTAGGTATGAGAATAGGTTGTAAAGTATTTGTCACCCTCCCACCCCTCCCATTTTTTTATTGTATTTTAGTATTTTCTACCGACTTTACAAAAAAGGAGGAGGCACTCAAGTCGACTGTATGTTTTTTATACCGCAAAACCTTTTTCTACGTGAACCGATTTTTTTTTTGTTTAAATGATGTAGTTTTCCAATTGGTCCCGTTTAAATGATCAAGATCTGATCAGTAATTCATGAAATATCATCGATAATGCGTGTTTAGTACATCCGTTCCGAAGTTCCGAAGATAAAGCAGTGAAGTCGGTTTTTTTAAGCTTTGCTTGCGATTAAATTATTCTATGAAATATCCAATTTTTAGTATGGTATTAAAGTACTAGGTATCCATAAATGTGAAAGAGGTAAAACATTTTTTTTAGTCGTGGCATTGCAACGCATGCCGAGTACAGGTAGTAATTTAATATTTATACTATGAATTATTGTCTTGTCGACTGAAGATGTCCATTTTTAATTAACTCATATTATATCTCTTATAGTAGTCAATAACAACTGCCCGTTGGCTCAGCTGGGTAAACATTCGCCTCTAAGCAGGGGTATCGGGTTCGAATCCTGGCGGGGACACAAGTTTTCTTCCCAAGGAAAATTTGTGTTTCTGGTTCTGGTTGTGATTGTGTGTGTGATGTGAATGTTTCCGGCACCCACGACACAAGTCAACGAACTTAGTGTGGGGCTGTGAGAGTGAAAGCGCTTATGTTTATGTATATACTAATGTTAAACGTTGTAATAATCACATACCTTAGAGCAAGTATGTCTATACTATAAGAATGTAAAAGTTATTTTTATTCGTATTTTCTCGTGTCGACACGTGGATTTCCCGACTATTTTCAAGACGAATGTGTTTTCAACTTTTTACATTACGCCGTTTATTTATATATATCGGACCACCTACCTAGCGAATAGTCGTTAGTTTACCGCTCTGTACGTGACGGCTGGTCACTATTCAACAAATAAATTCAGTTACCCGAATATCTGGCGCCGTGCTCGTTGCTCGAAAGTAGGGCGACCCTTCTTGCTCCAAGGGTGAGGACATGTTTCAGCAATGACATTTTGACGGCCTCATTGATCTTAATCTGCATGCGAGTTCAATTTAATTTTTTAAATAAATTGGCGTCGCATTTTTGATGCATTTATTTATTAATGATCGAATTTTACAGTTTTTAAGTTATAAATGTTGAAAATATATTGTAGTACCTACTTTGAATACGGTAATAGGTCATCAATACAATATCATTACGTCAACGAGACCCTAACTTGTGCACACTGTGCACGCACCACTAAAGTAGGGTATATAAGTCACGTTTGAGTTAAACACCCTAGCAAATAAATTATCCTATTGTAGTTTTAGCAGATGAAAAGACGCTGTAGCCGAAATCGGCATGGATGACTATTATTATTACGGTTATAGCACACGTTGTTTGCATTATTTTATTATTTAAAAAAAATAGTAATAACATTATACAGAAGTTACGTACGAGCTGATTAGTGTAGAGTTACGTCTACGCTTTGCATAATGGATCCATAAACAAGTTGAATAAAGAAATGTTTCAATTCTCTGGTGACGTTAATGTTATCAGGGGCAATTTATAGGCTTACGTTTATTTTAATTATTTTTACTAGGTAATAAAATGTAATACTTGTATCTCAAATAAAACTTAAAATTGACTTTATTTTCACTGTTAACGAAGTCTGCCTTAAAATATACCAAAACATTGCGACACAAATTACCATAATAGTATAGGTAAACAATTTTGTGGCGCGGTCCCTATGTGACTTTGAAGACTTGCATCGTAGTTGCAATAAACATTCACATCAAACACACAATCACAACCAGAACAAATAATATTAAGGAATATAATATAGGCAACTTCTAGGTAGCAATCTACCCACCTGATAGTACATTTGTATGTTCCTGCCAGGAATCGAACCTGGTAACCATAACCGGATGGAACAAAATCAACCTTAAGTATATATATTAGTTTATGTATGTTTATAATACATTATTATTTATATATGTTTTTGTAGGTATATTATGTGATATATGTGTAAGTACATTTATTTAAATGAGTGTTGAGGTGTTTTGAGCAATAGGATCGCCATTTGTGCTCCTACGTTATATTTAAGATTTCTTTGTAAGTATCTCTTTTGGTGTGCATATAAATAATTTATCTTTGTATCTTAAGATGACAGATCAAACAAAATCTAACTCCTTAACTTGGATCATTACTGGACAGTCTCATATTCGCACCAAAGAATGGTATCACTTGTGCTAACCACTCGTGTATTTATTTCAATTAGAACAGAAATAGTTTGATACAGAGACCTTGGTTTAGATTGCTAGGGTGCTTTTACACGAGCAACTTTTGTAGCAATTAACTTCCGCTTCTTCATATATTAAACGCAAGCAAAACTTAAAAAAGACCGACTTCACCGCTTATATTTTGTTTTGGCTTGATTGATTTCGATTAAATTTGTATAGGACCACCTCTGAAGTATAATGTACCAAAAAAAGAAACATTTAAATCGATTTATAATTGGCGGAGTTATCGCGTAACATGCGTACAAAAAAAAACGTAAAGTCGAATTGAGAATCTCCATTTTTGATGTCGGTTGAAAATATAGTGAAAAAATGTCCTTTTATATCTTTCTACATTTCATCGAGAGTCGTCTGGTTATTCAGCAGTGCTTAAGTGAGAGACAGATTCAGGTTTTTTTTTTTTGATGTTATATATGTACTGTGACGTGAAATTATAGCACATATATTTACTATGTATGCCTTTTATAACTATAAAGATAAATATTTATGTAATTTTGGCAACGTAATAATAAAAAATATATATTACGTAATAATGAAAAAAACACTTAAAAATAACTTTGCAAGTACAAACATCGATTTTTTTTATATACAATTTGTTTATAAATTGTTTGCAATAACAATTTGGTAGGACAACTATTTAATTTGTCCCGGGGTCAATCTCAAAAACGGCTACATATCGTTATATCTTGTACGAGCCGTGCCTCGCGGCTTCGCCTGCTATTATACAGTTAATAAGTAGCCTTTGTGTTAATCCTAGGTATAAGCTGTGTGCGTTCCAAATTTCATCCAAATCCGTTCAGCCGTTAAAGCGTGAAGAGGGATCAAACTTACACATTTACACACTTACACACAAACTTTCGGATTTATAATATTAGTAGGATTTGAACAACGAACACATATATCTAACAATTATTGTTAAGCAGTTATATGTAATTAACCTCAAAAGATTTTCTCTATTGTACGACGGCGGGAGAGCACTGATATCCTACACACAGGACAAGCTAGTTAGGAGAGAAATACATACTTACTGATCAGCTTAGTTTATTTATTAACCTCCTGCATGAGTCAAGTTCTAACATAAGATACTGATTTTATACTCTACTAGCCGTGCTCCGCGGCTTCGCCCGCTATTATCAAGTTAAAAAGTAGCCTATGTGTTAATCCTAGGTATAATCTATGTACATTCCAAATTTCATTCCAATTCGTTCAGCCGTTAAAGCGTGAAGAGGGAACAAACATACTTACACACTTACACACAAACTTTCAGATTTATAATATTAGTAGGATTACATGACTATAGTATATAGTGTGTTACAAGTGAATTATGTTTTGTCCAAATTTTATTATTATTGATCGAGCGAAGCGAGATCTCTAAGATGACTTGGATCGTTCAGCACTTTGTCCGTCCGTCTGTCAGAAGCATCTAGCATCTAAACCATATAAGCAAATTATTTCAAATTCTCATAGAATATGTAAAACTACGGCCCAAAACCAGAAATGACATTTAAAATTATATAAATGAAAATATTAAGGAGGCTTTTCTCGAATTAGAAATAGACATATTTTACTATGGGGTATCGTTGAAAAGGGCTCGACAATTAAAGTATGAAATCGGTTTAAAAAAATAAACTATGTTGTAAAATAAAACGGCTTCACACTGGATGCTGAAACTTACGTATAATATCCATTATATCCTGTACTTGAACAACAAATATCGAAATTAAACAATTATCATATAGAAAAAAAGTTATAGGCAAGTTACCTCAAAAGTTTTTCTCTATGAGGCAAAATGTAGGCGCGAGATCTCAGTTCGGCGCGAACGACTTGTTAATATGGTGTTGCGAGATTCGAACCACGGTGCATAGAGTTTAAAGTCACTTGCTATACAGGCAACATATTACTAAGTGCTAAATCGGATTTTGACAAATATAGCTCAAGGTGCTCACAGAATTAGCGCTTATATAAACTCCTCTCGTTTACTGGAACACTGAACAGATACTACTGGCCATTTGAATATATACTAGCGTGGAATATTGGTACGTAAATAACTTGAAAAGACGTATTTCTTAGATTTAACGTTATACCGAACAAGATAATGTCATTCTAAGAAATGTTCCCAGTGAAATGCGTTCACAGCATGCTGAGAAGTTACCGCAATAGTTTTCAGTCCTTCATATTACGTGACTCTGTTGCACGCGGTTTCTATTTAAATTAGGCAATAAAACCGACCAAGTGCGAGTCGGACTCGCGCAAAAAAGGGTCTGTACCATTATCTATAAAAAAAACAAGTTTGTTGTATTGGAGCCCCCCTTAAATATTTATTTTATTTTATTTTTAGTATTTGTTGTTATAGCGGCAATAGAAATAAATACATCATCTGTGAAAATTTCAACTGTCTAGCTATCACCGTTATTGAGATACAGCCTGGTGACAGACGGACGGACGGACAGCGAAGTCTCAGTAATGGGGTCACGTTTTTACCCTTTGGGTACGAAACCTTAAAAATGAACCTAATTTCTTAGAAGTTTTGTCGATTTAGTATAGAAACTATTCGCAACAGAGATAAGTACGTAGATGGTCTGATGATATTTGTTTATGGACAAACCTACGCGCCCCGCGGCTTTACCCGCGTAAGTCCCGGACCCGCGGGAATTCCGGGATGAATAGTAGCCTATGCATTAATCCAGGGTGTCAGCTAACTCCATACCAAATTTCATCAAAATTGGTCCAGTTTGAGCGAGAAATAATAAACATACAAACACACTCACAAACTTTCGCCTTTGTAATATTAGTGTGATTTATCGTTTGGGACTCGCAGTGATTTTGTCGGATTTGACGTTGGTTTATAAAATTACTAGCTGCTCCCCGTGGCTTCGCCCGCGTAATTTAAGTAGCCTATGTGTTAATCCTGGGTATAAACTATGACCATTTCAAATTTTATCAACCGACTTACTCAATTTCTCAAGCAAGTGACTTGTTATTCTTTATGAGATATAAATTTCTTAACCCGTTATAACCAGAGATTATAATGAGCAAAGAAATCATAAATTTAAAAAAAATGTTCCTACTGAATTTATCTACATATTTCAGATGATGACTCGTATGATATCAATTCAATGAGTGGTATTTTTTACAAATAGAGTTGTAAAATGTTTAATTACTTCCTAAACATTAAATTTATATTATCCGCTGGCCTTGACAAATAAATAATTACGTAAGCCTGTGTATATATAATGGGAAGCGGGAACGATCGTAAATTCATTTGAACAATGCCGATGTAGCTAGTGATGGACACTTCCCGTCGCCGTCTAATATCGAAACTTATAGATCATACAATTTTTAAATACTGCTTTAACACGAGTCATTTTATCAAAAACCTTCTAAGCCGGGGTATCTGGTTCAATTCCCGCCGGGAACACAAATTTTGTCCACATGAAAATTTGTGTTTCTGGTTCTGGGTGTGATTGTGTGTGATGTGAATGTTGCCGGCACCCTCGACACGAGTCATCGAACGTAGTGTGAAAAAAAAAGTGTCAACCTAGGATTCGAGCATGTACGATGCTAGAAACCTAATTAAAACATGCTACACTTCTGGTTTATCATGTATCTCCTAGATATTAAACTGCTCGATGGCTTAGTTGAGTGACGTTCGCTTTCTAAGTAGGGGTATCGATTCGATTCCCAAATAAAACACAAGTTTTTTCCCCAAGGAACATTTGTGTTTTTGGTTCTGGTTGTGTTTGTGTGTGTAATGAGAATGTTTCCGGCACCCACGACACAAGTCATCGAACGTAGTGTGGGGCTGTGAGTGTGAAAGCGTTTATGTTTGTGTATTTAAATAACGTAAAAGGGCTGAGAATGATAAAGACTAAAACAATAACTTATTTAGGCTTCATTCAGTATCAGAACTTTCTCTATTCAGTAACAGATTTTTTTTGGAACGTTTCATTTTTAGGTTTTATGTTCAGATTAATTTATAAAATACTAGAAAACTCTCGGACCCTGATTCTTGTTCTAACCCTTAGCTCATTTAGTTCTGCAACTTTCTTCTGAAGATATTTGCCGTAATAATTAAAATTGTGTATTCCATACCATCTGTAATTAATACGTAGTTGTTTAAACTACGCCATCTCGCTTACCAACCCCACTGGACACTTTAGACTTAACAGAGAAAATAAATAATATATTTTAAAATAAAAAAACAGTATTTTCAATAGCTGTACCAATATAATGACAATGGTTGATATGATATCCCAAGAGGTTTCTAGTATTTTTCAAATTACCCTATATAAATTAACATGGCCTCACATTTTAAAAAAATAATTAAATATTTAAAAATTATAAAATCATATATCGATAAAATCGAAATCCAGCCACGTTCCATCACTAGCAACACATTTGTTCGAAGCTATGTCGAAATTATGCGAATAAACGTAAAATACGCCATAAAATTAATTAGCGGACTAAAAGCCTGCGAACAGAGCCTCGATCCTAATTTTGTCGGCTAATCTCAATCCAAGGTGAGTTAACAAATATTTGGTGAATTGGAATTCTCATAATTATGAAGTGATACTTCACATTAAACATCGGACAATCGGACATATTGCTCTCTCGGATAGACTTCTTTGTCAGGACATAATGTAGAAGAGTAACTACTACTAATCCATTATACATATATATAACTAGTTGTTACCCGCGGTTAAGCTCGCGTTTCGCTCTTTTTAATTAAAAATAAACATTATTGATCAATGTAATAATAGTCAAGCGATTGACACACACTTTTTCACCTGATGGAAACGGAAAATGCGAATCTAAACCGTTCTTGAATCCATATGAAAATATGTAAAAAAAAATCGTTTAGTGTATTTATTACTGAACTTCAAGTTCAGTAATAAATACACGTATAGAAGAATTATCACTATTATCATCGTCACTTACCATCAGGTGAGATAGTGGTCAAACACTAGCCTGTCACAAATAAAAAAAAAAAAAAAATTATACATACAAAAATGATGGCAAAAATTCATAAAATTGGTACGTCATACATGGTAGGTACGTCCGAAATGAGAAGACTGGATTGTCAAAAGTTAATTTAAGATCTTTGGATATAGTAAAGCAATACAATTTAATTCTATTCTTTTCTTGTGACTACCATATTCAAAAGCATCCATGTTCTAGCTAGAGATGACAAAGAATACAAGACTGTAATCAAAGCTACATGATCCATACCGTTGGAACAAATTCTTACAAGGCTAAGCTTTGAAACCAACGCCATAATCTTTGAAAACATCTTATCCGAAGTACCGAGACAGACTTCTTTAGAAATCTAAATAGGAGCTAATAGAAGCTTTCTCCTTACAATAGAAGGATTTGAATTTAGAACTATTATGTAAATGTAGGCAACGGTAAATGTAAGACGAAGGAGTTTTGCCGTTTTTTGCGCGAAAGTGAAAAATGTCGATGATTTTGTTAGTATTTTCCAAAATTAGTAAGTTTTCGACTGTAGGCAAATAATACAAAAAATCGTGATTTTAGTTTTCATTACAATACTCTAACAGAAGTTAACAACGCAAACTATTCATAGTTTCCGAAGACAAAATCTAAAACTATAAGAATCTTTGTCCTGACATACTGATTGACTGACTGACTGACTTAGAGACAACGCACAGCCACTGGCTATCTTACTATCAGTTTATTAGTTTGAATGCTTTTAATATTTTTAAAAATCTCGTGTCACTGTATACTAGTATGTGGTCGAACTCCTTCGAAACGGCTCGACCGATTTTAATATTTTTTTTTAATATTTGGTAGGTATGAGAATAGGTCGCAAAGTATTTTTCACCCTCCCACCCCCACCATCCATTTTTAATCGTTATTTTAGTATTTTTTCATGAACAACACCTAAAAAGTTTTTAGTTTGGTATTTAAAGTACTAGGCGACCATAACCGTGGAAGAGGTAAAACACTTTTTATAAACGTGGCATTGCAGCGCATGCCGGGTACAGCTAGTTTCATATACAAATACGGTGCAAAAGTCAAACCGCTCTTTTTGATTTGCAGTAAAAAGTTTGCCTATTGCTAGATATAGCTATTACAAATTGTTTTCTGAAATTTAAATAAATTCTTTTTGACTAAAACCTAATTAAAAAAGTAGGTACTCTTGTTATTCCTAACAATAGAATGAGATTCTTACGGCACTAATGACTCATTAAGAAGCCCATTAAACTGTGTTTCGGATTAAATTAGCATCTTGCTCGAAACGAAATTTGCTTTAGCAGCCTCTGACAAAAAAATAACTGGCCAAGCAGGCGTGGGCTAAAAACCGTAAGGTTCCGTAGTAATCCCTCTCATTAACACCTGACTAAAAATAGTGGTGTTATAAGTTTGTGGTGTGTTTCTGTGTGGCTGTCTGTGACATCGTAGGTCCGAAATACCTAACCCTGCTGGTATTGTCCTTTAGTACCTCCCTTTAGACGAACAGTTCTTGGTAACGCCAAGAACTAAGATTCACCTGAACCGCTTGTGCAAAGTTTACAATTTGTATGACAAAATCGACCTGCTAATGGGCTTTAGTGGCCCCTGTTTAGCTCTTACAGCATAAATTATTATTTTTACTTGGTACATTCTTGAGCTTAGTTTAGTTTATTGTCTTTTAATTGATGTACAATTTTAATTCACATAAACTTTAAGATATCATTAACAGTATTAACGGTCACCGAATGTGTGTTATACATGCTGTGTTTATCTATAATTGGTTGTTCACATAGTTATAATTGTTTAGTTTAACAATTATGAAAGTGTTTGTGTATCTACTGTTGGTAAACCAAATAAATAAATTGTTAATTTTTTTTTATTATGTACCTTTTTATTATTTGGTTATACGTAGATACGCGCAGTATCTGTGACTGACTGTGACTGAGGCAAATTGTGTGCGTTGAACCTTATATGCGGTCCACATCCTAAGGCCTAGTCACATATTATCTTCTCACTTTTAATAACACCATTACTAAACAACATCTAATTCTTAAGTTTGGAAAGCCTAGAAATACCAATGACATAAAATTATTTAGTCCATCTTAAGTTGTATATGGAACCCTAAAAAAGAATAGAGGTGTTGTTTCGACTCTCCAAGGCCAATGACTACGTGCCAGCTCTAAATCTCAATATTCTATTTAACAGCAAGCTCCCTTAAAATATGATATTTTGAGTAGATCACAGTCTTATTCTATCAATATGTAACTTTAATATAGGTACAATTTTTCAGATTTTTTTTATATTCTCCATTAAGGCAGTTACACTTGTTAGATTTATTTGTCGAAAATTGTGCCTTTTGCGTTTATTTTGGATTTATCGTTTAATTTTAGTCTTATGATAATTAGGTCAGGTAATAGGTCCCTCATAAACCTACCTACCTATAATTTAATTTAATCTATTTTATTTGACATTTAGATTTAATTTGCATTTTTTTATTATAAAACATAAACACAAACGCTTTCACACTCATAGCCTTGTGTCGTGGATGCCGGAAACATTCACATCACACACCATCACAACCAGCACATGATAACAATCGTGTTCGAACCGAAGCGCAGCCTGCTCTTAAACTGATGGATATAATTGTTAAGGGGCTTACGAATTTTACTTTTTTTTTACTTTTAGATAATTGTAGCAAACTATTCACGTCAATGTAGGCATGTAGAAACATAGATGATTTATAATTCAAGTTTATGATCGAGTCATTTATTTTGATTTTAATTAAAGACCTGTTTGTTTGATTGCTTTAATTGTTTATTTTTGAACTTTATTTGATATCGGAACTAATTGGATTTATTAAGTTATTATTTCACTTAGTTGGATTCATCGTAAAGTTATGGCTGTCTTCAGATATGTCTCCATCCAATAACTCGTGACATAAACATAGATATTTATTGGTAATGTACATTACAGGTCATTCAGTAAAACATAATAAAAAAAACTGTAGTTGGTACGTCATATAGAACGTAATATAGTCTCAGCGAATGAGCTTTACATTACGATGGTTTACATTATAACAACATATTTATCTCTTTTTATGCTGAAATATTTCGTAGATACTGTTATATCGTATTCCAATTCTACTTTCCTACTAATATTATAAATGCGAAAGTTTGTATGTATGTGAATGTTCGTTAACACGACCACTATAACGAATAAACGAAGAGTTTATGATATTTTAGATAGTTTAGGTCCCTTAATAACACATAGCCTACTGTTAATTAACGCGAGTGAAGGCGCGGGGCACGGCTAGTGTGTATTACATGCTTGTAAAAGCAATTACCCTCTTCACTACAGCGTGGTTAGCAAGTTTATAAAAAGGCTACAACCATGTGTTTTGTAAAGTCTATATTTGAAAGCCACTATGTCGCTGTGTGTGTGAAAAGTATCAATATTTTGGATAAGTAACGAATAATGAGCTATGTTTTCTAACTGTTCGTATTTATTTACGGCATAAGCATAAAGTGTGTGTGTGATGTGAATGTTTCCGGCACCCACGATACAAGTCTTTGAACTTAGTGTGGGGCTGTGAAAGAAAAAAAAAGGCTTAACGAACAAAAAGGTGCCTATTCACTATACTCCCATGGTATCTATCAGGAAACACGGACTCAGGCAATGAGTTCCATTCCTTTGCGCTTTGTCCGCATTTGTGTAATATCTACCATATAGCGGTGTCGCTTAGGAGTCTATCTAGATATAAACTAATTTTATTTCTTCTATGTCAAAACGCAGCTCTTCCACGAACAATGAAATCGGATGCTTACCGTAACCTATGAATAGAGGTATCGTAATACACGCGACTAATTCGAACGCGCACTCTCGATCTGTAAATCGATCTCCGAATGCATTATGCGGTTAGATCGAGTTATCGTCATCAATTAACTTCCTAAATAAGGTTGCATTGACTGCCGCATGACGGAATGCGCATGCGCGGACGAAATTGGAACATATTGTTTTGATTGACGATTGATCATTTGATTGTGTTGGTGACAGAGATTTTGAAGTATAGTTGGCAACAAGTCAAGAGTGAATAGGTATCTTCTAGGCATGGTAAATCTTCGGCTCCAGCATCGTTTTCCATCAGGTTTGACTGTGGACAAATGCTTGCCAATCAAGCATTAAAATTTCCTTCATCGTTAAGTTACCTAGCAAACCAATAAAACTACGAACTAAGAAAAAAAATTCAGGTGTCTGGAATTACAATAACGAGGTAATTTTACATACCTACATATAGTTACGCCTCTTCCAAACTAAAACCACACGAACATACATTTTGTCTGAGGTTAATTTCGTATATTCTGATCTCGAGATGGCTGTAATTTTGCGAATCTGGCAATAGAATCATTAACTTTCATGAGTGCCTCTTTGGGGCCCATGTGAATAAACGATTTTGATTTAGATTTTATTACTTTTTTTATGAATATTAATTGTTTGATTTTTGTATTTGCTATTCACGTAGGTACGTGGTGTTTTAAGACAGACCCCGGGACAAAATAGTTCTTGACTGACTACAGTCACTGTAGACTTTAGTCTCCTACCATATTGATATCATCCCTGCTTGCATTTAAGATATTTATCTACCAAATTTCATCACTATCTGTCCAATGTTAATTTAAAAACTATCTGTCCAGTTCAGTTCAAGAAAAAGCCAAAACAAGAAGTTTTAAATGTTTTATTTAGTTTTAGGATATAGTCTGATTTTTCAATAGATCATTGAAAAATCTTCTATCTGTTAGAAATAAATTTAAAAAATCTTTTCGTATCAACGTTGTAATTTGTAATGTGTCATATATTTTGTAACAGACTCGCCTACGACAGACATGGCGTCTCCATTTAGGCAGACTGGTCCAGACCACTATTGGCTGTGACTCAACTCAGACTCGGATAATCTTATATGTGAACCTAAAGTAGCAATCAATGACTTTATTAAAAGTGGAAAGATATGCGTGGACGATCTAAATTAGATGAAATGTGTGTTTATTGCACCTAATTAATACGGTCCACGCATATCTAACCACGCATATTTTCCTCACTCACAGTTGGACTAGCAGTCATATCGCATACTTATGTGCGATTTTTAAACAACTTAAAAAAAAAGAGGCGGTTCTCAATTTGACTGTTTTTTTGTGTGTGTGTTACTTAATCTCTTCATTCTCGGTGAACAGATTTTGACGATTCTTTGTTGTTTGATAGCTGGGGCAAAACGACGGGCGTCCTGTGCTACGTTTGCCAAGTCGCGGTCTTACATTTTGGAGATCGCGACTCGGTTTTCATATTGGTGTTACTTAAATTTGATCAAGATTTGACGAGTTGTTTTTGAGTTTTCCTAAATAATGCGTATTGAATTCATTAAATCTGATCAAGGGATCCGAAGATCAAGCGGTGAAGTCGGTTCTTTTAAGCTTTGCTTGCGTTTACATTATTTTGTGAAAAGCTGCAAAATGTTCTGTGCTTTTCCAAGATGTACAAATAACTCAAGAACCAAACACAAACATAGTATGGTATGACTCCGCATATCCTATCTAGTCCAGTTTTTGTTTATGTGATGCTAGAGCGTACCCACATTTAATAACACCATTATTAGTAGAAGTTATTTGCCTAAAGTACGTGCGATAGATATATCTCAAGTGCAGCATTCCACGTTCCCTACACAAGGCCAAGGTCAAAATAACAAGTCGTCGCTAACCGCTACAAATAATTCCCGATGGTAAAATGGTACACGTATAAATCAACTCAACGATTTATTTTTAAGCTCACGTCATGCATGCGGCAACACCAAAAATAACTTACTATAATTTCGCAAGCAAAGTCTTAAAAGAAAAACAGCGGACTTTTTGTAATATCGATTGCATTATCAATAGTTAAATGACAATTAGCTTTTTATTTCAACACTGTTTCTTCTAACTGTACTGGAACTCATTGCCTGCGTCTTTGTTCCCTGAACGGTATAATCTGGGTGTCTTCAAGTCTAGAGTGAATAGGTACCTTCTAGGCAAGCATGTTCCATCTTTGGCCGCATCGTCACTTTCCATCAGGTGAGATAGCTGTCAAATGCTTGCCTATCTAGTATAAAAAAAAAGAGTTAAATGTCACCGATGTTTGATGGCAAGCTTATCGGTATTCTATCGCTTACATTTTGGAGAGTGTGCACAGGAATTACATGAGTTAATTCCTCCATGCCCTTTTAAACAACAAGACAAACTATCAAACGTCATCCATCTATGGTCGACATACCTGGTGTTCGCTCGAATCGTTTCGCTTCTACGTTCATCATCCGTACAGCGAGGGAGTGGAACTCATTGTCTGCGTCAAAGTCTTCAAGTCTCGAGTGAATAGGTATCTTCTATGCAAGCATGTCACATTTTCGGCCGCATCAACACTCTCCATCAGGTGAGATAGTGGTCAAATGCTTGCCTATTCTGCATAAAAAAATATATCCTTCTTAAAGGGTTTGCTGGTAGAAAACTCTGTGAAGGGTTAAGCTGGCCTTTGTACATATTTTGTAATGGCTTTATTGTCAAAATTTTGTTTAGTATGTGTACAATAAAGAATATAAGAAAAAATGCATATTTTGTTAAAATTTTGATTTGTTAGGACCAATCAAAATTTTAACAAAATATGTCACTCGATTAAAAATGATAAAATAAATTAATTGGGCAAAAGAGACCGTGGTTCCTTTTTGAGGTGGTTCCATTCACTCGACTACTCAAAATGTTGCCGTCGTCATGCATACGGCAACACTGAAAATAACTTTTATAATATTAAATGCATCATCAGATCTGATCAATATTTCGTCGAACTTGCATCTGAAGATTACGTCAGATTAGATTAAATTACGTCAATGTGCAGTTAAATAAATTGCAAAGATTTTTTGCTAAATTATTATAGTTGAATCATTTAGTGTCGGGCGTCTAGAACAAATTTGTTTTTAGGCAATGAATCACCTTTTTCATGAGTGGCTCTGTCAGCTTATGTCGTTACCGTTTTTAAATATGAAAACATCTGCAAAAATATTTGCACGATGTATTTGTACAATTTGCTAGCTGTGCCACGTTCAGAATAAGTTTACCTCTTCCACGTTTATGGTCGCCTAGTCTTTTTAGATATTGTTCATACAAAAATCACGATAAAAATGGGGGCGGGGTTAGGAGGGTGAAAAATACTTTACGACCTATTCTCATAACAACCAAATATACCAAAAAAAAAAAACATTTAAATCGGTCGAGCCGTTTCGGAGGAGTTCGACCTCAAACACCGTGACACGAGGTTATATATTAAATTTTGTACAGTCACTGATGGTTACAATGAGCAAGCTTTTTTTTTTTTTTTATTTGTGACAGGCTAGTGTTTGACCACTATCTCACCTGATGGTAAGTGACGATGTGATCGAAGCTGGTAAACACACTAAACCTGGAAAACGCAGGCTCTCAAGGATAACTGCCGGAACACCGTATTTGGCTTGGCGGCACACTTGATGGTGGTAAGCTACTTTGGTAGCAAGCCAGGCGAGCAACTCACAAAATGCTCTACCACCTCTCAAATGTCACCTGATTAGCACCACCCGGGGACTACGTGTAGGGAGTCAGACTTAAGGGGTATCCTCCTACGGACGTGGGTGACTCAGCCTCCTAAAAAGCTCCCTTAGAACAATGACATTTTGCTACAATCACTAATATTTAAGTAAGTATTTGACGTTCTCTTTAAAAAGAAAGTGTCAGTCACATAACATTTTTAAAAGAAAGTGAAACGTCAAAGCAAATATGAAATGGCGCTGTCTTCATATAACTGCATGCCCTAAACTGGAGTGTCTATTTTAACGCCTTCATATACTAATGTGTCAGTTAACTCGGCAAACTTGTTAACTTGTCAGAGGTATTTTCATTTCGATGTTAATTTTTATCCTATTTTGGTTAGAGAGAACAAAAGCAGATAGATATATTGATATATATACTATTTATTGAACACCATAATTGTCGCATCGCTTCTACGTTTATCATCCGTACTGCGAAGGAAAGGAACTCATTGCCCACAAGACGGGAGGATCTGGGAGTCTTCAAGTCAAGAGTGAATAGGTACCTTCTAGGGAAGCATGCTGCATCTTCGGCCGCATCATCACTTTCCATCAGGTGAGATTGTGGCCAAATGCTTGCCTATCAGGCATAAAAAAAAAGATATTGGTTGGGTTTAACATATGGAGTTCTTATACATAGAGTAAATAATAATATATATTTTTAGGACTTTTTTTTTTATTCAAGATAGGCAAACGTTCGACCGCCATCTCACCTGATGGTAAGTGACGATGCGGTCGATGATGGAGCACGTTTGCCCAGAAGATGCCTATTCACTCGTGACTTAAAGACTCCCATATTGTATTTATCAGGGAAAACAGACTCAGGTAAGGAATTCTATTCTTTTGCAGTTTGCATAATGAATGCGGATAGTGGAATGTTGTTCGCATAATGGACTCCTTAGGACTGTATACTTCCTTGCCATTATACGGGGTTCGATTCTTATAATATTTTTTTTCAAAACAAGTAAAGAACAGTTCCATTTTAATTAAGAGGATGTATTCTATATAGTATACAATGTGTAACAGAAAGGTGTAGTAATACTCGAGTCACACATCTAGCTAAATGTATGGAGTCTAACAGGAGCTTCTGCATTCGCGGCAGCACCATGAATATTGAGTTAGGATAAATTAAAGTTTCTAAAAAAATATGTCATTTGTAGCCCTATTTCATCAGCTACCGTTCTATACCACATAGCCTTTGGACCTAGACGTCTGCCAGTGGTGGCCATAACAAAGGTCAAGGTCACGCCACAGATATAATCGTAGGGTTGGCAAAAAAATATTTTTAAATTTTTGTACTTAACAAATATCTCCGATTGCCGCACATGTAACTGTAGGGTTGACAAAAGTATTTGAAAAATATAATTTTAAATTTTTGTACGGAAAAAAATATGTCTGATTTCGACTTTCGTTCTCTGGCAGACAATTTCTGGCACGATACACATACCTTACACACACCACCGAGTATTACTACACCTTTTAGTTACAGATTGTATAGTTCATAGTTGTCCACAATGTCTAGCAGACAACGACATGGTAATGGCCTCGTAATATACACGCTAACACAGTTAACACTTTACTTAGACTTATCCTTCTAATATTATAAATGCGAAAACCTGTCAAAGTTTGTGTGTGAATGTTTGTTACCACGTATCTCCGTAAGTAATAAACCGATTTCAATGAAATGTTATATGTATGTAGCTTATACTCTGGAATAGGACATATGCTACTTTAATCATCATAATCATCAGCGGGCGAAGCCTCGGGGCTCAACTAGTGCATAAACTATTGTAAAATTTATTTGAATTTTTTATAGAATTAGTAATAGTGGTACCATGAAAGACGTTGGTCTCTGTGATTAGAATGATGCCCTAAGAGGTATCTGGTATATTATAAATAAGCCTGTATATCTAAATAATACAAAACAATGCAATTTAAACAATAATAATACATATTATTTAAACGTTGAATACATAACATAAGGTTTCGTTCAAGGATATTATACCTTTCTCTTAAGGCATTATAATAAATCATTATCTCCCACCTGGACCTCTCGCGGGCCTATCGTTAGCTTTAATGTAGTGCTTGCTTGTACAATGATATAGGAACCGATAGTACGCTAGCATGTTAAGGATACTATCTACTTTATTTAGTTTAGTTTTAATGATTATTTTAGTCTGGATTATGTGATTTATAATTAAACGCAAGCAAAGCTTAAAAAAAACTTACTTCACTACTTATATTTTGGTTTTGGCTTGATCGATATCGATGAAATTTATATGGGACCACCTCTGAAGTATAATCTACTAAACAAAAAAAACATCGAAATTGATTCATTTCCGACAAGGAAAAAAGCGCGTAACATACAAACTAAATAAAAACATACAGTCGAATTGAGAATCTCCTTTTTAAGGCAGTTGAAAACGGCAACTTGCATCTCATTAAATTGTTGAAATAAAATAAACAATGATTCTAAAAACTGTCGTATTCTAATTGCAAAGCTCTTTTCAATGTCACTCTACACGTGTTGAAAATATGATTGTACATTTTCACAATCATATTTTCATAATTATTTAAATGAGCCCTTTTCATACTTTGATATCATTTAAACCATTAATTTCAGTTTTGGGCCGCGGCTTTACATATTTTGTGAAAATTTAAAGTAGGTTATCATAAGTTTAGAAGTTATTGGCCTCTGACAGACGGACGGATGAATGGCAAAAGCTACCTTATTATGGACCGAGCGAACGCCAAACGTCTCCGTTTCAGCTTTGACAAAAACGCTTTCGTGTCATCTCCGTCGGATGTACGATTTTTATAAAATTTTGCGAGCAGGTTCTTATATATAATTACTAGCCGTGCCCCGCGGCTTCGGCCGCAATTATCATGTTGAAAAGTAGCCTATGTGGTAATCTTAGGTATAAGCTATGTACATTCCAAATTTCATCCAAATCCATTCAGCCGTTAAAGCGTGAAGAGAAAACAAACATACTTACACACTTACACACAAACTTTCAGATTTATAATATCAAGTAGGATTAGTAGGATAAAGAACTATTTGATCCAGTTTATGGATTTTTTTCAAAATGGCGGAGATAAGTCATCGAATTTAGTGTGGAGCTGTCAGTGTGAAAGCATGTATGTTTATATTATGTTTTATTGTTTAATATCCTAAGCATTAATAACTTAATGGGAGATATCTTGATCAATAAGTTAATCCTAAGAATTTTAAATAAAAGCTATGTATCTCTCTGGGGGCTCTACCTGCATGCCATTCCTCAGGCGCGCCTACATTTCATTTTTTATTTGCGGGTTGAATTCGTGACAAGTTAGCAAAAGAAAAGAAACACATCTTGGTTTCAGAAATTGTGGGGCGGTGAGTGTGAACGCGTTTTATTTACATACACGCTTAGGTGCAGTAGGTGCTGGAAACATTCACATCCCACATACAATCACAAACAGAACCAGAAACAAAAATTTTCCTTGTATATATAAGTAAAGAGTCGAATATTATGTAGACCGGCATCACATGCTCTTTCGTCGTTTCTAATAGTGCTGTTCGCGCCAATAAATGGCTATTTCTACCCTCCAATTTTTTTTTTTGCTGCATATCTTCTGGTTGGTCTGATTTGACGGCCAGCCAGTCAGTCAAGCTTAGACCACCGCAATACTCACTCGCCGCTTTTATTGTCAATAATTGTGTCTAGTTTCTCATTGTAGTACGACACTTACGCGTCTCAACGGACTAAATAACAAGAAATCTGCGTGTGTGCACGAAACGGACCCTGATCAGGACTCTCGCGACTGCAGTGGAGTTGAAGTGTCACGAGAAGACTTATGCTGGTAGCCCTTAGGACTTGCCAGGTACGCCGGTGCAGCACATCAGGTCAGCTCTCTTAATTTTCATTCAACATAATTACTAACAAAGGCTTCTTCAAAGCTTTTGGCTCTCCGCACCCACAAGTGCTTTAACGCTAGCCTATCGAGTTAAAATAAGGTCTAAAGTCACAAAAAGTGTTTGTATTTTTGATGTAACGCGCTAAATTAACATTTTATATGACACTGATAGAACACCAAAAGTTTAATCATTACATTTAAAACATTTCAACGACAAAAAGCTGTTGATCATAAATCATAATATATAGTTTGTCTAACCATTGCAGTATATATATATATATATATATATATATATATAACACGTAGCCCTAGCCGGAGTTTTTACAAATGCGGGTAGTTAGAGATAATGCTTGAACTTTGCTACACTGACACTTGAATCCTTTAGTCTACTCCTAACCATGGTTGATGAAACTTGGCCGAAACGTCGAGCTAAATAATAAAAAGTATTCTGGAGCAACGAGATAAAAGCTGTTCATCACAATGTTGTGTACCATTGCAGTATAACACGTAGCCCTAGCCGGGGCATTTTTTTACAAATGCGGGTAGTTGGAGATAATACTTGAATTTTGCTACGCTGACACTTGAACTTGAATTTAGTCTACTCCTAACCATGATTGATAAAACTTGGCCGTAACGTCGAGCTAAATAAAAACGTTCCGGAGCAATTAAGTTCCGTTGTACCTTAAATTATCTGTTTGAATAATATAAAAGTTTTAACCTTCCTCGATTTAAACTTTATGATATGCTGGAACAAGTGGAACACCTGGAAAAGTTCATACCAACTCTGTAGACGGAAGAAAGAGATAAAGAAATCTGTGCCTCACATCCAATGATATGAAATCTGATAGATAACGTTGCTTTGTAGGCTAACTTGGATCCTTGCTGTATAAATAGATGTATATAATTTTAGTTAGTTTAAAAAAATATAGGCAATTGGCCCGTAGATAATAAATGTACCATGTTAAAAGAAATTGATAATGTCAACGAGAATTTGACAGCACACTTCAATATATCCACTCAACGGGTGATAGTTTTCCAATGGAAGTAGAATATCAACTACAAAGATATCTTTCCGCAAATCTTTATTCGTTACTCTCGAAGGTTCGTAAATAAGTAAATTGTCGCGATAAGACCGAGGTAACGTGTTCAAGATGTATTACTACCATATACTCTGTGGTTCAGGGTTGGTGAAAGGTTGATTGTGGATATAGGGCATTGATGAGGCGATACCACAACGGTGCTTTGTTCGGAAAGTAGCTTATTTCGCGCTGTAAATATGTTAGGTATATTTGACGACCCAGTTGGCGGTACCTAGCTTATTTTGCGCTGTAAATATGTTAGGTATATTTGACGATCCAGTTGGCGCGGTGGACGAGTCTTTGCCCTCTGCGCTATGGGTTCTGGGTTCGATTCCCGGAAGAAGCACAATTTATCAAGGGAGATTTGTGCTTCTGGTCCTGGGTGTGATTCTGTGTGTGATGTGTGAATATTTCCAGCACCCACGATATAAGTCTTTGAACTTAATGTGGGGCTGTGTTTGAATGCGTTTGTTTGTTTGTTTGTTGTTTGTATATGTATTAAGTCTTCCTGTATAGTCTCAGAATCTAAAATGGGCACATAATGCGTTAGTTTTTTGCTATAGGTATATTGCTATGAGAGCACATTTTGCATTAAAGAAACGGTAGGTTTTACTTACAACCCCATACGAGGGCTACATTAAATCCAAATGCTACGTTGGTTAGTTTTAGTATGGGCCGCCTATATAATACTAGCCATGCCCCGAGGCCTCGCCCGCGTTTATCAAGTAAAAAAGTAGCCAATGTGTTAATCCTAGGTATAAGCCACGTATACTCCAAATTTCATCCGAATCCTTCCAGCCGTTATAGCGTAAAGAGAAAATAAACGAACACACAGACTTTCAGATTTATAATAGTTTATAGTGTGATATAAATAAATACATACAAAAGTCCGTCCAGCCATTAAAGAGGTAGATATGTACCTAATTTGAAACATAAACACATTTTTTTTATTTTTTATAATATTTTTCTAATATGTTCGTGAACAGAGTCTTCTTATAAAGCTCAAGTTCGTAAACCAAAAAATAATCAAACAAAAAACAAACAAACGCATCCACACTCACAGCCCCACACTAAGTTCAAAGACTTGTATCGTGAGTGCCGAAAATATTCACATCACACATACATTACACCCAGAACCAGAAGCACAAATATCCCTTGGGAAGGAATTTTTGCTCCTGCCGGGAATCGAACCCAGGACCCACGGCGCAGAGGGCGTTCACTTGTCCACTGCGCCAACTGGGTCGTAATCAGGAGTTATTTTCAGTTTAAGTATGAACCAATTACGACTGGAACACTATTGAAATTACAATCTAGCCTTAATGTGTAAGTAATACTAGGTAAAGTAGTATATTCAAATTGAAAACTAGCTTTTTACTTGGAAGTTGGTTAAAATGACTCATTAAACAAATGCATGTGAATTGTTACTCAGTTTCAAAGATAAACACACGTGTGTTCTACATCTTCTTATCTCGGTTTGAATCCAGAGACTGGGTAGAGCTGTATTCTTATTGCATTTCTCTTAACTTTGTATATATAACTAGCGATCCGCCCCAGCTTCGCGCGGGTGCAATCCTACTAATATTATAAATCCGAAAGTTTGTGTGTAAGTGTGTAAGTATGTTTGTTCCCTCTTCACGCTTTAACGGCTGACCGGATTTGGATGACATTTGGAATGTAGATTGATTATACCTAGGATAAACACAGGCTACTTTTTATCTTGATAATAGCGGGCGAAGCCGCGGGGCACGGCTTACACCCTTAAATTGACTTTGTATTTTGTCTAGACCAATTTTGACAAGACCTTAGATTTTTTCGAGACCAATCCAACGATCTCAAACTCAGTAGGTTTATCTTCTACAGAAATTCCTATAACCATCTTCCGTCTCCATCATCAGACCAGCTCCATGGTACCATATCAATTTATTGTCATCAAAGGTATATAAGTACACCAAATTTTAGTCCAACCGAAGTCGCGGGGCACGGCTTTTAGGTACATAAAGTACATGAGTTAATTAACTGCAAATTATCTTTTGAAACGCTTTACGATCTGCCATTAAATTATTGTGCACGGGATGTGGGTTATAATGATGACGCCATTTTGCTTAAATTTCTATGTCAATGCTATTTGTTGTAATGATGAATGCTGGCTATATTCAGGAAAGGTCATCATATTAATACTAGTAATGTCTATGTCTACGCCTAGGCCGCTGCTTACGTAGTAACTATTAAGTAATCTGTACCACTGCGACCCACGCTTCCGCAACAGTACCTACTCATGGACCTTTAAAATATATGGACGTAGCCTCATGCAATAATGGGTGAAGCATGCAAATTTCCGTGTGTGCGTGCATCGCGCTGGGATTAACAAGTCCGTCTACTAAAAATCACTCTAACTTCGTTAAAAGTATTCTTATTTTTTTTTTACACTTTTTTTTTAATTTGTGACAGGCTAGTGTTTGACCACTATCTCACCTGATGGTAATTGACGATGTGATCTAAACTGGTAAACACACTAGACCTGGAATACGCAGGCTCTCAAGGATAACTGCCGGAACACCGTATTTGGCTTGGCGGCAGACTTTCAACTTGATGGTGGTAAACTACTTTGGTAGCAAAAAGAACTAATAAGCGATTAGGTATATAAGAACTTTATCACAGCTTTATTAAACTTAACTACTGCGTATTGCAAATTTAAGTGAGAATGTTTGCTAACCAACTTTAAATCGTTAAAGATCCTAAATAGTCATTCGAAATTAAAAATAGCAAAAAAAAACCTAAGTACGATTTTCAAATACCCTTTTAACGACACGCAATTTCACACAGTTCGTCGACTTTAATTTTCAACAGACTTCAAATAAGGTGGTTCTCAATTCGACTGTAAGTTTTTTATTTGTATGAATGTTACGCGATATCTCCGCCTTTACCTATGAAACGATCTTGATGATTTTTTTTGTTTAGTAGAATCGAAATCGGTCAAGCCAAAACCGAAATATAAGCAATAAAGACGGTTTTTAAGCTTTGCTTGCGTTTCAATTATTATTTTGTCACAATATGGAGTCTGGTAGCAATCGTCAAAAAAGACGATCCAGTTGGCGCAGTGGACAGGTGTCCGCCCTCTGTGCCGTGGGTCCTGGATTCGATTCCCGGCAGGAGCACTAATTCCTGCCCAAGGGATATTTGTGCTTCTGGTTGCGGGTGTAATGTGTGCGTGATGTGAATGTTTCCGGCACCCGCGATATAAGTCTTTGAACTTAGTGTAGGGCTGTGAGTGTGAATGCGTTTGTTTGTTTGTTGTTTGTTAAAAAAAATCGGTCCAGCAGTTCTCGAGTTATAAGTGTTGTAACAAATCCGACTTTGTTATATATATAAAGATTATGTATGTATCTTCGGGCCAATTGCCTATATTTCCTAAAACTAAACTAAAACTATATACAGCAAAGAACTAAGTTACCTACAAGACATCGAGCGTATAGGTAACTCAAGTGCTCAAGTTCACTACCAGTGGGTAGCGTTCCCATCATGCTGGCGGCATTGCCTCTCTAAATATATATATATATATCTAGTTTTTGGTATAGGAATATCTAAGTTTACGTCAAGACGAGTACAACGAGCTGAGATTTAATGACTAATCTTCTTCTTCTTCTTTCTTATATATAAAAATGAATTGGTGTTCGTTAGTCTCGCTAAAACTCGAGAACCGAGGACCGATTTGGCTAATTTTGATCTTGAAATATTTGTGGAAGTTCAGGGAATGTTTAAAAGGTGAGAAAATATAAGAAAATTGCAGTAAAATTAGTAAAAAGTAGTATTTTATTTTCCCATACAAACTGTTCGTACCTGTCAAACAGGAGATGTTTCTGAATATTTGACCACAGACAATTGGCGGTATGAAGTTCGCCGGGTCAACTAGTCTATATATAAAAATCAATGCCACTTTTCGTTGTTATTTTATAACTCAAGAACGGCCTCACCTATCCAAACCAAATGTTTAGGCTTTGTTCGGACTCTTTAGTAGATGGTTTATATGAAGTTTGCACAAAATCGGTCGAGCGGTTCTTCATTTATCACACCCGGGCGAAGCCGGGGCGGATCGCTAGTTTATTATAGTTTTACGTATCTCCATATAAGAAGTCACATTTTTTATCTCCAAAGACTAGGCATATAGTATATAGTAAATTTAGGTATACTAAAACTGTAATTATTCCACGTAGAACCATAATGTGCGGCGAGATGTAATAACCGCTATCTATATAATCTTATCAGTACAGAGTGACGTTTTGCAACATTGTGCAATAAAGACAGGAAAATTATCTTTACGATGTATGTAATTTGCATACTGGTGTTGTTACCATACCCAAAAGTGTAAAACTGACTTTTATAAATGTTACTACATAAAGTTCTCAGAAACATATTTTCGAGTCAAAATTACAGTTACTACGTCCTTTTTCAAAATGAGCTAGTTGTTACCAAATAATTGTGATTGTTACTAAATAATTATAGTTGTCACGCCTAAGCACTGGAATGCTAGTAACAGCAACAAGAACTTTTCTCAATGTAGGTGACTTGTTACCACGCCATCTATTGAAAGTAATCCGAAGTAGTAATTCCCATATAATATTTTTTCAGCTGTTTCTTTGGGCGTTTAAATTTCGTATTTCCCAAATATATTGAGTTGAATCATATAAAAAAAATAATCGTACGAAAGCATTTTTGCCCAAGCTAAAATGGAGACGCTTTATTCGCTCTTCATGACGCTTTCAAGACTAAAAATAATCCAACTTATTGTTTTATCGTACTTGCTGCATAAAAATTAATAGTTCCATAACAAACTAAGTGTTACTAATATCGGCAATAATAGTTACAACCTGCTTTACACATATATATCACAGTTTCAGTGGCAAAAGAACCTTTTCCACTCGACCCTGATTTCAATCCATACTTGTTCACAATGTAATCTAGCGACTATGTTGCTGGAGTAGGTACATTCTATAATTCAATACAACACTAGAGTGCCTGGTGATAAGGCGTGATAAGGAAATCAATTTTTCATACTCCAATCGCACGTTGTAAGGGTCAATGAATTGTTATTTCGTAATGTTTTCACTTGAGATAGTATATATCTTAGGGTTAAAAGATTTCTAAGAAGGGGGCACTGGAAAGGGAAACATTCGAAAGTACACCAGTTTAGATTCTGTGAGAGGAGATTTTGATGAATAGACTGTCACAAATAAATATATTTTCTTTCTGTCTTTCTTTCTTTCCCCTCCCACCTCTTTCCTTTCCTTGGGTATGGTATCTCATTTCCGGAATACGTTGATTTTGTATATTTGAGATAGTCCTTCGCTAAACAGTAATCAACATTAAATTCTGGAGAACTTGGCGCGAAGTCGATTGAAGGTTAAAAATTTTATACAGTTCGTTATTTGCATAGCTTATATTTATAACTAACACATAGGCTATTTTTAACTTGATAAACGCGGGCGAAGCACCAGAGCACGGCTAGTTATAAAATATAACTATATTCCGAGCACGACTATGTCGTTTCCAGTTTGCAGTTTTCCCTTGACCGTCCGATATCTCGAAATACTAAGAACTGAGGCCACACCTGCGCATTTAAAGTGTATAATCTTGAGACAAATAATAAATCTTAAATTATGTCTTTATTCTCACCTACTCAGGGCATCAAATGTCATGGCAAGCCCTCTGGCATACAGATTTTGCTAATTATGACCATGGTTTTATAGCGCGGACGTGATGTCACATGGACGCCACCCAAGATACGAAAGTAGTAACTACTCACATAGATTGTTTAATAGTTACTACTGTACATAGCTTAAGACGCTACGCAAATTTTCGGAGCCGTCAACCGCTAAAACATTTTAAATTTTCTTTCATTTAATTATAGCATAATTATAAAGAACTAGCTGCGCCCCGCGGTTTCACCCGCGTTGATAATGATGAAAAGTGATGATGATGATGATGATGAAAAATAGATGTTGGCCGATTCTCATAGATACCGGATAAGCACAAAAAATTTCATCAAAATCGGTCAAGCCGTTTCGGAGGAGTATGGCAACGAAAACTGTGACACGAGAATTTTATATATAAGATTAGTCATATTCAATAACGACAAAAAATAAATCTTTTATATTTGGACAATATAGTACTTCAGTATTAAAAAAAAACTCGAAGATAGAAAGCTGAAAGTTTGTGTGTGTAAATCTGTAAGTATGTTGTAACGGTTGAACTAATTTGGATGAAATTTTTGTATGATTTTTAACTTGATAAACGCGGGCCAATCAGCGTGTCACGGCTAGTAATCTAAATAGATAAATCCCAGAAACATGCTTAGTAAAAGTTTCCTCTATTAAATATTTTTTAAATGTTTGGTGGTTTGAAACGCAAATATACCGGCTCTAAAAAAGGTAAACACTTAATTTGACTGCATTCTTCAGATATTTGAAATACCTAATTAAATAATAACCATTTTTTTTAAATGGTATAGTTATGGAAAAACGATTCTTAACGCTTTATTACGTGATAATGAGACGTAGCTCTGATCAATATGTTTATCTCTTTTCAATGTATGGCGAGTAAATAGCTCGTCCGATTTTTACACCTCCGTCTATAAATCGTGTATAATACACGATCGTGTATCGTGTTAAATGATACTTGTATAATTTAATAGAGTATTCATAACGCGACGTAGGCGAATATTACTATTTTATGGCGATTCACGGAATGCCAAAGCGCTTAAATCCAAAATGTGGTGACTATGTTAATCTGATAATCTCCACGCAACGTAAGGTTTACTAGAATTAGTTTTATTAGAATTACGACAATTATTTAGCACCATTCTCTATAGTACCTAGTGTTAGGAGTTAACTAATCAATGTCAAACATGCAGCATGCTATAGCTCCTCTACATCCTTACTAATGTCAAAGAAAAATTTGAGGGAAAAAATCAGGTTTGAAATATTTAAACGCAAGCAAAGCTTTAAAAAAAACAACTTTACTTAATCTTCGGAACCTTGATCAGATTTAATGTATTAAACACGCATTATTGACGATAACTCAGAAACTAGAGATCAGATCTGGATCAAATTTCAATGGCATCTCATGAAAGCAATAGCTTTCAAATAAAAAAATAATTATCAAAATCGGCTCACAACGAAAGAAGTGCATGAGGTAACTTTTGAAGTCGGTTAGAAACGAGACACATACGGTACATTTAGCCAATATCAAGTTTTATCTATTTTTTAAGTTTACAGTGTCCTTGTAACCAATAACAGTGAAAGTCATGTAAAAGAATAATGGTGGGTTCTAAAGATTGCCATCAATGACATTAATCCTCTATGTTGGTGGAATCACAAATTTTTCAACATCATTAAAATCATCGTAAATTACTAGCTTCAATGGATCTTTAGCCACATTCATTTTTTGAAACTTGCCTCAATAATAAACTCTACATCTGTAAAGGCCTTAGATATTAAGTATATGTGATAGTTCTTTGTGTAAGGCCCTTTAGGTATCTCATTTCTCTTCATTGATGCTGTTCATATTAAATACGATGATATGTGCAATAAAGCTTAAAAGGAAATGGATAGGTACAATTAAAATGGTCAATATAATGAGGTCATGCTGATAGCGGCAAATGCATTCGAAATAACCTTTCAAATTGACCTTGCATTGAAATTATCTGCGGTGAAAATTACTTATTTCTCTATAGTTATTTGATCATAATTGCTGTTATGATGAAGAGCTACCTAATTTTAATGGTCACGTCGACTGTTTCTTAATGTAGGAACTGAATGTGGCAATTAGTTTGAACAAACTTTCATAAGCGACTTTCTTGACGACCCAGTTGGCGCAACGGACAGGTCTCCGTCCTCTACGCCGTGGGTCCTGGGTTCGATTCCCGACAGGAGCACAAATTCCTTCCCTAGGGATATTTATTCTGGTTCTGGGTGTAATGTGTGTGTGATGTTAATGTTTTCGGCATCTACGATACAAGTATTTGAACTTAGTGTGGGGCTGTGAGTTTGAATGCGTTTGTTTGTTTGTTGTAAGTGTCTACATGAATCTACGTTAATTGTAAACTTTATGAATCTCATTAAATCAAATGATATATATTTCAGATAAGATCAATCCATTTTGTTAGTATTATAAATAATGTTAGTAAATATTAATGTAAAAAAATAAATAAATGTTAAATCACCTCAATAAAAATACAACAAATTTATCGCAGCGATGTTTGATGGCTTTACGTACGGCGTGGTCCAGTGTTTGAGTATCGGGCCATTCACCCTCTCCCCCACAGTGACAAGGAGGCTGTTTGTGCTGCCCCAACCCGCCGCGTGAGGGAGGCGACACAGGTTCGATGGCTTCTTATATTTAGTCGATGAAAATTATTTCTTTTATCATAATTTTACTAACATCATCATAGCACTCCATTTAAAAACTTGGCGATGTTTTCAATGAAGCCGTTTCGTCAAGTAAACGGCTCGGAGGTATTTTCGAAATGTTGATTTTGGCCTCTTGTTTAATTCTTTCTTTGCAAAATACCGTCTAAGTTGACTTGGCACCGGAAACGAAGCCGGGACGATTTTAGGTGTCGATATTTAGATATCAAATGCTAGCCCAGATTTTTATCAAACAAAGAATAACTATATATACGAAATCCCTATGTTATTATTACAACTAAATATCGTGAGTCGGTTGATTCGGACAATTCTACACTGTGAAACTTCGTTGCAGGCTAGTTCCCAAGTGCAACGAGTACGAGGCTGGGTGTTCCAATGAACCCGCTGCTCGACGGCCACCCGGGTAACTGCTGAACTGCTTACCACAGTGATCCACGGTCTATGCTCTTCATTAAAATCATGACAGTGAAATAAAGTTGCATCAAAAACAAGTGCCATTCAGCCCAAATACGTCATCGTGTGGGAGTATACTGTCACCAGATCCACAGAACATGCACCAGTTTCTACAGCTAGAATGTTCCATTCTGGGTCATCTTTCATAATATTAGCATAGCTAGTTGCGTACATATTTGAGGTTTGTTACGCGTTCTTTGAGCCCTTTTCTGGATACCACTTTCACATTTTAGCCAGATGTTTGAACTTAGGTCAGAGTCGGTTTTGTCATGGAACATATTGGAATTGAGTCATCGTCTCGGCTGTATAGAGTCAATTGTGAAGTTTGTTTGTATATCATTAGATAAGAGTAACAGCTTAACATTTTTCAAGATCGATATAATTTATATTATGGTTCCATAAGCTACATCAAAGTCAAAACTTTAATTCCCATGGACCCCAAAGAGGCACTCCTTAATGACTACTGCTAGTTGTGCAAAATTACAGCCATCTCGAAAAGAACCTGACAATAAACTCGGCAGGGTTTTTTTTTTAACTTTCTTTTTTTTTAACGAATACAACAATTATATTACATCCATATTTCACAAGCCTTACTAAGATTTCTACAGATATAATACACAGTAGATATAATTGTTTATTAAATATTTCTCGATTCAATTAATACGTCGTAATTAAATTTACAGATATAATTATTCTCTGATACAATACATAAAGTGTGAGATAAACAATAAATAGGTACACAATTACGTTTGAAATGTTTTTAAATGCAAGCGAATACATATTATTAAGTGTAAATGTACACTCTCACTGCTATAGATATATTCAATACTAGCCGTGCCCCGCGGCTTCGCCCGCCATTAGTTAAAAAGTAGCCTATGTGTTAATCCTAGGTATGATCTATGTACATTCCAAATTTCATCCAAATCCGTTCAGCCGTTAAAGCGTGAAGAGGGAACAAACATACGTACACACTTACAAACAAACTTTCGGATTTATAATATTAGTAGGATTTATACTATTAATACCAATTTAATATGGCCCCTTAATATTTTCATTAATATAACTTTGATTGCTATTTTAGGCCATAGCTTTACATATTATCTGAGGATTCGAAGTGAAGTTATTCGCTTGTATGGTTAAACATAAACGTTTTCATACACACACTGTTCGTCCGTCCGTCCATCTGTCAGAGGCATCTAGCATCTAAACCATAAAAGCGAATGACTTCAAATTTTCATAGAACATGTAAAACTACGGCCCAAAGCCAGAAATGACATTTAAAATTATATAAATGAAAAATATTAAGGGGGCTCCCGTACATGTAAGTGGAGAGCAAAATGTTTTTATTTCTTTTTCTTCTCTTGTGGGTATTGTTAAAAAAAGCTCTGCAAGTAGAGTACGAAACCGGTTTAAAAAAATCTGTGTTGAAAAATAACGATTTGGTAGGCCACCGAAGTCAGACCCATTTTGTCCCGGGGTCTATCTCAAAAACCGCGTCACATGTTTAGCTGCAATTTATGTATAATATCCATTATATCCTGTACTTGAACAAGAAATACAGAAATCAAACAATTATTTAAAAGTAATAAGCAATTAACCTCAAAAGATTTTCTCTATTAGGCAACCCAGAACTGAGATGCTCGCGCTCGCGCCATGAAGGCGCGAGATCTCAGTTCTGGGCGACGACTTAATTAGCAACAATTTATTTATGTTATGACCATAGCTTGCCCGATTTGACAACTCAGCATCCGACACCTTTATCGCGTATCATAAATAGCGTCAGGTGATGTGGGAGCCAGTGGTGGCCTCACAGATGGCAATCAAGTCGTGACTCACGAAGTGTTCCTAGAGGTGGAGGTCCGAACTGATAGATCTATAGTTCTTATAGGAAAAGCTTGAGCATTATGCAAATATGCATCTTGGCTACGGTTGCATGAAACTTTTATTAACATTAGAGAATGTCATTTCATATAAAGTGTTTCAATCCTTACTATCCTTACTAATATTATAAATGCGAAAGTAACTCTGTCTGTCTGTCTGTTACGCTTTCACGCTAAAACAACTGAACCGATTTAAACGAAATTTGATACACAGATAGTCTAGAGCCTGAGAAAGGACATAGGCTACTTTTTAACCCCGAATTCTGGCTGGTCCGGGACTTACGCGGGCAAAGCTAGTATGATTATATAAATAACATAAATTACGAGTATGTACGACTTAAAATTAATGTATGATAGACTAGCGGATACGTCAAATTAATAAATTAATAAAAAAATACATTATTTATCGCATAGAATTGTGAATTAAAACCATTCTTGAATCCACCTGAACACACACATAAAATTTCAACAAAATCGATCCAGCCGTTTCTTAACTGACTTCGTAAAAAGAAGGAGATCAATTCTCTCAATTCGACTGTAATGTTTAATGTGTTGTGTATGTGAAGTCGGTTAAAAACGAGAACATTGTCAATGCAGTCCGCATAATACGCATTATTAACAATATTTTAAGAACTACCGATCAGATCATGATCAAATTTAAATGGGACCAATTGGAAAACAACATCTTTCAAACTAAAAAATAATTTCGAAATCGGTTCACGTGGAAAGAGGATATGAGGTAACACACAAAAAAAATACAGTCGACATGAGTTCCTCCTCCTTTTTTGTAAGTCGGTAAAAAAATTTCATTATTGCTAACACAAATGACATCACAGTCATCATCTAAGAGCAAATATAACCAGGAATTCCATATCGTTAAGGGCAAGATAAATTGCGAACACTTCCTCGAAATTGTGTAACATAGAAGCTTACTATCAGCGTATGTTTAATATCTAGTAGGTACAAGATAACGTTATCTGATTATAGTGAGGCCTAGTCACCTACATTACGTTCTATCGTGTGCGGTCCATTTTGCTATTTTATAGGTGTAAGGTAATTGGACACGGGGCTTATAAATGCTCACAGTCCCACACTAAGTTCGACGACTTGTGCCGTGGTTGCCAGAAACATTCACATCATACACAAAACCTAGTACCAGAAACACAAATGACTGGTACTTCAAGTCACAAGTCCGTTTATGTATGGAGTACTGTTCTCATCTTTAGGACGGTTCAGCTAAGTAGCAGCTTGAGGCTCTTGACTCCATTGAACGTAGAGCCTAGAGACTCATTGGTTGCGAGCAGCTGACAAATTCAATGCTTCAGAGTTTGGGTCATCGCCGCATGATAGCTAGTCTCTCGGTTTTTAATCGGATACATTTCGGAGAGTGTACCATGGAACTGCACGATCTTCCCCCATCCCCGTTCTATCATCGGACAAGCAGACAAACTCCTCAGCGACACCGCTATATGGTAGATATTCTACAACCAACAAATGTTTTATTTGTACCAAAAGATATAGGTGTTGAAGAACCTATTTTGGTGGAGAAAAATATTGTATTTGACCTGTGAAATAAATATACATATACAATAACATATATACATTTATATATTTTACATCCATTTAGTTACATTCATCCTACTAATCCTACTGATATTATAAATCCGAAAGTTCGTGTGTAAATATGTTTGTTTCCTCTTCACACTTAAACGGCTGAACGGATTTGGATGAAATAAGGAATGTACATAGCTTATACCTAGGATTAACATATAGGCTACTTTTTAACTTGATAATAGTGGACTAAGCCGCGGGGCACGGTTAGTAGAAAAATAAATTACAGCGAAGTTATGTAATTTGGAGAGGTAAGTACTGAACCGATTATTATGTTATCTCTTACCTTAACGTGTCTGATAAAATACCTAAAGGATTAAAATAGACTGAGGAGATAACTCAAATATTTCCTCTGAAATGGAAGTGTAAAACCCCTTCTACATTGTTCTACATAGGACAATGCACACTCTAGAATAAGGAGTAACTGATACGATTTGATAAGAATAGACAAATGTCAAGTCGCCTAGCTATCTCTATGTATATGATACAATATTATAAATTTGTATGTGAGTTTTTTTGTTACGCTTTCAAGCGAAAACTACTTAACCGATCATTATGAAGCTTTGTACACATATTCTTGGAGGTATTAGAAGTAACATAGGATACTTTTTATTCATTTTTTCTAATGCGAGCGAAGCCGCGGTTTGAAGCTAGTATTATATATACTAGACGTTCGCGCCGAATTGAGATCTCGCGCCTACATAAGAAAAATCAAGAAAAACTTTAAACTTTTTTTCTAAATAATTGTTAGATTTCTGTATTTGTAAGTTTCAGCTTTAAATGTGAAGCCGTTTTTGAGATAGACCCTAGGAGAAAATAGGTCTAAAAACAGTGACTTTGGTGGCCTACCAAATTGTTATTTTCCAACATGGTTTTTTTAAACGGGTTTCCTACTCTACTTGCACAGTTTTTTTCAACAATACCCACAAGGGCAGATAAAAAAAAATTGCTCCCCCATAATATTTTCATTTATATCATTTTAATAATAATTGTGATTTCTGGCTTTAAGCCATAGATATTCTCTGAGAATTTTGATTTATTCGCTTGTATAGTTTAGACGCTAGATGCTTCTGACAGACGGACGGCCAAAGTACTGAACCACACAAGTTAACCTAGAGATCTCGCCTTGCCCTAACTATAATTCTTCTGTACGTGTGTTTAAGACTGAACTACTTCTGAAACTCTGGATCGATTTTCATGATTTTTTAATAGACTGTTCAGGTGGATTCAAGATAGGTTTATATTCACAATTGGATCCGATAAATAATGTTTGTTTTTTTATTAAACTATAAAATCATTCCATTGCTTATTAAAATAAATATGCATTTGAAAATGCTATTCGATTCAGGCAATTTTAAAACATTCCATTTTGAGGTTATTTCTGTGACGTCTGGGTCTATGACCTTGCCGGCTGCAGTGAGTGAGATAAGTTGTTATCAAAAACGCGGAAACTGACGTCACTAATCAATCTAGCCAATAGCATTTCTGTTTTGCCATTTTATTTTTCCGTGAGTTTCTATCGCATTTTAATATTATTCATTAACATTACTAATTGAAAAGTGTCTTAATAATCTGGGATTCTTCAAGTCAAGAGTCAATAGATATCTTCTAGACAAGCATGCTACATCTTCGATCGCATCATCACTTTCCATCAGGTGAGATAGTGGTCAAATGCTTGCCTATCGAGTATAAAAAAAAGAAAATAATAATATAGGTGTAATTGTATAGCTATTAAAACATAATTTATTGACCTAATTTAATACATTTAAATCTCTTTCATATTCCCTATTGCGTCCAGTGTGCATCACCTTTAAGCTCAATCAGGCGAATGAATGCGCGTCCAAACAAATTTATCACAGACCACAGTGTAAACAAACAATTAGCAGCGCAGTGAGCCAAGTCATGCATCATGGTTCATGGATCGTCAGGCAGGTGCGTGACCCACTTACTCGAGATAACACTAAACTGCTTCTACTACTCTTTTGCATATCTATGTGAGCTTTAGTTATGAAATCGAGACTTTTATTGCGCAATATGTTTTACTGTTTTGGTTTTGTCGTGACGAGTTTTAGACATTTAGTTAGATAGGGAGCAGATAATAGTACAAAAATTGAGTGTAATTTATAACGACTCGAATAAAATAAGCTATCATTTAAAGTTCGCGTTGATATCGGTCTATCCGTTAAGGTGAAGTAGGCTCCAAATTGGACGATTTATCCTCATGAATATAAAAGATTTGACCTTTAAAAACGGTCGATTAACAGCATTTTTTTATGTGTAATAAATGTTCACAAAATGTTTTAGTCAGATATGTTCAGCGATACACGATTGAATAAATTTGGCTCTATAGAAAAAAAAAATAAACTTTATTAAAAAACACCAAATTTTCCGTTCCCGTCAGTGGAATGAATCAAATTTATTCTGTTTCTATAAAAGATATTTGTTACAAAAACATATTGTGTATTCCCAACAAACATTCAAACCTCGTTGTGAACTAAAGTTTTTTGTAAAAGGGTAAGATTAATTTTAAAAAATATATGAAAGCGCGCACGCTGACTATGCAGGCAATTCTACAAGGCTACAGTTTGGCTCCAGTCCTCCAATTCGATACCAAGTCGCCTTAAGGAGATTTACATACGGTGCCACAAAGAGACACAGGCAGACGGACAAGGGGAATGGGACGTTCTGCGAGTAAACCTATTATTTATGACTAGTTTAGTTCATAGTCTATAAAGAAAGTTTTTAATACTTGGAACAAATTTTATTGAAAGATTCGTAAGTAAACATATAAGCATATTAAGGATTTATACGATTTCATTCACGGTTGTTTGCACGCATTGTTGCGAGACTATTTTTGGAACAGTCGAAATTTTATAAATCATTAACGTTTTGAAGATATTATTTGAGAGCTTAGTTATGATTATGTTCTTTCTATAGGTATATATAAACGTCACAGTGTTTGTTACCATACTCCTAAATTTAATATTCACACTTGGTAAGTCTGAGAATAGGTTGTTATTTATTTTTCATCCCACTAAGTGATAAGGATGGCCTACACCAAAATTTTTTTATTTTTCAGCATTCAAAAATACATATAACCCTAAATTTTCACCCTTCTACGATCAACCCTTATTTTTTATTGAACTAAAAAAATAATTCCTAGAAATAATGTATATGGCAAAACAACGTTTGCTGGGTCATCCTATTTCGTCATCCTATTAGACATCAGTTACTAAGTCCGCTATAGATACTAGAGTATACCACTCGAAGTAAAACTCTACCTTTACAGATACCACTTCCTAAACTCCGTCGACACGCTAATCAATCCGCGAAGCTCAATCACTTCAATACTCCTCAATCCGCGAACAGTTCAATATCCCATCAATCACGCCAATATTTACCTGTAACATGAAAACATTGATTTATAATAAACGTTTAGCTAATGATTGCTCGCACGCGATCCGCGCCTGTCAATCAGTCGGAAGCGTGATTAGTCGTGTCTTATCGTTTGACGTGAGAAAATAAACGGCTCTTTGTCATGATATTGAACCGAACTCACCATCTAACCAATCATAATTAAGGCTACACAGGACATAAAATATTTAGTATAAAGTGCTCGAATAGAGAGGCGTGCGGGGTCCTTGGGTATATATCTTATTTATCTCTGGTCGCGGGCGCGGTTGGCTACCGTACAGCAGTGCTCGCCCCCGCGTCCTCGTTTTGAGGCCCCACCTGCCTCAAAACATACTGTGTGTCGCAGCCATAATATTAGAAACTAGCAGTTCTAATGTCTTTTAGTTTTGCTTTGGCTCAAACGCGACGCGCAAAGAGCTTGATTGACGCTTTAGTTGAAGCCAGATTGCAAAGTCTTGACATAGTCGTTAAGTCGCAAGCCTGTCAGTATTCTATAAAATACATTACCGCTTCACCTTTTTTCCACCTTACATCCAGACGGACGGCGTCGCGTCACCATAAATATGGTTGAAATACCGTTCATTCGAACGAAGCGTTTCGCGTCTTCGTTCATTTATAGAACAGCAAAGGGATGGAACGCTTTGCCGTCATCTGTATTTCCCGAAAGGTACAATTTGGATGTGTCCAAAAGTAAAGTGATTAGGTATTTACTGAGCAAGCGTGCTCCACCTTAGACTACATCGTCACTTTCCTTCAGGTGTGATTGTGGTCAAACGTTTGCTTAATCAGTAAAAAATAAAGGCTTCACAAACTATTTGCATTTAATCACAGTTAAGTAAAAAAATATTTCAATCGTATTATTTCAACGTAGCTTCCTCACCAGTCGCAGTCAATGAAAGTTATCGTCAAGTCAATGCTCTAATAAATTGGTAGAAACTTCACTAGAACTTCTCTTGGAGTTTTGGAGTGAAAATTAAAATCACGTTTTTTCAACTTTGTACGATTTGCCTACACTCATGCAGGTTAATAATCCATCTTTACATATTAACACTTGAAGATTCACAAGTATAGGAAAATAATACAAAATCGAATTTTTTTTGTTAGTTTCGCGGCAAATTTTCACGAATTGCGGCATTGGATTATCGTTACTGCAACAAACCTAAATTAATTAATATATATATCGATTTCTAAGAATGTACTCATGCATATTCTTAAAAATCGATTCTATAAAATTTAATTAAATGCAGTACAACAAGAAGTTAACTAAATAACGAGATCGCACACCAATCAATATACTAATCTTATACTATAATTATATACTAATCATTTATAGAGTATTAGAAAACTTTAAAAAAGATGTATGAAATCGGTAGAGTCGTGCTCAAGTTATGGCGTGACCAAGGTAAAGAGGGATTATTTTCTATGTAACAAAACATAAACGCTTTCACATTCTCAGCTCTACTATAAGTTCGATGACTTGTATTGTGAGCAAAGTAGATAAAATACACATAAAAAAACTGAAGAAAGAGAAATTTGAATGTTGTGTGGGTCATGAATATGGGTTACGACTCAGCATTCGACTAAAGTTAGACCTTAGTCACTGATTTTCAGTCGCAACCCATAGTCATGTCTTTATGAAGTTTAGGACAAAACACAGTTCATATATATGGATTTATATTTTAACATATTTATTTCGTATGCGACCGTTTGAAACTAATTTGGTAAAGAGCGGTTCGAACACCCTCATATTGCGGTTAGAAAATGATATGTGGTGAACCAGAAAGCCATTATCTATATTAGTTTTTATGATACCCTTGTTTATTGTACGAATAGAACAGATGTAGGATATTGACACGTGATCTAATTAACTACATAATAAATAGTTATTTTAACTGACTTCAAAAAAGGACGAGGTACTGTTCGGTTGTATGTATATATATTTTTTTTGTATGTTCACCGATTTTTCATCCATTTGTAGACCGATACTGAAATTTTTTTTTTTTTTGATAGATTTTACTTCAGAGTTAGTCCCCATTAATTTTATCGAAATCGATCAAGTCAAAACCAAAATGTAAGCGGTTAAGTTGGGTGTAAGGTTTTTCTTAGCTTAGCTTACGTTTATATTATAAATATAGCAGATGAATAGAGTCGTCTTTCTACTATAAGTCGAATATTTTATTCTACCCAATCAAGTGGTGTTGATAAACAACGCAAAAAACGTAAATACAACATAATAATTATGTATTCTTCAAATAAAAGTATTTTTTTTCTAACATCGTTGAAAATAACTACGATTCCAAAACTGTTTAAAAAAATCTATTTTTGAAAATAAAAATTTTGTAGACCACCAAATTCACTGTTTTTAGTCCTATTTTGTCCCAGGTCTATCTCAAAAATGGTCAAACATGTTGAAGCTGAAACTTACTATTTGGTATCCGTTATATCATGAAGATGAACAACAAATACACAAACCAAACAATTGTTTTTCAGAAAAAAGTTATAAGCAATTAACCTCAAAACTTTTTTCTATTAGACAAAATGTAGACGCGAGGTACAAGTTCGTGGCGAACCACTAGTTACCAAGCACAAAGTTGTTTTTAAATACTTATCACGCTTTATATTATGAAGACGTGAAGAAAGACACGTTGAAATACAATAGCCATTGATGATAGTAGGTATATTGGTGCTAATTCTGTTGAGCACCGAACTAACCTAAACTAAACTAAAAATAAACCGAACTAACCTAAACTAAACTAAAAATAAACTAATTTTAAGCACCGAACTAACCTAAACTAAACTAAAAATGAACTAATTTTAGTCAAAGAATACCTAAACGCTATTCTTTCAAGTATAAGATCACATTAAAAATAATCCAGATCCTTTTCATGCAGACTAATATGAGTAAATTTTTTTTATTTTTAGTCTTAATTTGACGTAAAACATGTACATCGGAATAAGAATTTGGTCATTTTCACTAAATAGAGTAACTAAACTAACTTAGTCCTGTCAAACTTAATTTAAGTCTAATCTTGCATTTTCTGAATAGGTTTTGGACTAAAGCAGGACTAAAACTAATTTTAGGCTAGTTTAGTCTAATTCTGGACAACAGAATCGGCACCATATCCACTTACACGTAATTTAGCACGCGTAGGTGACATAAGTCTGAGATTACGTCGACATGACCAAAATGTGCGCTAACCACTCGACAAATGAAACTAAGTGCTGAAGTAAAGTGAAATAAGTACTAAGTAAACACAAGTGACAATGATCTCAACATTCTCCGAATGTTTTTTGCGAAATACGTTCAGTAGATTATGGAATCACGACATTTCGCGTTACGGCCGTGAAATTTGTAAGATTATTTTCGAGACATCTTTTTTATCGACTCGTAGTTGAGTAGAGGTAGTTAGAATCACACTACTTATTTATTGATTTTCGCCTGCGTTTATCAAGTTAAAAAGTTGTATATGTGATAATCCCAGGTAAAAGCTATGTACATTCCAAATTTCATTCAAATTCCTTCAGCCGTTACAGCGTGAAGAGAAAATAAGCAGCTGTTGGAGCGGGACAGTGCCCAAGCTACACTGTTGGGTCAGTGTAGAGTGAGGAACGTCCTGACAATGCAAGCTGTGTACAGGAGTACTGCCTCCTGAATCTGACCCTTGATCTAAATGTCCAGCGAAAGGCTGTTGCGGTGATCGAGGCTTGTTATTAGCTCGTTATTATTATTAGTAACTTATTTATTTACAAGTAAGTATTACCATCATGTCATAAGAAATATAAATGACTGAACATAACGTTACTTGACTTGTGTATGTGACAGAACTCCTACTAAACGGCTGAACCGATTATAATGTTATTTTTTGCTTGTGATCAGATGGATTCAAGAATTATTCCCACGAGTGCGAGGTGAGACGCGACGGCTAGCGCTCCGCACAGATACTGAAAAAGCTTCCAAATCACGCCGAAACAATTGTCGAGCTTAACATCGACAACGCGTAAGTCATGCCAATTCCCGTACCGTACCGTTAATCAAGGATCAAGGTGGTTCTTTAGTTTAACTTTAGTTCTTTGCTGTACATAGTTTTAGTTTATTTTTAGGAAATATAGGCAATTGGCCCGTAGTTATTACAACTATAGAGATGTATAGGTGGTTCTCGATTCGACTGTATGTTTTTTATTTGTATGTATCTTACGCGATATCTCCGCCAATTATAAATCGACATTGATGATTTTTTTTTGTTTTGTAGATTATACTTAAGAGGTGGTCCCATATATTTGGGGACTGAGTCACCCACGTCCGTAGGAGGATACTGTCTGACTCCCTACACGTGGTCCCCGGGTGGTGCTAATCAGGTGACATTATAGAGGTGGTAGAGCATTTTGTGAGTTGCTCGCCTGGCTTGCTACCAAAGTAGCTTACCACCATCAAGTTGAAAGTCTGCCGCCAAGCCAAATACGGTGTTCCGGCAGTTATCCTTGAGAGCCTGCGTATTCCAGGTCTAGTGTGTTTACCAGCTTCGATCACATCGTCACTTACCATCAGGTGAGATAGTGGTCAAACACTAGCCTGTCACAAATAAAAAAAAAAAAAAACTATCGAAATCGGTCAAGTCATAACTAAAATATAAAAGGTGAAGTAGGTTTTTTAAGCTTTGCTTGCGTTTTATTATTTTAATTGTATAGTTTACAATGTGAGTCAGTTTTATCGATTCAAGAATGGCTTAGATTCAGGCAGAATAAATATTAATTCACGAAAAAAATTTACTGTAATATTAAAAAATATGAAAAATATTTAAAAAATATCGTTTTCTCATGAAGGCAGGAATTCGTTACTCGGCTTTGGTAACGTACCAGGCTACCATAAACGTGAAAGAGGTGAAATGTTTTTCTTTACGTGGGATTGCAACACATGCCGGGTATAGCTACTATATACATCTATACTTGTAGTGCCATTGGACAAAGTACAAAGAAACTGAATTTCATAAACATATGGGTGTGAGTGTGTGTGTATTGTGTATGTTAAACAGGTAGGATGTTTAGGTATACCTACGGCTGAACGGATTTGAATGAAATTTGGTTTGCAGATTCATTGACTTTTTTTTTTTTTTTTTTTTTTTATTTGTGACAGGCTAGTGTTTGACCACTATCTCACCTGATGGTAAGTGACGATGTGATCGAAGCTGGTAAACACACTAGACCTGGAATACGCAGGCTCTCAAAAACTTTGGTTGACTTTGGTTGAAAACACTGAATGATACGTTTGAAAGATTTCCTAAGAGGCCTCCTTTTTTCTCAATTGTGGTGATTATTTTGTGATGTTGTTTTATTCAGTTTGAAAGCTCAAGTTTTAGATGGTCTCATAATTTTTTTCAGATGTAAGATTATGAAAAAAGTACTGATGGTAGTCCGTTTTTTAATAAGCATTAAACATAAGTTTCACACTCACAACACACTAAGTTCGATGAATTGTATCGTGGGCGCCGGAAAAATTAACATCCACACACAATCACAGAACCAGAAACACAAATTTTCCTTGCGGAGAAAACTAGTGTTTCTGCTGGGAATCGACCCCCCTGCTTAGAAGGCGCTCACTAACCAATCCAACGAGCACTTCATTTGAATGGAAATCTTGTATCTATCTTCTATCTATATCTAGGTATATCTATATATCTTATATCTATATCTATATATATCTATATATTCTATATATATATACAAAAATTAATGCCACTTTTCGTTGTATTTTTATAACTCAAGAACGGGCTCACCTATCCAAAACAAATGTTTAGGCTTTGTTCGGACTATTTAGTAGATGGTTTATGTGAAGTTTGCACAAAATCGGTCGAGCGGTTCATCATTTATCACACCCGGGCGAAGCTGGGGCGGATCGCTAGTTTGTATGTATAAATGAATGAAAAGACTCATTTTTTTACAATAATAACATTAAAAGTATCTTGGTAAATGTGTTAACAGCGCTATATTTTAGAATACAACCGTAGAATAGTAACTTTTGTTATGTTTTTGCTATTTGTTAACAATCAATATGACAATCTTACTAATATTATAAACCCGAAAGTTTGTGTGTAAGTATGTTTGTACCCTCTTCACGCTTTAACAGCTGAACGGATTTGGATGAAATTTGGAATGTAAATAGGATTACATAGGCTTTTAACTTGATAATAGCGGGCGAAGCCGGGGCAGGGCTAAGTGTTATCCTACTAATATTATAAATCCGGAAGTTTGTGTGTAAGTGTGTAAGTATGTTTGTTCCCTCTTCACGCTTTAACGGCTGAACGGATTTGGATGAAATTTAAAATGTACATAGGTTATACCTAGGATTAACACATAGGCTACTTTTACCTTGATAATAGCGGGCAAAGCCGCGGGGCTAGTATTATTATATACTTTAAACATTATTTTAATTTATTATTATAATTGTATACTCCATATATAGCTTGATGTGTTCAATAATTAATCATTAAATAGAGATCTTTAAACATTTAGCGTAGTACTTTAAGCTAAAAAAGACTGCGTACTACAGAAGATTTATTCCACTCCAACCAGAGACCGTGCAATGACCCCAGATCTGCATTTACAACTAGTTTTTTATCGGCGATTGATATTTGCGTATTATAATAGATCTATATGCAGAGTATTTCGAGAGAGACCTTGAGATTGTTATGTGAGGAAAAGAAAAACCTGTTTTTACCCAAATCTTCATTCCGATTATACTACTACAAATTTTTTACTCATTCAGTTTTATCAAAATTTCCTGATACATTGATAGAATCACACTAATATTATAAAGGAGAAAGTTTGTGTATTTTTTTTGTTTGTTACTTCTTCACGCTCAAACGGCTGGACCAATTTTGATGAAATTTGGTATGGAGGTAGCTGACATCCAGGATTAAAACATAGGTTACTCGTATCCTGGCTTTCTTTCGAATCTGGGACTTACGCGGGCAAAATCGTAGGGCGCAGCTTGTATATCATAAATACCTGAATAAAAAGATTTCAAAAGGCCGTTTTGAAACATTCATTTAAGTTATTAGACGTCATTAATCGCTACTTTAAGTTATTTTTTTCATTTAATTTTGGCTTTGCATTTTTGTGCATGTAGCCAGTGTCAAATAAAAATTTAATGTATTTCATACTAAAAGTTCTAGTCAAAAGTAAAAGAGTCAAGCTCATAGTCAAGTCATGGCCTAGTCAAGTGGTAGAAACTTAACTAGAACTTCTATTGGAGTTTTGGACCGAAGGCGAAAATCACGTATTTCAATTTTGTATGATTTGCCTACACTTATGCACGTTTACTAAGTATTAACGGTTAATAATCCACCATTATTACACATGAACACTCGAAGAATCACAGGTTTTGGAAAATTATACAAAATCAACAACGCCATTTTTTCACTTTCGCGGCAAAACTCCGCTACTTCAAGATGCTCTTGAGCGGCATGAAAACCTCCTCTGACAGAAAAAGTGGCTGATTTTGCCATAAAACTCATCAGTAATTTGAATTTTTCGCAAAATTCAAATTACTGATTCATGGATGTTTTTTACTCTTTCACGCTAAAACTACTGAATGGATTTTGATGAAACTTTACAATAATATAGCTTATACATAAAAATAACAAATAAGCTATAATTTATAAAGATATTGTGTGAATTGTCTAAAATATAGATATACGTGTCAAATAAGTTGGAAAAAAAAATGTGTTATTATAAATTAATACAATAAGTACATTTCAAACCGGATACCAAAGCTAGAGGTCTATCAGACCCCCAAATACCTATCTATATTATGGCTGGTTTCAATTTAAATCAAGCAAAAATGAACTGTATTTCTTATGAGTTTTGTGACTCGATTTGAAAACTATTGCATCTGAGATAGTGGTGCTCTGGTACCGCTAAAGGAAATTGAACATCAATATGTGATCCTTGTACAGTATATTCTTAGATACCGTTAGCTTGTTTGCTTGCTTGTTATTCCATAGCAATCGAAGCCATTACGTAGAACGCCTGTGATCAAGCACCGGCGTATTTCGTACAATTTGCCTTACAGTTCGCTATTTTCTTAATATGGTATCGATCGAAATTACACGGTTGAGCATCGGATGCTCATATGAATTTATAGGTATCAGGCATCTTGTGTTTGCGTTTAGAAATGCAGATATACGTCAATGCAAATCTTTATTTATTACAGCCAATTATCCCCCTTACACTTTTGCACTTAAAGACGCATATTGCATAGCTTATAATATGACGGTTATGCAAGGTCACGCGGCAATCTTTGATTTTTTATGGTTTTAATCAATTTCGTGGAATGCGTATCAAAAAAATAAAACAATCTGAAGAAATAACTTTCGGTGTTCTGATTTAAAATGACGAAACAAAATGGATTTTAATAGATAGATGAGAGAGCCGATTTGGATGATTTTTCTTTTTTATTTGAAAGTTGGTGATTCCCATGTAGTCCCATTCAAATTTGTTCAAGATCTGACCAGTAGTTTTTGAGCTATACTCAATAATGCGTATTTAATTTATTTCATCTGGTCAAGGGTCCCGAAGATAAAGCGGTGAAGTTGGATTTTTAAATATTTGCTTGCATTTAAATTATCTATATTTTATCTTTTCTATATTTTACTAACTTACTAGTGATTAGCCCCGGCTTCACCTGAGTGCAATTTGTGGCAAATTTAAAAAAAATTACATACAAATCTTGCCCTGTCAATTATAAACACAACAAAATGAAATCAGCCAAATCGGTTGAGCCGTTTTCGAGTTTTTGCGAGAGTAACGCTCAACCATAAATTTATATATATATAGATTAGGCAAACTTTCAATGTACTAGTTTAATTTGCCTTAGACAAATGGAACCTTAAATACATTCATATCCTCATTCTGTTGGCGTTAACCCTGCGTGGGCAGATCTCAGACCATACTGGTATTTATTACAATAATAATTATGCGAATCGGCGCCCATTCTATGGCAAATTAGCAATTATCCGTTATCTTCCAACGCAAAAAAACTATTAACACACTACATTACAACCGTAGTCCTTTGTCGTATTTAAGAATGATATGGCATTTTCAAACAATGAAAGGGCGTTTAGATTGTGACATTACGACATAGTTCTATATGTTGTGATCGTATTGCATATAGCAGGCACACAGCTCGAGGCGGCTCGCGATTACGACAAAAAACGGTTTGCATAGAGTTCAATAAAACTATATAAATACACTTACAAAAAATAAATACCTATAAGTGTTTGACGCGTGGTTACGTGTGTGTGTGTGGGCGTGTTTGTATTGTACACTATGGAGGATTTAGTGTCAAGTTCAATCTGTCCGTTCATGTAGTTAACGCTCAATGAATAATATTTTTAGTAGTTTACATAGTGAATAATTAAACGCAAGCATAGCTTAAAAAACTGACTTCACCGCTTTATCATCCGAACCTTGATCAGATTAAATGTATTAAAATTTACAAAATTGGCGGAAATATCACGTAACGTAAGTACATACAAAAAAATTAATTAATAAACATACAGTCGAATTGAGAACTTCCTTTTTTGAAGTCGGTTGAAAAGGTTCACAAAGCAGCTTTTTAGTTTATCGCAAATGTCGGAGGGAGTTCTACTATCAGTTGCAAAAAAAATATATTGGATAAAAAATATATTGGACCACCTCTGAAGCTTAACTACCAAACAAAAAAAAAACATCAAAATCGATTCATAATTAGCGGAGATATCGCGGAACAAACATACAAAAAAAAATCTTCCTTTTTGAAGTCGGTTGAAAATTAGACGGCCTATAAATCAAAATAACTGAACATTTTCCTCCTTTACTCATAAAATGAAAAAAAAACGTTCGATAAATCTTCATATACATGTTTCCTAAAAACATATTTGCAACATTGTCAAAGTAAGTCTTTTTGAAGACAATTGAAACCGCAAAAAGCATTTAAGCTCAAACACAGCTTGCGGTAAACCAAAGAGAAAGCAGCGTAAAAATCAGTCTGTACTGCCACTATATCAAAGTAGTTACTACGTTTAAAAACCTACTTTTGATTTTGATTTTCCGCAACGGCTGTGCATTTGAGTTACATATAAGCTCATAATTAAACGCAAGCAAAGCTTAAATAATTAAACGAAAGCAAAGCTTAAAAAAACCGACTTCACCGATTTACCTTCGGAACCTTGATCAGATTTAATGTATAAACACGCATTATTGACTATAACTCAAAAACAAGAAATCAGATCTTGATCAATTGTTAGCATTTTAATGGGACCACAAGAACAGCACCAGCTTTAAAATAAAAAAAGAATCATCAAAATCGGCTCACAACGAAAGAAGTTATGAGGTCTAACCTAACCTTTGAAGTCGATTAAACCAGAACATCGTCAAAGTAGGCGTACAAAATAGGCATTATTGACGATATTTCAATAACTACTGATCAGATCTTGATCAAATTTAAATTGGACCAATGAGAAAGCTATATCTTTCAAACTAAAATAAAAAATTTCGAAATCAGCTCACGTGGAGAGAAGTTATGAGGTAACACACATTAAAAAAAAAAATACAGTCGACTTGAGTACCTCCGCCATTTTTGGGAAGTCGGTAAAAAACCGACTTTGACGCTTATATTTTGGTTCTGGGTGGATTGATTTCGATGAAATTTATATGGGTCCACCTCTAAAGTATAATCTACCAAACAAAAAAAAACATCAAAATCGATTCACTGGAGGAGATATCGCGTAAAAAACATATAGAAGAATTGATAACCTTCTTTTTTAATTTGAGTGGGTTACCAATCAAGCCAACGGACAGTTCAAAAAATAATGAAACGAAATATCATATATGACAAATACACAACAAAACAAACAAACAAACGCATTCACACTCACAGCCCCACACTAAGTTCAAAGACTTGTATCGTGGGTGCCGGAAACATTCACATCACACACACATTACACCCAGAACCAGAAGCACAAATTTCCCATGGAAAGGAATGTGTGCTCCTGCCGGGAATCGAACCCAGAACCAACGCGCCAACTGGGTCGTCAACAACGGTAGATAGGTGATAAAGAATTTTTAATTTACATACTTTTTTAGTACATTTAACGTTCCCACGTTGCTCTTAATCCAATGGCATTTATTTAAAATCCGCTTTAAGTGAAAGCTCGTTTAATTAAACAACATATCAGATCATTCGTGACATTTGCCGACATGATCCTTGGAATAATATGGGCAACAGAACCGTGTAGCTTTCAAAATCGGGTTTAAGCGAAAGTATAACTAAAAATGTGAAAAATAATGGAAGTTGGTAAATTGCTTTAAGTGGGGTATCATGGAATATGTATTTGAAAACCATATTTTTCTTTCTTTTACAATTTTCTACCGACTTCACAAAAACGGATGGGGTACTCAAGTTGAATGTATTTTTTATTTATGTGTAATACCTGATAAATTCGTTCCATGTGAACCAATTTTGTTTTTTTTTTGTTTGAAATATGTTGCTTTCCAATTGGTCCCGTTTCAATTTGATCAAGATCTGATCAGTAGTTCTTCAATAATGCGTGTGTAGTACATCTATTCTGATCAAAGTTCCGAAGATAAACAAACAACAAACAACAAATCTGTTAACGACCATTCTCACTTGAATCAATAATTATAATAAAGCTGTGATAGAGTTCATAAATAATCTCAAGTAGGTCTTATTAACTAAAAATAAGAAAGGTAAGATCACTTTTAAGCATAGTCGGTATTTTGATTTTTTAGTATATTTATTTGTTAGGATGCTATTTTATAATTTTGGATAAGATAACTTGCATATTTTTCGGTGATGATTTTATAACGGCTAGTCGGAGCATTCGAAAATAATGCGTGAGTGAATGCTGGTTTATATTATTATGGTGAAAATACGTTAATTGTAATAACAAAATAACAAGATGGGCTAACACAAAGGCGCGTCCACATCGCACCTATTCACTTTGATTGACACTAGACACGCCATCCCATGATCTATGAACGACTCAATCACAATATCATTCAGTTGAACGAACGAATGAACAATGGTTTTGTTATGAATATAATGTTATCGTCTGTCAGATTCTCTTTGATGATCTCTCATGCAAGAAACTATCATTACCTATGTGAAATGAAAATCTTGATTGCCAATATTTACTTATTATGAAAACCGAAAAGCTCTCACTCTGGAGAGTAACTTTGGCTCAAACAAAAAGAAGATTAAACTTCGCAACTCTTCATAGCCATAACATAAATCGATTTAGATTTAGCCGGAATTGTTAGATGCAAAGCTTAAAAAAACCGACTTCACCGCTTTATCTTCGGAACTTTGATCAGATTAGATGTACTAGACACGCATTATTGACGAAATTTCAAGAACTACTGATCAGATCTTAATCAAATTTAAATGGGACCAATTAGAAAGCAACATTTTTCAAACAAAAAATATTTTCAACATCGGTTCACGTGGAACGTATGAGGTACAAACAAAAAAAAAATGCAGGAGACTTGAGTCCTTTTTTGTGAAGTCGGTAGAAAATGGAGACTATCTGACTATCTGAGTGAGTCTTAATGATTAAGCACCTATCTAATAGCCGATGATATGATCTAGGGTAAGTCAGTTGCCGTTTTAGTCCTTGACTGCTAACACTGCCTAAAACGGCAACTGACTCTCATATCGACTGTCATATACACTCGTAGCTGCTTTAAGACCGAAAATAGCTTGATGATTGTCTTACTAAAATATTTGGTTTCTGTTGTAAAATAAATGTTATTATCACAAAATGAAGGATCATTATCCGTAGTTACTGCATATCTTAAATGCACCAGCCGATATATTACCAATGCGTTCTGTGAAGTGTTGGTATAAATAATAACCTACATTAGTTATGGCCGGTGATGTAATGCATTCCTGCTTCCTCAATGCACCTTTATAGTTTGAATTTATATAGAGTTGTACTTGCATCCTATAGAAGGATACCATATAGAGAAAGAATCTTATAATTATGGTATTTACCTCATTCATGCATATTTCCACGATTACATAAATAGGTAGACAACAATAGTATTGACTATATATTATATAGAATAGGCGACATGGTCACATTTATTGATTTTATGACATACTTATATGTATTTTTTTTTTAATATGATATATGATATATTTATTTGGCTTAACGTATTAGCATTGCAATTCAGAGAGGCAATGCCGCCAGTATGATGGGAACCAGTAGTTTCTTTCTTTCTTTTTTTTATCTATTGACATCAAAAATACATCTATTCAATTAACAACAATAAATTATTTATCAGTACAGGGTACATAATTTGTCAAATACCAGAAACTTCTCGGGACATTATTCCAACCATTAAGATCGACGTCTTTCATGGTCACATCTTTCGGCTTTAGCAAATTCTATTTATGTTTTTTCATACACATTTTAAAATAAATTATTTGTCTGTTCTGATAATTCTAAGGTGTCAGGTGACGTTAGCGTGCATATTACGAAGCGAGGCGAGGTGATGCCGATCTTTGCGGGACAGTGTAGGTTAAACCCAAGAATGTTATAGCTAAAGTAATGTAGGTTTGTTTCCTATCTCGATGGTTAAACCTCTAGTAATTACAGATAGTATAGAATATGTACATCATTGAGTAGCTCAGCGGTTAGAGCAATAGGGCATGACACCCTATGGCCGCGGGTTCAAACCCCGCGGTTATTTTTCCTTTCTCAAATTATCAACAAGTACTACATCATCTTAAGTACGGGAGATATCTCTACGGGGTATCTAAGCCATTCTTGTAAAAATATATCACTTTTAAAAGAATTCATGCTTAGTGCAAGCTAAATTCTCGATTTATTAACGTCATAAAGTTATTTTATGATAAATAATCACAGGCAGGCATTGATCACAAATAAATACACGGCAATTTGCAAAAATCCAACAGCAAGTGAATGTCATGTATCTTATTCATAATAATCCTTAAAGGAGTTGGAGACGAACTCGTGTCTTCTAGTCTATACATAGTAATATAGATAGATGATACTTTATGTAGGAAAAAAAGGAAACAAAAAAGCTTATAAATAAAGTGTCACAAAAGGCGACCTTATCACTAATTGCGATCTGTAGCAGGGAACCTTCAGATATACTGAGCCTCTAGGCTTTGCATTAATACAGCATAAACTGGATACACTTGTAACAATCTTCATACAAAATGGCATCCAAATTGGTTCAAATATTGCTATAATATAATTACAAATCTAAGATAATTATTCAATATCTTTTTCATATATTTTTTTCGATTGGCAAGCATTTGACCGCTACCCTGTTGAAAAGAATGCGGCCGAAGAAGATACCTATTCACTCTTGACTTGAAGTTTCCAAGATCTATACCGTTCAGGGAACAAAGACGAGGGCAATGAGTTCCACTGCCTCGCAGTACGAAACGCTTCGAGCGAATTGGGATATGGGATATTCTCCGAAATGCAAACGATAGAAAACAGATAGGCTCGCTACGCTCGCTAGTACGCCGATGACCGATACTCAACAGTTATAATTTTACTAGGTTCCTCAAATTTAAACAAAACATAAACATAAACGCTTACACACTCACAGACCATACTAAGTTCGATGACTTGTGTCGTGGGTGCTGGAAACATTAACATCACAACCAGAACCTGAAACACAAATTTTCCTTGGGAGAAAAGTTGTGTTTCACCTGGGAATCGAACCTGATACCCCTGTAATAACAGGTTTAGAAGGCGAACGCTAACCAACTAAGCCAACGAGCAGTTCTAAATGTGTATAAAGTGTGAAAAAGTCTCTCAAGCAGACATTTCGAAATGAATTACCTCTGTACGGGACTGGGACGTGGCGATACCCGGGCCGACGGCGATGGCGATAGTGGACTGTAGACACTGACGAATATGCCGACCCAGGTATATTGTCCCGTACGTTTGATGTTGCTGATGTGAGCGTTCCGTGGGGTGAAGAGAAAAGACTAGATCCCGATTGTTAATGGGAAGGGGTTCCTGTGAGGTAGTAGTACTCGCTCTATTCAGTTGCTGTTTCTTTTGGTTGGTCTGTCCCGTTCGAGCTCCGCGAGTGCAAGTGCGTAAGTGTCTTCTAGCGCGCAATCACCCTTGTACTTATAGAGTCTTTGTCGCTAACAAACATCAGGAGTGGGACCATGTACCGGTGCAGGCTCCGTTACTCACCTAACTGTACATGGGCGAACGAGGCAAGGGATGTGCGACAGAGACGGGGTGAGAGCGCTAAGGGCGGCTATCAATGGTATACCGTTAGGGTGCCTAACGGAATACGCAATTGTTGATGCTAGCAAGGGGCGTGGGAGCGCGCCTTCAATTACTTCTTTCCCGTTATCTTGCGGGACATACCAACCATTATTACTATGTTTATTGCTCTACCTCACAGGAAAACACCCAACGTCCAATGGTTTATTTCGTATGTCTTAAGATATATACCTACACTAATTATAATATAGGCTTATCCAAAATATCTATTTCTACGCTACATGCCACCGTCTAGTCGTCCGGAACATTCTCCCGCCGTGTAGCGACTGCCGGGTCGCTGCATATCCGGTCGTGAAGGGCGAAATGTACGGGACTGGGACGTGGCGATACCCGGGCCGACGGCGATGGCGATAGTGGACTGTAGACACTGACGAATATGCCGACCCAGGTATATTGTCCCGTACGTTTGATGTTGCTGATGTGAGCGTTCCGTGGGGTGAAGAGAAAAGACTAGATCCCGATTGTTAATGGGAAGGGGTTCCTGTGAGGTAGTAGTACTCGCTCTATTCAGTTGCTGTTTCCTTTGGTTGGTCTGTCCCGTTCGAGCTCCGCGAGTGCAAGTGCGTAAGTGTCTTCTAGCGCGCAATCACCCTTGTACTTATAGAGTCTTTGTCGCTAACAAACATCAGGAGTGGGACCATGTACCGGTGCAGGCTCCGTTACTCACCTAACTGTACATGGGCGAACGAGGCAAGGGATGTGCGACAGAGACGGGGTGAGAGCGCTAAGGGCGGCTATCAATGGTATACCGTTAGGGTGCCTAACGGAATACGCAATTGTTGATGCTAGCAAGGGGCGTGGGAGCGCGCCTTCAATTACTTCTTTCCCGTTATCTTGCGGGACATACCAACCATTATTACTATGTTTATTGCTCTACCTCACAGGAAAACACCCAACGTCCAATGGTTTATTTCGTATGTCTTAAGATATATACCTACACTAATTATAATATAGGCTTATCCAAAATATCTATTTCTACGCTACATGCCACCGTCTAGTCGTCCGGAACAACCTCTATCAAAGTGTAGGTTTACGAAAGCCAACCATTATAAAGGACCTGACTCACTGTCCAACTTGACTCACTCGTAATAACGTAATCCCGGTTCTTATTTTTATTCACTGTGCGTACAGTCCATTCTGCTCTTGGACATTTGCGTGCCGAATTTTAAGTATTTTCGAAAATGTTTCTGTAGTCAAAATTTTTGGATTTGCCTGTTGTTTATGCGCTAAATTACTAGTAAACGTAGACCTCTCAATTAATTATAAAACTAAGACATTATGGTTTTATTCAATTTGGTTCCTGATTAGTAATTCTGCAGTGACGTCTAAAATGCTTAGTATGTGATAGTTGTCGGTCATTATTCACTCACGATCTGACAAGAATGAAAGGGAAGATTTACCGCGATTTTCGGTTAGTCCAAATAGGTATTTTTGTCTTGTTTCTCCTATTTATATTTCTTTAGTGTTTTTACAGTTGTTTCCTCATAATAGTATTTGTGTTTACTGTTTAGGTATTCTTATGTGTTGACATTATAGACGCTTAAATACCTAACGCGCGTCTTTTTATTTAATGAAGGATAGGCAGTCACATTCTAGGTCCAGAGTGTCACCATCCTTGATCACGTCATCACTTACCATCAGGTGAGATAGTGATCAAATGCCAGCCTATCAGAGATGAAAAAAATGTTTTTTCATCTGTGCCCAACGGTCTGGTCGCGTTAAATAGGGTAAAAGTCACCTTGCGTTGTTCACCGTACAAATAAATTATATCCCAGTAAAATTTCACCAAAATCCATTAATCTGCTACAACGATATCTTTTTTTATTTTTTATTTGTGACAGTCTAGTGTTTGACCACTATCTCACCTGATGGTAAGTGACGATGTGATCGAAGCTGGTAAACACACTAGACCTGGAATATCTCATGTAACACACATGCACAACATTTTGTTTTTTTAGTAGTAGCTTGGATAAAGTGCCAATAAATAAACTTACCTAGATAGATAGTTAACTCTTAGTTGTGTACCACAAATAAAGGAAAATACATTAAAGACCTCAAAACTAACTTAGCCTAGTACATTGGGCGGTCTTATCGCTTAAAGCGATCTTTTCCAGACAGCCTCTGGATGGAGAGGAGATACAAAATAATTTGGGACACAGGAGAACCACATAGTTACGCAAAGTTTATAATAATGCATTCAATACTAAACAAAATATGATTACTATTAATATACTAAAATAAATAAGTATATACAAAACGAATAAGTTAGTTTTTAATACAAAACGAATAAGTTAAAAATGCGACATTTACGTCGTAATAATGTGTGAAAATCAATTGGTTTATATTTCGTTTTAGGTAATTATTTTGGAATAAAAACTATCCAGGAACCTAGATTATTATGTTTGTAATCTGAATAACATCACAGTATGGTGGTAATATGCTTGAATTATAAATAATTTCGGTATTACGATTGTATGAGCAAATCAACCACCGGAGGCCCCTTAATGTGTTGATATTTATGTTTGAATACTGCTTTGAGCAAAGTAATGTTTCTTGACTCTCTCTTTGAATAAACCTTATACCTATATAAATGAATGCACTAAAGTAGGTACGTACAACATGTGCTTTATCTCTTTTCGCAAACCACGTACTTACGTAACTACAGTCATAAAGTGCAGGTACCTGTCTGTGACTAAGGCCGTAATGAGTTTAGTGCATGCAGTCATCCTATCACAATGCCTATGCAAATTAGGCCAGCCCAGGCAAACATCTAGGAAACTTATGAGTCTAGTAATCTGATTTTAGGATTTATCTTTTGAGCGATAAGATAAGCTGTTGAGTGCGTTTTCATGCTGGCTAGGAACAAATATTAATTGTGTGACTTTCTTATCTCGCGAATCTGTCTTTAAGTAGGTTATTTATTTATTTATGCATTTTGCACAGGGTACAAAGAATGGCCTAACGCCAAATTATCTACTAAAGAATTCTCTACTAGCCTTCCTGGCTGTAAAAGAAAAGGGGTGGGTATGCGGCAGAACCAATAAAACCGAATTTATAATGAATAATTTTATTTTTTATATATATACATATATATATATATATATATATGACAATATTTAGACTAATTATAACAATACTAGCTGGTGGACTTCGTCTGCGCAGGATTAGTACTTCGAGTAGCTTATTTACTTCTCCTATCTTCTCCTGGCTTAGTGAACTGCCCATTGGCTTAGTTGGGTGGCGTTCACCTTCTAAGCAGGGGTATTGGGTTCGATTCCCGGCGGGAGCACAAGTTTTCTCCCCATGGAAAATTTGTGTTTCTGGTTCTGGTTGTGATTGTGTGTGTGATGTGAATGTAACCGGCACCCACGACACAAGTCATCGAACTTAGTGTGGGGCTGTGAGTGAGAAAGTGTTTATGATTATGTTTATTCTGCCTATCTATCTTTATACCTATCTATCTTTATCCACATACTATCTATTATTAATAGATAGATAGATAGGTACTGTCGCGGGCTTTTTTGTAGGACTTTTTAGGATAAACATTTCCATTATACATTATATACTTGTGACTCTAACGATTTTGGCAGCTCACGCCAGAATAGCTCGCAGATGGCAGATCTTTGTCTTACTTACTTGATCGTTATATTTTGGACAATTCAAACAATATCTTTATAAACTATAGTTTATGTGTTATTCTGATGTATACGCTATATTACTGTAAAGTATCATTAAAATCCATTCAGTAGTTTTTGTGTAAAAAGGAACAAATATTCATACATACAAACTTTAATACAAAATTAGTAAGGATAATAAACGTTTTCAATCCCCGTATTACGCTCGTAACCATTTAGAAAAAATCTAAAAAATGTATTGTCAAAAATTTCATATAATACATATGTGGACTGGGAAAGAAAAACAAAATTCTAATAAGTACGTCAGTTAGATTCTTAGGTAAGATTATCAAAAAAGAAAAAGAAAAATACGTATCCATTTTTTTATTATATCTAACTGATTGACTAATTAGATTTTCCAGGCATATTAAATTATTGCACTGTTATTTGTTTCCTCTTGTCATTGAGCTGTCAAAATTACTAACAAAAATAGAACGAATGGAAGAAAATCAAACATACATTGGCATTAGAACTCAATCGGTACTGATGTAGTTACGAGTGTGAGTCACATCACTATTATTCAATTTCCTTTTTCACTCCATTAGCTATAAAAAGTTTATTGTGTCAGGTAATATGTAATTGATTCCAACAAAAAATAGTGTGCCTATGTTTTGTAAAGAAACATCAATAGTGCGTGAATGTAATTGAGTTTTGGTAGCGTCTGTTAAAACGGACTTTTTGTGGTAAAATGTTTACCGTGACCATTAATTTGGAGTACGCGCTCCGATTGTAACGCGGCTGCTTTTAGGGTTGTGTGATGGCAAAAGAATTACAGATAATAAATATTTTCTTAGATATTAATCGAATTTTTTCGTCAATATTTTTTTTTAAGTTAACCGACTTACATCACTTGGAATTGAAACCAAAAGCCGTCAACAGAAATCGATTATATTGATCACATCAATTCTAACAATTAAATTCAGTAAAATATGTCGTTTTAAATAGGTATAAAATTCGAAGTACTATTAAAAACATAGAAATAGGTCTTATAAAATAGAGACAAAAGCTTATAGAACGACTTACATTATGTCATAAGTGAGAAATGTTACGAAAATATTCCGGGATAGTAAATAGTTTAAAATGTCATATAGATATTTAATTGAAAAAGATGGTAAAAAATTTGATAACTTGCCAACCCTGCAATCTTAAAGATGTATATAAAAAAGGGTCTACTTTTTACCCAGAGCCACGTGCTCGAACCCAAGGATAATGTTACGCTACGTGATGAAACGCCACATCATTATTTAGCACAGTTTTACTTTGTTACTCTAGTCCAACGACTCCTGAGCTCATTGTCCTTAATAGAAAAACTTTGCTTCATGCATATTTGATTCTATTTCTAAGTACTTTGAGAATTACCTTACAAGGATTACCTTAGTTTCTTAAATATTTTATAACTTAGAGACATTTATTGACGAACAGTGCGCGTGTCAACCAAAATGCGGAATGACGCCGGTGATTCGTGGGCTTATACTACCCGAGGAACTGCTATCCATACCAAGGACCATGTTTCTGCCTAGCTGGCCATCGCTGACGTAGACCCTGCCACCGGCCGAGCTGCCGACTCCTCGAAAATGTATGTGGTCTGTGTAGCCATCAGACTTATGGTAGAGTCCGACGACTGCATCGTCAGGCTGACGAAGAAGGACGGGATATTGATTAAGAACTATTGAAAATGAAGTCAAAACAAACGCATTCAGACTCACAGCCCCACACTCAGTTCAAATACCTGTATTGTGGGTGCCGGAAACATTCACTTCACACACACATTATACACCCAGAACCAGAAAAACAAATATCCCTTGGGAAGGAATTTGTGCTCCTGCCAGGAATCAAACCCAGGACCCAAGGCGAAGAGTGCGAACTCCTGTCCACTGCGCCAACTGAGTCGTCATGTAAGAAAGTTATTATTATAAAGACTATGGCACGTGAAATCTCTTTCTAAAGATTTGTCTAACTTTGTGTGATAAACTATACTTACCTACAACTAGTTTTATTACTGTTTCGCTAATGTGGCGACGACGGCAAGCCTAAACTTTTATTATTTTCAATAATGAGAATAGATGTAGTTTGATGAGATATGGCATCTTGCTATGGGGATCTGCTGATGTTATTGTAAAAAAGGGAGCAGTTATTCGTTATTGGTTGTTAGTGCTGTTGTCATGAGACTAAATTGCTAGAGTTATAATTTTTTCACTTCCTCAACCAATGTTAAGCGCGATTTCTCACCCAGGTAACCAGCTCCACTCCTTGGTAGCACGCATAGTAAGCGTTCTATAATTCTATTTGAAATATAAACTAAACTTTTTAATTATATATGTTTAACAAATTAGCCGGTAGGTACAGAATTGCTAATAGGTAGTCATTTAGCAGTAATTCATTGAAAATTGCAGTATTCTGTATAGTTAACCTTTAAAAGCACAATATTTATCTCTACTAAATTACTAGAATATTAAGTATTGGATACTTGAAGTGTAAATACTCACGTACAAGGAATGTTGGAAGCATAAATACCTAATGAAGATTCTATTCCTTATTTGGATATGCAATATTTTTTGCTTCGTGCTGAGAATAGGAAACTAATGTATTAATTGAAACTAGATGTGCTTAGTTATTAGCAGTACTTAAATCACTTGTATAAATACTAGCAAATGAGTAACTAGGTTCTCATTAAGGTTGCAATTTGTTAGCTAACTACTTACAAGAAATAATAATTAGTCATAAAAAACCTTAACTTAGTAATGCCAAAAAATACATAATTGTTTTCCACGCACTCTACGTAATTATATACTCCTAGTACCCACAATGTAAATTAAATCTTAGCACGCATGGAAAACGATGGGCGATAAAACATTGAACCATGCTAAAAAATATCTTAAATTTGAGTACTTCAACTACTTACATAGTCGAAAACTATATGGGTAATATAATGGCATAATGACGTAAGGTCGCAAGCCTGTCGGTCCTCTACCGTTTACATTTTGGAGAGTGTGCGCAGAAATTACACGAGTTAATTCCCCTATACTCGTTTTACCATCTAACAACAATACAAACTGTCAAACGTCATCCATTTTAAGTTGACATGCCCTCAGTTCGCCCGAAGCGTTACGCTTCTACGTTTATCATCCGTACTGCAAAGCAGTGGTACTCATTGCCCTCGTCATTGTTTCCCGAACGGTATAATCTGGGAGTCTTGACGTCAAGAGTGAATCTACATCTTCTGCCGCATCTTTGCTTTCTATCTGGTGAGATGGTGACCAAATGCTTGCCTATCGAGAATGAAAATAGCCATATTTTCTTGACTATATTATTATGAGAAACATCGAAGTAAGGGACGGCTAAGTAAACACCACGTTTGCCTTTTTTCATGTCCGGAGTCCTAAAAACATAATATCTTGGCGTAAAGTATAGAAACCCGCACAAGATTAATGATAATGAGCATCCGACAGGTGTCTTCGAGTATCTTCGCAAAAAATAATGTATGTTCTACAGCCGGTGCTGCCACAGATTAGTTACTAGTTAGTAATGGCAAGTCAAAGTAGAGAGCCTTTTTCCTCCATTTCACGGTACACTTTCGTGGAGACCAGTTACTACGGGCCCTGTAGGTGATTCTCATTGATGATTCTTATTCGAAAATATTTTTGGCTGTACATATATATCGATTCATATTATAATATCGATAACGATGAAAAGAAGAGTCTCTTTTCCACTAAGGAGATCGGCATAATATGCACTAATTAATTTCCAGATAATATAGTGTACTAAAATAAAATAATAAAATAGGGCGACAGTCGTAATCAAAACCGCGTTTGCTGAATAATTTTTGTAAGTATCATCACTTTCCATCAGGTGAGATGGTGGTCAACTTTCTTAGTCTTTTAATTGGCCTTAGTTTCATAGATATTTTGTTTATAATCATAAAAAAGTATCAACGCTTGTACAGGTTTTAATCGTTACACCTATCTTGTAAAGTTAGTGTTAGACCCAAGGCCCAATTGTTTGAAGGCGATGGCGTCGACCAAGTGTTCTTCTACCAATCATTACTTCTACGTACGCAGTTAAACAAAACCATTTCGGACAGAACTTCGTAAGACCTGCAACAAATCTCGCTAATCAGTGCAAATGGATGCAATTTGTAATCTTACTTTTGACTTTACAATTACTTCCACAAACTCAACCTAAAATCGAAAGTGGAACTTTCCAATTCCAGAAGCCGCTTAATTAACGGTTTTAATTCGATATGCGTCGGATAGGAACGATGTAACTTGAAAGTTAAGACGATATGGTGTTAAAAATCGATCGAGCTATTTACTCACCATACATTAAAAAGAGGTAAAGATATAGATCAGAGCTACGTCTCCTTATCTCAGTTAAGCGATAAATCGTAAAAAACCTGTTTAGAGAGTTAAATTAAATATGGCTTCCATTTATTTGGATAATTCACTTAATCAAAACTTAACAATATTGTAGAAAATATTATTTTTGAGCTGGTGTAAGGAACTAAAGAACCCAACTTTAATTTTTATTTTTAATTGAATATTTTTAGGGTAAACAGATTCTGATATAAATCTGACTTGTGTGTCACAGAGCTTTGAATAGCTTACCTCAAAAATCTACAAGTAATACACACATGGCCGAACAACAATGAGATGAACTACACTCCTTTTCATTTACCAAGGCTAGATGTTGGCGATATAGTTCGATGACTCACGCGGCCGTGTGTATCGTCCTCTCTGAATAAAATGACGTCATTTTTTGTGGGTCACGGCCTGAGGTAGACCTCAATCGATTTATTATTAAATAATTCTGTTTTACTCGATATTTGGTGGGTTTCTGTATTAATTTGTAATTTTTATTGATTGATTTTTATTTTATTGTGATTGATCGAGTCGATTTGGTTTTGTAATAATTAACATTTTAAACGTTTAAACAACCTAAAGTCAATATTATCTAATTTATTTGGTTTTTGACGTGGGATGAGGATAAGTCAAATATGTGTTTTGTCGAGCATAAAAAAATGTTTAATAACTGATCCTAGTTATTGTAATATATATCTTTTTTTTCACTACTCTATGCTCTATATCTACTATGGACGCTCTATTATCTGTTCGAGTGAAGAACATAAATAAAAATATTAAGGTGGCACTATACATGTAAGTGGGGGCAAATTTTTTCTTTTTATACACCTTTGTGGTGTATCGTTAAAAAGATCTTTGGAAGTAGAGAACAAAAAGATAATTTTTTTTTATATAACATTTTATAGGCCACCAAAATCACTGGTCTTTGACCTATTTTGAGCCGAGGTCCATCTCAAAAACGGTTAAATATATAAAGGTGAAACTTGCAGATAATGTCCGTTATATCCTGTTTTTGAACAATAAATACAGAAATCAAACAATTATTATTAATAAAAATGGTATAAGTAGGTAACCACAATAGTTTTTCTCCATTTGGCAAAATGTAGACGCGATCATATGAGTTCGGGGCGAACGACTAGTATATTTATAAAATAAACCGAGCCAATGCAGATGTACAATTGAGATGAATTTAACGATACCATATACTTGCGTTTTTGTCGGTTTAATCGTCTGGACGCTGTCAACAAACGAATATACATAGATACATACATAACAATACACATAATTATATTCTTACGGTGATAAAATAACAACCCTCATTGCATCGTCACTACAATAGATAGACAACAATACAATACAATACAATAACTCTTTATTGTCACCAAAAGATAAATACAGCTTACAGAGAAACTTATAAAATATAGGTACAATGGGCGGTCTTATCGCTAAGAGCGATCTCTTCCAGATAAACCACTAACATTAAGATAAACCACTTTTAATTAATTTCATCATAAATTTGCGATAGAATCAGTTAAAAGTTGTTTCATTAAAATAAATTACAATCACGAAAACTTCATTTTTTCTAAACCTTTCCTTAACCGACTTCAAAAAAGGACGAGGTTCTCAATTCGACTGTATGTGTTTTTGTGTGTATGTTACCTCATAACTTCTTTCTAGGTGAACCGATTTTGATGATTTTTTTGTTTGAAAACTGTTACTTCCCATGTCATCATCATACTCAGCCTATCTCAGTCTACTGTTGGACATAGGCCTCTCCCAAAGCGCGCCACTGAGCCCGATCTTCAGCTTTTCTTTTCCAGTCGTTACCAGCAGCCACCTAGTCACAGGGCGACCTATGCTAAGCGGTCAAGTTGAAAGTCTGCCGCCAAGCCAAATACGGTGTTCTGGCAGTTATCCTTGAGAGCCTGCGTATTCCAGGTCTAGTGTGTTTACCAGCTTCAATCACATCGTCACTTACCATCAGGTGAGAAAGTGGTCAAACACTAGTCTGTCACAAATAAAAGAAAAAAAGCTTACTTCCCATGTGGTCCCATTTAAATTTGAAATTTGATAAAGATTGGACCAGTAGTTTTAAGTTATCGTCAATAATGCGTATTTAATTCATTAAATCTGATCAAGGGTAGTTCCGAAAATAAAGCGGTGAAGTCGGTTTTTCAAGCTTTAAATTATTGTTATTTTCAATTACAAAGAAAACAATCCATTGAATATTAATATGTATTCTCACCTTGTCATTGAGAATGCTATTTTATCTGTTTTCCAAAGCATCTGTCGCCACTTGTAATGGATGCGTTAAAGATGAGACACTGACAGCTCTGACGTATGTCAATTACTCTCTTCTTAAATATGTCAGTCTAAACTTTAAAATTCCTTCCTCATATCTGAAAACATTCTTTACAATAATAATATAAATTGCCAGGAAACAAAATTTTTGTATTTTTTTTAGTTTAAAGGCAAAAATTTAATTATTTGCAAATATTATTATTTAAAAAAAAATATTGATTGTGAATGTTAGGTTCACATAGTTAGGATTTAAGGAATAAAACAAGGTAAATTTTTAGTAGATGCAAACGTAAGTTACGTACCTTAGGGGGTTTTGTGAACATTTAATAATAAAAAAAATGGAGTGGGGCTTTCGGTACTAGATACTGTTATACTTACATATATGCTGAATTGTGTTAATGTGTCTAATTTTTTTTTAACATTACATTTAACCGACGGTTATCGATTATTAGCTAGGTTTAATTTTTAAAAAAGGTCGTTTTAACTAGCAAAGCTCGGTCATCCAGGTACTGAATCTAAAATGACAAAGTAATAGAGAATCGAGCTTTAAATAAAATATCGATAACAGCAGCGATAAGTACCTACTTGGGTTCGCAAACATTGTCCATTCAGCCAGTGTCAAGTGATAGAATGTTTCATGTGTAATACATTAACGTAGCTTCCTTGTCACCAAATACAGTCAAAGTCAAGTAAAAGAGTCAAAGTTCAGTCATACCTACCATGAGTAAATTGGTTAAAACTTTACTAGCACATCTATCGGAGCTTCCCAACTTTATAATGTGATTTGCCTACACTCATGCAAGTTCAGCAACCAGTAAATGGTTAATAATCCAAATTACTGCACATCAATACTCAAAATAGTTTTGGATAAATAATACAAAATCCATACTCTTTTTAAATATCGATATAAGTATTGGTAGTCTAATCGATACTCGATATCACTTGCTAGGAATGCTAGGTACTGATGTAGCTTTATGTAATATTATATTACCTATATTTTAGGTTAATATAGGTATATGTTATGAATCATTACACACATTGTAAGACGAAGAACATCGTATTAAATAAAAATGTTGCTAAAATAGGACATTAAACTCATTAATATTCACATAAATTAATCAAACGCATAAATAAAATGCAAATCAGTTTATCACACGCCAACAACTAATATCACAATGACGTTATTTTGATAAGATGTCAAAAGTGACGTAACGTCAAAAAGCTTACATTCGCACGCCGAAAATGGCATGTGACTCATTGTAGTGAACTTGACATCTTAACAGACGAATGCTAATGCGACAACCCTGTTTTCACGCACGTTTCGGTATCGGCTTTGTCTACACCGTTGTAATGTCGGCCACAAGTGTACGGTGACCGAAAGAAAGTCTTCTTTCTTCACCCAAGAGACTTATCATAATTAACCGAAAGACATGCTCTACACATCCTACTAATATTATAAATCCGAAAGTTTGTGTTTAAGTGTGTAAGTATGTTTGTTCCCTCTTCACGCTTTAACGGGTGAACGAATTTGGATGAAATTTGGAATGTACATAGATTATACCTAGGATTAACACATAGGCTACTTTTTAACTTGATAATAGCGGGCGAAGCCGCGGGGCACGGCTAGTAGTTTATAAAAATATATATATGCCTTATAAAACTTCCGTCTACAGTTATTGTTTAAATCGAACTCCGGCAATCGTTCACATCCCTAAAATCCCCATCCCTACTCCGTTCTATAAATGATTGAAACGTAGCCTGTTTGTTTGAAACCTTATTCACGTCAAGATGACTAAACTTTTAAAAGAAACTTTAAAATAAAACATAAACGCTTTCACACTCACAGCCCCACACTAAGTTCTACTGGTAACGTGGGTCAAAATATTCACATCACACCCAAAACCAGATACACAAATTTGCTTTGTGTTCCCACTGGGAATTGAACCCGATACCTCCCTGCTTAGAAGGCGGACGCGCAGCTAACTAAGCCAACGGGCAGTTCGACCATAGTACAAACAGACGACAGTTATGACTGTATAGCGTGTATATTATTATTTCATTGTTTCTGCATTTATCTTGTCTCATCATTAACACCCCAAATCCTAAAAACATGATCGATATATTTTTTTAATCAATAGGTTTATCAATATGTATCATATAGTTTTTTTTTAGATGATTGCAGTTGGCGACGTTGTTGACCTTTGGATTTACTTCAATAGAATCTGAAATTATCAAGAGTGTGGTATTTTATCTATATCTAAGTAATATAGAATAAACTTCTTAAAAACTTATCTATATTATTTTTATCAAACAAAGCATTTATCCTCTTGCCATTCGTTACTTGTTTTATCCTACTTAAACGTGTTATCCTACTTAATATTTAAATGCGAAAGTTTTTGTGTGTGTGTGTTTGTAATGTTTGTTGTAAAATGTCTCTGTAACTACTTAACCGATTTTAATGAAATTTAAAATGTAGGTAACTTATACTCTGGATTAGGACATAGGCTACTTTAATCATCAGCGGGCGAAGCCGCGGGGCTCAACTAGTAAAAGTATATAGGGATGAGCGCTTATATGATCTGTCGAAGCAATGACTTGTCGAAATATTTTTTTTCGAAGTAAGCAACTGTCGAAATTTAGTATGACACCCTATAACGCAAAAGGCCTTTTCAAACTCTCTCAGCTGTTTATTTTCGACGTGTTATAAGAACGGCTAATTAGGAGATAATATAACAGTGTAAACTAGGTCTTACATTCGCAAATTGGTAATTGGCGATCGGCAAAATATTTTAACGAAGTATCTCCACTTTGGGCTCAATCGATGTTTATTCTAATGGAAACGATGTTTGCTTAGCCTTCAAATATCCTTGGAAGGTGTAAAACTGCGTAAATATCTGAAGTTCATTTGAATTTCTATTGTTTCTACAATAAAGAACACCATATTCCATATGAGGTGCACATGTGGGTTGTGAGGCAGTAATGTGGGCAATATATGGTTCCGTTATATTATTATTATAAGTTGCTTTTTTAATTGAGCAAATAATTATGAGATTATGTGATCTTGACATACATACATTTTCTAGAGATGAATGAAGGCGGAATACTAGGCGTGATGAATGATCGAATTAAAAAAATTATAAGTTCTTAACGTACTATCAGTATATCCGTGGGATTAGACGCGCCAAATACCTACGTTTCCTTGACACATGCCTTTCTGTTTTTTCTGATACCCTGGTTTTCTTTTATCTGATCCCTTATTACCTTTTTTTTTTTTTTTTATTTGTGACAGGCTAGTATTTGACCACTATCACACCTGATGGTAAGTGACGATGTGATCGAAGCTGGTAAACACACTAGACCTGGAATACGCAGGCTCTCTATATCTGTTGCGATCGGTTTCAATTCGAAACATCATTAAAATAATTTTAATTTTCGCTTAATTTAAATTGGTACCGTGTACCGTGTCTGGGTCTTTTCCGACAGCACGCAAAGTATTTTGAAAGGGGTGAACCTTATAAAATGCCGGCCCGATGGTAAGACGACGACACAGGATTTCAACGCACACCTTTCCACACTCCTTTGTCTTATTAGTACATTACCTCCGTCGTACAAGTGTAGAGGCATCCACGATTCCGTTAGTGTTGACACAGATGCGACGATTGTCATTGAAAATGGTTAAATAAAATTGTCACGGTCCTGCTCCGAGACAGAGATAATACAATGGCACTGAATATGTGAAACAGAGCTCTGAGTTTCAATATTCATAGGGACTTATATTTAACAGCGTTTAGAATTCGGTATTTCGATGTTTGCATTAGGATGCAAGCAGACACCACGAAAGCGGGTATGTCATTATTTGATACCTAATATGAAGACATATACTAGTTGTTCGCCCCGAACTGAGATCTTGTGCCTTCATTTTGCCTTATAATAGATAAAAACTTTTGATGTTAATTGCTTATACTTAACTTATTTCTTAATATGAATCGTTTTATTTTTAAACGACTTCAAAAAAGGAGGATGTTCCTAATTTGACTGTATTTTTTTTATGTATGTTACCTATTAATTTCTTTCGATGTGAGCCGATTCTGATGATTATTATACTTTCCGTGTGGTCCCATTTAAATTTGATCAAGATCTGATCACTAGTTTTTGAGTTATCGTCAATAACACGTGTTTAATACATTAAAACTGATCAAGGTTCCGAAGATAAAGAGGTGAAGTCGGTTTTTTTAGCTTTGCTTGAGTTTAATTATATATAATTATGTGTGTTCAAGTTCGTGTGTAAGGAATAGATAAAATTTACCATATAATATCAAGAAAAACTATCAAACGTCATCAATTTATGGGTGACATGCCTCTAATTCGCTCGAAGCGTTTCTCTTCTGCGATCGTCATACTAACGGGAAGGAGTGGAACTCATTGCCCGCGTGTTTATTCCCCGAACGGTATTATCTAGAAGTCTTCAATTCTAGAATGTATAGGTATCTTCTAGGCAAGCGTGAATGTTATATCTTTGAGTGCATCGTTACTTTCCATCAGGTGAGATGGTGTTGAAAATACTTGCCTATCATAAATAATAAAATCACTGTAGATTGAAGAAGTAGTAATGCTTTCAAATGAGATCGCAGTTTAAATATTCATAGACATTTCAAAATCATACAGCACCGGGTCTAATAATTTAATTTTAATGTGAGCTTTAAGTATGGGTGTTATAAGTGTCAACGGAAAGCGAAAAGGTCACTATTTATTGGTTTTTAAATGGCCCTTCATTTAAATTGAGAACATTTTAAATTTATTATTAATATATTACATAGTTAGGCATGTTGTGGGAGAAAGCTACATTTTTAAAGCATTGTACTCCAAGTCTGAGATAATCAATGTGTAACAAAAGGATTTGAAAGTTTGATAAAAGTCACGCACATTTTGAACTATTAAATTAAAATTAAAACGGGAATTAGCGTGACTTACGCGTTTCGATGTCTAGATTGACAATTGTTTCGGCTTCGTTCTGACGCGATGGTGAGCGCTCCGCACTCATCCTGAAGAAGGCATCCGAATGAAGCCGATTCAATTGTCGATCTAGACATCGACAACGCGTAAGTCACGCAAATTCTCGTTTTAATTTTAATTTAATAAGAATTCAAAGCTTTGCTATTGGTAAATTTCTAATTACCCACAGCTAGGCTAAACTATCGTTTATCCAGTACGATTTCAGCTAGTCTTTATAACCTAGCTAACCATTCTTTCTTGAAGCGTTCGGTAGTTTGACCAAGATCTTTACAACCATTGCATATAATTTTACTGTCAGAAGTGTAATAATTTATCGTAAAAAATGTAAGAAAAGATGTTACTTACGATTGTAAAGTTTCAACATTTGCGGGTACATCGGAATCAATATTTTCAAAGACGCCCTGTCTTTGAAAATAGTGAGTGTGAATGCGTTTAAAAAATAGAACTAATTTTAATGCTCTCTTCCGGGTGCTAGTAAGTTAATTATTGATTGGAATTATTAACTTCCTTATTGGCGCGCAATCGTTCGCGAAACCACACCTTTCCCATGTTCCCGATCACGTACGAACTATAAACATTAAATTATTAACGCTACGTTTAACTCATCGCAATTAGGGTTAACAATTATAATTAGAATCGTCGTGTCCTGTAGTAAAATCGCCTCGGTCGTTAATTTGGACGATACTGTCATATACTGTTCCAGACATTGCGTAAATTTGGTCACCGTGCAAGTGATAAGCTAAGAGCAAGCATAAAAAAATTCATTTTATTTAAGAATAAAATGAATCCTTCATTGCATTATTTAACACTTACTGTCACCAGTACAAAAGTGTACACTTTTCATCGTGATAATTCTTGTAAGATTTGACATCGTGTTTTTCGTTTATATCGAACTGTAGTCATTTCTGTTAATTATTTGAGTCATATTTTACACCTTTCATACTTTTTTCATGTTTTATTTTTTGTTTATTAATAAAATTGTTTAATCTATTAGTAAATACTAATTAATTAATAATAACATACGAGGTATATCAGAGGCTATATTTTAGAATATCCATTGGAACTCGATATTATTTTTTCTAATTCAATCGAAACTAAGCCAAATGTTTACATATTTAAATCGAAAATTCAACTAAATTCATAATTGTATGAGAGAGCATTTATGTTATGTTATGTTAAACGTCAAACCGCTCTCGCTGTCTCTTAACACACGACCGCACCAAACTTTCACGAATTTTCGTCGCATGATCTCATACATCCTTGGGGTGCATCGCTCACGTAACGCAGCGCCATTTTGTGACCACACAATGGGTATGCGACGATCGGACAATTGATATTGGCACATAGTGGCTAAAACTAAATCCTTAGCTTCATGACAGACCGGGCGATATTTTGATACGCGTAGGTTAGTTAGTAAACACAAAGTGCTTACTCAGCGCGCGTTAATTTGTAAATATACCTCTATTTAACGAGTTGAGGTGAGACCAAACGAGCGTAATTTTTTGAGTTGCAAGTTGCGTTTTATGAGATTTTTTTTTAATTTAATTTCTTTTGACTCACAACTTTCAAAATTACGCTCGTTTGACCTAATCCTTATAAACTAAAGAAATATTTAAGATTACGTGGATTTTCATAAACCGCGAAGTTTTTCCATGTGTATCCAGTTCCGGAAGTTCTTAGTACCTATTTAACGAATGTGAGTTTTAACAACCAAATTATTATGAAATTATATTATAATAACAGGTATAGATTATTCTCAAACAAAGAGATATTGGTTTGTATACAATTAGGTATCTATATACTCTATTCAACGATATTCTGTGTGGATTTATGTTCGATAAAGAAGAATGGACCGATTGTTATAGCTCGTTTATGACGTGACACACATCAACGTACGATTGCAAAACAATAGGACACAGTAATCCTCTATGAAAAACTAAACTTGCTAACATAATTGACCGAACGAGCACGAAGCGCGATCATCATCTATGCATTCAATTCAATTCAATTTATTCACTAACATATATAACATCGTGTCTGCATTATAATTACAAGTATCATTAGCAAAAATATAATAAATAAGGTAAGCATGCATCTCCGGCCGCATTATCACCTTCCATCAGGTGAGATAGCGGCCAAATGCTTATCTATCTGGATTAAAAAAATATGAAAGAAGTCATTTTAAAACCATAAATATACACCTAATATTTATCTAAGTCTATTTTTACAGGCTTTCAGTAAAAAATAGCATAGATTCGTTTGTTTACAAACGGCGTCGTTAAACTGAAGTGGCTGTTAAATTGATGACTTAATGATAATAAAAATGTAATTACCCATTTAGACTACACTCTTAAAATTTGGTGAAAGCCGATAAATATAGTTTAGTAGGGAAGAGGTTAACGATCAAAGCTCTTTTAGACTTTATTTAATAATTAAAAAAAAATACCCATTGGCAATTTATTTACAGCCTTAGGATTTTGAAAAAACTTATTTGTTTTGCTTTATCTAATCACAAAAACCATTAATATTTTTTTATTTTTTATCCATGGAATCGTCTTGGTCTTCTTGGACGTACATATCCCTTCTCATTATATAAATTACTCCTCTTACCGTGCCATTCTATGCTAGTCTAACCCCTCAATTAATCCGTCACTATCGCAACGCGTTTTGCTTCCACATTAATTGTGCGAACCACGAAGGAATAGAACTCGTTGCCTAAGTCGATATTTCCTGATAAGTACAATATGGGAGTCTTCAATTCGCGAGTGAATAGGTATCTTCTAGACAAGCGTGCTCCATCGTCGATTACCATCAGGTGAGATTGTGCTCAAACGCTTGCCTATTCTATCCTTCCTGCTAATATTATAAATGCGAAAGTTTGTGTGTGAATGTTTGTTATCACGTATCTTGGTAACGAATAAACCGATTTTGATGAAAATTTAAATGTAGATAGTTTAGGTTCCAATAACACATAGGCTACTTTTAAACTTACTTAACGCGGCCACAGGGCAGGGTTAGTACTGAGTATAAAAAACTCAAACTTCTTCTGATCAGACTGTACCCAATTACATATAAATTAATACATCTCACACGTGTCTTCCCGAAACTAGATCCGTAATAAGCAATAAACAACATTCCCAATAACAGGGTCAATGGGAATTCTTTCGCAAATCTTCTCGCTAATTATAACACGGGTGGCCAGAATGGAACATCAAAGGCGGTCCAGTAACACGATTCCGCTGCGGTAGGGTTGCTGTTAGGTTTAAAAATTGATCTATACTAATAATATAATATTTATAATACTATATGTTTGTTTGTTTGTTTGAACGCGCTAGTCTCAGGAACCGCTGGTCCGATTTGAAATATTATTTCAGTGTTGGATAGTACATTTATCGAGGAAGACTATATGCTATATAATATTTTCAAAAAAAATAGGGATCGTTACTAAAAGTCCAATAATCACGCGGACGAAGTCGCGGGCACTGCTAGTGTAATACAATTTAAAATACTTAAAAACTAAATAAAAAAAATAAAAAAAACGTTTTCAAGTTAAGCGGTTTTAGTGAAAAAGAGATAATTATAATATAAAATAAGTAAAATAGAATAAGATCAAGCAAATTGAATAATAATTAAATGCAAGCAAAGCTTAAAAAACCGACTTCTTCGGTTATATTTTGGTTTTGGCTTGATCGATTTCGATAAAATGTATATAGACAACAATTTTTTTTTACGTCCAATTGATGAAATTAGTTCATAATATTAGATTAACATGTTGACAACCCTATCTCCAAATAGCCGTTCTGGCTATGAATGGAGCAGACAGTGTGACTACTGGGAAAAGTAATTTGTTTTGATTGATGAATTTCTTACGAATCTTATTCTAAATTTGACGTTTTTTGTAGGAATGCGTTTAGCGGTTTTAAAATACTATGTTTTTATATTTACTTTTGAGGCTGTGTTGCGATGTTTGAAAAATATAAAAAAAATGCATTATTTTCTTTATGTAGATAGGAAAAGAAAAGTAAAGATTTTAAATTTATTCAGAACCAAAATTAAAGCTTATAACGGTTAGAGGCTCCATGGTAACATCAAAATCGACAAGTCCTTCATTTAGCCATATATATTCTCCAAGGTTTAACTGAAAACCAGCGCCGAGTTTTTTTTTAACTCGACACAATGCTGCGTTAAACCTTTTTGGCATTAAAGTTGTATATATTTTTGTCTTTATTATTAAGTACTTTTGTGTCAAATAAATGTAATTTCTTTCTTTCTTTAGATCAGTACAAAGACTTTTAGTGCTTGAAGTAGCTCAAGTAAGTACGTACTTATACTGCCCGTTGGCTTAGTTGGGTGAGCGTTCGTCTTCTAAGTATCTGCTTCGATTCCCGGCGGGAACACAAATTTTCTTCTCATGGAAAATTTGTGTTTCTGGTTCTGGTTTTGTGTGTGATATGAATGTTTTCGGCACCCATGGCACAAGTCATTCACCAAGTCACCCATGCACACACACACACACTTAGTGTGTGTGTGTGAAAGCGTGTATGTTTTAATTTGTTGAGTGGTTACTGATACGACCAATAACCCCAAACCAAATTTACATATCGAACACAAGATAAAATATGTGTTTTCTCCCGACATTAGCACAATTTACTCCCAAAATGCCAAGAGTTGCTAGTTAGTGTGATTGTGTGTATGTATCTTAAAAGTCATGGAAATCAAGGTTATTCTAATTAATAATTCAAAAACAATTAAATAAAATCACAAGTTCTTAATGTATCTAAAAAGCTATTTCTCACACTAAATAATTGTAGAACATAATAATCCCGGCTTAACGGGATTACGGAGAGTGCCAGTTTCCGCTTCCTGTTTGAACTGTCAACTGTCAGTGGGGATTAGCTGTCACTGTCACTAGGTAATCTCTTACCGATAGCCGAGAAACATCTCTATAAATTATATCAAGCTACGATGTCAACTTAATTGTTTTACATTGATAAGTTTGTTGGCGTAGTTGGTTGTGCATCGGCTTTTTAAGCAACAGGTGTCGGGTTCGATTACCGGTAGAAACACAAGTTTTCTCCTTAAAGACAATGTGCGTTTCTGGTTCTGGGTGTAATGTTTGAGACCAACCACAAATCTTCGTGTTTGTCTGTGAGTGTGAAAGTGTTATTACATTTAAGATTAACTTGAAAAAGTAAGTATTAAAAAAACAGGGTGCGTCGTAAACACACGATAGAAGTACAACTTTTGTATTACAGGGAAACATTTTGATTATTCATCACAGTGTTTACCCCTATCACTTTTATCACACAAAAGGGTTGCGGATCAGAATTTCAAAAGCTTCCCATTCACAGAAAAGCAGTTCTTATTCGTCTGGTGTTTATGATAATGTTATAACAATACCTCCTTTTACAGGTCACAATGCACCGATTTTCCTTGCCACTCAAGCTCTGTAGTGTTCCGGAATTAATAATTACCTGTAAACAAAAACATCCGTGTTATTTCATATTCCAGTGGCTTAAGGGCGAATACACATCAGACGTTCGGCGATGCGTTCGGCGCGCGTTGGTATCGCACATAGCACTGCGTTTCCCGAGCGTTACCAAGGTGTATTATGGCTATGTTCGAATATGGACGTTGTAGTGATTCATTGTGTGTGAGTCCGTCGCTATAAAAAACGACGACAGAGAACTGCCCGTTGGCCTAGTTGGGTAAGCGTTCGCCTTCTAAGCTATCGGGTTCGATTTCCGGCGGGTACACAAGTTTTCTTACAAAGGAAAATGAGTGTTTCTTGTTCTGGTTGTGATTGTATGTGATGTTAATGTTTCCGGCACTCACGACACAATCAAGCTTAGTATAGGGCTGTGAGTGTGAAAAACGTTTAGCGTTTAAAGACAAAGAGGATTTTGGATCCACTCTACTCGAAATCGCGCTATCAAAATGAAGGTATCGCAAAATAAAGGCATCTGGAAGCGCACAGATGACGCCCGCGCAACGCGCGTTTGAAAGCAAATGTGACATCGCGCGTCTGTTGCTAACTTGCATGTTGCGTACACCTTCGACAGACATCTTTATTTAAAAAACGCGCGTTACCAAAGCGCGCGCTTTTAAACGCCTAATGTGTACTCGCTCTAAAACATAACATACTTAAACAACTCGACTACAAAAAAGCTCGTCCCATCGGGAAAGGCATTAACACTAACCATTAAGGCAACAAAGGATCTCCGGAGTAAGTTAGAAAGACAAAGCTCGGGGGATTGAAGCTCTCCTGAAGTTAAACTCTTTTGAAGTTTTATTATTAAAGAAACAATGGTGGTCGTGCCTGCTCCATTACTGTTTGTGGTTAGTGTTGTGTTATTTTCGAGTTAACGGGCTTAATGGAGGAAAAGTTACGTATTTTGCGTTGATGTATCCTTTTTGGATAGTTTTGGGTGGTTTAGGTTTCAAGTTAAATAACATTTGAAACTGTAGAGCACTTATTTTTTACCCCACTTAGGCGAAACAAAAATAATTCGTTGTAACAGTGTCTAAACTTATAAACCGATTGTAATGATAATTAAACGCAAACAAAGCTGAAATAAGTAATAAGTCAAACGCAAGCAAAGCCTAAAAAACCGACTTCATTGTTTATATTTCGGTTTTGGCTTGACTGATTTCGATAAAATTTATAGTGGACTACCTTTTTTTTTTTTTTTTTTTATTCGTGATAGGCAAACTTTTGACCACTATCTCACCTGACGGTAAGCGAAAGTATATTCTACCAAACTAAAAAAAATCTTCAATATCGATTCATGATTGGCGGAGTTATCGCGTACCATACATACAAAAAAAAACACAGACGAATTGAGAACCTTCTTTTTTGGAGTCAGTTGAAAACTACCTTTATTTTGTAATCTCTGTTCAATGATACCCATGATGGGGTGGGATTTTGTACTAAAAACACACGATTAGCTGTAACGGACGGTTGACGGCTGTTGCCGGACTCGGAAATGCAAGACTTATAGCGATCACGGTAATTACCTTGAACTCAAGTCAATAAGGTCAAACGACAATTAAGAGTCTAAAAATTTACAGTAAAATTATATTTGCATAATATCAATGATTCCGCGATCAATCCAACGCGAGAATTATTACCGGGCTTAATTGCCCAGACGGCCAAGCCCCCGCTATAAAAGATTTTATTAAACAACGACTGGTTCAATGAAAATTTTGCAATAGTCAGGTAATCGTCTTATGAGCACCTTGAAATCGAGAATAATAATTTAGAGCTAGATGAGAACCTCTTGATAAGGTGTTTTCAAAGAAGTAAACTGTTTTTGTTCACAGCTGGACATAAATGAGATAAAGGATGTAAACAATTGATAGAAATTTGTTAGTGACAAAGCTTAATTTTGTTTTATTCTTGAATAAAAAAAATTAAGCTTTGTAAAAAAGTAAACTATCTTGATAGGCAATCTTTTGAGGACTATATCTCGTGGTGTAAGCGACGATGTGGTCGACGTCCATCGTCGAGCAAGCAACAAGCTTTCTTAGAAGATAAACATAAACGCTTTCACTCTCACATCCCAACACTAAATTCGATGACTTGCGTCGTGGGTGCCGGAGACATTCACATCGCATCCTGAACCACACCACACATGATCACAACCAGAACCATGAACACAAATTTTCCTTGGGGAGAAAACTGGTTTTTTGAATATACCTATTCACTCGCGACTTGAAGACCCTCATATGGTACTTATCAGGAAACACCGACTCAGGTAAGGAGTTCCATTTCCTTGCGGTTCGCACAATGAATGTGGAAGCAAAACGCTTCGTCCACATTTGTGGAATGTCTACCATATAGCGTTGTCGCTGAGCAGTTTTTCTACTTGTCCGATGATAGAACGGGGATGGGGGAACTAGATAGTTTAGTTGGTTCTATTGTTTTTTTTTATAAGTTTGTTTACTAATAGTGAATTGTATGTAACATTACAACATAACATATTCTCTACGTACAACAAACAAACTAATAAAGTTTTTTTTTTTTTTTTATTTGTGACAGGCTAGTGTTTGACCACTATCTCACCTGATGGTAAGTGACGATGTGATCGAAGCTGGTAAACACACTAGACCTGGAATACGCAGGCTCTCAAGTCATACATTACACACACAAGTCACAAACATACACGCACAAACACACACACACACACCTAAAATAACTACTAAAGTTTTACGTCACTTGTTGTAGAATTTTACTTACATTACACGTAATTAGACAGTGGTACACTACTATAAATCTCTGTGTTCTGTAATACGTACTCTGAATCCCAAGACACAGGCCTCGGCCTAGTTTGGGACTCATTGAAAAACTAAATCTTTGTAAATAAATATTATATCTGTTAACATGGATAAGAACCACATACTGTTAACTTTTAAGGAAATAAACATTTATATATTACTAGCTGCGCCCCGCGGTTTCACCCGCGTTGATAATGATGAAAAGTGATGATGATGATGATGATGAAAAATAGATGTTGGCCGATTCTCATAGATACCGGATAAGCACAAAAAATTTCATCAAAATCGGTCAAGCCGTTTCGGAGGAGTATGGCAACGAAAACTGTGACACGAGAATTTTATATATTAGACTAGCTGCGCCCCGCGGTTTCACCCGCGTTGATAATGATGAAAAGTGATGATGATGATGATGATGATGATGAAAAATAGATGTTGGCCGATTCTCATAGATACCGGATAAGCACAAAAAATTTCATCAAAATCGGTCAAGCCGTTTCGGAGGAGTATAGCAACGAAAACTGTGACACGAGAATTTTATATATTAGATTTAAAAGATATATAGTGTACATAATCAGAGCCATTGACTTGGCATTGACCGTAGCCCATAGGCTTTTAAAGTGACATCACCCATCAGCTCATCAAAGAGTTCCACCCATTCACTTCATACAATTGTCAAGGAAATGACGTCATATTAACTGTCAAGAAAGGTCATTGATATTTTTACATGTGACAGAATCAGTGTTCTGTGTTAAATACTTTGGCAGAGCCATGACATCCGATAACCGTAAAAGTTATATTTTACCCACCGAAGGAACGGAGAAGGTATAAGCGTATGTTTTTCCTTTGTTATAATAATTTTATTGTTTTAATTTTAGTGTTTTTTTTAGTCTATATTTTTACAGGGCGTCGGGATTAATTGCAAGTTTTTGATTTTGTCCAGTTGTTTTTATATTTTTTTATAAATATGTAAAATACTATTTTTTTTAAGCTTTCATGAGTCGGACACATAGTATAGATGAAACAAGTTTTCTCCCCAAGGGAAATAATTTAAAAGATTTTCTCAATTAAGCAACCTGTAGGCGCGAGATTTTAGTTCGAACGACTAGTTATTTCGAACAAACGAACATACAGAGATATGGCGGTACATACATACGGTGCTAAAATCATAATTGCTCTGCTTACTACTGCTTTAAATGTTTATTCAGAATATATAACAGTTCATCAGTGACCATGGATTTTAATTAAGAACCGTTTGGTTTGTTTCCTATCTCGACGAGTGTGACAGAAATATGTGACTCAAATGTCATTAACCGCAGAATAAAATAAAAAAACCGGCCAAATACGAGTCGGACTCGCGCACCGAGGGTTCCGTACAAACCTACTTATATAAGTTAAAGTTATGGTATTTTTATTGCTAAATGAAATGATTATATGATGTGACTAAAAATTTACGCTTTTCGCAATTTTTCCTTATCTGTGTCTATAAGACGTCTATAAGACGTTGCTTCGTACCAAATTTCAAGATTCTGAGTTCACGGGAAGTACCCTGTAGGTTTTGATTCGATGGCGAGTGTCGAAAATTTGCAGCATAAACGGCTGTATCTTTTAATTGCGTTGGCTTAGAAGATTGATTTTTTCACAGCTCCAAGAAGAATGTATATTTTATATGAATTTTAGCTTGATACCTCCACGCGTTCCTGAGAAAAAGGGTCTTGACACACAGACAGACAGACGGACAACAAAATAAAGGGTTCCGTTTTTTCCTTTTGAGGTACGGAACCCTAAAAAATATCTGGAACGTTTTTAAAAAAATCACGTGGTATCAATTTCACATATAAACAGTCTGCAAAGAGAGGCGATTGTTCTAAATTATCATAATAACGTACATTACAGGGTTCAGGAGTCAATCAGTGTGTCCATTCATAAGTTGTCCAATGAATGTTATACGAATTTTATTGTACGGGACTGACTTTTACGACCGTTTTGAGAGATGATTCCTTTATCACTTCATGGCCGAAATGATTAAAACTGTTTTATGAATGATAAATTAAATGTTATAATTCGAGAGATTCGTTGGAAGTTATAAAAGATTTGGTTGAAGTACATCCTGGTAGCGTCATCGATTTTCAAACGACTTCAAAAAAGGAGGTTCTCAATTCGACTGTATGTTTTTTTTGTTTGTATGTTACGCGATTTCTCCGCCAATTATGTATATTATATCATATATAATACCAATATAATATCGATTTTGATGATATGTTTTTGTTTGGTAGAGAGAGAGGTATACTTCAGAGGTAGTCCCATATAATTTTTATCGAAATCGGTCAAGTCAAAACCGAAATATAAGCGATAAAGTCGGTTTTTTTAAGATTTGCTTGCGTTTCAATTATTGCTATCAGTTTTACCATCAACTGTAAAAAGCTGCGTGGCTTTGGTGACTCAAAGAATAATCGATTACGATCATTAAAATTCTTATGTAGGTCCTACAGTCATCACTCTAGTATTATAAATCCGAAAGTAAAGTGTTTTGTATTTCAGTGTTGTATGTTTGAAACAAGTTTCTGTACCAGCTAGAAACCAAGCCCTGACATGGGACATAGGCTACTAGTTATTTTAAGGCAAATTTCAACACATGCAAAGCCAATATACCATACCTATTATCATCCCTTTCGCCATCGCAACTAACTAACGCAAATAGTTGTCGTAAGGTCACAAAAAAAGTCTAACGATATTCTATCTTTTACATTTTGCGTATGAATTTTACCTTCTATCAAGAAAACAAACTATCAAACACCACTTATGGTCGATATACCTCCATCTCGCTCGACGCGATTCGCTTCTGCGTTTATCATCCGTACGGCGAAGGAGTGGGGGAGTTGCCTGCGTCTTTGTTTCCTGAATGGCATAATCTGGGAGTCTAGTCTAGAGTGAACAAGTATCTTCTAGGCAAGCATGCAACATCATGCTATATCATGCGGCTGGGCATCTTCAGTTTCCATCAGGTGAGATGGTGGTCAAATTGTTGTCTATTTAGCATGACATAAATTTGCCCTTACTCCACTTTCAACGTCACTGCTATACCATAGTAGAAAAAAATTATTTATATCTACTATGGTGATACGATTCATTCATAACACGTTACATATAAAGTTACAACAACTCATGCACATTTTTTCTACGCAACAAAAACTGCAATTCTACACCCGGCTTTATGTTACCGTCATAAATAAAACCGGGCGTCCGCGCGTTCGTCTATTTGTCTACAAACACGTTACACTAATGTCGGCGAATCGGCACCCTACGCAGTGACAGATGCATGTTATGTCGTTTAGTCACGTAAATCACGTACTTTTCGACAGCTGATGGGTTGTGAATGGGACGCTTAGATAGGGGTGTCAGATCTGAAGGTAATTTAATCTTTGATGACAGTATTGCTATTTATTTCGATAAGAGTTGAATAAATGTATTTGTGTGCTTATTGGATTGAATATTAATTGTTTTTGAAAATAATTGTTATTTTGACCTAATCAGTCTATCGAGTTGTAACTTATTTTGTCAGTTATGCACAAGTTTCTGTTTCTAATTCTTAAGATATTTATATTCCTATATCTACATATTTTTAGGTATTCCTAGAAAATGTCTAAATTTAAATTATATATTAGATTAGTATAGGTATTAGAATATGTGCACTAATTTTTTTAACTCGGGTCATTATACCCGGAATTCGTTCAATGCGATCGTAATTGTAGACTGTCAATGTAAATTGATTTATAGCCGTTTCTATAGTTGACGAATTTAAGTGTTTTTCTCTAACGCTTTAGTGTGACAGTGAACAGACATTGATACCAGTCGGGAAAAGATATTTCAGGAAAAAGTTGTGGTTGCCAACAAAAATACACGAAATACGATCAGTTTTCTAAGATAGGTATAACTAATTATGCAGTCGCTGCATGCTATCTTTACGGTTATTTCAGAAAAACAAAAATATATCACTCAAGATTTTGTAAACCGCTTGCCGAAGGAAAAGTGCCTAGAATACACATAAACGCTTTCACACTTACAGTCCCACCCTAAGTTCGATGACTTGTGTCGTGGGTACCGGAAACATTAACATCACACACACAATCACAACCAGAACCAGAAACACAAATTTTCCTTGAGAAGAAAACTTGGGTTCCCGGCTCGAACTCTATAGAAGGCGAAAGCTCAATCAACTAAGTCAACGGGCGGTTCATTTCACAAAGCCCAAAGTTTTTACATAGGTTTAAATGTGTTTGACACATAACCTCTATCAAGATTGGAACGTATAATGAAATAGTAACCTGGATGACCGAGCTTAACTCGGTTTTTTTTGGTAAACGACGTTTTAAGCTATTGCATAGCTTCTATCGTGGGCCTTGAGCGTGGAGACCGAATCCAGAAATTCCGTAACGAAAATAACCTAACACCCCCACTCCGACCGGCACAGCGGTGATACTTTTTAGTTTTGCCATCTATCGATGAATAGTAGAACTTTTAATGACTTTTTTAAACTAAGCTAGTTCCATTTATGCCCCCGAAACCCCCCGCATACTAAATTTCATGTAAATCGTTGGAGCCGTTTCCGAGATTCAGATTATATATTTACATATATACAAGAATTGCTCGTTTAAAAGTGTTAGATAGATACGCAAAATGTAACAAACATTGATATAGTGAAGGAATTATTATCGCATGAGACGGGACTCAAACCCGCATCTTATATATAGGGCGCACCATTGATAATACTATCGTCAATTCTTTATTGTTTCACTTTATAAGATAAATACTTCAAATGATGACAAACAAACTTATTCGTGAAATATAACAACAGGCGGTCTTATTGACTGATTACTAAATCTCTACCAGGCACAACTGAATAGATTTATGTGACATAAGGATTCGATATCGCTTTCTTTTAAAAGCGATATATAAACATAAATGCACTCACAACCCCGCACTAGTTTGATGACTGGTGCCGGAAACATTCAAATTTGAATCTTGATTTCATTTAGAACTAGATTCGATCAGAACCAGAGACATAAATTTACCTTAAGAAGAAAACTTAAGTTTTCGCCAGGAATAGTACCCGATAACCCTGCTTAGAAGGCGAAAGCTCACCCAACTAGACCAACGGGCAGTGCATATAATAATACAGAATAATAGGTTTATGTCCTTAAATATCGTATAAGTCTTTATCCTGACTCATCTTGCACGTGAACGACGCTGCGGGGCAAAGCTAGTTCTAAATAAAATCAAGATAAAAGTGGTTAGATAAGTATTCGCAAAGATAGCGACTATCAAACATTTCTTCGAAATAATCGACAAAAAGATAATAAACGATAAAATGCTTTCCAATGAGAAACAATAATAATCAACGCTACCTCATTATACAATCTTTTAATACAGTTGTGTTGTAATATTTGTTAATTGAATCGTACTATCACAATCGCTACAGTGTTCCGGCAGGTATTCAGGAGAACCTGTAAGCTTTTGACCACATCAACAGGGCAGATAGGGGTTTCTATCAGAATGATATTTTCATTTTAGTTGACATGAAAACAGGATACCTGACAGCCGAAAGATTATTCAGCTACATGACATAAAAGCTCGGCCCACGCGCACCTCCATTTCGTCCCCGAGATCTTTACCGGCACCCCCGGAAACCCCCGTACTTAGTCAGAAGAGAGTCAATTTAGCAGATTTTTTAAAACAGAATAAATAAACAAAAATAACAAAACTGCTGAAATTGCAAATAATCCCTATTATTGGAATACCATACAAGTCGAATGACACCTTTTCGTCAAACGACAATTCAGCTTTATGACATAAAAGCAGAGTACCTAGACAGCTGTAAGACAATTCGGCTATATGACATAAAAGCATATAGTGCGGCGCATAAAGCGGCTATAGTACCTAAACAGCCGAAAGATAATTCAGCTATATGACATAAAAGCAGGGTACCTAAACAGCCGAAAGACAATTCAGCTACATGACATAAAAGCAGGACACCTAAGAAAGCCGAAAGACGATTCAGCTACATGACATAAAAGTAGAGTAACTAGACAGCCGAAAAACAATTCAGCTACATGACATAAAAGCAGGGTACCTAAAAAGCCGAAAGACAATTCAGCTATATGACATAAAAGCAGAGTGCCTAAACAGCCGAAAGATGATTCAGCTACATGACATAAAAGTAGAGTAACTAGACAGCCGAAAGACAATTCAGCTACATGACATAAAAGCAGAGTGCCTAAACAGCCAAAAAAACAATTTAGCTATATGACATAAAAGCAGGACACCTAAGAAAGCCGAAAGACGATTCAGCTACATGACATAAAAGTAGAGTAACTAGACAGCCGAAATACAATTCAGCTATATGACATTAAATCAGGGTACCTAGACAGTCGATAAACATCCAGCTATATGGCATAAAAGTAGAGCACCTAGTCAGCAGAGAGACAATTTAAATGGGCGTCTTACAGATAGAATTAGCAAGTAGCTAAACGATGACAACGAATGCAAATAGCCCGCATAATTAGAATAGACAGATATTTAGTCGAAAACCAATATTTTCCAGTTCCTAGTTTAATTTGGGCGAAAATGTTTCGCATAACAAGTTTTGGCATAATAATGTTAGGGCATACCGTTTATTTTTGCATAACTATTTGTTGGCCTAATGTTTTTAGGCATAATTTTTTTTTTGATAGAAATTAATATTTGAATTGTTGGCTAAGTCATATATAGGTGCGACGACGAGCGAAGCAAGAAGGAGCGTTAGGTCACTGACCACAAAATAGCGAGCGTGCCGCGGCAGTGGCCGGCGAAGCACTCGGATATAGTTATGCACATTCGTTTTAGGCCACTCTATCATTATGCTCAATATTGTTATGCGAAAAATGTTTATGCCTAAAACGTTATGCTTATCATCATGTGGCGTATTTATGCGTGGGCCAAAAGTTGTTATGCCACTTTAAATTATGACTTCAGATTTTATGCGAGCCAATATGGACCCATTTTAATAACAGTTTATGGATGCCAACCATAAATTACCTCCACTTTACTGAAACCGTATCGCTTCTACGTTTATCATCCGTATGGCAAGGAGTGGAACTTGTTGCCTGCGTCTTTGTTTCCCGAACGGTACGATCTGGGTGCCTTCAAGTCTAGAGTGAATGGGAACCTTCTAGGCAAGCTTGCTCCATTGTCGACCACGCTTACCATCTGGTAAGATGGTGGTCAAAAGTTTGCCTGGTTAAATAAAAAAAAACACTGAGATAAATAAAATTGGAAATAAAATTCTTTGCATTTGAATTTTAAAAGTGATGCATGAGAAATGTAGTGCAAGTTTCCGCGTAGTTTAAAAATAATGGGCAGCAGATGGATTCACTTGTTGTATAGACGCGGCCTTGCTTTCTTTCAAACAAACCATTAATTTGTTTATTTGTGTATTCGTACGTAATTTTGTTGGAAATAAAAAGATTTTCATAATGTGCTGATAGTATCTGAAGGCTATGATTAAGGCGTGTTTGACTTACGTAGAATTTTACAAACCAAATATAATTTTGTAGATATATATTTAAACGCACTGTTTTTGTTATGTTCGTAATTGTCAGGGCAAGGTTGTAGGTGTTTAGTCGCTTAAGGTTCAATTTTGTGGGGAACGGTTGAAAATGTAAAAGGAAAACGTCTTCTCTTGTTGATATATGTAACATTTTTTTAATCCACCGGTAATTGCTCCCGCTCGAAGCCGGGGCGGAACACTAGTATTACATAAAATTAGTATACATACAGCAAAGACCTAAGTTACCTACAAGACATCTAGTTTATAGGTAACACAAGTGCTCAAGCCTACTACCAGTGGGTATCGCTCCCATCATGCTTGCGGCAATGCCTTTCTAAATTGCAATGCTAATACGTATAGATTAAGTGCATATTTTTAGTTTTTGCAGTGTACTCTATGTGAATAATTTGCTCCGGTTTGACTAGGTAGAAAAATAAAAAAAAACAAGACACGATAGAAGTGAAATTTTTGAAAACGTTTTAATTGTTCATAACATTGTTTACCACCATTCACCATTTTTCGTCACTCGAAAAGATTGCGGTTCAGAATTTCAAATCTCTACCATAAAAAGTCAGTAACTTTCGGGTTCGCCACCAGTGTTGCCCATAGTATATAAAGGATTGATCCTTACATACTATAGGCAAAATTTGATATGAAATCAGCATTTTTGATATACAATCAGTATTATTGGTTCGCTATCAGTATTTTTGCTATGCAATCATGCAGTATCATTGGTTTACAACTAGTATTTTTGTGTGCTATTAAAATTCTCAATTGATATAAATAAAAAGATGATCTACAAATAAGAAAAAGTAAAGATATTCATATCAACTGATGGGAAAAATTGATTTTGTCGAGGGTAGAATACACACTATTATCTCGTGACCGCGGCCGATGCTAGTGTTAGTGTTTGACCACTATCTCACCTGATGGTAAGTGACGATGTGATCGAAGCTGGTAAACACACTAGACCTGGAATATGCATTTTTTTTTTCTCAAAAAAAATATTTTTCCTGCTTGCCTATTAGTGTTTTCCCGATAATAGAGACAGTAAGAAAAGTCTTATTGGACACATTCTTAATATATTAATCTACTTAGCAGTTTAAGTCAAAATTAAATTACCTATTAGTCTTAAGGCTAGATCGTAATTCCAATGGTGTACCAAACGTAATTGGTACACCATAATAAAAAAAAAATGCTTGACTATCGAGTATACAAAAAAATACTACGCCTAGAATGTCGGACGCTCGCTAAATGTTGTTGCAGCAGCTGTAAGCAGCGATTTGGCTAATTATTATTCTACTTGAACTTAATAATTGCGATGACTATCAAAATTGAATATCAGTCATGTCTTTTTTATCAAAATAAATACGTAATTATAGGTTATTAACATTGAATGGACCTACATTGATAACAGATATAATCTTGATCAATATCGATATTTATTTACGATAAATGTAAAAGGTAGACACAGAGTCTCACAAATGACATACAAAATACATTCATATTTCCTTGACTAGTGTACACCTCCGTCTAACACATTCTAGTTACATTTATGTCCATACTAAGGTTGTCTGGAAGAAATTGCTATACGCGATAAGACCGCCGATTGTATTACCACTAAAAAAATCTATAATTTCTAAAAATTACGTAGTTGTACACTTCGTAAACTGGTTATACAATAAAGAGTTTTGTATTGTATTGTATGTATACTAACCCAAATAAAAATCGGACCCTCTATTAGTTGCATTGAAAAAAAAAACCATTGGAGCAATCTTTTTCTGTTTCTTTTTTTTTATGCTAGACAATAATTTGACCACCACCAACATTTTGTTTTTAATTAATCAATAATTAAACGGAAGCAAAGCTTAAAAAATACAATTTATCTTAGGAACCTTGATCACAAATAAAAAATAATCACCAAAATCGGCTCACAACGAAAAAAGTTATGAGGTATCTTTAAAAGTTGGTTAAAAACGAGAACATCAAAAAAAAAACTAGTGATCAGATCTGGATCAAATTTCTATGTTACCACAAGGAAAGCACCAGCTTTCAAATAAAAAATAATAATCAAAATCGGCTCACAACGAAAGAAGTTATGAGGTAACACAAATAAAAAAATACGGTCAAATTGAGAACCTCCTCCTTTTTTTAAGTCGGTTAAAAATTTATCTTATTTCTTTGTCCGATTCGCTTCTACGTTTATCATCTGAACGGAGTGGACCTCATTGCGTCTATTTCCTGAACGGTATAATCTAGGAGTCTTCAAGTCTAGAGTAAACAGGTATCTTCTAGGCAAGCGTGCTCCATCATCAACCACATCGTCACTTTCCGTCAGGTGAGATAGCGATCAAATACTTGCCTATCGAGGATAAAAAAAAATCTTCATAGACCGGTTCTTGGTTCAAGTGTTACTACTCTAAGACAATCACAAATGATCGTCAAGCGCCAATCGTGCGTTATGCTATTAGTTACAGTCAAGCATTGATCCCGGACTGTACATACAAGTCTCATTTAAGTCATTTACTACACGAATGTGTAATAGCGAGCTATTGATCTCCGTGGATAATGTCATTACACAGTCTAGCCGTGTGATAGGATGGGGCGCGTCCACAATCTATGAATCGATTTCACACAACTCGTCTTCTTGTATAGAGTATGTTTTACACCGTCCGACACGGTTATCTGCTGTTGGCTTGGTTCTATCGCCTCCTAAGCGTGGGTATCGGGTTCGATTCCCGGCGGGCACCCAAGTTTTCTCCCCAAGTAAATTGTTTGGTTCTGGGTGTGATTGTGTGTGTGATGTGAATCTTTCCGGCACCCACGCCAAAAGTCATTGAACTTATTGTGGAGCAGTGAGTGTGAAAGCGTTTATGAAAAAAACATTTTAATTTTTTAATTTTATATTCTGAAAAAATATATTGTGTCTTTCACAGACTCGCTGCAGACCACAACTAGACAAAAAAAATCTTCACGAAGTGTAACGAACTAAAAAACACTAATCATGGAATTACAATTTAAACAAGATTATAACCTACATCGTCAGTTACGAAATCACTGCAATATTACACGCATATAATCAATCGTATTATGAGTGTAACATTGCAATTTTTTCGTAACAATTGTATAGCCTAAGTGGGCTTTCCGACGAAAAGTCGGAACCCGATTTTATAGCTAATTCAAAATCGGAACGATGTCGTATCGGATCATTGTAAACGACACTTTATCTTGGTCTTACAGATGATTTATGAAACGACGTGAAGATACTGAGAATTGTAACTGGAAGTGACGACAATAGTCTTATATTAAGACCGATTCTTGTTAGGAGATTCTATAGAAATGATAGTTTATTTCTATTTCCTAAGAAAATGGACGGGCTTTTGCATCATGCCGCATTCGGTGATATACGTACCGTTCATAGTGTTTCCATATTATATATTAGATAGATTAGATGATTGTGAATATAGATAATCATCTTATTTAAAAATTTGTTTTATAAAAAAATTGTTAGTTTGTATTTCATGCGCTGCCATCTAATGTGAAGAAAAATCTGAAGATTTCCTAGTCCTTAAAAAATTGGAAAGTTGCAAATCTTTTAAAATTTAGAGCAGGATTATACTGTCAGACAGTCATGTTTATATTTACCTACTACTTTAGTAGTAGGCAAATATAATGAAAGAGAAAATGTTTCATGAAAGAGATAATTATTTATGGTAGTTGGGGTTATAAATAAAAATGAGGAAAATATGTCAACCAAGTAAACGTTTTTTTTATTTGTTGAAAAGCTGTAGCCGGCATGCTTTGCAATGCGACGTAAAGAAAAAAGTGTTTTATCTCTTTCACGTTTATGGTTGCCTAGTACTTGAATACCATAGTAATAAACTAAATGAATACTTCTTTCATGTGTAAGTTTGCTACTATACAAAATGTGTGAGAACATTGCTTTTCGTACATTTTAAAAGTTATTCTGTTATTAGGGGTGGAGACAAATCCAACAAATCAAAGATCATACAAATCGGTCCACCCCTCTTGAGTTATAAATGGTGTAACTAATCCGATTTTTTATGAAGTATAAGATTTTGTTTAAATATCTGTAATTTACTAATCTGAGATTGAAGTGTTTAACGGGTGATATTAGCAATGCTTTCAAGAGTGCGATTTAATAATTAATTGATAGTGTCGTGAAATTAAAGTAATCATTTATAAATTTGTAGCTGTTGGGCCATAGTGTTACTGTTGGTACCAATTCCCACGCAACTCCACTGAAATACGAAATTGCGTTTCGTGCACTCGCTATACACGTCATTTTGCGTTGTTAATTCGATTAGGCCCGAAGTTAGATTCTTGTGTGTTTTATTTTGATATTTTACATTTTTTTAGTTTCATCTATCCCAGTGTCTATGTAAGTCAAATTAAATTAGACTGAAAAGTGGGTCTCAAGTTCTTTTTATTAACAACTAAGTAATAAAAGCTTTAGTGAACAATTTAGAAAGGAAAAATTATCGCTTGAGGCGGGGGGGGATTGAACCGGCGGCCAAAGGGTGTCATGCCCAATTGCTCTAATCACTGAGCTCAAGCTCTGCCTGCGACGAAAGAAGCAACGTAATTATTCTTTACTTATTATTAAGGTCTTACGGGGACGTTTTCAAGAAACAAATACGATAACACGGGGACACCAGAACAAGAAGGACAACAGAACAAGAATCGTTTTGGTGCTGACACTGCTGACGATAGAATTTTCATGGTGTTTTAATGGTTTTAATGGTCGTCCTTTTTAAGAGAACATTGACGGTATAGAAGGAGTAAACTCCGTACTCCTACATTTCGTTCATCAATAGTGCTAAACCAAACGCATACGGCTCTTAAAATGATGCAACAGATTCTTGTTTCATTGCCAAGCTGACAATTTATGCTTCCAACTGTCAAATTTCTCAGCACATATTTTTATTGCTCCGCGAATTTGCGGTCGTAATAATGAAGTTTCTTCGTAATAAATAGAAAAGTGGGACGGAGATTAAAAACTTCTGAGTCATTCTTCAGCCTTGACCGCGAATAGATATTCTGATCTTCGCGTGAGAAAACAATTAAGAACAGTTAATGAGTAGGAGTAGTAAAAATTAATTCATTTTGGTTCGGTGTGTCAGATTGAGTTGCAAATCTGTTGTTTTGCCATTGAGGTATTTGGAGGAAAGACGTAGGAGGTAAGTGAAAAATTGGCGTCGATTTTGTATTATTTTGCTAAACATGATTCTTCTTCGAGTGTTAAAGGTGGATTGTTTTTAATGTTAAGTCCGTGAACGAGTATGACATGGTCTCACCTGCGGCCGAAGATGTATGCTCTAGAAGACTCTCTTTTTTTTTTTAGTCTTGACTTGAAGTGTGTAATACAGGAGTTAAAATAGCACAGTATTGTTATGACCTAATCTAATGATGGAGCCGGACTTGGTTGATTAGTCTTTTGTTTCTATATCTTTTTTGTTCCATTTTATTATCAAGTAATAAAGGCTTGCTTTTAAAAACAAATAGGCTAACACTACGGCTAAAGGCTCTCTAGGATAGATGCCAGCGTTGTGCTATAGATGCCTTAAGGCGGATTATTTTAACCGTTAAGTTCGTGAAGATGTATGCTCAAAAATATATCGATCACTCTTGATTTGATGTGTTTCACAGTGAGTTGAAATAACAAGAAGAAAATTTATAAACTAAAACCCAACAACTAGTACGGGCGATAGTAAAATCAATAATTTAAAACAAAAAATATTACTACTTTCACCTTATTTGTGTAGAATAGATATTTAAAAATAATATGATAGGATATTAATTTGTTATGGTAATTTCGAGCTCTTTCGTTTAATACCTATCACGATGGCATTTGGCTTATTTTTTTTTTCTATTTTATGAAGAACTACGAATGAAATTTTTTTTATGAAAAAAAAAAGGCATCTGTAAATTTGAGATGAATTCAACTACATCCTATACGTTACAATAAGTTTATCAGTTTGGACGCTGTAAGGGGACAAACATCTTGTTTGTTCCATCATATTATCATACCATTAAGTTAATCAGTTTGGACGCTGTAAGGGGACAAACAAACATAAAATACTTTGCAAAAATCATAACATTCTTTTTTACTTAGCCGTATATAGTGGGATAAAAAAATCTTAAGTGTTTTACATATTTTTTTTTAAATTCTTGATAGGCAAGCATTTGACCACTATCTCACCTAATGGAAAGTGACGATGTGGTCGAAGATCGAGCATGCTTGCCTGGAAGATACCTGTTCACACGAGATTTAAAGACTCCTAGATTGTTCTTATCGGGAAACACAGTCTCGGGCTAAGAATTCCATTCCTTAACAACAAAACAAGTACCTATCTCAGTAACGGCTGCAAGGACTTGAATGAAATTTGGTATGTAGATAGTCTAGACTCTGGAATGATATATAAGCTACGTTTAATGCCGCAAGTACCGGTATGTACAACTAATTCATTAGTTAAGCATACATCTATATATGACGATACATTATTTTATTTTAGCAGAAGGTATAAAACATTGGATGAGCTATGGCGAGTAGCCATACATTGAAAAGAGATAAACATATATCACACGTCTCATCTATACATATATATGTATTTATAAAAGAATTGACGTTTGTTAGTCTCACAAAAACTCGAGAAATGCGGAACCAATTTTGGTTTTGAAATGTTTATAGAAGTCCAAGGAAGGTTTAAAAGGTGGGAAAAAGCATGTTTGTTGTATGGCCCATACAACAAACGTGCGCGAGTCCGACTCGCACTTGGCCGGTTTTTTTTTATACACTACAGAATTAAGTTTATTGCTATGTGTTCCAGTAAAAGTATAACAAAAATGTAACTATTTGACAAATTTCATCTATTTGCATTATATTTTTATTTACATATATATTTTCCCAAATACATTTTTTTTTGTCTTTTCTGAACATTGATCAAATTACGTGAGTGATAGCCGTATTTTAATAGCGTTATAGTTTCTGAACACGTCTAATTCTTAGCGACTCCAAAATTTACACAGCGTCTTAAATATCATCAGAGACAAGGTTTTTAGGTACATACTCGTACATATCATTGGCAAATCTTTGCCGAGTCGATTCCAAGAAACAGCTGAGGGAATTCAAACAAAACTATACATTTCAAACAAAAGTAATATTTTCAACAACATGATTATATTTGCACAAGAGTGGCCGTCGGCAACAACCGAGAGCGTGTTGTAACGTAAACATCCCTTCGAAAATAAACGTTAACCGCAATTATGTAAGGTTGTAATTGAAACGTTTATTATTCTACTTGTTGATTGCTGTTTCTTTGAAGAATCTGATTTAACTTTTTTTGATGATTTTTGTTGAGTAGCCAAGTTTGTCGTTTCTGTAGCCGCTTTGAACCCAAAACTCTAACAAAATAAAAAACGTCTAAAAAATTTACAGTGGTCATACTTTTGCCTTCCCATTCCCATTATGGTGAAACTTTACGGTAGTCATATTTTCACCTTCCCTTTTATCATCGTAACGAGGGTGAAATTTGACTCTGGTCATACTTTTGCCTCTGCATCCCTTATTGTCACGTGGTTGTAATTTAACGGTGGTGATTTTTTTCCTCTAATTAACACGTGGTTGAAATTAAAAAATGTAAACATAAACGCTTTTACACTCACAGCCCCACGCTAAGTTCTATGACTTATGTCGTGGGTGCCGAAACATTCACATCACCTGGACAATCACAACCAGAATCAGAAACACAAATTTTCCTTGGGGAAAAAACTTGTGTTTCTGGCGGGAATCAAACCCGATAGATAGAAGGCGCATGCTCACCCAGCGAAACCAACGATTAACATTTTTATATTTTAACAATATGACCATCGTTAAATGGTCATACTTTAGCCTCTCTATCCCTCATCGTCACACATATATCACACTATAACTCCGAAAGTTTGTTTGTTTGCACTATCATCACGCTGCAGCGACTGAACGGATAAAAAAACTCAAAAAAGGCATAATTTGCGACACATAAATATGAATGAAGATATCATTATGAAATGTCATCTTGTTTTATTTTGTAATCAAAACATTTCATTTTTCGAATATTTTTTTCCCTGACTGTACTAATTTCCTATGGTGGTCGAGTATTTTGCGGTCGAGTTAACAACCCACTCAATCTATCGAATCTAACTATTGCAGTATCATTGCGTGTATTATAATTTTTAGGGAGCCTGCTCTTCCTACTAATATAAATAATAAATAAATAATAATAATAATATAAATACTAATACAGTGAGTATCAAATCAAAAAGTTTGTGTGTAAGTATGTTTGTTCCCTCTTCATGCTTTAACGATAGAACAGATTTGGATTAAATTTGGAATGTACATAGATTATATTAGCGGGCGAAGCCGCGGGGCACGGTTAGTAAGAAATATTTCTTTTAGATAACAAATTAATACATTTTTATGTTTCCAGTTTTCTGATGTTTCTATATGTTCATAATTCTTATAAAGGGGTACACTTAAATGTCAGTATTAGCATTTATGAAGTAGTTTTGAGTCGTACATGCTTTGAGTGTTCATTGTCATTAAAATTTGAAGGCCAATATTCTATTTCTGATAAGATTTGAATATGTTATCTTGTTTCCAGTGAGATCATAGTCTTGTTTCTTTTTAGTAAGTGTACGTTTTTACGTCGAACCACTATACATAGTTAACCGACCGAAGCGAAGTCTTTAAGTTGACTTGGGTGTTGAAGCACTTTGTCCGCCCGTCCATCACTCAGAGGCATTCTCCATACAAGCGAGTTACTTCAAATTCTAAAAAAAAATGTATACCTGTGGTCGCAAGCCATAAACAGCAATGTTATAAATTAAACTATTAAGGGGGCACGCATATATGTAAGTGCTAGCCAAATATTTTTAATTTATTCTTCGTGGGGGGTAATTGTTGAAAATCCACTATTATGACACAATAACACTTGAAAATTAACAAGTTTAATATTATCTACAACCCCATTTTTTCACTTTCGCGGTAAAACATATGTTTCTACAACTCTACAAGAAAGTTGCAACAAGTGACAAGCAACAAGTAGAGAGCTTCTTAACTGAAACTGTACACCTTCCACGTCAAATGATTGAGTGGTAAATTTATTTATAAAAAAAGTTGGTATGCGTACAGTGAGTATCAAATGTATGAAAATGTTGGTAGAAATTCGTACAGTTGTAATTTAGAGAATCTCTATCACTATAGAAGAAGAAATGTATCACAGAATCGATAATAGAAAAAAAAAAATCTATTCGTAGAGCAGAGCCTTAATAGTTTTTTTTAAAGTCCTTGCATTTATTATGTAAACTACATAGGTAGTTAGTAGGTATATAATGTAATATTAATACCCAGCCGAAAATTACAACTTGAGCTACGAATTATAAGAAATTTTTGTACATAAGTCGAATTTATAACTTCCCGTATTTACTTTCTTTCTATTGCAACTTTCATTAAAATTGTGTGTACCTACAAATTTTAAACCACATATTATATTACTTGTTTTCTTAATTTAAATGAGAGGACTTTATCACGTGAATCCTCATCTAAATATATTATAACAGCTTAAGCAAATTAAGACAGCCTATATATATTTTTTATTAATATTTTAAGGTCTCTCCCACATGCTCTCTCTTATTTAGAAATGCTGTAAGCACTAAAACTCACCTTTCTGAGCGAGCCGGTGAAACCGTTTCCACACACTGTTATCACTGACAACACCGTGACAATTATAAGCGAGTGCGATTTATTATTATTTCGGAGATTTTAATTGATGCGAATGGACAGAGGTGAGTAAGGAACGCGTGCGTGCTCCACGACCGTCGGTACAAGACTGAGGGAGATTGGCGATATACGCCGGCCGGCGCGGAGTGAGGAAACGCTTTTCTCTTCAGGCTTTGGTAACTGTTACGTATTCTATGCTTCAGGCTCACATGCTTCAGGCCACATGCTTCAGGCTGTGAGCTATTCTAAAGGCGCCAACAGAGAGCGGCGGCTGCGGTCTCAATAGGAAATATGTATTACTAGCCGTGCCCCGCGTCTTCGCCCGCGTTTTTTAAGTTAATAATTAAACGCAAGCAAAGTTTAAAAAACACCGATTTCACTGCTTTATCTTCGGAACTTTGATCAAATTAGATGTACTAAACACGCATTATTGTAGATATTTCAAGAACTACTGATCAGATCTTGATCAAATTTAAATGGGACCAACTGGAAAGCAACACCTTTCAAACAAAAAAAAAATACCGGTTCCCATGGAACGACACAAGTCATTGAACTTAGTGTGGGGCTGTCAATGTGAAAGCGTTTATAGATATGTTTTTTTATATTTTCTACCCGGCCAACGCGCCGGGCGGGTCGTTTTTGAACTTTGAACTGCTCGCTGGCGTAGATGGTTGCACGTTCAAATGAGCGGGTTCGATTCCCGGTGGTAATTTTCCTAGACGATTTCTCCCTATGGGAAATTTGTGCCCTGGTTTTGAGTATGTTGTATGTTGTTGTGAAATCGTTTATGTGTAAGCTTTTGTTTACCCGGGCGACGCCGGGCGGGTCAGCTAGTTCTTCATTCTTATAGAAATACAAGTAGCGCCGCAAGTAGCATTTGTGTTAATCCTGGGTCCATGAAAATTGGTCCAGTCGATTGAGCGCGAAGAAATAACAAACATACAAAAACACTCACAAACTTTTACCTTTATAATATAAGTGTAAAGTGTGATAAAAGTTGAGCCACCTGATATGATTTTAGTTACGTATACAGAGAACAGTTGTATGTTTTTTTTCTTTTTCTTGACCCCTACGATAGTGCGGCCAACCGTTATCTTACATGAAGTGATAATTAAATTCTGATAAGATAATCTTAATTAAGTATAGGTACCTATGTTTATATTCAAGGACATTAATAAATATTAAAATTACAGAAGTTATTCAACTTGTTAAAATTTTATTCTGCTCGATAGTTATCAAACTTTTAGATTCCATATTAATAAAAAACATTAACATGAAAGCTTTCAAATTCACAGCCCCACACCTGTGTTGTGGGTGCCGGAAACATTCACATCACACACACAATCACACCCAGGTTCAGAAACACAAATTTCCCTTGGGGAGAAAACTTGTGTTTCCACCGGGAATCGAACTCGATACCTGTTGCTTAAAAGGCGAACGCGCACTCAACTAAGCCAGTGCTATTGTGCTATTTATCATTTAATGACAATGTAGGATCTATAACAATTTAAAGTTGGTCAGCCATCATTCACACTTAAATTTTCAATACTTACAATAAAGTTGTGAAACTGTTCTTATATATATAATCACGTAGGTAATATCTTATTAACAAAAGCGTGTACAGTAAACACGAGTTTAAAAAAACGAATAACCGATTCAAATCGCAAATATCTCCAAAACTCTTCATCGGATCTTGATCGATGAAATATAAACCAACTACTTAGAACGTAAGGACATTCGAACAAAACTATAATTTTCTAAATCGGTTATTACACGGCGGAGTTCTGAGGTAACATACATAAAAAAAGATTCTAACTAATTGTGAACCTCCTTCGTTTTTCTTCGATTAAAAATAAAAAAAGTTAGTTCACTTTTTAGGCTTTCGGGTTTCTTGATTTTTTAGTATGACTTGTTTCAAGAGTTTTGCCGCCGACTGTCCGAGTGGAAAAGCGATGATGCGGCCGAATATGTAACACGCTTCCCTAGTATACAGCCGTGTAAAATGTATTTAAGTAACATGTAAACATTGTCTTCAGTATTCAACTAAGATAAGCACCGTCGAGATTACATAGACAAACAGCAGGGCTGTGTTCAGTGCCTACAACTTCAGTTGTTTTGTTGTTTTTTATCCACGCTCGAAGGCTCCGAACGACATAACATCATGGAATAATTAATAGTATATGATATTCTACATATGACAGTCATGCAACAATTTTCATGTTCAACTTTCAGTTTGGGACGTACAGCTTTTCGCGGGAATTCCCATAGAAATTTGACATTGACAGGGCGTCAGTGTCTTACAACCTGTCAAGGTTGTGTTTAACCGAGGCCTTGGAAGTTTTGCCGCAAAAGTGAAAAAATGGCGTTGTTGATTTTGTATAATTTTCCAAAACCTGTGATTTTTCAAGTGGTAATGTGTAATAATGGTGGATTATTACCCGTTAATACTTAATAAACGTGCATAAGTGTAGGCAATCATACCATGTTGTAATACGTAATTTTCGCCTTCGCTCCAAAAATCTAATAGAAGTTCTAGTTAAGCTTGTACATAGACATAGTTAAGCTTATACATACATCCTTGACTCTTTTACTTGACTTTGATAGTGACTAGGAATTTTAATATGAAATACACTTGAAATATATTATTTCTTGACACTGGCTAAATGCACAAGATTGCAAATCAAAAATTTAAAGAAAAAACCGAGGCGCTAAACGCGCTAGAGCGTTGCAACTCGCTCTAACCAAACGCTCTAACCAAGCCTCCATACGGGCTTGAGTGAAAAGTTGCAACCAGAGCGTAGGCATTGAACACAGCCCAGGCTGTACCGTGCCCTATTGGATAACATGAAGTGTCATTTGTCTAGCTACTTATAAGTAGACTAAGTCATGAAAGGTGACCCATTTCAATTCTGTGCTGTTAAGGACGCATTTGGTATGAACGGATTGACCTGAGGACACACAAGCGCAGGTATCATCATCCATTTATGGTTGACATACCTCATGTCCGCTCGAAACTTTTGCTTCTACATTTATCATCCGTACAGCGAAAGAGAACTCGCTGCCCGCGTCTTTATTCCCTGAACAGTAAAATCTGGGAGTCTTCAAGTCTAGAGTGAATAGGTATCTTCTAGGTAAGCATGCTTCATCTTCGGCCACATCATCACTTTCCATCAGGTGAGATAGCAGCCAAATGCTTAACTATATGGCATAAAAAAAAAAGGTATCGCTGTAAGTACTATTTTAGACAACCAATACTTTTGTTATAATTTATGTTGTATACGACTTGACACGTACAAAAACAACATAAATTATGTGCAATACTCACGATAGTTTTAATTTTCAATATTTTTGTCATGGGAGTCTTCAAGTCGCGAGTGAATAGGTATCTTCTAAGCAAGCTTGCTCCATCGTCGACCGCATCGTCGCTTACCATCAGGTGAGATGGTGGCAAAAATTTTCCTATCATGAATAAAAAAAAAGTCCCGACTACACTAGCCCTGAAAGGCTTCCTACAATTAAAAAAAAAATGTTATCACGACTTTGACGGGATATATCTCGCAAACGGTACGCTTGACATATTGAATATGAAGTAGCCCTATCTTCATTTTAAAATCCCTGTTAAATGATACCACACATGATGAGGTAGGGCATAAAAACATTTTTTTGACTTCTTACAATACAAAACACTTTATTGTATACCAAAAAAAAAATATAAACAATGACAAATAAAATATTACAATCATCGTGGTAGTACAATGGGCGGTCTTATCGCTTAAAGCGATCTCTTCCAGACAACCTTTGGATGGACAGTAACAGAAGAATGAATAGACGGTGGTGTACAATAAAAAAAAATTTGGTTCTTCTTGCCCTTTAGAGGGCGCCAAATTCAATGTAATATGATGTCACATAACCTAAATAACCAGCGGTCAAACAAGCCCCTTCCAAAGGTCATTTCTCAAATTATGATAGGTAGTTTAGATGTTATGAGGCAACAGATGAGCATACATACACAGTACCGGTCAAAAACATAACCCTCCCTTTTGCTTCGTCGGTCGGGTAGAAATGGAAAACAGCCTGGAAGCAGCGGCTAACACCCAAACGCTGAGAGGGTTGGGGATTGACATTTTCTCACGGACAAACCTAGAATGGCCGATCATTATCTAATAAAGTAACCTTTGTTAAGAAAAATTAATTACGGGCTATAAATGGTAAATGTTTTCTACAAAACAAACTTGGTCATGTCGATTAATTATCGAATGCTGACTTCCGGGCGATTTGTACTTTGGTACACATAACTAACAATTGTTCCAGGTCTCATACTTTAATGTCAAAAATATGATAAGCTATTCGAGTCCAAATTGCAGAGTCTCGGTCACCGACGTAAGGTCGCGAGCCTATCAATGTTCTATCGTTTACATTTTGGAGAGTATGCGCTGGAATTACACGAGTAAATTCCACCTTGTCCGTTTTTACCATCTAACAACGAGACAAACTGTCAAACGTCATCCATATATGGTTGACATACCTCCAGTTAGCTCGAAGCGTTTCGCTTCTACGTTAATCACTCGTACTGCGAAGGAGTGGAACTCATTGCCCTCGTCTTTGTTTCCCGAACGGTTTAATCTGGGAATTTTCAAGTCAAGAGTAAATAGGTATCTTCTAGGCAAGCATGCTACATCTTCGGCCGCAACATCACTTTTCATCAGATGACATTGTGGTCAATTGCTTACAAATCCACCATCAAAAAAAATATCCATTATACGGAACATGACAGCGCTCGCCACCGCGTAGGTACGCAACTCGAGCTGGATGCGTCCTATATGGCGAAGCCATTTAGAAGAGAGTAAAAACGTCAAACTATATTTTTTGTTAAGGTTCAGAGACTAAAGGTTCCTAGAGAAGGTAATATAAATTTTTGAAAATATAATTCACCAGAAACGGAGACATTTTATTTCCATTTAAAACGCAAACGCATTCACACTCACAGCCCGACACTAAGTTCAGAGTCTTGCATTGTGGGCGCCGGAAACATTTACATATCACATTTCAATCATTCAATTTCTGTCGTCATAAGGAAAAATACGTATTAATTGTATCTGCATTTTCAACCGACTTCAAAAAAGGAGGTTCTCAATTCGACTGTAGGTATGTTTTTATTGTCAAAAGTTACGTCTGTTTTCCTTATGGCGGCAGATTTGTCATGAATGAAATTTTTGTCGCTTGTTGCTGAAACACACTTATTTGTAAATAAAAAACCTTTTTTCAAAGTTTTTCATTTACAACTTGCTGCCCTAAAACTAAAAGTGATGATTTCATGGTTTTTGCAAGAAAAAATGCTAACACAATTAATACGCAGCATTTTATTTATGAGTAAGCGACCGATATAATTTGAAAAAACCTCAAATAAACTACAGACGCGGGCTGCGTGACCTTACATTAGAGGTATATTTTAGACACGCAATTTACGCCCTTATAACATACGTTGTAAGTGACAGAATCGGATATGGATTAAAACGTTCCAAGAGGCGTGAATTAATTATTAATAGATAATCGCGAACTTATAACATAAAACATGTTATCACATTTTTAATTACTTGTTTTTGAACCACGTTACATGATAAGAAATGTACATTATTAACAAAAAACTATAACGACTATAATTTTAGCACTAGCTACATAAATTAAACGTTTCCAATGTACATAACGAACGAAATCGCACTTACAGCATCGAAATAAGTTCAACGACTTGTGTCGTGGGAACCGGAAACATTCACATCACATACACCCAGATCCAGAAGTACAAATAAAAATATAATTTCTAGTGGAGAAAACTTGTGTTCCCACCGGGGTTCGAACCCGATATCCCTGCTTAGAAGGCAGACGCGCACGTAAGTCAAAAGGCAGTTCATAACGAACGAAATCACACTCACAGCTTCACGATAAGTTCAATGAATTGTGTGTGAAACATTCACATCACGCACAATGTAACACTTAGAACCAGAAACACAATTTTCAGTTCGGGAGATAATTTGTGTTCCCACCGGGAATCGAACCCAATAGCTCTGCTTAGAAAGTGTACGTGCACCCAACTTAGCCAACAGGGAGTTCTATGTACAGATATAAACATGACAGAGGTGATGAATAGTTACAGTTTAAAATAGGTCAATGAATGGAATGCCTCTTTAGATCATTGTTATTGGAACGCTTATGAATTTAAGAGCAATAAATCAAAGAAGTTGGGCAACGATGGCGACGATGACATAAGTAGGCATTTTAATTGACTGAACCCATTAACATATACAATATAACTAGATACCATGAGAGAAAACCATGAAGACAAAGAAAACTAAGATGTTTTATCATTTTTACCGACTTCGAAAAGAAGGAGGTACTATATTTTTTTTGTTATTTATGTTCACCGATTGCCCTTCATTTGTGGACCGATTCTCAAAATTATGTTTTTGTTTGGTAGATTATACTTCAGAGGTCCCATATAAATGTTTATGAAATCGATCAGGCCAAAACCAAAATATAAGCGGTAAAGAAGGTTTTATTAGCTTTGCTTACGTTTAAATTATAACTTTTTTTTTTCAAAAATAATCTAATCTATTCTTCATATTATATGAGTATCTAGTGGCAAGGTGTTTGCGGCCTACCTCTAAACGGCTCGACCGATTTTAATGTTAATTTTTGTATATTTCGTAGGTATATAAGTCATAATAAAGTATTTTTCACCCTCTTACCCCCACGCCCCATTTTTTTTATCGCGATTTATTTATGAAAATTACCCTAATAGTTTTTAGTAGGTTGGTATTAAAGTAGGCAACCCTATACGTGTAAGAGCTACCTCGACCCTCCCCCCCTAAACGCTCACGTGATTTATGGACGCCCCCTTTGTTGCTTTTTAGGCTTTCTAGAGTCCTAATGTAAGCCGATTTTGATTTTCTTTACGTCAATTGAATTGTCATAAGTTTACGAGTGTCACAAAAAAAATACTGTATAAAATTAAATATAGCGACCATCAGACGCCATATTGTAAAAATAAAAAATATTTCGACGTACTCTATCAAATGGGGTATAATTAAACACACACTCAAAACCCTTTCACACTCACAGCCCTACACTAAGTTCTATGACTTGTGTCGTGGGTGCCGGAAACATTCACATCACACACACAATCACAACCGGAACATAAATTATCCATGGGAGAAAACTTTTGTTCCCGCTGGGAATTGAAACCGATATCCCTGCTTAGAAGGCGAACGCTCACTTAACTGAGCCAACGGGTATTTCAATAGGATATGTATTTGAAATCATCTTCAGGTTTCTCTTATTATTTTCAGTTTTAATTACCAATATGAATCTAAAACGATTTAAAGATGTTAAGCAACAATTTCACTAAACTTTTAGATACTACTTATAATAAAGTTGTGATAAAGTTAAGTGATAAAAATAAAGTGAGTCATAATAGATCTTACTAAAGAAAAATCGGGTATCGGGTTCGATTCCCGACAGGAACAAGTTTTCTCCCTAGGGGCCGTTCAAGTATTACGTAAGCACTATAGGGGGGCGGGGGTCTTACATTTGCTTATTTTTGATGACATGGGGGGTAGGGGGGTCTAGATGATGATTGGGTCATCCGTAGTTATTTACTTTTTTACACATATAGCAACTTACATATTGTCTATGCTTGAAAACGAAACGCCTTTTCGGGGATTCCCACGAATAATGTCTATGTTAAGGTATTTTCTTATTTCTAGAATTAAGTAATAAATAAATAACTTCTGCTCATGAATCAATAAAAAAAACAATACAGTAAGGAAATAATAGGTAATATAAAAATGTTTACGTAACCATGGCGGGGAGAGGCTTTGCTTACTTTTGCTGATAAGGGGGATGGGGGGGTAAAAATAATAATATCTATAATAATAATGTATAAATCTGCTTACGTAATACTTGAACGGCTCCCTAAGGAAATGTGTTTCTTGTTCTGGTTGTGATTATGTGATGTGAATGTTCCCACGACACAAGTCATCGAACTTAGTGTGGGCTTTGAGTGTGAAAGCGTTTGAGAACCCGTCCTGAGTATGTTCATAAATAACACTTACGTCAGGGATTAAAAATCGCTTTTTTAATTAAATATTCAAAACAGCACCTGTTCTTTTACCATACATTGTTACTATGTTCGTCAGACATTGCTATCATTATACTAATATTTATACAGCTCGTCTTACCTACTTACCGAGAAATATACTGAAAACAAAAATGCAAGGCCTTGCAAACAAGTACTAACCTAGGTCACATTATCGACTCTAACGCCTAGCTAATAAGACCTAGGTTTGTGTTAGTTCCATTGGTATGTAGGTGTTTATTTTTGTGTTGTAGTAATATTATCCAGGTTGTTCATTTGCGTAACGTTATTATACCTACTTACATAAGTAGCTATAGATAATTGACTGTATATAAATGTTGGTATGCAATCAATTCTTGTTATTTCCTGTTTTTTTTTGTATGTATTTACATATATGTACTCTTTAAGTCAAGAGTGAGCAAGTATCTTTAAGGCAAGCCCCCATCGTCGACCGCAATGTCGCTTTCTATCAGGTGAGATTGCGGTCAAATGCTTGCCAGGGACCAGTTTTGCCAGGGCTCTATCTCGAATGGCTTCATATTAAATAAAATAACTTTTTTTTTTTTTTTCATCCTTCTAAATCTACGGGCCAACTGCCTATATTTCCTAAAAGTAAACTAAAACTATGCAAAGTACATTTAAAATATTTAAAAAGATTAAAATAATAATTTAATATTTGTAAATATATTTAAAATTGATACTTCGTTAAATATCCGTTATAAATATCCTGTATACTTGAACAACAAGTGAAAGAAATTAAATAATTATATTTAATAAACATTATGTAGCAATAAATCTCAAACGTTAGGCTACTACTACTAGGGAAAGGAAGGTATAACGGACCCTGTAGGTAGAACGGACCGGACTAATAACTTTAAAACTGTTAACGCCACCTAAGATCGACTTGCGTCAACTTGATAGTCGCCTCCCACTCAGAGTTGGTCAGTGTCTTTGGAGCGGCTATGCATCAGCACAAGTTTTTATCAAGGTAAGTTAATTTTAGCGTATTTTGATGTAAAAACAGCAAATTTTGATCTTCCTTCAGTTTTATTACGTTAAAGTTATCAGGGATTTTTTGTTATTGTTTGAGATATTGTTTATTTTACTTAGTTTTAACGATAAAAAGGCAAGGTTCTCCTCAATCTTAAATTCAAAATAATTTATTGTTTACATGCCTACCGAAAAGGCAAAACGGAACGGGCAAAACGGACCACGTGGCCCGTTTTACCTTTAATACAGTTTGTTTGTGATTATACTTATATAATTTGATATTTAAATAGGTTTTTTATTTCAGATGGTTAACAAATATAAAAGAAAGTCGGAACGACAATCTTGGCGTGAAGAGGACATGAAAAATGCCATTAAAAAAGTAGCCACGCGCAAAATGGGGTTTAACAAAGCGGCTGCCATATTTAATGTTCCTAAGACTTAGGTTCCAAATATGAAAGAAGATTCAAAAGAAAAGCAAAGACTCATTTAGCGAAGATGAAGAAGACGTACGATGTTTCTATTGCTCTCATTTATTTTCTGAATCGACAGAAGGCTGGGTTCAGTGCCCCGCATGTTTTTTATGGGCACACTGTAGTTGTGCCGGTGTTGAAGACGATGATGAAGATGTTAGATTTGTTTGCGAAAGGTGTGACGATGAATGAATAGTAGAGATTTTTTTTTGTTCTTATGTTGCCATAGGTCCATTTTGCCTCCATGCCTAGTTCGTTTTACCTTCACGTGTAGGCAGAATGGACCAAACCGAGGGTTTTGGAAATCATCCAATATCTTCTGTATATGTGATTTAATTCAAGTGTTCCTTAATAATAAGTTAGATTAATAAATGTTCAATTATATAATAACAAAGAAAGAAGAATAAAGATATTACTTTTTGTGGTACATTGATATTTCCTTAAGTGGTCCGTATTACCTTCGCTTCCCCTAATTATTATAAATATGTGCAACGCAAGTTTTCTAAATGGACGATCAATTACTTTTTTAAATATAGAACACGCCAGAGCCATCTGGCAGCTTTTTTAGAACTGTTGTTTAAATGCTACTCAACAACAGATGGCGCTCAAAAATATTTTCTCCAACTGGTCACAGATGGCGCTTTAATTAAATTTAACTGTTACATTAACGCTTTCTAAATAAAACTTCTAACTACATACGCCCGTGGCTTCAATAATAAAAATTAGAATTTTAAAAATATAATATTTTTGTATTTATATAATATTTTTATCGTTTCTAATGACAAAATCCTATAAAGCAGAACAGTTTTTTCTGATGCTGATAGGCTAGCATTTGGCCTCTATTCTACCGGTTGATAAGATCATCAAATCATGAATTTCGAATCACCTTCCAAAATGTAAGAGGTTCTCTTTTCATCCTAATGTACCTTATTGTGGATATATATTCCTTATTGTTGATCCCTAATATAGTTTCGTCTTATTTAGTTGTATGTGTCGGTCTGTAATCAAATCTTCCAAGCTAAATTAGACCTACTTCTCGACGTCCGATTGGACTCAAATTTGGTGTACTTATGTATCTTCGGTGACAATACAATGAAATGGTACCATGGAGCTGGTGATGATGGAGACGGAAGATGGCCATAGATACTTCTGAACGAAATAAGATCAGCCCATCTAGTTTGGGCTCGATTGATTCGTCTTGACAAGTTCTTTGGTTATATAACTTTTCAACCGACTTCAGAAAAGGAGGTTCTCAATTCGACTTACTCTTTTTTTTTGTATTTATGTTACGCGATATCTCCGCCAATAATTATTCGATTTCGATGTTTTTTTTTGTTCGGTACAGTATACTTTAGAGGTGGTACCATATAAAAGTTTCAATTATTAGTCCTTTTTTTATATACAACTTGTAAAAGCTTGATTTTGAAACAATTATAAAAGTATAACTTATTTAAAACCTAAAGGTACTCAAAATCTAAATCAAAATCAAAATCAAAATCGTTTATTCACATGGGCCCCAAAGAGGCACTCATGAAAGTTAATGAATCTATTGCCCGATTCGCAAAATTACAGCCATCTCGAGAAGAACCTGGCAAGGAACTCGGCGGCGCATTTTTTTTCATTCATTTTTTTTAAAAACATTCTTAATTTCTAATACATAATTTTCTTAACCTAGGTGTTTTGCCTCCATGCATCCTTGTCATTAATACTAAACACAGGCTACCTACTCGGTTTTCCACAAATCGTCGAAGGCCTCAGGAATCCCACAGGCTCGCTACGCCAGCTGGAGGTCAACGAACGGCCTCGCGACCGCCCCTCTACCCTCAGGCCATTTGGCTAAAAACGTAGACTGTAGAGTTACTAACCATATATAGGTTACTAACCTATTTACTTATTTATTAGCTATGTGTTGAAAATCCACGTAAAGATAATTAAACGCAAGCAAAGCTTAAAAAAACCTTCACCGCTTTATCTTCGGAACTTTGATTAGATTAGATGTGTTAAACACGCATTATTGACGATATTTCAAGAAATACTGATCAGATCTTGATCAAATTTCAATGGGACCACATGAAAATCACCAGCTTTCAAATAAAAAAATAATCATCAAAATCGGCTCACAACGAAAGAAGTTATAAGGTAACTTTTGAAGTCGGTTAAAAACGAGAACATCGCCAAAGTAGTCCACAGAAGGTTCCATTAAAATTTGATCAAGATCTAATCAGTAGTTCTTGATAATTATATCATCAATAATGCGTGTTTAATACATGTAATCTGATCAAAGTGCCGAAGATAAAGCGGTGAAGTCAATTTTTTTAAGCTTTGTTTGCGTTTTATGTTCTACACTACGATCAAATCGTTATAATACCTATTATGTGTCGTGCCCCGCGGCTTTGCCCGCGTTTAAAAAGTAGCCTTTGTGTTATTCCGGAACCTAAACTATCTACATTATAAATTTCATCAAAATTTTTTATTCGTTACGGAGATATGAACCACTTCCTACTAATATTCCTATTTTACTAAATATGTATTTCTAGCCGAGCCCAGCGGCTTTGCCTGCATTTATGAAGTAAAAAAGTAGCCTATGTGTTATTCCGGAACTTAAACTATCTACATTCCAACGTCATCCATATATGGTTGGCATACCTCATATCCGGTCAAAGCGATTTGCTTCAACATTTGTTATCCGTACGGCGAAGGTGTGAAACTCACTGTCCGCATCCTTGTTCCCCGAACAGTATAATCTGGGAGTCTTCAAGTCTAGAGTGAATAGGTATCTTATAGGTAAGCATGCTTCATCATCGGCCGCATCGTCACTTTCCATCAGGTGAGATAGCGGCCAAATGCTAACCTATCTGTCATAAAAAAAATATAATATAACAAAATTTCATCAAAGTCGGTTTATTTGTTACGGAGATACATGGTAACAAACATTTACACACATACACAAACTTTCGCATTTATAATATTAGTAGGATATATATGAACTTATTCATAACTTTGTTAGAAGTATTTAAGATCGAAGTGAGAATGATTTTTATAAACACCTTTAAGTTTTTATCGACTCCAAAATGGTTCCCCATGAACTTAGTATCAAATATATTCTTTGATGATAGAAAAAAAAACAATTTGGAATTTCCTAGAAGCCGTTGTAACTTGTACAAAAGTTGAGAAACTAAAACTTATTCAGCAAATTTTCATGGAAATTGTTAAAACAAAAAATAAGTTTTGATTTTTTAGTTTTAAACAGTTTGTGTTATAATATAATACTTGTATTTTTGAAACGAATAAATTTTCTATATATTTATAATTTATACATAAATATATATTCATGAATTATCTATTTTTTTTTACATTGCGTTATCTTTTTACTTGTAGACTTGGGAATATTCACGTAGCGCATATTTTAGCTTATTATGTTCCAAAGTTATCACAGTGATTAATGTGATCACACACTCATATTATAAATCCGAAAGTTTGTGTGTAAGTAAGTTTGTTTACTTGTTGAACTGCCCATTGGCTTAGTTGGTTGAGCGTTCGATTTCTAAGCCTATCGCGTTCGATTCCCGGTGGGAATACAAATTTTCTCCACAGGGGAAATTTGTGTCTCTGGTTCTGGGTGTGATTGTGTGTGTGATGTGAATGTTTCCGGCATGAATAAGAGTGAATGGGTACCTTCTTGTCAAGTATGCTACATCTTCGGCCGCATCATCACTTTCCATTAGCTGAGAATGTGGTCAAATGCTTGCCTATCAGGCATAAAAAAAAATGTTCACGACACAAGTCATCGAACTTAGTGTGGGGATGTGAGTGTGGATGTGAGTGCGTTCAAGTTTATGTTTTTTTATGTAAGTCTGTTTGTTTTCTCTTCACGCTGTAAATGCTGAACGGATTTGAATGAAATCTGAAATGTAGTCTTTATATACATATATAGTACCCGGATGACCGAGCTTTGTTCGTTAAAACGACGTTCTCTAAAAAAACCTAGCTAGATCGATTTATCCCCCCGAAACCCCCTTCATACTAAATTTCATGAAAACCGTTGGAGCCGTTTCCGAGAATCAGATTATATACAAGAATTGCTCGTTTAAAGGAATTAGATAATAGGATTATGGGATTAAAAACCTAAAAAATATATTTCAGCCGTTTCGAAAAATACGAAATCTTCAGCTCTGAGAGCCTACTAGTATATATACTAGTAGAGTCGACACGTGACCAAAATGCCGGTTTGTATTTTGCACAGCAATTAAGTCTCGCTGTGCAACGAGGTAACGCAGCCAGCATTTTGGGCACACTGTCGACCAATGACTTTTTGTATTAGGTTAGTAGTTTTGTTAAATCTGTATTTTGATTAATCCTGAATATCATAATATGTTATATATATATATATATATATATATATATATATATATATATATATATATAGTGAGATAGTGGTAAAATTGTGAATCTATGTCCTATTTTTGAAATTCTTTAAGTACGGTACATTAGGCTTGCAGTGTTTTAAGGCTAGATTGAAACGCTGGCTCATGGAGCTATCCTTTTTAACGGTTTTCAAAAAAGGAGGAGGTTCTATGTTCGACTGTATGTATTTTTTTTTATGTTTGATCACCGGTTTCTCCCCCATTTGTGGACCGAAACAAAAAAAAAATTCAAAGTCGTTTTTCGTGGAAAGAAGTTATGAGGTAAAACACATAAACAAAAAAAAACAGTCGAGTTGAGTATACCGCCTACTTTTCTATGAAGTCGGTAGAAAATAGGTAGTTCACTATTTACGCAGTCGCGTTTTTAAATTTACTTAAATCACCGTTGCACTTACGATAATAGTTTTTGAACGTAGTGTGGAATTATATAGAAGATTTTGTTTGACTATTACCACGCAACATCATAACTTGCAATAAACCCTAAGCTCCAGACCCTTTTTCCACCAAGTGATTGCGTCATCCGGTACCATGTTCACTGCCCCGCCGGGAAAGCGGTTATGTTCCTACCGCATTAAATAAAATACCGGTTTTATTACCTTGCAAATTAAAACATGCAACTGGGGAATAATGAATATAATCTGTTTACGCGGCCTTTGTCTTTCGGTGAAATTAAATGTTTGGGTACTTATGAGCAATTCTAAGGCACGTAGCATAGTAGAGCTTATATTTTCTACCGACTTCACAAAAAAGGAGGAGGTACTCAAGTCGACTGTGTTTTGTGAGATGTTGCTTTCCAATTTGTCCCATTTAAATTTGATCAAGATCTGATCAGTAGTTCTTGAAATATCTTCAATAATGCGTGTTTAGTACATCTAATCTGATCAAAATTCCGAAGATAAAGCGGTGAAGTCGGTTTTTTTAAGATTTGCTTGCGTTTAATTATTGCGTATGTAAAGCGATGACGTGGCCGAAGACATTAATATAAAAATATAGACGCATTTTCACTCACAGCCCCACACTAAGTTCAACAACGTGTGATGTTGGTGCCACATGGTGTGACATTCTTGCCCAAAAAAGAACCAAGATTCAACTGGACACACTTGTGTCCAAATCCGCGCGACCAGATGATAATAACGGCGAGTTGTCTTTATTTAAAAATAACAACAAAAATCTTATAGGAACAGAGAAACATGAGGTCATGATCCGATCCCTATAACCTATCTCTGAATCAGTCGGTTTTAATTCGGAATCAAAACCCCCTTAGAAATAAGGTTGATTTTTGTTTCATTTAAATGCGGTAATTTAAATCGGATACATTTCGGAGAGTGTGCAACAGAATTGCACAATCTAATTCCCCCATTCCCATTCTATTATCGGACATCGAGACAGACTCTTAAGCGACACCGCTATATGGTAGATATTCCACAAATGCGGACGAAGCATTTTGCCTCCACATTCATTATGCGAACTGCAAAAGAATGGAATTCCTTACCTGAGTCTGTGTTCCCTGATAAATACAATATGGGAGTGATTAAGTCGCGAGTGAACAGGCATCTTCTAGGCAAACGTGCTCCATCGTCGACGGCATCGTCACTTACCATCAGGAGAGATGGCGGTCAAGCGTTTGCCTAATTGAATAAAAAAAATGCAAATCGTTCACAAATAGGTAGTGACGGGAAGGGGGGGGTTGGGTCTGGTAGCGTAGCAAAAAACTAGTACGAATGTCCGAGCAAAAAATTGTGATGTTCCTGTCATGCTTCGACGGGCGCAGACTGCTTCGGGCAAATAGCGGTACTTAGAATACTCGGCTATTTACCGACACAACACTAATCATAATAAGAATAGAATAGAATAGAATAATCATTTATTCCGACAAACTTAACTTAACTACCAATGATAAACCGAATGCGAAGAACGTTATTGTTATTCCAGTTTGCCGGAAAAGGTCTGCAAGCTCAGCATAATGCTGAAGACAGAGCCTCAGCGCTGGTTTTCAGCTACGCCAAAAAAAACAACATAATAACTATAGAAGACTAGCCGAGTCTTGCGGATTCGCCCGAGTTAATTAAGTAAAAATTGTCTCTGTGGTAATCCTGAGTAAGCTAAGTATATTGGAAATTTTAGGCAAATTTGTTTAGCCGTTACAGCGTGAAGAGGTCGGATTTTATAGGTTAGACGTTTATAGAACTGTCTATTGGCTTAGTTGAATGGGCGTTTGCCTTCTAAACAGTGATATCGGGTTCGATTCCCGGCGATAAGTTTTCACCCCAAGGTAAATAATTAAACGCAAGGAACCTTAAAAAAAACGACTTCACCGCTTTATCATCTTAACATTGATCCCCCAGCTTTCAAATAAAAAAGAATCATCAAAATCGGCTCACAACGAAATAAGTGGTGAGGTAACTTTTGAAGTCGTGAGGTGAGATAGTGGTCAAACACTAGCCTGTCACAAATAAAAAAAAAAAAAAAAAGTCGGGTAAACCAGAACATCGTCAAAGTACGCATTATTCGTCACAAAATAGACATTATTGACGATATTTCAATGATTAGATCTTCATCAAGTTTAAATGGGACCAATTAGAAAGCAACATCTTTAAAACTAAAAATTTTTTTTTGAAATCGGCTCACGTGGAGAGAAGTTATGTAACACACATAAAAAAAAAAGAAAAAAAATACAGCCGACTTGAGTACCTCCTCCTTTTTTTAGGAAGTCAGTAAAAATAGGGGCCTTTCGTCCCCCGATAATGCTTAGAGTCACGCAAGTAGGTATATGTTACTAGCTGCCCCTCGCGGTTTTACCCGCGTAAGTAACTGATCCGCGGGAATTCCGAGATACAAAGTAGCCTAACTATGTCCTGTCCCAAGCTTTAGTCTATCTCTGTACTAAATTTCATCAAAATCGGGTCAGTGGTTTAAGCGTGAAAGAGTTACTGACAGACAGAGTTATTTTCGCATTTATATAATACTAGCCGTGGTCCGCGGCTTCGCCCGCTATTATCAAGTTAAAAAGTAGCTATGTGTTAATCCTAGGTATACAATACAAATACTCTTTATTGCACACCAACAAAAATAACAATTAACAATAGAAATAATAATAATATAGCAGTACAATCGGCGGCCTTATCGCTAAGCAGCGATCTCTTCCAGGCAACCTTAGGATGGAGAGGATAATAAAGTTTAACAAAAAGTGATCGGTGGTGCGGAAATGATCATTATACATGCATGCAATATTTTAAACATACATTAATGTCATTAAACAAATCATATACATATAGTTACATACATAAAGAAATTAAAGATAAATACAAAATAAATAATTAATGAATACTATTATATTTAGTGACAGAATATATTCATCAATTAATTATAAGTAGCAATTGTACATTACATTAAACTAAAAACTAAATTCGAATTAAACAAAAAAAACTATAATTAGATATAAATATGTACAAAACTTAATCTAATAGTCCGCTACCAGTAGTTATAATTAATATACAATACATATATAAATATTATAATACACATACTTAATATAACCTAAAAATAAATTAATATTAGTGATGAAACATGATACTGATTTCATATAAGCTGTGATAAATACAATAAGGTATAAGCTATGTACATTCCAAATTTCATCCAAATCCATTCAGCCGTTAAAGCGTGAAGAGGGAACAAACATGCTTACACACTTACACGCAAACTATCAGATTTATAATATTAGTAGATTACTAGCTGCGCCCGCGGTTTTACCCGCTTAAATCCTGGAAATTCCAGGGAATTCCAAGGAACCCAGGATTTCCAGGATAAAAAGTAGCCAGTGGTAATCTAGGGTGTCAGCTACATCCATACCAAATTTCATCAAAATCAGTCGATACTCAAAAACTCTCGCCTTTATAATAATTATACAAACAAACAAACGCATTCACACCCACAGCCCCACACTAAGTTCAAAGACTTGTAATCGTGAGTGCCGGTAACATTTAAATCACACACACATTACACCCAGAACCAGAAGCACAAATAACACTTGGGAAGGAATTTGTGCTCCTGCCGAGAATCGAACCCAGGATCCACGGCGCAAAGGGCGGGCACCTGTCCACTGCGCCAACTTGGTCGTCAAAAATTATAGATATATAGATAAATTATTTATTTGCACACCAAACAATAACACTTGCAAAGAAATCTTAAATATAACAGGAGCACAAACGTAGTGTGATAATATTATTTATTTATTTATTTTTATTTTATTTATTTATATATTCAAACTTTCAGGGTGAGCATTACAGGGGCTGAGTCACCCACGTCCGTAGGAGGATACCCCTTAAGTCTGACTCCCTACACGTGGTCCCCGGGTGGTGCTAGTCAGGTGACATTTGAGAGGTGGTAGAGCATTTTGTGAGTTGCTCGCCTGGCTTGCTACCAAAGTAGCTTACCACCATCAAGTTGAAAGTCTGCCGCCAAGCCAGATACGGTGTTCCGGCAGTTATCCTTGAGAGCCTGCGTATTCCAGGTCTAGTGTGTTTACCAGCTTCGATCACATCGGCACTTACCATCAGGTGAGATAGTGGGCAAACACAAGCTAAAAAAAAAAAAAAAAGGCATACCCAATTCACTCACCCCAGTCCTTAACTAAACAAAGTTTATAAATTAAAAATATACTTAATTAAATCAAACAATCACATAATTACATTTTAGATAAGTTGGGCAAACTACTCTCCAAAAACACTTTTGTCGTTCTGTGAAACTCTAGGTTTGTGCAATGAAACAAATCGAGCTGGTGTTGGCGAACCACAGCATTGAGGAGACGCAGTGCACGCGGTAGAGGCGCCAGACGACCCATAGACCCATATTATTATGATATATAAAGTAGGGATCGCACGTGGCGAATAAAGAATGACATAAATACTCTTTGCCTGCCACGTGTCTAACATTCTTGTATAAATATACTTCTAAAAAAGGCTGAAATATACATAACAAAATTACTTTCTTGGCCCTTAAGCATCGCATATCACATTTCTTCTATATTGTTTTTCTAGATAGATACTGAACTGTCGGCGTAAAATTTCTACTCGCTGGAGTGGATGTTGTAATTTTAACGTTACGATGTTCCAATAAAATATACAAAGTTATTCGCGGAGTTTTTATTTTTTTATCTGTGGTAACATTCAGATGGTTGAACACATCACTCAACGATGTGAAGCGAACAGCCCCCCGATTACCTATCTTTGTTGCAAACGGTTTCAATACTAAATTGACAAAACTCCTAAGAAATAAGGTTCATTTTTGCTTAATTTTTATTGAAACCGCGTGCAACAAAGATACGTAATAGGGGGTCTGAAGTTCGTAGTTTTTAGCTAAGATTTTATTTATCTGTATATTGATGTCTTGATGAGTTGTGCCTCCACCCATATTGATTAGAAGTGTTCGAGGTAATTGCCGTGATCGCTAGTAGTCTTGCACTTTAGAGTCCGGCAATACGTCGCGTCGCCGTCTTGCAATGTACCTATTTATATGTCTGAGTGGAATCTTGCAACTCAATTTTGAAGCAGTTACCTTCCATCGATTGAGTTGAAATTTTGTATTCACGTTTAGTTTAGCTGTGTGAAGTCATCCAAAATGGCGGACAGTTATTCTCTAATGTACTCCTACAATATGGGAATCAAATGAAAGGGCTTGCTGAGAACAACTCGAAAAATAAAGTGACATCAGTTTATATCAAATATGGCTTCTAAAAGCTTGCCTTTAATTTTTTTTTAACAAGTAACTTATTTACTAATTAACTTTGTTAATCGTCTTGTTGAGATTCAAAGAGATCGCAGCGTTATACATACAAACATGCATAGGTATGTAGATGGGCGGTTTTTAGTTGTTTGTTGTTCTTTAAACGCTTTCACAATCACAGCCCCACACTAAGTTCGATAGCTTTTGTCGTGGGTGCCGAGAACATTCACATCACACACACCGTCACAACCAGAACCAGCAACACACATTTTCCTTGGGGAGAAAACTTGTGTTCCCGCCGGGAATCAAACCCGATATCCCTTAGAAGGCGAACGCGCTCTCAACTAAGCTAACGGGCTATTTAGTTAGTATTTAAAGCAGTGGCTATAACAACTTCCTTACCTTGGCCACATTCCATCTAATAAATTTGTATTTCTCATAAGAAAGGTCCCGTCACCCAATTGTGACCAATGCGGTGTTCCTGAGGACCTATTGCATGTTTTGATGGAGTGTGTTCAGAACGCTGGCTTCCGTATTAGTAAGTGTAGTAATTTGCTAAAAGATTCAGCAGATTGCAATATTATTTTAACCAAACCTCTTTCAGACGAGACAAAATTATTAGTTAAACTGTATAACATGAAGCTATCATCAAATGATTCACATTAGTTAATAAATTATACGTAAGTAATTTTTATCTGTATACTAGTTGACCCGGGGAACTTCATACCGCCAATTGTCTGTGGTCAAATATTCAGAAACCTCTCCTGTTTGACAGGTACGAACAGTTTGTCTGTAAAATACTACTTTTTACTAATTTTATTGCAATTTCGTTATATTTTCTCACCTTTTAAACCTTACCTGAACTTCCACAAATATTTCAAGATCAAAATTAGCCAAATCGGTCCAGCCATTCTCGAGTTTTAGCGAGACTAACGAACAGCAATTAATTTTTATATATAAGAAGAAGAAGAAGAAGAAATAAAAATCAATGCCACTTTTCGTTGTTATTTTATAACTCAAGAACGGGCTCACCTATCCAAACCAAATGTTTAGGCTTTGTTCGGACTATTTAGAAGATGGTTCATGTGAAGTTTGCACAAGATCGGTCGAGCGGTTCTTCATTTATCATCGGATCGCTAGTAAGGTTATATATTGTTGTCTCTGTATAACTTTGATTATTAAATTTTGTACCTCATTAGAGCGACACAATCAAATTTTGGTTAAGCTCTTAAATAAAAAAATAAAACTTCCTTTCTCCATTTACTCTGAATCACTGGTTCTGAGCTTGCAACTAACATAGAACAGATGTTCCGCAAGTTAGCTAGACCAAGTATTCGAGTTGGTTTGCTAACTTGAACCAATAGCCTTGGGAAATATTATTGGTTTACTTACTCCTATTAAGGGGCAGGTATACGTTAATGCGAGCACCTTTTTTTACCACAAGGGGGATACCCCTTACACTTTTGCATATAAAGGTGTATACATATTGCGTAAATTACATCGTCGCGGTTACGCAAGGTCACGCTTGGCGATCTTTGATTTTTTACCGACTTACCGGTGTACTCACACTGCCGCTAGTCTCGATTCATTTATCGATCATTTTTCGCCATCGATTTCTGCTCTTAAACAGCTGCATGTTTCGGATTTGACGGATTTTAATCTATTGCACTGCGCACTTAGAAAATTAGACACTCAAACCGCACAATGTTTTGAACTTTCTGTTAGAGATGTTGAAATACCTACAACAAAACAGCTGATCAGTTTCGTTCAAGATCAGGCTAAGATCTTAGGACGTTTGAACCCGACCATGTACATGAACTCAAACCCGCGTAATTCAAATAACACATATAAACCGCCCGCTTCTACGTCACGGAACACACGCTCAAACACATATAAATCCTTTGTTGCGAGCGAGGTACCAATGGTTGCTACCGGAACCTCTGCTTTGCACTCATACCCGCCCGCCATATCTCATTGCGCATTTTGTAATGAAACCGCTCACACACATTTATATACTTGTGCTAAATTCAAAAATACACACGATCCTAAATCTCGTTATGATTTTATTAAATCCAAACGTGGATTTGTAAACTGTCTCAGTATGACGCATAATTTATCGACCTGTAATTCGTCATCTGTCTGCAAGTTATGTAGAAAACGACACCATACGCTTTTACATTTTGTGAAACAAAATAATAATACGCATGTACACACTGCTTATGCGAATTTTCCCGTGCTGTCGCCGACAACGCCGCCGCCGGTGCCGCCGCCGGTGCCGCCGCCGGTGCCGCCGCCGCCGACTGATTGCGCGCCTTCACCCGCTTTAAATCTACCGCTTACGTCACATAATGCCGCTGTGCTTCTATCCGCCGAAACAAAACCGAAGTCGACTGTTTTATTATCAACCGCTCAGGTGTACGCGCGTTCTAAAGGTAGTACAGGTCCGAAAACTATCATCAGATGTTTAATTGATAATGGTAGCATGAACAATTTAGTAACGACTGAATGTTGCCGCGCTTTAAACTTGCCGATAATACCTTTGAGTAATTCTTTTGTCAAAGGTGTTGGCTCAACTTCGCGTCCAATCGTTGGATACGTGTATTTAGATATTGAATCCCGCATATACCCGCAACAGAAATACACCATACACGCTCTTGTCGTGGAGTGTATTACAGATCAATTGCCGTCGCAATTTATTGAATGGAATCGTAACATAGATTACCGCGACCTCCCGCTCGCAGATTTGAATTGGAATATTCCAGGAGACATTCAGGCAATTATAGGTGCCCAACTCTTTCCGTACATTTATTTGGGGAAGCGGGTTGACTTTGGTCTGCGACTTCCACCTGCACTTCTAACCACTTTTGGTTACGTTCTGATGGGAGATTATCCGCGTAATGACACCATACCTACCGCTTCTTTCACCGCGCTCGCGCTGAACGATCTAGTACAGAAGTTTTGGGAACTCGAAGAAGTACCTACGATGCGTTTGTTGTCACCCGAAGAGACGGAATGCGAAAATATTTTCACGTCATCAGTGACGCGTGATGATGTCGGTCGCTACACGGTATCGCTGCCATTCAGCAAGGATCCATCTGAACTCGACAATTCACATGCTGTTGCTCTTCGCCGATTTATGGCACTAGAGAGAAAATTTCGCCAGTCACCCGATTTGAGGGAAAATTACAACCAGGTCATTCGAGAATATATCGATAATGGTTATCTTAGCTCTGTCGATGAAACCGAAATTTCTGGTGGAGGCTACTACATACCTCACCATGCGGTCGTGCGACCTGATAAGCCGATGCCGCGCATAGTGTTAGATGCAAGTTCGAAAACTCACACAGGTTTGTCTTTAAATGACGTGTTGCATATAGGACCTAATTTGCAAGCTGATCTGTTTTTATTGCTTTTGCAATTCCGCTTGTTTCCTGTCGCGATGAACGCTGACATAAAACAAATGTACTTACGCATAGGTGTACCCGTGGACCAGCGTAAATACTTACGCATCTTGTTTCGTTTCAACGAGAACGAACAAGTGCGTACTTTTGTCTTCAAACGCTTACCGTTTGGACTCAAGTCGAGCCCCTATATAGCTATGCGCACTGTGCGACAGCTGGCTTCCGACATGAGTCCACACTATCCTGACGCTGCAAAAATTGCAGAATCCAGTCTCTATATGGATGATCTGGTATATTCTGCACATAATGAACAAACCGCTATGCAGCTGTCACAAGACCTAATAAACATGTTCAGATCGGGTGATTTTGATCTGGTGAAATGGTCTAGCAACTCACCAGCTCTCTTAAGTAGTCTTCCTGATTCGCACCGCAAATCCCTCGATTTTGACGAAGGCAATATTTCCGCGAAGATCTTAGGTCTTTCCTGGGAATCTTCTGAAGATAACTTTTTCTTCACTTCCGCTGTAATAACCGACAAATGCACTAAGAGAAATATACTCTCCGTAGTTGCACGATTATTCGATGTTCTGGGTTTGGTCGCTCCAGTCATTCTCTATGCCAAATTGCTCATTAAAGAGTTGTGGTTGGGCAACAGTGGCTGGGACGATCCCGCTCCGGAAAATATTGTTGTCCGCTTCTCCGCCCTTGTGCAAAAATTTCCCTTGCTTGATACCTTACGGATTCCGCGCCATGTAGGTGTAAATATTGACTGCATTGTGAATCTCGTTAGCTTTTGTGATGCTAGTTTAAATGGCATGGGTTGTGTGATCTTTTTACACTGTACCTACCCTGCTGGCATCATAGTTCGCTTACTTTGCGCAAAGTCAAAGGTCTCACCGACTAAAGTCACGACTCTTGCACGTCTTGAGTTATGTGCTGCTGTGCTTATGTCTAAGTTAGTGAAGGTTGTCCATGACTCTTACGCTGCACGCGTTCCTATTGCAGGAGTGTATGCATTCTCCGATTCGACTATTGCCTTATCGTGGATACATTCTTCCCCACATCGTTGGTTGATTTTCGTGAGTAACCGCGTCGCTCAGTGTCAAGAGAACTTAGCCGCGAAACACTTCTACCACGTAGCTGGTGTAGAAAATCCTAGTGATTGTCTGTCTCGAGGTATGCTGCCGTCGCAGCTAGTCTCGCATGACCTCTGGTGGAATGGCCCTTCCTGGATGCATTCCGCTCCTGAAGAACGGCCAATCAAGCCATTTTCGCCGACTGACTGCAGTAACCTTCCTGAGCACAAGACAAATGTGTTGACAGTGACTTCTCAATCGGAACAACCGCTTTTATGTGAGTTGGCGCAACGCATTTCGTCTTGGGACAAATTGCTGCGTGTCATCTCATACATCCTGAGATTCGCACGACCGAAAAATAACATCGTGCCACGGTCTGTTCAGGCATTGACAGCCGCGGAACGTGCTATGGTCCGCGCCGTGCAATCAGTTCATTTTGCAGATGACATAAAGTGCATTAAAAATAAAAAAATGCCATCCATGAAGCTGCAACGCTTGGCTGTCTTCTTAGATGAAGAGGATATTTTGCGGGTTGGCGGAAGACTTTCTAAGTCAAATCTTCCATTTGATGCCAAGTACCCAGTCCTACTTCCTAAACGCGATCATATCGTTGATCTTATCATACGACATTACCATGTCGTGAACTGTCATACTGGCCCTGGACTTCTCATGTCGATTTTACGACAGCGTTTCTGGATATTAGATGCCAGAACTGTCGTCAGGTCTCAATGTCGTAAATGTAATACGTGTCTTAAGGTGAATCCGTCGCATCCCACTCCCATGATGGCAGATCTTCCTGCGTATCGTGTTTCAGAAGCGAAAGCCTTTGCTCACACAGGAGTAGATTATGCGGGTCCTATACGCATAACGCTTACCCGCCGTAGAGGTCAACACGCGCAGAAGGCGTATGTCTGTCTGTTTGTATGCCTGGTTACCCACGCTGTGCATGTTGAGTTGGTAACTTCATTAAATTCTTCGGCTTTTGTAGACGCCTTTAAACGCTTTATTTCCCGCCGCGGACCAGTATCCTGTCTTTACTCTGATAATTCCACCACTTTCGTTGGTGCTAAAGCTCAATTGGATGAGCTATATACTTTTTTATTGAACTCTAGTTTCAATTCGTCACTCTCAGAGGAGTTGATGACCCGACGCATTGAGTGGAAAATGATTCCTCCTAGAGCTCCCCATTTTGGAGCAATGTGGGAATCGAACATTAAGAGTTTGAAAACTCATATGTACAGGGTGATAGGTAGTCAGCTTCTAACATATGAGGAATTACAAACCGTATTGACGCAAATAGAGTGTATTCTTAATTCGCGCCCTCTGAATGTCGTATCTTCTGATCCACATCCAGAGGTGATAACTCCCGCCCATTTTTTAATGTCGTCTCCCCTGCAATACTTACCCACTGCCGATCTTTCTGATCAGCGCATCAGTCTTGTACAACGCAAAGAACTTTTGGACAGCATGGTCCAATCCTTTTGGAAAAAATGGCGCTTAGAGTATTTGCATACGTAGCAAATAAGGCAAAAGTGGGCTACTCCGGATAAACCGGTTGAAATCGGGACTGTAGTACTCGTTGGGCAGGATAATTTAGCTCCTCTAAACTGGCCTTTAGGGGTTATTACCGAAGTTTATAAAGGCACCGACGGTATTGTTCGTGTTGCCACGGTCAAGACCAGTTCAGGTAGTTTTAAACGCCCTATCGTCAAACTATATCCCATTCCGACACAATAAATGTATATTCGTAAAATATTTATTGTTGTTTATTATTTATATATCTACGCGCGCTTATAAGTATTCCGCATTATTAGGATTAAGTTACAATTTCTTAATAAGTAACATTCACGCCTGATCAGACATAAAGTTCATTGATCTTTTGGATTATTTCATAATATAAACGAGTAGAATCTAATAACTCTTACTGTTTCTTTTGAAAGATCTTGCGCTCTTCCAAGGCGGGGTGCATGGTGAAGCGTCTTTGCCTTTTATAATATAAAAAATAAATGTAAATTATACATCTGTGAATAAATACTTCACTTTATATACCTAATATTCATATTGGCAAGAATCTTTGGATATGTGTGTACATTTGCAGTGTATTAGGCTCTCTGCTGAACACTGTTAGAGATCGTTCAAAGGAAATCCCAGAGATGGCGCTACTTGCAGTTGTATCGAGTGACATTTTTGCGCTCGCGACTACTTCGTCGTGTGAGCCCTCTCTGTGTGGTTGACAAAAACGCTCCGCTATTGAATTTTGTGACGTAGAAAACTAATTAAATAATTATCATCTAATTAACCAGGACTTAAAATAAAAACTTCATCATGTATCTTGTGATCGACCGCTTCATCTGTGATGTGATTTAGTGTTCAGTGCCTCGTATATTTTCGGATGTTTTCGGATTCAAACTCGCCGGCCGGCGCGACGTGGAGTTGTGTGTGTGCGCTTAGGCATACATACAGTTTGCTGTAGTTCCTTTCTTGGGGAGCTCCGGAGGCGGTTTCGAAGCAGTCTAAGGTACGTGGGCTTAAATAAACACTGTAAATTGATTCGTGTATCCCTACTGATTTTTGCCAATGTTCAAAATAATTTACCGCTATCATTAAAAATATTAATACGTAAATGGTGGGCTATTTACACGCCAGCGATTTTACTCGCGCCACCAATGTTATTTGCATGAGATTTGACATTTTTTCCTTTATATATAAATATAAAACGCTATGAATATTCTAAGAAGAAGGCATCATCCTACTTATATTATTATGGTACCATTATATCCATCCTACTAATATTATAAATCCGAAAGTTTGTGTGTAAGTGTGTAAGTATGTTTGTTCCCTCTTCATGCTTTAACGGCTGAACGGATTTAAATGAAATTTGGAATGTACATAGATTATACCTAGGATTAACACATAGGCTAATTTTTAACTTGATAATAGCGAAGCCGCGGGGCACGGCTAGTTTATCATATCGCAGAAATCACAACAAATATTTAAAAAATACTTGATTTAGATGAAATTCTGGTATCGCCACCTTAAGTCTTGAGATGTTTGTGTTGGAATTTCATGAGGAATACGCTACTCAAATTGCAATTGAACTTTAGTAGTAGATCTCCGCGGCTTCGCCCGCGTTAAAATGAAACATGTGTGGTATTCCAATTATTTATACTTAAAGTTTCAGACAAAGTCGTTTAAGGTTGTAGTAATAACGTACTAACTAAATTATTACCTCCTTCATGTCCATGTTTGCCTGGTACTTAACCAAATCTGAGTGACGTCCTGTCTATGAGATTTTATTAAAATATTTTTTTTATACATTTCGATTCTAAAACATTATTGAATCCACCTGTAGACATAAAAAAAAAACATCAAAATCGGAAGAATTATGCATAAATAAATATAAGATTGGACTAAAATTTGCTTTTCTGAGTTGTCTTCTAACATATTGCAGAAATACTAACATTTAATGGACTATCACGACTGGTATATTTACAAAAAACCGGTCAAGTGCGCCTCTGCCTATCACAGCGAGGGTTCCGTACAAAATTGTTTTAATTGAACTGCCCGTTGGCTTAGTTGGTTGGGTGGGTGTTCGCCTTCTTCTTATCATCGGGTTCGATCCCGGATGGAACACAGGTTTTCTCCCCGAGGAAAATTTGTGTTACTGGTTCTGATTGTGTGTGATGTGAATGTTTCCGGCACCCACGACACAAGTCATCGAATTTAGTGTGGGCCGTGAGTGCGAAAGTTAAAAAAATATTTAATTAAAAAAAAAATTAACTTAGAGCTATGATAATTGTTATTTGAATAGTTCATTTATTTAAAAAAATTAAGTTATCAATATTTTTCTGCCCGGCGTGCATTAAAGTGGTGCAATGGGCGATGAATGTTCGTGTCAAAAGTTCTTTATTTAAGAAGTTACATACACTGATGCAAATTAGTATTTGAGTAGATCATTAAAAATAGTAAATTGGTGTTATCAATATTTTTGCCCGGGTGCATTAAAGTGGTGCAATGGGAAATGAAAATTCATATGGAGAGATTTTATTTTATGAAGTTAATCAAAGTTATGTATATTGTATCTGAGTAGTAAAATTTAATGTAATTTTACTATTAAGTCATTACAGTAAATAAGAAATAACAACTCTAACGCGTAGTTAACTCTATAATAATCACACTAATATTATAAATCCGAAAGTTTGTGGGTAAATGCGTTAGTGTGTAAGTTTGTTTTATATATACGCTGTAACGGCTAAACTGATTTGGCTGAAATTTCCTTTATACTCAAGATTAACACAGGCTACATTTTTACTTTATTAACGCGGGCGAAGCCGCGAAGCACGTCTAGTTCTATAATATATCCACATAGATATTGATTTATTTGCACGTGATAAACAATCCTAAATATAAGTCATATACTTAGCTTATTTTTTATTGCTTCGACTTAAAATTTGATTATTTTCTTTTTATTTTAACTTCGCAATTTTGCATTAGGCCAGTGTCAAGTAAAAATATATTTCAAGTGTATTTTATGATTTCATGTTAAAAGTTCTAGTTACAAGTCACAGTCAAAATCAAGGTCCAGTCATAGTCAAGTCAAGCCCTAGTAAAGTGGTAGAAATTTCTATTGGAGTTTTGGAGCGAAGGCGAAAAACACGTTCAACTTTGTATGATTAGCCTACACTTATGCACGTTTGCTTAGTATTAACGATTAATAGTAATCCACCATTACTACACATTTACACTTAAAGAATAACAGGTTTTGGAAAATTATACAAAATCAACAACGCCATTTTTTCACTTTCGCGGCAAAACTCCAGAATTAGATTTATTTTCGGCTTCAAGGGATCAAAGACCTAACATTTTTATCACCTATACGCGTTCCTTAGAAAAATAGTGGTGCTTTGACTGAGAGACGGTCGACGAAGAGATCTACAGGGCTTCCTTTTTACCTTGTCATATATGTAACCCTAAATAATCATAAAGAATGTAAATTACAAAGGTCTCGGTCGGTATAGCACGTCGACCTCGAGTTCCTAGTATACCTTATCATAAAATTACACTGTGTTACTCATACAAACTATTTTGCACGCCACTGTAATGGATTAAAAAAGTTGTGTGGTAAGTTACCTAGAATAATTAAACACTTAATTAACTGAAGAGGTGAAGTGAAATAATTCCAAAGCGGAACGCTTTAATTTTAATTATATAACTCGTTAATAAAAAAGAACAAGGCAAACTGTTTTTTACCGACTTCCTAAAAAAGGAGGAGGTACTCAAGTCGACTGTTTTTTTTAATGTTTGTTACCTCATAACTTCTTTCGTTGTGAGCCGATTTTGATTATTCTTTTGTTTTTTTGTTTAAGGTTCCGATGATAAAGCGGTGAAGTCGGTTTTTTTAACCTTTTCTTGCGTTTTCCTTTTATTTTAATGTTGGATAGGTAAGCATTCGACCACTATCTCACTTGATCGAAGATGTGACATGCTTGCCTAGAAGATACCTATTCACTCTAGACTTGAAGACACCCAGATTGTACCGTTCAGGGAACAAAGACGCAGGCAATGAGTTCCACTCCCTCGCTCTACAGATGATAAACGTAGAAGCAAAACGCTTCAAACCGGAGGTATGTCAACCATATAAGGATGACGTTTGACAGTTTGTCTTGTTGTTAGCTGGTAAAAAGGGTAAGGGGGAATTAAATCCTGTACCTATACCTGTACTTATACCTCCAGTTCGCTCGAAGCGTTTTGTTTCTATGTTCATCATCCGTACAGCGAAGGAGTGGAACTCATTGCCTGCGTCTTTATTCCCTGAACGGTATAATCTGGGTGTCTTCAAGTTTAGAGTGAATAGGTACCTTTTAGGCAAGCATGTTCCATCTTTGGCCGCATCGTCACTTTCCATCAGGTGAGATAGGGGTCAAATGCTTGCCTATCTAGTAAAAAAAAAAAAAAAACTTGTAATTCCTGCTCACACTCTTCAAAATGTAATCGGTAGAATACCTATAAGCTTGCGGCCTTACATCGACGAGACTCTGCAACTTGGCAACTTAGACTCGACTAGGTTTTCATCGCCAATGAGCTTTTTTGCTCGTCGATCGATGGACTCAAGAGCTTCAATGAAAAATCTACATCCATACTTTTTATGGTAGATAGACAACCATTTAGAATAGAATAGAATAGAATATAAATTTATTTGTATGAGCTACATCAATAACTAGTATAAGAAATAAATACAATGAAATTAAAAAACTTAGAACTACCCTAATAATTAATGTGCACTCACACAAAATGGTCCCAACTCAGCATAATATCGAAGAAGGTCATCCTACTATCTCCGACGCTGGAATTCTGTTGGAACCATTCTAGTGAGATCATTTGACCACCATTCCACTTGATGGAAAGTGAAGATGCGGCCGAAGATATAGCATGCTTAACTAAAAGATAGCTTTTCAGTCTATATAGACTGAATACTCCCAGATTATATAGTTCGGGAAACAAAGACGCAGGTAATGAGTTTCCTACATTCGAGTCTCATTATGGTTTCGCTTTCGGTGAGCGTTTCGCTTTTACTTTTATCTTCCCTTTTTTTTTTTGTGGGGGGGAAAATGCCTGGCCAGGGATGAAGGAAAGGGGTATGTGGGGCTCGAACCCACTAAAAACCCCCCCGTGAGCAGTCCCTCGCCGAGACGTTTATCATCCCTACAGCGAGGGAGTGCAACTCGTTACCCTAACAAAGGCTTAAAGAAATTTAATTCAATACAGCACACTAATATTATAAATCCGAAAGAATTTGTATGTGTGCGCGTAAGTGTGTGTGTATGTTTGTTCCCTCTTCACTCTGCAACGGATTTAGATGAAATTCAGATTGTGCATAGCTTTTACACAAAGGCTTTTTAAAATGATTTACGCGGGCAAAGACGCGGGAAACTGCTAGTTGGATATGAAATAATTGGCAACAACGAATTCTTTATTCAGCTAAAACTCTACTAATTGTAGTTCAAAAACCTCAAAACTATTAATTTTATAGTATTTAAATGCACATTTGATTATAGAAATTAAATTCAAAATTCGAACTCAAGTGTAAATATTAAAATTGAATTTTATGTAAAGTTGTTCAAAGTGAAATGCTAATGAATCTTCGTAGGTGGTAATAAGGTTCATTATAGTAAGTCAAGGAAGGTCAAGGTCTTATTGTAATAAACTCTTTACCACAGAATAAATAATAGAGTAACAAGCTATAGGTTTTTTTTGCCGTGATTGTGAAAAAATGGCTTAGTTGATTTTGTATAATTTACCAAAACTTTAGATTCTTCGAGATTCGTGATAATGTGTAATCATGGTAGATTATTATCCGTTTATAATTAGTAAACGTGCATAAGTGTAAGTAAACCATACAAAGTTAAAATACGTGAATTTCGCCTTCGCTCCAAAACTCCAATAGTCCAAGTTCTAGTAAAGTTTCTACCACTTTACTAGGGCATGACTTGACTATGACTGGACCTTGACTACTTGACTTTGACTGTGACTAGGACTTTTAATATGAAATACACTTGAAATATTTTATTACTTGACACTGGCTAAATGGACAAAATTGTGAAGCCAAAATTAAAAGGAAAAAATCTTGGAAATCGCATAGATTTAAGACGAGCTTTAGCCGCGAAAGTGAAATAATTACGTTGATTTTGTATTTTGATGCAAAACTCTTCGAGTGTGATAGTGGATTATCAGCCGTTAGTAGTTTGTGAACGTGCATGAACGAGGCAAATCATATGAAATTGAAAAACGTATATTTGATTTCGCTCCAGAACTCCAATCTAAGAAGATCCAGTAAAGTTTCTAGCACTTTACAGGCCATGCCTTTGACTGGACTCTAACTGGACTGACTCCTTTACTTAACTTTGAATGTGACTTCTGACTAGGTCTTATTTTACGAAATTCTACTAATATTATAATTCCGATAGATTGTGTGTAGGTGTCGTGTAAGTGTGTAAGTATGTTTGTTCCCTCTTCACGCTTTAACGGCTGAACGGATTTGGATGAAATTTGGAATGTACATAGATTATACCTAGAACTTACACATGGGCTACTTTTTAACTTGATAATAGCGGGCGAAGCCGCGGGGCACGGCTAGTATGTAATACCTACGAGTACACTTAAAATATTTTATTACTTGACGCTGGTTAAATGCAATAAGATTGCGAAGCCAAAATGAAAAAAAAAACTGTGCTTGGTGCATTAAATAAATATTACTTCGGAAAAACGTTAGAACTACATACACTTCTGGACACATCTATTGGCCCACCTTGCATTTTCAGTTTCGTTTGGTCCTAGCTAAAATTTTATATTAGGTCGAGCAAAAAGTTTTTATGCAGTTTTGAACCTGGCACATTCATAACTTCATTCAATAGTCTTTTTTTGAATTTCGAACACAGAATTTAAAGAAACAAAAGACTATTTGGAGCCTGTTTGTTGATATCAAACAATCGAATACTAAGAAAACTTGATTTTATTGGTTTACTTGGATTTCATTCTTGAAAGTGTGATTGATCTCCTTGGTTTTGCAACAAACATTACTTATTCTTAACATTAAGGTGAGGTTCTATCAATAATCTATGGATACTTCGCCTGAAGTCGCCGCCCAAGCTGTGGCACTTATCCAGGCCGGACACAGCCAAAGAAATGTGAGTGCTCAACTTAATTTAAGTCGATCTGCGGTCCGAAATGTTTATCGGAGGTACCTAGAGACTGGCGGCTTTGTTCGTCGCCAAGGAAGGCCACGATTTCGGGTCACAACTGAAAGGCAGGATCGATTCATCGTGACGACGAGCTTGAGAAATCGTCACCTTACCTCAATTGAGATACAAAACCAACTTCGCGACTTCCACGGAGTATCTGTGAGCGCTCGAACTGTTCGGAGAAGGTTAAAAGAACGCGATATGGTACCACACAAGCCAGCGAATGGCTCCAAACTAACGCGAGCCCACCGAACAGCGCGCCTTCATTTCGCGCGCACTCATTTAAATTGGACTCAGCAGCTTTGGAGCCGTGTACTCTTTTCTGATGAGTCTAAAATTGTGTTACATGGCAATGATGGAAGGAAGAAGGTCTACCGACGTAAGGGAGAGCGTTTCGCACAATGCTGCTTTAAAGAGAGGGTTGCTTATGGCAGTGGCTCATGGACTGTCTGGGGCGGTATATCCGCGAGCGGCAAAACTCAACTTGAGGTTGTTACGGGACCACGGCTGCCAACATTAAATGCTGAAAGGTATACGTGATGCGTACGTGATGCCATACGCGGACTATGCGGGCCCAAATTTCCTTTTTAGGCATGATAATGCAAGAGCCCATACGGCCAGCATCGTCAGGGAATATCTTCGGGATATGAACATTACAGTTATGGACTGGCCAGCCAGAAGCCCAGACATGAACCCCATTGAGCACATGTGGGACGAGCTAAAAAGACGTGTTAGGGCTCGTCAGCCAGTTGCCCAGACGATGCAGGAGTTGAAAACTGCCATAGAAGAGGAATGGGAGATGATCCCTCAAAATTTCATAGAGCGGTTGATAAACTCTATGTCTAATCGTATGAGAGCTGTGGTAGATGCCCATGGAGGCAACACGCGTTATTAAATTAAACCTTTATTTGATAAAACATGTTTTTTATTCAAAAATCAATTGCCTTTATCAAGGCGCATACCCGACTTGTTAGGGGTAGCTCCATGTCGTGTGGTATTCTGAATTCAAATTTAAAACAATACGATCGAAAAAGATGGTAAAATGTATCCGGTTTAAAACTGCATCAATAGTTTTTGCTCGACCTAATATAAAATTTTAGCTAGGACCAAACGAAACTGAAAATGCAAGGTGGGCCAATAGATGTGTCCAGAAGTGTATAATCGTGTATTTTTAAATCACGTTAGAGGAACGTTGCATTAAAACTAAATACCTACGTCACTACGCCAATAAAAAGTTAGCACGAGGGAAGGTACTAGGGAACTATAAAGTAAAAGATGCTCTTAAACGAGTTAGGATAGTTCTCTTCTGTTTAATATAAAGCAGGAAGCTTTCTACACCAGCTGTGGAGGTAAGTAACATGCAGTTCGCATCACTCAAGTTGATGGATGAAGGACGCTGGCCTTTTATGAATGAAGTCTCTTTTGTATTGTATATATACTCTTTCATTTATTTTTGTTATTCAAGATTGAGAAGTACAAAAGAGTTTGACTGTTTTTGCCGCGAAAGTGAAAAAATGGCGTTGTTGATTTTGTATAATTTTCCAAAACCTGCGATTCTTCTAGTGTAAATGTGTAATAATGGTGGATTATTAACCGTTAATACTTAGTAAATGTGCATAAGAGTAGGCAAGTCATACAAAGTTGAAAAACGTGATTTTCGCCTTCGCTCCAAAACTTCAATAGAAGTTCTAGTAAAGTTTCTACCACTTTACTAGGGCATGACCTGACTATGACTAAACCTGACTCTTTTACTTGACTTTGACTGTGACTTGTTACTAGGACTTTTAACACAAAATATACTTGAAATATATTATTACTTGACACTGGCTAAATGCACAAGATTGCGATGCCAAAATTAAAAGAAAAAAAAAACAGTTTGACTGTTTTGTACTTAGCGAATACAGGAGATACATTTCTTTGTATTACGAATAATTTATAATGAATGAAGGTACATCGTCCCTACCGGGACAACACAACTTTATGAAATTGACAAGTATGCATGGAGGCAAACTGCACAAGCGCTTTCTGGCAACAACATTATACCTAGGTTAATATTATTCCTGTATTAGTCATTAAAGTGTTAAAAAAAAATAATTAAAAAATGCGCCGCCGAGTTTCTTGCAAGGTTTTTCTCGAGATGGCTGTCATTTAAAGATTTCGAAGAGCCAAGAGACTTACTAACAGCGACCTGTTGACTGATGAAAAACTTCAGAGCTTCGTCGTAAATCGTTTATTCACATGGGCCCCAAAGAGGCATGAAAGTTAATAATTCTATTGCCAGATTCGCAAAATGACAGCCATCTCGAGAAGAACCATGCAAGAAACTCAGCGACGCATTTTTTCCATTCATTTTTTTTTAAAACATTCTTAATCTCTAACACTAGGTGTTATTATGGTAGTCGCTAGAAAGCGCTTGTGCAGTTTGCCTCCATGCATCCTTGTCATTAATATAGTCGATTGTTTTATAGTAAGATTTCTTAATTAATGCCCGTTTTATTACAGATTTGAACTATGCCTGTTTCTTTAAAAAATTCCCTGAGATATTCGCGCGGACCCATATCATATATATATACTTTACTTATCTATAATCCATCCATGACAAACAGTCCGCTGAAGTATACCTAGATAGAGAAAACATGGTTCGAACAGGCAAACTGTCCTTAAACAAGTTAGAAGGTGAAAGCAGGGAAAGCTTTCTAGCAGAGAGAAGCTTTGAAACCTATCACTTGTAGACTTCGAACAAACTAAAATATATAGACCAGCCTTATTAGTATAACTTGCTGAATAACAAATTATTGTAATTAACCGGACATTTATACTAATACTATTTATCCTACTTATCCTATCCTACTAATATTATAAATCCGAAAGTTTGTGTGTAAGTGTGTATTTATGTTTGTTCCCTCTTCACGCTTTAACGGCTGAATGGATTTGGATGAAATTTGAAATGTACATAGATTATACCTAGGATTAACACATAGGCTACTTTTTAACTTGATAATTGTGGGCGAAGCCGCGGGGTACGGCTAGTATATTATAAATCCGAAAGTTTGTGTGTGTGTGAATGTTTGTTAACACGCATCTCCGTAACTACTAAGCTGATTTCAATGAAATTTGTAATGTAGGTGGCTTATATTTTGGATTAAAACATAGGGTACTTTAATCATCATCATTATCAGCGGGCGAAGCCGTGGGGCTCAACTAGTAATATTATAATTACAAATGTATGTGTGTGTGTGAATGTTTGTTACCAGGTATCTCCGTAACGAATAAACCGATTATGATGAAATTTAGATTGTGGATAATTTAGGTTACGAAATAACACATAGATAGGCTACTTTTTAACTTCCCTCTTCACGTATTAACGGCTGAACGGATTTGGATAAAATTTGGAATGTACACAGCTTATACCTAAGATTAACACATACTTTTTAACTTGATATAGCGGGCGAAGCCGCGGGGCACTGCTAGTACCTAATAAATGTTTCAGTGTACTGTGTAAAAGAGTACAAATATTTAAGGGCTTGTTGGATAAAATTTCCAAAATCACTTCAGGGATTAGTCCTAACAATTCCCAAACCATTAAAACTAATTACTATTATGTCCATCATACTTTCACAATATTAATTATCCATTAGATGTTTATTAAAAATATTATGTAATAAATACAGTTAACTGCTACTTTTACATTTATTTATTTATTACACAAAAACCACAGCCCTTATAAAATAGCAATATATTCTTAGTTAACTAATCTTACAGCCAATAAAGGATTTAATTTTTTTACAATTTAGGCCTAAGGAGGCTCACTAGAACATTACACACTTACTCACAAACTTTCGTATTTATAATATTACTAATATTATAAATCCGACAGTTTGTGTGTAAGTATGTTTGTTTCCTCTTCACGCTTTAATGGCTGAACGGATTTGGATGAAATTTGTAATGTACATAGCTTATATCTAGGATTAACACATAGGCTACATTTTAACTTGATAATAGCGGGCGAAGCCGCGGGGCAAAATTGGCACGATATCGTGCTATGTAACTAAGCCCGTAATATATAATATATAAATACACGTTGGCTACAGGCATGTTATTAAGCGACTTCAAAAAAGGAGGGGTTCTCAATTGGACTGTATTTTGTGTGTTAAGTACATCGAAACTTTTTCTAGTTGAACTGATTTTGATAATTTTATTATTATTTGAAAGCTGGCGCTTCCAATTCAGTCCATTTTTAAATTTAAACAAGATTTGACAAGTATAGTTTTCGAGGAGTTGATTCTATATCTGATCAAGAATTCCGAAGATAAAGCGGTGAATTCGGTTTTTTAAGCTTTGCTTGCGTTTAAATTATTCATGCTTCTTGTTCCCAAGCATTTGACCACTATCTTACCTGCAAAATGATGATGCTGTTGAATTAAAGATGAAGCTTGGGTGAATTTACCATTTATATGTTAATATTTTAAGGAGTTCTATTTATTTATCAAAAAATACATCACATCACAATATAATGTTATAAATCTAAAAGTCTATGTTCTGTCTGAACGGATTCGGATAAAATTTTTGGTATGTTAGCTAGTAGGTATATGATATATCTTGGATCTGGTTAAATTTTAAATGATGCCTGCGACGACTTCGCCCTCTTTTATCAAGTTAAAAAGTAGCCTATGTGTTAATCCTATGTATAAGCTATGTACTTTCAAAATTTCATCCAAATCCGTTCAGCCGTTACAGCGTGAAGAGAAAACAAACATACACACTTACAAATTTACACACCTACACACAAACTTACGGATTTATAATATTAGTGTGATGAATTTGTCATGATTTCCAATTTTTTAATATTGTATTTCGATATAGTTGCTAAGCTGTTAATTCAAATTATTAATGTAAAAAAAGAATGTATTTTGATTGCAAACCAGAACTGCCTGCTTTTCGACCGAATTGAAGACTTCTTTTGATTTTCCAACGAAAGGAAGGTAAACTTCGTTTGACTTTCGAACGAAATAAAAAAGTGACATATGGTTGACCTATCCGTCTTTACCGGCAGTTCGCATCAGAGATAAATAAGATATATACCCAAGGGTTCGCATTAGGCGTTTGAGCTGGACACATCTTAAGTAATGCCCAGTAGGTCTATTCTGGTCGTCACAATACCATTGTTCTAATTGCTGCGACGACGTCGATACGACGTTGAAATTTCAGTTGATACGATGTTCATAATAAAAAAAAAAGTTCGTATTCGACTATTCGATTTATGCCCGGAATAGACCCCCAGGTTATCATTACCTATATAAGAATAAGTGTAAAGTGTAATAAGTGTTGAATGTGAGAATTTGTGATGATGTGAATTATATGGATACTGCCGAAAATAAATATGTGTTTTCTTTATAGATTGAACATAAACAAGTTGTAATAACATATTTCTCTAATCAAACTGTGGCTACGAACTTACATTACTCTCAAGTGTGCCCGAAAGTTATAATAAGCCTATTCTCCGCTTTGTTTCATCAACAAAAGTGAAACAAACTTTCTCAACACCTGATATTGTATGTATTACAAACTGTAATTGTATGTTCCCAAAAGCCCGAAATAGAATTCTAGGAAGACCTAAAATGTTGGTCCTGTAGGTGTCAGCTACCTACGTAGGAATGTACTTATACTGTACCTACCTACAATTCTCTATTTCGGAACTGCTTTTGAATAATTAAACGCACCTACGTTCTTGGTATTTAAGTAAACTCTCAGATTCTAAGTGTTAAAAAACTTAACATACTAACAAGTCATACTTTGAATAGTTTTCTTAAATTAAGCTTTTACAAGTTGTAAATAAAGAGGACTAAATGTTATATAACCAGAGAACTTGTCAAGACGAATCAAACGAGCCGAAACTCGATGGGGTTGCGTCGTTTTATTCACAGAGTTCATATGACCTTCCAGATCCATCATCAGAGCCTGATTACCATTGGAAGACAAACTACTTGTCAAGACGATTCAAATGAGCCCAAACTCGATGAGGTTGTGTCGTTTCATTGCGAAGTTTCTTTGGCCACCTTCCAGCTCCATCATCAGATCAGCACCATGTCATCATAATATTGCATTGTCACGCGATTTACAATTTCAACTCAATCGGTAACCGAGAAGTGGATCAAATTTAATTAGCAAGATATGATGACAAACATCGGGACTGGTGACACTAAATAAAAAAAAGTTGTAAAAAATCGAAGTACCCAATTGCGTAATAATAGAACTACTTTTATTAATATAATATTTCGTATTATTTTATTTTTTTATTTCTCACTTAGACTACAATCACACCTGATGGAAAGTGACGATGTAGTCTAAGGTGGAGCACGCTTTACTTTTTAACACACACAAATTGTACCTTTCGGGAAATACATATGACGGCAAAACGTTCCATTCTTTTGCTGTTCTATAAATGAACGAAGACGCGAAACGTTTCTTGCGAATGACCGGTATTTCAACCATAAATGGGTGACGCGACGCCGTCTATCTGGATGTAAGGTGGAAAAAAGGTGAAGCGGGAACAAGGTTGTGTAGTTTCTGTGCTCATTCAACGTAATGTATTTTGTAGAATACTGACAGGCTTGCAACTTTACGCCGAAGTTCAAGACTTTGCCGATGTTTAAGACCTATTTTGTAATTATACAAATTAATATGTAAAATACCAGAAACTTTTGTATAATAATTACAACCACAGAGACCAATTTCTTGGTACGACTTGCAAATTATGTTTTTTGATTTTATAGACTACTTGACTATGACTGGATACTCTTTTGATTGCGATTTGTGACTAAGACTATATTTTCTACCAAAGTTGAGTGTTGAAAACCTCCTTTTTTGAATTCGGTTGAAAATAAAGTGACGTCACTCTAAATCCTATATGGCGACCTTCTAAAAGCTTGTTTTTAATAAGTTACTTGTTAAAAACTTTTTTAAAGACAAGCTTTTAGAAGTCCGCCATATTGGATTTAATGTGACGTCACTTTATTTTTCGAGTTATTCTCAGCAATCCCTTTAATTTGATACTCATATTTTAGAAGTGCATTAAAAATAACTTATCCGCCATTTTCGGTACTCTACAATGTTGGATTTAGAATGACGTTACACAGCTAACCATGCATTATCATACAAAATAATCGTGTATACCAAATTTCAGCTCAATCGGTTAAAGATAACTGATTTAAAATTCAGTTGCAATCTTGCAACTGAATTTTAAATCAGTTATCGGGTGGCATCTGCCACCCGGACAGACAAACATAAATTGCAAGTTAAATAAAAGCTTGTAAAATATGTATCACTTGACACTAGCCAAATGCACAAAGATTGCAGAGCCAAAATAAAAAAAAAACATTTACAATGTATCTGTGTTAGCCACGTCGCGTCGAGGGGTTCAATGGTCAAACGTTCTTTACATTTTACCTTTCAATTCACCAAATCGTGAGCCTCTTTATTACCTTCACGATGCTGCTGCCTACACTAAATACCATTGACTCTATCAGTTCCTATCTTAATCCATTCAATGCCATAATTTATTAAGTTTTTATAAAACGCATACCATATATATACGCTTCACGATCCTTGTGGATAATCTGACGATAGCTTTGCGATAAAAAGTCAAATTCATCATATAATTTATTCATTAGAATGCAGTTGTTTATTGGTAATAAAAGTTGAGAATTGTGATCATTTGTATTCTCAGTCTTATTACATTTGTAAATACTAAAATTAACTACAGATACACACGGGAATACCAATGTGTCATTCGAATATTGACCTGTTTTCCTGATATATATAAACTGTATAAACCATTCAACTTGTCTTAACCCTTGGCCCCTATCCATCTCGATGATTTATTACGTGGTTTATTGTACTGTTTTGGTCCGAGTTCTTCAAAATACCTTAACCGTTCCTTAATTATTCAGTTATAAATTTGTCATTGCATGTGATGACGTTTTACTAATTTAATCGCCATCTCCCGGCGACCATCATGTCCATCAGTTTAGTGAACTTGTTCATCTGATTCCATCAGCCGCTTTTCTTCCAAAGACCTTAGAGAAAAGCAGCTGATGGAAAACAGTGGCCAGTCCTGGTGTCAGGCTTTTTCAAGCCGCCTAAAATTATCCGATGCGCCCTCCGAAGCAATCTTAATTTTCCATCAGGCGAGATACTGATCCAATGCTTACCTATCTAGCAGCAAAAAAAGGCACGATAACGATGTATCCTAAAGATCTGCTTAGGGGAGAGTGGTAAACTACTACAGTAATATACTACAGTAAAGTGAGTAGATTTAGAAAAACGTTCTACATCTTAGCGAAAAACACAAACATTGAGTCACTCAAAATTTTCCCTGCCTCAGTTTTCCTGTTTTATTCCAGTTCTACAATTCGCCTAAGATGCTAACCACAATTTAGCAACCTTTAAATTAGCCAATGACTCGGACTGTGGATTTCCAGTTCTGTCCAAACAAAAAGTAAAAAACAATGACATAACAACAGACAATGGACTTGTATCTCGTATCGTATTACGTCTTAATGAATGAACATAGTTGAGGCGATAAGAATGCTGTCAAGACGTAACTAGATTATTATCCAGCGAGACATTCTGTAAATATCAACAACTGGTGTTGCAGCTTCGAGATTCGCTGTAATTGCAGTCTTTTTATCGACAGATAAAAACTGGTCGCCAGGTTGACGTCATGCTCAGACGCTGTCCAAGGGGTCACTCTACGGAGTACGGAACTTCATTCCAATTCCAACTGTAGCTTCCTCCTTATCTTTACTGGGTTGTTAGAGGAGGACAAGACTACATATCTGATCACAATATGGTTACGTAGTTAGCGGCCAAGTTCAACCACTAAATATAGCGTGTAAATTAAGTGAATCATTATCATGCTTCACTTCAGCTGTGTAATGTAAACACGTTGTGTGAATGACTTCAATTGTTTCGCAGATTCGATATTAGCGATCTTGTTAGATGTGGAATTTATAGACTAGCGGTGCCCTATGGCTTCAATCGCGATAATTGGGATTAAGTATGTCCTAATCCATGACTCCATTTCACTGAATTCCCGATCCAGTTTAGTTGTTTCGGCATATTGATATACGAATATATTTACTTATTTACAATTATGCGAGTAAATATCCATAAATACTTTGCTCGTATTTATCAGTCTTATGTTGATCCTTTGTCTATACTTATGTCACCTCCCCCTGCTCTTCATAGAATTTCATTCAGCGTTTTCGCCTGATGATTCAACATTTAGCATACATTATATAGGATTAGAAATAAGTCATTTTTATTAGTAGACAGAATTTTTGACAACTCTGTGGTAGGAAGTAGGAATCTATAGGAAGAGGCCTGGCGCGTGTTACGGAGTAAATGAGCCCCCAGGGAATACAAGCTCGTAACCTCCAAAACGGTTAGCCCATTGTCCGGCATGGTGTAAAAAATGCAGGTTGGATGTTACAGATTGATTCATAGTTTGTAGCCCGCGTCGGGCCTTTACTTTACGGGGCGCCACGCCGGGACCGCGGCCCGTCAGCCGGCGAACGGCGAGCCAGTCGCGAATGCCATGCCAGTACCTCACGCCGCGCGGGGCCGACTCCTCGCGTCGCTAGCTCACAGCTCCCTACCAACACCACGATATCTTATCAGTAAATAATTGCATGAAGTCATCGATTAAATTAAGTACCGCTCCAAGTACGCTCGTTACGTGTAATCGTGTTTAATAATACGTAACACCGATGTTAAAGAAAAAGTGTTGAACTCCACAAGTGTCCGTGAAAAGTTTATTGTGATCCCATTGGTTGTTTTTGTGAGACCGGCAGGATGAATGGAACACCGGCTAGGAGACCGAAGAGCGCTTTTTCTGAAACGGTGAGTGTTTAAAAAGTGGGAACTTTCTCTCGGGCAGTTGATGGCCGAAAGAGATACGTTGCACGCCTTTGCACGCATACTTTTAGAGCGTATCTGTCAGACACCGCGACGTTTCACTTAGCTCAACTTACTTTTCATACTTCGGAAGTATGTACCGGATGTAAAGTTTTTATAGTAAGCATTCTTTGCCTTAGAACTTTGTGCAAGTATGTGCGGAAACTTTTAAAATATTTGCGGAACGTGGGCTTACTAAAACCAGTTTCATAACCCCTCTAAGGTGCTTGACATAAACGGTCGGTCCTCCACTTAGTATCGTCGATGATAAGCCGGTTTCTAGGTGTTCTTTTGTGAACTTAAGCAGATTACGTATATAATAAAATTATGTAGTAAAAACTAGCCTTGTTTGTAAATATTCTGACGCTTATAAGAATCAAAAGGGATCTAGACAGGTTGCTATATGTTGGAATAACTTTCCTCACTGGTAGAGCATTGACTCTATCTGGTAGAGAGGTAGAGTCTATAACAACAGCTTTTAAACACACTTTATTTATGAAAAAAAATACCTACACCCCATTATTAACGCGGTATATTTCAAAAAGGTAGATTATAAAAACTTTTTTCACATAGTCACAGATAACATAGTGTCCTTGAAAGTTCAAAATAAATAAGTAAGTTTTGAACCCAATTAATAAGGTTATTTTATATGGTTGATAGGCAAGCATTTGACTATTAAATCACCTAATAGTCGTCGTGGCTTATTCTCACGCATCGGAATTTCATTCCGGGTGGGAAAAAGGAATCAAGGCTCTGCTCTTTGTCCTTGACTTTTCTTCGGTCATGAAGATGAGTGAGTCTTTTTATCTTCTTCTTCTTGGCCTATAGGTACCAAAACTATAATGGAAAGTGATGCGTTTTGAATACTAAACATAAGTTTTATTCACTAGTCTGTTGTGCACGCAGGAGAGGGATTTCATACGTACAATCTCTCTTCTATGATTCATGTTTACCTATTCATGCTTGCTTGACTTGTTGAATCTAATAACTGAAATAGGTATTTAGATACCGACTTATAAGGTTTTTTTTTCATCGGAGTATTTCTGATCAAAACATCTAACACGTGATGTAAATGCTAATAAAAATAAGTGTAGTTAAATGCTAATATGTGTGTAATCCCACTAAATGGCAACACACCCAAGCACTGGCCTGACTGTACCTTAAACTTGGTAATTAGTTAAAAAAAAAAGTCAAACTAATCTTTAAGTCAGCAGAGATTTAACATCATTTGTCAGAGAGTGATAAACGCAGTGCTTTGTCGAGCAGGATTTTGACCTAAGTACAAAAGTCTGGGCTTGTATAGTCCTTCCACTTGGCCTCTATTACCGTGGTGGGAATTTGGCCTTCTGGTTCTTCCAGTCTGCCTGGGCTGGGGCAAAACTCTGGGTGGTACTGAACTTTAATGGACAAGCATGACCCTTACCATCAGGCGAGCGTCTTGCTCGTTTCGTCACTCAAATATCTTTAAAAAAGTTACAATCGACTGCGCTACGAGTGCCACAAAATTTAATGAAAATCTATCAAGGATACAAAAATGCATAAAACAGCATGTTTATGACCTCGTCGGCAATGAACTTAATTATATATCGAAGGCAATTTCATATTATATTGCAATCTGATATGATCGTTAGCGACGTAACGTCCACTTAACAAGATATGGTCACAGTTTGTGTAATAGTACTAGGGTACATCTACTTTTACTAATGGGAAAGTTGTGAGCGTATAAGTTTGAAAGGAGGTTTCTATACAAATCTGTTTGAAGGAACTGATGTATTCACTCAATATTCTATTGGTCGTATTTTTTCTCTTAATATTGTTTTTTTACAAAATATTTTGCACACTTCCGTTTGCCCCTCAGGACTTACTTCCAATTTCATATAACGGGACAAAAATAAACGAGAAACTCAGAGATAAACTATGGGGATTTGACGCGAAAATGAAAAAAATGGCATTGTTGATTTTGTAACTATTTTTCAAACCAAGTGATCCTTTGCGAGGCAGGTAATAATGGTGGATTATTATTATTATTATTAATCTATAGTAATATTATAAAAAGTAAAGTTTGTTTGTAAAAAGTAACCTCTGAAACACAAGTTTTCTCCCCATGGGAAAATTGTGTTGGTCCTAGGTGGGATGTAAAGGTTTGTGTGACGTTAATGTTTACGGCCCAAGACAGAAGTCATTGAACTTAGTGTGGGGCTTTGAGTGTAAAAGCGTTTATGTATAGTTGTTTTTTTTTCTACCTGGGCGACGCGTCGCTGTCGGGTCAGTCTTTAATAATTCGTGTACGTGCATGAGTGTAGGCAAATCATACAAAGTTGAAAAACGTGATTTTCGCTTACGCTCCAAAACTCATATAGAAGTTCTAGTAAATTTTTACCACGTCATATGGCATAACGTCTAAGATTTGTCCATGACTCTTTTAATTGACTTTGACGATGACTAGGACTAGTTTAAGGGCTAAAAACCAGAAATATTTTATTACGTCACAGTTTTTTTTAAGTCATTGAGTGACGAGACTAACAAGATGCTCGCCTGATGGTAAGCGTACGCTTGCCCTTACAGTTCAGTGCTACCCAGAGTTATAAACTTAGGTCAAAATCCTGCTCGGCCAAGCACTGCGCTCATCACCTTCAGATATTAGATGTAAATCTCTTAAGAGGCCGGGGTGGTCTGTGAAACGATCTATAGGCTGTCTCTGTTTAACTGGCAAACTGTGCCCATGCTTGATGCGATAGCACTACCGACCGAACAAATTATGATAGGTGCCGTAATACCAAAAAATATGAATGAAAATGTAATGTTTAGCCGTTGTTTTTTGCATTAATAGTACCTTGAAATGATAATATATGTTCCTGTTGTAATGACAAAAGAAATGTTTTAGTTTTTTATACAAAACGAATAAGTTAAAGATGCGACATTTACGTCGTAATAATGTGTGAAAATCAATTGGTTTATATTTCGGTTTAGGTAATTATTTTGGAATAAAAACTAACCAGGAACCTAGATTAAAACGTTTTTAATCTGAATAACACCACAGTATGGTGGTAATATGCTTGAATTATAAATAATTTCGGTATTACGATTGTATGGGCAAATCAACCTTCGCAGGCCCCTTAAACTCTGTAATTTCGCTGGAAACATTACCCAAACAGTTAACACTGACTAAATGACCAAAGTTACATAGAATGCGGAGTCAAATAAAAAAGAAATAAAAGCTTAAAAAACCGACTTCACCGATTTATCTTCGGAACCTTGATCAGATTTAATGTATTGCACACGCATTATTGACGATAACTCAAAAACTAGAGATCAGATGTTGATCAAACATGAAATGCACCAGCTTTCAAATAAAAAAATAATCATCAAAATCGGTTCACAACGAAAGAAGTTATGAGGTAACTTTTGAAGTCGGTCAAAAACGAGAACATCGTCAATGTAGTCCACAGAATAAGCAATATTGACGATATCTCAAGAACTACAGATCAGATCTTGATCAAAATTATATGGGACCAATGGTAAAGCAAAATATTTCAAACTAAAAAAAAAAATTCGAAATCGGTTCACGTGGAAAGAAGTGATGAGGTAACATACATAAAAAAAAATTAAAATATACAGTCGACTTGAGTACCTCCTCCTTTTTTGGGTAGTCGGTAAAAATAAATAAACATAACATGATTGCTACTATGTCAAAAACCATGTCAAGTAAGTCATACAACAACTGGTTTTCCAATTCCATTATCTCATACAAGTTGTATGCCTTTCAAGAGGTTGACATTTTGTGAACCAAGTCCCAGAACACTCCCCTCCCCCTTCCCCCCAGTTACCTGTATGTGACCTTCCTGAGGGGTCACACTTTACAGGTTGTGATTCCCACCGATGTGATTGTAGGTAATGATGACTCAAAGGTGAGGTAATGAAGTGAGGATGTTTAACAGTTTAAGTAAGCAATGTACTTATGTGTATAATAATAATTATATTAGAGCATGGTGCAATAGGATATTGCAATTTAGTTTTTGCTTTTAGTACCTCGAAATAATATACATCACTGTCTTTTTATGTGTATGACATTATATTACAATTCAGAGTTTTTTTTTATTCAAGATAGGCAAACGTTTGACCGCCATCTCACCTGATGATGGTAAGTGACGATGCAGCATGTTTGCCTAGAAGATGCATATTCACTCGTGACTTAAAGACTCCCATATTGTATTTATCAGGGAACACAGACTCAGGTAAGGAATTCCATTCTTTTGCAGTTCGCATAATGAATGTGGAGGCAAAACGTTTCGTCCGCATTTGTGGAATATCTACCATATAGCGTCTACCATATAGAGGTTTTTTTAACCTTATTCGAGGAGTTCGAATTATGAACTCCTGCGCGACTGCCCGTTGGCTTAGTTGGGTGAGCGTTTGCCTTCTTAGCAGGGGTATCGGGTTCGATACCCGGCCGGAACACAAGTTTTCTTCCGGAAAATGTGTGGTTCTGGTTGTGGTTGTGTGTGTGATGTGAATGTTTCCGGCACCCACGATGCAAATAGTTGTATACCCTGAGCTTAAATTTTTCCATGCCATTCACCTCGGTCATCAAAGGTCCGAATACTCTAAAAATGTAGCAACTATAGTTCTTTCGGACCCTATACGTTTCCGGTCCAGTGGGCCCGCGGTAATGCTCGTGCGTACGGCACAAAGCGTATTTATTACACGGTTAACTCATAGTCGGTTATTTACATGGCGATTTCGTACAGTTGAATGCATTGAAAGATAGGTGTGAGGGGAATCGGTTTCAATATTTGAATAAGCATCGTTAAAATGCGATGTTTTAACAACGCTATTGTGATATTTAAAGTGTATTATATATCCCAGTGAGCTGAATAGAGTACCTAGTTATAGCATAACAAAAGATTTTTAACAAGACTTTAGTTTGACCTGGTCAAATCAAATCAAAATCGTTTACTCACATGGGCCCCAAAGAGGCACTCATGAAAGTTAATGATTCTATTGCCAGATTCGCAAAATTACAGCTATCTCGAGAAGAACCTGGCAAGAAACTCAGCGGCGCATTTTTTTTCATTATTTTTTTTTAAACATTCAATTTTATCAACCTAGGTGTTATTATGGTAGTCGCTAGAAAGAGCTTGTGCAGTTTGCCTCCATGCATCCTGGTCACCTAGGTCTGTAATCAAATCTTGCAAGCTAACATCAAGCTAAGTTAGACTCACTTTCCGATGTCCGATTGTGATTCTATAAAGGTTTATTTTGTCCTTCCACGGTACAGAACCCTAAAAAGTAGAAGACAATCAATGTTCTGTGAAAATGGGAACCTTCCTTCTTTTTAACCCCGAAAACGAGGAGTGTTATAAGTTTCCCGTCCCTGTTTATAATATTTTTATCATCTCCCTTTGGTTGTCTGGAAGAAATCGCTTTGAGCGATAAGGCCACCCTTTGTGCTCCTTTGGTAAATTTAAGATTCTTTTGTAAGTGTCATTTTTTGTGAGCAAATAAAGAATTGATCTATCTATCTATGATTGGTGAAAATCGGTGCAGCCTTTCTTAATATGTTGCTTTTGCCACTTGTTAAAAATGTCCGTTACTAAAACACTTATGCTAACTTTACATACCAATTGTATATTTCCTAAAACTATATACATCTATACAGTAAAGTCCTAAGTTACCTACAAGGTGTCCAGCTTATAGATAACTCAAGTGCTCAAGCCCACTACCAGAGGGTAGCGTTCCGATCATGCTGGCGGCATAGTTGTAATGTACGTACTTTACATTGTTCTGAGATGACTTTAAGCCCAGAAAAGCTCTAAGCTTCTAAAAGTTTTTAAAATCTTCAGTAGGTAATTTTAATAGCCACTTTGAGCAATCTGTAGTCCGACCTGTTAATTATGAGCCAATTACTGAAGGCTTATGATAGCTTTTAGTTAAGACGATGACAAGAGTAATTGATCGAGCGAAGGGAGATCTCTAAGTTGATTTCGGTCGTTCAGCAGTTTGTCGGTCCATCCGTCCGTCCGTCCGTCCGTCTCTCAGAGGCATCTAGCGTCTAAAACTGAATGACTTCAAATTTTCATAGAATATGTAAAACTACGTCCCAAAGCCAGAAATGACGTTTAAAATTATATAAATGTAAATATTAAGGGGGCTCCCATACATGTAAATCTTTTTTATTTTTTATCTTCTCTTGTGGGGTATAGTTGAAAAAGGCTTGACAAGTAGAATACGAAACCGGTTTAAAAAAAAAACTATGTTGGAATATAACGACTTTGTAGTCCACCAAAGTCACTGTTTTTAGACCTATTTGGTCCCGGGGTCTATCTCAAAAACGGCTTCACACTGAACGCTGAAACTTACGTATGATATCCGTTATATCCTTTACTTTAACAACAAATACAGAATATAAACAATTATTATATAGAAAAAAAGTTATAAGCAAGTAGCCTCATAAGTTTTTCTCTATGAGGCAAAATGTAGGCGCGAGATCTCAGTTCGGCGCGAACGACTAGTAATACTAGCTGTGCCCCGCGGCATCACCCGCGTTAATTAAGTTAAAACAAACAACAAACAAAACAAACGCATTCACACTCACAGCCCGACACTAAGTTCAAAGACTTGTATCGCGGGTGCCGGAAACATTCACATCACACACACATTACAAGTCGTCAATGTGTTATTCTGGGACCTAAACTATCTACATACTAAATTTTATCAAAATCGGTTCATTCGTTTCGAACATTCGTGGTAACAAACATTCACACACACACACAAATTTTCTCATTTATAATATTAAGTAGGATAAGAAATAGCAGCAAACATACTATCTATGTTATTTATGATAATATTTGCAAGGGTACCCAGGATTTAGCAAAAACCGATATAGACATTTTCTCAAAAGGATAAATAAGGCAAAGTTCTTTAAGCGAAAATCTTAACTACCTATCTATACCCATTATTTTACTAATTAAATTAAGAAAACATTAAGCTTAGGAATATAATAAAAAGCCAAGTTGATTTATTTTTCCAAATAAGTTGTTGAATTTTAATTTCAAATAATATTTTGTTAATTTTCAGAAAAAAAATTACAGCGCATCCTGAACCTTAACTTTCGTTCTGTCTCTCTCTCTCTCTTTTTTATCGTTCGATGTAAAATTATAGTGACCTCTGGGGCCCGATTTTATAAAAAAAAATATTCTCGATAGCAAGCATTTGACAACTATCTCCCTGATGAAAAGTGACGATGCGGCCAAAGATGTAGTATGCTAGATACTTATTCACTCTTGACTTGAATACTCCCATATCATACCGTTCGGGAACAAAGACGCGGGCAATGCATACCACTCCTACGCAGTACCTACGGATGATAATAGTAGAAGCGAAATGCTCCGATGGAAATAGAGGTATGTCAAACATATAAACGCTTAATAAAACATAAACGCTTTCACACTCACAGCCCCACGCTAAGTTCAATGACTTGTGTCGTGGGTGCCGAAAACATTCACATCACAGACACAATCACAACCAGAACCAGAAACACAAATTTTCCTTGGGGAGAAAACTTGTGTTCCCGCCGGGAATCGAACCCGATACCCCTGCTTAGAAGGCAAACGCTCACCCAACTTAGCCAACAGGCAGTTCATATATGGATGACGTTTGACAGTTATTCTAATTGTTAGATGATAAAACGGACATGGGGACGTGTAATTTCTGCGAACACTCTCCAAAATGAAAACGAATACAGATAGGTACGTCGGTGACCGAGACTCTACAATTACACTACCAACAAACATACATACTAATACTCATAAATATACATACAAATAATTGAAACGCATAGACCCGATTTCGTCGCTTATATGTCGGTTTTGGCTGAAAGCGATTTCGATAAAATTTATATGGGACCACCTCTGAACCTACTCTACCAAACAAAAAAATAATCATTAAAATAGATTCACACTTGGCGGAGATATCGCGTAACATACATACAAAAAAAAACATACAGTCGAATTGAGAACCTCCTTTTTTGAAGTCGGTTGAAAATAATCAAAAATAAAACATAAAAAAAGAGAAGTATGAATGTTGTGAGTGTCATAAATAATACCATTTATTTTCTTTCTTTCTTTCTAGTCGAATAGCTTATCTATCCTATGAGTCTTTTCGCTCGTCGGTCGATAGACTTGGGTATCCTCGCCAAGGTCCGACAGTACTTCACACCTCGCCAGCTTCTCAATTTATATCAAGCGCAAGTCCGATCGTGTATGGAGTACTACGGCCATCTCTGGGATGGATCTGCTAAATACCAACTCGAAGGTCTTGAGTCTATTGACCGACGAGCAAAAAGACTCATTGGCGATAATAAGCTAGTTGAGTCTAGATTGCAGAGCCTCGGTCACAGACGTATGGTCGCAAGTCTATCGGTATTCTATCGTTTGCATTTTGGAGAGTGTGCGCCGGAATTACATAAGGTTAATTCCACCATGCCCATTTTACCATCTAACAATCAGACAAACTGTCAAACGTCATCCATTTATGGTTGACATACCTCCAGTTCGCTCGAAGCGTTTTGCTTCTACGTTCATCATCCGTACAGCGAAGGAGTGGAATTCATTGCCTGCGTCATTGTTCCCCGAGGGGTATAATCTGGGAGTCTTCAAGTCAAGAGTGAATAGGTATCTTCTAGGCAAGCATGTCACATCTTCGGCCGCATCGTCACTTTCCATCAGGTGAGATAGTAGTCAAATGCTTGCCTATTTTGAATATAAAAAAAAGACTCAAACCTTCAAGCTGGTACTAGATGTTGTCAGGGTCTTAATGAGTTGATAAGCCATTGGAACCAACAATACTGATTAATTGCATTCGCAGTTATTAAGTGACTTTATAGAGGAATATAGTGCATCGACCGGTGGGTCAATCTCCTGTCATCGTTGTTTACCTACCTACTGTTATCGTACGTTTTATTTTAAATTGTGTTAAGATATGATAAGGTATAAATTTGAATGATATTAATAATTTATTTACACTCAGTTCGATGACTTAAATCGTGAGCGGAAACATTAACATCCTACTAATATTATATAGTCGAAAGTTTTTGTGTGTATGAATGTTTATTATCCCGTATCTCCGTAACGAACAAACTGATTTTGATGAAATTTAGAATGTAGATAGTTTAGGTTCCGGAATAACACATAGGCTACTTTTTAACTCGATAATAGCGGGTGAAGCCGCGGGGCACGGCTAATCATTTTATGAGGTCAACTAGCTCCATACCAAATTTCATCAAAATTGGTCTAGACGTTTGCGCGTGAAGTGAAGCGCAAACTTTAGTTTTTTTAGGGTTCCGTACCCGAAGGGTAAAAACGGGACCCTTTTACTGAGACTTCGCTGTCCGTCCGTCCGTCTGTCACCAGGCTGTATCTCAAGAACGGTGATAACTAGACAGTTGAAATTTTCACAGATGATGTATTTCTATTGCCGCTATAACAACAAATACTAAAAATAAAATAAAATAAATATTTAAGGGGACAATGGTACGGAACCCTTCGCGCGCGAGTCGGATTCGCACTTGGCCGATTTTATTTTTAATTTGTGTGATGTTATCATGACAGGATCTAAGTTTATAAATTTTATAATAAGAATAATGGTTTTTATGACTCGGTCAGACCGTAGTTTCGAATTTATAATATGCATGGTAATATGACCACATTTACACACAACAGTCGCATCAGTAACTTGTATTGCAAATATATACAATTCCAACAAACTTTCAAAGTTGCCGATGTTGCTATACGGAATAGAATGTATACTTTGTAGTCAGACTTTTAAAATGAAATTCCTCTCGTAGAGAATTGAACTGGGAGAAAAGTCGGTAGCAAAAGACCTCTTTAGACGGTTTTGCCGCGAAAGTGAAAAAATGGCGTTGTTGATATTGTGTAATATTCCAAAACCTATGTAATAATGGTGGATTATTAACCGTTATAAATGTAGGCAATAAATACAAAGTTAAAAAACGTAATTTTCGCCTTCGCTCCAAAACTCCAATAGACGTTCTAGTTAAGTTTCTACCACTTTACTAGGGCAAGACTTGACTATGACTGGACTTTGACTCTTTTACTTGACTTTGACTGTGACTTGGGACTTGGACTTTTAATATGAAATACACTTGAAATGTATTATTACTTGACACTAGCTAATTGCACAAGACTGCGAAGCCAAATAAAAAAAATACCTCTTTAACCGTCTGAAAAAAAATAGTCAACTAGAGTACCTCCTCCTTTTTTGGGTCGGTCTCGTCGGTCAGAAATCGCTAAAAACCGACTTCAACGCTTATCTTTTGGTTTTGGCTGTATCGATTTCGATTAAATTTATATGAGACCACCTCTGAAGTATAATCTACCAAACAATAATTAAACGCAAGCAAAGCTTAAAAAAACCGATATCACCGCTTTATCTTCGGAACCTTGATCAGAGATGAATATATTATTACTTGATACTGGCTAAATGCACAAGATTGCGAAGCAAATATGAAAAAAAAAAGTAACTGTGTATAGCAATTTCCTCCAAACAACCCGAAGTAATTGAAACGCCAAGTGCTCGAGAGCATCGAGATAGGAAACAAACCTACGATTACTTTAGCTACAACATCCTTGCTCGAGAGACATTTCTATATGCATAGAGTTCAGGAATAATTCATAATATCTTTCCAGCTCTTTCGAAATACTACGAGAATCTCGAATACTACGAGAATTCTCGCGTCAAATTACATTTAAATACGAACTTCAAAGAAATATTTAAGTATTTTTTTTATTCCCTGCATTTCAAATATAAAAATATAAACATGTGCAATGTTTTTTATGCAAGATAGGCAAACGTTAGGATTTATGCCACATTCGTCCCGAATTTTCGGCCCACACCATTAAAAAGTATTTATTCGTCCCGCACGATAATATTTGTGCGTATTCGTCCCGCATCGTTAGACTATCTCAGCTAATGATAAGTGAAGTTGCGACGATGCACGTCCAAGGGCGGTGGGTGGTCGCGAACACGGCATAAGCCTGCATTATAGAGATAATTCAACATAAATCTAGTGCCGTAATAAATACAAACATTTTGCTCTCCTCAAACACTCGCATCCGCAGAACATTTGAAATGAAGCGTTTAAATCGCTCAATAAACCGGAACTGTATTCATCAATACGATTCAGTCTGCAATTCCAAGTTTTCAAACACCGTAAAACAAGGGGAATGGAATTTTAACCACAATCGCGTATGCATACATTTTTCCCGCACACAAACGTAACGATATGAAATTTAAATGTATTTATTATATTTCTTAAGCAACCAGCCATAGTTTGTAATGTATGTAGGTACCTTTGGGAATCAGAATATTATATCTAGTAAGTTAGAAAATTTGTCATAACCATTTGTTTGCTTAAAATGTAGGTTTACTAACCTACACGGTAAATTAATCTGCTACGAAAATTTGACAGAATCATGTATTTGCTTAAAATGTAGGTTTACTAACCTACCCGGCAAATGCATCTGGTATGAAAATTTGTTAGAATCATTTATTTGCTTAAAATTGAGGTTTGCTAACCTACGCAGCAAATAAATCTGGTACGAAAATATGTCAGAATCAATTTTATGCTTAAAATTTAGGTTTACTAACCTACACGGCAAATGCATTTAGTATGAAAATTTGTCAGAATCAATTATCTGTTTAAAATTTAGGTTTACTAACCTTATTACTTTCACACACTCTTTCGGATTTATAATATTAGAATGATTTCACTTAATTAAATGTGCTCGTTCATTTGAAACGTAGCTCAAAATTAACGCTTATTCGCGCAGTAATTATGTCCGAGCTATGCTGAGCTAATGGATATGACAGAAGGGACTAATAATGCACACGGATTTAAGCACATTTTAATTCTAACTTAGTTTATCTGGATGCAAATCCTTTGTGTATAATTAATCTATGAAACGCAAAATAATTTAATATTTTTGGTTGCACTGCATCTACTCATATACACAGGATTGCAAAATACCAAAGTAATCCCTCGGACCCCGGCTTTCGTTTTAACCCTTAGCTCATTTAGGCGATTCATACACATAGATTCACATAGAGGCGTTTCTCTCCCGTTCCCCTGTCCTGGCAAAGGTCCAAGCCGAGGCTTGCACCTCCTAAGTGGCCCTTGTGCTGGTTGTCTGCACCCTATCTTTTGCGGCGGAGCGCCTTTCGCGCTCGCCTTTCGCCGTGACGCTACAGAGACTAGACCTGGCTGTGTCTAGTCAGTGGTTCTGGCTGCATGTAGTCCGTTAAAAAAAAAGGTGTTTCCGGTTCTGGTTGTGATTATGTGCGTGATGTGAATGTTTCCGGTACCCACGACACGAGTCATGGAACTTACGTTGTACCAAATATATATCTATATAGCTGGTGAGTATGACTCTTTTTTTTATGCCTGATGGGCAAGCATATGACCACAATCTCACCTGATGGAAAGTGATGATGCGGCCGAAGATGTAGCATGCTTGCCTATAAAGTACCTATTCACTCTTGACTTGAAGACTTCCAGATTATACCGTTCGGTGAACAAAGATGAGGGCAATGAGTTCCACTCCTTCGCAGTACAGATGATATATGTAGAAGCGAAATGCTTCGAGCGAACTGGAGGTATGTCAACCATGTATGGATGACGTTTGACAGTTTGTCTTGTCAGTCTTTCAGTCTGCTTTAAATCAGTCTACTGTGCATAAAAATAAATAGAATCCCAATATTTCTTAAATAATCACAGTATTTAACCGACTTTAAAAAAGGAGGAGGTTCTATGTTCGACAGTATGTATATTTTTTTATTCCGGACCGATTCTTAAATTTTTTTTTGTTTCGTATATTATACTTCAAAGGTCCCATATACATTTAATCGAAATCGATCTAGCCGAAACCAAAGTATAAGCGGTGAAGTAGGTTTTTTAAGCTTTGCTTACGTTTAAATTATTCTAAATGCATTGCGCACGTTGTACCAAATATATAGGCACTGAGTCTGAGCTGCATCTACGCTTAACACAAACATAGCCATACATAAGGGAGAGCGAAATGTTTGCCGTGGTTTAGTATATTGTGGAATCTGCAACTGATGCAACCTCGGATGCTCAGCCTGTGACTCACTATACAATCGCTATAGGAATTCCTTGAACATTGTTATAACATAAGGACATTGTATACTCAAAATCAAAATCGTTTATTCACATGGGCCCCAAAGAGGCACTCATGATACTCAAAGTCTAAACGAATCTAACGATATACATATCTTCTTCATTTAGATTCATCCTCTGAAAAGGTAATTTGAAGTTCTTGAAAAAAAAAATACCACCTTAATGTTGACATATTATCTTTATCCTATATAATGCCATTTATATTTTTTAACCGACTTCTTTAAAAAAGGAGGAGGTTCTCAATTCGAGTATATTTTTTATGTGTTACCTCATATAACTCCTTCCTAGGAGTGTCTTTAATGTCTCCAGGAGAGTACAAAAAATGCCGACTAAATATTACAAAATAGTCTTTATTCAAATATTTTGCTGAAGTACAGAATATAACTAATACAATACGTATAAATTAAACTAAAAACTAAATTAAATCTAGGTGAATAAAATTATAAGTATCAAGATCTGACCTGCAGTTTTTTAGTTATCCCTAATAATGTGGGTTCCGAAGATGCGGTGAATGCGGATTTTGCTTTGCTTGCGTTTAAATTATTTGATCTCTAGATTTGGAGACCCGCACATACAATCAACAAACAAAACAAACGTATTCACACTCACAGTTCAAAGATTTGTATCGTGGTTGCCGAAATATTAACATGCGAGTTACGACACAATGACCCCCAAAAGCAGAAACACATATTTCCCATGAGTAGAAAACTTATATTTCCACCGGAATCAAACCCGATTCTAGCTGACCCGCACCCACCTAGGCCCGGGGTCGGCAACCTGCGGCTCGCGAGCCACATGCGGCTCTTTGGATGTGAAGCTGCGGCTTTTTAGTTCCATACGCAAATATTAGTTATTTGAAAAAGATCATTAAAAAAAACGTTCTGAATCAATTAACAAGTAAATTATGGGATGATTAGGTAGGTATAACGCGTGCATAACGTTTTCTATACGATACCCATAGTACAGTCGGTATATTGTTGGCATTAAGGATTTTTGTTGACAAGAAAAAAAAATGTGGCTCTATAAAACTTTGAAATTTTGTAAATTGTAATTTTTTACTCTTCCGACTCAAAAGGTTGCCGAGCCCTGGCCTAGGCCAACGAGCAGTTCAAATACATTTTTTTATTTTTTTTACTTATTTTTTTTTTCATTACATAAAACCACAACCCTTCATTTTGTTTCGCCGAGTCGGACAGCAAGAAATACGGTCCGTAACATTTTAACATTTTTACTTTACTTTCCAAGAGAATCGAGCCACTTTGCGATCGCGTAGTTTCCAAGAAATAGGTCTCTTGCCTCTTCAGATGCCATTATGTTGAAAGTCGCATGTCGTTTATAGTCATATCCGATGAGTACGTGAGGTACAAAGCAGGCTTCAAGCAGCCCGTCGACGGCTCGATGTTTTGACATAAAAGACTTATCTACGTTATACGACAAAGCTTATTAAAACCCGCCGTTAAAATAGAATAGAGGCTCTGTGAACTTAAGACGTCGCATATTTATCCTACTTCCTACTAATATTATGAATCCGAAAGTTTGTGTGTAAGTGTGTGTGTATGTTTGTTCCCTCTTCACGCTTTAACGGCTGAACGGATTTGGATGAAATTTGGAATGTGCATAGATTATACCTAGGATTAACACGCTACTTTTTAACTTGATAATAGCGGGCGAAGCCGCGGGGCACGGCTAGTAATATTATATGTTTTTTTTTACCTTTTCTACCTCCGTTATTTTATACCATTTTGAATAAAAACCTTAAAACTGATTCGACAATATAATTCTACATAATTATCAAACCTGCTCACAAAATTTCACGAGAATCGTTTGAGAAATGAGACCTGTAGAGAAGAACATCCGGAAATCCGCCGGACATACGAGAGCAATTTTGCCTAAGCTGAAACGGAGACGCTTCTCTCGCTCTGCTCGCTCGGTCAATAAGTTAACGTGTGTATCAGTGGGTCTGCTGTGAGTTAGTAGCTCCCAAACGGCTGAACCGATTTTAATAAAGGAGTTTTTAATTAATAAAAGCTATTACACAATTCAGGAATACCTCAACGACAAAATATAATTATTGCATATTTATTTTAAAAAAATAAAAAAAATTACTACTAACCTAAATACAATGAAATAATTAAATATTTATTATAACTTACTAATTTAATATTAACTTCCGAGTGAATAGGCATCTTCTAGGCAAACGTGCTCCATCATCGACCGCATCGTCACTTACCATCAGGTGAGATGGCGGTCAAACGTTTGCCTATCTAGAATAAAAAAAAAAACTTACATTAACAAATTAAAAAATACTTGACATTTATTATAAAGCACTAACACTTATAACAACACTATACATAAATACAATAACAATACATAATTATGACATCTTATTATGATTTAAATTGATACAGTATTAATAAAGCATGTCGTCCTCCTCTGCTCTAAATTGTTGTGCCCAACAGGGTCTCTAATGTATTGTCATTTATTTCTACCACCTATCTACATTTAGAGAAAGCAATAAAGATTTGGATTTGAAAATAATTTTAAAGTGCAATGTTTTATGGAAGAGCTTTGAAATTTTGATCCGCAACCTTATTGTGGTTGTTGTTTGAAAGATAACTTGATCGAGAATGTTCTTAGCTATGTTAATTATGTAAAATAATAGCTGGTTAAGTTGTGCGTCGCCTTTTAAGCAGCGGGTATCGGATTTGATTCTCGGTGTAAACGAAAGATTTTTCCCATGGGATATTTGTGTTTCTTGTTCTGGGTGTGATTTTGAAATTTTACAAACTTTTCACAAAGTATGTAATTTTTATTAATGTAGGTTACACTTTAACTAGGCTAACTACGGGCCAATTGCCTATATTTCCTAAAACTAAACTAAAACTATGTACAGCAAAGAACTAAGTTACCTACAAGACATCGAGCTTATAGGTAACTCAAGCGCTCAAGCCCACCACCATTTTTATTAATTAGGTATTATGTAATTGTAGGAAGCCAGGTGGTCCCTAGTAACCTCAGTAAGCTATGAAAGGCCATTGAGGTCGGGATCCTAACTTCTTTATGGACACTTAGCCTGGGGTTATGTCACTCCATTTCACGAAGTTTTTGACGTTGCGACAGTGCAGTACAGTACCCAGCGGTAAATAATAATAATAAAATAATTTTATAATAAACTATTTCAAGGTACTTTGACGCATATATTTAGTAACATATTTTACATAAAAACATTAAACATATTAAACGCAAGCAAAACTTAAAAAACCGACTTCAACGCTATTTTGGTTTCGGTTGGATCAATTTCGATAAAATATATATGGGACCAGCTCTAGACATACAGTCGAATTGAGAAACTCCTTTTTTGAAGTAGGTTGAAAAACATCTTTTTTTTACTTGTTGGCCTGCATTTGACCACTATCTCACCTGATGGGAAGTGAAACATTGAGCTCAATGGCTAAATCGGCTAGTTTTGGCTTCGTAGAGAGCCGTTTTTGTCACTTACTACATTACGTTTTCCCATTATTATGTTATTCCTCTGCATCCAAAGGTTGTCTGGAAGAAATTGCTATTGACGATAGAACCGCCTGTTGCAATTTTTTTTCTGAGTAGTTCTTTTCTGTTCTATTTTGTCATAATTAAAGTGTTCAATAACTGTTATTACGTTTGCCTTAATACAAATAATTGGATATTTATTTATCAAAAATGTTTAGGCACATTACTTATCCTTAGAAAAATTCGATGTTCCTGGTATGAAATAAGGTGGGTTTTTTATTCTTTCAAAGAAAGAACATCTGTGTAACTGAGTTATAATAAAAATTTTTTTTTTATTTAATGACATATTTTTTTTGGATATAATTTTTTTTTCTATGTTCTCGGTTACAATTTAGTTGGATTCCTTAACTAACATATTATAAACATGAGAAACTAAATATTGAAGTAAGTTGTATTTATGTCTATTAGTATGTTTTTACACCACCGACCTCATTATATAAAATTGGAAGAGATCGCTTTTAGCGATAAGTCCGCCCATTGTACTTTAGTTTTTTAAGATTACCTGTAACTAACTGTATTTGGTGAACAATAAAGAATTTTCTATTCTATACTATTCACAAATTAAGTAAACGCAAGCATAAAAAACCGACTTCATCGCTTATATTTTGGTTTTTGTTGATTATTTTAAAAAGTTCAAATCAATTTCGATAAAAATTAAATGGGATCACGTCTGAAGTATGATCTACCAAACAAAAAAAAGCATCAAAATCGATCCATAATTGGCGGAATTATCGAGTAACATACATAGAAAAAAATATACGTACAGTCGAATTGAAAACCTCCTTTTTTGAAGTCGGTTATAAATGGCTGGTAATGTATTATATATGTATGCAATTTAACTGGAACTTGCATATTATAAACATGAAAAACTATACATTTACAAAAAACGTCTGGATGTGTATTATATATATACAATTTCACCATACAACGTTTCGCTATTTCAACTGTGCTACCAAAAAAAAGCCTTTTGAATGATGGAGTTATAATTAAAATGCAAGCGAAATTTTTTTTCAATTCACTTCACCGCTTTATCATCGGAACCTTGATCAGATTTAATGTATAAACACGCATTATTGACTATAGCTCAATAACTAGAGATCCGAACTTGATCAAATGTCAATGGGACCTCATAAAAACACCAGCTTTCAAATAAAAAAATAATCATCAAAATCGGTTGACAACGAAGGAAGTTATGAGGTAACTTTTGAAGTCGGGTAAACGAGAACATCGTCAAAGTACGCATTATTCGTCACAAAATAGGCATTATTGATGATATTTCAAGAAATACTGATCAGATCTTGATCAAATTTAAATGGGTCCAATAAGAAAGCAACATCCTTCAAACTAAAAAAAAATATTCGAAATCGGCTCACGTGGAGAGAAGATATGAGGTAACAAAAAAAAAATACAGTCGACTTGAGTACCTCCTCCTTTTTTGGGAAGTCGGTAAAAATTAGACGGATTCGATAACCAAACAAAGGCTTCATCAAAATTTCCTTCCAAAGTTCTTTGTAAATAATTTTCCAACTTAAGCCAATTAATTACAAAATACGAAATCCGTTATCTGTATAATGTATATATTTTTCATTGGTAATTTCATAATAATTCCCTTGTATTTTCTACGCGATGTTATACTTCGAACGGTTCTATTATACCACTAAACATCCTTTGTTTTTCCTTTCATTGTATTTCTAACAAGGAATACCTGGCATAAGCTAATAAGGTTACCTTTGAGCTTGTATAATTTAGCATATAATATCTAGCTGTGCCATATAGATCTGTCTATCTTCTACTTACAATGTAGCTAAGTAAAGTTTGCTACGAAATTGTGTTATTGTTTTTGACGACCCAGTTGGCGCAGTGGACAGGCAGTGGTTTGCAGAAGCACAAATTCCTTCCCAAGGGATATTTGTGCTTCTGGTTCGGAGTGTAATGTGTGTGTGTGTGATGTGAATGTTTCCGGCACCCACGATACAAGTCTTTGAAACTTAGTGTGGGGCTGTGAGTGTCAATGCGTTTGTTTGTAATGCTGTTTGCGTCGCCTAGTATTGGGCTGATGGAGTGTTAGTGTTGAGTGTTGCCGTCGACACGTTGAGCAGACTTATTAGTACCTGCTATAAAATATACCATTTTCTTTTTTATATACTCGATAGGCAAGCATTTGACCACCATCACACCTGATGGAAAGTCATGATGCGGCCGAAGATGTAGCATGCTTGCCTAGAAGATAGCTATTCATTCTTGACTTGAAGAATCCCAGATAATACCGACGCGGGCAATGAATTCCACTCCTTCGCAGTACGGATGACAAATGGAGAAGCAAAACGCTTCGAGCGAAACGGAGGTATGTCAACCATAAATGGATGACGTTTGCCTGTTGTCTTGTTGTTCGTGTAATTCCTGCGCAGATTCGCCAAAATTCTCTTTCTTCCATATGGGCTATTTGTGGAATTGTATCCGCTTTAATGGCTTCATTCCCATGTTCGCTGACGTAGCTCAGATGTTGAACCACTTGCAGGTTTCTTTTCTATTACTTACTATATCATTTAGCCCACAGCGCCTATACGAGTAGTACGCATCTAAACTGCACAGGTTTTGCATCGGCCGATTGTGCATTGGAAAGTAGTTCCGATCCAGGCCACCGGTAACGGGATATCTTGCCGGAACCGGTCCGAGCACTGTTTGTCAAAGCATTTGAAGGTGAGCGCACACTAGATAGACCCAAGTCTGTAATGCATGTGACCAAAAAATCAGTTTTGGTCCCAGCTTCGTAGAGCACACATGTGATTTCTCGCTAAAGTATTAAAGTTATCCCTAGAGATTTTGTACTACAAAACTCATCATTACATAGATTCATAGATTATATCTAAAGCTGCGATCTCACAAAAATATTAGTAATGTTATAAATATTAGTAACGATATACTACATAAAAAACTCACCAGCAGTTTTGAGTAAATTTTGAGGTTGTTCTCCTACAACATTGTTCTGTGAAGAATGAATTTAGACATAAAAAAAATGTTTTGAATATTGCATTAATCAGAATATACTGTCATGATTTGGGCAATCTACAATTACATTCTGATTGTTCTTTGTGATTTAGATAGATTCACCTTTCTTATAGACAGTTACATGATTTACATTATTACAGTGTGTTATTTACAAGCATGCATTATTTTCGAATAATTATTGCAAATATTTGGAGATGTCATCAAATGACAACAAGAAAAACTGACATTTATACATGATACCTCTTATTCGCCAGAAGAATTTTATTTTTACATTTGTCATCTGTAAAGTGAAAGGGTGGAACTCACTTATCGGTTATTTATATGTATAGTAAACGGTATAATTTGGTAGTCTTCGAATCCAGAGAGAACATGCCTATTTTCTAGGTAAACACGTTGAATTCTTTGGTATGTTTTTTTTTCATTCAATCATATTTTTGTCAAAAATTTGAATATTATGTGATCGCCGACAAAAAAATCATGTGTACTGTGTACATAGTAAAGTTGTTATTGTAGTCAATAGTATTGTATCAACAGTCAAATCGAGGTATACAATCATTGCCAATGCAGCGACTCGATAGTATCTATTATCTGTTTCTACTATGCTACGAGTATTATAAACCATAACCAAATCATCAAATTTTGTTGTGGAATTCACAGACCAGAGTTACTAGAAATATGATCTAACATAGTGCGCGCTATTCGAGCAGATTGGTTTGCGATCTAAAATCCGCACTGCAGACTGCACATGAAAAACGATTTTAAACTGGCACTATGGGTTGATACATTTCTCATGGTTCTATTGAACTGTCAAAAGTCTTATCGGACTTTGCCAAAAAAAGATCATCTTTATATATACATTTATCTTACAGTACAATTGTAGAACTGCTTTGTACGTGTGTATGTGACTGAAATCCTCATAAACGGCTGGATTGATTTTGTTGAATTTTTTGTGAGTGTTCAGGTGAAATCAAGAATGGTTTAAATTTAAGCAGAATTAATAAATATGCAACAAGAACATTTTCTCATGGACGGGAATACGTCACTTGGATTTAGTAAAGTACTAGGCAAACATGAACATGAAGGAGGTAATTATTTAGTTTCGTGGCATTGCAATGCATGCCTGGTAAGGCTAGGAGCTAGTATTTTATATTTTACTACGAGTCAAGTTTAATTTCTGATGTAAGAATCCAAGATAATTGACTTGGTACTCGTTTGTTAGATCTCCGTGTTATTAGCAAACTGACCAGACGATATATATACTGTAACACTCGGAGATGGTTTCTTGTAAACTATTTTAGAAGAGCTTACTAGTCAGCTTTTACTTCTGGTGCTCTAAAATCCTGCAAATGGAAGCTCATTTCAAAGTTTCTAGGTTCCTAAAGTCCTTCTTTCAAGCTGAAATATTATACAATATATAGGTGTATGCTTATATGTTATCTTCTTACACGACACGACCACAGAACAGTATAATGCAATGACCAGAAGAACTGCTCGTCAGCATAGTTGAGTGAGCGTTCGCTTTAAGCAGCGGTATCAGGTTCGATTCCCGGCGGGAACACAAGTTTTCTATCCAAGGAAAATTTGTCTCGGTGACGCTGCAGAGGCTACACACAGTCAACAGCATGCAAAAAAATGGTACTGGGTATGTGATTGTATGAGTGAAGTGAATATTTTTCCGGCAACTGCAGGTGAGTGTATATGTAAATGATGAGAAAAACACTACAAGTGGGACAATGTTTTGTACTATACGTAAACATCTTCTAGGCAGACTTCATCAGATACCGTCTGCGACATCTGACCCGCGATTACCTATCTCTATATTCGATCGGTGTCAATTCGAAATCGACAAAACTCCTTAGATACAAGGTGCATTATTTCTTGATTTCAAATATACACCGATCTCAACAGAGATAAGTTATGGGGTCTGTTCTAAATCATCAGAGTCCAAATGGTAACGTAGAATGAAAACAGAATAAATAAAGCTAGATACATTATATGGCGCATTCTATGATTGTTTGGGTTGTCATCAGCGAGTGGAAGCTATCAATCATCCCCATCTGCCTTGTAGTTGTTTACGTGACAACAGTTAATGATGGTTTTATACAGTCCAACACACTGACGCACGCCTCCCCCTCGTGGTCGCAATCGTGTCCTGTAATCAAACGTCTCGAGCTTGGGCTCATTTGAAAAGTATTGTATGTGCAGTACGTTACTAACAAAGGTGAGATTTTTAGTCTCTCAATTAGGTTGAATTTTGCTTTATATTTTTGGTTTCCTTACCATAGATCTATTTTTTTTTACTATTGTCCGTTTTTTCAATCATAAACAATTATTTTAGACAATACTCTAACATATATACAATAACATTATAAACAACACTCAATAAAATACCTTGCACAATATGCAAATTATTATAAATTTTGCTAATCACTATTGATTGTTAACAATTTTATTAAGCTATTAGGTTGAATACGATATATTGATTAAGACAATCAGTAACTTTTACTAAAACAGCCGGAAGTATCCCCTCCACACGGCTTTTTATTTTGTTGTACCTCAGAACTTCATTTCTAAACTGATTTGGCAAATGATTTATTGTTTGGAAGGATATACTTTTAAATTAGTCACAGATATTTCATTAAAATCAATGAAACATGCCGAGGGTGGGCATTGCAGATTTCCAATTCACCCGCGCAAGGTAATTCACAAAAAATGTGTTAACTAAGAAAATTAGCAACTTAAATTACTATCCCTACATAAAACAAAACACATAATTACAATTTTATTTCAAAACTAATAGTGTAATTAGTTAAGCGAGTAGTTAAATAAATCAAGGGCTCGGTTCCGGTTGAGCATAGCATTGAGCAGGCCCAACGCTCGCGATATTGGTGCAAGCTTACCTAAAAATATTTTGAATCAAAATAAATGAAAAAAGTATATCGTACAAGTAATTGTAATTGCATTTTTTATTTTCATGTGAGATTTTCTATTTCGTGGTTGCCACATATCATCTCCAGCGTACTTACGTAGTGAGATATGGAGTTGTCGTTTGAAAGAATGTCACATTGGATCCATGAAAAGCTAATAATAATACGTTATAGGGTTTTGCAAATATGATGAGATGAAGCTATTTCTTGGCATGAAAACAAAATTGAATTTTTTTTTATGAATTCACCAATCGAAAATCCATATTTCATGAATAAACTAGCCGTGCCTCGCGGCTTCGCCCGCTTTTATCGAGTTAAAAAGTAGCCTATGTGTTAATCATAGGTATAAGCTATGTACATTCCAAATCCGTTCAGTGGTTAAAACGTGAAGAGGGAACAAACATACTTACACACTTACATACTTGCACACACACTTACACACAAACTTTCGGATTTATAATATTAGTAAGATGTCTATCTTTCAACCTTAACAAATAAGTTAACACACTCTTTATAAAATAAATCTGGCACAGGTGTCGCGAAAAGTTCATAATTCTTTTGAAGAAAGTTGAAAGGATATGAACTCATTGAAAAATAGCACAATAGTATTATGCAATAGACCCTTAGCTCTACATTTACACGTATCTCACGCATACATTTAACCCAGGAGTGTAATCCTTTTATGTTGAAGAAGTTTTTCTCGTAATGTGAACTTATACTTTTTGTAAGCCAAGTTTTTTGAAATCCCTATTCCATACTTGCCAATCCTACTAATATTAAAAATCCGAAAGTTTGTGTGTAAGTATGTTTGTTCCCTCTTTACGCTTTAACGGCTCAACGGATTTGGATGAAAGAACAATGGTCAAAGTTCATACTGGTGTGTACCTGACAGTGAGTATCTGCGTCTATGAGTGAAGTATAGTGGATTCGTTTTATTTTAGGGCTGTGAAAGACTTTACTTTGGAATGTAGGTAATTAGATGATACCTAGGATTAACACATAGGCTACTTTTTAACTTGATATTAGCGGGCGAAGCCGCGGGCACGGCTAGTATGAAGTAAATCATAAAACCCGATTGTAAAAAAGGTAAATAAATTCTAATGCGAAACGTACTAAATTTAAAAGTCCCTTTAAAAATCTTGACCGGCTAAATCTTTTTAATAATGAGACCCGATTGCTAAAGTCAGTATGATCCGCATTAGAATTGATTTGACTTGTTTTTTTACAGCCGGGTTTTTGATTTATTAATATTTGTTTTTATTTACACTTTTTTTTTGTTAGCGATTATATTACTCGATCATAGTTTTTTATTGACGCAGACGCTATCTTCGAGCCAAATAACTACACCATAGATATAAATTACCTACAAAGCACCGAGCTTATATGTAACTCAAGTGTTCAAGCCCACTCCTAGTGGGTAGCGTTTCCATCATGGAATATTATTGCCTCTCTGCATTGCAATGCTAATACGTTGAGCCAAATAAAAATGAAAAATAAATATGTATCTTTATATACCCAACTATGGAAATACTCCTATAACATTATTTACTTGTCAAAATACTTTTTGGTTGGGAATTTAAATGAATATCCTTTAAAAATTGTGAATGAAATCTAAATGTTTCCGGCACCCGCGATACAAGTCTTTGAACTAAGTGTGGGGCAGTGAGTGTGAATGCAAAAAAAAATATGAAAAAAAAATGCTTCTTTACAGTAACAAAACGTATTTTTGAAGTCAATGATTGGATACTATGGACATCTTAGAGAAAACTTCAAAATAGTGTCCTTTCAATGAATGTAATGTATATAGGTATAAATATAGGTATGAACCTATAAAGATCTAAAAATAATACTTGACCTATATTATACAAACCTCATTTATTTTCTCAAGTAGCTATATTTAGTTTAAGTTAAGTTTTAGGAAATAGGTAGGCAATTGGTCCGTTGATATATTTACGTAGGTAAGGTAAAAGCTTTAGAAAGATTTCTGAACCTATATTAAAATGTCATACATTTTCCCTATTTAAACTGCTTCTAATGTACTAATTTCTTATTTAGTTCCTTTTCATTTTAAAGTTCTTAACAAACACATAAATCGCTAAAACCAATTCGTATCACAACACTTGCATCATTGCTCCAAATAGCCTAAACAATACTAATTGACTGATGTCATTCTCAGACCCCAATTACCTTGAAATTGGCCGAGAATAACATTTTCCTCCAGCAATTCTCACAAATTCCTTTTGTTGTTTATTTATATATTTATAATGTAACTGGTATGTCCCAGTTAAAGCTAAAGTTGAATCATCTGGCCTTTGACGGGACCATCGGATGTCAAAAGTCAATAACTCTCAATAGTGCCAATTTGTCCGCCGATTTGTCTTAGTCATGGTCTAAAGTAACTTTTTATTATAGTTTTGCTGTGAAAGTGACACAAGCAATGATTTTAGACCGTCTAGCGTCTTGGCGTGTACACGTCAGCAATGATTTTAGACCGTCTAGCGTCTTGGCGTGTACACGCCGAGACGCCGGACGGTCTACGCGACTCGACTGATGAAGGAGCTCCGATTGTTCCGAAACTAGTCTCGTAACAATGCGAGCAAACAAACGCGAGTGAAGTCGTATAAATCCTTAATATGTGTAATACTTACGAATATTTCAATCAAATAAGTAACGCTTTAATCATTTTTTTTTTTAATCAAGTTTTTACCAGTTTTAAATAAGAAAAGGACTAAAACGTAATATAACCAGAGAACTTGTCAAGACGAATCAAACGTTCCCAAGCCCGATGGGCTTATCTTGTTCAGTTCAGAAGTTCCTAAGACCATCTTCCGTATTCATCATCAGACCAGCTCCATGGTAACATAACATTGTATTGTCACCGAAGATACATAAGCCCTCCAAATTTGAATACAATAGGACATCGGGAAGTGGGTCTAATTTAGCTTCCAAGATTTGATTAGAGACGTTATAGACCAACAAATAGATATGCCTTTATATCGCTAGTATCATTGGACAGTACCGTTAATGGTTCTAGTGTCACTACTTTATATCACTACGTTTTAATGACTTATTTAATCAAACAGTTTTTCGGATGTTCTATATATCTGAAAAACTATAAGAAATATACTTTGGACCATCGACACGACGAAGAAGAATGACTTATTGGAAATATTTTCAAGTGACAAGTGCTAAAGTACCGGGTACTAGTGATATAAAGGTTTAAAGTAGTGTCAATAGTACTATTAATGGTACTATTCGATGGTACTAGTGCTACAAATGTTTAAAGTAGTGTCAATAGTACTATTAATGGTACTATTCGAAGGTACTAGTGCTACAAATGTTTAAAGAAGTGTCAATAGTACTATTAATGGTACTATTCGATGTTACTAGTGCTACAAATGTTTAAAGTAGTGTCAATAGTACTATTAATGGTACTATTCGATGGTACTAGTGCTACAAATGTTTAAAGTAGTGTCACTACTGTACCATTGGTGGTAATAGAGATATAACATAAACATACACACCCAGAACTAGAAGCACAAACTTCCCTTGGAAATGATAATTGTATTCCTGCTGGGAATCGAACCCAGGACTGAGACGCAGAGGGCAGAGACTTGCCTTGACTTTAAACATTTGTAGCACATGTTTAAAGTCAAATCAAATCAAATCAAAATCGTTTATTCACATGGGCCCCAAAGAGGCACTCATGAAAGTTAATGAATCTATTGCCAGATTCGCAAAATTACAGCCATCTCGAGAAGAACCTGGCAAGAAGCTCGGCGGCGCATATTTTTTTCAATCATTTTTTTTTTTAAACATTCTTAATCTCTAATACATAAGTTTCTTAACCTAGGTGTTATTATGGTAGTCGCTAGAAAGAGCCTGTGCAGTTTGCCTCCATGCATCCTTGTCATTAATATAGTCTGTGGTTTTATAGTAGGCTTTCTTAATTAATGCCCGTTTTATTACAGATTTGAACTTTCCCAGTGGTAATTCAGTTACGATTTTAGGAATTCTATTGTAAAATCTAACACCATTTGCCAAAAATAGCAAAGTAGTGTCAATAGTACTATTAATGGTACTATTCGATGGTACTAGTGCTACAAATGTTTAAAGAAGTGTCAATAGTACTATTAATGGTACTATTCGATGGTACTAGTGCTACAAATGTTTAAAGAAGTGTCAATAGTACTATTAATGGTACTATTCGATGTTACTAGTGCTACAAATGTTTAAAGTAGTGTCAATAGTACTATTAATGGTACTATTCGATGGTACTAGTGCTACAAATGTTTAAAGTAGTGTCACTACTGTACCATTGGTGGTAATAGAGATATAACATAAACATACACACCCAGAACTAGAAGCACAAACTTCCCTTGGAAATGATAATTGTATTCCTGCTGGGAATCGAACCCAGGACTGAGACGCAGAGGGCAGAGACTTGCCTTGCCGCGCAAACTAAGTCGTTGAAAGAACCTATATCGTTAATTTTTCAACTTCACCGCAATTCTCTTTTTAACATAAATGCTTCCACACTCACACACTAAATTTGATGAATTATGTCGTTAGTGCTGGAAACATTAACAACACATACACACACACACAACCTTCCTTGGGGAGAAAACTTATGTTCCCGCTGAGAATGCGAAAGCTCACCCAACTTAGCCAACGGGTAGATCATTTTAAATTTAATGATATGATTTTACATAGATCAACGTTCAATAATCCATATGCGTCCAATTAGAATTTCATGAAATCCATCATTAAATTTCATTAATTAACGAACATAATTAAAAGCAAACTGATATTCCCTACGGGTAGCATCGTTGTTATCACAGAGCATTGTACTTACTGTATTGTTATGTATGTCAGCAACTGTAGTGCGAATATAACGTGATACGATGCAATCAATAAGTAATTTAAAAATGGTTTAGAGTAGTACATTAGCCATTTTATCACCTGGTTCTATTCCCGGTAGAAACACAAGTTTTCTCTCTTAAGCAAATTTGTGTTTCTGGATCTGTGTGTAATGTGAATGTTTCCGGCACCCACGATACAAGTCATCGGAGTTAGTATTAAGCTGTGGGTGTGGAAGCGTTTATGCTTTTTTTTTCTATTTTACGTTTCACTGTCTACTGTGTACAACTTTGTTTAGATCCGTGTATCCAGCTGATACTTGGCCGATCAACGGCTAGCAGCATAGCAGTAATTTTCAGACACTATAGCAGTAATTTTCAAAAGTGATTTTTTTTATGCCCGATAGGCAAGCATTCAAATCAAAATCGTTTATTCACATGGGCCCCAAAGAGGCACTCATAAAAGTTAATGAATCTATTGCCAGATTCGCAAAATTACAGCCATCTCGAGAAGAATCTGGCAAGAAACTCGGCGGCGCATTTTTTTTCATATATTTTTTAAAAAAACTTTCTTAATTTCTAATACATAATTTTCTTAACCTAGGTGTTATTATGGTAGTCGCTAGAAAGAGCCTGTGCAGTTTGCCTCCATGCATCCTTGTCATTAATATAGTCTGTGGTTTTGTAGTAAGACTACAATCTCACCTGATAGAAAGTGATAATGCAGCCGAAGATGTGGCATGCTTGCCCTCAAGGTACTTATTCACTCTTGACCTGAAGACACCCAGATGTCACCGTTCGGGGAATAAAGACATTTCATAAAACCAGTCCTAATCACCAGACACGTCATAGTCCAGTCATAGTCGCCTTAATAAAGTGGTAGAAGCTTTACTAGAACTTCTGTTGGAGTTTTGGAGCGAAAGCGAAAATTGCGTTTTTATTTTTTTACGATTTGCCTACACTCATGCACGTTCACGAACTATTCAAATTAATAGCCACCATTATAACACATTAACACTCGTAGAATCTCAAGTATTAGAAAATAATACAAAATCGACAACTGTATTTTTTACTTTCGATTATTAAAATCGATTAACATAGGAATTATCAAAATAGGCCTACGCGTTTTGTCTCTTGAGAGCCACACAGGAACAAAATATATACTGCTGTCATAAGGAAAACCGACGTATCTGCATTTATGTTAAAATTGAGTTTTATACATCATCGGAATCAGGAAAAGTAGACGCATCTACTATTATTATTTTATTTAATATATTCAAACGCAACCTACTAAATCTTACTTTTAATTTAGACGCATCTGCTACCAGTCATAACATATTATTATACTAAATACTAAAGACATTTCTGATGTATATAACTAAATTTGTTACTTCTTTTTTCCTTATGACGGCAGTATACATAGACTAATAAACAAATTACACAGTGAAATAACAGAACTAATAACTCTCTAATATCTCAGGGTGACGAACGCAGTTCTTTGCCGAGCAGGATTTTGACTAAGTTTAAACTTACTTTTGACTTAAGTTTATAACTTTAGATGGCACTGAACTATAATGGGCAAGCGTGACGCTTACCATCAGGCGAGTGTCTTGCTCGTTTCGTCACACAATTACTTAAAAAAAAACACTCCTCTGCGTCGCTTTTGCGTTGTAGTAGAGTAATTACAACGCAAAAGCGACGCAGAGGAAAGGTTAATATTTTTTTTTTTATATAAAATGAAAAAAAAACCTTGCCACTGATTCTTCATTTACGTCAAGATTACCTAATAAATTAACCATATTCGGAACTGAACCAAAGCAGTCAAACACTGTTGTATCTGTATTTGCACTACTATTGGCCTTCTTACAATTTGCTACGTAAGTGTGTAGAGTCGGTGAGAAGAGCACTAAGAGTTTTATTTTTGTACACTTCTAATATTTCAGTTGGTTCAAACATGAGGGTGGAAATCACCTAGCCCCACTAAGTTCGATGACTAAAGTCGTGTGTGCCGGACGCATTCACATATCACACAATCACAACTAGAACCAGAAACACAAATTGAGAAGAAAACTTGCTTCCCGCCGGGAATCGAATCCGAAGCAGGGGTGCTTAGAAGCCGAACGTGCACACAACTAAGCCAACTGGCGGTCATGTTTTTACATATTATGGGGAATGGAAAGAAGTACTTACATATGGGGAACTGCCCGTTGACTTATTTGGATGCGCGTTCGTCTTCTAAGCAGCGGGTGTTAGGTTTGATGCCCGATTTATCAAACATTGTATTATATTGACTAAACGAACGTGAAGCGCGAGCGTCTCCGTTTTAGTTTAGGCAAAAATACTTTCGTGTGTCCGTCGGATGTCCGGCTGTTCTCCTCAACAGGGGCATTTCTCAATCGATTCTCGTGAAATTTTGTTAGCAGGTTACATGATTGTATAGATTTTTTGTCGATTCAGTGAAATTGTAAATTTTAAAATTCTTGTAAATTTTCAATGTGAAGATACGGGAGTTGAAAACGTAAAAAAAAAGCAACGGGTTGCACTCCGGGAGGACCGGCTTGATGTGAAAATTTGAACATTAACGTTGTGCATTTTTAAATACCATCGTCACAATAGAAACGCGGTAGAAAGAGAGGGGGGTATTAATTCCCCTCCTAAGCCGGTCTATTCTCCTTTCGTCTTACGAATTTTCGATCAGGTCACGTGTCCTGACGCGAGTTAAAAATTTTTTACCCATCCCAAAAAAGTGCGCAATAAAGTTCAAGAAGTTTTCACTTCAAAAAATTGAGTAATTTCGAAAAATACATGAGGTCATAGCCACAGTGAATAAAATGGAGTATGGTGAAGGCTATCAAATACCACAATAATTATTGTAAAATACCGCTCTGATTTGCGAAGACGTTACAACAGTTACGTCATGCAACAGATGGTCAGAATTTTTTCCTGTAGTGTACTTAACGCCTACATAAGTTTAGTATATCACCAGCATGAAATCATCGGTTCGTTGCCAATATAAACCGGCATCAATCATGAATAATCCTTCTACATGACAGCAACAATTACTTTAGTAGCTTCGGTTAAGTATATTTATTTCTCCAAAGAATTGCAGCTATGATTCACTTAGTGAGAAATTATACAAATTTAAATTCTAAATGAGTTCATGCCTTAGCGAAGCTTAAAATGACTGAGTACGTACTTATTTTCTAAGTTAGTTATTAGTTCATATTATAATATTTATTTTAATAAAATATAAGGTAGATTTATGCTGCAAAAGAGCGCGGGAGTGGTAGGTTTATACCTACAGAGATAAGCGATGAGCGGGCGACAAGCGTCCGCCGCATGGCGCGTGCTATCCCTACTAGAGAGTCAGGACCGGTTCCACCGCTCGGACTCTGTAACTAAAGGCTACTTCACAATGTACCTTTAAAAAAAGTTTATAAGCATTTCACATACTCATGCGGTGTTTGAAAACAAAGAACAATTGCGTATCATCCTCGTCGTATCCTGATTATTCTTCAAATCAAATGCTTATAAACTCTTTTAAAGGTATAAAACTAGGGGTATTTCGCCCCGAACTGAGACATGGCGCCTACATTTTGCATAATAGAGCAAAACTTTGGAAGTTAATTGCTTTAATTTGTTTATATAATTATTTACTCTGCTGGCGCAGCGACCCAGAGTGGGTCTTGGCCTCCGACACGAGAAAACGCCACCGTTCTCGGTCCTGCGCTCTATCTTTCCAGTCGCCGGCGATAAAATTGTATATATATAATCATTAATGAGGGCCATAAACCATACACATAATTAGGGAGCAAAATATTTATTTCTCTACCCGTGTGTATGGTATTATTGAAAAGAACTTGGCAAGTAGAGTACGAAACTATTTAAGAAAAACGTTATACTGGAATAACGCCAAAACTATATTATATATTTTTAGACCTATTTTGTCTCGGGGTCTATCTTAAAAACGGCTACAATTTAAAACTGAACTTACTTTTGGGGGCTGAGTCACCCACGTCCGTAGGAGGATACCCCTTAAGTCTGACTCCCTACACGTGGTCCCCGGGTGGTGCTAATCAGGTGACATTTGAGAGGTGGTAGAGCATTTTGTGAGTTGCTCGCCTGGCTTGCTACCAAAGTAGCTTACCACCATCAAGTTGAAAGTCTGCCGCCAAGCCAAATACGGTGTTCCGGCAGTTATCCTTGAGAGCCTGCGTATTCCAGGTCTAGTGTGTTTACCAGCTTCGATCACATCGTCACTTACCATCAGGTGAGATAGTGGTCAAACACTAGCCTGTCACAAATAAATAAACGTATAACATCTACTGTATTCTGTACTTGAACAACAAATACAAAAATCAAGCAACTATTATTTTTAAAAAAAGCAGTAAGAATGCAATTGACCACAAAAGATTTTTTCTAAGGCAAAATGAAGACGTGAGGTCTGAGTTCGAATAAGTTTTAATTATCATGAAACTTCATTGTCACATTTCAGTGCAGAAAAGAAAAACTGTGCAAGTGACATGCTGACATGCGGAAACTAAAAATATTTTTCAATACTAGCTGTACCCGGCATGCGTAGCAATGCCACGTTTAGAATAACTGTTATACCTCTTTTACATTTATGGTCGCCTAGTACTTTAATTATATTACCATACTAAAAACTTTTGGATATTTTTCATACAAAAATACTTCAATCACGATAAAAAAATGAGGGGTGGAGGAAGGAGGTAAGATAGTGGTCAAATGCTTGCCTACAGAGTATAAAAAAATAAAAAAAGAGTGTTAAAAATACTACGACCTGTTTTTATACCTACTATAAACTGTTGTGAACACACTGAGATAATATTAGTACGTAGTAATATTATCAATTCAAAAAAAAAATCATCAAAATCGGTTCACCCAGAAAGAAGTTATGAGGTAACATACATACAAAAAAAAAGACGTGTGGCACTCGGGGACTGCTGCTTGCATAGCATTTTTTATCAACTTATGCAATTAAAATTATTTATTTATTTTATTTACCTATGCAGTATTTTTTTCCTGCCACCTAGAGGCGAGTTGCTGAACTAAAGAGACAAGCGTGATATTTCAAAAAAGTCACTGCTATTCATTCCGCTATTCATGGTATACGCATGGTTCTGCTATTCATCGATAGATGGCAAAACTAAAAAGTATCACCGCTGTGCCGGTCGGAGTGGGGGGTGTTAGGTTATTTTCGTTACGGAATTTCTGGATTCGGTCTCCACGCTCTAGGCCCGCGATAGAAGCTATGCAATAGCTTAACATACAGTCGAATTGAGAAACTCCTTTTATGGAATCGTTTAAAAAAGGCTTGTTATTTCGTATATGTTCCAGAGAAATTTCTCGTAGCCTAGTTGTCCCATTTTTTATCTCCGTGTGGATACTATTTTACTGTTCAGACTCTAGGATAACCCAATGAGGACTTCCTGGGACCAAATTTTGCAAAGTGGGCAGAAAATATTTTCATTAAAAGTGGGTCGGCAATGGATTTGACATTGACATTGTTAGAGAAGGAAGTACAAGATTGCAGTCTTGTTAACATGTCTGCTATTTTCTTTAAAACTCGATCTGTCACTGTCGTCTTAAATGTAAAAATTTCAATAGATATTACTTAACTGCACCCAGGCAATATCTACCCACTTCCCGTATTTACCTAGAAGATAATATGCAGAAACTGTGGGTGGTACAACTAGATATATGCACATTTTTTTTAATAGAGTCTGTCTACTCGAGACTGCCAAACCAACCTCATTGGTGGACTTCAAATAATTAAGTGGGGTACTTTTTTTAGTATTCTATATACTATACTATTATATATTCTATGTACTATACTACTTCTATGTACTGTAACTGTATATATTTCCTAAAACTATACATGTTGCAGGTGACTCAAGTGCTCCACCACACTGGGTTATCTAGAAAATAATAATACAGAAACAGTGGGTGCACCATATTGTAGATATTTGTAAATTTTTTAATTATTTATTAGATTCTATGAACTCGAGACTGCCAAACCAATCTCATTGGTGGACGAGGTATCTATATAATATACTAGCCGTGTCCCGCGGCTTCGCCCGCTATTATCAAGTTAAAAAGTAGCCTATGTGTTAATCCTAGGTATAGGGCATCGGGTTCGATTCCCGGCGGGAACACAAGTTTTCTCCCCAAGGAAAATTTGTGCTTCTGATTCTGGTTGTAATTGTGTTTGTGATGTGAATGTTTCCGGCACCCACGACACAAGTCATCGTACTTAGTGTGGGGCTGTGAGTGTGAAAGCGTAAAAAAAAAAGGTGTTAAGTCAAGGTATTCCATCAAATGCGTCGATGATCCTCAGCGAGATATTTTACATTTTTTAGTTAGGGTAGGTAATATTTCCCGCACTTAACTACACTTTTTTTTCGGTAGCTCACAAATATGAAAGTGCACGGTACAAATTGCGCAAATAACTTTAGTAACATGACAGAGTTGATTGAATTTTTTACGTTATTCCACTTAACAATATATTGGATGACACAACTCATTACTGTGCAGTAAATTGGCGTGGGAGGATTAATATCGCTAGAACTATCGCTTCTCAGTAGTTGAGGAAACAAATCGTAAGTCAATCTCGAGAGTCTCGGGGCCTAGTAAAACTGGCTTGGTATTTATCAAGTTTATCGTAAGTCACCGATCTCGAGAGTCTCGGGGCCTAGTAAAACTGGCTTGGTATTTATCAAGTTTATCGTAAGTCACCGATCTCGAGAGTCTCGGGGCCTAGTAAAACTGGCTTGGTATTTATCAAGTTTATCGTAAGTCACCGATCTCGAGAGTCTCGGGGCCTAGTAAAACTGGCTTGGTATTTATCAAGTCTTGACTGTGATTCAAGCAATATTAATTAAGCTGGTAGTTGGTGGCAAAACTCCCAGCACAGTGTAAATGTTCTAGTTCACGAGCATATTATATACAACAGTGGTGGATTCAGGATTGTCGTTTGGGAGGGGCTTGACCTAGCTGAGGGTAGATTTTGCTGCCGCCTTATCACGAGATAAGATTTGCCACGGAAGAACTCAGATGATTTGGGATTGGGGGGGGGGGCTAGGCCCTTCCTGAATATGCCACTGAATTATCCAACACCGCTGATTATAAATGCAATTGTTAGCTTTACAACTTTTGTACTGGAATGTCAATGTCATTAGTTGAAACTCTGATTATGTTAATTATACATAATCCTATATTTTGTACTGCGCTTGAATTTACTAGCATTTATATTGTGTTCGATTGCGATTTATATTCTGACCAGCTTACCCGACGTCGCCCGGGTCTAAAAGCATACGTACACATAAGCGCTTTCTCACTCACAGCCCTACACAAAATTCAATGACTTATGCCTTGGGCCGTAAACATTCACATCGCACATACAACTTTAAGCCAAGAGTGCATAAATCAAAAAATCAAATCAAATCAAAATGTATTTATTTGTCAGAGTATGGTAAGTAATTAATAGTAGGACATAGTATTAGTTTCACATACTCTACCGTTTCCGGTGTAGGCATAGGTATCTTCTAGGCAAACATACTACATCTTCGGTCGCATCATCGCATTCCATCAGGTGAGAATGGTCAAATTATTGCTTATCGAGGAAATAAAAATAATAAATTTACATCACACCCAGAACCAGAAACATAAACTTCCTGTGTGGAGAAAACTTGTGTTCCCACCGGGAATCGAACCCGCTGCTTTGAAGGCGAACATACATTTTTGCTATACATTGTATTCACTTATGTCTAACTGTTTAGTCAGCGTACGCCGATAAAGCGGCCAGTTAGCAAATTTTTCTTCCAACTTGTCTTACGAATATTATTATCTCGAACTACAAACTAACTTTTTTCCCAATAAAACATAGCCTATGACACTCAACGATAGCTATCTCTTAGTGAAAGATTTTACAGATTCGGATCAGTAGTTTCAGAGATTACTTTTTACAAACAAACAATCAAACAAGCAAACTTTTCTTTTTTATTATATTATTATTATAGATAATAATATGAGTATAGATATATATTATGTATAAGCCTACACACTCACAATAGACTGTCGCTTTTTCCTCTCTCATCCACCGAGCTAATTTAAGTACGTATGTAGTAATAATAGCTCGATGTTCTCATCTCTTATTATGCGATATATCGGCGAGATAATTGAGCACATTTTTGAAGTTTACAGACACCGCTTGGATAGTAACTTCGCCATTAAATAATGTCGATAAATTACAATAAGTCTATAGAAGACTCATTGAAAATATTAGCAAGCTAAAATGAGTCTCATAATGCTGTTAAAATCTACCTTACCGTGGATAACAAGTTTTTTCTGTCTGTCTTTAGAGTTCTGGATTCTGGACATCACAATGACGCCGTAAAACCCTTGATCTCTGTTATGAGTATCAGTACATTTCAAAAAGTTTGTCTAAAACAGGTGCTTGGAGTATCATGGACCGAGTTTCGTACAAACGTCTCCATACTCCAAGAAATCGGCATCAAAAAGCGTCTATCGACTCGAGTACAATATCGCATACTCCAATTCTTCGGACACGTTATGAGGCGAGGAAAAGATTCTATAGAACGTTTCATAGTGCAGAGTAGAGTGGAAAGCACCAGATCACGTGGAAGGTCACCCATGCGATGGACCGATCAGATCAAATCCCAGAACCAACAAGAAATAAAAGTTCCGGAATATTAAATTCTAACAAAATAAGGGGTCAAAGATCTGAGTCTTTTGAGAGTTCTGACATAGATAATGTTTCGGCTCAGTAAAGCTAGTGTTGTTACGTTAAACCATTTTCCACGTTGTAAATTGTATTACCCGTGCAGGCGTGACATTCAAAGCACGATTCTATCCAACAGGCGGCCGTGACACGTCCATCCATTGTGAGCATCCAGCGTGGAATTATAACGTAAATCAGTTTTAAAATATATTGTCGCTCTTTGACACCATCTAATTCTATTACTTATACCTCATACAACATTTTTTTTTTATGCATAATAGGCTAGCATTTGACCGCTATCTCACCTGATGCAAAGTGACGATGTGGCCGGCGATGTAACATGCTTGCCTAGAAGATACCTATTCACTCTTGACTTGAAGACTCCCAGATTATACTCGGGGAATAATGACGCAGGCAATGAATTCCACTCCTGCGCTGTACGGATGATGAACGTAGAAGCAAAACGCTTCGAGCGAACTGGAGGTATGTCAACCATATATGGATGACGTTTGACAGTTTGTCTGGTTGTTAGATGGTAAAATGGGCATGGTGGAATTAACTCATCTTAATTAAGAATAAACTCGCTCTTTGACACCAACTAATTCTATTAGATACTTATACCTCATACAACAACCATCGTCACTTTCCATCAGATGAGATAGCGGTCAAATGCTTGCCTACCTAGTATAAAAAAAAAAAAAAAAAAAATTGATCTAATCAAATGCCAAAACTACTTTAAAAAAAAGCTGGACTGAATACAATAATATACCTAAATAAAACATTAGTGTGTGTAAACACATACAATACAGCTCAAATTCCATTTTAAACGCTTTTCTTCTAAAATGCACTTTATGTATATTAAAATATAGTATTTTTTGTGATACAAGTTGATACAACTCACCTCGGGCCCGGTATGCAAATAGTAATACAACTTCAGCCACGATTAGATAGACAATAACAAACGTCGCGTCGGTCAGCTGTGAATAGAGATAGATTGAATATTAATGGAAATAGATGTTCAGACGGATTTTCCTAGCGTTACAAATTTGATTGAAGTTACTTGGACCCATTTTCTATACTATACTAGCGATCCGCCCCGGCTTCGCCCGGGTGTGATAAATGAAGAACCGCTAGACCGATTTTGTGCGAACTTCACATAAACCACCTACTAAATAGTCCGAACAATGCCTAAACATTTGGTTTGGATAGGTGAGCCCGTTCTTGAGTTATAAAATTACAACGAAAAGTGGCATTGATTTTTATATATATAGATAGGCAAAAAGTTATTCCACCGACGATGTGGTCGAAGATGCATCACGCCTGCCTAAAAGACACCTGTTCTCTCGAGTTTTTTATTTTTTTTTATTTACGATACTTTTTTTTTATTTAGATATTTGATGACCCAGTTGGCGCAGTTGACAGGTCTCCGCCCTCTGCGTCGTGGGTCCTGGGTTCGATGCCCGGCAGGAGCAAAAAATCCTACCCTAGGGATATCTGTGCTTCTGGTTCTGGGTGTAATGTGTGTGTGATGTGAATGTTTCCGGCACCCACGATACAAGTATTTGAACTTAGTGTGGGGCTGTGAGTGTGAATGAGTAGGATGACCTTTAAAATTGTTTAGTTTGTGAATTATTCTTTTCAATCAATTAATATGTTTGACGAGTCGATGCTCTGTTACATGGCAATCTTAAATGATATTATTTTTCTATATGCCAATAAATGAATTATATTCTATTCTATTCTATTCATTGAAACAATAAACGATTCAGTGATGTAGTTACGCTATCATTGTAACTGTAACCCCTATTCTCCAAATGTCCTATCACCCCGCCGTCCGTCACTAGATTATGACAAAGTTCTATATATAACAGTCATTGTATTCCACATCGTTTAATTAAATGGCAAACAATTTGTTTGCAAATCAGTCTTTGTGCTGGAACAATACCCGGCCACATTTAACATGGACCTAGCCAAGTTGAAAGGATTACGTAACTGTTTGGATGTTGCAAACGATCGCGTGAAGAAGTCATAACAGTGCCTTTTTGATTTGCCATAAGCTTACCTTTCCGTTATAATAATCTGCATCCTCCTTTTGTGGAAGTTCTCGCTTTGGCGCGAAATCAAAATCGGTTCACGTGGAAAGAAGTTATGAGGTAACACACATAAGAAAAATACAGTTGAATTGAGTACCTCCTCCTTTTTTGTGAAGTCGGTAGAAAATCAAAGATTGCCTTTTTTTTTTGTGGGGGGGAAAATGCCTTGCACTTCCCTTCCTTCCCAGGGGTGAAGGAAGCGAGTATGTGGGCCCGAACCCACTAAAAACACCCCCGTGAGCAGTCCCTCGCCGAGGTGGGGCAAGATAGGGTCGCGCCAGCAGTCACTATCTTGCCCCGGCGGCGGTAGGCCCGAGTAGAGACCGGGCCACTACGCCCATGTATGACCTTGCTCACCAAGGCCACCCGTAGGGGTGACCTTGCTCACCAAGGCCACCCCTCAGACTTGTAACATGCCGTGCAAGCCAGTGGAGAGCTACCTGACTCTCCACCAGTGACCCCACTACAGAGGAGGAGAGAGGAGGCGGGCGAACTGCCTCCTCCTCCCCCCCATCCGTCTGCGACGGATCGGGTCAGAAAGGGGATCAACCTCTCTGGCTCGTTCCGCAGCCTCCTTCTGCACCATCACCGCTTCGCAGAAGGAGACCACCGCCTGCCACAATCTCTCACTGGCGACAGGGAGAGATCTCCGCCTATGATCGCTGAAAGCGTGTACCGTTGCGGGCCCCATGCGGCACACACTTAAATCAAAGATTGCCATACCGTGACCTTGCGTAACCGCCGTAATATAAGTTACGCAAATAATTGCACCTTTATATGCAAAAGAGGAAAACGTCTCTGTGGTTAAAAAAGTGCTCTCACGGACGTATATGTGCCCCTTATGTGGGGTATTATAATTGAATAATGTACGTTACTCATTGTTTCCTGCAATAACCATGAAAATATCTCTTTTAGTTTAGTAGGAGTAGCAAATTATAGGTGAAAATTTTAAAAAAGATGTATTGTAACTTTTAAACTTTCGCGATTCGAACACATATTTACCTCGAAGTTTCGGCCAATAGTTATATAGCGAAATTGTATGGACATAGACAAAGACACTAAATGGATATCATGTCAATTTTAGAACTTAATACTTTATTTATATACATAGTTGGGTGTGCGTTCGCCTTCTAAGCAGGGGTATCAGGTTCGATTCCTAGCGGGAACACAAGTTTTCTATCCAACGAAAGTTTATTTTTCTGGTGCTCGTTGTGACACAGGTCATCGAACTTAATGTGGGGCTGTTAGTGTGAAAGCGTTTATTTTATATTATATTTTAGTAGCCGTGCGCCGTGGCTTCGTCCGCATGTATCAAGTTAAAGAACAGCTTATGTGTTAATTCTAGGTATAAGCTATGTACATTTTATTCAAATCCGAACAGCCGTTACAGCGTGTAGAGAAAACAAAAATACTTACGTATACACACAAACTTTCGGATTTATAATATTTGTGTGATATATACATGATTAGAAATTAACCTTGTCAAGGAAACTTAAACATCTGAATCTGAGCGTTTGGCGTATACACTCGTCTTCAACGTAAACAATCGTAAAAAAAATGCAATAAAACGAAAGACAGAAAAGTAAAGAATAAAATAATGTTCTAACGTAACTTCCACGTTCCTAACGTATAAAAGTTTACTCAGACATCTCTCTTATTTTTAACTTAAGTACTAAGAAAACAAGCTAAGAAATTTCTGTTACAAACTGGGTATTTGCTTCCAGTAAGTTATACTAAATGCAGAAGCACTTTCTATTATCATAAGTTATTATAATATTAGAAGATTGCAATAAATGTGCTACAAACAAACTCGAAGAGTCTTTGAAGTACCATAACTTACCGGAATAGCTTAGCAATCATTTATATTTATAACTTCTCGTATAATAAAAACTATAACATAATTTTACTATTAAAGTTTTCTTGAGTTTGACACATTATCTAATATATAAAATTCTCGTGTCACAGTTTTCGTTGCCATACTCCTCAGAAACGGCTTGACCGATTTTGATGAAATTTTTTGTGCTTATCCGGTATCTATGAGAATCGGCCAACATCTATTTTTCATCATCATCATCACTTTTCATCATTATCAACGCGGGTGAAACCGCGGGGCGCAGCTAGTACTTTATATAAATGAAACGGCTTGACTCACGATTTAAGGTCGAACTAAGGTGTGAATTATAACACAGATTTTTTTTAAGCTACCATGGTCACTTTCACTACTATAAATATTTGTATCAATCAAAACAAACGAAATACATGGTAAATATCCCGTTATTGAACATTTATAAAACAGAAAATGCTTACCTGTCAGTCATAAAGTACTGAAAAAGTCGCGTTTTGGACATTGTACGACTAAAATAGAACGGGATTGCCACCGCGGCAATTTCGGCAAAGCAGCGCAATCTTTTAGTGGTGAGACATTGGACCCGTGGGGACCGGGAGATATTTTCAAAAATCTATCGGAGCGCTCGGGTCGAGGCGACGCGTGATCAAAATGCTGGTACTTATTTGGTTAAACCTATTAGCATTGAAATTCAGAGAGTTAATGCCGCCAGCATAATGGGAACTCTACCCACTTGCTTGAGCTCTTCGAGTTACCTATAAGTTTGATGCCTAACTTACGTCTTTGCTGCACTGACGTATATAGTTATAAGAAATATAGGCAATTGGCCCGTAGAAAGCAGCGATAAAAAAATTGTATATGTTTTGCTATAAAAAAAGATAACTGATATCTTTTGAGGACCCTTCTGATTACGTCAGAACGTTTCTCCATTTTATCATCTCCGGTTGAAGATCTAGAGACAGACTTAGGACAAGATGGAAAGACGTAGTGCTGGACACGAGGGAATGTGAGTAATACTAAACCGAAGACCAGGATAAAGTGAAGTAGAGAGAAAAGGTGGAAAGAGTGACACAACCATTTGGGATACAAATTGAGGAAGGGAGAGAGAGAAATAGATCATGAAAGTTTCTATTCCAATGACACACCTGGCATACCAGCAAGAAAAAGTTACCTCATGTTTTTATTTGTAACATCTTTGCTCCAAGTACGTATGTATGGCGGCAAGAATAAGTTTTTAGTGTTCCCTGTTATTTGTTTTATGTTCATATTATCTTTGTATTATTTGTAATATGTTTGTTTCAAGTATGTACATATCAATCCGGCAAGAATAAGTTTTTAGTGGTCCACATTACTTATTTTGTGTTTATATTTTTATTTTCTAAGTATTATAAATTTGTAACAGCTTTGCTCCAAATATGTACCTATCATACCGGCAAGAATAAGTTTTCAGTGGTCCCTACTTTTTCTTTTATATTTTTGCTATAAATTTTTTTTATTATATTATATACCTGCATGCATCGAACCTGCATCAATTGTTACATACTATACAAAATTCTCTCTTGCAATGCGATCATTGCAAGCGGACAAATATGTAGGTGCAAAATGGAATGGTTTTTACCTAATTCACGAAAATGTTCGTGCAATTTTCTGCCCTGACTTTAAATAATAAATTCAATTTATTTTACCCTTTCCTTATCAAAAAGAACAATGGATGCAATTTGCTTCTTTTGAATGAATTTGTTTGCGGTTTTGCTATTGCAAATTTAACAATAGACGGTTAGCTTTGAAATACTAATAAAATTAGAAGCTGTAGAAGTTACCTGAAAACGATAGAACTTTCTAGGAAAGCTTGAGTTATACTTTAATTATTATCTAATTAAATTATAAGATATTAGCTATACTCGACATGCGTTGCAATTGTGCGTGAAAGAAAAAGCATTTAACCTCTCTCACGTTTTTGGTCGCCTAGTACTTTTAATGCCATACTAAACACTAATTATTGACTTAATTATTATCTCCTATGTTTATTTGCATAATTTAATTGCCTATTTATTTCTTACTATACCTATACATCTTTACAGCAAAGACCTGAGCTACCTACAAGGCACCGAGCTTATATAGGTCTCTCAAGTGCTCATGTTATAAATAATCGAGATTCCATGACTATAAATAGTATTTTTGAGAATTTACAAACGATCGTGCTTTTATGACTATGAATTGTTTTTTTACAATTTTACAATAATCGAGCTTTCATGATTTTAAAATTGTTTTTTTTTAGAATTTTTCAATAATTCTAGCTTTTATGACTTTGATATTTTTTTTTAGAATTTTACAAATAATCAAGATTTCATGAATATACATTGATTTTTTTAAATTTTACTAATAATCGAGCGTTCATGACTTTAATATTGATTTTTTTTTAATTTTACATTTAATCGAGCTTATATGACGATACATAGATTTTTTAAAATTTTACAAATAATCGAGCTTTCATGACTTTAATATTGAAGTTTTTAATAATTTACGAATAATGGAGCTTTCATAACTTTAATTGTTTTTTTTTATTTTTACAAATTATCGTTCTCCGCAGTCCGCAACCTCTGGAACTGTTTGCCAAAAACGGGCGTACACCATACCGTTTTACTGGTTCTAGAATTTATATTGCAGCCTTTCGCCGCACTAAATGAAAAAGCATATCATAAAGTGGGCACATCCATAGCTACGCGCTAGAGCAACGTAGTTCGTACCCATTCTAAAACCAAATCGAAAGTGCTCTGGACGACTGCACACTAAAATTATTAATTCAACAGCTGAACTAAAATGCTGAGACAAAAGTAAACCGAGCGGTGAAATTGAGCATGAATTTGTAAATCTAGAAAGGATCATGAAAAGAATATTAAAACACGAAAAATAAGAAATAAAAGAACGGATTTCAGGTTTACAGTTTCATTCAAATAATGGCGGTATAACATCTAACCGAGTTAAAGAAAATGTTTTCACGGTGGTAGAACTCTATTTGCAGAGTTAAGAATTATAATCGATCAATCAAATTAATCAATCAAAATCGTTTATTCACATAGGCCCCAAAGAGGCACTCATGAAAGTTAATGATTCTATTGCCAGATTCGCAAAATTACAGCCATCTTGAGAAGAACCTGGCAAGAAACTCGGCGGCGCATTTTTTTCCATTAATTTTTTTTTAAAACATTCCTAATCTCTAATACATAATTTTATTAACCTAGGTGTTATTATTTTGTAGTCGCTAGAAAGAGCTTGTGCAGTTTGCAGATCAGACCAACGTCATCCATTTATGGTTGACATACGTCATATCCGCTCGAAGCGTTTTACTTCTACATTTATTATCCGTACAGCGAAGGAGTGGAACTCACTGTCCGCGTCCTTGTTCCCCGAACAGTCAAGTCTGGTAGTAGTATAATCTGGGAGTCTTCAAGTCTAGACTGAATAGGTGTCATATATAGGTGTGAATAAGTGTAAGATCTTCTAGGTAAGCATTCTTCATCTTCGGCCGCATCGTCACTTTCCATCAGGTGAGATAGCGGCCAAATGCTTACCTATCTGTCAAAAAAACCCTATTTCTCGTTTTTTTATGATTCGTAACGTCAGTTCACACACTTTTGATGTCATTGATTGGTCAATTTTCTTAACGGTAGCCGAGCTTGTTATGGATGTCACAGAAACGTCAAAATGACTGCAATCAAAAATAATATCTTATTTAACTATAACGAACTAATAATTAATATATGGAACCTTAAGAGTGTACAAAAATTAAATCAAATCAAATCAATCAAAATGTATTTATTTGTCAGAGTATGGCAAGTAATTAATTGTGGGACATAGTATTAGTTTCACATACTCTACCGTTTCCGGTGTACAAATATTTAAATGTGGATATCAAATAAGTAACATTACAAATAATAGTATTAATTTTGGAATATTGGATGAAAATTAGTATATAAGTCAGAAAATCATGTCACTAGAGAATATAATATAAATTATGGTGAGATATCAAATAAGTAAAATTAATAATTAAGAATGTCAGTTGTATGTATAAAATTTAAATAGTATATTACCAATTATCATGTCATTCCAATTTGTCATCCATAAATTAACCCCCCACAATAAGTTCAATGACATGTGCCGCACAATCACAACCAGAACCACTAATTTTCCTTGTGGAGTAAACTTGTGTTCTCGCCGGGCATCGAACCCGACACCCTTGCTTAGAAGGCGGACTCGCATTTAACTAAGCCAACGGGCAGTTCAAGCTGAAGGCTAGATAGACCCTCTTATACCTTTTCTGTACCTACATCTATTTTACCAGACAGAATAAAGAGGTCCTCACTAAACATCCTGCTATTTGTGGACTGAGTCGAATTTTACGGCACTCGTTAATTTCGGTTGGACTGTTAAACCCTTTCACAGGGTTCTAGGTTTTATGACAAACATTTGCTGTACCAAGGTTGTGAATGAAGCTGAAATGTTAGTAGGTACTTTGGTACTGTAGCATACCGCGAAATGGACACATTAGTTACGTCGTTGTTTATATTTTTATAAGAAAACCGGGTCTTTCCGCGCTTTTATTTACACACACACCACGCACAAACACTCACAGAAGTATTAAGCTATTGCATAGCTTCTATCGCGGGCCTTTAGCGTGGAGACCGAATCCAGAAATTCCGTAACGAAAATAACCTAACACCCCCCACTCCGACCGGCACAGCGGTGATACTTTTTAGTTTTGCCATCTATCGATGAATAGCAGAACTTTTAATGACTTTTTTGAAATATCACGCTTGTCTCTTTAGTTCAGCAACTCGCCTCTAGGTGGCAGGAAAAAAAATACTGCATAAATAAAATAAATAAATAATTATAATTGCATAAGTTGATAAAAAATGCTATGCAATAGCTTTACCGCGCAGTCCCCGAGTGCCACATGTCTTTTTTTTTTTTATTCTTAGTGTAAATTAAATTCTAATATAGGATAATCAGATGTAGGTAACATATTTATAATTTTAAACGTATATCATTCCAAACTAATATACTATAAATCATTTAATATTATTAATTATTGTACAAACCATCTAGGAGTTCTAGGGCACAATATTCTAAATATATTATATACTAGCTGACCCGCCCGGCGTTGCCCGGGTAAACAAAAGCTTACATATAAACGCTTTCTCACTCACAGCCCCACTGTAAAAGTACTATAAGTTGTGTCGTGGGGCCGTAAACAATTAACACCACACACACAACATTCACGTCATACCCAGAACCAGAAACATAAACTGCCCGTGGGGAAAAACTTTTGTTATTGTGTTCCCACCGATATTCGAACCCGCTGCTTTAAAGACGAACGCGCACTCATCTACGCCAGTGGGTAGTTCAAAGTTCAAAGATTCCCCACCCTGCGTCGCCCGGTTAAAAAATCTACACATAAACACTTCCACATTCACAGCCTCACACTAAGTTCAGTGACTTGTAGCGTGGGGCCGTAAACATCCAAGATTGACAACATATTAAAAACCAGGAACACAAATTTCCCGTAGGGAGAAAACTTCTGTTACCACCGCGAATCGATCCCGCTGCTTTGAAGGCAAACGCGTACCCATTTACGCGAGTAGATAGTTCAAAAGATGACCCGCCCGGCGTCGCCCGGTTAAAAAATATACAAATAAACACACTTCCACATTCACAGCCCCACACTAAGTTCAATGACTTGTATCGGGGGGCCGTAAACATCCAAGATTCACAAAGTATTCACAACATACTCAAAACCAGGAACACAAATTTCTCGTGGAGAGAAATTTTCTAGGTAAATTACCACCGGTAATCGAACCCGCTGCTTTGAAGGCGAACGCGCACCCATCTACGCCAGCGAGCAATTCAAAGTTCAGGAACGACCCGCCCGGCGTCGGCCGGGTAGTAAATATTAAAAAACATACCCATAAACACTTTCACATTCACAACCCCACACTAAGTTCAATGACTTGTATCAAGGGGCTGTAAACATCCAAGATTCACACAACATTCACAACATACTCAAAACCAGAAACACAAATTCCCGTGGGAAAACACCTGTGTTCCCACCGGGCATCAAACCCGGTGCTTTAAAGGCAAACGCCCACCTAACTACGCTAGCGGGCGGTTCAAAGTTCAATGATAAGACTAAACAAAAAAAACAGTCGAATTTATATCCCCCTTCCTATGTTAGTCGGTTCAAAACATAGACGTATGCCGGATTACGCAGTAACTGTACCATTCTGTGATCCACCGTTTTCACCCTCAAATAAACTTAACGATTTCTCCTAGACTATAGGTCCAAATTATGTGCAGTAAAGAGCAAATTGCATCTACCTGAACTACGTAAGCCGATGAAATAGGTTTTTTTGATAAGGATAATATTAAATACTTAAAAATACGAAATAGAAGCCGCTATTTTTTAATGTGTAGGAATTCGTAGTACGTGTCGGTACATTTCTGACCCGTCCCGTTCACGGGCGGGCTCCCGTGAAACTAATTTCACGATTTCTCATAGACTATTTATCCAAATCATATGCAGTAAAAAGCAAATTGTATCTACATGAACTACGTAAGACGATGAAATAGTTTATTTTGATAAGGATTAATACTGAATGTCTCAAAAAGCCAACTAAACAGAGGCCGCTTTTTTTTCAGATTTTTAACAAAGAAGAGTATTTTTTCTGAGCTATACATACATGTTAGATATATGCTGTCGCGGACTTTTTTGTAAAACTCACGAAGGCCAACATTTTTGCCATACATTGTATTCAACTATGTCTTACCGTTTAGTCAGCGTACGCCGATAAAGCGGAAAGTTAGAAAATTTTTCTCCGACTTGTCTTACGAATATTATTATTTCGAACTGATAACTAACTTTTTTCCCGACAAAACATAGCCTATGACACTCAGTGAAAGTGTAGCTATCTATTGGTGAAAGAATTTTCAGAATCGGATCAGTAGTTTCAGAGATTACCTTTTACATACAAACAAACAAACAAACAAACAAACTTTACCTCTTTATAATATTAGTATAGATATATAATATTATATATATATAGTAAGTATATATAGTATAGAAAACATCAGTTTGGGGGAAGTACTAGTACAAGCTTTGCTTAGTGTGGGTGTCTGAGACTTACATAATGTTGTTGTTAAAGGTTGCATTTTATTACAAATGTACCTATAGTTTGTATATTATAAAACATATTAGTATTTTCAAATTAATATTATTTTGACTAACCTCAATGTGAACACTCTCTCAAAAGTACAAACTAACATTTCACTTAAATAAATAATGAAATAGACACATTAGTAACTTCGTTGTTTCCTTTTTGTGGACACGGCGAATAGGTTGACCCCTTCAGATCCCTCGGGTGCCTTATCATTTGACACTTTACATGCAGTTTACATTACGTTACTTACGAAAAGGTAAGTTTGTAGTCAATCGCTATCTACAAATAGTTTGAACGCAAGCAAAGCTTAAAAAAACCGACTTCATCGCTTTATCTTCGTAACTTTGATCAGATTAGATGTACTATACTCGCATTATTGAAGATATTTCAAGAACTACTGACCAGTTCTTGATTAAATTTAAATGGGACCAATTGTTAAGCAACAATACTCAAACAAAAAAAAATTCATAATCGGTGCACGCGAAACGAATTAATGAGATAACACACATAAAAAAATTAGTACCTCCTCCTTTTTTTGTAAAGTCGGTAAATAAACCGACTACACCGCTTTCTCTTCGGAACCCTTGATTAAATGAATGACATTTGCATTACTAAGGATAACTCAAAAACTACTAGTCTGATGTAGATCAAATTTAGATTGGACCACTTGGGAAGCACCAGCTTCCAAACAAAAAAACAATCATATTTTTTTTATTATTTGAAGCGAGTTATTAATCATATTTGTTTTGCTTACAGGTAAAATTATTTCCTGATACCATTTCGTAAGTAGATACAAAAACCTCATCTAAAGATTATTCAATCCTACGGTACGGAGACCTCAACATTATTTTGTAAGTAACTTTGTACAATTTATTATAAGAAGCCATACATCTGCACAAGAAAATGTACACATAATGTCTCAGATATAAGAGAAAAAGAAGAATAAAACTAACGTGCTCTATTATGCAGTCATATTGAACACAGCTTTTCATAGTAAGTAAATAAAATTTAAATGAGAATGGTTGCTAACCAACTTTATATCGTCATAGATTCTAAATGATCATTTGAAATGAAAAATGTTAAAAGAAAGTAAATGATAGAGGTAAAAGGAACTAAATATGATTTTCAAATATCTATTCAGTTCGTTGACTTTCATTTTTTACAATATGGAGTCTGGTGGTTACAATATAGAGTCTGGTGGCCACATATATAGAATATATTAACAATAACCAAAATTATTATTATGACGCTATAAAGATATCTAACTACCTAGCCCTCAAATCAATATATGCATGTCACTATTATGACCAAGTGTGTGAACTATATTGATACACTTAACCCTACATCTGTTTATACCTACACTTGAAGCAAATTAATGCATTTCATTTCATTTCAATATTACATTTTGATAACTATCATGTGACACCTGCACAGTTAAGACAAATCAATTGACGTAAGAATCATCAAAATCGGCCTACGCGTTTGGTCTCTAGAACGCCACAAAGTTAAAAACATACATACCTACATATGCTGATAAATACATTACCCTCCTTTGCGTTGCAGTCAGGTAAAAATTTAATACTTTTTCATATATTTTTTTTTTCAATCTGAAAACTCTGATCCCACCTCCGACAGCGACAACCTATTACAAATATTTGTGTGCGAGTGTATAGGTATGTAAGTGATTTGCAGTTGCGAGTAGTCTCAAGATCAAAATCAAAATCATTTATTCACATGGGCCCAAAGAGGCACTCATGAAAGTTAACTCTACTGCCAGATTCAGAAAATTACAGCCATCTCGAGAAGAACCTGGCAAGAAACTCGGAGGCGTATTCTTTCATTATATTTAAAAAAAAATTTAACAATATAACATGAATTATATTAACCTTACCTAGGTTAATATAATTCATGTTATATTGTTAAATTTTTATTTATATTATGTAGTCGCTAGAAAGCGCTTGTGCAGTTTGCCTCCATGCATCCTTGTCATTAATGTAGTCAATCGTTTTATAATAAGCTTTCTGTTATTTCTCATCTGTTCAGTAATACAGACTACTAAGTTTATTTAGGTTACGGCACGAGTTGTAGTCAGAACATAAAACATCACCGCATTATCTAATTAGAAAAGGTTTTTGGAAAGAAAACTAAGAAAATGTAACTAAGTAAAATTCAGGACGGACCGTACTTAGCCGGGCCTATTTACTCAAGCCGAAACGAGTCACCAAGTAACTGTTGACTCATTCGAACTAAGCGTTTGCTCCTGACACTGTATGTAAATATAGCACCCGATATGCGAATCGAAATAGACGTGAATGTAGACAAAGAGACCACGTGCAATTTGATAACATGGTTTGATGTTTTGAACTGTACGCTGACGTAGTGACTGCTAGCGCGACCCTATCTTGCCCCACTTCGGCGAGGGACTGCTCACGGGGGGGTTTTTAGTGGGTTCAAGCCCCACATACCCCTTTCCTTCACCCCCAAAAAAAAAATTTGGTTGCGCCGTCGCCTTCGATGCTGGTATCTGGTAGCTGGTATCGTGTTGGATTCTCCTCAAGGGCATTTTGAGTTATATATTAGTAATAATACAAAAAATCAAACATTTTAAACTACAAATTGGTGGCGCGCTTGCCGGATTGAATTCAAATTTAAATAGAGTATCATAATTTTTTATTTCTTTGTTTTTTCGAACGGACTACTTGCTTTGGGCTGTGTGTAGTCTCTGCAGCTACTTGCTGCTGGCTGTGTGTAGCCTCTGCAGCGTCACCGGGCGGGAGGGCGAGCGCGAAAGGCGCTCCGCCGCAAAAGAGGGGGTGTAAGTATCCTTAAAAGGGTTACACGAATTATAAAATATTTCCAAAAAGGTTTCCATAATTATGTCCTCAACAATTAAATAAAATTGGTTTTCGTGTAGATTCTGTCGTAGCATTACATCTTGCTACTTTAAGTATTTTTAGTTAGGTACCAGCTCCCGGCCTACCGCGGGTCACCCCGCTGACATTTTCCATCGACACGTGCCATGTAAACGTTACCTTATACTGACCACGTGACCGTAAACGATGACATTTTGAGCTGACCTTTTTATTATGAACATTGTGGGCGATTATTAATTTTTATAAATATATTTTACACAAGCCTAGTGATCGCTGATTATATATACAAGGTTACTTTGAATTAGCGCTCCATACTCCACAGGGGGGTAATAATTGTGCTCTTGGTCGGTGTGTGATGTGAATGTTTCCGGCACCCACGATACAAGTCTTTGAACTTAGTGTGGGGCTGTGAGTGTGAATTAAAAAAAAAATTTGGTTGTAATCGTAGCTCGGCACTTTACAAACTAATCAAAAAAAATGTTTTTAATTTTTTTTACATATTTTTTTTGGTGTTGCATTATCGATACCCGACCTCCCTGTAAAGTATGGAACACTAATTCAAAGTAACCTTGTATAATCGATTATGTTCTCTATATTTTGTCGCAATCCCTTTTAGTCGTCAATCGTCTTGTAGAATAAAAGAGGGACTTTAATGATTGGCATCATGATTACCAGACTGCGCGACGCAGAGGGGGGATAATATGTATATCAGCCTATATGTTTGTTCGTTTCTGGTACTCTAGACCCTAAATGCTTGGATTGATTTAGATGATTCTTACGTCAGATAAAAAATATCATTCATTTCATTTGATGCCCATATTGTAGGAATGCATTAAAAATTACTTGTCCGCCATTTTGTGTGTTCCGCCATATTGGACTTAGAATGACGTCACACAGCTAACCATGCATTGTCATCCAAACTAAACGTGTATACAAAATTTCAGCTCAATCAGCTGAAGATATTTGCTACAAAATTGAGTTGCAAGATTCCATCCGAACAAACATACATACAGTGGAAGCTAAATAAAGCATAGTGGAAATATATACTACGATAAAAACTTGTAAAAACCAGTAAAATTTGGACGAATTCAACGATACGAATATAACGTTTATATTTCCATCCAAAGGTTGTCTGGAAGAGATCGCTCTTAGCGATAAGACCGCCCATTGTACCTATCTTTATAAGTTTCTCTGTAAGTTCTATTTATCTTTTGGTGTCAATAAAGAGTTTTTGTATTGTATTGTATTGATACCCAATACGTTACAATTGCTATATTAGTTTTGGACGCTGTGACAAACGAACATACATACATACAGAGCTAAAACCCCACAATTATATTGAACTGCCCATTAGCTTATTTGAATGCGCGTTCGCCTTCTAAGCAGGGCTATCGGGTTCGATTCCCGGCGGGAACACAAGATTTCTCCACAAGGAAAATTTGACTTTCCGGTTCTGGTTGTGATTGTGTGTATGAATGTCGGCACCCGCGACACAATTCATCGAAATTAATGTGGAGCTGTGATTGTGAAAGCGTTTATGTTATGTTTATATTCGTCGTCTAAGTTACTAAGTTACTCAAAACTATAAACGGCACAGGAATGCGAAGTTCACTCTCAACTTTGTGCTATAAAAAGCTTCACGATCGTCTCTAAGCTGAAGTTATTCCTGTAACTTGTGTCTACTTAGTTTCACTTTACAATTCTAAGCGTAATAAATGTCTGAGTTATATTCTTGAAGATATTGATTTGTTCAATTACATTATTATTTTCGGATGTGGTGTTTAATTATTTATTTACTAGCCGTGCCCTGCGGCTTCGCCCGCTATTATCAACTTAAAAAGTAGCCTATGTAGGTATAATCTATGTACATTCAAAATTTCATACAAATCCGTTCAGCCGTTAAAGCGTGAAGAGGGAACAAACGCACTTACACACGAACTTTCGGATTTATAATATTAGTAGGATTAAAAATTTCAATTACTCCTAGTATTACAGGAGTATCCTAATGCAATAGTGTAAGTCAACATCAGTACTTATTTCTATTATTATTATTCATTGCATTATTATAATATATAGTCAATTATTATTCTGATTAATTCTTACAAATAACAAACAACATCGTCTTTTACATTCCGAAACTGAACATATATATAGGAGTTTTGCCGCGAAAGTGAAAAAAATGCCGTTGTTGATTTTGTAAAATTTTCCAAAACCTGTGATTCTCCGAGTGTTAATGTGTAATAATGGTGGATTATTAACCGTTAATACTTAGTGAACGTGCATAAGTGTAGGCAAATCATACAAAGTTGAAAAATGTGATTTTCACCTTCGCTCCAAAACTCCAATAGAAGTTCTAGTAAAGTTTCTACCACTTTACTAGGGCATGACTTGACTACGACTGGACCTTGAATCTTTTACTTGACTTTGACTGTGACTTGTGACTAGGACCTATAATATGAAATACACTTGAAATATATTATCACTTGACACTGGCTAAATGCATAAGATTGCGAAGCCAAAACTAAGGAAAAAATAAAAAACATATATATAAGTATTTTATTTTCTGCAACTTGATTTAATAAGTGCATCAGTGCATGTATTTCGGTTTTGGCTTGACCAATTTCGATAAAATTTATATGGGACCAGCTCTGAAGTATACTTTGATTCAGAATTGGCGAAGATATTGCGTAACATACAAACAAAAAAAACATACAATCGAATTGAGAACCTCCTTTTTTGAAGTCGGTTAAAAATAAATCATCTTTAGAAAGAACTTATTAAAAGGTTGCAAGGTCGTAAATCGCGTATCAATCCGTGATCAAACAGTCCGTGATCAGAATACGACCCGCAAATCAGTCGGCGTGCAAGCCCGTACATCAGTGCGACGGATCATCGCTCTCGCCAACTGATTTATATGCCGACTCTACAGGATTAGACAGACACTTCGAGTACACAAAACACAAGACGACATTTTAAGAATAACCAGCTGTAATATATATAATAGACGCTTTCACACTCACAGCCCTACACTGAGTTCGATGATTTTTGTCGTGGGTGCCGGAAACATTCGCAACACATATACAGTCACAACTAGAACCAGAAACACAAGCTTTCCTTTAGGAGAAAACTTGTGTTGAGCGCGGAATCGAACCCGATACCCCTGCTTAGAAGGCGAACGCTACCCAACTAAGCCAACCGGGCAGTTTAAACTCAGAATAAAACAAACTATACCCCGCATACGTAGCAATGCCACGTAAATAAAAGCATTGTTGTGTAGTCCTTCCACTTGGCCTCTATTGCCGTGGTGGGAATTTGGCCTTCTGGTTCTTCCAGTCTGCCTGGGCTGGGCGCTGGGAGCAGTTACTCCCAGGGAATGTGTCGAACGCGTCGGTGGTGGTCGTCGCGCTCTGGTGAGGTCCGGTGTTTTAAAGGGGGGGAAGAGCTCGGGCTGGGCTTGAGCCATCTTGCTCCGAACTACCCCCCTTGTGTGGTCGTGTTTAGTCCTCCTCTGTTCGTACTGGGCCGGAGTCAACCTCAGGGATGTTCGTGCCTGTCAGGCGCGGGTGTGAAGCCCGAGGGTCTCACGGCCTTTCCTGGGACGGGTCGGTGGTCGCGTGTCTCGTCCGGTGTTATCATCATGTAGGTCTCATCTTCTGTTGCCGTCACTTGCCCTTAAAAGCATTTTACTCTTTCACGTTTATGGTTGCCTGGTACTTTACCAAATTTGAGTGACGTATTCCTGTCCATGAGTAAATGTTTTTTATGCTAGAATTAATATTTATTCTACTTAAATATTAAACTTGGTTATATAACCAAGTTTCTACCACTAACTAGGGCATGATTTGACTGTGACTGAAACATGATTCTCCTACTTGACTTTGACTGTGACTGAACCATGACTCTCCTACTTGACTTTGACTGTGACTAGTGACTAGGACTGGTATTATGAAATACCTATCTAGCTTGAAAAATATTTATTATCATATTCATTATCCATCAATATTCATTATTTATACGCCAGTGTTAATTACACTAGCGTATAGATTGCGAAGACAAAATTGAAAATAAAAAAAATTAGGCGTTCCTCTATTATGTTGGCCAGTCTGCGCCAAAAAAAGTTATTGAATTTCCTCAAAACACTTTTTGAATGAAGTTATGGACGTAGATAAATAATAAATAAACGAACATTTAACCAACATGTTTGATCCCATAAATCTCTATCTAAAAGGATAATCTTAATACTTTGATCAAACCACAGTTCCAAATCAAAATCCTTGGATCAAACGGCTCAAGTACCTTTCTATTCATACTTTTTCATAAACTGTTATCTATCTTTGTTAGTATATATATAAAATTTACGGGCAACCCTGTTGCCATAGTGGCTATGTCTTTGGTTTCTACACCGCGGGTCCCAGTGGCGGATCTAGAATTGTTGTTTGGGAGGAATAGACCCCGCTGAGGGTAAGTATTTTTCTGATGCCCAAACGTCCGCGGTGTTGCTTCCAAAAAAATATTTGAGTAATAATTACCACGAGACAAGATTTGTCAAGGTAGAGCTTCGATGATCCGCTACTGGCGGGTCCTAAGTTGCTGTTCCTAATAAAGTACAATACAATAATTATTTATTGCACACCAAATAAAAGTAACATTATAAAACTTAAAATAATACAGTTATATGAGGTAGTACAATGGGCGGTCTTATCGCTTTAAGCGAATTCTGCCAGACGACCTTTCGATGGACAGAAAATGTGCAGGATTATTTCGGTTGGTGTGGCGTTATACTAATATATAATATATCTAAATAAATACATAAAAAAAACATACATAATACACATACACACTATATACAGCAACAACAACAAACGCATTCACACTCACAGCCCCACACTAAGTTCCAAGACTAGTAGCGCGGGTGCCGGAAACATTCACATCACACACACATTACACCCAGAACTAGAATTGGGATGGAATTTGTGCTCCTGCCGGGAATCGAACCCAGACTCCACGGCGCAGAGGGCGGAGACCTGCCCACAGCGCCACAATATATATATAATATACTAGCGATCCGCCCCGGCTACGCCCGGGTGTGATAAATGAAGAACCGGTCGACCGATTTTGTGCAAACTGCACATAAACCATCTACTAAATAGTCCGAACAAAGCCTAAACACACTTTGGATAGGTGAGCCCGTTCTTGAGTTATAAAATTACAACGAATAGTGGCATTGATTTTTATATTTATAGATAGAAACCTACATAAACAGCTAACAAAATAATTTTAACTACTTATAGATGGACTGATAAATATTCTAGGCCTTTGGTATACTGGACTACAGCATTCACTTACTATATATCAAGTGAGCAAAAATAAAGCATTTACAAACTAACAATTTATTTTCTATTTTGCTCTTATCTCTGGTCCGATTGCCTATATTACCTAAAACAAAGCTAAAACTCTATATCTAATAGGTAACTCAAGTGATCAAGCCCACTACCAGCGCGTAGGGTTCCCATCATGCCAGCGCATTGCCTCTCTGAATTGCAATGCTATACGTTGAGCTTGATATGCTGAGCCAAATAAGTACCAGAATTTTGATCACGCGTGTTGACCGAACCAGGTTCTCAGATATATTCTTGAATTAAAAGACACACACACATATTTCTGCTTCGTACCTTTCGTATCACAGCTTAAACTTCCTTATGCTGTGAACCTGCCTACTATCTACAAATAAAAACTTGTCTAATAATATACGGTAATAATAATTAATAACACATCTTTCATTATCCTCGAGTATGTCGATAAATTCCTCATCAATCTTTGTCAAGGCACATCTAATGTCCCATCTGTCATCCTGAACTATTACTTCCTATGAAAAGAAACAGAGAGTTCAAACAATCGATGACCACTACTTGACCTCTATAGAAATAGAAGAAAAAAAAATTGTGCATTACCGAAATCTAGTTTAGCTTCTGTCTTTTTAAACCAACTTAAAAAAAGGAGGTAGTTTTCTATTTAACGCTATATGTTTTTTTTTGTTTAACTCGATTACTCGTATCCGTTTGAGCCGATTTGGAAAATTGATTTTTCAGTTTGAAAGTGTCAATTTGGTCACATTTAAAAGAACTCAAGATCTCATCAAGGGTTCCGTAGATAAAGCGGTGAAGGCAGTTTTCTGAAGATAGTTTAGCTAACATTCTAACTTAAATGTTTAACACTTATAACAAAGCTGTGATAAAGTTCTTATATAATCACATGATAAAGGATATATTAACGAATATTTAAAAATAAAATACTTTTTAAGCTGTCAGATTCTTTATTATTAGTAGGTATATTGACTTGTTCCTTTTGAGGTACTGTACCTTAAAAAAACTCACGTGTGTTACGGCCTTTATTAAATTATTCATCAATGTTATGAAAATAACAGAGACCACTAAAGCCATAAGTATTCTAAACTTTCGAGATGTTGCAGCCTTTGAAGATCAGAATATCCCCAACTATAACAATATATGGGCCATATTATATACTTCAGCGGGTCTAAACGTTGAGTTATAAAACTGTATTACAAGAGGTGACATAATAGCAAGGTAAAAAGTATTCTTCATTGTAGCTTTTTTTTTTGAGGGGAAATGTGTAGGACTTTCTTTCCTACACAGGGGTGAAGGAAAGGTATGCGTGGGGCTCTAAAACCCCCCCGTGAGTGGCCCTCGACAAGGTGGAGCAAGATAGTACCTAACCTAGCCTAAAACCGCGGCGCACCAGCTTTAAATGATGGTACCTTATTAGAGCGACATAATCAAATTTTGATTAAGCTCTTTAAATAAATAAATTTAAAAAAAAAAAAAAGCTTTAAATGATAGAATAAGAATAAGAATCATTTTATTGTACACAACTGGAAAGGGAAAAGGGAGGAAGGGAAATTTAATAACATTTTTGATTTAATTACATTCATTTTATTTACATTTTTACTAGTGCGAAGAACGCTATGCACGAGTTATTCCTACCTAATCATCCCGTAATTTACTTATTTCAATTGTATAAATGTATTTTTTTGCCACCTGTAGAGCCTTGTTAATGGCTCTTCTTAAGTTCAAGTTACGTTTATTTTGTAATGATAGCTGAAAGCCACCCAAATACAACAAAAAAAAATAATAATAACTCGCGGACTGATAACTCCTGCCTACATTTTGCTTAGTTTTAAAACTTTTGACGTTATTCCTAATAGCTTTTTTAAAATAATAACAGTTTGATTTGATATTGGTTGTTCAAGTACAGGATATATGGCGAAAAATACAGTTAATATCACTTCTAGTTTTATAGCTTAATGGCTATAACTATAACAACATAAAGTGAAGCTTGATCCTCTCCTTCCGACGTTGAGAAAGTACGGAGTTCCCGGACTTACCCTCAAATATAAACAGCTTACTAGTGTGGTAAAGCTTGTGTCACACCTGCCTAAAAAATCTCAGGTGTAGGCAGTGTAAGCGCACAAATTTACTAGTATGTTCATAAATTCGTGTGTATTTGGGCAGTTCAATGTCTATATTTCAATACATTTTGATTTCTTCCACTTGCCAATTGTGGCGTGGTGGGTTTTGGCCTTAGTTTCTCATTTTTGCCGCTGGGAGCAGCTACTCCCAAGGAACGTAGCAAATAATAATAATAATAATCTGGTGTGGTGAATTTTTGTTTCTGGAGACCCGGTCTGGGCTTCTGAGACCCATTCTGGGCCCGTTCGGTCCTTGCTGAACTTTTTGGTTAGGTTCGAACGTCGGTGCCGAGTTTAGGCCGCCTGGGCCTCTTCTAGGCCTATCTCTATCTTACTTAAAACGTACACTTAATCTTACTCGATCCTAAATAGACAAAAAGATATATTATGCCTGCCTTGAAGTTTTACGATTCTATTTATACTAAACTACAGACACATATCGGGTTAGAGTTCTAGTAGTTTTATTCATTTACTTAAATAAAATCGGATCATTGTAGTTTTTTTTAAATAACATAAAACAAGGTAATATGAGCCACTCGCTGGCATACTTAGGTGCACGTTCACCTTCTAAACACCAAGTATCGGGTTCGATTCTGGCTGGAAACACGTTTTTTCTCCCCAATGGAAATGTATGTTTCTGGTCCTAGGTGTAATTGTCTATGTGATATAAATGTTTCCAGCACGACACGTCATCTAAATCATCGAAATTTGGGCTGTAAGTGTGAAAGTTTCAGATATATTAGTAGATTAATTTAAACACGATAAAATATAACACGGTGTCATGTAATGTATTATGTAAACTATTTATTATTTCATTGCCCATTAACTAAGTACACTCTATTTATAGTTAATTGAAAATAAAATCCTACCTACCCACTATTATATTAAATTAATTCTTTTCTTATGTTCTTGCTTACATTAAGTAATTTAAGTTGGAAGAACCTGAATCTCACAACACAGGATTGCCTAGTGTGAGATACAGTGGTCACTGTAATAATTACTGTTGCTGACGTCGTGAACCAATTCCTAAGTGTCCTAGAATAAGTGTAATATCTAAGTTTTTCTGAAGAATAAATATTATATTATATTATTAAAAAGTTACTTAAATTCCAGAACTTTTTGTGGTAACTCGAACGTAACGAACAGAATTAATAATAGTCCAACTTATAATATAGTGTTACATCATTAAAACTTAAGAAAATATTGATACAGTTGATGGAAGTTTAAAAGTCATAGTAACAAGTTTGTAGAGTATCATTTTCCGAGAGGGTGTTGTTTAGATCACTTTAGATGCTTAGTAAAAGTTTCTTTCATAAAATCTTAAGTTACATAAAATTATGTTGAAATAGGAACTTTATGTATCACAGACTTTTTTTTATTTTTTTATTTTATTTGTGACAGGTTTGTGTTTGACCACTATCTCACCTGATGGTAAGTGACGATGTGATCGAAGCTGGTAAACACACTAGACCTGGAATACGCAGGCTCTCAAGGATAATTGCCGGAACACCGTATTTGGCTTGGCGGCAGACTTCCAACTTGATGGTGGTAAGCTTCTTTGGTAGCAAGCCAGGCGAGCAACTCACAAAATGCTCTACCACCTCTCAAATGTCACCTGTTTAGCACCACCCGGGGACCACGTGTAGGGAGTCAGACTTAAGGGGTATCCTCCTACGGACGTGGGTGACTCAGTCCCCAAAAAAACTTATAAGTAGATCTTTCTAGAAGTACTTTTTGAAATGTGTTTTCTTGATTTTCTTACAAGTCGTCTTTGAGAATAAATGCGCGACAGTCTTTAAGTTACGAACAGGTATCTTCTAGCTAAACATGGTCCATCTCGATCGCATCATCACTTACCATCAGGTGAGATAGTGATCAACCGCTTGCACATCCTAATAAAAATCATTTAAAAAAAATGTATATCGAGGTCACACATTTTTTTTTTGTTGATCGAGCGAGATATATATTAGTTGACTTGGAAGGTTCAGCACTTTGTCCGTCCGTCAAAAGCATTTAGCCGAGTCTAAACCATGCAAGCTAATAACTTCAATTTTTTAGAGAATATGTAAAGCTATGACGACCCAGTTGGCGCAGTGGACAGGTGCCCGCCCTATGCGGCGTGGGTCCTGGGTTCGATTCCCGGCAGGAGCACAAATTCCTTCTATTAGAAGGCGATATTTGTGCTTCTGGTTCTGGGTGTAATGTGTGTGTGTGATGTGAATGTTTCCAGCACCCACGATACAAGTCTTTGAACTTAGTGTGGGGCTGTGAGTGTGAATGCGTTTGTTTTTTGTTTTATGGCCCAAAGCTAGAAATGGCAATTAAAATATTTAGGTGACACACATACACGTAACTTGGGTGCACAATGTTTTTTATTGTACATATGCTTAAATACATACGGTGCTAAAATCTTAGCCCTCTTTTTTGCTTCACCGTAGTTGGGTAAAAATACCTACCAATCATCCTAAGATTTTTTACCTGTACATAATTTGTGGTTCTAGTGAACATGGGTGGGACATAATATTGTCTAGAAGCGTTTAAGGTAATTGCCATGACCGCTACCAGCACTTCTGAGCCGACAATTAGTCGCTGCTAATCGTACCTACTTATGTTATACCATAATATCTTCTTTATACCTACTATAATTCTACTGTACGTGTGTATGTAACTGAACTCCTCCTAAACGGCTGGACTGATTTGAATGAATTTTTTGTATGCGTTTGGGTGGCACCCTGGATGATTTAGATTCACAAATCAGCCCGGCAGATGGCGCTGCAGGGGTTGCACACTGGCGAAGCCGGGGCGAATCACTAGTGTTATGATATTATTTATATGTTATGCTACATCTTCGGCCGCATCATAACTTTCCATCAAGTGAGATTGTGGTCAAATGCTTGCCAATCGGGCATAAAAACAAGAAATGTTTTTAGCAAAAAAAACGTAATCAAATTGGCATAACCCATTCATGTATCTATAAACACTGCGCACACTACACAAGCACTGTGAGATACAAGAAAGATGTTTCATTTACGCGTAAGTAATTTTTGAAATAGAAAATTTGGTAATTTGTTTTATCTTAGGTGACAGTTGACACTATGAAGTAGATGAGATAGATGGATCGTTTTGTGTGAGAGAGTGAAAGAGATCGCGATATAAAAGGTTTACAGCTAGACGGCTTCTAGATAGTTTTTATCATACCCAGATTTTGCATGACTGGGTTGCCGTGTCGGCATCGCTTTGTTAATTAATTACAAGGCGCGGCTAATTCGCGCCGACACAAACACGTCACTTTTTCCAATATTTTGCCCGGAACTTGTTGCTAGCTCTAAAATTAGAGTGGTTTTATAACCGACTTCCATAATAGAGACAAGTATCTCAATTCTTCTTCAATATCTGCATTATGAAATTGCTTATAAACATATAAAATAACATGGATCTGTAATTACAATCTCCATGTACTTACGTTAACTGATTTTGATGATTTGGTTTTTTTAAGAGAAATATTGAAATATATAGTCTAGTTGGTCCCATAAAAAGCTATTACAAATCTTCTAACTTAGTGTGATGGTTGTGAGATTAAAAGCTTGCTTATGTTCACTCTGGGAATTGAACCAGGCACCCGTAGCGTAGAAGGCATTTATTAATTTCTCAGTTTTAAATTATTTAGTTACATACTTAAAAAAAAAATGTTTACTTATTTTGTTGCTGTCTTTACATTAATATATTAAGTGGTTACAAGGTTTCAATAATATTATTAGAGTTAACTAGAACAACATTATTCATATCAGTTTCCTTAAGTAAGTTACAACTTCATTATATTGATAATATATTCCATTATTCTAATACAAATCATTAACGCTAGGCCCATGGGGACCGGGTGCATTGGACATTTTCAAAGATATGTCTAGGAGACTGATTGATTCGGCACATGACCAAAACATGGTTGTATTTGGGGCACGTACCATTATCTATAAAAAAATCAAGTTTGTTGTATGGGAGCCCCCCTTAAATATTCATTTATATTATTTTTAGTATTTTTTGTTATAGCGGCAAAAGAAATACATCATCTGTGAAAATTTCAACTGTCTAGCTATCACCGTTCTTGAGATACAGCCTGGTGACAGACGGACGGACAGCGAAGTCTCAGTAATAGGGTCCCGTTTTTACCCTTTGGGTACGAAACCCTAAAAAAACGATAAGTGATAAAAACCAAAACCAAATTATAAATAAATATTAAATAAATGTTGTGGTTCCACTATTCTACCGTGCAATTCCAAGACTATTTCTCGTCATTTGAGAGCTATTGTTCCCTTGGAATGTGCTTGTGCATAATGTGTATTTCAATTCCATTCGAAGTGAGGAAATAATAGCTTCGAAATGCGGAAGGCGCATGACGGTATGCCATGGTAAAGGGTGGTCATTTTCAATCGCGTGACGTTGAACTTTTATGCCTAGATTAACAAATCAATGTACTAAATACAAAAAAAACCCGACTGCGAAAAATGTGAACCTACTTTTTATATATTTTACCTTTTACTTTAATATTTTTTTCCTAAATAAGTATACTTTTTGTTAACAAGACTGTATGTCCTGTGATAATATAAGAACTTTATTACAGCTTTATTAACTAGCCGTGCCCCGCGGCTTCGCCCGCTATTATCAAGTTAAAAAGTAGCCTATGTGTTAATCCTAGGTATAATCTATGTACATTTTGAATTTCATCCAAATCCGTTCAACCGTTAAAGCGTGAAGAGGAAACAAACATACTTATACACTTACACACACCTACACACTTTCAAATTTATAATATTAGTAGGATATATAGGGATATATTTATTATCTGTATATATATATAAGGATCTGCTGCGGATGTTGAAACTATTTTTATTCTACAAAAGAGAGCGGTTCGTGCAATCTATGATATGGGTCCACGCAAATCTCTCAGAGAATCCATCTCTATAATGCCACAAAGTAACAAACATACAAACATCTAATACAATAAGAATCTTTGTCGTGACATACCGATTCTCTGACTGACTGACTGACTGACTTAGAGACACGCACAGCCTAAGCCGCTGGTCGCAGAGACTTGAACTTTGGAGGGTACATTTTGTCTTACTACGTAGAGGTGTACTAAGAAAGGATTTTTGGAAATTCTATCCCTAAGAGGGTTAAATGGGGTAAAAACGTTTGTATAAGTTCTTCGTTTTTGAACTTATAGTGATGAAAATTGTTATTTAAGTAGTTCATTTAATATAAGTGTCTGTCAATGCTGGATATTATAAATTAGGTTATTTATTTGGTTATGATTGACATGTATTATAAATAGGTAGGTATCCCTAAAGTAGTTCAGTGTAGAAGACCATGCCAAACCCAGATATTTAAGATGATACTACAATGAGATATAACCTACTAAGTCTTCAAACATAGCGTGGGGCTTATAATATGTCATTATTTTTTTATTTAAAATTAGTTTTTATTTCATTTTTTGTGAGTGAGCGTTTTTTGTTATAATTTTTATTATTAAAAACGGTTACCACTCATGTCATTTTTCGAAATTTTCGACCTAGGTTTCGAGCATGTACGATGCTCTTCTTCGGGATCTCGCAGCGGTAACTCATCCCAAAGAAGAGCATCGTACATGCTCAGACCCTAGGTCGATAATTTGGACAAATGACGTGAGTGATAACCGTATTTTAATAATAAAAATTATAATGTCGGATACTCACTTATTTTTTTACCGACTTCACAAAAAAGAAGGAGGTACTTAAGTCGATTGTTTTTTTTTATGTGTGTTACCTCATAACTTCTTTCCACGTGAACCGATTTTAAAATTATTTTTTTTGTTTGATAGATGTTGCTTTCCGATTGGTCCCATTTAAATTTGATCAAGATCTGACTAGTAGTTTTAGAGTTATCCTCAATAATGTGTATTCTGTTCATCATTAATTATTGACGATGTTCTCGTTTTTACCGATGTCAAAAGTTACCTCATAACTTCTTTCTTTGTGCGCCGATTTAATGATTATTTTTTATTCGAAAGCTGGTGCTTTCTTTGTGGTCCCATTTAAATTTGGTCAAGATCGGATAACTAGTTTTTGAGTGATTGTCACTAATGCGTGTTTAATACGTTGAATCTTATCAAGGTTCCGAAGATAAAGCGGTGGAGTCGGTTTTTTTAAGCTTTGCTTGCGTTGTATTACTTACTTTATTATAGATTATAATTTAAATAGAAGGTACTGTTGATTTGTATCTTAGGTACACTTAAGTTATACAGATTCGTAAAACAGATGAGTCATTAAGCTAGGACAACTGTCTTCATAAGTAGAGTCATACATTTCTTCTGCAAACAGAAACCACATGTTATTTGGTTCCGATATTATAAACAAAACTCAACTGATTCATTGCGTGTGCGCCTCCCAAGAATTGGTGCAAGTTGTAAGGCTATGGCGGACTAAGATTTATTGCTTGTCGATGAGCTGTGTTCAAGGTAATTGCCGTGATCGTTACCAGTCTTACTTGAGTCCGGCAATTCATCGCCTGTAATCGTATGCAGCACTGTGAGACAGAAAAATATTTCATTAATTTTTTAACGCTTTCACACTCACAGCCCCACACAAATTCCTATGTAAGTACTGTATTGTTTATTGAAATAGAAAATATATTAATTAATTTGTTTTATAATACAGATAGATGTTCTTTATTGATCACCTTACATAACAAAGAACACATTTAGGAATAATAGTAAATTTTTATAAAAGTATAACAATAGGCATTTTTATCTCTAAAAGCGATCTCTTTCAGACAACCTTTAGATAGAGAGTAATAACTCAAAGTAATAGGATGTCCTTGTTTTACGTCCATTAAAAATTTCATTCTTTTTAAGAAGGATGTATCTTTATGTTGCATCTTCAGCATCATTGTCATTTTTCATCACGCACTTACATATGTATAGTTATCAAATGCTAATCTAATAAGAAAAATACTAACTTTTATAATACATTAAAACACGCTATCAGCTTGTGACATAGCGCACTAGACTGGATAGTCTTTACCGTATCGGGAAGACAAGGCCACGGTTGTGTTGCGCAAGCGCATATTTCGAGAAGTGATCTGATAATGATGACAGGCGTTTAGGCGTGTTCAGGTGACGTGGGCATATATCCGGAGTAAATAATATATAGTTTAATGACCCGGCTACATTAGCCCGGACTATCCACCCTATCCGTAGAATAAATAGTACTTAACTCCGCAACGGTTAGACAGGCAAGAGATCACTATCTCACCTGATAGAAAATGAAGATGCAGCCGAAGATGTAACATGCTTACTTAGAAGATACCTATTGACTCTAGACTTGAAGACACCGTTGTACCGTTAACAGATTGTACCGTTTGAGTAACAAAGATGCAGGCAATGAGTTCCACTTCTTCGCTGTACAGAATTGAATATGCACAATCTTATTCTGTCATCTCCATTCTAGCATCGGACAACCAAACTGCATTGAAACATCTGTAGCTGATATTCCACGAAAACGCACAAAGCGATTTGCTTCGACATTTTTCTTGCGCACTGGAAACTTGAAATGGAATTCCTTACCCGACTCTGTTTCCCAAGTATAATCCGGAAGTCTTCAAGTCACGATTGAACAGGTTTCTTCACATTAAACTCGATCGCAACACGCAACTTTTATAATGTGAATGAGCATGGTAGCTTAAGAACTGCTTGAACAGCCAGCTCGCTTAGGTGGTAACCAGAAGGATAAATATCTCTTCGGAAGGAATTAAAAATATCTCCTGCCGGGAATTGAACCCAGGAACCACGGCTCAGAGGACGGGCATAGTGCGCCTGGGTCGTTACGATAATGCGAATGACACAACCCAGAAATCAAGATTTCCACTAAGTGAGACATAAAATACATAAACGTACAAAAAAGGCGCAAGCCACATAAACATCTTTATGACTTCACATGATCATGAAGGAGTCATCGATCATGCCCTTATTTGGAGCAGCCCATATATATTACAAATTTGTGAACTGCCTGTTGACTTATTCGGTTGAGCGTTCAAAATCAAAATCGTTTATTCACATGGGCCCCAAAGAGGCACTCATGAAAGTTAATGATTCTACTGCCAGATTCGCACAATTACAGCCTTCGCCTTCTAAGCAGGAGTATTGGGTTCGATTCCCGGTGGGAACACAAGTTTTCTCCCCAAGGAAAATTTGGTTTCTGGTTCTGGTTGTGATTGTGTGTGTGATGTGAATGTTTCCAGTACCAGCGACACAAGTCATCGAACTAAGTGTGGGGCAGTGAGTGTGAAAACGTTATGTTTATGTTTTATGACACTGGATCGTCTATTGGTAGTCTCGGTATATAGATGTGAACCAATTTACAATAAATACACACTTTCTCAATAGTTTTGTCAATTTTGTATTATATTTAGGACTAGCCATGCTCCGCGGCTTCGCTCACGTTAATCAAGTTAAATTTAGCCTATGTAATCCCTAGTATAAGCTATGTACATTCCAAATTTCATCCATATCCGTTCAGCTGTTAAAGCGTGAAAAGAAAACAAACATACTTACACATAGTATATAGTATTTATATACTATGTGCAAGTATAGTATATAGTTCCTATATATAAGTATAATAATAATCTCCACCATTAATTCAGATTAACACTCGAAGAATCACAAGTTTCTAAAAATAATAACAAAATCCGCATCGCCATTTTTAACCGATTTCACAAAAAGGACGAGGGTCTCAATTCGACTGTATATTTTTCTATTTTTTTTTGTGTGTGTTTAGTACATTAAATCTGATCAAGATTCCGGAGATAAAGCTGTGAAGGTTTTTTTTAAACTTTACTTGCGTTTAAATTATTTCAATTTCGCGGCAAAACTGTATTTTATTATATATTAATATTCAACCAAATAATATATCTCCCCTGTGTCTCGTTTCCTAGAAAAATCCTGCTAATAAGAACTAACCTATTTTCTTATTGTATTTAATTATCACCGAATTTCCCAGTAATAAAGTAATAATATATCTTTTTTTTTTTTTTTTTTTATTTGTGACAGGCTAGTGTTTGACCACTATCTCACCTGATGGTAAGTGACGATGTGATCGAAGCTGGTAAACACACTAGACCTGGAATACGCAGGCTCTCAAGGATAACTGCCGGAACACCGTGTTTGGCTTGGCGGCAGACTTTCAACTTGATGGTGGTAAGCTACTTTGGTAGCAAGCCAGGCGAGCAACTCACAAAATGCTCTACCACCTCTCAAATGTCACCTGATTAGCACCACCCGGGGACCACGTGTAGGGAGTCAGACTTAAGGGGTATCCTCCTACGGACGTGGGTGACTCAGCCCCCATCTATCTACACGCTAGACTGAAGCTCCGCGGACATTCTTAGAACTTGTGGTGTTGCTACTCAATACTAGATGGCGCTAGTAACTAGTTTGTAATCGTATGACGCATTGTTTTTCTCGAAGCACCCGTTGTGAAACATTACAACTAGATGGCGCTATTGGTATTCTAGAGTCTCAGAAAGATTCTTAATATTGCAAGAATCATAATCACGTTTCTAATAACAATATTTTGTCCTTTGCATTGTTAACATATCATAAGTAAATATCAATACAGACTGTAGGGACTCCGGTGTTTTATATTAGAAATCCAGTACGAATTTGGTAGTTACGTAAGTTTAATTATATATAAACTGTATAAACTGATTCAAACCGGAAAAGTTGCAACTCAATACTTAATAAACCGTTTTTAATACCAATATAGAAATATTGTCGGCTATTGTTTACATAACCATAATATTTACAGCTCTCCAAAACAAAGCCCTTTGTCACCCGCGTCTATTTTTACCACAAACAAGTCACCGAACTCATGACAATACACAAATAAGACGGCTAATAAGGCAGGGCAGATTTAACAGGCAATAATGCCCGAGGGTGTCACAATTTGTCCCTTCATTTGCGGACACATTTAGCCCTGTTTGCATGGCGTATAAAACGCCACACCTTGTCACCACCCACCGCAACCCACCACTATACAGCGACCCATGTTCTCCTCACTTTTATTAGCTCTTAAGTACCTCCCATAGGTCAAACTTCCTTGGTGAATCCTCGGGTATCCATTGGTGGCGATGCCTTACCCAGGTATCTCTTGAATCGTAATCATAAAACTTAACTAGTGTTCCGCTGGCATCGCAGCAGACAACCCTCATTTCTTCCTCAAGGAAATATATAAGACAAATATGATTTCTCGGAAATGAACGTTTTGAAAGCTATAAAGCGTTTCTTCAAGCATTTGACCAGGAAGAGAAGAATGAACACAATGAGACGGCGCAGAGAGTCCGTTGTTTCCGTGTATAAAAAAACTACCAAGTTCATAACAGCGAACACCTCAAGTCTGCTCAGCTTAATGCCTAACAGAAAGTATCGATTGCTGACAAAAATGATGGAAGAATACGAAGGAAACATCGATAAAAAAACCAGTAAGAGTTCCTGCACATCAGACGAAGAAGAGAATTTCGGGGAAAGAGATTTGGACTACTATCTAGGAGTCCGTCAGAAGGAAAACTTTTGGAGAGACCCCGCTGGCAAAGAACAGATAAGAAAAGATTTCCTCCTCTACCATTGCGGAGTAACTGAAGAAGATTATGAGAAGAACTACAAGAAATCAGCACCGAAAGTGTCTTATGTCGTCCAGCCGAGACTGAAGCAAGTGCCTTTCAAGATTCACAGGAAGAATAAGAGGAAGAAAGGGAGTTTGAAAGACGATTCGTGGAGGGAGAAGAGCTTGTTTAGATTGTTCGCGTACAGAAGGGAAAGTGAATCTACTTCTGATAGTTACAGCGAATGCGATTCCAGTGGAGAGAGGAAAGATTCCAACTGCGATGGAGGTAGCCCGAATGATGACGGTTCCAGCAATGACGATTCTAATGAGGTCCGTATAACTGTATCACCAAGCTCTTACATCCGCTTTCATAATAGTGGGTGAAAGAAAACTTCATAAGGAAACCGACATATATAATGATGAAATAGGAAGACATGGTGTCACTGACCAACCTGTACTTGGGCATATTAGTAATAAATATAAAATAAGCAGATAATTAATAAAATCAATACTACCTACGGGCCAATTGCCTATATTTCCTAAAACTAAACTAAAACTATATACAGCAAAGAACGAAGATACCTACAAGATATCGAGCTTATAGGTAACTCAAGTGCTCAAGCGTCCCCATCATGCTGGCGGCATTGCCTCTCTGAATTGCAATGCTAATACGTTGAGCTAAATAAGTGCCTGCATTTTGATATATTAGTGGGTTAAGGCCTAAACAACATGAGAGAAAGCGTAGCGTCCCAGCAATTAAATAGGAACGTATGAGAAGCTAGAAGGAAAACTTGAAATTGTAATATATTGACGTGATAAGGCAGAATGTCAAGTCGTTAATATACAAAACACGACAAGTTTCAATACTTCACCTTGTGTTACGCGCGTCTAATGTTCACTTATGAACGTTGCTCAATAATAAAACATTGCTCTGCAATCATCAACTTTTTAAACCGAGTAGGTTTACTATTTCAGCAACAGAACTAAATACTACGTTTGTATACTTAGTTGTTATTTCAGTAGTCATCTACGAATTCCTACCAATATTATAAATCCGAAAGTTTGTGTGTAAGTATGTTTGTTCCCTAAAGGTTGAACCTTTAACGGCTGAACGGATTGGGATTAAATTTGGAATGTACATAGCTCGTATACATAGGCTACTTTTTAACTTGATAATAGCGGGCGAAGCCCGATGTCGACCCAGTTGGCACAGTGGACAGGTGTCCGCCCTCTGCGCCGTGGGTCCTGGATTCGATTCCCGGCAGAAGCACAAATTCCTTCCCAAGGGATATTTGTGCTTCTGGTTCTGGGTGTATTTGTGTGTGTGATGTAAATGTTTCCGGCACCCACGATAAAGTCTATGAACTTAGTGTGGGGATGTGAGTGTGAATGCGTTTGTATAAAAAAAAAAGCCGCGTGGCACGTCTAGTCTTTCATAAATCATTTCAATTCAAATTCAGTGTGAAAGTTTTCTCGATACAGTTGTTAATTTTCAAGTTAATTAGGTATCTTTTGAGTACCCAATAATAAACTTTTATTTTATCACTAATTATATTTAAAATTGCTGCACTTTCCGCTATTACCCGTGCTAACCTTGTCTTACAATCTCAAACACAAGAAATAATCAAGCAAATCAGTTGAGTTGTTCTCATGAGTCTTTACGACACACCCTGTTTTTGTTTTTTTTATTTATTGTTAAATTGTTTTTCTTTCGTTCCAGGGCGCCCGGATAAAGGAGGTGTCGGAAGGCAGGCCCTGCGACAACTGTCCTGAGTTATGTCCCGGGTTCATCCCACATGCTTGGAGGTGAGTGTTAGATGTTTGTTAGAAATATGTATAATGCAAAATAATAGAACATTGATTTGGAATATAATTGGTAACTGAATCTGTAGTATACTTACATAAATTGGCAAAACCGGAATGTAAATGTCGGTACGGTCAGATACGGTCTATACAAGATTTTCACATATATAAAATACAATAATAAATAATAAATGAAATATAAATGAGCATCTAACGACATATTATCAATACTCAATTCTCGTAATTATTGTACAAGGGTTCTTAAAATTACATACCTAATAATTGAGTTCTTAAAATTACATAATAATTGTGATCATTATGGATGTTGCATGTGCCCTATGCACATGCAACATGAGGTAAAAGTTTTAGAGGAGTTCGATAGAAACGTCTTGTAAGTATTATTCTGTAGATTAATAACAGATAAGAAAAGATTTCCTCCTCTACCATTGCGGAGTAACTGAAGAAGATTATGAGAAGAACTACAAGAAATCAGCACCGAAAGTGTCTTATGTCGTCCAGCTGAGACTGAAGCAAGTGCCTTTCAAGATTCACAGGAAGAATAAGAGGAAAAAAGGGAGTTTGAAAGACGATTCATGGAGGGAGTAGATCTTGCACGCCATGCCGAGTGCCATCAGGTGGCCTTAAAAATCCCGACACCAGATCTGCTTACGTGTCCCTAAAAATACAAACAAACGTACTAACTTTCATAGAGATACATCGTTTTATCAACATAATAATATCAATTCACTTTTATATAGCTTTGCCACCGCGATTTCGCCAAATATTAATTTTCATTTAATACACAAACAAACATAAAAATATATAAATATTTGTATACTCGTAATAGTTTGTGAACGTGCGTTCACAAACTATTAACGGTTAATAATCCACCATTATTAAACATTAACACTCGAAGTACGGATAACAAATGTTGAAGCGTTTTGCTTCAATATTTGTTATCCGTACAGCGAAGGAGTGGAACTCACTGCCCGCATCTTTGTTTCCCGAATAATCTTGAGTGAATAGGTATCTTCTAGGTGAGCATGCTACATCTTCGGCCGCATCGTCACTTTCCATCAGGTGAGATAAGGGCCAAATGCTTATCTATATGTCATAAAAAAAAACACAAGTTTTGGAAAACAGTGCAAATTCGACGACGCCATTTTTTCATATTTGCGGCAAAATTCCTACCTCTTTTTGTATTTTGGCTCCGCAAGTTATGCACTATTGCCTTCAACGACGTCATTCTACGCTGTTTGTTGTTATAACAACAAATAGTTTGATAAATAGACTCTAGCCTTACATGACGTCATTCTATACGTTGTTGTTATTGGATTATTACAACTTCTTTGAAAAGTAGACTCTTGGAAGGTCTATCCAAAGAGTTTGCTAACGACCTACTATTATTTATTTTTCTTAGTACCATTAAATAAGTAAATAGGTAATAAGTAAGTAGGTCTTACTATTTGTATGACAGTTTACGAATAATGGTCATGTTTCTACGAAATTTACGAATAATACCTTTGTTTCTTTCCATGAACAGTATCATATTCGTAATTCGTAGTTTTTAGGTGAATAGACGTTGTTTACAAGAACTTATGTAGACAATTAAAGGGCTTAATAAAATTTACCATATTTTTATATACTTTATATATACTTAATAAAATTTACCATATTTTTACTCTATTGCGTAATTCCGCTCCATCCAAAGGTTGTCTGGAAGAGATCGAAAGATCGAAATCGAAGGATGCATGGAGGCAAACTGCACAGGCTCTTTCTAGCGACTACCATAATAACACCTAGGTTAAGAAACTTATGTATTAGAGATTAAGAATGTTAAAAAAAAAAAAATGATTGAAAAAAATATGCGCTGCCGAGTTTCTTGCCAGGTTCTTCTCGAGAAGGCTGTAATTTTGCGAATCTGGCAATAGATTCATTAACTTTCATGAGTGCCTCTTTGGGGCCCATGTGAATAAACGATTTTGATTTTGATTTTGATTTTGATCGCTTTTAGCGATAAGACCGCCTATTGTTACACTTTTTTTGTAAATAATAATTTCGTTTTGTTTTTGTCATAATTAAGGTGTTAAATAAAGAGTTTATCTATCTATCTATATAATATCTCAAAATTTAATATCTAATACTTATCTCAGGGTGAGGATCGCAGTGCTTTGCCAGGAATTTAACCTACTTACATAAGATCAAAAATTTGGGTAGCACTGTAATGGATAAGTGTGACGCTTACCATCACGCAAGCGACGAGCTCGTCTCTTCTCTTAAGAACCCGTATACATTTTTATGTCTGTCTCGCTCGCACAATTCATTCATTTTGAGAAATAAAATTATGGAGCGAGTTATGGAAAATGTTGTCAATAACTTTACTAAATAATTATGTAACGGATACTTTAAATTAATTTTCGTTTAAATACCTATTAATTAGACGAAGAAAGAGTGAAAAAATATAAAATCAATTTGACATCGATTTTCTCCGCCAATCCAAAAGCTAAGAAAACGAATATCAGTTTATAAGATCCGTGATATTATTATTTAGGGATTATATTGACAACATTTACAATAACCCACACCGTCAGTTTTATATCTTAAAATCAGTGAATCGTGGGAGCGAGAAAGACATAAAAATGTATACGGGTTCTTAATTGAATAAAAAAATACCTAACATATATCCTACTAATGTTACAAATGCGAAAGTTTGTGTGTGTGTGTGAATGTTTGTTACCACGTATATCCGTAACAACTTAACCGATTTTAAATTTGGAATATGAGTAGCTTATACTCTGGATTAGGACATAGGCTACTTTGATCATCATTATCATCAGCGGGCGAAGCCGCGGAGCTCAACTAGTTATACATAATTTAAACGCAAGCAAAGTCTTCACCGCTTTATCACCAAAACCCTTGATAGGATCTTGTTTATTTTTTATCTATGGGACCAACTTGACACCATATCCTTTCATACAAAATTGACAACTTACTTAACGCAAAAAGTTGTTGGTCGACAGTGTTCCCAAAACGCTGGCTACGTTACCTTGTTGTACAGCCAAAAATATATTTTGAAAAAGAGCGGGAATATAACAAATTGCAATGAAATTTGTAGACCGCATGCCGAAGGAAAATTGGCCAGAATACTGGCTGCGTTTCCTCGTTGAACAGCCATAAAAAAATGCTAAATAATTATCAGCAATCTGAACACATGTCACCTAAACAAATCGTTTGAATTTCGTGTGCGACTGGTCTAAAGTTTCTTTAGAAATCATAATTTTTAATGATAATAATAAAATACCAGTATTCCACTTCTTTTCCATAAATTTCATAAAAGAGTCACGGACATTAAAAAAATGCGGACGCAATGCCGCATACAAAACGGGCGAAGCACCCTAGGTCCTACAAATTTCACTTGTCACTACGCAAGCTGCAAATACAAAAAGATCGTACAATCGGCTCCAATACAACCAGTAACGACGACCCAGTTGGCGCAGTGGACAGGCGTCCGCCCTCTGTGCAGTGGATCCTGGGTTCGATTCCCGGCAGGAGCACAAATTCCTTTCCAAGGGACATTTGTGCTTCTGGTTTTGGGTGTAATGTGTGTGTGATGTGAATGTTTCCGGCACCCACGATACAAGTCTTTGAACTTAGTGTGAAAGAAAAAAAAACTATTTAGTTATCTGTGACAGTTTGCAGCGAGATGCACGCACATTTGCATGCTTCACCCATGATTGGATGAGATTACGTCCACATTTTTTTAAAAGAGTAAAAATATTAATTTAGAAAGAGTTTGTGGCAACATTTGTGTTTTTAATTCATTAAACTTTCTGGCTGCTTGTTGTTTGCTCGTATAGCCATTAGCCATACAATACTCATTGTCACTGAACTCTCTGATTTGATATGTACAGTTTTTTTTTTTAATGTTGACTACACAATCTTGTGCATTTAGCCAGTCTCAAGTGATAGTAATATATTTCAAGTGTATTTCGTATTAAAAGTCCTTGTCACAAGTCACAGTCAAAGTCAAGTAAAAGAGTCAAGGTTCAGTCATAGTCAAGTCAAGCCCTAGTAAAGTGGTAGAAATTTTACTAGAACTTCTGTTAGAATTTTGGTACAAAGGCAAAAATCACGTTTTACAACTTTGTATGATTTGCCTACACTTATACACGTTTTCTAAGTATTAAACGTTAATAATCCACCATTATTGAACATTAACACTCGAATAATCACAGGTTTTGGAAAATAATACAATATCAACAACGCCATTTTTTCACTTTCGCGGCAAAAAACCCTATGTAAAATAGATTACAACTTATATTTAAATCTATTATTTTACAAATAATAACTATCTATGTTACAAATAATATACTACATTTGTAATACCCAGGTGCTACGCAGGCTACGTGTAATATTTTTAATCTATTTGTTTTACATATACTTAGCACACAACGGAAATTACCTATCATATGTCGCCTTGATGTCCAATGTCCATCGACCCTGGAAAAGACGTCTATGCCTCACTACGTTGCATCCTATGCATGCTGATTCCTTACCAACTCTATACCTGCACTAATAATAAGCCTGCTTCTAATTACCTAATTAACCTAAATTAGAATTCCTTCCTAACGATACACTTTCTATTCAGCAAGATAACATTGAACAAAGACAGTTAAAACAAACTCATTATTGTACAAACATTTGGAGTCCAATTTGTAAACACTTCAACAACCGGTGTCAACTATCGAGTGACCCGGCAACAGATAACAGTCATATCATCGATACACCGTGAACAGTTAAACGAATTGAAGCCATATTATCAGTATAGTAAAGGCTATAAAGCAGCCTTGTTGAGAGGTCGCAGGCGCAAGCGCATACACCGAGGACCGAGGCAAATTATTGCCATTGTCATCTGACACTGCACGCGGTACGGACGTGTCCCCAATTCAACGTAACACGATCCAATTATGTGCCTCTCGTTGAAGCAATTTGAGGTCATGGACGTGTACAGAAAGATCAGCGATCCACCAGAAGGCGTGAGAAGGATACAGAAGTTCCCGTCAAGGGAGAGGAACTATGCTGTAAGGAGGAAGAATGACAACAACAATTTCCGCCCCCATGTCAACTGCCAGAGCTGCGCTAAGGTTGCCGAAAGAGAGAACAACCAAAATGGATGAGTTGTTAATTGTGGAATAGACTATGGACTCTGTGAAAGAGAAGTGTTTATAGTTAGATGTTTATATAAATGTGAGAGAATGCCAAACGTGACTTAGTGATTAGTAGTGAATACATTGCCAAATTGTACTCATTTTTTAACATTGATACTACGTTATCAGGTTTGTATTGTGACATGACGGTTTATTATTTTTGAGTGTCATAGTAATTATTGGAATATAGCCAACGGTATTGTACGTAATGTGTAGCTGTTTTTTTTAACATGTACACTCGTTTTTCTTTGCATTTACTAAAAGTATAGTTTGAAAGTAAATCTAGAAGAATGTTTTGTTTGTAACTTTCTACAGGAATATGTAGGTGATTTTGTTTATATAGCATTAGCCTTGCTAGGTAAAACTATAGAGATAAATTTAGGAAGGAAAAATTATACCCGACTCAAGTGATCATTTTTCTTCTCTAAATGTATCACTATAGGATTATGTAGTGCTTCAATAGTAATTTTTTTCTCCAAGCTATTCCCTATATAGACTTTTAATCGTATTTTTTTTATATCTATGATACGTTAGGTGCCATGTCAGTCACCTGTGCCTGCCAGATGCTGGCACAGATGAATCATGTGGCAGCTAATGTGTTAGCAGAACTATTTCTTTTATATTTGTACAAAAAATCATCAAATTGTTTAGTCCAGGTCCTGACTGATATTTCTCCTGTCAAAAAAACGGACTTTCATTTGTTTCCGACATTTGCTGGAGAATGCACAACTGTTTAGATTGAGATAATTGATTAGGTTAATGTAATTAATTAAGAAAAAAGGCAATATATACAATAAGTTTTCTCAGCTGACGTATATAAACTATTTTTGTTATTGTAAGAGCGTCAAATGAACAATGGGTATTGTCTCTGTAACCCTGTAACATTATTAAAGCTGATGTTATTGGAAATTGATTAATGTTTTTCATTTATTTCTTTGCTGATGGTTAGTAGGTATCGTACCTCTTGATAGCGCGTTTGTAGTTCCAAGGTAAAATAAGCTTTATTGTTTGTAAACTCAGTGCATTTTGCTGGTTTCACTGTTAGGTAGGTATTTTATCATGCAATGCCTAAACCGGTTGTATGTCGCACAGCACGTCTGTTTAGTCGCATGTTTTGCAAGAAGGTCTTCGAGTTCAAATACGTTGTAATCTTCAGTTCTGAGATAAGTTTTAATTTAATATTTGATAAAATCACTGTGTAAATAAATATTATGTAAGTACTTATTTGAACTAAGATAACATTATGTAGAGGTCCAGCTTAACTACTCAACTTATATCTATTGTTTTTGATCGAGCAGCGTTTATGAAGCGTCTTCGTTTCAGTTTGGGTGAAAATGGTTTTGTATGTCCGGCGGATGTCCGACTGTTCTCCTGTACAGGTCGCATCCTACTAATATTATAAATCCGAAAGTTTGTGTGTAAGTGTGTAAGTACGTTTGTTCCCTCTTAACGCTTTAACGGCTGAACGGATTTGGATGAAATTTGGAATATACATAGCTTGTACACAGGATTAACACATAGGTTATTTTTTGACTTTATAAAAGCGGGCGAAGCCGCGGGGCACGGCTAGTTTCTAATAAAATAAAAATATAGGTAACTACTTTAGCATTCGATTCCTTCGTAATATTATTAGTTGGCTTAAGTCCTGAACATAAAAACATTTTTGTAATGTACTTACCTGAATCGTATAACTATTTATAGTATTTATACATTGTTCATTTATTAAGGTTTACATAATCCTACTAATATGATAAATCCGAAAGTTTGTTTGTAAGTGTGTGTGTCAGTGTGTAAGTATGTTTGTTCCCTCTTCACGCTTTAACGGCAGAACGGATTTGAATGAAATTTGGAATGAACATACATTATACCTAGGATAAACACATAGGCTACTTTTAAACTTAATAATAGCGGGCGAAGCCACGGGGCACGGCTAGTCTTACTATAAAACAAATGAGAAATAAACAGTTTCTACTAAAAAAGTGAAACAACTGTGGTATAGTTAATGACTAATTACGTATGTAACGGGCCAAATATGTAAAATTATAACTCTGCATGAATTAACATGAACAATTTTGTACAATTATCCAATACAAGTACCAAGGACGCAAAGCGAGCTACACGCACACAAATACTCGCCATATTTTAACCGGTTTAGTGGCAAAAAAAGGTTTTGATACTTTTAAATACTTTTAGCGTCAAAATCTCTGTCAAGGGGGCTTTCTAAAGAGGATTTATTTATTTAACTCTTTATTGCCCAAAGAAGGTATAAAGGGTGGACTTAATGCTAAAAACATTTTCTACCAGTCAACCACTCATGGTTGAAAAGCGAAGGCTGTAGGTAGATTATTATTATATTATTATTATTAGTATTAAAAAAAAATTTTTATGACAAAAAAAAACTAAAATACATATATCTAAAAAAAACAGTACACATACTATAATAGACGTAATACATATGAATACAACATTATATAATACATGAAACATAATTATTATAACATTATTAAATTCATTGCAATTGATCGGGGTAATTCCGTTAGATATAATAAAAAAAAACAAAAGAGAATAGAAATCAAATCAAAATCGTTTATTCACATGGGCACCAAAGAGACACTCATGAAAGTTAATGATTCTATTGCCAGATTCGCAAAATTACATCCATCTCAAGAAGAAGAAAAAAAAGTAACTAACGAAGCTTTTAGATAGTGTTCTTTCACACGCATTTTAAACGTTACCTTAGAAGAAACCTTTCTGATTTTTAGAGGATTTTGCCACTAACCCTTTTTACCCGGCATACTCTATAAAATAGCCTGTGACAATCGGGGACCGAAGCACAGCATGTTCTTTATGATCTGTATAAATATGTATGTATCTCTACCATTTATTTTATGCAAAGTTCTGCCCCCGCCATTAAATTATGTATTGCAAGGAAATTAACCTCATTCGCTATCAACTGGTTTTAAAATCGGTACCTCTACAACTCATATTGCGTATATAACAACGATCTAGTGAAAAAATATAGATAGAACACACGGAGCATAGGAGTCAAGCTGAAAAAGCGAATACCACTCCACGAACACATTTCTATTTATTTAAAACGATTTTTTTTTATGTTCATTTAGCTAGCGTCAAATAATAAATATTTGTATGTGTTTAGAAGTTCATTGATATAACTAGTACTAGTCTAAAAGTTACAGTCAAAATCAAGTAAATAGTTAAATCATGCCCTAGTAAAGTGCTTTACTAGAACTTCGTTTGGAGATTTGGAGCGAATACGATAAACAGATATTTTTAACTTTGTATGATTCGCCCATGCACGTTCACGAACTATCAATACTACTAATATTATAAATCCGAAAGTGTGTGTAAGTGTGTGGTGTAATTTATTCCCTCTTCACGCTTTAACGGCTGAACGGATTTGGATGACATTTGGAATGTACATAGATTATATCTAGGATTAACATATAGGCTACTTTTTGACTTGATAATAGCGGGCGAAACCGCGGGGCACGGCTAGTGGTTAATATTCCACGATTAAAACACATTACCAATAAAAAAACGCGAGTTTTAGAAAATAATACAAAATCAACAACGCCATATTTTCACTGTCGCGACAAAACTCTCAAGAATTTAGCTAACGACCCATTACTTTATGACATAATACACTAATCATCTCACTCATATTATAAATCTGAAAGTTTGTGTTTTAATATTTTTGTTTTCTCTTCACGCTGTAATGGCTGAACGGATTAGTATGAAATTTGAAATAGACATAGCTTATACCTAGGACTAACACATAGGCTACTTTTTAACTATTTAAAAGCGAGCGAAGCCGTGGCACAAAACTAGCCGTGGGGCAAGGCTAGTTTTGTATAAAGATACTCAAAAAGTGCTAGATGGTAAGAAAAAGCAATTTTACTGATGGAAGGGCTATTTTGGAATAGTAACCACTTTTTTGGCTTCACTCCCAAGTTCCGTGCGTTGTATTTGTATTTTTACAAGATCGATGGTAGGTAGCTACTTGAGTGGGAGCGTGACGATTAACAAATCTGCATTGCGGAAATATTTACAATCTCTCCCGGCATTAATTACTATTAAATAATAAAAATATTTGACACTAAATCTGTGATGAAATTAAAATCGGCTCACGTGGAGAAATGTTTTGAGGTAACACACATAAAAAATAAAAAAATATATACAATACAGTCGACTTGAGTACCTCCTCTTTTTTGGGAAGTCGGTAAAAGCTAACTTTCAAGATTTGTTTATATAGGTAGGTAGTTAAATCTAACTACCTACTATACGCCATATTTTTACCATGTAATCACATGGTAAAAATATGGCGTGTAAAAAACCCATATATCCAAGTGCAGTTAGATCAACGTAGGCACAATTATTCATTTAACAATACATCGATGACTTCAATTAGCACACAGTATTTTCCAATTATTATCTTCTGAACCCATAAAACGAATAAAGATGGTTCGGTGCTCACGAAATGTTTTTCCCAGTACAATAAAGGATCATTAAGAATTTTCCTTCAAAATAACAGGATATTAAGACGTATTAGGGTTGCCAAATATAGCGTGTACTATTGTGGTGTAGGATTTTTGATGACCTAATTCCTACCCAAAGAAGGCTCGGATTCACGTCACAACCCTTGTTTTCGTCAACAAACGGCGCAACATGTGCATGTGATGGGATCAATCCGCCTAGTCAAGTACTAGCGATGATAATCCCTACTTTATAATATTAATAATGCGAAACTAACTCTGTCTGTCTGAAGTTTCCAGCGAATAGGCCGGTTTTTGATTTATAAAAAAAAAGCTGTTTATGTTGGATAGGCAAGCATTTGACCACTATCTCACCTGATGGAAAGTGAAGATGCAGCCGATGTAACATGCCTGCCTAGAAGATATCTATTCACTCTAGACAATGTAAACGGCAGAGTGCCGATAGGCTTGCGACCTTACGTCGTCGGTGAGTTGTAATTAAGAGACGCAATGATGCTTACTGCAAATACAAAAGCTTTGTCATCATCATCAGCTTATTTTTGTCCACTGCTGGACATAGGCCTCTCCTAATGAACGCCACTGAGTCCGATCTTCGGCTCTTCTCATCCAGTTTCTGCCGGCTTCCTTTCGCAGCCAAGTCAATTTGTTTTTGTTTTCGGTAGCCCGCCAACACCCGGAGATTCTTCGCACCCCCTGCCCCGCCGTTACCATAACCGCCACCTTGGTCAGGAATAGCGAGGTGACCGGGAACTGGGGGGCATTTTTTATTTCCGTTCATCATGAGGTTTGGCCCATAATCGCCACGCTGGGCATGCGGGTTAGCGATCGCACGGCGTAGCTCTTCGTTCCAGGACGCTGCTGCCCGTCACTGGTCAATATAATTTGGGCCACGCATTTTGGATGGTTATACCGCCATCAGTCGGTGGCAAATCACAAATCACAAATCACAAAATTTTTATTGCCAAAAACTGTGTATAAAGATCTTACAAAAATATTTTTAGGTTTCAACAGTTGCCCTTTTCGGACGTGCAATTTAAAATAAAAGGTACATAACAAACAACACAACATAACATATTATTACAACATTGGCTAGTCTTTATATCTTGACAGCATTTTATTAAACTTAACCTTACTTATATACAATATTACTAGAACTTATTATTTATCAAAGTATTCTTTGATATTATAAAACTGGCTAGGGCCTCGTTCGTTATTTAGGAGGATAACCACGAGCAGGTGAGATTGCCTTGGAGCAGGAAGATGTTATTTTCTTCCCATACATCCCTTTGTATATAATATAAATTATTAGATAATATATTTATTTATATTTACAAACTAGGCGGCTATTTATTGGGCTATCTGTTGGCAAATTCTGTATCAGTTTTATTTGCGAAAGATAACTGATAACAGACGGATGTAGATTGTAATATCAATGTAGAGTAAAGATATTGAATACCTACTAAATACAAACAATACTATCTATATAAAAGTATACAGATATCTATATAAATAAATAAATATATATAACTCAAAGGTGACTGACTGACATAGTGATCTATCAACGCACAGCCCAAAACACTGGACGGATCGGGCTGAAATTTGGCATGCAGGTAGATGTTATGACGTAGGCATCCGCTAAGTAAGGATTTTGATTAATTCTATCCCCAAGGGGATAAAATAGGGGATCTATGCCTAATTAATAATAATAACGCGAGCGAAGCCGCGGGCAAAAGCTAGTATATATATATATATATACGTATACATATCTTTAGATAGAGGTGCATGACATCTTACTTAATGATATTAAAATACACTGACATGTTTGTTTTACTAAGCGGCCGTTATTTATTTTACATAACTACTAAATTTACATAATTTATCGCAGATAATTACTATTATTTTTCTTCATATATCATAATTATTTATTCAGTTTAAGAACCTTCTAGTTAACTTTTTTGCTAAATAGTCAAGCATTTGACCACTATCTCGCCTGATTGGAAAGTGATGATGCGGTCGGAGATGTGACATGCTTGCCCAGAAGATACCTATTCACTCTTGATTTGAAGACTCCCAGATTATACCCCTCAGGGAACAATGACGCAGGCAATGAGTTCCACTCCTTCGCTGTACGGATGATGAACGTAGAAGCAAACCGCTTCGAGCGAACTGGAGTTATGTCAACCATAAATAGATGACGTTTGACACTTTGTCTGGTTAGATGGTGACTAATATTAATTAGTTATGAGTATATATCTTAGGGTTTTGTTTGTTTTTGTAGTATCTACTTAAAGTTAATATGATTAATTATTTATGTTGCGAATATCTTTAATTCTAACGGTATAATTAACTTCTCATAAAATCTTCTATTTATATTTTCGATTAGTATGTAAGTTAAAACTATTGTACAACGGTTGAGTCAAAATTACATCATTATCATCTGTTTCTGTACACAGTTAAAACAAAAATCATTAGGTACTTTCATATTCGATTTGATTAATAATTATTTATTTTTCAATAATGAAACATTTATAAGCTTGATGTATATCTTTTTTAATTAAACCATGTCTATCACAATTTTTTTTCATATCAAATAGTAATAATTGTATAGTTGCGACATCTAGCGGGGAGTAGCAGTACCAGATTAACAAAGAATATTATAGATTTGTTAACGAATTCAAAGAGCATTACGTTAGAAGGCGCTGTAAACAATTATAAATCTGGTTAAGCAGATTTGAATGAAACTATGTAGGTACTTAGGTAATTAAAGCTCTGAAATAGAACATAGGCTACTTTTTAATCTAGACGCAGGCGACACAACGCGCACATATATAGTATTACAATATGTTTAAATCGACCTAAATAGCTTATCACAGGATAGCGTATTTGCTATTGCGCTGCTTGCTTTAGAAATTGTTGTACCTAATCAACATTGTCAAAATGTGGCATTTTAAAATGTTGTACCTTGAAAGGGAGCATACTGTGTTCATCTTTTGATTCCGTCACCCTAGACAAAATTTAAAAAATATGGTATTTTAAAATGTACCTTGAAAGGAAGCTTGAGTCATAGTAGAAATATATAATTCTACTATGATATGCTTGAGTCCTTGTCATTACCATGGGAACAACAGCTATGATGTGAAAATCTGATACTATGATCCGTTGGGAAGTACCCATTCTAAGAATAGCGCGCTTACTATCCTTTACAACAAAATTATTAATATCTAGTTATAAATAATTTCTATCTAAACGGAACAATTTTTTATCCTACTATTTCGTTTAGATATATATGTCAATAAGAATACCTTTTTTAACCACAGAGAATTACCCTCTACAATAAAAGTGTAAATAACCCTTACACTTAAGCTCATAAAGGTGCATATGGCAATCTTTGATTTTTTTAGTTTTTTTTATATTGGTGAAAACGCGCCTTAATGCTGAAACCAAAATCAAAACAACGTGGACAAATCATTCAACTAGTTGGTTAATATACGTAAGTAGGTGTATGAAATAACTTTCACAGTGTTTTGATATAAATGGCGTAACAAAATGGTTACAAAACTACAAATAAAATTGAAGCTATTGCATGAGATTTATATATTTTTTTCTTTATATTTTAGAACGTTATGAATATTCTAAAAAGAAGGTATCAATTACCATAATATCACACAGAATCCAACGACTAAACACAAACATAAATGCTTTCACACTCACAGCCCCCACACTAAGTTCGATGACTTGTGTCATGGGTGCCGGAAACATTCACATCACACACACAATTACAACCAGAACCAGAAACAAGTTTTCCTTGAGGAAAAAACTGGTGTTCCCGCCGGAAATCGAACCCGATACCCCTGCTTAGAAGGCGAACGCTCACCCAACTTAGCCAACGAGCAGTTGAATAATTTTATTTATCTGGAAGAGTAAAACAGTTACAAAGTCACGCGTTTTAGGAGACATTTTGGTATAGCCCCCTTAACCAATCATGTTATAGTTTTGTAGAACTATTCTCATATTATTCTATCGACTGCACAATTGATGAAGATAATGAATCCCACAACATATATTCATATTCATTCATTTATTATCCTAGTGTGGGACAGTGGCCATCTTTTTTACAGCAAAGCCTTGCAAATGCATGTATTACATGTATTGTTATTTATCTGTTTAATTATGATCAAGATTTTTGATGAATAAGCTCGTTTATTTATTACTACATTTTCATTTTGGGGGCTCAGTCACCCACGTCCGTAGGAGGATACCCCTTAAGTCTGACTCCCTACACGTGGTCCCCGGGTGGTGCTAATCAGGTGACATTTGAGAGGTGGTAGAGCATTTTGTGAGTTGCTCGCCTGGCTTGCTACCAAAATAGCTTACCACCATCAAGTTGAAAGTCTGCCGCCAAGCCAAATACGGTGTTCCGGCAGTTATCCTTGAGAGCCTGCGTATTCCAGGTCTAGTGTGTTTACCAGCTTCGATCACATCGTCACTTACCATTAGGTGAGATAGTGGTCAAACACTAGCCTGTCACAAATAAAAAAAATATATATATACTAGCCGTGCCCCGCGGCTTCGCCCGCTATTATCAAGTTAATAAGTAGCCTATGTGTTAATCCTAGGTATAATCTATGTACATTCCAAATTTCATCCAAATCCGTTCAGCCATTAAAGCGTGAAGAGGGAACAAACATACTTACATACAAACTTTCGGATTTATAATATTAGTAGGATTAGTAGGATTGTAACATCATCACTTACCATCAGGTGAGATAGTGGCATAACGCTGGCCTATTTCAGATTAAAAAAAACTGACTACCTCATAGCACAGATTATGTAACAGTTGCCTTGTAAACTCTACCTATATCGAACTCTTGAGATAAAATATATTTTGGAAGTAATGTCATGATAATATAGATAATGCCTGATTACATTTTGTATGTAATGATTAGATTGTTACGTTGCGGTCTAATTAACTGATTAGTAGAAGGAAATTGGTATTTGAGTGGAATATGTAAAGATGTGTGAATCCAGCCTATAATAATTTGTACTGATTTTATAAAAAAAAACAACATACAGTCGAATTGAGAGCCTCTTTTTTAAAGTCGGTTGATAAATTCATTGCCTTCAAATAAATGTGAATTAAACTTTATACGTTATCTATTACTTATTTATAAAAAGTTTTTTCAACCGATTTAAAAAAGGAGGTTCTCAATTACTGCATGTTTTTTTTTGTATGTTACGCGCTATTTCCGCCAGTTATAAATCGATTTTGATGTTTTTTTTTTGTTTGGTAGATTAAACTTCGGAGGTGGTCCCATATAAATTTTATCGAAATCGATCCCAAAACCAAAATATAAGCGTTGAAGTCGGTTTTTTAAGCTTTGCTTGCGTTTAATTAACACATTAATTATTATTAATTGTTCTTATAAAAAATCACCCCACTTTAATAAAATAATTGATAAAAATATATATATGGTAATATTTAGCATTTGCTTATTAGTAAATTTGAATTAGGTACTTAAACAGACTAAAAAAAATGTGGATAGGTTTAATTTATGGAGAACAGAGAAAAGACTCTTTGTTCTGTCCTTCATGGTATTATAAGAGTATATCTACCTAACCGTAGAGTGTAGATTTGTAGACTGGCAAAGAATTTATCGACTAGTCCCGTCTTACCCGCACGTTAGTCATTATTCGTTATCACTACAAAACTAAACAATGACATCATTCGTGCTGTCACCTCACCTGTGTTACTTATCGAATTGAAAATAAATCTCCGACAACTAGATACGCATCAACGTAAAAAATACAGCAGTCGGAAGCTCACGCTTCGCTGGACGAGCGCGCGTTCCAAAACCTAATCCCTTGAACTTGAGCGAGCGGAGGTAAACACCAAACAATCGGGCAACCCGTTGACGCTCTCATTTGTCATTCGGATCGCACGCGATTCGGCGGCGCTAGTGTCGCTCGCGCTTCGCTAATTTCCGACGTCTCCGCGCTTCGAACGCGTCGTGATCTGTCAAACAAAAAAGAAAACAAACCATTTCTTTTTCGAAATTCAAACGATACATACGACCAGTGTTATTATTGTAGTGTTGTGTTGTGATTATCTTTTTACGGCTATTGTTAGAGGTTCATGAAGGAAATGAGTGCTAAATGACCGATAACAGCTGATAACTCGCTGAATAACGAGAAATAAAAAACGGTTGACTAATAAGGTAAATAAGTGATTTTATAGTTGTAGAGTTTACAATAAAATACTTCAATATTATTGAGTTAGTGCCACTGCATTACTTACAGGTACCCAGATTGTTCGTATCATAATATCTCAATGATAATTTCAAATAATTATCATCTCAAATGTGATTTAGGTACTTTAAAGTACCTAAAATTAACTTTTTACGTATTCTATAAATAAACTATTATAGAAGGATAAAGCAAAACCTTCCAGTAGCTGTATGGAGTATATAATTTATACTATTATGTAGTGTTTTATTAAGAGTTTCTTTCAAAACAACAAATACTTTTTTTATTACAATGAAAAAAAATGTTAGCTTCGCAATTTTGTGCATTTAGCCAGTGTCAAGTAATAATATAATATTTCAAATGTATTTTATATTAAAAGTACAAAAAATACATCAGTAGGTATGTATGTGAATAGAGAGATGTGAATATTTTTACCAGCATCTTATTTTGGTGTGTTTTGTTTGTTTGTGTGGTACCTAGGTTATATTTATAATAAAGAATTCCAAAATTAATTGCACACAATTATATTAAACTCTATTTAGATTAAAAAATAAATAGTAACAATAAATAGAGATGTGAACGGTATTATCCGTATTATATCGATATTCACGGATTTTTATATTATTAATCCGGATTTATCGAATGTGTAATTGGCTGTGGTTAAAAAATGTACTCGCATTGACGTATCCAGAATTTCATCTAAAACGCGTGTTTTTGGTACCGTTTTACTCGGCATTTATAATAAAACCAGATAAATAAAAATATTCGTCATAACCTGTGTGATACGATAAATGATGCCTTCTTCCTAGAATATTTATAACGTTCATAAATATAAAGGAAAAAAATATAGAATCTCTTGCAAATAATATCATTTTGTATTTTTGTAACCACTTATTTCCGCCATTTTTTATAAAAACATTGTGAAAGCTATTTCATATACGTATATTTACTAGACAAATGATTTATTCAGCTTGTTTAATTTTTTTTGAGGCGTGTTTTTACGAAATTTTAATAAAACCATAAAAAAACAAAGATTGCCACGTGACCTTGCTTAACTGCCACGATGTAATTTACGCAATTTACGCCTTTATGTGCACAAGTGTAAGGGGGATAATTAACTGTGGTTAAAAAATGGTTAAAAAACCTCTTATCATTTATACGTTAAACTGTAAGTGCTTAATGCGGAAGATACGAGTTGTCCACAACACAGGGTATCCTCATGTGGTAATGTACCTAGATAATATTTAAGTCAAAAAAAAATTAGTTAACAGGGTTTATTCCTTTTGTCTTCTCTCTCGCTCGCACAATTCGAATTTTTTAATAAATACAATTATGCACGTGTGTATTTGAAAATGTTTTCAACTTCATACAAGGATGCTTCAAACATCTTTTCGCTATTATATCCTTCAATAAGGTGAGAAATAACACAGTTCCCAAATTTGAATGTGATTTTCACGCTTTCTTCGTTTAACTTAAAGATATGAAAAACGAAAGGTAAATCAAAACATTCTTTGTACTAATGTCCATATAGTTGGTTGAAAACATTTTCAAAAACACACATAGCTAATTGTTTTTATTAAAAATATTAAATGTGCGAGCGAGAGAGAAGACAAAAGGAATAAACCCTCTTATGTACGTAAAATAATTCAATTTTAAGATGAGAGATCGCGAAGTCATTCACTCGTAACGTAATGCACATTGTTGATGCAGTTTTTACCTTGTTAGATGCAATCTCGAATTAGTAAATACCTTCATACAAATCATACATCTCCTCAAATGCAGGGAGCATTGAGTCATGCTTGCTCGGCTGACTCAACTGCTTGTTTGGTAAAAAGAAACGAAACCGCTTGTATGGCTGTTTGAGATTACAGGAATGCATAGACGTTTTGTTGTCATTGTTTTAGACCGAATCGTCGGATTGTTTGTAGAGTAGAGCTACTAGTTATTTGCTTGGTAAAGATCTATTTACTATATTTTAATGTGGTTTTCCTTGTACATTTGTTTACTGACAAAATACCATGAATGTTACAGTAACTTATGTTATGTTACAGTTAATTACGATGGTACTAATTGAGCGAGCGAGGGCGTCTCTGTTTCAGCTTGGGCAAAATTGCGTTAATATGGTTTTGGGTACTTAATGACTTATAATTTCTTGATAGAATATAGTATGAAGTTTATTTGATGAAATATAGAAACATCAAAAACAAATTTTGATGCCAAAAAAGGAGTGTTCCTAATTATTTTTGTTAGCCAGAATACCACGGAGAGAGGGAATAATTTTATTTTTTGTCAATTTTTGTCTTAGAATAGCCAAAAAGGTGCTTAAATTAATGGGAATATATAAATGTAAAACATTTGTAGTTAAACAAGTTGAAATACTTTTGTCGTGGGTGCCGAAAATATTCACATCACACAATCACAACCAGAACTAAAAACACAAGTTTTCCATGGCGAGAAATCTTGTGTTCCCGCCGAGAATAAAACCCGATACCCCAAGGCGATCGCGCACCCCACTTAGCCAGTTACCCAACAGTCAGTTCAAAAATATTTGTAATGTAAACGATGTTTTAATTTTAATTGTAAAAATATTTTTAATAGTGTCCGAGAAATGAACTCAATTTCACCCAAATCAAATGTCCGGGATTTTTTAAGTTTTTATCCGGGTGTCAGCAATTTAGGCGACGCGACGGCAGCCCTAGGTATACATAATACGTACGTACGTCCCATGTTGAGTCCTCACATTATACTCAAACGTAAACAAAACCTCTGTTTAGTTTCTCTCGTTAATTGGCGTCAAAGCAAATTGTTCTGGGAACTATTTCATATTAATATCTTAAACAAATAATGTTATTCTTCTAGTCATTAGCTGTCAATAATATTTCACATTGTTATATGTATCAATTACCGATACTATGTTAAAATGATGTCAAACGTGATTTACTTATGACTAGCCGTGCCCAGTGTCTTCGCCCGCGTTTATCATGTAGCATATGTATTAATTCTACGTATAAGCTACTAGCTGCGCCCCGCGGCTTTGCCCGCGTAAGTCCCGGACCAGCCAGAATTCGGGGTTTAAAAATAGCCTATGTCCTTTCTCAGGCTCTATACTATCTGTGTACCAAATTTCGATTAAATCGGTTCAGTAGTTTTAGCGTGAAAGCGTAACAGACAGACAGAGTTACTTTCGCATTTATAATATTAGTAAGGAGTAAGGATGTACATTCCAAATTCCAACCAAATTTGTACTGCTTTTACTGAAGAGAAAACATACATACTTACACATTAACACACAAACTTTCGGATTTATACTATTAGTGTTATATTACTCCGTTCGCTTGAAACGTATGGCTTCTACATTATTAACCCTCTTACATTTTTACTACGGTTTTAAAATTAAATAGCTCAGTTCTAAACTGTAAAGTTCTGTGATTTCGGCGTTGATTGTATTCAGCTACAGATCAAATAATGCTACCTAGCTACCAATCAATGATGGAATTGTTTACGAAACACGTAACGTCTGCGAAAAATATTTACATTTTCAAATTGTATGAACATCGGATAGACCGGCTCATTCATTTTTAACAACAATATAAACGGTGATTTGCTTTGCATTTAAATTTTAACGTGGTGATAAGTGAATCCATATTTGAGTCAGATTTATATAATGAAATCGTAAATCCATGTTTCTGTATTTATGTCATCTCGTAATTTCAACCATCGTCACTTCAATCATCAAGAGAGGTGCGGCACCCGGAACACAGTTTTGTTCTAGTAATGAAATATAAATATATATGTAATAATTGGGGTATAAAAGATTTCACCACATCGCAGTGTGAACATAAATAATTATAAGACTTGAAAATAATTAAATGAAGTGAATATAATGTATAGATATATAATTAAACGCAAGCAAAGCTTAAAAAACCGACTTCACCGCTTTATCTTCGGAACTTTGATCAAAACACGCATTATTGAAGATATTTCAAGAACTACTGATCAGTTCTTGATCAAATTTTAATGGGACCAATTGGAAAGCAACATCATTCAAACAACAAAAAAAATTCAAAATCGGTTCACGTGGAAAGAAATTATGAGGTAACACACAAAAAAAATACAGTCGACATGAGTACCTCCTCTTTTTTTTGTGAAGTCGGTAGAAAAGTAATATAACATAATATATAACGAAATTAATATTTAATGTAATATTATTTGATTTGATTTGAATTTAACTGTAATTAATGGTATGAAAAATAAATTGTTTGATTCAATTAGGCGTACAAGCGGTTACTTTAAAGTATAATAATAACCATCTGTATAATAGGAATAGAAATAAATATACACGCTTTCACAATCACAGCACACACTAAGTACGATGACTTGTGACATGGGTGTTGGAAACATTCACATCACTCACACAATCACACCAAAACCAAAAAAAACCCTTGGGGTGAAGACTTGTGTTCCCACCGGGAAGTGAATCCGATATTCCTGCTTAGATAGCGGTGTATACCTAACTAAGCCAACAGGCAGTTCAAATATATGAAATGTAGAGTAAATAGGTATCTTCTAGGCAAGCATCTTACATCTTAGGCCGCATAGTCACTTTTCTTCAGATGAGATAGTAGCCAAATGCTTCCCTATCTAGCATAATTATTATTATTACTATTCATTTATTGATCAGACAATTTACAGTCCATTGTGTTAGTAAAATCATTATAATTATGTTATCTTAATATTAAATTTAATAGTTACATAATAAATATCCATTCAAAAATCACTATAAATATACATTTAGAATAATGAATCATAAACAATTTTATCACAATTAATATCAAAAGTATCATTACATAAAAAGTCAAATCTTACATAATTTATGCATAATTACCGAATCGAGTTTGTCAGCAATAGCTATAAGTAAGTATTTCTAATAATAAAAACAATTATAATGTTACTATACTTATTGAGTACATACTTTCAATGCCTTGTATTACGGACACACTTACGTAGAGGCTTAAAATTTCCAAAACGTGTACAACAAATATGCTAAGAACATAATATCCTACTTGTATTGGACAGCACAATGGATTCAAGTAACCATTTTAAAACCAGCGTAGTACTGTTAGCTGATTTACATACATCTACATTTCAGTCAATGTAACGGGTTTTCAAATAAAAAACATCTCACTTTATAACTGATGTAAACTTGAGGCGATTTTCACATGCACCATTGTTTTCTTTGCGCCGATTTCGTAAAATGTATTTAACTGAAACTGAGGAACAGTGGATTGTTTGGTCAGTTTCATTCATGAGTGTAAGTCAGCAACTGTTCTGCTGAACATCAAAATCAACGCAACGCCAGTCTTTGTGTTACGTCCTACGCTCATGCCAACTCTAATAGAAAAAATAGTTTGCTTTCACGTGGAAAACTTGGCTTGAATTTGTTGAAAAACAAGAGCATCCTTGATGTTTTTTATTGTCATTAATTGATGGAACGAAGCGAGATCTCTAAGTTAACATAGGTGGTTCAGCACTTTCCGTCTGTCAGAGGCAGTCAGCGTCTAAAACATGCAAGCGAATAACTTTAAATTTTCAGAGAATATAGCCCTAAGCCGGAAACAGCATTTTTTTTATACTAGACAAGCGAGCATTTGACCACAATCTTAGCTGATGGAAAGTAATTCTGAGGTAAAATGAATAAAAAAATAATAACTCCCAGATAAATTATATACATAAATAAAAGTATTAATGAAGCAACCATAGACGTAACTGGGAGCAAAAATTTTTTTATGGTTTGGTATAAAAGTGCTCTTTGCAAGAACAGTATGAAACCGCTTTAAAAAAAATCTTTATTGAAAAATATTAATTTAGTAGGCCATCAAAGTCTTTAAACCTATTTTGTTTTGGGGACTATATTTTTTTATGTAATTGAGAACCGAGACGAGCAAAAAAATCTGAAACGTCTCCGCTTTTAAAAATGAAACTTACGTATATAATACGACGACTGCAGTCGTCTAAATCCACTGTTACGATTTCTTTTTTTATGATGGAGCATAACTGCATGTTAAAGTTTTAAAATAGTTTCTCATTACACGCTTAATGGACTGACATGTCCTGTCTATCATTTTATTGACAGGGTTTGGGTATGGAACAAAAGCAATTAAACTTTGATCGATGGATATAGATAGATCAGTGTAAAATAGCTTAAGTATCTATTGATACCTTTTAATTGTGATGCTACATGCTATTTCGAAACACTGTTTTTTTTTGGCATCGTAAACTATGTGCATTTAGCCAGTGTCAAGTTATTAATCTTTTTCAATTATGTTGTTTATAAAACCAGTCCTAGTCAAGGTCAAGTAAAAGAGTCACGGTTTAGTCATAGTCAAGTCATGCCCTAGTAAAGTGATAAAAACCGACTTCACCGCTGATATTATGGGTTTGGCTAGATCGATATCGATAAAATATATATGGGTAACCTCTAAAAGTATAATCTACCAAAAAAAAACATCAAAATCGATTCATAATTAAACTATAACATTCGTACGAAAAAAAATCTTACAGTCGGATTGAGTACCTCCTTTTTAAAGTCGGTTGAAAATACATTCATGTTAATCAATATCTTACGGATATATGCAATAATTAATGTTATGTTTTCAAAAGGTAATTATTAAAAGAGGGAATATTCGTCATAATACCATATCACACACATAATAAATAGTATCCGGATGTCCGAGCTTTGCTCGGCTGAAAACACGGATACAATGACGTTTTCTAAAATTGAAACCTAGCTAGATCGATTTATCGCCCCGAAACACCCTGCATACAAAATTTCATGAAAATCATTGGAGCCGTTTCCGAGATCCTGATTACACATATGTATATACAAGAATTGCTCGTTTAAAGGTATTAGATTAGATAGCTTAGATAAGGAGTATGTATGATTTTCTAATTATTATAAAAGAGTTAACACAACACATCTTTATTTTTAATTAGTTAATGATAACCCAAAGGCTGGGCTGGCAGAAATCTGACAGCAAACATTATTTAGTAAAGCATGTTCCATACATTACTACTAATGAAATAATTCACGGTTCTCTCCGCGAATCAGGATCATTCCCGGTCAAGGCTCGGCCCACCCTCGTTTCATGGCGACATAAAAGTATTTTTATTTATATCAGGCGTCATAATCATAATTCCGACTTGTCATTTACCGTCGTATTTTCGGTTGTAAAATTAATGAACTGGCGCCTATTTACAGGCTCTTCCTATAAACATGATATGTATCTTATTTATTGAATTTATCCTATTCTAAATATAAATATATTCATTAAATTTAACCACTTTAAACATTTTAACAACATCTATTCAATAAATGTAATTATCCTTCCTACTAATATTATAAATCCGAAAGTTTGTGTGTAAATGTGTAAGTATGTTTGTTCCCTCTTCACGATTTAACGCCTGCACGGATTTGGATGAAATTTGGAATGTACATAGATTATACCTAGGATTAACACATAGGCTACGTTTTAACTTAATAATAGCGGGCGAAACCGCGGGGCACGGCTAGTAATCTATATAAAACTAGCTGCGCCCCGCGGTTTTACCCGCGTGAGTCCCAGACCCATAAGAATCTGGGATAACAAGTAGCCTATGTGTTAATCCAGGGTGTCAGCTACGTACATACTAAATTTCTTCAAAATTGGTCCAGACGTTTGAGCGTGAAGAAGTAGCAAACATACAAACACACACAAACTTTCGCCTTTATTATATTAGTGTGATATACAGTCCAGGTGTCAGTCTGTAATCAAATCTAGCTAGTTAAATTTGACCCACTTTCCGGTTTCCGATTGAGCCGAAGTTGTGTGTAAATCGGATGATAATACAATATTATTGTGACATGGAGCTGATGATGGAGCCATGGCCAATATATGTAATATAAAACGATGCAACCCCAACGAGTTTAGGCTCGTTTGATATGTAATGACAAGTTCTCTGGTTCTATATGTTTTTGTTAAAAAACAACTGAGAAAATCTTGAAAAAAAAACTTTTAAGTATGACTTATTTTTATTACTGTCTCTATTTTATTAAGTACAGGGTTGACTATATTTAGTGCTGTTTTTTTTTGTCAATGACGTTTTCTAAATATGAAACCTAACTAGATCGATTTATCGCCCCCGAAACCCCCTGCATACTAAATTTCATGAAAATCGTTGGAGCCGTTTCCGAGATTCAGATTATATTTAATACATATATACAAGAATTGCTCGTTTAATGGTATTAGATTCACATGGAATACAATCACAGCTCTGCGAAACGTTACTGTCTATCACTTGACGCCTAGTGACACGAAAATACTGCTTCGTGCAGCATATCAAAAAATAATAAGGAAGTTATCAAGCGCGAGCGTAAATTGAAATGATAAATCAAAGTAGCATGTCTTCAAGGTGGGCATGAAATCTAAATAACAGACGCCATGTGCCCGTCAAAATAACAAAATGTAGGAAGGGTAACCTAGATCTCTTTTTTGAGGTATTTTTTTTCTTTTAGTATTGGCTTCGCAATCCTATGCATTTAGCCAGTGTCAAGTAATAATATATTTCAAATGCATTACATATTAAAAGTCCTAGTCACAGTCAAAGTCAAGTAGCCTTGCCCTAGTAAAGTGGTGGAAACTTTACTAGAACTTCTATTGGAGTTTTGGAGCGAAGGCGGAAATCACGTTTTTCAAATTTGTATGTTTTACCTACACTTATATACGTTTACTAAATATTAATGGTTAATAATCCATCATTATTACACATTAACACTCGAAGAATCATAGGTTTTGGAAAATTATACAAAATCAACAACGCCATTTTTTCACTTTCGCGGCAAAAACAAAAAACTTTTGAGGCGTTTTGTACGAATAATTTCGGCTGTAACGTGCGGAAATAGATGAAAGTTGTTTATATAATGCAATGTTATGTGCAAAAATATGTTGCAGCTTGTCTGGTAGGATGATAGTGAAAATGAAACATATGGACTAGAAACAATTAGCTCAGAACCACGCGTTTCATTCTGATTAAACATTTCTTGTATTTTAGATAGATAGATAGATAATACATTATTGATCCACTTTACAAGATGAGATAAAACAAAGGTAACAAACAAGCTTATACGTAAAGTATCACAACAGGCGGCCTTATCACTAATAGCCATCTCCAGGCAACTTATTATTATATTTTAAGACTGTTGGTGCTGATTACGGATATTATTTTAACGATCTTTAAAATGTATTATTTTTAGACTAGCTGCACTCGCGGTTTTAACCGCGTCAGTCCCGGAATGAAGAGAATTCCGGGATAAAAAGTAACCTGCTTTTATCAAGTTAAAAAGTAGCATGTGTAATAATCCTAGGTATACGCTATGTAGATTCGTTCAGATGTTACAGCGTGAAAAGAAAACAAACATACAGTTTACACATTTACACACTTACACACAAACTTTCGGAATTATAATATTACTGTGGTGATATGATAATTAAGAATGAGTTTACATATAATTGATTTAAAAAATCAAGTATAATATTATACGGATACGGATGAATGTTTACGGATAATTTGCCACCTCACTAAAACATTTCAGCGCCATCTTGGATTACCGTTGATTGAGATATTCGTTCAAAAACTTTACGGCTTCCGTGTGTCCGACAAATAAAGAAATAAAAATAAATCGAATCATTGCGGCCTATAAAATTCTGTGCCAAATGAAATGTTTGTCTAGTTTTTTCTGTTTATTCTGTGATCACGTTTTACTCCTTTGATCGTTTTAATGAGTATGTTAACATATGAACATAACATACTTCATGGAAGATGGGACGGCCTTTAGTATGGGATGCAACTTGTGTCGATACTTTAGCTCCGTCACATCTTCCTGAAACAAAGAATGGGGTTGGCGTCGCGGCAACTTCGGCAGAGCAGCGCAAACGGCGCAAATATGGAAACCTCGGCAGTGGTTACATATTTGAGCCGTTTGGTGTTGAGACACTGGGTCCGTGGGGACCGGGAGATCAGTCTATTTTCAAAATTCTATCAGAGCGCCTGGTTGAAGCGACGCGTGATCAAAATGCTGGCACTTATTTGGCTCAACGTATTAGCATTGCAATTCAGAGAGGCAATGCCGCCAGCATGACGGGAACGCTACCCACTGGTAGTGGGCTTGAGCACTTGAGTTACCTATAAGCTCGATGTCTTGTAGGTAACTTAGTTCTTTGATGTACATAGTTTTAGTTTAGTTTTAGGAAATAAAGGCAATTGGCCCGAAGAGAGGCATGAAAAAAAAAAAAAAAAACATAAACGCTTGACATTACATACAAAAAGTAGGCGTTAATGGTGTGACATCTGACGGGTCTACAGTTAAAATTGGCGTGCCTCAAGGTTCAATATTGGGACCCTTCCTATTTTTAGTGTATATTAATGATTTACCTTATATGACAACTTCGCTAGCATTAGATATTGTCTTGTTTGCTGATGACACATCACTTATTTTTAAAACAAATAGGAAAGACGTAGAATTAAATGAAGTAAATTATGAATTAGATCTAGTATCGAAATGGTTTGCTGCTAATAACTTATTGTTAAATGCTAGCAAAACCAAATGTATCAAGTTTTCCCTTCCTAATGTTCCTTTGGTAGATGCAAATGTTACACTTGAAAACAACAAATTAGATCTTGTAAAGAAAACTGTTTTCTTAGGTCTGACTATGGACTCAAAACTGCAGTGGGGTCCTCATATTGATGTGCTTGCAGGTCGCTTGAGTTCCGCTGCTTTTGCGGTCCGTAAAATTAGACAGCTGACTGATGTAGCGACGGCAAGGCTGGTTTACTTTGCATATTTTCATAGTTTGATGAGTTACGGAATCTTGCTATGGGGATCTGCTGCCGATGTTGAAACTATTTTTATTCTACAAAAGAGAGCGGTTCGTGCAATATATGATATGGGTCCACGCGAATCGCTCAGGGAATTCTTTAAAGAAACAGGCATACTTACCATGCCTTCGCTTTACATCTTTGAAAATATAATGCATGTTCGCAAAAATATTAGTAAATATAAATTAAGAAGCGACGCACACAATCTTAATACTAGATATAAGCATAAAATTACAGTGCGCGCATTTAGATTAAGCAAAACGAATAAATCTTTTATGGCAAATGGTGTTAGATTTTACAATAGAATTCCTAAAATCGTAACTGAATTACCACTGGGAAAGTTCAAATCTGTAATAAAACGGGCATTAATTAAGAAAGCCTACTATAAAACCACAGACTATATTAATGACAAGGATGCATGGAGGCAAACTGCACAGGCTCTTTCTAGCGACTACCATAATAACACCTAGGTTAAGAAACTTATGTGTTAGAGATTAAGAATGTTTAAAAAAAAAAAATGATTGAAAAAATATGCGCCGCCGAGTTTCTTGCCAGGTTCTTCTCGAGATGGCTGTAATTTTGCGAATCTGGCAATAGATTCATTAACTTTCATGAGTGCCTCTTTGGGGCCCATGTGAATAAACGATTTTGATTTTGATTTTGATTTTGACATTTCCAGAAGGAGTTTTGCCGCGAAAGTGAAAAAATGGCGTTATTGATTTTGTATAATTTTCCAAAACCTGTGATTCTTCGAGTGATAATGTGTAATAATGGTGAATAATTAACCGTTAATACTTAGTAAACGTGCATAAGTGTAGGCAAATGATACCAAGTTGTAAAATGTGATTTTCGCCTTCGCTCCAAAACTCCAATAGAAGTTCTAGTAAAGGTTCTACCACTTTTCTAGGGCATGACTTGATATGACTGGACCTTGACTCTTTTACTTAACTTTGACTGTGACTTATGACTAGGACTTTTCATCTAAAATACACTTGAAATATATTATATCTTTACACTGGCTAAATGCACAAGATTGCGAAGCCAAATTTAAAAAATAAGAAAAATTCTTCAAAAGGACTCCATACACATAGTTCTACGACATTCTTCTAAATGATGTATTCTATACTAGCCGTGCCCCGCGGCTTCGCCCGCTATTATCAAGTTAAAAAGTAGCCTATGTGTTAATCCTAGATATAAGCTATGTACATTCCAAATCCGTTCAGCCGTTTAAGCGTGAAGAGGGAAACATAATATAATATTAACATACTTACACACTTACATACACAGTTACACACAAACTTTCGGACTTATAATATTAGTAGGATATAATCAACATAGCAACTGCGTTTGTTTTTTGTCAAATCTTTTCTTAACTACGGGCTTATTGCCTATCCTACTAATCCTACTAATATTATAAATCTGAAAGTTTGTGTGTAAGTGTGTAAGTATGTTTGTTCCCTCTTCACGCTTTAACGGCTGAACGGATTTAGATGAAATTTGGAATGGATATAGATTATACCTAGGATTAACACATAGGCTACTTTTTAGCTTGATAATAGCGGGCGAAGCCGCGGGGCACGGCTAGTATTTCCTAAAACAACTAAAACCATAAACAGCAAAGACCTAAGTTACCTACAAGACTTCGAGCTTATAGGTAACTCAAGTGCTCAAGCCCACTGCCAGTAGGTAGCGTTCCCGCTCAAAATATTATTAATGATAATTGTCGAATTATCACGAAATCTCTAATAGAAAATAATCTTTTTGGTATTTTACAAATAGCCCTGCATATTTTTACTTTTTTCTGTTAAATAAGTTATTTTATATAACAAAATCTTTATAATTTATGGTCCCATACATTATCTCAATCTCAGTGACGTCATCCCTATCTCCTAACCACGCATACCACTACTGATAGGTACCTACTTTATGACTTTCACTAATTGGAAAACGTAATATATGATTTACATATTTCACATTTTTTGAGAACATAATGACGTCAAAAGCCTCGGTTTAAATAATATCCGCAATTTTTGTATCATCTTATTTATTTTATGTATGACAACTATTCGTGTGAAAAACACAAATGTCAACTAATTTAGCGCTATTATGATGTTATAAGAGTACGTTATTGTCAATAAAGGCTGTTATTATGGACACAGTGACACTTTTATGGCGCGTTTCTATTATAAACTGTTTTTTTTTTGTGATTTTACCCATGGATTTTTGAACCAGTCTGGCATTGCCTCTATTTGCGAAGCTGCCATACACTCTACATCATACCTTTAATCAAATTATGTAGGACCAACTAGTAAGGTACCTACTTTCTTTTTAAAAAAATATCTCCGAGATTTAAGCATAAAAAATAAAATCACATACATACAAATAAAAAAGTAACAGCTGTGTTCTCTATATACCTAAAACGTTCTCTCATCTATTTGAAAACCTTTGCCTTTTTGAAAGTTGGTTAAGAACAAGACACATTTTTGATGTCGAATTGCAAAGTATGTATCCTACTAATATTATAAATCCGAAAGTTTGTGTGTAAGTGTGTAAGTATGTTTGTTCCCTCTTCACGCTTTAATGGCTGAACGGATTTGGATGAAATTTGGAATGTACATAGATTATACCTAGGATTAACACATAGGCTACTTTTTAACTTAATAATAGCGGGCGAAGCCGCGGGGCACGGCTAGAAAGATGTTGCTTTCTTATTGGTTCCATATAAATTTGATCAAGATCTGATCAGTAGTATTTGAAATATCGTCAATAATGCCTATTTTGTGGACTATTTTGACGATGTTCTCGTTTACCCGACTTCGAAAGTTACCTCATAACTTCTTTCGTTGAGCCGATTTTTAAGATTATTTTTTTATATGAAAGCTTGTGCTTTTCATGTGGTCCCATTGAAAATTTGATCAAGATTTGATCAGCAGTTATTGAGTTATAGTCAATAATGCGTGTTCAATACATAAAATTTGATCAAGGTTCCGAAGATAAAGCGGTGAAGTCGGTTATTTAAGCTTTGCTTGAGTTTAATTATTTACCTATAAAAAACCGGTAGTTAAGAGTAAACACCGATTATCCGGTTTTTTGAAAACCGGTGCACATCACTAGTTCTTGCCAACCAGGATAGATGTAATCTAATTACGAAGTATCCGGTAGTATCATTGAGTAAATAAAAAACCTTATCTCGTTATCACGTACCTCGGTTGCCGCAGAATTGCAGTTTTTCGCGGAATTATTTTTCATATTTGAATAAGTATTAGGGTTCGTGCTAGTTTGTTTGATCAGTTTGAAAATAACCGCTAAGAAGCTTATAACAAAACAAACAAACACATTTACACTCACAGCCTCATACTAAGTTCAAAGACAAGTACCGTGGATGCCGAAATATTTACATCACAGTTTATCACACACAGTCTTACCCAGAACCACAAATCTTCCTTCGTAAGGAAGATTTGCGCTCCTGCCGGGAATCGAACCCAGGACCCACGACGCAGAGGGCAGAGTCCTGACCTCTGCCCCCCAATTATAATATTGGGTTTGGTGAGCAGATCTATGCCCTCTGCGACGAGAGTCCTGGGTTCTATTCCCGGCAGGAGCACAATTTTCCTTCCCAAAGGACATTTGTGCTTCTGGTTCTGGATGTGATTGTGTATGTGATGTAAATGTTTCCGTGAATATTTTCAAGTTCTATATTTGTCCTACATTTAACAAGTCATAGGTGTGTTTGTCTTAACGAGCTGAACCATTAAAATATTTTTAATTTACGTTCTAAATTCAAATAATTCAAACAATCTAATTTATAAAATTCTCATGTCGCGGTGATTGTTATCAAACTCCTATTAAACGGCTCGACCGATTTTTATGAAATTTTGTGTGTATATCGGGTAGGTCTGAGAATCGGTCAACATCTATTTTTCATGCCCCTAAATGTTAAAGGTGATAGTGTGGTGAAAGGCCCCTGAACATTTTGGAGTGAACCTAAGATTTTTTTTTGTAAAAATTTTTTGTTTTTATTTTTTTATGATTCAGTATGAAATAATGTATAAGATGGCAAAACAACGTTTGCCGGGTCAGCTAGTAATTAAAATATTATTCAATTTTATTATTCAAAATATTTTAAATTTACGTTCTAATCAAATCAAATACATGTCCAAATACATATAAACTCGTAGATACCAACTTAGATGGCGACTTGATAATGTGTGTCAGTTTGTCGGTAAGAAGTAGGTTAGCACCTTATTCGGTAATACCATAGTAGAATATATTTCTACTATGGTAATACCTACTAGTTAAAGAGATAAAGGGAGTTTTGCCGCGAACGTGAAAAAATGGCGTTGTTGATTTTGTATATAATTTTCCAAAACTTGTGATTCTTCGAGTGATGTGTATTAATGGTGGATTGTTAACCGTTGATGCTTAGTAAATGTTCATAAGTGTAGGCAAGTCATACAAAGTTGAAAAACGTGATTTTCGCTTTCGCTCCAAAACTCCAATAGAAGTTCTAGTAAAGTTTCTACCACTATACTAGGGCATGACTTGACTATGACTGACTACTTGACTTTGACTGTGACTTGTGACTAAGACTTTTATTATTAAAAATAGAAATTGATAATATTTGTTTAATATTTCGACTGAAGGACTATGCATCCATGGTCATGAAATAATAATTAAAAAAAAAAAAGAGATAAAGGGCCCGACAGATAGGTCCAACTTGAATACAACTAGCTGCGCCTCGCGGTTTTACCCGCGTAAGTCGGGGATCGATCGGGGTTTTACCCGCGTAAGTCGGATTCCCGCGGGAATTCCGGCATAAAAAGTAGCCTATGTGTTAATCCAGGGTGTCAGCTTCCTCCATAATAGACCAGCAGTTTGAGCGTGAAGAAGTAACAAACATACAAACACATTCACAAATTTTCGCTTTTATAATATTAGTGTGACTATCGACCCTGTATATGCAATTTTATGTCAATTGAGAATTATGTTAATTAAAATTTATAAATTTGAATTTATATTTTTAGCATACTATTTTGTATTATTGTCATATTTCTTTGTAACTTCGCTGTTATAAATTATATCCTACCTAAAGGGTTTGCTGGAAGAAAACTCTGTGAAGGGTTAAAATCATCTATTATAATACTAGACGTGCCCCGCGGCTTCGCCCGCTATTATCAAGTTAAAAAGCAGCCTATGTTTTAATCCTAGGTATAATCTATGTACATTCCAAATCCGTTCAGCCGTTAAAGCGTGAAGAGGGAACAAACATAAACAAAAAAACAAACAAACTTTCGGATTTATAATATTTGTAGGATTTGTAAAAAATAATGATTTAATCGGTATACAATAAAGAATATAAAATACCACCGTTATTGTGTAATAATGATGGCATTTTATGGTCTTTATTATATAAAAAAAAAAATATTTTCCGAATATTTATATTCATACACATGAAAAATTACAAAAGTTTCGGAAAATAATACAAAATCGACAACGCCTTTTTTACTTTCGCGGCATAATTCCTTATTACTTGAGACTGGCTGAATGCACAAAGATTGCGGACCCAAAAAAAAACTCCTTTACCTATCTCGTATGCATAACATCTTATTTATAGTAAACCCAAACTAGCTAGACAGACAAGACCAGTCCTTATCTAGTGTTGTACATTGTGCCCCTATTTCTAGGAACCCACGTGTCCTATAACACAAATTACGAGGTAAACACTGCTGATAAGCTCGACGTAAGACAATGGAAATGAAGCGAATTGTTAAATTGGGTACTTCCTACGAGGCAGACACCGTATTCTCAGTGTCACAGGCAAATTGTTAACTAACTGATCGCTAGTTTGTATAATCCGACGAATTTTGAGATAGATAGAAACAGTGGAAAGCGTATGGAATGCAAGGATTTCTGATTTGGTCAGTTTATATGCGCCAATGCCTCCACAACTGCGCCAACTTCACGTGTAAGGCCGCCTACCACTAAAATCAATTGGGCCCTGTAGAGGCACTCATGAAAGTTAATGACTATAATTGCCAAATTAGCATTTTTTTTTGTTTTTTTCACACAAATTTAAAAAAAATTGCGGGAGGTTTAAATACTCAATTGTTATTTTTTTTTAATCTTTATTGATCTAAAATTACACCTATAAGATTATTTTCTTATTTAAATGCTTTTTAATTTAGAATTATAATCATCATCATTATCATCTCAGCCACAAGAACTCCACTGATGGATATTGGCATTTTTTAAATGTGGAATTTTAATGAATTTGCTATTGAACATGGAAATGTTCAATATCAAAACATTTTGCAAGCAAAACGCACGGTATTGGCTAGACTGATTCGTGACGTCAGTGGCCGCGTCTTTGATGTCAATGACCTGCCAATATTCCTTTATGGCAGCCATTGGAACTTGGACTCTGACGTCATATAAGTAACGTCAAAATTGACGATTTAAAATTGCCCGAACGTGATTAAATTGTCAAATATTTGTTTTAATGTGAAATGTTTTATAAAAGTATTTTAAAATTAATAGTTTAATTCTATATCAAGATCAATTTTATTCTGGCCAATTATTCGTGCATGTTTAATATCTTTATTACCTAAATTCGATATGCTCGATGATTAAAATGTAGCGCTATCAAAGGTTAATATAACCTCAGACTAATAAGACTTGTTTTACCTACTTTGCAAATAAGGAGTGGTGTTGAAGCTTGTTAATGCATTTGTCTAGTATAGTTTTTGTGCAACGCCAAATTGAGGCATGCGACCTTCGAACTCTGACTAGTTTCTATATTTGAATTGATATAAAAAGCTATTCGGTAAAGTATTATTTATTTTTAATTAAGTTCAAATAAATATGTATAATAATTAAACGCAACTTTGATCAGATTAGATGAACTAAACGCATTATTGAAGATATTTCAAGAACTACTGATCAGATCTTGATCAAATTTAAATGGGACCAAAACAAAAAAACGTTTTCAAAATCGGTTCACGTGGAACTAAGTTATGAGGTAATATACACATAAAAAAAATATACAATCGACTTGAGTTGACTATTTTGTATTTTTTTTTGTACATATTTCGGAGACAAGTTTTTATTGCTGTAGACAGATCGCCTTGATTTGAGACCTAAGCACCTAAGACCTAAGCACGTGACGAATCATATGTAACCGTGGCCTTACCGTCTACAACAGCACGACTTCCTATTATTTGTTGCCACTAAATATAGTTTCACGGTTCTAGACTAGCAGTTTATCTAGACAGCTGGTTTATATACTCTGTAAACATAGCTCAGTTCCGTGATTTATATAAAGTTAATAAATAAAAACCGGCCAAGTGCGAGTGGGACTCGCGCACGAAGGGTTCCGTACCATTATCATAATTATTTTATTTAAATTAATTATATTTAAAGAGAACATAAAACGAAATATTCTGTGAATAGTTAAAGCACCTGTCACCGTTATTAGTATCGAGCAAGAAACGGTAATAAATCAAGTTTGAATATTTGTTTTATTTTATTTTTAGTATTTGTTGTTAAAGCGGCAATAGAAATAGATCATCTGTGAAAATTTCAACTGTCTAGCTATCACCGTTCTTGAGATACTGGTGACAGACGGACGGACGGACAGACAGTGAAGTCTCAGTAATAGAGTCCCGTTCTTACCCTTTGGGTACGGAACCCTAAAAATTAAAACCCATATTTTAATCTAATAATAATTAATGAATTCCTGAATATTTAGAAACTAAAATAATATACTACATAGCATCATATACGCCAAGCTATATAGGTATATAGATGCTCTTTCACTTGATTGAACTGTCCGATATCTTTAGTTTCCGTGATCTGTGATCCGATAGCATGGGCGTTCGTCTTCTCAGCAGCGGATTTCGGGTTCGATTCCCGGCGGAAACAAAATATTTCTTCATTTCTTCTCCATAGAAATTTGTGTCCGGTCCTGCGTTTGTGTGACGTGAATGTTTTCTGCTCCCACGACACAAGTCAGCAAACTTAGTGTGGGGCTACGCGTGTGAAAGCGTTTGATAACATTCGTAATAGCATAATTTCTACTATGGTAATAGTATTACTAAATTTAAAAGTAAATTACATTGAAAATACGTAGACTGGAGTGTTAAGACTACTTTTTTAAGACAAATCCAACGATTACTTATTTGCTGGTCAGTTTATTTATTTGGAGTTATGAGAAAAAACGAACATAATTAAATACAACACATTCATATATTATACACTAGCCGTGCCCCGCGACTTTGCCCGCTATTATCAAGTTAAACAGTAGCCTATGTGTTAATCCTAGGTATAAGCTATATACATTCCAAATCGGTTCAGCCGTTAAAACGTGAAGGGGGGAAAAACATACACATTTACACACAAACTTTCGGATTTATAACATTAGTAGGGAGTAGGATACATTCAAACGGTGCCAAAATCAGTACCCGTTCCTTTGGCATTGCCGTATCGGGTATTGCAAATAATAACTTACCTATTAAATAACTTAAGATGTTGGTATTATATTAGTTCTCTTGAGGTGGTATTCGTAATGTATAGTGTATATAATATAAGCACCAGAATTTAGTTTAATTAATCATCAATCCTATATGCATTCAAATCGATACAATCGATGTGTTTGAATGGATAACAAGCATCTTGGTATCAATAATGATTACAAAACATTTGAATAATGATCTCATCATAGATTACACAATGACGAAGTTGATCTAGACGGGTAGCTGCGTCAGACCACTCATACTCTGAGAAGCATAAACACACCTAACAAACGAAATAATTTAGCATATCCGAAGAAATTACAATGCAAGTGATACAAACAATTGTAGAAAGATAATGAGATATCAAATTAATAATGAAATCCAAATATAAGTTCTTGATTAAAATCAAGCTCAAAACTAGTAAGTAGACACTATCGCACGCGACACGTCCAGCTTATTAACAGAGCCTCTAGGTCATCAAGATACAGGCCTAATAGTTTAGTTTCTTGCCAGTTTCTTGCCAGGTTCTTCTCGAGATGGCTGTAATTTTCCGAATCTGGCAATAGATTCATTAACTTTCATGAGTGCCTCTTTGGGGCCCATGTAAATAAACGATTTTGATTTTGAATCTAGTTTGGGGACCGCAGTAGCCTAACAAAATGACTATGTTTATACCAAATTTATAACACATTCTAATGTAATATATGTATAATGTGTTACATAATATGTGCTTTTGGTAATGTAAACAATTATTATTCTGATTGATAGGTTTGATGATGTGGCTCAAGTTATAAGCTTGTAACTTAGGCAGCATTTGAACAAATTAACAGTTGCATTATAGTAATGTCAGTCTAATGAAGATAGACAAAAGTTAAAAATAAAAGTCGATTATAGTAAAATCAAGCAACTTCAAACCTTAAAGCTTTCCTTCATGAACCACAAAACAACTTCCTTTAAAGTTTTTGATGACAAAACCAAAGATCGAAGTGGCTATAGACCTTGTTCGACCAAAAGTAGTGCAAACAACTAAATGCCTCCAACGGAGTTAGCGACCGACGGCATGCTGTGCCTGTCTCGACACGAGAACTGCCCCTGGGACGAGGCCCTGAAGTCCACGGAGCTAACCTGGACAGGGCTGAAGTACGCATGTCTGAAGATCCTACACCTGTACTGCAAAGTCTTCGAGAGGGATGATGTACTGGACACAATTATAAGGTAAGTGTAGATAGTGAAAATATGTCAAGAGTGAATTGGTATCTTCTAGGCAAGCATGCTTCACTTCCATCAGGTGAGAGAGTGATTAAAAGCTTGCCTAATGAGCATAAAGAAAATGTGGTGCAGGAATTAATTGGAAAACGAGTTTTTAATTTCCTTATTGGATCTCTCAGTTATTCTCACTGGAGATATAAATATACCATGTAATGTGGTACTTAAAGTTGGGAGTCATCTAAACGTTTCAATAATAAAATATCTGAATTATATAGATATGATGTTATTAGAAATTAATCTGGTGATCCTCTTAGTGGATCACTTAGTTCGTAAACGTTTTTTTTTACTAAAGAACAACTTTGAGCACCAGAATACCCATTGAATTTAGTTAAGATTTCAATTCTTTAATTATTGTATATCTAGTTTACGCTAGTGATATAGTGTAGTAGGTTAGTGATTTCGTTGTTCTGTAAATACAGCTATTATTAATGTTTACTAACCGGCTGGTAGTCGCGGCGGTTTTTGTCGGATTTTCCGACTAGTTTCGAGTACCAGCCGGTTAGTAAACATTAATAATGAATAACACTCGCGATAGTTTTCAAACTCAAATACCGCTGTGTACCATGATTTTTAGTGTTCCTTACCTCAAAAAAAAAAAGGACTCTTTATAAAATACTTCGTTGTCCGTCTTTTTGTCTGTCAAGAAGCTTTATCTCAGGAACGCGTGGAGGTATAAAGTTTTAATTAAATACATTTTAAATAAGTTCTACTACGATAGTTTAGAGCTGTTAGCTCCTCTATGTGAAACGATTTTGATGATTTTTGATTTATTTAAAAGCTGGTGCTTCCCATGTGGTCCCATTTAATTTTGACCAAGATCTGACCAGTAGATTTTGAGTTATCCTCAACAAAGCGTATTTAATACATTTAATCTGATGAGGGTTCCGAAGTTAAAGCGATGAATTTGATATTTTTAAAATTGGCTTGCGATTTAATGATTAGGTCATTCGCTGATTTTTGGACAGTAGTATTAGTAACGTCTAGTAGTACATAAAGTATAAAGTACAATGTTTAAGTTTTAAGATTCAAAAGCACAGGAAACCTGCTGATATCCTACTAATCCTACTAATATTATAAATCTGAAAGTTTGTGTGTAAGTGTGCAAATGTGTAAGTATGTTAGTTCCCTCTTCACGCTTTAACAGCTGAACGGATTTTAATGAAATTTGGAATGTGTATAGCTTATACCTAGGATTAACATAGGGTACTTTTTAACTCGATAATAGCGGGCGAAGCCGCAGGGCACGGCTAGTACGAAATATACGGCTATAGAACATCAGATACTCTAATAAATTATGTTGTTCTCCAGATTCCGTATTACGGAAATTTACTCTGAAAAATTATGAAATAGTTTTATGATTAATGGCGAATAGCGATGACACTGTAAAAATATATTTGGAATTAGTGAGTGATGGTGCTTATGAGATTGCGGTATAATTGACGACTTCCGCGCCTATTTTCTTACCGCAGCCAATTCGAATATTTTTCTAGTTTATATTAGGTTTTAATGAGCACTAAAATAAAAATATAACGGCACTTTTGATGTGGCCTTTGGATGGAAACCAAATACAAGAATAGAAGCTAGTAATTCTAGTGGCTCGATCGCTATGTCAACTCATATTTTATCGCGTGTAATTCCGGATTTCTCATTCAAGCCAACGATATGTCAAAAATAATAATAAATATCTATGAATTTTTAATAAAACTTTATGGTAAAAAATCTAATATTTCAACTAACGACGAGTACGGTAACTGAGTTATCGTATGCTTTTGAATAAGGGGGCAGGCCTACTTAAAAAGCTCGCGCAAGTCCAGCGTTTCATCCTTCCAGCGGTATCTGGGATATCCCACAGGTTGCTAGCACGTTAAACGTCATCCATTTATGGTTGGCACACCTCCGGTTCGGTCGATGCATTTTGCTTCTACATTTATCATCTGCTTACTGCGAAGGAGTGGAATTCATTGCCCATGTCTTTGTGCCCCGAACGGTATAATCTGGGAGTCTTCAAGTCAAGAGTGAATAGGTATCTTCTAGGCAAGCATGCTACATCTTCGACCGCATCATCACTTTCCATCAGGTGAGATAGTGGTCAAATGCTTGCCTATCAAGTATTAAAATAAAAACTATTTTTGCATCGGTAATCAGATATCGTATAATTAGTAAGATAGTATAAAATTCATACTTGCAACACGTATTTATATAAACGTGCAAAAATACTGGATCTCGGATTGAAGGGCAATGTTTCCACTGAAATTTCAGTTTTAAGAATTAAAGAGAAAAAAATCTCAAGGTGACGAACGCAGTGTTTGCCGAGCAGGATTTTGACATAAGCTGAAAACTCTTGGTAGCACTGAACTGTAAAGCAAGACTAACGCTTACCATCAGGCGAGTTGCTTCAACACTCAATTACCATAAAAAAGGAAAAAGTTAATAAAATCGCTTATTCCCCTCACTTACCCCTCCGAAAATGCCAGCTCATTAGTGTGGCCATAAAATTAGTAACGATCCCAAGTCCGGTTTAAGAGCCCACAAAACATTTAGTGTTGCTATTCCGATCAAATTAAAAAAATAAAAACACGCTATTCGATCGATTAGTGTTTATCGATACGCGGGCCTGTAGATAATCGATTCGATTTGATCGGTTCGGTGATTTAAGCTCAGCGTGTTCGTCTTCTTACATTTAAGAGCAAGCCCCCTAAAAATCATGATATTTTGCAGCAATCTTGAATCGATGACATATCCTATCCATGTGTAACTTATATGAATGATTAGTAGGACTAGCCGAGCTCCGCGGCTTCGCACGCTATTATCAAGTTTCAAAGTAGCTTATGTGTTAATCGTAGGTATAAGCTATCTACATTCAACATTTCATCCAAATCCGTTCAGCCGTTAAAGCGTGAAGAGGGAACAAACATACTTATGCGCTTACACACTTGCACACTTACACATAAGTAGGATGTGATTAAGTTACTGTACTTAGTGCGGGGCTGTGAGTGTGAATACGTTTATATATGCACGTCAGAATAGTCAAACGCTACAGATGGGTTAAACTCACCCAAAGACCTTTGATTCCATATGACTTCTTTGCCGTGCGTCTTTTTTTTAACACGATTTTATTAGCTTCACCTGTATACATGTATGTTTGTTACCAACTCCTTCGGGCTTGATCTTGACCCACTTCAAACCGTCAGATTTCATTTAAACTTCGTAGACTTATCGAGGACCGATATCAATACAAAAATATGTGCCTATCCTACTAATATTATAAATCCGAAAGTTTGTGTGTAAGTATGTTTGTTCCCTCTTCACGCTTTAACGGCTGAACAGATTTGTATGAAATTTGGAATGTAAATAGATTATACCTAGGATTAACACATAGGCTACTTTTTTACTTGATAATAGCGGGCGAAGCCGCGGGGCACGGCTAGTATTTTTATATTTATGAAGCTTGTTTTTAGTTCTAACTATTATATTTATTATTATTCAGTATAGGCGGCCTAAAAAGTTTAAATCTTAGGACACTTGAGTTTTTAAGACGAAACAACGATACCTTAACTGTCTAAATCTATGTAGCTGTTTAGAAGATACGAGGTAATAAATAAATTTACAAATATACGTAATAACAATGATGCTGGACACTACATAATAGATACATACTAGATACGGGCGGAAAACATAACCCTTCCTTGGCAGTCGGGTAAAAACGAGCCTTTGTTAGGTTAGGTTAGGTTTATTTACTGTTCAATGAAACAATTGGACAGTCTCAATATTAGATATTTTCCAAAATGATACCTATGCAAACAGAAACAAAACCTATAAATAACATATCCAGCTGTTTTTTAACCAGTCGCCGCCGGTGCCGAAATAAACCAAGATATTTGACCTCATTCCTTTGATCATTAAAAAATTGTTAAAAATTAATCTACCGTTTAGTCACCTACTGTTCCTTAGACACGATTGTTATTGCTTCTTTTATTCGGGTTACACTAGACATGAATTGTTTTTAACTGCAGATGTCTGGTCTGGGGCTATTTCTGTAAATTTGTACGACAGCTTACAGTTAGCAGATCTTGAATAACCTTCTGTAGAGACCTTTGTTAGGTATTAAAAGTTCCATATACTTAAGAGGGATTATTCCTTTTGTCTTCTCTCTCGCTCGCACAATTAGGTATTTTTAATAAATACAATTATGTACTTTTGTTTCTGAAAATGTTTTCAACAAACTATATGGACAATAATACAAGGATGATTTAAACTTTTTTTCGCTATCATATCCTTCAATAAGATGAGAAAAAACTGTTTCCAAATTTCAATGTGATTTTGTCGCTTTCTTCGTTTAACTTAAAGATATGAAAAACAAAAGGTAGATTAAAATATTCATTGTATTAGTGTCCATATAGTTGGTAAAAAACATTTTCAAAAACACACGTAGCTAATTGTATTTATTAAAAATATTGAAATGTGCGAGCGAGAGAGAAGACAAAAGGAATAAACCCTCTTAAACTGTGTGAGGCGAGCATGTTACTTGTTAAGGATTTACCACTAAACTAAAAGATCTAAGATCACTAAACTTATTTTCGAGTTACACAGTCACTTAATATTAGTCGTACAGACTAACTAAATTAAACTGTAATATTTTCTCTAATTTCTACGGACTAATAGGAAATATATGCAATATTTCCTAAAATACAGCCTAAGTTACCTACAACACATCGAGCTTATAGGTAACTCAAGTGCTCAAGCCCACTATCAGTTGGTATATAGCGTTCCCATCGTGCTGGCGGCATTGCTTCTTTGAATTGCAATGCTAATACGTTGAGCCAAATAGGTGACAGCATTTTGATCACGTGTCGCTTCAACTAGGCGCTCTGATAGATTTTTGAAAATAGAATGAGCTACCGGTCGCCACGGATATTTCTTTTCTCTAATTGTAGTATTTATTGTTATAGAAGTAAATCATAATAAAGTATGTATAAGTCAATCTACAAACATAAGGACATCACAAGGATATGGGTATGATGGGACTGGCATACCAAATAGGTAAAAGTCCCAAAAAAGTTGGTTAAAAAAAAAACTAAAATATACAACTAAATTCACACTAAAATGTTCTACTTATAATAAAGCTGTTATAAAATTCTTAAATGTATAATCGCATAAAAAAATTAAATATGTATGTGCACTATTTTTATGCTGTAGGGATTTTTTATCTTTAGTATGTATTAGGAGCAAACTCTCTAAGAAAGTTATATTTTATAAGGTTCAAAAAAGGAGGATCTACATTTTTTTATGGTACTCGATAATTCCGCCAATTATGAACCGATTTTGAGGATATTTTTGTATGGTAGATTTATACCTCAGAGGTGGTCCCATATAAATTTTATCGAAATCAATCAAGCCAAAACCAAAATATAAGCGGTGAACTCAAGAACATCAAGTTAATATGTTAATTATAATTCAATAATAACCTTATTATAAGGTAAGTACCTACTGAATAAACAATGATACTAAACACTCTATATAAATAAAACTTCTACGCAGACGGCAAATACAATCTACTTTCCTTACAAAGTAAATTTCATTAGACAAATGGAAAGGGTTGGTAAAGGTCATCTTACCTTTTTTAGTTTTTGCGTTTCTTTAGGTCTGCTATTGTGGCACTTTTCGTCACGGCTAGAGACATAATCAAAATCAAAATCGTTTATTCACATGGGCCCCAAAGAGGCACTCATGAAAGTTAATGACTCTACTGCTAGATTCGCAAAATTACAGCCATCTAGAGAAGAACCTGGCAATAAACTCGGTCGCGTATTTTATTAATTCCGTTCTTTTTAATTATTCTTAAACACATGAATTATACTAGCCGTGCCCCGCGGCTTCGCACGATATTATCAAGTTAAAAAGTAGCCTATGTGTTAATCCTAGGTATAATATATGTACATTCCAAATTTCATCCAAATCTGTTAAATCGTGAAGAGGGAACAAACATACTTACACACTTACACACAAACTTTCGGATTTATAATATTAGTAGGATTAACCTAGGTATATCTATATTATGGTAGTCGCTAGAAAGCGCTTGTGCAGTTAGCCTCCATGGATCATAGTCAATCGTTTTATATATAACTAGCCGTGCCCCGCGGCTTCGCCCGCTATTATCAATCTAAAAAGTAGCCTATGTGTTTATCCTAGGTATAATCTATGTACGTTCCAAATTTCATCCAAATCCGTTCAGCCGTTAAGGCGTGAAGAGGGAACAAACATTCTTACACACTTACACACAAACTTTCGGATTTATAATATTAGTAGGATAAGCTTCTTAATTAAGCCCGTATTTGTGTGTATTGTATCTTCTTAATTTATATATATCAATATTTTTGCTAACATGCATAATATTTTCATAGAATAAATAATAGTGCAAGTACTGCTTTATTTATTTATTTACTTAATGACCCGGTAATCTTAGTACCACGCCATCTTTTGAAAGAAGTTATAGGCTTTTCCTTATTTTCTATTTTCCTAAACCAAAAATGTATTGACGCAAACAAAACAATAATTAAACGCAAGCAAAGCTTAAAAAAACCGACTTCAACGCTTTATCATCGGAACCTTGTTCAGATTTAATGTATAAACACGCATTATTGACTATAACTCAAAAACTAAAGATTAGACCATGATCACATTTCAATGGAACTACATAAAAAGCACCAGCTTTCAAATAAAAAAATAATCATCAAAATCGGCTCACAACGAAAGCAGTTATGAGGTAACTTTTGAAGTCGGGTAAACGAGAACATCGTCAAAGTACGCATTATTCGTCACAAAATAGGCTTCATTGACGATATTTCAAAAACTACTGATCAGATCTTGATCAAATTTGAATGGGACCAATTAGAAAGCAACATCTTTCAAACTAAAAAAAAAATTCGAAATCGGCTCACGTGGAAAGAAGTTATGAGGTAACACATTCACATCATTTTAGATCAGAAAGTACACGAACTATGTCTGTCCGATCGTATAAGGATACAAACCTAGGTTAAAAAGATACCTTCCCCATGCTAAAAGATCTAAACTATAATAAATACGATCTTAAACAACTAATAACCGACTGTAATCACAAATATCTCCGAAACCCGTCATCAGATCTTGATCAATCAAGATTCTCGAATCGGTCCAGGCGTCGTCGTCAAGTAATCTGGGAACATAAATTTAAAAAAAACCCGACGAAATGAGAACCTCTTCCTTTTTTGAAGCCAGTTAGAAATAAAAACGGATTCAGTCAATATTAAAAACAAGCTTACTACGTTTTGGAGCATTAGATGCAAACGCTAAGGTGCAAACGCTTAGCCTCGAGGCTTGGGAGAGTCACAAGATGCAGTAAGTGTATTGTGTGTAATACTTATTGTTTCGAAATAATAAAAATTTAATGCTCCTAATTTACAATTTAACATTTTTTTTTTAATTTGTGACAGGCTAGTGTTTGACCACTATCTCACCTGATGGTAAGTGACGATGTGATCGAAGCTGGTAAACACACTAGACCTGGAATACGCAGGCTCTCAAGGATAACTGCCGGAACACCGTATTTGGCTTGGCGGCAGACTTTCAACTTGATGGTGGTAAGCTACTTTGGTAGCAAGCCAGGCGAGCAACTCACAAAATGCTCTACCACCTCTCAAACTTCAACTATACAGTTCCATAGAAAATTAACAGAAGCTTTGTTGTTTTAATGCACATAAACAACGCGGACAAGGGCTCGTTCAATTAGTCTGAATGTGTTGCCAAAGGCCATACCGAGGACCCTGGGAATTCTATCACCAGCATCAGATGTTGAAAACCGTTTGAAGTATAATCAATGTCATGTGCGCTTTGAAACGTCAGTTAGACATCGAAACGTGATGCGATAGACAAAAATATTAAACACATGTTTGAGAATGACGTCTTAACTATTTATGCCAATTTTCGCCTATTTTTTATTTGCGATGGGCCGCCTATGTAGAACTTCTAGGAGTCTAAGCTTTAAGTCACGAGTGAACAGGTATTTTATAGGCTAGAAAATACCTTACCCTCTATTACCTATCTATGTTGCAAACGGTTTCAATACGAAATTGACAAAACTCTTAACGTATAAGGTTCATTTTTGCTTAATTCAAATAGAGGCTGTTCACTCGTGACTTAAAGACGTCCAGATGGTACTTATCGGGAAACACAGACTCGGTTAAGGAGGTGCACTCCTTTACGGTACGGATAATTAATGTGGAAGCATTACGCTTCGAGCGCACTGCTGAAATATCTGCTATAAATCGATGCCGCATGGCTGTACGTCCGTCCGATGGTTGGCCGATGGCAGAAAGGAAATGGGGTATTCATGGGGATCATGCAATTCAATAGCACACTCGCCGAAATGTATCCTATAGAACAAACTTGAACCCTTACAGCGACGATGTTCTAGATGAACAGCTGATAGAGCTATTAGAGCTTCGCGTCGATCAGCTGTTCGTCACCTATAGGTATCTTGGCTCTGCGTTCAATTGTTTCAAGAGCCTCAAGCTGGTACTTCGCTGAATCATCTCAAAGATGAGAGCAGTACTCCATACTCCATACGCGATAGGATTTGTTTTTGGTACAAGTTGAGCAACCGCCCAGCTGTGTCTACCACATCATTCTGGGACTAAGCGTATATTATATAGTTATTGAGACTTAATAGGTGGTTTATATAGATTGCCGTGATTTTTTTGCGTATAAAAAATACTTATCCCGCCTTCATGCCAAAAATTCCCGACAGACATTCGATTCAACGAACACCTAATTTACCCAATAATATTTTGGTTCTGGGTGTGTTTGTGTGGGTGATGCGAATGTTTCCGGCACCCACGGCACAAGTCATTGAACTTAGTGTGGGGCTGTAAGTGTGAAAACCTATAAAACCGATTTTATATTTTTTTCATGACCATTTCGTAAACAAACTCGTATTTTATAACTACCAGATAAAATAGTTAGTAAATGGTATAATAATAATTATGATCAAAGTGCTCAGCAAGTAACAATGTAAACATTAATTATACATAATTAACGAAACGAAAAACGTCGAAGTTAATTTAATTCTTTCCACTTAGGAAAGACAAATAGCTCGAATCCGCCTTGAAGACATTCCAAGGAATATGTTATGGCATCCTTGGGACGGCCTTTATAGTTCGCTAATGTATGGAGTTATGTTATTATCACCCATTAATTTTGCATGGCTGACTCGCAAATTGATAGGCACAAATGCCAGTAGAGACAGAAGCTATTTATATCGATTTATTGATTAACTAGCCGAGTCCCGCGGCCTCGCTCGTGTTAATCAAATCAAAAGTAGCTTATGTGTTAATCCTAGGTGTAGGTATAAGCAATGTTTATATAAACATTCCAAGTATCATCCAAATTCGTTCAGCAGTTACAGCGTGATGAGGGAACAAATATACTAACACACTTACACACAAACTTTCTGACTAGCACGCGGTTTTACTCGAGTAAGTCCCGGACCCGCGGGAATTCCGGGATTAAAAGTAGCCTATGTGTTAATCCAAGGTGTCAGCTCCATCCATACCAAATTTCATCAAAATTGGTCCAGCGGTTTGAATGTGAAGAAGTAACAAACATACAAACACAATCACAAACTTTCGCTTTTATAATACTAGCCGTGCCCCGCGACTCCGCCCGCTATTATCAAGTTAAAAAGTAGCCTATGTGTTAATCCTAGGTATAATCTATGTACATTCCAAATTTTATCCAAATCCGTTCAGCCGTTAAAGCGTGAAGAGGGAACAAACATACTTACACACTTACACACAAACTTTCGGATTTATAATATTAGTAGGATATTAGTAGGATTAGTGTGATGTGATAATGTGATTAGTGTAATTCAAGCCTAGGATGTACCTAGTTTTACAAAGCTATCTATTGATGAACAGTTGGCGTAGTGATAGTCTTGTCAACGCCGCGCACCGCCTTGGATTCGATTCCAGGAGCACAATTATTATTTTCTTACCTAAAGAACATTAACATTTGTGCTAGTTGTGTATGATTATGTTTTGATGAATGTTTCCGGCACAAACGATTCAAGCCTTTGAACTTAGTATGTGGCTGTGAGTGTGAATGTGTTTGTTTGATTGTTTGTTATCCTACTTATAATATAAATCCGAAAGCTTGTGTGTCAAGCTTATTTGTTCCCTCTTCACGCTTTAACGGCTGAACGGATTTAGATGAAATTTGGAATGTACATAGCTTATACCTAGGATTAACGCATAGGTTACTTTTTAACTTGATAATAGCGGGCGAGGCCGCGGGGCATGGCTAGTTCGAATATAAAAGCATATAATTATGTTCTTCAAGAAACCCTATATTGAAGAAAGATTGAATACATTGTATAACACTCGGCGCGACCTTTGGCACAGATGTTAATAGAATTATGTTACGTGCCGCTTTACCGACCCCTTTTACTTAGCAAATAGCAGAGAATAGCAGCTATGCTATTTTCTTGAGATAGGTAATAGATAGGCAAATAATACGGTCAAACGTCATCCAAATGTTGTTAGCAAATAGCAGAGAATAGCAGCTATGCTACTTTCTTGAGATAGGTAATAGATAGGCAAATAATACAGTCAAACGTCATCCATATATGGTTGACATACCTCCAGTTCGCTCAAAGCGTTTCGCTTTTACATTTATCATACGTACTGCGAAGGAGTCGAACTCATTGACTTTGTTCCCCGAACGGTATAATCTGGGAGTCTTCAAGTCTAGAGTGAATAGGTATCTTCTAGGCAAGCATGTGACATGTTCGGCTGCATCATAACTTTTCTTCAGGTGAGTGAGAATGTGACGATTCTATGAACTATTCATTTGATTATAACTCATTTGTTTTTGAAGAGAATTAAAGCAAGTTATTATTATCATTATTAATCTATTTTCTTTTCTTACAGGTAAAGTTTTTGCTGATGCCAGTTTTGTAAGTAGATACAACGGAGTAGAAGCAAATAAATACTCGTCTGATCACTGATGTTTTTACCTGACTGTACTAATTTCCGCTAGTGGTCGAGCTAAATACCAAAAATAATATAAAAATTAAAAGCGACTCGACTACTTGGTCGAATTCCTATCGGTCGAGACGACTACCAACTCATCAAAATGTATCCTACGAAAAATACGAAAGGTAAGGAGAGTTCCTTGCGTCTTTAGCGAGATCTCTAAGATGACTTGAATGGTTTTAGCACTTTGTCCGTCCGTCTGTCTGACATTTAACGTCTAAACCATACAAGCGAATAATTTCTAATTCTCAGAGAAAATGTAAAGCTATGGCCCAAAGCCAGAATTGGCAATTAAAATGATACTCGTACGCGTAAGTGGGGAGTAAAATATTTTTTTCTGTCTTAGGGATCATTTTTGGAAAGAAAAATGCAAGTAGAGTAAGAGTACTAACACGTTTTAATAAAAAGGCTTGTATTTAAACACCGCCCAAAAAAGTACTTATCTTACTACCAAAAAAATTCTAAACGGTTACGGTATATGTTGGAAAACATTTTGGTAGGCCCCCAAAAGTTACTGTTTTTAGACATATTTTGTCCCGGGGTCTATCTTAAAAACGGCTACATAGTTAAAGTTAACACTCCGTTCCGTACCCAAAGGGTAAAAACGGGACCCTATTATTGAGACTTCGCTGTCCGTCCGTCCGTCTATCTGCCTGTCACCAGGCTGTATCTCAAGAACGGTGATAGCTAGACAGTTGAAATTTTCACATATGATGTATTTGTATTGCCGCTATAACAACAAATACTAAAAATAAAATAAAATAAATATTTAAGGGGGCTCCCATACAACATCGATTTTTTATAGATAATGGTACGGAACCCTTCGTGCGACTCGCACTTGGCCAGATTTTTTTGACTACTTGAACTAGTAAAAGCTTGATGTTAAAAATCTTTTTTAAATAATTTTAATTGTAAAGTGTAAAGCAAGAAGGAGAAAATGAATCGTTTGGCAGCATAGCTTATGAATCGTTCTGCTGTCTAATCATTGACGTGTCCTAATGGATAATGGAACGCGCCCAACCCATTTACTTTGCATGTGCAAGAAATAGTGTGGGGAGCGGCTAAAGTGGAGAAATGTATATTCTGACTTGACCTTTGGTTGAAATAATTAAGGGAATGGTACCATAAAAAGGCTGAAAATTCATGGATATTGTAACCTATTAAAGTTTTTGTGAGTTTGACACATTATACTTTATGATGATGGGGATCGGACATCCCCGAAACCTAGGTCGCAAGAGTCGACCTTAAATCGTGAGTCAAGCAGTTTCATTTATATAAAGTATGATATTGTAACCGTTTTTATCTGAAACCGTCATAGTAAAGACTTGTAAAGTATGTTATTCTTCATCGTGTAAAGGATGATGCCTCCTTCTTAAAATTAAAGAAAACATTTATTTAATATTAAATTAAAATCAGCATAGTCTCTATTTTCATATTTGTAACCATATTTCTCATACAGAATAATCACAAGTTTTTTTTATTATTTTTAAAACGTGGCCATGGTCACTATGTTCTGTCCGTATACAATGTTGTACCACAACAAACACAAGTCAATCACACTTTCACATTTAACACAATAAAGGCGAAAGTTTGTGAATGTGTTTGTATGTTTGTAACTTTTTTGTGCTCCTGCCGGAAATTGAACCCAAGACACACGGTGCAGAGGGCGAACACCTGTCCACTGAGCCAACTGGGTCGTCAAAATAATCAAATAATAAAAATAGTCATAATATTAAATCAAATATAGGTGGCTGCGTAAAAGTTGGGAGAGGTTCGGCTCGACGTAAATTTTCAAGAAAATTGGGTTAAATTAAGTAAAAACTACTGAAATATGGCTAAATCATATAGTTAGTTAGTAGGAGTGGTCTTAAATAAAAATAATTAAGCAAAATGAGTGAAAAATTCAACCCAATCAAGCATAGATTAATTTACATACATACATTAACATTAAATATATATTGAAAAATTTCACGTGAGATTAGGTGAGAGGGAAAAGGTGTCGAGCAAAATCTCACGACATCTCACCAGAGAGAGATAAAGGGTCGAAAAACGCCAAAAAATCACCAAAATCACCTTACGTAATTAATGCAAATACGGTGTTCCGGCAGTTATCTAGTGTGTTTACCAGCTTCGATCACATCGTCACTTACCATCAGATGAGATAGTGGTCAAACACTAGCCTGTCACAAAAAAAAAAAATGTAATGTTTTTTTTTTAATTAAAAGGTACAATTAAGCTATGGCCCAACGCTTAAAATGATAACATAAATGTTATATAGTGCTTACATTTTTTGCCATAGCTTTACATATTTTCTGAAAATTTGAAGTTATTCAGTATGGTTTAAACGCTAAATGCCTCTGACGGACGGACGGACGAAATTGCTGAACCACCCAAGGACTTAGAGATCGCTTCTCTCGATCAACTAAATAAGTACCTATGTTGACTCAAAATATTGATATACTGAATTCTTGTTGATATTTTTCAAGTGTTGTGATTGGCCACTGTCACCGTCCGTAATAACAACCGAGGATGTTGTTATTTACATTGGCGTCCGTTAAATATTATTAATCTTTCAAAGGTGTCGTTGGAGGATATAATCCCTACTAATATATATATCTTCCAAATCGGTCGAGCCGTTCTCGAGTTTTTATAAAACTAACAAATATTAATTCATTTTCAACCGAATTAAAAAAAGAAGGTTCTCAATTCGATTGCTTGTTTTTTTTTAATGTATGTTTCGGGATATCTCCGCCAATCGTGAATCGATTTTGATGTTTTTTTTTTGTTTGGTAGAGTATACTTCAGAGGTGATCCCATATACTCGTAAATTTTATCGAAATCAGTCCAGCTAAAACCGAAATATAAGCGATGAAGTCGGTTTTTTAAAGCTTTGCTAGCGTTTTAATTATTATATACCTATATCCTACTAGTACTACTTCCTACTAATATTATAAATCCGAAATTATGTGTATTTACCTATGTTTTTTCTCTCTTCACCCTGTAACGGCTGAACGGATTTGGATGAAATTTGGAATGCACATAGCTTATACCTACGATTAACCCATACGCTACTTCTTAACTTGATTAACGCGAGCGAAACCGCGGGGCACAGCTAGGATTATAAATGTGGAAGTAACTCTGTCAGTTAGGCTTTCACGCCTTAGCCAGTGAAACGATTTTGATGAAATTTGGTACTGATAGACTAGATCTTATCTAGATCAGCTAGTATTATATAGTAACTATACAGTAACCATGGTTATATTATCTTTGCAGTAACCGCCCGGTCAGTCAGCCGGCATCAATTACAAGTAGGTCGTCGGTGTAGGGAGATCAACTTACTCAAAAATAATGTGGTTTAAAATTATTTACTATGAATTGGAAATGAATTGTGTCTTGTGTCTACAGTGCTTTGTAGAGAATAGACTGAAATTAAAAAAAACTTTTTTTATTATCTTTTTTATATACGAAAAAAGAAAGTCGATTATCTGTATTAAGTGGTTATTGAACAGTTATTTGAAATGATCTTGCACGGCCCCACACGTCTGGGGATGGCCTTGGTGGAGCCTTGGTGGTTAGCCATGGGCGTAGTGGCCCGGTTTGTATTCGGGCCTACCGCACGCGCCCGGGGCAAGATAGTGACTGCTAGCGCGACCCTATCTTGCCCCACTTCGGCGAGGGACTGGTCACGGGGGGTTTTTAGTGGGTTCGAGCCCCACACACCCCTTTCCTTCACCCCTGGGAAGTGGCAGGCATTTTCCCCCCACAACAAAAAAAAAAGTTATTTGAAAAACATCAAGGGAGGTCATCATTGAACCATTGAAGGTTTCTTTTATCATTCTTCATTTTGAATAACCGTTTAGGATCTCTCAATTATTTGGACTTGGAAACAAGTATTCTCACATAAATTTTCAGTAATTATAACAAAGCTGTGATAAAGTTCTAATAGATATCACAAGAACATATTAACGAAAAAGTGTAAAATAAAAAAAGTAAGCTTAGTAAATGTTCTTTTGGGTTATGCCAATGCGCTCCACGAAATTGTGGACATCGCTCAACAAGCACGTTGTATGGGCTTTCAAATGGGTTATGCCACTGCGCTGCACGAAATAGTAGACATTGCTCCACAAGCACTTTTAATGGGCTTTCAAATGGGTTATGAAACTGCGCTCCACGAAATAGTGGTCATTGCTCCACAAGCACTTTTTATGAGCTTTCAAATGGGTTATGCCACTGCGCTCCACGAAATAGTGGACATCGCTCTACAAGCACGTTTTATGGGCTTTCAAATGGGTTACGCCACTGCGCTCCACGAAATAGTGGACAACGCTCCACGAGCACTTTTTCTGACTTTTAATTAAAATAATATAAGCCGGTACTTTTATTTCACTGCGCTCCACGAGAAAATTATGAAGCACAGAATATATACTTATTTTAGGCGTTTCTAAGAAAAGTGAGAAACAAAACATGATAAGCAGTGGATTTGTTTTATACATAAACTTGTGTTTTACTATACAGGATAAACTACACATTTTTTTTGAGTTTCCGATATTTCGGCACTGTCGCAAGCACCATGATCACGGAGTAACTGGAGTAGTGCGGGTGGATAAAGATTTAGATTTACGAGCATACGAAACGGTCTACCCGCGCCCGTACTCGTTTACTGCATTGCACACCACTACCATTGTTATCACTTAAATATCCCGTTATTATTACAAACATCTACATCTAACAACAAGACAAACTGGCAAATGTCATCTATTTATGGTTGACATACCTCCGGTTCGCTCGAAGCGTTTTGCTTCTACATTTGTCATCCGTACTGCGAAGGAGTGGAATTCATTGCCCGCGTCTTTGTTCTGGGACTTTGGGTTTAATCTGGGACTCTTCAAGTCAAGAACGAATAGGTATCTTCTAGGCAAGCATGCTACATCTTCGGCCGCATCATCACTTTCCATCAGGTGAGATGGTGGTCAAATGCTTGCCTATTGAGTATAAAAAAAAACATTAATAGTGTAGGTGACTATGGTAGCTTAAACACTTAATACTGACTGTAATTTTGCACAATGAATAATAATACCTAATGCTTTAGGATAAATCATACAATAAATACCTTTTATATATTCTATTATATACTTATTTCCTTCCTCAACTATGACGTCATTTATAATGTATTTTCTGAAACTAGGTTTATTTAAAAGGAGTGTTCTTTATACTTTATGTTATTAGCTTCGATCATTCGCCCAAGCTGAACTCAATTGCACGTGGTACTGTTGCCGATTATATGAAACAGCTAGCCTCTCGGTAGTTTATCAGTTACATTACAGAGAGCGTGCCTCAGAATAACACGATCTAGTTCCTCCACCCCCATTTTATCATCGGCCAAGTAGACAAACTTCTACTGCTTCTGCTACCACAATTGCTGCTGCTTTTATTGTCCAAACACTTGAGATCTTAGACTTAACAGAGAAAATACATATTTATTTGATAAATCATGAAACAGAATTAACTTGAACCGTACCACGAAATACGTTGGTGTCACTGGTTGGAATTATTATTATTATTAATTTATTTATTTCGATCAAGGTTCGATCGTGAACAACAAGATCAATTAATTATAAAATTAAATTACTCTAATTATGTAAATTACATTAAAATTAAAATTAGAATGAACTAAATTTAAACCTCTTTTTTTTATTTACGATAGGCAAGCGTTTGACCACAATATCACCTGATGGAAAGCGATGATGCGACCGAAGATGTACCATGCTTGCCTACAAGGTCCCTACTCACTCTTGACTTGAAGACTCCCAGATTATACTGTTCTGGGAACAAAGATGAGGGTAATGAGTTCCACTCCTTCGCTGTACGGATGATAAACATAGAAGCGAAACGCTTCGAGCGAACTATGTATGTCAACCATATATGGATGACGTTTGGCAGTTTGTCTTATTAGATGGTAAAAAATATAATTACTTCTTTGACCATTTCTTTATTAGTCAGTACATGAACCATATAACAATTGTTAATTTACTGCAATGATGTCCCAAGAGATTTCTAATCACACTAACATTATAAAGGCGAAAGTTTGTGAGTGTGTTTGTATGTTTGTTACATCATCACGCTCAAACGGCTGGATCAATTTTGATGACTCTAGTTTAACACATACTTTTATCCCGTAATTCCTGCGGGTCCAGGACTTACGCGGGTAAAACAGCGGGGCTAAGCTAGTATTTTTATAAACCCATAACGAAATACGATTTTATTTGGCCCCGTCGCGTATTATTAACTTTTCGCTCTCATAACATCGTAAAATCACATTACTGACCAACATACATACATTTAAACAACCTTCATCCCATTTTGCACACAATTAAGATAAAGTCGAAGTACGACAAAGATGGAACTGGCACATGTTGGAATAACGCCAAAGCGCCAAACGTAAAGGTTCCGGCAGACAGGCGCGACTGGCGACTGCGGAGTAGAGCATTTTCGTGAGCAGGCTAGGAAGCCATTGTTAGGGAACAATTATGTTATTTTGCAATGACATCCAGAGTCGGTTGTGTATCCTATTGATGATTAACTTTAATATTTATTTTCCATTTTTATCCTCCATTTAGCCAGCTTCACACGATAGATTTTTCATCGAAAATGTTTACCTTATTAAAAAAGTAATTTTCGATATTTCGTTAAATTGGCTTTAGCCTTATGCTGTAAAATAATCTAAAGCAAAGCTTTAAAAAACCGACTTCACCGCTTATATTTTGCTTTTGGCTTGATCGATTTCGATAAAATTTATATGGGACCAACTCTAAAGTATAATCTACCAAAAAAATTTTTAAAATCGGTCCACAATTGGGTAGTAATCGGTGAACATACATAAATAAAACCAGCCAAATGCGAGTCGGACTCGCGCACGAAGGGTTCCGTACCATTATCTATAAAAAATCAAGTTTGTTGTATGGGAGCCCCCCCTTAAATATTTATTCTATTTTATTTTTAGTATTTGTTGTTATAGCGGCAACAGAAATACATCATCTGTGAAAATTTCAACTGTCTAGCTATCACCGTTCTTGAGATACAGCCTGGTGACAGACGGACGGACGGACAGCGAAGTCTCAGTAATAGGGTAAAAACTTCAATTTTTTACTCCGCTGTACGTGCCTCTAAGTTCTATAGCCTGCACTCATGATACGTAATATTTGTAAACAAATATATATGTAATTATGTTGTATTAATGTCAGAGTCGCTCGCTTTTGGGTGTCTGCAGTCGCGTCGCTCGCGCAGATACATGGAAAACTAATGTTCGAGTCATAAAAATAAACTATGGGTATTTGCCGAAGTTCAGCGAATGTAAAATCTTAGCATCATTAATTTTAAAGCTCTTTATTGGTACTATTTTATTTTGGTGACAGTATTAAACGAACGTTAACCTTAGATATAATTCGGGAGGAATCCGGAGGGAAATGAGGTTAAAATTTAAGAATATAACATAACATTCTAAATAGTGACTAATCTGGGACAGTCGGATAAATCGATTTGTTGATATTTTAATCAAGTTATAAGTCGGCTAAAAAGTTATTATACACATGTGTCATTAAGGGATATGTATACATAATATATTATTATATATTTTAAAAGTTATACTTCTTTTGGCGCGTTTGGGAAAAATAATGAAAGTGAATTTTTGCGCGCACATCGAAACTTAAAAGTGACACCATGAAGTTGATTGGTAATTGTCTCTCAAATGCGATAAGACCGCCCATTGTGACCTGTCTACCTAATAGATGACCGTCTTATTTTAAGTACTTATTGTTTTGATTTTATTTTGAGTGCAGTTAAGTATTATTTTATTGTAATAAAGCCCAAGAGTTGCTTCCCATAGAGGCAAGGTCATCCTTTACCTTCGAAAAATGGCAAAATATATTCGGCATTAGAATAAACCTCCAACATCTCGTTCAAAATAATATTTACATTTTTACACACGATTAACGAATTGTACGATTCATACATCCGGTAGTAAGCCACTATTTTCAGTGAGATCCTTAGTTCGCAAGCGGAAGCCATATCGTGGGAGCACCAGACACATCTGAAACGCTCTGTATAATAATGCATTCGACATTGAAGTCATTGATCTACTAGATAATACAGATACTACGCTCGGTGTATGAGTTTGAAGCCCAAAAACGAATACTGCTTCACTAAACCATATCAGTAAGACGGATGGTTTCCCCCAATGACGTTGTTTAAAGTGAGAAGATACGGATGCTCTAACAATAAGTAAACAAAATCTGATGCAGATGCATACTAGGCGAAGGAATTTCATGCCGTACAATTTGTGTTTGGTTCCTGAGATATTTAAAAAATATTTAATTTTTTAATATAATGTAGAATCGAAGAATTATCGATTTAAGTGTTTCAAAAGAATTTTAAAAAATAATTCTATCGAGACAACTTACACCAATCAATTTATATCTGCTTTTATGTTATTGCTCTCTCTCTCTCTCTTTCTCTCACAAGACGATCTATCTATCTCGCTCATCCACTTTATAGTGCCAACAGTCGCTCAAGATAAAACAAATTCCCATTTTTTTTTCTATTTTATTAAAAATTCAGTACTTACACATAAAATAAAACATTTTTCATGTCTGTTACAGTAGCTGTGTAGTGCAGTGTCTAAAGGTTAAAATCACAGAGGGACATTTTATCACAATTATTATTAAAAAAAAAAACACGATTAGCGGCGACATATTGTCGGAATCTAAAATCCAAGTCTGTTAGCGATCACGGCAATTACCTCGAGCATTTCTAGTCAATATGAGCACCAAAGATGAGCACAATCCATCTACAGGTACAAAAATGTAGGTCGCATCTGCATTTTTTGTAGATCAATGGTTGAAGTGTAGAACTTGGTAGAATGTACATAATATGTGGATGAGCGATTGATCTTTGATGTTTGCGTCACGTGTTTAGACGGAACTGAGGTGGCTGAAGCTAGATTCCTTTGGGAGGTGTTGATTGGCGAGTGCCGAACAGTACTAACATCCGCTTAAAAAAAAGCAACATTTAAAAATAGGAGCGCATACATAAGCGTTATTGGCTTAGTAAGGTGCGCGTTTGCCTTCAAAGCAGGGGTATCGGGTTCGATTCCCGGTGGGAACACAATTTTATCGCCTAGGGAGATATATATGTCTGGTTCTGGGAGTGTTGTGTGTGGTTTTTTGTGGTTTCTCGAGAGGAACTCATGTTAATATACAACCTGTAACAAAAAGGTGTTGTAATACTTGGTCGTGTGTATGTGTATCGTGCCAGAAATCGTCTGCCTGAGAACGAAAGTCGAAATAGGACATAATTATTTCGGTACAAAAATTAAAAATTATATTTTTCAAATACATTTGACAACCCTGAACAGTATAATCTGGGTGTCTTCAAGTCTAGAGTGAATAGGTACCTTCTAGGCAAGCATGTTCCATCTTTGGCCGCATCGTCACTTTCCATCAGGTGAGATGGCGGTCAAATGCTTGCCTATCCAGAATAAAAAAAAAAAAAACCCTACAGTTACATGTGCGACAATCGGAGATATTTGTTACGTACAAAAATTAAAAAAAATAATTTGCCATCCCTACGATTACATCTGTGGCACGTGATCTTGACCTTTGTTATGGCCACCACTGTCAGATGTCTAGGTCCAAAGGCTATGTGGTATAGAACGGTAGCTGATGAAATAGGGTTGCAAATGACATAATTTTTTGAAACTTTAGTTCATCATAACTCAATATTCATGGTGCTGCCGCGAATGCAGAAGTTCCTATTAGACTCCATACATTTAGCTAGATTTTGTTAGTTTGTCTGACGTTAAACTACGAATGAATCTACATGATTAATGTAGATAATGTTAAATTATCTCATGAAAATATTACTTTTTTAAGTACCTATACATGTTTTGGTTTTGGTTTCGACCGAAACTGAGGCCTAAGCCGAAATTCGGCATCGGTTTCGGCCGTGAAAACTAGTTTCGGACGGATAGTAATGTAAAATGACAATAATTGAAAACATCTTAAACTAGATAGAACATCATAAAACCATAAAAAAAATCCGCGCTGTTACGGCTTTTTTTAAACTAAATAGGCAAGCATTTTACCACTATCTCACCTGATGGAAAGTGATGATGTGGCCGAAGATGTAACATGCTAACCTAGAAGATCCTATTCACTCTTGATTTGAAGACGATTATACCCCTCGGTGAACGATGACGCAGGCAATGAGTTCCACTCCTTCGCTGTATATATATTATGGAAGACGTTTGACAGTTTGTCTGGTTGTTAGATGGTGAAAGGTGCTTAATAGATTCTGATGAAGTTTGGAATCTATATAGCTTATACACATAAATTGATGAACGCAGGCGAAGCCACGGGGCACAGCAAGTATAATATAAACATTTGCACAAGAGAAGACCAGGATCTCAGATCTGAGATAAAAACAAGAAATAAACAAAAACTGAAAGTCAAAGGTGAACCGCGGCTTCGTCATGATTCTGATGACGAATCAAGTTTGCAAGTACTTACTTACTTCAAAATATTAAATTATTATACTAATACTTCAAATTAGTAAATTGTAGTATATTTTAGCCCCTTTTTTTCTTTTCACGCTTACCAATCTGTAACTGTTACCTTTAGCAGCACTCCCAAACTATTTTCTTACTCGACCAAGAAGGCTGGTAAATAATGCTTCGTAGCATTTAGCTTATTCCATGTACAACATATTGTACCTAATAAAAATACATTAAAATAAGCCTATGTATCTACCAAGTTTCATTAAAATCGGTCCATTAGCTTAGGCGTGAATAGGTCGCAAACAGGTAGAGACGCACTGTGTATAAAGACAGCAAATTTTGGATAAGTGTATCCTTTTTCTTTTTTTTTTATACTCTATAGGCAAGCATTTGGCCACTGTCTCTGTATCCTAGGTATGATTTTGCCCCTCCCAGACTAGGCAGTATTTGAGCTTTCAAACTTCTATTTACGGTAGGGGTAGAAGCACTCTACTTTCCGGTGGATGCTTAAAGTAGTAGAACTAGTATAATTTGCAAGTGACTCCTAGAGAAGACCTCGCAAAAATATTCGAAATGGCTAAAATATGTATATTTAACATTTCTACCACCATATCTCCGCTATTTATAGAAAATCCAAGAACTGAATCGACAAAACAAAGAATATAATTTTATCGAACCTGCTCACAAAATTTCACGACAATCAAAATCAAAATCGTTTATTCACATGGGCCCCAGTGAGGCACTCATGAAAGTTAACGATTCTATTGCCAGATTCGCAAAATTACGGCAATCGGTTGAGAAATGCGACTTGTAGAGAAGAACAGCTGACCATCAGCCGGATGAAAGAAAGCATTTTCGCCCAAGCGTAAACGGGAACACTTCGCTGACTTCGCTCGCTCAATAATAGTTACTTTGTATTAGTGTAATACTATCACAGAATAAAATTTATTCTGTCACAAAAAGACAGAAGTAAAAGATTAACAAGTATTAAAATACCCCGTAAGGCTATAGTAAATTTAGAAATAAACTGCAGATTGCTAAACTACAGATCTTGAATAGTTGCTAAGATAAGATGAACTCTCACATTTAACCAAAATATATATTTAGGCATTTTTTTAATTACTGTGTATAGTGTAAAACTAATTCACAATGAGCCCGACAATTGTTTAATTATAATGTGTCATGTACCATATTGAAGCAAATCATTAAATTAGTGGCAGTACAAATCTAGATTTTAATGCATTAGTGACTAATAGACAGAGAGGCATGTCTCTCTTTTAATAAAATGTGTCTTATTATAATATGTACAATAGAAGAACAATTAATATCTAAATTTCATCAAAATAGTGACAAGTCAAAACTAATAGACAGACTGGGATATTAGCTTACTGTCAACTAAAACTTGTTTGTCCCTTTTAACTAAAGATAAATTATCAATTGTAAGAATTATGTATAAATATGTAAGTTATATAAATAATTTGCTAGAATTTGCAATTCATTATCAATTAATATTATTAATTACAATGCTACAACTTCGGCCGCATTATCACTTTCCATTAGGTGAGCCGTTATTTAATAACGGCTCTATATCTAAAGCCAGAGGTGTGATGTCACGCTAACAGCTGTTTACAAGCAAGGATACTAAACAAACCATTAGGCACATCCATTGTCAGCAGTAACAGCTATGATTAAAAGTTTCCCAGCACGTTTAATTCCCTTAATTGGTATGCTGCACATGCACCCAGGGGTCAATAGCATCCGCTGTCTAATGTAAATGTTTAACGCACAATGGTTTGTAAATGAGTTATTTTTGCCACTTACAAAGAAAATTTGCATGATAATTAAACGTAAGCAAAGCTTAAAAAACCGGCTTCGCCGCTTTATCTTCAAATAAACACGCATTCTCGACAATAACTCAAAAACTAGTGATCAGATCTTGATCCAATTTAAATGGGACCACATGGAAAGCACCAGCTTTCGAACAAATAAAATGATTTTCAATCGGTTCACGTGGAAAGAAGATATGAGGTAACACACATAAAAAAAATACATTCGAATTGAGTACCTTTTTTGTGAAGTCAGTAGAAAATGTATAGATTAAACCGTCCGTGGTCTAAACTACATACTCAAAATGGGTTATGCCACTGAGCTCCACGAAATAGTGGACATCGCTCCACGAGTACTTTTTCTGACTTGTAATTAAAATAATATAAGCCAGTACATTTATTCCACTGCGCTCCACGAGAAAATTATTGAGTACAGACAGCAAGATATGCTCAAAAAATTTTGTAAATATATGTTGTTACTAGCCGTGCCCCGCGGCTTCGCCCGCTATTATCAAGTTAACAAGTAGCCTGTGTTAATCCTAGGTATAATCTATGTATATTACAAATTTCATCTATATCCGTTCAGCCGTTAAAGCGTGAAGAGGGAACAAACATACTTACACACAAACTTTCGGATTTATAATATTAGTAGGATTACGTTTCGCTTCTTTTAGGCGTTTCTAAGAAAAAAGGCAAACAATACATGAAAAATATGTTGTAGCGTACCCATACTAATCAGCGACAAATAAATTAGCATGTACCTATTCGTATATATTATGTGAGGTCATGTTATGTATATAAGTAACGCAAGTCTATAAAACTCAAGACACTAAGAGATAAAGGTCATTAATTCTTTGATACTCGCCGACACACATTTAGCTCCATATAAGGTTGTATCTGTAACTTGTTATGGAGATCTGGACGTCCGTAGTAAGTATTTTAAATTACTGACTCATGTCCCTTGAAAACCATGTCCCAATAATTGACCGAACGAAGGATGGTCTCTAGGTTAAATTGGGTGGTTCAGCAGTTTGTCCTTCCGTCCGTCTGTCAGAGGCATTTAGCGTTTAATATTTGAATAATTTTGAATTACGTATCACTTAAACTAACATCTGAATGGAGTCGAAGCACATACATGTACATATATTTACTAATACTTATTAATTTTTATATTTTTTTCTTCCTTCTAAATCTACGGGCCAATTGCCTATATTCCCTAAAACTAAACTAAAACTATGTACAGCAAAGTACTAAGTTACCTACAAGACATCGTGCTTATAGGTAACTCAAGTGCTCAAGCCCACTACCAGTGGGTAGCGTTCCCATCATGCTGGCGGCATTGCCTCTCTGAATTGCAATGCTAATACGTTGAGCCAAATAAATATTTATTAATTTGGTTTCTCATGTAAGTGAAATGTAATTTATTTTATGAGAAAATAGCTGGTGCCCGCTACTTCGTCCGCGCAGGATTAGCACTTCGAGTAGCTTTCAGTTTTTGTTGTATTTATGGTTCACTATTTAGGCGATAATGGTTTACACTTAAAAGGTAGATATATGCTGTCGCGGGCTTTTTTTAAGACTATTTAAGACAAACATTTCTATCATACATTACATACGTGTAGCTCTAACGGTTTTTGCAGCGCACGCCAGAATATTTCGGAGATGGCAGAATTTTTTCCTACTTACTTGACACTTATCGTTATATTTTAGACAATTCTCAAAATCCTTCTATCCTATCCTACTATAATATTATAAATCCGTAAGTTTGTGTGTAAGTATGTTTGTTCCTTCTTCACGCTTTGACGGCTTAACTGATTTGGATGAAATTTGGAACGTACATAGATTATGCCTAGGATTAACACATAGGCTACTTTTTAACTTGAAAATAGCGGGCGAAGCCGCGGGGCACGGCTAGTATCTTTATAAATTATAGCCTATGTGTTATTCTGGTGTATAAACTATATTATTATAAAGTTATATTAAAATCCATTCAGTAGTTTTTGCGTGAAGGAGTAACAAACATCCATACATAAAAACGTTCGCATTTATAATATTAGTAAGGATACTTAAATGCATCTACAAGTCGAGTTAGTTACACCATTTATAACTCACTCTATGTGTTAATCCTAGGTATAAGCTATGTACATTCCAAATTTTATCCAAATCCGTTCAGCCGTTAAAGCGTAAAGAGGGAACAAACATACTTACACACAAACTTTCAGATTTATAACATTAACAGGATGAAAGGCTGGACCGATTTTTATGATCTTTAATTTGTTGGATATATCTTCGTTCCGTATAGCAGAATAAATTTTCATAATATCATCATCAGCCTGTATCGACCCACTGCAGCGTATAAGCCTCTTCACCCTTGTGCCACTCACCTCATATTTCATAATTTATTGAAAACGTAAAGACATTTCAGCCATTTCGAGAAATACTCGAGGTCTTCAGTTCAGAGAGGCACTAGTTTTAAATGGAGTAGTTCTCTCAGCCGTCCACAACATTCCAGCTTCCAGGTGTGTGATGAATCAGCAGCAGTAAACATCGGAGCACTCAAATTATTTCCGTCAAGCAACTACCATGACGGAAGCGGCCTTGCCCGCCCATAATAAAATACATTTTGGCCTGCCATGGAACTCTTAAAATAGAGGCCACTCATGTTTTTAAGCAGTTTAGAGTTTTTTTAATGCTCGATAGGCAAGCTTTTGACCACTATCTCACCTGATGGAAAGTGAAGATGCGGCCGAAGATGTAGCATGCTTGCGTAGATGATACCTATTCACGGTTTACTCGCAGAACGGTCCATTCGCATTTGGTCACGCAGTCGCAAAACGTCCCATTCGCAGAATGTCCCATTCTTAATTCGTTCTATTCGCAGTACGTCCCATTCTCAAACCGCCTCATTCGCAAAATGTCCCACGCATACATCACATTAATAACAATAATAAAAAAATACCAAATGGAAAGCACCACCTTTCAATGAAAAAAAAACTTAATTGGTTCTTCCAGAAAGAAGTAACACAAACAAATACAGTCAAATTAAGAACCTCCTCCTTTTTTGTGAATTCGGTTAATAGTCTTTTTAATTATGCACATACCATTGGCTAAGTTGAGAGCGAGTTTGTTTTCTAAGCAGAGTTCGGTTCCCAATTGGAACACAAGTTCTTTCCCTAAGGAAAATTTGTGTTTCTGGTTCTGGTTGTGATTGTATCTATGGTGGGATTTTTTCCGGCACGAAACAAGTCATCGAATTTAGTGTGGAGCTGTGGGTGTTAACGCATTTACCTAATTATTTATTGTACATAGGATAGGATAAGACATAATCATTTATTTTGTAGATTGATAGGAAATAAACGTAAAAAAATATAAATAATTATTATTTCTATATTTCTTAAGAACTTTTATAATTGTAGTCTTTGATATGTCCTATACAATCGTCCACAAATATACATTATTAATGCTTAGGTAATACTTATTTACTTCTCAGGCTGAAGAAATATTTTTTTAAATAAATTGTGACATTTCATTTCTGGGTTCCTCAAGTTCGGAGTCAATAGGTAAGCATGTACCGTACCATCTTTGGCCTCATCGTCACTTCCCATCTGGTGAGATAGTGGTCAAATACTTGCCTACTAGCATAAAAAAATGCATTTAAAGAATATAACTTATCCTCCTTATACGCAATTGGCTAAAAAATCACAGCATTTACATGACCCCAGAAGTTCCAACTAACATCTACCAGAAATCAATAGATACTAAATCATAGAGCTGCAAGAACATTCCTCAGCTGTTCCACAAGGTCGGCCATTATTACGAATAAAACGGATTTAAAAATAATTGCGCTCATCAATACGTATGACCTCATTACATTCGTACGTTGTTCAACGTTGTAACTCTTAGATTTTGCTTTGCTATTTATCGCGAAGAGCGAAAAGCTTGGACGAAAGGTTGTGGGACAACCACGGGACAACACAGGTCGATAATTGACGGAATAGAGCGAGCGCGAAGCGTCTCCGTCTCAGCTACGGCAAAATTGCTTTAGTATGTCCGGCGGATTTCCGGTTGTACTCCTCTACAGGCCGCATTTCTCGACCGATTCTCGCGAAATTTTGTGAGCAGGTTCAATAAGTATATAGAACTTTTTTGTCGATTCCGTTTTTGGAATATTTTCAAAATGGCGGAGATACGGTTAAAAACGTTAAAAAACTAGTATGCTTACGTGTAGTATTAAAACTTTGTACTAACATAACTTTTTATAGATATTTCGTCAGTGCAAACCCACGGTAACAACACTGAAATATTTGTTGCACCCGAACAACAGAGTGATTGTTCACGGTAATGTAATGAAAATATAAGATTTAGTGCGTTCCCGACAATAACTCCGACAGTAACGACCAGCAACGGTAGATTGCTAATAGATTTATGCGTTTTCTTTGGCCGTCAAATGTTTGGGCAGTGACCAATGATGTTATTCAAACTGGAAAGATACGGTACGTTCTAACGTGACTTGCGCGTTGGGTGCGCGTTCGCCTTCTAAGCAGAGGTATCGACAGGTTCCTGTGTTCCGGAGGGAACACAAGTTTTCTTCCCAAGGAAAATGTGTGTTTCTGGTTCTGGTTGTGATTATGTGTGTGATGTTTTCGTCACCCACAACACAAGTCATCGAACTTAGTGTGGGCTGTGAGTGTGAAAGCATTTCAAGCATTAACATCGAGTAAACATAAACAGAACTTGATCAATCTACTAGGTGAAGACATTCCATACTCAAACAATTTGTATTTGGTGCTTGGGCTAAATACTCGTAGCTAACAAATTAAGCAGATCTTAAAGCATATAAAGGCATTGTTGCTGCTTATTTTATTTGCTCTTATTTAATTGTAATAATATAATGGGTAAGTTCCTCCTGTAACATTGTTACTATGAATTAAGCAAGAGGCAGGGATTCTACAAAACTTCCTAAATGAAAACCTTCAAATAAAAATTATTGTATTTTATTGTTGAATATTGTATGTACAAAAAAAAGTCGCAAGCAATTTACGTGCGACCCGACCAGAGCGGTCGTGCCACACGTCCGATTGTAAATATTATAATGATAATAAATCGTATATTTTCTCACTTACAACAGTTATACCTAACTAAACTACTACAAAGGTATAATAAAGTTAGTATATATATATATATATATATATGTATATATATATATACAATGATTATACCCGTGATGTGAGAGCCTGGTGCCTGATGTAGGTTTTTTCAAAAACCTGTATTACTAGTCACCAGGCCTCGACTCCTCGGATGCATTTCTTATTTACTTACGTTATTTCACTGTGCAAGAGATTACTAGCAACTGAAGCAAATTGGTTTATTTTCTAACGGACTACTTGCGCCACCACAGCGCCACCGAATGGGGAAATAATTTGTGTGCGTTGCACCTAATTTATGCGACCAACTAGTCCCATATCTTCCCATTTTTAATAACATCATTGGCAGTATCTGTTTAATTATTGATTAGGCGTATTGTAATAGTTCGTTGATGCTGTAAATGCTTGGACGGATTGGTAATCGTTTATTATTTTGCTGCAGCCAAAGACGCAGTTTTGTCTTTGGTAACAATTACTAGGAGATTATATAACAAAGACGTGATTTGTCGTTTTAGACATAGACTTCTTTAAAACTTAAACGTCGTGTGTGAAACCTAATCTTTAACATGTGATCGTTTCCGACACCCACGACACATTTTATCGACCTTAGTGTGGAGCTGTGAGTGTGTGAAGCCGTTTTTGTTTTATTAAAATTTAAACGTTCCATAGCAATTCTGTGCCTTTGATTTCGGCCCTTTTGTAGAAAACTTTAGCTATTATACCAACTTCATTCAAAATTTAAAATTCGTATCAAATTATTCATAATTCGACTTCTTTCGACATTTGACATTCGGCTGTAGTTTTGCGAATCTGCCAATAGAAACATTAACTTTCATGAGTGCCTCTTTGGGGCCCATGTGAATAAACGATTTTGATTTGATTTGATTTTTCTTCATAATAACCTTCTAACAAATAATACTTAAATAACTTTTTTTAAACAAGCTAAATATATGTTTTTTATTTGATAGAAAAAAGGAGAAGAGTCCTTTCAACAACACTAATACATATTGATTTTATTTATATAGCATTAGCCATGCTAGGCAGAACTATAGTGATAAATTTAGAAAGGAAAAATTATCGCTTGAGGCGGGATTTGAACCCGCGGCCATAGGGTCTCATGCCCCGTAAGACGTTAATAATAAGGGAAGGTTAATTTCGTCGCTTCAGGCGGGGCTTGAGTAGCTCAGCGGTTAGAGCAATAGGGCATGAGACCCTATGGCCGCGGGTTCAAATCCCGCCTCAAGCGATAATTTTTCCTTTCTAAATTTATCACTAATACATATGTTCAAAAGGGTAAATCTAGTTCTAATAATAATATCTACGGGCCAATTACCTATATTTCCTAAAACTATATACAGCAAAGAACTAAGTTACCTACAAGACATCGAGCTTATAGGTAACTCAAGTGCTCAAGCCCACTACCAGTGGGTAGCGTTTCCATCATGTGGTTCCCTTTCAATTAAATCAGTATGTAGGTACCTAATTTACTTCGAACGAATGTAAACGTGTGCAATCGTATCACAAGAGCATCCCACGCAGATGTGGGCAGATCAAAGCTTGCGTAGCCTTTTTAGACAGGTTCTCAGCTCGAGTGCTCTAATTGTGTAGTAAAAACCAAAATTTTTGTTTTTTAAACAAACGAACAAACGCTTTCACACTCACAGCCCCACACTGAGCTCAAAGACTTGTATCGTGGGTGCCGGAAACATTCATATAACACACATTACACCCAGAACTAGAAGCACAAATATCCCTAGGGTAGGAATTTTTGCTACTGCCGGGAATCGAACCCAAGACCCACGGCGCAGAGGGCGGGCCTGTCCACTGCGTCAACTGGGTCGTCAAAGCGCCCGCGGACTGGCGCCTAAGATACAATGATATACGGACGAGCGGCTGCTTTGTATATCAAGTTCTAAGTACCTGCTGAAAGAATATTGAAATCGGACACATATCGGTATAAAGAACTTAGAATTCTAATAATCCTACCAATTAAAAATGTTATTTCTACAAGAGAACGTACTAAAACAAGACATCCTTTTATGGTGGATATTCCTCAGATTAGAACCAAGCGTTTTGCCTCTACTTTTATAATGCGAACTGCAAAGGAGTGGAATACCCTGCCTTCGTTCTTGTTTCCCGATAAGTATAACTTAGGCCTCTTCAAGTCAAGAGTGAACAGTTACCTTCTAGGCAAGCATGTCCCACCGTCGACCGCATCGTCGCTTTCCATCAGGTGAGATAGCGGTCAAATGTCCTATTTGTCATAAAAAAAAAAACTACAAGAATTTGTGTAGAAATCACTTCAGCCAGATGCCACGTGGCATGCAGGCGCCTAACCTCGCACATTGCCAACCAAACACAATCAAAACATCGCGTCTGGTTCATCTAAAGAAAGCCGATAGCTTTCAAACAAATCAGTCAGTGGAGCAGAGCTGGCAGCTACGTGAAACGATTGTAGGATACATATGGGAACATTTGATTCATTAGAATTTACTTTATAAGCATGTCTTAAAGACATAAAGACATATTTTTATTTGTGGCAAAAAATTCAATTGACAAAAATACAAATAGTTTTCTTTTTGTTTTAATTTTTACCGCAATCCGTCCTCAACTCAGCATAATGCTGGTTTAAAAAACCAGCGCTGGTCTTCCGTTGAGAACGGCAGGTGACGTCGCACACGAAAAAACAACACTGAACAGAAAGAACAACAAAAAAAAAACAAGAAAACAATTACAAACAATTTGTTATTAAGTCAAATGAAACTGGCAACATTATTCCAACACGTAAACGCAGCGCAGTGAAGTGGGTAGTGTGGCAACATTGTCGTTACATTGTCTTTTTAGGGTTCCGTACCCAAAGGGTAAAAACGGGACCCAATTACTGAGACTTCGCTGTCCGTCCGTTCGTCTGTCACCAGGCTGTATCTCAAGAACGGTGATAGCTAGTCAGTTGAAATTTTCACAGATGATGTATTTCTATTGCCGCTATAACAATAAATACTAAAAATAAAATAAATATTTAAGGGGTGCTCCTATACAACAAACTTGATTTTTTATAGATAATGGTACGGAACCCTTCGTGCGCGAGTCCGACTCGCACTTGGCCGTTATATTTTTCATGTTTTGTGTGTCTCTTTTCTTAGAAACGCATAAAAGAAGCGAAACGTAAAAACCATATACATATATTTAAAAAAATATTTGAGCTTTACTTGCTGTCTGTACTTATTAATTTTCTCGTGGAGCGCAGTGGAATTAATGTACTGGCTTATATTATTTTAATTAAATGTCAGAAAAAGTGCTCGTGGAGCGTTGTCCACTATTTCGTGGAGCGCAGTGGCATAACTTGATCATTATTGTTAATTGCTTTACCGGTACTCACTCATGTATTAATATAATCCAAAAAAAATGCTTCGACCAGGTTTCGAACATATCCCATGTCCTTCTTCTAGGAGCTAAGTAATGTTTACAGTTCGACGCGCGCGTCTAGCGTCAAAACGCAACTGAGTTTAGCATTATTGTTTTAGAACTATACATGTCTAGAGCTTCTAAATAAGCACTTGCTTTCCTCAGGTGAAATGATTGGTGTGGAATATCTCACCACAGTTTTACATTCCTCTATAATCCATACAAATAAAATAGATAGATAGATAGATAGATAAATTCTTTATTTGCACACCAAAATAAATAACACTTACAAAGGAATCTTAAATATAACATAGGAGCACAAAGGGCGGTCTTATCGCTCAAAGCGATTTCTTCCAGACAACCAAAGGGAGATGATAAAAATATTACAAACAGGGACGGTGGTGTACCTCGACACGTATTTAAATTCATAAATGTACTTATACATACTTATTAATATTAGATACATTATATACATACAAAAACCTACATAAATAATAATAATATATTTTGAACATACACAAACTAATAAATATTATTATATATACATATATATGACTAATAAGGGACATTCAAATAGGTTCTTGTTCTTTCAATAAAAACTTCTGAGTCAAGTTCAAGACTCGAGCGGCAGAAGTAAGTAACAAGTATAATATAAATAGGGTTGCCGAACGTAATTTTAAAGACCGATTATTTTAAAAATAAAAAATAAATAGGAAATAAATGCATGCTCTTTTTTTATGTAGAATAGGCAAGCATTTGACCACTATCTCACCTGAGGGATATTGATAATGCGGCCGAAGGTGTGACATGCTTGCCTAGAAGATACTTATTCACTCGAGACTTGAAGACTCCCAGATTATACCGTTCGAGGAACAAAGATGCAGGTAATGAGTTCCACTCCTTCGCTGTACGGATGATGAACGAAGAAGCGAAACGCTTCGAGTGAACTGGGGGTTAATCGACCATAAATGGATGAAGTTTGATAGTTTGTCTTGTTGTTAGATGGTAAAAAAGGCATGGTGGAATTAACTCATGTAATTCCTGTGCACACTCCAAAATGTAAGCGATAGAATACCGATAAGCTTGCTCTTCCAGTAAAATGGTTACAATTTTTCTTAGAAAGTTTAATTTTTCTTGGTTTTTTCCTTAAATTGCTATGAAATGAATTCATACTTCTCCAGTAAAACAGTAGCTTATTTTCGGCACTGAAAAACGAGTTCGAAGTCAAGTTCAAGACTCGAGCGACAGAAGTGAGCAACGTCTTAAAATAGGGCAGTCGGTACTGATGGTAGCCCCTCCGAGTTTAACCTGAGTTTCAAGGCGAAGGTCAGATAAGGTGGCGTTGGCTGGCCTTTGATAAGGGAATATAAGGGGATCAGGGGTTTTATCTATCAGGGTGTGTTTACTTTTACTTAAGAAATTGATGAAATTGTATGTGCATCACAATAATTAATAATTATAATTAAACGCAAGCAAAGCTTTAAAAACCGACTTCACCGCTTTATCTTCGGAACTTATATCAGATTAGATGTACTTAACATTATTGACGATATTTCAAGATCAACTAATCAGATCTTGATCAAATTTAAATGGGACCAATTAAAAAGTAACATCTTTCAAACAAAAAATTTTTTTCTAAGTCGTTTCACGTGGAAAGAAGTTATGAGGTAACACACCAACAAAAAAAAACAGTTGACTTGAGTACCTCCTCCTTTTTTGTGAAGTCGATAGAAAAATATAATGAAAAACCCAACTGCAAAAGAAATGTTTTCACGCTAGACATAAAAAAAAAACAGATTATACCGTTCAGGAAACAAAGTCGCTTGCAATAACTTCCACTCCTCCGTACGGATGATAAATGTAGAAGCGAATCGCTTCGAGCGTAGAGGTATATTAACAATAAATGGATGACATTTGAGCCTTTTACTTAGAAGACGAACGCGTCTAACCAAATAAACACCAAAATAAACCAATGGGCAAATTAATTCAGTTGTTACAGATATGTTATTGTCATAATTAAACGCAAGCAAAGCTTAAAAAAACCGACTTCACCGCTTTATCTTTGGAACCTTGATTATATTTAATGTATTAAACACGTATTATTGACGATAATTAAAAAACTAGAGTTCAGATCTTGATCAAATTTAAATGGGATCACATGGAAAGCACCAGGTTTCAAATAAAAAAATAATCATCAAAATCGGCTCACAACGATAGAAGAAAAATATACAAAAAAAATACAGTCGACCTAAGTCTAACCTCCTCCTTTGTTTTTTAAGTCGGTTAAAAATTGTGTAATTTCTTCCATTCTCAACGGACGAGCACGACCGGTCCCTCTACGAATACGATAAAATTTTACGAAGACTTTAATACTAAGGAAGTCGACCATAAAAGAGTCTTACCTATAAAATCTTATAATAGATCATGTGCTTGTAGTTTTAAAGCCGAATATCGTAACTATTCGTAACCCAACGGTGAAGCAATTTCACTAAAAGGGTCAAAGTAGATGAGAACGAAGCAGTTGAACTGTCGGTCGTTATTATCGGGTTTGATTCCCGGCGTGAACACAAGATTTCTCCCCAAGGAAAATTTGTGTTTCTTGTACTGGTTGTGATTGTGTATGATGTGAATGTTTCCGGCACTCACTAATTTCGACTTCGTGGGGCTGTGACTGTGAAAGAGTTTGTTTTTTATTTCCTTGTAGGAGAACCATAGATCGATGAAGGGGTTGGCAATATTATTGCATATTTAGTCATGTTTAAATTATTTTTTTTCTTAAGCTTCTTAGTTAATAATATTTGTTTTTTATCTGCGGAGGCTTGTAAATGGCTTCTTGTTATATATATTAAGACTTATTTTGTATCATTAGCTGTGAGCCCCCCAAACATCATAAAATAAAATATTAGACATAAGCAATATAGTAAGTTGTCATCTTGACCGCGAAATATTCGACTACGTGGTCGAGTTAACAGCTCAAATTTTTGTAGTAGTCAACTCGACCAGACATGCATAGTATAGTCGCAGGAAAAAGTCGTGTAAACCAACGTATTATTATTTCTAATAATTTCTATCAAATTTTGATGGAATTGTGTAAACGTCAAAAACTCCCCAACCTTCTCGTATAGTTATGAAATATAGTTAGTTATGAAAATCATATTAGGGCATGGGAGAAAACTCATGTAATTTCTTCACATACTCTCGATGTAACGGATATAGAAGAATTCATGTGTGTATACCTTCGAATTGTAACCTTGTATATTTACCTTGATTTCTAGGCCACAGAATAAATAACAGTACCTCTCTTGGTATTCCGAAGATACAAATGATCTAAACAAATTTAATCGAATTCTTTCCACTCGTATTTAACATTCTTCTAAATAGTTTCCATCTAATGTTTTCATTGATTTTGTGAATCACTTTGATGATACGCTTTATCAATGAAGCTAGTGGATATCATCACCCAATCAATATTTTAAGAATTTCTTTAAGTGTGTAAGAACGTTTTGTTCAATTCTAGGAATTAGAAACTTCAAGTCTACTACTTTTTTTTTTGTCCCCTGAACGGTACAATCTGGGTGTCTTCAAGTCGAGAATGAATAGGTACCTTTTAGGCAAGCATGCTACATCTTCGGCCGCAAGCATTAGACTACAAAGTCTAATGCTTGCCTATCAGGCATAAAAAAAAAAAAACCTTAAATGGATCTGTCTACGGGACAATTGCCTATATTTCCATAAACTAAACTAAAAATATATACAGCAAAGAACTAAGTTACCTACAAGACATCGATATTAGGTAACTTAAGTGCTCAAGCCCACTACTAGTGGGGAGCGTTTCCGTCATGTTGGCGGCATTGTCTCTGAATTGCAACGAATTTTGATCACGCGTCGCCTAAGTAAATAAGTCATAGTCATAGTCATCATTAAGTCTACTACTTGAAATGTTCATCACAACACATGAATAATAGAACATGAATTTTTTTTTTTTTTGAATCTCTACTAGCCAACCCTGCCAAAATCGGTCACATCGTACGTCACTGCCAAGCAGACACTACGATAGATTGTCAAGCCATCTCTATTACAAAATAAATAAAACTTTAGAAATATATCCTCTCCCGCTCATAAAAGTAAAGATTAAAGTCTGCGATTGGTTTAAACACTATCTTATTCCGACACTGTTTTAAAAATCATAAAGTAACTCGTTTTCCACGCATACACATATACACACCCACAAACTACCACACTATCACATGCACAATAATAGTAAATTCTACATTTAATGAAGTCGTAAATCCATGTTTAGATCTAATATATAAAATTCTCGTGTCACAGTTTTCGTTGCCATACTCCTCCGAAACGGCTTGACCGATTTTGATGAAATTTTTTGTGCTTATCCGGTATCTATGAGAATCGGCCAACATCTATTTTTCATCATCATCATCATCATCACTTTTCATCATTATCAACGCGGGTGAAACCGCGGGGCGCAGCTAGTATTATATGAAATGTCATCTCCTAATTTCAACCATCGTCACTTCAATTATCCCGTAATGTCAACGTAAACAAACGGAGAGCTGCGGCACGCGGAACACATTTTTATTACTAGTTTGGATGTCGGGTTTTTTGACGTGGGAAACGATTTTCGCCTTCGCTCCAAAACTCCAATAGAAGTTCTAGTAAAGTTTCCACCACTTTACTATGGCATGACTTTGCTATGACTGGACCTTGACTCTTTTACTTAACTTTGACAGTGACTTGTGACTAGGACTTATAATATGAAACACACTTGAAATATTATATTATCACTTGACACTGGCTAAATGCACAGGATTGCGAGGCCATAACTAAGAAGAAGAAGAAGTAGTTTGGATGTCAAAAGTCTCACCACATCGCAGTGTGAACATAAATAATTATAAGATTTGGAAGTAATTCAATGAAATGAATAAAATACATAATATAATAGAATATACGTGCACAGTGCGTCGCTGCGCAACATTTTGAATTATTGATGTACAAAATTCTGGGTGGTTCTGTAATGGGCAAGCGAGACGTTTACCATCAGGCGGGCGGCTTGGTTGTCGCTTTATTTGCATATAATTTGATAAAAACTCACGCACATTTTGAACTATTAAATTAAAATTAAAACGGGAATTAGAAGATGGCTTTAATGTATTAAACACGCATTATTGACGATAACTCAAAAACTACTGTTCATAATTATCTTGATTAAATTTAAATGGGACTTTGGGAAAGCAATAGCTTTAAAAAAAAACAAAATCGGTTCACGTAAAAAAAATACAGTCGAATTGAGTACTTCCATCTTTTTTGTGAAGTCGGTAGAAAAAAATAATAGTTTCTTTGAGAGGCGACTTGATCAAGAGTGTTCTTATTTAGTAAAAAAATGGTACAGCCTTTTTTCCAGAAAGAGCGTCCAAAATTTTAATTTTACCGCTTGTTATATAGAAATTTCTTATTTATCGAGAAACTTAGCTAGTCCTAATATAAAATCTGGAAAAATCCAATGTTTTTCGCAACACAATGACGTTTACGATCGACATTAAATTTGGGCACACCATGATGAATCATGTTCATGAATTTCCTGAGATTTCATAAAACTGTGGGGGTTTTTCACGAAACAACGATAGATATGAGTCATAAAAACAACAAATTCAGTTCCTGAGAATAAGGAGTTTCATAGCAAGAGAAGTTATGTCAAAACCTTAGATGACGCAATTTTGCAGTATTACTTACTCTGTGACAGTTTGTAATCTGTGGTTTATAGTGTGATCTATTCTGTAGCTACTCTTATAGTGCTCCGTGACTTAAGTTTTGGCGCGAAAGTGAAAAAATGGCGTTGTTGATTTTAGACTATTTTATTTCTTCTATTATCTTTTTACTGAATGTGAGCGGAGCGAATCTGAATATTGGTTTAACGTTAGTGATCTTGGCGTATTTCAGAGCATTCTGGCTGCACCCGAAGGCGATGCAACTAGGGTTTAAAAAATATTTTGTAGAAACTGGACTTTGGACTCCTTTATTTGACTAGGACTGCTATTATGAAATATGTGTTATTATTATTATTATTTTTTATATAATGCAAAATTCTGTTTTAATCTCGAAAAACTTAAATACAGTATATATTATATTAAACTAAAAACTAAATTAAAATTAACAAAACAAAACTATAACTAGATATAAATATGTACAAAACTAAATCTAATAGACCGCTACCAGTAGGCAAAGTACCCAAAATGCTGGCAGCATTGCATGGCAATGCTCAATCTCTGTCCAAAATATTTGCCAACATTTTGGTCACGAGTTGCTTCGACCAAACGCTTTGATAATTCATTGTTGTATGTGATATTATTTGAATATAGCTAAATGCAAAAAATTGCGGAGTCAAATTTAAGGAAAAAAAACGTATCTTCTCTACGGCTACGAATATATTATAAATAGTTTAATAGATCCATAGATTTTTTAAAGGCAAGTATTTGACGCCATTGATATTACCCACTGGTAGTGGGCTTGAGCACTTGAGTTACCTATAAGCTCGATGTCTTGTAGGTAACTTAGGTCTTTGCTGTATATATAGGCAATTGGCCCGTAGTTCGCCCTGCATGTTTAAGATAAATATCATATCTAAAAGAAAATGATGATTATTTTTATGTGGGTATTAATAAAACTCACATTATGGAATTAATATTAAGTATCTGAAATAATATAGGATTTGTTTTTTTAATCGGCCATTTACGGCCAATTGGCAATGTTTCCTATAACTATATACATCTACTAGCCGTGCCCCGCGGCTTCGCCCGCTATTATCAAGTTAAAAAGTAGCCTATGTGTTAATCCTAGGTATCAGCTATGTACGTTCCAAATTTCATTCAAATCCGTTAAGCCGTTAAAGCGTGAAAAGGGAACAAACATACTTACACACAAACTTTCGGATTTATAATATTAGTAGGATATACAGCAAATATCTAAGCTAATTACCAAGACATGGAGCTTAGATTGATTGATTTAATTTAATTTTGATTTGAGTTATCCTACTAATCCTACTAATATTATAAATCCGAAAGTTTGTGTGTAAGTGTGTAAGTATGTTTGTTCCCTCTCCACGCTTTAACGGCTGAACGGATTTGGATGAAATTTGGAATATACATAGATTATACCTAGGATTAACACATAGGCTACTTTTTAACTTGATAATAGCGGGCGAAGCCGCGAGGCACGGCTAGTCTGTTTATATTCTTTTGTCTCTTTCTTATTCGCTGAATAAAACATTGAATTTGACATTAAGTATTTTTTGTTTCGCTGAGTGAATACATCAATCAATAGCCATATCAATCGGTCCATTACAGTACATTGAATACAAACTCAATAATACGTGACGGACGGACGGACGGCCGCCTAATAGGATAAGTGCTGAATATAGAACGGATCTCGACTGTTCACAGAGTAAAAATGACTTATGGATAGACTCATGTAGAGTGGTTGACTGTTTGTTTGTGCACTTCTTATAATTTTGGCTTCGCAATCTTGTGCATTTAGCCAGTGTCAAGTAAAAATATTTCAAGTATTTTTTCATATTAAAATTCCTAGTCACCAGTCACAGTCAAAGTCAAGGTCTAGTCATAGTCAGTTATGCCCTAGTAAAGCAGTAGAAACTTTACTAGAACTTCTATTGTAGTTTTTTTTTTTTTTTTTAATTTTTTTTTATTTGTGACAGGCTAGTGTTTGACCACTATCTCACCTGATGGTAAGTGACGATGTGATCGAAGCTGGTAAACACACTAGACCTGGAATACGCAGGCTCTCAAGGATAACTGCCGTGTAGTTTTGGAGCGAAGGGGAAAATCACGTCGATTCAACTTTGTATGACTTACCTACATTTATGTACGTTTACTAAGTATTAACGGTTATTAATCCACCATTTCTACACATTAAGTCTCAAAGAATCACAGGTTTTGGAAAATTATACAAAATCAACAACGCCATTTTTTCACTTTAGCGGCCAAACTCCCTTTGTGCACTTACATGTCACACTTCTTATTTCTTAACTAATACAATAACATCATTGTGTTACATCTTCGGCCGCATCATCATATTCTATTTCGTGAGATAATGTTTTAATTCAATTAAAATTTTAAACATATTTTTATTTACTAAAATGTTCTTATTTTGAACGCGAGTGAAACCGGCGCCCGCGGATATATATTTCTACTATGCCGCGGATCTCTGTTTACTATAGATACGTGTACATATCAGTGGCGGATTTACAAATTTTCAAGGTATAGGCTGAATAGTTTTTGCCGCCCTTGCCTCAACAATTGTCATATAGAGAAGCCGATTACTGCTTGAGGGGCGGCGAACTAGCTGTTTTACTCTAGAATATAGAAGTTTGCTACTCTCGGAATGTGCAATGACAAGTGAGAGAAGTCATCGACAAAATTTGTTGCAGACTTCTGTAAGACATCAGAAAACCGTCATAGAAAAATCTTATTGATTTCTATGAGGTAAAAAAAAAAAATAATAATAGTTCCCCAAATTTGCCGCCCCCAAAATCTGCCGCCCTAGGCTCGAGCCTACTCAGCCTGCTGGTAAATCCGCCACTGGTACATATATATGACATAATGTAAGCATACTATGACGATGTAATTATCTCATAATACCCACTGGTTATTATCTTTATTATCACATTTACAAATACGAGATCTAAGAATAGCAGATAACATCACGTTCGTGACGAGAGGTGATTATTATTAATAGAAACAATTGAATAATTTTAGTTATCATAATTGAATAACACAGGATCGTGAGAAAAGGATCATCTTATACATGATTATGAATAATATTATTCAAGACTGCAATTGTAAAATAAACACCATTTTACTTAACTTAAACGCTTTCAAAATCAAAATCGTTTATTCACATGGGCCCCAAAGAGGCACTCATGAAAGTTAAAGACTCTATTGCCAGATTTGCCTTTTCACTTTCAAACTCACAGCCCTACTCCAAGTTCGATGATTTGTATTGTGCCGGAAACATTCACAACACACACACTGTCTCAGCTTAGAACCAGAAACACAAATTACATTTTCCTTGTGTAGAAAACTTGTGTTCCCGTCGGGAATCGAACCCGTCAGATATGTTTAGAAGGCGAACGCGCACCCAACTATGCCAGCAGGCAGTTCTAATATTCTTCTCTTCTTGTTTCTAATATTATTATTAACTTCTCTTCTGTTTTTTTTTCAGGAAAACTTGCAAGTCATGTGGGTGCGACCGGCTGAAGCATTCCGTCTACCACGAAGAGCTCAGCTCGGTGAAAGACCGACTGGGTCTCAGAGACTCCTCGCCGATTCTACAGTCTTTGGACACGCTGCCTGGACTTAATGCTACAGAGGTAAGTAGAGTAGACCAGTAGACCGTTAGTAGACCGTATTTTATTTTAGTAGACCTGGACTTAATGCTACAGGCGTGAGTAGACCAGTAGACCGTTAGTAGACCGTCTTTTATTTTAGTAGACCTGGACTTAATGCTACGGACGTGAGTAGACCAGTAGACCGTTAGTAGACCGTCTTTTATTTTAGTAGACCTGGACTTAATACTACAGACGTGAGTAGACCAGTAGACCGTTAGTAGACCGTCTTTTATTTTAGTAGACCCGGACTTAATGCTACAGACGTGAGTAGAGTAGACCAGTAGACCGTTAGTAGACCGTCTTATATTTTAGTAGACCTGGACTTATGTTACAGAGGTGGGTGAAATAGACCAGTTTGGGGGCTGAGTCACCCACGTCCGTAGGAGGATACCCCTTAAGTCTGACTCCCTACACGTGGTCCCCGGGTGGTGCTAATCAGGTGACATTTGAGAGGTGGTAGAGCCTTTTGTGAGTTGCTCGCCTGGCTTGCTACCAAAGTAGCTTACCACCATCAAGTTGAAAGTCTGCCGCCAAGCCAAATACGGTGTTCCGGCAGTTATCCTTGAGAGCCTGCGTATTCCAGGTCTAGTGTGTTTACCAGCTTCGATCACATCGTCACTTACCATCAGATGAGATAGTGGTCAAACACTAACAAATAAAAAAAAAATAAAAAAAAAAAGTTCACCGTTAGCAGTGACACTACTTTGTATCTCTAGTACCATTACTTATAGCACTAATGTAATTTATTTGGTCTTTCACTGCTCACTCGTGACACAATAGAAAACTGTTTCTTATTGTTTATATCGATACGATAAATAATAACAATTACTAATTCATATTGTGAATTGTGCATTATCGATTGGAAACATAATTTATTTATTAATGCATCGGAAGATAATGCAATTATGTTAAATATGCAATACGCTTTCACACTCACAGCCCCACACTAAGTACGATAAATTTTGTCGTGGGTGTTGGAAACATTCACATCACATACACAATCACAACCAGAACCAGAAACACAAATTTTTTTTGGGGAGAAATCTTGTATTCCTGCTGGGAATCGAACCTGATACTTAGAAGGCAAACGCTCACTTAACTAGGCCAATGGGCAGTTATTAATCGACTTCATAAAAGGAGGAGGTTCTCAATTCGACTGTACATTTTTTTTTTGTATGTATGATACCTCATAACTTCTATCTGGATTGACCGATTTTGATGATTTCTTTTGTTTGAAAGCTGTAACTTCCGATGTAGTCCCATTTTAATTTGATTGAGATCGGACCAGTAATTTTTGAATTATCCTCAATAATGCGTATTTCCGGTTCCGAAAATAAAGCAGTTAATCAGGTTTTTTAAGCTTTGCTTACGTTTAAATAATGTTAATTGTTTTCCAGACCGATCTCTTCTGGCAGTCGTTATCGGAGCGCGCGCCGGCCGGTATAGGGGGCGCCATTGGTCCTACCTCGTGGCGCACGTGGAGAAATAGAGCTCTGGCTAGCCAATTACCTAAGCAAGACCTCTCCTTGGCCCACTGCAGACACGTAGATGAAGTTCATCATAAACAGTATGAAGATTTCGTTGCGGCAAGGAATGAAATCGCACTTGATATCGGTGAGTATAGCGCCATCTGTTGGTGACTAGCTGTATTAAAAGTTTACTGTTTCGAGAGCGCCAAAATACCAACTTTCAAAACACGCAAAGACAGCGCATTTGAATAATTGAAAATCACAGATGTTATTTATTTTGTAATTGCAAAATTATGTGTTAATCATATTATGTCATTCATAATAATATCTGCCAAATTGTATTTCAACGGATTTTGGTTCCTATGTTTTAGCGTATTAATACCATAGTAGAAATAAATTTATTTCTACTCTGATAATAATGTTTATTGTTTGTCCGCAATGGGCAAAATGTTGTTTTCTTTATGTCTATTTTGTAACATCATTTCTCACACAGTTTTTGCAATAAATATTTTTTATTTTGATTTTGATGTATACAATTGTTGACATTATATCAGATCAGTAATTATAACAATCAAGTTGAAGCTATTCAAACTAGATTATCCGTGTTTTGTAAATACTTACCAAGGTGTTATTTTTTTTACAGGCATTGGCCGTCAAGTATTCGGTAAATCATTGGAATGCATGGGATGCACAAAAACAATTCGCAGTGGAAACATTGCTGTCGAAGCGCCGCGGTTAGGCGAACAGGTAATTTATTTTAGCGCCCTCTATAATGCTGCATGAAACTGCTTTGTGCTATAGTTATTTCGTACTGGTATAGCTAGTCGATAATAGATGGCGCCGCAGTTTTATATAGTTTGTCTACTTGTCAATAGATAGCACTTTACAGATTCGCCAGCTTAGTCCATATAACGTTTTTATTTCTTTAATTTACTTAACTGTATCATAAAAAGACAATGCAATAGCATTGTCTTTTTATGATACAGTTTCTACTTATAGCTAAGGAAGTTAAATGATTTCGTAGATTTCTACCATACATAAGTAAGGACATAACAATATGTATGTATAACTGAGTTTAGTGTAGAGTTTCGTACATATTAGAGCAATGCTAACAATAAATCTCGACTGAAAGCATTTATTTATTTTCAGGCGTACTTCCATCCATCATGTTTTTCATGTAGCGAATGCGAAGAGCCTCTAGTCGAGTTCGCATACTGCGCTTTGGACGGCCGATTGTACTGCGTCAGGCATTATGCTGAACGACTCAAGCCACGCTGCCATGCTTGCGATGAGGTAAGTCGCTTAACGAAACAAAATCTAGGTATCTAATTATTGAACTGCCCATTGGCTTAGTTGAACTACACATTGACTTAGTTGAACTGCCAATTGGCTTAGTTGAACTACACATTGATTTAGTTGAACTGCTCATTGGCTTAGTTGATCTGCCTATTGGCTTAGTTGAACTGCCCATTGGCTTAGTTGGGTGAGCGTTCGCCTTCAAAGCAGGGGTATCGGGTTCGATTCCCGGCGGGAACACAAGTTTTCTCCCCAAAGAAAATTTGTGTTTCTGTTTTTTCGTGGTTGTGAATGTGTGTATGATGTGTAAGCGTTTATGTTTAGTTATTTTCGAGATTTTGCGAGAATGCCGTAATGTTAGTTCGCCAATTGATTTTTATACTAGTTCGAGCTGACTCGTCAGACGTTGTCCTGTCTTAGTACATTCATCAAACGCGCGATCTGTGAAACTGTGTGAAAAAATAAGGTTCTGAAATTTTAAAATTTTCTGTGAAAATTTCTTAATTTTCCTTTATGTTAAAACCTTCTACAAAGCATTAGAAAACTTAACAAAAAAATATAAATTAAATCGGTAAAGTCGTTCTCAACTTCAATGAATGCGGACGAAATTGTGAATGAAAATGTGACAGCAACACATTCATTATGCGAACCGCAATGGAATGGAACTCCTTACCCGAGTCTGTTTCCTGATAAATACAATATGGGAGTCTTTGTATCATGAGTGAATAGACATCTTCTAGACAAACGTGCTCCATCGTCGCTTACCATCAGGTGAAATAGTGGTCAAACGTTTGCCTAGCTTGAATAAAAAAAGTTATGACGCGACCAATAAAAAATTGAGATTTATTTTTATATATTACTAGCTACGTCCCGCTATCTTACCCACGCAAGTCCCGGACCCGCAAAATTCCGAATAAAATGTAGCCTATGTGTTAATCCAAGTTGTCATCTCCATACCAAATTCAACAAAATTGGTCCAGCCGTTTGCGCGTAAAGAAGTAACAAACATACATACACACACTCTCAAACTTTCGCCTTTAAAACGTTAGTGTGAATTAAGAGCACAACCTCGACGGATTGAACAACCAAGCTCCGTAATATTAAAATTGTAAAAAAAAAACCAACAAAACTGGGCCAAAATCGGCCAGGAAGCATCATCATCATCAGGAAGCAACATCATCAGTGTGAATTTTTATATAGATAGATTGAAAATACAGAATTATGAAGGCTGACGTTGTCTACATATTTTCTAACTCTCAAAATTTCTTTGTGTTTATTTTTATTTATTTATTTACTTTAATGAAAACGGTACATGCTTACACCAATTACAATAATTAAAGAATTGTTATTTCATTAATCATACATAAAAATTCAGATACCTAATGTTAATTATTCACAATAAAAATCGAAAAAAAAAATATGTCAAATATGCACAGAATTAAAATTTAAAAAAAAAAGAAAAAACAGAAATACCAATCATAATACAATTAATTAATGTTACCTAAAAATGTCAATAATAATAAAATATGATGTCAAGTACACACAGTTAAAATAAAAGTTTACACAATACAACTGTCAAAAGTTAACGCAAGATTGGATTTTTGAGTGAGAAATTAAATCAGCCGTAAATACATGTAATGGGCAAGGTATAGACGGTTCGAATCTATCACGGGCTATTCTGGTCGACGTGACATTTACCAAGAGAACAGCGTTACGCGCAGGTTAGACATGAATTACAATTTATTATTTACTAGCCGTGACCCGCGGCTTCGCCCGCTATTATCAAGTGAAATTAAAAAGTAGCATATGTGCAAATCCTAGGTATAATCTATGTACATTCCAAATTTCATTCAAATCCGTTCAGCCGTTAAAGCGTGAAGAGGGAACAAACATACTTACACACTTACACACAAACTTTCGGATTTATAATATTAGTAGGATCTACGTTAGTCTAATCTATTACTGTTTATTCATATAATTAAACGCAAGCTTAAAAAAAACGACTTCACCGCTGTATCACCGGAACCTTGATCCACCAGCTTTCAAATAAAAAAAGAATCATCAAAATCGGCTCACAACGAAAGAAGTTGTGAGGTAACTTTTGAAGTCGGGTAAACCTGAACATCGTCAAAGTACGCATTATTCGTCACAAAATAGACATTATTGACGATATTTCAAGAACTACTGATCAGATCTTGATTAAATTTTAATGGGACCAATTAGAAAGCAACATCTTTCAAACTAAAAAAAAATCGAAATCGGCTCACGTGGAGGGAAGTTATGAGGAAAAAAAAAAAAAAGACAGTCGACTTGAGTACCTCCTCCTTTTTTGGGAAGTCGGTAAAAATAGCGCGCAAACTCAAGAGTCATTTAAAACTCAAGTCAAAAACTTTTATTTGTCTAATCTGTAAACGCTACTATATGTGTGTGAATTATATATGTTAAATAATATGTATTATAGGTACTTATATGTAAATATTTATTTATTTTATGTAAGTATATTTCTGATATTATTATTGGTATGTGTTGTTTATGTAGTTTAAACAATGTGTTTCTATTATTTTTAAATCTATTTGATTCATTTTATCGCACCACCATCCCTACATTGTCTTTTCGTTTATATTTCCATCCAAAAGTTGTCTGGAAGAGATCGTTCTTAGCGATAAGACTGCCCATTGTACCTATCTTTATAAGTTTCTCTGTAAGTTGTATTTATCTGTTGGTTTTCAATAAAGAGTTTTTTTATTGTATTGTATTGTAGCCTAAATAACATAAAACGCTTTTACACTCACAGCCCTACACTAAGTTCAATGACTTGTATCGTGGGTGCCGGAAACACTCACATCACACAATCCGGAACTAGAAACATAAAATTTCTTTGGAGAGAAAACTTGTGCTTCTGTTGGGTCGCAAATCGAACCCGAAGCTTAGAAGGTAGGCTGGCACCTGCTAAACCAACAGGCAGTTAGTAACAGAAAATACAAAACTAATGTAAGACTAAAAATAAACTAAATTTAACTTATTGGGACCTATAACATACTAGCCGTGCCCCGCGGCTTCGCCCGCTATTATCAAGTTAAAAAGTAGCCTATGTGTTAATCCTATGTATAAGCTATATACATTCCAAATTTCATCCAAATCCGTTCAGCCGTTAAAGCGTGAAGAGGGAACAAACATACTTACACGCAAACTTTCGGATTTATAATATGAGTAGGATTCTGTGACATCACTATCTTTTTATATGAAATGTTTAACAAACATTATAAAACTGAAACTGTTTGTTTGTAAGCTTAAATAAACTTTTACCTGAAACTACAATACTCGCGTGGCACTACAACGCGCTTCTCTCCTGCAACTTTTTATGAACAATATCTCACCTGATGGAAAGTGATGATGCGGTCGAAGATGTAGCATGTTTGCCTACCGTTCAGGATATAAACCTGAAAATATCAGAGGTCAGGTTTTCACCATATTAAAATTTTTTGGCCACATCTTTACATATTCTCCTAGAATATAAAGTCATTCGCTTGTATGGTTTAGACGCTTTATGCCTCTGACAGAAGGACGGTCGGACAAAGTGCTGAAACTCTTGTACAATCTTTTGTATTACAGGGAGATATTTAATTATTCATCACAGTGTTTACTCCCTCCACTCTCTCATAAGTTTAAAAATATTAAATTAAAAAAAAAAAATTTTTGCTCGCCACTTGCATGTATGGGAGCCCCCTTAATATGTTCATTTATATAATTTTAAATGTCATTTCTGGCTATAGGTCGCAGTTTTACATCCTACTAATATTATAAACCCGAAAGTTTGTTTGTAAGTGTGTGTGTAAGTGTGTAAGTATGTTTGTTCCCTCTTCACGCTTTAACGGCTGAACGGATTTGTATGAAATTTGGAATGTACATAGATTATACCTAGGATTAACACATAGGCTACTTTTTAACTTGATAAAAGTGGGCGAAGCCGCGGGGCATGGTTAGTATTCTATAAGAATTTGAAGTCATTCGCTTGTATCGTTTAGACGCTAGATGCCTCTAACAGACGGACGGATGGAAAAAGTTCTTAAAGACCAAGTCAACTTAATAATATAACATAAATTATATAATAATAACTTAATAATTCAAAATTTCTAACCCTATCCCGCTCATTCAGTTAGGTACATCATGTAATATGTAAATATTAAAGCTAGTTGAATGCGTAACTGTGCCACCATCGTGACGCATCCGAGATATTGATGTGCCGCAAATGTTCGCCTCCGTTCATCTCGACTGACAGAATGGATAATGTCGCCGGACTATATTTAATATTAATATAAGATGCGAAAGGTAACTGAAAGCATCTATTTGTTACTGCTTTATGTAACAAACTTGGCACTTTATCATCATAAATATAATACAACCACTTTCACACTCACAGCCCTACACTAAGTTCGATGATTTGTGTCGTGGGTGCCGGAAACATTCACATCACGAACTCATTCACAATTTATTGGGGAGAAAACATGCGTTTCTGCCGGGAATCGAACCCGATACCCCTGCTTAGAAGGCGAAAGCTACCCAACTAAGCCAACGAGCAGTTCATTCAATCAATACAATTAAATGTCGTTCGCTTCGAACTGAGTTCTCGAACCTTCATTTTGCCTAATGGAGAAAAGAGGTAATCTTTTGAAGTTATAACTTTTTTCTTAATGATAATTGTTTGACTTCAGTATTTGATGTTTAATAACAAGATATAACGGATATTATACGCAAGTTTCAGCTATATATGTGTACCAGTTTTTGGAATAGAGACGGGACAAAATAGGTCTACACTGACAATGGCTAAATGCACAAGATTGCGAAGCCAAAATGAAAAAATTAAAAGTTTCTGAAAATAACATTTAAGTATTTTTCTGAGTTTTGCCACGAAAGTGAAAAAATGACATTTTTGATTTTGTATAATTTTCTAAAACCTGTGATTTGGATGATTGGCCGTTAATACTAAGTAAACGTGCATAAAAGTAGGCAAGTCATACAAAGTTGAAAAACGTGATTTTCGCCTTCGCTCCAAAACTCCTATAGAAGTTCTAGTAAAGTTTCTACCACTGTACTAGGGCCTGACTTGACTATGACTGGATCTTTTACTAGACTTTGACTGTGACATGTTACGACTTTTAATATGAAGAACACTTAAAATAAATTATTACTTGACACTGGCTAAATGCACAAGATTGCGAAGCCAAATAAAAAAAATCCTTTTAGCTCCAAACGGCACAATCCATTACAGGTTTTGGTGAAAAATCGCTATAAACAAACCAAACAGTAATTGAGTGAATTATGCTCGGTATGCGGTTAAAAATAAAATGTTAACCCAAACCTTACTCACACTCACCTTACCACTTTTAGTTCTCATACACGCATCGTGATTCATGTACGCATTAAAAACTTTTTCATAGAAATCCTTCATAAATAGAAAAAAGTTAATAAAAATAAAGTGCTCAGTGCTACCAACGCAACGTTCGACAGTTCTTCACAAAAAGTAAGTTTTTTATCGAAACTTTTGACAGCCAGTGCTTTTGAACGAAAAAGTAAGGAGTGTTGTACACGTGGTCAATTTTTGTATCTTTATGCTTTATTTTCCATAATTTTATTATTCACATTCCCATTTTAAACTTTGAAATTAAATAAAGGCGCGAAAGTGAGCGCCCCGCACTTATCATGACGAAGGTTTTTGAATGTCTTGAGTTCGACAAAGTTACGCTAAACCCCGTTTTAATTTTATTTCAACATATTCTCTCCATGACTTATTTTGTTCATAAGACTTACATATATATGGAATATAAATACTCATATTCATACTTAAATACACAACGTTCCGTAATGTTTTGTGTAATAACATTGCAGTGCATAAACATAAATAACTAACCTTACCTTACCTCCAGGTAAGGCTCATAAACAGCATTCTCTAAGGTCCTAGCTTTTTTTTGAGAACAACAATTATGTAGAGTCACCCCTGCTGCTCTCCAAAATAAAAGCTCCAAAGACAATAATGATCTCAATCTTATGAATAAACACTAAGACAAATGTACCTTCCAAATTTCAAGTCCCTACGACCAGCGGTTTACGCTGTGCATTGTTTCTAAGTCAATCAAGAATCAGTATATCAAGACAAAGTCTCTTATAGTATTAGATAGACAATTACTGACCCTAATTTGCATGCCTAGATCATTTACATTCGCCATGACAACTCAATCGAATCTCGATCTCGATGTGATGTGGGCGTCCGAAGTAGCGACCCATATTCCTGAACTAACGAATTATTGCTAATAGGTATAACTGCACTGTATCACTAATGCGATGTATCCATTAGTTTGTACATATTACATCAAAGTAATCGAGGTAACAGTATAGAATACGATTTAGTTTGAGTGACTCAGCTAAGTAGGAAATACAACGCACGTCTGAGCAGGAGTTTAAATATACTACTTATTATATATTATCTGATCCCTGCGGCTTCGCCCGCGTTTAAAAAGTAGCATATGTGTTAATCCTAGGTAAAAGCTATGTACATTCCAAATTTCATCTAAATCCGTTCAGCCGTTACAGCGTGAAGAGAAAACAAACATACTTACACATTTGCACGGATTTTTAATATTAGTGTGATGTTATGTATATTCTAAGAAAAAGGTTTCATTTCTCATAGCATACAGATTTCGAGGATTATTTTATTTACCAAGTTTCGTTATGAATGCGAAGTAAAACGGATACGAAGTCACGCATTTTAGGAGACATTAACTCACTTTGACATTAACACAACACAACTATTTGACATTAATCAACATTTTTGCTTGAAGTTACACGTTTATCAAAGGATCATTTACATGTATCATTAATTATTCACACTCGCACACGTGCTTCGAAATATCGGCCATAAATTACCTTTTACTGTCGCCACTGTGGGTGTTAAAAATCAAAGGGTTGCGTGCAAAAATCTAAATTCGTTACTATTAGCTGTAATCCCCTGCCCATGGATCACTAGAGGCATGCGGTAGGTATCGATCGAATCGATCGCTTTGAAGTGCCTGTCGCACGCATGTTTAAAGTCACTCTCTGTAATAAATATAATTGACGCGCGACAAGGAACAGCGACTGCCGTTCGCTCACCGAACTAAATACTCTTTCGACGTCTATCGGAGGACGCGTCCAGTCTCGCCTCCAGCGATATTATATTAATAAAAAAAAAAAAAACAGATTTCGAATTTAGGAAGTTTAATACCGCGAGTGTCAGTGTGAATTCGGCCAGCGTTCGATTTTCGAATTTTACGCGCGAACTGTTCCCGCGTTTTGGATTGTGTCGCTGGCTGGCGACAACTGAGAAAAAGTTTAGTTGTAAGTGGAAGAAATTGTGTGAATAACGGAATCCGTTTGGAATACTTCATGTTGTATTTTATTAAATTGTTATTAAATAATAATTGTCTCAAATCTTATAATCTGTCTAATTTACGAAACAGTAATTACCACAGTTTTGAAACATAATCTATATCATACCTACATTTTATGAAGGTTTGATATTTTGAATTACCTAGTTTCAATTTCAAACTGTAATCCAAATTTCACCATATGGAACCAAATATAACTCCAAATTAGTTTTAATTTGAAAAACATACTTCTTATTTCAAATTATATTCCAATTTCATTTATCATGGAACAAAATAAGACTGCAAGTAAATTTTCTTTGACATTTTACATAGTAACGTCATAATAATATTTAAATATTGCTCTGTGTACATAATTCCATAATAATTTATTGGTGCTGTCTTAGACTAATTACATCTATTTATATATTTATTAACCAACTTCAAAAAAGGAGGTCCTCAATACGTCTGTATTTTTGTTACGCGATATCTCCGCCAATTATGAATCTATTTTCATGATTTTTTTTTGTTTGGTAGATTATACTGCATAGGTGATCCCATATAAATTTTATCGAAATCGGTCAAACCAACTATAACCAAAATATAAGCGGTGAAGTCGGTTTTTTTATCTTTGCTTGCGTTTATTACAATTCAAACTTAAGTTATAATGCGAAAGTTTGTGTGTAAGTGAGCGTGTACATTTACACGCTCACTTACACACAAACTTTCACACAAACAAACATTCTAATACATTTATTAGAATGTTTGTTTGTGTGCGACTGTAATGATCGAGCGGTCTTCGATGAAATTTGGAATGTACATCCTACTATAATATTATAAATCCGAAAGCTTGTGTGTAAGTGTGTAAGTATGTTTGTTCCCTCTTCACGCTTTAACGGCTGAACGGATTTGGATCAAATTTGGAATGTACATAGACTATACCTAGGTTTAAGGCATAGGCTACTTTTTAACTTGATAATAGCGGGCGAAACCGTGAGACATGGCTTGTCTGAAATAAATGAATTGAATTGAATTTATAACACCCCGTCGTTATTGCGTCGGGGGTTAAAATCGTTAAAATAAACTAGCCATAGAACTAGAAGTCACTATCTCTTACTTACCTGATTGCTAAAAATAGCTACAAAGTAGACCATTGAAACTAACAACCCCGGCACTAACAATATCATAAATTGCGGTACAAAGCTCTAAGCCACCTCTAAGCTCTTAATAGTTCCGCTACTCGCTCACAGATGGCGGTTTACCAACAATTTGAAATATGTTAGCAAAATGTCAACTTTAAGTCTGGATACTTATTTACGTTAATTTGTATAAAATATAATAAATATATGTATAATATGAAAAATAATATATCCGTACTTATATTGTAAACGCGAATGTTTGTATGTATGGATGTTTATTACTCTTTCACGCAAAAACTACTGAATGGATTTTAATGAAACTTTACAATAATATGGCTTATACGTCAGAATAACACATAGGCTATAATTTATAAAGATAAGTATTCTGTGAATTGTCCAAAATATAACTAAAAGTGTCAAGTAAGTAGGAAAAAAAATCTGTCACCTGCGAGCTATTCTGGCGTGCGCTGCAAAAACCGTTAGAGTTACACTTACATAATGTATGATGGAAATGTTTATCTTAAATAGTCCTACAAAAGCCCGCGACACCATATATCTATCTTTTATATGTAAGCCATTATCTCCAAAATAGTAAACCATAAATACCTACAATAAAAATTCATAATTTATTTCTAGTGCAACGGCTGAACGGATTTAGAATGTGTATAGCTTTTTTATGTACCTCTAACTCTAAGTATCTTTATACAACGTAAACAGTAAAAAATGTTTAATGTTTTTATTCTGCAGGTCTTTTGACTTTGCTTTATTAGCCATGCCCCGCGGCTTCGCTCGCATTATTAAAGTTAAATAGTAGCCTTTGTGTTAATCCTATAATAATAAGTAGAAGCTGTATATTCTAATTTTCATCCTTATCTGTTCAGCTGTTACAGCATGAAGAGAAAACAAACATAATTACACACAAACTTTTGAATCTATAATGTTAGCGTGATTGTACGTTGGATAATTTGGGTTCCATTTTTTAGTTGGCAGTAGAGTCATTAACTTAGATGAGTGCCTCTTTGGGGCCTATGTGATTAAACGATTTTAATTGATTTGATTTTGGCTTTATGCAGTGTTTCTAGTTCTAGGTGTAATTGTGTGTGTGATGTGAATGTTTTCGGCATTCACGACAAGTCATCAAACTTAGTGTGAGGCTGTGAGTGTGAAGGCGTTTTAATTAAACTCGCTAAAAGTAAACAAGTAAGTATTTAGTTACGGACAAAGTCTAAAAACTTGGCACGAACAGGTGCAAAAAAACACGTGTCATTAAACTTTGTTTTGTACAACAATAATAAACGTCGCTAATAGCTCATTAGCACAAAAACAATTATTTCTTAATGTTCTTAAAAATTCTGTTGTGTCATGCGCATAAATAATGAAAATGATAAATAAAATAAGCAGATATAGAAAGATGTTTTTTAAGAAGTTTACTTAAGGCTGTTCTACAAGTAATTTTTAACGGTAGGTACATATAAATAAAAATTGTTTAATCACATGGGCCCCAAAGAGGCACTCATGAAAGTTAATGACTCTACTGCCAGATTCGCAAAATTACAGCCACTTCGAGAAGAACCTGGCAAGAGACTCATTAAGGCATATAAGAACAGAATATTGTCCAATGTCCACACTTGTCTATTTTTTTACTGTATTATTTACTTTACCTACATAGTTATGTGAAACCTTTATAATGATTTGGTTGGAATCTGTGTAAATGTCTATATCATACTTGATTTTATGCATCTAACTTTCGTAATACATAGTGAATGTTAAAATCTATTATTTGTACGTTTTAAAGTTCTGAAACTAATGGGTGCAAACTGGACCCTATTACTCCAATGCAGCGCATCTATCTGTCTTTCCCTATACCTATAATACATAAAACCTACAATCTTCAAAGGGTATAATTTAGACGGCCTCCAAAAATTCTTAACGGTTACCAAAATGGATAAATGGTCACCAAATAACGTTTCCTAAAATAAAATTTCCTGTGACAGAACCGAATCGGATAACAGTAGGTTAAGATAATTTTTTTTATAATTAATACAAAAATATTTATAATACGAAAAAATTGATTTATTTCATAATATTTTAGGAAACGTAATTTGGTGACCATTTATCCATTATGGTAACCGTTTAGAATTTTTTTGGTAGTAAAATAGGTACTATTTTGGGCGGTGTTTAAACACAAGCGATCTTCAAATACCTGTGCATACACACATACACACATTCCAACGTCGTGGCTTCAATTCTTCCCGACACTACCCGATCCAACGCACTAGCTTTAGTAGGTAGGTACCTACATTAAAAAGTGTTACTCGTCTGCTGGTACAGGCTGGTAAAGTAGCTTTTTAAATGCGAGAACTGGTTTAAACTTCTTTAATTTAAAGGTAATTTTATTTCCGTCTAGAGCACCTCTTACAACCTCCCTATTTTCATTACAATCTAGCCAAAATATGGCTAATTCGTAATTTAACTTTAACATTAACAATGTAGTAGTTTACGACGTTGGAATGTGTGTATGTGAATATGCACAGGTATTTGAAGATGGCTTGTGTTGTAGTAGTTTATATAGCTTAGTAAGAAAGTATCCAATAGAACTTTTCATGTTGTCTCTATTTAAGGGTAAAAAACTATTTTCATGTATTCTTTTGCTAAAAATGTGCGCCTTCAAATGTTAACATTGTTTTGACGTAGTCGAATTCTTCTCACTTGGTGATCCGCCTTAAGACATCGCGCTAATAATTTATCACAATTAAGTTCTATAATTATGAGCGCTATTCTGTACCTTAAGTAGATTCATTAAAGCTCCCACGAGTTTATAATAATTTATGAATGTTTTCTTTATTTGTTTGTTCTATTTCGTCTTAATATTTATAATAATACATTCAACAAAGTGAAACTGGGTTTTATGAAAACTCTTGAATATCCCTACATTAAGTTCTCTCTACAACTCACAAACAGACAGACAAACGACGGACAGACAGGGATACTTTGGTTTTTATAATAGTATTCTGATTATCCCTACTTAATATTATAAATGCGAAAATAACACTTTCACACCTTAACCACTCAACCGATTTTGATGAAATTTAGTACAGAGATAGACTAGAGCTTGGGAAAGGACATAGGCTACTTTTTATCCCGGAATTGCCGCGGATCCGGGAGTTACGCGGGTAAAACCGCGGGGCGCAGCTAGACAAGGTAGCTAAAGGTACTCGTACGTATCCGTTACTTACCTTTACCTACGTATAATATATTTGATCAGAATAAAATAAAGACTAAATTGTTTATTGGCGCAAAACTCCCGAGTGATCATCATTCTTTCACGAGAATTAATGAATAAAATCTTCTACCAATAGTATTTTTTTCTATTTGTAGATAGATTTTCAGGCATTCTTAAAATTGACATTAAAATTGGCAAACATGACATTCTTTCTTCTAAGTATCTCGTGAATTTATCTCAAAATTTCATAAAACATTTAGAGTTATTGAATCAAATCAAATCAAAATCATTTATTCACATGGGCCCCAAAGAGAAAGTTAATGACTCTACTACCAGATTCTCAAAATTACAGCCATCTCGAGAAGAACCTGGCAAAAACCTCGACGGCGCATTTATTTCCATTCATGTTTTTAAACCATTCTCAAATCCTAATATATAATAATTATATTAACCTAGGTATATCTATATTATGTAGTCGCTAGAAAGCGCTTGTGCAGTTGCCTCCATGCATCCCTGTCATTAATGTAGTCAATCGTTTTATAATAAGCTTTCTCAATAAATGCCCGTTTTATTACCGATTTGAAAATATAACAAACAAACATCTAAACTTTCGCAATCATTATAAATTAGAAGATTAGTGGAGTATCATATGTGATTATTAAAGATATTTTGGATCTACTATCTGATCTGATGGAAAGTGAAGTAGCGGTGGACGATGGTGCACGTTTGCCTAGAAGATAACTGTTCACTCGTGACTTCAAGACTTCCAGATTGTATACTTTCGGGAAATATAGACTCGGGCAAGGAGTTCCACTCCTTTGCGGTACACATAATGAAAGTGGAAGCAAAACGTTTCGTTCGCACTGTTGGAATATCTACCATAAATCTGTCGCATGGCTTTACGTCTGGTTGCCCGATGGTAGAAAGGGTCATTGATAAAGAGGTTGAATAATACAGGCCCTAGGTGAGACCCTTGCGGAACTCCTGATGTAATATTAAATCGTTCCGATTCATTTCCACCAACCACTACATAAAAAGTACGATCATGCATGTATGAGCCTAACCAATTTAACATGGCTCCCGCGAAACCATAACCTTTTAGTTTTCGTAAAAGCACTTTATGAGGGACCACATCAAAGGCTATGCTAAAATCCGTATAAACTACATCCACCTGCTTGCGAGTATCCATAGCTTCAGTTATTGTTTCAGAAAATAATGCCAAATTAGTATTTGTAGATCTGCCGCTTACAAACCCGTGTTGGTGATATGATATAAACCTTTTGAAGTGTACTTGGATATGCGGACAGACTAACGACTCGAATAACTTACCCAATGTTGACAGTATAGATATAGGCCTATAGTTTTTTTACATTACTTTCGTCCTCACCCTTGTGAATTGGTACAACTTTAGCAATTTTCCACTCTGAGGGAAATACTCCGGTTGATATGGACGTATTAAATATTTGACTGAGAGGATCCGCTAAGCAATTGGCACATCTTTTAATACAATGCGGATGAAGATCGTCGGGTCCCATGCCCTTACAGGTGTTAATACACTTAAGTCCCTTGAGAACAGCAGCCCGTCTAAGTGTTAAAATTCCAAAACAGTTATTATTTGGATCATCCGTGGGTGAATTTAATATATTTTGTGAAGGTGATATACGCTCGTGGTTATTAGCACTATAAACAGACAAAAAATGTTCAGCAAACAAGTTTGATATTTCAGGACCAGAACGAGCAACATCATCATCCTTAGTCATGATGGGGAAATCAGATCATGCAATTCAGTGGCGCACTCGCCGAAATGTATCCTATATAATTAAACGCAAGCAAAGCTTAAAATAAAACGACTTAACCGCTTTATCTTCGGAACCTTGATCAGATTTAATGTATTAAACACGCATTATTGGCGGTAGCTCAGATACTGATCAGATCTTGGCCAAATTTAAATGGGACCAATGAAATAAAAGCACCAGCTTTCAAACGAAAAAAAACTTCAGAATCGGTTCACGTGGAAAGAAGATAATGAGGTAGCACACAGAAAAAAAATTACGCAGTCGAATTGAGTACCTTCTCCTTTTTTGTGAAGTCGGTAGAAAAGACAGACAAACTACATAAAAGTAAGTAGAATTTTGTTAGTATATTCCTAAAACTTAAAATTTAAAAAATAAATTAATCAAAATAAATTGTAACGGGTTGGCTGAATGAATACAGACCTGGTCACCAGACATTCTGGTCGCCAGTCGACTCTCAAAATCATGTCTGTTGTATGGGAAACCCCCCTTAAATATCTGTTTTATTTTAATTTAATTATTTATTTTTAAAGTAAATATATAAATAAACACAGTGTGGATATTTCAAGCGTCTACCTGTTGCCGTTATCACTATCGAGCAAAAACGAGCAAGAAAAACACGATTGTTGTATAGGAGCCCCCTTAAAATTTATTTTATTCCGTTTTTTAGTATTTGTTGTTATAGCGGCAACAGAAATACATCATCTGTGGAAATTTCAACTGTCTAACTATCACGGTTCATGAGATGCAGCCTGGTGACAGACGATCAGACAGACGGACTGACAGCGAAGTCTTAGTAATAGGGTCCCGTTTTACCCTTTGGGTACCAAACATGTCCAATATTTTTTTATAGTCTTAATTGACAGACTAATTAGATTTTTTACGCGGGCATCAACCCTATTCATGTACTTTATCATCATGAATTCAATCAACATATCTCCGACATTTAAACAGTCATTAAACAATACAAACGCTTCAACTATCTATAAATTATCAAAAACTACGACTCAAATAAATTGAGAATGTACAGACAGAATTCGCGTTCGTTGCCACCGCGCCACGCCTGATTTAAAAAAAAACAGCGAATGATGTTATGCGACCGCGGCCACGCTGAAAATACTATTTCTATGAATGCTTCATTCACGTATAACACCTACACGAACTTGAATGGGCCGTGAGACTTATTTATGTAGATTGTATGAACTTGGTTTTGTTTTGATTGTAGAATCTGCGTAGAATGTAGTAAGAAATATTTTGCACGTATTTTTTTATAAAAATGGTATAAAAGTCAACTTAGCAACTTATTTTTGTACTTTTATGCTAGCTGTACCAAGCATGCGTAATATACATATATACAGCTATGTAATAAGTATTTGAATAGAATAAATCTTACTAATATTATACATTCGAAAGTTAAGTATGTTTGTTCCCTCTACACCCTTTAACGGCTGAACGGATTTGGATGAAATTTGGAAAGTACATAGCTTATACCTAGGATTAACACATATACATATAATTTTTAACTTGATAATACCGAGCGTAGCCGCGGGCACGGCTACTTCAGAATAAAAATTTCATTAAAAGTTTTACTGATAAGTTAAATAATATATTTTAATAAAGAATCAATAAATATAGTTTAAAACAAACAAACGCGTTCACACAAAGCCTCAAACTACGTTCAAATATTTGTTTTTTAAGTTCTGAAAACATACACACATCACACCCAGAACCAGAACCACAAAATATGTCCTTCGGGAAAGAAAATTGTGCTTCTGTCGGGAATTGAACCCACGGCGCGGGGCGCCGCGGTGCAGAGGACAGAGACTTGCCCACCGCGCAATCTAGGTCGTCCATTTAAATTGACCTATCATTAATAGTTTACATTAAGGTACAAATCGAGTAGTACGTATACAATGCAATTTGCATTATTCATTGATTGAGATAGATATTTTAATATGAAAAGTTAGTTGAAAAGAACGTGATTATAAAAAAAATTTGGTAGAAAAAAAAACGGTCCTTTGAATCGTAGTAATCGAAAGTTGATCTTGATCAATACGTACGGCTACAAGGGTACTTTTTAACTCGTTAAAAAGTAGCCTATGTGTTAATCCCGGGTATAAGCTATATTCCAAATTTCATTCAAATCCGTTCAGCCGTTACAGCGTAAAGAGGAAGCAAACATACTTACTCGTACCTCAACACGAACGTTCGCCTTTATAACGTTAGTATAATTGCTGATATGTTGTACGCTGGTCTTGAGATATATTACAAGTTCATATTACGCTAAATTGATTTCGATTTTGCCTGAAGATGAATATAAAAAATAACTGCTATTTCAATAGACTTTCAGCCTTTAATATTCTATTATTACACTAAAATTAACATCACAGTCGGGATCACTCGATCCCGCATCCCGCCGTCCAGTGCGCACGGCCCGTGTTTGACGTCACGCGGTGTCCGGTTACCGCCCAGCCGCGCCGCCCGCCCAGCTTTCTCCGACCTTGCTCTTTGACACATGCTTAGGACTATTTTGGATTTAGGCGGTTGCTGTACTGGCTACTTTGGTCAGTGTCAAGTTAAAATAGATTATAGGTATTTGGAAACGATATGGGCTTATTATATACATTTTATGATTGCTTTTAACGTTGTACACCTCTAAAGGAGGTAGGGATTACTAGGAGGACTACTAGGGAGGTAGGGAGATTTTTAAATCCTAACAACTCTATTATTATTCTCTCTTTTAAGAGCTACCAACATTCTAAGCTATATATAATTTTAATTTTAATTTGTAGACATTCGTGTGTGCTATCGTAAAAGATTGCGTGTGTAGAAATATGGCAGTCTTTGTTCATTTTAATAACCTTAATGGATTCTATCATATGTCAAACAAACAAACGTCATCACACTAATATTGTAAAGGCGAAAGTTTTTGAGTGTGTTTGTTATTTCTTCACGCTTAAACGGCTGGACCAATTTTGATGAAATTTGGTATGGAATTAGCTAGCTCCATAGAATGCCCGATGTGGTTACACTGATATTACATAATTGCACTAACACCTTTCATAGCGTTATAATCTGTCAATTCACCAATTAATTAATCTTGATTCTTGATTAACTCAAGCTACCTACTTTATATCCCGGATTTCCAGGGACTTACGCGGGTAAAACCGCGGGGCACAGTTAGTTAAATATAAAATAGTTGCGCTCAAAGATTTGCTTCAACAATTACTATACGTACTGCTAAGGAGTGCAACGTCTCGCTTGAGTCTGTTTCCCGATAAGAACAATCTGGGTCTCTTCAGATTACGAGTGAACAAACGTGCTCTGTCGTCGACCGCTTAGTTACTCACCAGCAGGTGAGATAAGTAGTGGACAAACGTGATAAACGTTTTTCATGTATGAAATAGAAATAATAAACGCAAGCAAAGCTTAAGGAGACCGACTTCAGCGCTTTATCTTCGTATTTATAAATATAAATTAAGAAGGGACGCACACAATCTTAATACAAGATATAAGCATCAAATTACTAGATTTTTTATGTATTCTTTCTATTAGAAGTATTTTTTATGTATTCTGTATTCACCACCATAATTACATTTTTGTTAACGATGTTCTATGTTAAGGAAGAGCAGGGACTCCTAATACAGGCATTTTTTGCTTAAAAGGAATCCCTGGTCGCTTGAAATTGTTTATGTATTATTGGTTACGGAAATAAACATTATTATTATTAATTACAGTGCGCGCATTTAGATTAAGCAAAACGATTAAATCTTTATGGCAAAAAGGATTAAATCTTACGATAAAATTCCTGAAATTATAACTGAATTACTACTGGAGTTCAAATCGGTAATAAAACGGGCATTAAAAAGAAAGCTTATTTTAAAATTGATTGACTACATTAATGACAAGGAGGCATGGAGGCAAACTGCACAAGCTTCTTGACAGTCTGTCTTGTTGAATTCAGAAAATTTTCCTTTTTATGAAGTCGATTAAATAGATAGAGCTAACTAAGCTAAAAGGAATTAAGAGCATAAAAGAACCTAAATGATATTTTGACTTGAAGACTCCCTGATTATACCATTCGTGGACCAAACTACCAAAGACGTGGGCAATGAGTTCCAATTCTTCGCAGTACGGTTGATAAACTTAAAAGCGAAACGCATCGAGCAAACTGGAAATATGTCAACTATATGTATATGACGTTTGACAGTTTGTTTTGTAGTTAGATGGTAAAACAGGCATTGGGAATTACCTCGTGTAATCAAAATTATAATAACAAACAACAGAATCTTCTTTTTGCCTGAATTCAAAAGTTTTATTCATGCAATATATTTTATTGGTGCACTGCTATCTTTATTTTTAGTGATGACATTTTTGTAGGAGATCCGCCCCCGTGGGCGGATCGGCGACAGAGTGTCTTAGCGTGGTCTCGCTGTATCCGTTGTTCAGTTATGTAAATGAAAATAGTACGTGGTTGTAGAGTAACAAAACAATCTTTTGGCTTTCTAAAAGAGTTACTTACTGTTTGTGAAACCCAGAAGATAATTAGATAAGAATCAGAAACACAATATCAGAAACACAATATCCCTATTGTGTTTTTGATACTGTTTCTATTTCTTCTTGTATATTTTAATTAAAGCGTTCTGGCGGTTTTTTACGAAAATACATTGCTGGTAAAAAAATATTCTTAAAAACCATATCAAAATAAACGTTTTAAAATGCAATCAGGTTCGTTCTAAACGTATCCATTATGACGTTCTTTCTGTGACGTCAGAATCCACGTCCCAATTACTGCCGTGAAGAAAAGTTGACAGGTCATTGACATCAAAAACGCTGACACTGCGACACTAGTAGTGCGTTTTACTATTTTGAATGTATCCTGCAGTTATATCTACTTTTACCGCAGTTCGCAGTTTGTTCGCAGTGGACAGGTCTCCCGCCCTCTGCGCCGTGGGTCCTGGGTTCGATTCCCGGCAGGAGCACAAATTCCTTCCCAAGGGGTATTTGAGCTTCTGCGTTTGTTTCAATAGACATTGAATGTTTCAATAGACTGGTATCCCGATGGTTAAGCATGTGACGTTATTTAACTCCCGACACAAAAACGACTGGTGTTATATGTTTGACGTGTGTGTGTGTGTGTCTGTCTGTGGTATCGTAGCTCCCGAACGGATGAACCGATAATGATTAAAATCAAATCTTGTGACATAAGCCACTAGTATAATAGCTTTTTTTTCTTTTAATTTTGGCTTCGCATTCTTGTGCATTCAGCCAGTGTCAAGTAATAATATATTTCAAGTGTTTTTACATGAAACGTCCTAGTCACAAGTCACAGTTATGGTACAAGTCAAGTAAAAGAGTCAAGGTCCAGTCATAGTGAAGTCATGCTCTAGTAAAGTGGTAGAAACTTTACTAGAACTTCTATTGGAGTTTTGGAGTGAAGGCGAAAATCACGTTTTACAACATTGCATGATTTGCATTGACGGTTAATAATCCACCATTATTGAAAATTGAAATTCAAAATGAAATATCTTTTTATTTGGACAAAAACTTAACTATTTGTAACACTCCATGTACTTATAACTAGCTATAGTAATAGTAGGAACACTATTATGTGTCAACGCAGCATCTTATATTATAACTTGGCTCATACAGGTGGTTCATAAATAAACTAAGCTGATCAGGTATTTGTTGTGTACATGGATAAACCCTAACTCCTAACTAGGTCGCCCTATTACACATTAACACTCGCAGAATCACAGGTTTGGAAAATTATACAAAATCAACAACGCCATTTTTTCACTTTCGCGGCAAAACTTCGTATAATAACTTTCTGAAAGTGATACGAAAAATAAAGCTCGCCTACGCTCCACGTCACGTTTCACACGATCCTCCTGCGTCACGTGTGACGTCATTTCTATATTAAGAGAAAACAACCACCTTGTCTATGACACAACATAACATCCTATGATGCTAGAATCACGCTGTATAACAGAAAACTTTGTGTCATACTCAAAGAATCTGGGTTACTCATTTTTACGTGTTATCTCTTATATATAAAATTCTCGTGTCACAGTTTTCGTTGCCATACTCCTCCGAAACGGCTTGACCGATTTTGATGAAATTTTTTGTGCTTATCCGGTATCTATGAGAATCGGCCAACATCTATTTTTCATCATCATCATCACTTTTCATCATTATCAACGCGGGTGAAACCGCGGGGCGCAGCTAGTTTACTTATAATAATCACTTGATTCCTATTTTTCAAACGACTTCAAAAAGGAGGTTCTCATTTCGCCTATATGATTACTCATTTCTTTTTTTGTTAGTATATTACGCGATATCTCCGCCAATTATGAATCGACTTTGATGTTTTTTTTGTTTGGTAGATTATACTTCAGAGGTGGTCCCATATAAATTTTATCGAAATTGATCAAGCCAAAATCAAAATATAAGCGGTGAAGTCGGTTTTTTTAAGCTGTGCTTGCGTTTAATTAATTATGCACATTTTCAGCAATAACGCTTTCACACTCGCACCCACACAATAAGTTCGATGACTTGTTTCGTTGGTGCCGCAAGCGTTCACATTACACACAATCACCAGAAACAAAATTTTCCCTTGGGGACGAAACCGTGATTTAAATTAGTCATTTCGTTGTTTTTCTGGAAATATGACTAAGTCGCCATTTATTTTTTGATTACTAATAGTGACTGAAAAACGTTCCGGTACATGAAAAGAAGTTATTATTCCTTTTTTTCTTTTAATTTTGGCTTCGCAATCTTGTGCATTTAGACAGTGTCAAGTAATAATATATTTCAAGTTTATTTCATATAAGTTATATTAAAGTCCTAGTCACAAGTCACAGTCAAAGTCAAGTAAAAGAGTCAAGCTCCAGTCATAGTCAAGTCATGTCCTAGTAAAGTGGTAGAAACTACTAGAACTTCTATTTGAGTTTTGGAGCGAAAGCGAAAATCGCTTTTTTCAATTAGGTATCATTTGCCTTCACTTATGCACGTTTACTAAGTACGGTTAATAATCAACCATTATTACACATTAACACTTGAAGAATCACAGGTTTTGGAAAATTATACAAAATCAACAACGCCATTTTTTCACTTTCGCGGCAAAACTCCGTCAATAATTTTCATTAGGCAATGGCCTCGATTCTGATGTACACTCACTAAATTAAATTTAAACAACTGTCTTTTACAAAATAGGAACACAAACAGAGATAGCATAATGCTGTGCTGTCAAGTTAGTCAGAACTTAGATGTCTATGCAAGCTTAGTCGAGTATGTGTTGTATTGGTGTTGACTAAAAACAAGCGCCTTAATTGTTAAACTAGCGTGACAGCATTAAAATGCATGCTATCTCTGTCTTGTGTTTTATTTTGTAAGAGACAGGGATAGTTTAAATTTAATTTAGTGAGTGTACATCAGAATCGAGGCCATTAGCTGTTTACCTTTCTTAGTTTGTGGCATTCATAGAACGATATTTATTTGTTTCTCATTATCTCTAGATTACAGCAATATTAGCTAAGCCTCGGCTAACGGCAACACCGAGAAATACGACACATAAATTATGAATTTCTGAATTATACGTTGAAGTTAATGGTTTAACTGTTTAAATTATCAGTTTTCCCGTTAGATAAGGCAGAACTAATATTACTGCTGTAACCTAGAGTCAATGGAACGAACCACAGAATAGGGAACATTTACAAAACAAAAAACAAACGTATTCACACTCACAGCCCCACACTAAGTTCGAAGACTTGTATCGTGGGTGCCGGGAACATTTATATCACACACACATTACACCCAGAACCAGAAGCAGAAATATCCTTTGGGAAGGAATTCGTGCTCCTGCCGGGAATCGAACCCTGGACCCAGGATTTACGTTCACTATCTTCTGTGGAACGAACCAACTCATGAGGTTTAATACAGCGTCTGTATGGCTAACTAGCCGTGCGCCGCGGCTTCGCCTGATTTAACTAAGTTATAAAGTAGCCTATGTGTTATTACGGAACCTAAACTATCTACATTCTAAATTTTAACCGATTTATTCGTTACGAATATACGTGGATTCACACACACTCACAAACTTTCACATTTATAAAATTCAAATCGATCAAATCAAAATCGTTTCCCATTGGCCCCAAAGAGGCACTCGTGAAAGTTAGTTATTAGTTGTATAGGATAACAAATAATAAGTAATAATAATAATAGTGTTAATGTGTTCTGTCTTGTAGGTAACTTAGTTCTTTGCTGTAAAAAGTTTTAGTTTAGTTTTAGGAAATATAGGCAATAGTTAGGCACGTAGTTAGGCATGTGTAAAGAAATATATGTGAAAAAGCTATATTATGAAACTTGAGAGCGTTATCGATATGTTTACCGATTCAAACAAAAGAAAGTCGAAAGGATACGAATTTATATCGCTTTCCGTCGGGGAATGACGCCTATAAATTTCTATAAAACGCGCTGGCATTTTGACAATAATCACGATTGGTTCGCGCCCAAAACTAAATTTCGTCTTTTAGTTACGTGTGCAACACTAGAGATGTTTCGATACGTGCTTTATAATATGTTCTAATCTGTGCCTCGCGGCTTTGCCTGTAAATGTGGAAGCATCAGAAAAATATGCGTTGCCGAGTTCTTCTCGAGATGCCCGTAATTTTCCGAATCTGGCAGTAGAGTCATTAATTTTTATGGGTGCCTCTTTGCCATGTCAATAAACGGTTTTGAATTTATATATGTTTGTGTTAATAACGGGATATTTACCTTGTATTTCGTTTGTTTTGAGCTTCCGATATTTCGCTATTGTTGCAAGCGCCATGATCACGGAGTAACTGGAGTGCGGGGTGGTCATCCACCCGCACTCCTGAAATCTTCATAGATTTAGATTTATGAGCATACGAAACGGTATACCCGTGAGAATGACGATAGAAGTTAAACTTTTGTATTACAGGGAAATATTTTAATTATTCATACCAGTGTTTACCCCCTACCACTTTTCGTCACACATAAAGGTTGCGCGACAGTAGGTCTATTCTGGTCGTCAAACTACGATTGTTCAAATTCATGCGACGTCAATCGGTTGAAAGTTCGGGCGAATTAAGAAAAGAAAATCTTTCGATCTCCATGTCAAAGTAAAGACAAAATTTTAAATTTTTTCAAAATTCTATCAGATCGCCTGGTAGAGGCGACGCGTGACCAAAATGCTGGCACTTATTTGGCTCAACGTATTAGCATTGCAATTCAGAGAGGCAATGCAGCCAGCATGATGGGAACGCTACCCACTCCCACTGGTATTGGGCTTGAGCACTTGAGTTACCTATAGGCTCGATGTCTTGTAGGTAGCTTAGTTCTTTGCTGTATATAGTTTTAGGAAATATAGGCAATTGGCCCGTAGATAGATACCTAGTTATAATAGTTTATTTTAGACAATAGATACATAGTAGAAATAAATAAGTATGTTATCTTCATAGAGTGGTACCAAACGCGGCTTGTATGTGTGCACGGCCGTACGCACGTGCCTCAGCACGATGATAGATACCCGGAATAGATCCCCCCCACCCCCCCAGAATTTCAAAGCCCTCGAATATATCACATAGAAGGAAAATCTTTTTTTTATTTATATAGCGTTTGACCACGATCTCACCTGATGGTAAGTGATGATGTGATCGAGGATTGTAACACGCTAAATCTAAATCTAGTTTACAAATACTAAAATGAAAATGAAACATTCAATGTCAAGACCATTACCACGCGGTTATTTCGATCATAAATCTGGGAAAAGCTGAAATAATAAACAATTCTGAGTAGTAATGTTCGTAATTTTCTCCGTTTCGTAATTTTCCGCGGAAAAAATGCCAAATTGTAGTAGAATTTGGGTAATTTTCTTTCTAGATGTACCTACTTATCGTGATTGCGCCTGTTTAGCCCAAGGATAATGTATGTAATCATAGGTTTTTCTGTTTTTTTTTATGCAGGATAGGCAAGCATTTGACCGCTATCTCACCTGATTTTAAGCGTCGATGTAGTCAACGATAGAGTGAGCTTGTCTATAGAAGATACATATTCGCCGGCGACTTGAAGACTCCCAGATTGTACTTATCTGGAAACACACACCACCGACACCGACACCGACTTAGCAAGGGGTTCCATTTCTTTGCGTTTCGCCAAAACTTAGTACTCGTAATCAAAGGAAATTTGTATTTCTTGTTCTGGGCGTGATTGTGTGATGTGCGTGAATATTTCTGCACCTACGACACAAGATATCGTTGTTGCATACTTAGTGTTGGACTGTGAGCGTAACAGCGTTTTTGTTAAAAATCTATAAATGATACTCTAGAGAACTTATTGGTCTCTACAAATAAGTTGACTCAAATGGTGTTACAAAAAAAACCATTAACAACTTACTGTTCTGTACTGTATATAAAAATATACAGTTCTTGACAGCAAGACAAATAGCGAGATAAATCAAATTGATGTATAGTGTTCAGTTTGTAAATAAAACAGCAAAAGGGCAACTCAATAACACAACGACTTAGCACCTTGGACAAATCCGTCACTGTGATATATGCGACCGCAATGCGCTTGATTCATATTGACAAGTCCACGAAACGCTAAATGTCATGAAGTCGTTTCAAACCGTCTTCAATTCAATTCCACTTCAAACACACGCTTCCTCGACCATTAATCCAATCATTAGCATTTTTACCCGCCAATAAAACTCAAATCGACCTTCGCCAGCAACATTCAACGAGACATAAAGCTAATAGAGTCTGGCTACAACGCCAAACAGTATTCTAAATGTGGATACAAAAGTTTGGCAGGTATTACACTTTAATTTCAGTTGTTCGAATCTCGCCCCGGCGCCGTACCGCATCCCTGCTCCCTGTGACCCTCCGTACTTCGACACCCTTTCCATTCCTTTTTATGAACGAGTGTTTGTGGCCTGTGAGATGGGAATCGTGCTATCTGTCGTCATATCCTACGCTGGACTCAACGAGGCGATCGAGTGCGTTAAACACCTGATCAGCGGCGTGCTACCGCCAGAGCATCCCGGGTTTGATGACCTCGTCGACTACTACACGAGGGAGCTCCGCACATGTGAAAAAACAGCCAACGATTGGAAAACGGCCTGCGGACAGGGCTACCTCAGTTTGACAGAGGACAAGCAAGGGAAATTGTCCTCGGCCGCGGTCAAATACTACAGTGGGCAAGCTGACTCCACCGCCATATTGTTCTCGACGAAAATATCCAGCTTCGGCGACTCCGTCGAGGAACCCCCGATTGCGAACGGCAACTACAAAAAAGAAAGGTACTCACCGATTAAGACGAAAACGATTGTTTTGAATACAACTTCCGAAACGTTTAGCGTCTCTAATAGAAACAAATCGCCCGGTCCAGATACTCCCCAAACGCCTGCGAGCTCATTTGATGACCGATTCGAAGACAGACGAGATTGGGAGGCGAAGCAAGAAGAGGACAAGAGCAACATCGAAGAGAAGCAGGATACCGACGACAAACTGACTTGGCAGTACACACCCCTAAGCACCACCCCCGAAATACAATTCCAATCATACGACGACGACAACCCGGGCTTCGTCAACGAAGACTACCTCAGGTTAATAGCATTTGATTTCTTCGAGCACATCTCATCCAACTCACGCTTGCAGCACAGTATCATGACGTAGCTAGTATCTACATCATCAGCCCATCGAGCACGCGCAGCACATTGCGGCATCTCATTGTACGATACCAATTCATGTGTTGTGATTTGTAGATCTCTTGACGGGATCAAGTATCGTCCGTTGCAACGGAGCGACCCGAGCGGCAGGCGCCGAAGTTACCGCCGACATCGCTCGTCTTCGTCGAATTCTTCGAAAGAGTCTCGGGCGTCGCGCGATGAGGAGCTCCAGATATTCACATCACTCGAGGAAGCCGAGTTCAGCAAGGCGAGCGAGAGCGACGCAGGCTTTGAAAGCGCTCCTAATCTATCGGCGCATTCTTTCAGAAGTCGATCACGGGAGCGGAGGAATGAGAACTCAAACGTGGAAACTACCGCTGACACCACTGACGAGGCTAAAGTAAAAGAGGCCAAGGTCGACCCCATCGACGACCAGACGAAAGAAACTGAGGTAATTGATGAGGAAGAGGATGAGGAAGACTTCTGGGCTAATTCTGGTGACTAGCAGCTTGAGCGCACGATAGCACACGAGCTTCACGTGAGCATGACTGAATTTGAGATTAAACTATGATTCCCTGTTTGCATTTGTTTTCTTTACCACCCCAAAGCAGGCCGGTATTAACTGTATGAAATCCCTTGTGACAGGAGATAGCTGGCACTAATTGGTTTGGCTTTTAGGAGATTTGAAGTTTTTGTGTAGATATTGAACCTTGATTTGTACTTTACATCCACGATTCGTATTTGAATGTTTGTGACGTCACAGTTGCTCATTTCAATCTGCTACATTTGCCAAACTGGTGTCGAGTGCTCGGAAGCGGTTGTCAATCTAAATAATTCGTAAAGTCGGATAAAATCAAAGACAGGAATGTATAAATAGATGGACAAAGACGCTTGGCTGGGCGACAGCTGTCATTGCAGAGATGGTTGATCAGATTTGGTAAAATAGTCATTATAATTATAGTATCTAAGTATTGGGTGTTGTAGCCATATGGTTCGACAGATATACATAAACACCCACACCTACTGATAATTATCAGATTTAGTCGCTGGATGCCTCTGACAGACGGACAAACGGACGGACGAACGGAGCTCTGAACCACCCCAGGTGTTGAGTTGCGATTAGAGATCTGGGTTCGCTCTAGCACATAACGAGAACAGACTTTCCTAAATTGTATATAAGTTTCTATCAGTTTATATTTAAATTAAGCAATAATGAACATTATTTCTTAGAAGTTCTGTCGTTTTTAAATTGAAACCGATCGCAATTCGCAACAGAAATAGATATTAGGGGGTCGAATCTAAGACAGCGTTGGATTACGATCTTACCCTATAGAAAGCGACGATGCGGTCCAAGATGAGGCACGCTTGAGGAATTTAATTGTTGTATCTACTGTTGGGTATGTAGATATGACATCCTTTTCTGTCTTCTATAAATCCTTTCACATTTTAATGTTGACCTCTAAGATGAAATAATACATACTATTCATCACGATGTACTAATTTATAATTAGTTTCTAAAAGTAATTTATCTAGTTTCTTCTTTAAACATAAACACTTACACACTCACAGCCACACACTCAGTTCAATGACTTGTGTCGTGAATGCCGAAAACATTCATATCACACACACAATCACAACCAGAACTAGAAACACAAATTTTCTTCAGGGAGAAAACTTGTGTTTCCGCCGGGATTCGAACCCGATACAACCATCTCCTGCTTAGAAGGCGAACGCGCGACCAATTATGTCAACGGGTAGTTATTTCGTAATAAATATTTGATTTTGAAATACATTTATAGCCCTTTATCTAGTCCTAATGATTAAATACCTACTAGTCGTTGGCGCCGAACTGGAATCTCGCGCTTACATTTTGCCTCATAGAGAAAACTTTTGAGGTTACTTGCTTAGAACTTTTTTTCTATATAATAATTGTATGATTTCTGTATTTGTCGTTCAAGTGTACTTGAACGACAAATACAGAAATCATGATAATATCCGTTATATACTGTAGTATATAACGGATATTATACGTAAGTTTCAGCGTTCAGTGTGAAGCCGTTTTTGAGATAGAGCCCGGGACAAAATAGGTCTAGAACAGTGACTCGATGGCCTACCAAATCGTTATTTACCAACATAGATTTTTTTTAAACCGGTTTCTTACTCTACTTGTCATGCCCTTTTCAGTGATCTCCACAATGGTAGATAAAAAATTAAAAAATATTTTGCTCCCCACTTACATGTACGGGAGCCCCCTTAATATTTTCATTTATATACTTTTAAATGTAATTTCTGGCTTTGGGCCGTAGTTTTACATATTCTATGAGAATTTGAAGTCATTCGCTTATATGGTTCAGACGCTAGATGCCTCTGACAGACGGACGGACTATGCCTATTTGCCTATTTTGTGGACTACTTTGACGATGTTCTCGTTTAACCGACTTCAAAAGTTACCTCATAACTGCTTTCGTTATGAGCCGATTTTGATGATTATTTTTATTTGAAAGCTGGTGCTTTCCATGAGGTCCCATTGAAATTTGATTAAGTTCTGATCTCTAGTTTTTGAGTTATAGTCAATAATGCGTGTTTAATACATTAAATCTGATCAAGGTTCCAAAGATAAAGCGGTGAATTCGGCTTTTTTAAGCTTTGCTTGCGTTTAATTATGTAATAAAATATTCTATGCTTTGCATGCGACGCTTACCAAGCGAGACAGTGGTTCAGTCTCAGGACTTCAACGCCCCTGGTCGATTCTCGGCAAAAGCACAGATTTCGTTATCTAGATAATATTCAAATATATGTGTAATTTGGCGTGTGTCGCAATTTTTTTTTGACAGTCTTTTAGTGTGGGGCTGCAAGTGTGAGGGCCTTATGCTTAAATTATAAAAAATACTATGGTACATAGGTATTATTATATGTATAAATATATAGCACAACACAAGAATATGAAATTATCTCAATTATTATTGAATCTACACCATCGACCCCATAAATTTCCTAAATAACAGGCGGTCCTATGAACTTGCCAGCATGTTGCACAATGTATCCAAAAATATCGAACCTCGACCCAAATGCGTCGCTGTATATGCGTGCTATAATGGTGTTTATGATGCTCATTTGCGACCTTTTGGCGATATACGGCGTCGTAGCTGTGATCTTATACGTCCATCAAAGTGACTATTTTTAGGCTCACCTTTTTGCCGCCGTCGCACTACCGCTCAAATAAACGGAACTACTTTCACACGCACAGCCTCACATTAAGTCAGAATGTCTCCTAAAACGCGTGATTTTGAAACTGTTTTACTCAGGTATCGGATTCGATTCCCGGTGGGAACATATGTTTTCTCTCCAAAGGGATTTTTTTTTTTTCTGGTTCTGTGTGTGATTGTGGGTGTGTAATGTGATTGTTTCCGGCACCCACGACACCAGTCTTCGAACTTAGTGTGGAGTATGAGTGTAAAAACGTTTTAATATTTTTTTATGTTGAAGCATTTGACTACTATCTCACCTGACGGAAAGTGATCACCGTAGTGAATAAACAGATTTTGATGAAATTTATAATGTAGATAGGTTCCGGAATAACACATTGGCTACATTTTAACTTTTAAAACGTGCGAGGCCGCGGGGCATGGCTAGTATTTAATAATATAGAGGAAAAGAGATAAAAGAATATATGTTGCCATTTTTCACACTATACAAATCTTATTTTACTTTCCTTTGCCATCCAATCAGATATGAAAGCGCAGTCAAACGAGACCCTATTCAAATTCACAAAGTAACAATTTCACGAAAATCACTACTACGAACTTCTCAGTCAAAGGGTGTAACTGGTATTTATTCTGTGGCAGTCTAGTCAGACCCTTTGTGTCCTCTAATCCAGTTTTATGGATTGTGCATTCGGGTAGAAAATGATAGGATGGGTCTGAAATTGGCACGATTTGGGCTTTGAAGTGTACCGATAAGTGAATACGTATTTACTAAGCAACCGTACTCCATACTTAGAGTACATCGCGGGCATAGTAACTTTCCATCAGATGTGATCGTAGTGAAACACTTGACTAGTCAGTTATGAAAAAAATAATTTAAATGTGAGCAATGATTAAATAGTACCGTCGAATTGAGTACCTCTTCTTATTTGTGAAGTCGGTAGAAAATGATGGGCTTCACTGCTTTATCTTCGGAACCCTTGATCAGATTAAATGAATGACATACGCATTATTGAAGATAACTCAAAAGCAACTGGTCAGATCTTGGTCAAATTTAAATTGGACCACATGGGAAGCACCAGCTATCGAATAAAAAAAAGATTCTTCAAAATCAGTTCAACAAAAAAAAATCGAATAAAGAACCTCCCATTTTTTTAAAAATCAGTTATTAAAAAAATAGATGTAGATTGGACATTGGCACTTTGTATTTCATTTTTTATCCGAGCACGGTGAAGCAAAAAGGACGATTATGAATTTATAATTTAGGCGCGACGTCTCAGTTTGGAGCTAACTACTCGTAATAAGAATAAGTTTAGGCCTGGTACAGATCATTAGCGATAAGGCCGCCTGTTGAGAAACTTTACGTGTAAGCTTGTTGACGACCCAGTTGGCGCAGTGGACAGGTCTCCGTCCTCTACGCCGTGAGTCCTGGGTTCAATTCCCGGCAGGAGCACAAATTCCTTCTCAAGGGATATTTGTGCTTCTGGTTCTGGGTGTAATGTGTGTGTGATGTGAATGTTTCCGGCACCCACGATACAAGTCTTTGAACTTAGTGTGGAGCTGTGTGTGTGAATGCGTTTGTTTTGTTTTTGTTTGTTAATTTTATCTCATAGGAAGTCAAAGACTAAATGGTTATATTGTCTTTGTATGAAGTGTAGATCATCAAAGTATTATCTGAGTACATGTAGGTAATGTTAAAACATTCCAGTGCCTATTATATATGTTCCAGATCTATTCTTCATCTATTTACATGCACTTCTATTTATAAAGATTATTAACGCTTGGCAACAGTTCTGAACCGCAAATGTACACCTACTTATAAATGACGAGACAAAGCGTCAAGAGAAAATAACGCCTGACCACTACAATAGGAGATCCTGTTTCATCGGTACACGTATAACCTTACGTATAATCACGTGTTTTTATTATATATATATATATATTAAATTATTACATAGAAACTATTACATAGACATTATTACTACAAACTAGTCGCTTAGCTAAGTATCAACTGAAATAAGCAACCGCTCAAATAATAATAATAACCATATTAGGGTTCTTATTACCGACTTCAAAAAAGAAGGAGGTACTATGTTCGACTGTACGTATTTTTTTATTTATTTATGTTCACCGATTTCTCTCCCATACGTGGATCGATTCTCAAAATTATTATTTTGTTTGGTAGATTATATATATACTTCAGAGGTGGTCCCATATAACCCTAAATTTTATTGAATTGATCAAGCCAAAACCAAAATATAAGCAGTGAAGTCGGTTTTTTTAAGCTTTGCTTACGTTTATATTATTTAGTTTTAATAAATATATGCAAGTGACCCGTAGATAAATCAAAATCGCTTATTAACCAGTCATTCGCCTAGAACTGAGATGCCTATAATTTTTTCTTAATAATATTTGTATTGATTTTTGTATTTTTTGTGTAATTAGAGGGTATTAGGGATATTATAACAAGGGATATTATAGCAAGTTTGAGATAGACCCCGGGACAAAATAGTTTTAAAATCAGTGAAATTGATGTTTGGTACTCGACCTGCAAAGTTCTTTTCAATGACGGTTCTCACGAGCATATAAAAAAATGTTGCTCCACGTTTATGGGTGCCCCCTTAATATTTCACTTATATCATTTTAATTGGCTTTACATATTTTGTGAGAAATTTATTATTATTATTCGCTTGTATGGTTAAGACGCTAGATGCCTCTGACAGACGGATGAATAATGTACTGAACCAAGCACCCTCAACTTAGACACGGGTTTCCCGGTGGAAACCCAAGTTTTCTACACAAGTAACAAATGTGTTTCCGGTTCAGGGTAGATAAAATATGTGATGTGAATGTTTCCGGCATCCACGACCACAAGTCGCACTTAGTGTGTCTGTGAGGGCTGTGAGTGTGAAACCGTTTTTTTTTATTGCAGTGTAGCTTTTATGCTCTCGATCAGATAGACATGAGATCCGGTTCTATATCAGTTAAAGCAGGACTTGTGTTTTTGAAAATACAGAGAGAGCCAATAGAATATTTTTAAGTACGTATTATGGCCAAAATCGAATGTGAATTCTTAATGCTAAATTAGTTTGTATACATGGAATAACATAAAAACACCTTAGCTTTAAAATTTAAACTATAATTTAATGTTTAAATTATAGTACTTGACATTTTATATTTTTTACGTTTATGTTATGTTCATGTTTATATTCCTCCCATAGACAATTTCTTAAGCATCAAACTAAGCTTCTGAATGATGGCTGCAGATGATGGTAGATGATAATTTGAAAGTCCGCAACCGACCAAGAATAGGTATGAACAATATTTTTGACGGAGTATTAAAACAGTAATAAAATCAATCAAAGCGGAGAACGAAAATTACACTTCTCGAGAGAATTTCTCAACAAAACACTTCTAAGAATTATAGAAAACCTGTTGCTATTATTTTTGAGATCACAAGCGGCATGGGTCGTAAAATGATTGTGTTTTGTACGATAGATATTGTCGTGTGACGTCAACATAGTGTTTTCGTGGCGTGATGATATAGGAACCATTTATACACATGGAAAATTCTATTATTAAAAATCAAGGGACATTCTGATTTTTTTTTGAAAAAATGTTTGTTTTTTTTTTTTTTTTATTTGTGACAGGCTAGTGTTTGACCACTATCTCACCTGATGTTAAGTGACGATGTGATCGAAGCTGGTAAACACACTAGACCTGGAATACGCAGGCTCTCACTTTCCACTGGGAATCGAACCTAGTCCCCGGAGGATACTCGGATTTCTGCCTTCAGTGTCATAACGTAGATATTTTTTCCATACGTGAATGTTTCTGGCACCCACGACACAAGTCTTTGAATTTAGTGTGAGGATGTGAAGGCGAAAACGTTTGTTTTTGAACCCGGTTCCCGGTGTTTATAAGGTACCAACTTAGCCATCACATATTCATATGTAGAGTGGTTTTATTTTGTAAAGCTACTTACATTACATACAGAAAAAGGTTCCTCAAAAACTACTGATCAGATCTTGATCAAATTTAAATGGGACTAATGGGAAAGCAATAGCTTTCAAACAAAAAAAAACAATATTGGTTCACATGGAAAGAAGTTATGAGTAAAAAGAAACAAAATGGCGGGTCTTTGGTGCCAAATAGTAATAATTACTAAAAAAAATTCTAAACCTATCCAGTAGGGTATTCAAATAAAGGAAATAACATAAAAAGTAATACATATGTCACAGTCGGGTTTTTGAATTTTTCGTACATTGACTTGTTTATTTAAAAAACATTCACAATCACTTTGTTTACCCGACTTTTTTCAACTCCACATATCAGCACCACCGATCTTCTTTCAGAAAACACCGAAAACAATTCATCAACATTTTTCATTCCAACCGAAACAAACGAATCCCAGAATTGAAAGAGCATAACTCCTCTCTAAGTTGCTGTAAGTTACTCCTTTTTACTAAACGAACGTCTTACAGGATGATAGCATACACTGTGACAGCAATGTCCTCCGATTCCCCCCTTTCTATTTCCACTGAATAACAAACTAAAATTAGATTTGAAAACGATGCCAAGCCCAAAGCCAAGTCCAGGAGGAATTATACTTAATTATATTCCGAGAAAAATCCGCGTTACATGTCTTATTTTGGGAGCGTAATTAGGGAGAGCGTAGTGAAGCAGTTTTTGTGATTTAATCATTTTACGTCACTGGATTTCACAGATAAATCGAAAACGAGCTGAAACCCGAATCATTGTATCTTATTCCGAAACTGGACTATCGACATAAGTACAACGATTCAATTAATTTTGTTTTTATCCGAATCAAAATCGTTCATATGGCCCCACAGAGGCACTCATGGAAGTTAATGGCAAATGGGGTTAGATTTTACAATAACATTCCTAAAATTGAAACTGAATTACCACTGGAAAAGTCCAAATCAGTAATAAAACGAGCATTAATAAGGAAAGCTTATTATAAAATTATTGACTACAATGCATAGAGGCAAACTGCACATGCGCTTTCTAGCGGCTACATAAGAATGATAAAAAAATATGAAATAATCGCCGCAGATTTTTTCGCCAGGTTTTTCTCGAGATGGCTTTAATTTTGAGAATTTGGCGGTAGAGTATCAACTTTCATGAGTTCCTCTTTGGGGCCCATGTGAATATACGACTTTGATTTTGATTTGATTTTAATTTTGAATTACTCTACTGCCAAATCGCAAAATTACAGCCACCTCTAGAAGAATCGGCAAAATCATCCTTATGTAATTGATTAATAACATCTTTATTTATTCATTAACAAAGTGTAGGTACATTACATCAGATATACTTACTATGTATAATGACTTATATCTAAATGGCCTATTGCCCCCTATAATACGTATATCTGTTGCGATTGGTTTCAATTCTCAATTGATAGAAGTCCTACTAAATAAGATAAATTTTTGCTTAATCTAAATAGAAACGGCTCGCTATAAAGATACGTAATACGGGGACTGGTGACTGTTTATATGCAAAGATCTACTAAATGATGTGAACGTTATGGCTTCCGCGACACCAACTGCTCTGCTATCCTTTGTCGGAATTATATCAAGAAATTTAATGGCTAGAAAACAATGACTCAATGAAATGTACAGTTCTTATAAGGAATGGCATATTCCTTTGTCATTTTTAATATTGCAAGTGTCCATATGCGTGTGCCTAGACTGATATTATCATAAGGATTTTTACTACCCTAGTTGTAGTCTTTTTATTTGATTGTTTCGCCTTTGAACCCCGCCGACATCACGGTATTAGATCTCTTTCGGCTATCTTATGGCTCCGCTCTAAATAAACCGCTAAGGAATGGATCTCCTTGCCTGAGTCTGTTTCCTGATAAATACAATGTGGCAGTCTTTAAGTCGCGAGTGAATAGGCATCTTCTAGGCAAACGTGCTCCATCGTCAACTACATCATCGCTTACCATGAGGTGAGATAGTGGTCAATCATTTGCATATACTGAATAACAAAAAAACATTCAATGACTTCTATCGTGGGATCCGGAAACAGTTACATACACAATGGTTACTTTCTTGTCGTATAGACTAGTGGGCAGTGGGCATCAGGATTTTTCAGGCCGCCTAAAGGCATCCTACAATGCTTAGCGACGGTTGAGACATATAACTAAAACAGTTCAAAAATACGAAATTAATTTTATTTGAAAGCTGGTGCATCCCATGTGGTCCCGTTTAAATTTGATCAGGATCTGGCCAATAGTTCTTGAGCTATCCTGAATAATGCGTATTTAATAAATTTAATTTGATCAGGAGTTTCGAAGATAAAGCGGTGAAGTCGGTTTTTTAAGCTTTGCTTGCGTTTAAATTATTTAAAGAAAATAGCATCGTCGGCACTGCAAAACAGGCTCAGACTTGCGTATGTAAACAAATCAAATCAAAAATACCAGCAGCAGATATTAAAGAATGCAACCTACACAGAAAATAGTTTTTCTATCTATATAGTTATAGAGTATAAATGTATGTACATATACACGTTATCAATAGATCACTCCTACACTATGCATACATCAACAACATTGTCAAAGGGCCAGGTGCAGTCGATACGTAGGCGGGATTAACTAATAGCTAGCTTGGAATAGTACTATTAGTTAAATAGTTCCTATAGTAAGGTAGTGGCCAAGAACTTGCACTGACCGATTACGTCGACCTAACAACGTATGAGAGAAAGCAGTAACGAGACTTCGTACAAATTATAATGCGTGGCCTTAATTCTGCGAACTGTGTAATATTATGGGACGCTGCATATCTAGAGTTAAAAGGTATTTTCTAGGTAAACGTGCAATATTTTTTTTATACCCGATAGGCAAGCATTTGACCACAATCTTATCTGATGATGCATTATCACAACTTAACTGCATCATTGATTTCTATCCTGTTGAATAGTGGGCAAAATATAGATTAAAAAAATGTATACATACGAGTTTAAAAAACAAATAACTGACTTCAATCGCAAATATCTCCGAAACTCTTCATCACAACGTACACCCTTTCGAACAAAGTGATATTTATCCGAATCGGTTAATATATGACGGATTTTTTTGGTAATATAAATGTTTTAAAAAAGATTCCGACGAATTAAGAACCTCCTCCTGTTTTTGGATTTGGTTAATAATATTATAATGGATCTGGGAACTCTTCAGCGCAGTCATGTATTAGATATTTTGGAAACATATTTGATAAGAAGCCCGTTAAAGTGATCCATTTGAGTTACTGCCCGTAGCCAAGTATTGTTCGAGTCTAGACGAAAAAATACACGAATTCAAGGCGAGCTATTTGTTTACCCAGCTAATTTATTGTAGCCGTGTGTTTAGTCATTCTGTCAATTTTAGATTTGTAACTGGATATTTAATGGTGTTTATGTCGATGTCGTCGAGGCGTTTCCTCAATATTTTCGAGCTCATTCATGAATTTGTTAAAAGTGTTTGCGTCATGTCAATGGGATATTCATCTTTAATCTAATCCTTATAGTGACCCCAAATTCCATCTACATGATTTGATTTTAAAACATAAACGTAAACGCTCTGAAACTCACAGCCCCACACTGAGTTCAATGACTTGTGTCGTGGGTGCAGGAAACATTCGCATCGGATACACAACGCAACCAGAACAAGAAACACAAATTATCCTTGGGGAGAATCGAACCCGATATCCCAAGCTTAGAAGGCGAACGCTCATCCAACTTAGCCAACGGGCAGTTCACGGTTTTAAATTACTTTGAAGAGTCTAGACAGCAGATGAATTTAAAAAGACGTAGTATCATAGCGGTTTTAAATATAAGCTACCCATTTTTAATAAAGTGTAGTTCTATATGCCTATTTATAGTTTGACCTTTGTGTAGGACATTTCTAACACTGACTCACAGACAATCCACAGCCTAAACAGATAAAGTCCAGTCTAGAAGAATGAAATTTTGCACCGGCGTTTTCTTTTTAACCGACTTCAAAAAAGGAGGAGGTTCTATGTTCGATTATATGTATTTTTTTATATATGTTCACCGATTTCTCCCGCATTTGTGGAGTTATTCTCAAAATTATTTTTTTTGTTTGGTAGATACTTCAGACGTGGTCCTATATAAATGTTATCAATTCGATCAAGCCAAAACTAAAATATATTTTTAAGCTTTGCCGGTTTTTTAAGCTTTGCTTACGTTAAAATTATTATTATAACGTAGGAGTATTAACGTTTTTTTTTAAATTTGAGTGAGTGGGGTTAAATATGTCATGAAAGGTTTTGTAAAAGTTTGTTATTACAAGCACGTATTATATAGTAGGCTATCTATAAAAGTAGGTATATTTAATTAATAAAATCTTTGAGCATCGTTTTAAAAGCATTTTATGTCTCATAAAGCAGACGTTCAGCTAATTCAAACGACTCAATCACGACCGCCTATCAACTAAATAGTTTATTCAATTGGTTAGTATAGTTCGTTCAAGAGGTTAGAGACTTCATTGACACCTATAGCAGTCCAACGAAAACAAAAGCTAATCGGACGAAATTGTGAAAAAGGTCGTTTCGCGTAGGCAGACCTGTAAAAATAGAGGCAATCAATCAATTCTAATACCTAAACAATCCGGGGAGCTTGGAGCTTCTACGCGTGCCTTTGAACGCTGCTGAATTTATTGTTTCAGCTAATCGAACTTGTTTCCACCGAACGAAACCGAACGTTCAGCTTTGTGTATCTCTTGAGAAATAACAGAAGTTAGTGGACATTAACGACAGCTGAAGTCGTAACAAGCTTGGCTCGGTCCACAACAGATGTTGCATCCCAATCCCGCCAAACTTTCGTCGCAGAATGCAACCAACAAGGGCTAATTTATGAGCTACTATTGTAACTGTCGTCGAATTGAGCCGCTAACTACGAATAATTAATCCACGCCCGAGTCTATTGCCGTGCGAATGGATTGCTAAAAGCGTCAGTAGGTCGGAGTTTGTCGGGGTGCGCTCGTAAATCAACGATCAGTCTCCAATTATAACCGATCGAGTCTTGGCCAAGCGATAAGGCGACGCATTACTCCTTAATTCATATCGGGCGCCGGGACTCGACACAGATCGCTTTCGATACCTAGTAAGAGCGTGGGGAAAAGCTCGGTTCTCGGTTCGGAAACGCCGCCCGCGCACCTGCCCTCTCCGTCACTCTTCCAAATTTAAATCCTAAACTCCCCCCACCGTCCCGTGCGCTTAACATTCTGGAATAATTCCTGCGATTCGGCCACCGGTGCTCGCCATTCGAATTCGGGTCGTGACCGCGTCCGGTGATATCGTATCTTCGCGAAGAGAAACCAAGCGCCATGGCCGACGTCGACGTACAAGTACAGTATACCACCACGGAGCGCAAGACCAGGAAGGTCAAGAAGACCTCCAAGCGCAGGGAGTCTAAGGATGGCGAGGTCACCGTTACGGAGGTGGAACAGACCAACACCACCACCAACGCCGACGATGGGTATGTGTGCGGTGGCCATCCTTGACCGTGCGCAGTGCGTGTGACGAGTGTGTAGTGCCGATTCAAATATCGATAGTGACAAGATGCGGCGGCTTTTGTTTACAACGCACCTATGGCCACCCTCACATACCCGACCTAATTTAAGGTATACATATATTGTGTGTACTCATAAAAGTAAGCGTTACTTGACTGTCGCCGATGTTTGCTAGTGAACTTGACCTGTGCAAGTTATTGATTCAGCGTTTAGCCTTAAAGCAATTAATAAGAACAAGTTTCTTGACAAATAGCTTATTTTAAATATGGACTATGAATCATCAAACATTACGGGATAATTTTTAGTAGTAGTCATTAGGTCAAAATTGTCATAACTCTACTTTGGGCTTATGTGTCACATTGAACCGCTGCTTTATAAGCCTTATAAGTTTTCTATTGTTTTTCTCATTCTGTTATATTTTTTCTTATATTCCAAATAATAACAACGAGCGAAATGATATCAAATTCGTATTTGTGTACGCAAACGGAGTGGTACTATTTTAGTTCCCATATCCCAGCATTCAGTGGCATTACGAAATCTGACGTAATGTTGTTCGCTGTTAAATATACTTGTTCATTCAGGAGTGAGACGGGAATGATATCATATTGCATAGAAATTATGAAATACTCCGAAGGTATAATTTATAATCGAACACCAATTTATTGTCCTTAATCTATACTTTTCATCTCGACAATAGCTTCATTAGTGACATCTTCGTTGCCAAAATGATGCCAAACTATATATACACCTCATTATCTACTGGTGGCAATATAATTTATGATATTGCCACCAGTAGATAATTACTGTTACCTGTTAAACATATTCTAAAGTTGTCATTAAAGTGACACTTTTTCTCTCGCAAGAAATGATCCTTAACCAGATGACGCACAGTTCAATTTACAGTATCCTATCTCTTGTCCACAGCTTATTTTCAGCGGCGAATACACCAAAGCCATGAACAAGGACTGGCACAGCGGTCACTTCTGCTGCTGGCAGTGCGACGAGTCCCTCACCGGGCAGCGCTATGTACTCAGGGATGAACACCCCTACTGCATCAAGTGCTACGAAAGCGTCTTCGCAAACGGCTGCGAAGAGTGCAACAAGACCATCGGCATTGATTCTAAGGTACAAATTAAGTTATATTTTATGATTTTCATTTATTTCTACCCTTTTTTCAACGTGAACATTACTTTAATCATTCCTAAAGTGTTTTATCAGTATATTTTCTGCTTAGTAAGAAGGTCTTATTTGGATCTTTAATCTCTCTTATCACGTAATTGCGAAAGCTGTATACGTAAAGTATTTATATTCCAAAGTCATCATATCAATATACATTCTCATATTTAGCTGGTTTACATTGTACTTTAATTATAGGATCTTCTAGATTAATATTAAAACGAGAATTGGCTTGACATACGCTTCCTCGATTTCGAGAATGATTTAGGCTTAATTTTTTCGAATAAAACCGAAACCATTATCGATCTAGACATCGACAAAGCGTAAATCGCGCTTAATCCTGTTTTAATATTAATCTAAGTGTTCACAATGTGCGTGATTTTTATCAAATTGATAGGATCTTCGTTCGACTCTTTGCTGCGTTGAACAAGTGCAATATATTTTTCTGAAAGAATTTTAAAAGAACGGGTTAGAAGGTATCATTGTTTGTTTACGTTCTATCACTAGAGACCTTGATGAGATTGACAACAAACAGGTGTGAATGAAAGACTCTACTCTCTACTACCTAACCTTTCGTGTCAACAATAGTCTGCGTCATATCGCAGTTTCAACTTTCTTCCTCTCCTCTAATGAGCTTTTGAATTACGAAATAATTTTAAATAATATTTAAAGTTTCAAATTTGTTCGCTAATAACAATTGAGAAGACATTTGTAGCCGGATTTTAATGAAGCGCGGTAATTACAATCAAAATAAATAATTACTGGCTGTTCCGCAGTGACTGCTCACAAGATAATCTCTTAGATAATTAATTGAATTGAATTAATTAAAGAATTGGCACTGTTTTTGCTCTGTCATTTGATTTATTGTACGCGTATTGTAAACATTGACGCCAGCTATTTTATTTGAACTTGACAATCTGAATTACATCTGATTATATTATGATCTGTTCAACAACTATAATAGATGTACTTTTTCGATCGGTATTGTATACTCATAGAATAGAATATATCCCATAATTGTACTTCTATAATTTTACTAAATGTTGATTACCTTGTTGTATATTATATATACCTAAAACTTACTAAATCTTGAACAAACGTACGAGTATGTATCAAATTCAAATTCACTACCTAATCAGGATTTGAAAGTTCTGAAGCAAAATCAAAAGAGACGGAGATATTGCGTTTCAATATAATTAATTGCACTTGACATTCAAAACGAATGTATCACTCTATTCAAATACAACGTTTTTTTTTTTCAAATGAATTGACATGCTAAACCTGCAAAAAAAAAAACAAATCCAGTAAGACAACATCATTTATTGTTCGTCCCTAACCGCCACTTCATCATCTGCGAATGATATAACACATAACTCTACGAGAATAGTATTAGAATGTACGGCATTCGTTAGCTTTGTTTCTGCGATCAAATTTAGTAATGTCACTCCAGCCGTCCCAGATTCTTGAGCTCACCTCTGCACACGGCCCCAGGCGGTGCGCTGCCAAGCCGCTTTAACGTTACAAACAACGTACGTTTATCTACCAACAGTTTTCGCGCTCAAAACAGCTGCACTAAAACATGTTATTGTTTCTTAATTTACGATCTTGTCGGCCAGTGAGATGACTAAGTTTATGTGGAACTTTTTGCTAATGTCCTTTATTATGAAAGAAATTTCTCGAAACACTGAAGTTATGTTTCTTAATTTATGGTACTGTCAGACAGTAAATATGGGATTTTGCGGAACTTTAAGATCATTTTATTGGTATTGAAAGTAATTTGAAAATTTAAGTTTGAAGTAGTTATTTTGATATCAGTTATGTATTGGCTAAATCTATCGATAGTAAAGTTAAATGTAAAAACTTACAGAAGAGGAAAAATTAGAAATCAAGATTAATGTAATAGAACATTCACCGGATTTTTATGGATTCTAGCCAAGCATCGAAAATTTGAGACGCTATATTAGTTAAATTTTAATATGTCAATATTAGTATCACTTGAAGCATACCATACTTAATCTTACATACTTTAAATGTCAAAGATAATCATCACTGATCACATGAAATACATCAAGAATAATAGCTCTTATGTTTAGTCTGTTTACACATAACACATTACGAAATGTTGTTACTTCAGAAATGTTTCAACAATTTTCCCGGCATTCAACAAAAACAACGAACTCTGGACTATTTCTGGGACGGTTACAGCTGTTCCAACGCTGTTGTGAGACTTGCTAGCTAACCTTGAGGCGTTGGATCCGTCAGACGATTCTTTAAGATTTATGCGCTACAAGAAACTTTAAGAGTTTCGTAATCGGCCAAAATAAACAGTCATATTTTATTGACATTACGACATTTTGTTTGGAGCGTTCGCGCGGTCTGTGACGGGAATAGATTTGAGAGGGGGCTATTTTCGAACTGAGAAATGCAGCGTGAAATTATGTTGTGTTAAGAGTTTACAGTACTGATGCAAAGGGCTGTCCCTTTACAGAGACAAGACCGTAGATAATAATAGAAAATTCTTTATTGTATGCCAAAAAAAAACTGAAGTAACAGAAGTCTTAAGTACTAAAGAATACGGGCGAATTTATCGCTTAGGGACTTAATAAACAAAGCGTCCCGGGCTTTGTCCATCAAGTCCCTAAGAGCTTTTCCTGTCAACCTTTGAGTGGAGAGAGGGATCATTTTGACCTATGCGTTGGCTTTGTTGGGTGCGCGGTTGCCTTCTAAGAATTGGGTATAGCGGTCGATTCCCGGTGAAAAATAAGTTTTCTCCTCAAGGCATTTTGTGTTATTGGTTCTGTGTGTGATAGGAATGTATCCTCTCACGCAGGATACAAGTCATCGAACTTAGTGAGGCTGTGAGTGTGAAAGCGTTTATGTTTAATTGTGGTGTGAGGACACAAATATACACATACTAATATAAATAAATTGATAAACGCTTTCGCAGTCACAGCCCCACATTATGCTCGATGACTTGTGTCGTGGGTGCCGGAAACTCATCAAAATCATACACACAATCATAACCAGAACCAGAAACACAAATTTTCCCTGAGGAGAAAACTTGTGTTCCCGCCGGGAATCGAACCCGATACCCCTGCTTAGAAGGCGAACGCCACCCAACTAAGCCAACGGGCAGTTCATAATAATAAAGCGATATCTTTCACTGTACTATTCATATTGTCATTCAAAAGTATTAAATCTGATTCGAAATTACCATTTAATTAAATATCCCAGGAATATCATCTGGTACGTTATCCTTTTCTTATTATTAAAGAAAAGGTTAATTTCGTCGCTTCAGGCGGGACTTGAGTAGCTCAGCGGTTAGAGCAATAGGGCATGACACCCTATGGCCACGGGTTCAAATCCCGCCTCAAGCGATAATTTTTCCTTACTAAATTTATCACTATACTCTTACTGTGTTTGGTTATTTTTTTATTTAATTAAGAGACGAGACAAGGAAGTCGCTCGTCTGATGGAAATCGTCTCGCAAGCCCATTACAGCTCAGTGCAAACTAGAGTTTTGAATAATACTTAACCAATATAAACCTCATGCAAATTCAAAGCTATATTTTGTAAGTACTTGCATTGTAATTTATCAAATATTATCAAAATGATATCAAAATGCCTCCTGTTATTGGCCAATGAACTGTAATAGAATTCAAGTGTTTGCATCAAACGCGAAATGGCGAAACATGAATCACTGTTTAAAATGGGGTATGACGTGTGTAATGCGGAGATTTATGAGGCCCGTTGCAATGAATTCATACGATAAATAATATTAGACACTTTCACAGCCACACAATAAGTTCGAAGATTTGAGCTACCTTTAAGCTTAGGTGCGCGTTCGTCTTCTAAGCAAGGGGGGTATATCGGGTTCGATACCCGGCGGAAACACAAGTTTTCTCCCCAAAGAAAATTTGTGTTTCTGGTTCTGGTTGTAATTGTGTGTGTGATGTAAATGTTTTCGGCACCCACGACACAAGCCATCAACTTAGTGTGAGGCTGTGAGTGTGAAAGAGTTTATGTTTAGTTTATGAATGATTTGTTTCGTGGGTACTGAAAATATTCTCATCACACCCTTTCCTTGACAAAACAACTTTCCCTTGAGGAGAAACCTGTGTTCCCATAGGGAATATGACCCGATACCCGCTGCTAAGAAGTCAAATGCGCAACCAAGCCAGTGGGTAGTTGTAAATAGTATAGAGCTGTTCATATGATGACATTTAATAAGCAGATATATATGCTAGGTACAACTTTCTCGACATCTCAGAATAGAGATAACACATGGGTAAAAAAAAACTTAGTTGACAAAGATAAAGATTGTCAAACCTCAGGAGTCGGCTCGTGGCGTTACGCCTCAGTAAAAAGTGTAATGAGGCGTTTCAACGCACTATATCATCGTAATTTTTTGATTAATTGATAAAAAGAAAACCTGTCCAATATTTTTTAATAATGTATTTGACAAAAAATTTTTTTTCGGGCGTCTAGCCAGCTTTAATGCTTTTAAAGTCATAAGATGTAGGTTTTATCATGTGCCAAGACTCAAGAAAAATAAGCATTGAAAGCATTCCGTTTTAAGCTCTATACATATTAAAGAAACAAAACTTTGAAATCAATGCAACAACATTTAAATTAGACAACGATTTTTAAAATTGCCGGTGAAAAAACAACAGATATAAATATCAAAAGACTTCTCATTTGATAAAAACAACAACAGAAAAAATTACATCTACACAAGAAGATCCAAAAGTCCTACGTCACATAGACAAAAATAAACTCGACCATTCGTCTTAAATAGTAACAAAACAACTTGGCTTGGATAATAGGTAAATAATGACCCTCCCAAATAAGAAAACTTAAACAAACGACAGAAACTCAGTCAAGTTGAAGGCTGTAATTCCGCCTACGCTTTTTAACGCCAACGTGAGATTTCTATGAAAATGATTTTTTATCGAAGTGGAAACATGATCTGTCTCATTTACAGACTTTTTTGTTTGTTCATGCACGGTATAAATAATAATAAATGAGATTAATTCCATCATAACTTTAGAACTATTCTTGGCCACTCTAAGTCAAGACATCTTATTTACGCGACTGTGTGACATGGAGGGTTATGTGTTTATCAGCTAATGTATGTATTCCTTTTAATATGGCGACCGCTATATTGCAAAGAATATTATTAATATAAGTTGACGAACTGTGTTAAGTGGGTATTACTGAACAGGTATTTGAAAATCATCTATAAGTTTGTTTCACCATTTTGTATGATATTTCTTTATGTATGTTACGCGATATCTCCGCCAATTATGAATCGATTTTGATGTTTAGTTTGGTAGAGTATACTTTGGAGGTGGTCCCATATAAATTTAATCGAAATCGGTCAAGCCAAAACCGAAACGCTAAGCTTTGCTTAAGTTTAAATTATACTATTTATACCATGGAATATAGACGTTGCAGCTGTATGCTAACATGGACTGTCATGGACCTAAATAGCGCTGCTGCTAAAGTCTATCCGCACTATAAAGTAAGGTTCTGTGCTGCTAAAAAAACAACAAACAAATCTAACCAACCACAAATATGTTTAGTTAGTTTTTATACGACTGTGCTGGGATTCCCTATACGAAGGAAGTCTTACAACTGATTGAGGACATCTATCAAATTAATGAGCGTGATGTAATGGAAACAGAATTAGGCCTGTGATTGGAGTGGGCCATAATCGTATTGTGCTTAATCTTATTACAAATGAGACTGTTAGTGTCACCGTGGCTAAATTAATGTCTTAATTCTGATACCAGCAAGAGTGTTGTTGTTTATTGCTAATACTAGCCGTGCCGCGGCTTCGCCCGCTATTATCAAGTTAAAAAGCCAATGTGTTAATCATAGGTATAATCTATGTACATTCCAAATTTCATCCAAATCCGTTCAGCCGTTAAAGCGTGAAGAGGGAACAAACATACTTATACAGTTACACACAAACTTACGGATTTATAATATTATAGTAGGATTATCCCAATGATTAAAGACTCAGTTATTTGAATTGCCCGTTAGCTTAGTTGAATCCGCGTACGCCTTCAAGCGGGTATCGGCTCCTATTCCCGGTGGGACGCTTGTTTTCTTAAAGGGTGTGTTTGGCTCAACAAAAGGCTCAACGTATTAGCATTGCAATTCAGAGAGGCAATGCCGCCAGAATGATAGCAACGCTACCCACTGGCTTGAGCACTTGAGTTACCTGTAAGCGTGCTACCTTGCTTGTTGTAGGTAACTTAGGTATTTGCTGTACTGATGTGTATAGTTTCAGTAAATATAAGCAATTGGGTAGAAAATAAATATCGAAAAAAGAACTTAAAGTGGGAAATTCTCAATCTAAATAATTTCCCATTTGCGTAATACAAATAACTTGACTCGAGCGACTACATTAATCTTTCGTTTCTCCTCTCCAGGATCTGTCGTACAAGGACAAGCACTGGCACGAGGCCTGCTTCTTGTGCGCCAAGTGCCGCGTCTCCCTGGTAGACAAGCAGTTCGGCTCCAAGCTCGAGAAGATCTACTGCGGCAACTGTTACGATGCCCAGTTCGCGTCACGCTGCGATGGCTGCAGCGAGGTCTTCCGCGCTGGTGAGTACGATGACTTTAATTTGGAGCGAGAGAGGAGGGCTTTTGACTATGATAGGAATAAGTTTAGGCGCGTCTACACGTCTTTTAGTGGCTTCAATCGCATCAGAGAAACCTCGTCTATATTGTAGAAGTTTTTGACAACTCAGTTAGTGCGGTGGGCAGATCTCTGCCCTCTCCGCGGTGGGTCTTATGTTCGATTCTCGACAGGGGCACAATTTTTCCATCCCAAGGGACATTTGTGTATCTCGTTCTGGTTGTAATTGCGTGTGTGATATGTTAATGTTTTCCGGCACCCAAGATAACAAGTCTTTGAATGTATTTGTTGGCTTGTTGGTTTAAATGTCTGATTTTTAAAGATTTTTTGCGCGCTTCTTCGCACGCATTGATCAGGATATATGCCCCACTCCATTTTGTAGTGAGATATTTTGACGCGATTCATCTAGTTTCTTAGTCTATTTGGATTTCTACTTTATTAATCGATATATTTGAGATTATGGATATAGAGGGGAAGTCATGGCGTACACTAAAGAGCGAAACAAGTCCATCGCATAATGCCATCATTCGGAGTTTCGACTATTATAACATCTGAGACATCGCGATGGGTACTGATATTGTACAGAAACTTTGTAAAAGCCAACTGCTGTTATGATAACTGTATGCATTATGTACAAAATACACAACACTTTGTTTACAACCTTACGATAATGCTGGCATGTGGTCCAATCGAAATGCCTATACAAGGCAGAGCGAGGCGTGAACTGCGTATCCCTTGGCTGAGATATTAGCCACATGCTTGCACTTGTTGTATCGAGACATACATACTGGACTGGAGAGCTCGCAACAAGTTTTAGAGCATGTTCGGCAAACAGAATTGATCAATTGCTTTTAAAATTTTACTGGGAAGCTTCTTTATCATTTCCTTTTTTGTTTTGCTTGCTAAGCAGAATTTAGAAGGAATTATCTCGCTTGATGATGGACTTGAGCACACTGAAAAATATGTCTCGCTGCTGTTGTTAGTTAACATTCGAGTGCTATATGTGACAACTTTAATTATTTAGAAACAATCGCAAAATTATTTGGTAATAACTAACTTATTTTGTAAAAATAACGTAGTAACTGTAATTTTGACTTGAAAATATGTTTCTGAAAACTTACATCTAACAATCTTGCTTTTGACCACAACCTTACTTCCTTTAAAAGTTTGACAAATGAAGATACTTAAATAATATTCTACGAGAAATATTCAAAACTTTTGCTACTAGAAGCTCGAAAGACCTAATCGTAAAAATTATAAAGTCGATCATTTGTACGGCAAGGTCGTTCATCGGTCTCATTTCCCGTGTGTCACAGCTTGTTCACACCGAAGCTCTGAACATACCATTTAAGGCCCGACATTTACCCTCGCTACATATGGCCCGTAAGGTGATTCGGAAAAAACGGCCATTGCCATTGCCGCAGCCTTAATCTTTGCTATTTTCGATGTTGAGTAAGCTATAATGGAATTAAATATTTACGACTAAATCGTAAATACAATTTATAGTCTGGACAAACTTATTTTAGTAATTACATCACTGTTCAAGGCCTCAACTAAAGTTCAGCTAGGTTTCAGAGAACATAAGTAACATGCATCTCGTATTCTACATCCATGGTAGACTACTACTACTCTCATTATAGAAGTTACCAAACAATAAACTATTCTAAAGGTTGCTAGACTAATGTATTGTAAATAATGAAGAGGTAGCTTGAAAAAGTATCGCGCTCTAAATCTAACGATGTAGGATTACTGTTGCGGGCTTTTAAGACAGGCCTAGCCTAGTTTGGAGCCCTCAAGAAAATGTTTATATAAACTTATAAGTGCTAATGTTATCACACACTGTACCTAGTTTTAAGAAGTCATTAATAAATACTATTATAACAGAGGGCTACCTTATAGGTAAAACAAATACCCTATTAATAATGATCACCTAACAAACTACTACTTTTACATAATATGTACCTATAGAGAACAAAGTAATACCATAATACGCATGGTAACCAGACTAATAGGTACCCGAAATGCCGAAGCTCACAAACCAATTAGTGGTCGCACTTTGTCCAATTGCTCGAAACCTTTCAACTGCAAACTCACATCACTGGGTGTGCCGTCACATTTACATGTCAGAGGTGGGATCCATTTAATTATACTGTTATTTTAGTCGTTTTTCGGTTGAAAAGTTTTGTAATATTAAATAGTAAATGACATAGTTTAATGACTCTTATAATAATCTCGCAAATATAAAAAAAAACATAAACATAAAAGTGGTAATAAGTTAAAACCCCACACAATATGTTATAACTACCTTAAACCATGAAATGGCATAAATAACTAATTCTTACATATCTCTTGATAGTTTTAATCGGAAAGAGTATTTTTATTGCTTTACTTTTTATACTCTTTCGTTTCTCTATCTTTATCTACGTTAGGTATTTATGAATGCGCCGAGTTAGGAATAAACAATTTTTTGTGACAAAACGGCATAATAGCGTTAAATCTCATTTTATTACCCTGAAATTATAACCTCACCTGGGGGTGTACCATTCCCCAAACACCGATCTTTTTGAGTAGAGATTTAAAATATTTTAACAGAAAAATCTTCTAATTTTTCTCTGTTCTTTGTTCTCGATACATTTTCCTAATAGTACAATTCGCCATCGTATATTATCTTATAAGTAATTTATTCATTGAAACTTATGGTTACCTGGAAGCACCTTTATCTGAATTTTATTCGACCCAAATGTTGACTACCCCAAGCTACTGCCTAGTCACAGATTATGTAATAGTTTCTACGTAAGTATAGTTATAGATGGTAATAGGCGCGAAGGGAAGAACAGGACTCAAATCGAGCGACCTACGTCGCTCGATTTGAGTCCTGTTGATTACCGTTCGGCTTTTAGAGCTGACGCAGCAGTTTGGTAATTGGGGAGTAAATGATGGATAGTTTATTTAATGATATTCGGTGTTAAACTTATATAATTTCAGGCTTAACGTACCTATCAACGTCTCCCTCTAAGTAGTAGGTACCACAGAATTTTGAATTATATAATCAGTGTTAGTGGCAATATAAACGATGCTCCTTTTCTGAAACTGGATTGAACCTATAAGATAAGCAATTACGTATAAGGAAGGTTTGGCGGTAGACTATTCTCTCTATTTATTGACAGAGTGAGCGCGAAGCGCGAGCGAAGCGTCTCCGTTTCAGCTTGGGCATAATTGCTTTTGTATGTCCGGACTTCCGGTTGTTCTCCTCTACAGGTCGCTTTTCTCAACCGATTCTCGTGAAATTTTGTGATTGAGTGCGATAATTATTAATTTTTCTTTTAGTAATTTCAGTTTTTGGGTTTTTTCAAAATGGCTGCGATGTGGGTCGATTCTGTAAAAAAACATACTTCAGCTATTTCGAATAATACACGAGACATTCAAAATGTCAAAATGGAAATTTTCAAAATGGCGGCGATATAAGTCGATTCCGTAAAAAACACTTCAGTCATTTCGAAAAAATACGCGAGATATTCAACTCGCAGAGCCAGTAAATAGTTTTTTATTCAACATTTCACAATTAAGCAGCTGTAAAGAGGTTCAACTTCAAACCACAATACTTCAGCGGCCTTAAGTGCCTCCTTTGCATTACCGTCGTCACCGTAACCCGTTCACTTCTGTTGAAAAATAACAACTTCACCCGATAATTGCTTGATTACGACCAATTGACTTTTCGGTATTTGCCTTGCAATTATTTGTCGTTTGCGAGATTAATGGGCTTGCGATCAATTAAACGTTATTTATTGCCTTTAGATGATTAATGCGTTGTTCGATAACAGCTGATGACATAGTTTTTTTAAATAAATGCGTATTATTGGGTTTGAATGGACCATTGCGAACTAAAAAGCTGTATTCGCCTACATAAGCATAAGGCATATTACATTTTCATAAGCACCAAATACTTTTTTTATATGTGATTGTTTAGAAATAATTATATATTTGCTCAGAAAACTACTTAGACAGTTATGGAGCGATGTCGACTTAAAATATAATATAAATTTTTGTTCGGTGGAGCCCAGTGGATACAAAGTATGGACATTCAATCGTTTGAGAACATTGGCCGTGGAGCGCAGTGGCTTAACCCAGACAGTTATCTGTTTGTGAAAACATAACACGTTGTATAATACAGCATATATCCAGCTACATATTTAATAGGTGTATATAATGTTAGTTATTGTCTGGGCGCTTACCCTCGGCCCACCGGTCTGCACTGAGCGTCCTATGGTGACGTCACTAGATACTAGGGATTCTAAGTAAGGGTAGAATTAAACGTTGACTTTATTTCTTTAGCGTGTTAAGCAGAACACAAAATAAAGCATTAGAAGTTTATAATAACGAAAGGACAATTTCGTCGCTTGAGACCGGGCGTGGGTAGCTTAGCGGTTCGCTTTGCGGGTACCATCTCCTACTTATGCTATATTATTACTATCGAAATTAAATACTAGAATTAACTATCTGTCAGAGAACTATCTGTATCTAAGATCGGGTACTTACATACGTACTACTTAGTATGATACATTATCGATACATATCTAAATATCTGTCAATCCAATCGATACCGTATAACCATTAGATTAAAACATTAAATTTAAATCCGTTTTTTACACCACACTCACGTTTGTTGTAAGTTCATTCTCACTCCCACGCCTGGTAACGATGACATCGGCACCCAGAATACGCGAATATATGAATCATGGCTGTTCATTATATTTAATTTGTTATTTCATTTAACAAGTAAAGACAAAATTAATCATCTTCCTTCAGTTTTCCCATTACTTACTCAGGGAAGAGTGAGATAGAGAATTTATTCGGTACGTTCTGATGGATATGATTAATTTGAATAAAATAAAAAATAAATGTGATTTATATAAAAACCTAAATTCCTACATAAATAGGATATAATTGCTTTAACTTCTTCGACTTAGGCTTAGGACATCATCACAAAATGTCATAATTTTTAGAGAGCTTTATCTTAACTGGACCAAGTAGTCTTGGTAGAGTCTGATACAATAATTAAACCTTAAATATAAACGCTTTCACACTCACTCTTATTATTATCCCCACACTAAGTTCGATGACTTGTGTCGTGGGTACCGGAAACATTCACATCACACACACAATTACAAAATATTTGTGTGTAAAAAGACTTAAATATTTTCGAAATTTTTATGGGATTTATTACATTTACATAACTTGGTAAACATGTTTACAAATAGTGTAAAATTCTAATACCAATTCACAGAGCTTATTTATAAGTGAAGCTAGACTGAAAAATATTTTTGTTTTGTACCTCACCTTGACTATACCTGCGTCATAACTAGTTCTTCATTTTGTCATTCAGTGGAAAATAACCGCTTTTGTGTTCATAATACGTTGTTTTCCACTGAAAACCAAAACGAATCAAATATTCAAGACCCTGTAATTTCAAAATAACAACTCCAGAATATGCTGACGTCAAAAAATACAAAAAATATTTATTTCAGACCACAAATCTTTAACATACAGGCTTTTGTAACAGTCGAGTCGTGTTCAGAAAACAAAACAAATAAAAAACAATATGACATTTTTCTAGTTAAATTGTTCATAAAAGTAGTCCTGTAGTCACCAACCAAAGTCAAGTCATGCCCTAGTAAAACAATAGAAACTATACTAAAACTTTTTTGTAGCGAAAACGGAAATTCATGCACATTCACGAAATATTAATTATAACAATCTGCCATTATTACACATTTACACTCAAACAATCACTAATTCTGGAAAATAATACAAAATCGACAAAGAAATTTTTACTTTCGCGCCAAACTCTAACAGATCATTGACACTAACTCTACTGCGTTACATGTAGGTTTGAGCACGAAAGAGGTTTTTATTCTGCTCATCAGTGCACGTGAGCCTATCGGTCAAACTTATTGAATTTAATTTCAAAGAATTACTGTTATAAATAAAATAACTGTATGCTGTGCTGTATGATTGGCTGCTGGTAGGTGTTTTCGAACATGAATCGGTCATTAATCATTCAACAGCTATTTCTGTCTAATTCGGCTAATTCAGTCTGACAATCAGAATGTAGGTGGAAACACTGACCACAATTGGGTCAGTGTTATAGTTTTATATGATTTAAGTAGTTAATAAATAAATAATTGCAAGGACCGAACTAACATGGACCATGTATGTAATGTTCAGCTTATTAGCAATAATTAATTAATTAATTTACACATTTCGTAGTGTGTTTTAACTTTTGTGAATAAATAGCAAAAACATTCTGAGAAAACATTAAATAATTACTTACCCAGACAAAAGTAAAATTAGGTTAGGCTGTATGGCATCATAGAATGTTGCCTACAATTTCACAAAAAAAAACACGTTACGTTTCTCTATTGATATAGTTCTTCAAAGATCTTAGCAAAGAGAGTATGAATTCAATGAGTGAGATAAATTCAGCCTGAAGCATTTCTGTAGCAGTACTTAGTGACTTTTTTTATTATTGTTTTGGCTCCGTTTTCCATGTCTCTAGTTTTATTCTAATTGTATTCTTATGTTACTATTTGTCTGTGGTCCACGCCTTTTTGCCCATATATCTCGGTGACAAATAAATAAGTAGAATTGACTCATATCACGTGGGACGGAACAAGTTAGATGAATATAATTTATTTTATTTAAGGCGAGGATTGCTGGAAAACAGGCTCAATATTTTAATAAAAAAAATCGATGTCATTCTTTATTCTAAGATCTGCATACCTTCATATTTCGATTACTGTCGCTTTGCTGAATTGTATCGTAAATTAGTTAAAAAAAAATTCTTGATATAGTATTTACAACAATAAAAAACTTTATAATAAAACTTAAATCGGAGTTTTTGCGCAAAAATTTCTAACCTTGTGATTCTTCGAATGTTCATGTGTTATATCCACCATGGATTATAAATCGTTAAAACTTAGTGAACGTGCATGAGTGTAGGCAAAAAAAAAAAAAAAACGTGATTTTTGCTTTCAAAACTCCAATAAGTAATAAAAATGAGTTGGCCTTGACTCAATTACATAACTCAGAGTCACAGTCTTTAAAGTCGTTCTTTTCACAATGAAAGTAAAGACTTATTGTAAAATTCACTTGAACATTTTATTACTTGACACCAGCTAAATGCACCCAACATTCAAAGAAAAACAAAACTTACATTACATTATATCTATTTTTATTTACTATATTAGATTCTGTACCGTTATAATGGTCTTTCAGGAAATCTTATTTTTACACCTATGATAAGTAATAATTTAAAAATAAAACATGCTCGCATTGCTGGCAACCTTCGCCTTAATCACAATGTTTGAGATATTCATTTTGTCTGAGAACAATTTTAAGACATCACTAGATTTGTTAATTCTACCTATTGCTTTTTTGGAATGTTTTCATAAATACTAGCAAAAAATATTTTTTATGAGTATCGGAATAATTTAAGTAACTATGCGATTTTCTTGTTTCCCAGTTATAAAATAATTCAACGCCTAAATTATATTATAATTATAGTTACTATTTAACCATCATCATCTTCAGCATAACTATAGTTTTACTATTGAAAAAGTATGAGTCACTTATGTCCTTACTCTTAGATCGAATCTAGAGTACAAAGTTCAAGTTTTGCCTCATAAAATTGCGTTGTCGATTTTATATTATTTTCCAAAACTTGTTATTCTTCTAATCTTACTGTAAAATAATAATGCCCGTTCACGAACTATTAACAGTTAACAAATATGATCCATAATAACTGTTAATAGTTCGTGAACGTGCATAAGTGTAGGCAAAACATACAAAGTTAAACAACATGATTATCTTTATCGCTCCAAAATTCCAATAGATGTTCCAATAAAGTTTACAAAGGCAAGACTTGACTTTGACTAGACCATGACTCTTTAACATGACTTTGACTGTTATGGTGACTAGATTTTTTTTACATTATAAACTTGAGAAATATTTATTACTTGACACTAGCTAAATGCACATAGGTTGCGAAGCCAAATATAAAAAAAACAAAGCTCAGCTAAAAAATAAATGTCATTGTGAAAATGTACTCCCGCCTCCTTGTATCACAATAAAGAAAACAATGCCATTGAATGCAAAGGATAGTAATTAATAAAATGGAGATCCGCTACGATCCTACCCGGTTTTTTAACAATCCGTTTTTGTTCAATATTCATTATAATCGTTTGTTCCGAGATTAAATCGGCTCATTTAGGTGATTTATGGCGGTAAATTATACAAGAGCTTGTGTTTTGGTCGCCATTTTGAGAGACGGATGCGGCTATTCGGTGTGTTTTTTCTTTTGTATTTTGGTTCTAGGCGTGTTTTTAGACTAATGTAGATATATCTGATTATCTGGATAAACATGCAGGTCATTTAATTTTACTCTTTTTATATTTGTTAGAATAACTTGAAGCTGTAATAGATGCGTTGTAAGCGTGTCATCTGATCAAATGCTCACGGTTTCGAATCCTGCAACAGGATTGAGCAGCTTAAGCTTCCTGTAAAGGTAACCCGTGTCGAAATTTTCTCACACTTGTTAGACTAGATAATATTAAATAATTCACCACTCCAAACTATAAAAATATTGTTTCAAATTTCTAAGTGAAGTTACAGTAGCCATCCTTGAAAGCCAATCTAAACATAACCTAATTACCATCTTAACCTAATAATAATCATTTATTATTTATATATAAAGTTTTTAGGCACTGTTCTGAACAAATTTTGTTTGATTTTTTTTATGAACGTAGAATGACGATATTGCGTTATTCCTCTCCATCCAAAGGTTGTCTGTAAGAGATCGCTCTCAGCGATAATCCGCCTATTGTTATATTTATATAATTATTTACTGTCATTCCTATTTGTGTTTTTTGTTATGAGGTGAGTATATAAAAACAGTTTATAAAAAAAGGATACGTATAACGTAACGTATAGTTTGTCTATGAAATTACGTTTCTAACCATAATGACAGACTATACTTACCTATTTACTCATTTGACAGCGTCATTACATCAATAACTGAACCTGACTACGCTTTCTTTATACAAATACAAACCAAATTGCTACAGATTATATCTTGAACTACACATTCAATAGGCGTCGTAAACGACTTCATTTATCTTTATTGCCTATACAAGTCAGGATTCCAATGCCCTAAGGAACCGCGTAGGCAGCAATGCCAGATACCAGCATAGACTTGATTTGTCTCAGTAAGAAACCTACATAGAAGTAGTACTTACAGTACTACTATCGATCTGACCATTGGGTTAGTTGGGTGCGCGTTCGTCTTCTAAGCAAGGGTATCGGATTCTATTCCCGGCGGGAGTACAAGTTTTCTACCCAAGAAATTTTCTGTTTCTGGTTGTGATTGTGTTCGGGTGATGTAAATGTTTTCGGCACCACGATGAAAGTCAGCGAACTTAGGGTCTGTGAGTATGAAAGCGTTTATGTTAAAAATATCAAAAAACCAGACTGTAAAAAGTGAACTTGTGACAGTGGTTGATGATCAATTTTAAATCGTGATAGATCTTAATGATCAGAAAAATAGTACAGAAACTGAAAGATAATTTTGAAATACCTATACAAAGATACCTCACATGTCACAGTTCGTCAACTTATTTTTTTTAATTTTTCACAATAATTGGTGGTCGCCATATTGAATGTTGAATACTGTCATGTTAAGTTACTCTCGTAAGATTAAGGCAAGTTCTTTTTATGAATTCCTTTGGTTTATCTTTTATACATAAACTCACAGAACTCTCTAACAGACATAAATGTCGGTTCTCATTCGAGACTGTGTTTCCTCGGTAGGTCTTTCCTATTAAAATTACGAGTTCTCAAGAACATCTCTGCCATTAATTTGGCAGATTTGAGATAAGATACCAAGTAACGTATGAAGAACACATGCGGGGAATTTGCAACAAATTAACTGTAGTGAGGGGAAACATCATTTGAGCCAAATAAGTACATAAAAAAATGTAGCCAATTTCATTGATCTGTTTGATTGTTTCTTAATGTAGCCAATTAAAAAAAATTCAGTTACTAAAACTGTGATATCACAAACATAGACTAAGCGTTTTAATTGAATGATATTCTGTGGTATTGTTCTTGATTTGACTGTTTTATCAACACAGACTATTAATACTGTAAAAGATATAAATATAGTTTGCGCTCTTTGGTAAAAGTCATTCACAATACGGCATATTGGCATAGCATGAAACGTAATAAAAGAAAAAACACATTTTGACGCATTTTAGATTATCATTTTGGAGCAGTTATTTTATTAAAGTTGTACACATTGATAGAAAGCTGCCTTCATATAATTATGATTTCTTTAATTTCGGTATTTTAAATAGCAAATTCTTGTAAAATAAAAAGCAATCCTGATTAAATCATAAAAGATTTCTCCAATAACGATGTGAAAGTATAAAATTATGCGATTGCAGTGAATTTTATGCATTTCTCGGAAGACCATTAGTGTTATTATATCGAAATATCTATTGCAAGTATATCCGGTACCAATTAAGGACAATCAAAAGAATAATTTATTGACTGTGATAATCTTGCTGCACTCACCGGTCACCCACTCGAACATAAAATTAATTGATGTTTATATGGTAATGCAACGATTTTATCACAAACTTTGCTGGCTTTTTATTTTAAATTAAGTTTACTAAACTGGAAATATCTTGTTACTTATAAGAAGACACGACCCTGGTTATTTTATTTTAAAAACATCGGCAATCATCATTTCTCTAGACTAAAACAGACAAAAAAAGTTTTACCTTATAAACATAGATCTAACAAGCAAAATGTAAGTAGCGTTGGACATTTATTAAATCTCTTTAGTTAATAAATTAAGTTAAATATATAGTTCAACAAGAATCTAAATGAACTTCTCTTGCAAAGAGTATATACTATAGAGAGGAGCATCTCATAGACTACTTAAATAATAAAACGTCCTTTCTGTCAAACATATCTACTATATTCTGTATTAGCTATTAGGTACCTAGATATAAACGCCCAAAGCAAGTAATAAAACAGTAGTTAAGACTGTTTATTTCGCCCCACGCAAATTCCATTTTGTTCATGTAGGTGCATATTTTATTGCCATTACTAAACATAGGCGGTACTTTTTAGTTTTACAATGACACAATTAAAAAAATCCTCTGCTGCAGAATTGAAAACACACTACATAGTTTTGTATTGAAAACTTCCTAGCAATTTTTTTTCTTAGCTCTGTAGAGCAAGTGCACAGAAAAAAATCTATTAAACCTCTTTTAGACGAGTTTTAGGTTCAAAGAGGTCTGTTGGTAGATTCTTATTTAACTTGAGCAATACGAAAGATAAGTAAATTTTACGAACGTGATATTAACAAGTTTAACTTAACACCTGTCTAGTTGTTATCTGCCTAGTCATTACTGTTATTGACGTAATTAGCGATATGTGTAACTATACTTTATTTTAATGACACGTAACTGCATACTTAACGTCACTTACTTACTTAAATCTACTTAAGCTGATTTCATTATAAAGAGATTTTGTTTCTTTGTTAAAATAAAAATATACTGGAGTAACTTCCTTCCCTCGAACTATTTCATCAATTTATTGCATTCAATTGCTTCCTCATCGTGAGATCTATCTCCATTCTTTATCGCACGGGATCAATTAAGCACAACAGCCTACGTATAGTTCCTACACGCTCCCTCCACAGAGTTTGGAGCCCGTCAAGCGCTCAGTACCGCGTCGCGAGCCACGAAGCCTGCACCTCAAGTGCCACCGAAAAAAAGCCGCTGTCAATTTTACCGCGCATTCTAAACTTTTTAAATATATTTATTATTGAATCAAAGAAGGAAAATTATACAGCCAAAAATGTCAGCGGACGTGTTGAGTGAAGATCTAAAGTCCCGTCTACATTTGACTTCAAAAATAGTCGGACAGGACCGGATACGAAGAGCGCGGGAAAATAACGAGGATGTCGCCATACTGTCCATGTTCCTGCCAAATGCGACTGCTGAGAGGGAAAACAAGAAGTTTTGTTGTGCGTTACGGGATCAGTGCCTGCTCGGCGACTCGAGGAAAACAATAGCAGGTGTTTATTAACCCTTAGATATTATATTCCGGGTTTATTGTTTCAAATGGTTGCAGTATCCAGAAACAACTTGTTATGCATTCGAATTTTAAATTCCTTGTGTTCGATGGTAGGCGGTAATGTTGTTGTTCGTTATGGAATTCATAATCTTATAATTTTGTCTCTAGGGATTTTAATATTCATGAGTAGGCAAAGAAACCATCGTTTTTGTTATGTTTATGAGACTATGATAACAAAGTTATTTTTGATATCCATATGTTCGGCACTTTCTAAACAGGTTGTTCAATAACATGCAGTTTGTTTTAAAGTTGTAAATTGGTCTGGAGTTAGTTATTAAATATTCAACACCTAACAAATATATGTAAGTGGGTAAATATTAGAATTGGTATCCTTTCTATTAATTGAACTAGATGTGTAGTTTTGGTATAAAAATTAAAGAAACTGCAACAAATAAAATCAGAAGCTCACAATGGGGAATATACATGAGATTTACATATAAGTAGGTGAAGTATATTTTTTAAATCTTTATAGCTGTAGAATTACGCCTTATTTTCTTAATAAAAATGTATTTGAATCTGGAATATTAAGAAATAAACAATATGTGAAATGCATGGGAAATCGCGCTATTGGCTTTACTGGTTGGGGAAGACAGTTCAGAAATGTTTGAGGTTAAACAATTTGACAACTTTCCTTCAAATTTTTTATCAAAGTAAATCATAATTGGCAACAATAATTTACCGTGGACTTTGTAGAAAGAACACCAAAATGGCCGCGTTTATATTTACTCGATCCTGATTGCATTTTCAAATATTTATTTTGAAATGCAATGTTTTGATGCGTGTTTTTTTTACCGACATTGTACGAGTATTAACGTAAACAATCGAATAAAAACATAAAATTATTCATAGGTCTTCGAGCGTCTAAAACCTCAACCTTAACCGTCAACTCTAATTAATATACTAATGCTAATAAACTAATGGAACTATGCTCCTCATAGACTTACTGCCCTTATAGATATATTCAACCGTCTACTCCAAATTCAAAATTCGATCGAATATAAATTGTCCCTTCAATACTTTTTATCCATCAACAATAATTGTTATGTCATTGTCAAATCATGATATTTTTTAATGTTAAAACTATTCCAACGATTTTATAAAAACCCTTGCTAAGAGCTGGCCGAATGCAATAAAAAAGAAAATATGCATAGAAAAATTAATTCTCTACGCGCAGAGCCGGAAACATTAATTTACCTAAACGTAATCTAATGAATAATTCTAAGTGCTTCGGTCGACTTGTCTATCAATGAAAGGTAATGATTTGACTTACAACTCGTAACTACCTACATCTGTCTTCTATTTTAGGTATAGGAATACAAATGTGTAGGTACTTTGCTTATTAGTGAATTGAAAGATTGCTTCTACTAGTTTTCGACATTCGAAATCTAACAATTGACTGATACCTATGTCATACAAATATCAACACGATATGTGAACTTTCTAAACTGTTTCTATTAAGATGTACGAGTACCTACATCTGTAGATATAGGTACATATTTATAGAAACAGTTATATATGCCAGGAATTTTAATATTGTCTAATTACTAAGAAGATGAGTATTCGATTATTTAGGGATTGAACCATGAAAATTCCAACCAAGCATTCACTCTACCAAAATCGAAACAAATTATGTTGACATTAGAAAACTTACACCTTTTAGTTTTCAATGTAGGAATCATTATAAGACATTCCCAAATATTGCTAAAAGCCACCAAGTAAAATTATATATAAATATAAACGCTTTAACACTCACATCCCCACACTAAGTTCGATGACTTGTGTTGTGGGTACCGGAAACATTCACATCACAAAGACAATGAACAATGACCCTGAACCAGACAAAATTTCCCTTAGGTAGAAAACTTGTTTTTCCACCGCGAATCGAACCCTATGCCCGCCGAGTAGAAGGCGAACGCGCATCCAACTATGCCGACGGGCTGTTCATATAGAGATATATGCATGTATGTGATATACGTGTATATTATTATGTAGTAGGTACTACCTAATAAATAATTCGCTATCTTGTTGGTTACCAATTTGTACGAATGTTGGTCTCAGTTCAATCCCAGACAGAACCCATTAAAAACTAACTTAAATGAATAAAGTTGTAAATAAGTAAAGCTTTCGTTCGGATCTAAGAAAGCATCGACCTCTGTAAGCTATAAATGTTTACATTTAAACTGCAAATCATGGCAGAAAGTAATAAAATCGAATTTATTCAAACCGAATCATATTGAAAATCTAGAAATATGGAGGTATACGAGTATATGACGAACATTTAAGCTTTTAGTTATTCCACAACGAAGTTAGGGGGGGTCCTAGTAAATGTTCTGAATGGCATTGTGTTTGTATGTTTTAGCTCGACTTGTTTGGGACTCTAACGTGTCTATTAAGTTTTAACTTATCTTTATTTTAAATATATTTTGAAGCAAATAATTAAAAACATAATTTGTAGATCTGTAAAATAATAGAAATAGAAACTTATTTACTGTATAGGGGTCTTACTTATAACATATACGAATCAACAGTTTTCTCCATCTTACAACAAACCTATATAGATAACATTTTACCGAAGACATTTTATTTTAATCACTAATAAAGATGAAATACCTACTAGATATAAACACTAATCATAACACTCAGCACAACAAAAGTAAATAAATAATAGGTAGTCCAATTAACACTTCAACTAAGTTGAACTGGCGTGATGTCAAGTGGGACTCGAGCCTATTTTTTATGAGTCAGAGGAGGTTATAGGTCTATAAAAAGTAACCCGACAACACCTCAATAAAAATTCATCAGGCATGTAAAAATTGCAAAAATCTTTTACTATCCGAGCTAGACATAAAACTAAATAGCACGGAAACGAGAACGTTTTCCGTATAATTCTGTAATATCCGCTTGCAAACTTTTTATATCCTGTGGGGTGCGCGAGCTTTGCCAGTGCTCCATTACCTTTGATCTGCGGAAAAAAAGTAAGTGACGTTTGAAGTCCCGCCTTTTTGTTTGGATAGCCGGTCGTGTGTGCATTTAGCCTATGATGAGGTTGGAGAAACATGTTAGGGATCCATAGCTATTCCATTAATTGTATATTTAAGAAAAGCAAGTGAGTTGTGTATAAACCAAGATTTTCTTCGAGTGTTAATGTATTATTATGTTGCAACGTGTATGAGTGTAGGAAAATCATATAAAGTTGAAAAACGAGTTTTTTGTTTTTGCTCCATAACTTCTAGTAAAGATTCTACCACTTTAGACTGGGCCAACCATGACTTTCACTTGACTTTGACTGTGACTAAAAAATATATAAACTTGAAATAAATATAACTTGACACCGGCTAAATGCAAAAAAATGCGGAGCTCAATCTGAAACAAAAAACTATAAGTAAATATAAGTTATGTATATGTTAAATAACATATCTTCCGTGGCATCGAGGCTTGATAAAAATAAATATAATATAAATGTATTCAATTAAATATTTAAAATTAGCACCTGTTCTGTGGACAACATAGTTACGTCAAGCGTATGTTCCGAGTTCTGAACCCGTCTGCCCACTTGTGCAATTATTGGTGCCTTGGCATTGATCTAATTTGATTAATTGTAATTTTATTGAAATTCATATCCTTTTGATACCTACACATATTATTTATTATAAGCAAGAACCACAAAACACATACTTACATGCTTAGCTAATAAAAATATCATCCAATGGTTTTGCCGCGAAAGTGAAAAAATGGCGTTGTCGATATTTTTTTATTTTTCAAAACTCGAGATTCTTCGAGTGTTAGTAATAACGGTGGATTATTTACCGTTAATAGTTCTTGAACGTGTATGGGTGTTGGCAATCAGTTGACAGTTTTCTTGTTGTTGGAAAGTAAAAACGACATGGGGGAATTAATTTATGTAATTTTTTTTTTAGTTAAGGCTCTGCAAACTATTAGTATATAGCCAGTGTCAAGTGATAAATATGTTTCAAGTTAAGTCTTTCATAAAACCAGTCCTAGTCATCAGTCACAGTCAAGTAATTTCCTAGTCTAAGTAATGTGGTAGAAACTTTACTAGAACTTCTATCGAAGTTTTGGAGTTAATTATATCACATTAACACCCAAAGAATCAGAAATGTTGGTAAATAATACAAAATCGACAAAGCCATTTTTTCCCGCCAAAAATAATCAACCGTACACTTCTTGGTCTACGTCGCATGTTGGCGCTTTTTTTATAACGTCACTTTAGTATTTATTATGACAGCGCCTAAACAACTGTCATGTCGTTAATGCAAATGTTATATCCGAAATATATTTATAATTGAAATTCGTAATCGAGTGAAATCTTACGCTTATAATTTTATACGTAAAAATATATCTAGTAAATCGAATTCAATCATGACTCTGGATAAATGGAGTTAAGAAAAATATCTGAATAATTATGAGGTGGTTGTCTACTTGACCGCGAAAAATTTGACCACGTGGTCGAGTTACCACCTGAATATAAATCACAGTACAGTTACAAGTTACACATTGATAGTATCTTTAAGTGATAGACTCAGGATATCATTATATTTAGGGAGCTTGTAAGAACAAGTTCAACAAAGGGGCAGATACTTACGTCGTCGCTGCAAGCATATTGCATAACTAATATTATGGCAGTTACTCAAGGTCACGCGTGGCAATCTTTGAATTTTTATGGTTTTATTCAAATTTCGTGAAAATGCGCCTCAAATAAAATAACCAAACGGAAGAAATCATTCGTCTTGTAAATATAGGGATATGAAATAACTTTTAGTGTTCAGAAAAAAAAATACGGAATAAAATGGCTTTAAAAATTAAAAATTATGACATTTGCATGTGATTTTTGATATTATTTCTTGTTATTATAAAATGTTATGATAATTATTAATATAAACTGAGGTGAAGGAGTAATTTATCATATCATACAGATTTCGACGAAAAATAAGGATCTTTTAGGATTGCCAAGTAAAACAGTTACAAAGTCACGCGTTTTTGGAGACATTCTGGCATCAGCCCCCTAAGTCTCAAGGTGACGAGAGCATCCTACGCTGGATTTCAATTTTCAAATTGAAGGAGGCACTGCTAATAAGAGATCGTGTGGTAATCGACACGAGAGCTTTTTTTAAGTTAATTTATATTTTTCTTTAAAAAATGTTTATTCTACGGAACCCCATGGAATATTAACCTTATCGACTCAACTGAACGCGGTGCCGAGAGGCACCGCGTTCTGCCAAGCCCAACTGAACACGGTTCCAATTGGAACCAAAACGGTGTGGTCGGTCCGTATCTCTGATTTTTCGTCATAATTTAAGTTTGGCCGTGTGTGCAGTCCTTTAAGTTATGGGGAAATTAAGATTAATAATGTAGCAATATTTTCCATCGCTAAAATGTCAAAGTAAAATGAAACTATTAGACATTTTCAAACAATGAAAATGAGAAAGTCGTTTGAGTGCAAGGAAAGTTAAGTGTTTTAAAAAAAAATACAAAATTGCCGTTAGAAGTTATTTTATTGAGTGTTATACTAATATTTATTCCTTGTTTTAAGCTGTATCTATTTACGTAATGGGTTTTTATGAAAAACGCATGTAAAGTAATAAATATCTTCTTCGAGTAACAACATTGACGAAAATTGCGTGAGTTATGATTTTTTGTCAAGTAATAACTATCGTATTTTTTTATATTTGCTCTAACTGCTACTGAAATACGACGTGGTAGGTATTAATCATTAGATTTATGTGCATATTGCTATACTTAATTATTTGCGTTTACGCGTAATCACCGTATTATGCCGGCGCGGCAGAATCCTTTGCTGCCGCCAAAATGGACTCGCCCAGGCTCTCGGTGCACTGCTGGCTCGAGTTCAAGGGGTAATCGCCAATTTCTATGTTATGATATGTATTTTATACATTGGAAAAAACATTGTTTTAGCATTTATGTAATTTAAACAATTTCGTTATTTGTGGTTTATGTAGAATTATGGTTTTGCCTTTTATATAAATAATGGACTCGCCCGACGCGGGGCGACGATGCTTTCGCGCGCTAATTCAGCCATTTGTTTTGTGTAAATATTATGACAGTGTTATTATTTGGCGCACTTTTCTGACAACAATAGGATCTTTTCTCTATGTTCATTTTGTTTTTTTACTGAGAAAGTCAAAAGGCAAATAACAATTGTCACTCAAAAGTGACTATGGTAACGAGGCGTTTTTTTTTTCTTTCCGATCAGAGTTTCCGATATTACAACAAGTTTTTCTGAGAAAGGTGTTTATTTTTTTATGAAATTGTGAAGGTAAGGAACGGCTTATTATAGCAATACTTTTGTTTATCACCTGCATGTTATAAATTAATTACAATGAACGCATATTTACAGCGCGCGTTTTGATAAATTAATGCGCCGCGCGGGAAATTTACTCAATCGTTCCTTAATTTTTTAAGGTAATTAATCATTTGCACAATGACATAAATTAATATGCAATCAAAAGCATAGTTAAAATACATCATTTTAACAACAAAAAAAATATATGTTATCGATCGCTATTTACGACAAAAAATAAAGATATCTGAAGAACTCCTCATTTTTCCCTGTGACAAACTTCTAACGTGTTTAATTCAATCAATTACTTTGTAACACACTTAAAATAAACACTTGAGATGAAGCGGTAATCTTTTACGAGCCCATAATGGTCATTTGTTTAGCAAACAAACCATTCTAAGTGGTCCTAACACTCGAATTTCTGCCGACGGGCGCGCGCTCTGAGAGGTCCGCCTTAGATTGTCGAGTTCATGTTCAATTTGCCGCGTATTTCCTAAAAACGTGTTCAAGCCACTGGTTATGCGTAGTAAAGAGAAAGTTACAAATCCATGTGAAATATTACTGCTATTAAATTTCAATCATTTTGATTTCAACGTTCGTTCTTTGAATCGAGCTTTCTCTAGAAGGTCTTTGATGTTCTCGATGTTATGTACACACCTTAATTAACTAATAGGCGATACTGATTGTATGATAATTGGTTTATGGTCAATAGTTCATTAAAGAGAAAGTCATTGTTTTTAGATGTTAGTTCAAGTGAAGACGACGGGTCGAACGAACGGCGGGCGGGGACGCGGGCGCGTTGGCCTCAATTGCAGCGCCCTCGTCCTTGCACGCCGATCCGTTCGAACCAAATACGTCCAGTGTGTAAATGCCATAACATCGACATTTTTTGATTATTTTCGTTATTGGGTGAAAAAATAAATATGTCACACTCCAATATGCAAAACATTTTAATGCATTTGTGAAAGTATTTATAAAGCGCCACCAATACTCCCAACGCATGTATGCGTACTGAGGCGGCTATCAAACAATAACAAATCCAAAGATTTGTTGGTCGACTAGCGACGTCATTATTACCTTAAAATAAATTATTATTATTAGGTTGGAGGGGCGCGTCATGTTATCGTAGTTTATCTCTCCATTTCCATTTTACACGTTTAAAAGGCTATATCCATAAACGTAATTAATTCGATATAATTATTAATATTGCGTTTAATTTTTTAAAGCCAAAAGAGACATAAAAGAAATAAAATGTGGTTCAATCGATACATAATAATATTTCGCACGTTTACAATAACATATTAAATGAAGGCCTTTATTGTAAGTACACAGAGGTATAGCCTACTTTCATACAACCTTAAGTATGATCAAAACAGTAATGTCATAGTTCAAGGCGATTTTCTTCATCAATGAAATAAAACTTAATTAATAATTACATCATCTGAATTAACAAGAGTATCCAGTACAACGGCAGCCTTGTGCTGAAGATGTGACTCATCTTTAGTCACGTATAATTAGTTGAACGATTAATAAACAAAAAACAAACGCATTTACACTCACAGCCCCACACTAAGTTCAAAGACTTGTATCGTGGGTGACGGAAACATTCACATCACACACACAGAACCAGAAGCACAAATATCCCTTGGGAAGGAATTTGTGCTCCTGCCGGGAATCGAACCCAGGACCCACGGCGCAGAGGGCGGACAACTGTCCACTGCGCCAACTGGGTCGTCATTAATACATTATAATAGATTTTAATCTGGTCTTCAAGTCTACAGTGAATAGGTACATTATAGGCAAGCATCTTGAGCATGCTACATGTTTAACTGCATCATCACTTTCAATCAGATAGTGGTCTAAAGTTTAGCTTAATAAAAGATTATAATATTATGTTATTAAGTACTTTTTTTTTTACTAGATAGGAAAGCATTTGACTACCTACTGGTGAAAAGTGATGATAAAGCCGAAGATATTGCATGATTTCCTAGATAATACCTATTCACTGTAAACTTGAAGACTCCTAGAAAACCATATAAACTATATTTTTTAACTAAAAACAAAAAAGACAAGCAAGACTCTCGCGTGATGGTAGGCGACACGCCCACATACCCGAACCTGAAAAACAAAGTGCCGTGTTCGGCAGCAAATCGCTCCTCCCCCTGAGACTTAAGTTACCTCTCTTGTCTCAGTAATTTAACTGGCAAGTCTCTTTATCACCTGGCGTTCAATTAGAGAGTGCCTACTCGCGTTGTCTTCGTATTCGTTATTATTTGGTACTCTTCTTTACCTACTAAAATTCAATTTACCAAACTGTCCTAAAAAGTCCCGCCTTCAAAAATCTACTTCACACACACAGTCCCACACTAAGTTCGATGACTTGTCGTGGTTGCCGGAAACATTCTGATCACACGCACAATCACAACCAGAACCTGAAACAGTTTTCCTAACAGAACAATTTTTCTTGGGGAGAAAACTTGTGTTCTCACCGGGAATCGAACCCGATACACCTGATTAGAAGGCGAACGCGCAACCAACTAAAACAACGAATAGTTCAAACTACAAACAAACCCAAATGCAGGAAATGAGCTTGCTTTGATATTGACAATGTATATTGAAGAATTCGTTCCGTATAGGGTACGTGCGCCAGATGTCGGCCTGTCCACCTTGACCCTGGCCAAGTGGCCGGCATTACCGTCCACTGGACCACCGACCTCGTTGGCCAAGAGAAAATAGCGCGAGTTTTTGTCGACAGCCCTGTATGGTTTATTTGCGTTGATGATTGATGGACCTTGTTTCGGATGAGTAATTCAATAATTAATCATCCGCACTGGAGTTTTTTGGTAAACAGTTTTGTACTAAACTGGTAATTATAAAAACGAAAAATATTGCTCGAGTCGGGGATTGAACTCGCGGTCATAGGGTCTCATGCCCTATTGCTTTAATCGCTGAGCTACTCAAGCCCTGCCCCAAGCGACGAAATTATCCTTTCCTTATTATTAACGTCTCAGGGCTACGTGTGACGCTATATTTCATATATCTTTATTATTTATACAATTATCAATAGTCTTTATAAAATGGTTATTTACCCTGAAAAATGTAGGTACTTGGATATCTATTTATCTAATAACTAGTAACGAATAAAAGCTTTCCTACTTACGCCCACAACCACGTGAAATGTAATATAAAGTAGAAGACAGCATAACAGAACAGACTCATTCACCAACAAATCATAAATCAAGAAGGAAAATAAAACAATTTGATGCCTTGAAGAAATTTTATTCCAATGATCCTATCATCAATTATATACTGCTATCTTTATGACCGTTTACATAAGCATTTCTAGTTCCACTAGTTGTGGCTCACAACGTCAGAACGTGACAGTTGAGAGGTCAATCAAAATAAGGATTAGTCACAAGACATGTCTCTGTGGCGCACACGACTACGGCATGATCACTAGACTTACTGGAGCCTCATTATATGCAACAGTATATGTCAGTTTATCTCATTTTAAGTCTGCGCAAGAACGTAGCATTAAAAAAAAAAAATAGATGGATCTTGATAATATGCTGAGTCTGGTTATTTCATGAAACTCCGCTCTGGGGCTACAACATCTATAAGACCACTAAAGACCACTCTAGGAATATTCTCATCTCACAAATATCTAGTATCCTTATCGATAAACCCTAAATAGTATAGATCTCTGATCACATTTCTGGAGAGTGATGCTCGTATAAAAGGTAGAGTGGACAAACGTTAATCTACACGTGTAGTACAGGCAGTGCTTGTTAGTTCCATGGTAATCTCTTTTACAAAATGGCGGCGCTAATTCCGTGGTACTTTCACAAGTACGATAATAGTACTTGATAATAGTCCTTTTTAAAGTAATGCTACGGACGGACGATGACATAAGCATGTTACAAGTAGACAAGCATCTTAGTTAACAACGTAGGCGGACAAGGATTTCAAGTAAATAAATCTAAGGTCTCCACGGATGCTGGTAATCGATTCACCATAGTGTTCGGCAATGGTTTTTCATCTTGCTTATTGAGCACGTGCACTCACACGTGTTTTAACATGTGCAAGATAAGGTTTTACTGCTAAATGTGATGGACGGCTGGAAATATACAAGTTTCTTGTAAGTAATATGTGGGATTGATTACCACTGTTATATGTAGGTACCTACATTTTGGTACCGACAATTTGAAATAAATAGGATTTTTTTGTCTTTTCCCATTCGTTTTACCACTAGCTACTTTGAATGTACCTACCTGCATTAAAACTGGAAGGTTTTTATGTTTGTGGTGTGCCCTTTGAAAACCACATAGTTACTTAAGTACATACGAAGATCTCTGTTAATTAATAAATTACCTACTGAATTACTCCACATAATTACGCCAAAAAAAAATTTTTGTAAAATTGAAACATTATTTTTTATCTAATCTAAACATACTTCATGATTAATAAATGCACTTACCTAGTTTTTACTTCGACGTAGACTGAAAATAACATTATCCCTACAAACCTTTGGATTTTTTAATGCTATTACCGTTTGTTTGTTTGTACCTACTCGAAAAATATTTTATCTTGGTAAATAAAGAAAAAAAAGACATTTATGTGCAAAGTAACTGAATGAAACAAATTAATAATTGTATGAATTCGTGTCCCATACAAATATTTAACAAAGTGAACTGAAAACAAACGAAAAGGTCTAAAACAAATTATTTGCTATGTAAATCTGTTTTAGTAAATAATCCTTAATCCATTGAGGTAAGATATTATATTTGCGTGACAATCCACAGTTAATTAAGCTTGGTTTAGCATGTCATTATGACAACCAAGCTTCTTACATCATCGTTAATATTGTTAGCCGTTTAAGATTTTCTTGACCTTCGAAATTAATGCATGAGTAAATATGTACTGCACAGTTTAAATATTTTGTGTACCATGTTATTAAACATAAACATAGTCGTTTCAACGTTATATGAATCATTTATAATAACAGAGATATCTTCCATAATTTATATTCAGAATTAATTACAAATTGCTAGTTATCCTTACCCTATACTTAAACGTTTGAAAATGGAAAACCATAGATAAGTTATAGATAAAAAACAAGCTTCGCCTCCTTTCGTTTAGATTTTGTCTTAATTCGATTTTTATACTTTTCTATATGGTCAGTTAATTAACAATTCCTAATCAGAACAGTAAAATTTAGACTGATAGGGTCATAATGCCCAATATTGTACTCGTATGTTCAATATTTGTAAACTGCCCACGCCGCTGACATCAGCCACAGCCTTGTATCGGTTCTCGATCCGCTAACGCCCTGTACACACAATGATGCCAGCCGTATCGTAATGCAATCGAATTATGAAGATGAGTGCATAATGACATGCATTTCAACTTACTATGTCAATATTGTGCACATTATGACATGTTGCAACTTACAATGTCAATATTGTGCACATTATGACATGTTGCAACTTACAATGTCAATATTGTGCACATTATGATATGTTGCAACTTTCAATGTCAATATTGTGCACATTATGACATGTTGCAACTTACAATGTCAATATTGTGCACATTATGACATGTTGCATCTTACAATGTCAATATTTGAAGTGCAAACAATCGTTGTGATCACAATATTGTTTGTTGCTCTGTAATATCGTGGTTAATATCTACATTGATTTCCTTAGTGTGTGTGTGTGACTGTGAGTGTGAAAGCGTTTATATTATGTAAAAAAATGAGGAGGTTCTCAATTTGGCTGTATTTTTTTTTGTTACCTCATAACTTTTTTTTAGATAAACGGTTTATTTTTTTTTATATGCTGGTTGTTACCAATGGAACCACCCATTTAAATTTGATCAAGATTTGACCAGTAGTTTATGAGTTATTCTCAGTAAAAATTTAATTCATTTAATCTAATCAACAGTTCCGAATATAAAACGGTGAAATCTGTTTTATAGGCTTTATTTGAGCTCAAATTATTATTGTAGCTACTTAGTGTGAATAAGGTTTTATTTATGTTTCCATTAAATATGTCACTTTTGTCAAAACTCAAGGCGTTCCTTACATATTTATTAGTTAAGTGTTTATAAATATATGACATTTAAAATCATGAAAAAGGTGAATTATTATAAACGCGAGGTGAACTTCACAGCTCGTTGCACTCATAAATATTGATTAAGACAGACATCCTCGCCTTAAATGGATTTCAATGCATACTTTCCCAATGGCGTGGCCTTATTTTGTATGAAACTCTGTTTTAATTAACTGTCGATAAACCCACGCTGGATATGGTTATAGGCCACAACTGTGTCTGCTCTCAAACTGCCAGGAAGCTGATACTAATGTGGTTTAAGCTTGTCTTGCAACTCTCTACGCCTCGTTTCACTAAACCGCACTTTCGAGTAAATTTAATTCAATCCGAGAATGCACATAATTTATTTATGTTGTCCAGTGGACAACCACACTCGTAGTTTCTTGTTATTATTTGACACACGGTTGTCTGCAGTAGTATTTTGTAATATTATTTGTATAAACTTTTGTTATGCGTGTTTCTTTACTTCCGAAACTCTACATTAAAAAAAATACATTTTTTTTTTTATGAAAATATTTATCATTAGGTTTTGTATAAAAGTTTTAATATTTAATCATAGTTTTTAGCGCGATTAAGTCCCAAGATATTACCTAAATTATGCGTCGGGTCGCGATAGTTTAAAAGTAACAATTTATTTAAAATGTCTGTGAAAGACTATGATAAGAAAAGATTAATCAGTTTGAAGAAATGCAAAAATAAATGGTACGAGATATCGGAGATACACAAAAATGCGAAATTATCATGAATCAATAACTTTCTCCTTTTTGAAGATATTGAAGACCGCCGCGAGTCCCAACCAATTAAGTAATATTGATGACAATTACAAATACAAAATGACTTAAGAAAAAACTAGTATATAATTATAACAATACTAGATTGCTAAATATATAAAGATTACAGTAGACCCGCACTATGGCATGACTGTCTCGCAGAAGATGTATCAGAAAATTTACTGATATCGTAATTTTTAAACTTTCGCGATTCGAACACATCTCGAGAAGTCTTCTCGAGACCATGGCCAATGCAGCTTGGCCGAAACGTCGAGGTAAATAAAAATAGTTTTTTAGCGCGATTAAGTCCCGAGATATTACCTAAACTATATTTACTGATATCTTCAGCATATCTTCATTTGTTAGCTTTTAATACCGACAATACAGTCTTGTGCAAAAACAATCTTCACAATGTCGACAAAAGTAGCGTTGCGTGCCTCAGGTGATTAAGCTCAAGATCGTAACTTAAGATAAGCAAAAAATGTCCCATGCGGCATGCCTCGTCGTCATGCCACGTGGGCGGAAGTACAGAGTACTCTTCAGAAATTCATGTCCCATCATACCGTGACAATTCATGCCCTATCATACTGTCCAGTTATTAAATACCCAGTGGATCTGTTGGAGGGATTTTCGAACAATGGGCCGTGTAGGTTGGGGGACGCCAGTGTATCTTTATGACGCGTTTTGCATAAAACACAGATGGGCCCTGTTTCCGTCTCATATCGATTGTTGGCCATGTATACCTAAAATTTTTAATATAAATGAAAGAATTAAGGGGGCACCCATATACGTAAGTGGAAAGCATACAGTTTTTTTTCTGCCGTGTGTGTATCGTTTAAAAGAGCTTTGCAAATATAGTATGAAACCGTTTTAAAAAAATCTATACTATTGGATAATAACAATTTAGTGGGCCACCAAAGTCACTATCTTTTAAGACGAAGTTTGTCACGAGGTCTATTTAAAAAAAGAAAAGAATGATAAAACCATATGTAAATATGTAGAACTTATTTTAAGAGACTGCCAGACCAAAATGCCACCTAAAAAATGTGTTTTTTTATTCTACGAGTACTATAATAATCTTTGTGACTTAATTTTTTTTCAAACGCTCATAAATTTCTCGCAAGACTCAGTTATAGTCAGATAATGACCATCTAACTAAAATAAAAATAAATCCTTACTCGAGTCATGGTATACGATTGAAAAACATGGTCCAGTTAAAAACAAAATCGTCACTTAATTTCGTAAATAAAACATCACTTTTATCCTTGTTTCTGTAACTTACTTAATGCTTAATTCAAAAGAATAAAGCTTTTTGTGTCCTCTTGTAGTTCTTGAAAGGCAAATAGTAATATTATGCAAACATGCTAGCAGGTATCCCATTACTGAGTTCACAGACCTTACAGTTTGTGCAAAAAACTCAGTCACGGAATCGGTAACATTTGACGCATTATTGAAAAGTCACTGCGGAATTATGGTTTCTGTATATAGATAGGCTATCGTTTGACTAAACATAAACGCTATTACACTCACAGCCCCACAATAATTTCGATGACTTTTGGGCGCCGTAAAAATTTACATCAAACTCGCAATCACAGCCAAAACCAGAAACACAATGTTTTCTTGAGGAGACAATCTGTGTTTCCACCGGGAATCCCATATTCGTTGCTTTGAAGTCCAACAAAGCTAAGCGAGCGAACATAAAAAACTATTTGTTTTTAGATAAAATTAAATGATCATTGGCATCGTTTTTCTGACTTCCTCCGTAAACAGTGTATACGGCCAATTTTGATAAACTTTGCTATGGAGGTAGCTGACAGCCTGGATGCCAATCTAGTAGCCTATGTGCTAAAATAGGCTACTTTTTATCCCGGAATTCTCGAGGGTCTGGGACTTACGCGGGTAAAACCGCGAGACGCAGCTAGTAAAACGAAAAATCAAAAATCAAATGTAAAATTCTATACTGGATGAGAATCTAGGCGTTTTTCATAGTTTTCAATCGTCAAGAAAATTTAATTCAAAACATTTCAAAACTTTCTAAATAACAAAATAAATAAACATTAAAGCTACGCCTTTTCAAATCCGCGACAGCCACAAATATATTTCTTTATAATCACGCGATTTCTCAAAGAAAGGAAGTTTTCAACTTTTGTATCGAATGAACTTACCCAGTTTAAAGTTGGCAACAAAGATACTTTGTTTGCAAAGTTGTAACTTGCAACTTCTTCAGTCGTAAAGTTGTAACTTGCGCCGAAGTTTTGTTTCTGATTGGACGATAATGATGATGGATATCTTTAGACTTAATCATGGTGTTAATGGAGATAGATGGAAAGTAAATTACATGTTTTTGAGGTGGACTACAGTTACTAACATTGAAATGCCAAAATAAAAATAAATCGCATGCAATACAGACAGTAGGAATGTTGTACCTATATGAATGCCAAAATAATTTAGAGTAACTGATTTAAGCTTACTTAGAAGATTTTAAATATCGAACTGATAAATTTAATTTGAACTGCCCGTGCCCGTTGGGTGGAAGTTCGCGTTCTAAGCATATTAGATTCGATTCCCGGCGGGAACACAAGTATTCTCCCCAAGGAAATTTTGTGTTTCTGATTCTGGTTGTTACTGTGTAAGTGATGTTTCCGGCACCCACGACACACGTCATCGAACGTGTGGGGCTGTGAGTGTGAAAGCGTTTATGTTAATTGATTTAGATTTTTTTTTATTTAAGTGTAGCTTTTATACTATCGATCAGATGGACATAGGATACTCTTCTATATCGGTTAAAGAACAGGAGTTGTGTTTTTGAAAATACAGAGAGCGCCAATAGAATATTTTTAGGTACGTATTATGGCCAAGAAAGAAGGTGAATTCTTAATGATAAATTAGTTTGGATACATGGAATAACCTATAAACTCAAAAATATAGGCGGGAAATTAGAAGTAAGCATTTTATTATCTACTAGCCGTGCCCCGCGGCTTCACCCGCTATTATCAAGCTAAAAAGCTGCCTATTTGTTAATCCTAGGTTTAATATGTACATTCCAAATTTCATCTAAATCCGTGCAGCCGTTAAAGCGTGAAAAGGAACAAACTTACACACAAACTTTCGTATATATAATAGTAGGATGGCTATAATTTCGTAGGTATCGTTACTATGATTCCAATGTTCACATATCACCTAACAAACCTTGAACGAAGCTGCATATTCTGCACATCGCGTGGCTATCTCCTATAATCCTGTCGCATGCAGCGTCAAGGCCGACCGTACTATCGACACGCGACCTGCATTTTACGACTATACATAAAATACTGTTAAACTGAGGGTAGTTTGTATTGACGGCGCTTTGACAGAACAACATCAACATTTGACATTTAACATTTCGAGTTTGTCGACTGTGAGATAGGAGCACAGATTATAAAAATATAGATATGTAATGTGCAAAGTACCTATAAAAACCTTAATAAACCTTATGAATAATTAAACGCAAGCAAAGCTTAAAAAAACCGACTTCACCGCTTTATCTTCGGAACTTTGATCTGATTTGACGTGCTAAACACGCATTATCGAAGATATTTCAAGAACTACTGATCAGATCTTGATCAAATTTAAATGGGTTCATTCCAATAAATTAGATGTAGATTCTGACACGTGACCGAAAACGAAACTTTAAAATGACTACGATCTCATTTTAAAGGTCCGTTTCGTTTTCGGTCACATGATAATGAACATGAACAAAGTTAATCCTACACTCACACATACCCAAGTTCAAGTTAACATGGTCAATGGAAATATGGACGTGATAGTTACTTGTCATGAAATAGAGCAAACGCGTACTTACCTAATTCAAACTATATATCAACTATACGGATATTGTTTTGTTCTCAAATTGCAATTGCTAAAATATCCGATGAGTAATTAATATGAATAATTAATTTCTTCCGAGCTTCTTCGCGAGATGGCTCTCAAAAGATTTTGCGAAGTTTTTTGGGTTCAACGAATTGCCTCGAGACTTGGTAATAAATTTCCTTAATTGGGATTCAATCCAACGAAATTGCTCGCTTTTTGTTTCTTTTTTTGGTTCGCAATCTATTTCCTTCAGCCAGTGCTATTTATTAACAACTAAACGGTAGCCCATTATCAACTATAATAATCTATCTATATATATAGAAAAAAAACACTATTGTTGTGCGTTAGTCTCTCAATATCTCGAATACGGCTCGACCGATTTGGTCGATTCTTTTTTTGTTGTGTTTGTAATTGTCAGTGCAAGGTTTGTATGTACATTTTTTTTAGCCACCGGCAATGAAACCCTCGCGAAGCTGGGGCGGATCAATAAAATCTAACCTATATCGATCTTGAAACGTGTTTTGATGGTAGCTTAAACTAAAGTTAACAGAAACGCTTTCACACTCACAGCCCTACGCCGATTTCAATGACTTGTGTCTTGGGAGTCGGAAAAATCGGTCCAGACGTTTAGGAGATAAGAAAAAACAAAATTGTAGCACATACATCACAGTACTTAAGCCTTACAAGAACTTTTTATACCTAACTACCTGTCATAAACAGCTATGACATTGACAGTGAAAACTTTTATGGAAATCGCGGAACGATTCCATTTCCCTATCATTTCTCCAACCTCGTAACCCGAAATCCAAGGACAACTTTAACTGCAAATCGAACCGAACAAAAATTCCGAATTGAATGGGTATAGTTCCAAATAGTTCCGATATATCGAAGTATTCCAATAATGGATATTGGAAAAAGGAAACTATTTAGTCAGCGTAGTTATACTCGTAGGTAGGTTAGGATTGATTTGATGGCAGAAGAAGTTTGATGTAGAAACGAGAACTTCGCCTCGTTTATATATGAATGTTGTTCGTATGTTTTAATATATTACTCGTTCTTCTGCTTATTTCATTTTAGACCCACTCTTGCTTGAACAGGTTTGGATTCCATACTGAAAAAATATATTATAGTAATTGAAAATCAACTAACATAATATAATATATACGGTGGTTTAATGCGAACAGTACCTAATAAGTAATAAGGTAGGAATAACAAATGATGTGAAGGGCGTTGAAAATTTGACAATCACTACATGATTTTAATGAACGAAATCAAATATGCGACAATCATTTTCGATTATGGCAAACAAGGATCTTAATTTTTTTTATAAATTTTAACTGAGAGATTTCCCAGCCGATTTTCATGATTCAGAAATCCGAAATTGCTCTCCACAAAAAAAAAAGATACTGTAAGTTGAAACATTTTTAAAAAGTTTCAATAAAAGTTTCAAGTCGATTTTGTATGAACTTGAAAATCACGTGTGCTAACTGGAAGGCTGTTTTTTGATTAGAAAAATGATTACTGAAAGTGTCGATAGTCGTAGGTATGCTTGCCTAAGATTCGTAACGAGCACATTACTCATTTCGCCATGGCTGGCCCATAAATAGCTACGAGCAAGCGTTATCGCATGGACCTACCTTTAATATATTTCTGTCCGATTGGATTCGTATTACTGCTTTTACTTAGCAAAATAATTGTGTTGTTATTACTTTCTTTACTAGCAGAAATAGTTTTCTTGAATCCGTGACTGCCTATGAAGATGGCGCCCCCAAAGCAAGAGAAAGTTTGTGGGTCGAAAAATTCTCCCTTCCGATCTTTGTTCCACCGGCAAATAAACTCCGGGACACAAACTTCCTTGGCTAACCTGGAAGGCGCTCAACAGGCTGCGTATCCAGGTTGGCAGATCAAAAGACAATCTGTCCAGGTAGGGCTACATCGACCCAAGCACAAACCAATGCGAAGGTGAAGCGTCACCGCATACTATGCTCATTTATTATCATGCTGAGCAAGCCGTAGTTCTTATACACTAGAAGACCTGTACGAAGCTAGAATTCAAGCCGAATGCTGTTTGCGTCGCCGAGTATTGGGCAAAATTTATTTAATTTTAATTATTTCATGACCATGGATGATTCATTTCATTCCTTCAGTCGAAATATTAAACAAATATTAACAATTTCTATTTTTCATAATAAAAATCTTAGTCACAAGTCACAGTCAAAGTCAAGTAGTCAGTCATAGTCAAGTCATGCACTAGTAAAGTGGTAGAAACTTTACTAGAACTTCTATTGGAGTTGTGGAGCGAAGGTGAAAAACACGTTTTTCAACTTTGTATGACTTGCCTACACTTATGTACATTTACTAAGTATTAACGGTTAATAATCCGCCATTATTACATATTAACACTCAAAGAATCATAGGTTTTGGAAAATTATACAAAATCAACAATGCCATTTTTTCACTTTCGCGGCAAAACCCCATCGGGCAAAAGAGTGTTGCCATCGACACGCTAAGAAGAAGATTACTTCTTTTTTTAGCCCGGTCGGTGCCGCACATGATATACGTTTCGCGGTGCTTACATATATATTTCCTCACGATGATCGCCATTTTAATAATAATTGCTACTATGCCGTGTAGTTTTTCAAACTCTAAATCTAAATGCGTACTCTATCGGGTAATGGTAGCTCTAGAATGCACGCCGTTCTAAACCTTTCTCCTTTCTTCTTCCCCAGGAACCAAGAAGATGGAGTACAAGACCAGGCAGTGGCACGAGAAATGTTTCTGTTGCGTGGTTTGCAAGAACCCGATCGGCACCAAGAGTTTCATTCCCCGCGAGCAGGAGATCTACTGCGCAGGGTGCTACGAGGACAAGTTCGCCACTCGCTGCGTTAAGTGCAACAAGGTGATTAAAACTTTAGTTTATTTAATTATTTTTAAGCTCTTTGATCCACAGTGCAACAGCTACACTGATAAATTTGAGGCAGTTACAGTGGTACTTACTTAGTTGTCGTCAATCAATTATTTATTAATTCAGGATATTACTGGGCATATAAACATAAAAAACATAAACGCTTTCACCCTCACAGCCCCACACTAAGTTCGATGACTTGTGTCGTGGGTGCCGGAAACATTCACATCACACACAATCACAACCAGAACCAGAAACACAAATTTTCAATTGCACACACGACTTCGTCATCGAACTTTGTGTGTGTGTATGTGAGTGTGAAAGCGTTTGTGTTATATTACGTGTATGTCCTAGGGCTCTCCCTAGCGCATTGCAGCGGCACTTGGTCGATCAGAAATCCTGGTGGAATCCCTGATGTAGGTACTTAGGTATAAATATCTAGGCATACTTATAGCCTACAGGAATAAGCTCTATATCCAATTTTTATTTCTGTTTACCATTAACAAAAAAGCATCTTAACATCACGATTATTTGCTATGTTTAACCTGTCAATTAAAATCTCGTTTAAATTCTATTTCAAAGATAGATATGTACCTAGTTTTCATTACAAAAACAGGGGTAGGTTCTACCTTCTTATCGTCCGCATTCACAAATGAGAACATGTAATATTCAGACGGTCGGAACTAACATACTGAAAGCCAGCGCTCGCCATCTGCACATTCAAATGGCAAGCTATGAATCTAAATGTTAATATTTGATACGGGTTTTTAGCTCCGCCATTAAATTTGTTCCTGAGCCGGCCATGCGTATTGTATTGTAGCTAGCTTGTGTTATTTGATTTTGTGCCTACTGCGCTGGTTCTTAGTGTCTCTATTGCTATAGGTTTGGAAAATTACTATGATTGTCATCCTTTCTCAATTCCGAGAGAGAGAGAGAGAGAGAGTACAAATTATAAGAACTTATAACTTTTAAACTTTCGCGATTCTAACACTTAGTTTAGATAATATCTCGGGACTTAATCGCGCTATTTTTATTATATTTATAAAAACTTATTTGACAGGAAGTATTTTTTTATGACAAATAGCTACGCATTTGGCCGCTATCTCACCTGATGGAAATTTAAGAATGAAAACGAAAATGAGTGTGAAGAAGTAACAAACATATAAAGACACTCGCTAAATTACGTATTGATAATATGATATAGGGCTTTAGCTATCCATAGAGGGAGAATCAAGAAAAGAGAAGATGCTGCATTATCCCTGAAAAAGAAAGGCTATGTTATATTGGGATAGAAGTTAGTTTTCAGTTCGAAATAATAATATTCGTAAGACAAGTCGGGGACTTGAGTCTAGAATTAATGTAACTTCTAAGTGAGCATGTCCCATATTCGGCCGCATCGTACCAGACGTACGACCCAGTTGGCTCAGTGGACAGGTGTCCGCCCTCTGCGCCGTGGGTCCTGGGTTCGATTCCCGGCAGGAGCACAAATTCCTACCCAAGGGATATTTGTGCTTCTGGTTCTGGGTGTAATGTGTGTGTGATGTGAATGTTTCCGGCACCCACGATACAAGTCTTCGAACTTAGTGTGGGGCTGTGAGTGTGAAAGCGTTTGTTTTTGTTTTGTACTTTCCATCAAGTGTGATAGTGGTCAAATGCTTACCTTTCCAGCACACTTTTTTTTTAAATATATATATTATCGATCGTTCTGACCGTCACTTCCTTGCAGATCATCACGCAGGGCGGCGTGACGTACAAGAACGAGCCGTGGCACCGCGAGTGCTTCACGTGTACCAACTGCAACACGTCGCTGGCCGGCCAGCGGTTCACGTCGCGCGACGAGAAGCCCTACTGCGCGGACTGCTTCGGGGAACTCTTCGCTAAGCGCTGCACGGCCTGCGTCAAGCCTATCACTGGTCAGTATAATTCTAGATGTTTCCGCTCTCTGCCCTTATTATTAAAATAAATCAAATTAAAATCGCGTCCTACCGAATTTCCATGCACCTCGTGTAGCCATAATCATCACTGATGGTCAGGAAAGTAACTATTTAAAAGCTCAGCAGTCTGTGATGATACTATTTTGTCGTTTTGTTTTTCTTTTATATAATTAAAAATGACAACCCAGTAGTTAAATGACGACCCAGTTGGCGCAGTGGACAGGTGTCAGCCCCCTACGCTGTCCTGGGTTCGATTCCCGGCAGGAGCACAAATTCTTTCCCAAGGGATATTTGTGCTTCTGGTTCTGGGTGTAATGTGTGTGTGATGTGAATGTTTCCGACACCCACGATACAAGTATTTGAACTTAGTGTAAAGAACAAAAGAGAATTTAGAGGAAAAAAAAGCACTGCTCTCGTCACCCTGAGAAATAAATCATACTATACTAATTACAATAAACATGACCTATTTTAAATGCTAAAATCTCACTTCCAGGCATCGGCGGCACTCGCTTCATCTCGTTCGAAGACCGTCACTGGCACAACGACTGCTTCATCTGCGCGCAATGCAAGACCTCCCTCGTCGGCAAGGGCTTCATCACCGACGGACAGGACATCATCTGCCCCGAGTGCGCCAAGCAGAAGCTCATGTAAATACCGCGCGTATCTCTATCCAATCGACATCTGACTATCACTCCAATACTGCTTATATACAGCTTATTAGCTGTTATGGCAGCTATTGTATAACTCAAAAGCAGCAACTGTTATTAAACATATGTTTCTTAGAAGCAGCATACATGCATATTAATCATTTTATTGGATAATACACTGTGTTTCAGTTATTTAACAATTATTTCTTAGTAGCAGCATACATGCATGATTATTTTATTAATACCTATAATTTTCAATCAGTTGTTTAGATCAACTGTTTGAGAATGATCAGTGGCTGCTTTATCAAAAAAAAAACTTTGAGTATTTAATGCTGCTTACTATAGCATCTGTTTCGTACAGTATAAAGATTCTATGAACTGTCACTAATGAATAACCTCTGATAGTCAGTGTCGATATGGACAAGCACTAACGCTTAGATACACGGGGTGGCACATGAGTTTCTAAATTGTCGATTTTAACCAACGATTCCTTGTAACTAAATCATCGACATTTGTATCCCTAGAAGATGAATAAACGAATTTAGCTCTCATGTGTGATACTACCCACCCTTACATTGGCTTGGTCATACAACGGTGGCATAGCAGTGTCTAATCGTGTATATTGCTTGTGCAGCGACACAGCCGTACTACCGGCAATCGCTCGCGCGCGCGACTGGTGTTCGTTCAAAACGCAAGACACGGAGAGCGACCAGTTATTCGACGCCACTGACAAAATTAACTTTCGAAAGGTCCGACCGGACCCTAGAACTTAGACATTACGATTCATTTTATACAAAACCCTGAAAAAAAAACGAAAATCACAAAAAAATGTGAAAGCACAAAATTTATTTCTCGCTTTTCTACTTGACTTATTTATATATTTTGATTATATTTCATTGTCACTAATATTTTTTAGTATATTAATTCATATTTATTTATATTTTATCTATGTATTTATCACGCTAATTGCCATATAATTTTGCTTTGGCTGTTGTATTAGTCCTAGAATTTATTATTATGAAAATATCTAGTGCGATTCACACGTTGCCTTAATAACATATCTAAGTCAATTTCGAGGGTATATATATATATTTTGTGTTGTAATATAAAATGACCGCATTATTTATAAGTATTGTTATGCAGATCTTGCCCTTCTTTCCTCTTATTCGTCAATCAATGTAGGGAAGGACAATCGGTGAAAACAAGATTTATAAGTAAAGAGGTTTTACAACAACGTCTGGTGTTGCCAGATGCATCCCAATGTATTTATATGCTTGTCATATAACATAGTTTTAAGAGACGTATTCAGAGTAATGTAATTATGTGTTTTAATTAAGTATTTATTAAAACGGGAGTTAGCACTTATTATTCGGGCGCAGCGGCGCTTCCGTGTCACATAATTTGAGATTTTAGCGTAGTGTTGCCATGCGCCGCCGCGTACCTCTAACACTTTTAATTTAAGCGACATCTAGTTTTACTAATAAAAAAAATAATAAAAATATTTTTGTTCTCGAATAAGCAAACTTGTTACAATGATGTAATTGAATGTTATCGATATTTTTACATGATAAATAATATTTGTTAGATTTAGATCCTCGTATGTAAGTGACAACACCTGTGTTTGAGATTCTGTGCTGACCACGTAATGGGGGAACATTTTTAAAGGTTACTTGTTAAGGGTTAAATTATTCGAATGTTGATTATTAATTTATAATAATGTACACTTAAAATTGCTTAGCTGTGTGATCTGATTAAATATTTGTATCTATCTACCCATAGATTGTAAACTATGAAACTGAAATAAACGATTAAAAGTATATTGGTTGTTTTTATTTATCTCTCTACCTCTTTGAAAAATGCAAACTAATAACATAAACGCTTTCACACTCAAAGCCCCACACAAAGTTGGATTACTTGTATCGTGGGTGCCGGAAACATTCACATCACACTCACAATCACAACCAGAAACAGAAACGCAATTTTTCCATGTGGAGAAAAAATGTGTTCCTGCCGGGAATCGAACCCGATACCCTAGAAGGCGAACGCCCATCAAACTAAGCCAACGGGCAGTTCAGGCAATGGATCAAACTAATGGATCACACAGCCCCACACTAAGTTAGATGACTTGTGTCGTGGGTGCCGGAAACATTCACATCACACACACAATCACAACCAGAACCAGAAACACAAGTTTGCCTTGGAAATAAAACTCGCATAGTGAAGGTAATATATCGGGACTTAATCGCGCTAAAAACTATTTTTATTCACCTCGTCGGCTAAGTTCTCGATAAGACTGACGACTATTCATCTGAAAAATAGTTTTTACCGCGATGAAGTCCCGAGATATTGCCTAAACTTTGTGTTCGAATTGCGAAAGTTTAAAAGTTATATTGGATCACAGTTTCTTTAGGCCCTACTATAGATACGGAAAACAAACTAGAACTCATTAGAAAATAATAGCTCGGAAAAGTGCAGCTGATATATATATCTAATCTTTAAACGAGCAATTCTTGTATATATATATATATATCTGTGTAATCAGGATCTCGGAAACGGCTCCAACGATTTTCATGAAAGTTACAGATTGGGGGATTTGAAAAACCGGGTTTAAGAAACTATCAACGCCATCTTTTACGCCATGACCGATGTAAAAAAAACTGTTTCTACTCGACACTAGATGGAGCTTTCTGAGGCTACAAATTCAAACACATTCTACCAAAAGCAGAAAACAGTCATCCGGATATTATGTATATAATGCAATATAAATGTCGCCTATAAAGTGTAGTCTTTTGTCATTGGGCAATCTTAAACTATCGCTAAACTAAAAGCTTTACATATTTTATTTTATCATAAACAAAAACAAACGCATTCACACTCACAGCCCCCGATACTAATACACTTTCCCCTTCGGCAAAATGGAAGGGAGTTCGATTAGTTTCAGCTATACTAGAAGACAATCAGCATAAAGATAAAGGGAATATAATAAATATAAATCAAATTAAATTCTGATATTCATTAAATTTTAATAAATTAAAATCTATAATTAAAATAATATAAAAATCAAAGCTAATCTAACTTCATAAGAAATAGTTTGAGCTACAGCTCGAAGACCTCCTAATAATGCATAATTAGAATTAGAACACACTACGTTCAAAGACTTGTACCATAGTAGAAAAAGTAAGTTGTTTTCATAGAGTGGTACCAAACGCGGCTTGTATGTGTGCGCGGCCGTACGCACGTGCCTCAGCACGCACACTATGACAACAAACAGAACGGCGAAGACGACACGAGCCGGGGTCGCCCCCGCGCTCGTCGACGCGGTCGACGACATTTCGCCGTATTCGAGCCATTCGCCACGGGCCTTTCCGCGCAGACGGGTGTCGCGTGACGCGTGCTGAGTTGCGTGCGCGCGTTTATCTATACTAATATTATAAAGAGGTAAAGTTTGTTTGTTTGTTTGTTTGTTTGTTTGTTTGTTTGTTTGTTTGTTTGTTTGTATGTAAAAGGTAATCTCTGAAACTACTGATCCGATTCTGAAAATTCTTTCACCAATAGATAGCTACACTATCACTGAGTGTCATAGGCTATGTTTTGTCGGGATAGAAATTAGTTATCAGTTCGAAATAATAATATTCGTAAGACAAGTCGGAGAAAAATTTGCTAACTTTCCGCTTTATCGGCGTACGCTGAATAAACGGTAAGACATAGTTGAATACAGTGTATGGCAAAAATGTTGGCCTTCATGAGTTTTACAAAAAAGTCCGCGACAGCATATATCTAACATGTATGTAGATATAGCTCAGAAAAAATACTTTTCTTTTTTAAAAATCTGAAAAAAAAGCGGCCTATGTTTAGTTGGCTTTTTGAGACATTCAGTATTAATCCTTATCAAAATAAACTATTTCATCGTCTTACGTAGTTCATGTAGATACATTTTGCTTTTTACTGCATATGATTTGGATAAATAGTCTATGAGAAATCGTGAAATTAGTTTCACGGGAGCCCGCCCGTGAACGGGACGGGTCAGAAATATACCGCCACGTACTACGAATTCCTGCACATTAAAAAATAGCGGTTTCTATTTCGTTGGCTTTTTTTAAGTATTTAATATTAATCCTTATCAAAAAAACCTATTTCATCGGCTTACGTAGTTCAGGTAGATGTAATTTGCTCTTTACTGCACATAATTTGGACCTATAGTCTAGGAGAAATCGTTAAGTTTATTTGAGGGTGAAAACGGTGGATCACAGAATGAAACAGTTACTGCGTAATCCGGCATACGTCTATGTTTTGAACCGACTAACATAAGAAGGAGGATATAAATTCGACTGTTTTTTTTTGTTTAGTCTTATCATTAAACTTTGAACTGCCCGCTAGCGTAGTTAGGTGGGCGTTTGCCTTTAAAAGCACCGGGTTTCATGCCCGGTGGGAACACAGGTGTTTTCCCACGGGAATTTGTGTTTCTGGTTTTGAGTATGTTGTGAATGTTGTGTGAATCTTGGATGTTTACTGCCCCTTGATACAAGTCATTGAACTTAGTGTGGGGTTGTGAATGTGAAAGCGTTTATGGGTATGTTTTTTAATATTTACTACCCGGCCGACGCCGGGCGGGTTGTTCCTGAACTTTGAATTGCTCGCTGGCGTAGATGGGTGCGCGTCCGCCTTCAAAGCAGCGGGTTCGATTACCGGTGGTAATTTACCTAGAAAATTTCTCTCCACGAGAAATTTGTGTTCCTGGTTTTGAGTATGTTGTGAATACTTTGTTAATCTTGGATGTTTACGGCCCCCGATACAAGTCATTGAACTTAGGGTGGGGCTGTGAATGTGGAAGTGTGTTTCTTTGCATATTTTTTAACCGGGCGACGCCGGGCGGGTCATCTTTTGAACTGTCTACTCGCGTAAATGGGTACGCGTTTGCCTTCAAAGCAGCGGGATCGATTCGCGGTGGTAACAGAAGTTTTCTCCCTACGGGAAATTTGTGTTCCTGGTTTTTAATATGTTGTGAATCTTGGATGTTTACGGCCCCACGTTACAAGACACTGAACTTAGTGTGGGGCTGTGAATGTGGAAGTGTTTATGTGTAGATTTTTAAACCGGGCGACGCAGAGTGGGGAATCTTTGAACTTTGAACTACCCACTGGCGTAGATGAGTGCGCGTTCGTCTTTAAAGCAGCGGGTTCGAATCTCGGTGGGAACACAATAACAAAAGTTTATTCCCCACGGGCAGTTTATATTTCTGGTTCTGGGTATGACATGAATGTTGTGTGTGTGGGGTTAATTGTTTACGGCCCCACGACACAACTTATAGTACTTTTACAGTGAGGCTGTGAGTGAGAAAGCGTTTATATGTAAGCTTTTGTTTACCCGGGCAACGCCGGGCGGGTCAGCTAGTATTTTGTAAACAGATAGGTAAAGTTCATATACCTACTTATAGTGTAACCTACTTTACGTGTTTATTCAATTTATGTAGGTTTTTAAAGTGAAAACTTCTATAGGCACTTTTTGGGTGAACAAAAATCATGGAACTCGCATCATCGTCACCGACGGCCAATATTATTGATTTATTGAAGCCTACTTAGCTATATTAGTTTTCCTTTTAACTTCGTTATATATACTACCGTGATTTCTTTTCACATATGCAAAACAATATTTTTTTTGACTCTGTCGGCGGCTAATATGCAAATGAAATCGTATCTATTATACCACCACATTTTATACTATTTTATTGTACCTAACTTGTTGGTTTGTTAAAATATACAATTTACCTATAGGTACCTTTAAAAGTCGGAGAAAGTGACAACCCTGCGTATTCGGCTAGAGTAGGCATTTGAATCTCCTACGGGCCTCGAGTCATCTTACTTATATATTTCTACTATGCTTGTACTGTGGGTGCCGGAAACATTTACATATCACTCACAGAACCAGAAGCACAAATCTCCCTTGAGAAGGAAAAGTGTGCTCCTGCCGGGAATCGACACTTGTCCACCGCCAACTGTGGTCGTTATCTTGACAGGCTAGCGTTTAAACGTCATTATCTCACCTAATGGTGATGACGTGTTCGAGGACGGTAGACACGTTCAGCCTATAATGACTAATGTCAATGTAATTTATTACAATTTAAAACTACCTATCATATAGGTATTAGGTATATAGGTATAGGTACAAATTATTTGCAACGTTCAACGTAAAAAATACTATTCGGATTCTGTGGTGGCATGCTTTGAAGGTTTTGATAGCAATTATGGTGATTAATAATTTAAACGCAAGCAAAGATAAAAACCGACTACACCGCTTCATTTCCGTAGCCCTTGATCAGATTAAATTAATTAAATACGCATTATTGAAGTTAACTTAAAACTACTGGTTCAATCTTAATCAAATTTGAATGGGAAAACATCAAAATCGGTTCACCCAGAAAGAAGCTATGAGGTAATACATACGCATACAAAAAAATAAAAAACACTCGAATTGAGAACCTTCTCCTTTTTTGAAGTCGGTTCGGTCGAAAAGATAAAGCTGACCTGATATGCTGCGACGGCGTACCTGGCAAGTCCTAAGGGCTGCCAGCATAAGTCTTTTCGTGACACTTCAACTCCACTGCACTCGCGAGTTTCCTTAACACACCCGTTTCGTGCACACATAGATTTCTTGTCGTTTAGTCCGCTGAATCGCGGTACGTGTCGTAGTAAGAGAGAAACTAGACAGAATTTTTCACAATAGTTACTCTTACTTCTTATGTGTATATCCGGTGAGGAGACACAGCGCACATCACTTTATTGAAGGCCTGATGATGTATACCTAAGTTCACCGGGTGAATATTGCGGTATAGACTACCGCAATGTTCACCCGGCGCTTTTCAAATTGATGGACAGCTCAAAGCTTCAAAGCTTAGTCAGCTTGACTGGCTGGCCGTAAAATCAAACTAGAGGCGACGAATGCAGCGAAAAATTATAAAAAATTAAGGGTAGAAATAGCCATTAATTGGCGCGAACAGATGCAAATATAAAAAGATTGCTCACAAATATTGATTTTTATTTTGTCATATCACAATTACCATTTTACAGTAAAATAAATAAGTTTTGCTTAAAACTAATAGGAGAGATATAATCTTAGATATTACAGCGAACACTATCGCGTTTCGTAAAAAATACTTCACATGACTATTTATTTACACAATATTGACAAAGCTTATTTAAAAAAAACGTATGTATAGTGCATTTGTATTTTTATACATTTTAAAGTAAATCTGATTTCATTTTTGTCAATCCCACAATTATGAAGTAGTTAAACAATATTTAAACATACTAGATCCTAAGGGGGGTCCATTAATTAAATGAAGCGTTTAGGAGAGGGAGAGGGTCGAGCCGAACCTCACCCAATATCAAGTGAGGGAGAGAAAGGTCTCGAAAATATCACGTAATTTTTTGAAACAGTGAAAATTTTAAAAAAACTGGGTTAAGTAAAACAGTTTTTTTTGCAATTTTACACTGTTTCTTGTCGAGACCTTTCTCTCCCTCCCTTGAGATTGGGTGAGTTTCGATTAACTATGATATAATCTACAAAAACAAATAAAAAGTCATCATAATCGATGCATAGTTTGCTGAATTGTCGCGCAACATATATACAAAAAAAACATACAATTGAATTGAGAACGTCCTTTTTTGAAGTCGGTTGAAAATAGTTTAAGCGCGACTTAGTATCGAGATATTACTTAAACTATGTGTTCGAATCGTGCAAGTTTAAAACTCATAAAAATTATGAGTAAAATTTTTGCAATATCTTTTTACGCCGTGTTCTTTTTACCCGACTGTCAAGGAAGGGTTATGTTTTTAGCGCGTAACTTTTATGAACATTTGTAAATTTCTTAATTACTTCGTATCTTCCAAAGGCTGGATGGATTTCGACGGTTAAGGTATCGTTACATTCGTCTTAAAAACCCAAGTGTACATAGTTTAAAAAAAAATGGCGGATATTTGGCGCGAAATAGTAGTACATACGTTAATAAAAAAAAACCAAACCTATCAAATAGGGTATCTTAATGGCGGAAATTAAAAGGGAATTACACAAAGTTGCAACAAAAGTAGGTTCACATTTTTCGCAGTCCAGTTTTTGAAATTATAGGTTTTTTTGGATATAGTCTATAAATTTGTACGCTTACCTATGCAAAACATGACGATCTATTAGTAATTTGTATGACCAATGTGCTTACTCATATGAAAATTTGTGTTTGTTAAATTTTCTCATGTTTCACAAGTAAACTATCTTTATCGACTTGTTACATTATGTTCACAAGTGAGTTAATTGTACCTACCCTCTTTAAGAAAAAAGACAAGATATATATAAAATGTAAAGTAGAAAGCTAAGAATCAACTGGCATACTTATAACTAGTTCCTTAATCTGTCCCGAAGTACTTCTGCCCGAAGTGATTTGGAGCCACGGGATGGAGTTCAGAGGTGAGGATCTTCATCTTCGGCACGTAATCGACTACAGCCTGGACCGCCGCGGGCGTGCAGAATAGGTTCGATAGAATTATTCGTTCTTCTTTCACGCCGTGTTGCGTTAGAACGTTAACTGCCTGTGAAAAAGAGATTGTTATTTTGATTCCCTGTTGGCTTGGTTGGTTGAACGTTTGCCTTCTAAGCAGGGTTATCGGGTTCGATTCCTGGCGGGAACACAAGTTTTCTCCCCATGGATAATTTGTGTTTCTGGTTCTGGTTGTGGTTGTGTGTGTGATGTGAATGTTTCTGGGTGTGATTGTTTGTGTGTGTGATATGTAAATGTTTCCGGCACCCATGAGATGTATCTCATGAACTGGGCTGTAGCCTGGTGACAGACGGACGGACAGCGGAGTCTTAGTAATGGGGTCTTTTGCCCTTTGGGCACGGAGTTTGTGAACATTGCAATAGTTATGGACTAATTCTGGAACCTAAGTGACTTTGGGATACTAAATAACTATTAACATTACCTGTTTGACAGTATTCCCCGTAGACATGATGGGATACATCAGCAGTACCTGTCTACGAGCTATGTCTTCAGGAAACTTGGCGTACACCACGTGAGCCTCGTGCGTGTCTGTGTCACTTTCTACCAAGATCTTGCCTATTCGGATAGAACGGCAGCAGTCACGGAGACCCTGGAAGTGTATTGACATATTTTGTTTAAAGGTCCTATTTATTGAACAGCTCATTGACTTAGTTGAGTGCACTCTCGCATTCTAAGCAGCCGATATTGGTTTCAATTTGCGATGGAAACACAAGTTTTCTCCTCATAAGAAATTTGTGTTTCTGGTTTTGGGTGTGATGTTAATGTTTTTGGCACCCACGACACAAATCATGGAAACTAATGTAGGGGGCTGTGAGTGTGAAAGCATTTAAAGTGTTTTGACATTTAACTACCTTCTATGTCCTAGCTTTTACTATAGTTCAAAATTAAAATTCTAAATTGTTTATTTACATGGGCCCCAAAGAGGCACTCATGAAAGTTAATTCTGTCAGATTCGCAAAAATACAGCATTTATAGCATAATAGCAGTAAAGACTATTATAGCATAATTGACTGACTATTCTTTTATGATGTCGACATATACAAATTCTAGTCTCGTAATATAGAATCAAAATCAAAATCGTTTATTCACATGGCACTAGAAGGCACTAGAAGTAACTTACTCATGTTGAGTAAGTTAATAGTTGAGTAAGTAACATGGACTTGAACTACTGTTCAAGTATTGTGAGTGCTCTAATCATCTTTTTGTCGCTTGGTATGTCCCTCTCCAATACACACAATACAATACCAATTGGGCTAAGTGGAATAAACATCGAAGTTGTCATAGAAAATTTAAAACCTTTTTAAACCTGGCTAAATTCTCTTTGGGGAGAAATTTATGGTCCCAATGGGAATTGAACCCAACCCGCTGCTTACAGCAGACATGCAATTACATTAACCCTATCTATAACCCATTAAAAGAAATGTATCTACTTGCACTAACCTGTTCCATAGCCTCTCCTGATCTAACAATGGACACCCCGCAGTTCCCCGCTCCATACTTAAGTCCTTTATACAGAGCTCCGGTGGGTGTCACCACCTCACAGTCCGTGAACGGCAGCTTGTTGAGACTCTCTTCAATAACGAGGCGAATCAAACGATCAGCGTAGAACTTAAAGTCGTTGCGATTTGTGTTTCTGGAAGCAGATTAATTATTATTTCACGCTTACTAATAGGATTTTTTGGTGCCATTGGGAGAGACCTCAGTTTTAAACGAAAGTTTTGTGGCTAGCTCTTCCCTGTCATAGATATACCAATTATGTTACTTATGTAGAAATAATATGTAGTTCAGTATATTAAAATACAATTTGAATGAAAATTTTCTACATCGAATGTTTTATTATCATCTACCATTCCCTATAAAAAAAATATGGTTGTCTGTAAAGTCGGTTTACGGACGATAATTTTGCGTGGTAACGTCATAAGACGAACACTTGAGCCGATCGTGCCTCTCTATCGCTTCACGCTTGTTCCGCGCTCTCGCTTGCACGCTCAGACTCAGGCGGAACGTGACACTTTTTCGTGCGTGCAGCCGGTCTTCATTGATTTATAAGACGTTATCACGTCAAATCATTAAGTAACATTTAACTCTACATTAACAGAAATTACTATAATCTCAAAGTAGTGTTCAGGTTTGTAACCTCACTTACTTGTCGCGGAGAATGGTCTGCAGCTCTTTAACGTTATCATTTGACGGTAGAAGAGTCAAGCTATCTCCAAAGTGATCCTTAACCTCCTCGACGCTCCACTGCCTGATGTCGTTGTCGATTATTTCCATTGTTTTGTACAAAAATGCGAATTTACAATTACGTTTCACAAAACAACAAACAGCATGAAGAAACAGTGAAACAGCTGATAATTACAACTTGCTGATCCGTCAATGTCAAATTATTTGACGTACGTCAGATTTCGAATTGAAAACACGTAGGGTATCTCTGTTGCGATCTGTTTCAATTCGAAATTGACAAAACTCCGAAGAAATAATATAGGGGTCAGCCCCTATATTATTTCTTAGGAGTAAGAGACCCCAGGGGTCTAATAGGGAGTTAGTCTTGAGTCAGGTGGTGATTAGACGCCGCTACGCAACCATAATACGGCATAAAAAATGGGACTAGATATACTAGGATTGCGGACAGCTGACATTGCATCTCCCACAAGCGATTAGCGGCATCAGTGGGAGTGGTGAAACAACTTTCTTTATTCACACGTATTATATCTATATACAGATACGAGATAGGCCTATGATTTAGTATACCAAGGATTTTACAGCAAATTTTGTATTCTATCTCGATGGTAGGTACTTTACCCGGTGCAAATCCTCTTTAAATGGGAATCTAAAGGGGATTTTGCCACTAACCCGGTACTTTAGCTACAACAGCTACATAATCTTTGCTTAGGTACCTTTCTTATATGTCAATAAACTGTCATCGGCTAGGATAAACGTAACTAAGTCTTTTTAAAGTGTGTTTTTAATACACATTATAACAACCAAATAAAACAAACAAAATGATTACGCATTAACGCTTTATTTGCCCAGAAAATACAAATGAACGATTGCAAGAATAATTCCACTTTAAGAGAACATACAATGTATCTCGTAGAACCTTTATAACATTTCTGTAGTGTCTCACAAAACATCATTCACAAAAATAGACTTTTTTAAAAATACCTATGGAACTGCGACCGCTAGTTACATAAGATTAATAAATAAATATTGCAAACAGATACGACACTCGTCACTATTAGCACGCAATATCTATTCTTCCCTACACATTACTGAACAAACTATTACCTGCTAAGCTACGTTAGCACTTTGAGCATCTTGTTTTTTTTTTTAGATTACTAACTCGAAGCTTTAAGCATTGTCAAACATATGACTCGGTTGACCAGACCCCCTAATACCTATCTCTGTTGCAAACGGTTTCAATACTAAATTGACAAAACTCCTAAGTACTAAGGTTCATTTTTGATTAATTCAAATAGAAACCGCATGCAACAAAGATACGTAATACGGCTGCTTTTGTCTTTTTGACGTCCGATTACGATAGCTCAATAATTGTGGTTTATATAAATATGATATTTGCGAATTGGTTCGTATATATGATATTTCTTCTTATTGAAGTGAAAACTTGCGGCGTTGTGCACATTTTTTGGGATGGGTAAAAAATGTTAAACTCGCGTCAGAACACGTGACCTGATCGAAAATTAAGACGGAGGGAGAGTAGACCGCCGGGCGCGGCGTAGGAGAGGAAGTAATATCCGCCTCTCTTTCTACCGCGCGGCGAAAATGTATGCCTGCTCCTGCTGTATACAACGTTTATGTTCAAGTTTTCACTTCTGCCGGCACTCCCGGAGTGCAACCCGTTGTTTTTTTTTAATGAAATTTGTCAACCGAGTCGTGCTTGCTAACATTCAAAGGCTGTAGGTACAAAATATGACAATTAAGGCTGTGGTATCGCATCTGCGTCTCTATTTATACCTTAATCTTATGTCTAAACGTTCTACTTCTCTTTAACAACAGTTATTTGTACCGAACCCACATATTGCGGGAAAAAGGTAGGAAGATGATTTGTAAATGCAAGAACAAAGACCCTAACAATAAAAAAATAAATAGTAAATGCCGGATGTCGATGTTTCCCTTCTGTATATAATTAATGTGTTTTAAGTAAAAGTCATCTCTTAGAAACGACTCTTGAAAGAGTATTACTAAAACCAAGGTATTTACAGTAAATTAATTATTAAAAACTAATAATCCCCGATACAAAATATCTAAAAAGGCTTCAAAGCTATGATGTAAGAAGTATCTAAGTCAATTAGATTTACATAAATCGTATGCTAGAACAACCAAAATAGACCATTTTGAGTATAACATTTGTTCTATTATAAGAATTTTCAACAGAGCATCCGTATGAAACTTCTAAATGGTATAAAAATGTATATAATTTAAAACTATAGAAAATAAAAAAACTGTCACAATATGTACTACCGACCGCGATTGCGGCGTTTTAACTGACAACAAAAGTGCATTGCGTTGCATCATGTAAGTAGGCGATGGCAGCACATACCCCGTAACCCATGATTATATCTAAGTCCTCGCCCCAAACGTAATGGTAATGATAACAGTTATCATACAAATTATCTACATTAGTGTAAGTCACTTTAAGCATCAGATTGGGAGATAGATATAACTAGCCGCTTTCTCAAGAACCCGATTGAACATTCCTATTTGTAAAATCCGCGCAGATCTAATTTTTTATGATATTTGAGTGACGATACGGGCAGGTAACTCGTGTTGGTAAGCATCACGCTTGCCTATTTGAGTGCCACCCAGAGTTTTGAACAAAACCCTGCTCGGCAAAACACTGCGTTCTTCACCCTGAGATTTAAAATCTCAAATCTCTATAAGTCCTGTAATTTCACTAGAAACATTGCACTTTAATCCAAAATACAGTAGTTTGACCCCAGACTATTCAGTAATAACAGTAACTATGGACGATGTTTACTTATTTCCCCCAATTTTCACTTGCTTTATTACTTAGACGAATAGATTCAGACTTGTAGAATGTCTGTAGTGTACTTGTAACCAAAGTAGACGTCGCGCTTACAAACAATTAAGAAAGACAAATTACAATATAATTTGTTCCCAAAACGTGTAGTATTCAGACGCTATACGCGACGTGGCTCTCATCTATATGTATATCTCTTTCTAACGAAAGTCGAGGAAATGGAACGTCCGTTTTTTCCGGCTCAAACTTTGAGCATTTAGATGGAATTTTATCGCAATAAAAATCGGATTCAAGAGTAAGCAGGCTGATTATAATTTCAACCATATTACTTGTGACTTCACCATTAATCACTGTACTATAAGAAATTGACCATCGTCTAAACCTATTCCAACACAGGTGTGTAAAATGTATACTTCAGCGTATTTATGTAATAAAAAGGGGGAGTCGTGAACGCAGCTTCTTAGCTTTAAGCTACGCATCCAGCAAAAGTACCTCTTATCTCTAATTAAAAATCATTACGACCCACCGGCGACGACCCAAAGCCGCAGTGGGCGAGTCATTCTGCGCCGTGGGTCCTATCGATTCCCGGCAGGAGCACAGTTTTCCTTTCCAAATGCAAATGTCCCATTAGTGGGTGTGAATGTGATGTAAATGTTTCCGGCACCCACGAAATGTAGGCGTGTGCACTGTGAGTGTGAAAGTGTTTATGTTTGTGTGTTTGATCGCCTGGGTTACAAGATATAACAAACAGTGTTCGCCAGGTCTATCTACAAGAAAAGAATCATCCGAGATTTGTACTTTCGCTCGTCACGCGTCATATAGTTATGATATTACTAAATGATCACAAAACGACAACACCTTTCGTCGTTATTGGACAAAAAGACTTATTAGTAATTTGTATGTGTCCAACGTCACCGTCGTTGACTATTCTCTAATTAAGTCTATGTTCACACTGGCCAGTTTGCGCAACGCACAAAGGCCTCCGCTCAACCAACGTTTTTCCAACGTTTAACCCGTGGAAGCGTCTAACTTTCACTAACTTTCTATAACAATTTGAGTCGTTTTTAACGCGTTTTATTCATTTCTCGTCGAAAGAAATGATAAAACGCGTTAGCGCTTGTTGGCTGTCTCAAATGTTTTTGAACTCAATGATTCTTAAAAGAGGTAGATAGGTTATATGCTCTGCAACTTGCATTTGAATACTCAGACAATAGGGATTATGCATAATATTCAAATATAGATCGAGTTTTTCCAAATCTTTATAGATATAGAATTACACCAGTAACATAATATTTTATAGTGACCGACCGAAAGTTCGGTTTCGGTTAGTTTCGGCCAAGAAATCTAATTTCGGTCTTAGTTTCGGTTTCGGCCAAAAAATTGCCGAAACTTTCGGCCGCGCCGAATAACGAGTGTTCGCGAAATATCGTGGTCGTTCGGCCAACTTCGCGTCTAACACGTTATTATTAAGTATTGAACTTCGGATTGAGTTTTACTTTTAACTTTAAGCGACAAATAAAAAAGGATATTCAATTCAGATTTTTCTTGGATTTGAGTGTTTATAGGTAATTGCAACCAATTGGTAAACTTACATACAAGTGTCGGTTTCGGTTTCGGCCGAAACTGAGAGCCTGACCGAAGGATCGGTTTCGGTTTCAAAACCTGTTTCGGTCGGACACTAATATTTTATTTAAATGCTTTTTCATTATGAATTTAATGAATGATAGTGATAAAAAAAGAATGTTAAATTCAACATAGCTAACGCACGCTATTGGCTAGACGGATTCGTGACGTCATTTCAAACATTTTTGAAGTCAATGATTGGTTAAATTTCTTTGACGACAGCCTCGATTGGTTGGTCACAGACTGGACATCAAAATGGCCGCGTTTAAAATTGAACTAAAAATTTTAAATAATTATATATGAAATGTAATGTTTTTACTATGTTGTATGGTATGCATAATCCAAATTAGCAAACGAGTGGTCAATAACGAGTTGTATGCGACAGCATTAGGGCTTCAAGCACGTTCGTTTCGTACACGTATTTAGTAACTTTATTAACCATCTCTCTTTTGCTCACTAATAGATTGTTTGTATCTTGAATAGGACCTATTGGCAAGGTGTGGACAGATATCCATTGTTATTAAATGTTATTGGTGTCATTGCAATATTTACCTGTCCAGTGTGTTGTGTATTGTAACCTATCAACCCCTTCCTTAACTTATTTATATCATTGGTTGAACCTTATCGTAAGGACCTCGTTAATCGTTTTAATATTTGATCTTGTACGCGCGATCAGCGCTATAATATATCCTTGGTTTTCTAAGATCTAGTTTCGATTATAATTTAAAACTTTATTAGATTTTATTTTAATATGGCGGCATGGACAAAGCGTTTCAACATATTTGTTACCGTGTCGTCCTTGGAAAACCAAGTATATAGTATTTTCATAACAATTATTGCTTATTCCACTGTTGGGATACACTTTGTGCGCTTGTCTTACAAGCATGGAACAAAGTCTCCCCAAACGGGACGCCGCGCAAGCAAGATCACATTACAACTACCCTCTTTAAAAATAAATTATAAAAAAACATCACTCGTTTTTAAGTAATAAATACACGATAACAACAAATTAGCACTGCTTTTATATCGACGTGTCGAGAATTGTGGAACTTCTTCGTCAACAACTAAATATAAATATTATAATGTTCATTGACGTAATTGTACAGAAGTACAAACATTAAATCAATCAATACTAGTAACCTAAATAAATATGATGTAGTTATGTTATCTAATCGTTGTGAGGATTTATATAAATAAATACCCATACTTTATATCATGAAAATTATAAGTTAATTTAAGATTTCTAAGCCAACTGTTTAACAGACAAGGAATTCGAGAGGAGGCCGCGAAAGCTCCTAAATTTAAATTTTGAGACATTTCGGAGCCTCCTTGGTACACAAAATAAAATGCCAATAATTTGAACTAACATTTCCTTACAAATAAAATGTGTTGTCTTCTCACTGTCTATTAAGAGGATCTTACTAAAAAAAATTAAAAAAAAATCAATAAAAATCCCATATTACAAAAAACTTACCAAAATTAACAAATTCTTGTCAAGCCATATAAAAGCATTTCTATACGCTAACAATATTTATTTAACGACGTTATCGATAAAAAGTATCGATGTTTTGCATCGAGTCGATGAAATAAACTTTGTTAATGCGATGGTGGCGACCCCAACGCGTCCACTTTCCATCAAAGTGAATTATAGCCATACAATGGTTTATATGAACGTAGCGTGCGGAGATAAAGTATAGATTATCTTTGTATGCCACGTGCAAATAAATCTTTGTATCAACAGTACATCAGTGGACCGCCCGCGTAGCGTTCTACCATGGAATGTAACTCGTGGACCACGTGGTGTCGACGATTCGGGTACACAAGCGATATCGATAAATCGAGTCACTAAAAAAATACCACATCGTAGGTAAATTTGGCTCATCTATTACAAAGACTTGTAAAGAAAGTGTGAAGCAGGCGCATATACGACAGATCGAGCTATTTTTCCAATTCGACCTATATACACATCGTCTTTAATAAATCTTCTCTAATTTGGTACACAATTGTATTGAATTGTTAAACGTGAATGAAACGCTAATAAGGTCATCCATAATGAGACACGTTGTCCCGCGTCCGTGTCCTATAACATAACATTATAACTACTAATCACATAACCATCGGTGCCCCGAATCGTCCAACAGCAAAGTAAATAACAGCCATAATCTGTACACTAAATCTATCACAAAGTGACTAGTGCGCGGCGACGATGCCGTTCCTTTGCCGCGGGTAACCGTTGAATTTGTTCTCAACGGGAATGTTATTCTGCGGAGGTTCGATTTTGGCAGACTTTTTCTTCCCCGGCTTGGGGGATAGATAGGCTTTGTAGAAGAACTGGGCGAAGAGGACGAAATACGAGAAGTACATGGCCATGGAGAGTTTGATGTTGATTTGGCTGATGTGACACGAATGGGGAGGCGCTGTGGTCATATAGTTGTGGGCCCAGATGTTTATCGCACAGCCGACGATCATCTGCGTTAGTTGCATCGCCGTTATGGTCATCGCGAGGATCTTCGGCGGGTACTTCCCCATGCTGACTAGGGCGAAGTATGAGTACATCACGCTGGAAAGGAAAATGTTATGCATTACATAATGAAAAAAGTACAAATAGAGTGAGGTTTTTTTCGGGTCGGATTATAGTCGAAAGATGTGAGCTTAAGTCAAGTAAAACATGTAAACAATTTTCTCGACTGCATTGGAACTTATTGCTTCTCGTTATCCAAAAGTACAGGTAGTATGCATATTACTTGATGAATTTATTTCATTATTTACTAAAAAACATTCATCAAAACAATTAATTTCTTATCAAAATAAATACTTGGAAATGCAATCAGGTTCGGGCAATTTGAAATGCAACAATTTTGACGTTCTTTTTGTGACTTCCCAGACCAATCTGAACTGCTTTTAAGGAAAGTCGACCAATCATTGACATAAAAAAATGTGTGACCTGAAGTCACCAATCAGTCTAGCCAGTAGTTTTGTCATTTGAATTTCCCATGCATTTTATCGTTTTTTATTCATTAAAATTCTCTAAAAAGCATTCAAATAAAATGTTATGTTATAGGTGTAATTATATATGTAATCTATAAAGTGCCTCTTGTAACAGGTTTGGAAACTAAAACAAGCATAGAAACAAATAGATATGTAATACAATTATCTTCTTGCAATAAAGATATTTGAAATATTTAAAAAAATACTTTATTAATATTTAAATCTCACGCACATAGGCTTATCTTCTAAGATACCAAGACTCCATCAATATCACTCCTATTCACTCTTGACTCGAAGACTCCTAGATTATACCGTTCGGGAAACAAAGACGAGGCCAAGAGTCTGGATAGTGGATGTAGATTGTGATTATGTTGGTGAAACAAATAAACCTCAATGTGAGATATTTTCTGCATCAGTAATGTTCGTTTTATAACAGTTATTCTTAGTGAGTTTGAAGCAGCTAAATAATCATTGAACTCGTTTGTTATTCAACAATTCTAATGTAGATGTAGCAATCTTGCCTAGAGACAAGCTCTTCGGCTGCTCACTTTCCATCAGATGAGATAGAGGAGAAATGCTTACCTTCCAAGCACAAAAATTATGTTACATAAATCAAGATCATCATATAATCATGTGCACTTGAAATTTATAAAGATTTGGCTGGGAGACTGAAAGAGTCGACACGTGACCAAAATGCCGGTTTGTATTTTGCACAGCAATTAAGTCTCGCTGTGCAACGAGGTAACGCAGCCAGCATTTTGGGCACACTGCCGACCAAGGACTTTTTGTATTAGGTAAGTAGTTTAGCTAAATGTTATTTTGATTAATCCTACTAATATTATAAATCCGAAAGTTTGTGTGTAAGTGTGTAAGTATGTTTGTTCCCTCTTCACGCTTTAACGGCTGAACGGATTTGCATGAAATTTGGAATGTATATAGATTATACCTAGGATTAACACAAAGGCTACTTTTCAACATGATAATAGCGGGCGAAGCCGCGGGGCACGGCTAGTCTTTAATACATGTTACATAATAATTTAATAGGTATTATATTGCACATCTAATTCCGAGTTTAAGAAAACGTACTAACACAAAAACTAGTTGAGCAGAAAAATAGAACACATGAAAACAAATTTTATCAACATTATGAAGTGCTACATCTGATTTTGTAGGAAAGCATTTACCGTCTATTTTAAAAGCATTCTACTCGTAAGAATGATGTAACGAGCGTTGAATTGAGATGAGAGTGCTATTGGCCATCAATTAGGCACGATTAGCGTGCGTGTGCATCTTTACAATTAGTTAGTTGAGCATGTGTGCGTGAGTGTACTGATGAAATAATTAGAATGTACAGAATTGTTTTGGCAATGTTGAGGCCTTTTACTGACTTCCCAAAAAAGGAAGAGTTACTTAAGTCGACTGTATATTTTTTTTTATTTGTCCTCATATCTTCACCACGTGAGCCGATTTCGAATATTTTTTTTTTAGTTTGAAATATGTTGCTTTCTAATTGGTCTGATTTAAATTTGATCAAGATCTGATCAGTAGTTCTTGAAATATCGTCAATAATGCCTATTTTGTGGACTACTTTGACGATGTTCTCGATTAACCGACTTCAAAAGTTACCTCATAACTTCTTTCGTTGTGAGCCGATTTTGATGATTATTTTTTTATTTGAAAGCTGGTGCTTTTCATGTGGTCTCATTGAAATTTGATCAAGATCCGATTTATAGTTTTTGTGAGTTATAGTCAATAATGCGCGTTTAAAATATTAAATCTGATCAAGGTTACAACGATAAAGCGGTGAAGTCAGTTTTTTCAGCTTTGCTTGCGTTTAATTATTTCTTTTATAAGACGGTGTCGTGTATTCGTCACGTGTATTTTGTAGTAGACGAAATCGATAAGCTGGTCGAGTCCAAATTGCAGAGTCTCGGTCACCGACGTAAGTTCGCAAGTCTATCGGTATTCTACCGTTTACATTTTGGAGAGTGTGCGCAGGAATTACACGAGCTAATTCCCCCATGCCCGTTTTACCATCTAACAACAAGACAAACTGTTAAACGTCATCCATATATGGTTGACATACCTCCAGTTCGCTCGAAGCGTTTTGCTTCTACGTTTATCATCCGTACAGCGAAGGAGTGGAACTCATTGCCCTCGTCTTTGTTCCCCGAACAGTATAATATGGGAGTCTTCAAGTCAAGAGTGAATAGGTACCTTCTAGGCAAGCATGTCACATCTTCGACCGCATCATCGCTTTCCATCAGGTGAGATTGTGGTCAAATGCTTGGCTATCGAACATAAAAAAAAAAAAAACTAATTTACTGATTTTTATATTAATATTATTAGTATTTGAAGCCAAGTAAAAATGTTGATGACAAGATTGACTGACCTGTGCACACAGTAGTTCATTACCACGAACCACCTCGCGGAAGACGTGTACTCAGTGAAGGAGTACCAGGTGTACAGCAGCACGGTGATGTGGTGATACCAGTGCAGGAAGATCAGGGGCTTTTTGCGGAGGACTATGAACACCGTGTCACCCAGTTCTGGCAACTTGGAGAGGACGAACATCCACGTCCAGAAGCCGGACACTTTGTCTTGTTCGATGAAGCTGGAATAGATAGAAAGGGTTCTTTAGGACATTGCTCAATTTATATTACAAAAGATGCATGATGTGATTACAATTAAATAGCTAACAGTTCAAACATCGCTATTTATATATTTATTTACCAACAAGAAACTCGCTCGCGCTGCTACTAGGGTTGAAATTGTTCATGAAATTCGTGGCTCTTTATAAACTCTACACATATTTAATTAACCGATTACTACATACTTTATATAGTAATCGATCAAATATGAGTTTTTTTATGCAATATAATAATAATTTATTGATCATCAAAAAACTTAAGCTCAATTCAATAGATACATTACAAAACATGTTATGTATGCATTTGCAAGGCATTTCTGTTTATAAGAGGTGACCACTGTCTCTCGTGATCACTTCTCACTAGGAAAACCTGTGTTGTGGGATTCAGTCTCTTTCTCACTGTTATTACAATACAATAAACGTAGATCTACAAAAGAGTCTAGTCAAAAGAGTATAGTCAAGCATTAGACTAATGGGTATGTGGTAGTAACCTGTTGTTCTGTCTATCAAAGAATATGAAAACGGTATTTTTCTGACAATAACGCATAGCGTGTCTACTGGATGGCACGGTACACGCGAAGGAAGAAAAATTGGCTAGATTATAACCCCAGTGTAGGCATGTACGGATTAAGTTTATTGCGTACTAAAATGGAAGCAGTAGGATTGATATATTTGGAGACCTCAGTTCGACACCATATATTTAAGTATATTTATAAGTAAGTCATGAAAATATATATAAAGGGTCATGAAAATATATATAATGGGGGCTGAGTCACCCACGTCCGTAGGAGGATACCCCTTAAGTCTGACTCCCTACACGTGGTCCCCGGGTGGTGCTAATCAGGTGACATTTGAGAGGTGGTAGAGCATTTTGTGAGTTGCTCGCCTGGCTTTCTACCAAAGTAGCTTACCACCATCAAGTTGAAAGTCTGCCGCCAAGCCAAATACGGTGTTCCGGAAGTTATCCTTGAGAGCCTGCGTATTCCAGGTCTAGTGTGTTTACCAGCTTCGATCACATCGTCACTTACCATCAGGTGAGATAGTGGTCAAACACTAGCCTGTCACAAAAAAAATAAAAAAAAATAAGCCTATGAGGAAAAGTAAATCCAAATTTAGATCAGGTGTTAACAGTAAACAATCACCTATTTTCCTCATTTAACTCAAAACTCTATTTGGAGTAAATAATTTGGATGTAGGTATTGTATAGTATACATTATGTTAGTATACACAAATATACACACAAAAGCTCTGTATTAATTATATACAATTTCAATAAAGTATAAGTAGACATGTGTAATTTGTTTGCTTACATTCTAACTAGTGTACGCCCTAAGGGGCCTGCGAATGTTGATTTGCCCATACAATCGTAATACCGAAATTAGTTATAATTCAAGCATATATAACACCATACTGTGCTGTTATTCAGATTAAAAACATATTAATCTTGGTTCATAGATAGTTTTTATTCCAAAATAATTACCTAAAACGAAATATAAAACAATTGATTTTCACACATTATTACGACGTAAATGTCGCATCTTTAACTTATTCGTTTTGTATTAAAAACAAACACATTTCTTTTGTCATTACAACAGGAACATAGATTATCATTTCAAGGTACTATTAATGCAAAAAACAATGGCTAAACTTTACATTTACATTAATAATTTTTGGTATTACGGCAACTATCATAATTTGTTCGGTCGGTAGTGCAGTATGCATCAAGCATGGGCACAGTTTTCCAGTTAAACAGAGACAGCCTATAGATCGTTTCACAGACTCCCCGGCCTCTTAAAGGGCAGACTGTTGAAACACTTTAATTTTCAACCGACTTCAAAAAATGAGGTTCTCGATTTGACTGTATTTTTATTCCTTATATTTATATTTCCAATTATGAATCTATTTTGAGTGCGCTCCGCGCTCCGATTGTCATCAGTAAGTACATTACTTACGTAGTCTGACGTAGTCCAACACCAGTAATATTATTTTTAGATTGAATATGCGTAGTTCAATTAACTTAAAAGCTTAAAAATTTGATTAGGTGTTTAGGCAACAATAGTGTATTATTTATTTGTCAATTAACTACATAATAACACGCTCATTAGTCATATTATTTAACCGGCGACGTATAAACAGGTGGAAGCAGTTGAGAAAACATCCGATTTTTCCGTTGCCTTGTTCGTTGTTTGCAATGCAGATGCTGGCAAAGTTGTAGGTACTCTTGGTTGATTAAGAACTTGATGACGACTGATATTCATAAGCACGTAAATACTCTAATTTTGACTTGTAACTTGTTATAAAACAAACAAACGCATTCACACTCACAGTCCCACAGTAAGTGCAAAGACTTGTATCGTGTGCGCCGGAAACATTCACATCACACACACATGACACCCAGAACCAGAAGCACAAATATGCGTTAGGAAGGAATTTGTGCTCCTGTCGGGAATCGAACCCAGGACGCACGGCGCAGAGGGCGGAGACCTGTCCACTGCGCCAATAGTAATTAATACACACAATACCGAATTTCACCAAAATTGGTCCGTTTGACAGTGAAGAAGTAACATACTAAGACACTACGAAACTTTCGCCTTTATAATATTAAATACGGCAAATATTTATGATGGGTTTATATGAGACTAGGCAAGTGAGTATAATTGATGACCCACTTCCACAATCTCATGGGCACATAAAATGCCCTTACATCACTGCAACCCACTATAAAATTAAACCAGGCAATGAAGCTAACTAGACCCAAGTGTCGGACTGCATTTGAAACTTTAAAGGCGACACAGACGACGAATATACTATACTATACTATTTTTTTTTTATTTAGCGTTACAGTGATAATTCTGCGTATTCTTATTTATTTGTATTTTAATTTGTTTCACATTGTTATATGTATTATTCTGACATTTAATTCATATTGAATAATTTTTATTATATCTTTCTTATTATTATAATTGATAATTAATTAATAACATTTTCGACATATACTTATTTTTGTTATCAATAAATGAGTATGAGTATGAGTACTTTTTCATTTCAATATTCATATCTTCAATATCATAATATTGAAATTATTCATTCTCTCGAAAGCCGTCCTAGGTGGCACACGTATTTCTCGATATATTTTGTATCTTAAGATACTATAAGATGAAAACATATAATATTGTCTTCGCCGTTTATGATGTTTTTTTTTTATTTATTTGAAGGGCTTTGTCGCTTACCGACCACATCGCCCTGTAAGAAAATTCAACATAATAATATTATATAATACTATTAACTAAAGCTAATTCGTACATACAAATAAACATAAACTGTTACAAAGGCCGATATCCATACCTCTCATGACAGCTCCAAAGTAAGTACGTCTGTAGGCAGCGTTCCGGGCACACTCACATAGAACATTTTGGACATCTTCTACCACACCACAATCAACACAGTTAGGCGAAGCTACCTTTTTCATTAAAAATCCGAACTTGTTCGATGGAATGTGTCCAGATCGCAGTTTATGATGGTTAATATTAATTGTATTGCGAGCTATATTTTATCTTAGCATTAAATATTATAGTACATTCGTCGTCTGTGACGCCCTTAAAAATCAAATTTACTCGTATCTCTTGTACGCTCATCTCATTTCATCATATTGGTCGTACTACTCGTACTATTACTATATGTAAAAGGGTTATGCAAATGTAAGTGTCAATAAACCAGATCAACAGGTACATTATAACACTTCCGGAATGAGAGTTGCCTGAGAAGTTATATCATGGTTCAAGGTTTTAGTATTTCTTGAAGCAGAGGTCTTTTTTAATCAGTCTTCAAGTCAAGAGTGAATAGGTATCTTCTAGGTAAGCATGCTTCATATTCGGCCGTATCATCGCTTTCTATCAAGTGAGATAGCGGCCAAACGCTTACCTATATGGCATTAAAGTGATGCTATGGTTGGGGATAGTATACACTTGGCCTAGAATGACTGCTGTCAAGGATAACTGCCGGAACATCATTATTAGTGAATTTGGCGACAGATATATCTAAAACAAATATTTTAGAGTTTAATACATTTCACTTACTCTAAGCAAACTTTTAACATGTAAACTTGTTCTATTATACCATTTTTTTTTATTTTTTTTTTTTAAATCATGTTTATCTTTCAGTCTTTTAGTCTTCAATGTGTGCGTTTGCTTCTTTAACGTCTAAGCATGCCTTACTTTGATCAAACCTCGAATATGTAGCTTGTGCTCCAATGACGTCATTAACCACGCTAGCCAAACAAATTTCAAAAGCATTCATATATGCCTTGTTTTGATCAAACCATCAATGTGTGCGTGTGTTCCAATGACCTAACCATTCATCAGTGGGTTAATCAAAACCAAATGTATTTGCCACTAGCGGCATCAGCATGGCGATGGCGCATACTTCGCCGACGCGCAATTTTCCAAATTACGCAACTGACCACTTTCTATTTTCAAACAGCTGACCGTTGGGCATACTAGCTGATATTTAAACTGCGGGCATGGGCAGGTCGCTGATGTAATTTTTCCGTCGGAAAACGATTACCCACTGACATACAAAAATTACAAAATAAGTCAAATAACGTACTAATTATAATAAAGCAAACATACTAAAATAATATGGGTAATCTGCTAAACACTTGTTTTAACAATAAAATATTATTGCACGTATATTTACGTGATGATACGAATTGAAATTGTAAACCTTATTTATGTGTGTGTATGTGTATGTGTATTTATCCAACGACGAAAAAGAGGGGTGTTATAGGTTTGTAGTATGTCTGTGACCGATTTTGATTAAGTTTTTTTAAAGGTGAACTGCCCGTTGGCTCAGTTGGGTAAGCTTTCGCCTTCTAAGCAGGGGAGAACCCTATCGGGTTCTATTCCCGGCAGGAACATAAGTTTTCTTCTCAAGGAAAATTTGTGTTTCTGGTTGTGATTGTAAAAATAAACAAACGCTATCACACTCACAGCCCCACACTAAGTTCAATGACTTGTGTCGTGGATGCCGGAAACATTCACATCATACACACAACCAAAACCAGAAACACAAATGTTCCATGATTGTGGAGGAAAATTTGTGTTTCTGGTTCTGGTTGTGATTGTGTGTGATTTGAATGTTTCCGGCACCTACGACACAAGTCATTCAACTTAGTGTGGGGCTGTGAGTGTGAAAGCGTTTATGTTTATGTCTATGCCAAAACATCTAAAGGTGAAAACTGAAAATCGTTGTTGCAGTTTTCCAGATAAAGCGTCGTCGGGGGAGTTTTCAAAATGATTGATTTTGCCACTTGTAAATTATTATATCATAACAAAAATATTTTTAAGTGGAGATATGCCTCAGAAGGTCACTAAACCCAAAACTCAGTCTCTGAGCAAACCTTGGTTATTAGTGTGGACAGAGATTCGCAAAGGTTTGCACAATATATAATAGATTTTATAACTACAGTTCTTAATTATGCATAATAAATAATATTGTGACATTTCTTTGTCATGAGTTTAAGACTAACAAAAAAGCTAAATAAGTGCAGTATAATAGTCAATAAAAGACTAATAAAATAATATTTATAACCAATAGAACAATTAGCTTTATGTTTGTTTATTATTAACTATCTTCATACCAAATATTATAAAAATCCGTCCAGCCGTTGCAAAAATACTTCGTTTCATACTTGCAAACTCATACAAACTTTCGGATTTATTAGTGTAATATATAATTGATATACGACTGTCTGCTATTCAGTGATTCATATTAAAATAAGCAACTCTATAAAGAAATCGAATTATGGATTCCATTCCAACAGTTTTAAGCGATGGCTAGACTGTAGATTTCTTGGGGAATTCCCGTGTTTTCTTTGGAAATATATGGAACATATATATAATAAAACTGTGGAAATACTATTGAAAAATTACCTATTAAATTCAGTGTTTAATACTTCTTTTCTGCCGCTTGACAATTCAAGAATTTGTTTAAAACTCATTTTAGTATAGTCAAATTCCGTTTCGCATTAAAAAGGTGATACAGGTAAATAAAAGTATCTTAATTGCAAGTGCTATGAGTTAGATAATCTGTGTGACGCAATATGACACATAACCGACGACGAAAGTCAACCACCACCCAACCAGACAAACGTTTGGGAAACAGACCAACATGCTCTTTAAGACATGATTGGATAACAGCTTTAAGCTGTCACACGCACAGCCCCACACTACAATCACACCCAGAACTAGGATAAATAAACGCAAGCAAAGCTTTAAAAAACCGGCTTCACCGCTTTATCTTCGGAACTTTGATCAGATTAGATGTACTAAACACGCATTATTGACGATATCTCAAGAACTACTGATCAGATCTTGATCAAATTTAAATGGGATTTATTGGAAAGCAAACACTTGCAAATAAAAAAAAAATCGAAATCGGTTCACGTGGAACGAAGACATGAGGTAACAAACATTTAAAAAAAATACAGTCATCTTGAGTACCTCCTCTTTTTTGTGAAGTCGGAAGAAAACAAAATTCCCTTTGTGACGAAAAAGTGTGTTCCGGGAATCGAACCCGATACCCGTTGCTTAGGTGGTGGACGTGCACCCAACAAAGCCAACGGGCTGTTCAAAGATATGTATCAGAATCTTATGACTTTCTATCATCATATTACCTATCTCTTTCGGGAATGGTTTCAATTCAAAAATGACAAAACTACTAAAAAATAAGATTCATTTTTGCTTAATTTAAATATAAACAGCTCGCAACAAAGATACGTAATAGGGGGTCAGGACAAAGATACCTATTACTTAAATTGGGATCAGTTTATACATATTATTCATATGAAGCATAAATTAACCATCACTCGCAGGAATTTATCGATTTTAAATTGAAATCAGGCAAATAGTAATTTTAACTATCAATCAGATTATTCGAACAAGTTCAGGGTCCAATAAAAACTTCGGAGAATTCTGACGTCATTACGGCACACCACAAACCACAACGAGATGGTAATCGCTTCTTGCCATATCATTAACATAAATAATACGATACAATATACATGCTAAATCAAACGTTTTTACTTACGACTCCGCACTGGGTCTAATGACTTGTATTGCGGGGAGGGGACAATACAACAAACAACACATTTCCTATAGGGATAGAACCAGTTTCCGCTATGCAATCCGCTAGCTTCGCTAAACCAATGGTAGAGTCGTAGTATGATGTCAATAATAAACAAACACACAAGCGCATTCACACTCGCAGCCGCACACTCAAAATCAAAAATCAAAAATCGGTTGTTCACATGGTCCCCAAAGTGGCACTCATGAAAGTTAATGATTCTACTGCCAAATTCGCAAAATTACAGCCATCTCGAGGAGAACCTGGCAAGAAACTCGGCGGCGCATTTTTTCTCATATTTTTTTTTAAACATTCTTTATCTCTAATACATAATTTTATTAACTTAGGTGTTATTATGGTAGTCGCTAGAAAGCGCTTGTGCAGTTTGCCTCCATTACCCCCACTAAGTTCAAAGACTCGTATTGTGGATTCCGAAATGATTTCCTTCACACACATAATCACACAAAGAACCAGCAAGCATAAATACACTCATGTCTCAATATAAACTCTCCTTTGAGGATAATAGAACTAGTTCGGATTTTATTGTTGATAAGCAGGGGTACCAAGTGCATGTGAGGTCGACTAGGCGGCTAGGCTAAGCAACAGATTTCTATTTTGTGGTAACAATATAAAAAAGGATTAAAGTAAATATAAATAAAAGTTACATTTCGGAAATTCATAACCTATAATTATATATAATGTTAATCCCGATAGGTTATCAGTTTTCTCAAAGCGTTTCGCTTCTAATTTTATCACCCGTACTGCGAAGAAGTGGAACTCATTGCCATCGTCTTTGTTCGGTATAATCTAGAAGTCTTCAAGTCAAAATGAATTGGTAGCAGGTACCTTATAGGCAAGCATGATACTTCTTCGGCCGCATCGTCACTTTCCATCAGGTGAGATTGTGATCAAATGCTTGCCTATAGGGCATTAAAAAAAAGGTTACCTAACAACCTAATCGGGATTAACAGAAAATATAACAAATTAATCGTAAAATTATTTTGAAACTTCGGGTTCCGCGTCTCAAGTAGCTGAATAAAAGTAATTAGAGGAGTAATTCCCTCAAAAAACGGCCGCCTTTTGTAGCCTAATTAGCCAGATAACGGCAGCACTCGGAATCCTTAAAAGCCTCTTAAATATTCCGCCTTGTCTAATTCACTTGAGCCGAGAGTCCGTTTTAATTATTTTTTGCAAGAGTATTAGAAATTTGTACGATTTCTTATTGGAAAATCTATTAAATCGTCTTAATAATGCCATCAATATCAGGCTTTTTTATCATGATATGTTTGCCACATTTGTCCACCTTCTCACCTGATGGAAAGTGGCGTAGCAAACTTTAAATACCCAGTTACGTGCCCGTAAGACGTTAATAATTAGGAAAGGACAATTTCGTCGCTTCAGACAGGGCTTGAGTAGCTCAGCGGTTTGAGCAAAAGGACATGACACAAACCCCGCCTCGAGCGATAATTTTTCCTTTCTAAATTTATCAATATACATAGTTCTACCCAGATCAGTGTTTAATTTTTTCCAATAAATATTATTTTATTTATTTATTTAAATCATAAATACTCACTGTGCGTGACAGTTATACGATGTACAATTAAAATGGTTTACATTTATTTAGGTTTTTTATGCTCGGTAGGCAAGCATTTCACCACAATCTCGCCTGATGGAAGCGAAGATGCAGTCGAAAATGTAACATGCTTACCTAGAAGATACATGATCACTCTAGGACTTGAAGACTCTCAGATTACATTGTTTCCCGAACTATATTATCTGTATTACGTTTGATATGATTTCTAGCCTTCAAGGGCTACCCACAAATTTCGCATATTCTCTATCAAAGTCGTAAACCTTCAAAAACCCGCTCAAAAATTAGCCATTAGCCAGTTCCTTATTAGTGAAATATGTCCATTATCATAATTTACGTTAAACATGTGGGCATAAAGGACGACTTGTTTAAGTTTTCCGCAATATTAGCTTAATTGTGTTATTAAGGCTGATCCATGAGTGAAACAGCGCGCCAGACTGACCCCATTAACACAAGCCTATTTGAACTATATTATCGCGAGCGAATCCGCGGGGTACAGAAGCATTTAATCGTTAACATCTAAGAAACTGTAATCTCTACTATTTGATACGAAGAATTCCATTCATAAAATAATACAAGAATCGTTAAACCTTACTCATATTGGTACATATTTATAATAGCTATACAATATTTTAAGTATTTTTATTTCAAACTTTTTACCTGAACTAACTTTACACTCGCTACAAAAAATATAAAAAATAGAAGTTATACTGGCTCTATACATGTTTTTCATGACGTATACATACTTTTGTTTTTAACATTCACCAGTGGATAGATTACATAAAAAATTGTAAACGAACTATTTTACGTCGAAACCTAAAAATAAAAACGTATTTCAGACTCGAACACGCTATTGCACGTGTCCATCAAACAATTCTTCTCTTACGAATTTATATTTCACCCAGGGGGTCTATTCCGGGCATAATCTTCGTCGCATCAATTCGAACAGTCGTAGTTTGACGACCAGAGTTGACCTACAGGAAACCGCCTTAAAATGGGATTTTGAACAAAAATATGCAAATCAATTCAAACTTTAATGGGTGGAATCAAAATACCTAAATCAATCGAGGACTGAAACGGCAGAGTTGTTTATACTTCCGACAAGTACTTCGCTTCAAAGCTACGAATTGCGGTATTTGTTTACTATTTATTCGACAAGGCCAAATGGAAACTAAAATAGATTGAAATCGTTTCAAATTACGTTGAGAGCAATCGCCACAATACTGTAGCAATTTTTATGCAATGGGGAATATAGAGTAACTAGCTGCGCCCCGCGGCTTTGCCCGCGTAAGTCCCGGACCAGCCAGAATTCGGGGTTAAAAAGTAGCCTATGTCCTTTCTCAGGCTCTAGACTATCTGTGTACCAAATTTCGTTTAAATCGGTTCAGTAGTTTTAGCGTGAAAGCGTAACAGACAGACAGACAGAGTTACTTTTGCATTTATAATATTAGTAAGGATAGATAGTCGGATAGACTGATTCGTGACTTCAGACATGTTTGTAGTAAATTATTGGTCGAATAAGTAACCAGCATTTGATCACGCGCCGCCTCAACCAGGCGAGGCGCTCTGATATATTTTTGAAAATAGAATGAGCTCCCGGTCCCCACGGGCCCAGTGTCTCAACACCAAACGGCTCAAATGCTCACATGTAACCACTCCTGATGTTTCCATATTTTCGCTGTTTGTACTGCTCTATGCGTGTACGGGAAAGGGGGGTCTTGCACGAGCGAATCTCTCGTCTTCAAGCGAATCCAAATAATTTCTCCACGTTTATTGACGGATTTTCGTCTTTGCGGCCTTGTTTTACATCATACCCTGAGGAGTTATACCTCCCAAGAGGCGTTCCCTATCCGCCACCTGCTAACATGGCCTATAGGGACGGAATCAGGCTTCCCCGTAGACGTTATGCTTACTTTTTATAAGGTTGATGACGTTCTTTGAAATTTAAGAGTTTCCACAGAAATTTTATTGCAAATAATTTCCAATGCTTAAATTCGAAAAGTCATATATCTCACCAGGAGTTGCGTGGCCGTTTCGGTTATTTCAAGTTCAACCAATCCAACGATGTCATAAAAAGTACAAAATAATGTGTTTTCGGGGCCAGTTTAAATATTATGTCATAAGTTGCCATGCCCGTCCTAATAACTAACGTAGCCGCAAATAGAAGCTTAGTAAGCGTTGACACATGGACACACCCACAGCCACAAAGTCACGTAAATGGCTCGATTACTTTCGTTTTTAACAAATCAATGTATTGTAAATAAACCAAGTCAAGCTTTTCGAAGACGTCGGTGGGTGACTGTACCGCCCGCACGGCAAATCATTTTAACCGTTTTCGAAAAGGTTACATGACATACGAGTACGTATGTTTCTGAAGATACTTGGCTCGATTAAAGTAATAAAACATTGTTTTCGGTTTTGCACGTTACGCAAGTCGCATCATTCGGTGCAGCTTTCAACATTATTTCTGTCATACAGACATACTGTGATTAAATACATACAGTAACGTTGTACATACCTACAATAAGTAAACATCAATATAACAACATTAATCTTATGTTAAACTTTATAGTTTCTTTAGCTCACAATTTAAATAATAATAATAATAAATGCTTTTACACTCACAGCCCACACTAAGTTCAGTGATTTGTGTCGTGGGTGCAGAAAACATTCACATCACACACAGAAACAAAACAGAAGCACAAATTTCTGTTGGGTAGAAAACTTGTGTTCCCACCGGGAATCGATCCCGATATCCGTGGCGGACACGCACACAACTAAGTAAACGGGCAGTTCGGTTTTAGCAAATGTTAAAATTGTAATTTCTCACAAAAAGTTCTTAAACAAAAACTGAATTGAATCCACTAAGCTCGCTCGAATCTAACATTGTAATACAGAAGCACGATTCAAACGCCCTTCGACGTTCCACAGCCTCTGATAAATAATTCAAACGTCCGTCAGACTTTCATACATGAATACAATATGAAACCCTTCAGAAGTCACGAAAATACCAAGAAGCTACATCGGCCGTGAACTCTCCATCCAATTCCACTCTCGGAATATGGAGTAGTTTTACGGCCTGAAGAGTTTATACGAGGCCGACCACTCCGACCTATCTGCAAATAGTCTGAATCGATAAGAACTCGCGATCCGAGACGAGGCGACTGGCCATCATCGTGTTACTAAAAACTTTTCAATAATTATGGTTAGTTGAACAGCTTTGACTAGAAATTCCCATGATTAGAAAAACACAGGTCAGGGCACTGTAATTCGAGAGGTTAGTCAAGTAAGTGGATGAATGGAAAAGTGAGTATTAATTCCTAATTTTCACTTCCCACTTCCATCATCAGACCCTTGGCAACAAGTGTTATCTATTATTTCACTCGTCATTCCCTATGAGAAGAAGTGAAACCCACTGCTCGCGTCTTTGTTTCCCTAACATTATATTTTGGGAGTCTTCAAGTTTAGAGTGAGTTCTCCGTAAGCAAGCTACATCTTTGGACGCATCATCACTAGCCATGTGATACAGCGGCAAAATGCTTCCCCTATAGGGCACAAAAATATGGTCAGTTGAAAACATTTTCAAAAACACACGTACATAATTGTATTTATTAAAAATATAGAATTGTGTGAGCGAGAGAGAAGACAAAGGGAATATACCCTCTTAACTGAAAATAAGAACAAACATTGTGTGCAAATGACTGAATTTTATAGTATTACTATTTTTGCAAATTACACGTTATGCCTGTATTAATAGGCCACAACGTGTAATTTGCAATAATGTTTTAGGTAACGGCGAGATGGCGGATCTCTTTAATTATACATATTAACAATGGATTATGAATAACATCCTTAGTTATGCATCCTTAATAAATATTATTGACCTCAGATGATTATTATTAACTTGAGTTTGTTATAATATGTGTTAATAACATTATTTCTCGTTCAACACAGGGCTTCTGTAAAACAACTATTTTTTTCAGTTATTTTGATTTAAAAACAATTTCTATAAAACAATCTGAAATTATATTCAGCCAATTTTTTTTTCATTACGATGAAGTAACAAACACAAAAAAATACACGAATTGAGAACCTCCTTCTTAATTGAAGTCGGTTAAAATAGCTTGGATTTTTTTGGGAATAATATATAATACACAAAGGATCGCGATACCCGTATCGTGATATTACGATTTATCTACCAGATGAATTCAAAATGGAGTAATCTTTGCTTAAAATGATCTGCGAGTTACATTTCTCATCAAAAAAATCTAAACACTCCTGAAGTTTGGTTTTGAATGAGTCTTATGATTATTCAGGCGGAGTTTAAATAAAGAGGTTGAACATCATTAAAAAATACTCCCCTTGCAGTTTAGGCTACACAATCATATCATGATCTGGTAGACATCGAGTCACATCTGAACGAGATGAACGGTATATTGTGTCAGTTTCTCTAAGAAATCGTCGATTTAAATCTATTCAACTGCAGCAGCGGCTCTGTATGGTTCAGGGATCGACTGTGAGCGATTCTATCATTAAAAGAAGATTGACGAAGAGTGGCCTGAAAGCTCACGAACCAGTTAAAGGACCAAAGAACAGTAGACCAACGAAGAGCGCGCCTTAACTTTGCACGTGAGCACTTAAATTGGTCATACCTTCAATGGAGTAAAGTTATCTTTTCTGACGAATGTTATCATGCTGTATGGTAACGACGGAAGAAAGAAGGTGTATCGAAGAGAGGGAGAGCCTTTTGCACAGTGCTGAAGTCGGTATTACGGTTATGGGCTGGCCAGCAAAAGGCCCGGATTTGAATCCCATAGAACACCAATGGGATGAGTTGAAGAGATGAGTAAGAGCGAGAGATCCTGGCATTATTTCTTTCTTTTGTTTTAGCGTAAAAAACATGATTCAAAATTCTTTAATGAGAAGTGTATTAACAAGAACCTGTCATAGGAAGTAGCGAAACGGGTCCTTATCTCTAATTTAAATTCTTTCATAAATATTCAGTGACTTTGACCATGCTCCAGAAGAGCCGGACTATCCACAATGGAGCGAAATCGATATCTCGTCGTAGCCGGTTTCTACCGCTCGCTTTCCTCGCTCAGCTCGCGCGTTGTGGTCAACAGACAGCGATATAGTATAGACAACTAACTATACTATAATAATATGTAGTTAAACATCGTTCTGAAAGTCAACATTTGTGAAATTCACGTAATAAGGTTCTAAAATTGTAATCGCTCCTTCCGTTTCGCAACAAAAAACTCATAAACCTCTAGTTTTTCTCAGAAATTGCTTTTAGAAACGGAGGACTTATAATAAAATAATCTTTGGGAAATAAACGCTTTCACACTCACACCCCCACACTAATGGTTACAGGTAACGTTCTCATCACACACACAAATCACACCTAGAATGAGAAACACAAATTGTCCTTGGGGAGGAAACTCGTGTTTCCACCGGGGATCGAACCCAGTACCCGCTATGTAGGTATATAGTGGATATCGCGTCGAGGGTCAGTTCAAATATAGCGTTATATTTATTTACAAATAACTATTAATGAATTCTAAGTTTAAATTGACATTCCAAATTTAAACATCCTAATTTCCCAGTTTAAGAACCTGGCGAGTGGCAGCCACGATTTACACCGGTACGTAAGCACAGACGTGTTTGAGATCCGGACTGGACCGCTGGGAGTTCCCGACTTCTAGTTACGTAACAAAGGTCAAAGACGAACTGAACGGAAACCTGCAGAAAGTTTTGTGTATGTGTTACACGTGTATTATCTTTCAGAGTTTTTGAACAACAAACAAGTCCTATTGATTATTTAGGTGTTTTAAACTCACGAAGAATAACCGTATTCACTATCAAACGAACTTTAAAACGAACATTGCTGATGCGGGAAATATCTGACATTGAGGTACATTTATTTCATTAACACAATCACAATCTACACCTGCACTGATATATCTTTCTGACTAATATTATCTCAGAAATTAGCTGTCACTTTATTTTTCACAATATGGAGACTGGTTGTCGGCATATTAAATTTTGATTAATCAATTAAAGTCTTTAATTACACTCCCATAATTAATACAAATCGATTGACGTCTCTACTACGCCACAAAGGAACAAACATAAATATGCTGATAAACATTATCTTCCTTTGCGTCGTCGTTGCGAAGCGATCAGGTCACGTGTCCATCGTCAGGACGCGAGTTTAAAATTTTTACCCATATAAAAAAGAAAAGCACAACGCCGCTAAAGAAGTTTTCACTTAAAAAAAATCGACTTCACCGCTTTATCTTCGGAACCTTGATCAGATTAAATGTATTAAACATGCATTATTGACGATATCTCAAAAACTAGTGATCAGATCTTCATCAAATTTAAATGGTACCTATAACAGGAAAGCAACAGATTTCAAACAAAAAAATAATTCTAAATCGGTTCACGTGGAAAGAAGTTATGAGGTAACAAACATAAAAAATACATTCTAATTGAGTACCTCCCAATCTTTTGTGAAGTCGGTAGAAAACAAATAGGGTCTCCATTTGTTTAGTAATTTTAATGATCAAGATATACTATGGTATTCATTTATTAATTTTTTCAGAGTCTGAGAATTAATAACTGAATTTCGGAGAATAATTCTATCGAGAAAATAATTACAAATAATATTTATTATTTCCATTTATTTAGATTACATCATAAGGTAAATAGCGTTCAAATATCAAAAATGAAAAATATAATAAAAATCAGTTTATTTCTCTTCACAAAGGTACAAATAGTTATGACTAGGATAATAAAAGCTTTATCTTATGTCGTTACAGAATACTAGATCTTAGCGGCTCAAAAAAAAGTACATAGCGTCTTAATTGTATGATTTTTTTTAAATCCTCGTTAGATTATGAAAATCGTAAATATAATTGTTTTCGCACTCACAGCCCCACACTAAGTTCGAAGACTTGGGTCGTTGATACCAGAAACATGCCCCAAAATGTCCTTTGGTAGAAAACTTATGTTCACACCGGGATTCGAACCCGATATGAATCGAACCCGGATGCGCACCCAACTAAACCAACGCAGTTCAAGTAAGGTATACAATATCATTCAACTTTTCCGATATACGTACCAAACAAGAAATATATGACGAAATATAACAATTGTATCCGCTACGAGCATGGCATGCTTTAAAGCGAGACTAAAGCGCTGGCTAATCGAGCAAACGTTCTACTCTTATGATGAATTCATCTCTAGTGTTTAAGTGACCATTATTTATTATTAGTTGATCATATATAAATATATATAACTCAAAGGTGACTGACTGACTGACTGACATAGTGATCTATCAACGCACAGCCCAAACCACTGGACGGATCAGGGTGAAATTTGGCATGCAGGTAGATGTTATGACGTAGGCATCCGCTAAGAAAGGATTTTGATTAATTCTACCCCCAAGGGTATAAAATAGGGGATGAAAGTTTGTATGAAACTTTGCCAATTTTAAATTAATACTTCTTAACGCGAGCGAAGCCGCGGGCAAAAGCTAGTTGTTAATATACAGCACACTGTGGTATGACATATTTTAATCATACTATTTTTTATTTTTATATATTTTTTTGTACTGACATTGATTTTAACATTTTAATGATTTATACAAATCTTACTCGAATTACAATTGTAAAAATCTAACTATAAGACGTGTAAACAATATTTATCATTACAAGAGTATTTGAGTAAGTATTTGAAAGAAACAGTGAAAAGAAACCAACAAGATTATGTTAAGTGATTAGGGCAAGTTCGTGAGCTCATAATAAATGTATGGGGCAAACATTTCCAGCAGTCGCCCACATAAGTTATTCAGTAACTACCGAACTATCGGGAATGTGTTTACATTACTTTCGTTTTAGTAAAAGGAATTTGGTTAAGGATTTCTTTCATGACATGTTTCGATTAGGTATGTAAGTAATTCAATATCATGAATTACCTATCTTTAGTAACGAAATTATACGAGAGCCAATAGAAAGAGAAAAGAGTAATCAATTATGTCCGTGTTTTTTTGGATGAAAGGTACTTGGTACTGAGTCTTTACATATCTGAACTTGAACTGACATACCTACTATCATTTTCCCACTTTAAACGGTCATATTTCATTCAAACTTTGTAGATTTATCGAGGACCGATGAAAATACACTAATTTGATAAGATTATTCCATTATTCAATTTGAAAAAAAAAAGTAGAAAATAAACTAAAAAACACGCTTTATGTAGAAAACCAAACTAATATAAATTAAGAATAATGTAAAAACAATTAATAAATATATATTAATAATAGTGTAAATAAGAAAAAATATTTTATTTAAAAAAAAAAGCGAGATGTGCTTTTTAAGATATTATCGTATGTGTAAAAGAGCGTTTAAGTTAATTCCAGGAAATCATTCACCAAATCATAATTTAAAAATTTAATTTACGACTGAGAATTAGACTAATTCTTAGTAGAGTAGTAGAGCGTTTTATACTGGAATCCTTGATTTTATCTAGAGTTCAGGTCGAACACCAATGACAAAGTAATCGTAAAATCATAGATGACGAAATATAACATGTGAATCTTTTCAAACCAACATCCTATGTAATACACGTGACCAGCCGCCAAGTACCGAGAACCGTAGGAAATAATGTTTCGACAAACATTTGCACAACCTGTTCACAGATTTATTTACACGTTACATCTCACATCTGCGATATTTGCCTATTTGTCCAATAGGCAATATTGTTTAGGTTATGTCTCGGGACTAAGGCTAAGGATTAAGTCCCGAGATATTACCTAAGCTATGTGTTCGAATCGTGAAAGTTTAAAGTTACTAATAGGGAATGTGATGATTATTAATGATTTTAATTGATTGCTTACGTTAATACGTAACCGAAAATAAAATATCGTACATAAAAATAGTAACATTATACTAAAATAATAAACATTTGAAAGTGCGAGCATGTACGAGCAATTTTTAACGCTGGCATTTTGACGTCCTTTCTATGGTATCTACAATCCAATCACAGTCAAGTAGAGTTGACTAATCAACATATGTGAACTGACATCACGAATTAATTAAGCCGCGCAGGTTTTAAAACTATTTAATTTTAAGCTTTGGGTGGCACTGGACTTGACAGAGGATAAGCAAGCGTGACGGTCGTTTACCATCGAGCGGGCGTTTTGCTTGTCTCGTCTCTGAATTACATAAAAAAACTAAAAGCTATACAGGGCAATATTTTGAGAGGGGCGATGATGGCCAAGTTTGAAATCACGAGAGTTAGAGAAAATTCGTGAAAGGAGTCATGCCCGATTTATACGAAAACAAAAACTGCATATTTAGATTTGTTTTCTTTCTATTTTGTATCTTTTACTTTTGATGGAAAACGAGCCGAATGATTTAAAATAATTAAACGCAAGCAAAGCTTACAAATACCGACTTCACTGCTTTATCTTCGGAATCTTGATCAGATTAAATGTATTAAACATGAATTATTGACGATAACTCAAAATTTACTGTAAATGCGACCAATGGGAAAGCAAAAGCTTTTAAACAAAAATACAATTCAAAATCCGTTCACGTGAAAAGAAGTTATGAAATAACAAACGTAAAAAAAATACAGTCGAATTGAGTACCTCCTCCTTTTTTGTGAAGTTGGTAGAAAAAATACACCATTATTAAACCAATGGATTTTGTTACTGATAAGGATCAATCTTTGCAAACAAATGTATTACCACCCTGTATATCGTGACGTGAAAGATGATTGGCATGACAAATTGGCTACAGTAGGTATTTACTGGTGTTAACCTAGACAACAAACGTTACTTCAATAAGGATGTGTGGATATTACACTTGTACAACTAGTCGAGCGTCAATGACATAGCAAATATAGGAAAATCACAATAACTAGTTCTACGTAATGATCGTTTGATATTTATCCTTACTGTGCAAGGATACAGAAATAGAATACAATACAATACAATACAAAATCAACGCAGATCAATAATTTTTATATAATTATATATATAGATAAATCATTAGATTGCAAATCAACAAAAACATAATACAATTTAAAACGTGAAAGTTCACAGCACAGCACGAACCTCAAAATACAAAACCGATCTCATGTAATAAAAAAGTGAATATAAAATTGCTTCTAGATCGTCTAGATAGGCAGACAATGTGATCCAACCCAGTTAGGAGAGGTACAAAAAATATGCGCTGTAAGAAAGAAAAAAATATGCGATTCTGTAACTGTAAGACTACGGTAACAATACTTGTCATATATGTATAGTGTGTTTAAGAGCTAGTTGCGCTTTGATGTGAGCACGATTGTTATCACAGGCGTACATAGACCACAGACATAGAGCGAGTGCGGCAGCACACAGGGGTGGATTTAGCGGAGTGAATATAATATGGTCGTTACAGGGTACCATACATATGTTTTATAGTATTTCGTTAAAGTCTCGAAAAGTAAGGAATCATACTAATATAATATTATAAATGCGAAAGTTTGTGTGTAAGTATGTTTGTTTTCTCTTTCAGGCTGTAACGGCTGAACGGATTTGTATGAAATTTGGAATGGCTTATACCTAGGATTAACACATACGCTACCTTTTAATTTGATAAACGCGGGCGAAGCCGCGAGGAAAGGCTAGTATATCAATATTTTGGCTAAATAATGGATTTCTTAACTGTTAGTATTCATTTATGGCATATCCAAAGAAAAATCTAACAATTGAATAATTTGCAGGGAAAATTCTGTTGATGTCAAGTAGGCTCATTTTAAAAACTTTTCCCATATCATTAAGACAACCAGGTTTCACCAGTAAGTGAAGAAACACAGTTACTCTTCTGCTTCTTCTCTTACTCCTACAAAGGAGGGAGCATACTTTGCTGACAACACTTACTGAGAAAAGGAAAGGGAGACGATGATAAAACAAGCCATTTTGAACATAGTTACTGTGGCGTAGATAACATGTTTGCCTTTTGCGGTATTCACCGGGTTCGATTTCCGGTGAAAGCACACATTAGGCAGTCCGTAGCCTTATTTGAGAACCTATCGGCCCATCGGCCGTATCGTCTGCATACTATGCGCCCTGGCCATTGCCACTTGTATTGCACAGTATGTACAGACTTCACTGTGGATAGGACAGTATGAACTGGCTCCGCTGTGGACAGGACAGTACCTGCTGTAGACCAGCGTGACGGACTTCTTCCACAGGCGGTATTGCACAGTATGTACTGACTTCACTGTGCAACTTGCTAATGCGGTTTAAGTCGGTGACTTTCGTTCGTCTACGGATCTCTACACTACTTATTCGATCTCTTAGAGAAACTCCGAGCCCAGTTAGCGCAATGGGCAGGTGTCCGCCCTCTGCGCTGTGGGTCCTGGGTTCGATTCCTGGCAGGAGCACAAATTCCTTCCCAAGGGATATTCGTGCTTCTGGTTCTGGGTGTAATGTGTATGTGATGTGAATGTTTCCGGCACCCACGATACAAGTCTTTGAACTTAGTGTGGGGCTGTGAGTGTGAATGCGTTTGATTTTTTTGTTTTTTTTTCGTACAGATTTGGACGTAGTAGGTAAATACTACCGTTGGCCAAATTGGTATGATTGAGTAGACCGTAAAAATATAACCATTCAATAAATCAATGGTGTATAGAGATCAGCCTTCACCAAAAAGCAGTTAATGTCCAATGAACTATGACGTAAGCTACGACCTTTAAAGTACAGCCGAGTGGCCACTGGCCAAGCGGGATCAAGAGCCACGTAATATATGCGTAAATAATTGCCTATAATTATTATAAAACTTTCGTATAAGCCTTGGTATCCACGCCGCAACCTCTTCAATTAAAGTACACGGAATTCTTTTCGAAGCTACATATAAACACAAGAATTCGTAACATTATGAAACTCCTTTGCGCTTTATATGTAAATGTACGTGAAAATTATCTAGCCTAAAATGGAAATCCACGGCCACAAGCAAAAATATGCCGGAATTTCTTGAAAATGTTAACGAGGGCCTCATTCACTCGTCGTGGTTTTGACACAGAATAAATAAAAGCACAAGTGGTTTTGTTTACATTATTATTATATATTATTATTTTAGTTATTATATATTATTATTTTAGATGTAGTTTTACTGGAAACAATTTTGTTCACGACTGTCCTTCAAGTCAAAGTACAGTGATGTATGCACACTACTACATGGGTGTGCATAAGGTTTTTTATTTTTTTTATTTGTGACAGGCTAGTGTTTGACCACTATCTCACCTGATGGTAAGTGACGATGTGATCGAAGCTGGTAAACACACTAGACCTGGAATACGCAGGCTCTCAAGGATAACTGCCGGAACACCGCATTTGGCTTGGCGGCAGACTTTCAACTTGATGGTGGTAAGCTACTTTGGTAGCAAGCCAGATATATATACATATACACATGATATACATGAGATACATATACATTCAGAGGCAGTCAGAAAAAGAGTTATCTACCACTACAAAACCCATTACCGATGACGAGCGTTTATAAGTGTTTTATCAGAATCTATCTAATACCTATAAACGAGCAATTCTTGTATATATGTTTATGTATAATCTGAATCTCGGAAACGGCTCCAACGATTTTCATGGAATTAAGTATGCAGGGGTTTTGGTGGCGATAAATCGATCTAGCTAGGTCTCATTTTTAGAAAACGTCGTTTTATCCGTGTTTTAAGGCAATAAAAAACTGTTACAATATCATTAGAATACGAAAAAAAAATAAAAAAGAATTAAAAAAAATTAAAAAGGTAAATTTCGCCATTATCTAAATGGTTATAATAGCTCAGGTGGGAAATCGAGCGGTCCCGAAACTTTTTTTTTACATAAAAAACCTCGGTCAGGTACTTATTCATAAAGCTGCACACGCACTGGACGCATTTGGTTAAAGCGGACAGAAGGCGAGGACGCGGGCGGTTATCTGATTAGTGAACTTCGACTACAACGGTTTTTCAGGGATTTTCAAGAAATATATTTTGCGTGAGAATGTGTCATGAAATGTATGCGTAAATTTATCGATGTCAGATTTTCATACACGCTTTCACAGCCAACCAGCATTATTTCCTAGCCCAGCATTATAATACGCATTAGAATTTGTTATTTAGTTTTATGTGTGTATTCAACAACCTTAATACCATATTGTGTCGCGCAGTCCGGTAAAAATAAGCATAAAGCATAAACGTATAAACGCTTTCACACTCACAGCCCCACACTAAGTTCGGTGAGTTGTGTCATGGGTAGCGGAAACATTCACATCACACATACAATTACAACCAGAACCAGAAACACACATTTTCTTTGGGGAAACTTGTGTTACCGCCGGGAATCGAACCCGATACTCCCTGCTTAAAAGGCGAACGCCACCCAACTAGGCCAACGAGCAGTTCAGTTTGGTTAATAATAAATATTGAATAATTATTTCACTAATAAATTTTCTACTTTAGTTTTGCCTAGCTTGCCTAGCTATCTATCTAAACAAAATCTTTTATGAACTAGGCAAGTCTGATTCGTATTTTCTATTTATAGAAGACGACGAATATTGTTTACAAAAATAGATATATACCTACATAGCAGCGATTATAGCGTCATCATGATTTATAATTCTTAGAGCTAATAAAAAAGCAATTACTCAATTACTGATAGAACTTTGTACATATTAATGTATCTTTGGTATAACATAAAAACACCAATGACGCAAATCTTTGGTAAACATAACAAAAAAATACTTATAAGGTAAAAACATTCAACACAAGACTGTTAGTTCCTATTTCCAAGTTTATATTGACAGAAAAAATCTCAATCGAAAACAGAGATGTGGTGATAATTGCACAAATTGAAAACATTACATTTTGTTGATTGTTTTTTGATTTAGAGTCAAGTTAACATAACAGTGGTAACAAGGATGTATAGAAAACAGTTCCAATTTGTGTATTTATTACTTTCGGCATTTGTTCAAACCAATAATAAAAAGGGCATGAATAATGAAAGCTTATTATAAAACGATTGACTAATTAATGACAAGGATGGATGGAGGCAACTGCACAAGCGCTTTCTAGCGACTACATAATATAGATACACCTAGGTTAATATAATTTGATAAAAACGCACGCACATTTTGAACTTTTAAATTAAAATTAAAACGGGAATTAGCGTGACTTACGCGTTGTCGATGTATAAATCGACAATTGTTTCGGCTTCATTCGGAAGCCTTATTCAGGATGAGTGCGGATTTATACATCGACAACGCGTAAGCCACGCTAATTCCCGTTTTAATTTTAATTTAATAGGTTAATATAACTATGTATTAGAGATTAAGAATAAATTAAAATAAAAATGAATGAAAAAAAATGCGCCCGCCGAGTTTCTTGCCAGGCACTTCTCGAGATTGCTGTAATTTTGTGAATCTGACAGTAGAGTCATTAACTTTCATGAGTGCCACTTTATAAGGCCCTGGAATAAACGATTTAGATTTCGTTCCATTAGATTATTAGTTCGCTCGAAGCGTTTCGCTGCTACGTTCACTATCTGTACAGCGAAGGAGTGGAGCTCATTGCCGGCGTCTTTGTTCCCCAATGGTATAATCTGGGAGTCTTCAAGTCTAGAGTGAATAGGTATCTTTCAAGCAAGCACGTAACATCTTCGGCTGCTTCGTAACTATCCATCCAATTTCATGCACACAAAAAAAACTTTTTTAAATAACTCAATAATTGAAAGAATGTTCTGGACGATCGACGAAAAGGGAACTCATTAATTAAGTAATTTGTTACATCATCATCCTTTGTCCTCTCCTAGCGATTGGGGGCAAAACATGAACTCACTAGTGAATTCTTACTGTAAAAAGATTTAGCTTTTTTAATGAGGTCAACCCTGTTTGGGCCTGCTTTTATGACAGCCTCGTTCGTTGATCAGAAGAGGCACCACGTGCACGTGAGGTCGACTTGGGTAGCTATGCGTTATATAAACTTGTTCACTTCCTCACTTTAATCCTCTGCTTCGTTTTTCTACGTTTGTTGGATATTGAATCTCATATATGGCTCGATTTCTCGAAGTCTTCCCGATTTAACAACAATATTTTCGGCACCTATGCATTCAGTACCATAGCAATTTACGATTCAACACCATTATTTTCGGCACCTATGCGTTAAGCAACAACTATTCCCGATTCAACACCATTATTTTCGGCACCTATACGTTAAGCAACAACTATTCCCGATTCAACACCAATATTTTCGGCACCTGAGCATTCAGCATCATTCAACTAATTTAAACATTATATCATTGACTTCCTTCCTAGAGAGGCGAAAACTACGTCTTATTCTTTCTCATTTGATAAATAATTAAACGCAAGCAAAACTTAAAAGAAACCGACTTCACCGCATTATCTTCGGAACTTTGATCAGATTAGATGTACTAAACACGCATTATTGACGATATCTCAAGAACTACTGATCAGATCTTGATCAAATTTAAATGGAACCAATTGCAAAAACTTCCAAACAAAAAAAAATCGAAATCGGTTCACGAGGAACGAAGATATGAGGTAACAAACATAAAAAGAAAAAAATAATTATACAGTCGACTTGAGTACCTCCTCCTTTTTTGGGAAGTCGGTAAAAAACAATTCGCATTATGTTTAGCGAAGCATCGAACAACCACTAATGTAAGTAAAAAAGCAGTTAGTAACGCTTGATGAACGATATAATTAATTAATGAACGGGTAATTACCAGCTCAATTTAACACGTGTGATCTTATTAACTATGCTGGTTATGCGTATTTACTGGTTAGGCGAGCAAGGTAACTCGCAATACAATACAAATACTTTTTATTGAAAAACCAATACAATATCTTTAAGATATTGTATTGGTTTTACACTAACTAAATAAATAAATCTTAAAGAGGTTTTACAATAGGCGGTCTTATCGCAACCTCTTCCAGACAACCATAGCATGGATAAACATTAAAAAAAAAAATCTCACTTGTGCCGCGACTTCACCAAACGGCTCCAGCGGAAGACCAGCGCTGGTTTACAGCCAGTATTATGCTGTGTTGGAGCCGATTTGTGACAAACTGTTTTTGATTCTGCCTTTTGTGTGTAATTTGTGTTTTGTTACAAATATAAACAAACTTCGTACAATGGTTTGACATACTAACCCTTCTTCCCTACCCAAATACGACCAATGACTATTTATATAATAAATGTAATTCGAACGTAAGAAAAAGTTTTAACCAGAACTTTTTTTTTTTTTTTTGTTTACTATAAGTTTTTTTTCATCTTTTATTTTTATTTATAGAACTTCACCTATAACGTTTTTTTCTTGCTTAAAGAATTTTTAATTTGGAACTTTGATAAATAAATAAAATAATGATAAATATTATTGGGAAATTCAAAATAGCGAAACGATGAAGTTAAGAAATTTTAAGTCAATCAATTACTTCCAAAATTTGGACAATGAAAATTGGTAAAATTTTCCTTTACGACAGCCATTATAGTGGATTTCACAGCCGTGATCGAGAAATAACGTCAACATGGCGTTTAAAATTGCTCAAACCTACTCGCATTTTAAAATATTTATTTTGATATGAATTGTTTTACGTAAAAAAAATGTATAAAAAAGTTTAAAATGTTTTTATAAATAAAATTTAATTATTTTCGGCAACTTATACAATCGAATTAACGTAAACAATTGATTAAATTGATAAAAAAAGCAACTTTTCTATTAAGACTCAACTTTCTTTAAGGTACTTACATGTAATAACCGCATTGTTATAAAGCCATTGAAATATAATAAGTATTCAATTTCGATGTATAAAACTCATGTAGGTATTTAATATATTGACGTCAGAGTCATTTAACTTTCATGAGTGCCTCTTTGGGCCCATGTGAATAGAGGATTTTGAATTTTGAAGGGAAATTAGTTTTTCTGTCACAAAAAAAAAACTCTAAACTTTGTAGTTACATATAAAAATAATGAGTTAATTTCACGGAATATTCACGCGCAAAAAAAACTCCTCCTTTTTTTTTTTTTTTTTTATGTTGGATAGGCAAGCATTTGACCACTATCTCACCTGATGGAAAGTGAAGATGCGGCCGAAGGTGTGACATGCTTGCCTAGAAGATACCTATTCACTCGAGACTTGAAGACTCCCAGATTATACCGTTCGGGGAACAAAGACGCAGGCAATGAGTTCCACTCCTTCGCTGTACGGATGATGAATGTAGAAGCAAAACGCTTTGAGCGAACTGGAGGTATGTCGACCATAAATGGATGACGCTTAATAGTTTGTCTTGTTGTTAGATGGTAAAAAGGGCAAGGGGGAATTAAGTCATGTAATTCCTGTGCACACTCTCCAAAATGTAATCGATAGAATACCGATAAGCTTGCCACCTTACGTCGGTGACCGAGACTTTGCAACCTGGACTCGATTAGCTTACTGTCGCCAATTAGTCTTTTGGCTCGCCGGTCAATAGATTCAAGAGCCTCCAACTGGTACTTGGCGGATCCATCCCAGAGGTGACCGCAGTACTCCATACACGATCGGACTTGAGCTTGATAAAGGTTAAGAAGCTGTCCCGGAGTAAAGTACTGCCTGACCTTAGCGAGGATACCCAGTTTCTTAGCGGTCAGTTGTGCTCTAGCTTCTATGTATGTGCCAAAATTAAGGTTCGACGATAGGGTAACGCCAAGAATCTCAAGCTTGTTCGCCATCGGTATTGCTACATCTTGGAAGGTCGGAGATAGATGGAATGGTCTCCGTTTTGCGGAGAAAAGACACGCCTGTGTTTTTGACGCATTGAATTGAACTAAATTGGCATCGCCCCAATCGGACACGGCCATCAGACTTGAGTTCAATCGTCCGATCATTGCCTCTCTTTGTAACTGGACTTGTATCTCATCAGCTCGTGCATTGGATATGTATCTTTCGACAACAGTGCTGTCGTCTGCGTACCCAAAGATACCGGGCTTTAGCAGATCGTTTATATGGAGCAAAAAGAGCGTTGCCGAAAGAACAGACCCTTGAGGTACCCCGGCATTAATAGCCATTAGATCGGACGAGCAGCCGTCAACGACAACTCGAATCGATCGTTCCCTCAAGAAATCCGAAATCCAAGCACATAAACTGGGAGGTATACCATACGCAGGAAGCTTGCCTATAAGGCTGTCATGCCATACCCTGTCAAAGGCCTTGGAAATATCAAGCGATACCGCAAGCGCTTCGCCGTGTTTTTCCAAGGCCTCACTCCATATATGAGTGGCATACACAAGAAGGTCTCCTGTTGACCGGTTCTGGCGAAACCCATATTGCCGGTCACTCAGGAGGTCATTCGCTTCAAGGTAGCCTAGGAGCTTCTTGTTCAGTACACGTTCCATTGTCTTGCAGAGAATGGACGTGACTGAGATGGGCCTATAGTTGGCAGGGTCGGCACGACTTCCTTTTTTGGGCACTGGTTGCACGTTGGCAAACTTCCATGCTTTTGGCACTTGACCAGACGACAAAGAGAGGCGGAAGAGGCGTGTCAGAATCGGAGTCAATTCAGGCGCACATGTCCTCAGCACTATGGCTGGTATGCCATCAGGGCCACTGGCCTTGTTCACGTCCAGATTGCGTAGGGCTTTACGAACATCGATCTGTCGAATGCGGATTTCCATCATGGACGACTCGCAGACAGATAAGCTCGGAGGCACAGCGCTACCAGCATCTAGACTTGAAGATTCCGCAAAGAGTGAAGCAAACAAGTTTGCCTTCTCCGTAGCGGTGTGAGCCAATGACCCATCAGCCTTCAGCAGTGGAGGCAGTGAGGGGCGGCAGAAGTTCGCTTCAACCGACTTAGCCAGGGACCAAAATGCTTTACTCCCTGTGGGATAGGAAGCAAGTTTGGCCCCTATTCGGCTAATATGGTCAAAGCGTGCCTTCTTAAGAACCTTTTTGCATGACTTAGCGGCTTTGTTAAAGGCTTTCTTCTTTTCGCGAATATCCTTAGCCTTGCGGATTCGAGCATCAGCCCAAGCGGTGTAGGCCTCTTGTTTTAGCGCTATAGCGCTACCACATTCGGCCCCAAACCAAGGGCGAGCTTTGCTGGACAGAGGTACGTCTGAGAATGGAATAAAGTATTCCATGCCTTGACGCAGCACATCCACCACAGCATCCGCACAAGCAGAGGAATCGCTGGAAGAAAAGCAAACATGCCGCCAAGGATAAGAAGCGTAAAAGGAACGCAACTCATCCCAATCTGCCGACTTGTATCGCCATACCCGCCGGGTGCCTGTGAGGCTGCGATCGGGCGGAGAATGGACAGATACAGACTTCACCAGACAATGGTCGGAACTACCAAGAGGTGAAGATACCGACACGGAATATCGGTCCGGATCTGTTGTCAACAGAAGGTCCAAGCAATTGGCTGTATGGCCATCAATATCTGGTATCCTTGTTGCCTCTTGGACCAGCTGGGTGAGGTTGTGCGTCAAGGCTAACTTGCGCATCTCTCTCCCAGCATGGTCAGTGGTCTGGTATGGGAATAGCCACTCCTGATGGTGGGCATTAAAATCCCCCAGAAACACTATTTCAGCAGAAGGATACCTTTGATGAGCCACATCGGCCGCCTCACTGAGGTGTGTCATGAGCCTGATTGTCTCAGCGTCTCCTGAGTGTGAGCGGTAGACACCGGCATAAAGAATCTTCTCCATGCCAGTATCCACTAAAACCCAGATGGTAGATAAACTGGGGTCTTCAAGGTTTCGGAGACGCTGATAACAGATGTCATCGCGAACGTACACGCAGACTCCCGAGCGTGGCTTGAATTTATGCTCAAGGGTGTAGCCTGGGTATGCTATGTACGACGCGTCAGCTGGACATCTGATTTGCGTCTCCGTGAGAAACAGTAGGTGGGGTTTAGCGGTCTCCAGATGGTGATGGACCGGCGAGATATTTGTGTGCAACCCTCGGATATTCGAGAGGTGCACTTGCAAGGAGAGGACGTGCTTCCGCTGTTTTAACGATTTCCTTATTCTGTTTCTCATATTGTATATAGGTGTGTAGGTAAGAGGATGGAAGTGAGTCGCGGCGCTACTATTTGACTCAGGGCATACAACAAAAAAATAACTACATCAGTGGGGAACCAAACCGGAGACCGCGGGGACGCCCGAGCCCCCCCAAGAGTGTCCATTGGGTCCTCTCATCCGGTCGCCAACCGGCACGATGGCGCACTCCTGGGATTTTTCGTCAGATGGCGGGGCAGCCTTTCATGAGTGGCTAGCTCACTACTTGGGCCCCCAACTATCTGCGGTCGGCCAGCGGAGAACCGTGCCTCGGATCCCGCTGCTCTCCGAGTTTGATTACCCGATGCAGCGTTATTGCGTACGCCATTCCAGTCTCAAAAGCAGCGCAACTAAACTCACTTCTTCCTCTACTCGGCTGGCCCGGACAACATGGTGGAACGCGAATTGATCGCTTGGCACCATGACTTTGTCCGGGGGGTGGTATGAAGGCCGTCGGCCAAAGCCTCCCACCTCTTATCGTTTGCTCCTTAGCACCACCCAGGGGCCACGTGTAGGACATCGAGGGCTAAATCCTACGGACGTGAGCAAATATGGACCCCCAAAAACCCTCCTTTTTTTGTGAAGTCGGTAGATAAAAAAGCTTGTTTCACATAATCGAAAAATTAAACCTGCTTATACGTTTTGGTACTGCATTTCGCGGTGCGTTATTATTATCGGATCGACTTGTGAAATCGTCGATACAAGATACAATTTCAAGCCTAATCGGTTTTGTTAAGAACCCGTATACATTTTTATGTCTGTCTCGCTCGCACAATTCATTAATTTTGAGAAATAAAAATTATGGAGCGAGTTATGGAAAATGTTAACTTTACTTAATAATTATGTAACGGATACTTTAAATTAATTTTCGTTTAAATACCTATTAATTAGACGAAGAAAGAGTGAAAAACATATAAAATCAATTTGACATCGATTTTCTCCGCCAATCCAAAAGCTAAGAAAACGAATATCAGTTTATAAGATCCGTGATATTATTATTTAGGGATTATATTGACAACATTTACAATAACTCACACCGTCAGTTTTATATCTCAAAATCAGTGAATCGTGCGAGCGAGAAAGACATAAAAATGTAAGTATACGGGTTCTTAAAATTAACAACTCCAATTTCCCACAGTAAAACAACTTTACAGAATAATCGCGTGTTAGAATGATTGAAACTCGACAATGGAGCATTCTGGCGATTCGATATCTTATACCTTAAAGAGCAATTCTTGTATATATCTTATATATAAAATTCTCGTGTCACAGTTTTCGTTGCTATACTCCTCCGAAACGACTTGACCGATTTTGATGAAATTTTTTGTGCTTATCCGGTATCTATGAGAATCGGCCAACATCTATTTTTCATCATCATCATCATCATCATCATCATCATCATCACTTTTCATCATTATCAACGCGGGTGAAACCGCGGGGCGCAGCTAGTATATATATAATCAGGATTTTGGAAACGGCTTCAACGATTTTCATGACTCATTGCAAAATAGTATGTTTTTTAGGGACCTTGTTCTTAATAAACTATGATCATATTCCATGATTATTATTATATTCGATTAAACTATATTTTTATAAATATAACTTCTTATCAATGCAATTTTCCTGTCGCCTGTACGTATTGTAACTTCATTATCCTTCTTAGACCATGCAAATTAAAATTTTGATATAAACAATAATTACATAACGGTATAAACACATGAAAAACCGGTTTCCTCCAAATGATTTACAAGTTTATAAGTCGTATAATAATAAAATTGCCAATTCACTGATGTTTTTAGAGTACCGTACACAAACGGTACAAACAAAACGCTATTTATGACCCTAATATTATAAAACCGTAAATTATGTTTGTTTTCTCTTCACGCTGTAACGGCTGAACAGATTTGGATGAAAGCCCACATAAGATAAACATAGCACAAAAAAATACAGTCGAATTGAGCACCTCTGATGAAAGCACACATAAGATTAACATAGCACAAAAAAATACAGTCGAAATGAGCACCTCTTTTTTTGTAGACGGTTAAAAATTAAACAGGAATTCAAGGTAAAATTAAAAAAAAAATCGTGCATTTTATACATAACATACCAAAAAGGCTCTCACACTCACAGCCCCAGACGTGTGTCGTGGGTGCCGGAAAAATTCACATCACTCACACCCAGAACAATAACCACAAATTTCCCTAGAAAAAAAAAACTTGTCTTCCCACCTGGAATCGAACCCGATACCCGCCAGAGCAGGTATCGAGCTCGGAGAGCGAATGCGTATCCAACTATGTCAGCTAGCAGTTCAATATAAAAATAAAAAACCATACAAACACATATTATGTTATTTATTTTGTTTATTTTAAAAAAATTATGTGATTACAGGGTACATTACGGAACCCTCCGTCAACGAGGCGGACCTACACTTAGCCGGTTTTTTTTTACAAAATAACAGCTATTAGAGAACAATAGCGATTGCTTCCATAAACATGACCATTATATGAATTATTACGGATGGATGGACTTAATACTTATAATGGTTACTATTACTGTAACTACCCCAGTTTACTATAAAATTCTTTATTTACTACCATTCTAGAGTATCTACACAAACGTGTTTGAATGTGTATCACAAACGCAAACGCATTCACACTCACAGCCCCACACTAAGTTCAAAGACTTGTATCGTGGGTGCCGGAAACATTCAAATCACACACACATTACACCCAGAACCAGAAGCACAAATATCCCTTGGGAAGGAATTTGTGCTGCTGCCGGGAATCGAACCCAGGACCCACGGCGCAGAGGGCGGAGACCTGTCCACTGCGCCAACTGGGTCGTCACATCCTCTTAATGTATAAGTTTTAGACAACGTTGAAGATTAGGTGGGTGTTATAGGCAATATGCTTTATATGCCATGAGTTCAGTTCCGGGCAGAAGCATAATTTTCCTCCAAAGGGGACATTCGTCCTGGTTCTGTATGTAAATGTGTTGGTGATGTTAATTTTTATTATCAATTGGCAAAGATTTGACCGCAATCTCACCTGATAGAAAGCGACGATGCGACAAGATATGAACGGCCGAAGATGCAGCATGCTTGCTATATCTTACTACAGGTATATCACTTTTCGCTTATTCCCTTACCCATGATACTAACATTGTATAAAAGTATTAGATTAGAGATTCGCAATACGTCCCACTGTGCCCTTTTATCCGATTTGTCCTGATTCGACCCAGCTCCTTTCCTTCAAGAATCTGAACAGAATATTAATATGTCAGAGACTTCGTACCTTATGTTCTGTATCAATTGGGCGCCTAAGTCAGTATGGGCGCCCATTAAACCAATTGGTACTATTTGATACCTGGGGGGTGAACCACATTTCGAAATACGAAGTATCAGGTTGCGTTTTGTGCTATCGGTAACGAAAACCGAAAATCCTACTAATATTATAAATCCGAAAGTGTGTGTGCGTGTGTGTGTGAATGTTTGTTAGCGCGTATTTCCGTAACGAATAAACCGATTTTGATAAAATTTAGAATGTAGTTAGTTTAGGTTCCGGAATAACACATAGGCTAGTTTTTAACTGTTTTTAAATTTAATTAACGCGGGCGAAGCCGCCGGGCACAGCTAATGCTTTTATAAAGCTTTATTGTAAGTATTGAAAATTTAAGTTTGAATGGTTTCTAACCAACTTTAAATTGTTATAGATCCTAAGCAGTCATTAGAAATAAAAAAATGGTAAGAGAATTTTCAAATGCCCATTTAATGATACTTGACACAGTTTTGTTATTTTATTTTTCACAATATGGCACCTGGCAAATTGTCTTTAGTGGCCTCTCTTTAGTGGCACTCGCACAATTAAGTCAAATCGATTAACGTGAGAATCATCAAAATCGGCCCACGCGTTTGGTGTCCAGAGAAAGGAACACACATACATTACCCTCCTTTGAATCGCGCAGTCGAGTAAAAAGATTCAATTGCAGTCTCGGTAAGTTCGCCCTAGCCTGAATACTCTATCTTTTATACTTTGGAGAGAGTGCCAATAAGAATCATATTGGAGTGTGCAGAGGAATCACAATAATTAATTTCCCCTTGCCAATTCTACCATCGGACAGTCAGACAAACTGCCAAACGTCACCTATTTATTAATAAATCCTCTTCTATTCGGACAAAACATAACTTATATGTAGTACTAGCCGTACCCCGCGGCTTCGCCCGCTATTAACAAGTCAAAAAGTAGCCTATGTGTTAATCCTAGGTATAAGCTATGTACATTCCAAATTTTATTCAAATCCGTTCAGCCTTTAAAGCGTCACACCCAGAATCAGAAGCACAGATGACCTCAGTCTATACAGTCTCCTGCCGGGAATCGAAACTAGAACCCAAGGGCGGCAGAAGGCAGACTCGTTAGGCCCTCCGCGCAAATAGGTCATCGAAATTACAATTTACAAATTTCTTCTTGTCGTACAGAATAGTAGGAGAGCAGGTGTCAGGATTATTTAGGGCACCTGAAGGCTTCAGATATAGACATGGAAGTCAATTAAAATATCAGGTCTTCACCCTCTGCGCCGTGGGTCCTGGGTTCGATTCCCGACAGGAGCACAAATTCCTTCCCAAAGGATATTTGTGTTTCTGGTTCTGGGTGTATTTGTGTGTGTGATGTAAATGTTTCCGGCGCCCACGATACAAGTCTTTGAACTTAGTGTGGGGCTGCGAGTGTGAATGCGTTTGTATTAACATAATAATGCTAAAGAATTCGCTCGGTATCACGTATCGCATTAAGTTATTCTGAACGCGTATCGAATGTGTAGATACACGCATAGAATCTTCGTTTATGTACTCGTATGTACACAATGTTATGTGTAGAAGCGAAAGTTTATATATTTGCATAAGTAAGGTCTATTATTCGTCGATTGGTTTGAGACCGGACTTTATGAAGGAACACACAATTTGATTGAGTATTACGAAATGGCTTGTGTTTAAACCAAAAATGTACCTATTTAAAAAAAAAAATCTAAACGGTTACCAAAATGGATAAATGGTCACCAAATTACTTTCCTGAAATATAATGAAATAAGTAAATTTTTTCGTATTATAAATATGTTTGTATTAATTATAAAAAAAATAACCTTAACCTACTGTTATCCGATTCGGTTCTGTCACAGGAAATTTTATTTTATGAAACGTAATTTAGTGACTTAATTAAGTTAAAACTATGCGTTATTTCGGAACCTAAACTGTCTACATTCAAAATTTCATCAAAATCGGTTTATTTGTTACGGAGATACGTGGTAACAAACATTCACAACAAACATTCCCATTTATAATATTAGTAGGATAGGATTCTTCTGTACGTGTGTATGTGACTGAACTTTTAAACGGCTGAAGCGATTTTGATATAACTTTTTGTGTGTTCAGGTTAATTCAAGAATGGTTTAGATTCACAACCGATCCGATAAATAAAGTTTAGTTTAATCAAAGGGTCTTCTAGTAATAGTATTATACCTATACATATAATATTATAATCAGTATCCCTTTTACATCATATAATTTGTTAAATTACGTGAAATAAATTAAAATTGGCACAAAGAGCGATGGAAAGTTTAACGATCCTAATATCCTTTCGCCATTAGAATCCGGAAATGAGGAAATCCGCAGATGGATAGGTGTAACTGACATAGGCAACATAGGGACAGTATTAGTAAATACAGGTATCAAATACTCAAATACTCATTTATTGATAAACATTGTTTACACGTCTTATAGTTATATTTTTACAATTGTAATATGAGTAGGATTTGTATAAATCATTAAAATATTAAAATTAATGTCAGAACAATAAAAATAAAATAAAAAACTATATAAAAATGAAAAATATGTCATACCACAGTGTGCTTTATATTAACAATGATCAACTAATAATGAATTATGGTCACTTAAACACTAGATATGAATTCATCATAAGAGTAGAACGTTTGCTCGATTAGCCAGCGCTTTAGTCTCACTTTAAAGCATGCCATGCTCGTAGCGGATACAATTGTATCGGGCAGCTTATTGTATACGGTTGGGCCCATCACGTGAGTTAGCTTAGTGGATTTGGCAAGAGTGCGCGATATTCCTACTAGTTTATTAGCACGACGCGTATTAAAATTGTGGATGTCACTGTGTTTTTTGTATATTTCGGGATTCGCCCTCACATAAACAGCTACCTGAAATATAACAATGGCTGGCAGAGTTAAGATCCCGAGTTTTTTGAAATGAGGTCTCACTGAGGTTTGCTGTGATACTCTAACTATATACGTATCTCAAAATTCTAGACACGCTCTTTCGCCATTTCTAGGGTAATTAGTTAGTTTCTAGGGTACTAAGTTAGAGAACACAACCAGTATAGTAACATCTAAAAAGTGAAGAAATTCTAAGTGGATCAATAAGTAATGGATAGACGAATACATCAGAAAAGGACTGATTGAACTGACGTATACATAGGTCTCTATATCTTGGCCGAATAAGCCGAAATGGTTGTCAGCAGTTGGGAAACATCGACTACGACTCATTGGAATGATTTAGAAGACTCAAGTGTCTAATATTGTACAAAAAGAATCGGGACAAGATAATGGGTGATTGAAATTTATTGACTTGACATTATTAATACAATAATGTCAATGGGCCCCAAGGCTTTGCCTATATATTGGGTGCCCTATAGTATACGTTAACAAATATTTAATATCGTCAGTCTGTTCGTGAGTCAAAATATTTTCATATAATTATTTTTAGAAGCGTTTTGTTGAGCCTGTGTTTCCTGATAAATACAATATGGGAATCTTTAAGACGCGGGTGAATAGGCATCTTCTAGCAAAGGTACTCTATCTTCAACCGCATCATCGCTTACCATCAGGTGAGATAGTGGTCAAACGTTTGCCTATCCTAAATAAAAAAAAACACTAAAAATATGGATTGCACAGCTGCCAATAGAGACTTAATGATTATGCTTAAAGTAGTCACTCATAATTAAAAAAGAAATCTATTTGTGGTTAAATTATACCAGTAAAGATTTAAAATTACTAATTTGATAAAAACTCACGCACATTTTGAACTATTAAATTAAAATTAAAACGGGAATTCATCATCATGCACTCATCCTTAAGAAGGCTTCCGAACGAAGCAGAAACAATTGTCGATTTAGACATCGACAACGCATAAGTCGCGCTAATTCCCGTTTTAATTAAAATTACTGTTATTAAACTATGAGGTGTCAATAGAAAACTTAGTTTATTTGCGTGTAAAGTAAAACAACGTGTGTGTATATGGACTAGTTAAGTATTTGTAATAATCATGAACTTACATAATTGTATGGCTTTAAGTTCAAAACATAAACTAAATTGACCAAAAGGCCTAACATAAACACATTATCATATTGTTTAATTAATTTGCTTCATAATCCTAGCGGTCTAAGGCAGCATTGTTTCACCTAACCTCAGACATTCAGTATACACAATATTGTTATATTACAGCCTTGGTTCTAGCACAAGGCTAGTAAATGTAGGTTCTATTCGTCTTTGTATGTGGCCCTTTCTTTTCACAAACGAACTTTCTACACAAGCGTTTGTCTCGAATAGCTTCGAGCCTCGATACAAAGCTAGCCAGTGATAGAACATCACTATACAGTGTACACTCAGATGCATCTGTTGTGGTAAGAATAAAGTATACTTTATTAGTTTACTTTATTCGTAGCTGATATGTAAAAAAAAAATCCAAATAACTTTAACGAGATCGCATTACATGAATTCTTTTTGGAATCCATCAAGCTATTCATTGACAAAATTCCACGACAGCGCAGTGGTAGTGAAGGCGACTACCGTTCTGGCGGTCGTAGGTTCAGATCCTACCAACGGGCTTTAGCTACCGCTGATCCATATGGTATGGGTTTTTAAATAATGGCTAGCTATCTCTACTGCTAGTAGTACCACCCTCAAATATTCAACCCTACGCTGATCACCAAACGGATATTCCAACAGCTGTCATATCTATCAAGCTACTATTATTATGTTTAAAACAAGTCAATAAACTCAAAATTCTAAACGCCTGACTGCAAAAAAGTGAACCTGGTAATTTTTATTTTATACTTTTTCGTTAATAAGATAATTATAAAAAATAATATTTAGAATGGTTGCTAACAAACTTTAAATCGATATACATCCTAAATAGTTATTCAAAATAGTAAAATAAACCTAAAAATGATGTTTAAATACCTATTCATCAACACCCCACTTGATACAGTTTGTCGAATTAATTTCTCATTATATGACGTCTGGTTGTCGATAATGATCACTGTCATGTCTTTAGTCTTAAGGGACACTTTCTAGATCTAAAAACAATGACTTTGGTGGCCAACCAAATCGTTATGTTCCAACATAGTTTTTTTTTTAACCAACCTAATATTTGAATTAATTTATATAATTTTAAATGTCATTTCTGGCTTTGGGCCGTAGTTTTAAATATTCTATGAGAATTTGAAGTCATTTACTTATATGGTTTAGACGTTAGATGCCTCTGACAAACAGACGGACGGACGGACGGACGGACAAAGTGCTGAACGATCCAAGTCAACATAGAGATCTCGCTTCGCTCGATTAATAATTGCAGACATCGTCATGATCAAAGCTAACAGTTTATTCGGACATGAAGAGCCACGTGGGCTTTATGAACGTTACATCGTGTATCTAAAACATTCACTAACTAATAAGGATCAACCACCTACTAGCATAAACCATTATTACTTTTTGCATAAAACAGCGGGACGTTCACAAAAGGTACTAAGCGTCGAGAATTGGACGTCACTTCAAACGTTTTGTATTTGAAGCCGAGTGAAACTGATTGGACAATCATAGAAGCAAAAGGTAGTAAGTACCACGAGCTGTTTAAATCTTTACTACCTTTCGTTTTCGGAGTTTAGCATCATGATCGCTGGACTGACGATGACGTAACTGTTTAGTGAGCTGCTAGATGCAGTGTCGATGACTCACCTTGGCACTAGCCAATTTCGAACATAAATATAGTATTAACTATACAGGAAGCACGTGGTCAGATTAGAGTAGGGATATTCGATATACATCGACGCGTCGAACTCAATCGATTTTAGTACGATACACCGAACCGATCCGATGCTTTGAAAATCGATTTTACTCGATGTATTTTCATAAAACATCAAATCAATGGTAACCAGCTGAACTAAATAGTTTCAATTTAGAATAATTTTAAAGTTACTAAATCAAACTTTTTTTTTGTTGGTGTCGCCAGTTAGCTTCTTTCGGCCACTTAAGACATTGACATTAACAACATTGCGCAAGAGAATAATAATCGTTAGTTATTTTCACATGTCACACAAAAGGTGAACTAACACACATACACAAAAAGTGTGCGGACAAGAAAAGTTTTGTTGTAGAAGTAATAGATAAAAATGTAGATTTATTTGTAAGTAGCGTGAGAGGCTGATTGAGCGTTGTGAAACAATGTAAAAAAAACTCGATATTGGGAAAACATCGATGTTTCTAACCGATGCATCGAAAAATGTCGATGCATAGCCTCGATGTAGTAGATTCAAGTCAAGAGTGAAAAGGTGTCTTCTAGGCAAGCATGCTATATCGTCGCCCGCATCAACGCTTGCCATCAGGCGAGAAAGTGGCTAAATACTTGATCAATAATAAAAAAAAATGTGTATGGCATCGAAAAAAAACATCGATATATTTTCCTAAGTGGACACCCCTAGATCAGAGCTAGATCGATATGTGGCATTGGTTTTATCTGATAAACCAACCGATAACGTTCGTAACCAGGCAGTGCGGCAAGATTATGTTCTATTACGTAGGTGTACACATACCGAGACAGACTAAATAGTCTGTCTCAGACTTCCGAGTTCTGATTATTGGATTTCCGATAAGTGATGTTTTGGTATTATATCCACCTATGCACAACCATAGATTTTATTACGACGTTATCTCTGGAAAGTTACATTGTATAGAATTCAAATATGTACATTTACTTGATTTTGACTGAAACTAGACTATATTATTCATCGTGGTAAGACTCTTTTGCAGAGTCCACACAATAGCAAGACATCCAACCGCCAAGCAGTAGTGTGCAAACATTACTGTGTTTCGGATTGATGGGAAATTTTGACGTGATAACGTCTTGTAAATCGATAAACACCGGCTGCACGCACGAAAAAGTGTCACGCTCCGCCTGAGCCTGAGCGTGCAAGCGAGAGCGCGGAACAAGCGATAGAGAGGCACGATCGGCCAAGTGTTCGTCTTATGACGTTATCACGTAAAATTATCGTCCGTAAACCAAATTTACAGACAACCATTTTTTTTAACATAAATAAAGTTCTTGATTAAGGAATAAACAACAGCTCTTAATTATAACAGCAATTACGCATACTAGTGTAGAGCTGAATGGCTTGAGACAGCTTGATTCGCTACTAGTGTTCAATTTAGATCAGAATGATAGAAAGTTACACGAGAAAGCACTTGAGAGGAAATAACAATAGGTATCTTACACAACAAATTGTAAGAGAAACCTGTAATTTAAGTTATACAAAAAAACCATTGAACGAACTACAGCAACAAATTATATGGAGAGTTCGCAGTAGTACCGATATGAATACAATGTCGTTCATGTCGTAAAGATAATATTTATTAATTGTAAAATGTACTATAAAATAATAAAAAAATAACCTACATAAACTAGGATAACATGGCGCGCCCCTCCAAATTACTGTTTCAATGTGTGTAGTCACATCCTAAGTCGAGCAACAAATCCTTGGATTTGATTTGTTTTTGTTTGACATCCGTCCCATCACGCACTCACGCGTTGCGATTTTTGGCGGCGCTTTGTAAATAATTTAACAAATACTTTCAAACGTTCTACATTTTGGAGTGGTTCGCCATGTTATCGAAATCATCTTTACTATTGGGGTAGGCACATGACCACATCTCTCCACCTACTTCGATCCTGACACACATCTTTCGCTTTTTCTACATTCATATGTCTTTGACGCTCGTTGGTTACGATACAGTTTTCTTTACATAAGGCATGTTATCGTCTATTCATTCTTCTGTTACTGTCCATCCAAAGGTTGTCTGAAAGAGATCACTTTAAGCGATAAGACCGCCCATTGTACTACCACGATGATTGTAATATTTTATTTGTCATTGTTTATATTTTTTTGGTATACAATAAAGTGTATTTTATTGTATAGTTTTAAAGACGTACCTTGGCACACATATTGAGTGGTATATCCCGTGATTCCTGAGTACGTGGATGAACTCGGGGAGAGTCCGACACGCGCCCATGATGCTAAACGCGGCCAGCCCGCAGTTCCATAGCTGAAGCGTCCGCCGGAGCTCAAACCTGGTGAGGGGAAATATAAATGAGTAACCTATGTTATTTATTATGGCCTAGTGAACCTAACATCAAAGACATGGGAAACTATTTCGTGGTGTGATTTGTGATAGACTTAATTGAGAATCCGTATTGATTATTCTCTTACACTGTTGTTTGTTTGTGTTACGACGATTGTTACATTACACGAAAATTTGGCTATAGTAGAGCATAGTAGTTGCTACTTGCATGTACCTACATGCATACAGACAAGTTTTCAGAGTTGGCGATAAAACATTTCAGCGTGCACCCCGACTGTGGGGGTTTTCCACTGCTTTGCCAATTTAACACAGCAACACATTGAAAGGCAATTGAATCATCAACTTTTATGAATGCCTCTTTGGGGCCCATGTGAATAAATGATTTTGATTTGATTTGATTTGATTGAAAGATTTTGTTTCTGTTATAACACATAGTTTAGGTAATATTCGGGACTTAATCGCGCTAAAAACTATTTTCAGTCTCAATCTCTCAGTCTAAGTCAAGACTCGGTGTTATCGAGACCATACCCAATGTAACTAGGCCGAAACGTCGAGATAAATAAAAATAGTTTTTAGCGCGACTAAGTACCAAGATATTACCTAAACTATGGGATTGGTTTCAGTTAGCAGAGCAAAGTTGTCAGTGAAATTACGTTGCATATTTAGGGCTCTGTTTGGGAGGGTGACGCTGTCATTTAAAAACTTAGCCTAAGACTAACAACAAGCATATTTCATCTGTTAGACAGATGTTAGATGAGACTACTGACTAGTTATGTTATGTATAAAAGACATAAGCTGAAATTAAAGGCCTCACAAAAATGCTGGCAAATATTTTGGACAGAGATTAAGCATTGCCATTCAACGTGGCAATGCTGCCAGCATTTTAGGTAATTTTCCAATTGGTAGCGGTCTATTAGATAAAGTTTTGTACATCTTTATATCTAATTATAGTTATTTTTAGTTAGTTTAATTTAAGGTAACATAATTATATGATTCAATTTATTACGGTATATGATATTATAGTATAAACATATGTTTTTTGTAAGCGATAAAATAAATACTTCACAAGAAATAGATTTGATTCATGTTTACTTGTTATTATGACAATCATTAATCATAATCGTGTTCATTCATACTTAAAAAAATATATAGTACTACATCGTCTTATCAAAACTTTACATTATCTTTTGTTATTAGAATGAAGAGGCCGTACAATGAATCATATTTATTGTACGTATAATTAATTACCGATTGAGACATCTTTTAATTATGTACATACTTTTTATCAGCATAATTATCAATGATTATTAATTAAAGGATGACATCTATGGCCTATTAATGTGTGAACATTTTGTGATAAGAGTATTTAACAATATAATTATTTTGATTAGATAATTATAAACTGACTTGAACCGCCTATATACGAAGTCGAATCTGAACTATTCAGAACATGCCGCACTGCCTTTGCCGCCTGTTATTTTTTTGAAAGGTGACTTGATCGAGAGTTTGGTGAGTGGTGGCTATGTTTGGTGAAAATCGGAGCAGCCGTTTATCAGGTAAAACGTCAGGGCTTTTTTTATTTTTTTCATTTTGCCTCTTGTTTATTTAAAATCATTGACGTATTTTTTTTACTAGAAAGGCAAGCATTTGACCACTATATCATCTGATGGAAAGTGAAGATGCCGCCGAAGATGCTTGCCTAGAAGATATCTATTAGAGTTGAAGACGCCCAGATTGTACCGTTCGGGAAACAAAGACGCAGGCAATGAGTTCCACTCCCACGCTATACGGATGATAAACGTAGAAGCTTAACGTTTTGAGCGAACCGGAGGTATGTCAAAACAAATACACAGTTCAGACAGTTTGTCTTGTTGTCAGGTGGTAAAAAGGGCAAGGGGGAATTAAATCGTGTAGTTCCTGCGTACACTTTCCAAAATGTAAACGGTAGAATATACGATAATACAAAATATAAAAAAAGGTTTTGTAAATAACTACTTTGGTATGATAGAGATATGACGACGACCATGATACCAAATATTTGACAAAAATGAGGAAGTAGATTTCCTTAAAATGTTTTGATGCCTATAATACGCGGAGAATCTTCTAACGCTATATTTTCTACCTAGGAGGTACTCAATCCGAAGGTTTTTTTTAAATGTGTGATACCTTATATCTACTCCCACGTGAACCGAATTTAAAATATTTTTTGTTTGAAAGCTGGTGCTTTCTCATTAGACCCATTTAAATTTGGTCAAGATCTGATCAGTAGTTTTTGAGTTATCGTCAATAATGCGTGTTTGATACATTAAATCTGATCAAGGTTCCGAAGATAAAGATGTGAAGTCGTTGTTTTTTTAACTTAGCTTGCGTTTAATTATCTATTTTATAATCCTTAAGACATCAAGAGAAGAAACAATTATACAGAGCTGATAATGATTTAAGCTTTTTTATTATTATTATTATTCACTGTTGTTTTCTTTGTCTTAATAACTTTTTGCTTTAGTTTGTGCAATCCAGCATATTGCAAAAACTGCTTCATGTTATATGGTCTAAGGTCGACTTTTTACAATAAAAATACAATAGCATATTAATTGGTATAATTATTGCCGTCATTATATATTGTAAAAATGCCAGTAATCAATAAAACTGCATCTATTATACTTATATTTACAACTAGCCGTGCCCCGCTGCTTCGCCAGTGTTTGTCAAGTTAATAATTAAAAGCAAGCAAAGCTTAAAAAACCGACTTCACCGCTTTATCTTTGGAACCTTGATGAAATTTAATGTATTAAACACGCATTATTGACTATAACTCAAAAACTAGAGATCAGATCTTGATCAAATTTCAATGGGACCACATGGAAAGCACCAGCTTTCAAATAAAAAACAATCATCAAAATCGGCTCACAACTAAAGAAGATAACGAGGTAAAACAAATGATATCCAAATCCGTTCTGCCGATAAAATAAACATTCACAACACACAAACTTTCGGATTTATCTATTTTAAATTATTAAGCCGAAAGTTCGTATGACTAGCTGTTTATTGCAGCTTTGCCTGCTAAAGTAGTGATATAATAAACCCTTGTTAAGACATGGGTATATATGGTATAGGAATAAGTTCCTAACTAAATTATCTATACAAAATTTCATAAAAATCCGTCCCGCGGTTGGAGATGGAGATACATATTCCAAACATGTAGATTAAGGGTTCCGGAGATATTGTTATTGTTAAATTTTCTCCCGCAGTAAACTTGTGTTTCTGGTTCTGGGTGTGATTGTGTGTGTGATGTGAATGTTTCCGGCACCCACGACACAAGTCATAGAACTTAGTGTGGGGCTGTGAGTGTGAAAGCGCTTGCTATGTTTTATTTAGCGACAGATTTTCAAGGTACGACTGTTTTGCGGTACAGGGTAGTAAGCCAGGCGACCAAAAATATAATGTTTTACTATGCTGCAAGATAAATACTGCAGCGTCCTAGTCAGCTCCCTTGACTTTGATGTTATCCCTCCGATGTCCCCTACTAGGTACCCTTTTGATCTCAATCATGCCCCCGAAATACTAGACATGGCACTTCTAAAAAGCGTTACCCTCCGGTTAAGCTCGATAGAAGTAATCCATGAACTAACCTCTGACCACCGTCCCGTCCTGATGCGACTAGGCCCAGTCCCGACCGACTCTCCCCGACCTACCAAGACCGTGGTGAATTGGAAGCAATTAGGTGAAAACTTAAAAGCTATCGATTCACCTCAACTTGATAGAATCCCCGACGACATACAGACAGTAGATGACGTCACTACCGCTATCGAAGCTCTCACTAGCCACCTCACCACCTCTGTAGGTGAAGCCTCGAAGCAGGTACCGGTGCTGGACGACCAGCGCTGGGAACTGCCTAGAGACGCGAGGGAGCTATTGACAGCCAAGAATGCCGCCACTAGGGCTTACGACAGAGTTCCCACCCGAGAAAACAAAGCCGCCCTGAGCCGTTTACAGCATGCTGTTAAAAGGCGCATAGGCGAGCTGCGTAATCAAAGGTGGGACGACTTACTGTCGGGGTTGGAGCCGAGCCACCTGGCATACTGGAAGCTCGCTCGAACCCTGAAAAACGACGGACAGACCTCAATGCCTCCTCTCGATAGACAACCTCCCCAAACCCCAGCGTTCGAGGATGAGGAAAAGGCTGAATGCTTAGCAGACAGCCTTCAGTCTCAGTGCACCCCTAATAGCGATCACGTTGACCCTGCCCACCTCCGTACGGTGGACAGCGAAGTCGAACGTAGGCGTAGGAACTCCCTGCCCCTCTCTGACCCTCCTCTCGACCCCGTCAGAGCTGTTGAAGTTGAGACGCTCATCAAAGACCTCAAAGTCCGCAAAGCCCCCGGTGCCGACGGCATCAGTAACAGAGTGCTCAAACACTGCCCAGCCGCCCTTATCTATCTCTTGGTCAGCATCTTCAATGCGGCCATGAGTAACTCTATTTTCCCCGACGCCTGGAAGTCCGCCGACGTCATCGGCATTCATAAGCCAGGCAAAAAAGCTTCGGAGCCTTCTAGCTACCGGCCTATCAGTCTCCTCAGTTCACTGGGGAAGATCTATGAGCGTATCCTTATGAAACGTCTCTGGTCCCACGTACACGCCCACAATCTCCTTCCAGACGAGCAGTGTGGCTTTCGAGCCAGACACTCTTGCGTTCAACAAGTGCACCGCATAACGGAGCACATCCTAACGGGTTTCAACAGAAACATCTCTGCCCAAGGGACTTACGCAGTCTTCTTGGATGTAGCGAAAGCTTTCGATAAAGTCTGGCACAACGGCTTGTTATACAAGCTGTACCAACTTGGGGTGCCTGACCGTCTTGTACGCATAATACAAGACTTTCTCAGTGATCGAAACTTTCGCTATCGCGTTGAAGGAGTTCACTCCTCCCCTCACCCCATAGCAGCCGGAGTACCCCAAGGCTCCGTGCTCTCTCCCATACTCTTCTCGCTATACACTAGCGACCTCCCTCGCACTCCCAATGTCGAAATTGCGCTTTTCGCAGACGACACAGCCATCTATTGCACCGGATGGGTTCGTAAAACCCTTCAACGCAACCTTCAAAAGGCCCTCACCGCTCTCGGTGAGTGGTTCATGAAGTGGCGTATCGCGGTTAACCCGGATAAAAGCGCAGCTATGTTCTTTCATCCGACTCAATACATTCCCCCAAGCCCAGTCACTCTCTTCGGCAAGAACGTTCCTCATGTTACTTCTACGAAGTACCTAGGAGTGTTTCTTGATAGACGTCTCAACTTCAATAAGCACGTCAACTATGTCCGAAACAAGGCGGCCTTCATTCTCGGCCGCCTTCACCCTCTCGTCTGCAAACGCAGTAAACTGTCGCTTAGAAATAAGCTGACACTTTACAAAGTTTGCGTCCGTCCCATCATGACTTACGCCTCCCAGGTGTTCGCTCACTCCAAACCCGCGACGCTCAAAAAACTCCAAGTCCTCCAAAATAGATTCATTCGCAGAGCGGTCGGCGCTCGCTGGTATCAGCGTAACGTCGATCTGCACTGCGATCTCGAACTTCCCTCTATCGTCCAATACATGAAGGCGGCTTCCCGCCGTTTCTTCGACGCGGCCCCCCACCACTCCAACCCTCTCATAGTCCAAGCTTCCGATTACTCTATCGACACCATAGACCCACGCTACTTCCGTAGTCGCCGTCCGCGACACATCCTTCAGGACCCGGACGATCCCATTGCGGTCGCCATCACGTTGGCAGCGCAGCGATCGTCCGGTACACAGACCACAATCAGACTAAACAGTCCTCGCCGGCGAGGACGTAGATTCTCTCGTCATGTCTCTCCAAACTCTAGCCAAAATCGATTTAATCGAACTTTTCGTATTCATAGGGCCCACTATCAACGGTACTCTCATGTACCGGGGCGTTTCTCTCCCGTTCCCCCTGTCCTGGCAACGGTCCAAGCCGAGGCTCGCACCTCCTAGGTGGCCCTTGCGCTAGTTGCCTACACCCTCTCTTTTGCGGCGGAGCGCCTTTCGCGCTCGCCCTCCCGCCCGGTGACGCTGCAGAGGCTACACACAGCCAGCAGCATGTAGTCCGTTCGAAAAAAAAAAAAAAAAAAAAAAAAAAAAAAAAAAAAAAAAAAAAAAAAAAATACTGCAGCGTGGATTTTTAATTTTTTTTTATGCTACACGGACAAATATATATATAAAATAGGTAAATGTAAAAGCGTATCGCTTCGAGCGAACTAGAGATATGTAAACCATAAATGGATGGCGTTTGACAGTTTCTCTCGTTGTTCCAAGGACTTTCAGTACACATCAAATAAATAAACATAACATAAACATAAACGCTTTCACACTCACAGCCCCAAACTAAGTTTGACGACTTGTGTCGTGGGTGCTGGAAACATTCACATCACACGCAATCACAACCAGAACCAGAAACACAAATTTTCCTCGGGGAGAAAACTTGTGTTGCCACCGGGCAGTTCCAAAACAAATCGTATGTTTTAGTAAAACAGACAAATACCTAGTGCATTGTTCTTAGTAATTGCCGATAAAACATTTAATATGCTAATAAACATAATTCAATTTAATTAATAGTACACATTGTAGCCACTTGTGTAACGTAATGTTTAAGACGATAAACAATTTTATTTGAGGTGAAAATTCAGACGAGCTATTTTTTCACCTTTTATTAAAAAGAGACAAAGATATAGGTAGGAGCCACGTTTCATAATCTCGGATAAAGTTTAAATCATAAATACACTATGTGCGTGACAGTTAAACGTTCAATTAAAATGGTTTATATTTATTTAGGGTTTTAATGTTCGATAGGCAAGCATCTGACCACAATCTCACACGATGAAAAGCGATGATGCAGCCGAAGAAGTTGCATGGTTATCTAGAGTCTAGATCTAGAAGATACCTATTCACTCTTGACTTCAAGACTCCCTGATTATACCGTTCGGGGAACAAAGACGCAGGCAATTAATTCCACTCTTTCGCAGTACGGATGATAAACGTACGCATTAGGTATTATAATTTTCTGGAGAACGTAGTAATGTAGATTTTAAAGAGATTAGAGAGAAAGGTAGATTTTATATTACATAATTTATAGAGTAAGAGAAAGACTTACACACTAGTGATTCAAAAGAGCTAACTTTTAAAAATAATTGTATGACGAAAACTTTCACCAATCATATCTGAATTTCATTTATTTATAATATACTATTTTCTGAATATGAAAAGTTTAGTATTTGTTTATACTGTATAGATCTTAGCGACAAAAAATTTACATAGCGTCTTAATCCAGTAATATTTATATAACCTGTACAAAAAGTAAGGTTAGTTTAGTAATTTCGTTTAATGTTTATGATCCGTGACATTGTAATATTTTTCTTTTCAACTTCCAAATGCATATTTTTTCTAAAACTAAACTAAAATATACATCTACTAGTTGTTCCCCGTGGCATCGCCCGTGTAGCCTATGTGTTAATCCAGGGAGTCAGCTACCTCCGCACTAAATTTCATCTTAATTGGTCCAGATGTTTAAGTGTGAAGGAGTAACAAACATGGAGTACACACACTCACAAACTCAATTCGCCTTTACAATATTAGTCTGAAGTGTGATTTCTTAAATTTAACAAAAAAAAACCATGCTCACCCCAATAACACTAACTTTCGCGGCGTTTGCATCCTGCTTGAAGCCTAACAACATTATCGGGATTAACACTTAATATAATAAATGAACTTTGTTTTTAACAGAACATCAAAATACTTCAAACATTTTGTTTATCAAATTGGATACAGTGTTAAATTGCGATAAGAACAGAGAGCGGTGCCAAGCCGTGTTAAATTTTGTTATACAATTCGCCGCCACTGCGTCAAATTGTCCGCGGAAGCGTAAAACGATACAATTTGTGTAATTGTTTAGATAAAACAACGCTGTAGCATTGAACCGCAAAGGAATGGAACTCTTTACTTTACTTAGATTTTTCTGTACTTGCGGCCACTTTGGTTGTCATAAATTAGCTTATGTGCACTGTATGTGGGCCGTGATTTCACTAGAATGGTTCAAACAGAATACCAGCGTCGGAGATAGGTGGGTGACTACCTTCTTCGATATTATGCTGTGTGATAAGGGTAGTTTTAAGTCTTTTAATTTTATATTTATTCCTCGTACTAATTATTATTGATGTGACTTATACAAATAAATTTATATTCTATTCTTACCGGAGTCTGTGTTAGATTTTTTTCCTGATAAATACAATAAGAGTCTTTAAATCACGAGTGAATATGGATCTTTTAGGCAAACGTGCTCCAAGGTTGACCGCATTGTCACTTACGATCATTTGAGATAGTGGTCAAAGTTAAACGTAATTTTTTATTCAAGATAGGTAAGCTTTTGACCACTACATTTGCCTATCTTGATTTTTTTTTAAAGCATATCTATCGCATCGGTGATGATGCAATTGACATCGATCAAGTTAACAGTCAGGCTTGATATCAAACCTGCCGTTACGTCATATGGTCCGATGCGGCAGCAGTTGCTATTGGCGGAAATTATCGGAGAACGAAAACCACAGAATAAATAATAGTGCACTTGTACATTACATGTCGCCCTATGCTGTCATAAAATTATAACATAGCTTATGGCACCATTAAAATTGATTATTTATCTTATCATAGTAATGTATTTATTCTTATCTTGAATTATATAATTGTTTATATAAAATGGTCTGTTTTGTATCTATTATCTAATCTTCTAAATATATATAACTCAAACGTGACTGACTGACTGACTGACTGACATAGTGATCTATCAACGCACAGCCCAAACCACTGGACGGATCGGGCTGAAATTTGGCATGCAGGTAGATGTTATGACGTAGGCATCCGCTAAGAAAGGATTTTGATTAATTCTACCCCCAAGGGGATAAAATGGGGGATCTATACCTAATTAATAATAATACTTCTTAACGCGAGCGAAGCCGCGGGCAAAAGCTAGTACTATTATAAAGCTGTTGTCTGACTGTTTATTTATTCGAGCATCGCAAAAACGATACTTGTATGTTTCTTTAACTATCATTCTTTATTTTACAGGGTTATTTGCAAAATACTAGAAACCTCTTGGGACACGATTCTGTCCATTGAGTCCGTATTTCGGTGGTACGACAATAATTAATACACATTATGTTTTATGGTTTAAAAATAAACTCCTCTCTGTTAAGTCAAGTGTCAACTGGCGGCGTTTGCGTAATATGCATTACGAGGCGATGATTTAAAAAGCCTTGTATAAAAATAATCTTATTTTATTATTTATCACACTAATATTATAAAGGCGAAAGTTTTTGAGTGTGTTTGTATGTTTGTTACTACTTCACGCTCAGAAGGCTGGACCAATTTAATGAAGTTTGGTATGGAGGTAGCTGACATCCGGGATTAACACGTAGTCTTTTTATCCCGGAATACACGCAGGTCCGGGACTTACACGAGTAAAACCACGGGGCGGTGCTAGTCCTAATATCTAATACCTTTAAACAAGCAATTCTTCAGATAACAGACTCTCACAATGCGGGTTGAATTACTGTTAATATACTAATATTAAAGTATACATATACTAATAGTAAAAGTTAAATACTAATGATAGTAATTCTGTTACAAATCAAAGATCATGAAAATCTGTTCAACCGTTTTTGAGTTATAGATAGTGTAACTAACCCGACTTTGTTTTATTTACATAGATATGACTCTGGCGGAGCCATAGGACGCAGCTAGTATTATCATTCAGATAACACTACAAATACAGTGGTACATAATATTATCAATATCAATCAACCTATCTATCAACAATTCAATCTTGTTTGACTTTGAAGAAGGCTCGGCGAGACGGAGCGCCACTAGTTTTAACAAGCAATTTAAATACCGACAGTATGCATTTTTTTTATTCGATTGTAAACGTCAATTAAAATCAAAACATTTTTCAGTCACAGCCCTCATGTGCCAATTTTAAAGTTCTTTCTGTGACGTTAAAGTCCACTACCCAATGGCTGAGGTCACCTGTTGTTAGACTCTTTATAAGTGGAACATTAAGACATTGTCTTCAAGTCTAGAGCGAATAGGTATCTTCTAGGCAAGCATGTCACATCTTCGGCCGCATCTTCACTTCCCATCAGGTGAGATAGTGGTCAAATGCTTGCCTATCTATCATAAAAAAAAAAAAACATTGCCTATCTATCTATAACGGATTCACGATATGGTTGTAAATAAATCATTTAAAGCTTCAACACCAATTTTTTTTTTTGTTTCAAATTGATATAGTCGGTTTCTATCCCCTCTGATGTTTATCAGAACATTGTGTTAAATGCTTCGCAAGAACAAAGAACGTAGGTAATAAAAGCAATAACAATCTTGAAAAGTTTATAAACAACTCTATAGTAATAGTAGTACGTATTTACAACTTTTCGAAGGGGTTTTTATGGATTGGCTATGTTGAACTAGATAATTGATTTTATAATTAGAGAGTTAATTCCCGCCTTTTTACAATGTAAGTTAAACGTCATCCATTCATGGTTGACATATACCTCACGGTATACGTTCATCATCCGTACGGCGAAGGAGTGGCGAACTCATTACTCTTATATTTTTTCTGTATAATCTGGGTGAGTCAAGTGGTTTCCATGAGACAGAGATCAGATGCTTGGCTTCCATAGAAAAAAATTAAAAGAGGAATTACACATGTCTCTACTTGATAGTAAACGTAACGCCTGTCTACTTGAAACGCAAGCAAAGCTTAAAAAAACCGACTTAATCGCTTATATTTCGGTTTTGGCAAGACCGATTACGATAAAATTTAAATGGGACCAAATCTGAAGTATACTCTACCAAACAAACAAGAATCATCAAAATCAATTCAGAATTGGCGGAGATATCGCGTATCATACATACAAAAAAGCATACAGTCGAATTAAGAACCTCCTTTTTTGAAGTCGGTTGAAAAACAGAACTTGAATACCAAGTCTTGAGTGAAACTGCCGTGCGTTCTCCCCCTCAAACCCGTTTCTCAGCTCAAGTACCTTTCAATAAAAAAAAAATTAAACTCAAAAACTCGCTTCAAAAATTTACTTGAACCGTCGTTGTATTATCCTTAACTTACAATTACTTAAGTTCAAAAGTAAAACTTGCTGCGGCCCTCAACCCATTGAACCCTCCAGATGTTTCCAAAAACGAGGGGTCGATGACACCACAATAACAAGAAATTGTGCGATTTATCATGATATTGACACCAATGGCATCTTCATGAATGATTAAACAACTTGATTATTGACAAGGTTAATGATAACTATTTATTTCCCGATCTCCTTGCGTCGAGGCTTTAAAAGTATGCAAATAATGAAAACCGCAGATCGACAACAATGCGGAAACAGCTATAATTTTACGTTATATATGATACAATTTTTATTAATTAAACTAGCTTCCGCTTGCGACTTTATGTCGATGGGCAGTTTTTAAAATAGCACTTTTTTTTTGTCATCTATCAAATTAACAGAAAAATTAAGACCTCTATAGTAGAAATATTAGTGGGTCTGTGAGCAGTTAACCTCACGAATTTTTTGAAACGGCTGACATATTTTTATTTTCACGTTTTTAACCGTCGTGTCTCAGTCATTTTGAAAAATTACCAAATACTGAATCGACGAAAAAATACCAGGTAAATAATTATCAAACCCGCTGACAAAATTTCACGAGAATCGGTTTAGAAATGCATCCTATAGTGGAGAACAGCCGGACATCCGTCGGACATACGAAAGCATTTTTACCCAAGCTGAAACGGAGATGCTTTGATCGATTAGATTCCTGAAGCCTCTAGTTCCCTGTGTTGTTTACTGTGTTTCGAGAACCAGCGTCTTCTTCCATTCGTGAAACTTTTTAGTTATTCCAAAGGTTAACAGCTATTTACAATATAAGCATGAATGTCGACGCGTAGCAGGAACGAAACAATCATTTTAAATAAAATGTCTATTGTCTTTTGGAGCTCAGAAAAAGTTGCGTTGAAGTCATTAGGTATATGGTAATTATAATAATATAATAAAAGACGATGAGCAAAAAGTTGGAACATCTGACTAATTTACTAAATAAACTTTAAATGAGAAGGTATCACACGTTTGGTGTACCTCACGAAACAAACATTAGCTTGTTGACCATGTGATAATTCGGACTTCTTCTATTGCTAAAACAATTGTACTTGACACCTTATTTACCGATCACGCACCTGTTCTATTTAGTTGTGGAGTTCATGGCCAGAAGCATTCAAAACCGTGTCATATTACCAAACGTACTAACATTCCCGAGGTTGTCAAGGAATTGAATATCTCTGATTTTTCCGCAATCCTTACCTGTAATGATCCCGAACTAGCTTCCGAAATCCTTGTCAACATTATTTCTACTTCCGTAAATAAACACACGCGTACTATTTGCATCCCTAGTAGAAAGCGTGTAATCAAGCCGTGGATTACTTCTGGCCTTCTTAGGTGTATTCGCCATCGGGACGGGCTTTACCGTAAATTTAAAAGAGACCCTGACGATCTAATAAAAAAATTAATATATACTCGTTATCGTACATTTTGTAACAATCTTTTAAAAAAAGTAAAACGTGAACATGAGCAGCGTGAATTTCAAAAAGTTCGAAATAATCCTAAAGCTGCTTGGAATATTATTAACCAAATTGCAAATCTAAAGAAGAATAAAACTTCTGCAAGTTCTTTGTTAAATCTGTCAATAAGTCCGTCTGCCTCTGTTGATAAAGTAAATTCGTTTTTTGCAAATATTGGACAAAATCTAGCTTCCAAAATTTCTTCCCCATACAATATCGATTCATACTCTCCCCAAAACATATCCCTCAACCAATTGAGTTACGATTCAAGCAAAAATACATTAAACTCTATGGCAGTTTTTAGTGTAGATAATGAAGAAATTGAATGCGTAATTTTAAATCTTAAAGAAAAATGTGCACTTGGTTGGGATGGCATCTCCACTAATGTCGTTAAAGCTGCCAGACACGTTCTTATACCCGTCTTAAGTTATATATTTAACATGTGCTTTACTATTGGTATTTTTCCTAATGTCTTTAAAAGGGCAATTGTTCACCCTATTTTCAAAGGTGGAGATGGGGATAGTATTACAAACTATAGACCAATTTCAGTTCTGTCAGTAATATCAAAAATTCTGGAAAAAATACTAAATAAAAGATTATTAAGCTTTTTAAATGAAAATGATATTTTGTCTGACAATCAATACGGTTTTAGAAGTGGTAGGTCTACAGAGGATGCCGTTTTAGAACTCACTAATACTGTTATTAAAAACATTGATAATAGAAATAAGACTATCGGCATTTTCTTGGACCTATCCAAAGCTTTTGATACTGTCTCCATCCCCATCCTCTTAGGCAAACTCGAGAGCATCGGTATAAGAGGTGTAGTTCACGACTTATTTCGAAGCTACCTTTTAATTCGTACGCAACAAGTTTCGATAGATGGCTACATAAGTGCTGAAGAAAGCCTTTGTTACGGTGTGCCACAGGGTAGTGTTCTTGGACCTTCCCTCTTCTTAATATACGTAAATGATTTATGTAAGCTTTCCCTTCCAAGTTGCAAGATTATTACCTATGCTGATGATACGGCCTTACTTGTACACGGGCGAAACTGGCAAGAGGCCCGCGAACTATCAGAGAAAGCCTTACGAACTGTAATGATTTGGCTACGATGTAATCTACTTACTCTTAACCTAAACAAAACACAATGCATTACTTTCGCTCCCAAAGTGTCCACACAACCATCATCTTCTTTCTCTATCCGTGCTCATGCATGTTCAGTAGATTCTTCCGACACCTGCAGCTGTATGACAATAAGCCGAACTACTTCTGTTAAATATTTGGGAGTCATAGTTGATAGCACTATGTCATGGAAGCAGCATATAGAATCAACGGTCTCTCGTGTTAGAAAATTGACGTTTGTGTTTAAAAGCTTAAGATCTGTTCTCGATTTCAAATGCCTGAAAAATGTATACTATGCTTTAGCTCAATCAGTAATATCCTATTGCATTACTGTTTGGGGCGGCACTGCGAAAACACATATGATCAGGGTGGAAAGAGCTCAGAGATGCGTACTTAAAGTTCTCTCTAAAAAATCTCGTCGCTTTCCTACGACAGAATTGTTCTCGCTCTGCCAGGTCCTTTCAGTGAGACAACTTTTTATTTTACAAACAGTCTTAAGGAAACATTCACAAGTTCATTATGATCCTAACTTTTCAATTACTAAACGTAGATCTGATAAAATATGTAAAATCGAACGTAGACGCACGGCAATAGCGAGTCGTCACTATTATTATATTAGTTCAAAACTTTATAACAGCCTTAATAAACAATTAGACATCTATTCCTTGCCAACTTATAAATTCAAAATGAAATGCGTCAAATGGTTGCAATCCCTGACTTACCAAGATACAGAAGATCTTATAAGAGTTTCAGAATAGCATACACACCCTCACACTCACACACTCTCACACACACACATACACTACACCCTCACCACTACGCACACACTCACGCATAACATATATATACGCAATCTATAAATAGGAAATGTAACTTAAATTTTATGTATTCTTAAAAAAAAAAAAAAAAAAACTTGTTTTTGTATCTTATTATTTTTATATGTAAATGATGTTTCCGGAGGTGGGCGTTGCCATCTGCGACACAGTTTTATACTTCTGCAGGTGGCATCGTACTCTGTATTTTTCTAGTTTTAATCTGTTTACTGTACATAATAAAGACTTATTATTATTATTATTATTATTATTATTAGCTATACATTAGCTGCTACACACTGAACGATTTTGGTTCAAACGGATCGACTTGGGCACTGCAGCACGACGAGGCGACCGCGCCCGCGTCCGCAAGCGATCCAGATTCGTCCAGTTTGTAGCAGCTATAGAGGAATATTCTCTACTGATATATTTATCTATTTAAAGCCCATGAGGGCACATATAGCTAGCCAGACGAGGATTAGAATGTCAAGCCACTAAATGTTTTGCGAATAAATATTGTGTCTGTGTAATCCAATAATTAAACGTAATATAATACAATGTTCGGTAGGTATGTGTAAATTCCGACAAATCTCTGATATATCATAGTTTAGATGTATGTACAACACAGTTCGTGTTATCATACGTGTTATCATTTTGCACAATCGCAAAACACCCGATAAAGAGCAAACGTTGTAAAAATAATCCAGTTCGTTATTTATAAGGAACCAAAACTACCAACACTTAATAAATATAAAATTTAAAAGAATTCGGCTAGACAGCAACAGGTTTTGTAATTATGATTAAAATGTCAATTATCATTAAAATACTAAATCTCAAATATCATTAAACTTTATGAGCAATTGTGAGAACAAATGTTTAAATGACAAAAACTGAAAAGTCATCCTTCATTTTAATGATCTTACCGTAATGACAAAAACAGTCGACAATATATTAAAATTATAATTTAAGTTGGCACTGAATTGAGAATAATTATAATAATTCATAAAATATAGTGAACGTTAATCGCAAAAAAACATTTTGAAAGTTACATCTTAGATAGATATATGATATATAAATATAACTATAGAAATATAAATATAATATAACTATAGATAACGTTTTATTGGTGCTAATTCTGTTGAGCACTGAACTAACCTAAACTAAACTAAAAATGAACTAATTTTAGTCAAAGAATACCTAAACGCTATTCTGATTTTACGTTGAACTTAATTTAAAAGTTGAAAAGACAGGACTAAAATTGATTTTGACAGCAACCAAATTGAAGCCGCAATCACATATTCCTCCATTATAGACTTTGTAGGTCAGTATTTGCTTCATTAATTGCACGTGTTATTCTTTCAAGTATAAGATCACATTAAAAATAATCCAGACCTTTTTCATACAGACTAATTTGAGTTTAAAATTTCTATTTTTAGTCTTAATTTGACGTAAAACGTGTACATCTGAATAAGAATTTGGTAATTTTCACTAAATAGAGTAACTAAACTAACTTAGTCCCGTCAAACTTAATTTTAGTCTAATCTTGCATTTTCTGAATAGGTTTTGGACTAAAGCAGGACTAAAACTAATTTTAGGCTAGTTTAGTCTAATTCTGGACAACAGAATCGGCACCATTGTCACACCTTACATAAATCAATCAAAATATTCTAAAAGAAAACTTAAATTAAAGTGTACAATCGGCGGTCTTATCGCTTAAAGCGATCTCTTCCAGACAACCTTTAGATAAAGAAAATTTTAAATAATTCGGTGAAACGGGGGTGTAAATACAAGTTTAGAAAAAATATATCAAAAGCGTTTGTTTAAAAAAAAAAATTATACAGATAATTAAATTATAACTAATTAATAATAAAAATAATTATGTATTAACCTTTACAATAGGTAGTAACATATAATATAAGAAAATAACAAAAAAGTAGCTTATGCATGGCCGATTTTATCAGCATATTATTTCTTGCTTAAGCTGAGATTGTTGTCGAGCAGGAAAGGAGTAATTCTCAAAATCGCACTGTTTTGGCTCTGCCACTATTAATATTCAAGGATGTATGTATGTAATACTAGTTGTCGCCCGGGATTTTGTTCACAGTGAAATTCCTTTCTCAGCTTCTTGAGCCCATGGCTTCTTCCCTTAGAAGAAGCAATAAATAGCTCTCCTACACTTACCAAAGGAAGATACTGAAAATTTTACGTCTTAAGACAAACAAACAAACAAACAAACGCATTCACACTCACAGCCCCACACTAAGTTCAAAGACTTGTATCGTGGGTCCTGGAAACATTAACATCACACACACACATTACATCCAGAACCTGAAGCACTAATTTCCCTTGGAAATTTTGCTCCTGCCGGAAATCGAACCCATGACCCACAGCGCAGAGGGCGGAGACCTGTCCACTGCGCCATCAGGGTCTCTGGATTGGGCTGTGTTGATTGCAGAAAAGGTAATATACATTATTGATATGAACTGTCAGTCAGTGAATCAGTCAGATCATCGAATTTTTGCATATGTATATAGCACCTGGATGACCCTATCTTTTTGGTAAATCGTGTTTTTTGGAAATTATATTTAGATACGAATAACTGATGAATTACCGACATAATAATAAAAAAATATGAACTGGTTATTTAAATAAAAAATCACGAGTGCAATAAGTTTAACATTTTATTAGGAACTTGAAAAAAAAAAGGGGAAAAAAATCACCTGGACTCGAACCGGGGTCTTCTGGTTTCGGCACCGCCCGATTTCCGTAGGTAGCGAAATTTACCTCAGTTAATGGTATTGTAACAATTTTTCATTGCCTGAAAACACGGATATAACTACGTTTTCTAAAAATGAAACCTAGCTAGATCGATTTATCGCCCCCTAAACCCCTTGCATAATAAATTTCATAAAAATCGTTGGAGCCGTTTCCTAGATTCAGATTATATATATAAATATGCAAGGATTGCTCGCTTAAAGGTATAAGATAGATCAATATATAAAAGAAGATTACTATGAAAGTCTGTATTGAATCTCGATTGTTATTAATTACAATCTAATATCCATACATCATATTTAACTCCCCAATGAACACCGAAACAACTGGCTCTTAAACTATTTTCTACCGACTTCACAAATAAGGAGGAAGTACTCAATTCGACTGCATTTTTTTATGTGTGTTACCTCATAACTGCTGTCAACGTGAACCGATTTTGAAAATTATTTTTTGTTTAAAAGATGTTACTTGTCAATTGGTTCCATTTAAATTTGTCCAAGATCTGATCAGTAATTCTTGAAATATCGTCAATAATGCGTGTTTAGTACAACTAATCTGATCAAAGTTCCGAAGATAAAGCGGTGCAGTCGGTTTTAAGCTTTGCTTGCGTTTAATTATTAAATAAATATATTTTGTTTTTAATAATTTATCTACTAACTCGCTCATCATCAACAAAAATATTTCGGTAGTAGTTCTACAAGAGGAAAGAATGAAAACATACTAACATGCGTCAGCTTATTTTTTACGTTTGCAATTCACATGAATAAAAAAAAAGAATCTATATCTCGTACCATCCGGCCGTTTCCAAAGACATAGAAAGTTTAAAGAACTCTTCAACGAGGCCGACAAGTTGCGCAATCAGCACTTAAAAAACATCCTTTTGAATCTCTCCAATGACCCTGACATTTGGCAATGAATGTTGAGCCTTGCTTCATTCGTATAGACTGAGAAAGTACTAATGACTTTAGAGAAAACATTTGCATTTCTTCCAACAGAATCACGATTTAGAAACAGAACCTATTGAGTAATTTACTATTGTTAGCACACTAGAGTTCAAGTCAGTCAGTTTCAGTTTAAGTGCGCTTATGCGTTCCGATAGGGCGCTGCGAGTATTGGAACGCATAAGCGCAGATCTGACAGGTCGGGATCGGCGCGAGAGACGACAATCAGAAGAAAAATAATGGCGACGGACGAGGAATTGTGGCAGTGTTGTGTTCGAGATGAAAAGGAAACTAAATAGAAGTAATCTTATGTGATGAAGGAGCTAATCGTAGGATATTTGTATAGCAACCTGCCGGAGATAATAAACGACGATGTAAGATGAAGGGCTCTGTTGTTTTCTACCGACTTCACAAAAAGGAGGAGGTAATCAAGTCGAATGTATTTTTTTTTTGTTTTACGTCATATCTTCGTTCCACGTGAACCGATTTCGAATTTTTTGCTTGAAAGAATTTGCTTTCCAATTGGTCCCATTTAAATTTGATCAAGATCTGATCAGTAGTTCTTGAGATATCGTCAATAATGCGTGTTTAGTACATCTAATCTGATCAAAGTACCGAAGATAAAGCAATGAAGTCGGTTTTTTTAAGCTTTGCTTGTGTGTTATTACTATTATGAGTACTTCTTTAGAGCCCACTAAAATTAACCGACTCACTGATTGTATTTAAATTCATATGCAATTATTTAAAATAATCAGAGACATAACAGTAATAGGTAAGTTAGTTTGTAATTTTCCATAGAATGGTTTCATTTTGACTGTATAGAAGGTAAACGAAATTTTACGACTCAAAACAAGATTTTATCTTTTATTGCTTACCCGAGATAAAGCGGCTCTGATATATATTTTACCTCTTTGTACGGAAAGGAGAGTAAATAACATGATTTTTGCACATCTAGCAAAAACAAACTAATTATCGTTCATTTATTACATAAGGTATAATTCAGTGATGTCGGTAAAACGAAGAATTTGAGATAGGTAATTTCGATTGTACAAAATTAATGATATTTCTTGGCAACTCCATTCGATATGGTATTCAAGGTTTATTCGATTTGTTGAATGTTGGGTTCAGTGTTTTCCTCTTCCTAGGACACAGTGAGTAAACAAACATGTTATGTACGTTCGAGCATTCTCGTTCCAGCTAACAGCAATCGAGTGCCATATTGAACAATACCGGATTTTTGTTTATTGTTATGATCACACAATCAGGTTATTTAACTCGGACCGCGAAGTCAGTTTCCAAAGTCATTGCCAAGGCGTTTTGTTTGTTGTTATCAGTTACAACTTACAAGGAGATCGACTTCACTCTTAGTTAATATTTATTTAAACTGGATTTTGGCTCATTATGTAATAGGCCCGACTTGTTGAGCCAATTAGAGGATTAAAGTCGACGTGAAGACGTTCGGATAAATTGTTAGATCACTTCTTGCGCGTGAAGTAGGCACTTTTTTATGTCATATAATATGTATAATATCTTTAATATAACCGATAACCCACTTGAAAGGGTACTTCGCCTTTGAATAAACACGACTGTGGCGGTGGTAGTTGGTACTACCCTAGAGTATCCTATCCTACTATATTATAAACGCGGAAGTTTGTAAGAATGTATGAATGTATTCGTTACTCTTTCACGCAATAACTACTGAATGGAATTTTATGAAACTTAACAATAATATAGCTTACACACCAGAATAACACAAAGGCTATAATTTATATAGATATAGTGTGCATTATCTAAAATATAACGATATGTGTTAAGTAAGTAGAAAAAATATCTACCATCTGCGCGCTCTATTCCGGCGTGCGCAGCAAAGACCGTTGGAGTTACACGTATATAATGGAAATGTTTATATAAATATACTTTCTATCATCATTATCACAATTTTCTATCACCACGCGGGTGAAACCGCGGGGAGCAGCTCGTAATTAATTTATATGTATATAGCTGAGTAGAGTCAATGGCACTTTTGGAAGCCCCTTAGGAGTTCAGAAATTATTTAAATATTTCAGTACCCCCAAGGGGCTTAGTCCACCACTGGCGTTACGCTCAATAATGTATATATTTTTAGTGTTATTCATCGCTAACAGGTGTTTGAAAATTAAGTACGCTGAGGCGCGAGGAAAGAAAGCGCGGATTATTAAACAAGATAGGAACTAAACAAGTAGGTACTTGATAGACTACATTATTGACCTATATATTTTCACATATTTTGATCACACCTAATACCTAATGAAATTTGATGATCAATCCCAGATTGAAAAACTATGATCATTTAATGTTGCAAATTTAAAAACAACGAAATCCGTGTGTGAACCAATGACACCTTTAACAAAATATGAGCGGGAAAATGAGTGCGGCATGAAGCTATGTCGCCTCTAGTTAAACGCTTATATAATAAAAACTGTTCATTTGGCACCAACGAGGCACTCGCAGTCATTAACTCATAATAAATGTAATTTTAGAAGGTTTCAGTAAGGGTGGATGCAAGTAGACAGGTCATACAAACTACGCCAAATCTTATTCCAGTGATGAATCCGATAATTCTTCTCCGTGAAGACAACATGTGTCTACAGCACTAAGTGGGAAAGGGACAGGGGATAATAATGGTTTACTTTCCTAAAGTTGCGCTACAAAGGACGCATTGGGTTCGAATAGATCGGTTAGCACGCGGGCGCGGGCACCGCAGTACTGGAGGCGACCGAGCCCGCGTCCCCGAACGCCATCCATTGGTGGTACACCATATATTATATGTGTGTGTCATGGATTCTTTTTAACTGAATGGTGATAACACGATAGATTTTCCTTGTTTTACATACGTGATATATGTAAATATAACTAATTCTAAGTTTACTTACTATAACTAACTAACGTTATAGGAAAATTTTAAGATTTTTAACGGGACTATGGTATGTAGAAAAGATTTTCTAGCTAACTTGTGAACATCAAAAGTTGGGTTGAATGAGACGAATATTCAACAATTTTCGGTATTCGGTCATTCGGCCACTTCATACTATTCACCTTCTTTTTTTGCAGAAACAAATAAACTTGTAACTTGTCCAAATTTTTAAAACGCCAGGATAGTCGCGTTGGATTGGTCGGCGCCGGAAAACACGGACTCCCCAGTCGGAACATAAACGCTTTCACACTCACAGCTCCACACTAAATTCGATGACTTGTGTAGTGGGTGCGGGAAACATTCACACCACATACACTATCACAATCAGAGCCAGAAAAACAAATTTTCCTTGGGGAGAAAACTTGTGTTCTCGCCGGTAATCAAACCCGATACCCATGCTTAGAAGGCGAACCCAACTAAGCCAACGGGCAGTTTAAATGAGGAGACAAGACGCAATTATTGAAACGTATTTTCTAATTGCATGTTTCATTACGCCGAATATTCGGCATTCTGCTAGTGGCCGAATATACTATTCGTCCCAACTCTAAACAAAAGTTCTGTCCTTCTGAAGAACAATCGTTAGGGAAAGTTACCAAGAACAGTTATTTTCTTTTGAACAATTCCGAACATGTGGAACTTTTACCGTCTTTTATTTCAATAAAACTTTGGTGTAGGAGCATCATTGTATTATCCAAAATTTTGAATACTTTGTCAACTAGATGAGTCGTGCAGTTTCACCCACAAAAGTAGCCTTTTCCATGATATATATGCATGGCTGTCAAATTTCATCAGGACTGTCCATTTGTTTCGCTGTGCAAAGCTGCTTGATATGACAGTTTCGAATTTATAATGTTAGTGTTATGTTGATTGAATATCTGATACTGTATTTATTTTATGCATTTGCACTCAAAGCCCACACAAAGACGTGTGTCGTGTGCGCCGGAAACATTTAATAAAAGCCAGAACTAGAGGAAAATACGTTCCGTGGGATGGTGAATTGTGCTCGAACCTAGAACTATGCAACTATCTAAGGAACTGCCCGTTGGGTGAGCATTTGCCTTCTAAGCTATCGGATTCGATTCCCGGCGAGCATTCAAGTTCTCCCTAAGGAAAATTGTATTTATATTTTTTTAATTGTATTGCTTCTGGTTGTGATTGTGTGTGTGATGTGAATGTTTCCGGCACCCACGACACAACTCACCGAACGAGACCGAGACGCTGTGAGTGTGAAAGCGTTTATTAATAATCGAACAGTTTGAATTAGAAGTAAAAGGTTAGTCTTAAAACCTTAAGCCTTTGAACTAAGTAGTAGAGTAGAGTAACCGAGTCCATTACTTTCATGAGTGCCTCTTTGGGGCCCATGTGAATAAACGATTTCGATTTAGATTGTGAACCCGCGATTCAACGAGCTGCAGACGCAGTATGAATGGCTTCATTCAGAAACTAAACAGGTATGCATTTATAATTTTATATAACTTGATACACTGAGTGCACAACCCGGTCTGGCAGTGAATGGCGTCAAGCAGCGAAAGTTATTGTGTGGCAATTTCACTTCAATGCCACTGTCGCTTTATTACTATTAAGCCATCGAAAACTAAGATATGTAGCTTATGTCCACCTACGTCCGACTATCTCCTTGCAAAACATCAAAGTTATCTTTTATTTTTTACCGACTTCTTGATCAAGATCTGATCAGTAGTTCTTGAAATATCGTCAATGATGCCTATTTTGTGGACTACTTTGACGATGTTCTCGTTTAAACGACTTCAAAAGTTACCTCATAACTTCTTTCGTTGTGAGCCGATTTTGATGATTATTTAAAAGCTGGTGCTTTTCATGTGGTCCCAAAGAATTTTGATCAAGATCTGATCTCTAATTTTTGAGTTATAGTCAATAATGCGTATGCAATACATTAAATCTGATCAAGGTTCCGAAGATAAAGCGGTGAAGTCGGTTTTCTTAAGCTTTGCTTGCGTTTAATTATTTCTAGATAGGCAAGCAATTAACCTCTATCTCACCTAATGGTAAGCGATTATGCAGCCGAAGATATAGTACCTACAAGATACTTATTCACTCTTGACATGAAGAGACCCAGATTATACCGTTCGTGGACATAGACGCGTGCAATGAGTTCCACTTCTTTGCAGCACGAATGTTGATAAATATAGAAGCGAAACGAGCGATTTTTTTTTTCTTTGCTATGAAAAGTTACGATCACATAATTATTGATGTGATCGATAGTGAAAACTAACAAACAAACAGAAGTTACTTCAAATTCAGCTTGCACTGTCTAGTTATTTAGATGAGCGCACAGAACTGGTTTTCAATGGACCCTGATCCTCGGCCAGACGAATTGTCGTCATTATTTTGTGAAGCTAATTTAATAAATATAACTAAAACTTATAATGGTACAATAAAAAGAGGTATTTTATTATACTAAAGATCGGTTTCACACATACTTAACCTGGATTGTAGATATAGACGATAAAAACTAGACTAACACTTGGTTGCCGGCCAGCGGTGGGTGTCGGGTGAAAGTCGCACTTTCGTCTAAATCGAAACTCAGACCGTGGAAGGGTGGCATAAAAGTAATTATAATATACGAATATTTAAATTAACGATATTCTGATGCAAGAAGTTTTGACTATTAAGTATTGTTTACTAATATAGCAGTAGCTAATAACTATCAAATTGGTAAAGAGTACGCAACCAATGTATGACAGCTGAGGCAGCATTTTTTCGTAGTAACTTTATGGTACGACAAAGTCATATGTTCAATCAGACAGAACGTTTAACCACACATTCAAAAGTTTGTGTGTAAATACGTGAGTGTGTTTTACAGAATACTACCCCGAAGATGCATTGTAATACTTCTCCGAAGTTATACTACACACATCAAACAAAACAAACACGCATTCACACTCAAAGCCCACACAAATACTAGTATCGTGGGTGCTGGAAATAGTTACATGATACACAACTACATCCAGAACCAGAAGCACAAATATTAAGGAATTGTGCTCCTGCCGAGAATCGAATCCAGGACCCAGGGCGCAGAGTGCGGCGATCTGCCCACTGCACCAACTGGGTCGTCAAAATGAAACAGAGCAATCAAAATCCTTTAATTTAAAAATACTTAATGACCCGGTGGTTTGTCTTAAGACAACAGTCGTTAAGCCATGTCGGATACATTTAGGCGGCCTGAAAAATTCTGACACTAGGGCTGCCCACTATTCTATACGACAAGCAAGCCAACAAACTTAATCCGAAGATAAAGTCTACTTTTGCTTACAATCTTAATAGAACACGCTACCTACGATAATATAAAGAACATCCCACTCAAAAAACTAGAAAACTTTCACCCTTTTGCTAACAATACCGTACAAAAAGTTCGCACAACTTTTAATTCATAAAGTTCCTACGTGCAAGGTGCAAACCACTTCAAGGCTCGAGTGGTTACATAATAGATACATAATCGACCTGTTTTACTACGAAACAGTGGATATTACATTATGAATGGAATATCAAAGCGTCGGTTGCAGCTGACACACAAAAAACCCTCTGTCCATTACCTATCTCTGTTGCGAACTGTTTCAATTCGAAAACGACAGAACTTCTTAGAAATAAGGTTAATTTTTGCTTAATTTAAATAAATATACTTGCTACAAATATACGTAATAAGCGGTCTGAACACGCAAGCGGATTTCATGATAGGCTAAATTCTTAAGTTATAAACTTGAAATGTATGGAACGTGCCTTCTTGAATTTTTCGAGAGAGGTCTTCGTTTACTAAGTAGGTACTTAATCCCGATGTTATTATACAAGGATGTATATGTATAATTATTATAAGGGTTCTGTAGGACAAAAGATTTAAGGTGCTCTGTTCGAGGGCCTCTTTGGGGCCGATGTGAATAAACGATTTCGATTTTTTTTTAATTCGAACGATTACCCCCTTCCCATGTAAAAATCCATGGATAAATACGAGGTCTACGAAGTGAAAAAATGCATAAATAAATGCTGTACAAGTAGTTTCGGAGTAGGATATGGGGGCAAAACATCCAAAATGTATGGTATGCATACATAAAGTTTACCAACATATTTTCTATACAATAGTTTCTACTTTTTTTTTGTTTCTAAATTGAATATCACACCTTTTCTATATTCTAAATATCTACTCCGAAACTTCTTGTATGGTACGCATACAGGCATTTTTACATTTCACAGACATCATGTTTATCCATTGATTTTTGTATGGAAACCGTCAGACCGTTTTTGTATGGAACCGTCCATTCATCTCCTCTATATCATAATACAAGCATTTTGTATGCTAGAAAGTCAAGCATATCACCTGATGGAAAGTAATGATGCGGCCGAAGACGTCACATGCTTATCTAGAAAATACCTATTTACATTTGATTTGAAGACTCCCAGAATATACCGTTCGGGGAACAAAGACGCAGGTAATGAGTTCCACTCCTCCGCTGGACGTGTTACTCGGAAAATGTTACTACAATAGAGTCATATCCCATTCTCAGTATTCTACCACTCTTGGAGTAGATAACAAGCAATTTACATTCGCAAGAATCAATGTTCGGTTTCCAACGAGTATTTTAAGTACGTGTATTTAACAAGTAATCTGACAAATCTGCACAATCATAATGGATCGGTTGTTAGCCTTGAATTCCACAGTTCCAATCACAGTTTATAACTTGACAAGCCGTGCCCCGCGGCTTTGGCCGCGTTAATTAAGTTAAAAAGTAACTAATGTGTTTTTCCAGAACCTAAACTATCTACATTCTACATTTCATCAAAAGCGGTTTATTCGCTGCAGATTCAAAACCTCTCCGAGCTATATTTTCCCTTTCCATAATTTACTGCTTTAGTTCTTCCTAGCATGGCTTATGCTATTGAAACAAATAAATAAACGCAAGCCAATTAAAAAAAACAACTTCACCGCTTTATCTTCGGAACTTTGATCAGATTAGATGTACTTAACACGCATTATTGAAGATATTTCAAGAACTACTGATCAAATCTTGTTCAAATTTAAATGGGACCAATTGGAACGCAACATCTTTTAAACAAAGAAATAATTTTCAAAATCGGTTCACGTGTAACGAAGTTATGAGGCAACTCACAAAAAAATATATAGTCGACTTGAGTACCTCTTCCTTTTTTGTGAAGTCGGTAGAAAACAATTACGATTTTGTTTTTCAACTCGCAGAGGGTTTCAAGGTGAAATAAGAACGTTCCAACGGCAACGCAATTATAAGATTTTACATGTACAGTTTATCCGATCCCATTCTTGACGGCCTTGAAATGAAAACCGAGTCGGGAAAGTAGTCTCATGCCCGAAATTAATGGAGGCTTTATGAAAGAAACTTCGGAAAAGATTACCGTACGTGCACAGAGTATTAAGCGTTTGAGATGCTGATGCTCAGATATAAACATTACTGTCTGAGACCGGGCGCGGGCGGTGGAACTTATGAGTGGAACATATTTTCTTTACGAGCGTACATGAATCTTGCTTTACATGTTGTCCACATAGTCAAATGGATCATTAAACAATTAACGATAATTGGCGAATATAAATATGATATATACGCATATTATACTTTTTCCGTTCTGTCGTGGATAATAAAATGATAAAACTTTCAAGAAACCTTCTATATTTAAAATGAAGTTACATTACATAACACAAAACGTATTTTAAAAGTTATCTGAGATATATCAATATTTTTATGAATAAATGTAGAGTCTAATATACATATAGTGTCAAGGGGTTAAAAAATACTGTCTGTCGCAAAATATTATTTTTCTAGTATCAGTATTTTAATCTTATGGTGTAATTATTATACTGACATGTCTCAAAGGTCTTTGGATAGAAATATTCTGCAATTGAGATTAAAAACATCGAAAATGAAAAGAAGATACAGATCCAATCCAAACATACATTGAATCCGAAATAGAGCATTGCTATGAACAGAGATCTTGATTACTCGAACGTTATCCAGTCCACGTGTCCGTCATTTTAACTATATACTGGAACGAACCAATACAAACATTGCGACTGGAACTGGTCGCAAGCTGATCAAACATATCCAACCTGATAACCTACTCCATCACACCCTGTTGTGTTACGTAAGTGACGATGCTGCACCTGTTACATGTTCCCTTCTCGGGCTACAGCATTATCTATATTCGATTTCTGAAAGAAATGTTATAGCATGTTTTTCTCGGAAATGTCACACGCTTGACGTTACTTAGCCATGATCTAAGTATGTAACTTAGGTAGGTAGCTTTAGGGCTATTACGTTGATTTCCTAATGTGTAACGTGCCTTATGTATACATATCTGTTACCTAGTATGGTAACTTGTAGTCTTTAAGTATTATGTGGCGGCTATGTCATTAAAAGTGGTCTAATCTAAAACTGAACTGTGCCACGTAATTTCTGAAGCGATCGATTGAGTGTATAATTATTAAAAAAATTTGGTGGCGGCGTTCAGTTCCACAAAAAAAATATTTATTATTCCATTAAAAATTATATACAAATAGTCCTATTTAAAAACTATTCGTATTTCTTGTTCTATTATAAAGGGACTTTATCGCGTACACAATTAGAATGACTAACCTAGACGTTACGGAAGAGTTGCTTTAGCCTTGGGCACGAGAAATGTCTCTAGGCCGAAGCCGATGAACTTATTTCCCAAATGTTTAAAAAGATTACATTTCTGTTACAAATAATACATTAATTTAAAACCTATCTATTGGACTCGCCACACATGACGTAGCTGGCTCGAACAGATGGCGTGCGGACGCGGGCGCGGTCCTATATAGCGATGCTTGCGCCCGCGACGCAGCATGCCCGATCTGTTAGAACAGAATACGTCCTATGCCTTATGTTATACATAATAGAGTACAATGAAATAGTCAAACAAAAGATGAAATTAAGATAATAATATATTATGTTGTAGATAATATACTACTATCTCGCCAAGGCCCTTTTACAGTACGACTAAGGTACACGACATTGACACGTCTTCATTGGTACTTGTACTGTCACTTCTATATTTTATTCCATCTTCATGTTGATTTATTTATTTTATTGTTTGCACTAAATTCGTACTCAATAAACATACAACTATAGTTGCACTTGACTAGAGCATGCAATACATATACCCATTTAAGGTATGGCAAAGGTTTTGTGGTGCAGATACAATAATTAACATTGGAATTATTTTAATTACAATACCTCTGTTTAAGTATCATTACTAAGTCTATTAGCAGCTAGTCTAACCTATGAGGTAGAGATCCGCCTCGTTTAATAGGTACCTACTACCTACGTCAATAGTTTTTACAAGTGTTATCTTTTACACATTTTTATCGCGTTTTTTCATCACGTGTATTGTTTATCAATATCCTATTAAGGATTTAGACTATCTACTCACAACAATTTGTCAAAATTTACGTATAATAAAAGGAAAATCCGCGGCTATTTTTGATTTCTTCAAATGACAAAGGCAGATGAATTTTCGATGCATGTTTCGATTGTTTACAATAATTAAACGCAAGCAAAGCTTAAAAAAACCGACTTCACCGCTTTATATTCGGAACGTTGATCAGATTTAATGTATTGCACATGCATTATTGACAATAACTCAAAAAGTAGAAATCAGAACTTGATCAAATTTCACTGGGACCACATGAAAAGCACCAGCTGTCAAATAAAAAAATAATCAACTAAATCGGCTCACAACGAAAGAAGTTATGAGGTAACTTTTTCAAGTCGGGTAAACGAGAACATCGTCAAAGTAGGCGTACAAAATAGGCATTATTGACGATATTTCAAAAACTAATGATCACATCTTGATCAAATTTAAATGGGACCAAAAAGGGGGGAAGTCGTTAAAAACAAAAATTGTTCCGTTACATGTACTCAAAGTAAATTATTTCTATTAGTGTTTATCGTTTCGTCTAGAGGAGAACATTTACTTTTCTGTAATGAAATTGTCAAACATCCTACATTAACTACCCGATGTGTGTGTGAATGTGTTTATCAGCCTATGTATGTAATATGTATGTTTGGTCCTTCGTGGCACTCCAAACGCGTAGGCCAATTTTGATGATTCTTATGTCAATCAAATTGTTTTAATCGTGCGAGTATTACAGCTAAAGGAAAAAATCAATATGGCTACCGACAGACGCCATATTGTCAAAAATTAAATTGATCAAATCATTGAATAGGTATTTGAATATCATATTTATGTTTCTTTAAACGTTTTTCGCTTTGAATAACCTTTTAGGATCTATAACGATTTATATTTAGTTAATAATTGAAACTCAAGCATAGCTTAAAAAAGAGACTTCATCGCTCATATTTCGATTTCGATAAAACTTATTTGGGACCACCTCTGGAGTATACTCCACCAAACAAAAATCATTAAAATAATTCTTAATTGGCGGTGGTGTCGCTTAAAAACATACAAAAAAGACGTACCTACTCTCGAATTGAGAACCTCCTTTTTTGAAGTCGGTTGAAAACCATTCTCAGTACTTACAACAAAGCAAAGACTTATCTTTGCGACAAAGTTGTGATAACGTTCTTATACAACTTATGACAACACTTAATAGAGAAAACATGTAAGAAGTAAGTTTACCCTTTTACGCTGTCAGGTTTCTGAATATTTAGTATTTTAACTTGTTTTAAATAATAATCCAGTTTCGACATAAAAAACGATTAACGATCACATCTACGTAATACGATTACGTGGAGATACTGGACAATGAGAACAGAATACGCAAAACAACGCAAAAGATGAAGCAGTCAGATAATCCAGCTGATGAGAACAGGAAAGCTTATTTCGTAACTCATACATCAGAAAGTCTAGGATTACGTCGGAAATAGATGGTCTGGTGTGTGACCTAGATGCATCGATGACATAACTACGGAAATATTCGTTTACGAACAAATATGTATTCGAAATTTGCATAAACATTGTAGATCGGCGAACTTAAACACATCAAACAGCGCAGAGTTTAATCGGCTTAAAAATAGTGTAGTCCTAGCAACTTATTATTCATTACTTTTTCATAAACATTAAATATCTTAAAATTTTAAACTAGATACTAATACTATATGAACATATATACAAGAAGCTTTCATACTCACAGCCACACACTAAATTCGATGACTTGTATCATTGTGTAGCACCGGAAACATTAACATTTTTTTTATGACAGATTGGTACGCATTTGGCTGCACACCTAATGGAAAGTGACGATGCGGCCGAAAATGAATCATGCTCACCTAAAAGATACCTATTCACTTTAAACTTGAAGAATTCGAGATTATACTGTTCGGGGAACAAGGATGCGGGCATAACATCACGCACACCCAGAACGAGCACTAATTTCCTCTGGAGAGAAAACTTGTGTTTCCACCGTGAATCAAACCCGATACCCGCTGCTCAGAAGGCGAACGCGCACTCAACTTATTATGCGAACCGCAGGAATATAATAGAAATGGAACTCTTTGCCTAGGTCTGTATTTCCTAATAGTAAAATATGGGTTTTTTAAGTCGCAAGAGAAAGTCTTCTAGGCAGCCCTGTCACTTAGTCACCTGTCTCAGGTGAGATAGGTCAGGTTGAAACTTTTGTCTATTTTGAATTAAAAATCAGACTGACACAGTATCCAATCTCTCGTTAGCTCGTCGTGGCGTTCGTCACTTTGTCCGTCCGTCTGTCTGTTGCTCATAACTTTTAAACCAATCAAGTTTATTACTTTAAATTCTCACACATTGGGGGACGGGTTTAGTGTCCCAGATTGAGTAGCAGTGACTGCGTAAATCCGACACATTATGTTTATAACATAGAAGAGAATAAGAGAAGAAGAATAGATAGTCTACTTTTAAACCAACTCAGACTATTACCCTACAAGCTGAAGACTGATTTTGTGACCCCCGTGTTTCAGCCGTTTTGAAAAATTTCCAAAAACTGATTCGACAACAAAATTCTATACAATTATCGAACCTGCTCTCAAAATTTTACGAGAATCTGTTAAGAAATGCGATCTGTAGCGGAGAACAACCGGACATCCGGCGGACATACGAAAGCTTTTTGCCTAAGCTGAAACGATCGCGCTGCTCGCTCGGTCAATAAGGAGGTTCTCAAGACTAAATATGACTGTCTAACATGGAAATATACCAAACTCTTTGTTGAAGAGTCGGGCATGGCACTCACACCTTCTCGAAATAGGCTAAGGGCAAAGTAAACTATAATTCCAATATGAGAGAATATGAAAGTTGGCAATATGCGCTGTGGTACGAAATCAGTTTCATGAAGTCGTGCCAAACATTACGTAACGTTGCAGATCAGATGCGGGCTCCATTCATAAGAGCACCCCTCCACCGAGGGGTGGACACCCCCACCCCTGAAATGCCACCACAGTCTTTGCTTCAACTCCCACGCTCGGACGATTTTCCAAGTTTGTCAACAGACAGATTTTGTGGAACATAACGCCTTGTTTACTACGAGATTGTTTAGCCTTGGAGGATGACGAACATTTTAATTTTCTATACATTAGGTAACAATGGTTGATTAATGTACCCACCCACGTCATCGTCTTTTTTTTTAATAGCAGTTAGGTAAGCATTTGGCCGTTATCTCACCAGATGGAAAATGACGATGCAGCCGAAAATAAAGCATGGATTCCTAGAAGATACCTAATCACTCTAGATTTGAAGACTTCCAGATTATACTGTTCGAGGAATAAGAACGCCGGTACAAACTGTCGAGTTTATTAGATATACTATCCGAGACCCGCGGCTTAGCCTGCTATTTTCAAGTTAAAAGTAGCCTATGTGTTAATCCTAGGAATAAGCTATGTACATTCCAAATTTCATCCAAATCCGTTCAACCGTTAAAGCGTATAGGGGGACCAACATACTTACACGCAAACTTTCGGATTTATAATATTACTAATATATTATATACAGGGCTATTTGTAAGATAAAATAAAGCTTTCAGACCCTGATTATAACACTTAGCTCATTAAACTTCTAAATGCTATATTTTCAGTAATGAGTAAGGCAGGAGTATATCTACACAACCAATAATTAGTTGTTTACTTGTCCCGCAAAAACCGACATCGGCGCGTCGCGCCTCGCTATATGCACGCCAACGTCAGTTGACACTTGACACCTCAAACTTAAGAAGATAAATAATATATTTTGAAATTTGTTTAAGAAAATCATAAAACAAAATTTGCAAAATGCTGTGCAAAAAAAGACGTTGGTCTCAATGGTTGGAATTATGGCCAAGAGGTTACTAGTATTAATAATGGTAAAAATTTGACTTTTGAATTGATGAATTGTTTTTTAACAGGAATGGAATCCGGTACCCGCGGTGAAAAAATCTAGAGGCAAACAATCAACCTGAACTATCAGTCAGTGTGAGCAGTTTCCAAGGTTAAAAAGTATCATATTTTGATCTGTTCTTTTTTCTAAGTTGGAGATGAAATAATTTAAATGCAAGCAAAGCTTCTACTTCAATGCTTTATCACCGCAACTCTTGATCAGATCTTAACAATTTTCAAATAAGATAAACTTGACGCTACCCTTTCAAATAAAATATATGTTTTCACATCAGTCAAGCAATCTCTGAGTAATCGCGTAATAAGCATATAAAAAACACAGTGGAATTGAGAAACTCTTCCTTAAATAATACCTAGACTTCGGTCCACATGCCACATGCATGAGTCATGTGACCCAATGATAAACCTACAAAATGTTTTTTAATTCCCTACTCTGCTGCTACCAATCAAACTGTTTACTTACACTTTTGTGATAACTTATTTTTAAATTGACCTTCCCAATTACAAATTAATATAAATATACTAGTTGCTGCAATGCAGCTTCACTTTCATTAATTATAAAAAACATTATTTATTATATCAAATTGTGAATTGAAACCATTCTTGAATCCACCTGAACACACACACTAAAAATTTCATCAAATTCGCTCCCGCTGTTTAAGATGAGTACAGTCATATACCGACATTTTTACACACACACACAGTATAATTATCTATTCTAATTAATAAAAATGTAGTGTCACGGAGCTCGTTGTCAAACTCCTCTGAAACAGCTCAACCGATTTTAATGATTTTTTGTATATTTGGTCAGTATGAGAATAGGTCGTAAAGTATTTTTCACACTCCTACCCACACTCTATTTTTTTATCGTGATATTCGGTTTTTTGTATGAACAATATCTAAAACCTTTTTAGTATAGTATTAAAGTACTTGGCAACCATAACGTAAAAGAGGTAAAACACTTTTTATAAACGTGGCATTCAACACATGCCCCCCGCATGCACTGCTTATATACAGCTACTAAATAAATGTATTCATAGGTATATCATGAAATTCACGACCTCACATCACCTTACTATCTTACTTACCTACACCTGCACATGATAATTGATTGACCTGAGAAAATTATCATGATAGTTGTGGTATTATCTTTATAACCCTTGACACTTAAGACTTATAAGGTATTTGTATCCCATATGTTATTACATTGTTGTATTTTGAGGTTTAGGTTCATGAGGCGTTTAGAGGGGGGAGTCGAGCCGCACCTCACCAAATCTCACATGGGGAGAGGGGGTATCTCAGCAAATATCACATATTTTTTTGCAAGATACAGTGTAAATTGTGAGAAAACTGGGTTAAATGAATTAAAATAACAACTGAGATATGGCTAAATCATATATTTAGTTAGTAGTCTTAAATAAAAATAAATGTGATAAATAAATTCAATGCAAACATGCCCATATTAACTTTCTTACATTAAACATACGCAATTTGAAAAATCTCATGTGAGTTTTGGGGAGAGGGAGGGGGTCGTGCAAAATCTCACGATATCTCAGCAAGGGGAGAGAGGAGGTTAAAAATCGCCAAAATCACCTCACATTAGTAAGGGATGCCCTCTTATCTTCTGTTTATGAACACTTGTCTAATCTACGGGCCAATTGCCTATATTTCCTAAAACTAAACTAAAACTATATACAGCAAAGAGCCAAGTTACCTACAAGCCATCGAGCCTATAGGTAACTCAAGTGCTCAAGCCCACTACCAGTGGGTAGCGTTCCCATCATGCTGGCTGCATTGCCTCTCTGAATTGCAATGCTAATACGTTGAGCCAAATAAGTGCCAGCATTTTGGTCACGCGTCGCCTCAACCAGGCGCTCTGATAGAATTTTGAAAATAGAATGAGCTCCCGGTCCCCACGGACCCAGTGTCTCAACACCAAACGGCTCAAATATGTAACCACTGCCGAGGTTTCCATATTTTCGCCGTTTGCGCTGCTCTGCCGAAGTTGCCGCGACGCCAACCCCATTCTGTGATTCAGGAAGATGTGACGGAGCTAAAGTATCGACACAAGTTGCATCCCACACTAAAGGCCGTCCCATCTTCCATGGAATTAAAGTCATTCCGTCAGGTCTTTTACCATCGTCACGCATCAGACCATTCGGTTCGAGAATGGCTGGAACGTTGGCACTGGTAAAAGCCCGGCGGATGATATCGTTGAGGCTGGCGTGGCGGGAAATTCGGCCAGCACTTTTCTGGCACGAGAGGCCGTGGTGACCGAGCTGGTCAACAGCAGTACCACACTGACAGCTATGGGCAACATAGCACCTTGCACCCAAACGTAAGCATATAGCGAGACGGAAAGCAGATGGATATGAACACTTTATTTGTGCAGCATATCACAAAATATTTGCCTGTTCTGAAAGTTGACTTTTCATTTCATACTTGAGAACAATGAGGAAATATTTTAATCACTTGTAAGAAAAAAAATCTAGTAATATTACTTATTTATTGGTATTTGTGTCCCGCGACTTCAGCCACATGAATTGAGTTAAAATGTAGCAAACAAGCTTAATAAAATGTAGTCATATTTACCCTTCATTTCAACCAGGATAGTTATACTTAATGTACATAGTTTTAAGTTTGTATTAAGTCATATTTTTTCTTTTATTTTAGTTATATTACGAAGTAAAAAAAACGCAAATTTTTCTTCTTGTCTCGATGAACTATAAAAATATACTAAAAAAATAAAAATGAATTTATATACATACTAGCCGTGCCCCGCGGCTTCGCCCGCTAATATCAAGTTAAAAAGTTGCCTATGTGTTAATCCTAGGTATAATCTATTTACATTCCAAATTTCATCCAAATCCGTTCAGCCTTTAAAGCGTGAAGAGGGAACAAACATACTTACACACTTACACACAAACTTTCGGATTTATAATATTAGTAGGATAATATTAATAAAATCTCTACAAACCAAAGAGTTCTGGTTAATATATAATAGTTAATATGAACTGTTATTGTACACAGATATAATAATATTTTTTACTAGCCATGCCCCATGGCTTCACCCGCTATTAGCAAGTTAAAAAGTTGCCTATGTGTTAATCCTAGGTATAATCTATGTACATTCCAAATTTTAACCAAATCCATTCAGCCGTTAAAGCATGAAGAGGGAACAAACATACGTAAACACTTACACTCAAACTTTCGGATTTATAATATTAGTAGGATAATTAGAAAATGGAAGATGTAATGTGTTATTAAAAATATATTATTATGATTGCTCTTTCAAATTATAATTTTTCTCAAAGTAGTGGTTAACAAAGTTGTATTTTATATGAGAACAAAGTAATTCATCTCATACCTATGAATTAATTAATTAAATTCTAGAATTATACAAACACAGCTCTCAAGCTCTATGCTCACTAGTTAAACAATTTTTTTTTTTTTTTTAATACCTCATTTATTTAAGCAATTTATTGCACATTAAACTTAGAGTGGGGCTGTGAAAGTGTTTATATAAACATAAATCATGGGTGCAGAAAGAAATTACATCACACACACAATCACAACCAGAACCAGAAACACAGAATTGCAACAATGTTACCTGTAGGTGCACACAAATGTTTCAGTAATAAATTAATTCATTTAAATTATGTAATGAATAATCATGTAAACTTGAACAAAGTCATTTAATTCAAGATAATTAGTGTGAATAAATGTTTACTCACATATTTCATGTGTGTGTTCAAAAGGTAAATACTCATAATGCCCAAATTCTTCTTTCTTTAAATATTTAGGTAAGTATAACATTTTTAAGTATTATTAAATAGTAATAATTGTGATGATATTTCTATGGGACCAAATAAAAAAAAAAATTAAAATCAGTTCATATATGATGGAGTTTTGTGGTAAAACAAACATGAAAAAATATACATTGAATCGAGAATCTTCTTTTTTATAGTCAGTTTATTCTTGTAAGCTAATTGACATATCTCAGTGACATTAATAATTTTATGTGAAGCTGAATTATGTGAAGAGAAAACAAACTTATACAATTACACACAAACTTTCAGATATATAATGTTAGTGTGATTTCTATAGAATTCAGATATATCTATAATAGTAGAATATAAACTTATTTTTTTTAACAAATATATAATGGACTTCAGTAAATAATCAAAACAATAATGTGAGATGATGAATAGAGTAATATACTAACATGAATCAATGCTCGGAGTTCACATAAATAATCCAATTGCATTTAAAATCATGTTAATCTTTGACATATTAAGATTAATTAGTATTTGTTCTCCATCTAATTGTTTTATCTACGCTGTATAGTAAACTAGCTGCGCCTCATGGTTCTACCCGCAAGTCCCGGGCCCGTGGGAATTCCAGGATAAAAAGTAGCTTATGTCCTTTCCCAAGCTCTAGTCTATCTCTGTACCAAATTTAATCAAAATCGGTTCAGTGGTTTAGGTTTTAAAGCATAACAGACTAGAGTTACTTTCGCATTCATAATATTAGTAGAAATTAAAGCACATTATTTTATGTAAATAAAGTTCTTTTCTGTTCTTTAAGAAGTAGCAAAATAGAAAATGAATAAATGTTTATTGTATAAACTGTGTAGTTCTAACTAATAATATATATAAATACAACTAATATATACGTACAACAGTTTTTCCCATTTCAGGTGTACAATATTCATAAATAGACAACATATAGCTAAAAGCATTGTGTAACAAAAAAAACTAAATCAAAACACTAAGACAACAATTACAACATTAATGTTTATTATAATATACTTTTGATATTAACCACTTTTTAAGGCACCTTTTTAATATATTTACTTCCTGAAGCTTTAAACGTAAGGACTACTTATCTCTTTAACAGCTGGACTAATTTGAATTAAATTTTATTAGTAAATAGCCGAGATCCTGGAATAGGATATAGGATACTTTATATCGTGATAAGCGGAGGCGAAGTCGCGCGGCACAGCTAGTCTTAAGTTTGAGTATCACACCTACATATTTCTCAGAGGTAACCTAACACATTTCATATAATGTTCCATACAGAAATCGACTACCAGGAGATAAAATTACATAATAAATTCCAAGAAGATCTTAACTAAAACTCTTAATTAGAACTACATACGACTTGTATCACTCACCTAGGCCGACTCTGCATATAATATGTACCGCCAAAAATGAACGCCATGTAAGCCCCCACGTAATAGAAAGCCACAGTCCAATTCTCCGTCATCCATTTCCGATAATTATGATGGATAAAATCGTTTTCAAATTCGAAAATGTACGAGTAATTCGGAGTAATGTCCAGGTTGTAAGTCATTGAAGACTCCATTTTTCTAGTTAAGCCGGCCACTGGGAAAACGTGCACAGTCCGCGGATGCACCTAGAACGTAACACTGATCATCACAGAGCGATTTAACCTAAAACTTTAACAGAATACCCGCCGTATCGCTCAATCACAGATGACTGAAATGTCAATATTCAAGGGGCGGCGCGGCTAGGCGTGCTATCTTCGAGATATTATTTGGAGTAATGAGCGCGCGATGTGGTCACGTTGACTATTTATTCGCGGTGACGAAGCGACGTCGAGTTCAGTATTTAAATCTATCGTCAGCGTCACAGAGGAAGATGTTAAGATGAATGAACTTGTCTCAATTCACGCCACGCCGATCCTTGCAGTCGCCTTCATTTTCTATATGACAGATGAGGTGGGTGAGCAAGCCAGAACACTACCCCCGCCTCTCTCTCTACCGCACAGATTCATCCCCCACCCTGACCGGGCAAGTGTTACCATTTTATAAAGAGTAATCAGCTTTACGTGTGTTTATGTACAGAATCTATGAAATGTAATGAAAGCGACAATATGGCTTATTTAATTATATTCATACTATTAATATTATTATTTAATTTATGAATATAATTTCATTTTATGCGAAGAAAATTCATGAAATAAACCCCTAACAAGACAACAATGACGCGCGATGAGTCGATGACACGTTGACAGGAATCGCAATAATTTATTTAGAATTATGAATTCTCGCTATCGATATAACATGCGTTGGTATAGGATATAGTCGATTTCTGTATAGGATACACATAATGCGACTTCCTGTCTATTAAGTTTAGTAAGTCTCCACAATTTCTTCTGCTTTGAAATCTATCTTAATCTTAGGCAGTTTAGCTATTCAGCCAACGTCGCTCCTTCAGTCAATAAAAGAGGCGGTCTTTAGGGGGAATCCGTTCAGGCTACGGCGCTACTAACGCCTAACAAAGATACGGACATGGGCCTGATTATTTTATTATGCTAAATAGGCAAGCATTTGAACACCTGATGAAAAATAAAATGATGATGCAGCTGAAGATGTGACATGCTTGCCTGGAAGATACCTATTCACTCTTGAATAGAAGACTCCCAGATTATACCCCTCGGGAAATAATGACGCAGGCAATGAGTTACACTCTTTTGCTATACGGATGATGAACATAGAAACAAACCGCTTCGAATGAACTGGAGGTATGTCAACCATAAATGGATGACGTTTGACAGCTTGTCTGGTTGTTAGCCGGTAAAAGGGGCATGGTGGAATCAGCTCATGTAATTCCTGCGCACACTCTCCAAAATGCAAACGATATAATACCTACCGATAGACTTGCAACCATACGTCTTTGACAGAGGCTTTGCAATCTGGATAAAAATATAAAACAAATATAGTGGATAATAATACAACAACTTCTTCACGGACTGTGTGAAGAAGTAGTTTTATTTCACGGTTCACCTATGTGGCACTGATTTTTCGGAGACTTAGTTAATTTCAACACCACTGAACTCTCACATAGTGAAATTGCAATTTCCTGCATTATGGGAAATTTTACAAAACTTGGCAACTCAGATGGCGTTGAAAGCGATGGCGTTGGTGATTGCGGTTCCCGTATGATGACATTGACGGATTGCAAATATAGCAGTGACAATGAGAAAAATGACAACTTGTGACTGCGACTACAAGATGACATTGAAGGACCGGAAATGTGTCAGTAACAAAAAATGAGAGCATGTCGCGTCGTACGTGCCCATCGATGATAGAAACATGAAAATTAATTCGTTCATAAATAAATAAGCATATTGTACATTTTCGAGTCTTCATAATTTTCATTTTTGATTTCGATTTAAAATCGAAGAAAGAAGATTTATTGTTAACTTCTAACAGAAACTGATTGCAACATTATTGAATAAGTGTTTGTTGAAACTAAAAATAATTAATTATTGTAGCTGCTGCTATACAATCAGTTTCGTAGTAAAATATAAGTAAATTCACAAAATGGTAAAAAATATAGTTTGCAAATAAACGTATGAGTATGAGTATGAAAAATTTATAATTTTCAAAATAACTTAAAACAGCATATATATACTTTTCGATAATAACTTTTAGTTATTTTTACGTATTGCTGATAATTATCAAAGACATACATTTTGGATTTTAATACGTTGACATTCTACAGTACAAATATGTATTGTAGTAAGATAGACGCAAGAGGTTGCACCTTGACACCCTATTCCTAAACTTTGTTGCGATCGGTTTCTATTTCAATTATACAAAAATGAACCTTTGTTTATTTATTAGAGTTTTAGTTTTGTCAGTTTCGAATTGAAACTGATCGCAACCTATAATAGGCAGATATATACAGGAGATCTATATTTTACTCCTAGTAATGAGACACCATGTACGTATTACCATATTACTCCTTAAGTCTATGTGAGACACAGTCGGTCGTAGCGAACAGAATATCACCTACCTACTACGTTACTCCGTGCTAACAGACTCACAGAAAACTATAAACCCACAAAGAAGCAGGGACTGCCGATGCCGAGTTGAAAGGCCCAATCCCTAAATTTTAGTAATACCGACTACCATAGAAAATAATTAATTCTATTCGAGCTGTCTAGGATTAAAATAACAGGGGCTTATTAAGAAGTTATTTGGGGGAACGTATAATTTTTTATTAAATACTTAGTTTACTTGGGTATTAACTAACCATAAATCATTGCACAAAAAAAAAATATAATACAATATGTTAAATAATAGAAAAAGGAAGTTCGTAACTTTTTTATGCTGGATAGGTAAGTATTTTACCACTATCTCACCTGATGGAAACATGCTTGTCTAGAAAATCAGTAAAACTACATATTAAATAAAAAGTAAACTAAATGCAACTATTAACAAAATAAATAATTTAAAATAATTTAGTCTAACCAGACAGATATACTCTAGTAGAGCGATGCTATTAGCACAGTTTTACAATCCATGGTAGGCTCGGCAACGTTACCAAAACGCTGCCATTGAATATAAATTGTTTTTTTTTAATTAATATTTTAACTTTATCTCAGGTTTTAAATGATACAATAACCACAATACTACTACTTTTTAATACATAAACCATCTACTATTAAATATAAATAAATTACGTTATCTATTATACTTAGAGTCCTCTACTATCTATCTCATAAAATCATTTAATGTTGCCAAAAGCAGTGATTCAATTATTGGCAATGTACAAATTGAGCCATATTTTTGAACAAGATAGTAACAAATTTAAACATTTTATATATTCTATTGAACAACTCTGTTAAAATCGGTAGTTTAGGCTTAGTTGCTATAGCTAAATGTTCAGGCGTAGTTCCTTCAGTGACGTTATTAAATGTGTACATGTAGTAGGCAGGCGTCTGTCCAATGTTCATGACTTTGTGAAAGGTTTCTGTATCCACTTTGATGTGCTGTCCGTCAGCGAGCTTGTAGGAGTGTCCAATACGAGCCTTTGTAACTTGTGGCTCAAACGCCACTACTCCTTCTAATACAGTAAGAGTAACATTGCTGAGATCTGCTGAAATGTACTTTTCTTGCTGGTATCCTGAAAAATTACACTTTGTCGCAATTTATTTCCGTAAAGAAATGTGTTAAAAACTAAAATGAACGAATGTATTTTACTCATTATTATAAGTATAAATCTTTTATAAAAATATGTGGTATACAATCAGGTAGGTTTTCAGGAAAGCGATAACACTTTTAGGTATACACGTACAAGGAGACAGACCAGAGTTGGAGATAATTATTTAACTTTCTCTCCTGTTTAATAATTGACATCGGTATTGCACAATTTTGCGTAATTAGAACGCCATAATTTATGTAACTAATACCTTTAAACGAGCAATTCTTGTATATATAATCTGTATTTCGGAAACAGTTCCAACGATTTTCATGAAATTTAGTACTCAGGGGGTTTCGAGGGCAATAAATCGATCTAACTAGGTTTCATTTTAAGAAAACGTCATTTGCAAAAAAAAAAGCTACTTATTATAATGTGAGTATATAATATGGCACGTCTATAATGCGATATAATGTGTACTATGTTTGGAGGAAATTTGGAAGAATTATTTATAGAATATAGTCAAATCATTAACTCCTGACAAAGTAAACGCTGTATAGTGGTGGTATACGCCACACAATAAGTTGTCATTTACCGGGAAATTCAGCAAAAAACATAACGTCGCTGTAGTTATTCCAACTATGCACACGTTGTTCCAGTCCAGCTAACCGGGTTCTCCAAGCGAGTGCTTCGTTTAGAAGAGGCATCAGATAAGACACGTCTTTTAAAAGAGACCAGTCGGCTTTCAGCAAATCCACCTTCGGATCAAATAGTCGTTGCGTAAATCTTCCATTCATCGAGTACCAAACATCAATGTAGATAGAAATATTCTTAGAAATTGTATGAGCTTGCCCCGATGTTTCTTTCTTGATCAAGATTTCTTTAAGACATTGAGCGTATTGATATACCATGTCTCCGTGTTTGGTCCACCTGTCGTTTGGTGTGTAAGCGTACGGGTCTATGTAGATTTCAGAGTGTTTATCGTTGTCTACAACTTTGACGATGACGGCGTAGTTGTTCCATGAGTAAACCATCATGTCCCAAGAGTAGCCGTACAGTCCGTTCGTCCAGTTATTGTAACCCTGAAAAGAAATTCGACTTGTTTGAGGAAAAATCTGTCGATCTGTCACTAAATCACTCAATGATATTACGGAAGATATACTTGAGATGCAGTTATTAGCCTAGCGGGTTTACCACCTTTGATAAAATAATCAGTTTTCAAGAAGTGAGATGGTGATAAAACGACATGCAATCAATAAAAAAAATAGATGGATAAAGTAGGAGATTCAACGTATTATTATGTATTTCCTTACCTTGGTAATAAAATGAGAATATGGCAAGAAGGCTTGAGTTATTACGTGAAATATAATTAAATATAATGTAACTTTTTTTCTACATACAAAGTTATTTTTGTTGTTCTCTTTATTAGAAGGCGGAGTGAAATCTTTTGTTTTTGTACAACTTTCTGCATCAAATACATCGTCGTCCTCAGCCGTTTCTTCGATGCTTTGAATAATTTTACTTTCTTCGTCTGTTGGCTTACAATTGCAATTTTCATATGTACATCTTCTTATCCTTTTGATAATTTTAGCTGTAACTTTCGTATAATATAATCCAATGTTACGTATTAATATTTGAGGCCAATCAAATGGATAGAATAGTGGCATTGTGGCTAAACACACCCACGGGAACATTCCTAAAATAAAATAAGGACGAAAATAATATAATTATTACAAGATTGGAAATATGCAACAAATTATATTTAGAGACTCTGAGCTAATATTACTAGTATTGTTTTACAGATATTCTTAAGTCTGTTCTATTTTTTACAAAGAGTAATTTCTACCTCTATTGAAGAAGAAAGTGAAAAATGTTTGTTTTGCAGCGGTTTGTGGTTAAAGTTTACAAACAAATTAATTAATGCGTTTATGCACAATAATTATAAATAATGCTAATCGCTGATGATAGCTTACAGACCGAGGATATATCTTTGGCCTTCACACTAGGCAAGCCTGTATCGTGAAGAACCAATATAAATATTAAATATAACATAAGACAAATTAGTCAAGAACTCGTTCCTTACGGTTACGTATAAATCGTTAATTATTAACAGTAAATTACAACTAAAGATAACTGTAACAATTTGTGTAAAATTGTTATTTATTTACCATAACATATGTTTTAACTAATATTTATATGTGTACATAAGACATGAGATTATATAATATCTATATCTATCTATCTATATACATATCTATAATATAAAAATGAATCGCAAAATGTGTTGGTAAGCGCATAACTCAACAACGCCTGGACCAATTTGGCCAAATCTTTTTTTAAAATGTTCGTTGAAGTTCAAGGATGGTTTTTACGGCGAGAAAAATTAGAATTATTGCTGGAAAAACCCTAAAAATAGCCCTTTTCTTTTTCCCATACAAATGCACCCGGGCGAAGCCGGGGCGGATCGCTAGTATAAAATATAAAAATGAATCGCAAAATGTGTTGGTAAGCGCATAACTCAACAACGCCTGGACCAATTTGGCCAAATCTTTTTTTAAAATGTTCGTTGAAGTTCAAGGATGGTTTTTACGGCGAGAAAAATTAGAATTATTGCTGGAAAAACCCTAAAAATAGCCCTTTTCTTTTTCCCATACAAATGCACCCGGGCGAAGCCGGGGCGGATCGCTAGTATAAAATAAAAATCAATGCCACTTTTCGTTGTTATTTTATAACTCAAGAACGGGCTCACCTATCCAAACCAAATGATTAGGCTTTGTTCGGACTATTTAGTAGATGGTTTATGTGAAGTTTGCACAAAATCGGTCGAGCGGTTCTTCATTTATCACACCCGGGCAAAGCCGGGGCGGATCGCTAGCCTATTATATAATACATAACATTTATGTAGGCATTATTTTATATTGTAAATGTATATAGACTAATATTATTATTATTAATTAAAAATGTAATGCTAGTATTACTATCGTAGTAATATTTAAAATACGATGAAAGTGAATGAGCGTGATTCTATACTATACGGCAACTAAGCAACCCTTACATTCTTTAAAATAAATTTAGATTTTAATTGCCATTTATGTCTTTGGGCCACAGCTTTACATATTCTCTAAGAATTTGAAGTTATTCGCTTTTATGGTTTAGACGCCAAATGTCTGTGGCAGATGGACGGACGAACGGATGGACGGACAAAGTGCTGAATCATCCAAGTTAACTTGAGACACAGTGATACCGTTATGAATGAATTAAAACAAACCAATTCTAAACAGCCTAGTGTTCATGAGATGGAACATGGCGCAGAGCATCATAGCCACATTCCTGGTCTTCGCATACATCATCCAAAAGGCCACGGTGAGGTCGAAGAGGAACACGCACCAGTGGACAACAATAAAGTCTATCTGGGATTCTGTAAGCAATGCCCTGGAAATGTAAACATATTTAGCCAGAATTATCGGTCAAAATAGAAATGTTTATAAGTAAAACATAATAATATGAACAATAGTTATTTTATTCCTTTGTAAATTGAAGGTACAAAACAGTTGCTAGTCGTGGTGAACGCGAATTGATGATAAAGACAGACAAAAAAATTAAACGCTTTCACACTCACAGCTCCACGCTTCACGCTTTCACGCTCAAGAACTCGTTCAAAGACTTGTATCGTCTTAGCACACCTATTCTTGCTTTCGAAAGATTTATATTTGTTCAAAAAGTTAAAACAAGGTGGCCCGTCACTTACTTGAAAGGGTCAAACAACCAATGCTGACTGAGGTTCTGCATAGAGTATCCACTAAGCCACTCGAACGTGCCTTTCTTCAATCCCGCTACGAAGTAGAGTATGAAGAACTGGTACTTCAGAATAAAGTAGTTCCAATAGGGCACCATGGTTTTCAGCTTAGAAGGGTCACGACGGACGTCAATTGACCTGTTAATCAAACATTTTAATGAACAGTCACGTCATCTCATGTGTTGCGATATCAAATTTTGCACCAAATTTTTGTATACCTATTTGATACTCAATTGGTTGATAAATTTGGTTAAGGGGATGATTCAGTTTTAGCTTAGACAATTTCTATGATGTCGCTCCAGCTTATTGACATAGTCATAGTTGTAACTAGCTGTTAGCTCCGAACAAAGATTTCGCGCCTACATTTTGCTTAATAGAGAAACAATTTCGAGGTTTGCTTATAACTTTTTTCTTAATAATAATTTCTCAGTAAAAATAATAAACTACACGGGCAAAATAAATCAATATTGCTCCCACTTACGCTTATGGGTTCCCCTTTTTATATTATAAAGATTCAAAAGACTTACCAATAACAATTAGCATCAGTACAAGCCAGCAGAACAGCAACCAGCCCAAACAAGTAACTGTGATTGTTCCAGAAGCTTTTCTCTATAAGGAACACGTACCAGTAGCAGATGCTAAACATGGCGGCACTGGCGCGATATTCGTAACCCAGCATTATGCCGAGTGCTCCTGAAAATCAGACAACGCCTGCTTTAGGGTAAACTCTACAACGAACAAACTATCGCTTTCAAACTCACAGCACCGTACTAAGTTCAAATACTTGTATCCGTTGCCGATAACATTCACATCACTCATACACGCAATAAACCAGAACCAGAATCATCATTTAGTAGAACATTTGTGCTGCCACAGGGAATCGAACCCAGTACTTATCTACTTTTACATTCTGGGACTGAGTAATTGGCATTCATACGTCCGAAAGATGTAATTGTCATTTTGAATGAATTACGCAAAAAAATTCATTAATATGATTATATTATCATGGAGATACTGTCTGCTCTAGTAATGAAATAAATTTTTAATTAGCATACAAAATAAATCAATTTTATTATGTATGCCAATTAAAAACATTCTCTACAAAATACATTGTTTAAACCTTTCTTTTATATTTTCATTTATATTTTCATCACAGTTCACATAGGTACAGTTGGCTACAATATGAACAAATCTCCATATATTCAAATTTATTTTACATATTAAAGCAGCCTGTACCTACAATTATCTATACTTTCACATATTTCAATATATTAGACCTACCATAATTGTATATTTGAGTTTGAAAATATTATTATATTATTATAGTATAGTTAGCACTAAAATTTATAAAATTATTAGTAGAAATAATATGTTGCATGTAATTATTTTTCACGTTCATTTACAATGATATAATAATGTTTAACTAACCATAAGCAAAAAGTTTGTAAAAGCGCCTGAGTTTGAAAAAAAACACTAAACTTAGGTAGCACTGAACTCTGAACTGTAATGAGCAAGGGCGACGCATACCATCAGGCGAGATATTTTGAAATAAAAGCAATATATTTTACCAAACCATAATCCAGCATACACAATAGCCATATAGGGCATGGGTAAGGCCCGTAAAAACGGAAATAGTGGGAAGTGACATATGTCAGGATCACCCCATCGTTGGTCCATGATTGCTCCACCGCGCTCGTCAGGAATATCGAAGAGCATAGCTAAACCTGAAATAAACATGTTACTTTTTACTAGCCGCGCCCCGCGGCTTCGCCCGCTATTATCCAGTTAAAAAGTAAACTATGTGTTAATCCTAGGTATATGCTATGTACATTCTAAATTTTATACAAATCTGTTCAGCCATTAAAGCGTGAAGAGGGAATAAACATAGTTACACACAAACTTTCGGATTTATAATTTTATTTCGGATTTAAAAACGGCGAATCGATTATACTAACTTAAGGTACATTATTTCTATATATACAATAATGTCATTATTAGTCTGTCAGTGTCACTTAATTAATATTAATATCAAATACAAAATAAATAATTACTACTTAATTCTAAAGACTTCTTTTTTGTTATTTTATGTCTACATGATTCCACTAAACCTTTGGAAGAGAAACTGAATCCCACGACACAGGTCGTCCTAGTGTGGGATTCATTGATCCTTAATTAACACATAATATGCACTAATATTACTTTATTATAATTATATTTTAAAGTGTTAACATATTTTGTAACCAAATAAAGTTTATTATTTATTAATTGTCACAATAATTACGGAAATAAAATAATGGTCAAATACAAATCATGTGAATTAATTATAACGAAAACGAAAATATATTGAATATTTTTATTGTATCATTATTATAACCTAACCCCTGACCTTATAAAAATACTAGCTGCGGCCCGCGGTTTTACCCGTGTAAGTTGCGGAAATGCGAGAATTCCGGTATAAAAAGTAGCTTATGTCCTTTCTCAGGCTTTAAACTATCTGTGTACCACATTTTATTTAAATCGGTTCAGTAGTTTTGGCGTGAAAGCGCGACAGACAGATAGAGATACTTTCGCATTTATAATATTAAGTAAGGATAAGGGTCAGGAGTTCGTAGAAATGTGTCAGTACTCACCAAATAATATTCTCGTAATGGCCAAACTAGATGAATCCTTTGGATCATGCATGTAATCCACAAGTTTAGAAAATGTGGTGTCTTTTATGAAAAATCCGAACTGACTCATAAACTTTACATTCATCGCATCGGCTATGGCTAAAATCGTTTTTTTGAGCTTCATTATCCCTGTAATTTAGTGGTTTCAAAGTAAATGGGCACCTATCTAGAAAGTATAGAACTCTTTTACTAACAATCTTTTTTTTTTTAATACTCGATAGGCATGCATTTGACCACTATCTCACCTGATGGAAAGTGATGATGCGGCCGAAAATGTAGCACGCTTGCCTAGAAGAAAATGGTAAATGGTCTATGAAAATAAGGGGTTCACCTCGGAATGAGAGATAGTCGGCTGTAGCCTTGTATAAACCTTTATTTTGAGACCCTAAAACTTGTCTCAAAACCTACTTATCGTAGAATGTCGACTACAGATATTCCAAGGTCGAAAGTTAAAAAAATCGTTATTTTTACGCATTTATTGCAAATATCTCGTTTCCTATGGGTTTTATGCTATTTTTACTTAGTATAAACATTGTAGGAATTAAATTCTCTACAACTTTTGTTTAATCTTTTTTTTTAATATCTTGAACCATTTTCGAAATAGAGGGCAGAGCGCGCGCAGTGTTTGACTATTTAAAGTATCATGCGAGGTCAACCTGTAGTCCCGATTAAAAAAACACGTCGTATAAGGTTTATAAAGTTTATAAATTGATAATTACATAATTCTAAATTATTTGCATTTTTTACTGTCTCTCATTCCGAGATTCTTGCCTTAATTTGACTAATATAACTGGAAAAATAAATCATCTGGCAAAAAACCTGGACAAGTTTATAGAAGAAGGTGGTATGAATCGCGCACCGAAGGCTCCGTACGCACAATTGTTTTTTTCAGTTTTTTTAATAATATTAAACTGAAACTTACCTCTGGGAGCCCAAAAGCACCATTTGATATCAAGAAGTGTACTGAAGGTTGTCTATTTGTTCTTCCACCGATCCTCACGAAATTCAAACAACAACTAAATAGACTCCTGGTTAAAACAGAGGAGGTATTATTCAAATGAGCATCACGTTCATGTTCTTGATTGTGACGTGATTACGAAAATAATTATGCACGCGTAGCAAATCATGTGTGAATACGTCGTTAGGAATTATTCGATTCACTGAACTAGGAAGAGGGATGAATATGTTAAATAAATAGGTACCAATAAATATCCACCAATCTAAATACATCCTATATTCCTATATACACCGTTGTTGGTAAGTAGTCCAAAATCCTGCAGGGGGTGGTGTTTAATCGACAACTGAGCAAAATCATAATCATATTTATTGCAGATATCAGGTAAAACAAATAATAGTAAAGACATAAAACATGTTGTTAGTATTATAGTACAAAAATATAGTAATTATCTATGGGCCCCAAACTAGGCATAGCCTGTATCTTGGGCGCCCGAAATAAAAAAATTTTATTTTTCAACAAAAAAAAATCCTTATTTACTGGTAAACTATGGCAACTCTTAAACAGCTGCTAAAATGATAACTTATAGTCGAATACTTAGATATTAGAATGAAACTGTTTATGATACTAAATAAATACATACCAACTTTGATTATTTAGTATCAAAAACAGTTCGATGCTAATATAGGTAAATGAAATTAATACATTTTTATACAGTAAAATCAACATTTATTGGGAGTAGGTAATTATCTAACTTTCTCGTTATTCAGGGCCATCCATAAATTACGTCACACGAATTTTGATGTTTTTTTGACCCCTCTCCTACCTAGTGTGCTGTCACATATTTTGCGTTTTGTTTTTTTTTTATTTTGTGGTGGATTTTTAAATATTTTTTGGTTTAAAAGCAGTTGCTTTCCCTTCGGTCCCATTTACATTTTATCAAGACCTGATCACTAGTTAACTGACTTTAAATAATGAGGTGGTTGTATTTTCGATTGTATGTATTTTTTTATATACATATGTTCACCGATTTCTTCCTCATTTGTGGACCGATTCTCAAAATTCTTTTTTGTTTGGTAGATTATACTTCAGAGGTGGTCTCATATACATTTTATCGAAATCGATCAAGCCACAACCAAAACATAAGCGGTGAAGTCGGTTTTTTTAAGCTTTGCTTATTTTTAAATTATTTTTGAGTTATCGTCAATAATGCGTGTTTAATACATTAAATCTGATCAAGGTTCCGAAAAAAAGCTGTGAAGTCGGTTTTTTTAAGCTTTGCTTGCGTTTAACGTTACATAATATAATACGGTCATCATTATTATGTTATTTAGTAGGTATGTAGTTTAAATTTAGTGTTGTGATATTTAGATATAAAATATTATATTTTGAAAAAATAAAAGTGATGTTACACAATTTGGGATCCCTCCCCGCCCGTTGTCAGACAATGTCACACTTCGTCGACCCCCTCCCTCCCCTTTAACGTGTGTCGTAATTTATGGATGGCCCCAGCTCGAGCAAGAAGTATCACCTCGTCGTCTACCAAGATAGGGAGTCGAAGGATCGAACAGTAAAATAACAAAACAAATGTGCTGTAATAATTTATTTCTCCAATACTACAATATTCGATACACGTTTTCCGTACGCATAAACATTTAATTATTGTCAATCATATCATATCGAAGGACACAATTTGTGTAACTGCTAATAAATCCAACTAGTCAACATCTATATATTTTTAAACATTTCTTAGAGGAGTATATCTATGCGAGTTATCTGTTCAATAAATATAATCAATGATTCAACGAACTTACCTGTACGTGAAATTCTATCATAATTATACGCCGAGTCCGAAGAGATTAACTACTTTCTTGATTATATACCAAGAGCTATAGTGGTGGTACCTACGCATTACTAAATGTAATATATAACATGTAACAAAAAGGTTGATATTTCCATACAAAAACTTTAAATGATACTTTCCAAATATTTTTGACAACCCTACGGTTACATATGTGGCGCGTGACCTTGACATTTGTTATGACCACCACTGTCAGACGTCTAGATCCAAAGACTATGCGGTGTAGAACGGTAGCCGATGAAATAGGGTTGCAAATGACAATATTTTTTTTGACACTTTAATTAATCATAAAATTAATGCTGCTGTCGCGAATACAGAAGTTCCTTTTAGACTCCATACATGCAGCTAATTGCGTGGCTTGAGTATTACTACACCTTTCTGTTACACATTGTACAATCAAAAAAGAAGATAATCTCTGAAGGACTCGGCGTGCTTGTATAATTTAACATTAAATTCAATGTGGAAAGCTTGTTTTGACTACTTTTTGTTTGTATTATACATGTAGAGGTTCGAGTGCTTAATTGACAATGTTAGCTATTTATGAAAACTTAATAAAAGTATGTAAAACGTGTTTATTGCGATTTCAGATTGATTAATTTCGATTGATTGAAAATAATAGTAAACGATTAAAATATTTTTGACACATTGCAATCTTAAAACTAATTAAAAGTTTAAATACAAAATCATAGTTAGTCTACAGTGTCTTTTCAAGATATCTGAGAAATTTTACATAAGTTAAAAAATATTTATAATACTACCAAAAAAAGAATACAATGACTACCTAAGAAAGGTTTCAATTCCAAGCACTTTAAATAAACAAAAATATTCCAAGACTTTGATTTAGTGAAAATTATTCCTTGAAACATTTAAAATAATAACTTCTATTTAAAATAAAATATTAAATTGTGTCAATCGAAAAAGCAATACACAACAATTAATATCTTGAAAACACACCATTTTCCTAAAATAGTAGGAACTTCTAACATACGGTAAACGAATTAAATTCTTAAATAAATTAATCTCATTACTGTAACATAAATCATACATCACAGTCCGACACGTATAAATATGTAAACTAATTACACCCCTCGACCGCCCAGTTATATGCACCATTAATAAACTAAAGACATATATTCACTTTAGAAGATAAATTTGTCCCTTAGATAGTGGATCGGTTCATTTGGGTTCACATCTAGGGCATTTTAAAACTCGTCAGATTTCAATGACTAAAAGTTAACATAACATTATAACACGCTTAACAGTCTTTCCAGAGATGCTACATAATAGATATAAGAAACGTCGATGTCGATAGTGAAACTTGTTTCTCTCCAAATTCATCATAAAACGTAACATCTTACAACAAACTACATTGACATTCAACCGCTGTACTGTATTTCAAGTTAAAGGACATTTACAGTGAAATTAAAGGTCATAAAGAGATAACATCTTATATGTCAGGGTGACGAGTGCAGTGCTTTAAGAACAGGAGGTATATTCCGGGCGTCACATCGACGTCGAAATCGAACGATTTTCTTTTGTTATGAACATCGAATCAACTGAAATTCAACCAATCGACTGTCGTATCGACGTCGCATCAATTCTAACAATCGTATTTTGACGACCAGAATAGACCTACAGAACTATTTAAGTTCAAAGATCTAGGTGGCACTGAGCTGTGATAGACAAGCGTAACGCTTAACAACCGGCGAATTTCTCGATTACATTTAAAAATTCTTAATTCAATTAATGAGTTACCGATGAACACCAGCTGCACGCACGAAAAAGTGTCACGTTCCGCCTGAGCCTGAGCGTACAAGCGAGAACGCCGAACAAGCGATAGAGAGGCACGATCGGCCAAGCGTTCGTCTTATGACGCTATCACGTAAAATTATCGTCAGTAAACCAAATTTACAGACAACCATTTTTTTACACGATATCGAATTTGCAGGCGCTACATAAGACCTATGACTACGACGCAGACGTCTTAAGTCGGCGTAAAAAACTGCATTTGTGTGATTAAGACTAGGCGAGAGAAAATTTGATGTTGAAAGTGAGATGGTGGTCAAAAGTTTGCCTATCATGAATAAAAAAAAACAACAACGTGGAGCTTACTGCAATGTTAGACTCGTTGGCCGTAGTAGTTTCTATAAACTGTTTCGGTAGATGACGTCACACGTCCGCGTAAGACGTTAATAACAAGGAAAGAATAATTTCGTCGCTTCAGGCAGGGCTTGAGTAGCTCATCGGTTAGAGCAATAGAGCATGACATCCTATGGCTGTATATCAAGCCCTATGCTATATATCAAGTCAAAATGATCGAGATGCTTACTTTAGTAATTGGTATACTAGACTAATGATAGAGAAAACAAATAGTCACTATACAAACATCGCACATTTCTCGCTTGACGGAATTTACTATATAGAAATTAAAATACAATCTTTATAGACTGACGAGTCGATGATTAGTACGTGCTTTGATAGGCCTAAAATAACTAAACGGTCGAAAGGTTAAAATTTTAGTGTGTTTCGACACATTGGATATACGCATATACAGAAATACAATGTAAAAGGGATGGATTTTGGTACGTCCAAGCTTAGAGACATTTATATGACCAAACAATTGTATGCTTTATGACGTTAACCATAAGATCTTGTTGGTATTTACGGATTGAGTGATTTCTACATAAATATAGTTCCATAAGGATTTATTACAATGTAGCGTGCAAAGGGAATGTTTATCAATTATTTGCACGGTACGTTCAAATCTTTGTATTTAACAAAACTCTGTCTGAATATTAACAATTTCAATTAATACATGTTTTATAGAATAAACATACTGTACTGTAACAAGTTAAAATATTCTTTTAACATATTCTAGTAAAATATTAAAATATTTAAAATATTTTCTGTTTGAACATATCAAATATCCATGAATTCCTTGTACCAAATCGCTGATTATAGTTTAGTGACGTTATACTAAAAATATTGATTACATATGTTGACTCAACAAAATAAGCTTAGTAAATATAATATAAAATACTGACTATACGTCAAAATTATGATCTAATAATAATATTAAAAACAGTCAAATCAACGAATACAGATTACGAACAGCTCTCGCGAGACTGGGAACCAAGATTACGTTTTTGGTTCGAGATATGTCTCACTTTTTCAAAATAATAATTGATAGCACAACACATAATTCTATCAAATAGGAATGTGACAAAATTATATAATATATGATTTTATCAAACAGTAAAACACTTCTTAAAGTAAAAGATCTAAAAAGTATGATATACAATGTAACACGATTACATTTAAATATATGATATGGCAACGGGACTGGCCATAATATTCGTCTTAGAACATCTTCGAAAACATTTTCGAATTATTTCGTTATGTTTTAAAAACATCAATTTGAATGTACGATAATGGACTTAAACGCTTGATAAATAAGATATATAACAGCGTCTTCTAATTATCTATCAATTAAGCTTGCCACAGCACTAAAATACCTATAGGCCTCTAAAATAGACATTTGGTTCTAACAATAGAGATTTCTAGATCTTTCTAATACGTCGATGATCGCAGAACTTTTAAGAAGATAAAACTATCTTTGGTTTGTTATAATAGAAAGTTCACTTTGATTGTAATTTTTTTAAATGATATTTTACCTTTGCGTGTGCATTTCTTCGAATGCATTAAGTTATCAAAAATATTCAGTGTTGCCATCACCGACGTTTTCTAGTAGCAGCTTCAACCTCTTTACTTCCTCCTAGCTTCTAACTAAAGCCTCGGTACAGTTCCACAGCACTAAAACCGCGGAACGTACCGATTTTCGGTACACCTCAATAGTAACCACAGACCAATAGTAGTATATCTAACTCTCAAACTTTAAAATACAATCATTAACGATATTCAAATGTAAGCTGGAACTTTTTAACTGACCACGCCATAATGACAACGGGAAAAAACAGATTTTTTTCAAGAACAGTTATCCTACCGACTGCGCCAATCTAACGCAGCTATCATCAAAGTAGTTGTAAATCTAGTAGACAATTTCGATACGGCAGAAATATTTCAAAAAGAAGGATTCAGTCCAGATATATCAGCGGACTGCGTTAATGGGGAACTGTCAAAAACTTTTGACAATTCAAATATTCAGAGTGGTCTTGCGGTAAAACTTCGGTAAATCTACTCTTAACACAGAGCTCTGCCGGAGTTTTGGCTAATATTTCCTCAACGCAGGCCCTCTAGCGGGGCTTTGGCTATCCCCTTAACACAGAGCCCTCTAGCGGGGCTTTGGCTTATCCCCCAGAACACAGAGCCCTCTAGCGGAGCTCTGGCTTATCCTCCCTCAACACAGAGCCCTCGAGCGGAGCTTTGGTTAATTTTCTGAAAAGTAACAAATGCAGAGCTCTCTGTCAGATTAACATTAGCCATTGCCATACTCGTTCCCGATGAAGTTCCCTGGTGCGTGTAGCGTGTAGTATCATACCGTTGCAGAGAGAGTTGTAAGAGCAGAGTGTTACTAGTAGCGGGTGCGGGTTCAGTGGCTGTAGACGACTCCTCCGGGCCCGGGCAGCGCGGACTTGCCGGCCAAGTGCGAGTCCACGGCGCGCGCCGCCTGCCGCCCCTCCGATATAGCCCACACCACCAGCGACTGGCCGCGCCTGCAGTCTGCAAATTTACATTTCGTTACTAATCAGTATTAACTTAATTAAATTAGCGAACTGCCCGTTGGCTTAGTTGTGTGGCGTTCGCCTTCTAAGCAAAAGTATCGGGTTCGATTCCCGGCGGGAACACAAGTTTTCTCCCCGAGGAAAATTTGTGTTCCTGGTTCTGGTTGTGATGGTTTGTGTGATGTGAATGTTTCCGGCACCCGCGACACAAGTCATGGAACTTAGTGTGGGGCTGTGAGTGTGAAAGCGTTTATGTTTACGTTTATTAAAACTGTATATTTATTAAGCCGCTAAGACCTGGTAGTTTTCAGTAATAAAGTCTTCAGACGATCAATACAATAAAATGTTGCTCGGCCAAGGCCGGCCATTGTGATGCTTTCAGTAAAAGCTTGTTTAAAACCTATTTCAACCGACTTCAAAAGAGGAGGTTATGAATTCGATCAATAAAGTAATTTCTATCTAGCTTTCAATCAATTATATACTTGAGGCTGTAATCTAAATAAATGGAATCCAGAAACATGATCGGTAAAAGTTTTCTAAAATTTGGGTCTTTTGAAAATGTATTATCGACCTTTTTTAGGTTCTATAAATGATAAAAAAAAATGTTGCTACATTCCTAATCTATTTAAACCATCTTTATCTAGATAAAAAATCAGTCCTTTACAATAAATATAGGACCAACTACAATAAACAAAAGCATTCACACTTGCAGAACCAAGTTCAAAGACTTGTATCGTCAATGCCCGAAACACTTACACACACAAAACCAGAAGCACAAATGTCCCTTGGGAAGGAAAATTGTACTACTGCAGGGAATCGAACCCAGGGCTGACTTGCTCACTGCGCCAACCGGGTCGCACTACTAACAATACACTATGATCTTTATATTAAAATAAGTCAAATAAAGAATAATTACCTCCTGCGGCGAAAACATTGCTGATGGGAGTCTTGTAGATGTTAGACTTGTCTGTCTCGATGTTGCTGCGAGCGTCCAGTGGCAAGTCTGGAAACATCACAATAATATTAGTAATACTATAATTAGTGTACGATTGTGTACATTCTTATTATTCTTATTCAATATGGGGGCGTTAAGGCCTGCACTGACGTCCCGCTTGGGGTGTATTGTGCATTTGCCCCTGCCAGGAACTACCCCATCCACCCCAGCTCCTTAAAATAACGGAGTGTGGTTTTTGGGTGCTGGCATAACTGTTCCAGTGGTGAAGTTGTTGTATTTGTATTTGAATTCTGTGAGTCTTCAGGTGAGTCTTTATGTTTTGTGGAATGTTGCTCTAGCATTCCAGTGTTGACTCTAATTTCTTCAGTGACAGCGCGCTGAGCTATTACGTGTTCTACAGTTTCGTTTTCCTTCGTACATCCCCTACACAAAATTGTGTACATTATCTATATACAGGGTTACAGGAAAAATCGTGCTAGATCCGTTAAGGGCGTGGAGTGCCCATCATTTCTGACTTATTTCACTATGAATCACCCTAACCTAAACTTAACCCTTTTCTTGATATTTGACTTTTAATTTTTTTATTGAAAATTGCCGATTTTTTGGCTACTAAATTTACTTTCGTTTTTTTGTGTGTAAAGATGAACAGCCGTTAGAAAGCTACATTATCACTGAGTAACATAGGCTATATTTATTACTAGAAAAAAATTAGAGCCTTAGAAATCCATACTAAAACCAACCCAAGGTGTAAAAAAATTAGTCATAAAATGTCTTTCATCACATGCGCTGCGGAAAGTATTGCAGATAGAACAAAAAAATTTGCCTGGTACAGATATTTGTATATATACATATTTATAGATAATTTATTATATTAGTGTAGTACTGACCGAGCTGGTTGGCGACGTACTTCTCGGGCCCCAGGAAGCCCATGGCCAGCAGCACCAGCTCTGCCTTGTATATCTTGTGCGTGCCTTCTACCTCCTTCATCTCCCAGCGGCCGCCGGCGCCGCGCGTCCACTCCACTTCCACGGCCGACACGCCGCATACGTTGCCTTCACCTATATACACAATTCAAAATTATCAAATTAATATTCAATCATTTAAACACAAATTTCTCCCCAAGAAAAAGTTGTGTTTCTAGTTCTGGTTATAATTGCGTGTGTGATGTGAATGTTTCCGGCACCCACGACACTAGTCGTCGACGTTAGTGTGGGGGCTGTGAGTGTGAAAGCGTTTATGTTTATATTAGTGATTCCACCCAGCTCGAATTCTTATTCAGTGTTGGGGCGGTAAGGCCTGCACTGACGTTCGCTTGGGGTGTTTTGTGCATTTCCCCTAACTACTAATAGGGAATTACTACTACCCCAGCACTCAGCTTTTTGTTGTTTGCGTTTTGTGGTTTTGGGTTGCTGGCATAACTGATCCAGTGGTGAAGTTAGATAGATAGATAGATAGATAACTCTTTATTGTACACCAGAAATAGAGAAAAATACATTAAAGACATTAAAACGAACTTAGGCTAGTACAATGGGCGGTCTTATCGCTTAAAGCGATCTCTTCCAGACAACCTTTGGATGGAGAGGAGATAGCAAAATGTATTGGGACTCAGGTGTACTACATAGTTACGCAAACTTTATAATAATGGATTAAGATACTAAACAAAACAATTACTATTGATATATTAAAATAAATAAGTACATACATAAGATATCATATACATTCTATACATATTATAACAACAATAGAATAAATACATAAACAAAAATATACATACAATACATATAACATACATACATACAATACATATAAACTTGCTTAATGAGCTGATATTTATATTTGAATACCGCTTTGAGCTAAGTAATGTTTCTTGACTCTCTCTTTGAAAACAGATAGTGAAGTTGTTGCATTTGATTGCTATGACTCTTTCGGTTTTTGTGGAATGGTGGCTCCGATTTCGTCAGTGCCAGCACATTGAGCTATTACATGTTCTACGGTTTCGTTTTTCTCCATGCATCCCCTACACAGAGGGATATCTGTGACACCTATCTTGAATAGGTGGTAGTTGAGGTAACTACGTAACCAACCTGCTCGCATGCAAGTCGACTATAGCAGACTTGCTTGTCGAAGATCTGACGCTGTTTAAGGCCAAATTTCAACTCAATTTGGCCATAATATGTTTAATTAAGTCATAAAATTATTACATTCCCTAAAACATCACCTCGAAATCAAGTCATGAGTACTAATGTTGACCTACCGTCATCTAAGAATTCTTTGGTGAGCGTGGAGAACTTCCTAGGATCGTTGCCGAATTGCACCTTCACTTCTTCATGGCCGTAGTCCACTCTGAAAATTGATAATATTAGTACTTCAGTGTTAGTCCAGTGATACATTTATCAACAAAAAACGATTTCACACTCAAAGCCCACGCTAAGTTTGAAGATTTGTATCGCGGGCACCAGAAACACATTACTTTTAGGAAGAAAATCCTTCTCGTACTTCCATTGAGAATCGAACCAAGCACCCGCAGCGAAGAAGGCACACATGTACCAGCTACGCCAGCGGGCAGTTAACCTTTTCCTCAATTGTTGCTATGATACGATGTGGTCGAGACTGGCAAGCACGCTATGTCTAGATATGACTACATGTACTCTGATGGATAGTAAATAAATACAAAAACTTTCACACTCACAGCCCTACACTAACTTCGATTATTTGTGTCGTGGGTGCTGGAAACATTTACATCACACACACAATGATACTCCAAAACTTTGGAACAAAAACTCTTAATCTGACCAGGAATTGAACCTTTCTATTCTATTCTATATATCGACGAAGCGTTTTGCATCCACATTCATTATGTGAACCGCAAAGGAATAGAACTCTTTTCCCGAGTCTGTGTTTCCTGATAAATAGAATACGGGAGTCTTTAAGTCGCGAGTGAATGGGTATTTTCTAGGCAAGCGTGGTCCATCGTCAACCGCATCGTCGGTAATACTAATAAGTATAGTTAGTAATACTAATAAGTAATTGAGGCATCTTCCTGTGTTGAATGTTTAATCTTGTCTTTCTTACCTAAAAGTCCTCGGCCACTGCGGCCAGGGGTTATCCTGGCCGCGGGTCTTCTTTGGCTCGGGGAGGATCTCGAACGTCGTGATCGACCTGGCGCCTTGGCGGAGTGAGGTCGCTATGCAGTCGCACCTGTCAAAAACGGAAACATGAGTTTTATTGCCAGAAATAAAACGCAAGCAAAGCTTAAAAAAACCGATTGCGACGCTTATATTTTGGTGTTGGCTTGATCGATTACGATAAAATTTATATGGGACCACCTCTTAAGTATAATCTACCAAAAAAAAAACATCAAAATCGATTCATAATAAGCGGAGATATTGCGTTATATACAAAAAAAACATATAGCCGAATTGAGAACCTCAATTTTTGAAGTCGGTTGAAAATGAAAAAATGGCGTAGTCGTTTTTGTATTATTTTCCAAAACTTATGATTAATTGAATGTAAATATGTAATAATGGTGGATTATTAACCGTTAAAACTTCGTGAGCGTGCAGGTGTAGAAATATTTTGATTTGTACAAATTTTAAAAATGTGGTTTTTAATTTTCGCTAAAAACTACCACTTAACTAGGGCATGACTTGACTACGACTGGACCATGACTTTTTACTTGACTTTGACTGTGACTGGTGACTACAACGTTAAGTTCTGGGTTGTTTTTCTAACGCCAGTTGCTGGGTCCCGTCTACTACCTACTATATAATACTGCTCTTATAATGCTCTAGTACCACTACCAGTCTAACCCCGTATCCCCGCCTCCAATAACCAGCTCATTCTTAACCTTGGCGTCGACTTCAGGGTTATCCTTCTGACGCAGGTTGTTCAATCGCTTCTGCTAACTATTATACAGCTCTTATAACGCTTTAATACCACTACTAGTCCTACCCAGTATCCCAGCCTCCAATAACCAGCACATTCTTATCGATGGCGTTAAGTTCTGGTTTAACCTTCAGACGGAAGTTGTTGGGTCCTATATTCTACCTGTTATACAGCTCTTATAACGCTCTAGTAGCACTAGTCTTACCCAGTATCCCCGCTTCCAATAACCAGCACATTCTTATCGATGGCGTTAAGTTCTGGTTTCTCCTTCTGACTAAGTTGTTGGGTCCTATATTCTACCAATTATACAGCTCTTATAACGCTCTAGTAGCACTAGTCTTACCCAGTATCCCAGCCTCCAATAACCAGCACATTCTTATTGATGGCGTTAAGTTCTGGATTCTCCTTCAGACGCAAGTTGTTGGGTCCTATATTCTACCTATTATACAGCTCTTATAACGCTCTAGTAGCACTTGGATTACCCAGTATCCCCGCCTCCAATAACCAGCATATTCTTATTGATGGCGTTAAGTTCTGGATTCTCCTTCAGACGCAAGTTGTTGGGTCCTATATTCTACCTATTATACAGCTCTTATAACGCTCTAGTAGCACTTGTCTTACCCAGTATCCCCGCCTCCAATAACCAGCACATTCTTATTGATGGCGTTAAGTTCTGGATTCTCCTTCAGACGCAAGTTGTTGGGTCCTATATTCTACCTATTATACAGCTCTTATAACGCTCTAGTAGCACTAGTCTTACCCAGTATCCCAGCCTCCAATAACCAGCACATTCTTATTGATGGCGTTAAGTTCTGGATTCTCCTTCAGACGCAAGTTGTTGGGTCCTATATTCTACCTATTATACAGCTTTTATAACGCTCTAGTAGCACTTGTCTTACCCAGTATCCCCGCCTCCAATAACCAGCACATTCTTATCCTTGGCGTTGAGTTCAGGGTTATCTTTCTGATGCAGGTTGGTGGATCCCATCTGCTTCTTCTGCCAGCTCTCGAGGAACTCCATGGCGTAGTGGATGCCGTTGAGCTGGCGACCCTTGAGGGGCAGGTCTCGAGGCCAGGTGGCTCCCGTGCATATTACCAGGGCGTTGTATCTGTGGAATAGATAAGTGTTTACAATTTTTTCTTCTCTCTAAGTAACAAATAGTGACTGAGATAATAGTATATAATAAATATATGTTTGTGCTTTTAGTCGATTTGTCGGGAGACAATAATGCACACACTGATAATTCATGTATATGGATTCGAAATATCAGGCCGTGCATTCCCGAGTTGCCAATTATTGCCTGTACAAAATCGCTCCATATCGATAATGTACGGTCAATAATGTATAGCCAATAATTCATGTACATGGCTTCCAAATATCAGGGTGTGCAATAGCGTGCAATACTGGCTGCGTAACATCACTCCGTGTCGATATTGTAAGGCCAGTATTACACAGCCAATAATTGGAAGCCAACCATAGACTAACATATACTCTCTATGCGATGCCTCTTTGTTAGGTTAGGTTTAAACTGCGACAAAACATTCATACGCTTTTCTTTCGGATAAAAACAGCTTGTATGAAAAATTTTAACAGTCTTATCTTGCTCTCTTGAAATTACCTCTTGAAATTAATCATCCAAACGAGGCTTTGACTTTGACATTTGTATGCACATGAATTATCGGCCGCGCATTATCAGTTTATGCTAATATAATACGGCCAGTATTGCACGACCTGATATTTCGTATACATTTAATTCAAATAATGGTTGCGTTTTCCTTGCTGCGTATTATTGGCTGTACAAAATCCGTCCGTGTTGTTATTTCACATCCAATAATGAACGGCCCGTATTGCACAATCTGCTAATTGGAAGCCATGACACGGAATACTGGTAGCGAATTATTGGCCGTACATTATCTATAAGATATATGAACTAATAATGAAAATGAGTTTATTTACAGCAGAAAACACACTCCTAATTCTACAATTTTAGTGTAGATTAAACTTTGAGAATAAAAGCCAAGGTTTAATTATTTTGATGTCTTGGGCTGACAGTTTGACAATATATGTACTCTTAAAGTGTAGCTTTCACACTAGGCATGCCTGTGTCGTGAAGACCTAATTCACATATAGTACAGCTTACTCTGTAGCCAGCTCGTTAGCTGAGATATCCTTCCCAACGTCGATATTGCACTTGAAGGCGATGCCCTCGGCCGCCATGAGTTTGATCCGTCGCGCGACCACTTCCTTGCTAAGCTTCATGGTGGGGATGCCGTACTGCAAAAGGCCGCCGGGACGGTCGTTCCGCTCGAACACTGTCACTGTGTAACCGGCCTGGGAAAATAACAAAATGGTCATTATTAGCAATACGCATATGCAAGAGATTTAAATATAGGTAAGGTTAATATAAAACTTGTGTGTATCTTATGTACGCACGTAATAGTCTACTTCTATAGCGTAATAAAACAAATATAACTAAAAATAAAAACATGCGGGGCCTTCTTTGGGGACTGCCGGTAGAAGTGAAAACTAAGTAACTTGTGAATTGTATCGTCGGTATATAAACACGTGCTTGTACATTGTGAGCTAGTATATACTGTGGAAACAGTACATACATACATAGAGTATAATGTACTACTTTAAGCACTAGCATACCAGAGACAATAAAAAATATAGTGAAAAAAAAAAACTACCTTGTTCAACTGATGAGCGCAAGCCAATCCCGCGGGGCCAGAGCCGACTACAGCGACTGTTTTACCATTCCTGTATTCGGGAATCTGAAATTACAACATTATTAATCAAATTATTATAATAAACGCTCGAAAAACACACCACACACACAATAACACCCACAATCAGAAACACAAATTGCCTCAGGAAGAAAACTTGTGTCCTACCGGGAACCGAACCCTATTCCCCTAGCTTAGAAGACGGATGCGAACTTAAGTCAACGGAGAGTTCGATTTGGATATATAAACGCTTTTACACTTACCCCACACTCAGTTCAATGACTTGTGTCGTGCCGGAAACATTCACATCCCACTCAATCACACCCAGAACCAGCAACAAAAAATTCCCTTGGAGAGAAAACTTGCGCATCTACCGGGAATTGAACCCGATATTTTCTATGCTTAGATGGCGGACGCGCACCCAACTTCGCCAGCGTGCAATTAAACTCACACTCCTCAGCCCCGCTCTAAGTTGACAAGACTTGTGTCATGGATGCCAGAAACTTAAGATAGTGACTGGTAACACGACCCTATTTTACCCCACCTCGGCGAGGGACTGCTCACGGGGGGGTTTTTATGGGTTCGAGCCCCACATAACCCTTTCCTTCACCCCTGGGAAGGAAAGGAAGTGCAAGGTATTCCCCTCCAAAAAAAATAGATGCCAGAAACATTGACATTACACACACAGACACGCACATTCACATTAGAATAGTGACTGACCTCAGGTTCAATCCATCCGTTCTCAAAAGCGTTGTCGATGATGGCACACTCGATGTTCTTGATGGTGACGGGCGGTTCAGATATCCCCAACACGCAGGCACCCTCGCAAGGCGCGGGACAAACTCTACCCGTAAACTCTGCACACGGAAATAAATAAATTAATTATTTTAGTAGTGATAGGAGTATTTTGCAGAGTCCGCCAATGCCAGACATTCAACCGCCAAGCAGTAGTGTGCAAACATTGCTGTCTTTCGGATTGAAAGGCAATGTTTTCAGTGATATAACAGGGCTTAAGGTGAAGTAGGCTCCAAATTTGACGATTCATCCTCACGAATATTAAAGATTTGACCTTTAAAAACGGTCGATTAACAGCATTTTTTTATGTGTAATAAATGTTCACAAAATATTTTATTCGGATATGTTCAGCGATACACGATTGAACTAATTGGCTCGATAGAAAACAAAATTAAACTTTACTAAAAAACACCAAATGTCCCGTTCCCGTCAATGGAATGAATCAACTTTATTCTGTTTCTATAAAAGATATTTTTTACAAAAAATATTGGGTGTAATCCCAACAAACATTCAAACCTCGTTGTGAACTCAAGTTTTTTGTAAAAGGGTAAGATTAATTTTAAAAAAATATATGAAAGCGCGCACGCTGACTATGCAGGCAATTCTACAAGGCTACAGTTTGGCTCCAGTCCGCCAACTCGACACCAAGTCGCCTTAAAGAGATTTTACATCTAATTGGACTGGGGTGAGTGAATTGGGAATGTCTGTAATGCTCACCCTGAAAGTTTGAATATATAAAGAAATAAATAAAATATCTAGATATTTACGCAGGATTTTGATTTATATACCTATTTTGTCTTCAAGTCTAGAGAGAATAGGTATCTTCTAGGGAATCATGTTACATCTTCAGCTGCATCTTCACCTCCCATCAAGTGAGATAGTGGTCAAATGCTTGCCTATCTAGCATAAGAAATTTAAACGAATGCAAAACTTAAAAAGCCGACTTCTCCGCTTATATTTTGGTTTTGACTTGATCGATTTCGATAATATTCATATGGGACAACTTTTGAAGTATAATCTACCATAAAAAACAAGAATTTTGAGAATCGGTCCACAAATGGGGGAGAAATCGTAGAACAGACATAAAGAAAAATACAAACAGTCGAACATATAACCTCCTTCTTTTTAGAAGTCGGTAAAAAATATACATTCAGAAATCTCTAAATGACACTGAACTGTAAGTGTTGTCTCTCAAAAATATTTTAAAAAAAACCAATCCTATATAGTAGGATCAAAATGAAGGAAATTAAAAGGGATTGCATAAAAAGTTTGGTTTCATATTGTTTCGAAGTCGGGTTTTGTTTATATTGCCAAAACACATACCGGGGAAGTTGTTGGTCTGCAGCAGCTGATGTAGAGCCTGCCGCCAGTCGCCCTTGAAGATGAGATCGTTCCACTTCGGGATGATGTTCCCGAGCGGACACCCGTGCCCCGACTGGCAAAACGGCACGCCACACTCCATGCAACGGGCCGCCTGTATATCAAATTTAAAAAAATATATATTTTAACCGACTTCAAAATAAGGAGGTTCGCAATGCAACTGTTTTTTTATGTGTGTTATCTCAAAACTTTTTCTAGGTGAACCGATTCTGATGATATTTTTTTATTTGAAAACAGTTTTTAGAAGAATCTGGCGAAAAACTCAGCGGCGGCGCATTTTCCATTCCAATTTTTGAATAAAATTTACAATTGTTAAGGAAAGATTTTAAAAAAAATTAAGAAAAAAAAGTCTGCCGTTTTTTTTGCCACGTTCTTCTCGAGATGGCTGTAATTTTGCGAATCTGGCAGTAGAATAATTAACTTTCATGAGTGCCTCTTTGAGGCATGGGCCTCACACACACATGGGTGAATAAACGATTTTGATTTTTGAATACAAAAGTTATCTTAACCTAAGTTTATATATATTTTGCAGTCGCCAGAAAGCGCTTGTGCAGTTTGCCTCCATACATCCTCATCATTAATGTAGTCATTCTTTTTATAATCATTTTTCGATAAAGTGAAATAGGAATTAAATGCATTATTGTGCAATAGGAATGTGTTCAAATTGATCTATCGTGACATTACCTGCACTCTAAGGCCGCGTCGCACATGTTGCGGCGCGTATATCTCATCCCAGTCACGTAAACGTTTCTCAGCCGGACGGTACATGATCGTCTCACGCGGGTATTTTATAAAACCTCTGGAAAGAGAATACAACTTTAGAAAAAGATCAAGGAATGCTCTATCGGTGACTGATAGAGCAAGTAAGCTTGAGCAAACCGATTTTTTTCACATAAGATTTTTGTTCATGAACTGTGCTCGGCAGAATATACTTGTGAGTTTATTAGGAAAAAGGATTGTGTATTGTACTGAGAGGGAATTTCTTCGAATTCCTGCCGCTGTTTCAAAATGGTTTTGATAAAGCCAAAGCTATTCAGATTATTAAATAAAAAACAGTAAACATTGTTTATTGGAACGAAAGTTCCTTATCGCGCGTTGCGAAAGGGGGCTAGACGGAAAAAATTAAGACCAAAAGTTGTAATGACACTTTTTGCTACAGTTGTAAGCCATACCACGTTTTCGTCCGATCACCGAAGTTAAGCAACGTCGGGCGCGGTCAGGACTTGGATGGGTGACCGCCTGGGAATACCGCGTGATGTTGGTTTTTGAATGTTTTTTTTAATTTTGGAACGAAAGTTCCTTATCGCGCGTTGCGAAAGGTGTAGACGGAAATTGAACTTCCTTCCATCCGGGTGTCCCTTGACACCTCTCAAGTTCTTTTTTATTATTAGGGGGTGGTAAACGTTAAACTTTTCAAAAAAAGTGGAGTATCTTCAATTATTTGCTTCTACGTTTATCATTCGTACTGCGAGGGAGTGGAGCTCTTTGCCTGCGTCTTTGTTCCCTGAACGGTAGTCTTCAAGCCAAGAATGAATAGGTATCTTCAAGGCAGGCATGCTGTATCTACGGCCACATCATCATTAGGTGAGATAGTAGTTAAATGCTTGACGATCGAACCTAAAAAAAAATTGGAGAACAATGATAGTTTCAAAAAGTGTTTATAAAGTGAAAATTTACCAAAAACGTTTCGGAAAAGCGATTTCAGAGCATTTTGAATATCTCACCTTATGTAAATTAATTCCCTTTAAAAAGTAAATAATTTTGCTCTTAGTCTTCTTTCTTACTTCCAATTTTCCAGCAATTAAAAGCAATCCTTAAAAACGTCAAGTTCTTTCACAGACACATCCTCACCTGGTCTTGTCCAGAATCTTCTCCAGGTTCTTCTTATCAAGCTCCACGTCCCTGATGGTCTCCTCAATGTCCATGACGCCGTTCTCTCCGTTGGTCTCGACCTTCGGAGCCGAGGGTTGTGTGATCGCGAGCTGTTTCAGAGCCCGTTGGTATTCGTAAGGGAACACCTTGATAAACTGTTTGGCCGGCGCTGGCCAGCTCTTGAGGAGCTCTTGGGATATTAGTGATCTGGAATGAGGCATAGGTTATATATTAGTTTCCTTGTAAGCACGAATACTGCAGTGGTCGAAACGTGAGGAATACAAATATAAAATACTAGGCCTTGAGTGTGACTATCGTTACTTGTCAGAACGCCACTTTGACGCACAGATCGCTTCTACGTTCATCATCCGAGAACTGATTACCCGCGTCTTTTTCTTTTCTTTCTTTTAATTTTGACTTCGCAATCTTGTGCATTTAGCCAGAATCAAATAATTATAGATTTCAAGTGTATTTCATATTAAAAGTCTTAGTCAAAGTCAAGTAAAAGAGTCAAAGTCCAGTCATAGTCAAGTCATGCCCTAGTAAAGTGGTGGAAACTTTACTAGAACTTCTATTGGAGTTTTGGAGCGAAGGCGAAAATCACGTTTTTCACCTTGGTGTCATTTGAATAAACTTATGCACGTTTGCTAAGTATTAAAGATTAATAATCCACCATTATCACACATTAACACTAGAAGAATCACAGGTTTTGGAAAATTATACTAAATCAACAACGCCATTTTTTCACTTTAGCGCCAATACTCCACCCGCGTCTTTGTTCCAAAAACGGTATGATTTGGGAGCCTTAGGTCAAACCTATAGTGAATAGGTCATAGGTATCTTCTAGGCAAACGTCGACCACTTCTTCACTTAGCATCAGATGGAATAATGGTCAAACATAAACATAAAACGCTTTCACACTCACAGCCCCCACACTAAGTTCGATGGCTTGTGTCGTGGGTGCCGGAAACATTCACATCACACACACAATCACAACCAGAAACACAAATTTTCCTTGGGAATAAAACTTGTGTTCCCGCCGGGAATCGAACCCGATACCTGCTTAGAAGGCGAACGAGCAGCGACTAAGCCAACGAGCAGTTCAAACATTTGCCTATTTGGCTGTTATTTTTAAACTGTCGATCCAAGGTTCTAACAACCTATTAATTTCTTATGTATAAGGAAATATATAAATAAAAGATTTGAAGCACCTTACCCAGTATACTGTACGAATTCCTCCAACAACGTCTTCACAAGTTTCAGGTCTTCATCCAACTCCAGCGGGAGCAGTTCTACCATCTCGTGATTGCACTTTCCGTGGAAAGAGCCGTCGATATCGTAAACGTAGGCGATACCACCTGAGGATGATACGAGATTGCTTATTGGTAGGATGTTCAAGAAGTTTTCATTGTCTTTGTAAGGAAGTAATAATTAAATGCAAGCAAAGCTTAAAAAAACCGACTTACCCGCTTTAACTTCGGAACCTTGTTGAGATTTATTTACACGCATTATTGACAATAGCTCAAAAACAACTGATCAGATCTTGACCAAATTTAAATGGAACAACATAGAAAGCACCAGCTTTTAAATAAAAAAATAATCATTAAAATAAGCGCACAAAGAAAGAAGTTAATAGGTAACTTTTGAAGTCGGTTAAAAACGAGAACATCGTCAATGTAGTCCACAGAATACGCATTATTGAGGATAACTCAAACACAACTAGTCAGATCTTGATCATATTTAAATAGGACCACATGGAAAGCAACATCTATCAAACAAAAAAAAATCATAATCGGTTCACGTGAAACGAATAAAACAAAATCTTTTTTAGAATTATACTTCAGGTATAAGCAAGTCTGGCTGACTGACATCAGTACAGTTGGACGTGATTGTCGATTCGCATTTGCATTTATCAACATAGGTGTCTAATGCAAAAATATGAACGTATTTCTAAATGTTACGCCCTAGGTCCTCCGTCATTCAATCAAGAGGGAATCTAGAAAGATTTTGAACTACCCAATAATCACTTTCACACTGACAACATTAAGTAAGATGAGTTGTGCTGTGTGCCCGAATCATTTACATCACACACACAATCATACCCATTTGTACGTAGTATTGTGCGTAGTTTTTTTGTGAGTTTACGATCGTCTGACCATTTCTAGTCTATACTAGCCCCGTGGCTTCGCCGTGTTAATCCTAGATATAAGCTATGTACATTCCAAATGTCATCCAAATTTGTTCAGCTTTTCAACAAACTTTCAGATTTATAATATTATTGTAATACTAGCCGTGCTCCGCGGCTTCGCTCGCGATTATCAAGTTAAGTAGCCTATGTTTTAATCCTAGGTATAAGTGTACATTCCAAATTTCATCCTAACTCGTTCAGCTTATAAAGCGTGAAGATAAAACAAACATACTAACACCAACTTCCGGATTTATTTTATTAGTGTATTTTCTTCCTGGTTGTATTAAAAAGGAGTAGTTCCCCCAATAGGGTTCCACATGCAAAACTTTTCGCAGATGGCGTCAGCGGCGGCCCGAATGTGTCAAAATATCAACAAAACCAACTGCAGAAACATATGACACTAGCCATGATCCGCGGCTTCGCCCGCTATTTTCAAGTCAAAAAGTAGCCTACGTGTTAATCCTAGATATAAGCTATGTACATTCCAAATTTCATCCAAATCCGTTCAGCCGTTAAAGCGTGAAGAGGGAACAAACATACTTACACACTTACACACAGACCCGGATTTATAATAGTAGTAGGAAGTAGGATTGACAGCTTACCATGGCCGCATCGACGATGCGCCACCTATCGGGGAAAAATCGCAGCGCGGATCCCTATTGTCGAGTGACATATAAAATAGTTAAATATATGTTCTGCTATGTAGACTGACCGCTCATCCCGGCGGCGAAGTTCCTCCCGGTGAGGCCGAGTATGAGCACGGTGCCGGCCGTCATGTACTCGCAGCCGTGGTCTCCCACCCCCTCCACCACCGCCGTGCAGCCCGAGTTGCGCACGCAGAAACGCTCCGAAGCTATGCCTCTGTTATGAACATAATTACGCGATTCAATACACGGACTTTAATTAATAAAGCTTACTATAAAACGATCGACTATATTAATGACAAGGATGCATGGAGGCAAACTGCACAAGCGCTTTCTAGCGACTACATAATATAGTTATACCTTAGTTAATGTAATTATGTATTAGAGTTAAGAAATGATTTAAAAAAAAAAAGTTAAAATGTGACGCCGAGCTTCTTGCCAGGTTCTTCTCGAGATGTAATTGTTTTTTTTTTTTTATGACAAATAGGCTAGCATTTGACCGCTATCTCACCTGATGGAAAGCGACGATGCGGTCGACGGAGGGACATGCTTGCCTAGAAGGTACCTATTCACTCTTGACTTGAAGAGGCCCAAGTTATACTTATCGGGAAACAAGCACGAAGGCAGAGTATTCCACTCCTTTGCAGTTCGCATTATAAAAGTAGAGGCAAAATGCTTGGTTCTAATCTGAGGAATATCCACCATAAAAGGATGTCTTATTTTAGTACGCCTTGTTGTCCCATGATGGAAGGGAGCTGGAGGAATCAAATCATGCAGTTCCATCGCACACTCTCCGAAATGTATCTTGTAAAACACGCATAAGCTAGCTACCTTGCGCCGATGTTCGAGGCTCTGAAGTCTTTTCTCAACTAGTTCAGTATGGCCAATCAGCTTTTTAGCTCGCTTTTCAATTGAATCCAAAGCCTGAAGCTGGTACTTGGCTGAGCCGTCCCAGAGGTGACTGCAGTATTCCATACAAGATCGGACTTGAGCTTGTTAGAGATTGAGAAGCTGTCCATGAGTGAAATACCGCTTCACCTTGCTGAGGATTCCCAATTTCTTTGCAGCCAGTTTAGCCTTGGATTCAATATAAGAGCCAAAGTTTAGGTTGGGCGTTAAAGTTACACCCAAAAGCTCAAGGTGGTTCGTGACCGGTAACGACACATTCCGGAAAGATGGAGCAAGCTCAAAAGGGCTCTTTTTGGTTGAGAAAAGACACGCCTGGGTCTTCGATGCATTAAATTTGACCACCTCCACCTCCCATGGTCCTTCCAACCTTGCGGTTATACGGACCGAATCTTGGAACGCTCTGGCTAGTGCCAGAGGGTCCTACAAATATTTATCCCCATCTACTATCTTCGCTGGTCCACCCCCTCTGGGCTCGTCGGACGGCACAAACGGCCTTCGTCGCCGGGCGGTACCTCCGCTTCGCGCGCTGAGCGCGCGGCGTGCCAAGCATGCGCGAACTCGCGCAGCCGCCTGAAGCTCTCCGCGTCTCCCACCAGCTCCGCGTAATAGATCGGTCCCGCCACGGGGCGGGCGATCTCGTGAATTCCAATCAACATTCGTTCCCTCATCTCGTCATACAGAGGACAGGACCACAGAACGTGATGCCTGTCCTCCTCACTCGTACCGCAGTCACACATACTTCCCTCTCTCAAATTCATATCAGCCAGTCTTTTGTTGAAAATACCGTGCCCGGTTAGCAGCTGGGACACCATGTAATCCGGCTCCACCCATGTTGCCCTCATTCTCTCACCGACTTCGGGAAAGAAGTCGAATAATTCCCTCCCCTTGTCTTCGGACGCCCACCTGTCCTGCCAAAGTGCCACTACTTCCCGGTCGATAACCCGCTCTGCTTTCCTAGCCTCCTCTCCCGTCATCCCCCTCCGTTCTGTTCCTCGTCGGCCAGCACGGATCACTTCGAGGTCCGCCGGGAGTACCCCTGCCAGTACCGGCAGCGCAGCCGTACTGCACGACCGGTACGCCTTTGTGAGGAGGGTTAACGACGGCCTCTGCGTCCTCTGCAGAACGCTGCGGACCGCGTAGAAAGTGGCACGCGCAGAACAGACCTCCGGCTCGATTTCGCCCCGACCAAGTCCCAAACGGTTACGCTGAAGGGGAAGTTCCAGCGCTCCCCTGTGATAAAGTTCGGTGGTCACGGCGTCAAACAAGTACAGCAGGCGAAGGTGTTGGGTGTAGTCATTGACGACGCCCTCTCCTTCGCCCCGCATGCGGCTGCCATCGGCGAGAGGGCGAGTAGGTGCTTCGGGAAGATGGCGAGGGTCTCGGGTTCCTCCTGGGGGATCCGGTACCGGGCACTTCGTGTCCTATACCAGGGCACGTACGTGGCAACCGTCACTTATGCGGCATTAAATTTGACCAGATTGGCATCGCTCCAATCGGAAACAGCCTGCAGGTTCAAATTTAGGCGTTCAACCATTGCCTCTCTTTGTGACTGAATCTGTGCGCCACCAGCTCGTGAATCAGATAAGTATCTCTCAACAACAGTGCTGTCATCTGCGTACCCAAAGATACCGGGTTTCAACAGGTCATTTATGTGCAGCAGGAAGAGTGTTGCGGAAAGAACTGACCCCTGAGGAACACCAGCATTAATTGCCATCCGATCTGATAAGCGGCCGTCAAGAACCACTTGTATCGATCTGTTCCACAGAAAGTCTGAAATCCAATCACATAGGCTGAGGGGTAAACCGTATGCAGGAAGCTTGCCAATAAGGCCATCGTGCCAAACCCTATCAAAGGCCTTCGATACGTCCAAAGAAACAGCAAGTGCTTCTCCGTTCTTCTCAATTGCCTCAATCCAGATATGCGTGGCATACGCTAGAAGATCACCAGTGGACAGGTTTTGGCGAAAACCGTATTGTCGGTCACTGAAAAGATCATTGGTTTCTAGGTATGCCAACAGCCTCTTGTTAATAACACGTTCCATACTTTTACAGAGCAAGGACGTGATAGAAATGGGCCTGTAGTTATTGGGGTCGGCACGACTACCCTTCTTGGGCACAGGTTGCACGTTGGCAGTCTTCCAGCTTCAGTAATTTTGCGAATCTGACAGTAGAATCATTAACTTTCATGAGTGCCTCTTTGGGGCCCATGTGAATAAACGATTTTGATTTTGAATATTATTTAACCATAGTGATAAATTAAGAAAGGATAAATTATTGTTTGAGGCGGGGTTCGAACCCGCAACTATAGGTAGTCATGCCTTATTGCTCTAACTGCTGAGCTACTCAAGCCCTGTCTCAAGCGACGAAATTATCCATTTCTTATTATTAACGTCTTATGGGGACGTAACACTATCGTTCTGCCTAGCATTGCTAATGCTATAAAAAGCCCATTATTTAACCACTCAAGTTTTTAACTTTTGTTTGGAGCTGCACACAGGAATAACTTTGACAACAAGGAATGGCGTCCAACTTAACTTTTTTATTCTAAATAGTGTATTGCCCTTTTTTTTTTTTTTTTTTGTGGGGGGAAAATGCCATGTACTTCCCTTCCTTCCCAGGGGTGAAGGAAGGGGGTATGTGGGGCTCGAACCCACTAAAAACCCCCCCGTGAGCAGTCCCTCGCCGAGGTGGGGCAAGATAGGGTCGCGCTAGCAGTCACTATCTTGCCCCGGCGGTAGGCCCGAATACAAACCGGGCCACTGCGCCCATGTAGGGGTGACCTTGCTCACCAAGGCCACCCCTCAGACTTGTGGGGCCGTGCAAGCCAGTGGAGAGCTCCCTGACTCTCCACCAGTGACCCCACTACAGAGGAGGAGAGAGGAGGCGGGCGAACTGCCTCCTCCTCCCCCCCATCCGTCTGCGACGGATCGGGTCAGAAAGGGGATCAACCTCTCTGGCCCGTTCCGCGGCCTCCTTCTGCACCATCACCGCTTCGCAGAAGGAGACCACCGCCTGCCACAATCTCTTATGGATGGCCTCCACCGTCCACTGCCCGGGGACCGGTGGAGCCAGGTCCTCCGTCCACCGCCGCAACAGGGCAGCCCGCGCCCGCCACCGCATGCGGGTGACCTCTTCCCACGCTGGGGGGTCTCCTCGAGCCCTCCTCGCCGCTACGAAGTGGTAAACTTCGGCGAGGATCTCCGCTTGGAGTTCCCAGGGGGGATCACCCGCAAGCACGCACGTTGCCGTCCAGGACACCGTCCGGTAACCGCGTATCGCCCTCGTCGCAATGACCCGCTGCGGACGTCGCAGCAGGGTCTTGTTTCCGCGGTTGAGGGCGTCCACCCAGACCGGCGCCCCGTACAGAGCCATACTCCGGATTACTCCGGAGTAAAGCCGACGGCATACCGCGTTCGGACCGCCTACGTTCGGCAGCAACCTCCCCAATGCAGCAGCAGCCCCCACAACTCTCGGGGCCAGTTGGGAGAAGTGGACTTCGAAAGCCCACCTCCCGTCCAGAATGAGACCCAGATATTTCATCTGGGTCCCCACCCGCACCAAGACCCCGTCCAATTCAATCCCCGTTCCTGGAGGGGGTCCCCCCCGAGGCCCATGGAACAATAGGGCCTCGGTTTTGGAGAGGGCAACCTCCAGCCCCAGAGCGCGTATACGGTCAACGACGATAGATGTACCCACCGTAGCCAACCGCACCGCTTCTCTGAGGTCCCTCCCCCTGGCTACGACAAGGGTGTCATCCGCGTAGCACGCGACCCGCATGTTTGCGGGAAGCGTGCCACGAAGCACCGTCGTAGCCTATGTTCCACAGGAGCGGACCCAGCACTGACCCCTGTGGAACCCCGCAGGCGACGCGACGGCGCCTCATACCGTCACGTCCTACCACAAGGATCTCGCGATCCTGGAGGTAGTCGGCCAACAGCCTCCGCAGATACAGAGGCACTCCATGATAGCGGAGCGCCTCCTGTATTGTTCCATGCGGGAGGCTGTTGAAGGCGTTGGCTATATCAAGTGAAACGGCCAACGCCTTTTCCCCCTCCCTGACCGCATCCTGCGTCCACCCCTTAAGCCAGAGCAGGGCGTCAATTGTAGACCGCCCCGCTCTGAACCCGTACTGGGCCTCGGACAATCCAGGCCCAGACCCCTCTAGATGCCGGATGACACGGGAAGCTACTACTCTCTCCAGCAGCTTACCCGTATCATCCAGCAACACTATAGGTCTGTATCCGGAAGGCGAGTCAACAGGTCGACCCTCCTTCCGTAACAGGCACAATCGGCCGTCTTTCCACAGCTTCGGGAACCGTCCTGACGTGAGGCATGCGTCGAACAGTTCCCGAAGCCAGTCGCCCATTTCCCCTAAGGCGATTTGTAGGACCCGCCCTGGAATTCCATCTGGGCCCGGCGCCGTCCTTTTCCCCCTCAGACGGCCGACCGCAGTCTCCATCTCCACCTCTGACAGAGGCGGGATAGAGGTCAGGTCTAGCTCTTCCGGGGGGGTAGGCGCCATTATGGGGGGTACGTGGTCAGGGCTGCTTCCGGGGAAGAGCCCTTCCAGCACCCTGCCCAGAAAATCTGGCTCTAGGGACTCCGCGATGGGGGCAGTTTGGCCCCGGAACTTTTTCCGGACAGCCCTGTACGGACGCCCCCAAGGGTCCCTATTTAGCCCCTCCAGGGCTTCGTCCCAGGCTTGGGACTTGGCCCGACCGATGGCCAACTGTAGCTCCCGCTTGGCTTCTCGGTATACGCTATAAAGCCGGAACTCAACAGCCAGCTCCTCGGCCGACATCTGCTCGTCGGTCCGGCCCCGACGCCGCTTCCTGCAGCGGGTGTAGGGCCGCCGAGCCCCAGAGCAGACGGCTCGGAGATGAGCAATCTCCGAGCACCACCAGTACACCGCTAGATGTTCGGGACGACGCCGAGACCTTGGCATAGCCGTGTCGCAAACGGCCGTCACCGCTTCGCGGAAACGGTCCGCCGCAACGTCCACATCCGGATGCGTGGGAGCAGCAAGCCACGACTGGACAATTGCCGCCTCTTTCGCCAGTTCAGCATCGAGGCGGCTTACCGTCCAGCGCGGAAAATCCGCCCGCACTTCGCTCTGGGATCCCGTCTGGCTGTCGGAGGCGAAAATCTCGAACCTTATATATTTATGATCCGAGAGAGTCTCCACCTCCGACATGACCCTCCAGGCCCTGACACGTGCCGCGACGGACGGGGTGGCAAACGATACGTCCACCACGGACCCCCCGTTCCACCGCACGCACGTGTGAACCGACCCTCTATTCAGCAGGGTCAGTCCTGAGGCAACCGTCCACTCTCTGACAATCACACCGCGAGAGTCAGTGGAGGGATTACCCCAATCCTGGGCCTTGGCGTTAAGATCCCCAAGAAGGAGAACCTGCAGTGGCACTTGCCTTCTTACGGCTGCGGCCAGGAGGTCCAGGAAGGCCTCCAGTTCTGCAACGGTTTTGTTGGGGGAGAAGTACGCGCCAACGACAGCATACTCCCCCCACTTTGCCACCACATACCCCGGACCCTTCTCTTTAATTGAGATGGGTGGACTATCACCCGCCCGCCTAACAATGGCAACGGAGTCGTTGAGATCCCCAGCCCAACAGGAATGCGAGGGAACATAATACGGCTCCGCCGCAACCGCGATGTCTATTTTCCACTGCGCCAGGGTCTGCATAAGCAGATCTTGAGCCCTAGCACAGTGGTTTAAATTAGTCTGGAGGAAGTTGTGATGTCGGGCCTGATCGATTAGTCAGACATCGCAACCTCCTCGCACTCCGACTGGCGTGCAACCTCGGGGGTACCTTGGCTAGTAGCTGCCGGGAGGGCCTGGGTCCTAGAGGCCTTCCCTTTCGTCTTTGGGGGGGCGCAATTGCGTGCCCCCATAACATGCCCTGAAGGCCGCCCTGACTCCGCACATATCGCGCAGCGCGGCTCAGCCCTCCCGCAGTTGGCCGCCTGATGGCCTGTGCCTCCACATCGGAAACACAGGTCTCCTCTGTCAGCGGACGCGTGACACTGGGTGCGAGTAAGACCCAGCCCCATGCACCTGAAACAGCGCATGGGACGAGCCGCCAGCGCCACCACGCGCACTGAGCTCCACCCCACTAGAAGTCTACCCTTTTCCAGCAGCACTTTGGCTGCTGAAATCGGGCAAGATATAAGGGCGGAGCCAACGCCGCTTAATCCGGGACGAATTTCTCCGGACTTCACCAGACGTTCATCGCAGCCACCAGCCTTGGCGACCGCCGCTACCACTTTATCTTTCGTAGCCGCATCATCCAGGCCCGTAATCCGCAGGTCAGCGGTTTTAACGGGCCTGGCGATTTTGGCCACTTCAGACAGGACACCGCGGAGTTTCTCCGCGAGCCTGTCCGCCTTCTCATGATTTTGGGAGCCAGGTATCTCCAACATCCTGGCTCCTGTGGCCGTCTGGCGGAAGCGGAGCCGGTCGATCCCCAGCTCCTGGAGATCGATCTTCCCCTGTGCCACGTCCATCACGGCACTGTAGGTGACCCCCTTCTCCGCGGCCTCAGGCAAGAGGGACATAACTACAGCCGCAGACTTTGGAGGTCTCAGCACCGCTTTAGCCTTAATGGCAGTAGAGGCTGCTGGTTTAGCCTTCGCGGATGAGGCATGCGCCGCGGGAGCAACCGCAAGAGTGACATGAGGAAGGGAGGACTTCCCCTTCCCCTTGCCTCTCCCTTTGCCCTTCCTCACCACCGTCGCCCAGGTTTCCGCCTGAGGGACAGCGGAGGAGGCCGCTTCAGAGGTAGCAGGAGCTGCAGCCGGTACCTCCATAGGGGTGGCGACAGTTTGTTTCGCCTTTCCAGCCCGCTTGCCCACCTTGTGGTTGGGACCGCGAGTCTGCTCAGGAGCCGGCTTGGTTGGCGCGGTGGCTGCCACTGCTTTTCTAGCGTTTCTGACGTCCGCCTTTAGAGGTGGACGGACCGTCGGGGCAGGCAGAAGCCGGTCCTCAACCCCTGCGAGTCGGGCATTGAGCATTTGCCCGAAAGTAACGGTCAAAGACCGTCTCAGCTCCTCCACTATTTCTCCACCCAGCTGAAAGGCGGGGAGTGCCTGCTTCTCAGCGACGGCTGCCGCTGTGGCAGCCGCAGCAGCCTCTGATTTAGCTTCGGTGAAGCCGCGACGCAGCGCCTTTACCTCCGCCTTACGCGATTCGACTTCGACATTTGACAAATAAATACATTTTGATTTGATTTGATTTGAGACGCAAGCGGGAGTTCTCCGCCCTTAGCCGCCGCGTCTCTTCGGCCTCGCTCCTGCTAGCTAGGGCATCAACTACCTCCCTCAGATTTGATGCAGATCTCTTTAGACGACCCACAAACTCGCCTTTGAGGTTGCCAGACTTCTTGGCAACCTCCAATATGCAGGATAGATCTTCAGCTGCACGTGTCCTCAGATCCTGGGCGTTCAACGTGCTGATGTCACCGTTAATTGCACCAGCATCGGACTCACTTTCCGTACCAGTCACAAAACCAGCGACGGCAGCAGCAGGCACCCTCTTGAACCGTCTGGTTCGAAAGAGCTCCTCCAGCTCCCCTTCCGACAACGTCGGGGAACTTCTGATGAAGTCCTTCCTAGAAGAACCCGCTTTTGAAGTCCTCTTCCCTCCTCTCTTAGCAGTATGAACCTTTGCGGCCATTGTCCCTTCGGTCTCCGTGTCCGAGTCTAAATGCCCGGGCACGAAGCACGCAGAAGACGGCCGCTTTCGGCAACTGCTCTCCCCGTCTACTTCAGAAAACTCCGAAGACACTCCCGCACCCTCCATTGAAGACTCTACGAGGTCCACTGAAGGGTAGGAGTGGCCCTGAGAAGGGCCTTTTTCTTCTACGGTAGTTCCTAGAACATCCGTAGTGAGACCGGAGGAGGGGCCCTGAGAAGGGCCTTTTACGAACCTCCCCGATGAATCCCGCAATTTAGACATCCCTTCACAGTTCACAGTTCCCGCACTTGATAACTGTGAGGCAGAGTATTAGCCTGTCTGAAAACCTGCGTTACCGGGTTCAGACAGTTTCCAGGGGCACCACGTGGAGGTTCTCTGCGCTTATGGGGGATGTATTGCCCTAACACAGCCGATACTTATTTAAACGCAATATATAATTATGCAATATAATATTTGTTCCCGCTTCACCTTTTTACCACCTTACATCTAGAAGAACGGCGTCGCGTCACCCATTTATGGTTGAGATACCGTTCATTCGCACGAAACGTTTCGCGTCTTCGTTCATTTATAGAACAGCAAAAGAATGAAGCACGCTTTGCCGTCGTCTGTGTTTCCCGAAAGGTACAATTTGGGTGTGTTCAAAAGTAAAGTGAATAGGTATTTACTAATCAAGCGTGCTCCACCTTAGACTACATCGTCACTTTCCATCAGGTGTGATTGTGGTCAAACGTTTGCTTGGTCTGTAATAAAAAAAAAAAATAATAATCGACGGAATAATCGCGTAACATACATACAAAAAAATAACATACAGTCAAATTATCTCAATTCGATCCTCCTCCTTTTTGAAGTCGGTTAAAAACTGAACTTATGCATCTTCAATGTCAATACAATAATATGGGACCTTGAAGCTGGTCTGATCCTGGAGACGGAAGATGACCATGGGACTTCTTAACTAAACAAGACAAAACCATCGAGTGTGGGCTCGTTAATTTTGTCTTGACAAGTTCTCTGATAATATAATTTTTTAGTCTTTTTACCGACTTTAAATAAGGAGGAGGTACTATGTTCGACTGTATGTATTTTTTTTATGAATGTTCACCGATTTCTCTCCCATTTGTGGACCGATTCTCAAAAATCTTTTTTTGTTTGGTAGATTATACTTCAGAGGTCCCATATAAATTTTATCGAAATCGATCAAGCTAAAACCAAAATATAAGCGGTGAAGTCGGTATTTTAAGCTTTGCCTACGTTTAAATTATCCAAATTACGATTGGTAAATTCTCATTAAAAAAAATACTTTTAAAAGCATAACCAATTATAATTTTTCTTTGACATTTCCTTGGTAAAATTAAGAGCAAATTAGTGATATTCTTTAAGTGGTACCTGAAATAAGCTCGTCCGGAGGTGGCGCCGTACAGACACACGTTGCCGACGATGACGTTGAGATGAGACTCGAATGTAGACGACTTTGGCGGGTAGATGATCACTTTACCGCCAGATAGACCCTTGCCTAAAAGAACAATTGCACATTTTGTTATTTATTACAGGAAAGTTAATAGTAGGAAGGCTGACCCCACCACCATGTGGGATATTTAGTCAGGAAGAGAGAGAAAGAGAGAGAGAGAGAGAGAGTTATTGTACGTATATTACGTTGCAAGCGATCGAGCAACCTAAGTTGGCGAGTGGTATTCTGTCCACATAAAACAAAAGCTTTCACACTGACAGCCCCCGACTAAGTACGATGAATTGTGTCGTGGGTGCCGGAAACATTCACTTCACACACACACAATCACAACCAGAACCACAAATTTTCCTTATGGCGAAAACTTGCTTCGAAGGATAACGCTCACCCAATGAATAATCATGAGCAATTTTTATTCTCGTTAGGCAAACATTTGACTACTATCTCACCCGATGAAAAGTGACGATCAGGTCGAGGATGGAGCACGCTTGCCTAGATGATACCTGTTCACTCGAGATTAAAAACTCCCAGATTGTGCTTATCGGGCAACACAGACTCAGCATAAAAATCCATTCTTTAAAGTACGTATAATAAACACAAGACACAAGTCATTGAACTTGTGGGGCTGTGAGTGTGAGAGTTTATGAAAAAAAAAAGTATATGTAAGGTCTAATCCACCCGATATGAACATAACTAATTACCATCTATCAACAAGACAAACTGTCAAAGTCATCCTTTTACGGTTACCTTCAGTTTGCTTGAAGCGTTTCGATTCTACGTTTATCATCCGTACGGAGGAGTGGAACTCATTGCCCGCGTCTTTATTCCCCGAACGGTACATTTTGAGTCTTCAAGTCAAGAGTTAATAGGTATATCCAGGCAAGCTAGATCCGCTGCATTATCGCTGTCTATCAGTTGAGATTGTGGTATTTGGCCCAAATTTCTTGCTGGCCTATTGAGCATTAAAAGACTTTGTATCATTATTACTGCTTTAAATAATGGTCGAGAATTCAAATTCAAATTTTTATTGCATAACTTAACTCTACTTGTAAATATATGCATTTTATTATTATTATAACTTACCGACATAATCGTTGGCGTCTCCCTCCAAAGTAACAGTGATCCCTTTAGAGAGGAAAGCGCAGAAGCTCTGTCCAGCCGAGCCCTTCAGCGAAATGTTTACTTCAGTGCCGTCCGGCAGACCTTCATCGCCGTATTTCCTGTACAAACGATACATTCAATCAATCGTTTATTTGAACCATTTAAATTATCTATAAAAGGTTACTTTGAATTAACACTCCATACTCCGCAGGCGGGTATTAATAATGCAACCCAAAAAAACAACCACAAAAGTGTCGACACAAGTTGCAAATAAATAAAAATGATAAATTATCTTTTTCATTCGGTAGAGACGATGAATCTTAGCAAATAAAATAGGTTTTTAACTTAAATTACAGCCTAAAGACAACACTTACAAAGCGATATGGTATGAGAGCGTAGAGGTGAATGTGCGGTCCTCGTTGGTGATGTTCATGTTTATGTCGACTCGCTGCTGGCTGCCGTCCAGGATTCCAGAGCACTGTTCGATCAGCTGGTTGTCTAAACGCTTCTCCAGTTGGAAGTCCTGGAACAAACAATATCAATACAACTAACCCTACCATATTCTCCGGTGTGTGTGTAATGTTACTACCCGACAGCAGGTCTCGACTTTCCACTGTATGTACAGCGAAGGAGTGGAACTCATTGCCTGCGCCTTTGTTCCCTGAACGGTACAATCTGGGTGTCTTCAAGTTTAGAGTGAATAGGTACCTTCTAGGCAAGCATGTTCCATCTTCTACCGCATCGTCACTTTCTATCAAGTGAGATGCTTACCTTGCCGATCCAGCATAAAAAAAAATGTCGATAATTTCAGCTTAGCTTCTTCGGATATATAATGTGATCGAAAGAGAATGACCTGGAAAAGCATCTGATAGTGGGACATATGTAGGGGAAGCGGCACAGGGGACGGATACCAGCGTGATGTTTAAGTAGCATAATAGAGTCAACAGTGGAAACTACAACGAAGTAGTCCAATACTATCCACATAGTTGAAAACATTTTCAAAAACACCCGTAGATAACTGTATTTAACTATAATTAAACGCAAGCAAAGCTTAAAAAAAAACAGACTTAACCGCTTATATTTTGGTTTTGGCTGGATCGATTTCCATGATATTTATATACCTCTGAAGTATAATCTACTAAACAAACAATTAATTATCAAAATCTTTATATAATTGGCGGAGATATCGAGTAACATACATTAAAAAAACATACGGTCGAATAATAAATAGGTTCTCAACCTATTTTATTTAAAGGCGGTTGAAAATAACGAATAGTGCGAGCGAGATAGAAGTCAAAATGAATAAACGCTAATAGAATATAAAAAAAAGAAAGGAGTGGTGGTTTTATTACATATTGGTTATGTTAGAAAAAAAAAGGACATTTCTCTCACCTGAGCCTTCGATCCTCCGATAATGTTAACACCAGGCCTCATGTGCAGCGCGTTCTTCAGAATAAGGCTCAAATTGAGCATCCTTGCTTTAGGGTTGTCATTGTTCTCTCGGACCTTCAGCAGATCGGTCCTGCCGATGAGGTCTTGGAATTTACGGACGCCCACTTCTGCCATGTGAGTGCGGACCTAGGAAATTAATATTAGCCTGAGAATGGTTTGACATTTGTCATACAATCACTAATACAAACCAATCTTATTGATCATACCAATTTGACATGCTTAAGAAATAACAAATCAAACTATTCTTATTGGACGTATCAATTTGACATACTTTAGAAGTATCAATACAAACTATTCTTATTTGTCGTATCAATATGACATAATTTAGATGTATCAATACAAACTTTTCTTATTGGATGTATCAATATGAAATACTTTAGATGTATCAATACAATCTATTCTTATTGGACGTATCAATATGAAATACTTTAGAAGTATCAATACAAACTATTCGTATTGGTCATATCAATATGACATACTTTAGAAGTATCAACACAAACTATTATTATTGGTCATATCAATATGACATAGTTTGGAAGTATCAACACAAACTATTATTGTTGGTCATATCAATATGATATAGTTTAGAAGTATCAACACAAATTATTTTTATTGGTCATATCAATATGACATTCTAGTATGCCTACCGAGTTAATGTAAAAATAGTGTGGCGACTTCTGCCACATATACAGCGCCATCTGCTTCACAGTGGCAGAACTGCCCAACAGCAGGTCTCGGGCTGTGATTGGCCGAGCTATCTGTCAGTATCTCGATGACTAGATAGTTCTGCCACTGTGAGGCAGATGGCGCTGTACACGTAGCGGAGGTCGCCACAATAGTGTGTATTTACCTCTTCAGCCAACATGAACAGGTAGTTGATGACATGCTCTGGCTTCCCTGTGAACTTCTTCCTCAGCACGGGGTCCTGCGTCGCGATGCCGACGGGACAAGTGTTGAGGTGGCACTTACGCATCATCGTGCAACCTGAGAGGAACATAAGGAACACTTGAATTATCCCTTTGTGTTAGGAATATGCTCGTTGGCTTAGTTGGCTGGCGTTCGCCTTCTAAGCAGGGGTATCGGGTTCGATTCCCAGCTGAAACACAAGTTTTCTGAAGGAATGAAGGGGGTGCTTATTGATATGGGGGCAATTTCTTAAATATTTTTTACCAGGGTGTATCGTTATGGCGATTAACATTTTATAAAGGAAAATATTAAGGGGGGCACCCATAGACGTAGGTGGGGGACATTTTTTTTTTTTTTTATAAAGAGCTTTATATAATTTGAGTATGAAAACACTTGTGTGTTATATACATTTTACAACAATAATACAAGTGTAATTGATGTAGACATACCAAGCGCAATCAGAGGAGCAGTACTGAATCCGAATTCATCAGCACCGAGCAAAGCGGCGACCATCACGTCGAAGCCTGTTCTGATCTGTCCGTCCGCTTGTACCACCACCCTATAACAAACAATAAACACACTTTCACTATTGAGCCCGTCTTATTTCTTTTTATTACAAAACTAGCCGTACCCCGCTGCTTCGCCCGCTATTATCAAGTTAAAAAGTAGCCTATGTGTTAATCCTAGGTATAACCTATGTACATTCCAAATTGCATCCAAATCCGTTCAGCCGTTAAAGCGTGAAGAGGGAACAAACATACTTACACACAAACTTTCGGATTTATAATATTATAGTAGGATATGAGTGACATCATAAAATATTAAATTCGAAAAGTGTAAACATCAACAAACAACTAAAATTATCGGCGTAGTTTAATTAGCGAACTGAATAAGTATACCCCTCGTCAATAAAGAATGGGATAAAAATTGACGGCACGGCAGCTAGATTTGTTTTTCCCATAAATTATCTTTGTACAAAAATAGATTCAACTCTTTTTGGTCACGAAGAGATTATCGACCAATAAGAGGTCCCATTTAAAACTCAGTTGATCGGTAATACTTACATGATTTGAATTATTTATGATGATGACTATCTTTTGGCTCCGTGACAAATACATTTCCTTCTTCAACCGTTCAATAATTGTTGAAGTGAAATCTTCTTTAGCGGCGTTGTGCACTTTTTTGGGATGGATAAAAAATTTTAAACTCGCGTCAGGACACGTGACCTGATCGAAAATTCGTAAGACGAAGGAGACGAAGTAATATCCTTCTCTCTTTCTACCGCGCGGCGAGTTTTCACTTCTGTCGGCACTCCTGGAGTGCAAACCCGTTGTTTTTTTTTCTATTTGTATATTGTTTTACATTTGAGTACACTGTAGATCGCCCAGAGGGCTCAAACGCAGCACTCACATATTCAAACGGCGCGCGAGAACAAGCGCGTATTGCCGGTGCGTAAGATATTTGCCTTAACGCACACTTCTAAATATCCCTTAGATTGCATTTTAGATTCAAGACAGAGCCATGAATATATAGGTCTTTTTTATGATAGATAGGTAATTATTTGGCCGCTATGTCACCTGATGGAAAGTAATGATGCGGCCGAAGATGAAGCATGTTTATCTATTCTCTCTTGAATTGAAGAATTCCAGATTATACATTCGGAGAACAAAATCGAGGGCAGTGAATTCCAGTCCTTCGCTGTACGGATAATATATGTAGAAGCGAAACGCTTCGAATATGAGGCATGTCAACCATAAATGGATGATGACGTTTGTCTGTTCGTCTTGTGGTCTGATTATATAAATGACATGGGGGAAATCAACTGATGTAATTCGAGTGCACACTCTCCGAAATGTAAGCGATAGAACACCGACAGGCTAAGTCGATGAGTGAGGCTCTGCAACTTGGTCCTGTATGTATGTACTTACCTAGACCGTAGATCGTTCAACACGAGCACTTGATGCGTCTCGGCGACTCCCAACTCCCAAGGCAGGCCGGCGCTTTTAATACCGGTCCAGGAACTAGCGCCGGTGCCGCCGTCGTGACCAGATATCACTATGTGTTCCGCTTTACCCTGCGAAACATATTTACCTGATCAAAATCATATCATTCACATGTTGTTGTTGATATATTCTCATACAATAGTATGTAGTATCTACAATTGAGTTCATATTGTGCCGCTCTCGTTTATTTCCGATGTCAAGAGTTGTAACTCTTGACATTTATGGAGTTTGAATTAGCAAAAGCTATAGCATCCAGTCACCTCTAACAAGAATAGCGCTGTCGGCAGGATAATCAAATATCTCTTTATTGAACACCTAATTACAAAAGCGAGTAATCAAATACAGGAATTTGTACATTTTAGTTGTTTTTAAAACAATTTAAACATCATGATGTTTCTATGTTAATGGAGCCCAATATACGAGCGAGCTCTTTACAGACCAATCTATCCCAGACAACCCAAAAGCATAGTCCCTCTCAGGGGTACACAATAATGTTTTAAAAAATAAACTGTCCGTTGACTTAGTTGCGTAAGGTTCCGCCTTCTAAGCAGGGATATCGGGTTCGATTCCCGGCAGGAACATAAGTTTTATCCTCGAGGAAAAGAACAATGGCGAACTCCCATACATCATTTTAGTTGAAGTAAAATAGCATCGTATATAGATAAAAAAATATCTTACGCAAGGCCGGTTGCCTTCTGAGCTTAATTTTAAAAGAATTGTCGTTATAGAAGGCCTAGTTATTAAGATATTAAACAAAACATATTTGTAGGTTATGGCTCAGCACACTTTTCCGATCTCTTTTTGAATACGCCAACAGTTCTGACAGTCGTGAATTCGTGATAAAAGCCCATTCCAAAGAGCCACCACTACGTTTAAACTTGAAATATATTATAACTTGACACTGGCCAAATGCACAAGATTGCGAAGCTAATATTAAAAGAAAAAAGAAAAAAAAACAAACGTCAAAAGTGAAAACGTCATTCATACGACAGTTAGGTATTGCCATGACATTTGCTTTTTCCCCTTAAATATCGATGACTGCAATAGCAACCGCAGCTATTTTTAGAAAACCTGTGAATGACAGACGGATTCTAGACAGCTGAGGGTTCATACATAAGTTACCATAGTATTTTTTGTTTTATGGATACATCATAAGCATTAGCATTACGGCTTAGGAATATAGAGATGCACTAGGGTAAGGCAATGGACATGGTAACATCGTATTATATAACCACAGCATAGACAAAAACAGAAAAATGAAAAATGGTTGAAAGTAATCGTTTTATTTCTATTAATGTGTATTTTTTTACCTGGCTTCGTCTGCCTTTTCTGTTGTTTTAGTAAATCTTTGTAATTTATTTGAGTGAATTTCGTTAATTTCACATTTAAATACGATCAAACATAGGCCAACTAAAATTTCGCCATTGTTCTTTGTGTTTCTGGTTCTGGATGTTATTGTGTTTTCGACTGTCCAGTTTGATGTGAATGTTTCCACCCACAACACAAGTCATCGAACTTCGTATAGGGCTGTGAGTGTAAAATGGTTTATTTAAATATATAAATACATTAAAATTTTGAACTTGAATAATTCGTTAAAAACTTACCTTAGCCACACCGGAAGCGACCACACCGACCCCTACTTCCGACACGAGCTTAACAGATATCCGGGCTCTAGGGTTGGCACACTTCAAGTCGTATATCAGCTCGGCCAAGTCTTCGATGGAGTAGATGTCGTGGTGAGGTGGTGGGGAGATCAGACCTACTCCTGGGACGGAGCAACGGGTTTTGGCGATGTCCTCTGTTACTTTGTAGCCTGGATAAATAAATAAAAACATTAGAAATGTATGAATTTAAGGTTTAAGACCAAAATATAGTTAGGAAAACCAGCAAGTTAGTAAAGGTATTTTTATCTTTGATAATTATGTTAGAAATGGTGTGGTAGAGTGACAAATAACGTTGGGCTAATTAATAGGTTTCGAAATGCATTTTAAGTATGTTAAAAAAATACACGAATTTATTCTTTTATTTTGACATGAAAAAACAAAACTTATATAAAATTTATAGTTCATTTACAATAATAGTTGAGAAGCTATCAGTGAGACTCTTGCTATTTGTAACCCAGTTAACGCGGTGGACAAGTCCATGCCCTCTGCGCCGTGGGCCCTGGGTTCGATTCCCGGCAAGAGCAGAATTTTCCTTCCCAAGGCAGATTTGTGATTTTGGTTCTGGTTTGAACTTAGTATGTGGCTGTGAGTGTGAATGCGTTTGTTTAACAAAGCCACTTTCACACTCACAGCAACTAAGTTCTAATACTTGTATCGTGGGTGCCGGAAACATTCACATCACACACACAATCACAATCAGAACCAGAAACACATTTTTTTCTTAGGGAGAAAACTTTTGTTCCCGTCGGGAATCGAACCCGATACCTCTGCTTAGAAGGCGAACGCTCGCCCAACTAAGCCAACGGGTAGTCTGTTTGTTGTTTTTTTTTATTCAATATGTAGTTGTATACTGACGTAGCACTCGCACAGACGCGCGGCTCGCGAGGACAAGCGCGGTTTGCGTATCGAGACTTTGTACCTGCCGTCAATACCTAAAATTTGCTGTCTGCGCAGCGAATGACAGCTAGGTGGTTACTTTATATCTTGGATGACCTAGCACTGGTCTTATGTATGCATACCTGGCAGTTCACCTCCCTCGCCCGGCTTGGCTCCCTGCGCCATCTTGATTTGCAAATCGTCCGCGTGCGCCAAATACGATGCTGTTACTCCAAAACGTCCCGACGCCACTTGCTTGATGGCCGAGCGCTTGTTGAACTCCGGGTCCTGAAACGTTAGTTGTTAAAGTTACCGTACTTTGTAATCACAGCCTGTGTACATCTGTGGAAGTGGGAATGGTTGGTGTGCTTACGATGACGTTCAAACGATGAGGCGAGGATAAGGAGTGGATAATGAAAACGTAAAGGCTTTACACTCAGAGCTCTACACTAAGATCGATGACTTGTGTAGTGGTTCCAGAACATTCACAACCAGAACCAGAATTCAAAAAAAAAAGGGGAACTTCCAGCCGGGAATCGAACCCGATACCCCTGCTTAGAAGGCGAACGGCACCCAACTGAGCCAACGAGCAGTTTGATGTGGATGTTTACTGCGGAGTGCCTCTATCAATCCGGGAAGTACTCCGAGCCGGGTGGATCTTGCTTGGTGGACAGCTGTTCAATGTTCCCAACTTTGAAGTTGCACACAAGTATTAACTTCCTGTAAATATCGCTTTGCGCGATGCAAGCTTCGAGCTGATTGGTCGAGCTAGTAGGGGACCAAGCAGTTCTACCACGGTGAGGCAGATGGCGTTGTTTGTTACTCAAGTCGCAAACAATTGGAACTTAGTTAAACTCTATCTGCTTCAAATAAATAAAGACTTTAAACACCACACTGTCGTACCTGGTTCAAATATCTGTCTGCATTTTCCCCGCCCTCCCCTGTATTGGATTTGCCTCCGATACGGTTCATCGCAATAGCCAGCGACGTGTGAGCTTCCAAAGATATGGAGCCAAATGACATGGCACCTGGAAAGGAAATATTAACAATCATCAAAAATACAGTCGAATTGAGAACCTCCTCCGTTTCGGTTAAAACAGGCGCGTGCGCTCTAGTATAATCCTAGTTGATTCTCACCGGTGGCGAATCGTTTGACGATCTCCTGCGCGGACTCGACCTCGTCGATGGGTATGGGCTCGTCTAACTTTACCAGCTCTAGTTGTCCGCGCAAAGTGCACGCACGGACCGCTTCCAATGCGCTTTCCCTGGACAACAAACGGTTCATCAACAACGATTACAAATAAAAAAAAAACAATGTTACCGTCTAACAACAAGACAAACTGGCAAATGTCATCCATTTATGGATGACATACCTCCGGTTCGGTCGAAGGATTTTGCTTCTATGTTTGTCATCCGTATTGTGAAGGAGTGGAATTCACTACTGTGAACGCGTCTTTGTTCCCCGACGTCCTAACTGTAAAACGGCTGCACCAAAAATCCAAGAACACTCTTAATCAAATCACAATAAAAAAACTATATCCAGATCAGTTCAGCCGTTTCAGAGATACGATGTCACTTCACGCCACAGATAGACACAAAAGAAACAAACGCATTCACACTCAAAGCCCCACACTAAGATCAAACAAGACTTGTCTCGTGGGTGCCAGAAACACACACACAATCATATTATTGTTCAATCACACCCAGAACACAGATACACACATAGATACGTCAAACTTCACCCCTCCGTTCTAGTTGGAACTTACTTGAACTTGTCATAAGCTGAGTGACTCTTGTTGAGAGTGGCTTCCTGTAGATTAGCGATGGACATTGGGTCGTTGATATGTTTTTCTCCGCCCGCGCGCCAATGGTAGTTGCCCGGGTTCCTGTGGAGATAGATACTTTATTAACCAATGGTTTTCTTTTATGAACTAGAATATAATACAATAATAAGCAGTTGATCGCCTCACACAATAATACTATAAAGGAGCCCACAAATATAATAAATAGAAAGGAAGCAGTAAATAGATAAAGCGCACTTTATCTCAACCATACCACGTTTTTTTTTATATTTTTTTTTTATATTAATTTTTATATATAATCTATAGTGTAAAGTGTTATTATAATTTTTTTTTTATGTTCGTGTCTAACGCTGTCCTGATGCACGTGATGCCATGCATGGGTTCCGCCTGAAAACCAGTTACTGGGTAGGTAGGAGGGTCTGCCCACCTACTTACCTAGTTATATGCCGAGTCGGGACCTCATTCGTGACATCACGCGGCGTTATATTGTTTATTTTTGTATTTTGTTGTGTTGTGTATTGTTGTTTTATGTTCATAATGTAACGTCGCGTGTTGTCCCGAATAAATATATTTTCTTTCTTTCTTTCTTTTATACGTATATACGACTTACCTCTAGCCTTCCAATATAACACAATCAAATGACATGACTTACCTCAAAACCAAAGTGTCCGACCGCTCCCCATAAGTCATCGCGTGCCTATCGAATATCTCCTTCGATAGAATCTCAAAGTTGACCCCGCCAATCCTCGACTGAGTTCCCCTAAAGCATTTCTCCACTACCTCTTCACTCAAGCCAACGGCTTCAAAGATTTGTGCACTCTTGTACGACTGTAGAGTGCTGATGCCCATCTTGGCCATGACTTTGGCTAGGCCAGTTTCAATGGCGTTTTGGTAGGCGGTGTAGATCTCCTCGTCGGTGATGGTGGGGTCCAGGATGTTGTCGCTTCGGAGAGAGAAGGCGAGTTCGAAAGCTAGGTAGGGGCAGATTGCGTCGGCGCCGTAACCTGAAGAAAAAACACACTATTAAGCTATGAAATAAAAAAAAATGCGTTGGCGACACACCAATATTGTAAATCCGAAATTGTATGTGTAAGTTTGTCTGTTTTCTCTTCGCGATGTAACGGCAGAACGAATTTGGAATGTATATATCTTATAGATAGGATTAACACATAGGCTACTTTTTAACTTGATAAACGCGGGTGGAACCACGGGGAACGGGTAGTGTGTAATAATGGTGGATCATTAAATATTGAAATTGGAATTTAATTGATCGTTGTTTAAACTGCTCTTTGGGTTAGTTATAGATACGCGTACGCCTTCAGAATGGGTATCGGGTTAGAATCCCGGTGGGAACACAATTTGTGTTTCTGGTTCTGGTTGTGATTTTGTGTGTGATGTGAATGTTTTCGGCACCCACGACACATGTCACGGACTTAGTTTGGGACTGTGAGTGTGAAAGCGTAAAAATATATAAGCTAGGACACACATATCGATATTTTTGACAAGAGGTGTAACTGTTGTAAAATCTCCAGGACTCAAAGCTGGAACAATAAATATGTTAAAATATACCGTACCCAGCAAAACGCACATGTGGTGAACCTCCCTGGCCTCTGCCGTCTCCACGATGATGCCGAGCTTCATCCGCTGCCGGGTCTCGATCAAGTGGTGGTGAACGGCACCTGGACAGACAAACTGGGTTACAATCGTTTTATATTCTCGGTGAAGGTTGCCACATATGTTTAATAGGGACTATGCATATTTTTTTAAATATCTATGAAGGAATTGATGTTCTGAACTGTATTCATTTAACGATAGAGGAATACATATCAGTTCTAGTGGGGTCAATTTTTGCCCAAGTTTTTCTTTTATTGTTTATTTTAAATTATTACAGGTAAAAAAACTCATTCATTAAAACATTACATTTCATCTTACTAATATTATATATGCGAATGTTTGTGTGTGTTTTCGGGAGAAACGGTAATTAAATATTATATTATATTAAAAAAAAACGTTCTGAATCGATTTACGAGGATAAGGCACCATTTCTATCGAGCCATTAACAAGCCTTCAAAGGTAGCGCAAAAGTACATTTATACAGTTGAAACAAGAAAATTACGGGATGATTAGGTTGGTATAACGCGTGCATAGCGTTATCTATACGATACTGATAGTACAGTAGGTATTATTGTCGGCAAGAACAAATTTTGTGGCTCTATAAAACTAAGAAATTTTGTAAATTGTAATTTTTGACTCTTACGACTCAAAAGGTTGCCGACCCCTGCCCAAGACCGATCCCCCAGGGGATCCTGATGAACATATCTGTTCATCAGGATCCTTTAATTTAATAACAGGAACTAAATTAACTATCACACTGAGCTCACTTTATATTAAGCACACACAAACATTATTTTAATATATAACCTTATTTGACCTGGTTAGTGTAATGAGACATCTCACCTGATTTTTGTCTAATAGAAAAAAACTTTTGACTTTAATTGCTCAGAACTACTGTTTTGAACTATCCGTTGGCTCAGTTGGGTGAGCGTTCACCTTCTAAGCAGGAGTATCGGGTTCGATTCTCGGCGGGAACAAGTTTCCTCGCCAAGGAAAATTAGTGTTTCTGGTTCTGGTTGTGATTGTGTGTGTGTGAAGTGAATGTTTCCGGCACCCACGACACAAATCATCGAACTTAGTGTGGGGCTGTAAGTGTGAAAGCGTTTATGTTTAATATTAATTGTTTAATTTTTGTCTATTGTGTAGTTGATATTATGGTTGACGCATTGTAAGAAATCATTAGACATTATTTCAAAAATAATGTCCATTTCTGGGCGTGATTGTGTGTGTCATGTAAATATTTTCAGCACGATACAAGTGTCAGAACTTAGTGTGGCGCTGTGTGTGTGAAAGCGTTCTATCGTCTCACCGAGTGCAAGTAGCGAGCTGACCGGGACCCTCGTGGGTCCGGCGGCTCGGTCGGATAGTACGAGCAGCTTGTACCCGTGGTGCGCCGCCGCCAGGGCTTCCCCTGAGATGAAGGTAAGCGCCGCCTCTACCCCGCTCGGTCCGTCCGCTATGTCGAACGTGCAGTCTATCACTTTTGTCTGGAAGAAGGTTGCAGTTTTTATCGGCATTCTTAAAAGATAATCTATTGCTTTTTTTAAACTGTCTTACGAAAAAAGTATTAATTACTTTTTACAATTAACCAAAGATAGAGGCTGTTGCGGACGTAACTAATTTAAAGATTTTTTTGGGGGCTGAGTCACCCACGTCCGTAGGAGGATACCCCTTAAGTCTGACTCCCTACACGTGGTCCCCGGGTGGTGCTAATCAGGTGACATTTGAGAGGTGGTAGAGCATTTTGTGAGTTGTTCGCCTGGCTTGCTACCAAAGTAGCTTACCACCATCAAGTTGAAAGTCTGCCGCCAAGCCAAATACGGTGTTCCGGCAGTTATCCTTGAGAGCCTGCGTATTCCAGGTCTAGTGTGTTTACCAGCTTCGATCACATCGTCACTTACCATCAGGTGAGATAGTGGTCAAACACTAGCCTGTCACAAATAAATAAATAAAAATAAAGAACAATGGCGAAATTTTAGTTGGCCTATGTTTGATCGTATTTAAATGTGAAATTAACGAAATTCACTCAAATAAATTACAAAGATTTACTAATACAACAGAAAAGGCAGACGAAGCCAGGTAAAAAAATACACATTAAAAGAAACAAAACGATTACTTTCAACCATTTTTCATTTTTCTGTTTTTGTCTATGCTGTGGTTATACAATAAGATGTTACCATGTCCATTGCCTTACCCTAGTGCATTTCTATATTCATAAGACGTAATGCTAATGCTTATGATGTATCCATAAAACAAAAAATACAATGGTAACTTATGTATGAACCATCAGCTGCCTAGAATCCGTCTGTCATTCACAGGTTTTCTAAAAACAGCTGCGGTTGCGATTGCAGTCATCGACATTTAAGGGGGAAAATGAAATGTCATGGCAATACCAAACTGTCGTATGAATGACGTTATCACTTTTGACGTTTTTTTTTTCTTTTTTCTTTTAATATTAGCTCCGCAATCTTGTGCATTTAGCCAGTGTCAAGTAATAATATATTAGCTAAAACTTGGGTTAAAACGTAGTGGTGGCTCTTTGGAATGGGCTTTTATCACGAATTCACGACTGTCAGAACTGTTGGCGTATTCAAAAAGAGATCGGCAAAGTGTGCTGAGCCATAACCTACAAATATGTTTTGTTTAATATCTCTATAACTAGGCCTTCTAAAACGACAATTCTTTTAAAATGAAGCTCAGAAGGCAACCGGCCTTACGTAAGATATTTTTTTATCTTTATTCGAGGCTATTTTACTTCAACTAAAATGATGTATGGGAGTTCGCCATTGTTCTTTATTATTAATCTAAATACTGCTTTTTAGAGTCCGTACCTCAAAAGGAAAAAAACGGAACCCTTATAAGATCACTTTGTTGTCTGTCTATCTGTCTGTCAAGACCCTTTTTCTCAGGAACATGTGGAGGGAGGTATCGAGCTGAAATTCATATCAAATTCTCTCGCATTTGGCTGGTTGTTTTTTTCTTTGATTTTCTTTGAGGATATAGCAGCCCATTACGTTCCCACTGCTGACTACTATTGTCTGCTGACTTGGAGCCTTCTCTCATCGGAAAAAATATTTTTTGGGTATGCTATGTCGTAATTTTCGGCGAACGTTAACCGATTTATGTTTTCTTGGTCTGAGATTTATACGTTGATTACGTTCTTGGTCCTCCGTTGGTCCTATAAACTATATAATCAAGAATTTATGAAATTTCGGATATACTCGTAATAGTCCTGATGAGTACAATAGAGCCTTCAAGTCGCGATAATAGTATATAGTATCGCGTGAATAGGTATCTTCTAGGCAACCTTGCTCCATCGTCGATCACATCGTCGCTTACGTGAAAAAGTGGTCAAAAGTTCTTGAATATAAAAAAAGTCCCTTTTACGCAGCAGGATTTTGGTTCTTATATATATATATTTAGGTATGTCATCTCCGAAATTACTTTAAGATTATTTTTATTTGAACGGATATAGTATCTAGTTAGTCCCATACAATTTAATTAAAACCAGATGAATGTTTTAAAAACATAATAGTGACAATAAAGTGAGTTAACATTTTATTAATTAGCTTAATTTTTTATTAGCCCCTACTATTAGGTTTTGAGCCACAGATTTCCAATTGGAGTATTATTAGTTCATCATCGTACATATATATACTATATAAGTTTAGAACATCCGTACAGCGAAGGAGTGGAACTCATTGCCTGAGTCTTTGTTCTCCGAACGGTATAATCTGGGAGTCTTCAAGTCTCGAGTGAACAGGTATCTTCTAGGCAAGCAGTCACATCTTCGGCCGCATCATCACTTTCCATCAGGTAAGATTTTGGCCAAATGCTTGCATATTTTCCATAAAAATTGGTTATCAAAATTGTTTTATTATCATTTTACTTACCTTCCAGCCGCGGTGCGTGGTCCGTTTGAGAGCGTCTATATCGGGCAGTGACAGTATGGGCTGCGGCAAGAATATGCGGTGAACGAATTCAGCGCTCGGCTTGAGGATATTTGGCGCCGGACCGATCGGACAGAGCAGAGACATCACTATCTTCTCCCTGGGAACGGAAAAAATACTTTAGTCAGGTATATTATATTCTTATTATACCATTGCATGGAGGGAAACTGCACAAGCGCTTTCTAGCGACTACATAATATAGATATAACTAGGTTAATATAATTATGTATTAGTGTGAAAGAATAATAAAAAAAAAAAAATGAAAAATAAATGCCCCACCGAGTGACTTGCCTGGTTCTTCTCGATATGGCTGTAATTTTGCGAATCTGGCAGTAGATCCATTAATTTTCATGAGTGCCTCTTTGGGGCCCATGTGAATAAACGATTTTGATTTTGATACCAATAACATCTCAATGGAATAGCTACGTCAGAGTTCTTAGCTTATATTCCGACATAAAGGCTGTAGGGTGGCTAAAGTAGTCGCAGAGATGAACACCGCATCATTGCAGGTCTTTTTACCAGACGCAAAGAAGGATAGTGAGTTTAACAGCCTATGTATGTTTGTTCCTTTGTGGCGTTCTAGAGGCCAAATTCGTAAGCCGATTTAAACGATTCTTACATCAAATATGTATGTCTTAATTTTGTGAGTGTCACTAAAATCATATGGCAAAAAAATATGGCTACAACCTGTGGAGGAGGTGAATAATAAAAAAATAAAGTCGACGAACTGTTTTTATTGTTGAATGGGTATTTGAAAAACATATTTAGGTTTCTTTCAAAACGTTCCCTTACCGCCACCATCTAGAATTAAAATCTCCAGAGTCCATAAGAATCCTTTAGTGTTAACTCTAAAATAGTACAACTCTTACCGGAAGGGATCAATAGGAGGGTTGGTGACCTGCGCAAACAGCTGTTTGAAGTATTCATACGGCAGCGGCTGGAACTGGGAGAGACACGCGAGCGGCGCGTCATTGCCCATACTGCCGAGAGCTTCTTTCCTGCGACACATTGGTGGGTTACATACAAAATATGATAAAAGACGAGTATCGACTCAAAAGTGAAAAAATGATGTCGGTTTTGTATTATTTTCTAAACTTGCGTTTTTTTTTCTGGATAGGCAAACATTTGACCACTATCTCACCTGATGGAAAGTGAAGATGCGGCCGAAGATGTAATTGAAAAAAGATGGACGACGTTTGACAGTTTATTGATTCTAGAAGTATCAAGGTTGATTTACAGTTACTAGTTTGAACGTGCGCGAGTCTAGGAAAATCATACAAAGTTGAAAAACGTGATTTTTCCTTTCAGCTCCAAAACTACAATAGAAGTTCTAGTAAAGTTTCTACCAAATTACTAGATCATAACATAACTATGATAGGGTTTTACTTCACTTCGACTCTGATTGATGACTATAGGACTAGTATTATGAACTACATTTATAAAACGATTTGTGTGAAAAATATGTAATAATTGACACTAGCTAAATAAAATATAAAGAAGAAACTAAAATAAAAGATAGAAAAGAAAGATATTGACCTTGTAGTGTTTCACATAGATCAATTTATTCAAGTTCATTTTCCCCCGATACTCACTTGTTCTGAATCATAGGCAATAGCAGCATATTGATAGACTCGAGCGTGTATCCGAACAGGCCGAGTCTCTTGTCCGCCAACCCAGTGATGGTTCCGTCGGATCTCGCGGATCCGTTTAACATAACAGTTCTCGCCGAGGGCGACACGGAACGGTGGATATCTTCCATTGTGATCTAGAAAAAGAAACGCCGGAATAGAAAGTGTACAGGGTTGTGGTCGGATAATAAGTTGAGCCTTGGCGTTCTCGAGATGAAATTTGCGAATTTGGGTATTTGAGTCAATAAATTTCAGTGCTTCTTTGTGGCCCATGTGCAAATATAATAATAAGTCGCAGCTAAATCCAAGGCTGTTTACAACCACAACATTTTATTGGTTGCTTATATTGTTGATCAAATGCCGTCATTCATTAGCCTTTAAAGAAAGAATAGAATGAATCTTTATTTCGACAGCTGTCAGTACTACACTATTTACTATAGTTTTTTATAGAATTGTTTGAGTTCTGTTTGCGAAGAACGTTACTGTTTTATATAGGCTACTTCTCGAATGTTTTATGACAACATTCAGCATCTTGGTGGGCTAGGGTTTAAAGCTAGCCTTTGAAAAAATTAGGTCTACCAGATGGGTTAAAATAAAACATTGGTTCTAGCGAACTGTGTTCGCCCGTAAATTATTCGCTGCATTTGCGTCTCTCTTGAGCAAAAGGCCAGCCCTATTATAGATTACCTATTAAAGATTCTGTCAACAATTTAGCCAACCGTTTGATGGAATCCTAGTAGTCACAGTCAAAGAACAATCTAACCGTCCGATTGAATTACCAATGTATCATTCTGTCTGTTTATACCAGCGGCGCTTCAGTTAAGGCGATGTTTTTCGTATCACACACAAGGTCGCTAGGGCGATGGGAAGCGAAGAAGTTGCTGCAGAAATGTATATCTAGACAATATTCTTCAGTTCTATAAAAGTATCCAAGCGTAACAAATCAAGGCTCAACTTATATCTAGATCACTAGAGTTGTGGAGTCCAGCAAAAATGTGACACATTATCGCACACCCTTATGATGACTCTTTACCCACTACACATAGATAATACTATCCATTTTGTCCTAATCATTGATGGAAAGTAAAACGATGACCGATTACAGCGATACAGCCGCGAGACACGGCTGAAATATTGTATATAGGTATAACACGGTAACATAAAGAAAACATACAGATTTGACAACAGCTGTAATGCTATTTCATCAGCTGCAATGCTTTAATCATCCCACCATTGCCGTTAATCGCATGTGATGAATATCAGAACTTATTTACGCAGCGAGACAAATCTCATAAGATTTAATCAGCCATGTAAAATTAAATTTTCTAGAAATTGGAACGCGTAAGATATTATTCTTACATCATGCGTCATATTTTTGCTGGACAGCACAAAACAAAGGCAAAATGCTACGTTTGCCATTCGGCACTTTCTTCGCGCCAATTTTCTTAGTGTTAACTAATTGTTAAGAAAAACCACCAATCTAATTCTACGTCGATGAAGATCAGTTTTAGAATCTTCAAAGATTTTGTAAGCAATTTCTCTAGATGTTATATTTTTTTGATTGTAATAGCAATTTTATATTGTTGACACTCCCATGCGTTACATTCAAACTCACCATCTATATGGATATAATTAATTTATGATCCCAAACGATTCCCGTACGCAGCACAGAGAAACAGAATGATGTATGTTAACAAATAATATGACACAGTACAAATTATAGATAAATGTATACAATTAACAAATAGGTAGGAGTAATTAGGTACTAAACACAAGACCTAGACTGACAAACTAGCTATGCCGGGCGGCTTCGCCCGCTATTATCAAGTTAAAAAGTATCCTATGTGTTAATCCTAGGTATAATCTATGTATATTCCAAATTTCATCCAAATCCGTTCAGCCGTTAAAGTTTACACAAACTTTCGGATTTATAATATTAGTAGGATACCTGTGAAGAAAATTCAAAAACATAAAACTTTTCAGTTAATTATTTATTACTGAGTTTCAAAGGGCACCTAAATCCGTCGGTCCCAGTTGCTAGTAAACGTAAATACTTTCACACTCACAGCTCCACATTAAGTGCGATGACTTGTGTCGTAGGTATTGGAAACATTCACATCACACACACAATGACACCCAGAACCAGAAACACAAATTTCTTCAGGCAAGCAGCGTGAAAATCCAGATTAGAGGACTATCCTACACGATAATTTATTTATTGCTTTACGTTTCTGAATTTTCTTTAATGACTATAATATAGTCATTGCTGAAATTTCACACACAATATGAACTATTTACATATCTTCTGTTAAAGTACGCAGCACGAAGAACGCACACATACGTTGCCTGAAAGTATTTCGGCATGATTAACGATTAGTGTTGGAATATATATGGCTAGATGCATGAAAAAAGAACTCCGTCATATATATTATCGAAAAATATTGGATACGATTTTCTTGACAATCAAACAAAAAATTACGAAGACGTCAGTACGTTGAAATTCCGCGTGACGTCACGCAACTACACTCAGTACACTTTTTACTGAGGCGTGACGTCACGAGCCCCCCACTGACGAACTTTGTCACTCTTTACCTTTGTCAATATCTATTGATTTGTAGATATGTATGTAGTAAATAATTAAATACATTTCCAACATTTATGGATAATCTAACTGACGGACATTTTTTTTTACCTAAGCACCATCCCTGTTATGTTTAATGTTGCTACCTTAAAATGCGTCAAAATAAATTATTTCTACTTTACTTTTACTATTTTAAAACTCGCAGGCAATTAGAAAGAAGTAAATAAACAAAGAGAAATAATTTACTTCACCCAATATTAGACGAGGTAATGTCGATATTTTTAGTCGCATGATTGCAGAATATAATGACAATACTTGTGAGATAAGGATAATGGAGGATTTATCAGTAAGGAAAGATTGATTAAACTTAATAAAGAGACGCCTTATTTCATAATCTACATATAATTATGCAAAATTTTACTTCAAGCTGTCACTCCGTCATTTTTAACATAATTTGCTATTTTCTTTGGTTTGTGAAGATAACAAATAAAGCCTGTAAAGCAATCGTGTTTGATTTGTTGGATTATTGGAAAGCGATTTCAATTATTTAAACATAACATAAACACTTACATATTCACATCACATACTAAGTTGGACGACTTGTGTCGTGGCTGCTTGAAACATTCACATCACACAACCAGAAACACAAATTTCCCTAGTGGAGGAAACTTGTGTTATCACCGCAAATCGAACCTGATATCCGCTACGGACACACACCTAACTAAGCTAACGGGCAGGTCACATTTTTTGTTTTGGACTTAAACAAACAAACGCATTCACACTCACAGCCCCACACAAAGTTCAAAGACTTTTATCGTGGGAACCGGAAATATTAACATCACACACACACTAATACACCCAGAACCAAAAGCACAAATATCCCTTGGGATTAAATTTGTGCTGCTGCCGAGAATCGAACCCGGGACCCACGGCGCAGAGGGCGGAGACCTGACCACTGCGTCAACTGGATTGTCAAACTTGATTTATTCATTGTTAGACATATTATTTACAAAATTTAATTTACCCATGCTTTTCGTTCGGAAAAAAATATGAATAACGATATCTATATTATTTTACGGAACACCCAAAATAGCGGACAAGTTATTTTTAATACACTCCCACAATATGGGTATCAAATGAAAAGGTTTTCTGAGAATAACTCGAAAAATAAAGTGAGGTCACTCTAAATGCAATATGGCGGACTTCTAAAAGCTTATTTTTAAAAAGTTTTAACAAGTAGCTTTAATTATTATGATTGACGGTAAAATAGTTCAACTTTAAAATGACCCAGTTTTACCATTAATGGTAAAAGTTAGTGAAACTGGTTATTGTATTTCCAGATATAAGTATTGTTCCTAAGTATATACAAACAGATATTCTTTTAATAGTGTCATATTTTTACCACTTTATTTTTGATGCATGTCTACAGCCTCCGCTTTTCCAACTGTAAGTGGTTGACTGGTAGAAAGCGCTTTTAGCGTTAAGTCCACCTTTTGTCCCTTTTTTGGGCAATAAATAGTCAAATAAACATAAGTACCTGTTCTCTGAGCCAGTCAGAATGAGGACGGCTGCGAGCGATGTTCATCTTCAGCTCGACGTCTTGTATGATCTTCTGTTCCACCGTGTCTACCAGCAGCATCCGGCCGGGCTTTAGACGGCTCTGTTCACAACAAATAACGAGATAAGCGTATCACACTCACAGCCCCGCAATAAGTCCGAAGACTTATCTATCGCACACAACTATACCCACAACTAAAAGCACAAGTTTTCCTAGGAATTATAAGTTTGTGCTTTCACTGGGTTTTTTTTTATTAAATGTTTGTTGATGCATCTTATCTGATGGTAAGTAATAATCGAACCAGAAGCACAGATGTCCCTTGGGAAGGAAAATTTTGCTCCTGCCGGGAATCGAACCGAGGACCCACGGCGAAGAGGGCAGGGAGCGGTCCACTAGGCCATATGGATCATCACGAATTAAATATGATTAAATGCATTTCACTCCCTGAGTATGGTTTTTACAAGATATACTTATTTAGCTCAACGTAATAGCATTGCAGTTCAGAGAGGCAATCCCGCTAGCATGATGGGAACGCTACCCACCGGTAGTGGGCTAGAGCACTTGAGTTACCTATAAGCTCGATGCCTTGTAGGTAACATAGGTCATTGCTGTATAGTACATGTATATAGTTAGTTACCTTATGTATGACTTTCTGTGGGTCTACGTCATACACCCCCACTTCTGACGCCATCACGAGTACGTTCTCGCTGGTCACGTAGAAACGTGACGGACGCAGCCCGTTCCTATCCAATATAGCACCTGGAATGAACATAATAGTATGAACTGCTCGTTGGCTCAGTTGGATGAGCGTTTGCCTTAAACGCAGGTGTATCGGGTTCGATTCCCGGCGGGAACACAAGTTTTCTCCCTAAGTTTCTGGTTCTGGTTGTAATTGTGTGTGTGATGTGAATGTCTCCGGCACCCACGACACAAGTCATCGAACTTAGTGTGGGGCTCACAAAAAAGGAGGAGGTACTCAAGTCGACTGTTTTTTTTATGTTTGTTACCTAATTACTTCTTTCCACGTGAAGCGATTTTGAATTTTTTTATTGTTTGTAAAATGTTGCTTTCCAATTGGTTCCATTTAAATTTGATCAAGATCTGATCAGTAGTTCTTGAGATATCGTCAATAATGCGTGTTTAGTACATCTAATCTGATCAAAGTTCCGAAGATAAAGTTTAAATTATCAACTGACTTCAAAAAAGGAGGTTCTCAATTCGACTATATGTTTTTTTGTACGTATGTTACGCTATATATCCGCCAATAATGAATCGATTTCGAGGATTTTTTTTGTTAGATAGATTATACTCAGAGGTGGTCCCATATAAATTTTATCGAAATCGATCGAACCAAAACCATAATATAAGCGTCACCGCTTCGGTCCACAATCGGTTTTTTCAGCTTTGCTTGCGTTTAATTATATGATTTCCAGTTTGTAATTTCAATCTTATTCCCAAGTAACAAAGTCCACTTACCGATATACCGCCCATCAGTGAAGGACACAAGCGCTGGCCCATCCCAGGGCTCCATCGCAGAAGAAGCCCACTGGTAGTAGTCCCGCTTCTCTTTGGGCATCGTGACGTCATTCTGCCACGCCTCGGGCACCATAGTCATTACCGCCTCGGGGAGGGATCTATGGCCGCAGTGCAGTAGGAACTCTAGCACGCAGTCGGCCGAACCGGAATCAGATAGGTTGGGTTCTACTACTGGGTAGAGTTTCTTGAGATCTGTAACAATATATAAAATGTTTTTTTATTATTGACAGGCTCCACTATCTCACCTGATGGATAATGATGATGCGACCGAAGACGGGGCATGCTTGACTAACTATAATAAACGTAGAAGCGTAACGCTTCGAGCGAACTAAAAATTAAAAGAAGTATGCTCACCGTCACCAAACACGTCGCTCTTCATGACCCCCTCGCGAGCCTTCATCAGGTTGACGTTACCGCGCAACGTATTTATCTCTCCATTGTGCGCAAGAACTCTGCAAACGTTACAAATAAAATTAAAAAAAAAGTCGTTAGAATAATCGCTTCAACAGTGTGATAATAAATAAGCTATTTGTTAAAAACTTTTTTAAAAACAGGCTTTTAGAAGTCCGCCATATTGGATTCAGAGTGACGTCACTTTATTTTTCGAGTTATTCTCAATAAGCCCTTTCATTTGATACCCATATTGAAGGAGTGCATTAAAAATAACTTGTCAGCCATTTTGGGTGTTCCGCCATGTTGGATTTAGAATGACGTCACACAGCTAACCATGCATTGTCATCCAAACTAAACGTGAATACAAAATTTCAGCTCAATCGGTTGAAGATATCTGCTTTAAAATTGAGTTGCAAGATTCCACCCCAACAAACATAGTTGCAATGTATTGCAAGTTAAATAAAAGCTTGTAAAATTGACTCAACAACGCCTTAAAAGTGTATGCCGAATACAGGCTTGCAAAAATACACACAGTTGTTACACATCTTACTAAAAGGCACTCATGTTTTCTTGGAGCCTATTCTTTTAACATACTTAATAAAGATCTCCAATTTCTTTAAGAGAATTGGAACCATATCCTTTACAATGGTTACAAAGTAAAAATTATTTGATGACTGAATCAATTGTAACACGGCTATGACGAAATACTATATTTTATTTCAATATATAGTTCTGTAGTAGCATATAGTTTATAGTATAAAGATATATAGTCTGTCAAGTAAGTCTATAAACGTAAAATACATTTTAGCCTGGCGAATCGGCCAAAGAAATTCGCAAAAGTATCGATTTCTTCGATTCCATTACTAAAGCAGTAAAATCGAAAATACAACATACCTTTTAATGTATTAAACATCTTATAGTCAAGTTACAAACATTACATATTAAAGCTATAAGATTGTGTTATCTTAATTCATACTGAACAGAATCTGGGTGCGCTTTCGACTTCTAAGCAGCGGCTATTGGGTTCAATTCCCGGTAGGAACGCCAGATTTATCACCAAGGTAAATTTGTGTTTCTGGTTATGGGTGTGTTTGTGTGTATGACGCGAATGTGAACGACACAAGTCATCCAACTTAGTCTGGCGCTGTGAAAGCATTATATTTTATTTATGTATTTTCTCATTTTAATCAGGTCGGAGGCCTAGCACGGCTCTACCAGTACGTATGGGCGATCGCAGCGAAATAGTTTGTAACTAGTTACGAGACGAGAAAACAATTTATTTTTTGGTAACCGGTAAGAAAATACCGTGGTTACGAAAATGTTACGAAAACAGACATAAACCCTTTGTTAGTAACTTGGTTTCAGATTTTTTTTTCTTAGGTTACAAAACATAGTAACAATGGCGGTCGCACTTTCATTGTAGTGTAATGAAAGTGTTCTTTAAGTGTAGATAAGTACTGACCTCAAAGGGTGCGCTCGTTCCCAGCTGGGGAAGGTGTTGGTGGAGAACCGAGTGTGGACCAGCGCCAGGTACGTCGTGAACGCTGGGTTTATCAGGTCCTTGAAGTACTCCTGTCGAATATACACAATATATATATTATATATGTATATATACACTTATTATGATTGTGTGTGTGATGTGTATGTTTCCAGCACCCACGACACAAGTCATCGAAGTTAGTCTGGAGCTGCTGTGAGTGTGAAAGCGTTTATGTTTTGTATAGTATCTCAAGAAGGGGGTGGCTAGTTCTCCAAGGATCTGCTCCAGTGACAGACAAACGTTGCATATTTTAACAAATGCTTGAGAAATTATAAATAGCGAAACAACCAGGAGGTCCTGGGTTCGATTCCAGGCAGAAGCACAAACTTCCTTCCCAAGGGATATTTGTGCTTCTAGGTGTGAATGTGTGTAATGCAAATGTTTATGATAACCACGATACAAGTCCCTGGACGTAGTGTGAGTCTGTGCGTGTGATGCGTTTGTTGACTCACCCATAGCTGGTTGGAAGTGAGCAGCCCCTTGTAGACAACAATACGTAGTGACAAGCTGCAGATATAGAACCGGGCGCCCGGCACCACGATCTCGTGCGAGGCGCGCTTGCGGAGCACAAATATCTGAAAAACACACACAACACTTCTATTACATTCATTTGAATTAGCAAATAAATAATACTTGTAGCCAAATCTAAATTACGAAAATACCCCCTACGCAAAACGACTGCACATATTTTCATCAAGCACAGCTAAGAACACTCTCGAACAAGTAACCTTCAAACAAACGGCACTAAATTTCAAAAATTATCGTCAAAATCGGGCGCTGGTTTTTGAACCAGCATTATGCTAAGATGGGGACGGTTTGTGGTAACAACGTAAAAAAAAAAAAAATTGTACCCTTTTGTCAGTTTTAATTTTGTTTTTCTTTTTGCCACAAATAAATATATGTCTTTAAAGTACGCCGGAGATGCGAGGAACATATAAAAAAAAAGAAGAAGAATATTCGATTCGAAATAACATATTTTGGAAGTCAGTAAAAATTGAAGAAAATAAACATGCTTAATACGTGTGTATCCTAGCATATGAGTTTTTTTTTAATAATATCATAGAACTTATAATTAGTATTGAATGAATTAATTAATTAACAATCAACCGACTTCAAAAAATAAGGTTCTCAATTCGACTGTATTTTTTTTGTATGTACGCTAAGCGATATTTCGGCCGATTATGAATTGATTTGATCTTTTTTCTTTTTGGTAGATTATACTTCAGAGGTAGTCCCATATACATTATGTATCTAATATAAGCGGTGAAGTTGTTTTTTAAAGCTTTGCTTGCGTTTAATTATACATTCTATTTCATCGATTCTATATATGTTTACATTATCTCCTAGAAGTTCAATGAAATTGAAGATCTTAATTAAGCTTGTTACAAACATAGGCTCCAAGAATGCCTTCTATTTCAAGTATAGTAAGTACCTGTCGTGCCAGAAGATTCTCGTCCTTATTGTCACCGGTGACGAACACCTGGCGCATAAACGGCTCGGAGTTGCGAGCTACTTGGCCTGAAACAACAACGCTCAATTTACATTTTCGTGTAAATCACAAGATATTACACACAGATTCTATATCAACATGTCTCTTTGGCTCTTAAGGAGATTTTAATTTATGCATGATAGCATTTGACCACCATCTCACCTAATGGAAAGTGTCGAAGTGGCCGATGATGAACATGCATACCTAAAAGATACACATTCACTCCAGACATGAAGTCTCTCAGATTATACCGTTCGGGGAACAAAGACTCAAGCAATGAGTTTCATTCCTTCGCTGTACGGGTGATGAACGTAGAAGCAAAACGCTTCGAGCGAACTGGAGGTAAGTCGAGCATAAATGAGATATACATTTTTTTTCTCATGTATTCCATATGCCGGGTTGGCATATGGAATACATGACGTCATTCCTCCGAAACTGTTCACTGCTGCGTTGGAAGATGCCTTCAAACTTCTGGAGTGGAAAGGGCTCGGCATCAATATCAACGGCGAGTACATCACTCACCTTCGATTTGCCGACGATATCGTGGTCATGGCAGAATCGATGGAAGATCTCAGCACAATGCTCGAAGGCCTCAATCGAGTTTCCCAACGGGTGGGCCTTAACATGAACATGGACAAGACGAAGATTATGTCGAACGTCCATGTTGTGCCTACTCCAGTATCACTTGGGAACTCGATGCTCGAAGTTGTTGACAAGTACGTTTACCTAGGACAAACGGTCCAACTAGGTAGGTCCAACTTCGAGAAAGAGGTCAATCGTCGAATCCAACTCGGCTGGGCAGCGTTCGGGAAACTTCGCAACGTCTTTTCGTCCAATATACCTCAATGCCTCAAGACGAAAGTCTTTGACCAGTGTGTTACCAGTGATGACATATGGTACTGAAACTTGGCCTCTTACTGTGGGCCTTATAAATAAGCTCAAAGTCACACAACGAGCTATGGAAAGGGCTATGCTCGGGGTTTCTCTCGAAGAGAAGAGAAGATCGAATCAGGAATGAGGAGATCCGTAGACGAACGAAAGTCACCGACATAGCAAGTTGAAGTGGCAATGGGCAGGGCACATAGTACGTAGAACGGATGGCCGATGGGGCCGAAAAGTTCTAGAATGGAGGCCACGGACTGGCAAGCGCAGTGTCGGAAGACCGCCCACAAGGTGGACGGACGACATAGAGAAGGTCGCAGGAAGACGCTGGATGCAGGCCGCTAACAACCGTTCATTTTGGAGATCTTTGGGGGAGGCCTATATCCAGCAGTGGACTTCTTGCGGCTGAGATGATGAGTATTACTACACAATATGTGTCATATTGTGTAGTAATATTATCAAGAATCATAATTCTCCAGCATTACAGATGATCCATACTTGATGTATAAATTCGTAAATACCACGTAGCCATAAGACGTTAATAATAAGGAAAGGATAATTTCGCCGCTTGAGTTAGGTCTTGTACAGCTCAGCAGTTATAAGCATGACAACCTATGGCTAAACCTCGCATCAAGCTATGTTTTTCCTGTGAGATGTACTACTGTAACTGTTATGCTATTCACTGGTCTTTACTACAAAAAACACCGGAGAACTGCTCCGAACTGTTTTCACATGTACAGATGCCCAAAAATTTCATTTTTCTTCCTTGCATTATAATGTTGTTCCTGTATTTACCGATAGTAGAGTTGTTGGTGGGCACGGTCCTCCAACAGATGACTCGCAGGCCGAGTTCGTCAGCAAGCTGCTGGAACTTGCGCTCGATGTCCTGGTGGTGGAGTTTATCCAAGAAGAAGATGCCGGTGGCGTACTGGCCGAACGGCGGCAAGTCGATTTGGTGGCTGTCTCTGGAATTAAAAGAGAAGAATATGTTAGTATTGTGTACTCTAATAATGTATACATTTAGAACTGCCCGTTGGTTTAGTTGAGTGCGCGTGCGCCTTCTAAACAGCGGGTATCGGGTTCAATTCCAGGTGGGAACACAAGTTTTCTCCCCAAGGATTAGGACAATTTGTGTTTCTGGTTCTGGTTGCGAAAATGGTTCTTGTTGTGTGTGATGTTAATTGTTCCCGCATCCACGACACAAGTCATCGAACTCAGCGCGGTGCTGTGAGTGTGAAAGCGTTTATGTTTATGTTATATAAAACCGTCGAGTCGCTGATTGACTGATTCACAATCAAAGCCTAAAGCCCTAAACCAAAGCCGATATATCCATACAAATTTTAGGTTAACTTATTTTGGTATTAAAGAGGTATACAGAAGAGGGAATTCCAATGAGACGCAGTACCGGGCAACATATAAGTTATTTTCACCATGGTAAATCAGTCCACACGTGTCAATAAGAACAATAAACTCAAAACCATCGAAGTTTCTTTTACAAAATCTCACATAAATTATAGTCTATCATGAAACACCTAATACCAAATCGATAATTCTCGTTGCAAAATAGTATTAAATCGTATAGGTTATAAAGAGAAAATCATTATTATCTGCCGCTGAAAGCATATTAAACACCACTATCGGATAAGCATAAATATAAGCAGCCTACTGAGTATACCTTCAATAGTTAAATATATTTTAAAGGAAGAGCGTTTTACAACTAATATTTATCTAAGACTTGTTAAAATGTGTTTTGTGTTAATAGCAGACCTCCAACAATAAACAGCCTCTCAAATATTTTACATCTATTGATGTTTATTTGAAGATTTAGGTAGTCAGTCGTTGCTATACACTACAAACTAAACACTTCGATCATCAGAAAGTCTCTTTAAAACTTGAGATTTTCTGTTCATTAAAGTGTATTATTTTACGATTCATTGTCTGTGGAATACTCTACCCACTTTTTACACGCTTTATATTAGCTTCACTTGTATGTTTGTTTGTAACCGACTCCTTTGGACTTGATTTTGACCCACTTCAAACCGTCAGATTTCATTCAAACTTCGTAGACTTATCGAGGACCTTATCGATGACAATACAAAAATATGTATATTTATTTGTTTTTTATTTATAAAGCGTGTTTTTTAATTTTTTTTAACTAAAAAAACTAAAAAACACGCTAACTAAAAAACAACTTTAAATTATTATAAGGAACATAACGTTATGCCATGATTTGTAAAAATCGTTGCAGCAATTTTCCATACATTACGATTAGTGACGTCGAAGGTTTTAAAATTGTATTTTTTTTTCATTCTATCTTCAAAGATAAAACGTGTTGGATTAGCCTGTATAAGCCAACTGTTAATCCGGGATTTGTATGACATGTAATTCATGCACACGTAGTAAGCCGATACCGGAGCCAACAAAGTGCAATGTGATTTATACTGTCTTAATATAAAATCTTTAGATATATTGTTCTACTTTACGTGTGTATGTGACTTAAGACTTCCTAAACGGACTAGACCTATTTTGATGAGAATTTTTGTTAGTGTTCAGATGGATTCAGGAATGGTTAAGATTCATAATTCGATGCAACAAATAATGTTTTTTTTATTTAAACGGGCAAAGCTCGCTCATAATAATCTTTATTAAATATATATATATATTTGCGATAGCATCATAGTTCATTAAAACTCTTAGGTCTATGCCCGGATCTACAGTATGAATTAGCGGAACTAAGTTTATATTGAGTCACAGACAGGCACACAGATACATCTCTGTGTCTCTGTGTGTGTGTCTGTGACATCGTAGCTCCTAAACAGCTGGACCAATTTTTTTTTTTTATTTGAATGGACTTCAGAGTGTTCTTAGGTATATATGTTTGGTGAAAATCGGTGCATCCGTTTTCTAGATAGAACGCCGGGGGTATTTTCAATATTTTCATTTAGCTGCTTGTTATATTTATCATTTTTTTTTATAATATCATCAGTCCTGTCCAAACATAGGACGATATAATGTCCCGCGTTTAAATTAAGACACCATCCTATGTTCAGACACGCCTTTACAATAACGTCATCCATTCATGGTTGACATACCTCCAGCTCGCTCGAAGCGTTACGCTTCTACGTTTATCATTCGTACTGCGAGGGAGTGGAACTCATTGCCCGCGTCTTTGTTTCCTGAGCGGTATAATCTGGCAGTCTTCAAGTCAAGAGTGAATAGGTATCTTCTAGGCAGGCATGCTTCATCTTCGGCCACATCATCGCTTTCCATCAGGTGAGATAGTGGTCAAATGCCAGCCTATCAAACATAAAAAAAAAAAAAAAACTATAGAAGAATGATGGATGTGGTTCTAATATTGATACACATTTTTTTTTTGTGTACTACAGGCAAGCGTTTGACTACAATCTCACCTGATGATGCGGCCGAAGATGTAGCATGCTTGCCTAGAAGATACCTATTCACTCTTGACTTGAAGACTCCCAGATTATACTGTTCGGGGAACAAAAACGATGGCCATGAGTTCCACTCCTTCGCTGTACGGATGATAAACGTAAAAGCGAAACGCTTCGAGCGAACTGGAGGTATGTCAACCATATATGGATGACAAACATGTAGAGTAAAAATTGGGGCTATTGGTTTGTATGTTTGTTAGTGGCTTATCTAGATTATGGAGTGAGACTTCGGCACCTACCAAATCCGTCTCATTATTGAGAAATATAATGATTATTGTTACGTTTAACTAGTGTACCATATAAGCACCTTACGACCACTAGTTTGTTACGTGGAATGTGTGCGTTACATATTAGGGCTTTTGCTAAGGTCACACGGTCAAACCAAACTGCGCATGCGCGAATCGTGACGTCACAACGAACCCGTGATATTGACTACTTAACTTCAGGAGTTCAGGGATGACGTAGGCAATGCAATCTGGCAAATGTTGGTCGAAAACTTGGTGGAACTTTTGGAAACAGCTGCCTATAAAGTACACCAATAGTTTGGAATGGAACCACCCCACGTTGTTTCTTGCAAACTATACTCATGATGGTACAGGATCTGATAGAGATAATTTTAAAGAAGATTAAGTAGTTTTGTTGACATTTAACTGCATTGTAAACCGGTAGAGTCTAAAGATAAAGTATAATCCGTATTAGTATGAATTCGATTCGTTAATCGTCATTAATATCGATTAATATCTATTTGCTTAGAATTTAATATACCGTTCTAGTAACTGAAACGGCAGCTACTTCTCAGATGATGAAATAAATCAACGAACAGCAGCCGTCAGCTTTCTTGTTGTCCGATGCAACAATGAGCATGGAACTATAGTTCAATTCTCACTCATAAATTAAATGAACAAGTCAATCCTTACTAATATTATAAATGCGAAAGTAACTCTGTCTGTCTGTCTGTTACGCTTTCACGCTAAAATACTGAACCGATTTAAACGAAATTTGGTACACAGATAGTCTAGAGCCTGAGAAAGGACATAGGCTACTTTTTAACCCCGAATTCTGGCTGGTCCGGGACTTACGCGGGCAAAGCCGCGGGGCGCAGCTAGTATACTATAAAATCAAATAACCTGAGTACGTAAAATAATTAAACAAGCAAAGCTTAAAAAACAACCGACTTCACCGCTTTATCTTCGGAACTTTGATCAGATTAGATGTACTAAACACGCATTATTGACGATATTTCAAGAACTTGACCAAATTCAAATGAGACCAATTAGAAAGCAACATCTTTCAAACAAAAAAAAAACAGGATTCACGTGGAACGAAGTTATGAGGTAAAGCAAATAAAAAAAATAAAAAAACAGTCGACTTGAGTACCTCCTCCTTTTTTGTGAAGTCCGTAGAAAATCAAATAACCCGAGTCCGTAAAAAAGAACCTAATGTTATTATTTTACACTAATTCGTTAATAAGACTTATTAAAACACTTGCTAATCAACTTTGAAAAATTATAAAAGAAACCTAAATAAAATGATTTTCATACATATATTTAATGATACCCTACTATATGCAGTTTGTCGACTTTCATTATTTATTCTTCACAATATCACAGTGTCAAAATGTTATATGGCGCCAACCATATCATACCATACGCGACGCCGGTTGTCGTCACATACATTTGATTAGGGTACTTCCCAACGGATCATAGTATCGGATTTTCACATTAACCGATCATATAAGTTGTTCCCATCTGATCATAAGATCAGTTGCAACTAAAATAAATTATATTTTATTCTTCCCAACTGATCATAAGATCCGTTGGGACTTCAGTAAATTATATATTGTTGTTCTCAACCGATCATAGGATCTGTTGGAACTTAAATAAATATCTGTTATACCTTCTCATCGGATCATAAGAATTATGTTTATGTTTTTGACTTATTTTCTCGCGATTCTTCGCGTCTACGATTCTTTATTGTTTAAAGTGTTAAGCTATACATATTTTCCTCCGACTTCATTTAAGTCAAATGTTTTTTTTTTTTTGTGTGTGTTACCTCATGACTTTATTCCACATGAACCGATATTGAAATGTTTTTTTTTGTTTGAAAGATGTTGCTTTCCAATTGGTTCTATTTAGATCTGATCAATCTTGAAATAGAAGTTCTTGAAATATCTTCAATAATGCGTTTTTAATACATCTAATCTGATCAAAGTTCCGAAGATAAAGCGGGGAAGTTGGCTTTTTTTAAGCTTTGCTTGCGTTTAATTATATTGCTTGAAGTTGATTCACAGATTACATAAAATTACCTATGGCTGGTAAAATTGTTACCTACATAATATAAAAAAATAAGTGATCTTACCCTAAGGTTATATTTTGACCAACTACAAATCACAGTAGTTGGAATATGTTGTTTTAAGACTGATTTTATTTTATGTAAATAGCAAATTTAAATTAGTATTTACATCATGTTTTTAATTTAAGACTGATTATTCTGTGATTTACCAGTAAGTTTAAAAATATTATTGTTGATTTTGTGTGTAATTTTAGTACAAAGGTTTGATTTTTTAGATATATTTTTATAAACCTGGTAAAGAAATATTTACGAAAATCTGTATCTGTTATTATTATTTCCGTTGTAAAGCTTTTTGATATTTAATGTTAATTTTTCAAACAATATACCGTTCCTAGCATTTATTTGTTACATTTATTATTTAAAGTATAATGCGAAAAGTTTAATCCACAATTATCGTAGCCTACCTAAGCTATCGAAAATATATGTATCCACATTAAAAATAGATAATGTAATGTTCACAAAATACAAGGTGAATCAAACCATAATATTTCTATGATCCATTGAGAATGTAAAATACGTACCTATTTAAGTTCCAAGAGATCCGATCGGTTGAGAACAACAATATATAATTTACTGAAGTCCCAACGGATCTTAAGATCAGTTGGGAAGAATAATATATAATTTATTTTAGTTGCAACTGATCTTATGATCAGATGGGAACAACTGTTATGATCGGTTAATGTGAAAATCCGATACTATGATCCGTTGGGAAGTACCCATTTGATTACTGTCATGTCTCTAGTGACACCCACAAAATGAAGACAAATCGATTGACGTCATCAAAATACACCCACGTGTTTGGTCTCTAGAGCGTCCCAAAGGAACATACATACATAGACTGATAAACACATTATCCTTCTTTGCATCAGTCGGGTGATAAAAAGATACAAATGCCAATCACTAGGTACATTAACAATTACATTCATCAATGATGTAGACATTTTTTTTTTAAATTTTTTATTACAGACTAAGCAAACGTTTGACCTCAATCGCACCTGATGGAAAGTTACGATGTACTCTAAGGTGGAGCACGCTTGCTTAGTAAATATCTATTCACTTTACTTTTGAACACACCCAAATTGTACCTTTCGGGAAACACAGACAATAATAATACGAGTGTGATAGTTTTACAAACCCACTGAAATCTACTACTTTATGTCCCTTTGAACTATTACCTATATTCTGCACTATCCATAAACGTTTCACAGATTTTATGGGACTGCAGCTGGAGCGTGACGGCATGATGGTTGTCTTCAAAGAATCTCAATGTTTAATGGGATGTCTGCAGACCGAGACGAAATACTGTCACAGTATAATTAATAGTGCTCATGTGGTATGACTTTGTTCCAGCTTTACATCCTACTAGACGTAAATAGATCTTGACTATTACGCACTAGCAGTGACTCGTGCCTTCGTATGCAGTAGTAACACCTTCATACTCACAAACCCAAACTAATGGCTTGGGTTGTGGAAATATTGACATCACACATACAATCACACCCACAACCAGAAACGAAATGGATGAAAGCTTCTGTTTCCACCGGGAATCGAATCCGATATTCGCTGCTTAGAAGGCGGACGCGCACGGAGCTATGCCAGCAGGAAGATAAAAGAGAAGCCTATGTTCTATCTCTCTGTCTCTCACAAACAAATTTCATATTATATGTTATGTCTATTTATTATTTTTAGATTCATGCATTCTTTAAAATGTTGTTTTCTTAAACACCGACGTCCAACTCTATTGCGTAATTCCTCTCCATGCAAAGGCTGTCTGAAAGACATCGCTTTTAGCGATAAGACCGCCTATTGTTACCCTTTTTTTATAAACCATTTTCTGTATTAATTAATGTGTTCAATAAAGAGTTTATCTATCTATCTAGATAAAACCATAGAAGATTTTTTATACACTTTTCGTTGTACTTCTATTAACTGATTGGGAATCGGACACCCTGAAGGAGGCCTATAGTAGGTGTATTACGTAGTAGTTTCAAGATAATAGTGAACCTGGTATTTTTAATTTGGATATTGCAACTATTCATCGTATTTAGTTATATTAATAATTTTTGTTTCTATAATTATGTGGACAATCTTTACTACGGAACAAATTTAGAATCAATGTGGTGTCACTTGTAAGGCTGAAAGGAATTGGCAAATCCAATAACAGTGGAAAGTTTTATCTTGCGGGAAGCGTTGATTGAAAGTGCTTTCATGGAGAGTAGAAAAATATCGACTTACATACGGATACATTGGAATTTTCCACATTATTTTCCTAGACTATGAAGACAAATCAGATAGAAAACAGCGTGCTGAAGTGTCCGATATATGGCAGAACATTTACTATTAAAATTGGGTAAGCCAGTTGAGCTCTGTCTTTTTTTATTATGAATTAATATTTTAATTTATATTTTCATGTAAATAACAGGTCTAAGATATTACACACTGATTCTATAATCAAAATCATACAATGTCTCTGGCTCGTTTTTTTTTTTAATGTATTATATTGATCACCATCTCATCTGATGGAAAGTGACGAAGTGGCAGAATAGAACTTCCCTGGAAAATACCTATTCACTCTTGACTTGCAGAATCCCTGATAATACCGTTCGAGGAACAAAGACGCGGGCAATGAGCTCCACTCCTTCGCTGTAGAGATAATGACCGTAGAAGCGAAACGTTTCGAGCTAACTGGAAGTATGTCGACATAAAAAGATGAGGTTTGATAGTTTGTCTTGTTGTTAGATGGTAAAAAAAGCATGAAGGAATTAACTCATAATAATTGTTCGTTAAACGAGACAAGACAGTCGCCGCGGCCGAAATCGGTTAGGGGACTTCAATCACTAGCCTTAGGATGGTGGTGCTGGTGACTTCAGGTCAGATTAGAAGTAAGTCACACTAGAACCACGGCGGAGAGTAGACGTGAGGGAAGTTTTCGTGAAGTGAAAGACAGGCATTACTCATGAAAGCCTTATTCTCAGCTGTGAACGAACTGCTTTTGAATTGCATTTGTAGTTTTTTATAGATATGCTTCCACTGTTACCGTGCGAACTACTTTATAATTGTATCATTTTGAGGGAATCTGCACTTAACGCAAAGACAGGCCGGCAAGACTCTCTTGAGAGAGAGGAGTTATAGACGATCGAAGTTGAGATACTCAACATAAGCATGACTGCGTACTAAGATTACTTCCATTTCTTCATCCGCATCGTCCATAGAGTGTACGATTTATCTATTTCAGTCTCAAGATCGATTAAATCTAACTCCCACTTGTTATCTCTATGCGTGTGGGTGTAATCAGTTTATGAACTTTGGAGATATTTCGGGACCGCCAATTAGTTCACCGGTATGACAGTGTTAGCGTGACGTGACTTCATAAGATAAGACTAATATATTTTGTATACAGCCGCGGGGATGTTGCATAACGCTAGATATATATTTTGAGAGATAATTTGGAAGATTTTTTTTTCTATTAATGATATAAGTTGACTACCAACTCTACCAATTTGGTACACCCTTAGAATTACGATCTAGCTTTAAGATTATTGAGTAATTTAATTTTGACCTTAACTGCTAAGTAGAGTAGTATACTAATAATGTGTCCAATAACACTTTTCTTACTGTCTCTATTATCGGGACGGCAAATTGTTCTTGTGTTCTTTGTTAATAGCACTCACTATATTACACTGTCACATCACTACTAACTCAAAAGGTTCTCTCGAGCCTTCTAACTAATTCTGTGTTTTATTTTTATTTTTTTATTTTTTTATTTTCATAATCCAACAGCGTTTACAAAATATACATAGGTAATAAAAATATTCTAATAGTATAGCCAAAATAGGATTACATATGTTATAATATGAACAATGTGTCTAATCATACAATCCTTATTGTTTAGAAAAAATAAAAGTTATGAGTGCGATTTTCTATATGTGTATGTGCGTGTGTGTGTGTGTGTGTGTGTGTGTGTGTGTGTATACAATGTATCATTCACTTACATATATACATAATATTCTGATATAATAGGTATAGGTATTATATTAAGAAATTTACTGTTAAATTATTCATTAGGTATTTTTTCATTTAATGAGGAGAAATTTAATTTTTTTATTTGCTTTTTTAGAACATTTTTTGACACATGAAAGAAATCTAATTCGGAATAGTATTTGTTATAAGTTCGGGCGGCGCGACTTAAGACTGAGTTTTGTGCATAATTTGTGTGGACTGATGGAACGTGAAACAGGCTCGTGTGCCGTGTGCGATAAGAAGGTACTCGAAACACTATACTGGACAAAAGATTACTGCAGTCAATTTTACCAGTAACAATGTCATACAGTAGGAGAATATCATATTGTCTTCGCCTCAGCTCTAGTGTATCGATATTGAAATAGCTGCAGGCTTCAGAATATGTTTCAAACGTTTTATACTCTTTAAAGCATAGGAATTTAATGAATTTTCTTTGTATTGATTCAAGTCTTTGGATATGGTTAGAATAGCATGGAGACCAGATACTACAAGCGTATTCTAATATGCTTCGCACATATGAAAAATACAGAACTTTGATGCAACTGGTATCTTTAAAATGTTTGCAAACGCGCTTGATAAAACCCAGTTGTCTATATGCTTTGTCAACAACAGTATCGATGTGTTCCACTAACGTCATCCCAGAGTCTAGTGCAACACCAAGGTCACGTACACAGCTCACCTTTTGGATAGGAACATTGTTGATATGATAGATATTATTAATAGGTTTAGATTTACGGGTAAAAGTTATTTGAAGAGATTTTTTAGTATTTATTGATATTCTATTTTCAACGTAGTAGTTATAAAGATTGTTTATGTCGTTTTGAACTTTTACACAGTCCTCTGAGTTTCTAATTTTTAAGTAAATTTTTTTATCATCTGCAAACATAATGTATTTTGAGTCAGTAAAACAGGTGTTGATATCAAAAAGGTAAGCATTATAAAGCAAGGGGCCCAAAATTGACCCTTGTGGAACGCCAGAACTGATTCCAACATAGTCGCTTCGGGCACTACCTATTACTACCGCTTGTTTTCTATTGGTTATGTATGAGGTAAGCCATCGGTGGAGATCACCACGTATTCCTAGTGCATGTAACTTATGAAGCAGAATGACGTGGTCTACCCTATCAAAAGCTTTTTGAAAATCTGTATAGACCACATCAATCTGAGTCCTCTCATCCATACCCAGGAAAACATAGTTTGTAAATACTGTCAGGTTTGTTACTGTTGAACGTCTGCTCATGAAACCGTGTTGTTCTTCCGGGATTGACTTATAGATAGTTTGACATATTCTTTGATAGATTATTTTCTCGAAAATTTTACTTAATGTATTTAAAATGGAAATTGGCCTATAGTGTTCAATACGGGTCCGCGAACCACTTTTATGGACAGGCACTATACGTGCTTCTTTCCATATATCCGGAAAAGCACCAAATTTATTAACTGAAAGTGTAAAAATTGCGTGGAGGGGCTTCGCCAAAGATTCCGCACATTTATTAATAAAAATTGCTGGAATGCCATCACTGCCTGGTCCCTTTCTAATATCTAACAACTTTAACATTTTATATACAGAATTTTCACTGATATTCAGACTGTAAACTGTGTCAATTGGTTCTTTGTAGGATCGCAGATTATTGCTATATGACTGAGCTGGTTCCTGAAATACACTCTCGAAGAATTCATTAAAACCCTTGCATGCATCTGATTCAGTTTTGTAAGTGTGTTCGCCATACGTCAATGTATTAGGGTAGCCCGTGTTACTATTTCGCAAAGATTTTACATATGCCCATAGTTTACTTGGATCTTTTCTAAGTAAGCGTTGCATTTTTTCGATGTAGTAATTGTGACATTTTTTTTGGATTTGTTTTTGTCTAGCTCTTAGTATAGAAAATTCGTCGTAATCTCTTGGATTACCAGTGATTTTCCACCGACCATGTGCAGCAAATTTATCCTTTATTATGTGTATAAGTGCTTTCGAATACCAAACAGGATACCTGTCCACAGATGAAACATGCGATTTCGGTACGTACTTATCAATTGCCTCAGTAAGAAGTGAATAAAATTGTTGAACGATTTCGTCTATAGTGCTCCCCACCAACAAGTCATCCCAGTTTAAATTAAGAAAGTATTCATTCAGCATATTATAGTCCGCTTTGTAAAAGTTAAGCTTAGTAATAGACTTACGTTTAAACCTAGGTACCATAAGATCTGAAGCGTCTATTTCTAAGGATGGGTGATAACAGTCCTCTGATATTAATGGTGAACTCGCATGCAATATTTCTATCGGTGTATCACTAAACATTAAATCTAATATATTATTACAACTATTTGTTAAGAAGTTGTACTGATTAAGGCCAGATAAACTACACGCATCAATAAAGTCAGCTACTGCTTGTTGTAAATCAACAGAACCACGTTTATGGAGCGCAGGACCTGTCGATGCCCATGACACTCCAGGGAGATTGAAATCCCCGCCAAGTATAATGTGATCATTAGGATGCGACGTAACAATATCTACCAGTGAGCCAGTAAATGCACTTAGTCGGGATGGTTGCATATTGTCAGGTGGTATATATACAACGCCTATATGTAGATTGCAGTTATCACCGGCGCCGAGCACACGGGCCGGCACAGTTAGCCAGAGGCACTCGACGCCGGCGCACGCCCACTCAGTGCGTTCCTGCGCATGCAAGTTGCGCTTCGTGCATAACATTACCCCACCACCAGTTGTCTTAGACGAAGTGTCTTTACTTCGATCACATCTGAAAATATCATATCTGTCATCGCACAACTCTCCGGAGTAAATACATTGGGACAACCACGATTCTGTGATTAGTATGCAATGGTAGTTATTAGTAAGTATGTTTTGTTTTAACTGGATAGTCTTTGTGCGCAAGCCACGAACATTCTGATAGTATAAATTTAACTTATTAGATAGCATTATAGTGAATAGAATAAGTATGTAAATATAGATAAAAATAAATTATATTCTGCTTCATGGTCAGTGAAAATAAATAGTTATCAGGTATTACATGTATAAAAGTTAATAAAGTAATGTATATATTTATATTTATGTAAAATATTATATAAAGTAGTACTATATTAACATTATTGTGTATTATAAAACATGTAAATAATATAATTATCACTATAATATTATGATGTGGGCTCTTGTGAGAAATAAGATTAAAGTAGTTATGATACAGTTCTACGCATTTTATTGTATAATATATAGTTATACATGTGTTGAGTGTAAGTGATTGTATAAATTGTGATGTGTAATTTTTGTGAAAACGTACTGGACAGAAGAATAAAACAGCACCTACAGTAATATGATTGATATCTATAGTAAAAAGCAGTATAATATGTAAATAGTATATAACATTCACACTATTTTTTGTAGGTCTTTTAATGAGCCAATTATAATGACAGGAGACTCTTCGTTTTTTCGTAAAAAAATATTACAATTCCTCACCCAGATAAATTTATAAGATTTATCATGTGCACGTGTTTTAGTTGCACTCAGAAGATGTTTGTTTTCTGGGGTTAGATGTTCATTAACAAAGAATCTCCTCTCGGCCCCACCCAAGCCTAAATCACGAGTATTAATGCCCTTGGTTTTACGAAGTCCTGAGATGATCTGGTCCTTTAAAATCCTTGTCTGAAGCTTAACCACGATCGGCTTTGGGCGACCTTCCACCTTCTGCATAGGCTGCACACGGTAGGCCGATTCTATCTGGGATGGCTGCAACGGGACACCGGCATGGTTGGCAATCTTTAAAGCCAGCTCAACTGTTGATTCATTCGGAGTCTCGGGGAGGCCTACAATCTCGATATTTGACATTCTCGCCCACTGCTGCTGTTTATTGATCTGCATTTGTAAGTCTTGTATTTTACCTCCATCTTCTACTGATTTTTTATGCAAGTTGTCAAAATTTATTTTCAGTTTTTCGTGCTCATCCTGCAGTTTTAAATGGGAACCTTCCAATAAGTCGTACTTAGCAGTAACAGCTGTCAATTCTTTTCTAAACTCTTTAGCCAGCGAGCCATTGAGTTCTTTAATCATTTCCTTTTTTAGTATGCTAAGTTTCTGATCTAGGATAGTTTCTATCCTCGACACTATGTTGCAATCACTGCTAGTATAGGTGGGGCTATGATTACCTGATGCTGACGAAAGATCACCGGATGTTGACGCTGTGGGCACCTGTTGTAGGTTAGGTACAGGCAAAGTAGACAGTGAGACAGTGTTTTCTGCAGTCTGGTTTATGTCCTTGTGCGTTTTGGCAGAAGTACGAATTGGTGTATTGCTGTTATCTCCGCCCTTACGCTGGCCTGCAATACATGTAGGGCATTTCCACTGCGACCTTGAAGTGGACTCATTGTTATAGTTAATGCACTCAGAATGAAATAAGTGTAAACAAAGTGTACACTTTACACGCTTTTGAGTCACTGTAATATTCTCTCTGCAAGCCTCACACGTTCCAGCCATGATTCCAATGTGTACGTATTTACTAAATTTGCACAAAAGTTAATGTTTATTTAGTAAAATGAATAAATTTTATACACGATATCGCACGTAAATCGTCGGTCGTGGGTAGATAGGAGTAAGCACACAGTAATGTCGCTTTGTTTTTCCTTTATAGTCACTTTAGGTAGGTTCGCACTATTTCACAACATAAAATCACAATTATTATACAATGTTTTGTCGTAATTGTATTTAATAAAGACTTTATTACACTCAATAACTATATTTTTCTAAGGATAGTTAACAGACACAGCTGTTCACAATTTAGTTGAAGGTAGATATGTTCTCGAGGATGTGGATTGCCTCAACGTTTACATCAATTTGGGAGATGGCTAACTGAATATTAATATAGCGACGCGGTTTCATCCCACGCACATCATGATGAATTGGGATAATACTCCGCTATAATTTAATTTAAATAATCTCAGAGTAAAATTTCGTCAAGATCCTTAAAATTTTCCGTAAATAGGACAAATACACTTTTTTTTTTTCACACGATTTATAACATTACAGTGTGATTTGATGGTTTGGGATAAATTATCAAACACCAAGCGAATTTCATTCAAATCATAAACTATACTAAATCACAAATTTTCTCGTTTTATATTATTACCAGTTACCTCTCAAAAAAATCATCAAAATCGGTGCAGCCGGTCCAGGAGTACAGTCCCATACACACATTCAGAAGAAATCCTACTAATATTATAAATCCGAAAATTTGTGTGTAAGTATGTTTGTTCCCTTTTCACGCTTTAACGCACATACCTAGGATTAACACATAATCTACTTTTTAACTTGATAATAGCGGGTGAAGCCGCGGGGTACGGCTAGTACAGATATAAAAATAAGATCATTGAAAAAAAATTACCACATATCTCGAGGAAAATAGAATATACACAGAACAAAAAAAAAACATTAACACACAAGAAATACGACATTCAAATTGATACGAATGTCCCTTGGCATGTATAATTATTATGCTTCTCTGCTGAGACCCGCGGGGAAGAAAGTACGAGTAATACAACTATGCGAAATTACCAAACGCCAATCTAATACCTTATTACCAACTGCGTTATCAATATTCCCACAATATCGAAATACAAACGCAAGAGTCTTAACAAATAGAATTAATGCACAATGGTAGAGATAACACGACAAATACAAGTTATCTATGCATTAGCGATGCGTGTGAGATACCAAATATAATGAATGTTGGTCAACGCATCCGTTGATAAGGACGTGTTTTGGAAGCATGAATGGAACCAATTGAATATTGAGCTACTGAATGATTTGAGCAGCTACTGGAAGGTGACAGATAACACTTTAGAAAGAGAGATGTAACATTAAGATCTAAAGGAAAAGTGAGATAGCACGTCAATGCAATCTGTAATGCCTGTTTGTAAGGTGCACGTTCGCCTTTTAGGTAGGGGTATCGATTCCTGGCGGGAACACTGGCGGGTTTCAGGTTCTGGTTGTGATTGTGTGTGTATCTCAACTCAGTCAGAAATGCAGGTCAGTGGTTTCTAAAAACAAACTTAAAAACATAAGATACAGGTATCTTCTAGAATCTAGGCAATATGCTACATACTCGACAGCATTATCACTTTCAAACAAGTGAGACTGTTCAAATGCAAGAAAATCGTGCAACAACAAAGTATTATTTCATGCAGACAGAATCGGCAAAACAACAATCATAATAATATGTTTACCCCGAGATAAACGCGTATACTATGATATTTGTATAGGTGTCGGGATATAAATAAATAAATAGAACAAGACAATATACGCACAGACATAAAACGCATATGAACATGCAAACGATACAAACAGTGATAAATAGTGTTTACTATACCTACATCATGGACATTCGTATGAGTGAAACTGTGGTAGAGTAATGACTATATGTCCTTGGCCAATATATTTAGCAGGTAAATTGTCATCATCATCATCTCAATTCTCACTTTGGCGCTTCGTAAGGGACGTTCCTTGTTGTCAAGTTAGTGTTTGTTGTCTAAGACATAAAGCTGGCTTCCGAAGACGACGGTGCGTGATACCGCACGCGGACCAGCCCGCACCATGGGAAGAGTATCGTCCGTGGTAGCGCAGACGCGTCCGGTGCGGGGCGTCATCCGATCCGCGGCAAGTCGGTAACTTCAAAGGACTATGCATTTTGGAATGACAAAATGGCTTCGAATCTCAAGACGCACACAGACTGACACGCACCGCTGCAAGAGCCTTGTGTGCGGTGCGTGGCTGTCCGTGGTCGTCGGCCGTGTGCGATAATCCGCAGAATCACGCACCGTCTGAAGCCAGCTTAATAATATTATTATAGTAACGGCGATAGAAGGAGGAAAGTTTACTTGTGAACATATGCACGAGCCTAAGCGCCACAAATAGAAAAATTCTGCAACATCGATCTACTAATACATGAAGTATGGGTCCGCGCTGATAAGTGCCTACGGAATATAGGCGACAAAACTAAATATAAGCGACAATCCCGCCTCGCTTAAAACTACTTAAGGTGAAAATAGTGCGATCAACGTCAGTCGAAGCTTTGTACGCTGATAAATTGTTGCAACCAAAAGAAAGTTGTGTAGTAATACAAATTAAATTGTTTTTGTAATTTTGTTGGTTTGTAATCATATACATGTATCCACATTTGTATATGTTAATCGATACACTTATTTCGTAAAGACTAGTTAATGTTTCTACGCAAGCATGTTACATCTTCGGCCACATCTACACTTTCTATCAGGTAAGACAGTGTCAAATGCTTGCCTATCTAGCATAAAAAAATACCCGTGTAAGTCGACGTTCTCGCGAAATATTAATCTCCTTAACCAAAGAAATTAAAAGTAGAACCACAATTCAAAAGAAATTAGCCAGTAATGTTTTGTGAAAATTGTCAATTGATCGATAAATTATAATACCACAATTTACTAGCGGCGTCTATAATTATCAACATTAACTGGAAATTAAAATATCCGTTTTCTTTTTCAACAACCCTGAAAAGTTATTGCACGTAAACAAATAAGACTGCAAACCGTTATCGAAGTTTTACGAGAACGTCGAACCGCAACGACCGCATCATCATCACGCGACGTTGTATGTATGAAGTTTGTATGACTGCTATCGAACGTGCCTTGTCCCTTCTATTTTATTATTGACTTGCCGTGTCCCGCGTATAGAAATAAATGAAAACATAAATATATGCCAATAGCCGTGCCCCGCGGCTTTGCCCGCGGTTATCAAATTAAAAAGTAGCCTATGTATTTATCTTAGGTATAAGCTATGTACATTCCAAATCCGTCCACATGTTTGGTTTCAAAAACTCCACAAATTAACATACATATATAGAGTGAAAACATATTACCATAGTTAGCATCGCGAAGTCAGGTAAAAACGATCAAATTAAAAAATGTTCACATGCGCCCCAAAGAGGCACTCATGAAAGTTAACGACTCTGCTGCCAGATTCGCGGAATTACAGCCATCACGAGAAGAAACATCATGAACGCCTACCAATAGGATAACCTTGCAAAAAGAATACAATTTATGAATGAATAAATACGTACATAATTACATAATGAAATACCTAATTATGAGTCAAAGCAAATGCGACTGTGGACAATTTATTTACCTCCATGTGACAACGCACATGGCGTGATCTGTTTACCATCGTCGCTAACTGGAATGCGAGCGAATCTTGGACAGTGGCCAGAGAGGCCGACGAAACGGGATATTTACAATGGGTTTAGATATGTCTAGCAGGACGCTGAACCTGACACAGACGCACTTTTTTTATGCTAGCAAGACCACCATCTCACCTGATGGAAAGCGAAGTTGCGGCCGAAAGTACATATCCATTCTAGGCTTGAAGAACTAAAATAACACGCCTTTGACAGTAACGCGCTAAAAAGTACAATTTGCAGTACTTATGCAGTATTGAGGGGCAATGTTTCCAATTAAATTACAGGGCTTAATGAGATTTCACATCTAATATTTCAGGGTGAGGAACGCAGTGCTTTGCCGAGCAGGATTTTGATTTAAGTTCAAAACTCTGAGAGTCACGGAACTTTAATGGGCCAGCATGAAGCTTACCTTCAGGCGAGCATCTTGCTCTAGTTAAATAAAACCAAGTAAATGACCCAACGCTGAGGAGTTTATGATTCTAGATTAGCTAGATTATCAAACAATCAGGAATAAATGCAAGAAAGCCTTCAAAGCGCACCGCAACTGCACATAACCATAAATCGTAACAGACAATAAATCACTGTTTCTCACAACAATGCTACATTGTAGAAATATGCTCCCATTCCGATGATTTATACAGAGATAAGGTGACATCACAGTAGATAGTGGAATCGACACAAATTCTTAATTACAGGAGGTAACCGACCGACAGGCGACCTACATAGAAGTGCTGATCGATAAGACGTAAGTTGCATTGTACATTGGATATGGCTTACGTAAGATACGATTAAAGGTAATGAATGACACTGTGTTGAGAATGCAACTTTGGAACGAAATATTTGTGCTAACAATTTTAAGCACTTCGGTGTCGTTTGATATCGTAGAGACTGCGTCACCGTGAATATGGGTATACGCCCGTTGGAAAATGTAAGTCTTCTGGGTGGCAAGGTAGGACTTATAGTAAGGACGGTACCCCTTTGCTAAGTACTCGAATAGAGTCGAAATCTTTAAGACCACATTACACTATATTGTATATTGATTTTGTGTTTGTTTATTTTGTACACTATATTTTATAGTGATTGCCACGGTGCACGCGGTGGTAGTTCCTGTCACCGTAATTGCAATGGTTATGTTAATGGTTTTGGGCTCTATCTATCAAATGGCTCGGCCAATAATAAATATTGAACTTAATGGCCTGAAACGTTTGTAGATTGTCTGCATAACATCAATCCTTTACGTCTTTCTCTAAATCAATTCTCTTTAACATATCGCCGGTCTATATTTCTTAGAAAATGTGACGTAATCAAAACAACTGTCGCAACTTCCCTCGAACGATTCAAAAGTATATAATTACGACGGTGACATTTCACAAAACACCAAGTTAAAGTTATAATTAACCAAGTTCTACACAAAGAAATGGTAAAGTTGAATCTCTATTGTGACGGTAGCTGGTTATTTTTTTATGATTTTTTTTTATTATTTTTTTTTATTTGTGACAGGCTAGTTTTTTGTTCGTTTGACCACTATTTCACCTGATGGTAAGTGACGATGTGATCGAAGCTGGTAAACACAATAGACCTGGAATACGCAGGCTCTCAAGGATAACTGCCGGAACACCGTACCGTGTTTACCAAGCTTGCGAGAATTTGATTGTACCTACTCCGTAGTAGGTAGGTATTCTCATAAAAATCTGTCACCACGCAGGAAATGGTGTTCAGTAGCTATCGTTGAGAGCCAGTCCCATTATAACCAATAGTAAGCATATTTTGCTTACCATCTTAGACCACATAATCACTGACAAACAGGTGAGATCTTAGAGAATATAGATAAGAGATAGAGGTCAAACGCTAGCCTATCAAAGATAAAAACACAGTTTCAAAATAAACAAAACTGATTATTTGAAACTTGTGATTGTAAATCATGTGATTATAACGTAATATTTTGTTAGGTTATCAGATACAAATATTAGTTTTGTCACACAGTATGAAACATTCATGGAACGAAAGTTCATCACACTAATATGATAAAGGCGAAAATTTGTGTGTTAGGAACACACTCACAAATTTGTTTGTTACTTCTTCACGCTCAAACGGCTGGACTAATTTTGATGAAATTGTATGGAGGTAGCTGACACAATGGATTAACACATAGGCTACTTCTTATCCTGGAATTCCCGCGGTTCCGGGACTTACGCGGGTAAAACTTTAGAAAGAAAGAAAGAAAGAAAATATATTTATTTGTGACAATAAACACCTAACAGCAATAAAATAGAAAATAAAATAAATAGTAAAACATAAAAAATAAATGGTGCCATTGCCACAAATCGGCTCGAACTCAGCATAAATGTTGATCAAAAGATCAGCGCTGGTCTTCCGTTGGGACCGGATTTGTTGTGACGACACGGACTACCTACAATAACACAAACGACTCACAATAAAACAATAATAATAATAATTTGAGTAACAAAATTACAACAAAAAACAAAAACAAATACATTAATAACTACTACATTTACTATTCGTTCTATAATAAATAATTATATATATATATATATATATATTTATATACAAATAATGGTGTAAACGTTATTACAATTTATAATATTTTATATCCTTTTTTTTTCTTTAGTGACTATTGTTGAAATGATGTCCCAAATAGGAGAAGTATCTCAATTCGACTGTTTTTATTTATGTTTGTTACCTCAGAACTGTTTACAAGGTCAACCAAATTTAATTTTTCTTTATTTATTTGGAAGCTGGTGCTTCCCATTTAAATTTGATCTAAATCTGACCTGTGGTTTTTAGTTATCCTTAATAATGCATATTTAATTGATCTTCTTGATCAGATTAAATGAATTTCGAAGATAAAGCTTTGAAGTCAGTTTTTTAAAGCTTATGGTGTTTAAAAGTGCACATTCAATTGTTATAGTGTTCATGTTGAACATAATAAATTCTTTTCAACAGACAAAACAAAAAATTCCACAATTATGAATAGTGATTGCGATAATGGTTTTCAATGGAAAGTTTGAAATTCATTAAATCATTAGCTAAGAATTACTGTGTCTGTCTGTATTAACAAACGTCTCAAATGTTGATATAAGGCTTTTGTTTAAATAATACACAGTTATACACACATACATAAAGGCTAACATCCAGATACTACTTCGAGTTCAAGCTCAAACTTCCACGTGACGACTTCTATTTTTAACTCCCTAAGAAAAAGAAAGGTATTATAAATTAGTAGCGTGTATCTGTCTGTGGTATCGTAGCTCCCTAAAGACTGGGCCGATTTTGAATTATTTTATTTTTGTTTGAAAGGTGACTTGATCGCGAGTGCCCTTAGCTGTGTTTGGTGAAAATCGGTGAAGCTGTTTTTTTAGAAATAGCGTCGTCGGTCGTAGGCATTTTCAAAATTTTCATTATTTATGCCCTTTGTTTGAGAAGTCCGAGTATTTACTCATGAATTATCTCTGAATATTAGTAAGAGTACTAAGTAATTAATGTTGTGTACGGCTTGAAACACGTCTAAATTTCGACTTACTTTGTAGTCGACTAGAGTACTAAGTAGTTAAATAAACTCTGGACCCAAGTAGACGTAACTGTGTGCATGGAGTTTGCTAGGGCACAGTACACTATGGGTATACTATGCAATATGTGAGCGCGCACATCACTATTATTCCGCGCGGCGGCGCTTCAAGGGGTTATATTAAGAATACATAACTTTAATGGGCAAGCGTGACGCTTATCATCAGGCGAGCGACTGGCCCGTCTCGCCTCTTAATAATATAAAAAAAACATTTTCTTTTTGGGTTTGAAACAATTTTGTTTCGATATTTTTTAAGAGAACAGTTAAGAGGTATATTATACAAGTACATTCACTACACAAAGGACATATTCAGATTTTTTTAAAGCGTCTTTAACAAAATTTAAACAAGGATAATCACGCGTAGCTTTGTGTAAGCGTCTATGATAAAAATTATGTCATTAAGCCTTTATGTGCAAAAATGTATGGGGATTAGTGGATAGCAGGACGCAGGGTGTGTACTGTGCCCTATCCAAAAGCCATACGTTTTTTAAATATTCTGTTCATTATGTGCAAAGCCACGGGATAAAAGTAGTTATTTTGAACTTATCGAACAAGATACGAATCAATCATACCTACTTAACAATCATATTAAGATGACAACCGCTATCTAATCTACAAGTACTTATACAAGTTTCCTACACATTTGTTAATCGTTATCAATCAATATAATAATCTTCAACAAAGAGTTCTTGAATTTTTCGTGATTTATTTATTTATTTATTTATGAACACCAACATAACATACACTATTACAATCAACATATTTAAAAGAATTTTTACAAGTTAAGTGTCATTATAATTATAGGTGAAGACTACATTCAATATTTTTTGCGAGATTACATATAAAATAAATAGATTATAACAACACATTAATTAATTAATTTAAAATTACAAAAAGGCAAAAATTTTAATCATAAAAAATAATATAAACAATGGATTACAAAAAATAATATTATTAAAACAAGTTATACATATAAAATTTATACGATGGTGATTATATATTTATGAATTCATTTAAATTAACAATACAAATATTAAAATGATACATTCTACTATATTGATCCTTGTTCATTATTAGTATCACAGACGCTCATTCTAAACCTGCGGATATTGATGTCAAAAAGGTCTACATCCTTCGTCCTCGTAATATTATTAAATTGCGTTTTACTGCGTTACTCGACATAAACAATGTTATATTTGAAATTTATACATATTATAACCAAAAACGTATTTGAATTTTGAAACAAAAGACTCTTAAGGACTCTTTGGTTTCTTCTTTGGTCTCTTTGGTTTGGTACATTTCTAGAAAATTCTTCCAGCAATATGAGTATACAGGGGGATTTGTAAAATACCAGAAAGCTCTTAAATTCTGATTACTATTCTAACCCTTAGCTCATTTAGCTCTGCGACTTCCGAATGCTATATTTTCTGTAATAATAATAAAAATAACTGATGTATTCCATACAATCTATAATTAAAATGTCTCGCAAAGAACATCATCGGCGGCGCGCCTCGCCTCGTAATATGCACGCCAACGCCAATTGACACTTAAGACTTAACAGAGAAGATAAATAACATATTTTCATATATTATTGTACCAAGAACGTATTTTTTATGTATAAAAAGAGTTTGTTGACAATTCAATTAAATAGCGATGGCAGATAACGAAATTATGATAAATCACAAGATATAACAAACAAATAACAGATAAAGAATTTCACACATAATTAAATTGATTAATCAGAATATTTACACGGATTGAACAACTACAAATAATTTGTTCTTTGGGTGTACATGAAGGCTAATTTGCTCGTCCCTTCTAACGGTCTGGGTTCTAGTAGAAATACCCCAAAACTAGTTCGGCAGACTATCATCAGACAACAGAGAATTCGGTCTTCAAGGTTAAGGAGACGCTAATAACAGATGGTATCGAGCGTACATAAAGACACCTGACCGTGGACCGTGGCTTGAGATCAAGGATGTAGCCTATGTATGTAAGGTAGGACGCCTCTACTGGACATCTGATCTGGCTTTCAGTAACAGTAGGTGCGGTTTTGCGGTGATGGTGGTGAACGGAACTGATGTTTGAGTACAAGCATGAAGCGATTTAAAGGTGCACTTAGAACAGGTGCTTCCGCTCTTAAACTTTCTACTTCCTGTTACTGATCTTCATGTAAGAGGAATTTGGTAATTGTAAAGAGTTAGTCTATTGAGTTGGTCGCGGTGATGTTCTGTCATATGTTGCATACACACTTTAAACGCAAGCAAAGCAAAAAACCCGACTTCACCGCTTTATCTTCGGAACCCTTAATTAGATTAAATTAAATAAAAAAGCATTACTAGGGATAACTCAATAACTACTGGTCAGATCTTGATCAAATTTAAATGGGACCACATGGAAAGCACCAGCTTTCAAATTAAAAAAGAATCATCATATCGGTTCCTAGTAAGAAGTTCAGAGGTGAAACAAATAAAAGAAATACAGTAGAATTGAAAACCTTCTCCTTTTTTGAAGTCGACTCAGTTTAAAACACTACTTTCGCGGACCACAAACATGAAGCCGCGGGCACATTCAAGATAGACACTTATGTTCCATCGTTTCCACTCCGGTACTCGAAAAGCAGTGTGCAAAAAATATTGCAATACATAAATACCAACAGAAAGACTCAAGTGAAAGGAAACTTTACTTTTCGAATAAAGAACTGATAAAAACTGCACGACTTTAAAAGGTGAAAGGAATATCTCCAATCTACCGAAAACATTTTCACGTTTGAAAATAATGATAACAAACCCTAACAGTATCACGGAGCGAGCGCATGTCGCGTGCGCCTAGTGTGGTGGTAATCATTTATCAAGGCTCACCCAGTAACAAATTTTATACCCGAGCCTCTATAAGAGGCTGTAAATACATAAACGGTAAGACTTTTACTGGGTGGCATTATGGAGAATGACTCGTCATAATCCTTATTGTCCGATGCACACGACCTACTCAGATAAGGGCTTGGGAAATCATTTTTGAACATATACAATAAATATATGAATGCCGTAATCTTTCTTAAGGTGTAGGGTTATTTGTAAAATACCAGAAAGCTTTTTTTTTTTTTTTATTCTGGATAGGCAAGCATTTGACCGCCATCTCACCTGATGGAAAGTGACGATGCGGCCAAAGATGGAACATGCTTGCCTAGAAGGTACCTATTCACTCTAGACTTGAAGACACCCAGATTATATTGTTCAGGAAACAAAGACGCAGGCAATGAGTTCCACTCCTTCGCTGTACGGATGATGAACGTAGAAGCAAAGCGCTTCGAGCGAACTGGAGGTATGTCAACCATAAATGGATGACGTTTGACAGGTTGTCTTGTTGTTTGATGGTAAAACGGGCATGGAGGAATTATATCATGTAATTCCTGAGCACACTCTCCAAAATGTAGGCGATAGAATACCGATAGGCTTGCTACCTTACGTCGGTGACCAAGACTTTGCAGTTTTGACTCAACTAGCTTACTATCGCCAATGAGTCTTTTGGCTCGCCGGTCAATTGACTCAAGAGCTTCTAGCTGGTACTTTGCAGATCCATCCCAAAGGTGGCCGCAGTACTCCATACATGATCGGACTTGAGCTTGATATAAAATTAGAAGCTGCGCCGGTGTGAAGTACTGCCTGACCTTAGCAAGGATACCCAGCTTCTTAGCAGCCAGTTGAGCTCTGGCTTCGATATAAGTGCCAAAGTTGAGATTCGACGATAAGGTAACGCCAAGTAGCTCAAGCTTGTTAGCTACCGGTATTGGCACATCTTGAAAGGTTGGAGACAAATGAAAAGGTCTCCGTTTGGCGGAGAAGAGACACGCCTGTCAGACCCTAATTCGTATTCTAACACTTAGCTTTTGATGCTATTTCTTCTAAATGCTATAATAATTAAGATCATGTATTCTATACCCATGATGAACAGTTGTATAAAACACAATATCCCGCAGTGGTTCGTGGTGGGCAATAAAGGAAGGTCAAAATGGCCGCGTTTATAATTACCCTAATATTATTGTATTTTCAATTATTTATTGTGTTATAAAATGTAATGTTTTAATTAATGAATTATTTTTTACCGGCTACGAATTTAACCTGTGGAACTTTTTGCCTCAAATAGGCGTAGATCATACCGTTTTACCGGTTCTCGAATTCATATTGCAGCCTTTCGCTGCCACGAATTATCTTCAATTGCATATTTATTCCTCAAATGCTCGTTGCTTCAACAATATAAGTATCGTAATTTAAAAAAAAAGTCAACGGTTTGCGATTCGGGAGTGCGGCGGAAGTAAAAACTTGAACATTAACGTTGTGAACAGCAGGAGCAGGCATACATTTTCCCCGCGCTGTAGAAAGAGAGGGGATAATACTTCCTCTCCTACGTTACGCCCGCGCCGCGCCGGGGCGGTCTACTCTCCCTCAGTCTTAAGAATTTTCGATCAGGTCACGTGTCCTGACGCGAGTTTAACATTTTTTACCTATCCCAAAAAACGTGGACAACGCCGCTAAAGAAGTTTTCACTACAAAAATATTATCGAATAAAAAAATGCATATTTGATGTTGAAGTGAAGTTGATAACAAGAGGTGATGGGGACCCCACAGTTTTAGTAGTAATGTAGTGTGTAAACATTTGACTACGCTAATAAGACCACCAACGTAGCATAAGTACCTAGACACCACTGAGTCACCCACGTCCGTAGGAGGATACCCCTTAAGTCTGACTCCCTACACGTGGTCCCCGGGTGGTGCTAATCAGGTGACATTTGAGAGGTGGTAGAGCATTTTGTGAGTTGCTCGCCTGGCTTGCTACCAAAGTAGCTTACCACCATCAAGTTGAAAGTCTGCCGCCAAGCCAAATACGGTGTTCCGGCAGTTATCCTTGAGAGCCTGCGTATTCCAGGTTAGTGTGTTTACCAGCTTCGATCACATCGTCACTTACCATCAGGTGAGATAGTGGTCAAACACTAGCCTGTCACAAATAATAAAAATAAAAAAAATCACCTAAGCCACTCATCATGTAGCCTCCACGTAATAAACTCCTATCCATCAATATATCTCTTCATCAATGCCTACCAGCAACACCACCTAACCTTGGACCCCCAATATAGGATGACGTCCCTTTGGCTCAGCCTATATCACAGTAAATCATGAACATGCGGTACATAAGGGCAATCAGATAATGTAAAGAATGGTATAGGAATGTTTTCAGTAAACATACAAGTAGTTTATCATATACAAACATAACAGCGAAGTGCAATAATGTTTAACAACAAGGTCGACGTGATTACGGATGCATAAAGCAAAGTATTAGTGTTCTAGCATTAGAGCACAATAAAGTTATCATAACTCTTGATGATGACTTTAAGTGGATTGTCAACTAACGGTTGTTTATACACGTGCCTTTGATACTAGATAATGCACTAAAAAAAGTATGTTTCTTAAAGTGAAAACTTCTTTAGCGGCGCTGTGCACTTCTTTGGGGATGGGTAAACAATGTTAAAATCGCGTCAGTACTCGTGATCTGTTCGAAAATTCGTAAGACGGAGGGAGGAGAGGAAGTAATATCCCCCTCTTTTTCTACCGCGCGGCGAAAATGTATGCCTGCTCCTGCTGTTTACAACGTTAATGTTCAAGTTTTCACTTCTGCCGGCGCTCCCGGAGTGCACCCCGTTGTTTTTTTTAATATTATCACAGAAATTTTATAAGTGCGTAAGTTTGAGAGTGTGTTTGCATGTTTGTTACTTCTTCACGCTCAATAGGCTGGACCAATTTTGATCGAATTTTGTATGGAGGTAGCTGACACCCTGGATTAGCACATAGGCTACTTTTTATACCGGAATTCCCACGGGTGCGGGACTCACGCGGGTTAAACCGCACGGAACAGCTAGTTAGGGTTTAAACCCTAATTAGCTGTGTTAAATTATTTTAAACGCAAGCAAATCTTCAAAAAATCTACATCATCGCTTTATCTCCGAAACCCTCGATCAGGTCTTAACAATTTTATATGGGACCAACTTATCACCATACCACTTGCAAACGAAGTCTTTATTAGTAATTGTGACGAATAGAGAATTTCTACCTCTTTTTGAAGTTGGTTTAAAAGGGTCTTATTGTAACCCAATTCTCAAGTCAATATTAAAATAAATAACATTAATGTTACGTTATCTAACAGTCTTAAAAATAATAATTGAGAGATAGATCCGTTCCTAGCGCGCATTCTTTACCACTTTCGATCACATCGTCACTTACAAACAGATGACAAAGAGGTCTAATACTTGCCAATCAGATGAAAGAAATATCTAGAAAATGATGAACATGCTATTTGGGATTTTTATATACATTTCACAAACAACAAACGAAACAATAATCAAGTTTATTTATCGGAGTTTTGCCGCGAAAGTGAAAAAATGGCGTTGTTGCTGTCGTTTAATTTTCCAAAACCTGTGATTCTTCGAGTGTCAATGTGTAATAATGGTGGATTATTAAACGTTAATACTTAGTAAACCTGCAAAGTGTAGGCAAATCATACAAAGTTGAAAAACGTGATTTTTGCCTTCGCTCCAAAACTCCAATAGAGGTTCTAGTAAAGTTTCTACCACTTTACTAGGGCATGACTTGACTAAGACTGAACCTTGACTTTTTTACTTGACTTTGACTGTGACTTGTGACAGGATATTTAATATGAAATACACTTGAAATATAGTATTGCTTGACTCTGGCTAAATGCACAAGATTGCGAAGCCAAAATTAAATGAAAAAATAAAGTTCATTTAACCTTCAAGTACAAACACACATCGTACGTTTCATTGATCGGTAAATTGATACTATTCAATGGAATAAATGTCCTCTATACATTAATAGACTAAATGACCAATTGTCTCAAAGGCATCGTTTCATCACTACAATGTGCGATCGATCTTGTTGGATGTTTTCATCAAAGAGTGATAGATATGCTAAACAATAAATTTTGGTTAGAATTTAAAGGGTCCTAGACAAGGTAATATATATGGGTAAGCAGTCGATTGTATAATTAAACGCAAGCAAAGCTTAAAAAAACTAGAGATCAGATCTTAATCAAATTTCAATGGGACCACATGGAAAGCACCAGCTGCTAAATAAAAAAAATAATCATCAACATCGGTGCACAAAGAAAGAACTTATGAGGTAACTTTTAAAGTCGGTTAAACGAGAACATCGTCAAAGTATAGTCCACAGGATAAGCATTATTGACGATATTTCAAGAACTACTGATCAGATCTTGATCAAATTTAAATGGGACAATTAGAAAGCTACATCTTTCTAACTAAAAAAAAATATTTCGAAATCGGCTCACGTGGAGAGAAGCTATAAGGTATCACACATAAAAAAAAAATACATTCGACCTGAGTACCTCCTCCTTACTGGTCCTCACGGCTAGAAACAAAATATTTTGCTATATAAACGCAAGCATAACATTATACGCATCATTACAATGTGTAATAATGCCTAAGAAAAAATATAATTGGAGAATCTGAACAAAAAAGTAATAAGAATAGTAATTTAAAAAACCAAGTCTAATTCATAAAAAAAAATCGCTACTAAGCAGCCGCTTCAGTTTATTAAATATTATTAGATAGATAGATAGATAATACTTTATTGATCCACTTTAAAAGATGTGATAAAACAAAGGTAACAAACAAGCTTATACGTAAAGTATCACAACAGGCGGCCTTATCACTAATAGCGTCTCTACCAGGCAACCTTATTAGTGGTACGGAATCAAAGGGTTTCGTGACGGAATTTTAACTGGAGGACTACCACAATGACATTGTCTTAGTATTATTGAACTAAGACAGCTTTATGAGGTTGTGGTAATGCCCCAGGCCATTGTTGACACACGATACCCATGTGAATGTTGACAAACGATTGTTAAACGTAAGCAAGATACACTCTAGGAAAATGACATGTTTACGAAATCAATAAATATTGAATCAATTCTCGCCTCTAGCGACTGGTTTATGTTTTTTTTTTTTTTTTGTTTGTCCGCCTTTATTCCTCCGACATAGATCGGAGACATTTTTTGGCTAAAACATATTGTATAACACGGTTTGCTTTTTTTTTTTTTTTAGGTATTAGATACGGTTTTGTTATTACACTAATCGTATCTTCCAATACTGTTTATTTAGTAATATTGCATTTAATATTTACATTATTGTGTGCTTATGTAGTTATGTATTTATCAAGTATGACAATTATGATAAAAATGTATGATAAGTGTGGCAGTATATTATTATTATATATATATATTTTTTTATTTATTTCTCTTTTTTTTTGTTTTTTTTTTTTTATATTATTATTATTTTTTATACTGGCTGGTTTATGTTTGGAAATATCTCAACAGAATTCGAATTTTTATACTTGACTGTAAAAGCTGATAGAAACTATGTAAAATGACTATGATTAGTTGCTTTTAAAACAATCACTTTTAACATACATTCATATAGTCATACCTCATTCCCATTGGGGTAGGCAACGACCACATCTCCAAACCTGCTACGATCTTGACGAACATCTTTTGCTTCCACTACATTTACGAGTCTTTTCTTACACGCTCGTTGGTTGCGGGTACTTTTGACCTGGCATTTCATTAAGCAATTTTCGTCTATCGAGATACATTCCTACTATTTATACTCGCCTTATAAATCTGCTTCTTCTCTCTCTCATAAATCACATTTTGTTCATCCAAATAGTAAATATCATGAACATAATAAAGTATAATGGATGACTATTGTTTTATTTGGCTTGTGTGGTAGAGATCGGTCTTACAACAAAGCGAACTTTGGACAGTTTTATATATTTTTACTATGGTTTTAATTCCTATTTGTAAGCGTTAAATATGTTTAACACTAGAGCGCACGCGCCCTTTTTTCTTACATGTATGCACGCGTGCTCTACCATAGTAGAAAAAGGATATAATATTATCTTTAAAATGAAGTGTGGATTAAAAAAAAACAACGTAATATGATGAATATGTGTATAATAATAGTTCTATTCTCTATTTATTACTTACTTCTTAGTGTACACCTTCGCCAGATGCAGTTTTTTTTTTAATAAAAAACATATACATCCATGGTATAAGGCTAAGGTTGTCTGGAAGAGATTGCTTTATGCGATAAGACCGCCTATTGTGAAACCTCTTTAAGATTTATTTATTTAGTTCGTTTTTAAGATTTTTGTATTGTTTTTTCAATAAAGAGTAAATACTCTTTATTACAATACAAATGTATTGTATTGTAATAATTATATACTATATTAATTAAGAAATAAAGAAAACGAAAGAACTTAAAATTTTTGTTGTATTTACTTCGCTTATGAACTTATAATAGAGACCAATAAAAAAATTAACAATTTTGGCATGTTTCATGGTGTTCGAAATGAATACATAAAAATATATAGAACCACCCTGGGGTTGTATTTATAACATTCGATACACAACAAGACCTGATGATCAGGACATTCCACTTCACACAGCGATTACACCATTTTTTTGTGTATTGATTTCGGGCTCGTGGACATTATTGTGCGAGTTGTGAGAGAGGTACTTCATCTCCAGAGGATGAAGAAGAATCGCTGTTTACCTGCTCAGTTGCGCAATTTTGTAGGCGTGGCTTACCTGAATGCGCGGGGGAGGGGGGAACTCAAAAAAGATCTCATACCACGCAGTTGACTGGCCTCCTTCTACTATAGTAGAGCACGCTTGCACTCTAGTGTTAAACATACCTAAAATACAACAGAAACAACTGCTTTTAAAATGGCAATATGACCTTTGAATATCAATTCTGTCTAGCTTATGTAAATCTTCAACTGAAGCAAGAAACTGAAACACTCGTAATGTGGTTACATGTAAACGTAGACCGTTTGAGAAAATAGCATACCTTCGGCCTTGAAGGATCTACGCCGCAATACTCAACACTGTAAATGAACTAACAATGTGGCTCGGTATGTACCTAATGGATACTAATTGTTTTAGTATATTAGTATCGACGTCCACGTAATAAAAACCTCACGAGAGCCTTTACATATGGATTAGATAGTCACCGGCTAAGAACTGGATCGTATCACACCAGCTTAGTCTGAATTATTCTAAGCACGAACCTAATATTTGCAGAAAATGTTTCCCTGACATCATCCTATATTGCAGCACATTTTCCTTCAAAGGATTTTCTCTTATATGGAGAACAAAAGATATGATGTGATCTTATACAAATATCTAAAGATGTCATTGATATCGTAAGATTTTAACAATTCCTTAGTGTAAATCTCTTCCAAGTATAATATTTATCTGTCATCAAGTCTTACTATATTTGAACGGCTACGGAACGAGATAACAATAGAGCTCTGTCAATATATCCTCGTTAATCAAACTGAACGAATCCAGTTTCAGATCCATTCACATTGTCCTTGAAGAAATCGTGATATCATGACTGACAAATTAACGAGGTGTGCGAATGCAAGTATGTTTTTGCCCGTCAAGTACGAGCACTCTTTTTTGTTATAATCATCATTTGCAGCTCATTTTGAGGCGACTGTTAGGAGTGGCCTTTACTCACAGCGAGTCATATATAATCCACGGAATAGGACCACTATAATGCTCTGTAGCATACGAAGCGTCGCCAAGCTGAGTCAGAGCGGTTGATGGATTGGACGACGTTTGTTCTAGAATTTGTGATTTTTGAACATGCCGCTGTTATCGAGATGTTATCAATAACCGTTTCAGCCTTTTTTACCGACTATCCAAAAAAGGAGGAGGTACTCAAGTTTGAAAGATGTTGCTTTCTAATTGGTCCCATTTAAATTTTTTTGGGGGCTGAGTCACCCACGTCCGTAGGAGGATACCCCTTAAGGTGACGATACCAGAATTTCAACTAAAATGCGTGTTTTTGTAACCGTTTTACTCGGCATTCATAATAAAACCAGATAAATAAAAATATTTTTCGTAATTTGTGTGATACGATAAATGACGCCTTCTTCTTAGAATATTCATAACGTTTTTCAATATAAAGGAAATAAATATCAAATCTCATGCAAATAACATCAATTTGTGTTTTTGTAACCATTTTGTTCCGCCATTTTATATCAAAACACTGTGAAAGTTATTTCATATACGTATATTTACTAGACAAATGATGTCTTCAGCTTATTTTTTTTTATTTGAGGCGCATTTTCACAAAATTTGAATAAAACCATTAAAAATCAAAGATTGCCACGCGCGACCTTGCGTAACCGCCACGATGTAATTCACGCAATATACACCTTTACGTGCAAAAGTGTAAGGGGGATAATTGGCTGTGGTTAAAAAAGGTGCTCGCATTGACGTATACCAGCCCCTTAAGTCTGACTCCCTACACGTGGTCCCCGGGTGGTGCTAATCAGGTGACATTTGAGAGGTGGTAGAGCATTTTGTGAGTTGCTCGCCTGGCTTGCTACCAAAGTAGCTTACCACCATCAAGTTGAAAGTCTGCCGCCAAGCCAAATACGGTGTTCCGGCAGTTATCCTTGAGAGCCTGCGTATTCCAGGTCTAGTGTGTCTACCAGCTTCGATCACGTCGTCACTTACCATCGGGTGAGATAGTGGTCAAACACTAGCCTGTCACAAATAAAAAAAAAAAAAAAAAAATTTGACGATGTTCTCGTTTACCTGACTTCAAAAGTTACCTCATAACTTCTTTCGTTGTGAGCCGATTTTGATGATTATTTTTTTATTTGTAAGCTGGTGATTTTTATGTGGTCCCATTGAAATTTGATCAAGATCTGATCTCTAGTTTTTGAGTTATAGTCAATAATGCGTGTTTAATACATTAATCTGATCAAGGTTCCGAAGATAAAGCGGTGAAGTCGGTTTCTTTAAGCTTTGCTGGCGTTTAATTATATTTTATAAAACCAGGAGTATATGACTAAAAATTGCACGAGATACCTCTAAGCCACACACGCACTTTTATCAAACTAAAAGTCATTATGTATGTCTTTTTCTTAAATTCAATGCAGTCCTACAGTTTCCACATGTGGTGTGATAGCCACATTAGGGGTCGCTGGGCTGATACCTTTGCCTATGTATAACGTTTTCACTGCTAACAAGCTAGTCTGAATTGTATATAATTTGGTAGGGAGACAGTTCCGATATGTTCTATTTATATCACAATTCATCATCATCACGAACGTAGGTGAAGCTACATACATCCGGTCCAGTTGTGCATTACATTTTTACGAGAGAAGGCGCATTGCTGATCTTGGATACCTACACAACATTGCAAATAGCTCGGTCGATTGTCCAGAACTTTTGAAGCGTATCGGGCTGCATGCACACGTGACGTCTAGGCGACCATGAAGCCTGTACGTCCCAGGAGCTAATACTAATTACAGACAAAATTCTTACCAAATAAGAGTGTGTAGGTCCTTCAACGAGCGTTGGGCGGAATACGGTTTTGACCTGTACAACACACCTAGCGGTCAAATTAAATGATTGCTTACTAGCGCATTCTTTAATGTTTAATATTTTCCTATTTAACCTTATGATGATGTTGCAACTTTATGATGAATGTTGAATTTATTACTTTCTTTTTATTTCTTGTCACTTAAGCGATATTGTATCGGCATTAATTTACGTCTACGTTTACAGTTATATTTAACATAACTATGTTTATAAGTGGATATTTTTAAAAGGCTTTCATGACGTATCAGTGTATCTATATTTTGTAACTAGCTGTAAGTTTCCCTACAATAAATAAATAATAAAAAATAAATAAATACTTTATACTTTGTAATACTCTCATGAAAGATTCAACGTCGCAGACTTATTATATCCTTTATAATCAATGTATTGTGATGACCACTGTAAGCAGCTGCACACAAGACTCGCCGCATAATAGGAGACTATGACGTAGGCGACGCGAAGTAGGTGTATTTACGGGACAAAAAGACGCCTGTTACATAATGTTCTGTTTAAGAGACATGGACGTACTTTGTCACAACACGAACTTTACATACAATAACGATATTTATAAAGGCGTTGAGCAACATTTCGCAATATACAGAAAAGTGTAGAGTTTTGTTCACGTAACTTTTTAAACTGATGCGCTTTTTTTTCACAATTTAATATAAGATACTTGTTGTTTCCAGCGGAAATAGCCCGAGTAAATGAAAAAGAAAATATCGAATCGCATTGTGAAACTAAACGCTATGTTCGCTGATCGCCCTCTTTTGTCTAACTGTTATTGAATCCACTACACACAACAAAAATCATCAAAATCGGTCCAGTCGTTTATGAGGAATTCAGTCACATACACACGTACAGAAGAATTATATATATAAAAATAGTAGGTACGTTGATAATGTAACAAAATAAGTTACTTTAGTTAGTAGCAACTTTTATGTATTGTTTCAAAAATATTCCGCGTTGGAAATGTTTCTTCTTCGGCCTCATCTTCTCTTTACATCAGGTGAGATAGCAGTCAAATACTTGCCATTAAAAATACAGATCTCTTTCATCAAAAGCCTTTGCTATTTCAATACTTATTTACAAACACAGAGCATCGTGGTTACAAAGATAATTTGAACGTAGATTTGAGGGGACTATAATATGCGGCCATGAATTCCTGACCCTTCTCGTAACAGAATTATCTGGCCTATGACGTATGTAACAAATTCGTATGTTTTGTATAAACAGAATTCCTTGCGTTCAAGAAGATAAATAATAGTAGAAGAAGCAGATAAATAATTGAAAGGCTTTGCGTTGCTTATATATAATACGTTTATCTCTTTCTAATTTGATGGGAGTATATGTAAAGTCTGATTTTTACATCTCAGGCTTATATAAGTTTGCGTATCTTTTTAAAGATTACTTGCACATAATTCAAATTTCGTTTGTTCACATGGCCCCAAAGAGGCACTCATAGAAGTTAATTTTTCTACTGCCAGATTCGCAAAATTACAGCCATCTCGAGAAGACCCTGGCAAAATAACTCGGCAGTGCGTTTTTTTTATACACTTAAATGACTAATACAAGAACTTATATCAAACTACTAGGTATATCTATAATATGTAGTCGCCAGAAAGCGCTTGTGCATTTTGCATCCATGCATTCTTGTCATTAATGTAGCCAATCATTTTATTATAATCTTTCTTAATTAATGCCCGTTTTGTTAATAGTTTAAGCTTTCCCAGTGGTAATTCAGTAACAATTTTAGTAATATTATTGTAAAATCAAACCCTATTTGCCATAAAAGATTAATTCGTTTTGGTTAATCTAAATGCGCGCATGTCAATTTTATGCTTACATCTAGTCAATTTAATTCAAATGCTCTATAGGCAAGTATTTCACCACTATTTCACCAGATAGAAACTGATGATGCAGCCGAAGATGTAGCATGCTAACATTTTGTCTAGTACCTAAAATTGCGATTGTATTATTATCTAAACTCTTTTTTTTTCTCTTATTTGTTCAGGACCGAGACATCCAACCAATCGGCCGGTAAATAGATAATAGTCTAGAACGTCGCGCGTAATTACTACGCAGTTGGTTTCGCGTGCATCGAGTCGCGAGCGAACATGTATTATCAGTTGTTTGCTTGTGGATCGATGGTCTTGACGTAATGACTATGGAAAAATTATAATAATAAAAATAACTTACTTGAAGTTTATTATTAGTAACCAGCTATTTTATATGATTGATAGGCAAGCATGTGACCACTATCTCACCTCATGGGAAGCGAATACAGCCGAAGATGTTCATGCCTGCCTAGAAGATACCTATTCACTCTTGACTTGAAGATAGATTATACCGTTCAAGAAACTAAGACGCGGGCAATGAGTTCCACTGCCTCGCAGTACGGATCATAAACGCAGAAGCGAAACGCTTCGACCCAGCTGGAGGTATTTCAACCATAAATGGACAACGTTTGAATGTTTGTCTTGTTTTTAGATGGTAAAACGGGCTTGGGGGAATTGGCTTGAATAATTCCTGCGCATACTCTCCGAAATGCAAACGATAGAAAACCGATAGGCTCGCTACCTAACGTCGGTGATCGCGACAACAGTTTCCGACTCGACCAGCTTACTATTACCAATGGGTCTTTTGGCTCGTTGGTCAATGGATTCCAGAGCTTCAAGCTAGTACTTGGCAGAGCCATCCCAAAGGTGGCCACAATACTCCATATATGATCGGACTTGTGCTTACAGATTTAAAAGCTGCCCCGGTGACAAGTACTGTCTGACTTTAGCGATGATGGCAAGTTTTATGGATGACAGTTGAGCTCTGGATTCGATGTAGGGACCAAAATTGAGGTTACATGACAAAGTGACGCCGAGGAGATCAAGATGGTTTGCTATTGGAATCGGTGCATTGCTAAAAGTCGGAGAAAAGCTGAAAAAGTCGTTTGGCGGAGAAAAGACACAAAAAATCATCCTGGCATGCTTTGCAATGCCACGTAAAGAAAAAAAGCATGGAACCTCTTTGACGTTTATAGTTGCCTAGGATTTTAAATACTAAAAACTTATTGACTGAATTATTACCTCGTCCATGTTTATGTTTGCCTAGTACTTTATCAAATCTGAGTGACGTATTCCTCCTGTCTATGAGAAAATTATTTTATTTTCATATTTTTTTTTTCGTTAATGTTTCGATGGTTTAATATTTATTCCGCTACAACTTTTTTTTTAACTAAAAAGTTTATAAGCAGCTGTCTGGATATTTTGTATAAGAGTTCTTTATACATATAAAGTAGGTGAGCATAATATGTATTTTTTTAGAAAATTCGTCTCAATAAAGTTTGCATGGAAGTCTGCTATGTTTACTTGTTAAACAGTCTGACAGACATTGAGTTACAACAGATTTTAATCAATGCTGAGGGGGAAACTCCGCAGAAGAATTTAATTTTAGAATTTTATTTGTATTTATTACAATATATATCTAATAAATAAAAACCTCGTGTTTGAGGTGTTTGAGTTCGAACTGTATGTATGAATAAAAAAGTATGAAAAATAAAATTATGAAGAGTGATTATTATGAACACAAATCGGTAGTAAGACAAAGAATAGGATTTAGAATTTTATGTGAGACAATATGGACCCACTTTTTCTTAACATGGCAATGCAATGCATGCTGGGTATAGCTAGTAAAGTATAATACACTAGCCGTGCCCCGCGGCTTCGCCCGCTATTATCAAGTTATAAAGTAGCCTATGTGTTAATCTCTAGGTATAATCTATGTACATTCCAAATTTCATCCAAATCCGTTAAGCCGTTAAAGTGTGAAGAGGGAACAAACATACTTACACACTTACAAACAAACTTTCGGATTTATAATATTAGTAGGATAGTAGGATAGTAGTCAATAGCTGATAACTGGTATTATAAACTGTCGCAGTTCGCTTGGGGTTTAGATACGAGTAGATACTGTTTCACCAACGAATTTTTATCTCATCGCGACGAGTGCACAATTCAAAAACGGTGATACGACAAAATATTTCAGTTTAAACTGGTATAATATAAAGTAAAACATGTCGAAATAGACGATAAATATGATAAGATAGTTATAGGTATACATAAACATTATGATTATTTAGATCACACTATAATATATATTGCAAATTCGAAAGATTGTGTATGTGTGCGTGTGTGCTGAGCGGCTGGACAGATTGGACTGAAATTTAGGGTTTTGGTAGCTTACACTGATAGCTCTATATATATATACAGAAATCAAACAATTATTATATAGAAAAAAAGATACAAGCAAGTAACCTCAAAAGTTATTCTCTATGAGGCTAAAGGTAAGCGCGAGATCTCAGTTCGACGCGAACGACTAGTATAATATGTACGGACTCGAAATAAATACGAATGTAACCAAAAATCCGTGTGTGTGTCGACCTCACTGCAAACTGTCACAGACAACTAAATAGTTACTAGGTGTATTGCCGTCGATTGTAGGACCTTTGGTGTATTGTGTGCGTGTAGCTCGCGTATGATAAGCGAAATTATTTTAGGAGCTTTGTGGTCAAATGATTGCTTATCGGGCATTAAAAAAAGGGTGGAGTGGTTTTTATCCATATTTTTTAAGTCCGTAATAATATGGTACTGCTGTAGAGCAGTACCATATTATATCTGTAGAGAGTAGGACAGAGTATATCTGTAGAGATATACTCTGTTTTTTTTTTCCATTTCTGACAAAATTACCAAATCTTTACTAATATTGTAAATGCGAAAGTAACTCTGTCTGTCTGTCAGTCGCGCTTTCACGCCAAAACTACTGAACCGATTTAAATTAAATTTGGCACACAGATAGTCTAGAGCCTGAGAAAGGACATAGGCCACTTTTTAATGCGAAAAAGGGTTGAAAGGGGGGGATGAAAAGTTGTATGGGAGTATCGTCATTTTTAGAGATAGAAGCTTGAAACTTATTTTATAGGCTGTTGATTCGATATAAATAAATATGACATTCAAAGTTTGTAAACGTTTTACCTTCAAGGGTGTAAATTAACAATAGGGAATAGAGAATGAAAGTTTGTAAAATATGGGGACGAAATCGCGGGCACAGCACAGCACAGAAGTTCATAATAAATTACCATCGAAGTTTAAAATAAGAAACCATTGAAATTGAAGTAAGTATCGGTCATCGTATTTTCTCAAATTATTGCTTTAAAAAGAAAAACAATTTCAATAAAAGACCGTGATTCATGACTTTCACAGTGACGTAACAACTGTTAAGTAATCTAGTTCGCGATCTAGTTCCAGGTCCACAACGAGTAACTCCAGAGTTATGTAAATAATCGATCTGTCAGTATCGGGGCCGCGTTGGACCAACGTTGGCCCATTGCCAAGTGTAAGGCTGCTGAAATCGATTGTTCACTCAAATTGGCCATTTGCCAAATTTTGAGCGCGAAATTGGATTTTCTGCTTAAAATTGAGTAGGTAAGGTTACAATTATCTTATCTTTGGGTCGTCTAAAAACGTCCTAGACCTACTTTCATCCGACAAACCGACTTTCACGATTTTATTTATAGTAGTATCTAGAGATAAATCACATTTTGTACCTACGTTTGTTAATACGAGTAAGTCGTAAGATGTTTAATCCAAGTAATAAAACGTATAATTTATTGGGAATTAGTAATTGCTCCCCGCGGCTTTACCCGCGTAAATTAAAAACACACATACAGAAATATTATCAAAAACTCGTTGAGTATATATAATGTATGAGAAAGTGATAATTGTCATTAAAAAATATATATTTTTCCCAATATTTAATAGATATTCTGCTATTTGGGCCGAGACCAACCCAACAAATCAAAGATCATAAAAATCAGTTCAGCCGTTCTTGAATTATAAATAGTGTAATTAACCCGACTTTGTTTTAATTATATAAGTAGAAGATTACGGACTTACTAGAACACTATGTACAGTAATGTACACTATAAAGGTATTCAAACAAAAATGATGATTAATCTAACGAGTATACAATCAATTTGGAATATCTTTGTGAACTGAGAAATTCTAGAAATTTGTTTACATTTTTTGGAGTTGATCAGAGGAATTCAGTCCTGCTATACCTGCCAAAACATACATCGAAAAGCTTTTTGAAATATGATGTCTACATTTCTTAGCAACAAAAAACACATTACACTCGTAGACTTAATGCTTGCTGGTAAAAAGGCTGTGAATGTTGAACTTACCTGAGCTGAGCGCAGTAGAATTGATGCGGTATAGCAGTCAGCACTCCCGCGCCGTCGCCGGTGTCATTGTCACATGCGCACGCGCCGCGGTGCTCCATGCGCTTCGCGAGGACCTCGGCATCGCGGACGATCTGACACAAAAAACTACGTTATGCGCTACGTGATACAATTTATTTTTGATTGCTATCGATAGTGTTATTAGTATAGATTATTATTTATTTCCTTAAACATAAGATTTTTGTTTTTAACGTAAAATGCACCTTTAGACCTTGGATAGATTTGTCCAGGCACATGGTCCTCTTATATATTATGACGTGCACATTAATATCATGTTTATGTAATGTACATGTTTAAGGTAATGAGATTTAACGTCTTTTTGCAATTCAGAGGCAATGCCGCCAGCATGATACCACTGGTAGTGGGTCTTGAGCACTTGAGTTACCGGTTTGAGTCGGTCTAGATTTTCTATGGATCCAGACTGCTGAAGTCACTTTGTTCCGCATTAGAATTTATTTTAATTGATTTAACGGATCCATAGCCAGTTTTCAGCTCCTACCAAACAATGTAAAACAAAGTGTTATCTTTTTTTTTCATTATTCAATATAGACAAACGTTTGAAACTATCTCACCTGATAGTAAGCGATGATTTGGTCGACATATTAATGACCATATTACCGCATATAAATTTATTAAATTTCATAGCTTCGATATCCCAGATCTTCATGAAAAAAAAAACGAAAAAGCAATTACTTATGCGAAAATGAGAATGTGTAAAATGATGATTATCAATTATTATTTCCAATATATATTTACTCTATTCTATGACTATGTAGAAGGTAGAGTCAGGAAGTTAACGTGTTTATCTTTAGAATCTAGAGACTGTGTGAAATGGTTATGTAGCATATATAGTAATATACGCGATCAAATTAAGTAAACCTAATAAAAGATGATAAATCCATTGAATAACAGTCACTAATACCTAATTAGTCGTATCATGTATAGTCTATATTTTGTAGTTATTGTTGACTCTACATGCCGTAAAATTTTAGTACTTTTTGATTAACCAGCTATACGCGGCATGCGCGCCACTTGACTAAATTATTACCTACGTTTGCCTATTAGGTACTTTACTAAATCCGTTTTGATGTGATAACGTCTTATAAATCTATGAACACCGGCTGCACGCACGAAAAAGTGACACGTTCCGCCTGTGTGTTTAGTATTATTTGTAGATTTTTTTCGGAACCATCATGATGTCCCCTATCTGTAGGTATAGGGTTATCAATTCATTAAGCCACACCCTGTATATAAAATATTAACAATAGTTGTAGTAGGCAGAGTATCTCGTAAATAAGCATGCGTAATGATACTGCAATGCGTAATTTACTTATTTTTGGAAGGAATTGAATGCCAAAAAATACTCCATAAAGGCGTTTTCAGACGGCGCATGCAATTTGAGATGCAGCCAAATTGAGCTATTAGATTAATTTCTGTAAAAAGGTTTATATTATGTAGCCAATTTTGGGATGTCCTTTAGCCATTCTGAGTGGTATAAATATTAGGAGTATCAGCTATGGTCAAAGTGCAGAGCAAATCTATCTAGTTGTATTTTTGTGTTTTTTTGCGAAGCACACTTTACACAAATATTATAAAGGCGCAAGTTCGTTCGTGTATGTTTGTTACTATTTCACGCACAAACGGCTGGACCAATTGTTGATTGATGAAATTTGGTATAAATATAAAAATCAATGCCACTTTTCGTTGTTATTTTATAACTCAAGAACGGGCTCACCTATCCAAACCAAATGTTTAGGCTTTGTTCGGACTTTTTAGAAGATGGTTTATGCGAAGTTTGCACAAAATCGGTCGAGCGGTTCTTCATTTATCACACCCGGGCGAAGCCGGGGCGGATATGTAGTTTGGTATATAAGTAGCTGACACCCTGGTTTAACACATAGGCTTTTTATCCCGGAATTTACGCAGGCCCGGGACTTGCGGGGTAGAACCGCGGGTAGAACCGCAGGGCACAGCTAGTACAGTAATAGTTATGTTTTTTTCATTACACAAGTACAAAATGCAGTTTTTATGCCGTCAACGAACGGAATGCCAAGACCGGTTATAATATACATAATAAGCATTTTCTAACTCCTAATAGCATCATAGGTAGTTGGGTTTTATATCAATCATATCATAACAAGGTCGGCAACGCAAGGTAAGCAAGCACCGAAGACGAAAATAAAAGATAAGGTCACTACTTACCTAATCTTTAAAAAAAAAACCTACGTAGTACGTAATCAAATTTTTTTTTAAAGAATATGACATTAATGTTATTACTGCATATAATAAAGACTACATTATTATTCTACATGATATTTCAAGAATTTACTTTTAAATTTGTGAATTTTAGACTCGAGTCTTAACTTATATTACCGCTTTACCTTAAGCTGTTGGCTGGTAGACATTGTACACTTTTGCGTTTAACTGTTAAATAATTAAATTACCTACCGATATTCGAATTAAAAAATTAAACAGGGCATTTAAATATCGAAATCCTGCGTTCGATGCCTACAAGTCCTATAACTTCCGTTGTTTTTTATCTACACTAGAAGGCTCCGAAAGATATAGCACCATGGAACATCGACAGGACAGCAAAAGTTGTAATCGCCGAACGCAGCACAGCATACTGTAACGCCACGATTGGAGACACGAGGAGAAAGAGGGGAGAGATATGTGAAATGGGGGACGTTGGGGTGGAAGAGGAGGGGGAGAAAGAGAGTATACTTACTTTATGTGAACGTTTCCCGTCGATAGCAACAACAAATCCAACTCCGCAAGCCTCGTGCTCGTTCTGTGGGTCGTACAAGCCTTGCTTGGCCGGCCCTTCCCACTCCATACCTGCACAAAACAAGCAGACGTATTCCCTGAAGTTTTTTTTAAATAATACCAAACACAATTCCCATGTAGACCACCTAAAAGAGGTTACAACAACGGAAGGACATCGACCTGAGTTAGGAACGACTGGAATAGAAAAGGGCCACTAATTTTAAGTCCTATGCTCTTCAGGTTCCGAACACAAGACGACATTCCTCACACCGGAAATTTGGCCTCAAGAGTTTGTCTACCGTCTGTATAGAGAAAGTCAAAATATTGTACATTTTATAATAGGGCTTGCAGCTATCTCCCTGTTTTAAATTAAACATTGCTTGAATACATCTCTTTTGAACTTTAAAGGCAGATTCTCTGTCCACTGAGTTGCCCCAAAATATGATTCCGTATCGTAAAATCGATGCTACCAGTCCATGTTAAATATAAAATGCTAAAATAACCACAGTTAAATAAGTCAGAAATTTCAACATGTATAAGAAGACTCGCCAAGCATCAGACTGCTTTCTAAGCTATTATACTCTAGTATATACTCATACCTATTTATTTTTGCTGTTTCAACTGCTACTTGAAAAGTTGACCTTCCCTGATACTTGTTCTAACCCTTGACTTTTGTGTAAAAAAACAGAGTAATTAAGATTTTATTTTTGATTAAAAACCCAAAATCTAAATATATATACATAACTCAAAGGTAACTGACTGACTGACTGACATAGTGATCTATCAACGCACAGCCCAAACCACTGGACGGATCGGGCTGAAATTTGGCATGCATGTAGATGTTATGACGTAGGCATCCGCTAAGAAAGGATTTTGATTAATTCTACCCCCAAGGGGATAAAATAGCGGCGAGCGAAGCCGCGGGCAAAAGCTAGTACTATTCATGACTCAAGTTATTTAAATAATTAATAAATTATTTAAAAATTCTATTATCAAATAACATATTAAAAGCAGTGGTCCGCGCAGATAAGATTTGTTTTTGTGTAAAAACAGTGGTCAGCGCAGACAAGAGGTTATTACCTACGTAGGCAGTTGTGACGTTATCAGTTTATGAATGACACAGAAAGTAATATAAGTTCATTGCCACTGTATTATAAGTAAGTAATACAGATAATTAGGTATTATTCGCGACCTATAGTTTTAGCTAAATCTCTCTTAATATAATTAGTACCTGGATGACTGAGTTTTGATCAGTTTTTTTTGGCGTTTTCTAAAAATTAAACCTAGCTAGATCGATTTATCGCCCCCGAAATCCCCTGCATACTAAATTTCATGAAAATCGTTGGAGCCGTTTCCGAAATACAGATTATTATATATATACGAGAAGTGCTCGTTTAAAGGTATTACATTTATGTAGTTTTAGTTTAGTACTGGATAATAATTGGTGCTAATTCTGTTGAGCACCGAACTAACCTAAACTAAACTAAAAATAAACAAATTTTAAGCACCAAACTAACCTAAACTAAACTAAAAATGAACTAATTTTAGTCAAAGAATACCTAAACGCTATTCTGATTTTATGTTGAACCTAATTTAAAAGTTGAAATGACAGGACTAAAATTGAATTTGACAGCAACCAAATTGAATTGTACTCACAAGAGCTGCAATCACATATTCCTCCATTATAGACTTTGTAGGTCAGTATTTGCTTCATTAATTGCACGTGTTATTCTTTCAAGTATAAGATCACATTAAAAATAATCCAGATCCTTTTCATACAGACTAATTTGAGTTTAAATTTTTTATTTTTAGTCTTAATTTGACGTAAAACATGTACATCAGAATAAGAATTTGGTCATTTTCTCTAAATAGAGTAACTAAACTAACTTAGTCCTGTCAAACTTAATTTTAGTCTAATCTTGCATTTTCTGAATAGGTTTTGGACTAAAGCGGGACTAAAACTAATTTTAAGCTAGTTTAGTCTAATTCTGGACAACAGAATCGGCACCATTATGCTACTTGACATTAGACTTTTTACCTATCAGATAAAAATGAAATATTCTTCAGTTAAAACTTTAATAATTGTTAGAAATATCTCTTACAAAGATTTAAATAAATACTTAATAATATTATTAAAAGCCTTAAACAGTTAATTTTAGGCCTTAGGTTAGATCAATTACACTACCTCCGATGCCCTATCTTTAATACGGCTGCACCGATTACACCAAACTTCTAATAACACTCTCAAATAAGTCACCTTTCATACAAAAAAACTAAATCAAAATCAGTGCAGATGTTTGGGAGCTACAATGTCACAGACAGACACATAGATACACAATGAAAGTCTGCCGCCAAGCCAAATACGGTGTTCCGGCAGTTATCCTTGAGAGCCTGCATATTCCAGGTCTAGTGTGTTTACCAGCTTCGATCACATCGTCACTTACCATCAGGTGAGATAGTGGTCAAATACTAGACTGTCACAAATAAAAAATAAAAAAAAAATGATGCTCAAAATCATCAACTTAGAAGACAGTTCAAGCACTCACCTATAATTTTACAAACAAAATTTCAAATAAAAGTTAAATCTTTATGCTTAATGTGCTAACACAACTCTAAAAAATTGTGAACTGATGATATACAATATGTAGACTTATCTATGTTGCAAGCGTCACTACAATTTAGATAAGCTAGCGAGCGGGGAGCAAAAGGTCTCATAAGATAATGTATCTTTTGATATCATTTGTATCTTTATAGATTATAATTTAGACTGTAACCCAGACAGGAAAGTAAATCTCATGAGATTAGTAATACAAGGAATGAACTCGTTAGATATTCTATTCGATGATGTTTTGACGAATGAACAACTTGATTTAAAACTGTTCAGAAACACTCGCAATAGAGAATAAATAAATAGCTTACTTTAATACGATAGTATTAAAGTTAGCTGTGAAAGTGACAAAAAGGCATTGTCGATTTTGTATATCATCCAAAACTTGCGATTCTTCGAGTGTTAAAGAGTAACAATGGTGGATTATTAACTGATAATAATTCGTGAATAACCATAAACGCAGTAAATAATAAGAAGTCTGAAAACGGTGATATTCGCTTTGGCTCCAAAACTCCATTTGGAGTTCCAGTAATATTACTAACACTTTACTAGGGCATGGCTTGACTATGATTGGACCATGACAATACCTTTTTTTTTATTACTGACTGTTTGTGGTCAAACATTTGCTTACGTTTGACCACAATCACACCTGATGGAAAGTAACGATGTAGTCTATTGGAGCACTCTTGCTCAGCAAACACCTATTCACTTTACTTTTGTACACACCAAAATTGTACCTTTCGGGATATACAGTTGACATCAAGGTGTTCGAATCTTTGACCGTGACTAGGTCTATATTTATGAAATACTCCATTAATACTTGAAAATTTAAATTGAAAACAAAAGATTGTGAAATCAAAATTAATAAAACAGAGATAGGTTATTAAAAAAAAATACGGTTGAATTGAGAACCTTCTCTTTTTTTTTAATCGGTTAATAAAATTACATATCTCAGTTGCGAGTAGTGTCTATTTGAATTAAGCAAATATGATCAAAATTTTTTACATTTGACGGGGATCTACTCATCCGTCAAATTATTATCAAAACCTCTGACAATCTTTTAAGTGTTTTGTTTGGCCTTTCACCACATAAAAATAGTTATACCTATAGTATTCTATATAGAGTGAAACTGTTTACTGAGTCTTTCCAGTGAGTGTAAGTCATACCACAGGACTCCCATCTTGGCATATCTGACATTGATGAATGTGTTGGCTGACTGACATACATACAAGTATCATTAGGGAAAATTTAGATGCTGGACTGTACCTCTTTCCATCTCTCACTAACATCCAAAAGTTTGTGCCAATAATAAATAATATTTGAAACATAATGGCTTTAATGATATTTGGAAGATAGTAAGGACTATAGAGTAAGACTGTTCTGATTAACTTGAGTTAAGCCGTAGGGCACAGCTAGTGACTGAATAAATACTGTTTATTGGAATTAGCGGACCAATTAGTACATTAACAACCTCACACTAAGTTCAAAGACTTGTATCAAGGGTGGTAGAAACATTTACATCACACCCAGAACTAGGAGCACAAATGTCCCTTAGAAAGAAAAATTGTGCTCTTGCCAGGAATCGAACCCAGGAGCCACATGCAGAAAACAAAAACCTGTCAATTGTGGCAAATACATTGTCAAGGTGAGTTTCTTATGTGTATGTTTTTTACTAATACAGAATAAAAAAAAACCTAGAGTAGGACTAAGATTTAATACTTAAGAGAAAGGTAGTAGTATTATCTATACCGAAATTAAGACAAATACAAATATTTGTAATGACCTACTTAGCTCCATGATGTAGTATAAAATCATAGCTCGCAGTAAATTACTTACAGTTACATAAGTAATTATTTCATTTATTGTGTTTGAACTGTGTTTATTTAGTTATAATATCATGAAAGAGGTCAGAGTTCAACCACTAAGCCTATGACTTGTAATCTAACACTGGTTGAAACATTGCAATGATAAGATGTGTTCTTTCAAAATAATGTATCTCTATGTACAAGTTAACAGGCTTACAGCTCCATAACAGGAAAATTAAAATCAACTACGCGCCCATGTCCAGTGTTAGCCAAATACGGATCGGATATACGAGACATTTGCAATTATGTATCAACCAATAATATTATAGACAATCACTTTGATTACGAAACGAGCCCAATATTGTCTTAAACTTGTACCACGTAAGCATTACACGTGGAAGCAAAGGGTGCTTACAAATTACGAACCAAGCCGCCCGACATCGACCACTAGCAGTTTATTTCTAGAAAACCAATAAGAAAACCTACCTCAGAGTACGTTCGATGGATTGAATAAACTGTGTCCGTCGACTACACTAAGCAAAGTTTACACTTTCACAGAAAAGTGCTATCAAATTACAACAATTCAGCTGTAAATGTGATTTTTATTGGCAATTTGAACACAAAATACCGGTTACGCGTAGTGACCGCTCTACAGACGACTACCACGACCGGCGATTCACGATTGACTGAACGATTAAAAGAAGCTGTCAAAAAAGCAAGACCGACGGAACGACAGGACATGAATGACGGAGACGAATGAAGCAGTTCGTTCATTCGACGACTGATTGGGCAATGTTATTTTAGAATGAAAATTTCCCACTTAAACGCTATTTCTATTGGTAGATATAATAGATCATTTTACTGGATCGCGGAACGTAGTAAACAATGGTGCCATAAAAAAATGCCAAATTTCCATAATTCATACAACATGCAATGGGAGTTTTGCTGCGAAAGTGAAAAATGGCTTTGTCAATTTTGTATCATTTTGATAGTTCGTTAACGTGCATAAGTGTAAGCAAATCTTACCTACAATATTGAAAAATGGGATTTTCATTTTGACTGCATTACTCCAATAGACCTTCTAGTAAAGTAGTTTGTACTTAGATATAATTTGTCTATGACTGGTGCATGAATCTTTTAATTACGTAATGCCACACCGCGAGCGATAGGTAGCCTCGTCGGTCGGGCAGTATTGTAAAGTATCTCAATGTATATATATATAACAGTATGTGTGTATCTCTATCCACCTCATCTAGGTAGAAAGGCGGTTTGGCGATGGCGAAAAAGTCGTGGATCGAAAAAAGAGGAACGATATGGAAACAACAGCGTGAACAACGGCGGCGTATGATGCCTTTGCCGTCGAACCGCATTTGACGCTACGCCTTGTGAACAAAATACCTTAGGTACATACACTGCAACCACGTTTTCTGTTTCGCTTAGTGTGTAATAGCTCTATAATTTTATTTCAGATATAATGTTTAGCAAAATTTAATTGGTATTTTTGCTTTAAATAATGGTGATAGAAATGGTACCAACATTTATTTGAATGGTGTCACCGTTTCATAGTCATGTTTATTTAAAAAGTATTTTTATAAGAGATATTGACCTATTCTAGTCATTCGCCCCGATCTATGATAACGCAACAACGTGTAATCTTTGACTAACATGTTTGCTTAATTATTATTAATAGTTTTTATTACTTGTTGTTCAAGTAAAAGATGTTTACTTGAACAACAAGTACAACTTTGAAATCAAATACAAGTCACAAAATAAATGTAAAGACGTTTTTTAAATATACCATTCGACAAAATTAGTCAAAAAACACTGATTTTACAATACCACTAATGACAAAATTATAAGACAACAAAAAAATAAGAGATTTTCAATATGAGTAAACGACAGTGAAAATTTCGATAAAGACGTGGTTTAAAATGTTTAATCGTAACAATAAATAACGTTACATTTTTATAGAGATGCAAGCGTAAGAAAGTAAAGTAAAGTTAAAGTTCATCTTGTTTGATAGAGCTCATTCACTTATTTTACTATTATTCGAGTGTACCACCTAAGGTTCTTATCAATAATGATAGAGGACTAAAATGAAAACGAGCCAAGAGACAGTTTATATAACATGGCAACATGGTTAATGTCACTTGCCATTACTGACAAAATATGTCAATCGTATTTTTTATCGATCTTTGTCGGTCAATCGCGGAACAAGTTTTGTTCATTCAAAACTTTCATTCATTTGGCCGTGCATAATGCCATAGTTTATTTCATTCAGTCGATCATTTTCGCGGGATAGTGATGGACGTTCATATTTTTTCAAATAAGTTTACGAAATAAAATCTGTTTTATGCGATAATTGCATAAATCTTTGAGTTTTGTGTAAATTATGAAATAGGATATGAACGTCATAGTTTAGAAAGCTTAAATAAAGTGCTACAGTGTTATAAAATCCGTTGGTTTTCTTGTGTTTTAATAACAAGTGTTCGCTCTTTTTAAATTACTTTCGCGTTTTGGTTCGCAGTTCGTACGAATTTCGCTGTTTCTGTCGTAGTTCAAAATGAGTTTGAGTCGTTTGTCTAGGTTTGTGAAGTGCGATGCGGTGAAAGTTTCATCATGCGCGTTGGTTTCGCAAGCTCGCGGACCTTGGCGGGAAGTGAGTTCTACCAGCCAGCTTCGAGGCGCAGTTGCCCAACATGGCACGAAGCCGGACTGGAACCGAGCCGTGAGCGAAGCGGAGAAGATCGTGGGTTATCCGACCTCTTTCTTGAGCCTGCGCTGGGTCCTTAGCGATGAGATCGCGAACGTCGCACTCCATTTACGCAAGCTTGTCGGGAGTAATCATCCTTTGTTGAAGACGGCGAAGTAAGTGGTTCAGAACTGAATAAAGAGTAATATTCAGTTAAAAAAAAATATATATTAAATTTCTTTACTTGTGATAACAATTATTGTTATCACAAGTATCGTACTAAATATTATAAATCCGAAAGTTTGTGTGTTAGTGTGTAAGTATGTTTTTTTTCTCTTCACGCTGTAACGGTTGAACCAATTTGGAAGAAATTTTGAATTTAGGTACATAGCTTGTACCTAACATTTACACATAGGCTATTGTTTTACTTGATAAACGAGGGCAGAGCCGCGGGGCATGGCTAAAATTGGTTCTATAATTTCATTTGGCATTTTGCATGTCTTAACTTTCTACACGCGCATCCTGGGTTAGATTCCCGATAGGAGCAGAATTCTACTTAGGGTTTCTGTTTATTTATTTGAGTGCCAATGTATCTGGGATGTTAATGTTTCCGGCAGGTATCCACTTGTAAACACACTCACAGCGTCAGAACGTTGGTTTGTGTAAAATAAGTAAGTAGATATCTTCAGATTAGTAAAACTAATCTCCAATAATATTAAATCTGTGTTTTTCCTGAAAGGTAGCACCCGTTTCACCGAATTATTAAAATCTTCTCCATCCAAAGGTTGTCTGGATGAGATTGCTTTAAGCGATAAGACCGCCGATTGTACACTTTAATTTAAGTTTTAAATTTTTTGTAAGTGATTTATGTAAGGTGTGACAATAAATCGTTATCTATCTATATAGGTGTGTTCAAAATAAAAGTGATTAGGTATTTGCTATGCGAGCGTGCTCCACCTTAGACCTCATCATCACATTCCATCAGGTGTGATTTTTATTTTTTTTTTTAATTTGTGACAGGCTATTGTTTGACCACTATCTCACCTGATGGTAAGTGACGATGTGATCGAAGCTGGTAAACACACTACACCTGGAATACGCAGGCTCTCAAGAATAACTGCCGGAACACCGTATTTGGCTTGGCGGCAGACTTTCAACTTGATTGTAGCCAAATGTTAGCTTAGTCAGTTATAAAAGAAAACTATACTTACTTTCAGTGGCTCTCTTCTATAAATGTTTAAAATACATCCTACTAGTAAATTATATATATTATTTAATAAGGTGTTATAATAATAGGTAAGTATGTGTAATATTACTGTACTTATGGGAAAGTGAAAAGGTACTCAATTCGACTGTATTTTTTATGTGTATCTTCTTTCAACGTGAACCGATTTTGTTTTTTTTTTCTTTGTTTGTAAGCTGTTGCTGTCCGATTGGTCTCATTTAAATTTGATCAAGATATGATCAGTATATAGTTTTCGAGTTATCGTCAATAATGCGTGTTTAATACACTTAATCTGATCAAGGCTCCGAAGATAAAGCGGTGAAGTAGGTTTTTTTTAAGCTTTGTTTGTGTTTAATTATTTTATCTTTTTTCCTATACTAACCGTGCGGAAACTAGGTGGCACGAGTATTTTCACAGTTTTACATATTATTATGGATTATAAATATGTGATAATTTAAATAAAATATTGGTGCCGATTCTGTTGTCCAGAATTAGACTAAACTAGCCTAAAATTAGTTTTAGTCCTGCTTTAGTCCAAAACCTATTCAGAAAATGCAAGATTAGACTAAAATTAAGTTTGACAGGACTAAGTTAGTTTAGTTACTCTATTTAGTGAAAATGACCAAATTCTTATTCTGATGTACATGTTTTACTTCAAATTAAGACTAAAAATAAAAAAAATTAACTCAAATTAGTAGCATGAAAACGATCTGGATTATTTTTAATGTGATCTTATACTTGAAAGAATAGCGTTTAGGTATTCTTTGACTAAAATTAGTTCATTTTTAGTTTAGTTTAGGTTAGTTCGGTGCTTAAAATTAGTTTATTTTTAGTTTAGTTTAGGTTAGTTCGGTTTATTTTTAGTTTAGTTTAGGTTAGTTCGGTGCTCAACAGAATTAGCACCAATACCTACCTATCATACGTAGCCACTATAAATCTTATAATCTCAAGTTTTCTCCCCAAGGAAAATTTGTGTTTCTAGTTCTGGGCGTGATTGTGTGTGTGTGTGATGTAATTTTTTTCGAGAACCACGACATAAGGCATCGAACTTTTTTTTTTTTTTTTTTTTTTTCATTTTTGACAGGCTAGTATTTGACCACTATCTCACCTGATGGTAAGTGACGATGTGATCGAAGCTGGTAAACACAATAGACCTGGAATACGCAGGGTGGCTTAGTGTGGGGCTGAGAGTGTGAAAACGTATATTTTTAAGTGCGGGTAGTTGCATACGTGTTTGCGTACGCAGCGGCTCCCGGCTTCCATTCCCGTTATAAACACAAATCTCCATCCCAAAGAAACAGTGTGTTTCTGTTTCTGCTTATAATTGTGTATTAGATGTAAACGTTTCCGACACCCGCGATACTAGTCTTCGCACTTTGCGGGGCAGTGAGTGTGAAAACCTAAGAAGTAAATCGATATACACCCGTAACAATGAACATCCCTCTGTTCTACAGGAATCTGATCTACAATGGTAAAAACAACATGCAGGCGTGGGGGCTCATCGTGCTGCTGGTCTCCAAAGCAGCCGGCCACAGCCCTGAGATACCCGACATGGAGCAGGATAAAGCAGCAGGAGTGCTGCACAGGTAAAGAAGTCAAACATAGAAGCTTTTTTTAACCAAGGAGGAGGTTATTTTTTTTATGTTTTATCTCATAACTTCTCTCCACGTGAACTGATTTCGAATTTTTTTTTAGTTTGAAAGCTGTTGCTTTCTAATTGGTCTCATTTAAATTTGATAAAGATCGGATCAGTAGATCTTGAAATATCGTCAATAATGCCCATTTTGTGGACTACTTTGACGATGTTCTCGTTTAACCGACTTCAAAAGTTACCTCATAACTTCTTTCGTTGTGAGCCGATTTTGATGATTATTTTTTTATTTGAAAGCTGGTGCTTTGAATGTGGTCCCATTGAAATTTGATCAAGATCTCTAGTTTTTGAGTTATAGTCAATAATGCGTGTTTAATACATTAAATCTGATCAAGGTTCCGAAGATAAAGCGGTTAAGTCGGTTTTTTAAGCTTTGCTTGCGTTTAATTATAGAGTTATCCTCTTAATAATGCGTATTGCCCAACAGAGTCTCTAATGTACTGTCATTTGTTTTTTCCACCTATCTATATTTAGAGGAAGCAATGAAGATTTGAATTTGAATTTATTTAATCTGATCAAGGGTTCCGAAGATAAAGCGGTGAAATCAGATTATTAAGCTTTGCTTGTGCTTAAATTGTTATCCTGCTAAAAAGAGTGGTGTTACAAGTTTGTAGTGTAAATCTGTGTATCTGTGTGTGTTGTCTGAAACATCGTAGCTTCCAAACGGCTGGACCAATTTTGATTTAGTTTCTTTGATTGAAAGGTGACTTGACTGAGAGTGTTCTTGGGTTAAATCGGTGCAGTCATTTCGGAGCGTCGGGGATATTTTCAAAATAGGTGTAGTCAAGTAGTCTCGGATAACACCCTATATATATTTATTCCCTCATCCCTTTCATCGGACAAAGAGAAGCATAGAAAACTGTCATTTATTTCACTATAAAGATGCGTAGTTTACTAACGACCCAATTGATGCGATGCGATGGGACCTCTACGCTGTGGGTGCTGTGTTCGATGCCCGACAGGTGCACAATTTTCTTTCCCAAGGGATATTTGTACAGATGCAAAAAAGTGTGATTGTGGTAAATGTTTCAACAATACAAGTCTTTGAACTTAGTATGGGGCAGTGGGTCTGAATGTGTTTGATTTGTTTTTTATGAAATAAGCTTCAAGTTCCGTAAGTCAACGTTACAAATCATCAAGTTAACTTTACGGGAAGTCCCATCGTCTCCATAAAAAGAGTCCAAGGATGACCAGACGCTCTTTAGAAAGTGGTTCTACCAGTGAATATCCTGATCCGCGTGCATTTCGGATAAGGTCAAGTGAAACCAGTCAGCGGAACTGACCATCGGAAGATGATTATTTTGACCGCTTCCTCACGAAAATAATTACTATATTCATATTCAACGACAATATTTAACATATAAATTTCAATAAAATTATTTATGTGTAAGTTGGCTTAGTCGTTCACCCTATAAGCACCCCTGCTTCTTGTGTTTCTGGTTCTGGTTGTGATTGTGTGTGTGTTATGTGAATGTTTCCGGCGCCCACGACACAAGGCATCAAACTTAGTGCGGGATGTGAGTGTGAAAGCGTTAATGTAAAAAAGCATTTATTTTTTTTATCCTGTAGGTAGAATACAGGGAATTTACTATTCATAAGTTATTACTTTTTGAGGAGTTATCGTTTAATATTTTTAATTGATAGGCAAGCATTTGACTATCACTGGATGCAAAGCGACGTTGCGGAGGAAGATGTAGCATGCTTGTCTAGAATCTAGAACCTATTCACTCTAGAGTTGAACACTACCAGATTTATGTCTAAAACTAAAAAAAAAAAAAATACACCATGTTGGACTGTGGTTGTGTGGTAACTTATCCCCACTTTTGTCCATGTGTTCAATCTAGGGATTATTTTCATTCATTTATTTCTGGGTACTTTGCGGTCAAACAAAACGCTTCTGTTTTCATGGACCGAAATGAATGCAGGCTGACAACGAACGAATGGATGTATTATTTGAATTCGGTTGTAATGGATGATTTTTTAGATGCGAAATATTATGTTTTATAGAGTTTTAACCACGATTGTATTCACACTGCCCCCTTTCATAGCCAACGAGCTCTCGCCGAAGTGACCGAAATGATCCGCACATCCCACCTGGTGCACAAAGGGCTGGTCAACATGAACGCGCGACAAGTCATCATCGAACAACCCGACGATATGATGTTCGGCAATAAGATCGCACTGCTCAGCGGTGACTATTTGCTCGCCAACTCTTGCTCGGAGCTAGCTAACTTGAGGTAAGTCGACGATATTATGTTCGGCAATAAGATCGCACTGCTCAGCGGTGACTATTTGCTCGCCAACTCTTGCTCGGAGCTCGCTAACTTGAGGTAAGTCGACGATATTATGTTCGGCAATAAGATCGCACTGCTCAGCGATGACTATTTGCTCGCCAACTCTTGCTCGGAGCTCGCTAACTTGAGGTAAGTCGACGATATGATGTTCGGCAATAAGATCGCACTGCTCAGCGGTGACTATTTGCTCGCCAACTCTTGCTCGGAGCTCGCTAACTTGAGGTAAGTCGACGATATGATGTTCGGCAATAAGATCGCACTGCTCAGCGGTGACTATTTGCTCGCCAACTCTTGCTCGGAGCTCGCTAACTTGAGGTAAGTCGACGATATGATGTTCGGCAATAAGATCGCACTGCTCAGCGGTGACTATTTGCTCGCCAACTCTTGCTCGGAGCTCGCTAACTTGAGGTAAGTCGACGATATGATGTTCGGCAATAAGATCGCACTGCTCAGCGGTGACTATTTGCTCGCCAACTCTTGCTCGGAGCTCGCTAACTTGAGGTAAGTCGACGATATGATGTTCGGCAATAAGATCGCACTGCTCAGCGGTGACTATTTGCTCGCCAACTCTTGCTCGGAGCTCGCTAACTTGAGGTAAGTCGCTAGGTCAAATGTAAGTTTCTTTTCAAGCCGACGGCAATGAGATGTTCGTCGATAAGATAGGTGATCTTAGCGGCGACTTTTTCCTCACCAACTGTATCCAAAGTAAACTAAACAATCACGCTACAAAATTTTGCATTCACTGTTATTTGAGCAATTTGGTGAGGCGTTAATTTTCACCGACCTCAAAAAAGGAGGTTCTCAATTCGACTGTACGTTTTTTTTTTATTTATGTTACGCGATATCTCCGCCTCTTATGAATCGATTTTGATGATATTTTTTTGTTTGATAGTGTATAGGACCTGGTACTTCAGAAGTAGTCACATATACATTTTATTAAAAATCGGTCAAACCAAAACCGAAATATAAGCGATGAAGTCGGTTTTTTAAGCTTTGCTTGCCTTTTGAATTATTAGATTATACAATCTCTATCTTGATTTGTTTTAATATCTTTATTATGACGTGTTAATTACAATTATTGTTGGTATTCATCGATGCTGCGGTAAAATTAGACGTGGGATATAAGGTAAATGCAATCAAGCGTAAAGTTTTACGCCTACCAGATTTATATAAGTATGACGATGTAGTTCACGCACGGATAGAAAAGGTGGTAGGTGTATTTCTACAACGTTAGGGAAATCAATTATTTGTTTTTTTACATAGGAGGATTTTAATTAATTTAACAACATCAACAGTATACAAGGTATAATATAATGAATAGCTGGCGATGAGTAGGTAGTCGTCTCGACCGAAAGGAACTCGATCACGTGGTCGAGTCGCCACCTTTAATGTTTATATTATTTTTGGTAATGAACTCGACCACTAGCGTAAATTCGCGGGGTGTTCAGATACTTATTTCTTAAAATTGTCAAAAAACAATTGAGTACCTCCTTTTTTGTGAAGTCTGTAGAAAAAACACTAAAAAGTTATATAACTGGTCAAAATCAATTAAAAATTACTTTTTAAAGTGTTAATTGTTTTTAACTCGCAGCTTTGAATGATTTAATTACTGCAACTAATTATTTGCCATTGTTATGCGAACGATTTGCAACATCCCAACCGGTCGCCTGCTGACCGATGAATACCGATTTCGTAACCCACCATGCCTTCTAACCAACACCTTATTTCCTTCAAATAAAGTCTATTTGAGAACGCAAAATGTTGATTAAGATACGTCACGCGGTGATGTGAAAGTCTTATGTATGTTTGTAGGTAAACTTTCAAAATATACCACATTTTAATATTTATTCGGCGTCCGGTTCTGTATCTGCTCCGGTTGATTGGCTTTCTCTTTGATTTTAATTGGGTTAAGGTTTTTGCAATTCAAGGTCATTAATTTTCATCAAGATTATCAGCCCATTATGTTCCCATTGCATTGGTTCCGGGCCGAATCCCACGTGGAGCCTAGGCCAAAATAAGATTTGGCCTGGGTAAAATAACAACATTTTTATTACGCCGTCAGTTAGATTATGAAAAAATTTTGGACACATTTTTTTTTCTTATGTCAATTGAAAAATCATGACGAAGATATAGTAGCGGTCTATTAGATTAAGTTTTGTACATATTTATATCTAATTATAGTTTATTTTATTTTTTTCGTTTAATTTTAATTTCGTTTTTAGTTTAATGTAACATATGTTGTAGATATGGTGCGCTGAAATTCTCACGGGATACCCTCGATGCATCCTCTAACCAAACACATTGTATTTGTATATACTTAGATCATCATTTCTCTTCCTACTAAGTAGGGTTGGCACAACATTTTTTTTATTTCCAATATGCATCCATTTGACTGCGATCTCACCTGCGACGCGAAAATGTGACGGTGGGACATGCTAGTCTAGAAAATACCTGTTCACTCTTTTTTTTATGTTGTTGAGAGACGTGACGAGCAAGTCGCTCGCCTGGTGATGAGCGTCACGCTTGCCACCCAGAGTTTTGAACTTAGGTCAAAATCCTGTTCGGCATAGAACTGCGCTCGTCACCCTTCCACACTACTGCTTAGCGATTGAATGTCTGGCATTGGTACTGCCCCAGGTGGACTCTGCAAAAGGAGTCCTAGAGACAAGAGTTTTAACGTATATGATTCGAATTCCTGCGTGGCAAAGCACTGCGCTCTTCATGAGATATTACTCGTACATCCTACTAATATTATAAATCCGAAAGTTTGTGTGAAAGGATCTGGATGAAATTTGGAATGTGCATAGCTTATACCTAGGATTAACACATAGGCTACTTTTAAACTTGATAATAGCGGCCGAAGCCGCGTGGCACGGCTAGTGTACATATAATATCTGCCTACTTGGCAGATGAGGCCGACTCGTCTTGTTGGTAGATATATTATACCACCCTTATCCACCAGACTGAGTATTTGAATATAATATGAAAGGACGTTAATAAATTCATTCTATTTCGTGTACTTCCTCCATAATGTATGCAAAGCTATTCGCGAGGTAGTTACCTAAATAAACGTGATTATAGATACATAACTACAGCGTTCGTGCAACAGAACACTAGACACGAAGAGGAACATCGTAATTAAGTATCACGTCATAATAACGATTTTTATTGGTGCTGTTGAACAATTGATCTACTGTTTTATTTTAGTAGGTATACAAGTATTGGGTAAAATAATGTGTTAGATAATTCTAAGTACCTGGATGACCGAGCTTTGCTCGTTAAACGTTTTCTAAAAATGAAACCTAGCTATATCGATTTATCGCCCCCGAAACCCCATACTAAATTTCATGAAAATCGTTGCAGCCGTTTCCGAGATTCAGATTATATATATTACTAGCCGTGCCCCGCGGCTTTGCCCGCTATTATTATGTTGAAAAGTAGCCTATGTGTTAATCCTAGGTATTATCTATGTACATTCCAAATTTTATGCAAATCCGTTCAGCCGTTAAAGCGTGAAGAGGGAACAAACATACTTACACACTTACACACACACTTTCGTATTTATAATATTAGTAGGATTATATAAATATGCAAGGTATTAGATAGATAATTTAGGTTCGTTAAAGCATTACATTAAATTGTTCATTCGATTACCTCAATATTTTTTTAGCTTAAAATACGGATTTTTCAAACAAAAACGAATAACAGGCAATTTTTTTTTATTATATTGAAGAGGTAATTTCAAGAGTATGTTTTGGAAAATATTACAGAGGACGGTAGAAACAACTTATTAATATGTGCAAATCTAAAGAATAGGTACCTTATCACGTGAAATTGTCAATACCTAATTGATGAAACTCTTAAATTTTTGTTAATGCAATACGAAAACACTAAAATAATCAATGGAAATGTTAAATAAACTGATTTTTTTTTATTAACGAAATAAATTTTAATTTATTATTTTGTAATTTATGCCACAGATAAAATGCTAACCGCGTTGTTAGTCTTAAAAAAACTATAAACGTCGGAAATAATGATAAAAATCATTGTTTAAAAATCAATTATTCTTATCATGACTTCTATGAAACTAACATTAGTTCGTAGCAGCAGTATGAAATAGGCTTATTTTGGTTATGATCTCTGTTAACGTTTTATCTAATTATTGATATTTAGATTTATCTTTACATTGTTAATCTTCTACAGAAATCAAGAGCTAGTAGAACTGATGTCATCAGCGGTCCGCGACTTGGCCGAAGCAGAATTCTTGGGGGAGCGAGACGAGCAGAACAACCCGCTTCCATCGCGGCCGCTGCCCAAGGAAGAGCGACTACCTGCCACAGGTAAAAACTAACATAACAGAGGTCAAGATAGCTCAGTGGAAGATACTTTATATGGAAAGATACTTCTTTATTGCACTTAATAATAACTGGTTAATGGACGAACTTAATAGTAATTAGCATTTTCTTCCTGCTAACCTTTGTGGATTTGGTGGTAATGCTATGCGTTATATAACTATAATTAGTAATTAAGGTTACAAAAGCAAAATATGTTTTTATGCTTCACTTGAGCGTATTTGTAGTGAAATATACACTCCTTCGAAATAGGAGGAGTTCCACTCCTTCGCAGTACGGATGATAAACGTAGAAGCAAAACGCTTTAAGCGAACTGGAGTTATTTCAACCATAAATTATTGACGACTACTTCGATATGTCATCTTTTTATAATTTCTTCGCATTTTTTTATCCGGTATTATCTACGGGCGAATTGCCTATATATCCTTAAACTAATCTAATACACCTAAGTTACCTACAAGGCTTCGAGCTTACAGGTAAATCAAGTATTATTATAATCTGAGAGTCTTCAAGTCTCGAGTGAATAGGTATCTTCTAGGCAAGCATGTCACACCTTCGGCCGCATCATCACTTTCCATCAGGTGAGATAGTGGTCAAATGCTTGCCTATACAACATAAAAAAAAGTGCTTAAGATCACTCCCAGTGGGTAGCGTTCCCATCATGTTGGCGGCATTATCTCAGAATTGCAATGCTAATACGTTGTGTCAAATAAGTACCAGCATTTTGATCACGCGTCGCTTCAACCAGGCGCTCGGGTAGATTTAAATATACTTTGTGTGACGTTTAATATTTAAGTACAATAGAATAATAAAATAAAATAAAATAATAATTTTTGTCTTATGCCGTCTTAGGCGAACTTCTAGTTTAATATTCTTGTCAGCAAGTTAACTAAGTAAGCTAAGTTTTGCTAGGTTAAACACATATTAGCTTAAGTTATAATGAGCCTCTAAGTAATGAGCCAATGCTGTGGACATCCGCTATTTAACTTGACAAGCAAATATAAAGACTGTAAATCTTGTAGGCGTGTGCAAAAACTTTAAACTATAAGGAACAAGGTCGGAGATTTTTGAAATTAAAAAAAAAACCAATTCTAATAACATTTTAAATTTAAAAAAACCTGTTTGCAAAATAGTCAACTTATAACCAATGTACTAAATATATTCTTTTGCTATGTTTATGTAAATATTATATTATTTGTAATCTCATTCTGATACCCCTCTCGAAAGGTTTTGTTTAAAAAATATTAACGACATAATATTTAGCGCCAAAAGTGCGCCATTTTTTTTTTCGAGCGACCTTTTCTCTCTAAATCTATTTGGAAGTTACATTTGAAGATACGAGAAATTTACAAACACGCAATACGCGCAAAAACAACACTTCCTTGACATTTTTATTATCCTTTTTACCGCTACAAAATATATCTAAATCTATCAAAATGCTCTGCAGTAACGTATTTTTTCCTTAGTACAGCTAACCTTGTGTCAATTTCTAGCCTTGTTTTAAACCTAGTGGTTTAGGAGAAAGTGAAGTCGACACCATCTTTGTATTGCGGTTTTGAGACCAACATTGTATACAGTTAGGTACACATGGTTAAAAGCTTTTATATTGTAGTTATGCGTTTTCTATTCGTGAGTACCTACTTAGTCTGCGGACGAAGCGTTTTGCTTCCACATTCGTTGGATGAATGGAATACCTTGCCTCTGTTTCCTGATAACTATATTATAAGTCTTCAAGTCGCGAGAGAATAGGTTTCTTCTTGGTAAACGTGCTCCATCGTCGACCGCATCGTCGCATACCATCAGGTTAGAAAGTGGTCAAACGTTAGCCTACTATCAATAAAAAAAAAAAGATACTTACGTGATCATACATGATTCTTAGATAATTTTATATTATTGTTCTAAATGCAAAAACTAAAAAGACATTTAGGCGTTGATTATGTATAGCCGTGCCCCGCGCCCTAGCCCGCTATTATCAAGTTTAAAAGTAGCCTATGTGTTAATCCTAGATGTAACCTATGTAAATTTCAAATTTCATCCAAATCCGTTCAGCCGTTAAAGCGTGAAGAGGGAACAAACATACTTACACACTTGTGTTTACTGGAGTTTGACTTCTATTGTGAATTATGTAAAACTATTTTATTACTTGACACTGGTTAAATTCTCAAGATTGCAGAACCAAATTTAAATTAAAAAAAAAACTTGATTATGTTGTCAAGTAGGTAAATAGAGCATCTTTGCTTGAATGTATAATTTCGGCGTCACATCACTTCAAACAATAGAAACCTTCGCATGATTCGCATTCCTTCTGCCTCGAATTGATTACCTACGGTCCTACGCGGTCATATATAGTTTGACCAGGTTGATAATTTTATAACTTTTAACTTTGAAAGCGATGATGCGGCTGTTTACAAAGCAGCCTAGAATAGGTATACCTATATGACAATACTAGCCGTACCCCGCGGCTTCGCTTGCTATTATCAAGTTACAAAGTAGCCTATGTGTTAATCCTAGGTATAATCTATGTACATTCCAAATTTCATCCAAATCCGTTCAGTCGTTAAAGCGTGAAGAGGGAACAAACATACTTACACACTTACACACAAACTTTCGGATTTATAATATTAGTAGTATTAAAATGTATTAAACAACAAAAGGGAATATGCTTCAGGTTTAAATATAGGTCAACTATTTAATTGTTTATGGATATAATTTATTAGGAATTTTAATTATTGAATTAGTGGTAAAATTAATTTATTAATTCATAATATCATAACGCATTCTATTGGCTAGACTAATTCGTGACGTCACTGATTTTTTTTGATGTCAATGACTTTCCTTCAATATAGCCTTTCGATCGTAGACTCTAAAGGTAGAGCCATTGAGATAGGAAACAAATCTACGTTTACGTTTTTTAGCTGCAAAATCTTGGGGTATTTATTATGCTCTTAAGTCACAGAAAGAACAAACCACAAACGGTACGACATAAAAACTAAATTTCGAATAAATATATTAACGATATAAAAACTAAATTTCGACTACTAGAAATATTACGAAACGGCTTCTTATTATAATATAAACCCAAAAAAAAATTACTTTATACTATATTAGTACTAGCTGCGCCCCGCGGTTTCACCCGCGTTGATAATGATGAAAGTGATGATGATGAAAAATAGATGTTGGCCGATTCTCATAGATACCGGATAAGCACAAAAAATTTCATCAAAATCGGTCAAGCCGTTTCGGAGGAGTATAGCAACGAAAACTGTGAGAACAGAACGAAGAACACGAGAATTTTATACATTAGATATGTGTTTATATATTTTTGAGATGATATTTTAGGCTTCTTCATTTGATAGCTATGACAGTTGTATTTGTTTATTTTTATTTTATTTATCACTTAAATTTTTAAAAAAACCAATGCCTTTCGTAGAGTCGAGACGAATTCAACGATACCCTATAAAGACGTTTTGAGGAATCAAACGTCCATACTTTCATACAGTGCTGAAATCATAACCCTCCTTAATTATTCACCGTAGTCGGGTAAAAAAGGATGTAAAGTATCTAACGCTTAAATAGACTACGGCTTTGTGAGCTGAAGACCTTACGTTCTTTACGAAATTGGTGAAATATTTGTTTTTTTTTACGTTGTCAACCCTCATATATTATCTGCCATTTTGAAAAATTTCCATAAACTGGATCGACTAAATAAATCTATTTAATTATCGAACCTGCTCACAAAATTTCACGAGAATCGGTAAAGAAATGCGACCTGTAGAGGAGAACAACCGGAAATCCGGACATACGAAAGCAATATTGCCCAAGCTGAAACGGAGACGATTCGCTCGTTCGGTCAATAAAATACATCTAAATTAATTTAACAATAGAAATGGACGATGGACATCGATTAAACGAACTCTCTATATAGTTCGTAGAAAGTAAAAAACGGTCATTTCATGACGAGGAATCGAATTCTATGTCAGTGTAGTAGTAGGTACACGCAACATGTTATAGTACACTATGTGAATGTACCTACATGATAACTATTTATGTCTTTATTAGTTTGTGAGTGTGGTAATAGATCATTAACAAGCTGATTTTATCCTACTAATATTATAAATCCGAAAGTTTGTTTGTAAGTATGTTTGTTCCCTCTTCACGCTTTAATGGCTGAACGGATTTGGATGAAATTTGGAATGTACATAGATTATACCTAGGATTAACACATAGGCTACTTTTTAACTTGATAATAGCGGGCGAAGCCGCGGGGCACGGCTAGTAATTTTAATAAATGAATCGATTGTAACTCTTTCGATGTGCGGCATAAAAACTATTTTGACAGATACGATACGAGATTAAATATTGTAACTTGACTGTTCATGCGAGGTGTACAAAAAATAGTACTTTGAGCGTGTATTTTGGGGTAGGTTATTTAAATCACCTATTTTGTACACCATCTGTCAAACATTTTCATAATTTATTCCGACTCGGGATCTTTGTCAACCTTTTATTCTACCCTATTGACCTACTTACTATTGCAGTACAATATTTTTATCTCTATATGACTACGAATTTTCAAGAAGAAAATAATAGGCTAATTTCTCTGGAATTACTATAAGGAGGTGATTTCAAGATACTATGTTTTATACGTGTAAAAATAAATGTTCAGGTTATGAATATCGCTAATTTGCCAGGCCTATAGGTACATTGCAAAATCAAAATAAAATACATTTATTCAAATGTGCCTTGAAAAGTCACTCATAAAACTTTCCTAAAGATTACTCAAAAAAAATTACATCTCATCTATATTATTATAAATACTATATAAGTAAACCAATTAATAATTTTAATTATAATCGTTAATATGTAGCTTATTTAAGCACACATTGTTTTCGGAATAAATGATTTTACATTAGTAAATGATTTCACATTAGTAATTTATACTATCTATACTAATATCACAAAGAGGTGAACTTTGTTTGTTTATAAGTTTGTAAAAGGAATTGTCTACTAGGACCAACTGTACCGATTCTAGAAAATTCTTTTACTTATATATATCCCTCAGTAGTTCTTGAAATATCGTCAATAATGCGTATTCTGTGGACTACATTGACGATATTCTCGTTTTTAACCGACATCAAAAGTTATCACATAACTTCTTTCGTTGTGAGCCGATTGTGATGATTTTTATTTGAATGCTGGTGCTTTTCATGTGGTCGCATTGAAATTTGATCAAGATCTGACCTCTAGTTTTTGAGTTATCGTCAATAATGTGCTATACATTAAATCTGATCAAGGTTCCGAAGATAAAGCGGTGAAGTCGGTTTTTTTAAGCTTTGCTTGCGTTTATTTTAATCGATAGGCAAGCACTAGAACACAATCTTAACAGGTGGAAAGTGATAATGCGGCTGAAGAAGATGTTAGCATGCTTGCCTAGCAGATAACTTTCAACTCTTAATTTGATGACACCAGATTATACCTCTCGGGGAACAAGGACGAGGATGGATGGTAAACTTAGAACGCTTCGAGCGAACTGGAGGTATGTCAACCATAATTGGATGACAAGTGTCTAGTAGTTAGACGGTAAAAAGGGCATGGAAGAATTAACTCGTGTAACTCCTGCGCACACTCTCTAAATGAAACAGAAGAATACCGATAGGCTTCCGATCTTACGTCGGTAACTGAGAATCTACAAGTTTTTTATGTCAGATAAATAAGCCTTTGGCCGCTATCTCATCTGATGGAAAGTGATGATGCGGCCGAAGATGTATTCACTCTAGACTTGAAAGGTTCTAAACAATTTGGAGCTCATCGTAGTCAAACTTTGCTTGACCATCGCCGGGTAGTGTTTAACATTCACCACCATGCCGCAGCAAGGAACCGATCTGATGCACGTGACGCGTTGGCAGCATACAAAGTACTAGATCAAGAACTGTAGGTGACGGAGATTGTCTCATTGCCTCTGTGGAATGTTGATCAAAGAGTGATAAAGTCACGGAATGCTAATAAATATCTCAATTGCTTCTGTTTTATATCCTCATCAGCTGTTCCCGGCATGCGTTGTAATGCCACGTAAAGAAAAAGTGAAACAAAAAGCGATTGCCGATTTTGATGATTCTTATTTCAATCGATCTTGTCGTGTGTCACTAAAATCATGACATTAATCAAAGTCATGACAGTGATCAAAATCATGACAGTAATCAAAATCATGACAGTGATCAAAATCATGACAGTGATCAAAATCATGACAGTGATCAAAATCATGACAGTAAATCAAAATCATGACAGTGATCATCATGGCCAACCACACGCCATATTGCGAAAACAAAAAAAATGATAGTCGATAAACTGTGTCAATGAGCATTACAATCAAATCAAAATCGTTTATTCGCATGGGCCCCAAAGAGGCACTCATAAAAGTTAATGACTCTACTGCCAGATTCGCAAAATACAGCCATTTCGAGAAGAAACTCGGCGGCGCATTTTTTTTCATTAATTTTTTTATAAGTCATTCTTAATCTCTATTACATAATTATATTAACCTAGTTGTATCTATATTATGTAGTCGCTAGAAAGCGTTTGTGCAGTTTACATCCATGCATCCTTGTTATTAATGTAGTCAATCGTTTTATAATAAGCTTTCTTTATTAATGCCCGTTTTATTATTGATTTGAACTTTCCCAGTGGTAATTCAGTTACAATTTTAGGAATTTTATTGTAAAATCTAACCGCATTTGCCATAAAAGATTTATTTGTTTTGCTTATTTTAAATGCACGCACTGTAATTGTATGCTTATATCTAGTATTAAGATTGTGTGCTAGTTTTGTGTGTTGGAAATATTTTTATTTATCTATCTAAGCTACGGGCCCATTGCCTATATTTCTTAAAACTAAACTAAAACTATATACAGCAAAGAACTAAGTTACCTACAAGACATCGAGCTTATAGGTAATTATAACGTAAAAAAAAAGCTTTAAAGCTGGTTAGTAACTATTCTCACTTAATTTTATAATATCTATAATAAAGGTATGATAAAGTTGAAGAAACAGTAAGTTCACTGTTTACGCAATCGGGTTTTTGATTTTTTAGTAGATATATTGTATACCTACTATTGGTACCTACCTATAGTAGGTATACAATATACCTACTATAGGTAGGTACCTATAGTATACTAATGCGTTGAGTGTTTTTCTCAATAGGTTCGCTATTCCGCAACTGTGTTGACCCACGTTGCCGTACGAAGCGTTGTTGATAGAGGTCAGAACTGCTGTTGTAATAATGTCAATGTGTTCGCTTTGTAAAGATAAATCTTCTATAATGACGTGACTATAACCTTCTAATTTAGAATCTTTTCGAATTTGACGACCCAGTTAGCGCGGTGTGCAAGTCTTTACCCTCTGCGCCGTGGGTCCTGGATTCGATTCCTGGCAGGAGCACAATTTTTCCAAGTGAGAATTGTTTTCTGGTTTTGTGTAGGATTCTATATGTGATATGTAAATGTTTCCAGCGTCGACAGCACAAGTGTTTGAACTTAGCGTGCTGTGAGTGTGAATGCGTTTGTTAAAAATAATCTAAATATATATAACTCAAAGGTGACTGACTGCCTGACATAGTGATCTATCAACGCACAGCCCAAACTACTGGACGGATCGGACTGAAATTTGGCATGCAGGTAGATGTTATGACGTAGGCATCCGCTAAGAAAGGATTTTGATTAATTCTACCCCCAAAGGGATAAAATAGGGGATGAAACTTTGTCAATTTAAAAATAATACTACTTAACGCGAGCGAAGCCGCGGGCAAAAGCTAGTTAGAGGTGAAAAGAAAGAAAGTATCTCTAGCACTCATATATATATTTTTTTCACATTTGTGTTGAGTGGATAAGAAGGTACACGGTAAATTAAGCTCGACGAATAGGTAAATTCACTACGTATCGAGGCACTTTCTCTTTCCTACTGATGTGAGACTGAGTTGCCATAGAGAAAGTCAAGGTAATTTTGTATGCATATTAATATAATTTGAAATAGACTCCACGATACAGTAACACTAAAGACACATACAATTGTAATTAATAGAGTTTTTTGACTAGGTAATGGTGAGGAAGTATCGCTATATAAAACCATCGCGATTCTATTGCTACTACATTGTGATTCTATTGCTGCAATTTGAATGTGAATTGCTTTGAACGTTGTTGAACTGCCCGTTGCCTAAGTTGGGTGAGCGTTCGCCTTCTAAGCAAGGGTATCGGGTTCGATTCCCGGCGGGAACACAAGTTTTCTCCCCAAAGAAAATTTGTGTTTCTGGTTCTGGATGTGATTGTGTGTGTCATGTGATGTGGGGCTGTGAGTGTGAAAGCGTTTTTTTTTTATATTATATCTAATATACGAGAAAACCAACAGCAGGTCTAACTACGGGCCAATTGCCTATATTTCCTAAAACTAAACTAAAACTATGTACAGCAAAGAACTAAGTTACCTACAAGACATCGAGCTTATAGGTAACTCAAGTGCTCAAGCCCACTACCAGTGGGTAGCGTTAATATACGAGTATATTAGATATAGTACTGAATATAGTAGCTTATTGGCACGTGCGTAAACAAAAATAAAATCAGTTCAAAAATAAGAAAGTTATAAGCATCGATATACTAATACGTAGATTTGGAGTCCCCGCGAAGTGACCACGGAACATAGGCGACAAAACGAATATAAGCGACAATCCCGCCTCGCTACAATCTTTGTAAGGTGAAAATATTTCGACCGTCGCGTCGTCAGTCGTAGATAAAAAAAGTTATACGTAAATAATTCACCAAAATAGGCAAATAATCCATTATTACACATTAACACTCGGAGAATCACAAGTTTTGGAAATTCATTCAATATCGTCAACGCTATTTTTTCATTTTACCCCAAAACCACCAAAAGGTTCATCTGGTACTGAAATGTTTCTGTTTTTCATTTTGTTTTTCTTTTTACGCTGTATAGGGAAGCACATGACCACTATCTCACCTGATGAATCAGAAACAATTTTATTGCATATGTGTTAACAAAAGGGTCTTATAAATTTAGTCATATGAAAGTATCAACAGTAAATGTCCATTTCGGACGTACAATAACATTCAGTGGAACAATTTTGTTCCTATAGAAAATTACAACGAATTTTTATTTTTTATATTTACAAAAGAAGTATAATATAACATAATAATATAAGTATACAAGTATAATATTTTTAACTTTTACCTCTAATCAATCTAAATCTATTTTTACATTAATAATTACAAATGAGACATATGTATATTATACGAAACACTCCTTATAGATTAATTAACTAATATCTATCAATAGTCAACAATAACTACTGTTTTATTTACAATAAAATATTATTAATATAATAACTTACTAAATGGAAAGTGTGGTGTGGATGGAAAGTGATGTTGGGCCTAAATGTGACATGCTTGCCTAGAAGATACCTATTCACTCTTGACTTGAAGACTCCCAGATTATACCCCTCGGGGAACAATGACGCAGGCAATGAATTCCACTCCTTCGCTGTACGGACGATGAACGTAGAAGCAAAACGCTTCGAGCGAACTGGAGGTATGTCAACCATAAATGAATGACGTTTGACAGTTTGTCTGGTTCTTAGATGGTAAATGTAACATGCTTTGACGACCCAGTTGGCGCAGTGGACAGGTGTCCGCCCTCTGCGCCGTGGGTCCTGGGTTCGATTCCCGGCAGGAGCACAAATTCCTTCCCAAGGGATATTTGTGCTTTTGGTTCTGGGTGTAATGTGTGTGTGATGTGAATGTTTCCTGCACCCACGATACAAGTCTTTGAACTTAGTGTGGGGCTGTGAGTGTGAATGCGTTTGTTTGTTTGCTTGCCTAAAATATACTTATTCACCCGAGTCTTGAAGACTCCCACGCGTTGCTGTCTGTATGAACTTATTTTCTTATCTTTTATTACTTTTGAATTCCAGAATGGGACTGCATTCTTGACCCTCTACCGATGACCGGCGTTGTCGGCTGCGCTCGTAGAGAATGGGCAGCGAGGCACGTGCTAGCTGCCGGAGCTTTGTTGGGCAAGTCCTGCTCTGCTGCCCTAAAGTTAGCTGGTCACGCGCCTGCATTGCACACTCAGGTGCGTAAATATAGATAGATAGATAGATAATACTTCATTGATCCACTTTTTAAGATGAGATAAAACAAAGGTAACAAACAAGCTTATACGTAAAGTATCACAACAGGCGGTCTTATCACTAATAGCGATCTCTACCAGGCAACCTCCGGATGGTGAGAACTATAGAATGTAAAAGATGGTGTATAAAGGGGTGTATGGAATACCTAATCAACGAAATAATGGCATAAATGCAATATACATAAACAAGTAATATATTATTAAATAATACATAAAATAATTATATAAAATAAATAAATATATTTATATATATATACTAGTGATTCGCTCCGGCTTCGCCCGTGTGCAATTTCCGGTACCCCTGCAGCGCCATCTGCCGGACTGATTTGTGAATCTAAACCATCCAGGGCGCCACCCAAACGCATACAAAAAATTCATTCAAATCGGTCCAGCCGTTTAAAGAAAGAAAGAAAGAAAATCGATTTATTCGGGACAACATTTAGGAGGAGGTCAGTGACATACTGTAGAATTATATATAATCGAAACGCTTCGAGTGAAATGGACGTATGCTAACCATAAATTGATGACGTTTGACAGATGTTTGTTGTTTTTAGATGGTATTTTTTGGATATATATTATATGTATGTATATAACATTTCAACGTGCACAAATCTCCAGGGCTACCTTTTCGGCTGCCACTTGGCGCTGGCTTGGCAAGCGTTCCTGGACTTAGAAGCATTCACGGGCCCCGAACCAGCCAGCTTTTCCCTCGTCGGGGCTCCGCTGGCGTTCACGCTAGAAGCACGACCTGACCTCTACTCCTTCATCGAAGCGGGGAAGGAGAGTGTCCATCTAGTCGACTATCATGCTGTAAGTACATTATACCATTTTTAGCAGAATAAATGACTTCTTTTTGAATAGCCTTAATCGCCAAAACGCCTTTTACGAGCAGCTGTTCACTAAGAGTAAGAGATGGCACTTCTCCTGGTGCCATCTTTTACCGGAGGTCGGCTATTATTAAGGCTATACGGACGAGGAGGCTGACAGGGTATTGACAATGTAGTCAAACCACATCACTTGCCACACTATTTAGAAGCAACCACTTTAGCAAAATATTAGACATAAACGCTTTTTTTTATCGACGATGGAGCATGCTTGCCTAGAAAATACCTATTCACTCTCGACTTGACTCCAAGATTGTACTTATCTGGGAACACTGACTCTGGCAAGGAGTTCCACTCCTTTGCAGTGCGCATTTGAGAAATATCCTCCATATATCGCTTTCACACAGCCGTTCACTAAGTTCGATGACTTTTGTCGTGGGTGCCGGAAACATTCACTTCACACACACAATCACAAACAGAACCAGAAACAAAAATTTTCCTTGGGGAGAAACCTTGTGTTCCCGCCGTGAATAAAAATTGATACCCTTGCTTTTTAACGCGCACACAACTAACGGTTGTGTGCGCGTTAAAAAGCAAGGGTATGTTAATTGTTCTTAATTTGAATATGTAGTTCAAATATATTGTGTAATAACATTTTGTTGTATAATTTTAGCTGTACACGGCCGTCCTAGAAGGCGACGGCATTGAAAAGACTAAAGCATTACAACGCGAGCACATAGCCAGAGCCATAGAAGTCCTCGACAGTTTTCCCAACTGCGACGCGCGGACTGCGCTACTCAACATTATAGTGGCGATGCAACAAGACCATTTGTAAGGAGACCTTTGTTTGTTGTAACTTGATTAGTTGTAGTACATATTATACGTAACTAAAACACTTAATCGTGGTAGTCAATATTTCAGTGCAACAAGACTATAAGTAATGGGATCGTTGTATGTTCTACCTTGATTAGTTGTAGTACATATTATACATACAACACTATTTTGTGACTAGTTGTACTGTTAATCGTGGTGGTCAACATTATAGTGGCGATGCAACCATCCTTTTGTAAGGGGAACGTTGTATTTTAAATCTTGATTAGTTGTTGTACATATTATACGTACAACACTATTTTGTATATTGGTACTGTAGTTGTTGTACTGTTGATCGTGGTGGTCAACATTATAGTGACGCATTGACGAAGCAACAAAAAATTAAGCGAAGTAAACCATTATACCTTATTGAATTGTAGTACATATTATACATATACCACTATTTAGTACTGAAGTTGTTGTACTGTTAATCATGGTGCTGCAAAATTATGGTAGCGAGGCAACAGCACCATTTGTAAGGGGACCTATTGTATGTAGTACTTATTCAATTGTAATACATATGATACATACAACACTATTATGTATTGTAGTTGTTGTACTGATAATCGTGGTTGTAAACATTATAGTGGCGATGCAACCAGACCATTTATAAGGGGATCGTTGTATGTTTTACCTTGATTAGTTGTAGTACATATTATACATATAACACTATTTGTTTATCGTTACTATAGTTGTTGTACTGTTGATCGTGGTGGTCAACTTTGTAGTGGCAAATTGGCGAAGCAACAAAACCGCGAAGAAAGGAAACCATTATACCTTGCTTAGTTGTAGTACACATTATATTGTATAATTTACATTCCGTCCGAGATTCCATTTAAGTCGTAATAAATAAGTTACCTACTTTATAAGTATAAGTATACTCATGTTCATTGACCGAGAAACAATTCTCGTTAAACTTCGTCATAGTCTGCGAGTCCTTGGTAAATAAACACATTGAAAATAATTGTACTTATTCAAATAAGTTAACCTTATTAGAGTTCTTCCATTCCCTTTGTTATTTATCTTTGATAGGCTACCGTTTGACCACTATCTCACGTCATAGTAAGTCATGATCGCGGATAGTAATCACGCTACGTCATTCTTCAAATGTGTTAAAATCTAGCTAAGCGCGCGTCTTAGGCGCTTGTCAAAGTAATATAAACTATATAATATTAATATGTTTTACTCCTTGACTGCTAATTTCATCATATTCCGTCCAGCATTGATACGGTAAAAGATAATAAACAAAATTAGTTTAAAATTAAAAATATAATATTAGTAAAATTTTTATACAATGGTGACTGAAATTGCCTCAAAAATATTTTATTTTTATTTAACACTAGCCGTACTCCGCAGCTTCGCCTGCTATAATCAAGTTAAAAAGGTAGCCTATGTGTTACTCCTATATATCTATAAGCTATGTGCATTCCAAATTTCATCCAAATCCGTTCAGCAGTCAAAGCGTAAAGAGGCAACAAACATACTTACACACTTGCACACTTAGACACAAACTTTCGGATTATAATATTGCTATAATAGCGGGCGAAGCCGCGGGGCACGGCCAGCTTGTAATATTTCCCACTTCTTAGTGGAAAAAAAATATTAATCACTTGTGGGCGTGAGATGCCGACAATATCAGAACTGTTTTCTATTAAAAAGGTTAAACTATATTAAGGTACATTATTTTTACAAATAGTGAGTCGAATTTATAACATTCCAACAATGCCAAGTACAATATATAATAATGTATCCATGGCTAAATACCAGGCAGGGTTGATAATGGACTTAATATCATACGTAATATGAATATACGAAAATAATATAGCCTAGATGTGATATACAAGAAACCTCCACCTTTAATATTGTTTTTTATTTTATGTCATCAGCCAGCACCTATATTTTGAAATACTAGCAATACTCATGAAATATTTTGCATAAACTATGTGTTAGTGTTATTAATATTACAATATCACATTTATATTATGTCTTTATATGTATATATGAATGTATTAACTAAGACAATGAATGTATAAAACTATGAATCGAATTCTGCGCTATGGCAGCTTGTATATAAACTTTGGTATACGTATATATACGATAAATTTATAGTAATTCGAATTAATACTCTTAAAGTTATTGTTAGATATTGTTTAAGGTGTTTATACAGATATTTTATAGTTATACACAATATTTCATCGTGCGGTTCAAAAAACTGTGTGATATAGTTTTTGTACTTGAATTATATTGACATATGAAATATATTATCGTGTTATTATTACATTGACGTTAAAAAAAGATAGTTATACGTACCTTAGTTATCATCTAATGCCTTTAAACGAGCAATTCTTGTATATGTATATATATATATATATATATATATATATACATATACAAGAATTGCTCGTATATATATATATATATATATATATATAATATAATCTGAATCTCGGAAACGTCTCCAACGATTTTCATGAAAATTTCATGAAGGGGGTTTCGGTGGAAATAAATCTATCTAGCTTGGTTTCATTTTTAGAAAACGTCGTTTTAATAATAACAAAAAACAACAAACTGAACTAAATCAACATAACCCGTATATATTTGTAATGTATAGTTAAACTTAAAACTACGATGAAATTCCGCATGACGTCACACCTCAGGACACTAAGTGCGTGACGTCACGAGCCCACACCCCGAACTCTTCCTTTTTGAGTTAATTTCTATTGAGACATTAAATAAATAAATACATCTCAAATATGTTTTGATAATATAACTGACGGTAAAAAAAACTACATAGTATAGTTTTTTACCCAGGCTCCATCCATATTAATCAAGATAAGTTGTCAGTCGACTCTATTGCCGATCCCCAAGGGGAAAACCATCATGGCCGATCAAAAAGGAAGTCCTTTCTATCAACCCACTAATGATACCATAGATTATACAAGAGTGTATCCACAGATGTTAAGAATGCATGTACAGGCGCCACAAACTTATATCAAGAGTAGGTAAGCTAGCGTTTGACATTTATCTCAACTGATGGTAAATGACGATGTAGTCGACGATCTACTCTAGGTCCTCATCATCACTATCCAGTACTTTCTCAGTATAGTTCATCATCATCATCTCAGCCGCAAGAAGTCCACTGCTGGATATAGGCCTCCCCCAAAGATCTCCAAAAAGAACGGTTGTTAGCGGCCTGCATCCAGCGTCTTCCTGCGACCTTCACTATGTCGTCCGTCCACCTTGTTGGCGGTCTTCCAACACTGCGCTTGCCAGTTCGTGGCCTCCATTCTAGAACTTTTTGGCCCCATCGGCCATCCGTTCTACGTACTATGTGCCCTGCCCATTGCCACTTCAACTTGCTAACCCGCCGGGCTATGTCGGTGACTTTCGTTCGTCTACGGATCTCCTCATTCCTGATTCGATCTCGTAGAGAAACCCCGAGCATAGCCCTTTCCATAGCTCGTTGTGTGACTTTGAGCTTATTTATAAGGCCCACAGTAAGAGGCCAAGTTTCAGTATAGTTGCTAGTTTAAAATTAGAATAAAGTTATATCATTGTGGTACCTACATAAAAAGGAATTGTCAAATGAAACATGTTATTCTTTTTTAAATTAATTGTATTAATAAATAATGGTAGTTCTATTTACATGACACAATCGATTACTTTTTTGATTTGGCAGAAGACAATAAAAAATATTGTTATACAATACAAACGCGCGCACGCGACAGCGCTCGTCACTTAATTTTTAAAACATTGGTAATAAACCCAGGTTACAAAAATAACATAAAAAAAAACAATTTTTGGTTAAAAACTGACAATACTGGTCGTTTTTGGTTTGAAATGCGTTCGTCGTCAATCACACTGTAAGACATGCAAGCCGAACACACGCGAACATGACAACTAGAATATCAAAGTTGTGATACTTATATTCATAGAACATGTCAAATATCACAGATATGATATTCTTATTTGTAGAACATGTTGAATATCACAGGTGTGAAATTCATATTCGTAGAACATTTTGAATATCACAGGTGTCATATTCATATTCATAGAACATGTTGAATATCACAAGTGTCATATTCATATTCATAGAACATGTTGAATATCACAAGTGTCATATTCATATTCATAGAACATGTTCAATATCACAAGTGTGATATTCATGCTACATGTTACTTAGAATATCAGTCTAGTGTGACGCTAAATAACTAATACAAGCAGTAAGGGAAATTATGCGCAAACAATTCAGGGATATGCACCCTTAACAAACAACATTGGTTAGCTCAAGAACAAAAGCATGTTGAGATGTTCGAATGTATTATTATTGCATTGTTTAAATAAGCGAAAAAAATATTCAGAATCGGTGTTTAATCAATCAATCATGTCCAATTGCCTTAAAAGAAATCTAGTTGAAATCATAAGACTTGGTAAACAAGTAATGTGTAGTAAACAAATTCATGAAAACTTGAATGGCATATAAATCGAAGGCATATTAATCGAATAAATGAATGACATTTAAAATAAAATGAAGTAAATTTCATTTTTTTAGAAATATGTAAGTATATTATTTTTGCATACAAATGTCTTTCTTAATTCAATACCAAATTGAGGTCAATTTTATTTAGGAAATCAGCAAAAGTAAGCTTTTACTGATTTTACAAAATTAAATGTGCAGTTTTATTCCCTTACTGTCTGTATATTGCGTCTAATTGATACACCACATACAAAAAGAAGTTTTCCACATCATACAAATTACACAATTCGTGTACAAAAGTAGTTGCATGCTTAATCTATATTTTTTGAGTATACAGAATTTGTTGTGATTTAATATACTGTGATCGCTTTGATATGTCTTATCGCAATTGAGAACAGAAGTGTAACTTGGCAACTATTTGATACTGGCAAGAATTACAGGGCATTTACCAATGCTCACAAATAATACAATTTAGGCATTTTTCTGTATGTTACCGAACATGAAACTTTACCATAAGACCGACGATAATTCGCACCATTCGTTTATTAAATTTTTTTTCACTCCTACAATTACAATGTACATAGACCCCGATGTCTATTATTGCTTAGTTTTTAAGTTTTGTTAGCCAAAACTCTTACCTATAATATAATTTCATCGTCCCAATAATTTTACCATTCAATAAATACGTACACGTAAAAAATATAAACTATATCAATAGTTTAATCTTTAAAACAAACTTTCTCCTTAACACTAATTATATATTAATAACTATTCATCAGTTGCATCATATTCATTTTCAATAAAATGCCTACTTTATAATCTTTCCAAGCGCCTGATTTTTCCTTTCGCGAATATCTATCCTAATAATAAACGATTTTTATCTCATTTTATTGTGTGGTATTTAATTTTATATAAAATGTACCGTCGCTAAGTTACAAGGAATCGAATACAAATTTGTATATTAAACAATAAGCTCACAGTTCGTTTTGGTTAAACATAGGAATCAGATTCTCAATAATATCAAATAGAACGAACATCCGATACAGCCGAACACACAGGCACTCGAGTTGAAGTAAAGAAGGCTTCGGAAACATGGTGCTTTCTTATAAGACGACACGATGACGCCGTCGGCTGGAACCTTATCGAAATGAACTCCATACATTATGTACCGAATCCTGTTATTTTTTCTCTTTGGTTAGCCTAAAGTATCGGCACCGACACCAACATCGTATCTAAATATAAAAACGCACCCAAACATGCACAAATCGCAATAATTTAAAAAACGCCTCGTAAAGCAAATATATTAAATATTAAAGTCTACAGTAATACTAAAATTATTACAAAGAAAAGGTTTCGATAATGGTTCACGTAATACAATAATATAAATAAGTTAAATATTCTAAAAAACGTTTAAAAATACACACGTCTTAACCTAATATAAAAGCACTCGGTATGTTTCGTAAAATACGGCGACGATAGGGTCGCGATGGTTATAATAGCCAAAACAATTCAGAAACTGAGGAATGGTAATTTAAATAATAACTTAAATACAAACAAAGGTACAAACATATCGATAAACACGATCGCCGACGTCCCGCGGCGTGACCTCGATGCGACGATTTGTACTTTTGCCTGATCCATTAATGTAGGGTTAGTAGATATGAGATCATCGCCCCGCACGACTAGAGAGTCATGCGCTTAATTAGACAAAAATAATCGACAAAATATGCAGACAAACCTACACCTGCTATACAGACTGCAAATAATAACTAACATTCGATCCGGTCGAGTAACATCGGTTAACTAAACAATAATATACAAAAAATAAACTACTCGGTCACTCGGGCAATCGACACTAACAGTAACGTAAGACTAGCTGAAATGCGTACACTACGATTAAACTTAAAGTTACATCTTTGATTAAAAACTCACTCGGTATATAAAAAAATACTTCGTTAAAACGGTACTCAATTCCGATAAATGCAGAAAGGAATCTCGATGACGTACCTACGAGAAAACGGGCCCACCTCGTAACAGCCTCCGAACTATCTTCGAAGAATTCAAATAAAAATATCTAAAATCGGAAGTGGGCTCGCTTCCTCCGCTATCGGACCGGTGGCGCCGCTCGCGACGCGTCGAGGAACTACTATAATAATTGGAAAGCACGTCGTGTTCTAATAAGATTACGTCACTACGAGGAAGGCAGCTGACTTATACAACTAGGGAAGGTTGTGTCCGGCGCGCGCCGGCGGCTTGCGTCAGGTGGCCGCCTCCTGGTACGGGCCCGTCACCGTGCACGGGTGCATCGGGAACAACGTCGTCCACGACATCGTCGTCTGCGTGTCTGTCCTCAATCGGATCTGCCCGCTCTTCCGAGCCGCGTTGGTCGCTTCTACTAAAGCCGCCAAGGAAGGAAAGCCACCGGGAAACGTGTCCTCTCCCTTCTTCCACTTTTCCCCGGGAGTCTGTCGCTCCGGCCCTGGGGTGCTAGCCGGCGATACTGTGTTCGAATTTGGCGCCGGCGTTCCAGGCGTCGGTGGATTTAACCCTAACTTTTTTAACCTCATCTTCTCCTCCCATTCTTCTAAACCGTGCTTTGGCCGATTTAAGTTTCTGTGTTGGTAGAAGACTAAGGATATCCTCGTTGGATTTACTCTGTTTGGTGATTTAACTGCAGTGGTGGAGTGCATCTCGTGTTTCGCGCATTCGAATAGCACGCTTCCATGGCCCAAAGCGATGGCGACTCCACCCATTTGGTTGTCCTTAAAGCATTCTAAGTTATCTGAGAACTCTGTCACTTCGCCGATTGGCTCGGCTTTGGGCGGTTCCGGTGGGTAGGGTATGGAGAACGGCGGAGGATATAGGCACCAGTTCGGCGACGATTGGCACCAGTTTGGACTCGGGTTCTGGTAGAAATTCGGCGAAAAGTTTGGGTTGTATTGGTACCCGTAAGAATTGTAGCAGTGAGAATTTCGGAGAAGCTCTTCGCGTTTATATTTCTCTGCGTTGTAATATGCTAAGCTATTATAGTCATTATACGTATTCTCGTAAGGATTGAAATGTCCATAAGGATTGGGTGAAAACGGATAAGCGTTTGTCATTTGAGGATAGTTACCATAGCCCTGTATAGGAGCTTGGTTTGGATACGTATTTTGGTTGACCGCCTGGAAGTTGTTTCCTGTGAATTCTGGCGCTGGTTTGATGGCCGCCATGTTTTGGTTGGTGTCTTCATGGCTTATCGTGAAATTGGTTTGCGTAGCTGACGTTGGTGGTACACCACCAGCGTTCGGCAATCTATTATCGTAGGGGCTTCTATGCTCGTACCCTTGAACTAGGTTTGGTCGCTCGGATGGTGGATACGGCTTTAGAAACGTAGAATTTTCCATGCCCTCAGGATTCACATGCTGTGATCGGGACGGAGGCCTAGCTTTTGGAACTCGGAATAATGCATTCTCATTCTCAGGCGTCGTAGGTTCTTTTGGTTTTGTTGGATCCCAGTTTTTTGATTCGGGAGACTTCCATACGCTTTTTCGTATATCAGGTGAAGACATGTCATTGTGTGGGGACTTTAGTTCGGCAATTTGTGACGGAGCCGGAGACACCGGCGTGCTTTGTGAGTTTTGGTTGATTTCTGTTAGCCTCGGAGAGCTGGGCATATCAAACTCGGGTATTTTGCTCGCTATATCCAGAATTATATTATCATTTGTTTTATCGGCCTCAGGATTTTTCTGCGCTATACTCGTAGGATCTGAATTAGTCTCGCTTTTGTTCGAGTCTGGGCTATAGTTATTCGGTGGGATATTCAAATGTGCCGTTGTCGAGTCGGGGTCTTCCTTCACGACGTTGGCAAACATTTCTGGGTTGTTAAAATCTGGCCACTGATTTTGTGGAATTTGGTTAGTATTTTGAACGAAATTTGGATCGCGCTTCTGCAAGCCAGCAGCAAAACTTGGCAGCTGGTTTGGATTAGGATTGGGGTTCTGACACGGATTTTCTATTGCAGGGGACTGGACGTGGTTGTGATTGTAAATATTTTGATGGTGGAGATTGTAGCTTTGGTCGTATGGATTGTACGGAGAGTCCAGAACTGTGCTGGAAATTTGATTGCTCTGAAGTTGAGCGTCCGTAAAGTTGTCTATCATAGTGGCCATGTCTAACAACGCGGGGTTTCCTAGATTTGGATTGATGATGTTCTGATTATGCATGTTGGGGTTGACGAACGCCGAGTTGTAGTTATTCGTGAAGGACGATGGATTTGAGTTCAAAGCTGGTGTTAAAGCTCTAGGGGACGCGCTGTTTTGGCTTCGAGGAGAGGGGTTGTTCCTGGCGTCTGGTTGCGGAGTTCTGGGTCCCGGCGTGTTGCACTGGGGCTTCTTGTTCCCTCCGGGGCTCGGTTGCGGCGTGGTGCTGGTGGAGTTGTTAGCTGAGTCAGTTGTTTCTTCGTCCTTTCGCTTCTTGCCGTGTCGTCGGCATGGTTGGAGCGGCACCGATCGCACGCGGACTTCCATTGGGTACCTGAAAAGGATGACACAAAATACTTAGGTTAAGTTTAAGTAACCGTTTTATTATCTTGTTTTTGTAAAATATTTGTTTTTGTGAATCATCGATTCTAAATGTTCTTTTAAAGTACTTTTTCATTATATGTAAAATACAGCCTAGCTAGAACAATTGGTGTATCTTGGGTTCAGAATCTATTTGTTACTTGTTGCGGTCAAACTCGGTGGTACGACCGCCGGGGGGTGTGCGGGGCGTGGGACGGGCGAGGTATGAACTCGCCCGTGCGCTGGTTCCGCTCCGCACCTCGCACAGCACCGCAGGTATCCCTGGGTATGCGTCAGTACCCAGAGACGCCCGTGAGGTACTCGTGGTCGGCGGGGGGGGGAAGGTACCTGGTAGGCGGCCTAGAAACAATTCGCGTTGATTTAGCGTCGGTAGGCCGCACTACCAAGACCAGCACCACTTGAGGGCCCCTGGTTCCCTATCCTAGCTATCTTCCTAGCTTGCTTCCTAGCTTGCTTCCTAGCTTGCTTCCTAGTGGGGTCCAGGTGTCTTCAATGAGGAGAGGGTTGTTCCTTAGTCTTCTTTATTTCTTGTTGTTCCTCCGAGGCTGGCTGGTTTCGAACTGATTTTACGACCCAAATGTTCCTACTAATAAACCGTCAAAGTGCCGGCAATCGACACGCTATCCCGCGAGAACGGAGAGTGAACGGCGCGACACGCGCCGTCCCTCTCCCACCTACGCGCTCGCCCCATCCCGCTTTCGCGAGTTCTACCTATCCTATTCTACCAGCCAACCTCGCTATACAATTTATTTACAAGTAAAACAAAACAAAATAAAAATATACAAACAAAAGAAACATATTAAAACATAAAAAACTTAGAACTAATTACAAAAATATCTTATAAGCTAGTTCTGTCGCCGTCATCCTCCCCCTTGTGCGCAGCAACCATCTCTGATCAGGCGACGTCAGGGACTCGAACATCTCCCGGCTCCGTCTGTACAGGAACGAGCACCACCACCTTGGTGCAGGGTCGCCGCAGGATGCCGCCGGTTGTCCGCACCTCCAGGACTCGGGTTCTGCCGTCAGGACCAGGCAGCGTGTTCACCACTTCCCCTCGTGGCCAGATGCATCGTGGAAGCGTATGGTCCACGATGAGCACGATGTCGCCGCGCTGGATGTCGCGCGTGGCCGCCTTCCCGTCGAGTTTCCTCGGGAGCAGGGTGGGTAGGTACTCCTTCACCCACCGGCTCCAGAAGTGGTCGGCCAGTCGCTGCGCCATCCTCCAGGTCCGCTTGCCGCCGAGATCTTCGTCGGTGACAGCCCCAAGTCGAGGGAGCCCGCAGGATCTTCCAATCAGGAAGTGGTTCGGGGTGAGGGCTTCTTCTTCATAATTTTCTTCCGTGTCAACGAGTGGCCTCGAGTTGACAATATGCTCGGCCTCCAGCAGTAGGGTATGGAGGACCTCCTCCCGGGGCTGCCGCTCCTTCAGCGTCGTCGCCAGCGCCCTCTTGATCGAGTAGACCAGGCGCTCCCAGGCTCCTCCCATGTTAGGCGCGCCAGGTGGTATAAACTTCCACCGGACGCCCAACTTCTCCGCTTCCGTGACGATGTCTTCTCGCTGTAGTTCTCGGGTGGCTTCCATCAGCTCCTTGGAAGCGCCGACCAGGTTGGTGCCGTTGTCCGAGAAGATGGACCTCGGGTACCCGCGCCGAGCAGCCATCCTTCGCAGCGCCAGAATCATGGAGTCCGTCGACAGGGATGGCGCCAGCTCCACATGGACCGCGCGGCTCGTGAGGCAGGTGAAGAGGACTCCCCACCTCTTCTCGCGGCGCCGCCCCACGGTGACGACCATGGGCCCGAAGTAGTCGACCCCGAGGCAGGTGAAGGGAGGCTCACCACGCCTCAGTCTCTCTCGCGGCAGGTCCCCGGGAGGCAGCTGTGGAGGTGCACCCCTGTGCACCCGGCACCACTGGCATTGATGGGCAGTGGCTCGTACCGCTGCTCGAAGTCCCAGGATCCAGTACCTCTGCCGGATTTCGTTCATCACCGTGGCGTGATTCCCATGGTTGAACCTCACATGGAAATCTGTAACAATTAAACGTGTGATGTGGTGCTTGCTGTCCAGCACCACCGGTCGTCGGTAGCTTTCGTCGATGTCGGCTGCCACGTCGATTCTCCCCTTTAGCCGGAGGAGTCCCTCTTGTTCCACGACGTCGAGTCTTCTCAGCTTGCTGGCTCGGTGAAGTGGTTGCTGACGTGACGAGGCCCTCAGCTCATCGGCGAAGCTATCCGCTTGGCTCCTCTTCAGCAGCATCTTCTCGGCTCGTTCCAGGTGAGCGCGGTCGATGGGCAGGAGCTTCCTTTCTTCTTTCTGGCGCGCGTTGACTCGGGGCTGCGCCTTCTTCTTCTTGGAGTATCTTCTCCAGGATGGGTCTCTCTCGTTCTCGCGTCTCGTGATGTTGACGCGATGTCTTCTTTGCCGACAGAGCTCGACGAACTGGAGTACGCGCGCTGTTGCGCGTAGCAGACGATTCCAGCTGGAGAACCTTGCGGGATCAGGGGTCGCATGGTGGTCGACCGCTCTCGCCGCTGCCGTGATGCTGGACGTCTTCTCCTCTCCAGTGGACTCCGCCTTGAAGTCCCGTGGTCGTGGCCAGGCTTCCTCGCTCAGCTTGAGGAACTCCGGCCCAGTGAACCACCTGTGGTTCTCGTCGAAGTCGCTCGGGATGCCTCGCGTTGCGTCGTCCGCCGGATTCTGGGCGGTTGGCACCCAGCGCCACTCCTGCGGCTTCGATGTGTCCTCAATCTCGGCGAGGCGGTGCGCGACGAAGGGCTTGAAGGTCCTAGGATCAGCCTTGATCCAAGAGAGCACGGTGCTGGAGTCCGTCCAGTAGGTCTTCTTTTTCGCTCGCAGATCCAGTTCTTCCCCGATGCTGTGTGCCATCCTTGTCCCCAGTAGCGCTGCTTGAAGTTCCAGTCGAGGGATGGAGACTGGCTTCAGTGGTGTCACTCTCGCTTTTCCTGCTAACAGAGAGATTAGTATCCGGCCGTCGTGGTCCTCCTGCCGCCAGTAGACCGCGCAAGCGTACGCTGTCTCGCTGGCATCGGTGAAGACGTGCAGCTCCCCCTCGGTGCAGAAGTGTGTGATGCACCGTGGTATGCGCAGGTCCCTCAGCAGCTGCAGGTCGTCAAGGTACTGCTTCCAGGACGCTTCGTCTTCTGACTTGACAGCCTCGTCCCAGCCGACGCCGCTTCTCCAGACATCTTGAAGCAGCTTCTTCCCCTGGATGAGCACCGGTGATGCCAACCCCATAGGGTCGAAGGTTGACATCACGGCGCTGGTGACTTCTCGCTTGGTCGGAGTCTTCTCTTCGGCGACGACATCTTGCACGTTCCGTAAGTAGACACGGAACCCCATCTTGTCTTCTTGCGTGAACCAGCGTAGCCCAAGCGTCTTCTCTTCCTTGGACCCGAGCTCGACCTCTTGACTGGAGTCTTCTTCCCCGGTGAGTCTTCGCAGCACCCCTGTGTTGTTTGAAGCCCACCCCCGAAGTATGAACCCCGCCCCCCGATGTATGGTGTCCACCTGGCTGGCCACCCTGACGGCGTCCTCTTCGGTCTTGAAGCAGTGGAGGTAGTCGTCCATGTAGTGGTTGCGCTCCACCGCCCGGACTGCTTCTGGAAAAAGATCTTCTTGTTCGGCCGCGTTCTTGTTCTTCACGTAGATCGCCGTGCTTGGTGAGCAGGCGGCGCCGAAGATGACGGATGTCATCCTGTACTCCGTGGGCTGCCCTGTCCGCTGCTCGCCTCGCCACAGGAACCGCAGACTGTCCCGATCCTCTTCCCGGATCTTGACCTGAAGAAACATCTCCTTGATATCCGCCACCACGGCCACCGGCCACTGGCGGAATCGAAGGAGAACCCCGAAGAGAGACTGGAGCAGATCAGGCCCAGGCAGCAGCGCGTCGTTGAGGCTCTTCCCCCCACACTTGGCTGCAGCGTCGAAGACCAGTCTCTTCTTCTTCTTTGTTGGATGAGTCACGGCGAAGTGAGGGAGGTACCACTTCCTCTTCGACGCAGACTCGTGAGCGACTACCTCCGCGTAGCCGCTGTCCAGCAGGTTCTGTACTTGCTTCTCGTACTCTTCTTTCAGCTCGACGTCTCTGTCCAGCTTCTTCTCGATGTTCTTCAGCCGATTTTCTGCCGCCTTGTATTTGTCTGGCATCTGTTCCTCTTCCGATTTCCAAAGAAGACCCACTTCGAAGCGTCCATTTTCCAATCTTCGACTGGTCTTCTCGAGGATCGCCAGCGCTCGTCCCTCGGCGTCAGTGCTCGGTCGTCGTGGCTGCACTCCCAATGATTCCACGGCGAAGTGATCCTTGATCAGCTGTTCCAGCTCATCTTCCCTCGTGGAGACGTGCGCGCAGCTGAGGAAGTTGACTCTTCTGGTCGCGTGCCCCACATCAGACCCGTGGAGCACCCATCCAAGATGAGTCAGTGATGCGACCGGTTGGTTCCTCTTCCCGCGGCGCATCGATCTGGTGATGATGAGCTCCCAGTTGTCCTGGCCGATCAGCAGCTTCGGTGGTTCTTCCTCGTAGTGAAGTTGCTCAGCCAGTTGACTAAGGTGGGCGCACTCTTCGATCCTGGACCTCTCGATTCTCTGTGGAGTAAGACTGATGTTATCGATGGTTCTTACTCCAGAGATCCTCTTCTTCCCGGGCTGGTGGACACCTCTGATGTTGGTGTCGAGACGCATGGAGTCTCTCTTGACGATCGTCTTCCCGCCAACGGTCTCGATGGAGAGGTTCTCCACTGGCCCCCGAAGTCCCAGGTCCGATGCCACCGACGAATCCAGTAGGGTCACTGTTGACCCCTCGTCCAGCAGCGCCAGAATCCTCGCTGATCCTCTGGGTCCGAAGAGCTCCACCGGAACCATCTTCAAGTAGGCCCGAGCTGACCTCGCCGCGTTGACCGGCAACCGGACGTTGGCGACCTGCTTCTCCTCTTCCTTCTTCTCTTCTTTCTTCTCGTCGTGAAGAAGGTGATGGTGCCATCGGTTGCAGGTCTTGCACGCTGGTTTCCTGCAGTTTTCCTTCCTGTGCCGCGCCTGTAGACATTTGAAGCAGACTCGTGCCTTGATCGCCATTTCCCAGCGCTCCTTCTTCCCGGCGTTGAGGAACCTCCGGCATTCCGGTAGCCGGTGGTCCCCTTCGCAGCTGGGACACGAAGAGCTCGTTGCATCTTCCGCGGTGGCGTGGGTCGTCTGGCGTTGAGGTGGTGTCTTCTTAGGTGCGGTCACTTCTTGTGCTGCGTAGGGTCCGCAGCGGTCAGCTTCCCTGTTCAAGAACTTGGAGACGACGATCATGTCCGGATCATCCTCCCCCTTGTCCGCGCTGAAGTCGTACCATCTGTAGCGAAGAACTGCCGGCATCTTCTCCACGATGGTCTTCATCATCTCCGGGGAATGAAGGTACTGCGGTTTCTTCAAACCCCGGATCGTCGCGACGGTGTTGTTTACTTGGCTGGCGAACACGCAGACGTCGCGTGCATTTTCGGAGATCTTCGGTAGGTTTCTGATCTTCTCGAGCTCCAGGAGTACCAGGGCGTCCGGCCTCCCGAAGCGTCGCTGCAGAGCTTCCAAGACTTCTTCGGGTGCGCAGTCGGAGTACAGGAGGCTCTTGATCGCTTCTCTTGCTGCTCCCTTGATGGCTCTTCGCAGTCGTGCCATGTTCTGCACGGCTGTGAACAGCGGCGCCGTATCCCCGTAGACTGTCTTGAAGGCTAGCCACTCGCTGCAGCTACCGTCGAAGGCAGGTAGCTCGTGGAGGTAGCTCGGCTGCGGCGCGTGTCCCCTCGGCGCCGCGCTGATGGCTTTGATGATGGCCTCCGCGAGATCCTTTGCCCCGTCGCTCGATGTCCTCGGAGTGTCCAGGACCTGCTGTTGTTCTTCGGGCTTGACGGTGGAGATGGCCTCGGCCCCAGTTGGACGTCTCTCCCCAGACATCCTCTCCACTGTCTTCTCGACCCACTTCTGGACCTCTTCCTCCCGGTCCTCAGGTTCCAGTTCCACCTCCGAATCTTCATCATCTATCTGGATGAGTTCCAATCTGGCTCGCGCCAGCGCCGTCGCCGCCTGGACCTTCCGTAGCTCCAGGCGCGCCAGCTCAGCCTTTGCTTCGATTTCCCGCCGTTTCCTCGTCTTCAAAGTCTTCGTTGACGAGGCGACCGATTGCGGCCGGTGATGAAGCTTGTCTCCCTCTTCTGGTGCTGGTACCTTCGCCGGAATGGATCTTGACGGAATGGCGGTGGTCTTCGATGCGCCCGTTGCTACGGAGGCACCCGTCGCTGCAGAAGCACCCGTTGCTCCGGAGGTACCCGTCGCGCCGGAAGTACCCGTCGCCCCGGAAGTACCCGTTGCCTGGGACGAACCCGTGGCACCGGAAGTACCCGTGGCGCCGGAGGTACCCGTCGCGTCGGTCCCCGACGTGGTGCCGGTGCGCGATGACTCCGTCGTGGCGACCGTCTCGTCGCTCTTCTTCGTCGATCCGACTTGGCTCCTGGTGACCGGCATGGCGTCCCGCTGCGGTGTGGCGAATTAATCCGGCTCGAAGGACCAGCTGTTGCGGTCAAACTCGGTGGTACGACCGCCGGGGGGTGTGCGGGGCGTGGGACGGGCGAGGTATGAACTCGCCCGTGCGCTGGTTCCGCTCCGCACCTCGCACAGCACCGCAGGTATCCCTGGGTATGCGTCAGTACCCAGAGACGCCCGTGAGGTACTCGTGGTCGGCGGGGGGGGGAAGGTACCTGGTAGGCGGCCTAGAAACAATTCGCGTTGATTTAGCGTCGGTAGGCCGCACTACCAAGACCAGCACCACTTGAGGGCCCCTGGTTCCCTATCCTAGCTATCTTCCTAGCTTGCTTCCTAGCTTGCTTCCTAGCTTGCTTCCTAGTGGGGTCCAGGTGTCTTCAATGAGGAGAGGGTTGTTCCTTAGTCTTCTTTATTTCTTGTTGTTCCTCCGAGGCTGGCTGGTTTCGAACTGATTTTACGACCCAAATGTTCCTACTAATAAACCGTCAAAGTGCCGGCAATCGACACGCTATCCCGCGAGAACGGAGAGTGAACGGCGCGACACGCGCCGTCCCTCTCCCACCTACGCGCTCGCCCCATCCCGCTTTCGCGAGTTCTACCTATCCTATTCTACCAGCCAACCTCGCTATACAATTTATTTACAAGTAAAACAAAACAAAATAAAAATATACAAACAAAAGAAACATATTAAAACATAAAAAACTTAGAACTAATTACAAAAATATCTTATAAGCTAGTTCTGTCGCCGTCATTACTGTCATTAAGAGATTTCGACTATAAAATTTCATGGGCAATTTTTTTATAAATCGTATTTAATGGTAATTTATGATATAAACCCGTTATTCCTATATACATGATTATAATCCAATTATGATACTCAAAGATAAAAAATGTACATCACCACTCACTTGTCCAGTATCTCCAGAGCGCCGTTCTTGACTTTTTCCTCCTGTCCTTCTTTTGAACCAAACTCATCGGTAGAGTCCAAGACGTAGAGTGGTAGAACATGGAGCTGTTCCTCCGAGGGTTTGGAGACGGCGCGGTGCTTGGCGAGCGTCACCACCGCCGTGCAGCCGTTGTTCATATTGTGTAGGTCGCGGTGCGCATGCGCACAGAAGTCTATACATGCTGTTACTCCTGGAAATCGGAGAATAAATTGTTGAACGGTTTGAAGTAGGGTAGTACAGTAAGAGTAACTGTGCATGTTTACATTAAATAAAATGATAACGACACGTCAGTATTCTCTTATGTGGATACTAGGGTGTCTAGGGAAACAATAACTTCAAGGATTAGTTCAGGGCCTACAACCAAAGTCATCAATGTTACTTTTAGTTTCGCTTGTCTTTTTCATTTTCAGCTGCAGCAGACATTATATGCTCAGTATATTTTGAAGCTCTTTATAGTCATTTATATGGTATGTGGCAGTATTATTTTTTAACGACTCTTTTGGTGTAGTTGGTAAAGCCTCGCCTTCTTACAGGGTGAGGACTGGACTGAAACGCTTTTCCTAATCAAGAGAAATGTGTTCTTTGAACTTAGCTCCACCGGCAATGAGTGTGAAAGCATTTGTTTTTGTTAATCTTTTATTTGTTACCCTTATTTTTCATACACTTGAGATAATTACTTACCTGAAAACGGTCTTCCAGCCTTGAACCCCAACCGGCAATCCGAGGCTTCCTTCTCAAATTGGCACTGGTTTTCAAATGCTTTCGGTGCCAGGTTCATATACAAAGGACTGAGTAATGTCGCCAGTACATGCATGCGTTCTTCTATCTCACTCTCTTCAGTCTTCACTGATAGGCGGAACTTGCGGACGGTCTTCGAGCGCGCGTACTTGCAACCGTTGTAATACATGGACCAGGAACAACCGAAACTGTAAGATGCCCCGCATGTTTCGGGGTCTAAGCCTGGAAAGTAAACATTTTGGAGTTAGATTCATTTTCTGCATTTCCATTGCTAGGATATAGGTACTACAAGCAACAATAAAACGAGATAGGGCATATTGGGTCTAAGTCCACAACTCTGGCATAGTGGTGTTAAAAATTTTACGTTGTTTCGAGTTCTTCACATCGTTTTCTTCCACCGTTTATAATGTAAAGGGACGTTGCGGCTATGCAACAAGAAAATATTTTTGGGATGTTTGTTTTTAGGAAAAAAGTTTGTTAGGATGATCAGTTAAATGTTTATTGTATACAGATAAAACAAAAACTACATACCTTGACAAGCGCAAGTCCTGTTCTCATTTGTAGCACAGCGTCTCGTCGTAGGTAGCCCATATCTATTAAGCTTATGTGACAGGAGCGTGTAATCTAAGTCAGCCTCAGACTGCGGGATCCCTTCCCAAGCGACCAGACAGACCACTATCCAAGATGTGACGCATTTGTGACCGTTCCTGAACTTCACCACAACCAGTACTTTTTCCGTGTAGTTGCCTCGACGTATCACCTGAAAATAGTTCCATAGGGTTAGGAACTGAGAGAAATGGGGTTAATGTAGATGATTGCTATTGATGTACGTAGAAGTCCATCGTAATGTTAAGTGAAAATTTGGTGATTTGTGATGCGTGAATGGATGGAGGAATATACTAATGTTGAAATTGAGGAAACTGTAGAAAAACAGCTGAACAGTGCTCTTCAGAATATTAAGAAAAATTGTCACACTTCCATAATTACGCAGTTACCAAAGACATTTGAGATATTATCCAACATGACCGAGATTAGTAGATTTATTATAAAACATCTGAATTATTTCATAGCAATATACATAAAAATCATCCTACCAAAGCCTTGTACACACCAGATTTAATTATCATCATTTCATCAAAAAATTAATTAAATATAATTATTTCATTAAAAACAAGCTTTTCAAAAAGTCCGCTCTACTCGAAAAAAAGTGACGTCCCTTAATTTTTCGAGTTATTAACAGCCAGCCCTTTCATTTGATACGCATATCGTAGAAGTGCATTAAAAATAAGATTTCCGCCATTTTGGTTGTTCCGCCATATTGGATTTAGAATAACGTCACATTGCTAACCATGCATTGTCATCCAAACTACACGTGTGTACAAAATTTTGCTTACTCGGTTGCAGATATCTGCTTCAAAATTGAGTTGCAAGTTTCCACCGAAACATACATAATTACATACATTGCTGTCAATGTATGTAACTGTCTGTTCGAATTATGAGTAAGACTTGACTGAATACAAAGGTATTGAGGCTCGATCCGTACACTCACCCACTTAGCCATCGGGCAGCCTTGTGCGGTCTTTCCTTCTTTGCCTGTGTAGCAGACTTTCTCTATTCTAAGTTCTTTCCCTGATAGTCCAGTTCGCGCCTCTAGATCTTTTCTCAACTCCGCTAACGTTGCCGCACAACCTGAAATTATGATATCATGTTTACTTTAGTTTTTTTTTTTTTTTAGTTTTGTTTTTTGTTTTTTTTTTTTTTTTAATAAATTATATGCTTACAGCCTTTAATAGTCAAAATAAGCAACTGAACATACCTAAATGAGTATAATAGCTGCCAGGTTCTGGAGGGTTCTTGTCCGCCGGAAAACAGTGACAATCAGGCACCTCTGTCCTGGAGTTGTTCCTTAACCTCTCCAAGTTCTCTAGATACTCCTTCGAGTAGTTAAACTGGTTCTTTTCAGATTTTATTAAATCTGGTATTGGAGTGCTTGGCTTAGACTGATTCTTAGGACTGGTCTTATCAATGGCATCTGAATCATCTTCTAAAATCTCATCTTTAGTCTGAAGGCCCGGACAAGCGCCGTCTCTTAAGTGTTCTGGTGGAGGTTTCTTAGTGGAACCCTGTCGGCAGCACGAGTAGCCGACTTCATTCCTAAGGTGTCCTGGACCGCCGTCACCGGCATATAAGTAAGGATCGTTTCTAGGAGGCACGTTGTAGCTCATGTTCTTGTATATTTTGTGGCCAGGCGGTGAATGCTCAGATTTAATCTGTTCTATATAATATGGTGGTTTCGTTTCAACCAACATACTTTTAGCACTCCTATTCTCCGATTCCTTAATAATCTTTGGTTCGTTGAAGTTTCTAGTATACTTCTGGAACCCTACGTTTTCCTGCCCTCGAAGAACAGGTTGATAAACTTCGGCAGGCTCCGGGCGGCGGTCGAAGGAAAAATTTTGATAGCTTTGGAAATTTTGTGCCTTTTGTCCCATGTTCTCTTGTTTAATGGTAGAAATAGGTGGAAGAACTGTGTTGTGCTGCGTTCTCGCTATCACTCCGTTCGGGTAATCCCTGTAGTTATTCATCGTATACTCATTTTGTTTAGGATACGAGCTCTGATTCATCATCCTTTGCGGATCAGCTTTTATTAACCGTTCCTCTTTATATTGATAATGGTCTGGCGTCTCTAATTTAGGTATCAAAGGTGCAGATGGATGCCTAAACTTAGCGTCGTATGCTTCCCTATCATAAGTTCTTCTTTGTGCGTTTGTGTCTCTCGACGGATTACAGTTCTGCTGATTCATTTCTGATACCGGTCCGATTAGCATCTTCGATTGGAAATCTTTGTTATCCGGCTGTTGATTATAACTTAAACTATCACTACCATAAACTTCTACATATTTTTGCACTTCGTAGGGTGCATTCGGGTACGCAGCATATTGACTTCTCATGTCCGCGTGGGACGGTAATTTTTGAGAAGGTTTTGGTACGTTCTTCGTCGATGCGTGTTTATCGTAAGTTATCGGGACCTCTGTCCCCCCCTCCCATACGTGGTGGCCACCACCTCCGAACTCACCCGCGCTAAACGCGTGGGTGTTCTGTGAATAATTACCAGCGGCAGGGTAGCCCTGCTCGCCTATGCGGTAATTATCTCGGAGATGGTGGCTATACGATAAAAAATGACCGGTGGTATTTCTGTCATCATTGCCGGAGACCGCTCCCACCTTCCGGTCGTCTCCGGGCCGCGGCGGGCCCTCGCCAGGGTCACCCTTGTCCGGCGGCGTGCTGGTACCGTCGCGCGTGTGGCTCTGCTTGTTTAATATCATCGTTTTCAGTCTCGAGTTCAAATTGACCCTGTCCGATTGTGAGAACATCTGCTGCTCTGCCTCCTCCTGCCTCTGCTGTTGCATTTGTTGGTTTTGCAAATGATGATTCTGCATCTGGTTTTGCAACTGCTGCTGCTGTTGTTGCTGCTGCTGTTGCTGCTGCATTTGCTGATTCTGCTGCTGCTGTTGCATTTGCTGATTTTGAATCTGTTGCTGTTGATTTTGCATCTGCTGCTGCTGATTCTGCATCTGCTGCTGTTGCTGCTGGCTCTGTAGTTGTTGGTTTTGTATCTGTTGGCTCTGTAATCTTTGGTTGTGCTGCCACTGACGCTGCTGCCAGTCGTTCTGCTGCTGTTGGCCGTTCTCCCGGTACTGTCCGCCGTTGAAGGCGCCCGGATACCCGTTACAATCTAGTGAAGCTCGCGGACCGTTGCTCCCCTGCAGGTACCCAGGCTCGGCGTTTCCCGAATGCTGGCCATTCGGCGTGTTCTGTTCCTGTCTCTCGCCGTCGTTGCTCGCATCTCCTCCCCCATTTTCAGAGTTACTGTAATCTTCCGAGTGCTCGTTGGTGTATTCCGTGCGTTCGTAGTTCTGTTGGCTGACGGTGTAGACGGGCGCGGCCGTGGTCGGCACCGAGTTGGGGTAGGAGGCGGCGGAGTTGGGGCGCGAGTCGTTGCCCGAGGTGGCGCCGGGCGTGGCGGCTTGCTGCGCGTACTGCTGCTGGTAGTCGGCGGCGTAGTGCGGCGCGCGCGGCGACGGCACGGGCGTGTAGGCGCCGCGGGTGGAGGCCGGCCGAGCGGGCGCCGCCTGCACGCCGCCCTGGTAGTACGTGTTGTTGGTGACGTCGAACGTGGTGGCCACGTTCTGGACGGTGTAGGTGGCGTTGGCCTGGTAGTGCGGTGACGTCGCGTACGCCGTGTGATTGCCCTGGTAGTCCAGCGTGGTCTGACCGGTCTGGGTCGGGAGTTGTTGGATGAACTGGTTCTGCCAGCCTGCGGGGACGAAAGTGACTTAACGGTGATTCCAGGTGATAACTGAACGGCCAAATAATAACAAACGAAAAAGTTCTCCGGGATAAAACGCAATGTACCTTGTGTGGGGTCGGTCTGCCACGCCGTCGGGAACCGGTTGGGATCTCCCGCGTAGAACGGCATCGGCGCCTGAAACAAAAGATAGACCTATAGAGAATATATTAAAATACTTCAGCTTTTGTGAAAATATTGAGATCCTTGAAGTGATTACTCTATCTAGCCTCGTTTTTTATAGTTTTACATAATTAGCGCGAGCGGCATTTAAGCGTTATATGGATGTGTGTCGAGGCTGGTCCTCGCCTATTGTTCGAGGCGTGTGAACTGCCCTAGCCTCACAGATTGCACACTAGTACATAATCACACGTTGACCGAGGTCAGCAAACTGTTTGTTTATACTTGATATTTATGTATACATATTCACAAGTAGTTTGTTACGCTCAATGTTACTATTCGCTAGGCGTGAGATAATGCTTGTTGATAAGTTGACGTGTTGTTTACATAATTTGCTGTTGTATAACAACTAGTGATTTCGGTTACAATGGGCTCATAACTTTATATTTTGTATTGTGTATTTGTTTCTATACATAATTATTGAACAAAATCAAAATGCTGGCACTTATTTGGCTCAACGTAAGGACTACTTGTATTGGCAAGTTATACACTTTTTTTATAGCAATAAAACCCTCCTATCATATTAACGGATACAAAGCATACTAAGGAGTCCATCTGGCAAAGTAAACTTTTTATTCCAGCATTCAAATACAAAATAAAAAGATCCGCCAACTTTTTTACGATTTCACCACACAAAGAGCTTTTTGCATCTAATCCTAAGTTTCATAAGAAATTCATATTTAATTATAATTAAAAAGTTATAAACGAAACCGGAGTAAACATTTTTTAATATCCTTTGAAGAGAAAATATTAAATTACGGAGTTCAAATACGTTAAACGATGCCGACAGCGTGTTACGGCAGAATAATATGTAAGGTAACTTTTGAAACTCGTTCGACTTGGACGAGTTTAACTTGCAGGTATTAAATACGTACTGTGTGATGTAAAAGAAAACCATTTCGCTTTACAGTGAAGGTTTAATCTATTAGTACGAGATGACCGAGCTTTGCTCGTTAAAACGACGTTTTTTAAAAATTAAACCTAGCTAAATCGATTTATCGCCCCCGAAATTCATACAAAATTTCATGAAAATCGTTGGAGCCGTTTCCGAGATTCAGATTATATATATGTATATACAAGAATTGCTCGTTTAAAGGTACTAGATATATATATATATTATACTAGATTCCGGCTTCGTTTATATCTGGTAAAGTTAACAAAATTATTTCTTCTAAACTTGTCCAGACAATAACGAAAACAACAAAAACAAAACTGTCAAATCAGTTTAGCTGATCTCATGTTATCATTTTTCTTCTCTCTTCTACTTACGGCAATTGATTTTTATTCATATTGTTTTTTTTCTAGAACTCTTATTGTATACATAGTCCACATTTTCATAGATATTTATCAAGCGGAGATTTAGCTAGGATTAGGTACCACCACCGACCACATCATGAGGAGACTCTAGTTTCCAATATAAAAATAACTGATTTTAAGTGACGATGCGGTCGGTTTACTGAAAACTGGTCAAGCGTTTGCCTATATTGGACAAACAAAAAAAAATTGTACTCCTACAAATCTTAACAAAAAAATCGTAGTATGTATTTTAGATTTTGATTAAAATTACTTTCTTTTTACATCTACAAGCATCAACAAACGAGTTTACTAAAAGCCACCGACAGCTTACTACAGCTTATAGGTAACATATAATATACTAAGGTTAGCTGGAAGAAAATGCTAATAAGCATTAAGTTCGCCTATGTAAGATTTTCTATCTATCTAACTAAAGTGTTCAAACCTACCAGTGTGTCCAAGAACTAGTTAAAAATGACATAATCAAAATGCTTTATGTAGGCACCCTTACAAGAGAAGTTGCCTTAATATTTAATGGAAGCGTACCGCCGTAATTAAAAGTTTGTCGTCCTAATGAGGCACGGTAATGAGATTACCCTGTTTATTGTGGAATTATTCGCTAGCTTTACGATTTCGAAAGTACTCTTTGCATAAAAGTTGGGCCTAGTGACTTCACAACGTGCGGGTTATTTTCACTTTTGCCAACTAGCAACTGGATTATTTAAACTGTACGTACCAATTTATTTGTATATTGATAGTTTTGTAATGTTGTAGATAATGAATATTTAGTTAGTAAAAACTCTACGTGAGAGAAAATATAATTATTCTTTTTTTGGGTCTTGTGGTCCAACTGCATTGCTGGGCAATTTATTTTGATAGTAAAAGAAAAATTGCTATTTTGAAAAAGTTTGTCTTCTATTAAAGCACCCGTCGCAATGATACCAATTTTTAATGCTTCTGATCCGTCCTATGATAATTGTATCTATCATTTCATTGTAAACATAGTCTTTGAATCCAACCCAGCATTGGGAAGGAGGAGGGGAAGGAGGGCTATCTAGAACAATCATTCTTTACATAACCTTCAGTTGTCAACAGTCAACTGTATCTATATACTTTTGGCGGATTATGACCATCATCTGCAAAATGACCACATAAAATTTCTCAAAGATTTGTCTAACAGACAGCCTGATTGATTCGGCACACGACCAAAATTGCTGGGTTGATTTTGGGGCAAAGGATAAGCCTTGCTATACAGCTTGGTAAAGCATCAAGCATTTTGGGCACTTTGCCGAACATTAAATATCGTCTTAACCACCTTTATATAACTTAAATATTTATAATAAAAAAAAAAAAACAATTTATTGCCAAAAATAACACATCACAACATTAAAACACATTTACATATTTTTTTTTTATAAGTGATAGTATATTTATTATGAATCTACCTAATTAAAAAAGTACCAGATTTACCAGGTGGTGTCATTTCTACCCATCCATTACTGAGAGTTCAATCAAAATTGTTTAATCCTATTAGGCAATGTCGCCAGCATGCAGCTCTGATAGTGGACCCACTGGTATTGATTTAGAGGGCTTAAGTTACGTATAAGCTTGGCTATTGAGCTCTTTTGCTGTATAATATATTTATATGTATAATTTTACTTTAGTCTACGTTACGGGCTTATTGCCTTATTCGTAGGTATATATTAGCGCTAAAATCTAAGAGTATACAAGACTTCAAATTATGAATAACATTTGTGCAAATTATAAAGCAACGATTTACGCAATAACTTAACAAAGTTCAATAACATAGTTGCTAAACAAATGTTCCAACTAATAACAAATAAATAATTTATTGCTAGTTGCGTCGTTAAAATGAGTTACGGCCTCGAATACTGGGGACAAAGCTAACTTATTGGCCGTAACAATGTCGATTATACTGTACCCGAGGTGGTGAGTAAGAATAGCACACATTGGATTTTAGGTTGACATCTCAATTATTCTAACCCTTATTCATAAAAAGATAAGTTCGATAAACCATGTAGAGTTTTTGACATAATTTGGCTGATTTAAATGTCACAATAACATAAAACATTTTAATTATGTGGGGTTTATGGATCGATATATCTTCTCAAGAACTTCTTCTCAAGTCGCGAGTGAATTGGCATCTATAGGCAAACATGCTCCATCGTCGATCGCATCGTTAGATCAAGTGAGAAAGTGCTCAAACATCTTGGATAAAAAACTTTCTATGAATAAGTACGTAGTAATACAAATTCCAGGTATAAAATAACTTACCATTTTTTATTTTATATATAAATTGTCATGGAATAATTTTGAGCATAGATAGAATTTTAATTTTTTTTTTTTAGATATTAATAAAACATTTGAAATGTAACTTTTTGTTTTTTTTAAACTAGCCTATATTTAAAGCAAAGAAATTCTGATTCTGAAATCTTCAGATGTACGCAAAATTGGAAAAGCTTCTAAAAGCTTCTTCTTCTATTCTTCTTCTTCTTCGCACGAGCGTTCTAACACAAGCTATCTTAAATCCAAATTAGCGACGCATTTAATTATATACCTTCCTACTCATGTCACAATATCGAATTTCCATTGAATACAAAAGCTCTATAAATCTTGCATTTAACATGAATATTTTGAAACGCTGCAATAATTTCTGCAGTCTGGCTCAGGACTGAAGCCAGCGAAATTACCAAAGTTTGCGCGCTCAGTAGAACGCGGACTCTCTTTAAACTTGATTAACTTTGTAATTTGGAATAGATTTAAGATGTTTGTTTGGCAAGTAGTGTTACTTAACTTTAATAATATGATGATTCAATTTTAGTACTTATTTACTGACGATATCTCTCTTGCTTGAACTGCCCGTTGGCTTTGGTACGTTCGCGTATTAACAAACAAACGCATTCACACTCACAGCCCCAAGTTCAAAGAATTGTATCGTGGGTGCCGGAAACATTTACATATCACACCCAGAAGCAGAAGCACAAATGTCCTTTGGGAAGGAAAATTGTGCTCCTGCTGGGAATCGAACCCAGGGCCCACGGCGTGGAGGGCAAAGACTCGCTCACTGCGCCAACTGAGTCGTCAAGCAACGAGTATCGGCACTCACAGCCCCACACTGAGTTCGATGACACATCATAGACACAATCACTCGCTTGTAACCAGAAACACTTCTGTTTACACCGGGAATCGAACCGGCTACTTATATAGCAAACGCGCGGGAACAACACCAGCGGCTATCCAGAAATTAGTATTTCCATTACCACGAAGGGAAGAAAGAGTAAACTCGCTAAGTTTTAAGTAAAATAACATTTAACGATACCTACTAATTAAGCTAATAACTTGAACAAACGTTCCGGAAAGATAACGGAACAAATTGAGCAAGACTCGGAGGCAATGGTACGAGATAAATTGCTTGGTATTTCTATTCTAATAATATTTAATTATTCTAATCGCTGCGTCACGCTGGACGCAGCTGGCTCGAACGGATGGTGTGACAGTTTGTCGTGAATAGGTGACATGACTTATTTTTGACTCCCGGCGCAAAAAGAGGGGTGTTGTAAATGAGATACTGGTCAAATACTATGGCTCGGCCATCAGAGACATAGATAATTAAGCGCAAGCAAAGCTTAAAATAACCGACTTCACCGCTTAATCTTCGGAACACGCATTATTGACGACATTTCAAGAACTATTGATCAGATCTTGATCAAATTTAAATGGGACCAATAAGAAAGCAACATCATACATACAAAAAAATTCACGTGGAACAAAGTTGTGAGGTAACACAAATAAAAAAAATACAGTCGACTTGAGTATCTCCTCCTTTTTTGTGAAGTCGGTAGAAAATAAATTTAATGGACGTATTAAATATCAATTATTATTTATGTTTCCAAGTGATTATCCAAAGTCCACTAAATGAGAGAAAAAAGGAATAATATTTTTTCAAATTGATTTTAATATCTTAATGATGTTAAAGTTATTTCAAGATTTTTTTTGCTTATGACGTCATACTCCCCGACGCGCTACGTTTGTTACAAATAGTCAATTTTAACAAGGAAACAGGAAGTGGTTTACTAAATATAGTGAAGGTCGTTTACATATAACAGTAATTTAGTTAAAGAACATAATATAGAATTGATAAATTTTTTATAAAACACTTTATCTTACTTGTAGGTACAATACCATATACCTACCGGTATAGTTATAATATCTACAACTAGAAAAAATTCTTGTAGCTGTTACTAACAATCCAGTGCTATATTTATATATTAGCTTTTGCCCGCGGCTTCGCTCGTTAAAAGTATTATTTTAAAATTGACAAAGTTTCATACAAACTTTCATCCCCTATTTTTTTCCCTTGGGGGTAGAATTAATCAAAATCCTTTCTTAGCGGATGCCTACGTCATAACATCTACCTGCATGCCAAATTTCAGCCCGATCCGTCCAGTGGTTTGGGCTGTGCGTTGATAGATCACTATGTCAGTCAGTCAGTCACCTTTGAGTTATATATATTTAGATTTTCGGCACTTGCGAAAAAAATGTCCTTGTCTCAAATGTATTGCTCTATTTGTTCATATATTAAATTATTATTATTATTTATGTTGTAATTTATAGAGCATGGTGACTATTGTCGGTCCGAGCATGGCCACAGAGTTATCATTTATTGATGGTCCATACGGATGCGCAATCTTTTAGTGTGACGAAAAGTGATGGGGTGTTTCCCTGTAATACAAAAGTTCACTTTTCGACACACCCTGTTTTTTCTATTTCAAAATAGCAACTTAGTGCACGAGAGTGTGTGCGTGCGTGAAAGTGATTTTTTATTTGTAAGATCAATGGCACGAGTTATGCTGATTTATATAAATAGTAATTATACCTTGTTATATTAATGTAATGATACATTTATATGCATGCACGTACAGAAGAACTATATACATAAAGATAAGTACTTATTTTCAACCGACTTAAAAAAAGGAGGTTCTCAATTCGACTGTATGTTTTTTTTGTATACAATGTATGTTACGCTGTCTCCGCCAATCATGAATCGATTTTGATTATTTGTTTTGTGTGTGATCAGGTGGAATCAAGAATGATTTAGATACATTATTCGATCCGATAAATGATGTTTTTAAATTTACGCGGGCGAAGCCTCGAGAACAACTGAGTAGTAATATATAAATGTCACAAGTTGTTCATGGTAATTAATTACATTAATAAAATGTTTATAAAATACCTACAGTTGTGTGTGAACATGACTGTAATTGCGTGTTAACGTATCACCGAATGCCTACTAATATATACAGACGGATAATGGCGTAGTAAACATATTTATAATGTTTATTGTATAGTTTTAAAACCGATAAGCGTTATTTACGCTCATTCATGGCCGCTGATATGGGTTTACCCAATTTTCCTTTAATGTGAGAATTAATTGTAATCCTATTATGGCCTCTACACGCTGTTGACATTTGGTTCGAATAGACCGCGCCCGCGTCCCCGCACGCCTTTCGTTCGAGCCAGGTGGTGTTTGAGAAAAATGTCCTATTTTAGGAGACTATATCTACCAAATTAAAACCAAGACCGTCCAGACATAACAGAGACAGGTGTATTCTAACATCCATGTCTGTAGACCTAAGAGGAATAGTGAGACTCCATGGGGTGCAAGGGGGTTGAAGTGGAATTCACGCAGGCAAGGACCACTATTTCATTTGTTAGTAACTTAGGATGTGGTCAAGGGTGGAAAAAATGCTAGTGTGCTGGCTTAGAATGTGTGCTGGATTACCGAAATACATTTTTCTGCTTGAATTTTGGGTAGTAAACTACATCGATCTTTATTTCGGTATAGGGTAGCTAGACAGGCGAGCATAAGAAAACTTCCACCGTAGATTTCATTACAAAGTCACAGCGGAAGCTCAAGCTCGGTAGGCTTCGAAAACTCAACCACCTGATCAGGGTTTTACCATCACCATTGCGCTATCACCGCTTCAGTTAGTTTAGCCTTCGAGTTCTCTATAGCGTTAAAAATAGGTAATTGTTTTTATCAATATGAACTATATAAAGGTTTTGATCTCTACTTGTGCCGTTATCGTTTACTTTCGAGGTGTATGTCATCTAGCTAAATATGAATTACCTACGTTTAAATGAAAAAATCCATGAATATTGTTGGGTGTAAGTATGGATGCTTACCATGGGTTGACTAGGGTGCTCCTGCTTCATACCGGCGGTGGAGGCGGGCGCGGGGCTGGGCGCGGCGGGGGCTTGCGGCGCGGGCGACGGGGAAGCGGCGGCGGGCACGCCCACGCCGGTCACGGGCACTCCAGCGGTGCCTCCGAGAGGCTTGCGACCGCGGTAGCTCTGCAGAAGAATAAGAGATAGAGATAAGTGAAAGAAGAAGACGAAAGGCTTGGTTCGTGACAAACAAGTGAAGAGATAAGCGAAGAAAAATAGATACGAAGTGTAATAGAGGTTTGCTACAACGGTAGCTCTGCAGAAGTATAGGAGAGAGATGAGTGCAGGAAGAGAGACGAAAGGCTTGTTTGGTGACAAACAGGTGAAGATATAAGCGAAGGAATAGTGGAACGGTATCTACGAGAAGCTTGTGACAACGGTAGCTCAGCAGAAGAATAAAAAAAGAGATAAGGGAAGAAAGCTATTTGGGTTATCTCCTAAAGGCTAGGACTGTGGAATCTCAGCAAAAAACTAAGAGAAAGATAAGTGAATGAAGAGAGCAGAAAAGTAAGGTGCCACCAAAAGCTAGTAATGCCGTAGCTTTGTAGAAGAATAGGGTAAAAGACAGTGAAGAGGCTTGCTGATACGGTAGCTTTGGAGAAGAATAGGAAAAGATATAAGTAAGGGAAGAGAGACGCGGTGCCTCCGAAACGCTTATAACGCAGTAGTAATACTATGTAGAGAAAGAGAAGAGGCTTGCGACCACGATAGCTGTGTAGAAGAGTAGGGAAGAAAGAGGTAAGTGAAGGGATAGAGGAACTTTAACTTCTAGAGGCTTGCACCGTGTGGTAGCTGAGCTTCTGCTCAAGGAATAATAGGAAAAATATATATGTGACGATAGAGAGAATGCCCCTGGCTTGTAACCGCCAAAGCTCGTCAGTAAGGCACTAAGCTTGTTATTCAAGGATAAATTGACCAACATACATACTGCTAAACTAGCACCTAGCTTCATATCTTATGGATGATATTTGGTTATACAACCTTTCCTATAAAACTCTTCCTTTTATAAAAACTCTCTATGATTGGCCGATAACAACCATAGAGGGCTATAGTTACTGGTTCGTAATTCAAAATTGGAGATAGAAAATAACGTAAACACCGTGGTGCACCTAGTTATTACGCGAAATAACTAGTTATTTATGGTTATTGGTTTCGTAAGATAAATAGCAGTTACTTGGATGCATTGGCTATTTTATGTACACGTAAATACCGCTGAGTATACTGATGAACATCGACTGTATCTAAATATCGTCGTACCTTACTATAAACCTACTTTACTTTCGTCGTTAACTTTAAGCTCTAGCAGCTTCTGTCTTTACTATTATTATGATAATGAAAGTGTGTGTAAGTAAGAATATATTTGAAAAAAAAACGAAGTTTAAAACACGAAATCTCCATTAATAGTTGGTGGATTTAAATTAAATTTTGTATGAAGATAGTCTTCAGATGACAGACTCTGCAATGACATAATTTTCAAATAGATTACGAAAGGCAAAGCCGCAGGGCGACAGCTACTGATTAAGTATTTCCTATGTTTGCAATAGAAATATCTGCATTAATTTGTAATTATAAAAGGAATTTAAAAAGCTCGCAGCTTGCGCTTTGTGCATATGTTTCATCGCAAAATAATTTTGTTAATACCAAACAAACAATTGCGTTTACACTCACAGCCTTACGCTAAGTTCAAAGACTTGTATCGTGGGTGACGGAAACATTTGCATCACACCCTGAACCAAAAGCACTTAATATGTTCCTTATAGGAAGGAAAATAGTGCTCCTGCCGGGAATCTAGGACCCACAGCGCAGAGAGAATATCCCCTGCAACAATTAGGTGTTTTTATGCTCGATAGGCATGAAATTGAACACTATCTCACCTGATGGAAAGTGATGATGCGGCCGAAGATGTACCATGCTTGCCTAGAAGATTTACTCTTGACTTGAAGACTATATGTAAGATACTAATTCAATTTCAATAAATTGCGATCGAATGCTTGCCCATTGATCTTAAAAAAAATTACTATTCTTTCTTTATGAAATCTGAGACCATAGAAATAGAAAAATAATGAGTTTAAGTTGGCATGTTGCAAAAAAACATTTTTTGTAAATATGATTCAATAGATGATAGATAATTCGATCCGTATTAAGCTTAAAGTGAAGTATAATTGAATAATGCATTCGCAAAGCGCCGTGTTCATAACGGTGTGAGATCAAGTGACGCGCTTCACTGGTTTTGTTATGCACTGCTCTAAAACAGTTTGTGTTGTTGATTTTGCACTCTTATTTAAGCGAGGCTACCAATATGTTTACAGGGTTATTTGTAAAATTCTAGAAAGCTCTCAGACTGATTCGTCATACTCATATTCAATCGTTTATTGCATCATATAATATGTTATATAGTTCTTAAAAACATCTCGTGTTGTCTCAATATATGGGCATAGCAATACGGGTAGTAGTTGTATCGATATATTTTATTGTAAGTATTTAATGTCATATTTATTGATGTTATTTTCATTACAAATTATTGGATTCGTAAAAATTTTTTCCAAATTAACATATATTTGTTAGTAGGGAGGTTAACTTATTTTCAAATATTTTTTGTATGTCTTCTGCTTTTAAATATTCTTGTTATCACCTTAGCTGATTTAGTTCAACTGAATGCTATGTATCATAATAAATCAAAATCTTTTATTCAAATGGGCTTCAAAGGGGAACTCATAAAGTTTATAACTGTACTGCCACATTCTTAAAATTACAGCCATCTCGAGAAGAACCCAAACCAAGAATCATCTATCAAAGTCAACAAACTCATAACTTAATTGTAGTTAATCGTAAATTATATAAAGGACACTATTGCGTATTTCTAAAATGTCAACAAATCAATCAAAAAGTTAATAAATATGTCTCATTCATACATCAATCATCATTTATGTCACGTGTGTAGTTTGTGGAACCTTGATTGAACAAACGAACAAAAAACGCAAACGCATTCACACTCACAGCCCCAGACTAAGTTCAAAGACTTGTGCCGTGGGTGCCGGAAACATTTACATCACACTCACATTATACCCAGAACCAGAAGCACAAATATCCCTTGGGAAGGAATTTGTGCTCCTGCCGGGAATCGAACCCAGGACCCACGGCGCAGAGGGCAGACACCTGTACACTGCGCCAACTGGGTCGTCAAAATATGATATAATATAGGTAGGTACATGGTGTACTTATGATCAACCGGATATGTCTTACTTTGCCCAACTATTAAACATAAACGCTTCCACAATCACAGCCCCACACTAAGTTCGATGACTTCTGTGCCGCAAACATTCACAATACACACACGCACGATGGAGCAAGCTTGCCTTGAAGATACCTAATCATACGAGACATGAAGACTTCCATATTGTACTAAATAGGAAACACCGACTCATGTAAAGAGATCCATTCTTTTGCGGTTCGTACAATTAATGTGGAAGCAAAACACTTTGTTTTCTGTTAATCTATACGTATATATTTGTGTTTGCTTTGCAGCCCCCAAGCCGATATATCCCAGGTAACAGCCTTAAGCTGCATGTGTAGGCTCTTTTTGAGATGGGATGATTTAATTGTATAAAAAAAATAGAATATGATTTCTTTGAAACTACATAAACGTTTTTATGGTAAGTACCATTAAAGGCAGCTGCACTTACTGTTGAGTTATATACATGCGATATAAAGTAGTGTTCTGTAAAAAAAAATTGTTTAAGTTTTTATATCTATCATAGATTGATCATAGACTAGAATTAAGTGTTTTGTTCAATAAACCAATATTATTATTATTATGTCTTTATTTCAACTCACGAGTCAATGCTCGGATTGTTAGGCATATGCGGAACCGTAGCTAACGCTATTAATATTACAAAAGTGTTTTAATAATTGCTTAATAATCTGTTTGACATTAAGTTTAAACAAACAAACAAACAAACAAACGCATTCACACTCACAGCCCCACACTAAGTTCAAAGACTTGTATCGTGGGTGCCGGAAACATTCACATCACACACACATTACACCCAGAACCAGAAGCACAAATAACCCTTGGGAAGGAATTTGTGCTCCTGCCGGGAATCGAACCCAGGACCCACGGCGCAGAGGGCAGACACCTGTCCACTGCGCCAACTGGGTCGTCTTAGGCAGTTAGGCAGTTATCCGGCAGTTATCCTTGAGAACCTGCGTATTCCAGGTCTAGTGTGTTTACCAGCTTCGATCACATCGTCACTTACCATCAGGTGAGATAGTGGTCAAACACTAGCCAGTCACAAATAAAAAAAAAAAAAAAAAAAACGCTATTAAAATTAATATTTTTTTTAAACACTTTAACCAAGTGAGTTTGCTAGTTTGTGTCCATTCCCTAGAAATATAATTACTTCCCTGGCAAATATTTAACTTTATTTAGTCGTTTTAGCATCACTCGAGTATTTTGGTCCGTTTTGGGTAGCAACCGAGAAAAACATACAAACTGTTCCATCCTTACTAAAGTAACTCTGTCTGTCTGTCTGTTACGCTTTCACGCTAAAACTACTGAACCGGTTTAAACGAAATTTGGTACACAGATATTCTAGAGCCGGAGAAAGGACATAGGCTACTTTTTAACCCCGAATTCTGGCTGGTCCGGGACTTACGCGGGCAAAGCCGCGGGGCGCAGCTAGTTTATTATAAGAGTAGAAATTTGAGTTTCCTTTGCGCATATGTTTTTCTTTATGTAAGGTAGGCTTTTGTTTCGGCTATCTTATCTGATACAAAAGTGATGATACGGCCGAATGTATAGCATGCTTGCCTAGAAGATATCTATTCATTCTAGACTTGAAGACTCCCAGAGTATACCGTTCATGAAATAAAAACGCAGGCAATGAGTTCCACTCCTTCGCTGAAATCATGAACGTAGAAGCAAAACAGTTCAAGGAAACTGGTGGTATAGCAACCATAAACAGATGACGTTTGATAGTTTGTCTTGTGGTTAGATGGGTAAAGAGCATGGGGGAATTAACTCATGTAATTCCTGCGTTCACTCTTCTAAATGTAAACAAATGAATAACTCGCAGTTTCGGGAGGTTCCGTTTTTTTACATATTCTTATAACTGGACTGTTCACATATGATGCTTTTATACCTAACAACACTAGCTGACTCGACCCGGCTTGGTCCGGATGGATAGACAAAGAAATAAAGGCTGACCTACCTGACAACTTTATACGGTATAAATTTTAATTTTTAGTAGTCAGTGAATTTTTTAATTTTAAATATTTCTTAAATAATAATGAAACTTCTCATTTCAAGTTTTAATTAACCCCAAGTTTACGCAACTTAAGGTGCATACACACTGTCGCGTAGGCCGGGATAATAACTCAAAATACAGCGTCGACAAAGCAGGCTATACATTAAGTGTAAACAAAAGCCTTTTGTGGAACTTGCCCGGCCCGGGGACGGAGGCTTTGTCCAACTTTGTGTAACTGGCTTTAGGCTTTATTTAATTGTCTTCGGGGTTTAGTGTAAACTGGGCTTAAGCCTTTCGTAAGATGTATGTCAGTTTGTTTTGACCTTTACGAAGTAAACAAAATTTTAATTGCGCGACGATTGTTTGTATTGCTTCCTAAAACATAAAAAACATTTTTTTTACTTTGATTACGTAATGGTTGTCTAATGTTTGCTTTGTTGCTCGTTTGATAAGCTATTTGATGTTACAGCGAATTAAAAATGAAAATTTTAAGCATTAGGAAATAACTGAAAAATATATAAGAAGACGCAATCCGGTGGGAGACCACGCATAACAATCTTAGAAAGCTCCTCATAATATACAGAGATAAAGATTTTTTAACTAGTGTCATGCTTTAATGTGTAAAACGGATCTTTTGCGCTTCTTTTTATTTACCGACTTTACAAAAAATTCAAGTATTCAAGTCAACTGTTTTTTTTTATATATCGTAATTTATAGGATATAAAAGTGCGGTCAAACCCAATGCTTTCATAAACACATGCAGAGAAGTAACTATTATTTATTTTGTAGCTGTACCTACCTAAAATTATAGCAAATGTGCATATTGAAAAAAAAATGCATCAGAGAGCAAGAACCAAATCACGTAACAACGCGAAGAACTAACTTGGTTTCATAACGAAAACATAACTCTGAAAGACAATAGGGTATGGGTATACTGAACATTCCACAGCGCTTTGTCAGAACTGCTGCAGCACAGACTATACAAAATCTTTTTAGTCAGAGCTGGTGGTGTAAAATATCGTATGAGTTATTTACTCGCCTCACATTAAAAAGAGATAAACATATAGATCGGAGGTACGTCCCTCATATCATCTAAGCCATAGTTCATAATAGAGTCGGAAGAAAATTAAGTTGAAATAAAGCAACCAATGACGAGAACATATTTTTGTAAACCCGTTCTGGGTTGGATATTCTTGCACACATCGTCACTTACAAACATGACAGATATTGATCAAACGCTAGCGTATCAGAGACGAAAAAAAATTCGTTTAAGTAATAAGTTAAGATGTTTGTTTTAGGTGTACAAAAATTGCTTGTTGCTTCTAAATTCTCGTGCAACGTGTCCGACTCGAGGAATATAACTAAAAGGAGTTATGCCGCAGAAGTGAAAAAATGGCGTTGTTGATTTTGTTTAATTTTCCAAACCTGTGATTCTTCGAGTAGTAAGTGTTAATGTGAAATAATGGTGGATTATTCACCGTCAATACTTAGTAAACGTGCATAACTGTATAAAAGTTGTAAAACGTGATTTTCGCCTTCGCTCCAAAACTCCAATAGAAGTTCTAGTAAAGTTTCTACCACTTTACTAGGGCATGACTTGACTATGACTGGATCTTGACTCTTTTACATGACTTTTTCTGTGACTTGTGACTAGGACTTTTAATGTAAAAACACTTGAAATATATTATTACTTGACACTGGCTAAATGCACAGGATTGCGAAGCCAAAATTAAAAAAAGGAGGAGGTTTTCAATTTTTCATAATATTTTTTATGTATTTTACTCAATTACTTGAACACGGCTGGAGCAATTTAGAAAAATCTTATTTATTTGTTACAATGTCAAGTTGTTCCCATATAACTGTCTAGATCAAGAGTTCCCGAGATAAAGCGGCGAAGACGGATTCTTGAAGCTTTGCTTGCGTTTAAATTATAGTCTCCACACTTAATACATAGAATGTATATAGACATAGATTGTATCTATGTGTACTACATAAATATAGTGTAATAGTTCCAGTTCACTATTGAGTCTACCATAAACAATTCGTGTTTATAACAGCGCATGTGTTCAGGCCAAGGACACGGTTATCTTTGATCTTTTGGCAAAATATCAAAACCAGTTACGGAGCAGGAAAATAAACAGTAGGTGAAATCGATATATTTTATTTGACGAACTTTTTACGACTTTCTTCCGAATGTTACATTTTCCGTAATCATTAAGATTTGATCATATGTAGGTCTCACAAGACATAACGGAAAAACGTTTTACAATATATCAACTAGGTATTTTTGTAATTTAAAAAAACATGCGGGACAGTCTTTGAGGACTGCCAATAGATGTTAAAGCTAAGTAACTTGTTAATTGTATCGTCGAGCTATTAGAAAGCGTTCGGTGACGATGACGCGAGTTCCATGATTTTTATTCACCCAAAAAGTGCTCAACGTGTCTAAAGAAATTTTCACTTCAAAAATATGCGGGGCAGTCTTAGCCGATAGAAGTGAAAACTATACATAATATATATATATATATATATATATATATACAGTATAGAAACAGTAAAAATAAAAAGTACACATAAAATATTATACACAGCATACATAATAATATATGCTCATGGAAGGCGTTCGGTGACGATGACGCGAGTTCCATGATTTTTGTTCACCCAAAAAGTGCTCAACGAGCCTAAAAAAAGTTTTCACTGCAAAAAATTCTCTATAATTTATATTTTCTATTTGTAGCTGTTGCTATGGAAATGGGTATGTAGTTGTTGTACTGTTCCACCTGTACTATATTCACCGACTCTTGCTACGAATTAATTCGTACGAATTTTAGACTTTAAACAATGAATGTTTTCAATGGGAATGATTTATTGGGCTTTAAATTCGTTTTATTGCACTATTGTTTGTTTTCATTTAATAGAAACTGTTTTGAGGAACAATTTGGATTTTTATAATGACATAAATTATTTTTTGGTTTGTGATATGAATTTGAAATAAGCTGGTCTGATTTCGATTTCAATGTAGGTTTATTATATATTTTGTGGCTAAAATTTTGATTAAATGTAGGTATGTATGTATTTATGTTTGAGATGCATAATAATACCAATTCCTATTCGTTTTAATTTTTCCTCCAGCCTAGTATTAATATACTGTGTTGACTAAACAGTATAATATGGGATTGTTAAAAAAGAGATAGAATAGTTATTTAGCGAGCAAGCGTGATCTATCGCATCAACGCTTTCCATCAAGTGAGACTTTGGTCAAACGCTGTTGTCACAATTTTTTTTTGTATTTAGTATCATACAAATAAATTTCATATTCAATTTTAACAGACTTTGAAAAAGAAGTACATTTTCAGTTTCATTAAATTTACAAAACATATATATACACAATACATAACATGTCGTCTAATTTTCTTCTCTATTCTCTGTTTCACCTGATGGTCAGTCGTGATGGAATTTGGTAAAAACGTACTTAAAAGTATTTGGTTTGAATTTTAATTTTCATAAACATTTTTAATGTTATTCAGGACAAGTTTTATCAAAATAGGTTGTTTGCTACGTGACCGTTGATCGATGGTAGCCGTTCTTGGGAGGTGTGGCCGCGACCCAATTAGATAGCGTTATCAGGGTAGGGTTGCCTCTCGCTATCTTTCTTTCGTGTTTAATTATTATGGCCTGTATGTAGGGCACATATTAGGAGGTAAATCACAGCGAAGAGAATAAAGAATCTTGCTTTATTTGTCATTAAAACATCTACGACACAAGTCATGTAACTTAGTATGGGGCTGTAAGTGTGAAAGCGTTTGTTTACTTACGTTTTTATTTCTTACCGATTTCGGAAAAGGTTCGACTGTACTCGTTACGCGATTACTCGAAGACGGTTGGACCAACTTGAAATATATATTTTTTTGCATGCTAGGTGAGCTTTCGCCTTCTAAGCAGGGTATCGGGTTCGATTCCCGGCAGGAACACACGTTTTCTTCAAGGAAAAATTGTGGTTCCTGGTTCTGGTTGTGATTGTAAGTGTAATGTGAATGTTTCCGGCACCCACGACCCAAGTCATTGAACTTAGTGTGGGACTGTGAGTGTGAAAGCGTTTATGTTTTATGTTTAGATATTAGTCAATATGTCAATCAAGCTTATAAAAAATCTGAAAGTGTATAGTGTCATGTTGGTCAAGATCCGATGAAGGGTAAAAAAGCGGTGCTGTCGGTTTTTTATAGCTATGCTTGCGTTGATATTATCTTGCGATGTTGATGGCAACCCTAACGTTAACCAACGACTGGTTTACTTTATGAATCGGTGGTGGAAATGGGCTGCGGTTAATTTAACTAGCAACAAGGAAACCACACCGTGACAGATTCGGGTTTGATGCTATCGGGACACGTGTCAACTTGTTATTTTAAACAACCCCGTCCCTTTGCGGAACAGTCATATGATTAAGGGTGAAAACCTCGTTAATATGACCTCCAAGTCTCGCCCCCAGTGGTCAAAGCTTATTTTATGCTACATCTTCGGCCGCATCGTCACTTTCAATCAGGTGATATAGTGTTCAACTGCTTCGTAGACAAGCATTTTCTATATCTATCAATCCATTGGATTAAACTGTATACTTCCACATATTTTACATTATGAAAATATGAACTTAACTGCGTCTTCGCATTTAAGTTATTATAAAATAACTTAAATGCGAAGAAAAACTTACTTTTTTATTTTTTTAATGCTAGATAGGCAAGCATTTGATCTATATCTAAGATAGTTTTTGTCTAAAGGTAACAATCCATGGATTGCTATGGTAATAGGGCGTTATTTCAAGCTCGCATGGCTACCCCGTAGCGTGTCATAGATCAAGTAGAAAACTGTCGCCAAGAATTAATTAGTGTTCCGGCAGGTAACCTTTATCGGCCTAACGTATTTATCACCCTTGACTCACACATTCACAAACAGGTCACTGATCAATCGCTAGTCTATCAGAGATTAAAAATAATACATATAAAACTTAAACGGCTCCGATTGGTATAAAAAGCTCATATCATCGGATTTACAGTTTATACGTTATCTTTAACTTCTTCGATTTATTTCAGTTTATATTTGCTAATAATTTGTGGCCACAAACTTTAGAGATACTATCAACTTTATGGACGAAGAAAGCGTCTCATAGTGCATTTTATTGAAGCTCACAGTTTGATATCAGAGGATAAACTAAAATCGTGTCACTAATGTTTATTGTTTGTTAAAAAAGTTAGTTATATTTTAGAAACAATGCAATAGCAATAGTTGCATTAGTTTTTCAACTAATAACACTTTCACACTCACAGCTCCATACTAAGTTCGTTGACTTGTGGCGTGGGTGCCGGAAACATTCAAATCACACACACAATCACAACCAGAACCAGACACACAAATTTTCCTTGGGGAGAAAACTTGTGTTCCCGCTGGGAATTGAACCCTACTTAGATGGCGAATGCTCACCCAACTAAGTCAACGGGCAGTTCAAGTTATTATTTTAGTAGTTTTTAGTAAAAATATCTACTTGCAGCACTAAACGGATTATCCTGTCTTCGCTGAGGACATGTCCCGTATAACCTAAAATGTACAGGAACTTGATATAATACTGGCACAAGTCGTCAAACTTAATGTGGGGCTGTGAGTGTGGAAGCGTTTAACAATCTTCAAATTCAGCAGTATTTTTGCAGAAATATCGCTTGATTTATTTGTACACCTTTTTTTTTTCATAAAGCTGCGGCGCCACAGCGGCTGCGAGAGGTCGCTCATTATAAAATATTTTACATTCAGTTATTCAACGAATGTTTTAAAAAACTTCGCTCGGTTTTTAAAGACACCTTTCTTGTGAAATATGACGTTGTAAAATTTTTAATTTAGTTTTCAGCGGTAAAATTACACCGGAAAGATTCTAGAAATAAGTTTTTATGTATAGTCTAGGTAAAATGGCGATGTACTTATACTATACTATGTTTAGTCAAACTCGACGTTTCGGCTATGTTGCATTTTTTTTATAAACATATTTTTTTTTACCCTCGCAGCCCCACATTAGGTTGCCGGAAACATTCACACCACACACGGAATCACAACCAGAACACTAATATTCCATGAGGAGGAAACTTGTGTTTCCGCCGGGAATCGAACCCGATGCTTTGGGGGCGACTTGGCCAAGGCATTCGAGAAGACTCGAGACTCGGCCTTCGAACCATTAACAAGGCGAAAATATATATAATCACTGCCGTGGTTTTCATATTTTCGCCGTTTGCGCTGCTCTGCCTAAGTTGCCGCGGCGCCAACCCCATTCTGTGTTTCAGGTAGATGTGACGGAGCTAAAGTATCGACACAAGTTGCATCCCACACTAACATACTTTACTACACCTACTAATAGTTTGTGTGTATTTGTTACCGCGTATCTCCATAACGAATAAACCGATTTTGATGAAATATTCAATATAAATAGTTTAGGTTCCGGAATTAAATATAGGCTACTTTTTAACTTAATAAACGCGGGCAAAGATGCGTGGCACGGCTATTCTTCCATACAATCACCGATAATTAGAGTTCCGTAACCTCTATCCGAATTTTTCCGAAACCTTTAATTTTAATTGATTTGACTGAACCCAACACGCCGCAGACCTCTCGCTCTCGCCCAACAATTATTGTTTTACACAAACGTACACGAAGTACACAAATACTCGTAAATTACAATTTGTGACATTTACAATTGGAACGTTTTGTTTGGCTCGGTGCTCGAACTTTTATTGCTGTGCTGCTTGTGAATAAACTTTGTATAAATATTGAATAATAAATGCTACCTACGGTGGACGTGTTCTCTTAACATGTTAATTTTATGTTTTCACTCAATTTAACTTATCCAAAAGAATTATGAATGTAAATCAAAGGGTGAAATTTGAATTACTTTTTTTATTCAAGCTATAATGTATTAAAAAAACTGTTTTTATAAGGCTCTGTGTTCCCAGATGAGTACAATCTTGGTGTCTTTAAGTCGAAAGTGAATAGGGATTTTCTAGACAAACGTGCTCCATCGTCGACCGCATCGCCACTTAGCATCAGGTGACATAGCTAGTTAAAGATTTTTGTTCTGATTTTTGTTTTAATTCTAAGATTTTTTGTTTACTAAGAGCGTGAATAAAGGCTATTTATTTCAAAGTTTAGGATATAACTTATTTACTGTGGTGGAACAAGTTGTTAATAGAGTGGTGGCCAAGACAAAGCAAAAGCAACGTCGGACGTCCAGGAGGACTAGCAAAGGAATGGAACTCCTTGACTGAGTCGGTGTTTCCTGATGAGTACAATATGGGAGACTTCCAGTCTCGAGTGAAGAGGTATCTTCTAGGCAAGCTTGCACCATCGTCACCAAGTCGCTTAACATCAGGCGAGATGGCGGTCAAAAGTTTGCCTATTTATATATATATATATACTTATAAATCAGTTGTTCTGCATTAGTCTCACAAAAACTCGAGAACGGCTCGACCAATTTGGCTGATTCTTGTTTTGTTGTGTTCGTAATTTTCAGGGCAAGGTTTGTACGTACCATCTATTTAATCCACCAGAAATTGCACTCGGGCAAAGCCGGGCAGATCTCTGTTCATGAATAAAAAATTTAAACTATCGAATTTTCAACAATTCCTTCATCAGCTGATCTAGCCGTTAATCTTATGTTTCAACTTCGCTTTAACTTCACCTGTCAGGTCGTAACTTACAAGCAGGTCACTTAGCAGAAGTTAGTGTTGGAGTTTGACTGCCTTTGTTCCTACAGACACCTGTCTAGGTAACAGATAGCGAGAGAATTCTTGGCGTTCTAAGAAAAACAAAGCCTAAAGGAGTATTTATTCGTCTAGAGGGTTTTTAAATGCTTTAAAACTCACAGCCATATTTACATATTACACATATTAATATTTACATATCACATATTTACATAGCCACATAATTTGATGAATTGTATCTTGAATACGTGAAAATTTCATACAGAAACAAAATGTACAGGTGTAATTCTGTATGTGAAACATACAGAATTACACCCGAAAACACACATTTCCTTAATATTTTCTGAGAAAATTGCCTTCATACCAGGAATTGAACGCGTTACCTGCTGCTTAGAAGGCAGACGCGTATCTAACTACGCCAGCGGGAAGTTCAACTTACCAGCATTTGAGCACTGTGTCACCTATCGGTAAGTAACGATGCTGTTGAAGTGTCGGACATTTAGTGATCATAGCTTAGTGGTAGTAGAAGCGTATTCCTAATGGTTAGTCGCTGTTTTGATTCCTGATACGGGCTTGAGCTTCCGGTAAATAAGCATCATGATGAAATCCCCGCCGAAAAGGCATTTCGTAAAACTCTCGTACTGTTGTCATTTAGGAAGAAAATCTATGGCTAAGCACCAAGGGGTGTTCCGGGACTGTCCTTGATATCCAGTCGAAAGAAAAATGATATTTATCCATTACAAATTTGAGAGAAAATTTGATGTTCTCTAATATCCCCACTCATATCATAGTGATAGTATCTCCCACCATAGTGTAGAAAATTCCTCACTATTCAGTGAAAACGGAACTTCACGGAACTTCTGGTAACAAGCAATTGATTAAAACTCTTAACTTAATATCACTAAAACTGTTTTTTATACAGCGACGTTTCGAGCAAGTTGCATTAGCCATTGCAGCATTGTCTCGAGAAGACTAGAATCCTAAGTTCAAAAGTTACGTTATGCCAGAAGTGGTGTAACATTATCCACATACAAGTGCATCAATGTGTCATGTGGAGTAGTTGTAGTACAAGTGTAGCAGCCGGGACACGTGTCCCGCCACGTTGGCCGACTATTCTCGTACGCACCGGGGGCGTGGGTGGTGCAAGCTATGAGATATTGCCGTTAAATCATTTTATATTTCGAAATCTTCTTGTGACTTCATAATTATTTAATTGTGTCCTGAATTCCATTAAGATCATTTAGAAGATACAAGCTAGACGCTTGTCTGATGGTAAGCGGTTAACTTTGGGTAGGAAATGTATTCCTATCTACTTATCGAAACTTTGAATAACAAAACCTCGCGTAGCTCTCAATATCTCCTAATAACCTTATTAGGAGACAGCTTTTTAAGTCATATATGTTACCTCAATAACAACATTCCAGGTTGATATTTTCTACCTCAATTTGAATCAATATTTATGTCAAATGTATGAATATATAATAATAAAACAATAATAACTATGATCTGTATAAGATAATTGTTATATGAAACTATTACTTTTCTAGCGATTTATGAAAATTATTGGATTGTTTCTTTTAGTCATACATGTTTAAGGAATACAATTTAGATCAATTGCATATTTTTATTATTTGTTCATGTTATGATTGTATTGTTATGTTTGCTAATAAATAAATAGACAATGTAAAGTTAATCTAAGTTGGGCGCCAATTAGTCTTTAAAAATTATGTACCATGGAGGAAACAATTTTAGTTTGACAAAATTTTGTAAAATACTGAATTTATCTGTACTTTTAATGAGCTTTGAGTACAAGCTTTAAGTGTTTGCTAAAGTGTCATATTTTACGTCAGAAGAAAATGTTCAGGTAACACGCTCTCCTCTCATCCTTTGATCCCTGTTTAATAACAGCTATACCTACCAGCGCTTTTATTTTCTGTATTGCCTTCATGGATTAATTTTATTGCAGCTTACATTTCATTCATTTCGTTCACTTTCTCATACATTAATTCAATTATGTTAATTTCGAGTGAATAAAATTTAAATTTGTTTTACTTAATGAAGTATATATTCTGGGTTGAGAATATTAAATTTTTTTCTGATACATACTGTTTTTGTAACTTGTAATATTATGTTATCTTTTTTAACTAGTTAGCCTGTGAATTTTGAAACTTGTATGCATGTTAGTTCTACCTATAGAGCTAGTCTTATATATGAAACAACACTAGTTTAAAAGGGGATTTATCTAAGCCTATTTTATTTTATCTAAATATAAGTAGAATTATATTCGAAAATATATTGTATTTGTTTCATAAGTCTCTTCCATTATTTTCAAATATTTTTTTAATTTGAGACAATAAGACAAAAAAAAAACACAAACATGATATGTACACTAGTGTTTACTGCACAAATTTTGATTAAATTCCGTCGAGGACATCTGATACCTTGTTAACGCTAATTATTGTGTTTCATTTAACTTAAAATGCGCACGCGCGAACCTTAATGTCCAACCCCATCCTTTTCATTTCCGTAGTTGAGAAACCTGTTTTTTCCTTGCGTACGCGCATCTAATAACCTTGCCTGCGACCCCAGCGCAGGCAGTCGCCCGTAACCATTATCACGAAGAGGTGCTGCCGCCCGGTGCACCCCAATTTCCATCGAAACCATCACAAATCCCTTGTGGTGTCCTAAATTCATCCCCCGTGGACCTTATTGCAAGTGTTTACGCGGTAAGCATCGCCCTGTCGATGCACGGTGACTCCACACGATCAGTAATACTCCATAGTGCTGGTGATTTTGCAAGTGCCGGTTGCAATATTGTGCGTGTGACTTTGATCTGATTTCGAATAGATACAAGGACATTACGTGGTCGTTACGTATGGCCAGAGGAAGCTGTTCTCAGGAGGATCCTCCGGGAGAATTCGGCATAGCGGCGTTCCAGTAAGTCCTTTTTCCTCTCCATCTACCCCTTATTATTTTTCCCCCTAATTGCCTTCGGTTGCGTGTTTGTGATCTGATTACCAGAAGTTTTAGTCTTTTTATCTAATCTACTCTAGGGTCCCAGTGCAAGGCGCATTCATTTAGTTTTGGTCCTATCGATAGCCGGATACTTAGCAGTCGATTAGGTTGTACCTAGATAAACCTAGGTTACCTAGATAAGAGTTACACTTCAAATACATTTTAGGTACATAATTTAACGTATACCTAGACTTTTAAAAAGTTATTTAGTACGTGATTATCACGTAAATACCTAGGCTTTTAATAAGTTATTGGGTTCGTGATAGTTACGTAAATATCTTTGAATAAGTTATTAGGCAATTAACTATTTCTGTAAAAACACCTAGGCTGTTTGTATGAGTTATTAGGTTGCGGAAATTGTTATATACGTTTGTTTCACTCACCTTCCTACCTCATCATTATTTTCTAGACTTTATTAAATAAGTTATTGGAATAAAAATGGCTCATTCACAAGAGCGAGCTGATAGGCATTTAGCTAGAATACAGAGTAAATTGTCTATGTATTTCCAACATGTGCAAAATATTTATGATAATATGAAGTCGCTCGACTTTAATGTCCCTTCGAATGTCGAGAGCTTTCTCGCATCTAGTTATACTGTAGATGGTATACATGCCAAATATGTCGAAACCTTAGAACAACGATGCGATTATGAGGCATCTAACACAGAACTGACGTCAGCACCTTCTTATAAAGCTTTATTGTCGTTTGAACAAATATATACGCAAATTAAATATAAAATTAGTGAATTATCCTCGAGAAAGGTGGTGCCGTCGGATCGTGATGGCGATGTTAAAAAGCGTAATTATAATGTCAAAGTACCTAAGTTAGAATTGATAAGTTTTAATGGGGACTTTGAAAGCTGGCCTATTTTCTATGAGAATTTTCGTACGGTCATTCACGAAAATCCAGAACTGTCTGACGGTGAACGAATTCAGTACCTCGTAAGTAAATTGACCGGAAATGCGCGGGCTATATGCCAAGGCATATTACCATCAGCCGAAAATTATAATGTCATTTGGAATGCTCTTTTAAGCAAGTACAATGATAAGAGGTTGCTAGCGTCTTCCTATTTAGACAAACTTCTTAATTTATCTCGCGTTGATTCCCAATCTGCCTCTAAACTAGAAGACTTCATAGATCAATTCTCGTCTATTATATCCGCCTTACGGCAACTAAATGTCGGCAGCCTAGAAGACCTTATATTCATACACATAGGTTGTAAAAAACTCAATTTTGAGACAGTAAAGGCTTTCGAAATGTCATTCGGTGATGAATCTCAAAATATACCTAAATGTTCTGAGTTCATACATTTTATGCGGAACCATGCGCACGTATTACAACGTGCAGATAACTTTGTTGCACCAACAGCCTCGCCCGTAGGTAGTTATTCTCGAAAGAATTTAGTGACGAACGCCAGCTCGGTGACGAGCCGTGCCACCGCGCTGAGCCGTGCTACCGCGCCACGCGCTAACGTAAAATCTTTCGTTAATTTAAATGAAAATGTTCGAGACAAATGCGTTTTGTGCGGAAAATCCGATCACACTAAATTGATCAATTGCGCGTCGTTTTCGGAAATGTCACCTCAAGAGAGATTTACGCTCCTTAAACGTAAACAGCTATGCATAAATTGTTTTAGCGAAAAACATTCTTTGTCTGGTTGCAAATCAACCGGCCGATGCAACAAGTGTTCGCGTAGTCACCATACATTATTGCATTTCGACAGTAATACCTCCTCCCGAAATAATAATAATAATACGAGCCACTTTCTCTCACTAAATAGGGATAAAAATAGCTCTCCGCCGTTACATAATAACAACGTTTCTGCATTAAATCAGGAAATCGTAGTTCCCGGCAATAATTTTAATAAAAATATAGCCTCAAACCAATCAACGGAGCAGTCTCCTACTGGCTCCATCTCCCTCTGCACCCTTGGTGCAAAATGTGATGCGGTGATTTCCGCCGATGGAGTAGAATCCTCTTCTTCGATATTACTCGGTACCGCGCAATGTCACGTAATTGACGCCGCAGGAAATGCACATTTAATTCGTTGCTTAGTAGACAGTGCATCTCAACGAGAAATTATTTCCGCTGATTGCTGCCAGCGTTTGGGCCTACCCATTTCAGCGTGCGGAAATAAGTTTGTATCAGGAGTCGGTGATGTAAAAAACCCTATAACGGGTATCACTTGTTTAACGCTTAGGTCGCGATTTAATGATGAAATCCAATTTTCTGTTCAGCCGTTAGTCGTAAGCCATATTACTGACGCGTTGCCAGTTTCCGTGATTGATACAGCCCGGCTAGATTATTTAAAAGCACTTCCTTTATCCGACTTCCGGTACAATTATCCTGGTCAAATTGACTTGATTATAGGATGCGATTTATTCGCGCGTATTCTAAAGCCGAACACGGTGTCACGTGGTCCTGGCGAACCGGTCGCTTTAGAAACTTCTTTTGGTTACGTGGTTGTAGGCCAAGCACCGATTGTTGGTCAGGCTTGTAACGTGGTCCGTACTTACTGTGCTGTGAATTTTGAGCAACAAAACAGTATTGACAGGTTTTTTGAGTTAGAAGAAGTACCCTCAATTGAAAACTCTTTGTCACCCGACGAAAAAGAGTGTGAAACGCATTACGTAAATAATGTTCGTCGCGACGATCACGGTAGATTTATCGTTGCTTTGCCGTTCAAAACTGACCCGTCTTGTCTAGGCGATTCGAGATATTCCGCAGAACGTAGGTTTTTATCATTAGAGCGTAAATTGTTGGCTGAACCTACCGTGAAAAAAGAATACGACAATGTTTTCAAAGAATATCTCGAGAAAGATTATTTGCGACCGATAGACGTTACCACTGCGAATTATGACACGACGACGTATACTATTCCACACAGAGGCGTATTGCGTACTGATAAAGCATCCACCAAATTACGAGTAGTATTAGATGCGAGTAATAAAACTACTAATAATATGTCACTAAATGACATCCTTCATACCGGGCAATATCTACAAAATGATTTATTCCAAATTTTATTGCGTTTTAGGTTCCTGCCTATAGCATTAAGTGCCGATATCCGCCAAATGTATTTGCAAATTTCAATGAATAAAAATGATTGGCGATATCAAAGAATATTATATCGATTTGATTCGAATGATCCTATTCAAGTATTTGAAATGACCCGTGTCCCCTTCGGGTTATGTTGTAGTCCATTTTTGGCCGTGAGAACAATCCGTCAATTGGCTAGAGACGAAAGTCCCCGTTTCCCGGTAGCTGCCCGTGTCGCTGAAAAGGATATTTACATGGACGATCTGGCCACTAGTTGCTCATCAGCTAAGGCTGGTATCGAATTATCCGATCAGCTGATCAAAATGTTCGCCGCTGGAGGTTTCGAGCTTGTTAAGTTTTCGAGTAACTCGCCCGAAGTAATGGCTAGTATACCAGCTGACCACCGTGTCTCTGAGACCGTTGAGTTCAGTCCAGTTGACGAATTAAAAATACTCGGTTTGCATTGGTTGCCGGCCGAAGATGTTTTCACATTCAGTGTCAACGTACAGTCACGCCAGTGTACGAAGCGCAACATCCTTTCCGTTATCGCACGATTATGGGACTTGTTAGGGTTCATTGCGCCGGTTACGCTTATGGCTAAGTTGATTGTAAAATCCCTTTGGGATCAAGGGATCCAATGGGACGATACTCCCCCCGACAACGTTGTAGAAATCTGGAGTAAAATTGAGTCCGAACTGCCTTTATTGCGAAATATCAAATTGCCCCGCCACATTGGAGTGACCGACGAGTGCGTGATTTCCGTTATTGGCTGCGCAGACAGTTCAGAAAAGGCGTATGGTGGGGTAGTTTACATCCACGTGTACTTCCCGGATACCAACCGTACTGTCATGAACCTAGTCTGCGCTAAATCTCGGGTCGCACCTTCCAAAACTGTCGTCACTCTAGCTCGCTTAGAGCTCTGTGTGACTTTGATATTAGCTAAGCTGCTGCGAACGGTAATCGATACTTACTCTTTACCGGTGCAGTCAGTATACGCGTTCACTGATAGCACGGTAGCTTTAGCTTGGATCCGAGCAACTCCGAGCCGCTGGCAGACATTTGTTGCCAACCGGGTTGCACAAATACAAGGAAAGCTGGCTCCCGATCGCTTTTTTCATATTGCTGGCAAAGACAATCCAGCTGATTGTCTCAGCCGAGGACTCACTCCAGCACAACTTCTAGTGCATCCTTTGTGGTTTGACGGACCGAAATTTGCTTACCAGCCTCAGTCCGAATGGCCGCTGGATTATGCCAATAGCACTGCAGGTGAAATTCCTGAAGCTAGGACGAAGGTGATGGCGACAATCAATGTGTCTCCACCTTCGCCACCCCCGATTTTATACGAACTTGCCAATCGAGTTTCGTCTTGGAATCGATTACTCCGAATAGTAATCTATATCCTTCGGTTTGTCAAAAAATTACCGACAAAATTTAATGTTTCGCATCTTGATTATGCGGAGCTTTTGATAATTAGGAATCTTCAAAGCATTTATTTTGCCGATGAAATTGCCAAAATAAAAACCGAGAAAGTTTTACCCCCTGCTTTTCTCAAATTAAATGCCTTTCTTGATAATGACGGTTTATTACGTGTTGGAGGTCGTCTGACCAATGCCCCGATTGAATACGACAGTCAGCATCCCATTCTCCTACCGCGTCGTGATCATATTGTTGATCTGATTATAGATCATTTCCATCGCAAAAATTTACACACGGGTCCGCAACTTTTAATGTCACTCTTGCGACAAAAATATTGGATTATGTCGGCACGGAATGTTGTACGCAGTAGAGTCCGAAAGTGTAACGTTTGTTTTAAGACGCGACCTGTCAATCAATTTCCTTTAATGGCAAGCCTCCCTGCGTGCCGAGTTACTGAAGCTAAAGCTTTCTGCCACACCGGAGTCGACTATGCTGGCCCTATAGCTATAACTTTACATCGCGGTCGTGGTGTGCGGAGCATCAAAGCTTATATTTGCTTATTTATATGCTTAGTGACTAAGGCCCTACATTTAGAATTATCGTCAAATTTGAGTTCATTTACTTACATTAATGCGCTTAAACGCTTTTTGGCCCGCCGTGGGCCTGTGAGCGTCTTGTATTCAGACCGAGGAACTTGTTTCATTGGAGCGAAGTCTCATCTCGATAGCGTGTACCAAGTTCTTGATTCTGAAGAATACCGCGATAAATTTGCCAATGAACTTCGCGAAAACCGTATTGAATTTCGTTTTAATCCTGCCGCTGCTCCACATTTTGGAGGAATATGGGAAAGTAACGTTCGATGCGTGAAAACTCATTTAGCCAAAGTTGTAGGAACGCAGCTTCTCACCTATGAGGAGATGACCACAGTGCTTGCTCAAATAGAAGCCTTATTAAATTCACGACCCCTCTCAGTGCTGAGTAGTGATCCAGCTGAGCCTTTGGCATTGACGCCTGCCCATTTCTTGGTAATGACTCCTCTTAAATCTCTTCCTGCGGAAGATTTATCTAATGAGAATGTTAATCTTGTTCGTCGTAAACGTGCACTCGATCATATTGTCCAGTCCTTCTGGAAAAGATGGAAGGTCGAATATCTCCACACTCTTCAAGTGCGTAACAAGTGGACGAAGTCCAATACATCTATCCAAAAGGGGACAGTTGTTTTGCTTGAATCAGACAACAGTGCTCCGCTTAATTGGCCTCTTGGAGTGATCGAACGTACGTTTCCAGGTTCAGACGGAGTTACCCGGGTCGTTGATGTCCGTACGAAAACTGGTCTTTATCGTAGGCCAGTGGTAAAGGTTTATCCATTGCCAAATCAGTAAATACAGTCCACTTTATACAGTCCACTTTTCTAGCTTAGGTAAAATAAAGGTAAAATAATTATTAAGTATTATTAAAAACTAGCTACGCTCATAATAGTTTATCTATATTTAAGTTTATGTTTAAATATCTACAATAGATTCATAATACATAACTGCTCATTGCAGTCTTCTTACGCGTATGTCAAAGGAACCAGATGAATGTATGTGCCTTGTAATATTGAAGGACTTTTTCCCTTCAAAGCCGGGGGGAATGTTAACGCTAATTATTGTGTTTCATTTAACTTAAAATGCGCACGCGCGAACCTTAATGTCCAACCCCATCCTTTTCATTTCCGTAGTTGAGAAACCTGTTTTTTCCTTGCGTACGCGCATCTAATAACCTTGCCTGCGACCCCAGCGCAGGCAGTCGCCCGTAACCATTATCACGAAGAGGTGCTGCCGCCCGGTGCACCCCAATTTCCATCGAAACCATCACAAATCCCTTGTGGTGTCCTAAATTCATCCCCCGTGGACCTTATTGCAAGTGTTTACGCGGTAAGCATCGCCCTGTCGATGCACGGTGACTCCACACGATCAGTAATACTCCATAGTGCTGGTGATTTTGCAAGTGCCGGTTGCAATATTGTGCGTGTGACTTTGATCTGATTTCGAATAGATACAAGGACATTACGTGGTCGTTACGTATGGCCAGAGGAAGCTGTTCTCAGGAGGATCCTCCGGGAGAATTCGGCATAGCGGCGTTCCAGTAAGTCCTTTTTCCTCTCCATCTACCCCTTATTATTTTTCCCCCTAATTGCCTTCGGTTGCGTGTTTGTGATCTGATTACCAGAAGTTTTAGTCTTTTTATCTAATCTACTCTAGGGTCCCAGTGCAAGGCGCATTCATACCTTTTATCTCGATTATTACGAGCAAATCCGCGGGTCTCAGTTTCCTACAAAACTGTATGTATGTATTATATATATGACACAGCAACAATGCTACCTTCGATAGCCCGCAGGTGTCTCTGACTAAGACGTAGGTCTACAGAGCCCGGAATTGGCTCGTGTTCTGTCAACTACACTTGGAGTTTAGTTGCTCAATCTAGTCTAGTCACCCAGCAACATAAAAAAACTGGCTGAACTATAATTTTATTACAACATAACATATTGTAACATACACAGCCCCAGAAATTGGCGATGGTTAGCTAGTCGAGTCCAAATTGCAGAGTCTCGGTCACCGACGTAAGGTCGCAAGTCTATCGGTATTCTACCGTTTACACTTTGGAGAGTGTACGCAGGAATTACACGAACTAATTCCCCCATGCCCTTTTTACCATCTAACAACAAGGCAAACTCTCAAACGTCATCCATATATGGTTGACATACCTCCAGTTCGCTCGAAGCGTTTCGCTTCTACGTTTATCATCCGTACAGCGAAGGAGTGGAACTCATCTCGTCTTTGTTCCCCGAACAGTATAATCTAGCGAGTCTTCAAGTCAAGAGTGAATAGGTACCTTCTAAGCAAGCATGCTACATCTTCGGCCGCATCGTCACTTTCCATCAGGTGAGATTGTGGTCAAACGCTTGCCTATCGTACATAAAAAAAAAATTTCTTTTTTACGCTTTATAGGCAATCGTTGACCATCTTACCTGACGAAAAGCGATGAGTATCGAGGCTGCCGGAAACATTCACATCACATCCAATCACAACCAGAACCACAAACAAAAATCCCCCAAATGTGTGTTCCCACCGAATCGAACCCGATACCGGCTGCACAGAACGCAGACGTGTTACCAACTAGGGTAATTACAATTATGAACATTTTTATGCCGTTGTATCCATTAAAAGACCATCTCCAGTAACCATGTTCGAGTCAATCGAGCTGGACGGTCTGCTTTTGTGTTCGTTAGTAGCCTTCTACATCAGTCTATTGTGGGAGAATTGATAGCATCCGCACTGATTTTATTACTTGAATGCCAATGAAGATGTTCCTGCGATGGTTTGTGTATGAAGAATTATAGACACAACAATGTCTATGTACTAATAATTTAAACGCAAGGAAAGCTTTCAAGAAACCCTACTTCACTGCTTTATCTCCGGCACCCTTGATCAAATTAAATAAATTAAATACCCATTATTGAGTATAACTCAAATACTGGTCAGAACTTGATTAATTTTCAATGATACCAAATGAGAAACACCAGATATAAAATAAAAAAGAATTTCAATCGGTTCTGGAGTCTTCAAGTAATCGGTAAACATATATAAAAAAATCCGATGATATGAGAACCTCCTCCTTTTTTAAAGTCGGTTAAGGCGAGTTGACATAATCGGCCAATATTATAATTGTTCTAGGTAATATTTATTTATTCCAAAACCTAGTTTTACAATATAAATATTCTAGTTATAAAATAGGTTAAAGATGATTTAGACGATCTTTAATGTTAGGCAAAGTTTATTTATTATTAATTATTGGGTATTATTAACAAAGTTTATACTATTGGGAACTTTGAAAATATTATTGTATATACTCTCTTTAATCGCCTAAGTATCCGAAGTTATCATCTGATTATTATATTATATTTGGCTAATTCGGGGTATTTTAGTTTCCAACAATCTACGAGAGTATTTTTTAATGAAGCCAATAATGAATATGCGTGAGATTATATACCTTAAGTTTATTCTTTTTTTAATTTTATGGTTGTAGAAGTACACCATTAACATAGTTTAATTATTTAAATGCTTTTCATTTGGCATTTTTATGAACAAAATGTATCAAAAATACATGGGCAATGCAAAATAGCAAAACGTACGTTATTGGCTAGACTGATAGGTGCATGACGTCAGTTCACACATTGTTGATGCTACTGATTAGTAAATTTTTTAAGCTAAATAGGCAAGCATTTGACCACTATCTCACCTGATGGAAAGTGATGATGCGGCCGAAGATGTGACATGCTTGCTTAGAAGATACCTATTCACTCTAGACTTGAAGACTCCCAGATTATACTGTTCAGATTATACCCCTCGGGGAACAATGACCCAGGCAATGAATTCCACTCCTTACGTACTGTACGGATGATGAACGTAGAAGCAAAACGCTTTGAGCGAACTGGAGGTATGTCAACCATAAATAGATGACGTTTGAAAGTTTGTGTGGTTGAAAGATGGTAAAATGGGCATGGTGGAATTAACAAAATTTTTTTTCACTGATTTTTTAAAAACTAAAATCACATCCGGATGCAAAAAAATTCCTTGGGAATAAAACTTAAGTTCCCGCCGGGGATCGAACCCGATACCTCTGCTTAGAAGGCGAGCACGCAGCCAACTAAGCTAACAAGCAGTTCAAGTAGATATTCAATTGGGTCACCAACCTTACTCCGAATAAGGGTTAGTAAAAGTACTTTCTCTGTTATGTTATACGGATAACAATACGTATGTTTAATAAATAACTAAATGATTGCGGCAACAATCGGTAATAGCCAATGTGTTTTGAAAACATCCGGACTCCTGTCCAAACATTCGCTGTTATGTCTTGTTATTCTGATCTATTCGAGAATGTGGTTTTGGTATCTATTCATATTATTATACCTTTTGATATTGTTTAGCCTACTTATAGGAACAACATATGCCTACAGTCCACTAATACTGACCTGCCCGGTGGTTTAGCTGGCGCGTTTGCCTTCTGAGCAAGCCGGGTTCGTTTCCCGGCGGGATAACAAAATATTTTGTTTCTGGTTTTGGTCGAATGTGCCTGTGTGGGCTGTTAAAAAACGGTATCTTTTCCATTAATTTCTTCACACGTACAGCACCACTAAGCTCGAAGATTTGTATTGTGGTTGCCGGGAACATTCACATCACACAAGCATTAGTTACTTTAACCAGGAGCACAAAAATCCCTTGGGGAGAACTTGTGCTCCCAAAGGGAATCACAACCAGAACCATAAACACAAATTTTCCTCGGGAAGAAAACTTGTGTTCCCGCCGGGAATCGAACCCGCTACCCGCTGCTTAAAAGACAGAACATTGTAGTACAGATATATCTCCAGAAAAATCTTTAAATTAAACGTTCGGTTCGTTTTCTTCATCACAATATCTTGCGCCTAAGTAATTTAATTATTTCTATACACCAGATAAGGATCACTCCAGGACCGGTGTTTAGAAAGAGAGGCCCCGACAAGGACAGTCCACTGACGTCACTCCGGCGCACGCAGCGGCAACCTCGCGTCCAATGTTTTGTTAATAGAACGCTGGAACAATTGTTGCTAGAGCGAGAGAGAACATTTAAAGAAGGAAGGAATGTGTGTCATAGAGTTATGAAATTCGACTCTATGCTTTGGAATTATGGCTTCTATAATGATTACGTGATTATGTACAGTTATAAGTCGGATATTTCATATTGTGCTGTTCGAATAATCGTGTTAGTTCAATTTGACTTCATACTTTATATCATTTTTGAATACGAATTGAGATTAACTAATTTTAGGTTATTACTAGCTGTACCCGACATGCGTATTAATGCCACGTAAAGAAAAAGTGTTTTACCTCCTCACGTGTATGGTTGCCTAGTACTTTAAATACCATACTAAAAACTTTTAGGATATTGTTTATACAAAAATACTAAAATCGCGGATAAAACATGAGGGTTGGGGGTAGAAGGGTGATTACTTTACGACCTATCCTCATCCTACCAAACATATGAAAAAAAAAAACACTCAAATCGGCCGAGCCGTTTCGGAGGCGACTGATCACAAACACCGTGTCACGAGATATAAAATTTATATATTAGGTTAACCTAAATATATAAAATAATTTTCGAATTTAACCGTTTGGACATAAAAAAAGGAAATCGACGATGCGGCCGAAGATGTAGCATGCTTGCTTAGAATCAATTCACTCTTGACTTGAAAACTCTTAGATTATGCCTTTTAGGGAACAAAGACTCGGGCATAGAGTTCCACTCCTCTACTGTACCGATGATGATGACACAGTCCTAGGCTAAGCAGGATTTGCAGGATTTAAACTGTCTCCCTGCCAAATGTCAAAGAACTCTACAATGTAGAGTCAGGCTATTTCCCGATTATCATACAAGCAGTAACAAAGTGACTAACTTAACATTTGTTACGTCTCTACAAACTCAGTGCTATATTTATTCCCCAGACGGAATAATCTGAGACTCTACAAAGTAAACGACGATTTTAGGCAAGCTTATTACATCACCAGCCGCATCAAAATTTAAAATCGTTTATTTACATGGTCCCCAAAGAGGCACTCACTCTTTTGCCATATTCGCAAAATCACAGCCAAATAATCAATCACCATCTAGCATGCTACATCTTCGGTCGCATCGTCATTTTCCATTAGGTAGGATAATGGTCAAATGCTTGCCTAACAAAATTTTAATAACGTCGAGGTCAAATGAATCCATATTGTAAAAAAAATTGGCATAGATTTTAATGGCCGGTCATTTTAACGGCCTGGTTAAAGTCAAAACTGTCTCATTCAATCAATAATAAAAAAAATAAAGTTTTTATGACCAGCCGCCTGCCTAACGTCAAAACTATCTCAATCTATCAATATTTTAAAAAATGCCATGAGTTTTTCCAATTCCAAATGTCCAACAGCCTGCCTAACATCAAAACTCGAGCATTCATTCCATCACTAATAAAAAGATCAGAAGTTTTTAAGACCGGCCGCCTGCCTAATGTCACTCTCTAGCTCTCCATCAAAAGCATTTTGAGCCTGAACAATATGAAGCGTTATAATAAAAACCCACAGAGCAAATCTAACCACGTAACAATCGCGAGAGTAATTAAGACAAATTAAATTTCTCGAAACAACTTCATTATACACAACGATAGAACAAAGTACGAATTTTTAATAAATAAATAAGTAGGTGGAGGATGGGGTGGCTTCGAAACCCGGGGTCGTTGACCCATCGACCGCGCCCCGTGCCCCCACATACCCCCACGTATCGAACCTTCAGAGATGTCTTGTTCCTGAAGCATCAAAATTTGAAAATATTTAAAACTTACTATCCTTATACCGATAGAGTAACATTAAAACATCTGGAATTGACAGCTGTCAGCTGTGAGAGTGAGATGCCACGACAGTCAATGTCAAGAAACGGTAGGTTTGTTTCCTATCTCGATGATGTCAAGACTTTTCTATATTAAATCAAAGATTTTTCAACCGACTTCAAAAAAGGAGGTTCTCAATTCGACTGAACGTTTTTTTGTTCTTTGTATGTAGGTATGTTACGCGATATTCCGCCTTTTATGAATCGATTTTGATAATTTTTTTTGTTTGGTAGATTATACTTCAGAGGTGGTCTCATAGAAATGTTATCAAAATAAATCCAAAACCAAAATGTAAGCGTTAAGTTCTTTTTAAGCTTTGCTTGCGTTTAAATTATTTAGGTGTGACTCCTATCTCGATGGTTTGTAGTCTTTATTTCACGTGCTACCAAACCTTCCTAATATATATTAATATTAATATAATATTATATTAATTATTAATAATATTGTTATTTTTTTTTGTAGTAGAATTGGACAACTACATGGACTGATAGTAGCAAAATATTTTTCTCCACACTACTATTTTTTTCCCCACACGAACTCTCCGTTGGTTTAGTTACATGAGCGTTCGCCTTCTAAGCTGGGGTATCGGGTTCGATTCCCGGCAGGAACACAAATTTTATCCCATGGAACATTTTTGTTCATGGTTCTGGTTGTGATTGTGTGTGTGATGTGAATGTTTCCGGCACCCACGACACAAGTCATCGAACTTATTGTGGGGCTGTGAGTGTGAAAGCATCAAAATCGGTTCAAATGTTTGGTAGCTATGATGCCACAGATACACATATATACACACTATAAACTTATAACATAATTTGGCTTGTGTTTTCATGACCATCCGTACACACTTTTGGGAAACAACGGAGCCTATTTTCCGTAACTTATTCTTACAATATATTGTTATTCAATTGAAAACTGCGTATGATGGTACATTTGCAAAGGAATATTAATAATATAGGTACAACGCATTCGATGAATCATATTACCCTAGGCTTATTAAACATGTACTATTTTCTTAAACAGAAAGTATACCACAGCCTTGAACAAAGCAGCTGCACTGGCTAGTTAAAAACCGGTTCGTTGATAACCAACTACCTATATGTAAAATCATCATCAGTTGTGATAGTGGTCAAACGCATATAACCTATCACATTTTACGAAAGTTTCCGAGTGTGTTTGTTACTTCTTCACGTTCAAACGGTTGGACCAATTTTGATGAAATTTGGTATGGAGGTAGCTGACACCCTGAGTTAACACATAGGCTACTTTTTATCCCAGAAATTCTGCGGGCCCGGGGCTTATGCGGGTATAACCGCGAGGCGCTGCTAGTCACATGTAAAAGGCGACCATGTAAATGATTCAATTTATACCACAACACAGGAGCACCGCACAATAAATATAACAGCTATAAGAATAATGAAACAATGTTAGTGAATCAAACAAATTCGGAAGATATCAATGAAATGAAATAGACAAACAATCCAATCAAATGAATACTATAGCAGCTAAATAGAGCTAAATTACAAGAAAAATGCAACAAAAACTGAAAGCAGTACCGACATGAAGAAAACGTGCAAAAAGAAATAATGCAACGACATTAACTAAAGAGAGTGCAGATAAACGAAAATGGACATAGACAGAGAACTACAGATTTTTAATATTTACCTTGATGTCTTGCAAGACCTGTAAACAACCAAACGGAATATTAGACATTATTCACAGAACTATGTAAAATACATGAAGTATCTTAAAATTAAACGAATGAGGTGTAGCCATTGTTTTCGGTTAATTTGAACGTATTAAAAGAATAAAAGCATCATTTGTTTTTAATCATTTTGGAAGATGTTCAGGTATATAAATACGTGTTGAGGTACACCACCGTCCCTGTTTGTAATATTTTTATCATCTCCCTTTGGTTGTCTGGAAGAAATCGCTTTGAGCGATAAGACCGCCCTTTGTGCTCCTAAGTTATATTTAAGATTTCTTTGTAATTGTTATTTTTTGGTGTGCAAATAAAGAATTTATCTATCTATCTATCTATCTATCTATATTTTGATAGTGGATATAAATAAAAATATGCATTTTTGGTTATGCAGTTCTTAATCTTACAGTCACCAAAAATGACAGATTACGCTTAAATGTAAAATGACTGCAAAGTCTGAAAGCTTTGCATTATTATTGCATTTGCATTACGCAAAGTATTAATATTGTTAACCCAAAACAATTAAATAGGTTAATTTCCGTAGTTAGGTACTCAAAACCTTTTCTTACATTAGTATATACTAGAAACAAATAGTTCTGAGACATACGACAATCAATTTTGAAAGTGACAACCAATCAAAATATATTCCACGGACGGACATTCGATATATGAAATTGGTTTGAAACTTTTAAACGGACTGTCACAAACACACAAACAATGCATACTGTTGACACCTCCATTTTAAAATATAACGGGATAACCAAACTACTGGCTATGTCTAAAAAGTGAGTGGTCTGTTTGTAGATACATTCTTTATACTTCAAATTACACGATCATACGAAAGTAAGTAGTGGCTATGTGATCTAAAGACCTTGCCAGTCTGTCTTTCCTCCCAAATCAATAATTAAAAAAAAAACAAATACTCAATCAACAAAAAGTATCCATATAATTATCGAACCTGCCCCCTGATTGAGAAGTTTCTGAACCATACGATAACTCAGTTACCGTTTGATTCGGTTAGTTATGGTACGATAAAATGTATTTTCTATCGACTTCACAAAAAAGATACATAATGTGTAATGGAAATGTTTATCTTAAATAGTCTTACAAAAAAGCCCGCGACAGCATATATCTATCTTTTTTGTGTAAGCCATTATCGCCAAAATATTGAACCATAAATGCAACATAAATTGATAATTTATTTCTAATGCAACGGCTAAACGGATTTGGAATGTGCGTAGCTTATACCTATAGGATTAACACATAGGCTTTTTTAATTTTAACTTGATCAACGCGAGCGAAGCCGCGGGGCACGGCTAGCTTGTAATACTTAAGAAATTGCGATAAAATGTTCGGCATCATGTAAAATACGAACTGTATAATAATATAAAAAACACTATCCTTCCCACAAGACATATTTTTTGCTTCTGGTTCTGGGCGTGATTATACGTGTGAAATGTTTTCGGCACACATTATACAAGTCTTTGAACTAAGTGTGTAGCTGTGAGTGTGAAAGCGTTTGTTTTATGTGTGTATGTGAAATGAAAAATTATTTTAATTCTATAATAAACAATTTTAAAATATACACATTGTAACAAGTATAGATTATGTACAAGTGAGATAGTTGTCAAACGCAAAAAAATCTCGTCCCTTGTATAAAGTGACATATTGACGTTTATAACGTCAATGTCCTGCCTTTTTAAAGACAGATAAGCTGAGCCCCGGGTTATCGGCCGGACATGTCAGTTTACCCCCGGGGTGATAAGCACCCGGATAGGAGAAGTTTAGCCTATCTTTCGTGAGTAAGGATATGCACTACTATTAATATTATATTTATGGGAATTTAACTGGATTAAATTGTTAGAAATTAATTTTTTTTAACGAAAATCACAAAATATTTAACGATATTGAATATGCTCCGGTACCTACGACACGAGCCATCGAGCTTAGTGTGGGACTGTAAGAGTTTTTTAAATTTTTTATTTAAGTATGTGCCTATGTCAAATTCGCGAAAGTTCGATGTTTCTAGTTATCGGTAGTGTCAATGTAATATGCACGTATTCAAATTAAATTTCAAAATTAAATGCAGCTAGCATGATGAAAACTCTAATCACTGGTGGGCTTGAGCACTTAAGCTAGTTATACGTTTCGTGGCTTGCAAGTTGCAGGTAACTTAGGTATTTGTTGTATAGATGTATATAGTTTAAAAAAAATGTAGGCAATTTTTTTTTATGTTTCATAGGCAAACATTTGACCACTATCTCACGATGGAAAGCGATGATGCGGCCGAAGATGTAGCATGCCTGCCTAGAAGATACCTATTCACTCTTGACTTGAAGACTTCCAGATTATACCGCTCAAAAACAAAGACGCAGGCAATGAGTTCCGCTCCCTCGTAGTGCGGATGATAAACGTAGAAGCAAAACCATGAATTGACCCGTAACCCTATTCTATTTCAAACAGCACTGAATAATGTAAATTCTTATCTATGATAGGTCAGGAATTGCAGAAAAAGTGCTATAAATGATGTCAGCGGTCGGGAATGGTGTAGTTTGTTATTGTTTTAGACGATGAATGATTCATGAGCCCGTATTGTAATGATTCAAATGTAAACGAAGGAAGGCATCCGTCAAAGCAGGTCGGTACTGCTTTTAGGATTCCGCACGTAAAGGGTACAAACGGAACCTTTATAGCAGGCGGCGGCGTGGCGCTTCAGTCCGAGTTTGACTGTTATAGAACGTATGCCGTAGTAGCAGAGTAAAAATATGGTGGTTATGCGAGGTCATGCGTGTCAAATTTGGGTGCTTATGGTTTTTCGTAAAATGCTCTAAAAATACATCGATATTTCAATGTATTTGTTATTTCTATTATGTTATGTATATGTATTAGAATTATGTTTTCTAAAAGTTTACTGCATAAGGCAAATTCAACAATAACTTCAAAAAAACACAAAAATGTTGTAAATTCCGACGAAAAAATCTATAGGGTGAACTGTGAAACCCATTCAATCGTGAAACTGGCTATAAATGAAGGATAGAATTACATTATAGGGGTTATTCTTTAGAATAGTATAAAAGCTATCGTGAGAGTTATTAATTATTATCTAAACTGGCATTCACGCAAATAGGTACCTATTATTGTCAGAAAAAAAATGCTCCAACCAACCTTTGGACTTATGCGTCTTTATTCTGGAAGCTAAGAATAAAGGATGCGGCTTACGAGTTGAGGCTATATTAGTGTTGAAAATCTCCTCTTTACATATATCATTTTTCTGTGTACTTTTAGACCGATTTTAATGATGATTTTTTTGTGTGTGTTCAGGTGGGTTTAGATTCAAGCAGAATAAATATTAATTCACGATAAAAATATTATGCAAATAATATTATTTGCATAATATTTTCTCATCATTGACTCATGGACAGGAATACATCATCAGATTTGGTGAAGTACTAGGTAACCATAAACGTAAAAGAGGTATTTTAATAAGATCATTAGTCAGGCTCGCGGCATTGAATAGTTTTACGGAACCCTCAGCGTGAAAATCCGACTCGAACTTGTGTTTTATTAATACAGCAAACGAATTTATATAATCGACCATGTATAAGTGGATTTAAATAATGTTCTGGTCGATTATAATTTTGTACGGTTGAGTTCTTCCTAATAGAATAGATAGGGATATTAAGCCGTGGAAATGTAGGCTGTATTACGATACCTACTATTTGTTTTTATGTTAATTGTTATATAAGTTTGTCCGTGAATATGAGCTGTATTGTTGAAATAATTAAGTAGAGGTTATAGTTTTCCTGTTAGTGTTATATAAGTTTTTATTTGTCTGAAATGTTGCAGACTATTATGCTAATTACCTAAAGATAAGAGCGTTGTTAGTGGTAACATACTTTGTACTAATTCGGGTAAAATATAAATTACAAGACACAGGCAATGCCTTGTTTAGGGCCCATTGAAATGCCAGTAAATTGATTCATTTAATTATGTTCCAGACACGGACATAAAAACATCTTATATTATTTATATTTTTAGTCTTATATTACTAACGAGAAACCCACCGAACCCGGTACCCGCTGTTAAAAAGGAAAAACGCGCACCCAACTAACCCAACAGGCAGTTCGGTTTGAAATATTACATTTGCTTAAATTTAATTATCGCTTTGTACAACAAATTAAACTAAAAAATTCACCAATTGCAATATCTCGCAAACAAATCAACTCGAGAACTAATAAGGAATCAAATCGCGCTGACTTCAGGCAATCTTCGTAGATAGCAACAGACATATTAGTTTACACTACACCATTCCGTAAACATCCCGGACCTATCCCAGGGATTTACAAGCAATTAATCCGGGCCCGAACTAGAACACAGATTGGATGTAACTAGCTAAACCCGAGAGTTTCGCACCAACAAATGGTGACCCTGACAGGGCAATATTTTTACTTCGAATGTCATCTGTTTGTGCTCTTTTATATTGACACTTAACGTATCTAAATACTGAATTAATTAAGTCTATGGGCCAACAGGGAATATGCATATAATTTATGTTTTTATTCGACTGTTAGTACATTGTTGTTAGAAAAAAAAACATTTATAAAAAATACATCTCATATCAAAATAAATATTTAAAAATACAGTCAGAGAATCTGGTGATAGTTTAATTGTTCGTTGAAGGGACTGTGATATAAATAAAACAGATTGAAGGAATATAGAACAATTATCTTTATTGGCAAGGTATGTATGAACATTTTTTTAATCCACCGGAAGGTGCACCCGGGTGAAGCCGGGGCGGATCGCTAGTAATTGATAAAATAAATCAAACAAAAAAGTTCGTAAATTATTCCCGTTTTAATTTAAATGTATTTCATAGAAATATTAATAGATATAACCATAGACATACTACGAATATAATCCTACTAACATTATAAATCCGAAAGTTTGTGTGTACGTTTGTAAGTATATTTGTTCCCTCTTCACGCTCTAACGGCTGAACGGATTTGGATAAAATTTGGAATGTACATAGATTATACCTAGAATTAACACATAGGCTACTTTTTAACTTGATAATAGCGGGCGAAGCCGCGGGCACGGCTTGTTATCTATACGTCGCAAAGGCGTCACCATCTATCTACCAATTGCGTTACCATCGATGTAATTGGTTTGATTCAACAAACATTTAGTACAGATAAGGTAATCGAGAACGACATTAAATATCTAAAATTAGCAAACAGGAATACTTCTTGGCCAATGGATAGCTATTAATAACACGTCTTTGAGGAAAATTATAACTTGCCGGTGGTTCTAATCAAAAGAAAAAAAACTTAGAACCACGCAGTTGTTACGTAACGACGAAGATCTATTGTAATTATTATGTTTTTGAAACTGCTAAGGCGTTGTTTTGGGTTATAATAAAGTCATGTAATGAGTTATATATTCGTAAGAATTACTTATGTGTGAAAATAAATAATTATAGATTCTCTCATTAAAGCAGATGTTTAATAGATGTTGTAGAAACGCGTTATGCTTGCGTGCTTGTCATATAGAATAGTAGGCAGTCCTAGTGTCAGGATTTTTCAGGCTGCCTGAAAGCACGTTATGCGTTTCTGTATAGCAATAAGCGAGTTCAGGCACATATTTGCACCCTCTTAAGTAATTTGCGATATATTTGGGGTCTTTTTAACTTTTTAAGCAAAGAGACGACCAAGGCGGTCGTTGTGTGCATTGTTGGCGTCACCCTTGCTCATACTACTAATATAAATTTATTTGTAATTGGAACAACATTTTCGTATCTCAAAGAATATGAGGCTCAAGGCTTAAAAAAATTACAGTCCTAAAAATAAAGTCAAATTTGTCCACCTTCTTTACATAGTATAAAATGTACTCGCTTCAGCTGTCTGTTCGCTTAAATCTTTTAAACTATTCAACGAATTTTAATGCAGTTTTCAGCAATAGATAGAGTGATTCAAGAGAAAGGTTTATATGTATAATACATACATATTATAGAACAGAAAATCCGAAAAAATCAAAGATTTGTATTACCCGGACGACGCCGTCAGGTTGTTCTTAATAAAATAAAAAAATATTGGTTATATAAAAGTTATTGAAATCCATATTCGATGGTGAATATTCAATATACCGATGCCAAGTCCTTTAGCAAGAAAAAGCGATAGAAGAGCCAGAAAGTCTCTACTTTTCACAGTAAAGCCAAGAGACTCTTCTCAGACAAGAATATTACAGTATAATAAAATAACTGTTAAATTTCAGCTGCACAAATGCCACGTGTGAACTTTCCCCGTCAGATGTAGCCGTGTAGATCTGACGGGTGAAATATATCCGGTCGTGTAGACAGCGCGCAGACGGGCGCGAGCTTTGACCGCACCCGGCTATACCCGCCTCTTGGGACAGCCGGGTACAACCCGGGTGTGTTGGATATAGAGAATGCCGGTTGTGGATAAACTTTTGAACTATGCGTAGGGAATTTAATTGGTGATGTAATTTTGATACTTTGAAAAATACACTTAAATGAAACTTTGTGTAGAGAATATATTGATAGGATGTGGGAGACAACTTTAGCGTCGTCGTCTCAGCAGCTTCGTCTGAACAGCGCAAGCGTCGACCGCATCGTCGCTTACCATCAGGTGAGATATTGGTCAAAACTTAGCCTATCTTGTATAAAAAAGCGACTAAATATTGTTATCTCGACGACTTGGACGACGAATTATTTTATTACCGATTTCCAAAAAAAGGAGGAGGTACTCAAGTCGACTGTTTTTTTTTTTAATGTGTGTTACCTCATAACTTTTCTCCACGTGAGCCGACTTCGATTGATCAAGGTCTGATCTCTAGTTTTTGAGTTATAGTCAATAATGCATGTGCAATACATTAAATCTGATCAAGGTTCCGATGATAAAGCGGTGAAGTGGGTTTTTTTAAGCTTTGCTTGCGTTAAATTATTTTGTCAAAATGCTGCGTCCCGCGGTTTTACCTGGGTTGCTGATGAAAATAAGTGATAATGTACGAGTATGTTTGAGATAACCTATGTGTTATTTCAGGTCACCATCTACCCATTTTTAACGAGCCTGTGAGCGCAGTGGCAAGTCTTTGTTCTATATGACCGGGTTCGATTCTCCGCAGGAGCGCAATTATTTTCACCGAAGGAAATTTGTGTTTCTGGTTCTGAGTGGTTATTTATATTAACTCCCAGAGCCAGAAGCATAAATTTTATTGCATTTAAATCCGCCTTCATTTAATTACAAGCCATGCCCCGTGGCGTTGCCCGTGTTATTTAAGTTAAAAAGTAGCCTAATGTGTTATTACAGGAACCAAAAAACTATCTACATATAAAATTTCATCAAAATCTTATTCGTTAGAAACGCGTTAACAAACATCCACACACATAAACTTCCGCATTTAAAATATTATAGTAGGATAGGTACTGTGTTTCTGGTAAGTATTACACGATTCTCAGATATAGATACTGAAGTCATTAAAAAAATCGATAGGCAAGTATTTTTTTCTAAATAACTAGTGGAGCCCCGCGGCTTAGCCCGCTGATAATGATGATGATAATTAAAGTAGCCTATGTTTTAATCCAAAGTATAAGCCACCTACATTCCAAATTTCATTTATATCGGCTGATTAGTTACGGAAATACGTGGTAACAATCATTCAAACACACAAACTTTCGGATTTATAATATTATATAGATATAAATATAAATAATGTAAATTCAGCCCAAGACTAAGTATAGGAACTTATATATTTTTGTTTTTCTGTCGTGTGTGCGATCTGGTTTTGGTTGCTATTGTGTAAGTGATGTAAATGTTTCCGGTACCCACGACACAAGTCATCGAACTTAGTGTGGGGCTGTAAATGTTTAAGTTTATTATGTTAATTTTTTAACAAACAACAACAACAAACAAACGCATTGACACTCACAGCCCCACACTAAGTCAAAGCCTTGTATCGTGGGTGCCGGAAACATTCACATCACACACACATTACACCCAGAACCAGAAGCACAAATATCCCTTGGGAAGGAATTTGTGCTCCTGCCGGGAATCGAACCCAGGACCCACGGCGCAGAGGGCGGACACCTGTCCACTGCGCCAACTGGGTCGTCAAATTAAATCTGCCCAACTTATTAAGTTATTCAACAAAAGCTTAGCTTCCTATAAAACACTTTTAAAACTAGATAGATACTAAAAAGGATAAAACTTTAAGGATAAAAGAGTACTGTAAACAAATCTCTATTTTCTACCCGAGGTAAACGTCCCAGTAGGCGCGAAGGATCGAGTTCAAGGGCGGGGACCGATGTCTTACGGCTGTCTGCCCGGGATCCCGGGATCCAGGGAAATATGAGCCGGCTCTTGGGACTCAATGAATTCTGTTTGTAAACAACGATTAGGATCGCCCGGAGAACTTGAACAGATTAACTTCGATTGTTCGGTTGATTTTGTTAAGTTCATGAACGAGAAAATTGTAATTTAATTGCCGGTTACACCAATACCAATAAACCAATGATATCTAAATTTGGGGAGATATTTTGCTAAGTTAGTTTTTGTATTTTTAATGATTGATTTTTACTTTTATTATTGACTAGCTGCGCCCCGCGGCTTTGCCCGCGTAAGTCCCGGACCAGCCAGAATTAGAGGTTAAAAAGTAGCCTATGTCCTTTTTCAGGCTCTAGACTATCTGTGTACCAAATTTCGTTTAAATCAGTTCAGTAGTTTTAGCGTGAAAGCGTAACAGACAGACAGACAGAGTTACTTTCGCATTTATAATATTAGTAAGGATAAGGATAGTAAGGATTACGGAAGTGCCTTACGTAATAAATTGTATCTCATTTAGAAAAGTCAAAATGTATAAATAAGTTCCTATTCTGAGTTATTGGGCGATTTAATATTTTTGAAACAAAAAAGTATGAATGAAATTATTGATTTTATAATGATTATATTCCAAAACTTGTGAATCTTTGAGTGTTAGTGTGCAATGATGGATTATTAATCGGTAATAGTTCGTAAACGTGCATAACTGTAGGCAATTCATACAAAGTAGAAAGACGTTCTAGTAACGTTCTACCATTTTACTAAGGCATGACTATGACCGGTTTATTTTACTAAGGCATGACTATGACCGGGTTATTTTACTAAGGCATGACTATGACCGGGTTATTTTACTATGACTAGTGACAAGTATTATTTACTTATATATAATGTTAATGATAATGAAACATATTTAACTTGACAATTATAATTGAAATGCAAGCAAAGCTTAAAAAACCGACTTTACCGCTTATATTTTGGTTTTGACTAAATCGATTTCGATAAAATTTATATGGGTGGTCCCATATACATTTTCTGAAGTATAATCTACCAAACAAAACAATCATCAAAATCGATTCATAATTGGCGGAAGTATCGGGTAACATACAAACAAAAAATACATACAGTAAAATTGAGAACCTCCTGTTTTTAAGTAGGTCGAAAATTAACGCTGAATGCACATAGATTGCGGCTAAAATTATAAATAACAAAAGTGTTCCTATACTGTTTTACATCCTTATGTGAAAAAAATATGTGATTTCCTTAGATCACATAATTTTGTTAAGAATTGAATGCGCCATTCTTGTAAAACTATAACTCACTAGGCATCAGCTGAAACGCGTGAAGCCATAACGAAAAAAGAAAAACTCCGCTCGTCCTACCCCACTCGATTCCGCGGAAGGCTCTGCACGCGTGTTGTGACTTGTGTATGAAGCTTACGTTTTATTCAATGAATTTGTAAATAAACAGGCATCAGCTTTCCTCCACGTGGGTGTGGACATGAATGGAATTGTCGCACGATCAGCGTGACAGCTCGCCGGCCGCCGCGCCGTCTGACACCACTTGTGCAATTAGGTATTACTCGACACGAATGGACAAAAAGACTCCGGTCTCTTTATTTGTTACTAGTCGTGCTTAGCGACTTCGCACGCGTTTATTAAGTTGAAAGTACCCTTGTGTTAATCCTAGGTAAATGACTTGTCGAAGTAATTAACTGTCGATATTCAGTATGACACCCAAGCTTCATGCTTCATCTTCCGCATCAAGTGAGATAGCGGCCAAATGCTTACCTATCTGGCATAAAAAAAGCTGTACATTCCAAATTTCATCTAATTCCGTCCTACGTTACAAGGAGCAGAAAAAACAAACATGCTTATTTTACTATAGCACTTACTTTTACACAAACTTTCAGATTTACAATATTTGTGTGATGGCTGTTACCTACATTTTTAACAGGGAATTTTAACTCTAGAACGGTAAAAAGTAATACGACAGTGAAAAAATAAAGTAAAGATCATAATTAGTCTCAAATTAAACGGCCCAATCAAATTTTTCAATCGATCAATAATACAACACTATACAATTTATAGGAATCGATGGATCGCGTTATGTTTTTTAATGAATTAAGAAATCTTTAAATCGAGTACTTAACTTACTTATGTAAATAAATAAACCGTAAATTTCAGTAAAGCAAATTTGTTTATACAATTTCTATTGAAAAAATCAATAAGAGATGTTTCTGCATTAACACACCAAAAATATGTTATAAAAAATGTGACATGTTTATTAAATATGGTAATTATTTAGTAATTTTATCGCAATGGATTTCATCTGCAATTTAAAAAAAAAACAGTAATTTTATTATAATTTTGCCACTCAATGCGCATCCTAATATTCATTGAATGACATCGGCCTCAACTTCCATGGATACTCTAATATCGATGTGAATTTATCCGATGTCCCTGATAAAAACTACAATAACAATAACAATCGACATTACGTTAGTTTCACAAAAATGCTAATATTGCCTCATTTGCCATTAGAAAGTGGATAGTTTACTGGCGAAAGTCGGAAACAATGCAAGACCTACATAAACGCCCTAAGGAACTTTCATAAGCGCTTTCCATACTCTACTACTGATAACTGAACATGAGTAAGATGTTAGGAAATCGTTTTAAGACATTGTAAAAGTAAATTTAGTGCTGTAATAGTTGGGCCCCGCGATTTTACCCACTTAAGTCCTGGACCCGCGGGAATTCCGGGATAAAAAGTAGCCTATATGTTAATCCAGGGCCACCTTACCAAATTTCATCAAAATTGGTCCAGCCATTTGAGCGTAAAGAAGTAACAAACATACAAACACACTCACAAACTTTCGTCTTTATAACATTAGTTAATTTGCGTCGTAGTTACGTAACATGATGTTGGATTCAATTCCAATTAGACTACATTTTTATAATTTTAAGTTTCTGTTGTAATTGTGAATGTTCCGGCTCTCCAAACAAAAGCTTTTAAAACAAGTGCAGGGCTGCAACTGTGAATCGTTAATGTTGATTAATACAAAGTTCTACTTTAGTATTAGCCCATGTAAATGTATGTATGTTCACTAAATGGTACATATCAGCGCCGAACTCGTAATATTGATAGATCTTACAATATACGTTTTTTAAGTTTCCTCAAGGTTGATCAAAATGGTTAACGATGTTGATCCTCATTGAATAAAAAAAAAATTACAATGTCCCTTATACTACCGTTTTTAATTCGATAGACCACGATCTGTTTCTTCTCCCCGGACCACCAACGTTGAGTTGAAAGAAAAACAAATAAAAGTCCAAACAAATGAAATGCGACAAAAACATTTGGACTCTGATGTTGGTTCTTCACAACAAGCTGCATAATATTGTGGGTTGCACTTTTACTGTTATTTCGGATAGTTATTTTTACTGTTATTCCGGATAATTATTTTTACTGTTATTCCGGATAATTATTTGTCTTAATTTGCTTTGATTCTATTGAGTAGTGAAGTTCTGTCGCTATAAGTTGGGTTTAAATACATTTATATGACACTATATAATTGATATTTAAGATACATACTACTCTTCATTAATAAGAAGAAGAGATATATAATATGTTATGGGAAAAGTATGAGCACAGGAGGTGGTGCGACACTTTTACATGGCGAAGTATGCACACGGGAAGAAGTATGACAATATAAGAAGACAAAGTATGCACACAAGAAGAGGTATGGCATTATAAGCAAAACGATGCATACAGGAAGAAGTATGACACTATAAGAAGAAGTATGGTACTATAAAGTAGACAGATGATGTACGGATGACAGCAGACAGTATGAGATGCGACTTGCTGCGAGTGCTAAGAGATATAAACGAGTGATGAAATCAAAAGGCAGCATATTCCCAGCTTCTTTCTTTCTAGCTAGCCTTATTATAGTTAAAATGAAGGTACTTTATTTATACTTCTAGGCTCTAGCTGTACAATAGTTGTTAAAACAATAACAAAAACCCATAAAAGCTTACGAGTGCCACGGGACTCTAATTGCAGTTGACATGACTCGTAAAGTCAATTACGGGCCTCATGAAAACGTCCAGTATTAAAATTTACGCTAACGGGTAGTTTATGAGGATCTCGGTAGACATAAACTACTACATATTAATAATAATTAAGGTATCTAAACGTCGAGTTTTGAATACAGCTTTAAATAATAAAACATATTTAACCCTCTGCGCCGTGGGTCCCGGGTTCGATTTCCGGCAAGAGCACAAATTCCTTCCCAAAGGATATTTGTGCTTCTGGTTCTGGGTGTGTGTGATGTGAATGTTTCCGGCACCCGCGATACAAGTATTTGAACTTAGAGTGGGCTGTGAGTGTGAAAACTAAAAAGTAATAAAAGTTGAAAGGGCAACAAGTTAATAATGAGAAGAAGAAATTTAACAGTTAATAAGATTTATTTAGCGAATAATCCTAATATAATATTATAAATGTGAAAGTTTGTGTGTGTGTGTGAAAGTTTGTTACCACGTATCTCTGTAACGAACAAATCGATTTTGATGAAATTTGGAATGTAGATAGTTTAGATTCCGGAATAACACATAGGCTACTTTTTAATTTAATTAACCGAAGTTTCGGGACACGGCTAGTATATAATAATAATATACTTTTTACAAGCTTTTATTTTGTTTCACTCTATATCTGTCTGTAATCAAATCTTGCAAGCTAAATGAGACTCACTACCCGATGTTCGATTGAACTCACATTTGGTGCACTTAACACAATGGAACTTTTGGACTAAACAAGATAAAGTCATCTAATTTGGGTCCGTTTGATTTGTCTTGACAAGTTCTTTGGTTACACAACTTTTTAGTCCTTTTCTTTTTTTAACATTTGGTAAAACCTTAATTGAACAAGCTTTTAAATGATATTAGATACTTGATAATCTTAATTTATTTCATATTTTTATTTTAGAAAAAACATGTATAAAACCTCATAGATACAAAAACGTAAAAAGGTATGAAAACGAATACGAATAATTGTAAATATTTCAGATATTTACACACCAGAATGATAGCAATCCCATTCGATTAAATTAGCGATAATTCCCATTAAAACAGTTAATGCAACGCGAACACGGGAAATGTGGACAAAAGTGAAAATTTATTAGCTTCCCAGCGTGGAGAGAATTTTCCAATTACTCCTGGCAGCCGTGCAGCCGGCAATATCGATTTTCACTTTTTATGCGACTCGTCCGACCCGCAGACAGCCTTCATGCCTTTATTTTTTTTAATACCTATGCGGCTTATTAAAGCGACGCGTCATCCTCGGATTTCCTCCTGTCTGATCGATCATGGTAAGCGTAAGCTTTTAAAAACCCGCTTTTGCCCGGGTTTTTTGTGAAAAAGCAAAGGTATGGAGATTTATGGCATTCATTAACTTAACTGGCGTTGTTATTGGTTGCTCTGAAGTTAATGGTTCTTTTCATGACAAACGAGAGCTGACTTGAGAGGCCTGTTGAGCAAGATAATATTTAAACGTATATTACTTGAAAAGGCTGTAAGACTTAGCTTTCTGTCAAGTTGCGGGCTGTTTCTGTATGACAAATTTCTACTATGCAATTTTTTTATCAGGCAACTTTGTTGCCAAGCCGGCGTTATCAGCATTCCGCACCGCGCCACGTGTTTTTATTTACAATACTATCAAACACTGTGAGTATAACGCACACTATCGGTTGCTCTCAATGAATCGAGGCCAGCACGCGAGAGTGACCTAAATTTTTATTCGCCACACATGAAAATGTTTGTAGCTGTCGTCGCAGCATGTGGCAACACTGGTGTCAGTCAGTGTACCGGGCGAATACCCCACGCGGTTCTTTTTGTTTTAAATTTAGAATTCAGTGGCCATCTTTTTAAAAGTCATCGGTCAGAGGTCGTCTGAAGATCGTTGACAATGTTTTTAAAGAATTAGGCGAATCAGAAACGAGGACGCGAGATAAGGGTTATCTCAAACGCTATCTAAATATACTGGTGTGTAAACTACATCGCGATAAGACACGATAACATCCGAGGATTATGAATCAGTCCCGGAGTTTAGTTTAGACTATTAATGTTCAAGCTTAAAGAATTAACGATTGAATTTGCATCCCATTGTTTTGATTTTTCAATGTCAAGACTACTATTTTGTATTTTAAATTAAGAATTAAACGGAGAACGTTTGCGATCTTCTTTTGAATTTAAAGTTTTGAATTATTCTAGACCGACCGGTAGAACTGGCTAGATTTCGATCATGTTTTTAAATACAGATTTAGTATATTTTTGAAATGCAGCGCGTAAACAAAAGATTAAAAGCAACAAATTTAAAAGAACTTCTCTTATTCTTAATATTTACTTATAGGTAGTTTCTGTTAGAAAAAGGTTGAGTCAAAGCGCTGGTTACAATCACAAAATGTGTCTTTTCAAACCATTCCCATTTAAAAAGCAATAAAAGTGATGGGCTACCATTGTTTCCCGTCACATTAAGTTATTTTAGTTAGCCCTAAACTGTTTTTTTATGAAAATTTATTGCTATAGAGCCGACGGAATGCATTAAGTGGGTTAAACTAACATTATCCGGACTTAGCAAGGTTACAATGTTACAGGTACGGCTACATACTGAATGTTTAACCTAAATAACGAAATATTTTAAATAATTTATCGATTTTTTATGTCAGTCTATGTTTGATTTAATAATTATGTACTTACTTAATTAAATAAAAGTAATTTTACTATTGTAGGCATTTTAGTTAATAATCAATTAAATAATCAACGGATTATTTATATATTACACACATGATTATGTACGTTTTGGTGATTATTACGAAGGCTAAATTAATTGGTACTTATGAAAAAAATATCTATTACATTTTTAGGTCAAATATAATTAATTATAAAAATAAAAACATAAAAATGAGACATTAATTAATTGTTATTTTTTTGTTATCGTTGTTTAATTAATATATAGTTCAAGGATATATAGAACACATAGGTATTATAGAGTTCGATAACTGTTTAAGCACATTGTGTAGGTAGAGTTTCAATGACGCAATAGATTTTTGCTTTATGAAATATGCTTTTCTACCGACTTCACAAAAAAGGAGGAGGTATGTTCGACTGCATTTTTTTTGTGTGTGTCACCTATACATATCATAACTTTTTTACACGTGAATCGATTTTGAGATACTTTTTTGTTTGAAAGTTGTTGCTTTTGAAAGATTTTGAAATATGTTGTTTCCATCGGTCCCATTTAAATTTGACCAAGATCTGATCACTAGTTTTTGAGTTATCGTCAATAATGCATGTTTAATACTTTAAATCTGATCAAGGTTCCGAAGATAAAGCAGTAAAGTAGGTATTTTTTAAATTTAGCTTGCGATTAATTATTTTTATTGCAGTATTAAATACAAATCATTTCCTCTTAAAATAGATATATGATATTCATTCTGTTGCCAGGTAGCCCCAGGAGCGCAGCGAAGCGCGCTTTTTGAACATAAGATTCATCGTTTCATGCATGAGCTGGCAATTTCCAAGCGTGTATTTGTGCTTTTGTGTCAGAATTTGATTATCTTTTCAAAAGTTTTTCAAACCTGTTTTAATAAAAAAATGCTTTCAATAACTAAATTATTAATCCTGAGAAGCGTACGTAAATTATCCAATCATCCCATCTCTACTTTCTTAACATAGATTTGGCAACGCAGTATCGCTGCATTCATCCGGACATTCCCAACATTTTCTAAATGAGCGATGTGCATCGCCCGTCATCGTATGATCGACTCCAGGCGGTGCGCGGTCCATCCATCGCTGCGTCTTGCTCGCGTGCCGCGGGGAGTATTGACCTTTTCACTAAAGCGATTTAGCGCAATCGAACCGGTTTCATTTTCCCATACTAGATTTACTCAACTAAATAAAACTTACCGAACTTTACGCGAGCACGCAACGAAAAATCCAAGGTCTCACAGATAGTAAAATAAAAATAGTACACAGTGCACTCGCGGCGTCGTAATTTTTGAAAGAAAACTAAATTGCGCGGGAAAGTTTTTAGTGATGTGCATGCGATCGGCGATCGATATGAGTTGCAGCGAATCGAGAATCGATTTAGTTGGCGCGCGCTGAGCCGGCGTCGTCGCACGTGACTGCTGGCTGTGTGACGGAACGAGCGGCAAGACTCCCCCCTCTCGCCCCTCTTCCCCTCATACACCCCACATAGTATACTTATACATACATCTTGTAGGTGTGTATGTAATCACGTAGCGCAGACGTTTGATAAACAAATTACAAAATTTTAAACTACACACGTCAAAGAAGCTTTACTTATATTAAATTGTTTATGAAGCCCTTTTAGCTGCTTCGTTACGTGTCTTAATATTTCATTATTGTTTGGAGAGGTGTTATTCAATTTTTGGGTTGAAAAAATGTTACGTAATTTGATGTTTCTTTTACATAACTAAGATTGAGATTAATTTTGGACAACTTTGTATGATAAGCAGATAAAGATAATGTGTAATTATGTAAAGTTCTCTTAAACTAAAATTATACTCTCTTCTACCAGATTTGTCAAATAATTGAATGTCAATTCTACGATTATTGAAGTGAGATTTCTTATGAGAGGACTTTGAAATTCTGATCCGCAACCTTTTTGTGTGATGAAAAGTAGTTGAGTTAAATTGTGATGGATATAAAAATGTTTCCCTGTTATACAAAAGTTTCACTTCTATCGTGTCTTTGTGACAAATTCTGCGACTTCAAAAAAGGAGGTTCTCAATTCGACTGTATGTTTTTTTTGTATGTATGTTACACGATATCTCCGCCAATTATGAATCGATTTTTATGTTTTTTTTTGTTTGGTAGAGTATACTTTACTTAGTACGTACGTGTACTTAGTACGTCTCCTAAGTAGCAGGTATCGAGTTCGATTCCCGGAGGAAACACAAGTTATCTATTCAAACGAAATTTGTATTTTCTCTATTCTGGTTCTGGTTGTGATAAGTGTATGATGTGAATGTTTCTGGCATCCACGACACAAGTCATTGAACTTAGTGTGGAGCTGTAAGCGTGAAAGCGATGTTTTATCCCGATACAAGTATTTGCAAAGAAAATCTAAAACCTAAGTATTGTAAGATAGTTGCTAAGAAGATTATTCTTGTTATTCTGAAACTAACTAATTTCCAGTTGTTTATATTTCGTACATAATAATAAATTTCTTTTAGAATATTATGTACCTACTTACGAAAATACCTAAAAGGGATTTCGCACATTTTTTTATATTTTTATTCTATCGTATAATTTAATACGTACAGCCGGTAATAAAAATCTTTCATAAAAACAAAAAAAAACATATCAAAATTAATATCTTAAAATGCAATCAGTATCGAGCAATTCTGACGCGTACAACTCAAATATCTGCCGTAAGGAAGTTTGACCAATCATTGACGTCAACTATGTATAAACAGACGTCACGAATCAGTTTAGCCAATAGCGTGAGTTTTGCTACTTTGAATTTTTATCACGTTTTTTAAATTAAAATTCATAATATTAAACATTCACTAACTACGTGTCAATTGCTTATATTTCCTAAAACCAAACTAAAATTATATACATCTAAACAGCAAAGACCTAGCCTACCTAAAAAGCATTGAGCTTATAGGTAACTCAAATGCTCAAGCTCACTACCATTCCGTCTTTAATATTCACCGGAGTATCGTTTGTTAAATTCCTAGTTAAAAGGTATTTAAATAAGAAAATATCGTTATTATAGTAATTCTATAAATATGAAGATTAAAAAAGTAAGTGTCCTATATTTATATATCAAGCATATGCCCTATAGGATACATATATTTTCAACCGACTTCAAAAAAGGATGTTCTCAATTCGACTATATATTTTTTATGTATGTTACGCGAAATCTCCGCCAATTTGATGATTGTTTTTGGTTGGTAGATTATACTTCAGAGGTGGTCCCATATAAATTTTATCGAAATCGATCCAATTAAGCCTAAACCAAAATATAAGCGGTGAAGTCGGTTTTTTAAGTTTTGCTTGCGTTGAAATATTTATCTACACATAGTCATGTATCTACATCTCTACCGTTCTCCGTACCAATACCGATTGGCGACTCAGTTGGCGTAGTGGGCAAGTTGAGACATGCACGCTGCACCGTGGGTGCCGGGTTCGATTTCTGTATTTTTTTTCGAAAGGTGAATTTTTTTTCATTGACATTTATGCTTCTGTTTGTCGATTGGCTCACGCGACCTCACGTCGATGATTAAGACTTAGCAACTAATTAGTAACATTAATTATTAAAAAAAAAACAGGTTACGAAAAGAGGGGTAATAAGTTGAACGTGTGTTTTTTTTAACGTCTCTTTATCGAGAGTATTTTTAGCTACATTTGGTGACAATCGGTGCAGCGGTTTTCTAGATAGATCATCGTGTTTTGCAGATTTTTATTTGGTTTATGTGTTATTATTTATCCTTCAGCCAAATAGTCAAAATCAAAATCGTTTATTCACATGGGCCCCAAAAAGGCACTCATGATGTGAGTATGTGTGATAAGTTAATGACTCTACTGCCAGACTCACTAAATTACAGCCATCTCAAGTACGGATGAAACGCGACGGCGCTTTTTTTTATTAATTAAAAAATAAAACTAATTAGTCTAACGAGTTTAATATTATATATTATTATTATAGAGCTCTTGGAGAAGATAATGAGCAAAACGTTTCTATCGTACCTATTTTGTAACACTATTATTCGAGCAATTATTACTACGATAAAATAATTTCTAAGCAAATGTTTTGATTTTAACTTTAGAATAACATATATAGCCATTGTTTGATTTAGTTATTACTTCCTGTAAAATAATTAAACAAATATATTACAATGATTGCGAAGTAATTAGTATAAAAAAATTGCTTCGAATGGAGAATCGCCTCTACTTTTTGAGTTTGAGTTTGAGCGATATTGAAGGCTTCCGAATGAAGTCGAACCAATTAACGATCTAGACATCGATTAAGCGTAGGTCACGCTATTACCCGTTTAAATTGTAATTTAATCGATATCCATACAGTATCAACAATAATTAAATAAAACCAACACATTCACACTCACCGTCCCATAATAAGCTCAAAGACTTGTTTCGTGGAAAACATTTACATCACAACAAAGACCAAGAACATAAAATTAAATATCCGTTGGGAAGGCAAATTGGAAATAGAACCCAGTCCACGTAGAGAGGAAATGTCAACTGCGGCAATAAGATCGTCATAAATTGAATACAAATTAGTTTTTTTTTCAAATAGTACAAAATAAAGCCTTACATTGTAAACTTGTCAATTCTCGACGTGGCCTCCACGTTCATACCGGTTAGTGCCAGGCGGACGAATTCAAGGCAAACGCTATTGTTATTTTTAGAACTCTAGTTTCATAATTAGTTTCGAAGCTATTTACTTTAGAACTCATTATCATTAAATACCAGTAAGCATTTCAACTTAAAAATATCGCCAATTACCTTATAATTGTTATGTTAAGTAAAGATGATTCAAATCACAACAAACATTAAAATAAGTCAAACATTTTGCACAGAGAATGCGCAAATTTGTTTTCATTACCGGAACATTTAATGAGCAATTAGTGTGCTACGATTTCCGTAGCGTCGTAGCAGCGCTCGTAGAGGCGTTTCGCTCGAGCCACGCCGGTGCTTATGCAAAAGAGGCCAATATTTCATCGCTCCTCCGTCTATTGCAGCCTGTATTATCATAACAATCGCTATGTACCATGCACATAGCATAAATATGCACATCGATGCCAAACAGCCAAAAAAGGATAACCGTCACTTTAGAAACTTTACAGAAGAGTGATTTTAAGTTAAAAAAAAATGAAAAAAAATTATATAAATTTTTCCACAACTTCCTGAAACTCGAGAATTTTGGTATTTAGCTTTTAATTATTTCTCTACTAAATGGGATTATTAACTGAACATAAATCATCCTGCTAGCACCATTTACTGCCGCTTACGCCCAAATGGTCCTAATTTTACTAACAGGAAGAATGTCTTAAATGAAAATCACTAATTTATTTACTTCCAGCCTAAATCATTTAACAACGCTTTTAGTTTTATTTAGATTAGAGAAAAATATCGTAACTGAGTTTTTTGTATGTATCGAATAGGTGAAAGATGACATAACCGTCTATTAGGTAATGACTGAAGGACAAAGAAATTGTAATAAGTCAACATTTTTTTTAAAAAACATTCAGCATTTAGGAAAACGACGAAACTACGCAATGTTTCACCGTTCTAAACGTATACTAATTAAGAACTTATCTCGTTAGGATTAAAATATTGATTAAGTTAAATCAGTCTTTATTTAAAATCATAATGGCATAAATTCACAGCCCATAATTAAACTTATCCAAACTTCTTAACAGTAATACGAGTATAAATTGATAAGAGTATAAATTGAAAGATTGAATTGAACGTGGCCACTTAGACACTAACATGTGTACTGTCATTAGGTTTCACCTAAAACTAAGGGTTTTCACCGAAGTAATGTAAGGTTTACGTCATGCAAATTGTATCTAAAAACATAATGAGGCAAGAAAAAATCAACTTTGTGCTTCTTTCAACAAATTGAACACACCTCAAGTTCACATTTATTTTTGAAACCCATACATTATGAAAAATATAATTTTATAAATTTAAAATATTATTTAAAAATCTAAAAAGGCACATCAGTTACAATTTTAGAGCAATTATATATTCAAATATAGCTTATTTACTTACAATATGTAACTGATATGTACTTTGGAGATCAATTTAAGTCTTATACAAAATTTGTGATAAGTACTTTAAATGCAGTCTTTAGATGAGCATCCTTATCACTATGTACTAGTATACACATAAAAATCTAAATCAACAATTAATAATTTTACTTATCACAATTCGTAATCTTTCTGATACATTTCTGACAATTAATGAAAATTAAATCATCACTTTCCATTAAAAAGAATAATAAACATTTAAAACTAAAGTGATTGTTGCCCAGGTCAAAATAGAAATCGTATAATCATGGCAATGTTACACACAACCTTGCAAATATGCAATAATATTGAAGCGATCCAAATAAACTTTTTGCTAACTGGGCACACCTACACATGCCAGTAGATTCGGTTCATGCCGTAATAGAAAGAAATTTAAAAAAATCATTATTCACGCACCTTCTCAATGGTATACAGTGTTTACTACGGCAAGGCAAGAACTAGAACCGTACGAAGTGAAGTTACTGCATTTTAAAGACTTCAACAGATGGGATGCAATCAGCGAAAAGTATTTCAGGGGAAATTTGACTGGAAAAATTAGTAAAATGCGTGTTGTAACATTAAAAAAGAACAAGGATTCAGAAATTGCTGTCAAAAACTCCATGAATGAGAATGCAAAATTGTATTCTATCGACTTTCAATCAAAAACCAAAATGAATCCCACAGCGTGTTATAAGTCTCAACTACCTATATCTAAAGCAAAACGCGATGATTTACTGAAACTTTGTCGAGATAAGGTTATTCCTCAAATGTTTCATAATAAATATTATAGTCTTACAACAGCTAACAATGTCAAGATGGTGATATTGAAGATGGTGAAATTGAATAAGCAGATTATGTTGACGACTCAGTTGGCGCAGTGGACAGGTGTCTGCCCTCTGCGCCGTGAGTCCTGAGTTCGATTCCCAACAGGAGCAAAAATTCCTTCCCAAGGGATATTTGTGCTTCTGGTTCTGGGTGTAATGTGTATGTGATGTGAATGTTTCCGGAACCCACGATACAAGTCTTTGAACTTAGTGTGAGACTGTGAGTGTGAATGCGTTTGTTTTGTTGTTTGTTGTATGTTTTTTTAGTTTCAAATGTTTATTTCCTCATCAGAATTAGATGAATCTGTCGTAGGTTTGTACGTATCTGAATCGATAGCATCTCCAAAAATAGTTGTATTGATCAAAATTAAGTTTTCTTCGAGTACGGAAGTTTATGTTAAAATTATGCAATGCTTTGCCAACATCATCGGCTTATATGCCGTATTGAGCCATAATGGTATCCTGAAACATTAAAATAAAATATTTGTAAAATTATACCTATAGATGCCCTACCATAAGTACGTTACCAATCCATTATTGTTCATATAAAATATGCAGGCGCGATAGAGTACCCAGTACTAAAACCCTTAAAAGAATCGAGGATACGAATTAGTGCCAGTTAATTACAAGTCGTTCCTCTGTTTTGAATCCCCGGATCCCAACGGATTTTTGCAACGTGCGACATGGATCATGAAGAGTTTATGACAATCAAAACTTTAGAATCTAAGTAGGCGTTCCCTTTAACAATCAAGAAACTCTGCATAAATTATAGTTACCTACTTAAATTAAGTACAATAGATCTTACCTTTTATGTAGCAGAGGCAAACTAACTTTGCGCGCTAAAATGGCTCGCGTGAACTCGTGGCGTTTCTGCCGCAGTCGCCTGAGCGCTGCGCGAGCATGACCCCGTTTGATTCGAATGAATGAAAGAGATTACCGACGTTTTTAGTTTTTGTTGCACAAGGTAAACGACAAATGCCATAACAATGAATTGGCTTAAATATACGTTTTAGTTTTAACTGTTTTTCTAATCACCATATTCGTTTGAATATCGGGAGATAAAAAAAGGATAAACGACTATTGTTATTTAAAACTATTTAGGGTAATTTGTGATCTAAGCGCCAAACGAAGTCTCGGCAATTCTGCCAAAATATCATAAATGAGAATTATATTTTTTAAACAAAATGGCACAAAGTCCTAACCGGAGTTTTAAGTGGGAGAACAATCAAGCAAAATGTGATAAATACATATATATTCATAAATTATTTCCAGCCAAAACCGATTAACGTCGAAGCAAGAAAAAGGTAAAAAATGCCCTAATAACGTAAGTGTCAAATTCAAAATAGCATATTTTATCTAACGACCAAAATACAACAAACAACAAAATACATGTCGTTTACGACGAATAAATTAAGCTAAAGAGCTTAATTTACAAACCGCCTAAGCGACTAAAAGTATGTCGTAGAGTCATGGGACTTAGATCTAAAGACGCAGAAAAAAAAGGCGAATTCATCCATATATATAAGTCAATTTCGCAAAAAATGGCGTTTATCCCTTTTTGGCTGTTAAGCATCGACATGCATTTAGAACCGAGCTTAACGATCTATAAATTCTACTGCATTTGAAAATAGAACACACCACAGCCCTTGAGCAATAGCTATAAATTGCAATCGGCGTCTAATCGATTGGTCAAATCGAGATGTTAGATAACATGTACGTCACTTTGTCAAGGGGAGGGCGTTCGAAATTCAAGTTTTATTTTTCCCTTTGAGTCGCTGCCGGTCTTATTTTGATGGATTTCTTATATTCAAGGACGTGTACGTTCTTTTCAGCCAGTATGTTAAGATATTATTTTCCATTTTCAAATAATTTGGACCAAGTGGGCATTATTCTTCTTTGTTCTGTAAATCCGTAACAAATTAACGCCGTAGATATTTACAGACGAAGTTTAGTAAGTAGATTCGCTTGAAGTGTGGGTAGTACCTACATTTGTATGTGTGTGAGAGGGTAATGTAATTCAGCTGAATATGCAATTAAATGAGGGCAGTTTGAGCACAGCGGTGTGCGAGTGAGACGGAAGACCTCTCGATATTATATTGAACAAGTTTATAACTACGTGTATTAGACGAACGAGTTCGTTCTTCGTACAACGTTTTCTCATTTCCCGGCACCGAAACTTTTCTAATATTATAGTTTCATTCATATTGTCGGTAGTTTCGAAGTTTTCTTTCGTGGAAAATGAAAGACTATTTCCATAACTATTATTTCGCTTTTATAGCTTTGTTAGTTTCTTTTGCTTCAAATAGATTTGTTAAAGTTTTCTACTTTATCGCTCGGAAATAATGTTTGTTCTTTCAAAGTGTTGGGTACACAATTTTATATCTAAGAGCCGATGTTGGGTATCAATCCAAGAGATGAAAATATATTCAAGTTATTTTTGGTTCAATAGAACAATTTTTGGGGTTCCGTACCTCAATAAACACTTTTGTAGCATCATATTGTCCATCTGTCCGTTGGGAAGGAATATTGTGATCCTGCCGGGAATCGAACCTAGGACCTGCATAGAGAACAGAGACTGGCCTACTACGCCAAGAGGAACGAAAGGCTACAAAGACTATCATAAAATTTCTAAAAACTTAAAAATCACGAAATATTGAATTTAATGGGGGGGGTAAGACCATCCTGATATTAAATCTCTCTCTTTTAAAATAAAATGCAATATTAAATCTCTCTGTTTTAAAATAAAATGCAATATAACAAATGCATTCGGATTTCAGACGTACAAATACAAATTTGGATGTATTTATGCGAAACATCAGTACAGATCAACGTATTTATCTTAAAAAGAGATACTGTCAAAAAGTCCATACCTGCAAGCCAATATCGATCCTATTCCAATACACATAAGCCCCTAGTGGTATAATAACGCAGTTATTCAATTGCATAGATATGGTAGGCAACAGTATCACCTTATTCCTATTTACAAGATGCATAATGCAGGCGACCTTTCTATTCCATATAAATATGTATTGACAACTGACATCTCAATTGCATACTAGATGAATGTTTCCATCCATATATACCGTTAGCAATACAAAGAATTAGCAGTCAAATCAACTACTCTTAAAAGAATACAAAAGAAAATGAGTTATTTACTATCTTGTTTTATCTTTTTTTGTATAAAATAAAGATAAGCAGAAAGAAAACTCCTTGTAGAAATTTGCACTTGATTTGGCGGATTAGATCCAAACCATCCAATGCTTGTAAAATATCCACTCAGTCAGCAACACTGATTGGTTGGCGTATTGTTCGACCGCAGAGTTTTATCTTTTTGGTTGGATCCTCTATTAGTGCTTTTAGAGTGCATTATTCCCTCTCAACTGCCAATATTGACGTAAAATACTAAAGACACTCCCGTGCATAAATTGCAAAGCTCCATAATTAAAAACCAACATTTACATTCGATTCTATCGCGCGATCTACTGTTTTCTTGGAGCTTCTGTTGCCGCGCATATATATTCGAATTTCGAATTTCGTGAGAAAATGTTGTTTCAATTTAATTGGGAGAACGCTGCTCTGTTTTTCTTTTAACGTGCCAGTCTATGATGTTTTAAGTTTAAAGTTCGGTGCTGTTCTTTTTTGTAGTTTTTTAGTAGAAATAATTTGGTTTCAAGTATTTAAGCTAAGAATGTTTATGGAGGACATTATTGGATTATTTTCCCGAAAAACTGCAAATCTACGAGTCAGTGATTATTTGGTGAGTGAGTATTTATGTAGTGTCGGACAAAGGCTTCGTTCCATATTAAGAAGTGTTCCATGACCGATCGCGGAATTTACACGGCTGCATTCATTTTACAGTTTCACTTAACGACCAACGTCAACAACATTGATAGTATTTGGTTCAAGTACTTGTAAACTTTTTGAACGACAATGTTGTCGTCTAGGGTTTGCCTTAAGAAAAATATTCTAAAATAATAATAAATATTGTTAAATGTTAGACGACCGAGCAAGCCTGCTCAGGCTACGTGGCAACTCAATCTATGACGTCATCTTGGAGCTCAGAAATATCAGAACTTATAAAGTAACATAGCTAACCAAAGAATACTATTTACTCATAAGGAGACCTACGACGACCTCACACTAGAGCGGAACGACTACGCAATCGTAGCAAACGCTGAACGGAACGTAGCCCTATTGAAAAACGATGTGTGACCGCGTGTCCCTTAGGCTATTTTTAAACAGAGCTACTATAATTTGGAGGTTATGATTGGTGGATGGACAACAATAAAAAAAGGGGGAAACAATAAACATTGAAGCAAAATGAATATATATAATAATGTGAAACGTTGGATTTTGAGAAAAAAAATTTACGTTGTCTAATTAGGAACCGCATCAAAAAAAGCCGCTTTAACTACGGCAAAGGTACCGTATCAATTGTCAAAGGCAAGTTGTAGGTAAACAGTACAACAGTACACTAAAGTAAACTGTATGCAACAACTCCAAGCTTGTTTATGTACGAAGTTTGGCGCCCTAGCGCATCACGCTTGCCACCGGTGCCAACCTCGCGAACCTAACGCAAACTTTTAATTACGCCCATTGTGCCAACTTTACAACTTTGACAAAAGAACTTTTTCTAATGAAACTTGGACCGGCTGTGTCGTTATTTTTTACTGTTTTTCTCTATTTAGCACAAAAGAAGGTTATGTAATGAGGAATGAAAGGGAAGGTGGTTAAGGGTTAAATGTTGTTGAGAATTCGATTAGCGGGTCTTCTTTTTGATGGAAAACTTTGCAGATGAAAAAATATACTAAAGAAAATACAACAATGTTTTTTTAAACGGTTGTTAAGTGGTAACAGCTGTCGGTATGAATAGGGAATTTCGACACCTATTGAGATTTGAATTAAACATGGTTTTAGTTTCTGAATCATCAAGATAATTGTAAGCTTGATGATTCAGAAACTAAAACCATTCAGCCATGAGTTCATTTTAATAATGTAAATACCAAATATCAGTGGAATATGCCATTGCGCTTTTACGTATACTGCGCAATACCAAAAATATCCCGGTCCCCGAAACTTCGTCAACGTTCCTCGAACATTCAGAATTTTTGACGAGACAATATGAGTTTTAACTAATAATAGTTCTCTCAATGCAAAGCCAAACCAAATGGGGAATCTTTTACCTAGAAAATATGTTATTTCTGTAAAAATATATCATTAAATTATACGTCATAACTAGTATTTTATAAACGATGCGTGATCAAAATGTATTACTGGCTATTATTACCTAGTACTTACTGGCTCAACTTTTTAGCATTGCAATATAGAGAGGCAATGCCGCCAGCATGACGAGAACGCTACCTACTGGGAGTGGGATTGAGCACTTGAGTTACCTATATATAAGGTCAATATAGGTAACTAAGGTCTTTTCTGTATAGATTTATATAGTTTTAGGAAATAGGGGCAATGGGCCCGTAGATAGATGAAAAAAAAACTTGAAATATTTTAACATTTCACATAAGCCAAGATGAATCTAAATATTTTATTTATCTGAGAAAATAGGTTATGAAGAAAAAAGTCAAAGTAAAAGTCACATACTACCTACTTGGAGTGGGCTTGAGCACTTGTGTTACTTATAAGCTTGGTGCCTTGTAGGTAACTAAGGTGTTTGCTTTAAATATGTATATAGTTTTAGGAAATATATGCAATTGGTCCGTAGACATATCTAATGAGATTGACATAAATATAAAAATAAAATGTAACACATTGGTGCTAATTCTGTTGAGCACCGAACTAACCTAAACTAAACTAAAAATAAACTAATTTTAGTCAAAGACTACCTAAACGCTATTCTGATTTTTCGTTGAACTTAATTTAAAAGTTGAAATGACAGGACTAAAATTGATTTTGACAGCAACCAAATTGAATTGTATTCACAAGAGCCGCAATCACATATACCTCCATTATAGACTTTGTAGGTCAGTATTTGCTTCATTAATTGCACGTGTTATTTTTTTCAAGTGTAAGATCATATTAAAAATAATCCAGACCTTTTTCATACAGACTAATTTGAGTTTAAAATTTCTATTTTTAGTCTTAATTTGACGTAAAGCATGTACATCAGAATAAGAATTTGGTCATTTTCACTAAATAGAGTAACTAAACTAACTTAGTCCTGTCAATTAATTTTAGTCTAATCTTGCATTTTCTGAATAGATTTTGGACTAAAGCAGGACTAAAACTAATTTTAGGCTAGTTTAGTCTAATTCTGGACAACAGAATCGGCACCAATAAGAGATGATTAAAATCTAGGTATTTTTAAACGCACAAAAATATATTTCGGTAGATATTTTTAGATTAAAATCTATTTTGATTAAAATTCTAAACTCCCAGCAATGAATAATTACACACACAACCCATAAATAAACATTACTTAACCGCAAACTAGCCAACTATCGACACACAATACCCATATATTCACACCAAAATATCACTTTACAAATTAATGACCTACGATACGGAAATTAAGCTCCGTACGAACAGGCGAAGTAGGGGGGTAGACTGCCCCTTTCAACCCCCCGTATGGGGCGAAGGGGGCGCAAAGGGGGTTAGAACAGCAATCTAGGGTGTCTGAATAGTCGAGGCGGTCGAATGAAATATCTAGCTGCGGCCTGCCCATCAGGCCTACGAAAACGCATTAGCTTCGTAGATGGGAGTTTACATACTAAGCTCTTGCATGTATGAAAGCTTTGTGTGTGTGGGTTACCAATTTTGTATTGGAATTTTGATTAGCGAAGCAAAATCGTCTCTATCTAGAGTACTTACGTGTGTGTTTTATACTTTAGAACTGCATCAGGTTATGTTTTCCATTCGTGTTAAGGATTTATCGCTTTGTTGAAAGTGTCTGGTTTTCGTGCTCGGCTTTGTTAATCAAAGTCGTTTATTTATACATGGGCCATAAGGAGGCTGACGCTATTCCCAGGTTTGCAAAAACGGCCTTCTACAGTGAATAGGTACCTTCAAGCGTGTACCATCTTCGGCCGCATCGTCGCTTTTCGTCAGGTGAGATAGCGGACAAATGCTTGCCTCTCTAGCATAAAAAAAACTCGAGAATAATCTAGCAAGAAACTCGGCGGCGCATAATTTAAAATATATTTTTTTAAATCTTAAGTGACTTATACAGGAATTATATTAACCTAGGTATTTATATATTATGTAGTAGCCAGAAAGCGCTTTCTTTCTAGTGATTATTGACCCTATTGTCTCTTGTGATTATTGACCTACTTTCCAAGAAAGGGTTAAGCACTTTATAATATTGTGGAATACATTTTGCATTTCTATTTTTAGGCTACCGGTTCACCTCGCAACACGACATACAGCTGATTTCAGTGTTTTACCTTCATCGTTTCAATTCACATTAGAAAATAGAGCAAAATATTTATCAATATTTTCGGGCGTCTAAATTACAGGCTGTGCCTAGTTTGGAGCCCATAGAGATAAAAATTGTACTATTAATAAACTAATAACAACACGAATTATGTGCTTGCTATTATAAATTCTACCACAATATTCTAATATATGTGTTAGAAAATTTATAATATATTATTTGTAATAAATATTATATTACTTTCCCTCGGATACATTATATGTGCAACGGCTTAATGTACGACTACTAGCCGACACGCCCCGGCTTTTTCCAGGTGGATATTGTATATGAAAAACAGCTCAACAAAAATATTTTCTTAGCTGACGTCTATCCCCATAATTTCAGCTTTTAGCTATCAACAGACCAAAATTTATCTAAATTAGTTCTAATATTACATTTAAACAAGCAAACGCATTCAGACTTACAGGCCCACACTAAGTCCAAACACTTACATGATCCACACACACGCAATAACACAAATGTCTCTTGGGATGGAAAATTGTGCTCCTGCCTGGAATAGAAGGACCCACGGAGCGGAGGGCAGAGACTTGTCCACAGCGCCAACTGGGTCGACGTTACAGATATCCCTCGTATCACACGCACACAAACTTACACACACAATATACCAATATTAAAAATATGAAAAGTACGAGTATGTGTGTTAGTATATTCGAAACGTGGAGGGAAGACATAAAAATAATACAAGAAGTATTGTATAAGTTTTTATTTAGTGTGTCCTATCCTGTTATCTGTCGGTCTGTAATCAAATCTTGCAAGCTAAATTAGACCTTCTTCCTGATGTCTGATTGGACTCTTGATTGAAGCTTGATTTTAAAAGAATTTTTTAAAGCGTTACTCTTAAAGTATTAGAAAGTTTACCAAATAAATCTCTCGTCAAAATAAAGTAAAGTAAAATTAGTTTATTTACAGATGAATAAACACTTAAGTACAGTTGTTTTAGCATACACTATGCCTAGAATACGATACGATCACTGTTATTATGAAGGTAAATAAAGAATCTGAATCTGATACATAGTATAGGTTTTGCGATTCTTACCTATGGGCCCCAAACTAGTTAAAGCCAGTATCTTGGATGCCCGTATAGGTAAATTATATTTACCTAGTCAAATGAAATCATCCCCACGTTTCGCAATAATCACCCAAGCGAAATCAAATCAACCATTCAATCATCGTACAATCTTAATAATAACAGACCTAATAAGAATGCAAATGGATTCTTGGCGAACAAACATAATTCCATTATTAGCTGCGACGTCTACGTGATATATTATCAAGTTAAAATTAAATTAATTTCTGCACCCCGCACCCCGCTCGCGCCCTGGGCCATCTCATTTATGACGCTGCGGAGGAAAGGACAGTGACTTACTTTACTCAGTTTACTACACCGCTTTAGTTATGATTTTTGACATTTTTGACATTCAAAAGAGAAATGTAATAAGTTTGTAGTGTGTAGATACACACTACTACGTGTGTATCTACACAGTGTCTGTGGCACCGTAGACGACTGGATTGACGCTGCTGGATCAACGTTGTTATATTTTCAAAAATACAGGTCCAATTAAGGTTTTGGTAGGACAATTGCCTATATTTCCTAAAACTAACTTTAAACCATATAACGAAGACCTAAGTTACCTACAAGATATCGAGCTTAAAGGTACTTAAAGTGCTCAAGCCCACATCATGCTGGCGGCATTGCCACTCTGAACTGCAAAGCTAATATTTCATTTATCCGGTACCTAATTTTTTCTACAAATAAATTAAAACTATATAACAAAGACCTAAGTTACCTACAAGCCACCGGGCTTGTAGGTTGATGGCAAACATTTAGTTAGGTATATATGTATATATAATTTTCACATTTATTATTGGTAATGTCAAGATAAAAATTTTTGATCCTTACATTTTGTGAGCAAAATCTAAATATTTAATTAGGTATATCTACGATACATGAGACTAGTTCTACAAAAAATTGAAATTTCGCGCGAGCCACGATACTGTTTCCAACTGTCTAGAGCGCTATCTGTTTGATATATAGAGGATGTTTAATTAAAATATGTTAAGTGATTTACGCGTGTGTCGATAAAGGGGTTCAAGGATCACTTATCGGACGATCCGAGTGAGTCATCCCTGGGTTATGTTCGACCGTTCTCCTTCATATTTTTAACAAGATATAGGTATACAGAATTAAGTAAAAGTAGCGTATTACCAGTTTAATAACTACGTGTTCGCATTATTGGTATAACTATTTATATGGTATCACAGCCATGTACTTAATACGAAGACTCGTATCAGGGCGGCGGATACATCAAACGTCATCACAAAAGCTTTACAAAAATCTGAAATCTAGTACTAAAACATTTGACGACCCAGTTGGCGCAGTGGACAGGTCTCCGCCCTCTGCGCCGTGGGACTGAGTTCGATTCCCGGCACTAGCACAAATTCCTTCCCAAGGGATATTGGTGATTCTGGTTCTGGGTGTGTTTGTGTGTGATATGTAATTGTTACCGGCACCCCCGATACTAGTCTTTAAACTTACTGTTTGGTTGTGAGTGTGAATGGGTTTGTTTTTTTTGTTTTTTATTTGTGGACTCACTGCGAATCGAACCTTAACCCACAGCTTAGAAAGCAAACGATCAACAACTACGCTCGAAATTGACGATATGGCAAATATCTCACACTCACAGCTCCACTCAATGACTAGTGTCGTGGGTAACATCCTACTAATCCTACTATCCTACTTCCTACTATCTTACTAATATTATAAATCCGAAAGTTTGTGTGTAAGTGTGTAAGTATGTTTGTTCCCTCTTCACGCTTTAACGGCTGAACGGATTTGGATGAAATTTGCAATGTACATAGATTATACCTAGGATTAACACATAGGATACTTTTTAACTAGATAATAGCGGGCAAAGCCGCGGGGCACGGCTAGTTCACAATAAATTTGCAATCGCACCCAGAACAAGAAACACAAATTACGTCCTAAAAATGTTTGTTTCCATCGGGAACCGAACCCGATATAACCCTGCTTAGACGGCGAATGCGCATCTAAGCCATCGGGCAGTTCTATACATGAGATAACATATATTTATATAATTATATATAAATGAATCGGTGTTTATTTGTTACATTTAAATTCTACTACTAGCCGTGCCCCGCGGCTTCGCCCGCTATTATCAAGTTTAAAAGTAGCCTATGTGTTAATCCTAGGTATAAATATGAACTTTCCAAATTTCATACAAATCCGTTCAGCCGTTAAAGCGTGAAGAGGGAACAAACATACTTACACACAAACTTTCGGATTTATAATATTAGTAGGATTATCTGTACCCGGCATTCTTTGGAATGCCACGTAAAGAAAAAGTGTTTTACCTCTTATACGTTTATGGTTGCCTAGTACTTTAATATTTTATGGATAGTGTTCAAACAAAAATATTAAAATCGCGATAAAAATATGGGGGGTGGTGAACAAAGGGTGAAATATACTTTACGACCTATTCTCATACCTGGTCTATCATATATACAAAAAAAAACATTACGGTTGAGCCGTTTCGGAGGAGTGCGACCACTAACACCGTAACACGAGCTATTTATATATTAGACTAGCGATCCGCCCCGGCTTCGCCCGGGGGGGATAAATGAAGAACCGCTCGACCGATTTTGTGCAAACTTCACATAAACCATCTACTATATAGTCCGAACAAAGCCTAAACATTTGGTTTGGATAGGTGAGCCCGTTCTTGAGTTATAAAATAACAACGAAAAGTGGCATAGATTTATATATATACTAGCGATCCGCCCCGGCTTCGCCCGGGTGCATTTGTATGGGAAAAAGAAAAGGGCTATTTTTAGGGTTTTTCCAGCAATAATTCTAATTTTTCTCGCCGTAAAAACCATCCTTGAACTTCAACGAACATTTTAAAAAAAGATTTGGCCAAATTGGTCCAGGCGTTGTTGAGTTATGCGCTTACCAACACATTTTGCGATTCATTTTTATATTATAGAAGAGAATATATATATATATATATATATATATATATAGATAGATTTATATATATATAGATGTTCTATTACTACGTACGTACATAGTACTATTTTTTTATTTATTTTTTTTTTAATTATTTCATGACCATGGATGCATAGTCCTTCAGTCGAAATATTAAACAAATATTAACAATTTCTATTCTTCATAATAAAAGTCTTAGTCACAGTCAAAGTCAAGTAGTCAGTCATAGTCAAGTCATGCCCTAGTAAAGTGGTAGAAACTTTACTAGAACTTCTATTGGAGTTTGGAGCGAAGGCGAAAATCACGTTTTTCAACTTTGTATGACTTGCCTACACTTATGCACATTTACTTAGTATTAACGGTTAATAATCCACCATTATTACACATTAACACTCGAAGAATCACAGGTTTTGGAAAATTACACAAAATCAACAACGCCATTTTTTCACTTTCGCGGCAAAACTCCACATAGTACTATTACTTATTCTGTGCTGCCATGTCGCACATAAATATTCTCCAGTAAAAATGTTGCCATCTTCCCATAGCCTTTACTTTTTCCGGGTGAACGGGGAATTTAATTTTCCCGGGAAATTGGTATCCCGGAGCACGGCGGGACGGGATGAATCGAATTTGGACGATAAACTCTTGTAAATATCTATTGTTTTGTTATGTCATAATAACATTTCAGTTTTATAGTCTCCTTTTAGAAAATATCATTTTTCTTAAACTTGTATAATCTAGTCTTCAAGTCAAGAGTGAATAGGTCTTATAGATCTTATAGGCAGGCATGCCAAATCATCTTCCGCATTTTTGCTTTCCATCAGGTGAGATAGTGGGGGCTGAGTCACCCACGTCCGTAGGAGGATACCCCTTAAGTCTGACTCCCTACACGTGGTCCCCGGGTGGTGCTAATCAGGTGACATTTGAGAGGTGGTAGAGCATTTTGTGAGTTGCTCGCCTGGCTTGCTACCAAAGTAGCTTACCACCATCAAGTCGAAAGTCTGCCGCCAAGCCAAATACGGTGTTCCGGCAGTTATCCTTGAGAGCCTGCGTATTCCAGGTCTAGTGTGTTTACCAGCTTCGATCACATCGTCACTTACCATCAGGTGAGATAGTGGTCAAACACTAGCAAGTAACAAATAAAAAAAAAAAAAAAATGCTTTATCGAGCATAAAAAAAAATGTCTTCCAGAAGAATAAAAAGACGACTACAAATTGAAAGAGCAAATTTCGATTGTCAGCATAGGGCTTTGAAATTCTGATCTGCAACTTTATTGTGTGACGGAAAGTGGTGGGATAACGGTCAGAAAACACTGTTATGTTATAATTAAAATGTTTCCCTGTAATACAAAAGTTTAACTTATATCGTGTCTTTGCGAAACACCATGTTTTTTTCTTGTCGATTGTTTACGTTAAATGCTGAAAATAAAATAACAATAAACATTACATTTAACGACTGGATAAGTAATTTTAAACGCTGTCATTTTGACGTTCTTTTTGTAACATCCGCAATCCAATCACGGCTGCCGTAAAGATGACCAATGCATGACATAAAAAAGGAAAAATAAGTATAGCTAATAGCGATCGCTGTTTTCAATTTCAGATGCATTTTTAGAAATTTATTTATTAAAATTATCTATTAATAATTAAACGCAAGCAAAGCTTCAGAAAACCGACTTCACCGCTTATATTATGATTTTGGCTTGATTCGATAAAATGTATATGGGACCACCTCTGAAGTATAATCTACCAAACAAAAAAAAAACATCAAAATCGATTCTTAATTGGCGGCGATATCGCGTAACATACATACAAAAAAAACATACAGTCGAATTGAATTTTGAAGTCAGTTGAAAAGCATTTTAATCATGTATAATGTTATAGTTGTAATTCTTATATCTATAAATAGTCTATAAAATAAAAATTGACCTATATTTAAATTTCATGAATAAAATATAAATTTCATGTAATAGGCAACTATTGTTTATATTTTTAAATCGCGTATGTTTTAATAAAACAGGTCCTTGTTTCGCGTAATAAAACATACATTATGTATTAGTGTATGCTGAATTATTCATGACAGATGTCAATTCCAGAGTTTCGAACACATTAACATAATTTAAGGATCATGAAAAAACTTGCTTTTATATTTAGCTTTAAGTTGGGAAGTGAGTTAATATGCTTTTGTTTTTTCATGACAAAATAACTGTATTGATATAATTATGTTTTTTATTGATTTATCATCTTTATTTATGTAAAATTATAGTTATTTCTATGTTTTTTATAGAGGTATTTTTTAGGGAGGGGGAGCGATTATTGCTTTATTTGATAAGACCGCCCGTTGTACTAGCCTCAGTAATATTTTTTTTCACTGCTTTTTTATTTTGGAATTGATGTAAAACAAAAAGTTCATCTATCTATCTGAATTTTTTTATTGTATACTACTATACTTAGCTAGCGTTTGACCACTATCTTAGCTGAGGGTACTTACCCTCAGCTAAGATAGTGGTCAAACGCTACATAATTACTTAATTATGTAGTCGAACGTTTGTAAACTGACTAGGCTTTCAATGCATAACCATTAGAGAAAAATATACAAGGAAAATTAAAGCTTGATCAGGGAGACCTATTGTTCCCTATTATATAATGTCTAGGCACTCAAAAATAGTAGTTTTATGAATTTCTGTGTATTCCAAATGTACAGCCCTGTTTTAATGCAGTTTGTTTAATTTAGCTTGTTTAAGCTAGGAATCTAAACATTACAAAAACTTTTCTATTTGTTTTGTCGTGCGGGCGAAAATATTTTCATACTCAATCAATTCAATATTCAACCTTTCGATTGAATGTTAATAGTTAATGAACAGCCCATCATTTCAATGGCTGATTTTATTATTAGTATATTTTTACATATAACATAATGGTTGATATCGATCTACTTTATTCGGATAAAAGTCGGAAAAGTTCAGTTTCGTTTTACTACCGTATTATGTTTTCGTAGACATAAAACCTCGTTTTACTGCCATTTTGATTTATTTTATGTGCCTGAATTGTCCGTAGTTTTTGTTGAGAATATTTCCTTTATTGAATATGAAAATCTGTGTAGTGTTTTCGGAGATCCGGGTAGTAGTTTCTTTAGAACGTGAGATCCGGACGGTATTACATTTAAAACAGGGCAAGTAAGATGTTTTCTTGCGGTAAAATTGAGACTATTTTTTAAGTTAGATCTCTAGAAATACATCGGTGAAAACTGCAATTGCTGTCATTTCCATGCAGCAGTTTTAGCGAGATGCGCGTATATACAGACAGACAAAAAAAAATTGTTTTAGCTTCTGTTGCTCTAATAAAAGCCCCCATATAAGTTTTCTTAATATTTATATCGTACAGACATCGGCCTGTTCCAAATTTTATTATATGTATAGACAAGTTCGTCACAGAAAGAATGTCAAAATGGCCGCGTTTGAAATTGTCCAAACTTGATTGCATTTCAAATATTTATTTTAATATGAAATACAGTATTTTTATTAACGAAATTTTATATATGAATTAATTGACAAATACGTATCTTATATTTTTAGATAATGTAAATGACGGTCTAAACAGAATTTTTCAACCTTCTAGCCTATTGAGTGGAATATACAATACTGCTATTAATGATATACACTTTACTCAAGTGTTATATAATCACGTAGGAAAAGTCACAATATGCTCTCGGTGTCATTACCACTTTTTCTTTTTAGAACTTTTAATCAACTTGTTGCCAAGTACATGGAGGGTACTTTACCACCGTTTAGGGTTGTCACCGGTCTTGGTGAGTCGCTCGTTTGACGTAGTTCACTTGTTGCGCCATTGCGGCGACGCGTGACGCCCGCGGGATTTACGGATAAACGGCTCAACCTGAGATAGAACGTTTTTTGAATATTGCTGAAATTTGTTACATATAGGCTGACAATAGTTCTATTTTTTTATTATAACATAAGACGTAGTATAACTGGGACGTTAACGTAATCCACTTTTATCCATTAATATTCTACTAAAAAATGGTTTTCTGTAAATTTGGTTAACGGACGATAATTTTACGTGATAACGTCATAAGAAGAACGCTTGGCCGATCGTGCCTCTCTATCGCTTGTTCCGCGCTCTCGCTTGCACGCTCAGGCTCAGGCGGAACGTGACACTTTTTCGTGCATGCAGCCGGTGTTCATAGATTTATAAGACGTTATCACGTCAAAAGATTCCAACGAGTTTGAATAAGAGAGAAGAATCTAAAATAAATGGCTGGAATATGTTTTTTACATTTTCTAGCCCCATATCACAGCCATTTTTAAAAATGACCAAAAATCTGATCGATAGAAATATTTATATATATATATATATATGTATATATTAACCTGTTCACAAAATTTCACGAGAATCGGTTGAGAAATGCGACCTGCATGCAGAGGAGAACAAACGGAAATCCGGACATACGAAAGCAATTTTGCCCAACTGAAACGGAGACGCTTCGCTCGCGCTACTTACTCGGTCAGTCAATAAGCGGCTTAATTGCCGTATTTTTTTTATCGCGCTTAGAAAATTAATATTTTTTCTAACGTACTTATCCTACTAATCCTACTAATATTATAAATCCGAAAGTTTGTGTGTAAGTGTGTAAGTATGTTTGTTCCCTCTTCACGCTTTAACGGCTGAACGGATTTGGATGAAATTTAGAATGTACATAGATTATACCTAGAATTAACACATAGGCTACTTTTTATCGTGATAATAGCGGGCGAAGCCGAAGGGCACGGCTAGTGCTTTATAAATTTGTCATGTCATCATGTATAAATAATAATTTAAAAACTAGCTAGTACAAAATCTTCTTTTAATGTTTCATTATATCTCCATATAATATATTTACCTATTTTCCAATATTTATATTAATGTGAGCATGAAATAATAACCAAATTTCTCGTAATTTATGCTTATAGCTCAGAGGGAACATTAAATTAAATTTACGACGACGTAATACCCTTACATTTTTATATTTCTAAAACCTTACACGATATTTCATTTCTAAATAAAAGAGGGACGGTAATAAAGTCCATTACGTTAAAAAACAAAACACTGTAATTGTTTCGTGTTGAAATATATTTTCAAGTGCAATGGCTCAGTAAAAACTGACTAACTGATACTTCCGTGCAACACGGTAGTTAATTAAAAAAGAAAATGTTTCATTCCGTTCCAATAACGTTCAAAAATCGGCCATCTCTCTCGATCGATAGAGATTGGCGCGAACTTCACATCGAGTTTTGCCGCGAAAGTAAAAAAAATGGCGTCGATTTTGTATTGTTTTACAAAATTTGTGATTATTGTGTTATGTTTGTAAAAATTGTGGATTATTAAACGTTATTGCTTAGTGAACATGAATGCTTGTGCAAAACATACAAAGTTAAAAAACGTGATGTATGCTTTCGCTTCAAAACTACAATAGAAGTTCTAGTAAAGTTTCTACCACTTTATTTATGACTGTTTTACTTGACTTTACTTGTAATTTATGACTAGGATTTCTATTATGAAATATGTAATATAATATACTTGAAATATTTTCTTACTTGGCTCCGTCTAAATGCACGAAGATTGCGGAGCTTCAAAAAAAAAAACAAAAAACTCATCGCACGGAATTCGCGCGTTAAAATGTAATGGCGTGTCCAAACTGTTCAATCGAGTTCATTCAATTCAAACGATTCTAAGGTGCTCCTTACATAACTCGGATGTTCGAACATTCCGCGCGTTTCAGCATATTGGCTCGTTAGGGAGGAACGTTGGGAATGCTAGCGGTTCGCAGATAGAAGGCATAGCTGCCATAGTTCCTCTTCTACTTCTTATGTATACTATACTAGAATTTTGTGTATGTAATGTTTCTGTCATTATCTTTCGTTATTATCTTTATTTTATTAATATTTTCAGTTGATATCCCCTTAACATTAATAGGTAAAATAATAAAATAGTACGTTTTAAAGTACCTTTAATTGAAAATATTGCTAGCTGTTATGGTTTAGCAATTGTATTTAATTTGATAAAAGTAATAGCATTTCCTCATAATCATCATAATCATATGAAAATTAAAACTATCGTGAGTATTACACATAATTAATGTTGTGTACGGCTTACTAGTCGACTACAAAGTAAGTCGAAATTTAGATGTGTTTCAAGCCGTACACAACATTAATTACATCATAATCATCCTGGACCGAAATATTACCATCTTCAAAAAATATCGCCTAGCACTAGTAATGGTGTTTTGGCAGCTATCCTCTAGCGTGTATACACTCAACCACACCTTCACTTACTTGTGTCTATATTAGGTGAGATAAATACAACGATGAATTAGAAACTTATGTAGAGGTAGGTATGCATATATATCAATTCAAAACAATTCGTAATTCGTGTGTTTGTAATCAGAAGGAGCAATTTCGCAGCAACTGCGAGCCAAATAAAATATTTAACGGCCCTTTACAACATCGGAACAGTCTGAAAAGTTATGAAAATTTCAAATATCTGCCGGAAATGACGACGCGTTCATTAATTTTGAATAAAGCATATAAATACGACTCCCGCTTGTTTTAATTCATTTTTAGCAATGAACAATAAAATTTTAATCCTAGCTATTCTATTTACCAACAATTTGAGGTATTTTTTTAAATAATACTTTATCGGTACTTCGAAATATTTAAACTATCCAAGTGAACGTAATAAGAACCAACTATATGGCATAAACGACGTAATAGAATGCATTAATGAAACTTTCAGGCAATAGTTTAGAGTAACTATCCAATAGAACCGGGCGCGCCACCCCGTCTCCCGTCTCTCTACCACCCCATCTTATTCCGTGCAACACCGAAAATAAATTAAAAATAAATTCTAGCGTTCCAATTTTGAAACGAATAATGCTGGCAAAAATGCTGGCAGGAATCTATTTCATAAAAAAATATTTTATGCTAACCTAACTTCTCATGTTTTGGCGGCAAAGCAGCATTGTGTACAGAAAAAACAATAATAAAGTCTTGGGGTATTGATCGTGACTCCGCGCATGCGCGGCAAAATTTGCAATTACAAAGTGCTCTGTGCAAATTTCGTCCGAGTTTATAATTCGAAGGTGGCCTCTAGCGTCGAATTTCGCTTAAATGCACAGAGGTAGCAAGAAAGAGACGGTTTGATACGAAATAAATTTAAGTAAGGTGCGCCATTTTCGAATTTTTACGTTTTTACATGAGAAATATTGCCAGCAGTGTAAAAAAAGAACCGGTAAATGAAGAACCGATTTGTTGCTTACTTAATTATGTCTCCTGAAAAGTTGAGACAAACGAAAATTGCTTCTATTTTCAGGATAAGGAATGTGCCAGTTAAGCGAAATTGAAATAAGTACGTTTCGCGTTGTATCAACATTTTGCACCTTGAAATTAAATGACCTTAAACTAAAATACTGCTTCGTTAGTAACGTTTTTATTTGGCTAGCTAAAGATTTAACTTTGTGATTAAAATAAATGAGTATACACACGTAAATAATATACACATTTAATATACCTATCTTTTATTTTGATATAAATATTAGATAGAAGTATACAGGATTATTATATTATTATATTATTTTGTTTATGCCTAGCGTAATTACCACCCTCGACCCCATTATCATTTACCATCAGGAGACCTGGTCAAACGCAAAAAAGTTGGTTAACTGTCCATTAAAGCAGCCATGGTTCAATTGTGGACATCACAGAAATAACGTCAAAATGTCCGCGTTTAAATTTTGATCGCATATTCATATATTTATTTTGAAATGTTATGGTTGTTAAGGATATTTTATTTTGTGGCGACGTAAACAATGACTTAAAAGCATTAATAAATTTATGCATCTTCCCTATTAGAACTAAATTGAGATATTTACTTTTGCATTGGCACCAAAAACTAACCTCTAATTTAAAAGACGATAAACATTGTCAAGTTCCATTTTCATTATAATTAAATAAAACCTAAATCTCTTAAATTTATTTTAAAAGCTGTATCCTTCAATTTAATACCACATAAATTGGTTAATCAAGCGAAACCTATACGTATCCTAGGTATAGGTATAGGTCTAGCCTTTCGGAAGTGCAACGCAAGTGCAGGGTGGTAGGGGGGCAGTCTGGTTGCCATGGCAACGACAAGATGGCGGCGGAATTAGTCCGTCTGCAGCCTTTATGCGCCCCGTCTTCATTATGTCGAATTTCAATTTATTTCCGCATTGAACGTAGGATTAGATTTTGTATTAGTTTGGAATCGTGTTGTATGATTTGAATGGGATGAATGGAAGTGATCTATGGAAAAGTGTTTGCTAAATCGGATATAGGTACTACAATATTGTTTACATCAAAATGCCTAGAGGATATATAGCTATGCATTTTAAATTATTTTTTTTGTCTTTGGGAAAGAATTCACTGGAAGTACGTAGTCCACAGTCACTGTAGATTATACCGTACGAGGAACAAAGACGCGGGTAATGAGTTCCACTCCTTCGCGGTACGGATGATAAACGTAGAAGCGAAACGCTTCGAGCGAACTGGAGGTATGTCAACCATATATGGATGACGTTTGATATATAAGTAGTAAGGGGTAAAAGCTACCTCCGCCGTCTAGTTAGATGCCCCTTGTATCTCCAGACAGACGTATACACGTAGGATGGATATATTATATGCATAGCGGGCCGAAGTATTTCGAGAACCAATAGTTAGTTGGAACATTCAAAACAGTATGTTTAGTAGTTATAGGACTCTTTTCAGTCTGGAAAGTACTTTCTCTATAAAAATCGAAACTTTCATCGGGACATACAACGTTTTATCAGACATCCCACCCCCAAGCAGTATTGTGAAAAATAATCTGTAGCGGGGTGATTTAAGTTTTTAATCCCCCGACGTAGAGGGATGTTTAACGTGTATATTTGTGTGTCTCACTGAGGCATCATAGCTCCTAAACGGCTAAACCGATTTTGATTTATTTTTGTTTGAAAGTTTTTGTAGAACGTGATCTAAGCATAAACGCTTTTACACAGCCCTTCACTAAGTTCTATGACTTGTGTCGTGGGTGCTGGAAACATTTATACACACAATTACAACTGAAATGCTCAAGCCCACTACTAGTGGGTAGTTCAAGCTGGCTGCTTTCCTCTCTGAATTATAATGCTAATACGTTGACCTAAATAAATACTTTTTGATCACGCGATTAAAGATAGTCTTCGCACAATCAATACACAAAACAAAATCCACACACACAAAATAATATACTCATGGAGAAAAAATTGGACGAAAACTTATGAAAAAAAAACTTAAAAAATAATCTAATGTTGTACTTTACTGTTCAGAATTCTAATAAAAAGTCTACTTAAAATATAATAAATGTTTAATATAGGGAACAGACTGGGTTCCACGACACAGGTCGTCCTAGCGTGGGACCCCGGGATCTAAAGTTTTGTAAATATTTTTTATGTTAAAAAATCACTAAAGGTGAAAAGTTAAGTTCTGATAGTTAAATAACTGAGCTACCTCATAAATACCTAGAAACTTCGAACTCTTATAACTAACAATTTGGAGTGAGCTTTGAAATATTTAAAAAAGCGTGCATATTTTAATAAGTTTTGTTAAGTACACTATTAGACCGTGGGCCGGTTGTCGTCAACCCTACCTCATCGAGTACCAAGATGAGACCTATATGGGGGTGTCGTGTGTAAAAAGTTATGCTAAAAAAATCAGGTTATATCCTGTATTAGAAAAACAAGGGAAGGTCGAAGGCCTCGCGAAAAAAAGAGAAACCACCATCCATACAAACACCGACATTGTCCTTTATAAACTGTTCTGATCACTTTAAAAACATTGGATTTATTTAGTTCATTCTTAAAATGTAAAGAATCTACCGAACATTTCCACGTTTTACAAAGGAATTCCAAGAGCATATTCCACAAATGGATGAGGACGTATCTGAATGAGAAAACAAAAAGCACTATCGTGGTTTGTAATGGATTGAACAGGGCTCTAAATCCGGCTGAGTGCAGGCTCTGTAGGATTTGTAGATCTTTAGTAATATCTATAGGTGATTTTTAAGTGTGGTTTTTAGGGTTCCGTACCCAAAGGGTCCGTTGTCCATCCGTCTGTCACCAGGCTGTGTCTAATGAACCGTGATAGTAAGGCAGTTGAAATTTTCATAGATGAATGAAAAACAAATAACAAATACTAAAAAATAGAATAAAATAAATATTTAAGGGAGCTCCCATGCAACAAACGTGATTTTTTTGCTCGTTTTTGATCGATATTGATAACGGCAACAGGTAGACGCTTGAAATATTCACAGAATATTTAGTTATATATTCAATTTAAAAATTAATAATGAAATTAAAATAAAACAAATATTAAGTGAGCCCCATACAACAAACGTGACGTTTTTATACAGTTTTTATGCAGGAAACATTCAAATCACACACAGCCAAAAGCACAACCAGAACCAGAAACACAAATTTCCCATGGGGAGAACTTGTGGTCCAGCCGGGAATCGAAGCCGACCTGCAGCCTAATTCTGTAAGTCAGCGTCATGGATGGGCGTCACGCCCATAGACAAATCTCAGCTGTTTTAGCCCACAGACTAAATAGCAATAAAACCACCAAAGAAAGGCCAGACCCCCTGTTACCTATCTCTGTTGCAAACGGTTTCAATACGAAATTGTTGAAACGGTTTCAAGACAAAACATCTAAGAAATAAGGTTCATTTTTGCTTAATTTAAATAGAAACAGCGTGCAACAAAAATATGTAGTAGATAGCAATAAAAACCACCAAAGAATTACGTTTCATTTCACCCTATTTGTGGAATCTAGTTCCTAAAAGTAATTGTTGAACTCTATGGAAATAAATAGCTTTAAATAAAATATAAGAACCGACTGAATTTATTAAAAATAACCAATCATTGAAAAAACATTAAATTTTTCAATTTTAATTTGTCATCATGACGAATATCTATTGTTTTATTGTTCTCAAAAATTAAACGCTCAAGAGAAAAGAGTGATTACATTATCTTTGAAAAGAATAATTAAAAAAAAACGAATGATTAAATTATTATAAACTGAATACAAGGGCTGCATTTATTTGACATCAGCTAATTGTCTGACATTTTAAACTGTCCACGTAGTACTGAATATAATATGCTCTGTATTTCTGATGTCATAGAGCATGGGATTGGAACTCGCTCGCGTTCCTACTAGTCCTAGCGCCTTAGCTGTAAATATGTTATAACTATTGTTCACCTAATCAATTGGTAAATTTCCCAATTCGCGAGCGTAGTGCTCACGAAAATATCGATAAATATACATGAAACGTAATTCATAGACAATTTCACCACAAGTAACAGCGTGAGCAAATTTCATGTTCTGTGATTTATGTATTGTATTCTCTTTGTTTCATTCTTTCATTTCGGTCGTTGAATCGGCTTGGTTTTTGACGCTATTATGTCATTGTTGACAGTTTTAATGTCATTTTTGACAAATGGTATGTCACTTTTGACAGTTTTTTGACATTTAATGACGCCCATCCATGATACAGAATACGGCAGCTGCTCGGAAGGAGTACTCGCATCCAACTGAGTCAACGTGCAGTTTTTTTTTTTTTTATGCCTGATAGGCAAGCATTGACTACAATCTCAATACAAGTTTTTTGACTAATCTCGACGTTTCGGCAGTCACGAGAAATTGCTATAGCCTGACTGATTGATATAAGTGCATAAAAACCCAATTTTCTCATAAATACATGATTGCAGTTTGCAAAAAATTTTTCGTTTTTATATTTTTCTTAAATATAATATTATTCTAATTTAGAAAAATACTAACCGTGCCCCGCGGCTTCGTTCGCTATTATCTAGTTAAAAAGTAGCCTATGTGTTAATCCTTAGTATAAGCTATTTACATTCCAAATTTCATCTAAAAGAGGGAACAAACATACTTACCTTACACACAAACCTTCGGATTTATAATATTAGTATGAAATCTTAATAATAATTCAGATAAAAACCTCAATTTGTATTGAAATCGGGAGCTTGAGAGCTACGATGTCACAGGCAGACATATTGACGTCAACTTGTAACCTTTGCGTGGGCTAGGAACTATACACAGTAGGCCGAGCGGCAATCTAGGTGGCGGTGATCGTGAAGCCCAAGAATCCTACTTAATATTGTAAATGCGAAAGTTTGTGTGTGTGCGTGTGAATGTTTGTTACCACGTATCTACGTAGCGAATACACCGATTTTGATTAAATTTAGAATGTTTATGTTAGATGTTTGGATAGTTTAGGTTCCGGAATAACACATAGTCTACATTTCTACATTCTCTAACCATGTTGAGTTTTTGGCCGCATTCTTACTTTTCTTCAGGTGAGACAGAGCTCAAATGCTTGTCTCTCTAGCACACAAAATAAAAGAGGTAAATGTTTCCGGTACTCCCAATACAAATCTTTGAACATAGTATGATGTAATCTGTAAATTGTGAGAGCTTGACTGACGGATGTAAATTGAAGCTAAAAATGATTGTAAACAACGACAACGGAAAATCAATCAGAAAGAAACAGAAGATATATGCAAAAGAGTCGGAGGGAGATAAGCTTTGCGTTAGCCGCTACGCCTTATACGAAATAGCTTGTATAAAAAGAATATCACAACTGTCAGCACGAAACCGAAAGCGAGGGTCACCGACCGTCCTTGTGTCTCCCAATAATTAATTTACAATCGGATCCACTGAATGAACCACAGGTGGTACGCCGCGGGCCACTCGGAAAAATCCACCAATCCTTTCACTACAATATCGCTTACCACCGCATACATTACCGCTCGGCTCAAAACCTAGAAAAATCAACCGAGAGAACCCGCGGAAACTCTCCAATGGTTGCAAAAGTGTGTTTTATGTCGATGTATTAATCTCGTTGAATGGGTGTGTATTTGGTTGTCCGCTGGCCGTGAACTGGCTCCTATATTCGGACGTTCCGAAAGCGAGAGTAACCCCGTTTTTGTTCGCTGATTTATACGTGGAAATGTAAATAAATTGTGAAACGCAGTCACAACACGGCTATGGATCGTTGACACTTCCAAACAAGTGTGGCTGGACAAAGCTACATACTTACACTATTCGATACTACATTGCTAATTTTGTTGAGTACATTCAGTTGTAGCGGGCGCGAGCATCCGAAATTCAGAGCCCTTTACAGCGGTCGGATCGCAGATTTTTTCTATGCTGGATTGGCAAGCATTTGACCGCTATTTCACTTGATGGAAAGCGAAGCGGCCGAAAATGGAACATGCCTGCCTAAAAGGTACCTATTCACTCTAGACTTGAAGACACCCAGATTGCTTGCCCCATTTTGTCTATTATTCTAGCCATACATACAAATTGTGGATCTTGGATTTGGAAATCCTGTTTTGTAATCCTGAAAAACGAACTAATAAAAAGTTATGAGTTCGTTGCCCACTTTTCTCGATTACCTCTACATATTCATTACATTTGAGAATTTGCATTTTCGACCGCGGGCTATGTACATAGAATTTTACTCATTGAGCTTTATCAATCAGTAAGACTGCAGGTAAACAGCACACGGACAAAAATGCAAATGCTCGCTTCTCGTAGTGTTTTGCCGCCCAGGATTTTGAGCTGGAGTTCACAACTTTAGGTCAACTGAAATGGGTAAGCTTGACTCTTACCATCAGGCAACCAACTTTCTCGTCAAATCTTTCAATTACATTTAAAAAAAAACGTATTACATAAGACTCATCTGTACAAGTCTTATGTAAAACATTTGGCTCTAGTAATCTCAATATTAAGCTCTACAATTAAATGCTAAAAAAAAAAATATCAATCTTTTTTTTATTCTCTCTCTTAAATAAACATTGTTAAAGTTCAATTTATAAAATAATATAAAATCTACTTACGCTTACGTAAATGCCTAATCCGATCATACCGATCTAAAGCTTTGTATATTTTCAGTGGCGAAGTGGATTTGAAAAAGAAACAAATTGTCATTGTAACTAAGTGATCTGCGAATCACTAGCGTTATATTCTGCCTAATCATATATAATAGATATTTTTTATGAGTCTTTAACACGTTTACACTTTTAAAATTATTCTGATGTAGATGTAGTAGCTACTCATATTATTATATTACAATTCGAAAGTGATACTTACCGTGTGTATTTTTCTTAAAACTTATCCACGATTTTGAAAATACCTATTTCGAATACATTAAGAATTACCAAGTAGAGTCGACTCTGTGTCATTTGTAATTGAAACAAATTGCTGTGAAGTTATTAAATCAATGTCAATATTGTTAATGATGAGCATGTTAATCAAACAGAAGAACACATGATAAACTAAGAACACAAAAAGGAAGAAAAGAAAATTATAGGTGGTTTACTCACGGGTGTTGTGGAAGAGCGCCCTCTGCCGCGGCCGCGCCGAGACTCGCTCTTCACCGTCTGCAAGGTCCCGTCCGGTGCCAAAATAAGCTAAAACAACATACACACCACATACTTAACTTATAGCAAATAAAAGTAAGTAAAATAAAGGAAAAGTTAACACAAAATGGGAAAAATGAAAGACAAACATGCAGTGGTAATGTTAGATGGCGACTGATTAGTGGTTTAGTAATGAGAGGTTTTAGTATCCAGGTTTTATTATTTTGAATTTACAGTACCTAAGTATCTAGATAATAAATATCTAAATCTCGTTCTATATTTCGTATGTAAATAAAGAATATCTGCCGAAACATTATTTGTGGTTATCGGAGTTCTAAGCGCCATCTAGCTTATAAGTCACTAACCTAGTTCGTTTCATGATTTTAGAACGGGTGCTGATTTAAAGTAGTAAAAGTTCAGCCACTCAGCGCTAGATGGCGACGCGGCGTAGTGAGGAGAGCTTCGTACAGATGGCGCTAGCAAATACATAATCGAACAATTTAGTTTTTGTTAGTTCTGTTTGTAAAATAAACTTTAACAACGAATAATTTGATAGTGGCTTAATTTCTGTATTGTTGATAATAAAGTAAGTAAGTAACATAACATATTTTTAGGTGTTGCAAATACCTGTTGTAAGTACTGCTACAAGAGTAGAAATTTTATTCATATTTACATTTTGAGGGAGATAAGAATTTGTCTTTGGTTTTATTATTTATTAAAGAAAAGTACCTAAATTTGTTTTGTGGTCCAGCGGACATTCTAGATGACTTTTAAAATAGATACGTACCGAGCTACATTTTTGCAGCAATGCTTTTTTTGGAGATGTAAAATACATTTGGACTAATTTTGAGTATGCTAAAAATATTCAAACAGCATTGGAATTCCGTTCTCATTTCCTGCTGCAACTATAATTAAAATGAAAACTTGTAAAACTGATGTTATACGAATAAATAAACGTAGTTCTGTCGGCGAGCACATGGCATCGGTCACACCTGGCGTTTTAGTTCGTTACTCCTGTTTTTGTGTTAGAACGGGCGACATTTGTTCTATTCCTGTTTCATTCTAATATATCTGTCTCTTTCTACTTCGTCTATTCTCATTCAAATTGCAGGATTATTATCTGAAGGTCTCTAGAATAATTTTCGAGATTTTATATGGTTTTAATGTGTGTGAAACAGCTGCTAGCTGTTGTTATATTGATATTAGAATAGGAACAAACAGGTTTTATAAGAATATTTAAAGACTTCTAAATAAAGATTTATAAGTAATTGAAATAGTTAAATATAATAAGATTGAATTAAAACGTTCCTATTTAACCATTAGCGATAACTGGTAGAGCGTAATACAACTGTACATATATTATAAGTTTTTTTGATTATATGGTATATACCCTATGGTACGTACTTAAAGGAAGGTATTGTAAAACTAATCACATCGATAAATCTTGATGGCGTATAAAAATATTATACAATATATTAAAATACAAAAATATAACTTTTTATTGGCATCAAAATCTTACTAGAAGAGAAACTTATAAAAATAAATATAATTGGCGGTCACATCGCTAAGAGCGATCTATTCCAGACAACCTTTGGATGGAAATATAAATGAAAAATAAATGTTGAAGTAGTGATTAATTATATGCCTATATGTGTTGTCAAAATTGATTAATAAGTTGTACTACTGTTGTCAATATCTCTCAGATTCCGTCCTGCGCAAATTCCATCAACAAAGTTTGCATTTTTGATGAAAAAGTAGCATCCCCAATTTTGGAGAACGTGGAGTTGTATGTAGATGATGTACAGCATAATGTTCGTTGTTGCCGAAATAACGTTACGAGGGTCCGAAATTTCTTCGGAAAGGTCATATTTTGGTCTGAATTATAATAAAATTGATGTTGGGTTTATAGTAACAGCATCCTAACCGGTCTTACACCAAATCCAGCATTAGTAGTAAATCAAAAAGTCATCGTTTATTATAATAGCTATAATATAATATTGAGCGTTATAATAGGTACCTAAGTTACAGAAAACGTTACGGTTACAGAAAAAAACACTAGCAGTAAAATTTACAGTTTAAATTAACCATTAAAAAATCTTCTAATTAATAACCAATACAAGATAGATACCTAAATGTAAATTGTATGTTAGAAAATGTTATAGAAATGTACACTTCAGTTGATAGGTACTGTATTTTCTATTTGATTTTGATTATTGTTTTAACTGTCTAAAAAAGAAAGAGGTTCTCAATTCGACTGTATTTTTTTATGTGTGTTACCTTAGAACTGTTTTCAACCGATTATGATGATCCTTTTATATTTTAAATGTGGCTCCATTTAAATTTGATCAATATCTAATTAGTACTTTTTGAGTTATCCTTAATAATGGTTATTTAATAATTGACTTACTACATTGTTATTTGAAAGGGTATGGAATTTTGTCCCATATCAAAATTGCCAAGATCTGGTATAAAGCGGTGAAGTCGGTTTTTTGAAGCTTTGTTTGCGTTTAAATTATTTTATATGAGGTGGTGTGGTCAATGAGTGGTCGACAAAGCCTAAGTTAATTAAAAAAATATATAATTATAACACCATAATTTTGTTTAGTTTTATTACTTCCAATTACAGTTCTTTTACAATGCAATGACATTTAAATGTACCTAAAATAGCTAAACGCTGATGATAATTGTATTAATGAACGCATTTAAGTTTTATTAATTAGACTTAGCGAACACCTTTCACACATAGCGTGAAACATCTGTCATACTAATAATATCATTAAAAGATTATAATTGCCTTCTACTTTGTAATTATCATGCGGTTGCATAAAATGTGTGGAAAACAATGTTACAGAAATATTAGCCCTTTCTAGCGACTACCATAATAACACCTAAAAAATTAAAATTGTCTTTTTGTTCCAAAATTTACATATACTTTACGGTGTTGCCAGCTATGGAAACATGAACATATTATTCAAAATTTAGACAACATTGTCAAAAACACATTGGCATCTATTTTGAATATGAATTTAGACGAGAGGGCGTGGTTGCAAGCTTCACTGCCAGTGCGTTTGGGAGGCCTTGGCATTCGATCAATTTCAGGAGTCGCCCTTCCCGCTTTCTTGTCATCAGTACACAGTACTCAAAAATTGACTAATAAAATTTTACAAGTAGCTCTACCATTTAATACAAAAATATCATTTATAGACGAGGCCAAGAAAGCGTGGTTGGTAGCCTTTTCAGGCACTGATTTCCCAGAAAATCTGTCTTCTCAGAAGCTTTGGGACGGGCCGCTCTGCGACAAAGTACGGAATCATTTATTTCAAACGTGCTTAAGTTCCGCAGATCGTGCCCGTCTTCTTGCAAGTTCGGAGTGGGAATCAGGTCTGTGGCTACAGGCTCTCCCATCGCCAAATACGGGAACGCTGCTGGATTCATCGGCTTTCCGTATCGCAGCATCACTTCGATTAGGCGCATCGTGTTGTGCTCCACACCGCTGTCAGTGCGGTACTGCTGTTGACCGGCTCGGTCATCACGGTCTGTCTTGCTCTAGGAGTGCAGGACGTATTCCCCGCCACACGAGTCTTAATGATATCATACGTCGGGCTCTTACCACCGCCAACTGTGCGGCTATTTTGGAACCAAATGGTCTAGCGCGTGATGACGGTAAAAGGCCTGACGGAATGACCCTGATTCCATGGAAGATGGGACGGCCTTTGGTTTGGGATGCAACTTGCGTAGACACCCTAGCACCGTCTCATCTTTCTGGAACTAAAAATAAGGCTGGTGTTGCGGTTGAATCAGCAGAGACTCTCAAAAGGCGCAAATATAGTAATCTTGATAGTGGTTATATATTTGTGCCTTTTGGGGTTGAGACGTTGGGACCGTGGGGACCGGGAGCACATACATTCTACAATGAATTAACAAAGCGTTTGGTCGAAGCAACTCGTGACCAAAATGCTGGCAAATATTTTGGACAGAGATTGAGTATTGCCATTCAACGTGGCAATGCTGCCAGCATTTTGGGTACTTTGCCTACTGGTAGCGGACTATTAGATTAAGTTTTGTACATATTTATATCTAATTATAGTTTTTTTTGTTTAATTTTAATTTAGTTTTTAGTTTAATGTAATGTACAATTGCTACTTAAATTATGTTGTTACTATGAATAAAGTTATGTTATAATAACACCTAGGTTAAGAAAATTATGTATTAGAAATTAAGAATGTTTTTTAAAAAAATGAATGAAAAAAAAATGCGCCGCCGAGTTTCTTGCCAGGTTGTCGAGATGGCTGTAATTTTGCGAATCTGGCAATACATTAATTAACTTTCATGATTGCCTCTTTGGGGCCCATGTGAATAAACGATTTTGATTTTGATTATCCTGCTTTTTTTTTGTAGCGGACGGCACTTTTGCTGAGACACCATTGCCAGACATTCAACTGCCAAGCAGTAGTGTACAAATATTACTGTATTTCGGATTGAAGGGCAATGTTTTAAGTTTAATTACAGGGCTTTAAGAGATTTAACATCTTATATCTCAGGGTGACGAGAGCAATACATTGCAGCGTAGGAGTTCGAAAAAGCTCAAAACTCTGAGTACTGAAGTAAAAGTCACGCAAGCCACTAGCTCATCTCGTCTTGCAATGACATAAAAAATACAGATTGATTTTTTGAACTGCCCGTTGGTTTAGTTGGGTGGCGTTCGCCTTCTAAGCACGGGTATCGAGTTCGATTCCCGGCGGGAACACAAGTTTTCTCCCCATGGAAAATTTGTGCTTCTGGTTCTGCTTGTGATTGTGTGTGTGATGTGAATGTTTCCGGCACCCACGACACAAGTCGTCGAACTTAGTGTGGGGCTGTGAGTGTTAATGCGTTTATTATTTTTATTATTATTGTGATATAGGATGAGCCCAAGGGACGTAATCCTATATTGGGGGTTGGTATCCGAGGTTAGATGGTGTTGGTGGTAGGCATTGATGAAGAGATATATTGATGGATATGTGTTTATTACGTGAAGGCTACATGATGAGTGGCTTAGGTGTCTAGGTACTTATGCTACGTTGGTGGTCTTATTAGCTAAGTCAGGTGTTTACACACTACATTATTATTTGATTGAAAATTCTTTATTGCACAAACAAAACAAATTGTAGGTACACAGGCGAACTCAATGCTACAAAGCATCTTCCAGTTAACCTCGGTGTATCGTGTGAATTTTAAGTGGCAGTGCAAATGCTATGGAGAAGTAAGTTTAATTATTATTTAAACATAGAATTATAAGTTTAATATATATTACAGTATTTCCTTATATTCATATATAATATAAATACATACATCATATTACATACATAAAGATGCGAACTACTCTATACTAGTCTACAATCTAACAATAAGAAATGTATAATTAACAAAATCAGCAAACACAGGGGGTATTTTTGGACGAATAATTGGCTCACAGTGTAATAAAATACAGTTAAGTTGGCTTTTGTTACTTAAAAACGTTTCGCTCAATCGTTCAAAGCAGTTTGAGCGAAATGTTTTTTTACAAGCTTAATTTAGTTTCACCTGTCCCGTAGTCTATCTGCCGATCTGTAACAAAATCTTGCAAGCTACTAGACCGACTTTCCGATGTCCGAATGGACTAAAATTTGGTGTAATTGTTTATTTCAAAAACATTTATACCTCTATTATTGATGTCATTGTCATTTACGTTAACCATCAGAAAAAATATTAAGATTAAATAAAATAACATTGGGTATCAACATTATTATTTATGACGTAGCGGTGTTTAGGTCCATATTTATGTTTTACATCTACACAAATTTTAACTTAGTATTGTACTTTTAACTTTATCTCTATTTTTAAGATATTCTGCTAGAACTTCTATTATTATAACGTAATATTTACTAAGACTATAAGGCACTTACTTATCAATCTTGTTCCATGCAACTTTATTAGGTACCTAAAATATATTTTTGGGTGGTATTACACAATAATTATGTGTTTTTAAGTAAGATTTTAAATCGTTTGCGATTAACTTAGTTTTGAATCGTTGTCAGCAAATGTGACACAACACAGCGTGACTATTTATATTTATTATAATTATGTTTATTCTTACTACCCTGTTCAGCCAACGATAGCTAATGCGATAAGGCCGTTCATTGTACAACAAATATTTTTCATTTTTTACTATGTCATTATTTAAAGATAAAGACAAAATTCTATATTATTGTTGTTAATGACGTATTGTATGTTGACGAGCAACTGAGAGGCGACTAGGACAGCCGCCTCTCAGTTGCCTCACTAATAATTCCAACAGTCACAAATCGCAGATAAATTCTTCTCGTAAATTTTACGATCAGTAAGCCACTTAAAGCATTGAGATCGTGTGTATCAGTGAGAGTATGTGCGTGGGATGTTGGGGCAGGTCATGCTTGTCACGCGAGCTTCGTGCCTCATTGATAAAATGAGTCAAGTTTATGAACAAGCTTCTGTAGTAGTTAATATGTTTACTGTGTAATTCAGGGCCTTTGGAGTTCTGTATTTTATTGTTTAACTAGCTGTGCCCCGTGATGTTACCCGCAGATAAAGTTTTCCTACTTTTTTTTGGGTCCTGGACCCATTTTCTTTCATACAAGTCAAGGCCTGACATTTGTAAACACAACAAATAAATCAATGATATTGGGATATAAAATATTGCAAGCGTATATTCAATTATTTCATATTATTATATCACAGGTCAAAGTCAAGTTATACCCTAGAAAATGTTGGAATTTTGGAGCGAAAACTTTGTATGATTTGCCTATACTCATGCACGTTTACAGAATATTAACGTTAACATTCCATTAATATAACATATAAACACTCGAAGAATCATTGTTAACTTTTGCGGTAAAACTTCTTTTGTTTTTTGTAACTTTTTTTTGTTTTCAGAATTTCTATCACTTTTATCGTTTATCGCTCGAGTGTATCTTTGTAGATACGAAATAGATTATAACTGAGCAGATGTTTTCGAGTCATTTCCTTGGCGAAGTATGAATTATTTCGAAACGTATAGACGACTTTTACATTTGATCAGTTAAGTTTGATGTTATAATTTTTGTTCGTAATTAGGAAAATGTAAGGGGTCGTATTTAGGTCAAGTATAGGACACATAAATTAGTTCGCTAGAGGGGAACATTAACGAATATGAAACAAACAAAACATGAGGCAATTTATTATTTTATAACATTAAAACTGTAGGCTAATTACGTCCAACATTAAAATAAAAAACGCTTGAAACCCGTGCATCCATCGGAATTGTTTCGCTGATGGATGGAAAAGGCAGCTATTTAAAATCGGTTAAAAGGCAGGTGCATGTTACGAAGATAATAAAAGCCCGAAGATAATCTCGTACGTTAATCTGTACGGTGAAATAACGAGGTTAATTGTATGTGTTTTGTTACAGGGTTCGTTTTTGCTCAGTTTCGCGGACCGTTAGTAAATTACAATGGTGGTGCGGCGGTGCCGCTACTCGGCGACAGATGGCGTGTAAAGTAATTGGCGGAACTACGCCCGCACGCTTCTCAAACTGAACATGCAGGACATTCGAAATACGTTGAATTTAAGTTGGTTTTGTATGAATTGGAACATAAATATTATAGGAATAAATTGACGATGTTAAAATTATATTAGGTTTATATATTTTTTGCTACAATTTCTAAATAAGACTCGTTTGGTGGTTTTTTTTTTTTTTTTTTTTTTTTTATACATGATAGGCAAGCATTTGTCCGCTATCTCACCTGATGGAAAGTGACGATGCGGCCAAAGATGGAACATGCTTGCCTAGAAGGTACCTATTCACTCTAGACTTGAAGACACCCAGATTATACCGTTCAGGAAACAAAGACGCAGGCAATGAGTTCCACTCCTTCGCTGTACGGATGATGAACGTAGAAGCAAAACGCGTCGAGCGAACTGGAGGTATGTCAACCATAAATGGATGACGTTTGACAGTTTGTCTTGTTGTTTGATGGTAAAAAGGGCATGGAGGAATTATATCATGTAATTCCTGAGCACACTCTCCAAAATGTAAGCGATAGAATACCGATAGGCTGGCTACCTTACGTCGGTGACCAAGACTTTGCAGTTTTGACTCTACTAGCTTACTATCGCCAATGAGTCTTTTGGCTCGCCGGTCAATAGACTCAAGAGCTTCTAGCTGGTACTTAGCGGATCCATCCCAAAGGTGGCCGCAGTACTCCATACACGATCGGACTTGAGCTTGATATAAAATTAGAAGCTGCGCCGGTGTGAAGTACTGCCTGACCTTAGCAAGGATACCCAGCTTCTTAGCAGCCAGTTGAGCTCTGGCTTCGATGTAAGTACCAAAGTTGAGATTCGACGTTAAGGTAACGCCAAGTAGCTCAAGCTTGTTAGCTACCGGTATTGGCACATCTTGAAAAGTTGGAGACAGGTGAAAAGGTCTCCGTTTGGCGGAGAAGAGACACGCCTGTGTTTTGGACGCATTGAATCGAACCAAATTGGCATCACCAGTGGTTACTTCAGGTTTGAGGCAAAATTAGGTTTCCTAGTACTAACATTATATTTTAACATAATAAAACGTGTTTATCATTAAAGTCATATTTCAAAGTTAGCTGATTAAACTAAACGTAGTCATGTGTAAAATTGCGGGACCCGATACAGGTACTTATGTAATTTATGCCCCAAGTTTGTCCATATAAAGTTTGTCTTCATATCAAGTGAGAAACTCGCTGACATTTTATTAGAAGTTGAACAGAATACTTGTACTTACTAGACTTCCAAAAACAAAAAGGTTGTTATTTCGACTTATTAAACATAACATAACATTCTAAAATTGTGACGTGGTGAAAACATTCTATCTACAGTCCCGTACAGCATCTACGGGCCAATTGCCTATATTTCCTAAAACTATATACAGCAAAGACATAAGTTACCTAAAAGACATCGAGCTTATAGGTAACTCAAGTGCTCAATCCCACTACCAGTGGGAAGCGTTCCTATCATGCTGGCGGCATGGTTGCCGGAAACATTCACATCACACACCCAATCACAACCAGAACCTGAAACACAAATTCCTAGCGGATAACACTTGTGTTTCCGCGGGGAATCGAACCCGAAACCCTTGCTAAGAATGCGAACGCGCACCCAACTAAGCCAGCGGGTAGTCTTTGCCAGAGCATTACAAAATACCCTGCGGCCGTGAATAAGTATCAAAAGAGAAACATAAAATATTTACCCCATGCAGTCGGGTAAAACGAATCAGATCCCGCCCTATCGATCTGCCATCCCCAAGGTTACAGGTGTTTTCGGATTCATTACCTGAAGGGCAGGGTGCAAGGGGGCTGATAGGGTGCAAATTGCCCTGAAAACGTTTATTCGGATTCTATGATTGATATTTTAGATACCGTGCGTTTGGTTCAGTAGTTTTCATATTGGATTTGCGATTCTAACCTTTATGTATAATATTTTCGCAGATTCCACAAGAAATTAAAAAAAGATGTGGTTGATATGAAATGTAATGTTTTGATGCAATTTTCTTTTTTATGAATTATCTTAAGTAATAAAATATCACAAAAAAGAAAACGTGAAGACCAATTTAAAGGTGTAATTACGACATCGCCAATATAGCCGAAAAGACCGGGTACTTCCCAACGGATCATAGTATCAGATTTTCACATTAACCGATCATAACTGTTGTTCCCATCTGATCATAAGATCAGTTGCAACTAAAATAAATTATATATTATTATTCTCAACTGATCTTATGATCCGTTAGACCTAAAACATACATGTCTTACGTTCTCAACGGGCCATAGAATTGTTTAGTTCGTGGTCTAGGACAGCAAGAGACAGAGGCAAATGGAAGTACCTAATTGGAGGAGTGGTCTAGGACAGCAACAGACAGAGGCAAGTGGAAGCAATTCGAGGAGGCTTTCACCGCCATTGGCGGCACTTATACTAAGTAATTGTAACTACTAACAATTATATGTAAGTAATCTAACAATAAATTTAAGCACAGATATGTTTTGTAAGTTATAAGGAAATAAAGCTATAATAACAATCAAATATATTTCGCTGTATATTAAATCGTATTCTTCGTTTAAAATATCTATATCAGTGTGTCCTTTATTTTGAAACCACAATTTCGTCCGACAATTCAATCACGCTCCAATCAGGACCCGTCAGAGCGACGCATGTAATGCGACGTTCACACGACCCAGCATAGTCGGCTGATCAGTCGGATATTTACTAAATTACCTATATCATATGACTTTATCATCGCACTCCAGTAACTCTAGACGACGCTATATAGTCAACTGATCGGTTGGGTATTTACTAAATGACCCATATCATCCTACTTTTACATCGCACTCCAGTTAGAACTATCTTCAGTTGACACATGTGTAGTCCATCCTTTAAACGAGCCAACACAGTTAAGCGATTAATTAGATATTTACTTAACGAGAAATATCACTGACTTTAACTAAGCTCCAATCAAGATCTAGATCTTGATTGGACTTCTGACTAGTCAGAGCGACGTATTTAGTGCGGATTTTAGACTACCCAATAAAGTCAGGTGTTCAGTGGAATATTTACTAAACGACAACTATCATCCGAATATTTAATCGCGTTTCAGTTAGGATTTGTGAGTGCGTCGCAGCCTATAGATGTTCTGGTTTAGTAGTGTAATTATGTTCCAATCAGGACTCGTCAGTCAGCGTCAGTTGAATGATATCTGACCCAACTCGAGTAAACAATCAAAAAATTATTACAATGACAATTTCCTAGCGAAAATATCTTATTATGATAACGAGGAGTGCTACACGGAATTTGCTTATATATAATTCATATATTCCTGAAGAATGGTCTAACAAATATAACATTATTTAATTCAATAACATTCTGGATATAAGAAAATAACAGTATTATCATATCTATACATATGTGTGTACATTAGAGCAACAGAACCCAAAACAATATTTAGAATTCATGTTAAAGATGTTGAAGAAAAACTTATCTTAAATAATCTTCTATCGCTTCAAGTCGGGAATAAGAAAGCAAGGATTCAAGACCACCCGACCAAATCGGCTCGTGTACCGCCAGCAGTACGCTCAGACAGCGGATTGGCTATTGTTTAATGCGGCTGCCGAGGACACGGCCGGTTTTTTTATCCTGTTGACGGCGGAAGCTCAATTCAACGCAATCACAGCGAGTGACGCGGGACGCACACTAGTTGGACGTTCTCGGCGATAGAAGAGCCTCTAGCGGCGGTATGGTGAACTAAAATGTACGACGCCTTGTACGCCTTGAACGTGCTGCTGTTAATTACGAAGTTCTGTTAAATGCAGGTCCGTTTTACAAACAAACAAACGAAACAAACGCGTTCACACTCACAGCCCAACACTAAGTTCAAAGACTTGTATCGTGGGTGCCGGAAACATTCACATCACACACACATTACACCCAGAACCAGAAGCACAAATATCCCATGGGAAGGAATTTGTGCTCCTGCCGGGAATCGAGCCCAGGACCCACGGCGCAGAGGGCAGACACCTGTCCACTGCGCCAACTGGTCGTTTTGATGATATAATTTAGTATGAGAAGTTTTGAAGAAATACATTATCATTTGTTACACATTAAGCATAGATTACAGGATCTTTTTAAGCGATGGTGGCGCCTCAAGCGGTTTACGGTGTGATTACGCTAGTTCTTGAAACAATGTTAATTACATCGGGAACCAGAGGCTAAATTGTATTCTATATTATGAATGAATTGAAATGAAATTATATTTATTTATTAGAATTTTATGCGGAACAGGTCTTAAATATAAAAATAGTTGAAAATATTCTACTGTTCTACGTTTCGATTGATTGACTGATTTAAATATTTTTTTTCTTTGGTAGATTATTCTTCAGAGATGGTGCCATATACACTTTATCGAAATCGATCAAGCAAAAACCAAAATATAAGCATAGAAGTCGGTTATTTTAAGTTTCGCTTACGTTTAAATAATATACATTTAAAACAAAAAAAACAGTTTAATTTATATCCTTAACACGTTGCACGCTTTACGACCCACCGGTGAGCCCAGCTTACTTTTCCATTCGAGCCAAGCCGTAATCAGATAATCGGTAATTTTCATCAACTTAAAATTTTAATCCCAATGTTCATAAAATTAAGTAATTCGTATGATAAATCAAAACTAGCGACTTTTACCGTCTAGTTTTTAAGATATTGTAAAAGGCTCACGGGTGAGTCCCGTAGCCTCATGCAAAGGATTTTGTATTTTCCGTTGGCGGGGGGCCGCGGGGTCACCGCACGGCCCACGGCGCCGCACGCTCACGCGCGACACTTCCGTGCGCTACGTCGAGTAGTGAGGAGCGGTTACGCTTTTTTCTTCAAAAATTGATGATTTTGATGATTTTGAACTAGAGGAGCTAACGCAGTTAGAAAGCATCGAGATAAATCTTCACAACCAAAGTTTACAAATAGATTCTGATGATGATGAAGATGAAGTTCAACGAACAAATAGAAGATGCCGCCGAATTATATTGTCAGAGAGCGATGACAGCGACACAGAAGTTGCAAGGATTATTGCTGATACTGTTGGTAAGTCATTTTAAATCTTAAATGAGCTACTGCTCACGGCTTTACTTGCTTTATATTCATTTCACATACATATACATTATACATACCTATCTACAACCGCGTTTGTTTGGTTCTCATGACAATTAATTTAACATATTTACATTCAGTATGAAGTTGTTATTATAACATTGCAGACATGATTTTATTTACCTACTTATCTATACCAATATATAAAATTGAAGTGTCTGTTTGTTAACAGCATTAACAGCTTATTAACAACACTAAATGCATAATATGAAAGTATTCTACATACGGTATTTACTTACATAGTTTATTTTGAATTTTTGTCTTTCTTTGGTCTGATTTATTTATGAAATGGCTGGACCAATTTTGATGAAACTTTATATATCAGATAGTTGACGTTTTAAGGCTTACAAGCCTGTTATTTAGTAAAAGGGATCTAAGTGTGTTCAACGTATGCATATTTATTCAATTATTACTTGTTTATGAGTAGGTTCACTAGTTACAATACATACATTAGTTGTATTTTTTGGTTCAGGTAATACATCGCCATCGACAACCTGGTCAAGACCTAAAGGTAACCAACGCCATATAATACCTTTCACTGAACATCCTGGCCTTTCCACTAACCTATGCTATAGCATGCGCAATAAATATCCAGCTGATTTCTTCCAATTGATGGTGCCTGATAGTCTTTTCCAAGAGATTGCTGACCTTACAAACCAATTCGCAATAAAAAAATCGCTGTTTCCGAAGAAAGTTCACGCTTTGCAAGGCTTCGGAAATGGGCTCCAACAAATCTAGAGGAAATAAAAAAGTTTTTTGGGCTTATCATCTTTATGGGCATCACAAGGCTTCCTAGATTGGCGGAGTATTGGTCAACAAATATTATTATAGGTCCTCCCATCCATTTCCACGCTCAGTAATGCCACGAAATCGCTTCGAATTGCTACTACAAATGCTTCATTTCTCTCAAAACGATGAGGCAAATACAGAAGACCGTCTCCATCGTATTAGATACCTTTTGCAGGTATTAAATAACCAATTCCAGATGCATTACACACCTGGCGAAGACCTATGTATAGACGAAAGTGTTGTTCCGTTTCGTGGCAGAATTGTCTTCCGACAGTACAATAAACAAAAGCGCCATAAATATGGAATTAAAGAATTTAAGTTGTGCTGTGTGCCGGGATATACTTATAAGATAAGTATTTACGCAGGAAAAAACAACGAAGTCACAAATACCACTCCGTATAATGTTGTAATGGATTTGCTTGGCAATCTTCTTAATAAAGGCCATACTCTTTATACCGATAACTGGTATACCAGCATTAAATTGGCCAGGGCTTTGCTAGATAATGAAACCCATTTGGTGGGAACAATTCGAAAGAATAGGAGGAACCTACCCAAGAAAGTCGTGAGTACTAAACTCAAGAAAGGAGAATTTATTGCCAGGGAGAGTCGAGATGGTATTACTGCCATGAAATGGAGAGACAAAAGGGACGTGTTGGTATTGTCAACCAAACATTCAGATCAATTTGGAATGATAAAAAAACGTCGGGGCACTATGGTCATGAAACCGCAGATCGTAATTGATTACAACAAAGCCAAAGGAGCAGTCGACTTATCGGATCAAATGGCAGCATACTCCTCCCCGTTGCGAAAATCTGTAAAGTGGTACAAGAAATTGGCTGTTGATTTATTACTAAATACTGCGATGGTAAATGCTTTGACTCTGTACAAGTCAGTGACTAAAAAAAACTTACAAATGGTAGACTTCCGGAGATCCATAATGATGAATCTTTGCAAAGCCCAAGAAAATCCTGTGGCTGAGCCTAACCAAAGACCAAAGAGAGCGAAACACTGCTTGGAAAAAAAAGAGGGTTTGGCTAGAAAAGTCAGAAGGACATGTCGCCAATGTTATGCAGATAACGTACCAGTCATGGGTAGCAAACAGGCTAAAACAAAGTCGATAAAGGTCTCCACTTATTGCCAAAGCTGCCCAACTAAACCATTCCTTTGTTTGCCTTGTTTTAACAAGAACCACAAATAATTTTTTTTCGTCGTAAATTTAGAATAAGAGTGTCGTATTTTCATTATGTGTTTTATTTCAATAAATATTTGATTATTATTATATGTTTTATTGTCTTAATTTAATCTAAATAATATTTTCTACCATATCGTTAACAACAACCCTAGCATTCTTACAAAAACCCGGATAAAACTAGTAAGTTTCCATCGGATTTGAAAACCACGCAGTCCGTACCGGCTACTGGGCCTCGCGGCTCACTTCCATACGCGTTTTGTTTCATAGCTGCAGTCTGTGGCTTGTGGGAAGCGTTTACGTTGGACCTGTCACGCGGCTCACGGGTGACCACCATGGCTCGAACGGTCCGGTATGATAAGGCTCACCGATGAGGCTTGTGGCCTGAATGGAAATACTCGATTTTTCTTAAAGCGTTTAACGTGTTAACAACTTCTAATTTTCAGATTTCTTTCACACTCACATCCCCACACTAAGTTCAATGACTTGTTACGTGGGAGCCGGGAACATTCACATCACACACACAATCAGACCCAAAACCGAACCACCAATTTCTTTTGGAGTGAAAATGCGTTCCGCAATCGAGCTGATACCGAACCCTCACCCAAAACGCGCATGTGACGACCCAGTTGGCGCAGTGGACAGGTGTCCGCCCTCTGCGCCGTGGGTCCTGGGTTCGATTCCCGGCAGGAGTACAAATTTCTTCCCAAGGGATATTTGTGCTTCTGGTTCTGGGTGTAACGTGTGTGTGATGTTAATGTTTCCGGCACCCACGATACAAATCAAACTTAGTGTGGGGTTGTGAGTGTGAAAGCGTTTTGCGTTTCGTTTGTTTGACTAAGTGACGTGGTAGTTCAATAGACTTGCACGCTTTCTTCACACACGTGGAGGAACTACGCCGCTAGTCCAGGATGAGACAGTGGTGACGCGCGTCCTAGCATCGAGTATCCTGCAGCGGATGGCAGCAAATTGCCGAGTTAACCGCGGCACAGATTGTCAGGTGGTTAATAATGGTGCAAGTGTTTTATAGGCCGGCTCAATACAATACAAAAACTCTTTATTGACACCAAAAGATAAATACAACTTACAGATAAACTTATAAAGATAGGTACAGTAGGTCTTATCGCTAAGAGTGATCTCTTCCAGACAACCTTTGGATGGAAATGTAAACGAAAAGACAATGTAGGGATGGTGGTGCGATAAAATGAATGAAATAGATTTAAAAATAATAGAAATACATTGTTTAAACTACATAAAACAATACACATCAATAATAATATCAATCAATCAATCAAATTTTTTTTCTCTCTATTAAGTAAACATTTTTTTGCCGAGTCTAGAACTTAGATATAGAGGGACTGGTGTAGGTTGATAACAACCTGTATTACAGGTCACCAGGACTCCTGCTAGTACATTTACAGTTTGGCAACTATTATTAAGAAACATAACTTAATACATTAAACGTTGGAGAATATAGAAGGTACCTATAGTATAATATACTTAATGCTTGTGAAACTAAGTAAGATATTAGAATATACTTACATAAAATAAATAAATATTTACATATAAGTACCTATAATACATATTATTTAACATATATAATTCACACACATATAGTAACGTTTGTTGATCGTATGCGACAGTAATTTAAAATGATAGAAAAGTAACTGACTTCTAAACCCGATACCCCTGCTTAGAAGGCGAACGCTCACTTGACTCAGCCAAGGGGAAGAACTTGGAGGCGAGCTTGCTCCATCTCGACGATATCGTCACAACATCAGGTGAGATAGGGGTCAAACGTTTGCCTAAATAATAAAAGAAGGAGGTTCTTATTGCGACTGAATATTGTTTTTTTTTTGTATATGTTATGGTTTTTATTTCTAGCGTAGGTTAACGGATTTAAATGATGCCATTTTATTGATTTCTACTTGATTTTTTTACCGCTTTTCATGTTTTTTTCGGCTTTGTTTTTCCTTTTTAGTTTCCTTCCAAGTTTTAGGTAAGGTATTAAAGTACTAGGCAATAATAAATGTGAAAGATGTAAACACTTTTTAAAGTTCCGTACCTAAAGGGTAAAACGGGACCCTATTACTGAGACTTCGCTGTCCGTCTGTCACCAGGCTGTATCTCAAGAACGGTGATAGCTAGACAGTTGAAATTTTCACAGATGATCTATTTCTATTGCCACTATAACATAAAATACTAAAAATAAAATAAAATAAATTATAGCATTTTGCTGATTTTAATATATTTCGCAACTGACCTTGAAGTAGTTCTGATTCTTGAACTTATATCGCCCTGTTTAAGAGAGTTTAGGCTCCAAATATCACGAAATGAATAGATTCGCGTATTCATAAACTGTCCCTATAAAAGTTTTATCTTGCGTGCCTACATGTTCTAACATTTGTTCTCAAAGAACAATGATTCAGTTTTGACATAAACATCACAGGACGAAACAATAATACAGAAAGCGTTCGCGTAAAAGCTCGCTGATTGGCGTGAGTCATACAACTCATACAATGTGAGTGCCATCCTTCGTGACTCATACATACAAAATTCGCGCTTGTGATTTGTTGGAGAACAATAAAATTATCGACATTATGCAAATTTTTGTAACAATGGAGTGGTGCTATGGACATAAAAAGTATACTGGATTTAACTCTGAAATAACTAACAATGTTTTTTCCAACTAAATAATTAAACGCAAGCAAAAAAAAAACCTACTGTACCGCTTTATCTTTGGAACCTTGATTAGATTTAATGTATTAAACTCGCATAATTGACAATAACTCAAAAAATAGAGATCAGATCTTGATCAAATTTCAATGGGACCACATGAAAAGCACCAGCTTTCAAATAAAAAAATAATCATCAAAATCGGCTCACAACGAAAGAAGTTATGAGGTAACTTTTAAAGTCGGTTAAACGAGAACATCGACAAAGAAGTCCACAAATTATTTCAAACTAAAAAAAAAATTTCGAAATCGGCTCACGTGGAGAGAAGTTATGAGGTTAACACACATAAAAAAAATACAGTCGACTTGAGTACCTTCTCCTTTTTTGGGAAGTCGGTAAAAAACAATAATTCAAATACGGAATCATTCTAATTATTACTAAGTATTTTCAAGTAACTGAAATTAGGCAGTGAATAGGTATCTTCTAGGCAAGCTTTCGACCACATCGTCACTTACCATCAGGTGAGATGATGGTCAAAAGTTTGCCTATATATAAAATTCCAAATCTTTTCACAACTTAGGTTTACGTTGCTATCTAGCTTTGTTCCAAACCAGGTATAAGCTACGTACATTCCAAATTTCACTCAAACCCGTTCAGTCGTTACAGCGTAAAGAGAAATCAAACATATTTATTTACACATTTAAAAACAAACTTTTGGATTTATAATATTAGAGTGAATCAAATCTTGAAATTATTATATAAATTGACAACCATTTCAAACAAAAAAAGAATTTTTCGAAGCTGTCCTGCCCTCTTCTAGTAATTGAGAAACATACAATAAAAAAAATATTGCGACGAATTGTTCTTTGAAGTCGGTTAGTTAAGTTTTTTATTTATGTTCAAACTAACAGCCTCATATTTTTACGATAATTGTTAATATATACAAATGGTATATATTAAATATTTAATATTTAAAAAGGCATATAAAACATATAGCACTCAAAAATATTGTAGACCGCTTGCCGAAGCAAAAGTGCACAGGATACTGGCTTAAAAATTAGTAAATAAATGGTAAAAGTACAATAATAATAATAATGGTTTTAAAAGAATAAATGTTTATAACATTTTCCGTCCGGTGACGCTGCAGAGGCTACCCAAAACCAGCAGCAAGTAGTCAGCCAGAAAAAAATAATTTATTTTACTTAAAAAAAAAAACTTTTGTTTCTCCTAAAAAGTTAAAAATTATAATCAATACGAAACTTCACCGATATCTGAATTTCAGAAAGTAAACAAACAGCCAGGGTCCGAGGTCAATGTCAGTGACCGACCCTCGGGTCCCTTTTTCCTCATACGACCTCTGGGTTTAGGGTAATGTTGCACTCGAGCCGAAAGAGGTCCGGGAATTGGCAACATTTGTGGCAACATTCTAAATACAATGACCGTGATGAGTTTTGCCGCGAACGTGAAAAAATGGCGTTGTTGATTTTGTATAATTTTCCAAAACCTGTGATTTTTCGAGTGTTAATGTGTAATAATGGTGGATTATTAATACTTAGTAAATGTTCATAAATGTAGGCAAGTCATACAAAGTTGAAAAACGTGATTTTCGCCTTCGCTCCAAAACTCCAATAGAAGTTCTAGTAAAGTTTCTACCACTTTACTAGGGCATGACTTACTACTTGACTTTGACTGTGACTTGTGACTAAGACTTTTATTATGAAGAATAGAAATTGTTAATATTTGTTTAATATTTCGACTGAAGGACTATGCATCCATGGTCATGAAATAATTAAAAAAAAAAATGACCGTGATTGTTATCGAAGAAAACGCTATTGGAAAATCAACTTAAACTATAAACAAGTAATACTATAATAAATAAATTATTAACTGCTTTTTGAAATCAAGTTTCAACTTATATAACTTGCCATAACGAGTCAAACGAGCCCAAACTCAATGGGTTTATCTTGTTTAGTCCAGAAGATCCTATAGCCATCTTCCGTTCCATATTCAGAGCAGCTCCATGGTACAATATCATTTTATCATCACCGAAGACACGTAAGTATAGATCGTCTAAGCTGAAATGACGCGCCCCACCTTCGCATTTTTGACGACCCAGTTGGCGCAGTGGACAGGTGTCCGCCCTCTGCGCCGTGGGGCCTGGGTTCGATTCCCGGCAGGAGCACAAATTCCTTCCCAAGGGATATTTGTGCTTCTGGTTCTGGTTGTAATGTGTGTGTGATGTTAATGTTTCCGGCACCCACGATACAAGTCTTTGAACTTAGTGTGGGGCTGTGAGTGTGAAAGCATTTGTTTGTTTTTGTTTAATTTTATTTTGGTCGGATTTATCACCCGACTAGTCGACCGTCTTGTACACGTGCAGATCCATTGTTCACTGAACAATCGACGCTCCCATACAGATGAAGTGTCGTCATCAATATTTGCACTCACACATCTAAATAAACTAATTAAGTAGTGGGGCGCGTCATTTCAGCTTGGACGAGCTCTACACCAACTTTGAGTCCAATCGGATATCGGAAAGTGGGTCTAATTTACCTTGCAAGATTTGATTACAGACCGACAGATAGACAACGGGACATATAAAACTAAATAAAAGCTTGTAATAATTTAAACACTACTTTAAATGTTCAGAAAACCGACATCACTACTTTATCTCCGGAATAGCTGTGCCACGCGGCTACGCCCGCGTTTATAAGTTTAAAATTAGCCTATGTGTTTAGATCCTAGGTATAAGCTACGTACATTCTAAATTTAATGTTCCCCGACGGGTATAATTTGGTAGAATTTATTGTGGTGATCAAATGTTTGTCTATAACGAAAAAAAAAAACAAGTAACACAAGCCCAATATCGTTACAATACGTTTTTTAACGTATATTTGAAAAAAAATATATAAGCGCTCAGAAATACAAGCGCGCGCGGCGTGACTTCGCGTTAAAGACTTATTTAAAGACTATAAACCCTGGCTGTATGATCTGTGCTTCGCGTATACGTTGTATTTTGGACACTCAATATATACTTCTCTATAATACGGTGTAAGCGAGAAACTCGAATATGGTTAAAATGTTGCTAATCTGGTGTCTACAGTCCCCTTAACGAATAAATATACATAATCCTCACGACAAATCGCCTTCAGCAGGGGTGTCAACTGCCTGTTAGCTTAGTCAGGTGTACGTCTGCCTTCTAAGCAGAGGTATCGGGTTCGATTCTAGGCGGGAACACAAGTTTCTTCCCTAAAGAAAATTCGTGTTTTTGGTTCTAGGTGTGTGTTTGTGATGTGAATGTTTCCGGCAGCCATACACATCGACGTTAGAGAGGGGCTGTTAGTGTGTTTATTTTTATAATACATGCCCTCTAAAACATTGCACTGCTATAATTTGGACAAACATTTAAAATAAAAACAACCCAATCTCGCACAATACAACACAATTCATAATATTCGAAGTTTCGACAGCTTAGGTACAACTTTATACGAAACAAAGGTTGTTACAAAGTTGTGAATTAACAATAATTTACTATCGCCGCTTTAGTTTGTTAAATGTGAAACTTGATTACATTTTGTTTTGGTTTGAATATTATAATTTGTTTGCGATTTTTATTTTTCACCGAAGTGTTAAAACACTCACGTCGATCACATCGTCGCTTACCATAGGGTGAGATAGAGGTCAAACGTATCTATCTAGCATAAAAAAATGTATTAATTTTGGGCATGCTTACCATAAAATGCATTGTCTTCAGAACTAAACCAACATGTAAAAATTCAATTCCGTAGGATAAAAGGGAAAGCCTCAGCTTGCAAGATTTGACCTGAACAAACTAACTGTTGTATACGCATATAATTGTGAATGCTAAAAAGTTAAAAATGTTTGGTTACCAATAATTTATTTATATTTGCTGCAAGTACGTCAGCGTTTCACTAATATATCACCTATTAGTAGGTAAACTGGGTCTCATTTAGGAACACCGTTTGGTGCTTGCCGAAAGATCTGCTTGGGTAAACTACATCATAGTGGAAGTATACACATAAACGCTTTTACACTCACTGCCCCACACTAAGTCGATGACTTGTGTCGTGGGTGTCGGAAACATGCGCATCATACACTCAATCACAAACAGAACCAGAAACACACATTTTCCTTCGGGAGAGAATTTGTGTTCCCACCGATATATGACAATAATTCCAGACTATACCTCAAACCCCTTCCCAAAACAGCAGTTCATGTTTCCAACAGACGTAGATAATACTACCACAAATGAAGCATCCCGTGAAACAATCGTTAGTGATCACCGAAAGTACGGACCCACCAGTGATTAAACATGGCGGCACATTTCGGCTTAGAAAATACAAAAAGAAATTGTCGGCTCACTTAAGCTATAAGTGCGACTGCGTCAGGAGGGATTACTGTAAACTGTAATAGCAAAGACCATTTGAGTTCTATACAAAAAAGAAATTACGAATATATATCTTTTATTTATTTATTTATTTAATAGTTTAGCACAAAACAGTGTACAAGGAATAGCTTAATGCTATGAAGCATTATCTACCAGCTTTCCTGGGCGTGTAACAAAAGTGTTTGGGCGTGCAGCTAAAAGATACGCGTACATAAAATAAATAAAAAAATGAGATTTTAGAATAAATAAACTAGATCAAATAATTTTAAAAATGAATAATTAATAAAAAAATATATATATATTTAAACAAATACAATATACTACTTACATATGTATGTATAACTAACACATAATCAGAATACTTATATAAGATACAAATAAATAGAAATTGTTATTCTTGAACTTGTTCAGGATAAATATTCTTTATGTAATGTCGATGAATAAGTCTTTTAAAGATCAATTTACTTTGAGCCTTCCTTAAATGTTCTTTTGAAAGCTAAGTCTCAGTATGTCTCAGTATTTTAAGTACATCTAGATCTTAATTGCGATTGCTTTTCTTCTGCAGCGTTTGCGCGTAAAATTAATAAGTGCAACAATTTTTCAACCAAAGTATTTCTACCAGTGTAGTATTTATCGATCAAGCAAAATTGTTTAGTAAATTTTTTTGTACCATCCGTCTAAGCTTCTTGTTGACGTTGCGATACCTATTTGTATCTATAGAAGAGAGAAACTGCACAAACCGAATACATAGTCAAGTTTCTATTCATATCACGAAGCTGTGAACTGCGGCTTTGCCAGCAGTAAGATTTACATTCTAAAAATTTTAAGAATTAAATATCATTCATAATTCGTTTAGCTTTTATGAAACCTACAAACACATGCATGTCAGTGAATAATACAACATACTAACCCAAAATAAAAAACATCTAACACATCCAGTTTAAGTCCTTTGCATTCGCGCTGATCGATCAGGTGTACCCGGATTCAACTTTAGTGTGAATAACACTTAAAGCACTACGAAAATGAAAACAGAAATGAACGCGTCTATACAAAAGGAAAAAGAAAATTGCAGTAAAGAGATGTGGCGAAATATGCCGCAACTTACACGCAGGGGTGCGAAATATGTGCCCATTTGATGGCGAGATATCTACACTTGTGGGAAAAGAATAAAATACCGGCAAATGCGAGTCGAATTTGTACTCAGGATTCTGAACAATAATTATATAACCAGTTGATAGCGGATTAGGCAATTTTTTTCTATATAAAGAAATTCACCAGCGGAGGAAAAGTACGAGGTATGGTATTATTTTGATTGGCCGATGCGAACTTGTGATTAGCCGATCTGTACTTGCGATTGGCCGATCAGTGCTTGTAATTAGCCGATCAGTGCTTCTGTTTGGCCGATCAGTGCTTGTGATTAACCGACCCGTGTTTTTGATTGGCCGATCCGTGTTCGTGTTTGGCCGAACTGTGATTTTGATTGGCGGATGCTACAGTTCTCAATGTCGGTTGCCGAAATATTAACTACTGAATTGATGCTACAAAAAGCATGTTGTTTTCATAAGGAGGGAAAAGATTCTAACAGTCAATTGGTTATTTTGTCTGTGGGTCCGAACCACCATACAATATGTGAGCCCAAATCGGACTTGGTTGAATATATTTTTTGTTATACTTTAGAGTTTACATAATACTCACTCCAGGTTAAAAACATTAAAACAACAAACACACTACGGTCAAAGACTGGTACCGTGGGTGCCGGAAATATATATATATAACATAATACAAATTTATGCGATTAGCCCATAGGCTAGCTCATTGCCTGCGTCTTTGTTCCCTGAACGGTTTAATCTGAGTGGCTTCAAGTCTTACCTTTTAGGAAAGCATGTTTAATCTTCAGCCGCTTTGTCTATTTCCATCAGGGGAGAGAGCGGTAAAATGCTTGCCTACCCGGCATAAAAAAAAACATCTCTCACTTTTATGTCCGTACGATTTTCCAGATCCATTCATACGTTGCAACTCGTCTACGGGTCAAACAAGGTTTCCGACAAGACATTGTATAAATATTTATTCGGGACACACCCCCGGCCTGAACCGTACCCTGGGCCTGACCTCTGGATTACGACGTTCAGGGATCCATATGAGGGTTTTACGTGATGTGTGACGTGATAACCGACTGGGAGGGTCGTGATTGTTACATTTATAGCAACTTAATAAAGAAAGAGGTTTTTTGTTATTGATGTATTAGAAAGAACATATTAGAACTCGAGCACATTTGAAACTTTTACCTTAAATTAAAACTAATTGGCGTGACTTATGCGTTGTCGAAGTAAATATCGACAATAGGAATATGTACGAGATTTAATATAAGTAAAGTATGTTTTTTAATTTTTGTTGCAAAAATTACACATATAACATTACAAAATATATATATAAAGGTGATATTTATTGATATTGGTATTTATTCTTACTTTATTAAATATTTATATTTAAATGATGTCGTATTCGATACAGCATTTTGATCACGCGTCGCCTCAACCAGGAGCACTGATAGAGTTTTGAAAATAGAATAAGCTCCCGGTCCCCACGGACCCAGTGTCTCAACACCAAACGGCTCAAAATGTAAACACTGCTGAGGTTTCTATGTTTTCGCCGTATGTTATATTTTAAGGAATATTTTACATTTTAAAGCACCCCAATCGTTCCATCTTATAAGACGCTCGGTGAATTTACCGGTCCGCGCCTTCCGCACTCAGTTTTCAGAAGAATGTAAAGTATGCAAAGAGAAAAAACATTAAACCATCTTCCCTAAGTTCGCAAACCGTCTAAGGACATTTTAAACGTTGTCCATGGCCACACAACGTAAACAAACCGTAATCCCGACCTTGCAGGCATTAATTCGGCAGACGCGCGCCAGACGAGGGACTGATATCCGGACCCGAAGGGTTCATACCCGGTTTATTTCAGGCCCGGGTCGTGTGTGACCCCAGTTATGTCCTGAGATTTCTTTTTCAAGGACACGGGTGTTCAGCGGTGAAATATCTTGGTGAAAGCGTCTCTGCTTGACGTCACGGTAGAAAAGTTACTTAGAATTTAAATAGCGTGGTAAGATAAATGTTATGTTAATTATTATAAAAATAGGTTAAATGTAAATGTATATAATCGTTTGTTCCCTCACAGCGTCCAAACTAATAAACCGATTACCACAAAAAAGGGTATCGTTGCATTCGTCTTAATTCGCCGGGTGCCATTGGCTAGGGATTTTTGTAAACCGATATATTTCCATATAGCAGTAAACAAAACATCTAAAATTTTTAAGAACCATCAATATGTGTTTAGTATTTAAAGTACTCAAAAATACCAAAACGAAATCTTCTAATATACAAAAATCTCGTGTCACGGTGTTTGTGGTCGAACTTCTCCGAAACGACATGACCTATTTAACGTTTTTTTTATAGATTTGATAGATTTGAGAATATAGGTTATAAAGTATTTCTCACCCTCCTACCCCCACCCCCCATTTCTTTTTCGTAGTTTTAGTATTTTTGTATGAACAATATCCAAAACGTTTGTAAAAAACGTGCCACGTGAATTAAAAAATTTCGTATTGAAATTATAATTGTTCATTGAACTAAACACAGACGGTAATACAATATATGCTATAGAATCCGTATTTTATACAAATTCCTTGTCAAAATGCTCATTGGCGTAGTAGGTAGGGTAACGGGTATCGGGTTCGAGTCTTGGTGTCGACACAAGTAATTAAACGTATAGTGGCGTTGTGAGTGTAAAAGCGATTATGTTTATTTTCAGTTAGTTCTTGTCCAGTTTTGCGTATACTCTCAGGCTTATGAGTCAAGAAGCTCAAGAGTTTCATATAGGCTTCATAGAAACACTCATAAAAGTTAATGACTCTAATGCCAGATTCGCATACTCACTGTCATCTCGAGAGCCTGGCATGAAACTCGGTGAAGCATTTATTTCCCATTCTTTATTAAAATATCAGGTTTATGAGTCAATAAGCTCAAGAGTTTCACATCGGCTCCATAGAATGATGACTCTTATGCCAGATTCGGATATTTACAGTCATCTCAAACCTGGCATGAAACTTAGCAAAGCATTTATTTTCCTTTTTTTTAATATCAGGTTTATGAGTCAATAAGCTCAAGAGTTTCACATGGGCTCCATAGAGGCACTCATGAAAGTTAATGACTCTAATGCCAGATAAGCAAATTTAGAGTCGTCTCGAGAACCTGGCAAGAAACTCGACGCATTTATTTCCCATTGTTTTTTAAATATCCGGTTTATGAATCTCAAAAGTTTTATCCGGTTTTATGAAAGAACTGATACGTTTCCACACAGTTCGATGTCTAGGGAAATGTGTTACCCTTGCATCCCTTACGTTTCCCCCGTGATTAAATCACCCTGAGGGTCAGTCTGGGGTGCGTCTGCCCCGGTTAACGGGATCTGGGCTCAAGGTCGAGCTTACGTGTTTTTGGAAGGATTTTGTTGTCTCTTTAACTGTATTTGGTTACAAGTACGTACTACGTACTATGCCACTGCATAGAGTATGGGGTTCGATTGCCGGCGGGAACTCAAGTTTTCTGCCCAAGGAAAATTTGTGTTTCTGGTTCTGATTGTAATTGTGTGTGTGATGTGAATTTTTCCGGCACCCACGACACAAGTTCTCGAACTTAGTGCTAGGCTGTGAGTGTGAAAGCGTTAAAAAAGTCATTATTTTTGTTGAAAAAAAAAACAACGGGTTGCACTCCGGGAGTGCCGGCGGAAGTGAAAACTTGAAAATTAACGTTGTAAACAGCAGGAGCAGGGATACATTTTCGCCGCGCGGTAGAAAGAGAGGGGGATATTACTTCCTCTCCTTCGTCTTAAAAATTTTCGATCAGGTCACGTGTCCTGACGCGAGTTTAACATTTTTTACCCGTCTAAAGTAGATTCCACTTAAAAAAATGACTTAATTATTATTATTATAAATTGCCATACTACCACGGAAAATTACTATTAATGTCTTGATTTTTTTATTATGTTTGTTTTATTTTTTTATTGTGTTTTAGTCTAAAAAACTGTAACATTCGGTTTGCATTGTTGCTTTGGCTTAAATTACAAAATATTTTTTTATCTTATTTTAATGAAAACAACTAATATCATTTAATTATTTTGGTGGATTCGAGTTGTTTGACTAAAATAATTTTTTTACCCACTATTAACGATAAAATATTTTTACATTTTGTTTCTTTAGATTTGAACAAGTAAATATGCTTTTCTATCTTCCTTTGGTAAATTATGATGGATTACAATACAAAAATACATAGTCTCTTGAAATCACATTCTAATTGTTATTCTAGAAAATTAACTAGGCATTATTTTTTCTAGAAATTTCGTAGTTTTACTAAGCTATGTTCATATTTTTATATACATATATGCAAAGTATTACACTCAACCTAACGGTATGTTTTCCTTTCGAGAATTAACAACATAAGATAATATGAAAATGTTGTAAGCATTTAGTAGAAGAAGCACGTAGCTCGCGGCTACGAGCACGCTACGTCGTAGCGCGTTAACTTTTCTGAGAAATAATTACTTTTGTATTTGATGCTACGATACAGTTTGTTTAAAGATTCCTTATATATTTTACGTAAGTTAATTTTTTTATTTACTATAGAGACAAAATTTATCAACATAATTGAACGCAAGCAAAGCTTAAAAAACCGACTTTGAAGCTTTATCTTGAACCTTGATCGGATTAAATGTATTAAACACGCATTATTGACGATAACTCAAAAAGTCCTAATCAGATCTTGATTAAATTTAAATGGGACCAATGGGAGACCACAAGCTTCGAAACAAAAAAAATCTTAAAAATCGGTTCACGTGGAAAGAAGTCATGAACACATTTAAAAAAATCTTTTCTATTGGTAATCATGTTCATCATAGTCAGTATGGTCGAATGCATGCTTATCATGGATAAAAAGAATTACACACTAGTTGATCTGTGAGTTGAAGAACTCGCGTATTTTTTGAAATGGCTGAAATATGATATTTCCCTTATCCGCCATTTTGAAAATTTACAAAAAACTGAATCGACAAAAAAATCTTTATAATTATTGCAAACGCAAACGCATTCACACTCACAGCCCCACACTAAGTTCAAAGACTAGTATTTTTTTATTTTTTTTTGTGACAGGCTAGTGTTTGACCACTATCTCACCTGATGGTAAGTGACGATGTGATCGAAGCTGGTAAACACACTAGACCAGGAATACGCAGGCTCTCAAGGATAACTGCCGGAACACCGTATTTGGCTTGGCGGCAGACTTTCAACTTGATGGTGGTAAGCTACTTTGGTAGCAAGCCAGGCGAGCAACTCACAAAATACTCTACCACCTCTCAAATGTCACCTGATTAGCACCACCCGGGGACCACGTGTAGGGAGTCAGACTTAAGGGGTATACTCCTACGGACGTGGGTGACTCAGTCGTGGTAATTATCTAACCTACTCACAAAATTTCATGAGAATCGGTTGAGAAATACGACCTGTAGAGGAGAACAACCGGAAATCCGGACATACGAAAGCAATTTTGCCCAAGCTGAAACGGAGACGCTTCGCGCTCGCTCGGTCTGTAAGATACTGTCTAAAAAGCTACATTACCTTGCTATTTTCAAGTATATCGTTTGTTAATAAAATAGCCTATTATTATTTAATGCCGATATCGTTTTATGTATGTCATCGATGTATGGTTTCATAAAATTTATTACGACATAAACGTAAAGTATTTTCAGGTATCTGTTTTATTAGGGTTTGATTGTTTAGCTATTTTGTATTAAGGTTAAAGTATGACCAAGTTGGCGCAATATTTTCGTCTATATTTGAATTATCGAACTACCAAAGTAGGGTTATATTTATTTTGTATGTGTGTATATTTGTAAATTTGTTCATTGTCTCGGTATCTTCCAAACGGCAGGATGGATTTCGACAGTTAAGTATCATTATATTCTTCTTAAAAACTCAAGTGTCTGATAGGTGAGATAGGTGTTTAAAAAAACCAAATGACGGATTTTTGACACGAAATAGTATTAAATATTTTAATTTTAAAAAAAATGACCAAATCTATCGAGTAGGACATAAAAAGTAGACACATGTAGATTTGAATCTATATCGTATGTCACTTTTATGACCAAATATGTAAACTTTTAATTCACACTTGAGGCAAATCAATGCATTTCAATCATCGTAATTAATACTTCGACTATTTCATTTCATATTTTTAATAAACAGTTAACACATGGATGCTTGAATAAACTGAAACTGACGCTGGCCAGAAACAAAAGAACGACAGCTCGAAAACGAAATTCGAATTTCAAACTGAATTGAGGTTGGATCTCCAAATAGACCGTGGAATGGGGTGTCAGAGCGCGAGGCGGGAACTTTCACCCTCACTTCAAGGTCACGCGGACATTGCACATGGAAATGTCACTTGTGTGCGTGCCTGTAAACTCATGTCTGGCGCACACACGAATGTTTAGCACCTTGTCGAAATAAGCGGCTGCAGTTTTAACCTATACGTCGAGAAAGTATTGAAATAATGGTCAAAGCGATCGCTTATACTGACAGGCAGTTGTTTTAGAATTCCGGTTTGACAGAAATACTTTTGAATTTATTGGAATTCGAATTTTGAAAAATTCTTTTTTAGTACTCTATTATATAATAATTCTAATAGAAAAGCAACTCTGTACATTTCACGTCTCTATCATCATCTGCGTTCAGCTGAGATTTGTCAGTTAGGCAATAAGCGACACATAGGTTTTACATATTTAAAGATATTTAAAAAGAGTTTTTTGTGCATTTGTGATTTGTTTTATTTAAATTGAATTACATATTGTTTTAAAACATATTAACTTAACATTTTTACTTATTTTTTGCTGTCCAATGCTGACCCCAAAACTTGCCCGAATTTCATTGGCAGATCAAGGCATCTGAAAAGGTTTAATGACTCTTGTCTTGCAACCAACCACCGACATCAACAGCATATAAACACGGTAATAATTAATTAAAAATATCATTCAATAGCTACCCACCTAAGCCTTACTGAACAGTGCTTAACCTTGTCAATTAGTACAGATCGATCAAAGAACCAAACCATTGAATTCAATTTTTTTACAACCGTGTTGAAACTGCAGCAAAGTACAACGACAAAGTTCTACATACTAATTTCACTTGTTGACCATTTCCCCCATGTGGTAATAAGTAAATGGTGACATTGCGCTTGGTTAGTACTGTCCACGAGAACGCCCTGTGGGCATGATGTGCATACGATTCGTTACTTTCGATGTTTGCAATGGAATGTTTTTGGACGCTCTTTATTGACATGCTTTACGAGGTGTATAGGTTTACAAAGTGGTTATTAACCGACTTCAAAATAGGGAGAAGGTTCTCAATCCGACTATATATTTTTATATGAATTGTCAAACTTTTTTCAAGGTAAACCGATTTTGATGATTCGTTTTTTATTTGAAAGCTGGTGATTCTCTTTTGATCCTTTTTAAATTTGATCAAGATATGACTAGTAGTTTTTGATCCGCAATAACCGCGTTTTAATTCGTTTAATCTATTCAGTAGCCTTGGAGGTAAAAACTATGAAGACAGTTATGAGCACATGAAGAAAAATTTTCCCTTAAAAGAAAATACACCAGCGGGAGGAGAGGGCGAGGTAAATGTATGATTGTGATTAGCCAATCCGTACTTACAAGCTCTTTTCTTTTGAGGTACTGCAAGCTAAAATCGTATTCGTGTCACCCATCATATGCAATTCCGATTTTCTTTTGTTTTTAAAACACAAACAAAGGAAAATAAACGTTTTTAAGAGTTTTTTTAAGTTTGGAGGACTGAAAATAGATATAGTCCGATAAGTATATGTTTGCCTAGTACTCTCACAACAAAATAGTATTATGTATTAACTTTTTATGTACTTAAACTATATAACATTGCTAATAGCGGGAAAATAAAACGCTTACCACCCTCGACCACATTCCACATCGAAATGTTTAATGAGCTCGAATTTTGAAGACCAATGCCAATAAGAACATTGAACGCGCGAACCGCGAATATCACACATGTATGTATATCTTTTTTTAAATTTTGATGAAACGCTCTGCTACCGAAATAAGATGAATCTAGAATACAGAAAGTTATCGTTACAGCCAGCAGTTAAGCTTATTCGGAGCTTGAACTAAATATCGATAAAACCATGAAAAAAATGCATCGAAATAGGTTATCTCTTCTAATGGAACTAACAAGTACTATCACAATTTGTAGTTCCATGGTTCTTTCGTATACAAATCACAACACCAGAGGCAAAGCTTTCAAACTTTTATGTTCAAACCTAGAAACCATCTATATAAAAACATATCAATACTCGATTTTGAAATTTTCTGAAACTATTCAAGACATCTCGATTCTCGATTGTTAAAAAATCGTGTACATCAGACCGAAAACACTCGATTATAGACTAGACGCGCTCGCAATTTGTCGACTCGGCGTAATTTCGACGGGAAATTGATTTTTTATACCATTAAAGGCGGGAGGGGAGGGGGGAGCTACAATGTAAGGGGAGAGAGTATCGAAGGTCAGAATTTGTAGCAATGGAGAGGAAATGAAACTGTAATTAAAAGGTAAAAGGTCCAGCTAAATATAACAGCGCTCCTGGACCTTTTACCCGAACACCATTTGCAATGACTAAGACATTTGCACGTAAATTAATTTTAATGAATCGAAATATAATCTGTAAGCAAATTATTATTATTCGATATAAAATGTCATTAGTGTTGCTATATATATAAGATACGATATCGATGTACACAAAAAATGATCACAGAGTAAACTATTCTTGAATTAAGGCTCTTTGTACAATTAGATTAAACTTAATTTGGTTGTATTAGATATTCATCAATCCTATCGATTATTATTAATGAAGGCAACTTATTCTTATTTATTTTATGTACGCTTACATTTTACCTTCTCATTTTGGACGTAGTTAAATATAATTACGTCCAAAATATCTACTGCTATTTTTTTTTTATCATATTAGATAAATATAAAAACTGAACAGCAATCTTCTAAATAAAAATAATGGAATTCATTCAAATCAAAATCGTTTATTCTCATGTGCCCCAAAGATACACTCATTATAATTATAGTTTATGTTCCTTTCTTCTATTTCTATTGTTCGTTTCTGACATGTTTTGTACATACATCACCCAAAAATATTTAATTCAAGAGTGTGCCTCCTGTTTTCCAAGAATTGCGAGAACAAGGCGTATCTTGGAGTTCCGACGGGCCGCGGATAAAATCGCCAAATCGCCGACTGAAGAGACATAGCGCAGGACCGGGAACGGTGGCGTGATATCGTGTAGGCCAAGACTCACTTTGTAGTAAGAAGGTGCCTCCCGTCAAATTCTTAATCTACAAATCTTGATTTACAAATGATTCATATTGCTGACTGCGCATTTTTCTAACAAATGCAGTGCAAGTGCATAAGTTAGTGTACTGCACTCCTCTGCATGTAACAGTAGAGGCGGTAGAGGGGTGGCGGGGGGAAAGTTATCGGATTTTCGCGCCTCGAGCGATGTGCCCTCGACAATCGGTGCGAAGGTTAACAGCTTTATTTAGAGTTGCCAGTATTGTGGTCGAGTGGCCGAGCTTTATATGGCAATAGTGTTAAAAGCTTTGAATCATTTTATTGAAGTTCTATAAGAACACTTTGAAGATTGTAACCTTTTTACGCGACTGCCAAGGAAGGGTTTTTTCGCGCGTATATATTTGTAAATTTCTTTATTGCCTCATATTAAGGTATCGTTATATTCGTCTTAAAAACCCAAGTGTCTTAACATAGGTTTTTGCCAAAACACAAAATGGCGAATTTTTGGTTCGCATTTCTCGCAGTCGGGTATTTATAATTATTTGTCCATTGACTTGTTTCATATTTTCTACCTGATCAAGTTAATTACGATATTGAGTAATCATTTTGCCACGATATAATAAGCTCTAGACACATATCTTTAAGCTCCATTTTAGTCTAACAAACAAACATTCAACCTTTAGCATTTAAATAATGCATATCACTTTTTTTTCCAATAGATTATCTACGGGCCAATTGCCTATATTTCCTAAAACTATATACAGCAAAGAACTAAGTTACCTACAAGACATCGAGCTTATAGGTAACTCAAGTGCTCAAGCCCACTACCAGTAGGTAGCGTTCCCATCATGCTGGCGGCATTACAATGCTAATATGTTGAGCCAAATAAGTGCCAGCATTTTGATCACGCGTCGCCTCAACCGTCGCGCTCTGATAGATTTTTGAAAATAGAATGAGCTCCCGGTCCCCACGGACCTATATATTGCATATTATAGTTTAGGTAATATCTCGGGACTTAATCGCGCTAAAAAACTATTTTTATTTACCTCGACGTTTCGGCCAAGTTGCATTGGCCATGGTCTCGAGAAGACTGGAGAATGCGGGTGTCAGCGTGGGAAAGGAAATTGAAGGAATTGCATATTATATCATCATTTGTAGCGGACCCGCTAATAAAAAAAAACATAATTTATCGGATCGAATTGTGAATCTAACTTATCTATTCAAACAAACATATAGTAATATGTTTGTTTTCTCTTCACGCTGTATCAGCTTAATACCTAGCTTATACCTAGGATTAACACATAGGCTACTTTTCAACTTGATAAATGCGGGAGAAGCCGTGAGGCGCGGCTAGTTTACTATAAATAGAATACATAATGAGTTGCATTAAAGTTAAAGCTTATTCTAACATAAACGATTTCACACTCACAACCCCACACTAAGTATGCAGACTGGTATCGTGGATGCAAAGACTCTCACACACACACACACACTCAAATTCACTTTCTCTGGAGAAGAAAACTTGTGTTGCCATCGGGAATCGAACCCGATAACCGCTGCTGGACACTCACGGTAAGACTAATCCACCAGTTTAAAGTCACTCAGCGAGCTATGGCTATGCTTGGAGTTTCTTTGAAGGATCGAATTCGAAACGAAGTGATCCGACAAATAACTAAAGTTATAGACATAGCCCACAGGATTAGCAAGCTGAAGTGGCAGTGGGCTGGTCATATTTGCCGTAGAACTGATAACCGATGGGGTAGACGTGTTCTAGAGTGGAGACCGCGTCTCGGCAAACGTTTGCGAGGACGCCCTCTGGCTAGGTGGGAAACGACATACGTAAAGTGGCTGGCAGAAGATCGAGCTCAGTGGCGTGCATTGGGAGAGGCCTATGTCCAGCAGTGGACGAATACAGGCTGATGATGATGAACCGCTGCTTAGCAGGCAGGCTGTTCAGTTCTCATGAAATCTGTTACTGGGGTAGTGAAACACAAACTCTTTTTCTCAGGGGGAAACGCGTAGTGTAATGCCAGCTTGGGTGGCGGTTTGATAGCCGTCAAGGGAACGATTCACTTACCTCCTTTCCTAGTTGCATAAAGTTGCATATTTGCATTATTCATAACCAGAGTTCGTCCGGTGGTTGAGCAATTTTATACCTTATAATTAAACGCAAGCAAAGCTTAAAAAACCGACTTCACCGCTTATATTTTGGCTAGAACATTTCGATAAAATTAATATGGGACCTCTGAAGTATAATCTACTAAACAAAAAAAATCATCAAAATCGATTCATAATTAGCGGAGATATCGCATAACAAACAAACAAAAAAAAAACAGTCAAATTGAGAAACGCCTTTTTTGAAGTCGGTTGAAAAGCTGGCAAGTTATCTAAAAAACTATAAATTCTATACAAGCTTTATAAAAAATTGGCTAACTATAGTTATAGATTAAGGATAGTGGAAGACGATGATAAACAAACGCATTCACACTCACAGACCACACTAAGTTCAACGACTTGTATCGCGAGTGCCGAAAAACATATCACACACACAATCATACTCAGAACCACAAATGTCTCCTGGGAAGAAAAATTGTCCGGATTCCAGGAACCGAACCTTGGACCCACGGCCTAGAGGACACATTTTCCCACTGCGCTGACTAGGGCGATACTACTAATGTAGTTGGAAACTCATATAACATTACATAAACATAAACGCTTTCACACTCACAGCCCCACATTAAGTTCAATGACTTGTGTTGTCTGAGCCGGAAACAATCACATAACACAAACACACCCATAACTAGAAACACAAATTTCCCTTGCGGAGAAAACTGCTTAGAAGGCGAACGCGCTTCTAAGCCAACGGGCAGTTCACATCTAGCTAGTAAACTAAATAAAAAAGAATGCCAAAGCACAGGCATTTATAGAAATAACTTGCAGTTCAAGCTTACGAGGAAACAAGAACATCTAATAACTTTATTTCTTCCGATCCAAGACTTCGTAGAGATTTGTCTTCGATCGAACGCGGAAACTTATAGTACATGCACTCTCATACAAGTTCTCACTCACACATACACAAGTCCACGTACAATATTCATCAAAACAAACTCACACAAGTACATGCCGTCTGCCGAATTGCTCCCACACAGACGCATAAGTTACGGGAATGAACTATCATGCGTGTGCTGGAGTGAGTGAATGAGAGGGAGAGTGTGACGAAATTTCACTTTCCGTTTTGGCAACGTCGCACGTCGCCTCCCCGTTCGTCGACATTTGAACAGGCGGGGTGGCAGCCACTGGCTAGTTCCAAATACGAATTTTCATTTTTACTATCGAATAAAATTTGTATTTGGAACGATTTGTAATTGAGACAAATAGAATCATTTCGGACGAAAAGAAAGATGGCCGCTCGGTCTGGAGCGTTGCTATGTCACAAGAATTCGTTTTATTGGTACTACATAATAATATGTGAAGAATAAATAATAGTAAATCCTTTTATTCTAACGTACAACTAATAGTTGAATGAAACATCAAAAACTTTTAATGTTTTGCATTAATTCGCATAGATAAAAGCTCCCCTCCGATTTGTGAAGATTGTAGACGCAAAAAAGCAAGTAGTAAACTAACGGTACTGTGTGTGGGGCATTTTAAATACATACTTCAAAAGCACAGACGATTCTCGGAAGTGTCATCGTCGAATTGAAGAAAGGGCGAGTTGTATGTCCGTCCCTCTCTCACGACTATCGACTCACAAAGGGACGCGAGTAGAATATTTTTCGTGCATCGCTTTATTATGATTCAGTCCGCGAAATGTTTAAATTGAAACTGTATTGTGCGATGACAAATGTTAGAAATTTACTTAATTAAATAGAGGAAGGGACTGAATTACGGTCCTTTCTTTGCAATTTGTTCAAACTGCGTAGCTACTACAAATTGAGGCTTCTTTCTAAAGCTTGGTTATTAATAGGACAGTTTTAAACAAAGCAAAAGCTTTTGTATTGTTTTTCGTCGACATTCTTCTACTCATTATTGAGTTAATCTAAGCGCGCTTAAAGTATTTCATTTCATTTCATATAAATTAAGGATCTCTAGAAATAACAACTACATGTCGAGAACAAATACACGCGTAATAGAAAAAACACCTAACTACAATACTTCTTCATAACATTTATACGTTCTTTATGAGTACTTACATACATGTGTTTTAAGGAGTTTACCTATAATATATTTGTAAATGTATTAAGTACTAAATATTGTTCAAATTAGAATATTTTAGTTACAAATAAATTACTTTTTGGTAATGCATATTATAATATTATTAAAATACGGCTATCACTCACGTCATTTGATCGATATTGTCGACCCAGGTTTCGAGCACGAAGACTTCCTCGCGATCTCATCCCGAAGAAGAGCATCGTACTTGCTTCTTCTTAATGACGTGAGTGATAGCCATAATTTAATTATAATATAATGTCTAATTCTCAAGAAAACTTTAATAATAGAATTTATATACATGTCACGTCACCATTGAATATATTAATATATCTCATAAATACTGTTGTTTTTTTTTCTCTCTGAAACGTTTGATCTCGAATCCCCCTAATTGATAGTGATTATATAGTCAAGCGTGGTAAATACACCTGCTGGGAATTTATTAAACATAGGTACCGAAGAAGTTGTCAACTTGTAGCATTAATTTTAGAAAGAAGGACAGTAACTAACTTATAGATAAAATTAATAACTGCAGTAACGGAATTATCATCTAGCACTTTCATTTGATCACAACTTTTCATATTGCTATAGATTAAAGATTTGTAGATTTGGCGCCCAACACGGGACTTGCGGTTAAGAGAAATAATACTTTTGTCTGTACCAAATTGAATAGCGCATTCATATTCAATACATAATGTAATTCTATTAAAATAATTGAGTTTAGCATTTCAATTTAAAGTAATTTTGTGCGTAATATAGGAATTTTATATAGATAGTTATTTTTTGCACTGCAGACAATTTATAAATATAAAAAATATACGACAAGTCAAAGAAGAAACTTCAATTATCTTCAGTAATAACGACCGCAAAATGTTGATACGGACCGAATGGCATTATGTGAGGCATGTTCAAGTAAAAGGCAATAAATTAGGTGTTTGCGCGAGTTCACGGTTGTCCTGCAAATCGATCCGGCGAGGCTGGCCGCAGGCTGCACGGTCCGCGAGTGTCGAGTTACTACCGGATGCGGGCGCGGAAGCGACGCCGGACGCCCGCCATCTTGCTTTTGCTCTGCGCGCGCGCACCTCTCAGCCGGATGCACTTTGTTTTTTCTTTATTTGTTCGAATGCGCGCACGAGCCTGTTTTTATGGATACTTGTTAAATAGGGAAATTACTTTTTTACCGTCTTCGTGAGACCAATTCGATTTCGGGAGCTATTAATTTTTTTCTGATGATTGGAACAAATGGTTTAGTTTCGCTTGAATAATTGAAGTGAGAGTATTTTCTTCCTTTTCTTATGATAACAATATGTGTCGTTTATTTTAAATTGAACACATCAGCTGCGTTTTCATCATTCAATTAAATTTATATGTTATGAAGTTAGAAATAAAGAAGAAATTTCATTGAAAGAGTTCTTGTTGACATTGACAGTTTAGATAACTAAATGTAGTCTTATTGTTGTCGGGTACGCAAAAAACACACCATAAAAGGGCCAGGTAAAGACTCTATTGTACTTGGGAGCTTTGCAAGCTTTGCGCAAGATTCGACAAAAGCTGCGATTTCGCTGCGCAGGCGCACAATGCGTGATAAATTATTTGCTAATTTAGTGTGCAGATCGCAGCTGGTGATACGAGGTATCCGAACGACGTGCACTTTATTTCAAATTTAGATTTATTGAACAATCTTTTACAAGAACTTTTACCTGCATTAAACTTTAAGTCTTTGTTAAAGAGATACCGTTAGTAAATTGCGTTATAATTTCTAAATTTAACCTACAATTCAAATCAAAATCGTTTATTCACATGGGCCCCAAAGAGGCACTCATGGAAGTTAATGACTACTGCCAGATTCGCAAAATTACAGCCATCTCGAGAAGTAGTAGTTAATTAGGCAAATAATTCTTCAATATTTTTATTTTTGATAAGTAATAAAAAAAAAGAATTATATTCATTAATTTTTACCTTCAGTAACTTCAGTGGTATAACCTGAATATTCAATGTAATCATAATATTTCTACAAACACTAACCAATGTAATTTCACTAGAACCCAGCAATAGGCAAGATTACCAGTGGACAAAAAACTAATTATAAAAAAGAAAAGGGAAATCTTGACGCGGCGTAATTAAAGAAACGACTGAACGGCAACAGCTTTGCGGGAAGAGGACGGAGGGAAATGCAACGTCGCATTTTCGCCCTCGATCGTTTTCCCGCCCCGCCCCGCGGTGACTCATTCAACCTTTCGCGAGCCTCTGAGTTTGGTGATTTTGTGGAAATAGTTGCCAAGTTTTGAGGATTTTTCAAGTGGTTATTGGTATTGAGCTTCTGTCTCGATGCTTCGTTGCCGATTAAAGAGGCTTTTGGAACGATATTATACGGGAAAAAGTGTTGTTTGGATAGATAAGCATTGTGTTTTATTATTTCCTTACATTATACGTTATTTTGTATACCTTTTAGTCTAATTTGGCACTCATATTTGCCTGTTATGCAGAAAGAATGATATTTGTATCTATGAGGTTTTTTTTTTCAAGATTGTGTAACGAATGATTGTTTTAGCATCAAGTATATTTAGTCTGTGAAGAATATTATAATCCTAGACAGTGTAACAGTAACTTTTTCTATGAGTTTACGTTTCGTAAGAGTTTCCCGTGATATCATTTTATTTAGTTTACGTTTTTGCATTCACAGCCACTAATTTTATTTTGGTAAATCTATTATAATTTTTAATTTTGATTATTTTTTCTTTTTTTAATCATTACGCTCCACTAACCATGTATAACATAATTTAAGAAACGAAACTGAAAATAAATTCTTTAAAACGGAACGTAACGTATATAACCTTCAAATAATAAGACAAAAGCTTTTATTTTTACCTCTCTGATGGTCGCCATCCAGCATGTTGTCTGTGGTTCTGAAATGTGACTACACACTTACCTGGAACAATAAAAAGTCTGATAAATAACACTGTTCGATATTGGTCTGATGAATTTTTTAGGTCGGCAAAGACAATTGATCGAGTGAAGCGAGATCTTAGTTGACTTGGGTGATTCAGCACATTGTCCGTCCGTCCGTCCGTCTGTTAGGGCATCTAGCGTCTTAACAATACAAAGAAATAACTTCATATTCTCAGAAAATACGTAAAGCTATGGCCCAAAGCCAGAAATGGCAATTGAAATAAAAAAATTATTAAAGGAGCCCATATACGTCATTGGCAAGCAAAAGATTTTATTTTCTTGTTGGTTTTGTAGAAAAGAGCTTAACAAGTAAAATACAAAACCGTGTTTTAAAAAAAATCTGTGTTGAAAAATAATTTGGTAGGCCACCAATATCTCTGTTATTATATCTATTTTGACCCAGGGTCAATTTTTAAAACGGCTACACATTTAAAGCTGATGCTTACGTATAATATTTGTTATATCCTGTACTTGAACAACTAATACAGAAATTTGATAATTATAAAACAAACGTTTTAAGCAATTAATCTCAAAAGCTTTTATCCATTAGGCGCGAGATCTTAGTTCGGCGCGAACGACGAATTTTAATCCAAAACATAACCTCGATTTTTCATAGGGCCGCGATGCAAAATTTCGTTGGATCATTTCTATTTGTGTATATTACATTTGCCTGTAAGTTCCTTGATTAATAGGTGATACTTTTGCACATAGTTTACATGTATGTCAGTTTGCTACTTAGTTAGATGGTAATCTCTGAAATAACTAATCCGAATCTTGTTCAAAAAAATACTACCTACATTAACCGTTCGACATAACTCAGTTTTACCGCGAAAGTAAAAAATGGCGGGCTCAATTCTGTTTTATTTAAAACTTGTGATTGTTCGAGTGTTAAAGGCAAGCAAGAGATAACCCTATTGATTTTATCACGATGTTGATTTCAACGGAAGCACAAGCTTACTGATTTGAAATGGCGACATGGAGGCACCATCACCGCTTCAATTAATTTACATGTAATTAATGCAAGGGGTGAAAGTAAAGTCGAAATTTTACAAGAGTAAAAAGTACTATCTATAAAGTAAGAACTGTGTAGCTCCGATCGTCTCTATCACAACATAATCGCGTATAATGGAACAATACAATAAATCCATCGTTTGCAGCTGACTATCTAGCATATGGCTAAGCCAACTGTCAAAAATCACCAACACAACTTCAACCTCATTCCTAAGGCTTAAGGTCTATATCGTAGTATCAAGGAGTTATTTCCTGATGGTTACCTGCCTCACAGCTGCCTACCTAGCGCGTGCGATAAAAGGTTACGTTGAAAGACGCAAAGAAAGGTCACTCGATCAATTCTCTTTGGTGCACAGCTGATGTTAGAAAAAAGTAGGTGTACGATGGCAACATATGCAACGTTTATGTCATCTCGGAGTTTTGCCGCGAAAGTGAAAAAATGGCGTTGATTTTGTATTATTTTCCTAAATTTGCTTTCTTTGAGTCTAAATTTGTAATAATAAGGGATTATTAAATGTTAATTGTTTATCAACGTGCATGCACCATTATTACACATTAACACTTGAAAAGTCACAGGTCTTGGAAAATTATACAAAATTAGCAACGCCATTTTATCATTTTCGCGGCAAATCTCCAAAATAGTAGTTCTAGTAAAGTTTCTACCACTATAAGATGACTTGACTATGACTAAACCATGACACTTTTTGACTTTGCTGTGACGAGACTCAGACAAAATAAATCTAAGTATATTTACTAAAAAAACCTTCTCCATTTAAATACTATGTTTGTATAAGAAAACTGTATAAATGTTGTTGCTATTTTGTGTTCAAAATAAATATTACGTTAACTAAACTCTTTTTTAGTCATGAGACACTCTAAATGAACCTTTCATGACCACGGCCTATGCAACTCAGCAGGAACGTCGTACAAAAGTTTTAAAAATCGATTTGAAAATGACATGTAGCACCTATTCCTTGTTCTTAAATGAAATTACTAAAAATAGTTTTATCGAGCTTTTATTTTCAGAAGGATGTGAACATCGTCACACATTATAGATACACCTAGGTTAATACAATTATTGTTAAGGAATAATTAAAAAAAAATAATGAAAAAAATGCGTCGCCGAGTTTCTTGCCAGGTTCTTCTCGAGATGGCTGTAATTTTGCGAATCTGGCAGTAGAGTCATTAATTTCATGAGTGCCTCTTTGAGTCCCATGTGAATAAACGATTTTTATTTTATTTGACATTAATTGTCACTTAAATAATTAAAACACAAATAATATTACATTACACATAATGTTATAAACGATACAGAGATCTATGTATGATACTAGAATTTTAAGAAATAAATCTGTTAATATGCATGTCAGTTATAGAAGAAAGATGAATCGATTAATATTAAAAAAGGGTTTAGAAAAAAATATGCATGAAAAGCAAATGTATAATGCCTAGTTATTGTGAGTTCTAAGATTATTGACAGGTTGCTGATTGCGGCGCGTGGACGAGAACTATATCTCTGGTTTTTTTTCTTTTTAAATACGAGGGTGGCGGAATTTGCAGTAGCTTGTCTATGGTTCCGGTGTAAACATGAGGGGGACTCATATCATGGCACGTGCTTGTAAAAACCCGTACTGTACGATTTTTTGCTGTTGTTGACGGCTAGTTATGTGCAGTCTGTCAGGAAAGTGTTAAATCCAAGGATTTTGGATGTATACAAACCGAAAAAAAGGTTTGTCTCCTATATCGATGTTAAAAACGTTAATTTATTAGAAAGTACTATTTGTGTTTGACTCCGCAGATCACGTGCATTTAGCCAGTGTCGTGGAATAATAAATATTTGAAGTTTATATTATTTTCAATTCAATAAACAACTAGTCATAGTCAAGAAAGCAGTTAAGGTTTTACCGCTAAAGTGAAAAATGGCATGGTTGATTTTATAATATTTTCCATAATTATAATTATTCAAGTGTTAATGCGTAGAAATGGTAGAACATTATCCGATAATAGATCGTCAACGTGCATTAGTCTAGGCAAATTATATAAAGTTCAAATATGTGTTTTGCTTACGCTCCAAAACTCCAATAGTACTCTACTCAAATACTAGCAAAGTTTTTACCACTTTACTTAGGGCACGACTTGACTATTACTGGACTGTAACTTGTGACTAGATTCTTTTAATAGTAAATAATAGTAACAAAATACTTTTTAAACATTTTATAACTTGACACTGGCTGAATGCACAAAGATTGCAAATCCAAAATTAAAAAAAAACATGCGGGGCAGTCTTTCGGGACTGCCAATAAAAGTGAAAACTAAGTAACTTAAGTATAGAACTAGAAAGAGACAGATGTCAATAGTAATGGAAAGCGTTCAGTGACGATGACACGAGTTCCATGATTTTTGTTCATCCAAAAAGTGCTCAACGCGCCTAAAGAAGTTTTCACTTCAAAAAAACATACACTTACACATTCTAACAATGAGATTAATATTTTATGTCATTAAAAAATCTAAATAGATTTTTTAAAATGATTTTGGTAGTACTTATTTAACTACTACATACAAGCACAAATTCTTATATAACATACGAACAACATCACAAAAAGTGTTTAATAGAAAAGTTCCCACAAAAACGCATCCTTTTGACAACAGAGATCCTAACGTTCCGTGCGGTGTGCGACCCATAGAATAATTTCTACCTGGCAATATCATAAAAAGAGGTCAACGAACTCGTAACAGCTGCTACTTTTCAACATGGCGGCCATTTATGTCAAAAATTAATAAATGCATATTTTATACGTATGATGGATTGTGGAGCGATTTAGTTGATCGACTACTTTAAATGAATACAGCGCATGCGCTACGCAAGATGTCGTTATTTGACGTTGTTTTAAGGATATGTCATTACAATTTAAAAATAGAACTTAATTTTGTGAATTAAACAGTTTATGTGAGAACTAAACAGCTGAAGGAATATTGTCGCTCCAAAACTCCAATAGAAGTTCTTGTAAAATATTTACCATTTTATTAGAGGGCATGATTTGACTATGACTGGACCTTGTTTGGCTGTGACTTGTGACTAGGACTTCTATTATTAAATCACACTAATATAATAAAGGCGAAAGTTTGTGAGTGTGTTTGTTACTTCCTCATGCTCACACGGTTGGACCAATTTTGATGAAATTTGGTATGGATAGCACTATTTTTATCCCTAAATTCCCGTGGGATCGGGACTTAAGCGGATAAAACCGCGGGCGCAGCTAGTATGTAATGCATTTGAAATATTGTTTTACTTGACACTGGCTAAATGAACAAAACTGCAAAGCCAAAATAAAAATAAAATTCAATTTTGGCTTCGCAATCTTATGCATTTAGCCAGTATCAAGTGATAATATATTTCAAGTGTATTTTAAATTAAAAGCCCTAGTCACAAATTACATTCAAAGTCAAGTAAAAGAGTCAAGGTCCAGTCATAGTCAAGTCATGCCCTAGTAAAGAGGTAGAACCTTTACTAGTACTTTTATTGGAGTTTTGGATCGAAGGCGAAAATCACGTTTTTTAACTTGTATGATTTGCCTACACTTATGCACGTTTACTAAGTATTAACGGTTAATAATCCACCATTATTACACATTAACACTCGAAGAATCACAGGTTTTGGAAAATTATACAGATCAACAACGCTATTTTTTCACTTTCGCGGCAAAACGCCTTCGTCTCCTCAGTAATTCTAGTACTTAAGGGATAAGGGTGCATTCAGACTGTGAGTAATGAACTAAAATGCTCATTTATTTTGCACACTTGCCCTGATGCTAACGCGAATGCTCACTTTCAAGCATTCGCTCCACTTGTTTAACTTTAATAAGCTTTAACTTTGACCTAATTGTGGTAAAAACTGTTACTAATATTATAATGCCGAAAGTTTGTGAGTGTGTTAGTATGTCTGTTACTTCACGCTCAAACGGTTAGACCAATTTTGATGAAATTTGATATGGATGTAGCTGACACCCTGGATTAACACATAGGCTTTTTATCCGGGACTTACGCGTATAAAACCGCAGCTAGTAAAACATAAACTATTTTACACTCACAGCCTCACACTAAGTTCGATGACTTATGTCGTTGGTGCTGGAAACATTCATATCACAGATACAATCACACCCAGAACCAGACAAATTTTCCTTGAGGAGCAAACATTGTGATTCCACCGGGAATCGAACCCGATACCCGTTGTTTAAAAGGCGAAAGTGCACCAACTTAGCCATCAGGCAGTTCATTATTATTAACCTCAACGTTTCGACCATATAAATATATCTAATTTGTATCTAATACATTATTATTGTGCTGGTATATACGAACATGATTTAATTAATAATTTAAACGTAAGCAAAGCTTAAAAAAACGACTTCACCGCTATATGGGACCACCTCTGAATTATAACCTACCAAACAAAAAAACATACATACATAAAAAAATACAGTCGAACGTAAAACCTCTTCATTTTTTGAAGTCGGTTAAAATTAAAAAAAACTTAACAGAGCATTGAATTTTAATAAATTTATAATGAAGGTACACTCCACTGCACAAATGAAAAACGTAATTCATTTGTTAATGACAACGCAAACAATTGACAGCATATGCGTATCAAATGTCTGTCTACGGCGTGTTATAATAAGAATTAAAATATGTGGAACGATTTTAATAAATATTGATGCTTAAAATTAAATAAAATTGAAGTTTTAAAACTAGCTGCGCCACGTGGTTTTAGCCGCGTTAGTCTCGAACCCACGGAAATTCCGTGATAAAAAGCATTACCTATGCGTTAAGCCAGGGTGTCAGCTACCTCCATACCAAATTTCATCAAAATTGGTCCAGCCTTCTGAGCGTGAAGTAGTAACAAACATACAAACACCTAAAAAACTTTCGCCTTCATGTTTTTTTACAGCAATCTAACAATCTAAAATACTGATTTATAGTTTAGAGTTTGTATTAATAGAAATAAGGTTTTACAACCTAGCTGGCGCGTTGAGCAAGTCATTGCCCTCTGTGCCATGGGTCCGGATTTTGATTCTCAGTAGGAGCTTAATTTTCTTACCCGAGTGATATTTGTGCTTTTGGTTTTAGGTGCTATTTTGTGTGTGATATGTTAATGCTTCCGGCACCCACGATACAAGTCTTTGAACTTAGTGTGGAGCTGTCAGTTTGAATGCGTTTGTTTGTTCTTGGGTCAAGAGATTGTTATGCCCCTGCTTTTTTTCTAGGTAGCATTGTGTAAAAGAGAACTGATTCAAACTGAATTTGCGACATTTGACCGACACTTCTACAATTTCAACTATTGTAGAAATAGTTCATAGAAAAGACATAAACGCGTGCTCCATTTTCTATGAGCTTTCTACGTAATAATTACTTGTATAATTGTAAAATTTCAAACTTAAAAAAGTTTTTATGTAATTTTTCCAAACATAATAAAAGTAATAAAAAAAGATTCACACACACGTTAATCATCTCTTCCGTCGTTTTCAATGAAACGATAAGTAAAGTAACCCGAATACAAACATGCTGTCGCCAAGTGTTTCCCGCCTAAAAAATAAAAAGTATAAATCAAATAAAGGTGCGTTCGTGACAATGTTTGAATTTGGAGCAGCGGAAGCGTTCGAAAACCGGAGCTAAATCATAAATTACAATTTAAAGTTCCCGCCGGGATAGAGTTACGCGTCGATTGTCGAGTCGATTTTGTTTTTTTTTTCTGGTGTGGAATTACGTGTGCATTCTGCCAGATTTTACTACTGCTAGCAAAAAAAATATATAGGTATACTTTTGTACCACCTTTTTAATACCCTGTCTGTATTTAATAGAAGAATCAGGATACTTATTCAGTGTAACCTTTTTATACATATATATCCTGAATATTTGATTTATCTTTAATTATAATTTTTGTGAAATATTTTTATCCTCTATTTAGCGTGTTTCACTATTGAATAAGAAATAATAATAATAGTAATATACGACTAAGCCAACATTTTGATATATATTTAAATTTTCGAGACTTTTACGAAAAATCTAAGTATGTGACGCGCTTTTTCCACTTTTTTTTAACTTCATTAAAAAATAAGGATTTTTGACGTTCAGGCTTAATATTTGACTTTGATATATTTTGCAATGATCGTTTCTATCGACATTTATACACATTCCCTAGAATACAATATAATAGAAACAAAGTCGATATCTACCTCTTTTTTAAGTACATAGGGTCATTAACACTTCTTTATTATCACAGTCGGCCATCTTTGAAACTCGACTCAATTGATTCTCACCCCTATCTCCGTGCATAAAAACTGCAATTACCTATCATTGCTTAGGTCATAATAAACTAACGTACCCCCGCGCCAGTTCTGAAAGACCCTCATCACATCACAAAGGGTTAATATCGACAGGTCTGAATAGCTTGGTTTTTTTGCAACCAGTTTTGTAGAAGTATTGAAAAACTTATTAATCTGTTTTAACATTTGTAATATTAGCAAGAAAGAAAGAAAATACATTTATTATTAATATATATTTGTGCATATTAAAAAAAACAGTATTTTATGTCTAAAGCCCTCTAAAGTACCCTGTATATAAGATTCCCAATAAAGTTAAATATATAATGCAATAAAACAAAAAACTTCGCAGGCAAATCGAAAGGTCTTCACTAGTTGGTTAGATAACTACTATAAATAGACCTCTCAATTGCTTCACCCTGTGTGTGTTCAGGAGTCATTTTATCTGGTTATACCGACCAGTACAACAGACCTCTCATTGGTTTCAACTTGCTAGCATTCAGAGGCCATGTAGTCTAGTTAGATTAACCACTGTGACAGATTTCTTATAGCTTCCACCCAGTGAGCGTTCAGGGGTCAGGTTGACTGGTTGCTGTGACCATTGTAATAGACCTCTCCTTTGATTCAAAAGCTGGAAGCGCTGGGGTCAAATTGCGTTGGTTAGTGGAGGGGTAGCTAGGGGTCGTTAGCCTGCAATTGTTCAATGAGTGGCGCAATGAGCCTGTATGTAAATAAACGCGGGAAATGGAGAGGTCACGATGATGTGAGGGTTGAGGTATCATATTTTTTAGAGATCAACATTTTTTTAATTGAGTTTTTTTTTAAATAAGCGCCTTTATTCTTTTCCTGACGATTGTGGTATGATTAACTTTATCTTTAATTATCAATATCTTAAGAAAAGAGTTCAATAAGGATTTTTTTATATATTTAGACTCTTCTTTTTCTTTCCTTGCCATAAAACATAGCGTGATTATATCTGACGAAAAAGAGGGGTGTTATATGTTTGTAGAGTGTATGTATGTCCGTCGTAGCTCCTAAATAGCTGGACCGATTTTGATTTAGGTTTTTTGTTTGAAAGGTGGCTTGATTGAGTGTTTTTGACTATGTTTGGTAAAATCGAAGAAGCCGTTATCCACATAGTTTTGGAGGTGTTTTCAACATTTTGATTTTTCCACTTGTAAAAATAGCTGCTAGAAATAGAAATGACATAATGAAAAAATATCAGTTTTTCACCTGAAGATAGTAAGGTATTGGGTTCTATTTCCGGCGGGAACACAAGATTTCTACCCAAGGAACATTTAAGTTTCTGGTTCTGGTTGTGATTATGTCTGTGTGATGTGAATGTTTCCGGCACCCATGACACAAATCTTGGTGTGCATTTGTGTAACGTTTTCACACTCACACCCCGTGAGTGTGAAAGCGTTTACATTAAAAAAAAACCCATAGAATAATCATAAAAAACTATACAGAACCCTCTAACTATCAACACGCACTTACTCACCGATAGCCATCCCTCTAATCTAGGGTGTGCGTTCACTAGGTTACGCACCCCCCAGGTACGCCTCTAAAGCAACGTATGTACCAACCCTTAGTATATAGGCACCTTTGTAACTAGTTTATATGGGAAACGCGTATACGGGGAAAGTAAATGAAATCTTTGTGAAGGAAATAGCACAATCCTAATGACTATGCTTTTAAAATAGATACATCAAAGTATACAAGTAGCATAGACGTTCATGTTGAGTTTTGCCGCGAAAGTGAAAAAATGGCGTTGTTGATTTTTTATATGATAGATAGGCAAGCATTTGACCACCATCTCACCTGATGGAAAGTGAAGAAATAAAAGAAACAGTAGTCTAGTAGGACTCGACTATGACTGGACCTTGACTCTTTACTTTATTTTCGCTTTGACTTTGACAGTTAAAGTGAATTCCGTTGGTACTTAGATACATAACTTGAACTTTAAAAACATATTTATATATAAAAAAAATGTGACAGATAGGTAAGCATTTGGCCGCATCTCACATGGTGGAAAGTGACGAGCTCAAATTGAATTGTGACTGATAGCTAAGATTTAAACTATACTGTAATTTTTGGTTTAGTGGTGTAGTATAGTTAATAAACATAAAATAAACGCTTTCACACTCACAGCCCCATACTAAGTTCGATGACTTGTGACGTAGTGCCGGAAAGATTCACATCACACACACAGTCACAACCAGAACCAGAAACACAAATTTTCCTTGTGGAGAAAACTTGTGTTCCCGCCGGGAATCGAACCCGAAACTTAGAAGGCGAACGCTTACCTAACTAAGCCAATGGGCCGTTCAGTTAAGTAAGAGTTTACGCATCAAATTAAAAATATCCTGTATAAAATGTATGAGCGCGAAGATTAATTACTTCATACACTTACGATGCATCTAAACCAATACCATACACGTTTCACCTCAAAGTATTCAATCCATTATAAAAGCAAACCTTTTCATTTAAAAAGTATTTATATAAATCCTGCATTCCACTGCGGGCGGGCACACGCAGATTTATAGGTTACCGTGCAAGGCCTGCCCTAGAAAAGGGGCGGAGCGTATATAAAGCTATGTGCCGACTGACGCATAAGTCGTATACGTATGAATATATGGAGTTACGCTTGTGAAAACCCCGGTTTAAACAAGCTTTGAGAAAATATGTTAAGTGTTAGAGCAATGTTAAAGATTTCTAAGTGACATCGTAGTGTTTTTTTACATCGTTCGCTCTGGGGCAGAGGTCTTGATTAACTCAGATTATAATTTATTATTAATAATGTACAAAAAGTTTTTTGTTGATGTAGTTAAGTGCTTGTTTCGAAATAAAAGTAGAAGAAGCTTAATGTCATATTGAAATCGAAATTTAATCAACTCATTTATGATAACAATAATGCGTTTTTTTATTTTTGTATGTATATACTTAATTTTGCTTAAATGCGTGAATGTAGCGATGAACTAATGTGTATTATTTGTGATAACTCGTATTGTATATTTCGACTATTTACTAAGAAGCCGGCCAATTGCAAGGCATGTAATAGTGATATGTATACAATAGATTTATGTTATTTTCTATCAAGCATTAAAAAATTTAACGTGACTGCTTAAAATTACAGTTAATTTCTTTATACGACTAGCCTAAATTATGAACAAATTTGGTGTAAGGCTAACAGTAATGAAAAACGATCACCAGTATCAATATCAAACGTAATTATTATTAACTCAAAAAAAAATCTATAATAATAAAATCGTATAAGTATAAACTTTACCGTATATCCTACATCTAGTTAAAAACCCTACCGTATTTATTCCGACGCGTGCAGAATTAGAACTATAGGGGTGGCGAGGGGAGGCTTCACGCTGCAAGGCACGCGTGGGCTCTAATGAACTGGATGAATGTACCTGATGCGTGGATGAACACTGCCAATGTTTTTATTTTTATTTTTTATAAGGGATGTTGCATTGACGTTTTCTAAAATCCTTTTAAATCTTAAAAAACCTCATTACAAAAATTTTTATTACATGTTTAGATCAGCAATGTTTTGAAAATTTTCAAAATTTCAAGAATTTTATTTTAATTTGTTTCCATTCAGCTCTCTGACAATTTAAATCTCAAATACTTGATGTGCAACATTTTAAACCGTTTGTGAAATATTTCAAGCTCACAGCTCTACTACCCAAGCAAAAAACGACACTAACATTTGTGCATAAAGTTAAAAATGAGATTTTCAAAATCAAGATGTTTTAAATATGTGTTAAAAGCTCTTAACGAAGGCGTATATGTTAACGCCACTGGCAAGAGAGCTATGCGACGGCACGCACAGCTTTATCGTCGCGTCGGTGCTTCTGTACGCACCCTTAGCTTAGGCACACATCGCTCGATGCGGTCATTATGCTGTGCCAGTTTTTATTTGAAATGTGTTCATTTTTTTAAATTAAGAAGCTTCTCTAACTTAGAGAATTAAAAATTAAAAAACAAATTGTTCCTCATTATTGATATGTAAGTTTTCCATTGTCAAAACTTTGAAAAGCGAATAAAAGATTTCAAATGAGATTTGCATAAACTTGAATTGACAAAAGCAGCTGTATAATATTAAACCCATTATATACATTACTTTAATTATATTCTTCATCAATATTGCATCACATTATTGTAAATTTAATTTAAGATGGACGTTGCCAATAAAAATAACAACCGCAATAAATAACTGGATCTGTCCAGCCAACGTTACAAAACCCGATTTTAATGGCATTAATAAAATGCATCTAGTTCGTGTTGGTAATGCGTAGTAAGGGTGCAACGAGGCACCCCTCACGCATAAACGCACACACGCACCATTTCTATTATGGAGCTTACGCGAAACTAGGCCGTGATTGGTCGGTGCAAGTGCGCATGTGTGCGTACCTGTTTGGCTTGACTTGACAGGGTTGTCGCCACCTAATTGAGGTTTTTAATACTAAAATTGTGATAAGAAAATATATTTTACCCGTTTGGTATCATTCTTTACATTTCAGTAGTTGTTTCTTAAGTAAATACAATAGTAGGTGTGCCTGTTTCCTAGGGTCTAGCTGGGTAGACTCCTGGAAAAAGACGCCGACTCTATACTCTTCATACCACACTTGACTCTACACACTTAAATTAAAACAAAACAGTGTACAAGGATTTTACTTAACGAGTCGTGTACAGAGAATCTGAACATTTTGCAAGCCACTTTTTTTTTCTATGAAAACTATTTATAGAGATATCTCATTTCAAACACGTTGCTTGTATGACAAAGTATTCATACACGTTACAAATGTAATGATTTAGCCAGAGTGTCAATAAATTAAGAATATATTTAAAGTGTATTACATATTTCATAATAGAAGTCCTAGTCACAAGTCACAGTCAAACTCAAGTAAAAGAGTCATGGTCTAGTCATAGTCAAGTCAGTAAACTGGTAAGGACTTTACTAGAGCTTCTATTGGAGTTTTGGAGCGAAAATCGCGTTTTTCAAGTTTGTATGATTTGCCTACACTCATGTAGGTTAACTAAATATTAACGGTCAATAATCCACCATTATTACAGTTTAACAAAAGCAGAATCACAAGTTTTAGAAAAAAAACGCATTTTTTTTACTTTCGCGGCAAAACTCCAATCCTCATGTTAATGATACCAGAAAAAATATTCCAAATACAATAAATAAAAATCGTTCGTAAATTAAACTTTTTTTATTTTTCTATTCGGAGGCAACAACCCTAATAGAAAAGAGGTCGTAGTTATTTATATACCGCGTATAGCCAGTATGAATTAGTTGCGTGCAATGGGGTAGCTTCGCTAGGAAAAAGTATTGATTTGTTGCACACAAACGAGCTTTAGAGCCGCGGGAATTTGTAAAGTTGTCTTGGATTCTTCTGAGTTTTAAATCATAGAGAATAAGATATTATTTAGTTTAGTTTGTGAGATGTTGTGGATATGGTATTAAGAATTTAGAATGATAATGAGATTAAAATGTTTAAATAAGTTTTTAAAATAATTTCAATGTTTTGATTTTTGCACAGAAACGAGATTCAGAACTGCGTGAATTTGCAGTGTTTGTCTTAGATTTTTTTCAAGTTTTAAATGCGCCTTTAATTCTAGAAAAAGAGAATAAGATATTTAATTTAGTTTCGTTTCGTGAGATATTGTGGATATGGTTCAAAGATTTTAGAAATGTAATGTGCTTGAAATGTTTTAAGTAAAGATAAAAAAATTAGGACTTTATTTAATTTAACTTAATCTTCGCTGTTTTTTGCATACACGATGAATACAAAATGGCCGCAACTTCTTTTGCACATTAACATGAAATTTATATAACTTTTATGAATGCCTCGTTCGATAGATAAACATTAGTTTAAAGGGCCTCCCTAGTATTTCAAGGTATTTGATATGCCAATTCATTCATTTTCATCATCAGTAACACGGGAGAAACCGCGGGGATGAGCTAGGCGTACAATCCTTTTACGGTTTTAAAGCAAAGTTATGTATAGTAGATTATGCAGATGAAGGAACCGGTCCCGCAACCGACTTTTTTAAATACATCAACGACCACTGGTTTGATTCTCTATTTAAATATTAATCCATCGACAAAAGACATTTATTCTTTATGTTTGATGCCAGTTTTGGTCGCCGTCTTTTGTTCATCCAACTTGTTTTGTAGTATCAAATATATGTATTCATACCTCTTTGGACAGATATAATATAATGTATCATAATCATTTAAAATAAATGTGATGTATTAAGACTATTAAGTTTTGCAGTTTTATAAAATAATTTAAATCGCCATTTCAAGACATGCTTAGATTTTTTTTTCAGTACAGACACATTTTTGACCGCTACTTGGGTTCGATTCACTCATTTTTTAAATTTCGTAACAAATGGAAACCTAAATTCACATGGAACACTTACACTGATGTGGAACAAAAATCAAACGAATACTATTTTTACCTGCCTGAAAAATAACAACACAAAACAGGTTCAATTATTTTAACATAACGTTACTGGCCGTTTAGAAAAGTGCCGTTGTGTTAAAAAAAAAAGTTTCAAGGCTATATTTCGAAACTACTTTCGAAAAGTTTTTATTGTTAAATTAAAACTTATAGTTATGTACTTTTTTATACTGATATATATTTATTAAAGTGAGGATTAAATAAGCTTTAAATGTAGACGGAAGGACAACAAAAAACCGAGGAGCTAAGTGCAGCTGCCGTAGTGTACAACAAAAAAGGTTGAACGATTCGGAGAGACTGGCTGAATGATAGACAACTACTTTAAAAATAAATCCTGTTGAAGCACCTTTCATATAAATAATGAAGTGAAGCAGGCTAGATTGGATTTTCTGTTTTTGTCTACGTCAGCTTTATATATATATATATATATATATATACTAGCTTTTGCCCGCGGCTTAGCTCGCGTTAAGAAGTATTATTTTAAAATTGACAAAGTTTCATACAAACTTTCATCCCCTATTTTATCCCCTTGGGGGTAGAATTAATCAAAATCCTTTCTTAGCGGATGCCTACGTCATAACATCTACCTGCATGCAAAATTCCAGCCCGATCCGTCCAGTGGTTTAGGCTGTGCGTTGATAGATCACTATGTCAGCCAGTCAGTCACCTTTGAGTTATATATATTTAGATATATATATATATATATATATATATATATATATATATATATATATATAGATATCCCTTTACGGTAAATGTTGATCAGACGCGACTTCACGCGAGCACTTTGTTGATCCAAAAATTCATGTTGATCCGGCGCCTTTTGTTGATCCAATATGCATCTTTGGTTACTAATGTGGCTCCGACCGGATCAACATCTACACTCCCGGGACTGCTTACTACCGTTCGCCGAAGTTGATCCGATATACAAATCCACCTTGCGATAGTTACGGAAAACGTTGATCCGATTCAAATAAGCCAATCAGAGCACAGCAAACGATAAGATTGGCTGAAAGCAGCCGCGACGTTGCCGTTTCGTATCTTTGTCCGTCACAAGCTACAGATTGAACGGATAACTTAACAATTCGACAACGCCACGACTTGTACCGAATTTATGGTGGTCAAATTGAATGCCAGCCCATATGAAAATAAATATGAACTAGAAATAACTACACATAAATGTAGTCGAGGAGCTTGGTACGATACCACCACCACCTCCGCTGCTTCCGCCTCCACCTCCATCATGCACAGACCCTGCTCTCCACCTCCACCACTGCTCTCCACCTCCACACCAACGGAGACAGTGGTGGAGATGGTGGAGGTTGGAGGATGGTTGGTGATGGTGGAGGTGGAGGCAGCGGAGGTAGTGGTGGATGCACTGGAGTGCAGTGCAGTAGGGAACGCGTGAGGACAAGCGAGGCTTACGTTAACGGCAGGTGATTATAGTGGGGGATAGTTTGGCTAGTAAGTCAGTATCGATACTGACCATAAATATGTTACTACTTCATTTGAATAAGCTCTAAGGTAGATCTAAACTGGGCGTGCCGCATCGAATTGCAAAGAACAATTGCAAAAGGAGATTGAAACATATCAACAGGAATAAGAGTTCGTATTTGCATGCAATTTATGCAAACACACGCCGTGACAGCAGATATGTCAAGTTGCATTATGCAGAAGTTGCATCCCAATACGTACTCTAATTCCTATTGACATGTTTCAATCCTTTTGCAATTGTTCTGTGAGATTCTATTGCAAATGTTGTGAACTGCTCGTTGGCTTAGTTGGGTGGCGTTTGCCTTCTAAGCAGGGGCTTAGAAGGCAAACGCCACCCAACTATCGGGTTCGATCCCCGGCGGGAACACAAGTTTTCTCCCCAAGGAAAATTTGTGTTTCTGGTTCTGGTTGTATTTGTGTGTGTGATGTGAATGTTGCCGGCACCCACGACACAAGTCATCGAACTTAGTGTGGGGCTGTGATTGTGAAAGCGTTTAAAGCGTTTTATTCGATGCGGTCTTAATCCTAATCCGGTCTCCCGGTCTAAATCATATTATCACGTATCCATTACAGCTTCTAACTTCTAACGAAACTTCGTGCAAGTGTTATATTATTTTGATTGAGATTGAATCTTAAATATTATTTTGATTGAGCTGGAATCAAAACTTCTGAAATTTTGTAAATAGGTATGTAGGTATGTTTGGTCTTTTTAGGTAGGTACTTACTAAAATAAAATAAAATAAATAAATATCCTGGACATTTCACACATATGTAGTCCCTGATCTCAAACTAGGCAAAGCCTACTGTACTAGGAATGGAGGCCTGAGAAATACATATATAATTAGGTAGTTGTTTAAGACCAAGACACAAAGCAAATATTCGTGTTCGCCACACAAATGTTTGCCATGGTTAGAAATCGAACCCACGACCTCAGGATCCGCATTCAGAGCTACCATAGAGTGAGACAGACCACAGAGCCAAAAGGCCAATCAAATTGTTGGTTATCTATTTTTATTATTCTGATTCAGTTTCTGGCAGGCAGCACTGGTGAAATTATGGCGTTTTTGCTGCTCCTTTTGTTATTTGAAACGCATAGTAAGTAGGTACTACGTACACATACCTAAACACAATCACAACTCTTTTTTCGTCCGAAATTAAAAACTTTTAGCTAGGTACTAGGTATTTAAGTAAGTCCTTATTAGGTATTATAAAGTGAATATCTATTTATTACCATATGTATCGATTAAATGAGGTAGCGCGTTTCCTCTGAAGCGGTCTCTAATACGCCCCCTTCATGTGAGCCGATCACATCCAGCCGGATTAACTCATTAATACAATACCATACAATAACACCCACATAATATCAAGTTTCTGAATCGTTAAATAATCAAATATGGGTATGGTTAATAAAATGCTCACCATCATCTTCTGATTTGTCCATGACAAATGAACAAAATAACACAAATTCGCTCGTAACTAACGCATCATAAGAAAGATGCGTTAGTTACGAGCGAATTTGTGTTATTTTGTTCATTTGTCATGGACAAAGCAGAAGATGATGGTGAGTATTTTATTAACCATATCCGTATTTGATTATTTAACTATTCAGAAAATTTATAAACTCATACTCATTTATTGATAACAAAAATAGTTACATGTCGAAAATGTTATTAATTAATTCTTAATTATAAATAATTTATAATCATAAAAAAGACATAATAAAAATAATATGAATTAAATATCAGAATAATAAATATAACAATGTCAAACAAATTAAATTACAAATACACAAGATTACGCAGTATAATCACTGTAACGTTCAATAAAAAAAAATATATATATATATATTAATAATGTTATTGGTATATCGGTAGCTTTTCTACGTTAGTACTTAATTTTTAGGATTAGCATACTTCAAGTACTCATCCACGTGATAGAATGCCTGGTCAACAAGCCATCTTTTAAGCTTGTTTTTAAATGATGACCTTGAGGGTGCATCTCTGACCTCACTTGGCAGACAGTTGAATACGGCCGGCGCCATGACGTGCACTAGTTTGGCCGTCTTTGCCAGCTTGCGCGGCACTGTTCGCAGCCGGTGAGCGTTCCGCACACGGTACTTGTGCCCGTCACCCAGTCGAGAGTACTCCTCTAAGTGGTCCCTGGCGTATAGAGCTGTCTGCAGACAGACAAGTGACGGTAAAGTGGCTATTTTCATGGTTCGGAATAATGGAACGGCTGTTTCATCTTGTGCCACACGCACTATTGCTCGTACAGCTCTCTTTTGCATCCTGAAGACACGCTCCCAATCGGCAGCGCGTCCCCAGAGCTCAACGCCGTATTGAAGTAGAGAGTGGACAGATGCAAAGTAGCAATTCCGAACCATGCTAACAGGTAGAACTGCAGACACGCGCCACAAAGCAAAGCTAGCTCGACCGATCTTGTCACACAGATTGCCTATGTGCCGTTCCCACGTGAGCCCGCTATCTAGTTGAAAGCCCAAAAACGAGGTGGTTTGTGTGGTATTATGTGGATGTTATTGTATGGTATTGTATTAATGAGTTAATCCGGCCGGATGTGATCGGCTCACATGAAGGGGGCGTATTATAGACCGCTTCAGAGGAAACGCGCTACCTCATTCATAATCGGTACATATGGTAATAAATAGATATTCACTTTATAATACCTAATAAGGACTTACTTAAATACCTAGTACCTAGCTAAAAGTTTTTAACCTCGGACGAAAAAAGAGTTGTGATTGTGTTTAGGTATGTGTACGTAGTACCTACTTACTATGCGTTTCAAATAACAAAAGGACCAGCAAAATCGCCATAATTTCACCAGTGCTGCCTGCCAGAAGCTGAATCAGAATAATAAAAATAGATAACCAACAATTTGATTGGCCTTTTGGCTCTGTGGTCAGTCTCACTCTATGGTAGCTCTGAATGCGGATCCTGAGGTTGTGGGTTCGATTTCTAACCATGGCAAACATTTGTGTGACGAACACGAATATTTGCTTTGTGTCTTGGTCTTAAACAACTACCTAATTATCTATGTATTTCTCAGGCCTCCATTCCTAGTACAGTAGGCTTTGCCTAGTTTGAGATCAGGGACTACATAAGTGTGAAATGTCCAGGATATTTATTTATTTTATTTTAGTAAGTACCTACCTAAAAAGACCAAACATACCTACATACCTATTTACAAAATTTCAGAAGTTTTGATTCCAGCTCAAATCAAAATAATATAACACTTGCACGAAGTTTCGTAGCTGTAATCGATACGTGATAATGTGATTTAGACCGGGAGACCGGATTAGGATTAAGAACGCATCGAATAAAACGCTTTAAACGCTTTCACAATCACAGCCCCACACTAAGTTCGATGACTTGTGTCGTGGGTGCCGGCAACATTCACATCACACACACAAATACAACCAGAACCAGAAACACAAATTTTCCTTGGGGAGAAAACTTGTGTTCCCGCCAGGAATCGAACCCGATAGTTAGGTGGCGTTTGCCTTCTAAGCTCTTCTTGCTTAGAAGGCAAACGCCACCCAACTAAGCCAACGAGCAGTTCACAACAATTGCAATAGAATCTCACAGAACAATTGCAAAAGGATTGAAACATGTCAATAGGAATTAGAGTACGTATTGGGATGCAACTTCTGCATAATGCAACTTCTGCATAATGCAACTTGACATATCTGCTGGCACGGCGTGTGTATGCATAAATAATAATAATAATAATAGTTTATTCACAAAAAACATCGGTACTTATATCTACAGACATATAGTAGGTATGCTCAAGTAAAATTATTGTTGCATATGTACCTAATGCAGAAATACAGTAAAAAGAATCTATTCGTTATAGGAAAGGTGAAGCTGCTTGAACTGCAATTACTGTCTGGTTAACACTGACCTCATACTAGGATTCCCTGTGTTATGAGGATAAATTGCATGCAAATACGAACTCTAATTCCTGTTGATATGTTTCAATCTCCTTTTGCAATTGTTCTGTGCAATTCGATGCGGCACGCCCGGTCTAGAGCTTATTCAAATGAAGTAGTAACATATTTATGGTCAGTATCGATACTGACTTACTAGCCACACTATCCCCACTATAATCACCTGCCGTTAACGTAAGCCCCGCTTGTCCTCACGCGTTCCCTACTGCATTGCACTCCAGTGCATCCACCACTACCTCCGCTGCCTCCACCTCCACCATCACCAACCATCCTCCAACCTCCACCATCTCCACCACTGTCTCCGTTGGTGAAGACAGTGGTGGAGGTGGAGAGCAGAGTCTGTGCATGATGGAGGTGGAGGCGGAAGCAGCGGAGGTGGTGGTGGTATCGTACCAAGCTCCTCGACTACATTTATGTGTAGTTATTTCTAGTTCATATTTATTTTCATATGGGCTGGCATTCAATTTGACCACCATAAATACGGTACAAGTCGTGGCGTCGTCGAATTGTTAAGTTATCCGTTCAATCTGTAGCTTGTGACGGACAAAGATACGAAACGGCAACGTCGCGGCTGCTTTCAGCCAATCTTATCGTTTGCTGTGCTCTGATTGGCTCATTTAAATCGGATCAACGTTTTCCGTAACTATCGCAAGGTGGATTTGTATATCGGATCAACTTCGGCGAACGCTAGTAAGCAGTCCCGTGAGTGTAGATGTTGATCCGGTCGGAGCCACATTAGTAACCAAAGATGCATATTGGATCAACAAAAGGCGCCGGATCAACATGAATTTTTGGATCAACAAAGTGCTCGCGTGAAGTCGCGTCAGATCAACATTTACCGTAAAGGGATATCTATATATATATATATATATATATATATATATATATATATATACATATATATATATATATATGTGTATATATATATATATATATATTATGTTTGTATATTCATATGTAATTGGCTAGCGTTCCTATATTATCTCCAAGTTTCTTAGCGGTTGAATTGCCTATAATTCCTGAAATTAAGCTACCTACAAGATATCGAGCTTATATGTAAATCAAGTGCTCAAGCCCACTACCAGTGGGTAGCGTTTCCATCATGCTGGCGGAGTACCAGCATTTTGATCAAGCAGTAGCCTCAACCAGGCGAGGCGCTCTGATAGATTTTGAAAATAGAAAGAGCTCCCGGTCCCCACGGGCCCAGTGTCTCTACACTAAACGACTCGAATATGTGACCACTGCCGAGGTTTCCATATTTTCACCGTTTGCGCCGCGAGCCGCTCTGCCGAAGTTTTAAATATAGGCAATTGGTCCGTGTAGCTGTTCACCTAGGCACCAAATACTATGTAGTCGATCTCATATTTAGTTAAATATTTTTTTTTAAGGTCATGATGGAATTTCCATAGATAAAACAGTTTAGTGCACCAAACAAAAGCTTCCGTTTTATATATTTTGTGGAAGTATCGCGAACTAACTATTGCTATTATTTTATGTCAGTTGATGACGACTCAGTTAGCGCAGTGTGCAGGTCTCTGCCCTCTGCGCCGTGGACCCTGGGTTCGATTCCCGACAGGAGCACAATTTTATTTCCCAAAGGACATTTGTGCTTCTGGTTCTAGGTGTGATTTATGTGTGATATGTAAATGTTTCCGGCATCCACGATACAAATCTTTGAACTTAGGGGCCGTGAGTGTGAATGCGTTTGTTTGTTTATGTATTGTAATTAAGGTATAATTATTTGTTATTCAAACTTATTTTTTTTTACTTATGCCTAATTACCTTTATAAGCTGTTTTATTGTCTATTTCATGTTTTTGTTCTTTGTTTATTAAGATAAAGTAGTACTCCTTAGTGCCAAATAAATGTATTTCATTTAATTTCATTTCATTTCATTTAAACTTGAAACTATTCGAATTTCAAAATCGTTTTCAATTATCGATTGCAAATAATACAGTACATATATATAGTTCAAGAGATGGTACTCTATAAAAATGTGTGTTATTTTGGTTCTCATAAAATACATAAAAGGTAATGGCCTAAACATAAAAGCCCAGGTTTTGTTTTCAACTAAATACGCATTTCAGTTTACCTTGGCTTTGTAAAAGCCGACAAAGCAAAAATATCTAAAGCGCGGGAAAATATTCTAATTTAAACACTGCGCTGTTTTAGAAAACTAATGAGAGAGTGGGTTTTCAAACTAAAATGTGCTTTTGAAAGCCTTTTTTTAAATCAAACTCAGTTTTTTTTTTTGCGTAAATTATTTGTTTAGAATCGCGATTTAGACATCTAAATAGTTATGGAGATTTACGAAGATAACTTAAAAATAAATAGGCAAATAAATAGGCAATCCTGTTTGTTTTTGTCAACAAACGAACAAATGCCTTTCCCGTTAACATTTTAATGTTGCTACACGGAACTGAATTTTATTGTATGGAAATAATGGTTATAACATTACAATGATTCTACTTAAAATCTGTATAGTAAAATAATTAATAAATTTTTAATCAGTAAAGGTTATTTTCAACGTTAAAAAAAATATTGGTCGAATGATAAACTGGTAAATATCAATGGTCACGGTCGCGCGAAAAACAAAATATTTGTGGAAGTACCTCTATTTGTCAGTTTGTTGCCTTTTCACAGCTAAGCTACTTAACCAATCTAATTACAACACGTAGATAATTTAAAAAAGGACTAAGGTTTTTATCCCGGTCCATTTCCTGCCAGGCGCAATTAGCACAATTACAACAGAAATAACCCTTTATTAAAAAAATATAATTGAAGGATGAATAATATTCATCTCATGAAATACTAATGCCGCAGCCACACGCGAGCATAACTAAAAAAAAACAATTACGCAACAATTCCTGTTACGCGTAATACTGGCCGCATGCAAGATGCATCATTAATAAGTCGATTCGTGCCCGTTACGTCAGCTGATAGCACAAAAAGCGCGGCCAACATCTGCCGACCCGTGAATCACCGGCCCTTGGCGCGTGCCGCTACGGCAAAAAAAAAGAAAAAATCAAAAGTGTAAACTCCCGCCGACCGTTATAATCGCTCACCGCTGTGGGTGGACTCACGTGTTAAGTATTTAAGCCCGCGTTTTGAGAATCGAACGCGATTTTTTTTTAATAAGATTTCCATAATTCGGCCAGTGTGAATTGCTTAATTCTTCTTATATATTTGAATTTGATTTTCGATTGATTCGATTTTTTTGATTCGTTGAAGCCACCGTTGCCGAAGAATTTTGACTTACCAATAGAACACAAGTAATTCATTTGAATAATGCCCTGAACTTGTACTAGATATATATTTAGATTACGAGAAACAAGGAGTCGTTTCAGAAACATTAATAATGTTTATTGTACGTTTAACAACCAATACGTGCTTTATATGCGCCAAATTACAATAAGCTAATAAAAAAACAATGTTTTACAACTATTCTTATATTATTGCTCGATAAAACTACTGACATTAATCTGTCAAAGGTGAAATAAAATTACTAACGGAGCAATAAAGTTTCTACCAGTTTACTAGGGCATGACGTGAATATGACTTGGACTGGACCTTGACTCTTTTATTTGACTTTGACCTGTGACTAGGACTTTTAATATGAAATACACTTGAAATATATTATTACTTGACACTGGCTAAATGCACAAGATTGCGAAGCCAAAATTAAAATAATAAAAAGGCAATATTCAACGATAAAGAAATATATCGGAGACAATGTAAACAATTGAAAGAAACACAATTTGTCGATTAAAACTAAGTAAATGTATGGATATTGAACAAAACAAAAAAGCTATTAAAATAAAAGCAGCGAGATTTATGATCGAGTTCCTTGCTAATGTTTAATGGTTTTGTTTGCGAAAATTCACAACACTTCTTTTAGGGAGATATTTTGTCATCAATTAAAATTTTTAGAACAGAAAGAAAAAAAATTTGTTTCGACACGTTTAGGAGTACATGAACATCCTACTAATATTATAAATCCGAAAGTTTGTGTGTAAGTATGTTTGTTCCCTCTTCACGCTTTAACGGCTGAACGGATTTGGATGAAATTTCGTATGGAGTTAGCTTATACCTAGGATTAACACATAGGCTACTTTTTAACTCGATAATAGCGGGCGAAGTCGCGGGGCACGGCTAGTAATTATATAAGCTTGACTTTTGTGCTGAGACAAACCCATTACGGCATAGATACTTATTTCTGAGTTGAGTAGTGTTTAAATTTAAACACTACTAAACTTAGAAATAAGTATCATCGTCATAATCAGCCTATGGTAGTCCACTGCTGGACATAGGCCTCTCCAATTGCACGCCACTGAGCACGATCCTCTGCTTCTCTCATTCAGCTCCTGCCAGCTACCTTGCGAAGATCGTCGCTCCACCGAGCCTGAGGGCGTCCTGTGCTACGTTTGCCAATTCGCGGTCTCCACTCAAGAACACGTTTACCCCAACGGTTATCGGTTCTCCGGCTAATATGGTCAGCCCATTGCCACTTCAGCTTACTAATTCGCTGTGCTATGTCGACTGCTTTGGTTCTCTGTCGGATAACCTCGATTCGATCCTTCCGAAATAAGTAAGTATGCCGCAATGGTATTGTCCCAGCACGAAAGTCAAGCACAAAACTTGTGTGTATGTTTTGTTTTACTTGACAGTTACTAAACTGACTGCATCACAGATTACAAACCAAAAAAAGGAAACCTTTTTTTTAAATAAATAAAAATATTTTTATTCTTCTTATTTGTCGATTTTAAGCCCCCTGCAGGATTGTGCTCTACTTACCAATCACGGTATATATATATATATATATGTGTTATATTTTTACACTCACAGCCCACACTCTAATATCAATGACTCGTGTCGTGGCTGCCGGATACTTTTACGTATCACACACAATTAGACCCATAGAAGTCGATTATTAATTTCTCAGATAACCTTTGACCTGTTGGACCCATCTGCCATATACAGGGTCCGAATGCACAATGAAAAATTTGAAACTAAACCAAACAATTAATATTAATACTAATAAAATATTGCTATTATACTAAAGAAAAGAACTTTAAATAAAATGCTCACAATCTGATAAAAATAAGCATGAAACATCCATTAGAGATTGCCAAAAATTACCTTTTAGCAACATAGATACCATGGCTTTTAGAGCTATTAATCTTAGATAATTCGTTCTGTCTAGATTTAGGTCGTAAACAAAAGACTAGACTGAATTATGACTGTATTAATAGCCTAGCATCATCATTGTAAGATTTGGGAACTGAATCATTGCCTATTTTTGAGATTAACAAGGATTTTTAGTCTGTTTATCTTCTAAGAACGACCGCTCAAATTATTTGCTGGTACAATAAAAATAATTTATTGAACAAATGATAGGTATTTGCTATCTGCGAATAGAAAACGTAAATTTGAATTTAGAAAAACACATCACACACTGCACACTATGACACACTAATATTATAAAGACGAAAATTAGTGAGTGTGTTTGTATTACTGCTTCTTGTCACTCAAACAGCTGGACCAATTTTAATGAAATTTCGTATGGAGTTAGATTAACATATAGGTTATTTTTTATCCCGGAATACCCGCGGGTCCGGGACATACACGGGTATAACCGCGGGGCGCAGCTAGTTATAAATAAAATATCATATTTTTAGGGAGCTTGCTATTAATCTTAAGTATAAAGGACAATGGGCACAGACTGGCCGCCCACAATTCTTCCCCATATACAATCGCAGCAACATCGAATAATCACGCGATAAGAAATCGATACACCCGAACACCTTTTACCGAGTTCTACTCGACAATAGGCACTGGGATCGATAAAATAGTAGAGGCGTTACAAGCGCGGGCGGCGAGCGCTGATTGGTCGACCGCGCGCATGCGCATCTGTCGCGCACGTTGCGATCGACGCGTGCCCAGATAAACCGAACATGTGAACATTACTTTTCAGAAAAAAGAAAGACGGGTGTCCAAATAAAGGTGCTCGATGGCTTCTGAATGTAATGCAGCTGAATTACATGATTTGACACTTGAAAGTTGTGGTATTGTTGTCGGGTGCAGGACAGTTGAATGTCTGTTTCACCAAAATGTAATAGTTAAGGTACTAAGGTATAAAAAAAACTACATTTTAACTTTTATTGGTCAGCCAATCAAGTTGTTTTGACCTTTTAGTAGTTTTTTTTAACGGGCGGTCATTTTATTCCCATTGAACTGTCTGTTGGCTTAGTTAGATGAGCGTCCGCCTTTTAAGCTGGGGTAAAGGGTTTAATTCCCGGTGGAAACACAAGTTTCCTTTAAGTAAATTTGTGATTCTGATTCTGGTTGTGATTGTGTTTCCGGCATCCACGGTACAATATATTGAACTTAGTATGTGGCTGTGAGTGTGAAAGCTTTTATGTTATCTTATACATGTCGTTAGTTTTTAGTTTTTGTTATGCTTCAATCTGTAGCTTTAAAATGCAAATGAATTTCGCAACGGCAATGTTACTTATTTTTTTAAATAACGGTCTAGTGATTAAAAACTTTAATCTTTTGACTAAACTTAATGTTAAATCTTATATACAACTTTATTAGATAAGACTACGTCTTGGACTGTTTTTTTATGACAGCATGTGTATTTTTTTTTAATTTCGATTGTTAACGGTGTCTTACATAGGAGTAAGTATTGTCATATTTAATTTGTAGTCTTGACATAATTTGGCTACCTTGATAAAAGCTACTAAATTCGGTATAAGTAATTAAATATACATTTTATTATAATATATCTGTCTTGAAAACCTCATTAAATATATTACACAATATTATCAAACATGTTGTTTTTTATTAGAAAGAAATTTAGATCTTCTAATTATAGAGGATCCAAATATAATATTTAAACAAAAAAAAACAAGTTTTTTAACTTAAAAAATATTTTAAGAATCCACATTCTAGTTTTTAAAATTACCTATTGGTAGGTCCGTGGCAAAATATGCGATTAGTGAATTGCTGTCTGTTATGTCTGTTTTGGCGATAACACCTATTAAAAAAAGAAACTTTTAGAAAAAAAGTTTTGTTCTTCTAATTATAGAAGATCTAAAAAAATTGTTCAATAAAAAAAGAAGTTTTTGAACTTAAAAGTTATTTGAATCCCACATTGTAGTTTTCAAAACTTCAAAAAATTGACATTTGTATTTACAAAATATCTCATACAGTATTTTTATTTTTGAAATTAATAATATCATCTTCTGGGAAATATTACACTAAACTAAAAAAATAACATCTATTTAAAAAAAGAAAATATTTCAGAAACGTACGAACCAACAGAACAGCCGCCATCTTGAGTTGCACTGACTCTATCTAGAAATGACTGTTCATTCAACCAAACCTAAAATAATGTACCTAATTCCAGAACCGAACAACCGTTTCCCCAATTCTACCCAAAAGCTTTACGGTGCTTGTTTTAAAACTAATTTGCTCAAGTTACTTCGAAGCCGGTAACTTATAATCGTAAATTAAGGCGAGAAGATAGCTTTCCCGGAGAAAAGTTTTTTCAGCGCCTAAAAGGTATCCTATTTTTTATTATACGGCTTTCTTTTGCGAGTTTATTTATACGTCATTAACACTACGGCTCCTTCATTACATCTAAATAAATATCTTCAGTATCTAATAAAAACTTAGTACCTAAGTACTCACGTTTATCTAGGTATTTAGTTGCTATAATTAAGCAACTTATATATTACTAGCCGTGTCCCGCGGCTTCGCCCGCTATTATTAAGTTAAAAAGTAGCCTATGTGTTAGTCCTAGGTATAAGCTATGTACATTCCAAATTTTATCTAAATACGTGCGGCCGTGAAAGCGTGAAGAGGGAACAAACATAGTTACTTACACACACGCACACTTACAAACTTTCGGATTATAAATCCGAGTATATGAGAAAGTATGAGTAGGATTAACTGTAAAATGTTACATAATTACAAGCTTTTATTTAGTTTAAATAAATATGCAAATAAAGATTGTGTGTATGTATGTTTGTTTTCTCTTCACCTTCATGGCTGAACGGATTAGGATGAAATTAGCAGTGTATATATGTAGCTTGTAAGGATCAACACATGGGCTACTTTTTAACTTGATAAACGCGAGAAACCGACGGGCTCGGCTAGTGGATAACAGAATGCCAACTTAGGTACGTACTTATTCTTTTTGGCTGTCAGTTGTTGATTCAATTACGATTCTGAATACGAAATAACTTCTTGTGAAGCATTCATCCGAGACAAATTATCGGAAAAAATTGTTCTTCTGTTTTATGTAAATCCGCAGAATTTTTAGCTGCGTATCTATTTTTATTTTTTATCAAAGCTCTCAAAAATGACAGCATTTGTAATTTCTAGGTGTAGTCTGTTTCACGCGAAGAGAATGTAATCACTACGTTTGTTTCGGAACAGGTTTTATTGTAAAAGTGTAATTTCATATGAAAAAAAAATGCATTTTTCATATAAGCCTTATAGATCGTAATAATAGCAGTATGTTAATAATAATTCTATAAACGAGGTGAGATCTCTTAGTTTTAGCATCTTCTAATTTCACATAGTAACTTGACACTGGCTAAATGCACAATACTGCGGAGCTATAATAAAAAAAATAACATAATAAAACAAAGAACAAACAAATGACAGTTGAATATGAAATAGCCCTAGATGTCTTGTAGATAGGTACAGAAGAAAAGTGCGAACGATCTTTCACGGGCTATTAATTTTGCTGTTGTTTTTATCGCTATTTTATGGTAATCCCGTCCTTGTCTTGTTTTTAATTATAACTTGTGTTATTCTGTTATTTATTATTGTAGATTTTATGTGATTTGATCACTGTGAAATAGAGCGCTATTTTTATATTTTTTAAACTATTCGGTATTCATTTTATATATTACTTATACAAAAAAACAATGATTAGGTATTGTCTCTCCTGATTCAAAATTTGTGTTGTGGGTGCCGGAAACAATCGCGTCACACACACAATCACATTGAAAATCATAAACACAAATTTCCCTTAGGAATACAACTTATCTTCCCACTGGGAATCGAACCCAACACCAGATGTTGTCATATTAAATTTTGATTACTGTAATGTCTTCAGTGATACATGCAAGATAAATACAAATCGACTGACCCCGTGTTTTATGCGTCCAATACTCAATTTTGTTTGGAATATATTTGCTCGCGAGGCACACAGGTAGCAGCAACGTGGAAAAATCCATTTAGTTTAGGAGCGTTAAGATTAGACGATATCTTCCAGTCTCTCTTCATTTTTTCTATCTCTCTTATCTACCAACTCTAAATTCAATATTCGAAGTCGTTAATTCACATGGGCCCAAAGAGGTACTCATGAAAGTTCACTCTACTGCCAGATTCGCAAAATTACAGCCATCTCGAGAAGAACCTGGCAAGAAACACGGCGGCGCGAGGCGCATATTATCAAATTTTTTTAAACACTCCTAACGTCTTATACAGGTATTATATTGACCTAGGTATATCTATATTACGGGTATTGGGTTCGAATACCCGATTTTGTCATATTAAATTTTGATTACTGTCACGGCTTTAGTGACACATGCAAGATAAATACAAATCGATTGATAAATACAAGATAAATACAATCGAGCTTATAGTTACCTATAAGCTCGATGTATTGTAGGTAACTAAGTTCTTTGCTGTATATAGTTTTAGTTTCGTTTTAAGAAATATAGGCAAATGGCCCGTAGATAGAACTTGAAATATGTTGTTAAAAAAAAACTAAAAAAAAAGTCGACTGACCTAAAAATCATCCAATTCGGCCAACGCGTTTGGTCTCTAGAACGCCACAAAGAAAGAAACAAACATACATAGGTTGATAAACACATTAACCTCTTTTGTGTCGCTCAGTTAGGTAAAAAGAAGTTATAAACAAGTCATGATTATTTGCTTTTTCCTTATTCTTGGTTAATATTTTATTATGTATAACTAGCCAAAAGTTACACAATATCGAATAAACAATGAATTTAATTTTCGCAGTTTTTTAGAGGTTCCTTTTCATGGAACACCTCTAACTTTTCTAAACATGTCAGAAGCTTGTATTGTTCCTAAACAGTCCATTGAAACTTTTAGTATAAAGGGCCATTTGAATTACGTATTTCGCACTTGTTCGTAGGAATTTCAGACATTTACAATTATTTATTTTTGTCAAACTATACGAATGTAAATTAAAAATAATAGGTAATTAATAAAATACTATCTCTGTTAGAAAACCTTGCATAGTTTTCAACCATATCTCCGCGATTTTGAAAAAAAAAACAATATCTTAAAAGGCAAAAGAATCTACATAATTATCGAACCAGATCACAAAAATGAACGATAATCGATCGAGAAATGCGATCTGAAGAGGAGAACAACCGGAAATCTGGACATATGAAAGCAATTTTCCCCAAACTGAAACGGAGACGCTTTGCTCACGCTTCGCGTTCGCTCATAAGCTATCTTGATTAATGCCCGTTTTATTACCGATTTAAACTTTTTTAGCGGTAATGGCGTTACAATTTTAGGAATTGTATTGTTTAATTTAACCCCTTTTGCCATAAACGTCGTCATCAAAATCAAAATCAAAATCGTTTATTCACATGGCCCCAAAGAGGCACTCATGATTCTATTGCCAGATTCGCAAAGTTACAGCCATCTCGAGAAGAACCTGGCAAGAAACTTGGCGGCGCATTTATTTTATTCATTTTTTTTTATTTTTCCTTAACACTAATGCATATTTCAAAATTAACCTATGTCTTATAGGTAACTTAGTTTTTTGCTGTATATAGTTTTAGTTTATAGACAATTGGCCCGTAGTTAGTAAATCGGGAAAAAAATATTAACGTATGTTTATCTATATTATTATTATTTGCCTCCATGCGTCCTTGTCATTAATATAGTCGATCGTTTTATATTATGAGACTCTTGAGATATCCACTTACCTTCTTCTCCGTTAACTTCTCGCACCGTCGCTGCTTGCATATCTGGTGTGACTTGTCGTTACGGCAAGGTGCACAGTCGCCGCAGTTATCCTTGCGTTGGCAACCGATGCATTCACCACAACGTTTCCTCTTCTTTTTGGTCTGGGGAGATTATTAAACAAAATCAAAATCTTTTAATCACATGAGCCCCAAAGAGGCACTCATGAAAGTTAATGACTCTAATGCCAGATTCGCAAAATTACAGCCATATCGAGAAGAACCTGGCAAGAAACTCGTCGGCGCATTTTTTTACATTCAAGCGTTTCGACTTTGCCAAACTTTTGCTAATATGCCTACTTATTTTTTTTTTGTGATTTTTCCCGACTTTCCCATAGGCATAATTCATTATTAACTATTTTTCCACACAATATATTTACCTAAAAGTTGGATAACCAATAGATAGTTAAGTGAATGAATGAGATATAATATCACTGTAGGTATAGACTGATGGTTAACACATTAAAGAATACAATATATTTAACCGACTAAACAAAAAAGGAGGGGGTTCGCAATACGACAATTTTTTTTCTATTTGTGTTACCTCATAACTTCTTTCTAGGTGAACCGATATTGATATTTTTTTATTTGAAAACTGATTTTCCCATGTGGTTCCGTTTAAATTTGATCAAAAGATGATGAGTAGTTTTTGAGTTATCCTCAATAATGCGTATTTAATTCATTTCTGATCATGGCTACCGAAGAAAAGACGGTAAAGTCGGTTTTTTATGCTTTGCACGCATTTAAATTATTTAACCGTTACTTTAAGGACAGTAAGTATATTTATATCAACAAACAACGTTTATATATCAGACAAGCTCGTAAACATGTATCGTACATTACAAACACATTGGATATATTAACGGACGAGTTTAAAAAATATGCGACAACTTAACCCAAATGTTTGCAAAATTAAGGGCAATAACATTGCAATTACCGTCCAGACAGCAATTTCTGGCGCGAAATAATAACTTGTTTCGGTCTGCGCCGGCGCATTCAATCGACGCAGCGTAGCGCGGACTGTGTTCTCGTTATTGACAATCGATTTGAGCCAAAAAATAACGGGATAGCTGCTTTTTGCGTATATATCATAATTTGTTGTCATAAATAACTAGCTGAACTAACTTCGTACCGCCAATAAAAGTTGCCTACAAAAATGTGATAAATGAAGAACCGCTCGACCGATTTTGTGCATACTTCACATAAACCATTTACTGAATAGTCCGAACAAAGCCTAAACATTTGGTTTGGATAGCCCGTTCTTGAGTTATAAAATTACAACGAAAAGTGGCATTGATTTTTATATATTATAGATAGATAAACATTGTGCAAATATTTACACAATCCAGGCTATACTAGTGCATCGTATAAATTTTATTAATAATAATTTCTCGTTACTGGCAATCGATTTGAGCTAAAAATAACGGGATAGTTGCTTTTTGCGTCTATATCATAATATGTTGTTATAAATAATAAACATTGTGCAAATATTTATACAATCCAGTATACTAGTGCATCGTATAAATGTCATTAATGCAATGCTATCATTCTATTATCGTAATTTTTTTTCTACATTTCTACCCTAAGACAATTGCGAGAGATTTTTTAGAAGGTTAGTTTAAATTGTGGAGAGCTTTGAATAATATAAATAAAATCAAATCAATGTAATCGCTGAAAACGCTAAACGCTTTCACACTCATAGCCACACACTAATTTCAATGACTTGTGTTGTGAGTGTCGGAAACATTCTCAACCAGAACCAGAAACACATTTTTTTCTTTGGGAGAAAACTTGTGCTCCCTCCGGGAATCAAACCCGATATCTCAGCTTAGAAGGCGAATGCGCACCCATGTAAACCAACGGGCAGTTCAATGAATCAATGAAACTATGCATACATTTTTTTTTCTATACTTGAAAAATACTATTTTATTAATACGGTCTCAAATATTATCTAATTAATATAAATTAAACTATGATTAAATGCAGATATTAGCAGTTTTCTTTATAAATACATTTTCCATGAACTTAGGTATTAAATTCGCTACAGTTCGAAACGTAACAGCTGTGATACGAGAGAAGCCCATCGCTTGACGCAATGTTATTTGAATACCGTTCGGTTATCTTCGGCCGCCATCGCAGATCCGAACAGCTGACGAATATTCAAATATGGAATTCTATTGAATTAATTCTAGCGCAACGTTGTTCGAAAAAGGAAGTACTTTGAGAAAAAAGAGTCAATTACGTAACTTTATATGTTTTTAATTGAACTTTATAAGTGTTTACTCATTATAGGTAATTAATTTGCTTGTAATAAAATTCTAAGTATCTTCATTGAGAAAAAATAGATATAGTTATATATTTTTTCTACATATTATAAAAATGAGTTTAAATTGAAATTTCCTTGTTTATTTCAAAAGTTCCTATGGCGATCTCCATCATCAGACCAGCTTCATGGTAACATATCATTATATTGTCACCGAATACATAAGTACACCAAATTTGAGTCCAATCGGACATTGGAAAGTGGATCTAGATTTGATTACAAACCGACGGATAGACAACAAAACAGGTGAAACTAAATTAAAGCTTGTAAAAAAACTAGGTTGTAATTTTTTATCTTAATTTTATTGGCGTGTAATAGATAATACCCACTTAATATACGTTTATAAGTCGATAGTGTCTAATCAGCAGTCATTACCCGAAGCACTAACTTTAATTCGCGTCTTTTAAGTTCTTATCATATTTAAGTGCAGATGTCTTTTTTTATGTCAACGTGTGGAAAAGGTCTTAGTTTAATTATATCTAAATAGGTAATAGATTACAGGTGTTAAGTTCATTTGCACTGGATATAGCCGTACTATTATTTACTCTGTGGCAATCGTTGGCATATCCAAGTCCTAGTCCTATAAAAAGTACAAGCTAGAGTTTTGGCGCGAAAGTAAAAAAATGGCGTCGTCGATTTCGCATTTGTTTTCTTAAACTTGTGATTTTTTTAATGTTAATGTGTAATAATGGTGGATCAAGTTTGGTGAACGTGCATGAGTGTTGGCAAATCATACAAAGTTGCAATACGGGATTTTCACTTTCGCTCTATAACTCCAATACAGTTTTACTAACTTGACTATGACTGGGCCTTGACTCTTTAACATGACTTTATTTAACTCTTTGTTATATACTAAAATTGCCATATTGTATTACAATAGTTGTTAGTCTTCCTAGAAAATAAATAAATAAATGACTGTGACTGTAAATTGTGACTTGTGATAGTAAAATATTGTACTTGAAATATTTTGTAAGTTGATTAACTGGCTTAACTGGCTAAAACATTGCAGAGTAAAAAAAAAAACTAGTTACTACTAAACATCGGGTACGGGGTTAGCAGGTTTTTTCCCCAAAAAAAATTGTGTTTCTGGTTTGGGGTGTATGTGTAATTATTACCAGCATCCACGATACAATTCTTGAAACGAACGTGTGGGGCTGTTGGCGATTATCATTATTGTTTTGGCTCTCTTAGTTCAGATCTGATTATTGGAGTCCCCACACTAAGTTCAAAGACTTGTAGTGTGAATAACGTACATACACACAATCACATCGAGATCTAAAATCACAATTAATATTGATTTTATTTATATAGCATTAGCCATGCTAGGCAGAACTATAGTCGCTTCTGGCGGGGCTTGAGTAGCTCAGCGGTTAGAGCAATAGGGCATGAGACCCTATGGCCGCGGGTTCAAATCCCGCCTTAAGCGATAATTTTTCCTTTCTAAATTTATCACTACAATTAATATTCTTTGGGATGGAAAATTGTTCCTGCCAGTAATTCAACCCAAGGCCGGCTGGCAGCGTAGAGAGTAAATGTCACTGCGTCTATCTTAACATTATTTTATAAATAAATAAATATACGATTTTACACTCACAGCCCCACACAAAATTCGATGACTTGTATCGTGGGTCCCGGAAACATTCACAATCACAAGCAGAACCAGTAAAACAAATTCCATGGGGACAAAACTTATGTTCCCGCCGGGAATCGAACCCGATACCCCTGCTTATAAGGCGAACACCCACCCATTAAGCCAACAGGCAGTTCGAAATAAATTATGTAAAATTACAAGGAAATTCGATATACTCGTACATCCCTTACGTAGTCATAAACAATTCCCACATTTTCCTAGACCTTATTCGCTTTGACATAAATCAAGTTAAATATTCAGTGTCTTCCGATTTTCTATCGCTTTGTTAGCTACTTCCGCGAACTTACGGATTTTCCCTTTGAGTCAGTAATGAGTAATGGAACGAGTTGACACTGAAAATACAACTTTGGGTCTTATGTAATAGAGAACATAATTGTAGAAAGATTTGGTTGTCTTTGAGCTTTTTTTGCTTTGGATTGTTTATTCACAATGTATAAAAAAGTTTTATGTAACAATAAGTGCGCTTTTAGTTAAATTTTGTAAGAACTGTTTCTCCGATATTTGATCTGTATTTAAGTACAAATATATTTTATACTAGCCGTCCCCCGCGGCTTCGCCTGCAATTGTCAATTTAAAAAGTAGCCTATGTGCTAATCCTAGGTATAAGCGTTACAGCTAAACGAATTTGGAGTGAGGAGAAAACAAACATACTGGCAGATACACTTTCGAATTTAAAATTAGTGAGATGTCATTTTATATTAATAGTTTGTAATTCTAATGTATGCATATACATTATTAAACAAAAACACGTCATCGATAATTGCTTATGTTAGAACCCTATCTTATAAAATTATACTCTTATGGCGTCTTGCTCCCCTGGTATTTGAAATTAGTTTCTTATTAAAAGTGAAAATAATGTGCCTAAAGCTCCTTCACTTTGCCGTTGACTGTCTAAAAAAGCAAACAAATATGTGTATTTACGTTTATAAAAAAAAACAACTCGAAATTATATTTAATTTGACAGTGACGAATAAGAGCGCAAATCATGAACCTATGAATGCCAAAACCGACCTAGATTTTTTTTCTTTAAATTTTGGCTTCGCAATCTTGTGCATTTAGACACTGTCACGTATAATAATAATATATTTAAAGTGTATATCATATTAAAAGTCCTAGTCACAAGTCACAAGTCAAAGTCAAGTAAAACAGTCAAAGTCCAGTCATAGTCAAGTCATGGTAGTAAGAAACTTTACTAGAACCTCTATTGGAGTTTTGGAGCGATGGCAAAAATCTCATTTTTCTACTTTGTATGATTTGCCTACACTTATGCACGTTTACTAAGTATTAACGTTTAATTATCCACCATTATCACACATTAACACTCGAAGTATCACAGGTTTTGGAAAATTATACAAATCAACAACGCCATTTTTTCACTTTCGCGGCAAAACCCTCCGCCAAGGCTATTATTTTCAAATTTAGAACAACATAATATTAATATGTATTTTATTATTGGTTACATGTATTTTAATGTGATTCTAAAGTTGCATGACTGTTATTCAGTTTGACATAACGGTTACAGCCGGCAATTTGGCGTTCGTGAGCTTAATGACGGCCGATAGAATCTGTTATGTTTTTAATTTCACAAAGGAAAAACAACTGGCCAGTGACGACTGGAAGAATGAAAAGAGTAGCCCAGTTGCAATAACCTTTGCTTGCTTTGGTGATGTGAATCTACCGCCATCGTAAACCATGAAGTTAATAAAACAAAGGAGTTTTGCCGCGAAAATTTAAAAATGGCGTCGTCGATTTTGAATTAGTACCTGGATGACCTAGCTTAGCTCGGTTTATTTTTTTACATATTTTCTAAAAATGATACCTAGCTAGATCGATCTATCGCCCCCAAAATCCCCTGCATACTAAATTTCATGAAAATCCGAGATTCAGATTATATTTGTATACATATATACAAAAAATGCTAGTTTAAAGGTATTAGATGAGATTACCCAAAACATGTTATTCTTTAAGTGTTCATGTGTAATAATGGTTGATTAACTTTAATATTTGTAGGCAATTTCTACAAAATTAAAAAACGAGTTTTTTTTTTCGCTCCCAAGCTCCAATAGAAGTTTTAGTAAAGTTTTTACCACTTTATTAGGACATGACTTGATTATTACTTGACCTTGACCTTTTTACTTGACTTTGACTGCTATTATGTAATACTAGCCGTACCCCGCGGTTTCACTCGTGTTAATTAAGTCAAAAAGTAACCTATGTGTTATTCCGAAACCTAAACTATATACATTCTAAATTTTATCAAAATCGGTTAATCGTTACGGAGATACGAGGTAACAAACATTCACACAAACCACACATACACAAACTTTTTCATTTATAATATTATTCTACAAAATATGTAATACACTTGAAATTTACACATTGACACTCGAAAAATACCAAATTTTGGAAAATACTAAAAACTTAACAAAGCCATTTTTTCATTTGAATTTCTTTAAGACCGATTTGTAGGTTTTATGCTGACAGTGACAAAACGGCTAAATATGAAAGCTTTAAAACTTGAAAAAATATAATCAAAATTGCAACAACTTACGGTTAATTACGTAGTAACTTTTAAATTCTCTGTGGGTATAATTATTTACATTACTATTATAAAATATACTAAAACATACGTTCAAGTTGCTCCCGTGGAGGTTTTTATATAGCTATAATAATCCATCATCAGATAAGAATCTGCAAGTCAGTAATGCAGCTGTTTTAACAATTATGGAGGCAATTGAATTATATTAGAGCTTATTAAATAAAGTTAATTATTAGAACTTCTATATTATTCACTCAAGTAATTAATCTTAAGATTACTATTTATTTAATATATGCATTATTAATCAGGTTGTGTTTTATTTTTAGAACTGCCCGTTGACTTGATTAAGTACGCGTTTGAATTTTTTAAGGATTGTATCGGGTTTGATTCCCGATAGGAACACAAGTTTTCTCCCCAAGGAAAATTTGTGTTTCTGGTTCTAGTTGTTATTGTGTAACGTGAATGTTTCCGGCACCTACGACACAAGACATTGAACTTAGTGTTTGGCTGTGAGTGTGAAAGCGTTTATGTCTAGTGCTTGTAATTATTAATTACAATAAAGATGTTATAAAACGAAATCCTGACTTTATTTATTACTGCTAAAGTACAGAATACTTATTAATACACTATTACCACGTTTTAACGTGTTATATATTTTTGAAACGGTATTTGATCTCTTTGTTTTCATAGTCATACCGATTCGATGGTATACGCCAAATTATAATCTTGGGTAATCTGAATGTACTTATAATTTTTTGCTAGATCATTGTTAATGATGTATTCGTAAATATTCTTAATAAATAGATATTCCTAGATATTTTGTCCGAGCGGGGGGCATTGATACGCTATAACACAGGAACACCTAGTATGGGTATCAATGCTGGTTTATAAACCTCAAATAAAAAAAATATTTAAGTACATTCATGATTATTCAAAATACAGATTTAACTAAACTACTTACCTAATACAAAAAGTCATTGGTCGGCAGTGTGCCCAAAATGCTGGGAGACTGAAAGAGTCGACTCGTGACCAAAATGCCGGTTTGTATTTTGCACAGCAATTAAGTCTCGCTGTGCAACAAGGTAACGCAGCCAGCATTTTGGGCACACAACTTCAAATATTATCGAAACAATTTCTGTCTGTTTTCGAATAAATATATCATACATTCTTTAATTCATTCATTCATTTTATTTTCGGTCTATTTTTTGTTTTGTACCTTGGGTGCCATTTTGTTTTTTTATTTGTCTCAAAAAAATTATTAAGACTGCCGGAGAATTGAGACAAATTCTACAATACCATGTTAGTTAGAATTGGTTTGTTGGTTAGGACAATATTAGGGATATGAGAGAACAAACGTATATATCCTTTCTTTTTCCTCCGCCATAGTTAGGTTTTAACTGCAGGCGAAGCAAGATAGGAAGTATATGATGATTAATGTAAAATCAAATCAAAATCGTTTATTCACATGGGCCCCAAAGAGGCAGTCATGAAAGTTAATGATTATACTGTCAGATTTGCAAAATTACAGCTTCAGTTTGACAGAATAGTACTTTTAAAAAGCTTACGCAAATGGTTATGTAGCAAAATGTGTACAAAATGTAACTAATTTCAACGAACATATCACTCTAAGAACACGCTTACACAGATCCTGCATTCTTCTTAGCAAAAAGTGCTTAATGGTAAAAGCTGTATTATAAAAAACGTACTCGTATCTAAATGCTAGAAAAGGTCCAGGATGAGCCACATTCTTCAGCACAAATGTCAGAGTTTCCTAGTCTAAACACCTTTGCTGCACCTGCCCTTTACTGTGCTAGAGATGTGAAGGAGTATCTCGATAGGTGTTTGTATTTTATCGACTCTAGATCGATAAATCATGTTATCGTTTATGCCGATAACATTTAATATAATTTCAAAATACTTATTGCCCCGCTGTTTCGCCCACGTAAATGAAATTAAAAAGTAGCCTATTTGTTACTTCGGAACTTAAACTATATACATTCAAAATTGCATCAAAATCGGTTTATTCGTTACGGAGATACGTGGTAACAAACTTTCACACACACAAACTTTGGCATTTTTAATATTAGTAGAATAGGATAGGCTGCGATTTGTTGGCTCGGTTTGGTCGATACCATTTTATCGATTACAATAATTAATCGATAACAGTTTATAAATGCTACATTATTCTATCCCTAGTATCTTGTATGGTGACTCATATTATATAGAAGTACGTTATATCCACCGATTATAATGGTTTAGATGTTAGTTGGGATGTTAAGCGATGGAATTCTGTAATAGGTTCAAATACCTTTTCAGAAAAAAATGCTTGTAAGGAGCATGTTTTAGTTAAATTTAGAACTTAGAAGTTACGCGATTCCGGGCCTTAGTCTAGAGCTCGGAAGACATAATTTTATTTACCTACTTGTCTATTTATATTAATTAAGATCACAAACAGAGAGGTCAATCACCTATCCGTTTTTGGCAGTTATCTTTGAAAGCCTAGTCATATCCAATTAGTCATATTCTGACAAACTTACTACCCTTGCCCATATCATTACTTACCAATAAGTTATTTAGTAAGCAAACGCGACTTGATAGAAAATGGCATTTTCAATGAAGTGTTCAGAATTTTACTCTTTTACTGATTTTACTTGATCCTTGTCACTTCCTACAGATAAACGGCACGGCAATAAGCAGGATATAATCTTCTAAGAAAATCTTCAGGCTTTAAAATAATCTCAAGACTGTTTCGACAAATAGCTCTTAAACACCTAGAAATAAGCATCATTCCCTTAAAAGTTACCGTGACGCGTCCCCGTCCCTAATTTTATTGTAACACAATTAATTCGCAACTTCGTTAACGCCCAGGGCTCCACCTAACTGCCGACTAATTGCATTCACCCAAATTTCAAAGTCATAAAATTTTCTAAGCAGGACACGCGTAAATCGCCAGACTTTAATTTGTGTTTTAAACGAGAAAGGAAGTTAATTTATTGGAGGAGCGAGAGAATCGGCTAACTATTAAATTTATAGCCGCGAAGACAGAGAGTTCGGCCGTTCCCAAACTCAAGACCGGGAATAAAAACTGCTCCCAGAATAATAAAAGGTGGAATTACGACGAAACTTTCGCTTTTTCGGCCGCTTTCGAATATCCACTTTCTGCGCCGTGTACTCGAATGAAAATTCAGGGAATTCTCATATCTTCCGTCGAATATACAGTCGGCTTTTCGCGATTCCCGAGCGGCTTGTTTACGCAATTCGCCAATTCGTGGGAAGGGAGATTAGTTGTCGTTCGCGATTTTATTGTGTTCTCTTTGAACTCGTGTGTGCGTGGCTACATCATTTGTGCTCATTGTTTGCCGATACGTTTCATGGAAAGCTGCGGGTACAGGATGTCGACAAACGTTTTGTTTGGCAAGTCGAAACAAACCCTATTTTTGCAAGATGATTCATCGGATTATTATCACAATAGAGCTTTAAGCTAAAGTTGCAAAGGAAATATGATGGGACTGACCTGTTTTTCGCTGGATATGTCATCGAGATCCATGGGGCCGGTGTTGATGGGCGGCGCGCCGTGCATGGGGGACTTGAAGCCCGCCGTGGAGGACACGGCTGCCACCTGCCCGCTGCTCTCCGAGCCCACTTCCATGTTCGAACAATCCGACTCGGAGCTATTAGCCCGCATTTTCCGCCTCTCTTTCTTTCGAAAATCCGACCTCGTCGGCGAGGACCCGCTCCCGAAACCGTTCGTCTTCTTTTCATAGTTGTCGATTAACATCGGGTTTTGGAAGTTGGTGTGATGTAGACCGTTCGGTGTGTACTTATCTTGCAGAGACTTCATGTCGAACGGCTCGTTTTTCAACACGTGCACTACTGTTGGGCTTTGAATGTTCTGAATTATACTCCCGTTTTGGTGTAGCAAGGTCCCGTTCTGGTGTAAGATGCCATTTTGTGTAGGGAATGCATTGATAGTAGCGATGTTGGGTTGGTAAAGTTGTATGTGCCGGTCGTCGATGTAGGTTTGCCCGGCGGAAGTGAGCTCTCTAGCTTGTAAAGGAGCGGGTACGATCGGGTAACTTCGGGCGTTGACGGCCGTCAGCGTATGGAATGTAGAGGCGTTGACCGGCGACAGCGTGGTCAACGTGGTGGATAAGGGCGTGACCTGCGCCAGGGTCGTGAGGTGCGCTGGAGACGACGGCGTCGTGAGCTGCGTGAGCTGCGTTAAATGACTAGGGCTCGCGCTCGGCGTCGGGCTCGCCGTCACCGGCACGGGGGTCACGCTCGGCAACCCCGTCTCGGGAATGACCGTCGTCTCGGGGAACGTCTGGAACTGGCTCTGGAATGACGGCAGCTTGTTCGGTATGGGCTGCAGCGTGACAGTCTGGTAGTCAAGCGGGGACGAGAACCCGGCTCGCAGGATGGCGTCCTTGGAGTTGACGGTGATGGGCATTGATTCCCACGGGCGGTACTGCGGCTGGCTGGCGATCACAGAGACGGTGTCGCCGGTGCGCTCGTAATACTCCCAGGCGGGGTCGAGCAAGCGGCCGTCCGCCGTGATAATGCGTTGTTCGTTTTCAGCCATGTCTCCGAAGGTGCAGAAGGGCGGCAGCTGCGCTCCGTCTGCGCCCGCTTCGCTCCGCAGCGCTTCGCTCATCACGTTTTGCCGCGGCGGTGCCGCATTGCGCCCGCACACATAAAACACTTACAAAAATAAGCTCTAAGTCTACTTGTACTGAACACTCGGTACCGCACTGGAACTTGCAATTTGTACTCTCGAATAGTCCCGTCTGTCCTCTCGTTCTACACTTAAAGTTACGGTTATACGGCACACTGGTTTACACTAAACTAATCACAATCGTTACTTTCACTAATAATAAATTACAAAAGTCCATATCGGGCAGTTAAACTTACGCGAATCTTAGTCTACGTTTATAAAAATCTTTGGCTGACTCTTTACAAAATGCTCGAGGAATCGGTTCGTATCAAACTTTAACGATCGATAAAATATTTTGTGCACTCGTTTAACGATTTCTATTATTTTGGAACGTTTAAATACTGGTCGTTGGTAGATTTCTTTTTATTTTCGAAGGCTTTTCTTAGTGTAAATACCGATCACTTCAGACTTAAATTAATTTGTACTGTTTGGGAGTTAGCGTATACTATTTACGATTTTAGCTTTATCGTTAAAAGGTTAAAAAAATAGTGCTTATATTTAGATTTTCGAAACGAAAGATATGACTGGAGGCTTTGGTTTGAGGATTTTGTGTTTGGTGGCTTGAGGCAGCGGCGCATGAGGCTGCATGCGGGTGCTACCCGGGCCGGCACCGATCTGAAAAGAAAAAAAGAAATTCAACATGGCGTCGCTCGGAAGTTGAAATAAAGTTAGCGGTATTTTATGTCGGAGATAATGTGAATTCGGAATGGAGGGAATAAAGGAAGGTGGAAAATTGTGAAGTTATGGCCAGGCTGGGAGCAGACATGTTTACTACGTAGCGTCGCGCAAGCGCCAGCCATGTTTTTGAATGGCGCGCAAATCGATGCAATGGCGCGAATAACCGATGCCGGAAGTTTTGTGGTACAAATTGTGAACAATATTACAATGGAATATAAAGTAGTCTAGATGCTCTTTATTCGTGAAACTTTGGAACTTTGTAAGAACAATATTTGAGTAGTTTTAAACGAGACCGCATTTTGTTTATCATTGGCGTGGCCTTACTATCAAGCATCATACCAACCAAATAAACTCAACAACGTATTAGCATTGCAATTCAGAGAGGCAATACCGCCTGCATAATGGGAACGCTACCCGCTAGTAGTGGGCTTGAGCACTTGAGTTACTTTTAAGCTAGATGCCTTGTAGGTAACCTAGGTTTTTTCTCTTTAGATGTATATAGTATTAGGAAATATAGGCAATTGGCCCATAGATAGAAGAGAAAAAAAAAATTATGTATCAACATTTCACAAAAGCAAAGATTTTTCTAAATATTTTATTTATCTTTGAAAATAAACTATAAAGAAAAAAGTCATAAAAATCCTTACGCAACACGTAATGAAGTATTACAAGATTTGTCTACCACATCATTCCTGGACACTATCAAACAAATTCAACCCCTACCACTATAACAGAAAGCTCAATTTAAACCAGCAGCAATCCCACACCATATTATCTAAGTATAAGTGCGTGCACAAATCGTTAAGGCATCAAACACTACGCAAATCGTTTGCACCATTAAAGGCTGATAAAGCTGGAGCGCGATAATCGCGTTGTCATGTGCCTGTAACGTGACGTCATCAACCCCCTCCCCGCCCCGTAACCTGACCCCGATACGTGCAACCTTTATAAGAAATGCCGGCCTGTTGTGGATATGATTATAATGGATGAATTGCTTCGAGTTTGAGGTGTTCTTTACTCTCTTAGATCAGGTATAGGTAAGTAGAAAAGTGCTAAGCTTGCAGTTACTAGTGCCTTATGCTAAAAAAATGATCGCAATCAGAAACCTCCCTCAGTCAGTTCGATTTTCGTCAGGAATACATATTATGGTTAAAATATATTAATATTAATATTGATTATATAATACATAATACTATTATTTATTATAATACATTCTAATAATGTTAAAAATGCTTTTAATTCTGTTGGTAGAAGCGCTCTTCTGACGCAAGTGAAAGATACAATTCCAGAGTTATATAATTTTATTTGGCAATGTTATGGAAAGCCGTCCAAATTTATTTACAAAAACGATGTTAAAATTTTATATATCTTTATATAATATGTCAAAGTATTTGTTCTCCAATAGAAGAATAAAAGAATATTATCTATCCACAAAGAAAAGTATCCCACAAATATCATATTCCCGAAGCATTAATACCATTAAGCATAATTTCAAACAGTTCAAGTTCAAGTTGTAGTTAACACTTTTAGATCTTCTCTAAGTCATTGCCGAGGCCAACTTCAACTACGACATAAAGTTAGAAGCTTTATAACCCGACTAAATTGAAAAAAACTTAATAAAAACAATTTTTTCTATAGAAAGCTGCTTCGTAAGTTAGTCGAGATACCATAGACGAAGTAAACAAACTAATAATAGAAGGGTACACCAATACTATGCCACGCTCTATTTCGGTTACACTATTTTAAGGGAGTTCTATTTATGAATTGTTTCGATTTAAAACGTTTCTATTTTCTGTGATAGGTTGGACATAATTATTTTTGAACAAACTATTTACGGATATGGAACTTTTAATAATAGAATTAAAAATTTTAAAAAGGAGGTTTTACTATAGTTTTTTTTTGGAGATGTCCATAGTTTTCATTACAATTCGAGAACTTTCTCATTGGAGTTGAGTTAAAAAACGATTTTAAAATTATGTCTTAAACTGGAAGAAATCAAATAAACCACGTAAATATACAAAAATCGTAGGTGTGTACACCTACGCACTCGTATGTTTCTGTATTTTTAAATATTCATTGATTATATCTAATAAAGGATAAACGTAGTCACGTGTATGGATTTCCATATAATAATCCTTTCAGTAGAGTTTTTCTGTAGGAATATATTTATTACTTCTATTGACGTCATCAAATCAGAGCATGGTCGTACTGTTTGTGTATTCGTTTTCTTTTTTTTATTGGGTTTTAATTATCTAAGGACATTGGCTACTATGACGATACCTTTGCACTTTGCTCCAGCTTAAGTCTTCGTGACCTATCCAAGTTTGATTGTCCACTGATTTGTATATGTAAATAATATTACTTGCAATTTTTGACAGCCTTACTTTTTATTTACATTTTTCATGACCATGGATACATAGTCCTTCAGTCGAAAAATTAAACAAAAAATACAATCACGTTTTACAACTTTGTATAATTTGCCTACACTTATGCACATTAACGGTTAATAATCCACCATTATTACACATTATCACTCAAAGAATCGGAGGTTTTGGAAAATTATACAAAATCAACATCGCCATTTTTTCACTTTCGCGGCAAAACTTCTTGACAGCCTTACTATAAATAATTATTGCCATGTTATTAAAACACTGTCTGGTTGTTAATTTTCATTATAGCTATTTATTCAGTGACGTTTTACTACTTTATATTTCATATGGGTTAGCATTTGATCACTATTTCACCTGATAAGTGTTAAAGTGTCGAGAATGGTAAACCCTCAAAAATAGCCCGCTCTCTGATCATTTTCAGTATTATCTTCCACAAATAAGAGATACTCAATTTGTGTAGGGCTTTCTTAACTTCAGTGGCGTTCATCCAGGTCTTCAAAGAAGGAGCTCAAATATCCATGCGATACCATATACAGGTGTATCTTTCTTTCTTATCCACTTATCATCTTGTTATAATTATTAATACTTTAAAGATATTTTTAAAAAGTTTTTTAAAATCAAGCTATTACCAAATATATAAGATACATAGGTAGTACACCAAATTTGAGTCTAATCGGACATCGTTAAGTGGGTCTAATTTAAAGAACGACAGATAGACAAAAGGACCGGTGAAACTAAATGAAAGCTTGTAATAAGGGATCTTCAATAGGATCCTATGGGATATATGACACACTAATACGACCACCAATATCTTCGACGTTTTTGAACAGAAAGCCAAACAGATCGACGGCTAGCGCTTTTTTAAACGTTTTATAGATAACCCCGGACCTTTCCAACCGATACTCTGAATCCACATAAGTATCAAATTACTTATAACATTTGCTTTTGGCCCTTGTGCTATATTTTTGAATTGGCCAATTATTTATTCTGTGACATGGTTCCTTATCCATGTTTTTTTTGACATCTTATTAATGTTTTTTTGACTCGGAGCGACATCTCGAGTTCTACGACTTATGATCTGTTTAGCGGACTTGGATATTAACGCGGTGAGGTATTCATTTCTTTTTTATGCTTCTCGATAGGTAAGCATTTGACCACAATATCACTTGATGGAAAGCTATATGTATACTTGCCTAGAAGATACCTAATTCACTTTTGACTTCCAGATTATACCGTTCGGGGAACATAGACGAGGGAAGTGAGTTCTATTCCTGTGCAGTACGGACGATAAACGCACAAGCGAAACGCTTCGAGTGGACTGGAGGTATGTCAACCATATATGACGTTTAACAGTTTATTTTTTTTGTTAGATGGTAACTCGTGTAATTCCTGCGCACACTCTCCAAAATGTAACCGGTAGAATACCGATAGGCTTTCGACCTTACGATGTCCTATATTATGTCCTGTACTATAAGTATATAATTATTTTGATCTTTTTGTTCTCATGCTACAAAATGTCAAAACTTCGCTCCGCATTTCCAAAGCATGTACTTACCAGTTACCACTCTACAATCAAAAGTGACAACTTCTCAAGGACCAACATTGATAACAACGATTTTTCTAAAGCCGTACATCAAAAGAAATGTCCTTTGTTTAGGGTACAAAGCGAGAGTAAATTGCAACACGCTCGTTTCGACTTTTTCGCTTTTTTCGCTTCCCCTCGAGTGCTTCGTCAGTTTTTCCTCTGGGAAAAGGTAAAAAAAGTTTACGCGTACAATATGTAAGTACTTCATTACTTTACTTAGTGTTCCGTTATTTTGGTATACATAAGTACCCAAGTTTTACGCTCTTTGAATCACTGTCAATAAAACATAGCTGTTTGGCAATGTTGCTTAGTTTTGTCCAATCCTTTACATGTAATTTGGTTTAATCTACGACGTTTAAAAAAGTTTAATGAACGGATTTAAAATTCGAGCGTGACATCACTTTAAAATCATTTCACGTTGCGTCATCAGTGCAGGACAAAAGAGCGATCAGATCATCCCGTCGCAATCACAGGACAAAACTCTTTGTGCCGTCCACAAAGAACGTTCGGCGAAAAAAAATATTGAAAAGCTCACATGAAATCGGAACGCGAATGCATGTGTGTTACATGTCCATGTATAGTCATGCACGCGTGTCGGTGTGCTGCATCATTTTCTATGTGCGAGTGCTTGAGCGTGTGTGCGTGTGATAGTATCTGGGTCTCGGTTGTCAAGGGCGACCGTACAACTGCGCTGCAGCGAAAGCATTGCGCTTTAAGCTCAGCCTGTAATTACACAGCTTATTTTTAGAATCGGATGTAGTCGCTTTTTTGTGCTTGCAGTGTGTTTAGTTGACGCTCGGGTATCCTTGGTCGGTTCAAATATGTTCGACTCCAAGAATCTTGGGTATTTTAGAAATGTTTCATCAAATGATCCGATTTTCTTCGTTTCTTGTTTGTGTATTTCAACAGTTCATCTATCTTGTGATCTTTAACTCTGATTCAGATAACAGTTTTATAACTTCTATGTTTGTATCTTTGGTCATTATTATCTGCACTTCTGTTACATCTGTGTGCTCTCATAAAACTTCTGATATTGTCAGTTTTAAATCCTTTGATCATTCAAATTCAGAGTCATTTACATTATAGTGCGCTTGTTGTACCACAACATTATACATATCAACGGCTAAGAGATAGATTAGAGTTCAACTACTGGCATTAATATAAAAAAAACATAAAAAGCTCTTTTGATTTTGGTAGCCGGAGATTCAGACTGGCGGAAGAATGATTTCTTCAAATAAAGACTCTTCAAACCTCCCAGAAAGCAGTCCAGTAAAATATGTCGATTAAATTTAATAATAATAGACATCAACTTTATACCACTTCTAAATTTGAATTGTTACAATATAAATTTGACAAGTTTTTTCATGTGCTAACCAGCTGTGTACAGAGCAAGACATCCGGCGGCGCTTGCGCATAATACCTGCGCCGGAAACTGATATCTCCGTCAAAGTGATCATTCCATTGATAAATCTAGTAATCTACTGATAGTGTACTGATCGCCCGGTGACACTTCCGACTGGGCGTTGTACCAAAGATTATCCAAAAATGAGTTGGTGACTTGGTAAGCTTTATTTTCTATTTAAGGATACTTTCTTACTTGTTGTGACTAAATTATAAGTTTCGTCCAATGGCTCATTATCGATTAACCATCACACTGGCTAATAAACAATTTAATTAATTAATAAGCAGTTTAAAATTATTTATCTTTACAAGTAAATACTTGTAAAGATAAATCTGGATAATCAATCTGGATAAATATCCAGATTGATTTTACCAGTAGAATTATTCAAAGCGGTATTTTAGAAGAATATTTTTAAATAAGTAAATAAATTTCAGATAAATTAATTACTTAAAATTGCATAAAATACAAACTACGCATTTTAATATTCATACAATTTAACAAGGTACCTATTAGGCACTAGAATATTAAAACCATAACGTACTCATCATCAAATAATATTCAAAACGAATGCTGCGAAAGTCTAAACAATTACCAGGCTTGCAGTGACAGCAATTTCCATCAAATCTCTGAAAAACGTTGTAGACATAAATACAAACGTGAACAAATATAACATAGACTACGACATAATAGACTCGTCATAAAAAAATAGGCAGAACTGAATCCGCGACAGTGTTACCGGCAATCAGGATGATGTACGCATCCTGTGCTCTATATCATTACGCCGTTTATAATACTTGGGCTGATGGGATTGTGTGAGAAGCGTTTATAGTCGTATATAGTATTTGGTTTGATAATTTCAAATGAGGTAGGTATTTATATCTAGATACATGACCAGAGGCCTCATGCTACACTGGTCATGTATCTAGTTGTAGTGATTGTGGAACAAATTCTCACTATAAGAGAAGACCAGGATATCTTTAATATAAGAAACAAAAATATAGAAAACAGATTGGTTTATGAGTTAGTTGATAATTCATGGAATTTGCATTAGAAATAATAATAGATAAACGAAGAATAGTTAAAAAGAACCACATACATAAAAGATAGCAAAACGTAGGCATAAAACCATTTCTGATATTATTATATCAAAAATGGTTTTACTTTACAGAAGTTGCTAAGTGAATGGCCGCCAGGCGCCATTAAAAAAGGATTCAGTTTTAATGCTAAAATATGTACACGGATTATTAAGCAAAGTCATGTGGACAGGTATTTAACAAATGACAGAATTAAGTTCCAAGATGTTGAAACAAATATTCAACTCATTAAGTACTTGATATTTTGTTATTGAAAAGATATACGTATAAAACTGATGAAATAGTCTCCGCAACGACTCAAAAAACATATTAGACACGATTTACGAACAAGCCATCTTAGTTTGTAGACTATCAATCAAATAGACATAAAGACTCGGCACTGATCCTGCGCTAGATAAAATAAATCAAGTAAGTAATGAGACTAACAAATGTATAAACGAAACATTTGTATGAAACGAAAACTATGTAAATTTAGGTAGAAAATTCTCGTATTGGGTTGAAACAAGAGAATTGAATGATAACTCAGCAAGAAATACTCGATATAGAGTTACGGTCGCAGTCCATTCAAGCACTCGAGCCGACTTCAATAGAGACGCAGATGTGGCGTTTTTTACTGCCATCTTTCCCACACTACCACTTTTTTTGATGCCTTAACACCCGACAAACTTAATGCGGCACTTTAGTTTACAGAACCACATTCTCCCAATCCTATTCTGAATCTTATTCTTTTAATAATAGAGGACATAAAACTTTGATTCAAATATGACAATGGTGAAAATAATTTGGTCGATACAGTTTTGTGAAGCATTTTTTGTGTGCACGTCTGCTATCGGATGCGACATCGGAAATTGTGCGTTTTTTCTGCTTGCACCTATGAGATGGAATTGTTTGGAGGAAGTCACATGTGGATGATCATTATTGTATAATTTAGTATTGTAGTAGAACTTTAAAATGTGTTGGAATTCATTTCCTAGCATTAAATGTCATTCTAACTATATCCTATGGGATGTACAATCTCGAATGTATCTCTAAAAATATTCAGTTAGTTATTTTTTTGTGAAAGCAGATAATACATTCATCGTTAATCGGAAACACTTACTATAATACAAAATTCAAGCATAAAGTCAGTGTCTTTACAAAGACGTGACTAATTTAAAGGCCCACAAACTTTGATATGATTTTGATAATTGAAAGTAAAATTTGACTGCTATATTTAATATGATTTTGATAAATCCGTTTTATTGTATGAAGAAGTTGCGTTTTTAAGAAAATCGCACGCGCAGTGACTTCTAAACATCCCCAGAAGAAGGATATCGTATATGTCCGAAACTTGGTCGGAGTATTTTCTTCCGACAATAATACGTAAGTGCCGGTTAACATTATTTTCATGAGTAACTATCGTGAGAGTTATTAATATAATGAGTTAAAGGTACTAATTGAAGTTGCGCTGTTGACGAAGATGTATGTTTCAAACTCAAAATGTATGTAGGGCCTTAAGACTTTAGTACTGGACATTAATAATATAAACGTAAAAATAAAGCAGGAGTCTAAACTTTTGTTTTCTTTATAAGCTTTTTGGATTTAAGCAGATTTACCATAATGACCTTAAAGAGATAAAAATAGTGTAGGTATATCCGTATGGACCTATTTACTTCGTCATTTTAAAATAATCATGCAAACCATGCTTCGATACTTCCAATATAAAAATATCATGATTTACTCAGTTAGAAACTGAACAAATAGAGAAGCGAGCGTTCACCGTCGCGTCGACCCTCATCGAACGAAATATCCACCGCAATTACTTTCCACGAAACTTTTCTCTATACACTGCTTGTTTAAACTTTAGCCCAGACGAGAGTGAAAGTGCCCAAAGAGAGGTGGGTGATATGAAATCCAAAAGAGTCGCGTTTACTCCCAACTCCAAAGTCGTGAGCAATAAGAAGCGGATTATCCTGGAGATAAAGTATGAATCAACTTATAATATTACTTGTGGCAATAATCGGGATATTCGAGAGGACAGAAGCGTTTGAGCGAGACTTAGACTTTGAGACAACATTCATATTTTAAATATTGCTGCAGCTCTTTTATAATAGACACGATTTTTTCATGTTTAAAGATGTTAGAGATTGACTGTCGTTCTGTGACATTATTGATCATTTATCTACGGTTTTATCAACATCTAAGGACCCATGCAAGTATTTCAGAAAATCAACGCGTTTCAATATAATGATCATAATATTTTCTTCTTTACGCTTAAAATTAATTCTTTTTATTTTGTAAAAAGTACTTATTTAGAAACCTGGTATTTTCCTTCATAAAGTTCGAGGCTTATTGACCAATAAGTAGTATCAAAGCAGATGCTATATATTAAGTAGAATAAAAGTCACCAGCATCAAATCAGTCCAAATCAAAGCCACACCAGCAAGCAAAGAGCCGTGACCAATCGACATCTCACAACATAATTGTCGCTAACTACCAATATGTGCCAGAGGAAACATAACTCGCTTGTTCAACTAAAAAGGAAGCATAGCGTTGCACAATCTGACCATACGTAGCGGCGAAATTGGCCAATTTGTTTATTTGTTTTCATTGGCCTCACTGAACTTGAATCCCCATTATCGCATTCACGGGAGGAAGGCGTATTTATTCGATTATTCCGTGGGACCGGGACTTGGAAACTGTCGAGTGTTAATCTTTTGAGTTTCAGCCGGTTTACGCCGATGACTTGTTAATTTGGGGGCGACTGTTGTTATAACAGTGCTAAGAGTGTTATGATGACACTTTTAACTTTGATTTTAAAGGATTCTTTATGATAATTTACCTACAAGTTAAGCTGAATAACGCTTTATTCACGCTCATTACGGACAATATTTAGTATACCGGTCTTTTCTACCTTCTTTATTGACAAAATAAATAAAACTACTATGTTTCAACTGTCCATTGTCAGTGAATTTATTTCAATCACGAAAATCAATCAATGATTGTCATATACAATATCTGTGCGTTCTAAATAATCGAAATTTACTTCATCTATTACTTGTATGAAACAATGATTTGTTGTAAATTTATGTATAGCCTTTCTTCTTCCAATTTAAATTGTCACGATAGGTTTTTAATGTTTCGCCATCTATCACTGATATTATGATTTTAATGTACGAATTTAAATATTACATTTGTTATATTATCTTCAATATATTATGTAGATTAACCTCTCTATTTAGTCACATTCTGATCATAAACTCTTTTTTTCTCGTGCATAATGATGCGAAACGGCACTCATTAATAAGAAACAGACCTAAAATACAAGTTGGTTTCCTTAAAATACTAAGTATTGTTAAACAACGGTTTTAAGTAAGGCTTCTATTGTTATAGAACTAGTAGATGAAGTTGTGACCTAAGTCTTATTTTGATACAATGTATTCTATTCTATATTAAATTAAGGGAATAAGTTGGCTTCAAATAAATATTTACCAAAATAAATAGATTTACGACTTATATTAATTTTGATATAAGAAGCAAATCAACATCAAATTTAAAACTTCGATCTTAGAAGTGTTTGTGAAACGTGGCTTACGCATTTTTTCCAATATTTGGTGCCGTTTTGAAGGCTACAAACGTAATCTTGTATTGGTGCTGAATAAAAGCCTGTAATAAACTAATTTTCTACATCATGCAGCATTTCTTATCAATGACCGTTGAAAACGGCTTCATCAGCGTTGCATGATATATTGACAATTCTCATGCTGCCAATTCGCGGACAATTAAGGGCTAAATTACGTGACATCATGCACATGAGGGACATACGGGTGCGTCACCGAATCATGTATATCCTCGTTTTCCTGCCGCATAGTCAACTTAGCTTATGAATGAATAGCTCCAATGTTTAAACCACGTGCGTCTGGTATGGCATTTCGAATGTTATCACAATAGAATCCTGTTAGAATGAATCACAAATGTTTTTGAGTCAATTACGACTGTTGTCCTTGGATTCTGAGTTGACAAACCAGATAGTCTCTTTCAAAGTGGCAGCTCCAATACGCACACCGAAATTGTAACAGGAAAACGGGAATCGATTTGCAAAAGCACATAACGAAAGCTCTGGCGGAAGCACGCAAACGCGCACAGGACTCGCTTCACGCTCTACTGCTATTCTTTATACATCTAACTAAACAATCCACTAAAAGAAGCGTGTATTAACTCCATCACTTGCACAGTTCCAAACTTTAGCCGCGCGAACTTCGTACCTTCTCCAGTGGCTCGATCCATCCGCGTCCTTTTTTTCTTCGTCTCGCTGCCTCGGAAACAGAACGGTCCGAAGGACGCAAGCGAAAAATAAACAAAAAGGGAATCGTGAGTTCGCGATCGCGTCAGTACGCGTGTCGCGTCGCGCGGGGTATTCGGCGCGCGTGTGTGCGCGGCGGCGGTCGGCGGCGGACTGGCGCGCGCGTCGCAGCTGCCGCGCGGGCCAATGGCGGCTCGAGGCGAGGTCACGTGACTCGCCCCGCGCCCGCACACGCTTGTTTACAAATAATAATAATACGCCGGTGTGGCGCCGCCCGCTCCCGCTCCCGCCCGCCCGTTCAGCGTAGCTCGTAGTCGTAGCGCTACGCACAGCTGTCGCTGCATTTGGCGGGATTCGGTTCGCTCAAAAAGCTTCGATCTGTTTACGAACCTCCGCGGCGGCGTTCTATCGATCGGTACGCAGCATTGTCTTCTCTGTGCGTGCGAGCGGACTTCCTCCTCGTGCATAGCTTCGAAACTCGAATGACGGAATAATAACATCACCTTATAATTATGGTTGACATACCTCTGGTTCGCTCGAAGCGTTTCGCTTCTACGTTTATCATCAGTACAGCGAGGGAACTTATTGCATGTTTCCCAAACGGTACAATCCGAGTGTCTTCAAGTCTAGGGTGGAAAGGTAAGGTATCTTCTAGGTAAGCATCTTCACTTTCCATCAGGTGAGATAGTGGTAAATTGCTTGCCTATCTAGCATAAAAATAATAATAATAATGAATTCGCTCTTTGCGTTCCTCTTACTGTTAGTCTTAGCGAGGCGAAATAGAAATGCTATTTAAAAGGGGTAATAAAATTATGGAGCAATTTTCGCTAAGAGGGTGCGACGTCCGTCCCCGTTAGCGACAGGTTGATGTTTCCGATTGTTTTGCGTTCAGGATGTAAGGTGTAAAGAGGGTTTGAACCCCAGTGCATAAGTTTCATGCGCCCCTCGGTCTAAATCTGGGGCCCCATGGACTCCAAATTATGGGACACTTGTCAAACTCATTTTAAATCGATCCCTTATATAGTTCCCTTCCCTCGTTTGTGTTATCCACATGACTTTCACAGGTGATTTGGCCCAGTTTCTGAAGCCCTTGGATATGACACTTACCATTCACAGCGGCTGCACCCTAAGTTCAAGACGTTAATATCAAACATTTTACGAAGAGCAACATTCTCGACAAGTATACAACAAAAATATATCTTCGAATATGTATAAATACCGGTTTGTATGTGATTTATGCCTAAAAAACTGTTTTTTTTTAGTTTTATACCCACAAAGTGTATTGGGAATAATGTAGTTGAATGAAAAATTTTTTTTTCTTTTTAATTTGTCCTCGCAATCTTGTGCATTTAGCCAGTGTCAAGTAATAATATATTTCAAGTGTATTTTATATTAAAAATCCTAGTCACAGGTCACAGTCAAAGTCAAGTAAAACAGTCAAGGTCCAGTCATAGTCAAGTCATGTTCTAGTAAAGTGGTAGAAACTTTACTAGAACTTCTATTGGAGTTTTGGAGCGAAGGCTGAGATCTTTCTGGCATTTTACAAATAACCCTGTATAATATAGAAAAAAACATAAGGTACAGTAAGTAATCTTCACAGTTATGTTTAACGTAAATCTTTTTTTTTTTTTTGTATAATAGGCAAGAATTTGACCACTATCTCACCTGATGGAAAGTGATGATGCGGTCGAAGATGTGACATGCTTGCCTAGAAGATACCTATTCACTCTTGATTTGAAGACTCCCAGATTATACCCCTCAGGGAACAATGACGCAGGCAATGAGTTCCACTCCTTCGCTGTACGGATGATGAACGTAGAAGCAAACCGCTTCGAGCGAACTGGAGGTATGTCAACCATAAATGGGTGACGTTTGACAGTTTGTCTGGTTGTAAGATGGTAAAATAGGCATGGTGGAATTAACTCATTTAATTCTTGCGCACACTCTCCAAAATGCAAACGATAGAATACCGTTAGACTTTCGACCATACGCCTGTGACCAAGGCTCTGCAATCTGGACTCAATCAGCTTACTATCGCCTATAAGTCTTTTTGCCTGTCGGTCAATAGCCTCAAGACCTTCAAGCTGGTACTTAAATCAATGATTCGATATAAAAACAACATAAAAGCTTTCACACTCACAGCCCCACACTAAGTTCGATTACTTGTGTCGTGGGTGCCGGAAACATTCACATCACACACACAATCACAACCAGAACGAGAAACACAAATGTTCCTTGGGGAGAAATCTTGTGTTCCTTCCGGGAATCGAACCAGATACTCCTGCTTAGAAGGCAAACGCTCAATCAACTAAGCCAGGGGTCGGCAACCTGCGGCTCGCGAGCCACATGCGGCTCTTTGGATGTGATGCTGTGGCTCTTTAGTTCCATACGCAAATATTATTTATTTAAAAAAGTATATAAAACATTTACAACTCGTTTTGAATCGATAAACGAGAATTATGTACCATTTATATCTCTCAGCCACTTGTGTTGTACTCGCTTTTAACCGCACCCCACCCCGCGACAAAAAAAAATGTGGCTCTTTAAAAACTTTGAAATTTTGTAATTTATAATTTTCGACTCTTCCGACTCAAAAGGTTGCCGACCCTTGAACTAAGCCAACGGGCAGTTCAATATGTTTAATCCGTAATTATAATCCGTTAGATGTTTACATACTAAATGCCTAACCATCAAATAAACTTTCCAAAATGTTTATCTACCCAAGCTAGCCTAAAGTTTTAACTCCCAGATAATATATATGATAGATAGATAGATAGATAATTTCTTTATTTGCACACCAAAATAAATAAAACTTACAATGAAATCTTAAATATAACATAGGAGCACAAAGGGCGGTCATATCGCTCAAAGCGATTTCTTCCAGACAACCAAAGGGAGATGATAAAAATATTACAAACAGTGGTGTACCTCGACACGTATTTAAATTCATAAATGTACTTATACATACTTATTAATATTAGATACATAATATACATACAAAAACCTACATAAATAATAACAATATATTATAAACATACACAATCTAATATACTTTATTATATATACATATTAATGACTAATAAGAGACATTCATAGCTTTAACTTAATTGAGAGGGATACCATTTTTTTATTTGTTCTTTAACAGTGTGTAGTGATTGAGAGTAATGGTTGGTAGGCACCACACAAGCACCCAGCTTGTGTTGTAAGCACCAAATAATAGTTCATAAAATCCAAAGCACGCTGTTTATTGGCGTCACAATTTCAGAAGGAACGGAAGAAAGTCACAGAAGGGACAGTAGTTATTACAGTAGAAGAATTTGGGGTAACAGAATCTGGGGTAGCAGTTTTTTTGTTTTTTTTTGTGACAGGCTAGTGTTTGACCACTATTTCACCTGATAGTAAGTGATGATGTGATCGAAGCTGGTAAACACACTAGACCTGGAATACGCAGTAGTTGATATATTAAGTAAATAAGCATTTTAAAAGCACATTGTAAAATGCCCAATTATATTCAGTACAGAAAATATACCTTTTTGTTGAAATTAATTCTCAGAAGTCGAAAACACTTGATAGTGAAACTTGAGTAATAAATAGCATTCGTAGAAGTGAAATGTTCCTAATTTCCGAGAACTGTGCGTAAGCTATGAACCATAGCAAAGGCTTTGAGTTCGCGGTGAATCATCTTGTACCACAGAGCCAATAATAGTTACTGAAGTGGAGAGGCTGAATAGGGAACACTCTATAAACTTACTCGGAAATACCCTGTATACGCAAATATAACATAGTAGTTGAGTTAGTCACTGTTTGCTGAAATTTCCAATGAGTGGTTATTAATTGTTTTGTGAGACATGACGGTGTAGTCTAGAGTGAATAGGTACCTTCTAGGCAAGCATGTTCCATCTTTGGCCGCATCGTTACTTTCCATCAGGTGAGATAGCGGTCAAATGCTTGCCTATCTAGTATAAAAAAAAGTGTTAACTGTTGTTAACATAATTGCAAACAAGTCAATATAATAAAAAAATCTCGACTGTGTAACTGATTTTGATAAAAAAATTGTGTGTGATTCAAGATTATTAATAATAGGATTCAAGAATGGTTTAAAATCAACCAGAATTAAATTAAAACCGAGAATTTTTTTTGAAAATAAAATATGCAATAAAAAAAACATTTTCTCGTGGACAGTTCACTCGGGTTTCGTAAAGTACTAGGCTAACATAAACGTGAAGGAGGTAATAGTTTTCTACCGACTTCACAAAAAAGGAGGAGGTACTCAAGTAAATTGTATTCTTTTTAATTTGTGTTACTTTTTAACTTCCTTCCACGTTAACCGATTTTTAATTTTTTTTTGTTTGAAAGATGTTGCTTTCCATTTAAATTTGATCATGAAATATCGAAAATAATGCGTGTTTAGTACATCTAATCTGATCGAAGTTCCGAAGATAAAGTGGTAAAGTTGGTTTTTTAAAGGTTTGCTTGCGTTTAATTATTAGTAACGTGGTTTACAGGTTACAGGTACACAGGCAAACTTAATGCTATGAAGCATTATCTTTCAGTTAACCTCGGTATATCATGTAGGTTTTAAGTTATAGTACGCATGCTATGGAGAAGCAAGTTTTATTTATTACTGAAACATTTATAGAATTAAAATACTTTACAGCATTTGTTTATCAACTTATCTGTATATATAGGAAAAAAAAGTCAAGTACATTTTTATTATGCTAGAAAGGTAAGATTTTGGCCGCTATCTCTTCCGATGGAAAGCGACAATGCTGCCGAAGATGTAGCGTGCTATTAAGTTACACTACGTATAAAATAACACAAGAACGACTGGACTGGTTTTTATGATCTCTCATTTCTTGGATTTGTCTCCGAATAGCATAATAACTATTAATACATCAGAAAAAGATATTTTTCTCAAACATATTGTATGAAACGGGCATACATACTACATTTAAATAATTTTGAACAGGAAGGATTACGTATGTACAACTTGTTAAAGGTAGACTTGGTACTAGGCAAACATAAACATGAAAGAGGTAATAGCGTTGTTAATACGTTTTTATTATAGTATTGAAGTACTAGGCAAACATAAACGTGAAAGAATTTAAACACCTTTTCTCACGTGGCCTTGCAACATATGTCGAGTTACAGTAAAGCTATAATTAATATGAAGGTACATTTTTTTTTGCAACCTAAATGTCTCATAGTTCTGACTTCTTTCGTGGAACGTTTGTGAAATTCTGAAATATCTAGTAGGAATATAAAAATGACGTACATATAATACTTCTTTATCCGAAAATTATGCTCGGAAAGCCAGGTATAGCCAGCTGCGAGTTTGACAAAGGCTGCTTGCTGGTGATGGGTATGATCGTATGTGTGATGAAGATATTTACGGTATTTGAAATTATTTTTTAAAGTGTGGACAGTGATGATAAATAATTAAACTCAAGCAAAGCTTAAAAAATCCGACTTCACCGCTTTATCTTCGGAACCTTGATCAGATTTAATGTATTAAACACGCATTATTGACTATAACTCAAAAACTAGAGATCAGATTTTGATCAAATTTCAATGGGACCACATGAAAAGCACCATCTTTCAATAAAAAAATAATCATCAAAATCGGTTCACAACGAAAGAAGTAATCAGATAACTTATGAAGTCGGTTAAAAACGAGAACATCGTCAATGTAGTCCACAGAATAGCATTATTGAGAATAACTCAAAAACGACTAGTCAGAACTTGATCAAATTTAAATGGAACCAATTGAAAAGCAACATCTATCAAACAAAAAAAAAATTCACAATCGTTTCACGTGGAACAAAGTCATAAGGTAATAAATAACACACAAAAAAAAATACAGTCGACTTGAGTACCTCCTCCTTTTCTGTGAAGTCGGTAAAAAAGGTTTAATCGGTGTAGTTTCTACAATCATAAAGTGTAGGCGGGAAAAGTCGTTATAGTAAGAACTGAATCATCGATACTTAGTAAGAGTTGGCTTACTTTGTATTTATCTTTTTTATTGGTAAGTAGGAAAAACTGAGTATTCGACAAAATAAGAAAAATTAAAAAAGCTACTGAGGGCATTTGTTGTGTTTCTGTATTTTAAATATATTCTTCCTAACAAATTATGTTTATTAAAAATAAAAATGGCAGACTTCAATTTTACTGCTAGATACTTTAGGGTACAATATGAAATTGTACCAAACATATATTTTTAAAACTAGTCATTCATATTTCCTAAATAGATACGTGATGCAGAGCTCGACGAAAGGACAACAACCTTTCGTACTCAAGCAATTTTAAAGTCTGCAATATCTATAGTAAGTAATTTAAGTTAAAATTTCATGTTCTTCTACTTAGTTTCTATCTACTTCTAAATGCTTAAAAGCTGCAACGCAGACCTTCGCTCCACATTAAAAATGTAAAAGATTGCAGTGCGTGCAAACCTCATTCTTGCACCGCCAATTTCAACGCTACAAAAGTGCGTAATATCGATTACTGGGCCCCTTGCCCCATCCTGCGTCTCGCTCGCACGCCTCACGCACGCTTTCGAAAACAATAAAAGCGTAAAAGCGAGCGCAGCGCGAGCTCCACGACTTTGCGCGGGAAACACAACCGCCATTTTGTCGTTTTCTCCGCGAGATACGACCTTTTACGACGTTACGCGCTTCCCCCGTCGCGGTTGCCATGACAACTGATCTGTCACACGCATAGAACATAAAACGCAAGCATTGATTTTTTCCTCGCTTCCTCTTTACTTTTACGCGTGTAGAGAGAGTTTCTGCGTGAATTTTTACTTTTTTTTTGATAGCGTCGTCGTGTCATTTTTGGCGTTTGATGCGAAGTGCTTTCTATGTTATTGTGGCTCGTTGCTTGGTTTCATAAATTAAATTTGTTTAAGTTTGTTTTTGGCTTTTCTGCGTATTTCATTTTGATTCGGGATGGATTTTATTTAAACATTTGACAGCAACTTTATGGGTTTAATATAAAGAATTAATATCGTCTGACGCCTGATCTGATATAGATATTTGTAGTTTTGTACCAAATGTTATATTGCAGGTTTTAGTGTTGCCATTATCGATAAAGAAATAGAAAAGACTTTTTATACCAAACTGAAATCCTTATTGTTAAGGCTCTTAATTTGAACTCCTTTGAAGCCGCCCACTATGTGCACGAGTGCTTTAACTAATTTTATTTTTTCTTTCCAAAACTTGTTTCTGGTATCAAAAGGAAGCACTTCAAAGAAAAATCGGGTAACGTTGATAAATACCGTACATCGAGTTAGCATAAGGGAAAATTTGTTAAGGTAGGCTCGGCCCAAGGGTGAGGGCCCAAGGGTTGCGTCTTCATCCCTTGCAGCCATCTCAAACTCGCCCCCTCGTTAACTTGATAGAGGGAAAATATGTTGTCTTGTGGGGGCAGTTCCCGAGTAAATCATCGGGAAAGCCTGCGTATATTTTATTTATTTAAATGCAGAACGTGTTTATTAAAAAGACTTCAACGAGCGCTGGTTGAATATGGAATGCAATTTTGATATTGGATCATGTCATTATTTAGGGTAACATTCTTTTAAGCGACTTTTTTTTTACATTATTTTGCTAAAATTAACGGTTTCACGCTCACCCAACTCCACACTTGAAATCAAATAAATTGAATTCACTAAAATGGGGTATGATCTTTTTATTTTATATGTTAAGTTCTTCTATTTTGCTGTTATTCGGCTTGTAAATTAGGTCAAATATTAATAATATAGGCAAGTATAAGTATACAATTCAACTTTTAGTAAAATAATTACACGCAAGCAAAGCTAAAAAAATCCGACTTCACCGCTTTATCTTTTTTTTTTTTTTTTTTATTTGTGACAGGCTAGTGTTTGACCACTATCTCACCTGATGGTAAGTGACGATGTGATCGAAGCTGGTAAACACACTAGACCTGGAATACGCAGGCTCTCAAGGATAACTGCCGGAACACCGTTGGCTTGGCGGCAGACTTTCAACTTGATGGTGGTAAGCTACTTTGGTAGCAAGCCAGGCGAGCAACTCACAAAATGCTCTACCACCTCTCAAATGTCACCTGATTAGCACCACCCGGGGACCACGTGTAGGGAGTCAGACTTAAGGGGTATCCTCCTACGGACGTGGGTGACTCAGCCCCCAAAAAAAAAAATCTTCGGAACCTTGATCAGATTTTATGTATTAAACACACATTATTGGCGATAACTTAGAAACTAGAGATCAGATCTTAATCAAATTTCAATGGGACCACATGAAAAGCACCAGCTATCAAATAAAAAAATAATCATCAAAATCAGCTCACAGCGAAAGGAGTTATGAGGTAACTTTTGAGTCGGTTAAAAACGAGAAAATCGTCAATGTAGTCCACAGAATACGCATTATTGACGATATTTTAAGAACTCCTAATCAGATCTTGATCATATTTAAATGGGATAAATTGGAAAGCAACATCTATCAAACTAAAAAAAAAATTGGAATCGGTTCACGTGGAAAGAAGTTATGAGGTAACACACATAAAAAAATACAGTTAACTTGAGTATCGATGTTATACCACCCTTATTGAGTTCCTTACACCGGTGTTATAATAAAACAAAACATTATTGCTTATTATTTATTTCGATTTACACAATTATAAATGAAGTACCACAATAATAAACTTAAAACTGGAACGTATCACAATTATATCAATGAAAAATACTTGATTTGCACATAGAAGTACTATGTACCTACCACAGTCTACACAAGGATGTTTATGCACGTGTCGTGCTAACAGAATGTATTGAACCTCTTTGCACGCCACGTGAAATAAAATCCTTGCATGACTATATAGATTCATTATAATTCAATGATATGCAGTACACACCTTATTCAAAATGAAAAAAAAAACTAGTCTTAGAAATACATTACTCTAAATGAGGCACACAAGCGATACTTCACTAACTTTGATGCAATTGACAATCTAAATTGACCATTGACTATAAGCAAACATCTAAAAGCACCATGTATGAAATATATTGATGAGTGAACAAAGAACGTTTAGGAATTTTCTAAAGCCGCGTATTCACTGCGAGATATATATCGAGCGACGTTTGTTGACGGCAAAGATGTCGCGCCGACTGAAATCGACGACTTTCTCGCAACATTTACTTGTTTTTCTCTTCACGCTGTAACGGCTAAACTGATTTGAATGAAATTTGGAATGTACATAGCTACTTTTTAACTCGATAAACACGGGCCAAGTCTAGTTAAATTATATTCAAGAGGACACTTTTCCCATTATAATACTTATAGAATAATAACGGAGACTTTTTAAAATAAACTAATGTTGAATTTTATTTTGCTCAAATAGAAGATATCAATTTGTATCTAGATTCAGAGTTAATAATTAAGAGGTAAATATCATAGATGAAAAGGTCTGTCGGGCGCGTTTTATCCAGTATGTGTCGCGGGATATTTGTCGTATAGTGAATACACGGCCTTACAAAAACATCGTTGTTACTTAAATGACATTTATTATTATTCGTACATTTGATACAAAATATAGAACAATTACACTTATTTACTTTATCCTATCTATAAATAGTTATTTGCTCAGAATTGTCTGAGAGATCACAAATATTACAATTAATTAATCTTAACAGATAAATATAGGTACACAAATAACTTAGGAATTAGCATTATTATTGCCTTAATATAAAAGGATGTAAAAAAAGATAAATGAGAAAAAGCAATATGGCGTACATATATAAAAAAAACTTCAACTTCTTCTTTAAATGTGATAGAATTACTAACTGACAACTAAGATACAAATGGCGACAATATTGAGTAATTTAACGGGAATTTAACCAATATATTGTTATATATTTGTAGAGGAAGCCAATAACTATCGTAGTTTAATCAAATATTTACTGTTACGGAGTTTTTTTAATGCTCGATAGGCAAGCATTTGACCACAATCTCACCAGATGGAAAGCAAATTCAACAACTTTTACAATTACCGCTAACTTAAAATGTAATATTTACAAGATAACCATTAAAATATATTTATGCAAAATCTGATTTTAATACTTAGCAATGTTATATTTATCTTTATTATGCCTAATTACAATATCAATGTCATGTTACCGATAAGAATATTAGAATACCTAGGGCAGTGTATACAGGTCGTATACCTGTTTCTACATTGCTACCGCCATCTAGCGTCGAGTAGCGGAACTAAAATTAACTTCACAGCTTTAGAATTTAATCTTGCGATTTGTTTTTATCCGAATGCCAAGGAAGAGTTTTTCGCGCGTATCTTTTGTATGTATGTATATATGTTAATGTATTTATTACCTTGTATCTTCCAAACGGCTGGATGGATGTCGACAGTTAAGGTATCATTATATTCGTCCGAAAAACTCAAGTGTCTAATAGGTGTTTGAAGAAAATCAAAATGGCGGATTTTTGGCGCGAATAGCAATACGATTATAAAAAATCATCAAATCTATAGTAGGATATCAAAATGAAGAAAATTAAAAGGGGATTACATAAAAAGTATTTTCACAGTTTTCGCAGTCGGATTTCTTGAATTTTTACTCCTTGGACTCATTAGTTCTGATTAATTATTATTACTAGTAGGTGTAATACTACATTGGCAGCAGCTAGGAATCCAGAAAACGTCTGTGTAAAGGTTCTGTCCGTTGGATTCTAAGGCGACTAGACGTTTCTGAATGAATTTCTGTTCGCACCGGGAGCTGTAGTTTGGGGGCAAGCCGCATAAATTGTCGCAAGGAACAGAAGCTGGCCTGTAATAATAAAACAAATAATAAACATAAACGGTTTCGCACTCACAGCTCCGCACTAAGTTCAATGCCTTGTGTTGTGGGTGCCGGAAACATTCACATCACACAAACAATTATAACAGAACCATTTCCATTTTCCATGGGGAAAAAAGTTGTGTTCCCGCCGGAATTTGAACCCGACACCTGCTTAGAAGGTAACGCTCAACCAATTAAGCCAACGGCAGTTCCCCAATACTTCAAAAAGCTTTTAAAATGAAGCTAGTTGTAAAAAACAAAAGTTATATAACCAGTGAACACTGAACATGTCATGACGAATCAAACGAGCTTAAACTCGGTGGGTTAATTTTGTTCGGAAGTTCCTATGGCCATACTCCGTCTCCGTCATCAGACCAGCTCCAGGGTATCATATAATTGTATTGTAACCGAAGATACATAAGCACAGCGAGTTTGACTCCATTCGGACATCGGGAAGTGGGTCTAATTTAACTTGTAAGATTTAGCGCTGCTCGTCTAGGAATAACGTTTTAAATTACATTTTTCAATACGTTAGTTATAATTATTAGGGACAACTAAGGTTCTTCGCACTTAGTTCCAATAATTACTAATTTTTAAACATTGATCATCTAATTAGTAACCAAGTAACGGTACATTTTTTATAGAAGCGCTGTTAGTTCCAATTTACGCCACATGCTAACTTCGTCGCTTCAGAGGGCGCCACTCAACAGGATGGCGGCTGATCATGGACTTAATATAATACTACACTGATCCCGCGGCTTCACTCACGTTGTCACATACTTCGAAGTCGCCTTGCGGTTCTTAACAGCATATGATGAAATGGTCCTGAAATTACTCCTAAGTACGACTAAGCAAGAAATAACCCCGATTGCTTAGTTTTGTCCGCGTTCGCAGTAGAAGTTTAGGGATCAAAAGTTTTCTCCGGTTGTGATTGTGTGTGTGATGTTTCGGGCTCCCACTATACGAAGTCAACGGATTTAGTGTGGAATTGTGAGTGTAAAAGCGATATAAAATAGACGTTCTTTTTTATGCAGAGGCATAGACAAAAAATTCTGACATAAACTTTCAGACATATTGCGCTAAGTCGTTCATTATAGCACTGCTTCTGCGCGTATTTAATGTTTTTCTGCGCGTATCTATTGTTCTTCTGCGTGTATTTATTATAGTTCTGCGTGGAATTTTGAGATTTTGGTTCAAACACATCAGCTTGCGGGGACGCACGCGGACGCGGGCACCGCACGGGAGGCGATCGGTTCGAGCTAGATACGAGCAGCCTAATAGCTAAAAGAATAAGGTACATACGCGCAGAGTTCCACTCGTACCAACTGCGTCATGTCATTGGGCATGTTCACGACGTACTTCCAGCTGCCCTTGTTGTTGAGAGCCGCGCGCGGGGTGATGAAGTCTGGTCTAAACTTGCACAGGGATATCGGTGAGCCCTCGGCTTGGCGGCGAGGGCGCTCCTCTGATACCTCTGCGCTGGAATAAGAAGAATAAAGCGAGTATAATTATTTATTTACATTAGTCAGGCTTAAGCCAATTATACTTTTAAAGACCCCATTGGCACAGTGGGTAAGTCTCTGCTATGTAGTAATGCCGCGAATGTGAAAAAATGGCGTTGTTGATTTTGTATACATTTCCAAAACCTCGTGATTCTTCGAGTGTTAATGTGTAATAATGGTGGATTATGAACCGTTAATACAAAGAAAATGTGTATAAGTGTAGGCAAATCATACAAAGTTGAAAAACGTGATTTTCGTCTTCGCTCCAAAACTCCAATAGAAGTTTTAGTAAAGTTTCTACCACTTACTAGGGCATGACTTGACTATGACTAGACCTTGAGTGTTTGACTGTGACTTGTGACTATAAAAGTGTAAGTACTTTTAATGTGAAATACACTTGATATATTGTTACTTGACACTGACTAATTGCACAAGATTGCGAAGCCAAAAATTAAAATTAAAAGAAAAAAGTATCTGCTCGCCGTCCTGGGTCCGATTCCCGGCAGAATGTCAATTTTCCTTCACAGGGGATTGTGTTTCTGATTCTGAGTATGATTGTGTGTGTGATATAAATGTTTCCAGTACCGAGGATAGAAGAAGTCATGACGCAACAGAGTTAGGGACTTGACATACAAAGCGCGCCAAGGGCGGCATTTGCCTCGACGTTTAGGCCAAGTAGCATTGGCCAAGTAGCATTATGTTGAGAATACTGAGTCTTCACGAGCCCATGAAACTATAACTCGTTATTTTTCGAAATTAACGCATAAAAATATTTATTATTTGTTAATTATAGTAAGCTTGCAAAAAAAAATACACAATAATATACAAAACAAAACTAACAAACGCATACTCAATTATAAAAACCCCCGAACCGACTCATGCCGGGAATCAAACCCGTCCTGGGTTCGATTCCACGGCAAAGAGGACAGTGACTTGCTCACTGTGACAATTAGGTCGTCAATATAATATTTTTTAATAGTATAAAGTAAGGAGAGTCGTGACCTCCATTCGCACGATCCTCACACGTGAGGAATACGACAAATACTTAAAACGCTTTCACAATAACAGCCCCAAACTAAGTTTAATAACTTGCGTAGGGGGTACCGGAAACATTCACATCACACACACAGTCACAACCAGAGCCAGTAACACAAATTTTCCTTTGGGAGAAAACTTTGTGTACCCGCCGGAAATCGAACCCGCACACATTTAAGCCGTGACAGTGCGAAAAGTATTCAAATTACCTAGCCAATCCCAGCGCTATCCTCAGAGCCTCGGACCCGGTGAGGGTCCGTTTAGCAGCCGCCTGCACCAGCTCAGCGTTTCGCTTCCGGCGCACCGAGCTCGTCCGCGTCGGGAACGTCACCGACCGCTCCACCGTCACGTCCGAGCGGGACGGGGACACGTATCTGCAAGGAAAGATAGTTGAGAAGGGAGTTTAGGTGAGAAATTAAAAAAATACTATGTCTATTTTGTATTAATGTTTCAAAAAATTAATGAAAAAATGTCTCGCTATGGTTCAGGCCAGGTTTTTTTCGATATTACTGTAATTTTGCCAATCTGGCAGTAGTAATTAACTTTTATGAGTGCCTGTTTGGGGCCCATCTAGATTCTTATTTTCCACAAGCCGTGCCCCGCGGCTTCGCCGGGGTTTTTCAAGTTAAAAAGTACCCTATTTTTTATAATTATGTGTAATCTCAGGTATAAGCTATTTAAACTCCAAATTTCATCCATATTCGTTTAGTTATTATAGCGTGAAGAATGAACAAACATACTTACACACAAACTTTTAGATTCATAATATTAATGTGAACCTAGCTCATACACGTTGAGACGTATTCAACGATACCCTATATGTTACAATAAATATAAGGAACTAACGAAAACACATAGCGTACTCACATATTAAATACGGGGCTAAAATCACAACACTAATTATTACTTAGCCATAATCGGGTGAAAAAGCGAACCGATATGTTAATCGTCTAGAATGTAGGTATCATCCCTCTGCCAGGCTATTTACTTACTTCCACCACTCGCTGGGGTTGTACTGCGTGACTCCGCTGGAAGCCTGTCGGAACCACTCATTCTCGTAGTTTGGGTAGAAGTTCGGCGAGTCAAAGAAGTTGTTGTTGTAACCAAGTCCGTTTCTGAATACCTAAAATAGATTCGAAATATAATTTTGTGTTGGAAAGAACCAACATTACATTGGTTTTTACTCTATATATAACCCAGCTTTTTAATCTGTTTTCAATAAGTTTCTAACACAATGTTTACAATTAGATAATTTCGTAGAGTAAAATATTGTTTTTTATAACGCAAAAAATATCGTCCCATTTTCAAAAATGTGAAATATGTTTGATACGGGATATAAATTACCATGTATCTTGAAGTATACATTGATCTCTCTATAAAAAAATACAATTTTTTTTTATATAGAAAACGTATCTCGAAATTTCTGGAGCCCTTGCTCGATATTTTGGTACTTTTACAATCGCCATGATCACGAGAACTAAAAAATATCCTGGATTAAACATAATACAATCATCGATGAAGCTTAAAAATTGATTGTCTGTAAACTCGGTTTACGGATGATAATTTTACGTGATAACGTCATAAGACGAACGCTTGGCCGATCGTGCCTCTCTATCGCTTGTTCCGCGCTCTCGCTTGCACGCTCAGGCTCAGGCGGAACGTGACACTGTTCATCGATTTATAAGACGTTATCACGTCAAAGACATTAAAAAACATAAGTTTGTCTCATGTCTGTTTGTACGAATACTGAAGACTCGGTAAAAGCGTTGGATTAGTATAAAAGATTTTGTAGGCATAAGTTGTTTTCTGACTATATTACAGTAGGAGAAGAGGATGCATGGAGGCCAACTACACAAGCGTTTCTGGCGATTACATAATATAGATATAAACCTAGGTTAATATAATTTCTGTATTAGTAATTTACGAATGTTTAAAAACAATGAAAAATGCGATGCTGAATTTCTTTCCAGGTTCTTCTCGAGATGGCTGTAATTTTGCGAATCTGGCAGTAGAGTCATTAACTTTCATGAGTTTTTCTTGATTTCATTTGTTTATTTTTTTAGATGCTAGATTCTGATGTGCCATAGCTATAGATTATCAACATGATTTACCTTTTTGCTGTAGTCGTTTCCATACTGCCCCTGTGGCTGCCAGCCATTGTAGTTAGGGGTGGAGTACCCCTGGAAGCCGAACTTGGAGAAGTTAGCGGCTTGGTAAGAATTGATGTTGTAGGGAGACGGATCTACTGGCGATGGCGGCTGCAGTGGTGTCTTTTGGGTGAAAATGTCTGAAAATATATGGTATGACCAACTTAATATTATTACTTCGTGACTCTTACTTTGCTTGTTTGAAGGATTTATGAGAGACCGTAATGGCCCAAATAAGGTAAAAGGTTTAAGGTCCATAGCCGTAGAGGCCCCAAATAAGGTTGAAGTCTAATGACCTGCGACTATGGTAGTCCTAGAGATGATTAAGTCTTGAAGAAGATAACTATTGATTCACTAGTGAGTAGTGTGTAGTAGGATTATGGACCTCAACTGCTTTGTTTGAGCCTCTACGAGGTAAGTTTCTACTTATCTACCTCGTAAAGGCTCAAACATAGCAGTTGAGGTCAAAAATCGTAGAAGCCCTAAATAAGGCTGGTGTTAACGCCATAGTCGTAGAGATAATTAAATCTTGAATTACGAAGAGAACTATTAATTCATTAGAGTACAAAGAGGACAAAATAAGGCTGGTTACGGCCAGTAGCCGTACAGGCCCCAAATAAAACTGAGGTATATGGACATACGAGTATGGTCGTAGAGATGATTAAATCATGAATTAAAAAGAGTACTATTCATTTGCTTTAGTACTTACCCACTTCGTAGAGGCCCAAACAAAGCAAATTAAGATCCATAATCGTAGAAGCTCTAAATAAGATTGCTTAAGGCTCACAGTTGTAAAGCTTTTTTAAAATTCAAGATACGCAAACATTTGACCTCTATCTATTAATTGTTAGCGATAATGTGGTCAACATTAGAACATGTTTGCCTAAAAGATTTACCTACCTCTATTCACCTATTCACTCAAAATAATTCAGTTTTTAATTAAGAAGAGAACTATTGATTCACTAAGAAAAAATACTGTCAACTCACCACATGCAGTTTGATTGGCTGAGTTTTGGGCCGCAGCTATGTAACCGTTTACCATCGACACAAAATGACACAAAGAAGAATACAATTCACTCACCATGGTTATACCTCGTATGAAACTTCGTGTTATAAGTCTTCGTCGGATAAAGGTTGTCGTTCACCAGAGAGATCTGGTCAACGTGGGGCAGGGAATTGGGCCCGTAGTCGTAAGGATAGTCTGTCTTCTTGGTGGCTTCGAATTCATCTCGGGTCTCGTCTGATAGGAGAGTGCGGATGTCGTACTGCCCAGCCTCGATTAGCGAGCGGATTATTTTTCTGTGGAAACAATAATATATGATAATATAAGAAAAGAGCGATATAGCCTAACTGGCGAAATTGACCTGCACGTGGTGCTTATAACGATACGGTAGGAGCATCACGTGGAGGTCGGCTTTTTACCCGACTGCCAAGGAAGGGTTATGTTTTTCGAGCATATCTGTGTATATTTGTAAATTTCTTAATTACCTCCTACTTCCAAACGGCTGGATGGATTTCGACAGTAACGATATCGTATTATATTCGTCTTCAAAATACAAGTGTCCTTGGATAGATTTTTGAATACAATAATCCGCCATGATTATAAAAAAAATTAACTAAACCTATCAAGTAGGTTATTAAAAATGAAAGAAATTAAAAGGGAATTACATAAAATTACATAAAAGTAGGTTCACATTTTCACATTTGGGTTTTATGATTTTTTTAATTAATTGACTTGTTTACTTATACTGCAACGAGGCTTGGTTTTCCATAAAGGTTTGATGTAAGGCAGGTGGGTATAAAACTCAAGCAAAATGCTGTACGAACTCCTGTACAACTTGTTTGAGGTTTTTTTTTTAAATTTTTGTACAATTTTGTACGGAACCCTCGGATGCCCTTGGTGCGCGAGTCAGAGTTGCACTTGTCCAGCTTTAAAAAACGTGTTGTGCCGCCCTCATAAGAGGCATAAAAGCAGCGAGCAAATAATGAGCGAAGGACGCTCAATGTGTTCAAACCTTTTGAAGTATCCATTGAACTCTATGTTCATTCTTTGGATGTTTTTTAAATTTCGTCTCCCGTACCGGATCATCTTCAAAACTGGCTTATGTTAGGAACTCGTATTTGTCCGTTTGATCTCCATACAATACAATAACTCTTTATTTACTCTAAAAGATAAAACAGCTCACAATGAAACTTGTAAGGATAGGTACAATGGGCGGTCTTATCGCTAAGAGCAATCTCTTCCAGACAACATTTACATGGAAAACGAAAAACCTTTTTGTTACTCTTCTCTTATGCTCCACGGTTGAGCATGTTGGTATGAAATGTGGAGGCAACTCTCGGCAAATGATCTATAGTTACGTATCAGCAGGCGTTTCGACGTAATTCGCTATTATATTTTGTTAGTTTGCCATCTGGCGTGTAAGACGCGATTCCAAACGGTGCGCCAGTATCAGTTTGTTCTGCAAGTTACTGCAGCTCAAGTTTTTTTAAATGATAGACAATATTTGACCAACATTCTATCATAAAACCACCAGACTGACTGCATTGCGACACTGATATGGTGGATATTCCTCAAATGCGCACGAAACGTTTTGCTTCCACGTTCATTATGCGCATTGCAAAGAAGTGGAACTCTTTGCCAGAGTCTGTGTTCCCATAAGTACAATATTGGAGTCTTCAAGTCGAGAGTAAATAGGTATTTTCAAGGCAAGCGTGCTCCATCGCCGACCGAATCGTTACTTAACATCAGATGAGATGGTGGTCTAATGTTTGCCTTATCACAGATAAAATAAAGTGACGATGCGGCCAAAGATGGACGATACGGCCGAAGATGGAACTTGCTTGTCTAGAAGATCATTTATCAGTATTAGGAGTTGTATATTATAAGATCGTTATATACCTACTTGGAATTATTTAATCTATGTATAATATTACATAGACAATCTTGAGAAGAACCTGACAAGAAACTCGGCGGTGCATTTAGCGTCGTCGCTAGAAAGCGCTTGTGCAGTTTGCCTCCATGCATCCTTGTCATTAACATAATCATTGATTTTATAATAAGCTTTCTTTATCAGCATACTGTTTACTACTTTTAACTTTCCCATTGGTAATTCAGTTACTGCTTTAGGTATTTTGTTATTACACTTCACACTATCCTATATTATAAATACGAAAGTTTGGTACTTCTACACGCTTAAACAGCTGGACCATTTTTGATATAATTTTGCATGGAAGTATCTTACACTAGATTAACACATAAGCTACTTTCTATCCCGAAACTCTCGCGGGTCCGAGACTTAGGCGCTAAAATTTTCATTTTCTCCTCAAGGAAAATTTATGTTTTTGTTCTGGTTGAGATATTGTGTGTGATGTAAATGCTTTCGGCACCCACGATATTAGTAACCTAACTTAGTGTGGGGCTGTGAGTGTGAAAACTTTTATTTGACGACCTAGTTGGCGCAGTGGACAGGTCTCCGCCCTCTGCGCCGTGGGTCCTGGGTTCGATTCCCGGCAGGAGCACAAATTCCTTCCCAAGGTAAAACATTTAGTTTTAGGAAATATAGGCAATTGGCCCATAGATTAAAGGGATATTTGTGCTTCTGGTTCTGGGTGTGTGATGTAAATGTTTCCAGCATCCACGATACAAGTTTTGAACTTAGTGTGGGACTGGGAGTGTGAATGCGTTTGTTTGTTTATTTATTTATTAAAATTTAACCCCGTTAGCACTAAAATACTTATTTTTTTGTTAAATCTAAGCGCGCATATCGCTTCATAATGTTTATGTCTAGTATTAAAACTATATACTCAGGGTATGGGTCAGGATGCACGCAATACGTCAAGCCAGGCTGTGCACACATGGGGGTCCTTCCAGGTGGAGCTGGCTCGAACAAGCAGTTCTGTCCGTAAGGGCAGCTGTAGCCGTCTCCGCCGCGTAAAGTGGTCCAGATGAGCTGTAACAATATGCAATATTTATTTAACAACTCAAATAAGATCATTGTTGAGCGTTTGGCCAGGGGTTAAAAACCTTGCTCAACATAGATAGATAAACTATATCTCTCTAGCGACTTTAGTTTAAGCTTAGATTTAGGTTGTTGCTATGTTTAGTCTAGACTTAGCATGAGTTAACTCTGTTAGACCTGACTTTGGTAGGTAGTTTAGGATAAACCACTAATATACTTTTAAGCTGATCTTATCTTTTAAGATAAACCACTAAATTATAGTTTAGCGGTGATCTAAAGCATATGTCATAACCCTATGCTTTATGCTAGCATTATGCCGAGTTATGATTAGTCTAGACTAAAAATGAGTTAACTTTGCGAGACCTCTGTTAGCTCCAGACTGACAAAAAGTCAAGGTTAAAATAATATATTAACCACTAAAATAACTTGACCTTGAATTTTGCCAGTCATGAGTTTAAAGTCAGGTTTAACAGAGTTAACTTGTGCTATACTCGGTTCCAAAATCTTAGATATTTTATGTAAACAAAGAAATGTCACGAAGAGTCACTGTCAAAATGACATGCCAGTTGCCGAAAACATTTTTCACTTGTGAAATATAGAGAGTTGTAGGAAGGTGTAAATAAAACATTGAATTATATTACTTATTTTTTATGAATTGACCAGACACTTTATAAACTATTCTAACAATTCTGAAAAGCTGTCTTATTCAGAGCCCGATTCGTTGACATTTATGATAAATCTACCGCTTACATCATCAATTATGTGGTTGAGTTGGCACATTTCATCTTCCACTTTTATTGTGTGGCTAATACAGTCAGCCCATTTCTGCGATGTCACCTCTTTCAAACCTTCTTCTAATAATTGCTTCACCTCATTCATCTTAAATGTCTTGTTATTTCGTGCGACATACCCCTTAACTTAACTGGTCCCACACTAGCTCAATCGGGTCGAGTTCACCACGGTAAGGAGCCAGTCGTAGAATGGTGACACCATACTGGGCGGCCAACTTATCCACCACATATTTACTAAAATGTAATTTGTGTTCTTTAACAATTTGTAATAATTGGGCTTTTATCATATTTTGATCAAAAGATATGTTTTTCTCTCTGAGCCACTCTTGGATATTGGCTATTTTGCAATCAAATTTCCGATAGTAATTGTTCAAACTTAACTAAAAATGTAACAACAACAAGATAGACACTAATAACAATAACCAACAAGTCTGTTAGACTTGCAACCAAGCACAATTGCACAAACGCAGGGAGAAGCACTTTCGAGTTCGAGAAAACAATAACGAATGAAACTATAAATGATGGCGGCAGAAATATTTAGAACCTCTTACAGTCTTACCAGTATAATAATATTTTTTCTATCAAAAATTGTTGTCTTTATTATAACATTGTATAGAACCAATAAAACGTTAAATTAAATAGTACCTACAAAACAAATTTTATTTTATAATTGATTAGATTACGACTAGATACAAATTATTAAATATTTTTTTGGTCAAATATAGTAAATTTCCATTATAAAAGATGTTTTTTGCACAGTTATCCCCTTTGTTTGCATAAAATATCTAAGATTTTGGAACAGAGTATAAACAGTCTAGACTAAACATAGCGACAGTCAACTAAACTTCATTTGATCATTGCTTAACTATCAACGCTGGTAATATAATTTATCTATACACATAAATACAGATCATATGCTGCATGTATGAAAGTTCGTCACTTGACAACGAATCGACCTTTGATGATTCTTTTTTAACCCCGACGAAATAGAGAAGAATCAGAAGTTTGTAGTGTATGTGTGTTCGTCTGAGATGTAGTAGCTCTTAAACGGCTACACCGATTTTGATTGTTTTATTGTTTGAAAGGTAACTTGATCAAGAGTTTTATTATGAAAACTATTACGATTGCTCTTCATTGTGGTATTAACTGTCTATTCATCGCGTGATTTTTGTGTCTATCAAGAGTATTATTGGCTATGTTTCGTGAAAATCGGTGCAGCCGTTTACTAGGAAAAGCCTCGGGAGTATTTAAAAAAAGTGATATAGTTTGTTCATAATTGTCAGGAAATTCTTTGAATGAAAACAATTGCTATTATTTATATATAAAAATATGTAGATAAGGTTGTATTTCTTGACATACTTAGTGTAATAAAGCTAATTGATTGCTCTTTTTTGATCAGGATACCAGAGCAATCTAAGTAATTACAGACCAATTTCTGTCCTGCCTGCACTCAGCAAAATATTTAAAAAAATAATAATGAATCATTTACTTCGGCCACTTCAATAAACCTACTCCACTTCCAGTAACCCACAACATATATCGATCGTAGAGCCACTTATTTTTTTTTAAATATCCAGTATCCCACTCTAAACACTACAAAATAATGTTGATTGCAGCGCCACCTACCAGGTCAAATTGTTAATCTAAACGATCAAGAAATCGATCCAAAAACACAAACAATGTCGATCGCAGCGTCACCTACAAGACCCCATATTCACAATCCGACAATTCTTTTGATAACAGTACTGAAATTTCCATGGAGCGATGTCGACTAAAAAAATAATTTTAATTTTTGTTCGGTGGAGCCCAGTGGATACAAAGTATGGACATTCAATCGTTTGAGAACAATAGCTGTGGAGCGCAGTGACATAACCCAAATTAGCGGGGGCGAAGCCGCGGGGCTCAACTACTATATAATTAATAAAATAGTAAGTAATTGTTTCTGCGGACAATAAATTCATGTGTTATGTAGGTGATTAGCGTAACCGTGGGAGCTCGACATTTGAACCGTATTTGGCGACGAGTCGAAAGCTTATCCTATTAGTAACAATTATGTCTTAAGTTAAATATATTATTGTTGAATTATTATATTTATTTATCGACTTCACTAAAGATGAGGCGGTACTCAAATCGACTGTATTTTTTTTATGTGTGTTACCTCATAACTTCGTTCCACGTGAACCGATATTGATATTTTTTTTGTTTAATAGATGTTGCTTTCCAATTGGTCCCATTTAATTTTGATCCAGATCTGACTAGTTGTTTTTGAGCTATCCTCAATAATGCGTATTCTGTGGACTACATTGACGATGTTCTCGTTTTTAACCGACTTCAAAAGTTACCTCATAACTTGTGTGAAGAGGGAACAAATATACTTACACACTTACACACACATTTACACACAAACTTTCGGAATTATAATATTAGTAGGATAATTTATTTCGACACGTAGCAAAAATGGAACATGACTATATTGAAACACTAATCAATTTATCATTAAGCATGCCGAAATGGGCTTTTTACAAATCACCCTGTATATATAGATATCTATAATTGTAAATCTAGACATCAAGCTAGGCAATATAGCACTGCTAGGACTTCTAAGACCTCACAAGCTGTTAAAAGCCCCCGCTATCAGTTCACGTCATAAGAAGGCCATATTTGTGATTCATGGCGAATCTTGAAAGTAACACTAACCCAGATCTATCTTGCGACACCTAATCTACGGTAATCGAGAATGACAAGCGTTTTGTTACCGTTTATTAGTTCTGTGAAACAATAGAAAGACCGCACAAAGAGTAAACAGTAATTAACAAAAACTCCCTAAGTTTTTAACGTTTATAATGGCTTCAATTTGTCATAGAAATAGCTAGTTGTTCGCACCGAACTGAGATCTTTTTTTTTTTTTTTTTTTGTGACAGTCTAGTGTTTGACCACTATCTCACCTGATGGTAAGTGACGATGTGATCGAAGCTGGTAAACACACTAGACCTGGAATACGCAGGCTCTCAAGGATAACTGCCGGAACACCGTATTTGGCTTGGCGGCAAACTTTCAACTTGATGGTGGTAAGCTACTTTGGTAGCAAGCCAGGCGAGCAACTCACAAAATGCTCTACCACCTCTCAGCCATTTAAGATCTCGCGCCTACATTTTGCCTCATAGAGAATAACTTTTGAGGTTATTTGATTATAACTTTTTTTATATATTAATAATGTTATATATAAAAAATATATATTAAAAACAGGATATAATGGATAGTATACGTAAAACTCGCTGAAAGGAGTTTTGCTGCGAAAGTGAAAATGGCGTTGATGATTTTGTATAATTTTCCTGTGATTCTTCGACAATGGTGGATTATTAACCGTTAATACTTAGTTAATGTGCATAAAAGTAAGCAAATCATACAAAGTTAAAAACGTGATTTTCACCTTCGCTCCAAAACTCCAATAGAAGTTCTAGTAAAGTTTCTACCACTTTACTAGGGCATGACTTGACTATGACTGGACCTTGTCTTTTGTACTTGACTTTGACTGTGACTTGTGACTAGGACTTTTAGTATGAAATACACTTGATTGTTACTTAGCCAATCAATACTAAAATAAAAAATAAAAAAACTCGCTGAAAGCGTTCGGTTTGAAGCGTTTTTAAGATAGACCCCGGGACAAAATAGTTCTAAAAAACTGTGACTTTGGTTGCCTATCAAATCGTTATTTTTCAACATCATTTTTTTTAGACCGGTTTCGCACTCTACTTGTCAAGCCCTTTTCAACGATACCCTACAAAGGCAGATAAAAAAATAAAAAATATATTGCTCCCCACTTACATCTATGGGAGCCCCCTTAATATTTTCATTTATATAATTGAAAAAATAATAAATAATAATAATAATCATTCCCTTCATTTTTTGATGAAAAAATTCAAAATTTTAAACAGAGTTCAGATCGTCTACTAAAAATTAATACTCATATGGCCTTCACAATACTCAAATACTGTCTTTTTGTCCCAAAATTTACATATACTTTACGGTGTTGCCAGCTATGGAAACATGAACATATTATTCAAAATTTAGACAACATTGTCAAAAACACATTGGCATCTATTTTGAATATGAATTTAGACGAGAGAGCGTGGTTGCAAGCTTCACTGCCAGTGCGTTTGGGAGGCCTTGGCATTCGATCAATTTCGGGAGTCGCCCTTCCCGCTTTCTTGTCATCAGTACACAGTACTCAAAAATTGACTAATAAAATTTTACAAGTAGCTCTACCATTTAATACAAAAATATCATTTATAGACGAGGCCAAGAAAGCGTGGTTGGTAGCCTGTTCAGGCACTGATTTCCCAGAAAATCTGTCTTCTCAGAAGCTTTGGGACGGGCCGCTCTGCGACAAAGTACGGAATCATTTATTTCAAACGTGCTTAAGTTCCGCAGATCGTGCCCGTCTTCTTGCAAGTTCGGAGTGGGAATCAGGTCTGTGGCTACAGGCTCTCCCATCGCCAAATACGGGAACGCTGCTGGATTCATCGGCTTTCCGTATCGCAGCATCACTTCGATTAGGCGCATCGTGTTGTGCTCCACACCGCTGTCAGTGCGGTACTGCTGTTGACCGGCTCGGTCATCACGGTCTGTCTTGCTCTAGGAGTGCAGGACGTATTCCCCGCCACACGAGTCTTAATGATATCATACGTCGGGCTCTTACCACCGCCAACTGTGCGGCTATTTTGGAACCAAATGGTCTAGCGCGTGATGACGGTAAAAGGCCTGACGGAATGACCCTGATTCCATGGAAGATGGGACGGCCTTTGGTTTGGGATGCAACTTGCGTAGACACCTTAGCACCGTCTCATCTTTCTGGAACTAAAAATAAGGCTGGTGTTGCGGCTGAATCAGCAGAGACTCTCAAAAGGCGCAAATATAGTAATCTTGATAGTGGTTATATATTTGTGCCTTTTGGGGTTGAGACGTTGGGACCGTGGGGACCGGGAGCACATACATTCTACAATGAATTAACAAAGCGTTTGGTCGAAGCAACTCGTGACCAAAATGCTGGCAAATATTTTGGACAGAGATTGAGTATTGCCATTCAACGTGGCAATGCTGCCAGCATTTTGGGTACTTTGCCTACTGGTAGCGGACTATTAGATTAAGTTTTGTACATATTTATATCTAATTATAGTTTTTTTTGTTTAATTTTAATTTAGTTTTTAGTTTAATGTAATGTACAATTGTTGTAAGGTAAATAAAATATATAATGCATACCTTTATATAATTATAAATGTCATTTCTGGATTTGGACTGTTGTTTTACATATTCTAAGAAAATTTGAAGTCATTCGCTTACATTTTTTTTTATTTTAGTAAAATAATTTTATTCGCTTACATGGTTTAGACGTTAGATGCAGCAATTTGCATCTGTAAAAAATTGCAGATGCAATAAATCGATCCAGCCAAAACTAAAATATAAGCGGTACAGTCGGATTTTTTAAGTGTTTTTTAATGGTCGTGACTCATGATATTTGCCAAAGTAACACTAGGCGCTGATTTTCAGTCACAACCCAGAGGTGAAAGAGAACAATAAAATACGCTGCTATCTACGGGCCAATAGCCTATATTTATTATTAACTATGCCCCGCGGCCGCCGATTTTAAAGATAAATTAGCCTTCGTGTTACTCTTAGCTATAATCTCTGTACATTTCAAATTTCATCTAAATCCGTTCAGCAGTCAAGAGAAAACAAACAGTACACACTCGCATTTACACAAACTTTCGGATTTACAATATTAGTTTGAAAACTAAACTAAAACTATATACGCCATACGGCATAGACTTAGGCATCGAGGTTATGGTTAAGTACTCAGACCCACAACCCATCATGCTAGCGGCATTGCCACTCTGAATTGCAATGCTAATACGTTGATTCAAATAGGTATAATATTCCACTTACGAAAAATTCAGCTAATGATAGGTTTAGCAACAGTGATATTGAGTTCATAACAGAACAATGGTACCCAATGGGTACTAATCTACGCCTAAATTAGGTATTCTCCACACGTTAACGAAAGTGTACGTTTAATCCGACTCACATTTAGAAATAAGAGCCCTCCCACGGCACGCCAGTGCACGTAACACTTGATATGTCATTCACTATTAGAGACCGTATGACTCAGCCAAAGACAATATACCAAGATAATATAATATACCAAGATAATCCTACTAATATTATAAATCCGAAATTTTGTGTGTAAGTGTGTAAGTATGTTTGTTTCTTCTTCACGCTTTAACGGCTAAACGGATTTGGATGAAATTTGGAAAGTATATAGATTATACCTAGGATTAACACATAGGCTACTTTTTAACTTGATAATAGCGGGCGAAGCCGCGGGGCACGGCTAGTACTATAATAAACGAAATAAACCAAACACACATACCCATTTACACCCAAATTTTCGCATTTATAATATGCCCGTTGGCTTAATTGGGTGCACAATTGCCTTCTAAGTAGGGTTGGATTCCCGGCGGGGACACAAATTTTATCCCCAAGGAAAATTTGTGTTTCAGGTGATTGTGTGTGTGATGTGATTGTTTTCGGCACCCACGACACAAGTCAACGAACTTAATATGGAGCTGTGATTGTGGAAGCGTTTTTTTAATACATTAAATACAAAAAACTTTGTATCCTGATTAAAGCAAACTATGATATACACAGCATAAAAATATAAACACTTTTACACTCACAACCCCAAACTAAGTTCGACTTGTGTCGTGGGTGCCGGAAACATTTACATCACAGAAACACAAATTGTCCCTAGAGAGAAAACTTGTGTTTCACCGGGAATCGAATCTGATACCCGCTGCTTACAAGGCGCAACCAACTACGCCAACTGGATGTTCAAAAATACATGTTTTCTACGTTTTCATCCGTATAGCGAAGGAGTGGAACTCATTGCCTGCGTCTTTGTTTCCCGATAGGTACAATCTGGGTATCCTCAACTCTAGAGTATTGTATACCTATTAGGTATACAATACAATACAAAAACTCTTTATTGACACCAAAAGCTAAATACAACTTACAGATAAACTTATAAAGACAGGTACAATGGGCGGTCTTATCGCTAAGAGCGATCTCTTCCAGACAACTTTGGATGGAAATATAAACGAAAAGATAATGTAGGGATGGTGGTGCGATAAAATGAATGAATTAAAATTTAAAATAATAGAAATACATTGTTTTTTTTGTATGTATCTTTGGGCCAATTGCCTATATTTTCTATAACTAAACTAGAACTTTATACAGCAAAGAACTAAGTCACCTACAAGACATCGAGCTTACATTGATTAAATACAAAAAAAAAACATATAAGTACTTCTAATTCATATTATTTAACATATATAATACACATATAGTAACGCTTACATTTTGTATAGTTAAAAGTTTTTGACTTGAGTTTTAAATGACTCTCGAGTTTGCGCGCGTTTGACATTCACAGGCAGAGCATTCCAAAGCCGCACGGCTTCTATGGTTAAGGGGCTGGTATACGTCAATGCGAGCACCTTTTTTAACCACAGCCAATTATCCCCCTTACACTTTTCCACGTAAAGGTGTATATTGCGTGAATTACATCGTGGCGGTTACGCTAGGTCGCGCGTGGCGATCTTTGATTTTTAATGGTTTTATTCAAATTTCGTGAAAATACGCCTCAAATAAAAAATAATAAGCTGAAGACATCATTCGTCTAGTAAATATACGTATATGAAATAACTTTCACAGTGTTTTGATATAAAATGGCGGAACGAAATGATTACAAAAACATAAATTGATGTTATTAGCAAGAGATTTGATATTTATTTCCTTTATATTTACGAACGTTATGAATATTTTAAGAAGAAGGCATCATTTATCGTATCACACAGATTACGACAAATATTTTTATTTATCTGGTTATATTATGAATGCCGAGTAAAACGGTTACAAAAACACGCATTTTTGTCGAAATTCTGGTATCGCCACCTTAAAGAAGAATCGAAGAAGCTCGTGCTGTGCGCTGGCATTTTGAGACGCAAGTTTTCAACCTTAGCAACAGGGAATTGGAGTTTTCTTCTAAATAAGTTCTAGAAAAGCAAATTACATCTTCGGCCGCATCTTTCCTTACCATCAGATGAGATAGTGGTCTGCTTGCTAACTAGCATAAAAAACATGTCGCAATCACGACATTACTCTAATTATTGCCCTACTTTACAACAATTATCATTAACAACAGAACTCTAGGCTGCATTGTCATATTAACACCATCGTGTTGACAATCACATGTCATTTAATGACAAAGCATGTCAACTTATAACAAATGATTGTCAAATGATGACATATGTCAGTGCGATATGATGTCGATTAGTGACAATAGTGATTGTTGTGTCAAGAACTTAAGTAAGGTCAGTTCTATCTCGATCTTCGATAAATTGATGCGTTTAAGAGCGTGTGAGTTTAACTGCCCGTTGGCTAAGTGAGCGTTCGCCTTCTAAGCAGGGGTATCGGGTTCGATTCCCAGCGGAAACAGAAGTTTTCTTGTCATGGAAAACTTGCGTTTCTGGTTCTGGTTGTGCTTGTGTGTGTGATGTGTTTCCGGCACTCACAACAAAAGTTATCGAACAAAGTGTGAGGCTGTGAGTGTGCAAGCGTTTATGTTTTTATTTAAATAAGATAATAATGTTATACGTGTAATTCTGTAGCTATAAAGATTAAAATTCAGTATTCAGTATAGACAAACATTTGACCACTATCTTACCTGATAGTAAGCGACGATGCTGTCGACGATGGAGCTTGCGGATCGATTAATGTATAAAAAGTGATAAAAATGCATTGGACACTGAAAATACCAAAGCGCATGCTATTGGCTAAGCGAGATATTTAGATTTCTTACGAACATATTATAAACATGATAAATTACACATTTATTAAATAAAAAAATGCTGGTAACTAGTCGTTCGCGCCGAACTGAGATTTCGCGCCTACATTTTGCCTCATAGAGAAAAACTTTTGAGGTTACTTGCTTATAACTTTTTTTCTATATAATAATCATTTGATTTCTGTATGTTCAAGTTCAGGATATAACGGATATTATACGTAAATTTCAGCGTTCAGTGTGAAGCAATTTTTGAGATAGACTCCGGGACAAAATAGTTCTAAAACCAGTAACTTTGGTGGCCTACCAAATCTTTATTTTCCACCATAGTTTTTTTTAAACCGGTTTCGCACTCCACTAGTCAAGCTTTTTTCAACGAGATCAAAGGTAGATAAAAAAAATATATTGCTCCCCACTTACATGTATGGGAGCCCCCTTAATATTTTCATTTATATATTTTTAAATGTCATATCTGGATTTGGGCCGTAGTCTACTTGTCATGCCCTTTTCAACGATATCCCACAAGGGTAGATAAAAAATAAAAAATATTTTGCTCCCCACTTACATGGGAGCCTCCTTAATATTTTCATTTATATAATTTTAAATGTCATTTTTGACTTTGGGCCGTAGATTAACATATTCTATGACAATTTGAAATCATTCGCTTATATGATTTAGACGCTAGATGTCTCTGACAGACGGACGGACGGACGGACAAAGTACTGAACGACCTAAGTCAACTTAGAAATCTCGCTTCGCTCGATCAAAAAACACTCCCTATTAATTAAAAATGTCGCAGGTTTTCTTATTTTTAATTAGATACGTAATACAGTGGGAACAAATAAATTATCTCAATAGGTACGAGTAATTACTCTTCAAATACATCGTAATTACAGTAGCGCATTATTATCTTTACATAACATCACGTAATCCGAACAAAGCGTTTCACATCGACTTCCGATTTTTTCCGGACGTCAAGTTCCTTAGACATAACCTGTTCTGTCATAATAGTAACATCTTCCTATGATAACCTGGTGATTTTAAAAGCACTGCTTTGTTAACACGACAAGAGGCAATAAAGGTTTTCTACTGTGGTCGGGTTTTAGGTAATTGTGTAACGCTGTCTTAAACAGTGATGTTCAGAGTTCACACCATGTATGGTACAGATGTTAGATTTGGTTCAAGATAAGGAAAGAAAGCTGACTGTTATATATACTAAATAGCTGACCCGGCAAACGTTGTTTTGCCATATACATTATTACATGAATCAACACAAAAAAAATACCAAAAAATAAAAACAATGTGTTGGATCACCCTTAACATTTATTGGTATGAAAAATAGACTTTGACCGATTCTCAGACCTACCCGATATGCACACAAAATTTCATAAAAATCGGTCAAGCTGTTTCGGAGGAGTTTGGTAACAAACACCGCGACACGAGAATTTTATATATTAGATATGGCCATAACAAGAAATTATTTTGATAGTGACAAATTTTTACCACTCCTCTTATTTATGACGCATTCCTACAGCCTCCGCTTTTATAACCATGAGTGGTTAACCGGTAGAAAATGCTTTTAGCGTTAAGCCTACCCTTTGTAAATGTTTGGACAATTAAGAGTTAAATAATAATAATAAAGTTTTGGGATATAAACATAAACGCTTTCACGCTCACAGCCCTACACTAAGTTCTATGACTTGTGTCGTGGGTGCCGGAAACATTCATATAGAACCCTAAGCTTAGAAGGCGAACGCACACCCAAGAAAGCCAACGAGCAGTTTTGCGTTGGGTTATGGTGTAAAATATTGTTGATACACTTTACCGTATAGACGCCGACTTTTTTAAATAGTATGTGAATAAATTCGTTGGATATATCAATACAATCGTTTGCAGTATCTGGAACATCACTGCAGTAAGCTTAAATTACAAGCTTTTACTTAGTTTCTCCTGTCCCGACGTTTGTCTGCAAATCTTGTAAATTAAATTCGATCCACTTCCCGGTTACCGATTGAGCTGAAATTTTGCATACATCTGTAAATCGCGTGACAATGTAATAATATGATGACATGGTGTTGGCCAAAGGAACTTCGCAATAGAACGACACAACCTCATAGAGTTTGGGCTCATTTGAATCATCTTGACGAGTAGTTTGTATTCAATGGTAACCAAGGTCTGATTATGGAGCTGGAAGGTGGTGTTAGGTACTCTGGAATGAAACGACGCAACCCCATCGAGTTTCGGCTCGTTTGATTCGTCTTGACAAGTTCTTTGGTTATATAACTTTTAGTCCTCTTTATTTACAACTTGTAAAGGCTTGATTTCAAAAAACTTTTTAATGTATGGCTTGTTTTATTTATATAAGGTGAAATTACAGGGCACAAAGAAATTTAAGATCTAATATCTTAAGGTGACAAGCGCAGTGTTTTTTTTTCTAAACTCTGGATGGTACTTCCTGATGAGAAAAATATGAGAGTCTTCAAGTCACGAGTGTATAGGTATCTTTTAGGCAAGCTTGCTCCATCGTCGACCACATCGTCGCTTACTATCAGGTGAGATAGTGGTCAAAAGTTTGCCTATCATGAATAAAAAAAAAACTGTTTTGGGTTAGCGTGACACTCATCAGGCGAGGGATTTACTCGTCTCATCTCTAAATTACATAAAAAACATGACACATTGTTTCACAGAGGCCGGTTATTGTGTTCAAAAGCACATAATTATGTGGTCCAAGGCCTCACACAAAGTATCGGTGGGCAAGCTGTAGGCAAGTTATGTAACGTGACAAGTCTGTGAATTATTCGCTCTACATTCTTTGTTTATTTTCCAGTACAGCTGTTTGTTTTGCCGATGGGCTCTACTGGAAAATTATTGTAATTTATGTGTGCTATGGTTTAGTTATGGTGAATGTTTTGTAAAATTTTATGATAAACTAGCTGTGCCCCGCGGCTTCACCCGCTATTACCTATCAAAAAGTAGCCTATGTGTTTATCCTAGGTATAAGCTATGTACATTCCAAAGTTCATCCAAATCCGTTCAGCCGTTAAAAAGCGCATGATGAAGGAACAAACATACTAACACAGAAACTTTCGGATTTATTATATTAATAGGATATTCATAAGGATAAGACATTTTATAGCTTATTACTCTTTTGTGTTATAAATCAGTTAAAATTTTGTTTTTAAATAAAATCTGGCTGAAATCGGGTAAAAATTGCAAATTTGAACATCAATCTATTAGAGATAAGAGTTCGTCTGACCTAGCTAATTATAATTTACTAAACGTGCCCCGCGGCTTCGCGTATTGTTTTTATTGTCACATTCTTTGATATCAAAAATTGTGAAAATATCCTTTTAAGACAAAATATTTTTTGTATTAAGAAAACAGTTGTACTGATTTTAACCAAAAATAACTAAGAACACTTTTGATTACCCAATCCGAATTCGACATACACAAATGTAAATCGTTTATTCACATGGGCCCCAAAGAGGCACTCATGAAAGTTAATGACTCGACTGCCAGATTAGCAACATTACAGCCATTTATTTTTATGTATATCATTCTTAAACATTATTAATTCAAATTCAAATCTTTATTGCAATCTCCAATAGTCAGTACATGGTTTTAAATGTTCAGTTCATAAAAGATCCTGTCGGGCACAACAATATTAGAGCAGATGAGGACGTCTTATTATTTTTATAAAAGTATATAATAAAATATTTTGTGCATTACAGAAACAAAAATTATAAAATAGTACATTAGAATAAATAATTATATTAATATGAGTTAATATCTGCAGTTAAATTCTTACTTTTAGTAGACAATAATAACAATTATTAAATGGGATTGATTAATGGTGCGGAATAATAATGTTTTTATTGTTAAGGTACTCACCAACTGTATAGTAGCTTTTTTCAATAAGGAAACATTATATAAATTATATAAATCTAGGTATGTCTATATTATGTAGTCGCTAGAAAGCGCTTGTGCAGTTTTCCTCCATGCATCAAATGCATACAAACAACTTCTTCAACATAACTTTTCCATTTCGTCATGGATTAAAATGAGGGAATGTATATCCGACTCGAAATCTTTGAGCCTACCTTTAAGACATGCGTAAGCTTTGATGTTTGTGACTTTGTTGCTAACACGTCAAAATAGCGAAGCTTCTGAAGGAAGAGACTAATACATTTTGACTTTAAAAATAATAACATGTTCTCTATAAAAAGAAAGTAGCGAAACAAAAGTTTAAAGTGAAGTTAATCAAGTTAATGAAACGAAAGTAGAGCACGCGTGTTTTTATGCAGAACGGAGACAAGCTACTTACGGAAGATACACATTCACTCAAGACTGATGGTAAGACGATGCCCGTATATATATATATATATATATACTATATATATATTATTTTCATATAGGTATTTTCACAGTTTTGAATAACACAGTTCCACAAAGGACTACAATGAGCTTCTCTCTCTCTCTTCTCATCTCTTATGTGTCATATGAAACTACGGGTAGATGGAAGAAGAATTAAAAGAGTCAATAGTTTTCATAAGTGAATCGAAGAGGAATTAAAAGTTTCGATGGATTCAAAAACAATAATATTTGGATATGGGTGCGTCTATGTATGTAACTGTGGATTTAAATGGAATAAGCCTGGCTAGCCCAGTCCTTCTATTAGGGGACTTTCTACCGCCTTGCACGATCCCACACGTCTGGAACTTTGCTTACCAAGGCGGTTACCTCCCAGTGGTTTCCCTCCATGGGCGTATTGGTCTGATTTGCGCCCGGGCCTACCGTCGGGCAAGATAGTGACATCTTCTCCCCCTGCGCTGCCGTTTTGTATTATACAAACCTGTGAAAGGGCGCGCGACTCGGGCGCTTTGTATATCAAATCCCTTAACCAAATCAGTATTGGTTATTTCTAATATCACATCAAAACATTGTACAAGTCTTGTTATTTCACCAGCTCTAAAACGTGACGGGTCACAACGTATACTGGCAAACGTTACTAAACACGATTTTTTAGAAAGCGGTCGAATAAAAAGTGCAATAAACGCAAAATCTGAGTGAAATCAATGAGATAACATCTTTACGGGTCCGGAATGCTAAGCAGGTCCTTACCCGCGCTGAATAGAAATTTACACTGTTATGGCGTGGCGTGTGCGGAACCGCAGTGGATTTTCCCAGACTTAGCGGCTTGTGTGTCGACACCATAAGTGTTACTTCATGATAATCAGCCTATCTCAGTCCACTGTTGGACACAGACCTCTACCAAAACACGCCACTTAGCCCGATCTTCGTATATCGTCTTCCCTACGTAGTATATCGTCACTCCACCTAGTCACAGCACGTATAGTCACGTCCGTGGGGAGAAATCTTGTGTTCCCACCGAGATTCGAACCCGCTGCTTTGAAGACAAAGGCGCACTCATCTACGCCAGCGGGTAATTCAAAGTTCAAGATGTCTAGCCTGGCATCGCCCCGTTAAAAAATATACATATAAACACTTCCATTTTCACAGCTCCGCACTAAGTTCAATTACATGTATCGCGGGGCCGTAATCATCCAAGATTCACACAACATTCACAACATCCCAAAACCAAGAACACAAATTTCCCGTGGGGAGAAATCTTGTTTTCTCACCGGGAATCAAAACTGGTGCTTAAAGGCTAACGCCCACCTAATTATTATAACTGCACAATAAAAAAAAAGTCGAATTTATATCCTCCTTCTTATGTAAGATGGTTCAAAACGTGGAAGTATGCCGGATTGTGCAGTAACTGTTACTCATTCTGTGACCTATCATTTTTCCCCTCAAATAATATCACGATTTCTCCTAGACTGTTGGTCCAAATTATATGCATTAAAGAGCAAACTATATCTACGTGAACTACAAAAGACGATGAAATAGTTGTTTTCAATATGGATTAATATTAAATGCCTCAAAAGCCAACAAAACAGACGGTGCTATTTTTTCAGATTTTTATTAATGAAAAGTATTTTTTCCGAGCTAAAGTTACATGATAGATGTATGCTGTTGCAGAATTTTTTGTAAAACTCACAAAGGCCAACATATTTGCTATACATTGTATTTACCTATGTCTAACTGTTTAGTCAGCGTACGCCGATAAAGCGGCCAGTTAGCAAATTTTTATCCGACTTGTCATATTATTATTTCGAACTGATAACTAACTTTTATCCCAACAAAACATAGCCTACGACACTAAGGGATAACGTAGCTATGTATTAGTGAAAGAATTTTCAGAATCGGATCTGTAGTTTCAGAGATTACCTTTTACAAACAAACAAACTTTACATCTTTGTAATATTAGTATAGATCATAATATAATACAGTCCTCATTATCCACAGTCGTATTTTCCAGTTTGCGTTTAGTACTAGTCTGTGAATGTGCGTTCATACACTTTCTACTTTTCCGGAAAACTCAACACCACTGACATATCATTAGAATAGGTTACGTACAAATACTAAGCAGCGTCTAATCAGATGAGTCAAGTATAAGGAGCTACGTGTGAAAACTTAACTGAATATTGATGGAGTTATGTACCAATGATAATAGAAGGGACAGTGTTGATAAAAGCATGTTCAAAGATTTCTTTTGTTTACTAGTAGCTAGAACTGAGACTTCACACCAACATTTTGGTTGATAGAGAAAATGTTTGAAGTTAAATGCTTGTTACGTCTGCAATGTTTGATCAAGTACAGGAATTCTCTCTATTTATCTGACCGAATTTCCCGCCACGCCAGCCTTAACGATATAATCCGCCGGGCTTTTACCAGCGCCAATGTTCCAGCCATACTCGAACCGAATCAACTCGAACCAGCCATACTCGGTCTGATGCGTGACGATGGTACCCGAACCGATGGAATGACTTTAATTCCATAGAAGATGGGACGGTCTTTAATGTGGGATGCAACTTGTGTCGACACTTTAGCTCCGTCACATCTTCCTGAAACACAGAACGGGGTTGGCGCCGCGGCTACTTCGGCAGAGCAACGCAAACGACGAAAATATGGAAACATATTTTCGTCGTTTGCGTTGCTCTGCCGTTTGGTGTGGAGACACTGGGCCCGTGGGGACCAGGAGCTCATTCTATTTTCAAAAAAATATCAGAGCGCCTGGTTGAGGCGACACCTGATCAAAATGCTGCTACTTATTTGGCTCAACGTATAAGCATTGCAATTCAAAAAGGCAATGCCGCCAGCATGATGGGAACGCTACCTACTGATAGTGGGCTTGAGCACTTGAGTTACCTATAAGCCCGATGACTTTTAGGTAACTTGGGCCTTTGCTGTTCTTATAGATGTTTATAATTTTAGTTTATATAGGATATGTAAGCGTACGTAAGATTCAGCTTTAAATGAGGAGCCGTTTATGAGACAGACCCTGAGACAAAATAGGTCTAAAACCAGTGACTTACGGAAGGACAAAGTGCTTAACCACCCTAGTCAACTAAAAGACCTCGCTTAGCTTGGTCAAATTAAACGAGGAAACTCAGTCAAACACAGGTATTCTATTCAACTGACTTTATTTATCAAAGTTGTAACGACATGAAGGAAATAAATACCTTGAGCAGTCCTCATAAACATATCTATTACTATTCAGTACTTGACATTCATTACATTTGTTTACTGATTGCAATCTGTAATAAACTATATAAAAAACACTAACCACGCCCTGGCAATCGTGACTACATTAAAATAATCAATGGAATATACAACTAAACATAGAAAGTGTCCCGACTGTACAAGGATAATCAAGCACAAAAGACTTCCGAGATTTTTTTTTTCAAAAGCACGCGGCGCGCCTCGATTCAGCACGCTTCACCTTGACAACTTGTCATATAATCGGCAAAAAGATTTGACAAGCAAATTGAGATAAATTACATTGTTCCGGTATTGATAATTACCAATTAGATTAGAAATAAATAAAGGTTAAAATTAGCCTTGCTGATATTAATTACTACTGTGTACTAATACATGGAAAATTTTCATTAGGAATAATAAATTGGCAATCAATGTATAATATATAAATATATATCTATAATATTTGTATACTGTGTACTTATATTTTTAGAGATCATTATCATGTTTTATATTGCATATCATTGGTGAAATATTTAAAAAATGTTCTGCGGCTCGGCGTGCGTTATTCAATTTGGTTTCAAAAGTAAATAATCATGTAAAAAATATATTTGGCTATTAAGAACATAAGATAATTTATTCAGTTACACATGTATTCACTTCATAAGTAATTATACAAGGAGTTGTTTTATGTTTGCCATGTTATAGTATCTATTCTTTCCATTAATTTAAATCTTATCTTTTGTATCTAAGAAGAAAGTATGTTACAGATTTTTATATATACGGAATCCATATCGTTTATTAGTAGTAGTTATTAGTTAGTTAGGATTCTATGACGCAAACTTTCGGTATATAAAAAATTCATGTCGGTAGGGCATTTTTTCATGCCTGGCTTCCTACGGTGTACCGAAATACAGCCATAGTTTACCACCCAACCAAAAAAACCATCGTCAAATCACTGAAATTATGTTTCAGTGATCATTGGGAGCCATTTACTCTAGGTCTAGCGTGTTTACCACCCTCGTTCACACTGGATATATTATACAGTGATCAAACGCCAGAATGCAAATCTGTCAATTACAGTCATTAAGTTCAATGTGCCTCTTTGGGGTTCATGTGAATAAACGATTTTGAATTTTCTGTCACCTATAGAAAAGTTCATAAAACAATGCGCCATCTTCTTCGACCATTCTTTACAAATTTGCCTCAAATGACACGCTTTACATCTTCAAACTTTACGAATTGCGTAACATTTCTGCGCGCGACGATCCAACCTCGCTCCAGTTGCATATTTTAAGTGGTTGACAATAGAGACTGTATATCTAATTGTGCAGCCTACGTGAGATCACTTCCGGCAGGTAGTACCGAGAAGCGATATAGTATTACAGGTAAAATTCCTGTAAGCTAGATACTTAATTCGCTGTATGTGACGCGACTTCATTAAAGAAGTACTTACTGGTACCCGTAGCTGCGCTCAAGTCGATAATATTTTATAAACAGATGCGCCCCGCGGTTTTACCCGCGTAAGTCCCGGTCCCGCGGGAATTCCAAGATAAAAATTCCAAGATTGATTGGGTGGACGTAATCGATCTATTCCTTTCTAATACCAAAAACTAATACAACATATCGTGTAGCTAACTGAAATGTTAGACCCATTGGCCGTAGTAGTTTCAAAAAACTATTTCCGTATGATATACCTCTCTAACTCGCTAGGGTTGAGGTCGTTCGGAGAACCTCAAGCTCAAAATGCCACCACAAACCACCTCTTTCTATGGCAACTCATTCACCGTCGAAGCCGTTCGACTGTGGAATGCGCTTCCCATGGAAATAAAGCGACCTCAGTCGCCGCCTATATTTAAGGAACAAGTTAAAGCTCACTATCTCGCTGAAAATAATTAAATTATGTTGTAATCTGTCCCATTAAATCCATTCTTTATTCATGACATTGGTATTTATATGTATGTACTTATATTATGTAGTTTACGTATTATATTATAATGTGTAATAATATGTATTTATATTATAATTGTTATATATCATTATTTATAATTCAGTAGGTATAGTATAATTTACATTTTTTATTTTTAATCTTGCATCTTTCTGAATTTTGTTATGTTAAAACACCGACGTCCAACTTTGTTGCGTAATTCCTCTCCATCCAAAGGTTGTCTGGAAGAGATCGCTTTTAGCGATAAGACCGCCTATTGTTACACTTATTTTGTAAGTTATTATTTTCTATTCTGTTTTGTCACAAATATGGTGTTAAATAAAGAGTTTATCTATCTATCTATTATCAGCGGTTAGAGCGATAGGGCTTGACAGCCCTATGGCTGCGAGTTCAATCCCAGCCTCAAGCGATAATTTTTCCTTTGATATTTTTTTACTATAGTACCTGGCACGGCTGAGCTATATAAACAAATAAATAAAAGCAAGCAAAGCTTAAAAAAAACGATTTCACCGCTTTATTTTCGGAACCTTGATCAGATTATTGACGATAACTCAAAAACTAGTGATCAGGTCTTGATCAAATTTAAATGGGACCACATGGAAAAATAATCTTCAAAATTGGCTCACAACGAAAGAAGTTATGAGGTAACTTTTGAAGTCGGTTAAAAACGAGAACATCATTAATGTAGTCCACAGAATACGCATTATTGAGGATAAGACAACAACAACTACTAGTCAGATCTTGATTAAATTTAAATGAGACCACATGGAAAGCACCAGCTTTCTAATAAAATAATAATCATCCAAATCTGATCACAACTGAAGCAGATATATGGTAACACACATAAAAGAATACTGTCGAATTGAGAACCTTCTCCTTTTTTTGAAGTCGATTAAAAATCAAATTACGTCGCACAATTACGCGCAATTGCGCGCAGTTCTTCACACCTGGATAGCTACTTAAACTACTCATGTATCAAGCTCAAGTCCGATCGTGTTTGGAGTTCTGCTGCCACCTCTGGGATGGATCCGCTAAGTACCAGTGACGAGCCAAACAACTCATTAGTTAGTTAGCTAGGCATAATTTATATTATTACAAAAAAAAAAAATATTATGAAAAAAATTTAAAAAACAATTATTAAAAATTTTATTATTAAACGTTTAGTCGAGGCGACAAGTGACCAAAATTCTGGCTCTTATTTAGCACAAAAAATTAGCATCGCTATTCAACGTGAAAACATTGCCAGTATTCTGGGCACTTTTCCTTTGGCAAGCGGATTACAACATTTTTTTGTACTATTTGTTTTAATCCCCTTTTGTAATCTTATCTGACATTATTATTGTAACAAATAAAATAATTGCCTATTATAATTATAATTAAATACCGATATATACCTACCTATATATAACTACTTACCGAATAAAATATAATAAAGCTAGTTATAGGTAATTAATGAAATTACCTTCACGTGAAACTAATCAAATTCGCTGATAACATGTTTTAAAAATATGGAAACGGTTGCAATTTAATGACCATGGACGTACCTAATTTGTTATTAGAAACATGATAAGAATATAAAAAATATAAATGAAATACGATAAACTATTATGGTACTTATTAGCTAGATAAGTTTTATTATTTAGGTATATGTGTTTGTTTAATTAATATTATAATTATGCAGCTTTTTACAAGATAAGTACTAACAAGGCTATTGTCATGAATTTTACTTACACGTCTTTTTAATACAATACAAAACTGAGCTAGCTGAGTAATTTACAATATTTAGTACTTAAATACTAACAAAAAAATATACCCAAAATAAAAAACAAGATTGCGTAAAAAGTAAACAAAAAAAAAATATATAAAAAAACATTTTACACTTTTTCGTGAAGATTTATTATGACATTATATAAGAAATTTATCACAGCTTTATTATATGTATTGAAAATGTAAGTGAGAATAGTCGCTAACCAATTTAAACCTTCATAGATGAAATGGTTATTTTAAATTAAAAATGATATGAAAAACCTAAAAATGATTTTCAAATACTTGTTCAATGACTCTTTACTTCTTTGACTAACTTTCAGTTTTATATTTTTTACAATAAAGCGTCTTGTTGTCGCCATATTTAATTTTAATTATTAAAATGTCTCTAGTTAAACTCGCAGGAGGGAAAAAAAACGATTGACGTAAGAATCATCAAAATCGGCCCACGCGTTTGGTCTCTAGAATGCCACAAAGGAACAAAAAAACACATATACATAGGCTGATAAAAACATTACCCTTCTTTGCATCGCACAGTCAGGTAAAAACGTGATTTACTATCACGATACCGAATTAAACGGATTTATCAAAAGTTTACATTTGAAACCAATTTTGATTCGGAATTCCATAATTTCAGTTCCATTATCAGAGCTCAAATGCTACAAACATAAAACAGTATTAATAGTACCCAAACTATACCCCCCGGCTTACAAGTCTTAGCACTCGTGAGTGTCAAGCACTTAGGTTTTGAAATAGGTCGTCGACCCGGACCTTATGGTAATCACTATCACTGTAATATATGCATTGGAACGTTACTTCAGAATTTTACTTAAGAGGAAACATGGCCTGAGAGAAATTTGAAGTATAGGTATCTGATGAAACTATTGCCGTCGCGCTATCTCAAATCTTCTCCCTTAGAGTGCGATAGGGACAGCAGCTGCTCAGACCGCTTATACTTACAAAACCCGTGACGAGATCGACGTTTCGTATTCCCCAGTTTTCTACTACAAAACTTAACAGATTTAGTTGTTTTTTGGGATTATAATTTTATGAAAGAGTATGTCTAAGATCCTGTAATTTTCTTTTATGTTAAAAACGTCTCAAATTTGTCTGGTAGTCTCCAACATTTTGGGCCGGGGCATATTTTGTGATTCTTGGAGGGTTATATTGTCTTTAGTAATTAGTACCTCACAAAAAGTTAATGACAGCGGCGTATCTACAGCACACGTAGATTTTATGAGAAATAAATATTGCTCTAAAGGCATTAATCAATAAAGAAATAGGAGAATACATGAATGTTTGCCTTCTTAGCAGCAGGTATCGGGTTCGATTCTTGGTAGAAACACGATAATTCTTCCCAAGGGAATTTGTGTTACTGATTCTAGGTGTGATTGTGATTGTGCATGTAATGCGAATGCTTCCGGCACCCAACAAGTCATCGAACTTAGTGTGGGGCTGTGAGCGTGAAAGCTTTTATGTTGATGTATGGTGAAACGCAGGCCCGCTTCCCTCTTAAGTATGTCACTTAACTGTGATTGCGAAAAAGTTTAAATAAAGTTAAGTTAACTTTGTGGCTGTTCATAATAACCTTCGTCTGACAATGGGTTATTACATTGTCATGTTTAGCGCTAGCGCCACCACAGCCGATTTTAATTCTCAGAAGATGTCTTGTAATAAATCGTACTTCTTCACGACACATCGTCATTAACTTTTTTTTTTTTTTTTTTTTTTTTTCTTATAATGATGTACCAATTACGTTTGGAACACCATTGGAATTACGATCTAGCCTTAAGACTAATAGGTAATTTGATTTTGACCTAAACTGCTAAGTAGAGTAGTATATTAAGAATGTGTCCAATAACACTTTTCTTACTGTCTCTATTATCGGGAAGACACTTTGTTCTTGTGTTCTTTGTTAATAGCACTCACTATATTACACTGTCACATCACTACACTAGCTCAAAAGGTTTAGTTCTTTTGAGTCTTCTCACTAAGTCTGTGTTGTCGAGGAGCTGGATTGCCTCAACATTCACATGGTGATGAAGTCTTTGTTCATGAGCTTCGGCGAGTCTTTTTATAACACTAGCGACGAGTTCCACTTTTAGGTCCCGATGAAGATCGTCATTTCTTATGTACCATGGTGCATTAACAATGCCCCTCAGTACTTTATTTTTTATTTTGGAAAATATTTTCAAACCTAATGACGAACAAGAAGATGACATTACTCAACATGAAACGTTAAACCATGCCTGCAACGAAATAAGACTCGTAACACCAAGAGAAGTTCAAAATGGGATCAAGCAGCTGAACCACAAGAAAACTCCTGGCTACGACCTTATTACGGGGGAAGTGTTGAAAAATCTCCCTCGTAAAGCTATAGTAAAACTTACTACTCTTATCAATGCTACATTCAGACTAAAATATGTACCTGATACGTGGAAAGTCGCCGAAGTGATTATGATACCCAAACCAGGTAAACCTTCAAATGAGACCACATCATACAGACCCATCTCTCTACTTCCCATAATATCTAAACTATTCGAAAAACTTCTCTTAAAACGTTTAAAACCAATCATAGAAGAAAACAACTTGATTCCTGACTACCAATTCGGTTTTAGGGAAAAGCATTCTACTATAGATCAAGTCCACAGAATTACCAACATGATCGAAAAAACTTTAGAAGAAAAGAAAGTTTGTACTACCGTCTTCCTGGATGTAGCACAAGCATTTGATAAGGTATGGCATAAAGGTCTCATACACAAACTTAGAATTTTACTTCCGAAACAGTTTGCAGATATCTTAGAGTCTTATCTCACACAGAGAATGTTCAGAGTAAGACAAGACGATGCATACTCAGAGCTAAAGGAAATAAAAGCTGGAGTACCACAGGGAAGTGTAATAGGTCCGGTCCTGTACTTATTATACACTTGTGATATTCCAGTTTTGGAGAAAAGCGTTATAGCAACTTTTGCGGATGACACAGCTATTATGGCAACAGGAGTCACACAAGAGGATGCAGTAAAAAAAGTCCAAACAGCCATCAATACCATTTGCGCTTGGACAAAGAAATGGAGGATAAAACTTAACGACACAAAATCTATACATATAGATTTCACCAACAAAAGACCAAACTATCACCCAGTGTACATAAATGGTCGAGCAATACCGTACGAAAATACAGCCAAATACCTTGGCATGACACTAGACGTTAAGCTTCGCTGGAAAGCACATGTCAAAAAGAAACGCGATGAGCTAGAGCTTCGCTACCGAAAAATGAATTGGCTACTTGGGAAGTTTTCTTCATTGTCAGTCTACAATAAATTACTTTTGTACAAGCAAGTCCTCATGCCAATATGGACGTACGGTATTCAGCTGTGGGGCTGTACCAAACATAGCAACATCCAGATGATACAAAGATCGTCATTAACTAAAAAAAATTTGCTATTGTTTACGTTAATATTCATTTCAATCATAAGAACATTACATTTCATATCTAAATAAACATTCGAAACGCGAGCCTGTTTGAGCAATTTAAATACGACCTTTTTAATTTTGTGTATCCACAATCCAATCACCATCAAGCAAAATTGACCAATCATGTCATCAAAAAATGTATGAACTGACGTCACGAAACAGTTTAGCCAATAGCGTGCGTTTTGCTATTTTAAATTTCCCATGCATTTTTACCGCTATTTTTTTTTCTTTTCATAATGGCTTCTCAATCTAGTGCATTTAGCCAGTGTCAAGTAATAATATATTTCAAGAGTATTTCATATTAAAAGTCCTAGTCACAAGTCAAAGTTATGGAACAGTCAAGGTCCAGACATAGTCAAGTCATACTCTAGTAAAGTGGTAGAAACTTTACTAGAACTTCTATTGGAGTATTGGATCGATAGCGAAAATCACGTTTTTCAATTTTGTATGATTTGCCTACACTTATGCACGTTTACTAAGTATTTACGGTTAATAATTCACAATTTTTACACATTAATACTGGAAGAATCACAGGTTTTGAAAAATTACACAAACTCAACACCGCCATTTTTTCACTTTTGCGGCAAAACTCCTTATCGCGCTATTCATTCATTAAAATTCCTAATTAAAAATCTAAATATTGTTATAGATGTTATTATACTTTAGCTACAAAAATTAACTGAACTTATTTATTTAAATCTTATGCATGTTGTCAATTTCACCGCTGACCATTACGGTTTATGAAGGATCCGTAATATTTCCTAATACGTACAAATTAGCCAGCACTATTGCTATATACACCATAATAAATCTCGCTCTAATTAATATCAGTATCAAAATAAGATATAAATCAACCTGTCATAACGTATGATTACATGCATATTTATATCTGATTGTAAGTCTGTCTCGTAAAACATGTTACGCAGTGACCACAAGGAAATCCGCCTACATTTGTTAGAACGTTTGTAATAATCATTATTATTGTCTACAAAAAAAATTGTCGCGGATAGCTTGGACAATGATAAAAATAAATATTTAAAGCGGTGGTCTCATTCTGATTTAGCAATTCTGATTTAGTTTGATAAGCTTGTAACAAATTAACGTTGGGTTATTTTTTACGATTGTTTTGCGCCTGTGCAGGTAAAAAATACTCAAAATACTCGTAATAATTAATTTAGCTAAGAAGTAAGTCCTGTTCTTGTAGATTCATAATTTATATAACAAATATATAACTGTTTGTTTTGTGGCCTTATGGCCAAGGATCATGCTGTCTGTACTTAATAATTTTCTCGTGGAGCGCAGTGGAATAAATGTACTGGCATAGTAGAAATATATTATGGCTTATATTATTTAGAAAAAGTGCTCGTGGAGCATTGTCCACTATTTAGTGGAGTGGAGTGCAGTGGCATAACCAGGTAAAAGACCCGATAGAATGACACTCATTGGAAGATGGGTCTGCCCTTATTGTGGGACGCTACTTGTGTCGGCTCTTTGACGTCGTCTCATCTTCCAACAACATCGCAGCAGGCAAGCGGAGCCACTATCTCAGCTGAATCCTCAAAACGGCGCAAATATTCAAATTTTGATGGAGATTACATATACTGTTTGATTATATAATATAATAGAATCGGGTCCGTGGGGACTAAGTACACTCGAAATTTATAAAGATTTGGCTGGGATACAGAAAGAGTCGACACGTGGCCAAAATGCTGGATTGTATTTGAGTTGGTTGTTATTTCGACCGATCGAAACTCAACCGCGCGGTAGAGTCGTCACTTATTATTTTTATATAATTGTTTAGTTGTTAACTCGACCACTATAGGAAATTAGTACAGTCGGCAATAGTCTCGCTGTACTACAAAGTAACGCAGCCAGCGTTTTGGGCACACTGCCGACCAAAGACCAAGCCACAGTTCTACATTTTATGATAAATCTTTTACTGTACAAGCTATTCGCCTCTGGAACAGTTTACCGGTCTCTATACGTCGCTCTCAATCACTACACACTTTTAAAGAACAAATAAAAAAATGGTATCACTCTCAATTAAGTTAAAGCTATGAATGTCCCTTATTAGTCATATAATGTATATATAATAATATATATTAGTTTGTGTATGTTTATAATATATTAATATTATTTATGTAGGTTTTTGTATGTATATTATGTATGTAATATTAATAAGTATGTATAAGTACATTTATTAATTTAAATACGTGTCGAGGTACACCACCATCCCTGTTTGTAATATTTTTATCATCTCCCTTTGGTTGTCTGGAAGAAATCGCATTGAGCGATAAGACCGCCCTTTGTGCTCCTATGTTATATTTAAGATTTCTTTGTAAGTGTTATTTATTTTGGTGTGCAAATAAAGAATTTATCTATCGGAACTCTCTAAATTTCATGAAATCGGTTTATTCGTTGCACTAGCATTCACACACAAACACACACACATACACAAACTTTCACATTTATAATATTAGTACGATATTTAATTCCTCCTTTGTTTAATATGTAATAGCTGCGCCCCGCAGGTTTACTCGCATAAGTCCTGGACCCGTGGGAATTCGGGGATAAAAAGTAGCTAGGCTTTTTAACCCAGGGTGTCAGCTACCTCCATACCAAATTTATTCCAAATTGGTCCAGCCGTAGTGTGAAGAAGTAACAAACATACAAACACACATACATACTTTCACTTTTAAAATATGATTGTGATTCACGTCGCGGTCTATATCGCCCCCAGAACAGAAATACCGAAAATCAGCCCTATTTGACGTTAAAATAGACAAAATCTGAAAATTGAAGGAGTGAAGGGATGGTTTCCAGTGTAATTACAGGATTTAAGAGAATTAACATCTATACTACAGTCTTAGCCCATAACACTGCTAATATCTTAGGGCAGGGGTCGGCAACCTTTTGAGTCGGAAGAGACAAAAATTTCAATTTCAAAGTTTTATAGAGCCACATTTTTTTTTCTTGCCTACAAAAATCCTTAATGCCAACTATAATACCTACTGTACTATGAAAATCGTATAGAAAAAGCTCTGCACCCGTTATACCTACCTAATCATCCCATAATTTACTTGTTTCAACTGTATAAATATACTGTTTTGCTATCTTTGGAGGCTTGTTAATGGCTCGATAGAAATGGTGCGTAATCCTCGTTAATCGATTCAGAACGTTTTTTTATATGTTTTTTTTTAATAATAATGTTTGCGTATGAAACTAAAGAGCCGCAGCTTCACATCCAAAGAGCCGCATGTGGCTCGCGAGCCGCAGGTTGCCGACCCCTGACGAGCGCAGTTTCTAAAACTTTGCGTGGCAATAAACTGTAATTAGCAAGCGTGACGCTTACCACCAGGCGAGCGACATGTTCGTCTCATCTCTCAATTATAAAAAAAAATAAACGGTCTTTATAAGTATAATTCGCACACATATATTATACTTAGTCATCTCCGACCGTGACCTTGACGGACTTTCTTTTTTTAACACAACAAGCATTATGCAACCAGACAAGGTCGCTAATGCAACGCCTGAAGATGTCGGATGGGTGTCAACGAGATCTACTGCGGTTAGATCTTGTATTTTTTTAGACGAGAGTTTTGACTTTTAATGCAGTCCTAATTTGCAATGGTTTGGAGAGCTATTGCGAATGTTTGTTCAATTTTATCTGTTGGTAACATCATATTATATACGATAAAACTGGCTCCAGCATCACAGTTACAAGCAAGAGACAAGCATTCTACATATCTATCTAAATAAAAATGTTCAAATATATAATACTAGCCGTGCCCCGCAGCTTCGCCCGTTTGTTAAGTTAAAAAGTAGCCTATGTGTTATTCCGGAACCTAAACTATCTACGTTATAAATTTCATCAAAATGGGTTTAATTGTTACGGAGATACGTGGTAATAAACATTAACACACACACACAAACAAACTTTGGCATAATAAAACAATATTATAAATAAACTAATATTATACATATTAGTAGAATTGTATTGTATAAAAACTCGCGCATATTTTGAATTATTTAAATTTAAATTGAAAGGGGAGTATGACTTACGCGATTCGATGTCTAGATCGGCAGTTGTTTCGGCTTCGTTCTAGAAGGCTTCCGAATGAGCCGAAACAATTTTCGACCGAGACATCGCGTAAGTCACGTATTAGTATATAAATAATAAAAACATAATTTTTATAAAGATATTTCGATGTATAAAAATGTATTTAAACAATGTTTTGTTTTTTTTTTATACTAGATAGGCAAGCATTTGACCGCTATCTCACCTGATGGAAAGTGACGATGCGGCCAAAGATGGAAAATACTTGCCTAGAAGGTACCTATTCACTCTAGACTTGAAGACACCCAAATTATACTGTTCAGGGAACAAAGACGTAGGCAATGAGTTCCACTCCTTCGCTCTACGAATGATGAACGTAGAAGCAAAACGCTTCGAGCGAACTGGAGGTAATAGTATGTCAACCATAAATGGATGACGTTTGACAGTTTGTCTTGTTGTTTGATGATAAAAAAGGCATGGAGGAATTATACTCGTATCATGTAATTCCTGAGCACACTCTCCAAAATGTAAGCGATAGAATACCTTATATGATAGGCTTACATTTTTCTCACATTTTGTTTCCTTTCCTTTACTTATGATATAAATAGACATAATATAGGCAATTTCTAATTGTACTGGAAATGAGTAATTTTTCTTTTTAAAGAGGAAACAAAGTTATTCATCTGATGATGCGTCACTTCATGTATCACGCCTGCTATCAGTGCCGCCGGAACTTAAAGGACATTGTCCCTCGTGGCACTGAACTCTGAACTGCCCGTTGGTTTTTTTAAAATCTTAAAACAGATAAAATAATATATATAATCTGTATAAAAATGAATCTCTATTTCCCCTGGTAATCGCATCACGCGGGAGCGGAGGGACCAATTTCGATAATTCTTTTTTTGTATTATTAATTATTGTCAGGGGATAGTTCTTATGAAAGTAAATATTATCCCGGAGTTCCCGCGGGTCCGGGACTTCAGAGGGTAAAACCGCGGGGCGCAGTTAGTAATTAAAATAAAGTAATAATTAAATATATGTAACTTTTTTAGTTAGCAGTGTCGTTATGTCGGTGTTATAAAAAAGCTACCAACCAAGCTGATTTGCATAAAATATCGACTATATTGTTTGTTTGTTGACGAAGACTCCGGCACATCACACATACAATCAATTACAACCGGAACCAGAAACACAATTTTTGTTCGGGAAAAAAATTGTTTTCCCACCGGGAATCGAAGCCGGTGCAGCGTAGAAGGTAGGAACAAACCACGCCAGCGAATAGTTCATACTACATCTAATAACAAGACATACTGGCAAACATCAATGTATGGTTTACATGCCTCCAGTTCACTAGAAGCGTTTGCTTCTTTATCATCCGTACTGCGAAAGAGTAGAACTCATAGTCTTTGTTCCCTGAACGGATTTATCTGGGAGTCTTCAAGTCAAGAGTGAATAGGTATCTTCTAGGCAAGCATGCTACATCTTAGGCCAGATTATCGCTTTCCGTCAGGTGAGATAGTGGTCAATTTCTAGTCTATCGATCATAAAAAAAAACTGCGAGCGCTCCGCACTCATCTTGAAGAATTTATACATTTATTATATTTTTACATATTTATAATAATGTAATATATTATACAAATATCTTTTTTTTATATATTTACTGTTTTAGATCCGCAACCTCTGGGTTGTGACTGAAAATCAGCGCCTAGTGTTACACTTGGCAATAATGCTGAGTCACGACCCTTTTGGCACTTTTTTTACTTATGCCTAATTACCTTTGTAAGCTGTTTATTGTCTATTTCATGTTTTTGTTGTATGTTTATCTTGTCCTTAGTGCCAAATAAATGTATTTCATTTCATTTCATTTCAAAGAAGGCTTTCGAATGAAGCCGAAACAATCGTCGATCAAAACATCAACAACGCGTAAGTCACGCTAGTTCCCGGATAAATTTTAATTTAATAGCTCAAAATGTGCGTGATTTTTTTATAAGAGTAGGTATACGTATATCGACGACGAGGACACGACGACGCGCGACTTTCGTATGCATTTTACAAATATCTGGGCTAAGCAATTCAACATATTCCGATACACGCGGGCGTGGCGAAGATTTATAATCTATATAAAACTCGCCAAATGTCTCACCAGCCTTGGTATAATCTTTTCCTATTTCTCAAAATGCTTTCATCAGTTCTAATTACAAAATAAATTAGTATTCTGCCAAGAAGAATCTCTTTTATATGCCGTTAACGATGTTGGCGCCAATTATGCATATTTTCTACTAATAATTTAATCAATCAGTCTATAGATATGCATATGATTAGGCGAATTTGTAGGCTATTAGACATTCCCTACAAAAATCGCGCTAGATACTCGTAACACTGAATACAATGTCTTGTTGCTGTAGCTAACATTCTATTAGCACATGTGACAACTTTAATTACTTAGTAATATACACAAAATTGTTTAGAAACTGTAATTTTAAAATAAAAAGTAATTTACAAAATATTTTCTGAGAACTTTTAGTGGTCTAGTTGTCCCAATTTTTTTTCTCTGTTTACGGGCTACAGCGGCGAAACCATAGATTATACGTTACTAGCTTTTCTTCTCGGCTTCTCTCTTACTATTAATAAGTAGAATATGTGTCCATGACATGATAGGTAAAAGCCAGCTCCATTCCAAATGTTATTCAAATTTGTTCAGCCATTGGAGCGTATAGATAGAACAACCACGTACACACTCACATACACCTGTTTTACTAAAATTATGGTTTTCAGGCAATATTTAGATAGGGATAGGACTGTTTTTTTATAATAATGCATTTAATAAAATTATTCCCATTATTTAGGTGGGTCATAACGCGTTCCTATCATAGGCATTAGAATATGAATATTAATTATAGGAATATGCGTAAAATAAAAAAATGGGTTTATTTTTATTCATCTATAGATAATAAGTAATGTAAAAGTAAATTTATATAAAAAAGCAATACGCACGCTATTGGCTAATACTGCCGTCATAAGGAAAAAAGACGTAACTGTAATTTTTGTTAAAATTTAGTTATATACATCAGATATGTCTTTACTATTCAGTATGTGTTATGACTTGTAGCAGATGCGTCTAAATTAAAATTTAGTAGTTTGATTTTGAAAATTTTAAAATAAAAAAATAATAGAAGATCTATTTTTCCTGATTCTAATGATGTATTTAATTCAGTTTTGATATAAATGCAGATTCGTCTTTTCTCCTTATAACGGCAGAATATGATTCGTGACATTAGTGTCCGCGTTTTTTAAGTCAAGACAACATTAGTTAGGTAACCATGGTGTGGTGGATTATGACCAAGGATTTTTATTAAATCCTTGGTCAGAAACCACCATACCATATACCACACCAGGATTTTGCAACTAAAGTAAGTTTATTTGCTATTCGATGATTCTGACTTAAGAAAGCAAGCAGGCCGCGTTTAAATGTGCTCTAATGTTATTGCATTTATTTGTTTTAATAATAAATGTGTTGTTTTTTTTTTACCTATATTCACATATTAACCTAAATAATCAACTCAAAGTATAAACAAGTAATGCTTGATCTATCTATCTTTCTACTTTATAAAGTTTCGTAAAATCAATTATATACAACTTGTAAAATCAAGCTTTTACAAGTTGTATATAAAAAAAAGGTTTAAAAAGTTATATAACCAGAGAACTTGTCAAAACGAATCAAACAAGCCCAAACTCAATAGGCTAATCTTGTGTAGTTCAAAAGTTCCTATGGCCATTCCGTTTCCATCATCAGACCAGCTGCATGGTACAATGTCATTGTATTATTACCGAAGATACATAACACCAAATTTAAGTCGAATCGGACATCGGGAAGTAGTTATATTTAAGCTCGCAAGATTTGATTACAGACCGACAGATAACGGGCCAAGTAAAACTAAATAAAAGCTTGTAAAAATATATATAATCCCTTTATATATCTAGCAAAATACGTCAATCAAAATACAACACGAGTCTATTCGCAAATAGGCTAGTATAGCCTTACCCTTTAAATTTCTAGATTATTGAGAAAATATATTCATCATTCGTTTCTGCAATCGTTGAGGCTGGTAACAGTCGGCTTGTTTAAAATTAATTAGGTGTTCGTATCTAAGACAGTGTTAAATAAAATATATCCTATTTGTCAAAGATGATATGCGTCTAGGATATTTTGAAATTTTAAGGCGCCATATGACGTTTCATTACCATGATTTACTTTTTTTAGCCGACGTCAATATTTTATCTTTTTTCATATTTTTGTTCGATTTCTATAGGAATTAATTTGGATGATAAAGGAGCGGTGACTGTTCCGAAATGAATCTCGCAACAATGCTAGAAACCAACCGAAAATAAATCGTTAAGTTCTAAATATAAAGTCTATTTCTGTTTTTTCATTATTTTTATTAACAATTACTGTGGAACTGTCACTTTCAAATATTGTAATTTTTATGTAGGTACATATGCATTTAATTTTGTTCAATTAATCTTACGTTATGCTCATTACAGAGTAAACGTTTTCTCCAGTGGCAGATTCAGGGGGCGCACACTCTATTTTAGTTCCAACGGATCTTAGGATCGGTTGATAACAACAATATAAAATTTACTGGAGTCCCAACGGATCTTAAGATCAGTTGAGAACTATAATATATAATTTATTTTAGTTGCAGCTGATCTTATGATCAGATGGGAACGACTGTTACGATCGGTTAATGTGAAAATCTGATACTATGATCCGTTGGGAAGTACCCCCCAAAATGTAAACGATAGAATACCGATAGACTTGCTACTAAAGTAGCAAACGTAACAAAAATACTATATTAGACGTAAACGTCAATATTATGAACTGCCGGTTGGCTTATTTGGATGCGCAGTCGCCTTCCAAGCAGGAAGTATCGGGTTCGATTCCCGGCGTGAACACAAGCTTTTTCCCCATAGAAAATTTGTGTTTCTGGTTTTGGTTGTGATTGTGTGTGCGATGTGAATGTGTCCTGCACCCACGACGGCGTTTGTTGTTTGTTTGTTTGCTACAAACAAAACTACTATTTCACAACACCTCCAATTAGTCAAACAATTGAAACATAACCTACCAAGGTTAAACACTTGTTAGAGTACCAAGTGTACTTAGCTCTAAAGGAATTTCCTCGTAAGTAACTAGCAAATTTGAACTGTTCCACTTGTTTCTTGGAAGTAGCGAGGTAACCTTTCGAACAATGAGAGGTCAAGTGGCAAGGGCGGTGTCGCTGAAACTTGGTCACGACAGGGTGACGGTGCTTGATTGGTAGCTTTGACGAAGAGTTGGTGCTGGATGTGTTGGGATGATTCAGTCGATAGTCAACAAACAAACACATTCACACTCAAAGCCCCACACTAAGTTCAAAGACTTGTATCGTGGGTGCCGGAAACATTCACATCACACACACATTACACCCAGAACCAGAAGAACAAATATCCCTTGGGAAGGAATTTGTGCTCCTGCCGGGAATCGAACCCAGGACCCACGGCGCAGAGGGCAGAAACCTGTCCACTGCGCCAACTGGGTCGTCATATCATAGTTATCACAAAAGATCATCTCGCATAAAAAATATATGCTACTACTCCTTTGCAGGTTTAATTTCAAGTATAGTCGAGCATATTAAAAACAAAACTTAGAAAAAACATTGATACAAATATATTATTTGCGATACGAATCTAGCGATTGAAATTAAACCAAAGATATCAATATATCCTACTTATCCTACTAATATTATAAATCCGAAAGTTTGTGTGCAAGTGTGTAAGTATGTTTGTTCCCTCTTCACGCTTTAAACCCTGAACGTATTTGGATGAAATTTTAATGTACATAGCTTATACCTAGGATTTACACAAACGCTAATTTTCAACTTGATTATTTTTTTTAATGTTGCTGTTCTTTTTGAAACTGTTTAAAAAAACTATTTATTGTAGATTGTGTATGTATTAAGAAAATATATAATTCAGAAGAAAATCATAGACCTAAATGAGAATAATAAAGGTGATATAGGTTAGAACAATGATAAAGGATAGATCAAGAATCAGGGACTGAGAGATCTCTGGTCTCTGTGTATATTTTATTTATATATTTTAGGTTTTTTTTTTTAGTTTACTAGATTATATACAATTCACCTAGATTATTTACTATTCACTTTGCAGGTATAGTATTTTTTTTATCTAATACATTTTATAGTTATAGTATCATGAGTAGGAGCGCATTTCAGAGCCACAATAATTTCAAAGTTAATACAACTTTTCCGAGATTTTTACACAAAAGTCTAAATCTATAGTTAGTAACCACCGATGTTTATCATTTCGAAATTTACGACTATCACTTGACTAAAGGCTTATATTTTTCTTTATGCATAAGTACCTGACAAGCTGCTAAAACAAATATTTGTATAGAATTCTGTATATTCTAATACAAATCATTTCAAACTCTTCAGATGTAGCCTTGAATGCGAAATATGAAAGTACGTTTATATATAGTAAGTAGGTACATACGTAGGTACTTGTCAATTACATATAATTAAATACAGTATTTGCTTCTCTAGTCAGTAATTAGTTTCACTTTAGTATTTTTTTAATAATAACATAATATGTTAACTTTATTAACAAAAATAAACATAAATAATACTATTATACTAAATCATATATAAACTACGGACCAATTACCTATATTTCCTAAAACTATATACCTACAGCAAAGACCTAAATTACCTACAAGACATCCAACTTATAGGCAACTCAAGTGCTCAAGCAACTACCATAGCAACGCTACCCCATCATGCTGGCGGCATTGCCTCAAATTGCAATGCTAATACGTTGCGATGCTCTGCCGAAGTTGCCGCGGCGCCAACCTCATCTGTGTATATTCTGGTTTATATTGTACCAATATATATATATATATATATATATATATATATATATATATATATATATATATATATATATATATATATATATATATATATAAACGTCTAGTTTGTATGATTTTTATTGTGTAACAACTCATCATCGGACATCGATTTAAATTATTTATTTGTCAAAGTGAAACCTCAGTGTTTGTTACTATCACATCAAACAGGAAAATTCTCTAATTTTAAGACATTTTAAATTTTCGAGTGTAGGTATTTTTTTAATTTTATAAATGCAATAAACATCTAATTATTCGATGTATTATCTAATGATGTATGTTTTTTATGTACATTCGTGATATATTAATATCATATAGTGTATGTAATATGTTTGTACATAAAATATATGTTATTTTTGTATTAGTAATGACATATATATTATAGAGTAAGGCATTCCATACACCAACTAATTAAACCCCGTCAATTACCTAATTCAGTTCACTCCATATGAAGGTTGCCTGGCAGAGGTCGCTATTAGTGATAAGGCCGCCTATTGTAACACTTTACGTATAAGCTTGTTTGTTACCCTATTTTTCTCATAGTGAATAGGTATCTTCTAGGCAAGCTTGCTCCATCGTCGACCACATCGTCGCTTACCATCAGGTGAGATAGTGGTCAAAAGTTTGCCTATGATGAATTAAAAAAATATATATATATATATATTTATTTATTTGTTTATTTAATAGTTTAGCACAAAACAGTGTACAAGGAATAACTTAATGCTATGAAGCATTATCTACCAGCTTTCCTGGGCGTGTAAGAAAAGTGTTTGGGCGTGCAGCTAAAAGATACGCGTACATAAAATAAATAAAAAAATGAGATTTTAGAATAAATAAACTAGATCAAATAATTTGAAAAATGAATAATTAATAAAAAATATATATATTTAAACAAATACAATATACTACTTACATATGTATATATTTAATAAAGTATTATCTAGAAACATAAACATAACATAAACGCTTTCACACTCACAGTCCTACACTGATTTCGATGACTTGTGTTGTGGGTGCCGGAAACATTCACATCACACCCACAATCACAACCAGAACCAAAAACACAAATTTTCCTTGGGGAGAAAATATGTGTTCCCGCCGGGAATTGAACCCGATACCTCTGTTTAGAATGCGAACGCTCACCTAGCTAAGATAATGGGTAGTTATATCTGTCTATAAACCAAAACCACTTTACGTAGAGACTATTATAAATGCCTTCGTCCACGTCGTTGGTAACCAGATTTACCTAACCAGTTACGAGAGAAGATTTTTCTTTCGCTGTTTTGTAACTAGTAAATGTGTACGTACAAAAAAATTCAAACATTCGACACATGATCGTTTGACAAATTTGGTGGAGGGGCGTGCACAATTACAATGGAAGATCTCCACGCGAGTGAAGACGCGAGACACGCTGCTAGTCCCTTACATTTCTTGACCTACGCTCATTAAAAAGTAAAAGAGCATCGTATAACATTTAATTATAATATTAACGAACATTTTATTAAGAAATTAGCATTTTAATGATAAAATGTAACTCGATACAGATGCGTCAAGAATTCGGTCAAGTGTGAGTCCGTTAACCGTGTATGTCTTTACATAATTTGTATGTTATTCTTAATGAGTAAGTATTTGCTTTCTACGATGCAGGTCCAGGGTTCTATTCCTGGGATTAGCACGATTCGTCCCCAAGAGACAATTTATTTGACACTTCACGGAGAAAAAAATTTGGGACAGCTAGACTAAGTACTCAAATTCTTAGAAACATATTTTTAGTCCAAATTGCAGTTACTGCGTTTTTTTGCCTACTTCACAAAAAAGGAGGAGGTACTCAATTCGACTGTATTTTTTAAGTGTATTACCTCTCTCTTCTTTCCACGTGAACAGATTTTGAATTTTTTTTTTGTTTGAAAGTTGTTGCTTTCCATTGGTCCCATTTTAATTTGATCAAGATTTGATCTAGTTTTTGAGTTATTGTGAATAATGCGTGTTTTAAACATTTAATTCCATCAAGGTTCTAAAGATGACCGCTTTGGTCAAGTCGGTTTTTTTAAGCTTTGCTTGCGTTTCACTATTTTTCAAAATAAGCTAGTTATTACCAAATATTTATGTAATTGTTACTTAATAATTATATTTGTCACATATAGCACTACACACTAGTAACAGAGTAGCGTTCTATTTACAGTGGAAGCACATGTTTTTAGCCAAATCATTTCAATCCAATCATTTCACACAATCACACCTGGTATGTAAATATTTCCGGCATCCACGATTCAAGTCTCCGAACTTAGTGTGTCGTGAGTGTGAAAGCTTTAGTTTTAAAAATATAATTAAACCGCATACTAATGAAGCTGAAATATAATTAGCGATAATAATTATTTTATATATTTTTAATGAACGAATTATGTAACAAACCAGTTTTAAAGATTATTTATTTGGCATAAAAATAGGAATTAGTCAGGTTATATACAATTTTGCATAGTTAATCTGTTATCGATATTATAATGAAACGTATTAGGTTACTTTTATATCTCGAATTCTTGCATTAATTTATAATTTTCACAAAATTCTATATATTTATGATTTGGTAATTCCATACACGTATTTATCAAGGTCCTTTGCAACTTTTTATTGGATTCTAGAATGAACATAGTAACACACTTTTTTTGCTAGAAATTTAATTGTAAGATAATATTATCGTAGCATTTAAATTTACCAATTTTTTTAATTTACTTTAAAGATATCATATTAAATTATACTACCCGTTTACTTAGTTAGGTGCGCGTCCGCCATCATAGCAAGGGTTTCGCAATCTAAGAAAGCATCTAACGAGTGTTATCATAAAATTCCTAAAATTGTAAGTGACTTACCACTGGGAAAGTTCAAATCAGTAATAAAACGGGCATTAATAAAGAAAGCTTATTATAAAACGATTGACTATATTAATGACAAGGATGCATGGAGGCAAACTGCACAAGCGCTTTCTAGCGACTACATAATATAGATACACCCAGGTTAATATAATTATGTATTAGTGTTAAGGAGTAATAAAAAAAATTAATGAAAAAATGCGCCGCCGAGATTTTTGCCAATTTCATCTCGAAATGGCAGTAATTTTGGGAATCTGGCAGTAGAGTCATTAACTTTCATGAGTGCCTCTTTGGGGCTCATGTGAATAAACGATTTTGATTTCATAAGTGAAATTTGTATTTCTGATTCTGGGTGTGATTTAATAAATATAACAATTGGTCTAAAACATCTCTAATCGATAAGAAACCTTTAAAAATATCGAAATGTGCAACCGAGAAATAAAAACAGCAACAAGGATTAAATTAAATAGACAAGATAGAACCAAGTATCGTAACGATATCTTCCAAGTCTCTATAAAAAAACATAAACATGTATCTAAAACAACTAAATAAGAGAATTTCATCGGTCATCTCAACCACGCCAACCTACAAACAGTTCGTCGCCCCAAACCGGTCATCCTTCGACATAAATAAAAACCAGTGCAGTTTCATCAAATAAGGCGCTCTGTTGTCAAATCCGCGAATAACACCGACATTTTAACCTGGTTCAAAATACAAGATACATCGCGTGGTTTCAAGGCATTTCAAGTTCAACTGGTGATCTTCCGCAGTAATAGGCGGCGTGCGCGCGATGTTTCCGCGAAGCTACCAACTTGCGTAAGGAATACGCAACGAACTGCACGCGACATATTGCCTATAGATTTGCAATACGTAGATCGATATATATAGGTATTTAGGTATGTTTGATGAATCGGCTTAGATTATGTAAATGAGCATACTACAAGGATTTATTTGAACGTGGCGTACCAAGAGAATGTATATGTTATTTGCATGTCACGTTCAAATAAAGACTTGTAGACAGTGAGAGAATGTAGGATTTTTGTTATATTCTATTTAACTGCAGTTTTTAGATTGGAATCGGAACGTGTGAACCGAAAGTAGTTTAATTTTGGTAGTAGATCAAGGTTCTAACGACTACGTCCATACAAAGCCATACAAAATAGACAGAATCGAGTGCTGAGATAGTCGTAGTGTATGTTATGAAGAGGCGAGGAGCGCTAACAAAAAAAAAACGTAAAAATGTAAGATTGACAAGAAAATAGTTCGTAACTGCCCGTTGGCTGAGTTGAGTGCGCGTTTGCCTTCGAAGCAGAGGTATCGGGTTCGATTCCCGGCCGTAACATAAGTTTTCTCCCAAGGAAAATTTGTGTTTTTTGGTTCCCGTTTTGATTGTGTGTGTGATGTGAATGTATCCGGCACCCATTCGGCCATCGAACTTAGAGTGGGGCTGTGAGTGTGAAAGCGTTTATGTTTATAATGGTGATATTATTACTTGCTACTTTTTTAAACATATATAACATAGAACTGTAGAAGTTAGGCCTATATTAATTGTTTTTTAAAATATTATAATATCGTTTAAGTGGTTGTTTCTTACCTAAAAATATTTTAGCGAACATTATGTTTAGGTTCAGCTTTTAGATAAAATGCTTTAGATGAACGATAGTAGCTCTTAGATGTATGTAAACACGCATTATTGACGATATTTCAAGAAATACTGATCAGATCTTGATCAAATTTGAATGGGACCAATTAGAAAGCAACGTCTTTCAAACAAAAAAAATCATTTCAAAATCGGTTTTCGTGGAAAAAAGTTATGAGGTAAAATACATTAAAAAAATATAGTCGACTAATAATATAGTCGAATATAGTACCTACTAATACCTCCTCCTTTTTTGTGAAGTCGGTAGAAAAGGATTTAAGTTGGTTTAATTTTACTTTGGTTGGTTTAATGGTCAGTATATCCTATGCAATTTAGTAATATAAAATAGTATATTTAGTAATAAGTCATAAAAAAAAGTTGATTTTTAAATAATAAATGTATTTCTTTTCTCTCACACAGATTTACTTATCTGCTAGTTAACAATTAAGGTACATGTAAAGTACGTTTACATTGTGAAATGCAAATAAAATATAAATATGAATTTAATACGCATTATGAAGGATAACTCAAGAACTACCGGTTATATCAGGGAACGGGAACCTTTTGAGTCGGAAGAGTCAAAAATTACAATTTACAAAATTTCTAAGTTTAATAGAGCCACAATATTTTTTCATGTCAACAATTATCCTTAATGCCAATAATAATACCTACTGTACTATGAGTATCGTATAGAAAACGCTATGCACGCGTTATACCTACCTAATCATCCCATAATTTACTTGTTTCAACTGTATAAATGTACTTTTTTGCTACCTTTGGAGGCTTGTTAATGGTTCGATAGAAATGGCGCCTAATTCTCGTTAATCGATTCAGAACCTTTTTTGAATTGTTTTTTTTTATTCATTACATTTGCGTATATAACTAAAGAGCCGCAGCTTCACATCCAAAGAGCTGCATGTGGCTCGCGAGCCGCAAGTTGCCGATCTCTGGGTTAGATCTTGGTCACACATGGGACATGGGAACTACCAGTTTTCAAATAAAAAAAGAATCATCAAAATCACTCACCTAGACAGAAGTTATGAGTTAACACACATTAAAAAATACAGTTGAATTGAGAAGCTCTTCTTTTTTGAAGTCGGTTAAAAATTAGCATCCAAGAATTGACGAACACATACTAGCTGAAGTGCCTAAGCCTGCATTAAGGAGCTGGACTTATCCGAGGCCTATGAGTATAATACTAAAATACAAAAGTACACTCCCGACGGCGTTGACCCGCGTGACATATTGTGTCAATAGATGTCAGTTTGTGTCAAGTGCGCTTTACGTAACGTACCAAATACAGTTATCTTGCACCAGGCCAAGCATTACTATTACTACAGACACGTAGTAAAAGGGAAATGTAGATACTTTGGCTAAACGGATTTTTAAGCTATTGCATAGCTTCTATCGCGGGCCTTAAGCGTGGAGACCGAATCCAGAAATTCCGTAACGAAAATAACCTAACACCCCCCACTCCGACCGGCACAGCGGTGATACTTTTTAGTTTTTCCATCTATCGATGAATAGCAGAACTTTTAATGACTTTTTTGAAATATCACGCTTGTCTCTTTAGTTCAGCAACTCGCCTCTAGGTGGCAGGAAAAATAAATACTGCATAAATAAAATATATAAATAATTATAATTGCATAAGTTGATAAAAAATGCTATGCAATAGCTTTACCGCGGCAGTCCCCGAGTGCCACACGTCTTTTTTATTTTTTTTATTTATGTATGTGTATTGTACCTTTTATCTTATATTATATTTATGTATGATAAGATTATATATTTATATTTTGGTATATTTGTTGTATGTTATGCTATGTATATATGTAGGTATATTTTAAATCGTAAACAATAGTTAATATCCCTTATACTGCACTACCACGATTTTTTTTTTCTGCACCTTCTCGGTTGACTGGCAGAAAATGCTGTATTAGCATTAAGTCCTCCGTGTACATTTATATCGTGCAAAAGAATAAATAAATAAACAAGGACTAAAACGCTACCCACTGGTAGTGAGCATTTGGGTTACCCACGTTACGGAGAAAAAAAATTGGGACAACTAGACTACAAAAGCTGTGGACAGGTGTCCGCCCTCTGCACCGTGGGTCCTGGGTTCGATTCCCGGCAGGAGCACGAATTCCTTCCCAAGGGATATTTGTGCTTCTGGCTCTGGGTGTAATAATGTGTGTGTGATGTGAATGTTTCCGGCACCCACAATACAAGTCTTTGAACTTAGTGTGGGGCTTAGAGTGTGAACGCGTTAGTTTTGTTTGTTTGTTGTAGTAAATTTTTTTGTGCTTTACTAGCTGTCTGTACTTCATAATTTTCTCGTGGAGGGCAGTGGAAATAAATGTACTGGCTTATATTATTTTAATTAAAAGTCAGAAGGAGTGCTCGTGGAGCGTTGTCCACTATTTCGTGGAGCGCAGTGGTATAACCCATTATAGTTACTGCGTTCTTTTTACAAATAATATTTGCCAAATAATTTTGTGATTGTTACTAAATAATTATAGTTGTCACATAATTATAGCACTAGGATGTTAGTAATAGCAACTAGACATTTTTCTTAGTGTATAAGCTCAGTGCCTTGTAGGTTGTAGGTGACTTAGGTGATTGCTGTAAAGATGTATTTTTTTTACTCAGTATAGGCAATCATTTGACCACTATCTCACCTGATGGTAAGTGATGATGCGATCGACGATGGAGCATGTTTGCCAAGAAGATACCTGTTCACTCGTGACTTAAAGACTGCATAATGCTTATCGGGAAATACAGACTCTGGCAAGGAATTCCATTCCTTAGCGGTGCGCATAATACCTAAATGTGAAAGCAAATCGCTTCGTGCGTATTTGTGGAATATCAACTACATAACGATGTCGCAATGTAGTTCGTTTTTTATAGTCGCAATGTATTTAGTTTGAGTTTAGTGAAAGAGTTTATGTTTTATTTATATATTTAACTATTTTTTAAATTGATTTTATTGATATAGCATTAGCCATGCTAGGCAGAACTATAGTGATAAATGTAATAAACTATAATAATAATTTCTAAATTTATCACTATATTTTTTAAATTTTATTGTCTAAATTAGAGCCGTGCGAAGCCGGGGCGGGTCGCTAGTGTTCTATAAAGTGAATGTCCCAAACTGCACACAAGTTGCAGGTACAGTTGGCGACTACTCTACCAAATAATCACAATGACTAAAGCGGATTAGTCATGGGCAGGTCCGGTGCTATTCATTGCCGATTGGTTCCACCCCCGCTGGGAGCGAAGGACTCAGGTAGGTTCTGAGAGACAATAAAATTATCCGGGCTTTTTTGGATATACTTTACGAGTAAGCGCGCACTGCGCCTTCAACTTTGTAAATATATTTTGCGAGATCGTGTATCAAAGTTGTCACGCTCTTGACCCTGAGATGTTGATTATTGATTATTATTTGATTGATTATTTCCAAAAAGTATCGCAATTTTTTAGAAAACATAAAGGTAATGGTGACCCCTTTGGGATGGTGCAAAGTCCTTCCTACACGTGCAGAAACATAATTTTCCTTCTCAAGGGAAATTTTCGCTCATTCTTCTTGTGCACTAAACGCGGAAATAAGTATATAAAATAAAAGTATGTTATGTGAATGTTTCCGTTGAATGTGTGTGTTTACTTAGAATAAGCAGATAAAAGTATTAACATTTGTAAGGTAAATATTTCAGGTTACTTAGTGCAGGTGTGAGTGAGAGGGTGAAAACGTTTTATAAAATTAGTAACTGACCCGGTGAACTTCGTACCGCCAATAAAAGTTGTCTGACCTTTGACACATACTATATGTCACATTTGTCTGTGGTATAATATTTATAGTGCGTTCAGAATTTAATCTTATGTCTTATCTTTGACAGGTAAGGACAGTTTTATGGGAAAATAAAATAGTTGTTTTACTACTTTCCTTAGAATTTCTTTATAAAATATAAAGAAATTACTCAACTCACCTTTTAAAATACCAAAATTAGACAAATCAGTTCAGCCATTCTCGAGTTTTTGTGAGACAAACAAACGTCAATAATTTTTTATATATAGATCAAGTGATTTTATTTTAAAATATCCACGAGCAGAGTTTTTTCTATGGTACATATTATTTGTTTTATTACATTTTCAGGTTTGTTCAAGGTTTTCTGTTGGTGCAACGAGCAAGTTTTTGTTTTCACTTTTCCATTCCGCAGCTCCCGAGTTCCCAGCTAGAGCACAATTTATATTTCAATGGGACATTTGTGCTTCTGTTTCATTGTATGATATAAATTATTCTAGCAACCACGATACAAGTTTTTTTCGGCAGAGCAGTGAAAACGCCGAAAATATGGAAACCTCGTTAGTGGTAATGAAATAGAATTGAAATTATTTCGTGAAACTAATATCTAATACATTACATTAACAAAAATGTTACTTTTGTGTAGGGGAGCCCAGGATCCCACACTAGGAAAAGTCCTGCGTCGTGGGATACAGTCTATTTAAATCCGCTGTTTTTTTCCAATCCATTACAAAAAAAAAAAAAAAAATTATTGAAAGGAAAGAAAAATATAATTACATAACTAGGATTATTAACAATTCAATCATCTCTAAATTCATTTTAAATTATTAAATAGTCATATTTGAGTCGTTTGTTGCACTGAACCCATAGGGACCGGGAGTTCATCATATTAAAAAAATACAAGAAACTAAACTTACTGAGTGTCACAGGCATATAAAAAACACTTACGTAATGCAGCATATAAAATGAATGAAGCATCCTAAATCCAACAAATTTCGATTGTCATAACGTCAATAAATCATTATTGTCACTTATTTTATATTATATCTCAGGGGTGCTAGTGTAAGAATATGGTTGTCAGTAAAGTCGGTTTGCGGACGATAATTTTACGTGATAACGTCATAAGACGAACGCTTGGGCCGATATTGCGTCTCTATCGCTTGTTCCGCGCTCTCGCTTGCACGCTCAGGCTCAGGCGGAACGTGACGCTTTTTCGTGCGTGCAGCCAGTGGTCATCGATTTATAAGACGTTATCACATCAATAAGTGCTTACTTTATTGTTTTATTTACACGTGCGATGAGGTTCGACGAACTTGAACAGTTTTTGTATGGCTATACTGAACTTCTACACGCTTTTGACGACTAGTCACGATTTTGCAATGCCTATTATATATAGATACATACATTTCTAATAAAATTATACGAAATACTGGTCAACAAACTCAAATTTGCCTATGGATGACATTTGGCGAGGACAACGAGTTACTAACTTGTATAGATGCTTGCATCCATTTCTTATAGATATATATATATCTACCTGGATTGATTTGGATTGGAAGGCAGTTATCAAAATTCACAAGTCGCCTAAAGGCATCTGAATTGGCATCAAAGTCGTTTATTCACATGGGCCCCAGAGAGGCACTTATGAAAGTTAATGACTCGGTTGCCAGATTCGCAAAATTACAACTTATGCATAGCGCCTGTTGTCTTATGTTTATCGTAGCCTCCAAATCGTTAACTCTCAAGTTTTATTACCAACTACGAATGTATTTTTTTTTATTTTTTTTTTATGTTTTTTACTTCATAATTTCATTCCACGTCAACAGTTTTTTTTTTTGTTTTATATATATTGCTTTCCGATTGGACCCATTTAAATTTGATCAAGATCTGACTAGTAGTTTTTGAGTTATCCTCAATAATGCATATTCTGTGGACTACATTGTTCTCGTTTTTAACCGACTTCAAAGTTACCTCATAACTTCTTTCTTTTTGAGCCGATTTTGATGTTTTTTTATTTATTTGAAAGCTGGTGCTTTCCATGTGGTCCCATTTAAATTTAATCAAGATCTGATCTCTAGTTTTTGAGTCATCGTCAATAATGCGTGTTTAATACATTAAATCTGATCAAGGTTCCGAAGATAAAGCGGTAAAGTCGGTTTTTTTAAGCTTTGCTTGCGTTTAATTATTTTATCTAATAGGATAGCGTTTTAACTAACTCACCTGCCGGTAAGCGTAGTGTTCTAGGGGGTTGAAATGATTTTCGTCAAATCCATATTTCGAGAAAATCGTGTTTTGTCAGGTCTCTTGTTTATATATAGAGAGACGATACAAGCAAGTCGATTGCCTGATGGTATCCGTTTTTTTATTTTTCCTTGACTAGTGTACACCACCGTCTAACACATTCCAGTTACATTTATGTCCACACTAAGGTTGTCTGGAAGAAATTGCTATACGCGATAAGACCGCCGATTGTATTACCACTAATAAATCTACAATTTCTAGTTCTAAAAAATCTAAAAATTGTTTAGTCATACACTTTGTAAACTGGTTATACAATATAGAGTTTTGTATTGCATTGTATTGTATCGTATGCGTCAAGCTTAGCCATTACAATTTAGGGTCATTCGTTATTTATAAATTTATATAGATATAAGATGTTAAATCTCTTTAACTCCTATAATTTCACTAGAAACATTGCTTCAATCCGAAACACAGTAATGTTTGAACACTCCTGCTTGGCTATTGAATGTCTGGCAATGGTGTTGCTGCCCCATGTGGAGAGTCCACATGGGGCAGCAAAAGAGTTCTTTTTAGGATTCCGTACCCAAAGGGTAAAAACGGGACCCTATTACTGAGACTTCGCTGTCCCTTCGTCTGTCACCAGGCTGTATCTCAAGAACGGTGATAGCTAGACAGTTGAAATTTTCACAGATGATGTATTTCTATTGCCGCTATAACAACAAATACTAAAAATAAAATAAAACAAATATTGAAGGGGGCTCCCATACAATAAACTTGATTTTTTATAGATAATGATACGGAACCGGAATCCGACTCGCACTTGGCCTGTTTTATTTTTGTTTTTTATGCTAAATAAGCAAGCATTTGTCCACTATCTCACCTGATGGAAAGTGACGATGTGGCCGAAGATGGGACATGCTGGCCTAGAAGGTACCTATTCACTCTAGACTTGAAGACACCCAGATTGTGCTGTTCAGGGAACAAAAACGCAGGCAATTAGTTCCACTCCTTCGCTGTACGGATGATAAACGTAGCAGCAAAAGGCTTCGAGCGAACTGCAGGTATGTAACCATAAATGGATGACGTTTGACAGTTTGTCTTGCTATGCATAAGTTCTACTACCACTACTTAATTTTGAGTTTCTCAGTTTACCCAAACAATATTTCTTTAGCTTCTGAACCTTAGTAACGTTTTTAGTGACAAAAGGAACTTACCAGTAAAATTGTTCGTAGATGAAAGCTTAGTCGTTTCATTTTCGTTGCCATTAATCAGCCGTCGGGCTATCTGAAAAAAAAACAAGATTGCATTAGTCAATAATAAATTAGATGTTACATTTTTTAAGATGGACCGAGATGATTTGTGTCATGGGTACCGGAAACATTCACATCACATAACACCAGAAACACAAATTTCTCTTGGGGAATAAACTTGTGTTTCTACCGGGAATCGAACCCGTTACCCGCAACTCAGAAGTCGAATGTGCAACCAATTTATCCAATCGGTAGTTCATATCGACAGTAAGCTAGTCAAGTCCAAACTGTACTCTCTGTCTTGACAAAAGCTGGCCTATCTCTGCTCTATCTCGGGAAACAGTTTTATTTAGCTTGACCTGTTTGTTGGATCAAATTTAGTAATAAAAACTTTACACGACTTCGACTTGAGGTGTGTACCAAATTTTGGATCAAGCGGATCTAAAATTTGGTATGATGGTGATGACTTTTTTACATAACAGATAGGTAAGCATTAAGCCGCTATCTCACCTATGGAAAGTAATAATGCGGCCAAAGATAAAGCATACTTACCTAGAAAGTACCTACTCACTGTAGACTTATAAATATACAAAATATTTTTAGACTTAAAAGTTTAAAATTCTTTTTTATATATATCCTATTTATACATTTTTCCTCATACTAGCCGTGGCCTTCAGCTTCTCTCGCGCTTATAAAGGTAAAAGTAGCCTATGTATCAATCCTAGGTATAAGCAACAGTCTACACAACAACAGCAACAATCCTAGGTATACAGTCCATAATTCATTTAAAGCCTTTCAGCCGTTACGGCGTGAAAAGAAAACAAACATAAACATTTTCAGATTTATAATTTTAGTGTGAAAAGTGGCCTGAATTCTAAAAGCACAAAAGCAAAAACAAGTATCGTATTATCTGATACTACAAGGATAATTTACGAAAAGGTCATCTGAATTCTCTGGGTCAGTTACAAAACTAGACAAGGTTTTAAGGGCAATGTTTGGTAACACCGATGTTCTATGGGAAGCACGTACCGCTTCGCAACTTTCGACTTTTTACGACTTATAGTGGCTTATTTATGTCCTTTTATTAGATATAGCATTAGAATTTTCAAATTATATTCAAAGCTGAACATCAGAATGTATTTTATTATTTACTAGCTGACCCAGCTAATTTCGTACCGCCAATAAAGAAGGTAAGTATCCAAGGATGCACCAATATTTGACAACTAACATATATTATGTCACATTTGTCTGTGGCCAATGCGTTCAGAAATTAATTTTGTGTCTAATCTTAAACAGGTATGAACAGATTTCTTACATTTTCTTCATATTTTCCTTCCTTCAAAACCTTCCTTGGACTTCTACAAATATTTCAAAACCAAAATTAGGCATATCGGTTCAGCTGTTCTCTAGTTTTTGTGAGACTAACAAACGTCAATTATTTTTTATATATATAGATAGATATACGAATAGCCAGAATGCGTTGAAATGTTACGTATAGAAAAAAGTGTTTAGTTTTAATTATGTGTTTATTGAGATGCTTTTGGGTTCACAGTATTCTGGTTGTGCCACGGCTTTGCCCTCGTTAATACTGATAATAAGTAGCCTGTGTGTCTATACTATCTACAAACTATCAAATTTTTACAAAATATTACCTCTTTCACATGTATGCATCATTACAATAATATAATTCTAATGACTAAAATCCCTAATAATAATAGTCTTTTATGCTTATGTTTGTCTGGTACTTTACCAAGCCAGATAGAAGTAATCCTGTCCAAAATAAAAAACATACGATTTTTTTATTTTTTTTGCCAGAATAGCTCACCAAGGTTTCATTTCAATCGAATGAATGCTTTAGGACAGCATGGAGGATAAAGAAAAAAAACATTTATATTGATGTATATAGAGATACTAGACGTGCCCGCGGCTTCGCCCGCGTTGATTTAGTTTAAAAGTATGTGTTCGTTTGTTTAAAAGTATGTGATTTCGCCCGCGTTAATTTAGTTTAAAAGTATGTGTTATTCCGGAACCTACACTATGTACATTCTGAAATTCATAAAATAGGTGTATTCGTTACAGAGATGCGTGGTAACAAACATTCACACACACAAACTCAAACTGTCGCATTTGTAATATTAGTAAGACTAGTTGGATCTGTGAGTTCAGTCTGTGACCTCGCGTAATTTTTGAAAAGGTTGAGTTATGATTTTTTTTACGTTTCTTATCATTCATCTGACAATATCGGATAAGTTTGACTTTTGTTTTTATCATATAACTTGTTTATAAATACTGTATTAAATTTTATAACTATTTTTTCCGCTCATTTCAAAACCATTTGTTTTTATAATATTTAAAATTTATTGCTATTAAATAAAATAATAAAAAAGCCATGTTTTTTTTGTGAGGCAAGAAAAATGACCACTATTCAACTGGTTTTTTTGTCTGTGTTTAGAAAAGTTTCTGGAAGATTCGCGCTGATTCATATAATATCATCTTGCCATCATTTTCCAGTTAACATTTGCTTTTAATATATAACTTCCGGAAAATTTGAACAAGTAAGAGGTGAGCTTAAGGTTAAGTTCAAGGTTTATTGGCTTATTTTTACGAGTACATTACTATATAAAGTCTGCATTGCAAAGGTCTCGGTCAGAACCATAACGAGAGTAATAAGTAGGTACAGTAAAATGTTGATTTTTAACATTTCGGTTTTAATGAACTCGACGTTACCTAATTAATTATGTACTCGTTTGTGGGTATTTAATTAAATTATCTAGCCCAGGGGTCGGCAACCTGCGGCTCGCGAGCCACATGCGGCTCTTTGGATGTGAAGCTGTGGCTCTTTAGTTCCATACGCAAATATTATTTATTGAAAAAAAAAACATTTAAAAAACATTCTGAATTGATTAACGATGATTAGGCACCATTTCTATCGAGCCTTTAACAAGCCTCCAAAGGTAGCGTAAAAGTGCATTTACAGTTGAAACAAGTAAATTATGGGATGATTATGTAGGTATAATGCGTGCATAGCGTTTTCCATACGATACTCATAGTACATCAGGTATTATTGTTGGCATTAAGGATTTTGTTGGCAAGAAAAAAAAAATTGGCTCTATAAAACTTTGAAATTTTGTAAATTGTAATTGTTGACTCTTCCGACTCAAAAGGTTGCCGACCCCTGATCTAGCCAATGTCAATCATCATCATCTCAGCCACAATAAGTCCACTGCTGGAATTAGGCCTCCACCAAAGATCTCCAAAAAGAACGGTTGCTAGCGACCTGCATCCAGCGTCTTCCTGCGACCTTCATTAAATGTCAATGTCCTACAGTTATTATGCAATTAAAACAATATTAAAATGATTACTAGTCAAAATAATTATTGTTCTAAATATATATAATACTAGCCGTGCCCCGCGGCTTCGCCCGCTATTATCAAGTTAAAAAGTAGCTTATGTGTTAATCCTAGGTATAATCTATGTACATTCCAAATTTCATCCAAATCCGTTCAGCCATTAAAGCGTGAAGAGGGAACAAACATACTTACACACTTACACACAAACTTTCGGATTTATAATATTAGTAGGATAATAAATTGCCTCGAAAAGGATGGCATTGTCGATTTTGTATTATATTTGAAAAATTGTGGTTCTTCGTTGTATAATCGTTAATACTTAGTGTACTAATTATGTAAAGTTGAAAACGTGAATTTTACGTTCGGTCTCAAACCTGTGAATTGGAGTTATATGTCAAGGTCTAGTCATAGTAGAAAAGGTCTACTATGACTAGACCTTGACATATAACTCCAATTCACTCGAAGCGATTCGCTTTTACATTTATCATACGTACGGAAAAGGAGTGGAACTCATTCCCCGCGTGTTTGTTTTCTGAACGGCATAATCTGGGAGTCTTCAAGTCTAGTGAGTAAAGTTTCTTCTAGACAAGCATACTACTTCTTCGACAGCATCTTCACTATCCACTGAGTAGGGTGGTGGTCAAATGCTTGTGTATCTAGCATACTAATAAAAATACGCACATAATAAATCAGATCTGGTATTACCTATCTCTATTGCGAGCCTTTTCTATTTGAGTTTATCAATAATTTAAGCAAAGCTTAAAAAACCGACTTTACCGTTTATATTTTGGTTTTGGCTTAATCGATTTCGATAAAATTTATATGGGACCACCTCTGAAGTATAATGTACCAAACAAAAAAATAATTTTGAAAATCGGTTCACAAATGGAGTAAAATCGGTGAACATACCTAAAAAAAATACATACAGTCGAACATGAACCTCCTCATTTTTATAAATCAGTTAAAAATTTACGTTACTTAAGTAATAAGTCTTTTGATAATGACTAATTTACCTCAAATATATTTTGACTGTTAATCAATTACTATTTTATTTTATTAGTCATTTTATTCTTGACATACCTAATGCTTATAATTATATATTTTTATGATGTCTGCCATATTCTTTATTATAGTATTAATTGTTATTAACGAATTATTAAATTGTAATGTGACATGCCTAGAATAACGATCACTGTTATTATTAAGGTGAATAAAGAATCTGAATCTGAATCTGACGTTATTTCTTAGTAGTTTTGTTAAAGAAAAGGACCTTTTCTTCAAAATGACACTTCGATATTTTATGCAACTGATTCCCCATAACATAAAGCATATCAAACGTAAATGTCACATGAAATATCCGTGAAATATAGCTAGTAATGACAGGTCGCGACCGCGTCGATACTTTGAACGGAATCGTGGCTCGTTACCTATCCCTATAGTCTAAGAGCCCGTGTAGTCAAAATATCACAGAATTTTATAAATGTTAAACAAATATCACTAGCCGTGCCCTGGGATTCGCCCGCGTTTATCAAGTTAAAAAGTAGCATATTTGTTAATCCTTAGTACAAGCTATGTACATTCCAAGTTTCATCCCAATCGTGAAGAGAAAATAAATATACTTACACACTAACTTTTGGATTTAGTGTGGTAGTGTGATTCAAAGGGTTCTAATTATTTTGAAAATAATACTAAATTAAACTAATAACTAAATTAAATCTAATCAAAAATAATTATAGAAATTAAATATTAATTAAAAATCGCGTTTAGTCACGTTTGAGAATCTATCTTGTTGTTAGATAGTAATAAAACCGGTCAAGTGCGAGTCGGACTCGCACACGAAGGGTTCCGTACCATTAACTATAAAAAATCAAGTTTGTTGTATGGGAGCCCCCCTTAAATATTTATTTTATTTTATTTTTAGTATTTGTTGTTATAGCGGCAATAGAAATACATTATCTGTAAAAATTACAACTGTCTAGCTATCACCGTTCTAGAGATACAGCCTGGTGACAGACGGACGGACAGCGAAGTCTCAGTAATAGGGTCCCGTTTTTACCCTTTGGATACGGAACCCTAAAAAGGACATGGAAAAATAACTCATGTAATCCCTGCGCACACTGTCGGCAGTTCTAAGTTCAAAGACAAGTTAAAACCGGCAAAACAAAAAAAAACAGAATTAAGTTCTCCTTCTTGTGTGAGTCGGTTTAAAAAGTAGAAGTATACCGCTTATATCCTCAAATTATTTTAACGATTTCTCTTAGACTATCTGTCCAAATTATATGCAGTAAAGAACAAATTGTATCTACATGAACTTTGTAAGACGATGATGAAAATAAACTATTTTTATTTTGATAAGGATCAATACTGAATGTCTCAAAAAGCCAACAAGACAAGAGAGAAACAGATGCCGCAAATTTTTCAGATTATAACAAAGAAAAGATTTTTTTATGTTCTATATATACATTTTAGATCTATGTTGTCAAAGACTTTTTTGTAAAACTCATGAAGGCCGACATTTTTTCTTAATATTGTATTCACCTATGTCTAACTGTTTAGTCAGCGTACGCCGATAAAGCGGCCAGTTAACAAACTTTTCTGCGACTTGTTTTAAGAATATTATTTTTTCAAACTGAAAAATAACTTTCATCCCAATAATACATACTCTATAACACTCAGAGATAGTGTAGCTATCTATTAGTGAAAGTATTTTCAGAATCGCTTCAGTAGTTTCAGAGATTACCTTTGACAAACAAACATACACGTCGCGTGTTGTCCCGAATAAATGTATTTTCTTTCTTTCTTTTCTTTCAAACATATCTAGACAATAGTATCGTTTAGGTGTATGTAAATTTATTATTTATATATCCTCTGTTTTTAATCACTGTTCTGATCTTTTATGAACGTAGAACAACGTCCTATTATATTGCGTTATTCCTGTCCATCCAAAGGTTGTCTGTAAGAGATCGCTCTCACCGCCTATAGTTACACTTATATAATTATTTACTGCCATTCCTATTTGTGTTCTTTGTTATTTTAAGGTGTTCAATAAAGAATATATCTATCTATGAAACAAAGTTTACCTCTTTATAATATTAGTATTGATAGAACACCTATAGGTTTGTTAGCTTCCCACACAAACATTCATTTAACACACACATACAATATACATTTAAGATTAATAATTATATTTATTTTTAAATAAAATTGTAAAATATAGTAAAAAAATATATTTTAGACATAATCTAATTTAAAACATAATTATGGGAGAAGCCACTGGCTCCAGAAACACAGTTTTTTACTAGTTCAGGAGCCTATGGATTCAACATTAACGATGTACTTACATGTCAATAAAGTTATCTTAGTTTTTAGATTGCTAGCTCTCGCTCTAAATCGACTAGCAGTAATATACGACAAAGTTCTGCTATAAAGGTTAACATCTATGTTATCTAATAAGTTAGTTATATCTACTTAGCTTATTTATAACTGTTACACAACTTTCTAGTATCGATGAGTTGAACATTTAATTGGTTAATTTCACCGTCGCAGCTTAAATGAAGATTTGTGATAGTCTAATGTTGATTTGAAAGCATGTTATTAATTTATCAGAATTATTTAAACACAGGTGTGTGAATGTGTGATTTATTAAGCATAATTGCTTATTTTTATTTACTTGGCTGTGAGTTAGAGGTCCAACGCTGGCTTTCTTATTTTAAACCGACTTAAAAAATAGGAGCAGGTTCTGAATTTGAAATTGTATTTTTCTTTTATGTTTGTTGACTCAGAATTTTTTTCAGCTGAACCAATTTAGATGATTATTTTTTATTTGAAAGCTGGCATTGCATATAGTCCCATTTAAATTTGATCAAGAACTGACCAGTAGTTTTTGAGATATCCTTAATAATGCGTATTTAATTCATTTAATCTGATCAAGATAAAGCGGTGAAGTCGGTATTTTTTAAGCTGTGCTTGCGTTTAAATTACGTAAAGGTATAGCGTGCGTTTAGCTTTTTTATATGTGTTATGTACCTAAAAAGCATTTAAATTAAGACATATTTTTACAGCTTTAATTCTATTGGTATAAAAAACTAAAAAAAAAAATTTTAAAATTGGCGATCGTTATCCATTTATGGTAGACATTCCTCCGGTTCGCTCAAAGCGTTTTGCTTCTACATTTGTCATCCGTACTGTGAAGGAGTGGAATTCATTGCCCGCGTCTTTGTTCCCTGAACGGTATAATCTGGGAGTCTTCAAGTCAAGAGTGAATAGGTATCTTCTAGGCAAGCGTGCTCCATCTTCGGCCGCATCATCACTTTCCATCAGGTGAGATAGTGGTCAAATGCTTGCCTATCGTGTATAAAAAAATCTCACATCACTTATGTCTGTTTTTGTCACTGTACTATTGCTTTTCAAGTGAAAACTTCTTTAGTCGCGTTGAGCACGTTTTGGGTGAATAAAAATCACAGAACTCGCGTCATCATCACCGAACGCTTTCCATGAGCTATATGTATACCGTGTATATATATATTATATATAGTTTTCACTTGTATCGGCAGTCCCCAAACAACGCCCCGCATGTTATTTTTCTGTTTTCTCTGTTGTCTGTCGGATTACGACATGAGCTTTACTTGCTGTCTGTACTTAATAATTTTCTCGTGGAGCGCAGTGGAATAAATGTACTGGCTGATATTATTTTAATTAAACGTCAGAAAAAGTGCTCGTGGAGCGTTGTCCACTATTTTGTGGAGCGCAGTGGCATAACCTATTCTATCGTGACCATTAAACACTCGTGTTTATTAAACAATACATTTAATAACTGCTATCAGAATGCGGTCATTTTAATTATCGAGTTTATTTTATTGATGTATTTACTATCGCAGTTCAAACGATTTAAATGTATCGATTTTCAACATTTTATGGCATTCTAAAACCGGAGCAATCAATAATATACCATTATGATAATTACATTTGTTTTTTATTCAATGTAGTCAATTGTTTGATTACTACATCACACATGATAAGTAACAACGCGGTCGACAATGGAACACGTTCGCGCCATGTTTGCGCCGAAGATTGCTGTTTTCCCGTGACTCAAAGATTTAAAAAAAAAAAAAACCTATGATAAAAACAGAAGATGAAACACTTATCACACAATGCGATAGGATATAAACATATACGCTTACACAGTTACATCCCCACACTAAGTTCGATGACTTGTGTCGTGGGTGCCGGAAACATTCACATCACACACACACAATCACACCCAGAACCAGAAACACATTTTTTTCTTGGGGAAAACTTGTATTGCGGGAATCGAACCCGTTACGCTTGCTTACAAGGCGAACGCTCACCAAACTAAGCCAGCGGGCAGTTCAAAATAAATAATCTAGATAGAAATAGGATTAACAAAAATTTAACAAAGGATTTAACAAAATCTTGTTAATTCGCTCTTATAAAAAAAACCCAAAACTTACGCTGAGGTGACACAAATTCTATCAAATAAAGTAATAATAATAGGAATTATTGTGGCAGATATATATAAACAAAATAAAATATTAAACTTATTAGAAAGTTTAGGTTTTATTTGAGACTAGCTTAGGACGATCTAACCGTTTGGCTAACTTGGATAGGCGTTCGCCTTCTAAGCGGTGTCGGGTTCGAAAATATGTGTTTCTCGTTCTGGTTGTGATTGTGTGTGTGATGTGAATGTTTCCGGTACCCACGACATAAGTAACTTAATGTAGACTGTGAGTGTGAAAGCGTTTATGTCATGTTTATGTTTTAACAGTAAAAACTTCTTTAGTAAATGTTCTTTTGAAGAGTAGTAGAGCGCGTTGAAGTCTTTTATTTGAAGAATGTTCAAAACAACTTTGTTACCGTCTCTGGGAATTCCCACTTTAAATATGCATAAGTTATCAATGAATAACTCAAGAGCGCTAATTAAAAACCAAATAAAAGTGAAAATAGCTGCTTTTTATTGATTAACATGCTTTTAAAGATGTTTTTATGTCTGGCTAGCTGCGACCCGCGGTTTTACCCGTGTAAGTCCCGGACCGGCGGGATTCTCGGGATAAAAAGTAGCCTATGCATTAATCCAGGGTGTCAGCTACCTCCATATCAAATTTCATAAAAATTGGCTGGACCAATTTTAATGAAATTTTTTGAGCGTGAAGAAGTAACAAACAAACCAACACACTCACAAACTTTCGCCTTTATAATATTAGTGTGATAGGCGTTGGACCACTATCTCACCTGATGGTAAGTGATACGGTGGTGGTAAGCATGCTAGGTAAAATGACTGGCTCTCAAGGTTAGCTGCCGGAATATGATTTAATTCAAAGGATAACATAATAAGAATTTTTTTTTTATATAATTGAGAGATAAGACGAACAAGTCAAATCAAGTCAAATTTAAAAAAGCCTATGTGTTTGTCCTATAGGTATAAGCTATGCAAATTCCAAATAAAAAAATAGAAATATTAGTAGAAATATAATACTTTTATTGTATTGATCGTTCACTATTTTAGCGATATTGGCTTACACATAAAACATATGCTGTCGAGGGCTTTTTGTAGGACTATTTAAGATAAACATCTCCATTACTTATTATATACGTGTAACTCTAACGGTTTTTGCAGCGCACGCCAGAAAATCTCGCAAATGGCAGAATTTTTTCTACTAACTTGATACTTATCGTTATATTTTGGACAATTCACACAATATCTGTATAAATTGTGTGAATTGTCCAAATGTGTTATTCTGATGTATAAGCTATATTATTGTTAAGTTTCATTAAAATCCACTCAGTAGTTTCTGCGTGAAAGAGTAACAGACATCAAACCAAATTTCAAACAAAAAAAAAGGATCATTAAAATCGGTTCACCAAGCAAAAAGTACTGAGGTAACACAAAAAAATACAGTAAAAATATAAAAAGTTCTGAGGTAACACAAATAAATACAGTAAAAATATACAGTCAAATTGTGAAACCTCCTTTTTTGAAGTCATTTAAAAAGATAATTAATGTTCAAGCATAGATTTAAAAAAGTCTTCTCAGGTATAGTTATTATAGGTATTATATGCGGATGCTAAAATATAATTTAACAATAATAACCGTGGGAATGCAGTTAAATACGTAAAAACCCTCAAATAATATAATTTTAACGATGTTATTATCTTAGTTTAATTGTGGTACTTACTTGAATACTATAATAAGAATGAATCTGACTCAACTTTATAACATCTAAAATATTACTAGTCGTTTCCGAACTGAGATCTCGTGCCTACATTTTGTCTAACAGAGAAAAACGTTTGAGGTTAATTGCATATAACTTTTTTCTTCATAATGATTGTTTGATTTCTGTATTTGTTGTTCAAGTACAGGAGTACTTACGTTTGGTGTTGAGACACTGGGTCCGTGGGGACCGGGAGCTCATTCTATTTTCAAAATTCTATCAGAGCGCCTGGTTGAAGCGACGCGTGATCAAAATGCTGGCACTTATTTGGCTCAACGTATTAGCATTGCAATTCAGAGAGGCAATGCCGCCAGCATGATGGGAACGCTACCCACTGGTAGTGGGCTTGAGCACTTGAGTTACCTATAAGCTCGATGTCTTGTAGGTAACTTTAGTTCTTTGCTGTACATAGTTTTAGTTTAGTTTAGTTTTAGGAAATATAGGCAATTGGCCCGTAGTTAGTACAGAAAATATTTCAGTACAGGATATAACGGATATTATACGTAAGTTTCGGCTTTAAATGTGAAGCTGTTTTTGATATAGACCTCGGGTCAAGACAGATCTAAAAACAGTGACTTTGGTGGCCTAACAAATTGCTATTTTTAACCAGTTTCGTACTCTACTTGCCTAGTCCTTTTTAACGATACCCCATAAGTAGACAAAAAATTTAAAATTATTTTGCCCCCCGCTGACGTGAACAGGTGCCCATTTAACATTTTCATTTATATCATTTTACTACCATTTATGGTTTTGTGCCATAGCTTTACATATTCTCTGTGAATTTGAAGTGTATATTTGCTTGTATAGTTTAGACGCTAGATGCCTCTGACAGACGGATGGACGGACGGACAAAGTGCTGAACGATCCAAGTCAAAAAAGAGATCTCGCTTCGCTCGATCAATAACGCTTTTTTAACGCTTCCACGCGCACAGTCCCACACTAAGTTCGATGACTTGTGTCGTGGATGCCGGAAACATTCACATCACACATACACAACCACAACAAGAAACACAAATTTTGCTTGTGAAGAAAAGTTATATTGTACACCCGAAATGGGCAAGCTGTTAATGCTTTATAATTCATAAATATGTATATATATAGATAATGACATAAATAAATATTTGTAAAATTCTATGTACGTGTACACGTGGATATATTACATGTATTCTATGTATACGCTAAATATTTATTCTATTCTATTAACGTGAAAAAAATATTTTTTGACTAGGTATTAATTCTACCAATGAACTATGTCTTACCATAACGATTCATACAGGTCTTACTCATTACTCATTTACGTAAAATTTTATAAATTTCACAAATTGAAGTGGTTTCCAACAAATTCTACATATTTTTCAATAAACATCAGGATTGAATATTTATTTAATATAATGATATGATAGTTGGGTTATAACGGAGTATTTTTTTAATATTATATTTAGTGAAAATCAGTGCCATTTTATAAATACAACACTACCGGTATTTTCAAAACTTAAAATGTTTATTGTACTTTTTATTTCTAACTAACGCAAGATTTTTTTTTAAATTTCTGATAGGCTATCGTTTGACCAGTATCTCTTAACGAACGTCAGTGATGATTAATTAAAAAAATGCAACTTCGTAAAGTGCTGCAAAATTGTAGCTTAAATCTTGAATAAGCATTAATTAACAGAAAATTTAACAAGTCACTACATTTTGTTACACAAACCAAAAAATAGAATGTCATTACTAAATTTCATGAAAATCGTTGGAGCCGTTTCCGAGATTCAGATAATGTATAAACATATACACAAGAATTGCTTGTTTAATGGTATTAGATATTATGTCAAAAAACTTAGATAAAAATTTTGGCGCCAAACGAATCATAATTACTATAGTATTACATTAAAAAAACAAAACCTACCGTATCACCAAACACTGGCCGCTCACAGCCCCAATTAAAAGAAAAACAAATTCAAAATTGGAACACCTCGTAAATGCCAAGCACGGATCTCACAAAATTCGGTAACGTTTCGCGATGTCACATTATTTTGCAACGCGCACGCGAAGCGTACGTTCCGATAAGTGTTGCGTACGCTACTGCCAGTCAGCTGGCCGGCCGGTCCAAAACGTGTGCTAATCGCGCCAACACACAAGCCATAATCATGGAGAAATATATAGAGATGTTTGTTGGATATTTTATATAGATTGTTTTATTTGCTGTCTGTTAGCAGTTGAAAAAATCTATACCCTACCGTATTAAAATAATAATAGTTGTGTCTGTAGTTAAACTGCCATTATTTTAGCAGAGTTATTAAATTATAACAGTTATGTAAAATTTTAATAATTCCAAAAAATAAATGACGAAGGCCTTACTGTTTTTAAAACTAATAAATAGCCTATAAAACCTTCGGTATCTACTTACTAAGTGAAGCTTACAGCTTTGTAGACACATTATGCTCGATGGTATTGTAGCTGATGTTAACAAGAATTGTAAACATTTTAAACTGTCGACTTTAAGATTTGAAGATCTAGTACTTACTAGATCTCCAAATCTTAAAATTGAATGGGTAAACAAACAAACGCATTCTCACTCACAGTCCAAATACTTGTATCGTGGGTGCTGGAAACATTCACATCACACACACATTACACCCAGAACCAGAAACTCAAATATCCCTAGGGTAGGAACTTTTGCTCCTGCGGGGAATCAAACCCAGGACCCACGGTGCAGAGGGCGGAGACCTGTCCACTGCGTGAACTAGGTACTGGTACTAGGTAAGTTAGTATATTAAGCAGTATGGCGTGTAATGCCCTAAAATATGATAAGAACTTCTTTTAAAACGACTTCAAAAAAGAGTGAAGACATATTTTTGACGTGATAACGTCTTATAAATCGATGAACACCGGCTGCACGCACGAAAAAGTGTCACGTTCCGCCTGAGCCTGAGCGTGCAAGCGAGAGCGTAGAACAAGCGATAGAGAGGCATGATCGGCCAAGCGTTCGTCTAATGACGTTATCACGTAAAATTATCGTCCGTAAACCAAATTTACAGAGAACCATTGTTTTAGTCTTATCTATTGCTTGATTATTTAAAAAAAGCTGGAACAGTTACAAAAAATCTTTTTTGCAAGAGTATTGTGTCATGTTAGTCGCATATACAACTTGTCAGGATCTAATCAAAGGATCTGGAGATAAAGGGGTTTAAGTCGGTTTTTTGAGCCTCTTTTGCGTTAAATATTTATCCTTAATAAAAGGAGGGCATCCTCACATCTCAGCTAGGATGAAATAAACATTTCTTTTGTACTTTTTATCTTATCCCTTAGGTTATCCGAAAGAAATCGACTTAGAGCTATAAGACCGCCCTTTGTACTCATTTGTTAGAATTGTTTTTTTTTATAAATTCTATTTTTATTCGTGTAAATAAAGCATATTATAATAACATACATTATCGATCAATTTGATTTTGTCACACCAAAACCAAACTTGTCACACTCGAGCCGCTCTCACCACGCGTGCACCTGACATAACCAAAGCAACCCACTTACAGCGCAAAGAAAGCAATACTCACAGACGATATTGTTCTCAACATATCGCTCATCTTCTGCCATCCTTTTCAGATATACGGGAATTCTCGAACGAGAAAACGAGACATGAGTATTTTTAGAAAAAATGTGACATGTTTTGGTAATCATCCAATAAATCATTCACAGTAGAATTTTATTGTCGACGTTCGATTTATGGTTCAAAAAATATTTAATGAATCTCGGTTTTGGTGAAAGGTCTAGTTTTATGTAACCTATTTGAAATTGGTTCGATCCTTACAAGTTTTGAAACTCGAATAAATTATAACGTTCGTTAATTGAGGATATAAGTATGGGGTAGACAGTGCGATGGTCTGACCCCCTATTCCCTATCTCTGATGCTGATGATTTTTGAACACATGATTTATTAGGTGTATTTCAATTTAAATCTAAGTTTAAATATTAGTACCAATGCATTAGGCGTGATTTAGGTTTTCCTAAAACCCAATCAAAACCATCAATAAAAACGTGAATATATATATTTTTTAAAATATAATCGGGTATTATATGACTTGGAACATTGTTATTTTGTTATTATTAAGTGGGGCACATTGGTAAACAACACACACAACATAGGTAAAGTAAACATTTTGAATGGAGCTTTCAATAAAATTTTGGATTACCTGAAAATCATAATTTCGTTCATTCGTGGATAAATTCTTGCTACATGAATCATTTAAATAAGTCCTTATTTTTTATATAATATCTTAATGGTTGACGATATTTAAAGACGTGTGAATGAGTCCTTACGGAAGGCCGGGAACTAAAGAAGTATTAATTTTGAAAGCCTGAGTAAACTTTGGCCTCGGATTATTTTTATAGGTATAGGTATAGAGAGGTGAATGTATAGAGTTAGTCACACATCCCATCCCGCCACTTAATCGCCGGTAGGTTCTCTGCGAGTGCCGGATCCGGATATTGGACAATTATGAATTAATCAGCGAACAACGACAGTAAAAAATAGCTTCACACTCACAGCCCTACAATAAATTCGAGGACTTATATCGTGGGTGCCGGAAACATTTACATCACACACACAATCACACCCAGAACCAGAAAAAAATGTGCTACTAAGCTTATGCTACGCTGAAACTTTTAAAAGAAAATAAGCAAAATAAAAAACATTGCGTCATTTTATAAGTGTTTTTTTTTAGTTTGGTCATTCAGGCTCTGCGTACATGAAATACTTTCATACTCCCAACCCCACACTAAGTTCGATGACTTGTGTCGTGGGTGCCGGAAACATTCACATCACACGCAAAATCGCAACCATAACAAAAACATACATTTTCGTTGGGGAGAAAACCTGTGTTCACGCCGGGAATCGAACCCGATAACCATGATTAGAAGGTGAAAGCTCACCTAACTGAACCATTGAGCAGTTCAACATGAATTGTACAATATGTGCTATTACCTAAAGTATTCATGTTAATCGGTGAGTTCAGAGATAATTGTAATCGTGTCACGAAATATAATATTACAGACGTTCTTTAGTAGTTCGCTGATTTTATTTCCGTCTCCAAATCAACCTGTGTGCAAGGTTTGAATAAGTACCAACAGTACTTATTCAAACCTTGCACTTAAGTCCCACACCGTGCGGGTGAATCCGGCACCTCTTACACAAGCATCAATTTGTTTTAAGTTCTGATTGACAAGGTTAAGCTATATTCAGTCAGACCAGTACTTGGACCGCTTAGTGGGATTTTCAACCGAGTGTCACTGTGCTTCGGAGGGCACGTTAAGCCGTCGGACCCGGTGTTTAGTCGTAAGCCAACAGTCTTTAAGCCATGTCACATGCCTTAAGGCGGCTTGAAAAATCCTAGGGCTGCCCACTAGTCTATACGACAAGCAAGCAACAAGTAAGGATGAATTCATACTATTTAGGAGTCCAAGCCCATGTGAATCGCATGTTACACAATACCTTATCTAAGTTACGTTACGGAGATAATGTAACGGTGAAAGTGACAAGGTATGTCGATCCTTGGACAGCATGAATATAGCTGTGAGCCACCTTTGGGATAATATATACGTGATATTAAGGCTCGAATGTGCTGGAGGAAATTTTAATCAGATACTGGCAACCCGATTCTAATAGATAGATATAAGTTTTTCAAATAAACATTTATTTCGTTTTTCTAGAGATTTTGTATTTTTTTGTTTCTACTGAAATACTGTATCTATGGTCATGAAATAAATAGTAAAAAAAATAGATACGTGCAGTATTGGCGCGAAAATGGAAAAAGGCGTTGTTAATTATAAATGTTTTTCCATTTCCTTTTAAAATAAATGTGCAATAATTGTAGAATATTAACTTTACTGTTGATAGTTCGTCAACGTGCTTAAGTATATGCAAACAGTATTGTATTGTTCAGCACTCTACCTGACCGTCCGTCCGTCTGTCAGAGGCATCTACCGCCCAAACCATGCATGCAATAACTTCAATTTCTCAGAGAATATTATGTAAAGCTATAGCCCAAAGCCAGAAATGGTAATAAAAAATATTTAAATGAAAATGTTAAGGGGGACCCATACACGTAAGCGGGGGGCAACTTTTTTTTTGTATCTACCCTATGGGGTATCGTTGAAAAGGACTAGGCAAGAAGATTACGAAACCGGTTTAAAAGAATGTGATGCAAAATCACAAATTGGCAGGCCACCAAAGTCACTGTTTTTAGACCTACTTTGTCCCGGGGTCTATTTCAATAACGGCTAAGCATTCAATGCTGAAACTTTCGTATAATATCTATTATATCCTGTACTTGAAATACAAATACAAAAAATAAACAAATAATACAAAGAAAAAAGTTATAAGCATTTAACCTCATTAGTATTTATTTATTAGGCAAAATGTAAGCGCGAGATCTCAGTTCGGCGCGAACGACCAGTAACAAACATAGGTGATAGACTTTATGGCAAACGTGAATCTAAAGAGAATAGGTACCGACAAGAGAGACTTCAATTAGAAGACACTCAAAGTCCTTGAAGCCTACAGGAACTACACTTCACTAACAGACAAAGCTCCCTAATAGGACCATCGGACTTCCTGAACCCTGAAGGCTGTCCATTGAATCAAATCCGCTGGCTTTGAGAGTTCGAGCACACAATGCATAATGGAGGCAATAAACTTTTTAACGGTGGACTTTGCTAAGGTCGTATCTTTATTTCAATGATACTTCTATAGAAATAAGAGATAACTATTATTGGCCCACATATTATGACTTGCTTACCATACGCAACGTACAAAAAAGGTTTACTAAAACGATTTTTCAAGATTACTTATTCTAGGTCTCTAGGATATTGGTGCTAATTCTGTTGAGCACCGAACTAACCTAAACTAAACTAAAAATAAACTAATTTTAGTCAAAGAATACCCAAACGCTATTCTGATTTTACGTTGAACTTAATTTAAAAGTTGAAATGACAGGACTAAAATTGATTTTGACAGCAACCAAATTGAATTGTATTCACAAGAGCCGCAATCACATATTCCTCCATTATAGACTTTGTAGGTTAGTATTTGCTTTATTAATTGCACGTGTTATTCTTTCAAGTATAAGATCACAGTCATTAAAAAGTAACTAAACTAACTTAGTCTTGTCAAACTTAATTTAAGTCTAATCTAGCATTTTCTGGATAGGTTTTGGACTAAAGCAGGACTAAAACTAATTTTAGGCTAGTTTAGTCTAATTCTGGACAACAGAATCGGCACCATTATAGCCTCTAGATTAGACTAATCTTATTTTTGTCAACTTAGCTAAAAAATAAATTCGATGACACAAACAGATATATGTAATTTAAAATAGCGTTAATGTAGCCAAAGTATTGCGTCTCCTAAGGCAGATGCTAGAAAGTCTTTGGGAAACTAAATTCTGCACTAATCGTCCTAAGGTATGAGAAGTTCAATCTCTGCTCTGTAATTTTACTAACATTGCCATTCAATCCAAATTACAGTAAAGCTTGCACACAACACTACTCTACTTGAATGACTAGCGAAGATATGATAGATACATACTTACTTTTCCAGGCGGACTCTGCAAAAGAATACGGACTCTCTAAATCCTATAACCAAATCATCACGGTAGTATGTTCCGGACCCAATCGGCACTCCGTATGTGCGCGAGTTCCCATACTGCTTGCGTAATAAATCTTGTTTCTCTATACATAGTCTATAATTAAGTCTATCGGTATTCTACCGTTTACACTTTGGAGAGTGTGCGCAGGAATTACACGAACTAATTCCCCCATGCCCGTTTTACCATCTAACAACAAGACAAACTGTCAAACGTGATCCGTATATGGTTGACATACCTCCAGTTCGCTCGAAGCGTTTCGCTTCTACGTTTATCATCCGTACAGCGAAGGAGTGGAACTCATTGCCCTCGTCTTTGTTCCCCGAACAGTATAATCTAGGAGTCTTCAAGTCAAGAGTGAATAGGTACCTTCTAAGCAAGCATGCTACATCTTCGGCCGCATCGTCACTTTCCATCAGGTGAGATTGTGGTCAAACGCTTGCCTATCGTACATAAAAAAAAACCATACCGCCGTTGGACGATTTAGGCGATATTCACGATTTAGCAGATTACATGTCTTGAATGGTAGACTTTTTATAGCTGCATGACAATTAAAGAGGTGCTCAGTAGAGGGACTGGTGGTCTCGGGATTCAACTCTAAGAAATGTATTTCCATCGAATTACCATTTTGATATTTATTTTAACATATTTATATTATCTATTTATCTTACTGGCTTATAATAATGTGTATGTATTTATTTATTTTTATGTATGTAGTAATAAAACTATGTATGTATAATCATGTGTGTATCATACATTGTATTTAATTTATTAAATTTTAAGTTAAGATTCTATTTATTTTTACTTTATTTTTTTTATGCTGATGCTTCCCGCTTTGTTCAGGTTTAACTGAAAATCAGTGCCGAGTTCTCTGCTCGGCAAAATGCTGAGTTAAACCTTTTTGGCATACATAAATTCACATTAATGATAAAAAAAAACTTTATTTTTATTGTTAGTTTTTAAGTTAATTGTAATTTTTATTTTTTTATAGTGCCAAATAAATGTGTTTTCTTTCTTTCTTTCAAGCTGAGTAGGATCTGAGCAAGCCCCACCACTTCACTATCCCGGAAAACATTTTTTTTAAATATTTATAGAATTACTTGATGCTCCCGCGATTTTACCCATATAAGTCCCGGACTCGTGGGAATTCCGGAATAAAAGTAGCCTATGTGTTAATACAGGGTGTCATGCACCTCCATACCAAATTTCATCAAAATTGGTCTATCCGATTGAGTTTGAAGAAGTAACAAACATACATGCACACTCACAAACTTCCGCTTTTATAATATTAGTAGGTATGATACGTATAAAATTATTTTTTGTTTAAATGCTTTTTAATTTTATTTCATAACGAGTACTTTTATTGACATCAAAACTAGCTTTTACTTTAATAATAATAAATTAAACTAAAAACAAAATTAAAACAACGTTTTTATTAATAAAAAGTTATAAAAAAGCACGGGACATGCAAAATGGCAAAACGCACGATTAGTGATTCGTGACGTGAGTACCCAGATTTTTCATGGCAAGGTTGGTAATCTTTCCTTTACGGTAGCCATGATTGGATCGTGGACGTCACAGAACGTCAAAAAATATCAATCCTTACCGACATAGTGGTATCTCAGAGACAATCCAAACATTAAAGGTTTTAACTGTCTTTTCGCAATAAAATGCAATTACAACCTTCGTAGGATAACCGGCACTATGTCGAAATACATTTCAGACATTTGAAGTTCCAGCTACTTACAGCACTTGACACTATTGAGCGTAGAGTCAAGAGACATTGGCGACGACCGGCTGATTAGATATAAGCATAAAATTACAGTGCGCGCATTTAGATTAAGCAAAACGAATAAATCTTTTATGGCAAATGGGGTTACATTTTACAATAGAATTCCTAAAATCGTAACTGAATTACCACTGGGAAAGTTCAAATCTGTAATAAAACGGGCATTAATTAAGAAAGCTTATCATAAGACCACAGACTATATTAATGACAAGGATGCATGGAGGCAAACTGCACAGGCTCTTTCTAGCGACTACCATAATAACACCTAGGTTAAGAAAATTATGTATTAGAAATTAAGAAAGTTTAAAAAAAAAAATGAATGAAAAAAAATGCGCCGCCGAGTATCTTGCCAGGTTCTTCTCGAGATGGCTGTAATTTTGCGAATCTGGCAATAGATTCATTAACTTTCATGAGTGCCTCTTTGGGGCTCATGTGAATAAACGATTTTGATTTTGATTGATGCAAGGCTGCTCAGCTTAGAGCATCATCGCAGGTGGCAAGTTTGTCGGTTTTTTATCGGTTACATTTCGGATGTGCCACGGAATTCCACGATCTAAATTAGCCATCCCCATTCTATCATCGGACAAGCTGACGAAATACATTGCATCATCGTTATGTAGTTGATATTTTACAAATACGCACTTCTAAAAAATGGCATTCCTTACGTGAATCTGTGTTTTCCGATATGTACAATCCGGGAGAACTTGGAGTTGAACTTAATGGAATCGATATCTTCAAGTCACGAGTGAACATCTTCTAGGTAAAAATGTTCCATAGTTGATAGCATCGTCACTTTCCATCAGTTGAGAAGTTAGCCCATTACGAATTAAAAACATATTGCAATAAAAGACGACTTTCAGTACGCTTTTTAGTATTCTTTATATTATGGACCATAGGTCTAAAACCTATGTCCAAAATAAAATGTCACATGCGTTTAGGATTCCATTTATTATTTCAATAGAGTCACATAATAAATAATTTAACATTAAGACACAGCTATAGCGCTACGAATACCGCATATATTATTTCTATTACCGTCAAACATATATTTCCTCTATTTTATTTATAATTAGACGAGAAAATAAGACAAAAATAAGCTAAAAAACTATTAGAGTTGTTAAAGACAATTTACCAGACCTACAAAAAATTTAACTTCAGGTTTAACACACATTTCACCAAATAAAAGTACCTACCGATTAATCTATACAAACGTAGATGCATGGTTTTGATTATAAATAAACTAAAACAAGTGAATTTATGTCTAATCTCCATTGCTATACAGATTACTTTTGCTTGCAACCATGTATCAGCGTACGCAACGACTTATGGCAAGTTTTTAGCGAGGCGGGATTACAGCTTATATATTATATAGCCTATATTTAAAAATCGATATTATTTATATTATTGCAAGCAAAAGTAAGCTGTTTAGCAATGTACATTAGACATAAATTCACTTGTTTTAGTTTGTTTATAATCAAAACCATGCTTCTACGTTTGTATAGATTACTCGGTACTTCATTTGGTGAAATGTGTGTTAAACATCGTGTATAGTATTAAGAAAGGTTGTATATCTCGAGAACTTATATATCTCTCGTCTTTGTATCGAATGTCAATATCGGTTTATAAAATGATTCTAACTGTTCTATAACACATTTACATCGTAGCTAAAATAATTATAATATATACCGTCATTGGTTAGTAGTGTTTAATCCTGTAAGGGATCGTTTAGAAACGACAACTAAGTTGAAAAAAAAACTTTGATAAATTAGAAAAAAAAATGTTTTCATACTTACTGGATGTATACTATGGCATATAAGTTTGGTAGTAACTGTCAAGTAAAGTATGGAAACTCGTAGACAGCTGCCAACAGCCGCGGTAATTTTTATTTAGTTATCAATATCAAAGTAAAAGGTAAATGTAAATGAAAATGACATTGATACATTTGTTAAGTAGTAAAATCAACATTTATTAGGAATACATTACTAACTAACTTTCTCATAATTCCTGAACAGATACATTTAACCTCTCGTCACAATATGTTAGTTCAATGACTAAAACAAAAAAATACAAGACTTGAGACATTCAACTACTACAAGCTATTATTGTACAGTTGTCGATCCAGTTGCCATAGTTTACTTGACATTAACTTCTAACTGTCACAGTTTACTTACCAGTTAGTAAGAAAAATATTTTTTTAAGACTAACAAAAATTCAGCAAAAAAACTTATCTTATTTATTTTTCTGCTTAGTTGTTGATTCTTAACCACCCCCTGCAGAATTGTACACCAATAACCAATGACAGTATAAATCATCTCTTATTAGCAAAGAGTTCGTATCGGAACTTTCGAGCTATAGCTATTTGGTGGGATTTTTCGCCCTTGTTCGCCCAGACGGTAATAGAACCTAAATATTTTTATTATTGACTTAGTTTAAGACAAAACACATTCATTTATAAACGACTTATTTTAGAATGTATTCAATGAGTTTACCAAATAACTTATTTTTTGTTTCAGTTCAATGTTAAATAAGGATTAATTAAACCACTGAAAAATTACGAGTTACTTTGTTGTCGACTAGTTTCGGAGAAATTAGTTGTCCTTCATCAAAAGTCAGACGCGCGATAAACGGATGTATATAACATTGAAACAATGTGTTATATTTACTACAGTTTTAACTTTCATACATTACTTATTATTGGGACAATTTTTATACCAATTTGAGAATACAAGGAAGGGTATCGTTTAATAAATCACTTTATTTCATTAGTGAGAATATAAGCATTAATAGATATTTTAAATAATAACTTATTCCCTTTGACGAAACATATATTTCTATCACATACGACAACACAATGTATATAATTTAAAAATCTAAATCTTAATTAACGACAATACTTGTAACACTATCATAATAGCAACATTAACGTAATAAAAGCGAATTTAAAATATACGCAATTATTTATGTATATTTTAAATTCTCTTTTCGCAATAAATATATCCAAATAACCATATCAACAGAAAATCATTGTATATGCGCAAATTTGAAAAACAATCTTTGTCCTATGGCAAATAAATAATTATTAATTATAAGTTCTTTTTATATATTAATAATTTATAAGATATAATGCTTGGTCCTTAGTACAAATAGGTGCTTTATATTTTAGATATTATTTTGAAGGTGTATGTATAGTTAATATTTATTTTTTATAAATACGGTAATATCATAGTTTTGGTTATTTAAACCACGTATACGAGGAAATAAGTTTGTCAGGTGTAACTATCATAGTTTTAAAGATACTTTCCGTTCTTCATAATCAGTAGTAAAATAATATTAATTGAGAGTAATATGTAAGTTGGAATAGAAAACAAAACCCTTTATTATATACCAACAAATTAAGTCGCTTCAGGCAGGGCTTGTGTAGCTCAGCGGTCAGAGCAATAGGACATGACAACCAATGGCCGCGGGTTCAAACCCCGCCTCTAACGAGAATTTTACCCGTCTAAATTTACTATTAAATAAAATACTTATTACATTCATGGGGGCAACGACAATCGGCGGTCTTATCGCTTAAAGCAATCTCTTCCAGACAACCTTTTGATGTTGATTTAGTTCCGGTTGTACTCACGTTATGTTTAATTTAATCGAGAAACTCGACCGGTGTTCGAGCGATATAGACGCTCATCCTCTGGAGCATGCGCTGTATGTAATATGAATATGAAAACGAGTCACGATAGTTTTAATTATAATTTAAGCTTTTATGTATTTTATGTGTAAAAGAAAAAGGGATAGACGGTTTTGTATTTAAAAATTACATACACAAAATTATTTTGCTATCTCCTCTCCATCCAAAGGTTGTCTGGAAGAGATCGCTTTAAGCGATAAGACCGCCCATTGTACTAGCCTAAGTTATTTTTAATGTAATTGTTTGCTGTTATTTTCTTTTTTAGTTGGTTACAATTTAAAGTCCTATGATAGTTTCACCATAACTTATATATCAGCAAACAATTGGCTAGCAGTATTCTAAGTCACAACGTGTAGGTACATAGTCAAACACTAAAAATATGAGAAACACTTAGCATTCACACCGAAAGACTCCATCTAGTTTTATTACTGAAATATTTATACCTATTTAAACAAAACAGGAGCTTCACTGTATCCCAAATTAATAAACCAAAATTTAAAAAGCTATTTATAATAATTGCAAACGAATCAATTATAACGATGCTAAACTGCAATTTCGAATTAAACCATGTTAACTCTAAAATGTTAAACAAAATCTAAACTAGCGATTTCGTACATAAAAATATTTAAAATAAACATTCAACAAAAGCAACGTAACATAAAATCACATTTGATGATCACTAAACTTAACAGAAATACATCGCTAACAATTTTTAAAAGCGCTAATTGATCTATAATTTAAATTCCTTTAACAATATGTATTGTACACCGATCAATGTAATTTAATACATTTTCAGTCTTACTTATAAATCCCTCTTAATTTTTAATCAATTGCCTAGCTACAGTTTAACAAAAATTTCACTCATAAACGCGATTTACCGTTAAAAGATCGTTAAGTAATGCTTTAAATACATTGCTTTTCATTTCCTGAGCAACAGAGTTGTTCACAATTGGAACAGATTACCGTAAGATGTTGTTTCAGCTACCACAATAAATGTATTTAAAACAATCTTGACAATTGATTGCGAATTAATAAACAAACTTTGTTAGAAAAGTGTACTGTTGACTTTCAACACTGTGTGATATAGACATATCAGCATTCTGCTGCTCGTCTATAAATAATTAAATAAACAAATAGTTGTCAAAATTAAACACCGCCATTACCTAGTTTAAACCGAAGATAAAGAGGCAAGATGGCGGGACTTTATTATACATCTTTTAATAATAAATGTGTCAAAAGTTTTTACGTAAGGCGCCAAATTGTTTTGACAACCGTTGAATGTCAACTGTCTTTCATTTTCACACACACATTTTTGACAGCCGTATTCGAATAATTTAAGTTTTAGTCGACTATTGTGGTTATAATCTGTGGCGATTGTGTAAATTTCGATTATTTTCGATTCTCTGTATGATGCATAAGGGCCTAACTAATGTTTATGAGTGAAAAAAGTTAATCATTGATTATGGGCTTAAAGCTGCTTAACTAAGAGGTAGCTAAGCATTGCTTAGCAACATTTTTATAAGTAAGACTGTTGTGTAATTCTACATCTATAGATAGTTCATTCTTAAAACTAATTTTACTGAGAGGTATAAAACAGGTTCCAAATTATATCTAACAAAATATATAAAATGGTTGTCTCTGAAACCATTGTCATGTACTTTCCATACAAATCCTTCAGTTGGGAGATTATATCGAAACATGACGACGTTGATCGAATCACGGAGAAATTCCCTTGGATTTTTTTATTTAATTCGGAAACATCAATAAAGGATGCCAATATAGGTAAACGCTCAAAAATTTTAGCACATAAGCAGTCGTTCGTTATTCAGTCTAAATAATAAAAAAAATGCAGAATAATCCCTGTCCTTTCCTACATAAAACAGTGTCAATCTAGTTTAAATTATGATGGGGAATTTCGCGATGAATAGCAATTTCTTTATTCATTTTTTTTTTTTTAAAGAAGACAATTACCTAATTTTAATTAACTATTGGAAAAAGAAATATCTACGAAAATAATAATTATAAATATATACATTTATCCTATTTATCCTAGATGTAATGTAGTTGCATTCTAGAAAGACGTTGACGTTGTAGACGTTTTTTGTAGAATTAAATATGTAAAATGAAATATTTCGACACTGTTAGATATTTTTTTTAATTAGCAATGAATCGAAACTAATACTATTTAGAGTAAGGTTGTTATAAATGGGGAACCGTAATAATGTAACGTTTAACTGTTTTTTTATTCAGGTACTGTTTATGAATGTACGATCTGACCCGAAACACTGTTGTGATGTTATCTCTCTCCCACAGTCGTTTAGAAGCGATCGTGGAAGCGAGATGACACGACAACTAACGTTCATTTCAAATCGAATATTATCTAGACACACGTTTTCACTAAAGTTTTAACGATAGCGGTACTATATTATATCTCTTTCTAATTCGTATGATAGAAAGAGACAATGTCCTTGTATTAGTTAATAGGGTTTATTCTTATCTATTGTATTAACTTACACGCACACATTCGAGATTTAAGAGAAAACTCGTAATTTTGGGCGCGATTCTATACAACTTTCTATGGCAAAAAATCTCTAAAAAAAATTTGATGTGTCAAACTCATGTTAAATGTAATTTTAGAGAATGCATGGAACTAATTTGTTGTTACATAGTAGTTCCATGAGCGACGTAATTATAAATTAACATGGAGCACATAATTATCTTTATATATATATAATTCTACTGTAGGTGTGTATGTCACTGAACTCAACGGCTGGACCGATTTGAATGATTTTTTTTAATTTTTTCATAGTTTTTTTCTAGATATAGGATATAAAAAGTGTAAGATAGAATCGCGCCCATTATACCCCGTAACCATTATACACGATCAACTAACTATATTCGAGTTATAGCACTACTACACGTATATTTTTATGTTTTTTTTAACAATAATTTGACGACATTTATATTAAATCCTTAATGTATGGAATTTAGTCTAGAACACGAACTTATTTCTAAATTTTTATGTCACACTGTATAATAGATAGTTTAAACGCAAGCAAAAAAAACTAGTCTTTTTTATATAGAACCAACTTGACAACTCATACTTTCAAATGAAAATCGTCAAAATCTGTTCACCTAGAAAAAAAGTCTGAGATAACACAAAACGTAATATAATCGATTTGATAACCTCCTTTTTTGAAGTCGGTTAAAAATAAACTTTTCGATAAAAAAATTCAATGTACATTGTGACATAAAACCAATTACACATATATAAGCAGGAAAACATAACCCCTCTATTTATAATATAAAACATTTAATAAACCTTCTATAGTAAAATTATCTTTCGTCTCATTTCGACGCTTGATATTTCACATCAAAATAATCTTATGCCGCCAGCGTGGAAACGCTACCCACTGGTAGTGGGCTTGAGCACTTGAGTTGCTTACAGGCTCGCTGACATGTAGGTAACTTGGATCTTTGCTGTATAGATGTACAATACAATACAATACAAAACACTAATTGTACCAACAAATATAAACAATGACAAATAAAATATTTAAATCATCGTGGTAGTACAATGGGCCGGTCTTATCGCTTAAAGCGATCTCTTCCAGACAACCTTTGGATGGACAGCAGAAGATGAATATAGATGTATGTAATTTTAGTATTGTTTTACTTAGGAAATATACGCAATTGCCCGTAGATAGATGCTTATTAATTAGGAATTTTAATTAAATAATTGTAACCATACAAAGTTTACATAACATTCTATATTTTTGTTAATAAAGGGGTTCGTTTATTCACTTGACTATCAATAAATGGTTTATAATTGCTAGCGATATTGAAATTACACTAATATATTATCTTATTACTATTTTAATTATAAATATGATATACCATTATTGGATAAATGACAATGTTGAGGAAGAAACTACGCTATTTATGACTGTATGAATCATTTATACTGATTTTCTTTGGCAATTCTTGTTAAGAACCTTATTCCTTATGTCTTCTCTCTCGCTCGCACAATTCGATATTTTAATAAATACAATTATGTATGTGTGTTTTTGAAAATGTTTTTAACTAACTATATGGACATTAATACAAGGATGCTTCAAACTTCTTTTCGCTATCATATCCTTCAATAAGATGAGAAAAAACGGAGTTTCCAAATTTCAATGTGATTTTCCCGCTTTCTTCGTTTAACTTAAAGATTTGAACAACGAGAGGTAGATTAAAACATTCATTGTATTAATATCCATATAGATGAAAACATTTTTAAAAACACACGTATCTAATTGTATTTATTAAAAATATTGAAATGTGCGAGCGAGAGAGAAGACAAAAGGAATAAACCCTCTTAAGAGTATGAAACAATTTTTTACGTAAAATGAGTCTTATTTCGTTTAGCTAGAGTGGAGTTCTGTTTGATTTGTGACATGAGCAATATATATGATTCAACAGCGCGGACTAGAACATTACATGCTTTTTTTGAGGTACAAGATATGTTCCTTACACATGACGCGAAATTCGGTAATTTGAAAAACCAACCATGTATATAACAAAATAAGATAAAAAATCACTCTAAACAGCATTACTATAATGCAACAAACAAGAAATACAACAAATAACGTTAGAGATTTTTCATTCAGAATTAAAATCAATTCCTAGCAAATAATCTACATAATACAATAAATAGAAAAAAAATTAGGACAAAAATAAGATACTTACTAAAACGTAAAGAGTATGCGATATAAACGCGGCGTTTCGCACGCCAAGTGTGTAATCACTCGTACTGTTTGAACCTCGTGAATGTTTCTAAGCTACCGACAGACAGCCGCGGTATAAAAACAATATGGATAGATGCAATATGGTAGCCACCATTTGAAAAACGCTCTTAAAGACACCACAATATGAGCGTTATTCGATTTTGATTTAGAGAGGGATAGATATATCAAACTTTTTAAAAGTCTAAAGTGGGTGGTGAATGTAAGCAATCCATTCTACAATTAATTTTGGATGACGTAACTATATAGTTATATTTGATATCCAAAATTCTTAATTATTTGATAATTAAATTTGAAGCTTTCTTAAATATCTGTTCACCGTCATAAATAAAAGATATCAAAAAAGTCTCAATCAGTTAATTCGCGCTGTTATTTGGATAAAATGATAATAATGGATATATTACATTTCACTTAAATATATACATCCATTTTTGTTATATTTAAAATGTTTAAATGAGATAAATTCACACTTTTACAAGGGTTTAAAAGATCGTGCCGTATGTTTATATTCTCTTTATCATCTCTCATAGAACACACCTTTGACAGATAACTTTTTCAACAAATTTTTAAACGGCTTTGATGCGACCGCTTATAAGTTTGGTGGCTTTTTTTTTATTCAATTTTAGAGCAACAAAGTATTTATATGTATGATCTTTAGTATTTATTTTGATACAAATTTGATAAATGGATACATTCACCTTATTTTTTCCGATGCATATATCAAAATTGAAGCAGCAGTCTGTATGTAGCAAGGTTCGTGCTTTAAGGTACCAAGTTGAGTATATTCCGGTGTTCCAGAGACTCCTTCAAGGCGTAGAATAGTTGAAGCTGTTGTTCCGGCTTCAAGTTGTAAACCTAGAAGTAGAAAGTATAAGTATTCAAAATAAGTGGGTAAAGGTAATAATGGGAGAAAAGTTATAATGTTTTTAAATATTTCTTTGTGATTTTGTATTGGTTTAGTCTGGAATTGTTTGTATTGTGTAATTTTGTGTTGTTAGTATTTGATTTTGATGACATTTTAATTTATTTATTATTTTGATTTTTGATATGTAATATGGTGTACCAAATACTGAAATAAATGATAATTGAGTTTGTGGAAGTGGGTCATAGGGAATGGTGCGAGCTCAATGACGTCACAAGTTGGAGAGGAGACGAAGGTAAGGAGTGGATAAGGTGGATGTAGCACTGCGAAAGCGCCTCCATCAATCCGGGAAGTAATCCGAAGTTCCCAACATTAATTATTTTTTTTATTAAGCCCCGCAGTATTTGTGCTTTAAGCGTCAAGTAATAGTATATATTTCAAGTTTATAATTTACTCATCATACAACTAGTCCTAGTCTCCAGTCACAGTCACAGTCAAAGTCAAGTAATAAGTTATGGTCCAGCCATAGTCGAGTCATGCCCTTGTGAAGTGATAGAAGCTTTACTAGAACTTCTTTTGTTGGAGTTGGAGTGGAAACGAAAAATAACGATTTTCATCTTTGTATGTTTTGTCTACACTCATGCATGTTCACGAAATATTATTAATAACCATTACAACACATTAACGCCCGAAGAATCACAAGTTTCGATCAATCCACAACGCCATTTTTTCACTTTCGCGGCAAAAAGTCAAAGTTGTATAGTTGCGTTAACTCCGTGTATATATTGCTTGCGCGATGCAGGCCTCGGGCTGTGATTGGTCGCGCTAGTTGTTACGTAAGTAGTTCTGCCACGGCGGCACAGATGGCGCTGTATGTAGCTGAGATCATCACAATTTTTACCCACTTTTAACCATGTCGTTGGGATATAAAATGTATCCCCTGTTTTTTTTCCACTGACAAGGGACAAGATTGTCCTCTCCACCATACACAGCATGGCAGCCAGTGGAAAGTGAAATTATATCCCTATTTGACATTTGGCGTAGACATATATTTCTCCTTTCGTAACATGGGCGCAACGAAAAGTGGATAAACTGCTCTGTTTGAAGTTTGGTAGAGACTTATTATCTTCGTTCGTAGGACGTGAGGTTAATTTTGACGTAGCAACGGGACATGGCGTTTCCCTTCTTATCCACCATAGATAATATATCTACCTGTGCGTCCATGCTCGGAGGAAAATTAATTACAGAGGGGAAAGATTTTAAGCTATTGCATAGCTTCTATCGGGCCTTGAGCGTGGAGACCGAATCCAGAAATTCCGTAACGAAAATAAACTAACACCCCCCACTCCGATCGGCACAGCGGTGATACTTTTTAGTTTTGCCATCTATCGATGAATAGCAGAACTTTTAATGACTTTTTTGAAATATCACGTTTGTCTCTTTACTTCAGCAACTCGCCTCTAGGTGGCAGGAAAAAAAACGGCCGAATTAAAATAAATAAATAATTGTAATTGCATAAGTTGATAAAAAATGCTATGCAATAGCTTTACCGCGGCAGTCCCCGAGTGCCACACGTCTTTTTTATCTACTCCTCAGGGAAAAGTGTTCTACCCGCCATGTGTACAGGCATGTAAGCTTCTGTTCTACAAGTACCGCCAAAAATGATTAAAATCTGTTTGGTTTAGTTTGCCCCCAAGAACCTCCTTCCGGGCGTGTTGCAGTATTGCTATTTATAAATAAAGTGGGAAAGTGTAAATCGATAATGACACAGTAATTAATTAAGAAAGCTTATTATAACACACTAGCCGTGTCCCGCGGCTTCGCCCGCTATTATCAAGTTAAAAAGTAGCCTGCGTTAATCCTAGGTACAAGCTATGTACATTTCAAATTTCATCCAAATCCGTTCAGTCGTTAAAGCGTGAAGAGGGAACAAACATACTTACACACACACTTAGACACAAACTTTCGGATTTATAATATTAGTAGGATTAATGAAAAGACGCATCCTTGTGAGGAGGCAAACTGCACAAGCACTTTCTGGCGACTACATAATATAGATATACCTAGGTTAATACCATTCCTGTAGTTGTCATTTAAGAAGGTTTAAATTCCTTGCCAGGTCCTTCTCGAGGTGGCTGTGATTTTGCGAATCCGGCAGTAGAGTCATTAACTTTCATGAGTGCCCATTTGGGGCCCATGTGAATAAACGATTTTGAATTTGAAAGTAATACAAGGCTTTATATAAATGTGACGTGCAAAGATAAAGTTTATTTTATTACTTGTTGTAGCAACTTCTGCGGTGTAGCAGTGCGGATGAAGCTGGTGATGTAGACATTGACGAAGGTTGCCATTAGGAACTGGCAGTCGAAACGGTCCATGATGCCGCCGTGGCCGGGAATCACGTCGCCAAAGTCCTGAAACCATGGAAACATGGAATGTAAGGGAGAGAAAGAATGATTGTGCTTCAGCACGAAATCATCTAGTTATGTCAACTATAGGTATAGCGTTATCACACCTCTGTTTTGTATATATTGTAATTCTTCGACCGTATCGTCACAATATATATGTAAATATTCCCGCAGGTCCGGGACTTACGCGGGTAAAACCGCGGGGTGGAGCTAGTCTAGCATAAAAACGATAAGATGTAGTATATTAATTACCTTGATCTTGAAAGCCCTCTTGAAGCCAGAAGCGAAGAACCCACCGAACGGCCCGATGACTGAGCTGAAGATGCTAAGCGCCAGCGAGTGGATCATAAATGGGTACATGTTGAATTTCTCCATTCCGATCTGTACACGAACAGAAAACGAATATAAACATAAACATTTACGATACGACACAGTATAAACTTTACTTGCTCTTCTATTGGACGACCCAGTTGGCGCAGTGGACAGGTCTCCGCCCTCTACGCCGTGGGTCCTGGGTTCGATTCCCGGCAGGAGCACAAATTCCTTCCCAATGTAATTTTTTCCGGCACCCACGATACCAGTCTTTGAACTTAGTGTGGGGCTGTGAGTGTTAATGCGTTTGTTTGTTGTTTGTCTGTATTGGAGTTTCGAAGAGAAAACTAAAATCAATAGTCACTTACACTGAACAGTTTTTAAGAAAATACACATTCGCGACAAAATTCTAAAACACATTCACAATCACAGTCCACACTAAATTCAAAGAATTGTATCGTAGGTGCATATCAAACCCAGCACCGAAAGCACTAATGTCCCTTGGGAGATAAATTTGTGCTCCTGCCGGGCATAGAACCCAGAACCCACGACGCAGAGGGCCGAGACTTACCCACCGTGCCAACTGGCACGTAAGTACTTACAACTTTCATGAGAGGCTGCACGAACTGCGGAGGGGTGTATTCATGAAGACGGAAGAGAAGAGAGGGCTCGCAGTCCATCGTCATACGGCCGAGGCTTTCGGAGTATTCGATAGGGCAGACCAGGTACGGGTACTGAGACATCATGAATGATATCTGCAAAGGAATATAGACCATGATAATAGGGTTAGATGACTGGTTTCTGTTATTTGCTGCATGAAAAATAAATTAAAAAAACTTATGTCAAGAACAAATCGCTGGCATGGTAGTATACGTCAAGCTTGTGCATTAAAATTCAGAGCTATACAGTATTTTAAACAAGTTTCACACTCACAGCCCTACACCAAGTGCGATGACTTGTGTCTTCAAATCACATACACAATCACAACTAGAAGAGAACAGAACTAGAAACACAAATTTTCCTTGGGGAGAGAACTTAGAAGCTTAGTTAGGTGAGCGTTCGTTTTCTAAGCAAGGGGTATCGGGTACGATTCCCGGCGGGAACACAAGTTTTCTCCCCGAGGAAAATTTGTGGTTCTGGGAACCACGACACAAGTCATTGAACTTAGTGTGGGGCTGTGAGTGTGAAAGCGTTTATTTTATTATTTATAATATTTTGTTTATATTGTTATGTGTTTTGTCTTGTTTTGTGTAAATAATGTAGTCATGAATGAATGTATTTTCTTTCTTTCTTTCTTTATATGAAAATTTGTGTATACATTTTATTCTATAGTTATAAAGATCATAAAATATACAGACAATACAATAAAAGAAGCAATCAAATTTTTAAAATGCGTTCATATTATATAATTATATACATGTAAAATTGTGACATAATTATTACTTTTTTTTTTCTAAATAGGCAAGCATTTGACCACCATCTCACCTGATGGAAAGTAATGATAAGGCCGAAGATGTGACATGCTTGCCTAGAAGATACCCATTCAATCTTGATTTGAACACTCCTAGATTATACCCCTCGGGGAACAATGACGCATGCAATGAGTTCCACTCCTTCGCTGTACGGACTATGAACGTAGAAGCAAAACGCTTCGAGCGAACTGGAGGTATGTCAACCATAAATGGATCACGTTCGTCATTTTATCTGGTTGTAAGATGGCAAAAGCGGCATAGTGGAATTAACTCATGTAATTCCTGGGCACACTCTCCAAAATGCAAACGATGGAGAATACCAATAGACTTGCGACCATACGTCTAAAATGTATGAACAAGATTGTAGGGCGGTCTACACTTGACCTACAAATATATTCATTATCATACACATACAGGTTCAAAGACGTTTGATATTGTAATCAGTCGTTCGTTCACCCCAACACGCTACCGAGGAATAATCAATGAGGGATAATGTTGATAGTTCAATTTGATAGCGCCAAACATGCATTGAACTGAAAACTAACTAATAACTAACTTTACCTAACTCTTTATAAGCATTTTGTATGTATGTATCTATGTTTGTTTGGGTGGAATCTTGCAACTCAATTTTGCAGCAGATATCTTCAACTATCAGGGAAAGAACTTAGAATAGAGAAAGTCTGCTACACGGGTAAAGAAGGAAAGACAGCACAAGGCTGCCCGATGGCTAAGTGGGTGAGTGTACGGATCGAGCCTCAATACCTTTGTATTCAGTCACGTCTTACTTATAATTCGGACAGACAGCATACATTTTTAAGGCGTTGTTGAGTAAATTTTAGAAGCTTTTATCTAACTCGCAATGTGTGTAACTATGTTTGTTCGGGTGGCATCTTGCAACTCAATCTTGAAGCAGATATCTTCAACCGATTGAGCTGAAATTTTGTATTCACGTTTAGTTTGGATGACAATGCATGGTTACCTGTGTGACGTCATTCTAAATACAACATGGCGGAAGAGCCAACATGGCGGACAAGTTATTTTTAATGCACTCCTACAATATGAGTATCGAATGGGCTTGCTGTAAATAACTCGAAAAATACAGTGACGTCACTCTAAATCCAATACGGCGGACTTCTAAAAGCTTGTTTTCAAAAAGTTATTAACAAGTAGATTATTTATTTATATATTATCTAGTATCAAATATAAATAAAGAAATCAAATCTCCGTGGAAATTAGATTGTAGATAGATAGATAAACTCTTTATTGAACACCTTAATTAAGACAAGAAACAAAACAAAATAATTATTTACAAAAAAAAAGTGTAACAAAAGGCGGTCTTATCGCTAAAAGCGATCTCTTCCAGACAACCTTTGGATGGAGCGGAATTACGCAATACTGCAATTGTAGTAAGTTATAATTATTGATTAGGTAAAATAAATCGTTTAATTAGTTTTTTTTAAACTAAATTTAAATTTAATATCGTTTTAAATAATTAATCATAAATAATCTCTACTTAAAAATAGTATACACACCACCAATCCAAAGAGGACAGTCGAGAAGCCACCCCCAATGAACCCCTCCCATGTCTTCTTAGGGCTGAGCTTGATGAGCGGAGTCTTGCCGAAGAAGAAGCCAAACACGTACGCCATCACATCGTTGCAGATGATCATAGAGACCGGGACGATGAACCAGATTAGACCTGGGAACAAAAACGTTTAAAGTAAAGATGGAGAGCACTCAACAGGGGGTCTATTCCGGGCATATATTATCTTTACATCAACGTCGAATTAGAAAGATTTTGTTATGTTATAAACATCGAAACAACTGAAATTTCAACCAATCGACTGTCGTATCGGCGTTGCGTCGATTCGAACAATCGTATTTTGACGACCAGAATAGACCTACAGGCTTGATTCCCGGCGGGAACACAAGTTTTCTCTCTAAGGGACTAGTGAAGGGCTGTGATTGTGAAAGTGTTTATGTTGTGCCAACAAATTCATATCAATTTTATCGTAATTATTATGTAATGTATCAATACATTTGTAGCCATCAAGTGTATAAACAATCATAAGCAATCGACATCAATCAGAGCTACGATGCCATACACTTAGTGACGGTTACAGATACAGACCACATTCAATTTAATCAACATCAACATTGTTCAACGCTATATTTTAGTCTGTCAATAGGATTATTATGCATATTTTCAACCGACTTCAAAAAAGGAGATTCTCAATTCGACTGTATGTTATTTTAATTTTTTTTTGTATTTATGTTACGCGATATCTCCGTAAATTATGAATCGATTTTGATGTTTTTTTTTGTTTGGCAGATTATACTTCAGCGGTGGTCCCATATAAATTTCGTCGAAATCGATCCAGCCAAAACCAAAATATAAGCGATGAAGTCGGTTTTTTTAAACTTTGCTTGCGTTTAATTATCATTGAATGTTTACGTTAATACATTGTTGGTAAAATCATACATCGTGCTCATGAGTCAACCAATTATACAGTCTGAGATTGCCTGTCGGTGTAATGCAAAGAATATGAAACTAGTTGATAGCGCATGACGCAAATTTTTCTTCATAACAAAATTAACCAGCGAAGATGACGAGGTAAATTGATGGTCAGTATTGACTGTCAGTATTGTCAGCACAATACTGTAATAATACGGTTTAATGCAAATATTATAAAACTAGTTGATACCGCTTGACGCAAAATTTTCGTTATAACAAAATTAACCAGCGGCGGAAGATGACGAGGTAAATAATAATTAATGGTCAGTATTGACTGTCAGTATTGTCAGCACAATAATGTAATAATACGGTGTAATGCAAATATTATAAAACTAGTTGATAGCGCATGACGCTAATTTTTCTTCATAACATGATTAACCAGCGGGGGAAGATGACGAGGTAAATAATAATTAATGGTCAGTATTGTCAGCACAATACTGTAATAATACGGTGTAATGCAAAAATTATAAAACTAGTTGATAGCGCATGAGACAATTTTTTCTTCATAACAAAATTAACCAGCGGGGGAAGATGACGAGGTAAATAATAATTAATGGTCAGTATTGACAGTCAGTATTGTCAGCACAATGCTGTAATAATACGGTGTAATGCAAAAATTATAAAACTAGTTGATAGCGCATGAGACAATTTTTTCTTCATAACAAAATTAACCAGCGGGGGAAGATGACGAGGTAAATAATAATTAATGGTCAGTATTGACTGTCAGTATTGTCAGCACAATACTGTAATAATACGGTGTAATGCTAAAATTATAAAACTAGTTGATAGCGCATGACGCTAATTTTTCTTCAAACAAAAGTAACCAGCGTGCAGCGTGGGAAGATGACGAGGTAAATTAATGGTCAGTATTGACTGTCAGTATTATTAGCACAATAATGTAATAATACGGTTTAATGCAAATATTATAAAACTAGTTGATAGCGCATGACGCAAATTTTTCTTCATAACAAAATTAACCAGCGGGGGAAGATGACGAGGTAAATAATAATTAATGGTCAGTATTGACTGTCAGTATTGTCAGCACAATACTGTAATAATACGGTTTAATGCAAATATTATAAAACTAGTTGATAGCGCATGACGCAAATTTTTCTTCATAACAAAATTAACCAGCGGGGGAAAATGACGAGGTAAATGAATGGACAGTATTGACTGTCAGTATTGTCAGCACAATACTGTAATAATACGGTTCAATGCAAATATTATAAAACTAGTTGATAGCGCATGACACAAATTTTTCTTCATAACAAAATTAACCAGCGAAGATGACGAGGTAAATTAATGGTCAGTATTGACTGTCAGTATTGTCAGTACAATACTGTAATAGTACGGTGTAACGCAAAAATTATAAAACTAGTTGCGAATGAGTTTTTTTTTTTATAACAAAATTCAAAATTAATCAGCATGGGAAGATGACGAGGTAAATTATTAGACAGTATTAACTGTCGGTATTGTACCGCAAAGATTATAAAATTAGTTGGCGAGGTAAACAATTACCTCGTCATCTTACTTTGCTGGTCAATTATGATATAAAGAAACATTAATGTTATCAACTGGTTTTATTATATTTGCAGTACAATACTGACATTCAATACTGTCTATTAATTTACCTCATCTCCCTCGATACAAAATTTTGTTTTGAAAAAAGAATTCAAGATTGCTAGTGTCTATATAAAAATATTTAAACGCAAGCAAAGCTTTAAAAAACCGACTTCACCCCTTGTATTTTAATTTTGGCTGAACCGATTTCGATAAAATTTATATGGGACCACCTCTGAAGCATAATCAACTAAACAATAAAAAGTCATCAAAATAGATTCATAATTGCCGGAGATATCGCGTAACATACATACAAAAAAAACATAGTCGAATTGAGAACCTCCTTTTTTGAAGTCGGTTGAAAACTGCGTATCATTGCCACAGTCTGTGTTCCCAGATAAGTACAATCTTGGAGGCTTCAAGTCGAGAGTGAATAGGTATTTTCTAGGCGAAACGTGCTCCATCGTCGACCGCATCGTCACTTAACGTGTGATAGTGGTCAAATGTTTGCCTAGATAATAATTAAAACAAAAAACATGCATCACGTTACTACACACAAAATTTGTAATCGTGTAGTATGCTAAAAATAGTATACTCATTGCAAGCCATCTTGTAGCAATAGCATCCCACTCAGTAGTTTCCTTCAATATATAAACATCAACTGTAGACCACTCCCATATTGCCATAAATCCATATTGCCGCATTATCAAATTGAACAATCTAGTAGATTGCTCGTCTAAAAGATGACCCACTTCACCATATTCGCGTTTGTTTACACGATCCTCTGCTCTGCATTTAGTGAAATGGTTTATTTTGAGACTAGCTTCTGGATTTCTACAGAACGTTGAAGAACTTTTATTTTTCCTTTTAATTTTGGCTTCGCAATCTTGTGCATTTAGCCAGTGTCAAGTAATAATATATTTCAAGTGTATTTCATATTAAAAGTCCTAGTCACAAGTTAAAGTCAAGTAAAAGAGTCAAGGTCCAGTCATAGTCAAATCATGCCCTAGTAAAGTGGAAGAAACTTTACTAGAACTTCTATTGGAGTTTTGGAGCGAGGGCGAAAATCACGTTTTTCAACTTTGTATGAATTGCCTACACTTACGCACGTTTACTAAGTATTAACGGTTAATATTCCACCATTACTAAACATTTACACTCGCAGAATCACAGGTTTTGGAAAATTATACAAAATCAACAACGCCATTTTTTCACTTTCGCGGCTAAACCCGTTGAAGAAATTAAATAAAGAGTACACTATGTTTTTAAACATAAACGCTTTAACTCTCCCAGCCCCACACTAAGTTCGATGACTTGTGTCGTGGGTGCCGGAAACATTCACATCACACACACAATCTTAGATAAGAAATAAATAATTAATGATAAAAAAAAAATATAAATGATAATGCCGCCAGCATGATGAGAACGCTACCCACTGGTAGTGGGCTTGAGCACTTGAGTTACCTATAAGCTCGATGTCTTGTAGGTAACTTAGTTCTTTGCTGTACATAGTTTTAGTTTAATTTGAGGAAATATAGGCAACTAGCCGTGCCCCGCGGCTTCGCCCGCTATTATCATCTTAAAAAGTAGCCTATGTGTTAATCCTAGGTATAATCTATGTACATTCCAAATCCGTTCAGCCGTTAAAGCCTGAAGAGGGGAACAAACACATTTACACACTTACACACAAACTTTCGGATTTATAATATTAGTAGGATAACACCGAGTAAGGAGAAATAAATAACACCTTAGTTATGCCAGAGGTCCTGCTAAAAATACTTATTATTTTCAAATTAAATAAACGTAAGAACCAGTATCACATGATGATAATACTACTATTTTATGTCCTCCCAGTCTATTTTATAACTTTCAAAAGGCAAGCATATTACCACTATCTTATCTGATGGAGTGATGATGAGACCGAAGATGTAACATGCTTGCCTAGAAGGTACCTATACACTCTAGACTTGAAGACTCCCAGATAATACCGTTCAATCTTCGATCACATATACGTTCAGTGAACAAGGACGCGGGTAATGAGTTCCACTCCTTCGCAGTACGGATGATAAACGTAGAAGCAAAACGCTTCGAGCGAACTGGAGGTATGTCAACCATGAATTGATAACGTTTCACAGTTTTTCTTGTTGTCAGATGGTAAAATTTGCATAAGGAAAATAACTCGTTTTATTCGTGCGCACAATCTCTGAAATGTTAACAATAAAAATCGTAATGACATTGTTAGATTTTAGAAGTCGGTGAACATAGGAAACTTAACAAGATAGCCACCGGAACACATTATGCTTGGCGACAGATACCCCTCCCCCCACTCCTCCCCCCGTTTATTAACATAATAAAATGAATATAATCTTCTTCATGAATTAAATATTTGGCGGAATAGCGTGCCAAATTTCAATAATAACTATTCAGCCATGAGTGGCACATCCAGATTTTTACATTATTATATTCGTAGAAAGATAGTTTTTTTTTTATATATAGAAAGACTTTTACCTTAGTAACCTAACTTATCTATGATTTATCTGTTACCTCCTTTTTTGAAGTCGGTTGAAAAATAATAGTAGATGCGTCTATTTTTCCCGATTCCGATGATGTAGGAATATAACTAAATTTTGTCAAAAATGCAGATTCATCTTTTTCCTTATGACGGCAGTAGAGAATAGCTGCAAAACATTTGCATAGTGACGGGTATCTACAATGCAGCATATCGATCGCCACTGTAGCTAAGTGGTTTACAGTTTTGAAAGGTTTTACTTGTACATAGTACACTACACGTTGGATGTAAAAGTTTCTGAGTGCCACGTAAATTTTGTCAATTAAGTTTAATGGAGGTTTTACCCTTATACTTTCAAACTGCCCGTTGGGTGCGCGCAGGGGTATCGATTTTGATTCCCGGCTGGAACATAAGTTTTCTCCCCAAGGGAAATTTGTGTTTCTGGTTGTGATTGCGTGTGTGATGTGAATGTTTCCGGCACCCACGACACAAGTCATTGAACTTAGTGTGGGGCTGTGAGTGTCAATGCGTTTGTTGTTCTTGTTGGTAGGTGATAAACTGACGTTATTTGCTAACTAGCAGATAAGAATACTATTGTGTGAGAAAATAAGGACACCATGCTAATCATACCAATATTATAAATCTGAAAGTTCGTAAGTGTGTAAATATGTCTGTTCCCTCTTTGCGCTTGAACGACTGAAAGAATTTGGATGAAATTTGGAAGAACATAGCTTATACCTAGGATCAACACATAGGCTACTTTTTAACTTGATAATAGCGGGCGATGCAGCGGGAGACACGGCTAGTTTATTCTAATTCTGACCACCCAGCTTAGCTATAGTAATATATATACACACATAGCTCGATATACAATTGTAATACTCAAGTAAATAGTAATTAATGCTACGAGTACACAGAAAGCACTTTACTTTGTTGATACAAAAGCTATTCGCAACTATCCTGAAATAGGATGTGTTTGCTCTGACGTGGCTTGGCAAAGTTTGTTTTATATTTTCAACCGACTTCAAAAAAGGAGGTTCTAAATTCGACTGTATGTTTTTTTTGTGTCGTGAATCAATTTTGATGATTTTGTTTGTTTGGTAGAGTATACTTCAGAGGTGGTCCCATATAAATAAAAATTCTTCGAAATCGGTCAAGCCAAAAGCGAAATATAAGCGATGAAGTCGGTTTTCTTAAGCTTTGCTTGCGTTTCAATTCATACCACCGATCAATAATGTCCAATGATACGCAATGATGCAATGATATGCATATCACGCAATCTCAACGTTCCAAATTTAATTCACATCACACCCCTTGGGATATAATGTAAATTGAATTTGGAACGTTAAAATTCATATAAATATCTTAGCATAGTAAAGAGCACGCAAAGCATTGTTAAGAAATTGTATAGTGAACTTCAGTGTAAAGAGATATTATTCGAAAATCAAACTGGCCATCATAGGCAGATACACAGAAAAAAAGAAAAAGGCTAGATTGTAAAGAATGTAAAACAAAAGGTGTTTGGTGTTATTTTAACAACTCCGTATTTTAGTAGCCTTAGATCTTTATTGTCTCACAGAAGGTATGAAAATAAAGCATTAAACTCGAGGATCGTGTCTTCATCATGGGCGGTTTGAAGCACTCACTTTACTCAGAACTCTTAAAAGTCTAGAGTCCCTCGTAACGCTCAGGATCCAATACGCCGCCCGTGACGTAAAGCTCTGCTTTATCCTTAGTGCATAATCTACACGTAGCACCGAACTTTGCTCGGTTTTTTTTTAATGGTAAATGACGTTTTCTAAGAAGGAAACCCAGCGAGATCGATTTATCGCCCCCGAAACCCCCTGCATACTTAATTTCATGAAAATCGTTGGAGCCGTTTCCGAGATTCAGATTATATTTCTACATATATACAAGAATTGCTCGTTTAAAGGTATTAGATTAGATAGATTATATAACTACTGACATTTACACTCTGGCAGCCTCTGAAACTCTACACAGCTAGAGCTACACATAAGCGTGTATACGCCAAACGATACATTTTAATTAGATTATGAGTTCTAAACAAAATAATATTAAGCTCTAAAAACATTTCCGGAAACATTCGACATTTGTCTCCATTTGGTACGTATGAAATTTTTGTTTACTAGTTGCAACAAGGGCTTTTAATTTTCACATATAACTGGCTACACGTACTAAACTAAAAGAGACAGTTTCAATTTAAATGAGATATGCGCATGTTAAATAAAAACAGAACGGTAGCTTATCATATATCAATAATTAAACGCAAGCAGAGCTTAGAAAAACCGACTTGAACGCTTATATTTTGGTTTTGACTGGATCGATTTCGATAAAATTTATACGGGACCACATCTACCAAACTAAAAAAAACATCAAATCGTATTCATAATTGACGGATATCGCGTAACAGACACACAAAAAAACATACAGTCGAATTGAGAACCTCTTTTTTTGAAGTCAGTTGAAACAGTCGATTATCCATATTTTACATTAACTTTTACTCAACGAAATATAATTCTTAACAAATTCTTGAATCATTCCGCCAACGGTATTTAGAATATCGAGGCATATGTTGAAAACATGGTAGCGAACTCTGTTACAGTGTGAAACAATGGCATTGTCCAACGCGTATAATATATTATTAGCCCGCTTGATCTCTGCCCTCTGCTTTGTTGATTTAGCTGGAGTGTATGGCAACACGCTTCCTTTCTTAATATATACAAATTAGTTGTACCCGGCATGCGTTGCAAATGCCACGTTTAGAAAAAGTGTTTTACCTCTTTCACGTTTATGGTCGCCTGGTACTTTAATTCCATATTTATTTGATGTTGTTACAAAAATACTAAAATCACTAAATACTAAAATCACTATTAAACATTGGGTGGGGGTAGGAGGGTGAAAAATACTTTACGACCTATTCTCATATCTACCAAATATGCAAAAAAAAAACATTCTTACGATTTCATATCACACATTACCACCACAAGAGGCAATAAAATATATACTTACCGAGAGATTTTTTATGGTTTTATTAAAATTCAGTGAAAACGCGCCTTAAAAAAATAAACTAAGGAAATTATTCGTCTAGTAAATATAAATATGTATATAAAATAATTTTCACTGTTTTGATATAAAATGGCGGAACGAAATGGTTACAAAAATACAAATTGATGTTATTTGCATGAGATTTGATATTTTTTTCCTTTATATTTATGAACGTTATGAATTTTCTAAGAAGAAGGCATCATTTATACGTATCACACAGATTACGATGAATATTTTTATTTGTCTGGTTTAATCATGAAATATCTGGATGACCGAGCTTTGCTCGGTTTTTTGTTTTTGGTAGAATGTGTTTGAATTTGTAGCCTCAGAAATCTCCATCTAGTGTCGAGTAGAAACAGTTGTTTACATCGGTCATGGCGTAATAGATGGCGCTGATCGTTTCTTAAACCCGGTTTTTCAAATCCAGTTTGGGAACCGAGCATTTCTCGGACCTGGAACGTTGATAAATCGATTCCTTGGGCCGAAAAACCCCTAATCTGTAACTTTCATGAAAATCGTTAGAGCCGTTTCCGAGATCCTGATTACACACACATATATATAAATACAACAATTGCTCGTTTTAAGATATAAGATAGATACCGAAGTAAAACGGTTACAAAAACACGCGTTTTAGATGAAATTCTGGTATCTCCACCTTAAGAAAGACATGCGTTACGTGCCGAAATGACTAAGTCATCGAGCTTAGTGTGTTGCTGTGAGTGTGAAACCGTTTTTCCATGTTAATGAATGTCAAAATTACTTGCCAATAAAGTTTTCATCCTTCAAACAAACGAGTAACTGGAAATGCAATTTCTCATCGCCTCTGTCCAAAATTTTACTTCAACATGTGTACTCGAATCATTCGAAAATGTTCTTTAAGCCGCAGTTTTAAATTTCACTTTAGTTTAGTAGGAAACTTATGCTGAATCAGAAGGTAATCTATTTTAGAGCCAAGTTTCTACGTAACCGGGAAATGAAGCGGGAGTAGGTGACGAGAGACGAGGGTAGCATCGACGCTTAATTTGTTTGAATTTTCCGTAGTTTAGAACAAAACGTAGTTAGTATTTAACCAACTAGGTTAAATACTATGTTATGTGTGTGTCCGTGACTTCATCTGCGTTTACCAGGATAAAAGTATATATCCCACTCTTCAGATGACCACCGCGGTCAGTTGACTTTTACCACCTTCTCAGTATACTCAATTGAAAGCATAGATCATGTTCTATCTATTTTACTTACAATCATGTACCATATTAGGGGATTTGATGGTGGAAAACACGGTAAACGTAAAAAGTACTAAAAAGTTGTTGTGTTTTCAGATGACCTGTAGAGGGTTGAGTTGACTTTTTGCCACCTTATTATACGGTCAAACAAAAAGGTCTAAACTGCCTGCATTTCAATTTCATCCAAATCCCTCCAACCCTTACTGTAGGGCTTGTGAAGCACTACATCTATGATAGCGATTCAACTACCAAGCAGTCTAGTCGTGTGCAAACATTATTGATGGGATTGGAAGGCAATGTTTCCAGTGAAATTACACATCTAATATCAGTGTATTAAAGTTCAAATCTGGGTGACACTGAAATGTAATGGACATGTAAGGATGTATGCGGTATACTCATCTTGTCTTTCAGTCGCATAAACGTAAACGCTTTCACACTAACATCCCCACACTAAGTTCAATGACTTGTGTCGTGAGTGCCGGAAACATTCACATCGCAGAACAATAAACACAATGATATGGCCGCGTGTTCAAACCCCCTCTCAAACGATATTTTTCCTGTCTAAAATTAACAACTATAATACAAATTTCGTTGAAGAAAACTTCCCGTACCCACCGGAAATCGAAACCGATACCCGCAGCTTATAGAAAGCGCGTAACCAACTACTGGCAATTCAATTACACCCAGAACCGAAAGCAAAAATCTCCCTTGGTAAGAAAACTTGTGTTTCTATCGAGAATCGAACCCGATACCCCTGCTGAAAAGGTGGAAACACTCCTAACTAAGCCGGGCAGTTCACTAAGTCAACGAACAGTGTATACTGAGAAAAATATCTTGATAGATAGATAATACTTTATTAATACACTTTATAAGATGAGATAAAACAAAGGTAGCAAATATGCTTATACGTAAAGTATCACAACAGGCGGCCTTATCACTAATAGCGATATCTACCAGGTATCTCTTGTTGCTGTTACTAACATTCTAGTGCTATATGTGACAACTATAATTATTTAGTAACAATCACAAGAATAATTAACAAGCTTATTTTGAATAAAGAACCACGTAGTAACAGTAATCTTGACTGGAAAATATATTTCTCAGAACTTAAGTAGCCTAGTTGTATCAATATTTTTTCCTCCTTGTACTTACAAAAAGTACTACGATATCTTCGTACTTATCCACAGTTATCGATAGTGTCTCACCGCTTTCCCCCTTTTACCCACACGCACCCCCACCCGCCCTAGATACGGGTGGTTGAAAGGCTTCCTGTCCGTGACAAGGTAGACTTGACATGAATAGGTGTCAGTACAATGCTGTAACGTAACGAATGGAAGACATAACACTGCTCGTTGTGTTCGTTTACAGTTGATCGAACGATTGTTACATAAATGTGTGATATCTCTGCTAATTTAATTAATAAATTGTATTAAATATATCTAATATATTTAAACGAGCAATTCTTGTATATATATAAGTGATGTAACGAATGCTGGATTTTTCACATTCGCGAATGCGAATGCGATTGCGAATATTTATCTTCAACATTCGCGAATGCGAATGCGAATGCGAATATTTTAAAATTTAAAAAAAAGCGCACTTAAAATGTTTGACAGGTTTGACGTTTCGTGTCGACCATGTTTAAATTGAACATAGCCGAGCCGATATTGGTTAATTGAATGAATTGAGTGAAAGTTCATTCTAAAAGTTTTGTTTTGTTTTGAGGTTAAAAATATGTTAGATTCACTTGGAGATGAGGACTTAAGAGGCCTGCGGAGGTTGATTTGCCCATACAATCGTAATACCGAAATTATTTATAATTCAAGCATATTACCACCGTACCGTGCTGTTATTCAGATTAAAAACGTATTAATCTTGGTTCCTGGATAGTTTTTATTCCAAAATAATAACCTAAAACGACATATAAACCAATTTAATTTTACACATTATTACGACATAAATGTCGCATCTTTAACTTATTCGTTTTGTATTAAAAACTAACACATTTCTTTTGTCATTACAACAGGAACATAGATTATCATTTTAAGGTACTATTAATGCAAAAAATAATGGCTAAACATTACATTTTTATTCATAATTTTTAGTATTACGGCACCTATCATAATTTGTTCGGTCGGTAGTGCTATCGCATTAAGCATGGGCACAGTTTGCCAGTTAAACAGAGACAGCCTATTGACTCGTTCAAAGCCTCCCCGGCCTCTTAAGTTTGCCGTCATGTTCAAAGCCAAAGCGTCCTAAAATAAGGAATCAGGATAATGAAAACTTGGGCTCCAGTACCAGTCTTTCAGAAAAATCTGTGACATTAAAAGAAACTATGAAAATGATGATGGACTCAAGTGAAAGCGAGGAAGAACTAGATAATGATATTCCAAATCCATTAGAAGTTTTAATAAAAAAAAAAATAATGAATATGTTTTGGATAAACGTATTGAAAATGAAGAAGACCCACTTCTTTGGTGGAAAGTAAATAGCAACAAATATGGCATTCTTTCTCCAGTAGCCAGAGAATATTTGGTAACTCCGCCCACAAGTGTCCCCAGTGAAAGAGTTTTCAGTGGAGCTGGACTACTTTACACACCTCACCGAAACAGGCTGCACGGAGAAAGAGCCTCCAAACTTTTATTTTTAAAGTTTTACATTCCATTGCTTCAATTTAATTATTAAGAATTAAAAATTACAACAAATTGTATAATTAAATAGTCAACATGTTATTAGAAAAACTATATTTTGTGTACCTTCTTACTTACTTATATATCATTATTTTTATACATAGATAAATAACTTGCAATTGAAACCAAATGTTAACATAACAAGTATTAGAAGATTACTTTAGTTTAAAATAAAAATAATTATAATTTTGTTTTTGAAAAAATGTTTATTTACAAATAGTTAAGTATTCGTTGTTTTGTTTTTTAAGTTTATATTTTATTCATTATAAATATATTTAATTCCTCAGATATATAAAGTGGAATGAAAAAATATACATTTGAAGCCAAAGGTTATAAATACTTAATACATTAGATATTTAAAGATTAATAATTTTGTTTCAAGTAATTGTTTAGTTTTTTAGTAAATAGAAATTGTTAACTTTATTTTAAAATGGTAGTAAAGTAATTATATACTACTAAATGAATGCAAACCTTACATAGTTGTAACAAGGCTGATTAATTTTAGATTTCATAAGATCTCTGAAGTTCTTTTTTCATAAATGAGGCTTTAATTTAGAATGTAGAAGTATGATTTAATAAAAATATCTAAGTGTTATTTATAGTATTATTATTTCATATGTATGCATATAATAATTTCCTTTTTGATTATAAAAACATTCGCTAAATATTCGCATAATTTTTGCGAATGCGAATGCGAATGCGAATATTGAAAAATACGCGGATATTCGCGAATGCGAATGCGAATACGAATATCCGTTACATCACTAATATATATATATATATATATGTATATATGTGTGTGTAGTTAGGATCTCGGAAACGGCTCCAACGATTTTCATGTAAGTTACAGTTTAGGGGTTTTTCGGCCCAAGGAATCAATTTATCAACGTTCCAGGTCCGAGAAATGCTCGGTTCCCAAACTGCATTTGAAAAATCGGGTTTAAGAAACTATCAGCGCTATCTATTACACCATGACCGATGTAAAAAACTGTTTCTACTCGACAATAGATGGAGCTTTCTGGGGCTACAAATTCAAACACATTCTATCAAAAACAAAAAACCGATCAAGTCTCGGTCATCCGGATATTTTATATATATATGTATAACTATTAATTTTATAGCTTGGGTTCGATTCCCACACAAGTTTTCTCACCAAGAAAAATTTGTGTTTCTGGTTGTGATTGTGTGTATGATGTTAATGTTTTCAGCACCCACAACACAAGTCATCGAACTTAGTGTGGAGCTGTTAGTGTAAAAGCGTTTATGTTTATTTAATACCGGTTTTAAGCGGATGATACCAGAATTCTCCTATAAAGCGTGACTTTGTACTTAACCGTTTTACTCGGCATTCACAACAAACACTGATTAAAAAATATATTCGTCAGGATCTTTATTAAGATAATAATATGCTAAATGACTCCTTTTTTTTAGAATATTCATAACATTTAGAAATTAAGGGAAAAAAATATCAAATCACATTTTTTTTATGCTCGATAGTCAAGCATTTGGCTACAATCTCACCTGATGGAAAGCGATGATGCAGCCGAAGATGTAGCATGCTTGCCTAGAAGATACCTGTTCACTCTTGACTTATTTCTAATTTTTCTTTTTAAAATCATTTTGTTCGTGTACATACGTAATATGAAATAACTTTCAGTGTTCTAATATACAATGACGGAACGAAATGGTTACATAAATACAAATTGATGTTATTTGCATGAGATTTGACATGTATTTATTTTCCTATATATTTATGAGTATATATAGATAAATATTCTAAGAAAGCATCATTTATCATGTCACACAGATTCCGACGAACATTTTAATTTATATGGTTTTTCCTATCTCAATTTACAGCTTTCGTTCTGCCTAGCATGGCTAATGCTAAAGAATAGAATAGAAAATAAAAATATAGAAACAAATATCCATTTAATATTGCCATCGTAAAACTTTCAAGTGTATTTTTAATTGACAAACAATTCAACGGAACTACGCTCAAAGCTCGTAAACTGACTGGCAATAATTAATAATTATTATAGCACCATTGAAAACGATTAGGAACGTATGTCTATCTACATTATTATGAATGCTGCACTCCACTAAACCATCTTAAATCCAATAAGATGCATAAACATATCGGAAACCAACCGACATGGCATTTTTAAAACAATTAAAGAAATATTTAATTAGTAAAAGTTCATTTTATATATATTACAGAAATATCAACGACAAAAATTTTATTAGGTACTATGTTTTTCAACTATACCTGTGTTTATGTTGATGACGAAGCAGGATAAACATATCGTTTGAGTTAATCATTCGTTAAGGCGTGACAAACAAAAGCCAAATAGCGGGACCGGGATTGACCGAAGATTGAGTGTGCTTTTTTCTTTTTTTTTAAACGCTTTCAAACTTCAGTCTATGGTTCCCATGGTTCGATTTCCAACGAAAACACCAGTTTTTGCCCCAAGGTAAATTTGTGTTACTGGTTCTGGTCGTGTGTATGTGATGTGAATTTTTCCAGCACCCACAACACAAGACATCGCACTTATTGTGGGGCTGTAATTGTAAAAGCGTTTTTGTCTATATTGAATGAAATTTGGAGTTCTCTTCAGAAACAGAATTAATATTTAGGCTTATATAATCACACTAATATTATAAAGGCGAAAGTATGTGAGTGTGTTTGTTACTTCTTCACGTTCATATACCTAGACCAATTTTGATGAAATTTGGTGTGGAGGTAGCTGACACCATGGATTAACACATAGGCTACATTTTACCCGGAATTCCCGCAAATCCGTGTGGACCCGCCTTTCACGGATAAAACCGCGGGGCGCAGCTAGTTTAATTATAAATGCAAGCGGTCGTAGCCGCGGCACACAGTTGGCTCATTAATATAATGTTCATCATACGTTATGACGTCACGCAAACTAAATATCAGCCATTGACGTCATCATACAAAGCCAACTCTATGATGTATGAATGAGCTATAAACCGAATATCGATCAGTGCGGCGTATCATAACTAAGTCGGAGAATCAAATCAAACTACAGTAAGAATAATTTAAACACAAGCAAAACCGACTTCATCGCTTTATCTCCGGAACCCTTAATCAGATTAAATGGTTTAAATACGCATTGTTGAGGATAACTAAAAAACGACTTGTCAGATCTTGGTTAAATTTAAATGGGGCCACACGGAAACAACCGGCTTTCAAATAAAAAAAAACCATCAAAATCGGTTCAATCAGAAAAAGGTTCTAAGGTTACACACATAGTCGAATTGAGAACCTCGTCCTTTATTAAAAATATATTTACAACCAACCAAATGTATGCCATTTACTCGCCTTTCAAAGCCACATTTTTATCTCGGTTAAGCGATACATAATAAAATATAATTTTACGTGAGAACTATAATATCATTTTAAAACAAAAAATATTTCCATTTATTTAAGTATAGTACTTCAATTTCCTATATTTGTGATTCTGGTTCTGGGTATGATTGTGTGTGTCATGATTTGTAAATGTTTCCTGTAACCGCAATAAAAGTCTTTTTACTATGTGGGTCTGTGAGTGTGAATGCATTTGTTAGTTACAATTATATATGTATATATGAGCATGACATTTTGGTTATAAATTATCACGATTTTTTTATTAGTTGCACCAATGACCAAACCTTGATACTAAGGTAATATCTCGGGACTTAATCGCGCTAAAATACTATGTATTTAAACATAAACCTAAACGCTTTCACACTCACAGCCCCACACTTAGTTCAATTACTTTTGTCGTGGGTGCCGGAAACATTCACATCACACACACAATCACAACCAGAACCAGAAACACAATTTTTCCTTGGGGAGAAAACTTGTGTTCCCGCCGGGAATCGAAACCGATACCCCTGCTTAGAAGGCGAACGCTCACCCAACTTAGCCAACGGGCAGTTCAGATTTATATCAACCTTTCGTTTTTTATTTCGTTGACATTGGAGACAATAGTCGCCCTTTCCGACGCTGACACCCGCATTCTCCAGTCTTCTCGAGACCACGGCCATCGGCCAGTGCAACTTGGCCGAAACGTCAAGGTAAATAAAAATAGTTTTTTAGCGCGATTAAGTCCCGAGATATTACCAAAACTAAGTGTTCGAATCGCAAATGTTTAAAGCTACAATCCATTCATTTCGTACAGGGAGTGGCGCTGTATATCTATGGTTATACCATAGATATGTGCCTGATAGCAGTATCCAGGTTGTTGACACAACGCTGACATAGATCGATACAGGCGTTACTGGCGCGCGAAACCGCCCAGGAATGAGCAAAGCATAAATAATTGATCGACGACCTTTTTTGCGTAAGTAGGTTAGAAGCCGTTTTATTTTAGTCTTGCATCCCTTACTTTGTAAACGAGATATTTTCAAGTGATGGTTGAATATTTGTTTATTTATGTGAGATAGGCAGGCATTTGACCAATATCTCATCTGATGGGAAAGGATGATGCGGCCGAAGATTTAACATGCTTGCATAAAACATATTCATTCACTCGAGATATTTTCAAGAGATAGTGTTTTCTTTATGCTATTTAGGCAGACATTTTAAAACTACTTATGTCATCTAATGGTGATGATTACAACTTCACTTTCACGCAAATAACGGCCTCGCAATATGCACACCAACGATTGTTGACACACTCACAGCCCCACACTAAGTTCGATGACTTGTGCCATGGGTGCCGGAAACATTCACATCACACAGACATGAAAGACGTTGGTCTCAATGGTTGAAAATGTTGAAATGACGTCCTAAGAGGTTTCTAGTATTTTACAGGTTTTTTTTTTATTCAAGATAGGCAAACTTTTTTCGAGCCCAAACCCACCCAATCTCACGTGGGGGAGAGGGGGGTATCTTAGCAAATATCACGTAATTTTTTTTGCAAGATACTGTGTAAATTTGCGAGAAAACTGGGTTTAATAAAGTAAAAAATACTACTGAAATATAGCCAAATCATAGTTAGTAGAGGAACTATCCTATTAATATTATAAATCCGAAAGTTTGTGTGTAAGTATGTTTGTTCCCTCTTCACGCTTTAACGGCTGAACGGATTTGGATGAAATTTTGAATGTACATAGCTTATACTTAGGATTAACACATAGGCTACTTTTTAACTTGATAATAGCGGGCGAAGCCGCGGGGCACGGCTAGTTTCTTATATATTAGTCTTAAATAATAAGAATTGAACAAAATGTGTATTAAATAAATCTAACGCAATCAAGCACATATTTACATTAAACATACGCATTATGAAAAACCTCACGTGAGTGTAGGGTAGGGGGAGGGGGGCAAAATCTCACGACATCTCACTAAAGGGAGAGAGGGGGTCGAAAAATCGCCAAAATCATCTCACGTAATTCATGGGGGGTATCCATTATGAAAAATCTCACGTGAGTTTAGGATAGGGGGAGGGGGCAAAATCTCACGACATCTCACTAAATGAGAGAGGGGGTCGAAAAATCGCCAAAATCATCTCACGTAATTCATGGATACCCCTTACGGTTAAGTCACATTAACAATTGATTTCATTTCAATTTTTACTATTAATTCTGTTATTTCCGACGCTATTTACTGTTGTCTATAAAGAAATTTAACAATCAAGTAACTTCACATTTTTCACTTCTTCTTTTTAGGGTTCCATACCCAAAAGGTAAAACGGGACCCTATTACTAAGGCGGAGTATTAGTAATAGGGTCCCGTCCGTCTTTCTGTCCCTCTGTCACCAAGCTGTATCTCATAAACCGATAGGCTGTTTACATTTTCTTAGATGATGTGTTTCTGCCACTTTAAAACAAATACTATATAATATAATAAAATAAATATTTAAGGGGGCTTCCATACAACAAATGTGATTATTTTGCTCGTTATAGCTTTTACTTTAAAAATAAATAATTAAATTAAAATAAAAAATATTTAAGAATTCCTTCAATATTTTTCTATACAACAAACGTGATTTTTTTGCCTTTTTTATTTTTTTTTTTTTTTTTTATTGGAAAACTAACAGCTAGGTACATGAAATAATAAATATCTATGAAACTAAGGCTAATTAAAAGTTTTCACTGATAAGCTAACTAATTAGATTAAAAAAAAACACACATTAAATATAATTGTAAAATTAAGTATAGGTTTGTTAGTTAATAATAATTGAAAGTACGAATACAATTACGAATACATTTTTTTTTTTATGAAACATGTATACAATACAAATTGCGTAAAATTATCGTTTAAGACAAAAATGTTAATGCTACAAAGTTTGTTGATAAATAATAATTATTTGAGAATAGAAAAAAAGCGATCGTTGTAAATCCGCTTAAACTTAGACGCTGGGGTAACAAAAATATCCAAATCTATTTCATTAGCGAGTTTGTTGTAACACCTACAAGCTCTAATTAGATATAGAAAATAGTATGCAACCCTTCGTGCGCGAGACCGACTCGCACTTCGCCGGATTTTCAAAATTACACCCGTACGAAGCCGGGGCGGGTCGCTAGTTATTTTATAATAGGCAGTCTTAACAATACAGCTGTACACAATAACTGCCGACACATGATGAATAATCAAATGGTAACCTACGTAAGCAGATCGAGTGATAGCAGTTTGCTTGACAATGACACAGTTACATTGTATAACTGCCTTTCATAATAATATCTATACATATATATACATAACTCGTACTACAGTTGTATAAGATTGTACCGATTGTAGCACCGATGTTCAACTATTGTTCTACGTTATTATCAATCTCTTAAAGGGAATCCCCTTTAATTACAATAGTGTAATGTCGGATTGTGGGAACCGTTAGTTTATAATAAAAACTTGAGAGGTGTCAAGGGACACCCGGATGGAACGAAGTTCCGTCTAGCCCCCTTTCGCAACGCGCGATAAGGAACTTTCGTTCCAAAATTAAAAGAAACATGCAAAAACCAACATCACGCGGTGAGCGCAGGAATTATACGAGTTAATACCCCCATGTCCGTTTTACTATCTAACAACAAGTCAAACTGTCAAACGTCATCTATATATGGTTGACATACCTCCAGTTCGCCCAAAGCGTTTCGCTTCTACGTTTATCATCCTTACAGCGAAGGAGTGTCGCCGGAAGATTGTGGAAACCATCATACTAATATTATAAATTTGTGTATAGGTAAGTATGTCTCTCTTCACGGTGTAAAGGATTTGGATGACATTTGGAATACGCAAGCAAAGCTTAAAAAAACCGACTTCACCGCTTTATCTTTGGAACCTTGATCAGATTCAACATATTAAACACTCGTTATTGACAATAACTCAAAAACTAGTTATCAGATCTTGATCAAATTTAAAAAGGTGGTCCCATGGAAAGCACCAGATTTCAAATAAAAAAATATTCATCAAAATCGGCGCACAAAGAAAGAAATTATGCGGTAACTTTTGAAGTCGGTAAAAACACTAAACATTATCACTGGGCTGAGTTCCAAACTCACCAGCTCCAACTTACCTTCAAAAATGTTCTGAATGATGAGGTAGCTCTGCGTGACGACGATCAAGAGTGCCACGTGGGTCCAGGCGAAGAGGCTGAACTGGCGCATATAGTACCGCTTCACCAGAGACAGCACGAACCAGACGAAGCCAACGCAGTACAGGCTGAAGGAGATGAAGCGATGGTAGGTCACGAGGAACTTGAGGTAGTCCTGGGGACAAAAGTGGTCGTGAGGACTAAGCTTTGCCCTCGTCGATAGTATTTTTATGTCTGATCAAAAGATAGTTTTAGAATGTTGCCATGTATTTCAATAGTCAATAATTTATTGATTACTAGCCGTGCCCCGCAACTTCGCCCGCTATTATCAAGTTAAAAAGTAGCCTATGTGGTAATCCTAGGTATAATCTATGTACATTCCAAATTTCATCCAAATCCGTTGAGCCGTTAAAGCGTGAACAGGGAACCAACATACTTACACACTTACACACAAACCTTCGGATCTATAATATTAGTAGGATTGACTATTGAAATACATGGCAACATTCTAAAACTATCTTTTGATCAGACATAAAAAACATTATTGCATAGCAATAATGTTTACAAAAATAGGTAACACTTTATAAGTAAACACATGACCCTAATAGGGTATGGCAATAATAGGGCTATACGAGGATATGGCAATAGTAGGGAGTGTATGGGCCGATCTATTTAAGTCTCATTGAGAACTTCCTTTTTTGAAGTCGGTTGAAAAATTGGTTATTTTTATAAATTTTACATAAATATGCAAGTCACACAAACATGGAATGTGATTTTTATTGATCATTAAAAAAAACTTGCGTGTAGTAACATTTGTCATTATTGAATATTTTTTTGTGTTTTAGTTGTTTGTTTCTGTTCGGGAATGTTGTTATAAATTGTTACGGCCATTGCATTAAAACTTAAGCAATTATTAACGAGAAGTCAATTCTCTTGATAATATTCATACATATTATCTGAAAAATAGTCATTGATATTGATGCTTATATTTAAAATTAAATTTATTCTATAATATAAGGTATTATAGTGATCGTTGTATTTTAGTTTCTGGTTCTGGGTGTAATTGCGAGTGTGATGTGAAAGTTTTCCATACTCACGACACAAGTCATGGAATTGGGAGTGGGGCTGTGAGAGTAAAAGCGTTTATGTTTTTTATGTTACACTGCATGCAAGTTTTTTTTTTATTCGTAAACGCATTCACATTCACAACCCCACACAAAGTTCAAAACGTATCTTTGATAGTGGAAATATTTACAACAAACACGCAATCACACCCAAAACAATAAGCACAAATATCCTCCGGGAAGAAAAATTCTGCTCCTGCCGGGAATCGAACCCGGGCCCACGGTGCAGAGGGCCGAGACCCACTGCGCCAACTGGGTCCCAAAAATATCTTTGGCTATATAATACTTAACCCAAAAAGCAGTTCACTTAGTAACATTAACGATGATATTAGTCTGATCGCGTAAGTAATTGGATAAAACAGTCATTAAGGTAAGTGGACTCAACCTGGTTTAATTTTTCGATGGACGTAATGAAAACTGTCGTAGCAAGTAACATCTACGGAACTCGAAAATGTCCTACTGTTTTGTATTACCTAAGACTTGCTAAATGCATAAGATTGCAGAGCCAAAATTAAAAAAAAACGAGAAGAAAGTTTAACAAGTCAATATGCTTTAAAAATTAATATAAACCTGAGTGCGTAAAAATGCTACTTTTCAACCGACTTCAAAAAAGGAGGTTCTCAATTCGACTGTATGTTTTATTGTGTGTTACGCGATTATATGTATGTTACGCGATATCTCCCCTAATTATGAATCGATTTTGATGATTTTTTTTTGTTACATAGATTATACTTCAGAAGTGGTCCCATAAATCCCATAATTTTATCGAAATCGATCAAGCCAAAACCAAAATACAAGCGGTGAAGTCGGTTTTTTAAGTATTGCTTACGTTTTAATTATGATTATTGTTATGTCTTTAGTAACAATCGCAAGATTAAGAAATCGATTGACGTGAGACGCCCACGTGTTTGGTCTAGCTGGTAGAGCAACACAAAGGAACAAACAAAAAAACATACATACATGCAAACATAAATACATACATAGGCTGTTAAAAACCCGACCCGATTTACTAGTATCGGATTTTCGTTTTTGAACTGCCTTCTTATGGTGAACAAATTGAGCAAGGAAAAATTATCGCTTGCGGCGGGGATTGAACCAGCGGCCATAGGGTGTCTAGCTCTATTGTTCTAACCGCTGAACTACTCAAGACCTGCCAGAAGCAACGAAATTATACTTTCCTTATTATTAACGTCTTACGGGGCCGTGTGACGTCATGTACCGAAAACTACCACGGCCAAAGAGTCTAACATTGCAGTTAGCTACACGTTGTGTTGATAACGTCCACCCAAAGCATATTAGATAATTTTTCCTTTACACATTTATCACTAGTTCTGCCTAGCATGGCTAATCCTACTAATATTATAAATCCGAAAGTTTGTGTGTAAGTGTGTAAGTATGTTTGTTCCCTCTTCACGCTTTAATGGCTGAACGGATTTGGATGAAATTTGGAATGTACATAGATTATACCTAGGATTAACACATAGGCTACTTTTTAACTTGATAATAGCGGGCGAAGCCGCGGGGCACGGCTAGTGCTATATAAACAAAATTTATTGCCTTTATATCCTCAATTAATATTCTAAGTTATACTTCATAACTATAACGTGTTGTATATTTTCAACCGACTTAAAAAGGAGGGTCTCAATTCTACTGTTTTTTTTTTGTATGTATGTTATGCGATATCTTCGCCAATTATGAATCGATGTTGATGATTTAGTTTTGTTTGGTAGATTATACTTTAGAGGTGGTCCCATATACATTTTATTGTAATCGATCAAGCCAAAATCAAAATATAAGCGCTGAAGTCGGTATTTTTAAGCGTTGCTTGCGTTTAATTATTGAGATACTATTTAAGAGCTCTTTCATTTGTAATTATACTTCCACTCCTTAGTAGTATGAACTCCCACCCTTTTAATAATCTATATATCCTATGGTAGACTTTCCTATTGTATTTTTTGTTGTAAAAAGTCCCTGCATCCGAATAATAGTTGGCAGCCGTAACACAGGTTCGACCTAGCACGGCTACCAAAGTGTTGTGTTACTTATAATATTTTTTTTGTTTTTATATTCCTTTCTACCACTAATCAATTACTACAATCACTTAGTTAAAAAGATGTAAACATTTCGATGAAATAAACTTATGATTATGATTATGATTTGATACCTATCACAAGGTATTTGGACTATTTTTTCAGTTTTTTTATGGAGGACCACAGACGCCATATTGTTTAATTTATAAAAAAAACTAGCGTTTGATACTCATATAATTGAGACGAATTCAACGTATACGTCACAATCGGTTTATTAGTATTGGACGTTTGTGGGAACATACTAAGATACATAGATACGTACGGTGCTAAAATCATAACACTCTTTTTTGCTACGCTGTAGGTAAAACAAGCTGCGACTGATATACGAGACTGATACGTTTTTTATCAGATGTACATATATATCTTATCTTATTACTATAAAAAAAAAACATTTGTTACATATTTATGTAATTATTTAAGAAGGTATACAATATAATATACCTATAATATTTTGTAATACATATGTATTTATCACGTATTTGGTATCTAAAACTTTATTTTCATATATATAATTAGTTTAGAACTGTATTGAATCACAGTCCCAAAATTATTTTGCTATCTCCTCTCCCTCTAAAGATTGTCTGGAAGAAATCGCTTTATGCGATAAGACCGCCCATTGTACTAGCCAAAGTTATTTTTTTATTTTTTGCCGTTGTTTTTTTATAAATTGTTTTTTTTTTTTTTATTACAGACCAAGCAAACGTTTGACCACAATCACACCTGATGGAAAGTGACGATGTAGTCTAAGGTGGAGCACGCTTGCTTAGTAAATACCTATTCACTTTACTTTTGAACAATAAAGAGTTCATCTATCTATCTATCTACAGACTACGGCAATCTTGAATCACATATATTATTATATTAAGTTAATCGCTCTATCTATCAGCTATTGAGACAGTGATTATTTTTATTACGCATTTATCAGTTATTTTACATACATTATAGCACAAATGTGTGGCCATAATATGATCGTACGATGCGATAAGATATCAGGCTATCGGTCAATAAGCGTTTGTGGTTTTTTGACCACGAGGATATCTACATTGGTAATAACTAATAACAGACGGAAATCGTATGAGCTCGTTGCCGGAGACTGAAATTAAACCCAACTACTGTTGAAATAAGGTTTGAATTGACACGAGCAGTACGTGGCGGTTACAACTATCTGACAGAACAGATAAGTGCGAAAATTAGAGGAGGTATTGAAAAGTATTTCACATGAATTGCCCGTTGCCGTTTATGTCTAAGCATTTGCCTTTTAAGTCTATTTAAGTTTGCGGGTATCGGGTTCGATACCCGACGGGAACACAAATTTTCCCCAAAGGAAATTTGTGATTCTGGTTCTGGGTGTAATTATCTGTGTCATGTGAATGTTTCCAGCACCAACGACACAAGCCTTCGTCGAACTTAGTGTGGGGCTGTGAGTATGAAAGCGTTGTTTGATTGCTCAATTTCAAATCGAATTTAAAATTGTTTAATGTATTATTTTTTAAAAAATCGCCGGCAAACATGTTTATTACTTGAACTATGAATCTGTTTGGCAAGCGCAGTGTCGGAAGACCGCCCACAAGGTGGACGGACGACATAGTGAAGGTCGCAGGGAGACGCTGGATGCAGGCCGCTAACAACCGTTCTTTTTGGAGATATTTGGGGGAGGCCTATATCCAAAAGTGGACTTCTTGCGGCTGAGATGATAATGATGAATCTGTTTGGCAGGTAAAGTAGTATGGAGAGAAGACGTAAGCTGAGAAAAGATTTTCTTTTGGCCTGCTACAATATAAACCCAGGCGAAACCGGGTCTGTTACCTATAGTAACTGACTCGATTGGCCGGTGTGATTGTAGTCGAACGTTTGCTTAGTCGTCTTAGTTAATAATTTAAACGCAAGCAAAGCTTAAAAAAAAAGATATAGGAATACCTCTGAAGTATAATCTAACAAACGAAAAAAAAATCATCAAAATCGATTCACAATTGGCGGAATTATCGCGTAACATACAAAAAAAAGGTTGGTTCGTCGGTTGAAAAAAAGTATAGATAGATCAAGTATAAAAAAGAAAAAAAATGTTAAATGTTATTGTTTGTCTTTGTTCCCGACAATCTGATTCGATCAGATGTCTTCAAATCTAGCGTGAATAATCTTCTAGTCAAGCATGTAACATCTTCAGCTGCATCATCACTATCCATTAAATAGTAGTCAAATGCTTGCCTATCTAGCATTAAAAAAACGAGCACCACGCAAAGTTAACGACTGATAGTTATTAATTATCTGTAGTTATAGTGGTAATTGACCTTATTTTCAAAACAAGTTAAAAACACGATTCTTAAAACAAACGAGTATTTGATTACTTCATCGACTAGAATGAAACACACACACACACACACACACATTTACTTAACCTCAAACCTGTAACCTTCTTATATATAATTTTAAAATGTTTTATCTAATAACTAGCCGAGCCTCGCGGCTTCGCCCGCTATTATCAAGTTAAAAAGTAGCCTATGTTTTAATTCTAGGTATAAGCTATGTACACTCCAAATTTCATCCAATTTCGTTCAGCGGTTAAAGCGTGAAGAGGGAACAAACATACTTACACACTTACACACAAACTTTCGGATTTATGATATTAGTAGGATGTACTACACCGATTAATATTATAATTCTGTCTATCTAATTTATTAATGAACAATGTTTTACCTCGCTATGCACTATTTTTTTTCTCTATTCCGGTATATATATCTAATGCCGAGGATCGGGGTAAATTGAAAACCAGCACTATGTGCTCATGTAAATGAACACGCAGTACAAGCTGAATTTACTCCGATTTCTCTATAAAAAGTATATAGAAAAGGTTTGTAGTTTAATTTGATGTATTTTTGTTTTAGTAGCAATAAATATATTCCTTTCTTTATTTCGAATTTACAAATAAATATCCTACTAATATTATAAATCCGAAAGTTTGTGTGTAAGTGTGTAAGTATGTTTGTTCCCTCTTCACGCTTTAACGGCTGAACGGATTTGAATGAAATTTGGAATGTACATAGATTATACCTAGGATTAACACATAGGCTACTTTTCAACATGATAATAGCGGGCGAAGCCGCGGGGCACGGCTAGTAATGTATATATTGATGTATCATTAACAATAACTAATAATACAATCAAGTCATCGTGACGAAGTGTCATTAAAGTCCATTAATTCAAGTTGCACTGCGATAGCGTATACATTATAATTAATAAACAAACTATGTGTTAAGTTTAAGCACCTTAGGTGAATTAATAAGGTCGCTAGAGCCACGAGATACGCGTGATGAGCGTTGTGACTCCTGTAAAAACTACTAAAATGTCAAAAGTTGTTCTTCATTCTTAGAAATTTCCAGCAGCTACACTATTTATAGAAGAATAGCGGGAACAATTTTAATGTTTTTTTTAACGCATGTGAGTGTGAACTCACAGCCCCAAACTAAGTTCAAAGACTGGAAATATTCACATCACACACACATTTCACCCAGAACCAGAAGCACAAATTTATCTTGGAAAGGAATTACCATTAATAACAAGAAAAAGATATTTTACATTTTGTAAAAAACGGCTTTTTGATGATAACACGAGAACGGATTGACGATTATGATGAAACTTTGGTGAGTAGTCTTCCGTATGCCAGCGAAGGTCCAAAGAAGGTTAGAAAAATTGCAAGTGGTTTCTTTTTTAAGATTTTTGACAGGAGTAGTAAGTAGTATTCATCCCATTTAGCTATCGCCCGCGCGATCTCTCAATGCGACCGCTTGTCCCACCGCCCGTGCCTTCAAACAGCTCTACGATCGCTACGCGTTTACATTATTTACAGTACAATAAATCGCACCGCATGATCGCGTGAGCAATGGCCAATCAGGACGATTCGAAGCCTTACTTTTTGTAGCTTAAAGTTCGTGTTGTCAGGGTAATGCCTTTGTATGTGTGCGTGTGGATAGTTCAAAACGAGGTATCGTTAACTGTAATAAGTGGACGGTTCTTTTTGTAAAGAAATATAAATACATATTAATAAAACCGATATGTCTTGAAGCAATAATATATTATACATAATCTCTTCTTCTAGTGGACTAGAGTTCCAACAGTGGGAACAATTAAATTTTCCAAATATATAATGTGGTTAGTATTTTTGCTTTAGATTTGAACATGAAGATATTTTCTTTCTTTCATCCTCTGAAAAATTTTGGTAGATTCCAAAACATAGTCTCTTATAATCACCTCCTTATTGTAATTCTAGAAAATTTGTCTGTTATTTTTTTTTATATTCGTAGATTTACTGGGCTAAACTCTTACCACTCGTTTCGTGACCACACGTTTCAAGGCGACCCAAAATATTCCAAGCGTGTAACCATAATTTACTTACCAGTTAAGTTACAACATAGAACCTCAACATCTGTTGAGTGAAACTAAATATTAAAATACTATGAATAATAAGCCCACACGTTTCATTAGGTTTTAATCGTATTTTATCACGATTTTTATTAGATTTACTTATAACTGAAACAGATCAGATCGTATCTCAAGATCTGTAATTTATTGAGTTGATATACTGGTAAATTGATGCCAACGAACATATAACAATCCTGACTCTTATAAACAATTGAAAACTTGACCAAATTGGCATCGCTCCAATCAGAACAGCAACTCACTCAAGTTCAATCGTCTTATCATTATTTTTATGAGACTGGAGTGTATCTTTCGACAACACTATCAACTGCGTACCTAGAGATACCGAGCTTGAGCCGGTATTGTGGAGCAAGAAAAGCGTCGGCGAAAGAACTGAGCCCTGAGGTATTCCGGCATGTTTAGCAACGTTAGGTTTTGTAAGACAAGCAAATGGATTAAAGATAACGAAAATGAATGAGTATAACCAAACACAACTGCTATAAGATGAAACGAGAGAATGCTATAGAACTGCTATGTGGAACTACTACTGAGGTTTAAGCCAAGTTGCAGATAATCGTCTTTAGAGCAATGTTCAACCAATTCGAGCTTGAGACTTAATTTTGGCTGTGTTATGTATACATTTGCAATATTATTGATACCTACCTCTTATTAGCTACATCATAAGAGGTTTAATAGAATGTATTGCATTCTATTAAACCTCTTATGATGTAGCTGTCCTACGAGCTTCTTCTTATGATTATCTTTTTCGTCTTATGATGGAGATGTTGATTCTGCATGTGATTTTTTTTGTTATATAATGATAAAAGGTATATAAGAGTAGGTTTTTTTTTTTTAAGATTAGATCATCTTAATATATATAATACGTAAAATTTTAGTTCAGGACTTACAGAAAGTGATTTTGTGTGACCTTAATAATGTATACCAAAAAATGTTGACGACTTTTGATCTCATGAAAAATTTGTGATTAAAACCAAGTATTTTATTACGTAAAACATGAGTATTATTTAAAATAGGAAAAGTTTTTTTACACTTATCGTCAACTGTTTTTCTAGAACAATAAACATTTCACTCACCGTCCGATTGATGACGACTCCGAAATAATCAATCAGGTTCTCGCCGTAGAAGAAGTAGTTGGAAGTGAGCAGGAAGTACCAAGACAGAGAGCGGAACCATGGCAGGCCGTGCACTCGATATACCGCATAGCCAATGTTGATGATCTCTTCAAAGCATTTCACTTGGACGCAGAGAACCTGTAGGATATTCCTAGTATTATCAACACAGACATGTACCACTTGGAGTTTGGTTTACCTAATGGCAACAAGCAGAGCCATCCAAACTCTTTTACATAACAGATATGTCTCTGGGTTGACGACACAGGTATTCCAGAAAAAAAGACTTGTGGCACTCGGGGACTGCCGCGGTAAAGCTATTGCATAGCATTTTTTATCAACTTATGCAATTATAATTATTTATTTATTTTCTTTCCTGCCACCTAGAGGCGAGTTGCTGAACTAAAGAGACAAGCGTGATATTTCAAAAAAGTCATTAAAAGTCCTGCTATTCATCGATAGATGGCAAAACTAAAAAGTATCACCGCTGTGCCGGTCGGAGTGGGGGGGTGTTAGGTTATTTTCGTTACGGAATTTCTGGATTCGGTCTCCACACTCAAGGCCCGCGATAGAAGCTATGCAATAGCTTAATAAATAAAATATAATCGCTTCTACAATTATAATACGGACAACGAAGGAGAGGAATTCATTGCCGGAGGATTTCTTGAATGGTATAATCGGGAGTCTTCAAGTCTAGATTGAATAGGTATTTTCTAGGCAAGCATCTTACATCTTAACTTTTCATCAGGTGAGATGGTGTTCAAACACATAAAAAAAAATTATCGAAAAATAATAGATTGGTAGGCCACCAGAATCACTGTTATTAAACCAAGTTTGTTCCAGAGTCTATTACTCCGATAACAGCAACGATATTAATATTTATAATCTAGACAAAACCATAGCTTTGCTAACTTATCACTCCTCCTATTCACAAATAAAACCACTGAATTCGTTTGTTTTCCTAGCAGGTACAATTTTCATGCATCATTGAGATTCGATGAATAATTCATGTATATTTACGTAGTAACAAACATTGACACAAACAACAATGGAAGTAGGATTGACAGAGGTCAATGACAATTTTAATTGGTATGCTCATTAGTAATGTTGATCTTAGAGTATATATACATACGGTTATCATCAGAGCAAGTGGTCCACCATAGATCAGGAGACAGAAAGCTCCAATCATCAGCCAAGTGAAGATACCACGAATCACCCAGTTCCTCCATCTAAATAAATGACAAAAGTGAAAATATGGAACAGAAGACCTGTTATGAAATATGAAGAGGATCTTTGGCTACTTGTTAAACATATGCAAAAACACTTTTACACTCACAGCACCATGCTATGGTGCCGAAAACATTCTCATCACACACGCAGTCTCACCTAGAACCAGAAACACATATTTCTTTTGAGGAGACCATTTGTATTTCCACTGGGAATTGTACCCACTGCTAAGAAGGCATACCCGTCTGACCCAACTGGCAGTTCAAATATTGATATTGTTTATATATATACGAGGGTGCGTTTTAAGTCTGCGAATGACGGGTTTGGAGGGGGGGGGTAACAGATTTGTTAAGGGCTTAACGTGTTCATTGACTCATAATTAGTATACATATATAGTTTTGTAACTATTGCATCATTTGTTTTTGAACTATCGACGAGTAAGCAACAAATCACGAAGACGACAAGTAGGAAAATTAAGCAGAGGTGTCCTGCTCTTGCACGACAATGCCCCCGTCCACTAGAGCTGTCTGCACTGGCTACCCTGCATAAGGTGGGTATCAATATTTTAAATCATGCACCCTATAGTCCAGACCTAGCACCGAGTGATTATTATTATTTCTTTCCAAAAATGAAAAAAGAGCTTCATGGAAAGAAATTTTCCACCGATGAAGAAGTTAAGGACGCAGTTTCCTCGTATTTTTCCGATAAGGAAGAAACTTTTTTTTTATGAGTGTAATAAATAAGTTAATTGGAAGATCTCAAAAATGTATTCGTGTTGCAGGAGAGTATATAGAAAAATAAAAATTATTTAGACCTTTTATCATCCCTCCTTGTCCCCCATTCGGCGAACTAAAAACGCCCCCTCGTATATGTATTAATGGGGTAGCTTGTTGATGTTATATTAGTTTTTTATTGATCTTGATGATCTTTAGATAAGAAAAAGCCATGATATTTTCTTGCACCTAAGTAGCTCATATTTTTATTAATAAGTCTGACCTTAGCTCAGGTCAATCTTATCACACTTTTTTTCTTCAAAATTATCATTATTTTAACTTAACCTTGATCAGTTAAGCAAAAAGACCCTTTTTTACAGACTTTCCAAAAAAGGAGGTACTCAAGTCGTGTGTTACCTCGTAACTTCTCTCCACGTGAGCTGATTACGAAATTTTTTTTTAGTTTAACAGATGTTGCTTTTTAATTGGTCCTATTTAAATTTGATCAAGATCTGATCAGTAGTTCTTGAAATATCGTCAATAATGCCTATTTTGTGAACTAGTTTGACGATGTTCTCGTTTAACCAACTTCAAAAGTTACCTCACAACTTCTTTCATTGTGAGCCGATTTTGATGATTATTTTTTATTTGAAAGCTGGTGCTTTTCATGTGATCCCATTGAAATTTGATTAAGATCTGATCATTAGTTTTTGAGTTATAGTCAATAATGCGTGTTTAATACATTAAATCTGTTCAAGGTTCCAAAGATAAAGCGGTGAAGTCGGGTTTTTTAAGCTTTGCTTGCATTTAATTATTTGATAATACATGGTTGCAGTTTTTAAATGATTACTTCATATTTTTAACCATTTATTTTTAGTGTTTTAAGAATAGAAAAGCTTGTTTTATTTTTAATTTATTTAGCCTTGTATTTAACCTTTTGACTGCCACTCCAAAAACACGATTCCGAACCCTGTACGCCAAGGCACAACATACAAAAAAAAAAATACTAAAAATATTACAATGCTGCCAACAATAGAAATATCGGATTTAATGGAAATTATTTTTATCGCACATGTTACACGGATATTCTATTTTGAGAAATGTTGAATGAAAATACCAGTTATAATTTTCAAATGTTTTTATTTATTATTTTTGTGGGTCACGTTTTTTGTAAACTATAGATGTTGTGTACAGGGCTCGCAAGCGCTTGTCAAGTATAGGTAATATTGGCATCCACAAAGTTAACAGCATATGACTCGCATTAACCCCACTTCAAGTCAAATTCAAACTACTATTCATAATTCCATCCTACTAACACTATAAATGCGAAAGTTTGTGTGTGTGAAATGTGAATGTTTGTTACCATGAATAACTGATTTTGATGAAATTTTGAATGTAGATAGTTTAGGATCCAAAAAAATACCAAGGCTACTTTTTAATTTAATTAAGTAATGAGGGTGATGTGGGTCACTTAAAAGCGTAACCTATGTTATGACTTATGTCTAATGTGATGGAAATTACAATTGTTTAATATGGAATCCAAAAATGTTCTCTTCTGTATTGTAAATATTATGTGTTGTTAATATCATTGTAGATCCGAAAAGGATAAACTGTTGTGACATATTTATAATAATAACACCTAAAAAATATGCACAGTTATACAATAAACCATATTCTATAAAATTTGTGATATGTTTAAATACCTATTTTTATGAATACTAGATTGATATGTAGATAAATATTTTATTGGTTCTAATACCTCGTTTTAATAAATAACAAACAAATTCCTTATGCATGGCAATATCAAGAGGGAGGGCCTGCGATTCTCCATACAAATATATTTCTCTAATTTCTTCCTAGATAAGGGCCTTTGCAATAATTTATTTATAAAATCTGCTGTACACACAAAAGCGACAATATTTTTTTTTTTAATTTTTTTTTTTTTAATTAACTATGACCTAAATATCACATAAAATTACTTGTTTTTATCGCTGAGATCAAAGGACTACCAGACAAATTTAACATAAAAGAAAATGATAGGAGCCTAAATATAGTCCTTCTAAAATGTAAATGCCAAAGAATAACTTAATCGGCTTACTTTTATAATCAATAGAATTTGTTAATCTAGTCTAGATTTATGTAGGTCTGAGGTGCAGCTGTCACAATCTACTGGGGCAGACTGCTTGCAGCATGATGATAATTGTTTCTTCAAATACCAAATTTTTTAAATTCTTTACAGGACACTTTTCTTTTGATTTAACTGTTTTTATTGCATTAAATATGGGTCTTTTAGTGGGATGTCAAAAACATTTCTTAATTCTCCTATTTCCTAATAAAAATCTAGCACCATGAACTGAATTAAATATTTATGAAACATCGCACTGTTAGTTAAATGGCCAAGGGCATAAAGCAACAGAACCAAAAGCCTGTAAATTTTTTTGGAATCAAACTCCATACAAAGTGCACCAAGTTTTATAATAATTTCTTTATAACCCACATATGGGGCACATGATATTTTTTCTTTGTTTTTCCTAAATAAAAATATAGTTATAAATTTTTATGACATAAATTACGTGATTTTCTAATATCTAGGTAACTAGATATTTAACTACTATAATCCAAAAAATAAAACCACCTTTCGTATTTCGAACTTCAGCTAACAATCAAATAAAAGAATCTAGTTATGATAGTTTAAATCCAATTAAAAACAGCTCAAGGTCTCTTACACCGGTTCAGTGCGTTACGGTTGCAAAATAAATAATGAAGCGGATTTACCTTGAAGATAATCCTGAGAGTGCCGAGTCCAGGATCTCGGGAGTTTTGTCCGTGCCTTGGGACAAAGACTTCGCCATTTCATCCACATATTTCTCTTCTAGCACCTTCTCTTCTTCAGAATCCACCTAACAATAAGTAATAAGCCGTAAATCTAAATAACTACATTCACAAAACAGGTTTAATTCGGGAAATAACTTTATTTACGTGATCGGACTCTCCAGCGGTTTCCATTTTATCACCCCCGTCCCCGTCGCCTCGTCGGTGCCTCAGCTCGCTCATCTCTAATCAAAATACACAAATTACACGACACAATTTAGATTTTGCACTGGAACACTGGAAATCACGACGATTCGGAAGATATTTTATTCCATTTATGAGAGAAAAATAGACTATGTTTTCCAGCGACTTGTCAAACGAAAAATCAATAATGCTTTTTTTTTTCGATCTTAATGTTGCAAGTGTTAAACACTTTGTCGGAGTGGTATTTTTTCGAAAGCATTCTACTCACGAGAAAACAAGCAATTTTGTAGTCATACAATTTATAAGAATCAAATCCTAAGAATTTTACAAGGAAATAAAAAAACGCAGTTTATTTACTGCGTTTTTTTACACTTACTTTTTCTATAGAAATCAGCATCAGTTTTATCACCAATTCGATATCGCCGCATTTTTTTCTGATCTAACTAACTACTAGTAATGCGGTTTAGATGCAAACTGTTATATAACTAAATTAAAATACGTAAATAACTTAATTAATCATTGCTCTTTGGGTCTATTTTGTATATTACGAAATTTAAAACAAAACGACGTCTGCATAGATTGAGCGCTGAGGTAAAATAAACAAAAGCTTCAATTAAAACTAAATTTCTGTCCAACACACATCGTTTAGCCTGCGGAGTTAGCTGCCTTAAAAACTTAACAGTAAATACTTGCAATGTGCCTTAATGGTCATACGAATTAGATATGTATTATTATAGATTAAAAGTTCCACAGGTTGAAATCCTCAATAGGAGTTATTTTTTATCATGCACAACGCTGAGACTGTTGATTCCCATAAATTAATTTAAGATCTATGTACACAGTGAAAGTAATACAATTGTAATGTTTTCTATTCTATTTTAAGTGATACAATGTAATTGCAATCGGGCTTTCAATTATTGATTAATCTACAAAATTAATACTAGTTCTCAAGCTCGTGGGTAGGTCCAAAAATACTTAATTAGCTGCAACGGAGGAGCGAGCGACTACCAAAACCCATGGGCGCTGCGTAGACTTTGGTGTGTGACGGCGTCAATAGCATTTTGATACTGGAGCAACTGAAGCGTCTAGCTAGACGCACGCGCTACGACCTGTAAATGAAGCTCCCGGAAGTAGGACATCGTATATTAACACATAGGCTTGATAATAGCGGGCGAAGCCACGGGGCATGGCTAGTAAAATATATAAGGCGTTGAAATAGTTCATTTGCATAAAGATTAATATTTAAGACTACAAGCCATGTTAACAAATAAAATGTTGGTTTCCGGGCAAAGCAATATTTAATGGCACCAGATGACAAAGAAACAGTTAGTCCAAATTTATTTGTATCTCTTTTAACCTTAAGCGAATTAGCTACATAAGACAATAGTGTGAATGAGACGAGAGAGCAAAATCCATGGCTTGATGCAAAACATTCCCGTGCTTGAGATATATTTGTGGTATTCAGTAAATAAAAAGTTAACGGTATATATCGTAATAATTGTAATTATCACGTAGTAAAGTGTTTCATAAATACTTACGAGGGCTATGTTTTGTAAAACTTTTATTTATAAAATATATTGATAAATATATCTCTCTATGTCCAGTTACACGGTCCTGAAATCCATTTGATTCTCTGTCTTCTGCGACTAAATTCAACAAACAGTCATAAGAAATAATGTAGATAACTTGGCAACTTTCTTTCTTGCGTCAATATTCTACCTAACGGTACGTCAAGCAAAAACGTCAAACAAACTTTCCAAACGTAAACATGGCGAGTGATGCTGATGATTTTGATAAAACATTAGAAAACGTTCGTAAATTATTGATATTTCCATATAAAATCGGTATATGCTGTGCTGAAATTACCTAATAGATGTACTTAAATTATTTTTACAGTTGAAAGACACAGTCAAGAAGTCATTCGCGCGAATTTACGCCTCTTTGAAAGCGAGGGAATTGAAAACTTTACGGCAGTTGGATGTTATTCGTAAACAATGCGAAGACGACAAAGACTTGATGAGGAACTGTGTTCAAGACCTCCATTTACATTACGATAACGAGTCAGATTTGCTAGAAAACATTTCTATCTACGGTGCTATTGATTTCGAGAAGATTAAGTTTGATAGTAAGATTTTTACGTTCGAAGATTATGTCAGTCCTGAAGACGACCATATGTACTCATACAAGACTATTGAAGAGTTGACAACGGATGAACCGGATTTAGAGATCGAAGAAGCAGCTTTAAAGCAAATAACGGCAACTGAGGATTGTGTGTGTAATGTAAATATCAGGCCAGAAGATGTATCCAAACAGTTTAGAGAACCTCCCATATCACCTATAAAAGTAGCACATAACAATATCGCATCTGAAACAAAAGAGGTTAAATGCTCTGACCATGTAGATGAAGAAAAAAGTATAGAGGACAAAAGCTTAAGTACAGAATCTGATCCTGATATAAAAAAAATTGAACCGACAGATGATTGGCTGAATTCAATAAAGAATCAAACAGAAACCGAGCCCTCCCAAATCACAGATGTGATGGAACACAGTACTATAACTTGCACATAGCTGAAAGTAGAATTAATATGCAATTTACAATATATAGTCAAGGTAGAGGTAATAAATTTTATATTTTAACATCATTAATTTATTATTTATTGTTATACTTATTATGATTTTTATCACTTGTGCGAATAAGAATCTTTAATCTTTAAGAATAAAGATATGGTCCCATCCTATTCTTAAAGATCATCTGTACTGCGTTCCCTGAACGGTATAATCTGGGGGTCTTCAAGTCAAGAGTGAATAGGTATCTTCTAGGCAAGCATGCTACATCTTTGGCCGCATCATGACTTTCCATCAGGTGAGATTGTGGTCAAATGCTTGCCTTTTGAGTATAAAAATTAATAAAAAAATATAGGGATTGTCTACACTGTATGCACTGTGCAGATCTGAAATTCGGGTCTCTGAGAAGGAAGGTATAATACAGAGGAGAAATCCCTGACTTATTTACTTAATCTGTATTAAAGGCTTTTTCATCTTAACGATTATGCTACTTTGGTAGCATTTACATTTAATTATTAACATAACTTGAGTTATATGTTATTGCTTAACTATTTTGTAGAGCATTCTGGCAGAGTCCGATTAACTATTTGTTGGCTTAGTTGGATGGGTATTTGCCTTTTAGCAGCGAGAATTAGGATCAATTCCGAGTTTTGTCCCCAAAGGCAATTTGTGTTCTGGTTCTGGGTGTGATGTGAATTTTTCCGGCAACCAACACACAAGCCATCAAGTAGAAGTATTTAGTAGGAGCTGAAGAAAGAAGCGCAAACTAAGTGTTTATGTTTATATATATATATAAAGGTTCGACTGAAATGCTGTTACATGTTGTTGATTTCTTTATAGCTCATTGTGGATGCCTGAATTTGTAGTTAAATATTTCTGTTATGCCAGGCCTGATAATGGTCCTTAAGAAATTCAATTCGATTTGTGCCCTCACTTTTTTATAAGTATCCTTCAGCTTGGTTAATAACGTCCAGTTTTTAGAATATTTTCACAATGAGTCATTTAAAAGTACAAAAAACATGTTTCAGCCATTTCGAATAACGTGAAGTATTCAGCGAATTTGAATGATTAAGAGTACTGAGTATAATACTTAGTTAAGCCTACTGTACTAGACACCAAGTTAAATGAATAAGATTGAGAAGAACTTTTTGCATTTCATGATTCATCGTTCAGGAGCCAGGTCCATTGTGTTGAGTTAGAGGAACTCTGAGTACCTGAGTAACTGAGTACTCTAGGAGTAGCATACCAGATGTAATTTAAGGGGCTCCTTTCAATGCGCTTTTTTTTAATTTCATATTCTTTAGGTGCTTTCTCCCCCTGCCAAGTTGTTAAGTTTGTTTTGAAGACTCATTCTTCTAATTTAACACTTTAACAGTAGTATTAAATAATTAAACGCATACAAAGCTTTAAGAAAATTTCACTGAATTCACCTGTTTATCTTTGGAACCTTGATCAAATTAAATATGCATTATTGACGATAACTCAAAAACAACTGATTAGATCTTGATCAAATTTAAATGGGAACAATGGGATACCACCAGCTTTTATTTATCATTAAAAATTGGTTCACATAGAAAGAAATGAGGTAACGTATTGAAAAAAAAATACAGTCAAATTGGGTACCTCCTCCTTTTTTGAGAAGTCGGTAAATAAACAAACAAATGAGGAAACTTTATGTGTGTGTTGAAGCCTACTTCTCTTTCCAGTGTTGTCAGCAGATTTTCGTGATGGCTGGGATCTTGCGAATCTGGCAATTAGTCATTAATTTTTGCTTCCACACTCAGTAACAAACTAAGTTCGAGGATTTGTATCATGGGTGCACGGGAAATGGGAACGGACCTTATACTGTTAGAATAACTGAAAAATGAAACCAAGATGTTAAAGCATCAACTTATATTGTTAATATTTTTACAAATGGCGTTACATGATATCTAAACTAATATGCATTGACTTTCGATTATACTTCCTAATGAATAAATATACCCATTGCTTTGATACATTGTACAGCAAATACCTAATGTTAAATGATAGTCCCGATATTTAATAAGGCTTGCATGGCTTATAGAGATGCTTCATTATCTTCAGTCAGTAATTGTACTGATTTCATTTCGTTGTGATTGCGCCACTAATAATTGCCAAATTTTTATAATTAACATACAGATTTACTGTAAATTTTTTCATCTATAAATTAAGCATAGGTACAGTCAAAAATGTTCATCAACTAAACCATTTCTGACGTTACTCAGTGCACCCATGACGAAGGCAGCATTTCCATGCTCTTTTAATTTACAAAAAATTCAAGTCCATATTCAAATAGATTGTAGATAGAAGTAAAAAATATGTAAGCTATCAATCTGGCAATTCATGAATTATAATTCATTACATTATCCATATATATCATATTTTGATAAGAAATACAAGACAAAATAGTAAATTTTTCATAGAACAAGCCCACGCAAGCCTTAATTTTTGTTTTGCCCACGTTCAAGCGTAATACTATGGTTTTTATGGCACTTACAAATGACATACACATTATACAATTCCTAATAATCCCACATTTGGATGGAATATGGTATTCTAGTTTGTACTCAACTTTTTCACTGGGGTATGATGGCACAAGAAAAAGTGCTATGGGAAGGACGTCTAAGTACATTAGTTTTTAACTAGGGTGAGATGAAGATAACAAGGTGAATTACGTGACTATAGAGGGTGCTAGCAATATCTTTAATATTTAATTAACACATGTAATTAGTAAAGAAAATTCCACAAATTTGACTCGTTATATCGAGTCAAGACTTTCTAGGCTAAAATTTGTGGTTGTTACATCGCTTAATAAAATATAATAATTGTCACTGCACCCTATATATATTACTATTTCTATTCTTAGGCACTCAGGTGTTTTAGGCCACAGTTAGTTATCGTTAAAATTATTGTCTCAAAAGTGAGCTACAAACTATGAATGTCTCCGAATATACGATTAATTTACCTATATTCCTCCTAAAATCTCCTACACTGATATTTTGCAATGTTAAATTAGTAAAGAAACTTTTATAATACGGGGATACAATGGTAAAAGACAATTCCGTAATAGTGGAGTACAAAACCTTACAGGATATCCAACTTATACATAGTGTGTATCTAAAGCATATAAAGTAGTTATTAATAATTTATGAACTACCTTAAATTGTACTTGTTAAGTCTACTATTGTACATTTTAAACAAATATTAAGTACTATACAAGGCCGAAGTCCGTGCACACAGCTGCTACGTCGCGGTTGTTTTGCTTCTCTGCACTGTTGGCAGCCATGTTCAGTTCTACCAGTGTATCCACACTGTTTATACTGACCCCTTTCAAAATCTTCTGAGCAGCTAGACTCGTGAAATTAAAGCTCAAGTCGGTAAGGCTCGGGAAGTTGTAGAAATCCTGATTCTCCTTTTTGCTGTCTTGGCTCAAGCTATACCTCTTCTGCTTATTCTCCAAGCAGTTGATTTTCTCAGCAGAAGTGTTGATATCTTTTATCTGCTCCTGATTTTTTAGCGCTAAGTTCGGTTCTGAACCCAAAACCGTCGGCTTTTGGTCGATCGCTTTCGTTAACAGATTCGCAATAGAGTCTGTACTCATTCTGTTGTTTACGTTTGGCAGCCCGTTCAGCATCTGGAGTGCAGCCGCCTTCTTCAACAGATCGACGCTTTTTAACTCGCTGTTCGAATTTATATTCGTTTGTAGTCCACTATTCGCTGACGATAGAGAATTCTTCTGGTACCGGAGGCTGCCCAGAGATCCGATGATATTGTCGTAACTCTTGGTTGGCGTAGAGGGATTGCTGTTGGCAGTGGATTCTAGATTATGTATATTGTTGTGAATGGCCGGAGAGGCCGGATTCGAAGCCACCTCGTTCGTATTATTCAACTGGTTTTTGTACACAAAACTATTATTATTACTGGCACCGCCTATTTGTAATGAAAGCTTACGATTATTGTTCATGCCCGTGTCGTTTATCGAATTCTTATTGAATTTATTCTCTTGTACTTTAATCGGTTCCTGTTCTTGGTATTTCTGTTTATTTTTTTCGACACAGGCATCGAACGAGGTTTCAGTCGGGTTTTTTGTCGTTTGATTCGTTACTCCGTTTTGGGAGACGGACACGACTTGCCTGTCGTCGTTGATGATGTAGATATTGCTCCCGTTGGTGGTCTCGGTGACTTTACCATTCTCGAAGGTGATGACGGACCTTACGGGCGAATTCTGTACATAGACTTTGGTGTTAGTGCCGCCACCGTTTTGAGACATGGTATTCGTGGTAACTTTTAGTGTGATTGAGTTGTTAGAATTGGAACTCGCTAACATGGTCGTCGAAGGGTTCTCTACCTTAGACCCTAACGTTTTGTTATGCAAAGGGGTAGCGGTTTTTTTGGGTGTGCTTGGACATATTTTTGGCGAGTTTCGGGGTGACGTGCTTTTACCGTTTTTTACTGTTTCGCCGCCGACTATCGGCGGTTTGGTTCTGAACTTGTGGAGGCTTTTCGGTGAGCTTTGGAGGCTCTGGACTTTGACGAGGGACTGCGCTCTGCTGAGACCGGGCGCTCCTTGCGCGTTGCTATGACTAGGCGAAGGCTTCAGCGTTCGGTCTGATATATGCGATTCGAGACTCGAGTGACCGCTGCTACTAGTATGGTAGCTTCTTTTCAGAAGCGTGTCGGAATTGCCGTTTTTTAAATCTTTCCGTGGCGTGCGATGGTTGCTCGTGCTTTCTAAGCTAGAAGGACCGCTGGTGGACATGATATGATCCGAGTTCGAGTAGTCTACCCTCCTCAGGCTTCCGCTGGAACTGTCCCTGAGTTTCGGCTCGCTGTTTCTTTGCGGGGAACCAAAGTGGTCAAGGATAGTTTTGTTTGTGGAACTTCTGCTTAGGGTTGATCTTGGAAGACTCCCGGAGCTTGGACTGGAATTCCTCACTGGTGAGTGGTCGTAATTGCCCACAGAACCAGCTATGCCGGATTCGGTGGAGAGATGCCGTTTGTGCCTTCTCGGCAGCGTCGATGACCGATTACTGATTTCTGAACCGTCGTAGTACGATGAGACAAATGATGTTTGACTCTGCAGTGACTCCTGGAAATGAGAAACATTCTAATATTAGTATTGACGTCTATTGCCAGTAAGACTATTAAACAGATGATTTGGTTACTGGACAGCAGTGGATTAGTTTAGCATGGGACCGGGTCATGTGGCGTAAAAAAAAAAGGCCTAGCTTAGCAATGCTATACGGATTAAAACTAAGGTGTCGATGTCTATGTAAATGAATGATTGATTTCCCTTTATTGTTAAAAGAACTAGTTTTACCATCTTTAAGTATAGACAACATAGAACATAAATGCAAATCTTAGCATGTTATAAGCAATTGCTGAGGAGTACTATACCGTCCCTGCAATTGGAGAAAGGATGGTAGCTACTGCGACGAATAGTCAAGTTTCAGAGTACTAAAGATTTGTTGTGATTGTTTAATTATTGTGTTTTCACGATATTATATTCACAACAGCAGGTCTGAAGAGTTGAATGTTGTTATGAAGAGATCCCCGATCAGGAAGTAGGGATAACAGATCTTACGAATCTTAATATGATGACTTGTTACCTTTGAGTTGGTTTGCGTGGCGACGCAGTGCAGGTGCACCGCTTTGGAGTTGAACCACTCGGTGGGCGGGAACTGCGCAGAGAATGAGCTCGTCGCGCGCGTCTGCTTGCTGCGGCCGCTTCGTCTGAATAAGCGGGAGAGCAGGGACACTTTCTCTGCAATGAGGGTAGACCGATATTACATACTTACTACTTTGTAAGGACAGATTCACATTGAACTTAACAAATACAATTGATTTTGTTTATGTAGCATTAGCTATGCTAGGCAGAACTGTAGTGATAAATTAAAAATAAAATTAAATAATTATTAATCGAAGCGTTTCGCTTCTACGTTTATTATCCATACTGCGAACTCATTGCCTTCGTCTTTGTTCCCCGAACGGTACAATCTGGGAGTCAAGAGTGAATAGGTACCTTCTAGGCAAGCATGCTACATCTTCGGCCGCATCATCACTTTCCATCAGGTGAGATTGTGGTCAAATGCTTGCTTATCAGGCATAAATATATAATAATAATAAAAAAATGGCAATATTTTTTTATTTCTAAATGTATCAAATTAAATACATGACATGGAATAACAATAACAATCTAGATGATAAGCGTAACAATAGACGGTGTTATCGCTAAGAGCGATTTCTTCCAGTCAACGTTCGGAGAGGTGCAGCGGCGCTTCAGCGGAGCGACATGACGCATCCAATTTGTATGTTAGTAAATCAATGTAATTTAAAAAATTAAACACTAAAGGTAACGTTTGAGGAGGTGTGAAAAATGTGATATGGTATTCACTAAGCGTGCTAAAGTAGGTATCGTCACTTTCCGTCAGGTCAGATTGCGGACAAGCGCTTGCTCAGTCCGGATATTTTTTGGTATGATGATTACAGAAAATAAAAATAAACGCTTTCACACTCTTAGCCTCACACCTGACTCGTGTTGTGGGTGCCGGAAGCATCTACATTACACGCAACGTCAAACAGAACCAAAAACATAAATTTCCAATGGGGAGAAGACGTATTTAGGAGATAGCGTCGGAGATAGGTGGGTTAGTGCCTTCTTCGATATTATGCAGAACTGGGACCATTTTGTGTGAGTGCAAATTAATGATTAGGGTAGTTTTAAGTCTTTTAAATTATTCCTCATACTAGTAATTGATGTAACTCTTACAAATAAATTTAAATTCTATTCTATTCTATTTTTAAAAGGCGGACGCATAGTTAAAATTAAAGTTTTCTTAACTTACTCGGCGATGCAGATTCTACACTAGGCGGGTAATCGGTGGAAGACGAGCTGTCCGTTGTGTTTGCGTGCTTGTGATGAAGGCTCCGGGTGGATGCGCATCTCTGAAGGTACTTGGTGGAGGATCCGAAGATGCGAAGCGAGTGGCGCCGATCCAGGGACCTTGGAGCTGGGAAGGAGGCGCTGCGACGCTTGTTCGGTCGCCCGTACAGGATTTTGTCGTTGGGATTGCCTGGAATAGAAGAAAATGGCTTTGAGAACAGTTAGCTATGAGTCTACCTCCATGGACCGCAGACCTATTTTAATATAGATGATGTAAAAAGGAAAAATTATCGCTTGAGGCGGCTCTAACCGATGAGCCACTCAAGCCCTGCATGAAGCGACGAAATTATTATTTCTTTATTATTAACGTCTTACGTGTACCGTCTTCTACCGAAACGTACACAGTTTGTATATGTTTTTAGAAACTACTACGGTCAACGAGTCTAACATTGCAGTTAGCAACGCGTTGTGTTGATAACGGCCACCCAAATCAATTGTTTTTGATTAAATAACATTATGCTAGGCATCATGCGATAATTTTTCCTTTCTAAATGCATCACTATAGTTCTGTCTAGCATTGCTAATGCTATAGTTTAAACAAAATCAATTTTATATTAGATGTTAACATAATTGGAGCAATAGAAACCGAGATAATCACGAAAAACTGTTTTTTTGACGTCTGGATTTGAATAAATTAGTTACGATGCAGGCACAAGATTTTATGAGACTTCTGAGGCAACTTTTAGAATACCAAAATTAAGGTATATATACGAAAATTCAGCTTATTACATCTCATTCCGAGGTTGATCGTTAGTTTGAATGGACTATTTGCCGTCAAGAAAAAGCTTACAGAAGAATCACCGTGATTATTTATTCAGCTCCAAATTACGCACGTACTTAGTTTCAACTATCACAATACTACTAGGATATAATCTGAAATGCTTACCTATTACCACCATATTATAAAGATAAGTAGGTAGCCATTACGCGATGTGAATGAGCTCTCTTTTATCTACTATGTACGTGCGTGCAGATCTTTATTTGTAGAAAACGTTTCCGTGACTTATACTTTTGCGAGGAAACGTTCTTTTGGCTTAATACTTTTGCGAGGAAACGTTCTTTAGGCTTAATGCATTTCCTGTTTTTGTATGGTCATAAGCTCGCGACTTCATTTATCATTACCAGTCCATTGACTTGCAGTTTCACATTCCGCAAGTGCTTTATTCGCCGAAATAATATGAAACCGATTTATCAACTTTTCAACTCCATATTATTGTTTTATGGCAATTTCGTACCGATTTTTGGGACTACATTTTTTATGAGAAAACCGGGTCTTTCCGCGCTTTTGTTTTCAAAATAGCATTATTTTGACTAAACTCGTCGTGACCACGGCCGGTGCAACCCTGCCGTAACGTCGTGGTTAGTCAAAATAATGCTATTTTGAAAATAAAAGGGCGAAAAGACTCGGTTTTCTCATATAAACATGGTTGAAGTTCGCGAGAGTTTGAAAAATTCTACTACGTTTATTGTCCATTTTTTTTCCGGGATGATTAGAATAGCGGATAGATTGAAAAGAAAGTTTTTTTCTATTATCGTCATACACATAAGCATTAATACGTCCCTAACCGACGTAATGTTTTTGCTCACTTTTTGAAATCCTATTCTTTTAATTAGTTAGTTACCCACTTTTCTCGTCTATGGAATAATTAATCAAAATTAGACCACTTTCTGGAGTATCCTTGAACAAGGTAGAGATAGGCCCTACTCTGTACTGTCGAAATAAAAAACTTTGTAGGTACACTCAACTTGTCCCAGATGTTTTGGCGCGAAAGTGAAAAATGATGTTGTCAATTTTATATTATTTTTCGAAAAATGTGATTCTTCGAGTGTTAAACGTATTAATGATGGATTATTAACTGTTAATAGTTCGTGAACGAGAATGAGTGTAGGGAAATTATACAAAGTTTAAAAACTCAATTTTCGCTTTCGCTCCAAAACTTCAATAGAAGTTCTAATAAAGTTTCTACCACTTTACTAAAGCATGTCATGACTTTTTGACTTTGTCTGTGACTGGTGACTAGGACTGCTTTTATGAAATGCTTATTTAATTTGAAAAATATTACTTGACACTGGCTAAACGCACATAGTATGCGAAGCCATAAAAAATAACATGTCCCAGCTTCTGACATTTCTTACTTTCTGAGCCAGGTCAAAGAACTACCCGCCTATTTCAAAGTCTGGCTTTACTGGCATTAAGTTACCATTTGCAGTTCACTGCCACATTAACTTCGCAAGATACGGTTTGCAAGACGTGAAACGTTTAAAGTAAACATTACGTGCGGAATTTATTGGAGAAGTGCCGGCTGCTGTTTTTGTTTTGCTTCTTGTTTCATTGCCAAGGTTTATGACTTCTTAGTAGTTGTATTACACTCATCGGAAATATACAAATATATTTATTTTCCCAAAATTGTTACAGTTTCACCATTTAAGACAATTATATATAATAAAACACAGGGCTCTACATAGCAGGTTCGAATGCATCCTCGTCTGAACGCCGTAAAAGACAAGATGTACAAATTTGGTTTTAAAATAATTAAATGTGAAGGTGTGATAATTATAGAACCGTCAATATAATACTGTTTCCGTTCCTCATACATCGCATCATTTCATTCGTAGGTCAGCTCCATCATTATATCCAAGGTTAAGTTCCAACTTCCATGCAAGTAACAAAAAATGTAATATATCCAAATCCAACGATGAAACTTTTTACCCGTAGAATTTTTGTAAACCTTGGAATATGTAAACTTTTCAGTTCAGCTTAACCACACCCGAGCTATATGGTCGAGAAGAAGCACATAAGCTGGATCGTAAGTTAAATCAAATTTAATTGGTTTTGACCAATTAAATTAAATTTGAGCATGTCCGTAAGTTAATTAAATTATATATAAAATAGCTCATTGTATTTATTTTAATTCGTTTTGTGTAACTACTATTAAATAAAATAAAAAACACATTGAAATATAAAAAAAAAATTGTAGGTTAAACTTTCGCGATTCGTACACAGTTTGTGTAGGTAATATCTCGGGACTTAAATGCGCTAAAAACTATTTTCAATTACCTCGACATTCCGTTCAAATTGTATTGACCATGGTCTCGAGAAGGCATATCAAAACCTCTGATAGTTGTATGAAAAAAATCTCAATAACAGAAATATAATATCGAGAAGAAATTAGAGATGAGAATTTGTTTAATGTTTATTAAACAAATTCAAACCACCTTTATTAAATTTATCAGATTTGTACATTTCGATGGTTTTGCTGCTAAGTATGTTCTATGTATTGAGAAGTTGTCTTTTGTGAAGTTGTGTTTTCTCTATGCAACACAACGCAACCAAACTAATCACGTTGCCGACGCGACGCGACGCGACTCGGAATCATTACCAAGCCACAACATTATTATTTTCTTTATACCACATGGTAAAGCCATTAAAACAGCGCGTATTTCAGTCCAACTGACATGACGCATAAAGAGCAGAGGCAGTAAATCAAGTCGTTCGAATCACAAAGTTCTCAATGTATGGATCTTTCGTTTTGCATACAGATGTAGTAATTTGCAGGGTTTGTTGAGTTTTGTTTAATTGCTCATGTTTTAGGGATTTAATAATACTATACATAGAAATCATTATTTCCACGTCTGCTTGCAGACTGCAGAATATGTTGTGACCCTACTTACCTCGGGTAGAGTTTATTCTTTTCTATGCTACTTACTGTGAACTGCCCGTTCGCCTTCTAAGCAGGGGTATCGGGTTCGATTCCTAGCTTTGGTTTTCTCATTAGTTTTATTCCCAAGACAAAAATGTATTACTGGTTCTGGTTATGATTGACACGACACAAGTCATCGAACTTAATGTGGGGCTGTGAGTGTAAAAACGTTTAGGTATTATATCATTATTAGTATTGAACAGAAGCCAACAACTAATATCCATTTACAATACAATTTATACACTGCACCAGCAAGACCCGTATAAAGATGCAAAACAACGACGCATCAAGATCTCAAGACGTTGCTATCGAGCTAAGTATTCCATTGGAATCCCTCTCCATTAAAATACCTTCCTTCATGTCCTGGTGTTACTCCACATACGCAAATAAACTGGAATGTCATGCATAATTTTAGCGCACCTTTAGATCAGCACTGGATTTCTGAGAAACTCTTACCGCACTCGAGCCTTGGAATGAAGAAAATTAGATGCGTTGCAAAACAAAGCGTGAGAAAGTATCGAGTGATGATAGATAACGCTTTCTTGGACGACTAATTAACAGGATATTTTTTGTTGCGTTTAAAAAAAAAGTTGCGCTGTTTGTCGTATGTATAGAGTAAGTAAATTGTGTAATTGTATTTGTACAAGGTTAATCTCATCATTCGTTTTAGGTTCTTCTCGAGATGGCTGTAACATTGCGAATCTGGCAGCAGAGTCATTAACATTCATGAGTGCCTCTTTGGGGCCCATGTCAATATACGATTTTGAATTTGAATTCGAAGCAATACTTTTAAGACAATCCACTGTTTTTTAAATAACAGACAGACTAAAAGCTTGGCTTTTTCCTTTCATGTCTCATCATAAGTGATAATATAGTTTATTCTTAAAGCGAATTAAGCTTCGTAAGTGACTTAGTCCAAATATAAGCTCCCAAAACACTTTTGTTGCTTACCTAGGTATCACTAAATCAGTATGTATGATTTTGTAAAAATCGGAACAAAGCGATTTTGCTCGTGTTTCCGTTGCTTATTCGCTTAAGTTTGTGGTATATTTATTCATAATTTAAGTGTTTTATGTACTACCTATTTACAACAATACTTCTCTAACCTTAACGAAATAAATAAGTGCGATTGTTATTTAATAAAAATAAAGTACATTATTTACTAAAAAATAAAGTACTTGGTACTCTCAAAATCATTTTCGCTTGATAACGATACAATAAATCTGATGACCTGATCTGATTTTATAAAAATACCAACGAACGTAGGTACAGACTGACAGTAGCATCGATAACTGAGAAACAAAACCTAGGCCTACCACGTAGTCCATGACATATCCTATCTTCATATTCTGTAATTTATACATCTAAGCAAACTTATCTCACTCAAATACATGACGCACGGTCGTTAGGTTTAAAGTTAGCAGCTCGGGAATTCTAATCAAAGCATTACATTTAGCTTAGACTACGAAGATTAAGCATGCTAATTTAGTCGGAGCGTATTTATTTGTTTGAAATATGAATTATTTATTTATTTATATATTATATCATAACTGTGAGAAGGCCTTATAGTTTCCCAAATCGCCTCCTCCATTACCCTAAATTCATACAAATTTTATACACGATCTTAAAAAAAAGATTTTTTTTTAAATATGAAATAATACCCGGCATGCTTTGCAATACCACGTAATAATAAACATTTTGTCTCTTCCCTGCTTATGGTTGCCTAGTACTTTATTAAAGTGCTAAAAACTTATTGAGAAAATTATTGCCTCCTTCATGTTTATGTTTGCCTAGTACTTTACCAAATCCGATGGGTGTACGCGTACTTCCTGTTGATGAGAAAGTGATTTTTTTCGTAAATTTTTCGATGTTTTAATATTTATTGTCTGTGGTACTGACTAAAAAAAATTTTCTGACTATTAAGTTTATTAACTGCTGTGAAGAAATTCACAATCTTCAATCAATGTCAAACGCGCAAAGAAAAATCGTCGTTAAGTTTTCAGAAATTTTCTTAATACTCCTTTTTGTAAAGAACCTGCTACAAGGTATTAAAAATAAAAAAAAGAGTATGAATTCGGTAAAGTCGTTCTCAAATTATGGCAATTTTAAATCCTGACTTTCTTTCTTGAGTTTTGCCGCGAACGTGAAAAAAGGGCGTTGTTGATTTTGTATAATTTTCCAAAACCTGTGATTCTTCGAGTGTTAATGTGTAATAATGGTGGATTATTAACCGTTGATACTTAGTAAATGTGCATAAGTGTAGGCAAGTCATACAAAGTTGAAAAACGTGATTTTCGCCTTCGCTCCAAAACTCCAATAGAAGTTCTAGTAAAGTTACTACCCCTTTACTAGGGCATGACTTTACTATGACTGACTACTTGACTTTGACTGTGACTAAGACTTTTATTATGAAGAATAGAAATTGTTAATATTTGTTTAATATTTCGACTGAAAGACTATGCATACATGGTCATGAAATAATTAAAAAAAAAAAACTTTCTTTCTTTGACATCCACGATCCAATCATGGCTACCGTAAGGAAAAGAGTAATCATTGACATACAATATCTAGAAACGGACTTCACCGATCAGTGTAGGCCTAATTAAATAGCATTTAAATAAGATACGTATAAATATTATGGGTGTAATTTTATAGCCATAAACATTTAATATATAATAGGTACCTAATATATATTTAAATAATGTAAGTAACGAGTCGTTCGGGAGTTTTGCCGCGAAAGTGAAAAAATGGCGATGTTGATTTTGTATAATTTTCTAAAAACTGATTCTTCGAGTGTTAATATGTAATAATGGTGGATTATTAACCCTAAATACTTAGTAATTGTGCATAAACGTAGGCAAGTCATAAAAAGTTGAAAAACGTGATTTTCGCCTACGCTCCAAAACTCCAATAAAAGTTCTTGTAAAGTTTCTACCACTTACTAAGGCGTACTTACGGTACCACTTTAAAAGTCTTTTAATATGAAATAAACTTGAAACATATTATTACTTGACATTGGCTAAATGCAAGATTGCGAAGCCAAAACTGAAAAAGAAAATTATACAAATACTATCTCTGTATAGGTGTTGCACACATGGAAATAATATGAAAATGACATTCAAATCACAACACGTGCGCCTCGTTAGCGCTGCATCGATAATGTTTGCGGTATGCGCCGGCGCAGATGTAGAGTCTAGACTTGTTTAGTGTATTTGTTGCTACTTGTACAAGCTTTCTTTTGGGAGAGTATTTATTATTTTGATTATCACTTTTGAACTTGAGTGTGTGAAACATTTGTGAAAATTGACTGTCGCCCTGAGCTCTTAGATGTTATTGTGTATTAACCATCGACCACAACATCACTTATCACGAGATAGATATTTTTCTTTTTTCGCTCTTACACTCACATTCCCACACTAAGTTAAAAGACTTGTGACAAAATCAAAACCAAATCGTTTATTCAAATGTGTCCAAAGAGCCAATCATGAAAGTTAATGACTCTAATGCCAGATTCGCGATTCGAATGTCGTGAGAGGAAACATTGACATCATACACACAATCACTACCAGAACCAGAAACACAAATTGCCCTTGTAGAGAAAACTTGTGTTCCCACCGTGAATCGAATGACAGTGAATTATATTACCGGGAACAATCAACTAGACACATATGGTAAAGGTAGTTTCCAGAAGCTCAAAAGCGTCATAGGATTTGAAACTGACCACCGGATCGGAAGGCCGGTTCACTACAACCGAGCCATATTACGACTTGCGGTTTCACTCACACTCTTTTTCACACTAAGTTCGAAGACTTGTGTCGTGGGTGCCGGAAACATTCACATCACACACCAATCAAAATCATCCGCCCGCGTCTTTGTTCCTAAGCGGTATAATCTGGCAGTCTTCAAGTCAAGAGTGAATAGGTATCTTCTAGGCAGGCATGCTACATCTTCGGCCACATCATCGCTTTCCATCAGGTGAGATAGTGGTCAAATGCTTGCCTATCAAACATAAAACAAAAAAAAAATCACAACCAGAACCAGAAACAATAATTACTTGGGAAAAAAATGTATTCCGGGAATCGAACGCGCACCCAACTAAGTCAACGAACACTTTATCTAAAAAAAGTATCTATAAATTACGTAAAAATGTGAATGTTTATGTTACAGCTTCATTAGTCACATTCCCTTTATCACACATCACCCGCCGTCTAATTAAATTAAGCAAATTAAAATAGAAGCTGAAACCCTCTCGTTATATAAATTGATGCAGAGTATGCATTTGCATTCCGGCGCTGACCTACATATGCCTACTTTATCCTACAGAGACTGGATACCATACATTGTATAGGCAGTAAATCAACTCATACTGTAGATATTACTTATAGCGCAGTACATGGTCGATCGTAGCAGATTGATTAAAGTGCGGTTGCGGAGCAGGAAGATTTTCGTACGATGACCTGTCTACCCACTGACAAAGGTCACAAACATTCATAAATATTTCATATAAACTGGCACTTAGCGAGCACCTATATGAATTATTTGAAACTTATTTTATTTGGCACTTAGCGAGCACCTATATGAATTATTTGAAAGAGAAAATAATTGATCGAGCGAAGCGAGATCTCTAATTGAATCAGGTGGTTCAAGGTTCGGCACTTTGTCCGTCAGTTCGTCCGTATGTCAGAGGCATCTAGCGTATAAACCATACAAGCGACTAACTTCAAACTCTCAAAATATGTAGAGCTAAGGCCCAAAGTCAGAAATGGCAATGAAAATGATATAAATGAAAATATTAAGAGGCACCTATACACGTTGGTGGGGCGCAAAATAGTTTTTTTTTTATCTGCCAGTATGGGGTATCGTTGAAAAGAACTTTGTAGAGTACGAAATCTATGTTTGAAAATTACATCATTAAGACCTACTTTGTTTCGTGGTCTATCTCAAAAACGGCTACACATATATAGAAAATTGAAACTATATATCCTCTAATTAAACGAGAAATAAAAAATCAAACGATTATTATGAAGAAAAAAAAATTACCAGTTAACTTCAAAAGAGTTTTCTCTATTAGGCATAATAATGGCATAGATGGTTTTCAAAAAATGCCACAAAAAGCATAGGCCGAAATGTAAAGGTAACATATAACAAACTAGACGACACCATACCATAGTAAAAGAGAGGGAGAAGAGGTTTTTAGAGATGCGATACTGCTCTGAGTTTGTATGTTACATTTCCATTAAAAATAGCTGGCTCATTAAGAACATTCATTAATAATGTAGGGATATCGATCTCCAGCTTCAGAAACAGAATCCATACATGTAACAATTAAAACAAATGTAGAGCTTTGGTTTAGTTATATCAGGTTTTGTAGTAACTACTAAGTAGTACAATTTAAAAGGTAAAAAATTACTTGATTTGGGTTTGATCCCGCAAACATAGGCCCTATTGTTTTAACCGCTGAGCTATCCAAACCTTGCTTCAATTGACGAATTTATGCCGTCCTTATGATCAGCGTCTTATCGGGAACGTTTAGTGACTACTGTAGTTCTGTCTTAGGGGATCCATTAATTACGAGATGCTATTTTTCAAAGCTCCTCTCTTTGAAATTTCGTAAGGCTGTTCTTGATCCCCCTTTCCAGCCCCTAATTTTTTTTTTTTTTTATGCAATTGAGTGACGAGACGAGCGGTACGTTCGCCTGGTGGTAAGCATCATAATTTCACGTGAGTTGTAAATTGTCGATATAGACATCGAGTCACGCTAATTCTCGTTTTAATTTAAATTTAATAATAATAAAATAACATCATATCTGTCGCCGAGGATCAGCTACGCGATTATAAACATGAAATGGACCTTACGAAACAGCAAGAGACAGGACTTACGAAATCGAACAAGCATATAATATATCGTCTTTACTGCCTTATAAGTAAATCTCCCGCTGCTACACATTAAAATATTTAACAACAGTGCGCTAAAATTATGCAAATCACACAGAATCGGGTAGAATGACCGTATAAGTACAACTATTTGAAAGTCACGATTTGCATAGAATACGAGCTGTGTTGATGTGTTACATACAAAGATAATAAAACCAGTTCATGTGAAGCGAAATTTTCAACATAACAAAATTAAGCAGCGAAGAACGCCATATTTTTTTATAATTAATTCATTTAGTTTGATCAGTATTCGATAATACAAGTCACCTAAAAAAATTCACCAAGAAAAAAGTTCTGAGTAACATATATAAAAAACAGTCGAATTGAGAATCTCCCCTTTTTTGAATTCGGTTAAAAATATGTCATCCGGGTAAACAAAATTGCGTATTTTGCTGCTCTGTGACTGTATTTCGTGAGTACAATTTGCCTTTCTAAGCTAAGGGACATTTGTGCGTATTGTTCCGGTTGTAATTGTGTGTGTGATGTTCGGGATCTACGATATTAGTCTTTTTGATTTAATGAGTGCGTGTGTTAGTTGTATGTTATTAATTGTGTGCAATTTATACGAATCTTTAAATCAAATGACGTAAATATCATTACGTTGAAATCATAAAAGCCATTATTAGTGGCAATGAAGAAATAATTGTATATAGTCGACTCAAACATGTCCAAATATAAGTGATATTGTAACATACAAAACAAACCGTACAGCTCTAATGAAGCCATTACACGGAGGAAACAATCTCATTTTTGATCCATAGATCCACAACAAATTGTCGACTTCCGATCCAAAATTCCTCTGTATTAATAGCAGTCGCGTGTGGCCGTTGGATCAACTCGGAGACACGGCACGATCAAAGGAGAGGAAGATCCTAATTCGATTTCCTGATCGGTACACATAATTGGTAGCGATTGTTGTCTGTCGCAAAAAAGAACCCAGCTTACGATGGCTTGTTCCATACCACAGTCCATTGTTTTCGTCAAATTTATATACATACATTAATTCCCATGATGTTCACAACAATTTCAATTACTGTAGTACTTAATTAATTAAAACAATAAACTAAATTACTATATTAACATACTAAAATACGCGAGACACTAAAAAACCTCGCATATTTTTCGAAATAGCTGAAATATTTTTAGTAACTTTTTCAACCCCCATATTATCGCCGTTTTGAAAAATATCCAAAAACTGAATAGACAACAAAAAATTATATAATTATCGAACCTCACACAATTTCACAAGATTCGGTTAAAATTCGACCTGTAGAGGAGAACAACCGGAAATCCGGACATAGAAATATTTATTGTATGTATTTCTTGCTATGCTTGCCTAGAAGGTACATATTCACTCTAGACTTGAAGACACCCAGATTGTCCCGTTCAGAGACAAAGACGCAGGCAATGAGTTACACTCCTTCGCTGTGCGGATGATGAACGTAGATGCAAAACACTTCGAGCAAACTGGAGGTATATCAACGATAAATGGATGACGTTTGACAGTTTGTCTTATTTGACTTTTACTGTATTCGTTAAATAATAATAAATAAAGACATCTAACAAACACATCGTACCAAAATAGGAAAGCGAGAAGAAACCGAAAGCTACACTAGGTGAACATATTCATATAATTTGTAGCAATGACTGAGTCTTTCTCCTTGAAGTCGAGCACGCATCATTCAAGTTTAAAGTTATTAAAAACCTTAGACATAAGTACATAAGGTTTAAAATATAGTAAATAAAAGATGTACGATGTCGGATCTAATGAGTGCAGTTGGTTAATCGAGCATATGGAGCATCAATGAGAGATGGATCACAGTAATGATACAGCAGTTCCTCTTCAATAAAATTGACAAAAGCTTTATTGACATAGAAATTATAGAAATGAATGATAACTATTATAATGATATTTTATCCGACTACGCGAATGGAGGGTAATGATTTTCGTATGTATGTAAGTATTATGTATGCATATGTAAGTTCGTTTTTTCCCTCACAGTGTAATTCATAAATGATTGTTGTAAATATAGGCTATCGTTGAATTCGTCTCAACTATCCGATGTCATCCGGCAAGCTTTTTTAAAATTGAAAAACAAAATGGCGTACGTGGTACTAATGTAGTGACCAAAAATATATAAATAAACAAATACCATCGAGATAGGAATCAAGTTAAAGAGCACCAAAATACCATTATAAGAATAAAATATAACACATGTTACAATATAACACATTTCTGGTTCTGGGTGTGATTGTGTGTGTGATGTGAATGTTTCCGGCACCCGCGACACAAGTCGTCGAACTTAGTGTGGAGCTGTGAGTTTAAAAGCGTTTATGTGTATGTATAATAAATATGTGGTGATAATAGGTATTTTTTGTGGTTCTCCAATAAGGAAGCTATATGCTGGGTATTAGTAGCCCGTTTTTTTTTAAATTTTGGCTTCGCATTCCTTGTGCATTTAGCCAGTGTCATGGATAAATATTTATCAAATTAACTAAGTATTTTATAAGTCTAGTCTTAGTCCCTAATCACAGTCAAAGTCAAGAAAAAGAGTCATGGTCCAGTCGTAGTCAAGTCTCCTAGTCCCCAACTTTACAAGAACTTGAATGAAGATAAACTAAAATCACGATGTTTAACTTTATATATTTTGCCTACACTCTGCACCTTCATTTTCAATTATACACTCACAGGTTTTGGAAAATATTACAAAACCAACAACGACATTTTTCACTTTTGCACAAAAAAACTCGTAGTGATTTTTATTCATTAAACTGTCGTCTTGTTAAGTAGAAGGTTATTACAAAACGTTAGTCTCGATACATTTTATTCAGCAATGCAAAACATAAACTGCTTGTTGGCTTAGTTGAGTGGCGTTCGCGTTCTAAGCAGAGGTATCAGGTTCAATTCCCGGCTGAAACACAAATTTCCTCCCCATAGAAAATTTTTGTTTCAGGTTCTGGTAGTGATTGTGTGTACTAGCCGTGCCTCACAGCTTCGCCCGCTGTAATCAAGTTAAAAAGTAGCCTATGTGTTAATCCTATGTATATTCCAAATTTCATCCAAATCCGTTCAGCCGTTAAAGCGTGAAGAAGGAACAAACATACTTACACACTTACACACACACAAACTTTCGGATGTATAATATTAGTAGGATTAATGTTTATAAACATAACTGCTTTTACACCCACACTAAGTTCGATTGACTTGTTTCGACATACACATCACACACACGATCACAACCAGAACCAGAACCACAAATTTTCCTTGGGCAAACTTGTGTTCGAATTCGAATTCTGAAATTAACTCATTAAACGATCAAGTAAAACGGAAACAATCTTCGAAAACGATTTTCACAAGAGATCATGAATCTCTATAGCATAATCTAGACCCAAATACCGAACATAACGTGTGTAATATCCATCCATACAAGCTGTTTTCTAAAACTAGGGTAAGAAACGGAAACTACTGGTCACGCGACGGTAGTGACGTAATCGCCTAACCTGAATATGATTAGCCTACAAAGTTAAACGAACCTCTTTGTAAATTAGACATAAAAGCCTAAAACATATGTATTTCGTAAATTATGCGCCCACATGGCAAATTCCGAGCTGCCCAGTTACACTATCCTACTAATATTATAAATCCGAAAGCTTGTGTGTGTAAGTATGTTTGTTCCCTCTTCACACTTTAACGGCTGAACGGATTTGGGTGAAATTTTGAATGTACATAGATTATACCTAGGCTACTTTTTACATAGGCTGCTTTTTAACTTGATAATAGCGGGCGAAGCCGCGGGGCACGGCTAGTGTGTAATAATTATATGCGATATTAAAACGTATATGTGAGATGATTTTTTTTATGGAAGGGCTTTGACTGAAATTCTGTTCCGCATCCTTTTTGTGTGACGAAAAGTGGTGTTTTTTGTAAAAGAAAAGTTTTATTTGTATCATGTGTCTTTACGACACATCATCTTGTTTTCTCTTTATTACAGGTATTTGATTCTTTATTATTTTATTGATTGAGTGAATCAGTCCGTCTGTCTGTCAGAGGTATTTAGCGTCCAAACCATACATGCGAGTGACTTCAAATTCTCAGAAAATAAGTAAAGCTGTAGGCCAAGAATAAAATAGCGATTAAAATGAAAATATTAAGGGGGCACCCATACACATAAACGGCGAGTAAATTTTTTTTCTTGTTGGGTATCCTTTAATAAAGATTCTATGTTAGAAAATAACAATATCGGAAGGCCGCCAAAGTTTTTAGAACTATTTTATCCCGGGGTCAATCTCAAAAACGTATAATATCCTGTACATGAACGACAAATACAGTGAGCGCCGTGACCTTCCGTCGTGAACTCGCCTGATGATGGGGATCGGACATCCCCGAAACCTAGGTCGCAAGAGTCGACCTTAAATCGTGAGTCAAGCCGTTTCATTTATATAAAGTATAATGTGTCAAACTCACGAAAACTTTAATAGTAAGACAAATACAAAAACCAAACAATTATTAGAAAAAAGTTATAAGCTATTACCGGCAAACGTTTTGTCCATCAAGTAAAATGAAGGAGCGAGGTCTCAGTTCCGGGCGATTTATTAATGTGATAATTGGTAACTGGAACATATTACTGTAGGTATGTGCCAATAAAGTACTAACAGAAGTTACGGAAGCAAATTATGTCAGTCCAGTTTATGGTAGTGTATTGTGGTGTAAGTCAATCATAATAAAACTGGGTACGTTGATCAATAATCTTATTTATGTGGTTTAAACTAGGTGTATCTCTTCCTTAATAAACTGTTTCGTTTACCTAACTTGGTGATACAATAAAATAGGTAACAGCTTGATGTAACTAGTAGTTCACCACGGACTGAAACATCGCGCACACAACTTAAATAAAAAAATATTTACTACTGTTAAAACTTCCCAAAGAATATTACAGTAAAATTAAAATTACAATAAAATATTCACATAAATCACAATCTCGCCCAGAACAATAAACAGAATGATATGGCCGCGGGTTCAAACCCCGCCTCAGGCAATATTTTTCCCTTTCTAATTTGACTACTATAACACATATTTCCCTTAGGAAGAAAACTTGTATACCCTAAATCGAAACCGATACCCGCAGCTTAGAAAGCGCGCATCCAACTAAAAGCAATTATTCAATTCAATTTATATAATTTGTTCTTATTCAAGGCGGAAAGGACAACTTCGAGTGCAAAATCCACAATGTAGGAAGAGATCTGCGGCTCACCACATTCGATACAGACACTTTCGACTAAAATATAATAATCACAAAATAGTTCGTAAACCACAACGGTGGATAATTTAATCTAGAGCGGGGTTGGACCGAAACATTGGTTGTTGAAAATTAATCAAAACCTGCTTCCTTGTTCTGGAAAGTTGGTAAAATTATATGATTAAATATCACGAACATTTTGAACTATTACATTTAAATTGGAACAGGAATTAGCGTGACTTATGCGATGTCGATTTTCGACAACTGTTTCGACTTCATTCGGAAGCCTTCTTTAAAGATGAAGTTGACGGCTTCATAATGTCGAAACAATTGACGATTAATTTAAATATGATAGTTCATTTTGAACTATTAAATTAACATTAAAACGGGAATTAGCGTGACTTACGCGTTGATGTCTAGATCGAGAATTGTTTCGGCTTCATTTTGAAGCCTACTTTAGGATGAGTTTGACGGCTTTCAAATGAAATCTAAACAATTGTCATTTAATGTTAATTTCATAGTTAATTTTGACTATTAAATTTAAATTAAAGCGGGAATTAGCGTGACTTACGCGTTGTCGATGTAAGTACTATGACGGCTTCCGAAGTCGAAACAACTGTCGTTTATTATAATTTAATTGTTAATTTTAAATTATGAAATAACATTAAAACGGGAATTAGCGTAACTTATTATTACTTGCGTTATTTATCTACTTTTTAATACAAACATTTCACTATTACTCGATAGCAAGTAAAGTTAGCAAAGTACGGGAACTATCGTACTTATTCTGGCACATTATCGGCAATCGCGGCGATATCGGGCCGAGATCGCGGCGCTCTCAAAGCGGTCATTAGCTGGTCCCCGCCCCGATGCTATCTCGGGACTGGGGTAAATTGATTTACGCAACAGTTTCCCTGGCTTGGTCCTTTCTTTAATACTATGTTGCGATAACATTGCAAATTAAATTCTGTTGTATAAGATACAGATGTTATTCCTCGTGCCATACAAGTTTTTTAAAGGACATTTTCTAATATATTCAAAGCTGCACCTAGGTCTCCATCCTACGTATGCAAGGCAAAGTAGTAGCCTTTTCGTTGTACCCACCCTTCCAATGGCATTAGATTGGATTTTTACCGGGACAGTCGGGTCTGGTCTGGACTCTGAATTTTAATAAACGGTACCACGACCTCATGCACTTGTACTCGCAGCAAATTCTGAATCTAGTATTATTATTCTAGTAAAGTGCACTAATGTAACTTTTTATGTATTTAATTTTTTCTTTTTATTTTCTTGAAATTTTGAACATTTTAGAAAGCTGAACGCATCTTTCCTTTAAAAAATTAATCAAATTAATTGCCATTTAATTGAGATTTTTTTATTCATTAAATACATATAACAAACAAACAAAAACATTCACACTCACAGCCCTACACTAAGTTCAAAGAATTGTCGTGGGTACCGAAAACATTAACATCACACACAGAATCACACCCGGAACCAGAAGCACAATTGTCTCTTGGGAAGGAAAATTATGCTCCTGCCGGGAATCAAACTGACCCACGGCGCAGAGGGCAGAGACATGCCCATGCGCTAACTGGGTTGTATTATTTTATTGCAGAAGGAGATGGCGAAACAACCTTGACTTATACCTATATGAAGGAATAGTCTTCTGTAGGACAAGATGGTAGGCAGCGGAGAGAGGTTAGACCTTTGCCCTGCATTAGGACACCGTAGGCTCATGATAATAATACGATAGTTAGTACCTACTTCATGTACTACACGGAGAAAAATAATTAGACAACTAGACTACTAAAGTACTCAGAAACATATTTTCTAGTCAAAATTATAGTTACTACTTTTTACAAAATAAGCTAGTTATTACCAAATAATTTTGTGATTGTTACTTAATAATTATAGTTGTCACATATAGCACTAGAATGTTAGTAACAGCAAAGAGACATTTTTTACCGACTTCCCAAAAAAAGAGGAGGCACTCAAGTCGTGTGTATTTTTTATTATTTTTTTATTTGTGTTACCTCATAACTACTTTCCACGTGAACCGAATTCAAATTTTATTTTTTGAAAGTAGTTGCTTTCTAATTGGTCCCATTTAAATTTGATCAAGATCTGATCAGTAGTTCTTGAAATATCGTCATTAATGCATATTCTGTGGACTACATTGACGATGTTCTCGTTTACCGACTTCAAAAGTTACCACATAACTTCTTTCGTTCTAATCCCTAGTTTTTGAGTTATAGTCAATAATGCGTGTTTAATACATTAAATCTGATCAAGGTTCCAAAGATAAAGCGGTGAAGTCGGTTTTTTAAAGCTTTGCTTGCGTTTAATTATTCTCAGTGTATATTCTCTTAACATATTTGGATTTCACAACGAACACATCAAAACACTTACTAAAATTGTTCAACAACTACTTACGAGTATCAATAAAACAGTATTCAATATAACATAAATCTCCTCTTACTTTTAACACTGTCATATCTTTACTCAAAGCTTATATTATCTGTTAACTTAGCAAGTACCCCATATAATTCAGTACCAGCTCGTCCGAAGTTTTCATCATAGGGTCATTACGAAAAGTGAAACCTACTACCGCATTAATTGTAAGTTGTGTAAACATTGACAAACAAATAGTAGCACTCGCTTAACACTGTGTTTTCTTATGGAAAGTATGGATGTGCGGATAGCGCTTTCCATACATTAGATACTGCTGCTGTAACTGTGGCTGCGATAACGTTTGATGGGTGACGCGACAGGTAACTTGTCTTTGCGAATAGTACCTGGATGACCGAGCTTTGCTCGTTAAAACGACGTTTCCTAAAACTGAAACCTAGCTAGATCGATTTATCGCCCCCGTGCATACTAAATTTCATGAAAATCGTTGGAGCCGTTTCCGAGATTTAGATTTTATATATAGGTATAGGGAACCTTAAACGAAAAAGAGGTGGCATTGCAACTCGATTTTTAACTCAAAAAGGGCTGGACCGAATTTTTATGATCTTTGATTTTTTGGATTTGTCTCTGTCTCAAATAGCTGAACTATTAATAATTAAACGCAAGCAAAGCTTAAAAAACCGACTTTACTGCTTTATCTTCGGAACCTTGATTTAACGTATTAAACACGCATTATAGACAATAACTCAACAACTAGTGATCAGATCTTGACCAAATTTAAATGAGACCACATGGAATGCACCAGCTTTCAAATAAAAAAATAATCATCAAAATCGGCGCACAAAGAAAGAAGTTATAAGGTAACTCTTGAAGTCGGGTAAACGAGAACATCGTTAAAGTAGTCCACAATATAGGCATTATTGACGATATTTCAAGAACTACTGATCAGATTTTGATCAAATTTAAATGGGATCAATTAAAAAGCAACATATTTCAAACTAAATAAAAAAAAATTGAAATCGGCTTACGTGGAGAGAAGTTATGAGGCAACACACATAAAAAAAATACAGTCGACTTGAGTACCTCCTCCTTTTTTGGGAAGTCGTTAAAAAATAGGAAAAAATTACTAAAAAAAATTATGAATGTAATTCATTTTCTCAGAGAAGGTGTGTTACGGCATATCCATGCAAAGTAAATTAAACTGCAGAAGAAATAAAGGTAAAAAAAATATATTGATGTTACTTCTTACAGCTCTATCTAACGATACTTACTATCATATAGCAACATGCAGCGTTTGGCGGTCAACAAACCGTGTTAATTAGATGCAAAGTCCGGAAAATTTGAGGAAAACGGACCGGAAAGCGGATCTTCCCAGGGTATGGATTTACAGAATGCCTAGAACGATCCAGTCTTATCTAGAGCCTCCGACAGTGAAACAAAATGCAACCGATACGCCATTAACATAAACACTACTCGGAATGAACAGAAAAAACTGGCCAAGTGTGAGTCGACTTTGCTCGCTTAAGGTTCCGCATAAGATTAAGTTGAATTATTTGTTGGTAAAGTACTAGGCAAATATAAAATGAAATGAGGTTATAAGAACAACCAATACCTTGCTTTTGTAGGTACTTATAATACAAATGTTTTAAGAGATCGAGTTTTTGGTGATTCTTATCACGTCTTGCTAATTTATGCTTGCCTAGTACTTTATCAACAATGATTTCTTGATGATATACTAATAATATAAAAAAAAATCTACAATAATGTGCTATTCTAGGCATTAAGTTAATCTTATGCTGTTTTATTTTAATAAATTATTTTTTTGTGCTAATTTATAGAAAAGAAAGACAGAAACTACATTGTATAACTGATAAATACAATATGGGAGTCCTTAAGTAGCGAGTGAAAAGGCATCTTCTAGGCAAAAGTGCTCCATCGTCGACCGCATCATCGCTTACCATCAGGTGAGATAGTGGTCAAACGTTTGCCTATACTGAATTAAAAAAAATTAAATAATGTGAGCTAATTTGATTATTCTCGAACATTGTTAGTAAACATTTCCTCCAATTAACTAATGTGGTACTATAGAGCTTTTTAAATGTTAGGACAGACTGACAGACAGACGTCGTAGGCTTAGTAATATGATCCGTTTGCACCTATTAGGTACGGAACCCTAAAAAAAGACAGTTTATGAGAGCCGCCTTCGCCTTTTCGAAACGAACTGGTATCACTATCAAACTTTTTGTTAACACTCACGTACGAGACTGGTAATCACATTATAAACTCACCAACACGATTCTCGTATCTATTCCGCAGACAATAAGGTTGAAAATTGAATGAAATGGTGACTAGGAACGAAGAGTAAGACTGACTGGAGCAGTTTCCTTAGCCGACTTGCTTTCCACCGATCTCTTTGCTAGCACGTTCATCAACTACTTTTATTTTGCATATATTTTAACCTCTATCTCTAAGGTGTAGAGTCGATTCTCCCGCGACTCGAGTTTGATATAAGTTGGCTGAAGACATGCGCGGCCTTCACTAAATTGATCTAACTACCACTTACGCTTGAAAGCCAAATAAATAAAACTGTAGAATGTTCTAGTAAATATACGTAGAGGATTTACAGGTATTAACAATAAAATCTTAGAAAACTTGACCAAGGAAAGCAACGTCTCTAACTTGACTTATATATTTCTGTACTTTGTCCGTCTGTCACAGTGACTTACGCCTAAACCGTACACACTAATAACTTTTAAGAAAATATGTTAAGTTAAAAATGGCAATTAGAATGAAATAGTTGTTAAATTAAAAGATTAAGGGGGCTTCTATGCACGTAAGTAGGGGGCGAAATATTTTTGAAGTGAAAACTTCTTTAGCGGCGTTGTGCACTTTACTGGGATGGGTAAAAAAAAATTAACTCGCGTCAGGACACGTGACCTGATCGAAAATTCGTAAGACGAATGAGAGGAAGTAATATCTCCCCTCTCTTTCTGCCTCGCGGCAAAAATGTTCAAGTTTTCACTTCTGCCGGCACTCCCACAACGCGTTGTTTTTTTTCTGTCCGTGTGAGGTATCGTTGAAAAGAAGTGAAAAGTAAAGTACAAAATTGTTTTTTTTTATCTATGTCGGAAAATAACAATTTGTCAACACCAAAATAACTATTTTTAGACCTATTTTGTCTTGGTGCAATGTCTTACTGCAACTTATTTTTACTATCAGTGATATCTTGTACTTGAACCAAATATACAAAAATCATACAATTATCATATAAAAAAAAGTTATATGCAAAAGTTAAAACCTCAAAAGTTTTTCTCTATTAGACAAAATGTAGGCATGGTCTCAGTTCGGGGTGAACTAGTATATTATATTAAAGGTTAACGTTCTTCGTTTCTTTTTTGCTACCACCATGACGCCAAACGGGTTTTGTATTGTATTGCTTCAATAAAAAAAGTTTAAATTATTTTTATAGCTATCACTAAAATATCGCAAAATAGTTCGATTCACGTGAGAATCGAATGGTCGGTTTTGTCCGATTCAACATTGGTTCGATTTATTATGCACTATCTTTTTAATCGATTACAGACGATCACGAATAATCGACCAGTTTTCTATGGGAATCAAATATCGGGTAATTCAGACAACATCAATCGAGTGAATTATTGTAAACTTCCGGACCAACCTAAGCGAGTGCGACTGCAACAAAAATTACTACATCATAAGATTATTTAAATAAATATTTTTACTTAATGTTTTTTATTATTATTTTGTATTACCTATCGCCTATTATGGTTTTTAACCGTGCGGTAGCAAATTTTCCTCCATAAGAAGTATTGTATTTCTGGTTTTAAGGCTTAGTACGAGGCTATTACTGTTTGTTGTTTTGAGTTGCAAAATTTTTTGATTTACATTTTAGAAAATTTGCCTAAATATATACTAATATAACTAACAAATTACGATATAACCATGGTTTAGGTTGTGTCTTTACGACACACCCTGTTTTTTTATATCCGCCATCTGGAAAACGGCTGCACTGATTTCCACCACATATAGCTAAAACACTCTTGACCAAGTCACCTTTCAAACAGAAAAACTGAATCAAATCAGTCCATCCGGGAATGCGCGCACAATGCCTCAGACACATATACACACGTCAAACTAAATAAAATAAACGAATTCACACTCACAGCCCCACACTAAGTTCAAAGACTTGTATCGTGGGTGACGGAAACATTCACATCACACACACATTACACCCAGAACCAGAAGCACATATATCCTTTGGGAAGGAATTTGTGCTCCTGTCGGGAATCGAACCCAGGACCCACTGCGCAGAGGGCGGGCACCTGTCCACTGCGCCAACTGGGTCGTCATAAAAACTTAAAGCATCTTTCTGTTTCCGTTAAGTGCTAATAAGCAAACTTCGCATTCGCAGGTCGCTTAGTTATGCCCGAACCAATCCCAGCCGTGGACGACAGGCCGACAGCGGACGTGTTCATATTTCGCCGTTTATCTACCGTTATAAGACTTCCTAAACAAATAGGAGTCACGAACCGCCGTGAGACCGGCCTGACCTTTGGAGCTCCCTCTTTCACGTAAATGGTTCAATGTCATTTAACGTCACTGTCAAAAAAATTGCTAAGCGAATGGACGAACGGTTCCGTACTGTGCTTGTCGTGTTGCTTTGAAAATATGACTTTTATATAATACTAGCTGACTCGGCAAACGTTGTTTTGGCATATACATTATTTCTAGGATTTTTTTTTAGTTCAATAAAAAATAGGGGTTGATTGTAGAAGGGTGAATATTTAGGGTTGTATGTATTTTTCAATGCTGAATAAAAAAAAACAAAAAATTCTTACGGAAAAAAAATATTTGGGTTGGGCCGTCCTTCTCACTTAGGGGTATGAAAAATAGATAAAAACCTATTCTCAGACCTACCAAGTGTGAATATAAAATTTCATCAAAATCGGTTCAGCCGTTTCGGAGGAGTATGGTAACAAACACTGTTACACGAAAATTTTATATAATACTAGCGATCCGCCCCGGCCCGGATTTGATAAATGAAGAACCGCTCGACCGATTTTGTGCAAACTTCACATAAACCATCTACTAAATAGTCCGAACAAAGCCTAAACATTAGGTTTGGATAGGTGAGCCCGTTCTTGAGTTATAAAATTACAACGAAAAGTGGTATTGATTTTATATATATAGATATAGATTTATCCTTCCCAAGAAAAAATCAATGCATAAATACGAGGTCTGCGAAGTGTAAATACGCCTAAATACGTGCTTCGTGGTAGCATAATATTCAAAAATGTATGATATTTTTATCAGCAATTAAATACCTACATAAATTTACCAACATATTTCTTCATCAAATAAAAGTGTGAATAGTTCTTAGCGGCGCCGCGCGCCGCGGCGGCTTTCTTTAATGCTGATTTTACTTATATCTGTAATATCAATTATAAGGATAACAAGAAAAAAACTCACTTTACACATGTATATTGTTACTAATTTGATATTATTAAAAAGGACCTCTTATTTAGACAAACCTACGAGGCTTACAGGTGTATGATTTTGAATATTTTTTAAACTTTGATATTGGTAATAAATAAAAAAATATATATGTATGCTGTATTTGAACGAAATATGTATTTTTATACCAATTATTATTAAGAAAAAGTTATAACCACTAAATTACCAGTAAATATAACCTCAAAAGCTTTTCTCTATTAGACAAAATGTAGGTGCTAAGTTCGGGGTGAACTAGAAGACTCTCTAGTAGTTAGCTATTGACAGTGGTCAAGTGATCGTCAATTACTGTAATAGTTGAGACATTTCTAATTTATTAGTGAGTGATTTACGTTGAACGACTTGTTTTTCTCATAATGTTATTTGCAGTAATGTAGCCATCAATTATGTGTGTGTGTGCGTAGAATTCTAGATCTACATTATAGCAAAAAGACTCATCGCCGATAAGCTAGTCGAGTCCAAATTGCAGAGTCTCGGTCACCGACGCGCGACGTAAGGTTGCAAGTCTATCGGTATTCTACGGTTTACATTTTGGAGAGTGTGCGCAGGAAATACACGAGTTAATTCCCTATGCCCGTTTTACCATCTAACAACAAGACAGAGTTTTGCCGCGAAAGCAAAAAAATGGCGTTGTTGATTTCGTATAATTTTCCAAAACCTGTGATTCTTCGAGTGATAATGTGTAATAATGGTGGATTAATCACCGTTAATACTTACTAAACGTGCATGAGTGTAGGCAAAACATACAAAGTTGAAAAACCTGATTTTCGCCTTCGCTCCACAACTCCAATAGGAGTTCTAGTAAAGTTTCTTCCACTTTACTAGGGCATGATTTGACTATGACTGGACCTTGACTTTGACTGTGACTTGTGACTAAGACTTTTAATAATATGAAATACATTTGAAATATATTATTACTTGACACTGGCTAAATGCACAAGATTGCGAAGCCAAAATTAAAAGAATAAAAAAACAACAAGACGAACTGTCAAATGTCATCCATATATGGTTGACATAAGTAAGCGGACGGGAGGTCAATGCTTGTATATGGGACATGAAAAAATTGTTAAATTGAAAGGTTTCTTTTATTTTCGTAACCCTAAAAACAAGCCGGACACAATTTGCATTCGTGCCAATCTTATCTGACCAAACAAAGTAAAGTTAACTGTCAATACGTTCAAAGTCATTGTAGAGCTTTAAAACAGTAGTATTAACAGATTTAAAACAAAAGAAGTAACAGATTTTAAACAAAAGATGAAATAGCTTTAAAACAATAGAAGTATAATCCAATTAAATTATTTCGATATTGGTTGGTTTGGGTTATTGTTAACCACAAAGTAAATTAGCCACTGAAAAAATAATATGTTGATTTTAACCGACTTCAAAAAAGGAGGTTCTCAATTGGACTGTAGATCTTCTTTTTTTTGTATGTACCTATGTTAAGCGATAATTCCGCCAATTATGAATCGATTTTGGTATTTTTTGTTTGTTTGGTAGATTGTACTTCAAAGGGGTCCCATATAAATTGAAATCGATCAAGCCAAAACAAAATATGATGAAGTGAATTTTTTAATCTTTGCTTGCGTTTAAATTATCTTGTAAAATATAAGTTCAAAAACTTATTCGAATAAGGTTAAGGTTTTTTTTTTCAATTTAGTATACGCAAAGGTTAGACCACTATCACACCCGATGGTAAGCGACGATGCGGTCGACGATAGAAAACGCTTGCAGGCGAGGAATAGTTACTAACAACAAGTTACTAATAACAAGAAAGATAAAATTCAAAGTTTCTTGTTTGCGTGTATTTTCAACCGACTTCAAAAAAGGAGGTTCTCAATACGACTGCATGTTTTTTTTTAATGTATGTTACGCAATATGTCCGCCATTATAAATCGATTTTGAAGTTTATTTTTGTTTGGTAGAGTATAGGTACTTCAGTGGTGGTCCCATAATTTTATCAAAATCGGTCGAGGCAAAACCGAAATATAAGCGATGAAGTCGGTTTTTTAAGCTTTGCTTGCGTGTAAAAGGTTTTTTTAAATCAAGCTTATACCATTCGTAAATAAAAGAGGACTAAACATTTATGTAACCAGAGAAATTGTCAAGACGAGTCAAACGAGCCCAAACTAGATGGGTTTATTTTGTTTAGTTCAGAAGTTCCTATGGCCAACTTCCGTCTCCATGATCAGACCTGCTTCTTGGTACCATAATATTTTATTGTCCGAAGATACATAAGTACACCAAATTTGAGTCCAATCGGACATCGGGAAGTGGGTCCAATTTAGCTTGCAAGATTTGATTACACATCCGATTACACGCCGACAGATAACGCGACAGGTGGAACTAAATACTTCTTTCTTTCTTTCTAAATAAAAGCTTGTAAAAACAACATGGTGTCAGTCCTACATTGAGTGCTAACTCAGTCGTATACTAATCAGGCGTGCTGCCAACTGAAAATGCATCGGCGCCTAATCCTGATATATAGAGTCTGAAAGCTCCAGCTATCATAAGCTCCATCTATCTATCTATAGATAGATAATACCGTCAAAAGCCCGTTTTACATCCCGAGACGAATGTCATCAGTGAGTCATCAGCACTAGAGTAGTGACAGTGCTGTGTCCGGGACGGAAACCAGACTGGAGAGGATTGAGGAGATCGTGATAGGATAGTAACATAACTACATACTCAAAGCTAGTTCAAGTGCAAATAGCTTGGCACTTCAAAACTGGTGCGACGCGGGATCACGAAATATTCTTTGCTCAGCATATAGATTTCGAGCCGCTCGTTTTTAACCGACTTCAAAAAAAAGAGAAGGTTCTCAATTCGACTGTATTTTTATTTTATTTGTGTTACTTGTACGTGAAATAATTCCAGTTCACTCGAAGCGAACCCGTAAATGTATGTGGAGAAACGTTTGAGTATTAGAGTATTATATTATTAATTACTTAGTATCTACTAGGCAGGGAGTAGCACGCCAATATTTTCAAGCTATAGTTACGGTGTAACAAACAAAAACCAACGCATTCACACTCACAGCCCCACACTAACTTCAAAGACTTGCTTGACTAATAACTTAAAAAACGTGACGGTTTTTGTAATACTTCAAACATCACTATCAATCACTTACGTAAGAGAAGTCGCGGGTTACAGCTAGTTGTTTTTACTAAACACGTCTAACTTTCGAAGCTACCGGGAAGCTTAGCTTTGTAGACCACGTGTTTAATATATAAGCAAAAAAACCGAAAGCACATCCGAACACGCCAGCAAACGTACTCTATGTTCTCGAAAGCTGTTTCGCATTATTTGTGACATCTTGGATAAACTTCAATGTCAAAGTAAAAAAAAAAATACCGACCAATTGCGAGACGGACTCGCGCACGAGTCGCGGACGAAGGTTCCGTACCATTATCTATAAAAACGACAGAATATCATGGCTGTTGTGTGGGAGCCCCCTTAAATATTTATTTTATTCTGTTTTTTTTGTATTCGTGTTATAGCTGAAACAAAAATACATCATCTGTGAAAATTTCAAATGTCAGGGTTCATGAGATACAGGCTGGTGACAGACGGACGGTCAGCTGATTCTTAATAATAGGATCCCGTTTTATCCTTTGGGTACGGAACCCTAAAAAATATTCGCTCCAAAACTCCGATAGAAGTTTTAGTCAAGTTTCTACCACATTACAAGGGCATGACTTGACTATGACTAGACCTTGACTCTTTTACATGACTTTGACTGTGACTTGTGACTAGGACTTTTAATATAAAATACAATTGAAATATATTGTCACTTGACACTGGCTAAATGCACAAGATTGCGAAGCCAAAATTAAAAGAAAAAATAACATTTTATTTCTTTTTGTCGTTAAGACAATCATAATTAAGTGTAATAATTAATACTTAATTAACTTTACATTGATTAATCACACTATCACACTAATACGACAAATCTGAAAGTTTGTGTAAGTGAAAGTATGTTTGATTTCCTATCACGCTGTAACGGCTTAACGGATTTCGATAAAATTTGGAATGTACATAGCTTATACCAGGACAACTTCCAGCATTATGTACCTGTATAGTGCTGCAATGCTCAGTGCCCGGTTTTTAGGTGCATTCAAACAACCTCACGTGTCCTTGGTATCAGTTAGTAATAGTTATATCAATGAATAACCTACTTCGGACTTTCAAAGAACCGTTTACTGTTTGCAAATTGACGCTATAAAATATTAGTTCAGCCGTAATTGCTAACAAAAACCAATTTATAATGCATTCGCCAATCCGTAGTACAGGTCAAGCGTCGCAAAATCAGGGCATTGCAGAGCTGGCCCACATAGCGTCATGCTTTGTTTTTCAGCAGCTTTCGTCATGGGAATTCAGCCTTTATCTTCATACCACGCGGTGGTTTTAAATAGATTTTCCCTTGAATTTACGGAATGTTTGTCGAGTGAAGCTTCTTACAGGGACTTTTGTGGGTAACCCAATTTTAGAGTAATAGTTTATTGAACTGTTACATAAGATACTGTCGTTTATAGGGTTCCGTACCCAAAGGGTAAAACGGGACCCTATTACTTAGACTTCGCTGTCCGTCCGTCCGTCACCAAGCTGTATCTCACCATCGAATTGAGTACCTCCTTTTTTGTGAAGTCGGTAGAAAATACAGTCGAATGATGAGAACCTCCTCCTTTTTTGAATTCGGTCCAAAAGTGACGCGTCCGCCTTCATAGCGCCACCTGGATCTTTAGAAGCTGGGACAATGCACTCTTCTCCCCGAGACTTAGGGTTACGTCTTACATGTCCAAATTGAGGTCGGAGTGTAAATGAACGGTCAATAACTGACCTTAGAGGTCGTAAAATGCAGACTGTTTTACTTTAATTGGTCTAAAGCCGGGTTAACAATGGCTTCTTAAAACTTTAGAATGGCTGATGTGACCGTTACAATGGAATTGTTTCGTGGGAACTTGAGTAATACCTACAGCCGTTGCTTATCTTCAAAAACAGTTACAAAATGACTCACATACAAAAATATCACTTTTGTGAGAGATAGGTGTAAAGGCAAACGTAATAATTAAACGCAAGCAAAGCTTGAAAAATACCGACTTCATCGCTTTTTTACCGACTTCACAAAAAAGGAGGAGGTACTCAAGTCTGCTGTATTTTTTTTATGTGTGTTACCTCATAACTTCGTTCCACGTGAACCGATTTTGAAATTATTTTTTTGTTTGATAGTTGTTGCTTTCCAATTAGTCCCATTTAAATTTGAACAAGATCTAACTAGAAGTTTTTGAGTTATCCTCAATAATTAAACGCAAGCAAAGCATAAAAAACCGACTTCACCGCTTTATCTTCGGAACCTTGATTAGATTTAACGTATTAAAAACGCATTATTGACAATAACTCAAAAACTAGTGATCAGATCTTGATAAAATTTTGGGACCAATGGGAAAGCACCAGCGTTCAAATAAAAATAAAAAACAACAAAATAAGAAAAAGTTTCGAGGAAACATACATAAAATGTCGCATTGAGAACCTCCTCCTTTTTAAAAGTCGGTTAATTATAACTTTATACAGCTAAACATCTGAAGGGCATCCATATGACTCAACTATTTTATTAATATAATCAAGACGTATAATTTATTTCTTATCTTTTATCTACAGTAATAAGTAGAATAACCTTCTGACTCATAGACTCGTTAGACTTAACGACCTTAACCTCCCTCCAATTGCGTCATTCTAGGTTGACTAGGTCACCTGGAAACATTTGGTACCTTTCGTGGTTCTACTGGGACTCGTTAGGCGCTCCCTATGCCATTTGGGCACTTTATAGGTTCATAATAATGATATTACCAAAAGTGGAAATATAGAGCCTACCTATATAACATAAATATATATCTATGTATACTTAAATATACTCAAATACTCATTTATTCATAAACATTTGTTTACACGTCATATTATAAGGTCTAAAATGAGATTTTATTAAAAATACAATTATAAAATGAAAAATGTCACATTGAAAAATTACGAAATAAAAATTAAAAGATAATAATAATAATAATAATTGGGCCCTGCCCCGTTGCTGGTGGCATACTAGGTTTAGGTTTTTTTTTCAGTTTTCTTTATTATGTAATATTGTATTGTTTATTACTTTTATAAAAATATTGTAAAAAAAACCTTAGCTTAAGAAAAAATTATAAATAAAGAGAATAATAATAATTTTCATAAAGAACATGTCAATATATGTTATGTCAATGTATAAAATTATTTAATTTTCATAAAGTCATCTGTGCTATAGAATGTTTGCTCAATAAGCCATCGTTTCAATTAATTTTTAAAGCAATTTATGGAAGTTGCCTCTATTATGGTATTGCCTCTATTATTGTTTATGTAAGTTTATATGTATGTATGTATTAATGTATATAGATAGGTATCTAAGTAAGTTGTATTTATGTTTATTCGTATGTATTAATGTATATGTATAGATAGGCATCTAAGTAAGTTGTATTTATGTCTATTAGTATGTTTTTACACCACCGACCTCATTATATAAAATATACCTCTCTCCATCCAAAGGTTGACTAGAAGAGATCGCTTTTAGCGATAAGTCCGCCCATTGTACTTTAGTTTTTTAAGATTACCCCTGTAACTAACTGTATTTGGTGTACAATAAAGAATTTTCTATTCTATTCTATTCTATGGTATTAGGAAGCCTATTGTACACAGCCGGGCCCATAAAATGCGTCAGCTTGCTGGTCTTTGTAAGCTTACGAGGTAAGCCCACAAGTTTGCTTGCATTGCTTGTATAAACAACTAGGTGTATATGTAACTATCCCTAACATGCTTTCCAATGCCACGTTTAGAAAAAGTAGAAAAGGTGTTCAACCTCTTTCACGTTTATGGTCGCCTAGTACTTTTAACACCATAATAAAAACTGTTTGGATATTGTTTTTACAAAAAAATCAATAAAAAAATGGGAAGTGGTGGTAGGAGGGTGAAAAATACTTACAATCTATTACCATACCTACAATATATACAAAAAAAAAATTAAATTCGGTCGAGCCGTTTCGGAGGAGTTCGATCACAAACACCGTGACACGAGATTTTGATATAATAGAAAGATTATTACTATATTATATTACTAGTAGTGCCCCGCAGCTTCGCCCACTATTATCAAGTTAAAAAGTAGCCTATGTGTTAATCCTATACTTAAGCTATGTACATAATTTTACAAATCACAACGAGAACTAGAAAAACAAATTTTCCGTGAGGAGAAAACCTGTGTTCCCGCCGGGAATCGAACCCGACACCTCTGCTTAGAAGGCGAACGCTCACCCAACAAAGCCAACAGGCAGTTCAACAAAAGTTCGAGACGTTGGAAAATTTGTTATGGGACTCAAATGGAGTTGGGCAGGACACATGGATAGGTGAGGTGATGACAGGAGAAGCCGGTTTTATCAGAGTGGTGGTCAAGATGAGCAAAACACAGCGTCGGCGTCGGGCGTCCAGCGTCAAGATGGGCTGACGATATTGTTATCATTGCGGGTCGAACCTGGACAAAACTAACACAGGTTCAAGGCGAATGGCAGAATATGAGAGAGGTCTATACCCAGTAGTGGGATCAAAAGGTCTGTGGATGATAATGAATGTACTTTATGGAGCGTCACCTTTGCTAATAAAAAAAACTAGCCTTTTATGACATTGGGAAAATGTTGTTATTGGTTTATTTATTTGGACACTGAGGGGAAACAAATGAACATACATACATACACACATACATACTTACATTAATACTGTGTTATATAACTCTCATTTTTGTTTCGTAATAAACATGTTGATGTTTACACACACTTTTACACTAACAGCCCCACATTAAATTCGATGACTTATGTCGTGGAACATTCACATCACACACAAAATTACACCCAGAACCAGAAACACAAATTTCCCTTGAGGAGACCACTTCGGGAATCAAACCCGCTGCTTAGAAGGCCAACGCGATCCCAGCAAAATCAACGGCCAGTTAATAAAACAAAATCATTCTAGATTGTTCAAACGTATGTAAGTGTAAGTCTTTTTTTAAACGTATATAAATATTTTTGTTGTAAGTTGTACGAAAACCGCCTTATTTGGTATCAAATTCAATGTTGCGTGTGGGTGTCAAAAAACTTGCAAAAGTCACAAAAACTTTATTGGCAAATAAAATTTACTGATATATATAAGTGGAAATACCAGTAAAGCAGTAATATAAGATTTATTATACTTGATCTAAAGGTTCATTCACATTTAAAAAGTTATCATAGAATAGACAAGCAATATATTTTGATAAGAAAACTAAAATACGTTTTGATTTTTGATTTTTGTTTAAGTACCAAAAAATAAAAAAACAAATACAATTATTTGGAGAGCTACGGAGTCACAGGCAGATACACACATATACATAGCGGTAAAACTTATAACACCCCTCTTTTTACGTTGCAGCTATATTCAAAGCTATTTAGATCTTGCCATCGCATCGCCTCTCTTTGCTTTTGCTCCTATCTCTTCAGAACAAAAGTAATATTTTTCTACCGACTTCAGAAAAAAGGAGGAGGTACTTAATTCGACTGCATTGTTTTTTATGTGTGCTATCTGAAAAAGCGGTGAAGTTGGTTTTTTTAGATTTACTTGCGTTTAAATTATTTAAAGTAGGTTAATAAATACAACGAGAAAGTTTAAACTAAAACCAGACTTTATAATAACTAGGTACTTGATGGTTGTCAATAGTAAAATTTTAAACCAAAAATATTTTATACTAATGTACTTTTCTATTTTATACTATCAAGAAGATATACGATGAATAAATATATTACATTAAACTAAAAACTAAATTAAAATTAAACAAAAAAACTATAATTAGATATAAATATGTACAATACTTAATCTAATAGAACGCTACCAGTAGGCAAAGTACCCAAAATGCTGGCAGCATTGCCACGTTGAATGGCAATATAATGTTCTTTTCTTAACGATTTATGCCACATTCGTCCCGAATTTTTGGCCCACGCCATTTAAAAGCATTTATTCGTCCCGCACGATAAAATTTGTGCATTTTCGTCCCGCATACCAAAATTATTGTAAGTACAGTTAGCGGCAAAAGTATAATTTATCATCACCAAAACTGTGGTGATCTATCGTTATAGGCTGGAGACCAAGAAGTGTGTTATACACCACTTAGCACTTACCACCACCCAATAGTGATGGTGATTACTAGTAATATTATTAACTTATACTTATTTATTTAACTTTGTTCCTTATATCCAAATTAGACAAACATGAAGGTATATAAACGGTTTCACACTCACAGCCCCACACTAAGTTCGATGACTTGTGTCGTAGTTGCCGGAAACATTCACATCACACACACAATCAGAACCAAAAACACAAATTTTCCTTGGGGAGAAAACTTGTGTTTCCGCTGGGAATCGAACTCGAAGCCCCTGCTTAAAGGCGAACGCGCATCCAACTAAACCAACGGGCAGTTCGAACATTAGATATAATTGTATTATCATTCGGAGTTCTGAGTGATCCAACAATTCATCTTGACAGAGTCAAGAAGATCTAATTCCTTTTGCTGGAAAAACAGTGAATCATACACAATATTTTGGGTTGTCGCCAGGAATCGGATAGAAATGTCTCGACCGTCTAAATAAGATGTTGGCGCCAATGTCACATCTTCTTTTCAACCGACTTAAAAAAAGGAGGTTCTCAATTCGACTGCATTATTTATTTTGGAATACATAATGTTACGTGATATCTCTGCCAGTTATGAATCGATTTTGATGTTTTTTTTTGTTTGGTAGATTATACTACAGAGGTGGTCCCATATAAATATTATCGAAATCGATCCAGCCATAACCAAAATATAGGCGTTAAAGTTGGTTTTTGATATCTTTGCTTGCGTTTAATTATGTTTTATTCGGTTACCCAGAATACTGCATTAAAAAAACAGATTGATTCCATTGTAAATAATTTCATTTATAACACATGTTTTTGGATATTGTTCATACAAAAATACTAAAATCATAATTAAAATATGGGGGTTGGCGGTAGGAGGATACAAAATACTTTACTACCTATTTTCATACCTACCAAACATACAAAAAAAAACAAAAAAAATCGGTCGAACCGTTTCGGAGGAGTTCGAACATAAACACCGTGACACGAGATATTTCTATATAAAATTAATTAATTCACTAATGCACCTGCTCCATCTGCGTCTTTACGCGTTAATTAGCACGTTAATTAAGACGATAAGCAGGTATGGCCAACGTTTTAACGCGTTAACGTACTAGCGTCACTACTAATGGCATTAAACGCTAAGCGATAGCTCGGGAGTCGGGTTTTTTGGACACATCAAAGGGAATTCCCGCGCAGTGTAGTTTTTTGCAGCGTTAATGCCTAAATGTAGCCAACGCGCAATGTTATTGCATTAAACGACGCGCATTTTGGCATTAAGTTAACGTTGACGCTAAACGCAGGTGGAGCAGTAGCATAAAAAAAAAATATACCAATTATATTCTCATGGACAGGAATACGTCACTTAGATTTAATAAAGTACTAGGCAACCATAACCGAGAAGGAGGTAAAATACTTTTTTTCTTTAAATGGCATTGCAACGCGTGCCGGGTATTGCTAGTTAGTTATAAGTTATATGTTTATAGGTAATGGAGCCTTCCAGCAAAATTCTGTTCGAAATCCCTTACCTCAGCGAAAAAGCCCTTAAATAAATAAATTTAAAAATCCCTTACCTCCGCATATAACATCGGCGAGGTTGGTCTGCACGCACTGATGCGTGACCGCTCCGTCCCTGACGGTGGTGATTTCCCCATAAAGCTGGTGGAGAGCCTCCTGATCAGACATCAGGATGGTGCGTGGTGAGGGGCAGTCCTCGTCGAAACTGCTGTGGTGCCGGGAAGAAGACCGCGATCGGGAGCGGCGGCGTCTGATGAAAAGAAATCATATATATAAAAATGTTTTTTACAAATACGAAATGTTTAATTTTCTATATCTATATATATAACAATTAGTTTGTTAGTCTCACAAAAACTCTAGAACGGCTGAACCGATTTGCCTAATTTTGGTTTTGAAATATTTTTAGAAGCCCAATAAAGAATTGAATTAGAAAATATAAAGAAATTGCAAGGAAAGTGTAAAACAACTATTTTATTTTCCCCATAGACTTTTTTTTTATAATTTTGGCTACGCAATATTGTGCATTTAGCCAGTGTCAAGTAATAATACATATCTTTCAAGTGTATTTCATATCAAAAGTCACAGTCAAAGTCAAGCAAAAGAGTCAAGGTCATAGTCAAGTCATGCCCTAGTAAAGTGGTAGATACTTTACTAAAAAAGTTGGACGAGCGCAAAAATCACGTTTTTCAACTTCGTTGAAAAACGTGATTTTTTCGATGATTTGCCTACACTTATGCACGTTTACTAAGTATTAAAGGGTAATAATCCACCATTATTACACATTAACACTCGAAGAATCACAGGTTTTGGAAAATTATACAAAATCAACAAAGCCATTTTTTCACTTTCGCGGCAAAATTCCCCCCATAGACTTAATAAGAAAGTTTTTTATTTAGTCTATGATTTTCCCAAACTGTTCGTACCTGTCAAAGATTAGACACAAAATTAAATTCGCGCTATAAATATTTGACCACAGACAAATGTGAGATATTATGTTTGTTGTCAAAGTTCAGACAACTTTTATTGGCGGTACGAAGTTCGCCGGGTCAGCTAGTATATAAAAAAAATCAATTGTTCTGCGTTACTCTAACAAAAACTCGAGAACGGCTCGAACGATTTGGCTTATTCCTTTTTTGTTGTGTTCGTAATTGTCAAGGCATGGTTTGTATGCATTTTTTTTTAATCCACCGGAAATTGCACCAGCGCATCGCTAATTCTAAATAAATAGTGGCGGTACATAGTTATTATTCAACAAATTGTACTTAAAAGGATTTAGGCGCATAAGGGCTAATTCTCATTATGGCAACCGACTCGGTAATGGACTACTTCTCATTATGGCCACTTCTCATTTTGAGTTAGTTAGTTGAAAACATTTTCAAAAACACGTACATAATTGTATTTATTAAAAATATCGAATTGAGCGAGCGAGAGAAGACAAAAGGAATAAACCCTCTTAAATCTAATATCTTTAAACGAGCATGACAACGAACATATGTGTAATCAGGATCTCGGAAACGGCTCCAACGATTTTCATGAAAGTTACACATTAGGGGTTTTTCGGCCCAAGGAATCGATTTATCAACGTTCCAGGTCCGAGAAATGCTCAATTCCCTAACTGCATTTGAAAAACCGGGTTTAAGAAACTATCAGCACCATCTATTACGCCATGACCGATGCAATGTAAAAAACTGTTTCTACTCGACACTAGATAGAGCTTTCTGAGGCTTCAAATTCAATCACATTCTACCAAAAACAAAAAACCGAGTAAAGCTCGGTCATCCGGATATATCCGGATAAGCAAGTCGTTGCATCAGATATATGAAAATAAAAACATCGATTATAAGTTTTATTACCTACCAACTCGAATAAATTATTGGTTTAAACAAACTGGACACGTTTCAAGTTGATATTTATACTCATGTGTGGCAAAATAACAAAATACTAGGTAAATAAGAACCAGTCTATAATAAGACGTATAAATGATTTGTAAGAACACAGTTTTTGCAGTGTTTATCTGTGTCCCAAATTATAATAGTGCTGTGCAATTCCAAACCTTATCTTTAAGCAATTAAGTTGACAAATCAGTAATTTCAGCTGGTCATCAGAGCCGGATTTAATCTTGTAATTTGATGGCGTCAAGTTTTTTAGCCGGCATTAGAACATCATGTTTTTGTTTAAAATCTGACGACAAAAAGCCATCATTTCAAGGGTATTTTTCATAATGATTCTTCAATTAAGGCGATTGGTAGGTAAACATTGATTTGAAGCAGTTCCGCCGTTTGCAACCTTCAGGGCTAAGTATAATCAATTTAAGCAATAACGGGTTTTACCCGACTGCGCGATGCAAATGAGGGTAATGTTTTTCAGTCTGTATATGTAATGTATGTTTTTTCCTTAGTGGAGTTCTAAAGGCCAAACGCGTTGATCGATTTTGAAGATTCTTACGTCAATCAATTTGTTTTAATCTTGCTAGTATTGGATTTTGTTTACTATCAAGAATCGATTTTCAATATGGCGTCAATCAGACGCCATAACGTTGTGAAAAATACAAAAATAAAATCTACGGATTGTGGTAAATGGGGTATCATGTAATAGGTATTTTAACATCATATTTAGGTTTACTTTACCATTTTACATTTCGAATGACATTTTAGGACCAATAACTTTAAGGATCAAGTTAGTTCAAATTTAAACGTAGGTAACCAATTTAAATACATATATATTATAATAAAGTTATGTGCGAATAGTCTTAACGAAAAATTGTAAAATAGAAAAAAAAACCGATTGCGTAAACAGTTAACAATTAATTAAAAAACCAGTCCAGTAGTCAAGAATTCTATTAAGTCATTTTAAGGAAATATATACACCATTGAATTTGTATGATGAATTGTATGATTGATACACACATAACAAAAATCGATTCTTATGCAGAATATAGCTATACTTTACCAGTCTGCATAAAAATGTAGGCATGTTCAAATATTCCCAATATTATAAGCTTTTCTACACATACACATGTAACTTTGTAAAAAGTGCAATATGGATCTATGGAGCGGTATAATACAACAAAGAAATAAGAATGATAAAGCTAGAATGTATATATAAGACTCCTTGATGACTAACAGTACGTACTCGTAGATTTATAAGATTTATGATTTTGGGATAAACTTGCCTTGAAACATTTTTACCAAACGCGTCCTGTCTATAGTATCAATAACTCTTACCAGGCAGGTCCTATTTATCAATTCTAAACTAAACCCCAATGCAAATTTAGCATCAGACAATGGGACTCTAGATTGCCGCCATTTTGCATGGAAACGCGCGCAATGTCAAGTTTGGCGCCAAAACGCATTCTATATCGGGTGCGTTCATTTAATACGCAGAGTGCGTTCGATTTAACACAACATAACCTCAAATGGAGATGGGCAACCGATCAAAATGGCAATGTTAGTCATGTAATTGAAGATTTAATAAATATTGAACACGCAAGCGCGAAGAGACTTGTTCTGCGTCGCTGAATGACTTGATAAATATGTTTTGGTTATGATTAAGATGCAATGGTAAGTTGTTGTCAATTGCTTGGTATGTTTTTGGTCATGGGTTTACTTGCACGCATTCCGTTAATAATTCTTATGATTTGGCGAATGTAGAGTGACCATATTTAAATCATATTTATCGAGTCGCGTGTCTAAGATAGAAACTTGGCTACATGCATTACCTGCATTATTCAGTATTACAGTACTGCGTCAATATTAAGAATATTAACCATACGTGGTGTGATTTGTGAGACAGCGCCGTGGTCAAAAATTTGTCTATCTTGAATAAAAAAATACGTTACAATAATATGCGTTCTGTACACTACAAACTACATTGCCATGATAAGCAATTTTTTTTTGAATTCCCTGTTATTGTTATGCATGATATTGTCATTTAACAACACCTACCTTGCTAAATAAAATCAAAACAAAACCGTTTATTCACATAGAGGCACTCATAAAAATGCACTTTACTGCCAGATTCGCAAAAAATATAATTTACACTCACAGCCCTACAATAACTTCGAGAATTGAATAGCGGGTGACGAAATCACTCACTTCGGTAACGGATAAGAAAAGAACTTCTTCTACGCTTCAGGAGCCGGGCTTGATTCCAGGTGGGAACCTGGAATCTACCCTGGCTCCTGAAGCGTAGAAGGCAGATATAAAATATAATTTATTTAGGATCTTTATTTTAAAATCTTTCCTTATTTATTTTTCTACTTTTTCTTGCAAATATGAACACTATCCAACCTGATGGTAGGTGACGATGCGATCGACGATAGAGCATGATTGCCTTTTGCCACTTGTGACTTTATTCTCGCACTATCATTGCACTCAGATTGCATTGGCATTGAACTTAGTGTAGGGCTGCGAGTGTAAAAGTGTTAAAAAATTACTCCAAATTGATGCTCAAGTTATTATTAAACATCTTGATATCCAAATACTCACTCAGGCGTGACTATGAAGAAGCCCCTCGACGTTTGGTAGATCTTCCCCTCTTGCATCAGCTGCGCCAGCGTGTCGTACACCATCTCCTGGGATGGCGTCTGCATGGACGGAAACTTCGACGATAACGACGTTCGTATGCTTTCTAACGTTGCTGATTGCCCCTGGAATATAAAATACGATTGTTGAACTTGTTTAATACAAGAACCCCCATCAAGGAGGACCGAAGATCTTACCGACTTCACAAAAAAGGAGGAGGTACTTAATTAGACTGTTTATTTTTATTTTTATGTGTGTTACCTATTACTTATTTCCACGTGAACCGAGTTTGATGGATTTTTGTTTGAAAGCTGGTGCTTTCTCATTGGTCCCATTTAAATTTGATCAAGATCTGATCAGTAGTTTTTGAGTTATCGTCTTAAATGAGTGTTTAAAGCATTTAATCTGATTAAGGTTCTAAAGATGAAGCGGTGAAGTCGGTTTTTTTAAGCTTTGCTCGCGTATATTTTATGCTCGAAAGATAAGCACTTTTTTTTTTCGCTTTCACACTCACAGCCCCACACTAAGTTCGATGACTTCTGTCGTGGTGCAGCCAGTCTTTTGGACACTTTACCGAATAATAAATATCGTCCAAACCATCTTTAACCTTTTTCTTTTTGTACCTAAAATATTAATGTTGTGAAAATTGGACTAATTTAATAAATACATTTTGTTTATTTTATCATATATTACTGGATAATACAAAAAAAAGGTACAAAAATTCAGTTAGGCCTCTATTTAGAGCTTTCTCACAATGTAACACAACCTTGAGTCAATTTTAATCTATCAATCAATCAAAACATTTATTGATATACATTTGGAGGATAAAATTTAGATTCTGAAGCCTCTGGTTCCCGATGTAGTTTACACTGTGATTTGAGAACCAGCGTTTTCTCCCATACATGATCCCATACATTAAACTATTTAATTACTAGCCATGCCCCGCGGCTTCGCCCGCTATTATCAAGTTAGAAGGTAGCCTTTGTGTTAATCCTAGGTATAAGCTATGTACATTCCACATTCCATCCAAATCCATTCAGCCGTTAAAGCGTGAAGAGGGAACAAACATACTTACACACTTTCACACTTGCACTTTTACACACAAACTTTCAGATTTATAAATTTAGTAGGAAGTAGGATGTTAGTTTACAGCTATTAACAATATATTAATGACCAGTGTGTGTGTGTATAAGTGTGTATGCGCGCGCGCGCGTGCGTGTGTGTGCATGTGTGTGTGTGTAGTGTGTGTGTGAAATAATTAATTAGAAATTAATTTGCAAATTTTCCACAATGACATCTTCATAATTCAGAGTGTTGAGCCAGGTGAGTATAACTTTTTTTAAATTTATTGGTAGATAATTATTGGTAGTTTATTACTAGATATGTCTTTAAATTAAATGATAAAGACAATGGCCAAGCACAAATAACGATTAAAGATCTAAACATTGAACGCCTACAGCGGCTATACATTAAACCCATTGCCACTAACACCTGTATCTAACCTTCTTGAATCGTATAAATCAATGTGAATTGCGATACTCACAACGTTGTGGATGATGTTACTAAGGTGCTCCACTACCCACACAATTTAAATAGATATACTAATGCATGGCTGCTATCACTTGCTTAAATATTAATTGAAGTCTTGAAGGACTTTTTAACCTCACTTTTGACAAATTTTAAGCTATTGCATATATAGCTTCTATCGCGGGCCTTGAGCGTGGAGACCGAATCCAGAAATTCCGTAACGAAAATAACCTAACACCCCCCACTCCGACCGGCACAGCGGTGATACTTTTTAGTTTTGCCATCTATCGATGAATAGCAGAACTTTTAATGACTTTTTTGATATATCACGCTTGTCTCTTTATTTCAGCAACTCGCCTCAAGGTGGCAGGAAAAAAAATACTGCATAAATAAAATAAATAAATAATTATAATTGCATAAGTTGATAAAAAATGCTATGCAATAGCTTTACCGCGGCAGTCCCCGAGTGCCACACGTTTTTAATGTCCAATGAATAAAACTACGGTCCAATTGTTCATATTTCCTAAAACTAAACTCAAATTATTTACAGCAAAGACCTTAGGTTTAAGCTTTTTTAAACGATGACACATTTATTTTTAATTATTTATCAAACGGAATGTTCTGTTCTTCGCGCGATGCAATGCGCACGTCACCACATTAGAAATTATATCTATTTACACATATATATACATATAAGATTTTTTTTTTTATGTATAAATTGTTATATATTATAACATAACATTAACGCTTTCACACTCACAGCCCCAAACTACAAATTTGATTACTGGTGTCGTGTTGTTTCAATGTGGGTTTTCCATTTGACAGTTGCTTTCATTGGGTCAGTGCTTAGCTTTGTTTTCTGAAATGACGTTGCGTTTTACTGAATTCTATATAAATACTTGTCATGGGTACCTTACGTACCTGCAAATCTGGTAATTAAATTAGTTAAAATATCTACCATGTGTCCTCCTTTACCCCATCTGAATAAACATTTCTTAATTTGAATGTGTTGCGTTGTACTTACGTAAACCCATAAATTGTTCTTTTTAACCGACTTCAAAAGAAGGAGGAGGTTTTCATTTCGTCTTCAAAGAATCTATACATATTTTTGAATTGTAAATTCCGTAATAATCCCAACTTAAATAAAACTCGGCATCAGTTAAAAAGTAAATTTATATTTCGTCACGGTAACCGGTTATTGATGCCTACATCTCGACTGCAGATGCATTCTGCTAGTACATTGCCCATGTCTGTAAGGATATATAATAAGCTACCAACAGACCTTACGAATTAAACAAATAGCACAAGATACCTGAAAGCCTAAAACGATTATTAATAATGAAAGCATACTCAGCATACTACTCAATACATGACTATTTAATAGATTTTATAATTAAGATTGCGTTCTCTTCTAAGTTGCTATATGAGACATTGTACCTTTTGTAATATGACATGGAGGCAAACTGCACAGGCTCTTTCTAGCGACTACCATAATAACACCTAGGTTAAGAAAATTATGTATTAGAAATTAAGAATGTTTTTTGAAAAAATGAATGAAAAAAAATGCGCCGCCGAGTTTCTTGCCAGGTTCTTTTCGAGATGGCTGTAATTTTGCGAATCTGGCAATAGATTCATTAACTTTCATGAGTGCTTCTTTGGGGCCCATGTGAATAAACGAATTTGATTTTGATTTTGACACCTTGTATGTATATACAGAGGCAGTAAACAATCAGAATCTGAATCTTTTTTCTGTATGTTCCCTGATTACTCGATGACGCCTGGATCGATTCGTGAAATTCTTTAATTGTTTAAAAGGGTAGACTTCCCAGGTCTCATTATAATTTGATCAAGATCTAATGAAGAGTTTCGGAAATATTTGCGATGGTTGGTTATTAGTTTTTTTAAACTCGTATCCTACTAATATTATCTATTGATGATCTTTCATTGCAGTTTTGGTCAGTCTTATTACCAAACATGAAATGATAAATCTGAACATCAATCACTGCAATCTAGATCTCCATACAAGGCAGGATGTCTTCATCCACGGCCTTCAATAATGACATCTGGCATTGAATTTATGATAAGAATCTCCGTCTGTCCGGTTCAATAGGAAGCTATAATTGAAATTTATGTGTGAAATTATCAGTTCCGGAACGAATTTAATAAACAAACTTTCTTTGAAAGTAGTTAAGTTGTTCAAGTGAAATGATTCAGACATGTAGTAATGCAGAACTTGCTATAGAATAGTAGTAATGGCAATAGTACAACTGTTTTTTTTTTCTGTAGAAAATTCTACTAAAAACATAATTTAGACTTATTATATAAAAAATTGCCTCAGGTTACAAATTGTAGATGCAGCTTTCTTGAGACCCTACTCTAGCGTGCTATACTGAGATAGGTAGTTCTAACGATAGCCTAACATATATATATGTATAAAAAAAATGTGTGCAACTTATCTTATTCATGACTTGCTGTAATAAAGTCAGGAACAAGAAATATTCATGACTATAAAACAGACACATTTTCTGGTTTTATTAAAATTAATTACAGATACCTACTGTTATTTTTACTATAAACTTCAAAATAAATATAGCAAACACTTAAGGATAATGAAGCTTCCTATTAATAAAATAATATTCAGAATTTGTTTAATAGTTTCTGGGATTACCTCATACAATAAACTAATATAATTCATATAGATAAGGAAATAGTAAATTATTAGGCTAAAAAATAGCTTGTGCCCAAAAAATTATTAAAGTTCCAAGTAAGGATGAAACCACAAACTATAATGATATCGTCATAGATGATTTAAGATATTAAATGGACTAAAAGTCTAGACTTATGAGTTTGTGCATAATAAAATAATGACACAACCTGAACTCTATGCAAATAGCTGCGGTAATTTGATACACGTAACACAGAATGCAATGAATAAACCATAAGTTCCATTAGCAACGCAGGAACAGGCAGGTACCGGGCCAATAAGCACGTTCAGAATGCCTATCCATGCAAATTTGATCTTGTTATTTTATCGAGGACCGATCAGACATTGTTTAGTAATAGATGGCCTTCAGAAACAATGTAATGTAACTGCAAACCAGTGACTGAGGTTTGATTATGAACATTACTGGTTATAGTGAAGATGTAGTACAACGAGCATTGAGTAACAGCGTAAGCAAAATAAGTTTAAAATATATGGGAAGTTTTATATTTAAATAAAATAATTTGTACCATCTGAATCCATTAAGTCACAGTTGAGAAGTATGACCTTGGATATTGGAGAAAGAAAGAACTGGACAAAAGCCAAAGATAGTTATGAAAATATCTTAAGCTTAAGTAGTAACTGTGATAGGATAGTAACTGTGATAATGGGACATTGTAATAGCTGTCATCTCACAAAAGCTTTCGAGAAGAGTTATATACTAGACATAAGAGTGATCCGTTTTGACAGGGTTAAATTCAAATTCAATTCAATTTAAATTCAAAATCGTTTATTCGCATGAGCCTCAAAGAGGCACCCATAAAAGTCAATAACTCTACAGCCATGAACCGTTCTTAAATGAAGCAAATGCGTTTTATAAAGCTTAGGAGAAATGCGAAACACGTGCCAAAGATGCTTACAGAATCAGAAAACATCAGACAAGTTGAGTACTGTGCAGTAAATTTTGTTCTCCTTGAAGAGGAATGGAATGGCTGTCCTCGAGGTAAGCAACTGCTTGACTCGTGCGGCCTAATCTCTGCGTTATATTTACGCTACAAATGGAACAAGGAATGTGGCAGATATTAATGCCACTTGTGCAATGTGCGTAAGGATTTATGCCCTAAAACTCCCTACTGGAAACAAGTATCGCTTAATTAGGTATGCTAGTTCAGACTTAGTGGGTGTTTAATGTTCTTGATATAGATTTCGAAAGGAGCTGGGTAGGGAGTAAATGAAATGCTGAGTATGATGGCCAGTTATTTCAGCAGTATTTAATATTTTCTAGTAACTGGATGACCGAGCTTTGCTCGGCAGAAAACACGGATAAAACGACGGTTTCTAAAATTGAAACCTTGCTAGATCGATTTATCACCCCCGTATCCCCTGCATACAAAATTTCATTAAAATGGTTGGAGCCGTTTTCGAGATCCTGATTACACATATATTTACAAGAATTACTCGTTTAAAGGTATTAGATATGTGGCTAATCAAGATTGAGGAATTTGAAACAAAGTTTGTAAGCACGCATTCACGATTCGGGAAAATTGGCTTGCAGTCATTTTGGCGTGTCACTGGGAATTTTGCGAGCCCGTTTGTCGAAAATATTTTCAAATTGATGATGTTATTCTATACTTTTTTCTTGAAACTCATGTTTTATTGGTTTATGAATTTGGAATTCTACTATAATGACCTTTAAACGGTGTATGTAGCGGTACATGATGATGTATCACAAGTATTCAAAAAAATTTTGGACTAGAAAACAAGTAGATATATATCTCCGTGAACCTCTGTATCCAACACTAAATCTCGTTAGAGTATGTATTGTTGAATTACAGTGACTCTGGCCACCTCCATATTCTTACTAGAATTAATTATTAAATGGAATTTGGCCTATTACGACAATATTGAATTTTATTGGTGTATTATTATTTAATTTGTTACTTAAACTTAGTACTAATAGTTTCCCCAGTATTATTATTATTATCTGCTTATTTTATTTTATTGCAAAATAGTCAGTAACAATAATAATTTATCTAGTTAAAATTGCAGATAACAAATCCATAAACATAAACTCTTTCACACTAACAGCCCCGCACTAAGCTCGATGACTTAGGTCGTGGGAGATGAAACATTCACATCACACACACAATCACAACCTGGACCAGAAACACAATTTTTTTGGAGAAAAATCTGTTCCCGCCGGGAATCGAACCCGATACCACTGCTTAAAACGTGAACACTTCAACTTCATAATGTTACATTCAACAACTTCATATCGTTACATTTCAAAAATATTAATATAAGCTCTATAGCAAAAAAGTCAGTTCTAACGGAAATATAAATTTTAACATCTCATTTAACATCAAGGATCACGCTAACCTAATTTCGACAAAACAAAACAAAAACTCGTTTATATCTATGAATATGTAATTCAAAGACCTTACTGAAGACCTTTACACACGATTAGCATGGGCGGGGCTAGCGGCTTTTGACAGCAATTGCTTGTAGAATGTAGATGACACAATGGGTTCAAATCTAGTTGAGCTATTGAGAAATAGTTGCACTTGTTAAATCTGAATAATGAATGGCTTTGTCTTATCTGCCTATGAAATCAACGTTGGTACTATTTTTAAATTATGAGATAGTAAAATCAACTCGACCTTGCAATTTGCCTTACGTATGTGCTATACTTACGTTTTAAATTTAATGGCATCCATCGAAACTCGACAGTAAAAGTAAATAGTTTTTTTTTTATTTGTGACAGGCTAGTGTTTGACCACTATCTCACCTGATGGTAAGTGACGATGTGATCGAAGCTGGTAAACACACTAGACCTGGAATACGCAGGCTCTCAAGGATAACTGCCGGAACACCGTATTTGGCTTGGCGGCAGACTTTCAACTTGATGGTGGTAAGCTACTTTGGTAGCAAGCCAGGCGAGCAACTCAAAAAATGCTCTACCACCTCTCAAATGTCACCTGATTAGCACCACCCGGGGACCACGTGTAGGGACTTAGGGAGTCAGACTTAAGGGGTATCCTCCTACGGACGTGGGTGACTCAGCCACTTTTATAGTGAAACTTAAGACAATTTAATCTGCATTAAATAGATTTTTTTGAAAAATTTTACTATAGAAAAGAATCGTTAAGGTATAGTACCTATAGATCTTGATGTATTGATATTAAATAAGTAGTATTTACGACGCATTATAAAAATTAAGTCATGTGGACTCTAAATATTTCTCAGATCATGTATGTATCAATATGTCTTTAATCATCTTGATTTGTCTCAAAAGTCATCTCCTTTTCTTCATTTTTCCTAATCTATTTGTTTTAAAGATGTTTTTATTTCTAATTAAACTCTAGGCCAAATATCTGATCTCAAACCTGATGATACGTGACCGACCACATTGATGATGGTAAACATGCTAGAATTAAAATAATTAGCTCTCAAACAGCTATATAATGGCCTCGATTCTGATGGCACACACTAAACTAAATATAATTAAATTTAAACTATTCCTGTCTTTTACAAAATAGGAACACAAGACAGAGATAGCATACGTTTTAGTGCTGTCAAGTTAGTCAGAACTTAGATGTCTACGCAAGCTTAGTCGAGTATGTAATTGGTGTTGACTAAAAACACGCGCCTTTCTGCATATTTTAATTGATAAACTAGCTTGACAGCACTAAAATATATGCTATCTCTGTCTTGTGTTTCCATTTTGTAAGAGACAGGGATAGTTTAAATTTAATTTAGTGAGTCCACATCAGAATCGAGGCCAATGTATTACGCCTATACGTTATAAGATTACCTCTATACGTAATCTTGAACAAACTTCTACAGTAAGATCACCTATTCTATTTCTCTATCCTACTCTAGTTCATTAGCTGTATTTTGAACCACCAAACAGGTCATATAATTCCTGCCCACATTCTGCAGGTTTGTCTAGATCAGCATTCCGTGTCACAGATTGCACAAATGGACCTCTTTCGTTGGGCAATTGTGGCAGTTAACAAATTAATCGGATAGCTTATTTGATTGTCTGTGACTTATTTGTAATGGCGTCGGTAAGAGTAATTAGTTTGTATTGTTTGAATAAGATGTTATCTATCTACAGAATTTTATCGCATTAATTAGTTAGCTGATACGTCTTTAATCTTATTTCCTAAGCTGATTAGTTTAATGGGTTACTTAGATTTTAATGTTTAAACCATTTACGACCCAGCTGGGCAGGTCTTTGCCTTCTGCGCTGGTCCTGGGTTCGATTCCCGGCAGGACTACAAATTTATTTCTCAAGGGATATTTGTGCTTCTGGTTTTGATTGTATGCGTGCCGTGTAAATATTTTCACTCACGTTAGAAGTCTTTGAACTCAGTGTGGGGCTGTGAATGTGAATGCGTTTGTTTTTTGTATTTAACCATCACAACTATTGGACTACGACACTTCGTGTGTGATTTTCAACATTGCACCTTTTACTGTGTGTGTGATATATGAATGTTTCCTGTGACCACGATACAAATCTTTGAACTTAATCTGGGTCTGTGACTGTAAATGACACTGATGTATGATTCTTTAAGTTATTCATTAATTTGAGGACTTTTATTGGCAATTGGCACATCATCAACATGGTCAAAGATACGTTTTATCAAGCTCTACATGTTAAAATCATTCTGAGTAGGTTTTATTATATAGTATTTATAGCATTAAAAAAAATATCTTAGGCATACACAAGGCCGCGTCAATTTAAATAAATATTAAACGTACTTATTACGTAATTTGAGTTTATTGTAGGAAGGTACTTGGACTTTATAAGAACCGTCAAATGTCAGCCCATGTAACAAACAACCTTAATTAAATAAAACCTAACGACGTATATGTCCACTAAATGCTCTGAGATCACGTAGGCTATTTTTAGGAGTGTAACAGAATTTGTAAAAAGACCATACCGGCTAAGAATTTCTTAACAACTTGGATGACCTGGATAGTTCGCGAGTCTCAAGCGACAGCGGATTTAGAATACTTTATTGTTGTGACAGAAAGAGAGATAAGAAGGGCTTACTGACACGAATGTTATGGTGACATGAGCATAGATAAAGCTAGTGAAAAATGTGTCTGTTCCAAATAAATTTACTATAAGGAAAATAAAAAGCAAATGTGCTTCTTCCAAATAAACATGGAAGATTTATTCAATGACGGACTTGTCAAAATAATCTTTATATATATATATAATTCTTCTATACTTTTTTGTTTGTGACTGAACTCCTTCTAAACGGCTCGACTGATTTTGATGAAATTTTTAGTGTGTGTTCAGATGAATTCAATTTTGTTTAGATTTACAATTCGATCCGATAAATAATGTTTTAAAACCACAAACTTCCCTTGGAGAGAAAAACTTGTGATCCCACCGGGAATCGAACCCAATACTTGGCGCTTAATAGGTGGACGCACACCCGACTAAAGCACCAGGCTGTTTAAATATAAGCACATTTAATATAAATGGTCAAAAATAATGTAATTAATAATTATCTCTAATATACATAAACATTAACGTTTATGTTTAAATAATTATCGCTAAAATAAACTAGCTCGGGACGGACAAACAAACGAAGTACTTAACCATCCAAGTCAACTTAGAGTTCACGCTTCGTTCGATCAATAATCTTTAGGTATTTGTTGCTTGCACCAAACCTCATAAGGTATAAACTGAAGTGGCACTCGGACCACACAACACCTCGGTATATCCACCATGAACAGGTTTCGCACTCCCATAGCAGGTTTTTTTACATTTCATGGTCAAGAGTCATCTCACCGGTACCGGAATTAGGACCATTCGGACAGATATCGGTTGTTCAACATGCAAATGTGATAAAAATTACAATAACCTTGCGTTTTATGATTTAATTTGACTAGCGGTAATTTGTTGGGATGGATCGAGGCTGTGATGATTGAATTTGGACTGGAGGGGCTGAGATTTTCTGTCTTATTATTTTTTATGCTGAATAGGCAAGCATTTGACCACTATCTCACCTGATGGAAAGTGATGATGCGGTCGAAGATGTGACATACTTGCCTAGAAGATACCTATTCACTCTTGATTTGAAGACTCCCAGATTATACCCTTCAGGGAACAATGACGCAGGCAATGAGTTCCATGATGATAGTGTTACTGGATCCCATTATTAAGGAGTTACCTATAAGTATTATCTCTACAGAGAAATGCCTATTCTAGTACATAAAAAATAATCCTAAAAAGGAACCCTTTGTCAGCATGTGAACATTGAGGCAATCCAGCTTCTCAATAACACAGGCTTAGTGAAAAGACTCAAGAGAACTAAACCTTAGTGTAGTGATGTGAAAGTGTAATAAAGTGAGTTGGGGCTGTTGCTTGCTCGCGTTCGTAGGATTTAGACCTATGTCCCACATTTGGGCCTTGGGTGGCGCTAATGAGCAGCCATGGTGCCAAGTATACACCATTCCACAGTGATGTCCGGGTTGCCATTACGGAGCGAGGGAAGGGATTTAGTCGCGCTACTTGGGATAGCCTTCAATATAGCACACAGTAGCGCTATATCGAGTAGTCAAACCTGGAGAGCAGCGGGATCCAAGCCGCGGTTCTCCGCTGGCCGACCGTAGATTCTCCTAGTTGTCAAGTTGGGGGTCCCAAGTAGTTCGTCACACAAATGTTATCAACGGGCAGTTGATTGTTAGATTAAGTTTTTTTTGTTCGTGTGGATTTTGCCGGAACTACACGCGCGTCACCTACTGAAGTTAATTTAAAATATCCGGATGACCGAGCTTTGCTCGGTTTTTTGTATTTGGTAGAATGTGTTTGAATTTGTAGCCTCAGAAAGCTCCATCTAGTGTCGAGTAGAAACCGTTTTTTACATCGGTCATGGCGTAATAGATGGCGCTGATAGTTTCTTAAGCCCGGTTTTTCAAATGCAGTTTGGGAACCGAGCATTTATCGGATCTGGAACGTTGATAAATCGATTCCTTGGGCCGAAAAACCCCTAATCTGTAACTTTCATGAAAATCGTTGGAGCCGTTTCCGAGATCCTGATTACACATAATATATATAATTGCTCGTTACAAGAATTGCTCGTTTAAAGATATTAGGTAAACTAATTATATATTATATTTGTCAACTTATTGCATAGCGCATGTGCAAGCAATGAGCTGCGAATGTTACGATCAAACGCATCCAGATCAACGGTGTGACAGCGCATTGAATACGAACAAACGAACTGCACTTGAGTTACCTATAAGCTCGGTGCCTTGTAGGACTTTTGCTGTATAGATGTAGGTATATACATGTTAAGTAATACAGGCAATTGACCAACAGGATTGGAGTCTATATATCTATACTTATATTGATTTTAAAATAAGACATTGGTAACATTGAAAACAAACATAATTTTACCGACTTCCCAAAAAAGGAGGAGGTACTCAAGTCGACTGTATTTTTTTATTTTTATTACCTCATAACTTCTCTCCACGTGAACCGATTTCGAATATTTTTTTTTAGTTTGAAAGATGTTGCTTTCTTATTGGCCCCATTTAAATTTGATCAAGATCTGATCAGTAGTTCTTCAAATATCGTCAATAATGCCTATTTTGTGGACTACTTTGACGATGTTGTCGTTTAACAGATTTCAAAAGTTACCTCATAACTTTTTTCTTTGTGCGCCGATTTTAATGTTTTTTTTTTAAAGCTGGTGCTTTTCATGTGGACTCATTTAAATTTGGTCAAGATCTGATCACTAGTTTTTGAGTTATTGTCAATAATGCGTGTTTAATACGTTAAATCTGATCAAGGTTCCGAAGATAAAGCGGAGAAGTCGGTTTTTTTAAGCTTTGCTTGCGTTCATATTATAAAAAAATATTTTTATTTATTAGAAGATTGTATGTACATATTAGTAAGTTAATAATACATCTCTCTTATTTTTTAATGCTATTGTACTTACAATCTTATCCCTCATAAGAATATTTTAGTAAAGTCATGACAACTTGCACTTTATAGGTACTACGGTTTGTTTCCTCGGAGTGATTTACAAAATTCTAAATGGTATTGTCCCAAAATTGTGTCAATTTGTGAGAAAGTCGAAAGCCAATAGAATTTTTTGGAAATCTAACCTGATTTGCTTGAGTTTGTCTCTGATTGTGATTCATAAGCGAATAAAGATATTAATGTGGATAAGAACATAAAAGTGAAGGAGACTCACGCGTTAAAATTACTTTCTTCTTAACGCTAGGTACTATTTCAACTTGATTTTGATTTTATAGCTATGCTTAGCAGAATTATAGGAGTAAATCTATAAAGGAAATGGCTGAGGGTTCAATCCCCGAGAATGGGACAGACTGCGAATGGGACGTTTTGCGACTGCGCGACCGAATGCGAATGGGACGTTCTGCGAGTAAACCCCCGACTCAAGCGATAATTTTTCCTATCTAAATTTATTGTTCCAACTTTTCTTTCGCGTTGTCGGCAAATAACTTTAAAGGAGTAAGTTGGAATAAATAGATTAGTTTTAGGCGAACAACAGCCCTGTTTATTGATTAGCAGGGACACCACGTGTAGGTTAGGTATATTTGGGCGCGTTGTCGGCAAGTAACTTTAAAGGAGTAAGTTGGAATAAATAGATTAGTTTTAGGCGAACAACAGCCCTGTTTATTGATTAGCAGGGACACCACGTGTAGGTTAGGTATATTTGGGCGCGTTGTCGGCAAGTAACTTTAAAGGAGTAAGTTGGAATAAATAGATTAGTTTTAGGCGAACAACAGCCCTGTTTATTGATTAGCAGGGACACCACGTGTAGGTTAGGTATATTTGGGCGGTTAGGTGTTATGCCACTCTCATCCCCTAGCATCACTATAACTATTGTTTCAAAATGTACTGCCCGTTGGCTCAGTTGGGTGAGCGTTCGCCTTCTAAGCAGGGGTATCGGGTTCGATTCCTGGCGGGAACACAAGGCTTCTCCCCAAGGAAAACTTGTGTTTCTGGTTCTGGTTGTAATTGTGTGTTTAATGTGAATGTTTCCGGCACCCACGACACAAGTCATCGAACTTGGTGTGGGGCTGTGAGTGTGAAAGCGTTCATGTTTTATGTTTTAAAATTGGTAAAACTTACATTGAGTGAATGAAAAACAAGCTTATTTACCTGTGATGTAAGGTCCATAATGCAGTCGCAGAGTGCCTCTGGGAGGGGCGTGAACTGACCCTGGTGAGCTGGCGTGACGATGCAGTCTTCGATATCACCTGGAGGCAAAGAAACCGGAACATTAGCAGGGTTTATTTCCATAATTTTCTAGAATCCAGGAAAATATCTACATATACTCGTATAACTTATCTTTATACATATTGGCTACAATTATGTATGGAAGAGATCGCTGCTTAGCGGTGTGTGCGCCCGATTGCCGCAACATGGTTAAAATTTTCTGTTATGTTGTTTTTTCAACCCCCGACGAAAAATGGGGTGTTATACATTTATAGTGTGTATCTGTGAGTATGTTTGTAGTATCGTAGCTCTCAACGGCTGGAACGATTTTGATTTAGTTTTTAGGGTTCCGTACCCAAAGGGTAAAAACGGGACCCTATTACTGAGACTTCGCTGTCCGTCTGTCACCAGGCTATATCTCAAGAACGGTAATAGCTAGACAGTTGAAATTTTCACAGATGATGTATTTCTATTGCCGCTATAACAACAAATACTAAAACTAAAATAAAATAAATATTTAAGGGGGACTCCCATACAACAAACTTGAATTTTTATAGATAATGGTACGGAACCCTTTGTGCGCGAGTCGGACTCGCACTTGGTCGGTTTTATTTTTGTTTGATTGGTGACTTGATCGAGAGTGTTCTTGACTATGGTGAAAATCAGTGCAGCCGTTTTCTAGATACAGCGTCAGGGGTGAAGAGCCACTTGACATGATGATCACATTTCGTCTAATTACATTTTTGTATTTATGGCGTCTGGCGGTCGCCATATTGATTTTGATTACTGTCATCTACATTCGAAAGATGAAGACAAATCGATAGACGAAGAATCTCTGTAGAGCCGCAAAAGAACAAACACCCACAAACTGATAAATACTAATATATTTTATCATTCTATGTATATTTGTCCCTCCTTAGAGTCGCGCAGTCGGCTAAAATGACGGTGTATCGAATATCGTGATAAAAAATATTCTGTGCAAACGCTACAAACAAACGCTGTGTTTAAATAAACATCCAAATTTCAGCACAAATCGTGTAGTCCAGGGAATAAAGCCGCGTTTACATAAATTGCAGCAGCGGCCCGCGGGATACGCGCAGCGTTGGACATTATCCAACAAGGTGTGGTGCAAATGCGAGAGCTTAGCGTGCAGTAGCGTTATTGTAATGTGACCCCTGCCTAAAGAGTAATATTATAAGTTTGTATGAGTATATTTTTTTATTTAATGGAAAACTAACAGCTACGTTAGGTACATATATATATATATACGTACCTAACGTAGCTGTGTGCATATATATATTTTTTTTATATCATACGTCACGATAGCGTGTTTCCTATTTTCGTTACAATCTGGCCATTAGGCTAATGAGTAACTTAAATTTAAATTATTCTGCTCAATTAAATATATCCAAGAAGGCGTTCATTACACTTTTCTTATTTTCTCTATTAAGGCGAATTAACTTGGTTCATGTGTTCTTTATGAGCAGCACTTATAAAACACTAATACACTAAAACTAAAACAAGTTCTAACGGTTTGCCTAGCAGTGGGCTATAACAGGATGATGATGATGAGTCTTCTCACTATATAATACATGAGTACAATAAATATCCAATGAACTCAATGCCAATGATCAGTGAATACGTTTAGTATTCACTGATCATTTAACTAATTAGTATAAAAACACACAGTAAACATGAATGTAATTTGTGTTTCTGTGTATATTATGATGTGTCTGTCTGTGGTACCTCCCAAACGGCTGCACCGATTTTGATTTAGTTTTTTTGTTTGAAAGGTGACTTGATCGAGAGTGTTTTTGGCTATGTGTAGTGAACATCGGTGGAGCCATTTTCTAGATAGAGGGTCATCGGTCGTATTTTCAAAATGTTGATTTTGCTCAACAGCCTCAACAGTCAGATGTCACTAATTATATTATCAATGAGTCAACGAGTATGAACGTAGGTTGGTTTTTTTTAGATGAGTTATACAAATAAATTAGGCTAACCTAATTTATTCATATAAGTAAGTTTTAGTGTTTATTTATACCATTAAATACTTAAGTACAGGTAGCATACCATGTAAATGATTAAATAATTTTAAAAAACATACTAGCAGTAGAATAGACAGCTTTAGAATAAATAATAGTTTTATGACTAGGACCAGAATATAGTTGGCATATATTCTCTGCGTTATATATAAAATTTAAACAAAAATGTATAATGAATGACTCCATTGTTCACTGTCAAAACGCATATGGTATGCCGGCAAATATTATTATTTGTAGAGCTTATCGCTTATAACTTAGGCCATATTATATCTCTGCGGATGTCCTATATAAAAATGTCCGCATTATTACCCCGTTCGTTATGAGGTGACTACGATATGCCTCTAATTCGTACGTTTCTGTCTGAATAAAGTATTATTATCTAAATTTAGGTTTTTAATTGAGTTATTTTAGAGTTTCTGCGCCTGATTTAACTGATTATTGACATAAATTGACAGGCCTATGTGCGTTTTGAACGCTCCTCTTTGAGTAGACGTAGGTGAGTTATAGATAGTTTTTAGAATATATGCTGCGTGACTGACATCAATTCAGTGGCATTTTTCATTGCGAAATATCCCACAATATAGCTTCTATTCTGGATAGACATAATATATGAATAAATAATAATAAAGTTTCAGAAAGAAATAAAGTTTGAACAATAGTAGATTAGAGTAGAGTGCTCTACTCTATTCTACTATTGTTACTTCAATACTACTTTTGATACGCACTTATTATATTAACGATATTTTAACGACTAAAATGATAGTAGATTGACATTCTATTTACTCATAAATAATTGAAACTAACCAAAGCATAAAAAAACGACTTCATCGCTTATATTTCGGTTTTGGCTTGACCGATTTCGATAACATTTATATGGGACCACCTCTGAAGTATACTCTACCAAACAAAAAAAAACATCAAAATCGTCTTATAATTGGCGGCGATATCGCGTAACATTCATACAAAAAAAATACAGTCGAATTGAGAACTTCCTTATTTGAAGTCGGTTGAAAATCAGATCATAAAAAAGCCGATCATGAAATCGAAACTGAAATCGGATCAAAAATAAGGAAGTAATAAGCATTTTAATTTCATTCGAAACTGAGAGCGCACTATAGCAGTTTATGACGTCAGAGTACATACACCACATAAATTCTATACTAAAACTCGCTTTATGGAAAAAGGCGTGACTATCATCCTCGCCAAAAACTTTAAACGTATTTATATCAGATATAATATCCTGTAACCAATTAAATAACAATTAAATTTATTTTCCACTTAACATGTCGATGTCATCTCAGAAGTGGGGTTTTTTCGTAAAATCTCTCTTCTGTTGATATAATAATATTTTTTATAATACCTACAATTTGATTGTATCAGACAATTCAACAACGCCCTTTTAAATGTATTCCGAACTGAATAAAATTTAACGTATTAGCATTGCAATTCAGAGAGGCAATGCCGCCAGCATGATGGGAAGCTATCCACTGGCAGTGGGCTCGAGCACTTGAGTTAACTATTACCTCGATGACTTGTAGGTAACTTGGGTCTTTGCTGTATAGATGTATATAATTTTAGTTTAGTTTTAGGAAATTAAGGCAATTGGCCCGTAGACAGACTACTTTGGTAATAATGAAAAAAAAATTTTTTTTGGCTGGATTTCGACTCATAAGTTAGTTATACTCATAAGTTCAAAATTTTTGGGTGACACTGAAAAAAAAAAAAAAGTGACGCTTACTATCAGGCGAGCGATGTGCTCGTTTCGACTCTCAATCATTATGTAATAAAAAAAATAAGCAGTGAAAAGTACATAAAATTAAAAGGGTTGATGAACTCAGGTCTCAGTTTGTCCTTTATTCCCAGGAAATTCGCAGCGCAAATGTTTGCATAACAATGGGAATATGCAGGCCTTATCAGGGTCATGCAGGCAGGTTGGCACAATACTGCAATCCTATTTGCAGGGAATTCAGGGTATTGGGCCAAACCGGACTGTGCTAGTAGAATGCGGTTATAATTCTTTAATATATATTATAAAATATATGTATGTACGTTTGCAGAGAGTTTTAACCACCATATTATAATGAATAGCAACCAAAACCAGTAACACAAGTTTTGCTTGAAAGAAAACTTGTGTTCCCACCGGGAGTCGAACCTGATACCCCCACCCCACCCTGGTTAGAAGGCGAACTAAGCCAACGAGCGGTTCTTAACTAAGGACATACAAAAGTCAAGAAGGCGTACAGGTCCAGTTTGCATCCTTAAGTTACAGGACCCAAGAAAATGTACCAATCGCTCTGAACTTTTAAGATCAGACTTTATATTACGGTATTTACCTTATCGTAGCTTCCTTTAGTCTTGTCAAATATCTACCAGGAGTACCAGGCGAGCAGAAATGCTAATAGGTGGAATACAAAATCTAGCACTTAAACGGCTAATGAGGAAGTCCTTAGGACGCTGGAGACTGGAGAACTAACGGTAGGCTAAATGAGCTCATTGTTTGCAATACCAATGTTGCACTTGAAGCAAAAACCGTTGAGTTTGAGTGTGTATTGCTTGACGGTTTATTTATCGATCGAGTGAAGCGAGATCTGTTAGTTGACTTGGGGGGTTCAGCACTTTGTCCGTCCGTTCGTCTGTCAGACGAATTTAGCGTCTAAACCATACAAGCGGAAAATTTCTAATTCTTAGATAAAATATGTAAAGGCCAAAAGCCAAAATTGATAATTATATATTAAGGGGGTTTAAAAAAAATTTAGTCCCCACTTACGTGTATGCCCATACACGTAAGTGGGGACTTTTTTTTTTCTGCACGTGTGGTTTATCATTGGAAAGAGCTAGTAGAGTACGGAACCGTTTTTTTAAATAATTTATATTGGAAAATGAAAATTTGGTAGGCCAGTCACTGATTTTAGACCGATTCTGTCACGGGGTCAACAGCTTCACACTCAAAGCTGATACTTTCATATAATATCTGCTATATCCTGACTTGAACCAAAAATTAAAAAATCAAACATTGATTAGTAAGAAAAATGTTATAAATTATTAGCTTCAAAAGTTTTCCTGTAATAGGCAACATTTAGACGCGATATCTCAGTTCTGTGCGAACGACTAGTGAGAAGCTATATACTATATACGTCAGTTCCGGGGACACTTGACACGGTCCCGGTACCAGTTCCACCTAGTATGAGAACGAACAGTCGAGTCTTCTCGAGAGCAGTTACTCCGCTCTAGTGCCATAGCGACTGTTGTCGCAGTTGAGAGGGTATTGTTTCTACATGAGAACAATATAATAGAATAGTAATTATTGTTTTACTATGTACACAGTTCTTAATTTTTTTGTTTCAACGGTTTTGATCATTTTGAACATTACAAATAAATAAATTAGACCAAATTTGCAAGAATTTTTGAATAAAACACTGTCCTCGTATACGCATAGCTAGCTAAAAGTCACAAGGAAAACATTTAAAAAATAAACACCTCAAAAATAAAACCTTCGTGTTCAAGTAATATTCTTAATACAGAGGGGAACCCTTGGGGTTTTGTAGGTAGAGCATTATTTATTCGTCTAGCCAGGGCACCTGGCACCTCCAGCTCGGCTTGTCTATGAAACACCGGGCATTAGCGGACTTGAAGTGAAACAACTTTTTTGTGGAGTTAACAAAAAGTTTGGTTACCTAGTAGTATCTACTTAGTACTTATAGTAGAGCGTCTGATGCTCACCTAGCTATTTTACAAGCTTTTATTTAACTTAGAATGTATGTAACTATGTTTGTTCAGGTGGAATCCTGCAACGCAATATTGAAGCAGATAACTTCAACCGCTTGAGCTGAAATTGTGTATTCACGTTTAGTTAGGATGAGTGCATGGTTAGCTGTGTGACTAGGGAATGCAATCTCGACCCGAGATCGTAAACTCGAGATCTCGCGATATTAGAAATTACAATCTAGGTAGTTTTAAAAAACACTTTGTTAATTATCCTGTATTTTTTGGAAATCAACAAAAACAATAAAAGAATACTGTAAGTCAAATAAAAGTCTAGTTGGTTGGTAGTAGGGAATGCAATCCCGATCTCGCGGGATCTCGATCTCGCGAGATTTCGTGTCATTTTTCGAGATCAATCCCGAAGCATAATATGACGAGATCTCGTTCGAGATTGGCGGGATTGGAATCTTCTGGTAATGAGATTAATACCACATACAAATATAGAAAACTAAGATTTCCTCTTTCAATAATTGCAGAGGATTTTAATGTTCGTGCAAAAAGTAACACGACTCTTTAAGAGAAATTAGAAGAGACAATGAGAGCATCTAAAAGTCCTTTTTGCGTGTATCTACGACGAGTTTAGATACGTTACAGTTATTCATAAAGAAAGAGATGGATCTGTATGAGTGTGGAGGAACTAGGGGTAGTTTTTACAGTTTGTTTACTCACGTTGGTGCCAATCAGTGTTGAATCAGTGAGGGCATTTTCAGCTGCTGGGCACATACCGACTGCCATAATGCTGTTTATGAGACAGCACTCTCAAATACTCTCATTGCAATATTCTTAGTAAGAACTTGTTTAAAAATTCATCATGGTTCCGAAGAATTCAGATAAAATGTATTAAACACGCATTATTGACGATAACTCAAAATCTAGAGATCATATCTTATTCAAATTTCAATGGGACCACATGAAAAACACCAACTTTCAAATAAAAAAGTAATTTTAAAAATCGGCTCACAACGAAAGAAGTTATGAGGCAACTTTTGAAGTCCGTTATAAAACGGTTCACGTGGAAAGAAGTTGATGAGTTGAGGATGAGGTAACACACATTAAAAAAAAACAGTCGACTTGAGTACCTCCTCCTTTTTTGTGAAGTTGGTAAAAATACTTAAGCTCAATCCGCAGTATTTTTACAAAGTCAAGTGTACACTCCCGAGCAGAATTCTTGGTATCCTTGCAAATTTCGTAATTCGACCGCAGATGTGGGCGTCGAATGCCGCGCATCTCATCCGAATATCTCGCATGCACGTGGGACCAAGGTTGTGGAATGCAGTTAAAACCGCTAGTGTGTGCAGCACTTTATAGTAAATTTATTACTCCGTGTCTTGTAAGGAGCCGTTAAATTGATTTTAAAATTACTTTGGTAAGAAATTGATTGTACCTATAAGTTCCTGCTTGGATACGCACGTGTAAAATTTCAAGTACTAATCTAATCGAATTTAACATGACATTGTTCATCACACTTAATATTATGAATGCGAAAGTTGGTGTGTATCTGTAGTAAGTAGTGTTTGTCTTCACGCTGTAACGGCTGAACGGATTGTGTTACGGCTGAACGGATTTGAATGAAATTTGGAACGTGTATAGCTTATACTCAGGATTAACACCAAGGCTTCTTTTCAACTTAATTTACGCGGGCAAAGCTGCGGGAAACGACAAGTAATGTTGTAAACTAGTAATGCGAAAGTTTGTGTGAGTGTGATGTTTGTTTTGTGTACGCTGCAATAGTTGAACGGATTTGGATGAATTCTGTAAAGTACATTAGTTATACCTAGAGTTAAACTTATACTTTTAGATTTGATAAACGCGGGCGAACCCGCTGGGATTTGTTAGTTTTTCATAATGTAAAGTTCTCTACCCAATTTAATTGATATACGTTCAGCTCTATGGCATGTTTGAATCACAAACAAACAAACATTTAAAGAATGTTTATTTTTGGTGCGATGTATATTTTTATACACTTGCACGTTCACAAACAAGTTTTTAATTTTTTGACGAATATAATAAAACAAATGATTTGTGTGTGTATGTGTGTTAGTATGTTCGGAACGAGGTATCTTTGTAACTGCTCGATTGAATGGTTCCAACAGAAGACCGACGTTGATTGTATGACCAGCATTATGTAGAGTTGGAACCATTTTACGATAATGAATTTAATTCCTGAACAACCCGTTGGCTTAGTTGGGTGAGCGTTCGCCTTCCAAGCGTATCGGTTCTAAGGGGTATCGGATTCGATTCCCGGCGGCAACACAAGTTTTCTCCCCAAGGAAAAAATATGTTTCTGGTTCTGGTTGTGATTTTGTGTGTGATATGAATGTTTCCGGCACCCACGACACAAGTCATTGAATTTAGTGCAGGGCTGTAGGTGTGAAAGCGTTTATAAACGTAAAATGCTTTCACACTCATAGCCCCACACTAGTTATGTTATTTATGCAAATTATCATTTAAATTGCTTTTTTTTCTATTTCTATTGATTTGTATAAAATAAAAATCTTAGATAGAATAGATAAGACAAGAGCAATGATAATATAACTGGATTTACATTTAGTCTTTCGGCAAGGGCTTTGTTTTTTTTATGACAGATAGGTAAGCATTTGGCTAACGCAGTCGTAGTCATGGGGCGAATAATCTACGAGTAAAATATAAAAAAAATCTCGTATCACGGAGTTTGTGGTCGAACTCCTCCGAAACGGCCCGACCGATTTTAATGATTTTTTTGTATACTTGATAGGTATGATAATAGGTCGTAAAGTATTTTTAACCCTTCTACACCCACTCTCCATTTTTTAATCTTGGTTTTAGTATTTTTGTATGAACAACATCCAAATAGTTTTCAGTTTGGTATTAAAGTACTAGGCGACCATAAACGTGACAGAGGTAAAACACTTTTTCTAAACGCGGCATTGCAACGCATGCCGGGTACAGCTAGTATAATGTAAAATTTATTTATAAAATTAGTCTGTATAATAATAATATAATAAAGTAATTCGTATAACAAGCTTAAACATGAGAGTGAATTCCAAATAAAGCCATTTTACTGGTTTTTTAACAACAAAGTCGACGTGGGCGAGCGATTGCATCGTAAATTCCCACTTTACGACCCCGCACGAAATAAAAAGTGCTTGTGCTTTTCGTGCCATGGGCTTGAATATTTTTATGCCCTGCGCAATAGATACCTCATACATTTTATTTACATTTTTGGATTAATTGTAGATATTTTGGAGATCTATTTAGTAATTTAAATTTTGGTTCACTACTGAACATAAAATATTTTTTAAAATAGTCCTGGTTTTATATTATAAATATTTAAGTTATAAAAAGTTAAAGACGAGACGTAAAGTTCCCAATATGCTTGCTGCATTACCACGCTGTATAGCAAGGCTTATCCTCTGCTCCAAATTTAACCCAGCATTTTGGTCATGTGCCGAATCAATCAGTCTCTTAGACAAATCTTTGAAAATATCTAATGCAACCGGTCCCCATGGGCCTAATATTGTATATAGTTTAGTTTCAACGTATGCCTGAAATGCAATTTTAGAGGTTACACTTTAGGTACTTTTAGAAACGTCAAATTCTAATTTTAAAATAGAATGAAAAAGAAACGTACTAAAAGTAGTCTCACAATTAGTAGTACTCATCACAATTTAACTAAGTTTTAATACTTGTGTCGCATAAAATAAATGATTTTGTAATTTACGCCCAAGAGCAACAATGCAAACTGTATTGATACAGTTTTTTTAGCTAATTTGCCTGGGCTACGAGCGCTAGTCCGATTGAGTCTGAAGCTAATTGTGTAAACTGAAAGCAAATTCTTGAAATTAAATATTAAAATCGGTCGAACCATTTCGAGTTTTTGCGAGACAACACACGGCAATTGATTTCTGTATAGGTTTTTTACCGACTTCCCAAAAAAGGAAGAGGTACTCAAGTCAACTGTATTTTTTTTTTTTATGTGTTTTTATGTGTACCTCATATCTTCTCTCCACGCGAGCCGATTTCGAAATTTTTTTTTTAGTTTTAGAGATGTTACTTTCTAATTGGTCCCATTAAAATTTGATCAAGATCTGATCTGTAGTTTTTGAAATATCGTCAATAATGCCTATTTTGTATGCCTACTTTGACGATGTTCTCGTTTACCCGACTTCAAAAGTTACCTCATAACTTCTTTCGTTGTGACCCGATTTTGATGATTTTTTTTTTATTTGAAAGCTGGTGCTTTTCTTGTGGTCCCATAGAAATTTGGTCAAGATCTGATCTCTTGTTTTTGAGTTATAGTCAATAATGCGTGTTTAATACATTAAATCTGATCAAGGTTCTGAAGATAAAGCGGAGAATTCGGTTTTTTTAAGCTTTGCTTGCGTTTAATTATTTAACTGCCCACTTGCGTAGTAGCGGGTATCGGATTCGATTCTCGGTATGAAAGACAATAATATGTATTTAAAGAGAGTAAGAAAATACATTTATTTCTGGTTCTGGGTGTGATATGTGAGTGATGTCAATCTTTCCGGCACCTACGACACAAGTCGGCGGACTTAGTTTGGGGTTGTGAGCGTGAAAGCGTCTGTTTACTTAATTTAAGATAATAATGCATACCGTACTTTCGCATTTATCATTGGCTAAAGCCATTAAATTTAAAATATACACGGATTGGCTAACCAACTTACAGGCCAAGGTCCAGCTTCCAAATTAATGACACGTCACTGAATCATTATTAAACATAATCATTATTAACGCAATTATTATATCAATTGATAAATCGATTACGCGGGTAAGATTAATTCTGTATTAAATCGATCGATGCCGCGGTCGTTTGCTATCGGCAGAATGCAAATCATTTCGTGTGCCAATTTGATTAATGACAGAAGCTTGTTTTAATGAGTTTAAGGTGGTCTAAGTTTAATGTTTAAGTTAAAGTAAGGTATAAGTTTAAGGTAAAATCAACAGACAAACATGTTTGTGAAGTGTAAAAAAGCCATAATTTGCCATACAAGAAGCTTCGAAGTAGATTTGTGCGCAAAATATATATTGCGCTGCTTGTTAGCTTAATGTGTGAGCGTTCGCCTTCTATAAAAGGGTATCGGGTTCGATTCCCGGCGAAAACGCAAGTTTTCTCCTCAGGAAAAACTTGTGTTTCTGGTTCTGGTTGTGATTGGTGTGTGTGTGATGTGAATGTTTCCGGCACCCACGACACAAGTCATCGAACTTAGTGTGGGGCTATTAGTGTAAAAGCGTTTATGTTTATGTTTATATCTACCCTGTATATAACTTGTAAAGCACGTATTTATAGGCATTATTATTTTTATAATTGTAAATGTAAATAAGTATATTCTAGAATGTGGTCAAGAATGGCAAGCTCGCGATACTTCACAAAAAAGGAGGAGGTACTCAAGTCGACTGTTTTTTTTATGTGCGTTACCTAATAACTTCGTAAAACGAGAACCGATTTTGAAGAAAAATTTTTCATTTGAAAGATTTTCCAATTGGTACCATTTAAATTTGATCAAGATCTGACCAGTACTTCTTGGAATATCGTCAATAATGCGTGTTTAGTATATCTAATCTGATCAAAGTTCCGAAGATAAAGCGGTGAAGTCGGTTTTTTAAGCTTTGTTTGCGTTTAATTATCCAGACATTAACAGTTTTATCGATTAACAGCTTTAAAAATAATTTAAACGAAGCACAACTTCGGATTTTTAAGCTTTGCTTCTCCGCTTTAACTACGGAACCTTGATCAGATTAAGTGAATTTAATACGCATTATTGAGGATAACTTAAAAACTACTGGTTAGATATATCAATGGAAAAGCACCAGCTTTCTAACAAAAAAAATCAAATTCGGTTAACCAAGAAAAAAGTAATGAGGTAACACAAAAAAAAATGGAGTCGAATTGAGAACATCCTTTTTTTGTGAAGTCGATTAATAGTTACTCCTCATTTTAGATTTTTTATTTCAAACCGATAGATAGGTTTATTACAACGCGCACAACGGCGCAATCACTTTCCATCAGGTGAGATAGTGGTCAAATGCTTGCCTATCTATCATTAAAAAAAAACACCGCTTCAAACTTTCAACTTTTAGGTACTAACTATAGGTGTAAAGTCTAGAACCAGTGGGCTGAAGAACCTCCTAACTAGTGACAACGAGGTGCCAACAACCATTATCGTGTTCAACGCCTAATACCTATTTAACGATCTAAAACGCGATTACATCTCTGTTATGGAGAACAACTAGTACATAATTATATATTATTATTATTAATTTATGTATAAATTCCCTTTACAAATCCACTTTAATCAGCTTACTTACCCAACATAAACATTAAATAACAAATGCTTTACAAATCATTTATATTCCAATAACCCCAACGAAACTCAGAGAACAAGCCTAACTTTATCAACATTCATCATACACGCAAGCCTGTAAATTTAACTTACTATTACCTAATCTGTGGCGTAAGTTGGCAACGAAAAGCTTCAACTATTAACTTGAACTAAGTTAACTATGAAGTAAATGATAAATTCCCAATCCCTCGGCGTTCTCTACTTGTATAAGTCAGGTTGTTCGCTAGTTGCAATTCTTTACCACAAAGTTTCAGAATACAGCTCGCGTGCTTTATAAGGGTCGATATTCACTGCTTCTTATAATTAAGAATGTTATGTGTCACTAAGAACTATAATAGTTGTATTGTGTTACTATCTAAATATATATAACTCAAAGGTGACTGACTTACTGACATAGTGATCTATCAACGAACAGCCCAAACCACTGGACGGATCGGGCCGAAATTTGGCATGCAGGTAGATGTTATGACGTAGGCATCCGCTAAGAAAGGATTTTGATTAATTCTACCCCCAAGGGGATAAAATAGGGGATGAAAGTTTGTATGAAACTTTGTCAATTTTAAAATAATACTTCTCAACGCGAGCAAAGCCGCGGGCAAAAGCTAGTATAGGATAAAGTTCTTATAATTGGCCAATATATGCTTGACGATGTAATCTAAATAAAACTCCAGAAACATGTTTGGTAAATGTTTGCGAACTGCAAATGAATGGAACTCCTTGGTCGGTGTTTCCTGATAATTACAATGTGGGAGTCTTCGAGTCGCGAGTGAATAGGTATCTTCTAGACAAGCTTGCTCCATCGTCGATCACATCGTCGCTTACCATCAGGTGAGATGGTGGTCAAAAGTTTGCCTATCTATACTTATAAAAATCAATTGTTCTACGTTAGTCTCACAAAAACCAGAGAACTCCTCGACCGATTTCGTTGATTCTTTTCATGTTGTTTTCAGAATTATCAGGGCAAGGTTTAAATGTCATTATTTTTTAAATCTCAGGAAATTGCACCCACGCTAAGCCGACGCGTATCGCTAGTTACGAATAAAAAACAAATGTTTTCTCGATATAATTATTTTCTGTAAGTAATTGGTTCTTATTTTTATCGGGCTCTGCAATCTTTGTGCATTTAACACAGTGACGAGTTATAAAATAATGCAAGTATGCAATGCAAATATGTAAGTACATATTTCATAAATATACTCTTAGTCACAGTCTTTTAGTCAAGTAAAAGAGTCATGGTCCAGTCACAGTCAAGTCATGTCATATTAAAGTGGTAGAGACTTTACTGGAACTTCTAATGGAGCAAAAGTTAATTTTTTCAACCATATATGTCAAGAACTATTAATAGTTAATAATCCACAATTATCACACATTACCACTCGAAGAATCACAAGTGTTGGAAAATGATACAAAATTGACAAAGCCATTTTTAACTTTGGTGGCAAAAAAAATCAGTTTTAATTAAAATTTGTTAGTATTTTTTAAAATAAAATCTATAAGTTTGTATTATACTATTCATGACTGAGTATGTTATTACTCAAAAAATATTCGTATTAATTAGTGAATTCAGGCCGTGTATGGCCTGATAGAGATCTTTTTATAACAGGCCTATAGCGTTCATAAAGTTATTTACAACGTGCTTGTTAAATCGCAATGTTGTGCATTATAATTTACACGTCTAGCAACTATAATATAATTGTGTGGTTATTAAATTTACCGACACGAGTGACAAAAAAATCACAATGTTTTTCACCTGACTAAGGCAAAACAAAAAGGAGAGTACGCGCGTAGACCATCCTACATCTCGGTGTGTACACGCCGGATGGTCTATTCGCATACTCAGGGCACTCGAATGTTTCGAAACTAGTCTAAAAGAAGTAAAATGGAGCTACGGCAAAGCTTAAGTCGAGTACGCGGGTAGACCGTCCGGCGTCAGGGCCTATACACGCCTTCAAAATAATACATTCTAACGGTAGAGATCAAAAACTTAAGGGCAATGTGAACTAGAAATGCTATAGATAAAAGTGCCCTCCTTAAAACTTCAACGCTTTCACACTCACAGCTCCACACTAACTTTGATGACTTGTATCATGGTTGCCTTTCAACTTTCCATAATATTTTGCAAAAACTACAGACTGAATCATTTATGTGTAAAATTTGTAGAGAACTAAAGTTTAATGACGTGGTTTAGAGTAATTTTCCGAACAACGAAGAACAACGATTCACAATGTCAACAGCAATTTAACGTAATTTGCGAGGAACTAGTTATTCGTATCAAGCCACTAGCAAATAACGTTATAACAAGTCTACAAACATAGAATCTCGATTTTATTCACTACTACTGCAACTCGAATTAGAATAGAATAGAAACTGTACAATAAGTAAATTGTACACCAATTTTAGTTAGGTTACGTGCTAATCTTAGAAAAACTAAAGTACAATGGGCAGACTTATCGCTAACAGCGATCTCTTCCAGTCCACCTTTGGATGGAGGAAAGGATAATTTGAAATAATGAAGTTGGTGCATGGTGTAAAATTATTATTATTTATTTATTATTATTTTATTATATATTTTACAAACTGGACTAAAAAAGTCTCATATATTATATACTAGTCGTGCCCCGAGGCGTCGTCTGCGTTTATCAAGTAAACAATTAGCCCACGTGTTAATCCTATCAAGATACGTATATTTCAAATTTAATATAAATCCGTTCAGTCGATACAGCGTGAAGAGAAAAACAAACTTACACACAAACATTCAGATTTATTATATTTGTGTGATTTGTGTGTCATCACACACACTATATATAGAGTGAATGTATCCGGCACCCACGACACAAATCATTGAACTTAGTTTACGGCTGTGAGTGTGACAGCGTTTATGTTATTGAACTGCCCGTTGTCTTAGTTCGCCGTCTAAGTAGCGGTATCGGGTTGGATTCCAGAAACACAAGTTTTCTCCGCAAAGAAAATTTGTGTTTCTGGTTCTGGGTGAGAGTTTGTGTGTTGTGATGGTTTCCGGCATCCACTGCTCAAGTCATCGAACTTAGCTGTGAGTGTGAAAGCGTTTAAGTTATTAGGTACTTATGCAAAAAAACAGGCACTTATATTTTATTTCGCAAACCAACAGTAGAATATTAACAGCGAGTTAAATTATATAGAATTGTGTTGCTCTGACATGATTATAAATTATGTAACGTCTTTATTTAGACTTCTTCCTTATGAAGTCGGCTAGGAAGCCCGCGAGGTTCCATTATGCTAAAGTTGTTATGGAATTTTCTCATCAAAGCGACGTCCGTTATGAAAAGTTATCGCGATACTTTTAACACATCAACATTGATTGAAATAATTAAAACTAGGATTTTGCTACGATGCGTCCAAAGCAGTATAAAAAATAACAAATAACAGCATCATCATCTCAGCCGCAAGAAGTCCACTGCTGGATACAGGCCTCCCCCAAAGATCTCTAAAAAGAACTGTTGTTAGCGGCCTGCATCCAGCGTCACCCTGCGATCTTCATTATGTCGTTCGTCCACCTTGTGGGCGGTTTTCCGACACTGCGCTTGCCAGTCCGTGGCCTCCATTCCAGAACCTTTCGGCCTCATCGGCCATCCGTGTTTCGTACTATGAGCCCAAACAAATAACGGCTTTGTTAAATTAATTTACACCAGAAGAACTAAACAGCCAATAGTAAAAAATCGTCTTGTTGGATAAGAGGAAGTGCTTCTAATTCAGCTTGCAAGATTTGACTTAAACAAACTAACTATCATTAAATGCGATGTTTGTAACATCGTAAAAAGAAAAACCTTTCCGATCACAAGTAATTTCCTGTGTGTGTGTTCAAAAGTCGCAGAGGTGGAAACACAATGAATTAAATATATATATATATATATATATATATACGCAATAGAATGTGCTAAAAATTGGGTCTTGAACTTGTAATCGAGATAAAATATATGGCTGTAAAGGACGCCTGGCTTGCTACCACTATGTGAACCTTCGCGCTTCCTTTTTGGAATGGCTCCTTGTTTTCGGCTGTTAACCTGTCTAGATGCAATTATCACATAAGTGTCTGCCTCTCGACTGCTAATAACACTATATTGTCACAAATCAAGACTGGTTTCATTCCCGGCACCGGGATCAGCGTCTTCCGAAATCAAGGCTCGTAGGGCTCAAGCAGCTATTCTTGCGAGCCTATTTAGCTGTCTAGCGTGTTTACCGCTCTCGACCACATCCCCGCTCACAATCACATGAGAAGGCAAATCGCCAACACGTCGGAGATAAACAATCAACAACATCGGAATACATTATTTCGATGGATAACCAAGATTCAATGTATGTCAGAAACTGAAATAATAGATAAACCGCCACTTAGGTACACATGGTGTTTTGTCATAATTATACGCAAGTGGATGAGTCGCATAATAACCTGGTACAACAATAATACAATACAATAGTCAATTTACAAACAGTGTAGTTAAACAGCTGATTATACCAAGTAAAGGACATGCTTTGTAAAAACAACCATTATTGTTATTAAAAGGGCATCATTGTAATTATCATCGCTTGAAGTCAGCTGGTTAATAGCACCATGGCTTTGTGTTGTAAGTTTAATAACTTGAATAAGACAAGATCTAGGATATTGTTTAATTGATCGAGCGAAGCGTCTCCGTTACAGCTTGGGCAAAAATGCTTTCGTATGTCGGGCTGATGTCCAGCTGTTCCCCTCTACACGTCGCATTTCTCAACCGATTCTCGTGAAATATTGTAAGCAGGTTCAGGATAAATTGTTTTTTTATTCGATACAGATTTTGGAAATTTTTCAAAATGGCTGACATACGAAGGCAAAAAAAGGGAAAAAAATGTTTAGCTGTTTTGATAAATACGCGAGGTCTTTAGAGCTACTAGAAATAGCATAGGGCCCGTATAACATCTAGCAATTATGACACCTTACATACCTCGGGAACAAGATGCAGTCTAGTAAGATTATTAACCATTGGCGCGTGCGGTTACGGTAATATCAGTGTGGTAGAAGGAAACAAAACTTATACAGCAATGTTACTATAATTATTGTGTATGTTCACTCAGTAAATGTTCAGTCTACATGGAATCCAGTCATAGTTTACATTCTTCCATCGACTGTATGAATCCTAGGATTATAGGACAATTCAGATCATTGTAAAGCTCCTAGGACGGTTGCAACGGATGCTATATAATATCTATGTTGACGTGACTAGCTCTATCATTAATTTACCTGCATGTAAAAAGACGCTTATCCTATCATATCGTTTGCTTGCTACTGATAAATAAATCAAAACAAGCCCACACTCCGTTACATAAACAGTTATGTTACAAAAGCACCCATGAGTCCAAGACTAATTGTGTCATTACCCGCACCAGCTATCAATCGCCAATCAACCGGCAAAAGGGCAACTCTTAAACCTTCCAGCGGCCCCGTAAAGTCACGTACTCGAGATTACCGCAGGCCATAATCACACATTTCACACTACCACTCTCACACACTACCAGTTGTTTACACCAGTCGCACGGTCCAATAGAAAGTGTCGATGACCGAACAAATATCAAAACGACCGAAAAATATAACCAGTCGCCGCAGGTAGAGAAATTGATTTAGATTCTTGCTAACAACGCTCATTAGACACCTCCGTGACCTTTGCCGCTTAATTATTAGGCCCATCATTGTTAGAGTGAAATTTCAGATTATGCAACTGTTCCGCGGTCGTGAGTCGTTGCGATCGCACATCCCCAATTCAATGGATCCTGCAGATAACCTTTGAGACGCTGCAACGCTAAACTCGGAATTTAATAATTCACGGGGCGATTTGAATGCGATTCACTGAGACAGTATCGCCGCCGAATATCGCGACGTGACGCCGAACGTCGTGATTCCTTTTCGTGATGCGCCGTAACGGGCTTTATTTGAATATACAGATGACCATCCCGCGACAAAACGTCGACCCGAGGTCGCCTCTATTCACAAGCTTTACTTTCATTTCGCCGACAACAAGGTCAACGTCTCACAAAAAGTTGCACCGTTGTTTTCCAGAGAAAGATGAACTGATGACCGTATCATGCACATATCCGTAACAAAAGAGCCGCGCCGGAACGCACTCGTCTATGAAATGAGATACTTCGAGACGAAAGCTCGTTCTCATACCACTCGAAATCGGAAGCGTGAGTTTTTCGCCGGCTAATGAATATAAAGTCGAGTGTGTGAATATAGCAGGCTCATTATGGCTGAGGATTAGAAACTATCACCGCCAGCACCAGTGAGAACCGGAGCGAGGTGCTCTGTTTCATTGTTCAACTCGAGAATTTCGTTATCACCTCTTAATAGAAACTTCCTATTTTTTATCGGAGACTCTTCGGACTCACTTTCTATAACAATAACATCGCGTCGATGATGGAAACACATTCGTTACGGTTTTGTATCTTATTAGTTGAGAAAAAGACATCTAAAAAGATGACTAAAGATTCAATTAGTGTTAGCTTCCTATGGAAATGGAGACCGTATTTTTTGCGTAAAGAGAAACCTAGTTAATGAACTTGAATCAAATTGTAATGACTAATAGCAGCGACTAATACATCCGATGAAAGTAATTATTACTAACACACTAAAGAAAGGAAATAAGATAGGAAACGTTAACGATGTCTGGGGCTGACAAATTATTTGGAAACTGGGTCCCAGTAAATTCACGGCCAAGGTTCTAGTTATTATACGTAGCTAGGAGAACGGCATGCATTGAAAACCTAGAAAACTATTGTGATGGGGTAACAAAGGAATGACAGGTCTTGGATGGGTGGGTTGAATGGGCCAACAGTTCACATCATGTGAGGAAATCGAGACTATCGCGCTCTAGTAGCGGTAATTTCGAAAGATTTCTTTATTCCTGGGTGCGTAAGCTCTAGATGTTTCACAATGAAGAAAAGTGGTCGTTATGCGACACACATCTCTTCTCTATAAATATATACCTGTTACAACGCTACTGAGTGATTACATGAGTGTAATGTAATCACTCAGTAGCTATGCTATTTTCTATAGGTTCCGCGGCTTCGCCCCTCTAATTAACTGAAACAAACCCTATGTCACCTTACATGAATCAGATTTAATCAGACGATAAAACATAGATAAAAAAAAGTTACCTATGTTTTATCGTGGCTATTTTGGCCTATTAAATGTTTACAAACTACTTTTAATTAATGATTAATTTTAGTTATTATTTTTTAGGATACCACATTTTTTAGTATTTTCGTAGCAATTTCAGGCGGCTATCTATTAAAGTTTTAAAAGTTCCAATAATTAACATAAACACCTTTCTGTACGAATCTTCATAAATCAAAACTATCAATTTGGCCACTTTATTCTTAACAACAATACATTTAAAAATCAATTAGATCAACATGTTAAATATCCCCATTCGCCATATAGGAAGACGTTCACACAAATGGTTGCTAGTTTCATCATATTGGACACCTAGATATCTAGCTTCTTTTTAAATCAAGATTATAATTTGGTTGCGAAATACTTTACCAACCACTACCTATTAGTTCTATAACTACAACCAATTTGTTAACGTAACTAATAACACTATTAATTTAAGCTATCATCTCGTTACGACTGTTGTTATTTAATTTAATGTTAAAAGAATCATTAATGTACAATGTTTTTTGATTCGGCGGAGAATCTCCTGCTTAATTGGCGATGAGATTCATGTTGGGTTGATTAATTGAAATTTAATCTGGCTATTGTTACGGATTACGGTTACACACATTCACGGTTAATTATATACGTTATAATAATGAATATGATATCAAGCCCAACAATACTTAGAGAGACAAATAAAATGTAATTCGCTACAAACAACAAAATCACTATTTTGAAATAAAAAGTGAGGAAAATTTTGTTTTTTTTATTCATGATAGGCGAACTTTTGGCCACCAAAAGTTAGTATATCCTCATTCTAAGTATCCGTAATAAGTAATCTTTAAAGACCATCGTTGTACACACAGAAGTCAAGCGAGTTATTTTACCCCGCGCTGCCGTTTTGTATACTGCCGTCATAAGGAAAAAAGAAGTATCTGAAATTGTTGTCTTAATTGAGTTACACATCATCGGAATCAGGAAAAATAGACATATCTACTAGTATTTTTTATTTTATAACATTTAAATGCAACCTACTAAATCTTACTTTTAATTTAGACGCATTTGATACAAGTCATAACATATACTAAATAGTTAAGACATATCTGATGTAAATAGCTAATTCTGACGAAAAGTCAGATAGATACGTCTTTTATCCTTAGGACGGCGGAAGAAAACAATACAAAGCGCCTGGGGCACGCGCCCTATACGCGCGCCTCGAACGCTCTGTATATCATGTCCCTAAATCTCAACTCAGCTATACTAGTAAAACCGCATTACTCACCGGATCACCGCTATCGGATTAATTCTTGTGTGAGGCTTAAGAACGATTCAAAAAGCGCTAATTGGCTCTCATAAGCATCAGCAGCACAAAGAAAGGCACGGGTCGGCGATTCAACTGAAGCTAACGGTCTACGGATGTCGTACAAACCCGTTTCAACAGTAACTACCATAAACTAACATGACAGACAGGAATAATAAGATACAACTGTTTATGACACCTCAAATTCCGCAGATATTATTGTGACACGACAAGTCTTGATAAATTGTAAGATTCGCAGGTATTTGACTGTACAACAAACGAGTGCGTGAGCAATAAGATAGATTATTTGATCTTACGTCGTAAGTACTACAAGGATGTAGATAAAACACATTCAGTGCCTACCTATCGTAGTATCTTTACTTAAAATATGAATTAAGATAAAATTATTCACATGGCACGTATAAATTTGTAAAAACAAGACAAATGATTATACCACTGATTACTTTTTACATAACAGAACTATATGAATAGAACGTAGGCCGCCATTTGACGTAACAAAAGAATGTCGAAGATTAATATCATCGTCCACCACATTCGCGAAACCATGAACGTGATACAACTATTTTGCAACGTCTATGACCATACAAAAGAAATATTTGTCAAAAGTCCAACGTATCAGATACGCATGCTAATCACGATCACTTTTGCTTTCTTTGGCCACTTCTGCGTCTGCTCGAATTTCACATTCACTTTCGTCAATATCGATTGCTGCTTCGTTGTCATCTTGATGGCTATCGAGATCATTAGACACGTCATGTGTGACTGCTATTACCGTCACATATGTGTCTATGTTGTTAGATCTAATCTAAAGCAATACTAAGTCTTATTTGTTGGTACTATCTGTTTAACGGTCGTCAGCACGCGTGTTTACTTATGTCGGTTCTGTCACAACATCGTCTCCGTGACAATCGTTGACTGGTGAAAATACATGTTCCCTCGATTTGCATCAACCGCATTTCAATACTTAAGTTGTAGGACAGGAAAAGCTCAGGGGAAAGCGATTCGTAATGACGTATTGAATGCATTATAAACATTAATTTTTAAAAAGTTAACGATGGTAGAGCAGATTAATGATCAAGACTGCTCATTTAAAGTCTATTGCGGTGACATTTTCCCAGCATAATCGGATTCTTCTCATCTTAAGGTTGTAAGTGAATTCCATACAATTACTGTACTTTCTCGTTCAGGGATTGCTTTCAATGGCCGAGTAAAAGCCAGGGTCATGTGTGATCATGTCGTGACTGTCTCCGCATTTATGGAACTAAGTGCCGGTTGTAAGCAAGGTATTGTTTACGTTAACATAATTCAGGCTAAGTGCATACACGTAGTAAATTACTGATACTACAGCTTGTATCGTAATTCTATGGAATCGTAAACAGTTGAATATGATGATGTAAACGGTTGGTGTCGTTGAATTTTAATTTCAAGGTTTTGAGGTGAGTAAGTGTACGATACTTACATAAACATTTTTCTCTTCGTACTCTTTTATACGGGATAAAATCTAGTTTTAAAAATATAAAATATTTTATTTAAGTAGACAATCTGATATTTGTTACTCTTATATACATTACATATAACATAACAATTATATTTAATATGGAATAACATATGTATGCGGGAATGCATGAAAGTTTACGAGTTATCATAAAATATATCTATGAGACAGCAAATCAATTTTGATTGATAATTGGCTACTGACCTTTATTTGTTTTATGCTTTCCGATGATGTGAAAGTGACCGTAAATAAGTCTTTGTGTCTCACACTATACGCTCGATTAAGAAAGTTTCTCTAGTTAACTCACATTGGGTAACAGCCGGTCATATCGGCTCTGTAATGCCATTCATACAGTATCAAATGAACTGCTTAATTGAACACCGCGTTTGGTCCCCTTATCTGCACTCTTTCAATCACCTATCACGGCTAATACGTCCAAACTAGACAAAGGCATTGGCTAATTTGCTTGTCAGTACAAAATAATCAACATTGATCTAACGCCGTCAATAGTTTTTATTGCATCAAACTAATTTGAACCTTATCATTCTTTATCACATTCTAATTTGCTTTAGATTTCATTAACTGAATCGGCTCCACTGTGGCTGCTGTTCCAAAACAAATTCAGGCAAATTTGTTTCTTCGAAGCTTGATTTAAGTTTTATTTTCCAGTGGCGTTGGGGGAAAAGCGTCTTCTAGTCGGAAGAGTATGTCAAATGAGAGCCAATTTGATGTTTGAGGTCGTTGTATGGCGTCGATAGCCCGGGGTGCAGCTCATTAAGAATACTTTCGCTGTTCTCGTGACGTGCGTTACTTGTTCTTTTATCGCAATAGACTGATATAATACCGACACGAGTTCTCGTATCTGCGATTCGGAAATAAGTCCACACGAATCGTAACTGTTCAGCCGTTGTTTCCTGTTCGCAAAATGTTATTTCGAAACAGCCAAATCTCAGAATTGACTTCGACACTGACATTTGATTGAAAAAGAGGAACGGAGGCGTGACAGAGTCGTGACTCCAAATCCGGACACAAAGGAAATAATATCTAATCATGTCTGTTTGATGAGAAAATAACGTCTTCTTTGGGCATAAAAGAGCTTCCAAGTTCAATAAACCTATTCGCTTTGAAGAGGCAAATTAACATTCTTTTTCTAATGATTTCAATACGAGCAATAATTTCAAATAGCCAATCAGTCGGTACAGAGATCAAAGAAACAGTGGTCTGTGTCCAGAAGTCACGATATGATCTTTGAAGTAAGATTTGACGCGTGATCATCTACTGCCTAAAGTTTGTTAGTTCTATTTGCAGATGAACTTTAATATACTATTTGGAAACTAAACTTTATTTCGTTGAAATCAAAAAGCAAGCTCGGGTAATTTGACATTCATAGTGTTAAGAGGCTTGTTATTTTATCTTGATGGATGAGTATGCAATAGACGACAAGTATTTTTTGAATAGGTGTAAATAACACAACACAATTTCAACCTAAACCTTTTTACTACAAGACTTAGTTTTATTTATTTTACAACAATCCGTCTGTTCCAGCATGATTATGATCTGTCTGAGCTAGTTCAAATTAAAATTCTGTTATTTTGTTCTCGTAACATTTTATGTAACTGATATTAATTGAGAAGAGTTATACAAATTGTTAAGAGCTTCTTGTCAGAAGCTTATGCGATTTAATTTAGTTGGAACTCGTGCATGAAATAAAATTGTTGTTATATAAATAAAAACTAGAATGAAAAAACGAGAAGGTTATTTGGATAAATGTGTTTTTGCAATTTCAATCTAGGCAAATCTTTGTTTTGGTCAAGAAAGAGCTATCTGTCATTTGCTTTAGAAAATACATGCATTTGAAGGACTATATTATTTTCTCGAATCTTGGCAGATGGTTTGATTTACAGTGCAATCATAGCACATTTCTCATACAAAATCGTGTGTTTTGCGTCACTAATTTTCTATTGAAGATTCATGAGACTCTTCCTTCACCACCAGGCGGAAATTATGGGTTATAAGCTCAATGTTGTTCTAGTGAAACTAGCAGTGTTACACGGTTTTGTTGATTAATGACGTTATCAAGATAAAATGTACCTTCATCGTGATTTCAACAAATTCCCATCCAAATTTTGCCAAGATTCAGGAATGCGGTTTAATCGTGAATAAAAATAAGATAAATTCCCCAACAACAAAACAATATGTCAACCCAACGTCATCGTTAAGTTGACATACCTCCAGCTCGATCGAAATTATCATTTGTGGAACGAAGGAATGGAACTCATTACCTGCGTCTTTGTTTTCCGAACGTAACAATCTGGGTGTCTTCAAGTCTAGAGTGAATTGGAATCTTCAAGGCAAGCCTGCTCTATCTTCGGCCGCAATGTCAGATTCCATCAGGTGTGATAGTGGTCAAATGCTTGCTTATCTAGCACAAAAAGTAGCAAATCTATAGTAAAATAGAGTGACTTTAGAATTTAAAGATGTGGAAGTTTAGATAATGTTTAGATCTAATATTTTTATTTTTGTTTACATATTGATATTATATTTTGTGGTAAATTGAGCTAAATTTTCTTTAATAAGCTTATTATGAATGTTAATAAGCAGATGAGTTGATGTAACAACATTGTTATTGACTTTTACATCAACATCAATAGCTATTACTCTGCGATCATCAACAACTATCTCAAACGTCACAATCACTCATAATTCGTCACTTTCACTTTCCATGTCCATTTCCCATTTGTTGCCATGAAACCATGCCTTTTCCAGAGTGAAAGTCACACATTGTTTTACAATCCTTTTGTATTTAATGTCACTATAGTTCCTTATTTGGTTCCTTGAGCTTAAAGCTTTGCTAGTGAACCACGCGGTCAAACCGAGGTCGATATAATAGGTGTGACCAATTTTGATATGTCATGTCAACTCATGTCACTCTGTGTAATTTATTTCATGTCAGGACCTGAGCGTGTGAATTACATTATGTAATGTAGACAATGTGTCCTGTTTTAGACTGTTACAGCATGTTGTATTGTGTGTTTGTTATTAAAACGGCCCCAAGGAAGACTCACACTTGTCTCGCGAACTTGCATCATTGGTATTATGGATGGTCGTATTTGATTTTGCCGGATAATAATAAGCATGAGACCTTTAACGTTTGCAATTATTTTCATGTAATCAAGCTTATATGTAGTTTCTGATTTAGGGACTTATGTCATTGTACAACAATTAACATTTTTAGTTTTTATTTTATTGTCATGTTTCTTAATTATATTATTGGTGTTCAATAAAGAAATATTGTATTTTATTGAATTGTTTTTATAAAAATCGCGAGTCAAGTACGAGGGCTTAGTGCGACAAGGTGACACATGACAAATTTAATTTAATTCTTTATTGGTTTTTAATTATGTGGACTGTTTTATTTTGTATTCGAGATAAACATTAGGTATTAGTACTCAAACTACATCAAGTGATATATTATGTTAAGTTTGAAGTAAAGACAAATAATTATAATGACAATTGTAAAATAACGATCCTTTAATTAATGTAATTGGTTCGCTATTTCAATTTAAATAAGTATATTCGAATGTGGACATGTTGAAACCTCTTGACGTTTATCACCACTCGTTTTATAAAAATCGAAGTTACACATATAAACATACTAAGCTAATACTAACGTTCTTATCTAATTGATACAGATCGGTGCAGCCATTTTCCAGAAATTTCGTCAAAGGTATAAAAATACTCAAAATTCTGTATATTCTTTGTACGACATGAGTTAACATGAATCGGTGTATCTTATACGATCAAACAATTACCAAATCCCAAGCAAGTCAAGGACAAATTAATTCAAAATTGCGCATTCTTACCAGAATATGCGTGTGGTTGTTGTTTTTCGCAAGATCGATTGCATAACGCAATGCTTGCTCAAAGGTGCGAGCTGAGATGTCAACTAAACGAACGTATACAACTAATGTATGTAAATGTAGAGGTGGCTATTGCAATATAATTTCGGTTATTTCGGTCTTCTCGATGTTACGGATTGAAGTTCCTTATCGCACGTTACACTCCGGATACTTGGCGAATGAGAGCTAGGCCGAAAAAACTATTTATTTATATTTAATTTTGGCCAAGCGATTCGCTACAACTTTTATTATGCGATAAATAATGGAAATCCCTGCCTTCGTACTTGTTTCCCGAGACGTATAATTAAGGATTTCTTCAATTCAAGAGTAAACAGGTATTTTCTATGCAAGCATGTCTCACAGTCGACCGCATTGTCGCTTTTCATCAGGTAAGATTGCGGTAAAATGCGTGCCTTTTGATTATTAAAAATGTGAGATTTAATTTTGAGCGTCTCACTACTAATTAAGGGTTCTTCGAGTCAAGAGTAAACAGGTATCTTCAAGGCAAGCTTGTCCCACAGTGGATCACATCGTCGCTTTCCATCAGGTGAGATTGCGGTAAAATGCTTGCCTTTTGATCATAAAAAATGTGAGATTTTGACCGTGACCACTATTAATGGCTTTTTAAAAGTAAATCTGGTCTTTCCGGGCAACGCTCTGTAAGAAAAAAAAACGCCGAAGCATGCTGGTTCGAATTCATACCCTCTAAAAACCTTTTGGAATATTATGTATTTCTGGTAATTTCAAGAAAAGTGAGCCTGAATTGCTTAAAATTCAAACATGCGTCAAGGGTTCCGAACGTAAAGCGGTGAAGTCGATTTTTTAGCTTTGCTTGCGTTTAAATTATTTAATAGACCGTCTCATTGAAGTAAGAACTTAGATGTCGCGCATGTCCCTTCTACTTTTAATTATACGCACAATGTTTGCGTGTTCGTCGGATACTTATCAGACGCAAGGTGTGTGAAGGTCAGGTATTTTTACTGCTATTTTATGCCCTATCATGCTATAGAACTACCAACTATAGGACAAATTAACAAACGTGGTACAGTAACTACTATGTAGCGACGTAACAAGCATAAAATTACGATCTTTTTTTAAGCTTTTTTTACTCTTTTACACTCTTAGCCCCACACTAAGTTCATAACTTGTGTCGTGGGTGCCAGAAACATTAACATCACACACACAATCACAACCAGAACCGAAACCGGCAACCGGCAGTTCAATCTATGATATTTAAATTGACCTGCCTGCTTAGCTGGGTTTGCTTAATCGGGTTCTTTTCTCGGTAAAAACACAAGTTTACTCCTCAAGGGAATTTTTTCTGGGTGTTATTGTGTGTAATGTGAATATTTCCAGCTCTCACGATATAATATGTCTTCGAACTTAGAGTAAAAGCGTATTTTTTTAACTTAAGCTTCACATAAACGTTGTTATACTCATAGCCCTACGCCATTACGAAAATGTAACTAAGAAAAAAGTTATAAACAATGAACCTCAAACTTTTCATCAGTAGGCAAAATGTAGACGCGAGATCTAAATTCGGAGCGAACAACTAGTTTTGAGTATGTCCTGTTCCATAGTCGGCGCATCTGTGCCCAAGCTCTGTACTATGTGTGTGTAATTCATTAGTCATTTATTATTATATGTATGTGAATAACTTTATGTATGTTTATAATATATTATTATTTTTAGGTTTTTTGGAAGTATATTATGTAATATTATGTATAACTATGTGTAAGTACATTTATTTAAATGAGTGTTGAAGTATACTACCATCCCGGTTTGTAAAAGATTTATCATCTCCGTTAGGTGGTCTGGAAGAAATCGCTTAGAGCTGTAAGACCGCTATTTGTGGTCCTATGTCATGTTTTAGGTTTCTTTGTAAGTTCTCTCTTTTATGTGCAAATAAAGAATGTATCTATCTATCTATGTGTGAACCATGGTGGATTATCATTCGTAAATACTGATCACTCACGTGTTTCTCTTTTCAAACGACTGAAGCAATTTTAATCCAATCTTCTATGTAGTTGATTTATCATCATCAAATCTACTAAACCAATTGTGATTAGGTTCATTCAAGCAATAAACTAGAACTGTTCCGAGCCATCATTCATATCACAACATCATTTATATCACGTCATAATTTACCGTGTCATAGCTAATTACGTCCTATTCTTTACCTGTGACATAACAAGACTGAAGTGGACTACAAACGAGTAGGTTTATATTGCTAGAAGTGACAGTATACTCACTGGGGCCAATGCTCTACACTTGCAAAACAAGTCAATGTACTAAAAATTCAAAAGACCCGATTACGAAAAATGTAAACGCACTTTTATGTAGTCCCCTTTGATTTTTTTTTTTTGATAGATTTGTTTATTTTTTTTGCAACATATTGTCTATTTCGTGCCATAAATACGCCGTTTTTTTTTCAAAATACTATCTTAGACCTCTTGGGATTTTAAAACAAATATAACGATACCTTAACTGTCGAATTCCATCCAGCCATTTGAATATACGAGGCAATAAAGAAATTTACAAATATACATACATACAATACATAGATACGCGTGAATATAATCCTTTCTTGGCAGTCAGGTATAATTAAAACTTGTCTAATTTTCAAAACGGGTTCGATTTTTAAAATACGAATATGTCAACATTTTGTTTTAATTGTGTCACTTAGATAAACGAATAAAAATATTTGACATCCGTCAGTCTTTATATGGTCCACTCTGTTTCTACACCACAGCAGACATCTTTATATATATATATATATATATATATATATATATATATATATAATTATTCTGTACGTGTGTATGTGACTGAACTCCTCCTAAACCGGCTGGACCGATTTTGATGAAATGTTTTGTTAGTGTTCCAAGTAGATTCAATAATGGTTTGGATTTAAGCTATAATCAATATTGACATGTATAATTTTTATTATATGAATATAATTATATATTATTATATTAATACATATAATATATTCACGTTTATGATACATAATAAATTTATATATTATATTTTTTCTTTCTATTGCAGTGTCACCTCTTGTACCATTAACCAATGCAATATCACTCGTAGAAACAGATATAAATCAAAAGTGGCCAGACGATATCTTCAGAAGGGTTCGTTAGAGATTTGCAATTAACAGTTATTGCTGGTGTCACAATAGTAATGACTGTTTGTATCTCGAAGGAAATAGGCTGCATCGTCATAAATCAACAATTGTGACATTTCCCATGTCTTACAAACAACAACATTCACAGCCCCACACTAAGTTCAAACACTTAAACATAAAAATATACGCTTTTTTTATGCATAATAGTCAAGCATTTGACCACTATCTCACCTGATGGAAAGTGACGATGCGGCCGAAGATATAACATGCTTGCCTAGAAGATACCTATTCACTCTTGACTTGAAGACTCCCTTTCACACTTACAGCATTAAGTTCGATGATTAATTAATTAAGAAAGCTGATTATAAAACGATTGACTACATTAATGACAAGGTGGGGCCGAGTCACCCACGTCCGTAGGAGGATACCCCTTAAGTCTGACTCCCTACACGTGGTCCCCGGGTGGTGCTAATCAGGTGACATTTGGGAGGTGGTAGAGCACTTTGTGAGTTGCTCGCCTGGCTTGCTACCAAAGTAGCTTACCACCATCAAGTTGAAAGTCTGCCGCCAAGCCAAATACGGTGTTCCGGCAGTTATCCTTGAGAGCCTGCGTATTCCAGGTATAGTGTGTTTACCAGCTTCGATCACATCGTCACTTACCATCAGGTGAGATAGTGGTCAAACACTAGCCTGCCACAAAAAAAAAAAAAAAAGGTTAATAAAATTCCTGTTATTTAAAAGTTGTTTAATAACTTAACTGTTGCTTAAAAGTGTTTGGAAAAAAATTAAAAAATGCGCCGCCGAGAGTCTTGCCAGGTTCTTCTCGAGATGGTTGTAATTTTGCGAATCTGGCAGTGGAATCATTATCTTTCATGAGTGCCTCTTTGGGGCCCATGTGTAAATGATTTTTAATTTTAATTTGATGACTTGTGTCGTGGGTGCCGGTAACATTCATATCACACACACAATCCCAACCAGAACCAGAAACACAAATTTTCCTTGGGGAGAAAACTTGTGTTCCCGCCGGGTATCGAACCCGATACTCTGCTTAGAAGGCGAATGCTCACACAACTTAGCCAACGTGCAACGGGCAGTTCAACTTGTGTAGCGGGTGCCGAAAACATTTACATCACACATAAAAAAATTACATCATACAAAATTCTTGTAAGTCCTTCAGTTAGATTATCAAGAAATATTGGACACGTATTTTTTCTTTTCTCAATTAAACAAATAATGACAAAGATAAAGAGCGTCATAGTTTGGGAGTGGGGGGCTCGTGACGTCACGTCTTGGTAAAGTGTGCTGAGGCGTGATTCGCTGAATTTCAACGCTATATATCTACGTCAATTTATGATAAGAAGTTAAGAAGTTATGAGGGAACAGATAAATCCACTGATCAAAAACATTAACCTCCCTTTTGCTTTTTTTTTATTACTGACTAAGCTAACGTTTGACCACAATCACACCCGATGGAAAGTGACGATGTAGTCTAAGGTGGAGCACGCTTGCTCAGTAAATACCTATTCACTTTACTAATAAACACACCCAAATTGTAACTTTCGGGAAATGCAGATGACGGCAAAGTGTTTCATTCTTTTGCTGTTCTATAACTGAACGAAGACGCGAAACGTGCTTCGTCGTAGTCGGGTAAGAAGTTGCGCTTACTCACGGAAATGTCAAAATCCGAGATTACATAACACTTATTACTTACGTATGCCCTTAAGGTTATCACAATTTTTTTATTTATCTGAGATTAATGATTATCAATGGATTAAATTTAATTGCTTGATTAATTGCCGACCGATTTTCAATTAGGTAATATTTAAAAAGTTGAAAAGTTTTGTCAGTAAACCTTATATAAAGAAAAGTACATTCTAAATTTCAACCATATCCATTTATTTTAGGTCTTACGGATTATAAGATCAGTTGAGAATAATAATAGATAATTTATTTGGTACCAACTGATCTTATGATCTGTTGAGAACTATAATATATAATTTATTTTAGTTGCAACTGATCTTATGATCAGGTGGGACCAACAGTTATGATCGGTTAATGTGAAAATCTGATACTATGATCCGTTGGGAAGTACCCATTCAGCCGTTACAGCGTGAAGAGAAAACAAACATACTTACTATTTTTGCAGTGTCCGCCTGGGGCCACAAAATTGTCACACATTCAACCGTCAAGCAGTAGTGTGCAAACATTGCTGTTTCGGATTGAAGGGCAACGTTCTCAGTGAAATTATTTCTTTAATACTTTATTGCACAATAAAAAGTGTACAAAAGGCGGACTTAATGCTAAAAGCATTCTCTACCAGTCAATCATTAGTGAATTACAGGGCATTAAGAGATTTAACATCTAATATCTCAGGTTGACGAGCGCATTTCTTAGCCGCGCAGGATTTTGAATTAATTATGTATAAGTTAATAATATTAGGGCACATAGTACGTAGAACGGATGGCCGATGGGGCCGAAAAGCTCTAGAATGGAGGCCACGGACTGGCAAGCGCAGTGTCGGAAGACCGCCCACAAGGTGGACGGAGGACATAGTGAAGGTCGCAGGAAGACGCTGGATGCAGGCCGCTAACAACCGTTCTTTTTGGAAACCTTTGGGGGAGGCCTATATCCAGCAGTGGACTTCTTGCGGCTGAGATGATGATTATAATATTACTAGTAATCACCATCACTATTGGGTGGTGGTAAGTGCTAAGTGGTGGATAACACACTTCTTGGTCTTCAGCATATAATGATAGATCACCACAGTTTTGGTTGCGATACTAAATTATACTTTTGCCGCTAACTGTACTTACAATAGTTTTCGTATGCGGGACGAATATGCACAAATATTATCGTGCGGGACGAATATGCACAAATATTATCGTGCGGGACGAATAAATACTTTTTAATGGCGTGGGCCAAAAATTCGGGACGAATGTGGCATAAATCATAAGTTCATAACTCTGAGTAGCACTGAACTGATATGGGCAAGCGTGACGCTTACCATCAGGCGAGCGGCTTGCTAGTCTGGTCACTCAATATTATAAAAAAAAACTTACACAAACTTTCGGATTTGTAATATTAACGTGATAAGGAACGTGAAAACCTTGATAGAGCAGTTAAACAACAAACAAACGCATTCACACTCACAGCCCCACACTAAGTTCAAAGACTTTTATCGTTGGTGCATTTACATCACACACACAATTACACCCACAACCAGAAGCACAAACATCCCTTGGGAAGGAATTTGTGCTCCTGCCGGGAATCGAACCCAGGACCCACGGCGCAGAGGGCGGACACCTGTCCACTGCGCCAACTGGGTCGTCAAGTCGTATCTATAATTTAGTTATATCTATATTTTAATTTAGTAACTCGAAATGCTGTTTACCATTCCACCCGTCAAGTGACAGCCTTTCTCGCTCCAGGAAAACAAGCGACTGTCGTTTCCATTTTGATTTATTCGTCCGGATATAACTAAACTACGGATACAAGTAATTCACAATAATACCAATAATAAGCCTGGATACATACACATTTCCTTACGCACGTTCCCACGGAGTTATGAGTGTGTTACGTGCAGATCCTTATGTAAAGCGACTATTAAAATTGTCTGCGTGTATTTCTTTATTGATATTTTAAAATGTGAGGTAAGCCTACTGCCCATTGGCTTAGTTGGGTGCGAGTTCGCCTGCTAAGCAGGGGTATCGGGTTCGATTTCCGGTAGAAACACAAGTTTTCATGAGGAAAATTTGTATGTAAGTTTGATGATTTGTGTCGTGTTTGCCGGACATATTCACATCACATACACAATTAAAACCAGAACCAGAAACACAAATTTTCCTTGGTGAGAAAACTTGTGTTCCCACCGGGAATCGAACCCGATACCTAGAATTATAATTTAGAAGGGGAACGCGCACCTAACTGAGCCAACGAGTATTTCACCTTTTAAGTACTTAATATAATTAATATATTAAGTACTTAAAAGGTTACTTATATTAATTAATGTTCAAGGATGAAGAAGATCTTGCTGTAGATATACCGAATAAATCAGCATACAGGATAAACATGTTAGCTAACAAAGACAGGAAAAATAGCAAAAATATCAGCACCACGATCTCCGCGAATTCTCCAAGCTGTGGGAATACAAAACATTAAGATGGCATATGCCATCCAGACCTCATCTGATGGGTATCAAAGCACGAGATGAGTGAGTTGAGCCGTCGCCAAACGTTACAATGAGTTTGTATGCAGAGATAAGGTCTTATGAATTCTGCGTATGAGGAAATGGAGCTTCTGTGAGAATATAGAAAGCCCCTTGGTTCAGTGAAATAGAAGGTGCTTTTTTACTTACTTTCATTATAATAAGCTACTTGTTAAGAACTTTAAAAAAAACCAGATTCGCTGTCAGTGTTCAGCTTTAGTGTCGTCACTTTATTTTTCGAGGTGTTCCCAGCAAGTCCCGAGCAATTCCCTTTCATTTGACACGCATATTGTAGGAGTGCATCAAAAATAACTTATCCGCCATTTTGGATGTTCCGCCAATTTGAATCTTGAATGACGTCACACTGTTAACTATTCATTGTCATCCAAACTTAACGTAATACAAATTTCAGCTCAATCAGTTGTAGATATCTATTTCTAAATTGAGTTGCAAGACCCGAACAACCATAGTTACGAGAACATACATTGCAAGCTAAATAAAAGCTTGTTAAAGAATTTTCGTGAATTATGGGTATTGAATAACTTATACACCATTAAATTCGTTTAATAGTCGATACATAGATATTGAACAAACACTATAAGTAGGGAGCTCGGTTTTTTTTTTGTCTCCAATACGATTTTACTCAGATCTCATATGATGGTAAGATTTCAGACTTATAGCCCCACACTAAGTTAAATGTATATTGTCGTGGGGCCGCGTAAACACATCACAAACACAACATTCACATCACACCCAGAACCAGAAAGACAAGTGGGTAATAGGATATTCTAGCTACCTATTAGTGAAAGATATTTTTTTAATCGGAGCAGTGGTTTCAGGGATTACCTTTTACAAACAAACTAGCTTTACCTCTTTATAATATTAGTGTAGATTGATTGTATCTTCTTTTTCATGCTCGATAGGCAAGCATTTGACCACAATCTCACCTGAAGGAAAGCGATGATGCATGCTTGCATAGAAGATATTCACTCTTGACTGATAAACTCCAAGGTTATACCATTCGGGGAACAAAGAGGGCAATGAGTTCCACTCCTTTGCAGTACGGATGATAACAGTAGAAGTGAAACGCTTCGAGCGAACTAGAGGTATCTCATTATCAGTGCTCTACTAATCTGCGTACATGATCCAGGAGTGAGAAAGTTTTACTACCACTGCACATACTAACGCATCATCATTTAAAATGCGACATAAAGCCGTTTTCTCTGAAAGTTGATGCCTCAAGTTAAGTACCTAAGTGATAACTTGGAAATGAAATGCAAGAGAGCTTGCATAGGTCACCTGCTACTTTTTAGCTTGATCGCAATCTTTTGAAATGGATACCTGTTCTTGATTTCACAGTTTCACACATTCTTATTATAATTTTTTGGTTATGGCTCCGCAAGCTTTGTGCATTTAGCAACTGTCAAGTAATTAATATTATTTCAAGTATAGCAATTCAGAGAGGCAATGCCGCCAGTATAATGGGAACGCTAACCACTGGTTTCAGCACTTGAGTTATTTATAAGCACCTTGACTTGTAGGTAACTTGGGTCTTTGTTGTATATAGATCGATTCATAATTGGCGGAGATATCGCGTAACATATAAACAAAAAAAAACAACGGGTTGCACTCCGAAGGTGCCGCCAGGAGTTAAAACGTATAAGAAAGGGGAATATTACTTCCTCTCCTTCGTCTTACGAATTATCTGTCTTGCGAATTTTCGATCAGGTCACCTGACACGAGTAAAATTTTTTTTACCCATCCCAAAAAAGTGCACAAAGCCGCTAAAGGACATATCATTAAAAAAAACATACAGTCATATCGAGAACCTCCTTTTTTGAAGTCGGTTGAAAACTATTCCGAAACTAGTCTCTTAACAATCGAGAAAACGACTTTGAGTGAAATCGTAGAGGTACATTCCTTAATATAAGCATAGAAGCCTTTTAAGAATAATTAAACGCAATCAAAGCTTAAAAAAGCCGACTTCACCGCTTTATCTTCGAAACCTTGAACATATTTAATGTATTGCACACGCATTATTGACGATAACTCAAAAATAGGGATCAGATCTTGATCAAATTTCAATGGGACCACATGAAAAGCACCAGCTTTCAAATAATCATCAAAATCGGTTCACAGCGAAAGATGTTATGAGGTAACTTTTGAAGTCGGTCAAAAACGAGAACATCGTCAATGTCACATAATACGCATTATTGACGATATTTCAAGAACTACTGATCAGATCTTGATCAAATTTATATGGGACCAATTGGAAAGCAACATCTTTCAAACTAAAAAATAATTTCGAAATCGGTTCACGTGGTAAAAAGTTATGAGGTAACACACATAAAAAAAAAACAATCGACTTGAGTACCTCCTCTTTTTTTGAGAAGTCGGTAAAAAAGAAGGCAGTTTAATATGTACTCCAGGTTTAAATTGCTAAGCTTGTGTATATTTTTCTTGTAAACTTTCATAATTTGCTTCGATGCATTTACATGTATTAACCTTTTGGCCCAAACAAAGTCGATATGTCATGTAAATCTGAGTCGAGCATAAAATTATCATTTGTATGGTACAAGTCTCACCATATTAACACAGTACTTGTCATCGCTATATGTTAGAAATGTTTTGTATAGAAAGCAACGAGGTTTGACTTTTTACGAGGTGAACTTTAAACTTTCATTAATAACATGAGCACATACGCTTTCACACTCAACCCCGTACTTAGTCTTTAAAGTCTTTATTTTGTAAAACAAGACTAAATTTATCCCTATATTATTCATCATGGAAAGTGAAGATGCGGTCGACGATGGAGTACTAAATTGAATTCAACTAAAAATAATTAATAAATATGTACAAAACTAAATCTATTAGACCGCTGCCAGTTGGGAAATAGCCCAAAATGCTTACAAGACTATATACCAAATCATTAAAAAAAACGTGTTACACGGGAGTGCCGGCAGATGTGAAAACTTGAAAATTTTTCGCTGCGTGGTAGAAAGAGAGGGGGATATTACTGCCTCTCCTTCGTCTTACGAATTTTCCAGCAACGCCACAAACACATAGGCTGATAAGCACATTACCGTCCTTTACGTCGCGCAGTCGGATAAAAAAGAAGACTTGTGTTGCGTTAAAATATCACTTTATTGTTATTATTTAACTTTCTTTGAATATATCGTAAGATATCATAACTTGTGTACGGAAGTTTAAGAATTACTATAGCTTCCATAACAAATTAAACATAACATTCGTAAAAGGTTCGAACGTTGCCGAAATGTTAAAAAGCGTCAAATAATATATACTTATATTTCTTTAACAAAAGTTTTTTTATCTCTGATTGGCTAGCGTTTGACCACTATCTCACTTGTTGTTAAGAAGGGAGGTCGCGTTTTTCCCGACTGCCCGACGCATAGGAAGGTTGTGTGTTAATCAGTGCTCTCTAGACTTGGACACAACACAGAGATTTTGATGATTTTCAACCGACTTCAAAAAAGGAGGTTCTCGATTCGACTGTGTTTTTTTTGTATGTATGTTACGCGATATCTCCGCCAGTCATGAATCGATTTTGATGTTTGTTTGTTTGATAGATTATACTTCAGAGGTGGTCCCATATAAATTTTATCGAAATCAATCCAGCCAAAACCAAATTAAAATCGGTTTTTTAAGCTTTGCTTGCGTTTAATTATTAGCTCAATCGATTTGTATTAGTCTCGCCAGTGTTACTAAATACAAGACAGTAATTGAAATCCAATATGGCGAAAACCAGACGCCATGTTGAATTAATCAAACTATAAATCGATGACATTTGACATTTTGTCTTGTTGTTGTTGTTATAAGGTAAAAGGGCATGGATGAATTAACTCATGTAATTCATTTTCATACTCTCCAAAATGTAGGTAAGCGATAGAATACGTTTTTACTTAAATAATCTCTCTAAGTTCTGTAATTTTACTAGAACATTGGCCTTCAATCAAAATGACAGTGATGTTTACACGCTGAAGGAGTAGAACTCCGTGCCCTCGTCTTTTTTCCGAACGGTATAGTCCGAGAGTCTTCAAGTCAAGAGTGAATAGGTATCTTCTAGGCATGCTACATCTTCGGCGGCATTATCGATTTCCCTTAGGTGTGAATGTGGTCAAATGCTTGCCTAACGAGCATAAAAAAAAACACTAAGCGGCTGAACGACTGGCAATTGGTTGGCCCCTAGGCTGACTTTGCATTACAGTCCAACCAATACAAAAAAGTTTTAGTAAATCTCTTAGTGGTAGGTATATAAAAAAGTAAATCAGAGCATCTTTAGCATTCGTAGCAGTAAGTGACGGTGACGAAGTGACATCCATAGATTCTAAAAGGGAATACCGCTTCGAGCTATTGAAGTCCGCCTACTGGGACATACGTGACTGCTGAATGCGGTTATACTGTTATTCTTGCACCTGTTTCAGCTCAATAAGGTGATACTGTATTCTGTATGTGACTTTACGTCACGTTGTTTTTTTGATAGAATTAAAAATGTGTATTTCTTTCTCGCTTAAAATGTGTAATAGATTTCTAGTAAAGTATTCACCATTTAACTCTGATTTGACTTTACTTTCACTGAACCATGAGTCTAACTTGACTGTAATTTTTACTTATTTTCGACCTATTTTACTGAAATAAATTATTTCCTATTTACATCGCTTTGTAAAAAATAAAGAAGAACTGAATACCTCGCGTATTTTAAAAAAATGGCTGAAATATGTTTTTTTTACGTCTTAAAACTCCGTATCTCCGCCATTATTTAAAAAATCCGTGTTATTATTGAACCTGCTCACAAAATGAGAACCAGTTGAGAAATGCAATCAGCAGACGAGAACAGCCGGACATCTGGACATACAAAAGCTCGCGCTCGGCCTATAATATAATAATGTATAGGTCTATACATATGTGTTAAAAAAATAATACTTAACCTATATATCTCAAGCATATTCGCTATTCGTATGCCTTTGATTATATATATATATATATATATATATATATATATATATATATATATAATACATTATAGCAGTGTTTTTTTTATAACATTTTTTTAAACTTATACTATTTTCTTTTACTTTCTGTGCTTATAGGCAAGCTTTTTACCACTGCCTCATCTGATAGAAAGTGACGCTGCGGCCGAAGATAGATCGAGCTTGCCTAAAGATACCTATTCATTTTAGTCTTGAAGACACCCAGATTGTACCGTACGGGTAACAAAGACTTATTTGTCATTTAATAATAATAAAGTTTATTTCCTTGAAAAAGGTACAGCATGTGGTTCAGATACATGTTAACAGATACAATATTTATTGCCTAACTACGGGCCAATTGCCTATATTTCCTAAAACTAAACTAAAACTATGTACAGCAAAGAACTAAGTTACCTACAAGACATCGAGCTTATAGGTAACTCAAGTGCTCAAGCCCACTACCAGTGGGTAGCGTTCCCATCATGCTGGCGGCAATGCCTCTCTGAATTGCAATGCTAGTACGTTGAGCCAAATAAGTGCCAGCATTTTGATCACGCGTCGCTTCAACCAGGCGCTCTGATATATTTATTTACAAGGATATTGTTTTCCAATGAGTCCCAAACTAGGCCGAGGCCTGTGTCTTGGGATTCAGAGTACGTATTACTAAACACAGAGAATTATAGTTGTGTACCACTGTCTAATTACGTGTAAGTACAATTCTATACCAAGTAACATAAAATTTTAGTTGTTAGTTTAGGTGTGTGTGTGTGTTTATGAATATATTTGTGTGTGTATGTTTGTGAGTTGTTAAGTTGATTAAGGGCGATAGATAAATAAATCATTTATATTTAATCACACAACACTGACAGCAAACAAGGCCCTTGTTTTCTCGTCAAACATTTTAATTAAATATCTCATATCTGTCGAAAATTTCGTCACAGAAAGGGCATCAGTGCTTATTAAAAGTAAAAGTAAATGTAATTGTATCTTTTACTTCGCACACGACTGTAGTAAAAAGGTATTTTATATCAATTCCGATATTATTTCAAAGGCACCGCCGTATGTGTAATAACAGTGGCGGATCCAGGATTGTCGTTTGGGGGGTTTTGTTGCCGCTACCCCGCGCCCGCGCGGTAGTGTTTGTGCTTTTGAGAGAGATTTATTCATTCATTCATCTTTGTATTAGCTGGTCAGATTTTTATGAAATTTGGGATAATTTCAGTCTGGATTGTGTTATAAAAATGTATTGAAATATATTTTTTTTCTATTAAATACATTTTTAGAAAAAATAAATCACTGAACAATCGACGCTCCCATACAGAATAAGTGTCGTCATTAATATTTGCACTCACACATGTAAATAAACTAATTAAGTAGTGGGGCGCGTCATTTCAGCTTGGACGAGCTCTACCCTTATTCCTCTTAGATAACTATATTAGATAACCAGTATATTACAGCGACTTAAGCCTATGAAAAATAAACATAACAGTTATAAAATTAAAATATAAGCACACTTATCCACTTTTAAAGCCATATAATAAGATTCAATAGTTACTGAAACCAGCATCGCGATAGCCTTTCCAAAAAGTAAGCCGTTTTTAACTTAATTTAAGTTATTTAATAATTGTTCATGGGCAGAGATAGCATTCAAAATAAAATTACAACGGTAAATGTGTAATTTTAGCAATTCGGACAACTGATATTAAAATAACGTTGCATTGGCTTGAATGGCACTTAACAAGCTTGTTTTAATCAAGTTTTAATGCTTACGCAATTTAAAAGTATATATATTTTTTTTAATATTTTAAGGCTATCATTGATACGCCATATTTAAAGGCATACATATTCTTTCTAGGTATATCTAGTCTATCGGTTTTTTATCGGATAATTTTCGTATGTGTGCCAAGCAAAATAAAGATCTATCACCTTCCCCATTCTGTCATCGGTCAAGCAGACTAGCTAAGCGACACCGCTTTATGGTACACTTTTCATAAATGCAGACGAAGCGTTTTGCTGCCACACTTATTGTGCGAACCGCAAAGGAATGGAACTCCTTGCTAAATCGTATTTCCTGATAAGTGCAATATAATATAAGACTTATAAACACGAGTGAATAGTTTCTTCCAGGCAAAATGCCTGCCTATCAGAGATCAAAAGTATTTCCAAAAATACAGAATATCTTTGTGCCTAGTAAAGTTTAAAAGCATACGTGACAAAATTTAATGAAACCCTTATCCTCAAATTAAAATAAAATTTAAAAACAAACAAAGCTAAAAAAAAAAAATTATGTTCGGAACCCATGATTAGATTCAATGAAATACGCATTATTGAGGTTAACTCAAAAACTATTGGTCAGATCTTGATCAAACTTAAATGGGATAAAATAGGAGGCACCACTTTTCAAATAAAATAATTCAAAATCAGTTCATCCAGAAATAAGTAATGAGGTAACGCATAAAAAAAATGCAGTCAAATTGAGAAACTCCTTCTTTTTTGTGAAGTCGGTTAAAAATAGATATAACCAGTCCACATTTTCGCTGATAAATATATTTAGATAATCATCCCTTTGAAATTGAAATAAAATTTATATATTTATCAGCAAAAATAATCCTTAAACACTATAAAGATGCACATATTAATGAACATATTATTATTACAAAAAATGAAAAAAAATGTTATAATTCGAACGCCGGCAGGCTCCCGATCGTAACATGGAGATAGTCGTCAAACGTATCTTGAAAAAAAAAAGAAAATTAAATGGAAAACAGCAAGGAGTTGATATAATCAGCACTATAAATGAACTTAAAGAGAACGTTTACGTTTGTATGGTCTGCCATTTAAAAAGGCATTTTTAAGAAGATAAAAAATATTTTTATATTTTCTTAAGCGGCTTATGATAAAAGGTAAAACATCTATTAAGGAAACATCAACTTTCTTCACAAAAACGACCCTATTTAGTTCCTTATATTAAAGATATTAAAAGTTGGTCATCTCTCGAGGTAAGATGCACTTTATTACAAGCAGATATAATCTTAAGTGATGCGTTTTATGCCTTTTATGCAAAAATACTCGCAAATGTTGCTACAAAATGTTAAATTAAATATTTCAAAGTCTTTGCCAAGGATTACCGGCTATGTACGGTCAGAAAATGTATCGAAAACAAAATTAATTGTAGTCTTGCTGCGAAAGCTCTCGACGTTTTAATATTTTCTAAAAAAAAATATTCTTAGGATAATCCTACTAATATTATAAATCCGAAAGTTTGTGTGTTTGTTTGTTCCTTCTTCACACTTTAACGGCTGAACGGATTTGGATGAATTTGGAATGTACATAGCTTATACCTAGGATTAACACATAGGCTTCTTTTAAACTTGATACTAGCGGACAAAGCTGCGGGCACGGCTAGTGTTTTATAATGGTGTTAAAGTTGTACCAGTAATAGTATGGACACCATGCTATAAAAAAGAAAAACTATAAATTAAGATGTCTTTTGTAGAGTTCTTTTGTGCTTGATTGGCAAGCATTTGACCACTATCTCACCTGGTGGAAAGTGACGTAGCGGGCGAAGGTATAAAATGCTTGCTAAGAAGATACCTATTCATTCTGGGACTCCCAGATTATACCGTTCGGGGAACAAAGACGCAGGCAATGAGTTCCATTCCTTCGCTGTGCGGATGTTGAACGTAAAAGCGAAACGCTTCGAGCGAACTAAGTATGTCGACTATTAATGGATGACGTTTGATAGTTTGTCTTGTTGATGATCAAAAAATTGCACAGAATAAAATAAACTTCATAAAATTATATAAAATTCTTGTAAGAACCTATAATTTTATCATTTTCTGATACAAAAAAAAGATTCCAAGTTCTCGTTGATTAGATTTTAAAAAGTCTAACAGTTTATCTTTATCTGCTGACCCTCCACAATGATTAATTTACCATACATACAAATGTCTCTGTCCAGCTTGAAAGTGAAAAACGCTCAAGACGCAAGCTTTTGACAAATTGCTTAATTTTAACTGGAAATTCAGCATTCAAAGAAAAACACGAGCTTTGAGAGAAAGTCCAACTTGTCTTTGTCATTATATGTCACCCGAGTCATGTCAAAGTGACGTTTCTTGTCATTGTGATCAATCACTTGACCTCTTTTAAACACAAGGAAAGGGCATAGCTTTCGTGTTCTACATTTGCTGATGAGTTCATACACATATTTTACAAACTTTTATTTCACCTGTGTTATCTGACGGTCTGTAATAAATTTGCAAGCTAAATTAGACCCACAAGGAGTTTTGCCGCGAAAATGAAAAAATGGCGTTGTTGATTTTGTATAATTTTCCAAAACCTGTGATTCTTCGAGTGTTCATATGTAATAATGGTAGATTATTCACTGTTAATACTTAGTTAATGTGACTCTTTCACTTGACTTTGACTGTGACTTGTGACAAGGACTTTTAATGTGAAATACACTTGAAATATATTATTACTTGACACTGGCTTAATGTACAAGATTGTGAAGCCAAAATAGAAGAAAAATCAAATAGACCCACTTCTATTGGACTCAAATTTTAATTTGTTGTGCTCATGTATTTACGGTGACAATACAATGATATACCATGGAGCTGGTCTGATAAATGAGACGGAAGATGGCTATAGGAACTTCTGAAGAGTATAAATGCAAAAGTAACTCTGTCTTTCTATTATGCTTTCACGCCTAAACCACTGAACAGATTTTAATGACATTTGGTACAGAAATAGACTAAAGCTTGGGAAAGGAAATAAGCTACTTTTCATCCCGGGTCTCAGACTTACGCGGCGCGCAAGTTATCAATAAATGAATGTTTATCATAAGTCACAACAGGCCACAGATTAACTAACAACACCCAAGCACACCAACACTGTCTTGTCAATGTCACTTGCTCCAAAATGGGTCTATTATGTGCTCACGTAACACAACAATGCAACACCATCGATGAACATAATTAACATCTTGACGTAACGAGTACAGTAATGGAGATGATTATCACGATGGTTAAACGAAACCGTTATGGTATCTTCTAGTTATTGAAATTGTATACACGTAGGTAAATACATTATCTCTAGGTAATGTAGGTACGTCAATCTGTTTGAATGGTAAGGCCATGCTTTGTAAAGTAATCTTGTAATATTTGATTATAATGATTCGATCACACTTACAATAAGTTCGATGACTTAGGTCGTGGGTGCTGGAAACATTCACTTCACACACACACTCACAACCTGAACCAGAAATATGAATTTTCCTTATAGAGAAAACTTGTGTTCCCGCCGGTAATCAAACCCGATACCCCTGCTTAGAAGGCGAACGTGAAATTTAAATGCTTTTTGGCTAGATTTTTTTATATAATTAACGTCACACGTCCCCCTAACACTGTTACGGTAGATGACGGGGACGTGTGATGTCATCTACTAATCTACTCTGACTTTCTAATTCTTCCTTACTATATATCACATATTATGCTGGTGGGGTCAGCCTTCCTAATATTTTCTTTCTACTTCACTCTGTCCTGGACGTCTGACACAATTTCGTTAAAAAAAAATCCTTTTTGACGTGATAACGTCTTATAAATCGATGAACACCGGCTGCACGCACGAAAAAGTGTCACGTTCCGCCTGAGCCTGAGCATACAAGCGAAAGCGCAGAACAAACGATATAGAGGCACGATCGGCCTAAGCGTTCGTCTTATGACGTTATCACACATAAAAAAATCGTCCGTAAACCGACTTTACAGACAACCATTTTTTATTTATAAAATCATTTCTCATAAAAGTCATTTATAGAAATAACTCCGGAAATACTAATTAATACCTATAAACACTATGCAATGAAATAGACGGTGTAAAACTGTCATAAAACTAATAGGCTATTTCACAAAATGATTCAAACAACTACAATAATATGACGAATTTTAACACAGACAATAAAATAATAAGCAACTGCAATAAAGCGTGACATTTATTGGACTTCTGAATTTTGCTATGTACCTGGGCACCATAAAAAAAACTATTAATTCACTAATTTTATGATGAAAACCGAAGGATAAAATAAAAAATTGTGTAAGAAAAAAAGACCGTAAAGATACACGATAGAAGTGTTTTTTTTTTGTTATTTATCACAGTTTACCCACACCACTTTTCGTCACACAAAAAGGATCATAATTTCAGAGCTTTCCCATAAAAAAATATTCAAAAAAAATAGCTTAGAAGGCTAAGATTGTAGAATGACTGTGTAAGTAATATAATAGGTTAAGATTTACTTACAATTATTATATTTTTTTCGATTTTTATAACATTATTTTTATCGACCTTCATTTCTTAGTTCGATAATATTTTGGTTCTACGGTTTTAAATAGTTTTTACAGCATTTGTACATATGTTTTCGGAGTAACCGTTTATTTAAAAGTATTTTTTTTTTCGATTCTGGAACATAATTGTGAAAGAGATGATTTTTTTTTTACGTGGCATTTTCAGCATCATTATATATAGTGATCTAATACGTTTGGCAACGGCTAACATAATCAAAGCCTCCTTGGTGGTGTAGCAACAATTTTTGGGAGTTCTGCCGCGAAAGCGAGAAAATGGCGTTGTCGATTTTGTATAAATTTCCAAAAATTGTGATTCGGTTGTAAATGTGTGATATAATAATGATGGAACCCTTACTAATTCGTGAACGTGCCTGCGTGTCGGCATATCATTCTAAGTTGAAAAACGTCATTTTCGTTTTCACTCCAAAACTACAACAGAAATTCTACTAAAGCTTCTACCACTTTACGTACGGCACAAAAATTGGTGCAGCCGTTTGAGCGTGAAGAAGTAACAAACGTACAAACACAATCACAATATTTCAGCGTTTATAATATTAGTGTGATAAGTTATAAGCTTCAAATATATAATAAGCAATTATTAAATTTAACATTGGCTAAATGAACAAAAACTGCGGAGCCAAATAAAAAAATACCATTGAGTAATTTCAAAAAATATTAGCCTGTCATCGTCGTCTTAGCAAAAACTCAGGTTCCTGTATGAAACAGGCTCATTACCTTTGTTCCCACGATGCTAACGTACAAAGGCACATCTGTATGCACCATGCGCCCACGCAGCGGCTCTTTGCATCTATTGCAGGGCTAACCAACGCAACGTAGCTATCTGAATCTAATGTAACAACGTTACTTTTTATTATTATTGCTGTCTTTCTGAGGTAATAAGGGAATATAAGAGCTCCATTTCAACACAATTGTAGTACTCTTTGTCAACCTTATAAGATGTTTCGAGATGATACAGATTACTATCATCTCTCGTCTTGTTACATTTAACTTATATGGAAATGTAATTAAATAAAGGATCGTATATATGCTCTGTATCGTACTCAACGGGGTTCTCTATCTATTCGCATAATATCATTAGCCCTAATTTTTACGCGGCATAACCATATTTATTTATTCATCGCACAATTTAGCTGTACATCTGAGACTTAATAGAATAATCTAGAGTCGACACGTGACCAAAATGCTGGATTGTATTTTGCTCAGCAATTAAGTCTCGCTGTACAACGAGGTAATGCAGCCAGCATTTTGGGCACACTGCTGACCAATAACTATTTGTATTAGGTAAGTAGTCTATTTATGTTATTAATTATACAATGTAATAGGCTAAATGCATATTCTTACAAGCTCAATAATAACGTACCTAATCTATTGAAATCGGATCCAGGCAAAGAAATATGTAGGTATGTATAATAACTTTATGACATGGAAAATTATGCCAATGAACGGTCACCACTCAACGGTATCGTATTATGGATGTAGTCACATTGCGACTATGTCAGCCCTATTGGCACACACCTATACTGCATTTCTACTAAAGTTTTTGATATTGACGTACAGAGCTATAGCTGTATCGCTTTCGGGTGCAGAATGCTCTGAAATACGCCAGCTAATAAATGTTAAACCAAATTTCACATACACCTATACAATGTTAAAAATAATGTTTAAGTGACAGCCCTACGGAGCTCGTTAACCGTGCGCCTGCGCAGCTCCCACCCGCGGCCTTGCAAGGACGTATTATATTATGTAAGCAGTAATCCACTTGTACTGAATGCCACTGAACAATAACGTATAAAAACACTGCCTACTGATTTTGTACATTGTATTATGATTAATTTAATGTTTGGGTTTTGTTTGCTTATGCGAACTATTAATTTTAAGGCACATATTAGGTTGAGTTCAATAATTTACTAGACAAGATACTGCAACACAACTTAGAGATCTCGCTTGATTACATCGAATGCGAATTCCATATCATGCTTTCATATGACGCTTTCACACTCACAACCCTACACAAGTTCGATGACTTGTCGTGGATGCTGGAATCATTCACATCACACCTAGAACCAGAAACACAAATTTCCCTTAGAAAACTTGTGACTCCACCGGGAATCGATCATAATACCCGTTGCTTAGAAGGCGAACCCGCACTCAACTAAGCCAAAAGGCAGTTATTATGTTTCACATCGTCATAACTAACATGAGCTAGTAACAGAATCAATAAGATAAATATACTGTTACTAAATCTCAAGATGTAGGTATTTGTTTTATGCAAGAAAAAATCTTTTATTCAGAATCAAAGCCTCTTTAGTTTAAATGTCAAAATGTAATACGATGTTATTATAATTCATTATACATAAACACTTGAAGCTTTTACAAATACTGCAGTCAAACTTGCAGAAGAATTGCGTAAAAGTTCCTCAATTTCTTATATGGGTTAGTAATGATGACAGAGCGAAAACATAATGTTTGTGGTGAAATAGATCTTCGAATTTTAATTTAATTCAACGTTAATGATACTCATATCCTCGCTGTATGTAATTTAAATGTAGTAGGAATTCAGTTTTTAATGAGAATTGAGAAATAGTGGTGCAAAGCTTAAAGCTTCTTTCCTTGCTTGTTGCTTAATTTCGTGCTGGGTTATTTTTTATTGTGCATTTCTCAATGATACAATCTTATTAATATTGCTTGAGAATTTATATTTGAATGATGACGACTGCAGTGTACAAGAAACTACTAATAGGTACCGAAGAATTAAGGATTTTAAGAAGTAATTATGGAATTATCAGCTCTGTGCCAAAAACATCGGATATTTCGGGCACTCGAGAATACCTCATTGGTATACGCTGCAAGAAATTTATGACGGAGATTAAGAGAAAAAATATCATCGTTTTAATAATTTAACACTTTCACACTTACAGCCTCACATTAAGTTCGATGATTTGAGTCGTGGGTATCGGAAACATTCACATCACACCTGGAACCAGAAACACAAATTTTCCTTTAGGAGAAATGTTGTATCCGGGAATCGAACCCAATACCCAATAATAGCCCCTGCTTAGATGGCGGATGCGGGCCTAACCCAATGGGCAGTTCCACAATAACAATTGTTTTAAAAAATGATAAATTGCTTGTTTTTTAAACAGGTATGACAGTTTGTAACGTTTTTGAATGTAGTACAGAATGTAGTATAATGTAGAGCTATGACATTTAAATTTATGACCAGATGCTGTTTTCTCTTGCCATTCATTTTATATACAATGAAATTCCAGTCACCTGCAATTGCACCTTGCAAATTGCAAAAAGAACTAAAAGGTCAAGTTCGCTTAAGAAGTCATTAACGCCTTCATTGAAAAAGACAAAGTTATTTATGAACTTATCGCTGAAGATATCATCAATCATCTGGTAGTTTAGTAATGTATATCACACGTATTTTTTGCGTTTAATGTATGTAATGGACTGTGACGTAGAGGTTGTAAGCCGGCGTGAAATAGCTAGTCGCTAGGGTGGGAAATTTGATGATTGTTAACATGTATTTATTTGATTTTGTTTTTATAGCATTGACTATGGTAGGTAGGACTAAAGCAGTAATTTTGAAAAGGAAAATTATCGCACGAGACGGCGATTGAAGCCGCGGCCATAAGGTGTCATACCTTATTGCTTTAACCACTGAGCTAGTCAAGCCCTACCTGAAGCGACGAAATTATCCTATCCCTATTATGTTTACGTATTATGGAGACGTTTTGTTTTTTATTCAAGATAGGCAACCATTTCACCATCTCACCAGATGTTAAGTTACAATGCGGTCGACGATGGCGCACGTTTGCTTACAAAATGCCTATTACTATCAACTTGAAGACACCAAGATTGTACTTATCTGGGAACATAGACTTTGGCAAAGACCACTTTTACAGTGCGCTTAATGAATATGGAATCAAAACGCTTCGCACAGATGTGAGAAATATCCACCATAAATCGGTAGCTCAATGTATGTCTGTCTGGTGGTCGCAAGATGGTCGGATAGAGGAATTAGATTATAATAGTTGTTTATTTCCTATTCATTCCCCTTTCCTATAATCATTATTTTCCAGAGATGTCTTTTCTGGGTCCATTTTGTTCCAATTGCAGTGTTATTTTAAATTCAGGAATTATTTGAATAAGTAAACTTACCCAATCCGCAGATGAGGTAGGTCGGCGGCGGCTTCAGCACGGACCGCGAGTACGCACACCTGACAGTCTCCAGCGCCCGGGGTGCTCCGGCCACCAGCAGCACCCCGGGAGACACGTAACCCGCGTACCGAAGCTCCGCCGTGGCTGCCGCGAGAGCACCCGCCCACCAGCATTTTGCATTTGCTGCGAGGAAACTCTGTGGAAGAAGAAAGTAGAATTGTATTAATTGTGTTTTATTGTTGTTTTATTGTTGGCTCGACAAAGGAAATCATTGCAATTTTTTTATGCTTGGCATTCGACGACAATCACACCTGATGGAAAGCGTAGATGTAGCATGCTTGCCTAGAAGATTCCTATTTACTCTTGATTTGAAGAGTCCCAGATTATAACGTTCAGGGAGCAAAGACGAGGGCGATGAGTTCCACCCCTAGCAGTACAGATAGTAAACGCTTCGAGCGTATTGGAGGTATATATATATATATATATATATATATATATATATATATATATAATTCATATATTAACATTTAATGTATGATAAGGATCGATAATTACGAACAATATAACAGATAATAATATTGTATTAGATAGATATGTCTACCATAGATCTATGCCTTCCTTTTATGAAAGAAGACTATCGATTGAATACCAATCAGATACAAACATTCAATACCTATTTGGGACAAAGATCATTGATTCAATACAATCTTGATTTGATATCTAAATGTAAGACTTGTTAGAGAAGGTCAGTCTTTATAAAAATCTAATGCCCGCTCAAAACCAAAGCGGTATAATACGATACAAGACGATAGTTTAATAAAACCGGCCAAGTGCGAATCGGACTCGCGCACGAAGGGTCCCTGTACCATTATCTATAAAAAAATCAAGTTTGTTGTATAGGAGCCCCCCTTAAATATTTATTTTATTTTATTTTTAGTATTTGTTGTTATAGCGGCAATAGAAATACATCATCTGTGAAAATTTCAACTGTCTAGCTATCACCGTTCTTGAGATATAGCCTGGTGACAGACGGACGGACGGACAGCGAAGTCTCGGTAATAGGATCCCGTTTTAACCCTTTGGGTACGGAACCCTAAAAACTAAAACTTGACTAATAAGAATCCATTAAATAAAGAAAGAAAAAATAATTTTATTGACACAACAACTGTACACAACAACAAAAACTAAAGTTTTGTCCCAGTACCCAACTTAGCAAAACATTTAACCTGACTAAGTAAATGGTTTCATAATATTATAAACACAACAAATGTACTATTTTCTACTCAAGTCGATTGTATTTTTTTTTTCTGTTTGTTTCCCCATAACTTCTTTCCACGTAAAGCTATAAAAATAATTCTTAACCTTTTGGTATTTTTAAGTCTCATATGATATATTCAGTATTAAAAACAGTGGTTGATTTGTCTATGCAACTGAGTCTGGGCCAAGGAAAATAATTTGGTCAGAGCTTTTAAAAATTGTTTCAAAGCATGATTAGTAATAATATGACGTCAAAACTATTAGAACACTTATCCATCCATACATCTCAAACACATCTTAGTCCTTGACCATTGCGATATGGCATTTCGCATTTCACAACGACCTCTTTAACTTGCGAAACGAGAGTAAGGAGTTAAGGTTATCGGAAATTAAGCAGTATGTAATGTATAATACATTCGTTAAATTTCATACGTCAAGACTTTAATGTATTTTTAGAGTTCCTTTTGAGGTCAAAGGAGAGAAAACTTTAAAAGATCTCTTGGTTGACCGTAAGCCAAAACCATTTTTCTCAGGATGGAGATATCAAGTTGAAATTTAAAGCTTCTAAGACAAAGTAATGAAAAAATACTATATTAATACAAAAAAATACTATATTAGAGATACTAATATTGGCGACATTGTGGCCGTCCCAGAAACGGTGGAGTAATCATAATAATAATAACATCAGTTCCTTGTAATCAAAATTGGGCAGCTCAAGCATTGAGCAGGGATTCTAGGAAGATTATGGGGGGGACCTTTGCCCAGCAGTGGAACACAATAGATTAAAAAAATCCGCATATATAGGGGTTTGGCATGCGCATATAAAAAAAACCTGTGGGGTACTTTATATTCCTAGATCTATGAAGTTTGGTAATAAGCAAGGCCTCAAGGCGTATTACCATGTAACGAATAAAAATTTGTTGTTTATTCCGGAAAAGCGGTCAAAAATCTTTTTATTTTTAGAACTGTTGTTCTGAATAAGCAAGCATTTAACCACTGGCAAGTGATGATGCCAGAAGTGTAGCATGCTTGCCTAGAAGATACCTATTCAGTGTTGACTTGAAGACTTGCTGTGTGCAACCTGAGAATCGATTCCCGTAACGAACGAACTTCATGTAATTGAGAGACGAGACAAACATAGGGTTCGCTTGATGGCTTGATAAATTATCCATTAACAGGACCCTGTTTATTGTTATAGTTAATTTATAGTAGTCTTATAACAGCTTTTATTGCTGAGCTTTTTAAAGTACCTATCCCGCAGTGCTGATTAAGAAATATTTATACACAAGGCGAATGTACGAGTATATAAGGATATTGTGTGAACTGGCGGTTGGCGGTATCGGGTTCGATTCCCGGCGGGAACACAAGATTTCTCCTTAAGGAAAATTTGTGTTTCTGGTTCTGGTTATGAACTAGGTACAGATCTATATCCTAAATAGCGCGGAAAATAAAAAGGTAAGGATTTTTTTTACCGTCTTCCCAAAAAAGGTGGAGGTACTCAAGTCGACTGTATGACTATTTTTTTGTATGTGTGTTACCTCATAACTTCTCTCCACGTGAGCCGATTTCGAATTTTTTTTTTTAGTTTGAAAGATGTTGTGTTTTTATTAGTCCCATTTAAATTTGATCAAGAATTGATCAGTAGTTCTTGAAATATCGTCAATAATGTCTATTTTGTGACGAATAATGCGTACTTTGACGATATTTCGTCACAAAATCGGGTAAACCAGAACGGTTTACCCGACTTAAAAAGTTACCTCACAACTTCTTTCGTTGTGAGCCGATTTTGATAATTCTTTTTTTATTTGAAAGCTCAAGCTTATTTGAAGGATCAAGGTTCCGATAATAAAGCGGTGAAGTCGGTTTTTTTAAGCTTTGCTTGCGTTTAATTATTTTATATACACTTTTTTCCTCTAAACTCACTTTCTCACTCTTAGGTGTTTTCACAAAGAATGAATGCTGATACAGTAACAGAAGAAAGTACTGATTCTCACCAACTCTAAACCAACAAGAATGAATCAAAATAGGCAATCAGTATCAACACTTCTATAATTAAACTGCCGGATGGTAATAGAAATCTCGTCAATGATATAAAGAGCAAATAACAGGCTAGGAATAAATTACAAGAGGTAGGCTATAATGCAGGCTGGAGGCGGTAAAAAGTGTTCAAATCATGCTCCAAGCCGTTTTGAATCGTAGACATTTTCTCCTAGATAGGTGCATTAGTATGTTCATTCCTATATCCAATAGGTGTAGTTCATTCCTATATCTGCTAGTACAAGCTGGTAAAGTCGCTTTTTGAATGCGGTGAACGGGTTTACATGTGCACCTTCAATAGTAATCATTGTTTTGCCATAGTTCGTTCGTAAATATCACACTTATATCCGAAAGTTTGTATGTATATGTGTAAGTATGTTTGTGTTCTTATCACGCCGTAACGATTGTACGGATTTGGATGAAATTTGAAATAGACTCTAGACTTTGACTGTGACTAGGACTGGTTTTATGAAATACTTTTACTAACTTGAAAAATCATAGATTTATGAACCCAACTTTTCTCCACAAGGGAAAATCATGTTTCTGATTTTTTTTCTGGGTGTTTGAGTGATTAGAATGTATCAGGCACCCTCTACGCACTTAATTAAACTTGTGTGATTAATTACTTTTGCAAGGTGATGATCGAGAATGTTCTTAGCCATGTTTAGTGAGAATTATTTGATGAAGTAATAATTTTAAAATTTTGTATTGCACTTGTCATCTAAATACGTCTAAATTACAGATATCTCTTTTTTATCCACACACTCACAAACAATCGAGATTGTTTGGAAATCGAACCCGATATCCTCTTACACAGACGCGCAAGCAACTACGCATCGCTTGGCTAGTGGTCAGGAAGATCATGTAACAGGGAAGTTTATAACATACATATTACAATATTTATATATATAATATGATATATATAACTGCGGAACGTTTGTCTATTATGATCACTAATCCTCGTGATAATAGCTATTAAAGACTAGAAGACTCGGTGATGTAAGAAAAACAATAAATGTTATATATTATCATAACTTGTTATATTTTATGTGAATACAGTTAACGTATTTCCATTATATTCCGCTATAAAATAAGTTAAGTCTATTTTATATTTGAACTACAGGGAAAATAAGGAAATTGGAACACATACTCACACTAACACAATTTACGTAAATATTCCAAAAGGTAAGGTAACAATCCAAAAATATATTGAAAATAAGGGTAGCATCAAAATAAAGGAAGCACAACACTACGCGAATACTTTTTGTGCAGTTACATTAATGTTTTAAAACTAAGCAAAAATGTATGCACGAATCGAGATTCGAACTCGCAGCTACGGATTACCATTACCCGTCTCATTAGTAGCTTGTTGAGTGTACTTGTCAGTAGCATTGTAGCTTGTTGAGTGTACTTGTTCTTAGTTAGTTATCTTTTACTCTAAAACATCAAGATAGATTTACTTTTATGTAATATTTGATGTACAAAGTTTTTACTTTGGCGTCGTAATTTTCCTTAACAGATGGTTTTTCGTATATTTATGGTTCAAATTTGTTTGTCTGGATTGTGCTGACTATCAAACATTATTTCATAAGCGAAACTAGTCTTACACTTTTCATTAACTAGGGTCCATATAGGTGTGTAAATATTGTGATATTATATAAAATATTAATCAATAATTTTCTAATTAACATAAACTATTTTTACGAACTGTTTTCAACCGACTTCAAAAAAGGAGGTTCTCAATTCGACTGTATATTTGTTTTTTGAATGTATGTTACGCGATATCCCCGCCAATCGATTTTGTTGTTTTTGTTTGGTAGAGTATACTTTAGATCTGGTCCCATATAAATTTTATCGAAATTCGTCAAGTCAAAACCGAAATATAAGCGATGCAGTCGGCTTTTTAAAGCTTTGCATGCGTTTCAATTATTTATAATTAACATAAACTATTTTTAGATTCTTGTTTTAACTTTTACATATTTTTTTTCGTGGTATATAGTGATGTTCCTTCTATATCCTCAGTGAGAATTCCTCACACGGTTATAAAAAAAACTCTTAAAATTGTGGTAGTCGGAACTCTCATGAAAGTCAACGACGCCAATCAAACTCGGGTCAAAGAATCAATCGATTCTCACTCAGCCAATAAATACGTCAAAGTTTTTGTTCGACAGTGAACAATCGCATAAAATGCGGTTGATTGATGTGTGGAGAATTGAAAATATTCTATTTATCAAAAGAAATCTTTGCAAAACGGTGTGAAGGGAATAAATCGATTTGGTTATCTCATCGCATCAAAAAAAAAAACTCATCGCGATAGGAGACGGACAACAAATAAACGCTTTCACACTCACAGCCTTACAATAAGTTGGACGACTTGTGTCTGACTGAAACACTCACATCATACACACGGTCACGACCAGAACCAGAAACACACATTTTCCTTGGGGAGATAACTTGTGTTCCCTCCGGGAATCAAACCCCTGCTTAGAAGGCGAACGCGTACTCAACTGGCACAAAGTTAATATGGTTTGTTTATATCTTTAAACGTAATAACCAGTCCTGCTTACTAATACAAAGTTTGTAATTTAATGGACAAACGACTCAATCGTAACTAAATGAAAATATAGAATAATACATATTTTATTTTCTCTTTTGACTAAATAATTAAACGCAAGCAAAGCTTAAAATAACCGTCTTCACCGCTTTATCTTCGGAACCTTGATCAGATTTAAAGTATTAAACACTCATTATTGACTATAACTCAAAAACTAGAGATCAGATCTTGATCAAATTTCAATGGGACCACATGAAAAGCACCAGCTTTTGAACATCAAAATATCGCAAATCGTTGCTAACAAACAAAACTTTGGATTAAATTCTAAGACATCAAGGCAAACCACCGAACTAAATTCCGTCCACATACCTACCAGGGTAAACCACAAATTGATGTCATCCGTCACTCTACCGGGGTCTTGACCTTTCAGTGACGTCATAACCGAGATTGGGTAGAGCTTTAATGATAGTCGCAAAAGTTAATACCTTGTAAACGAAATAGTGATTTTTTCCACTGGTATGCCTGATTCCCTAGTAGTTAGTTCCCGGTTTTCCTAGATTTTTCTACCTCCCTGGTTAGGATTATAGGAACGCTCGTTGGGAAAATAATCTCCCCACTCCCCAGAGTATTATATGAGGAAAATAAATTACCTCCGGTAGAGTGCAAAAATAAACGCAATAATCGAGCGTTATATAATTTTTAATTAAACTTATAAGGTACTTGATGACGTTGAATAGGTCATGGAACTAGTGAGAACTACGCATGGGTAATCACATATACAATACAGTCGTAAGTTAAAGAAACAGTTTTCATTACATTACACGTAATGATTCTCTGGGACTCACACGGGAACAGCTATCAAACCATGACGGTTCTTTTTAAGGAATCGCAAAGAAAGGTTCCCACGATAACTTTTTCTGTGAGGAAGTAGAGGAAATTGTGTATCTTTATTTGTTTTGATATCTTGTTAAGTATCTGTTTATTTAGATAAGGAGTTTTTATTTGAGAATATTTTTATGCTGGATAGGCAAACATTTGACCGCTATCTCACCTGATGGAATGTAACGATGCGGCCGAAGATGGAACATGCTTGCCTAGAAGGTAGCTATTCACTCTAGATTTAAAGACTCCCAGATTGTAGCGTTCAAGGAACAAATACACAGGCAATGAGTTCCACTCATTCGCAGTACTTATGATAAAATGAACTGGAAGTATGTCAACATATGGACACATGTACACAGATGGACACAAATTATCCTTAGGGTGAAAACTTGTGCTCCCACCGGGAATCGAACCCGATATAGGGATATCGGGCAAACTTGCATCCAACTAAGCCAACGGGTAGTTTATAATGTTTGATAATAATATGAGGTTGAAAATCTTAATAGCAAGTCATATTAAGCAAGGGAAATAAGTTCCTAAATCCCAATCCTTAAGGCTCACTCCCGGTAAAACGCAAGCAAAGCTTAAAAATACCGACTTTACCGCTTTATCTTCTGAACCTTTGATCAAATTAAACGAAATAAATACGCATTATCGAGTATAAATCAAAAATGACTGATCGGATCTTGATCAAATTTAAATAGCACATGGGAAGCACCAGCTTTCAAGCATCAAAATTGGTTCACCATGAAAAAAGTTCAGAGTTAACGCAAATAAAAAAAATACACTCGAATTGAGAACCTCCTCCTTTCTCTCTCCTCCTAAGTTTAGTAAAAATGTTATTTAATGACATATTTTTTACATAATTTCAGGTCAGATAGTGGTCAAATGCTTGCCTATCAAACATAAAAAAAAATAGTATTTGATCCATAACTGGTTTATTTAACTAGTGATAATAAAAAGCAACAAATCGGTAACAATTTTCTCTTGAATTCTTGTAAAAGAAACCGCCAAAGCAAAGGAAAGCTCGCAGTTGAAAGTGATTTGTTGAAATAAAAACGCGATTTAACGGGATAAAGCTTTTTGCTGACACGCCAGGAAATTCTTTGAACGCTTGATAAATGTGCGATGACTTTTTCTTTTTGTATACAAACTCTTATTTAGTTTCACCTGTTCCATTGTCTCTGTCAGTCTGTAATCAAATCTTGCAAGCTAAATTAGACCTACTTCGATGTCTGATTGGACTCAAATTTGGTATCTTATGGTAAGTATCTTTGGCGACAATACAATGATATGGTACCATGGAGCTGGTCTTATGATGGAGATGGAAGAAAGCTATAGGAACTTCTGAACCAAATGAGATAAACCCATAGAGTTTGGGCTCGTTTGATTCACATCACACATATACGCACCCAGGACCAGAATCACAATCCTTAGAGAAAAAACTTGTGAGGAATCGAACCCTATGCATAGAAGGCGAACGCGAACCCAACTACGCCAGTGCAGTGTAATGCGATAGTTGTTTGTTTGTTATTATATCCCGATAAGGGACTTGATATACTAAGCGCCTAAACGCGCAGCCAGGGCGTTGTGAAGATAAATGTATGGCGCCTAACGACCGAAATATACTTGGCATCGCGAGCGCGCGCCTACGACGCTTCCCCCTGTGCTGCTGACGTTTTTTTATAAGCTCTAGTAGCTCGGAGCGGGCATGTCGCGCATATTTGTGCAGTGATTATGTTCGACACGGAAAACTAGAACAGCGGCGGCCGAGGCGCGCGTACAGGGCGAGCGTCCGGGCGCGCACCTCAGCAGCTTTGTATAGTCCCTTAACAAAAAAAAATTATAGAAAAATATATATTATCAGGGAAAGAAGATTTTATTTTTTAATTAAAGCGCGAAAAGCGACACTTACAATCAGCTAGTTATCAATATTTTACAGCGCCAATAGATTATTTATTCTGTGCCAATAGTATATATTTTAATGACACCCGCTTTATTATAACATTAAATGGTTAACGTCTATGTAAATGTGTATGTTACTCACCCACTGGATTGAGAAGTGGAATGCTTTACCAGGTTACTAGGAATATGAGGAAACTTAGCTCTCAATTCTAGCTAAAAATAACATACAAATGTAACCCTCTCAAAGGAAACATTCATTTTCATCTAAATCTTTTCTATTTTAGGCATTCCATCGAAACAATTATGTTTTACTGCATGTATTACATACAACAATTGTTGGAGTGGCTGACAGTTTTAAACCAACTTCAAAAAAGGAGGTTCTCAATTCGGCTGTATGTTTTTTGTATGTGTATTTTACGCGATTTCTCCCCCAATTATGAAACGAGTTTGATGTTTTTTTTGTTTAGTTTCATACTTCAGAAATGGTCCCATATAATTTTTATCGAAATCGGTCAAGCCAAAACCGAAATATAAGCGATGAAGTCGTTTTTTTAACTTTGCTTTCGTTTCAATTATATATTAGACAATTTCTTGTCTCTTAAAAATTGAGATTGAGTGATCAGAGATTGTCTAACATAAAAGAAACGGCAACTCCACCGAATTAACCACTGTGTAAACTGTGGTTTGACAGCAAGCAAAATGAGATGGACCTTCCTCATGGATTCCTTCATAATTTTTCATCCACCGGAAACTCAAGCCTTTGGTACGATTCGAAACCTCGACCATCCGATCAAAAGTCGCGCCTACCACAGCTATCGCTGATTCAAATCTACTTTTCGAATCATAATTGGTCTTGACCTGTTTGCTCAACAAATCCCCGGTTAAAAGATACGGTGACCTCAGTTCACGACTTTAATTTGCAAATTGACGTGATATGCCAGTACTACAATTACGCCACCGATTCTAGAGTGCAGAACAAATATGTAAAGATCAACAAAGTTTAGGTTCGATTTCTGTTGATGAGTGGCGCCATAGATTTATGGCAGTATCGTTATTTGTAAATGTGAGGCAACAGTTACGAAATCGGTTGTTACAAACTTGTAAGCTCTTGTAAGTTATAGTGTTTTGATTAGTGACAGCTAGGGGACATTAGAGAAGGTAAGCTTCTCTACCAGAGAGTTCTGTGTACTTAAAAAAAGTAGTGTTGAATTTTTGCTTACCCAGGGATGCAAAACAAAGTAGGTTTGCGTCCCTAGATAAGCAAAAATTCATCCCTTACTACAAAAAGTAAATCGAATAATATTTTGAGACCTATCGTTCTTTCCATCCTCATCATACAATACAAGCATTGTACTTATCATTTTCTATCATAACTATCTTCAAATTGGTGAGACCTTAGTAAGACAATTAACGAGATCACTTTTAGTAATAGGGTTGCCTGTTATGGCTCCCTATGAGCTTGTTTGTTTAATTTTTTTTTCTTATGTATTTGTACAATAGATGATTAGTATATTTGTGAGCTGAAAACCTTGAGAATTTTTTGAAATGGCTGAAATATGTTTATTTACGTATTTACACCATTTTGAAAAATATCCAAAAACTGAATCGACAGAAAATATATATAATTATCAAACCTACTCACAACATTTCGAGAGAATCGGTTGAGGAATGCGAGCTGTAGAGGAGAACATCCGGATAACGAAAACATTGCCTAAACTGAAACGGTTCGCTCATGATTCGTGCTTCGTGCTCTCTCAATTATTTATCTATATATCCCCGGTCATAATCCCGGTTCAAATTCCGTGGTCTACCTTTTAAATGCACCATGACAAAAAATACACACATGTTATTTGATTATATAATACAATTAGGTACAATCATTGTTACTAAACAATGATTCTTCATTTGTAGCAGCGCGGGGTCAAATGGTTTGACACTTAAAATAGATGCTGTCACATGAATTATTTGGGTCTCACATCAATGTAATATGATTATGTGTATTGTTCCAAAGTCTTGTTTATAATTTCAACATCTTATGAAATACTTTAGAACTTGCTTTCTTATATAATGAAACAATAGTGGCTCTGTGAGTTGACGACCTCCTCGACGATATTTTATGAAATGGCTGATATCTATTTTTGAAGTGAAAACTTCTTTAGCGGCGTTATGCACTTTTTGGGATGGGTAAAAAATATTAAACTCGCGTCAGGACACGTGACCTGATCGAAACCGCCGCGCCGGCGCGGCGTAGGAGAGGAAGTAATATCCCCCTCTCTTTCTACCGCGCGGCGAAAATGTATGTCTGCTTCTGCTGTTTACAACGTTAATGTTCAAGTTTTCACTTCTGCCGGCACTCCAGAAATGCAACCCGTTGTTTTTTTTTTACGTTTTTATCCCCTGTATCGCCACCATTTTAGAAAATTTCCAAAAACTGAATCGACAAAAAAAAAACCATATACTTATCGAACCTGTTCATAAAGTTTCAAGAGAATCGGTTAATAAATGCGACCTGCAGAGGAGAACAACTGGACATCCGCCGGACATACGAAATAATTGCCCACGCTGAACCAGAGAATTCGCGCTACGCGCTCGCTCGGTCAAAATACTTATAAATTGCTAATTTATTTTAAAGTATTTATAATATTTTTGTTCATTGCACTAAGTTTTCTTTTTAATAGCTTTTAGAAATCAATTGATTGGTAGGTTGTTTTATAATCAAGAAGTCGTCCATAATTTTCAAATAGTGTAAGGGACATGATATAGAAAGCGCCCGAAGCGCGCGCCCCAGACGCCGCGCTGTGAAGGTAAAATGTATGGCGCGTAAGGGACCTTGATATAAAAAGCGCCTAGGGTGCGCGCCCGCGACTCCTCCCCCCGCGCAGCCGTTTTGTAGACTGCCGTCTCTAGTAAATTTATTTAAAAAAATATACTTTACTAGGGCATGACATTCTTATCATTTTATATTTATTAGAATTCCTGTATTTCTATAGCTTTAACATTTAAAAATAATACTTGACCTATATTTAAATCTTATTTCATCTCCTATTCAGGAAGAGTCTGGAAGAGTTGTTAGCGATATAACCGAAGATTGTACAATTTAATTAATTATTTTTTAGAGATTTATATGACGTGTAAAAATAAAGAGTTAGCTATGTATATCTGTCTATGAATTATAATCTATATTTATTTATTCAGAAGACCAACAGCATCATGATAATTTAGATAAAAAACTTGAAATAGGTATATACAATACAACCAAATATATATAGGTCTCCCTAGATAAGTACAATTATTATATCCCAGTTGGTATGACAATACAAAATATTCTAATTAGATACATGTATGTGTGTGTGCTTGTGAGAAAGTGTGAATATACATATTACGTGTCAAACCAATTTAAACAATCACAATATTGCGAACATTGCGAATTCCTACCACAATTCCACTGCAACAAATTGTATCGGCATCAAAGCTAAAAATAGTATAGTTAATAAAACATACTATAACATTTTATTGTACAAAAGAGATGCATTAGGATGATTAATAAATCATGGTTTAGGGATAGTTGTATGCCACTATTCAAAAATTTAACGTGCTTCCTTTGGCTTGCAACTACATTAGAAATATTTGTATTTTTACAAAAAACGTACCCAGCATATTTTAAAAATCGCAATGAAATTTATATAAAATACAAAAAGTGCGAAATTCACCTCACTATTATATAAACCTACTTGTCAAACATATATTTACAATAATTAAACGCCAGCAAAGCTTAAAAAATCGACTTCATCGCTTTATCTTCGGAACTCTGATCAGATTAGATGTACTAAACACGCATTGTTGACGATATTTCTAGAACTACTGAGCAGATCTTGATCAAATTTCATTGGGACCACAAGAAAAGCACCAGCTTTCAAATAAAAATCATCAAAGTTGGATCACAACGAAAGAAGTTATGAGGTAACTTTTGAACTCGGGTAAACGAGAACATCGTCAAAGTAGTCAACAAAATAGACATTATTAACGATAGAACTCAAGAACTTCTGATCAGATCTTGATCAAATTTAAATGGGACCAATTAGAAAGTAACATCATTGAAACTAAAAACAAAATTAGGTTTTAAGAAGAATTTGAGTGACTGGCTATTAAGTAATTGTTTTTATACTATTAACGAATTTATGACATTCAGAGACAATAATATTTTCACGTCTGCATTCAGGCTGAATACATTGTGCATAATATTATTTATAAGACCATTTTGACATGTATTCTGGCAAATAAACTTTTGAGTTTATAGGTATTTTATTATCATATCCATAAAGGTCAATGACCACAATCTAGCCAATGCCTGTACAAGCATCGGGCCGTAAATTTCAATCAAAGTAAATATTATGCCTGCATGGAAGACCCTAATAAATTGAACAGTTAAGTTTAATGAAGCAATATGAGGCCAGTAGAAATTTATAGATTATTCTGTCTGTTTGCAGGTAGCAGCTGGTTGTTGTATATTTTGATGGTTTACAGCTTCTGCAGGTCTATTAATCAGTAACTCGGTATTTTATCGGATACATTTCGGAGAGTGTGCAACGGAATTACACAACCTAATTCCCCCATCCCCATTCTATCATCGGACATCGAGACAGACTCTTAAGAGACACCGCTATATGGTTGATATTCCACAAATGCGAACGAAGCGTTTTGCCTCCACATTCATTGTGCGAACTGCAAAAGAATGGAATTCCTTACCTAAGTCTGAGTTACCTGATAAATACAATATGGGAGTCTTTAAGTCGCGAGTGAATAGGCATCTTCTAGGCAAACGTGCTCCATCGTCGACCGCATCGTCACTTACCATCAGGTGAGATGGCGGTCAAACGTTTGCCTATCTTGAATAAAAAAAAAAACTTAATCAAATAGTAGTAAATTTAGAAAGGAAAAATATCGCTAGAGACTTGATCCCGTGGCTATAGAGTATCATGCTCTGATAAGAATGAGGAAACTGACGTTACGAATATGTCTAACTAATAGCGTGCGTTTTATTTCCAGTGCATTTTTGTTTTTTTTTTTAAATGAAAATGTATTTGATAATAAAATAATGTCATAGCTGTAATTCTATAGCTATAACAATACTAGGTACATAACCACAGCAATCTACGCGTCCCCATCATGCTGTTGCCTCTCTGAATTGCAATGCTAAAACGTTGAGCTATAATACTTAAAATAATATGCTTAAATCTAATGCACATTTCATTTTTTTAATACTTTAAGTAATCCTACTTAATATTATAAATCAGAATGTTTGTGTGTAAGTGTGCGAGTATGTTTGTTCCCTCATCACACGTGAACGGATGAAATTCGAAATGTACATAGCTTATACCTAGGATTAACACATATGCTACTTTTTAACTTGATAATAGCGCGCGAAGCCAAGGGAAACGGCTAGTTGTTAAATCATTTATTAAAGTTAAATTAAATTCATTTCACAAGTTACAACAACCGTTCTTAGTAATCACAGTAGCCTGAGCATTACCTCATAATTCTCAGGGGCGTGTTCACACCACCGTTATCAATAAGTGAAAGTGGTTCAATCCTATCAATGTGGTGAGATATGAATGAACCGACCAGACCAAATACCGCACCGTCAGTGACGGATCCAGAATTGTCGTTTGGGGGGGCTTGAGCCCGCTGAGGGTAGGTTTTGTTGCCGCTGCTCTACCACCCGCGGTGTTTGTGCTTTTGGGGTGGGGGGTGAGCCCCTTAGAGGGTGGGGCCCCCTGGATCCGCTACTGCGCACCATAAGAAAGCCTTATTCAACATTCCTAGGTACCATAATTAAACTAAAGGATATCGTCGATTAGATACAGGTATGTAGTCAGTAATACGTATTTGTGTTTTCGCTCCATATTGAGTTTATCTTACGCCTGAATTTATTGATTTCATAACTTGCTACTGGGTAATGAATATTTTATGTGACAGGTAATTATCTACTAAACTATAAATTAGGTATTCTATTAGGTAGAGAGTAGGAAGTCGCAAATCAGTTTGCAATGCGGTATCGCATCTAAAATGCATGGTGAGTTTGAAATTAATAATGTTGTTAGGTATTTGAGGGTGCCGGAAACATTTACATCGCATACACAAACGAATTCAGAACCAGAAGCACAAATTACCATTGGCAATTTGGTCCTGCCGCGAATCGAACCCGGGCCTTATACCCATCTCCATTTTATAGGTTCGTTTGTGGTTCATAGTTGGGTGCGTGATCGCCTTCTCAGCACGATATCGGGTTTGATTCCGGGCAGGAATACAAGGTTTCTCCTCAAAGAAAATTCTGGTTTTGATTGTGGATGTGTTTGTAACGTGAATGTTTCCAGTACCCACGACACAAGTCATGGTACTTAATGTGGGGCTGTGAGTGTGAAAGCGTTTATGTTTATTTTTATTGGTGGTCACTATTTTACGGAATACCACGGAAGCCACTTATTTTTTTTTATACCCGCGATGAAAAAAAAATGTGTGTCTGTTGCATCGTAGCTCCCAAAGGGCTGAACCGATTTTGATTAAAAAAAAAATTAGAAGAGTGATTAGATTGAAAGAGTTCGTAGTTATATTTGTTGAAGATCCGTGCGTCCATTTGCCAGATAGAGCATCGGGGGAATTTTCAAAATTTTGATTTTGGCTCTATAAACCTAACACAAATTGGAGACCTTTATAATGAATCGATTGACACCTCATTGAAATGCACGGAAAATTAAAAAATAGCAAAACGCACGCTATTGGCTTAACTGATTCGTGACGTCATATTAGATATTTTAAAGTAAATGATTGGTCAACTTTTCTTGACAGCAGTCGTGATTGGATAGTGGATGTCTCAGAAAGAAAGCCTAAATTCCTGCGTTTAAAATGGCTCGAATCTGTTTTTATTTCTAAATATTTATTTTCATATGATATGTGATGTTATTCAATCTAATATAATAAAGTCCTCCTCCAGTTCCTCGAAGCGGTTTGCTTCTACGTTCATCATCCGTACAGCGGAGGAGTGGAACTCATTGCCTTCGTCATTGTTCCCCGAGGGGTATAACCTGGGAGTCTTCAAATCAAGAGTGAATAGGTATCTTCTAGGCAAGCATGTCACATCTTCGACCGCATCATCACTTTCCATCAGGTGAGATAGTGGTCAAATGCTTGCCTATTTAGCATAAAAAAATAATTAAAATGTATATGCAATTTCCCTCCTGATACCTAAACTTCAAAGTCGGGTCTTAGGCCTTAATATTTACTATACAGATATCAACATACATATTTACGGCAACTAAATCTGATGTTGTCTTATCAAGTGATAGTAAAGTATCACTTCTACAACTTCCCCTTTCCCAGCACTCTGCGTAGTTTACGTTATTACCGCAGTCGAGGTCAAAAGGGGTTGCGCAATAAATTGCGGACTCTGTAGACTGCAGTGTTGCGGTGCTACAAACTTACTAACAGGTGTAGTTTGGTATCTTTGAGACGTTTTTTTAACACACAGAGTAAAGTAAGAAGCCTATTTTCAACCGACTTCAAAAAAGGAGGTTCTCAATTCGATTGTATCTTTTTTTGTATGTATGTTACGCGATATCTCCGCCAATTATGAATCGATTTTGATGTTTTTTTTTGTTTGGTAGAGTATACTTCAGAGGTTTTTTAAGCTTTGCTTGCGTTTCAATTATAGAATATGAAATGTAAATATAGAATTGTTCAATTTTCCTAACTACGGGCTTTGCCTATATTTCCTAAAACTATATACAGCAAAGATCTAAGTTACCTACAAGACACCGAGCTTATAGGTAACTCAAGTCCTCAAGCCCACTACCAGTGGGTAGCGTGAAGGGAATCATGCTGGCAGCATTGCCTCTCTGAATTGCAATGCCAATACGTGGAGCCAAATAAGTACTATCATTTTATTAAATAAGTGTTTATATTTAATTATTTCGTCACTTACCATCAGGTGAGATAGTGGACAAATATTTGCCTATACTGAATAAAAAATATTTTTTATGTTTCTTAATTACCTTGCCACACCAGGAAAGCTTTTTTTTTGGACTATTCCGCCCACTTTTTTTAGCAATAGATATATTTTTAAAGTTTTATAAATCCCACTTGTGTGTAAGTGTGTGAGTATGTTTGTTCCCTCTTCACGCTTTAACGGCTGAACGGATTTGTATGAAATTTGGAATGTACATAGCTTATACCTAGGATTAACACATAGGCTACTTTTTAACTTGATAATAGCGAGCAGCCGCGGGGCGCGGCTAGTGTAAAATATATGAAAAAAAAGCAGTTTTTTTTAGATTCTATGTAATATGATACACAAAAAATTGCGTTTTTTTACTATTTACTTGATTATATTCCATAGTTCGTTAGACTATCCAAATTGCATGTTATAATCCGTAGAGTCCGGTTTCAAATACGTAAAAATAGTGAATACAAACCGAAACGTAAACTCCGTCCTTCTAAGTCGCGACTCTTTTGGCACTTATTGGAGTATTTTCTTTGTTTTGTTTGTGTTGTTAATTATGTTTTTATAAGACAATCGATATTTAAATTGAACTTTGCATTGAAATCGACTTAATTATACGTTTTTGTATCATTGGTTTATATCTGTTTATTTGAGAAATGTACGATTTATCGCTATTGCAGATTGGATAAATGTTTGAAGCAATTTATCTTCAAATCAACACCTACGGATAATGTAAGTAAATCAACGGTAAGATTTATACTCCTCCTTAGAAGTATTTGTATTTCGATCTGACTTGTAAAATTATATTGGTCAAGTCATAAATATATTTTATTAGTAAGATAGATAAAATTGATAGATAGATAGACTTTTAGATTATATATAAACACTTTAGGTGCCCTTTTTTGACGACCGAATAAGCCCGGTGAGCACGTCTCTGTGCCGAGGGTCCTGGATTCGATTCCTGGCAGAAGCACAAATTTCCTTCCCAAGAGAGATTTGTGCTTCTGGTTCTGGGTGTAATGTGTGTGTGATATGTGAATGTTTCCGGCACCCACGATACAAGTCTTGGAACTTAGTGTGGGGCTGTGATTGTGAATGCGTTTGTTTTGTTTAGGATATTTTATTGCACTTCCGGACGGCAAATTTTAAGATCTTTTTATACACAGATACAATAATTATTTTTTTTATATATTATAAATATTATTAATTATAAAACATGTTTTAATTGTTTTTATATTAATAATAACTGTTAGTGAGTTGCGATACCCAATACCGGTTTGATTAAACTTGACTCGATACAAAAATATGACAAAATAATCATAAAATCTTATTTTTTAGCCTTCAAAACAGTTTTTTATTATTAAATAAATTACAATGAGCTTCTTCCATGTATTTCCTATTAAGTTAAATTACCATTTTGCTGTGTTAAGGGTATCTTCTAAAAAAAATAAGTACTTATAATATTGACAAGCTACATTCAATCAATTTTTATAAAAATATACTGCGACTGCGGTTTGTTCCAACTACGCACACAGGAGGTGACAGATTGTTCCAGTCTATTTTACGCCTTTGAACTGGAAACATTAGTAAGCGACTATATGGTTAATCGATCAAGTTAATTTTTCCATTTACTTCGTAAATTATTTAAATAACATTAGGTAATATGCTGTCACTATCAAACTGGACTCAAGCGTTCAAACTTTTAAGTCTATTTCGATACCAACAATTTGTCTATGACGTGTGCCTCAATGCGGAAAATACTCTCAAGTTATTATGCGACAATTGCGGTGCTGTTAGATAATTTTATGTAACACAATTACTATTGAGTACTTTTCAAGTCAACTCGAGGTCAAACACATGCCATAAACTTAGAGTAATCGATGCTCTTGCAGTCCTTATTCTATGGTAATCGTGTCTAGGGCTATACACTACGACTTCATTGTAAAGTGCCAAGGAACTATTGTCCTATGACGTAATTTTGAACGAACGCATGAGTTTCACTTTCAATTTGAGTTCAGATTGAATGAATTGTCACAATAGGTCCGAGAATTGGTAACATCTCTAACGGGGTAATGTAACTCTTATGAGGTCACGACGGTAAATTACGGTAACAAGTGATGCCAGTTTGATGATATCATCATCAGCTGGAAGACGTCCAATGCTAGCTGAACATATCTATGCTAAACATATCTATGCTAAATTAAACGCAAGCAAAGCTTAAAAAAACCGACTTCACCGCTTTATCATCGGAACCTTGATCAGATATAATATATAAACACGCATTATTGACTATAACTCAAAAACTAGAGATCAGACCTTGATAAAATTTCAATGGGACCACATGAAAAGCACCAACTTTCAAATAAAAAAAGAATCATCAAAATCGGCTCACAACGCAAGAAGTTATGAGGTAACTTTTGAAGTCGGGTAAACGAAAACATCGTCAAAGTACGCATTATTCGTCACAAAATAGACATTATTGACGATATTTCAAGAACTGATCAGATCTTGATCAAATTTAAATGGGACCAAATAAAAAGCAACATCGCTCAACTAAAAAAAAATTTTCGATATCGGCTCACGTGGAGAGAAGTTATGAGGTAATACACATTAAAAAAAATACAGTCGACTTGAGTACCTCCTCCTTTTTTAGGAAGTCGGTAAAAACACAACGAATGTCGATCGCAGCGTCACCTGCAAGACCCCATATTCCCAATCCGACAATTCTTTTGCTATTAGTATTCAAATTTCCATGGAGCGATGTCGACTAAAAATATAATTTAAATTTTTGTTTGGTGGAGCCCAGTGGATAAAAACTATTGACATTCAATCGTTTTGAGAACAATATCCGTAGAGCGCAGTGGCATAACCCAACCAAATATGTTTCTAATCTACATACTATTGGACATCTCACAACGATCTGCAGCTGCACTTTTAGGTCGCTGTTTAATTTGATTTATGTTGTTTCGTAAATTGTTCAATAAAGTAATTTAGGTACTTTACTGTATTGGTTTACCAATTGTTCTGTAACCTACTTTAGATACGACTAGGTATTGATCCAATTTGTTTTCACTGAGTTCGATAAGTCTTTAATTTGTACCTATTTGTATCAATTGTGTGTTCCAGAATAATCTATTTCCATTGCAACAATTTATGTTTCCACCACTGTCCTTGAGAGCCAGTTATTCAGATATTTAAAGTCAATATATAAAAAATGTCAGGTGTGTCAAGTGCACTATTTAAAGAAAATACATTTAAATTACTAAATTTATAATAATAATTTAATTTACAACTAAATATAGTCGCTATAAATTGTGAGTTACGCGTAATATAACTTTGAAAAAGTGCTCCAAGTTTGAGAACTACTAGGGAAGTTAAGTCGCAGAATATCCAATTCGCAAAATGTCCAGTGGTCGCGGAATGTCCAATTCGCGGAATGGCCAGTCCGCGGAATGTACAATACGCGAAATGTGTAATACGCACAATGTCAAACATTCACGGTAACTTACAAAATGGTTCCGTTTGAGGTACGGGACCTTGTATAAGTTTGTAGTTATTCACATTTTGTATATTTATTACCGCCGTTTCTTTTTATTTTTTATTGTGATGAAGCCAGCGTTTGACAACAATCTCACCTGATGGAAAGCGACTATGCGGTCGAAGATAGAGCACGCCTGCTTAGTAAATGCCTATTCACTCTCTTCTTGAACAACCCTATATTATACTTTTCAAATCAAATCAAATCAAAATCGTTTATTCACATGGGCCCCAAAGAGGCACTCATTAAAGTTAATGAATCTATTGCCAGATTCGGAAAATTACAGCCATCTCGAGAAGAACCTGGCAAGAAACTCGGCGGCGCATTTTTTTTCATTCATTTTTTTTTAAAAAACATTCCTTATTTCTAATACATAATTTTCTTAACCTAGGTGTTATTATGGTCGCTAGAAAGAGCCTGTGCAGTTTGCCTCCATGCATCCTTGTCATTAATATAGTCTGTAGTCTTATAATAAGCTTTCTTAATTAATGCCCGTTTTATTACAGATTTGAACTTTCCCAGTGGTAATTCAGTTACGATTTTAGGAATTCTATTGTAAAATCTAACCCCATTTGCCATAAAAGATTTATTCGTTTTGCTTAATCTAAATGCGCGCACTGTAATTTTATGCTTATATCTAGTATTAAGATTGTGTACGTCGCTTCTTAATTTATATTTACTAATATTTTTGCGAACATGCATAATATTTTCAAAGATGTAAAGCGAAGGCATGGTAAGTATGCCTGTTTCTTTAAAGAATTCCCTGAGAGATTCGCGTGGACCCATATCATATATTGCACGAACCGCTCTCTTTTGTAGAATAAAAATAGTTTCAACACAGTAGACTTTCGGGAAACACAGTAGACAGAACTAGTCTAGAGTCAATTCACACCTTCTAGACATACATGTTCCATCGTCAGCCGCATCGTCACTTCCCATCAGATGCGATAGTGGACAAATGCTTGCCTATCCAGCATAAAATAAGAGTTTTTTGTATTGTATTGTATTATAACTTGACGTATAATTTAGCAAGTCCTTATAGACTTTTATTTACATATACGTTTTATTTTAATGTTTCATTTAAGTGATATAAATTCATGCTATGTTATTTAATAGAATGCATAACATAAACATAACTATTTCTGCTAGTACATGTTAACAAATCGCATACATTAGTTCCAGACCCAACCTATGCCTTGTGTGTAAAAGCCCTAAAAGCTAGGTACTGTAGTAACAGATCGAATAAACAGTCCAATCGAGACGGTACTGACATATTAGTGGGTGAAAAACTCTATTGGTTCTTTCAATGCCGATAAATAACTACAGTAATTCGAACCGCGCAGATTGGAGGAATAAAGATTTATCGCGGTTTCTTGAATGGGCTTGGACCGAGTTAAATGGATGATATTTCTCTTTTTGTCTGATTAAATGGTGGATAGTATTCACTGAATATTTTCGTTATAGAAGCTTACTATAGAATAATTAAACGCAAGCAAAGCTTAAAAAAACCGACTTCACCGCTTTATCTTTGGAACCTTGATCAGATTCAACGTATTGAACACGCATTATTGACAATAACTGAAAAACTAGTGATCAGATCTTGACCAAATTTATATGGAACCACAGGAAAAACACCAGCTTTCAAATAAAAAAATAAACATCAAAATCGGTTCACAACGAAAGAAGATATGAGGTAACTTTTGAAGTCGGTTAAAAACGAGAACATCGTCAATGTAGTCCACAGAATACGCATTATTGACGATATTTCAAGAACCTGATCAAATCTTAATCAAATTTAAATGGGACCAATTAGGAAAGCAAGATCTTTCAAATTAAAAAGAAAATTCGAAATCGGTTCATGTAGAAAGAAGTTATGAGGTAACACATTAAAAAAAATACAGGCGACTTAAGTACCTCCTCCTTTTTTGGGAAGTCGGTAAATAGCTTTTGCCTGTCTTGTCAATACGATATTTAATTTATATTTAAGTTTGTTGTGACATTGTTATTAATGTATGGCGTTTGTATTGAAAATAGGTCGTGAATGGATTCCTATATACCTGTTTTTTTTTTACTAAATCACCAGATGGAAAGTGAAGATCTGGGCGAGGATGGTAAACACGGTAGGCCTAGAATTACTCTCAGGGATAAATTCGAAACATATTTAGTGAATATTGCGATGGATTCATTTTGATTGAAATTGGATGATTAATTTAATTTTAGACTTAAAATTTTAATATTTTTGTTGTTGTTTGTTATATATGTGTAATTTAAACATAATTGTACACCTAAAATGTAGATTACCTTCACAATCAAGATTCAGAATGAGTATATATACGAACTAACAAACCCGTTCAGAGTAAAGTAGAGCGAGAAGAGTATCAGGGCTGATTATGAAATGAAATTATTTTTATAATGTAATAAAAATATCAGATGTCCATGTGTTACAATATAATAATAATAATAATAATAATAATAAAGCCATTTTATTTCCTTAAAAAGTTTACAAGATAAAATATAATTTTAATATACATAATAGAACTCGCTTTTTAAGGACCTCTCAACGAGTATAGGCCTCCTCCTTTTTACTCCACGTATTTCTCTCGCTCGCCTTCTCCATCCAATCCTGTGTTACAATAGCTCAACATAATTCACCAACAACTGGCGTGCAAAATGTAGTAAAAATATGTAGTTTTTCAAATTTTTAGTTAATAACGATGTTATAATAGATTTCAACAAGATACAACTAATGTCAAATACAAATCACCTAATATAATTTAAAATGGAGTGAATTTTAAACGAAAATACTCGTTACTATATAAATATTCAATTAAAGATCTGTCTGTCTGAATAAACCCCTTCAAGGTGTCCAGTCTCGTAACTCTCACAAAACATATAAAGCCTCAGTGCAACGTGGAGAATACCAATGAAACAAATCACATAAAAACTTTTCCCATACAACTCACAGTACTCACAAACATTATTCCCGATTGTCAACAAGCCAGACATCAAAACTTCATCAATAGTCTGTCGACATTCGACAACCAATAGTATCCCCCATCCGACCATCCGGAATGAGTCCGACGATTGCTCCGATAACGCTTTACTGCCGAGTTGTTGATAGAATTGCAATCAATGTTTATCACACGTGCATCTTTTGAACCCTATTCCTTTACAATAAAGTCTAAAACGCTTGCCACATTTTACTTTACTAATTTCGTCTACCCTTGCAGCAAAGTCTTTAATGACACCAAAGATTTCTTGCTAGCGTCTTGTGCTCAAAATAATTCCTTACCCACGAATTTTACACAGATACTGCAGTGATCTAATCCTTATATACTGGAGATAAAGGTCTTATTAACTTGGTGCTGAGATAGATTATCGAATAAAGATAAATATAATGCCTATTGATGGCCAATAGGGACAATGACTGTTCTGATTGAATAGATAATGAAAGTTGCTATAACTTTGTCAATTGGTGGTGGAGGTCCGATGTTGAATTCTGCATCAATGGCGAATATATACTGTTGGAGGGTAGAAGATACTTCGGCGCGCAAGGGTATAAAAGCGGCTGTCAACCAGCTCTCCAAATTCTAGTCAAAATCGATCTTATCGAACTTTTCGCATTCATAGGGCCCACTATCAACTGTACTCTCATGTCAACCGGGGCGTTTCTCTCCCGTTCCCCCTGTCCTGGCAACGGTGCAAGCCGAGGCTCGCACCTCCTAGGTGGCCCTTGCGCTAGTTGACAACAATATCAGGACGTACTTTTGTAACAATACTAGGATATAACAGATGACATATCGTTCACCACTTGAACAACTAAAATCAACACTTCATATATGTCATCATGATCGATAATTGGCATCCGTAAACTGCTGAGGAGACTGATGATTGGTTTCATCTCTCACGTAAATATGAACTAAGTGTAGGGCTTTAAGTGAGAATGCGTTTTTTTTTAATAAATCTAAATATTTCTCCGCAATTATTTTGAAAGCTTGCAGTATAGGATTATGAGTACAATATGGAAGTATTCAATTCGCGAGTGAATAGGCATCTTCTAGGCCAGCATGCTCCATCGTCAACCACAGATGAGATGTTGGTAAAAAGTTTGCCTATCAGTCCTCCTCATCTATTTCGATGACGACAACCCTAGATTTTTTGGGAGCCCTAATATGGCTTGCCAGACCAAACTTGGTCTTTAATGTCCTACGAGACGTGCCATAGTAGAGTTGGTCCGCGGGTTTATATGTATAAGTGCAGGAGTACTTATAGGTCTATCTTTTCATAACTGACGTCTTACGGACCTGACGGACCTGGAGGCGATATTCTTCAAACTTCTTTTTTTTCCACATAAATGTATAGAGATGCACTACACACAAAGACTTCAGTTTTGTTCGCAACACAAAAACGTTGCAACAGAAGGGCAAGGCAGCCATTGATTGAAAACAGTAACCTAATAACGTACGTCAGGCCTGTCTGCTGCCTAATGTTATTACCCCGCCCTTTCATCCCTTCGGAGGGCAAACAGTGGATATGCTATAACCAATTTGTTGGATATAATGAAGAACAACCTACTCACTCCTATGATTATATCCTACTTAAAGGGTTAGCTTGAAGAAAACTCTATGAAAGGTTAAGCTCGCCTTTGTACATCATTTGTTATGGCTTTATTATAAAATTATTTATCAATGTGTGTACAATAAAGAATATAAGAACATACGAATATTGATGACTAGCCATGCTCCGCGGCTTCGCCCGCTATAATCAAGTTAAAAAGTAGCCTCTGTGTTAATCCTAGGTATAATCTATGTACATTCCAAATTTCATCCAAATCCGTTCAGCCATTAAAGTGTGAAGAGGGAACAAACATACTTACACACTTACACATTTACACACACACTTACACACAAACTTTCGGATTTATAATATTAATAGGATAGGATTAGTAAGATTAGTAGGAAAGATGATAAATTTGAACCGATTACAAGGGGGACGACTTGATATGACTGAATATTTTGTTTTTTGTTTTGGTTCGGGCGTCTGTGTACGCCAACACAGCCCCATATGAGTGCAAGGACTTGTATCGTGAGAGCCGGAAACATTTTCATCAATCACAGCTAGAAAAAGAAAAAAAATCAGTTGTTGAAGTAAATTGCTTCTGCCGGGAATCAAATCCTGAAAAGTAAAAACTTGCCATCTGCTCCATCTGGGTCAAGGCGTCAGGCAGCTTTTTTTTTCATGACAGATAGTTAAGCATTTGGCCGCTATCTCACTTGATGTAAAGTGACAAAAAATAGTTCCTATAATGTGCATATAATCTATCTATCGTGTCTCTGTATTGGGCTTGGTGGCTCTAAATATAGCCACTGTTTACAAAATCTCCATTTTAAAAGCATCTTAACATTTTGGTTCAAAGTATTCTATTATACAAACGTCGCATCAAATATTTCTAACGTCTGCTCTTAACTCAAGTACGGATTTACCATAGCCAATTTATCAAGACCTCTCAATATTTCTACATAAAATCTATTGGAGAGCATTTTTGCGGAATAGGGGTAAACTTGGAGGTCTACATTGACTGGTCAGCGTACCTTCTTCAAGGGTGCACCCCATCTGTCAAATACACAGGTCTCTAAGTGACTAATGTATTGAACCCTCTGATTTTGTCTCATTTCCCGGTTGTCAAAAAAAACTCTCGTATTCAAGCAGAGGTTTTCATGTTATTACACTTTATATAAAACGCAAACAAAGCTTTAAAAAAAACGATTTCACCGCTTTATCTTCGAAACCTTGATCAGATCATTATTAAAAATAAATAAATAAATAAAATCCATTTATTTCAGGTAAATTAACCCATAAAAAACTACAAAATTACAATAGAATATACAAATAATAAATAAAAAATCAAATTACAATAGAATAACAAATAAATTAAATTACAATACTAAATAATTATTAACAAATAAATTTAATTACAATACCAAATAATTATTAAAAGCAATACAAATGTCAAACTTATTAAAATTATTAAATTAAAATTTTAAATAAATCAAATTACAAATTTAGAAATAGAATTAGATTAATTAAATGTCCATTGTACATAAAATAACATAAATTAGTATAAAGTCAACACCCGACAATGCAGGTGACATGTCTGCCACAGCAATGTCGGGTGTATGGACAGTCAAGTCGGTCAGCTATCATCGCCAGGACTGTATTGGAGCTGGCCCGCACTCTGCGTACCAAAGACGCGCACCGTTTGCGCATGGTGGTATGAAAGCAGTCAGTGCGCGCCGCCGCAAACATGCCAGAAGCGCTGCAGAAGCGAGGCAGCCCCAACACTGCCCTAAACGCATTATTAAATTGGACACGGAGGGAGCTGTAGCATCTTTGTGTATAATTGGCCCACAGGCTGCAGGTATACAATGAAGTGCAATACGCCTGAAAGAGCATGATCCTCACTCCTTCAGAACACCGTGCAAACCTACGAGCCAACATATTCGCTCTTTTTGACAGCGCCCTCCGTTCCCGCTCTATATCGCAATTATCCCTAAGGTCTGACGTCACTACATGCCCCAGGTACTTGAATGAATCCACCCTTTCCAGTGGAACACTGTTCAGAAAAATTATTAAACACGCATTATTGACTATAACTCAAAAACTACCGATCAAATCTTGGTCAAATTTAAATGGGACCAATAAAAAAGCACCAGCGTTCAAACAAAAAAAAAACAAAATCGGTTCACGTGGAAAGAAGTTATGAGGTAACACACATAAAAAATAAACATGCGGTGCAGTCTTTGGGGACTGCCGTGAAAACTATATACAAGGTTACTTTGAATTAGCGCTCCATACTCCACAGGGTAGGGTATCGACAATGCAACACAAAAAATGTATAATTTTTTTTTTTATATGTTTGTAAAGTGCCGTGATACGATTAAAACCAATTATCCAACACGTAAACTCAAAAATCAAAAACAATTCAACTAAAACAGTTACCGGGTTCGATTCCGACCAAGAGCACAGCTTTGTTAAGTAATGGAATAAGTCTGTCTGTATGTTTCTACAGATATCTCAGCTCAGTCCGCAAGTCTTTGGTTTCACTTCAAAAGATACAGTCGAATTCAGTACCTTCTCTTCTGCAATTCGCTAGGCATGCCATTATAAGAAACTTTCTTAGAAAAGCCCATTGTTATCAAAAGGTAGAAAATATTCATTAATACAATGAAGTAATTAGAACTCGTAGAACAATAACAGAAATATGCATACCGAAACAACAATAGACATTTATTTCGTACAGTGCCTCTCTCGGGCAAGTACAGAACGTGGTCATTAATTCTGCACACTGCATAAAAGACGATAAAAGGGACTTTCTTCGTAACTACCAAATATTCTGCGAGGAAAAACCATTTTAACTCTTTGTGTTATAATTTTAAATTAGCTCTTATTTCACAGTAACAAGGTGGCTAATGAACTATCAAGCATTTTTGACAGTTGCACGAATAAATTAGTTCGGTGAGACCTGTCGGCTTCTGCCACTCATGTATGATGTCAAAGCCGTGTCAGAACCTGTCAAAAGATGCCGGTGATCGCTACCAAATGTGAGTGGCGGTAAAACATGCCATGCCAAAATAATGGAACGAAATGCACGAAATTAACTGAAAGTCTGTTAAACTCTCTTCTAAAATATATTTAATAAAACGTTTTACTAATATCGTGGACAAACATTACCATACGAAAATAAACTGACATGTTACAAACACCAAATAGCTGTCAGCAACATATCAAATATTTGTGGGCAACCCATTATTAGAGTCGCTTATTAAGTTTGCAGATAGGTAGTTAAAGAGAGTGGGCACTTATTCGATATTTGATTAAAATTAAAATAGGTACCTACATTTTTTGTTTGTGGTTCTGGGTTTTTGATAGATGCTAAAGTACATTTTTGAGTAATGTTGACGTGTATTAAATGCTTTCACACTCACAGCCAGCTGTATTGTGTACAAGACTATCGATTATTGCATGCTTGATTGTTAATTAAGTTTTAATCATTTACGATGTGCGCGCACACAGTTTTATGTTAGCTCGACGAGATTTTTTACTGACTTCCCAAAAAACGAGGAGGTACTCAAGTCGACTGTATTTTTTTTATGTGTGTTACCTCATTACTTCTTTCCACGTGAACCGATTTCAAATTTTTTTTTATTTGAAAGATGTTGCTTTCCAATTGGTCCCATTTAAATTTGATCAAGATCTGATCAGTAGTTCTTGAAATATAGTCAATAATGCGTATTCTGTGGACTACATTGACGAAGTTCTCATTTTTGACCGACTTCAAAAGTTACCTCGTAACTTCTTTCGTTGTGAATTGATTTTAATGATTTTTTATGTGGTCCCCGTGAAATTTGATCAAGATCTGATTTTTAGTGTTCGAGTTAACGTCAATAATGCGTGTGCAATACATTAAATCTGATCAAGGTTCCGAAGATAAAGCGGTGAAGTCGGTTTTTTAAGCTTTGCTTGCGTTTAATTATTGTAAGCACTAAATAAGTTTTTCTTAGTACTAAGAAATAATGGATAGACTTACCGTTTTTATCTCTGATAGGCTATCGTGTGACCAATATCTTACGTTTTGGTAAGTTAAGATGTGGTCGATTACTATTTATACATAAGATAATAAACTCTTAAATTTTTCGGTTTTGAAACCCCGACCATTTTGGATCGATACGTTCAACTGTCCCGCAGTGTAACTGAGATTGAACACAATGTCAGCCACTGCACTGACTGGAAACATTTATGCAAATAAAGCGAGTTTTACTTTCTTTGCCTGCCGTTACTAACAAAATATAAACGTGTAGATAATAGGATCGAGTTTAGTTTGACCAGTTTCAATGTGTAACTGAAGTACGAACATGACAATGATACAGATAGTGATATACATGACATGACAGTTCATAAATCTTAGGTATACACAGAATTTAACCGACTATTTGTACCTAAAGTAGTATGTGGCAACGTTGTCGTACTTACAGTCCAATATATACCATATTTCATTGTATACATGAATTTCCTGAACGTATCTTCGGCCGCATCATAACTTTCCATCAGGTGAGATAGTAGTCAAATGCTTGTCTATTTAACATAAAAAAAACTGATGCTGCCCGCCATTTAAACTCTACAAATTAATTTTACGCTATGTCTAATGAGATAAACTCATTAGACAGGGAAGTTTGGATTATTAGCCTGATACAAAAAGAACTTAAATAATCAAGAATCGCAATAACCAGCTCATTAGTGACATTCTTGTTAAGGAGATAAATGGAATTTTAGTGTTGTAAATAATTAAAAGAATATTCCTATTGACTGTTATTTTTAGTTTATCAAACACTGCCTTATTTAAAACATTAATAGGCAGTGTTTTGACTTCCGAGTTGCGACTGTCTGCATAGGTTAAATAAAACGACGATAGTGGGCGCCACGGTCGTTGTCAGAAAAGTATTGAACAGAGGAGCTCAGAGCGTGTCAGTTTCTTTAAAGGGAAAGGTACTCCTACCCTATTACAGGCAGAACGTGGCTTGGAAGATGTTAAATAAAGTATTGTAAAATGGTCTATTGTTTTGTATCAATCAATCAATCAAATATTTATTGACATATAATAATATTCAGAAGATACAATTTACATTCTGAAGCCTCTGGTTCCCGATGTAGCACTGTGTTTCGAGAACCAGCGTCTTTCCCATTCATGAAACTATTTAATTATGCCATGTATAGCGTATGTATGGTTTATTATTTATAATCGTGTTCACATGTGAGTATTACCCTGTTTTATTAATGTAATCTATTTCGAAACCTTCTTAGTTGACGCCTTTAATTTGAAGTAGAAAAAGTTGGCAAAAAGCTTGATTTGCTAACATTGTATAATTCTGAGTGACAATCAAATTATATCGGCAGGACTGACGCATACTTTTCCTTTTTCCTTCGTTGTCATTAGACGTTGAAGCTAACCATGGAATAAGATTTGGCTTTTTAGCTCTCAAAGAAAGCTGTTGTAACCTCGATTGGTGCTTGGTGATATTTTTTACTGTTCTATGTTTACCACCATGTTGTAGGTTATCACGATTTTCAGGTACTATATATACAGTAAAGTGGTAAGCTAGTCAGCGAAAATTAGAATATGACGTACCACAATTCAATTTCAATAATGTAAAAGGATTTAAGTATTGTTGCTGATGGCTTTTTTCCGTTGTTGTCTAGAAAAAAGTAACATATCTATATAATAATATTATACTATTATTCCTAGAAGTCACGCAATGTAGCCACAAAAGAGGGTATTTTTACAAACCAATGTACCTTAAAAAATTAAGTCGTTCGGTGTGTTTTTTTTTAAATGATTTTTGTTACTTCTAAATAATCAAATATAATAGAACTTTGAATTGAACCTTAAATGAGATATATAAATAAAATAGAAGTTCTCACCGAAGGTCATAAAGTGGTCGAAAGCGTGCCCAATGAACTTGTGTAGAAAGCATGTGCTACAAACCCTGAAACAATGTCAGGTCGCTAGGTTGCGGTGAGCCGCAGCATGGACCCTAACATGAGCTTGTCGATCTGTAACTTAACGAGCTTCGGATATGAGAAAAATACCTATTGGCAGTGATCTTGTCCAATTAAAATCTACTAGTCATTTGCCTATATTTCTTAAAACTGATCACTTTCCATCAGGTAAGATAGCGGTCAAATGCTTGCTAATTGTGCATAAAAAACGTGTGTATGAACACACGTAAGAAGTTATATTTATTCAGCGTATAATTAAACGCAAGCAAAGCTTAAAAAAAACCGACTTCACCGCTTTATTGAAGTGAAAACTTCTTTAGCGGCGTTGTGCACTTTTTGGGATGGGTAAAAAATGTTAAGTTCGCGTCAGGACAAGTGATCTGCTCGAAATTTCGTAAGACGAAGGATAGGAAGTAATATCCCCCTCTCTTTCTACCGTGCGGCGAGTTTTCACTTCTGCCGGCACTCCCGGAGTGCAACCCGGTGTTTTTTCTTCGGAGCCTTGATCAAATTCAAAGTATTAAACACTTCGACCACCCCTTGTTATTGATCTTGGCACCGATACAATAAGATCTGCTCAAAGTTTAAGAGGGCTTCAGAAAAATGGTTCAAACGAAAAGCAATACTGAGCCATTTGAACTGTCTGAAATGGGATTCTACAGGATTCAGACGTCTGCTGCAATAGCATGGTTGGACGGATCCGGAAAATATCTCGGAAATGAAAATCTCTAACAGAGCTAGTTTTGTATCTTCAAATAAAGTTTTGATTGTTTAACTTTACCAAGGGAATAATTGTAACTAATTATTTTTTTAAATGAATAATTGTGATGCGTTAATTTTGTTAACTTCAATTCAATTTGCCATATTATGAAAGTTGAGGTGATCTAACTCCTCGACAACACAGACTTAGTGAGAAACCTCAAGAGAACTAAACCTTTTCAGTATGTGTATATAGTGATATGACTGTAACATAGTGAGTGCTATTAACAAAGAACACAAGAACAAAGTATCTTCCTTGTAATAGAGACAGTTATTGGACACATTTACAGTTTACTAGTTGATTTAGCAGTTTAGGTCATAAATTAAATTACTTATTAGTCTTAAGACTAGATCGTAATTCTAATGCTTGTAACGAAGCGTTACATGTATTTTTAAAATAACTTAATCTAATAAAAATTTATAAAATATATACATATTTACAAATTAATTAACTACTAAAATAATTACAAATAAAACATACAGTTGAATTGAGAACCTCCTCCTGTTTTGAAGTCGGTTAAAAATAATGCTTTCAGTAATTTCAATTCATTTATAGTTTTGTCAGCTAAAGTAAGTAATATCTTTCTGTAGCTAGCGATGACGCACAGATTTTGAACTGGTCGCGGGCAGAGGCATGAGGCAAGGGGTATGACGACAGTAAACGAGCCTGCGGCCGCGCCTCGCGACAGTCGTTGCTAGGCTGACTTTTGAGCCGGTTCACGCTAGTCTTGCGCCCTAGCAAGCAAGCGCGATAATTTAAATTACAATAAGTGCATTCTTATTTTTTTTACATCATAATTCAAAGTATGACTTCAACTGACATCGCGTCGTTATATTTTAAAGTTTGAAGTGATTTCCCGATATAGGGTAAGTTTTGAATGACACACAAAAACACAATCATGATTTGCTATTTTGTTCATACTGTGTATTAACTATCATTCATTTTCAGCTTTTCATTTGTAGTAATAGCACTCATTTAGTTTGTTTATTTTAACTGTGAGAAATGTAATTAATCTTTAATTACATTTCAATTTTTGTTCATCTACCTTGATTTTTATTTTTTTTGTAACGGTTCTCAAGAAACCTAATTAATAACTTAAATATTAACGTAGCTTCTTCTGTTTTCTTTTGGCCTTTAGCTTTTGAATTAATTGTAAACTCCGTTCTGATTGTTGGTACCACCACGGACTATAAAACTACTACGTAAGTACCTACCTGCTTTCTTCGTGATTCCGTGGTGGACCCTAGGAACGGAAGTAATTAAATCAGTGTGTAATCCGCTGGTTTTGTGGATTCCAGGAACTTCGCACAGGTTGGCTGCGCGTTCTAGTGCAGAGACCAACCAATTCCCGGATCCCGAACATCGCACAACTTCGCACAGGTTGGCTGCGCGTTCTAGTGCAGAGACCAACCAATTCCCGGATCCCGAACATCGCACAACTTCGCACAGGTTGGCTGCGCGTTCTAGTGCAGAGACCAACCAATTCCCGGATCCCGAACATCGCACAACTTCGCACAGGTTGGCTGCGCGTTCTAGTGCAGAGGCCAACCAATTCCCGGATCCCGGACTGCTCCTGATTGCCTACTACGCGGCACTACTCCGTCACCCTTTGGTCCCCAACTACCATCTTCAGCCGGACTCACATCAGGGGAGTGCTTCGCTACGGAAGCAGAAATAGACACAGAATCTTCAGGCTCAGAACCACCCCTTATAAATTTATGTGCCCTCCTTCTGAGATAAATATATAATATAATAAATCATATTTAATTTAAATTTAACTTTTGTATTTTTTTACTACCATTTTAGGTAGGGTAGAAGCTTCTCTTCTTCATCAATTCTCTTCATCATTCACACAGTATTACTTTCCCGGTACATTGGCGCCCTCTTACGTGGTTGATTAGTTCTGTTTCTGCTTCTAGTAGTATGTAGTTAGTTTTAGTACGGTGAGTGGGTAATTTTGTAAAACGTTTTTTTTCTCCTTGGTTTGCTGCAACTGAGGTGACAGCAGTAGTCATTTTATGTCGTTTTTTATGCTCTATACGTATGTTTAACATAATAGATTGAAATCTAAAAAAAATATTTTTTAACGAAAAAGTACAGTCTGGTACAAAAGTTTTTAAAAACTTTTAATTAAATAATTTTTTTTTTTTTTCGGTGTTTTAAGTTTTTAGACATAAACTACATCGTTTAGATGCTTTCACACCAGTTGCAAACATTTTGAACAATTTTATTTTTATTTTGGGTTTTTTAGTTATGTTTAATTTTTTAGTATTTATTTTATCAAACCAGAGCGTTCTGTTAAAGTGAATTGTAACAGAACGGAGTATTTTCATCATTGATCACTTTAACCAGTTTTGTGTGTCATTTACAACAATCCTTACTTATACTCGGTGTTAATTTTAATATATTTTGGGAAATATGTCTTTCCCTATTAAATATCTTTCTCTGCAAAAGTCTGAGTTAGAATATGAAGTTGCCGTCAGAGGTGAGACTCCTGCAAGCACTGTGGCAGATATTAGGAAACAGATTGGTAAGTTGAGTCAAATGTATCCATCTGAGGACATTTTGTGTTCCCATCTGGAACCGGCGGAAGACTTGTCGATTGTTTTTGAACTTTTAGAGAAAATTAAATCAACTATAATTGCTGTAGAACTTTTAGACAAAAATACATTGGCTCGTATCGAGAACGTCTTCCATCATCTGTATCACAGGCTCAATCGTGTTAGTGCAGATGAAAAGTTGATTAGTAAACATTTGGAATGCAACACGCTTTTTAAAGAGCTTTACGAAAAGCTACTTATTCTTAAAGATAGAAGTGTAGACCCTCTCTCTGTTGCTTGCGCTAGCTCGGAATCGCATGCCGTGCCCGCACCAGTTCACGTCTCAGTCACTTGTGAAGGTAGTGGTAGGACTCTTTCAGAATTAGGTAAATTAAAGTATGATGGGAAGTCTTGTGTACGATCTTTTATACAACGAGTAAAGGAGTTTAGTGAAGCTCGTAACATTTCTGACACTAAGCTTCTGTCATTTGCCACTGAAATTTTCGTTGATAATGCACTACATTGGTTCCGAAGCGTTAAGGAACAGGTGTCAACTTGGGATGAATTAGTCGACCTTCTGAAAAAGGACTTCGACAAATCAGATTATGACTATCAGTTATTAGCCGAGATTCGGTCTAGGACTCAAGGCGAAGCAGAAAACATTACAATTTATCTATCGATTTTGTCTGGTATGTTTGCGCGGTTATCGAAGCCTTTGTTAGAAGAAGACAGACTCGAAATAATGTTACATAATATAAGACCATGTTATGCAAGCACTTTAGCTTCTGCAACTGTAATTACGAGTATAGAACAATTGCGTATTCTGTGTAGGAATTATGAGAATGTTCAGTCTCGGTTGGCCCAATTTCGTGAGCCTTCTGTTGCTTCTTCCAGTAATTTGTTAGCACCAGAGTTTGCATACAAAGAAAAAACAAACACTTTCAAACAAAGACCAAATTTTCCAAGCCATAATCAAACTTATTCTAAACCTAACTCTAACAACAATATTAATGAAAAATATTTACATTCTATATACAAAAATGGTTCTGATGATAACCGAAAGATGCCTTACTGTCCTAGATGCCGTAACAATACACATAGTTTAAAGTATTGTCAGAACACTGAGGTTATGTGCTTTAAGTGTGGTCGCAAAGGTGTCAAAAAACCCGATTGCCCTAATTGCAATTCAAAAAACTAGTTTCGCAGGATTGTCGCGCCATTTCATCGCCATCAGGTCGCTGTGATAAGAATGAATGGGATGAATGGTTGGAAACTGTACGTAGGTTTTTTAACTGTTACAAAATTGCGACAATTCTGGAAGATAAACCTCTGAATGATACGCGACCATATATAAATATTAAAATAAATGACATTACTGCCTCAGGTCTCCTTGATTCTGGTTCCGCGGTCACCATTATTGGCAATAATGCGCATGATACGTTGCTTAGCCGTGGCCTTAAGCTTTGCACTGATGATAGGTTGTCAATAGTTGCTGCTGGTGGTCAGACTCTTCAAAGTCTAGGTTACATTAATTTACCGATAAATTTTGAAAACCAGTTTCATATATTGAAAACCTATATTGTTCCGGAAATTAATTCATCACTGATTCTAGGCATTGATTTCTGGAGGGCGTTTCATTTATGTCCCAGATATTTAGGTTCCCTACAGTTAGGTTCGGTTCCACTTATGGATCTAAGTGTAAATAGTCCGAACACTTTTGTTCACTCTTATGATAACTTAGATGATTCTCAAAGAGCTATCGCTGATAATATCGTAGACCAATATAATGACATATCTTTCGACCGCAAAGGTTTAGGTCGGACTCACTTGATTACCCATCACATTGATACTGGCGATTCTCCTCCCATTAGGCAAAGGTACTATAGGCTCTCGCCTGAAAAACAAAAAATCCTAGTCGAGCAGGTAGATGAGATGCTGGGTTTAGATGTGGTGGAATATTGTGAAAGTGCGTGGCAAAGCCCTGTCCTTCTTGTCAATAAGAAAAATGGCCAGCCTCGATTTTGTCTCGACAGCAGGAAGCTCAACTCGGTGACTAAGCGAGACGCGTATAACTTGCCATATATCTCTGAGATATTAGACAATTTGCGCGACGCGCGTTTCCTTAGTAGTCTAGATTTGTCTAAGGCTTTTTGGCAGATTCCTATCGCAGAGCAGGATCGAGACAAGACAGCATTTTACGTCCCAGGCCGTGGTACATTAAAATTCAAGACTACACCTTTTGGACTGACTAATGCTCCTGCCACACAACAGCGTTTAGTTGATGCATTGTTAGGGAATGTGGATCATCGCATATTCGCATACTTAGATGATGTTGTTATAGTAAGTAGTACTTTCGATGAGCACGTCTCTCTCCTCCTTCGTGTCCTGGACAAATTACGCAAGGCCAACTTGACCATTAACTTAGAAAAATGTGAGTTCTTCCGAAGTCAACTTAAATACTTAGGTTATGTGGTTGATGCGAACGGGTTGCGAACCGATCCAGATAAGGTAGAGGCCATACTAAATTACGTTACTCCTACTAATCGTAAGGAGCTCAAACGATTTTTAGGAACAGCCACCTGGTATCGCCGATTCGTTCCTAATTTCAGTACGATCGCAGGACCACTCAATAAGTTGACTTCTGGTAAGAAGAACACTCCACCTTTCCAATGGACTGATGAGGCTGACGCGGCGTTCAAGGCACTGAAGGAATGCTTGGTTTCTGCACCGGTTCTCTCGTGTCCAAATTACGATCAGCCATTCCAAGTGCACACCGACGCGAGTAATTATGGGGTAGGCGCTATGCTCACGCAGTGTATCGAGGGCAAGGAACATCCCATCGCTTATATGAGTCGATCGTTGACGGCAGCGGAGAAAAATTACAGCATCACCGAACGTGAGACTTTGGCTGTTCTTGTTGCCTTAGAGCATTGGCGTTGTTATGTGGAAAACGGTAAAACTTTCGTGGTCTATACAGACCATAGTGCGCTTAAGTGGTTCCTTTCTTTGAACAACCCTACGGGTAGACTCGCGCGTTGGGGCGTTCGTTTGTCGTCTTTTGATTTTGAAATCAGACATCGTCGCGGTGTAGACAACGTAATACCTGACGCTCTGTCAAGAGCTCTCCCAATTGCTTCTATCGTTACCGCTAAATCAATCGCGACCAGTAGTGATGATTGGTACAAAAGCATTTACAACAACTGCTTAACAAAACCTATACAATATCCAAATTTTCAGGTCAAGAATGAAACTCTCTATCGCCTTAGTAAGAATAAATGCCATCTCAGTAATGAATTTTCATGGAAAGAGGTAGTTCCTTCCGAACTTAGGGATGCTGTCATTACGGCGAATCATAGTGAGCCAACTGCCGGTCATTTGGGCATTTTTAAGACATACAAACGTGTTGCGCTTAGGTACTACTGGCCAGGCATGTATCGAGATGTAGCAAATTTGGTTAGTTCTTGTTCCATTTGTCTCCAGTATAAAACTCAAAACCACGCTACTCTTGGAGAAATGGGTCGTCCCAAGCAATGCTCACGGCCTTATCAAATGATTTCCATAGATTTAATGGGTCCCCTACCCGTAACTCGAAATCGAAATTGTCACATATTAGTAGTAACATGTTGCTTTTCTAAATTTTGCCACATTTACCCAATTAAAAAGGCAACATCGGATATTATTGTCCGAATTTTGGAAGAGCAGATATTCCTTGTTCATGGTGTTCCCCAGACAATTTTTCTGGATAACGGTTCCCAGTTTATCAGCGGTCATACAAAAGCACTATTTAAAAAGTATAGCGTCCCAAACGTATTTTTTACGCCAAAATATACCCCCCAAATAAATACTGTCGAGAGGTATAATAAAACAATAATAACATGCATTTCTACGTTTGTACAAAACGATCACCGATCATGGGATTCTTTCATACCTAGTGTCCAATTCGCCATTAATAATTCGGTTAATGAAGCGACAGGGTTTACGCCATCATTCCTTGTTTTTGGGCGAGAACTGGTAGTATGTGGCTCTCATTATACTGATATTGATTTGGGTGATGAGGTTTTGTTTTTGCCTAGAGACGTGTACGCTGAGAATCTGGGTTGTATGAGCTCGACGTTCGACCAGGTTCAGAAATCTTTGTATCATGCTCATGCCAAAAATAGTACACACTATAACTTACGAAGAAAGTCTTTTGAATTTAGTGTAGGAGACACTGTTTACAAACGCGCTTATGTCCTGAGTGATAAGGATAAGTTTTTCAGTAAAAAGTTAGCTCCGAAATATATCAAATGCAAAGTTGTCGAGAAGCGCTCGCCTCTTGTCTACGTTCTAGAAGACATGTCGGGCAAGAACTTGGGCACTTGGCATATTAAAGACCTAAAAATATTAGGTCAACAATCTTAAATATCATAAGTTATTTTTAAACGTTCAATAGTAATTTATATTCGTTGTTGCCCATGCCCATCACAATTTTTTACATTTCTTACAAAAAGTCGTAAGTCGAATTTTATGACCTATGACTTTCCCCATGTTAGGATGAGTCTTATAATTATAATATTATTTGATTTATTTTTGTTTTTGTTGAACGCTGGTGAGGTATGAAAGGATGTATGAAAGATAATTGTAAGAAATTGATACAGATTTATAGTTTGCGGATTTTAATTTTAAATTAAAATCCTTACGAGGGACAGGCGGGTAATGTAACGAAGCGTTACATGTATTTTTAAAATAACTTAATCTAATAAAAATTTATAAAATATATACATATTTACAAATTAATTAACTACTAAAATAATTACAAATAAAACATACAGTTGAATTGAGAACCTCCTCCTGTTTTGAAGTCGGTTAAAAATAATGCTTTCAGTAATTTCAATTCATTTATAGTTTTGTCAGCTAAAGTAAGTAATATCTTTCTGTAGCTAGCGATGACGCACAGATTTTGAACTGGTCGCGGGCAGAGGCATGAGGCAAGGGGTATGACGACAGTAAACGAGCCTGCGGCCGCGCCTCGCGACAGTCGTTGCTAGGCTGACTTTTGAGCCGGTTCACGCTAGTCTTGCGCCCTAGCAAGCAAGCGCGATAATTTAAATTACAATAAGTGCATTCTTACTTTTTTTACATCATAATTCAAAGTATGACTTCAACTGACATCGCGTCGTTATATTTTAAAGTTTGAAGTGATTTCCCGATATAGGGTAAGTTTTGAATGACACACAAAAACACAATCATGATTTGCTATTTTGTTCATACTGTGTATTAACTATCATTCATTTTCAGCTTTTCATTTGTAGTAATAGCACTCATTTAGTTTGTTTATTTTAACTGTGAGAAATGTAATTAATCTTTAATTACATTTCAATTTTTGTTCATCTACCTTGATTTTTATTTTTTTTGTAACGGTTCTCAAGAAACCTAATTAATAACTTAAATATTAACGTAGCTTCTTCTGTTTTCTTTTGGCCTTTAGCTTTTGAATTAATTGTAAACTCCGTTCTGATTGTTGGTACCACCACGGACTATAAAACTACTACGTAAGTACCTACCTGCTTTCTTCGTGATTCCGTGGTGGACCCTAGGAACGGAAGTAATTAAATCAGTGTGTAATCCGCTGGTTTTGTGGATTCCAGGAACTTCGCACAGGTTGGCTGCGCGTTCTAGTGCAGAGACCAACCAATTCCCGGATCCCGAACATCGCACAACTTCGCACAGGTTGGCTGCGCGTTCTAGTGCAGAGACCAACCAATTCCCGGATCCCGAACATCGCACAACTTCGCACAGGTTGGCTGCGCGTTCTAGTGCAGAGACCAACCAATTCCCGGATCCCGAACATCGCACAACTTCGCACAGGTTGGCTGCGCGTTCTAGTGCAGAGGCCAACCAATTCCCGGATCCCGGACTGCTCCTGATTGCCTACTACGCGGCACTACTCCGTCACCCTTTGGTCCCCAACTACCATCTTCAGCCGGACTCACATCAGGGGAGTGCTTCGCTACGGAAGCAGAAATAGACACAGAATCTTCAGGCTCAGAACCACCCCTTATAAATTTATGTGCCCTCCTTCTGAGATAAATATATAATATAATAAATCATATTTAATTTAAATTTAACTTTTGTATTTTTTTACTACCATTTTAGGTAGGGTAGAAGCTTCTCTTCTTCATCAATTCTCTTCATCATTCACACAGTATTACTTTCCCGGTACATGCTGCACGTAAAGAAATAGGCAGTACGTCATAAAATATCAATAGGTATTTTTTTCAGTTTATAATATATATTATTATATACTTTGGTTAGGTTTATTACTTTGGATGCAGTGAGTTTCCTCAAAGCAGCATATAAGCATAGTTCTTTACCCCCTTTTTGCTTCGCTGTAGTCGGATAAAAATAAATTCAAACCCGTTTCTGACAAAAACAAATGATGATACAAACAAACAAACAAACGCATTCACACTCACCGCCCCACACTAAGTTCAAATACTTGTATCGTGGGTGCCGGAAACATTCACATCACACACATTATATCGTATCATCATTAGTTTTTGTTTTATGCCATGTTTATAAATTAAGAACATTGAACCGATTACTGCTAACTTTCAAAACCTAATTTTCAATATCCACGGTATTTTGTGGCAGAAAATACCTGCTATTATGTATCGTTTTTATCGCATTTTCCAAAAGGTTGGCTCTATAAATCTGCCAGAGCCAGTGTTCTTGCCAACTGAACCCCGGGATGATAAGGGGAAATTAAATTGATTTAGCGGCAATTATTATAAAATCTGTCAAGTCGGCACGCAAAGAGATCGATGGCGAATGAAAAGCTCTGAAAAGGGGTTGGAAACCCTTACTATAGCGTGGTTGATTGCAAAAGGGAGCAGCTGTTTTTTATTTTAGTGTGCATACCTACAAGCACATTTGCCTATCTATTTAGACTATTTATATACAAAATCCTAAAGTTTGTGCGTGTGTGAATGTTTGTTAACACGTATCTCCGTAAGGAATAAACTAATTTTGATAATATTTTGAATGTAGATAGTTTAAGTTTCGGAATAATACATAGGCTACTTTTTAACTTAATTAAAGCGGGCGAAGCACGGGGCCGGCTAGTATTATAATAAACCGGTTATATTAAAAGAATACCTCAATTCAAACACATTCACTCCTAAACTTTTAGTTATAAGGTACATTTTGTTAACAGTTAACAGCACAGAAGAGCACTTAACATATTTTCGCGCAGTGATTAATATATTTCTAGAATTTTTATTAAGTTACTTCTAAGTTCAAAATTTTTAGAGTTTTAAGTTGATCGAGATTTAGAACAAGATTGCAGTAGTCCCTTTTTTTTCGGGGGTAAAATGCCTTCCACTTCCTTTCCTTCCCAGGGCAGAAGGAAAGGGGTATGTGGGGCTCCCCACTAAAAACCCTCCCGTGAGCAGTCCCTCGCCGAGTTTGAGCAAGATAGGGTCGAGCTAGCAGTCACTATCTTGCCCCGGATTGCAGAAGTACCTAGTCGTAGCACTCACATCCCACTTTTTCTAATCTTATTACTTGTTTCATAGGAAAAAAAAATTACGCAAGCAAAGCTTAATAAACCGACTTCACCGTTTTATCTTCGGAATCCTTGAACAGATTAAACTAATTAAATTAACATTATTGAGGATAAATCAAACACTGCTGGTCAGATCTTGATTAAATTTAAATCGGACTACATGGGAAGCACCAGCATTCAAATAAAAAATCTTAATCGGTTCACCTAGAAAATACTCAAAACAGTGAATATTTTGTATTTTATACATTTTGTATATCTTAATTTTGCTTTTATAGTGTAATGTTGGGCGTGTCATAAATAAAAGTATTATATTTTTTCTAGTATTAAAAAAATTGTGAGTATTTCACGAATCCCTGCTAATCATTCAGAATTAAAATTTAAGAAATATCATGACTAATCTCCAAAAAAAAAAATACATAGTGAAAATAATAATAAATAAGTTATATGTTAAGGCAACTGTCAATCGTTAAGCGTAAACATTACCAATCACTCAACACACACCCTCACACAGCCCCCCCCACCCCCCAACCACACATACACACACACCAACACACACACTTAAGATATCAAACATCCGTACATTAATAAGGCCTATTTAGATAATTTTATATTGTATATTTCTTGTTAGTTTATTTCTTAGTTCTCCACATCTACCAGTGTTATATAGTAATCGGTTCCGGTCGCCCGCGATACAGGCTAGCCCTAATGCGATAGAAACTAAGGAGCCATTGTAATATGTTTCTTTGCAAATAAACAATTTTTGTATTTTTGTATTTTGTATTCGCTTATGACTTAACCCACCGCTCGGGGGTGTTAAGTTGACGTCCTGACTGACGTCTTTAATTAATGCAGTGACGGTTAGAATCGTAACTACTTGACAGTTTAACAACTTTGGATGTGTGAGGGTGAGGAAAAGATTGAACTACTTGACTAGGTATGAGTTTAATTAGAGTTTAGTCGGATAAAACTTTTAGTAGTATGAGTTGGTTGAAGAAGCCACCAAAATTTAAGACTATCCTACTGCTACTAATATTATAAATCCGAAAGTATGTGTGTAAGTTGACGACCCAGTTGGCGCAGTGGACAGGTGTCCGCCCTCTGCGCTGTGGGTCCTGGGTTCGATTCCCGGCAGGAGCACAAATTCCTTCCCAAGGGATATTTGTGCTTCTGGTTCTGGGTGTAATGTGTGTGTGATGTGAATGTTTCCGGCACCCACAATACAAGTCTTTGAACTTAGTGTGGGGCTGTGAGTGTGAATGCGTTTGTAAGTATGTTTGTTCCCTCTTCAAGCTTTAACGGCTTAACGGATTGGGATGAAATTTGGAATTTACATTGCTTATACCTAGGATTAACACAAAGGCTACTTTAACTTGATAATAAAGGGCGAAACCGCAGGGCAGGGCTAGTTAGGAGTTAGCTAGGAGTTATTTTTGTACGTAACATATATGTGAGTATGTATCCGGTATCAACTAAACAAGCTAAAAGTTAAGAAATAAAAAGACAGAGTAAGACAGATATAATTGTACTAAAATGTATTGTATGTTCACTTTTTACCCGATTACGGCGATGCAAAAAAAGCTCTTTGATTTTAACACCGAATGTATGTGTATGTCCACACATACACCACGTCCTATTCTACTAATATTAGTATGTTTGATCCCTCTTCACGCTTTAACGGCTAAATTTTGGATGAAATTTGGAATGTACTTATACCTAGGATTAACACATATGCTACTTTTTCACTTGATAATAGCGGACGAAACCACGGGGCACGGCTAGTAGTCCATAATAACCGAACATAAATAATCGATTCTATAGGGTTGTACCTATATATTTATTGTTGAATTTGTATCAATTTTTTATTTTTTTTTTATATAACTACAGAATGGAGTTCTGCCTTGGTACTCCATAAAGTAGTGATAAAAATAATTAAAATTAAGAGTATCAAATGAAAATTCACAATACTATTTATAAAAAAAAAGACGTGTGGCACGCGGGGACTGCCGCGGTAAAGCTATTGCATAGCATTTTTTCAACTTTTTCATCAACTTTTTTCTTCCTGCCACCTAGAGGCGAGTTGCTGAACTAACTGGGGGGTGTTAGGTTATTTTCGTTACGGAATTTCTGGATTCGGTCTCCACGCTCAAGGCTCGCGATAGAAGCTATACAATAGCTTAATATTTAGTAAACATTTTTTGTTTAATTTTTAGGTAGCTTTTTATTGGATTATTCACCCAATATTAGTGTATTCGGGGATTTGTTTGCAAACTCTCATTTTGTTCGAGTAGCGTAACATTTATCAAATATTTTAATAAAAATATTTTATTTAAATCTAAGTTTTTTATTAAATGTGTTAATAATATTTCCCTTAACTTATAAATCTATACATTAAAAAGTAGCCTTATTTACCGAGCTTATATTACACCCATGAGTAATGAAACTCCATTTTAATTTGTTATCATGGTCAATTATTAACAACTAATACATTATAGTTATCAAAGTAATAATTCGTACTTTCTCCATAGATTTTATAGTTACTATCCACTCTTACTGACTTTATGACGCCAATATCCACCGACTTCACAAACGCCTTCTCCGCTAAAATGTTAAATTATGAAAAAATCGACCGCGTTCAGATCTCTGATTACCAGTGGTTATGAATTATCGGCAGTTAGCACGCGATTCTCGACGTTAAATTAGACGGCTTTTAACTGGTGTTTACTTAACCGCCACTTAGTGTAATTAGTGGAAGCGGCCTTGGCAATAAGAAGAAGTAACTTAAGAAGTGAAGTAAGAAAGAAGAAACTAAGAGAAGTGCTCTTAATCGAGTGATTATTTTTAAATGTATTCCTTAATTCTATTTGATCTTAAGAGGCCGGGGAGTCTTTGAACGAGTCTATAGGCTGTCTCTGTTTAACTGGCAAACTGTGCCCATGCTTGATGCGATAGCACTACCGATCGAACAATTATGATAGGTGCCATAATACCAAAAATTATGAATGAAAATGTAATGTTTAGCCATTGTTTTTTGCATTAATAGTACCTTGAAATGATAATCTATGTTCCTGTTGTAATGACAAAAGAAATGTGTTAGTTTTTAATACAAAACGAATAAGTTAAAGATGCGACATTTACGTCGTAATAATGTGTGAAAATAAATTGGTTTATATTTCGTTTTAGGTAATTATTTTGGAATAAAAACTATCCAGGAACCTAGATTAATACGTTTTTAATCTGAATAACAGCACAGTATGGTGGTAATATGCTTGAATTATAAATAATTTCGGTATTACGATTGTATGGGCAAATCAACCTCCGCAGGCCCCTTAATACATCACATTAACATTATACTCGTATATACAAAAGTTTGTGTGTAAGTATGTTTGTTTTCTCTTCACGCTGTTACAACTGAACGAATTTGAATTAAATTTGGAATGTACATAGCTTATACCAACGATTAGCATATAGGCCCCCTTTTAACTTAATAAACGCGGGCCTGGAGCCGCTAGAACATCTAGTAATATAATCTATATATATAAAAATCAATGCTACTTTTCGTTGTTATTTTATAACTCGAGAACGGGCTCACCTATCCAAACCAAATTTTTGGCTTTGTTCGGACTATTTAGTAGATGGTTTATGTGAAGTTTGCACAAAATCAGTCGAGCGGTACATTTATCACACCTGGGCGAAGATCGTTAGTACTTATATAATTTACAAGTCGTGCCCGCGTTTATCAAGTTAATAAGTAGCTATATGTTAACCATAGGAATAAGCTTTGTATCATTTTTTTCTAAATACGTTCAGCCGTTACAGCATAAATAGAAAACAAACATACTTAAACATTTACTCACAAACTTTCGGATGAATGGAAGGTTTTATATATGTAAGAGTATTTGTGTATTATGTCGTTATTTGTATTTCATTATATTACGTTATCTGTAATCTGTTATAGTTATTAGTCAATAGCACACCCGACACTCCTTTCTGCATCTGGTCCATCCAAAGGGTGTCTGGAAGAGATCGCTTTAAGCGATAAGACCGCCCATTGTAGCCTTTCATTTAAAATTGTATTATGTATGTACTAATTCTTTTACGGCGTCAATAAAGAGTAATTGTTATTGTATTCTATTGTATTGTTTTATAAATTTCGATTCAGAACGTCACCGTGTAGTTCCATCTCTTTTTTAATAAAAACTAGCCGTGCCCCGCGGCTTCGCCCGCTATTGTCAAGTTAAAAAGTAGCCTATGCTTTAATCCTAGGTATAAACTATGTACATTCCAAATTTCATCCAAATCTGTTCAACCGAAGCTTGAAGAGGGAACAAACACACTTAAATTAAAATTAAAACGGGAATTAGCGTGACTTACGCGTTGTCGATGTATAAATCGTCAATTTTTTTAAAATTTTAATTTAAAAGTTCAAAATGTGCGTGAGTTTTTATCAAATTATTAAACACACTTACACACAAACTTTCGGATTTATAATATTAGTTGGATTACTCTATGATCAAAAACAGTTCAGCTATTGTTTGTACGTGGTACGAATTTTAGCAGGACAAATATCGATCCAATATTCGAACTGCCCGGAACTTGGCAGGTTTTAAAAAGTTCATGGCAGAAGCAGTGTTTACAATAGTTGCCCGGAGGGGCGAGTGGGCGGGTTCGGGGGATATATAGCCGCCATAAAAGCCTGATGGCTCTATTTGCTTTTATTTCAGAATGGCAACACTTGCTCGCGTCGGTTATGGTTTTTGCAACGATTATGCTATTCCCGAATGGGCTGCAGTTGATATAACGCCTGTGGGAAATGGTTTTAAAACGATCCGTGAGAGTTTGTAGCTAAATTATTGCCATGTAGAGATCCTTGTGCAGTTTGCATTGTTGCAGTTTAGTATGAAATTCCAAAAGTGTAATAAAAACTTTATGATTGTTTCATTTGGCCCTATTCGTATGATTTTCCCTTTAACATTTTACGTGGAACAAATATTACGTTAAAAAGTTTTTTAAAATCAAGGTTTTACCAGTTGTTAAAAAGTTATATAACCAGAGAACTTATGAAATTTAAAACTATCGTGAGTATTACACATAATTTAAAACTCCGGTTAGCTGATGTGGCGCTTACCATTATGCGAATTAGTTGCTTGGCTTCTCTTTTAAAAGTATAAAAATGTAAAAAATGGGTTTGTTGTAAAGACATATGATGGAAGTGAAACTTTTGTATTAAAGGGAAACATTTTATTGATTCGTCACAGCGTGTACCCCCACCACTTTTCGTCACACAAAAAGGCTGCAGCTCAGTTAAAAGTCCTCCCATAAAAAAATCCTTCAAAAACATTTGATTCTTGTAAAAATATACAAACATAGAATATTGACATGTTTATATGTTCCTAGATAAACATATAGCCTCATGTATTTGGTTCCACGCGCAATTCTTATTTCGGAAGCTCTTATTTGCATTCTGCAGACGACAGCGTCAACAAATCCCTACTATCCCTACTAATATTATAAATGCGAATGAATGTAAGTTTGTATGTTACGCTTACACGCGAAAACTACTTAACCGATCATCATGAAATTTTGTACACATATTCTTAGAGGTATTAGAAGTAACATAGTGTTTAACTGGCTTTAATGCGAGCTATGCCGCGGGTAAAATCTAGTACTACATAAAAATACGTAAATTTATTCTGAACAGATGTGGTATTCTTTTTATACTTGAAAACGATGATGTAGCCAAAGTTTTCGCATACTAGAAGATATCTATTCACTCTTGACTTGAAGATTATACCGTTCGGGGAACAAAGACGCGGGCTATGAGTTCCACTCCTTCGCAGTGCGGATAATAATTTTCAATACTGTCACAGTAAAAAATGTGTAAAATGTGAATTAGTTTCGTCAATAGCATGCGTGATTTCAATTTTGAATTTACCCCGCATTATTATGGATTGGTTGTTAACTCGACCGCAAAATACTCGACCGCGTGGTCGAGATGCCACTTATTTTGTTTTATTCTATTATCTCTTTTTATTAACTAAAATTCTAATTTTAAAAACATTTAAAATATAAAATTATCATCGGTGTAGCAAATTATAAAGCTACTATATGTGCCCCGTGGCTTCGCCCGCGTTAGTTAAGTTAAGTAAAAGTAACCTATGCGTTATTCCGGAACCTAAACTATATACCTACATTCTAAATTTCATCAAATCGGTTTATTCGTTACGGAGATACGTGGTAACAAACATTCACACACACACACACACACACACAAACTTTCGCATTTATCATATCATTAGGAGGAAGGATAACGTGAAAAAAAACCTAATTTAAATAAATATCATACATATAATCCATTGACAGGACGAAGTTTGTATAAAGGAAAATTAGTAAATTTTTAACCTATTTAACGCGGGCCAACCTAAGTTTTAATATGAAAAGTACTGAATATTTATGACGTATTTTAGTCAGATTACATGTAAAACGGAACCAACTTTCGAGAGTAACCTTTCCACCTGCCCAAGGCGCTGCTGTAATGAAGCAGCACACGCAAACACCAAAACAACTGTTCTATTACATATTTGGTGTTATGTCAAGAAGGGAAAGTTCTCAGGGTGGATCCAACATAATCACCATGTATATGAATCTTAACACAATAGTCTAGTGTACCGTAATTGAGAACGGGAGTCGCCATTCCAAAATAACATCATCAGAAGGCCAGAATTCCCTCAGCCGTCACGTTAAAAACTCATGCTTCTACTGCTTTTACACATTCTGCTTTCGCATATATATATCATCACCATCATCTGAAACACCTACTTTGGAACAGCTTAGATAGGGACCCAGAGCCATTTCACGCTACCTAAAGGAGCTGGGATGGCTTGGGTAGGTGCCGTCAGGGGGAAACGTAAAACCCTAAGCGGGACGTCAATGCAGGCTATCCCTATATACCCTTACCACAAATTAGAATTAGTCCAGTGCACCTATGCGGTACACGCGAAGCAGTTCCGCCGAGTTCGCGTAACCTATGCGGTGCACGCGAAGCAGTTCCGCCGAGTTCGCATACTCTATGCGGTACACGCGGAGCAGTTCCGCCGAGTTCATGTTCCCTATGCGGTGCACGCGAAGCAGTTCCGCCTAGTTCGCGTACTCTATGCGGTACACGCGGAGCAGTTCCGCCGAGTTCATGTTCCCTATGCGGTGCACGCGAAGCAGTTCCGCCTAGTTCGCGTACTCTATGCGGTACACGCGGAACAATTCCGCCGAGTTGATGTACCGTATGCGGTGCACGAGCCCAGTTTATCTCTATGAGCTGTGGTGCCACGGACTTGTCAAATTAGTTAGTTTATCATTGCTGGACATGTGATAGATAGATAGATATATTCTTTATTGAACACCTAAAAATAACAAAGAACACAAATGATGAGGAATGACAGTAAAAAGTTATATGAGTGTAACAATAGGCGGTCTTATCGCTGAGAGCGATCTCTTCCAGACAACCTTTGGATGGAGAGGAATAACGTATAATGTGATAAAGGTTCTAATAGTATGGACGTCTTATTTTAACTGACAAAGTAATACAAAGTAGGTAATAAATAGATAAATAGATAACGCTTTATTGTTACACCTTACATAAATATATTACAAAAAAAATTTTAACTTAAATATAAGTGTACAATCGGCGGTCTTATCGCTAAAAGCGATCTCTTCCAGACAACCTTTGGATGGAGAAGATTTAAATAATTCGGTGAAAGATTTAAATCAGAGAATCATCTTTGAGTTTATGTAAGTAGGTAACTGTTCAAAGGTACTGGCACAACATAAACATGCACACTACGAATGTAGTTCGCCTGTCTATCAGTGACAGAAATCTTCAAAAATATTTCTGATTGAAACGGTACTAACGATACAAAATGTTACACTTAACGAAATTCAATGCTTTGAAATCTTTTTTAACAAATTTCCTCAATATTTACAACGCCCCAATTTCCAACTACGCGCCAAATCTTCTACGCTTTTAAACTGACCAATGCAAAAAATCCATGTGCCACGTAAAAAAGGTTTCCTGGCAACATTCGCACGAAAATTAAATGACCAAGAAAATCTAACAATCAGTTTCCACGGCCCTAGGCTCAGCTAATGATGTCACAGTTCATCCGATTGTATGCAATTATGCTCTCTGTACAATTATGTGTTCCCCGTACAATTATGTGTGTTGTCTGTGCAATTATTCACTGTGTACAATTTATTACGTAGCGCGCTTTTCCCGCTCTTGTCGTGACTTACCTCGGGCTTTCTATCACAGTACGTCCTCTGTGGAACGTTTATTGTTATTGTTCTTTTTTCGAAATGTTATTGTTGGTTGCCAGTGTTTTAAATGGTTGGTAGTCTTGCTATTTATCAAAGCATACACGAAAAGTGGGAGCTTATTTCTTCTTTTTTTTCCTGAAGGAGTATTTGGGAAAAGTATTTATTAGAAAGAAAAGCTTTGAATGCCTAATTTGTATATATCAGTTCTAGACATTTTTGTTCATTTGTTTTGTCCTATAGAAAGAAGTTCAACGCGTTCCTTTTGTTTTCAATATTGTTGATTGTAGTTAGTAAAATAGCAATAGTAACAGAGCAACATATTTGAAATAACGGGCAATCTATAAATAAGATAAATTATTGTTAGTTGAATATGTATTATCTATGATACAGAACACATACATCCATAAGTTTGTGTGTAAGTATGTTTGTTTTTTCTTCACGCTGATTTGGATGAAATTTTAAACATGCATAGCTTATACCTAAGATTAGCACGCTACCTCCATACCAAATTTTATCAAATTTGGTCAAGCCGTTTGATCGTGAAGAAGTAACAAACATACAAACACACTGTCACACTTTCGCCTTCATTATATTGTGTGATAATTTTTTGCAAGTGTACCTAATAATAACTAAAAAAAAACAAAATTTAACAAAACTACATTGTGGTGACCTACATTCGAAATATAAAAAAGCCCCGCGTGCTAAATTCAAAATGCCAAGACAAATATTACCTGTATCTGTGTACTTGTTACATTTACCGTATTAATATGTAGAAAGGCTTTGCATTCGTCCTTGCGACCAGTTTGTCGGTCACCGACCGCAACCCGCCTCTGCAATATGTTCGATTATTCGATATCGAGTCGATTATTCGATCTTGAATCGATTATTCACGGCTCGCGGGGAATTCACATGAGGAAGTACTGCTTATGGATATGGAATAAGTTGACTCAGGTTTATGCCGTATAGGGATGTGTGAACAGGTATATTACCATTGAACTATTTACGTTGATGCAAAGGTATTTACTATACAGGTACCTCGCAATTTTTTTTAGTCCGACCACAAAGGTATATCCGCTAATAGCCGTGCCCCGTTTATTAAGTTAAAAAGAAGCATATGTGTTAATCCTAAGTGTAGATATATTCCAAATTTCATACAAAATCCGTTCAGCCGATACAACATGATGAGAAAACAAACAAACTAACACACAAACTTCTGGATTTATCTTAGTGTGACTAACGGAATTAAAAAAAACTGATGATACGCTATCATTTGATACTATCACTTAAAACTAGATAGAAAGTACTATATGTGCTAAATTGATTAATAGTACTAACCAAATTAATCACTCCTAAGTGTTTGTTTAATTATTTGTTTTGACAAGAAATGAGCCAGTAATAAATGTCACAGTTATAATAAGTGTGACATAATTACATTACATTCACTTATAATAAATAGAAGCGTTAATCAAGAGGTCTTTAATAAACTGACATTATTTATATCAATTAATTACATATATTTTGATTAATATTTTATCAATACTTTAACTTGTTTTAAACTAAAATTATTCATACTGCATTAATTCCAATCTTACGTTTTTCAACGTAAGTATAATTTGCCTACACTCATTTACGTTCACGAACTGTAACAGTTAATCTATTATTATACATGAACACTCGAAAAATCACAAGTTTTAGAAAAAAGTTTTTTCACTTTCGCGGCTAAAAACACTCAAAGCAATAACTTATAGTGATGAAATACTTGATATATCAAAATAGCAACATCAAATTACCGTTTATTGCACAAATAACGAATAGCTCATTGTGACATAACGTTATAAATAACGTCGTGTCCTCGAGTACCGTTACTGCTTCAATGGATCCCACGGGGTTAGCATGGTGCATGTGAATGCATTCTTATTAAGATTACAATTGATAAAAAAGTGCTAACAGCAATTAAAAATACTTGTGAGTTAGTAGTGATTTTAAAGAAAATCATGCTAAAGTAATGAAAGAATTTATCTAAGTATTATTAATTCATTATTTTATTATCAGCCCTACAACAAATTCGATTAATTATGTCGTGGATGCCGGAAACATTCACATCACACACACAATTACTACAAGAACACTTGTGAAAGTTGAAAAAACTTGTGTTTCCGCCTGGACTCGAACCCGATACCATTGCAAAGAAGACGAACGTGCACCTATATAACTAAGTTAACAGACAGTTCCTTATTTACGGAGTCTTATTAATGTATTATATTATTATATTAATTGTAGAGAGTACACGATATTCCACATAATTCAAATGTTTAAATTAGTAGTTAAACGCGTCAAGTAATAATAAAAAATACAAAATAGTAGTCAAGGTAATTGTGTCGTTACAGTTTGAATATAATCTTTAAGAACTATTACATAATTGGTGCTTCTACCATCTTTAAGTTAAGAAAAGCTCATGCAAATACTGTTCATACCGTCGTGTCGTCGTAAAAAGTTGCACAAAGACAACCTAAAAAAAACCGCAAACTTTTTTTGATAGCACGGGTCGTTACACAGTATCCAAGTTAGATACCTGCTTATTTATGGTTAGTTAACTGTGAGTTAAATGTCTGCCAAGTTTAAATGTGTTTCACTAAGCAATAAATGTAGATACAGCAAGTCCTCAGAGTCGTACTCATTATAGCAAATTTTCTAAGATAAATAAAATTACTTGATTGAATTATTCGTAAGTATTACAAATAAACGTATTAAGGATTTATAAGTTTCAACTCACCGTAGTTTTCTCACATTGTTACGAGACTAGTTTCGGAACAGTCGGTGCTCCTTCATCAGTCGAGTACGCGCGTACACGCCAAGATGCCGGACGGTCTATGCGCGTACCCGAATGATGAAGGAGCACCAACTATTCCGAAATTAGAATCGTAACAATGCGAGAAAACAACCGTGAGTGAAATCGTGTAAATTATGAAATAAGAAAATCACTTTTTTAATCGACATATCGGAAAATTCGAATCATCAACATATAAGTAGTGATCGTGACCGTTTGGTGAGATTTTTAACTGAGTGCAGAAGGCACGTTAAGCTGTCGGTTCCGTTGCTCTTTGTTATTGGGTAATATTAGTATACAGCTATTACCCTACAAAATGCAACATCCTTCCATTTCCACGTAACCCAGGTTCATCAATCAGACTTTCTGAATTTGCGTGCCAACTTCACACAACCCAAAAGCAAATTGCTAACTATAAAAAGGCCCAGATTAATCATCTGCAATCGACTATCACTCTATTTTTTGAAGACGGAAGTTCTAAAATCGCGTAACGGTTGGCCTTTCGTGACTTATGCACGTATGAGAACGTTCAAAGTAAATGTGGATTTTGAACACTTTCTTTGTTTGCTTGATCTGTTTTTTAAGAAAACTATTTTAAAGTCTGTCTATAGTATTGTTACACTATATACCTAGGTTTTGTTGTCCGTATTATGCAATATTTGGCTTTTTGGTTTCCGGCACCATCATTTTATATTTAACTGCCTGTTGGCTTAGTTGGGTGAGCTCCTTAGCAGAGGTATTGGGTTCGATTCCCGGCGGAAACACAAGTTTTCTCCCCAAAGAAAATTTGTTACTAATTGTGGTTGTGTTGTAAGTGTTACCGGCTCCCACAACACATGTCATCGAACTTAGTGTGGGGCTGTGAGTGTGTGAGTGTGATAGCGTTTATTACAATTATAAAAGTCGATTCACAACACTTTGAAGCTATGATAGCACCGTCGTCAGAAACCCGCCTTCTAATCTGAGGTCGCAGTTTCAAATCCTACGACAGGCTTGAACTTCCGGTATCCTTGAAAGCCTGTACTTCTGCGTGTTTTCCTTCCTCGATCACATAAGCTCTTACCGTCAGGTGAGGTATTCCAACGCTAGCCTGTTAAATATGAAAAATATGTCTTTACATTTGTATTTATATGTAAGTGGAAAGTTGAATGGCATAAAAGCGCGGATCAGCAAATCAAAGTGCATCAAACATCTCGATTAAACCGTTAAAATATTTGTTCGAAAGTTAACTACCTCACATGGAAGTATTTTTATCGTTATTTAATAGTCAACTGCTAGCAAAGTTCACAAGATAGTTATCGGTTGCGTAACCAGCTATTCTTACGAGTCATAAAATAGAAGGAAGTATTTTTATCAATAAACCGTTTACGTTATTGGCCTTATTTACGTTATGTGCGATTACGTTGAGATGATGTACAGCTGTGGATAAGGTACTGATTCGTGAATGATCGCGATATAACGTATATATTAGGTATTATATAAAATAAATTGCCGTGCTCTCACTTGCAAAAAAAATGGCGAGCGATTTTATTATTTTTAACCGGTTCTTAAAAAGGAGCAGGTTTCAATTCAACATGTTTATTATCAGAACTTTTTCCAGGTGAACCGATTTTGATGATCTTTTTTTATTGTTTTGTTCGCCTGCATGGTTTAGGAATAAATTAATTTATGCTACAAAAAACCGATTTAACCGCATTACCTTTGGTACCCTTAATTAGATCTTGAAAATAAATGGGACTAACTTGACATCATCATCTTTTAAATAAAAAAAGAATCATCAATGTCGGAAAACATAAAAAAAACAGTCTAATTGAGAACTTCCTCCTTTTTTTGAGTCGGTTTAAAATAAAGGTAATCTAAGAACAGCCGAAATTCGATAAAATATCGAACATGATAATTTTGTATGGAAATGGCAACAGAGCATATTATACTTTAAATAGATGTCGAGGTATGAAGTTAACCGGGACACCTAGTTACATTATCTTATCTTACATTATCTTATTTTAAGAGTTTTAGTTAATTAAAATTTCTAAATTTTACTTGTTCCCCGATCATGTCACTAATTTTTATTTATTTCGAATATATCTTCAAGCATATCCAAAAGCAAATACAAATATAAAAGCTTTTGTCTTTTATCGTCAAGGAATACCAATCCTTAGCGGCTTAAACATTTTGTTAGCATCTTGAATCCTTACTTCCTTACTAATATTATAAATGCGAAAGTAACTCTGTCTGTCTGTCTGTTACGCTTTCACGCTAAAACTACTAAACCGATTTAAACGAAATTTGGTACACAGATAGTCTAGAGCTTGAGAAAGGACATAGGCTACTTTTTAACCCCGAATTCTGGCTGGTACGGGACTTACGCGGGCAAAGCCGCGGGGCGCAGCTAGTAGTTTATATTCTGCATTCAGTAAAATTAATTATATTGTACATATTTAAGAAACAGGTGAAGTCGAATGAAATAAAGTGAATGCTGCTCTATATTTCACTCCAAGGCTACAAATATCACGCTTAACTAGTAAATGATTGTAAATCGACTGATTTAGGTGGGAACGGAGAAGCATTTAAATGCTATTTGTTGGTATTTGTTGGTCGGACCAATTTAATTTGATTCAAATGTTACTTAGATGAAAAATTAGTGATGTCTAAAATTGTGCCCAGATCTTTGGGATCACAAGTTTCTTCCTCTTAGGGAAATTTCTATTTCTGATTCTTGGTGTGCCGTTTACATGTTATTTATCATCTTATATCTCGGGGTGACGAGCACTGTGCTTTGCACACAGAATTTTGACCCTAATTTTTTTTATGCAGAATAAATAAACATAAATATAAACGCTTTCACACTCACAGCCCCACACTAAGTTCGATGACTTGTGTTGTGGGTTCCGGAAACATTCACATCACACACACAATTACAACCAGAACCAGACACACAAATTTTCCTAGGGGAGAAAACTTGTGTTCCCGCCGGGAATCGAACCCGATACCCCTGCATAGTAGGCGAACGCCACGCAACTAAGCCAACGGGCAGTTCAAATAGGCAAGCATTCGACCACTATCTCACCTTATGGAAAGTGATGATGCAGCCAAGGATGGGACATGCTTGCCTAGAAGATACCCATTCACTCGAGACTTGAAGACTCCCAGATTATACCGTTCGGGTAACAAAGACGCAGGCAATGAGTTCCACTTCTTCGCTGTACGGATGTACGGATAACGAATACTGGTACGGATATAGGTAAAATGTGACGCTTACCATTAACCACGTGACTTGCTCGTCTTCTCTCTCAATTACGTAGAGAAAAAAGTAATGTTTCCGTTACCCATGACTTAAGTTTTCGTTGTTTAGGGCTGTGAGAGTGACACAGTTATTTATTTGAACTACCCATTGGTTTAGTGGGGTGCGAATTCGCCTTATAACTATCGGGTTCGATCTCCGGCGGGAACACAAGTTTTCTCCAAAAGGAAAATTTGTTTTACTGGTTCTGGTTGGTATTTTGTGTGTATCAGTCACATTTAAACCTCTTCACTAAGTTCGATGACTTGTTTTGTGGGTGCCGGAAATATTCATATCACACCTCAGAAACCCAAATTTTCCTTGGGGAGAAAACTTGTGTACTGGGAAATGAACCCGCTGCTTTTAGAAGGCAAACGCCCCCGTAAAGTTTTTCGCACACATTTTTAATCTTTCGCATCTAGAATATTATTGTAATGTATTCAAATTAACTTTACCGGTTTCAGCCTACTAAAACATACACTATAATAATTTAAAACGTAGGCTCAACTAATAGTTTACAAAGTAACCAACAATATTAATATAGCTGCTAGCACAAATGGTTATAAATTTGCTACTGGTTACCAAAGAAATAACTGGAAAACCAGGAAAGCAACTACAAAATATGACGTCAGTTATTTGAATTGCAACCAGCTATTTTAATAACGTTATAACTTACAGCGGTTATTACAGCAGCGGCAAGATGTTAAGTTACGCTTGATTAGTTATTTTAGTATTTGTAACGGGATACCAAGAAAATAGCATTCAAATAGAGATAACAAGTGTTTACTAAAAGCACTGAGATGGCAGTTATATCTATACAATAGAAACTTATGTATTCTAACGTGTGGTATTCTTCTATAATAATATCATAAATCCGAAAGTTTGTGTGTAAGTGTGTAAGTATGTTTGTTCCCTCTTCACGCTTTAACGGCTGAACGAATTTGGATGAAATTTGAAATGTACATAGATTATACCTAGTATTAACACATAGGCCACTTTTTAACTTGATAATAGTGGGCGAAGCCGCGGGACACGGCTAGTATTAAATAAAAAGGCTTCATGAGCTGATTTCAAAAATGTACTAGCTACATTATTAGCTTTCAGATTTTTTATGCCATATAAGTAAAGATTTGGCCGCTATATCACCTGATCGAAAGTGATGATGCGGCCGAAGATGTAGTATACTTACCTAGAAGATATCTTTTCTCTGTAGGTTTGAAGACTCTCAGATTATACTGTTTGGGGAACAAATACGCGGTAAATGAGTTCCTCTCCTTCGCTTAATGGATGGTTAGTGTAAAAGCAAAACGCTTCGAGCGGATATGAGGTATGTCATCCATAAATGGATGACATTGATTCGTATTTATTTTCTAAATTCAAATACAAATACAAAATCTTTATTTGCTTGAATATGGGTCGAAATGGTCGAATATGGTCTTGAATAATTCCAAGTCCGTTTGCACCTTCAGATTATCCATGTACTCGTATGTCATCAAATTACAATACTTTTCATCAAATTCAATTGTAATAAATGATAACATATTGAACGCTATAATAAAGACAGAACCAAGAAAACCTGCTATAGATATTCTCTTTTGTTTTTTTTTTTAATAATGCTATCTATATAATACTAGCCATTCTCTGATACTACGCCCGCGTTTCTTAAGTTAAAAGGAACCTATGTTTTCATAGCTATAAGCTATGAACATACCAAATTTAATTAAAATCCATTCAGCCGTTACGTGAAGAGAAAACAAACATCCCTACATACTTACACACAAACTTTCGGACATATAATATTAGTGTGATTAGTGAGATTAGGTATGCGTAATGTTCAGACATCCTGCTAACTGTATAGCATAATTATTATAATGAAAAAAGATACACGAACCGGCTCAGATGCTCACACACCGTTGAGTCAACAATAGATACTGTTACCTTAGCTACGACATCGTGCATCGTAACATAAGATAATTGCTAACATATGTTACCGTGGTTACAGCATAATTGATGTTTGTATGTGTTATTATATTTAAAGGTCGTTTGAAATAGCTATGCATTTGTTTCTTTTAATTATTTCATTTGGACGGAAGGAGATTGAAATGAGTTTTAGCCCCTTTTGTAGTAGGTAAGTCTCCCAAACGGGCGGTCGTGTTTTCGAATCTTACGTGTTTGAGCTACCGGATAAAATTTCCAATGATTTATTAAGTTTACAGGATAACAATGTACTATATATTATATAGATATACCTAGGTTAATACTACTATGTATTAGAGTTAAGAAATTATGAAAAAAATGAATGAAAAAATGCACCGCCGATTTTCTTGCCAGGTTCTTCTCGAGATGGCTGTAATTTTGCATATCTGGCAGTACAGTCATTAATTTTTATGAGTGCCTCTTTGAGGCCCATGTGAAGAAACGATTTTGATTTTGACTTGTAAGACACCAGAAAACTCTTAGATCCTAATTGCTGTTCTAACCCTTAGATTTATTTTTAACTTTCATTTTTATGACTAATAGGTAAGCATTTGGCCGCTATCTCAGCTGATGTAAAGTGACGATGCGGCCGAAGTTGAAACATGCTTACCTAGAAGATACCTATTTCCTCTAGACTAGAAGACTCCCAGTTTTTTTTTCTTCTTGATTTTGCTAGATTAGCTTTCTTAGGAATTCTGTATTTTCCGTTATAGTTAAAATAACATACATATTCTATAATGTATAGTAGTTTAAACTTCACTGTCCCGCAAAGAACGGCATCCCCGTGTCCATATCTAATCAAAGTAGGTAGTTACTTAGCTACAACAAACAAAACAACAAACAAACGCATTCACACTAACAGCCCCACACTAAGTTCAAAGACTTGTATCGTGGGTGCCGGAAACATTCACATCACACACACATTACACCCAGGACCAGAAGCACAAATATGCCTTGGGAAGGAATTTGTGCTCCTGCCAGGAATCGAACCCAGGACCCACGGCGCAGGGGGCGGACACCTGTCCACTGCGCCAACTGGGTCGTCAAATACAAACACTTTACCAATACATGAATACACTTGCATATGAAGATACTCCCTTTGCTGTATATAGTCCTTACCTGTAAAAAAGAAATGACAGTATTAGCGAAACACTATTTTAAGGTAACTGACCCGTGAATTAAGTCAAAGCTTACATAAAATTATAATATTTCACTTTACTTTCCTAAGTCTTACATACATCATAGTCATTACATAGGTATCAAATATATCAATATAAAACTTTATTACTAGTTGTTCGCCCTGAACTGACTCCTCGCGTCTACATTTTGCTTAATAGAGAAAAACTTTTGAGGTTACTTAATTATAACTTTTTTTATATGTAATAATTGTTTGATTTCTGTATTTGTTGTTCAAGTTCAGAATATAACAGAAGATTTTTTGGTGTAAGCCAGCTTGAATTTATACATAATAAAGATTACAAAGGTAAACGTTTAGGTAAACACAAATTTTTCTTGGGAAGAAAACTTGTGTTCCCGCCGGGAATCGAACCCGATACCCCTGCTTAGAAGACGAATGCTTCATTAATTAAGCAGTTAAAACAACGGGCAGTTCAATTTGAACTTAAAGCCTTTCCGAATACGGAGCTAAGATAACCGTAATGTCTTTTAATATTGCTTAAAGGAAGCCTCGTGTCTTTCTCAGTGCGTACTGACTTATGAATTAAACATTAAACCAAAACATGACGTAATTTGGCAACAGCCATGTCAAGTTCAGGCACGGTTACAAAGAAAAAATAAAATTCTATTCACGTCTTTTCAACAAGTTTTGCTAACAAAATTGAGCTATAATTGTGCACTCGTGCAAGAAGTGACACTTTGGTGACTAATTATGAATCTTTGATCACATGATATAGAGACTTTTTCTTTATTGTGAAAAAGAAAAGTCTTGGTATCATGTGATAAGATAGCGTTTCAATATTATTTCAACTGACGGTAAGTGATGATGTGAACAAACCTTAGTAGTTAGTTACACTATGTCTTCCTCAATAAATTACCTTGTAAATAGTGATAGTCGAACTGCACTGCTCTATTTCTGTATTTTTATATATGCAGTTGTCATATATTTACATAAGCAATATTCAATAATGTTTTAGATATATGTTGAGTTTTATTACTCCAAAAATGCTTTAATTATTGTTACAAAAAAGGATCATGTGTGTAGAAAATAACTTTATTATTTTTATATAAAAAAGCGATTAAAGCCAAAGATAAGAAAATGAAAGGTATACTTTTTGCAAAAAAGAATACCATTCTTCGGTATCTTTCCATTGGGTTCATATACATATCTAAAACGTTCACAACGACTGAAGCTGTCGAATAACATTAAAATATTATCCACAATTTACAAGTTGTTATCAACCTAGATTGAAAGAAAATAAATGTCTATCTATGTCTAAATTCAAATCGTGTTCCATGTTATTATCAGACCTTATGTATCTACTATATCATATATTAGTATGCATCAATGAAATTAAATGGAAAAGTCACCTCTAGTCGTATAATATAAACCAACTGCTCGCAAAGGCATTACTCGCATGAGCTGTATATGAGTCACCTCGATGACCTCAAATTGGTCAAATTTGGTCAGACTTTTAAAGTTTTGAGTGTACAGGAGGCAAATTAATGCACCTATTCTTTGCTGGCCTTGCCAATCGTGGGATTTGAAGGCTGTTGAAGAAGATAGACTGTTTACTAATAGCAAACTTAATGTGGGAAAATATTAAGTTAGGTAATAAGCGAGAATAACTATTGCAACCAGTAGTACCAATTTTATCTGACCTGTGAATTATGAGTGAAACCAATGAAATAAAAAGCAAACAAAGCGTTTTGCTTCTACATTTATTATGCGAACCGCAAAGGAATGGAACACCCTACCTAAATCGGTGTTTCCTAATAGGTACAATATGGGAATCTTTAAGTCGCGAGTGAATAGGTATCTTCTAGGCAAGCGTGCTCCATCGTCGTCCACATCATCGCTTACCATAAGGTGAGATAGTAGTCAAACGCTTGTCTATAATTAATAAAAAAAAACCAGACGCTATTCTAGGGAGGCAGGCGCAATTTGGGATAAGTGTGCTTACTACACTAGACTTCATGATTGACATGACTTTGATTCTTTATCTACAGGTGCGATAGTGGTTAAACGCAACCTCGTGACCAGTCAAGTTAAAAAAAAGTTTCCTTTTACATATGAACAAACGGGAAGATATACTTTAATAATTGAAAAGCAAGCAGAGCTTAAAAAGACCGCCTTTATCGCTTATATTTCGGTTTTAACTTGAAGAATTTCGACAAAATTCAAATGGGACCACCTTTGTCTACCAAACAAAAAAATAACATCAAATCGATTCATAATTGGCGGAGATATCGCGTAACATACATACAAAAAAAAAACATACAGTCGAATTGAGAACTGAAACCTACAGCTTCTGCATTAAAATAAAATATCCAATAAAAAAGTTATCAAAGAGTTATAAAAGCGATACAAATGAGGCGTTTTTGTGGTAAAATGTTAATCTATCAAAAATATAAATAATAACCGGCCAAGTGCGAGTCGGACTCGCGCACAAAGGGTTCCGTACCATTATCTATAAAAACGACAAAAAATTTACGTTTGTTGTATGGGAGCCCCCCGGTAATATTTATTTATTTATACAAAATACAAAATATTTATTGACATGAATTATTAATTAAGTACAAATTAAAGAGTAAAACCCTGCCTCTTGCTTAAGTTTCAAACTGTGTTGCAAAAGGCAGTGTCTTCCCCGTAATGTAGGAACAGGTATTCATGTTATTTAACACTATAATTGGAACATTAACTAAATTTTTATACAGATCTAAAGTAATAAACAGCATGTAATTGTAAGACAAAAAAAACCTATACATATTTTCAGTGCAGCCTGTGTGTGACAGTGAGCGTGTATGGGATGGGTGTGCAAGTATTTTGTATGTTATGTGTGAGTGAATTTAATCGTGTGTATGTGTTTACATGTGTGTATTTGTGTGGGTATTTAATGCTATCAATAATTAAGTGACCTTAACCAAAAGTTTTTCTGTGCTTTCATAATCAAGAGTTTTAAGCCACTCAGTGATATTAGTTTTTAATTTATATGAGTTGAGCATTTTAATTTTTGATAGTATTAAGAATATTATACAAAATAGGTGCTAGATGCGTGAAGTGTCTCCACGCAAGTGCACTATTGTGCCTTGGTACAGGACATTTGTCCAATCTTTTATTAGTGACAGGTAGATACGGTACTGTTTCTACGTGAAATCGTCTGATACATTGGGTAATAAATATTTTTCTTACGGTAGGGACATTACATTTCTCATACAGTTCAGTTGTTGGATGCTTGAAGGGCAGTGACATAGTTACTTTAAGCAAAGCACGTTGAGCACGTTCTACTTGTATCATGTATGTTTTCGCGGCTCCCCGCCATGAGCAGATACAATAGGCAATTATACATTCTCCAAGCGCTTTGTATGTTTGAATAAGAAGTTTTTGATTTGCGACAGTTCGTAATGTTTTAAATACGTGTATCAACCTCCATTATTCTTTTAGATACATTGCTAATGTGTTCCTTCCAAGTTAATTTTTGGTCAATTGTTACACCTAAATATTTAAGTATTTATTTTTAAAGTCAATATATAACTAAATATTCTGTGAATATTTCAACAATTAGACTGTTACCGTTATTAATATCGAGCAAAAACGAGCATAAAAATCACGTTTGTTGTACGGGAGCCCCCTTAAATTTTTATTTTATTCTGTTTTTTAGAATTTGTTTTTATAACATAAATACATCATCTGTGAAAATTTCAACTGTCTAACTATCACGGTTTATGAGAAATAGCCTGGTGACAGACGGGCAGACAGCGGAGTTTTAGTAATAGGGTCCCGTTTTACCCTTTGGGTATGGAACCCTAAAAACGAAATATGTGTTAAAGAAATTTAATCATACAAACCAGGTAATAAAGACTAGGTTACCTTTTACTTTAATAATAACAAATTAAACTAAATTAAGACTAACCAAAAACAACTATAACTAGACATAAATATGTACAAAACTTAATCTAATAGACCGCTACCAGTTGGCAAAGAACCTAAAATATTCGCCAGCATTTTGATCACGAGTTGCTTTGAACAAACGCCCTGATAATTCTTTGAAGATTGTATGTACACCCGGTCCCCACGATCCCAACCTCTCAACCCTAAAACATATATAACCACTATCCAAATTTCTACATTTACGCCTTTTGAGATTCTCTGAGACTTTAATAACTAGATAGTAGATACATTTATTTTTATTTTGTAAAATACAGATTTTGCTAAACTACTTACCTAATACAAAAAGTCATTTCATAGTCATTGGTCGGCAGTGTGCCCAAAATGCTGGCTGCGTTACCTCGTTGCACAGCGAGACTTAATTGCTGTGCAAAATACAAACCGGCATTTTGGTCACGTGTCGACTCTTTCAGTCTCCCAGCCAAATCTTTATAAATTTCAAGTGCACCTGGTCCCCATGGACCAAGATTTTCTACGACGAAAGGCACAATAAATATGTACACTTTAATTATATGTGCATATCAAATATCAATACTCTAAAATAAAGAAAGTACAACATTTTAATGTATATATATGTATATGTATGTATTGTATATTTAAAAATATTTAGTATTTTATAATTATATGGTATCTGTTTACGTGTATGTAAATTTATTATTTATATATCCTCTGTTTTTAATCACTGTTCTTCTATCTAATCTTTTATGAACGTAGAACGACGTCCTATTATATTGCGTTATTCCTCTACATCCAAAGGTTGTCTGGAAGAGATAAGACCGCCTATTGTTACACTTATATAATTTTTTACTGTCATTCCTATTTGTGTTCTTTGTTATTTTAAGGTGTTCAATAAAGAATATATCTATCTATCTATCTATCTATCTCTCATATATCTATTTAATAACCGATCTTTCCAACCTTGTGCTAATTGCCTAATCATAGCTTGTTAGCAAAACAAGCTTTGAAATCAATCGAGCGCATAAACTTCAAATTACACTTATCAACAAATCAAACTAATCTCAACCACTAATCTTTGTATAATTATATTTCCATTTAGTGTAAGCGCGGTTTCTTAATTTTATTGCTACCATGTTTGTGATTGTCAAACTTTAGTTAAAAACATAAAAGCTGAGTCTATACAAGGTAATTTGTTAAATATCAAAAATCTCTTGTGCAACCACTTCAACCATAGAGATCAACGTCTTTCTTGTTACAAATATTGTAAACTATATTTTCAACCAACTTCAATAGTTTGATTCGAAAAAGACTCGCTTATATTATGATTTTGGCTGGACCGATTTCGATTAAATTTATATGGGACCACCTCTAAAGTATAATCTACCAAACAAAAAAAAACATCAGAATCGATTCATAGTTGGCGGAGATATCGCGTAGGTAACATACATACAAAAAAATATACAGTCGAATTCAGAACCTCCTTTATTGAAGTCGGTTGAAAATGTTATTGAAGATAATAATTTAATAAGATTAATTAAAGAAGGACTTATAGTATGTACTTGTAAAGAGAGCAAGGAAGATATCTTGAAACGCCTTTTTTAGAACGTACACGAATTTATTAATATTTGAAACTTCCACAATTCCAGATGACTACACTGTATTTACTTTGAGAAACACTGTATTACTGTACACTGTTGGGGTCAGAAAGTTAATTACCTTTTTTCGGAAGCAGTAATAAGAGAGCAGTGTAAGTAGAGTTCAATGTCTTCTATCCCAATACAAAGTATAAAAAAATGAATTTCATCTCAGATTGAAATAAACAGACATTAAGTTCTACAAGGATTAATATGAACGCTAGAGTGCAACGCTTTTTTGTTTAGTAGATTATCTTCTTCAGAGGTGGTCTCATATAAATTTTATCGAATTCGGTCAAGCCAAAACCAAAATTTTTTTTTTTTTTTATTTTTGACAGGCTAGTGTTTGACCACTATCTCACCTGATGGTAAGTGACGATGTGATCGAAACTGGTAAACACACTAGACCTGGAATACGCAGGCTCTCAAGGATAACTGCCGGAACACCGTATTTGGCTTGGCGGCAGACTTTCAACTTGATGGTGGTAAGCTACTTTGGTAGCAAGCCAGGCGAGCAACTCACGAAATGCTCTACCACCTCCCAAATGTCACCTGATTAGCACCACCCGGGGACCACGTGTAGGGAGTCAGACTTAAGGGGTATCCTCCTACGGACGTGGGTGACTCAGCCTCCATATATAGCCCCATATAAGCGGAGATGTCGGATTTTTTAAGCTTGCTTACGTTGCAATTATTGTGTAAGATGATTGAATTTCAAACCTCAAAATATTGGCTTTTAACCTTCTACTGTCTTGTGTACATAAAATAAAAAGATAATATATTAAATACAAGCAACATGTAGGTATCGATATATAATAATTTCTTTATTTCTTTTTTCTTTATGAAAGCATACAGTGATACATGATCTATTTTATTATTGAAAATATATCTAAACATAATTTATTTGTTCGCATCATTTATGTTCGACAGGCAAGCATTTGCGTATATATAGAGGGCTATATATATGTTTATACTATTTTGAAGCAGCACATCCTTCTCTTATAGATAAGTTTCACTGTAAAAACAGTCTAAATTCCATTGTTGCATCCCTTTAAACTTTTTACTAACGCTAAACTAAGCTGTACAAAGTTTCCCACTCGATTTCACAGTAACTTGAGTGCTTTCCGCAGCACAACTTAGATTGCATAGGCCCAACTTGTTCAACCATTCAGTCGATTTAACTTCGTCTTGTGAAAATGGGAGTGAAGGAAAACTTTGATTCGCAATAACTTTGTATTGCAAGAGTCATGACGCATTCATTTATATCTACACTTCTACACTTACGCATATTAAAACATAAATGTAAACGCTTTCACACTCACAGCCCCACACTAAGTTCGATGACTTGTGTCGTTGGTGCCGGAAACATTCACATCACACACACAATCACAACCAAAACCAGAAACACAAATGTTCCTTGGCGAAAAAATGCGTGTTTAGTACATCAAATCTGATCAAAGTTCTGAAGACAAAGCGGTGGAGTCGGTTTTTTTAAGCTTTGCTTGCGTTTAATTATTTACGTTTTCAACCCCCATATTCACCATTTTGAAAAATTTCCATCAACAAAAAAAATCTGTATTAAAAAACTTTGTATTATAATTAATTATAATTAAATTGCACACACAATTTCACGAGAATCGGTTGAGAAATACGACCTGTTCCAGACCCGCGGGAATTCCGGGAAAGCCTATGTTATTTCCTAAGCTCTAGACTATCTTTGTACCAAATTTCATTTAAATCAGTTCAGTAGTTTTGACGTGAAAGCGCGACAGACAGACAAACAGACAGAGTTACTTTCGCATTTATAATATCAATAAGGATATAGTCAAATATAGTGTTTTATGAAAAGTATTTATTGCCAGAAAATTTCTTTTTCTTATATTCTACAACACAATATAACAGTAAAATAACAATTAACTTATACAGATACAAGTTATAAAAATAAAAGTTAAAGATATATACCGAGATCTCCCAACCGAATTGGTAATGCAGCCTGAGCCCAAGTGCGTTCGTCAAAAGTTGTGTTAAAAATGTTATGTAGTTTTACGTAGATACAATTTACTTTTAATTGCACATACTTAATTTGGACATAGTCTAGGAGAAATCGTTAAACGAGTCTTAAAGCAGTAAACGCTGAAAAACGTTTACGTGAGTAAGTCCCTGTAATTTTATATTCATACTAAAAAGGAAATGCTCTCTTGATTCAATCGATTTTTTTGTTTAGCGGATCGTAATTTTGAAATTTTGAAATGATAAACTAGCTTGACTGCTCTAAAATGTATGCTATCTCTGTCTTGTGTTTCTATTTTGTAAAAGACAGGAATATTTTAAATTTAATTTAGTGTGTGACATCAGAATCGAGGCCACTGTGTGATATATAATGATAGTGGGGAGATTTGCCGCAAAAGTGAAAAAATGGCGTTGTTGATTTTGTATGCTGATATGATACTGAACTGCCCGTTGGCTTAGTTGGGTAAGATTTATCGGGTTCGATTCCCGACAGGAACACAAGTTTTCTCCCCAAGGAATAGTTTTGTGTTTCTGGTTCTGGTTGTGATTGTGTGTGTGATGTGAATGTTTCCGGCACCCACGACACAAGTCATCGAACTTAGTGTGGGGCTGTGAGTGTGAAAGCGTTTATGTTATTAGCGTTTATGTATAATTTCCAAAACTTGTTATTCTTCGAGTGTTAATGTGTAATAATGGTAGATTATTAACCGTTAATACTTAGCAAACGTGCATGTGTAGGCAAATGATACAATATTGAAAAGTGTGATTTTCGCCTTCGCTCCAAAACTCCTATATCAGTTCTAGAAAAGTTTCTACCACTAGGGCATGACTTGGCTATGATTGGACCTTGACTGTTTTACTTGACTTTGACTATGACTTTTAATATGAAATAAACTTGAAATATATTATTACTTAACACTGGCTAAATGCACAAAATTGCGAAGCCAATATTAAAAGAAAAAGAAAATGAAGTGCCACCAGCTGCAGCATTTCATACAAGACAAAGCGGTGGCAACTCCGACTGGTTTTGGAGAGCCCTAGCATTATTAGTACTTATTTTTTATCAGCCACACTTTCTCACACATAGAAAGTACGTGTCTGAGTGCCAGTTGAGGCACTACTTAATCTACTTTTCTTGTCACTTGATTATAGATATAGAGGTTCGATAAAAATAACGAGCAACACTTAATAAACAGAAAAAAAAAACCTGTGATTTTTCGAGTGTTAATGTGTAATAATTGTGGATTATTAACAGTTAATACTTAGTAAATGTGCATAAGTGTAGGCAAGTCATACAAAGTTGAAAAACGTGATTTTCGCCTTCGCTCCAAAACTCCAATAGAAGTTCTAGTAAAGTTTCTACCACTTTACTAGGGCATGACTTGACTATGACTGACTACTTGACTTTGACTGTGACTTGTGACTAAGACTTTTATTATGAAGAATATAAATTGTTAATATTTGTTTAACATTTCGACTGAAGGACTATGCATCCATGGTCATGAAAGATTTAAAAAAAAATAAGAACTTTATAAATGTACAAGATAATCCACTTCTACTCGATTAAATTATGCATAATATAACTTATTTTGACTTAAATAAAATTCATTATGCATTTTATAGTAATACTAGCGAAAATGGTTCTAATTAAGCTTGCAAAATTTTACCTAAAAATAATAAACATACAAACATCGAGACCAAATTGCAGAGTCTCGGTCACCGACGTAAGGTCGCAAGCCTATCGGTATTCTACCGTTTACATGTTGGAGAGTTTGCGCAGGAATTACATGACTTAAATCCACCATGCCCGTTTTCCCATCTAACAACAAGACAAACTATCAAACGTTTTCTATATATGGTTGACATACCTCCAGTTCGCTCGAAGCGATTCGCTTCTACGTTTATCATCCATACTGCGAAGGAGTGAAACTCATTTCCCTCGTCTTAGTTTCCCGAACGGTATAATCTGGAAGTCTTCAAGTCAAGAGTGAATAGGTACCTTCTAGGCAAGCATGCTACATCTTCGGCCGCATAATCACTCTCCATTAGTTGAGATTGTGGTCAAATGCTAGCCTATCGGAAATAAAAAAACATTGCAAGTAAAATCATAGAACAGCGAAAAACAAACAGATATACGGTTTACTCGCAGAACGTCTCATCCACAACTGGTCACGCAGTCGCAAAACGTCACATTCACAGAACGCTCCATTCGCAGATTGTCCCTTTAACAAAGCGTCCTATTCGCAAGCGATTAAGAATACGACATTCTGCGAATGGGACATTATGCGACTACGTGATTAATTGCGAATGTGATGTTCTGCGAATAACAAGTTGAGTCTGGTTCTTACAAAGCTCACACATAATTAAAAGCCAATCAAAAAGAAATGGATGATATAAGCATTCATAATTAATTATTTACATTCATCATTAATTCTGCATAATTATCACTAAGTTGCATCACATTCTAATTAAGACTTAATTTAGTCATTAACCTTTAACTAATTAATCTACAAGTTTAACGTGATTATGCTACCTAACACCTAATGGTTCACAATCGATTATGTAAAAAAGTACCGGGTCAAATTGACCCAGCGGCGACAGCTAGACAGGTTATAACAACAGGTTAATGAGAAAGGGCATTTTCAACAATATTTGAAAGCAGTTGGCTATTACATTTTTGACCTTTGCCAAAATATCTTGACAGTAATTTTTTTGCGAAGATTTTGGCAATTTTTGATTAGGTCAGTTGTCGTTATCTAACATACATTTTATTTTGAGCCAAATAGGACCAGAAGAAGAAATCTCGTAAGCTTGTATAAGAAAGAAAGAAAATACATAGATTCATTTAGAAGTATCAACGTTTTTTTTTTTTTTTTTTATTTGTGACAGGCTAGTGTTTGACCACTATCTCACCTGATGGTAAGTGACGATGTGATCGAAGCCGGTAAACACACTAGACCTGGAATACGCAGGCTCTCAAGGATAACTGCCGGAACACCGTATTTGGCTTGGCGGCAGACTTTCAACTTGATGGTGGTAAGCTACTTTGGTAGCAAGCCAGGCGAGCAACTCACAAAATGCTCTACCACCTGTCAAATGTCACCTGATTAGCACCACCCGGGGACCACGTGTAGGGAGTCAGACTTAAGGGGTATCCTCCTACGGACGTGGGTGACTCAGCCCCCAAAAAATATAAAAAAAATTGTTTAGTAGTGTCAGTTACGAAATAAGAGTTTTTTTTTGTCATATAAACAAACCTATGGCCACTATCTCACCTTATGGTAAGCATGTTTGCTTAACGGTACAATCGTGACTTGATGACTTCGTGATTGTAATTATCGGGAAACACAGATTCGGGCAAAAAGTTCTACTCCTTTGCGGTACGCATACTGAATGTGGAAGCTAAACTCTTCGTGCGCCCTGCTTTAATCTCTACGTCTGGTTATTCGATGGTAAAAAGGGGATGGCTGATGGGGGGCTCACTGACATGTATCCTATGTAAAAGACAGATTGCAACCTTTCGGCGATGGTCTAGGCTTCGGAGCCTTGCACCGATCAACTGTTCATCACCTAGACATCTCTCGGCTCTGCGGTCAATTATTCTAAGTGCCTCAAGCTGGTACTTCGCTGGGCCATCCCAAAGGTGAGAGTACTCCATCCACGAACGGACTTGTGCTTCGAGGATCGACTTGGACATGATTTGAATGAAATCCGCTTGAATTGTTTCGACTGGTCATCACCGGGCAGTTTCAATGTCTCACATGTCACATTTATTACTCAAAAGATAAATTAAAATGATAAATAAAAACAGTTTATTAGATACCTACTTATATATGCCAGGCAAAACTTTCTTAAGTAATCTGTTTAAAAAATTAAGAGAATGTTTATGCTCGAGGCGCTTTTATTAAAATTGGTCTATTGTTATCTTGTAGGTGTCAAGTGCATTGATCATTTTTCAAATTACTATATTTGTTAACTAATAAAGGCTTGTTGATTGGGACTTTTACTTAATCAATAATGTTAAAGGGTAAACGTTTTTGCACATCAAGCATTGTTAATGTGTAAAACCTTTCGCTGTCAGCAGTTGAAGGTCAATATTTCAATCATTGTCCATTGACAAAGATTGAAATATTGACCGACAATAGCCAAAATCACGATAGATAGGTACAATGCCAATACACCATTATTTTGGTTCATCTCACAAAGGCAAGCTAGCAGTTTAATTTATTTTAAAATGACGTCGTCAGGTACCGTTCCGGTATGACGAGGCACAGGATAGCTCTTGTAGAATATAGAAGGGTGGTTCCCTTCTAGCATCCAGAAAATTCTAACACCGCGACGGCCAACTCATGATAAGAAAGCAATCAAAGCCAGTTTGTCTAATTTTCTGTTTTGATAACTTAAGGGGCAGGTATACGTCAATTCGAGCACCTTTTTTAACCACATCCAATTATCCCCCTTACACTTTTGCACATAAAGGTGTACATTGCGTGAATTACATCGTAGCGGTTACGCTAGGTCGCGCGTGGCGATCTTTGATTTTTAATGGTTTTATTCAAATTTCGTGAAAACGCGCCTCAAATAAAATAAAATAAGCTGAAGACATCATTCGTCTAGTAAATATGCGTATGTGAAATAACTTTCACAGTGTTTTGATATAAAATGACCGAACGAAATGGTTACAAAAATACAACTTGATGCTATTTGCATGAGATTTAATATTTATTCACTTTATATTTACGAACGTTATGAATATTCTAAGAAGAAGGCAGAACAAAGAACAAAGTTCAGAGGATTAGCAAGCTGAAGTGGCATTGGGCTGGTTTCCACAGAACTGACAATCGTTGCAATAGACGAGTTCTGGGGTGGGGTTGCGAAACGGTACGCGTAGTAGATCGCCCTTTGGTGTAGTGACGGACTTTTGGCACTGACTCGAAAAAAAAATCGTACAACGGGCTCAGTTACGCGCTTTAAGAGAGGCCTATGTCCAATAGTAGACTGAGGTAGGCTGATATGATAGTGGGATTACTATTATTTACTTTTAGGAGAATATACAGTGTTGCTGTTAAACTTTATTACTTTTCCCCTTGTTTTAACTTGCAGGGGGATGAGGGCCAATAGAATTCAAAGATTCAATAGTCACTTAATTATAATTCCAACTTTTTTATTAAAATTCTCTATCCATAAACTTTTACCCTATACGTAGAAACAAACCAATCAAATTCCCACTTAATGATATCCCTGATGATATAGGACCACAGAATAGCCAAAAAAACAAAGAAAATATGTTTTCTGGTTCTGATTGTGTTTGTTTGTATGATGTGTGTTGCTGGAACACTCGTACAAGTCGAACTTAGTGCGGGGCTATGGGTTTGAAACGTTTGTTTGCAGTTGTTAGTTTGATTATCGCATAGGTTAGTAGGAAGCCGTAACAGGAGTGTTTAGGTTGCCCAAAGGCATCCGTCAAAACAAAAGAAATAAAGAAGAATTTCCAATAATTTCTCTTCTCTAAGGATCTACAAAAAAAGCTTCAAACACTGCACAAATGCATTAACATTAGATATAAAATCAAAACCAACATTGCGCAACGCCTTTCTCCGTCGGATGCAGAAAGCGATCGTGTCTGAACCCTAAATGATGATGATTAATAACCATCGGAAATTACAAATAGTAGCAATAGCTCGTGCCAATCACACGTCTTAAAAGAATTATGGTGTGAAGTCAAAGGTGAAGGAATTATAGGACGGAAGCGAGGAACTGTTTTGGTGCGGATGTCAGAGAAATCCGATATTTTTCGTCTCGAGGCAAGATGAGTTTCTACAGATCGCATCCTCAGGTAGGAAATAGTGGAACCTTTGATATGAGATAAAACTCCCCAAGGATAAGAAGTATACATAATCCTATCCTACTTAATATTATAAATCCGAAAGTTTTTGTGTAAGTGTGTGCGTGTGTAAGTGTGTAAGTATGTTTGTTCCCTCTTCACGCTTAACGGCTGAACGGATTTGAATGAAACTTGGAATGTACATAGCTTATACCTAGAATTAACACATAGGCTACTTTTTAACTTGATAATAGCGGGCGAAGACGCGGGGCACGGCTAGTAAATAATAATAATTTACATAATTCATGCACGCAAAAATATAAATTGAGAAGCGACACACACAATCCTAATCGCACTTATATGATAAATTCGAAAGTTTGTAAGTATGTTTGTTTTTTCTTCATGCTGTAACGGCCGAACGGATTTAGACGAAATTTTGTACGCACATAGCTTATACCTACCTAGGATTAAAACATTTTAACATAATTAACGCAGGCGAAGCCGCGGGTCACGACTATTACTAGATAAATTAGCGTCTTTTATGGCAAATGGTAAAACCTAAAGATGGTTTTCAAATACCTATTAAAATAAAATCGGCTCACGTACTTAGACTCTAGAGAGCCATAAAGGGACAAACATACATACATAAATAAACTGATAAACACATTTCCTTCCTTCGCGCAGACGTAGAAGTATACATAAAAGAAGAATAGAATATAGCGTAGAAGTGTCCTCGTAGAAGTTTATCAATATACGAAAACTTGTTAATGATATTTAGTCCTAATGCTTATATCTATAGATATGTATCATTGTTTGTTTTCCAAATAAAATATAAGTACCTGGATGACCGAGCTTTGCTCGGATAAAACGTCATTTCCTAAAAATGAAACTTGGCTAGATCGATTTTTCGCCCCCGCAACCCCCTGCATACAAAATTTTATGAAAATCGTTGGAGCCGTTTCCGAGAATCAGATTATATAATACAAGAATTGCTCGTTTAAAGATATGAGATAAACATAACATAAACACGCTTTTACACTTACAGCCCCACACTAAGTTTGATAACATGTGACGAACCAGTTGGTGTCCGCCATCTGCGCCGTGGGTCCTGGGTTCGATTCCCGGCAGGAGCACAAATTCCTTCCCAAGGGATATTTGTGCTTCTGGTTCTGGGTGTGATGTGAACGTTTCCGGCACCCACTATATAAGTCTATGAACTTAGTGTGGGGTCACACTCACAGCTGTGAATGCGTTTGTTTGTTTTGTTTTCGTTTGTTTGTATCGTGGGTGCCGAAAACATTCACATCACATACACAATCACAACCAGAACCAGAAACAAAATTTCCTTGAGGAGAAAAGTTGTATTCCTGTTGGGAATCGAACCCGATACCCCTGCTTAGAAGGCGAACGCGCACTCAACTAAGCCTGTTCATTCAGTGTCACACATACGTAGTGTACGCACACAAGCGACTAATCACGGTGTACATTCATTATTTGAAGTCGTGACTGAGGTGCTTTCTACCAATCTGTAATTGGCCATTTCAGTTATGTGTCCATTACTTAACAAGTTTAATTACACTCGTAAACGATTGTATCTAATATTATTTGGGATTTAAATTCAGCTTAAACGTTCAATCACAAAAAAGAAACATGCGGGGCAGTCTTTGGGGACTGCCGATAGAAATGAAAACTATATTTATATATATAAAAATCAATGCCACTTTTCGTTGTTATTTTATAACTCAAGAACGGGCTCACCTATCCAAACCAAATGTGTAGGCTTTGTTCGGACTATTTAGTAGATGGTTTATGTGAAGTTTGCACAAAATCGGTCGAGCGGTTCTTCATTTATCACACCCGGGCGAAGCCGGATCGCTAGTAGTTAATATAATTAAACGCAAGCAAAGCTTAAAAAACCGACTTCACTGCTTTATCATCGGAACCTTGATCACATTTAATGTATTAAACACGCATTATTGACTATAACTCAAAAACTAGGATTCACATCTTGATCAAATTTCAATGGGACTACATAAAAAGCACCAGCTTTCAAATAAAAAAAGTATCATCAAAATCGGCTCACAACGAAAGAAGTTATGAGGTAACTTTTGAAGTCGGGTAAACGAGAACATCGTCAAAGTACGCATTATTCGTCACAAAACAGGCATTATTGACGATATTTTAAGAACTACTGATCAGATCTTGATGGGGTCAATAAGAAAGCAACATCTTACAAACTAAAAAAAAATTCGAAATCAGCTCACGTGGAGAGAAGATATGAGGTGACACACATAAAAAAAAACAGTCGACTTGAGTACCTCCTCCTTTTTTGGGAAGTCGGTAAATTATCTTAAATGCATAGATGCAAACTGTACGAGCGCTTTTTGGTGACTGCAATAATATACATAAACCTATAAGATAATGTTTGTCAAAAATGCACCGGCAAGATTCTAGCCATGTTATTCTCTGGCTGTAAACTTGCAATAGAATCTGGCAATAGAGTCATTAAATTTCATGAGAGCCAGGGGGATGTAAGTAAACAATGATATGGATGAATATTGAATTTAACATTTTATGAAGACCAAAATCGTTAAGTTTCTTTTCGAAAACTTGCTTGCCTCGTTCATGATTCAAAATCAAAATCGTTTATTCACATGGGCCCAAAGAGGCACTCATGACTCTACTGCCAGATTCGCAAAATTACAGATTTACAAATAATTATGAAGTTTTCGCTGGTAAAATTTTACTCTAAGCACAGTATACAAAGCTATTTGTTTTAACAGTTATTTCATGACCATGGATGCATACTCCTTCAGTCGAAATATTAAACAAAAATTAACAAAAAAATATATATTTCATAATAGAAGTCCTGGTCACAAGTCACCGTCAAAGTCAAGTAGTAAGTCATAGTCAAGTCATGTCCTAGTAAAGTGGTAAAAACTTTACTAGAACTTCTATTGGAGTTATGAAGCGAAGGCGAAAATTTAATACACAATTTAAAACAAAGTTGAAAACGTTTTTCAACTTTGTATGATTTGCCTACACTTATGCACGTTTACTAAGTGTTAACGGTTAATTATCCACCACTATTACACATAAACACTCAAAGAATCACAGGTTTTGGAAAATTATACAAAATCAACAACGCCATTTTTTCACTTTCGCGGCAAAACCTTGAATACAAAGCTATTTCACTGATATCTTCAAGTATATTGCTATTAATGTATGGATATAATTGACCATAGATAGATAAAAATAGATTAATACGTGGTCTTCCGGTCAACGTCACCCGCGGTCTCAATTATTAAGATCATTGGTTTATGATCTTTGTTTTATTGTGTAAGACTCTAAGTGTATCATTGCCTTTATAATGCTTTGTGACATAAGAAATGTTTGATATCTAACTTAGTACTTAAGTGAAGGAAAGTAAAAATAATGTTGATTTTGTTTTATTTTTAAGTTAATTAAGTTAAGTAAATTATTACTTATTTGCTGCCAAAATTACACGTAGAAAACAAAACAAGACGTAACTAATCCAGTAATAATATAAAGTATTTTATTGATACAAATAATGACGGGTCCTTCGGAACCCTTGATCAGTTTAAATTTCAATACGCATTATTGTGGATAACCAAAAACTACTTGTTGATAAAATTGAAATGGGACAACATGGGAAGCACTAACTTCCAATAAAAAAAAAATCATCTAAATCGGTTTCCCTAGAAAAAACGTTCTGAGGTAACACAAATGAAAAAAAAAACAGCCGATTTGAGAAACCTCCTTTTTCTGAAGTCGGGATATACTTGTTGTATTTTTCCATGCCTACAATTAATTATCATTGTAGGCATGTCGATACGACAGCGCTCTTTTAACCACTATCTATATTAACCACTATCTCTATTATTAGTAATCACTGGTAATGATTATTAACATTTTATTTCTTCCGTTACGGCAATGAGATCACACCCCTTCCGCCCACATACTAGTAAGCGGCCAATAAATCAAACTAATTTACATGTAACAAGTCAAAGTTTAGTAAAAGTTGACAAGCCATTGAAATTACTAAGAAAGTTGTTACAATTTCTCCAAAACTTTGAACACTATCATTATAGGGACAGGTTTAGGCTATTAAATTTAGAAAGGGCCTTTACATAACATATTAATATAGCTATTGTAGCTTACAGCTCGTGTGCATTAATCGATTATGAAAATTATGTAATCGAGAACGAATTGATCGCGGCATTGTCTCAACACTATGAAATTCTAAAAATGATTACAATATGAAATACCATATTCTATGCAATAAGAATAAGGCTCAAATTTGCATGACATTGCGTACATACAATAAAGTTGTCAAGCGTGTTTGAAACCCAAACTCCGGAAGAAGTTATATGTCGTAAAACGCAATCGCGATTCGTTTTATTGCTCTAAGCCCTTATTAACTAAATCCTAGCGATTGAAATCAATTCACTAAAATCGCACACTTTTATGTTATGCAAGTTACACTGCAATATTGAGATTTTCTGAACGTCATTTGTGTCTTAAAGTGATTTGCATTTTTGCAAACGTTCGTATCGATTAATTTCAAGCGATAAAGAAGTTGCGATAATATGAAACATGAAAATTTTACAATTCGGAAGTTATTACTTAAAACTCCAGGGCTGAGTCATCCACGTCCGTAGGAGGATACCCCTTAAGTCTGACTCCCTACACGTGGTCCCCGGGTGGTGCTATTCAGGTGACATTTGAGAGGTGGTAGAGCATTTTGTGAGTTGCTCGCCTGGCTTGCTACCAAAGTAGCTTACCACCATCAAGTTGAAAGTCTGCCGCCAAGCCAAATACGGTGTTCCGGCAGTTATCCTTGAGAGCCTGCGTATTCCAGGTCTAGTGTGTTTACCAGCTTCGATCACATCGTCACTTACCATCAGGTGAGATAGTGGTCAAACACTAGCCTGACATAAATAAAAAAAAAAAAAAAAAAACTCAACTTCGTGATAAACTGCTTCGTAGATGTTTAAAACAAAGTGTATAAGTCAGACAACATGTATATCTCACTACCACACTAATATATGAACATGAAAGTTTATGTGTAAGGCTGAACGGATTGGAATGAAATTTGGGATATTCATTGCATTTACACAACAACCCAAGCATTAACATAGAGTTTAGTTTTAGTTGAATTAATGCGGGATAAGCAGGGTCCAGTTATTATATAAAATGTTATTCAGCGTTCTCATAGAACATAAACATAAACGCTTTCACTCACAGGCCCACACTAAGTTCGATGTCTTGTGTCTTGGTTGCCGGAAACATTCACATCACACACACAATTACAACCAGAACCAGAAACACAAATTTTCCATGGGGAGAAAACTTGTGTCGAATCGAACCCGATACTTAGAAGCCAAGCGCCACCCCACTAAGCCAACGAGCAGTTCAATATTTCGACTGAAGGACTATGCATCCATGGTCATGAAATAATTGAAAAAAAAAACTATTTCGTTTGCTGCAAGTACGTCTCACTTTAGAAGAGGAACATTTAATTATAACTAATTACATGTATATATAATAAATAATTATTACTACTCGCTAGAACAAAAATGTTTTAATTTATAACAAAATTTTTTTTTTTTATATTTGACTTCGCAATCATATAAATTATATAGATAATATAAATAAGGAATAATTTAAACGCTACAAGATTTTCGCTTGTTTCCTCATAGTTGTATAGTTTGTTCGCTGCTTACCCCTTTTCTGACTTCTATTATTAAATTTAGTCGAAAAACAAGTACTATTTTTTACTGGTTTAGGTGAAAGAAAACTGTAAAGATAAGCGTATAAGATTACAATTATCCCACGCTTACTAGTAAAATGTCATAATCGCACACAAAGCAACTTCCCAGATTGGAAAGCGACGCGAATCCTATCTCGATACTATCGACCATTGGAATCGATATGGAATCGACTAGCGAATAAAAATAATCGAACAGTGCTTTAATAGACGCGACGAATCGAGTATAAAAATTATGCATACAATTACGTTGTTTTGTACTCGTTTAACCTATGGTCTTATTTTTATACTTTTACTTATTTATATGTTATTTTTGTGACTAAAATCACTTTTTATTTAAAATATTTAAAAAAAATTCGTGTAAAATTCGTAAGATTTAATTTTTTGTAATGTCCCATCAGATGATAAAACAATTTAGACACATTTTTACAAACACTAACCTCAAAAAACGCTTTCATTCTTTTTATTATTAGGACCTTTATATAACATACTATCCGTTCCCCGCGGCTTCGCTCGCATTTATCAAAAAAGTAGCCTATATTGTATGATAATTCTCCGGATCCGGATGTGGTATATAACTTCGCCCGCGGTAATAAAGTTAATAATTTAAAAGCAAACAAAACTTAAAAAATCCTACTTCACCGCTTATTTTTTTAACTTGACCAATTTCCATAAAATGTATATGAGAACACCTCTAAAGTATAAACTACCCAATAAAAAAACACATCAAAATCAATTCAAAATTGGCGGAATTGTCGCGTGACATACATACAAAAAGAAAAAAAACATATAGTCAAATTGAGAACCTCCTTTTTTGAAGTCGGTTAAAAAGTAGCCTATGTGTCAATAATGGGCATAAGCTATGCACATTCCAAAGTTCATCAAAATTCGTTCAGCTGTGCAGCCTGAAAAAAAAACAAACATACTTACACACAAAGTTTCGCATTTATAATATGAGTGTGATGTTAGTCTATTTGTTCTTAACCTATGTTGTTTTTAAAAAAGTTTTTTTTTTATTCTAGAAGGGCAAGCATTTGACCGCTATCTCACCTGATGGAAAGTGACGATGCGGCCAAAGATGGAACATGCTTGCCTAGAAGGTACCTATTCACTCTAGACTTGAAGACACCCAGATTATTCCGTTCAGGGAACAAAGACGCAGGCAATGAGTTCCACTCCTTCGCTGTACGGATGATGAACGTAGAAGCAAAACGCTTCGAGCGAACTGGAGGTATGTCAAACATAAATGGATGACGTTTGACAGTTTGTTTTGTTGTTTGATGGTAAAAGGGCATGGAGGAATTATTCATTAATTCCTGAGCACACTCTCCAAAATGTAAGCGATAGAATACCGATAGGCTTGCTACCTTACGTCGGTGACCAAGACTTTGCAGTTTTGACTCTGCTAGCTTACTATCGCCAACGAGTCTTTTGGCTCGCCGGTCAATTAAAAGTTTAATTGTGCCTAAAAATTTTAATATTTGATATATCGATAACATTTTGATGAATATTGTAATTACATTGTCTGCTAGTTTAAATGATGAAACAAAGAAAAAGTGACAAAGCATGTATAGAAAAATAAATCGAAGGATTATAATAGTTGACTATTAATGATTTTCACTCGTTAAGTTGTGAAATTATTTCTCACGATCCGTAACGGCTTTGTTCTCGTTAACGTAAAATTATACAATTATTATTTTTTTAATAGAAAATTATGTCCTTGTCGTATGGAAAGCGAATTAAATGATTTGAAGCAATGTTACACTAGTTGACCTCATAACAATGGTATCTATCTATGTATCTACATAATAATATATATATACTACTAGCTTTTACCCGCAGCTTCGCTCGCATTGAATTTTTTTTTATCTTTCGTAAAAAAATAAAATAAAAAGTATCCTATGTTACTTCTTATACCTCCAAGAATATGTGTACAAAGTTTCATGATGATCGGTTAAGTAGTTTTCGCGTGAAAGCGTAACAAACAAACTTACATTCACATTTATAATATTAGTAGGGATATTCATATCTACATAAATATAAATTGTTTGACCACAACTTGAGAACGGCTCGCACAATCTAGCTTATTTTTTTTTGTTAGCTGGTAATTGAAAACGAAGCTTGAAGCTCGGCCCTTTAGACATTTTGATTAATCGTTCATAGAACATTTCGGTACATTATTGACGATATTTCAAGAACTACTGATCATATCTTAATCAAATTTAAATGGGACCATTTAAAAAGCAACATCTTTCAAATTAAAAAAAAAAATTCGGAATCGTCTCACATGGAGAGAAGTTATGAGGTAATAAAAAAAACATAAAAAAAAATACAATCGACTTGAGTACCTCCTCCTTTTTTGGGAAGTCGGTAAAAAAAGTATCGCCAATTATATATATATATACACAAATATATACACATATATATATGACTCATGCAGGATATTAATAGCTTTAACTTATGTGAGAGTGATATTTATCATTCGTACTTTAAAACTGTGCAGTGATTGAGAACGACATATTGAGACCGGTAAACTGTTAAAGTAATCAAGTTTACAGTAGTATACATTACCCAGTTAACTAATATTAATCCGATTCAATAATGGAAATCATTTGATACCAAATCCGCCGCATCAACTCCCGCTCACGGATTCTATCGTTTTATTTATATACAGTGGTGTCTACAGCGGAAATTGCCGAGGGTGGAAACAAAACAAGCGGAGTCTGGGAAATTTGGGATCCTATTGTTTGAGTGGATTGGAAGTCATAAGCTGCTTGGTCAATTAGGAATCACATACGTGAACATTGTGAACATTGTCAACAGTCATAAACGAATGACGTAATGTTTTATTAATTAAATAAGCAATATTTGGATTCTCAATTTTGGTAGCAATAAAAATTTCTACCATACGTAGATGAGAAGTTCTTGGAAGTCGGTTATACTATCCTATCCTACATCCTACTAATATTATGCAAAAGTTGTTACCACGTATCTAACAAATAAACTGATTTTGATTAAATTTTGAATGTAGATAGCTAAGGTTCCGGAATAACACATAAGTTACTTGTTTACCTAATTAACGCGGGCGATGCCGCGGGGGCCAGCTAGTATAATATATACTAGATATGTTACTAATAATTAATTTCTCCAAGATAATAGCTACTGGTCGGCTGTTACATTGAAAGGCTAGGTTTATACTAAACTAGCTGTACCCGGCATGCATTACTATGCCACATAAATAAATTGTAATAATATCATATATTTATTTTTATATTATTAAAACCTATGAATTTATTATGTATGACATTTGTTTTAATTTTTATTTATAATAGTGCTATTTCACTTTCTCATTGACGTGTATGTAAAATATGAATAAATTAATATGAATAAGTGTTTTACCTTTTTTACGTTCATGGTTGCCTGGTAGACATAACCAAGTCCGACAGACGTAATCCTGTACAAAATTTAAAAAAGCGTTCCAACAAAACATATAAAGACCGCATATCGGGTGAGAGAGAATCCAAATGTTGGAATATCATAGATAAACTAATAATGTATATTAAAAATCTTTTTATAAAGAAGTTTTCTGTTGTTTTTTATAGTAATTATACTGTTATTCGGGGCGGAGACGAATCCAACAAAACAAAAGGTGATAGCATTCTGTCCAACCGTTCTTGAGTTATAAATGGTGTAACTAACCCGACTTTGTTTTATACAAATAAAGAATTACAAGTAATGTAATTTGCATGCCGCTGGCCGCTACTTGGTGTTAATCGGTGACTTATAGGTAACATAGGTCTTTACTGTATTTTAATACTAAGCTAACAATCCTACAAAATAAGTATATTACGTGACGCAGGCTTTGATATATACAAAGAGACCGCATCGACCCCTGACCCGTCGTAACAGAGTGCTTTCTATGCGGTAGCGTCTGCGGACGTGAGGTTAGCATTACTTAATTGGGGATTAGTTCTTTTTATTAACAATTTGGATAATCTGTACTTTTGTAGGTCAGCATTTAATGCAGCATTTGTTTGTTTTTGCCCTTAAATATAGAGATACGTCTTTGCTTATTGTCTTTGTAGGTCACTTAGGTCTTCGCTGTATATAGTTAGGAAATATAGGCTATTGGCCCGTAGATAGTGAGAAAAAGTAACAAGTCTGTTATGGCGAATGTAGTTAGAGTTTACGACAAAATTCTTTAAACTGTAACTAAATTGCCTATGAGAAAGTTAACATTAATAGTAAAAAGTGTGATATAGAAGGCTTATTATAAAATAAACAATTATGTTAGTGACAAGGATGCATGGAGGCATACAGCATAAAACCTTTCCGGCGATTGCAAAAAATAAATGGATATAAAAGTGCGTCGCCGAGTTTCTTGCCAGATTCTTCTCAACAAAACTAGGCGGCACACTTTATTTTTTTTATCAGCGCCATTTATCGTGCCTTTTGCCTAGGTGGATCATTCTTACTAAGAGTAGACCCAAGAAAACATTTTTAGAAGTATATTTTTCACAATAAATTGAATATAGAAAACTGGGACTTATTGGGAGAAACTTGAAAGTGAAAACAAAGTACGTTTTAAAGACAAAAATGCTGAAATTTCACATTTTATCTCATAAAAATCCGAGTCCAATTTACTCATGTTTCTTTAAAATGTGTCACAGGTGTCTTACACTATTTAAGATAAAGAAACCATCTAATTACAAATGAATCTGCCGTCCAATCACATCCTTGTTAGGCTTTCCCTTAATTGCTTGATCGGATCTCTTTCTATGTCAATGTGATTCAATTTAATACTTCAGAGTCAGGATAATCGTTCTGATGGTCACGTGATAACCTGATAGCTCTATATGGATGTGGGTACCCTTGGAGTATCGTCAATCAGATACAGAAGGCTTTTTTGAATAGGATAGGAGAAAAGCTGTCCGCTGCCACTTAGACCTGTTACGAATTACATACCTTAAATTGTTATAAATACATAATATTATACCTGGTTTTTTTTATCACTTTAATTGGATTTTTTTTTCAACTAATCTTCGGGTTCTTAATTGCCTATATTTTCTAAAACTAAACTAAAACTATATAAGTACATCTATACAGTAAAGACTTACTAAGTCGTGATTATTTTTGTTAAAAGTTCACAGTTGTTTCTGTTGACCTAGAAATAGTAACTTTACATCATCGAATTATGGTTACATATTATTTATATGTATATATTAGTATTTAAGTAAATTTAATGTTATGTACTATTTTAAATTATGTTTATAAATATTTATTATCTTTATTATATTATTTACATGTATACCAATATTTTTATGCATTAGTTTTCCTTTTATTTTTCAAAAAAATTACTGCACCGGCACCCTTTTATTTGCACCTCCAGAGTGACTGGCAGAAAATGCTATTCCACCATTAAGTCCTCCTTGTACTGTTTTTGTGCAAAAACAGACTTATGTTATCTACAAGGCATCGAGCTTATAGGTAACTCAAGTGCTCCAAAGGTAACGTTCCCATGGTGCTGGCGGAATTGCATCTCTGAATTGCAATGCTAATACGTTGAGCCGAATAAATACCAGCATTGATCATCTATACTTTATAATCCCTACATTAATATTCTTCCAGCTAGCTAAGTCATCAAAACCTACTTATATAGTTAATTAGCTATGATTCTATGTGTGAGACAATCGCCATGGCGCCAGGAAGTTTTGCCTTGCAATAAAAACCGTATCACAGACTGTCGACTTGCAAAATGTGGGTTATAAGATGATATTACATGTTGTAGGATTCGACACTTATTGCTGAAGGTTTAAAGTTTAATATCGAGTGGTTTGTGTGTAACTGTGAATGTGTTAACTTTGTCGCAGTTGACCAGTCGGGGTTGGATTACGACTCTGCATTCAAATACTCGGATTTCAAGCGATGAATGACAGCGACAATGTATGGTGTGTGGGAATTTTTGAAAGAGTTAGATTGAAGATTATTTTAAACCAAAAATCATTTTTTATCGCAGATTGCAATCATTTTTTATTATCAGCATCGGCCGTGGTCAAGATGAGAATCTAGTTTTCTTATACGTTTTACAAACCAGAAAAAAAAAATGTTTTCAAAAACGACCGATAATACCAGTGTTCTCATAATAACAGAAATTGTTGGCCTTAAGGCCAACAATTTCTGTTATTTTAAGTTATTTTATGTGTTTTTTTAAGATATGTTATATTAATATAACATATCTTAAAAAAACAAACGCTTCACAGCTACCGCCCTGTTGGGCGGAAACATTCACATCACACACAATTACTCCCAGGACCAGAAAAAACAATTTACTTTTAGGAGATTGTTAAATTATTGTGTTTTATATATTTGACTATGAAAAACATTATACAATAAAAAAAAAACGTTTTTTGTTTGAAAGTTGTTGCCGTTTTTCAATTGGATCCATTTTAATTTGGCTGTTGAATGTCTGGTGTGGTACTGGCCCAGGCGGACTCTGCAGAAGAGTCCTACTACAAATTTTATCAAATCAAATTAAAATCGTTTATTCACATAGGCCCCAATGAGGCACTCATGAAAGTTAATGACACTATAGCCAGATTCACAAAATTACAGCCATCTCGAGAAGAACCCGGCAAGAAACCCGGCGGCGCATTTTTTTTCTTTTATAGGGTTCCGTACCCAAAGGGTATAAACGGGACCCTATTACTGAGACTTTGCTGTCCGTCCGTCCGTCCGTCCGTCAGTCACCAGGCTGTATCTCAAGAACGGTGATAGCTAGACAGTTGAAATTTTTACTGCCGCTATAACAACAAATACTAAAAATAAAATAAAATAAATATTTAAGGAGGGCTCCCATACAACAAACTTGATTTTTTACAGACAATGACACGGAACACTTCGTGCGCGAGTCCGACTCGCAATTGGCCGGTTTTTGTGATTTTTTTAATCATTCCTAATCACTAATACATAATTATATTAACCTAGGTGTATCTATATTATGTAGTCGCTAGAAAAAACGCAGTTTGCTTCCATGCATCCTTATCATTGATGTAGTCTATGGTTTTATAATTAGCTTTCTTTATTAATGCCCGTTTTATTAATGATTTGAATTTTACCAGCGGTAAGTCAGTTAGTTACAAATTTAGGAATTTTATTGCAACCAACCATATTTCCCATAAAAGATTAATGCGCGCGCTGTAATGTAATTCTTATTCCTAGTATTAAGATTGTGTGCGTCGCTTCACGTCTATTAATCCGATATAGCTCATTTCAAACATACTCAGTCATACACACATTTATTAGTGAGATAGTGTGATTGTGATTTTTTAGTGTAATAATACGTATTATACACATCGCTATCGGTCCACATCTTGTGCCATCTTGCATGCTGCTGCATCTGAATTACCAATCCACTCGGATGTAATTAATGTATCTACAGATACTGTTTTCGATGCTCAGATTAATTTAAATCAGGCCGTTTTGTTCTACGCATGAATATGTATGGAACCACACATATTTATTTACCTACTAGTGGATCTTTTGGTATATTTAAGTCCATACAAGTAATAGGTCCTTTTCGACTATGATTTGTTAAAATTTGCTTAAGCCAATAGAAATAATGTTATGTAATTAAAAAAATATATAGGTCAAGTATTAATTAAGTACAGTATTAGTCAGGGTATATAGGTTTTAAGATCAATCTCAGGGTGACTAGCGCAGTGCCTTGCCGCGCAGTGCCTTGCCGCGCAGTGCCTTGCCGCGCAGTATTTTGACCTCTAGGTATAAGTTCAAGACTTTGGGTGGCACTGAGCTGGCACTGGGCATATATGACGCTTACCATCAGGCGAAATCGTCTCGTTTCTTTTTTTTAATGCTAGATAGGCACGCATTTGACCATCTCACCTGATGGAAAGCGATGATGCGGCCGTAGATTTCACATGCTTGCCTAGAAGATACCTATTCACTCTTGACTTGAAGATTCCCAGATTATACCCTTCGGGGAACAATGACCCAGGCAATGAATTCCACTCCTTCGCTGTATGGATGATGAACGTAGAAGCAAAAGGCTACGAGCGAAATAGAGGTATGTCAACCATAAAATGACGTTTGACAGTTTGTCTGGTTAATAGTAATTCCTGCGCACACTTTCCAAAATGCAAACTATAGAATACATAAAAAGGTATATATTTCAATCTTTATAGCTATAGAATTACACGTTTTAATTTATTATGATATTAAAAAAAAAATAGATATTTTAATGAATAGCAAAATAATTCATTTTTGACGGTGACTGTACCAAAAGTTATGTTTTGGTATTCTTTGGGAATAGAAAATTCGTTATGATAATAAACAAATACCATTGACATTCGTTTTAATATTAGAAAGGAACAGATCAATAAAATGTAATAAAAATACATGGGAAATTTAAAATAGGCTGTATTTCATCGAATTCTGTGTGGGGCTGTGAGTGTAAAAGCGTTTATGTTTACTTAAAACCCACTTAGTGTGTTTCCGTTGTCAATAAAAACGCCGTCTTAGAGCACATTCCTAAATTTAACAAACATAAATCTCGTACTACGATTTATAAATACGCACAATCTCCATGTGCATGTATGGACTTCTATTTGAATCTAACCCGTTTGATCTCAGAAACAGATAAGGAAGCTCCTAGTGTTTATATTTTGGTCGATGTGTGATTAATTTAAATTTATTGCCACTCAAACTCACGTTTTGTGCGGCGTGCTCATAAATGTTTCGTGGTTTGCCGGGAGCATATCCGGTGGGTAAATAGGTCAGTGGTTATGCTTGCTTTTAAAATATTCGTGAAAATAGTATTTGTTCCTTTTCTAATGCCCTTTTTACCTGACTGCCAAGGAAGGGTTATGTTTTTCGCGCGTATCTTGTATGTATGTACATAGTAGAAACAGAGGTATGTATGTTGGTAAATTTCTTTATTACCTCGAATACTTCAAACATGATGGATGGATATCGACAGTTAAGGTAAACATAAACATAAAAACATAAACGCTATCACACTCACATCTCCACACTAAGTTTGATGACTTATAGGTATCGTTATATTCGTATTAAAAACCCAAGTGTCCTTAAATAGGTGTTTGAAAAAACAAAATAGCGGATTCTGGCGCGAAATAGCTATACTAATATTATAAAGAATTAATAAAGTTTGTGAGGTTGTAGGAGGTAATCTGTGGATCTACTGAACCGATTTAGAAAATTCTTTTACCAACAGAAAGCCACGTTATTTGTGAGTGTCGTAGGCTATGTTTTTTTACCCGAGCGACGCTGGGCAGGTCAGCTGGATATCAAGATTAAGGAAATTAAAAGGAGATTGCATAAAATTATATAAAAAGTTGATTCACATTTTTCACAATGGGTTTTTTTTTAATTTTTTAGTTCATTGACTTTTTTATTAGCTTCATTTGTGTACCTAACAGATAAAAGTTAATTTACCCTATTTCAAGATTCTGAGTTCGGGAAGTACCCTGTAGGTTTTGATTCCCTTGCGAGTGTCGAATATTTGCAACATAAACGGCTGTATCTTTTGATCGCGTTGGCTTAGAGGTTTAATTTTTTCACAGCTCCAAGGGACAGTAGACTTGAGTATTTGATATGAATTTCAGCTTGATATTTCTACGCGTTCCTGAGAAAAAGGGTCTTGACAGACAGACAGACGGACAACAAAGTGATCCTATAAGGGTTCCGTTTTTTTCCTTTTGAGGTACGGAACCCAAAAACGTAACAAGTTGGATCTCACTAGACATTCACGAGACAAGAGGTATGAAAAAGTGAAAATGAAAATATAAGTATCTTTACATAAGAAAGTTACTTATAATATTCGTTTATAATATGTGTAAAAATTAATTAGTAATGATGCAATTACATTTAACTTGTATAACATTATTTTTACTATCAAACTAATTGCACTTTAATAGAAATAGATCATTAGCGGTAAGAAAATTTTCCACTTCAAGTATTTAACGTACTTCCAATGAAAGCTAATAAATATTTTTAACATTAATGTTTTTGTTCGTTATTTTATTTCTTTCTCATTATAAGTGACATTATAATATACAATTTCATTAAATATGTATTAGTTTCTATTATGAATAGGTATGTATTATTTATAGACATGTTCAATGCATTGAAATGATTAATAAAAAAAATTATAAAAAAAACTCTGTATGCGTCATTAACATTTTTTTGACTTTGGATTCGGTTGTTTGGAAGAGATGCGCTTTGAGTTAAAAGACCTCCCTGTTTTATGTCAATTTTGTGTTGAAGAAAGTATTATCTATCTAGTTGGCGCAGTGGGCAAGTTTTTGCCCTCATCACTGCGGGTTCTGGTTTCAATTCCCGGCAGGAGCGCAATGTTCCTTCCCAAGTGACATTTGTGGTTCTGGTTCTGGGTATGATTGTGTTTTTGTGATATGTAAATGTTTCCGGCACACACCATACAAGTCTTTCAACTAAGGGTAGTTGCTACGAGTGTTTATTTTTGTCTCATTCTTTTTCTAAGCCCCTGTCAGCAATTTTTATCGCCACTCTCAAACACCTCAAAGGTGCATTTTTATAGATGTAACCATAAAAGTCTTCACTTTACCAACTGCCGACAAGCGGTCGTAAGCTGGCCATGCGTTAACGCATAAAGACTTATATTCCAAAAGCGTCCAACTGACAACCGATTGGCCCACACCGATTGTGACTCGTCTATAGAACACTAACTAAAGGTTTGATTACAATGATCCAGTTGATTGTTCAGTTACTGAGAAGAATTAAGTAATAATTTTTCTAACGTTTAAAAAATTCTTCGTTTGGCTAAATCGAAATGCGCGCACTGTAATTTTATGCTTATATTACCTGTCCCGGCGACCTTCGTTCCGCCTAACAGTCAATGAATGTGCATATTTAGGAAGCCATACCCGGCATGCGTTACAATGTCACGTGACTATATTATTACAACCTTCATGTTTATGTTTGACTAGTACTTTACCAAATCCGAGTGACGTATGAGAAAATGGAAAGCATGTCGAAATGTAAATAAAATATTTAAAGAAATGTACGTTCTTAAAAATCCTATGTCCTTCTCCTGGCTCTAAACTACTTCCCTACCAATTTTCAGCTAAATCGGTTCAGCCGTTCTTGAGTTATAAGCGGAGTAACTAACACGACTTTCTTTTATATATATATATATAGATGTAGTATTAAGATTGTGTGCTTCGTACAGTGCCAAACATCTTAGCTATATCACTAGTATTAAAAGTGTGTAATTGTAAACTATATAAAATTTACTCTAACAGGCCTTTAAAGAGACGTCTAAGTTTAAAGAGAGTTAACTCTATCTGTTCTGGATTTTTTCCCTATTTCTTGCTGAACAACTGGACATACACTACTTTATACCGATCATGTGTTCTGCCATATTGAAATATCTTCGATACACTCAGGTTAAGTGGAAGTAAATGCTTTGTAGCATAAAGTTCGCATATGTACCTTCAATATTGTAAGAGCAATAAATAATGTTCTATCAATCTTAACTTTATAATTACAGAAGTAGGTAAGAACAAGTTTGAAAAATTTGTAATTCTTTAAAACTAAAATACATTATATATAACAATATTTTATATTTCTATCAATGTATCTATAAAGTACATTATTTTATTATTTATTACATATATAGTAACGAATTACGGATAGACTGCCCGTACATCGGCACTGCTGTGATCAGCATTCGGCAGATCAACATCAGTAGAACTGTTAAGTTGGACGTTCAATCGTCTTTTATTGTTTGTGTAACCTGTAGCTTTGTATTACTTCAAATTAATCTTTAATTGATATTTTTCCTTTCACTTGAAGATTTACTGGCTCAGTGTAAATCCAGCTCGCTATGACCGTGTTTATCCGTGCGTCCGTGAGTTATGACCGTCACAGCTGCAATGCGTCCATACCCTCGGTAAACAAACTGCACAATGTAAACGGGAGGACCTGGGGCGTATAAGGTGGTCCAAGAGGTGACGAGTATTTAGGAAGCTCAATTTAAACAAGTGATACGTGAAAAGTTTTTTAAAATCAAGCTTTTACCAATTGTAAATAAAAAAATACTAAAAAGTTATATAACTAGAGAACTTGTAAAGACGAATGAAACAAGCCCAAATTCATATATCTTGTTTAGTTCAGGAGTCCCTATGGTCATATTCCGTCTCCACCATCAAACCATCTCCATGGTACATACCGTTGTATTGTCACTGAAGATATATAAGCACACCAAATTTAAATCCAATCGGACATCGGGAATTGGGTCTAATTTAGCTTGCAAGATTTGAATACATACCGACAAATAGACAGACGACGGGACAGGTGAAATAAAAAAAGCTTGTAAAAACATTTTTTTACCTTCTGAATGGCTTATAATTTTTTTGAAAATAATTTTTGTTTGATTTCTGTATTTGTTATTCAAATAAAGGCTTTTTGCTCGTGTAAGGGGAATCGTTCAAAAGAACTTCATATGTAGAGTATGAAAGAGTTTAAAAAAAATACAATAAAAAATTGGTAGGACTTCAAAGTCACTGATTTTAGATTTATTTTGTCGCGGGTTCTATCACAAAAACAGCTAAACATTTCAAGCTTAAATTTAATTATAATATCCGTTTTTCCTGTACTCGAACAAGAAACACAAAATCTAACAATTAATCAAGGAAAAAATGTTATAAGCAATTATCCTAAAAAGATATTCTTTAATAAGCAAAATGTAGGTGCGTGGTCTCAGTTCCAGGCGAACCACTAGTTTAGCTCTAAGTTCCGTAATCTTCATATACAAAAATCTCGTTTCACGGTGTTTGTGGTCGAACTCCTCCGAAACGGCTCGACCGATTTTAATGTAATTTTTTTCGTATATTTAGTAGCTATGAGAATAGGTCGTAAAGTATGTTTCATCCTCCTACCGGCACCCCCCATTTTTTATTGTGATTTTAGTATTTTTATATGAACAATACCAAAAAAGCTTCTAGTATGATATTAAAGTAGGTACTAGGCGACCATAAACGTGGAAGAGGTAACATACACGTACGTTTCTAAACATGACATCGCATCGCATGTCGGGTAGAGCTAGTATTACATATGACTATGTATCCTTACCTGAAATAGCAGGTAGCCAGAGTCGTACATCCAAAAGTCGTCTGGCGCGTTGCCCGGCTTGGTGAGTTGGATCGCGAGGCAGCGCTGCAGAATCAGCTGGCAGCGCTGCCCGCCCGCCCCGCGCCCGCTCATGCCTATGAGGGCGGCGGCATGCTCTGCAACAAATGTAAATAATAATTAATAAATAAAATAAAAAAATCGCTTTATTGACACTATAAATAATTGTCCAGAGAACATATGAAACACATTAATTTATAAACACAAATGAATGTATAGCGCACAACAGATTCAGCGTGTGCTATGTGAACATTTACGTAAATGTCCGCATAGCGCTGTTTTTCAATCAGCCAGATTTAAAAAAAATAAGGTTAAGGTGCTTACTAAGTAAAAATATGACAAGCGAGTGTAACGAGTTATGAATTATATATTCACTTTAAAAGTTTAAACATCTTGACTCCAGCTCTCTTTTCAACCGACTTCAATAAAGGAGGTTCTCAATTCGACTGTATGTTTTTTTTTGTATGTATGTTACGCGATATCTTCGCCAATTATGAATCGATTTTAAAGTTTTTTTTTGTTTGGTAGATTATACTTCAGAGGTGGTCCCATATAAATTTTATCAAAATCGATCCAGCAAAACCAAAATATAAGCGTTGAAGTCGGTTTTTTAAGCTTTGCTTGCGTTTAATTATTAAATCAAATTATTCAAAATCACATTAATATTATGAATTCGAAAGTTTGTGTGTTACTTACACTATTTTATGATTATATTTGTTTGCTCTAGACGCTGTAACGGCTGAACGGATTTATTTAAATTTGGAATATACATAGCTTATACCTAAAATTAACACATACATATGTACTATTTTTTAACTTGCACGGCTATCATGTTTATAAAACTGGGTCCCACAATAGGACGACCTGTGTCATGGAACCCAGTCTCTTCCCTATAAATAACAGTCATTATGTTTTAATTTATAGTTAGCATTATGAATAGAAAAATACAACATTATAAATTAAAAATATTCCTAGAAAGTTGCTTAGCTGATGTGGCACTTTCTCTGTATAATATAATTTTGCTCAGATGAAGACAAAGATTAGGGTATGGGACTGGCATACCAAATTAGGCAAAAGTCACAAAAAAAAAGATGAATAAAAAAAAAGATACAAAGTAGCCTATAATGTGTATTATTCCCGATTATAACCTGTGTACATTCGAAACATCCAAATCCGTTCAGCTGTTACATCGGGAAGAGAAAACAAACATATGATATTATACTAGCCGTGCCCCGCGGCTTCGCCCGCTATCATCAAGTTAAAAAGTAGCCTATGTGTTAATCCTAGGTATAATCTATGTACATTCCAAATTTCATCTAAATCCGTTCAGCCGTTAAAACGTGAAGAGGGAACAAATATACTTACACACTTACACACAAACTTTCGCGTTTATAATATTAGTGTGATAACACAAAAAATGCCTAATTTATTTAACTTTATAAAGAAACGTTTTTTTTTCTTCTTTTAATTATTTTTCTGAGAAGCATTCTTGCATGAAAATCTAAATAATTAAAAAAAAAATCTAAAGCTATCTGATGAGAATATCGCTGTGAATATCTCTTTTGCTGTTGCTAATTGCTCTTTTCTCTCTTTCGCTTTTTATCTTTAAACTATATTGAAATTATAATATTATTGAACTACGGCTATCACTCACGTCATTTGATCGATATTGTCGTCGATCTCGCGGCGTAAACTCATCACGAAGAAGAGCATCGTACACGCTCGAAACCTAGGTCGACAATATCGATCAAATGACGTGAGTGATAGCCGTAGTTCAATAATATTATAATGTTTAATTCTCACGAAAACTTTTATAGATTGAAATTCAAATAGGTAAAGAAGCATTTCGAATTAGCCAACTAACGGACGGGAGAGGTATGAGGTAGAACATAAAATAGGATGTAAAGTAACTGTCAACATTTTTTATATGATTGTTAGCGATAAGGATATTCGAGACCTATTTCTCGAATACTGTGTTACTATTGCTAATAGGGTTGTTAATAGAAATAAGTGATTGTATGTGACTTGTATAATTGCATTATACTAAAACATGTTATAGTGACTAGAGGTTCTATTGACCACATCACTCATGTTATATTTTAATTAATTAAGGTCTTTGACGATTTTTGTAAAATAAGTAATTTATATAACCATAAGACTGAATAAATTATTTAACCCATGTACCACATCTCTGATTATGTCAGAGACGCGACACGCTGGCCGGGACATCGCGCCCGGATTAAAAAAAAAAAAATATTGCCAACTTATTTAACAAACTTATTAAGAAATTTGAAATGTACATCGCTTATACCTAGTATTAACACATATAGGCTCTTTTAAATTGATAATAGCGGGCGAAGCCGCGGGGCACGGCACGGCTAGTTGTTTATAAAGTAGAGCCCTGATGGCTATACAATGACGTTTTGTAACCGCAAACGTTCTTGTAAACGATACCCTTACCTTGTCCTCAAACTGTCGTGTCAAGGATCTGCGCCTCCATTTATCTGATATCAGCTGAAGATATCAGAGTACGAATGTTGAACCTAGAAATATTTTACCTAGAATCTAATCTAATATATTTAAACGAACAATTCTTGTATACACATATATCTTACATATATATGTGTAATCAGGATCTCGGAAACGGCTCCAACGATTTTCATGAAAGTTACAGATTACGGGTTTTTCGGCCCAAGGAATCGATTTATCAACGTTCCAGGTCCGAGAAATGCTCGGTTCCCAAACTGCATTTGAAAAACCGGCTTTAAGAAACTATCAGCGCCATCTATTACGCCATGACCGATGTAAAAAACTGTTTCTATTCGACACTAGATGGAGCTTTCCGAGGCAACAAATTCAAACACATTCTACCAAAAACAAAAAACCGAGCAAAGCTCGGTCATCCGGATATTGAACAATTTAAACGCAAGAAAAGCTTAAAAAACCCGTCTTCACTGCCTTCCTCATGATCAGGTTCGATGAATGAAATTCGCATTATTGAGGATAACTCGAAAATTACTGGTTAGATCTTGATCAAATTTAAATGGGACACGGAAGCTAGAACATAAACGCTTTCACACTCACGGCCCATAATAAGTCCAATGACTTGTGTCGTGGATGCCGCAAACATTCACATCACAAATACAATCACAACCAGAACTAAAAAACAATTTTCTTTGGGGATAAAACGTGTGTTCTCGCCGGGTAAAAAGGTATAAAAAGAAGAAAAAAGGAAGAGAAAATAAAGAAGGAATAAAAATGTATTATAATAAAATACAAAATTATCATAAAACAATATTATACTATCTTTTCCTGCTGAAGTAAATCAGCAGGAACTTACATAATTTTGATGCAAACATGTTGTGGGTCCGAGATACCATGCCTATAAGATGCTATAAGTTATCCGGTTACCTTACTTGTACTCTAACAAAGAAAATTAGAATTTAAATCCTTGTAAATAAGGTTTATTTATGCGCAAGAGTTGCTAAAGAATTATGGAATCACTTTAGCTAAAAGCTGTTAGTCTGAAAACATTTGTTTTATGTAATTATTCGTTGTTTGGATCTCAATAGATTTAACAAAACTATAATACTTAGTACAGTTTTTAACAAAGGGTTTATAATTTTATTGAAAAAGCTTTTAATCTATTTTAAGCGCTCTCACACTGACAGCTTAACACTAGGTTCGAAGACTTGTGTCTTGGGTGCCGGAAACATTCAGATCACACACAATCACACCCAGAACCAGAATCACAAATTTCGTTTAGTTATTTCAATTTAATTATTCATTTTTCGTATTGTCTTTCAGGCACATTTTTTTTTATAAATTTTTTAGTCTGTAATTTGTTAAAAATGTAACAACACCGTCAGCTAGAAGCAATGCTTAGATGGGTGATCGTTATTGAGATATATTTCGGTTTTGGCTGAACCTAAAATTTATATGGGAACACCTTTGAAGTATACTCTACCAAACAAAAAAGAATCATCAAAATCGATTTACAATTGGCGGAGATATCGCGTAACATACATACAAAAAAAAATTGTAACTATATATAATACAGTCGAATTGAGAACCTCCTTGAAGTCGGTTGAAAAGATACAAGCCTAGTGCTAAGTATGCTAAGTGATATTTTTTTTTTAATTTCTGGTATGACAAACTTGTCTGACGACCCAGTTGGCGAAGTGGACAGGTGTCCGCCCTCTGCGCCGTGGGTCCTGGGTTCGATTCCCGGCAGGAGCACAAATTCCTTCCCAAGGGATATTTGTGCTTCTGGTTCTGGGTGTAATGTGTGAGTGTGAAAGCGTTTGTTTGTTGTTTGTCTGCAAGTCTATTTAAGATTATCTGGCAATAAACATTACCTTCGTCGATTAATTCGTCGGTCTAAAAAACTGTGACATTTAAATTCCCACTGAGCCATACGAGTCAACCACTAGCCTACCAGATATATATAAACCTCTAACAATTTGATCTGAGCTCTACAGTTTACTATTTGTGGCTTCATTAATAACAGCGACAAGTCGATATTGTGAAACCAGATGTTCCAACGCACGGAAACGGGAATGAGTCAACATTTCCGGTTTCCCTCTTAGGCATAAATCTCTAAAAAGTGAATATCAACTTCAACATGTAATAACTCCCACACATTTTCTTTTAGGGAATTGGTATATTTACAAAGCGCACGGGGCGCGCGCCCGCAGCGCGCCCTTTACACGCGCCGCGGCCGCTGCTGCTGGCAATGTATAAATACGCGTGCTCTGTCCGCTCAGTATATTTTGTTACACTGAGTCTTTTTGACGTGATAAAGTATTATAAATCGATGAACACCGGCTGCACGCACGAATAAGTGTCACGTTCCGCCTGAGTCTGAGCGTGCAAGCGAGAGGGCGGAACAAGCGATAGAGAGGCACGATCGGCCCAAGCGTTCGTCTTATGACGTTATCACGTAAAATTATCGTCCGTAAACCGACTTTACAGAAAACCATATTTTTTTTATATCCATTATAATGTCCTTATCTACGGGCCAATTGCCTATATTTCCTAAAACTAAACTAAAACTATATACAGCAAAGACCTAAGTTACCTACAAGACATCGAGCTTATAGGTAACTCAAGTGCTCAAGCCCACTACCAGTGGTCAGAGTTCCCATCATGCTGGCGGATGATACTAGAGCCTATATAAAACGTCGGCAGCATGAGGTGAAGCGTTGTAGGCGCGCGCGCTGGCGCGCTATGTATATCAAGTCCCTTAGGCATAAATCTCGAAAAAGTTAATAGCAACTTCAACATGTAATAACTCCCACATATTTCCTTTTACCGTTCGCGTGTCAAAAATACACTCCATTTGAGAATTAAGGTCGTGCCACACTGCACTATTGTAACAACGTAAACAAGTCATTGTACTAAACATTTATTAAATCCGACTATGAAAAATGTGAACCTACTTTTAATTAACATTACACTTTTGTGATTATATTATAAGACCTATATTACAGCTTCATTATAAGTATTGAACATTTAAGTGATAATGGTTGCTAGAGAGGCATCATTATAGATCCTAAACAGTTATTCGAAATGAAAAATGGTAAAAAAAACCTAAAGATGATAATACCTATTAAACGATACCCCATTTGAAACAGTATGTAGATTTTTATTTTTGACAGTATAGCGTCTGGCTCCATTTTGAATTTTGATTACTGTCATGTGTTTAATGATACTCGCACAATTAAGACAAATGCCCGGATCTATTCCGGGCGTCACATCGACGTCGAAATCGAACGATTTTCTTTTGTAATGAACATCGAATTAACTGAAATTTCAACCAATCGACTGTCGTATTGACGTCGCATCAATTCGAACAATCGTATTTTGACAACCAGAATAGACCTACAGGCTTAGCTAGCCATCAAATCGATATACATCGTTTCGTAGCTTAGCTAGCCATCTCATTGTTATATCGAAAAAGACACATCGTTTCGTAGCTTAGCTAGCCATCCCATCATTCTATCGAAATAGACGCATTGTTACGTAGCTTAGCCAGCCATCCAGTCGTCTATCGAAATAGACACATTGCTACGTAGCCTGACGGGTTTACACTGGAAGCATCGCACAGCAAGCACCGCTATACGGGAAGCAAAGGAACCCGTGTCCACAAACGTCTCCCGTTCGAGATGGGTGCGTCAAGTATGTGACAGCTGTCAGACTGGCTAGCAAGCCCGCGCCGCTTGTATCTTGGTTTCATCCGCAGACTGAACTAGCTGTTCTAAGATGGCCTATTGTCAGCCATTATAACGTCATCAGTGCCAACTTATGTATTGTGTAATATTCTTACAAACGCTTTACAACACAGTCGCCATCTCCTGTTAATTTCGCTCGCGTTTGCAATTTCACCTTTATTTACCTTAACTATACTTAACTGAGAGCATTGTTATAGCTCATTGTTAGGAATTTTAATTATCGTAGGTGTGGTGTAAGTAGGTTTATCTGAAGTGACGCAAGCGAATGCTGCTTAGATCATCTTTAAGATGATGGAGACTTGCTTTGACAACCTAAGACAATTACAGTCTTACTTATAAACTCCTCTTTATTTTTCATCAATTGTTTAGCTACAGTTTAACAAAAGTTTTACTCATAAACGTGATTTAGCGTTAAGTAATGCTTAAATAGTTGTCAAAATTTAACACCGCCATTTCCTAATTTACAACTTGCTAAGAGGCAAGATAGCGGGACTTATATGTTAAATGTGTCAAAACTTTTTACGTAAGGCACCAAATTGATTTTTTTTATATACAGAATAGGCAAGCATTTCACCACTATCTCACCTGATGGAAAGTGATGATGCGGCCAAAGATGGGACATGCTTGCCTAGAAGATACCTATTCACTCGAGGCTTGAAGACTCCCAGGTTATACCGTTCGGGGAACAAAGACTCAGGCAATGAGTTCCAGTCCTTCGCTTTAGGGATGATGAACGTAGAAGCGAAATGCTTCGAGCGTACTGGAGGTATGTCAACCATAAATGGATGACGTTTGGTTTACTTTTACTTTGACAACCGTTGAATGTTACCTGTATTTCATTTTCATTTGAACACATTAATAAAATAAAATTTTTACAGCTGTATTTGTACAATTTCACTTTTAGTTGATAATTTTGGTAATAATCTGTGGCGATCGTGTAAATTCCGATTATTTTACATTCTCTGTGCGATTCTCAACTAAGCAGCGCCTAACTAAAGTTTATGAGTGAAAAAAAGTTAATCATTGATTATGGGCTTCAGAGCTGCTTAACTAAGAGGAAGACTGTTATTTTAAAAACTTAAGAGTAGTAGCTAACCATCTACTATTAATACAAACCTATAACTATCGGGTATTATGTGAAAATTCAAAAACAGTTTTTTCCTAATAGGTTCTTAAACCATACAAGCGAATAACTGCAAATTCTTAGAGAATACGGGGCCCAAAGTCAGTGGCAATTAAAATGAAATATATGAAAATATTAAGGGGGCATACACATAAGTGGCAAAAAATTTTTTTTTTTGCGTGTTATAGTACCTGGATGACCGAGCTTTGCTCGGATAAAACGACGTTATCTAAAAATGAAACCTAGCTAGATCGGTTTATCGCCCCCGAAACCCCCTGCATACTAAATTTCATTAAAATCGTTGGAGTCGATTCCGAGATTCAGATTATATATATACATATACAAGAATTGCTCGTTTAAAGTATTGAAAACGCTATGCACGCGTACCTATTTAATCATCTCGTAATTTACTTATTTTAACTGTTTAAATGTACTTTTTTTTACCTGTGGAGGCTTGTTAATGGCTCTTCTTAAGTTTAAGTTATGTTTATTTTGTAATGATAGCTGTAAGCCACCCAAATACAATACAATAAAATAAAATAAAATAAAATCATATCAAATCAAATAAAAAAAAAAAAATAAAGGTAGGTATAGGTCGTATATAGATATATTGTCAATACAGAAATCAAATGATTATTAATTAGAAAAGCTTTTAAGCAACAAGCTTTAAAACATTTTCTCTCTAAAATACTAAGCGCGAGATCTGTTTGGGGTAAGCGACTAGTTTAAACCAAAGATTAATAAAGGTCCTTTTACACTAGGAAGCTAAATTCTAAACCGTTTCACTTGTGAGATCATGTTCAAATAAACAGCAAAAAAAACAGCCTACACGCAAAAAAGCAGCTCTAAACTCTCTCCCGCCTACGCACCAAATAAGACCTTAATTCTAAGTTTTACTAACATCCTGAACCAAAGCACCTCATAAAATGATTTATGACTCCGAGAAAGCTGCTGATTATCTCACATACATCAATTACGCATCATTCTGGCTAATGATAGCGAATACTAACAAATTCGGGAAATGTGTCGAAGCCTCGAGGCTTCCACCCACACTTATCATTACACTCGACCATCGAATATAAAGCGGTAGAGAAGACATTTTAATAAATTGTTACACAAGAGTTTATACTCTAAGATTGTTTTACCTGTAGGTAAGTTGTGCCCCCATCTGTACCTATTGACTAGAAGTGTTTAAGGTAATTGCCGCGATTGCTGCCAGTCTTGCACTTCTGAGTCCGACAATACGTTGCGTCGCCGATTATCGAATGTTTTTAACAAAAAAATATTTTTAAAATGCCTTCCTGTTTCTTTACACTAACGACTTAGGTACTGTGAGAAACTAGATAAATTGTTTTTACGCGTAAGAACTGTTTTTTTATTGACTAGTGGCTCTGTGAGCTGAAGATCTCGCGTATTTTTCGAAATGGCTAAAATGTGTTTTTTTTTACTTTTTCAACAACCATTAACTCATACCTCCGCCACTTTTTTTTTATATACTACTATTAGTAATTATCGAACCTGCTCCCTGATTCAGAACGTTTCGGTAAATCAGTTACCGTACGATTCGGTTAGTTATCGTACGATATAAAATAATATAGTAATAAGAAGTTATCCAATCGTATCGATTCAGTAAGTAACCGAAATGTTATAAATCAGGGGGCTGCTCAAAAAATTTCATGAGAATCGGTTGAGAAATGCGACCTTTAGAGGAGAACAACCGGAATTCCGCCGGACATACGTAAGCAATTTTACCCAAGAATCGGAGACGCTTTGCTCGCTCTGCTCGCTCGGTAATTTTTTTTTATCTTAGGCGACTGTTGTCACTATGAAGCAGAGCGAAATAGATCGTCTTGTGTGAGATGATAAAAGAGATTGCAGCCTGATCCTATTAATATTAAAAATCCGAAAGTTTGGGTGTAAGTGCGTGTGTAAATGAGTAAGTATGTTTGTTTCTTATTTACGCTTTAACGGCTGAACGGATTTGGATGAAATTTGGAATGTACATAGTTTACACCTAGGATTAACACATAGGCTACTTTTTAACTTGATAACCGCGAAGCCGCGGGGCACGGCTAGTATAGTCATATAAACATGCGTAGGTATGAAGACTTCTACTTAGTTTTTAGAGCAGTGTTGTTTGGCTACTTTATATTCCAACTCACTGTTTATACGACAGTTTATAGCTTACTTAAACGATATCCTATGATGTAAATTTAAACTGGCGTCGGTTGTAGACAGTGTTTCAGTGACCAACGTTTTCCTAAGCTCGGCTGTCGCTTTTTGCCCCGTCGCGCGGTGGCATATTTTGGTTTACCCGGCGGACTAGGTCCATCCCTGTGTCAGTATTCCGGCAGCTAATTATCTATACAACATCATCCTATTAATATTATAAAACCGAAAGTTGTGTGTAAGTGTGTAAGTATGTTTGTTCCCTCTTCACGCTTTAGAGGCTTTTTTTATGCCCGATAGGCAAGTATTTAACCACAATCTCACCTGATGGAAAGTGATGATGCGGATATGTAACATGCTTGCCTAGAAGGTACCTGTTCACTCTTGACTTGAAGACTCCCAGATTATATCGTTCGGGGAACAAAGACGCAATAAGTTCCACTCCTTCGCAGTACGGATGATAGGCTGAACGGATTTGGATGATAATTGGAATGTACATAACTTATACCTAGGAATAACACATAGGCTTTTTAACTTGATAATAGCGGGCGAAGCCGCGGGACACGTAGACATATGTTTATATGACACATAGAGTTTCTGTCACCCAATAGAGTTTCTATCACGCTGTAAACTCGATTACTATGATTCGCGTTGAGTGTCCCTCGTAAATCTTCACTTGCTTTCATCGTATAATAACTTTCTCCATGTATTTTACAATGTAGCTAATACGATCTTGTAAAACGAAATCGATCCACGTGTTTAACGACGAGTAATTACTATTATACTGAAGCCTAGACCTGGTCTAATCAGCTATAGTACCCACATGACCTAAAGGTTTATGAATAAGATTGTGACTTAAATCATTTTATCCTACTAATATTATAAACTAGACGTTCTCTGCGGCTTCTCCCGCTATTATCATGAAAAGTAGCCTATGTTTTAATCCTAGGTATAGGTTATGTACATTCCAAGTTTTACAAGTTTTACTCGCACATTTACACTCAAACTTTCGGATTTATAATATTAGTAGGATGCGAAAGTTTGTGTAAGTGTGCAATTGTGTAACTATGTTTGTTCCCTCTTCACACTTTAATAACTGAACGGATTTGAATGAAATTTGGAATGTACATAGCTTATGTAATATCTAGGATTAACACAAAAAAGTAGCCTACTTTTTTTTTAACTTAATAAAAGCGGGCGAAGACGCGGGACACGGCTAGTAAAAGATAAAAATGTTAGATAAACCTTCTGTAGTTGAAATATGTCACGCGTATATATATACGAGTATATATATATATATATATAAAATGTATGGAATGTTTTATTTTGTGTATATATACATGCTAGGTATAACAATAGTGATTATTTTAGAAAGGAAAATGATCGCTTGACGCAGGGATTGAACCCGCTGCCATAGGGTGTCATGCCCTATTGCTCTAACCGCTGAGCTACTCAAGCCCTGCCTGAAACGAAATTATCCTTTCCTTATTATTAACGTCTTATGGTATAATATTATTAAGTATAATCTAAAAACTAATAAACGACTTCAATCGCAAATATCTCCGAAAGTCTTCATCAGATCAAATTATAATGGGACCAACTAGAACGTCTAAACCGTTTCGAACAAAACAATAACTTTCCAAATCGGTAAGTAAATGACGGAGTTCTGAGGTAACGTACAACAAATTGAGAATATCATTTTCTTTGTAATCGATTTAAAATAAAGAGCTTACCGCTTAGCAGCTGTAAACAATAACGATACAGAAACTAAAAATATACAATCAATCGTTAATAGACGTCACACAATAGGTAAAGCACAACGATTCATAAAGACAATAATGATTTCTCTTATCGAATATTTCCTATCTCAAGGATCTACAAGCCGACCGAACGCCACATCGACACAGATACCGTATAAGGACGAATCGGTGTGTGGAACTGGTTATTAAATTAAGGTTTAGTTCTGAACTAGATCATGAGCTGTAAATCAGTCTCGTGGGCGACGAGTGTCACTCTCGTTCTTGATGAAGGTGTCCATTGTGTCACGGGAAATGCTGATACGTACTTATTAACGTGGATAAACGTGTCATGCACATACAATCATTATCATTACGGTTTTTTACGTATATAAACATTTTGACGACTCGGTTGGCGCGGTGGGCAGGTCTCTACCCTCTGCGCCGTGGGTTCTGGGTTCGATTCCCGGTTAGGAGCACAATTTTTCCATCCATCATGATTGAGTATGTTATGTCAATGTTTTCGGCCACCACGATACAAGTCTTTGAACTTAGTGTGGGGCTGTGAGTGTGAATGCGTTTGTTTGTTTGTTTTGATTTGGAAGGCACATGTGCCCTCCAAATGTTTTGGGGGACACATAAAAATATCGGTTGTAAATTAGGAGTTTTAGATGATTCAGTAATATGTCATTTTTAACAGAAATGGTTAAATAAAATGGCTTTCATGACCTTTACTGCTTAAACCTTTTAGCTTAAATTTATAAAATAAATGCGAAATGTGTATCTATTTTATAGCCATGAGTATAAAAGTACTCATACTATTAAAAAAACTGGATTTGACATGATATGTTAACACAATACTATGAAGGAATAATTTTAAACAAATTATAAAGTCCTACAAACCGTCTCGTACTTAACAATGGAAACCTACAGTAGTTGACTAGTCCCTCGGAGAGTGAATGAACCCAGTGTAGGAGTTGCGTACATAAATAAAAAACAATTTGTGTCAATTTACCGCTCGCAATCAAAGAAAATAATATTTGTCTTACGTTTCCATATAAAATACCTTACGTATGCGATATGCACATTTATGGACAGTTGCTCAATTTGTATCAAGCACAAGTCCATTCATGTATGGAGTACTGTTCTTTGGGACGGTTCAGCTAAGTACCAGGTTGAGGCACTTGACACCATTGAGCGAGGAGCACAAGAGACTCATTGGTATCTGACTAATTCAAAGCTTCAGAGCTTAGGACATTGCCGCAAGGTAGGCTAGCCTCTTGGTTTTATCGGATATATTACAAAGAGTGTGCAAAGGAACAACACGATCTAGTTGCCAAACATCGGACAAGCAGAAAAACTGATAAGCGACACTGCTATATCGTAGAAATTTAGCCGAACATCGTGGAAAATAATCGATATGATATTATGACACAAAATTATTAATTCCAAAATACAGTGCAGCCAGTTACTAGACAAGTTTCCTCTTTCGGCTCCCTACTTATATCCTCGACATCCGATAAAGAATGTATTCCATACCCCAGCTTGGTTTCCTATCTCGATGGGTACAGCTAATTAATATATATATATCTATATATATCTAATATCTATCTAATCTTTATACCTAATATCTATCTAATACCTTTATTTACCCCAATTTTTGTATATATTTATATATAATCTGAATCTCGGAAACGGTTCCAACGATTTTCATGAAATTTAATGCAGGGGATTTCGGGGGCGATAAATCGTTCTAGCTAGGTTTCATTTTTGTTAAACGTCGTTTTTACCGCAAAGCTCGGTCATCCAGGTACTTTAACTAAAACATCAAATCGCGTGCAATACGCGCGCTGGAACACCGTATGCGCCAGGCTCTCGTTGCCGCTACAGCGCATGCTCCAGAGGATGAACGTCTATATCGCTCGAACACCGGTCGAATTTCTCGATTAAATTAAACATAACGTTATTAGTAAATATAAATTAAGAAGCGACGCACACAATCTTAATACTAGATATAAGCATAAAATTACAGTGCGCGCATTTAGATTAAGCAAAACGAATAAATCTTTTATGGCAAATGGGGTTAGATTTTACAATAGAATTCCTAAAATCGTAACTGAATTACCAATGGGAAAGTTCAAATCTGTAATAAAACGGGCATTAATTAAGAAAGCTTACTATAAGACCACAGACTATATTAATGACAAGGATGCATGGAGGCAAACTACACAGGCTCTTTCTAGCGACTACCATAATAACACCTAGGTTAAGAAAATTATGTATTAGAAATTAAGAATGTTTTTTTTTTTAAATAATGAAAAAAAAATGCGCCGCCGAGTTTCTTGCCAGGTTCTTCTCGAGATGGCCGTAATTTTGCGAATCTGGCAATAGATTCATTAACTTTCATGAGTGCCTCTTTGGGGCCCATGTGAATAAACGATTTTGATTTGATTTGATTGAAACATATAATATAATAGATCTTTATTTCTTAGTCTGGAATAAGAGTAGGTATGTGCAATAAATTACGCAGTTTAGTACTACAACCTTGGTTCACATTGCCTTGTCCTTATATTACAGTCTACATTCAATTTTGAATGCGTCAATAACTGATAGTGTCAGATAAAATAAATAAAAAGATAATAAATATTACTCATAAGTGTAAGTAAAGGCAGTAGCTGAACATTTAAAACGCATTTACACTCACAGCCCCTCATCAAATTCGAAGACGTGTCGTGGCTACTAGAAACACTTAGATCTCACCAAGAACCAGAAGTAGAAAGGTCAGAAAAATTGTGTTCCTGCCGGGAATCGAACTTAGACCCTCGACAAAGAAAGCAAATTGCTCATAAGCTAGCTGGTTCGGCGAGGGACTGCTCACGAGGGCGTTTTTAGTGGGTTCGAGCCCCACACACCCATTTCCTTCACCCTGGGCGGGAAGGAAAGTGGTAGGCATTTTCCACCCCACAAAAAAAAGCTAGTTCGGCATACGAATCACTACATAGATCGATCAAAATATGGATTTCGGGTCCGCGCTTAAGTGGTTCCAGAACATAAGCGACAATCCCACTTATAACGTAAGATGAAAATAGTGTGACCGTCTTTCTTAGAGCTGCGTAAGTTAATATATTGTTGCAAGCGAAACTAAGCTGTATAGTAATGAAAATTAGACATAAATTAAATGGTTTTGAATTACATATTGGACGCTATCTCATTAAATCATAGGTAAATCTTGAAGATGTCCATGTGTACGTTTTTTTTTATTCATTATAGGCAAACGTTTGCCCGCTATCTCACCTGATGGTAAGTGACGATGCGGTCGACGATGGAGCACGTTTACCCAGAAGATGCCTATTCACTCGCGACTTAATTAATCCCATATTGTATCTGTCAGGGAACACAGACTCAGGTTAGGAATTCCATTCTTTTGCAGTTCGCATAATTAATGTGGAGGCAAAACGTTTCGTTCGCATTTGTGGAATATATATAATATAGCGGTGTCGCTTAAGAGTCTGTCTCGATGTCCGATGATAGAATGGGGATGGGGGATATAGATTGTGTAATTCCGTTGCACACTCTCTGAAATGTATCCGATATAATTAAACGCAAGCAAAGCTTAAAAAACCCGACTTCACCGCTTTATCTTGGGAACTTTGATCAGATTAGACGTACTAAACACACATTATTGACGATATTTCAAGAACTACTGCTGAGATTTTAGTCAAATTTAAATGGGACCAATTGAAAAGCAACATCTATTAAACAATAAAAAATACGAAATCGGTTCACGTGGAAAGAAGTTATGAGCACATGTAAAAAAAAATTCAGTCGACTTGAGTACCTCCTCTTTTTTGTGAAATCGGTAGAGAATACCGAGCATCGTATACGTGCATCGCACTGCAACCTGTCATAGACTACTAACGGTGTGTTAGTGTGTTGGCGCTGATTGCCGGACATTTGGTGTATGTGTGCGTGTAGCTCGCGTTATGACAGGCGAAATTTGTCGGACCTAAGGTGCTTCACCCGTTTTGTATGCGGCATTACTGTATTTTTTTATGTTCGTGCGTTTTTGTAGGTTAATCAGTATACTTATTTCGTGAAGTTTTTTTTAGACTTGAGGTCTTGTTTTTAGGTTGATTGATCATACTAGTTTTATTCGTTTTTAGGGTTCCGTACCCAAAGAGTAAAAACAGGACCCTATTACTGAGACTTTGCTGTCCGTCCGTCCGTCCGTCCGTCTGTCTCAAGAACGGTGATAACTAGACAGTTGACATTTTCACAGATGCTTTATTTCTATTGCCGCTATAACAACAAATACTAAAAATAAAATAATTATTTAAGGGGTGCTCCCATACAACAAACTTGTTTTTTTATAGATAATGGTACGGAACCCTTCGTGCGCGAATCCGACTCGCACTTGGCCGGTTTTAATTAAAGTAGCCAAAGTAAAACGACTAACCACGTATTTTGTCTAAATGCTATTGTGACCAAATACATTTTTAAATGTCCTTTCATATTTATTTTTAGATATAAATCTACTCAAGCCAGTGATTTATACTATACACTAACGTACTTAAAACATGTATCAAAATTTGGGTGACTCAAGCATTTATATCCTGCTTCTGATAATATCATACAATGAGACGCGGAGTAACTGTTTGAAATACTTACGACAACATTTCATAGACGAAATATAGATTAAATATAGATAAATTAAAGATCAATCATGCATGAAAACTATTTTGAGACTATTTTTTATGCCTGATAGGCAAGCATTTGACCACAATCTCACCTGATAGAAAGTGATGATGCGGCCGAAAATGTAGCATGCTTGCCTAGAAGGTACCTATTCACTCTTGACTTGAAGACTCCCAGATTATACCGTTCGGGGCACAAAGGCGAGGGCAATGAGTTCCACTCCTTCGCTGTACGGTTGATAAACGTAGAAGCGAAACGCTTCGAGCGAACTGGAGGTATGTCAACCATATATGGATGACGTTTGACAGTTTGTCTTGTTGTTAGATGGTAAAAAGGACAAGGTGGAATTAACTCGAATAATTCCTTTACTTCCTGACTTATTCATTACTAGTCGTGCCTCGCAGCTTCACTCGCGTTAATTATAATTAAGTTAATTAATAACAGCATATTTTTTCATGCGTGCTATGTCTTGCTAATTACAAACACAAATAAAAATTCGGTCGAGCAATTAATGATCTTTCATACGTGCGGCAATTTCTAAAATTGTAACCGAATTACCACTGGGAAAGTTCAAATCTGTAATAAAACTGGCATTAATTAAGAAAGCTTACTATAAAACGATCGACTACATTAATGACAAGGATGCATGTAGGCAAACTGCACAAGCGCTTTCTAGCGACTGCATAATATAGATATACCTAGATTAATATAATTATGTATTAGTCTTAAGGAATGATTAAAAAAAATTAATGAAGAAAATGCGCCGCTCAGTTTCTTGCCAGGTTCTTCTCGAGATGGCTGTAATTTTGCGAATCTGGCAGTAGAATCATTAACTTTCATGAGTGCCTCTTTGGGGCCCATGTGAATAAAAATACATTATTTATCGGATCGATCTATCTTCAAACATTGCAATCATAAGCATGAAAGAGGTAATTTATAATATAATAATAATATAGGTATATTTATTCTTCAAAAAAATCTTATATAATACACTTATTCTAGGACACTTAGGAATTGTCATTAAGAACTAGGCAACCATTACCATCAGGTGAGTTAGTGGTCAAATTCTTGCCTATTCCAAATAAAAAAACTTAAAAGAGGTAAAACACTTCTTTCCATACGTGGCATTGAAATCGGATACAGTTAGTTAATAATTTAAACGTAAGCAAAACTTAAAAAAAACCGACTTCACCGCTTATATTTTGGTTTTGGTTTGATCGATTTCGATAAAATTTATATCGGACTACCTCTGAAGTATAGTCTACCAAACAAAAAAGAATTTTGAGAATCGGACCACAAATGGGGGCGATTCCCCCTCCTCCATTCTTCAAAAAGTAAACATACATAAAAAAATAAATACTACAAACAGTCGAACGTAGAACATCCTCCTTTTTTGAAGTCGGTTAAAAAAACAACGGGTTGCACTCCGGGAGTGCCGGCAAAAGGGAAAACTCGCCGCGCGGTAGAAAGAGAGGGGAATATTACTTCCTCTCCTTCGTCTTACGAATTTTCGATCAGGTCACGTGTCCTGACGCGAGTTTAACATTTTTTACACATCCCAAATAAGAGCAAACGCAACGCCGCTAAAGCAGTTTTCACTTCAAAATACTCAATTGATATCCAACGTAAAACCTTAATTAAACTCTCGGAGATTTACAAGCAACAACAAAACAACAATGAAGTAACACAACACTATGCAAATGAGGCTAGTACAAAGTCCTTGGACTAGATCTGACATTGACATTCAGTGACCGTTCGTAGCGGTGAACATCCGGGCAGTGGATTACACCTATGGTCTATAGACTCTACAGTCTATACCTTCTGGGGTTTAGTTGATTGGTTGCGGAACTGGTGGAAACGAAAAAGGTAAGGGAACAATTAACTCAATCGTTAACGTCTAGGTTTACAGTTTGTTTGCGGTATTTGAATAATACTATAATGTTAGTATTGACATTTAATTTATTCTAGACTAGCAGAAAAAATTACCATACAAAATTACCAATTTTGATTTATCGGCTGTTCCTTTAAGTTTTTCTTTTTTTTATAACTTTGTATTGATGCGTACAAAGCAAATAAAAACATGGTGCGTTTAAAAGACTCACTATAGAAACGGAAACATTTAAATTATTCATCACAATGTTTATGTTCAGCCGTTACAGCGTGAAGAGGGAAAAAACGCTTTCAAAACGCTTTCGCACTCACAGCCCCACACTAAGTTCAAAGACTTGTCTCGTCGGTGCCCGAAACATTCACATCACACACACAATCACTACCAGAACAAGAAAAACACATATTTTCCACGGGGAGAAAACTAGTGTTCCGCCGGGAATCAAACCCGATACCCCTGCTTGGAAGGCAAACGCCACCCAACTAAGACAACAGGCAGTCCCTTACACACAAACTTTCGGATTTATAATTTTAGCATGATTATGACAACATGAATCGCCATGAAGCTGGCGCAAGCGTGCTCCTCCAATCTCACGTATATCTGTAACTATAACAGTGGCAACTAAACGTTCCACTAACCCAGTCCTTCTGTAATCGGATTCCTTTTCGGATATCATACAAATTCATACAATAATTAAGTAACGGTAAACACAACGGTAGATTTGCAACTTGATAATGGCGGGCAATAAAAATTGTTTACGTGTATCTGAACTTCTGCGAATTCTGCGAAACGGGGTAAAGATGCGGTATTTATTTATTAAATTCAGTTAGCTTAATTAAAGCAACGTGTTTCTGTTTAATTAATTACATACTTCAAAAGAGCATTGTCCAAATTATAATTAAAAGATACCAAGGTTTGTGAAATAAAAACCTCATCATGTATGAGGTTATAAGGATGCGCCTCGGTGTGTGATGTCAATCAATCAATTAATCATATCGAATCTAAATCGTTGTAACATGGGCCCCAAAAAGGCACTCATGAACGTCAAACGTTAATGACTCTACTACCAGATTCGCAAAATTATAGCCAATTCGAGAATAACCTGGCGAGAAACTCGGCGGCGCATTTTTTCATACATTTTATTTAAACACTCTTAAATGACTAACACAGGAATTATATTTACCTAGGTAATCTATGGTAAATGGTAAATCTATGATGTGAATATTTCCGGCACCCACAACACAAGTCATTGAGCTAAGTGTGGGACTGTGAGTGTGAAAGCGTTTATATTTGTTGATCGAGCGAAGTGAGATCTCTATGTTGACTCGAGTGGTTCAGCACTTTATCCATCCGTCTGTCAGAGGCATCTAGCGTCTAAACCATACAAGCAAATAATATTAAATTCTCAAAGAATATGTAAAGGTATGGCCCAAAGCCAGAAATTGCAATTAAAATTATATAAATGAAATTGCAAGGGGGCACGTCTGCGGGGCACGACTGCGGGGCACGGCTAGCTGCGGGGTACAGCTATATGAGGCAAGTGTAGGTCAGTAACCTATCCATATTCGCCAAATTAATCGACCAGCAAATAAGCAATCTAATCCGGTAATAGCACTGTGCAATCAACAGCCCGCTAATCCAATTTCGGATCCCAATAGCACGCATTCCGGTATTACGACATGAAAACTCGACGAATTTCACGAAACTTTACCCTGAAATTCTTGAATGCAGCAAAGTTTCAGCTGAAACTATTCGTCATGCACTTCCTGGTTTTGCTGAAATTTATGACTTTGTTCACTTTGTTATTTGGATGTTCAATTATATTTTTAAAGACGTCGTTGTTTATGTAAAAAGGTTTAGAATTTGGACGAATACCTATATTTCTAGTAAGTCAACATCTTTTTAGCCCACTTTAAAAACAGGAGGAGGTTCTAAATTTTCTGAAACTTTTTTTTATGTATGTTACCTCAGAATTCCATCAATTATTGTTTTATTCGAAAGGATACGTTCTAGTTGGAGTCATTATAATTAGATCAAGATCTGATGAAGTTTCGGAGATATTTGCGATTAAATTCAGTTAATAGTTTTTTAACTCGTATTTAGTTGCAGTTATAGAACTGCCCATTGGCTTAGTTGAGTGAGCGTTCGCCTTCTGAGGGGGTATCGGGTTCGTTTCCCGGTGGGAACACAAGTTTTCTCTCCAAGTATAATGGGTGTCTTCTGGTTCTGGTTGTGATTGTGTGTGTGATGATAATGTTTTCACCTACGACACAAGTCATCGAACTTAGTGTAGGGATGTCAGTGTGAAAGCGTTTACATACACACGTACAGAAGAATTATATGTATATACAGATGAAAGATGAAGAAGTAAATAAATATCTCGTTCATGATTAATTTGACATTATAAAAATATTTTTAGTAAAATTACAATCAAAACTGACGACTATGTGAATAATAGTGAGGTGAGAGACCCCTCTACATTCCTCGCCGTCCCTCTGACGTGGTTTATATTAAATTCTTAGATCCCTTAAATTAAATTACGCTGACGCCGCATTTTCCAAATGATTCATTTTGCTATTTATGTTTGCTTCAGTTACAAAATCTGGGTATATTTTTAACACATTATTACTAGGTGGACTGTACACATAAATTCGATGTTAAATTGTTGGACAACCAGTTGGACAATGCAGTTGGACTACGGGCAACAAAGCCTGAACTGTAGACATAGTAAAAACAGAACGTTATATTTTGAGGAAGAAGAAGTGTTATATCTTCCTTTTAGGCTAAAGATTTGTTGTCAATTCTATGAAACCTAAAGTAGGAACCCTAATATATTTTACTTTATATTTTAATATGGAATATAAATATTTATTTTAAATCTTTATAGTAAAATTATAACATTTTAATTAATAAAAAGATGATAAAAATGTTTGAAAGGCGAATTAGTCGGGAGTGTTCTTAGCTACGTGTGATGAAAATCGGTGAAGCCGAGTTCCAGATAGAGGGACGCGGGTATTTTCAAAATTTTAAATTTGATTCTTGTAAACTTACTCGACGGACTAAAAGGAAAGACGGATTATTTGAAAAATCTAATTTTCAATACGTGTTAGTAGAAAAACATTAAATAAGATAAATATCACATCGAATGTTGTTTCTGGTGTTACTTTGTATCTCCAAGTTGACTTAGGTGGTTCAGCACTTTGTCCGTCCATCCGTCTGTCAGACGCATCTAGCGTCTAAACCATATACGAATTACTTCCAATTATCAGAGAATATGTAAAGCAATGGCCCAAAGCCAAAAATTATAATTAAAACAAACTAAATTATAACATTAAAATACACGTATGTGGGGAGCCACATTTTTTTTACTGCCCGTTTGGTATTTTGTTGAAAAGAGCTTGGCAAGTATAGTACAAAACCGATTTTTTAATAAAAATCTATGATGGAAAAAAACAATTTGGTAGGCACCAAAGTCACTAATTTTAGAACTATTTTGTCATATGATCGAAGAGCTCAATATATTATGTAGTTGAACTAATAAGCCAAAAAAAAAACATTAAAATCAATTAAAGTGGCAATTGAACTTCTGGGAACGGACGATTTTGTCCCGGGGTCTATCTCAAAAACAGCTTCACATTTCAAGCTGATACTTCTTGTCTGAATATCTGTTATTTTCCGTACTTTGACAATAAATAAAAAAACAATTAATTCATAGTAAAAAAATATTATAAGCAATGAACCTCAAAAGTGTTTATTAGGCGACATGTAGGCGCGAGATCTCAGTTCGGAGCGAACAAGTAGTCATATTTTAATTTAACATTTAAACTTATATTTCACATAAAATCCCAAGTTACACTGAATGGAAATTTAAGCCTGCGAGAGAGTAGCCTGCGTATTCCAGGTCTAGTGTATTTACCAGCTTCGATCAAATCATCACTTACCATCAGGTGAGATAGTGGTCAAACACTAGCCTGTCACAAAAATAAAAAAAAATTGCATTTCCACTGATATTCTACAAATGTAATAAACTTCCTTCCCTCTATCACATAAAGATAAAACAACCATCTAGCTGGCGCCAACATATCCACCACTGTATCCTAAATAAAGTATTTATCAACCTTTACTGTCTTCATCCCCTAAACCCCTTATTTATATTTATTTCTTCAGAATTCATAAACGTTGTTAGCAATTTGGCAGCATCCAGACGGAAGTAAATGCCAACATAATAAAAGTAACTCAATAAAGCTTCCTGTGGAATGTCTACGATTTAATAGAGTTGGCAACACTCAACAGTGAAGTCTATTGTAAGAAAAAACGGTGCTGGATGGCGTGAGCCATGCGTTAACGTACTATTTGTAATGGATGTATTTTGGAATAATTTGAGGGGTGGAGGTAGGAGGATGAAAAATACTTTACGACCTTTTTTTAACCGACTTCAAAAAAGGAGGTTCTCAATGCGATTGTATGTTTTTTAAAATGTATTTTACGCGATATCTCCGCCAGTTATGGATATATAGAGAAATACCCTAAAAATCAGGGTATTTCTTTGTTCGGTAGAATATACTTTAGATGTGGTCCCATACAAATTTTATCGAAATCGGTCAAGCCAAAGCCGGTTTTTTAAGCTTTGCTTGTGTTTTAATTATCATACCAACTAAATATACATAAAAAAATTGTACCATTTTACAGTCCTGTGCCTTCATTCTAAAGATTAAAGAGACAAGTTTTTCAAACAAGTTATACCTTTGCACAGTTACCACGACTTAGTTGCCTAACCAGTGTAAACTCCACCTAACTCCAAGGTGGTCGTTTAAGCACATGCTAATTACTACGCACGAAACTAGGACATAACTAAAAAGGATAATAAACAAGAAAATTATGTTTCTAAACGTTGCCTAAGCAACGTTGTTTTGTTTCTGTCTAGTAAGTGAACCGACTTGAGCAATTAATAAACAGGTGTATGTTTTTGTATGCAGGTGATAACGTTTTATCAGATTTTTTATGTAAGATAGGCTTAACATAAAAAAATCTAAAAAATCAGGTGCTGTGTTCCCAGATAAGTAAGTACAATCTTGGAGTCTTCAAGTCGAGAGTGAATAGGTATTTTCTAGGCAAGCGTGCTCCATCGTCAAACGCATCGTCACTTAATCTCAGGTGAGATTGTGGTCAAATGTTTGCCTATCACAGTTAAAAAAAAGTTATCACTATCTCATCATTTGATCACTATCTTTATGATAGATAGGCTTGCCTATCTAACATAAAAAACTGAAACATCAGGTGAGATAGTGATCAAATGCAAGCATTGCACCTGATGGAAAGTGACGATGTGGTCGAATATGTAACATGATACACCTTTTCACTCTAAACTTTAAGACGCTCAGATCATACCATTTGGGTAACGAAACGCTTTGAGAGAACTGGAGGTGTTTCAACTATAAATGGATAATGTTTGACAGTTCGTCTTGTTGCATGTATATCAACATAACCAAATAGACCTTGCAATTGAGTCATTAACTTTCATAAGTGCCTCTTTGGGGCCCATGTGAATAAACGATTTTGATTTTGAATAAAAGTTAGATTAGACTACGAATAAGTTATTGATGAATTCCTATTGGAATGAACATGATGTACTTTTTTATACATGATAGGAAAGCGTTTGACCACATTTGAATCTCAATCAAATGGTATCAGTATTGCTTTTCAGTTGAACCATTTTTCGGAAGCCCTCTTGAACTTCGAGCAGATCTTATTGAATCGGTGCCAAGATCAATAGGATCTTCTACAGTGGAAGTGTCAACAACATCGAGAAGTTGCTTGTTAATACATGTTATGTTGCAATAAAAGAAACAGGAAGGATAAATGGCAGGTATCGTAAACTATACACAATGATATATTATTTTTTTTTCACCCCCACACTAAGTTCAAAGACTTGTATCGTGGGTGCCGGAAACATTCACATCACACACACACATTACACCCAGAACCAGAAGCACAAATATCCCTTGGGAAGGAATTTGTGCTCCTGCCGGGAATCGAACCCAGGACCCACGGCACAGAGGGCGGACACCTGTCCACTGCGCCAACTGGGTCGTTGCTTGTTAATACATGTTATGTTGCAATAAAAGAAACAGGAAGGATAAATGAGAGAAATAGAGAATATAATAAAAAAGAGAAAAAATAGGCAGGTATCGTAAAATTATTAATATGCAATGATTTTGCATATAGAGGCTTAAATGAAACCATTTAGTACTAATAAATCTACATAAACCTGCTTTTAGGACAGTCTGAAGAAGTGTCTGACTACGCATACATTATTTTTAATTAGCTTGACCTACTTTTCTATGTGCAACCATAATATTCTAAAGGGTCTGACTTGGCTTGACTTAAGTAAATTATTGCCTGTATATAAACAATGAAACGAAATCACACTAGAGTTTTGCCGCGAAAGTGAAAAAATGGCGTTGTTGATTTTGTATAATTTTCCAAAACCTGTGATTCTTCGAATGTCAATGTGTAATAATGGTGGATTATTAAACGTTAATACTTAGTAAACGTACACAAGTGTAGGCAAATCATACAAAGTTGAAAAACATGATTTTTGCTTTCACTCCAACACTCCAATAAAGTTCTAGTAAAGTTTCTACCACTTTATTAGGGCATGACATGACTATGACTGGATTTGACTCTTTTAATTAACGTAGACTTGTGACTAGAACTGATATTATGAAATTAACTTCAAATATTTTATAACTTGACACTGGCTAAATGCACAAGATTGCGGAGCCAATATAAAAAGAAAAAAAATCACACTAATATTATAAATTTGAAAATTTCTGTAAGTGTGTAAGATTGAGAAGTTTGGATTGTTTTCTCTTCACGCTGTAACGGCTGAACTGATTTAGATATAATTTGAAATATATATGTGTAGGATTAACACATAGGCTACTTATAACTTGTTCGACGCGGGCGAAGCCCCGGGGCACGGCTAGTATTATACGGTTATCGGTGGCTATGAGAAAGAAAAGAATTAAATCATATTAAGAATATTTATCACTTCGATTAGGCGCATCGTGTTGTGCTCCACACCGCTGTCAGTGCGGTACTGCTGTTGACCGGCTCGGTCATCACGGTCTGTCTTGCTCTAGGAGTGCAGGACGTATTCCCCGCCACACGAGTCTTAATGATATCATACGTCGGGCTCTTACCACCGCCAACTGTGCGGCTATTTTGGAACCAAATGGTCTAGCGCGTGATGACGGTAAAAGGCCTGACGGAATGACCCTGATTCCATGGAAGATGGGACGGCCTTTGGTTTGGGATGCAACTTGCGTAGACACCCTAGCACCGTCTCATCTTTCTGGAACTAAAAATAAGGCTGGTGTTGCGGCTGAATCAGCAGAGACTCTCAAAAGGCGCAAATATAGTAATCTTGATAGTGGTTATATATTTGTGCCTTTTGGGGTTGAGACGTTGGGACCGTGGGGACCGGGAGCACATACATTCTACAATGAATTAACAAAGCGTTTGGTCGAAGCAACTCGTGACCAAAATGCTGGCAAATATTTTGGACAGAGATTGAGTATTGCCATTCAACGTGGCAATGCTGCCAGCATTTTGGGTACTTTGCCTACTGGTAGCGGACTATTAGATTAAGTTTTGTACATATTTATATCTAATTATAGTTTTTTTTTGTTTAATTTTAATTTAGTTTTTAGTTTAATGTAATGTACAATTGCTACTTAAATTATGTTTTTAATAAGTAGTTAAAAACAATAACAATAAATAACCGAAGTATTAAGGTCTGTTACAGAATATTTATAGACGAGTTCAGGCTGGACCAATTTAATAATATTTTGTTTGTGTTCAGGTGGATTCAACAATTATATATAATTAGATTAGATTGAATAGATTCACAATTCGACCCGATAAATCACTAATTCGTTTGTTTTCATTTCATTTTTTAATGAACTGGTCCGCTAGTATTTTACAAACATATGGACTAGGGGATGGATTATTTTAGGTTGACAATAAGTATGACTTATGAGAGTAAAATCGGTGCTTAGCGATAAGACCGCCGATTGTACTGCTATATTTTTACAAATTTCTATTATTAATAATATTTTTGGACTGCAATAAAGTGTATTTATTTGTATTGTATTGTAAAAACTAAACATTCTTGTGTAAGGCTGTACACAGACGTGCGAAAAAAACAGCAAAGCGACATGACGATCATGACTCACGGCGGAAGTGTCAATTGTCAAGGCCGCATCCCGCTCAACGACGCCTATTGTTTCAGTGACATTGTAGTTTTTTATTCCATTTACCTATATTTAACAACCTTATTAGATCTTTTAACCCGTGAAAAAAGCAATAATGAAAGGAACTACGCCAATTAAGAAACTTAATCGCATACTGTGGCTTAATTTTCGAATTCAATTAGTGCGTGCAGTGAAGAGAAATTTGATTAAAATCGGTTTGTTGCTTCTTTTTCGGGTTAGTTAAGCGAACGTTTCACCACCTATTTGTGAAGATGCGGTCGACAATATACTGTTTATTTTTTATGCTACGTAAATAGGCTATCATTTAACCACTAAAGATAATAATAAGTTTACTAATATCACCTAAGGTTGAGCGGTTAGAGCATTAGGGCATGGCAGCCTAGGTTCAATCCCCGCCTCAAGCGATAATTCTTCCTTTCTAAATTTGTAAAATAAACTATAAATCGACATTACATTACCAAAATCAACCTTACACTATGTGTGCATTCTAAATTATGAACTTTGTAAAACTAAAGATACAATCCAACCAAACAGCTTATCATTCACGCCGCACCTTACAATCAAGTCAAAAATCAACATTAGCTAATGCGGGCCCCACACGGAGGTGCAAGGTCGTCCGCAGTGCGCTCAGACGTGCAGACGGCTATATCGATCGCATCCCTGTCTGCACGCACACCACTCCGGGTCTCCAAAGCCAGTTTATAGGGCCCGATCGCGCGCATATTAGGCTTTAGATTACCAACTGCGACTTTTACTGCGTCTGAAACGGGCTGAGTTTTATCTACTCTATTGGAGCGTGAGCCACTTTGGTACTGGCAGGCGTCTGTGGGGGGTGCGATCATGTGGTGTTAGATTTAGTTTTCCTTTCATCTACTGCAGTTTTTGATGCGTCTGTAGTTTAAATTTTACTCTATAGGTACTTTATCCTATTTTTTTTAAGAATGCACAATTGTCTAAGCAGAGGTGGGGGGTTATCGGGTTCGATTCCCAATGGAAACACAAGTTTTCTCCCCACGGGGTATTGGTTTCTCTGGTTCTGTGTGTGATGTGAAAGAGTGTGTTTAAGCGTTATAATACACTGTTTTGTTAACATTGAGTACATACCTGACTTTAAATCTTTTACTCGTGTAAATATTAAAAGTGAATTAAATTAAGTGAAGTGAGTAAAAGGAAGTGTACCTACATTTTTTTTAATTTACTTAGAGTTTCTATTTTTTATTTATATGCCTGTGGTAAGACTCGAATTTTTAACCGACTTCAAATACTGAGGAAGATCTCAATTTGACTGCATGTTTTTTTTTGTATGGTAGTTACACGATTTCTCAAAGACGCCTTTATCGATTTGGAAAATTCTTTTTTCATTTGAAAGGGATAACAAAATATGTTAATCCCATATAAACATTGACAAGACTTGATCAAGGGTTCAAAATCAAATCAAAATCAAAATCCTTTAATCACATGGGCCCCAAAGAGGCACTCATGAAAGTTAGTAACTACTGCCAGATTCGTAAAATTACATCTCGAGAAGAACCTGGCAAGAAACTCGGCGGCGCATTTTCTTTTCATATTTCTTTTTTTGAATCATTCTTAATCTCCGGACATAAACCGATGTAGTCGGATTTTTGAAGCTTTGCTTGCGTTTAAATTATCTATTTTGTAAATCACTTGGACATACTTAATTTATGTGCGAGTTTGTGAGATAATATGTTACAAACGAACAGAATTACTTTCTTCTACTTGGAGTAATTCTCGCAATTTAGTGAATGACTAAATTGCGAGAATTACTGTTGTGCTAATTGGCTAAATCTGAGTTATAAGGATTGCTTTTATAGCACACCTGTAATGTTTGCCAACGATTATATAGCTGATTGCTGCTAGAGTTTATAGACTTTAGTCCATAAACATTGAAATAACTTAGGAAATCTCTGATCTTACTCACTCATATAACTCCTTTAGCTGGTCGTTATTCAAGCATGATCTTGCGAATTTATAGTTTATTCGAGTAGACATTTTACGGAGACACTTTCTTTGAAATCAACAAACTCAACTGCGTAACTGCGCACTGCGTGACTAAGACCAATAACAAATCAAATTCAAAATCGTTTATTCACGTGGGCCCCAAAGAAGCACTCATGCAAGTAAATGACTCTACTGCCAGATTTGCTAAATTACAGCCATCTCAGGAGAACCTTCAAGAAACTCGGCACCGTATTTATTTATAATTTTTTAACACTCGTAAAGGCTAATACAGTAATTATTTTAACCTAAGTATATCTATATTATGTAGTCGCCAGAAAGCGCTTGTGCAGTTTGCCTCCATGCATCCTTATCATTCATATAATAATTAAAAAATAAAATTCTTTTATTTCAGACATGGTCCATATACAAAAATTTAAAAATAAGTAAAAAAATTTAGTCTTACACACCTTACAAAAACTATGTTAGTAAAAATTACATTCATTCATTATATATATGTATTATGTATAGTCATTCATTTTATAATAATCTTTCTTATTTAATAATGTAATCAATTAAATTGTTTCCCCTCATGTAACCAGAGCACGAATTGAGTTAAAGCTTTTATTAGTAGAGTGACTCTACCATTTGCACTGCAACTCAATTGTAATGGATTGAGCAGCATCAGCATTACTTCAGCATTTCAATTCGTTATGAGAACCAGGCCTGCAGCTTTGCATGCATAAGTGCTCAAGGCTATTTACATCGCTACGTGTCTGTATGGGACCAATGACAGAGAATGTCAATTAAGTACCATAATAATAGAATCTAGAATAATCAGAATGGAACCTTATATAACTGTGTGCCGATTAACTGAAACTGAGAACTGCCCATTGGCTTAGTTGGGTGAGCGATCGCCGGCTAAGCAGGGGGTATCGGGTTCGATTCCCGATGGGAGCACAAGTTTTCTCTCGAAGGAAAATTTGTGTTTCTGGTTCTGGTTGTAATTGTGTGTGTGATGTGAATGTTTTCCGGTACCCACGACACTATTCATCGAATTTAGTGTGGAACTGTGAATATGAAAGCAAAAAGAATAAACAATTGTACCCGTACTATTACTTTAACATGTTTACAAGATTTACATTCACTAAGCTATCAGGAACCCTGAAAAATCTTGATACCAAAACCCAGTGCCTATTGGTATATACGATGAATGTGTAACTAAATCATAGAAATGTAAGATTAAATAAAAAAGGAATGGGAAAAAATGGGCCACCGAGATTCTTACCAGGTTCTTCTCGAGATGACTTTGAAATTGCTGATCTAGTAATTAGAGTCATGGGGTTGTCATTGACATTGTTTATTCACACTTCACATGCCTTACTACGGACCAATTGCCTATATTTCCTAAAACTAAACTATAACTATGTACAGCAAAGTACTAAGTTACGTTAAGTTAACCTACAAGACATCGAGCTTATAGGTAACTCAAGTGCTCAAGCCAGTGGGTAGCGTTCCCATCATGCTGGCGGCATTGCCTCTCTGAATTGCAATGCTAATACGTTGAGCCAAATAAGTGCCAGCATTTTGATCACGCGTCGCTTCAACCAGGCGCTCTGATAGAATTTTGAAAATAGAATGAGCTCCCGGTCCCCACGGACCCAGTGTCTCAACACCAAACGGCTCAAATATGTAACCACTGCCAAGGTTTCCATTCGTTTTTATTCGCATCAACATATACATATCTTTATATTAATTGTTTAAACATAAATAAATTTCCCGAATTTAATATAAATACGAATCTATTGTTTAATAGTTAATATAGCATAACGAATAACGAATAAAACAACGGCTCATTCGACATGTCATAACTAGTAACATCGTGGGATATAAATATGCTCCCGATTAATCCCGAGCCATGGGGTGTTTGTGAAGGGTTGCTGTCAAGGTCGCCCTCTATATGGCAGGCTTACTTTACGAGGCGTTACGCGTTTACGATATTAGTAAGATGGCTGAGAATAGCATTTTTAACCCCGACGAAAAAAAAATGTGTACGTGTGGGTATATGTGTCTCTATGTGGCTTCGTAGCTCCCAAACAGCTGGGCAGATATTGTTTTTATTTTGAAGTGAAACTTTTCATGGGGTAGCTTAAAGAATTTAAAAACGAAGTCTATCAGATTGCTTACTCGGTTAGCTAACCAGTATAGTATTATAACAGGAATATTTAAAATATTATTATTTAACTGGTTATCTAAAAACAAAGATAGTTTTGGAATGGTAATAACATATTCTTTTTAAATTACCGGGTAATATAATGGTAAATATTTTTCCTCTTAGAATACTGGTTATCTTAATCTAGTTATCTAAGGGGAATAAGGGAAAAAATCTGATCCGCTACCTTTTTGTGTGACGAAAAGTGGTGGGGGTAAACACTGAGATAAGTTGAGTATGAACTGCTCGTTAGCTAAGTTGGGTGTGTGTACGCCATCTAAGCATCGGGTTATCGGGTTCGATACCCGGAATACAAGTATTCTCCACATAGAAAAATTGTATTTCTGTTTCTGGTTGTGATTGTGTGTGTGATGTTCTCGGCACCCACGACACAAGTCATCGAACTAAGTGTGGGGCTGTGAGTGTAAATAAGAAATGAAATAAGTAATATTTTTTTTACCTATAATACAAAACCGATGTTCAAAAAACATAGCGACGCTCTACCTTGTTTTCTTTCAAGGTAGAGCATCGGAAGTATTTTCAAAAAATATTTTGTCATTTGTGTTAAATTATATATTATAAAGCAATAACTATATAGTCAGTCTTTAGAGACCATGGACAATGCAACTTGGCGGAAAAGTCGAGGTAAATAAAAATAGTTTTTAGCGCGATTCAGTCCCGATTTATTACCTAAACTATGTGTTGGAATCGCGACAGTAAAAGGTACAATAGCTATATAGTCAAGGCATTCCTTTCTAAACTTACTTCCAGAGATAGAGGCGCGTTAGGTTTAATTTCATTTGTTACGAGTTTTTCGTAGTCAATTATAGGGATTAATAAGACCAAATCAACAAGAGCCACGTGTGCGCGGCATGCGTTAAATGCAGGGTGAATATCTCAATTCATGCAAATTGATGGAGGGTGCGCTTTGAACCGAATAATTCCGGTGTAATATCGACTTTTATTTGTTTATTTTTATAGCTAGAAGTATCAATACTTCTAAGATTTTTATAGCTAGAAGTATCAATACTAATAAGAAAAGTGTGGTCAATTTTAAAATTTTAGATGTTATTTCGTATTCTTGTCAATAATCCCAATAATATAAATAGTTCTATAATGTTCATATTTAATATATTATTATATAATTTTATAATGTATAAATTCTCAAAATAAAGTGCATCAATCAATACTGAAAGAGACTGAATCCCACGACACAGGACTTATCCTAGTGTGGGATACAGGGCTCACTAATTGTAACATTATGTGTACCTACATATAATGTTAGTCTGTGTAATATATTTTTTGTAAATGAAATAAATTATTAATTAATTAAAAAAAAAAAATTAATTAATTAATTGACCACACTTTTCTTTATATAAATAATTCTACTGTACGTGTGTATGTCACTGAACTCCTTCTAAACGGCTGGACCGATTTGAATGTTTTATTTTTGTATATGCGTTTGGGTGGCGCCCTGGATGGTTTAGATTCTCAAATCAGCCCGGCAGATGGCGCTGCAGGGGTTGCACACGGGCGAAGCCGGGGCGAATCACTAGTTCAATATAGAAAATGTACTAATTAAGAGCTACAGAACTTCATAATTAACTTAAAAATTAATTTGCATGGTAACTAGTCTCTCGTTTTTTTATGGGGTACGTTTCGGAGAGTGTGCCAAGGAACTACACGATCTAGTTCCCCCATCCCCGTTCTATCATCAGACAAGCAGACAAACTGCTAAGCGACACCGCTTTATGGAAGATATTCCACAAATGCGGACGAAGTTTTATAACCACAGCCAATTATCCCCTTATACTTTTGCATATAAAGGTGAATATTGCATAACTTTAATTATGGTTTTCTTAAAATTTCGCGAAAATGCGCTAAAAAAATGCTGTAAAAGTCATTCGTCTATTATATTATACGTATATGAAATAACTTACACAGTGTTCTGATATAAAATATCGTAACAAAATGGTAACAAAAATAAACATTAAGTATCTGATTTGCACGTGATTTATAAAAGTTTTTTCTTATATTTTTGAGTTTTATGAATATTCTAATAAGAAGGAGTTATTTATATCACACAGATTCCGACGAATATTTAAACAACAAACAAAAATCAATAATCAAGTTATATGCGATTAACCTTGCAATGTTTTAAATAACAACTACTAAAATCAAGTTATAAGCAATAGACCTTTAAAGTTTTTCTCTTACGCAAAATGTAGGTGCGAGATCTAAGTTAGGGGCAAACGACTCGTTTAAATAGAAGCATGACGTCAACTACGAGCAAAGTATTTCAAGATGCTGATTTAAGTGTAGGTACACCAGATCCAAGAGTCTTCCGTAATCTTATCCATTCTCAAGATAAATTGTCAATGTCATCTGACGTTTGACAGCGCGCCATTTTGTAGAATGACGTTTGTTACTGTTCAAGTACACGATGCTTATCAAAATGTCGACGACAACGTAATTGTTTTGACCGTCAGATCTAAAGGAAATATAAGAACATACATTTTGATAAAAGATCTTGTCATTTTATCAAGGTTATATGTACAAATTGACATATAGGTAGATGAATGTTTATTTAACTTTGTCTAATAATTTCAGCTTATATTACCACACATCTATCTCTGTCATATCCAAAAATAATAAAAATCAAGTTAAAAGAAATTCAACACTCTTTAACAAACACAAAATGTCAATACAATAAAAAAATATGATTTTATTTACTTGAATGACATATTTTTTTCAGTTTTTATGATTTTGTTACAAAACTACTGAACCTATTGAAGAAACTTCTATGGACCCATCTGACAGTATAACACTTGAAATATAAAATAACCAAATTGGTTTATAAATAGGAGTTTTGAAGTAACAAACACAAAAAATACAAGCAAATTAAAAACTATTTTTTATAAGTCAGTTAAAAAAGATAACACGAAAGTTAGACCATTACAAGTAATAATTGTGGAATTTCTTAAATGTTTTAATGAAGCAAATAGACAGTCAAGTGGTTAAGTTAGAAACATTCAAGTTCACTTGACTACTACTTAAGCTTAACCGAACAAGTGATGTGAACTTTACATATACTAAAAAAGTAGGTATGCATTTATATTTCAAGATTTATTTTAATTATTTTAGTTGTCTTGTAGTATGTATAAATGCTTTTCCTAATTATTTTTTAATATTTTTCATTTTCAATTTAGATTTTTTTTATTTGGTTTTGATTTTTAAACATCGTTAAAGTTTTTTTCGTGGCTTTACACGTTGGTAGCTTCTAAATCACACAAGTCATTCGCGTTATTTGTACTAGTATGTAAAGGTGTAAGACCTCTTAAGTCCACTATCAGCCGCTTTATATGGCAGATATTGAGATGTGACCGTCTATTCGTTTATCAAATAGGATTTTCAACTAAGGCACACAAAATATAACAACGAAAAATCAAACAACGAACAAAAATATAAATATATCGGAACAACCGCTCTCATCAAACAAAACAGGAGCCAAACCCTGGAAAGTCCACATGTTTTCACCACTTAAGCCAAATATTTGTTCATAATCTCGTAGATTGTATCTCGCGAGATTGCTGTCCCTTGCAGCAGTATTCTAATGGGGGAGGCCTGACTGATAGGTATATAGCAACATCATGGTGAAAGCAATAGGACATCACATCAAATGCCTAAGGCTGGACTAGCTCGCTGAGCTATAGAATAATTGTATTTTCTCATTTGAAAATAAATTATACATTTATTTTAATATATAAACTACCCGTAGGATTAGTTGGGAGGGCTTTCGCCTTCTAAGCGGGGGTATCGGATTCGATTCCCGGTTACACAAGTTTTCTCCCCAAGGGAAGTTTGTGTATCTGGGTGTGATTGTGTGTGTGATGTGAATGTTTCTGGCACTCGCGACACTAGTCTTTGAACTGTCCGTGAGGCTGGGAGTGTGAAACCGTTTATGTTTATGTCATGTTATGTTATACTAAGCGACTCTCGAGACTAACTCGAGCTTATTTTATCAAAAAGGTTTACAGTTGCCTCAATTGATCTTGCAATAGCAATTATATATCATCGAACTACTTTTTATGGTTACATTTTATATATATTTATATATTAGTATTTGTGTAAGTTTATTGTTATATTGTATTTAATGATATATTTATAAATATGTTTATTATCATTATGTATATTATTTACATGTATTCTTATATTTATACATTTATTATCCTTTTATTATTCAAATATATTTACTGCACCGCCACCCTTTTCTCTGCACCTCCAGGATGACTGGCAGAAAATGCTATTCTAGCATTAAGTCCTCCTTGTACTATTGTTTTGTGCATAAGTATTAAATAAATAAATACTTTCAGTGTCATCGCCCCGAATAGCAGAATAACTATTAAAACATCTGAAAATTCACGAAATTTTTATTGTATGAATTAATTCTCATACATTTTACTTTCTCATACATACTACAAATACATTTTACTTGGGCGAATCCGCATGAAACAACTAGTAACATATTAAACCACAATAATAAAAACAAACACCATCCATAACGAATCTAAAAAAAATAACACAATCTTTAATCATTACAGTTAAAAGGTGTGAATATCAAAATTTCAATTAAATACATTAAGTACAGTAAACTTTATCTTTTGATTACATTTCAGGGCATTCGGCATGCTTCACACATGACTTTAGTGTAATGATATCGTATAGACTTTAGGCTGCGTTTCCACTAGAGATGTGCGAGGTAGCAGAGCGGTGAGAGGATGTGTAGCGGGCGGTTTTCAGATAACGGGGTACGGTGAGGCGGGAGCGGAATGCGCGTGCCACTTTTTTTTAAATTCACAATAGGCAAACTTTTCACTTGATGGTAAGCGACAGTGTCGGTGAAGGTGACATTGTCAATGGAGTAAGCTTTCCTAGTAGATACCTCTCGCTCTCTTCACTCGCGACTTGAAGACTCCCATATTGTATCCATCCGGAAACACCGGCTCAGGCAAGGAGTTTAATTTTGCTGTTCGCACAATTCATGTGGAAGCAAAACGCTACGTCCGCATTTCTGGAATGTCTACCATATAGCGGTGTCGCTTAGCAGTTTGTCTGCTTGTCTGATGATAGAACTGGGATGGAGGAACTAGATCGTTTAGTTAATTCACACACTCTCCGAAATGTACCCTATAAAAACCGAGAGACTAGCTACCATGCGGCTATGAAGTTCTGTAGCTCTGAAATTTTGAACTACTTAGCTGCTTACTGCCAATGAGTCTCTTAGCTTAACGTTCAATGGTGTCAAGAGCCTCAAGCTGGTACTTAGCTGAACCATCCCAAAGATGAGAATAGCCACTGCACCCTGCTTACGTGTTTTTGTAGTGTAGGAGTACTTAAAACTATTGCGATCACCGAATCAGTAGAACGTCAGCAGGCCATGCTGACGTTCTACTTTTAGAAGAAGAGCGTCGTATACGCTCGAAATTGGGCAATTGAAAAATAAAACAAAATATGAAAAAATCGAACAATTGCGAGACCGCCTCGCGCCATTGTTTGGTTATAGAGAGAGATTTTCCGTTCTAAATATGCGCCCCTCCCTCCATCAAATTTGTTAAACGATCAAGTAGTGTCAAATGTATGAAATTTTTTAAATTTTCAAAAGTATGAAATTTTACAATACTTGCAGCTGAAGACGTCGATGTTAAAAAGAAACATAAAACAGTAGGTATGTTTTTTTCATACGGGACGAGACAGCCGTGAGATCGTCACGCCCCTGGGCTTATTGGCACAGCTGATCTTGTTACAGTATAGTGGAGGGGACAATGGAGAAATTAATTATACCTATAAATTTACATTATCAGGGAAACTTGGAACTGTTTCTATTACATTCGGGGTTTATTTTTATTATTTTTACATATGGGATAGGCAAACATTTCACCACTATTTTGCATGATGGAGCATGTATGTGCAGAATATACCCACACATAAGTTACAGACTCGGGTTATTATCGGGAATAACAGACTCGGGTTCTGAGTGTAATGTGTGCGTGTGATGTGAATGTTTCCAGCACCCACGATACAAGTCTTTGAACTTAGTGTGGGGTTGTGAGTGTGAATGCGTTTGTTTGTTTGTTTATACACTTATTACCTATAGGTACTATGTAGTTGTGTCTTTGGTTGACTACAATGCCTAATCGAAAACTGTCTGCAAATACCAAACATTTCCGACCCAATATTGAGATCTCATACAAAATATCCCGAACCTTTTTAGTAGTAAATTTAGAAGTTTAAAATTATTTAATAGATGGCGTTGTACGTCCTCATTAGAAGTTAATAATAATGAAAAGATGATTTCGTCGCTTGAAGCAGGGCTTGGGTAACTCAGCGGTTAGATCAACACTAAGATATTCCACAAGAGCTTTATATATAGACACAGGAATGCTTACTGTTAGACAGCTTTTTATATCACATGTCATATTACGAAAACATCGAGCTCTGATTTATGACGAAGAACTCGACAAGTGCGAACGAAGGAGCGCCCGTATTTGTCCAGGTCGTCCCCACCGCACTGCTCTGGCCAGCCGACATTACGAAGTCCTAGCAAATCGGTTATACAATAAAGCCAACAAAGAACTACATATATACCGACTGTCGCACTATAAGCTGAAAAAGTTATTAACTGAATGGCTTAAAAGCCTCACCTATGCGGAAACTGAAGCATTATTAAAATCTTAAAATACAACGTATCTTAGCATCATTTATATACAGACATAACCTCATTCGTAAGTATATACACCAACACACGTACATACACACTCTCTACACACGTCCACACACACACTCACAACACACATACTCATACTACAAACACTTATTCCCATAAAAGTGATAACAGTATTTATTTATTAACTTTTTTCTGGTACTCCATGTTATCATGGACCTTATCTAGATAAAAACACAACCTTCCTAACCTGCAACCTGTAATTATTATTATTTGCTCAAATGTGTTAGTACCTAATATAACTACTTACCTAAAAATATAACCTAAAATTATGAACTCAAATGTATGGGCTTCTTGTATTTAAATTTAATATGGAATATTCTTTCTCTCCCGAGCGGTGGGCTTTGACACCTGTAACACAGTTTTAAACTAGCTCAGGTGGCAAAAGCCTAACACTATATCTTGGTTTCATTCGTTTCCAAAGCTTTTTGTAATATTAAAGTACCCATAAGCGTCTACTTATATTATGCTCTGTAACTTAACTAATAATTACTTTAGCTTAATATCAAAGTTTATGTAAAGTGTTTTTAATTAAGTATTCTTAACTATGTCAATAAAGATATTATTATTATTATTATTATCAGACCCGATGTAAAAAGAGGGGTGTTATATGTTTAAATAGTGTATGTGTCTGTCAGCTGAACCATTATTATTTTTTTAATTTGAAATGTGTTCTTAGCTATGTGTGCTGAAAATTGGAACAGCCATTGTCCAGATTCCAGGGCGCCGCAGATTTTTTTTTTTAATTTTGACACTAGTTTACATTTCTAAACTTTCATGGCTCTGCCTCGCATTGCTGATTCAATAAAACAAAAACTTAGCTGATAATTATATTATAATATAATATTTGAAAATAAATTTGAGTAAGTAATTATAATTGCCAGCAGCACCCGCCCACACTTGAATAAATAGACAGTCGCAATAATATACACTTATTGTAATTACATACATTTGCGATGACAGTGTATAAACTGTCATTGGCCAATATTTGTCAACTTGCAAAACTGGTGTCGTGGATTACCCAACAATATGCCACGCCGTGTGAACGGACTAAATGTCATATTGGTCAGTGATACAATACGTATATCTGACTACAGCGACAGTAAAATATATAAATCGCAGTGTTATAACTTATTCGTTAGATAGGTCAGTAATTATTGAAAATTCAGGCGTTGCAATGACGTATCTGACAGCTGAATGGGTCGTAAATAAATGGGTGTAAAACGACTCTACAGAATTATGACATTTGATTTATTGGTCTGTATGTATTATGAGGATTATGGTTTATGATCGTATAAAAGAAAAGTATGACATTGTTTACGAACTTCTTTGTTTACAAATTGTCAGACACTCATTTATAATTTACTGTTATACGTTAAGTAAAGATTTATACCTACTACATATTTATTGTAGTATGTATATACATTTATTTTTTAAACGATAATTAAACTGATATCTAGGTGGAAAATAATAGAGATTGTTGTCTACCTACGCAGTTATTGAGAGGAAAACTAAACTGCTACAACGGTCTTAGCATAGGTACGTAATTATACGGGGTAATTTGACAGAAACTTATCAAAAGAAGGATTTCATTCTGATCATTGAGACCAACGTACTTCCTAGTACGGCTACTACCATATTCTGTTCATAATTTTTCAAATAATTTTAAACATTATATTTATCTTTTCCGTCAAGTCTACAAGTGTCAACTGGCGTTAGTGTGCATGTTAATTGAGCATATCTTTAGATGAGCGCGACGCGGCAATGCCGTTTTTAAACCGACTTCAAAAAAGGAGGTTCTCAATTCGACTGTCTTTTGTTTTTTTATTATTTTTGTTGTTGTTGTTGTTGTTTTTGTTTGTTATTCTTTATTTACTTAAGTTTGAAACAAACACTCGCTGCTTAATAGAAGGCTATTTTTTTAGTATACTTCAGGAGTGGTCCGTATATAAATTTTATCGAAATCGGTGAAGCCAAAACAAAAATGTAAGCGATGAAGCTTTGCTTGCGTTTCAATTATATTTATACGGGGCACTGTAGTTTAACAAACTATTAATCATAGATTGTATAAAATACATTATCTTAATGATTACAGAAAATATAACATTCTGAAGAAAATATAAATGAGCATAACAAGAATTCAGGGTCTGAGAAGCTTCTAGATTTAGAAATAACCCTGCATATATTTATTTTAGCTTCTCATAAGCTTGTTGATGTGGTCAAGTATAGCAAATACATTAAGCCTAGATTAACTGGCTCTCAAGGATAGCTGCAGGAACATTTCTGTATATGTCATGATGCATTTGAACAACGCTCATGTATTTGCTTGTGACAGTAACTACTTACGATTCCAGTGAGCAGTAGTCACTAACATTCAATCAATGCAACTGGCCAATTAGACTGGAGACAGCTATCTAGGAAGGGAAGCACAATCGGTAAGCGAAAGCATTGGGATCAAGTCTATAGCATAACAAATAACAAAGTTGTACAAACTTGCGCCTGGATATATATAGATATATCTATATATATGTATCTTCTAGGCAAGCTTGCTCCATCGTCGGCGAAATCGTCGCTTTACATAGGTGAGATGGTGTTCAAAGCTTGCCTATCATGAATAAATATCGGTTTTTTATCGGATACATTTTGGAGAGTGTGCCAAGGGACTGCACGATCTAGTTCCCCCATCCCCGTTCTATCATCGGACTAGCAGACAAACTGCTAAGCGACACCGATATATGGTGGGCATTCCACAAATGCGCACTAAGCGTTTTGCCTCCACATTCATTGTACGAACCGCAAAGGAATGGAAATCCTTACCTGAGTCGGTGTTTCCTGATGAGTACAATATGGGAGTCTTCATGTCACGAGTGAATAGGTATCTTCTAGGCAAGCTTGCTCCATCGTCGACCACATCGTCGCTTACAATTAGTTGAGATAGTGGTCAAAAGTTTGCCTATCTTAAATAAAAAAAAACTGTTAATAGACCTTCAGCTGTTCACTATACCAGGACTTTGTTATCTTAAATATACATAATAATTCGAGTAGTATCTTCAGAAAATGATGACATGAACGTAAATGGTCTGAATTTTTTTTTATCCTAATTTGTGATCGTATTATAGATGTCACAAATTGGCACAAGGTAGCAACACCTTGCGGTCTTTTTTCAATCCTAATTGATGTCATATCGGAATTACATAAAATGTAGCCAGGCGATGATTTTTTGATTTACTATATCTGAACAGTAAACACTTTCACCAACATAGGTAATTAAATAAGGAACTACCAGTAGTTCGCTCGGACTGATGCCTCGCCTCTAAATTTTGCCTAAAAGAGAAAAACTTTTGAGGTTGGTTGCTTATTACTTTTTTTTTTTAATAATAATTGTTTAAATTTAGTATATGTTGTTCATGTACGAGAAAAACTGATATTTTACGTAAATTACAGCTTTAGATAGGAAGCCACTTTTGGGATATTTTTCAACATAGTTATTTTTTTCTAATCGTTTTAATAATTTTTTTTATTTGTGACAGGTAAGTGTTTGACCACTATCTCACCTGATGGTAAGTGACGATGTGATCGAAGCTGGTAAACACACTAGACCTGGAATACGCAGGCTCTCATACTCTACTTGCAAAGTTCTATTTAACGATACCAAATGCAGGCAGAAAACAAAATGAAAATTTATTTTGTTCCTTAACTTACGTGTACGTGCCCGTAAATATTTCAATTTACATAATTTTAATATTTTTTTTAACTTTGGGCCACAGCTTTCCATATTCTCTGAGAATTTAAAGTCATTTGGTATGGTTTAGTCGTTAAACTAACCGACGGACAGACGGACAATTAACTGCCATTTCAACTTAGAGACCAAGCTTCGCACCTCTGCAGAATGGATATACGGTTAAAAGCCTAGTTTCTTCAAATTATATTCAAACAGCGCGGATCAGCCAGCACATTATCCAATTTGCGAGTTGTAGAGTAGTTAACCAAATGAAACCAAAATAATTTGTACCTGAACGTCAATCCGCCTACTTAGCATTCAATCAGCACAGTCTCGTCAATTAGGTCCGGTCTCGATCTAGGAAACAAAGTATCGACAATCCCACGGCTCAAGGAGCGAAAGTGCAGACTGGTTTCTTGTATAAACTTTACGTTTTATATTGGAAACGTAGAAGGTACATTTAAATGGGAAAATTGTGGAAGAGACAAAGGCGGAGATATTGAATCCCTTCGGCCGTCTACGAAACCGTGTAACTGGTTTTAGTGGAGGAATTATTCTTCCTTGTACGTAACTAGTTTCGATGGAAGAACTTTTCTTCTTTTTACGAAACTAACCTCTCATCGAAAAGCGCAAACGTTTTTACAAGCTTTTATTTCGTTTCCCGTTGTCTGTTGGTCTTTAGTGAAATCTTGCAAGTTAAATAAAAAGAGGTGTACTTATGTGTCTTTGGTGACAATACAATAATATGGTACCTGGTCTGATGACGGAAATGGAAGTTTTTTTTTTTTATGACAGATAGGCAAGCATTTGTCCACTATCTCACCTGATGGAAAGTGCGGCCGAAGATGTGACATGCTTGCTGAACTGAAACAAAGACATGCCTACGTATCGCCGTTTTGTTGTAATTTTGCGAATCTGGCAATAGATTCATTAACTTTCATGAGTGCCTCTTTGGGGCCCATGTGAATAAACGATTTTGATTTTGTTAAAAGCCATTTACAAGGTAGCAGTAATTTCGTCGGCGGTTGCGTTCGGCGACCGCATCGCCATTTTCCATCAGGTGAGATCTATCTCAAAACCTCTCCTTGCATTTGATCTAGAGGTCAAATGCAATTTATTATTAGTACTGTTTAACACACTTGCAGCTTTAAGCTGAGCTATGAGCTTTTAAACCTATTCACTGAAGAGCACTATCTACTGCACTTCTTATTCAGTTTGGCAGGCAATCTTTTCGGGGATTGGTTCACTTGCATGTATGACCAGTTTCTTGGAATGCACTCTCAGTGTCTTGTTCATGCCTAACTTGAAGAGTTTATTGACTAGGTCAGGGGTCGGCAACCTTTTGAGTCGGAAGAGTAAAAAATTACAATTTACAAAATTTCAAAGTTTTATAGAGCCACAATTTTTTTTCTTGCCTACGTTTTTTTAAATGTTTTTTTATATAAATAATATTTGCGTATGGAACTAAAGAGCCGCAGCTTCACATCCAAAGAGCCGCATGTGGCTCGCGAGCCGCAGGTTGCCGACCCCTGGACTAGGTCTATGTTAGTGTGCATTAAGTTAGATTTATTCTTTAAAATGTCTGTGTCCAAAGTTACTCACTGGCTTCCGTTAAGTTGTTATCTAACTTACAATGTTGCAAATTCAATAGGTACGTATTTTGAACACGATTCCATGCATTAATGGTGGTTAGAAATGCAAGTAAGGGAGTTACTTTCAACTTAAGAGATAAGTATGGATTTATGAAGACAGCTACTGAAGCTTAACAGAGGTTTATAACAAAGTAGCAATACCAGATTTGAGTGGAAGACTGGACCTAAACCAAACCTTTTTTGTCTTTACTAGTATAAACATAAACATAAATGTTTTCACACTCACAGCCCCTCACTTAGTTCGATAACTTGTGTCGTAAGTGCCGGAAATATTCAGATCAGACACATACAATCATATCCAGAACCAGAAACACAAATTTTCCTTGTATCGTATCCGTAATGTTCAAGAACTGTTAATAAACTGATTAAAAATCAAAATCAAAATCGTTTATTCACATGGGCCCCAAAGAGGCACTCATGAAAGTGAATAACTCTACTGGCAGATTGGCAAAATTACAGCCATCTCGACAAGAACCTGGCAAGAAACTCAGCGGCGCATTTTTTTTTATTAATTCATAACTTAATATTGCAGGTTGATAATGTTGACCCTAATTTAGAAACCATTAATATAAGTTTAATTAATAAATATAAAGAAAATGCCATATCAAATACCAAAATTTAATAATTTCCAAGTCCAACCTTACAACACAAATGCATACAAAACCTAACAGTACATTCGGAAATAACATATTCAATTCACATTGTCTATTGCATCAAGATTCAAAACCGATGGTTTAATACCTTCCTGTCTGTATTCAAATCAAGATCTACCCTCCGTTGCTTTTGTAATTAAAATAGCAGACAAAAGAACGGAAAATAACGATACTAACAAAAGCATTGGGTAAATTCAGCGTAGGCCATTTGCCAGCATTTGGCTTGGGTATTTTCTTTCTCATGGAACGAACACTTTCACACTCACAGCCCCACACTAAGTTCGATGACTGGTGTTGTGAGTGTCGAAAACATTCACTTCCCACACACAATCACAACCAGAACCAGAAACGCATTTTTTTCTTGGGGAGAAAACTTGTGTTCCTGACTGAGAATCAAGCTGAAGACCGGGTTCATTGGCGTTCATTATGAGACACATGTTCAGCAATGGACAAATATAGGCTGATGATAATGATAATTATGATATACCTATATAAATGAATAAACATCGTTTTGTAGCCAGCAAACTTTGAGTACGAAAAGTTTATACCGTTATTTATTGAGGGTAAATTTTATTACACTAACTCAATTTATGTGAATAAAAAACAACGGAATGTATGTCATTTTCTATAAAACAAAAAGCTAGAAACTTTAGATATCACATTGTAATGACATTATTCCACCAGGAAGTGAAGTACAACAAACAGATAATATAGTTGCATAACAAATAACATCACAAATCATAAATTAAGAGATGTCCAACAAAACAATGGGCTATAAAATCATTTCACTCTCCCATTGACCTATCTTTTAAAAGAAAGAGACAAACTATGAAGTAGTGACAAGTAGGAAATAAGGACATGTATATATAAAACATATATAATTTATTGAATCAATCGGCACTTTACATTTTATCTCCAACAAATATGAACAGAATGCAATTAGCAATAAACACAGCTCAGCATTCTAACGGCATTCAATGAATGTCACACGTAATCCTAATTCCAATTACCTCATCACATCTATACATAAACATGAGACTATCAATAAGCTTACCGTGGATTGCTGCTTCAATTCTAATAAATCTGACAAGACTAACATTCATGAAGCAATGGATACTACAGATGAAGTTGCGTTCAGAGAAAGGGAAAGGGCATGAGTAGAGAGGCGCTTAAAGCAAATCCGAGCGGAACTGATGGCGATATTTCGATACAATGCATCGTTACTGCTTTCTGTGCGATCTAATCAGAACATAACGTAGGTAAATGTCGATGTGACAAAGATATTGGTGAAAAATGTTGCTTGAAAATACCACATATGTTTTATTAATTCGACCGTCAATCAATTTAGGCATTTACAAAAAACCTGATTTATGTTTAATTTCTGTCAACTAGGTTACACCTTTAAGTAGCGTTCTTTTAGGTAAAATAAACACTAACTTTGAAAAAGAAACTAAATTAATCATCAAAGTATGTAAAAAGTTACTTTATAAATTGCAAACTTAATTTGCAAGACAGCTGTGACAGTTCATTTAAAATTAACCTACATTAACAAGCAGATAGGAAAGATTTCACACCCAAATATACCACACGTGACTTTCAGGAGAAAGTAAACATCATTATATCAAACAATGGACATGTGAATTAGATTATTACTGCTGATAATGGCACTAACAAAATAGAAATAGAAGTAGTAACTCAAATTCATACAATCACTGCAATTGGACCGCACGTAACAACAAAAGCTGCTAAATTTATGTGAACGAGCTGGTGAGAGGTGCAGTGGAAATACTTTAAATTGGCGTGTAGATCATTGGCAAAGAATCAGTCAAAGTTGATCTACTGCGGTCAATTCTGATCACAGTAAATGCGTTGATGTTAACCATGAAGCGACCTTGATATTGAAAACGCGACAAGCCAAAAATGAAAGTGAAACAGATTTGTTTTCTCTTTTAATGGCTACGTCTGTGATGACTTAACTTATTCTAACTGAGCATTCTGTATCTATTTTTAATTGCTGAAACAACTTATTATAATTTCAAGAACCATGATGACGAAACAAACTAGATCTGTGCGTAATAATTTGAGACTTTATCATCTTACAGTTAAATGTTAAATATTTATATTATGACATGACAATCTATGCACTTAAAATGCTTTATAATATTGTGATGTTAATGTCGCAAGCTATCGTAACAAATAGAGTTATAGTCATAGTATATATAAATGGCAATAATCTATCATTGGCATTGTCTATTGCCGCTTCGAGATCACTGCCATTGTTGCAGATACTTGAAATTCGAATGAAAACAATAACCATTGTTATTTCATCGGCTTTCAAGTCTTTCACACCCTGGCGACCTTGTTGGCTCATTGACTCTCCGACTTGCACTTATAAACAGGTCAGCTACGTCACTAGGTCAATTTTCGAAATTGTGACGCAACGAATCGATATTTTAATTTTAACCCTTGCTTTAGCAATGCCAGATCTGGGTCAATCATTTTTATAATTAACAATATAATAATCATCAAGTGACCGTGGTCCATTTAAAGATTTTAAAACTCCAACTCCATAATGATCAAATATACTCAAATGTTCTTTATTTGGAATTTATAACAAGATTACAGCATAAGACGTTTCTTTAATTACTTCATATAAATGCTTAGTATTCGAATAATTCAGCTTCTACTATTAGCTGACCTACAATGGCATCACAAAAATGTTTACATTTTGTATTATGGCTGCCCTTCCACGACCTTATTCAGATATCTCGGTCAGGGAGGTGTTAATCTAATTACCAACGGAAAACCAAATATAATTGGACAGAGGGAAACCGCGGGAACAATACTCCACAAGTGCATTCACAATTAACAACTGCACAGACCTTAATTGAAGCCGAATCATTATCTTACCCTGATCTAAATTGAATGAATAGGTGCGATTCGTTTACCGATAAACTAAAGGTCAGTAGGTATACCTAATTGTTTTACATCATTGGCACTGTTTTGGGTTATCTAAACTAATGAATATTCAGCTCTGTTACTAATGAACAAATTAAGATCATTAACGTCAACATTCGAATGGAGAAATGAATTGGGTGGAACCTAAATCATTATCTCAATTACTCGTAATGATTGAAAAGTTACGCAGATACTAATGGCACATACTTTAAAGACGTTCAAATTTATCAATTTAACACTTTCTCCAATTACTCAAAATTGGGATGTTTAGAAGATATTTCAGGTTTGAATTATTATGTAATAGAGACCTCGACATAATTCTTGAAAATTGTAATAATACACGTTCATTCAGTCAAGCACTTGAACAGTCAGTAAACAGATGTTCGTCTGTCGGTCAATATTTACTAGCTATTCAAACTCGGACCACGACCGTTGCTACGAAGGCCACATTATCAATACAAACTTAATGCTCACAATCTTTTGTTAATGAAAACGTGGCTAGCACTAAACTGGTTAATTTAGAAGCCTCAAACATCAAACATCAATTAGAACGAGCAACTAATGATGTATCAAGTTTTCCGACATCAAAAGCTTTATTTGAAAGTACTGATTGTAAAGACTGGAGTGAACGTAACGTGAGTGCTCAGACAGATGCATTAGCTTTTAGATTGAGAGCTGCTGTATAATTACTAAGTATTCATGATTTCAAACATGATGTACAAAGCGATATGTCGAGGCGTAGTAATAAAATGCCAAATCAAGCTTTGAAGGTTGACACTTACCTATGTGTCAAGGCGTTATGGACAGTTTGACGGAGCATGATCTCAACGATGTAATAAGTAGTTATGAAGTTGACGTTTCTTGACAAGCGAATACATTCAACAACAGACACGAACATTATAGGCACAAGGTTGGTCAATATTTGATCCCGTATTTGTCCATAAATTAAAATGATTTATTAATGCAAAGCTGAAAAGTGATTTGTCGGTTTCGAAATAGGTTTTGCAATATTTAAAATCAACAAGATGGAGCACGTTGCTTTTTGGAGTTGAATAGCTGAGCTGTCTATTGTTTTATTTTCCCGTATCCTTAGCATGCAAATATTCGTATGATACGTTTTGCTGCTTATACAAGTGAATTTAAACATGTTCTGTTGAGTTTTGTGCGTATCTAATAGATGATTTATCATTCGATCTCGACAATCGCGAGGAACTGTATCATTACATCACGCAGCTAATCTTTTCAAAGTGACATAAATAGTTACATTATCGCACGGAATCGAGACTACTGGTACAAAAAAAACGTTGATAAACCGATATGTGTGACTAACATTGTTATTTCCGCTTTCTTGCGCATGCAAAGTAGTTATATCTACGAGCTACGTCTACGAAATCGATTCAGTATCATGTTTATCTCGTTTCATCTGAGATTTGACCCCGTAATTTGGGCCGGAACACCGTTATGAAGCATAATCTTCCGATAATGTCATTATACTATGACGTGACTAAATTAACTCTGTAAATTTTACGCACACACGTATATGTTTCGTAATAGGCTTGATTGTTTCGATAGTTATATTATTAGTTTGAATATTGCTATTAAGTAGACGTTTAAGTTCTTGAACAACACCTCTAGAAATTTCAAAGATCGTATCGAGTAGAATGTCGCCAGAGTTGCCAGTTACCGGGTAGGAAATTAATGAATGTTGGTTAAGTTATCTGCTTTTCAACCTACTTCTCCATATTGTTTCAATTTCAAAAACTGCGCGATTTCATAGGGATTATGGAAAAAACCTGCTCAAGTATCTTGCATTTTTTTTTTGACAGGCTAGTGTTTGTCCACTATCTCACCTGATGGTAAGTGACGATGTGATCGAAGCTGGTAAACACACTAGACCTGGAATACGCAGGCTCTCAAGGATAGATAGATAGATAGATAGAAAATTCTTTATTGCACAAACAGTATTGTAGGTACATAGGCGAACTTAATGCTACAAAGCATTTTCTTCCAGTTAACCTGGGTGTATCGAGGATATTTTGATATGGTAGTGCACATCTTCGGTAAAAAGTTGTATTATTTTACAATTAAAACTTTAATTTGTATATAGTATTATAAAAAAAAAAATGTCTAATTTAAGATACCAAAAAATACCAAAAATAGGATAACTGCCGGAACACCGTATTGTGTATTTGTATTCATAATCTTAAAACATAGAAACTATATTTTATGTAAAATAAAATGTCCATACATCGACCTACAGTCAAATAGATCTCAAGTCAAATACAAATTTCACTAAATAGGTGTACCGATTAACCTTTACACAAACTAGAACATTTCAATTTATGCTTAATCTTCATCACTATACAACTTACTTTTGCTTGCAACAGTTTATCAGCTTAGACTGATGATGGTCGCACTATTTTTCGAAGTTCATAGCGAGGTGGGAATGTCGCTTATATTATTCGATTTGTCGCTTATGTTCCTTGGACACTTATGCGGACTCATGTATTGGTAGATCAATGTGTCCACAATGTAACAATATATTTTTTTTACTAGCCGTGCCTCGCGGCTCCGCTCGCGTTTATCAAGTTAAAAAGTAGCCTATGTGTTAATCCTAGGTATAAGCTATTACACTCCAAAATGTCATCCAAATCCGTTCAGCGGTTACAGCGTAAAGAGAAAACAAATACTTACACACTTACACATTTACACAGAATCTTTTTCGGATATATAATATTAGTGTAATTACATAGCATTTGACAAGTGACTTAATTACTTTGAACCACACAAAAACAATTTAATGGTTTATGGAAAGCAAATATTCAAAAATTCACACATACGCTCGACCTTCGTGAGTTATTGCTTACTTATGTAAATATGCCTCATTACTTATATATCCATTTGTTTACTAACACAGCCGTATTAGTTTGCTAGGAAGTTTGAATAAATGATTTAGAAGACGACGTGAATTATTTTTTCACGAGACGACGCACACGTCTTTATTTATAGTTCATTTCAAGTCAGAAATATCCTTAGTTGTATAAATAAGTAGATCTACTTGGCTAGATTTAAATAAAAGTCGTAAAATAAGTTTTTTTTTTTTTTCAAGTCTTTGTGCCTGTATTCAGTATCAAGTAATGAAATAGTTCAAGTGTTAGTATTTACATATTTCATGATAGAAGTCTTAGTCACAAGTCACAGTCCAACAAAAGTGTCAAGTCATGCCTAGAAGAGTGGCAGAGACTTTACTAGAACTTCTGTTGGAGTTTTGAAGCGAAAGCGAAAATGATGTGAATGTTTCCGGCACCCACGAAACTAGTCACCGAACTTACGAGTAGGGTAGAGCTGTGAGTGTGAAAGCATTTTAGCTTTTACGTTTATGTATTGACCAGTAAAATCAGCAAATCAACGATTATTAAGAATCAAGAATAATTTATTGTGAACTGACAAATTATTACGCTATGCAAGTTGTTTGTGTAATTATGTGACATTATTCAATATATAGACACAGCAATGGGTATATTTTATTGAAATAATTTTACATTCAAATTATGGGAGATAATCCAAATAATATATAGTTACAATACAATTGGAAATAATATAAAATTGGACGATATAATAGGTAAGTTATTCGTCTACAAAAAAAGCACCAGCAAGTAACATTAAGCCGTTGATATCATTAGAATGGTAGAAGACATTAATCTAGAAGAAAACCATATAAAATATTCCAAGGCAAATCAATAAATTATTTAAGTACACTGTCCGACAAGTTTCAATCATTCATGCCTATTGCCAAAACTGCCAATCTCCTTTTCAATTTGGCTAGTATCGACGACCCGACCCAATTTCTGTCTATTCAGAGAAAGTACAGAAATTTGTGTTCAACAGTTGAGGTCAGTATTTAATAAATGCACCACGATTTCAAAACGAGCCCGGAAACGTGAAAAAACAAGTACTGTATTTGACGTTTTTTTGCAAGTAATTTAATCATCAACATAGAAGGAACGCACGACTGCGTCGCGTCGGCTGAAATTATTTTTTAAACAGAGATAAAAAATCTTGAAGATAAATTGATATTTTGCAACACAAATAATAACAGATTCAGATGTTACATATATAAAAAAGAGAAAGAAGTTACGTTCGGAGACACAGTCTAATGTTTTTTTAGTATAAGATACTATGTTATTAGGTATAATAATTTTATATAAATTAGATACTGTACAAAGATTGTTAACATTGATTAATAATCTATTAAACCCTGAGCAGGGTTGGTACAACATGTATCCTGGATGTAGAGTTAGGACTATAAAGCATATTCTTCACTAACTCGTGTTTTGTGGAATAATTTTTACTGATCAATCATACTAATGTTTTTTTTAATAATAATAATAAGTCTTTATTATGTACAATAAACACATTAAAACTAGAAAAATACTGAGTACGATGCCATCTGCAGAAGTATAAAACTGTGTCGCAGATGGCAACGCCCACCTCCGGAAACATCATTAACATATAAAAGTAATAAGATACAAAAACAAGTTTTTTTTTTTTTTTTTAAGAATACATTAAATTTAAGTTACATTTCCTTTTTATAGAATGCGTATATATATGGTATGCGTGAGTGTGTGTGTAGTGGTGAGGGTGTAGTGTATGTGTGTGTGAGAGTGTGTGAGTGTGAGGGTGTGTATGCTATTCTGAAACTCTTATAAGATCTTCTGTATCTTGGTAAGTCAGGGATTGCAACCATTTGACGCATTTCATTTTGAATTTATAAGTTGGCAAGGAATAGATGTCTAATTGTTTATTAAGGCTGTTATAAAGTTTTGAACTAATATAATAATAGTGACGACTCGCTATTGCCGTGCGTCTACGTTCGATTTTACATATTTTATCAGATCTACGTTTAGTAATTGAAAAGTTAGGATCATAATGAACTTGTGAATGTTTCCTTAAGACTGTTTGTAAAATAAAAAGTTGTCTCACTGAAAGGACCTGGCAGAGCGGTAACAATTCTGTCGTAGGAAAGCGACGAGATTTTTTAGAGAGAACTTTAAGTACGCATCTCTGAGCTCTTTCCACCCTGATCATATGTGTTTTCGCAGTGCCGCCCCAAACAGTAATGCAATAGGAGATTACTGATTGAGCTAAAGCATAGTATACATTTTTCAGGCATTTGAAATCGAGAACAGATCTTAAGCTTTTAAATACAAACGTCAATTTTCTAACACGAGAGACCGTTGATTCTATATGCTGCTTCCATGACATAGTGCTATCAACTATGACTCCCAAATATTTAACAGAAGTAGTTCGGCTTATTGTCATACAGCTGCAGGTGTCGGAAGAATCTACTGAACAAGCATGAGCACGGATAGAGAAAGAAGATGATGGTTGTGTGGACACTTTGGGAGCGAAAGTAATGCATTGTGTTTTGTTTAGGTTAAGAGTAAGTAGATTACTTCGTAGCCAAATCATTACAGTTCGTAAGGCTTTCTCTGATAGTTCGCGGGCCTCTTGCCAGTTTCGCCCGTGTACAAGTAAGGCCGTATCATCAGCATAGGCAATAATCTTGCAACTTGGAAGGGAAAGCTTACATAAATCATTCACGTATATTAAGAAGAGGGTAGGTCCAAGAACACTACCCTGTGGCACACCGTAACAAAGGCTTTCTTCAGCACTTATGTAGCCATCTATCGAAACTTGTTGCGTACGATTTAAAAGGTAGCTTCGAAATAAGTCGTGAACTACACCTCTTATACCGATGCTCTCGAGTTTGCCTAAGAGGATGGGGATGGAGACAGTATCAAAAGCTTTGGATAGGTCCAAGAAAATGCCGATAGTCTTATTTCTATTATCAATGTTTTTAATAACAGTATTAGTGAGTTCTAAAACGGCATCCTCTGTAGACCTACCACTTCTAAAACCGTATTGATTGTCAGACAAAATATCATTTTCATTTAAAAAGCTTAATAATCTTTTATTTAGTATTTTTTCCAGAATTTTTGATATTACTGACAGAACTGAAATTGGTCTATAGTTTGTAATACTATCCCCATCTCCACCCTTGAAAATAGGGTGAACAATTGCCCTTTTAAAGACATTAGGAAAAATACCAATAGTAAAGCACAAGTTAAATATATAACTTAAGACGGGTATAAGAACGTGTCTGGCAGCTTTGACGACATTAGTGGAGATGCCATCCCAACCAAGTGCACATTTTTCTTTAAGATTTAAAATTACGCATTCAATTTCTTCATTATCTACACTAAAAACTGCCATAGAGTTTAATGTATTTTTGCTTGAATCGTAACTCAATTGGTTGAGGGATATGTTTTGGGGAGAGTATGAATCGATATTGTATGGGGAAGAAATTTTGGAAGCTAGATTTTGTCCAATATTTGCAAAAAACGAATTTACTTTATCAGAAGAGGCAGACGGACTTATTGACAGATTTAACAAAGAACTTGCAGTAGTTTTATTCTTCTTTAGATTTGCAATTTGGTTAATAATATTCCAAGCAGCTTTAGGATTATTTCGAACTTTTTGAAATTCACGCTGCTCATGTTCACGTTTTACTTTTTTTAAAAGATTGTTACAAAATGTACGATAACGAGTATATATTAATTTTTTTATTAGATCGTCAGGGTCTCTTTTAAATTTACGGTAAAGCCCGTCCCGATGGCGAATACACCTAAGAAGGCCAGAAGTAATCCACGGCTTGATTACACGCTTTCTACTAGGGATGCAAATAGTACGCGTGTGTTTATTTACGGAAGTAGAAATAATGTTGACAAGGATTTCGGAAGCTAGTTCGGGATCATTACAGGTAAGGATTGCGGAAAAATCAGAGATATTCAATTCCTTGACAACCTCGGGAATGTTAGTACGTTTGGTAATATGACACGGTTTTGAATGTTTCTGGCCATGAACTCCACAACTAAATAGAACAGGTTTACAGGTTTTAAATGTTTAAAACGTATAAACTTAAAAAAAAAAATTTGATGTGATTTCTGTAAGGTGTAAGATAAAGCGTTATCTATCTATCTTGATCTAAGGATAGTCTAAATAAATGCAGAATTTCTGTGGAGAGGACACATTTTTTACCGACTTCCCAAATGTGTTTTACCTCATAACTTCTTTCCACATAAACAGATTTCGTAATTTTTTTTTTAGTTTGTATGATGTTGCTTTCCAATTGCTCTCATTTAAATTTGATCAAGATTTGATCAGTAGTTCTTGAAATATCGTCAACAGTGCGTGTTAAGTACATCTAATCTCGTCAAAGTTCCGAAGATAAAACGGTGAAGGCGGTTTTTTTAAGCTAATGTGGGATGGGCGCGAGGATACTAAAGAAGAAACATTTTTATACTTCAAATATTTTAAGCATACTTAAAAGTATGTTTGACAGGAAATGTAACTATAACGGTTGCATCAAATATATTAAAAGAAAATCGTGTTAGTTACACTATTTATAACTCAAAAACGGCTGAACCGATTTGGCTTAGAACCAGGAGACGGACATAGGATACTTTTTAGGAATGTCAAATTTTTTGGGGATTTTGATTATTTTTTTAAACTAAAACCGGGCAAAGCCGCGGGGACCAACTAGTTTGGAATAAATATAACCCATGGTATAGGGCAAAAGCAACTTTTAATCTAAACCGATGCAGATCAAGCCGACGTACTTAAATTCGTCTTTGCACTGACGACTAGAAACCACAAACTGATGTATTCGCCAGTTGCCTAATATTAACTAATACTTGTAAACAAAGACCAGACACGAATGACCATGTAGCAAATGAGCTTCTGTATTTTCATTATCAAACCTTCAAACTATATTATTTACTTCATTAATACCCAACATTCAAGGTTTCAATTATATGAACAGACATTAGTTTTGACCACATGAATTGACTCAATTAGATTTCCCAATCTCAAATGCCTAGATCTATCATCACGTACCAGAGTTCGCTCTTCTGAAGCCAATTATGTGTAGACAGAAGAAACGGTTAGTAATAAGAATGATAAGTAATTTTGAAATAAGAACCTGTACTTAAAACAAAAATACTGCTAATGACACATAAAAGTACACGTAGTAGCACTCCTATTATGTTCGGCTGTTGGAATATTTTAAGACTGCTAGAATTGAGGCAATAAGGTTGTTGTCCTACTAATATTATAAATCCGAAGTCTATGTGTAAGTGTGTATGTTTATTAGTGTGTATGTTGGCTAGACGGATTTGGATGAAATTTGGAATGTACATAGCTTATACCTAGGATTAACAAATAGGCTACTTTTAAACTTGATAATAGCGGGCGAAGCCGCGGGGCACGGCTAGTTAAGTTATATTACCTAAGACATCGGTATTTTGTGTTAATTTTTATTAATTAACGCATAGCACTACCACCAAATCCTAAATACACGAAGGATAGCTGGAAGAAAAATCGAATTAGCATTAAGTGCGCCCATGTACTAGTTTTTATCGAGTGCAATAAAGAATTTTATATCTATATATAAAGTTTGTTGTGAACAATATTCTGTTTTCGGAGATATTTTAAGAGCACACAACTGCACGTACCTGATTTGGCAGACTCAATTTACATCTTTCTGATAAATGAGTTTAAAATATTGCTACAAAAACAACAAGAAATTACTATCTACCTATTTACTTTTTGTTTAAGAAGTTTGTAACGATAGTAACAGTTCCAATATTGCAAATAGCTTATTAAAATAATATATGGTCAAAACTGTTTCTTAATTTACCTTGGCATTAGATCTGTGAAAATTGTTAGATAGGATGTTACTTCACTCTCTAACAATAAAAACATTGTGCTTGCGAAAGTTAATAGTCGGAAAGTAATGCCTTATCATAAATAAATAAAAATTTACTAAGCTTGGTATTTATTCGATGACTTCGACGCACATGAGACATGCCCTACTATAAAACAACTGACTACGTTTTAAAACTTAATTAAGAAAATATTTTGCTAGAAGATATCCAATGCTAATTTTCATAGTTGTTTAAGCATTATTCCAGGTCAATTTCTTTTTCACATTTCACACGTTTATTCACATGGGCCCCAAAGAGGTACTCATGAAAGTTAATGACTCTACTGCCAAATTCGCAAATTAAAGCCATCTCGAGAAGAACCTGGCAAGAAACTTGGCGCATTTTCTCATTAATTTATTTAAACACTCTTGAAGACTAATACAAGAATTATATTAACCTAGGTTTATCTATATTATGTAGTCGCCAGAAAGAGATTGTGCAGTTTGCCTCCATGCATCCTTGTCATTAATGTATTCATTCATTTTATAATAAGCTTTCTTAATTAGCAAATACTATAGCAACAATCCTCTTTAAATGCATTTATCGAATACCTAGTACGAGGCGTTCAATGTGCTTCAGTTTAATTTGACACATTTTTCCCAATGAAATCGTGAGTAACATCGACAGTACAAAATATCTACAGATTAAGAAGTCTTAAAATAGAAACCGATAGAACGGGAGGAAAGGTCTCCACGTTCAGAGTTCACGACTTTAGTACTTTTTACATCAATAACAGAATAATTTCTCTACAAATAAAAATAGAGTGAAGCACGCCGCTTCGAGAGCGAATTTGGTGTCTAACAAAAAATCACGGAGCTGTTTTTTCAACTTTTTTTGCTTACGTTTTTGCACATCTGTTCGATTTAGTAGAGTATGTTATGTTACTTTCAATATGAAAACTTCATATTCAACCTTTACAGTCCACATTATTATGCAAATTTCTTTAGTGTTTCTTTACAATGGAATCGCATTTAAAAATGCTAGAACGTAGTATGTTATCTAGCAGAAGAAAAATAATTGAAATCTAAATAATTATTTTCGAGGTAGGTAGAATTAATTCAAATGAAATAAATCTATTATTTTTAATTCGATTTTGAAATGAGAACACCTTTCGTAATTTGTTCATTGTTAACCCGTAATCTGTACCTTAGATTAAGTTATGTCGTAAATTGATCTTGATTACGAGAGATATAAGTTATTGTTTAGTTTGCGAACGACTTTTTTGTTTCTCTGTGCCGAATTAAGTCGTTTCGTCGCAATCATGTTGATTTCGTTTTTTGTATTGACAAGGGCAAGGACTAATTCGATCTATAGGCGGTAGACCATGTCTTAGTAGATTTAAAATATTCTTCCATAGCATCGGATGCGGTTTCTTTATATATAATTAATTATGCATGGTGTAGCATAAACACGGCAACATACAATTAGCTTTTAGAATTTTTCATTATTAGGTGCGTTTCGTGCCTTGTTTTTTTTTATATTTAGTTTGTTTTAGGTGCTTTTATCTTGTACTCTCTCTCTAAAGCTTTTCTACAAATGCTAGGACTTTTATATTTGTCAAGACTTTAAAGATCGTAGAATCGGTTTATGTAGAGATAGGTAAAAATACTTACGGGAACGTTTAACAGCACTTTAACACGATGGCAGACCCTCACTGTAGCTAGAACGTCCAGTCCATCCGTGTAAGACAAGTGAAAAAATCCAGTCAAGAACACTCAACACACCACTCTGAAAATCAAGTTAGCACTTCACGAAAGTCCTGTCGCGGCGACTCTGACTAAACCCGTTTTGAGGATACCAAATTCCGGTTTTAGAAGGTCACTTATAGCCCCGATCGGTAGGGGGTCGCACGAGATCTTCCTAATGGACCTGGCGAGGGTTGGAAGGAAGTCGAATAAGAAAGTTTCGTTTGTAAACTTATTTCGCGATGTCGGACGATGGGCGTCGCGGCGCGGGCGACACGAGCGTCGCTAGCGGCGGCTCTCTGCAGACTGACACGAGGTGCTATTTTCGCCAGTGTGCAGACGAAGCCTCCGTGTAGCTACGTGATTGTTTGCATGTGTGCGACACTTGCAGATTCCTCCACTACGATACTGCTCCGATGCGAGGGAACTTTGCTTTCCATTTCCATTGCGGTTTCAGTTGCGATTTAAAGGGGATAGTTTTAGGAGAGTTTTCGATAGTTATCGAAGTTTTTCGTGATGTTGGCGTAGGCTTTGTGAAAAGTACGTCTGGACAAGGTATCAGGTTGGTTCATTTATTGTTATGGGCCCGCAGTCGAGTGTATGGTGCATAGTTTTACGAAATTAGCTTTTTGTTCTCACCGTCCGGTCCCTGCAGGTCCCTTAGGGCGTCGTAATGGCATATCGCCGCCGGTGAACTGTGATCGTTATTTTATAAGCTCTTGCGGATTTCCATTACTGAGGTCTATACTATAGGTACCTAGAGCTGTAGTAATTTTATGCATTCTGTCAATTTAGCTAAAACTTTTTTTTAGTTTTGGTTCGGCAAACTATGTGTGCATTTTGCCAGTTTCACTTGACACTTGTGGAATTTACTTAACTAACTTAAAAATATTGATTACTTTTTTTATTTAGTCACCAGTCACAGTCAGAATGAAGTAAGAGAGTCAAGGTGTAGTCACAGCAAACCCATGGCCTAGTAAAGTGGTAGAAATTTTACGAGAACTTCGTTTGTCTTCGTAAGTCTACTTGGAGTTTTGGAATGAAAACGAAAATCACGTTTTTTAACTTTGTATGATTTGCCTAAGAAAGTAAAATAATCTTCGAGTTGGGTACGTTACGTAGTTGACTTGGCTCGTTCAATACTTTGTCCATCCGTCTGTCAGAGGTTTCTAGCATCTGAATCATACAAGCGAATGACTTAAAATTCTCATACAATATGTAGGCGCGAGAACTCAGTTCGGCGCGAACAACAAGTACCTAGAGATCTTAGCTTAGAACTTGTGGCCAATTAACAGTCCTAACCAAAAAGTATTTCAATGCTACATTCGCACTCACAGCCCCACACTAAGTTCAAATACTTGTATCGTGGGTGCCGAAAACATTCACATCATGACATCACACACACATTACACCCAGAACCAAAAGCACAAATATCTCTTGGGAAGGAATTTGTGCTCCTGCCGGGAATCGAACCCAGGACCCACGGTGCAGAGGGCGGACACCTGTCCACTGCGCCAACTAGAATAGCATACATTTTGAACTAATTTGAACCGCGTTGCTATTTCAGTTTACTAGACAACATTATGTGTTACATGCTCTTTAGATAACAGTTGCCAAAATGTCGAAATATTGGACCTCTCCCACGGCCTAAATAAGTAGTGCATATTAATAAAATTAACTAACTTGCCGTACTACACGAAACCTGGCGTTAGGGCCCTTAAACAAAGCAGTTTTTGTAAGAACAAAATGTTTGCTTAATGTTTGTTGTTATGAATGCACGTTTTTAAAAACTTCATGTATCTTTTTTTAAGCTATTGCATAACTTCTATCGCGGGCCTTGAGCGTGGAGTCCGAATCCAGAAATTCCGTAACGAAAATAACCTAACACTCCGACCGGCACAGCGGTGATACTTTTTAGTTTTGCCATCTATCGATGAATAGCAGAACTTTTAATGACTTTTTTTAAATATCACGCTTGTCTCTTTAGTTCAGCAACTCGCCTCTAGGTGGCAGGGAAAAAAACTGCATAAATAAAATAAATAAATAATTATAATTGCATAAGTTGATAAAAAAATGCTATGCAATAGCTTTACCGCGGCAGTCCCCGAGTGCCACGTCTTTTTTATGCTAAATAGGCAAGCATTTGACCACTATCTCGCCTATTGAAAATTTATGATCTCTTTATCCTTCCACTACTATGTTATAAATGTGAAAGTTTTGGTGCTTGATACTCTATCACGCCAGAACTATTGAACCATACATACATACATATAGTCACGATTCTTTCCCATTTGGGTAGGCAGATACCACATCTCTCCACCTGCTACGATCCTGACACACATCTTTCGCTTCTCCTACATGCATGAGTCTTTTCATACATGTTCGTTGGTCGCGGGTACTTTTGACCTGGCCTTTCTTTAAAACGTTTTCGACCTGGTCGTGATTGAACCGATTAAATAATGAGGTAAATAGTAACTAGGAATAACACAAAGGATATTTATCATCATCATGATCACCTTTTATCATCGTCAACTCAGTTGAAACCGCTGGACACAGCGTGTTAATTAAACAAACAAACGCATTCACATTCACAGCCCCTCACTAAGTTCAAAGACTTGTATCGTGGGTGCCGGAAACATACACATCACACACACATTACACCCAGAACCAGGAGCACAAATATCCCTTGGGAAGGAATTTGTGTTCCTGCCGGGAATCGAACCCAGGACCCACGGCGCAGAGGGCGTACACCGTCGTCGAATATTATAGCAGAACTTCGAATAAAACTTAAAATTAGCCGTTATTTTCCTTCTGCATTCTCTATTTAGCAGGCTGACGTAGCGTCACAATCGCGCGTTATAAAACCACTTAGTCTAAAGGCCTATTTTAGACCGATAGTGGGCAGGTCCCGTGTAAATGCTGATTTATCGACAGTTTACAGGATTAATGTCAGTGGACGTGGGCAAGAACTGTTAAATATAACAAGTATTAAGAGATTGCTGCTATTTGCCACTGATCGCTGACAAAATATGGGCCGGTCGCAATCGCTTTTGTAATTGATATTTGAGCCTGCTTCCTAGATAATTATAACATAAATATAATTTATATTTAAACTAATCTATCTCCATCCAAAGGTTGTCTGGAAGAGATCGCTTTAAGCGATAAGACCGCCCATTGTACTAGCCTAAGTTCGTTTTAATGTCTTTAATGTATTTTCCTCTATTTCTGGTGTACAATAAAGAGTTATCCATCTATCTATCTATCTAACGTAACTTATTTAGCAAAAAAAATTGGTTGTCTGTAAAGTCGGTTTACGGACGATAATTTTACGTGATAACGTCATAAGACGTTTAGGCCGATCGTGCCTCTCTATCGCTTGTTCCGCGCTCTCGCTTGCACGCTCAGGCTCAGGCGGAACGTGACACTTTTTCGTGCATGCAGCCAGTGTTCATCGATTTATAAGACGTTATCACGTCAAAAAGTAGCCTATGTGTTAATCCTTGGTATAAGCTATGTACATTCCAAATGCAATCAGCCGTTACAGCGTGAAGACAAAACAAACATACTTCCACACAAACTTTTGCATTTATGATATTATTGTAATATCTGCATCTGGTAATTTTGACCTACCGACGATTGTACTTTGACATTCACTTTGAACCCAATTGGACCCTGTATATAAGCGCTAAACACTGTTACACTCGCAGCCCCACACTAAGTTCAGTGACTTGTGTACCGGGTGCCAAAAACATTCACATCACACACTCAGAACCAGAAACAAAATTTCCCTTAGGGAGAAAACTTGTGTTGCCTTCGGGAATCGAATCAGATACCCCTGCTTACGCACCTAACTGAGCCGATAGGGAGTTCAGTCGCTCGACGCATGCTGTGAGAAACAAACGATCAAAGTACTATACTAACTACAATATATAATGTATAAGTACATACGCATACATACGCATTCACACTCACAGCCCCACACTAAGTTCAAAGACTTGTATCGTGGGTGCCGGAAACATTCACATCACGCACACATTACACCCAGAACCAGAAGCACAAATATCCCTTGGGAAGGAATTTGTGCTCCTGCCGGGAATCGAACCCAGGACCCACGGCGCAGAGGGCGGACACCTGTCCACTGCGCCAAGTGTATAAGTATGTTCCCTCTTCACGCTTTAACGGCTGAACGGATTTGGAATGTACATCTTATACCTAGGATTCAAAAAATCAAAATCAAAATCGTTTATTCACATGGGCCCCAAAGAGGCAGTCATGAAAGTTAATGAATCTATTGCCAGATTCGCAAAATTACAGCCATCATTAACTTATATTAACACATAGGCTACTTTTTAACTCGATATTAGCGGACGAAGCCGCGGGGCACGGCTACTACACAATAAATGAACAATAAAGATCAACAATAATAACGTAGCCGTTGTTATTGTTGTGGTATAAAGCAATAGTACTTACTAAGTTACTAAAATTCTCACTCTCAATTTAAACAATGGGATATAACATCAGATCCGCTCCCTTCACCAAGAAGGCGATTCTGCAAACCACTGGTGACGAAATGTCCTAGAAATCATACGCCCTTCTCTGTTTTTAGGGCTGGTAGTTGACTATAAAGCCTACTACTATTATAAATGCAAAAGTGATGATGCGGCCTAGCTTCTCAGGCACGGAAACTGTTGGAAAGACTACTGACGGTTACTCGCTAACAGAAAAAGGTAGAGATGTTCTTTCTCAATTCCCTTTAAAAATTATAACGTGTTTTATCAAATGTATGTCAGTGTGAAACTCTAGCCACTGAGCTACCCAGGCTTAGCCTCAAGTGACGAAATGTTATCTTTTTTTTTTAATTACTACTTTAGCTGTTATTTGGCACAGCTAAAGTAGTAATTAAACAAAATGCCTGTTAAAAAAAATAACAATATATCAATTTTGTTGTACTAGTAAACGGGGTCCATGTCTTTTTTTATGCTTATTTATTTATTTACAAGGAAGACCAACAACCGAAGCCAATTAATGGTCCTCACGGACAAACAACAACAACAACAACAATATTGAGTAAGTATACATCTAAATGAAGACAGTAATCAGAATATTGTAAATAATTTAAACAATTGAGTCTAATTATCAAAAAAGTCTAATGCTAAAGACAACTCACTTCTTGCTTTGCTTTTGCAGTCAGGGCTGGGAAATTTCTATTTTCTTCCATGTTTCAATTAATAAATGATCAATTTTACTACTTGCTTATTGATTTAAAACAATATTTTTGCCTGCTTGCCAACCCTATTTGACGTACGCTTTGAGCCCGACCTGCTGCCGTATTCTGTATCATGGATGGGCGTCATTAAATGTCAAAAAACTGTCAAGAGTGACATACCAACTGTCAACAATAACATTAAAACTGTCAACAATGACATAATAGCGTCAAAAACCAAGCCGATTCAACGACCGAAATGAAAGAATGAAACAAAGAGAATACAATACATAAACCACAGAGCATGAAATTTGCTCATGCTGCTACTTGTGGCGAAATAATCTATGAATTACGTTTCATGTATATTTATCGATATTTTCGTGAGCACTACGCTCGCGAATTAGGAAATTTACCAATTGATTTGGTGAACAATAGTTATAACATATTTACAGCTAAGGCGCTAGGTCTAGTAGAAACGCGAGCGAGTTCCAATCCCATGCTCTGTGACAACAGAAATCCAGAGCATATTATATTTAGTATTACGTGGACAGTTTAAGATATCAGACAATTCGCTGATGTCAAATAAATGCAGCCAATTGTATTCAGTTTATAATAATTTAATCATTAGTTTTTTTTAATGTAATCACTCTTTTCTATTGAGCGTTTAATTTTTGAGAACAATAAAACAATAGATATTAGTCATGAGTAGTCATGAGAAATTAATATAAAGTTGTTTTAAATTTATTATTTTCGTATCGCTAAAGTGAGGTAAGCTAAAATTTAATGTTTTTTTAAATATTGGTTATTTTTAATAAATTCAGTCGGTTCTTATTTATTTAAAGGTTTTTATTTCAAAGAGTTTAACAATTACTTTTAGTAACTTGATTCCTCATATAGGGTGAAATGAAACGTAATTCTTTGGTGGTTTTAATTGCTATTTTGTCTGTGGACTAAAACAGCTGCCCCCCTACAACGCATCTTTGTTGCACGCGGTTTCTATTTAATTTAAGCAAAAATGAACCTTATTTTTTAAAAGTTTTGTCTTGAAACCGTTTCAACAATTTCGTATTGAAACCGTTTGCAACAGAGATAGGTCTGACCCCCTATTACGTATCTTTGTTGCACGCGGTTTCAATTAAAATTAAGCAGAAATGAACCTTATTTCTTAGGAGTTTTGTCAATTTAGTATTGAAACCGTTTGCAACAAAGATAGGTAATCGGGGGGCTGGCCTTTCTTTGGTGGTTTTATTGCTATTTAGTCTGTGGGCTAAAACAGCTGAGATTTGTCCATGGGCGTGACGCCCATCCATGACGCTGACTTACAGAATTAGGCTGCTGGTATTTGAACCGCAGTCATAAGGTCAGTCTATAAATAGATACATCTGGTTTTAAACTTACAAATAAACAAGCAATACTTTAAAAAGTGCTTTAAAACAAGCTCTTACCAGTTTGTACCAGCAAATAAAAAAGGACTAAAAATTTAAATAACCATCGTACTTGTCAAGACGAATCTAACGCTCAAGCTCGATGGGTTTATCTTGTTAAGTTCAGCAGTTCCTATGGCCATCTTCAGTCTCCATCATCAGACCAGATCCATATTACCATACCATTGTATTGTCACCTAAGATACATGAGTACACCAAATTTGAGTCCAATCGGGAACTGGGTCTAATTTAGCTTGCAAGATTTGATTACAGACGGACAACTAGACAGACAATGGGACAGGTTAATTAATTAAATCTAGAAAAAGTTATAAATGAATATTTTTTTGGATTTATAATCCGAAAGACGTTGGATGCAGGCCGCTAACAACCGTTCTTTTTGAAAATCTTTGAAGAAGGCCTATATTAAGCAAGTGAGAGTTGAGATGGTGATGATGAATCCGAAATATTACTAAATGATAAATACGCATTGTGATCATACCTGTGACCACGAGAATATCGTCATATCAGATCTCGTGATCATGGCGCCTGTAATGAATCTAAAAAATCGAGTCCTCCATCAAAATCAAACTACATGGTATAAATATCTTATTAGTAATTTTATGTAAGTCGGTTCATGTTAATTCCAAAGCCATTCTGAAACAATTCTCTTCATAATCTGTTGTATTTTATTTCCTTGGACTTTGTCACAATGCGCCAACACAAGTGTCATAATTAGTTAAGAACAAAGCACATAATAAAGCACCGTTAACTACTTATTTGCATACAGGCAGTTAGCTAATGTTTGCTGAAAGACAATACGATTTCTGTTAGCCATCAATTACGGTAATTAGGCAAAAATACGACACAGTCACTAAGTAGGGAACGCTAGCTAGCTCCGCCCGAGCAAACGCATGAAATTTTCTGATAGATGAATTCAAAGGAATTTATTAGCAGGTGAGGGAACAGAAATTAACTTTGGAAAATAATTTTCATCGTTTTATCTCATTTCATCATTCTACTCAATCACTGACACAATTTACAGATTTTTAATTAAGATTAAATCAAAAACAAACATGCGAAGCCAGATTAGCATTTTCTTTTTGTTAATGTTCAATACACGCATTTGACCGCTATCTCATCTGATGGAAAGTGAAAAAGCAAATTTACAGGCATCTCGAGAAGAAGTATTAAATTATTATATACGTCCTTCATGATTCTGTTTGCCTAGTACTTTATTAAATCCGAGTGACGTATTCCTGTCCATTAGAAAAATATTTTTTCGAAAACGTACAGAAGAATTTTATACATAGGTAAAGATTCAAAATAATGTCAGCGACGCCACCATGTAAAGTGGTGATTCGGCCGAAGATGTAGCATACTTGTCTAGAAGATTGTTGTTATTATTATTGTTCCTGCAAAGTACTAAGGTTTACAAAGTCAGCTACAGTTTTATCCGTCTCTTCCCATCTCAACCCAGTTCAATACCGTCCTTAGAAATTGTCCCTTCGTTTTCTATTCACGTCCTTAATTCTCAATCTGATAAACTTGTCAAACCTCCCTATGACAATACAATAACGACGAAACATGTGCTCCGTTCACTGTTATGTCTGCTGATCTAGGATTAAAAGCCACGGGAGCTGACTTATCAATTCCATTCCTTAGATCTAGAATTGCTTTCGAATAGCTTTGTCAATTTAAACAGGTGCATAAAGTGATATAAAGTACGTAAAGAAAGAACCAAGCATCCTCTTCCAAGAGATGACCTTGTTCATCCAAGAGCTTCTACGATGGATCGTATGCGACGAAGAAAATCGTGAAGATTAGTTTCTATTAGAACGAAAGTTCCTTATCGCGCGTTGCGAAAGGGGGCTAGACGGAAAAAATTAAGACTAAAAGTTGTAACGACACTTTTCGCTATAGTTGTACGCCCTACCCGATCACTTCGGTGATCGGACGAGAACGTGGCCGCCTGGGAACACCGCGTGATGTTGTTGCGTGTTTTATGCATGTTTCTTTTAATTTTGGAACGAAAGTTCCATATCGCGCGTTGCGGAAGGGGGCTAGACGGAAATTGAACTTCGTTCCATCCGGGTGTCCCTTGACACCTCTCAAGTTTTTTTATATAATTAAGAGACGAAACGAGCAAGCCGCTGGCCTGATGGTAAGCGTCACGCTTGCCTAGTACGGGTCAGTATCACCCACAGTTTTAAATTTAAATAAGTACCAATCCAGCGCTGCGCTCGTCATCCTTTTTTTTTTTTTTTTGTGGGGGTAAAATGCCTACCACTTCCCTTCCCTCCCAGGATGAAGGAAGAGGGTGTGTGAGGCTCGAACCCACAAAAACCCCCCCGTGAACAGCTCAGCTAGGGATAGCCGAGGTGGGGCAAGATAGGGTCGCGCTAGCACTCACTATCTTGCCCCGGCGGTAGGCCCGGATGCAAACCGGGCCACTGCGCCCATGGAGAGGTGACCTTTATGTCACTGGAAACATTGTTCTTCAATCAGAAAAACAGTAATGTTTGCACACTACTGCTTGGCGGATGAATGACTGGTAATGATGTGGTACTGCCCCAGGCAGACTGTAAAAGAGTCCTTCCATTACAAAATTGTGGCATTATTATATTGAAACTTAATTTTAATTGTTCCGATTAGTACAATAGAAACGAAAGAACCTACCTCACTTGTATCTGAGATAGTGCTGAAAGCTCGCTTATCTTAGTTCAAGATAGGAGGGAAATAACATACCCCCCGTAGACGTCAAAGCCGGAGAGAAGAAGCTTTGTTTACAAAAAAGGTGATAGGACTTCTTGCAAAGTTCCACCCACAACTAAGTCGTGCTAAAATCAGTATAGCAGAACTGAGAATTCAGGACTGACAGAAAATTCCCAATTTTTCTTTCCCAAAGAACATTTGTGCATTAGGTTCTGGGTATACCAATGTATGTGCGATGTAAATAATTCCAGCACCCGCGATACGATACAAATCTTTGAACGTAGTATAGGACTGCGAGGGTAAAAGCGATTTGTTTGTTAAAATTTGGCTTTATCTCAGATATACGAACTTGATAGTCACTCAATAATTAATAACATCGACCTAATCAAAACATGAAATTCCCTCTATTTTCTACACATGCGCTAGGTTATCAACGGAGACTTGTCCACTCTCCACGTTCAACTTTCGCTCATTTAGCTTCGCTCGTGTCAGGGAAAACAATATGGTATGTTCACGTCATAATTCTAGGTACAATCTGGCGCATTAGTGCGGGCTATCTTTGAGTGGCAGGGCTCGGGCGCCGCGCCTTCGCTGGAATGGCAACGGAGACCGCTACTAAGGGTTCTTTATACTTTACTAGTAGTGCACCGTGGCTTTGTCCATGGTTTGTCCATGATATTGTTCGTACAAAAATACTTAAATCACTATTAAAAATGGAAGGTGCGAGCTGGAGGGTGAAAATACTTTACGACCTATTCTCATACATACCAAATATTAAAAAAAAAATGATATCGATCGAGCCGTTTTGGAGGAGTTCGACACCATACACTGTGTCACGAGGTTTTTATATATTAGATATTATTATAGTATAGGTAAATAAGTGAATAATAATAAATTTAAACGCAATCAAAGCTTTTAAAAACCCACTTTACCGCTTTATCCACGGAGCCTTTGATCAGATCTTGATGATATTTTTTATGAAAAACCTTTGGATATTTGTGCTTCTGGTTCTGGGTGTAATGTGTGTGTGATGTGAATGTTTCCGGCACCCACGATACAAGTATTTGTACTTAGTGTGGGGCTGTGAGTGTGAATGCGTTTGTTTGTTTGTTAAACTTTTCAAATAAAAAAAGATTTATCCAAATCGATCGTCGCCTTCGAGTAATCGCGTAACAAATATACAAAAAATAAATACAATCGATTTCAACCTAAAACTCTTTTTTATGGAATGGGTGACTAAAATTTTTATTAAATACAATATTGCTGCTTCTCTTTAATTCTCGTAACGAATATCAAAGACTTCAATATTTTCTGCCATGATTCTTGTCAGAACTTAAGAGAAAAAGAAGAAAATTTTAAAATTATACGCAAAAAATGCTCCCCCTTCTGTGTTTTAACTAGCCTGGGAAAGACGCTTAATTGTAAAACAAATAGTAATGGCAATAAATAATTACAAAGTTTATGGCAAAACGTAGCATGTTTTTTTAATAATTATATCTTGGCCTAGCCATTCTTATGTACAGGAAGCTATTCAGAAACATCCGGTCTACTACTTTAAAACATGTCTAGATTGTTGTATTTGTATTATAGATTTCATCATTTACCATAGAAGCCGTGCGTCTTTAAAATGCCTGTGAATATCAAACGTGCGCAAACTCAAGAGTAATTTCAAATACTTTTATTTGTCCAACCTACATTAATACTACAGTGACTAAGTACTAGTGTCACTACTTAATTTTATTGTTAGTATATTTTATTTTCTGACAAAACCCCTATACAGCTGCTACGATATATTGTTTAGATTATTATGTTATTATTTTATTATTACCCTTTTCTTGACAACGCTTCTATACAGCCGCTTCTTCAAATGATTTTAAATTTTATGTTAATTGTGCAGAGATTTTAAGACATGACCAAGTGTTCCATAATTGTTCCTACGGTAAAAAATAAATGAATAAATGAATAAATATATATAAATTTAAAATTAAATGAAATTTATTTATTTAGCTCTATGAACAAGATAACAAAACAGCTTACAAAGCAGCTTAATTAAACGTAACAAAAAAGTGCCAAAAGGGTCGTGACTCAACATTTTTGCCAAGTGTAACACAAGGCACTGATTTTCAGTCATGACCTAGAGGTGGCGGATCTATAACAGTATATGTATAAATATAAATATATCCTATATATTTGAATTATAATGTGTATAATAATATGTTGATTAGGTATTCTTCTTTTATTATTGGTATGTAATGTTTTTGTAGTTTAGAATATGTGTTAGTGATTTCGTATTTAAATCATTTCATTAATTTTATCACACCACCATCCATACATTCACTTTTCAATTATATTGCCATCCGAAAGATTGTTTAGAAAAGATCACTCTTAGTGATAAACCCGCCCATTTTATAAGTTTATCTATGAGCTGTATGCATCTTTAGGTGTCAAAAAAGAGTTATTGTATCTATTTATTTTAAGTATTCAGGAATGTCTCCATTTCACAATCGATCATCATAAATCAAACTATCGGCATCGGATAGTTTGATAACATTATAAAGTTGGTATTTTCTATTTTGTGGCCTCTGTTATCTAGTAATCACAACGAATAGCCATTTTTAAAATGCCAAGGTCATATTTATTTCATCTGTACCTAAGCTATGCATATATATGTTTACCTAATAAAATTTAAAAACATATTATGTTCTACCATTAATTAAACTTGCCTGGAGGAACAGTGATACTGAAGAATGGACTGCGCTAACTCGTGAACCTATGTTGTGAATAAAATTTGGCTTGAGTTTTTTTGACAGGCCGCCTGCAGAATGTGAACTCTCCTTGGGAGTATTCCCATTGAATCACCGGAGCTTTGTTTTTATAGTTTAGGCCTTTAAATTATGTGTGAAGCGGTGGTATGTTTAATTTCAATTATAATATGGGTTCAAGTTGTATTAACTGTAATTGGATGACTTAATAATCTCTGTAGCAGACCACGAAATAATATTTTAATTTATATAATTATTATTACCATTTCTGGCTTTGGGCCATAGCTTTACATATTCTCTGAGAATTTGAAGTTATTTGCTTGTATGGTTTAGATGCTTGATGACAGACGTACGGACGGACGGACTTTGATGGTTCAGCACTTTACTGTCTAACCACCTGAGTCAACTTAGTGATATCGCTTCGCTCAATCAATCGTTATCGACTCATGTTCATCCCTCATCTCCGACTCCAGTAGTAGTGGTCCCCAGGTCCTGTTCCCATGATTCCGTCGTGTAGGTTCAAATCGTGATCGCCTGCCCTGACCTTTGTCAACCGGCAGACATAGATAGTATGCCTTGTTAGATCTCAACTCGCTTGTATCTGGGCCGGATGGCAAATTAACTATGTGCCTCAGACACGCCCGTTTATGTAAGCTGATAGGTTATTATTTTAGACTATATCGACCACTTTGTAATTGGATAAATGGATTTTGAAAGGGAAAGTGTTTAGTGCCAATTTAGCTTTGGTTTTGGATTGATAACTTATTTAGACGAGAGTTGACTTTAGATAGGTCTACATTTTAAAACAGAAACATTTATTTAGAAACTTCTATGCCAGTTCCACACGTTTTCCAATTGCCGCAAACTGCAAACCTCTACGAACGCTTGGACAAAAATCGACTTAGCTCGGATCGGCGGCAAACGCTTGCAAACCTTTGCAAGTCAAGCCAAACATCCTATCTAAACGTTTGAATTTGTAAATGCTTGACGAGATTTGGCAAATATGTGGACCCAGCATAAGTTTTACAAAAACACGATTTTCCTAAAACTAGTTCCAATGGCAAGGGATGAAAAGAGTTTAAATACGTGTATGGGAATCGTAATCATCAACATCACACACACAATATATCGTGAACCAGAGCATACAGGAAATCGCACCTAGAAGCATCTATCTGGGTTCGATTCGAGTGGTTTTCGGCAGGAGCAACTTGCCCGTCGATTTTATATTCAAAAATGTTATTTCTAATAACGTTGTTTTATTACTAAGGTTAACTTCAGGGCATTGTAAATGCAAAAATATAGTTATTTAATAAAAAAATCCATAGATCAAAATTGTGAGTTTTGTGTTACGGTAGAGAACGTCTAACATTTACTTATGGAGTGTATTAGTCCTACAAAAGATCGAGATAATATAATAAGTAATTTTGGCCGCTGCAAATTCAATGTTGGTATGTTTATAAGCATTTTAGGATCGCTCGAATGTAATGCAGCAAAATGTGTGTACATTCACATGTTTAATATTTAAAGAAGCTAAGCGGATGCTATGGTAAGCGCCAATCAGGTGGGCAGTACCTGAGGTACAAAGATGTTCTGAAAAGACACATGAAGAGATGCAAAATTGAGCCTTCGAAATGGGAAAATAAAGCAGCGCAACGCCCAGAATGGAGGCGTCTCATTCATCAGCACGTGTCTGTCTTTGAATCAGAACGTCGTGCTGATCTAGATAAAAAGCGAGATGCGATAAAGGCCAGACCACCTGCGGCCATATCCTACTTTTATGTAAACGGTGTTCTGACGTGCCCTATATGCAGCAGAACTTTTTCTGCCAAAATCGGGTATGCCAGTCACGAAAGAGCACACCGTCGACAGGCTGAACAACCAAGTTCTGAAACATAAAAAAAAAGTAAAAATAAAATAAATAGCCACAAAACAGTCGCTGAGGCCGAAATCGGCCAGGAAGCATCATCATCATCATCATCATCATTTAAAGAAGCTAGATTAGAGTACGATGGGGCTGGCATACCGGAATGTGGTAAAAGCCCCTGAATACATTATGATTAAAAAAAAATCAAAAAGAAAATAAACAATGCAATAAAACGTTTCGATGGCCTAAAACACGGCTTAAAACACGTAAACAAATGTAGACTTACTTTTTTGTAACTAGTTTCGAAATCATTACGAAAATGTGAACCAAGGAATATTTCTACAATTTTGTTTACTCAAATAAGACACTGTTACTAATGGAGTATTTCGTGAAAATAGAAATATAATACGACATTATTGGTAACTCACTGAGACTTTAAAGTCAAAACACGTGTCAGAAATGGGATAATTTCCAAAGCCGCTTTATTTTAGTCGGCATCTAATTTTGAGATCTCGGATTCACCGATCGCTTGCTCACGATGCATTCCAAAATAACTTTAACATATTCTTTTTAGCATTCACGCTGGATCACAGATGAGTCAGAAAACTGGTCCCAGTGTCTTGAAATCGGTTTTTGCTAATAATTCCTGGAACATGAGTCATTACAGTCACTATGTGTTATATGTAATGTATGTATTCATTTGGGGTCGTTGGTTTGTGTTCTAAGAATAAGATTTTCCTATGATGCTTAGTTGGGTTTTTCTCTGCTGTCATCGGCTTCTTAAGGACTTATACAAGTCCGCAAAGAATCAATAAGTAGGTAGAGTAGAAAAGTTCTTAATGTGCACGCCCCTCCACAAAAAAATTCATACACTTGATCGTTTGACAAATTTGGTGGAGGGGCGTGCACATATAAAATGGTTATACTCTATCATTGTAATTCGATACCTAGTACTTATAGATAGAGAGACAATCTATTTAAGTGGTTTTTTGAAGTGAAAACTTCTTTAGCGGCGTTGTGCACTTTTTATAGGATGGGTAAAATATGTTAAACTCGCGACCGGACACATGACCTGATCTTAAATTCGTAAGACGGAGGACGGAGAGGAAGTATTATCCCCCTCTATTTCTACCGCGCGGCGAAAATGTATGCCTGCTCCTGCTGTTTACAACGTTAATGTTCAAGTTTTTACTGCCAGCACTCCCAGAGTGCAACCCGTTGTTTGTCCCGGAGTGCAACCCCTAGTTCTTTTAGCTGGGCTAATAATCTTCGATTATAGGCAAATTTACTTTCATAAAAAAATTCACCTGCGAGGAAAGAGGGCGAGGTAAATGTGTGTTTGTGATTGGCCGATTCTACAGTTGTGAGCGTCAGTTATGTCAATTTTATTGTGGAAGACCAATCATAGCTATTTAATTGATGCTTCAAAAGACATGTTGTTTCCGTGAGGGTGGAAATGATACTAGCAGTCGACTGGTTCTTTTGTCTGTTCTTTTAGTAACATCGTTCGTACCGCTCGAATATAATTATATACCACTTATAAAACCCTTTCTGTTTTTTGTGTAGTAGTTTTTAACATTCCAATTTCGTTGCTCGGTGATCCTTAAGCGTATTAAATCGCCTCCCGTTTAGAAAAAAAAAATATTGATGATGTTTTCAGGGTCAAATTAAAATAAGCAATAAGCTATTTTATTTTGAACGATCGTACCAGCCTCATGGATTTTTTCACATGTTATCAATTGAGATAAGTTTTTCTAGATAATACGCAAATACTATCTAGTCTTTATCAGTGTGAAAATCACGAGGTGGTATATAAATTTAATTTAATCTATCAGTTATCAGAGTTCGTTTTAATTTCCATTTCCCGGAAAATGAACAGGTCTAATTGAGTCGTTAGATTTTTGATTGGAAGTTAATGACAGAAAGCTGCTGTTAATTGCGTGTCGCCAAGTTCAATGTTTTGATCAGGTGCCTATGTATACTTGTGCAGTATGGAATGTACGTGCGGGCAATAAATACAGTATACTACTAGTTGCGCCCCGCGCTTCCACCCGCGTTGACGATGATAATGACATATATTTTCTATGTTCAGGACACTATGTTCAAAATTTCTGCTTTATCTGTTTTATATAAAACTGTAATTTTATCATGATTGAGTAACAAACATCCAAAACAAATCTACAAACGTACAAACATTCACATTTTCGTATTTAAATAGTAGTGGGACGGGATAAGCTTACACTGCTTACATCAACCAATCAAATGAGCCGTAACTTACAAACGTTGCCTAAAAATATAGTACGTAGAGCTTTATTTAACTAGTTGACCTGCCCGGCATAGATCAGGTAGATAAGAAACTGAAGCCAGTCTAGCTCTCTTTCTGTTAGGGAAAGAATTTTAAAATTTCAAGAATAGAAGAGAATATTGTTTTATTGTGTTAACTGTGTATATAAGATGGAAAATAAAAGTATAAAAGAACAACAGTTAACCCATTTCGGGTGTACAATAAGGCGTGTACGGTAACAAAGTTACGCCACGATAAAATATAACAATCGCATTATTATCAACATCTAAATATATATAACTCAAAGGTGACTGACTGACTGACATAGTGATCTATCAACGCACAGCCCAAACCACTGGACGGATCGGGCTGAAATTTGGCATGCAGGTAGATGTTATGACGTAGGCATCCGCTAAGAAAGGATTTTGATTAATTCTACCCCCAAGGGGATAAAATATATATATAACTCAAAGGTGACTGACTGACTGACTGACATAGTGATCTATCAACGCACAGCCCAAACCACTGGACGGATCGGGCTGAAATTTGGCGTGCAGGTAGATGTTATGACGTAGGCATCCGTTAAGAAAGGATTTTGATTAATTCTACCCCCAAGGGGATAAAATAGGGGATGAAAGTTTGTTGTACTTCTTAACGCGAGCGAAGCCGCGGGCAAAAGCTAGTTTCTTATATTACTCCAGAGAATTTTTTTTACATTATCGCTTTATAATACCTATATATATAGTACCTATAGACATAGATAGGTCGACTTCGGAGCGACAATATAACAATTATTTAATTATTATATACATTTTTAGTCCGCTTTTACTACTTTTAGTACTGAAAACAAAGAAGGTACAATGTTAAAATTTTGATGAAAAAAAAAAAAAAGTTTTCTATATAGAATAAACAATATGCTAATCAGGCACTATTTATTCAAATATTGTTTCTTCAATAGTACATACTCAGTAATTAAAGTATTTTATAGGACATAAAACGTATCTTTACTCTATTGCATGAACATTGCTTACTGCGATAAAATGTATTAACGTAGTGTGAGAGAGAGTTAAAAATAACAAGCTTACAAAATATTCCCTTTTCTAATGATTTCAGTTATCGCTAATTATCGTTTTAGACATTTTATAGTAATTTTTACGATATAATTTGATACAAGATTTCACTGTAGAAAGTGAAATGACAGTGATAAGTCATATAATCACTTTACAAGATTGCTACTTCTCTTTTGATCGTTTATCTGATACACACGATCGATTTTTACGGTAATATAAGATTGTTGGTATAATCCTCACCATATAAATTATAAATACCTAATAAATTATAATTATTAACTGTTAAATATATCAATAAACGAATTGGTAGAGATCGCTATTAGTGATAAGGCCGCCTGTTGTGATACTTTACGTATAATCTTGTTTGTTATCTTTGTTTTATCTCATCTTATAAAGTGGATCAATAAAGTATTATCTATCTATTGTTTCACACATAAAAACTAAACTAGACAATTTTCCATACATTCTATATGCTAACATGTATTATTCTTCTCACTAATAGCAAAAATTTATGAGCTTGTAGGTAGCTTAAGTGCTCAAGCCTACTACCAGTTAGTAGCAGATATATTTTGATGAGTCTCAGTTCTCCATAGGTTAAGTTTATAAAAAAGTAATACATAATAAACAGAAACGCGTTCACATTCGCTGCCCCGCACTAAATAAAAAAGAGTTATGACTCGGGAGCCTAAAACTTTAATATAATAATTAGTGTCAATAGCAAGAAATCCAAATATGATTTGTGTTTTATTTGTTTTTGAAGAGACACTGCTTTTTTACCGACTTCACAAAAAAGGAGGAGGTACTCAATTCAAATGTATTTTATAAAATGTGTTACATCATAGCTTCTTTCCACGTGAATTGATTTTAAAAATATTTTTTTTGTTTAAAATCTGTATCGTTTCCCATTGGTCCCATTTAAGTTTGATTAAGATCTGATCAGTAGTTTTGGAGCTATCGTCAATAATCGTCATTTAATCTGATAAAGGTTCCGAAGAAGAAGCGGTGAATTTGTTTTTTTTAAGCTTTGCTGCGTTTAATTATGTCTTTCAAAACCCGGCATCAAGAACGAAGCATCCTACGCAGTCTACTACGAGTAAGCCTAGCAGCATAGATAAAAGTCAAGATTTTCAATAAGATTAATCAAATGTTATTGTAAACGGTGAATAAAATGTCTTGAAACAATTATCTATCTCTTGTGGCGTTTATTTCACTCAACACATTCTGCGATCCAACTTACAGTTATCTACTCAAACACAAAGCCACCTAGCCAGCGAAGTATACCTTTACTGCATTCCTAGAATTCCCGAACTGGTCAATAAATATGAAATAAATGTAATATAGCAATATTGATTAAGGAGAGAAACTAGTTGTGTGAGTGCGCTTGTTGTTGCGGTGAAACGTCCGGGCAAGGCGAACCGCCTCGCACGCAGTCACTGGGAGACCATGAGAATAGCGCTTGATGGAAAGCATGGATAATTTTTAAACTCTATCAAAGGCTATTATAGGATAGCAACAGATAGTGGGAGAGCAAGCGACCCATATGCAGAGGAAGCGACCCAGGGGACGAATACCAGCGCTATAGTCGAGTAGCATAATAGAGAAAACAGGAGAAACTCTACAACGAAGTACTGGCCAAGACCGAGAAAAATTAACGTTAAATTACATATGGACACGATCCTCATTAGTAATGAAAAGAAGGATCGCCGAGAATCGATTCAACCCCGCTGTATGTTTCAAGATATTATGTTCGCAAGTGCCCGAAAAGTTCCATGGAGAAAAACTTGTTGTGTGAGTGCACTTGTTGTTACGGTGAATCGTCCGGGCAAAGCGAACTGCCTTGCACATATTCACAGGAAGATCAATGAGAATAGCACTTGATGAGAAACATGGATAATTTTACGCTACCGAGATATCTATTGCAGATATTCATAATCTTTCATAGCCCACTTTCTAGAGCACTATTTTGAAATTATATGTGCAGGTGCTCATAAAGTTTTATGGAGTAAAATTTGTTGTGTGACTGCAGTTGTTGTTGTAGTGAAACGAACAGACGAGGATAATCTTCTCGCAAACTGTCACTGGAGGACCATAATATCAATACTTGTTGAGAAGAATTACAGATAATCTTGATATTCTGTCCCAGGCTCTTTTACATTGATTAAGTACAGGGTGTACTCACGTTTTTTAAAAAAAATACTCACAACTTATAGTATGGGCGCATATATTCAGAGAGTCTATATCGCTCGAACGCCGCGCCGGTCGAGTTTTTCGATTAAATTAAACAAAACCTGAGTACAATCGGTATTTAATCAACGTGAATATGACTCACGGCAGTTTTCACGCAAGTGGTGTGAGTGCGCTTGTTGTTATGGTCAAACGTCCGAGCAAGGCGATTAAAAGACACTTCGCATAGTCACCCGCAATTCAGACAAAATTAGCAATACTTTACGTTTTGCAGTCGGTTCATTCTGGTCGCTAGAGAACACACAAACGTAGTGTGCTAATATACCTCTTTTGCTTCCTTTTTCTTAAAAAAAAACCGCAAGGTTATTTTACTCTCTTTATGATATAAATAAAACTCATATCTGGCAAAAAAAACAAAATACGCGTACCTAATTTTGTTTTTTTAATTAAATTGACCGTTCGCTTAGTAACGAGCACGTCCACCTTCTAATCGGGCTCGATTCCCGGCGGGAACACAAGTTTTCTCTCCAAGGGATATTTATGTTTTCTGGGTATGATTGTGTGTGATGTAAATGTTTTCGGCACCCACGATGACGAACTTAGTGACCCCTCACTAAGCTCGTTCTGTGTAGTGATATAGTGTTGAAAACATTTAAATGTTTCTATGGTTTAGAACTCGATCTTGAAGTTTATCTGAGCACGATGGCCACCCGACAAAGCGCGCTACAGGTTTAGTGGGTCGGTCTCGCTAGCCTGCCCTTATGTGTGACACTCACAACAGTTACTTTCGATGCCTTCGGTGGCAGTGCAAAAATAGACATAAGCGTGTAATAGCCTTACTTAATTGGTGATTAGGGACTTATTTGACGGCTGTGATCGATGGAAAGTGAGATGGAATGACGAGGTCGAGAAACTCGTGTGAAGTGTAAATTACGCACGTGCTGCTTATACAAGAGGTGTTAGGAGTATTTATGCCAATACTCCTAAAACCTCTAATAAGGTAGCCTGGAATACAATTGAGTACGGCTACCTAATTGGTTATCCAATTACCCATATTATTATTAGTACCTGGATGACCGAGCTTTACTCGGTTTTTTTTTTGGTAAATGACGTTTTCTAAGAATGAAACTTAGCTAGATCGATTTATCTCCCCCAAAACTCCCTGCATACTAAATTTCATGAAAATCTTTGGAGCCGTTTTCGAGATTCAGATTATATATATAATAGTCGTGCCCCGCGGCTTCGCCCGCTATTATCAAGTTAAAAAGTAGCCTATGTGTTAATCCTAGGTATAATCTATGTACATTCCAAATTTCATCCAAATCCGTTCAGCCGTTAAAGTGTGAAGAGGGATCAAACATACTTACACACTTACACACAAACTTTCGGATTTATAATATAAGTAGGATAGGATATACAAGAATTGCTCGTTTAAAGGTATTAGATATTATGTCAAATGAACACCAAAGAGTCCAAGATTAATGTTAATATAATTTATATTGTATAGACTCTATAATTTAAATGCAGGTACTAATAATAATACATTAATTGGTTAAATCGAACTGCATGCTGCGTATTCTTGTAATATTGTTTTGTAATACATTAAAAATTAATAAGTATCTTCTAGGCAAGCATGCTACATCTCCGGCCGCATCATCACTTTCATCCGCATCAGATGAGTTATATAGGTGCAAATATTTGCCTATCGAACATAAAAATAATATGAAGGGACACAAATAGCAAAAAACATTACAGCTAGCTTTTAGAGTGGAGTAGAGAAACAATCCTTTATTAGAAAATAACTCAAGTTGTAGATAGTATGACATAATTAAAAAAAAAAATTCTGTAACCAAGATTCTGCTAACTTAAGGTAGATTTGAATCTTCTAGAAAGTATAATACCCGTGTCAGAAGACCCCGCTTTCCCATTACCATAAAATATAAAGTTTCAGATAAGTAGATAATAATTAAACATAATTAAGTTTTGCCTATAGTTTATTGATTACTTATAACTAACCGCTGCCACTGAGTTCCTCGCCAGGTTCTTCCCGAGATGGCTGTAATTTTGCGAATCTGGCAGTAGAGTTATTAACATTCATGAGTGCCTCTTTGGGGCATGTGAATAAACGATTTTAATTTTGAACAAATGCAGTATGCAAACGCAATAGATCATTAAAAGCTTAACATTTCCTAAATTCACTTAAACCTTTACATCTTAAACAAACTATTTAAGAGCCATTTCGCACGTTCAGTGAATAATCGAATATCAAAATCTTAATTCCAATTCCAAATTAGGCGCTTTTGAGCGCCTAATTTACTATCTTGGGAAAAGTTTTCATATTGTTTTATATTTGTTAAATAAAGATCAATCTTTTCTCACAAATAGTAACAGTTTTTTTTTATATTATTTAATAATATTTAATCTTCAGAACATAGTTTTAGTAAAAACGACAACAGAGTAAAATTTGAGCTTCTTATACACTGATTAAAATGTATTTAGTACTGATTAAAATTAATTAGTTAAATATGCCTAAACATCAGACACGTAATATTACACATAATGTAGCGGAATTTAAATTTTTATTAACGTTGATTAATAAAAAACAAATAAAAAATCCTATTTTAACTCTACTTTACTTCCATTTTTAATTTAAAATAGTAACATTTGTGACACAATATTCATGCGTTTATGTGACTTTGGTCTTTATTGAATCTTAATCAAAAGTTAAAAAAATAATCAATTCATTACATCACTCACAAAAGAATATTTATCATCACTTGAAACTGCTATAAATTGCGATGTAAATGCAAGCGCCGTACATTACGGCGTGAGCGCCCACATTTTGCGAAATGGCTCTTAATCCGATGGTTTAAGATAACAACGGTTGGACGAGTTAAACCTGTATCCATTCATGACCCACGTGTGAATGGCAGTGGGCAAACATTTTAGTTTTTATGTTATTTCGCTGTTTGTTTTGACAGCTAAAAGCTTCGAGTTTATGTTGAACGTTTTGTTTGGGCGATGGATATGAATCAGTTAACTAATGGGTGTTTTCAACTTTACTAAAATTGCTACTCAACTACTCGTGGCAACCTCGGTACAAGTTTACAAACATACACGGTGAAAAAAATTTGGGACAATTTTTTTTTATGTTTGACCACTGTTTCACCTGATGGAAAGCGGTGTTGCGGCCGAAGATGTAGCATGTCTGTCTACCTTCTAGGCAAGCATATTCCATCTTCGGCCGCATCATCACTTTCCATTAGGAGAGATAGCGGTCACATGCTTGCCTATCAAAATTGCAGTTACTTCATTCTTTTTGGCAATGGGCAATTATTGGTAATTATTCTATTATGTAATAAAATCATAACTGACTATTCTTTAGTAACGCTTTATTAGTTTACAATTCAATAATTCACAATAATTAAAAGTTTTGGAAAGTAATACAAAATTCAAAATCTTTCATTCACGCGGAAGAAAAACTCCAAAGAAGCACTCATGAAAGTTAATGTCTTTTCTGCCAGATTCGCAAAATTACAGACATCTCGACAATAACATAGCAAGAAACACGGCGGCGCATTTTCAACCGACTTCAAAAAAGGAGGTTCTCAATTCGACTGTAAGTTTTTTTTTGTATGTATGTAACGCGATGTCTCCGCCAATTGTGAATCGATTTTGATGATTCTTTTTTTGTTTAGTAGAGGTGGTCCCATATAAAATTTATCAAAATTGGTCCAGGCAAAACCGAAATATAAGCGATGAAGTCGGATTTTTTAAGCTTTGCTTGCGTTTCAATTATTAATTTCTTTTTTGACACTCCTAATGACCAGGAATTATGTAAACCTAGGTGTATCTATGTTATGCAGTCGCCAGAAAGCGCTTGTACAGTTTACCTCCATTCATCCTTGTCACATTCGTTTTATAGAACTCTTCCTTTTAAAAAACTTTAAACACACCATTTTTCATATTCACGGCAGTAAACCTAACGTTAGTTGCAAAACTATTTCGTCTAAACTCTAAACCGATCACAGGTTATGTAGACCATAGGTTTCCAGGCGGCTAACTTCCTCATTTCACCCGTCATAACAAGGTGGGTCGTTTGAATCACTTGGAATGGAGGTCGAGGGCTCTTCAGTTCCCGCCAGGGTATGCCCTAGGTAACCGTAGTCCGTTACATTCTTTATTTACTTAGATGTTCTAACTAGTGTTAGCAATGAAGGAAAACGGTTTTGACGATCTGATAGCGGTATTTACTTTTTACGTAACTGATCCTGTTGGGTTTTTTTTTTTTGATCGAGCGAAGCGAAAACTCTTAGTTGACTTGGGTCGTTAAGTTTAAGGGAGCTGCCATACATGTAAGTGGGGAGCAAAAAATATTTTTTTATTTTTTTGTCTACCCATGTAGGATATCGTTGAAAAGGACTTGACAAGAAGAGCACAAAACCGGTTCTAAAAAATGTCTATGTTGGAAAATAACGATTTGGTAGTCCCTGTTTTTAGACCTATTTTGTCCCGGGGTCTATCTCAAAACGGCTTCACACTGAACGCTGAAACTTACGTATAATATCCTTTATATCCTGTACTTGAACAACAAATACAGAAATCAAACAATTATCATATGAAAGAAAAGTTACAAGCAAGTAACTTCAAATGTTTTTCTCTATGAGGCAAAATGTAGGCGCGAGATCTTAGTTCGGCGCGAACGACTAAATCGTAATCATTACTGATATTACAATATCATAGAAATGTAAAATATCGCATTTTTTTGCAATCTTTGTGAATTTATCTGAAGTCAGGTAATGTTTAATGCACTCCTGCAATATGGTAACTAAATGAAACGGGCTTGCTGAGAATAATACGAAAAAGAAAGTGACGTCACTCTTAATTTAATATGGAGACTTCTAAAAGCTAGTTTAAAAAAAAATGTTTATTGATTAAAAAAGTAGTCATTGTTCAGTGATGTCAAGACACTATTAATGTAGTAGACAATTTACTCGAACTTCTATTAGAGTTGTAGTTTTTTTTTTTTTTCACTATTATAGGTCACGATTGAGTGTTCTCTATTTTTGTTACAATCTAGCCAAGATTAGGCTAATAAGTAACTTAAATTTAACTTATTCTGCTAGATTTAAAATATCCAAGAATGTGTCCATTAACACTTTTCTTATTATCTCTATTAAGGCGAAGACACTTGGTTCATGTGTTCTTTTTGAGTAGCACTTATAAAACACTACATTACACTAATACACTAACACTAAACAAGTTCAAACGGTTTTGTTCTTTTAAGTCGTCTCACTATATACGTGTGATCGAGGAGCTGGATGGCCTCGACGTTCACATGATGGTGAAATCTATATTCATGAGCTTCTGCGTATTTTTTAATGATTTTGTTAACGAGCTCGATGAGTTGTAGAGTGAAAAAGAGAATCACGTATTTTTGTATGCTTTGCCTACTCTTATGCACGTTCTCGAAATATTAACGATTAATAATCCACCATTACAATGTAATATTAACACTCGATGAACAATTAAGTTTTGGTAAATAATACGAAATTGTCAATTTTTCACTTTAGCGGCATAACTCCCATCGTATACTACTAAGTACTATATACATTTTTTCAAGTCGTTCATTTCTTTTCCCTTAATCTGCAAATCTCTCGGATCTAACACTCTCAGCTGAAATTTGATTACAGATTACAAAGTACATCTAATTATGTAAGAAACAAAGGAAATAATCTGCTTAGTTATAAACTTTATAACAACTGCGGTACCATATATATCTGCTCCAATTCTAGTATTACATAAAAGAAATCGAAAGCTCGCCTAATCTAAGCAAATACTACAAGACCATACAAGTCCACTGACCACATTAACCGACGAACCAATTTGTCTTATGCCAAAATATTTACAGAACTGTCCCAGTGATATAACTCAAAATACCTAGCATTATTACATTGACTTAATGCATTATTATGATAAATGATCATATATTTATGGTCATACGTATTACTAATACCACTTATTATTTCGGGTATGGCAAACATTATACTCGTACCAATTGCGTTTCGGAAACATGCTTCCGCTTAGTTTTTATGATAGATAGGCAAGCATTTGACCACTATCTCATCTGATGGAAAGTGGAGATGCGACGGATAGACATGCTTGCCTGTAAGATACTTTTTCACTCTAGACTTGAAGAAACCCTAATTGCACCGTTAGGGCAACAAAGACACAAACAATGAGTGCCACTCCTTGTCTTCTCTGATGAGAAACGTAGAAGCAAATTGCTTCGAGCAAACTCATTTTCAGAAGGACATTATAAGACGTCGCTCAGCCTTACGTTGAGTTGCTCGGATACTTGGTCCGTCAATCTCTTTGAGCTGCGACCCCTGGATCTCATGCCGTCCACAATACAATACAATACAATACAAAAACTCTTTATTGACACCAAAATATAAATACAACTTACAGAGAAACTTATCAAGATAGGTACAATGGGCGGTCTTATCGCTAAGAGCGATCTCTTCCAGATAACCTTCCACCTTCCGGTTACCATCTATTTCTCTAGATTGTCAAATATATGAACTACCTGATTGCTTAGGTGGGTTCGCGTTCGCTTTCTAATTTCTATCGGATTCGATTCCCGGTGGGAACAAAAGTTTTCTCCCCAACAAATTGTGTTTCTGGTTCTGATTGCGTTTGTGATATGAATGTTTCCGGCACCCACGACACAAGTCACCGAACTTAGTGTGGGGCTGTGATTGTGAAAGCGTTTGTTTATTCTTTTTCTGGTTAACCACATCCAATACAATTCATATAAACTAAGTAAACATTGATGATGTTTCTTTAGCTACTATAAACAGAACAGCATCAACAAACATCCATCACGACCAAATGAAGTTATATCATCATCTCCAATTAAAAGGCTCGAAGACAGGCCATCATCGTTTTTAATACACATCTATTGGCCATCGCCCGGAGCAAGGAAAGGAAGTTCTTAATTTTGAGACATTTTTCATCAGTACCAACTACACCGACCTGTCATTATATCGCATAACATAGGTAATTGCTGGGTGGCCATTCGTAACTATTTAATTGGGTATATTCAGTGATGGATTCAGGATTATCGTTTGGGAGGGGCTTGACCCAGCTGAGGGTAGATTTTCCTGCCACTGTAGCAATAATTATCACGATACATGAACTAAATCCACTATTTGTTCCGCTTTTGTTTTCCTCCAACACAAGTTGGAGACCTTTTTAAAGCGGGTTTAGATCTGTTATTAAGATGCAATGGGCCTCACTGAGCGTCATGCATTTCTAGTAAATTGGTATGTAAATGTTTTTTATTGTATTGTGTGATCGTGTGTAGTTGTTTTTTTTGTTATGTTGTGTTATGTCAAAAACATTTTTTCCCATTTTTATTTTAAGTTTGGTGTTTTTTTTTTTCCTTTTTTTTGTAAACTTTTTTTTATATATTACTAGCTGTCCCGGCGACCTTCGTTCCGCCTAACAGTCAATGAATGTGCATATTTAGGAAGCCATACCCGGCAAGCGTTACAATGTCACGTGACTATATTATTACAACCTTCATGTTTATGTTTGCCTAGTACTTTACCAAATCCGAGTGACGTATGAGAAAATGGAAAGCATGTGGAAATGAAAAAAAAAATTTAAAGAAATGTACGTTCTTAAAAAGTATCCTATGTCCTTCTCCTGGCTCTAAACTACCTCCCTGCCAATTTTCAGCTAAATCGGTTCAGCCGTTCTTGAGTTATAAGTGGAGTAACTAACACGACTTTCTTTTATATATATAATAGATTCTTGATAACATTATGCTTCTAATAACTTCAACTGGTTGTGTTTATAGATGAACTTAGTGGAACAGGTCTAAAATATAAATTAACATTTAAGGGGGGTTAAGAGGCTAATCCCCTCCTACCTCCCCTGAATCCACCACTGGGTTTGTTAGAGTATATAACTTCGATTAGAGTTAATTTTATTGTTTTATATCTAGACATTACGTCTGTTGAACGATTTGTCAGGGTGGTCATTCAAGCAGTTTGATCGCTCAATGTTCAATCAACTGAGTTGTTGGGGCTTGAACCCGCATTATTGTGGATAACTCATAAACTACTGATCATATCTTGATCAGATTTAAATAGTAGCACATGGGAAGCACCAGCTTAATAATAAAAAAATAATCATCAAAAATGGGAACATCACTTAGAAAAAGTTTTGAAGTAACGCACACAAAAAAAAGTACAGTCGAATTGAGGACCTCCCTTTTTTTGAAGTCGGTTAAAGATCCACTCTACCCAAAGGTTGTATGGAAGAGATAGCTGTTAGCGATAAGACCACTGACTGTAACACTTTGTTTTGATTACATTTATTTATTTTTACGTATTATTTTTATACAATACAATACAATACAAAACTCTTTATTGAACACCAAAATACAAAAAGATACAAACTTATAACTACGAAATAAATATTATTAGGCAGTACAATGGGCGGTCTTATCGCATTCAGCGATTTCTACCAGACAACCTTTGTTGAAATACCATTTTTCATTTATAAAGAATATTCTTTTAGTTTGGTCCCAACTCCCATATAAATAATATCAAAAAAGTTTTTCAAAATAAAAAAAATGACTGGATAATATAATAGTGTCATTGAAGTAGAAAACATTTTTCACTTGATTTTTTCGCTTGAAGTGAAGCTTTTTATGGGAGGGCCTTGAAATTCTGATCCGCAACCTTTTTGTGTGACGAAAAGTAGTGGGGGTAAAAACTGTGATGAATAATTAAAATGTGTCCCTGTAATACAAAAGTTTCACTTCTGTCCTATCTTTACAACACAGGGTGTGTGTTGTGTTATTCAACCGACTTCAAAACATTGGTTTGAAAAAAAAAAAAAAACAGTTTACAAACAACATTAAAAAAAAACTAAGTTTTTTTTTTAATGTATGTTACGCGATATCTCCGCCAATTATGAATGGATTTTGTTGGTTCTTTTTGTTTGGTAGAGTATATTTCAGAGGTGATCTCATATATATTTTATCGAAATCGGTCAAGCCAAAACCGAAATATAAGCGATGAAGTCAGTTTTTTACCGACTTCCCAAAAAGGAGGAGGTACTCAAGTTGAATGTATTTCTTTTATATGTGTGTCATCTTATAGCTTTGTTCCACGTGAACCGATATTGAATTTTTTTTTTGTTATATAGATGTTGCTTTCTAATTGGTCCCATTAAAATTTAATCAAGATCTGACCAGTAGTGTAGTTCTTGAAATATCGTCAATAATGCTTGTTTAGTACATCTAATCTGATCAAAGTTTCGAAGATAAAGCGGTGAAGTGCTTAGCTTGCGTTTAATTATTTAGTAAGTATTGCCTATTTGTGTTTTTTAAGGCGGATTGTATATACGTCATGAAAGTGTATTATTCTATGTACATATATTCCGTTCAGCCTTCACTACTTAAAAGAACATTCAACATACCCTAGTACAAATAACATGGATTAACCTACATCAATAGTTAACATACAAAAGAGGCTAAAAGCTAACATAACCTTAATTCCCAAAAATCAATACCAATGATAATTCTTTCGACCTAACACAGTTACCCAAACACTCGCCGACACCAACTTACTCTCAGCTTACTTTCAAAATGTGTAGCGTGTGACTTTTTTAATTCCCATGTACCTATTTGTTACGTAAAAACAAAAACATAAGGTCCTACGCATATATGAGCTTTATCTCTTATAATTTGGGATAATTACTTATTTGATAACTTTGTAAATAAGATTTATTGGTCGTGGTTTTATTTGTTTACATATGTTTAAGTGTTCACGACTTTTATCGTGTGAAGTGCGATAAACGTAGAATTTCGCCAACATTGTTGAATGTTTAAGAAATCATATTGGGCTGTTTATTTCAAAACGAGTGTAATATAGTTTAAATGATTGTTACTTCTTACATTCATCGTATCGCTTCTACGTTGATCATCCGTACTGCGAAGGAAACGAGTAGGAAATAAAAAGGTCCAATCGTCACCACTGGGGACTCACGAAACTTTTTTTCCCCGCTCGTACCCAGTGGGGACGACCGGGAATAGTCCCTTCAACGCAATAATGCTTTATTTTCGGCCGCATCATCACTTTCCATTAGATGAGATAGTCAAATGCTAGCCAATCAAGCATAAAACGATAGTCACTTTGTTATGAAATTGGTGACTCCGTGAGATTTTTTTAACACTAAAGCGAAGCAAAATAGAGAGATACGTCTCATAGCCCTAAAAAATATTACCCTAATTGCAACATTAGTCGTTAAATACTTCCACGGAGCCTATTAGTTGTCTCTGTTGCGATCCTTTTTTTTGCAGGGCCTCATTCCCGTTTGAGTTTGAACTTCACCTAGAGTTGCAAGTTGGAGTTGCTCCGCCTCTTTCACTATGAGAAGTGCGCGGGAACACTGGACAACCTCGCGAGCCTGCGGTGCGGGAACACTGCACAACCTCGCCGAGCGGTGTCCCCGGAAACCGCCCAGCTCAACTTCATCATATATATATACCTACACAAAATCGAAAATGCGTTGTCGACTTTTACGGCAAATTTAGTTCAATACTTAAGTATGGTTCATAAAAAGAAGGTAACAACCATTACTTAACCCTATGACTTAACAGCTCTATTTGTCGTTAATTCATAACACTGAATTTTAATTGTAATGCAGTAACCCACTTCGACATTTTAGCCAATCAAATGATATAAAAGGGTATTATTTAATCTGTCTTAAGTAACAAATGATTGATGGGTGGTCCGTATCGAGGCCTCGTATCTGAGGCTTTCATATAATTTATGCTAATAAACATTATCATTGCTGTTTGTGTCTTTGATTCTTTTACACCGAATCGTAACAACCGAAAATTATTTGAAAAATTAGCCGTTTTCTTAATATAATTGATTGAGCGAAGTAAGATCTCTGAGTTGATTTGGGTGGTTCAGCCTTTGTCTATCCATCCGTCCGTCTGTCAGAGGCATCTAGCGTCTAAACTATACAAGCTAATAACTTCAAAATCTCATAGAATATGTAAAGCTATAGCCCAATACCAGAAATAGCAATCAATATGAAATAAATAAAATTATTAAGGGGGCACCCATAGACGTAAATGGGGGCAAAATTTGTTTTTAATTTTTCATCTACCCTCGTGGGGTATATCGTTGAAAGGGGCTTGGCAAGTAAAGTACGAAAGAGTTTTTAATAAACATCTATGTTGAAAAATAACAATATACCAAAGTCACCGTTTTAAGAGCTTCGTCCTAAGTTTATCTCAGAGCAGGCCTTCATATTTAAAGCTCATACTTACGTATAATATTTGTTATATCCTGTACCTAATAAATACAAACTTAAACAATTATTCAGTAAAAAAGTTATAAGCAAGTAGCCTCAAAAGTTTTTCTCTATTAGACAAAATGTAGGGACGAGATCTCATTTCAGCGCAAACGACTAGTAATAAATGCTTACACACTCACAGCCCCACACTAAGTTCAATGACTTGTGACGTGGGTGGGTAACCGGAAGCATTCCCATCACACACACAACCCGGACCACAAACATTTCCTGGATGAAAACTTGTTTCCCGGTACTCGAACCGCTGCTGCTTAGAGTCTTAATATGCAAAAACATGTACCTTTATACCCTAAAGAGGTTCATCTAGTACAAGATGCAATTATTTCGTACGCTTATATGTAATAGAAGCTATCAACTACAAAGCTTACAATTTCAATCGATACGAGAAGCATGTTATTATTTAACTTAATCGGACAGTCGGAAGCGGTCGTTTTTAACCGCTTATTTCTAAACAATTTTGATGCAACACATTATGATGATTTTGCATTCGTTTCGGTTTGATTAATTGTTTGTTACATCTAATCTATCTAATACCTTTATACGAGAAATTATTGTTCTTCTTATATATATATATATATATATATAGATATCCCTTTACGGTAAATGTTGATCTGACGCGACTTCACGCGAGCACTTTGTTGATCCAAAAATTCATGTTGATCCGGCGCCTTTTGTTGATCCAATATGCATCTTTGGTTACTAATGTGGCTCCGACCGGATCAACATCTACACTCATGGGACTGCTTACTAGCGTTCGCCGAAGTTGATCCGATATACAAATCCACCTTGCGATAGTTACGGAAAACGTTGATCCGATTTAAATAAGCCAATCAGAGCACAGCAAACGATAAGATTGGCTGAAAGCAGCCGCGACGTTGCCGTTTCGTATCTTTGTCCGTAACAAGCTACAGATTGAACGGATAACTTAACAATTCGACAACGCCACGACTTGTACCGAATTTATGGTGGTCAAATTGAATGCCAGCCCATATGAAAATAAATATGAACTAGAAATAACTACACATAAATGTAGTCGAGGAGCTTGGTACGATACCACCACCACCTCCGCTGCTTCCGCCTCCACCTCCATCATGCACAGACTCTGCTCTCCACCACTGTCTTCACCAACGGAGACAGTGGTGGAGATGGTGGAGGTTGGAGGATGGTTGGTGATGGTGGGGGGCTCCCCATAAGCGCAGAGAACCTCCACGTGGTGCCCCTGGAAACTGTCTGAACCCGGTAACGCAGGTGTTCAGACAGGCTAATACTCTGCCTCACAGTTGTTACGTGCGGTAACTGTGTACTGTGACGGGATGCCGAAATTGCGGGATGCGTCGGGGAGGTATGTAAAAGGCCCTTTTCAGGGCCCCTCCTCTGACCCTTCTACGGACCTCCTAGAGGCTCCTGTAGTAGAAAAAGGCCCTTCTCAGGGCCACTCCTACCCTCCTGTGGACCTCTTGGAGAGTTCAATGGAGGGTGTGGGAGTGTCGTCGGATATGTCCGAAGTAGACGTGGGGGAAGGTAGCCACCGAAAGCGGCCGTCTTCTTCGTTCTTTGTGCCCGGGCATTTGGACTCGGACACGGAGACCGAAGGGACGGCGGCCCCTAAGGTGCACACCGCTAAACGGGGGGGGAAAAGAAACGTCAAAGCGGGTCCTACAAGAAAGGACTTCGTCAGGAGTTCTCCGACGTTGTCAGACGGAGAGCTGGATGAGCTTCTGCGTACTAGACGGTACAAGAGGGGGTCAGCCGCTGTCGTCGCCGGTATTGCGACCGGCACCGAGAGCGAGTCTGAGGCCGGTGCAATTGTCGGAGACGTCAGCGCGCTGAACGCACAAGAGCTGAGGGCGCATGCGGGCGAAAGCCTCGCCTGCATTTTGGAGGTTGCCAAGAAGTCTGGCAACCTCAAAGGCGAGTTTGTGGGTCGCTTGAAACGATCTACATCGACCTTAAGAGAGGTTGTCGATGCATTGGCTAGCAGGAGCGAGGCGGAAGAGACGCGGCGGCTTAGAGCGGAGAACTCCCGCCTTCGCCTTGAGGTCGAGTCGCGCAAGGCGGAGGTAAAGGCGCTGCGTCGAGGTTTTACTGAAGCCAAGTCGGAGGCTGCAGCGGCCACCACAGCGGCAGCCGTCGCTGAGAAGCAGGCACCCCCCGCCCTTCAGCTGGGTTGCGAAATAGTGGAGGAGCTGAGACGGTCCTTGACCGTTACGTTCGGGCAAATGCTCAATGCCCGATTGGCGGGGGTTGAGGACCGGCTTCTGCCCGCCCCGACGGTCCGTCCACCTCTAAAGGCGGACGTTAAAAATGCCAGTAAGGCAGCGGCAGCCACCGCGCCACCCAAGCCGACTCATAAGCCAGCTCGCAATCCCGCCCACAATGTGGGCAAGAAGTCCGGTCAGGCAACACAGACTGTCGCCGCCCCTTTGGAGGTATCGGCTGCGGGTCCTGCGGCGGCATCCTCGATGGTGCCTCAGGCGGAGACCTGGGCGACAGTGGTGAGGAAGGGAAAAGGGAAAGGCAAGGGGAAGGGGAAGTCCTCCCTTCCTCATACCGCTCCTGTGGTTGCCCCTGCAGCGCGTGTTTTATCCGCGAAGGCAAAGCCGGTTCCGGCAGCCTCTACTGCTATGAAGGCCAAGGCGGTGCTGAGACCTCCAAAGTCCGCGGCTGTGGTTATGTCCCTCCTGCCTGAGGCCGCGGAGAAGGGGGTCACCTACAGTGCTGTGATGGACATGGCACAGGGGAAAATTGATCTCCAGGAGCTGGGCATTGACCGGCTTCGCTTCCGCCAGACGGCCACGGGAGCCAGGATGTTGGAGATTCCTGGCTCCCAAAATCAAGAGAAGGCTGATAGGCTCGCGGGAAAACTCCGCGATGTCCTGTCCGAGGTGGCAAACATCGCCAGGCCCGTTAAAACCGCTGACCTGAGGATAACGGGTTTGGATGATGCGGCTACCAAAGAGAAAGTGGCGGCTGCGGTAGCCAAGGCGGGAGACTGTGACGTCCGGCTGGTGAAGGCTGGAGAAATTCGTCCCGGTATAAGCGGCGTCGGCTCCGCCCTTGTGTCTTGCCCGACTTCAGCAGCCAAAGTGCTGCTAGAAAAGGGCAGGCTTTTAGTGGGGTGGAGCTCAGTGCGCGTGGTGGCACTGGCGGCGCGTCCCATGCGCTGCTTCAAGTGTATGGGTCTGGGACATACGCGCGCCCAGTGTCCAGCGGCCACTGACAGGGGAGACCTCTGTTTTCGTTGTGGTGGCACAGGCCATCGGGCAGCCAGCTGTAGGAAGGCCGAGCCTCGCTGCGCGATATGCGCGGAGTCGGGGCGGCCTTCCGGACATGTAATGGGGGCACGCAATTGCGCCCCTCCAAAGACGAAGGGAAAGGCCACTGGGACCCAGGCCCTCCCCGCGACAACCAGCCGGGCTAACCCTGAGGTTGCATGCCAATCTGCGTGCGAGGAGGTTGTGATGTCTGATTGAACTGATGGATCAGGTCCGGCATCACAACTTCCTCCAGACTAATCTGAACCACTGCGCTAGGGCACAAGACCTGCTAATGCAGAGCATGGCGCAGTGGCAAATAGATGTAGCTGTCGCGGCGGAGCCGTACTTTGTTCCCTCCCATTCCTGCTGGGTTGGGGATCTGGATGGTTCCGTTGCCTTAATAAGACGGGCGGGTGGTGGTCCCCCTCTCTCAGTCGAAGAGAGGGGTTCAGGGTACGTCGTGGGAAAATGGGGAGAATACGCCGTTGTTGGCACGTATTTCTCTCCCAATAAAACCGTCGCGGAGCTGGAGGCCTTCCTGGACCTCCTGGCCGCGGCGGTAAGAAGGCAAGTGCCACGGCAGGTCCTTCTTCTGGGAGACCTTAACGCTAAGGCCCGGGATTGGGGCAATCCGTCTACTGACTCTCGCGGTGCGACGGTCAGGGAATGGACGGTCGCCTCAGGACTGACCCTGCTGAATAGAGGGTCGGTCCACACGTGCGTGCGGTGGAACGGAGGGTCCGTGGTGGACGTGTCATTCGCCACCCCGTCTGTCGCGGCACGTGTCCGGGCCTGGAGGGTCATGTCGGAGGTGGAGACTCTCTCGGACCACAAATATATAAGGTTTGAGATCTCTACCTCCGACAGCCAGGGTGGGTTTCAGTGCGTGGTGCGGGCGGATTTTCCGCGCTGGACGGTAAGTCGCCCCGATGCCGAACTGGCGAAAGAGGCGGCCATCGTCCAGTCGTGGCTTGCTGCCCCCTTACAGCCGGATGTGGATGTTGCGGCGGGCCGTTTCCGCGAAGCGGTGACGGCCGTTTGCGACACGGCCATGCCGAGGTCCCGGAGCCGTCCCGACCACCTAGAGGTGTTTTGGTGGAGCTCGGAAATTTCTGATCTCCGAGCTGTCTGCTCGAGAGCGCGGCGGCCCTATACCCGATGCAGGAAGCGGCGTCGGGGCCGTCCCGATGATCAGATGTCGGCTGATGAGCTGGCTGCTGAGCTCCGGCTTTACGGTAAATACCGTGAAGCTAAGCGGGAGTTGCAGCTAGCTATTGGCCAGGCCAAATCTCAGGCTTGGGACGAAGCCCTGAAGGGGCTAGACAGGGACCCTTGGGGGCGTCCGTACAGGGCTGCCCGGAAAAAGTTCCGGGGCCAGACGCCCCCCATCGCGGAGTCCCTGGAGCCAGAGCTTCTAGGCAGGGTGCTGGGTGGGCTCTTCCCCGAAAGCAGCCCTCACCAAGTACCACCGATGATGGCGCCTTCCCCCCTGGAGGAGTTTGACCCGGCTTCTATTCCACCTTTGTCAGAGGTGGAGATGGAGACTGCGGTCGGGCGTCTGCGGGGGAAAAGGACGGCGCCGGGCCCAGACGGCATTCCAGGACGGGTCCTAGGAATCGCCCTAGGAGAGATAGGTGACCAGCTTCGGGAACTGTTTGACGCATGCCTCTCGTCAGGACGGTTCCCGAAGGTGTGGAAAGACGGTCGACTGTGCCTGCTGCGGAAGGAGGGTCGACCCTTCGACTCGCCTTCCGGATACAGGCCAATAGTATTGCTGGATGATACGGGTAAGCTATTAGAGAGAGTCGTGGCTTCCCGTGTCATCCGGCACCTAGAGGGTACTGGGCCTGGGCTTTCAGCGGCCCAGTATGGGTTCAGAGCGGGGCGGTCTACAATAGACGCCCTGCTTTGGCTTAAGGAGTGGACGCAGGACGCGGTCAGAGAGGGGGAAAAGGCGTTGGCTGTCTCACTTGATATAGCTAACGCCTTCAACAGCCTCCCGCACGGAGCAATACAGGAGGCGCTCCGCTATCACGGAGTGCCCTTGTATCTGCGGAGGCTGTTGGCGGACTACCTCCACGATCGCGAGATCCTGGTGGTAGGACGCGACGGTTTGAGGCGCCGTCGCGTCTCCTGCGGGGTTCCACAGGGGTCGGTACTGGGCCCACTCCTGTGGAATATAGGCTACGACTGGGTGCTTCGCGGCACGCTTCCCGCAAATATGCGGGTCGCATGCTATGCGGATGACACCCTTGTCGTAGCCAGGGGGAGGGACCTCAAGGAAGTGGTGCGGTTGGCCACAGTGGGTACAACTCTCGTGGTCGATCGCATACGCACTCTAGGGCTGGAGGTCGCCCTCTCCAAGACCGAGGCCCTATTGTTCCATGGGCCTCGGGGGGGACCCCCTCCAGGTACGCGCATAGAGCTGGACGGGGTCCCGGTCCCGGTTGGGACCCAGATGAAATATCTGGGTCTCATCCTGGACGGAAGGTGGGCTTTTGGGGCCCACTTTTCCCAGTTGGCCCCGAGAGTCGTGGGTGCCGCAGCCGCCCTGGGAAGGCTGCTGCCAAATGTGGGCGAGTCTCTCGGTATTTTATCGGATACATTTCGGAGAGTGTGCAACGGAATTACACAATATAATTCCCCCATCCCCATTCTATTATCGGACATCGAGACAGTCTCTTAAGCGACACCGCTATATGGTAGATATTCCACAAATGCGGACGACGCGTTTTGCCTCCACATTCATTATGCGGACTACAAAGGAGTGGAATTCCTTGCCTGAGTCTGTGTTTTCTGATAAATACAATATGGGAGTCTGTAAGTCACGAGTGAATAGACATCTTCTAGGCAAACTAGGCGACCGCATCGTCACTTACCATCAGGTGAGATGGCGGTCAAACGTTTGCCTATCTAGAATAAAAAAAAAAAAAGGCTCCAACAATTTTCATGAAATTTCGTATGAAGGAGGTTTCGGGGGCGATATATCGATCTAGCTAGGTTTCATTTTTAGAAAACGTCTTATTTGAGCTTTACTTGTTATCTGTACTTAATAGTTTACTGGTGGAGCGCAGTGGAATAAATGTACTGGTTTATATTATTTTAATTAAAAGTCAGAAAAAGTGCTCGTGGAGCAGTGTCTACTATTTTGTGGAGCGCAATGGCATAACCCGTTTTAACAAGCAATGCTCGGTCATCCAGGTACTTATAAATGATATGCGTGGTTGATCTGAATTTTGTGTTTGTTGCAACGTCCTTATTAGTTGTTATTTTGTCATATAGAAATAGTATAGTGACACTCGTAGCGTGGTCCGCCTGGTCAATCTTATCTGATTGACAAGGTCAAGCAAGTTCAGTCAGACCAGTGCTGGGCACGCGAAGCTGTCGGTAAAGGTTGTTAGTTGTAAGACAACAGTCGTTAAGCGGCGCCCTAAAATACCTGACACTAGGATACTAGACTACTATACGACAAACAAGCAAGCAAGCATAATTATGGACATTTAGTCTAATTTCTCAACACGCCAGCAGCAGCGTGTACAAGGTCAAGTCAGAGAAAAAAAAGCACGAAAAAAAAGATGTATATCTTTAGTAAATAATTCCAAAAAATCCTTTATAATACTTTAACTATGAAAAGTAAAAAATACATAAAGTAAACAACAACAACAATTTCACACTCACAGCCCCACACTAAGTTCAATGGCTTGTGTCGGGGGCACCGGCAATATTCACACATCACACACGTTTGTGAGTGATGTGTGAAATCTGTTTCTGGTTCTTGGTATGATTAAGCAATCACTCCACCAGAACCAGGGACAGATTTCCCTTGGGGAGAAAACTTGCGTTTGCCTCAGGAATTGAAACCGATACTCGCTGCTTAGAAGGCGAACGCACACACCAACATAAACACAAACGCTTTCACTCTCACAGCCCCACCCTAAGTTCGATGACTTATGTCGTGGTAACCGGAAACATTCACATCACATTCACAATCAGAACCAGAAACACAAATTTTCCTTGAATTAAAACTTTGTGTTCCCGTCGGGAATCAAACCCGATACCCGAGAAGGCGAACGCGCACCCAACTAAGCCAACGGACAGTTCAATCATTACATTTTGGAGTGTCGGGACCCATTATTCAAATTCTCCTTATTCTATGTTTTTAAAAGCAAATACTGACACAGATCGTAAGTACTACTTACCTCTTTTTAAAGCATTGGAAATGATAATAAATTCCACCTTTCAACGATGAATGTTGCATTAGCCACTTATCGCTATAAAAAAAACCAATAAAATAAATTAATTTGTGAGTCTGACAGACTAACAATGCACGATCAATCAATAACAATGTGTAATCTTAACTGTGACAAATGCTAACTGGTGTGGCCAATCATTTTATTGGGATATGAGATAGAAAGGCTTTTTAATGTCAAGTGGTTGAGATAACCTGTCGCCTATAAATCATTTGAATAAACGATAAGGAGCTATTCAAATATGCGAAACGTTATTGGATAACAAAGTTACCCCTAAGGAACCCCGCATACGCCACACAAATTTTATAAAAACATACTAATTTTATTCTAAAAAGTTTTAATTACCACGACCCATAGATAAACTTTTTGGCGTTGTTGGTATTGTATAATTTTCCAAAACCTGTGATTCTTTGAGTGTTAAAGTGTAACAATGGTGGTTTATTTACTGTTAATACTAAGTAAACGTTAATTAGTGTAGGTAAATCATACAAACTTGAAAACCATGATTTTCGCTTTCGCTCCAAAACTTCAATAAAAGTTCTAGTAAAGGTTCTACCACTTTACTAAGGCATGACTTGACTACGATTGGACCTTGCCTCTATTACGTTACTTGTGACTAGGACTTTTAATTTTTAATACACTTGAAATATATTATTACTTGATACTGGCGAAATGCACATAATTGCGAAGCCAAATAAAAATAAACTTTTTGCAATATCTTACGTGGTTTCAATCGTTTATCGACGTAGGTGGACCTCAATCGGTAGGCTAACCCAACTGGTTTTCTTATTGTGTAGAACTTTCGTAATTATATTAATCTTAATTGAAAAACCGTGTATTATATAGTGCTTATTAACATTATTGTAACATTATTGTTTTATGTAACGTACAGTCGTATGTGTAATCATTCAGGATGCTTCTTCTTTTTATGCCCGATAGGCAAGGCTGCAATCTCACCTGATGGAAAGTGATGATGCGGCTGAAGATGTAGCATGCTTGCCTAGAAGATACCTATTCTCTCTTGACTTGAAGAATCTAAGATTAAAGCGTTCGGGGAACAAAGACGAGATATAAAAACAAGCTTCTACTTTTTTTTTATAAATAAGATATAGGTAAAAACCTTTTGAGTTCTAATATCTCCCTACGGGCCAATTACCTATATTTCTTAAACTAAACTAAAACTATATACAGCAAATAACTAAGTTACCTACAAGACATCGAGCTTATAGGTAAATTAAGTGCTCAAGCCCACTACCAATTATCTAAGCTTCTAATTAGATAATTGTAAATGATGTGGTGATGTATAAATAATAATAATATATTTATCGGAGATATCGCGTAACGAACATACAAAAAACATACACTTGACTTCTCCTTTTTTGAAGTCGGTTGAAAACAAAAGTAGAACAAATATATTAAAATGCGGTAATAAAAGTAATTAAAAATAATATTATATGGGAAGGACGGGATATTTACTATGAATTTTATTAGTTAACGATATTTTTTTTACCGACTTCCCAAAAGGAGGAGGTACTCAAGTCGACTGTATTTTGTTTTTTTTTTATGTGTTACCTTAAAACTTTGTTCCACGTGAACCGATTTTTATTTATTTTTTGTTTGAAAGATGATGCTTTCCAGGTTCCACTTAAATTTGATCAAGATCTGATCTCTAGTTTTTGAGTTATCGTCAATAATGCGTGTTTAGTACATCTGATCTGAACAACGTTCCGAAGATAAAGCGGTGAAGTCGGTTTTTTTTAACCTTTGCTTGCGTTTAATTATTTATTTTTATGATTTTCAGATTTATTTATGTAGCAAGAGTGGCAATATTATCTGTAGCTCGTGTGTTTAAGATCACATTTAATAAGGCCATATTTTACAATATATTTTATCGTAACACTCTGTGTTAATTATCCTACTAATATTATAAATCCGAAAGTTTGTGTGTAAGTGTGTAAGTATGTTTGTTCCCTCTTCACGCTTTAACGGCTGAACGGATTTGAATGAAATTTGGAATGTACATAGATTATACCTTAGATTAGCACAAAGGCTACTTTTTAACTTGATAATAGCCGGCGAAGCCGCGGGGCACGGCTAGTAGAACTATAATATAAGCATTAGCCAATTTATAGTAAACCAGGTCATATAAGTAGAGTTGCTAATAGTGATCCATCATCAGCGATTCGTAATAACATACAAATATTATATACAGGTTATGAAAATAAATCCATTGGCTATATTTGAACCTAGCTAACGTTACGTGTATCATCCGTACAGTGATGTTGTACCATTGTCCTTGAAAATTAAATGAATTAGGTGATACTTTTCGAAAATCCAGAATCATTAAGTATTTATTATATTTAGTGTAAATCCTGATTAGTTTGTTAGGCTTCAAGCAAGATGCAAGCAAGTTATTGGGGTGCGAATGTTAGTATAAGTGTCGCGGAAACACCGCCAAAGCCTCTGCTCTCGCCGAACCCGGATCGACATGTTTCGCCGAAACATCGAACATTCAAATAACGTCGGTTGTGAATTCGGTTTTTAAGCTTTGCTTGCGTTTAATTTTATTAGTTAAGTACATGTCAACAACAACAAGTCAACTCATGAAGAAGCCGAGCACCGATTGTTCCGAAACTAGTCTCGTAACTATGCGAAAAATCGTTAGATCCATACTAATATTATAAAAAGGTAAAGTTTGTTTGTTTGTTTGAAAGAAAATACATTTATTCGAGACAACACGCGTTTGTTTGTATGTAAAAGGTAAGCTCTGAAACTTCTGATCCTATTCTGAAAATTCTTTCACTAATAAATAGCTACACTATCCCTGAGTGTCATAGACTATGTTTTGTTAGGATAAAAGTTACTCCTTACAAAATTTTCAAACCGTTAATATTAATAACAAAAAACATAAAAAATTATATGTTTTAATAGACCATTAAACGCTCAAACATTCATACGAGTATATACGATTACTTCGAGAAAATTCCGTAACTACTCAAGCCTAGGTAATTAAACTGTAATTAATTATATTAAACGAAATAAAGCCTATGAAATGGCATTCCTGACCTACACCTACTTTCTTCAGGGTAAAAGTGGCATCAAGTTTATTAAATTAAATGACCACATGGAATTGGATATGGATACTTAAGCTATCATTAGATTACCTTCTTATCTTAACTGGATACGTGTGAAAACAATCAGTGGCCGTGACCACTGGCCACAATATCTAAGTGAAATTAGTGAAAATGTCGTTAGTTATTGTGGCTCCAGTATATATATATATATGTATATACATATATTTTTATGCATAATAGGCAAGCATTTGACTACTATCTCACCTGATGGAAAGTGACGATGCGGCCGAAGATGTAACATGCTTGCCTAGAAGATACCTATTCACTCTTGACTTGAAGACTCCCAGATTATACCCCTCGGGGAACAATGACGCAGGCAATGAATTCCACTCCTTCGCAGTACGGATGATGAACGTAGAAGCAAAACACTTCGAGCGAACTGGAGGTATGTCAAACATAAATGGATGACTTTTGACAGTTTGTCTGGTTGTTAGATGGTAAAATGGGCATGGTGGAATTAATTCATGTAATTCCTTATATGTTTCCGTACCTATATGTTTACAGAATGCCACTTAAGATCAAAAGTGAGATGTCTTAGTTAACTTGGGTAGTTCAGCACATTATCCGTCCGTCCGTCTGTCTGTCAAAAGCATCTATCATCAAAACTATACAAGCAAATAACTTAAAATTCTCAGAGAATATGTAAATCTGTGGCCCAAAGCAAAAAATGATAACTAAAATGATATACTTAAATGAAAATGTTAAGTGGGAACTCAGTATTATTGAAAAAATCTGCCCGTGCGTGCCCATTAAAAAGAGCTTTGCAAGTTGAGAACAAAGATGTTTTAAAATAATTGAACAAAAGCAAAGCTTGAATAATTTTAATTAAACGCAAGTAAAGCTTAAAAAAAAACTGACTTCACCGCTTTACCTTAGGAACTTTAATCAGATTAGATGAAACGCAAACGATTAAACACGCATTTTTGATGATATTTCAAGAACTACTGATCAGATCTTGATCAAATTTAAATGGGACCAATTGAAGAGCAACATATTTCACGGTTCACGTGGTTATGAGCTACGAATAAAAAAAAAAGAAAATACAGTACCTCCTCTAACTAAGCGAAACGCTTCGTGCGAATGGTCGGTATTTTTACCATTAGCGGATGCCGCATTGCCGTCTGTCTAGATGTTCGGTAGTAGAACGGTGATGCGGGAATAAGATTGTGCAATTCCTTTGAACACTCTCCGTAGTGCAATTTGTAGAAAATTGAGAGGCTTGCTACTTTTCGCCGATGATCGAGACTCTGTAGTCGAGACTCAACTAATTCATAGCTATTGATGAGTCTCTTAGCTCGTCGTTCAATAGATTCCAAAGCCTCCAGCTGGTACCTAGCCGATCCATCCCAAAGGTGGCCACAGTACTCCATACAAGACCGAACTTGAGCTTGGTATAAGTTAAGCAGTTGACCTGGTGTGAAATACCGCCTAACTTTCGATAGAATGCCTAGCTTCTTTGCAGCAGTCTTGGCTTTGGATTCTATGCACGACCCGAAGTTAAGAGTAGAAGTGAGCGTAACGCCCAAAAGCTCGAGCTTAGTGCTGATTGGAATCGATACATCCGCGAATGTTGGAGACAGTTGAAACGGGCTCTTTTTTGAGGAAAATAGACACGCCTGTGTTTTTGCTGCATTAAACTTGACCAAGTTAGCATTACCCCACTCGGAAACAGCTTTCAAGGTCAAGCTTAGTCTGTCCACCATGGCTTCTCTCTGGTGTTGGATGGTGACACTACTGGCACGGGCATCACATTGGTAACTTGTGATTATGGTACTGTCGTCTGCATATCCGAAAATGCCGGGCTTAAGCAGATCGTCAATATGAAGCAGGAATAATGTGGCCGACAGAACGGACCCCTGAGGTACATGGCATGGTAGCTCTGAATGCGAATCCTGAGGTCGTGGGTTCGATTTCTAACCATGGCAAACATTTGTGTGACGAACACGAATATTTGCTTTGTGTCTTGGTCTTAAACAACTACCTAATTATCTATGTATTTCTCAGGCCTCCATTCCTAGTACAGTAGGCTTTGCCTAGTTTGAGATCAGGGACTACATAAATGAAATGTCCAGGATATTTATTTATTTTATTTCATTTTAGTAAGTACCTAAAAAGACCAAACATACCTACATACCTATTTACAAAATTTCAGAAGTTTTGATTCCAGCTCAATCAAAATAATATAACACTTGCACTAAGTTTCGTAGCTGTAATCGATACGTGTTAATGTGATTTAGACCGGGAGACCGGATTAGGATTAAGACCGCATCGAATAAAACGCTTTAAACGCTTTCACAATCACAGCCCCACACTAAGTTCGATGACTTGTGTCGTGGGTGCCGGCAACATTCACATCACACACACAAATACAACCAGAATCAGAAACACAAATTTTCCTTGGGGAGAAAACTTGTGTTCCCGCCGGGAATCGAACCCGATAGTTGGGTGGCGTTTGCCTTCTAAGCCCCTGCATAGAAGGCAAACGCCACCCAACTAAGCCAACGAGCAGTTCACAACAGCCCCGCTTGTCCTCACGCGTTCCCCCTACTGCACTGCACTCCAGTGCATCCACCACTACCTCCGCTGCCTCCACCTCCACCATCACCAACCATCCTCCAACCTCCACCATCTCCACCACTGTCTCCGTTGGTGAAGACAGTGGTGGAGGTGGAGAGCAGAGTCTGTGCATGATGGAGGTGGAGGCGGAAGCAGCGGAGGTGGTGGTGGTATCGTACCAAGCTCCTCGACTACATTTATGTGTAGTTATTTCTAGTTCATATTTATTTTCATATGGGCTGGCATTCAATTTGACCACCATAAATTCGGTACAAGTCGTGGCGTTGGCGAATTGTTAAGTTATCCGTTCAATCTGTAGCTTGTGACGGACAAAGATACGAAACGGCAACGTCGCGGCTGCTTTCAGCCAATCTTATCGTTTGCCGTGCTCTGATTGGCTTATTTAAATCGGATCAACGTTTTCCGTAACTATCGCAAGGTGGATTTGTATATCGGATCAACTTCGGCGAACGCTAGTAAGCAGTCCCGTGAGTGTAGATGTTGATCCGGTCGGAGCCACATTAGTAACCAAAGATGCATATTGGATCAACAAAAGGCGCCGGATCAACATGAATTTTTGGATCAACAAAGTGCTCGCGTGAAGTCGCGTCAGATCAACATTTACCGTAAAGGGATATCTATATATATATATATATATATATATAAATATATATTTGTATAATCGGAATCTCGGAAACGGGCTCAGGGCATCGTCGCATGGTGGCGAGTCTCTCGGTATTTTATCGGATACATTTCGGAGAGTGTGCAACGGAATTACACAATATAATTCCCCCATCCCCATTCTATTATCGGACATCGAGACAGTCTCTTAAGCGACACCGCTATATGGTAGATATTCCACAAATGCGGACGACGCGTTTTGCCTCCACATTCATTATGCGGACTACAAAGGAGTGGAATTCCTTGCCTGAGTCTGTGTTTTCTGATAAATACAATATGGGAGTCTGTAAGTCACGAGTGAATAGACATCTTCTAGGCAAACTAGGCGACCGCATCGTCACTTACCATCAGGTGAGATGGCGGTCAAACGTTTGCCTATCGAGAATAAAAAAAAAAAAACGGCTCCAACAATTTTCATGAAATTTCGTATGAAGGAGGTTTCGGGGGCGATATATCGATCTAGCTAGGTTTCATTTTTAGAAAACGTCTTATTTGAGCTTTACTTGTTATCTGTACTTAATAGTTTACTGGTGGAGCGCAGTGGAATAAATGTACTGGTTTATATTATTTTAATTAAAAGTCAGAAAAAGTGCTCGTGGAGCAGTGTCTACTATTTTGTGGAGCGCAATGGCATAACCCGTTTTAACAAGCAATGCTCGGTCATCCAGGTACTTATAAATGATATGCGTGGTTGATCTGAATTTTGTGTTTGTTGCAACGTCCTTATTAGTTGTTATTTTGTCATATAGAAATAGTATAGTGACACTCGTAGCGTGGTCCGCCTGGTCGATCTTATCTGATTGACAAGGTCAAGCAAGTTCAGTCAGACCAGTGCTGGGCACGCGAAGCTGTCGGTAAAGGTTGTTAGTTGTAAGACAACAGTCGTTAAGCGGCGCCCTAAAATACCTGACACTAGGATACTAGACTACTATACGACAAACAAGCAAGCAAGCATAATTATGGACATTTAGTCTAATTTCTCAACACGCCAGCAGCAGCGTGTACAAGGTCAAGTCAGAGAAAAAAAAGCACGAAAAAAAAGATGTATATCTTTAGTAAATAATTCCAAAAAATCCTTTATAATACTTTAACTATGAAAAGTAAAAAATACATAAAGTAAACAACAACAACAATTTCACACTCACAGCCCCACACTAAGTTCAATGGCTTGTGTCGGGGGCACCGGCAATATTCACACATCACACACGTTTGTGAGTGATGTGTGAAATCTGTTTCTGGTTCTTGGTATGATTAAGCAATCACTCCACCAGAACCAGGGACAGATTTCCCTTGGGGAGAAAACTTGCGTTTGCCTCAGGAATTGAAACCGATACTCGCTGCTTAGAAGGCGAACGCACACACCAACATAAACACAAACGCTTTCACTCTCACAGCCCCACCCTAAGTTCGATGACTTATGTCGTGGTAACCGGAAACATTCACATCACATTCACAATCAGAACCAGAAACACAAATTTTCCTTGAATTAAAACTTTGTGTTCCCGTCGGGAATCAAACCCGATACCCGAGAAGGCGAACGCGCACCCAACTAAGCCAACGGACAGTTCAATCATTACATTTTGGAGTGTCGGGACCCATTATTCAAATTCTCCTTATTCTATGTTTTTAAAAGCAAATACTGACACAGATCGTAAGTACTACTTACCTCTTTTTAAAGCATTGGAAATGATAATAAATTCCACCTTTCAACGATGAATGTTGCATTAGCCACTTATGGCTATAAAAAAAACCAATAAAATAAATTAATTTGTGAGTCTGACAGACTAACAATGCACGATCAATCAATAACAATGTGTAATCTTAACTGTGACAAATGCTAACTGGTGTGGCCAATCATTTTATTGGGATATGAGATAGAAAGGCTTTTTAATGTCAAGTGGTTGAGATAACCTGTCGCCTATAAATCATTTGAATAAACGATAAGGAGCTATTCAAATATGCGAAACGTTATTGGATAACAAAGTTACCCCTAAGGAACCCCGCATACGCCACACAAATTTTATAAAAACATACTAATTTTATTCTAAAAAGTTTTAATTACCACGACCCATAGATAAACTTTTTGGCGTTGTTGGTATTGTATAATTTTCCAAAACCTGTGATTCTTTGAGTGTTAAAGTGTAACAATGGTGGTTTATTTACTGTTAATACTAAGTAAACGTTAATTAGTGTAGGTAAATCATACAAACTTGAAAACCATGATTTTCGCTTTCGCTCCAAAACTTCAATAAAAGTTCTAGTAAAGGTTCTACCACTTTACTAAGGCATGACTTGACTACGATTGGACCTTGCCTCTATTACGTTACTTGTGACTAGGACTTTTAATTTTTAATACACTTGAAATATATTATTACTTGATACTGGCGAAATGCACATAATTGCGAAGCCAAATAAAAATAAACTTTTTGCAATATCTTACGTGGTTTCAATCGTTTATCGACGTAGGTGGACCTCAATCGGTAGGCTAACCCAACTGGTTTTCTTATTGTGTAGAACTTTCGTAATTATATTAATCTTAATTGAAAAACCGTGTATTATATAGTGCTTATTAACATTATTGTAACATTATTGTTTTATGTAACGTACAGTCGTATGTGTAATCATTCAGGATGCTTCTTCTTTTTATGCCCGATAGGCAAGGCTGCAATCTCACCTGATGGAAAGTGATGATGCGGCTGAAGATGTAGCATGCTTGCCTAGAAGATACCTATTCTCTCTTGACTTGAAGAATCTAAGATTAAAGCGTTCGGGGAACAAAGACGAGATATAAAAACAAGCTTCTACTTTTTTTTTATAAATAAGATATAGGTAAAAACCTTTTGAGTTCTAATATCTCCCTACGGGCCAATTACCTATATTTCTTAAACTAAACTAAAACTATATACAGCAAATAACTAAGTTACCTACAAGACATCGAGCTTATAGGTAAATTAAGTGCTCAAGCCCACTACCAATTATCTAAGCTTCTAATTAGATAATTGTAAATGATGTGGTGATGTATAAATAATAATAATATATTTATCGGAGATATCGCGTAACGAACATACAAAAAACATACACTTGACTTCTCCTTTTTTGAAGTCGGTTGAAAACAAAAGTAGAACAAATATATTAAAATGCGGTAATAAAAGTAATTAAAAATAATATTATATGGGAAGGACGGGATATTTACTATGAATTTTATTAGTTAACGATATTTTTTTTACCGACTTCCCAAAAGGAGGAGGTACTCAAGTCGACTGTATTTTGTTTTTTTTTTATGTGTTACCTTAAAACTTTGTTCCACGTGAACCGATTTTTATTTATTTTTTGTTTGAAAGATGATGCTTTCCAGGTTCCACTTAAATTTGATCAAGATCTGATCTCTAGTTTTTGAGTTATCGTCAATAATGCGTGTTTAGTACATCTGATCTGAACAACGTTCCGAAGATAAAGCGGTGAAGTCGGTTTTTTTTAACCTTTGCTTGCGTTTAATTATTTATTTTTATGATTTTCAGATTTATTTATGTAGCAAGAGTGGCAATATTATCTGTAGCTCGTGTGTTTAAGATCACATTTAATAAGGCCATATTTTACAATATATTTTATCGTAACACTCTGTGTTAATTATCCTACTAATATTATAAATCCGAAAGTTTGTGTGTAAGTGTGTAAGTATGTTTGTTCCCTCTTCACGCTTTAACGGCTGAACGGATTTGAATGAAATTTGGAATGTACATAGATTATACCTTAGATTAGCACAAAGGCTACTTTTTAACTTGATAATAGCCGGCGAAGCCGCGGGGCACGGCTAGTAGAACTATAATATAAGCATTAGCCAATTTATAGTAAACCAGGTCATATAAGTAGAGTTGCTAATAGTGATCCATCATCAGCGATTCGTAATAACATACAAATATTATATACAGGTTATGAAAATAAATCCATTGGCTATATTTGAACCTAGCTAACGTTACGTGTATCATCCGTACAGTGATGTTGTACCATTGTCCTTGAAAATTAAATGAATTAGGTGATACTTTTCGAAAATCCAGAATCATTAAGTATTTATTATATTTAGTGTAAATCCTGATTAGTTTGTTAGGCTTCAAGCAAGATGCAAGCAAGTTATTGGGGTGCGAATGTTAGTATAAGTGTCGCGGAAACACCGCCAAAGCCTCTGCTCTCGCCGAACCCGGATCGACATGTTTCGCCGAAACATCGAACATTCAAATAACGTCGGTTGTGAATTCGGTTTTTAAGCTTTGCTTGCGTTTAATTTTATTAGTTAAGTACATGTCAACAACAACAAGTCAACTCATGAAGAAGCCGAGCACCGATTGTTCCGAAACTAGTCTCGTAACTATGCGAAAAATCGTTAGATCCATACTAATATTATAAAAAGGTAAAGTTTGTTTGTTTGTTTGAAAGAAAATACATTTATTCGAGACAACACGCGTTTGTTTGTATGTAAAAGGTAAGCTCTGAAACTTCTGATCCTATTCTGAAAATTCTTTCACTAATAAATAGCTACACTATCCCTGAGTGTCATAGACTATGTTTTGTTAGGATAAAAGTTACTCCTTACAAAATTTTCAAACCGTTAATATTAATAACAAAAAACATAAAAAATTATATGTTTTAATAGACCATTAAACGCTCAAACATTCATACGAGTATATACGATTACTTCGAGAAAATTCCGTAACTACTCAAGCCTAGGTAATTAAACTGTAATTAATTATATTAAACGAAATAAAGCCTATGAAATGGCATTCCTGACCTACACCTACTTTCTTCAGGGTAAAAGTGGCATCAAGTTTATTAAATTAAATGACCACATGGAATTGGATATGGATACTTAAGCTATCATTAGATTACCTTCTTATCTTAACTGGATACGTGTGAAAACAATCAGTGGCCGTGACCACTGGCCACAATATCTAAGTGAAATTAGTGAAAATGTCGTTATTTATTGTGGCTCCAGTATATATATATATATATTTTATGCATAATAGGCAAGCATTTGGCTACTATCTCACGTGATGGAAAGTGACTATGCGGCCGAAGATGTAACATGCTTGCCTAGAAGATACAAAAATACGTGTTTAATCGTTTAATTAGATTATTTAGATAAACGCTCAAATAAGATAACGCTCTTGATCAAATTTAAATGGGACCAATTGGAAAGCAACATCTTTCAAAAAAAAAAAAAAAAAATCGTTTCGCGTGGTTATGAGGTACGTATAAAAAAAAGAAAATACAGTACCTCCTCCTTTTTTGTGAAGTCGGTAGAAAAACCGAATTCATCGCTTATATTTAGGTTTTGGCTTGACCGATTTCGACAAAATTTATATGGTATACCACCTCTGAAGTATACTCTACCAAACAAAAAAAACCATCAAAATTGATCCATAATTAGCGGAGATATCGCGTAACATACATACAAAAAAAAAACATACAGTCGAATTGAGAACCACCTTTATTAAAGTCGGTTGAAAACCATGCTACTACTAAAACTCCTTGTCTCCGAGCTAGCGTCTGAATGTTTTTTGTTTTTTTTACAATAATGCCTCGTATTTATCGATCTTACTCAATTAAGGTCTGAGGTATGATCTAAGCTTGGTTCATAAAATCATAATACAACAAAATAAAACTAATATATAGAAAGACGGTAGTTTTACATAACATTCCATTTGCACAATGGCCTTGTTACTGACGTTTAATTGAATATCTCTTTGTATTGATATCGAGATAGTAATAATTACATCAATCATTTTATGAACATAAATAAATCCATTTAGGTACATCTGTTATGTAATGATAGACACATAACTTATCATTGGGTGTGTGTTAGTATTGCCATTCCAGATGGACAATGCCGGCGTGAAGGGCACGAAGCTCGGTGGTGGAAAAAAATGGGCTTGAGCACTTGAGCTGCCTTTTAGTTTGACAGCTTGTAGTGAAGCTAGTAGTTCCACTGTGGTTCCTAGAGACAAATTTATATTTCTTAAAAATAAGAAATGAAAGTCGACAAACTGTCAAAATTCAAAATCGTTTATTCACACGGGCCCCAAAGAGGCACTCGTGAAAGTTAATGACTCTACTGCCAGAGTCGCAAAATTAATGCCTGTGTTAAGTGGGGTATCATTGAGTAGTATTTAAAAATCTTTTTACTTTTGCCATTTTGAATGACCGTTTAGGATCTATAACGAGTTAAAGTTGTTAACATAATCGATACGATAAAGCTGTGATGAGATTTTTATATAATCGCATAAAAAGATTTATTAAACATAACCATAAACGCGTTCACACTCACATCCCCACACTAAGTTCGATGACTTGTATCGTGGGTGCCGGAAACATTCACATCATACACACAATCACAACCAGAGCCAGAGACAAACATTTTCTTTGAAGAGAAAATTTGTGTTCCCCAGGGAATCGAACCCTGCTTAGAAGGCGAACGTACGACAAAATAAGCCAACGGGCAGCTCAAATTATTATTAACCAAAAAGTGTAACTAAAGGAAGTTCACTTTTTAGGCAGTAGGGGTTTTTTATCTTCTACCTAATTCACAAAAAAGGAGGAGGTACTCAATTCGACTTCATTTTTTTTTTGTGTGTTACCTCATATCTTCTTTCCACGTGAACAGATTTTGTTTTTTTTTTTTTTTTAAGTTGTTCCCATATTAATTTGATCAAGATCTGATCAGTAATTTTTGAGTTTACGTCGATAATGCGTGTTTAATACATTTACTCTGATCAACGTTTCGAAGATAAAGCGTCGAAGTCGGTTTTTTTAAGCTTTGCTTGCGTTTAATTATTTAGTATATTGAATTGGTTTGAAATTTGTAAAAAGAAAACTCATTTACTAAATATAATAAAATGAATTTGACTTAACATTGTGTGACGCAAACTCTACTAGTATAACGATAGTAAGATACGATGTAAGTACTAAAATGTATCACTAAATGATACAAATAGCTACTACAGCAGAATTGTCTGCGAAGGCATCCGTCTAACAATCAAATTTACATAAGGCAACGAATACCTTACAATTATTGTCAAGTATTGTCTCCAAATCATTTAAAAACCTTGAAAAGTCGAAACAAACAAATCTGGCCCACGGCCGTTCTCCATGGAAACTGAATATTTCCGATTGGATCCAGTTTCACCTTCCAATCCAATCCCACCATGGATAAACCGGCATAGTTAACTTTGTCTTCAATTGAATGTACAAAACAATAGATGTAGCGTTAGGCAGTCAAATATTGTGAGGAGTAGGTATGTAAAATACCTACTTAAATCAGGCGTGTATTTCTTTGTAATGTTACTAATTGATGTTTTAATTATACTCACAATACTTGTTCTAAGAGACCACTGCAGCGCTTCCAAAACGGCAAAATTTTTAGCAGCATTAGGTACTCTTATTAAAATTAATAAATGCTTGCCGTAATCCAGCATCGTAATCCAGCGTAGGAACGCTGGATTACACTGCTAGTCCACTTAGCTAACTATTTCTTAAATACCAGAAAACTCTCAGACTCTGACTCTTATAACCCTTAGTTCATTTTAATACTCTGTTAATTTTACGTAATAATTAAGATGATATATTCTGTACAATCTAGTAATTTCTAACAAAATCTTTAAGATAGTGCTTTGGCTTACTTTTTTATCTAACTAAATAATAGTTAGTAGTTTAAACTGCACTGTCCCAAAAAGCAGCTAAAAATGCTGCGATAAATCCTTATATATATATATATATATATATGTATATAATGGCCCCATTAAATGCATAATATTATAGGATCCAGTACTCCGGATTCACTTAATCCAGACTAAATGACGTGTCAATCAAGATTAAATTGCGCAATCGATCTTGTCGAATTAAATTGTTACCAATGAAAAGTATTGCTCTTTTCGCCGTGTTTTCGTGGCATGAATCTGAAGGGGTTTTTGTAATCCAAGTCAACAACAGAAGATAATTATTATTCCCATAAACCGGCATCCGGATGGATCCATATTAGAGATGACCATAAATGTTTTTTTTGCATCAATTTATGAGCTTTGACCGACGCGACGACAGTCGGACTATTTTCACCTTACAATTTTTTTTATTAAAGTGGGATTGTCGCTTATATTTCATCTTGTCGCCTATGTTCCGTTGACACTTTTGAGCACGGATTCGGAATCCAAGTATTGGAAGATCGATTGTACACGTCAAAGAAACGAAGTTATTTTATCTGATATCTTTATGATATCTTTTTTCTGATCAGTGTTCTTACAAAACTCTGAAAATTATATCCTAGCTTTTATTTGCGCCGTGGTCATCCCAATACCATAAATTATCATTCTTAGGTTCATATATCTTGAGATAACCTTATTTTTATAGTGTGTGCATCGAGTTCGTATCATACAAAAACCTGAGGCGTCTTTAGATCCGGTACGTCGTTATAGCAATAATGTATGTACAGTCAGCTGCAATTATACAATATACAACAGACACATGTATTTTTAACCGACTTAAAAAAGGTGGTGGTTCTCAATTCGATTGTATTGTTTTGTGTGTTACCTCATAACTTTTTAAGGTGATCCGATTTTGAATATTCTTTTTTTAAAGCTGGTGCTTCCCACGTGGTTCTATTTAAATTTGATCAAGGTCTTTATCAGTATAGTATATGAATAATTCTAAATAAATCGTATTTAATTCATTTAATCCGACCGTGGGTACCGAAGGTAAAGCGGCGGTTTATAAAGCTTTGCTTGCGATTAAATTATTAAACGGCTCATCCATCATTCCATTTATTCAAGGCCTTTTTTCACAGGTTTAGAGTCAGGCCTGTAGCCTGTGATCCATGGATCAAGCCGGCCTTCAGAAAATTCAGAACCCCATGTACTACGTCTCCGATAATTCAATAATGAATGCCCCACATTTCAATATTGTTTTCGCAGCGCCCGACCTAAATATATACAATGTGTAACAGAAAGGTGTGGAATACCTATTCAAGTCACACATCTAGCTAAATGTATGGAGTCTAACAGGAACTTCTGCATTCGCGGCTGCACCATTAACATTGAGCTATGAGGAATTAAAGTGTCTAAAAAATTATGTCATTTGCAACCCTATTTCATCAGCTACCGTTCTACACCACATAGCCTTTGGACCTAGACGTCTGACAGTAGTGGCCATAACAAAGGTCAAGGTCACGCGCCACAGAGGTAATCGTAGGGCTGGCAAAAAAAAAGTTTTCTAATTTTTGTACAGAACAAATATCTCCGATTGCTGCATATGTAACTGTAGGGTTGTCAAAAGTATTTTAAAAATATTTTTTTTTATTTTTGTACGGAAATATTTTTGTCCGATTTCGACTTTCTTTTTCTGGCAGACGATTCCTGGCACGATACACACACACACCACCAAGTATTATTACCCCTTTTTGTTACAGGTTGTATATATATATATTATATATACATACCATATTCGCTTATAGCAATATTTACAATTATATTATTGAGCAGCAGCAGCTGCAGCTGCCTGTATATATACTTTCGCCTGGCAATAAGTCAATGAACAATCAGCACTTGACTTTGAGCGGGAAATCCATCGGCGTACCTTTCGAACCTTCGGTCATAGATGATGATAGAGAGTTGACAGATGAAATGAGGTATTGTATTTAGATATATTTTTTTGTTTTGAACTGCTTGTTGGTTTAAATGGGGTCTACGTTCGCATTATAAGCAGCGGGTGTTAGGTACGATTCCCGGTGGGAACACAAGTTTGAAACAAACACTCGCTGCTTAATAGAAGGCTATTTTTTTTATTTGGTAGAGAATACTTCAGAGGTGGTCCCATATACATTTTATCGAAATCGGTCAAGCCAAAACCGAAATATAAGCGATGAAATCGTTTTTTTTAAGCTTTGCTTGCGTTTCAATTATGTCAGCATTGATCAAAAATTGTTGGTAATCATCTGATTAGCATATATTAACTTATAGTTGATATTTCTGGAGATGATATTATTATTATTAATTTGCGGCCAGACACTACCAGTAGAGTCGATAGTTCACCTCATTCAAGTAAGTCAAGGAACTGCCCATTGATTTAATTGGGTAAACGTGCGCTTTCTAAGCAGGGGTATCAGGTTCGATTCCCGGCGGGAGCAGAAGTTTTTTCCCCAAGGCAAAGTGTTTCTGGTTCTGGTTGTGATTGTGTGTGTGATGTGAATGTTACCGGCACCCACGACACAAGAACTAAGTTTGGGGCGGTAGTTACCTAGTGACCTTACGGTAGCAATGAATTAATAATATAATATGTAACTATGTAATATGCCACTGCAAGTAAGTTGTAGAGGTTGTACGTAACTTCCAAAACATATACAAACAAAATTACATGTTTCATAAGAAGACACATAATTATATACCTCCGTAAACGTCTACTTAAAGAAACTATGTAGTAATAGGCAGCGAGTCACGTTGGTTACACTTATAATGGCTTCATTTTACTCATACATTATAATAATAATAATGATAGTTTTAATGTTAGCTATGGAATGAGAAGGTATGGAATTATGGTTTACTATCTGCGCCCCACGGTTTTACCCGCGTAAGTCCCGAACCCGCGGGAATTTTAGGATCAAAAGTAGCCTGTGTGTTAATCTATGGTATCAGCTACATCCGTACCAAATTTCATCAAAATTGGTCCAGCCGTTTGAGCGCGAAGAAGTAACAAACATATAACACACACTCAAAAACTTTCGCCTTAATAATATTAGTGTGAAGTGTGATAGAATAAAATATATAGTACAAATAAATATTTTTTTTAACAATAGTAGTGTTATAAACACAGCCGTCTAACAATCTTAGCACCAAAAACATGGTATCATAATTAAACGCAAGCAACGCTTAAAAAACTGACTTCAACGCTTATATTTCGGTTTTGGCTTGACCGATTTCCATAAAATTTATATGGAACCATCTCTGAAGTATACTCTACCAATCAAAAAAAGAATCATCAAACATACAAAAAAAACATACAGTCGAATTCCTCCTTCACTTTTGAAGTCGGTTGACTGGACCATGATTTGTTCTTTTGATTTTGACTTTGGACACAGTCATGATAATGAATAAGTCGCAGTCACCAGTGACTATGACTAGATATATGAACTACCTAACGTGTAACCTATTCATTACCTACTTAACACAAAAAAAATATAAATGTTTTTATGAGAAAACCGGGTCTTATTTTGCGCTTTTATTTTCAATATAAACACGGCCGTTGCAACCCTACCGAAACGTCGACGTTAGTCAAAATTTTATTTTGAAAATAAAAGCGCGGAAAGTGATCTTCTCATAAAAACATCGTTTTCTCATAAACGATTGAAGTTTACGAGAGCTTAAACAATTCTACTAGTTAAATGCACATAGATGGAAAATCTTAGCTAATCTTTCTCATTGAATTTCAAGTACCTACGTACTGTATGTTTCTTCGAAACAATTCATCACTCAGTTAATGGCAGCCATAATGGTTCAATCTGTTAGATCATACATTATTTCACTTTCTGTTTCCAATTTATTTAACAACTCCGCTATTACCTCTTTATATTATATCTAAATACTGTTTGATGTCCGCAACTGATATTTAAATTAATTACGCTCATTTTAATAACTGATCTAAATATTTAAATCTACGGTATAATACTTTATAGTTTAATTAATTAACGATAGAATATTGATTTTAATTAAATTTGAGATGTAGTTAGCGTACGAGAGAAAGTTATGGAGTAATTTAGATTTTTATCGTTGGTTTATGTCAGTTTTGTAACTGGTGATGGGTCGGTTATATTCTTTTATTATTATGTTATGATGCTAAATGGCAATGATGTTAAATATAAACTTTTAAATTTTTTTCTTTGACAATGAAGCTATAAACATGAAACACATAAGTATCGATTGAACAGGCGGATTTTTCCTCGATTACCTAACCCTGTTGCGAAAAGTTTAAATTAGATTTTTAGGCAGATCCTTAGTGTTTTTCTTAATTTTCTTTTTTCAAATCTAAACATCTATTGAAGCGAATCTAAAACAAAAAAAAACAAATCGGTCGAGCCAATTTCGAGATATCAAACGCATGGGCTGATTTTGATGATTCTTACGTCAATATACGGTTATGTTAAATAATAAAAAAACACTATAGCGACAACCAGACGCCATATTATGAAAGACAACAAAATAAATAGACCAAATCTTTAGGTATTATTTAATATTTATTCAGTTTGAATTACCATTTCGGATCTATAACAACAATAATAAGTTGGTAAGCAGCCATTCTCATTAAACATTCAATACTTATAACTAAGCTGTGATAAAGTTCTACGTACTAGGTTCGCTGGGGAAATGCCGCCAGAATAATTGACATATTGCCATCTCCTTATACATTTAACTGCCTGATAGTGTCGAGTTTACACGTTGATTCCCGAGGTTATACGTCGAGGTTACACGTTGATGGGAACACAGGTTCTCTCCCCAAGGAAAATTTACGTTCTGGGTGCTTGTGTGTGATTACAATGTTTCCGGCACCCACGATACAATTCGACGAACGTAGTGGAGCTGTGGGTGTGAAAGCATTTATTTGATGGATCGAATTCCGCTCTAAGCGATATCTTTCCTTTCTAATTTTACTAAAATAGTTTGATGTTAAATGAACATATTATGCATATTATGCATTCATCCAGCTTCTGATCTTTGCTGATAACGAAGGGCAGCTTTATGAGCAGTTAAATAGTTATTATTATTTGAGTAGGTACTTACATTACATATCTATAATGTAGCGTAATGTAGGTAGAAATTGATTATGGAAGTCGTATGGAAGTAATGGGAATATCATAGAATGATCATGCAGCGGTAAAACTTTAGTACATTCGTGGCTCAAGAGACCGCCTTCAATTACATAATAAAATAATAAGTAGATACAGATTTGAATCGAAATAGAAGAGTATTTTTCTCATCTTTGGGTTGGTTCCGATAGATATCAACTTCAGGCACTAGAGACCATTAAGCGAAGAGCCAAGATACTCTAACAATGATAAGCTGACTGAGGTTTTTTTTTAATCATAGTGATGAAGTGACAGATGTAGTCTCGTGTAACCTACTCCAATTCACAAAACTTATGAATTTGAGATATGTTTTTTTCGTGAGCAATGGGTACATATTCAGTGGATTTTCTAAATATGTTCTTCCTTACTAACCAGACAATTACAAATACAACAAAAACAATCAGCCAAATCGGTCAAGCTTTTCTCAAGTTTCAATCTTTCATAGATTTTATTTATATATCACTCTAACATTTCCACATTAACAGTCCAAAGATTTGCATTGTGGGTGCATAAAACATTTACATATCACACATTAAAGCACATCTTCTTTAGGAAGAAAATCAGTGCAGTTAAGTACTCAAATCGTGCTTTTCAACTTTTGAATGAAATTAACGACGAGTTCTGCTCATCATAAACTTTTTTGCGACAACAATGGGGCCGCATTACGGAATTTTTAACTTTAAGGCAGCAATTTTCGACTTAAATGGTTTTTTTTGAGGACGACATAACAGTGCATACCAAGCTTTTACAATGTGTGCAAATTGTCAAGAGAGTATAGTGACAACATCATACTTAAAACTGTGGCAGAAGATCTGCGCGCGCCAGTGCTGAGGCATTTCGTGTGAAGTTTGACAGACGTTGGAGATACTCAATCCTCTAGTTACCCATCGCACAGAATTCTTCTCAAGTACTGGATAAGTAAAAAAGTCTAATTTATTATAAGCTTTTATTAGCAGATAATTCGAAATTCACGTACAGACAGGTATTTCTATAATTGTTAACCATATCGGGCTCCGAAGAAGGCTTTCCTAGTTTGGGGCCCCAAGCTTCAAAATCGTACTATATTATGTCTTTCTTTGTCAAATGTTCATTTAGTTTTTCCAATCCTTTTGTCTATCTGTCGGTCTGTAATGAAATATTGTAAGCTAAATTAGACCCACTTCCCAATGACCGATGTGACTCAAAGTTGTTGATGTGACTCAAACTTATGTATCTTCGGTGACACTATAATGATATGATACCATAGAGCTGGTCTGATGATATATACGGAAGATGGCCATAGGAACTTCTGAACTAAATAAGATAAACCAATCTAGCTTGGGCTTGTTTTTTTAGTCCATTTTTATTTAAAACTGGTTAAAGCTAAATTAAATAACTTTGTAAAGTACCTTTTACTTGTATTTAGGTACTATCATAAATTTAAGTTCTATTTTAGTAACAAATGGATTCATTATTTACGAAATAAATGCATTTTGATTTGATTAGATACTGAACAAAACCTTTCTGGTTAGGGGTAGCAAAAACTTTTAATTGATGGAGCGAAACCAGGTCTATAGGACTTGGGTGGTGTAAAACTGTGACTCAATTCCAAAAATGGCGATTAAAGTGGGTTCATGTAAATATTTCTGGCATCAACAAAGTCTTCGAACTTAACGTGGGTCTGTGCGTGCGAAATCGATTTTTATCTTGTATGTTTTTTTTAATTAGCAACTATAATCCGAAGCGCCTGTATGAAATATATTATCAAGATATTCTAAGTGTGCTTGTTTTGTATCTACACTCATCGTGAAATTGGAGAAAACACGACATTGTTTGGCGTGAATCTGGTCAGAATAAAACAATAAAGGAATATCACGTAATTTTACAACCGACTTCCAGGAAATAAAAACACTGCAATTAATCTCATAAATCTGATAACAACTGAAGGCACAATAAAGAGGAACTTAGCGCGCCGGCATACAGTGCATGGGAACACTTGCGTCACAGCTTGTTAGACGCCATTTTGTTATCTACGGTCTATGAAGAAGGTTTCTCGAGGAGTTTTGGCGCGAAAGTAAAAAAATGGCGTTGTTGATTTTGTATATTTTTCCAAAACCTGTGACTCTAGTGTCAATGTGTAATAATGGTGGATTATTAACCGTTAATACTGAGTTAATGTGTTTAAGTGTAAGCAAGTCATACAAAGATGAAAAACGTGATTTTTGCCATCGCTCCAAAACTCCAATAGAAGTTCTAGTAAAGTTTCTAACACTTTACTAGGACATGACTTGACTATGACTGGACCTTGAATCTTGTACTTGACAGTGACTGTTACTTGTGACCAGGACTTTTAATATGAAATACACTTGACACTGGCTAAATGTACAAGATTGCAAACCCAAAATAAAAAAAAGGTTTCTCGATTGCATGATTTGTTTGAAGAATCAGAAAGTTTGCTGCAGGGAAGAGGAATCGATCGCAAATAATACTAGGCAGAGCAGCGCAAAAGGCGCAAATATGGAAACCTTGGCAGTGGTTACATATTTGAGCCGTTTGGTGTTGAGACACTGGGTCCGTGGGGACCGGGAGCTCATTCTATTTTCAAAAATCTATCAGAGCGCCTGGTTGAAGCGACGCGTGATCAAAATGCTGGCACTTATTTGGCTCAACGTATTAGCATTGCAATTCAGAGAGGCAATGCCGCCAGCATGATGGGAACGCTACCCACTGGTAGTGGGCTTGAACACTTGAGTTACCTATAAGCTCGACGTCTTGTAGGTAACTTAGTTCTTTGCTGTACATAGTTTTAGTTTAGTTTTAGGAAATATAGGCAATTGGCCCGTAGATTAGACTGTAAAAAAAAAAAAAAAAAAAACTAGTAAGTAGTTCAAATCTATTTTGGATAATAACAATTTGATAGGACACCAAAGACACTGTTTTTGAAGTGAAACTTCTTATGGGATGGCTTTGGAATTCTGATCCACTACAAAAAAAAAACTATTAGAAACTATTTAAAATGAAACCATGAATTGATCGCAACAGATATAAAACTAATAGTTCGCCCCAAACAGTGACCTCGCGCCTACATTTTCCTTATAGAAAAAACTGTTAATTGCTTATAAATTTACAATTAAATTGTTTGATTTTTGTATTTGTTGTTCAGTACAGTACAGAAGTGTAACGAATATTATACGTTAGTTTCAGCTTTAAATGACAAGATAAGTTAAAAAACAGTAACTTTTTTTTTTTAGTTAGTTAAAGTTAGTTTTTTTTAACTTAGTTTTGGCTTCGCAATCTTGTGCATTTAGCAAGTGTCAAGTGATAATATATTTCAAGTGTATTTCATATTATAGGTCCTAGTCACAAGTCACAGTCAAAGTCAAGTAAAAGAGTCAAGGTCCAGTCGTAGTCAAGTCATGCCCTAGTATAGTTTTATATTTATGTATGTGTATTGTACTTTTTATCTTATATTTTATTTATGTATGATAATATTATGTATTTATATTTTGGTATATTTGTTGTATGTTGTGTGTATATATGTAAGTATAGTTTAAATCATAAATAATAGATAATAGCCCTTATACTGCACTACCACGAATTTTTCTGCACCTTCTCGGTTGACTGGCAGAAAATGCTGTATTAGAATTAAGTCCTCCGTGTACATATGTATTGTGCAAAAGAATAAATAAAAAAAAAAAAAAAAAAATAAAGTGGTAGAAACTTTACTAGAACTTCTATTGGAGTTTTGGAGCGAAGGTGAAAATCACGTTTTTCAACTTTGTATGATTTGCCTACACTTATGCACGTTCACTAAGTATTAACGGTTAATAATCCACCATTATTACACATTAACACTCGAAGAATCACAGGTTTTGGAAAATTTTACAAAATCAACAACGCCATTTTTTCACTTTCTCGGCAAAACTCCAAACAGTAACTTTGCTGTCCTACCAAATTGAAATTTTCTAACATATATTTTTTTAAATAGCACTCTTTATTTTTTTTATGTAGAGTACGAAAACTTTAAATAAATATAGGCTACTCTATATTTTTTTACAGGTTTCGTACTCTACTTGTAAAGATCTTTACAACCTCGTAAGTATTTTTAAATCCTTTTCATCGCCGTTATTGGCTTTGGGCCACAGTTTTTACATATTCTGTAATCATTGTAAGTTATTCGCTTGTAATGTTTGGACGCTAATATGCCTAAATACCTCTGACAGACGGACGGACAAAATGCTGAACCATCCAAGTCAACTTATAGACCTCTCTTCGCTCGGTCAATGAGTCTGGAGGGTGTGTTCGCCATGCTTTAAGCAAGACCTGACTAGCCAGACAAAAAGACCTTAAGTCTTATAAACAAAGGTTCAAATTGCTTGTCTCGTTGTTAAGAACAAAAGACAATAAAGATGGTCTCATTTTGACAACTAACAAGGCGTTGTATTTATCGTTGTATGGGAACTTGCGTCACAGACACAGGAAGTGTGAATGAAACCTAATCGGATCTGATAGAATCTGACAGGTTATGTCATTTCGATTGGGACATGCAGAGGTTAGTGGTCAGTGCGTGTAAGGCCTTTTACTTGTTAACACTTTGGGGAAAGTGTGTATATTATTTGCATATATAGGACCCACATTTCGTGACTCCATATTAGTTATATCTGTCATCTCTGTAGTATCTTTTTTAAGCTTGATAGGTAATCGTCTCTGAACTGCCCGCTGGTTAACTTTAAAGCGGATTAACTTAACTTTTTTAAGTAGCGTGTATCGGGTTCGATTCCCGGTGGAAACACAAGTGTTTTTTTTAAGTGAAATTTCCAACCTCCTTAAGAAAATTCATGTACAAAAATACGCATTTTTTTTTTTAAGTATTACCATATATTTTAGAACTTTCTCGTTCTAACTTATCTTACAGCCAATAAAGGGCTTACAATTTACAATAGAATATCTATTATTTAACAGAAAGTAAATTTCTTAATTACAGCATGAATAAAAATTACAAAGTGTAAAAAGTATTTAAAATTCACAAAATACTATTATTATACCTTGGTAGGAAAATTTCGTTTCTACCGGACCAGGTACCAGGGTCGCGTCACGAAAACGCTTCACCCCCGTTACGTCACACTGATGCCATTTTTTAGTAGTAGCAGAAACATTGCCCTTGGCGGGAAAATTGGTTTTCTGCCGGACCAGGTACCAGAGTCGCAGAAAGTGCAGCAAGTGGAGTCAACACGTAACAACTGCGCGTCAAGAAAAGGTTTGACCCTAGTTACATCACGCAAAACTCTTTTAACACGTCCTATTGAAACAATAGCAACAGTTGTGTTGAACAAAACAAACGCCTTGATGTATATTGATGAAATTTTTTAGTTAGTAGCAGAAACATTGCCCTTGGCGGGAAAATTACGTTTCTGCCGGACCAAGAACCCGGGCTGCAGAAAGTGCAAAAAGTGGAGTTAAAATGTAACAACAGCGCGTCAAGAAAAGGCCTGACCCTAGTTACATCACGCAAAACTCTTTTACACGTCCTATTGAAACAATAGCAACAGTTGTGTTGCACATAACAAACGCCTTGATGTATATTGATGACATTTTGGCTCAGAAAGCGATAGGATGTGTCAAAGATCGTGAGGTCGTTCCATTATGGAAAGTTAGGATCGAGATGGACCGAGAACAAGCATACGATTCGTGTTTACAAGATGGAAATGTCATATAAATAACATATAAACAAAGCATACCCGTGCTAAGTTCATAGATATACCTAGCCATAGAATATAATTATTAACAGTATAAATCCAAAAGCTTGTGTATGTGGGGGTGAGAATAATGATATGTTTGAATTAAGGTATCTTTGTAGAGGCTAGAGGTACCTATAGATTCTATTTTTTGTATGTAGATACTGGACACTAAAATACAAAGACATATTTTATTATCTATGTTGGAATAAGTTACACATTGGTGCCGATTCTGTTGTCCAGAATTAGACTAAACTAGCCTAAAATTAGTTTTAGTCCTGCTTTAGTTCAAAACCTATTCAGAAAATGCGAGATTAGACTAAAATTAAGTTTGACAGGACTAAGTTAGTTTAGTTACCCAATTTAGTGAAAATGACCAAATTCATAAGAATTTGGTCAAAACATGTATGTCAGAATAATCTGATATCCTACATGTTTTTTTAGTCCTGTCATTGCAACTTTTAAATTAAGTTCAACGTAAAATCAGAATAGCGTTTAGGTATTCCTTGACTAAAATTAGTTTATTTTTAGTTTAGTTTACGTTAGTTCGGTGCTCAATAGAATTAGCACCATTATATCTCCCAACGAACATAAGAGGGGTGTTATAAGTTTGTAGTGTTATTATTAACGTGAACGTGGATGAGGTGGATGAGTGTAGGCAAATTTCACTTTCGCTTCTATAGTCATTGTCAATATCAAAATCGTTTATTCACATGGGCCCCAAAGAGGCACTCGTAAAAGTTAATGACTATACTGCCAGATTCGCAAAATTACAGCTATCTCGAGAAGAACCGAAGAACTCGGCGACGCATTATTTTTTTTAATAATTCCTTAACACTAATACATAAGTATATTAACCTAGGTATATCTATATTATGTAGTCGCTAGGAAGCGCTTGTGTAGGTTGCCTCCATGCATCCTTGTCATTAATGTAGTCAAGCTTTCTTAATTATTGCAGTTTTGTTACAAATTTGAACTTTCCAAGTGGTAATTCAGTTATAATTTTAGGAATTTTATTGAAAAATCTAACCCCATTTGCCATAAAAGAGTCATAAGTTCTAGTAAAGTCCATGGACTTGACTACGACCAGACCATGACTCCTTTACTTGACTGTGACTTGCGACTAGGACAATATTTATGAAATATCATGTATACTTGATAATTTTAATTACTTGACACTTGGCAAATTAAAAAGAGAGAAAAAAAACAAAATGAAACATGTGTGTGTTCACAGAAACCCATTCAAAGATTATAAACACCGTGTAAGCTCGGCCCATTGGTCATCGTTAATAGGTTCGTTAACATTTGAGTGGCACCTTCACACGTTTGTAACTATTTCAAATCCATTTAAGCCATATACAGTACTTTGTGATTTTTGTGAATCTACGAAATGTTTATGATTATTGGCGAAGATCGTTTATCTATATATGTTTATTTATATATATATATGTATATATTATTTTTGTACTACGCGATTAGGTACTTCTAGTTTTGGCAAAGCCGAGGTGTTTTTCAAGATTCCGTACCTTAAAAGTAAAAAGGGACGTTATAGGATTACTTTGTTTTCAGTGTAGAACCTATTTTAACCGACTTCACAAAAGTAGGTTCTCAATTCGTGTTGTATTTTCTTGTTTGTTACCTCAGGGCTCCGTCCTTTATAAGCCTATTTAGAAAATTATTTTAATTCAAAGGATATATATTATATAATCAGACTGTTCTCATACATATTTTATCAAATTCGGTTTAGTTGTTTGTAATATCATGTATATAGGTATGTAGGTATATGACCATTTGAACCCTAACGATTCAAAATTGATTACCAACCGTACTCACTTTAATTTTGAATATTTATAATAATGCTGTGATATACAAATTCTTATATACTTAATTGCATAATAGATCTTATTCTTATATTTTTTATTGTACACACATCACACCTCATTTACAATAAGGCCATAACAAAAGATGTACAAATCTTATTAACAAAAACATTGAAATAAAAATGGGATCTCACTTTTTACGCAGGGTTTTGATTTTTTGTATATTGACTTGTTTTCAACTCTCTTAATGTACCTACTTAAGGTGAAGTAGGCTCCAAATTGGAAGATTCATCCTCACGAATATTAAAGATTTGACCTTTAAAAACGGTCGACTAACAGCATTTTTATATTTGTAATAAATGTTCACAAAATATTTTATTCGGATATGTTCAGCGATACACGATTAAATAAATATGGCTCGAAAGAAAAACAATTTTAACTTTACTAAAAAACACCAAATTTCCCGTTCCCGTCAGTGGAATGAATCAACTTTATTCTGTTTCTATAAAAGATATTTTTTACAAAAAATATTGGGTGTAATCCCAACAAACATTCAAACCTCGTTATGAACTCAAGATTTTTGTAAAAGGGTAAGATTAATTTTAAAAAATATATGAATGCGCGCACGCTGCCTATGCAGGCAATTCTACAAGGCTACAGTTTGGCTCCAGTCCGCCAACCCGATACCAAGTCGCATTAATGCTCGTTTTCTTGATACACCTCGTACCTTAACGTAAATGAGGTACGTACTAACTGTCATAAATGACATAACAGCGATTGTGTCAGAGACACATGCTATCCGATAATTAATCTGTGGTCCAATTGAGCTCGCACGAAGCGCCCGCCGGTGCGTGTGCGCAATATTATCTATGACGTTCACGAACACCGTATATAGAACGTGTAAAGAATTGAGATGATTTCTATGATATATGATCGTCATCAGCGTGGCTCTTGGGTTTAATAAATAGCGAATATCGGTCATCTTACTAAGTACCTGAGTGACCCAGTCTTTATCTAGGTCATAAATGGGACGACGCGGCTCCTCAAAAGCGCCTAGAGTAGAGAAATGCTAGATAGCATCTCAAGTGAAAGTGAAGATGCGACCGAAGATATTTTTTTAGAGGCAAAATTGTTATTTCAATCAAACAAGTCGTTCGCCCCTATCTGAGACCTCACGGCTACATTTTGCATAATAGAGAAAAACTTTTGAGCTTAATTGTTTATAACTTTTTTCTTTACTATAGGTATATAATTTTTTGTTTTTTTTTTATTTTTGTTTAAGTACAAAATATAATGGATGTTACACGCAAATACTTATTAGCTTTAAGGAGAAGCCGTTTTTAAGATAGACCTTGGAACAAAGAAAGTCTTAAATCATATACTTATATACCACTCGGGCAGAAAATAAAATAAATACAATTTTGCTCCACACTTACTCGTACTCTCTCTCTCTCTCTATAGGTATCATCTTGGTACTCGATGAGGTAAGGTTGACGACAACGTCTTACCTCATCGAGTACCAAGATGATACCTATATGGAGGTGTTGTGTGTAAAAAGTTATGCTAAAAAAATCAGGGTTGTCTGATCCTAGCCTGGAGCATTTTGTGCAGTCTATACGTGAAAGTGCGATCTTCTGCATCATTCTTCTCGTTATACTGATATGATACACATAAGGTATATTCTTTCTACGTATTGTTTTTACGTTGTTCGGACTTCGGAAGCGTGGCCTATCGCATGTCGTGCGAACATCTCAAAGCAGGTTACAACTATGTTATTGTTGAATGGCGGTCTTCACGTGATTGTTAAAATTTCACAGCCCAGCGGAGGAAGTTGCGAAACTGCTAATCGGTGTTTGTGGCTAAGATACTTTGCGCTCAAGGCGGCGAATGTTTGAAGAATGCATGGTATTATTTTATGATAGCTAGACAAACATTTAACCATTGTCTTACCATAAAATTTAAATTTAGTTTCTGCATTAGATTTCTCCATCTTAAGGTTGTCTGGAAGAGATCGCTGTTTATCGAAAAGGCCTCCAATTGTAGAATAGAATAGAATAGAAAATCATTTATTGCTAAATATTAAAACAATCACATTATGGTACACAAAAGAAAGAAAAATACATGCAAGAAATATTCGGCAATTGGAATATGTTCAGCGCTAAGACTGCACAAACTAAGTTGTACTGTTATGTTGGTGGTGTCCTGTTATACATGACTATATTATTCTTAGTGTACAATAAAAAGTATATATTTATATATTTTGTAGAGGCGGCATACTACGTATAAATTAAGAGTATATAGGCGGGCGTTTCTCTTACCATAAGGCGAGTATCTTGCTTTGATTATTTCTATATATGTTATTAAATAAATAATTATATTTATTTCTGTATGCAAAATCATGTTCTTGTCCACTTCATTCAATCGGTAAAAGCTATCTGCTCTCACCTTTGACACTTCTACATACCTGCCAAACAAAAACATCTACCAATTCAAAATATTGCTTAGTCATACAATAATGTTTTTGCATGATGCGTGTGGAGAGAATCCTTTTTTTTTGCTGTTGCAAATAGCCAGTATCAAATGATAATGTTTTTAGAATTAGTAAGGTATTTCATAAAACCAGACCTAGTCAAAGTCAAGTAAAAAGCCATGGTCCAGTTATAGCCAAGTCATGTCCTAGTGAAATGGTAGAAACTTTATTAGAACTTCTATTATGTACCTACTTAGGTACTACTAATATGAATTGCCGAAGGCTTTGTTGAGTGAGCGATAGCCTACTAAGCAGGGGTATTGTGTTCGATTCCCAGCGGGAACACAAGTTTTTCCCCCAAGGAAAATTTTTGTTTCTGGTTCTGGTTGTGATTGTGTTTGTAATGTGAATGTTTCAATCAACCACGACACAAGTCATCGAAATAAATGTGGAGCAGGGAGTGTAATAGCGTTAAAAAAATTGAGGTAAAACGAAAGTCATGTTTTTCAACTATACGTATGACTCATGCATATTTACAAACTATTAACGGTTAATAATCCACCATTATTTGACGAGCCATTTGGCGCAGTGGACACCCTGTCACACCTGTCCGCCCTCTGCGCCGTGGGTCCTGGGTTCGATTCCCGGCAGGAGCACAAATTCCTTCCCAAGGGATATTTGTGCTTCTGGTTCTGGGTGTAATGTGTGTGTGTGTGATGTGAATGTTTCCGGCACCCACGATACAAGTCTTTGAACTTAGTGTGGGGCTGTGAGTGTGAATGCGTTTGTTTTGTTTTGTATTTGTATTATTATACATTAACACTTGAAGAATCACAAGTTTTGGAAAATCATACAATATCAACGACACCTTTTTTCTCTTTCGAGGCAAAACTCCTAAAAATTGGGGCCAAAAAGCCACGTGCAAAAACAGCAATGTATGATTTCTTACGAGCACAAAACTGTTTTTTTTTAAACTATGTTACAAAATAACAATTCGGTTGGATATTAAATTGTATTATATACGAGTATATCAAAGTCACTGTTTTTAGACCTATTTTGTCCGGGGGTCAATCTGAAAAAAGGCTACATATATTGAAAGTTATATGTAGTATCCGTCAGATGTTCTAATTAAACAACAAATATAGAAATCAAACAGTTTTAAATAAGAAAAAAAAGTAATTAACCTCAAAAGATTTTCTCTATTAGGCAAAATGTAGGCGCGAGATCTCTGTTCGGGGTGAACTACTAGTTTTTTTAATTATTTGTGACAGTCTAGTGTTTGACCACTATATCACCTGATGGTAAGTGACGATGTGATCGAAGCTGGTAAACACACTAGACCTGGAATACGCAGGCTCTCAAGGATAACTGCCGGAACACCGTATTTGGCTTGGCGGCAGACTTTCAACTTGATGGTGGTAAGCTACTTTGGTAGCAAGCCAGGCGAGCAACTCACAAAATGCTCTACCACCTCTCAAATGTCACCTGATTAGCACCACCCGGGAACCACGTGTAGGGAGTCAGACTTAAGGGGTATCCTCCTACGGACGTGGGTGACTATTTGTATTAGTAACATTCAATATTGAGATAATCTCGTTGCAGTCGGCAGACGATCACGACCCTCAACTTGATCCCGAAGGGCATCTATTGTCTGACGCGTCAAAGTACATTGCGAACATTGTGAAACATAATAGAGAGCTCTTATAGTTTGCAGTTAAAGCAAGTCTGGATAGGATTCAAGGCTGAAAATAATACTGATATAAATACTAAATCTTATAATTTTTATTTTTAAAAATTCAGGGTTCAGTCATTGTCAAGTCGTACCTAAGTAAAGTGGTAGAAACTTAACTAGAACTTCTGTTGGAGTTTAGAGCGAACGAAGATCACGTTTCTCAACTTTGTGCTATTAGCCTAGACTCATGCACTACGAACTATTACAGTTAATCATTCACCATTATTATACGTGTATTATAAGTGTTTTTTTTATTTAATTGCATGAAAACGGGCTTTGTCACTGAGCGACCACATCGGCCAATCAGAAATAAAAACATTTATAACATTTCAACAAAACAAAACTTCTTCTATTTTTATACTAAAGTGTTAATGCTTACACTTTAATAGTCACAACTTTTAAAAAACAAGTCCATGTACTAATAATTCTAAAAACTCGACTGCGAAAAATATTAACCTACTTTATATGTAATTTTATGTATTCCCCTATAAATATCCTTCATTTTGATACCCTACTCCAAGGTTTGATTGTTTTTTTAATCTATTACTATTTCGCGCCAAAAATCCGCCATTTTGTTTTATTAAACATCAATCTAAGGACTCTTGGGATTCTAAGACAAGTATAACCTATACCTTAACTGTCGAAATCTATCCAGCGGTTTAGAAATTACGGTGTAATAAAGAAATTTCCTCATATACACACTCGTACATACAAGATACGCGCGAAAAACATAACCCTACTTTGGCAGACGGATATTGATATTAATAAATCGACAACGCAATTTTTCACTTCCGCGGCAAAACTCCTACAATCAATGTTCTACTATTCTATTAAAACACAAAGTTGAGTTTTAATTAGATATTGTACCGCGTGTTAGAATAATATGTTCCTATCTCGGAATCTTCTTACCTAACCCAGGGCGTGGGGTGTTCTCATAAATTGTGATTGTCGTCGAACAACAATGGTCAGAAGTAGCGTCAGCAGCGACATACCGTTGTGATCTTTATAAGCATTTTTTTTCATTGAATTATTTATTTAGAGGCGTTTATCATATTCTGGTATGCCAACCCAATTGTCTTCTTATATAGGTTCTTTAAAAATTAAACATATGATTTTACATAAATTTTGCTGCATTACACTCAGTTGATCATAAAATGCTCATCAACATGCCAACATTAAATTTGCATAGACCAAAATTATGCTTATTAGACTATCTCGCTTTTTTAATTACCAAAACATTCCATAAGTAAATGATGAACTTCCTCTACCATGCCACAAAACTCATAAATCTGTGGATTTTTTCATTAATAACTAAATTACTTGCATGGATAATGCGCTGATCTTAATCTACTAATAATAATAAAACTACATTATTTCTAGTAAAATGATGTGTCAAAAACTAAAGTATACGAGGATGCTGAAACTTTATTATTCTTCATACACAGTAAAACAGAATTAAATTTGGTTCTCTAAAAAAGTGGTAACATTTTAAATCGGTGTTTTTTATTTATAGTAGCGATAAACATTTTCTCCCTTTGTTAGTTACCACAGATAATATAGCCTGGGTTTATAGTCTTCGTTACTTACAACTATTTGTTTATAACTCACAATGTAGCGTCGATATATGTTTCAGCCCTACATCAAAATTGGAGGATTAAATTTAAACATAAACGCGTTCACACTCACAGCCCCACACTAAGTTTGCTGACTAGTCCTTTGGGTGCCGGAAACATCATACACACTATCACAACCAGAACCAGTATTTTTTTAAAGGCAGTTCCAATAACCAACTATGTAAACGGGCAGTTCAACTTATATATAGACATCAATTAAATTTATTCATCGTTTTTCTGCTGACCGTCCCATATTTTTCACAGAGATACGTTTGCTGCTACTACCGCACGCATCTTATATCTACCTTCCGACATTGCACAACGCACCGCAAACGCTCCGTTTTCACCAGATATACTACACGTTGTTGGAGAGCTACCGGTTATTGTAGCTGGTATTTAACTGTTTATTAAAATATAAATAGTCCAATAAACTGTCTATTGCTGCAAATATTTGCTGTCAAAAAGGTACACAATAAACCATAAATAATTTACACAGTTGCCTTAAAACATGTAGAATAACTTTTAACATTGAGTCTCCAACCAACTCGAGACTACTCGTATCTTGAGTCAGGTGGATTTTAAGTAATGGAAGTCCTGAATATTTTGTAATTTTTAATAAATAGATGGGCACACTGTTTTCGATTATTATTTAAAATATGAATATTATTATGTGTGAATTGTGGTAGAATAAAATAGTTATTGGCCTACTTTGTCGCATCAGTAAGAAAAAGACAAAATACATTTTAGCTGTAGACGGTTCACGGAGACACACACAATGTGATTGTGTGTATATATATTCTGAATCTCGGAAACGGGCCCAACGATTTTCATGAAATTTAGTATGCAGGGGGTTTCGGGGGCGATAAATCGATCTAGCTAGGTTTCATTTTTGGAAGCTCGGTCATCCAGGTACTGTATCTTACATGACACGTCCGGCAGCTCCCACCCTACGCTCTAGAAAGCTAGACCCGATATGTGTAAACCAAGAACATAGAAAATTATCACACTATCCCCTATTCAAGTGTCTACTAATGAAATAATACCGTTTGTTCTATGAAAGTGAGAATCGGATTGCGTTGCATAGATACATTGTACAGGTACATTGTACATTGTACAGGTTCGAAGAGTAGGCAAGACGTTGTTTATTTAGTTCCCCGAATTAGATAGGTAAATTTGTGAAATTCATGAATATAACGAGTATATATTTTTTAGGTTTTTATTGGATTATTTACGTTAATAATTGCCGAAAATATCTTTTGTCATAACTAGCCGACCCTGAATTAAATGAATGAAATAAAAAACATTGTTTATCGGATTAAATTGAATTTACACCATTCTCGAACAGAACACAAAATGTCATCTAAATCGAACCAGCCGTTTTGGAGAAGAATTTTTTAAGCTATTGCATAGCTTCTATCGTGGGCCTTGAGCGTGGAGACCGAATCCAGAAATTCCGTAAAGAAAATAACCTAACACCCCCCACTCCGACCGGCACAGCGGTGATACTTTTTAGTTTTGCCATCTATCGATGAATAGCAGAACTTTTAATTACTTTTTTGAAATATCACGCTTGTCTCTTTAGTTCAGCAACTCGCCTCTAGGTGGCAGGAAAAAAAATACTGCATAAATAAAATAAATAAATAATTATAATTGCATAAGTTGATAAAATGCTGTGCAATAGCTTTACCGCGGCAGTCCCCGAGTGCCACACGTCTTTTTTTTCAATACAAATATATGGAACATAATATTAATCTATCTACAGGCCAATTGCCTATATTTCCTAAAACTAAACTAAATTGATATATAGGAAAGACCCAAGTTACGTACAAAGCATCGAGATTATATAAACTCAAGTGCTCAAGCCCACTAAGAATTATATAAAGAAAACAAATATTTGAAAATGCGAGCAGGTTAGTAAAAGTTTGAAAATGCGAGTAGTCATGCCATATTTTAACATCTATAAGAGTTTTGGAACGAAAATAAATACATGTTTTCCACACGTGTTTTGAACTTTATATGATTTGGCTTTACACCCTTGCGCATTCACTAAAACAATCCACCATTAAGACACATCAACACTCGAAGAAACAAAAGTTTTGGAAAATAATAAAAAATCGACGCCATTTTTGTCACTTTCGCGGTTAAACTCCGAAACAATGTGACACATTTTTTTTATTTTGGCTCCGTATACTATGTGCATTTAGCCAGTGTCAAATAATAAACATATTTCAAGTTAGTAAGGTATTTCGTTAAGCCAGTCCTAGTGACCTGTCACAGTCAAAGTCAAATAAGAAAGTCATGGACCATGACTAAATCAACGATTAATTTTGGGTTTTTTGACGTGAGTGAAAAAATGGCGTTGCAGATTTTGTAAAATTTTCCAAAACCTGTGATTCTTCGAGTGTTAATGTGTAATAATAGTGGATTATTAACCGTTAATACTTAGTGAACGTGCATAAGTGTAGGCAAATCATACAAAGTTGAAAAACGTGATTTTCACCTTCGCTCCCAAACTCCAATAGAAGTTCTAGTAAAGTTTCTACCACTTTACTAGGGCATGACTTGACTACGACTGGACCTTGACTCTTTTACTTGACTTTGACTGTGACTTGTGACTAGGACCTATAATATGAAATACATTTGAAATATATTATCACTTGACACTGGCTAAATGCACAAGATTGCGAAGCCAAAACTAAGGAAAATAAAATAAAACAATGCGACACATTTTTTTTGGTTTTGGCTCCGTATACTATGTGCATTTAGCCATTGTCAAATAATAAACATATTTCAAGTTAGTAAGGTATTTCATAAAGCCAGTCCTAGTGACCTGTCACAGTCAAAGTCAAATAAGAAAGTCATGGACCATGACTAAATCAACAACGACTAAAATGAACCGCCCGTTGTCTTAGTTGTGTGAGCTTTCGCCTTCTAAGCATCGGGTTCGATTCCCGGCAGGAACACAAGATTTCTCCCCAGAAATAATTATGTTTCTAGTTCTTGTGACTGTGTGTGCAATAGATAGATAGATAATACTTTATTGATCCACTTTATAAGATGAGATAAAAAAAAGGTAACAAACAAGCTTATACGTAAAGTATCACAACAGGCGGCCTTAACACTAATAGCGATCTCTACCAGACAACCTTCAGATGGAGAGAACTATAGAACATTATAGACGGGGTATAATAAATGGCTGTATGTAATACCTAATTAACTTAATAAATATCATTACTTATACTATGGCATAAATACATATAATTACTTATACTATGGCAATGTGAATGTTTACGGCACCCAACGACGTAAGTCGTCGAACTTAAGCAGCAACAACGACATTTTTTCACTTTCGCGCCAAAACTCTACGGCACTTCTTAAACTGTACCGCCTAACTGCTACATAATAATATATACAGTCACAATAGTAAATAATACATAATAATATATACAGTCACAATAGGTAGGTACATATAACCTGTCTAACTTATCTCAACTACTTCACGCCTAATCAGCCGTACTAGATCATTTCTGCACCTCAATACCTACAATAAATCTGGCTATCAAAGAGATCTCCTATTATTTAGTAGATCTATTTAATAATACGAACGGAAGTCCGGCTAATTGCTTATTATAATTACTTGGCTGGTACACAATACAGACTAGATAAGTTCGCCAGTTCTAAGGTTTACTCGTTTTCTTATGTAATACACAAGTGTATGGTACAACTGTGAATTCAATTAACGTTTTTATGTTATTAAGGTTTTAACGTACTGGACGCATTTGGTTCGAACATATATTTGAGGATGCGGTTGTGCCAGGTGATTTTGTGTCTTTCGCCTGATTGCGTCCATAAATTACGTGAGGTGTTTTTTTTTAATTTTCTGTCACTCCCTCCCCCCCCTGGTGAGACGTCGTGAGATTTTATTCAACCCCCTCCCCCATCCCCCAATCTCACGTGAGATTTTTCAAAATGTGGGTTTCTTACGTAAACGCGTTGGATTATTATTGTAAAAAAAAAAAACAAATACTAAAACACAGAATAAAATATATTTTTTTGCCGTTTTTATAGATAATGGCACGGAACCCTTCGTGCGCAAGTCCGACTCGCACTTGGCCGGTTTTTTTTATTATTTTAACTTAACTAGGTATAAGGGGGCTTCATAACCTAGTATCAAATCAATAGAATGGGGTTGGCAGAGCAGCGCAAACGGCGTATATATGTAAAACTCGGCAGTGGTTACATGTTTGAGCCATTTGGTTTTGAGACACAGGGCCGGGAGCTCTATTCTATTTTCAATAAAAATTCAGAGCGCCTGGTTGAGGCGACGCGTGATAAAAATGCTGGTACTTATATGGCTCATTGCAATTCAGATGCTTGAGTACTTGAGTTACCTATAAGTCAGTGCTTTGTACCTTTGGTGCTTGCTGCATTCTTGTATTTAGTTTTAGGAAATATAGGAAATATAGGCCCGTAAATATATTATACTTGCTCATAGACGCAAAATTAGAAAGTATGAGTTTATGCTGTGATTATACTAAGCATAGGAGAACTTCCTGCATAAGCGGTAAGCTTTGTCGGCATGCTTTCATACAAACCACTCGCATGTCGCAAACATATATCCTCGGGGTGATCCGTTCAGATCAATAACCAGCCATTATAGCCTTTTGAACCAATTGATTACGATTGCTTGAGGAAATCACGATGCCAATAAAGTCAGTCAAAATATCCATTTTATTTGAATTATATTGTTATTAAAGTAATGTTAAACAATATCTGATCAATATCTATTGACTAGTTGACCCGGCGAACTTCATACAATTGTCTGTGGTCAAATATTCAGAAACATCTCCTGTTTGACAGGTACGAACAGTTTGTATGGGAAAATAAAATACTACTTTTTACTAATTTTATTGCAATTTCTTTATATTTTCTCACCTTTTAAACCTTCCCTGAACTTCCACAAATATTTCAAGATCAAAATTAGCCAAATCGGTCCAGCCATTCTCGAGTTTTAGCGAGACTAACGAACAGCAATTCATTTTTATATATAAGAATATTATATTCAAGATATATTGTATTGTTCGTTTTAGACCCAGACGTCCGTCCGTTCGTCTGTGAAAGGCATTTAGCGCCTAAACTACACAAGCGAATAACTGCAAATTCTCAGAGAATATGTAAAGTTAAGGCCCAAAGCCGAAAATGGCAAATACAATTATTTACGCTTTAATGCTTTCACACTCACAGCCCCACACTAAGTTCGAAGACTTGTGTCGTGGGTGCCGGAAACATTCACATCACACACACAATCACAACCAGAACCAGAAACACAAATTTTCTTTGAGGAGATAATTTGTGTTTCCGCCGGGAATCGAAACCGATACCCCTGGTTAGAAGGCGAACGCTCACCCAACTGAGCCAACGGGCAGTTCGGGTTGTGTTCTTAAATAGAACTTTGCAAGTACAAGACCATTCCTTTTTTCTAGTCGTAAAATAATAATTAAACGCAAGCATAGCTTAAAAATACCGACTTCACCGCTTATATTTTGGTTTTGGCTTGACCGATTTCGATAAAATTTATATGGGACCACCTCTGAAGTATAATCTACCAAATAAAAAAAATCATCAATATCGATTTATGATTGGCGGAGATATCGTAACATTAATACAAAACAATATATACATTCGAATTGAGAACCTCCTTTTTTGAAGTCGGTTGAAAAGAAATGGTAAAGCGATTGTTCTACATACGTCACCACACTACCTACATCTGGTGACCCCTAAAGTTTAAAGAATTACCCTTGAACGATACATTTATACACCGATGATCTGCTCGTTTGTTTAGTTAGATGATCGTTCGCCTTCTAAGCAGGGGTATCGGGATCGATTCCCGGCGGGAACCCAAGTTTTCTCCTCAAGGAAAATTTTAGTTTCTTGTTGTGGTTGTGATTGTGTGCGTGATGTGAATGTTTCCGGCACCCACGACACAAATCATCGGTGTGTGGGGCTGTAAGAAAGCGATTACGAAAAAAAATACAGTACAGTATTTCACCATCGAGAGTTCTAAAACTGTAGCAAGTACATCAATAGATATAACAAAACCATTTGAAAATACAAATCACATAATCGAATTATCAAAATGACTATAATTACAGACGTAATATCACCTTCTCCTGCAGACAATGAATAATTACTTAGTTCCATTCTTAGATCATTACGATAACACTAACATTACTTACTAATGTAGAGATATATAAACATATAACACTTGACCGCATTGCACTTCCTTTCAATTTAAGTTGGACGGTACTTTTGATTGTAAGAGTTAAATGTAAAACTTCAACTTCTTCTTTAAATGGCGACTATAGGGCTGTCGCACCATAATTCTGCCAATATCGCGTATAGGTAGGAGCGCAGTTAAAACAAATTAAAAATTATTTATAAAATATGCCCGGTAACTTCAAGTTACTAATTCTACTTCTAGTACAAAGTCAGCTAATGGGTGAGTAATGGAGAGAAGGTACAGAAGAACTGGGGCCGTAACTGTCTCCCAACTAGTTTAATCTTTTTTTTTTTGATTTCGTGACCATGGTTGCATAGTCCTTCAGTCGAAATATTAAACATATATTAACAATTTCTATTATTCATAATAAAAGTCTTAGTCACAAGTCACAGTCAAAGTCAAGTAGTCAGCCATAGTTAAATCATGCTCTAATAAAATGGTAGAAGCTCTACTAGAACTTCTATTTGAGTTTTAGAGTGAAAGCTAAAATCACGTTTATCAACTTTGTATGATTTGCTTACTTATGCAAGTTCATTAAGTATTAACGGTTAATAGATAATTAAATTATTATATTAACACTCGAAGAATAATACAAAATCAACAATGTCAGTTTTTTACTTTCGTGACAAAACCCGGATAGTAAAAATTAAAAGTGAGAACTGGGCAAAACGTAAGCAAATCTTAAAAAAAACAACTGTCAATAACAAATTCGCATTATTGAGGGTAACTCAAAACTACGGGTCAGATCTTGATCAAATTTAAATGGGACATGGAAAGCACCAGCTTTCAAATAAAAATAATTAAAAACGGTTTGTCTAGAAAAAAGTTCCGAGTATTCATAAGAATACAGTCGTATTGAGAACCTCCTCCTTTTTTTAAAGTTGGTTAATAGAAAACAGTGTGTTATAAAGACACACGATAGAAATGAAACATTTGTATCATAGGAAAACAATTTAATTCTTCATCACAATGTTTACCCCCGCTACTTTTTGTCACACAAAATGGTGGCGGATCAGATTTTCAAAGCGGGAGGACTTTGAAATCTTACTAATTTTATAAATCTGAAATTTTGTGTGTAAGTGTGTTTGTTTCCTCCTCACGCTTTAACATCTGAATGGATTTGGATGAAATTTGGATTGTAAAAGATTATACCTATAGGTTTAACACATAGGTTACTTTTTAACTTGATAATAGCAGGCGAAGCCGCGGGGCACGGTTAGTTTTATAATAAAAAAATATGAATTTTATTATAGATTATTATAGATGAAAATATTAATATTAGCTCTTCCTGCTTCTCATAAATCATAAAGTAGGTTAGGTGTGACAGTAAAATTTTGAAACCTACATTTTTAACTTGCAACATAATAGGTCAAATATGTCGGCACGCAACAGTCTGATTAGTCAATACCTAGGTATGTATAATGAGCAAATAATACGAACCGAAATGCCTAAACAAAGCTTCCTATTAGATACCTATCTGTTACGTAGTAACTATTGTACAATAGATAGAAAACATTAATGAACACCAAATTACAATATAAACATTAGAAAAAGAACTTAAAGTGTATGTACAAAAGGGGGTCTTATCGCTCGGAACCATCTCTTCCAGACAAATATGGACGGTGGTAATTTTTGCAAAAAATTTCCGCTTACGAAACAGTCAATAATATGCAAATATATTATACCTACACAAATATAATGAATAATTTTAATATCTATAATACATAAAGCATAATATCACCATTAAAAAACTAATTGTATAAAACTAGTCGTGACCCGCGGCTTCACGCGCTAAACTCAGAAATGTTTGTCTAGATCAAGTCAAAAAGTAGCCTATGCGTTAATCCTAGATATAAGCTATGTATATACATTCCAAATTTCATCCAAATCCGTTCGGTCGTTACAGCGTGAAGAGGGAACTAACATACTTACACACTTACACACACATTTTCGGATTTATAATATTAGTTTTTCCATATTGATACTACGGGCCTATTGCCTATATTTCCTAAAACTACATACAGCAAAGACCTAAGTTACCTACAAGACATCGATCTTATAGATAACTCAAGTGCTCAAGCTACTACCAGTGGGTAGCGTTCCGAATAGTAGGATTACACAACATTGATCGTAAAGTACAAAAAAAAAATGTCAATAATAATTATTAAAATAGCTCTGTGCTATACACGCCTGTTTTCAAACAAGACTTAGGTAGGTGGTTGATTGAAAATTTCGAAATAGTTACATATATCTTTTCAATCATAATTGTGAAACGATAAATTAAACGGTACATATTTATATGGATGAAAGTTTGATCTAATCTTGTGTATGCAAATAAATATGGTGCTAAGTATGTACAAATATTCAAACATCCGTGTGCTGGCTTATTAGTTACATACTAAGTGATTAGTGAATGGGTTCCTTTGGAAGTAAGCTCACGTATGTTATCATTTAGATACAAGATTATAAGCTATCAAACGTCATCATTATAAGCTATCATACGTCATAAATGGAAGCATTTATGATTGACATACCTCCAGTTCGCTCAAAGCGATTCGCTTTTACGTTCATCATCCTTACAGCGAGAAGTGGAACTCATTGCCTGCGTTTTTGTTTCCCGAACGGTTTAATCTGGGAGTCTTCAAGTCTCGAGTGAATAGGTATCTTCTAGGCAAGCATGTCCCATCTTTGGCCGCATCATCTCTGTCCATCAGGTCAAATGCTTGCTTATGTTGCATAAAAAAAATAGTTATTTAGTATACAATACAACATTCTTTTTGTACACTAAAAAAGATAGAAATTTATCACTACGAAATTAATATTATAAGGCAGTAAATGTGCGGTATTATCCAGTATTATCGCTTTCAGCGATTTCTACCAGTATATTGACTTGTAAAAGTATATATATGTTTCTTTCTCTCGCTAATAACAAAGTCTATTTATTTTACACTGTGCGAATAGTAAAGCAATTAATATACAACCTATCAATCAATGAGTGTTTAAAAAAAGCTTCCATGCGGCCTCCAGATAACTTACCTTTTCTGTATTAACTAATTATGTTCTTACTGATAGGAAATGACCAGCTTCCGCTGTCATGGCATGTCATTGTCAACCGATGACTCTACGTTGTCTTGACCAAACTTGAGACTATTAATCAAGTATCCTTCTCTTTACTAGATTAAATATTAATTAGACAAGTAGTAAATTTTCTTCTTATTTTATGTCATCTATATATAAAAATGGATCTCTATTTACCTTGGTCATCGCATCACGCGTGAACGGATGGAATTATTTCGCTTATTCTATTTTTGTTGCGTTAATTATTGTCAGGAGAAGTTTCTTGTATGTATGTATCTTTCTTTATTACCTCGTATTCGTAAACGGTTGGATGGATTCGACATTTAAGGTATCTATTTGTCTTAAAAACCTTAAGTGTCCTTAGATGGAAACTAATTTGAAAAAAAAATGGCTGATTTTTGGTGCGTAATTGTAAAACTTACGTTACCTAATAAAAAAAGTAACCAAATCTATCGAGGGAGTTTTGCCGCAAAAGTGATTAGCGTTGTTGATTTTGTATAATTTTACAAAACCTGTGATTCTACTAGTGTTAATGTGTAATAATGGTGGATTATTAACCGTTAATACTTAGTGAACGTACTTATGCATGTAGGTAATTCTCACTTAAAGTTGAAAAACGTGATTTTCGCCTTCAGTCCAAAACTCCAATAGTAATTCTAGTAGTTTATTTTAATAAGTTACGTAAATAGGTAATAATATTTGGTGGATAGAAAGCCCCGACCCTGTAATATTATGTTACATTTTATCTTTGTTAACAAACAAGAAAAACACTGCTTTTGGTGGAAAAATGCTATTTTAATAAGTCATAATTTATTTTAATAAGTTGCGTAAATAGGTAATAATATTTGGTGGATAGAAAGTCCCGACCCTGTAATTTTATGTTATACATTTTATCTTTGTTAACAAACAAGAAAAACACTGCTTTTGGTGGAAAAATGCTGGGTCTGAAATTGAAATGATATATTAGTTTATAGATAGGTTATATATAGTTATAATGCGTGGAAGATTTTATCCTTTATCTCCCGGTTAAACGTCATTTATACTTAACCGGAGTTTGGTGAATCGAACCAAATATTAGGCTATGTGTCAAACATTTGATTCCGAATGAATGATTTTAATGATTGTAACGCCTATAACTATTTGCGGTTTCGACAATGAGCACCCACGTTCACTTCCCGGAGATAAGTGAGATGTGTTATACATAACTTTATCAAACAGCCGTATAAATACAATCTAGTTTCTAGTTGTATAATAACCTCATATATAATCAATGTTTGTTTGCTCGAATTTCATGCGCAATATCGTTCATCCGAATATGATAAAACTTTGGTGAGATTTTCTAGGGATGGCAGCTAAGACACCTGAATTTTTTTTATTATAGATGCAGGTGTTTTTTTTTTTTATAATTTTGGGCTGGATTATGTGTACTGAGCTTGGTAAAGTACTAGCTAGGCAAACAGAAACATGAAAGAGGTAATAATTCGGTCATCAAGTTTATATTAGGTAAAAAAGTACTAGGCAACCATAGACGTGAGAGAGGTAAATCAATATGACATTGCTACGCTTGCCGAGAACGGCTAGTACCTACTATAAAAGGCAAATGGACATTAGTGCAATTTTTTTAATGCGAAATATGTAAGCTTTTGACCACTATCTCACCTGATGGACAGTGATGAAGCGGCCAAAGATGTGACATGCTTGGCTAGAAGATGCCTATACACTGTTGACTTGAAGATTATACCTCTCGTGGAACGACGACGCAGGCAATTAATTCCACTCCTTCACTGTACCGGTGATGAACTTAGAAGCAAAACGCTTCGAGTAAACTGGAGGTATGTCAACCATATATGGATGACGTTTGTCTGGCTGTTAGATGGTAAAATGGGCATGGTGGAAATAACTTATGTAATTCCTTCGCACACTATGCAAAATGCAAACGATACAATACCAATAGACTTGCGACCATACGTCTGTGACCGAGGTAATCTGAACTCAACTAGCTTATTATCGCCAATGAGTATTTTTACTCGTCGGTCAATAGACTCACTTATAACATAATTTTCAACAAAATTCGAATTCTATATGAGTTTGTAGGGACAACAACGGAAAAAAAAGGGAAAGAGTCGAAGACCGCCGATGAAGCTGCATTGGTGATAAATTGGCTACGTCTCAATCTATCTATCTATCTATATATATAAAAATCAATGCCACTTTTCGTTGTTATTTTAGAACTCAAGAACGGGCTCACCTATCCAAACCAAATATAGGCTTTGTTCGGACTATTTAGTATGATGATGACTTATGGTTTATGTGAAGTTTGCACAAAATCGGTCGAGCGGTTCTTCATTTATCACACCCGGGCGAAGCCGGGGCGGATCGCTAGTGTTACTATAAAATGATGTCTGTGTTTCAGTAGTCCCATTTATTATTTTAAAATATACACAGCAAATGGTATATGTGGTCATAACTGTAGATCATCTCTCCTTTTAGAAATGGCAAAGCAATGCGCAGCAGTAAACCAGAACCGGTTGGAATTCAAAGCAAACACTTCAATTCAACCCTAACGAATATGCCTAGTTTTAAACTTCTATTAAATCGAAATATACTTATACTATACGGTAATTATATTTATTGAACAAAATTTCCCGCTTATTACGAAATCTTATTAGCAACATAGGGAACTGTCAGTCGACCCCATTTTAAGCAGGTGGTATTGTAGGTTGCAATGTAACCTATTAAGAGACGAAAAACTAGCTGCAGCTTATTTGTGGCCCCTTACCCCACAAATGCTGTAGTTCTTTTTTTGTTTGAAGTAATAGTTGGTGTCTGACGCGGTGTCTTTTTTTTTATTCATTGTAGACAATCGTTTGACCACTATCTCACTTGATGGTAAGCGATGATGTGGTCGATTCGCTCGCGACTTGAAGACTCCCATATTGTACCTATTAGGAAACACCTACTCAGGTAAGGTGTTCCATTCCTTTGCGGTTCGCATAATAAATGTAGAAGCAAAACGCTTTGTTCGCATTTGTGGAATATCTACCATATACCGAAGTCGATTAGCAGTTTCCTAGAACCGAAATATATCCGATAAAATATCGAGAGCCTATATAGCTACCTTGCGACGATGTCCCAAGCTTTGAAGCCTTACATCGGCCAACTGCTCGCTGTCAATGAGCCTATGGTATCAAGAGCCTCAAGCTGGTACTTAGCTGAACCATCCCAAAGATGAGAACAGTACTCCATGAGCGGACTTGTGCTTGATACAAATTAATCGTCGATGTAAGATCGACGATTATAATTTTTACGGCTTCATTTAGACGCCTTCTTCAGGATGTGTAATTCTGTAAGTAGAGTAACACTAGAGATTCTGATTAACGCGGGCAGAGCCACGGGCATAGCTAGTAGCTATATTATGAATCAACAGGTTCATGCGTCACCACAGAGTATAATAAGAAGTACTCCGTGAGCGCACATATTGGCACGTATTGACGAATACTTTCCCACGTACGCCAATCGTGAAAGGGCATTTTATTACCATTCTCAGCTTACAAGTAGCTTGTTTCAAAGCTTACTTCCGAGACCATTTTAAAACAACACAGCCTAACTAAACTCTTTGCCTATTTTTATTCTTCTGATGAATTTGCAGCTCAAGTATAAGCGGTATTTCTATACTGTATCCCGCACCCTTTGCTTATAAATCGTCATGTTTCACTCCGTTAAAAATGCCAAAGTTAAGAATACAATAGGTAATAAGATTTGTTAGGCAAATCAAAGGAATTTCACTTTATTGTGAGAACGTATTCAATAATAAGAACGTCCCGGGTCGAGCGCGTACTACGCTCCCCGGGCACACCAAGCGGAGTGGCCCTACGCGGCCCAGCCGGGCTTCGTGGGCTACCCGCCGCCTGGACTGGGGCCATACGCCGCCCCCGCATACCCCGCGGGCGCACATTATGCGCCAGCGGCATTCGCCAGGCCCGATGCGGCGAGCGCCGCCGGGGAGCCCATGCAGTTCGTGCTGGGCGCTCTAGGCGAATTGCTCGCCGGCATAGCCGCTGGCGACGACATACGAGTCGCGGCCGCGCGCGGGCTAGCCACCCTTAGGGGTGCCGCCGCAAGGCGCTAGCTTGCCCCCCCCGCAACCCGGAAGTCAGGGGCGTCGAGGATAGGCCTCCGCCCCCACACACCTCAGCAGGCGCGCTCGGTAGTAGGACAGAAATGTCCTCCCGAACGCGCGGCACCGATTGGCTCTAAGCACTGTGCGGTAGTGCTCGCGAGTGCGTCATGCGGATCACGTGTGCTGCGCCGCGGACACTACGCGCACGAACATTTCCCCGGAGGGTAACAACCCTTCCGCGCCCAGCGACCCTTAAGGTGTTATCACCGTGTTGGTCTTACCTACACTGCACCACACGTGGACGTAGAAGGACTGAGATACGATAATAAGAACGTATTTAAAATTAAGCATATTCGATTTTCAGCCGTATCGTCACAACTATTCACAACTTATCACAAATATTAATAAAAATTAAATACGTTATTGACCTTATGATCAATAACGTATTTAATTTTTAAAAACGTACGTAATTAATTTAATTTATACCTAAATAAATTAAATTAATCAAACTCTGTGAATTATGGGCTGTGAATTTTGTAAATAAATAAATTCCATCAAATGAGATAGCGGGCTTAAATGCTTCTTGCCTAACCAGCATAAAAAATAAAATCGGCAAAAATTGGCAGCGCATTTTTTCATATTTCTTTTTTAAAATCATTCTTAAACTATATCTTATATAAAGTTAACTATAGCTTCTACAGAACCTAACTTATTCTTAAGTATAAAAAGTGAAAGAAGCACTGCAGTATATTTCGATAAGTCTCAAGGAGATGGGTACATTACATTATTATACACTTTATTTTTCATTCTCGTCTGCAAATTTTAAGAACATATGGAGGTTTAAGCCAGACTTGAAGTAAAAATGCCATAATAGTAATAATATAGTTACAAAACATGATAATAAAATAAAAACTAAAAATAGTAATTGTTGTACAATGGGTGGCTTATCACATTAAGCAATTTCTTACAGGCAACCTTTGGATGGACAGGATAGCAGTAGTAGAAATATTTTGCGTTCGGTGGTGCTGTCTAATGAATTACTCTACACATGCATTTTAAACAATTTAAATATTACTTACATATATACGCTCATAGATGGATACAAAGCCTTCGTTAAACAGAAGGGCAATGCGCAGCCGTGACAAAAATCAAGGAAATCATTTAGGTAAATAAGATAGGCACTTGAATAGGTATCTTCTAGGATAGCTTGCTCTATCGTCGACCACGTCGTCGATTACCATCAAGTGCAATTGTGTTCAAAAGTGTGCCTATCATGAATAAAAAAATAAAAAATAAAATCTTTTTTTAATATGTGATAGGCAAACATTTTGACCACTATATTGGAGACGACGCGACGTCACTGTTACTGTGACTTCTAATTTACAGTTTTAACCTTTTTTATGCAGGATGGGCAAGTTTGACCACTATCTCACCTGATAGAAACTTACCTATAAAGAAGCCCCAGCCTAAAAAACTTGGTAGCTTGAAAAATGAACTGTTAGGCGTACAATCTGTGACATTTTAAGTTAAGTCTAAACTAAAAAACGCATTCTCGACTTAAAGGTATACTTGAGATACATCTAAGCACCTTCCTGTTTCCAAACATTTCTAACAATGTTTGGAAACAAGAAGGAGCTTAGATCACAGAGCAGAACAAGAAGTCCTATTCCGCGATTAGAACCTATGATTTTCAATCGCCGTACATTGTTAATTAAAAGCAAATTCGACAAACAAAAACGCTTTCACTCACAGCCCCACACTAAGTTCGATGACTAGTGTCTTGGGTGCCGCAAACGATCACATCACACACAATCACAACCAGAAACACAAATTTTCCTTGAGGACAAACCTTGTGTTCCCGCCGGGAATCGAACCCGTTACCACTGCTTAGAAGGCGAACACGCGCCCAACTAAGCCAACGGGCAGTTTAGTTAATTAAGATCATATTAATTACAGTAACACAGCTGTTAACTGAACCATTACGTCGAATATTACTTTAATAATTATACCAACCCGCTGATAAAAAAGATGCATGACCAATTATGTTTTTATAAACATATAATTATGTTTATCAAGAACATCTTTACCTGTTCATCTAAGTTAAATAGTAATAGGTATTAATACAGAATCATCAAAAACATAACTAGGTATTATCAAGCCTCATGATGCTCAAAAGAAATCACCCCTGTTTCATGCAAAACAATACTGAACTGCCCGTTGGATTAGTTGGCTGGCGTTCGCCTTCTAAGCAGGGGTATTGGGTTCGATTCCCGAAAACACACGTTTTCTCCCCAAAGAAAAATTTGTGTTTCTGGTTCTGGTTGTGATTGCGTATGTGATGTGAATGTTTCCGGCACCCACGAAACAAGTCATCGAACTTAGTGTGGGGCTGTAAGTGTGAAAGCGGTTAATATAGCATTTAATAAATAATAACATAAACATAAATATAAACATAAACGCTTTCACACTCACAGCCCCACACTAAGTTCAATGACTTGTGTCGTGGGTGCCGGAAACATTCACATCACGTGTTCACAACCAGAACCAGAAACACAAATTTTCCTTGGGGAGAAAACTTGTGTTCCCGCCGGGAATCGAACCCGATACCTCTGCTTAGAAGGCAAACGCTCACCCAACTTAGCCAACGGGCAGTTCAAATATCAAATATAGTAATATATATAGTAATATCAAAGTAAAGTATAAAATATTACTGGGCATTTGAGACGTAACACAAACTCCTGCATGTCTCAGGGAAACGAGCGCATTATAGACCCGCGGGGTTCTTTACTATTCATAGTTTCAGATGGCACTACAGATGTAAATAAGCGGGGGCGTCGCTTACCATCAGAAGACCGTCTTGCTTGTCTTTTATCTCACTAGCATAAAAAAAATTGTCGACTGAGTGTCATATAAATGCTTGCTTGCTTGTCGTATTTATTTATTTTTGTTTAAAATGTGGACAGTCATAGTGTCAGATTATTTTAGACCACCTGAATGCATACTACTTGGATTAACGACTGTTGTCTTACGACTAAAAACAGGGAACCTATAACAGCTCATCGTGCCTTCATTTTAAATAAATGAAAATTTAAATCGAGTTAATTTTTTTAAATGTATGTATTATGGGCCGAATACGGCATACGATGCGGGACGAAAGCAGATTTTTTTATATGGGCCGAACTTCCTTGGGATGAATATGGCATAAATTATTTATCTCTACCTTGTTATAACTCAGTTAAAAAAGCTTTGGGTATAATAAGATGTTTATTTATAATTAATAAATTACAATATACATAATATACAGTTATATAAATAATGCTACACAGGCACATAAACACTGCAAATTGTATAAATCCTAATTTAATTCCTCCTAAAAACATAGATAATAATATAACAAGTATACCTAATTAAATTATGTGTTCTTCGCTAAGAGTTAAAAAAAGTGCCCAATCAATGTTATATATTGGGATTAAAGTTGGGAAGAAATTTTCAGTTTGTGCACAGCTAGGTAATTTTTAGCTATCAAATTTTAATAATCATCCCAGTGACTCCTCGTTCTATTAACCTGAAGCCCTTGTAAAATTCTGTTTCCAAGATCTGGGTGTATTATCGTGAAGAACTTAACGGCCCTATCTTGCAATTCTTTGATAACTGCACCCAAACTGTACAAAATATTTTCCACCATTCGACTTCGTTCTTCTTTTGTCATCTCATTAGTGTAAAGCTCTCTAGCTTGGTAGAAGTTATCTGGATCATCTTGGTAAACTTCTATGAGCTCACTTCTTTTCGGATCTTTATAAGGCACAGCCCCGTTGAAAGTGTTGGGGTAATAATTGGGAGTGTCTCTACCATTGTCCTTAACAGGTGCCCTTCCATCTCGGTTGTAAGCTAAGACTTTATTCCTTAAAGGACAATTTACTGGGATGTTATTGAAGTTTGCACCTAAACGGTAATACTGAGCATCTCTGTACGCGAGACGACGAGCTTCAAACACTTTATCCGGTCCCCCATGAATGCCGGGCACTAAATTTGCTGGATTAAAAGCTAGCTGCTCTATTTCGGCATGATAATTAATAGGATTCTTATTTAAAACGAATTTTCCTAGAGGCCTTAATGGATATTTATCAAGTGGCAGTATCTTAGTCACATCAAACACATCAAATCCAGCCGTTTTGACATCCTCATATGTAAGGACTTGAATATCCACGGTCCAACTAGGGAAATTTCCATTTCCTATTGCGTTGTATAGATCTCTAGTAGCGTAATCAGGATCTACTCCCGCTATCTTTCTAGCTTTCTCTGATCGGATACTTTTAAGTCCCGCAACAGGCGTGAAGTGGAACCTAATGAAATGTTTATCACCATGTATATTGACCACTTCATAAGTATGAATACCAAAGCCAGGCATATGTCTGTAGCCATCAGGAATGCCTCGATCTCCGAAAATCAGCATGAACATGTGTAAGCCTTCAGGTCGCAAAGTGATAAAATCCCAAAACATGTTACCGTCAATCAAATTGGTTGCTGGGTTGCGTTTCTGAGCTCTTACGAAAGTGGGGAAAAGTAGTGGATCTTTGTAAACATACATGGGAGTGCTGAAGCCTACCATATCGAAATTTCCCTCATCAGTGTAAAACTTGACTGAGAATCCTCTGGCGTCTCTGACAGTGTCGATTCCGCCTCTCTCAGGTACAACTGTTGAGAATCTTGCAGCTACTGGAGTTTTCTTTCCGACGGCGTTGAAGAGGTCTGCTTTGCAGATATCAGTGATGTCATGCGTCACCTCGAAGTAGCCAAATCCTCCAGCTGCTTTTGCATGGACTAGTCTCTCCGGTATTCTTTCTCGAACAAGGTGAGTCAGAGTGTCCATAAAGTATTCGTTAAAGATGAGTCGAGAGTTGAGCGTGTTGGTTGCATCTTTGTACTCTATAGGTGCACCAGCGCTAGTTGTCATGACTCCAATAGGGCCCTGTAATGATACCAGAACATAAGCCAGTTAAAATCAGATCATCAAACTTCTAAGAATGACCATGGTGAGATCAAAAGATTTTTGAAATCTTAGTAGGTATTGGCAATTTAAATTCCTTTGTGTAGCTACAAAAGAGGAAGTTGCATGAACGATAATATTAATTTATCTCGTCACGCTCGCTAATTTTCCTAACTGCACTGCAGGTTACTTTTTTATCTATCTTTTAAAATTCTTTAAATTACTTATATGTATTAACATAAATGTAGTTTATACGTGATGAGATTTATTCGTAACCTATTTGTTTTATTAGAGTTTTTGTTCTTTAAATATGGTAGAGATCTTTCATTCTAAATCTACTCGCCCCTCCATAAACATTTTCATCCACTTGAGACTTGATAGTTTGACAAATTTGGTTGGATGTGCGTGCACATTTAGAATGAAAGATCTCTAATGACTATGTTTAACTTTATCTCAACTGATTGTAAATGATGACACATAGATAGCTGGCGGAACATATTTTTTGTCGTTTTGGTGACTCCATGGATTTCATCACGATATTACCTTCACCGGAAGTTTAAGCTCGACGTAAACTGTAGTAGATGATCGGGAGTCTTCAAGTCAAGAGTTTTAGTTATCTTCTAGGCAAGCATGCTACATCTTCGGCCGCATCATCGCTTTACATCAGGTGAGACAGTGGTCAAATGCTTGTCTATCGAGCATAAAAAACAAGTTCGAGGCGCGGATCCGTGTACACATAAGCTATGTTGTCTAACAACCCTGCATCTACCTACCTATTGAAATATTATACTATACTTTAGCTCCGTCAGGGCTGCCTGAAATACTAAAATGGGCTAGGATGCCCGCATCAATTTTGTCAGAACAGCACAACAACACTTTTTATAAATTAGGGGGTATCCACGAGCCAATTGCCTTTATTACAGCAAAGAAGTTACTTACAAGACATCGAGCTTATGCGAAATTGAAGAAAAGACGTTTTATATTACGTATTTATAAACCAAAATGTTAACTCTTCCTGTGTTAATTATGGTGTATTATTAACCATTAATAGTTCGTGAACTTGCATGAGTGTAGGCAGATAATACAATGTTGTAAAACGTGATGGAATTTTTTGCTCAAAATTAAATAAAACGTTTAGAAATGTTCCTACCACTTTATTAGGGCATGATTTGACTAAATATAGTATGACTAGACCATGACTCGTTTTAAGAAATGTTAAATAAACTGAAACAATATTTAATAGCTGACACTGGCTACATGCACGTAGTTTGCGGAACCAAAAATAAATGCGATAAGTGTGATTTTTCGTAACACCTTACTGTAAATAATAATTATTATTGTATGTCCGAAATGGGCAAACTGTTGTGACAATCTATCTGTAACACCTTTTATACACAGTTCTACAATAAAGTTTATTTTGATTTTGAATGTACTGAAAAATCAATTTACCTTAGTATTCCGCTTAAAATCGACAATCTGATTTGCTGCAGGCGCCGGTTCCTGAACTCCCATCGCTGCTCCCACCAGCAGCACCACCACAAACGCCTTCATCACCAGCGTTTACCACAAGAACTTGACTGAACTAAAATTGCAATTCCATGAACGTTTCACTATTCAAAATATTTATTATATCACTTAAGAAGACTAATGTTATTGATAGTTGGAAAATCTTAATATTAATATAAATTTAGAAGTTTAATTTCCAACTGAAATAGTTTAAATGATATGATATTTTTGGAGGGTTTTCAGCTGGGTTCGGTCGAAACAGCCCGTCATCTACTCAATCGCTGCGTTTTATAGTCTCGGCAACATCGACCTTGCAATGGCCGAGACAGTGTTCTGGTCCGGAACGAATTTCCCAACAGCTAAAAAGTGGTCTAGTTAATACGCAAGATAAGGTTTACAACTTATAAAATATTAGATAGATATGTGCTTATATTACCTACGTCTTCTTGATAGGTTGATTATATGGTAGTTCTTATTGTTCCCCGAACAGTATAATCTGGGAGTCTTCAAGTCAAGACTGAATAGGTATCTTCTAGGAAAGCATGCTACATCTTCCGCTACTATTGTACATTGCTTTCCATCAAGGAAGATTGTGATCAAATCAAATGCTTACCTATCGAGCATAAACAAGGTACAATATAATTTTGCTGAAGCAGTTTCTAACCATACCTTTCCCATTTATTTTCAAAATAACATAATTTACTATTAACCTCTACAGTTATTCTCTTTATCACGGCCGGTACAACCCTGCCAATAGGCTAGCAGATTGAGTCATCGATGCATGGGGTGAAAACAGACCGTTCAGGTACAGTTTATTTGGTCCACCCACAAAATTCAAAATAATGCAAATGGGCTCCAATACATTTGTAGATCCCCCTCGGTCTGTAAAATCATAATTTCAGAATCATATTTCCGATCTCGTGATCATGGCGTTGGTAACTTTTTTTTTATTTTTTTTTTATTTGGGCGCACGGCGCAGAGAGCAGTCGAGTCGTATAGAACAAAACAATGATACATGGTTAACTAGCCGTGCCACGTGGCTTCGTCTACGTTTATCATGTTAAAAATTGGGTATATGTTATGTATGAACTAAGTTGGGTAAGCGATCGCCTTCTAAGCAAGGGGGTATCGGATTCGATTCCCGGGAACACAAGTTTTCTCCTCAAGGAAAACTTGTGTTTCTGATTCGGGTTGTGATTGTGTGTGTGATGTGAATATTTCCGGCATCCACGACACAAATTATCGAACTTAATGTGGGGCTGTGAGTGTGAAAGCGTTTATGTTATGTAAGGTTTATGTACATTACAAATTTCATCCAATTCCGTTCAGCCTTTTATAAAACAAACATAGGTACTTACACAATTACACACAAACTTTGGAATCCATAAAATTAGTGTGATGACGACCCAGTTGGCACAGTGGGCAAGTCTCTGCCCTCTGCGCCGAGGGTCTTGGGATCGATTCCCGGCAGAAGCATAGTATTCCTACCCAAGGGACATTTGCGCTTCTGAACCTGGGTTTGATTGTGCGTGTGATGTAGTGTCAGGATGTGAGTGTGAATGCGTTTGTTTTTTTTGTTGGTGTGATATACCATTTCTAACATAAATGCTATTATAGTTCATTATAGTTCCTCGGAGATATGGTTATATTATCTTTGTCGGAGATGAACCTTCGTTCTTGCAATCAAACTTTTCTAAGATGAAGATCCGGCTAATCGGTTTTTTAATTTTTTTAAGGAAAGTATATATTTTTTCTACCGACTTCCCAAAACAGGAGGAGGTACTCAAGTCGACTGTATTTTTTTTTGATGTGCCTCATAACTTCTTTCCACGTGAACAAATTTCGATTTTTTTTTGTTGAATGTAGTTTGTGAAAGATATTGCTTTGCAGTTGGTCCCAATTCAATTTGATCAAGATCTGATCAGTAGTTCTTGAAATATCTTCAATAATGCGTGTTTAGTACATCTAATCAGATAAAGGTTCCGAAGATAAAGCGGTGAAGTCGGTTTTCTAAGCGTTATAGCTACTTAATATCGGTAATTTTTTTTTTTTATGTCAGATAGGTAGGTAAGCTTTCTCCGCTATCTCACTTGATGGAAAGTGATGATGCGGCCGAAAATGAAGCATGCTTACCTAGAAGATACCTATTCACTCTAGACTTGAAGACTCCCAGATTATACTGTTCAGGGAACAAAGATGCGGGCAGCGAGTTCCAGTCTTTCATACATAGGTAATCAGTTAATATATTTACAATTTATCGCATAAAATCGTAAATTCGTAATATTGCAATTTGTCAACGCAACTGAACATAATAGATAAGTAATAAAATGGAGTGAATGGTCTGCAAGAGTTTTCTAACATCACGTCATGGTCTAGTAGATTTCGAAATAAAAGAATCGGGGCAACAACTCAGTGCAAGAAAACAATAATTGTTGTTGAATTTCTATGACATTAATTAACTGTAGTGCAACATTATTCCAAGGTGTACTTTAAATACAGCTGGTCGTAAAAGTAATTGAATGCAACGAGTAGAAAAGCATTGCTTAGTATGCGGTGTTGATCCATCAATGTACTAATGAGGTGTTTTAATTATATTATTATTTATATCTGTGTGTGTGTATACGTTGACGTATACACACACAGAAATAAATGCTTTCACTTACAACCCCATATCACACTAATATTATATATCCGAAAATTTGTCTGTAAGTGTAAGTATGTTAGTTTTCTCTTCACGCTGTAACGGCTGAACGGATTTGGATGAAATTTGAAATGTACATGGATTATCCTAGGATTAACACATGGGCTACTTTTTAATTTAATAAACGTGGGCGAAGCCCTGGGTTTTTGCTAGTTAAGTAATGTGACTTGTACTGTTGGAAACATTTACATTACACCAAAGACCAGAAACACTTATTTTTCTTGGAGAGAAAACTTAAATTGTTTCCATTGGGAATCGAATCCACCCCGCTGCTTAAAAGGCAGACGGAACTAACTACGCCAGCGAGAATATTTAATTACTAGCTACGCCCCGCGGCTTTACCTGCGGAAGTCCCGGACTCGCGGGAACTCCGGGATAAAGATAGTCTATGCTAACGTATCCAAGGTGTCAGCTACCTCTATACTAAATATCATCAAAATTGGGCGTAAAGAATCCGTTTGGGCATGAAGAATTGAAAAACATACAAACACACTCACAAACTTCCGCCTTTATTAACTTAGTATGATTATATTAATTGTAAATTAAATCCATAATTAGTGGAAAAAAAAACTAACTGTGGCCATGAAAACCACAACGAAAATGACAAAGGTTTGTGTATAAAGGCCACAAAAGAGAGTTAAGCTAATTTGTGTTTGTAATCTATAGCACCTTTACACTTGTTTAGTGTTAGTGTATTAGTGTAATGTAGTGTTTAATAAGTGCTGCTCAAAAAGAACACTTCAAACAAGTGTCTTCGCCTTAATAGAGACAATAAGATAAGAATTAGTGAACAGCCCGTTGGCTAAGTAGGGCGTCCGCCTTCTAAGCTATTGGGTTCGATTCCCGGCGGAAACACAAGTTTTCTCCCCAAGGAAAATTTGTGTTTCTGGTTCTGGTTGTGATTGTGATTGCGTGAGTGATGTGAATGTTTCCGGCACCCCCGACATAATTCATTGAACGTAGTGTAGGGCTGTGAGTGTGAAAGCGTTTGTTAATGGACATATTCTTGGATATTTTTAATCTAGCAGAATAAGTTAATTTAGTCACTTATTAGCCTAATATAGGCTAGATTGTAACAAAATTAGAGAACACGCTATCGTGACCTATAATAATTAAAAAAATCTTTGCAGAGCAATATAAAGTTTTAATGAATTAAATTTTGACCATTTATTTATCTAGGTTCCTGTTCTCGTAATCCTCGAAAAACTATGATGCAATGCAATAAATTAAAATTACCTACAATTAAATCTGTGCTATTTTTTCTAGTTAGGTCTTTTGGATCGAATGATGTAAGCTAGAAGAACTTAAATGCGAAATGCCTTTTTATGAATAATATAGCTAAAAAATACCTATATAATGAGTGTGAGCTCTTACAATGAGGTGAACAAATTGAAGACATATAGGTACAGTAACATGTAAAATTACCAAAACGCCCACAGACCCTGATTTTTGTTCTAACCCTTAGCCCTTTTAAAATTTGATTGATATATTTTGAATGCCATATCTGCCCTAATAATTAAAATGATAGGCGTAATCTACACAATTAATAAATGGGATAGGTACTTATATATGTGCCTATACATTAATTGTAGACTTTTTTATGCTGGATAGGTAAGCATTTGACCACTATCTCACCTGATGGAAAATGAAAATGCGGCTGAAGATGTAATATGCTTGCCTAGAAGATACCTATTCACTCTAGACTTGAAGACACCCAGATTGTACCGTTCAGGAAACAAAAGCGCAGGCAATGAGTTCCACTCCCTCGCTGTACGAATTGTTACTATTAGGAGATTAGTTACCTACACCATAATTGTAGTTAACTAACACTTGTTGTTTTGTTGACTAAAGCAGCTGTTATTATTTTTAAGACAGTTGTTGTTGATAATAGTAGATAATTAGGTGAGTATGAACTGGCTATCATCGAAAGAGAGGTCGAATAAGATCCCTTGTATACTGGCAGGCTATCAATACTCTGTTGGAGACACTTTTTTATTGTCTCCATTTTTTTATATCCGGGGGCAGAGGCCCGGCCTGCTTGTCGCGTCTCTGACATGATCAGAGATTTGTGTCAATGATTTTTTAAGTATGGTTATTTATTTATTACATGCTGTTCTTAGTCTAATAAAACACATCATTATCATCATGATCATCAGCCTATGGAAGTCCACTGCTGGACATAGGCCTCTCTAATTGCACGCCACTGAGCACGATCCTCTGCTTCTCTCATCCAGCTCCTGCCAGCCACCTTGCGAAGATTGTCGCTCCACCGAGCCTGAGGGCGTCCTGTGCTACGTTTGCCAATTCGCGGTCTCCACTCAAGAACACGTAATAAAACACAACTTATTTTAATACATGTTATTTCTTTGGGCAAACTATTAATTTTAAACATATTGAAACACACTTAGTCTAATAAAACATTTGTCTTATTTGTCACTATACATTTAATAAAATTCATTATCATTTATTAAGGTTATTATCTATAGTATCCGTTGAAACCTACTGGAGTAATAACGACAAAGGTAGATCACGCTGCTGCTAGGATGGGATGAATATCCTACGTTGCTTGTAAAAGGTAAAGATGAGCATTCTCGGAGCTTTACTTATTTATTTCAAATGTCCTCATAAACGGGAACGGCTTCGTATCAACTGAAAATCGGATCTAGATGCAATCATGTGTGTTCAGATGGTGGACACATAGGTGTCAACACTTAAGAGGCCGGGGTGGCTTTGAACGAGTCTATAGGCTGTCTCTGTTTAACTTGCAAACTGTGCCCATGCTTGATGCGATAGCACTACCGAACGAACAATTATAATAGGTGCCGTAATACCAAAAATTATGAATGAAAATGTAATGTTTAGCCATTGTTTTTTGTATTAATAGTACCTTGAAATAATAGTCTATGTTCCTGTTGTAATGACAAAAGAAATGTGTTCGTTTTTAATACAAAACGAATAAGTTAAAGATGCGACATTTACGTCGTAATAATGTGTGAAAATCAATTGGTTTATATTTCGTTTTAGGTAATTATTTTGGAATAAAAACTATCCAGGAACCTAGATTAATACGTTTTTTATCTGAATAACAGCACAGTATGGTGGTTATATGCTTGAATTATAAATCATTTCGGTATTACGATTGTATGGGCAAATCAACCACTACCCGGCGCCTTAAATTCCGTAATAAGTTTAAATATACCTATAGACTAAAAAAAAAGCAATCTAAATTCTGACAAGACTGAATAACAGAAGGTAGCCAACCCAGCCAGTTTCGTCAAAAATGCTAGTAATGTTTCTCATCAATTCGATTGAGTCAGATCCTTGGAAGATAGCTATAAAATACACAACTACAGTTTTTGTGCCTCAAGAATACCAATAAATCAGGCACTGCAGCGACTTCAGACTTTACGAATATAGTTCTTCAGAAGAATTAAAATAATATCATGAAATATATTTACGATACTCCAGGTCACACCTACAATGAGCGCCACGTGAACCTAAATGTACAATATATTGATAGACATGCATTCATAACGAAATAACTATGAATTTTAATAAAGAATATTATTATACAGCTAATTATTCTCAAACAGTTTTATTTCATATTAAATACCGAAACATTCAACTGCCACAATCTTGTAACCCCAATGCTGCTTCAATCCTTTCGCCTAAGTCTGGATTTATTTCTGTAAAAATATCGACAGCTCTTCTCTGTACGAATGGGTCGGCACGTCTAAGTGGACCCACAATGTTTTCTATTAACCTTTTTCGATGTGCTTTGTTCAAATGTATGTAAAAATTGGCCGCTTGGTCGAAACTGTTCGAGTCGTCGTGTTGTACCTTAATAAGCTTAGGCTGATTCTCGTCAATGTATGGAACTGCGCCGTGGTAACTATTTGGATAGTAATTTGGTGCGTCGCCCCCATTTAAACACACAGGAGCCTTCCCATCGCGATCGTATGAAAATATAGTTCTGAGAGGACAATTTACAATAATGTTATCAAAGTTTGCTCCTAGGCGATAGAGTTGAGCATCTCGGTAAGAAAATCTACGAGCTTCAAATAAGTTATCTGGTGCTCCTAATATTCCAGGCACAACACTAGCCGGACACATCGCTAACTGCTCAATATCCGAAAAATAGTTAGCAGGATTCGTGTTTAAAACTAGTTTTCCTACAGGTCTCAATGGGTATTTTTCATAAGGTAGCATTTTTGTGACATCAAATGGATCAAATTCACAAGATTCTACGTCGTCGAGGGTTAGCAGCTGAACGCTAAGTTTCCAAGTTGGGAAATCGCCTCTCGCAATTGCATTGTAGAGATCTCTTCCGGCGTAATCAGGATCTAAAACGGCCATCTGAGCAGCTTTTTCTTTGGGCATGTTTCTAATCCCACAAGTAGGAATGAAGTGAAATCTTACAAAAAACGATTCACCTTCACAATTATAAACCTGGTAAGTATGAATGCTGTAGCCGGGCATGCACCTGAAGCCGTCAGGAATGCCAAAATCAGAAAATAAAAACATAAAAAATAAAATTGATTCGGTATTCATAGTCATGATGTCCCATAAAGCTTTTGTATCTTTAAGGTTTGTAACTGGATTCCGATTTCCAGCTCTGACCATCGATAAAAACTTTGCAGGATCCTTAGCAAAAAACATAGGTGTATTGAAGCCGACAAAATTAAAGTTACCTTCTTCGGTGAAAAATTTTACCGAAAATCCTCTAGCGTGTCGTGTCGTATCAGGTTCTCCTACAGATTCGACGCCTAAGGAAAACCTTGCAACAACAGGTGTTTGCTTTCCAATTTCACTAAACAGTTCGGCTTTACAGAAGTCAGTCACGTTATGAGTCACTTCGAAGTAGCCAAAAGCTCCAGCGCCCTTAGCATGCACGACCCTTTCAGGGATTCTTTCCCGCACCAACCGACCCATGACTTCCATGAAATGATCATTTGTTATTAGAAGAGAATTCAATGCATCTGTATCCGTGATATCGACTGGAGCTCCGTTGCTGTTTGTTAAAATACCAATGGGTCCCTGAAAAAAACCAATTCCAAGTTTATAGTAGTATCTGTAATATTTAATTAACGTATTAATCATCGAAAACTAAAGAAGCAGCAGGAAGAAGACACGGAATGAAATAAATTCAAATTAAGTTGATGCATCGGAAACCTTACGCAAGTTCTATTTCTAAAATTTGGTAGCTGATCTGATGCTGGATCAGCGGTAACTGTAACAACCGTAACAGCAGTCGCAAATATCAATATAAACGTTATCATCGCGTAAAAGATGCAACAAAACTGGCTATTTATGAAATGTCTGCGTTTATTTAATTGATTTATTTAAAACACGTTTTGTGCAAAGTAGGTAAACCAAGTAAGGGTATTTTAATAGGGTTCCTTAGCTTCTTTTGATTTGTGTATTTTATTTGGATCTCATCTTCTTAAGCACCCTCATCCTACATGGGTAAAATTAAATTGGCTACTAGATATTCAAAACAAACACAAAATACCTATTCGACAGCTTTGTGACAGAATTGTCTACGCTAGTCCAGCTGTTATAGCTCGTATTTATTTTGTTACGCATTACGTCGTCGAGAACGAAAATATTTCGTGGATAGATCTATTAATTCGATGACACAAGTTCATAATTAATATAAAGGTTTCCATTTTATAATACACTTTTCATTGCTGCTCCCACTAGCTAACCAATATTAGAAGACGTGTCGAATCATTGCCAGTCCATTGTATTCCTGTACATCCGAGTCAAGGATAACTCACTAAAGATTACACTAGGCTATCCGGAAGGTATTCATTTTCAAAACAGGGAATTTCAATGCTACTCTTTAACAATACCGGGACTCTCGCTTCTTTAAGTACTATCGTTATTTAGGCTTATTATTAGTGCAGCAGTTAGTAAAGTAAGTCCATAAAATTGTAATCAGGAAACTATTCGTACATTTTACTATTTTGGACTCTGCTTACACAATGTATAAATTACAAGTACATAGATAGTTGAAAATTAAAACTATCGTGAGTTTTACTCATAAATTATGTTGTATACCTACGGCTTGAAACATGTAGAAAATGTCGACTTACTTTGTAGTCGACTAGTTTCGGACAAATTTGTTGTCCTTCATCAGGATGAGTCAGAAGCGCGTTACGCAGAGGCGAGTGGCACGTGACTGTCGACTTGAGGGCGCGGGAGCCGCATCGGGTGGTGCGTCCTACCGCACTCCAGTCACTGGCTCGGCGTCTGAGTTGTCACAGTCACCATAGTAGAAATATATAAGTAAGTTGTCTTCATAGAGTGGTACCAAACGCGGCTTGTATGTGTGCACGGCCGTACGCACGTGCCTCAGCACGCACACTATGATAACAAACAGACCGGCGAAGCCAACATGAGCCGGGGCCGCCCCGCGTGCCGCGCGAAGCGTTTCCTTCAAATTATGTCTACGTCAAACAATCGAACCTATTGTTGTGTTACTCTACGTGTTTATTCAATTTAATAGCTATGTAGGTTTTTAAAGTAAACACTTCTTTAGGCGCGTTGAGCACTTTTTGAGTGAACTCGCGTCATCGTCACCGATGGCTAATATTTGTTGAGCTCTGCGCGCGATAAATATTGCTCACGATCGGGGATCAACTTATAATGGTTATTTATGTATAATGTGTATATATACATTATATATAGTTTTCACTTCTATCGGCAGTCCCCAAAGACTGCCCCGCATGTATTTTTGTAATACGTAGACAAGTACATGCCACGAATATTGATCTATTGAAGCCTACTTAGATATGATAGTTTTCCTTTTAACTTCGTTATATATACTACTACCGTGATTTCTTTTCATATACGCAAAAAAAAGTTTTTTTCAAGATTTTGTTTTGACTCTGTCGGCGTGGCTTATATGTATATTCATGCCAAATTACAGCTTTCATGCAAATGGAATCGTATCTATTTTACCACCACATTTTATACTATTTTATTGTACCTACTTGTTGGTTTGTTAAAATATAGATTTGACATATAGGTACCTTTGAAAGTCGGAGATAGTGACAACCCTGCGTATTCGGCTAGAGTAGGCATTTGAATCTCCTACGGGCCTCGAGTTATCTTACTGATATATTTCTACTATGCAGTCACTGTCACTTGTCTCCGTGACGTCACGATGTTGACACACTGTGCTTGTACACTACTATGTAAGACTTACTTTGTAAGTCGACATTTTCCACGTGTTTCAAGCAGTATACAACATACATTACATAGATAGTTATTGTTCATAGAATGATAACATTTGAGTTCATGTTTTTCCATTGGGAATAGGGAAAATAGCTATTGGTATAGCTATCCTATATGTACTAGTATATTATAATGAACTCTTAAAATGAGATGCTGCGAACGCAAATTTCTTCATATTCAAAGACTTCAACTGCGGTCCTAAATAAAATGGTGATTATGACAACACCAAAATATTACTTGCTTACTAAATGTTATGGTTAAATCATTAAATAGAAATGTATTAAGTGTGGTTAAGTTTGTTTTGGAAATTAGAATAGTGTGAGTTTGATGATAGTCTGTCTTGATAGGATCAACGGAGAATCTATAAGGCTTACTCCAGCTAGCTTTTCTGCAGAGATCATTCATAGTCCTTATAGCAAAATATTGGGAAGTGCAGCTTGGGTGTATAATTGTCTAAATTAGGAGATTGTTAAAATTGAGTAATTAAGAATTCAAAGAGAAGAGGGGTAAGGACCATGCTGTGAGACATCAGCGCTTGGATCACACTAAGAAAATAACTTAGTCAACCTACGTTGATATATTTTCATGACTGAAAAAAGGTACTCATAATGACAATTAGAAATGAGCATTTCTTCTCGTCGATCTGTGAACTTTATTTATTTAGTCCGAATCTCTTAAAATACCAAGAGTTTCATATAAGATAGACAAAAGGTCATATGTAAGCATATAAGATGACAAGTGAGAACTATTACCGAGGCCCAAATAGACGACATTTGTCATTTATAAACATTCTTAAGTTGCAATTAAAATGAAAGTGTTTTTAGATACATTAGTCGCTATAGAATCTATATAACACTGATCTTAAATATTGCCTTCCATCAACATTAACAAATTTGATAATCACTTTACTTACGTAACGCAATCCTAAAAAATCGATAAGAAAATAACTGTAAAAAAGATTTAGAGTGTACCGTGAGGCTCGGTGCTCAGATATCCTCTCAATGAGCTGTCAACGGATACAATAAACGTGCTGCATGGTTTCGAAATGATGGTTAACAAAACGAATAAAAATTATGCTTATAATAATTATTCTTCAACATTTTTAACAATACAAAATATTTCAACTGCTACAATCTTGCAACCCTAATGCTGCTGCAATCTTTTTCCCTAAATCAGGATGTACTTCTGTAAAAATTACAACAACTTTTCTTTGCACAAATGGGTCAGCGTGTCCAAGTGAATCCACAATATTTTCTATTAACCTTGTACGTTGTACTTTGTTCAAAACATGTGTGTAGAAATTGGCCGCTTGATCGAAATTGTTCGAATCATCATGTTGTACTTTAATAAGTTCTGGCTGTTTTTTGTCATGGTATGGCTTTGCACCATGGTAACTATTCGGAAAGAAATTTGGTTCGCCACCCCCATTTAAGCCCACAGGAGCCTTCCCATCACGATCATATGAAAATATTGTTCTGAGAGGGCAATTAACAAGAATATTATCAAAGTTTGCTCCTAAACGATAGAGTTGAGAATCTCTGTAAGAAAATCAACGAGCTTCAAATACGTTATCTGGTGCTCCTAATATTCCAGGTACTACACTTGCTGGACATAATGCTACTTGTTCGACATCCGAAAAAAAATTAGAAGGATTTGAATTTAAAACAAGTTTTCCTACCGGCCTCAGTGGGTATTTTTCCAAAGACAATACTTTCGTCATATCGAATGGATCAAACTCACACGTTTCTACATCTTCGGGGGTTAAAAGTTGCACGCTAAGTTTCCAAGTTGGAAAATCACCACTAGCAATTGCATTGTACAGATCTCTTACGGCGTAATCGGGATCCAAAACAGCTATCTGAGCGGCCTTTTCTCTAGGCATGTTTCTAATCCCACAGGTAGGGATGAAGTGGAACCTTACAAAAAATGATTCGCCTTCACAGTTATAAACCTGATAGGTGTGGATGCTGTAGCCAGGCATGTACCTATAGCCGTCAGGAATGCCAAAATCAGAAAATAAAAACATGAAAAAGAAAATTGACTTCAGATTTAATGACAAGATATCCCACAACGCTTTTGCGTCTTTCAGGTTTGTAACTGGATTTCTTTTTACAGCTCTGACCATCGAGGAAAATATAATGGGATCCTTGTAGAAATACATTGGTGTATTGAAGCCAGCAAAATTGAAGTTGCCTTCTTCTGTGAAAAATTTGACCGCGAATCCTCTTGCGTCTCGAACAGTATCAGGTTCTCCAATATCTTTAGTTGCTAAGGAAAATCTCACGACAACAGGTGTTTGCTTTCCAATTTCACTAAATAATTTGGCTTTACAGAAGTCTGTGACATTGTGAGTCACTTCAAAATAGCCAAAAGCTCCAGCGCCCTTAGCATGCACGACCCTCTCAGGTATTCTTTCCCGCACCAACCGACCCATGACTTCCATGAAATGATCATTTGTTATTAGAAGAGAATTCAATGCATCTGTATCCGTGATATCGACTGGAGCCCCGTTGCCGTTTGTTAAAATACCAATGTCCCTGAAATTGTGAATTCCATGTTTATAGTGGTTGTCTATAATAATTAATTAACGTATTAATAATCGAAAATAAAAGAAGCAGCAGGAAGAAGATACGGAAAGAAATAAATTCAAATTAAGTTGATGCATCGGAAACCTTACGCAAGTTCTATTTCTAAAATTTGGTAGCTGATCTGATGCTGGATCAGCGGTAACTGTAACAACCGTAACAGCAGTCGCAAATATTACTATAAACATTGCTATCGCGTATTAAATTGACACAACTGACTATATTATTAAATACTCGGATTTATTTATGTGATTTATTTGATCCATGTTTTTCGCAAAGTAAACTAACTCGTGGTTTTAAATAGGGTTCTTCATTCTTCTTTTGATTTTTTATTTCGAATTAAATCCTCATTTTAACTCGCTCACCCTACAAGGGTTGTATTAAATTGGTTACTAGATCATTATAATTTAATCTTAAGCAAAACTAAAAAAAACCGACTTCACCGCTTATATTTTCGTTTTGGCTTGATCGATTTCGATAAAATTTATATGACTACCACCTTTGAAATATAATCTACCAAACAAAAAATAATTCTTAAAATCAGTCCACAAATTTGGGAGAAATCGGTGAACATACATAAAAAATACTTACAGTCGAACGTAGAACCTCATCTTTTTGTGAAGTCGGTTAAAAAGAAACGAAAAATACTTATTTCGCAGCATTGTAACAGTATTGTGTTTACGCTGGTCCACACAAAGCTCGTACCTATTAATCTTATTATTATTTATATTTATTATCTGTACTCATCGTACGTATATTGTAAAACTTCGGTCTCCCACATATTTTATTCTTACTAATCCTACTAACCATTACAAAATTTATATCTAGATTACTACAGAGATAGTGCAATTACAATCCAGTCAATTGTATTCCTGTACAGTGATCCGAATCGGTGGACCACGAAACTAGTGGGGTATCCGGGATCGGTATTGATTTTGATACTACACTTTGACAATATCGGACTCTCGGTTCTATAAGTGCTTTTAGTTTACTAATAGTGCGGTAGTTATTAATGTAATAACAAAGTGCATCAGATAATAATCAGGAAACTATTAATATGTTGTCTAAGGCAAGACTCTTCTTACACACTAAATATCCTACTAAAGGAAAGATACTAATTATCCTAGTAATATTATAAATCCGAAAGTTTGTGTGTAAGTATGTTTGTTCTTTCTTCACGCTTGAACGGCTCAACGGATGAAATTTGGAAAGTACATAGGTTATACCTAGGATTAACACATAGGCTACTTTTTAACTTGATAATAGCGGGCGAAACCGCGGGCACGGCTAGTTATAAATAGTTCACAAAATAGAAACAGAGCGAAAGTGAGACAAGTTTTTAGAAAAAAAATAGGGAACTATATTTAATTGTAGATAGTATGTAATAAGTATTGATTTATAACCTATATTATAGTATATTTTATATTGTAATGTATATTGTATTTATAGGTATTATTTTGTATATTGTAATGAACTCTCAATCCACTTTTTACGATCACGCTTAAGTAAATGATAATATTTACCTCGACGATTTCTATTCAAGTTATACAGCTAACACATTTACAGTATTATTGTATTTACAGTATTATGTACAGTCAAGCTTTTCTTTTCTTTTCTGTAGAAATACTTCAATATTCATTTTTATTAGCAGGTGCATTTATTGTGTTTTGGGTTCTCTTTTATACGAAAGTCTATTTATGTTAATATAATTAAGTAGGACCCCACTGTTTATACTTTATAAATGATACGACTCGACTCACGATTTAGGGTCGACTCTTGCGACCTAGGTTTCGGGGATGTCCGATCCCCATCATCAGGCGAGATCACGACGGAAGGTCACGACGCTCACTGTGGACGCGGGCGCGCTTGGTGTTGGTGGCTAGGGGTAGCATGCCCTCGTTGACACTACTAGTTGGCGATGGTCCTAGCGCTAGCCGAGATTGTCCGAGTGTGGGTTGTAATTGATCAGCGTCATCAACTATTGGGTCATCACCGGCAAATGACGCAGGCATACAAACAAAACTGATCGTGTCTTCCTGAACTTGAGTAGCGCCAAACTGTTATTGTTTCGAGGTAGCGTTAAGAATTGGTATCCACGCTAAAGGTAAAATCCACCCCACACGGTCACGGTTAAAATTCGGGTACCAATTTATCTCAATTGTTTGTCTATCTGTTTTATACATGTAGGATTGGCTCTCTCCATCCTCATGTAGTACCTAGTTTTGTATCGGTAAATCTAGAAATATATGTAAGGTATGTGTATCTATGTAAGGTAGGTATGTAATGGTTGTTAAATCTTTTTCGTTCTGAGGTACGTATGAATTCTATATAGCTAGGTTAATTGTAGGTATAGACGAGAAGTTCTAGTTATATCCTTCCATATATTTTATTACGTTGTATTTACTTCCTTTATATATATATATATATATATATACACATTTCATTATTATTATTGTTTTGCTAGAAAGACAAGCATTTGGCATCTCCTTCACCTAGACCTTCCTTATCTAAGCTAGTCCAAATACTCCACTTATGTTATGACAAGTTTTGAGAAAAAAACCTGCTGCTGTTGGGTAGCCCGTACGGTGGGTGGCAAGTCACCTGTCTAAATATATTCTAGAGTTACTGATTTCTCATCACAATCAAATAATAAGCCATCAAACCTTCAAATTAATAGTCCTCCATGTTAGCAGTTTTTTAAACTTCATCCATCCTCTAGTAAATCATCCTAATCCTATTGTAAAGCCAAGTCCAAACTATTCCAATTACAAAAGAGCGTCCTAATATTATATAATAAGATATACCCATCTTATATTTCGACAAGTCCGACTATATTATATCGTGTAAATGTAACGAATTCCTCTTATTGGTTACGGCTCTAATACCTTACACAGATCCGAGAGTTTCAAAAATATATGAATGATGATAAATAATGAGCCTTCAAATCATTCATCAAGCTTCATATATGTTGTGCAAATCTTTTAAAATACCAGGAACTAGATTAGATAGACAAAAGTATATCTGAAATCAGAGAATTAGAATATCATGACAAAATAAAGTTGTCATCCAGAGTTTCATCGGAAATGATTGTGACAGTTTTCATCAGAATATATGCACATATATGTACCAAACGGCTTTGTGACTTCCGAACATTGTCTGTAAGAAGGATCAAATTAAAACAAACATTAACAATAAAAAATATCTAGGTTTCTTTATAATTATGTATATTGCGTGCTCCGCAGCTCAAAATCTACATGGTATTCAAAGCTAAATAATGTGCTATTTATTCTCAAACAGTTTTAATTTACAATACAAAATATTTCAACAGTTGCTATCTTGCAACCCCAGTGCTGCTGCAATCTTTTGCCCTAAATCAGGATTTATTTCTGTAAAAATATCAACAGCTTTCTTCTGTACAAATGGATCAGCGCCTCCAAGTGATTCCACGATATTTTCTATTAACCTTTTACGTTGTCCCTTCTTCAAACGTGTGTAAAAATCGCCCGCTTGGTCGAAACTGTTCGAGTCGTCGTGTTGTACCTTAATAAGCTTAGGCTGATTCTCGTCAATGTATGGAACTGCGCCGTGGTAACTATTTGGATAATAATTTGGTGCGTCGCCCCCATTTAAACACACAGGAGCCTTCCCATCGCGATCGTATGAAAATATAGTTCTGAGAGGACAATTGACACGAATGTTATCAAAGTTTGCTCCTAGACGATAGAGTTGAGTATCTCTGTAAGAAAATCGACGAGCTTCAAACATATTATCTGGTGCTCCTAATATTCCAGGTACAACACTAGCCGGACACAACGCCAACTGCTCGATGTCCGAAAAATAGTTAGTAGGATTCTTATTTAAAACAAGTTTTCCTATTGGCCTTAATGGGTATTTGTCAAAAGGTAGTATTTTCGTTAAATCGAATGGATCGAATTCACAAGATTCCACATCTTCGGGGGTTAGCATCTGCACGCTAAGTGTCCAAGTTGGGAAATCACCTCTCGCAATTGCATTGTAGAGATCTCTTCCGGCGTAATCGGGATCTAAAACAGCCATCTCAGCAGCTTTTTCTCTAGGCATGGTTTTAGATCCACCGGTAGGAGTGAATTGAAATCTGCCAAAAAACGTTTCACCTTCACAATTATAAACCTGGTAAGTATGAATGCTATAGCCGTGCATGTACCTGTAGCCATCAGGAATGCCAAAATCAGAAAATAAAAACATAAAAAAGAAAAATGTCTCGGGATTCAAAGTCAAGCTGTCCCAAAACGCTTTTTTATCTTTAAGGTTTGTGACTGGATTTCGTTTCGCAGCTCTAATCATCGATGGAAACTTAGCAGGATCTTTGTTAAAAAACATAGGTGTATTAAATCCAACGAAATTAAAGTTGCCTTCTTCGGTGAAAAATTTGACCGCAAATCCTCTAGCGTTGCGAATAGTATCAGGTTCTCCTATAGATTCAATGCCTAAGGAAAACCTTGCAACAACAGGCGTTTGCTTTCCAATTTCACTAAATAGATCAGCTTTACAGAAGTCAGTTACATTGTGAGTCACTTCAAAGTAGCCAAATGCTCCAGCCCCTTTCGCGTGTACAACCCTTTCAGGTATTCTTTCCCTCACCAAGCGACCCATAAGCGTCATGAAATGATCATTTGTCATTAGATCAGAATTCAAAGCACAAGTATCCGTGATATCGACTGGAGCTCCGTTGCTATTTGTTAAAATCCCAATGGGTCCCTGAAATTAACAATTTCAAGTTTATAATGGTTATCTGTAATATCTATTTAATTCTTATACTAATAATAAAAGAGTAGATAGGTTTTGTCGCAAAAGTGAAAAAATGGCGTTGTTGGTTTTGTATAATTTTCCAAAGCCTGTGATTCTTCGAGTGTTAATTTGTAATAATGGTGGATTATCAACCGTTATACTTAGTAAACGTGCATAAGTGTAGGCAAATAATACAAAGTTTAAAAACGTGATGTTCGGTTTCGCTCCAAAACTCTGATAGAAGTTCTAGTAACGTTTCTACAACTTTACTAGGGCATGACTTGATTAAGACTGGACGCTTTTACTTGACTTTGACTGTGGCTTGCGACTTGTACTTTTGATATGAAATATTATATTATTACTTGACTTGACACTAGCTAAATGCACAAAATTGCGAAGCCAATTTTATAAGAAAAAAAAGAGTAGTACGCATGAAAAGACAATTTTAAATAAGTTTTAATTGGAAATCTTACCGAAGTTCCATTTTTAAAATTTGGTAGCTGATCTGATGCCGGATCAGCGCTTTGGGTATATATCTTATTTATCTCTGGATCAGCGATAACTGTAACAACCGTAAAGGCAGACGCAAATATTAATATAAACATTATTATCGTGTATAAAATGCAACACAACTGGCAATATTATTAAATGCTCGCGATTATTTACGTGATTTATTTGAACTGTGTTTTGCGCAATAACTAAGTCTGTGTTTATATGGGGTTCCTTGTTCTGTTTTTAAATAGGTTTTTATTTGATTCGCATGTTCTTCATTAGCTTTACTTAATTCTTTTAGTAGCTGTAGGTCCTGGGTTCGATTCCCAGCAGGAGCACAAATTCCTTCCCAAAGGATATTTGTGCTTCAGGCTCTGGTCCCCACCAGAGCCTGTGAGTGTGAATGCGTTTGTTTTCTGTTTTTTTTAAGCTATTGCATAGCTTCTATCGTGGGCCTTGAGCGTGGAGACCGAATCCAGAAATTCCGTAACGAAAATAACCTAACACCCCCCACTCCGACCGGCACAGCGGTGATACTTTTTAGTTTTGCCATCTATCAATGAATAGCAGAACTTTTAATGACTTTTTTGAAATATCACGCTTGTCTCTTTAGTTCAGCAACTCGCCTCTAGGTAGCAGGAAAAAAAATACTGCATAAATAAAAAAATATAATTGCATAAGTTGATAAAAAATGCTATGCAATAACTTTACCGCGGCAGTCCCCGAGTGCCGATTTTTTAAGCTATTGCATAGCTTCTGTCGCGGGCCTTGAGCGTGGAGACCGAATCCAGAAATTCCGTAACGAAAATAACCTAACACCCCCCACTCCGACCGGCACAGCGGTGATACTTTTTAATTTTGCCATCTATCGATGAATAGCAGATTTTTTGATGACTTTTTTGAAATATCACGCTTGTCTCTTTAGTTCAGCAACTCGCCTCTAGGTGACAGGAAAAAAAATACTGTATAAATAAAATAAATAAATAATTAGAATTGCATAAGTTGATAAAAAATGCTATGAAATAGCTTTACCGCGGCAGTCCCCGAGTGCCACACGTCTTTTTTTTTTAATTTTGTTTTAAGCCATGACGGTAAAAATCATCAAAATGTTGTCAAACCGAACACAAAATATTCGACCGTAATATAGAGTAATAAGGAACAAGAAACTAAATGTAGGTAGGTACAAAAATATTTTTTTAAATCAAGCTTTTACCTATATTACGGAAGTCAATTTTTTATTTAAGATAGGAAAACGTTTGACCGCCGTCTAACCTGATGGTAAGTGACGATGCGGTCGACGATGGAGCACGTGGAGCAATGGGGCCTTTTTAAAATGCCTTCCTCGACCAATTAAAGCCGCAATCAATTGACCAATCATTTTTGTCGGTTGTCAATAACTCAATAGGTCTTAGGAAAGAACTACAGGTATAATTTTCTTATAATTTCAATCTTTTAATTGTTTAAGGATTACCGATTTATGTGAAGTAAAACATACATATCGTTGAGAAGTAGTGAATTATTTTAAAGTTAAATATAAATGCTTTCACTCACAGCCCCACTCTAAGTCCGAAGGCTTGTGTCGTGAATGCCGGAAACATTCAACTCACACATACAATAACACCAAGAACCAGAAACACAATTATTTCGCTTAGGGCGAAAACTTGCGTATCCACCGGCAATCGAACCCGATACCCGCTGCAAAGCTGCTCATCCAACTTAGCCAGTGAGTTATTTTTTTCTAATGAACTCTTAATTAATTTGTTACGAGCACGCTTAAGTAAATATTTATTTTAACGATTTTCATAAAATGACTTAACTACCACATTTTCATACAATTATTATACCTAATCATAGTTATGTATAGCCAAGCTTTTCTATGTACATTTACATACATTACAGTTGCAATACAATACTGTAGGTTCCAATTGTATTCAGAGCACTATAATATTTTATATTGTAAGTATTCGTTAATAGGCAGGTGCATTTATTATTTACTTATTCTTTCAGAGTCTCGTATTCATTGGCTAAATAGGAAGCCTCTGTATGTCTGTCTGTTTCATTATTTAGAATCGCGGCGGCTCACTGCTATTCATGCTAGTTCTTTAATACTCTACTGTACATTGTATCAGAAATAGATCTAGGAATATGTCTACTGTTTTATGTTCCCTGAGGCAAATTATGCAAGGCACGAGCCTAAGGGCGCTAGGTTTAAAGGGTTAAATGACATAGTTACCTAATGCGCCACACAAGAATTATATGTAGTTGATTGAAGATTTGTTGGATAACATGATAACATGTTGGATAACATTTTGGTATGCAATGAAATTTTTTGGCAGAATCCTAATCTACAGGTGTGGTGTGGGCGTAACTCGTAGCTGAGTAGGTTCCAGTAATAGTAAAGAAGTGCGCTACGCGAGGGTTTAATATTCCACCATTCATAATACTCGAAGCAATATGTACAGGTTTTGGAAAATATAAAAAATAGTCAACGTAATTTTTTAACTTTCGCGGTAACACTTGCCAATTTAAGGTTGGTCGGTAGTCTTTGGGCGGTCCATCCAAGAAACTGTTCAACATTCAATGTCATCATATTTTTTTTAAACTGTCAATGTCAGGTCACGCAAATACAGTTGTCAGATGTGTTTAGTCTATGGCCAAGTTAGATGCCAAAAGCGTCAATTCGTCAATAAAAAATTACCATACACGTTTTATCCACTTTATTTCCGTAATTTAGCTCAAAATAAGAAAATGCAAAATCCTTGAGTTAAAAGCTATCGTTTTAGACACTCCCAGTTAGTTTTAATGTTGACTGTGTTAATTGTAAACTAACCCAAAAATGGCAAGGTCGCCAAAGGATGATCCGAGATACAATGAAATGAAACACAATACATGGAATTATTGTGCGGAAGCAGCAGAAAACTGTTCACCTGGCCCTATGAATGAAAGGAATCAGCCGCCGATCTCAGCCAATTCAAATATGTTGCCTGACAATAGCATTTATGTGAACGCAAACTTCGGCGACGATGTTTATTTGAGCAAGCGGCCGTATAATGTGCCGACAGGCGATGCCCCTGTGCAAATGGATGATAAAATTCCATTTAACAATGTACCACGACCCAGCCAGAACTACGGGAACGCTATGCTCAAGTTGGGGAATGGCCAAGTGGTCCCTGTTTATATCGATAAAAACCATGAACACTTCATTTTTCCGATGTCTGGTCAGTATGAACTGTTCAACCCTAATCAAGGAGCTCTCGATTCCCACCTGCAGTCACCCCAGTCATCTCGACTCTACGCATTGAACCAAGATTATTCTACTAATAATAATGTGCACTTACCCCAAACCCAAAACAGTGGTTCCATGAATGCACAGCCTCAGAAACCTCCTTCATCCAATTTTCTCAATGATCTACTGGTTAATCTTGAACCAACCACCACTGGAACATACTCGCCCTTTGGACAAAATTACCCCCTTAATCATCCAGATCTTACAAACCTAAACCTCTTACAAAACAGTTCTGTATTGGACACTAAAAACCTGTCTATGAAAGCTGAAAATTCGCCAAAGAGGAACGAAAACAGTCCCCTCGCTGACACTAGCAACAAAAAACGTATTGTTGCAGAGGTAAAGCCAATGCGTCCATCCTACTCTGATGTGTTAGCTAAAAATTCAAAAAACATCCAACAGACAGATGTGACTTGTAAAACAAAGTCTCAAAACTTAGAGATGAAGCCAACTATCAATAAACCAAATGCCAAACCAGAGAAAATAGCCTCAAATGCGAAACATGACGAACATAAACCTAAACATGATAAAAAACAGAACTCTAACACTATATCTTCTGGCAGCGAATCAGGCGATATCAACACCGATAATAATGAGAAGCGTCAGAAGCCTGGCAAAAAATCAAAGAACAAGCGCAACAACATGTCGCGTAAATGGTCCTCACTCGATGACATCACCAACGAAGAGGACAACAGTTACAGTCAAGATAACGAGAGCCAGTTTGTATTTATTGAGAGTTCGGAAAAGCCAAAGAAAGAGAACAAATCCGACAGCAATAAGATGAAAAGTTCTGAAAAGCACTTGTTATTGGATGACGATTTTAAGTTTGATGAGGAGGATAACACCTCGTTCTACCAGGAAGGGCAAGGTGAGTCGGGGAGGTCTAAAAAGAAAAACACTGCACGTAGCTGTCACAAAGCTACTAAACCTGTGCAGGATAAGAAGAAGACGAACCCAACTAAAGTGAGACGGAACAAGCCTGGCTACTTGGGAATGGCTCAGAACTATCTGGAACACTGGGGTGGAGCGTCTTGGAAAGCACTTGTGTGGTTCTTTTACCTGCTGTCTGATATTTGTGGTATGAGCCTGCACTTGTCATTCGATCTGTAAGTATTTTTCAATTATTTATTTTAAAGCACGGACTTATTATTCTTATTCAATATGGGGGCGTTAAAGCCTGCACTGACGTCCCGCTTGGGGTGTATTGTGCATTTCCCCCTGCCAGGAACTACCCCATCCACCCCAGCTCCTTGAAATAGCGGAGTGTGGTTTTGAAGTGCTGGCATAACTGTTCCAGTGGTGAAGTTGTTGTATTTGATTTCTGTGAGTCTTTATGTTTTGTGGAATGTTGCTCTAGCATTTCAGTGTTGTCTCTAATTTCTTCAGTGACAGCACACTGAGTAATTACGTGTTCTACGGTTTCGTTTTCCTCCATACATCCCCTACACAAAGGGCTATCTGTGACCCCTATTTTGTGTAGGTGGTAGTTGAGGTTACAGTGACCTGTTTTAAGGCCTACCATTAGACAAAGATCTTGACGTTGTAACTTTAACAAGTTGTTTGTAATTTTCCTAGTTAAAGATGGAAATGCGGCTTTTGTGTGTTTGCAGTCAAAGCACGGACTTATTGTTGATGTCTTCGCTGGCTTAGTAGACTGCGCATTTACCTTTTAAGTAGTGGGTATTTCCCTGTGGAAACAAATTGTTATATTCATTGTGGTACTAACTGGGTATTAATGCACACCCAGTTTCGAGCATTATATACACTTGAATGCCAGTTATGTTTCTGGTTCTGTGTGTGATATGAGTGTTTTCAGCACCTGCACAAGTCATTAAACTTAGCGTGGGGCTGTGAGAGTGAAGCGAGAAAAAAGTTACTCACTGATCGTTAATTTATCTTCTCAGTTATACATACTTGTACTGAGTCATTCACCTTATCATATACACTAGTTAATTATTTATAGACAAGCAGCATAATGATGATATGTCTATCACAGTGTTGAAAGTCAATAGCTCGCTTTTGTAACCAAGTTTGTTTATTAATTAAAACCAGTAATATAGTACCAATACTAAAATGTAAAAGTTTGTGTGTATTGTGAAAGTATGTTTGTTTTCTCTTACACTGTAATGGCAGAATAGATTTAGATGAAATTTGGTATGTGAATAAAAGACAATAGTTTACAAATCTAATAATTTTCAGGTTAAGCATACAATGAGCCAATTAAAGGTCCTTACGGTTAGAAAAATTATAAACAATACAAATTAAGCTTATGAACAGCTAGACACAGTTCAATAAATAATTGTTAACGACTTTCATGAAGACACCAGTTGTTACTCATCCGTTCACCATCAAACACAAACACTGCTTTTTATTACCTGAGCAATAGAGTAGTTCACAATTGGAACAGATTACCGGAAGAAGTTGTTTCTGCTACCACAATAAATGGATTTAAAAACGAGCGAATGACTTTCAAAACTGTGTGATATAGACATATCAGCATTTTGCTGCTAGTCTATAGATAAATAAATAAATAATGTAACTACGTAAATTACTTATTTATATGGCTATATATATCTATATGGCATAGTTACCGAAAAAGTCACCGCTCAACAGCCGTCTAGCCGGTGCTATACTAGTATGGAATAGATCTAAATCTAGGCTCTTACTGAGTTTATTGAAATTTATGCTCGCTCGCCATAAATATGAGTTTTGTCTGTATTTTGTATTTACTGAGGGCACATTCAGTAAAGGATTAAACCTCACTGGTTTAGAAAGTGGGACTAGATCAATTTTACCTAGTAATTCGGGACAGTCTACAAGGCTAGAGGAAATCTTTAGAAGAAATGTAGTATTTGCAATTTCTAATAATAATAAATAAAAATAAATTCTTGGAGTCTATTACGGGCATTGATTTATTTTACATCAATAAAATTTTCTTTTCTTATGAACTATTAATTCGTCTGAACTTCAATCGACTGTCATGTCAACCTCACATCTATTCTAACAAATGTAGTTGGACCATCAGAATAGTACCACTGAATGGACAGTTGACCACTTATTAAATAAAGGGTTTAAGATATGATAGTCATCTCCAGAACCTTAGAATTCTTTCAAAACATGAATGCATTAACGCTCACAGCCCCACACTAAGTTTTATGACTTGTTTTGTGGATGCTGGAAACATTCACATCATACATATTTTCCTTGAGGAAAAAAAGTATGTCACTTAGGTACCTATGCCAATGAGGAACTCTAACGTAATGTTTCGAAGAGTTTTTTTACCAGCAGTATATTCATTAATATGTTGAATATAAACATAAATATAAATGCTTACACATGCACAGCCCAACACTAAGTTGGACGGCTTGTATCGTGGTGCCGTGCCGTAAACTTTCACATCACACACAATCACAACCAGAAGTAGAAATTTCTCCTTTGGGAGAAAACTTGTGTTCCCACCTAGAATCAAATCCGATATCCCTGCATAGAAGGCGAACTAAGCCAAAGGGCAGTTCATTACAATAATATATATTAACATTGAAAATTATTGAAAGATATATGCATATTCTCTATTGTTTCTCAACGCAGTTTCATTAAATAAGATATGTTTTAATTTCAGCTGTACCTCTGTGTTTACTCAAACATATGTGAGCTCTCAAGCTGTCTGGCGCAGCAGCAAAGATTGGTTCGTAAAGGTTGGAGAAAACAAATACTTGCTGTATATTGATAGAAAACTCGGCCATACGAAGCTAGGCTTCTGGAGGAAATTAAAATGGTTTAAAAAAGGTAATACCTATATTTTTTTATTTTTTAAAGTTAAATTTTTTTTAGGCAAATATTTGACCACTATCTCACCAGATGGTAAGCGACAAAGCGGTGGACGATGAAGCACGTTTGCCTAGAAGATGCCTATTTACTCGCGTCTTAAAGACTTCTATATTATATTTATCAGGAAAAACAGACTCGGGTAAGGAGTCCCATTCCTTAACGGTTCGCATAATGAATGTGGAAGCAAAACGCTTCGTCTGCATTTGTGGAATGTCTTCCACGTGAAATGGAAGTCATGAAATGTACTAAATATTAAAGCCATTTCTGATGCATACAACTCAATTTTGACAAAAATGACAGTTACGTCTTTTTTCCCTGCCTGCGTCTTTGTTCCCTGAAGGGTACATCTGGGTGTCTTCAAGTCTAGAGTGAATAGGTACCTTTTAGGCAAGTTGTTCCATCTTTGGCAGCATCGTCACTTTCCATCAGGTGAGATAGCATTAAAAAAAATCATTTTATGTTTTTAATGGGATATCCTTTATAGTAAACATAAATTACAAATGATACAAGGAAAACTGTACATGGGAATCCATTGGTAACCAGTTGCCGTAACTGTTTAAAATAAGGCTAAATTCAACTTAAATGATTTTCCTTGTATGTATTACCATCGTTTTACAGTAGGGTAATTATAATCAGAGCCAACTTAAAGAAGTATCTATTTTACTTCTCTATTTCTAAGTTCAGTAATAAATTATGTCTATTTTTTTATTAGTCTATTCTTTTATATTAATGCTATATTGGCAAGCATTTGACCACAATCTCACCTGATGGAAAGTGATGATGCGGCCGAAGATGTAGCGTGCTTGCGTGGAAGACACCTATTGAGTCTTTTTTTTTATAGGTCTATGAATCTTATTCTTTCCGATTTTAACATATATGGCTCAGAGGCCTTTTTTGTATGGTGTCATTGTTACGATAAAATTGACAAGACCGATCTTTGAAAATAGAATGAGCTCCCGGTCCCCTTGTCACACCAGACTTCTCAAATATGTAGCAAGTGCCTATAATTTTACTTCTATTTTTTATTTGTTGATTTAGTGACAGGACTGTAAAACTATTTTCTTTGAACTGCGCGTTAGCTTAGTGCGCCTTCTAAACATCGTGTATCGGGTTCGATTCCCGGTGGGAACACAAGTCCCGCACAATTTGTTACTGGTTCTCGGTGTGATTGTGTGTGTGATGTGTATGTTTCCGTCACCCACGACACAAGTCGAGCTCAGTGTGGGGTTGTGAGTGTGAAAGCGTTTATTTATTATTATTGTTTACTAGCTAAGCCCCGCGGTCTTACCCCCGGGAATTCCGTTTTATTTAAGTCCGGGACCCGCGGGAATTCCGGGATAAAATGCCTATGCGTTAATCCAGGGTGTCAGCTACCTCGAAACCAAATTTCATCAAATCAAATAAGAGTTCAAAATTCTTTATTTTCTTGAACATGGGTCATCAAAATTGGTCCAGCCGTTTGAACGTGATGAAGTACTAACGCACTCACTAGGTAGGCTCCAGAGGAAGACCTGCGCTGGTTATACACCAGCATTATGCTGAGCTGGAGCCATTTCGTAACATTAACGTTTCCAAATTACCTATGTTATGTTATTTTAAGTATTCTTGTGTTATTGTTACAAATAAATTTGCTTTTCTTTGTTTCAAAAACTTTCGCTGTTATAATATTAGCGTGACTATTTATTGTTTGTTCAGATGATGACGTGGACTCAGGTGGCAATGGTGACAAACTAAATGCTAACATACCCCTGCCCGCGACTGGCGAAGAGGCTATGAAACGGCTGCTCGCGTGCAAAGGGAAGGATCCTTACAGGTAAAAATATAAAAAACATTACTATGCATAATTAAACGCAAGCAAAGCTTAAAAAAACTGACTGAAGAGGCCTGCGGAGGTTGATTTGCCCATACAATCGTAATACCGAAATTATTTATAATTCAAGCATATTACCACCATACTGTGCTGTTATTCAGATTAAAAACATATTATTCTAGGTTCCTGGATAGTTTTTATTCCAAAATAATTACCTAAAACGGAATATAAACCAATTGATTTAACATAAATGTCGCATCTTTAACTTATTCGTTTTGTATTAAAAACTAGCACATTTCTTTTGTCATTACAACAGGAACATAGATTATCATTTCAAAGTAATATTAATGCAAAAAACAATGGCTAAACATTACATTTTCATTCATAATTTTTGGTATTACGGCACCTATCATAATTTGTTCGGTCGGTAGTGCTATCGCATCAAGCATGGTCACAGTTTGCCAGTTAAACAAAGACAGCCTATAGACTCGTTCAAAGCCTCCCCGACCTCTTAACTGCTTTATTTCTGTAACCAAGTTTTGCTTAACTTAAGGTAGGTTGTGACCTCCTATTAAGGTATAAAAATACCTGTGTCAGAAGAACCCGCTCTTCCATATCCATACCATAAAATATATTTAGGTTTCAGATAGGTAGATGATAATAATACATGATTAAGTTTTTTTAATTTATAAGTTATAATATTTAGTTCTTATACAAGTAATTATTAGTGTGTTTGTTGTGTGTGAGTGTATGTATGTATGTGTGTGTGAGTATGTGTGACGTGTGTGAGTGTAAGGGTGTGTGTAATGTTCATGTAAAGAATATATTTATGTATATTATGTCTAGTATATTTAAGTTAAATGGTATTTAAATAGAAAAGAATGTAAATGTTTCCCTGTAATACAAAAGTTTCACTTCTATCTTGTGTCTTTATGACACTCCCTGTTTTTTTATTATACAGGGTTATTTGTAATAAAAAAACATTTATTAAAACAACCTTTTTCGTATTTCTATTAGAGTGTTTAAAAATGACCATTTTGGGCGGTGCGCCATAATGAATTTAGAGTGAAGTCATTTTATAGAATATGAATTCACAGCAAATCCTTCCATTAGATACCCATATCATGGATATAGGAACTGCCCACTGGCGTAGTTGGTTGGGGGCCCGTTTTTTAAGCAGCGGGTGTCGGGTTCGATTCCCGATAGAAACACAATTTTTCTTCAAATTTGTGTTTCTGGGTGTGATTGAACGCCGCCCGCGATACATGTCTAAGAACAGTTCGAACAGTGGCAAAATATTCTGGGTAATGCTATTTTGGCACTGTTCGAACTGTTCTTAGACATATTTACTGGACAATAATAACTTTCATGAGTGTCTCTTTGGGGCACATGTAAATAAACGATTTTGATTTTGAACTTAGTGCGGGGCTGTGAATGTGAAAAGTTCGTTTGTATTATCATAAGAACGTTTACACAATTAGTTAATATATTGGTAAATACGTAACTTGTTCCTTTCCTCGTTAGGAGGAAAAGGTTATTCTCCGTTTTAATTATTTTATGCATACACACACGCACACACACACACACACACACCACAGTTAACCGCATAAACATGTCATCATACATTATTCAACTGACGAACAGAACTCTGTTAGCCTTTGAATTGTTGTTATAATTAATGTTTAATACATGTATCAGCAACTTTAAAACAAACAAACAACAAAAAAAAACATAAAACTTTGTCGGTTTATTGTTATTTTGATTCCCGTTGGCTTAGTTGGGTGAGCGTTCGCCTTCTAAGCAGGGGTATCGGGTTCGATTCCCGGCGGAAACACAAGTTTTCTCCCTAAAAAAATTGTGTTTCTGGTTCTGGTTGTGATTGTATGTGTGATGTGAATGTTTCCGGCACCCACGACACAAGTCATTGAACTTAGTGTGGGGCTGTGAGTGTGAAAGCGTTTATGTTTATGTTATTTAACTGTAAGATTAAAAGGTGAAAAGAATTGAATATCAATATAATGATTGATTAGTTACGTTGATAAGAAACAACGGCCTTGAAAATAAACCTTATATTCAATTATTTTATTCACAATACATATTTTATGCTTAAGTTTTTTTATTTTGATTTGGGTCCTGGGACGTCTCGACGCATTGTTATTATTATACAAGCTGCACCATACAGTTTCACCTGCATTATAAAACTGCCCTTATTCCAGAACTATCTAACTATTGATTTAGTTTCCTAGCATTAGCCATTCGAGGCAGAACTAAAGTAGTAAATTTAGAAAGGAAAAATTATTGCTTCAAAATCAAAATCGTTTATTCACATGGGCCCCAAAGAGGCACTCATGAATAGTATCAAGCTGAAATTCATATATCAAATACTCATGTCTACTGTTCTATGGAGCTGTGAAAAAATCAAAACTTCTAAGCCAACGCAATCTAAAGATACAGCCGTTTATGTTGCAAATTTTCGACACTCGCAAGGGAATCAAAGCCTACAGGGTATATCCCGTGAACTCAGAAGCTTGAAATTTGGTACGAAACAGCGTCCTATAGCACAGATAAAGGGAAAATTGCGAAAAGCATAAATTTTTAGTTACATCGTATATTAATTTCATTTAACAATAAAAATGCCATAACTTTTACTTATATACCTACAGGTTTGTACGGAACCCTCGGTGCGCGAGACCGACTCGCACTAAACCGGTTTTTATACCGACTTCCCAAAAAAGGAGGAGGTACAAGTCGACTGTATTTTTTTTTTAATGTTTGTGTTACCTCATAACTTCACTCCACGTGAGCCGATTTCGAAAATTTTTTTAGAGTTTGAAAGACGTTGCTTTCTTATTGGTCCCATTAAAATTTGATCAAGATCAGATCAGTAGTTCTTGAAATATCGTCAATAATGCCTATTTTGTGACGAATAATTCGTACTTTGACGATGTTCTCGTTTACCCGACTTCAAAAGTTACCTCATAACTTCTTTCGTTGTGAGCCGATTTTGATGATTCTTTTTTTATTTGAAAGCTGGTGCTTTTATGTAGTCCCACTGAAATTTGATTAAGGTCTGATCTCTAGTTTTTTTAGTTATAGTCAATAATGCGTGTTTATACATTAAATCTGATCAAGATTCCGATGATAAAGCGGTGAAGTCGGTTTTTTAAGCTTTGCTTGCGTTTAATTTTTTAATTTTTTTGAGTGAGTTTTTGTAAAAATACAAATGTCTCTAATGTAGATGCTAGCCAGAGGAATCCCTTTTCTACCAATAATAATTGTAATGTGAGTTTAAAATAGTATATTACTAATAGTTATCTTTTTTCAATATTCCAGCATTCTAGGTGTAAGCGTGACCTGTTCAGATGATGATATCAAGCGGTACTACAGACGCCAAGCGTTCCTCGTGCATCCAGACAAGAACCAACAGCCCGGGGCGGAGGAGGCTTTCAAAATATTGCAGCACGCGTTCGACCTTATTGGCGAGCCGGTAAGTTCTAATTGTAATGGCAAGTTTTGTTGGAAAGTAGTTTATTTATTTTTCAACCTGGATTAGTGGATATTTTAGTACCCAAAAACTTTTATTCTAATGTTTATGAGCTCAGTTTTAGAATTACTACGCCATTTTTGATGGGAATCTTTTTATGGGAGGACGTTGAAATTTTGATGCGCTACCTTTTTGTGTAACGAAAAGTGGTGGGGTTCAACACTGTGATGAATAATTGAAATGTTTCCCTGTAATACAAAAGTTACTAGTTGTGGTTTTAATTGTGTGTGTCATGTGAATGTTTCCAGCACTCACGACACAAGTCATCGAACTTAGAGTAGGGCTGTGAGTGTGAAAGCGTTTATGTTATGTTACGTTTATGTTAATACTAGCTATGTACATTCCGAATTTTATCCAAATCCGTTTAGCCTTTACAGCGTGAAAAGAGAACAGACATACTTACACAATAACACATAACATTTCGCATTTATAATATTAGTTTGATGACAGGAGCGGCGGGAGGAGTACTCGCGGCGTACTCTGGAGTCCCAGCACGCGGAAGCAGCGTGGGGCGAGCTCAGCTCTCTGCTGGCACAGTTGCACGACAAAATGGAGCGAGCACACAACACTATCAGGTAACTAAAATGGAGCGAGCACACAACACTATCAGGTAACTAAAATGGAGCGAGCACAAAACACTCTCAGGTAACTAAAATGGAGCGAGCACACAACACTATCAGGTAACTAAAATGGAGCGAGCACACAACACTATCAGGTAACTAAAATGGAGCGTGCACACAACACTATCAGGTAACTGAAATGGAGCGTGCACACAACACTATCAGGTAACTAATTTGGAGCGAGCACAAAACACTATCAGGTAACTAAAATGGAGCGAGCACACAACACTATCAGGTAACTAAAATGGAGCGTGCACACAACACTATCAGGTAACTAATTTGGAGCGAGCACAAAACACTCTCAGGTAACTAAAATGGAGCGAGCACACAACACTATCAGGTAACTAAAATGGAGCGTGCACACAACACTATCAGGTAACTAATTTGGAGCGAGCACAAAACACTATCAGGTAACCTTAAAATCTTAATTTTAAACCTTGACACTCTGTTATGACACAATTGAAATTTGTGTCATAACAGAACAGAAAATAATGATTTACAGAATAAGTTATTTTTATGCTAGATGGGCGTGCATTTGACCGCTATCTCACCCGATGGAAAGTGACGATGTGAAGATTTTTGGAATTTTTGGGCGTGCCCGAAACTAGTCGGAAAATGCGACAAAAACCGCCGAGAGTACCAGCCGGTTAGAAGACAGTTATACTGACAGTTTGAAAACACTGGCGATAGTTTTCAAACTGAAATGGCTAGGAGGCCAGCTAGTCAAAGTTTTTTATATAAGGATCGCGTATTGGCGACAAAAGAAGCAACGTAAATGAGTGTTGAGAGGTGTTGCTGCGGTTTTATTAAACGCTACACCCGACGTTATGCTCTTTAGGGGGCGTCCATTAATTACGTGAGTTTAGGGGGGAGGGGATCGAGCCGAGCCTCACCTAATCTCACGTGGGGGAGAGGGGGTGTCTCGGCAAATATCACGTTTTTTATTTTTGCAAGACTGTTTGAAATTGTGTTAAAACTGGGTTTAATGAAGTAAAAAAAACTACTGAATTATGGCTAAATCATATGGTTACTCAGTAGGGGTTAGTCTTAAATAAAAAGAATTGAACAAAATGTGTGTTAAATAAATTCAACGCAATCAAGCACATATTAACTTATTTACATTACATACCCATTTCGAAAAATCTCGAGTTTAGGAGGGGTCCTAAGATTTTTCGAAAGGGGGGAGTCGAGCAACATCTCACGACATCTCAACAAGGGGAGAGAAGGGGTCGAAATGGATGCCCCCTTATCACTTCCACCCTTGAAGCTTACGTAGCTCTTATGCCAACTAAGGCATGCTGAGGGTCAGGGGTCTCATTCAGCCCCAGGGAGCGTCTTTTACTATATAAATAATTCGTTTTACAGATGCACTAACTGCGGGCGGCGACACAAGCGGGTGCTTACAGACCGGCCGTGCTATGCCGCTCGATATTGTGCGCAGTGCAAGATTAGACACTCGGCCAAAGAGGTACCCAATATTGTCTTTAAGTTTTTCGCATGGCTAACTTTAATCAGGGAACATTGTCCGTTCCCGATTATTTATTATAATTTATTATTTATAAAGTGTTCATGTGTAATAATGGTGGATTATTAACCGTTAATACTTAGTAAACGTGCATTAGTTTTAACAAATTATATAAAGTTGAAAAACGTAATTTTCGCCTTTGCTCCAAAACTCCAATAGAAGTTCTAGTAAAGTTTCTACCACTTTACTAGGGCATTACTTGACTAAGACTGGACCTTGACTCTTTTACTTGACTTTGATTGTGACTTATGACTAGTACTTAAATATGAAATACACTTTTTTTTTATTACAGACTAAGCAAACCTTTGACCACAATCACACCTGTTAGAAAGTGACGATGTTGTCTAAGGTGGAGCAAGCTTGTTTAATAAATACCTATTCACTTTACTTTTGAACACACCCAAATTATACCTTTCGGGAAACACAGACGATGGCAAAGCGTTCCATTCATTTGCTGTTTTATAAATGAACGAAGACGCAAAACGTTTCGTCCGGATGAACGGTATCTCAACCATAAATGGGTAACGCGACGCCGTTCTTCTAGATGTAAGGTGGAAAAAAGGTGAAGCGGCAACAAGGACTGTTATATCATATTATTACTTGACACTTGCATATCGGAAAATTCCCTTTTTGTACTTTAAATTTTAAGTTTAATTTTAATATGTATGATGTGACAGTGCTATATTAAATAAATAAATAACAAGACACTGGTTAAATGCACAAGATTGCGAACCCAACATTTAAAAAAAAACCCCGCTCCTCATACTCCCTCGCTCCATGTCAATGTATAAACACAGTCCGCAACTCTCCTTCGCATTACTCCCCGGTCCGCTTCCTTGCTCCGCGTCATCGTACAAACACAGTTTGCAACTACACTCCGCATTACTACCTCGCTCCGCTTACTCGTCCCGCTCCAGTGAACGGGCAGCCTAAGTTTATATTTTGTTGTATAATATAGAGATTTCTATCATTATCTATATGTTGTATATTTGCGTATTTAAAGAGAGAGCCAAAAAACATTATAGTGATAAATTTAGAAAGGAAAAATTATCGCTTGAGGCGGGGATTGAACCCGCGGTCATAGGGTGTCATGCCCTATTGCTCTAGCCGCTGATCTACTCAAGCCCTGCCTGAAGCGATGAAATTATCCTTTCCTTATTATTAACGTCTCACGGGGACGTGTGACGTCATCTACCGAAACAGTTTATAGAAACTACTACGGCCAACGAGTCATTGCAGTTAGCTCCACGTTGTGTTGATAACGTCTACCTAATTCAATTGATTTTATTTATATATAGCATTAGCCATGCTAGGCAGAACTAATAGTGATCAAATTTACACAATTTTATTTATTTTAATGCGACCCATGGTCGCGGGTTCAATCCTCGTCTCAAGCGATAATTTTTCCTTTTAAATATATCACGTTAGTTCTGCTTAGCATGGCTAATGCCATATAAATGAAAATCAAGAAATATTACTTTGCAATATGATATTCAAACATAAATGTCAATATAATACAAGCCTATATATATATAATATATATACTAGTGATTCGCCCCGGCTTCGCCCTTGTGCAACACCTGCAGCGGCATCTGCTGGGCTCATTTGTGAATCTAAACCATCCAGGGCGCCACCCAAACGCACACAAAACAATTCATTCAAATCGGTCCAGCCGTTTAGGAGTTCAGTGACATACACACGTACAGTAGAATTATATATATAAAGATATATACACATACATAATAATAAATAATACAAAATACATGTACTGGTAGTACCTATAAGCTCGAAGCTTTGTAGGTGTAACGTAAGTCTTGCTATATAGATATATATAGTTTTAGTTTAGTTTTAGAACATATAGGCAGTTGGTCCGTAGATAGCAACGGTTATAGTATATACCGCCATGGGTAAGTAGTGCACAATACTGCAGGGGGTGGTTTGGAATCGACAACTGAGCAAATTTAAAAAATTTTTTTTTTTTTTTTTCAATTTTTCATCGACTGACCTGCAGCCCCTGCAGGCTGTTCAGTAGTAATTGTCATTTAAAGTATGGCCCTCCGTAGACAGCCGCTACAACAATAGCTTCCAGAGTAGGTGAGTGCTACGAGTGCTACGGGGTCATTGAACTAACATGTGATGTATTATTATTATTTAGCATAAAAAAGCTTCCGTTTAAGTTATGATAATCGTTATTTATTTAGTCGGTCCTAGTGATTTTTAGGTAATTAATTTCTAAACAGCCGAGAGGTCACACTGAAATGTGACCTCTCGTCTCATGTTAGTTCAATGACCCCGTAGCACTCGTAGCACTCACCTACTCTGGAAGCTATTGTTGTAGTGGCTGTCTACGGAGGGCCATACTTTACTTGACAATTACTACTGAACTGCCTGCAGGTCAGTAGAATAAAAATGGAAAAAAAAAAAAAATTTTTTTTTATTTTTTTAATTTGCTCAGTTGTCGATTCCAAACCACCCTCTGCAGTATTGTGCACTACTTACCCATGGCGGTATATATATGTATTGTAAAACTACGGGCCAATTGCCTATATTTCCTAAAACTAAACTAAAACTATGTACAGCAAAGAACTAAGTTACCTACAAGACATCGAGCTTATAGGTAACTCAAGTGCTCAAGCCCACTACCAGTGGGTAGCGTTCCCATCATGCTGGCGGCATTGCCTCTCTGAATTGCAATGCTAATACGTTGAGCGAAATAAGTGCCAGCATTTTGATCACGCGTCGCTTCAACCAGGCGTTCTGATAGAATTTTGAAAATAGAATGAGCTGCCGGTCCCCACGGACCCAGTGTCTCAACACCAAACGGCTCAAATATGTAACCACTGCCAAGGTTTCCATATTTGCGCCGTTTGCGCTGCTCTGCCGAAGTTGCCGCGACTTGTAATGTATTTATATACATACCTACCTATTCATTTTATTAAGAAGAATAATTATAAAATAATATTTCGTCTATTATTTTGTTTATGAGCATGAGTTTGAGCATGTGCTTGAGCGTGAACATTTATTTTGTTACACTTATAACATATGTAGCACACCTCGGTCCCAAACTACCCTAATTATTTTACTATCCTTTCCGTCCAAAGGTTATCTGGAAGAGATCGCTTTAAGCGATAAGACCGGCCATTGTCTAGCCTATTTTAATATTCCTATATTCATGGTGTACAACAAAGATTGATGTATCTATTGTTGTCCAGGGTGACATTTGGGCGGAGTCCAGCATGCTGGGTCTACTAGTGATGTACTACGCTTGTATGGACGGCGCCGTCTACCAGATAACTCAGTGGGCTAGTTGCCAGGTAACGTATTATAAACATACAACTCATTCACACACATTTTTTTACAAATTTAAAACTGTTTATGCCTCGATTCTGATGTACACTCACTAAATTAAATTTAAATTATCCCTGTCTCTTAAAAAATGGAAACACAAGACAGAGATAGCATACATTTTAGTGCCGTCAAGCTAGTTTATCAATTAAAATATGAACAGCAGAAGCAGAAAGGCGCGTATTTTTAGTCAAAACCAATTACATACTCGACTAAGCTTGCATAGACATCTTTCTGACTAACTTGACAGAATTAAATGTATGCTATCTCTGTCTTATGTTCCTATTTTGTGAAAGACGGGAATAGTTTAAATTTAATTTAGTGTGTGACATCAGAATCGAGGCCAATATCTCAAGTTTACCTAACTAAAAAGTTGCTCAAATTAATTAAACGCAAGCAAACCTTAAAAAAACCGACTTCGCCGCTTTATCTTCGGAACTTTGATCAGATCAGATGTACTAAACACGCATTATTGACGATATTTCAAGAACTACTGATCAGATCTTGATCAAATTTAAATGGTAGCAATTGGAAAGCAACATAATTCAAACTAAAAAAAATATCTAAATCGGTTCACGCGGAACGCAGTTATGAGGTAGCATACACACATAAAAAAATAAAAAAATACTGTTGACTTGGGTCCTCCTCCTTTTTTTGGAAATCGGTAATGACTAAATCTGCAATCGCTTACTTGAGTCCCGACTCAACACTGGATTGGGCTCCACGCCCCTAAAATCCTCTCCACTGAACGTCGTTACTACTCAAGTATTGTACGTGAAGCGATTGAAATTAAGAAACATCGTGATTTCTACCGGGAAGATGGATTTAGGCTGGCTACCGCGTGGAATCCAGTTATAAGTAAATGTTCGCGTCGCGATTTATCCCGCGATAAATCTGCTGATATCGTGTTGTGTCGTGACAATTATTTCTCACAAGACCAAGTGCGGGTAGTTGGAGACAATACTCGCCCTTTCCCACGCTGACACCCGCATTCTTCAGTCTTCTCGAGACCATGGCCAATGCAGTTTGGCCGAAACGTCGACATAAATAAAAATAGTTTTTAGCGCGATTAAGTCCCGTGATATTACCTAAACTATGTTGATCAAAATGGTTTCCATTTACTCAAATGTATGAGTTTATTCGTCTCTCTAAAGACTTTACTGCATTTAATACCATGACAGGATTTATCCTCGATAAAATATCAAGCGATGAGCTTTGTAAGCTCTCAACCATTACGTAGTAAAGTTCGTTCTTGACGTAACTCCATAGAACGTCTTGCTGGATCCGAAATCAATCAATTAAATACAATTGGATATGCCTTTATGTTTATAATTTCGATAAAATGTATATCGGACCACCTCTGAAGTATAGTCTAACCTACCAAATAAAAAAAAAACAAAATTGATTCATATTTGGCAGAGATATCGCGTAACATACATATAAAAAAATTAATAAAAAAAAATATGGTCGAATAGAGAACCACCTTAAGTCGATAAACTTAGTTAGGAAAAACTATAGTTCTGCCTAGCATGGCTAATGCTATATAAATAAAATTACCTTAAAACCTTAAGTCGGTTGAAAATAGTGAATATTTACTATTACATTTCATTCAGTAATACATTTCTTTGCATAGATTGATCCTTATCAGCAACAAAATCCATTGGTTCAGTAATATACCGCCATGGGTAAGTAGTGCACAATACTGCAGGGGGTGGTTTGGAATCGATAAATGAGCAAATAAAAAAAATATTTTTTATTTTTTATTTTTAATCGTCTGACCTGCAGGCAGTTCAGTAGTAATTGTCAAGTAAAGTATGGCCCTCCGTAGACAGCCGCTACAACAATAGCTTCCAGAGTAGGTGAGTGCTACGGGTTCATTGAACTAACATGTGACGAGAGGTCACATTTCAGTGTGACCTCTCGGCGGTTCAGGAATTAATTACCTCATAATAACTAGGACCGACTAAATAAATAACGATTATCACAACTGAAAGGGAAGCTTTTTTATGCTAAATAATAATAATAATTTGCCATTCTCTTAACAAGTTGGTTGGTTCTCGTAATTCCTGAACCGCCTTTCAGTGTGACCTCTCGTCACATGTTAGTTCAATGACCCCGTAGCACTCGTAGCACTCACCTACTCTGGAAGCTATTGTTGTAGCGGCTGTCTACGGAGGGCCATACTTTACTTGACAATTACTACTAGACTACCTGCAGGTAAGTCGATTAAAAATAAAAATAAAAATAAAAAAAATTTTGCTCAGTTGTCGATTTCAAACCACCCCCTGCAGTATTGTGCACTACTTACCCATGGCGGTATATACTGTCTTTTTTTTTAAATCATTCGGGTCGTTTTCCGTCAAAAGTAATAGATTTGAAAGAAAAATAAATTAGGTTATTGTTTTCTTATAAATCGAGGGCATGGATCCTTTCACGACTGTTCTCTAACTGTTGTGGTTTCGGACTTGGCCATCACCGCCCTTCTCAACAAAACCACCCTGTATATGTATATTCCTTATTGTGTGGTACCGTTTGCAGAAGTATGTGTATGTTCGCTATTATGTACCGTTCGCAGAAGTATTTATGTATACTCCCTTTTGTGTACCGTTCGCAGAAGTATATGTATATTCCCTTGTGCGGTACCGTTCGCAGAAGTATTTATGTATATTCCCTATTGTGTACGTTCGCAGAAGTATTTATGTATATTCCCTTTTGTGGTACCGTTCGCAGAAGTATTTATGTATATTCCCTTGTGTGGTACCGTTCGCAGAAGTATTTATGTATATTCCCTATTGTGTACGTTCGCAGAAGTATTTATGTATATTCCCTTTTGTGGTACCGTTCGCAGAAGTATTTATGTATATTCCCTTGTGTGGTAGCGTTCGCAGAAGTATATGTATATACCCTTTTATGTACCGTTCGCAGAAGAAGAACCTGAAACAGCTGAGGCCCGACTGCCACGCTGTGCAGTACCGCATCGTGCTGGGGAACAAGGCGGCCAACGACGTGCAGCGACCCTCCACCGGGTAACTACTCACGCTACCTACTCAGCCTACCTCCTACTCCAGTATAATTACCTATCAATTACGAATGAGAGATAATATTCTTTCTAACTATTTATTTAACTGTGACATTAGCACGCATATGGATCATAATCATAATAATCATTTATTCACCTTATACCAAAGTACGTTATAACAGGTATGTCAATTACAATTAATATATTATTATTCGTTAACCATAAATTAAAAAATAAAATAAAAATAATAGTAATAGAATTAAAGACAGTATTTATGTCGTGTGCGATTTTCGCCTTCGCTCCAAAACTCCGATAGAAGCTCTAGTAACATTTCTACCACTTAACTAGGACTTGACTATGACTGGACCTTGACCCTTTTACTTGACTTTGACTTGTGATTAGGACTTTTAATATGAAATACACCAGAAATATATATGTACGTTCGTTACGTTGACACTGGCTAAATGCGCAAGATTGCGAAGCCAAAATTAAAAGAAAAAAAAACCGTATTAATTGTTTGTTCCAGTCACGACCCGAATCTAGAAGAGTTCCTCAACAATCTATACAGCAAGTCCGGCGTGCCCCCCGCGGCCCCCGCCCCCGCCCCCGCGCCGCCCCCCGCCGACGCAGACAAGAAGCGACGCAACAAGAAACCTAAAGCCTAGCCACCCCCACCCCCACCCCCCAAACAACTCAAGCTGTCTGGCGTGAATTCGTTAACAATCAAACGTAAGGCCGCTCTAACTCGATCGGTACGATCTGGCAATCATTTTCATGAGTACCTCTTTGGGGCCCATGTGAATAAACGAATTTGATTCGATTGATCAACCTATAACAGACGGGCTAGCGCAATGACCATTTTAACTTGGTCGCTCCGGGTCAGGTTAGAGCGGCTTATGTCACCACCAATACCACTGATAAATTTCACGTTTCAAAATTCGTCCCCTCGTGGTTGTTGATCGTTGCGGTTGTTCGCCCCGAGTCATGATGACGTCATGATGCGACCGTGCGAAGCGGGCGACTAGCGTTCAGCTGTCAAAATTTAAAATTGGAATATTTTTTTCTATAGGAAAGTCCACGTCTCCACGACGACCGCGTGAATGTCCCGGACGAGTTTAAATATTGTCTATGATTCAAACAGGCACACTCCGCTCTTGTTCAGCATAGAGATCACATCACCCGTTGATACCCAAAATCAGAAAACAAAGCATTTTTTTAAACGCCTTTGATGTCACCTAAAATGGCGGAAAGAGACTCTAGCGCGCGCATTTTAAAGCGCGAGTGGGTTTTCTTGTTCCAATTTTTTTTACAGACTTTCGTTTATCATCCGTACTGCGAAGGAGTGGAAATCCATTGGCAACGTCTTTGTTTCCTGAACGGTTTAATCTAGGAGTATTCTAGAGAGAAGTCTAGAGGAAATAGTTATCTTCTAGGCATGCAAATTTTCGCCCGCTTCTTCACTTTCCATCAGGTGAGATGGTAGTCAAATGCTTGTCTATATAAGCAAATATTTTTTGCAAGTTTAGCCTTGAAGGGAAAGGTTACTTCTATTTGTGGTTCTTTAGGAGGCGTTTGTTAGTGGTACACATTTCATCTGCCAGTCGAATTTGCACCTTGTTATTCAAGATATAAATACGAATATCACGCCAGACTTACTACTCTGTGAGAATACATGCCTTTACAATAGCAATACATAGAATATATAAAACACATAATATTAATATAGAACTAAATAACTATTTACCAAACTGAACATAATCCACGCGCGAGAGGCAAATTAGGGCAAAAAAAAACTATGAATCAAAGGAATTTAGATAAAAATGCTGACGTACCTATTAGGTTAAATTGATTAATACTTTGAATAGTTAACAATAAGTTCGATTTTTGTTTAACATTGTGATATGTAGAAGAGATTTTCACTTACGAAGTTGTATGTTTGTGAGGGAATATGTTGAATGCGTTTTAATGGGTCCAAAACGTCCCGGATTATGGTCATGTAGTTTTGCCACTTTTAAATGTTTTTTCAGTGTATTTTTTTGCGTTGTATGAAAAATTGCAATTTCGCCAATGGTTTGTTGATCTCTTAGGGTCGATTCATACTAGCGCAGAGTCAAAGCGCATCTAAGAGTCGATCTAAAACTTTTTAGCGTCTTCGAGCCCCTTTGTGTTCGCTCGAAGAACCGAGAAATCACGGATACTCTAAGTTCGCTCAAAGCGTCTGCGTTAATTATTCGTACAGCGAACGTCATTGTGCCCCGAGGGGTATAATCTGGGAGTCAAATCAAGAGTAACTAGGTATCTTCTAGGCAAGCATGTCACATCTTCGGCCACATCGTCACTTTCCATCAGGTGAGATAGTGGTCAAATGCTTGCCTAATTAACATAAAAAAAACTATGTGATAATGACAAATTGTTACAAAGTGTGTTACATGATACATTGCAGCAATGTGTACAGCAAATTATTTCTTTTTATGTTACGTTTCACCAGTCTGTACGCACCATTATAGCAATTTCTCCGTTATCTCTACAATCTAATGTACATATTTATACTGGTATTAAAAGAAGACGCGCGCATTCGACAGAATTCGCGAGCATTCGACAGCTTTGGCGCGCATTCGACAGAATTCGTGAGCATTCGAAAGAATTCGCGCGACCAACGCTTCGATGTTTCGACTTTGCGCTAGTATGAATTGACCCTTAACGAGAAGTTTCCGTTACGCCACATATTTAGCTAGAACTTTGTAATTTTGTGTATTATCTAGTTTTAAAAAAAAAATTGGCGAGCGCTTTGCCACAGAATACACTGTAGTATGTAGATGCTACAGCTGTAGAGCTGTGACATACATTGACTTAGGACTGGTGACTGCTCGAATTATTTTATTTTTCTAGTTTTACCCGCGTAAGACGGATCCGCGGGAAATCCGTGATAAAAACCTCTGTGATAATCCAGGGTGTCAGCTATCTCCATACCAAATTTTATCAAAATTAGTCCAGCCGTTTGTAAATAAAAAAACATATTAACGCACTCACGAACTTTACCCTTTATAATATTAGTGTATTATGTTTCAAACTTAAGTAACCAGCCTCTGACACTGATTCAAAGCCGCTTCGTATTTTTTTTTACTTGATAATTCACAACCAAATTCTACGAGCACCATTTTTGCCGTCGTTTTTATATCATTGGCGATATTGAGCATAAATCACTGTACTATATTTATTGTATTTTTTTATTATAGCAAAATAGTTAATGACTTGATTTAAATCTACTCACATGAAGAAAATACTCTATAGGTCTCTACTCTATAGACTGGTGTAATTGCTGAGCGGGCGCAGTTACAAATAATAGACATGAGCTGTATTGGCCTCGATTTATTTGTAATTGGTTTTCTAGAAACAAATATCATAATTAATCGAGCCAAGCGAGATCTCTAAGTTGACTTGGATGATCCGGCACTTTGTCCGTCCGTGCGTCTGTCAGAGGCATCTAGCGTCTAAACCGTACAAGTAAATAACTTCAAAGTCTCAGATAATATGTAAAACTATGGCCCAAAGCTATAAATGAAAATTTTAAGGGGCAACTCATACATGTAAATGGGGAGCAAAAATACCCTTGTGGGTATCGTTGAAAAGAGCTTTTCAAGTAGAGTACAAAACCGGTTGTAGAAATAATCTATATTGGAAAATAACTATTTGGTAGGCCACCAAAGTTTTTAGATCTATTTTTCCCGGGGTCTACCTCAAAAACGGCTTCATATTTAAAGCTGAAACTTACGTATACTATCCGTTATATCCTGTACTTGAACAAAAAATACAGAAATCAAACAATTATTATTTAAAAAAAAGTCATAAACAATTAACCTCAAAAGTTTTTCTCTGTTAGGCAAAACGTAGACGCTAGATCTCGGTTCGGCGCGAAAGACTTGTAATAAATAAATTATTAAAATGATTTTATTTCATTGACACTTAAATATTTGAACACAACTAATATTTACACATAATGTTACATCTGGTGAGCCCTGAATCCCACACTAGGATGAGTCCTGTGTCGTGGGATTCAGTCCCTTTCAGTATACACTGATGTAGCTACGCCCGCTCATGTAGCCAAGGCCTTATGGCTACTAGGACCATTAAGTTACCCCGATTTTACTCTAAAGTAGATTGATTCTATCTATCTCTCTCCATTGCTTAAAGTCGGTAAAGGACGGAATGATCCTATATAGTCATACAAAGATGTTTTTGCACGTGGAGTTCGAAGAGAATCTATACATTATCTTTGCACGCCACGCGCAAAAATATTCTTGTATGATCTTATTATTTCACACCTAGTAATTGCTTGTTACAGTTCAAAATGCTTTGCGTGTTTTTTCCTAATTTAACGAAATATTAATAAATAACCTTAATATACGCAGCGGGATCTGCAAAAGCATTCGAATATTTAAAACAAATTGTTTGATTATTATCATTAATTGTTGTTTTTAATATCTTGTTCACCGAAAAGTACAATATATGTGTGCATTCTTATAATTAAATATATATACATATATAAATAGGTATGATTGTTCATGTGCAGGGAGTTATATCTAGAAATAAACGATATTTAAACTGTTTCTTATAGTTATTAAATATCAGAAACCTCTTGACGCATACCGACCATTGAGACCACCGTCTTTCATGGTACGGATTTTGTATATAAGAGTTTGCAATATCCGAATTAGCAATATCCGTTGGCAATTTTTTATTTGCAATATTCGTACCACGTAAATTGTCCCCATACAACTAGATGATTATTTTGAAAATACTTCCGACCCTCTATCTAGAATACGGCTTCATCGATTTTCATCAAACATAGCTAAGAACACTGACTAATTCACCTTTAAAACAAAAACAGAATTAAAACCGGTTCATCCGTTCGGGAGATACGATGTCAGAGACAGACACACACACAGAGACAGGTCATATGTATAACACCCCTTCGTTTTTGCGTCGGGGGAAAAATGAAATGGGTACAGTCGTTCTCAAGTTATGGCGTGACCAACGTAAATAGGGATTTATTTATATGTGTATAGATTATGTTTCAAAATAGGTAATAGATGCTTCTTACACGGAGCAACGGATCGAAATGTTTTTAGCATAGACATAGCTCTACTTCCCCGCTGCTCAACTAAATTGCTCAACTGCATTAAGTTGAGCAGTGGGTAATACCAACAGCTCGACTGGTAATTGCTCAACTATGAACAGTTGAGCAGTGGGTTTTACCTCTGATCTACCCTCTGCTCAATAGGACATAGTTTGTATTACCGAACATTTTAAGCCCAATAGCTCATAGCCCTGAGAGATTCATTGGCTTATCATCTCGGGAAATTTTCACATTGACGAAGATGACCAACAGTGAACAGTAATATATTACCGACCTATTGAATCACTAATATGTGGTGTGTCACTGGAAATAGTGATTCACCATGGCGCGATGGCGGTGCCTTTTTGATGCCATGGGCCTTCGCCATGTACCTAAGCATTAAAACTAAAGAACATAGTTCTGTCACAAACTGTATCCTATGAAGTATGACCCAATTATTTAAATGCTGCAAGTTTCCATACAAGGTGTAATTTATATGCGAGTACCCGTCTCAAGGCCTGCACTGTATCACTGCCTTTACCAGAGATTATTGTTAGGCTATCGGCAGACGCCGAGTCCTGTTTGCATTGCGTAGACTTCGCGCTTCATGTGTCAATAAATGATGTGGAAATTACATTTCGTATGATTTATTCAAGTTACCTATTCATTAAACATAATTATAAAGGCTCGCACAATCACAGCTCCACACTAAGTTCGATGACTTGAGTTATGCCCAGAACATTAACATCAAACACAACTACACCCAGAACCGATACATACATTTTCCTTGGGCAGAAATCTTGTATCCCCACCGGGAATCGAACACGATACCCGCTGCTTAGAAGGCGAGCTCGCACATAACTAAGCCAAAAAGCAGTTCAAATTGCCCGCGTTTGTACCCTATAGGGTACAATCTGGGGAGTCTTCAAGGTTTGAGGGAATGTAGGTAGACATTTTCTAAACAAGCATGCTACACATCTACATGACCTACATCTTCGCTCGCATCATCGCTATCACGTGAGATAATGGTAAAAATATGATTCTCGAAGGATGGAGTAAAAGGATGGAGTACATGCTACATATTTGGCCGCATAAACGCTTTCCACCAAGCGATATCGTGGTTATACAGGTACTTGGAATTTTATGGTCCCCATAGGTAGAAATTAGAGCGGCTAGTTGTAAATGGTATTCCGAAGGGTTTACTCCCAACGGCCACCACTAATATTGCAATTATTGCACCTTTGGTAGGATAACGTATTGGTTTTTGTGCAAGGGTAGTCGTTGGGACACGATGGGTATGATTCAATCATAACTGGCCCATGAATCTTTTACTTGACTATGACTAAACGTAGTATTGTTTTTAACTTTTTTACTTTTAATATTTATTGCTTGACACTGCCTAAATGCACACAGATTGAGAAGCCAAAATTCTAAGCTTCCAATCGCAATGTGAGTCGTTTCCATACAAGATGTAGTTTATAAGTGAGTCATAGAGAATTGAAGAGTTAGTGCGTTGTCCTGAGGGCATTAGTCGAAGACGCGCTCAAATTCAAAGGTTTTTAGGAGTGTAACTTTTGTGGGAGGGCTTTGAAATTCTGATGCGCAACCTCTTTGTGCGACATAAAAGTGTTATCTAATATTCATCTATGCAACATATCTAGGGGCAATTTCCTCAAACAAAACTAAAACCATATACAGTAAAGAACTAAGTTACCTACAAGACATCAAGCTTATAGGTAACTCAAGTGCTCAAACCCACTATCAGTGGGTAGCGTCCCCATCATGCTGGCGGCATTGCCTCTTTGAATTGCAATGCTAATACGTTGCGCTAAATAAGTGCCAGCATTTTGATCACGCGTCGCCTCAACCAGGCGCTCTGATAAAAGTGTTGAGGGATACAAAAGTTTCACTTTACCTATTTTTTTTTGCACTTAAAGCGCCAGGAAATGCAAGAAAAATAACACACAAGACTAAAATATATTGTAATTAATTTTATTTACACCTACTCCATAGCATCATCTTTCCCCCCCGCAGTGGTGACAATACAGTTCTCATACGTCCATTTGGGGAACATTCGTTTATAAAGGTTGAGAAGCACCGTGTCCTGAGATTTCAGCTGACCGTCGAAAACACACTTCATGTGCCCGTGAGTACCTGTAGCGATGATTTGATAAAATAAATTAAAATTATATAGTTTATACATAATACAGGGGATGACCCCGCAAGCATTCTTCGGCCACATCATCACTTTCCATCAGGTGAGGTAACGGTCAAATAATAATAAAACTGGCATTCATATCATCATATCAGACCTGCCCCATATAAATTTTATCGAAATCAATCAAGCCAAAATTAAAATATTAGCAGAGAAGTCGGTTTTTTTAAGCTATGTTTAAATAATGTAAGCTTTGCTTGCATTTAAATTATTGATACTTTACTTTAGCCACTCGTCAGTTGTCAGTTATGTAATAAAATTGGTACTATTATATTAATATATTGCATACTATAAACTTACCTAAAGGTTCTTTTATATGTCCAGTGCGGCCGTATTTGGTCCTGAGCTTACAGGGCTTGAAGTAAAGGACGTCATCTCTATTGAAGAACATGAAACGAATGACGGCAGATCTTTTGTGGACCTTGTACGGATGCCCGGACAGGATGATCCTTTTGATGATGAGCCTGTCAGGGTTGCAAGATAGCAGGACGCCTGATGCGACCAGCTGGAGTTTTGTGTTCTTTTTCTCCTGAGGAAAAAAAACTCTTTATTTTGAGCACAAAATTTGCAGAATTCTGTTTTACGATATGTTTTTAAAATATACTGTTTATATTCTCTATTAAGTCTATGGTGTCAAGTGTTAACTGGCATTGGCGTGCATATTAAGAGGCACGGCGCGGCGAATTTTTTTTTTTTTTTATTATTTGTGGCAGGTTTGACCACTATCTCACCTGATGGTAAGTGACGATGTGATCGAAGCTGGTAAACACACTAGACCTGGAATACGCAGGCTCTCAAGGATAACTGCCGGAACACCGTATTTGGCTTGGCGGCAGACTTTCAACTTAATGGTGGTAAGATGTTGATGATGATTGTGATCATCTTGCGATGCCGTGTCTTCCGGGAAAGTGTAATTTAAACAACTATTATTTAGTTATTGTAAACGCTTTCACACTCACAGCCCTACGCTAAGTTTGATGACTTGTGTCGTGGGCGTCAGAAACATTTACATCACCCACACAATCACAACCAAAAACACAAATTTTTTTCAGCCGGGAATTGCAGCCAGGTACTTCCAGCTAGTCTGAGATAAAAAAAAACAATGTTATTCCTTACTTTGAAACACAACACTGAAGATGGACTGAATTGAATCGGCGCAAAGAATGTAGCGACGCACGTTGATGCAGGTTGGAAGTATCTTTCATACTGGAAAAAAACAAAATAAATGTATATTATTACTGTCATCATTATTGCAGCTACACACTAAGTTCAAAGATTTGTATCGCGGGTGCCGGAAACATTCACATCACACACACACTACGCCCAGAACCAGAAGCACAAATACCCCTTGGGAAGGTAAATTGTGATCCTGCTAGGAAAGATAAAATTTACCACCTCTGAAGTATAATCCACCAAACAAAAAACATTAAAAATCGATTCATAATTAGCAGAGATATCGCGTAACATACATACAAAAAAAAAAGCATACAGTCGAATTGAGAACCTCCTTTTTTTAAGTCGGTTGAAAATGAAGCACAAAATGAAAGCAGCAGCAAAATGAGACTAATGCAGCAAGAAGAAACGTGCAGCTCTTTGCCAATCTTTTACTTAAGAGCAGCTGAAATTGTGTCCTTTGTTATATACAGCCCCACACTAAGTTCAAAGTATAGTATCGCAAGTGCCGGTAATATTGACATCACAGACATAATCATACCTAAAACTAGAAGAACAAATCTGCCTTAATGAGAAAATTGTGTTCGAGCCGGGAATCGAACCAAGGACCCGCAACGTGAAAAGCTAGACCTTGTCACTAGGCCCTGGGCCACAGGTATGTCAACCATGTATGGATGACGTTTGATAGTTTGTCTTGTAGTTAGATGGTGAAACGGACAATGGGGAATGAACTCATATAATTCCTGCGCACACTCTCCAAAATGTATCAAATCACAATAATAATATAATTATGTATGAATGAAAAAATGCGCCGCCGAGCTACTTGCCAGGTTCTTCTCGAGATGGCTGTAATTTTGCAAATCTGGCAGTAGAGCCATTAACTTTCATGAGTGACCATATAAACGATTTTGATTTGATTTGATTTGACACGCTATAAAGAAGATCAAGTTAAAAAGTGGCATAAGTTTTAATCCTACATCTAAGCCGTGTACATTCCAAATTTCATCCTAATCAGTTCAGCCATTACAGCGGGAAGAGAAAACAAACATAGTTAACTTACAAAATGACACCTATACCTATAACAACATCTTATTTAAATGCTCTTGAATTTGGAATTTAATGAATAAAACACATTAAAATTACATGAGAAAAACAAAATGCCTACACGCTATTGGCTAGAAAATCAGTGTTCACATTTTTTATGTAAATGATTGGTCAACTATTCTTCTAAAAACGCATCAAAAAAGGAAGAATGTCAAGATATGTTTAAAATTGATTGAATTCGAATCTGATATTAAAATATGTAATGTTTTTTTATGAAACAATTGATTAAAAGTTTAAAAAAAAATTATGCATTAGATATATGTAAACACTAGCCGTGCCCCGCGGCTTCGCCCGCTATAATCAAGTTAAAAAGTAGCCTATGTGTTAATCCTAGGTATAATCTACTTAAATTCCAAATTTCATCCAAATCCGTTCAGCCGTTTAAGCGTGAAGAGGGAACAAATATACTTACACACTTACACACAAACTTTATAATATTAGTAGGATAAGAAAAAGATACATTTGTTGTTTTAGTTCTTGAAATACAGATTAAGACGAGGTGCGCGCGGAGAGGCGACGCGAACCTTGCGATCGGCCACCTCCCAGATGATGGGCATCGTACATGCCCGAAACTAGTCGGAAAATCCGACAACACCACATAATAATGTTGTATCCTATTATGTAAATAAATTTATCTGTATTGTATTAGTATTTCGAAAACATACCTTATGTTTACTGCCGTTTGTATGCTGACTGAATATTGGATTCGCTATAAACCTCCTGTACCCAACTTGGAAGATCAGCCTCTCTTTACTCTTTATAGGTTCGTCACTTGCCCCTGTACGTTTTAGCACTACGTTCATTAGAGACATTTTCTGTTCATGTGGGAGGAGCCCAAATACGGATAGTGGAGCATTAGCGTTAGAGGTTTGAAAAGCTTCCCATAAATCTTTACGAACATCTTTTATATGGACGGTGATGTAGAATCCATACTGAAAAAAAGGCATCAATTAGAAACGTAGTCCGCCGACAACAAAATGTCAAGCTTATAAATATGGGTGAAAGTCACTTGCAACAAAAGCACTTACAGCCCCACACTAAGTATGAAGCCTTGTGTTGCAGGTTTCAGTTACATTAATGTCACACACACAATCACAATTAGATACACAATTTTTTATTGAAAATTTGTGTTTCCACCGGGAATCAAACCCAATACCCCTGCTTAGAAGACACACACACACCTAACTAAGCCAACAGGCAGTTCAAGAAGGTGAACATGCACCAGACATATGTGATGTGAGAAGGCGAAATACTTGCTTCTCTCACTTATTACTTACATAAAATCACTTACCATATTAACAAGACTGTCCTCTAGCTCTTTAAACACACGCCTTCTCGTCCTATCATAGTTCTCGAATTGGAAGATACGAGCATAATCTTCCGGCAGATTCTCCTTAGCATCCCATTGTGACGTTCTAAATGACTCCAATCCTCTGTACCTCATGAATCGTTCCCTTGCAGCTGCATCCTGTGGAGTATCTACTTCATCAGGGAATTGCTGGTCTTCTCGGGCAGCTGCTAGTTTTTTTAAATCATCATGTTCTTTGAAGGGGTCGAAATCATTGTCATATTTCTCATCTTTAATTGGTATTTCTGATGTTACAGTATCTGTATCATTCATTTCTTGGTTGTCTTCTTCCGATTCGTCTTCTTCGCATGACATGAATTTTTCATCTTCATCACTCTGGCTGTCATCCCCCTCAGAGAGTTCACCTTCTGATTCCACTATCCAAGCTGCTTGGTAGTCTGACCAGCCTTTTGGTACCTTCTTGACCTTTATCTTTTTCGTCTGAAAATTGAATATCATTATTAGTAACAGTTTGTAGAAGATGCTTTATGATGGTTAGCTTAAACAGTTGGCCCAAATACTGTATAGATGCAGACAGAAATGTTACATCCAATACAAAGAATATTTTGACGAGAGAAGCAAGGAAAAAGGAATTTGGTATAAAACCATCCAGAGTCTGCCTCTTCACATACCTTGGTTTGTCAGAAATAAACTAAGCAGACAACATATAGTTTGGGCTCACAGAATTCGTTCCGGACACATTCCATCAAGGAAGTTTGGATATCTAATGAAAAAAGAAGCGTCACCAAATTGTGAAACGTGCGGTGTAGTTGAAGATATCCACCACTTGCTTATGGAATGTGCCCGTAACAAAAATCAAAGAGAAACATTAATGCAGACACTTAGTTTAGGTAAAAATGATGTCGGAGTGTTTACTGGATTGTTAGGTGAACCAGCATCTGAGGCAGCATCGCTACTTATAGATATGGTTAAGCAATCATTAGCATAAGTTTTATGTTCTATAGTTAATTAGTTAATACATTGGTTAAGTTACGATGGGACTGGCTTGCCATGTGGATAAAAGTCCCCAAATAAATATTGATAAAAAAAAAAAAAAAAACAGTTGGCTCAATAAAAATAACCAATTGAAAATATAAAAGATACGTATTCACTCTAGACTTGGTTGGACCATTCAGGGAAGACACAAGCAATGAGTTCTACTCCTTCACTATGGATGAGAAATGTAGAAGCAAAACGCTTCGAGCAAACCATACACTATTTAAACCTCATATATTATTAAAAAATATACAAGATCCAGTTAACAAGCTTAGGAAAAAAAATTATAAGTCATTGTCAATTATTATAATTATGTCAATAAAGTTTTTTATTATTTGGACAAATTTTTGTTTAGTACCTCTTCATTAGCTTGTTCAATTTCCTCTTCAGTTGGCCAAGTCTGTTCTGCTTCCATAGGATCCGGAACATTCTCCGTCACAAGACTCTCCTGCTTAGCTGGATCTGCGATTTGCAACACCGAAACTTTCGTCACTTCAGATTCCATAGAATCAGGCTTAGCATTCTCCTTTCCAGCCGACATCTGATGAGGGTCAATCAATCCATCAATTCTTGACATTTGAAAGTCACCTAAACCAGTTACATGGACCAGACCGTTAACATTTAACGGCATTCCTCTTAAATAACCAGTCACTTTCAGCGTACCATTGTCACCTTCGCCATCCGGAACGAATTCAACTTCTTCAGCTAGCATATAAGGTCTTTTTTCTCTATGATGGATTACATTTAGTTTCTGATTGCCAATTTTGCGAAGAACATTCAAGCCATCTGAGCTTTTGTCTAGCTGAATTATTTTTTCTTCTGGCAACCATTTGGATATTAGTTTCTGTACATTTTGCTTCTCCGTTGTACGTTTCTTTGGGTGGACTCCTTCTATGTCCATGGCTGCCACGACTGGAGTGGGCATGCCCTGGGCCATAGATAGAGCAAGAACTTTCTCTCCCCATTCGTCCACTGGCTCGTCTAAAGCAGAGCTTATGAAGAGTGCAGTATCTGCAATTTTGAGTGCATCGAGGAGAGCAAACTCATTGTCTATTTCTGGGCAAATAAAAGAGAATCTCTGCTTGAAGTTTGGTAAGCTGAAAAATGTTCACATGTTGATCTTCCAGTCAAAAATTAACTCACTTCCTTCTTAATGTTTATTTCTACACAGGAAAATCTTTACATACTATAATCTAAACGCAAGCAAAGCTAAAAAAACCGACCGCACCACTTATATTTTGGTTTTGGCTTGATCGTTTTCAATAAAATTTATATGTCCCATATATTATAATCTACCAAACAAAAAGAAATCACCAAAATCGATTCATAATTGGCGGAGATATAGCGTAAAATACATAAAAAAAAACATACAGCCGAATAGAGAACCTCCTTTTTTATCATACCTCATATATGACACTCGTATCTTCAATTAAAACCTTAAAACCTAATTCTCATAGGCTCATTATGACTTAATTTCAGTTTCTTGGACAAAATGGTTAACATCATATGCAATATTATAGTAGCCTAAACACTCAGCATGCCTGTGTCATGAAGACCTAAAATGATTTACTATAGCAGTACAGTAAGGTACACTTTAGTAGCATGCAATATTTTATTTATTTATTTAGTGACAAATAATGAAGACCACCTCACCCAATATGCAGGATCCCATTAGGTGACTCTGTAACGACTGCTCCTTCAGAACATGTCTTTAAAATCACCAATGCTGACTGAACATCTAGTTGTGCATTCAAAGGAACTACACAAACTAAAAACGGAGGATTTCGTGAGCCACCGAGAGCCCTTTTCTTAGACAATACTTCTTCGCGTTTGTTCTTACGGATTTGCAGAGCTTGATGGCGACGCTCATCTTTCTTGAGTATGTGTCTGTTGCGGCGTACGAACTCTTTTACGTTCACTTTACCTGTGATTAATGAGAATGAAACTTATAATAAAAGAAATAACTTTATTACTTACCTATACAGAGGATTGAAGGTACATAACTCGTGTATTTGAGTAAAACTTAGGATATATATAATAACATTCAGTAGTGAAGAAAGTTACAAGCACTTATAAACACAAGAACATGGTTTTCGAGACCGGCAAGAGTAACACAATGAGTTATTAGAGAACATTTCTAGCTATGAACTAACCTTTTACTGCAGCTGATACACCCCGTTTCGAGCGATGGCGCGATTTGTGAGTCTTATTGCTCTGTTTCAGGCTACCAGCACGATGTGCTTGTTGCATTTTTAATACTTAATTATCTGATGTATTGATGAAATTCGAAATATTTACAAATAAAAGCACATGGCTGAAAGATCAATTTGAAATTTTCTTCTCCAAATCTGTCAGCCTCAGTCAGAAAGAAATTGACTCTGACAAGTATATAATTTTGACATTGATATTGACAGTAATTATAGAATCGCTAATAAAGCAACGAGTTTCAGTTGCAATCCCCTACACTTTTGTTGCATCCGAATCAAGTACTGCCAGTGCATAGCATAAATGTTCAGATATATTTTGATTATACAACAATAACACAAAATAAGTACATTATTTTGCTCATTAACTATATAGGAATATTACTCACTAATTTCTCATTTCAGCTGTAGACTAGCTTGTAACTTTTGGCTTAAAATTTGGTGTAACAACTAAACAGAAATGTCTTCTTACATAGAAATAATTAATATGTAGCGGCAACATTCCACACGCCAACATCACAGGTCACGTGACATGACGTTGTGGACGTGTCATTCGCAGACAGCTCGTTGGCGGCGTTGCGCAGGCTCTTTCTCGCGAAAATTCCTATTGGAGTGTTACTAATGAACAAAAGTTGAATGGTTTTGGTTGAATTAATTCATTAATGTTATAGTTAGGATAGTTAAATTGCAATAAATCAAAATGGGAAGTGAGTATTCGTCATAAATTTCGTTTTTATTGTGATTTAATGTGGACACGTATTTTCCCGTGGGATCGTGATATTTGCATGGTTTTTGAGTTAATTGTGTTAGATCTTTAACTAAAGCTATCATTTATTGTCTTTGCAGTCAAATTCCTTGAAGTTATAAAGCCTTTCTGCAGTATATTGCCAGAGATCGCGAAACCAGAAAGAAAGGTAAGAGTTGGTTGAACATCAGTTATTATCTTATTTAAAGTTCATATCTTCTTCTAAATACTTCAATTACCCCATAATTGCTCCTTTTGTGTGTAAATAGTCATCAAAAGTAAAAATCCACGTCAAATATGTAAGTGAAAGTGCATACCTAACCCCAAACTATGTAGCCTCCCTAACTGTAAATTGTACATATTTGAAAGGTATTTTGGTAGTGATTTCTAACAGAACCTATTGTGTTTCAGATCCAATTCCGCGAGAAAGTACTATGGACAGCAATAACACTATTTATATTCTTAGTATGTTGTCAGGTAAGTTATTTTTTCTATATTTTTTTGAGGGTAGCCATATGTTTCTTTTGAGAGCTTTGTCTTCTTAACATTAGTTAGAAAAACGTCATTTATCCAGAAGCAACAATCCAATTTACGACCATTATGGATCAAGAATTGTAACACCTATATAAAATTCTAATCTAGGTCAGGTTCATATTGAAGAGAATGCTCCTTATTTACCCTTCATTTAAAAACAGGCTTAGTCTTTGGCTGTATGACAGTCTAAGTCTAAGAGTCTAAGTATAAAAGTTCTTGAACTGTTTTTAACCACTGTCCCCTTAAACCCTTCATCTGTTTATGTGGCATTATAGATCTTTCAAATTCAATAGATGGACCAAATTTTTCCTATTTAAATTTATTTCATTAGATAGATTTTTCATTGTGCTTTTGTTATTAGATATATTTTATCAAGATGGTTTTTACCTATTTATGTTATTTTCCTAATATCATGAGGGTATTTTTATAAATTTGCACTATAAATCAATGGAGTTGAATAATATATACATTTGATATTCTTTATATCACAATAATATATTTACTCTGCTATCTACAGGCCAATCGTTTATATTTCCTAAAATTATATACAGCAAAGACCTAAGTTACCTACAAGGCATCAAACTTAGGTAACTTAAGTGCTCAAGCCTAATTTATGTATCTATAATTCTATATATTTTAATTTATAAGCATACCCTTAATTAGCAAATGGGTACCTATTTCTATGCTGACAACATCTGCCTTTGTCTATATAAAGGACTCTTTGTTAATATTATTTTTATATTAGTGTTAGATGTAATACTTCTCTGCGAGGCACTACATATATCTAATAGTCATATAGTTAACAAAACTACAACATGTTTATTACTATAGATTGACAATTATATTGACATCACCCAAAATTACTACAGCAACAAAAAAATCAAGTGATTAACATAGCATAAACACTTAACATACAGGATTTTACATTCACAGCCCGCACACTAAGTTCAAAGACTTGTGTTCTGAGAAGTGGAAACATTTGCTACACAAATAAAAATTTGTGACTAAACATTTGTCCCCACTAGGAATCGAACCCAATATCTGATTTTCCATACAACCTGCTATGCCAACAAGAAGTTTAATTTTTATATTCTTACTAGCTGTGCCCAGCGGTTTTACCCGCGTAAGTCCCTGAACTGCGGGAAATAAAGAAAAGGAAATAGAGATTTATTTTTATATATGTAGATGTGATGATGTGTCAAAACAAGTAGCCACATTTTATCAACAAACTGATATTACATTTATCATTATCAGTATTCTCAGATACAATATAACTTATTGTATTGATATGAATGGCTATTTTTTTTCTTATTTTTTTTATATTTATTATATTACCAGGAATATATATTTTTGCACAGAGTGCGGCACCCAAGGGTTAGGACTGAAAATCATTGTTGGGGAGTATTTTTTCTTTTCTTTTTTTTCTTTCAAACTGTAAATACTTTAGTTTTTACTACTTGTTAACCTTTCAAAGAATAGGGTGTCAATTGAATTGAAAATGTAGATAATTCCATGTATGGTTAGTTACCTCATTTCTATGCCATACTCAAGTCAATTTAGATTATTTCCTGTCTAAAAAGGGTATAGTGTATAGTTGGTCCCATTGAAATTAAATTAAGATCTAATTTCTGATCTAATATATAAATTCAATAGACAATAGAAGTAATATTGCCAATCCTGTTTTGTTCCATTGTACTGATCAGAAATAATCTTCTTCATGTCTTAAGAAGAAAAGATTAAATTGCGGCTTGAGGAATGAAAAATTAAATTTATCTTTGACATTCACCAATAATTTACTTATTGTGTTAATTAACTTTGGCATTAAAACCTGTTCTTTTGAATGGTGATGATATTATCTTACCTTTGAACTTAAACCATTAATACTCAATATAAAGAAGAGGCCTATGTATAATCATGCTGGATACTCAAACAATTAAGATTTAATATAATTTACTGTTTATATAAACTCTATGTATATAGATAGCAACAAAGGCAATTAAATACTTTCAAAAATCTATATGACCACATTTTAATTCTGACTTTTGTTGGAGTTGGTAACAACCCAAGCCTTCCCGTCTTAAATTTTTTAAAACGCATTCACTCTCACAGCCCCACACTCTCAAAGACTTGTTCCGTAGGTGCCGGAAATTAAAATGTATTGTAACGGAAAGATTGTTTTTTATTACCAATATTCATCCAAATTAGCCACTGTGGTGCGTCATTTTAAACATATACACACTACTATGCACACACACTTTCGAATTTAGAATAATAGCAATGATTATTCTAGTAACAATATACATATATATATTTTGTAATGTTACTTTGTTGTACATATTAATTACCATCAGTAATGATCTGGGTATAAAAACTATCGTGACAGTTATTCATTATTATAATGTAAACCTGCACTCACATACTTATTATTGTCGGAAGAAAAATGCTCCAACCAGGTTACGGTCATTGTTGACTTTTAAAGGGTAGACGCGCAACTTATTGCATTTGATAGCTAGAGGCGCAATTTGTTGCGTTTTAGGCCGTGGACTCATAATATACAAAGATCTCGGGACATAAGTCACAACCACTGATTTCTTCCAGATCCCTCTCTTCGGTATCATGTCTTCGGACAGCGCGGATCCCTTCTACTGGATCCGTGTCATCCTCGCCTCGAACAGAGGTACCCTCATGGAACTCGGCATCTCCCCCATCGTCACCTCTGGTCTTATCATGCAGCTTCTAGCCGGAGCCAAGATCATTGAAGTCGGTGACACTCCTAAGGACCGGGCTCTGTTCAACGGTGCACAGAAGTGTAAGTTTTTTTTTAAACTATTGTATAGGTGACATTCTGCAGAGAGACTCTTCGGGTTTTCTTAGATATACACAATACAGCTTTAGTTGTTTGAGAACTTGTTTAAAAATTAAGTTCTCATTGTTTGCTTTAAGTTTATCCAAAAGGCTATCTGACCGCTATCGCCTCTTGGTAAGTATGATGTAGTCAAGGGTGGTAAACACTCAAGGCCTATGACTGGCTGTCTAGGATTGCTGCTGGAACATCACTGATTAGGTGACAGTTTTTTAACTATGTCTGTATATAGGTACAGAGTAGCAAGTCCTACCTATCACCATATATTTAATCTCAATGTAACCTACATCGGAGGCTCAGGGTTCAATCAATAGATCTGGGACTTCAATTTTACAACAAATGCAATGTGAATGTTTTGTAATTGATGTTACTATTAATACTACTTATACATCTAAGTAAATATTCTATAGATTTTATTCATTAAAAGTGTAACTGCAAAAAAATATTAAACATAAACGCACAGCCCCACACTAAGTTCAATGACTTTTGTCATGGGTGCCACAAACATTCACATCACAAACACAATCACAACCAGAAACACTAATTTTCCTTGGGCAGAAAACTTGTGCTCCCGCCGGGAATCGAACCCGATGCCTCTGCTTAAAAGGCGAACACGCACCCAACTAAGCCAACGAGCAGTTCGAATTCGTTCGAATCGTTTTGCACAACTTAAACTTTCTTCCTTTGACTTTATTTAGCATAAGAAAGCACTTGGAAAAGAATTTTCGATATTCATCCCTTTATGGAGTTAAATAATCTGTTTAAAATTCATACCCTTCACCTGAATCGTAGATATAGGTATACTGATAGTAATACGTTAGAATCTAATAATACACAAGGCATAGGGCCAATTTCACTGGCACTTGTTACTGGATTGGCATCCGGCCAGTTTATTTTGATACCAAAAGAAAGCTTTCTAATGTGACTCTTGTTGGACTATTTCAGAATCATGGATGTTAATATTATGAAAGCTGCTATTATAATATATTATTCTGAGCCCTGTATGCCAAGGCTCAAAGTACAAAAACTTACTAAAATAATAAAAGTGCTACCATCAATTTTAGTGATCCAAAAAAAATACGTATGTTTTAAGGTTATTAAAATTTTTTTTTAATAAAAAAATTAACAATCAATATAACATAATAATAGTGCTACTATCAATTTTAGTGATCCAAAAAAATTACGTATGTTTTAAGGTTATTAAAAAAAATTTTTAATAAAAAAATTAACAATCAATATTATTTAACTTATAAATGACTACAAAATCGTTGTATGTGGAAATAATTACGCGAAATAAAAAATATAGGAACCTTTTCAAGATCCTTGTTATAATTTTACTTTGTATTTAAAAACTTGACCTAAAATGTTATAATTAAAAAACAATGTTATCTATTATATATTGTTATCGTTTATCAAGTTTAAAAGTAGCCTATGTATTATTCCTACGCATTAGTTATGTACATTCCAAATTCCATCCAAATCCGTTCAGCCATAACAGTGTGAAGAGAAAACAAACACACTTTCACACAAACTTTCGGATTTATAATGTTAGCGTGATTTTTCGATTTGAGAGTGGTAAACTACTGTATTTAGATAAAAAGTATCTAGCCAGGAAGAGATTATACTGATCAACGCAGGTAAAGCCGTGGGGAACAGATAGTCTAAGGGTGTCATACTAAATTTCGACAGTTCATTACTTCGACAAGTTGCTTACTTCGAAAAAATATATTTCGACAAGTCATTGCTTCGACAGATCATATATTCGACAAGGAAGAGTCCGACGGAACTAACTTCGACAATGCACACTTTAGAAAGAACACTACTTCGATAAGCCCTCCTTCGACATGCACTTGTTCGGCAGATAATTATTTCGACAGAAACATACCTGGGGTTTGTCGAAGTTGGTCTTTCTAAAGTGTGCGTTTTCGAAGTTAGTTCTGCCGGTCTCTTCCTTGTCGAATATAATATCTGTCGAAGCAATAACTTGTCGAAATATAATTTTTCGAAGTAATAGCGACTTGTCGAAGTAATGAACTGTCGAAATTTTGTAAGACACCCTAGTCTAACTAGCTTTGGAACAGCTTAGTCGGCGACCCAGTGCCACCCTACGGTACATAAAGGAGCTGGGATGGCTTGGGTAGTAGCCGCCAGGGAAAATGCACGATACACCCCAAGCGGGACGTCAGTGCAGGCCGTATCATTCCTACCACAAATTAATATTAGTAAGTCTAACATATTTCCTTCTTTCCAGTATTCGGCATGGTGATCACAGTGGGCCAGGCTATCGTGTATGTGATGACCGGCATGTACGGAGAACCGAGTGAGATCGGAGCTGGTGTGTGTCTACTGATCATCATCCAACTGTTTGTCGCTGGTCTCATTGTGCTGCTGCTTGATGAGCTTCTGCAAAAAGGTTTGTACTTAACATATTAAGGATTTATACGGCTTCACTCACGGTTGTTTGCTCGGATTTTTACGGGACTAGTTTCGGAACATTCGGTTTTCCTTCATCAGTCTAGTACGCGCGTAGACCGTCCGGCGTCTTGGCGTGTAGTGAAACTTACTTGATGATTGTTTTTTTGATTATACAACATAGTTGTTTCAATAGGAAATTCAATTTGGTTTGAAAATAAGTACTTACCTATAAAATTAATAATCATACAGACTATAAATAAAAATACCTAGTAGTTTTGTTTATGAATGTTCTGTGAATGTTTCCGGCACCCACGATACAAGTCTTTGAACTTAGTGTGGGGCTGTGAGTGTGAATGCGAAGAAAAAAAGAAAAAGAAAAAAAAATGTATGTATAAGTCCACCAAAATTTTATTTGTCTCATTTCATTGATTATATATTGTTTTTTGTTGCAGGATACGGTCTAGGCTCCGGTATCTCACTGTTCATTGCCACCAACATCTGTGAAACCATCGTGTGGAAGGCATTCTCTCCTGCTACCGTCAATACTGGTAACTATTATTTTAATATTTTCAGCTCTGGAAATAGGCAATTTTGTTACATATAGACCAAAATATTTAAATTTAAACATCCTTCTGTATTTCTACCTAGAAAGTAGGAGGCAAAAGAAAACATTGTAATGCTATCTAGATGGATTCAATAATACATTAATTTATTGTTTTGGTAATAATTATTTCATTCACTGAAAAGGTAATAACAAATTTTCATGATTCACATGGTTAAGTATGTTAACACTTTGATGAGTTTACAACTTTTTATATACAACAACATCATTTGAAGGGCCTCAAAGAGGCACTCGTGAAAGAAACTCAGTGGTGCATTTTTTGCTTCATTATTTTAAACATTCTTAAATGACAAATACAATAATTATTATAACCTAGGTATATCTATACTATATAGTCGTTAGGAACCGTAAGTGCAGTTTGCCTCCATGCATCATTGTCATTAATGTAGTATACATTGTATGACTACATAGTTTCTCTCTTACAAAGCTCTCCTAGCTAAAAACCAAAACGCATCCTCTATATTGTATCAAAAGAAATGCTTTCGAAATCTAACAGAGAGGGCTAATTCCTTTTGTTTTCTCTCTCGCTCGCACATTTAGATATTTTTAATAAATACAATTAGGTACATGTGTTTTTGAAAATGTTTTCAACTAACTATATGGACATTAATACAAGGATGTATCAAACTTCTTTTCGCTTTCATATGCTTTAATAATATAAAAAAAAACACAATTCCTAAATTTAAATGTATTTTTCTCGCTCTCTTCGTTTAACTGAAAGATATGAAAAACGAAAAGTAGATCAAAACATTCATTGTATTAATGTCAATAAAGTTGGTTGAAAACATTTTCAACAACACACGTAACTAATTGTATTTATTAAAAATATCGAAATGTGCGAGCGAGAGAGAAGACAAAAGGAATAAACCCTCTTAAACTTGTAGACATAAAGTTTAAAATATCTTGATTTGCTATTTAGCTCACCAAGATTGGATAGTTACAGTCAAGCAATTTGAAACCTTTGCACACAAGTTTTAAAGTCTGTTTCATTTAGGTTTACTATACATTTGTCTACATATTCTCGTCTGTTTGGTCAGGTCGCGGCACGGAGTTCGAAGGAGCAGTGATAGCTCTGTTCCACTTGCTGGCCACGCGGCCCGACAAGGTCCGTGCGTTGCGCGAGGCATTCTACCGACAGAACCTGCCTAACCTCATGAACCTGCTCGCCACTGTCCTCGTCTTCGCTATAGTTATATACTTCCAGGTATGTTGTAAAAGAACACCCGAGCGCTCCATACAAATGTTGCAAATTAATATTACATAGATCAGTGACGGCGTTTACGAATTGCAAATGTGTCGTTTATTCGTTTATTTTAGGATAAAATTGTACACACAATATATTGGTAAAACGATGACACCTGCAGTAGTGTAAAGCTGAGGTGTAGCTGCCAACGCCATCCTGCAAAAAGTGTTGTTACAATGTTTACAATTTAAAACAATGATACTGTTTCAGACAAAGATAATTAATTTAAGTTACGAATCTATCAAAAAAATTAATATAGATATCTAACTTAACTAGGTTACAATGCTAAAACTTCTTTTTTACTGTATGTGTGATTTTGTATTAAAAAAAGCTTTTGTATTAAACCTTCAACATTGCGAAGGCCCGTCTAAGAATAGGGTCCGATGTATTTCTATCCATAGTTCATAGAAAGCAGAGAAAAAAAAACAACTTTGTTGTGCCACTCACAGCACTTCTTTAGTTTGCTTAAGTCTTAAATCTTGATGTCTTCAAGTCGAGAGTGAATAGGTATTTTCTAGGCAAACGTGCTCCATCGTCGACCTTATCGTCACTGCATCAAGTGAGATTGAGTCAAATATATGCCAATCATATTGTGTAAAAATATACTTTTGACCATCGACACGACGAAGAAGAAGAAGATTATATTGATATTGCTAACCAACTTTAAAAATGGTTCTAAATGGTAATTCAAAATGAAAAATGGTAAAAATAACCTAAGATTGATTTCCAAATATCTATTCAATGATACCCCACTTATAATGCGTCTGTATATTTGTGATCTTGTTGTCGCTATATTGTAATTTGAGTACTGTCTTAAGAGACACTGCAAGGTTAAATTCAGATTCAGATTATTTAATTGCATAAAATGCATGTATTCAGTTTCTTTTTATTTTTTATTCTATATAGGCAAACTTTTGACCACTATATCACCTGATGGTAAGCGACGATGTGGTCGACGATGGAGCAAGCTTGCCTTGAAGATACCTATTCACTCGCGACTTGAATACTCCCATATTGTACTCATCAGGAAACACCGACTCAGGCAAGGAGTTCCATTCCTTTGCAGTTCGCACAATGAATGTAAAAGCAAAACGCTTCGTGCGCATTTGTGGAATGTCTACCATATATCTACATATAACAATACAATAACACAAAAAACAGTCCTTGTCCGTATTTTGCCTATGAAGGCGAGTAAATATTAAAATTGATAAAAGATTTAAGACAAATCGCTGATGGACGAAACATCAAAATCGGTCCACTCGTTTGGTCTCTACATAGCCACAAAAGAACAAATACATATACGTATATATACATAAGCCTTAAAAAGCAATTGATATTGTAACAAGTATTTTCTTCTCAGGGCTTCCGCGTGGATCTCCCCATTAAGTCCGCCCGGTACCGCGGCCAGTACTCCTCGTACCCAATCAAACTGTTCTACACTTCGAACATACCCATCATTCTGCAGTCGGCGCTCGTCTCCAACTTGTATGTCATCTCGCAGGTCAGTGTCATCATAAACGCTTTCACACTCACAGCCCCACACTGAGTTAAAGACTTGTGACGTGTACTTTCACGTCACACATGCTATCATACCCAGAACCAGTAACACAAATTTTGTTCAGAGCTAGAATCTAAAGTATTTTTTTATACTATTCGTATTACGCGGCTTCGGCGGCGTTTAAAAAAATAAATGAACATAAGCGCTTTCACACTCACAGCCCCACACTAAGTTTTATGACTTGTGTCGTGGGTGCCTGAAAAATTCACATCCCACACACACAATCACAATCAGAACCAGAAACACATATTTTCCTTGGGGAGAAAACTTGTGTTCCCGCCGGGAATCGATCCCTCCTTAGAAGGCGAACGCTCATCCAACTGAGCCAACGGGCTGTTCAATGTCTATAAGTCGTATTAGAAAACCTCAAGTATTTCTATAGTTAGTATCTTAAGCCTCCTTATAAGTGTTGGCCTTCATTTTTACTTATATATATCTGTACATATAATAAAATTGTAACAATCCAATATCTGTATATTATAGATATTGATGAAAAATTTATATGGTTGGTTGTTATCTTTGGTTTTTTTTTCTACTACGTAGACGAAATTGTGGGCAGTAGTTAGTATGTTATAAAATGTAATTAATAAAAATGCTGTATATTATGGCCATACCCATTTATAAAGAGTGCAAATGTCCTTAGTTTACTTTTATGTGTATAACCATAATTGTACATTTGGGCATAGTTAAAATGCACTAATATTATAAATCCGAAAGTTTGTGTGTAAGTGTGTTTGTATTGTCTTCACGCTGTAACCGCTGACTGGATTAGGATGAACTTTTAAATGTACATAGCTTATACGTATTAACACATAGGTACCTTTTTAACTTGATAGCTGTGGACGAATCCGCGGGGTATGGCTAGGAAATAAATAAGCATAGTATCGATAAAGTGATTACTCCAGATGCTAGCTGTGAAGTTCACGGCTAGTTTAGTATAATGAAGTGTTTACTCCAGATGTTGGCAGTGAAGTTCTATAGTATTAACGAAGTCACCCCTTTTAGATGTTGGCAGTGAAGTTTTATAGTATAAACGAAGTCACCCCTTTTAGATGCTGGCGGTGAAGTTCACGCATATTTTAATAAATAAATTATCACAGTATTACTAAAGTGATTACTCCCGATGTTGGCGACGAAGTTTCATAGAAGCAGTGAAATCCTGTAGCATTAACGAAGTCACCCCTTAAAGATGTTGGCGACGATGTTACATAGTGTTAACGACGTCACCTCCTTTAGATGTTGGCGGAGAAGTTCCATAGTGTTAACGAAGTCACCACTTTAAGATGTTGGCGGTAAAGTTCCATAGTGTTAACGACGTCACCTCTTTTAGATGTTGGCGGTAAAGTTCCATAGTGTTAATGAAATCATCACTTTAAGATGTTGGCGGTAAAGTTCCATAGTGTTAACGACGTCACCTCTTTTAGATGTTGGCGGTGAAGTTCCATAGCGTTAACGAAGTGTCGTTGTAGATGTTGGCGGTGAAGTTCCATAGCGTTAACGAAGTGTCGTTGTAGATGTTGGCGGTGAAGTTCAGCGGCAACTTCCTGGTGAACCTGCTGGGCGTGTGGGCGGACGTGGGCGGCGGCGGGCCGGCGCGCGCGTACCCGGTGGGCGGGCTGTGCTACTACTTCAGCCCGCCCGAGTCGCTGGCGCACATCGCGCACGACCCCGTGCACGCCGTGCTCTACATCATCTTCATGCTGGGCTCCTGCGCCTTCTTCTCCAAGACCTGGATCGACGTCTCCGGCTCCTCCGCCAAGGATGTGAGTATGCTTGCACATGTTTTATCCGACCTTAGGAGCCGACTTTTATCTAGATGATTTCAACTCGGCGGAACCCCCAAAATGACGGACACGTTATTTTTAATGCACTTCTACAATACGGGTGTCAAATGAAAGGGCTTGCTGAGAATAACTCGAAAAAAAAGCGCTTTAAAATTGACACACATTACTAACAGATCTATATATGTATACATATATATAAGTAACTATATATATAAAAATAAACATAAATCAGTGTCACCATTGGTAGAAGCCTCTGACATCTGAAATACAGTATACTCACTAGTTCAGAATGCTATGGATCAAATATACAATGTAAAAAAGTATGTCAATAAATAACATTTTTACTTTACTTTACCTTAAAGCCATTTGACACTTTAAGTACAAATTTATTAGAAAAATCAAAAAACTTATTTGCAATTGCTCCACTAAAAACGTTGGTCGGAATGATGTCCTAAGACGTTTATGGTATTTTACAAAATAGGAGTGGAACTCGTTCTCCGAACGCTGTTATCTGGGAGCCTTCAAACCAGTGAAGCTATCTTCTAAGCGAGCATGAGACATCTTCAGCCAACTGGTTCTGCCAGCTCCATCTGGTGAGATAGTGGTCAAATGCTTGCAGATCTAACATAATAATTGAAACGCAAGCAAAGCTTAAAAAAACCTTATATAATTTATTAAGCTTATATTTCGGATTTTCGATAAAATTTATATGGGACCACCTCTGAAGTATACTCTACCAAACAAAAGAAACATCGAAAATCGATCTTGACGGAGATATCGCGTAACATACATACAAACAAAACGTACAGTCGAATTGAGAACCTCCTTAAACCTCCGAAGCCGATTGACAACAAAAGGGTGCGTCGAAAAGACACGATAGAAGTGGAACTTTTGTATTACAGGGAAACATTTTATTTATTATTATTCATCATGTTTACCCCCACCACTTTTCGTCACACAAAAATGTTGCGGATCACTCATGAAAAGTTTCACTTAAAAAACATTAAAAAAAAACTTGAGAGGTGTCAAGGGACACCCGGATGGAACGAAGTTAAATTTTTTTTAGCCCCCTTTCGCAACGCGCGATAAGGAACTTTCGTTCCAAAATTAAAAGAAACATGCAAAAACCAACATCACGCGATGTTCCCAGGCGGTCACCCATCCAAGTACTGACCGCGCCCGACGTTGCTTAACTTCGGTGATCGGATGAGAACGTACAACTATAGCAAAAAGTGTCGTTACAACTTTTGGTCTTAATTTTTTCCGTCTAGCCCCCTTTCGCAACGCGCGATAAGGAACTTTCGTTCCAATATGAAGATGTTGAAATTTTTAAAAATCAGTTATTCACATAGTTTTTAACGGTGTACCTCTAAATCAAATAATAGCTTAGTCAGTATAAAACTGACGAGTCTTTTCGTCACGATTTTTAATTAGTTGAGGAAATAACAAGTTACTCATTTATTGCAATAAATATTTACAATATGTTACACACAGGTATATCTAGAAACTAATTATCAATACCATGGAAATGTCTCCATGTTTGTTAGAATGAATGATGTGATGAACACAAAGTTCAAAGTACTGTGTACTTTGAACTTTGTGTTCATCACCTAAACGAAATTACCATGAAATTTTATGTTTCGGCGTAGGTACGTGTATCGATTTTCCGCTCCCAGAACAATGTACTTTTCAACAAGCGAAACGCATTAAGCAAACGTTTTCACTCTCACAGCCACACACGTTCGATGACTTGTGTCGTGTGTGCCGGAAACAATCACATTCACAATTCATTGCATGACCTGATTCCTCCATCCCCTTTATACCATCGGACAACCAGATATACAGCCATGCGACATCGGTTTACGGTAGATATTCCAACAGTGCGCACGAAGCGTTTTGCTTCCACATTCATCATGCGTACCGCAAAGGAGTAGAATGTCTTTTCCGAGTCTGTTTCCTGATAGGTATAATCTGGGAGTCTTTAAGTCATTGAAAAGGTATCTTCTAGGCAAACGTGCTCCATCGTCGACCGTATCTTCACTTTCCATCAGGTGAGATAATGGTCACACGTTTGCCTACAATGAATAAAAAATAACAATCACAACCAGAACCAGAAAAATTAATATTCCTTGGGGAGAAAAGTTGTGTTCCAGCCGGGAATCGAACCCGATACGCTTGGAAGGCGATACGCTCACCCAACTAAGCCATCGTCACTCACAAGACGTCATCTTTAGATATGAACTAACAAGTTCCAATGGACCGCAAAATTGGAAATATGCAAATAAATTGCTCTCAATTTTGGACTACATTTAAAGTGAAAGTCTAACTGTTGTTGGATAAGTTTCGTAACACCGCGCCTAAAAAATATAACATTCAATATCTTATCTTCTCCTACATTGAGTTCAATTTTCTGTAACGGAGTTGCACGACTGACATCTCAATTGACATAACCATCAATAAAAAACTAAAACTAGTCGTTTATATTAGCTTGGTTGCTCGTTTGTTTTTATGGGAGGAGATAAGTATGCAAGTTCAAGCCTGCCTAAAACATCAGTGCTATGTGTAACTGAATAGTATAGAGCAGGGGTCGGCAACCTGCGGCTCGCGAGCCACATGCGGCTCTTTGGATGTGAAGCTGCGGTTCTTTAGCTCCATACGTAAATATTAATTATTTTAAAAATATTAAAAAAAACGTTCTGAATCGATTAATTAGGCACCATTTCTATCAAGCTATTAACAAGCCTCCAAAGGTAGCAAAAAAGTACATTTATACAGTTGAAACAAGTAAATTATGGGATGATTAGGTAGGTATAAAGCGGGTATAGCGTTTTCTACACGATACTCATAGTATGGTAGGTATTATTGTTGGCATTAAGGATGATTGTTGGCAAGAAAAAGATTTGTGACTCTGTAAAACTTAGAAATTTTGTAAATTGTAATTTTTACTCTTCCGACTCAAAAGGTTGCCGACCCCTGGTCTAGAGTGTTTACCACCCTTGACCACATCATCACGTAAGTGGTCAAACTCTTGCCTATCTGTTGTAAAGTGAAAAAGGCATCATCGCAGATGAATATGCAATGCGCTCCACTCATAAGCTATTATGGTTAATTGCCTTTTCAATGAGTACCTTTCTGTTCAATCGTTTATTGTATTAGTTTGTATCACCGACCTTGTGACCCGCTGATTTTATTTAGAACGTAATTACCACAAAATGTTGTGTCGACGTACGTGTATTGATTTTCCACTCCCAGAGCAATTTACTTTTCAACAAGCGAAACACACAAAACAAACGCTTTCACACTCACAACCCCACACTCGGTTTGATGAATTGTGTCGTGGGTGCCGGAAATATTCACATCACACAACTAAAACCAGAAACACTAATATTCCTATGGGAGATAACTTGTTTTACCGCCGGGAATTGAACCCGATACCCCTGCTTAGATGGCGAACGCTCACACAACTAAGCCAACAGGTAGTTATTATGGGGTGTACCTTCCAATCATCTCCTTTCTGCCAACTAAGGTGATCTCTTGAAAATCAGACTTCTGAGAGTCTACCTTAGTAGGAAGTCTGATTTTAATAATAAGCCCTACTTAGGGCAGGGGTCGGAAACCTGCGGCTCGCGAGCCACATGCGGCTCTTTGGATATGAAGCTGCGGCTCTTTAGTTCCATACGCAAATATTATTCATTTTAAAAACGTTCTGAATCGATATGCCTAATCCTCAGGCATCATTTCTACCGAGCCATTAACAAGCCTCCAGAGGTAGCAAAAAGGTACATTTATGCAGTTGTAACAAGTAAATTATGGGATGATTAGGAAGGTATAACGCGTGCATAGCTTTTTTTATACGATACTTAGTACAGTAGGTATAATTGATAGCACTATAAAATTTTGAAATTTGTAAATTGTAATTTTTTACTCTTCCGACTGAAAAGGTTGCCGACCCCTGACTTAGGGTAAAAGTTATGTACCAATATCTAATGGCATATGTTTCCACAGGTCGCAAAGCAACTCAAGGATCAACAGATGGTAATGCGCGGCCACCGAGACAACTCCATGATCCACGAGCTGAATCGCTACATCCCGACCGCGGCGGCCTTCGGAGGCCTGTGTATCGGAGCTCTCTCAGTGCTGGCCGACTTCCTCGGAGCCATCGGCTCAGGCACCGGTATACTCCTAGCCGTCACTATCATTTACCAGTACTTCGAAATATTCGTCAAAGAACAAGCCGAAATGGGCGGCATGAGTACACTTCTCTTCTAAATCTTAAACATAATTCTGCGTTCGGTGAAGCTATACGTTTACAGACAGATGCGTAGTTTCTTCGAGCGATTGTCAGTGTGTGCGAGACCGCGAGTGGGTTATGACTTATGTGCTATTTATATAAAAAGAACTTTATAATAAAATAATTTACAAGTACAGATTTTGTTTTTCATCCCGCGCTGTGGATATCTGCATGTTTTTTCGCATCCGACTTTGTTTCTTGCAACTTTAGTCAGTTGATCTATTTGTTAAAAAATAATTGTGTTGTGAATATATTAGCATTCTGTTGCGGTTATGGAATATGTGATAGTTTGTAGGTTTTTACACTAACCTTACAGAATCGGTTAATTAAAGATTTTAGAAAAACATGTCTTATTGATTTGGATGACGCGGCGTTTTTATCACCTAAACCAACAATCAACACCTATACAGTTAGCCTTATAGACGTATAATTTGTATACGTCGTGTTAACACATTTGTATGTTAATAACTACATTGTATATATAACAGTAACCACATAAAGTAGGTAGGTAGCTATATTATATGGCTGATGCTAGCTGATAACGGTCATTCCACATAGTGATTCCGCAATCCATATTGCTCAATGGCGGATTATTTGCTTAGTAACCAACACCTTCAGCACAAATTATCTCATCACTACCATTAATTCATTGCCTGACCTAAATGTTTCATATTGTTCCTTGACAATACGGGCCTATATTTCCTTAAACTAAACTAAAATTATAGACTTCTATTCAGCAAAGACCCAAGTAACCTACAAGTCATCGAGCTTATAGGTAACTCTAGTGCTCAAGCCCACTACCGGTGGGTAGCGTTCCCATCGTGCTGACCTATATATCCATACTAATATTACTAAACGCGCAAGTTTGTATGTATGGATGTTTGTTTCTCTTCCACGCCAAAACTACTGAATGGATTTTAATGAAACTTTACAATAATATAGCTTATACATCAAACAAACAAATAAAGTGTCAATGAAGTAGATAAAAATCTGCCACCTGCGAGCTATTCTAGCGTGCGCTGCAAAAACCATTATAGTTGCACGTATATTATGTGAACTGGAAATGTTTATCTTAAATAGTCCTACAAAAAAGCCCGCGACAGCATATATCTATCTTTTATGTGTAAGCCATTATCGCCAAAATAGTGAACCATAAATATAACTGTCTGTTACGCCTTCACGACTAAACCGCAGAACCAATTTTGATGATTTTTGGTATAAAGATAGATAGGACCTTGGAGAAGAAAATAAGCTACTCGAAGTACTAATCCTGCGCAGACGAAGTCGCGGGCACCAGCTAGTAAAATATAAAAACAAACGCTTTCACACTCACGATGTGTCTTTCCGGCACTCACGACACAAGTCATCGACTTAGTGTAGGGCTGTGAATGTAAAAGCGTTTGTTTATATATTATACTAGCCTATGTGTTAATCCTAGGTATAATCTACATACATTCCAAATTTCATCCAAATCCGTTCTGCCGTTAAAGCGTGAAGAAGGAACAAACATACTTACACACAAACTTTCGGATTTATGATATTAGTAGGATGTATTGGTACTTAATTATATTGGAGTAAATTAAAGATATTAAATTGTTGTTATGTAACTTTATTCTCCTCACTAGACATGCAAATACAAGACGAAAAACAATCAAGATCCCTCGAAACCTTAACAAAACCATTTCGACTAAATATTGGTAACAAATGTATGTACAAAACAATATAGAAAGAAAAGTCAGAATGGGGATCTACATACTAATACATAATTAATTATTATAATATATACGGAAGTCGGGGTGAGATCTTAGGAACGTGGTAAGGTAGATCTAACTAACAGAATTTACATGGGGCCACAAAAATTTAACCGAAGAACATTATGGCACAACATTTAGCGAATCGTCCATTGCCAGTTAAATCCGTTTTAGAATAGTTTCTGACAATAACCCATATAAACAGACAAGCATAGAAAAAAATTAAAAAATATATTTCTGGCACTTATTTGGCTCAACGTATTAGCATTGCAATTCAGAGAGACAATGCCGCCAGCATGATGGGAACGCTACCCACTGGTAGTGGGCTTGAGCACTTGAGTTACCTATAAGCTCGATGTCTTGTAGGTAACTTAGTTCTTTGCTGTACATAGTTTTAGTTTAAATAGGCAATTTGCCCGTAGTACAGTTCTGTAAGTAAAAAAAAAATCTTGAGCCGGATTTTTAGCCGACATCTCAGCAACAGTTGCTCATAAATAAACGTCAAAATGTTAATTCAGTATATATATTTATGTATCGTATCACCTTTATCAACAAACATCTTTCAAGTTATCTCATTATAAAAACTGTTGCTACGATATTTTAACCACTTTATATGCTTACAATATGCGCATAGTTGCGTCGGCAAGATAAATGTTCGGGCGTCGGGACTTTGTCTAAATGGTTAATAAGTTATAGATTCCCTCGCAATGGACTTTCGACGTGATATAAAAATATGTAAAAGATTTTTACAATATAGGCACGTAAACTGGTGCTACAGATATTGCGGTTGGCAAAGTATATATCTTTTCTATTACGATCTAGGTACACTAACTTAGAACTATAGATAAATCAAGCACTAACGCACATCTATTTGATAAAATAATTTTTAAAGGCACAGTTTACAACAAATTCAATAGAGCTTAATTCAAAAGAACACGCTAGAAACATCTTCATATTGCCTACCAAGACCTAAACATTTTGGCCTTAGGTATTGATAACTCGATTATTATTGCTTGATTATTATTGATTAGTCAATAATGGTTTGTTTGGTCCCTTACGAACTAAGGAGTCGGATAACACATACCTAGTCTCAACGGAAGACTGACTTCTCTGATATTAAACCGAGCCCAATTACAAAACTATTATTTTTTTCTTCTAAAAAAAGTTCAATACCTATTATGAATCATAGAACTAATTAAAAGAGATCGACCCGATAACTACGCCCATAGACTTTCACGGGTAAAGGGTTCGTTCAAATCGAATAGAATTCCTCACTAAGCAAAATTTGTTAATGATTACGAATGTGATTGTTTATTCCTGGCATCTGCGGCACAATTCTTCGATCTCAGTGCGGAACTGTGAGTGAAAAAGGTAAGAAAGATTTGTTATGCATAAGAAAAGATCACATGAGGCACTTGGTTATAACGAGAGATGTTTATTAAATCATGCCTATATATTTTTCCTACTAAATCACGCATATCAGCAGAAGCACAAGAGATAAAGATGCGTTATATATTGTCTAGATGCGACATGTATATATACGAAGATATCACCTATATTTCGTACTACGAACTAGTTCGAACGACTTGCATTGCAAATAAAAAACGTGATCAGTCTCGGCGAAGCGTGACTGCTATGCAACACGTCACTTGCACGCTTGCAAAGTGAAAAAAAGCGATGGTAAAGCAATTGTGCGAATTGGAAGAGGAAACGCCAAAAATAGGTCATTTTACACAAATATTTCAACGTCACACTTCAAATCAGAGACTTCTCTTTAGGAACGGCGTTTATTATGAATGAGGTTTACTAGTAAACTACCTACTTATCCATGAATACATATAAAATCGTATACAGTTCGAAGATTCCTACTGATAGAAAAGTGATGTATCAGACATGTGAAAGATTGTGCCTGCAAATATTTTTCCCTGAATTTTTATAACTAATAGTTTTGATAATTGGGCGATCATAGAACCTTAAATAATAATCATATTTGTCATCAGTTTCAAATCTGCCTTTACCTCGTACGTCTACTATAATTTTGTAACATAATATTGACATATGGTATCACTGCAAGACAAACCCCTAAAATAATTTCCTAGGCAATTCAAATTTCAGATTAACTTGTTATATAAAAACCGACGATATATAATTAAAAAGCTGTTTAAACACTATTAAATTTTTAGCATAACTGTTATATACAAAGCTACTCGTATATCTATTCTAAGATTTATATACCTCGCTTTAAAATGGTACCTATTGTAATAGTCATTGCAGTTTATATCGTCATTGCATGTGTTATTTAATTAGTCAAGTGTGCTAAGCATAACAAAAGAAAATCTAAATATAAAAAAAATAAAGTAAATAACTAAACAAAATCAGTTAAATAATGCAGAAACATTTTATTTATCTTTAACAACATATGTAAGGAGAAAAAGAAAACAAAGAAAAAATAACTATAAGAATAACAGTGCCAATTATTTACTAAAAAAGAGATAAAGTTACTAGTCTTAATTTAAGAAACAATAGTCCACACTTGCATCGGTAGATGCCTAACGATAACCCCATACTTATCGATCCTCTGGAAATCATCAACAGTTATTTTAAATTATACTATGTAGATACACGCGTAAGTCGACTCAAACCAATACAATAAAATATTATTCTAAAAAATAACAACAAAATTTGAAGCCGCACCAGGCAACTGTCTTATCGAACCTACGCTACGGCTAAACTAGGTGATTTCTCTACTTCAATCTTGTATCATTTGTACACGCGATTTTTAATAGCACTTATCGATTACGTCTACGATCCAATAGTCAAAACGGTAATTTAGAATATACATTGTCAAGGGCAGGCTCCAAAGCAAGTATATTTCATATTATTGGCAAAAAGGAAAGTCACTACTAATCATATATGCTGTTCATTTTGGAGCATACCCCGAGCAACACTTCATACCGAAAGCATTCAAATACACTTCGAAACCGTAGTCATTCAGTGAAACATCATAAATATAGTTCATAGTCAGAGAGAGTAAGTAATTTTTCGAGAGTAGTTAAACAATAAAATATTTGCATAAATTCACATTTTGCATATTATGAAAACATTTGTCGATGCAGCACTCGGCGTGAAAGCTTTGGGTACAAGTAGCCCGCAGGCAACAATACTGTTATCACTCGTAAATTTTATGCGAGGAGAATCAATCGACAAGTTCGATGGAAAAGGCCGCGGAAATTATTCTAAGCATGACAAAACTGAGTCAAAGAAAGCGTTAAATCACTAAGCAACCGTTTCGATCTCCTCGGGGATGGCAGACTGCTCGGGGGAATTTATCGTTTTAGGCGGAGCATTAGGATACGGCATGGTTTTGAGCTTCCGAGCCTCGCGCCTCTGTTTCTTCTGTTGCATGACGAGCCTCAGCTGTTCTAGTTTGCATTTAGTCTTGGAATTTTCGAGCGCCAGGTTCTTGGCGGTGTCACATTTCTTGCAGAGGCCGGATGTGGTGGAATTTGAGGAGCATTCGGGACAGATGGGGTCGAGGCGGGCACACTGACATTCTGGGCGGATACAGCCGCAGCGCTCGCCCGGCTTTGGTGTCGCCACGCCGCCACATTGCCCGCGCGGACACGCGGCCTGGCAACCCGGGCACTTAGCCTCCTCCGGGGTATGAGTTGTCCACGACTGCTTGCTTTCCTTCTGAAACATACAAACGAAAACTCAAATAATGCACTCAAACTCATTATTTTATCTGTGTCCAAATTTCTTAAGAAATTAGAGTTAAATCATATCTCCCTTACCGTTATTATTGGTGGCGAAGCACATAACAAGTCGTTCAGAATATGAATAATTGTGGATATATCCCTCTTTGGTCGGCCATATCTGAAATGTAATTGAGCATTAGATTAGGTTTTCATGTGAACGTTAGTTTCGTACTTTGCTTATCACACACAAATATTGATACAATGTTCATTAGTCATTACATTGAACATTTAATGAAATGTACAAGTCATTGATAACATTGTAATTAACAAGGCTCTTAATCTGAAATCTCATATCTCTGCATTTAGCTTCCTTGAATTTGTTTATGCAAATCTTAAAGCAAATACAGAGCAATTAATGATATTTTTTAAACAGGTGAGATCAAAGATATATCAGACCAATCAGAGTTAAGAAAATACTTTTTTTTTTTTTAAAGCTTCTAAGTAACACACCTGTCTTGCAGTGCTGGGTTCAATGTGCCGGAGAAGGTTCCTGAATATATTCCTTTGCCATGGTGCTTCATGGACTCTATCACAGCTCTGGAACCGATCTTCGAGCGCACTGACTCCTCAGCAGCTTTGAGATCCATCTTATTTGTCAACACTTCCTTTGATAGTTTCTTCAACTTTTGAGTTAAATTCTTTGAAGCTTCTATAAGGGCTCTAGTGTCAATTGTTGGTGTGGGCGATGCCCGGGCTGGCTTTTTAGGAGCCTCCGGAGCTCTGAAAGGACACTGTTTAGAAGTAGATGGTGTGGCATTGTCATCGGCTTGCACGCCACTAGGCTGCAGGATTAGTTTCCTGGAATTAGTAATATAAGGTTCTGTTCTTGAGGTAGATGGTTGTGCCAAGTTGTTATCTTGCCGATTCTGCATTCTCTTCTTATGTTTATTAACAACAGATTGCATAAAAGCTTTTTGCTTATTTTGACTTATGGGATGTTTAAACTTTGAAGTTTTATGGAGTAAGTATTGGAAGCGCTTGTTTTTGAGAGGTTCATTTATGCTTTGGAAAGATGGTAGAGTTGGGTTTGATTCCTGGCTGCCATGACTAGTTGTAGCCAGATTTGATATCTCCCGATCCATTAGAGTTTCATCTTCATCTTCAAACAGACCTTTATCGACTGCACAGTTGAAGAGATTTTCCATCGGGTACTCGTCTATGGCACTCTCTGAGAGGAAGGGGCTCTGGTCAGTGAAATTATCTCCACTGTCATCACTCAGTAAGCCATCAAGAGTTTGGGAAGACATAGACTGGCATGGTTTGTCACTCATGGAGCTTGTAGATGGTACAGGATTGTCATTTAGTTTATTTTGGGAAAAGAAGTCTAATAAATTATTTTTCACTGTGTTTACGAGTGCCGCTTCTCTCTCTGCTTCGGTGTTTGTGTCTATTGGACTGGACACCAGGTTAGATAGAGATTTTATGGGGGACTGGTCATTTTCTGCAGATGTCTCTGAAATGTCTGAAAGGGCACAGTTTGTGGTGTCAGCAGAGTCATCTTTGTCTTCAGTATCCTCCGACATTTTACCAAATTTTTCCTCTGCAAACGTCCGATACAATTCAAATGCATTCTGTATCATTTCCAAGTCTTTCTTTGCTAGAAATTGTCGGGTGCTTTGGGATTTATCTGGTTTGTCAGATGAAGTTTCGTCATTGCCGGAGGGATTCTGTGGGGTCTCCTGAGGGTTAGGCGTATCCTTATGATGGTCACATTTTGTCTGTGCTGATGTGGTGGAGGTTTTTGCAGGAGTGGAGGTACGTAAAGATCTACCAGTTGAGGAACCATTGAGGGTAGACAGCTGGAGTTGGATCAACATCATGTGGTCTCCCAGTCTCATAGTGAGGTTGAGAGGTGACTTGCCACTCAGGAAATCATTAACTTGTGAATCATTTAGGGACTCCAGTGCTTGCATTACGGAATTTTCGGGTCTCTGACTCTGGAAACGGTAATAAACGGTAATGTTAGAAATATAACCTGTTAATTAGCTAAACATCGCGATAAATAATCATTGATTAATTTCGTGTCGTTGTGAAACACGTGATTATGATGAGATATAGAATAGATGTCGAAACATCCGAGCGTGCTCACCAGCAGGCCAGTCTCGACGCTGGGCAGGAGAATGACCCGCGAGCCATCCAACAAGCCGTTATCGTCCAGGGTGCCGTCTCTGAGTTGTCTGCGAAGATAAAACCAACGTCAATATCCAGTCGAATAACGCTGATGCGTCATCGTATCGACATATTTCCGTGATATGTTTGACAATAGAAGCTTGGCGTCTGAAACTTTGCACTCACCTTTCGCGATGTAGCAGACATATTCGATCCTTGGACACTTTTAATTTCTTTGAAACTAGCTTTTTGAGATGTTCCACTGTATTTTGGCCGTTCAAACTGATAGAGAAATTACCACCCGTGGTCGTTTGTATATTCAGCGTTATGTCCGTAGTTTGGGACGAGCCACACCCGTACACCTCGGTCCCTGTAGCGCGTTCCATGGTTTGCACATAAAATTCACTGTAATTTTCTTGTAGAACACTATTTGAACTGTAGAAGAGCTATCCTAAATTACACAGCTATTTTATTGCTGAATAGAAATAACAGGGTCACGCCAGACCCCCAGTTTTTTGATGTGGCCGTCATCGGTGTGACCAGTTACATTTGCGATATCCCGTTAATTTTTTTTTACAACAGCTGATGCGAAGCGCTGTACTATGACGTTCCGGTCTACGCAAATTTTCGATCATTATCGTATCTAGAATCCTTTCGCAAGGAATTTATGTGCCCGTTGTGTGATCATTGTCAACACAGGTATGGTTTTGTTATGTATAAAGTATTATTCATAATTTCTCGAAGATTTACAAATCCTATTACGATCGTGTTTATTACATGACGTTACTTTTTGTGTCTATAGGAACGTTAATGTCAAAATAATCTTTAAACGTCACATGACGTCATACGACGCCCACCACTGAAAGTTTGTGCGGGAAATTGGAAATAGAAACTTGTTCCCTTGCTCACATGCAACTTGTTTAGGCGTATTTTCTACTAACTTAGGGACAAAAACAATAGGTAAGAACATGGTACATAAGTATATTATATTTTATTTATTAGGTAGCTGTAAAAAAGTAAAATAACAAAATGTTTTAGTGTATGTGTATCAATAATGACATTAATTGATTAAGTGTTAAGTAAATCCACTACAACTACAGGTACTACGACTCTATTATGATAAAAAATCATCGCAGTTTTTAAATACTTAATAAATATACTGAAGAATAAAATACTAAATGAATTCCTTTAAGAATGTTGTTTACGACATCGACATGACGATACTTTTCTGTGTAATGGTACGCTAACGTCAAAATAAGCTAATACGTCACATGACGTCATGCGATGCCCACCACGGCCAGAGATAAATAAGAACCACGGCCATAAGCATACCACCCAAAGTTTGGGCGGGAAATTTTAAATTGTTGATCATTTGATGATACATTTACAGACAAGTGGCAAAAACAATAAATAATAGAAAAATATTTTTAAAAATGCCTTTGTCTAATCTTAAAGTTGCCCTATACCGTAATCTTCATAATTATACCAAAGTTACAGAACAAGTATCTTCCCATAATAGATGTATTATGTGTTTGAGATAATTCTTCGTCACGCACGTCACGAACAATAACCCTATTAAACATAACATCTTATATATAAAATTCTCGTGTCACAGTTTTCGTTGCCATACTCCTCCGAAACGGCTTGACCGATTTTGATGAAATTTTTTGTGCTTATCCGGTATCTATGAGAATCGGCCAACATCTTTTTTTTTCATCATCATCATCATCATCACTTTTCATCATTATCAACGCGGGTGAAACCGCGGGGCGCAGCTAGTAAATCTATATTTTTGCTTTGCCCCTGACTGTACGTTGAACTTGCCCTTGAGCTAAAATTTACCACGTTCATGTAGCTCAACATGTGTATATTTTGTCTCAATCTACGCGTTATGCATATAATATGTAATGACCATTGTAGTTAAATATACCTATTATGTGTATAGAGCCAGCTGCGTCCAGTGTAAGGCTACCATAATCCTGCGTGTTGCTTTGTAGTACTTAATAGTATTGTAATTAGGTGAATTCTATTACTCTTTATCATCCATTTAAACTTATAGCAGTTTTTTTGTCATCCTGCACTCGTAATAAACTACTTATAGGCTTGTACTATAATATTTTTGTTACTCTGTGCCATAGTACCAATAATTAAAATATCTTTTTTGCACATCGGCGTCGGTCTCAGATTGTCTGAAGCGTCGTCGTCAGTGGTAAAATTATGCAACAGTTTATAAACAAATATTTATATAAGGCACTATCTCACCTGATGGTAAGTAACCATGACATGAGACCATGCTTGTTTTTAGGTGAAAGTCAGACTACCGGATAAATCTTATCGAGAAAGCTTTAAATAAGCTTTAAATAAGGACTGAAAAGGGTTAGGGGTGATTTGAATAAAACCAGCACTGATCCTCAACCTGTTTATTTACCCAGCACCCGATTAGCAAGAGCACTAGTTAATCCATCACAGAATGTGGTGCTACGACACAGTTTAATTAAATACACCAGAGAGCAAGCTGACAGATACTAGGCTTCTTTTTACAAGTTCTCTCAAGTAGCTGACCCCCTATTACCTATCTTTGTTGCAAACAATTTCTATTTGAATTAAGTAAAACTTAACCTTATTTCTTAGTAGTTTTGTAGTCTCCGTTCGCTACCAGATATAAGTAAGGGGCTCTGATCGTCCAAAGAAAAACTGCACGCAATTCCACATCATGATGAAAAATAAATTTGTAACATTACAATTTAATTTAATACGAAAAAAAGTCAAGTCATGCCCTAGTAAAATGGAAGAAACCTTACTAGAACTTCTATTAGAGTTTTGGAGCGAAAGCAAAAATCACGTTTTTCAACCTGGTATCATTTGCCTACACTTATACACGTTTACTAAGTATTAACGGTTAATAATTCAGTCATTATTTCACATTAACACCCGAAGAATGACAGGTTTTAAAAAATTATACAATTTCAACAACGCCATTTTATCAGTTTCGCGGCAAAACTCAATGCAAAATGTTTGAATGTATTTGTGAAAGTATTTACAGAGTGCCACCAAGACTCACAACGCATGTGTGCGTGCTGAGACGGCTGTCAAACAAAAACAAATCCAAGGATTTGTTGCTCGACCAGCGACGTCATTAATATTTTTTTATTATTAGTTTAGAGGGGCGCGTCATGTTATCATAGTCTGTTTTCTACGATGAAAGTATTCATATGCAATGCGCAACAAAACATTAAAGGTTGACATATATTTTAGATAAAACATAAAATATTGTATACATAAAATGACTTCTGTAAATTAATAATATAATAATTAAATTTAAAAACTTGCTGGATCACAAATGTAAGTTGAAACCGTGCATATTTTGTACATAATCAGGTACATAGAATTAAACCTTTTTAAAGATTTAATTCTATGTTAATTAACTCTATGGGTTCATATTTTAGTTGTGATACTGCGAGGATTTTTTTTCTTGAGGAACTCAAAGTACGCAGACTAATGTGATAATAATGACGTTTAATAAACGATTAGGTACTGTAGGTTATTAGACCGGATTTAGTCGATATAGTGACATCATTTATGATATATTTTCAACCGACTTCAAAAAAAAAAGGTTCTCAATTCGACTGTACTTTTTTTTGTATGTATGTTACGCAAAAATTCCGCCAATTATGAATCGATTTTAATGTTTTTTTTTGTTTGGTAGATTATGGTTCAGAGGTGGTCCCATATAAATTTTATCGAAATCGATCAAGCCAAAACCAAAACATCGCGGTTGAAGTCGGTTTTTTAAGCTTTGCTTGCGTTTCAGTTATTGAAAGATAATGTTGCAAAATTCGTTGCGTTATTCTCTTTTCAAATCACAAGAACATTTTCATTGAAGATAAATAAATTAGGTCAAACATGGTTGCACAAATACCTAATACAATGATTAGTAATAATTTTATTAGTATTAATTTTATTACTTTGATTTAAATAAATGTTAAAATTTGCTTTCGAATTCTAACACAAATTTAGCCAATTGCATATGACATAAGTCATATGCGATTGGCCAAATTTGAACGATATTAGAGATCTAAAGGTCATGAGTTTTTGGCAACTTCTTAAAAAACACTGTCGGTAAGTACCTAGGCGTAGGTATTGTTTTATATAAAAATATACACCAATTTTACACTTGCTAACCGTCTACCATTCATTTGAAGTATAAACACATCACATTTAAGTCAAAATGGGGATAATTAAATTATCATTCAATTAAAATAACAATAGATTTCATATCTATAGTAAATATTTAACTATAACAGACTTATACTAAATAGTGTATTTTAAAATTTCACTAGGACTAAAATAACAATTATTTTGTGATTTAGTTTATTTTAAAATAGGATATAATATTACATTTTGGTTGGTAACTTGTAAATTTGTAGATAGTAATAAGTATTATACATTAAGGCTGGTATCGGGAAATTATATAACGTATAATTTATATACAATCAACACTAACATATATGCGTCAAGCATATATATCGTCCCAGCAACAGATCAAGAACTAACTTACACCCAGCAGCGGATACAGGAGAGGAGGGGAGGAGAGGTGAACCCCTCCCCCCCAAATCACACGAGGTCTTCTGTGACAAAACTTGTCTCGCGATAATTGCAGCGACAGCAAAATCCCTCAGCTGGGTCATAAACGCGATCCTGAACCCACCACTGTTAACACCGATCCGAGGCGATGATGTTACAGGTCAGAAGTCTTATAATATTATTGATACGGCTATCACTCACGTCATTTGATCGTTATTGTCGACCTGTTTCGTGCATGTACTCTTCTTCATTTTTTACCAACTTCACAAAAAAGGAGGTACTCAAGTCGATTGTATTTTTTTTTTTTATGTATGTTACCTCATAACTTTGTTCCACGTGAACCGATTTTGATATTGTTTTTGTTTTTGGTACCATTTAAATTTGATCAATAATGCGTATTCTGTGACTACATTGAGCATGTTCTCGTTTTTAACCGACTCAAAAGTTACCTCATAACTTCTTTCTTTGTGCGCCGATTTTCATGATTATTTTTTTATTTGAAAGCTGGTGCTTTTGAAGTGGTCCCATTGAAATTTGATCAAGATCTGATCTCTAGTTTTTGAGTTATCGTCAATAATGCGTGTTTAATACATTAAATCTGATCAAGGTTCCGAAGATAAAGCGGTTAAGTCGGTCTTTTTAAGCTTTACTTGCGTTTACCTAACCTAGGTAAACAATATCAATCAAATAACGTGAGTGATAGCCGTATTTTAATAATATTATAATGTCTTCTATATTGTGTGTGTGATGTGAATGTTTCCGGCACCCACTATACCCACGAACTTAGTGTGGGGCTGTGAGTGTGAAAGCGTTTATGTTTATGTTATATTATATATTCTCAGAAGCCTTATGCTCGTAAATATATATTCTTTCTAGATACCGGCGCTAGTCATAAGTATCACAAAGACATCACAAGATATTAATTACAATTAGTAAATAAATTATGCAATTAATGCAAATAGTTCAATTGTATATAACAAGTGTCAATATTACAATTTTGAAAAGACGCCCGGATTATTTTCATTATAGGCAAAACCTTATTAAATCCCGGTTTCAAATTAAGTCCCGTTTAAATTTTATTTACTCAGAAATAAATTGCCCAGTCACCAAGAAATAAGTTTGTAACATGATTCGTATAGCATTTCAGCGCTTTTTCATGTTTCCATGGCATATCTATAGTTTTATTATAACAATTTAAATATCCAGAAAGACACTAAAATTATTTAAAAAAAGGATTGTTCCCAGTTGTCCCCTCTAGCCCTGTCACCCGGGGTGACAGCTGGGAATTGTCTTCCCATCAGTCACCCCCTAGAGGGGACTACTGGGAATTGTCCCCTCTAGAATTGTTCCCAGCAATTGTCACCCCGGTGACAGATGGGAAGACAATTCCCAGCTGTCACCCCGGGTGACAGGGCTAGAGGGGACAACTGGGAACAATCCTAAAAAAATAATAATAACTCCCAGTTATTATAGTCTAAAACTGGTATTGGTTGTCAACTTGACTTGTAACTTTTGCAGTTTATTTGATTTCTATGGTCCAAGATACCATATCTCTTACTCCAAGACACGGCGCTTATAAAAATCACGGCATTTCATATCGTATGTAGATCAGGAGCCAAACTCCTGAGTTTCGTTGTCTATTTCTTCAAAGACGTAGCCGCCTCGGCCGTCCATTTGTAAATAGTGGTCGTGGTGCTTCCATAGAGACTTGCGGTGTGACACCGTGAAGAGAGATATACCCATCTGTGGAATGACAATTTATTAGGAAATCACGCTAATAATATAAATCCTTCTGTTCGCTCGAAGCATTTTGCTCCTACGATCATCATCCGTACAGCGAATTAGTGGAACTCATTTCCTGCGTCATTGTTCCCGGAGGGGTATAATCTGGAGTCTTCAAATCAAGAGCGAATAGGTATCTTCTAGGCAAGCATGTCACATCATCATTTTGAGAGGTGGTAGAGCATTTTGTGAGTTGCTCGCCTGGCTTGCTACCAAAGTAGCTTACCACCATCAAGTTGAAAGTCTGCCGCCAAGCCAAATACGGTGTTCCGGCAGTTATCCTTGAGAGCCTGCGTATTCCAGGTCTAGTGTGTTTACCAGCTTCGATCACATCGTCACTTACCATCAGGTGAGATAGTGGTCAAACACTAGCCTGTCACAAATAAAAAATAATTAAAAAAATGCTTGCCCTATCAAAATAAAAAAAATACAACGAAAGTTTGTGTATAAATGTGTATAGGTACGTTTGTTTTCTCTTCACGCTGTAACGGCTGAATGGATTTGGATGTAGGAATGTACATAGCTTATACATAGAACTAACACATGTGAAAAATTGTGTTTGTGTGTGAATGTTTGTTACCACATATGCGTGCTGAGGCACGTGCGTACGGCCGTGCACACATACAAGCATTTGTAACCACGCTATGAAGATAACATACTTATTATATTAGTACTATGTTACAACGCATTTCCGTAGCGAATAAACCGATTTTTATGAAATTTAGAATGTAGATAGCTTAGATTCCGGAATAACACTTTTAAACACACTTTTTAACTTAATAAACGCGGGCAAAGCCGCGGGGAACGTCTAAACTTGTCCTTAAAGGCAGTCTCCGATTGGGGCGACGCCAACCTGGTCAAGTTTAACGCCACCAAGACACAGGCGTGTTTATTCTCTGCTAAACGGAGTCAATTTGAACTTACTCCAACTTTCCGAAATGTATCCCTACCAGTAACTGACCATCTCGAGTTACTCGGTATGACTCTAACTTCAAAGCTCAATTTTGGTACTTTCATCGAGTCAAAAGCCCAACTAGCTGCAAAAAAGCTGGGAATCCTTGCAAAGGTGAGACGATACTTCACACCGGGACAGTTGCTCAATTTGTATCAAGCACAAGTCCGATCATGTATGGAGTACTGTTCTCATCTTTGGGACGGTTCAGCTAAGTACCAGCTTGAGGCTCTTGACACCATTGAGCGTAGAGCCAAGAGACTTATTGGTAGCGAGCAGCTGACTAATTCAAAGCTTCAGAGCTTGGGTCATCGCCGCATGGTAGCCAGTCTCTCGGTTTTTTATCGGATACATTTCGGAGAGTGTGTTAAGGAACTGTACGATCTAGTTCCCCCATCCCCGTTCTATCATCGGACAAGCAGACAAACTGCTAAGCGACACCGCTATATGGTGGACATTCCACAAATGCGCACTAAGCGTTTTGCCTCCACATTCATTGTGCGAACCGCAAAGGAATGGAACTCCTTACCCGAGTCGGTGTTTCCTGATGAGTACAATATGGGAGTCTTCAAGTCACGAGTGAATCTTCTAGGCAAGCTTGCTCCATCGTCGACCACATCGTCGCTTACCATCAGGTGAGATAGTGGTCAAAAGTTTGCCTATCACGAATAAAAAAAAAAAAAAAAAAAAATAGTTTGACATAAATTGTTTTAGTTTGTTTATAATTATAAAAACATAACCACGTATGTGACAATCGGTACACTTATGGTGCTGTAAAAACACGCTAGGGGTAGCCATAATTTCAGTTGAGTATTATAATATGCAATGAATGCGACGTTCTTACCTCTCTGCAATATTGATACATCTGTCCCTCTACATCGACGGATACAGCGCTTGTGCATTCGTCTAAGATGGCAAACTGCGGCTCGTGGTAGAACAATCGCGCCATCTGTCGAAAACATAATGAAAATGGTAACATGTTCCATATATAAATGATCTGTTATTTAGCGTCTAAGATATCTGTCATTTAGTGACTCGGGTATTTGTCATTTAAATTCCCAGGTCATTGTAATTTAGTTTTATGTAATAATTTAGTTTTCCAGGTTTGCAGGTAAGCATTCCGTGGCATTGTTGATCTAGGTCTGTTTTTCAGTATTAGCGATACTCACAGCGATTCTCTGCTTCTCTCCCCCCGACAGTACATCCATCCAGTCTTCCACTGCGTCCCAGCCCCCCTCGCGGGTGGTCAGGTAAGACAGTTGTACTATCTCGAGGTATTGACTCAATTGAGAGTCAGTACGCCCGCGGCGGACCATCTCCTCGCGAGTTTGGGGGTAGATCACCTAAGAGGAAATACAACAAATTTTGAATGGGATAAAATTTTCACATGATGAAATTTAAAAACTATTTTATCTTTTAAACAAAGAACAAATGCAATCACACTCACAGCTCCACACTAAGTTTAAAGACTTATATCGTGAGTGCCTGAAACATTTTCCATCATCGATCGCATCGTCACTTACCATCAGATGAGATGATAGTCAAATGTTTGCTATCACGAATAAAATATAACCTAAATCACACATATAATTAAACCCAGAATCAAAAGCACAAATATTTTTGGTGGCAGGAGCGCAATTTTAATTGGAAATAATAAAGAGTAATAAGGTGAAAAAATAAACATTTCAACATACATACGTACAATACGACATAAAAAGGAAAGTTTCAACAAATTCCGTGAAAAAAAAAAAAATTTTGTAAAAGATAAAAATAAAGAACCAAAACCTTGGTTTTTTAAATTTTTACATAAATTTTGAGGTTATGTGAAAAAAGTGTATATACAAAAGTTGTAGATCTTTTTATCACCTACAACTTAGCAGTTTGACTTTTTTCCATAGGACTTGTAGTTTTGCCGGAAATCGAGATAAACCGTTTTTTACCCTCAAAAACTCACCCCCTTCCCCTTCCCGACCTCAGATCGCCCGTAAATTATTTTTCCTTTCATTTTTATAATATGTTCCTCTTTTTTCAATGGGTTTCACCCTAAAAATTTTTTTTAAACTTTTTTTTATTTTTATATTCTTCTACTCTGGTCTACTACATAGTGAAACTCATTCAATCGTGAAACTGCCTAAATGGAGGATAGAAAAATGTCTGAAAAAATATATACTACTCGCTTTCCATCACGTGAGAAAGTGGTCAAAAGTTAGCATAACAATCATAAAAAAAATGTTGGTACATGTGATATGAATATCACTAGGAATTATCACGATTTAAGAAAGCTTGCTCTTATACCTGATCCCTCAAAGTCCCAAGAGTCATGTAAGGCCTCTGCGGTACATAGAACAGCTTCCCCTTGGGCGGCTTAGTGAGGGTGCCACCGAAAATGGGCCACAACTCTCCCAGTTGTCGGAACAGCGATGATTTGCCGCAACCGTTGGGTCCACACACCAGCACGTTTATACCAGATCTGTGGAGAAAGGAGACAACTGAAATCCTAGATTTATGAAAATCTAAAAAAAGTAAGAATAATAAACTAAAAATAGTAAAACATACCCAGCATAAAATCTCAACTGTATTGCGCGAGAATACGATTTAATTTAACTCTGTTACTAAATGGCGCTTATTGCGTTACTTATATTAAATATGACGAAAGGCTCCCTGACATTTGGACGGTACTGCACGACTTTTGGAACGAAAGTTCCTTATCGCGCGTTGCGAAAGGGGGCTAGACGGAAAAAATTAAGTCCGAAAGTTGTAACGACACTTTTTGCTATAGTTGTAAGCCATACCACGTTCTCGTCCGATCACCGAAGTTAAGCAACGTCGGGCGCGGTCAGTACTTGGACGGGTGACCGCCTGGGAACACCGCGTGATGTTGGTTTTTGCATGTTTCTTTTAATTTTGGAACGAAAGTTCCTTATCGCGCGTTGCGAAAGGGGGCTAGACGGAAATTGAACTTCGTTCCATCCGGGTCTCCCTTGACACCTCTCAAGTATTTTCTCTATTTATGTATAAAACGTTTTGTTTACGTGTGTGCCTGGCCACAACGGTTTTCAAACTAAACTTCCTCGGCAGGCATTCTAATTGTACGTAAAAAGAGTCCCTCTTCTGTGGTTACAACCTACCATAATTGCAGAATATTAAAATGTTGCTTGAACTAAAAAACAATAACATAACGTTAATCTAAGTTTATAATATTTTATTATTTATGTAGGTTTTTGTAGGTATATTATGTAATATGTGTAAGTACATTTATCTAAAAGAGTATTCAGGTACGCCACCGTCCCTGTCTGTAATTTGTATCATTTCCCTTTGGTTGTCTGGAAGATATCGCTTTGAGCGATAAGACTGCCCTTAGTGCTTCTATGTTATATTTAAGATTTAATTTAAAATTTAGTTAGTTTAGGTTCCGGAATAACACATAGGCTACTTTTAAACTTGATTAACGCGGGCGAAGCTGTGTGGCACGGCTAGCAGGTAATAAGTAAGTGTTACTCACTTGACCTCAAAGCTGAGTTCTTGTATGAGCACGTCTCCATTGGGCGTGACGAGTGGAACCTTGTCGAACTTTATCACCTTGTCCTGATATACGATGCGACCCGCGCCGGGAGTCAACGCTAGTGGAGCGCCTGAGAACAATACATACACTTTGGGATATATCAAAAGAAAATAGGGATAAAGAAGATAGTCACGATAGTATTGGACTATTTTCTTCCGACTTCACAAAAAGAAGGAGGTACTCAATATCTTTTATTTATATGTGTTACCTCATAACTTCTTTCTACGTGTTCTGTTCCAAGCTTAAAAATTCGACTGCACCTCTTTATCTTCAGAACCTTGATCAGATTAAATGTATGAAACACGCATTATAGACGATAACTCAAAAACTACTGATCAGATCTTGATCAAATTTAAATGGGACCAAAGGGAAAGCATCAACAATCGAATAAAAAACGACTCAATCAGTTCACGTGGAAAGAAGTTATGAGGTAATACACAAAAAAAACAGTCAAATTGAGAGCCTCTTCCTTTATTGTGAAGTAGGTAGAAAAATGACAAGCAATACACTCCTTTCTCCGAAATAGCTTTATCCTCATAGGCCCCGCAGTAATCACACTCAGCTGTCACTATTCCACTGTTTAACAAAGGAGTGGTACTTCCAAACGCAAACGCATTCACACTCACAGCCCCAAACTAAGTTCAACGACTTGTATCGTGGGTGCCGGAAACATTCACATCACTCACACATTACACCCAGAACCAAAAGCACAAATATCCCTTGGGAAGGAATTTGTGCTCCTGCCAGGAATCGAACCCAGGACCCACGGCGAAGAGGGTGGACATCTGTCCACTGTGCCAATTGAATCGCCAAGAAGGGGATTTGTATTCTTAACTCACCCTCCATTAGCACGTGGTCTATAACTCATCGTTGCCATCAACATATGGGCTATAACTCATCGTCACCATCAGCACGTTGCCTAAAACTCACCGTTTTCATTAGCACGTGGTCTGTAACTCTTCGTTGCCATCAACATATGGCCTATAACTCACCGTCGCCATCAGCACGTGGCCTACAACTCACCGTTTTCATTAGCACGTGGTCTGTAACTCTTCGTTGCCATCAACATATGGCCTATAACTCACCGTCGCCATCAGCACGTGGCCTACAACTCACCGTTTTCATTAAAACGTGGTCTGTAACTCATCGTTGCCATCAACACATGGCCTATAACTCACCATCGCCATCAGCACGTGGCCTACAACTCACCGTTTTCATTAGCACGTGGTTTGTAACTCACCGTTTCCATTAGCCAGTGGCCTGTCCACCATAGTCCTCGTGTAGTTCCCTTTGTTGACGTCATGTAGCACAGTCTTGAGTTGAGTGACTCTCGCCGTGAGTCCCGCTAGCTTGCTAAGTTCCCGTCCTGACAACACGAGCCGACCGATGCCCTCCGCCATTTTGACTAACATACGACCGTATGTGTAGTAATGCTATAATGCAAATGAACTTCTTTAATATTGCGTATTATTAATCCCTACTAATATTATAAATGCGAATGTAACTCGGTATGTCTGTTACGCTTTTACAGCTATACCACTGAACAGATTTTGATGATATTTGGTATTTTACAGGGATAAACTAGAACTAGACTAGAGCTTGGGAAAGGATATATATAGGTTTCTTTTATCCCGGAATTCCCGCGGGTACGGGGTAAATAATAAATGACAAATATTTATTGTCAAAAAGGTATACAATTAAATTACACAATTAAGAAATTTGCCTCGGAATCACACACACATTCACAACCAGAACCAGAAACATGTCCTTGGGGAGAAAACTTGTGTTCCCGCCGGGAATCGAATCCATGACAAGATGCTTAGAAAGCGAACGCGTACCTAACTAAGCCAACGGCAGTTCAGGCAGGGCAATATTTTTAAACTTTATAGTATAAACAGTGTGTCCTGTTCGGACATACCTACAACATAAGCAAATTATAGTTTATTCATAGTTTTTATATCGACTTCACAAAATAGGAGGAGGTACTTAAGTCGGCTGTATTTTCTACTGACTTAAAAAAAAAGGAGGAGGTACTCAAGTCGACTGTTATTTTTTCTTTTTTATGTGTTTTACCTCATAACTTTGTACCACGTGAGCCGATTTTGAAAAAATCGTTTTTTTGTTTGAAAGATATTGCTTTCCAATTGGTCCCATTTAAATTTGATCAAGATTTGATCAGTAGTTCTTGAAATATCGTCAATACCACGTGTTTAGTACATCTAATCTGATCAAATTTCTTAAGCTTTGCTTGCGTTTAATTATTATAGGAACGTACACATTAAAACAATTACTATTTACAATAGCATTAAAAAGTATCATTAAAAACTAACAATAAAACATTAAATATTAATTATTGTAAAATTGTAAATATGGGAAATATGTAAATCACTTTATTTTTACTTGCAAATTAGTTAGTCAAAACACTTTTTATATAAAAGCTAGCTTATACCCCGCGGTAATTAAATTTATTGGTTAATTCTGGGAATAAGCTATATAATGTGTAACAGAAAGGTGTAGTAATACTCAAGTCACACATTTAACTAAATGTATTAACATTGCACGCGGCAGCACCATTAACATTTAATTATGATGAATTAAAGTTTCTAAAAAATTATGTCATTTGCAACCCTATTTCATCAGCTACCGTTCTACACCACATAGCCTTTGGACCTAGACGTCTGACAGTGGTGGCCATAACAATGGTTAAGGTCACGCGTCACAGATGTAATCGTAGGATTGGCAAAAAAATATTTTTTAATTTTTGTACGGAACAAATATTTCCGATTGCCGCACATGTAATTGTAGGGTTGTCAAAAGTATTAGGAAAATATAATTTTTAATTTTTGTAAAAATGTTTTTAAATTTAATTTTTTGTAAAGATTTCGACTTTAGTTTTCTGGTAGACGATTCCTGGCTCGATACACATACACACCACCAAGTATTACTACACCTTTTTGTTACAGGTTGTATAACTAGCTATATTTCAAATTTCATCCAAATCCGTTCAGCCATTGCAAGTGAAAAGAAAACAAATATATTCAAACACTTACTCATTTACACACACATTCTGATTTATAATAATAGTGTGATATGGTTTCACTTTGGTTTGGAACATAAAATACGTAAGTATTTTTAAGTTTAGAATTAGTTATTCGTCTTGTGTCGCGGGTGCCGGAAACATTCACATCACACACACACAATTACACCCAGAAACACAAATTTCCCTTGGAGATAACACTTGTGTTTCCATCGGGACTCGAACCCGTTACCTGCTGCTTAGAAGTCGAACGCGCACCCAATTAACTCAACGAGCAGTTCGAATTTGTTTAGCAGAGGGTATAATAAGCAGGGGCTCCGAGTGCAAGTGAAATCAGCTTGAGCAGCTAAGCTAGGTGTTCTACTGCTCTTGGATTTTTATTCAATAACTAGTGACCCACCCCGGTTCCGCACGCAAGGAATTTTGGTTGATTTTTCATCTAAATCTTATACATAAAATTCTCTTGTCGCGGTGTTTATTACCAACCAAACTCCTCCGAAACGGCTTGACCGATTTTTGTGAAATTTTGTGTGCATATCGTGTAGGTCTGAGAATCGGTCAAAATCTATTTTTCATGCCCCTAAATGTTAAGGGTGGTCCAAACCAAAATTTTGATTTTTATTTTTTGGACAAATATTTTGTTTTTATTTTTTTTTATGATTCAGCATGAATATGGCGAAACAACGTTTGCTGGGTCAGCTACTTATACAAACCTTGACCTTTCATACATGCGGCAAAGAATTCTTTAATAAATTAGGGTACTTTTCTACCTTACCTTAAACCTATCGTTCTCGGTCCCGGTAGTGAGCAAATTGTGATCCACAGCGAAGAAAGGCCTTGATACTGCGTAGAACCCGACAGTTATGGCAATGTCTGGAATTTGAAAAAAAGTTTAAGTAACGTAAGGCGTTAATAAGAACTGAAAATATTTTTTGCCGCGAAAATGTAAAATTTTGAGTTACGAGTCACAAAGTCAAGTAAAAGAGTCAAGGCCCAGTCATAGTCAAGTCATGCCCTAGTAAAGTGGTAGAGACTTTACGAGAACTTCTGTTGGAGTTATGAAACGAAAACGAAAATCACGTTTTTCAACTTTGTATGGCCTACACTCATGCACGTTCAAGAACTATTAACAATTGACAAAGGGGGATTTGCCGCGAAAGAGAAAAAAATTTCGTTGTTGTTTTATATAATTTCAAAAAACCTGTGATTCTTCGAGTGTTAATGTGTAATAATGGTGGATTATTAACTGTTAGTGCTTAGTGAACGTGCATAAGTGTAGGCAAATCATACAAAGTAAAAAAACGTGATTTTCGCCTTCGGTCCATAACTCCAATAGAAGTTCTAGTAAAGTTTCTACCACTTATTGGGGCATGACTTGACTATGACTGACTACTTGACTTTGAGTGTGACTTGTAACTAGGACTTCTATAATGAAATATAGGATTTGTTAAATATTTGTTTAGTATTTCGACTGAAGGACTATGCAACCATGGTCAGGAAATAATTAAAAAAAAATGGAAATGTGTAGCATTGTGCCGTGTAATATTGTTTCTCGTTCATGACGTCATCTGCCGTTCCCAACGGAAGACCAGCGTTGGTTGCTTTCATCCGGCAATACGCTAAATTGGGGTCGGGCTTGTGGTAAAAAGCTATTATCTATATATATTGTCCTTTTCTATGTTATAATGCCCATTTTGTTTCCTTTTAACCGACTTCAAAAAAAAAGGAGGAGGTTCTCAATTCGACTGCATTTTTTTATGTATGTTACCTCGTAACTTCTTTCGTTGTGAGCCGATTTTGATATGCTATATTTTAAATGTGGTGCTTACCATGTGTTCCCATTTAAATTCGATCAAGATCTGACTAGTAGTTTTTGAGTTATCCTCAATAATGCGTGTTCTGTGGACTACATTGACGATGTTCTCGTTTTAAACCGACTTCAAAAGTTATCTCATAACTTATTTCGTTATGAGCCGATTATGATTATTATTTTTTTATTTAAAAGCTGGTGCTTTCCATGTGGTCCCATATACATTTAATCAAGATCTGATCACTAGTTATCCTCAATAATGCGTGTTTAATACATTAAATCTGATCAAGGTTACAAAGATAAAACGGTGAAGTCGGTTTTTTTAAGCTTTACTTGCGTTTAATTATAACCACAAATAAAGATATGTCTATGTATAGACAGAGACATATCTTTATCTGTGGTAATAATTAATGATTGACATAGGTCAATGCTCAATCTCTCCCCAAAGCATTTGCCAGCATCCATACATACATTTTGCAATGATGTTGTCCACGAAGCCCATGCCGACTCTGAAGTTGAGGAAGTTCCTTAGGTGGCGAGTGAGCTTGTAGAAGCTCGCCAGGATCGTCAGCTGTTCTCTGTGGTTACCCTACAATGGAAACATACATGTTATGCATTGTTGATTTAATTTTGTACACCTCCACCGACCTCAGTTAATACTACAATTTCTGACCATCCAAAGGATGTCAGGTAGAAATCGCTGAAAGCGATAAGACCGCCCATTGTACTGCTTTATAATATTAATTTCGTAGTTTTAAGTTTGTATCTTTTTGTTTTTTGGTGTTCAATAAAGAATTTTGTATGGTATTGTATTGTTGACGATCCAGTTGGCGCAGTGGACAGGTCTCCGCCCTCTTCGCCCTGAATCCTAGGTTCGATTTCCGGCAGGAGCACAAATTCCTCCCCAAGGGATATTTGTGCTTCTGGTTCTGAGTGTAATGTGTGTGTGATGTTAATGTTTCCGGCACCCACGATACAAGTCTGAACATAATGTGGGGCTGTGAGTTTGAAAGCGTTTATGTTTTATTATGCGCAATGTGAAGCGGGTCCATTTTATTTTTTTGTTACGAGTCTGTTACTAAAATAATATAGCATAAAACTGGGTTATTATTCGCTCGTTTAATACCGGAATGTATTTATTCTTCTGTATATTAATTTCTTATTTTTTTTTGTCTTATTTTATGAAAAACACATATGAATACTATTTACAGGCCAATTGCCTTTATTTCCTTAAACGTATATAGTTTAAGGATATACAAAGCAAAGACCTAAGTTACAATACAATACAAATACTTTTTATTGCACACCAAGAATAATAACAATTAACAATAGAAAAAAATAACAATATAGCAGTACAATCGGCGGCTATATCGCTAAGCAGCGATCTCTTCCAGGCAACCTTAGGATGGAGAGGATAAAAAAGTTTAACAAATTTGATCGGTGGTGCGGCAATGATCATTATACATGCAATCTTTTAAACATACGTAATGTGTAATCATATACTTAGAGTAGAGTAGTAGAACGTAATTAACAAACAAACAAACCCATTCACACTCACAGCCCCACACTAAGTTCAAAGACTTGTATCGTGATCATGGGGCCGGAAACATTAGCATATCACACACACAAATACACCCAGAACCAGAATCACAAATATACCTTGGGAAGGAATTTGTGCTCCTGCCGGGAATCGAACCCAGGACCCACGGCGCAGAGGGCGGAGACCTGTCTACTGCGCCAACTGAGTTGTCAATTAAACAAATCATATACTTAGAGTTACATACATAAATAAATAAAAAATAAATACAAAATATATTTAATATACAATACATATTTTATATAAATATTATAATACACGAACTTAATATAAATTAAAAATAAATTAATATTGATGAAACATGATAATGATTTCATATTAGCTGTGATAAATAATGTTATCTACAAGGCATTGAGCTTATAGGTAACACATGTGCTCAAGCCCACTACCAGTATGCGTTCCCACCATGCTGGCGGCATTGCCTTTTGAATTGTAATGCTAATACGTTGACCAAATAAGTACCAGCATTTTGATCACGCGTCGTCTCAAACAGGCGCTCTGATAGATTATGCGAAACCACCAGGAATCGAACCAGATACCCACTGCTAGGAAAAGGAATGCTCACCCAACTACGCTAGAGGGCAGAGACCCACAGCTCCAACTCCGCCGTCGATAATAATAATAAAAGCTTTCACTCACAGCCTCACACTAAGTTCGATAACTTGTGTCGTGGGTTTTTCAACCGACTTCAAAAAAGGAGGTCCTCAATTAGACAGTTATTTTTGTATGTATGTTACGCGATATCTCCGCCAATTATGAATCTATTTTGATGTTTTTTTTTGTTTGGTAGATTATACTTCAGAGGTGGTCCCATATACATTTTATCGAAATCGATCAAGCCGAAACCAAAACATAAGCGGCGAAGTCGGTTTTTTTAAGCTTTGCTTGCGTTTATATTACGTAACTTAATAAACTCTTCAAGTCAAGAGTGAATAGGTTCCTTCTAGGCAAGCATCAAGCATCTTCGGCCGCATCATCATTTTTCATCAGGTGAGATAGAGGTCAAATTCCCTAACGAGGATAAAAAAAATTTAGCAATACACTCACTTGGTAGAATGCAATTTCCTCAGAGTTGGTGATGAGTCTGGAGTTGACATATCTGAATTCTCCTTCCAATTTCTGCTCCTGCACGGTCATCTTTGCTGAAATAAATAAAATTGGTTGTCTGTAAAGTCGGTTTACGGACGATAATTTTACGTGATAACGTCATAAGACGAACGCTTGGCCGATCGTGCCTCTCTATCGCTTGTTCTGCGCTCTCGCTTGCACGCTCAGGCTCAGGTGGAACGTGACACTTTTTCGTGCGTGCAGCCGGTGTTCATCGATTTATAACGTTATCACGTTAAAACTACATTTTAGAAGAAAATTCGCAAATTTCTTCGTTTTGTTCAATTCGTCGATTTTTTTGTAAAAAGTAGATTTAAGTCACAGTAGTATCATAGAATAATAATGTACAGGGTAATTTGTGAAACACATGAATCCTTTTGGAACACCATTTGAACCATTGATAACAATTTCTTTGTGGCACGGCTATCGCAAATTCTGTTTTAAGATTTTTCAGATGAATTTTAACAGAGTTTTGCCGCGAAAGTGTTAAACCGGAAAGTGCGAGTCGGAATCGCGCACGAAGGGTTCCGTACCATTAAAATATCTATAAAAACAGGAATAAATATTTCAAGCGTCTACCTGTTGCCGTTATCAATATCGAGCAAAAATGAGCAAAAAATCACGTTTGTTGTATGGCAGCCCCCTTAAATATTTATTTTATTCTGTTTTTTAGTATTTGTTGTTATAGCGGCAACTTACATCATCTGTGAAAATTGCAACCGTCTTACTAATAATATTCATGAGATACAGCCTGGTGACAGACGGACGGACAGCGGAGTCTTAGTAATATGGTCCCGTTTTACCTTTTGGGTACGGAACCCTAAAAATGACTTTACTATTAATTTTGCATTGTTTTCCGAAACTTGTGATTCTTCCGAGTGTTAATTAGTAATACTAACCGATAATACTTAGTGAACGAGCATGAATGTAGGCAAATACAAAATTGAAAACCGTGATTTTCGTTTCCGCTTCAAAAGTTTCTATTACTTTATGCATGACTTGACTAGGACTGGACCTTGACTCTATTACTTGACTTTGACTGAGTTGTGACTAGGACTTCTATTATTGTCACTGACAATGGCTTAATGCAGATGATTATGGAGCCAAAATAAAAGGTTTTTTACCGACTTCCCAAAAACGGATGAGGTACTCAAGGCGACTTTTTTAAATATATTATTTGTCTTCTCTGTTAAGTTTGAAGTATCAAGTGTCAAATAGCGTTGACGTTCATATTTTTTTTGGCGCGGCGAATCCGTTCTTTACTCTCAACTCTTAATTATATATTGTATAGAATACACTTAATTATTGCGGAAACTATAGAATTTCTTCGTAAAAAAAACTGTAAAAAACTCTATCGTATTATATTATATTTCACCAACCTGTAGGTTTTCTGAGATACGTCAGGAACAGCCCAGATACAAATAGGTATGCCATCATGATGCCCGGTGTCTGGAAATAAATAACACATTACATTGTAGGACTATGACAGTGGACCATATTATCGTTGAAGGGCTTCAAATTCACTATCAGCCACGATTGGTTTAGGCTACAGAGTAACATATCATATGTGACGATGTGGTCGAGGATGGTAAGCCTGCAAAGCTATATATAGAACTAGCCGTGCCCCGCGGCTTCGCCCGCTATTATCAAGTTAAAAAGTAGCCTATGTGTTAATCCTAGGTATAATCTATGTACATTCCAAATTTCATCCAAATCCGCTCAGCCGTTAAAGCGTGAAGAGGGAACAAACATACTTACACACTTACACACAAACTTTCGGATTTATAATATTAGTAGGATAGTTACTAGCGAGCTCAGGTGCGTTTTGGATAGGGATCGCTAACACGCAAAACGGGATCACGCATTCCCGCGGGATCCCGCTGCTTTTATTAATCTGCCGGATCCCGCACAAAAAATTTGGCGCTAAAACCATAGTAGAAACAAATAAGTATGTTATCTTCATAGAGTGGTACCAAACGCGGCTTGTATGTGTGCACGGCCGTACGCACGCGCCTCAGCACGCACACTATGATAACTTAGACCCTCAAGGGTGTAAAATAACAATGAAAAAATGAAATTTTGTACGGATATATGTAAGGTTTATGTGAAGGTTTTATAAGTTTGCGACAAGAGACAAAATATTAGAGCTATTCTGATGTAACATTTACAGATTAATTACAATAATTTATCTATTTGAAGTGAAACACTGCAAATAGATCGTTAAAGTATTTATACGTATGTCTTATTTCTAAAATAATTACCCTAAATATTTAAAAATGCTACCCAAAGACGCGCGGACGAAGTCGCGGGCATTGCTAGTAATTATTTAATATGCATATAAAACGTATAAATTACAAATCTATATAAATCTTTGTTACGTCAGATATTGCGGTTATCCACTAACAATGTAATTATACAAAGATCATAATCATTAATTAATGACGAGAATTGTTTTTTATTTATGAAAACAATGGAATATCTTTTTTTTTCAAATGCGTATGCGCAACACAGATCTCTTCCAATGTAAAGTATTTCGATGTAAAACTGTGTCAAATTATAATGTTGTAAAATCCTGACATTAATTATGTTGTCATTATTTATGATTTCCTATTTAAGATAATTTAAAAAAATAAGCTCTAGTAACTATATTCACAACCCTATAGTTTGGCTCAAAACGTTTAATGCAATTTGTATGGTACGTAATCGGTTTTGTTACACGCTTACACACTCACAGCCCCACACTAAGTTCGATGACTCGTGTCGTGGGTACCGGAAACATTCACATCACACACACACACAATCATAACCAAAACCTGAAGCACACATTTTCCTTAAGGAGAAAACTTGGGTTCCCGCTTAAAGTATTTCGACATTGTCCAATTCTGCCTTCATACATTAAAAAGAAATAAGTATTCGAAGTAAAAAACCGCTAACGCTCTTATACTCACAGCCCCGCACTTAGTTTAAATACTTTTATCGCGATTGCTGGGCACAATCACTTCAACTAACTTCTTTTGAGCAGGTTAATTGTGTTTTTATTAATTATAGTATTTATTTAATCTCACGGGTCTGTGCCCGGACCTTTGTAAGGCATTAGCGGAGCGGTAGCCAACGCTAAGAGGCCCTTTGGTATAATTACATTTTAATAATAACATATCAGGCGTGACCAAACATACGACAGACATCTCTTCGTTAAAAGTTGATGCCGTTTTATGCTTGCACACGCCTTTACAATATAATTATATATTATTAACTATGGACTGGGGGATGGATGATATTGGGTTGACAATAACTGTGACTAATGCGAGTAAAAACTTAAGAGTATTGCATTGTATATTTGATGGTTTATAAAATATCTGGATTATGGCATGAGACTACGGCACCTGCCAATTCCGCCTCATTTAGAAATATGTAGGCAGGTGGTGACTCGCCACCCACTGAACGGGCTCCTAATTATAGTTATTATTATATTTAGATAAAAATAGATAGCTAGCGTTCGACCATTATCTCAAGTCTATAAGTGATCGTGTAGTCGAGGATGGTAAAATATTGTCTAAATATGAAATCTTTTTCTTTTGTTTTTACTAAATACTACGAGATCTTAGCTCATAAAATTAACATAAACACTTTCATACTCACTGCCCCACACTGACGATGACTTGTGTCGTGGTTTTCGGGAACATAGCGTAACAAACAATATGGGAGACTATGTCGCGAGTCGAGTTTAAGAAGAGGCATCTTCTAGGCAAACTCGCTTACCATCAGGAGAGTTATTGGTCAAACGTCTTTTTTTTTTTATTTGTAACAGACTAGTGTTTGACCACTATCTCACCTGATGGTAAGTGACAAAGTGATCGAAGCTGGTAAACACACTAGACCTGGAATACGCAGGCTCTCAAGGATAACTGCCGGAACACCGTATTTGGCTTGGCGGCAGACTTTCAACTTGATGGTGGTAAGCTACTTTGGTAGCAAGCCAGGCGAGCAACTCACAAAATGCTCTAACACCTCTCAAATGTCACCTGATTAGCACCACCCGGGGACCACGTGTAGGGAGTCAGACTTAAGGGGTATCCTCCTACGGACGTGGGTCTACCGATATTGAATTAAAAAAAAAACTTACAGAAGCGCCCAAGTTGACAGTCAGCCTGTAGAGATAGATGCTTATGTCCAGTATAGGTTTGCTGATGTTTCCATACAAGTCCACCACAGTTTCGCAGAACTTGTCTATGTCAGTAGTGAGCAGTTGGTCGGCGTTAGATATCCGATTGTCCAAGTTGGTCACTTGGTAATATGTGAAGCCTCTGCAACAAGAGAATAAAACTTAGATGAAACGCTTTCACATTCACAGCCTCACACTAAGTTCGATGACTTGTGTCGTAGGTGCCGGAAAGATTCACATCACGCACACAATCACAACCAGAACCAGAAACACATATTTTCCATGGGCACCGGGAATCGATATATATATGTATATATATATATATAATTATTTATTATAGAACGAATAGAGTATTGCATTAGAATTTATTAATATTGTCCTAGTAAATGTAGTAGTTATTAATGTATTTGTTTTTGTTTTTTGTTGTAATTTTGTTACTCAAATTATTATTATTGTTTTATTGTGAGTCGTTTGTGTTGTTGTAGGTAGTCCGTGTCGTCACAACAAATCCGGTCCCAACGGAAGACCAGCGCTGATCTACTGATCAACATTTATGCTGAGTTGGAACCGATTCGTGGCAATGGCACCAATTATTTTTTATGTTTTACTATTTATTTTATTTTCTATTTTATTGTTGTTAGGTGTTTATTGTCACAAATAAATATATTTTCTTTCTTTTTTCTTTCTAATACGAAGGTCCATAAGAGCTCTATTTTAATCATAAGTTCTTCTCTCCAGAATGTTCTACCACCAAAGTGGCTCTCAGGGATAGCTTTTAAAACATATTTATAACGTTTAGGCAAACAGAAGCTGTTTTGTGACTATAATCACAAAGTGTTAGAGGTTCATCAATTGGAATTAATTTGATCAATTGAAACAAGGTCATAATAACACAATTTGATCTACGGTCATGGTAATTTTATTATCTGTACTAATAATTGGAACAAGGAATAGGAGTATTAAATCGGTTAACTATTATGAATACAGCTTCGGAGTTTTGCTGCGAAAGTTAAAAAATGGCGTTGTTGATTTTGTATAATTTTCCAAAATATGTGATTCTTCGAGTGTTAATGTGTAATAATAGTGGATTATTAACAGTCAATACTTAGTAAACGTGCATAAGTGTAGGCAAGTCATACAAAGTTGTCCAACGTGATTTTCGGCTTCGCTCCAAAACTCCAATAGAAGTTCTAGTAAAGTTTCTACCACTTTACTAGGGCATGACTTGATTATAACTGGGCCTTGACTGTTTTACTTGACTTTGAAATGTGACTAGGACTTTTAATAAAAAAACACTTTAAATATATTATTACTTGACACTGGCTAAATGCACAAGATTGCGAAGCCAAAATTAAAAGAAAAAAATATATATTCTCCTAAATATTGTACCTCTATTGAATATAGGAATTACATTGAATGATAGGTCTTTGCATACACATGTTTTATATTAAGTTTTTATTTTATTAATTTAAGGTTTGCTAACCTCCTTTTTACTGTACAGCTTCATTTATTGTACGCCGATACCTATATCCTAAAATAACAGGACGACTGGTGGATAATTAAAACGCAAGCGAAGCTTAAAAAAACCGACTTCGCCGCTTATCTCCTTACTAATATTATAAACGCGAAAGTAACTTTGTCTGTCTGTCGCGCTTTCACGCCAAAACTACTGAACCGATTTAAACGAAATTTGGTACACAGATAGTCTAGAGCTTGGGAAAGAACATAGGCTTCTTTTTATCCCGGAATTCCCGCGGGTCCGGAACTTACGCGGGTAAAACCACGGGACTCAACTAGTTTTGTATATGTAAAAAGTTATGCGGCATACATAAATATATACATATATATACGCGACGACTTGAGAACCTCCTCCGTTTCTTAGTCTGTTAAAAATGATGTAGCATTAAGTCCTCCTATATACACAGTATTTGTGCATGAAGTTTTAAATAATTAAACATATTATAGACTTATGGTCAATGACTCGTACAATTAAATAGATACATTTAAATGTCAAATTGAATAGATATTCTTTGTATTGGGTTTACTTGAACATTATTCAAATGCACTAGCTAGGTCAGCTGTCAGGTCAGCGTTTGTATAATGAAGGACATAGGAGTGTTAGAACGACTAACTTCAAATTTGGAAACAATTAACTAGTTCTAACTTATAAGTGACATACAGCAAAACATTTTTTTGAAATACCCCTCTGGAATGAAATACTGCCTGGAAAATAATTGCACCAATTTCCCCTGAACACTCTCGATCAAGTCATCTTCAGGAGTCACGAGTGAATAGGCTTCTTCTGGGCAAACGTGCTCCATCGTCACTTACCATCAGGTTAGATGGCGGACAAACGTTTGCCTATCTTGAAAATAAAAAATAGAAAAATCTTTCAAACAAAAAAAAAATTAACATAGGCCATCCGATTGGGAGCTACGATGCCAGACAGATAAACATATACACACCTCAATATAATAATAAAATTCTAAGACCATAAATAAATGCTGCTATAATATATCAGAAACCATTTATCCATTATTCATTAAAATTTTTGGGACCAACTAGACACACTCTCATATAAAAATAAAAAAAAGTTGAAAATAATCATAATTGTTGCTTTTAATATAAAATAAAATAAACGCATTCACACTCACAGCCCCACACTAAGTTTGACGACTTGTGTCGTGGGTGCCGGAAACATTCACATCACACACACAATCACAACCAGAACCAGAAACACAAATTTTCCATGGGGAAAAAACTTGTGTTCCCGCCGGGAATCGCACCCGATACCCCTGCTTAGAAGGCGAACGCCACCCAACTAAGCCAACGGGCAGTTCAAATACACCGAATACATCAACATATAAAAGGGTTGTTCCCAAAGTACTCCATTCTTTTGTTCTCAAAAGATAAGAATTCCATACATTAATTCTCAAACTACTACAGAGAATTAAATATTACAAAAAAATATTGCATTTAAGTTGCATCCTACTCCGTAGGTAGTTGAAATTATTCTCAAAGTACTCCAGTGATTGTTCAGCAACAATTCTTAAACTGCTCCATTGAAAAAATCTCGTGACACGCAGTTTGTTGTTTATCTCCTCCGAAACGGCACGACCGATGTTGATGAATTTATTTTTTTGTATATTTGGTAGGTATGAGAATAGGTCGTAAAGTATTTTTAACCGTCCTATATATTTTTTTAAAACAAGCTTTTAGAGGGCCGTCATATTGGATTTAGAGTGACGTCACTTTATTTTTCGAGTTATTCTCAGCAAGCCCTTTCATTTGATACCCATATTGTAGAAGTGCATTCAAAATTACTTGTCCGTCATTTTGGGTGTTCCGCCATGTTGGATTTAGAATGACGTCACATCAAATAGCTAACCATGCATTGTCATCATAACTAAACGTGAAATCAAAATTTCAGCTCAATGGTTTGAATATGGCTTGCTACCAAAGTAGCTTACCACCATCAAGTTGAAAGTCTGCCGCCAAGCCAAATACGGTGTTCCGGCAGTTATCCTTGAGAGCCTGCGTATTCCAGGTCTAGTGTGTTTACCAGCTTCGATCACATCGTCACTTACCATCAGGTGAGATAGTGGTCAAACACTAGCCTGTCACAAATAAATAAAAAAAAAAAAAAAAAAAAAAAATATATCTGCTTCAAAATTGAGTTGCTAGATTCCACCCGAACAAACATACTCGTACATACATTGCAAGTTAAATAAAAGCTTGCAAAAAGATAGAAAAGTGTATTTCATACAGGTTTTCCTAGTGTGGGAGCTAGGGTTACAAATTCTCATGTTATTTCAGTATGCATTAGATACCTATTGTTACTTGTCATCACTTTAATAAGATTTCTGTTACTTAAGAAGACTTGTGTTATTTAAGTAAGTTTTTATCACATACTAGATGCTTCTGAATGTTTCTTACTTTATTTGAAATAAACTTATTTATTATTATTTATTATTATTACAAGCATTAATCGCACGTTAGACGAGCACATAGTACACACAAAGAAATACTATACTTTATCTTCATTCGTTTAATAGCTCTTCCTGTATAGTGCATATAAATTCCTATTTGCTTTATAAGTATATAAGTGTATGCAAACGTACATACCACAAATATATCGAAGGCTGAGGTGTGACGCAAAACAAAGAATGCTTGCCTTTATTTGTTCAAGACGAGAAGCTACTAAATGACCGCCGCGTTGGGCTAGTTGGTTGCACATCTGCCTTTTAAGCACACCGGGTTCGATTACACGAGATAGCACATGTTTTCTTCTCTAGGTAAATTTGTGTTTCTGGTTCTGAGTGTGATGTGAATGTTTCACACCCACGACATAAGTCTTCGAACTTAGTGTAGGGTTGTGTGTGTGAAAGCGATATATATAAAAAAAATACTACAAGGATGCAACTGTGTCAAACTAATATTATAAATTTAAATGTATTAATATCATAGGGAAGACATTGCCTCCTGCAACAAAGTTACTATGACTGAAGCAAGAGGCAGGGATTCTACAAATTTTTGTAAATGAAAATTTGCCAATAAAGAATTTTGTATTTATATTTTTATTGTAAATTCGAAAGTTTGTGTGTAAGTAAAATGTGTAGCTAAGTATGTTTATTTTCTCTTAACGCTGTAACGGCTGAACGGATTTGGATGAATTGGAATGTACATAGCTTACACCTAGGATTAGCACATATGCTACTTTTGAAATTGGTAATAGCGGGCGAAGCCGCGGGGCACGGCTAGAATTAAATATGTGTAATTAAATTTGTTTAAGACATATTCTTTAATTTCAATTGGATGAATGTTTTCTCAAATGCGTATTACATACTTACCATGGTATGTAATACGCATTTTGCTCACATAAACAATGAAATGAAGTTTTGTACACTTACAAACACACTTTCTAATTTATAATATTAAGTAGGATAAGTAGGATTTTCCTAAACCTATGTTAAGGCTTCGCCAGACGGGACGCACCAGGTTCGAACGGATAGCATGGGGGGATGCGGGCGCTTCCCGTCCACGCGCCGTGTGGCGAAGCCTTCACGTTTGTCGAGACTATATTATAAGTTATCGAGATTATTATTTAGAAAATAAATCTTAAATCTAACGATAACATTATTTATCTAATCTGTAATCTTTACGTTGAAGATTATATATATATCCGTATATCGAGGGTTTATAATGCATGTTTATAATATCGGCATATATAGCGTTTTTTTACATGATATATACGCTTCTACGGGCCACAATTTTTAACACTTCTATGACTACTGATATATGAATTATAACCAGAACCAGAAAAACATATTTCTTGAAGAGACAACTTGAGTTCCTGTTGGGTATCGAACCAGATACTCCTTAGAAGGCGAACGCGCACACAACTAAGTCAACGGGCAGTTCGAGAACCTCCTTTTTTCAAGACGGTTAAAAATAATAATTGACCTTCCTTGTATACTGTTCCCTAAACGTTATAATCTGGGAGTCTTCAAGTCAAGAGTGAATAAGTATCTTCTGGGCAAGCATATACATTTTCGCCTGGATCATCGCTCACGTGAAATAATGGTCAAATGCTTGCCTATCGAACATAAAGAAAAAACTTAAATCTCACGCATATTCCATGTTTTAATGGTGTCGCATGTTAAGCTGATCTTTAAACGATGACGTAGTATACTTATCAAGATATAGGTACAGAGTCCGAGTTAGCTTTGCTACCTATTGCACAGTCCGGTAGCCAAGACATTCGTTCGAAACAGTTTTTGCTAATTTGATGATTTACGTACTCCTATTTTCTAATAATTAAACGCAAGCAAAGCTTAAAAAATCGACTTCACCGCTTTATCTTTGGAACCTTGATCAGATTTAATGTATTAACCAAGCATTATTGACTTATACTCAAAAACTAGAGATCAGATCTTGATCAATTTTCAATAGGACTACATGGAAAGCACCAGCTTTCAAATAAAAAAAATATCATCAAAATCGGCTCACAACGAAAGAAGTTATGAGGTAACTTTTGAAGTCGGTTAAACGAGAACATCGTCAAATTGTCCACAAAATAAGTATTATTGATGATATTTCAAGAACTACTGATAAGATCTTGATCAAATTTAAATGGGACCAATAAGAAAGCAACATCTTTAAAATTTTTTTCGAAATCGTCTCACGTGGATAGTAGTTTTGATGAAACAAACATTAAAAAAGAAAAATACAGTCGACTTGAGTACCTCCTCCTTTTTTGGGAAGTCGGTAAAAAACTAAAAGAATAGGTTCCCAAACAGTCACACCAAACGAATTCCACTGTTACTCGTTGGAATATATTTTTCCCATTGAGTTACACTGTTACTAGTTGCGACATTAATTTTGAGAAAAATCACCATCGAGTCACATTAGCGTAAAAAAGATTCCCAACGAGTCACAGTGTAACTCGTTTAGTGTGACTGGCTGGGAACCCACTCTTTTTATGCAACTGAGAGATGAGACGAGCAGTCCGCGCACCTGATGGTAAGCGTTACGCTTGGCCATTACAGTTTAGTGTCATCCAGAATTTTGAAATGTCAATTGTATTTGACCATTTTTTACCGACTTCCCAAAAAAGGAGGAGGTACTCAAGTCGACAGTATTTTTTTATTTTATTTTTATGTGTGTTACCTCATCAACTTCTTTCCACGTGAACCGATTTCGAATTTTTTTTTTAGTTTTAAAGATGTTACTTTCTAATTGGCCCCATATAAATTTGATTAAGATCTGATCAGTAGTTCTTGAGATATCGTCAATAATGCTTATTCTGTGGACTTCTTTGACGATGTTCTCGTTTTTGACCGACTTCAAAAATTACCTCATAACTTCTTTCGTTGTAAACCGATTTTGATGATTATTTTATTATTTGAAAGCTTTTCATGTGGTCCAATTGAAATTTGATCAAGATCTGATCTCTAGTTTTTGAAGTATAGTCAATAATGCGTGTTTAATACATTAAATCTGATCAAGGTTCTAAAGATAAAGCGGTGAGGACGGTTTTTTTAAGCTTTGCTTGCGTTTATTTATTTCTTGGTCACTACGTTATAGACGACCATAGACGCGATCTTATTTTATTTTATCAAGACTCTAAACTAGTAGAATTGAGACCCCCAATGAATGAATTCAACGATACCCTTTACGTTACAATCAGCTAATTAGTTTATACGCTGGAACAAACGAACATAAATACGGTGCTAAAATCATAACCAAATTTGCTGCGTCGCTGTTGAGTAACCCCTAAAAATTCGTATTCGAAGTTTAAATATCACTTCCTCAATAATAAGTAACATAAAAAAGCAACACGAGAACCTCCTTTACTGCATTTTGTTCATTCTGTTATGTAATTACTTGGTAGAATGGCGATTTTGAAGGCAAACGACTCGCTTGTTTCCCCACTAGTTGTATAACAAACATTAACGCTTTCACACTCAAAGCCTTTTAAGCGGGGGTATCGGGTTCGATTCCCGGTGGGACAACAAGGTTTTCCCCTTAAGGAAAATTTGTGTTTCTGGTTCTGGGTGTAATTGTGAGTGTGATTTGAATGTTTCCAGCACCCACGACACAAGTCATTGAACTTAGTGTGGGGTTGTGAATGTGAAAGCGTTTATGTTATGTTTAAGTTCAATGACTTGAGTCGGGGGTGCCGGAAACATTCACATCACACCCAAAACGAGACAACATTTTCTTTGGGAAGAAATCTTGTGTTCTCTACGATAATCGAACCCGATACCCCTGCTTAGAAGGCGGATGCGCACCAACTAAGCCAACGGGCAGTTCAATAACATAACTTAACAAACATTTGGCAAACATTTTCAAAATTACTGCTATATCCTAAGGCATCTAAGGCCAACCTAAAGCCATAAACTTCAATCCCACCTATTATTTCTTGATGTTGATTTGATATCACGTAAGAGATGAACCTCAGAAAATCTTACGACAGAAGTTGCATAACATTTATTACATGAATTCAATTTGTCAAGCGTGAGCCGATCTAGCAATACTTGAGACAGCCTACCGGGCTGCGTCAATGCGAGATATGCGTTCTTGTTTCTCATGTATACCATTAACATAAACGCTTTTACACTCACAACCCGACACTAAGTTCCATGACTTGTGTTGTGAGTGCCGGAAACATTCACACCGCACGGACAATTATACCCAGAGCAATACAATACAATACTAAATTCTTCATTGTACATCAAAAAACAAAAAGATACACAACTTAAAACTACGAAATTAATATTATAAGGCAGTACAATCGCGGTCTTATCGCTTTCAGCGATTTCTAACAGACAACCTTTGGATGGACAGGTGTGTGGTGTACAGTATAAATTTACATAAATATAATACGTTAAGTTAATAAACTACATAAATAATTAAAATGATAAAAGGTACATATAATATATATACTACATTAATATAATTTATATCATATATTTAAATGGATAAGTACTATAAGTAGTGTTTATAATACTATAGTTTTGAAAATAGAAAGAGACTTTGCTTGCCTAATAGGCACAGGCAGTGCATTCCATAGACGGACAGCATGCACAGTGAAAGATTTTCCGTTCAATGAGCCCTCCAGAGGGAAATGCACAATACACCCCAAGCGGGACGTCAGCGGAGGCATTATCGCGCCCATGATAATTCAAACAATCTATTAAAACATTTATTGACATAAATTTAGAGGATACAATATAGATTCTGAAGCCTCTGGTTCCTGACCCCCAATTACCTATCCCTGTAGCAAACGGTTTCAAAGCTAAATTGACAAAACTCCTAAGAAATAAGGTTCATTTTTGCCTAATTCAAATAGAAACCGAGTGCAATAAAGATACGTAATAGTTTACACTTGGCTGAAGTAGTTTACACTGAGTTTCGAGAACCAGCGTCTTCTCCTATTCATTAAACTATTGAATTATGTCAAGGGTGAGTTAACACCTATTTGATTTGTATTCATGTGAGTCATGTAAGAATTATAAGATAGTCGCAGGAAGACGCTGGATGCAAGCCTTACAACCGTTTTTTTAGGAATCTTTGGGCCGTATGCAGCAGTGGATTTCTTGCGGCTGAGACTATAATGTAAAATTGTTTGGAAACAATAATAGAATGATAAAAAAATGTGCCACCGAGTTTCTTGCCAGTTTCTACTCGAGACGACTTTAATTTTCGAATCCGGTTTAAAACTTCATAAGTGCCTCTTTGGGGCCCATTTGAAAAAAGGATTATTAATTTTAATTGTAACCCAAAACTTCATGGTCTGTAAATTACAAAACAGACGAAGTAAAAGGTATTTTTAGCGAACAATAATATATTTATTATGCATGGACCAAATAAAGGTGCCGTCACTCTGAATAACAAACACCTAAACTTTTGCATTTATATTTATACTTATAATTGTTTATTTAACCAAAATCCCAAACTATTTAACACATAATATGTATAACTAGCTGGCCCGCCCGCCGTCACCCGGGTAAAAAAAACATACTCATAAATGGTTTTACACTTACAGCCCCACACTAAAAGTACTATGACTTGTGTCGTGGGGCCGTAAACATTAACACCACACACTTAACAATCATATCATACCCAGAACCAGAAACACAAATTTCCCGTGAGGAGAAAACTTCTTTTCCCAACGGGATTCGAATCCGTTGCTTTGTAGGGGAACACCCAATCCAAGCCAGCGAACAGTTCAAAGTTCAAAAATGACCCGGCCGGCGTTGCCCGGATAGAATATAATAAAAAAAAATAGGTGCACATAAACGCTTTCACATTAAAACCCCACACTAAGTTCCATGACTTGTGTCGTGGGTCCGTAAACATTCACATCACACAAACTTAGAACCAGAAATACAAATTTCCCGTGGGGAGAAAACTTGTGTTCCCACTACCTAGTAAGATAGGTATATAGTAGGTATAGTGGGATGGGATATGGGATAGGAAATGGGATGGGAGGTGGAATAGTGGGATGGAATTATAATTACATTTTACTAGCTGCGCCCCGCGGTTTTACCCGTAGCTAAAGTCCAGGACCGGCGAGAATTCCGCGATAAAAAGTAGCCTGTGTCCTATTCTAAGCTATAGTCTATCTCTGTACCAAATTTATTCAAAATCGGTTTAGGCGTGAAAGCGTAATAGACAGACAGAGTTACTTTCGCATTTATAATATTATTAGGGATATCAAATTACAGTCCCACAAAATTAAAAAATTAAGTACAAAAAAAAAAAAAAAAGTATAAAAATGGTGTCAGATGTATAGTATTTAAATAATAAAATGGTACGTTATTTTCGAATACTACAATAAAACAATTTAAAACATAAAAGGACAGCTCAGACTTGGAATAAAATTAATGGCTTTCCATTATCAATAAAATAATTAATAACATTACGGATATAAGACGAAATTGATCGTTTTTAATTATTTACTTTGGACGTAAATGGAAATATAAAGAAGTTCTATACATGAAAGGAAAATCATAAAATAACAAAACAATGACATAATTATCGTATTTATTGTGTAATTTCAGTTAATAATCAGAACTGCCCGCTGGCGTAGTTAAGTGCGTTAAGTTCGTCTTTAAAGCAGCGGGTATCGGGTTCGATTCTCGGTGGAACAAAAGTCTTTTCCCAAAAGGAAATTTGTGTTTCTGGTTCTGGTTGTGATTGTTGTAATATTTCCGACACCCACGACACAAGTCATCGAACTTAGTGTGGGGTGAAATATGTGAGTGTGAAAGTGTTGTTTTAATTATAAATCAATTTAAAAACGTTCTCTTACATAACAACTGTAGTCCAAACAAAAAAAGTTTATAGTTACGTCACATGAAAATAATAAAAAAGTTATGGACTTACTGATAAGCTATAATATTATAAGAAGGTTGCCCCGATTCAAGGCAGATTATAACGTAACTATATATTTTTACCGACTTCCCAAAAAAGGAGGAGGTACTCAAGTTGACTGTATTTTTTTTTCTTATTACCTCATAACTTCTTTCCACGTGAGCCGATTTCGAAATTTTTTTTTTGTTTAAAGATGTTGCTTTCTAATTGGTCCCATTCAAATTTGATCAAGATCTGATCAGTAGTTCTTGAAATATCGTCAATAATGCCTATTTTGTGACGAATTATGCGTACTTTGACGATGTTCTCGTTTACCCGACTTCAAAAGCTACCTCATAACTTCTTTCGTTGTGAGCCGATTTTGATGATTCTTTTTTTATTTGAAAGCTGGTGCTTTTCATGTGGTCCCATTGATCAAGATCTGATCAGTAGTTTTTGAGTTATAGTCAATAATGCGTGTTTAATACATTAAATCTGATCAAGGTTCCGAAGATAAAGCGGTGAAGTCGGTTTTTTTTAAGCTTTGCTTCCTTTTGTATTATTTAATATATATTTACATTATATATTTTGTTTTGTTTTTTACTTTTTACCCTTACTTATTTGTACAGTCATTGTGCTTATTTGAACTGCCCGTTGTCTTAATTGGTAGGCCTTTCGGGCGTACGATAAAAAATGAGTTAGAGAAAGTACTATAAAAAATATAATTGCGTAATGTGATATTTTTAGGGAGCCTGCTCTTAAGGATGGCATATAGATTTGATTGTATTGTCATCCCCTATTCCTTGTTATTTTACACCCTTGAGGGTAAAACTTCTACAAACTTTATATGTCATATTTATTTATATCGAATCAACAGCCTATAAAATAAGTTTCAAGCTTCTAGCTGTAAAAATGACGACACTTACATACAACTTTTCACCCTCCACTTTCAACCCCTTACAACCCGTTTTTCGCATTAAAACGTAGCCTATATTCTTTCTCAGGATCTAGACTGTCTGTGTACCAAATGTCATTTAAATCGGTTCAGTAGTTTTTGCGTGAAAGCGCGACAGACAGACAGAGTTAGTTTCGCATTTATCATATTAGTAAGGATTCTTCTACTAATGTGAGTAGAGTCTATCATAAGTAAAAAGTGCAAATAGATACTGTTGCTTGAGTTATCTGATACGAGTGAAAATATTGTGTATTTAAAAAAAATAATAGTAATTGCGATATGTTCCCCGCGGATTCGCCCGCGTTTCTTAGGTATAAGCTATGTACATTCTAAATTTAATCCTAATCCGTTCAGCTGTTACAGCGTGAAAAGGAAACAAACATACTTTTTTTTAATTTTTATTATAATTATATTACTCGTTCTAACCATTTATTTTACTTTCGGTGAGATAATGGTCAAAAGCTTGCCTAATTATCATAAAAAAACGTAAACGCTAAATTTTTTGTCCGCTAAGCGCGTTCCTGTTGCTACGGCATACGCTCAAAATCGACTATGACAATCGTGCTCGGACACACAAACAAACGCATTTACACTCACAGCCCCACACTAAGTTCAAAGACTTGTATCGTGGGTGCCGGAAACATAGAAGCACAAATATCCCTTGGGAAGGAATTAGTGCTCCTGCCGGGAATCGAGCCCAGGACCCACGGCGCAGAGGGCGGACACCCGTCCACTGCGCCAACTGGGTCGTTAAATGACAGATGCGCAACCTGTTCTTAATGTGACATGCGTCATAAACTCATAAAGTCATAACAGAGTAATTATGACTAATGATCGCATCTACGTGTGAATATACATAAATATTTTATCTTCACTGTGGTATCATAACATTCATTAACAGATTATCTATTTTATGTTAAGTGCAGCTCGACGTGACACATTAAAAGTTTATTGTACAAACGATTGCTCATTAGCGTAGTTGGTTACGTGAGTGCCCTCCACGTAAGGTTCGATTCTTGGTGAGAACATAATTTTTTCTTCACTAGGGAAATTTGCGATTCTAGTTCTGGTTGTAACTGTGTATGATAACAGGTGAGATAGTTATCAAACGCTAGCCTATCAATTTTTTTTATATGAACTGACACTCAAAGAAAGCTCCCGGTACACCGTTCGGTGCTCAGCATTAAATTTCCTACTTGAAGATAAACTAAGACTGTACTTCTAGTAGATTGTTACTTACATCGTCGAACATAAGGAAATGCCCTAACACTCACAAAATAAACAGCAGAGTCCACACAAAGTAAACGGCGGAGTCCACAAAAATTAAAAGTCAGAGTACATAAAAAGTAAACAATAAAATCCACAGAAAACAAACAGCGGAGTCTACAAGTTAACACTTGAGTCCACACACAGTAAACAACAGTAATCACCCATTCATGGTAGACATACCTCCAGCTCGCTCGAAGCCTTTCGCTTCTACGTTTATCACCCGTACTGCGAGGGAGTGGAACTCTATGCCCGTGTCTTTGTTTCCTGAGCGGTATAATTTGGCAGTCTTGAATTCAAGAGTGAATAGGTATCTTCTAGACAGGCATGCTACATCTTCGGCCGCATCATCGCTTTCTATCAGGTGAGGTAGTGATCAAATGCTTGCCTATCAAACATAAAAAAAGTCCACACGAAGTAAACAGCGGAGTCTACACAGAGTATTTCAAATATTTATTAAGAGGGTTTATTCCTTTTGTCTTCTCTTTCGCTCGCACATTTCAATGTTTTTAATAAATACAATTAGCTACGTGTGTTTTTGAAAATGTTTTTATTCAACTATATGGACTATTAATGTTAAAACTATCGTGAGTATTACACAACTATGTTTCAATGTTATATTCGACTTAAACACGAAAATTTCGTCGTACGAAGTCACGCGCCGAAGCCCGAGCCGCACGCCTCCGCGTATCGCGCGTCTAACTCATCCTGATGAACGACAACTAATTTGTCCGAAACTAGTCGACTACATAGTAAGTCGAAATGTTCGTGTTTTAAGCCGAATTGAAACATAACTATATGGACATTAATACAATTAATGTTTTAATCTACCTTTCGTTTGTCTTATCTTTAAGTTAAACGAAGAAAGCGTGAAAAAAAACTTTGGAACTTGGGAACTCTATTTTTTCTCACCTCATTGAAGGAAATGATAGCGAAAAGAAGTTTGAAACATCCTTGTATTAATGTCCATATAGTAAGTTAAAAACATTTTCAAAAACACATGTACATAATTGTATTTATTAAAAATATCGAATTGTGCGAGCGAGAGAGAAGACATAAGGAATAAACCCTCTTAAGTGTACTTACTTGAGGTAGTGGTTGTAGAGGTATAACGATAGATTGGTCCGTATTCTTAGCTTCAATTCTCCTATGCTCCATTTGAGTACATTGTTCACTAAAGAGATCTGTAAAAAAAAATACGTGTCATAATAATATTATATCCAAAAATGTATGCAAATTAGTGCCTGTGTATTTATAACGAGGTAATGAATCGACGAATTTGTATTTTCTAACGACTTCACAAAAAAGGAGGAGGTACTCAATTCGACTGAGAAAGAGCCTGCGTATTCCAGGTCTAGTGTGTTTACCAGCTTCGATCACATCGTCACTTACCATCAGGTGAGATAGTGGCCAACACTAGCCTGTCACAAATAAAAAAATAAAATAAAAAAAAAACTGTGTTTTTTTAAAACGGAGATCTCAATTCGACTGTATGTTTTTTTTGTATGTATGTTACGCTATATCGCCGCCAATTATGAATCGATTTTGATGATTATTTTTTTGTTTGGTAGAGTATAGTTTAGAGGTACCAGCTATCAAACAAAAAAATCTTCAATATCGGATCACATAGAACGAAGATATGAGGTAACAAACATAAATAATTGAAACGAGAGCAAAGCTTAAAAAAACCGACTTCATCGCTTATATTTCGGTTTTGGCTAGATTGATTTCGATAAAATTTATAGGGAACCACCTCTGAAGTATACTCTTCCAAACAAAAAAACATCATCAAAATCGATTCTTAATTGGCGGAGATATCGCGTAACATACATACAAAAAAAACCACATTCGAATTGAGTACCTCCTTTTTTTAAGTCGGTTGAAAATCAAATTCAAATTTAATTTCAATTTCAAAAATCAAACAACAGACCGCATTCACACTCACAGCCCTCCTTAAGTTTCCTGACTTGTGTCGTAGGTGTCGGAAACATTCTCATTACACACCCAATCGAATCCAGAAATACTATTTTTATTCTAATGTCAAATTCAATGTCAAACTTTTATTTCCACCGGGAATCGAACCAGAATCCCCCTGCTTAGAAGGCGGACGCGCACCCAACTAAGCCGGGCAGTTTAAATCATGTTTCTCTGTCGTTAACTAATATTTCGTTTGTATAATAACTTATTTAAAGCGAAAAGCATTTTCAAACAGTATTTGCTTTCATGGACTTAATTCCTAATTATATAAACGACTTTGAAAAGGAGTTGGCTCTCGAGCCTATCTCTAACAGTCCGGGAATCGAACCCGATACCTGCTGGTTAGAAGGCAGACGCGCAACAATCTACGTTAACGCGCAATTAAATTAATTAATTAAACAATAATTATTCTGAAATGAAGCCTATACTATAGCTTCATGTCAGAATAATTTCCATTTTTGAACTGCCCATTGGCTTAGTTGGGTGGCGTACGCCTTCTAAGCAGGGGTATCGGGTTCGATTCCCGGCGGGGAACACAAGTTTTCTCCCCATGGAAAATTTGTGTTTCTGGTTCTGGTTGTGATTGTGTGTGTGATGTGAATGTTTCCGGCACTAACGACACAAGTCATCGAACTTAGTGTGAGGCTGTGAGTGTGAAAGCGTTTATAAAGCGTTTATTTATTTTTTATTTTATTTTTTACAACAGTTAAGTAACACATACTTTTGCCCACAACAATAGCGTCATAATAAAAAAATAACACGACAACGTACTTTCGTAATTCTATTCATTTCAACATATAATTCAAGAACGTAGTAAGATATAAACAAGTAAAGTAAGAGCAAACTGACCAATGGCATAGCAGTGAAAAATTTCAGCAGAAGACGTTTGAATTCCTTGTTATTCATTGTTATAATCGACCTGAGAAAAAAATATTATTATTATTGATGAGAAAATAAGCTACTTGTTAATATTTTTTTTAAACAAGCTTTTAGAATGCCGCCTTATTGTAAAAATAAAGTGACGTCACTTAAAGTGACATCACTTTAAATCACAATACTATGATGACATGGTGCTGATCTGATGATGGAGCTGGAAGGTGGCCAAAGGAACTTCGCAATGAAACGACACAACCTCATCGAGTTTGGGCTCATTTGAATAGTCTTGACGAGTAGTTTGTCTTTCAATGGTAACCAGGGTCTGATGATGGAGCTGGAAGGTCATAGGAACTCTGTAATGAAACGACGCAACCCCATCGAGTTTCGGCTCGTTTGATTCGTCTTAACAAGTTCTATGGTTATATAACTTTTAGTACTCCTTATTTACAACTGGTAAAAGCATGATTTAAAAAAAAAGTATGACTAATTTTGTTTTAAATTGAAAAAATGATTCCCAATCGGTTGGACCGATATTGATTCTTTTTTTTTTACCAACTTCACAAAAAAGGAGGAGGTACTCAAGTCGACTGTATTTTTTTTTATGTGTGTTAACCTCGTAACTTAGTTCCACGTGAAACGATTTTGAAATTTTTTTTTGTTTGATATATGTTGCTTTCCAATTGATCCCATTTAAATTTTATCAATATCTGATCTCTAGTTTTTGAGTTATCGTCAATGATGCGTGTTTAATACATTAAATCTGATCAAGGTTCCGAAGATAAAGTGGTGAAGTCGGTTTCTTTTCAGGTTTGCTTGCGTTAAATTATTTTTGTTTAAAAGGTGACTTGATCGAGTGTTCTTAGCTATGCTTGGGAAAATCGGTACAACCGTTTTCCAGATAGAATTCGTCGGGTTATGTAGAAAATTTCCACTTTGCCGCTTTATTTAAAAAGAGAGTCTATATTACTCTTGTTTCAATATTTTTCTTACATTCAATTTATTTACTTTGTATATATTTCCAATGTGAAACACATGTTAAATCAATTATAGAATATTAATTAACACAATTCACATAATTTACACACAAAAGAATTTTATTCTTCACGATTACATTTGACAAACATTGTATATATGCCCTTTTTATAAACTAAATATAATATTATAGCTTAACCTCTATAGCTTTAACTATGACTTAAGCTGACTTAAGTTATCTCTCTAGCAAATTTTATCAAGATAAGTTTACTTACGATAAGGTAACAAATAAATACAAAACGTTTTTATTATTCTCAAAAAATAGTGGCGGTGCATAATAATGTACTTAAAATTAGCACATAAAGTACCTTTGTGAACCGAACCTATGTCTCCAACACTAGGTCTCGTTAGAGCCTGTATTGTTGGGTTACAGTGACCCTCACTGGTCATCTCCATATTATTACTCACATGTAATATATTCAAAAATAATAATAAGTCTGTGCATCCTAGTGTAATTACAATAGTTATTTAGTAATTTGCCTATAGAAATTTTTTTTTTTATTCTAACTAGGTCTGCTTTTATTGTTTCATATTTATATTTTTACATAGCCGATTTATATATAACCTGAACAGCCAGAGAAAAGATAGATATAGTTGCTTTCGGATTAATAATATCAGTATCACATATCTGATTAGTCTAAAGAGCCATTAATGTAACAAGTGATAATGCTGTAGTCAACAGATATTAGTGCATGCCAGCTCTTATAATATAATAGGTACTTAATATGATTTTCTACCGACTTACAACACTACATAAACGAGAAAGGACTGCACAAAAAAAGGAGGAGGTACTCAAGTCGAATATTTTTTTTTTATGTGTGTTACCTCATAACTTCGTTCCACGTGAACCGATTGAGATTTTTTTTTTGTTTGAAAGATGTTGATTTCCAATTGCTCCAATTTAAATTTGATCAAGATCTGATCAGTAGTTCTTGAAATATCTTCAATAATGCGTGTTTAGTACATAATCTGATTAAAGTTCCAAAGATAAAGCGGTGAAGTCGGGTTTTTTTAAGCTTTGCTTGCGTTTAATTATTAGATACCCACCAGTATACTTGGGTATTTTAAACTGGTAGAATCAGGTTACTAATTATTATTCACAATTTGGATTTTGAATGCCGCATTACATAAATAAAAATGATTCACTCTTTATTTATGAAGCGTTTTTTTAAACTTAAGTTGTACCACAGAATACTGAAGTACAGAAGGTTCACTCTCTAATTTTATTTAAGTAAATAGCAACTCGTGGCACAACACAATAAAGTTACTTTTCAACTGGCACTGTGATATGTGCCTAAACATAGAAACACTATTCACCTCTCTTTTTATCAAGTAATGTTATATCTGGTGCGCTAGGCATTGGGATGGCCACCAATGAATATTTAGCTGCGCCTCTAAAGTGCGGAGACTCCTAGGCTTGATACATTTTTGGCAGTTCATGGTGATGTTCAAACCATGAATGGCATAATCTGCTGCTTCCAGCTGCAGCTGACAATGGTCAAAAGGTTAACATTATTAAGAGATTGTGTAAGATTAGCAGCCCATTCAAATAACTAGATTTATTGATTCTCGATATTATAAATCTCATCTTTTCAAGTACTTGACTGGAATGGGATGAGGTTTAAAGTCAAATCCAAGAATGGAACACCCTGGGCTGCCAAAAAAAAAGTTCTTTTGAAGTGATACTTCTTATGGAAGGGCTATGAAATTCTTTTTTATATCTGATGTGGCCACCTCCCCTCTAAATACTGCAGAACATGAGAACATTCCAATTAATTAATTCACCTATTTGGACAGTGGGATTTCCTAGAAAACTATCCAACAAACACTATCCAAAATGTGAACCAATTAATGATAATAACATAGGCATAAAGTTACGAATGATCGTAAATGTATGCCAAAGTTATTATAGCCTGTACTCATATTTAAACTAATCTATGTAATTCTCACAACAGAGACCGACGCAGTTTGCCAGACTCTGTTTCATGCAGTTGTAAACCCAATAGAAATGGTACAACCAAATTCTGGGTATACCTACTCAACGTTGTCCTTATCTATTGGTTATTTGCTTAGCTACAGGTCATGTTGTCATGTAATGTTTCAATGTTATATATGGCTCAAAACAGCTTAAAACAGCTAAAAAATGTTGACTTACTTTGTTGTTGACTGATACGGACAAATTAGCTACATTTCATCAGGATGAGTCAAGCTATTGTTACGTGTTTTTAAGCTGTATGTAACATTGAATTAAAACATTATGTGTAATACTCTAGAGTCTAGATAGTCTTAACTTTCATGTTGTCATGTTGCATTAAAGTTTTTTTTTATACCATCTCACCTGGTGATGTGATGGATGAGTACTATCAACATATATATCATTTTTAGAATGAAATGGAACTCCTTACCAGAGTCCGTGTATTTCCTGATGAGAGTCTTTAAGTCGCAAGTCAATAGGTTTCTAGGCAAACCTGCTCGATCATCTACTGCATTCTTGCTTAACATCAATTTTGATATTGGTCAAAAGATTGCCTAAACAAAATTTTAAAAAAATGAGGTGATGTGAGAGTGATGAGCTACGTCTTTACGTTCAAAATCAAAATTGTTTATTCACATGGGCCCCAAAGAGGCACTCTTGAAAGTTAATGATTTTACTGTACTACTTTAGTACAGTTTAGCTATGAGAGCACGAGAATAGGCCACTTACCCCTCAACTAATGTTGTGTGTTGTATGAGCCACAGATCACACATAGATCTTGATATAAGAGATAGAGCAATCAGTGCCAGGAATCCACTCTCCTTAGTCCATGGCCCCGGTACCATAATCTTCCATAGCTGTTTAAATTCTGCTATAAACCTCGCGTCCACTTGAGCTTTGGGACCTTTCTTGTCTCGCTCTTTGATCATGTACTGTATCTGCTCCTCTGGCGATAACCGTCCAGGTTTCTTGACTACATTTTTACTGCTTTTGCTGAAACCAATACCTTTGATTATTTATTGAATTGTTTGTAGATTATGGCTCTGCGAACTTAATTCACCTGAGCTAGTTGAACTTGTTTAGTCTTAGTATATTAGTGTAATGTAGTGTCTTATAAGTACTGCTCATAAGGAACACGTGAACCAAGTGTCTTCGCCTTAATAGAGACAATAATAAAAGTGTTAATGGACACATTCTTGGATATTTTCAATCTAACAGAATAAGTAAAATCTAAGTTACTTATTAGCCTAGTCTTGGCTAGATTGTAACATATCACTATGATAAAATAAGGGTCACCAAGATACAGGGTCCACCTAGTTTGGGACCACTTGCCAATATCACATAATCACACATATCAATTACACAATCTTTACTGATATTCTTTGGTTAGTAATATTAAGTGAACCCTAGTAATATATATATATATATATATAATTTTTTTGTCATTATCATCTCTCTATTGCTTAACTTTTGTGTAATAAATGTTAATTTATGATCACTTATTTAAAATTGAGATGATATATTTATAAATGAAACTTTGTGTGGTTTACTTTGTAGTTAAAACTGTCTTTCAAACATAAAGATTTTCTCAATGTTTAAGACATTGCTAAGAAATAATAATAATGATATTTTATTCTTCAAAAATATCTTAGATATTACACTTATTTTAGGACTCTTAGGAATTGGTTCACGATGTCAGCAACAGTAATTATTACAGTGACCACTGTGTCTCACACTAGGTAACCCTGTGTTGTGAGATTCAGGTTCTTCCAACTAAAATTAATTAATTAAATTAAATTAATACCAATGTTTCAAATGAATCAATAAATAAATAATTTAAATGTACTTATTTAGATATGTATGTTAATGCCTAATCCAGGTGCTTAAATATTACAGGTGATTTCAGCCTAGCTTAGGCACCTGAAGCTCTGTACATCAAGCTTGTACACCAATATGTTTGCTGATTTGTGTCATAGTTGGCAGAAACATTCACATTACACACACAATAACAACCAGAATCAGAAAGACAAATTTGCCTTGTGGAGGAATCTTATATTCCAACCGGGAATCGAACCCGATGGCTCGATGATTAGACGGCGAAAGCTCACCCAACTACCACTACTGCCAAAGGGTAGTTCAAACGTTAACATGGTTATAGGTACACGTATTTTTTTTGTGATAACTTACAAGTGTGAAGAACTCTTGAACTGAAAAACTAGACACCGAGAACAGGGAACAATCAATGTTGATATTTACAAGACGACGACATTTACTTACCTATTAACGCTAGAGCATGCTAAAATGTATAACATGTGACTAGCCTGTTTTTACAAATCAATAATGAATGGACTAGGTATTTTCAAACTCACCTTGACTTGAGGGAGTTCCGCAACACCCAAGCACTTAGCGCTGCGGAAGCAGCGAGCGCTATTCGAACGTCGGTCCGTTCTGTTAATTTACTTAAACTGGGCGCCATTTCTATTTAATAGTTACTATTGTATCAGCATCAGCGTAATAAGGTAACGCAAATATCGGATACCGCGAAGCACCACACCACTCACTTCATCACTTTTATTATTTAATGAAACACGATTATTTCGTCAACGACACAGCGAGCGAACTGCTGATTACAAATTTACAAACGTAAATGACATGAGTTGACATGACAATGACAATGAATTGAAATAAATGACATGACACTCCTGACAGTGCTTTGAATTGTGAATGTCATTGTCGTTTGCGTCGCTGACAGACGCTTTTTTTATTATATTTAGGCAAGGCCTAACCTTAATTTGTTGGACAGCAATTGGAGAATAGCGCGGTATTTAACTATTTATAATAGAACATAGGACCCACGGTGCAGAAGGCAGAGACCTGTCCACTGCAACATCAGGTTCGTCGAACACACGTCACGCCTTTGTGATCAATCGGATCCTCTTTAATCTGCAGTGCACCACGTGCAGTTAAAATCGGTTTTGAATGAATGAATGAAATGAAATACATTTATTCGCTTGTTGTTTTGTTATATCGCTCTTATCCCTATACCATTGTCGATGTGATGTTTTTTTATTACCATCTCACTTGTTGATAATTGATGATGTGGTCGAGGATTGTAAACACCCTAGACCTAGAATAAAAGCCCAGGCTTTTAAGGATAACGTCATTTTATTAATTTTGGCGACAGTTATTCCGACTTAGGGGACTAATTAATATTTTGATCAACTACCAAAGTGTATTAAATACACGAAGGTACCTATCGATACGTATTTAGCTTAAGATATTAGAACATAATAAACTACATTACATAAAATTATTAGCAATTAAATTATTTTTCGTATTTGGTTCTAACTAATTCTGTAAAGGGTGTAATAAAAAGAAATGAGATATAGTTTAAAATAAAATTATATTCATTAACAGCCTTTGATCATAATGTCGGAAATAAAATAAGGTCGGTACTTAACTTATCTAGAAATTACAAATAATATCACTTATAAACTAAACTACATTACAAATTAAATTCTTATACATAAGTTAAAGGTGGGAGACTAGAACATATTGTATTGAGTAGGTAGTTATTAGTCGACTTCTTCAACTGTTGGGCCGGTATGGGTGGGCTGTCCGTGTTGATAACCTGGATTGGATGGATTCGGGTCAGCTCCCGCGCCGTGCATTTTGCTCATCACAGGCGAGCAAAGCCGCTGCAGGTCCTCTAGTTTATGCTCGTATTCCTCCTTCTCAGCTAGCGTGTTATTGTCTATCCATTTTAACGCGTCATCACACTCGCGGCGCGTGTTCTCTTTATCCTGATCGCTCAGGTTGTCACCAGCATCATCCAGCGCCTGCTTGACACTAAATACGTAAGTCTCGAGCTGGTTCCGAGCTGAGACGCGGTCTCGCTGCCGCTCGTCTTCTTCCTTGTACCTTTCTGCTTCCGCAACCATTTTGTCGATTTCAGCCTGCGATAGCCGACCCTTATCATTTTTAATGACGATGTTCTTGCTGCGTCCAGTGCTGTTTTCTTTAGCAGATACGTTCAGAATACCATTAGCGTCCAAGTCGAAGGTCACATCAATTTTAGGTACTCCTCTTGGTGCTGGCGGAATCCCGGTCAAGTCGAATCGACCGAGTGAATTGTTATCTTTAGTCATCGCTCGTTCGCCTTCATATACTTGAATCGTGACGGCTGGCTGGTTATCAGAGTACGTAGTGAAAGTCTGAGATTGCTTGCAAGGTATTTTGGCATTTCTCTCAATGATTTTTGTCATTACACCTCCGGCTGTTTCAATACCCAGTGATAAAGGTGCAACGTCAACGAGAAGGACATCCTGAATCTTGCTGTGTTGTTCACCACTCAGAATAGCTGCCTGTACAGCGGCGCCATATGCTACTGCTTCGTCTGGATTAATGGAGAGGTTCAGTTGCTTGCCGCAGAAGAAGTTTTGTAGCATGCTCTGGATTTTAGGAATACGGGTGGATCCTCCCACCAGTACCACGTCGTGAATAGAGCTTTTGTCCAGTTTAGCATCTTTGAGGGCTTTCTCCACAGGATCAAGAGTTCCTCGGAAAAGGTCGGAATTTAGTTCTTCAAAACGAGCGCGTGATACTCGTGTGTAGAAATCGATACCTTCAAATAGTGCATCTATTTCAATGCTAGCTTCAGTGCTTGAAGACAAGGTGCGTTTAGCTCTTTCTGCAGCTGTGCGCAATCTTCGCAGGGCACGAGCATTGTTCCTGATATCCTTCTTGTATTTGCGTTTGAATTCATCCGAAAGATGATTTACGAGCCTGTTGTCGAAGTCTTCACCGCCCAGATGTGTGTCACCTGCTGTAGCCTTCACTTCAAACAGAGATCCTTCATCGATTGTTAGAATTGATACATCAAAAGTACCACCGCCGAGATCAAAGATTAAAACGTTACGTTCGCCTTTTAAGTTTTTATCGAGTCCATAGGCAAGAGCAGCTGCTGTGGGTTCGTTGATAATGCGTAGCACATTTAGTCCGGCAATAGCACCGGCGTCTTTTGTTGCCTGACGTTGCGAGTCGTTGAAGTATGCTGGTACTGTGATAACTGCGTCTCGTACTGTTGTTCCCAGATATGCTTCAGCGGTTTCCTTCATCTTTGTTAAAACCATGCTACTAATTTCCTCAGGTGCAAACCTTTTGTTTTCGCCCTTGAATTCAACTTGAATCTTTGGTTTGCCGCAATCGCTGACAACTTTGAAGGGCCAGTGTTGCATATCTTGCTGGATCTTCGAGTCATCAAACTTGCGGCCGATGAGTCGTTTGGCGTCAAACACGGTGTTGATAGGGTTGAGGGCAACCTGGTTCTTCGCTGCATCTCCAATAAGCCTTTCTGTATCCGTGAATGCGACATAAGATGGTGTTGTCCTGTTTCCTTGGTCATTGGCGATAATTTCGACGTTTCCATGTTGCCATACTCCAACACAGGAGTATGTAGTGCCGAGATCAATTCCGATAGCTGGCATTTTGTCTTGATTTTATTTGCTTCGCCAAATATATATTGATTCTTCACAAATTATTTACAAATATTTACTTTAGATCGCTTAGGCTTGGTTTAATTTCACTGTTCTATCACTTCACTTTGTACTTCCTTTGCGTGTATTCAAATACTGAATGATTTGGCGCGCTAGCCGTGCCTTTATATACCCTTCGGGTTCTGACCAATAAACATTGAGAAGGATCTAGAAACATCTCGATACGACCAATCGCAAAAGTTCTGGGGTGGAATGTTCGAGAAAAATAAATATGGCCAACCAATGGTAACCAAAAGTTTTGCATGACAGAGACAAAATGAAACTCATTAGACGGAGTACGAAATACAAATAACATACCATATGAGAAAGTTACCCTACTTTAGGGGAACTGGTAATATTAGTCCGTATAATGTCTGTTTGTTATACCAACTCGTATTAACGAGTAGATATAACAAACAATAATTTTTAACAATAATGTTTATTCCGGTGCAAATAATTTATATTGTGTCAATATTTGCCGCGTAATTGCTTATTACAATCCTAAATTTATATATATGTACATATCAATAGATAATAAACCATATTTACGTAAAGTATAATACATATTTTTATCGGCAAACAAATGTTATTTTAAAATGTTTATTATCCTGCAGTAGCGGATCACAATAAAGCTATCTTTATCTTAAGAATAACTCAGTGAAAAAGTTATTATTATGCCTCATACAGTGTAAGCGATCAAATTTTATTTAGTTTTCTTCAGAAAATAACATGTGTCAACAATAAGTTACACATATCAACAATAAATTCCTGTGTTAACCTACTTTTTTTTCTTTTAATGTTGGCTTCGCAATTTCGTATTTATCCAGTGTCAAGTAATAATATATTTGTAAGTACCTAATCAAATCAAATCAAAATGTATTTATTTGTCAGAGTATGGTAAGTAATTAATAGTAGGACATAGTATTAGTTTCACATACTCTACCGTTTCCGGTGTACTATTGTATTTAATCTTTGCCATCCATAAGACTGAGTCAACGTCAAGTTAAAGAGTCAACGTCCAGTTTAAGTCAAGTCACCCCCTAGAAAGGTAGTAGAAACTTTGTATGATTTGCCTACACTTATGCACGTTTACTATGTATTAACGGTGAATAGTCCACCATTATTACACACTAACACTCAAATAATTAAAAAATCACAAGTTTTGGAAAATTATACAAAATCAACAACGTAATTTTTTCACTTTCGCGACAAAAAAACTACCTACTTCTTTACTTCTACAAAATATTATAAGCATATCTATTTACTAAAAAATATTTTTTATCATAATATAACTTATAAGTATTACCAGACATTGAAAGTAGTGGCTGAAAGGAATAAATCATGAATCATAATGAATCGGTGGTAGAGCATTTTGTGAGTTGCTCGCCTGGCTTGCTACCAAAGTAGCTTACCACCATCAAGTTGAAAGTCTGCCACTAAGCCAAATACGGTGTTCCGGCAGTTATCCTTGAGAGCCTGCGTATTCCAGGTCTAGTGTGTTTACCAGCTTCGATCACATCGTCACTTACCATCAGGTGAGATAGTGGTCAAACACTAGCCTGTAACAAATAAAAGAACAAAAAAATACTAACACCACGGATACACAAAACTCCCCGACAATAGTTACCTGAGACATGTGGGAATTTAAAACATTTTACTGGTATTATTTTTACATATTTATAGCTTCTAGAATGTTCCATAACTATATCTGTTTCGTTCTTTACCTTTGTTGTCTCTTTCTCTCTTGAACGCAATGCGCCAGAATGTTCTAGAACAAATACATAGATCTTTTAGTCTGTCTTTATCTTCCATATAGTTCGCTCTCGCTTTTGCGGCAATGGAAAATTCCAGACTCTGTAAAGCAACCATGTTGTTGAGCGTCACTTCTTTGTTGAAATGTTGGTTAACCGTGACTTTTTAATTTACTCGTATTATAACTATAACGGGGCTATGCGCATAATGTTACCAAGGCTTTATAAACAGATAAATAGAACCGGTTCCAGTTAGATTCGTTCTTCAAGTCTAGTTGTGAGGTTCGGTAATTCGGATCTTTATAAATCAGGATTATATTTGTAGCAGTATTTTTTCAAAATGTAGAAATGTTAGGCATTAAAAATACAATACAATTAAACAAATGTATTCCACACTGCGAAGTCCGCGTCTACGGCCTAGAAAATGGGAAGTCGGCCCCGTTGTAAAATAAAATGGCGGATTCGTCGCCCGGTTAATTACGACGTAGATACATAAGAAATGAAATAAAATGCCAGAAAGGACGTTTTAAGGATTAATAATGTGAGGTACGTAAAGTATATTCTTGTTTAATATGTTTTTCATGAATACAAGTCAGGATATTATATAGTTTTTGTGCTGCTTTGTTAGGTGTAGTGGTAGCCATGTTAGCAGCGGTGTTCCTCTGCGACGTCTAGGACCGCAGGTGAACACCGTTGCTGCATAAATAAAGTTGTAGTGTGTTCCGAGCACTAAAATAATCAAAAAAGTGAAGTATCTATCCCAGGGAATGGTATACTATGTGGGTTTCCAATAAGAGCATGTAATAACATAATACGAATGTATAAAATTTTCCGGCCGTTCTTGAGCAGGTCAGTATCGGTATCCATCTTTGTTTACGATATTATTTACACAAACAAATGTTTTACAACGTAATTAATAGAAATGCGTGAATTTCGTAGTAGTTGCCTACGAATACAGATCAAATAGGTATCATTACTTATTCAATTATACGCCCATTCTTTTTCTTTTTCTATAATAATAATATGTTGTTAAATTAATAAAATATGTGAACGTTAGGATACATTGTAGTTACCTGAAATAATCAACGACAGACATCTAAATTATTTATCAGCTATATGTTTGCATTTGACTTTTCTGTTCTGGTAATACGTAGGTACATACTCAAATTATTACTTATTAAATTTTGTGCCAAAATCTCAATGTTCGTAAGTAGGTAATATATTTTACTTAATAATTGGATAAAAAAATATTTATTCAAAAGTTAAACAGAACCCATACTGACATTTAGACATGAGGTTCTTAGTTAATGTTAAAATGGTTAAACAAGGGAGAAATAAAAAATATAATAATAACATTTATTCTAAATATTAGGCATATGGAAATTTTACTGCCAATATGTATTCTAGATTTATCAAGAAAGTGATATATTTTGTGGTTGGCCAGGTATTCAAAAATTTATCACTTACAAAGTATATTTATTTTAGGATTATTATAGGCAAATTATTATAAACATTGAAAAGTACCTGAAATTGATCATAATTAAAGATCTCATATGCTTTGCTGATTTTATTTGCCCCGAAGTAAATAATCTTGATTAGGTAGGTACCTACTTATATATTTGTTAGTTCTATGTGTTGTTAAATAAATAGATAGGTACTTGATAGGTAATGTTAATAGTCAATTTTTAAACAAATATCGACTAGAATATATATAAATCAAAGTTAAATATTACCATCTCATTATTTAGTTATACATAAAGAGCTATACCGTTATAAATATAAAAGAATCTTGAGTCTATTCATGAAATACAAAAGCTTGATGATAGGTATACATGTGTAACTGACGTCAATTCTTTTCAAGAAGGCATAACAATAGGAGAAATAGTGAATAACATCCTTTGCATGTTGCATTGTTCTTTTGTAAAACAATTTTTGCTGGATGATTTATTTTAAATTAACAAAGCTTTCAATACATGTTTGCGATAACAAGTAAGACTATAAAAAAAGATTTATCAGCTGAAGATGTTTCTCAAACTTAAGATTGCCTATTATCAAACATGTTTGTATATTAACGGTATACCTAACTATTACAAATTATGTTTATTTATATCAATTTATATATATTTGTTTGATTGCTATACTTAATATATAAGTATTTGTTTTACTTGAAAGTTTGATTTTTAAATTTGGTTTGATGTGATGCCATGTTGTTTAACCTAGCTGCGTGTAAAGTTGTTTCTGAATCTGCATGAGTTATTTTGAATAATACTAATACACTGACTCCTAATGTTATTCAAAACATGTTAGTGAATAATATTATTGTATCATAAAGATGGATTTGTAGTTGGTAACAATAATAATAATAAAGAGAAACAATGCACTATATGAATAGTATAACATCTTTAAAAACTAAAAATTATAGTTACCACTTAACATTGCTATCAGTATTATTAGCTATTAACTGTTTTCTGTACGATAATGCATATTTTAATAACAACATTAGTTAGTCTACTTTTGTATTGTGAAAATGTAAATTATTGAAACAATATCAGTTGATACATTATCTAGTTAAATTTACAGTTAACATAATATATGAATTATTAAAAAAAAACAAAATAAACATATTTAGGTTCGTTCTCATAATATTATAATCTCAAATTTATATAACAGTTCTATAAAAATGAACATGTTACATACTATACCAAACACATACCTAATTGTAAAAAAGAAATCAATATAATTATTCTTGTTTTTTTGCACAACATTTTAAGTTATGATAATAAAATTAGAAACAATGATTAAATGAGACTCATCATACAATCTAAATTATATATTTTCCCTTAATAGATGATTTCTTCAAGTCATAGTTAGTTTAACCTAAATAGAAATAAAAACTGTGTTGCATAACAACTAATACAGGTGATAGATATATAGAACTTTAATTAAATGATACAGCTTTATCAGAGCTAAATTACTGCACAATGCTTCATTGCATGTTATGTGCCTTCTATCATAGAATGTGTATCGCTTCTTAACAATTGCTAAATCAGACATACACTCAAATAAATGTAACTTTAATTACGAGAATGCTACACCTATATAAATATATACACAGCAATAACATTATGTTATTGAATGTAATAGATATGGGCTTCACAAATTATTAAGGGGCAAGTATATGCCATATTATATGCAAGCACATTTTTGAACCACACCCAATTATTTCTTTACACTTTTGCATATAAAAGTACATATAACTTTATAATGGCACTCTACTAGTAAATATATGATCAGCAGGCAGGACAACATTTCTCTCAAATCAATATAATGAATCTGAGCCAAGAATTGCACAATACCTCGACATAAAATGATGTATTAGTTACAAATGCTTGAATTATTATTAAGATATAAGAGCACCTTTAATATCAATAGTTGGAATTTAAGTTAAAATAAATGTTAAATGATTTATATGTTGAAGTAAGTAATACAAAATTGGCTTTTGACCTCGAATTTGAGTAAATAATTGCACCATTGCATGAAATAAGTGATCAACTAATTAAAACAAGTAATTGGTGACAGGCCAGGTTTTGCGATCGATATTTTTTCTTTTAGTTTTTTGGCTCCGGAATCTTGTGCATTAAGCCGGTGTAATGTGAAGCAATAAAATAATTAAAGTATATTACACGTTTCATATTAGAAGTCCTAGTCACAAATCATTGTCAAGTAAAAGTGTCAAGGTCCAGACATAGTCAAGGCACGCACTAATAAAGTGGTAGAAACTTTTCTAGATCTTCTATTAGTGATTTGGAGCGAAGACGAAAATCACGATTTTCAACTTCGTATGATTTGCCTACACTTACGCACGTTCACTAGCATTACTGGTTAATAATCGACCATTATTACAAATGAACACTTGAAGAAGCAAACGTTTTTGGAAAACAATACAAATTCAACAACGCCATTTTTCACTTTTGCGGCAAAACTTTTTACGATTGTTATATTTGTTATATATTTAATAATTGGTTATTTGATTAAAATTTTTGACTGCACTTAATATTTCAATATGCTTAAAAAATATGGTTTAACTAAGGTTTATATATACCAACTTATCTTAAAACTAGCACATACCGATTAATTAACGCCGATTCATAAAATAATATCTACTACGTTTCCGTTTACTATGATAGTTATCCTAAGTACCTAATGTATAACATCATCAAATGTAGGTTTAGTTTTTATTATTATTTAGGTAGATTTTAACACATTTAGTAAGTAAATATAATAAAAGCAATCCATATAATATGCAAAAAAAGGTTAAAATATGCTTTAGAGTTTTAGACGATCTTTAATCTTTTTTAATAATTCCATTTAATGTGTACCTAATTAAGCATCCGGGTTTTAAAATATTCATTCTGTGAATTAAGCTTAGAAATTTAAATGATTATAACGTACATAGTAATTGTTGGTTGATAACAGTATAAGTAGAGCTGTGAAATTAATAACAAAAATTGTTATATTAAAATAAGCTTCAAACCCAGCATTTAAAAACAAAATAACGTAAGACAACAAAGATAGGGCATGTTTATTATAATACTTTCCAGTGAAAATAAAAATGTTATAACTTGATTATATTTTAGTTAATTGCTGTTATGATATAATATTATGTATTTAATTGTGATTAAACAAAAGAACGATTTTGCATTGTGTACCTGAATATTACAACGAATAGATTATATGTTCTTAAAACAACTAAAAGTTATATTCTTTGAGCAAATTAAATAAAGGATTCGCCAAGATACATTAATACTTTCTGATATTACACATTAAATTAAAGGTTATTGTAATAGGTAGGTATTCGTTAGCTCACTTGGAGATGTAAAAACAAACTTAGCTCTAAAACAGGAAATATGTTGTTTGTAATAATTTGTTATTATTATAATAATGTAATATAGCCTGCGATTAAATATTAACAACGCAGGAATTATTCGAGGTCAGTTTTAAAAATAGAAACTACGCATTATGTGTTAATAAAAGCAATGGCAAGTTGTAATTATTCATAACACAAATGCTAAATATTGCTAGAGAACTACTAAAAAATCTAGGAAATAATTTGCAATGGACATAATAATAATTGTAGTCTTCACTTGAGATTTTAATTGCAATATCTTTGAATTCATATGAAGTATATACAAGCACATCTCATCATACCTAAACATCTTAAAGAAAATTTACGGAAATTTAAATTAGATATTTTAATTTTGTAATATAATCAATAAATGAACGATCAGAATCCATAAGAATACCAGTAGCTAGAGATTACTTTTTACAAACAAACAAACTTTATTACCTCTTTATATTATTGGAGTAGAAATAGCAATTCCTCAAAAAAAAAACTATATATTAGCGTCTTTTTTTCATTGATAATAACAAGTTAGGTTGCTACCTGTTGATGTTTTTGGATATTGACTACATAGATACCTTTTATATGACTACATCTACTTACATTTTAGTAAACAAGTAGAAATTCCTACATTTCTACTTAAGATGGCAATAAATTTAGTCACATGTAACGAAGAACGAAACATAATTGTTATATGTATAATAATGTATATTACTTGATCAATAATTATGATAGTGATTTTTTAACACTGTTCGTATACGATTTATATACTTTATATAATCTACGGGGCCAATTATCTATATTTCCTAAACCTATATATATATAAATCCATACAGCAAAGACCTAAGTTACAAGCCACCGAGCTTGTAACTTGGGTTTGAGTTATTACTCAAGTGTTCAAGCCCACTCCCAGTGGATAGTGTCCCCTCCCTTCATGCTAATGAAAGTATAACATTTCGTAACAAGTTTTTAGGAACAACTATTTTAGGAAAACGTTACAAGTTCTTAAGATCAACTACCTATAGGTATGATTTAAAAATGCAAAAACTAATTGACAATTATTAGAAAGACCGTAATTAATTCATAGAAACAATATACCTAGTTATAAATATGATTAGAAGATGTAAAACGCTACGTTGCTTATTTATAAACTCATATGATAAACTTAAGTGAAAAAAGATCATTTACTGTTAAAGGATATCATATCAAATCATAATGTATATGACTTGAACATCGAAAAATTTACTATATAAGATGGGTTAGACATTTATAGGTCCATATAATAAGTAGAAGATACTGAAAAATTTGAAGTTTTTTTCTTTAATATTGTATTTTTACCTTGTCATATATAATATTTTTAGTATTTTTTCAAGCTTTTTCTAATACATAATAATACAACGAAAATTCAAACAAATGGATTCTACATTTTTTGGCTCAGTTAGTGTGAGCAAATCAAAATAAATTTAATATATATATGTCAGGATGCATTTACTCATTTATAGTTATGAATAAGTATCTATAATTTTAACAAAGTAACATATAGGTTTAGTAACGCGTCTAGAAAGAAAGAAAGAAAATAGATTTATTCGGGACAACACGCGACGTTACATTATGTACATAAAACAACAAGAAAACACATAAAAAAAATTACAAAAAAACAAACAATATAACGCCGCGTGATGTCACGAATGAGGTCCCGACTCAGCATATAACTAGGTAAGTAGGTGGGCAGAACCCTCCTACCTACCCAGTAACTGGTTTTCAGGCGGAACCCATGCATGACATCACGCGCATCAGGACTGATTTAGACACGAACTTAAAAAAATAAATAAAATAACAACACTTTACACTATAGATTATATATATATACATATAGAAATTTGAAATATTAAAAAAAGAAGCATCTTACGCTTAGGAATCATGCTTTAATTGCGTTCTTTAGATTGCCTTAGTCAATCTTTGTAAATGAGACTTGCTTAGCAAAATGTATGGATGACTTAACTTTTTTAGTTTGAATTGCATTAGTTCAGAGGATCATACTATCTAGCTTCTTTCATAAGTCTATTAGTTCCTAGTCTCCAGCCTATCCTGAAACATTTTTTTTGTCATTAGTCAAAGAGTAGATTATACTTACACACACATAGTGAATTCCTTGAGTATTTTCTCTATTGGTAATTTTCTTCCTCACTTGGTTTATCCTAGAACTTTCTGGAACTATCCGTTAACTCAAGAATTAAACAGTACTATGTTATTTACTTCCTACTTATTCACATGTAATCATACCAATAATTATAGGTTATTACTTTGTATTCAAATCAGTATTATCTCACTTATTTCTCAGTTTGACGTATCTATCGGCTTGTCTCGCGTTTTTCGAAAGCTATTACATATTTTATTTGGGCAATATATAGGCGTTTTTTCAACAACCGATTTTCCGAATAAGTTATTTGTCTAGATTTAGGTAATAGATTTGCTGATCGTATCATAAAAGCATCGTATAAAATAGTCAAAAGATATAATATCATAACACGTATATTTAGAGAAAGTATAAATAAACACTAATCACTTAATGTACATTGGTATTTTAGGGCTTAAGATAAATGCATTCAATTAAGTAAAATAATATAGCAGATAATTTATTAAACTCTACGATACATCATTGAATTAAACCTTTAATTGAAACAAATGCGTGCCCCAATTAAGAGTAATATAAAATGCTAACGGAAGCTAAAATGTTTTAGAAGGTGACCGATGATCAGAAGGGACCTTAATTTATAGTAATTTTAATCATAGAAAAATTTAAATACAACTCAGCGAGTAACAAAAGTACTATTTGTATCGCTATGTTATAATAATGACAGTAAGATATTAATTGTGGACATACACTTAGGGAAAAGTACCTACTAAATGAAACACTACATGTATAATAAAGCAGCACATAATTATGTAATAAAATATATACAGGCTTAGGTCTTAAAATTATCATAACTTTGAACTGAAAATGAAAGTTACCACTAACAGATAGGAGTTAAGTGGTATCTGACAAAATCTGTGATATTAGTGAAATATAAAAAAATACATTAAGTACTAAAACTTATAAAAACTTTCACAAAGTATTAAAAATGTTATAATTTTTTTGTGGTCTACATGTGAAAAAATATAAATGGGTAAAAGTCAAAAAGATAATTTGCTGTCTATAGCAATATTATGATTATATTACAAGAGGTTTATATAATATAGATAGATATAAGAAATATTGACCGAAAATGGGATTTAAAATATTTTAAAAGAAGAAAAAATAAGTTTCGAATTTGACATACCTAAAGACGGATTACGGAGATGAAAAATATCATACTAAAAGTTAGTGGGAGGTAGAAGTATTATTATTTGTAATAAATACTTCCGAAGGTCTTCAATATAATATACAAAAATCATTAGTGATTGAATGGGTGGGTAGGTAATAAGTATAATATCTTGTTAGTTCCTTACAAAATAATTCAAATTTGATTTGGTTGCTTTTCAACTAGGTTCAATAAGAGGCACAACAAGCGTGATTTGCTTAATGATCTGATTATAATAATAATAAGTAAAGTGGCTTACGAAGCTATAATATGATTAATTAATTAACTATTGCAAAAACATTTTTAAAAGTAGATCTTTATTGGACATACTTGCTGTGAAAGTCGGTTTTAAAATTTTCATCTAAGTATTTAGGCAATAAGTAAATGAATTATCAATTCAGGTAGTTAAGAACATAAAAAAGATATATTATGTTTAAAAATAGGTACGAAAATAACAGGAGCTTCGCAACAATACTAAATACAATTTAGTCAATAAATAACATCCTTATTGTAGGTATTATTAGTGTCACTATGCCATAAGTATGACAATTAAATATTAAGATAGACATAAATAATGGGAAATAGTTGATGAACGCCACACACGTAATAAAGCAGCACATAGGTAAATAGGGATTTAAAGATTTGGGCGATTGACTTTTATGCTATTAAATAATAAAGTTTGCAACATAGAATAATATAATAATGTAATAAAATATTGAGCCCGATTTTCAAGGCAATCGTTTTAATTTTAGAACGTGTTAAAATACTTAAAACGAAATTAGAGGTAACAATGTAGGTGTTTTAAAAAATAACAAATTTAAATTTTAAATAAGGAATGAACAAAACGAATAATATTGCTCAATTTACGAAGTTGAAGTTTTACTATTTGGCGGCATTTAGGACATTTGGACATGTTAGTAGTTTGAAAACCCATTTATTTTAATTTTAGAACTTGTTAAAATACTAATCAAATGGTATTTGAGGTGTTTTTAGAAACGTCAATTTTCAAAATTTTTCAAATATTAATCATAACAAACTAAAATAAATTAAATTAAAGGGTCTGAAAGTAAATTAGAAATCGTTCAATATTTTAGTAAGTGAGTGCCATCAAAATATCACATTTTTAATACTTACACTTACATTTAGGATTTAACTGAAACTATAACTATAATATAATTGACGACTCAGTTGGCTTACATATATAGTGGGTAAATCCAAAATTGGGCCCATTTTAGTAATTTTAAAAATGTTATGTGATTTGTTAGTACATTTTAACAAGGACCATTTAAAATACTGAAAAAATTTAAACTTAATTTTCACAACTTTCGTTTTGAACAATTCGTTTCAGCAAGATCAAACATGGCTATTTTTCGAATATCAACGAGTCGCCAACAACAGAAAAATATAGTAATAAATTTTTCAACGTGTCATCATGGTCGGTTTTTGTGGCTTGCTTAGGATTTAAAAGGTATCATAGATTTGCAGCGTTATATTTTGCGCCACATAGTTACAAAAATAAAAAAGAAGCGACAACAAAAACAATTTCTCACAGGAGAAATATGTAAATGTAACGATTAAATAAAACGTGATTTTGTGTAAACAGTTATGTATAATTTCATATTTATTTTACAATAATTATGCTTCACAGCTAGCAAAAAAGTAGGCAACAAGCATGTACTTAGGTACTGATTGGATAAAGAGTTAGTTCTATCTTGGCAAGAGACCATTTAAAAATGAACGAAATTTAGTTTTAGCGTTACTTTAAAATATCAAATTTTAGTACTGTCACTTAAATTCAAGATTTTTAACGAGTTCAAAAACTATAATTAAAACCTTTAAAATCTAGCCCATTAACGATTTTAAAAGATAAAAGACAGCCCAAAAAAACTAAGATTATAATGGAAAAACGAAAAAATATAAGAAATACTATAGTATTCCTATCTCATTTACACTAATACTCTTACAAAATTTTAATTTCAAACATAATATCATAGATATATGATATAAAATAATACTCAAGTATAATAATAAAGTAACCTGTTAATAAGGTGGTCAAATATCGTTACAGGCACTCAAAATTATAGATTCGTAAAAATATATTAAAGCGTTAAAATATATAAAAATAACAAGTATAGTATGAAAATAATACGTAAAGATATAGTAAAAGTATCACAAACTGTATATAACTTAATAAAATGAACGTATAAGTACACTAAGAATTAAGCAAATACAAATTGATAAAGATTCGAATACGATGTAGGACGGCAGGTAGGTCAAAATTAAAATACAAAACCAGATACAAAATAAGATCCTAATAATCTATATTCTACACATACAGTATGATAAGAACAAGTCGAGGTGAAAGTAAATATTAAGAAATCGTACGAGAAAAGAGTAAAGGGAGAAGATAAGATAATAAGAGAAAATTGTAATTCATAAGTCGATGAAAAATAATCTCAGCTTGTGATAAAAGCTCATTTAAATGTAGTGAATTTAATTGATATGTTTACAAGTTATAAGCGTTTGGATTCGAACATTCTTTAGAAAACGATACAACAAATAATATATTTTTTATTCAAGATAGGCAAGTATTTGATCGTAAAATAACGATCAAGATAATTTTAAATAGAATATTAGTTTCTGTACCAAGGGTTATAATTATAAGTGAAAATAATTTTATATCAGAAATCAAATAAATAAACCTATGAATATTATTTGTAGTGATTAATTTAATTACAATAAAATTGGTACGTTATAAGGGTAAATTAGTGAGGATTATTTATGGGTAGGTTAAGTAGTTGTAAATACACAACTGAAAAGAACGTTTAATTCACATATTTAAGGTGACGGCTAATTATTTAAACATAGATACTAAAAACAACATAGGATAGTCTATTTTATGACAAAGTGTTATTGTGCACATAATGTCTAATGGCACATTAAATCTATGCATATATTATAATGTTGGAAACGTTTTATTTACCAGAATTTATCAATATAACAAAGAACGTTAGAAGGAAAAAATATAGGTTGATAAACGTATTATTAAGCGGAAGTTATCATAATGTTAATAAAAGTCAGGAGCGATCGATTAACATGCGTTGGAAACCATTTCTTTACGCAAACGTTATTCAATAATAGTCACGAAGATTTGAACAAATTTTATTATAGGTCGATAAACATTTTATTTAGCAGAAGTTGTAATGATATTGTGTACAAAGGTGTTAATTTATTTATTGCTCAGTACAGATTATAACTAATATAATACGTATAAATTAAACTAAAAACGAAATTAAAACTAACCAAGAATAATAATAGTTGTAATTAAAATAATAGTCAGGTGCGTTACAGCGAATTAATATAGGTTGATCAACGTTTTGTTAAGCGGAAATTTTCATAACAAATGTAAGGAGCGTTAGATTGAACAAACGTACTTTGGTTTAAGTAATACTATTATCGAACAGCAGTTGTCAATATAGTTATAGTCAGGAATGCTTGAAGGAATAAATGTACGTTAGTAAACTTTTTTTAGCAGAAGTTGTCCTTATTATCATATTCAGGTGCGTTAGAGACAAATATTGTAGGTCACCGTGATATTATATTGCACGATATACATACCTACTGTAACTACAATTTATTTATTAGTTGTATACTTATCATGGATGATACTTCTTATTTTAATACACAATAGGGGAAAAACAGTAATTTAGAAAAATAATTTCAATATAAAATTTCCACTTGCCAAGACAACCATAATATGTGAAGAATATCAATGAAATTGCTACCAATGTAATAACTAAAAGTTAGTTAAAAAATATTAAAAAGTGTACGCGTTTATGGATATAAAGATGTTTCACGTTACACCTACTACAGAAGAGAACACCGAGAAAGTAAAATGAGGAAAATTTTATAAAAAACAGCCAAAGTATATTCAAAGTACCTTATTTACAATAATCCAGTAGGTAGGTACGTTGTCTTTGCCTTATATAGGTACGTTTGCGTCATGTTATTATAATTTATAACTAGTCTGACAAATGATGTATATATTTAAGCTTTATGTTACCAACATTTAATTTTCATATAATTGACACGTCAAATAGTAGCAAAAAATGTGCTGAAACTAAAAGGTTCTCTAACGAAACTAATAGATAGACAAATATTATTGCTGAATTGTTAAGCATTGAATCTCACCGATAAGTTTCCTCCGTGGCGTTAAAGTAAAAGTCAGGAAATAGCTCATCACACATTAAACTACATCTTTACTTAGGTTACAGTCTAGAAATCTAGAACACAAAATCTCATGCATGCTCAGTCTTGCCCTCTCTCACACACACATCCCACTCAACCAAGCACAATAATATTTTTTATTTCTTTTTTTAAAACAACTTTAGTACACATCAATTTAACCGTACTTACGTTTTTTCAAGTTATATTATGTTGTTATAGGCGTAGGTATAGGCAGTAGCAAATTACACAATATTATTTACATAATACAAAAATGTAATACGAAATATACACTTAATAAACGGCGATACTTATATTATTATCTGACTTATACGAAAGAAAGCTTTAACATTGTTTTAGGTAGAGAGTAACAAGCAGTTATATTGGTAAAGTTATTGACGATTTCATTCATATGATTTTAACAAATCTTATAGACATATGAAAATTATAAAACAGTGCTAAAAACTAGATTATTTTTAAAATATAATGTCATATCAACACAATTATACTAAGCAAATAACTAATTAACGTAAGCCAATTAAACAGATAATTATAGTGAAGTGAGAGTGATGTTTGAGATTGTGTAGTGAGAAATTAAAATTAAGTGAACTTTGATGGAATGACGCACAAAGAGAATAATAAGTTTTATAAATTGTGAGTTGGTTGTAATTAAAGAGTGATATTTAGGAGTGCAAGATCTTTAAAAAATATTTTAAAGCATTGAACTTAATAGATACAAAATTACTAAATTTGTTTTAATGATATTTAGTTAAAGCAAATTATTTAGCATTCATTGTTACGAAATAAAAAGTGGTTGAAGTGTTAGAAAACTAGAACGGTTGATAACTATATATAAATAAATTAAAAACTACATAAGTGTGTGATTTTTATCATCAATATACAAACAGTGTAGAAGTTGTTGTGACCGTGCAAAGTTCTGTATATTATGGTGAAAAGTGGTAAATTTTAATCGTTTTTCTTGTAATTATGATGGTAATATTAAAATGAGTACGCGTTGGGAGCTTTTCAATACAGAATGGCGGCGCTAAAATAAAAAATAAATCTTAGTTTATAAAGGCAATTTAGCACATTTACATAATATAGGGCTATTATAGCTAAACTTTTTTATTTAACGGAAGTAGTCATTATAACAATATTAATTAAGAGCGTTACAATGAATGGATATAGGTTGATAAACTTATTGCATCTTTATAATAAACGTCAGGAGCGTTAAATTGAATGCAGACCTTATCAACACGTCACGACTTTGAATCGATTATATAGGTTGGTAAACGTTTAATTAAGCGAAAGTTGTCATCATTATTATAAAAGTCAGAAGCGTTAGATCTAATAAATATACGTTAGTAAACTTTTTATTATAAAAGGATGTTTTCCTTATTATAACAGTCGTGAATGTTTCAACTAAATAATATGGGTTGCTAAACGTTTTATTAAGCAGAAGTTATCTTAATAATAATAGTCATGGTCGTTAGAACTAAAGTTTATAGGTTGGTAAACGTTTTACTAAGCGGAAGTTGTCTTTATAATAATATCCATGAGCGTTAAAACTGAAGTATATAAGTTGGTATAAACGTTTTATTAAGCGAAAAGTGTCCCTATAATAATAGTCATGAACGTTAAAACTGAAGTATATAGGTTGCTTAACTTTTTATTTAGCGGAAAGTGTCTATAATAAGTAATGAGCGAGAACCGAAGCGTATAGGTTAGTTAACGTTTTATTAAGCGGAAGTTGTCTTTATAATAATAGCCATGAGTGTTAGTACTGAAGTATATTAGTTGATATAAGCGTTTTATTAAGCGGAAAGTGTCCCTAATAATAGTCATGAGCGTAAGAACAGAAGTTTATAGGTTGGTTAACGTTTTATTTAGCGGAAGGTGTCTCTATAATAATCGTCATGAGCGTTTTAACTGAACAATGTAGGTTGGTATAATTTTATTATGTATATTAGTTGATATAAGCGTTTTATTAAGCGGAAAGTGTCCCTAATAATAGTCATGAGCGTAAGAACCGAAGTTTATAGGTTTGCTAACGTTTTATTGAGCGGAAGGTGTCTCTATAATAATCGTCATGAGCGTTTTAACTGAACAATGTAGGTTGGTATAATTTTATTAAGCGGAATTTGTTTTTATACTTATTAAAGCGTTAGAATACAGGTGTCTATTAAGCGGAACTGTCATTCTTACAATCAGGAACGATATATTTTATGAATATAGGTTGGTTTAAGGTTTTATCTAAGCAAAAGTAACATTATATTACTAGTCACGAATAGGTTGGTAAATCAGAAATTAACAAAATAAGTTAATAACGTTTAAACGACTGCACATAGATTGGTTAACGATTTATTAGAAATTGACATATAATATTAGCTAAGATAGAATGGGCCGTTAGATTGAATGCACATTAGGTTGGTTAACGTTTTATCTAAGGATAAAGTTTTGCTATTATAATTATAGTCACGAGCGTTTAAGTCTATTAATACATGTTGATATAAACGTTTTATTTAGCGGAAATTGTCATTATGTAATAATTATGAGCGTTATAAAGAATTAATCTAGATTGGCCAACGATTTATTTATAGAAATTGATAATATAATGATAGTTAAGAACGTTAAAACGAATGAATGAAGGTTGTCATGTTAATAATAAAAAGTTAGGAGCGTTAGATTAACGTTTAACGTTTTATTAAGAAGAATATAGGTTGGTAAACGTTTTGTAAAGTAAAGGTTATCTTTATAATAGTAAAGTTATGAGCGTATATACTAAAAATCATAGGTTGGTAAACGTTTTATTAAGCAGAAGTTGTCATAATAATAATCATGTGCGTTTAAACTGAAGAATATAGGTTGATAAACGTTTTATTAAGCAGAAGTTATCTTTATAATAATAGTCATGAGCGTTTAAACTGAAGAAAATGGGTTGGTTAACGTTTTATTAAGCAGAATTTGTCTTTATAATAATAATAATCATGAGCGTATAAACTAAAGAATATAGGTTGGTAAACGTTTTGTAAAGCAAAAGTTATTTACAATAATAGTTATGAGCGTATATACTAAAAAACATAGGTTAGTAAACGTTTTAGCAGAAGTTGTCATAATATTAATCATGTGCGTTTAAACTAAAGAATATAGGTTGATAAACGTTTTGTTAAGCAGAAGTTATCTTTATAATAATAGTCATGAGCGTTTAAACTGAAGAAAATAGGTTGGTTAACGTTTTATTAAGCAGAATTTGTCTTTATAATAATAATCATGAGCGTATAAACTAAAGAATATAGGTTGGTAAACTTTTTGTTAAGCAAAAGTTATCTACAATAATAGTTATGAGCGTATACACTAAAAAACATAGGTTAGTAAACGTTTTAGCAGATGTTGTAATTAAACGTTTTATTAAGCAGAAGTTGTCATAATAATAATCATGTGCGTTTAAACTGAAGAATATAGGTTGATAAACGTTTTATTAAGCAGAAGTTATCTTTATAATAATAGTCATGAGCGTTTAAACTGAAGAAAATGGGTTGGTTAACGTTTTATTAAGCAGAATTTGTCTTTATAATAATAATAATCATGAGCGTATAAACTAAAGAATATAGGTTGGTAAACGTTTTGTAAAGCAAAAGTTATTTACAATAATAGTTATGAGCGTATATACTAAAAAACATAGGTTAGTAAACGTTTTAGCAGAAGTTGTAATTAAACGTTTTATTAAGCAGAAGTTGTCATAATATTAATCATGTGCGTTTAAACTGAAGAATATAGGTTGATAAACGTTTTGTTAAGCAGAAGTTATCTTTGTAATAATAGTCATGAACGCTTAAACTGAAGAAAATAACTGAAGTTTTATTAAGCAGAATTTGTCTTTATAATAATAATCATGAGCGTATAAACTAAAGAATATAGGTTGGTAAACGTTTTGTAAAGCAAAAGTTATCTACAATAATAGTTATGAGCTATACTAAAAACATAGGTTGGTAAACGTTTTAGCAGAAGTTGTCATTATAATAATTATGATGAGCGTTTAAACTGAAGAATATAGGTAAACGTTTTTATTAACAAGAAGTTGTCTTTATAATAATAGTTATGAGCGTTTGATAGCAAATCTAATAGAAATATGAAATAAATCAAACATGAAATGATATATATCCAGCAACATTTTACAATTTATTAATCGTTCAATATTGTATGAAGTTTAGCGAGTGAGAGATCTATATGAAATCTAAAAGCATTGAACATAATAGCGGATATAAAAAAACCTAAATAAATTATTTAAACAAATATAGGTATATTTGTTTAAATCGTTTATTGAATTAGTTAATTGAATCTAAAATTTGATTTAATTACTTAAATCTAATATATTTTTTTTATATATAAGCTTTCATATTTTAAAATAAAAATAGGTGAACCTGCAAGTTAGGAACCTAAAAGCAGACAAGTATATAGGTGGATACAAGTATATTTGTTACATTAGATACAAATGTATAATAACGTTTGCAATACCCTACCCGGGTCTATATTTCATTATGTAATATAGTGCAATAAATAAATAAATAGGTATATACAAGAGTGATTTTTATTAACAATAATAACTAATACATATAATAGTTACGGTCGTGCAAAGTTTTGTTTTGTTTGTTATGGTCAAATGTGATTATTTTCAATATGGCTTTTATTTTATTTAATATAATATTAATAAAGTATAAACGTGAGTTACTGTGAGGTTATTATTATATCTATATATATATACAATGGCGTCGAATAATATTATAAATCGTTTGGTTTTCAAAGACAATTTTATTTGGGTTTTCTGCGGTTGTAGTACGTTTTTAGTATATTAATAAGTTAAATTCTTCTATACAAACACATGTACCAACTGAATTTCCCTCATCAAACCTATGGTACGACATAAAATTGATTGTATACGTATTTTAGAAGACAACAGAAGGTATAGCTACAGAATGTAAATTTTCTATTATAGAGACAATTTTATATATACATTATTGTTGCTCAAAACGATGCCAAGGATGCAATTTGAAGCATAGTTCATGTAACCATCGAATGAATGAGAATTAATTAATGAATAAATTAATATATACAATTGTTTTACATATTATTTTACGTAGGTTTATAGATGCCATGCATAGTCCCCAGAGATAGAAACCACAAAATTGCGTCTAGAATGTGTGTGTTATAACTTCTAGGAACTAACATAATAATGCATCGTGTCTTTCTAAAAAATTTGAAAATTACATAATATTGCATATTTGTTAATGCATTACATTACTCTTTATCATTAATTGCGATATCCATTATTATGGTTAATGGTGCATATTAAATAAATTACCGTGACTTTATATAAATGTTGACCTTGCTTGAATAACTTAGGTATATACTAATACTCATTCCAGTTAATTTGATTCGTTAAATCCACTCCATCGTTACAGATTGTAATGATCCATAGCAATCTTGAAAACTCAAAACTTGTATATAATAGTGTATTTGTATTTCAGAATCACTGAATAATCCCAAAATACGTTGTCTAATATTTGCTCTCTCTAATTTATTACAGGAACTATTGATACCTTGTTATCTATTAATGTCATCACTTGTTCTGCAGACGTAAGGTTACTCCGTTACGCACCATGGCCGGTCACTTCGAATCCATATGCAAAACAAACAGCCTATCAGTTTTGTTAACAACCGGGATATAAAAAGGCGCGCCTTGATCACCTGAATCACATCAAATACAAAAAATTGAAAAATCAATTTCAATCGAGCAAGGTACTAAATCTATAAAAAGTTAATTTCCATATTTATCTGCACGTAATCAATAGTTTAATCGTGAAATAATTAAGGTTAAATTATAATTAGTATCGAATAAATCTGATACTAATAAAACCTAAGCTATTCACAAAAAACTACTCTCTTAACTACTAGCGAACGATACGTGTAGCTTTATAATCTAATTAGTATGATAAGGCCCCTATTTAAAAACAATGTTTCGGTTTTATTTTTATGTCAAAGTTATTCACTCTATTTCTAAAGTGTTAGATTCAAAAAACAAAATTAACTTAAGAATTGTTCCCAATATTTTTTACCCGGTGTACGTTAACAATCCCTCGGCGAAGGGAGAAAATAATTGCAATAATTAATTGATTTTCAGATGTTTAATAGTTATGTCGGCGTCGTGATTCGTGAGGCAGGCAGGCTTTATATCATTGGAGATAGAATATACTAGTTCTCTAATATATACATAGCGGCATCGAGGCAGGATAATACATTCCGGATAACTACATATTCAGGGAGGTCAAACTTATAGACGAAACAATGGTTTATATAGGTGATTATATTATATATTTTACTTTCCACTTGTTTAAATAATACGTAAACTGTCTACACACTTATAAATCCATACCTTATTTGTAGAGTTATACCTATTGAGATAGAATGCATTTATATTTATATATATATATATATATTGTATACCTAATAATATTGATCAAATTAATACATTTTAAGGGGAACAGTAGTTTTTTATTTTGATTTGTATCTATATTTTGAATTAACGAATATTATATTCTGCTATTTGATTTTCGTTTCAAATACTTCGTACATTGAAAATCTACACACACAATGGGAATGACTTGTATAGTTCTATTAAAGGTTTTTTTATATTTAATTTAATTAATGTATTATATACATGATTAAAACAGGCGAATATATAGATAAGCATATTCCTATATTCTCAGTGTTTAGTAATTACTTTCAGTGTTCGAAAAAAATAGCACATTATTGTAAGATTATTGTTAATTAGGGTTAAAATTTCGTTATAGTGCTAATATAATGCAAATTGGCAGCTAATGAATAGTATCATAATTAGAAGATAAACGTGTGTCACTAGAATAGTAACAGGCATCATATTAAATAATAATTAGTATAGTATAGTTGTTAGTATTACAGCTAAAAAAGCCCCTTAGTTCAGAGCATCACAGGCCGTAGATTTAGGAGGTCTTATAAGCAATTATAGGCTCCATAGTGAATCTGGAAGATGCCTAATTTGTTGGCAGGCTTTAGGTGTAGCTCATTGACGAAAAGGCGAGGCTAATTTAGCTCCAAAATTAAAGTTAATAATAATATGTTATTTTTAGACTTAGCGTTTTTGTTCTGAGCGTTAATTGTAATGATTATTGAGTTGCTATATTTACAACCCTAACAGCAAATTAATATACGTCACTGTATTACTATTTATGTTAATAGCTACTAAGGCTCAGAATTAGAATTATTATATACGCGTTTATTATTCGATAGAGCTGTTAGAATTAGGTATAAATATTGTTATATTAAAGTAAAATGCTTAGGATAAATTATTTTAGTCAGTCATTCCTATGCCATCCAAAGTCCCTGGTTTCAATAATGTATATTCAAGATATGAATAAATTGTTAAATATTTCTGAGCGACGATGACTGAACTTAAATAATATAATAATAACTATGTACAATCTGTCCCCTTAATATTTTTAAAAAGTTTATTTTATTTTTTATGTCCATATATATTTAGCTATTCAGATACAAAAACCTGTTACTCGTGAATAATATTGAAAATAAATCTATAAAATATGAATAAGTAAACGTTTATATTATTTTTACCATTGTATTACCTCAGTTTATATAACTAATACGTGACTCTCACTTACATAAAAGAATAATATTAAACCATTAAATATTAGACATAATACAATAATGATAATAATCACTTTCTAACAATGTACCTAAATACACGATAATGAACGTGGGATTATTGGTGCATTATTTTAATACTATTTGATAGTTTAACAGCACAAGTCACATCACACACATGTTGCATGTATTATTTTTGTTTAATAATTCATATCTTTTTGGAAAATTATAATAATTATTTATTATTCGTCCCTGTAAAGGATACGCATAATATATGACAATAATAAACTTTATATTTTTATGTTAGGTTTTTTCTTTTCGTGAAATTTAAGTGTTATATAAAAGTAAGTGTGCACTTATTGATTATTATAACACTAAGATCGGAGGCTGAGTTATATAAGATAGATCTGAATTTATAAATGTACTTAATAATAATTACTAACGATACATCTGTTCTTGTATATCAGTATATAATAAGTACAAGCACAATAAATATACCCCGTGGTACTAGTAACTAGGTTTATCTGCAATTTATCTAAAGAAATACTACAGTATAGGAGTAGGTTTCATATTAAAATGAATATAGCACTTTAAATATTATTTCATATTCATTTAAGGTCTAGTCTGCATGGAGGTCACTATTTTCATACCTTTTCTTCATATTAACATTATAAACAACAATCGTTTGAAATATGTTTTTGTAAACACCACACGAAGCGTCGACACCAGAAAAAACGGTGTGTTTATCCAAATTCAAATACTACGAAGTATGTGCCTAATAATAGAACGTATTGTTTAATAATTATTATTGATAAAAGGACTGTTTTATATTTAAATATTATCTAGGCAGATGGGGTATATTAATAACATCGTATAAAAATAATAGTACTTGAAACTACATGATATAATAGTACCTGTTATATTTTGGTTTTTGTTTAAAGTTATTTTTGGTAAAAAAATTATATTGATTTTAATTTTTTCTTTGACTATAAAACAATAAATTACGTAATTAGATATAGTCTGGTGTCGGCAAAACAATTATTTTGATAGGCACCCGCTGAGTTTCTTGCCGCTTCTTCTCAGTGGTTTGTAGGTTGTGAACCGGCAATACAGTCAATAGGACAAAAATAAAATTAAAATATTTTTTTACATGTCTGATAATTATGAACAAAACTTAATAAATGTTACCTTTATTTTTCCAATCCATCCATTTTAGGTTAAAAGTATAGTTACTACACTTTTCGCTGTTTAATTTTTTCAAAATTGATTGATATGTAAAATCTAATACATATAAAACGAATGTATAATCAATAATAATATGGTAAAATATAATAAAATAGTATACAGTTTAATGTTTTTGAATACTTATAATTAAATACCCCACTGCCTACCAAATCAAATAAGCTTTACTATCACGATGATATAATTTGATCAAAAAGATGATATAGGATATGTTAAAATTGGTCAATAATAATTATAAGATATATAAAACATATGAAATTACAAAATAAAATAAATTGATTTTCTACTCTATCTGTTGTTTAATTACCTTTCCTATTCCCTTATTTTTGTGCACATCTGTATGTATCATTTTCAATGTTTACTAATTAGGTACTTATTTAATTGTTGATCTAAGTATACTATTTTATAAATATTAAACATAAAATGATAAACAAAGATGTGCATAAATACTTCTCCCGCAACATATTATTATAAATTTATGTAATCAGTAATTTCTGTTGAAAGTATAAAATAATGTAGCTTCTGTTTTTTTTTAAATTAAATTTGGCTTCGCTATCTTGTGCATTTAGCCAGTGTCAAGTAATAATACATTGCAAGTGTATTTCGTAAATAACATCACAGACTTTTTCTTGACTTTTAAGTCAAAGTCAAGTAAAAGAGTCAAGGTCTAGTCGTAGTCAAGTTATGCCCTAGTGAAGTTGTAGAAACTAGAACTTCTATTGAAGTTTTGAAGCGTGAATGATTTGCCTACACTTCTGCACTTTTACTAAGTATTTAATAAATAATCGACCAATATTACACATTAACACTCGAAGAATCACAGGCTTTGGAAAATTATACAAAATCAACGCCATTTTTTCACTTTAGCGGCAAAACTCCTTAACTCTTTCTTTTTCTTAAAGTGACATCATTAACATGGTAAATAAAGTCAACAGATGTTATATTTGAAATCATAAATATATTTTATACTTTTTAGAATGATAGGTTACCTCCAAATATGCCATATAGTGCCTCTTAGCTAGGGGGGTACTTAACTAACAGACACCAATTACATAAGTACTAAGTAAGTACGTAAGTAGAAAGGTAGGTACCTACGTAATAGGCATAAGGTATGTCACAAATATATATGTATTAGTTACCTATGTGAGCAAGATAGTAAAGAATACACAATAACATAAACTTGTGTTTGGTTCTGTTTGTGATTGTGTGTGTGATGTGAATGGTTCTGGCACCCACGACACAAGTAATTGAACTGAGTGTTAGTGTATTTTATATGCTCTATCTCTAATTATTATCGTCTAGTTGTTGTGAATTACCGCAACCAGCTCTCGGTAACTTCTAGTTGTCTATGTAGCTAAACAAGAAACCACTGAATATCTTGCTAGTCTTGCTACCTTCAACCGTGTTCGCTGGTGGATGGAAGGGCATCTTAATTCTCGAGTACACTGCATGGGATTAAGAACTAGCTGCATTTGCTGCGTTGTTGCTGCGCCATCTGGAGATGATGGGACTTAAAACAGGATCATGTCTGACGTCTACCAACGTAGTACCTATGCCACGCAAAGAGCCGCAACGTTTCTAATCTAAATAAATAATTAAAACTTCTGAGATATTATAGGTTCATTTTAGCTTAATCTGCTCACAATAAAGATCCTACTTAATATTATAAATCTGAAAGTTTGTGTGTAAGTATGTTTTTTCCTTCTTCACGTTTTAACAGCTGAACGGATTTGAAATTACATAGATTATACCTAGGATTAACACAGGCTACTTTTTAACTTGATAATAGCGGGCGAAGCTGCGGGCACGGCTAGTACGAAATAAGAGAACAAATCATGTGATCTAAATGCCACTTAACTAATATTATATCTGGCATTTAGTGCTATATAGTGTAACAAGTAGTTAATATAGCAAAATGTAAAGCGTTCGTTCCGCTTTTTGTCAGTCGTTCAAGTTTGTCGACCTTGTCGACTGTTAATTATTCGAAATTAACCACACTGATTACTAGAGTGGTACACTTATCCCTACCGAGTTATCCCAACTACTGGTAGGGATAAGTCGAAATTTTCACTTCCTATTTGCTTTTGCTTAAAGGTAATATACCTATATCATACGAATTATAAATATATCGCATCGTTTCCGTATTCGATGTACCTACTGTAAATGGTAGTTAAATTTGCTACATTGCCTGCAACGTAGCGACATCTGGTGTACCTTGATGGAAATACGGAGCTCCAGCGCCATCTGCCCGTAGCTCCACGTTGGTGTTTATCAAAAAATATAGTTCTTTACTGCGTCAATAGAGGGCTCCGTCTGTTTTTTATAGTGTAGGGCAAGGGATGCATTCTCGACCTGAATTTAGGATCTCTGGGAGTCTCATACATTTTCCAGAAGGGATGTATGAGTATATGTAAGTGGGATACAATACAATACTTCATTGTGTATTGTTACATCTTGTGGGATATAGTTTTGTAAAAAGGACATACACGAGTGCCTCAAAAAGCATTTAGGTACCTGTTTTGATAGGTATATTGTATGAGACTGAGGTCTGAAAAGTACTCCTCATAAAATCCTAATTAGGTAGGTACTTACTCGTACATAAGTAGGAGGTAATAGTTACTGCAGGTATCTCAGCTACCTATATATTCTTTTTAATATCTTCCTTTAGATGAGTATCGTTGGAATTCCGTCTATATTCTTCAGAATCTGAATCAGAAATATTTTAGTCATCAGCTATGTAGGTACATCTTCCCACTGAGGTAGGTATATGCAGCATCGTTCAAACAGTTAAAGTTAAAAATGCAGATGTATGTCTTCTTCAGGGTTTTAACTATGACTAATCCTAAACAGATACTATACCGTAGAGTGATAGCTTGCTAGACGAGCTCCAGCTAAGCCATTGTCATGGATTTCATCACAACGTCGGTTCTAGCAATAGCTAAAACTTGTGGTAAGGTTAGATACCGTGATTGCCCGATACCAAACCGACCTCCATTATCACAGAGCTGTCATTGCAAGAAAGCCATATAATTAACAGTACCTGGATGACCGGTTTTTTTTAAACACGGATAAAACGACGTTTTCTAAAAATGAAACCTAGCTAGATCGATGTATTGCCCCCGAAACCCCCTGCATACTAAATTTCATGAAAATCGTTGGAGCCGTTTCCGAGATTCAGATTATATAGGTATATACCTACATACAAGAATTGCTCGTTCAAAGGTATTAGATTGTTATTCTACCTAAAAAGGAGCTATCTATCTAGTAAGTATACCTACCTTGTTTTCGCTGGAATTAAACAGGCGCTATGGTGGCGCGGAGCAGCGAGAGAACACTTCAAGTGAAAAAACAACACGTCTGGAAACCACAAATATTGGAGTGTGATTCGCGGTCTTATCCTGGACCTGCGTGGTGGATGGTAGCCCAATATCTGTTTTCTAGCCGCCCTAGACAACCTTAACTGCATGTGGTGCCCTGCTGGTCAACGACAAGGCTTGCGTGAACCATACCTAATAACATTCCTAATGAGGGTCGATGTCGACCGACGGTCATACAAACTCTTGCAAAACGTATTAAAACAGATTTACAAGTGAGTTAGTAGGCACCTACTATGTGGTTACCCAGAGGGAGGACAAGAAGATGACCTACTGATCTGTTTGTTTTTGCTTATTATCTATGAGATCTGTAGCATTTATAGGAGATTTCCGCAAATAAAAATACAAATAACATTGAAATGTGTAAAATTATTTAATGTATCATAAATCATAATAAAATTGTCACAACAAGTAATTGCCACGAGCCTACCTTACACAATTATACCGCTTACGAAACAAACTACGTATCTATTCACTTATCCAAAACTTAAGTTACTTAGTCGACTTAACGTTACATCACATGTAGAACGAGATATTTTAATAATATAAGTAACAATGGCCGAAATGTTATTTTCCACCTTGCTCCGATCTCTCAACATTCGCGAAACTGTATGAATAATGCGATCTTGAGGCAGACTTTAATTTTGAGATCATTACATAAGTATTAAAAGGGTGGACTTTTCTAATCAATTCTTAGCTGCCAATAAGTAGAAATATTTTATGTTTTTTACAATGAGGATGCAACAAACAATTGCTTTTGTCAATTTTTTTGAGAACACAGAGCCATTTGTTGGAAAAACTTTGGGTAATCTTAATTTTGACATGTAACGGAGACCTCTGGCGGAAAAGCTTTGTCTAATCTTCCCTTCGATAGGGAAGATCAGGCAAATGGACATAGGTACTGTTAAACAAATAGAGTCATGAGTTTACTTGATGGTAGACTCATAAATATATTTGTTTAACAGTACCTATGTCAGTACCCATGCCAAATGTCAAATAAATCGAATTGAGTCAAAGAAAAAGGTTTGACAACAGTTTTGTCAACAAGCTCTGCCACATTTACCTAGGTAAGTAGGTACAGTTACGATAATAGGGTCAAAGCCAAACGATTAAGGAAAAACGTGGTTAATTAATATCCAGGGGGCTGATCCCCTAGCCAAAAATTAACGCTTCTAGACAATTCTATCAATAGAAACACTATCACAGATCTTAACGTGACAAGTAATACAAGCTTGGTTTTTGGCTAGAGCGGTCAGTACAGGTAACTTCTAGGTATTACAACTACACTAATGAAGACAGAATAAAATAGCAGAACAGAGTCTGGCAAAGTTAACTCTGCAGTGATTTAAAATTTGTACAATTTAAAATGTTGTATATGGCAATACTGTGCATACTTACTACAAAAAACGGACGATACTTATTTTTATTTTATTAGAAAACTTTTATGTTTTATATCCAATTTTATAAATAAAAAATCTGATTATCATCACTCTATAGAATACGACCCAATCATAATTAATAACCAGCAAAAACAGCGCTCGTCAAAAATATTAAAACTTGAATCAACTTTGTGGCATTTGAAATTCTCATTATTTAAGATTAATTAATTATTTAAGTCCAACTATTATTTTTGACAAGTTATCTTTACCTATAAAACAATAATATCATTGATTAGACACCACCTCAAAACATTTGCATAAATTGATTAGGATCAACTCAAGTGCACCACATTACTCAAGATAAACCCTAAGATCGCGCTATACATACAGGCCTTTCTTCTCACCTTATATACAAACACATGTAGAGGAAACTCGAACATATTATAATTATATAATATAATTAAGATTTTATAATATCAGTTCTAATGTATTGGTATATTTTATGGATAATATTATAGATTATTATTATGCATAAATATTATTACAAAGTAATACAAAGTTATTAAAACTGCAATTCGACAACAGTATTATACAATCTTGTAAACTCTGATAGTAGGTATAATAATAGAGATTATCAAAAAGACGTAGTATACAGTTGGCAAATAGTGCTCCTTACTTGAATAAAAAGCAATAAGACATTCACAAACGAAACACAATTGGAATTCGTAACTTTTGATAGATGTTATCAAACATTAATAATTATAATATAATAATAATTATAATAATAATTACAAATTTAAAAAGTGTCAACAATACTGGCTGCGTTTTCACATTGAATAGCGATACTAATATTTTGTGCCAAATAAGAACCTGCATTCTGGTCACTTATTGCCTCGACCATACATTTGCTCACACTCAACCCAACATATATTTCTGAAAATTTCGTGTGCACCTATTCCCCACGGACCCAAAGTTTCTAACCCAGACGGTACCTACATACTTATAACCTCTATCAAGGTAGGAATATTGGCGGTTGAGGTTTTATGCTATTGCTGCTAGCCGGAACACTAGTGTCTGGAAAGAGACGGCACAGCTTTAGTGTATCTGCACAAGTTGCATGCCACAGTAAGGGCCATCCCATCTTCCAAGGAATCAGGGTCATTCTATCAGGCCTCTTGCCGTCATCACGCAGCAGTCCGTTTGATTATAGGAAAAAGCGGGCAAATTTGTAGCAGTTTTAACAACATTTTTGAGTGATATTTGTTTTATTCTCCCACTTTTGTAACATATGATATTCTCTTTAATACAATTTGTAAATATTCTATAAAATACCGATAACATTCGAATTAATTTGTTCGATATTCAGTTATTATATTTATACCAATTTTATTAGGCAATCGTTGTGGTTTTCATCTCTTGGTAAGCGATTGAGCTGGCTAGCGTTCGGCACAGCATGCACAGCATTTCATTTTTTACACCCGAGTGTGTAGTAATTAATGTACACCTGAGAGTCAAGTACCTATTCTGAAATTTATTACCACAGATATTAGTAAACATTACGAAAAGTAATATAACATTACATTTATATACAGTTCTTCATATCTACTCAGTAGGTACCTATTTTCTCGTTAATTTCTCTCAGCGGGAATTGCAATAATCCAAAATTTTAACGTCTTTCATTGAGTTTAATTCCCGATGGAACTCGAATACAACAGTTAAAGTTACATGAAATACTTTATTAGTTTCAGATAGACTAACTTTATCAGACTAGCTAATATCAAAATTTACCTATGTTTGTATGTTTTAGCCACTCGTTAATTTGGTTAGATTAGATAGATATAGGAGCATATAGCTAATTATTTTTGTACCTTAATGTAATGTTAGGTAGGTACCTATATAACGAACGATACGTATAGATTACAAGTGATTCGTTTGTGAACGCTCACAATTGACATAAGTTCCCTCTTCATCGACGAGAGCGGAGCGAGGTGCACGGCTTCTCCGCGTATCTTATCTCTTGTTCTTGTTCTTCATGGTGAGACGCCGCCAGAAGCTAGTCTTTTCAGCTGGTGGCTGCTCCTCCCTCGCCTCCTCACCCCGCGTCTCGCCCCGCAGCATATCTAAGAACGTAGGATCGTTCTTCTTCACATTTTTCTCGATTTTCACAGCTTCAGCGCTGAGCTCCGCCTTCAGCTTCTCAGGGCTCGTGTTCTCGACCTTAAACTCGTTAGGGTCTTCAACGAACGCCTGCTGAAGGTCCCGCATTATCTTTTTCCTAATAGTCTTCTTCATACTGAGGTGTCTCTCTAGAGTCTTCACGTCGCCATTGCCATACGAGCGGAAGTCGTCCTTTTTCTTTCTGTTTTTGTTAGTCTTAGCGTCATTTTCGTCGATGCTCTTTGTTTCGTACTGCTGGTTGAGGCCAAAGATGTCCCGGAGGTGGGGGATGGCGCGCTCGGAAGTCATCGTTACCGGTGACGTCGTTTGATGAGATCACATACACCTCATCGTGAGATCTGAAATCGAAAACGGAGAAATTGAGTGGCTTGGCAAAAAACTGGCGTGGATTGGGGCCTATTATATTAATTTTCTAATGATACGTTGCGCGTGTCAATTGTCCGTCGTTTACTTGTGATTATTGGAAACCCGTGCGAATTGGAGACAGAAAACAATAGCACTTGTTCCTTTCTAGTTTGAGAGTGATAAATCATTGGTAGATTTTGTCGTAAGATATGCTCTCGTAGAGAATGTTGGGTGAAAGAGTGGCACAAATATCTGTGGTGTTACAATGTCGATGAAAGATCGGCCGTGTCTAACTGTAACATAAGTGTAACGCGCTGTCAGTGACTGATATAATAACTTCCCTTGTGTTACGGCTATGAGCGGCGTCTAGAAAAAATATGGCTGCTTAGAGCAAGGTACCGTTATCTTGAGGAAGTATACTTGACGAAGCAAGTACTTATTAGATCTTCGGAGCTTTAAGTTGTAATTTCCTTCAGTTAGAGGATAAGAAAAATTAATATAATTTTTAAGATCTAATTGCCTTGCATTAAATAACTAAGATAATTATTATTTATGTGTATTTTAGTACGAACTGTAGACAAAAATACTCTCTATTTTTTACTAAAATCTGATCTACCAAAGGCTATCGCTACCTATCTGCTGGCGGCTGTACCTTTGAGCTGCAATTAATGGGTATAAATCACAATAGAAAACGACAATATTAACTAAGTTTAATATAAAACCTGTGAAATATAATTACTAAAGTATAGGACGGTGCTGGATAATAATAGAGACACAGGCATTAGTAAAAACCTTAGTAGGTAAGTACTTCGCTGGGGAGAAAATATGTTTTCTCATAATCCAACTAATATAAAAAAATGCGAATTGTGTGTAAGTATGTTTGTTCTCTCTTTACGCTTTAACGGCTGTACGGATTTGAATGAAATGACAAAAAACACACAGGCTACTTTTTAACTTGATAATAGCGGACGAAGCCGCGGAGAACGGCTAGTGATTCATACTGGGATATAACTTACTTGGGATGAATATGGCATAAATCGATATTTTCTATAGCCCCTAAATTTCTCCATAAAATCTAAAACAATTGAGCAACTACTGAACTGTTAAATAAACCACAATACCACTTTTATCTATTATTCTTCGAAATTTGAATGACACTAACTGCTGTCAAGCACAAAAACTAGTCTAACTTGTAAGTACCTACTCCAATGTTCTGTGGTCTAGATTCTGTTTCGGCCCGCTGCAGTCGAAAGTGATGAAAGTGTTTCGGACAAGAAGATTTATAACTCGTGTTGATGTGGAGAATGGATTGATAGTCTTTGTTATACTGGAATTTGAAACGGCTTTCTTCGACTTCGCCGTCTTTGTCTCCAAAACCCTTCATTGTCACATTTTACGATCAAACAATAATAACATTTATTAGCAAAGCTTAAAAAATCGACTTCACCGCTTTATCTTCGGAACCTTGATCAGATTAAATAACTCAAAATCTACTAATCAGATCTTGATCAAATTTAAATGGGACGAATAGTTAGGCAACAGCTTTCAAATAAATAAAAAAACTAAATCGGTTACACAGGTTAAACCTTGATCAGATTTAATGTATTGCACACGCATTATTGACGATAACTCAAAAATAAAGAGATCAGATCTTGATCAAATTTCAACGGGACCACATGAAAAGCACCGGCTTTCAATTAAAAATAATCATCAAAATCAGTTCACAACGAAAGAAGTTATGAGGTAACTTTTGAAGTCGGTCAAAAACGAGAACATCGTCAAAGTAGTCCACAGAATACGCATTATTGACGATATCATAAGAACTACTGATCAAATCTCGATCAAATTTATATGGGACTAATTTGAAAGCAACATCTTTATAACTAAAAAATACATTTTGAAATCTGTTCACGTGGAAAGAAGTTATGAGGTAAAACACATAAAAAAAATCATTCGACTGAGTACCTCCTCCTTTTTTGGAAGTCGGTAAAAAACAAAATGATTTAATGACTAATTGTCAATTTGTGAAACCATCACGAAAATAGTTGCAAGAAACCTGATAAAAAGCAATTTGTGAATAGTATTTTTTGGCAAGTTTCTTCCAATATATCCGCTTGATGAAGCCAATGTTTTTATAGTACCTATTACAGAAAACGTTTAGTCATATTTTAATAATCATAATCATAATTCATTTATCGCATAGAATGTAGGTTATGTAGGTTGATAATACAAGCTGTTAAATTAATGATAATTCTCATACAATCTACCCTTTATACATGGGTGTGCAACGTCATAACATGTTTCTGCTATTTAGTTTTTAAATATAACAAAGTTTACAATGCCATTTGAGTAAAAAAATATTATCATGTCAATTATTTTTTATTATTATTAATTATAATTCTTGCTATGTGAATAAAATAAATTATAATGATATCAGTAAAAATTACATAAACACATTAAGTAAAATCCCTGTTCAATGATCAATACGAATAATGACGGGGTTGGGTGAAAAAAAAAGTTCTTGACTTCGTGTCTCCTAGATGGCGCCATATTCAATTTAATGTGACGTCACATAACCTATAACCAGCGGACAAATAAGCTTACAACGACACCTCATTTGTCAAATTATGATAATTCGTTTAGAAGTTATGAGAGAACAGATGAACACATAGGTATACACATATCAGTCAAAAACTTAGCCCTCCCTTTTGAAGCGCAGAAAACTTTCTACTTTAGCGTCGGACTAAAACACAACGGTTTTTCTCTCCAGGCACTCTAGCAGACGCCAAAAGATTGCATTTATGCAGCATTTAGTCACAGATAAAAGCAGTTCGTATTTAGTGCTCAGACGTATGTTAAACGCATTAAGCATTGGTTCATAAAGCAGCATAATACAGTACATACGAGTAGCTTTTAAATTCAGCAAAGCATGAAGTATTCTTGGCAAAGCATTTAATTTATTTCACACTTTGCTTGAAAGGCTTTGTTTTCCGTCTAAATTATTCTTGGGAGTTTTAACGCGAAAGCAAAAAATTACATTTTTGATTTTGTATTTTTACCAAAATTTGTGATTCTGTCAGTGTTAATGTGTAATAATTGGATATTTAATAGTTCTTGAAATTGCATGAACGTTTTTCAATATTGTATGATATGCCTACACTTATCCACATTTACCTACTGAGTATTAACAGTTAATAATCCACCATTATTACAACACTTGAAGATATTACAGGACTTGCAAAATTTTACAAAATCATCCACGCCGTTTTTTCTCTTTCGCGGCAAAACCCAAAATTGTTTGTGCTTTACTTCTTGCCCCTTAGATAGCGCCATATTTAATGTGACGTCACATAACCTATAACCAGCGGACAAACAAGGCGCTTCCAACGACACCTCATTTGTCAAATTACAATAAGTCGTTTAGAAGTTATGAGGGAACAGCTGAACATACATACATATACCGGTCAATAACGTAACCCTTTCTTCGCCGTAGTCGGGTTATAAAATTTGTATTCAGATTGCATATGTGTTTATCTTGCAACATGGCAAGTTGATCGTAAAGTCATTAGAGGTAGACAAGTTCAAGGTCTACATCATAAAATTGGCGTAAGAGCTATAAATAATCATTGGCAATTTGATATGGTTATAGCATAACAATCATAGTTCTAAACTTTTATATCCAAATATAGTTTATTAATTCTGGGATTTGAGACGGTAATTTTTTTTTTTATTTTGGCTCCGCAATCTTGTGAATTTAGTCAGTGTCAAGTAATTAATATTACTCAAGTATAATTAAGTATTTCATAAATTTAGTCCTAGTCACAAGTCACAGTGAAGTAAAAGATTTATGGTCCAGTCATAGTCATGTCAAGTCGACTACTTCATCACTTACTTGAATTGCCCGTTGGCTCAGTTGGATGAGCGTGTGATTGTGTGTGAGATATGTGAATGTTTCCGGCACCCACAACACAAGTCAAGTCTAAGTGTGGGGCTGTGAGTGTGAAGGCGTTTATGTTTATGTTTACTTATGTAAGGTTTTATGAAACCTCGGATAAAATTTATATGCTTGGAGCGAGCCACCCCGACGACGACGACGACGGGAGGTCGCGCTGTGCCATTTTTTAGACTGTGGCGTGGAGAAGATTTTTAGCGGGAACGACTCGGAAAAAGGGCAGACGTTTTGATGGAGAAGATGTTTTTGGAGGGAATTTTCGCATCCGTAATGTACTTGATTAACTAACGCAGGGTGATAAAATTAATTGTAACGGGCTAAAGTTACTGTTTCTAATGGTTGAATAATATATTTTTGGATGTTTAAAACAGTGAGGTACGTCATCCTTGTTTGTTTGACGTGCCTCCAATTTGCTCAAAGCGTTTCGCTTCTACGTTTATCATCCCCCATTTGTTCCCCAAACGGTATAACCTGGAAGTCTTCAAGTCAAGACTGTATACTTCTAAGCAAGCATGCTATATCTTCGGCCGCATTTTCACTTTCTATCAGGTGAGATAGTAGTCAAATGCTTGCCTATCAAGCATAAAAAAAGTGTTTGGTTTTAATCTAACAGGTGAGATACAAGTTGTGTAATGTCGTTGTAGACGTGTAAACGCGCCAGCTAGGTATAACATATATAAATAAAAACTCTTAAATAAGAAGTAAGTGCCAACTCATATGGCATTTGAATAGTTCTGTTTAATTTCAATCACGGTTTCCCGCCTCGTAAGATAAGTAGAAGCCATAACAGCTGACATTAACATTGGGGGTCAGCGCACTTTGGCCGCACATGATCGCAGCCATGTTGTTTTGTTTGATGACGTCAAGCATCCAACAGCTACGTTTGTTTCTTTTCAAATTTAGAATATAATTAACACAGAGCATTATAAGCAGTTTCTATATTTAGTAACATGATGAGTTTTTGAAAAAAGCGCGGGAAACGTCGAAATAGGCGGTCGTGTTTTTTTTCGCCCTCATTAAAATTTTCATTTTAAATATTAATTAAGGATCAGTGGAGTATTAAACTGTAATTAATATTACTAGTAAGTGTATATATTATAGAAATACGTGTACATATTAACTAGATTCGGTAAGTTTTTGCGATTTTAATATGAATGAACCGCCCGACCTGCAGGATCCGGGGGGCATGCCCCCCCCGGCATCCAATTATGTGACGGTAGTCACAAATAATAATATTATTAATAATGAATCAAGCATGGACACGGATGGGTCGAGCACCCAGCATCCTAATCGGAAAAGAAGCCGGCTAAGTAAGATCTGTAAAACTTGCAATCGCAAGAAAAGGAAGCACGCTCGAGCAGTAGATGGTAAAACTGGTTGTCTTTGTACTGACAGCGATAATAGCGAAAATAATAATTTGAACGTTAATCCTAACTCCAACAATAGTTTAGAATCTTCTATTGCCCCCCAAATAGCACAGACACCCAGCTCCGGTCCAGGTCCCCAAGGTTCCCCAAATAACTCATTTACACCCGTTGCTCGAACCTTATACGAAATAACCGACACAGCACCGTACATTATACACGTACAACGCGTAACCAGCGCACCTGATGATGCCTCCACACTTCACCCAGTCACGTTTGGTAAGTTTTTGAAACGAAACGCTTTTAAAAATATTGTCAATGGTTCTGTGAAAAGAATCGGTAGGAACCGAATTGCTCTTGCATTTTCGGAGCTTGACGATGCCAATCTATTTATCTCAAGTAAGAGTTTGCCGGAAAATAGCCTACGTGCATTTATTCCTTCATATAATGTAACACGCATGGGTCTGGTTCGTGGTGTGCCATCGGAATGGTCACCCGAAGAGATTTTGGAGAATGTATCGGTCCCTGAATGCTGCGGAAAGATTTTAAAACTGAGAAGAATTAATTTTAAAACTATAATTGAGGGCTCCCCTGTGTGGAAACCCACGCAAACTATTGTATTGACGTTTGACGGTCAGGTTCTTCCTAAGAGAATATTTTTGTGTTACAATGCATTACCGGTTGATCTATACACATACCCTACCATCCAATGCTTCAAGTGCTGCCGTTTCGGTCACACAAAACTTCAATGTCGTGCAAAGCCCCGGTGTTACAAGTGTGGAAATGACCATACTGGTGATAGTTGTGATATAGACGAAGAAGACGTTACATGTTGCATGTGCTCAGGCAATCATTACGCGATTAGTAAATCATGTCCTGAACTAAACCGTCAAAGGCAAATTAAGATAGCTATGGCTGAAAACAGTATCTCGTATGGCGAAGCATCCAAATTATTCCCTCCTGTAGTTAAATCATATGCTGACATAGTAAATTCGGCTCCTCAAGCTCACATAAACCATAATACTCACCCACCTTCACCGTCTACCCATAATGTTCACCAACCACACACTTCTTACAAAAAAACAGTGTACGCAAACCGTCGCCTACCACCAAAACTAGAAAAAGGATATGACCAAGCAGCTCATAAAAGAATAATTAACGAATTCAATATTCCTACTCCCCGAAACGGTTGTGCTCTAGACAATAACAAAAAAGCCAACGCCCTTTTGATGTCTACAACTGACATCATACAAATTCTCATTGACACTTTAACTAATTCAAACATTTCTATACCGTCCAACGTTGCCCCCATACTCAATATGTTTAAAGTCCATAAAGCCATTAAAAATGGCAGTCCTCAACAAAATAATACAGTGGAACTGCAGAAGCGCAGTTTCTAAAAAAAACGATATTATATATCTCATAAACAAGTATAAAGCTTGTTTATTTGCGCTCTCGGAGACTTGGTTAAAACCAAGCTCCATTTTCAAAATACCCAGATTTTCATGTTTGAGAGATGATAGATCTGATGGGTATGGCGGCGCCGCTTTACTTATTAGGAATACCATCTCTTTCTCTTCTTTACCTCTACCCGTGTATAATGATTTTTCTGTAGTAGCAGCACAAATTAATAACGTTTGTGTTGTTTCTATTTATATTCCTTCTCCTTCTTCTGTCACTTTTCAACACCTTAATGATCTAATAGCTCTTCTTCCGAAACCATTTATACTTCTTGGAGATTTTAATTGTCATCATATTTCTTGGGGATGCTCTATCTCTACATATTGTGGAGAAATGCTCATTGACTTAATAGATTCTTACAACCTATGCATAATAAACTCCGGCTCTCCAACTCGACGTACAGCTCCTACAGAAAATATCAGTGCTATCGATCTCTCAATTTGTTCTGCAAATTTAGCTTCTTGTTTAACATGGCAAACATTACATTCCACCTTCGGAAGTGATCATTACCCAATAACTATTTCAATTCCATCTAAGACTAATAATAATCCTCCAAAACAACCCCGGTTAAAGTATAAACTCCATAACACCAAATTATGGGATACATTTAAAACTTCCGTTCAAAATAAGATTCAAAGACTTCCAAATGTTACACATGGGGTGACTCAGTGTGCAGATTCTTTTACAGAAGCAATTAAACAAGCTGCAGATGAAACGTTTCCCATTAAAAACACAGGTTCACATGTAATCCCTTCTCCGCCGTGGTGGGATAGAGAATGTACCGAGGCCGTAAATAAGAGAAAAGAAGCTGAATTGCAGTATAATAATGATATGTCGGACGAAAACTTTGCTAAGTTGACTGAGTTAATAACTCAAACCAAGAAATATCTTAAAAATAAAAAGTTTCAGGGATGGAGAAATTTCTGCTTATCTATTTCTCCTAATATAAACCCATCCACTGTATGGAAAAATATTAGAAGATTTAGAAACGGCATGAATGATTCTAATACACCATCTTTACCTTTTGAGCTTAGCAGTTTATTTCTTGATCGACTGGCACCACCTACAGTTCCACATGAAGATATTATATCTCATAATATCACCCCCCCTCTGAAATTAACTTTTAATCCATCTTCCCCAAACTCTCTATTTACCATTGAAGAATTACAAGGAGTCCTGTCTACAGTAAAAGATTCTTCCCCCGGAGAAGATGGAATTCCATATTCATTTCTAGCTAATTTGAATCAACCATCTTTATTATATTACTTGGATTTGATAAACTCAGTAATGTTTTCTGGACATGTCCCTTCATCTTGGAAAACTCAAATCATAATACCTATTCTTAAACCAGGTAAGTCATCGGCTGAAGTCTCCTCGTATCGCCCGATTGCTTTATCGTCAGTTATAACCAAAATTGCTGAAAACCTCATTAAAAATCGACTAGAATGGTTTATTGAAAATGGTAGGATGTTTCCAGAGTCTCAATCAGGTTTCCGAAAAGGTCGGAGTACATTGGATGGTGTCGGCACTCTTATCACAGACATAAGAATCGCGTTTAGTAGTAATAGATCTGTTTTAGCAGTATTTCTCGATTTGGAATCAGCATATGATAATGTTATACTTCATATCTTAAAACAAAAACTTGAAAAACTTAAAGTACCGGAGGTTCTCTCGTACTTTATAATAAATCTTTTATCAGGAAGAACGATAAAATTAGACCAATCACGTGACCAATCGCGAGTTGTATGGAAAGGTCTCCCACAAGGATCAGTGTTGAGCCCCATACTTTTTAATATATATTCTTATGATTTGGAATCTTCCTTAGGGAATTCAGCTAAAATTCTCCAATATGCCGATGACATAGTACTTTACTGCGAAAACAAATCTATTACTAACTCATGTGAACAAATTTCAAACTCCTTAAATTACTTAAAAATTTGGATGGATAAAAACGGTTTACACATTTGTCCACATAAAAGTTCCACAGTGCTGTTTACACGTCAGCGGTTGCCTTATCCAATTTCTATAGATTTTGATAATGGTTCTATACCAAATAAGAATCACGTTAAGTTTTTAGGAGTTTATTTAGATTCAAAACTAACAGGCATTGCACATTGTGAATACGTTACGACTAAATGTGAAAAACTCCTAAATTTGTTAAGATGCCTTGCAGGAGTTTGGTGGGGTGCTCATCCATTTTCTTTGAAGCTCCTCTACAATGCCCTAGTGCGAAGTGTTCTGGATTACGGAACGTTTTTACTGGAGCCTTGTGGTGTTGCGGGCCTTAGAAAACTTGATGGTATCCAATCTAAAGCCTTAAGGATAATATCTGGAGCCATGAAATCTAGCCCAATAAATGCATTACAAGTTGAATGCGTTGAACCACCCCTTTACCTGAGACGTCAATATCTCTCTGACCGAATGTTTTTCCGTATTCTGCAATTCTCGAATAGTTATTTAATTTCAAAACTGGAAGCTTTGTCGTATCTCACAGAATCATCACAATATTGGAACTCCAAACAAATCCCATGCTTAGTTAAAAGTTTCAACAGATTTAAAACACTTCATGCACCAACTCATCGATCTCCAACCCTTGATCTGTTTAGATGTGAATTTGAGGCTCTTATAAATCCTCTACCAGTTTTCCTAAATTTGAATATTGATAGACATACATATAACGCAAATGCATACTTCATATCGACTGTACAAGAAAACTGGCCAAATTGGCACCATGTTTATACAGATGCCTCTAAACGTTCGCCAGAGGACTTTGTAGGCGTTGGTATTTATCATTCTCAATTTAACATAGTACAAAAAATTAAATGCCCCTCTGAGATGTCCGTGTTCACGGGAGAATGTTTAGGCATCGTCAAAGCTATCGAATATGTCTTATTATTCAAACTTAAAAAAGCTTTAATTGTAAGTGACTCAATGAGTGCATTACAGGCTTTAATGAGATATCCTTTTAGATCCAAACCGCATTTCCCGCTTATTGTAGAAGCTCGACATAAATTTTATCAATGCGTTTTAAAAGGTTTTTTGATTAATTTTGTATGGGTTCCTAGTCATCGTGGTATTAAGGGCAATGACAGAGCTGATAAACTTGCCAACGAGGCCGTGGTATGTGGAGATAAACATCCGTTTAAAAATTACCCCCATGATTTGGCTGCACTTCCCGGATTTTATCTCCAAGAATCTTGGGACAGAGTCTGGGAATGCAGTAGTCAGTTCAAAGGAAAACATTACTTCGACATACAGCCCAAAATTCGTAAAAAGCCATGGTTTTCTGCCATAAAATTAAGTAAAATTGTAACATCTACTTTGATAAGAGCGCGCATAGGACATACAACGTGTCCCGCTCACCTTGCGAGGTTTCGAATACTCCCGAATTCAAATTGTGAATGTGGTCACGATTATGGAGACCTGGACCACATATTCTTTTCATGCCCTAAATTTGACCGTGCTTCCTTATACAGTAATCTTATATCCCTCCGTGTCCATCTTCCTATAAATTTAAAATCACTTCTTCACTCTTCTGATCCACATATCTACACATTACTATCTGATTTTATTACCTCTAATAATATTAAATTGTAAATATTCAAATGTATATTCATGTAAATATAATTATTTCAGTATTGTTTTTCTGTTATAGTTCACAGTACTAATATATCTATATTCCCTGATCCAATTCTTTAACTTAATATTTAATAATAAATTATAGTTTCACGCGATACGTTTCCCTACCTTTAATCTTAAAATAAAATACATTAAACTATATGAAACAAGAAGCTCTTCGATACTTAGCCAAAACTATGAAAACTACTTTTATATTTTGAAGAAGACCATTTGGACTACAACTTCAAGAAAACGACAAGATGTGAAAATTTTCATGAAAACTCGACACTGGCCATGCACAAGACGTGCGGAGCCAATTCTCCCGATAAAGGGAGAAAGAAAAAAAAAAAAAAAAAAAAACATGATGAGTTTTGGCGCGTAAGTGAAAAATTGCGTTTTTGATTTTGTATTATTTTGCTAATCTTGTCGAATGTAATAATGATTAATTATAAGCACGTTGATGTAATAGTAAATACTAATCATACAACGTTGACCTTTTTAATGTCGGTAATAAACATGAAAATAGATGGCACCTTTGATCAGAAACAAACACATTGCACGCTAAGTTTGAAATTAAAAAATAGATTATTAGTATCCAATAGTGGTATTTTGTATAAATGAGCATATATTTAGCTGCTACAAACTCCTTCCTCTATTACATTTCGACTCGGCTTAAGCATATATACCTTGACCATTATTACAGTTCTAACGTTTTTATTCTATGGCTTTGAGAGCTGACATAGCTGACAGTCGTTTATTAACCACAATGACCTACAAAACAACGCTATTATTCACTATTCCACAATGATACTATGCAATTAACTGCACAGAGCAACGGAATATTACATAGTCGGAGTAGATTTCAGTACGCTATAGCCTCAGTATCTAATATATCCATCAAGCCTCTGGTTGACTGACTGACAATCAACGCTCAGTCTGCGAGCTGAAGACCTCGTTGAAGATCTTCACCATTTTGAAAAATGTCCTGAAATTGAATCAATAAAAAAAAATCTAAACTATTATCGAACCTGCTCACAAAATTTCACGAGAATCGGTTGAGAAATGCGACTTGTGGAGGAGAACAACCGGAAATCCGCCGGACATACGAAAGGAATTTTTGCCCAAGCTGAAACGGAGAAGCTTCGCTCCCACTACAGTCAATAAAAATAAATGTTTATTTATTAGTTCGTATTTTATACGCTGTTATTTCGTTCACCAGAATGACGTCAAACTTAGTCCAAAAAAAATTTAAATGTTGCTTCTTATAATTTCGGACAAGATTAGGTTTGTCGTATTTGTTAAAGTACTAGGCAAACATAAACATGAAATGTGCCATAATTAAGTTATTACGTTTATGTTTATTAAGTACTGGGTAACCATAAACGTGAAAGAGGTAAAACACTTTTTTTTTACGAGGCTTTATAACACATGCCTGTTACAACAAGTACCTAATTCATAATTATGACTTCTACAATTAAAAACAATATATAGACCACCGAGCTTATGTACCTCAAGTGCTCAAGCCCACTACCAGAGCGCAGCATTCCTATCATATTCTTCAATTATATTAAGTACCTTCTACGATGGATATTTTCTTACTTTGCGGAGAAACCTGACTTACATATTCGACTCCGTTTCGCCGAATTTTGAACAAACCTAAAAATTTTAGTACCTACATTTGAATGGGAAATTACAGACTACATATTTTTAAATTATTTGTGTCTAGATCTGGTATAATACCTATTAGTACTCGTACTACTACATTCCATCGTGATGCATATTAAAATTATATATATTATTAGATATATATAGGTACTTACTTACACTGTAGTCATCATTGGAAAGAACAGATAACCTTTTTAAATACAAGTTCGAAATAAAAATCCTACTGATATTATAAATGCAAACGTTTGTGAGTGTGTGTGTGAATGTTTGTTACCAAGTAGATACGTTCCGGAGTAACACCGGAATACCAATAAGTTTAGATGCCGGAATAACACATAGGCTACTTTTTAACTTAATAAACGCGGGCGACGCCGCGGAGCACGGCTAGTATTTAATATTTGGCCACGAATTAAATAATATTGAGCATACAATTACTTATCAACATGAATCATGATATTAACAGATATGTAGTCATTCAGGATAATCAGCAGCCCGTAGTAATCCTGAGCATTCGTGGGTATAAGCTATAAGGGTTGTCCATTTCAAAACACAAACTTATTTAATATTTAAACTTTCGCGATTCGAATACATAGTTAAGGTAATATCTCGGGACTTAATCGCGCTAAAAAACTAGTTTTTATAAGTAGTCGATTAAGTCCCGAGACATTACCTAAACAAACTTATGTGGTGACAAAGTATTGTATACAGTTAAATTTCTTACATAACTTTGTAATTACGTAGATAAAATAAAATTATTATTTCAAACAATTATAAAAAGTAACTGGAATGGATGAGAAGAGCCGAAGATCGGGCTCAGCGTTCATTAGGAGAGCCCTATGTCCAGCAGTGGACAAAAATAGGTTAAATGATAATAAGCTAAGCCCAAGTATGTACCTATTAAAAAAAAAAGTGCTGCAAGAGCTAGACAATGGACCCAGTCCAGTGGTAGATTCAGGATTGTCGTTTGGGAGTAGCTTGATCCAGCTGAGGGGTAGATTGCCGCCGCTGTAGCAATAATTAGCACAAGACAATAATTATTAGTCATGTAGGAATTCAGATGATTTTGAGGAGAGGGGGTTGGCCTCAAAGAATCTGCCACTGAGACCGAAAGCCTATCAGAAAAGTGCTGCAAGAGCTAAACAATGGGCTTAGTCCAGTGGTAGATTCAGGATTGTCGTTTGGGAGTGGCTTGACCCAGCTGAGGGGTAGATTGCCGCCGCTGTAGCAATAATTAGCACAAGAAAATAATTATTTATTTGTCACGGAAGAACTCAGATGATTTTGAGGAGAGTGGGTTGGCCTCAAAGAATCTGCCACTGAGACCGAAAGCCTATCAGAATCTGACGGATCTTGGGAAGACTGTCATGATGCAGGTCACTTTTGTCATAAAGATTGTAAACTTTGCAAAAGAGGGATATAAGCGCTAAGAGCTGTTACTAGCGGAGTTATTTTATGTCGAGGATATCGGTATGGCACTCGATTTTCTTAACTATCTTTAGTTTGCTAACAAAGCAATGAATATCAAACGATCAAACGATCAAACGAATTCACACTCACAGCCCCACACTAAGTTCAAAGACTTGTATCGTGGGTGCCGGAAACATTAACATCATACACACACACACACATTACACCCAGAACCAGAAGCACAAATTCCTTTCCAAGGGATATTTGTGCTTCTGGTTCTGGGTGTAATGTATGTGTGTAATGTGTGTGAGCATTACACCCAGAACCAGAAGCACAAATATCCCTTGGAAAGGAATTTGTGCTCCTGCCGGGAATCGAACCCAGGACCCACGGCGCAGAGGGCGGACACTTGTCCACTACGCCAACTGGGTCGTCAGTCAATATACGTTAATAGTTACTACTCTGTGGCTCAGGGAGACTTGGAGGCAGTGACACGGTTGTAAGGCGGTTATGCCGGATCAGAGCAACTAGGGCACAGCCCGCTCGTTGCTTGATACGGTCCGAAGAGCTGACGAAATTGGTCGTTGTTTTGTGTAAAACACTCATTTGTGGAACAAGACTACCTACTGTTACAATTGTGTACTTGAGAGCCAATATTTTAAGTAAATGTAATTAATATACATACTATATGCGGCCCCGACAGATGGCTACATTCTAAGAATCTTAACCATGCTAGGATCTACCTAAACACACAAAAAAAATCATGAAAATCGGTCCAGCGCTTTAGGAGGCGTTCAGTCACACACACACGTACAGAATAATTATATATACATGTATAAATATTGTCTGTACTTGAGTGCCTATATTTTGAAGAAATGTAATTAGTATACATACACTTACAAATAGTTTATTTGGCTTGATTTTGTACGTAGAAATGAATTGAAATTGGAACTGCCCGCTGGAGCAGTTGGGTGCGCGTTAGTCTTCTAAACGACGGGTACCGAGTACGTTTCCCGGCGGGGATACAAGTTTTCTCCCCAAAGGAAATTTGTGTTTTTTGTTCTGGGTTGTTATTATGTGTGTGAACTTATTGTAAGGGTGAATGAAAAAATCTAAAAGTAATAAAGTGAATAAGGAAATGGAGGAGCTAAAAATAACATGAATTTATTAAATTTTACTATCACTAATAACTACTATAGACTATAGGTACATCTTCCTCCTCGGGGAAGTTGAATTATTCGAGGTATTGTCTTAAATACAGCAAGCTGAGAGCAAAGAGTAACTTTTGTATAGTAATGTAACAGAATACAGAATTTAACATGTCCTAGAAACTTACAATACCTAAGTCTAGATATGCCAAGTCAGACTTCGTTCCGCCAATAAGGTTTTGTTCTAGTATAACGCTTTAATTTGCCGTTTGACCAACTTTTACCCTGAGATAAAGAACTAGAAACGGTATATGATACAATGAGGAGAAAAACATTTTTATCATATGTAACATAGTCAAGCATTTGACCAACATCTCATTTGATGGAAGGTGAAGATGCGGCCGATGCTTGCCTAGAAGATACCTATTCACTCTAAACTTAAAGACTCCCAGATTATACATTTGCATAGTCCATATTATTTTTAACCGAATTAAAAGAATGAGGAGGTTGCAATTCGTCGAAATCTTTTTTTTAAATGTATGTTACAGACATCTTTTATTTATAACCTAGTTGGAAAATTATTGTTTTGATCGAAAGGGTAATAAGTAGGGTATATGTTCTAGTTGGTCCTATTAAAATTTGATCAAGATCTGCCGTGATATTTGTGATTGAAGTCGGTTATTAGTTTTTAAAACTCGTATATATTATTAGATCAGACAACTATTTTTTAAATCTCTGATAGCGTATCGTTTAACATCTGTCTCACTTTATGGTAAATGGTAAGCGATGATGTGAAAGATGGTAAGTCTAAGGTTTTATAATGTAAGTTAAACGGGTGTATATAAATTTATTGTGCTATCTTATAGCTTAACTAGCGATCTGCCCCGGCTTTGCACGGGTGGTTTTAACAATTCAGAAAAAAAAATGGTGATGTATGGAATTGCCATCGCAGATTTTTCTTTAGGATTTTAGATTTTAGAAGAACTACAATTCATAAGTCCATAATTTCCAATTTAATGCCAAGCCATGTTAATTTATCTTTCGGCGACTTGCTTGCAAAGCTTTGTTTCTTTCTACTTACATATCGTGTTATAAATTTAATTAGGTTTTATTATATAAACCTTCCGTAAAAAATTACTAACTGATGGTGAAATCCGCATTAAAATCTGTTGTGTGGTTTAGGAGGAATTAGCGGATAAACAGATAGACAGACGCGGAAAGTGACTTTTTTTTATACTAGTTGAGCCCCGCGGCTTCGACCGCTGATGATGATTAAAGTAGCCTATATTTTAATCCAGAGTGTAAGCCACACATTCCAAATTTCATTGAAATCGGCTTAGTAGTTTACACACACACAAACTTTCGGATTTATAATATTAATAGTTTTTTAATACGTGTGATATGATTTCCTCTGGTTAGACATATTTTCTTATCATAATATGAGGTAACACATATAAAAAAACAGTCGACTTGAGTACCTCCTCCTTTTTGGGAAGTCGGTTATAAGAGAAGAGTTCGCGTTAATTAACCAAACGATATATGTACATAAGTACATTAAATAAACACAAGATCCTCTAGTTAACCCACATAAGGCTTATAAAATACGTGAATTACGAGTACGTAATAAATGAAATGGTTAAAATCAATAAAATTCCGATAAAAACTTTATTGTACCGGTTCGCATGAAGTTATAAAACTTATGTTATAACGGTGCATTGAAAGTGTCGGCCTTGTGGGGGTTTTACAGACCTTTGTTGTGTTTTGTATAAATATGTTACTGTGGAACCTCGAACTATGGTAATTCTCAAGAACTTCCAGTAAAACCTGTGATTTACGTTGGAAAATCATAAGTTTTATTGGTTCTAGCCTTATTGGTAAAAAACGAAACAAACGCATTCACACTCACAGCCCCACACTAAGTTCAAGCGGGTGCCGGAAACATTCACACCACACACACATTACACCCAGAACCAGAAGCACAAAAATCCTTTGGGAAGGAATTTGTGCTTCTGCCGGGAATCGAACCTAGGACCCATGGCGCAGAGGGCGGAGACCTGTCCACTGCGCCAAATGGATAGTCAAAATTCCGAAGTAAAATGTTCCAGGAGCGTCAATTTCAAACTTGTATCACCATTCATTCGTCATAGCTTAGGTTTTACTTTAGAGACATAGAAAATGTTGTAAGATACTCAACGTTTCAATAGGTAATAATACGAGTACATAGGTTTAATTAAGTTGACTGATCAAATGACTGTTTTAAGTTATTGTTAAAATACTTTTTTTTTATAGATTATGCATTAATTAAACACCTTAAAAAAAAATATATTTTCAAAACCAACATTTTCTACCGGTCGTTAGTAAAACCTAGCATGTACCAAATTGACAAAACTAACGTTGGCGTAGTCTGAGCGTTTACTTTCTAAGAAGCAGGTATTGGGTTTGATTCCCGATGGGAACACAGATTTTCTTCCCAAGGGTAATTAGTGTATCTGCAAAAGCAGTGTATCTCAAAAGAGTATGATTGTGTATGTAATGTCAATATTTCCAGCACACAATTTAAGTGTTCGATATTAGTGTGGGGCTGTTAGTGTGAATTGTTTGTTTATTTAATTCTGACAGTGAAAGCTCAGAAAATTTTCTCGCTTAATTAAAAAAACTGGCTGTGTCCAAAAAACACACGATAAAAGTGATTTTTTTGTATTACACGGAAAAAAAAAAATTCTTCACTGTGGTTAATACTGTGACGACCCGCCACTTTTCGTCACACAAAAATATTGCAAATCAGAATTTCCTTACATAAAATATTCCCGTCAGAACTCTTCGATTTACCAACTTACATTGGTGAATTCAAAGATTTACCAGTAAAACCTAGGATTTACCAACACACGGGCTGTTACAGTAACATAAATATGTTTATACAAGTGATATTAATACAAAGGATATCTCGTATCTCCAGACTGTTCGAAATGTTTTCTTTAGCAATAATGGTTGTTTGACGCAGGCGTGACGGCGTTGACGAAACTAAAGCGGTTTTTATTGTTTCTTTATTTGAGTTGAAATAACCTTTCCATCCTTGTGGATACCTTGTGGAGAACTATTGTCGTTTTTTTTCATGCAAGATATTTTAAGCTACGCGTTTTGTTTATAAAACAAAAACCCTCATGCACTGAAAAAAGGGTGTAGACGATAGAAATGAAACTATTGTATTACAGGGAAATATTTTAACTATTCAACACAGAGTTTAAGGTTTACCCCCACTTTTCGTTACACAAAAAGGTTGCTTATCAGAATTTCAGAGCCCTCCCATAAAAAGATTCACTTAAAAAATTGCTCCTCCGTTTGCATGTATGGGGCGGGGCTACTCTTATTTTTAACCGACTTCAAAAAAATGGAGGAGGTTCTCAATTCAATTGTATTTTGTAAATGTAATTTAGCTCTGAACTCTTTTCTATCAGAACCGATTTTGATGATTCTGTTTTTATTTGTAAGCTGGTGCTTTCCATGTGGTGCCATTTAAATTTGATGAAGATCTGACTAGTAGTTTTTTAGTTATCCTCAATAATGCATATTTAATTCATTAAAATGATCAAGGGTTCCGAAGACAAAAGTGTGAAGTCGGTTTTTTGAGTTTAGCTTGTGTTTAAATTGTTACACAAGATATTTTAAGCGCATTTCGTTTTAATTAGGATTAAATAACTCGTCTGTTTTGTTTTCAAGATGGCTGTAAATTTGTTGATTCTATTAGTTGATCCCCGCGGCTTCGCCCGCGATAAAAGGTAGTCTAGTAGTAGGAGACGTAGGAGTATAAAGATAAAAGATAAGATAAAAAGTTATTTATTCAGGAAAAACAGTGTTTGGTACATATTGATTAAAGATAAAATATTTATGTGAATAATAATTGCAATATTATGTACCTTTGTGATTCTCTGTCCCCAGCACTAGGTCTCCTAAGAGCCTGTATAGCTGGGTTACAGCAACCCTCTCCGGTTACATACTATAGCTTATTGTTAAGTATCCTTTACAGTAATTATTGTTGTTGTTCTTTAATCTACGTATACATAATACATAGTAATTTCAATATAGTGTTAGTAATTAATCTGTTGGTAAAAAATTTCTATATCTAAAGGTTCATTGCCATTTTTTTGTGTAGGTTATGGTGTGTAGCAGTGTAATAAAAAATAATAATAATAATCTTTGTACATATAAATAACTGTAAAGTGTCTTTGTATAATACTATATTCAGGTAATTTCCGTGAAACATGTATGATTGTAAGAGTGACAGGTGATTATTGTGTATGAAAGGGAGGGTTAGTGAGTATTTGTGCTATCAGTGATAGTGTGTGCGTATGGTTATTTCAAGTCACAATCTACCTTCATTCAAAATTGCAGACAAATCATTTTAGTAGTTTTGGCGTTAAATAGTAACAATAATGTCAATTTAAAATTAAAAATTAGGATAAGGATAGGTTACCATGACAGTAAATATTTTTGATATTGATTTCGAGGAACTGTTTTTGTTTTACAATAGGACATTATAGAACAAAATTAGTGGAAATTGATACTTTTTTTATTGGTGGTATAATACTAGTAAATAGGTATATAGAGCTCGTCCAAGCTGAAATGACGCGCCCTACTACTGAATTAGTTTATTTAGATGTGTGAGTGCAAACATTAATGACGACACTTCATCTGTATGGGAGCGTCGATTGTTCAGTGGAATCACACGATGGATCTGCACGTGTACAAGACGGTCGACTAGTCGGGTGATAAATCCGACCACGCTCGCTCTATGGAGCAGCGTGGTGGGGCGCGTCATTTCAGCTTAGACAATCTCTACTGCGTGCGAAGCGCGAACGAAGCGTCTCCGTTTCAGCTTGGGCTAAAATTAGTAGCCGGACATCCGGATGTCCGGATGTCCTCTCCAAGTCGCATCTCTCAACCGATTCTCGTGAAATTTTGGGAGCAGGTTCGGTAATTATATGAAATTTTTTCGCCGAATCAGTTTTTGGATTTTTTAAACGAAAAATATGCGAGGTTTTCAGCTCAATAGTATTACTGAGATACTCGTAGCGCAGTCCGCCTGGTCGATCGTAACTGATTGACAAAGTTAACCAATGTTCAGTCGGTACTTGGATGTGTGACCGTTTAGTGGAATTTTCAACTGATTGTCACCGTGCTTTGGATGCCAAGCTAAGCTGTCGGTACCGGTTTTTGTTATAACACAATCTGAATGATATTTCTTATTTGCATATTATTATGCAATTTTACGATCAATCCCAAATTAAATAGGAGGAGTTATTGCTTGAGTAATATCTATTTTAATTTTAATTATTTTACCGTTTAATTTTTTTTTAATACAAGGAATTAATTTTATCCTATCAGACAAATCTTATTATGATCATTAATTGTGATACTTATTTTATTGACATGAATTGGAGCTCGCCCAGTAAAAGATCTATACATTATTGTAGGTCAATTATTAAAATAATTTTATTTTTCTTATTTTATTATGAACCCTTTAAGAAATATTTTTTGAGATAAACTTTTATATAACTAATTAATAAGCTTGGTAATATTATAGCATTTGTTTTGAAAACTTAATTTTTGTCATAAGACAACAGTCGTTAAGCCATGTCGAATGCATCATTCATCCCGACACTAGGCCTCCCTAGTAGTTTATAAGACAAGCAAGCGCTTGCTTGCTACTAGTATTATCTAAATATATATAACTCAAAGGTGACTGACTGACTGACTGACTGACATAGTGATCTATCAACGCACAGCCCAAACCACTGGACGGATCGGGCTGAAATTTGGCATGCAGGTAGATGTTATGACGTAGGCATCCGCTAAGAAAGGATTTTGATTAATTCTACCCCCAAGAGAAAATTACAAATTACAATTAAAATAATACTTCTTAACGCGAGCGAAGCCGCGGGCAAAAGCTAGTTACGATCTAATTCCTTCATCCCCATTCCATCATAGAACCACCCGAGTTCACCAGACAGACTGCATTGCGACATTAATATATGGTGGATATTCCTCAAATACGCACGAAGCGTTTCGCGTCCACGTTCATTAAGCGCACTGCAAAGGAGTGGAACTACTTCGCAGAGTCTGTGTTCCCAGATAAGTACAATCTTGGAGTCTTTAAGTCGAGAGTGAATAGGTATTTTCTAGGCAAGCGTGCTCCATCGTCGACTGCACCGTCAATTAACATCTTGATAGTGGTAAAATATTTGCCTAGTTATCACAGATAAAAAATAATAAAATCTTTTCCAGGCCAGATAAAACTCTCTTATCCAGCTATTTCCAACGCGTCTGATGATTTGTCTCGCGCCGTCTCGCCCTAATTGTCTCACGCAGCGCCTGCGCATGTGGCAAGCCGCTGTGGAAAATTGTGAAAATTACTCTTGTTTTCTGCGTTCTTGTCTGATTTGACATGGTTTAGCTGTTTTAGCCTTTATTTGAACTGTGATGTACATTTTGCCCATTTGTGGCCGTAAATAATTTGTAGCGAATTTTAGTACTGCAAATGCGTAGTTCTTTCCGTGTTTGGGCATGTGAGTTGGGAATAACTTACATACAAAATTGTCACCTGCACCGTAATAACCGGGAAAGAGATAGTATGTTTTTTTAGTCTCTCGTGACGTCATCACTGTATAGTCTCTCGTGACAATGTCTGATGCAATTCAGCCGAAACGTTGAGGATTGTTAGGATAACAATATTTTGAGAAATATGTGCCCGAATGAAAAATCTTCTGTTTAACATGATTATTTAATAATTCTACTTTATAACATACTAGCCGTGCAACGCGGCTTCACCCGCGTATCTCAATTTAAAAAGTAGCCTATATGCGTCAATCCTACGTATATACTATGTAAGTACATTCTGAATTTCATCAATGTTACACCGTGATGAAACTACAAACATACCTACACACAAACTTTCAGATTCAAATTTATAATATTAGTGTGATCCACACTATGACTATAAAGTTCTTGCATAATATTTTAATTGATGAAAATGAAAATGAAAATTTGTTTATTTGGCAAAGAAAGACAATAAAGTACAATAGAGTACCCAAACTAGGCAAAGCCTGTATCTCTGGATACTTCTCTAGGTATTTGTTATTTCTCATAACAAGAAAGACTCGTATAAGGCATAAGAAAGTCGTTATATCTTATAAAGTTTCGTACTTATGCAACATTGGTTCTCAAACGAAACCTTTAATTTTAAAACACAGTAAACTATGTAGTTTGATTTCCGGCGGGAACACAAGTTTTCTCCTCGAGGACAATTTGTGTTTCTGGTTCTGGTTGTGAGTGTGTAAGATGTGAATGTTTCCGGCACCCACGACTCAAGTAACAGATCTCACAGTGGGGCTGTGAGTGTGAAAGTGTGGAAGCTTAAGTTGATCAATTCAATAATAAAACAAGTTTAGACTTAGGACTAAATAAGCATTAAATTTTTTAAAGGAGCTACCGAAGTACACATTTACATAACTAGATTTCTTCATATATCAAGTGTTTACTTAAAAAACTATATTTTGTGTAATAGTGCCTACTTCCCCACAAACCTCAATTTCTTTGTTCACATGTAAATTACCGGTGTATTATTATTTAATTACTTATTGCACAAAAAGTACAAAATATGGGCTTAATGCTAGCGGCATTCTCTACCAGTCAACTACAGATGGTAGATGAGAAGAGGGTTGATGTGCATTAAAATGGTATAGAGAGGGAGGCAAAAAAAGTAGGATGATTAATTAAAATTATCAATAGAAAAATACATCCTGTTCATAAAATTGATATATATTGATAAGTTTACGTAAAAATTAAATATATCGGTACATATAAAATTCTAGTACCGGGCATGCGTTGCAATGCCACTTTTAGAAAAAGTGTTTAACCTCTTTCACGTATATGGTTGCCTAGTACTTCAATACAATACTAAAAACTTTTTAGATATAGGTGCCGATTCTGTTGTCTAGAATTAGACTAAACTAGCCTAAAATTAGTTTTAGTCCTGCTTTAGTCCAAAACCTATTCAGAAAATGCAAGATTAGACTAAAATTAAGTTTGACAGGACTAAGTTAGTTTAGTTACTCTATTTAGTGAAAATGACCAAATTCTTATTCTGATGTACATGTTTTACGTCAAATTAAGACTAATAATAAAAAAAATTAACTCAAATTACTTAGTCTGCATGAAAAGGATCTGGATTATTTTTAATGTGATCTTATACCTGAAAGAATAGCGTTTAGGTATTCTTTGACTAAAATTAGTTCATTTTTAGTTTAGTTTAGGTTAGTTCGGTGCTTAAAATTCGTTTATTTTTAGTTTAGTTTAGGTTAGTTCGGTTTATTTTTAGTTTAGTTTAGGTTAGTTCGGTGCTCATCAGAATTAGCACCATTGTTCATACGAAAATACTAATATCGAGATTAAAAAATGAGGGGTGAGGGTAGGAGGGTGAAAACTACTTAACGACCTATTCTCATTCCTAACAAATATACAAAAAAAAATATTAAAATCAGTCGAGCCGTTTCGGAGGAGTGCGACCACAAACAACACCGTGATACGAGATATTAATCCTACTAATATTATAAATCCGAAAGTTTGTGTTAAGTGTGTAAGTATCTTTGTTCCCTCTTCACGTTTGAACGGTTGAACGGATTCGGATTAAATTTGGAATGTACATAGGGGCCGATCAAATATTACGTAAGCAGATTTATTACATTTATTTACCCCCCCATCCCCCTTGTCAGCAAAAGTAACCAAAGCTCTTACCCCTCCCCCCATGCTTACGTAAACATTTTCTATTACCTACTTAATGTATTGTTTTTTTTTATTGATTCATGAGCAGAAGTTATAATTCTAGAAATAAGAAAATACCTAAACGTATATATTATTCGTGGGAATCCCCAAAAATGCGTTTCATTTTCAAGCATAGACAATGTGTGAGTTGCCATATGTGTAAAAAAAGGAATAACTACGGATGACGTAATCATCATCTAGACCCCCTACCCCCCATGTCATCAAAAATAAGCAAATCAAAGACCCCCCCTATAGTGCTTACGTAATATTTGAACGGCCCCATAGCTTATACCTAGAATTAGCACACAGGCTAATTTTTAACTTGATAATAGCGGGCAAAGCCGCGGGACACGGCTAGTATGACATATACCTTACTGGTACTCGCAAATCTGTTGAAATGACATTATATATGGAAGCTATCAGATGCTATCCATTACGAGAACAAAACGGAATATAAAAGGCTGCGAACACGCAACATCCTGTGTGTGCATCATCACGTCATGGTACGGCATGTGCCATCTGGCAGGAGGAATTTGAAAAATCTATAACATACATATATAAATAAACCTTCATCATCAGTTATCTTAGGGCCAATTGCTTGTATTTCCTAAAACGAAACTATATACATCTATACAGCTAAGACCTGTTACTTACATCTTATAGGTAACTCAAGTGCTCAAGCCCAATACCAGTGGGTAGCGTTCCCATCATGCTAGCGGCGTTGCCTCTCTGAATTGCTGTATTAATAAGTTAAGCCAATTAATAAGTAAATTATTATTCAGCATTAAAAAATTAAAAACAGCAAAAAAATACGATACTGCTAGAGTCAAAATATTAATTTGTTTTTACTTAAGGAACATAATAATTAATAATTTAAATATACATTAATAATTTTGAGAATAATTAATAAAATTTTTAGGAACTTACAATAATCAATTCTGTACTAGTATGTGATCGTTTACTTGTTTTTAAACTTTAGTCTTCTGTAGTCTCAGAAAGGCTATCGTTTGACTATGAACTATAAACAATCATGGGCGTTGTGGCATTCTAAATTTAAGCTAGCCAAGTTATTTCTTTCGAAGATGATGTTTTTTTTTTCCTTAGTTTTGGCTTCGCAATCTTGTGTATTTAGCCAGTGTCAAGTGATAATATATTTTAAGTGTATTTCATATTATAGGTCCTAGTCACAAGTCACAGTTAAAGTCAAGTAAAAGAGTCAAGGTCCAGTCGTAGTCAAGTCATGCCCTAGTAAAATGGTAGAAACTTTACTAGAACTTCTATTGGAGTTTTGGAGCGAAGGTGAAAATCACGTTTTTCAACTTTGTATGATTTGCCTACACTTATGCACGTTCACTAAGTATTAACGGTTAATAATCCACCATTATTACACATTAACACTCGAAGAATCACAGGTTTTGGAAAATTTTACAAAATCAACAACGCCATTTTTTCACTTTCGCGGCAAAACTCCGAAGATGATGTTGGCCACCAATATGTCGCCATCGACCCATACAATTACTTATATTCAGTAATTTTTACATTGAGCTGCGAAGCTCAAAAAAATACTTCCATAGCATATAATAAACTAATAATATCGAAGGAAATCTGTGAAAAACACGCGACGCCCGAGAACTATTGTGATAATGTGACAATGATCGGAGCGAACCTTGAGATGCGCTTGCGCAACCACTGGTTAAGTAACGCATTATCCAACGAGAGCCGTGGGAATCGAACCCGCACTCTGTTAATAGTTAGCCTCGTAAGTTATTGTGTCGTGACACCGAATGTTATGAGGAAGGAGACGGGGTTTACTTTTAAGCAATTTATTGTAGAGATTTGAAAATAATTAATGAACTAAAATGTTGCTGTTCTCAGCAATCATCAGTTTTTTAAAACTTTGTCATTTATTGCAAACATTTTTTAGTTTCACCTGTCCCGATGTTTTTCATCAAATCATGCAAATTAAATTTGATCCACTTCCCGGTTACCGATTGAGCTGAAATTTTGCATACATGTGTAAATCGCGTGGCTATGCAATTTATGATGACATGGCGCTGATCTGATGATGGAGCTGGAAGGTGGCCAAAGGAACTTCGCAATGAAACGACACAACCTCATCAAGTTTGGGCTCATTTGAATCGTCTCGACGAGTAGTTTGTCTTCTCGCAGACTATTCTACGAAGGAATTTAGTCGAGCATAAAGAAAACACACATTATTTGAAGGTCTAATTTATTCCGTGTTTTAGACACAGAGTATATTACAAATAAACATCATTTCTATGCAAAAAGCGCACTTATAAGCTACGCGCTAATTTAGGCTATGATATCAGTAGTGAAAACTAAGTAAATATAATTACGAATAAATCATAATATTCGTATAAATATTCACAATAATATGCTCAATAATAGATATTTTCTCCTTGACGTATAAGCTTGAGGCATGTTCTAATGGCGGGAAAAATCAAATGTTGCCAATACACAAATTATCACATTACCTCGTTCTAACTCTTCTGCAACACAATCCTAATTACTAAATTAATTACAAAAGTACTTATGCAAAGTAAATAAAATTAATTACATAAAGCATACAATACCACACACAAATTTAGTTAGGTACGGGAAGCATTCACATTAGCATCAAAAACTAATTTTGAAGTTTTGAACGTATCCTTGAGTGTTGCTCCATCGAATAATTAACGAAATGAGATCTGATAAGCGGTGTTATTATTTAATCTGTGGTACGTGTGCGATTAAGCTTAATTAGTGGTGCACACTGGGTAATTGTGTCGATGGCATGTTTATGTAGGTTTTTAGTACAAAAACGAGATCGACTATGAGACTACTATTGAACAATGACAATACGTCATACATTTAGAATATGGCGCCTTCCATGTTTGAAGATTAACTTTAAATTTAATTTCGATAGTAAGAACATAGGCTAGTTAGGGATAAGTGACCACATATTACGAGTATTTCCAACCTAGTTCACAGTCTATGTTATGAATTGAATCTTATTGCCCATTGGCTTGGTGGGCTTGATTCCTGGCATAAATACAAGTTTTACAATCAATCAATATAATTTGTGTTTCTGGTTCTGGTTGTGATTGTGTGTCAAGTCATCGAACTTAGTGTGGGGTTCTGAGTGAGAAAGCGTTTACGTTTACGTTGTACCTAAGTCTATTATTGCTTTATAGCCATCGAAATACTTTTATAGCAAGGTACTTTCACACAATAAGTTCGATGATCATCGGAGTCGGAAAATTCACATAACACATACGTTTAAGGCATGAAATAATTTTAAAAAAATCCTCACGTTAACGATTTAAGTTAGTTACTTTGTGTGATAACCGTAACTTGCACGTCCCTACTTACTGCCCCCTAAACCTTTGTTTATGTAGAAGGAGTTTGAGTTCTGCCACGAAAGTGAATAAATGGCGTTGTCGATTCTGTATTATTTTCCAAAACCAGTGATTCTTCGGGTATTTATGTGGATAATGATAATATAAACATACATTGCATTGATAATGAATAATGGTGGATTATTAACCGTTGATAGTTCGTGAACGTCAAGAGAAAAGTCTAGAGACTATCATACAAAATTGGAAAACGTAATTTTCGTTTTCGCTCCAAAACTACAACAGAAGTTCGAGTCAAGTTTCTACCGCTTCATCAGGGCATGACTTGTCTATGACTGGACTATGACTCTTACTTAACTTCAACTGTGACTAGTGACTAGGACAAAATTTATGAAATACTTACCTATTTAATTATACTTGAAAAATATAAATTACTTAACACTGGCTAAATGCACATATATGGTGGAGCCAAAATAAAAAAATTACAAAACAGATTTCTTAATCCAAGAAATAAATAATAACTTATTTCAGGAGTGAAAAAATGGCGTTGTTATAATTTTCGAAAACCTGTGATTCTTCGAGTGTTAATGTATAATAATGGTGGATTATTAACCGTGTGACTTGTGACTAGGACTTTTAATATGATATACACTTGATATATATTATTACTTGACTCTGGCTAAATGCACAAGATTGCGAACCCAAAAAAAGTGATTATTTACTTACAATCACTTATTTATTGCCATATAAGTATGGAAGATAATACAAAATTAACAAGACCATTTTTAACATTCGGGGTAAACCTATAATATGTTTTTTTAATGCTGGATAAGTAAGCATTTGACCACTATCTCACCTATGATAAATGATTTGTAGAGCTTATTGGAAAGCGTTTACTACAACTCTATATCAACAAATAAAGCATGATATTAATTAGTAACATTAGACAAACCATTTGCCTTGACTGGGTCCATTATGTGCAAGAATTCCAGAGAGGTTAGCTCACTAGGTCACGAGAACATGACATGGTGATAAATGGTTAATTTCTTCATCTAACAAATGATGTCGAACTACTTACTGACATGTAAACAAACTATTTGCACGTATTCGTAGTTGATGAACCTACGTTTGATATTTAGATCTCTTACGTGAAAAACTATATATATAGATATAGAACTAAGTATTATAACTAGTACCCGGATGACCGAGCTTTTCTAAAAATGAAACCTAGCTAGATCGATTTATCGCCCCCGAAACCCCTTCACACTAAAATGTATGAAAATTGTTGGAGCCGTTTCCGAGATTCAGATTTTATATATATATATACTAGCCGTGCCCTGCGGCTTCGCCCGCTATTATCAAGTTAAAAAGTAGCCTATGTGCTAATCTTAGGTATAAGCTATGTACATTCCAAATTTCATCCAAATCCTTTCAGCCGTTAAAGCGTGAAGAGGGAACAAACATACTAACACACTTGCACACACACTTACACACAAACTTTCGGATTTATAATATTAGTAGGTTAGTAGGATATATATACAAGAATTGCTCATTTAAAGGTAAAGGATAAAACATCTGTAGACACATAGATATATGAAGAGATTTGCCGCGAAAGTGAAAAATGGCGTAGATTTTAATTTGTTTCCCAAATCTTGCGATACTTCGAGTGTTAATGTGTAACAATGTGAATTATCAACTGTTAATAGTTCGTAAACGTGCATGAATGTAGGCAAACCATACAGAGTTATAAAACGTGATTTTCGTTGTCGCTCCAAAACTCTAACATAAGTTCTATATAGATTAAAGTAAATACTATACCGCTTTATTAAGGCATGACTTGACTTTGACTGGACCTTGACTCTATTACTTGACTTAGGTCTTTGCTGTATTAGACGTTTATAATTTAAGAGAAAACTTGTGTTCCTTACAAGAATTAATTACACGCTTAGAAGGCGAAGGCACATCTCAAATAAGCCGACGGGTGATTGCCTAATTTAATTGTTTTTTATCTGATTGTTTTGACAAAAAAAAATAACAAATCGCTTAATACATTTTCAACCGGAGGATTTATTTAATACCTTGCACCAACCCTTAATTTTTCCTTATCATAAGAGTCGTTAGTCTCAAGGTAGCCTAATACAGAATCTATGATAACAATTTTATTAGCCTTACAGGCATCCTCTGCATTGACCTGGTTAGGTATCAGATAGACACGGTTACAAAACGTTTGTATCCGAGGCTGTACACTCAAGTGGATTGCAACCGAGAATGAATTCTCGGTTGCATATACGTTTTTTAAACCACGACGAAAAAGAGGGGTGTTATAAGATTGTAGTGTGTATCTATGTGTCTATGTATTTGTGTGTTTGTCTGTTACATCGTAACTTCCAAACGGCTAGACCGAATTTTATTTTGTTTTTTTTTTGTTTTAAAGGTAGCTCGAGAGTTTTGTTAGCTAAGTTTGGTGAAAATCGGTGCAGCCGTTTTCAGATAGAGAAACAGAGGATTTTTTCAAAATGTTGTTAAACATTTAACCACTATCTCACGTGATGTTAAGCGATGATGCGGTCGACGATGGAACACGTTTGCCTAGAAGATGCCTATTCACTCGCGACCTAAAGACACCCATATTGTATTTATCAAGAAACACAGACTCAGGTAAGGAGTTCGCCATTCGCGGTTATCATAATGAATGTGGAAGTAAAACGCTTCGTCCGCATATGTGTCCTCGGTTGTCTGGCAGAAATCGCTTAAAGCGATAAGACTACCCATTGTACTCTTATAACTCCTGTCCTTATATTAAGTTTTACAATTTTACTTTTGTTTGGTGTGTAATAAACAATTATTGTATTGTTTATAAGGAAAGTTAAGTAAAAATTTGCAGTAATAAAAGTTGAACAATTTCAAACACGTAACAGGAAAACTACCTAATGGTCTGTTCACACGTTACAAGTAGTAAACAAAGTAATTCAAGTAGGAAGCATTTCTATCTTGTGGACACATCTTTAAAAACCCAAATACTTTTGAGATGTCATATGAGATTGTCTTCCTTTATCTTTATACGCGTGGGAATATTTTTTTTTTATATTCAAATATTGTTATTTGTGAAGTTTAAACTTAGTTATAAGTTAAATAGAGCATATTATTGTTTACGACGAATTTACGGGCTGTTCCGTACTCATCTATGACTATAACTTTTTTCAACTCAACCAAAATGTATTTTCAACTCATCCCATGTCCATTTTAACAAATTTTACAACTGTTAGCAAAACGCATAGCACAGAATAATTATTACTAGGACTTAAAAAACGACATAAAGTAAATAAAACATTTTTTCTCTGCCTAAGACTAAAACTGTTTCTTCCTAATCCCCATGACATGGTGTTATTTTAATAACTAATGAAACCAATCATGAAGGATCATAAAGAAGGTCACAAGTAACACACCTAAATCGCTGCAATAAGTACGAAGACTTGTGTCGTGGTAACATTCACACACACATACATCAGAAACACAAATTTTCCTTATAGATAAAAACTTGTGTTCCCGGGAATCAAACCCGATACCCGCTTCTTAATATGCAGACGCGTTACCAACTACGCCAGTGGGTAGTTCAAGTTACTAATCAACGTGGGCAAAGCCGCGAGAAATTGTTAGTTCCATATTTAACTTTAGAATAATCTGATCTTAGCTGTATCAGCGCGATCGCAAAAAATCCTTAAATATTTTTCGACACAGTTTTCCCTTAAGTAAATGCTGGCAGAGGTCACCGGTCCGTCGTATTTCCGCTTCAGTACGTTTAAACCATAGATCTATTTAAAATACAGATACAACACATGGTACATTAGTTCCGTGTGTTGTATTTGTATTTTAAGTAGTTTTCACTCTAATGAGTGGGGCTTCAAATGTGGAGCCCATCGCTGTATACCAAAATGATTGACCTATTTTGTAGGTAGCTTGTCGAAAAGTGAAGAGAATGCAAAACTATACATTTACTGATAACTGATGATATAATGAACAATACATTTCAATAAAATTGGCTGGGACTAGCCGGCGGTTTTTGTCGGATTTTTCGACTAGTTTCAGGCATGTTTGATGTCCAACATCAGTTAGTCCTATAAACATACATAAAAAAGGCATAAAAAGTTATATAACCAGAGAACTTGTTAAGACAAAATAAACGAACCCAAACTCGATGGGTTTATCTTGTTTAGTTCAGAAGTTCCTAAGACCATCTTCCGTCTCCATCACTAGACCAGCTACGTCGAACGATATCATTGTATTTTTACCGAAGATACACAAGTACACACAAAGTTGGTGTAGTTTAGCCTTCAAGATTTGATTAAAGACCGACAGTTAACGGGACGGGACGGGAAGTGAAACTAATAAAGCTTGTAAAATAGATACTAAAGATACATAATATTGAAACAACAATGCAACAGTTTGGAATTTAGTCGAGTAGCATTCGCTTTTTCGCTTCATTCCGTTCGTTGTATCTGTATGTTTAATAGATCGATGGTTGAATCGTATCACACATTCGAGCCACGGAGCGCTATCTTTCCCTCATCTCTACGGCCGAGTAAACAAGACTGTCCGTAATAATGTGTTTTATTTACCACTGGAGCGTTTTATATTTATGGGAAGGTAGGAAGATGTGTAAGTTTAGTACTTTGCCACGCAATTTTGACCCCTATAATATTTAACTTTGTCTTTGCATATCATTTTACAGGACGTAGTATATTTTTTACCGACTTTCAAAAAGAAAGAATTTATGCATTATTGCGTATTTCTTATGCGTGTACGTATCACTGAGAGATTAGAAATCTTGCTTTTTACCGACTTCCCAAAAAAGGAGGAGGTAGTCAAGTCGACTGTTTTTTTTTTTTTTACAAATTACTTAAGTAATCATGTTGGTAAGTTTGCCGCAGTTATCAATTTAATAAGTTGCCTATGTGTTATAGGTATAAGCTATGTATATTTCAAATTTCATCAAAATCCGTTGAGCCGTTACAGCATGAATAGAAAACATACTTACACATTTACACATAACATCTCGTAATTATAACATTCAAATTCAAAATCGTTTATTCACTGGGCCCCAAAGAGGCACTCATGAAAGTTAATAATATTAGGGTGATAGATATACTTCGAAGCCCAAACGGCACAAATGTAACCTTTATCGAAGTTTGAATATTTTGAGGATTCATGCGGCAGTAGAGTCATTAACTTTCATGAGTGCCTCTTTGGGGCCCATGTGAATGAACGATTTTGAAAGGCCGACCTATCTATAAGGATATATATATGTCATTCCATTTCTTATTTTGTCATATATTACGAAATTTGTTATAACTATCAACACTATTAATAATTATCTCTCAAAAGACATCAACGCGTGCGCTATGTCGTGTTAGTTTATCACAAGCCTTTAAAACGTGGGTCCTGAATTCGATTCCCGGCAGGAGCACAATTTTCTTTTCCAAGGGACATTATGCTTCTGGTTCAGGGTGTAATTATGTGTGTGTGTGTGTGATATTATTACGTAAAAGTTTCCAGTATCCATGATACAAGACTTTGAGTTTAGTGTAGGGCCGTGTGTGTGAATACATAATGCATTTATGAATAATCATATAAAGTTAAATAATAATGTGACAATAATAATATCAGGCGGAATTGGCAGGTGCCGTAGTCTCATGCCATAATCCAGATATTTTATAAACCATCAAATATACAATGCAATACTCTAAGTTTTTACTCGCATTAGTTACAGTTATTGTCAACCCAATATCATCCATCCCCCAGTCCATAGTTAATAATATATAATTATTGTAAAGGCGGGTGCAAGCATAAAACGGCATCAACTTCTAACGAAGAGATGTCTGTCGTATGTTTGGACACGCCTGATATGTTTTTATTAAAATGTAATTATACCAAAGGGCCTCTTAGCGTTGGCTACGGCTCCGCTAATGCCTTACAAAAGTCCGGGCACAGACCCGTGAGATTAAATAAATACTATAATAATAATAAGCAGACATAATATGCATGTAAGTTAGTCTTCGAAATTATTGAATAAATATTTTTTAAGACTATAGAAATAGGCATTTATGTTAAGTGAATTTTTAATTATTTTTAAACTAATTTACCATTTTATTTTCCTACACCCTTGCAGCGTACATGTGCCTCGTTTTAATAAAGAGATATGAACATGATTAAAGTTGGCGTATCTATTTAATAATTTTGCCTGTTTATTAAACATAAATAATAGTCATGGACACTTCTAATGTAAATTATTTAAATTCGGTAATATTAAAATCGGTATTCTATCTCTTACATTTTGGAGAGTGTGCTCAGGAATTACATGATATAATTCCTCCATGCCCTTTTTACCATCAAACAACAAGACAAACTGTCAAACGTCATCCATTTATGGTTGACATACCTCCAGTTCGCTCGAAGCGTTTTGCTTCTACGTTCATCATCCGTACAGCGAAGGAGTGGAACTCATTGCCTGCGTCTTTGTTCCCTGAACGGTATAATCTGGGTGTCTTCAAGTCTAGAGTGAATAGGTACCTTCTAGGCAAGCATGTTCCATCAGATAGCGGCTAAATGCTTGTCTATCAAGTATAAAAAAAAATTTAAAAAAAATACCAGTATCGATATAACATAGTAGCTGTGCCGTGAAATCGTTGATAATAATAACACATTATTTATTTATAGTATTGGTTCTCCATCAATCACGATACCGTCTCGGTGTGGTGATATCATTCGTATCGCACACGTGCAAATCACAGTTTACACAGTAATGTGTAAACAAAACGCTAAAAACATAAACGCTTTCACACTCACAGCCCCATACTAAGTTAGATGACTTGAGTTTTAGATGCCAGAAACATTGACATCACACATACAATCACAACCAGAATCAGAAACACAAATTTTCCTTGTGGAGAAAACTTGTGTTTCCGCCGGGAATCGAACCCGATATGCTTAGAAGGCGAACGGTCACCCAACTAAACCAACGGGCAGTTAAAGTGTGTGTGTGTGTGTGTGTATGTTTGCATCTATAACGGCCGGATATATTATGGTAGATATGTAGTGATATATTAGTGTAGTGTTTGACGACCCAGTTGGCGCAGTGGACAGGTCTGCCCTCTGCGCCGTGGGTCATGGGTTCGATTCCCGGCAGGAGCACAAATTCCTTCCCAAGGGATATTTGTGGTTCTGGGTGTAATGTGTGTGTGATGTGAATGTTTCCGGCACCCACGATACAAGCCTTTGAACTTAATGTGGGGCTGTGAGTGTGAATGCGTTTGTTTGTTTGTTTGTAGTATACAATGTTTTTTATATACTTAGTTTTCAGATAAAATAAAGATATTTTGTATTCATGTTAGTTTTAAGGTTGATGTTACCCGATTTTAAGCGAAGATGTGTTCGATGAAGGAGCACGTTTGCTTAGAATGCCTATTCACTGGCTATACATTGGATGTATAACAAATATCAAATAACATTGTTCAAACCAGGAAACTTTTTAATGAGCGTAAGCGACACAAAACATTTCGGTGCATCTCAAATTCTCAATGATTTTGCAGCTTTACGAAAATAGTTGTTTAAAATAAACTCTACGTCCTTTACATAGAGTTTGAAATCAAGAAGGTAGGACGAGATACATCGGTACTCAATCAATCATACAATCTCCGGATGTAATACCACTTCTGCAAATCACTTCCTAACAGTTACGCTGACTCTGCTGACATGTCACAAATCAAAATGGAAATGAGCATTTACCAGGGAACCTTAACAACAAGAAATAAGGTTTAAAATCGCTTGGCAGATTACAAGTTCTATTCTCTTTAGCTATGTTGTTTGCCTTGTTGAAGACGTTTTTGCAGTGTAGCGTAGGTAGAAGGTACGGTTAGTTGAAAGTACGGAATTAATGCTTCTGCAATGTGTTTAAACACATAATAAATCTTAAGTGGGCTCATTATTTAGCTGTCAAACTCGGCATTTGTTTGCTATATCGCTGTTTCTATTATTAAAACACCGACGTCGAAAACTTTGTTGCTTAATTCCTCTCCATCCAAAGGTTGTCTGGAAGAGATCGCTTTTAGCGATAAGACCGCCTATTGTTATACTTATTGTGTAAGTAAATTTTCTTTTCTGTTTTGTCACAAATATGGTGTTCAATAAAGAGTTAATTTATCCATCTATTGAGCTAGTCGTTTGGTGGCCTACCAAATCGTTATTTTCCAACATAGTTTTTTTTAAACCGATTTCGAGTACGAAGATTACGAGTAATACTTATCAAGCCCTTTTCGACGATACCCCCAAGGGTAGATACAAAATAAAAAAAAATTGCTCTCCACTTACCTACGAGTAAGGGAGCTCCCTGAATATTTTTATTTATATAATTTTAAATGACATTTCTGGCTTTGGGCCGTAGTATTACATAATCTATGAGAATTTAAGGTCATTCGCTTATATGTTTCAGACGCTAGATGCCTCTGACAGACGGATGGACGGACAAAGTGCTGAACGACTCAAGTCAATTTGGAGATCTCGCTTCACTCGATCAATTAAAATTAAAACAGGAGTTATCATGACTAACGCGTTGTCGATGTCTAAATCGAAAACTGTTTCAGCTTCATTCGGAAGCCTTCTTCAGGATGAATGCGGAGCACTCGCTGTTACTATCGTGATTCTGGTAATAATGACAATTAGAAGAAAAAAATAAAAATCGAATAATCCGGAAGTTTGGGTGTTTTATTTTTAAAGAGGAAGAATGTCCTTGACTTTAATTTTTACCGACTTCAAAAAAGGAGGAGTTACTATGTTCGACTGTATGTATTTTTTTATGTATGTTCATCGATTTCTCCACCATTTGTGGACTGATTCTCAAAATTCTTTTTTTGTTTGGTAGATTATACTTCAGAGGTGATCCCATATAAATTTTATCGAAATCGCTCAAGTCAAAACCAAAATATAAGCTGTGAAGTCGGTTTTTAAAGCTTTGCTTACGTTTAAATTATTTCTCTTAACCCTGACTTTACGACTCAATTACATAAAATAACGATAAGCAATCGGGATGTTGTTGCCACAGTCTTATAGATAATATATAAAAAAATATACATACTGCGCATGCGCGATTAAGTATATAAGTAATTTGTATATAGGTAAATCAACGCATGCGCGTTGTTACCTGATTCAAACACAACTGCACAAAACCTACTTCTGTGATATACTTACATATCACGCTAATCTTAGATAGATAGACGACACTTCATTGAACAACAAATTACAGTAGAGACATAAGAAAGAAAATTGAAACTATGTATACAAACAGCGATCTTATCGCTCCGAGCGATCTTTTCCAGACAACCTTAGCCAAAGGAATACAAAAAAGTGTAATATGGATAGTGGTGCATACAGATTTTAAGAAAAGCTACCGTTACAACACAGTTATAGTTACTTAACATCAGGTGAAATAGTGGTCAAATGTTTGCTATCACAGATAAAAAAAACTGTAAATATTATACAAATATATTATACATACAAAAATAAAATAAAAATATTGTAATATCAGTAATACACATACTTACATAAATAGAATAAACTATATTATACTAGCCGTGCCCCGCGGCTTCGCCTGCTATTATCAAGTTAAAAAGTAGCCTATGTGTTAATCCTAGGTATAAGCTATGTACATTCCAAATTTCATCCAAATCAGTTCAGCCGTTAAAGCGTGAAAAGGGAACAAACATACTTACACACTTACACGCAAACTTTTGGATTTATAATATTAGTAGGATAAATTTTAAAAATCAGGGTGTGCGTCGTAAAGACACTACGACAAACGATAGAAAACTTTTGTATTACAGGGAAACATTTTAATTATTCATCACAGTGTTTACCCCAAAACTTTCCGTCACACTAAAAGGTTGCGGATCACAATTTCAAAGCCCTCCAATAAGAAATTTCACTTCAATAACTCAAATGTTCAATCTATATTGAGCCGTTATCCATTAAGGTAAGTACACACTTAGATGAAAAACTGTAATCTATCAGCGAAAGTGTATAAGAAGTGATCGTTCACAGCTAAAGAGGTATTTTCACTGTTATTATTATGTGTACAGGTGAGAACAGAACGGTTGGACCACATTCTCATTTATGAGAACCTAACAATTTAACAATTTTGTTTTCGCTTATAAGCTGGCGTTATATTACAATACAATTACTCTTTATTGGCACCTTAAAAGAATTGGTACTTAAAAAAAAATAACATTCAAGCTACAATGGGCGGTACTTATCGATTAAAGCGATCTCCAGACAACCTTTGGATAGACAAGATGCAAATAGAAGGAGTAGTGTCGGGTGCACATCATAATTAAATACAAATAACAATTTATGTTGTGTACGGTATAAAACATGTAAAAATGTCGACTTACTTTGTTGTTGACTAGTTTCGGACAAATTACTTGTCCTTCATCAAGATAATTCAGACGCGCGATACGCGGAGGCGAGCGGCTCGGGCCTCGGGGCGTTGAGTTGACAAGTAAGTTAACATACGTGTTTTAAGCTGTAAACAACATAAATTATGTGTAATACTCACGATAGTTTTAATTTACAAATAACAATTTTTTCTTACATATATAAATATTAAATACCATGTATTCATTAAACACAATATATTCTATCATTTTAAATATAATAATAACAAGTGCTTTCACACTCATAGCCCCACACTACTTTGCTGGATACTTTCACATTACACACACAATCTCATCCTGAACCTGAAACATAAATTTGGAAAAGAGAAAACTTGTGTTTCCCCCGGGAATCGAACCCAATACCCGCTACTTAGAAGGCGAATGCAAACAAACGGCACGGCACGGCAGTTAAATATCAGGCATGTATACATATTCAATCTCTACTCGCCTGTACAACATTAGGCTGCACACACACCGCGCTATTTGTCCCATTACGCGTGCATTAGGCTGAGCACACACAGAGCTCGTGATCCATCGTTGGATCACAAAGACGTAATGTGATCATACTGAATGCAAAGATGCAATGTATCTGAAGTGCTGAAACAGCTTTCGCGTGTGTCAACAGTTTTACACGAGTGCATATTGTTTTGTTAATAACGTCGATGTTGCAATTTGATTTAAAAATAGAACTTAGGTTTAAATTCTATTTAGATTAAAACATGAAATCTGAGTTTGATCTTTTAAAAAAATCTTATTTATTTCATCTGACATTTGATCTGAATATAATGCTTGAGTAAGTTTTGCTGCGAAAATGAAACATTTGCGTTGTTGATTTTGTATTATTTTTCAAAACTCTTGATTCTTCGAGCGTTCATGCGTAATAATGGTCGATTATATTTTTGACCATTAATAGTTCGTGAGCGAGCATTACTGTAGGCAAATCAAAGTTCTTCTTCTTCTTAGTTATGGCTTCGCAATCTTGTGCATTTAGCCAGTGTCAAGTGATAATATAATATTTCAAGTGTATTTCATATTATAAGTCCTAGTCACAAATCACAGTCAAAGTCAAGTAAAAGAGTCGAGGTCCAGTCATAGTAAAGTCATGCCCTAGTAAAGTGGTGGAAACTTTACTAGAACTTCTATTGGAGTTTTGGAGCGAAGGCGAAAATCACGTTTTTCAACTTTGTATGATTTGCCTACACTTATGCACGTTCACTTAGTATCAACGGTTAATAATCCACCATTATTACACATTAAAACTCGAAGAATCACAGGTTTTGGAAAATTTTACAAAATCAACAACGGCATTTTTTCACTCACGTCGAAAAACCCCCAAAACGTGAAAAATCAAAGTTGTAAAACATATTTCAATTAGAAATTCTAAGTGGAACTATGTCAATCAAAAATGGATGACGTTTGACAGTTTGTCTTGTTGTTAGATAGTTGGCGAATAAACCCGCATAATTTCTGATCATACTCTCCAAAATATAAACGACAGAATACCGATAGATTTGTCACCTTACCTACGTCGGATGCCAAGAGTAGACTTACCAACATATTATGAGAAACGTTCGTCTATCAGAGATAAACATAAAATAGTTTTTCAACATCAGCCTATACCATGGGTCGGCAACCTGCGGCTCGCGAGCCACATGCGGCTCTTTGGATGTGAAGCTGTGGCTCTTTAGTTCCATACGCCATATTATTTATTAAAAAAAAAAGTTCTGAATCCATTAACGATGATTAGGCGCCATTTCTACCGAGCCATTAACAAGCCTCTAATGCAATGGTAGCAAAAAAGTAAATTTATACAGTTGAAACAAGTAAATTTTGGGACGATAAGGCCTACCTACGTATAGAAAACGCTAAATATATAGCGTTTTCTGTACGATACTCATAGTGCAGTACGTATTATTGTTGGCATTAAGATTATTGTGGGCAAGAAAAAAATGTGGCTTTGAAAAACTTTGAAATTTTGTAAATTGTAATTTTTGACTCTTCCGACTGAAAAGGTTGCCGACCCCTGGCCTATACTAATTTAGACGCAGTAAGGACACTCCATGTGAAAGAGATAGTCCTCACAAGCTCTCATACTTTGTCAACCGCCGCTAATTCCATTGACCTTTCAAACAGTCTTGAGCCAATTACAAACGAAGCACTTTTACAAAGAAGACCACAGTTGCAAAACTACGACCAAATGCAATCGGTTTCTCAACAAACAGAAAGCCTCGCCATCCTTTTATTCAATAACAACTTACTGATGCTTTCTGACACGACCTTTCGAAACTAGAGCATAATATTGTAAACCTTATACTCTTGAAATAAACATCATTTTGGCTTAAATTAAAGCCGGGAAATGTTATTGGATCCAGTTGCTGGATCATGTTTCGATAGTTGTTTCAATGTTTGGACAGATTTCCTCATTTTTTAGATAAATGTGCAACTGTTTAGAAAAATATATATTAAAAGAACGTTTTAGGGCAGTACTTTCAAGTTTTTAATCGTTTATATTGTTTTGTTATTAGTGGCCATAGCTGGTTAGTCAACTAAAACATTACAAAATTGAAAAGTATGACTTATTTTTTGTTTTACTTGGCTTAGGAATATGTAGGAATATATTACCTATATGTTGATCAAAATTAAACATAAACATAACATAAACGCTTTCACACTCACATCCCCATACTAAGTTCGATGACTTGTGCCGTGGGTGCCTGAAACAATCACATCACACACACACAATCACAACCAGAACCATAACAATATACAAACAAAATACAAATCAATAACAATTTTGAAAAAGAGAAACCTTGTATTTCCATTAGGAATCGAACCCGATACCCCTGCTTAGAAGGCGAACGTTTACCCAACTAAGCCAACAGGCAGTTAATTACCAATATATATTCCTATATAATAATAAGTACCCGGATGACCGAGCTTTGCTCGGCTGGAAACACGGATAAAACGACGTTTTCTAAAATTGAAAGCTAACTAGATCGATTAATCGCCCCCGAAACCCCCTGCATACAAAATTTCATGAAAATCGTTGGAGCCGTTTCCGAGATCAACATTACAAACATATATACAAGAATTATACAAGAATTGCTCGTTTAAAGGTATAATATATTTTCTTAAGAAGACAAGCAAAATTTCCCGATGATGTCATGCGGATAGCAGGTATACTAGGTGGTTCAGCTGCTAGTAACAAGATAGTTTCAATACTAGGTATCCTTTCGTAGAATTAAGTCACAAACTTTGACCATGAATCCATTATTTGGTTACAAATCGTATGTCATACAAATTTAATGTGTTTTTTTCTTCACGCCCGATGGTCGATATTGGTAGAGACAAGAATTAATGACAAAGCTACTTTTTGGTAAATAAAGTAATTTTTTTTGCGAGATTGGAGAGTATTTGACTACTATCTCACCTGATGGAAAGTGAAGATGCGGCCGAGGATGTACTTGCTTGCCTAGAAGATACCTATTTACTCTAGACTTGAAGACACCCAGATTGTATTCAGACGAAAAAAAAAACAGGAATCAAAGATACAAGCCACATATAATTCACTAGCTGTTCTACGCAGCTTCGCCCGCGTTAAGCAAGTTAAAAGTAGCCTATGGGTTAATCCTAGGAATAAGCTGTGTACATTCTAAATATCATCCAAATCCGTTCAGCCGCTAGAGCGTTAAGAGAAAACAAACATATACTTACATATTTACACACACTTTTGGATTTTTAATAGTAAGATTAGTATGATACTGTATATAACACCCATACCTACTTTTATTTACAGCAATATCACACATACAAACAAATCAGCGACTGATAGAGTTCTTGCTAATTTAGCCAACAAATCACCAAAAGCATTAATTTGTTCACCTAAAAATAAAATAAAGTTAAGTCATTAGCATCTGTCCAAGTCAGTCTCTAATGAGACAAAAAAACACTCGTTAGTTCATTAAGACGGATCAACTAATGTACAGACCAGGTGGGTTCTCAATTTGCATATAAACTGTCAAACATTTTTAAACCAAATGAAGAAGTAATACGCGTGAGAGGTGAGTATTAATATAGGGAATGGAACTCATTGCCTGCGTCTTTGTTCCCTGAACGGTACAATCTGGGTGTTTTCAAGCCTAGAGTGAATAGGTACCTTCTAGGCAAGCATGTCCCATCTTCGGCCGCATCGTCACCTTCTATCAGGTGAGATAGTGGTTAAATGCTTGCCTATCCAGCATTAAAAACTATGCTTATGTGATTAGAGGGCGTTTAGAGATGCGTCCCTAAGATTTTTTAACCCTCGACGAAAAAGAGGGGTGTTACGTGTTAAGTTTGCAGTGTGTATCTGTGGCATCGACTGATTCAGTATTTTTTGTTTGAAAGGTAATTTAATCGATATTGCTTTTAGCTGTGTATGTTGAAAATCGCTGCACCGTTTTCGGTGCGTCAGGGGACAACATTTTTAAAATTTTGATTTTGACACTTGTTTTTCAAGGTATGATTTTATCGGTTGTTTTTTACTATAATTTTTATTTCTGACTTTCATTTGTTTTGCTGTTAATGCAACTGACATTGGGTCGGGTCCACCTAGCATTTTTGGATCCACCGATCAATTGTAGGTTGGCTATTGCATTATTTCGTAACACAACTGTGTTGCTCATTATTAGATGGCGAGTGTATTTATTATGGCTTTCATCTGATTTATTTTCGACTTTCATTTGTTTTGCTGTCAATGCAATTGATAATGGGTCGGGTCCACCTGTAGCATTTTTGGATCCACCGAACGACTGTGAGTTGTTTATTGCATTACTTGGACTTGATATGCGCTTCTACTGTCATTTGCGTAAAGATTTCATCGCGAAGAAGCGAGATAGTGGTAAAATGTATGTTTTATATCTTATCTTTACCACCTTTACCATCTCACTCGATGTAAAATGAAAATGCAGTAGATTATGTAGCACGTTTGCGCAGAAAAAACTTTCCACTTGTGACTTGGAGACTACCAAATTGTACATAATTAAAAACTCAGATAACGGAGTTTAACCATGGAGCCTTCGGATGAACTATGCTGCTAGATGTGTAACTATTTGTCCAAATAGATCAGTGCTAACTTGGTGTAATTGAAAAATGCAACAGGTGGACTCGACCACTTGCACTGGTAGCAAAGAAAAAAACAAATAAATTCGGCACGAAGTGAAAGTGGGAAAACAAATGAATGTTTTGCTTCTGTCAATTTTAAGGCTCTATAGAAAACAAATGTATGTTTTCCTGCCGTCATTTTTAAGGCTCTATAGAAACTGATTATCTCCACTAAGCGAAAAGCGCCTTTGATATCAAAGTAACCTTGCCTAAACAGTTTTCAGTTAGGTTAATACTTGTGAATAGGTAATGAGTTTGTCATTATGTTTTCCCTGATAGGCCAAGGTAATGAGCTTGACCTTTTTCTGGGCTTCCTCAATCTAGTTTAGTGCTTCGACCGTGGCATTCGTAATATTAGATTTATTTTGAGAAATTTAATTTAAAATTATTTGTTGACACAACCGATAGGAGTAAGGTCTCTTTTACCTTAAAAAAAATTACATACGTTTGAGGATACATAAAAAACAATTGCACTCACGCCAACCCCGCACTAAGTACAAGGATCTTGTATCACATTCACATCACACCACACAAATTGATCATGAGTATCGATTTACTAATACTGGAATACTTCATAATGGATTTCGGGTCCGCGCTTAAACGTGTCGGAACATAAGCGACAAAACGAAATATAAGCCTTATTCCTTCCTAAGGGAAATTTGTGCTTCTGGTTCTGGGTGTAATGTGTGTGTGATATGAATGTTTCCGGCACCCACGATACAAGTCTTTGAACTTAGCGTGGGGCTGTGAGTGTGAATGCGTTTGTTTTTTGTGTGTTTTATAAGCGACAATCCCGCCTAGATAACCACTTCGCAAGGCAATATGGATAATAGGAACTTGAATATGAAAGTTACTTTATCTAAAAATGTTCTCTAAATTCACTTCGATAAAATAAGGGCCACCAAGATTGAGGCTTTGCCTTGTTTGGGACCCATTGCTAATCCGAAACTATGCATTCTCTCACCCATCAATTACAATTTCACTGATATTGTGTAGTAATCTTAAGTTAACCCTGTAATTAAAATATTCGTAGTAATCATTTCTGAATTTTTTAAAATGTCCACTTTACAGAGTTTCACATCGTCAACAAGGCCACTGTGGCCGAGCTGATATTCTTGAGTTTTTTTCTGAAACCCAAACAGCGGAATCACCGCCATTCATATATATCAACTAGCCGTGTCCTGCGGCTTCGCTCGCGTTAATTAAGTTGCATAAACATAAACGCTTTCACTCACAGCCCCACACTAAGTTCTATGATTTGTGTCGTGGGTGTACGAAACATTCACATCACATTGTATCTGAGTAGTAAAATGAAAGATAATTTTATTAATAAGTCATTACAGTAAATTAGAAATAACTACTCTAATGCGTAGGTCACTCTATTATAATTACACTAATATTATACATCCGAAAGTTTGTGTGTAAATATATCATGTGTAAGTATGTTTGTTTTTGAAATTTCCTGAGTACATAGCTTATATTCTGGATTACCACATGCTCCTTTTTAACTTTTGAACTGCCCTTTGGTATAGTTGGGTGAGTGTTCGCCTTCTAAGCAGAGGTATCGGGTTCGATTCCCGAAACACAAGTTTTCTCCCTAAGGAAAATTATTGTTTCTGGTTCTGGTAGTGATTGTGTATGTGTGATGTGAATATTCCCGGCACCCACGACACAAGTCATGACACTTAGTGTGGGGTTGTGAGTGTGAAAGCGTTTATTACATAGCAAAAATATTAAAAGAAATCGAGTGGAAAAAGTAGGTATGTATTGAATTCGAGTCAATAAAGTATCATATTGGCAAACGCGTAAGGAGTAGGTACAATAGATATATAAATAACAAGGAAGTATTAGTAGCCTAAGTTAATTATTAGCAGAAAGCCTAAGTGCCTAATGAAAGTAATTTTCTACAGTATTTTCTCGGCCACAGATTATGCAAGAGTCTGAAGCTTGCGCTTGACTTTGCTTGCGCTTTTCTACTTGAGAGTACATACCATATATTATTATGTTTTTATCGGAATAATGTTAATAACCATTACGTATACTTTCTAGTTGTTTGCGGTTGTTGTGACCACAAATTGTTTGGTTGACCAAAGTATTTATCACCTACGAGTATTGGTATTGTTGTTAGAAAATTAAACGCAAGCAAAGCTTAAAAAGCCGACTTCACCGCATTATCTTCGAAACTTTCATCAGATGAAATATATTAAACACGCGTTATTGACGATAACTCAAAAACAATTGACCAGATCTTGATCAAATTTAAATGCGACCAATGCATGCAACAGCCAAGCAATAGCTCTAAAAAAAAAAAGACGTGTGGCACTCGGGGCTATTGCATGGCGTTTTTTATCAACTTGTGCAATTATAATTATTTATTTGTTTTATTTATGCGGTATTTTTTTCCTGCCACCTAGAGGCGAGTTGCTGAACTAAAGAGACAAGCGAGATATTTAAAAAAAGTCATTAAAAGTTCTACTATTCATCGATAGATGGCAAAACTAAAAAGTATCACCGCTGTGCCGGTCGGATTGGGGGGTGTTAGGTTATTTTCGTTACGGAATTTCTGGATTCGGTCTCCACGCTCAAGGCCCGCGATAGAAGCTATGCAATAGCTTAAAAAGAACAAAACCGGTTGCACTTGGAAAGAAGCTATGAGGTAACACACTTAAAAAAATACAATTGAATTGAGTACCTACTCATTTTTTGGGAAGTTGGTAGAAAATGTTATCTCTCTTAGGTTAGTTATCTTTTTTTTTAACCATGTAATGCTAGTTTTTATACTAGATAGACAAGCACTTGACAATCATCTCACCAAATGAAAAGTGAAGATGTGGCCGAAGATGTAGCATACTACAGCATATAGTGAATTACTCAATGAAAGTTTTTTTTGAAACAAAATCAAGTAAACAAACAAACGCATTCACACACAGAGCGCTAAACTAGTTTACCTATTTGTATCGTGAGTGCCTGAAACATTTAAATATCACACATAGAATCACACCCATCAAAAAAGACTTTTACCTCATTGATATAAGTTTGACTTTTATGTGACGCTGCAGCAAGTCTACCTACGCTGGCTTTAGTTTTAGCGAGAAATAAATAACTAAACAAATGTGACATAAATCCAAATAATAGAGCTTCTCGAATAAGTCGAATCCGAGAAAAGTTCATAATACCAAATAAATTTAATTGTTTTACTTTTAAAGATCAACAACTGGTTTGTCCTGCGTGGGAAGCAGTTAGTGTATCTGACTACGGAACAACCTTGTAAAGTATACCAAATATGCCCTACATGCACGATTCTCTAGAGCCTCTATACACGCCGACTATTTGCAGTGCTAAGTCGTGACTACTTTCTTTGAAAATTGCTATTTAAAATAATGGAAGATATTATTCTACGTTTAACTTTTACACAAAGAGTCAATCGTCTTTAAATTGTACAAAGAATAAACGCAAGCAAAGCTTAAAAAAAACCGACTTCACCGCTTTATCTTTGGAACCTTGATCAGATTTAATGTATTAAACACGCATTATTGACTATAATTAAAAAAACTAGCGATCAGATCTTGATCATATTTCAATGGGACCACATGAAAAGCACCAGCTATCAAATAAAAAAATAATCATCAAAATTGGCTCGAAACAAAAGAAGTTATGAGGTAAAATTAAATTTCGAAAGTATTAAAGATATTGTAGATTGAGTGAAATTAAATAATATGTTGGTTATATCGACGTTACTATGTATTATATGTGTATAAGCCAGCCAAGTTCTGGGCAGTTCATTTATTGGATCGATATGTGTCCTGCTAAATTGTGTACTTACCACGAACATACAATTGCTGAACTGTTTTGACCTGCTTCGCGACCTGCTTTTTTTCCATGCTTTTGTTAACCTACTTACGTTATGTCACTCATTTTATTTTCTTGACTTATTTAAACCTATAATACTTATTTGGCTTAGTTTATAACGTTTATAACTAAATATGATTATTACAATTTACGTGTTGAAAAATATTATACGTAATTCATTGCAAGTAAAACTGTTGAGGTTAGTAGTCGCTTCATCGACTCAAAAAGTCGCCGTGTGTAAAGGTTAGATGTCGCCGGTTATGACCGTTTTGGATTTCACATAATGATATGCACGAGGACAGTTTTGTCAGGGACAATGTTGTTACAATGTATTGTTATGTCACGGTGAAATAATATCTATTATTGACCTTTTGGCCAATTGCTCGTATATCGACCAAAAAAGTTGATTGTTTGATAATGATATGGTTAACATTTGCAGGATTTGCAACTACCACAAATTTACGACAACCCACTTGCCGCCAATGGGTAGGTATCTGTCCTCTACGCCATGGATGCTGGATCCGGAGCACAAATTTTCTACCCAAGGGACATTTGTGCTTCTGGTTCTGAGTGTGACTGTACGTGTGATGTGAATGTTTTCGGCGCCTACAATTTAAGTCTTTGAACTTATTGTAGGGTTGTGAGTGTGGATGAGTGGAATAAATGGTTCACTACCAAAGCAAACTAGTCTGAAATGTCAAGGCTTAAGCTGTGATTCGTCCGCCAGTCAATCAGTGAGACAACGCTTTGAGCAAACATCCCAATTTTAGTATTGAGCTTTTTTCCTTTTATATTATTATTGCTTTACTTTTTATTACATCAACTTTGTCCTGTAGGTAGGGCTCTTAGAAAATGTATTTCATTATATTTGTTCCAAGTCTTTCTTATTCTCCTTTTTACTTCCTTTTTTGAGCACGCTTGAAATGATAATGTGCATCCATCGTCGACCGCGTCGTTACTGAATAGATAGTGGTCAAATGCTTGCCAAAGATATTTCATATGTATCTTGCCATATATTCTAGGGGTATCGATTTTTTTTTGCTCGATAAGCAAGCATTTGACCACTACCTCACCTGATGGAAAGTGAAGATGCGGCCGAAGATGTAGCATGCTTGAAGATAAATAAAGATAGATATTTTCTTACCATTATTTTTGTACTTTTTCGGTCAACTTCCATACCAATGATCTTGTTCTCTTATGGTATTTTATAAGAGAACAGTATTTTCTACCGACTTCTCAAAAAAGGGGGAAGTACTCAATTCGTATTTTTTTTTGTGCTACCTCATAACTTCTTTCCAAGCGAACCGATTTAAAATATTTTTTTTGTTTGAAATCTGTTGCTTTCCCATTGGTCCCATTTCAATTTGATCAAGATCTGATGAGTAATTTTTGAGTTATCGTTAATAATGACTGTGATACATTTAATCTGATCAAGGTTCCGAAGATAAAGCGGTAAAGTCTTGCGTAAATTATACAAAATTTTAATGTTTACTAAAATTCCAAGACACATTTTAAACCTAACATGAACCGTTTTAAGTACTTCATGCCTTCCCAATAAAATTAAATGTACCAATTATTCTTCAAGGAAACAGTACGTACTTAGAAGTTTAATTTATAACACATTTCCAGTCTAGATGGTGTAGTCTAGCTTGTCCATGACCTTAGAAATACTGGTTATAAGTAGTTGTAACCGGTTCTAGACCGAAAAACATCGATTAACTCGAAGATTTCGCGTTAAATTTAGGTATTAGTTATGCCAATTTTTGTATGGAACGAACACTCGGAGCCGAGCTCACTAACATAATTATTTAAACATAGTTTAAACCAGTCGTTTGGAATAAATAGTTTTTAACCGACTTCAAAAAAGGAGAAGGTTCCATGTCCGACTTTATGTATTTTTTAAAGCACTCCTTTAACTAGTCAATGTAATAAAAGCTTACTTTTCAACTGACTTCAAAAAAGAAGGTTCTCAATTCGACTGTATGTTTTTTTTGTATGATACGCGATAATTCCGTCAATTATGAATCGATTTTGTTTTTTTTTTTGGTAGATAATACTTCAAAGTGGTCCCATATAAATTGTATCGAAATCGATCAAGCCAAAACCAAAATATAAGCGGTGATGTCGGTTTTTTATAAGTTTTGTTTGCGTTTAGTTATACTAAAAACACACGAGCGGCGACGCATTACCGGACTCGCAAGTACAAGACTGGTAACGATCACGGCAATTACCTTGAATTCTTCTAGTCTATATGGGTGGCGCCAAAACTTATCTACAGGTAACGAAATATTTATGTATATAAATATACGCTTGTGTATAATTATTATTATTACCTATATTATTAATTTGCAATTTTATGTTCACTCTGTTATTACGGTAGGTATAATAAGTTATTCGCTCAAATTAAAATTCATATGGATGTAGTCTTCACCTTTAAATATAGTGACATTTGGTTTGAAAATTTTAAGATAATGCTGTTGTGAATGTTTTGATGTACACTATGTTGGTGATCTAAAAGATATAATAAATAAATTTGGTTTAAACTTTTCGCTGAATAACTTGCAAATTTATTGCAAGGAATTGGGAATTTTAAATAAACAGCTGTTTACGGTTTGATATACTCGACCCTTATGGCACAGAATCAGCTCCACACTCATTCGAATTAACACAGAAAACATCAGTTGTACTAATTTAATTAATGTTTGTATGACAATGTCTATAGAATATATGTATGGAGCATGTATGGAGTGTGTAAGTTTGAAACACGATATAATTTGATTTAATGGATGAATTTAGTAAGTAGATCTACATCTTAGGCCGCATCATCGCTTTCCATCAGGTGAGCTAATGGTCAAATGCTTGCCTATCGAGTATAAAAAAAGAATTTCTGGAATCCTGAAGCCCTGAAATACAAGAAGCAAGATTTCACAGCATAAACAATGAAAAACATCAATAAAATAGGCATTTAGTTGTTAAATGTAGAAACAAAATTAACAAAAAAACTAAATAAACGTTTTTTTCAACATACCAGTTCGTACGGAAATCTCGGCGTGGCATGACTTGTCGGATTTATTTCACAACAAATAATCCTTTCATAAATGACGGGAGTTTCAAGATAACAAACATTTTGAAAAATACATACCGAATTGAAATCCTCCTCCTATTTTGAAGTCAGTTGAAAACAAAAACGTTTTCACACTCACAGCCCTACACTAGGTGTGATAACTTTATGTTGTGGGTGTCGGAAACATTCACATCACATCCAGAACCAGAAACAGAAATTTCCCTCGACCAGAAAACTTGTGTTTCTTCCAAGAATCGAACCCGATATCCGCTGCTTAGGACGACGTACCCAACTAAGCGAACGGGCAGTTCTAAACAAATGTTAATGTATATTAGAAATCAACTGCGAGCTGGATAATAAATAATTCTATTTTATTTATATATGATTATACTATTTAATTTTTGGTATATTTGTTGTATGTTATGTGTATATATGTTGGTATATTTTAAATCATAAATAATAGATATTAACCCCTTATACTGCACTACCACGATTTTTTCTACACATTTTCGGTTGACTGGCAGAAAATGCTGTATTAGCATTAAGTCCTCCGTGTACATATGTATTGTGCAAAAGAGTAAATAAATAAAGTCTAGAAGTTAGATGGGATGAGTAGGCGGTAGAGGCTACTCGTCCGGCCGACTCAGACATTCACCTTGTACGCCCGAAGGTTGCAACCGTACAATAACTAAGATGTAGAAAATATTAATGTTTCTTCAATAGTTATAAATTACCTCGACTAGCTGTATGTGTACAGTTTCTAAGAAATCATTAATGCACACTGTGTTCTCGAGATAGGAAGAAACGTTATCTTTATTTGTTTTATATTTCGCCCGCTATTATCAAGTTTAAAAGTAGCCATGTGTTAATCTTAGGTATAATCTATGTACATTCCAAAATTCATCCAAATCCGTTCAGCCGTTAAGGCGTGAAGAGGGAACAAACATACTTACACACTTACACACAAACTTTCGGATTTATAATATTAGTAGGATTAGTAGGATTATTTCGATATGAAAATCTTTGTGTTGCTGTTTATAAACATATACGCTTTCACACTCACAGCCCCATACTACATGTTTTGTGGGTGCCGAAAACATTCACATCTCACAATCAGAACCAGAACCAGAAACACATTTTTTTCTTGGGGAGAAAACTTGTGTTCCCACCGAACCCTGTATTCGTTTTTCCAGATAATAAACATGGAAGATGGTACGGGGAAAATATGTGTTATATTATATGCAATACACATTAGGCTTCTTTGGCTTGGTCATTTAACGGATTATTAACGGATTAACGGATGGGAGAGGATCGTGCAGCAAAGCGAGCGTACCTGGACGGCCAACCGGCCGAAACGGAGAAGGACTGGCGCTCCAAGACACCTCGTGGCAGGAAGTTGATAACATGATAAATATATGTAGATACTACTTTATTGATAAAATTCATAGGATAAGATAAAACAATGGTAACAAACAAGCTTATACGTAAAATGTCACAACGGGCGGCCTTATCATAATAAATCACTAATGACTAAATTATCTTCAGATGGAGAGAACTATAGAAGGTAATAGACGAAGATTAATGGGTGTATGGAATACCGTACTTAATAAATATCGTTACTTATACTTTGACATAAATCTATACTAATATTATAAAGAGGTACAGTTTGTAAGTTTGTGAGGTCTCTGGATCTACTGAACCGATTTTAAAAATTCTTTTACCATTAAAAAGCCAAGTTATTTGTGTGTGTCATAGGCTATGGATTTTTTTCACCCGGGCGACGCCGGGCAGGTCAGCTAGTACAATATAAATATACATAAAGAAGTACTTAGTACATTATTATATAGGTTTATTATGATACATACAATAATAACAAATAAATAAATATTTAAAATAGATATTAAAAATTATAAAAATAAATAAAAAAGGAGACGTAAACATGACGTTGTTTTCCGAGTTACTCTAAAGTGGAAAACTCGTAAGACTCTAAAATAAATGATAAAGAGAAATGGCGTCTTCTGGTGTCGTGAGCCAAGACTCATTTTGGGTCACTGTGCCCCGATAAGTAAGTTATTTGCTACAGAAATACCATAGGCAAGAGTGATACTTACCATCAGGCACGTCTTCCTCGTGTTCTCTCTTGGCATAAAACAAACCAACGACAAAATTACTGTTGTTACAACAATTAAACTAGATACAAGTAAGTAACCTTATGGATTTAATGACTGTAAAGAAACAGTGATATCGTTTGTAATGAAGGTGCTTGCAGTTTATTGTCATAAATTATACAATACTATACTGAACACAGAGATCTCGGACGATTCCGGCTTTGTACATAATACTTGTAGTCTAGTAGTATGAGGCGCAAAGTAGTTGCAATAAACTTTTTCTTTAATCGAACTAAATTGAAGATGTACAGTTACCAAGACTCTGGGAAGGAACAATTCATCAAGACACGGGTGCTTACTGCATCTAGTTTGATGACCTGGGACTAACTAAAAATAATGTACTATTTTACAATACAATACAATACAAAAACTCTTCATTGACACCAATAGATAAATACAACTTACAGATAAACTTATAGAAATAGGTACAATGGGCGGTCTTATCGCTAAGAGCGATATTTTTTAACAAATGATTTCACACTTCCAGCCCCACTCTTCGATGACTTGTGTCGTGGGTGCCGAAAACATTCACATCACACACACAATCACAACCAGAACAAGAACCACAAACTATCCACTGGGAGAAAACTTGTGTTCCCGCCGGGAATCGAATCCGATACCCCTGTTTAGAAGGCGAACGCTTACCCAATTTAGCCAACGGGCAGTTCACTTCAATGCAAAAAAGAATTTTTAATTTGATTTTATTTTAATTCAGAGAGGCAATGCATGAATGAAATACATTTATTTCACACCAGCATGATACGAACGCTACCCACTGCTAGGCGGTAAATCACATGAGTTGTCTATGTAGAAGTAGTTTTCAGTCTTAGTGTCGTTTGCGAAGCGCAATTTCTAAACAGACTTGTGAGTGTGAATGGTTCAGCACTTTGTCCGTCTGTCTGTCAGAGGCATTTAACGTCTATACTTTGCAAGCGAATAAATAACTTCTCAGAGAAAATGTACAGCTATAGCCCGAAGCCAAAAATGGCAGTTGAATTGATATACATGAAAATATTGAGGGGGCATAGTACACGTAAGTGGGAGTAAAAATATTTTTTACAACTAGAAAACGAGGAGGTAGGAAACTTTACAAGAACTTCTATTGGATTTTTGGAGCGAAAGCGATAAAAAACGTTTCTGATGCACTAAGCATTAATGGATAATAATCAACCATTATTACACATTAACACACAATAATTCTCTAAGAATCACAAGTTTTGGGAATAAAAACAACAACAACAACCAAATCAACAACGCCATGTTTTCACTTTTGGCACTTTGGCGGCAAAATTCCTGCGTAAAAGTTTTTAAACCCTGAAGTAACAAACTAAGCTTTCAAGGTTATGCAAAAAGACCAGCACACTTACAACGAAACGGGATACAACAACTGGTGCAAAATCAGAGCTTATTTTCGAAGATGATTTAGATCGATCCAGTTATTTGGTTAAGTGACTTGTGCTTTAGTAGATAGTCGAAGTGAAAAGAGTTCCGCCGCTACTTACTTCACAGATAAAACATATGATGCTTATTTTATAGATAAAACAGCGCGTTTTGAACGGGATAAAGCAAATAAATAATTATAACAAAAATTATAAAAAAGTCATCCTAAGCACAAGGTCGCGGTAAGTGGCGTGAGGGTAGGGAGGCCTTTGCCTTGCAGTGGGACACTGAAGGCTAATTATAATAATATAAAAAAGGCCATCCGCGGTGTCTATCATTGCAGGTGTTAGAAAAGAACTAGGCAGTCTGAAAAGTAGCACTCCAGAAGGGTTTTATAGGTGAAAGTGTAGTAACTTTCAAGTCACTGACACATTGTACTTATATCCATATTACAGCAAAAGGCTTAATCAAACCCAAAAAATCAGTTAGACTTGTTAAAATATGACAATGTTGTTTATTTTGTGTGTGAAGATTTACAGAGAGCTTAATTAGCACTCTAGAAGGAAATAGGGAAACGCTGAAGGAGTGGTGAGTTGTCAATGGTCACTGACAATACTACTTTTATCCGTGTGCCAGCAAAAGGCTGAATCAAACCTACGACATATTAACTCAAAATCTTTTGGACTTGTTAGTTTATGAAAATACTAATGCCCTAAATTAACTCTAATTTTATAGATACTAATATTAGTCAGATTCGCAGTCACATTTTCTATGTTTAACATTGGAAGGATCAGGATTTGTATGTGTTTAGCTATCAAACATATTCCAGTAACTGGCTCGATCAAATCTGCTCGATTTTTACGAGTGCAGCTGCCCGAAACCAGTCTGCCGACTGGCCTGACGTGTTCACGCTGACATAACCTGGCCTTCGTCAGACAACGTGCAGAACTCAACTTATTAAGTTATTATCTTTTGATTTGTAGATAATGGCTTATGTTTATTGATTAGTGCAGATGATGGTAAAGCTGCAAATATAGATATTATTACATCACTAGCCGTGCCCCGCGGCTTCGCCCGCTATTATCAAGTTAAAAAGTAGCCTATGTGTTAATCCTAGGTATAATCTATGTACATTCCAAATTTCATCCAAATCCGTTCAGCCGTTAAAGCGTGAAGAGGGAACAAACATACATACACACTGGCACAGAAACTTTCGGATTTATAATATAAGTAGGATTTTATGTTTATAGTACATACGGTGAAGTAAATTAATGTTGCTTCAACACTCACATTTTCTACCGACTTCACAAAAAAGGAAGAGGTACTAAAGTCGACTGTATTTTTTTTTATTTGTCGTAACTTTGCCTCATAACTTCGTTCCACGTGAAACAATTTTGAATATTTTTTTTGTATGGAAGATGTTGCTTTCCAATTTGTCCCATTTAAATTTGATCAAGATCTGATCAGTAGTTCTTGAAATATCGTCAATAATGCGTGTTTAGAAGAAGAAGAAGAATAGAAGAAGATGATAAAGAAAGCTTGATGTGTGATTAATTTTCATGATTGCCCTGTGGAAAAACAATTATGATTTTATAGAATTATTGCTCGATGTTTCAACTCATATCCACTAGGAACAAACAATAATTTAAACGCAAGCAAAGCTTAAAAAACCGACTTCACCGCTTTATCTTCAGAACGCTTGATCAGATTAATTGAATGAAATACGCATTATTGAGGATAACTCAAAAACTCATGGTCAGATCTTGAACAAATTTAAATGGAAAGCATCAGCTTTAAAAAAACATCAAAATCGGTTCATATAAAAAAAAAATCTGAGGTAACACTTAAAAAATACGTTAGAATTGAGAACTATTCTTTTTTGGAGTCGGTTAACAGTGATCGTTAACCTCGTCAACATTGTCCATTAAAATATCGTCACACCAACATTAAGATTGTCTCAGGCTATTGTTAACAACTCATTCGAGCTTAATGCCTCTAATGAGTCAATTTTAACGCCATTTAATAATGTTATATTAATTGGCGTTAAATTTGAGTATTACTATTGTCGGTTGACTAACGCTAAAAAATATTTAATGCAATGCGTGATTCGCGAATTTATTTTATCGTTACGCTTGTTGATGACTTCCTTGATGTTATTGTTGTGTTGTATTGTATTGTATGTACCCTTGAAGCCGTGAAAACTTTTTGCTACAACTTCTACGTTATAAAGATATTTGTGTTGTAAACATAAGGCCTATTTTAAATTCAAAATCAAAATCGTTTATTCACATATACCAAAGAGGCACTCATGAAAGTGATTGAGTCTATTGCGAGATTCGCATAATTAAAGCCATCTGGAGAAGAACCTGGCATGAAACTCGGCGGCGCATTTTTTTTCATTCATTAAAAAAAACATTTATAAACACTAATACATAATTATATTAACTTAGGTATATCTATCTATATTATGTAGTCGCTAGAAAGCGCTTGTGCAGTTTGCCTCCATGCATTCTTATCATTAATGTAGTCAGTTAATGTATAATAGATAAACTTTCATAATTAATGCCCGTTTTATTATAATGATTTTTCTTTGTATATTTGGTAAGTATGAGAATAGGTCGTAAAGTATTTTTTAATCGTGATTAGTATTTTTGTATGAACATAATCCAAAAAGTTTTTATTTAATTAATTTATTTATTTAATACTTTATTGCACTGTAAAAAGTGTACAAATGGAGGACTCAATGCTAAAAGCATTCTCTACCAGTCATCCAGCGGTGGAAAATGAAATGACATGAGGCGTGCATGAATCAGGGATAAAAAAAATATGTAAATGAAATTTATATCGAATTGTAATGTACATAAATAAAAAATACTTAAGATTACATATACATACTAAAATATATATAACATAAATATATAATATATTTTTTTTTTTTTTTATTTGTGACAGGCTAGTGTTTGACCACTATCTCACCTGATGGTAAGTGACGATGTGATCGAAGCTGGTAAACACACTAGACCTGGAATACGCAGGCTCTCAAGGATAACTGCCGGAACACCGTATTATATATATAAATATATACTAATAACTATGCTCAGAGAAGTTTGTCAACATCATAAGGCTTTGGTAATCATTTTAAGATAATGATCTTTAACGTGCTTTTTGAAACAAGCTTTTGAGGGCGATTTTTTAATATCGGTTGGGAGATCATTCCATAGTGTTTTAGTGTGGTAGGTATTTAAAGTACTAGGCGACCATAAACATGAAAGAGGTACACACGTGGCATTGGAACGCATGCCGGGTTTAGGTAGTAACTATATATTATATACTCGTAATAAAGGTATACATACCAAGGAAGAAGAAGGAACCGTGGTAGCGTTAATATCACAAGTCGCTCGCGTTGTCGCCGTGCAATAACATGGACCTGTGGACAACAAACACGATAAATTATTAAGTGAAACAGTCTAGTACAATTATATATTTATGTATTTGTATTATCTATACATAAATGTAAAAAAAATAGTGTCGAACTGATCCTCCTTTTTTTGAAGTCGGTAAAAAATTTAAGGAACCACTACCAATTTTATTTATCTTTTTTTTTGGTTTTCTTATACTTTGTAGAAAGTTCTTATGGAAAGGTAAATATATAAAATATTATTACAATTATATTTCACAATAATTATGTTACATTAAACTAAAAACGAAATTAAAACTTACCAAAAATAACTAAAACTAGATATAAATATGTACAAATCTTAATCTAACGAAAATTAAGAAAATTACGCAGAAAATTTGAAAAATTTCAGAAAACTTGACGACGAATTTTACTTCGCGCGTTTGATGAATTACAATCTACCAACTTAATATAGTATGAAAAAAACTATTTATTTTTGATAAAACAATAAATATTAAAATTATGAAAAAAAAATCTCATACGTCACTCGGATTTATAAAGTACTAGGCAAACATAAAAATATATAAGCACATTTTCTTATAAATATCCTTTTTATTGCACTACCTCGTTTTCTTGTCCTACACCTCCTCGGAATTCCGTCAGAAAATGCTATTATTAGCATTAAACCCTCCGTGTACAGCGAAATTTTGTGCAAAAGAATAAATAAAAAAAAAAACAAAAAAAAAGGTTGTTCATCGAAAAAGTCACAATAACAACAGAATAATAATGTTTGTCTGTATTCTGACATTAACAGCCCACGCTGTGTTAATAAACCTATAAAACAACCGCAAAATGACCCTGTACATAAAACCTGTAGTTTTTTGTGTGGTTTCCAACTAAATATTATTTCAAAGGTTTATTTTTTTTTGCCGTGAAAAAATGGCATTTTTGCTTTTGTGTAATTTTCCAAAACCTGTGATTCTAATGGTGGATTATTAACCGTTAATACTTAGTAAACGTGAATAAGTGAGGCTGCGACTATAGGATTATTTGGCCTATTGCTTTAACCGCTGAGCTACTCAAGCCTTGCCTCAAGCGACGAAATTATCCTTTCCTAATTATTAACTAGGACGTGTGACGCCATCATACGAAATAGTATGTAACTGCTACTAATTTGCAGTTAGCCGTTGTGTTCATTTCAAATCAATTGTTTTTTACCGACTTCCCAAAAAAGGAGGAGGTATTCAAGTCAACTGTATTTTTTTTTATATGTTTTACCTATAGTCTCTCCTCGTAAGCCGATTTCGAATTTTTTTTTTAGTTTGGTTTTTTAATTTAAATGGGACCAATTAGAAAGCAACACCTATGTGTTGCTTTCTAATTGGTCCCATTTAAATTTAATCATGATCTGATCAGTAGTTCTTGAAATATCGTCAATAATGCCTATTTTATGGACTACTTTGACAATGTTCTCGTTTACCCGACTTCAAAAGTTACCTCATAACTTCTTTCGTTGTGAGCCGATTTTGATGATATTTTTTTATTTGAAAGCTGGTGCGTTGAAGTCGGCTTTTTTAAGCTTTGCTTGCGTTTAATTATTCCGTATAGCATTAAATAGCGACTGAATCTGATTCCAAATATATAAAACAAAATCATATCGATAAATACATCTTAGCTGGAATTAAATTCGTAATTTCTCAAGCGAGGCAGTGAAAGGCAAGGCAAGGCCGCCACACAATAGTCCGGATTATGGGCGATACAAACGCCGGCCGGAAGCTGCTTCTATTCATAACGAAGGCTTTGTCTTGGATCCTTCGAGAATAGAAATGGACTTGATTGGCTGTGGGTAAGATAGTTGAGTTTCTTGTAAAATCATTATAGTACCTGATAATAATATTTATATAAAAACCAGTAACCAAATGTGTCACCAATATGAACTGCCCTTTGACTTAGTTAGATCCGCGTCCGCCTTCAAAGCAGGGGTATCGGGTTCGATTAACACAAATATAAATGACTGGAGTCCCAACGGATCTTAAGATCAGTTGAGAACAATAATATTTTTGTTGCAACTGATTTTATGATCAGATGAGAATGACTGTTATGATCGGTTAATGTGAAAATCTGATACTATGATCCGTTGGTAAGTACCCCTTTCTCCACAAAGAAAATGTGTGTTTCTGGTTCTGGGTGTGACTGTGTGTGTGATGTGAATGTTTCCGCCACCTACGACACAAGTCAACGAACTTAGTGCGGGGCTGTGAGTGAGAAAGCGTTTATGTTTATACAAAACACCGACGTCCAATTTCATTGCTTTACTCCTCTCCATCCACTGCACTGCACTACACTACACTACACTACACTATACTATACTACACTGCACTGCACTGCACGCCACTGCACTGTACTGCACTGCACTGCACTGCACTACACTATACTATACTATACTATAGGATATCAGGTTTTTCTCGAGATGGCTGTAATTTTGCGAATCTGGCAGTAGAATCATTAACTTTCATGAGTGCCTCTTTGGGGCCCATGTAAATAAACGATTTTGATTTAGATACAGTACAGTATAGTATAGTATCCTGCAGTAACTGATATCCTATTATTGATTCAACCCCATAATTTTCAAATCAACTCAAACAGACAAACGTCTAGGGAAAGTATAGCCCTCAGCTTAGATAGCATATAATTAAGATGAATTATCCAAATAACGTGTAAAACAAGAAATACTCTTGTAAATACGACCGTGTGATATGTGTAATTACAGCTATTAGCGAATAGCAAGCGATCAACTTACTAAATGGAGATAATTATTTAAATGTTCACTTATTGAGCCGCGCCGTTTTGACGCCTGGAGTGAATTCTTTTTAATGGAGTATGCATAAAACCAGTGATATAAGTCCAACTAATGTTATAAATTTGCCGTGCGCCGCGGTTTCGCCTGCGTTAATCAAGTTAAAAAGTATCCCATGTGTTATTCCGGAACCTTAACTATGTACATTCAAAATTTCATCAAAATCGGTTTATTTGTTACGGAGATACGTGGTAAATAACATTCACACACATAAATAAATAGAGTAGTTAGAGCCGAACAAGAATGATTTACAGTTTCATTAAGTTATAATTTTTTCTAATTGTATCTCGGAACATATTATATTTCTACTATGTCGGAACCGATCTTAAAACTTAACCTTACCCTGCCTAGACCGCTGGAGGCTGATTCACCTTTTATTCGAGGCCAGACAATTCGCTACTTGCTTGTTTATCTCGAATCTGTATTCTATTCATGAGTTCATGATTAATTCTAGATTTAACAGTAATGAGAAAATGTATAACAAAACATTCAAATCAATTATATAATAGACCATAAATAGTAAAGAAACGTGGACTTATATATCTATGTTGAAATATAGACAATACAATACAATATAAGGGTTTTGTAGGGTTTCACAGGAATACTGTAGACAATATCAAGCTTTAACGGGTCCAAAGAGGCACCGCAAAATTAATCTTTTTTTCTTACAGTTTAGCAGAGAAAGCCTGTAATATGAAAGTTGGAGACCTAATGAAGCAACCACTGGAATAAAGTCAAGCCACAGATGTTCATCTACAGGTTTCACTTAAACCTAGTAATTTTATCTAATAGTTACAATTACGGTCTGAACTTCTACCTTCACCCTCCGTCACGACGTGAACAAAATAAAACGACCTGACTAAAGCTCGTGACCGCGACGCCCTACTTTTTCCTTTGGCCTCAGACGAACCAATAAATTCTTTACCCTTATCTTCAACACTTTAAGGTCTAATTTAGAAACTAAATTCATCTGAGAAGAAGTTGTAATAGTATACTATTGTTTGGGTAAGGAGTTCCTCAGGGTTCGATACTTGGGCCGCCGTTTTAAAGTCTAGTTTGTTTGATCGAGGGACCGTTGTTTTTGTTGGTTCACCTGATCCCTACGTAATGGCTTACATAAGTAATTTACATTGTTTCCTGGAGGCTGACAGGACTGTTTAGAAAGTGGTTAGAGAATGGGTTAATAATTAAAAGCTTTCTGACATTCACGTAACTTAGGTCATGGTATTATAGCTTCTTTATAGGTATCTTAATAGTTTTGTTTGTTGTTTTCATTTGGTTGTTACATTTACCAAAATGTTATTCATACAATTGTTTTTTTTTATTATGTACTTATTAAAATATCTTTGATATCTGTATGTAGGTTCTGTGGTTGTAATATAAGTGTAGAGATCGTATATTCTAATCTGCGTAAATTACGACGACCAATTTGTGTGTAGGCCTATTACCTACTTCTACAACCTACTCCAAATTTAACGCTGGAGGGGCATTAATATAATAGACGATCTATATAAATGTATGTGGCAGTAAAAGAGATTCAATGTTGTGACATTAGACATAAAATATTACTAACATATTTATAGGTACAAGTACAGGTACCCGATATATAAACGGGGCTCCAGTGAACCGTTGACGTTCAAAAGCATTCGCAAGGAGGCAGGCGGCCGATCATAAAATATCAAGTCTCATACAAAATTTTAATTTAAGTGTTACTGAAGAATCTTAGAAGAAAGAGAGATCAATGATAATGTATGTACCAACGTGTACCTATATGTGTAGTCGTCTATTATAGAAGAGGTTGCGTCATTAGCTTGTTTTGAAAATAATAAATGACAAATAGTCTCAACACTTTAAAAAAACTTAAAAAAAAACTTATGTCAATAAATGTTTATTATTATTATTATTATTATTACTTTTGGGACACGTAACAAATTGAGCAGCATTCAAATTTTCACAATTGTACGTGATTCACGAAGCAAATCAATTTGACAAAAGATAAAAATATGATTGAATAACATTTGAACTTGAGCCGTACCTATTGAGCAATTTCAATCACGAACACTTACTACAATATTGGGAAGAGTGAACAATACAATTTTGTCTAGTTCATTACTTACCCTATCATAAGGAGTGATACCAGCCCCCCGATTACCTATCTTTGTTGCAAACGGTTTCAATACTAAATTGACAAAACTCCAAAGAAATAAGGTTCATTTTTGCTTAATTTAATTGAAACCGCGTGCAACAAAGATACGTAATAGGGGGTCAGAGAGTGTGTAGTCATCGCGACCGACCGGAACTCGACCTTAAATTTTTATATAGTTTTTTGGTTGTTAGCTCGACCATGAATAAGACATACTTAATATATTCATAGTGATAAGTAAAGATTATAAAATTTAATAATGTATTGGAAATGAATCAGGTAATTGTCAAATGTATTTAAATTGGATATAATTGATTTAATAATAAATTGTTTAAGTTTTTACATGCCAGTCTATGGTGAATCATGAACCATATTTTCTATTAATTTCATTTAATTTCTAGAGGAAATTAGTACAGTCAGGTAAAAAAAAGTGTTTCAAACTGAATCTTTCATAAAACGTGTCCTTTTTACTCGACTTTCTTAAAAAAATAATTGTATCATATGATATATTACTCTTCAATCTTAGATTTTATATAGCATTTACATTAAAAGGAATATTTTATAAAGAAATATCAAATCAGAAGCAAAACTCATCTATTTTTGTTGTTAAAACCATTTCGTTCGTCATTTTATATCACAACACTGTGAAAGTTACTTCATATACGTATATGTAATAGACGAATTACTTTTTCATTTTGTATTTTTTTTTTATGGCGCATTCTTACGAAATTTGAATAAAACTCTAAAATTTATACGCGTGACTGCGTAACCACTATAATATAAGTTACGCAATATGCGCCTTTATGTGCAAAAGTGTAAGGGGGATAATTGGCTGTGGTTAAAAATGGTGCCTTAGGGGACTTGATATCCTCCAGTTCACTCGAAGCGTTTTGCTTCTACGTTAATCATCCGTACAGCAAAGGAGTGGAATTCATTGCCTGCGTCATTGTTCCCCGAGGGGTATAATCTGGGAGTCTTCAAGTCAAGAGTGAATAGGTATCTTCTAGGCAAGCATGCTACATCTTCGGCCGCATCGTCACTTTCCATCAGGTGAGATAGTGGTCAAATGCTTGCCTATTATGCATAAAAAAAAAATACAAGCCGCCCCAGGTGCGCTCCCGCTGCACGCTATGTCCTATACTCGCGCCTTGGCCGCTGCTGCTACCACTGAATAAATAAGCACGCTCTGTCTGTTTAGTATTTTGTTACAGAGCTTATATACCTAAAAACGTCGGCAGCGCGGGACTTGATGTACAAAGCGCCCCGGCCTCTTTGTATATAAAGTCCAAAGGGTCAAGCCCTTAGTTTCCAAGTGTATATCAAGATACGAAGAGGCCAGGCAGCATTGTACCTAAATGATGTATGGCGCCTATATAAAGAGGCGCCCAGGCCGCGCGCCTAGGGCGTTTGGTACATCTAGTACTATGTTAAGTTTCGCAAAGGAATGAAACTCCTTGCCTGAGTCGTCCTGATGAGTACAATATGGGAGTCTTCGAGTCGCGAGTGAATAGGTATCTCCTAGGCAAGCTTGCTCCATCGTCGGTCACATCGTCGCTTACCATCAAAATCAAAATCGTTTATTAACATGGGCCCCAAAGAGGCGCTCATGATAGTTAATGATTCTACTGCCAGATTCGCAAAATTACAGCCATCTCGACAAGAACCTGGCAAGAAACTCGGCGGCGCATTTTTTTTCTTTTTTTTTTTAATCGTTCCTTACTAGTGGTATGGAACGATTAATATTTATTAAATATTTATTAAATATTTATTTAATAAGTATTAATCGTTCCTTACCACTAATATTGATTAATATCTATTAAAATAATTATATTAACCTAGGTATATCTATATTATGTAGTCGCTAGAAAGCGCTTGTGCAGTTTGCCTCCATGCATCTTTGTCATTAATATAGTCGATCGTTTTATAGTAAGCTTTCTTAATTAATGCCAGTTTTATTACAGATTTGAACTTTCCCAGTGGTAATTCAGTTACAATTTTTAGAATTATATTGTAAAATCTAACCCTTCCTATCATCATTTCCCATAAAAGATTTATTCGTTTTGCTTAATCTAAATGTGCGCACTGTAATTTTACGCTTATAACTAGTATAAGATTGTGTGCGTCGCTTTTTAATTTATATTTACCAATATTTTTGCGAACATGCATAATATTTTCAAAGATGTAAAGCGAAGGCATGGTAAGTATGCCTGTTTCTTAAAGAATTCCCTGAGAGATTCACGCGGACCCATATCATATATTGCACGCACGTCTCTCTTTTATAGATGAGATCAGGTGAGATGGTGGTTTAATTTTGCCTATCTAGTATTTTTTAAAAGTAGAAGTTAAACTAGAGTAGGTACGTAAATTGTCACGTGTTTGCACAAGTGAGATGAACAATATACGTGATGAACATACATCGTATGCAGGTATGCAAACAATGAAAGTAGTGATGGTTCGCCGAAGTGTGACCATTTCGCAACACGAGGCAAATGCGCCACCTGTCATTTTATTTATAGTTAGCATATGAAGAATTAAACGCAAGCAAAACAAAAAACCGACTTCACCGCTTTATCCTCAGAACCTTGATCAGATTCAACGTATTAAACACGCATTATAGACAATAACTCAAAAAGTAGTGATCAGATCTTGACCAAATTTAAATGGGACTACATGGAAAGCACCAGCTTTCAAATAAAAAAATAATCATCATAATCGGTTCTCAACGAAAGGAGTTATGAGGTAACTTTTGAAGTCAGTCAAAAACGAGAACATCGTCAATGTAGTCCACAGTATACGCATTATTGAAGATAACTCAAAAACGACTAGTCAGATTTTGATCAAATTTAAATGGGACCAATCGGAAAGCAACATCTACCAAACAAAAAAAAAATCAACATCGGTTAACGTGGAACGAAGTTATGACATAACACACATTAAAAAAGAAAAATTACAGTTGACTTGCGTACCTCCTCCTTTTTTGGGAAGTCGGTAAAAAAGCAAACATCACTCTCACAGCACCACACAAGATCAAAACTTAGGTATTTAGTGAGTGCCGGAAACATTCATATTACACAAACTTAGACACAAATTTACTTTGATAAGGAAAATTGTGCTATTGCCGGGAATCGAACCCTAGAATGTGCCTAGAAAGCAAATACCTTCCTACTGTATCTCCTTCTCGTATAATCGAATAGTTAAGCTTAGATTGTATTAGGATTATGTCCGATCACTGTATTGTTAAATGACCTATCTCATTTTTTGATATTAAGCATTATTCCTCTCCATCCAAAGGTTGTCTGAAAGAGATTGGTCAGAATATAAGATAATTTCTGGCTTTGAGTCGTAGTTTTACATATTTTATGAGAATTTGAAGTCATTCGCTTATATTGTTTAGACGCTAGATGCCTCTGACAGACGTAACAAACGGACAAAGTGCTGTATGATCCAAGTCAACTTAGAGACCTCGCTTCGCTCGATCAATTAATGGCTTCAAGGGGGAACTAATAATGAAAGTTTATTAATTTACTCTATTTATGTAGGTTACGGCCGTAAAGTTCTTTGAACTATGTACGTAGGTATTTAATTAATTAAACGTTTTCGATATGCTAAAATAATTAGCTAGACAAATATGTAAGTAGGTTCATATTATTATGAAAACTATCACGATTTCTATTCATTGTTATGGTACTAATCGGCTATTAATTGCGTTATATAGTGTGTCGAGATAATCCGACCAGTTGCTCACGAATACGACGCTCTTCATCTGGGAGTCAACAAAGCGGCCGATGCCGACGCCTGGCCGCGCGTAACTGATCCTACTAATATTATAAATCCGAAAGTTTGTGTGTAAGTGTGTAAGTATGTTTGTTCCTTCTTCACGCTTTAACGGCTAAACGGATTTGGATGAAATTTGGAATGTACATAGATTATACCTAGGATTAACACATAGGCTACTTTTTAACTTGATAATAGCGGGCGAAGCCGCGGGGCACGGCTGGTTGGTAATACAGGTTAATTTTTATCACAATAAAATAACAGGTTTATGCCCATAAATATAATTAATGCTAATTACATTGTTACTGTTTTTCAATTATGTATAACATTTTCCAAGTACTACCGGTCGGCTTAGTAATGCGCGTCCGCCTTCTAAGCAGGTATCAGGTTCGATTCCCGGCGGTCACAAGTTTTCTCACCAAGGGAGGTTTGTGTTTCTGGTTCCGAGTGTGATTGCATGTGTGATGTTAATGTATGATATTAATTAAGTCAAATAGTAGCCTATGTAATAGGTATTCTTGAACCTATTTTCATTCAAAATTTCATCAAAATTGATATATTCGTTACGGAGATAAGTGGTAACAAACATTCACACACACACATACACACATACTTTTGCATTTAAAATTTTAGCAAGATTATTCCGTAAACTGTTGTTTTACCTTCTTTAAACTAGACATACCTACATACAATTTATTTGAAAACACATGAAACACATTGACCATTGACCTGTGACCTGTGACTTAAATTGACCTCGTAGACTAAAAACAAGAAAAAGGTAGCAAAGAGTTCAGCAAACTCTTTCCATGACACCTATTCTATAGACTCGCGTGTCATTCACAGCACCTTAATCGATTTCCAACATTAAATTAGATTGACTGTGTTAGATGTCATTAACTTTCATGAGTGCCTCTTTGGGGCCCATGTGAATAAGCGATTTTGATTTTAATTTTGATATCCAGTTACATATATCATAAGAAATCATAACACTAAACTAGTGGCTGTGCGAGCTGTAGACTTCACGTATTTTTCGAAATTATTGTTTTTTACGTTTTCAATTTACGCTATTTTGAAAAAAATTACAAAAACTGTATCGACAAAAAAAAAACTCTATATTTATCGAACCTGCTCACAAAATTTCACTAGAATCGCTTGAGAAATGCGATCTGTAGAGGAGAACAACCAGAAATCCGGACAGACGAAAGCAATTTTATCCAACCTGAAGCGGAGAGCTTGCGCTTCGCCCTCGTTCCATCAAGAATTTATAATACTAAGATAGAAATTTGTTTTCACCCAATAACCAATATTATATATTTTTTATTTTATACTAAGATAGTACCTATTTGTACGTCCGAAATAGGAAGACTGATGATACTTCACTACTAATATAAATGGTTCTGGTTGTGATTGTGTGTGTGATGTGAATGTTTCCGGCACCCACGACACAAGTCATCGAACTTAATGTGGAAAGTCAAGTATGTTATTGTATTCCGATTCTAACTATTTCAAAAAAAAAATTCAACCGACTTCAAAAAAGGAGGTTCTCAATTCGACTGTATGTTTTTTTTGTATGTATGTTACGCTTTATCTCCGCCAATTATGATTTTGATGTTTTTTTGTTTGGTAGAGTATACTTCAGAGGTGGCCATATACATTTTATTGAAATCGGTCAACCCAAAACCGAAATATAAGCGATGAAGTCGGTTTTTAAGCTTTGCTTGCGTTTCAATTATGTATACATTATAATTAATATACTTTTGACATTCATACAAGGTTATAAAGAGGTAAAATACAATAAAGAGATTATAAAAAAACTCGTAGTTTTTTTTTTAATGATAGATAGGCAAGCATTGGACCACTATCTCACCTGATGGAAAGTGAAGATGCGGCCGAAGATTTAACATGCTTGCCTAGAAGATACCAATTCACTCTAGACTTGAAGACACCCAGATTGTACTGTTCGGGAAACAAAGACGCAGGCAATGAGTTCCACTCCCTCGCTATACGGATGATAAACGTAGAAGCAAAACGCTTCGAGCAAACCGGAGGTACGTCAACCATATAAGGATGACGTTTGATAGTCTGTCTTGTTGTCAGGTGGTGAAACGGGCAAGGGGGAATTAAATCACGTAATTCCTGCGCACACTCTCAGATGAATGATCAAGATGATTGAAATAATATTTAACTACTAGATAGACTGCTGTTATGTTTTTTTGAATATTTAGACGCCATAGTCGTGTTCAGATGAACTTTGACTCTACTCGGCGACCAAGGAAAACCGGTCATGATGTAGCGCCTTAGTAGCCACTGTTGTTTGTAAATCTGTTGTAGAGCTTATTAACTTTGTAAACTCGTCGTTCGCCCCGGACTGACATCTCGCGCTTACATTTTGCCTAAAAGAGATTTTTTTTTTTATAATTGCTTGTAACATTTATTCTTGATAATAATTTTATGGTTATGTATTTGTTGTATAATTAGAGGATATAACGTATATTATATGCAAGTTTCAGCCAATATGAAGCCGTTTTAAATGTTTTCATCCTCACAGCCCCACATTAAGTCCAAAGACTTGGATCGGGTGCTATATAATTTCGTCATACAATCATTCCCTGTAGCACCAATTGGAACGAAAGTTCCTAATCGCGGGTTGCGAAAGGAGGCTAGACGGAAAAAATTAAGACCAAAAGTTGTAACGACACTTTTTGCTATAGTTGTAGCCATACCACGTTCTCGTCCGATCACCGAAGTTAAGCAACGTCGGGCGCGGTCAGTACTTGGATGGGTAACCGCCTGGGAACACCGCGTGATGTTGGTTTTTGCGTGTTTCTTTTAATTTTGGAACGAAAGTTCCTTATCGCGCGTTTCGAAATGGGGCTAGACGGAAATTGAACTTCGTTCCATCCGGGTATCCCTTGACACCTCTCAAGTTTTTTCTTTCAGTTTTCTCCCCAGAGAAAAATTGTGTTTCAGGTTCTGGTTGTGATTGTGTGTGTGATGTGAATGCTTCCGGCACCCACGATACAAGTCATCGAACTTAGTGTGGGGCTGTGAGTAGTGCGTTTATGTTTATATTTATAATGACTACTTAATCTCCAAACATACACAGAAAAATCCCAGTATTCAAAAAATCATAGCCACCCTAAAACCAATTAAAACATTGATAAAGATATAATTAGCCGAAATAACAGAAATTGTGTGTATCAATTTAAATTTTTCACCACATTTCGGCGCGGTTTCACATAATATCTATTACATTATGCGAAAAGATTACAACCTTGCTGTTTCCATTGTTTTCGAAACCGGTTCTCGAGCCTCGAGGTGAACGTTTATTTTGATAACGAAACTATATTAAGAAGCCACGTTATAACTTATATTATATGTTAAAGAGGTAATAAAGGAAATTGAATGATCCGTTGACGTAGTTATTTATCTTTTGCCAGCTAAACGAACGCCAAAAGGTGTGTGCCTAACTGAAGCAAATAATACTTTAAAAAGTTAAAGAACTTTTTAAAGTATTATTTGCTCTTTATTATTCAAGCTTTTAAGTCGCGCACGATGTTGAGAAGCAAGAAGGTTCCGTACCATCCTACTTAATATTATAAATCCGAAAGTTTGTATGTAAATGTGTAAGTATGTTTGTTCCCTCTTCACGCTTTAACGGCTGAACGGATTTGGATTAAATTTGGAGTGTACATAGATTATACATAGGATTGACACATAGGCTACTTTTTAACTTGATAACAGCGGGCGCGGGTAGTTATCTATAAAAAAAATCACCTTTGTTGTATTAGGGCCCCCCTTAAATATTTGTCTTATTGTAATTTAATTCTTTATTTTTAAGGTAAATATACCTATAACTCATTATGCTGTGAATATTTTAAGGGTCTACCTGTTGCCTTTATCAAAATCGAGCAAAAACAAGCATGAAAATCGCGTTTGTTGTATGGGAGCCCCCTTAAATAATTATTTTATTCTGTTTTTTAGTATTTGTTATTATAGCGGCAACAGAAATACATCATCTGTGCAAATTTCAACTGTCTTACTATCACGGTCCATGAGATACAGCCTGGGGAGAGACAGTCGGACAGAGGAGTCTTAGGGAGTTTTACCCTTTGGGTATGGAACCCTAAAATGGACTAAAAAGTTATATAACCAGAGAACTTTTTAAGACGAATCAAACAAGCCCAAAATCGATGGGTTTATCTCGTTTAGTTCAAAAGTTCCTATGGCCATTTTCCGTCTTAATCATCAGACCAGCTCCAAGGTACCATATCATTGTATTGTCACTGAAGAAGATACATAAAGTGGGCTAATTTAGCTTGCAAGATTTGATTACACACCGACAAACAACGGGACAGGTGTAACTATACATAAAAACTTGTAAAATAGGTGCTATACTTGAGTTCAGTATCCATGTACCTGTAAACGTATCTCCTAGAAGAAGGACATCGGATATGTCCGAAACCTGGTCGGAACATTTTTCTTCGACAATAATACGTGAGTGAGTGATGGTTTAGAAATTAATAATAAAGTACCTGGATGACCGAGCTTTGCTCGTCAAAACGACGTTTACTAAAAATGAAACCTGCCCCCAAAATCCCCTTCATACAAAATTTCATGAAAACCGTCTCCGAGATTCAGATTATATATATACTAGTTGACCCAGCAAACGTTGTTTTGCCATATACATTTTTTTTTTAAATTGGTTTTAAATCATAAAAAAAATTGGTTTGGACCACCCTTAACATTTAGGGGTATGAAAAATAGATGTTGACCGATTCTCAGACACACCCGATATGGACACAAAATTTCAAAAAAATCGGTCGAGCCGTATCGGAGGACTTTGGTAACAAACATCGCGACACGAGAATTTTATATGTACATACATTAGAGAAGATTGCAAGAATTGATGTAACTGTGAGTGTAGTATATATAAGTTAAGAAGAACTGTAGGGTATATTATCTTCCCCTTTATGTAATTTAAAGTCACAAAATGATTGTGAATTTCAATAGCAGTATTTTCTCTTTAATAATAGCAGATGACAAAAACTACCCAATTGTAAGAACCGTTGCTGCATCCAGACGATATGGCTCAGCGAACAAATCACTAATCTTCGAAACTTAACAAGGTCTAGAAAAAACTAGCTTTTACAAATAAGTTTTCATAATTGGATTCTGTATTTTGTTCCCCATCCGTTATACAGAATAACAAGTCTTTTAACTTTAAATCGTTTTTTTTTATTGGAGATAGGCAAACTTTTGACCACCATCTCACCCACGGAAGAGGGAACAAGGGAATATGTGTTTCCTGATCGGAAGACTTGTACCCTCTTCCGTGATCTCACCTGATGGTAAGCGACGATGGAGCAAGCTTGCCTAGAAGATTTTTTTTTATGCAATTGAGTGACGAGACGAGCGGGACGTTCGCCTGGTTGTAAGCATCACGCCTGCCCATAACAGTGGCAGTTCCAGAATTGTGAACTTGCGAACAAAATCGTGCGCTGCACTGCACTGCGCTCGTCACCCTGAGATTTAAGATGTCAAATCTCTTCATGCCCAGTAATTTCTCTGGTACCTATATTCACTCGTGACTTGAAGACTCCCATATTGTACTCATCAGGAAACACAGGCAAGAAGTTCCATTCCTTTGCGGTTCGCACAATGAACGTGGAAGCAAAACACTTCGTCTGCATTTGTGGAATGTGTACAATATAGCTCGTCGCTTTTCAGTTTGTTAAGCATTTGGCCGCTATCTCACCTGATGGAAAGTGATGTTGCGGCCGAAGATGTAGCATGCTTACCTAGAAGGTACCAATTCACTCTAGACTTGAAGACTCCCAGATATACTCTTCAAGAAACAAAGACGCGAGCAGCGAGTTCCACTCCTTCTCTGTACGGATGATAAATGTAGAAGAAAAACGCTTCGAGCGGACATGAGTTATGTCAATCATAAATGGATGACGTTGGTTCCTCTTGTGGTCCGATTATAGAAAAATAGAACGGGGATGCGGAAACTAGATCGTGTAGTTCTTTGGCACCCTCTCCGAAATGTATCCGATAAAATACTGAGAGGCTAGCTGCCTTGCGGTGAAGCTAAGAAGCCTCTCAAAACCCAACTGCATAAAAACTTAACTCTGAATTTAAAAAAGGTAGCTACGTGGTTTTTGTTTGCGCATATTCGTACGTTATTCTTATCCTCAATTCACTTACCAGAAGGTACACTTATCGAAATGAAAGGGGAACTTATCTTAAACAATCTATATCTATTAAATGTTTTTAATAAAGCTATCTAAGCCTCAATGAATGCTATACTATTTGTGGTCTAGGTCCCAGCTTTCTAATCAAGATTCTAAATTTAATTAGTTTCATGCTGTTTTGGAGAATGGGACTTTCAGATACAATGAACATGAACATAAACACTTTCACATTCACAACTTCGCACTAGAGAAGACTTGTAACATGGGTGTCAGAAACATTCACAGCACATTCACAATAACACCTAAAATTGTCATGTATCTCTTACATGACATTTTTTTTTTTATGCGGAATAGGCAAGCATTTCACCACTATCTCGCCTAATGGAAAGTGATGATGCAGATGTGACATGCTTGCCTAGAAGATACATATTCACACGAGACTTGAAGACTCCCAGATTATACCGTTCGGGGAACAAAGACGCAGGCAATGAGTTTTACTCCTTCGCTGTACGGATGACGAACGTAGAAGCAAAACGACAAAAAAAAAAAAACAAAAAACGAACATAAACATAGAAACACATTTCTAGACAAAATCACAGTAACTACGTTCTTTTTACAAAATAAGTTATTACCAAATATTTTTTTGATTGTTATTAATAATTATAGATGTCACATATAGCACTAAAATGTTAGTAACAGCTTTTTTTTTTTATTTGTGACAGGCTAGTGTTTGACCACTATCTCACCTGATGGTAAGTGACGATGTGATCGAAGCTGGTAAACACACTAGACCTGGAATACGCAGGCTCGCTACGAAAAATGTTTCTCAGTGTAAGCGCTTTCATCCTTACAGCCCCACCCTAAGTTCAATGAATTATGTATGTCGTGGTTGCTGGAAACATTCACATCACACCCAGAACCAGAAATTAACCTCAATACAACTTCTTATGATGTACTCTTATAATAAGACAGTACCTGGATAACTGACCTTCGCTCGTTAAAACGACGTTTTCTAAAAATGAAACATAGGTAGATCGATTTATCGCCCCAAAAACCCCCTGCATAATAAATTTCATTAAAACGGAGCCGTTTCTGAGATTCAGATTAAATATATACAAGAATTGCTCGTTTAAAGCTATTAGATTTACCTCAAACAAATATTCCTCGATGACCTACAATTGGCAAAAGCGGTGACTCAAGATAAGAATATCCTCGTTGTTTTTACCCAGGTGCAGTAAATAATTTAGAATTGATAGACACTGACTCATCTTTGGTTACTGCTTTTTTGTGAATGCACATGTTGGTGATTGGGTAACGCAATATGAATAAGCCGTGCCCCGCGGCTTCGCCCGCGCCATTTAAGTTAAAAGTTATCCTATGTGTTATTCCGAAACCGAAACTCTCTACATTCTAAATTTCATCAAAATCGGTTTATTCGTTACGGACAGACGTGGTAACAATCTTTTGCATTTATAATATTATTAGTAGGATGGGATTTTATGATATAGTTATTCTTAAAAAATAATGCCGACGTAATGATATAGTGCCTATAAATCGGTTGAAACCCCCTTGGTTCTAAAAATGTTTTCTACATTCCTTCTTTGTTCTTCTCAGGTATCCGGTACTGGTAGGTCTAGTGGCGTACTTAAAAAAAACAAGTCTTACTTACAAGTAATGAAGTAAGTAAGACTTGTTTTTTTTAAATGCTGTATAGGTAAACATTTCAATACTTAGGAGAAATCCAACAATTACTTAATAGTTTTTAGTATTGCTTGATAGGTAAAAAAATATCACTATATCTCACCTGATGGAAAGCGATGATACGGCCGGAGATGTAGCATGCTTCCCTATTAATCAGCAATAGTGCTTATATTCTATAGAATCTATACCATAATAATATAAAAGTCATTAGAAAACGAAACTGCTTAGAATTGCCAGTAATACGATCCCCCGAGTCGAGAGCAAATGTCAGAAATTAGATCTACGAGTGGGGTTACTAGCGTAGTTTTAATTACACATATTATTAATTGATATTAAGATATCTATTAATCTATTGCCCACAGCAATTTTACATTGCATTGCGGTAGAAACCTACAACTAGTCGTTCGTCCCGAACTCTCGCCTACGTTGCGTACCTTATAGAGAAAAACTTTTTTATAGCTTAATTTTTTAATTATAATTGTTTTAAAATCAAAATCAAAATCATTTATTCACATGGACCCCAAAAAGGCACTCATGAAAGTTAAAGACTCTACTGCCAAATTTGCGAAATTACAACCCATCTCGAAGCTGGCAAGAAACTCTGCGGTGCATTTTTTTTATCATTCTTAATCAACAACTAATACATAAAATATTTTTTTTTTTTTTTACGCTTTCAAACTCACAGCCCCACACTAAGTTCAAAGACTTGTATCGTGGGTGCCGGAAACATTCACATCACACACACATTACACCCAGAACCAGAAGCACAAATATCCCTTGGGAAGGAATTTATGCTCCTGCCGGGACCCACGGCGCAGAGGGCGGACACCTGTCCACTGCGCCAACTGGGTCGTCAAGTTAACCTGGGTGTATCTATATTATGCAGTCGCTAGAAAGCGCTTGTGCAGTTTGCCTCCATACATCTTTGTCATTAATGTAGCCAATCGTTGTATAATAAGCTTTGTTGATTTTTTAATCAAGTACAGGATATATCGAATAATGTACAAGAGCTTCAGCTTAAAATGCGTTGCTATTTTTGAGATAGACCTCGGGACAATAAAGGTCTTAAATCAGTGACTTTGATGTCTAGCAAAATTGATATTTTCCAACATGATTTTATTTTTTAAAACGAGTTCAACCTTTATTTGCAGATAACTTTTTAACGATACCCTTTACGAGCAGAAAAAATTTAAAGAAAAATGTTGCTCCCTATTTACGTGTATTGCCCCATTTATATAATTTTAATTGCCATTTCAGGTTATATATATAATCTGAAAATTTTAAGTTATTCGCTTATGTATGGTTTAGACGCTAGATGCCTCTGACTTACGGTCAGACGGACGGACGGATTGACGGACTAAGTGCTGAGCCACCAAAGTGAACTTAGAGATCTCGCTTCGCTCGACCTTATTGGTCGGGCTAATAAGCAAAGTTATAGGCCTCAGACGGACAAAGTGTTAAATGCTAAAAAGCATTACTACTAAACTAAACTCAGATTCCTCGCTTCAAAAAGCACTTCCAGTTTTGAGGTGAAATGGAGAGCAATTTATATCTCTCTTCACACCTACCATTTGCCCAAATAGATATAACAAATGCTGATAGTATCTGTTACAAATGTGTGTCATCATTTACAATTTAGGCCATCCACTCACGGTCGGGCGCGCCATATCACATTGGCCGTGGGTACAGAATACGTCATAGTTTACAGGGCTCGCAGGACTGCAGGCCATCAATTTGCGACCTCGCAGGTAATGTACCGGAAACATAGCTACTGGAAGTGGCAAGCGTGTCATTGCCACCGTACGGGGTAATTTTCTCTTTACAATCAGTGTTGATGTTTTTCCAATGCAATTCAAATTCAAAATATTTTTATTCACATGGGCCCCAAAGAGGCTTATGAAAGTTAATGCTTTTACTGCAAGATTCGCAAAAATTTTGTATGTATTTTTCTTAGTCCAATTCAGAGACTCTGGTCTAAAGAAAACTCGGGTATATTCTAGTATTTTTACCGACTTCCCAAAAAGGAGGTTTCAAGTCAAGTCGACTGTATTTTTTTTAACATACAAACGCATTTACACTCCCAGCAACACACTAATTTCAATGTTGTATCGTCATAAATATTATACAAGTCTAAACATAATGTGGCTTGTGAGTATGAAACCGTCTTTTTGAAATAGAGAATTAGGTACCATATTTTTTTCTTAAGGAAGATACCAAAGAAACTATTTTTTTGTAGTGATTATTTTGTTCGTAAAATGTTAATGATATTTTTACTTCGCGCATAATATTCAATCAGAAACAATTTGGCGGCTAAGTTAGCGCAGTAAGCCTCTGCCCTCGGCGCCGTGGATATTGGGCTCGTATCCCGGCAGCAGCACAATGTTCAATGCCCAGGGACATTTGTAAATCAGTGTGTGATGTAATTGTTTCCGGCACCCACGACACCAGTTATCGAACTTAGTGTGCAGCCCCACACTGAGTGTAAAAGCGTTTATGTTTATGTATTTAGTTATTTCAGTTATAAAATTATCAACCCAACATTTTTACTCATAGTTTCAATAGAGACGTATTGTTTTCCTACGTATTGTTCGCTTACTTCCCTATTCATTTGAATTTCACAAATTTGATGAAGTTTTTATTGAAACATCAACAAAAAACACGAATTCTATTACAATTGTATTTTTTTTAATTTGAAAATGTTCTTTGTCTACAAATGTTATGAATAAATATAACCTGAGAACTATGTAATGATTTCGACATATGTAATTACAACATTAATGATCATTTATCCTGTAATTATACAATTAATTGACCATAAGTTACTAAGTAACATATATAACACAAAGGTATGTGCGTCATAAAAAATATATTATCTGTAGATACAGAAATACACCTAGTGTAAATTATGTTTTTTATGATTCTTGTTATAATTTACAGTAATAACAATGTTCATTTTGATTTTAAAACTTATAATAAAATTAGTCTGTTATCCTATGCATCTATGTAATAATAGTTATTCTATTATTTTATTACCCAACAATGCAATATTAAATCATATCCATAATTTATCCTTCTAATATTATAAATCCAAAAGTTTGTATGTAACTGTTCCCTCTTCACGCAATAACGACTGAACGGATTTGCATGAAATATGGGATGTATATAGCTTATACCTAGGATTAACACATAGGCTACTTTTTAACTTGATAATAGCGGGCGAAGACGCGGGACACAGCTAGTGTTTAATATAACAGCATAATTGCTGTAAAAATTATAACTCAAGACGACGCACCATAAGTACGTTTTTTTTGTCATTATTTTCAGGCTCTTCAATGCTTAAGTTCAGTAGGTACCTATCAAACGCGCGAAGTAAAAATATAAAAAAAGAAAAATGTTTAAAAATAATCAAAAAATATATTAAAAATAAAAATATTAAAAAACGTTAAATTATTCGTTAAGTTTTCTGATTTTTTCCATTTTCTGCGCAATTTTCTTAATTTGTCTTTCCGTTAGAACCATCTGGGTTAAAAAAAATAAAAATATTTGTAAACTTTAAACAAAAAGATGAATTAAATTGGTAAAGTCGAAGTTGTCCTTGAGAATATTATTGTACGTATGAAATTTACTTATTAAACTTACTTATTTTGAATTACCAGTTTATTAACACGGTTAAATGGAATACATTTATTCCTGATTCCGATTCTGAAACAACGATCCTTCCATTAGGCTTAGATCTCTGGTCTATCAATTCTCCTGTGTGTGTGTAAACATGATAAATGGGTCAAGTGTGAGGGGTGGCCCCTGTCTGTCAATCCTGTGGTCATTTTACGACTCGCTGGAGTTATTATTGGGGACCGTCGCAGAATAAATAACAGTCCTGTACCGTGAGCTTCTGTGGGGAAAAGCATGACCGGGTAGTAAAACGTACAATTCTACATTAACACTTTTTTATCTCTTTCACACTCACAGCCCCACACTAAGTCTGCAAGCATAAATTGTGTCGTGGGTGCTAGAAATATTCACATCTTACCAGTAACACCAATTTATATCTAAACTAGCTGTGCCCCGCGGCTTCGCCCTCTTTAATTAAGTTTTTTTGTTTGCTATTACTAATTTATTGTAAATATACTTATTAATAAAATAACCTTTCACTTTACTACTACTTCAACTCTTAAACTTCCCATATAAATTTTAATTCCCCATTTAACCACTTTAATGCACAATTAGCCAAAAATATGAATAAAATCATTATTTTCATTCGAAATGAACTACGCAAATACTAATTTCCATTAGTATAGCGAATCTGGCAGTAGAATCATTAAATTTCATGAGTGCCTATTTGGGGCCCATGTGAATAAACGATTTTGATTTTGGTTTGATTTTGATATAACTTCATCAATAAAGAACTTTCGATATGAACTTTCATCCCCCATTTCATCTTAATGCACCCCTGGCCATATTAACATATGTTAACATATTTAAATCAACAACTCATAAACCAATTTTTATGCTATATGTTAAAAAACAAATAATCTTCATACAAACAGCGCATGCTCTAGAAGATGAGCGTGTAGAATTCTAGATATAGCTCGAACACCGGTCGAGTTTCTCGATTAAATTAAACATAACGTGAGTACAACCGGAACTAAAACAACGTGAACACGACTCACGATAGTTTTAATAATCTTCGATTTATGCCTGAAAAACGGGTAAAAATTAAAAACTCTAAAAATTGTAAATATCCTGTAATCGTTGAAGTTATTTATATTTATTACTAATAATTTATCTTCCTAATTATAATAACGACCTAAATTCACATTGCGTGATGCGTGATAATGCGTTCACGTAGCAACGCGTTTTTTTTAATACTTTTAATGATATTTTCCGACCTCTCATAATTAAATTGTTTGTCGGGTAATATTATCTACAAATTAAATCCTACTATTTTTTTTATTTAATGATTAATCCCCCATTTATTTACAAACTGCAATGATTTTAATGGAATACGAATAAAAAAATATTTTACCCGTCTGCGCGACATAAAGGAAAATATGTATGTATGTTTGTTCCTTTATGGCTTTCTAGAGACCAAACTCAACGGCCGGTTTTGATGATTCTTACGTCAATTTTATAATTAAAGACATGACAGTAATCAAAATTGAATATGGCGACCGCCATATATTATGGAAAATAAAAAAAAATCGACGAACTGTGTCAAGTGGATATCATTGAATAGGTAATCTTTAGGTTTCTCACAGAATGAACGTATCTATAGTGATTTAAAGGTTTTAACATTTTCAATAGGTATAATAAAACTGTGACAAAGTTCTTATATAATCACATCACAAGTCTAGTAAACGATGTGTGAAATAAAAAAATACAAAAACCCTGACTGCAAAAAGCAAGACAAATAAATTCTCAAGTGACTTCCAGATTTTATTTTCATTTGTGTTCCAGATGTTCGTTGATTTCGGGATCGATGACAATTGACTTTAACATAGAGTGAACTAATAATTAAGGTTCCAGATGTTCGTTAATTTTGAGATCGTTGACAATTGACTTAAACGTATAGTGAACTAATACTGAAGGTTCCAGATGTTCGCTGACTTCGGGATTGTTGACATTTCTAACAGCTCTTCCATGGAAAGAGTAAAGAGCCTGGACTTTAAGAGCTTTGGCACTTTGGTTTTTATCCTATTTTTGATCTTTTTCCTGCTATCTCTTTATAATGTCAATTTATTTAATAAATAAATGGACAGCCATATGGGTCGCGTGATGAACGTGTCCCATCTACCCCATCGGTTCCACCCCCATTAACTAGAGTCATAATAATTAATTATTTAATCAACGACACACGCAAGCATTTATCACTGTTTTTAGGTCATGGGGGCCATGGCAGACTGACAGTAGTAATTGAACATGGAATTATCTAATATAAATATCTCGGTCATGATATTTGTAGTCGAACTTCTCCTTTTTTTGTATGTTTGGTAGGTATAGGAATAGTTCGTAAAGTATTTTTCAAGATCCTAACCCCCACCCCCATTTTTAAATCGCGATTTAAGTTTTTTTGTATGAACAATATGCAAAAAGTTTTTACTATAGTATTAAAGTACTATGCGACCAAAAAGTAAAAGAGGTAAAACGTTTTTTCTAAAGGAGGAAGAGTCAGGAGGTGTCCTCACTCTGCAGCACTGACCTATACACCGGTAGCTTGGACTCTGCCCCACTGCCAACGGCACACTAGTTTTAGGTGAATTCATACTTTTTTTTTGTAATATTGTATTTTTTATTACTTTAGTAGAAAAAAAATCCTCATTTAAAAAATAATTGCCGAGCGTCTTTTTATACATTTAGTTTTCTGTTTATTTTGCCTCAATTAGGGTTTAGGAAAATAAAACTCAAAGGATTAGCCACAAAAAAAGATCGAAATTTCGTTTAGAATTTTTGATGATAATAATAAATCTTTTTGATAAAAATTATAATTATCAAAAGTTAACTTACACGTAAAACCTCGCTCCATTCTCCGCTATATCCACTATAGTTCATTGTCTTAGCAATTACTATTTATACATAAATAGACGCGACTAACTATTCGCAAATAGGATAAACAGGCAGACATTCCCAGGATTCAGTCCTGATTCACAGCTGAGTCATACATCGGGCCTGTTGTACATTCTATGTATAGTATAGTGACACGTTGAGTCACCACTGCAAGTCGCTTACTTGTTCGTATCTCCGTCCTCGCTTTTTCTTATGCTGCGTTTAGACGTTCGCCATAGAATTAACATAGTAGCTACTCACGTAGGGAATGGACAATCTCCGCTCCGTCCGTGCGTCTGTTAGAGTATAATAACTTCTAAATCAATTAAGATTATTACTTCAAATTCACACAAAATATGTAAAGTTCAAAGCCAAAAATGGTGTTAAAAATTATATAATTAAACTTATGAAGGGGGCGCTCATACACGCTCAATACCATAATACCCACACAAATTTTTATCAGTTAGTGGGAATCGTGGAAAAGAACTTTACAAATAAAATACGAAACTGTTTTAGAAGAATCCTACTGAATATTATAAATGTGAAAGTTTGTGTGTGTGTGAATGTTTGTTACCACGTATTTCCGTAACAAATAAACGGATTTAGATAAAATTTAGAATGTAGATAGTTTAGTTTGCGGAAAAACGTATAGGCTTCTTTTTTATTTAATTAACGCGGGCGAAGCCGCGGTGCACAACTAGTCTACAATAATTTAAACTTACAATTTAGTTGGATATCAAACTTGTTGTTTAAGACCTATTTTGTACAGGGGCCTATATTATAAGACCTTTAGATTCTTACGTATAATGTCAATTACTGTACCGACTTCAAAAAAGGAGGCTCTCAATTCGACTGTATGTTTTTTTGTATATATGTTACGCGATATTTCCGCCAATTATGAATCGAATTTGATATTGTTTTTTGCTAGGTAGATTATACTTCAGAGGCGGTCCCATATAAATTTTCCAATCTATCCAGCCAAAACCAAAATATAAGCAGTGAAGTCGGTTTTTTAAGCTTTGCTTGCGTTTAATTATAATTAGCCATTCTTTTTTCCCTATTGTATTGCCGTAGAAATGAATCGGCGATAGTGTAAAGGCGGCATAAAAGTAGCAGTCTATACAGTATGAAAACAATGAGCTCAGAGCCACACAGCCAAAGGCTTCACGAAGACCGGTTCCACAAGTTTAAACCTATAGATAACGTTGCGACAGCCGACTTGTAGATTGCTTGCGATTTTGTGTGCTTTGATTTTATTTTCAAGTTTAATTATTACAGTATTTGTATGAATATTCAAGAGAAAGAGCTCACGGCCGTATCGAAAATGTGTTACTAAATTAATGTGTGTGCCAATAGTACCCACGCTTTGTAGTTTTTATCATTGTTCGATATTTTAACAATTTTTTTTTTTTTATTTGTTACAGGCTAGTGTTTGACCACTATCTCACCTGATGGTAAGTGACGATGTGATCGAAGCTGGTAAACACACTAGACCTGGAATACGCAGGCTCTCAAGGATAACTGCCGATAACAAGCTTTTATTCAACTTGCTATAGATAGATAGATAATACTTTATTGAACAACTTTATAAGCTGAGATAAAACAAAGGTAACAAACAAGCTTATACGTTAAGTATCACAACAGGCGGCCTTATTACTAATAGCGATCTCTACCAGACAACCTTCCCTGCAATGTTTGTATTATATGTAATTGAGAGACGAGACGAGCAAGTCGCACGCGTGATGGTATTACCCATTACAGTTCAGAGCCATTCCAAGTTTTAAACCTATATAGGTCATCGTCAATATCTGGGTCTGAGATGGTCGGATGTCCAGGTCGGACAACATCGAGATGGACCGATAACATCAAGAAGATAGCAGGCAATACGTGGACGCGAGTGGTGTGAAACAGAGGCGAATGGCAAAACCAAAGGGAGTCCTATGCCCAGCAGGCTGATGATGATGATAGGTTAAAATCCTGCGTGGAAAAGCACTGCGCTTATCACTCCGAAATATTCTCATTGGCTTACTTGGGTGCGCGTTCGCCTTCTAAACACATCGGGTTCGATTCCCAGCGGCAAGTCTGCAAGTCAAAAGACAAGTTTTCTCCCTAAGGAAATCTGTGTTTCTGGTTCTAAGTGTACAGATAGTGTTATGATGTGAATGTTTCCGGCACCCACGATACAATTCGTCGAAATTAGTGTGGGGCTGTGAATGTTATGTTATATTCTTAGTCTTAGCTGTGTCAGCTCTTATAATAGTATTATTTTTAATTTTAATGTATTTATTTTAATATTTTTCTAGCACCTTTTTTTCTTTTTTAAATACTGAATAATACCACCGGATTCTTTGTGTTCATCGAGTAAAACCAAGATAAAAACAAAGGCAAGTTATAATATCCGAGAAAACTTGACTAATCTGTTATTCCATTGAATATTCTAATACGAAGTAGAGTGCAGTCTCGTAGGCGGTAGAGTTTATGTAGAGTCAGGTACTGCAATGTATCCGATATACGTAAATAATTGACTAGACTTTAAAAAAGTGGCAAATAAAAAACTTGAAAATACAAAATACTTTCCATCAGGTGAGATAGCGGTCAAATGCTTGCCTATCTATCATAAAAAAAACCAACGACGAGCGACGCTGCACCGATTTTCACCTTATTAAAACATAGCTAAGCAAAACCATTGAGGGTTTGCTTATCTCACCACTCCACTGATTAAGTCACCTTTAAAAAAACCGTAATCAAGGAGCCGTTTCGGACCTACGATGCCACACACGAATACATAGGATTTATACATCCCCCTTTTTTTTTGGGGTTAAAAATAGGCTAGAACTGTGAGATCTACTAGTTTAGGATGTAAATATATACTTAATGACTACTATATCACTTAAATATATTTTATATGAATACTTATATCAAAATTATACCTTCGGATTAGCTCCGGTACATCTTCCCGAAACACAGAATGGGGTTGGCGCCGCGGCAACTTCGGCAGAGCACCGCAAACGGCGAAAATATGGAAACCTCGGCAGTGGTAACATATTTGACCCGTTTGATGTTGAGGACACTGGGTCCGTAGGGACCGAGAGCTCATTACATTTTCAAAAAAATATTTGACCACCTGGTTGAGGCGACGCGTGATCATAATGCTGGCACTTATTTGGCTCAACGTATTAGCATTGCAATTCAGAGAGGCAATGCCGCCAGCATCACGCGAAAGCTACCCACTGGTAGTGGCCTTGACCAATTGAGTTACCTATAAGCTATCCTATAGCTATCAAACGGCTCGACCGATTCTGATTTAGTTGTTTTGTTTATAATTGAAAAGCAAGCAAAGCTTAAAAAACCTTCTTCATCGCTTATATTTCGGTTTTGGCTCGACCGATTTTAATAAAATGTATATGTAAAAAGCATACTCTAAAGTATACTCTACTAAACAAAAAAAGCATCAAAATCGATCTATAATTAGCGGAGATATCGCGTAACATACATACAAAAAAAACACTGTCGAATTGAGAACCTCCTTTTTTGAAGTCGGTTGAAAAGGTGACTCAATAAAGAGTGTTATTAGCTGTTTGGTGAAAATCGGTTTAGCTTCCAGATAGAGCGCCATTTTTTATTTTTTTATTTTACCTCTTGTTTTCTAATGACATCATCCGATTCATTGTTATAAAATGAAATAAAAACAATTCCGTGGTCTTTGTGAGGACGACGCGTCACGTGGAGCAAAGCACTTGTGTCAACAGACAGACCGACGAGGCAATGGGACTGTTGTCTTATGGCTTTGTTCTTTTAGGTAACAGTAAAATTTACAATAATATACCTAGTATCCACTAGTTGTTCGCCTCGAACTGAGACCCCGTGATTACGTTTTGCCTAATACTTAAAAAAATACTTTTAAGGTTTTTTTATTTTATTTATTTGTGTTATAAAATCCACAGATCTTAAACATGGTAGGTATTACATGAGTATTATAGATAAACAAACAAACAACAAACAAACGCATTCACACTCACAGCCCCACACTGAGTTCAAGGACTTGTATCGTGGGTGCCGGAAACATTCACATCACACACACATTACACCCAGAGCCAGAAACACAAGTATCCCTTGGGAAGGAATTTGTGCTCTTGCCGGGAATCGAACCCAGGACCCACGGCGCAGAGGGCGGACACCTGTCCACTGCGCCAACTGGGTCGTCATACAAGATACATCCAATTACGGATTTACTTTATATAACAAGGTTAATTGTTTTTTGAAATGGCTGAAATATGATTCATTTACATTTTTCACCGATGACTTAGTTGGGTGGTTGTTTGCCTTCTAAGCAGTATCGGGTTTTCTCCCCAAGGAAAATTTGTGTTTCTGGTTCTGGTTGTGATTGTGTGTGTGTGTTATTGAGATTATATTAATTAAATAAGAAATTAATGACAGTCTAATTATCCTCTTTTGCGAGCGAAGACGCGGGGCACAGTGAGTTATGGGTATTTATGACGAATATCATTTTATCTAATTTAATCATTTGTTAGGGAAGTAGGGATTTGATAAAACTCTTATTGATAAGAAGATAATTAGGGATGAGATAATTACACTAATCCTGCCTAAAGAAGAATGTTAAAATTTGCGTAGAAAATTATAAATCTTTCAGGAACAAGATATTATGATAATAGTAGTTGTTCACCGCGGCTTCGACCGTGTAAATTAAAAAAACAATATTAAAATAATTAAAGCGTAAGCAAAGCTTAAAAAAACGACTTCGCCGATTATATTTTGATTTTGGTTCAATCGATTTCGATAAAATTCATATGGCCTCCTCCTAACACATCTGAAGTAATCTACCAAACAAAAAAATATATTTGAGAATCGGTCCACAAATGGAGGAGAAATCGGAGAACATACATAAAAAATACATACAGTCGAACTTAGTACTTCGTTCCTTCTTTGAAGTCGGTAAAAAATATAGGACATCAAATTTCTTACCATCGTATTCATGAAAATACGAAACTTTAACACTTGCCGCTCACAAAATATTATATTATCCTTGTTACATAGGACTCTTTAAAGTCGAGTACTTATCTACAATTTCGCTTGTTCAGCGGTTAGAGCAATAGGGCATGATACCCTATGGCCACGGGTTCATTCCCGCCTCAAGCGATAATTTATCCTTTTTAAATTTACTACTATCCCAGATAAACAAACGCATTCACACTCACAGCCCCACACTAAGTTCAAAGACTTGTATCGTGGGTGCCGGAAACATTCTCGTCACACACACATTACACCCAGAACCAGAAGCACAAATATCCCTTGGGTAGGAATTTGTGCTCCTGCCGGGAATCGAACCAAGACCCACGGCGCAGAGGGCAGACACCTATCCACTGCGTCAACTGGGTCGGCAAATAATAATCTGCATCTCGGGAATCTTTCAAGTTAATAATTAACAAAAACAGTAATATGTTTCTTATACCGCTCCTTCCTAGAACAATATCAAACTATACAAGTGGTAACACGCAACGTCGTTCCCGCCATCCCGTGTAATCCCATGGGAAATTATGAAATTCCCACAATAAACTTGATGATTAACCGATACAGACAGTTTTGTATTGTACCTTAATTAAATGCCAATCCATATATCTATCTATCTATATATATAAAAATCAATGTCACTTTTCGTTGTTATTTTATAACTCAAGAACGGCTCACCTATCCAAACCAAATGTTAAGGCTTTGTTCGGACTATTTAGTAGATGGTTTATGTAAAGTTTGCACAAAATCGGTCGAGCGGTTCTTCATTTAGCACATTTTCTCCCACCGGAAATTGCACCCGAGCGAAGCCGGGGCGGATTGCTAGTTTATGTATAAAAATATGTAACCATAAAAAATATATATTTATATTTTTATGCGTTTCTTTTTTTTTAATGCCTGGTAGTAAGCATTTGATCACAATCTCACCTGATGGAAAGTGATGATGCGGCCGAAAATGTAGCATGCTTGCCTAGAAGGTACCTACCTATTCACTCTTGACTTGAAGACTCCCAGATTATACCGTTATATGAATTGTTTGGTTATTGATACTTAGTTGCGCATTTTAAGCAGCGGGCATCAGTCTCGATTCCCGATGGAAACACAAGTTTTCTTTTCAAGAGAAATCTATGTTTCTGGTTCTGGGTGTGATTGTGTATGTGATGTGAATTCTACCCATGATACTAGTCATCGAACATAGTGTGGGGCTGTGAGTGAAAGTGTATGTTTATTTATTATTATTTGTATATTTTTTAATTTAAAATGTAGGTGACATTTGAAATGAGACATGTAATTGGAGATATGTCAGCCATAAATGGATGATCCTTTTTTTAATGTTGACTTCGCATCTTACCAGTGTCAAGTTATAGAACATTTCAAGTAAATGTCATAAAACATAAATCCTAGTCACAAGTCAAGGTCCAGTCAAAGTCAAGTCACGTCCTAATAAAGTGGTAGTAACTTTACTAGAACTTCTGTTATTTTTTTTTTTTTACGTCTTATAATAATTTACACTAGCTTTCCATCTACGGGCCAATTGCCTATATTTTTTTTTATGTTGAATAGGCAAGCATTTGACCACTATCTATATATATATATATATATATATATATATATATATATTTATATATATATATATATAAATAGTGAATATATTATAAATTAATATATAATAATATATATTAATTTATAATGCATTATTTATTTATTTATTTTATTTTCCGTAACATTATTTATATTAATATATAATATATTCTTTTATATATATATTTCCTAAAACTAAACTAAAACTATACATATAGTACAGCAAAGAACTAAGTTACCTACAAGACAGTTAAAAATAAATGTATATAATTTATATTATCTTTTTTATATTATGTTATAATTAATTCCAAATTGGTTGCATTTGATAAACGACCGAACGAATATACATATGCATTTGATAGACGAATAATATATAGACCATTTTAAAGGTATTTGTAATTAGAGAACATTGATGTTAATGTGTGTATTCCATTCTAATACCTATCTACGTAGCTATTGACGTCATCCAATTAAACTTGCACTCAAAGTGAAAATAACAGACCTACTTATGCCTAGACTAAACTTCCTTTAAGTTTGTAGATCACGCCTGCGATCCGTTTAACTGAACAAACATTGTTCATGGCTTTACTATAAACATTATCACTCTACTCTTCTCACTCACTATCTCTCTTCTCTCGTCATACTAATCACGTCATATTAATCATTTTAGGAAGCTACGTCAAAGAATTGTCAAACATCCATGGTTTTTGTGACGTGCAAGTGAAAAAAACCGGCCAAGTGCGAGTGGGACACGCGCACGAAGGGTTCCGTACCATTATCATTATTATTTTATTTTAATTATATTTAAAGAGAACATTAAACTAAATATTCTGTGAATAGTTAAAGCGTCTACCTGTCACCGTTATTAGTATCGAACAAGAAACGGTAAAAAAATCAAGTTTGATGTATGGGAGCCCCCTTTAAACATTGATTTTATTTTATTTTTAGTATTTGTTGTTAAAGCAGCAATAGAAATGCATCATCTGTGAAAATTTCAACTGTCTAGCTATCACCGTTCTTGAGATACAGCCTGGTGACAGACGGACGGACGGACGGACAGCGAAGTCTCAGTAATAGGGTCCCGATTTTACCCTTTGGGTACGGAACCCTAAAAATGGAGTTGTTGATTTTGGATTATTTTCCAAAATTAGTGATTCTTCGAGTGTATTATCCGTAAATACTTAGTGAACGTGCATGAGTGTAGCGCAGTGTGGGCAAACGATACAATGTTGAGAAACGCGTTTTTAGCTTTTGCTCCAAAACTCCAAAAACATATTACAAATTTTATATTACATGTTATTGGTAATGAGCCACGAGTGAACATGGGTTTACCCAAGTATATTTAGTAGTAGATTTTCATAAGCTCTGTGAATCAAGTCCGAATAAACAAAAAAAATCAAAGTAAACAAATGTCCCTTAGGAAGGTCAAATTGATATTTTGACTGAGTTGACACAAGTATTCGAACTTAGTGTGGGACTGTGAGTGTGAAAGCGTTTACATTTATATATTACGTGCTTTGACTGCGTTTAATGTTAAATTACGAGAAAGCAGATTTTTTTATGCATCACGTAGGTGCTCCATCGACAAGCGTCTGACCACTAACTCACCTGATGGTAAGCGAAGATGAGGTCGACGATGGAGCACGCTTGCCAAGAAGATACCTATTCACTTGCAACTCGAAGACGTTAAACAAATTTACTTAATTAAGAACCTATAATATAAAAAGAACATATTGGCCTCGATTCTGATGTACACTCACTAAATTAAATGTAAACTATCCCTGTCTCTTACAAAATAAAACACAAGACAGAGATAGCATGCATTTTAATGCTGTCACGCTAGTTTAACAATTAAAATATGAACAGCAGAAGCCGAAAGGCGCTTGTTTTTAGTCAACACCAATACAACACATACTCGAGTAAGCTTGCATAGACATCTAAGTTCTGACTAACTTGACAGCACAGCAGTATGCTATCTCTGTCTTGTGTTCCTATTTTGTAAAAGACAGGAATAGTTTAAATTTAATTTAGTGAGTGTACATCAGAATCGAGGCCAATATGTTCTTTTTATATTATAGGTTCTTAATTAAGTAAATTTGTTTAACGTCTTCGAGTCGCAAGTGAATAGGTATCTTCTTGGCAAGCGTGCTCCATCGTCGACCTCATCTTCGCTTACCATCAGGTGAGTTAGTGGTCAGACGTTGTATAAAGTAAATATCTAAGTGAGTACTTAATTGTTTTTTTAAACAATTAACTTATTTAAATATAGATATTATAAGAAATTATTTTTTGCTTCAAAATAATTAAAATACATGAAAATATATATCTTATTTAATATAATAGTAGATATTACATAAATTAATTGTTCTTTTTTATTTTATATATTGTCTTAAAGTTGCATATAGTTAAAAAAGAAAATGGACACTAGGACTGCGGTAAGAAAATCTGATAAAAAAATATGAAAAATAATAATGAAATTAAATTGGAATTTACACGACACATTATACACATGGCAACTTTTAAGGGCACAAGAGCCAGGTAATCCTCAAACCTCAATGTGGACTGCTTAAACAGACTATCAAGCCAAAGTCAGTTTATTAAGCGATCGAAAACAAAATGCACATTTTTTTTTTCCTTAGTTTTGGCTTCGCAATCTTATGCATTTAGCCAGTGTCAAGTGATAATATATTTCAAGTGTCTTTCATATTATAGGTCCTAGTCACAAGTCACAGTCAAAGTCAAGTAAAAGAGTGGTCCAGTCGTAGTCAAGTCATGCCCTAGTAAAGTGGTAGAAACTTTACTAGAACTTCTATTGGAGTTTAGGAGCGAAGGTGAAAATCACGTTTTTCAACTTTGTATGATTTGCCGACACTTATGCACGTTCACTTAGTATTAACGGTTAATAATCCACCATTATTACACATTAACACTCGAAGAATCACAGGTTTTGGAAAATTTTACAAAATCAACAACGCCATTTTTTCACATTCGCGGCAAAACTCGAAAATGCACATTTTCTCTCTGAGAATACTCATCGCCGCACTACGACCGGATGTGTGTTTATATTACCAATTATTTTGTTATTAGAAACGGTAACTTCATTTGATTTCATTTTATCATCAAATATCGTGCTGATGTAGCTGTTGAAACAAAGATTAAATATAGAGGAGGCTTGTATAAATGGCTGTTTGTAATATATATTAAGACTTATTTTGTAAGAATAGCTGTAGGCAAACAATTAAAAAAAATCATTAAAACATATGTATACATTTGTCTATACATTAAAATTGCTAGGACAGGGCAGACATAATCTTTTTGCCCTTGAAAAAAATCTTAGACTCTCTAGGTCTAATGTTAAATATCTATAAATTTTAATAGTTAAATAAAAATAAAAGTATACGCTTTCACATTCACAGCCAAACCAAGTTCAATGACCTGTGTCGTGGGTGCCAAACATCCATATATCACACCCAGAACCAGAAACACAGGAGTAGTACCGCTAGTACCCTCAGATTGTACCCTTGATACTATGTTACTACTACGACTACTTCATGACTCGTGGTACTAATTTGTTTCGCTAGTACCTTTAAAGGTACCATAGTGGTACTAATTTGTATGAAGTAGGACTCTGTAGTACCCTCACTTTGTGCACTTGAGGGTATAAGTGATACATGTTTATATCGCTAAACTACCCTCACCTCTTGCTTATAATTTTGAAGGGTACTACTACTTTTGTTTTGAGTTTTGCCGCGAAAGTGTAAAAATGGCGTTGTTGATTTTGTATAATTTTCCAAAACCTGTGATTCTTCGAGTGTTAATGTGTAATAATGGTAGGTTATGAACCGTTAATACTTAGTCTTCGCCTTCACTCCAAAACTCCAATAGAAGTTTAAGTAAAGTTTCTACCACTTAACAAGGGCATGACTTGACTATGACTGGACCATGACTCTTTTACTTGACTTTGACTGTGACTTGTGACTAGGACTTTTAATATGAAATTCAATATCGAGACACACTGTAACTCGTTGGGATTTTTTTCCCACCGATTTACACTGTTTCTGGTTGCATCTTTTTTCCGGAAGGATTTCCAACAGGTCACTCTCACTTTGTCAATGCGTCTGCGACTCGATGAGAAGATTTTTCCAACTAGTATTTCACACTTACATCCCCACACTAAGTTCGATGACTAGTGTCGTAGGTGTCGGAAGCATTCACATCACACACACAATCACAACCAGAAATACAAATTATCCATGGGGAGAAAACTTGTGTTCCCCTCGGGAATCGAACCCGATACCCCTGCTTAGAAGGCTATTGCTTATAAGGAATTTAACCAACGGGCAGTAACAATGTGACTGGTTAGGACACAATGTTTTATCCACTACATAATTCCACTGTTGCTTTTAGATAGTTCGGTTTGAAGCTCACAGGCTCATAACGTCAATGTCGATGACGTATTATCATACTTCCGACCACTTGTCATTCTGCCCAAGTTGTGCATCACAGACCGGTGTCAGTTGTGTCAACGAACTAATTGGCAAACAAAGGACGGTAGGACCTCTGTACCTCCTATGGACACGTGACTACGTCTTTAGGAGTCATGTGAACTGCCTATTGGCTTGGTTGGGTGAGCGTTCGCCTTCTAAGCAGGAGATAGGGTTATCGGGTTCGATGCCCGGCGGGAATACAAGATTTCTCCCCAAGGAAAATATGTGTTTCTGGTTCTGGTTGTGATTGTGTGTGTGATGTGAATGTTTCCGGAATCCACGACTTAAGTCATCGAACTTAGTGTGGTGCTGTGTTTGTGAAAGCGTTTATGTTTATGTTTAATTATTACATCAATACTTGCTGAAATACGTAAAAATATAAACTACGTGAGTTTGTAATAAAGCAAAGTTACTACACCATCATCGAATTTATGAAAGATAAAACGTAACTATCTCACTTCAGTATCACTTATATAATATAAGAGATACTGAAGAAATATAAGTTATATTTCTTAAACATTATTTAAGAACATCGTGTAAACGTTTATTATGCAATGTCAACCAAATGTTATGATAATAGTTAAAAACTCTACGCAATAATTAGTTATTATTAGGTTTATATAATATAAGCCGTGCCCCGCGGCTTCGCCCGCTATTATCAAGTTAAAAAGTAGTCCATGTGTTAATCCTAAGTATAAGCTATGTATATTCCAAATTTCATCCAAATCCGTTCAGCCGTTAAAGCGTGAAGAGGGAACAAACATACTTACACACTTGCACACTTACACACAAACTTTCGGATTTATAATATTAGTAGGATTAGCCGTGCCCCGCAGCTTCGCCCGGTATCAAAAAGTTAAAAAGTATCCTGTGTCAATCTTAGGTATAAGCTACGTATATTCCAAATTTCCTCCAAATCCGTTCAGCCGTCAAAGCGTGAAGAGGGAACAAACATACTTACACACTTACACACAACCTTTCGGATTTAAAATATTAGTAGGATTCCTAATACAATCGGCGCGGCGCGGCGTGGCGGTCTTATCGCATATAAAAAATCGTTTCAGACAACCTTACATATATACATACCTACATTTACAAACATGCATATTAAAGTGCTATTGGTGCAAAAATCATAACCTATATTTTTGCTTCGTTAAAGCCGTTTTTCAATTCTATTATAATCACACTTTGCACTAATATTATAAATCCGAAAGTTTGTGTGTATGTGTAAGTATGTTTGTTTCCTCTACACGCTGTAACGGCTGAACAATTGGATGACATTTGGAATGTACCTACATCGCTTATACCTAAGAATACTTAGGCTACTTTTTAACTTGATAAACGCGGGCGAAACCGCGGGGCACGGCGAGTAGGTTTACAAATGACGTCGCATTCGAAAACTTAAATAGTCAAATAGTTTACCTTGTAAAATAAATACAACAAAAGAACGTACTAATGAAACAAAACATCTATAGCCTCAAATAGTGTCTGTCTGTCTTAGGACAATGGGAAAAAGTGTAAATCAAAAATAATGAGTGAATGCAGATATCTAACAATACACTTTCTATTGGGAAATGTAAACTGGCGCATAGTGGCCGGTGCCCAGTAAGTACGGCGAATAAGAATTTAGTAGAATGCTGGTTGCACACTGGACGCGTTCGGTTCGAACGGATCGGCGTGCAGGGAACCGGGAGGCGACCGTGACTTAGAAAACGAGATGATAACTTTTACACACTAATGATCCACGAACTTCTTTATAATAAAATGGCAGTAGGTAGTATATATTTTTGCCGCGAAAGTGTAAATATGGCGTAGTCGATTGTTTCGTTGAATCTTATTTTCCATAACTTGTGAATCTTCAAACGTTCATGTGTAATAAATAATGATTACTTTTTATTAACAGTTTATAGGTCGTGAAAGAAAGTTAAAAACGTAATTTTTAGTTTCTTTCCAAAATTCCAACAGAAATTCTATATAAAGACTCTTTTACTAACTTTGACTGTGACTATAGTATTATGAACGAACTTGAAAAATATCCATAACGAGAAACTGTCGAAATGCAAATAGTTTGCAGAGCCAAACAAAACTATGTGATTTCATTAGATACAGGATTAATATTTCGAAAATAGAACGTCATTAACAAAGAGCTAGTTTTGGCGCGAAAGTGAAAAATTACAAAGTCAATTTTGTATTTTTTTCCAAAACTTGTGATTCGTCGAGTGTTAATGTGTAAAAATGGTTAACTATTAACCATTACACGAATAGTTTACATGAGGTGAACATGTGCATGTGCTTAGGCAAATCATACAAAGTTGAAAAACGCAATCTTTTCTTTCACTCCAAACCTCCAATAGAAGTTCTAGTAAAGTTTCTACCACTTTATGAGCTGACTTGACTATGGCTGGGTCTTGGCTGTTTTACTTGACTTTGACTGTGACTCGTATAGGAGGATTTCTTTTACAGAATATATAATACCTATACTTGAAACATTTTATAACTTGAAACTGGCTAAATGCAAATAGTTTGCGGAGCCAAAAAAGTTGTTTTAAGTACAGGATTAATTTCAATAAAATAACTTCATTAACCAAGAGCAAATGACGCAGTCTCCAAATGACATCCACACGATCCTCATACAAGCCTTGATGAGGGAAGCCAGCCACAGCTGCGCTCTCCATTATGCTCTGGATTAATGAAATTCATTGCGGACTGACGTTAATTAAGATGGATGGAGGAAACTTTGGTATAAATCTCTTCGGTGAATTTTATTTTTTTCTAAAATGAGGATCTGAAAGTTTTGATTGGACTGTTATTTAGAAAATGATGCATAATTTCTTGCAAAGATTAATTCATAATTTTACTTCTAAAAGGACTTTATGCTTTTTGTTCTGGGTGTCATTGTGTGTGTGATGTACTTAAATGTGTCCGGCACCCACGATACAAGTCTTTGAACTTAGTGGGGAGAACGTTACTATGTATATTTATTATACAATATATTCTTAGTTCTCATCCTTGATAACTAGTTTTTCTAGACCTAGCCTTTTACTTCCATCCACTTCATCGCGCTTATCAAGAAATAGCGCTTCGTACTTGCTAAACCGTCGGTCGCGGTTGTTAGTCGTAGGACAAAAGTCGCTAAGCAATATCGGATGCCTTCAGGCTTCCGTAGTTGAAAGAGAAACAAACACATTGACAATGTTTATTCTGTTTCCTCGGTTAGTCATTATCATACCTTCTTAGATTAGTTGAAATTTGTCTCACTCTGTCTGTTCTAGTACATTTTAAGATGGTATCATTGAATACAACTAAAATTCGTTGGTGCTGCGTGAGGGCCCTGGTGACTTGTAATACAGGTTTTTAACGAAATCTACATAAGGCACACCTCTCACAAAGTACTACTAATTCTAACCCATTATTACGGCTCTCCACTACATCTAAATATCCAGTTTTACTATTTGTACCTACATTTGTAAAGAAAATTCGTAAGATGGAAGGAGGAGAGGAAGTAATATCCCCCTCTCTTTCTACCGCGCGGCGAAAATGTATGCCTGCTCCTGCTGTTTACAACGTTAATGTTCAAGTTTTCACTTCTGCCGGCACTCCCGGAGTGCAACCCGTTGTTTTTTTATGGAAATTGAGGGACAAAACGAGCAAGTCGCTCGCCTGTAAGCGTTACACTTGCCCAATCCAGTTCGGAGCCACCCAGAGTTATGACCTAACGTCAAAATCCTGCCAAGCAACAGGCCAAGCACTTCGCTCGTCACCTCAGGGTGACAGGGTGATATTAAATCTCTCTAAACCCTGTAATTTCACTAATATAATAGGTACGTACAAACGTACAAAGGTATATTCAATAATTTTAAGGTTGTGAATGTTTCCTGCACCCACGACACAAGTCATCGAACTTAGTGTGGGGCTTTGAAAGCGTTTTATCTTTATGTTATGTAATTTCTATAATAAAAAAGGCAGCACAATATCACATTATCTCGTTTTCTAAAAGAAGTTTTATCAAGTTTCTCTTAACTTTTGCTTTTTTTCTCAAACACGGATGTCTGATTTTTTCCAAAAGCAGATCGGCCGGCAATCAAATAAATTAACGATAAAATATTCAATTAAAGCACGAGCATAATTACTTTATGTTTGTCTTAACTACAAGCCATAAATTAGTAAAAAAGTAGTCCGTCAGCTGTTTTTTCTCAAGTTGGTATTAAAAAGTTGATGAGATTGGTTGGTTACGTAATGTTGTGAGAATTGGATCCATAACTTGGCATTTTAAAATTCATGAGAGAACGCGTCGAATGCTTCATTTTTTCCGTTAGGTAATCTTTATCGCGTCTCTATGATCCTTGATCTGTGGATGTTTATACTTTTTCTACGAAGAGGCTTATCTAACAAGATTGTGTTAAAAGTACCTTAAATATACGCTAGGCAAGGCAAATAAACCCCCTTACCTATAATTTGTCTTGTTTGAAGATTTTGAAACGTCAATATTCATTATTATCACTTTTGGAGTTTTGCCGCGAAAGTGAAAATGGCGTTATTGGTTTTTTTTCGAATACTTGTAATTATTCGAGTGGTCATGTATTATAATAGTGTATAATTAACCGTCAAAAGTTCGTAAACGTGCAATATTGTAGGCAACTTGCGCTCCAAAACAACAGCAGATTGTTTTGAAGCGCGAACGAATATCAATATTTGTAATTCTACTGCTTTACTATGAAATGACTTGATTATGACTGGACCATTACTTTTACTTGACTTTGACTGAGACTGGTGACTAGAAGTATTTTTGTGTAATCAATTTTATTTTAAGGGCTACATATATTTGTATGATAAATAAATAAATTATAAACTTTAAGAGAACATAATTTACCTAAAACACTGTCTAAATGCACAAAGACTGCCAAGCCAAACTTAAAAAATACTTTTAAATTATTTTTTCTATGCTTATTATTTAGGTTTACCTATACTAACTAATATAATATTTGTTTTACCTTTATTATTAAATCAAAGGTATTTTTTAAACTTGCCAGTGGCTTCAAGGTTTTTTTTATTTCTCTTCGTGGGCTTGAGCTGTTTATATTCGGCATCTTATTTTTTAATTGAAGATGATAATTATCACGCAGCAGAAAATATATAAACATGCTAGTTATTAACCCACTTCAACGTCTTTTCTATCGTTTTATGCACTGTTACCAATTCTACCAATATTAACAATCTATCCCAAATATCTAGTAGGTATAACAATATTGCCCGGGAGCGTGCCGAATCATTCACCTTTCAAATACGGCTTAGCTTAGTACACAATTAAAGCTGGAAGCTTTCACTCGACGATAACAAAAAGGTGTTGCCAGTACTTACAGTGACAAAAATCCAATGTCTTGTTGTGAAATGTGAAACACAGCACGTTTTTTGTGTGAGGAACTGTTATTTGCACTGAGGGGAGACGCGGTACGGTCTCTCGCGGAGGTTCGAGGAGGACTGGCGAGCGGCGCGCCCTCTCGGCTGAGTGAGGGGAGAGGACCGCCTCCGCACTCAGGTCGGTGATAATCGTAGAGTTCGGAGGATTTTACTTGAGTTGTGCGTACATTGCGGGCTGGATATATTTTATTGTATTTTAGTGCTAGTTTTTTCTCTGTAAATAGTAAGTTTGAAACAATTTAAGTGGGTTATTGTTCTGTTTAATGAATATTTCATACAATATAGTGTAATCAATCTTTCAGTTGGATAGCCTTACTTAGGAAATAATAAATATAGACGGAAAATAATTTGAAATAAATACATACACAATATGTTAACATAGTTTTACTTAATTAAATAGAACTATGTATAATTTTTAGAAAGTTTTGAATGTATTATTTTATTTCACATTTCTTTAATATTTTTCGTTATTTGTTCGTTTTACATGTATAACTTTATCCATAACGTAATAGCACTCTATTACGTTATGAATCTACCAAGTTTTATCCAGACCAGCAATGTACAGCATACAATCTAATATTATAATCAGGTAACAAAATAGTTCAGTATGACGGAGGCTGCAGCGAAGACACAGTGCGCTACTGGCAGAAGGAATTCTAACTTGACACATACTAAAAGTGGGTACTTGTTTTAGTGTCTATTTCTAAATAATCAACACGATGTGATATACTACTACTCTACAGAGGTTTGGAGCCCAGGTAAAGCGACTAAATATATTTTTTATTCATTGTTGTTTATTACTTTGGTACCAATGATATGGAACTGACAGCTTTCACACTAAGTTCGATGGCTTATTTCGTGGGTGCCAGCAACATTAACGTCACAGGCAATCACACCCCATAATATAATAGTATAGGGTGTGATTGTGGGCAATGCAAATATTTATTGTATTATAATGTGTTATCTTTTACTTTATTAGAAGTAGCAGGCAGCTTCTCTCTCCGGGACATCGCACGGTCTCGCGCTTATCTCACGCTGAAACTTGTACACTGTTGCACGTGTAGGTGCATATTTCGTGAATAATATCATGTCGGTTACGCAAGATCACGCGTGGTAATCTTTAGTTTTTTATGGTTTTATTCAAATTCTTTGAAAACGCGCCACAAAAAAAAACTAGGTGTGAAGAAATCATTCGTCTAGTGAAAGTTATTTTTATACGTATATTTACGTATAAAAAATAACATTCACAACCTATTGATACAAAATGGCTGAGCAAAATGGTTACAAAAATACAAATAGATGTTATTTGCATGTTTTTTTTTTTTCTCACTTATATTTTTGGAAGTCATGAATATTCTAAAAACCATTTATCATATCACATAGATTCCACCGAATATTTTTATTTATCTGATTGTATTTATGAAAGTCGAGTTATTTAATAAAACGGTTATACCCCCTTTAATCCTGACATAATTTTTTTTATCCACATAAATATAAATCAAAAGAGAAAAATCGTCACTTGAGAACGGCTCAACCGATACGCAGTTTTTTTTTTGTTGTGTTCGTAATAGTCAGTAAAAAGTTTGTGTGCTACTCTTCAACCCAATTAACGCAAACGCAGGCAAAGCCGCAGGACGCAACTAGTTTGAAATAAAAATTAAAACCAATTTAATAGACGCAGTTGTCCCACTGCTTGTTCGCACTATGTCGCGGTCGCCGACACGGTTTCAGATGAACGCAGTCGGCTGCGATCAGCGATGCACCGAGATCAGCCAGAAGATATCTCAAAATGGTGTTATTATTGGTTTAATCTCTTCCTACTGTCTGTTTTTGATATATTAGATGGGTATTGTAGGTATATTTTAAAGCCTAAAGAAACTGTACGCGAATCTACCTGGATAGAATGTTAAAACAAAGTCAGTTAAAATAAACGTCAAAAGAACAAAGTATGTGAATTATTTTGCTTATGGCGGATGGGCCAGTACCTAACTGGGCCGTCTTGGGTTCCTGGATGTCCTGCGTTAGATTCCTAAAAGTACCATAATTTTCCTTCTCAAGGGACATTTGTGTTTCAGGTACTGGGTGTGATTGCGTGTGCGATGTAAATTTTGGGGTAAATTTTGTAAATTTTCAGGGTGATGTTAAATCTCTTTAAGACCTGTAATTTCACCAATATAATAGGTACGTACAAATCAAATCAAATAACGTACATTAAACTATTTTAATATTGTGATTGTGTGTGTCATGTGAATGTTTCCAACACCCACGATACAAGCCTTCGAACTTAGTGCAGAGCTGTGAGTGTAACGTGTTTGTTTATTTATTTGTTCAACCCGTCAACTACTTTTTTTTTTCTGTCCTAATACTACGGGCCAATTGCCTATATTTCCTAAAACTAAACTAAAACTATGTGCAGCAAAGTACAAGTTACCTACAAGACATCGAGCTTATAGGTAACTCAAGTGCTCAAGCCCACTACCAGTGGGTAGCGTTCCCATCATGCTGGTGGCATTGCCTCTCTGAATTGCAAATAAGCCAAATAAGTGCCAGCATTTTGGTCACGCGTCGCTTCAACCAAGCGCTCTGATAGAATTAACACTTTTAGTGTCAACTACTTGACACTTATTATGTTCATCGCATCTCTGTGCTGATATAATAAAATAGAATATTACCGAATTGCTTGCATAATACCTAAGCTAAACCTAAAGGTAAATCCTTTAGTGCCAACCAAAACTAACCCGCGTCATGAGGGATTATTTCCGCAAAAGTGAAAAAATGGCGCTGATTTTGTATTATTTTCCAAACTTGAGATTCTTTTAATGCTAATTTGTAATAATAGTTGATTATTTACTGTTAATAGTTCGTGAACATTCAAATCATACAAAATTCAAAAGCATGATTTTCGTTATCGCTCCAAAACTCCAATGGAAGTTCGAGTAAGGTTTTTACCACATTACTAGGGCGTATAACTAGACTATGACTGAACCATGACTCTTTCACTTGACCTTAGTTATTAAAACTAGTTTTATAAAAGAAAAAAAACAGGTGTGTCTTAAAGACACACGATAGAAGTGAAACTTTTGTATCACAGGGAAACATTTTAATTATTCATCTAAGTGTTTACACCCACGACTTTTCGTCACACAATAAGGTTACGGATCAGACTTCAAAGCCCTCCCATAAATAGATTCACTTCAATAAATAAATTTGAAAAAAAAAATAGATACTTGACAACGGCTAAATGCACGTAAGTTTCGAACACTCTCTAGCACTCTCCAATAATGCAATGTGCTCTTCCAAAAAGTATACCACAGAAGAGAGATTGTACGTAAAAAGACGTGTGGCACTCGGGGACTGCCGCGGTAAAGCTATTGCATAGCATTTTTTATCAACTTATGCAATTATAATTGTTTATTTATTTTATTTATGCAGTATTTTTTTTCCTGCCACCTAGAGGCGAGTTGCTGAACTAAAGAGACAAGCGTGATATTTCAAAAAAATCATTAAAAATTCTGCTATTCATCGATAGATGGCAAAACTAAAAAGTATCATCGCTGTGCCGGTCGGAGTGGGGGGTGTTAGGTTATTTTCGTTATGGAATTTCTGGATTCGGTCTCCATGCTCAAGGCCCGCGATAGAAGCTATGCAATAAAATCCCTCTTCTGTGGAGTATTCAATACATTCGAGTCACTCTACCTAGATTCAAATTACATGACCGGTAGGCGGTTCTGTAATTTGTTCTACAAATAAATAAAAGGCCTTCTGTTTTACGCCACTTTTCACGATAATGCACGTTACACCAGAGCATTATGATTTTATCAACTGACTGCATGCAACCGATTTGTTTCGTAAACTGAACAAAGAGGTTTGGAGGTGTTTCGACGGAGCTGTTTGCGCAGATGTCCGAGTTTATGTATTGCCAGTTACCACTTCAAAATAGGAGTTTCGCAATTTTGTTCTTTTGATTATTTTTCGAACTGCCCGTTGGCTTAGTTGGATGGTCGAAGCAGGGGTTGGGTTCGTTTGCTGGCGGGAACACAATTAATTACCTAAGGGAAATTTGTGTTCCTGGTTCTGGGTGTGATTGTGTGTGTGATGTGAATGTTTCCGACACCCACGACACGACATGACATGTCTTCGAACTTAATGTAAAAAAAACAATTTTTCAAAGCTTTCTTACTTGTTATTTTTCCATACAGCCCATGTGTAGGAAAATTAAAAGTGTGAAAACTTTTCTTTTTATACAAAATTGCTTTTTATCGCAGGTCAAGACCCTTTTGCTTTTGATCTTTAGAGCGCCACAAAAGAACAAACATACATACATACATACACTGATAACACATTACACTCTTTGCATCGCTCAGTCAGGTAAAAAGAGAGTGTGGTGTTAACTAGTTAAAGAAGAAAAAATGATCTGACAACCATCAATTCATTCCCACTGGAAGGATAAGGAAACGATGATGATGATTGGCCACCTACTTGGCTTAGTGAACACGTTGCGTTGCTACTCTCAAGAGTATTGGGTTTTCTCGGCAAGCACATTTTTCTCTCTGTGTGTGTGATGCATATGTTTCTTGCACCGACGATTCAAGCCTTCGGACTTAGTGTGGAGCTGTAAGAGTGATTGCGGTTTGTTTATTTGATATGCGCCTGAAAAATATATGTTAGTATTTTCTGTAACGAGACATCTTTGTGATGACTGGACGGAATGTAAATATACCTATAGGTTGCCTAAAGTAATCTCGATTCCGGGCTCTGGAATATAAGTAGGTATAAAATAGAATATAGGACACAAGCTGCCTACATAGAGAGTGATACAGCAAAAATATGAGCTTCCTGAATAAGATGAAAAAATGTCGTCATAATCACTTGTGAGGACGATTTGACAGCTAAGTATCCCTGAGAGCCAGTAATTTTAGCGTGTTTACCATCCTCGACCACACCATCCACGTGATGGTAAGTGATCATGCGGCCGAAGATGTAGCATGCTTGTCTAGAAGATACCTTGACTTGAAGACTCCCAGATTATACCGTTCGGGGAACAAAGACGCGGGCAATGAGTTCCACTCCTTCGCAGTACGGATGACAAATGTAGAAGCGAATTTAATATAGATAAATACAGGAATCATATTATTTACGAAGGTAGGTATATCTATATTAAGTAGTCAAGTCCAGAAAGCGCTTATGCAGTTTTCCTCCATGCATAGTCATTCGTTTTATAATAAGCTTTCTTAATTTATGTCCGTTTTATTACTGATTTATACTTTTCCAGTGGTTACAATTTTAGGAATTTTAGTATAAAATTTAACTCCATCCTGCCATAATTTTTTTTACATTTTTTCAGCAGATTTTTTTTTTATTAATCTTAAAGCACGCACCTCTATTTATTGTTTAAGTATATCTAGTATTAAGATTGTGTGCGTCACTTCTTAATTTATATTTATCATGTTTTTTGCGAACATACATAATATTTTCAAAGATGTAAAGCGAAAGCATGGTAGCTATCTGATTCTATAGCGTTTAGTCACTTTCGAATTGAAACCGATCCCAACAGGAAAAGTTAAGAAGGGGTTTGAAGTTCCGATTCGAAATCTGTGGTAAATAAAACATAAATGCTTTCACACTCCCAGCCCCACATTAGTGTGGGCTGTGAGTGTAAAAGCGTTTATGACACGAGCCAAGTAAGGTAGCCAACTTAGGTTCGATGACTTGGTTGCCGGAAACATTCACATCACATACACAATCACAACCAGAACCATGAACACAAATTTTCCTTGAAAACTAGTGTTCCCGCCGGGAATCGAAACCGATACCCCTGCTTAGAAGACAAACGACACCCGACTAAGCCTGAGCAGTTCGTAAGTAGTTTATTACAAGACAAATTGTTGTTTGGTACCTGAACAATATTACTAGTCGTACCTGCCAATGTGTTGCTTGTTGCAAACCGTCAGGCGATAGTTTCGGGTGTTCTTACACGCTTTTATTTATCTTGCAATGTTTGCGTGTTAGTTTGTTCAACAAACAAAACATAGACGAAAATGTTATAATATTTGTCTACACAGTATTTTTAAAATATAGAGCATATCATGAGCATATTATCCTTAGAAATACTCGATATTCCTGTAATTAAAATGGTGGGTTTTTATGAAAAACTAGCTGTCCCGGCGACCTTCGTTCCGCCTAACAGTCAATGAATTTACATGTCTAGGAAGCCATACCCGGCATGCGTTGCAATGCCACGTGACTATATTATTACCTCCTTCATGTTTATGTTTGCCTAGTAGGTACTTTACCAAATCCGAGTGACGTATTAGAAAATGATTTGTATACAACATTAAAAAAGATATATATAATATTATTTTTGCTTATTTAATAACATATGTTTTTCTCTTATATAATTTTTTAAATATTCCCTATTACGATAGATGTTAAATAGATACCTTTAATAATATATTATAGTCATGGAAAACTATATATAGAACTAACATTTAATTCGGTTGGTTATAAATTTATGCGATTTCGCCATACAACGTTTAGCTAATTTGACTATTAGCTGATAAACGAGAGACTCGTAACTTTCAGTCTGGTGTCGTAGCTCCCTAATGCTACTGATTTTTACCCGACTGAGCGACGAAAATGAGGGTAATGTGTTTATCAGCCTATCTACAATTGTACATACATAGGATGATAAACACGTTACTCTCCTACATATGTTTTAAATAATAAATTTGTAATACTTTTATTAAGTAATTTATTGTTGTTAAAAAATATAATGTTAACATACTTCTGTTGGTTACGCGCGTGGGCTGCTAATGATGATTTTTCATAATTGTGCGAGTGTCACTGAAGACATGACAGTATCACAATACAACATGGCGACCGCTGACGCCTTATTGTGAAAAATAAAAGTCGACGAACTGTGTCAAAGGAAAATCATCGAATAGGTATTTGAAACTCATCTATAAGTTTATTTTACAATTTTTCATTCTGAATGACTATTTAGGATTTATAACGATTCAAAGTTGGTAAAAACTATTTTCACTTAAATTTTCAATACTTAGGGGCTTGATATACAAAGCGTCAGACGCGCGGCACGGGCGCTGTGAAAATAAAATGTATGGCGCTTAAGGGACCTTGATATATAGAGGGTGGTATTTTGAGAAAGGCGGCGGCGATGCACGATGGCCATGTCCTAACTAAAGTCGTGAAAGGAGTCATGCCCTCGATTTAAAAGAAAACAATTACTAAATTATATTTTTTAACAACAATAAATTAATAAATCTATTAGATTAAGTTTTGTACATATTTATGTCTGGTGGCGCGAGTAAAATCGCTGGCGTGTAAATAGCCCACCATTTACGTATTAATATTTTTAATGATAGCGGTAAATTATTTTGAACATTGGCAAAAATCAGTAGGGATACACGAATCAATTTACAGTGTTTATTTAAGCCCACGTACCTTAGACCGCTTCGAAACCGCCTCCGGAGCTCCCCAAGAAAGGAACTACAGCAAACTGTATGTATGCCTAAGCGCACACACACAACTCCACGTCGCGCCGGCCGGCGAGTTTGAATCCGAAGAAATCCGAGAGTGTACGAGGCACGGAACACTCAATCACCTCACAGTTCACGCGGTCGATCACAATAGACACGATGAAGTTTTTATTTTAAGTCCTGGTTAATTAGATGATAATTATTTAATTAGTTTTCTACGTCACAAAATTCAATAGCGGAGGGTTTGTCAACCACACGGATCAGGTGACACACACGACTGAAGTTTCTCTTTTTTAAGTCCGTGAAGTTAGTCGCGAGTGCAAAAAATGTCACTCGATACAACTAGCGCCATCTCTAGGATCGTCCTTGAACGATCTCTAACAGTGGTCAGCAGAGAGCCCAATACACTGCAAATGCATTCAAACATCCAAAGATTCTTGCCAATATGAATATTAGGTATATAACGTGAAGTATTTATTCACAGATGTATAATTTACATTTATTTTTTATATTATAAAAGGCAAAGACGCTTCACCAATGTCTAATTATAGTTTTTTTGTTTAATTTTAATTTAGTTTTTAGTTTAATGTAATATATCCTATATTACTAAATTATTTAGTGTTTTTTTAAACTTATACTTTTGACGGAAATCGACCCGAATGTATTTAAAAATAAAAAGACATGTTTCTATATACCAATAGATTTTGTTGCTTATAAGGATCAACGTTTGCTAAGTACACGTCAAGATTCTCTTTAACTATCGTGATTTCGGACTTGGCCATCACCGACACTCTCAAAAAATCACTCTGTATAGAGGGCGCGCAGCCGTCGCGCGCCCTGCACGCGCTCCTCAGACGCTTTGTGTATCAAGTCCCTTATACTTATAAAGCTGTGATAAAGTTCTTATGCTTACAATTGCATAAGAAGTTTTATTAACAAAACACAATACTCTTGACACATTGACTTGACTTAATAAAAAAATACAACAAAAATTACTGTAAAGGATACCTAACAATAAGCTATATTATGTGTTACCGGAGAGGGTCGCTGTAACTCAGCCGTACAGGCTCTTAGGAGACCTAGTGCTGGGGACAGAGAGTCACAAAGGTACATAATATTGTATACCTATATATATTATGCACATAAATATTGTACGCTAAATCAAATGTACCAAACCCTATTCTTCCTGAAATAATTGAAACGTAAGCAAAGCTTTAAAAAAACGGACTTCACCGCTTATATTTTGGTTTTGGCTTGATCGATTTTGATAAAATGTATATGGGACCACCTCTGAAGTGTAATCTACCGAACAATTAAAGAATTTTCGGAATCTAGCCACAAATGCGGGAGATTTTTTTTAGTTTGAAAGATGTTGCTTTCTTATTGGTCCCATTCAAATTTGATCAAGATCTGATCAGTAGTTCTTGAAATATCGTCAATAATGCCTATTTTGTGACGAATAATGGGTACTTTGACGATGTTCTCGTTTACCCGACTTCAAAAGTTACCTCATAACTTCTTACATTGTGAGCCGATTTCAATGTTTTTTTTTTGTTTGAAAGCTGGTGCGGTGAAGTCGGGTTTTTTAAGCTTTGCTTTTAATTATTATCTTTCTCTACGAGATGAGCGCTGGAGCTCATTTCATTGTCTTCAAAAACTACACGCTGCGCCCGTCCATTTTATTTTATTTTAGTCGAAGCATTTAGGTATTTCTTGAACTAGGTAGTAGTAGGTAGTATTCGTACGACCTTCGTCATCGACCGCATCGAACGTGAGACCAATGCTTTCGTTTCGCTTGCTCGATAGGTTCACAGTTTCACACCACACCAAAGTCTACAGTGTACAATACTGTATATTATAAATGATAATACAAAAAACCTCAATTTTGTTTACCTCTTATGACTCGTTCAATGACAGTGTTTGGAAAATACGCTCGATTGTTGGCTAGCTGTCAAGGTTGCGCTTTAGGAGGCTCTGTGAAGAATTGGTTATGTACATCGTTATAATCGATTATTTATCATGGAGGTGAAGCGCACGTGCCAAGGTGGTAGAGGCGAGGAAAATTGGCTTTACTTTTACCCGATAACGGAGAAGAAAAGAAGAGGTTTATGATTTCAGCACCGTATTCTTTTTTCATTCAGTATAGAAAGAATAGAAAATACATTTATTTGACATAAAAGTAACTTAATATTAAAAAATATATATATACAATCATTTTTATGCCAAAAAGGTTTAAACACTCGACGCTGGTTTCCAGTTAAACCTTGCGGGTAGTACTAAAGTTTTTAAATAATATAAAAGGTAAATCAAAATTATTTCAATAATAAACGCTACGATATAATTTATTATAATATACGAATATATAAGTAATAATTATTTTTATACTAACAAAAATACATATATACATAAAATAGACAACATAATTATAATAAGAAATAAAAAAATATAGACAAACATTTGACCACTATGTCACCTGATGTGTGATGTGTGTGATGTGACCAAAAATGTGACCAAATTTGATCAAGATCTGATCTCTAGTTTTTGAGTTATAGTCAATAATGCGTGTTTAATACATTAAATCTGATCAAGGTTCCAAAGATAAAGCGGTGAAGTCGGTTTCTTTAAGCTTTGCTTGCGTTTAATTATTTGACGACCCAGTTGGCGCAGTGGACAGATGTCCGCCCTCTGCGCTGTGGGCCCTGGGTTCGATTCCCGGCAGGAGCACAAATTCCTTTCCAAGGGATATTTGTGCTTCTGGTTCTGGGTGTAATGTGTGTGTGATGTGAATGTTTCCGGCACCCACTATACAAGTCTTTGAACTTAGTGTGGGGCTGTGAGTGTGAATGCGTTTGTTTTTTTTTTTTTGTTTTTATATTCTGTAGATAAAAGATAAGATATAGATAAAATCAATATACTGTTATGTACACTAGCGTCTACTGTACCCGATACTAAATGCCACGTCGCAAGGGACACATGTCCCTCCTTCAATTCTTCTAAACTAATCAAATAACAATAAGCCGTATCGCATTTCTCCGATACATTAACTTTCTAGGGCCCCTATCCATGGCATGATATATGTACATTTCATATTGATTTCCAAGATAAGCAATGCAGCAAAGGAGTGTTTAGATGTGCTAGTAATGGAATACCTAGTGGATCTCCCAGCTCTCTATTTTCCTGGAATTTTATCTAATAATCTCTCCATAGAAAGATTGTCTGAAAGCGATCGCTTTAAGCTATTGAGTTTTGTTCGAGCGAAGTGAACTCTAAGTTGACTTGGATGGAGCACTTTGACCGTCTGTCAGTCTGTGCATTGCACCTAAACTATACAAAAGAATAACTTTAAATTCTCAGAGCAAAAATAGCAATTAAAATTATGTAAATTAAAATATTAAAAATTTGAAATGCACCACCCATGCACGTAACTGGGGAGCAAATTAATTATTTTTACCGACTTCACAAAAAAGGAGGAGGTACTCAAGTCGACTGTTTTTTTTTAAATGTGTGTTACCTCATAAATTCTCTCCACGTGAGCCGATTTCGAAAATTTTTTTTTAGTTTGAAAGATTTTGCTTTCTTATTGGTCCCATTCAAATTTGATGAAGATCTGATCAGTAGTTCTTGAAATATCGTCAATAATGCCTATTTTGTGACGAATAATGCGTAAGTTGACGATGTTCTCGTTTACCCGACTTCAGAAGTTACCTCATAACTTCTTACGTTGTGAACTGATTTTGATGATTCTTTTTTTTATTTGAAAGCTGGTGCTTGTTATGTAGTCCCATTGAAATTTGATCACGGTTTGATCTCTAGTTTTTGAGTTATAGTCAATAATGCGTGTTTATACATTAAATCTGATCAAGGTTCCGATGATAAAGCGGTGAAGTCGGTTTTTTAAGCTTTGCTTGCGTTTAATTATTTCCGGTGATAACGTTTGTATGAAAGTTCTTTGTTAACTTTTAGAGATGAAAATTGGTATTTTAGTAGTTCATTTAATATTTAAAAAATGTGTTTACTATATTTTTTGCCAGGGGTGCATTAAGGTGGTGTAATGGAGGATGACATTTCATGTCGAAAGTTCTTTATTTATGAAGTTATACTGATGGAAATGATTAACTTAGTAGTTTATATAAAATAAAAAAAGATTTTATTAATATTTTTGCCCAGGGGTGCATTAAGGTAGTGCGATGAAAGTTCATATGGAAAGATTTAATGTTGCAGTTAAAGCGATGTAAACTATATCTGAATAGTAAAATGAAAGGGGATTTGATTAATAGGTAATTACAATAATTATAAATAGCTTACTAATTAACTTAACGCGGGCGAAGACGCAGGGCACTGCTAGTTTAAAAATAAAATTAGTAAAAATATGACAAGATTATTCTTGCAGCAAGATGATAGATATGTTACCACATTTTTTTTTTCGACCGCATCGTCACTTACCATCAGGTGAGATGGCGGTCAAACGTTTGCCTATCTTGAATAAAAATTTTTTTTTTTATTATAACGGATTGATAAGGCACTGGAACATTCTAAACCAACGCATTACGACACCACCCTAATGGAGTCACCAGTGACCATCGATTTAGAGTTCACTTGCCTTATAAAAACGTAATTTCATGCCCCTGGGGGCGCACTAAGGCTTACGTTAACCTCTGTTTACGTCTGAAAACGTCGTTTACGTTTGTTTATGTCGTTTACGCTACGTGCCGGTCGTATTGTAGTAAACGTGCCACGTGATCACGTACACGAGTTCTACCGAGCACCGAAGTTTGTTGGTGCAGTGATGTGTATTATGTATATTATGTCCACGTCTCCCTGAAGAATATTATTTTTAAAGTTTCTCAAGACTATAAATTTACTCCAGGGAATATTTATGAGGTTTGAATAAAGAAGGGTTTTGAATAAAGTTATGTATAGTTATTATTTTCCAAAACTTTAATTAGTAATTTTTTAGGTATTTTATAGGAACAACTACAGATTTATTTTAACCCCGAAGAAAAAGAGGGTTGTTATAAGTTTGTTTGTTTGGGGTTATATTATACAACCACTGGGAATGTTCAAAACAAAACCATTGACTACATTAATGACAAGGATGCATGGAGCCAAACTGGACAAGCGCTTTCTAGCGACTTCATGATATAGATATACCTAGGGTAATATAATTCATGAGAAAGAATAAAAAAAAATGCGGTAATGATCTTGTCAGGCTTTTCTCGAAATGGCTAAAATATTGCGAATCTGGAAGTAGAGTCATTATATTTCAAGAGTGCCTCTTTGGGGCCTATGTGAATAAAAGACAATGTAATTTTTCATTTTTATCTGTAGTGTGTCTGTCTGTGGCATCGTAGCCGTATTTCGTTAGCCGGATATATTATCACAGTCATCTAATCCATCACCACTATACGTTCTCTAACACAAATTAGTTCTACCATTCACACAAGGCTAAAAAAATTAAACATCAATCACCCCCTCCTCTCTATATCACCCTACGAAATCTTTCGACGCCGGATATCCCAGACAAACCGGGGTGAATTCATAGTATTGTTGACACTTTTCCGTATCTTAAGAATAACACAAAAACACCAAAAAAATCTTTTTATGTACATCACGACCTTATTTCTCAGAAGATAAAATTCAAAATGTTCATCATAAATGTTAAATATTAGAGGATGTTTTTTTATATGAACTCTGCGACAATTTTGTAATTCAGCTAGCTCTTATTTCTAGATACTTAAGGTTCAATATTCAAGTAATGTTGTTATATTTACTTTAGGGAAGGCTGATAAAACAAAGCAATGTATGGCTTCCTCGTGGTTAAAATAAACTTACGGCGTCAGAGGGATGATAAAGCTGCTGGGTGTTACCCTGCGGAGGGTGGTTTAAGGTCGATTTATATGGATATTTGTCATGTAAAGCTATGGTACCTATTAGTTTGTTTTTCTTGTTATTTTTGAACCTATTGCGTTATCTAGATTAATTTAACTCTATAGACGTAGAATGTACTGATTTCAGTAGATTTAATTTTGTCGAGTCATTTGTAAATCCATTTTTATTGGCATAGAGTTTTGTGACAGAAAACAGTATGGCGTCACTACCTTTAAAAAAAACATTAATAATAAACGCTTTTACACACACCCACACTTAGAATAAAGGATTAAAGAAAATCAATATTCTAAATCACATGGGCCCCAAAGATGCACTCCTAAAAGTTTAATGACTCAACTGCCAGATTCGCAAAATACTGGACATATCGAGAAGAACCTAAGAGATGAGAATTTATTTGGCAAAATTTGTCGTATACCTAAAATTATTTGCAAATTTTTCACATTACCTCACCTGTTCGTTATAAGGACGTACTATGAACCTCAGAGACAATGGTACACGCAGATAACGCGGTAGATAATAGCCGATCTAATTGTTTCAATACGATGATGTCCGTGGAAATGACCGTGAAAAACTCTTTGTGCTGAAGAAATATTTAACCTTACGCCATGGAGAGACCGCTCAGTTGTCAAAGTAGTGTTAAAGATGGGCGGCGGTGTGATATATCTCAGTCTCTGTGTGGTTCTGGTGAGAAGTGATATAAATCAAAATCAAATCAAAGATATATTTATTGCCCATAAGTACAAAACTACAAAAAAAGAAGAAGAAGAAACACAAAGAAGAAAACATTTTCAAAATTCATGTGCATACATGGGATCATATTCTAAAATAGGGCAATAGGGGTAGATTCAGCGTATGCTGTGCGTACATTTTCATGTGCTCACAGCGCTGATTTACAATCTACCCCTTATATCGGACAAAGATGGTAGCCGATGTATTTATGTGAATTATATTTATAGACGAATATAGAGAAAAGTGATGTATAAAATATTAGCCGTGCCCCGCGGCTTTGCCCGCGTTTATCAAGTTAGCCTATGTGTTGATCCTAGGATTGAGCTTTGTACTTTCGTTATTTCATCCAAATCCGTTTAGCCGTAACAGCGTGAAGAGAAAGCATACTTTATAAACCAAATATACTTACACATTTACACTTTCGGATTTATAATATTAGTGTACCCACTTAGCACAGTGAGTATGTCTCTGCTCTCTGCCATGGGTCCTGGGTTAGATTTCCGGCAGGAGAACAATTTTCCTTTCCAAAGGATATTTGTGATTCTGGGTGTGATTGTTTGAGATGTAAATGTTTCCGAAATCCAAGATACGAGTCTTTGAACTTAGCACGGGGTTGTGAGTGTGAAAGCGTTTGTTTCTTTGTTTGTTGTTTTTTTTTATTAATCCAAGCATCACACACACAATCACAACTAGAACCAGAAACACAAATTTTCCTTGTGAAGAAAACTTGTGTTTCCGCCGGGAATCGAACCCGATACCCCTGCTTAGAAGGCGAACGCCACCCAACTAAACCAACGAGCAGAACATTTTCTACACAGCAGATTGAGTTACGAACATCTATACAAAAATGCAAACTTTCGCATTATAAGGTACACTATTTTCAAACATTTTCCAGATAGACCTTCGAGCGGGTATCTTCAAAATGTATGTTTTGCTACTTTACTAAAATATAATCAGTTGATTCTTATTACACGATATTTGGAAAAATTCTTCCTAGCAGACTTCAAAATCTAAAAAGAATGCCTAAAAGAAAAATTCGCTGTCGGCTAAAAACACTAATGTGCATAGTTTTTTAATGTATGCTCGATGTACTACCGCGTTTTTTTTTCTTTAGGCCAATTTTATCCGGTAGAGTTAACCCGTGTGAAAAAAAAAGGTTTTTCATATGGAAAAAATATTATAATATGCTGACATATAAATTTGCTCGACTCAATAATTATAAATTAATTATGAAAAAATATTCTGCAATTTCATTTACACCGTCTTGGTTTCCCAAACGGTATAATCTGGGAGTCTCAAGTGAAGAGTGAATAGGTATCTTCTAGGCAAGCATGTTACATCTTTGCCGCATCTTCACTTTTCATCAGGTAAAAAAAAAAGTGGTTTATAAAAGGCATTATTTTATAATTTCAGGTCGTTCTTCTGCGACGAGAAAATGAAGGTAAAATTACATTAAAAATTATTGTATAATTGTCGTTATTCACCACATCATTAGGAATAGGTACACTAAAATAATTTAATATATAACATTTTGATTAGTCTTCATTTACCGACTTCAAAAAAGGAGGAGGTACTATGTTCGACTGTATGTATTTTTATTTTATGTATGTTCACCGATGTATCCCCCATTTGTGGACCGATTCTCAAAATTCTTTTTTTGTTTGGTAGATAAGTAATAATAATTTCTTTTTTTTTCTTCAGATGTGGTCCCATAAATTTTTTATCGAAATCGATCAAGCCAAAGGCGGTGAAGTCAGTTTTTTTAATCTTTGCTTACGTTTAAATTATTTCTCTACTATTATCGATGTAGCCATTTTCCATATAGCTCGTCGGGGGTAGTTTCAACATTTTAATTTGGCACTTAAACAAAACGATCTATTTTTAAATATTTTTTAGTGAACGCATCACCGGTTCCTGATTGGTGCGTGTACCAACGTAAGCACCACCATGGGGACTCCGCCACTACCACCGCCGCCACAACCGCTTCTTCAACAGACACGCCTCAAGAGAGCATAAAGGGAAAGGTGCAACAATTTGGAAAACGTAAGTTTTATTGTGAAAGATACGACACAGGATTGCTTCTAGTGTCGGGTCTTGGGCTCACATGCACAACAATAACATTGAAATAGATATAAAGTTTCATAAAATAAAACATTTAGGTTATTCAATTTAAACAAAATATTTAATATCAGAATAAAGGAAACTAAATATGAAGTCAGTAATAAAGACAGTGAAAAATTTAAAAAAAAAATGCAATGTCAAATTAGAATAATTAAATGCAAGCAAAGCTTAAAAAAACCGACTTCACCGCTTTATCTACAGAATCTTTATCAGATTCAGCGTATTAAACACGTATTATTGACAATAGCTCAAAAACTATTGATCAGATCTTGACCAAATTTAAATGGGACCACATGAAAAGCACCAGCTTTCAAATAAAGCTATATGAAAGCTGGTGCTTTTCATGTGGTCCCATTGAAATTTGCTCAAGATCTGATCTCTAGTTTTTGAGTTATAGTCGATAATGCGTGTTTAATATATTAAATCTGATCAAGGTTCTGAAGACAAAGCGGTGAAGTCGGTTTTTTTAAGCTTTGCTTGCGTTTAATTATTATTACTGAACATGACTATTTCTTATTAGCTTAAAATATTGACATAGCGTCTTAATCAGATCTGATGAAATGATAGGCACGAGTTTATATCTAACTTGCGTTATTGACGTCAATTATTTACCGATCGGCTTAAATGGTGAATTTTGAATAAATAGGCAAATTTTGAGAGCATTTTTCAAGATACTAAAAGCCATATCAATATTTTCCACCAGTTATATGCAGGTTAAAAACGAGTCGATTCTGGGATAAGCTTGTTTATCATCGACCATAATAATATCATCAGGTGATATAGTGGTCAAATTGCTATCAGAGGTAGAAAATGTACAAAGTTCCAAAATTGTATATAGATGGCGCTGACGCTAATGCGCCTCACAGGCGTAAGAAATTCTGCTTCAAGGACCCTTCATTTTCGCCGAATATGCGTATGTACAGAAAGCATTATGAGTGTATTGTGTGTTTACATAATACTTGCTTTGTGGTTGTAAAAGCTGGGGCATACTGCACGCATTTGGTTGCGGGAGCGGGGAGGGGAGAGACGTGACTGCATTGAAGGCTACAGCGCCCGCGTCCCCGCACGCCCGTCCGCTCTAACCCATAGATTAAATACCTATAGATGTAACCATGAGAAGCATATAATAATATACTCTATCACCGTGCCTGTTTTACACTTGGCGAACTTAAAAGTTACCCAAACAAACCACTGTCACTGAACATGCTTCTCCGTACTTTGTATCGTTTTTACAGTTATTTAGTGGAATAAAGAAAGTTAAGAGAAAATTACTCCATGAGTAATGAGTATTGTTTAAACATGTTTCGTATAAAATTGTGTGAATCATATTGGCTGCAGTGGTTTAGGCCTTCGAAGCCGCACATAAAAGCCAATTAGCGAAGTAACTTTTCATTTAAGTATACATATAATAGTTTTATTGGTAATTTTTTAAATACATTAGGATTTTTTCTCCAAAAAATATTAAATGAAATAAACTAAATACTTAATCAAAATAAATCGTTACAACAGGTCGGCAATGTTGTCAAAATGCTAGATGAATTGTCTCTGTATAACGATACTTAGATAGAACACAGACCATAATACAGACCAGCAATTTTGTTACGAGTCGACTCTCTCAATTGTCCAGCCAAATCTTTGTAAATTTCGAAAGCACACGGTCCCCATGAGGCCAGTGTTTCCTCCCCAAACGGCACATATGTTTGCTGCTGTTTGCGTGGGATAACACATTCTCTATCCACCACACTAGAGTTTAATAAAACCCATTGAGTTCCCAGCAACTATTCATAAAATTGTATTGTTGTGGTTCTTTAATTTCCGTACAAAAATAATAATATTTTCGATAACATTCATGTCCAAAAGTCCAAATTAAAAATTAACGCTGTTCTCACAAGTCCTCAAAACAATATTATCGGTAGTGTGACTCCATATGTGTGAATTGACGTACCTACCGTAAGAGACAACTTGCGACTCCAATGAAGTCATTAACTGGTGGGTTTATTACATATATTAATTGACAAGATACATTCATGCCTATGATTGGACGTAGATTCTATCCAGAATCAAGCATACTTCCTAGGAAGATCTCATATTTGACATACTCTAAACTTGACATAACCTATAAATTATGTTGTATTGCTATCTCACAAGCGGCCACGCGGTTGTTACATCCAGCGGTGGATTCAGGATTGTCGTTTGGGAGGGGCTTGAGGGTAGATTGCCCAGCTGAGGGTAGATTTTGCTGTCACTGCAGCAATAATTATCACGGGACAAGATTTGTCACGGAAGAACTCAGATGATTTTGGGGGGCTTGAGCTCCTCCCCCCTCCCCTGAATCCGCCACTGGTTACATCTATAGGTATATTATCTAGCCTCGAGGGCTCGAACCAATTGCATACCGTGTGTGACAGCTTATATCCGTAACTAACAGGTAGTGACGAGATATGATTTAACATTGTAGGTGCGTTCATGAATTTCATGGACCTGAAGCGGATAACGCTTTATGTAGATAATGTTGTTGTCTATAACCAATTGTGTAATATAATTCGTTGCCAGCTCCTAATTGCTGCTTTACCGTTTCTACGTGACTTATATGTAACAAATATCTGATGAAATAACTTTTATATGTAACGACTAAATAGCTGACTATATAACTTATTATATGTAACGACTAAATAACTTTTTAAATGTATGTAACGGCTAAACTGCTAACTAAATCACTTTTTGTATGTTACGACTAAATAGCCGACTAAAAAACTTTTTATATGTAATGGCTAAACAGCGGACTAAATCACTTTTTAACCCATCACATATTGTATGATTTCTTTTAATTTTATCTGAAGAGCTTACATATCTACGATGACAAAAGTAAAAACGAAAGGCTTCGAGCGAACTGTAGGTATGACATCAATATATGGATGACGTTTGCCTGTTTGTCTTGTTTTATATGGTAAAACGGATAGGGGACTTAACTCGTGTAATTCCTGCGCACATTCACCAAAATGTAAAAGAATACCGATAGGCTTGCGACCTTACGTCGGTGACCGAGACCCAAATACCTATATCTATACCTATATAGGAGTTTATATTATTTTTTTTTAAAAATTGCATGACATTTGTTGTCCGACAACAAAAGCTGGTCAAGCGCGAATATCTACTAGTATACATGTAGTTTACATTTTGTTGAATTTTGGGGCTATAAGTAAATATTATAGCATGAAAATTTGGTTTGGGGCAATCAGTATTAGGTAATTCAATAGGTTGGGTAATTGTCACCTGATGGAATGTGTAGTGTTGCTGGCTTTAGAATAGCTACATGGCCACGCATCTCATTGCTCTCGAATATTGAAGTCCTTTTTTTCTATGATTTCACACTCACAATCCTGCACTAACTTCGAAGTCTTGTATGTCGCGGGTGCTGGAAATATACACCAGAACTAAAAACGAAAAATTCGCTAGGAGATAATGTGTGCTTCTGGTTCTGGGTGTAATGTGTGTGTGATGTGAATGTTTCCGGCACCCACGATACAAGTCTTTGAACTTAGTGTGGGGCGGTGAGTGTGAATGCGTTTGTTTGTTTGTTCCCACCGGGACTCAAACTTGGCACTCGCATTATTGAAACTACGCCGTCGTCGGGCAGACCACTTATTGAAAACACTTTGAATTTTATTAATATTATGTAATTAATTTTTCTTTTTTAATTTCAGTGCTGCAGGAACTTTGTAAGTATTTCAATTTGTTACTTCTTACCGGCTTTCTAAAAACGAAGGGGTTTTCCATTCGAATATTACGTTTACTTTGCCCTTTTAGTTATAAAATTATATTATATTTTGTTATAAAATTGCGACTCATTCCAAGCTCTTCAGCTCACATTGATTTGACATCCCAAGCACTACTAAAAACATAGTTACATCATGCATTGGTAGTGATTGACTTATCTTTTTTTATTTTATTCGAGATAGGTCAACTTTTGACCACCATCTCACGTGATGATAAGCGACGATGTGGTCAACGATGGAGCAAGCTTGACTAGAAGATACATATTCACTTTATTCTATCTAATACTTAAAGACTCAACACCAAATTTTGTTTAGCAATTGAGTGTGTATATAGAGTGTGATACTCAATTAAATCAAATAGGTCTAGTGTGTTTACCAGCTTCGATCACATCGTCACTTACCATCAGGTGAGATAGTGGTCAAACACTAGACTGTAAAAAAAAAAATTCATATAAACAATTTGGTGAAGGGGCTTTCAGTTTTTGATATAAATGATCTCTTGAACCATCTCGATAACTATAGTTATCCAGATGGTTGAAGAGCAAAAGTTGCTATAGCAAAAGAAAGTACAAATTAATCATATCATCATTCTTCTTCAGTGGCAATCGATAAGGAAGAGGAAAAGAAGAAAGAGGAAGAAGAGAAGAAAAAGGCAGAAGAAGAAAAGAAAAAGGCAGAAGAAGCGGAGGCACCGAAAGGCTTCAACTCGTTTGGTGATTTCTTTAGTAGTTATTGGCAGCTTTTAGCTTCGGTCTATTATTCTCTATAACGGATCTTAATTGACGTGGATACATGGAATTAACGAGAACAGTCTCGGCTCTGAAGATTTTGTACTAAATTTAATTAAGTTTGAAGATTTATATAAAATTTTGATTGATCTGGTTTTGTGGTACAAAGAGCCTTAACCAGTGAATGCGGATAAAACGTAAAATTTCTTGCGCTAGAAAATTACAATACAACTAGCTGCGCCCCGCGGTTTCACCCGCGTTGATAATGATGAAAAGTGATGATGATGAAAAATAGATGTTGGCCGATTCTCATAGATACCGGATAAGCACAAAAAATTTCATCAAAATCGGTCAAGCCGTTTCGGAGGAGTATAGCAACGAAAACTGTGACACGAGAATTTTATATATTAGATAATTAAACGCAAACAAAGCTAAAAAACCGACTTTACCGCTTTATCTTCAGAACTTTGATCAGAATAGATGTACTAAACACGCATTATTGACGATATGTCAAGAACTACTGATCAGATCTTGATCAAATTTCAATGGGACCACATGAAAATTCAAATAAAAAATAATCATCAAAATCGGCTCACAACGAAAGAAGGTCACTTTTGAAGTCGGTTTAAAACGAGAACATCGTCAATGCTGTCCACAGAATACGCATTATTGACGATATTTCAAGTACTAATATTGATCCGATCTTGATATCAAATTTAAACGGGACCAATTGGAAAGCAACATCTTTAAAACTAAAAAAAAAGTTTTCGAAATCGGTTCACGTGGAAAGATTATGAGGTAACAAACATAAAAAAAAATACAGTCGACTTGAGTACATATAGAGTCATAACATAAAGTTGACTTTTAATTAAAAAAAAACACACATTACTAGGTAAAACGATTATCGAGTTCCGAGCACTTCCGAGTCGCATAAGCTTTGTTCGTAATTTTGCTATCCTTGGAAGAAATTCTTACATGTTTTAACCGCGTTCACTGGCCGTAACCTAATTGTGCCTTGATAAATGTGATAAATTGTTACCAAACATAGTTAAACAGTAAAAAAACCCTTCCTAGGCTTTCAAAGGTTCATCTCTATGTTATTTTTAAACAAGTGATATTGACATTTATTTTGTTCGAGGATACCACTGGGTGAGTTATGGATTGTGACCAAGATTCTCTCTGTATGAGAGAACTCGAGTCTCAACAATGGAAACTAAATAGGCAGTGATGACACTTGATGATATGCCACACCGTATCCTACACCAGTGGCTCTAGCGGCGAATGCAAGCACGATACGGATCTGATAAAATAAATGTATCTAGAAATTTAGAGTAGAACATATACTCGTATTTCCAGACCAGGTTAAGCTACTGTAAGCTTATCAAAATGAGTCCAAACTGAACCATAAGTTTTACCTTCTTTTTCCCTGATACTAATATCTACGGGCCAATTGCCTATATTTCCTAAAACTAAACTAAAACTATATACAGCAAAGACCTAAGTTACCTACAAGACATTGACCTTATAGATAACTCAAGTGCTCAAGCCAACCAGTGGGTAGCGTTCCCATCATGCTCGGCATTGCCTCTCTGAATTTAGAAAATTGCAATGCTAATACGTTGAGCCAAATAAGTAGCAGCATTTTGTTCACGCGTCGCCTCAACTATGTACTGCTTTTGTAATGAAATAAATTGTTCTTTTTAATAAATTGTACCCATTTTTATGTCATTGTTGTGTGCGTGTAATAAAGATAGAACCTGTGATAGTCTATAGCTGACGTACTATCTTTATATGTGTAAATGTTTTACCTTTAATTATAAGCATTTTGTACGAAATATATAAATGTTTTGAATAACCAACTTGTTTCTTTTTTATTTATTTTTTTATTTCAGATAGTTAAGCATTTGGCCGCTATCTCACCTGATGGAAAGTGATGATGCGGCATAAGATGAAGCATGCTTACCTAGAAGATACCTATTCACTCTAGACTTGAAGACTCCCAGATTATACTTTTCAGGGAACAAAGACGCGGTTTCTTTACAAATACAAATATATTTTACTTTAAAAATACATGCCCATGAGTATTAGTACCTACATATAACACAAACAGAAGTAGATTTTGTTAAAACTAAGTATTAAGCCTCTGTTGGCTCAGAGGACAAGTCTTACTCTCTTCACCGCAGGTCCTGGATTGAATTCCCAGTAAAATCACAATTATCATACCTAAGAGACATTTGAGTTTCTGGTTTTAGATAGGTGTGACTGCATGTGTGATATATACTTAAATTATACTTACATTTTTATTTTTTTATGCTGTATAGAAAATCATTTAACCGCTATCTCACCTGATGGAAAGTGACAATGCAGCCGAAGAAGGAATGCTTGCCTAGAAGGCACCTATTCACTCTAGACTTGAAGGTACCCAGATTGTACCGTTCAGGGAACAAAGACGCATGCAATGAATTCCATTCCTTCGCTGTACGGGTGATGAACGTAGAAGTGAAACGCTTCAAGCGAACTGGAGGTAAATCAACTATAAATGGATGACAATATGAAAAAGGGCATGGAGGAATTATGTCATGTAATTCCTGAGCACACTCTCCAAAATGTAAGCGATAGAATACCGATAGGCTTGCTACCTTACGTCGGTGACCAAGACTTTGCAGTTTTGACTCAACTAGCTTACTATCGCAAATGAGTATTTTGGCTTTCCGGTCAATAGACTCAAGAGCTTCTTGCTGGTAGTTAGCGGATCCATCCCAATGCTAGCCGTAGTACTCCATACACGATCGGACTTGAGCTTGACATAAAATGAGAAGCTGCCCCGGTGTGAAGTACTGCCTGACCTTAGCAAGGATACCCAGCTTCTTAGCAGCCAGTTGAGCTCTGGCTTCGATATAAGTGCCAAAGAGATATATTTTACTTATGGGCATGTATTAGTAACATAATTATAGCACAAACAGATATTTTTTAATTAAGTATGAAGCCTCTGTTGGGTCAGTGGACAAGTCTTTGCTTTCTTCGCCGTAGGTCGTAGATTCGATTCCCAGTAGAATCACAATTATCCTATATAAGAGACATTTGAGTTTCGTGTTATAGATAGATGTGATTGTATGAGTGATATATTATACATACATGTTCTCGACACCCATGATTCATGTCTTCGAGCTTATTGTGGAACTGTGAAAGTAATAAAAACATAACTATGGAGTCACTAGCAGTAGCACGTGTACTTCAGGACTACTAAAATGTTATTCTTGGAATCTTTAATAAAGATGAAGCTCATTATCTCCTTAATTTCTTATCAGAAACGACAAAAACTAAAGAATTGAGATCTCTTGCCTACAATTGCCTAATTTTTCTTTGCAATAATTGTTTGATTTCTGTATTTGTCTTTCAAGTAAGTTTTGAAGCTTTAAAACTTGTCGAAAACGATTTGTTAATTGCGAATTTCATTTTCAGGAATTCAAACCTTTTCAAAATAATATTATAATCATATCCAATATAATTGCAATGTCGCCCGCAAGGATATAACATTATATTCGTACTCATACGTTTATTTGCAAACTAAAAAAATATTTCCGCACTCCTCAACAAGTACGCAGAACACCGGCTAAGAATACCCGATCTAATTGTTTCAGTTTGAAAATATCCGTGAAAATACCGTGAAAAAGCCTTTGTGCTGACAAATATTTAACCTAATTCTATGTGGAATCCGCTTATTTGTCTAAGTAGTGCTGAAGATGGGTGTCGTTGTGAACTGTTTCGGCCTGTGTGTGATTTTGGTGAGAAATTACCTCACTAATCCTATCCTACTACAATATAATAAATCCGAATGCGTGTGTGTATGTTTAACTACTTAACCAATTTTGATAAAATTTGGCATGTAGATAGAATAACACATAGGCTAATCTTGGTTTTAAAAATCAACCCCTTAAGGAGTTATCAGGATGTTGATCCATTTTACGCCGGTGAATCCGCGGGGCTCTGCTTGTCTTAATCTTTTTTATATAGGTATATAATTTTACTGTACGTGTGTATGTCACTGCGAACTTCTCCTAAACGGCTGGACCGATTTGAATGTATTTTTTGTATGCGTTTGGGTGGTGCCCTGGATGGTTTAGATTCATAAATCGGCTCGGCAAATGGCGCTGCAGGGGTTCCACACGGGCGAATTATTATATTAAATTCTTCTGTACGTACTTGTCACCTAACTCCTCCTAAACTCTTGGACCGGTTTGGATGAAATTTTGTGTTCAATAAGTTCCTGGATGTTTGAAAACACAAATTACGCAGGTATGTCAATGTTCCGGGCAGGATGACGTCTCCCGAATCCGCTAGTTTTACTAGAAAGTTATTATAAAAGTTTGTGTGTGTGTGTTACCTCTTCACATTGTAATGGTCGAATTAATTTGGATGACAGAACGGACGAAGCTTGCTACTTTTATTGTTATTTATACGGCATTTATGGCATACGGAAGTTACCTCATCCAACTAAGCGTGAAGCATACATAAACGCTTTCACACTCACAGCCCCACACTTAGTTCGATGACTTGTGTCGTAGGTGCCGGAAGGCCATTCACATCACACACACAATCACAACTAGAACCAGAAACACAAATGTCCATATCCGTGCATCTCGCTTGCAAACTGTCATAGACAAGTAATATTTACTAGGTGTATTGGCGCCCATTGCCTTTGGTGTATCTGAGTGCGTGTAGCTCGCGTGATGACTATACAAATGTTATGGATGTGCTATTATGTCAGAATAATATACGTCCGTGCGTCTTTAGTGCATAGTAAGTAGGTATGCCTGTTTCTTTAAAGAATTCCCTGAGAAATTCGCGTGGACCAATATTATAGATTGCACGAACCGTTCTCTTTTGCCGAATAAAAATAGTTTCATCGACAGCAGATCCCCACAGTAAGATTCCGTAACTCATCAAACTATAAAATATGCAAAGTGAACTTGCCGTCGCTACATCAGTCAATTGTCTAATTTTACGGATCGCAAAAGCAGCGGAACTCAAGAAACCTGCAAGCACTTCAATATGAGGACCCCAATGCAGTTTTGAGTCCATAGTCAGACTTAAGAAAACAGTTTTCTTGACAAGATCCTAGTAGGTTAATCATGTAAGCTAAATCCTTGCTTATATTAGTTTATTACATAGAAACTATAAGAACATTAGACATGAAAGAAATGCATCTTTTTTTTTGCAGATCCTCCTTCTGCAACCAAAGATTGAAGGTAAGAACTGATGAGATAAACCATCTTCATTTATTTCCAGCAATCTAGATGACAGCTCTTCATTATCGTATTTTTGTTGTATTAAATTAAAAAAAACAATCGCTTGTGAAGTCGGTATATAGTAACATTATCCACTGATAGAGACGCTGCCAGCGATTTTTTATGTGACGTGCCATAATTTAAAGAAAAGCCGAATGACCACGTTACGAAAGATAATGGACTATATATTTACGGTCAATAAAAAAAATAGAAACAAAACTTTGTAGTAAACTAAATTTCTGACAAGCGCCCTCCGCTCTCTCAGCTCGAGCATGCTTTCGCTCGTAGGCACTATACGAGTATTACTAGGTAGGATTATATTATACAAAAGATAATATGGTACTACCATAATATCACATTGTCATTTCATAAAATTTAATTTCTTGAAAGATTTTGAATTTTTCCGAGGCAAGGCAAAAACTGAATAATGCCGCCCCACCCCACATATCCACCTGCATTTTTACCTTTATCATCATTTCAGCCATCAGACACACACTGATGAACATAGGCCTTCCGCAAAGAACACCACAATGGTGCTAATTCTGTTGAGCACCGAACTAACCTAAACTAAACTAAAAATAAACCGAACTAACCTAAACTAAACTAAAAATAAACTAATTTTAAGCACCGAACTAACCTAAACTAAACTAAAAATGAACTAATTTCAGTCAAAGAATACCTAAACGCTATTCTTTCAAGTATAAGATCACATTAAAAATAATCCAGATCCTTTTCATGCAGACTAATTTGAGTTAATTTTTTTAATTTTTAGTCTTAATTTGACGTAGAACATGTACATCAGAATAAGAATTTGGTCATTTTCACTAAATAGAGTAACTAAACTAACTTAGTCCTGTCAAACTTAATTTTAGTCTAATCTTGCATTTTCTGAATAGGTTTTGGACTAAAGCAGGACTAAAACTAATTTTAGGCTAGTTTAGTCTAATTCTGGACAACAGAATCGGCACCAATGTTCCGCGTCCCGGTGAGGTAGAGTAGTATTGTTCTGTGGTCGAAATTGGATGAGTTGTGTATTCGTCTGCCAAGTTTGAATTTAGCGCCCGGGGCATGGCTTGTCCCTCCCCCCTAGATCCGGATCCCGTGTTCGTGACTAATTATACGATCGCGAGCTACGGAACCCAAGAATATCTTTAGTTTTTGTAACGCGTGCATTCGTCAACTGAAAAAATACGTCGTCAACTGCAAAAATGCACGCCTCATGACATGAAAGTCAAATTGCTCTCATTTTCAGTAAACGGCGTACCGGTGCCGCAATGGTGCTGTTACCATCACGGCTACTACAGCCAAGGAGACGCCACGGCTTCCACCACGGCCGTTCCATCAACAGACAAACCCAAAGACGACGTTAAGGAAAAGTTGCAACAGTTTGCGAAATGTATGTATCTAAGGCAATAGTATAAAAGTAAATGCTTAGTATCAAACTATTTCAGAACACGGCGTCACACGTCTCCCATTGTCGTGTGACGCCATTTACTGAAACAGTTACGTTACTGGTAAGGAAAGGATAATTTCGTTGCTTCATACATGGCTTGAGTAACTCAACGGTTACAGCAATAGGGCATGAGACCCTACGGCCGCGGGTTCGAAACCCACATCAATCATTATTATCCCTTTCTAAATATACTGCTTTATTCTTCCTAGCATGCTAATGCTAACATAAAAAGTATTATTATTATACTTAAGTTTCTAAGCAAACGTGATCTACTAACGACTGCTTCGTCGCTTGCCATAGGTTCAGTTCGCAATTCGCAAACGCTTTCCTATTCACTTTAAAAAGTATTGCGGTTGCTGGAAACATTCACATCACACACACAATCACACCCAAAACCAGAAATACAAATTTCCCTCGGAAATAAAACGTGTGTTCCCGCCGAGAACCCGAACGATACCTCTGCTTAGAAGGCCGTCCTTATTTATAGGTCGACGAGCCTAATTTTAACTTAAGATATAAGATTTTGAATTATCATTATAACATTAATATATTAAAAAATACCTGGTATAATTTATAACGTTTCTAACAATAATGTTAGATTTTGGATTTTTGATAGACTATTATTTTAGAACTTGCTGAGATTTTTTTTTGCAGTTTGTCACTTAAAATTCATTTTATATTGTATATTAATGTTTTATTATTTTTATTTCAGTGCTGCAAGAACTACGTAAGTATTAACAAATCCTTACTTAATATAATCTTACAAACAACAAACGCATTCACACTCACAGTTCCACAACAAGTTCAAAGACTTGTATCGTGGGTGCGGAAAACATTATATTTTTGTGATTACGTCAACAGATTGTTATACGTGAGGGTGGGTGGTGAGCTACTGTATTATACCCACACGTTTGGTCTCTAGAACCACAAAAGATTAAACATAGTTACATAAGCCGAAGAACACATTATATATCCTCTTTAGTCCGCTAATAAGGTCATTGATTCTTATTTCTAAATACCTACTAAGATATTTTACATTTCATGATGATCTGCTTATTGAAAACCAAAGTATGTACCATGACTCAATTAGAATTACAATGACAATAATTACATCACAGTCTACCAACTTCTGGGAAAACCTGACATATTTATCATAAATTAGTTTGCTGTGCGTTCTCTGTCTACAATTTCGGTTGATTTTCATTCACGCTCGAAGGCACCGAACAATATAGTACCATGGAATATTGAATTACAATACTATTCAATAATCCATGGTACTATATGTATGACAGTACTTTAAACAATTTTCATCTTCAACTTTCAGTTTGACTTCACGTACGGGAATTCTCATAGAAACTTGACATTGACAGATGTCAGAGAGTGAACCATCTAGTAAATTTTGCCGCGAATGTGAAAAAATGGCGTTGTTGAATTTGTATAATTTTCCAAAACTTGTTATACTTCGAGTGTTAATGTGTAATAATGGTGAATTATCAACCGTTAATACTTAGTAAATGTACATAAATGTAGGCAAATCATACAAAGTTGATAAACGTAATTTTCGCCTTCGTTCCAAAACTCACAAATAGAAGTTCAAGTAAAGCTTCTACCATCCCGCACTTTACAATGACATGACTTGACTAGGGACCTAGACCCTTTTACTTGACTTTGACTGTGATTTGTAACTAGGACTTTTAATATGAAATGTAATAATAATACACTTTATATATTATATAAATATTATTACCTGACACTGGCTAAATGGTACAATGGTAACTGGCACAAGAATGCGAAGCCAAAATTAAATAAAAAAAAGACGTGTGGCACTCGGGGACTGCCGCGGTAAAGCTATTGCATAGCATTTTTTATCAACTTATGCAATGATAATTATTTTTTTATTTTATTTATGCAGTATTTTTTTTCCTGCCACCTAGAGGCGAGTTGCTGAACTAAAGAGACAAGCGTGATATTTCAAAAAAGTCATTAAAAGTTCTGCTATTCATCGATAGATGGCAAAACTTAAAAGTATCACCGCTGTGCCGGTCAGAGTGGGGGGTGTTAGGTTATTTTCGTTACGGAATTTCTGGATTCGGTCTCCACGCTCAAGGCCCGCGATAGAAGCTATGCAATAGCTTAAAAAGGCAGTTGTTTGGCTGTAATTACTGACTGAACGCGCTCACTCTAACCGAGCCTCCGAATGGGCTAAGGTGGAAATTTGCAAGAACGTTGAACACAATATTATCACTCGAGGAACACAAGTTTTGCAAAAAAATACAAAACCAACGACGCCATTTTTACACTTTCTCGGCAAAACTCCTGCATAATATTTAATACTCTTTCTATTTTATCATCAGTGGCTATTCAAAATGAGGACAAGAAAAAAGAAGATGAAGAAAAGAAAAAGGCGGAAGAAGATAAGAAGAAGGCAGAAGCACAAACGCCGAAAGGATTCACATCTGTTGACGAATTCATGGGCACCTACTGGCAGTTCTTTAGTACGTTCTATAATTCATTCTAAATTAGGACAAGATTGTTTATTTTATTGAAAGATACTATGACCTTGCATGGCTCTCAGAATCAAAATGTAATCACTCCGTTTTACTCAAAATATTGTGTATCTTTTCTATATATAAAATCAATGCCACTTTTCGTTGTTATTTTATAACTCAAGAACGCGCTCATCTATCCAAACCAAATGTTTAGGCTTTGTTCGGACTATTTAGTAGATGGTTTATGTGAAGTTTGAACAAAATCGGTCGAGCGGTTCTTCATTTATCACACCTGGGCGAGGTTCTACGTTTTCTTTTGTTTGTTTCCTCAAAAATCCGTCAATTTTATAAACCGATTAGGGAAAATATTTTTTATTTTTTTCTTTTTCACACTCCCAGCTCCACTCTAACTTCGAAGATTTGTATCGTGGGAACCGGAAACACATCACAGACACAATCACACCTAGAACCAAAACACTCAAGTTTTCCTTAGGGAGAATACTTGTTATTTCCACCGGAAATCGAACCCGATACTTGCCGCTTAGAAGACAAACGCGCCTTCGGGTAGTCCAAAGAAATACCAAAATATAAGTGGTGAAGTCGGTTTTTTAAGCTTTGCTTACGTTTAAATTATTATACAAATAAAACACAAACATAATTTTATATATTAATTTAATCAGACTCATTTTAAACGTAAAATGAGGACGCACTGATTAATTATACAACATTAGTCGAATTTCTTACAAAAACTACCTATAGCAACTAACACTGTACAACCAATCTTAAACATCGCGCCAACACACAGTGCCGAGGCGAAAAAACAACATTAAAAAAATACGGTCAAGGAAAAGTAGATTTTCTTGAGAATTCTGTGTTCCACTCTCATATTTGTGACTAGCTGAATCATAAATATGAGAGTAGAGCACAGTTTTCGACCACTTTTCCGTGACAGTATTTGCTACCCATAATACATACAAAAATCAGTCGCCGACGTATGAAAATAAATTAAATTGCACACTAGACGTCGGAACTTGGAATATTTCGAGCAACACTCGTGCAAACTGGAACATAACACACTATTGCTAGGACTTGGAATTTCAGACTCACAACAGACATGCTTAGAGAACAACAAAATGTATCACCAAATATTTTAGATGCGTACAACTCTTGCTCGATTAGTAGAATGCAATTGGGGTCATCGATAAATCTAGGATAGATCTAATAGAAGTGGATGATAGAAATAACACTATAATTATAGTGTCACAAATTGGTGCTAGTGACCAGGATATCTTACAAAAGCAATTGTTTTAACATTTTTAGCAGGTTTTTATACAATTTCAAGAAAAGAGAAACTACTTTTAACTAATATATCACTTGTTTAAGTAAAATATGTTATCCCATATCTACGACATACTTAAACCACCTATTTAGAGGAACATTTTGTGTTTACGTATTGTATTTATGGAAATTATCCCATAATTATTTAAACAATACTTGATTCATGATGGTTTCTTTTTTTTAAATGTACACTATCACTGTCCTCTCCAAATTTTGCAAAAGTTGAACGTCTTCTTGGTTTCCATGTATTTGTCGAGAGATCTTGCTATCTCTTTCTTACACGCACACATTCACGTACTAATGTACTATTGTCTCTTTTGCGCACTTCAATTTACAATTCGTCGTGGTCCTCCTGCGAACAAAGAAACATTCTTAATTAGTAGTCGTACAAGTAGATGTGTCGCAAAATGTGTCATATCCAAAAATATAACAAAGACGACATTGTATAATGACTACATAACTAGCTATATTATGCTTTTTAAGTAGATACTAGTATATATTATGTAGATTATTAATTTTACAATGCTACGAGTATAAATTAGGGTTTTAATGATTCATTACAAAAATATCTAGCATGATTAAAAAAATCGTCAGCTCTGGCCAATGCAGCTATTGATTGCGGTTAATCCATAAAAACTTAAAACGGCTAGACTAAAACTAGCGATCCCGCCGGGAATCGAACCTGATACCCCTACTTAGAAGGCGAACGCTCAATATAATCAGTTCAAATTAGAATGTTGGGTGTGCTGGTGTTCACATGGACACTGTCTTGTAGTGTTACAGAATTTGCGACTTCCAACAAAAACATACAGCTAACATTTCCTGCGTTTTTTGTTCTGGTTATTTCAACATGCATCAACGAGGTCGTAACGTCTGTTGTCTTACGACTAGCAACAGGGTCCGAGTTAAGTGTAAGGTAAAGATCGGTTGAGAATTTTAGTACGGCGACATTTACCTTTCAACTACTGGGCGTGTAAGTGTAGCTTTAAAGTCGTTTCGCTTTAAAACTCACAGCCCCACACAATATTCTAAGACTTGCGTTGCTTATGCGAGTGACATTCACAACTAAGAACTAACTAATAATAATATTTTGACGAGGAAAATTGTGCTGCAGCCAGGAATCGAACCAAGCGACATACTAGTTTCGTAATTCGGTTACATAAAGAAAAAAACTTACCACAGGCGTTGCTTCTCCGGGTTCGTCATCAAGATCTTCATCATCATCTTCATCCTCAGGCTTCTCTGCCTTTTCCTTCTCCCTCTCTGCTTCATCTTGTTCGTTCTTCATCTTCTTTTCTCCTTCTACAGTCTTCTTGATCGCGTCGGCGCGCTCCTGAAAGGTAATTAAGATTTACGTAAGTTTAATGTCTATCTATAAGTTTTTTAATCCTTAGCCCATTTATAATAATTAACATTGGACACCGCCATATGGTAGACATTCCACAAAGGCGCACGAAGCGTTTTACTTCCACATTCATTGTGCAAACTGCAAATGAATGGAACCCCTTACCTGAGTCGGTGTTTCCTGATGAGTACAATATGGGAATCTTCAAGTCGCGAGTGAATAGGAATCCTCTAGGCAAGCTTGCTGCATCGTTGACCACATCGCTTACCATCAGGTAAGATTTCAAAAGCAGGTCAAAAAGTGTCCTACTTTTCTTCATTCACTTCGATCATATCACAAGTAGTGTAGTGCAGGTTTTAGACGAGCGAATTGCTCGTCTCAGAGATTATTTTATCTGTTACTATAAGATATTTAAAAAATTACCTTAGCGACAGCGATGTCATCCGTGAACAGAATGTTATCGAAGATGGTTCCGGACTTGACCTGCCAGAGGTCGAGACCCACTGAGCACAGCTCGGGTCTCTTGTAAAGCGCATCATCAGGCGAGTATTCAGGGTTGGCGATCTCTGGGTGCACCCACGGGCCTTTGTATGCGGGGTTGTCGATCTGCGGACAAAGGGTGTGGTCAGTTTTGATGCTAAAATACCAGATATGAAAGGAACCAGACGATTTTTGCCGCGAAACTGACAGAAACGTTGTTTTGCATTATTTTTCAAACTTGTGATAGTTCGAGTGTTAATGTGTAATATTGGAGGATTATTAACCGTTGATATTTCGTAACTTGTGTAGGCAAATCTATGAAAAAAGAAAAACTTGAAAATATCAGAATTTTAACCAAAATGTTAAATTCTATCTTCATATATAAAAAAAAAATATTGTTTGTGTTTGCTCGTATTTCATGCGCTGCCATACCGAGCATATCATAATGAAACTAAACAAAAGTTTCTGACCCAAAAAAAATTTAATAGTTACAAATATTTTTAATTTCGGAAGGATTGCATCTTTGGCCAAAGTACTAGGCAAACATACGTGGTAAACATTCAGTAATTAAGTTTATTTTACAGTAATAAAGTACTAGGCAACAATAAGCGTGAAAGAGGTAAATTATTGTAAAGTATTTGATACAGTTTGAGCGCCAACAGAAAGCGATTGGCCTCGATTTGAATGGTATCAAAGGTACAAATTCACACCACATACCGTTATCACTAAGCGTTATCAACGTTTGAAACAAGCCTGTTACTGTTATCAAAAGTATTATGCGTTGCCGTGTACTGTAGTAAAATTTTACACTAAAATACTGTATATAATAAGCAAAATGTAGGCAGATAAGCTTCTAAGTGTGAAATAGTCTAGTTCAAAAATTTTCATCATAGATTATCGACTGTTGTCTAATATGTAGCCTTGAGCGACTTGGAGCCCTAAGAAGCATGGTCGGAATTTGACTACTGTCAGTTGAAAATCAAAGAATCAAGAATAATTTATTGGTGAACTAACAAATTAGACAAGGCAAGGTATTTATTTATGCATTTTTATAATATCAGTTTACTCACATTGTCTATTAAATTTTTAGGCACAGCAATGGGTATATATATTTTTTAACATTTACTAGTTGTTTCCCGCGGCTTCGCCCGCGTAAATTAAACTACATAACAGTATTTATCGGCACAAATTGAACCATCTTGAATCCACCTTACCATACAAAAAATGTCATCTAAATCGTTCAAGCCATTTTGGAGTTCAGTCACATACACAAGTAGAGAGAAATCACAAATTAGGGATATCAATTACATTTTAAATTATATAAGGTAATTATATCTTTAACTACCAATTTTGGCTTTGCACTACAGTTTTTCATAATTATTGTGAGAAATTGGCCTCGATTCTAATGTCACAAACTAAATTAAATTTAAACTATTCCTGTCATTTACAAAATAGGAACACAAGACAGAGATAGCATACATTTTAGTGCTGTCAAGCTAGTTTATCAATTAAAATATGAACAGCAGAAGCAGAAAGGCGCGTGATTGGTTTAAAAGATAATATACTGAACACCCGAGTTAACTTGGATGTCTCGCTTAGCTTGTTCAATAAATCCGATCTTGTCTTTTTCTCTAATAAACAGCTGGACCGATAGTGATGAAATTGAATACCCAGTTAATTTAAAAATCACGGTCCTCCATGACATAAAGGTAGCGTGCGTTTAGAAAGACAGCGTACTTTTTATTCCATTCAATTCATCATGATCAAACACGAGTAACGCGAGCGTAGTCGCGGGGCAAGCTAAACTAAACATTGATGTCATCACTCCTCACATAACGGTAGTGTGGTTTATTGGCTCGCGGGTCAATACACTGTGTTAATACGGCTCGTTAGCAAGTCCGCTGTCATAGCAAACATCGACCATATTGTTTGATTTCGGAATAGGACTTGGTAATTCTAAAACCGATCAGGTTTAGATTATACCTATTTTGTGGGTCCATATTGGCTCACATAAAATTCTAAATCCTATTCTTTGTCTTACTACTGATTTGTGTATTATGAAACACTCTTCATAATTTTATTTTTCATACATTTTTATTACTACCAATGGAGCTCATAACAGTTAGTGATTATGTTTTTTTTATTAATACTGTTACTACCAAGAACCAGTTTAAATTCTTTTTTTTTAGATCTTTTTTATTCTTTGCTTACGTTTCAATTATTATTTTAATAACTTTATTATTTCTTGCTTTTTGAGCACATTTGGCAAATTATAGGCACGCCAAAATTGTCATGCATATCGGAAAATTCCCTTGTTCTAATTTTAATGTTAAGTTTAATTTTAATATGTATGATGTGGCAGTGCTATATTTAATTAATAAAAAAACGTAGTAGTAAAAAGAGTCCTACCTGTTTAGGCGCCCAGACTCCCTTGTAGTCAGGGTTGTCGATCATGGGAGGCTCCCACTCTCCGTCCATCTCATCATCCCAGTCATCAGGCTTGGCAGCGTCAGGGTCGGGGATGTGTTCTGGCTTGTCCCAGTCCTCGGGCTTGGTGTCCTCTGGGTCGGGGATGGTGGGCCTGTCGTCCCAGCCGTCGGGCTTCTTGGCTTCAGGGTCCTGGGGGAAGAGGAGGAAATCTAATAGTGCATCTAAATACGCTTTTACAGTTAAGGTACTTAGGTAGGAATCTATTTAAATTGTAAATTAATTTATTACAATTGTATTTGTATTATTTATTACAAGTTTCGCCGCGAGAGTAAAAAAAATGTTGTTGTCGATTTTGTATTTTTTACTTGTGATTCTTCTAGTGTTAATTTGTTATAATTTAGAGTTATTTTATTGCCACCCAAATATAATAAAACAATTAAGATTTAATAAAATAACTCTTACCTTGATCGTCTTTGGTGCCAGGAAGTCCCAGTCAGCCTCCAGTTCACCTCCCTCGACCTTCTCATTGTCGATGAGGACCTCATAAGTGTTGTCTGGCTTCACAACGAGGGTGTAGACGTGGGTGTACACGTCATCCTTGCAGCGGATGTCTTTCTTGATCAGGTGGTTCTTGCCCTTGTAGCTGAAGATTACGTGCACCTGGGGACGAAGGAGTTGTTTAAGTCAAAGTCAAATACAAAAACTAATTAAGGCTGGGAGATGAAATCCTCGCGCATTTTTCGTAATGGCTGAAATACAATACAATAACTCTTTATTGACACCAATAATAAAAAGTAAAGAAAAGAAATTACCAATGAATAGGTACAATGTGCGATCTTATCGCTAAGAGCGATCTCTTCCAGACAACCTTTGGATGGAAATTAATAATATAGGTAAGCAGATATGTTTTTTTTTACGTTTTCAACCCTATCTCCGCGTTTTTGAAAAATTTCCTAAAGCTAAATCAATAAAAAACAAGTTATTATGGAAAAATGCTCACAAAATTTCATTGATTTCATCTAATAATCAAAGAAAAATTAGAAATGCGACCTGTAGAGGAGAAGAACCGGAAATCCGGACATACGAAAGCAATTTTACCCAAGCTGATAAGGAGACGCTTCGCTCGCGTTTCGCTCTCGCTTGGTCAATAACGCTTCCACACTCATACTAACAACCCCACACTAAGTTTGAAGTCTTGTATCGTGGGTGAACTGTCATTGTAAAGAACTTTGCAAATTGAGTACAGAACTGTTGTTTTTCAATCTTTATTGAAATATATCAATTTTGTACTTCAAAGATACTGTATTTAGATATATTTTGTCAAGGGATCTAGCATTACATAAACACTTTCACAGCTCCACACTAAGTTCGATGACTTGTGTCGCGGGTGCTGAAATCATTCATCAAACATACACATCCACCCGGAATCGAACCCAATACCCGCTGCTAAGAAGACGACCGCAAACCTAGCTAAACCATCGGGACATAACAATTATGTATGCACCTTAAGTGTAGAAAGAGATAAATAAATAGATCACAACTTCGATGCGTTATTATCTTAAGTGATACAAGATCGAAATTTTAATTTTTGCCTCTTTTAGATAGTTTTAGTAGAACCTGAAACGTCTGATAAAGATCCGCTGTAATACTTTCTATTTCAATACAAAAACTACTTTAAAAAATAAAAATAAAAACACTTTTCTGTATGAGAATTTAGGTGTATGCAAAGAGCAGAAGAGCCGCCTCAGCAAGAGCCTTGGCACGGCGTGTTTTCTCGAGGGGCTCCACTTCACGACCCCGCTACTTGTAGATTGTCGGCGAATTTATCTCAACACTTACAAAAATCGAGAAATAGGACAACATTAATTTCTAGATTGCCAATATCTATCTTGTGTTAATATTTTAGAAGATTGCCAATGCCCGATAAAAATTGTATGTTTTCACAACATAATATAAACGTTTTCACGCTAACAACCTCACTCTGAATTGTGTCGTGGGTGCCTTGATTTTCACCGGAATCAAACCCGGTACCCCTACTTTGAAGGACGTGCACCTAACTAAGGCAACGGGCTATTAATAATCAAATATTTAATCAAAAATATGTACGGAATGTTTTTTTTTAATAAATTAATTAATGAAATAAAACAACGGGTTGCACTTCGGGAGTGCCGGCAGAAGTGAAAACTTAATCATTTTTTGCCGTGGGTAGAAAGAGAGGGGGATATTACTTCCTCTCCTTCGTCTTACGAATTTTCGATCAGGTCACGTGTCCTGACGCGAGTCCATTCTATACCCATCCCAAAAAAGTGCACAACGCCGCTAAAGAAGTTTCACTTCAAAAAATCCAAAAATTAATTCCAAATTTCAACCAAATCTTTGCGGGAAATATAGCATTCAGAAGAAAGTCGTAGAACTAAATAAGCCAAGGGTCAGAATAAGAATTCAAAATAAGAAAAGGGTCTGAGAGCATTCTGGTATTGTACAAATTATTTTTATTTTTTTACAGACTTCCCAAAAAAGGAGGAGGTACTAAAGTAGACTGTATTCTTTTTTTTATGTGTGTTGCCTCATAACTTCTCTCCACGTGAGCCGATTTCGAAATTTTTTTTTAGTTTGAAAGATGCTGCTTTCTAATTGGTCCCATTTAAATTTGATCAAGATCTGATCAGTAGTTCTTGAAATATCGTCAATAATGTCTATTTTGTGGCGAATAATGCGTACTTTGACGATGTTCTCCTTTACCCGACTTCAAAAGTTACCTCATAACTTCATTCGTTGTGAGCCGATTTTGATGATTCTTTTTTTATTTGAAAGCTGGTGCTTTTTATGTAGTCCCATTGAAATTTGATCAAGGTCTGATCTGTAGTTTTTGAGTTCAAGTAAATAATGCGTGTTTATACATTAAATCTGATCAAGGTTCCGATGACAAAGCGGTGAAGTCAGTTTTTTTAAGCTTTGCTTGCGTTTAATTATTATACATAATAAGAGTAGATTAAACGAGTTTTAAAATGCAGACTGATTTATTACTTAACGACCGGCTGTTTGTCGGCGAAAACTGTACTAGGATGTTGCATAACTGTTGCAAATTGGTCGATTTCGCGAAATTTGTGTCAGACAGTTTTTTTAAACTGAAGAAATCAACATTTAGGAAGCGATTAAATAAGTAAATTAAGTTATTGCAGCGAAAGAACAAAACCTAAATTATAAATGAAACGCAAGCAAAGCTTAAAAAACCGACTTTATCGCTTATATTTCAGTTTTGGTTTGAACGATTTCGATAAAAAAATTATGGGACCACCTCTGAACTCTCTGAAGTATTCTCTACTAAACAAAAAAAAATCATCAAAATCGATTCATATTTGGCGGAGATATCGCGTATTCTCTATGATTCGCGTAACATACATACAAAAAAAAAACAGTCGAATTGAGAACCTCTTATTTTGAAGTCGGTTGAAAATGCTTTCACACTCGCAGCGCCACACTGAGTTCGATGATTTGTGTCGTGAGTGCCGGGAACATTTACAACATATAAACACCATCAGAACCAGAAACACAAATTTTCCTTAAGGAGAAAACTTACATTCCCGCCGGGAATCGAACCCGATAGAAAGCGCACCCACTAAACCAATGAACAGCCCACTGGCGTAGTTGTGTGCGTCCGTGTTCTAAGCAGCAGTTATTGCGTTCAATTCCCGGTGGGCAACAAGTTTTCAATATAAAGGAACTTTTTGTTTATGGTTCTGGATATCGTGAGTGACGTGAATGTTTCTTCCAGCCAACGATACAAGTCTTCAAACTTAGTGTGGGATGTAAATGTAAAAGCGTTTTTTATTTATGTAATTTAGATAGTTATCAGTTGTTAAAAGTATACCTACTAGTTGTTTAGGAATTCAATAATTGCAAAGGTCCAATACTAGACATGTGGACGTGTTTTTTTCTCTCTAAGTATTATTTAATAATGGTAACATTAACTTGGAATTAGCATTATGATAAGAACAGACTTTCAATGTGAAGTAATTATCATAATTGTTTCGCCATTTTCAATAATTAATTCTTATCATTTTAAAGAATTTTAATCGACTATGTGAAATGTCGTATTAATTAATATAGCTGTTATCACCAGACAGGTTTTATTGTAAGATATATATGTTTGCTAATGGTAAAAATACCGACAATTCGCACGAAGCGTTTCGCTTCCACTTTCATTATGAGAACTACCAAGGAGTGGAATGCCCGTCTACTGTGTTTCCCGAAGAGTATAATATGGGTTTGTTCAAGAAGAGAGTGAATAGTTCTGATAAATATGTTCTGAAATATGTTCTGAAAAACTGTAGGAAGTATTTTCTGTAGGAAATATATTTAACGACTGCCTGAAATTACGCGCGGCAGGGCGCTTTAAGTTTAAACGTGTTGGACCTTATACATGTTATATTAGAAATGTATACTATATTAATTAGTATATTATTTTAATGAATGCATTAAACACATGACCCTGGCAATCAGAATGAAGGAGAGAAGAATCCGAGCTTAGGAACAATGTATTTAATTACTCAAGTGTTTTTTTGTTGTTAGCCTTAAGAATGTAATTTATAATGTATATGTATTTGCACACATGTTTTTTATTGTTTATTTATGTTCTTTGTTTATAATTTTATTGTTATTCGAGTCGACATTTTCGACCTCAGGTGGAATAACTTAATAATTCTTTACGTAATCCATTGAAAATCATCATCATTTGCATTTCGTGAAACAGGTGCTTTAGAAATATTTGTTTAGACTGCAATATTTTTTATATAACATATCAAATAATTTATTAAATATTTCGTAATTTAGAAAATATTGCAAAATTTTCAAATATATGAGAATCTCGTGTCGCTGTTTGTGGTTGGAACTTCTCCGAAACGGCTCGACCGATTTTAAAGTTTCTTTTTGTATATTTGGTAGGTGTGAGAATAGGTCGTAAAGTATTTTTCACCCTCCTACCACCACCCCCATTTTATAATCGTGATTTTAGTATTTATTGTATGGACAATATCCTAAAAGTTTTTAGTATGGTATTAAAAGTACTAGGCGACCATAAACGTGAAAGATCTAAAACACTTCTAAAACGCGGCATTGCAACGCATGCCGGGTACAGCTAGTATTATCCTACTAATATTATAAATCCGAAAGTTTGTATGTAAGTGTGTGTGCAAGTGTGTAATTGTGTAAGTATGTTTGTTCTCTCTTCACGCTTTAACAGCTATACGGATTTGGATGAAATTTGTAATGTACAAAGCATAGGATTAACACATAGGCACTTGATAATGGCGGGCGAAGCCACGGGGCACGGCTAGTATGTTATTAATTTTGTTGTTCTCGTAAAGAGAAATTACTATAATTTATAGCGTATCAATGTACCAACAGCTTAATAATTTCCTGTATACGATATCGATCGTGCCCCAATGCCACATATGCACGCAACACGTTTCTATCGTCTATATACTTTTTAAACATAATTTAACTCAAACAAAGCTTCAAAAACCTTCACCGCTTTATCTCCGGAGCCCTTGATTAGATCTTGACAGTTTTTATATATAACAAACGTGACACCAAGTTAGGAGCTTTTCAAATTCAAAAGACGCTTAACATACAAAAACAGAGTCGAATTGAAAATCTCCTTTTAAAGTCGGTAAAAAACAGTCGTTCTCTTTTTAAACCTTTTCTGTCACACTTAAATTGTAACTTCAAATATTTTAAATAATATGATGTTTTAGGTATATGTGCAGTTCAATGCACAATATTTTGAATTGATTATGATCTGGTATTGTGTGATGAAAAAGAACAATGACTCAGTCATGGAATTGTTTATATTTATGGAAACAGAGACAAAGACAGACAATACTGGTAATTAGCACGAATTGTAAGTAGGTGTATGAGAGAATACATTCTTATTTTGGTATTTGCAAGATACATCTTGCATTGGAGAATACATTCTTATTTTGGTATTTGCAAGATGTACCTTGCAAATACCAATATAAGAATGTATTCTCTCACACACCTAGAATGACTAAGAATGTAGGCGAGATAGATTTTTATGTGTTTGTATGTTTGTTACTTCTTTTCGCTCAAACGGCTGGACCAATTTTGATGAAATTTGGTATCGAGGTAGCTGACACCCTGGATTAACAACACATTTATCCCGGAATTCCCGCGAGTCCGGGATTTACGCGTGTAACGCCGCGGTTCGCAGCTAGTATATCATAAAGAGAAAATAGTAATGAGTCACTTGGGGTTTCTTACATTTTTTTTTATATTTATAGTCATTATAATAAGGTATCAAGTTGGCAAAAAACATTGTTTTTCTTTATCAATTATGATGATTTTATTGTATTGCTATTGTTTTATAGTAAGTAGAGCAAAAAAAGTTATAAAAATAGAGCTTGAAAATTTTATGTTCGTTTTTATGTCATATAGGCGAATTTACCACTATCTCACCTGACGGAAAGTGAAGATGCAGCCGAAGATTTAACATGCCTCCCTATGAGATACCTATTTACTCAAGACTTGAAGACACCCAGACTGTATCATTCAGGAATCTAAAACAGATAGTCTTTCTTACCTTCTTAGTACCAGGACCGCAGATGTCGGGACCGAACATAATCTCGTAGGGCGACTCTCCGTGCATATCCTTCTGTTCCAGCTTGCAATCGAAGATCTTGAGGTATCCACCTCCGCAGTCGATGTCTTGTTCATGCTTCACGGTGAACTGGATCACGAGGTCCTTACCCTCATTGCTGAAGGGCTTGAACTTGCGTGAAAGGGCGTAAAACCGCGCGTCTTCAGACGTTTGAAGACCTGAAGTACCAGGGACGCATGTGAGTTAAGTGGTGTGTGATACAACTGCATAGCTCATGCAACATAGAGTAGTAACACATGTGAGTAAAGTGGTGTACTAAAACTGATTGATTTGAGGTACCAAGGACGCATGAAAATGAAGTGGTGTATGCTAAGACTGGCGTAGATCTAAAGTACCAGGTTCGAAAGGAAATAAAATTGGGTGGATTTGACTGGGCCGGACTAGCATAATAGAATAATTGCTCGACCGGCACCCAATAGCGTTTCATGTGTAAAAGTGAATTCAAAGCATCGTCAATGGGGTGTTTCCTCATTGAATAATAAATGAATAGGAACAATATTCTCACTGAATTCAATGAATATTTAGTGGGATAAATAGCAGCGTTGGCAAGTTAGAAAGGTCGGTAGGCGATTAGCACCTACCTTTATCTTCCTCGGGGTCGTTGTAGAACTTTCCAGCAGTCAGCTTGAACTTTCCGAATTCCTTGCCGGGGTGCTCGCTGTAGATCCATTCTGATTCCCATTTGTCTGGAAACGAACACAAAGCTCAGTAATCCACCAAACACCAAAATAACCGGCTTCCGAGACGCCAAGACGATCGATCGATCCCGTACACGCGGCATAGCCGGCGCTATTCGAAATTACATTTTTTCTAAATAACACACGTATAAACTTACCATCCAAGAACTTCTCCTCGTAATACACATCACAATTTATTGTTGAAATTGCCAGTAAACTGACAAACGCCAGCACAAAACCTTTCATTTTTGATTCACAATCACTACCTTCGCTTTCAAAGGATTGGCCACGAATAAACTTTGAATTTTGGCGTATTCGCTATTATTAGTTCGACCGGTTTCTACGCTTCGGGTATCTGCTATTTCAGTCGCACTTACACGGTTTGAAGAAGTGTGAGTGCGATAGCAGGTAGCACGTAATCAAATTGCCAATTGCGTAACTGAAAAGGCAATGCTTTTGTGTTCCTTTCCAACTAACTAGTGCGAGCAGGATGGAAAATTGTAGTAGAACGTAAAATTACGACAGACAGATGGAAAGCTCTCATTGGTCGGCGCCGACGAATAGGAACTGAACACACGACATCTTGTAATGACTCAGGCCGCGGGAAAATACGAATAAAATGTATTGATTATTTTAAAAGTTATATATTAATGCTGTATTTTTGCTACTTTCGAGTTATAAATTAACACAGTGATAAAGATAACATTGTCAGTGATTATTTAAGGCCTAATACAGTTGGGTGCGCAACTGTTATTTTGAAAAATATATTAATTTCGTTCTGTAGTAAAACTTCATTCATTAGCGCATAAGCATATCCAGCCAATCACGAACGCACATGCCATGAGAGTAGGACGCTAATAGGGGTTACATAAAGTGAAAAAGAGACAAAACAACATACAATACGTGGGATTGCGTTGTCGTGGACATTTCGCATTAGCTCGCACTTGTTAAAAATAATTGAAATTTACATAATTCGATACGCTTTACTATTTAAATTAAAACGAAGCAGATATCTAAAATTACCTAATTTTGTATATTGATAAGACTACAGTAGATAACGTTAGTTACTATATTTAATGTTACTAACGCGCAGAAGGTAGGTACCTACGTAAGTACGTACGTAGAGGAGAGAGGAAAGAACATGCAAAAGTCTACACTGTAATAATATAGTCCACCTCTCATACAGTAATCGCCTATAAGTCGTATCAAAAGATAAGTAGCGTGATAAATATATTCTGTATATCAATTTATTGCAAAGTTTCTTTTATGGTTGATTTGTATTTTTATTAAGGTTGATTTATTTTTAAAGATATTTCAACAAATATAGATATAACGATAAATTTAGAAAGGAAAAATTATCGCTTGAGGCGGGATTTGAACCCGCGGCCATAGGGTCTCATGCCCTATTGCTCTAACCGCTGAGCTACTCAAGCCCCGCCTGAAGCGACGAAATTAACCTTTCCTTATTATTAACGTCTTACGGGGACGTGTGACGTCATCTACCGAAACAGTTTATAGAAACTACTACGGCCAACGAGTCTAACATTGCAGTTAGCTCAACGTTGTGTTGATAACGTCTACCCAAATCAATTGATTTTATTTATATAGCATTAGCCATGCTAGGCAGAACTATAGTGATAAATTTAGAAAGGAAAAATTATCGCTTGAGGCGGGATTTGAACCCGCGGCCATAGGGTCTCATGCCCTATTGCTCTAACCGCTGAGCTACTCAAGCCCCGCCTGAAGCGACGAAATTAACCTTTCCTTATTATTAAAGTCTTACGGGGTTTCTATAAACTGTTTCGGTAGATGACGTCACACGTCCCCGTAAGACGTTAATAATAAGGAAAGGTTAATTTCGTCGCTTCAGGCGGGGCTTGAGTAGCTCAGCGGTTAGAGCAATAGGGCATGAGACCCTATGGCCGCGGGTTCAAATCCCGCCTCAAGCGATAATTTTTCCTTTCTAAATTTATCACTATAGTTCTGCCTAGCATGGCTAATGCTATATAAATAAAATCAATAGATATAACGAGCCGTGCCCCGCGGCTTCGCCCGCTATTTTCAAGCTAAAAAGGAGCCTATGTGTTAATCCTAGGTATAATCTATGTACATTCAAAATTTCATCCAAATCCGTTTAGCCGTTAAAGCGTGAAGAGGGAACCAACATACTAACACACAAACTTTTAAATTTATAATATTAGCAGGATACGATTGTACAAACAATTTAATCGGTAATCAATTATAATATTATTTTAGAAAGAGTCAACCAAATTGTTTACCACCCTCGACTACAGCATTACTTAACCGTGAGATAGTGGTCTATCAGTGATCAGTGAGATAAAAACACAATAGTAAAAACTATTACTATTACAGGGGTATCGGGTTCGGTTCCCGGAGGGAACACAAGTTTTCTCCCCAAAGAAAATTTGTGTTTCTGGTTCTGGTTGTTATTGTGTGTGTAATGTGAATGTTTCCGGCACCCACGACTCAAGTCATCGAACTTAGTGTGGGGCTGTGTGAAAGTGTTTATATTAAACAACGCCGGATAAGTACTTAAAGAAAACAACGGGATTTTTTTAAATAGATAACCGTTAAGAATAAAAGGTTATCAAAGATGCGGCCGAGTGGGATTCTCAGATTGGGAAGACCGGAAGACCTTGTACCTAAGTAGGAGGTACAAGAATTACTTACTGGTGTCCATGAGTGCTGAAGTCCTCGCGTATTTTTCGAAATGGCTGAAATATATAGTTCCTATTTTCAACCGACTTCAAAAAAGGTGGTTCTTAATTTGACTGTATGTTTTTTTTGTTTGTATGTAACGCAATATTTTCGCCAATTCTGAATCGATTTTGATGGTTCTTATTTTGTTTGGTAGTGTATACTTCAGAGGTCCCATATAAATTTTATCGATATTGGTCCAGCCAAAATCGAAATATAAGCGAAGTCGGTTTTTTAAGCTTTGCTTGCGTTTCAATTATTAAAATATATGTCCAATTTTTTTAAATTCTCATAAATAGTATTAACAAAAAAAAAGTGTAAATATCAGCCTGCTCAGAAAGTTTCACGAAAATTGGTTGAGTAATGCGACACAAGCCACGAGCACAGCCGGACATCTGCCGGACATACAAATGCATTTTTGCCCAAGCAGAAACGGAGACGCTTCGCTCGCTTGGTCAATTATGTGGGATGTAAGGCCAGATGTATATAATATAATCTAATACAATTAAACGAGCAATTCTTGTATATATGTGTAGGTAATCAGGATCTCGGAAACGGCTCCAACGATTTTCATGAATTTTGTATGCAGGGGGTTTTGGGGCCGATAAATCGATCTAGCTAGGCTTAAATTTTAGAAAACGTCGTTTGATCCGTGTTTGTTTTCATTCAGACGCTTTGAATTCCACTTCCTCGCTATACGGATGACGAACGTTAAAGCGGAACGCTTCGATCGAACTGGAGGTATGTCGACCATAAATGGATGACGTTTGATAATGTGTCTTGTTGATAGATGGTAAAAAGAGCATGGAGGAATTAACTCGTGTAATTCCTGTGCAGTCACCTAAATGTAAGCGATATAATACCGATAAGCTTGCCACCTTACGTCCGACCCTGACTTTGCAACCTGGACCCGACTAGCTTACCGTCGTCAATGAGTCTACCTACACAGTAATTATGAATGGATTCCCAGATTGGTCTTCCCAATCTGGGAATTCATCCATTCTCAACGGTTATCGATTGAAGCATTTATTAATCTAATATATAAAATTCTCGTGTCACAGTTTTCGTTGCCATACTCCTCCGAAACGGCTTGACCGATTTTGATGAAATTTTTTGTGCTTATCCGGTATCTATGAGAATCGGCCAACATCTATTTTTCATCATCATCACTTTTCATCATTATCAACGCGGCTGAAACCGCGGGGCGCAGCTAGTATTATTATATAGAGCATAAAATAATAAATCTTGTCTATTTAGTTACGAGTATGTTATCGATTTTAAGTGAAGTAATAATGATTACAAATAATTGGTTAGAAAATGTGTATGATTGCGTTTTACCCTAATTCCTGAACCTTGGTTATTGCAATAAACTTGGTGTGAAATGCAATACCTAACTGAATTTTATTTGCCATTAGATAAGCCTGAAATAAAAGGTATGGAGCCAATCTTAGATATAATTGTATGCCTATGAATACATACATAATATTATTCTTTTCTTATGCTAGGTAAACAAGCATTTATTTATTTATTTAGGTATATACAGGTGTTTGTTGCGCTTACAGGAATGCCAAGACGCACAACAAACTAAAATAATAATTTTACACTATTATTAATTATAGCTAATAATTAATATTCAATTAGGACACAATAGATATACAATTGGGAACTTAAAAAATAAAACAATCTCATTTATTCAGAGTAGCGCATGTTGAATATATCTGGTTCTTTAGCAATTAAGCAATTTTAGCAATTAAGTCTTAAAGCAATTTGATCACCATAAGATAAATCTTTATATATACTTATAATTCTTCTGTACGTGTGCATGTGTGAACTCCTCTTAAACGGCTTAGCCGATATTGATGTTTTTTGTAATTAGGTGGATTTACGTATGGTTTCGTTTCACAATACGATCCGATAAATAATGTTCTTCTTATTTACGCAAGCGAAGCCGTAGGGAGCAACTAGTATAATGTATATATAATATCTCTAATAGGTCATTCGGACTATCTGACCTGATAGTAAGTGATGATGTGGTCGACGATAGCAAAAACAGATGGCTGCCAGAACATAATTGTTATTGAATAACTTTGACGACAGAATTATCTTGATTATCAATGTCGTTGATTAGTAATTATGATATCACCCGAGACATATTTTAACTCCGCTAAACGCGCTTCTTTGTGCTTACGGTATATATATATATATATATATATAGCGCAGTTATATATTTATAACTAGTCGTTCGCGACGAACTGAGATCTCGCGCCTTTTTGCCTCATAGAGAAAAACTTTTAAGGTTACTTGCTTATAACTTTTTTTCTATATAATCATTATTTGATTTCTGTATTTGTCATTGAAGTGCAGGATATAGCGGATATTATACGTAAGTTTCAGCTTTCAGTGTAAAGCCGTTTTTCAGATAGACCCCGGGACTAAATAGGTCTAAAAACAGTGACTTTGATGGCCTAATTGTTATTTTCCAACATAGATTTTTCTAAAACCGGTTTCGTGCCCTGCTTGAAAATTCCTATTCATCGATACCCACAAGGGTAAATAAAAAAATAAAAAATATTTTGCTCCCCAATTTTATGTATGGGAGCCCCCTTAATTTTTTTCATTTATATATTTTTAAATGTCATTTCTGTATTTGGGCCGTAGTTTTACATATTCTATGAGAATTTGAAGTCATTCGCTTTTATGGTTTAGACGCTAGATGCCTTTGACAGACGGACGGACAAAGTACTGTCGTTCAGAACCCAAGTCAACTTAGTGATCTCGCTTCGCTCAGTCAATTATATCTTTATATATCTCATTTTGATAGTGTGTACTTAAGTGACTGAACTCCTAAACAGCTGGTCTGATTTTGATGTTTTTTTTTGTGTGTATTCAATAATAGTTTATATTCACAACTAGTATAATATATGTGCAGGTCATAAGCACTATATCAACTGATAGTAAGTGATAATGTGGTCAAGGATGGTACAAACAGATTGCCGTAACATAATAACTAAATGATTTGACGTCAGAGTATCGAGATGATCGATATCGTAGATAATTTAAGTAAGTATGGTATCCGCCATATTCTATGTCCTATATACCTACATATATATACTAGCTGTCCCGGCGACCTTCGTTCCGCCTAACAGTCAATGAATGTGCATATTTAGGAAGCCATACCCGGCATGCGTTACAATGTCACGTGACTATATTATTACAACCTTCATGTTTATGTTTGCCTAGTACTTTACCAAATCCGAGTGACGTATGAGAAAATGGAAAGCATGTCGAAATGTAAAAAAAAAATTTAAAGAAATGTACGTTCTTAAAAAGTATCCTATGTCCTTCTCCTAGCTCTAAACTACCTCCCTGCCAATTTCAGCTAAATCGGTTCAGCCGTTCTTGAGTTATAAGTGGAGTAACTAACACGACTTTCTTTTATATATATAGATTATGCTGGATATGCAAGCATTTGACCGCTATCTCACCTGATGGAACATGCTTGCCTGGAAGGTACCTATTCACTCTAGACTTCAAGACACCCAGATTGTACCGTTCAGGGAACAAAGACGCAATATAATCGCCTGTGATGACAATCGTCCTCGGATTGAAGCGCAGCCTGCATTATCAGCCCACGTGGAACATAAATATACTCTTTTGTGCCTTCGTCGTTGCAACTATCAGTTCGCATATTTATGATAAATTATGCAAATTCCTAAGAAAATAGTAATATATTCAACGTATCTTTCTGCTACAGAGATATGTAAAGTTAATTATTGTGTTATCAGGTGTTGCTAGGTGAGGTAATATGCAGTCTTTTTCTTTATATAACCTACTATTATTTTTATGCGCCATAATAATATGATAGTTTTACTTTTGTGAACTGTTCGTTGGTTTAGTATGCTGCGCGTTCGCCTTTAAGCATATCGGGTTCGATTCCCGACGGAAGCACAAGTCTCTTCCCAAGGGAAAGTTGTGATTGTGTGGGAACTGCCCGTTGGATTAGTTGGGTGCGCGTTCGCCTTCGCAACAGGGGTATCGGGTTCGATTTTTGTTGAAGAAAATTTGTGTTTCTGGTTCTGTGATGAATGTTTCCGGCACCCACGACGCAAGTCATCTAATCTAGAGTGGGGCTGCGAGTGTGAAAGCGTCTACGTTTTATCATTTACCATATCTTTTCAGTAAGATAATTTTCATTAATCATCCTTTTTCCAGTAATCACACATCAATAATTAATCTCAACTTAAAACATTCAAAGCAATGAAATTTTTTTACCTTCGTGATACATTTTCGCTCATCTCAACTTTCAAACAAACGCAGTCACATTCACAGCCCCACACTAAGTTCAAAGACTTGTATCGTTCGGGCCGGGCACATTTACATACCAAACAGAACCACAAGCAAATTGAATCTTGGGAAGGAAAATTATGCACCTCCGAGAATCAATCACAGGGAGGGCCTTTTCCACTGCGCTATCATCATCAGCCTGTATTCGTCCACTGCTGGACATAGGCCTCTCCCAATGCACGCCACTGAGCTCGATCTTCAGCTCTTCTCAGGATGTAAGGGAGCATAAATTACATCAAAATGCTCCAAGTCAACCTCTCCTGCCCGTGGTGCATCCTACTAAACAACGAACGAGGCCCTGACGACCGACAAGTGGCGGTATAACCATTTCCATGACACGCGTAGTTAAATCTTATTATACTAGTGACGGGCAGCAGCGTCCTAGTGCAAGAAGCTACGCCCTGCGATGCCAACCCGCATGCCCAGCGTGGCGATTATGGGCAAAACCTTACAATGCAAAGCCACTGCGCCAACTGGGTCGTAAATTTAAAAGAAACACAAACATGGCTATATTTTATTTCAAAAATAGCTATACAATAAATACAAGTTTAAAGCGAAAAATCATCCTTAAAATCATAAGTATCCGAGTCTTTCTTATACGTAGTCAAAGTTACGTTTTCCAAGACCCCAGCTAGATTTACAGCTTGCTTCTCATCCCTTGCCTTTTTCTTTTTATCTTTTTTAAACTGAATTTTCCTTAGTTTGTTCTGTTTGGTGTTGCCCTCTATTTGCATTTCCGGGTCGGATTTGGTGCGCTCGGCTCTTTTAGTTTTGTCCAATTTGGCCCTTATGCTTAAGGTTTTAGGGAGGAGACTGGATTCGTCCTCATCGACTTGCATTTCATCTTCGTTTAGAGCTTTAACTGGACCAGAGCTGGATATCTGTAACAAGTAAATTAATAATTAAACGCAAGCAAAGCTTAAAAAAACCGACTTCACCGCTTTATCTTCGGAACCTTGATCAGATTTATTGTATTAAACACGCATTATTGACAATAACTCAAAAACTAGAAATCACATCTTGATCAAATTTCAATGGGTCCACAAGAAAAGTACCAGCTTTCAAATAAAAAAATAATCATCAAAATCGAATCACAAAGAAAGAAGTTATGAGGTAACTTTTGAAATCGGTTACAAACGAGAACATCGTCAATGTAGTCCACAGAATACGCATTATTGAGGATAACTCAAAAAATACTGGTCAGATCTTGATCAAATTTAAATGGGACCAATTGGAAAGCAACACTCATCAAACAAAAAAAATATCTATATCGGCTCACGTGGATCGAAGTTATGAGGTAACACACATAAAAAAACAGACGACTTGAGTACCTCCTCCTTTTTTGTAACCAGACAAATGTGATGGTAGAAAATGATCCAGGGCCCAGTTGAAGGCAAGAGATCGCGCGGCCGATCTCTAATGCGTTGGACCGACCTAATTAAAGCTGTTGCAAAAAGATCCATGATTTTGTTTTCGCAATGCGACCAATGGAGATGGATGGAGATACATCAACAGAGCCTCCGTGACCAAGGAGAATCATACTTCTGCTTCATGAAAAAGATTTTGTAAACAACTTTTTACCGAAGATGTGCACTATCATATCAAAATATCCTCGATACACCCAGGTTACCTGAAGAAAATGCTTTGTAGCATTAAGTTCGCATATGTACCTACAATACTGTTTGTGCAATAAAGAAATTTCTATCTATCTATCTATCTATGAAACCACGACCACCCTGGCCCCAAGACTGAAGAGTGAAAGTGATAGTTCCGGCGTCCCGATGCATTATAGATACGTTTTGTATCAATTAGTGTTATAACAGTAATATAATATTGTTGTATTATTATAATACTTAAAAATGTAATGTGAGTAAGTACAATATTGATACATGCTACTTTCATGAATGTACTAAGACGTAAACAGAGTATTTTTGTTTAAGTAGATACTTGTTATTGTACGCCCGAAATGGGCAGATTGTTGCTACCAATACCAAACATAACAAGACTATTCTGATTCTGATTCTATAAACGTGATATGACACATATATTTTTTAAATGGTATTTTCTAGCTAGCACTAGCTTTCATTTAATTTCCATATTGCTATGGTAAATGGTAAGAAAGTAATTAAACGCAAGCAAAGCTAATAAAAATCTACTTCACCGCTTATATTTTGGATTTGGCTTGATCGATTTCGATAAAATGTATACGAGACCACATCTAAATAATAATCTACCAAACAAAAAAAGAATTCTGACAATCGGTCCACAAATGGGGGAGAAATCGGTGAACATACATAAAAAAATAAAACATATAGTCTAACATAGTACCTCCTCTTTTTTAAAAGTCGGTAATTACGATTAATGATTGTGTGTGGTGTAAATGCTGCCGGCACTCAAGACACAAGTCCTTGAACTTAGTGTGGGGCTGCGAGTGTGAAAGCGAAGCAAATGCAAGGAGGCTAATAAGACATACTATTTGGAATCAGACAGAATAATAAATTGCAAAAAAAATTGTACACCGAGACATTAAATATTTTTTTACAGGTGCATTACAATACAATAACTCTTTATTGACACCAAAAGATAAATACAGCTAACAGAAAAACTTATAAAATAAAGGCACAATGGGCGGTCTTATCGCTAAGAGCGATCTCTTCCAGACATTACAATCAATCTAAGCTTCTTTTTATGCTAGACTAGCTGCGCCCCGCTGTTTTACCCGCGTGGTGATGGGAAATTGATTAATTTTTTCGTAAATTTTTCAATGTTTTTATATTATTCTGCTATTCGGGACTGATACAAATACAACAAAATAAAAATCATGTTATTATTTTATTTATGCTTTACTATTTTGGCGATAATGGCTTACACATAAAAGATAGATATATGTTGTCGCGGGCTTTTTTGTAGGACTATTTAGAATAAACATTTTCATTATATATTATACGTGTAACTCCAACGGTTTTTGCAGCGCACGCCAGAATAGCTCGCGTATGGCAGATTTTTACCTACCTACGTGACACTTATCGTTATATTTTGGACAATTCACACAATATATTTATAAATTATAGCCTATGTTATTCTGATGTGTAAGCTATATTATGGTAAAGTTTCATCAAAATCCATTCAGTAGTTTTTGCGTAAAATAGTAACAAACATACATCCATACATTCTTACAAACTTCCGCGTTTATAATATTAGTAGGATTTTTATTTGACCGCTATCTCTCCTAATGGAAAGTGACGATGCGGCCGAAAATAAGAATAAGATAAGCTGTTAAGAAATATGAGTTAATTTACCTTGAATCCGTCAGTTCCTGGGCTATGTGCATCCAATTCGTTCATGGCTTCAGTCTCCATCGCCTCAAAGGAGTTGATGTCGAACTCCTTGGCCAGTGACGTCACGATCTGAGCGTCCACGTGAACCTCTGAAGATGGAGTTTCTGGAGGCTCCGTGTAGTAACGTACCTATTAAACATAGACAATTTAACATTGAACTGCCCGGCAGCTTAGTTGGATACGCATTCGCCTTCTAAGCAGCGGGTAACGGGTTCGATTCCCGGTAGAAACAAAAGTTTTCTCCCCAAAGGAAATTTGTGTTTCTGGTTCTGGGTGTGTATGTGATGTGAATGTTTCCGGCACCCTGGCAAATGTTACCGGTGAAGCTGCGAGCGTGAAAGCATTTATTATATTGATAACAAAACAAACGCATTCACACCCACAGCCCCACACTAAGTTCAATGACTTGTAACATGGGTGCTGGAAACATTTTCATCAAACACACAATCACACCCAGAATCCGTTTTTTATTAAACAAATCTTTATTGCATTTTAAAAATTGTGAAAGAACAAAAATTTATTAAAAATAGGGTATAATTTAGACGGCCACCAAAAATTCTAAATGGTTACAAAAATGAATAAATGGTCACCAAATTACGTTTCCTAAAAAAAAAATTTCCTGTGACAGGACCGAATCGGATAACAGTAGGTTTAGGTTATTTTTTTTTTAATAATTAATACAAAAATATTTATAATACGAAAAAATTGATTTATTTCATAACATTTTAGGAAACGTAATTTGGTGACCATTTATCCATTTTGGTAACCGTTTAGATTTTTTTTGGCAGTAAAATAGGTACTTTTTTGGCGGTGTTTAAACATAAGCCTTAAAAATATACATAAACGACAAAACGTAACGAAAGCGAAAATCCCGCCTCGGTAACAACTTTGTAAGGTGAAACCTACGACCATAAGTTTTCATGCCCTAAAGCTCTGACCGCTGAGCTACTCAAGCCCCGCCTCAATCGACGAAATTATCCTTTCCATATCATTTAAGTCTCATCGAAACGTGTAACGCCATCTACCGAAATAGTTTAAAATTACTACGGCCAACTAGTCTAACACTGCTGTTAGCTCGTTATGTTGATGACATCCACTCAAATCAATAGTTAAAATGTGACAAATCAAATCAAAATCGTTTATTCACATGGGCCCCAAAGAGGCACTCATGTAAGTTGACTCTACTGCCAGATTCGCAAAATTACAGCCATCTCGAGAAGAACTTGGCAAGAAACTCGGCAGCGCATTTTTTTTAATTTTTTTTTTTAATTTCTCTTAATCTGTTATACATAATTACATCTCACATGTGTAGATTGTCTACATTTAAAGTCTTACTTTCCCGGTGTTCCAGTCATTGAGCAATATCCTCGCGGCCGCCTCTTGGTCAGGGACTCCGCCTTTCTTGTACCGTCCCATGCGGGAAGCCACGTGCGCGAAGAATTCCTGAAAAAAAAAAACAACGTCCACATTTTTAAATACTATAAAGGATATCTCACGTAATGGAAGGAAGCCGAAGATGAAACATGCTTGCCTAGAAGTTTAGGTACCTTCTAAACTTGAAGACACTAAGATTGTACCTTTCAGGGAACAAATACGCAGGCAATGAGTTCCACTCTTTTGCTGTATGGAAGATAAACGTAGAAGTGAAACGCTTCGAGCGAACTGGAGTTATTTCATCCATAAATGGATGACGTTTGACAGTTTGTCTTGTTGTTACATGGTAAAAAGGGCATGGAGAAGTTATATCATGTAATTCCTGAGCACACTCTCCAAAATGTAAGCGATAGAATACCGATAGGCTTGCTACCTTACATAGACATATTTTTTATGTAATAAATATAATTAAAACAAAACATTAGAACTAAAAATGATACTAAAACTATTTAGTTATGTATTATTTTTTCACCACAAACCAGCCTATTGCCAGTTCTAAAAACCAGCATTGGTCTTCCGTTGAGAACGGCAAGGGACGTGGCGCACGAAATAAAAATAATGCACAGTATCTAGTACAACTATGTAAGGGAAAACAAAACACACATTACCTCCCGATACCTATAACATTCCTTATAACAACAACTTTTTAAAGTGAAAACTTCTTTAGCGGCGTTGTGGACTTTTTTTGGGATGGGTAAAAAATTTTTAACTCGCGTCAGGACACGTGACCTGATCGAAAATTCGTAAGACGGAGGGAGAGTAGACCGCTGGCGCGGCGTAGGAGAGAAAGTAATATCCCCCTCTCTTACTACCGCGCGGTGAAAATGTATGCCTGCTCCTGCTGTTTACAACGTTTATGTTCAAGTTTTTGCTTCTGCCGGCACTCCCGGAGTGCAAACCGTTGTTTTCTTTTTAATGCTTGACAGACTAGCATTTGATCACTATCTCACCTGATGGAATGGATTCGGCCGAAGATGTAGCATTCTTGTCTAAATGATACCTATCCCAGATTTATACCGTTTGGGGACAATTGTCTTTACCGAGACTGCAATTTGGACTCTACTAACTTATTGTCAATGAGTATTTTCGCTCGTCAGTCGATGACTCGACAAATTTGAGTTAGTACTTAGCGGACTAAACAGTTTCAAAATAAATAAATTCCATAGCTCAGTGTACTGTTCAATCAGCATGTGCGCAGGAATTACATGAGTTAATTCCACCATGCCCATTTTTACCGACTTCACAAAAAAGGAGGAGGTACTCTTCTATGTGGAGGTATTCTTCTACTTCTTAATGTGTGTTACTTCATAACTTTTTTCCACATGAACTGAATTCAAAAATTTTTTTTAGTTTGAAAGATGTTGCTTTCTATTTGGTCCCATTTAAATTTGATCAAAATCTGATCAGTAGTTCTTGAAATATCGTCAATAATGCGTATTCTGTGGACTACATTGACGATGTTCTCGTTTTTAACTGACTTCAAAAGTTACCTCAGAACTTCTTTCGTTGTGAGCCGATTTTGATGATTGTTTTTTTTATTTAAAAGCTAGTGCTTTTCATGTGATCCCATTGAAATTTGATTAAGATCTGATCTCTAGTTTTTGAGTTATGATCAATAATGCGTGTTTAATACATTAAATCTGATCAAGGTTCGGAAAATAAAGCGGTGAAGTCGGTTTTAAAAGTAAAGCATGCATCAGAACAGTGTATTATCCATAATTCAAACTATAATTATAATTTATAATATTTTTATTATATTTTATATCATATTAAAAGCTTACCTGAGGTTTACTAAACTCCGGTATGCTGTACAGCTCAATCAGCGTGTGCTTATTAGCTCGCTGCAGTATAGCCGTGGCAGGAGTGACTGGGTCTTTCAGACTCCCGACTCTTATAGCATTCTTGAGAGCTACCGAGGAGTCGCTTTCAGCCCCTGTGTGGAAGACAATGCCGGGACTGTCGAGGATCTTGATCTTGGAATCTAGCTGGACAGTTTGCATTTGTCTGTAGAACAAACACTATACATAAGTTTAAATCCTCTCTGTTGATATTTTGGTGGAAATAAATAAATGATTGCTATGAAAAATGCAACGAATGTATATTGTAAGAAAAAGGTTACAAGCTCGCGAGCACAGAATACTATTAGACAGATGAAAAAGAATGTTGCTAACTTATGACAAATATGGTTGCGTTCTTACTTGCCAACACTCTCTATGCAGATTATTTTTCTACGGGTCTTTCTGGGTTTCTTTTCATTTCAATAGATTTTTTCGTCGAAAATGATGCCTTTTAGAGTTTAATTATAATTTTAGTTAACTAACCTTCAGCGTTATGTTGTAAATAAATACTAACAGTTAAAAAATATAGTTTGTTTTCTGTTGTTACGACAAAATTTATTCCATTTTAGTGAATTTCATTTACTAAAAACCGCGTTTTATTTACTTTCATTTACTACGGTACGCGCGACTTTCATATCTGCCATAATTAAAAACTTTTGTTTTTAATGACGTATCTGCCATATTTTAAAACTTTTTTTTTTAATGCTTAATAGGCAACCATTTGACCACTATCTCACCTGATGAAAAGTGATGATGCAGTCAAAGATGTGACATGCTTGCCTAGAAGTCCTACCACCTACCTATTCACTCTTGATTTGAAGACTCCCAGATTATACCCTTCGGGGAACAATAACGCAGGCAATGAGTTATACTCCTTTGCTGTACATATGATGAACGTAGAAGCAAACCGCTTAGAGCGAACTGGAGGTATGTCAACCATAAATGGATGACGTTTACGCGTTAGGTTTACGTGCCCATAATAATATGTGCTACAATGATGGCAGTCGTGCTTGGACCGAAGGAAGCCTTCTTGTTATAGAGATGAGAGGACTTACTTAGTGACTCCCGGCGTGCTGCCTACATTGCAAGCCTTGGACCGGTTGAGGCTGTTGATGATGGAACTCTTGCCAACGTTGGGCAGCCCGACCACGCCCACTGTGATGGACGTCTTGATGCCACGGTTCCGGCAATAGTTGCCCAGGACACTCATGAGCAACTCGGCTCCAACGCATGCTGAACCTAGAATCATGATAAAACACTTTCACCACCGCTCTGCACTAACTCTGTTATTCATAAACATAACATAAACACTTTCACACTCACAGCCCCACACTAAGTTCAATGACTTTTGTCGTGGGTACCGGAAACATTCACATCACACACAAAGTTACACCTAGACCCAGAAACACAAATCCTTGGGGAATAAACTTGTGTTCCCATCGGGTATCGAACCCAATACCCCTGCTTATATAAGTAGATTGCACTTGATAAAATTATGTAGAAGCTAAACATTTGGGCTGTCAACACCTTCCAGCCATATAAAGTACCAGGATTGGACGGCATTTTCCCTGGCCTCCTCCAATGGGGAGAGGAATTTATAATAGGGACACTAACGACAATCTACAGGGCCTGTCTAGTGTACAGATATGTACCGATGGGTTGGCGTGAAGTTAGAGTACTATTCATACCTAAGCCAGGAAAAAGCGATTATACGGAAGCAAAAGCCTATAGGCCAATAAGCCTTACATCATTCCTTCTGAAAACGCTGGAAAGGCTATGCGACCGCTACATTAGAGACAACCACCTACACTCATTCCCACTTCATCCGCAACAACACGCTTATTGTTCGGGTAAATCGACGGAATCAGCGCTACACACAGTGGTGAAAACCATAGAACAAGAAATAACAAACAAAAAACTATGTCTAGGAGCATTCATTGATATTGAAGGCGCCTTTGACAAGACAAATTTTAACAGCATCACCGTAGCCTTGGAAAAACATGGAGTTGAAACAACACTGGTAGAATGGATACTCAACATGTTAAAACTGAGGGCAGTGCGAGTAGAAATCACGGACACAACCAGAGGGATGGTCTCTAGAGGTTGTCCACAAGGTGGAGTCCTCTCGCCGCTGCTCTGGAACATGGTTGTCAATGACCTTATTACCAAGCTCAACGACCAGCGTTTTCTCACAGTAGGATACGCAGACGATCTAGCCATTCTGATTCCAGGCCACTTTGCCAGTGTATCCTGTGATATCATGAATAACGCACTAAAGATCGTAGAAAAATGGTGCATCGACTACGGATTATCCGTGAATCCAACAAAAACAGAATTAGTAATGTTTACCAGTAAACGTAACTTAGGCAGGTACACTCTATCTGAACTATTCAACACACAACTAAACCTGTCAGAGGAGGCAAAATATCTGGGCGTTACACTCGACAGTAAACTAAATTGGGCTAAACATTTGGAAAACAAGATTACCAGAGCCACCATATCCTTTTGGCAGTGCAGGAGAATGTTGGGCAAAACATGGGGACTAAGCCCGAAGATAACCCTGTGGCTATATAATACAGTAATAAGACCCTCCATAGCTTATGGCGCACTGGTATGGTGGCCAAGAGTTAAGTTAAGCACCTGTATCAATAAACTACAAAAGTTCCAAAGGCTGGCATGTGTGGCGGTAACAGGATGCATGAAAACTGCTCCAACAGCAGCCCTAGAAGCTATTCTGGGGCTGCTTCCACTGCACCTGCACATCCAACAGGAAGCAGCAGCATCAGCATACAGATTGAAAGCGCTGAATCTCTGGGAACAAAACAAACAGGCTACTCACACTAATATTGTCTACGTGTATGCGGCTAGTAATGCCATGCTACTCTCTATATATGATAGAGTACCAAAACAACACCTTTTCACAAAAAACTATACTATACAATTACACGAAGAGCCTAGTGATAACTCTAACATTCATGAAATGAGGATATACACAGATGGCTCCAAGATGACAACAGGTACTGGTGCGGGATCGTTTTCAGACGATTTCAATATCCACATATCAACAACCTTGGGTGAGTACAACTCCATATTCCAGGCGGAATGTGTTGGCATCATCCAGGCCGCCTCAGCTGTACTACGAAGGAAGGTAACTAACCAAAAAATTAGAATACTATCTGATAGCGCAGCAGTGTTACGAGCCCTACAGAGACACGACCACTCGACAGGGCTAACAATACAATGTCATAATCTACTGGAAGAGGTATGTAAGCAAAACATTATCACTCTACAGTGGATCAAAGGACACAGTGGATCCAGAGGCAACGATGCGGCGGATGAACTGGCAAGGAGAGGCTCCAAACAACCTATGGCTGGTGCGGAGCCAATCATCCCCATACCATTCAGCCAAATCAGAAACTGGATCCGAGGACACACAAAAAACCTACACCAAGACTACTGGGCAGATACTAAGGATTGCAGACAGTCAAAGGAGGCTTTCCCGGACTTAAATCCCAGATACTCCCGAAAACTGCTCAATCTAAAACGGGACAAACTCCAACAAATCGTTGGAGTAGTCACGGGTCACTGCTCACTAAACAAACACTTATTCACAATATGTGTTACCGACAGTCCTTTGTGCAGAGGCTGCATGGAGGCTGAAGAAACGGCCGCGCATGTACTCTTAGAGTGCAGTAGCGTGGCGAATCAGCGGAGGACACTCCTCGGCTCCCCGACGACCATGCGGGAGGCCTGCGCCGGCGCTAGCGAGCTGCTGGCCTTCCTCGCTGACATTGGGTGGCTGGACTAGAGCGCAACCAACCTACACGCAAAAAGGGCCGACATGCGGCCTAGTTGCGGAAAAGAGCCCGCGCACCAAGTACCAAGTAAGTAAACATTTAGAGCGAACTGGAAGTAAGTCAACCTTAATTGGCTGACGTTTGACAGTTTGTTTGGTTGTTAGATGGTATAATGGGCATGGGACAATTAACTCATGTAATTCCTGCGCACACCCTCCAAACTGTAAACGGTGGAAATGTAAAGGTCTTATTACTGATTGAAAAATTTTAAGAATGTGATCTCAATCACAATTATGTTTTAATCATAATTAATTATTGTACTAGGTACCAGGGCGGCATACACCTTGAAACGATAACAGTTTTATTGCTGAAAATGTTCTCTTTATAATAGATTACCTTTCATCTCCTTCTCTTTAACAACATGCTTCATCTTCCTCCGTCCCAAGTTGTGCTGCTGATCCTGAGTGGAAGCCTTGAACGGTACAGCTGGGGCGGTTCTCCGCAAGTAATTCAGCCACGCCGTGAGGTTGTTGCGGGGAACTAGATCCGCCTTATTGACAATGAGGACCAGCCGCTTGCCAGATTCACGCACCGCTTGTTCCACTTGTTCGCATCTCGTACCTGGAATATTTGATAGTCAAAGCTATTAGGGTAGTTTGTGGTGAAAGTCTGCACATGTACATATTACAAAGAAGAAATATATACCGCGGTTAGTTTTCTTTTAAGTAAAAAAAAATTTCTTCCAAAGATCTTACCTAAAGGATCTCTGGCATCCACCACTTCCAATATAACTTCCGCTTCAGATATAACCTTCTTAAACTCTCTGTAGTAGGTTTTAAGAGAGTTCTCTTGTTTCCTATCCTTGCCGAACTCAACATCGTCAGTTTCTGTATCATTGGTTTTGAATGCATCATGGACTTTACCTCGAACTTCTGCATTTGCTGCCTGAAATATATTAAATTTGGTTAGTTCAATAAATATCCGCACACAGCAGGGAAGCTTCTTATAAATATCATTTCATTCGCTACTAGGAAGCTGCGTAGTACTGTCCATAGGCTTGGGTGACTGTTTGCCTTCTAAGCAACAGTTATCAGGTTCGATTCCCGAAGGAAAAACAAGTTTTCTAAGGATAATTTGTGTTTCTGGTCCTGGTTGTGATTGTGTGTGTGATTTTGTGAATGTTTCCAACACCCACGACATAAGTCATCGGACTTAGTGTGGGTCTGTGATTGTGAGTGTTTATGTTACTTACAACCTTTTCCACAGACGAAGTTAGGTTTAATAACCTGTAGTAATTTTTTATACTTCTTTGATTATGATAACACAATTTTCTCAAAAAGCATGGAAAGAGATTTAAATTTATTTATAACCGACAACAAACGCCCCCTTTGCATAGGTGCAATTACCGGTGATTTAAAAAAAAAACTCTGTATTAAGAGTGTTATTCCTTTTGGCTTCTATCTCACTTGCACAATATTTTTATTAAATACAAACATCTACAACACATTTGCAAAATATTTTCAACTAACTATATGGACATTAATACAAGGAAGTTTCAAACTTCTTTTCGCTTTCATATATTTCAATAAGATGAGAAAAAAAACATTTTCTAAATTTCAATGTGATTTTCACTCATTCTTCGACTAACTTCAATAACAAAAAACGAAAGGTATACCCATATAGTTAGTTGAAAACATTTTCAAAAATACACATAGATAATAATATTTATTAAAAATATCGAATTGTGCGAGTGAGCAAGAAGCCAATAGGAATAAACTCTCTTAACATAAAGTAATTTTTTATCTGATAGGTTAGCGAGTGACCACTATCTCACCTGATGGTAAGTGATAATGTAAAATAATACTTACAAAAGTGCCTATGCTAACGTTACTTCCATTTTTCTTATCCTCTAACTTTTTCTGTTTGTCCAACTTGGCTTGCTCCTTCTTCTTCTGTTTCTCTTCTTCTTTATGCTTCTTGACAGCTTCTACTTCTTTCAGAATATCTTCTTTGAACGGGCACACGTTGGGTATCTGTACGGGTTTGGGTTTCTTTGACTTTGGATTTTTTTTTGCTTCCTTCTTGAGTTTGCGATTGTGATCTTTTACTTTCTTCTCTATTTTGTATCGGAGACGAGCTGGCTGTCTCTTTGATGGTTTCTCTGAAAATGGATAAATTTTAATGAATAGTTGTATACATACTATATATATACGTATAGAGACGAGACAAGCAACATGATCGCCTAATGGTAACCGTCACATTTGGCCATTACAGTCCAGTGCTACCCTGAGTTTACTCCGACCAGTTTCTAGCGCATATGACACTCTTCATCTACAGGTAGCAGGTCGGGTGATCCTTATGCCTGGCCTAGCTGGTTAGAACCACATTGAATAGCAATTGTGATAGTTTTTATCATAAAATAGTTACGTATAGTCAGAGGTAACAATAAACTTCATTACATTCATTGTAAATGGGAAAAGTCACTTTATTGTCTCTGATAAGCTAGCATTTTATTTTATGCTGATTAGGCAAGCATTTGTCCACTATCACTTGATGGAATGTGAAGATACGGCTGAAGATGTAATATGTTTGCCTAGAAAATGCCTATTCACTCTAGACTTGAAGACACCCAGATTATACCGATCAGGAAACAAAGACACAGGCAATGAGTTCCACAAAATTTTAAGAATTCCATTAAAAGGAACATGAGAGTAAATGAAAAAATCTAAATTTTCATACATAAATCGAAATAATTTTATACTTCATACACTAATCGAATAATATAATATTCATAAAAAATGTGGATATTTTTCCAACAGTAAGTACTTTTACCCTATTGTTTGTTTTACAGCTTTAGCCATACTAACCAGAACTAAAGTAGGAATAATTATTAACCCCTTCCAAAAAATATTTTATTTATTATTTCGAATATTTTTCCTTCCTAAATTTACTACTTTTTAATTCTATATTTAAGGAATTCTAAGTACTACCAATTGTCTTGGAAAAACGTCATATAGTCTAGTGGTTACTTATAAAACCATTTTTTTTAGGCTATAGTATAGCCACTCGCCTGTTTGCAAGTGGTTGTGTAGGTACGGTAATCAAAACGCTAGAACTACGAAGGGCCTCTTTACTTTTTAAAGTATAAGCTAGAAATGTATATATTAGAACATCTTCTATGGTGTTAATAAAAATCATAACAAAGATGTTTGAGATCGCAGCATGCTGTTTTTCGTTTTTTTCTAAAAACGCTAGAAATTAGACATACTTACTCAATTTAAACTTTGCCATGATGAGAGATTACTTAAAATCTTATAATGTCCTGACAAAGTTTGTATTTCAATTAAAATGACTAAATTATCTGTTACGAAAACACATCACAACATAACCTCACTCAACAAAAGAAAGAAACACTTCAACTTCAACTTTGCCTGCAAGTGCGCTCGTCTATGGTTTATAGACTCTTGCGGCCATTACGACACCGAAATTTTGCCAATGTCACGTAAATACTATACTGCCATTGTTTGGGGGATGAGAGTCTCATCCCCCAAACAATGGCAGTACATTCAGTGTATAGTATTTACTGAGAGATCATGATTGTAGGTACCTATCCTAGGTTAAGTTGGATTAAGTTTTGGACTAAAAGGATCTCATTGTTTTGAAATAGGATTGATTAAAACATTTTTTATTCGATCCTAGCTATAAATATCGAGTTATAAAGATCGAATATAACAATATTATACTGAATCCCCATACAAAATAATATGTATGGGTACTGTACCCGAGTAGCTTTCGACAATGGAACTAGAACCATATTATATGAATCAATGACTTTCAGCTTAAATCTAATACTGACCATGACTTAAAAATAATAGTTAGGACTTCCGGTTTGGCGGGAATAACAGAAGCGCGTTTTTCAAAGCAAGAGTTATAAAGCTCAACGAAATAATGAAATAAATTATTTCACTTTACTTTGAAAGTTATGAATAATGGGCTTGAAGTAGGCCCGAAAACACTCCCTTGTGGGACTCCATTGACTTATTAAGGTTTAATCGAAACGTAAATATTATAGATAAATGAATTATTGTACACTAATTCAGAAAGTAAATAACAATGAAAAATAATTCTTAATTAAAAATTACGGAGAATATAGTAAATTGGGCGGTCTTATCGCATATATCCTTCTAATATTATAAATCCGAAAGTTTGTGTGTAAGTGTGTAAGTATGTTTGTTCCCTCTTCACGCTTTAACGGCTGAACGGATTTGGATGAAATTTGGAATATACATAGATTATACATAGGATTAACACATAGGCTACTTTTTAACTTGATAATAGCGGGCGAAGCCGCGGGGCACGGCTAGTAATATATAAAATATCCTGTGTGTATAACGTTTTCTTTTTTCCTAATTTTCCCATACAGGCCCTCGTTATAATATCATACTGTTCCATAGCATATAGTGGGTATGTTTCTTCTCTCCAGGGCTCTCTGGCTCCAGGGTATGTTTCCCGACAGGAGCACATTTTTATATCCCTAGGAAAAATGTGTGCTGGCGGCGTTCTGAGTGTGATTGCGTGTGTGATGTAAATTAATGTTTCCTGCACCCACGATACAAGTCTTTTAACTTATTGTAGGATTATAATTATCATTACGTTTGTGTGTGTTCAGTGGCGTAGCATAGGGGGGCGGAGGGTGCGGTCCACACCGGGCGGCACTTTGCCGGGGGCGGAATTTCACAGGTGGCAGTTAGAGAAAAAAAAGTAAAACAAAAAAAAAATTAAAACTAAAAAGTTGATACCTTTCAACGTTTTTTTTGTAACTGTTGTTACCATATATCCAGGTATATCTACGCATGGGTGATGCAAGGTTTCCCAGTAACTGTTATTTAGGAAACTTATTTCGTTTGAATGTTATCCTACTAATATTATAAATCCGAAAGTTTGTGTGTAAGTATGTTTGTTCCCTCTTCACGCTTTAACGGCTGAACGGATTTAGATGAAATTTGGAATGTACATAGATTATACCTAGGATTAACACATAGGCTACTTTTTAACTTGATAATAGCGGGCGAAGCCGCGGGGCACGGCTAGTTTTAAATAAATCTGTCTCCTTGCGAATTCTTTGTACTTCATCGTAATGACAGAGCGTCGTTTAATAAGGTATCGATGACCATGTCAAAAAAAGAAAATTTTCATTATCCAGATTAGTGTTATTCAATAAAAGTACCCTTTTAACCATGGCCCAAATTTATTATATTCAATTGAAAAAATAAGAGGGCGACAAATTTGGAATCCGCAACGGGTGCTACGCCACTGTGTGTGTTGCGTTTACCTAATGTATTTTATATAATAATATTTTTTAGGCCATCATTAACCACCATCTCACCTGATGAAAAGTGAAATAACTATGATTTTTAAAATCAACACTTACCCCATAAAACCCACTACCGAAACATTCTGTGACAGAATACCTAACAGAACAACCAAGGTACCTATACATAACCATGGAAACCTAGGTTTTGTACCTGTCGAGTGATCTTAGAGGAATAGTTTCAGCTACGTGGGTATGGCATGGTCTAATCTAAGGCGTTCAATATAATATGGTAGGTAGCTACGGTATAAATATCGTCGCAATAAATCATAGTTATTCAATCCAACGTTAATCAAACTTACAACAATACCTACTGTAAGTATTCATACGAGTTTAAATAGGTAAACATGAACCATTTGGCAAACAAAACACGTCGTCACCCATTCATCGTACTCGTAGGATATGTGAATGAGCTTCCTTGCGACAAGTAGGGCCGGGGCCGGCGACGCCACATGACTCGCTTTGTTCGCGGGCAGCAGCTGCGACGCGAAAAGCCGTCTACCTGAACAGGTAACAGAAGCAACAGGTCATTTCTCCGAGCGGGGGGCTCCGCCGTCAGTCTCGCTCCGTATTCAGCGGTCATCGCACGCCCGAGCACGCAGCGATTACGCGCCGCTCCGTCACATCGCGCGAGTTATGTGCGCGAACGCACGCTCCGATAAACCCTCCGTCGTCGGCGACCGGTCGTGACAACAAATGTCTCCCAGCCTCGAGGGGAGCATGTTCAACAGGAACGCAAATCTGTCCGCGCGGCGGCCGCTGCTGGCGGAACCGCAGAAGCCTCTGGTGGTGCCGCGCGCTCCGCCCCGTGACACGGGCCCGCAGCGCCCGCCGCCTGCGCCTAGGAACCTCCCGGACTACTACCGACCGGATTACTGGAAGCCTTCGAACGTCGAACTCGAAAAACGAATGCAAGAAGCACGCGCGCGCGAGAAAGTCGGGTACTTTCAAGACAAAGTAGCACCTCCCGATATGAGCCTGGATCGGCGGGAAGCCGAGCTGGTTTTCAGGTTCGATAACAACGCATCCGCGGAGTATTTGTCGAGCCAGTACCGCGCTCCGACGGTGCAGTACGCGAAGCCTCCTGTTCCGGCTAACGGGTACGCTTCCCGTCAGCCCGAGAAGGACGGACCCTTCGTGTTCGGAGTGCACAGTCCTAGCCAGTTTCCTATATCGAGGCGGGATGAAGACGACTACGATTACTCTGAGGTGACCGAGGAGAACGGTCGAGCTGTGATAGGGGACAACGTCTCCGGAGACACCAACTGTTGTGATAAAGTGAACGAGTGGGCGACGCGGGACAAGAAAACCAGACGGACTTTGAATCGGATGTTTCAGATAAAGGATAGGAGGAAGGTGAAAGGTGGAAAGAAGGAGAAGATAAAGTTAGTGTTGGTTGGTGACGGTGCTGTGGGCAAGAGCTCGCTGATAGCTGCTTACGCGCAGGATACCTTCCGGGAAGAATATCAACCGACGGCGCACGACACATTCAATGGTGAGTTCTTTTCTCATAACCTATAATATGCCAGGTAAACTGACAAAGCTAATTATGAACATCTGTAAAATCTGTAGGTCGATGAAGACAAAGACTGGCATGTGAGCAAGTATCACCCAGTTGCGTGAGTTATCGCGAACGGCCCTGATTTGAAAGATAATTATCGTTATTAGCACACAAATTATCGTTTTCGAACGATTAGCCCGACGACGCGACCACACGATGAAATAATGTTTTTTGTTATTACTGGCGCCGCAAAACAATTTCTTTAGAGATAACCAGGTAAGCGAATACATTTTGGGTAAACAAAAAATACTGACGCACTTGCATTGGTATTGTTTGCTTTGAGTAAACTATACATCCACGGCAACTGCTGATGTAATCCTTAAAAATAGATTTTGCCGCAATGGACACAAGAATTAAAAAAGTTGAGCCTTACCTAGTCCATTCGTCATAATTTTATTAAACGTCTATAAGTATTTGCAGTAAGCAAGAGTGGTGACCCTAAAAACAATGTTGTATATCAATTTATTTTTAGATTACTTGGAAAGATAAATAATATCAATATTCTCAGATTTTACTTGAGAAGATTCTTCAGATAAAGAACGCCTCATTCCAAGCAGTCCAATAATCCAAGATTTACCAATAAAAACTATTTAGTATTTTCAACAACAACACTACTCTAGTGACGAATGTCTGAAGTTCTACAGCTTTTTCTCCAATTTAATTGTAGTTATTGTATAAACAAATCAACCAAGGAGTCAACGACACGTCCCGTTCTGAAGCCTTATCAAAAGAAACTCGTTCCTCCATGCGGAGAAATAATGCTGTTCTGGTTTTCTTATTTAAATTCACGTTACGCTTTCTCATTTTCGATTTATAACTGTGTAACAGTTTTCGTATAAGATCGTGATGAATTGTATCATTGAGTTTAATAACATTTATGATGTTGTAGCATGAACTTTTGCGTAACGTTTCCGATCGAATGATCAATTTCTCTTTTACGTTATCTCTATCTACATTCTCCAACACACACATTTATACCAACTTAATAAAATGCAGGAGGTTCTTAATACAACCGTATTTTTTTTTCTAGGTGAACCAATTTAGATGATACTTTTTTGTTTGAAAACAGACCCTCTGTTTCTAACAGTTTCCACACTAAATTGACGAAACTAGTGAAAAAAAAACAGGTAAACAGGTCTAGTGTGTTTACCAGCTTCGATCACATCGTCACTTACCATCAGGTGAGATAGTGGTCAAACACTAGCCTTCCACAAATAAAAAAAAACTCCTTTTTCTTGCTTAATTAAAATAGCGACTTAATTCAAAAATTGCATGCAACAAAGATACCTAATAGGAGGGCTGGTGCTTCCCATATGGTCCCATTTAAATTTGATCAAGATCTGACCAGTTTGTCAGTTTTTGAGTTATCCTCTATAATGTGTATTTAATTCATTTAATCTAATCAAGGGCTCCGAAGATAAAGCGGTGACGAAGGTTTTTTCAAGTCTTGCTTGCGTTTAAATTATTTAATATATTTCCATTAGTCAAACGCTGCCGACAAGTTATATAGACGCGTCACAATCACATCGATAGCTTATCAAGCCTATCAAACGTGACACATGTTTCTTGAGTTGCATTAATATTGTTATTATGTTTATATAGCTACATATTATTATTAGTAATAGATGCAACATTTGCAAATATTTTTACATTATTATACTCATTATAAATTTTGATGTATTTTTGAATATCGTGATCGTGATAATTTTTATTTTTTTTATATCTTTGATTTGCTAGCGTTTTACTACTATGCCACCTAATAGTAAGTTGTGATGTGGTTGAGGATGGTAACGTCGATTAAAACAGGAACTAAATATCCCCAAGCAAAATTAACGCTCAGATATATTAGCTATTAGTTAGTAGTAGTAGTTAAGTTTAATTTCAATTGTAACTAATGAAGAAGTAATACATTTTAATACGAATCATGTAGCAACAATGCTGATCTGATCTAAGCACGAGACTGTTACGACAAAACTTCAAAACAATGCAGAATTTGGCTCAGAAGTCTGAAATGGCATTAATAACTCATGAATTTGTTTTATTAATAGGAGTACCATTATAAGACCTACCAGCCGTGCCCCGCGGCTTCGCCCGCTATTATAAAGTTAAATAATAATATATGTGTTAATAATCCTAGGTATAAGCTATGCACATTCCAAATTTCATCCAAAACCAGAGGGAACAAACATACTTACAAACTTACACACATACTTTCGGATTTATAATGTTATAAGTAGGATAATAAAAACAACCCTAATGTTGTTGATTGTATAGATAAAAAATGCAATGATAAAGAATAATCAATTAATGATAAGTAATATTATGCTATAAAACCAAAATAGTAAGTATATAAAAGAAAAAAAGGAAACAACTCTGTGAAGAGTTAACCTTGCCGTTGTACATCTTTTTGATGCCCTTATTGTAAAAAAAATATTAATGTGTGTACGATAAAGAATAAAAGAAGAAACAATTATGTAGGAGGAAAACGTTTGTTACCGTGTATTAATAGAAACTCCTCGAACCACAACTCATTAATTCTACGAATGCTACCAACAGTGATTTCTCTATAACACATTACACAATAACATGTAATGATTGACATTGACACTATCTCCCCTTATAAATTCTAATCATGCATCATGAAAGCTCAATAGAATAACATTATGTATCCAAAAACTACGAGATTCTCACCATGCCTCCACGTAAGGTCGGGTCAAAGACCCTGTTTAATATGTTGTTACTGTACCCGAGACCAATTAATGTTACACTGCTTTTGAGATTTGAATACAAACTAGACAAAGATATTCTTTAGAATTTACATTCATTAATCAGGGAAAATAAACGGAATAAAAAGAAACGAGAATCTGGAATGTTCAGAGCCTTACATTAATAATGTGAAGATGAAATGAGAATGAAACGCGTTTACATGTCTCATGGGATGATTAAGTTTCTAGATTGTGTATAACAATGAACATAAAAAGAAGGGCCAAGGAGTGGCCCTTGAGGTACGCTATGGAATGTTTTGGATTTGATTGGATAGATTATCTAAGAAGCATTTTCTAGTTATGTAACAAAATTTAAGAACGTGACTTTTTCAATCTCCTAGAAATTCTATAGTATTTTATAAAAGAAAAATCTTCAGCACAAATATCAATCGATGCCTTTGTTACATTAGCTACCCAAGGAGATTCAATGACATCTGTACGCGCCATTGTCGTCTAAAATAACTTCCTTCCGCCATATTTACCTTCGTAACCCAAATCGGAAGCACGTCTGAAGTCGGAAACACTGTTCTAAATACTCTATTCTATTTATAAAGTTACTCGGCAGTCAAAACTAGAGCGCCTAAAATGGTCACCCATAAAATTACGCAAATGAATGTTCGAATTACGAAACAGCTCTTTTGGAAATAATTACTATTTCGGCATTACATTAACTAATTGCTGTGACAAAACCGTGGCATTTAAAATGCAATTACCGCTTTCTTTTGTGTTATTTTTTATGAAAGGGACGTTTTCTTTGTTGGACCCGCATATTACTAAATCCTTTATTTAGCCTTCAGTTTAAGAAGCCTCACAGTGAGTGAAAGTGCATGGAGTACAATCTTACCTTGAGTTCCTCAAGACGAATGTTTATTTATTGGTTTCCTTATTCTCTAACCAATGTTGTGTACAACAAACCCTTTGTTGTTTGAATAGCTAAGAAAGCTTGTGAAAATTTCTAACAACTTAAAGTTAAATTCACAAGTTTTTAAGCAATGCTACATTGATGTTGGGTAAATCTTCCGCGTTAGCAACAATAGCAGTACTTATCATAAAAACGTTGCATGTATGACTTAAGTTATATCTTAAGTGGTTTCCTGGAAACTTATTACGTCTGCATGCTAATATGAAAGTCAGGACAATGTCTTGCCTGACTTTGCATACGAATAATCATCGACTTAATGCTTCCTTTGGTGCAAACAAAAGGGTTTATTAACTTAGTCTGCTAAAATGTACTCAACAAGGGATTTGAATCATGAAGTCTAGCCGGTGTTTAATCTAAGACAAGAGAATAACTTAAGCGTAACTTAACCAGCAATAACACCGGGATGATAAATAAAATCAGATTCAGATTGTTAATTGCCTCCATATATAAAATGTGTTACATGCCAAAACGAAGGTAAAAAGTCTTATAATATGGAGCGCAGCTTATTGAAGAGAAGAAAACACATAACACAATTTTAAGCTAATCTTTTAAATATTAATGTATTAGCAAGTATGCTTACATCATCAGTAATCGTTTTAGGCGTTTCAGATATTTCATTCGTCATTTATTTATTTTCTAGGATCTGTTGGTAGCTTATTATAATTAGTCCTTAGAGACACGGGCAATGTACTAGCAGAGTGCACCTGCAGTCGGGATTTAGGTAACAAGAACCGGTTACCGTGACGAAATGTAAATTTACTTCTTAAATTTTGTCGAGTTTTATATAAGACGGGATTACTACGTTTACAAATTTCAGTTGAGCAGTCTAAATTACTCAAAGTAAAATTGAACTTGGTATGATTGTCGTTTTTTTTATAGACGCTTAAGAACTGCACGTTTTTAAACGTGACGAAACAACGAAATAAAGCGCTGAATGAAACTTAATTCAGAATAAGAGACGTGCTCACACCACAGCTTGTGAAATTGCAAAACGTTTGTTGTTACAAAATAAGATTAATAAGTAAATGTGGAATGTAGATACTTAGGTAGTCCATCTAAGTAAATGGGTAGTTATTTACTGCAGACTGTTAAGTTATTGCTTCTGTGCAATAATTTGCAATTGCATCTCGTAACTATTTTATATAGTAAGAAAATCGTTTTGTTTCTAGTTGCAAAATCGGCAACTAAAAATAAGAGGTGTGGAAGTTTGGCCGCTATGTGTGTGTACGTGTGTGTCTGTATGTGGCACCGTACCTCGATTTTAAAGCAATTGTTTTATTTGAAAGGTGACTTGATGCAGGGTTTAGCTAAACATAGCTATGTTTGATGATAATTGGTGCGGCCGTTTTTCAGATTGCCATTTTAGTTTTACACTTGTTCTATTTTGGTATGCAAAATAAACATTATCATTAAGACGAGGTTTCGTATGCATAACTGATAATAAAAATACGAGCGTATTGCGATATAGTGGTATATTGCAACACATCTCTCGTCCTATATTCCGTCGATAAACTTTCTCACCTACTCACCCAGAGATGTGTTGCAATATCTAAAATCACAAATAAACCGCCTGTACTCTCTTTCAAAAGATTACTCCTCTATTAAAAACTGGAACCATTTCAGCTTTTGGTAGCACTTGTTCCGCTGACCTGTTTGATGGGAATTCTGGAGTGCACTTACTTTTATGATGTTACAAACAATTGCGGCGCCATTTTAGTTTTATCGGTGCTGGAATTTCTTGTCTTTCCAAAGAGAGAAAATAATGCTTGTTATCTGATGTTGGTAGATTACGAGCATTATCTTGTCATTGTTTTTTATTATGTTACTTTCTGTTTTATCGTTTTGTTATCACTGGCTGCATCTTTTGTTATATAAGTACGATCGGTTCATGCTCGATGTTGTAGCAGGAAACATTTGTTGGGGTTTCGATGATGCATACTAACTTCGATGGTACATTTAGCTTTTATGTGCCTGATAGACAAGTATTTGACCACCATCTCACTTGATGGGAAGTGACGATGTGACCGAAAATGTAAGCTTGCTTAGTAATATATGTAGTATTCGCTGCAGCGTATATTTAATCGGCGAGTGATCTCTAAGTTGATTTGGGTGGTTCAGCACTTTCTCCGTCCGTCCGTCTGTCAGATTTTAAAACTATGTAAGAAAATAGCGATTTGTTAAAACATCAAACTCACTGATTTTAGACTTGTTAGTCCCGGGGTCTATCTTAAAACGGCTACATAATATTATCTAAAGCTGAAACTTGCATGTAGTATCCGTTATATCCACTCATTAATCAATAAATACAAAGATCAAACAGGTATTATTGGGAAAAAAGTTGTAAGCCTAAAAAGTAATCTTTATACAAAACTAGCTGTCCCGGCGACCTTCGTTCCGCCTAACAGTCAATGAATGTGCATATTTAGGAAGCCATACCCGGCATGCGTTACAATGTCACGTGACTATATTATTACAACCTTCATGTTTATGTTTGCCTAGTACTTTACCAAATCCGAGTGACGTATGAGAAAATGGAAAGCATGTCGAAATGTAAAAAAAAAATTTAAAGAAATGTACGTTCTTAAAAAGTATCCTATGTCCTTCTCCTGGCTCTAAACTACCTTCCTGCCAATTTTCAGCTAAATCGGTTCAGCCGTTCTTGAGTTATAAGTGGAGTAACTAACACGACTTTCTTTTATATATATAGATTTAGATGAGAGTTCGTATGACTTAAACAGAAAAATCTATCTAATTGATAGCATTGTGCCGTTCACGGCACTATTATATTATTGTGTTACAAAGTTATTAGTAGACAGATTCTCACGTTTAGTTAAAAAGTCGACCTTTTCAATGTTTTGGACAATTATATTTACAAAATCGAAAACATTGTTTCACTTTCGCCTCAAAACTCGATAGTGGCTCGATTAATCGGTATTAAATATTGATTGAAGAACTGTCAAAATTATACGTCATCTCATATGCAACGGGAATGTCAAGTAAGACGTTTTTATTCTTTTAAATTTAGCTTCGCAATCTTGTGCATTTAGCCAGTGTCAAGTGGTAATATATTTCTAGTGTATTTCATATTAAACACGTACTAGTAAAAATGTTACTAGAAATTCTATTGGAGTTTAGGAACAAAGGCAAAAATCACTGTTTTATGTTTTATCTTTGTATCATTTGCCTACACTTATGCACGGTTACTAAGTTTTTACGGTTAATAATCCACCATTATTTACACTCGAAGAATCACAGGTTTTGGAAAATTTTACAAAATCAACCTCACCATTTTTTCACTTTCGCGGCAAAACTCCTAGTACGACTTAAACGGAGAATAAAGCAACGAAGCAGCGTTAATCATCCTACTAATATTATAAATCCGAAAGTTTGTTTGTAAGTGTGTAAGTATGTTTGTTCCCTCTTCACGCTTTAACGGCTGAACGGATTTGGATGAAATTTGGTATGTACATAGATTATACATAGGATTAACACATAGGATACTTTTTAACTTGATAATAGCGGGCGAAGCCGCGGGGCACGGCTAGTACTTAATATTATAAATCCGAAAGTTTGCGTGTAAGTATGTTTGTACCCTCATCTCGTTGAGAAGGCTGAACGGATTTGGATGACATTTGGAATGTACATAAGCCGTACCTAGGATTAACACATACGCTATTTTTAACTTGATCAACGCGAGCGAAGCCGCGTAGCACGGCTAGTATGTTGATAAACACAGGCCTTACGACATTAAAATATTAATAGTATCTATGTTCACTATAAGTGTGTTATATTTCTCTATTAAACCTCGGAACGTGATTATTTATTAACATGAATAGTTACATGATATTTCTATTGACGTAGAGCTAGTTTCTCGTTACAGTTGAATTGGCAACTATTTAAGGTTCCAACTTCCAATGTTCATTATAATATCCTGCGATTTAAAAGTCATTCTACGGGCCAATTGCCTATATCTCCTAAAACTAAACTAAAACTATTATATACAGTAAAGAACTAAGTTACCTACAAGACATCGAGCTTGTAGGTAACTCAAGTGCTCAAGCCCACTACCAGTGGGTAGCGTTCCCATCGTATGGCGGCATTTTAAAAGTTGATTTGAAATTGCACTTGCTGTTATTTTTTGGGGATTTTGAAGTAAAACCTTTTTGGGAGGGCTTTGAAATTCTGATCCGCAATGTTTTTGTGTGACGAAAATTGGTGGGGCTCAACACTGTGATGAAAGTTTCATTCTCTGTCAAATCTCAAGCAAATAACATCAATTGTATTTTTGTAACCATTTCGTTCCGCCATTTTATATCAAAACACTGTGAAAGTTATTTCATACACGTATATTTACTAATAGACGAATGATGTCATTAGCTATTTTTCGAGCCGCGTTTTTTCGATTTTTAAATAAAACCATAAAAAATCAGATTGCCACCCGTGACCTTGCGTAACCGCCACGATGTAATTCACGCAATACACCTTTATGTGCAAAAGTGTAAGGGGGATAATTGGCTGTGGCTGTGGTTCGCATTGACGTATACCGCGCAGCTGGGATTCTATGCTAGCGTTCACTAGGGTACTTCCCAACGGATCATAGTATCAGATTTTCACATTAACCGATCATAACAGTCGTTCCCATCTGATCATAAGATGATCTGATAAAAAGCTAGTAAAGGCTCACATCTTAAAGGTTTCGTCACGCGCTGAGTGACTGTCCTATACTTATCCAGACTAAATTTATCTATATCTAAATTATTAACGACTCAGTTGGCGCAGTGGACAGGTGCCCGCCCTCTGCGCCGTGGGTCCTGGGTTCGATTCCCGGCAGGAGCACACATTCCTTCCCAAGGGATATTTGTGCTTCTGGTTCTGGGTGTAATGTGTGTGTGATGTGAATGTTTCCGACACCCACGATACAAGTCTTTGAACTTAGTGTGGGGCTGTGAGTGTGAATGCGTTAATGCGTTATTTTAATTTTTTTTCTTTTCTGTTCATTATTTCGTCGCTTATATTTTATTTTATTTGTATATTTATTTTTATTATATATAATTATTTGGTATGCATTATATATTTTATTAAATTATAAGTACCGATATATTTATATATATATATATGTATATAATATATAATCATTTATGTATATTTATTATTTTAACTAATCATCTAACTTTCTTTTGTCTCTCTCCCTCTCTATACCATTTTGATGCACGCCTACACCCCTCTTCTCGTCTACCATGTGTGGTTGACTGGTAGAGAATGCCCCTAGCATTAAGTCCACCTTTTGTACTTTATGTGCAATAAAGAATTAAATAAATAAATAAATAAGATCAGTTGCAACTAAAATAAATTATACATTATTTTTCTCAACTGATCTTATATGTCGTGCGAGCAAGCGAGGGTATTGAGCGGTTGGCTAGATTTTTTATACTCGATAGGCAAGCATTTGACCTCTAACTCACCTGATGAAAAGTGATGATGCAGCCGAACATGTAGCATGCTTGCCTAGAAGATACTTATTCACTCTTGACTTGAAGAGTCCCAGATTATACCGTTCGGGGAACAAAGACGCGGGCAATGGATTCCACTACTTCGCAGTACGGATGACAAATGTAGAAGCAAAACGCTTCGAGCGAACCGGAGGTTGTCCACCTTATATACCCATTGTTAGATGGTAAAACGTTGATGACATATCTGCTTCAACTTAATTAATTATTGGAATATTACACTTAAAAGACAGAGTTTTTATAAGTACAAGTCTCTATGCATCATACGAGCATAAGGTACGATTAAATTAGTCACAGGATGGGTGAATCAGAATAAAATTCTTTATAGATGTGGTTAAACGGAACACGTTTGAAGTGTTATTAGAGTCATAAAGAATGTCTAGGTAGATAAGATTTGCACAAGTGTCGAAAAGGATATGAGGTATGCAATTGATACTTATCTATGGAAAAATAATGAACAAGTAGAGTTACTAGAGGTACCTACCTACCTTTTTAAAATTGTCTCGTTAGAAACCCGACAAAGCACAACAAATAATTTAAACGTAAGCAAAGCTTAAAAAACCGACTTCACCGCTTATATTGTGGTTATGGCTCGATTTTTTTTTTGTTTAATATAGGCAAACTTTTGACCGCCATCTCACCTGATGGTAAGTAACGTTGCGGTCGACGATGGAGCACGTTTGCCTAGAAGATTCCTATTCACTCGTGACTTAAAGACTCCCGATAAAATTCCATGGTATCATATTTTATTATACATAGAAGCCCATGGTAGGATTGAAACTACGACTACCCAAAGGAGGCCTCCCCTCTTATTGTTTCTTAGCTAGGCTACCTATAGCCCGTGTTCTTACACAGGTTTCAATTTTAACATGATTTTAATACAAGCTAAGCTTAAAAAACCGACTTCACTGCTTTACATTTGGAACCCTTGATCAGAATACATGAATTAAATACGCATAATTGAGGATAACTCTAAAACTACTGGTCAGATCTTGATCAAATTTAAATGGGACCACATGGGAAGCACCAGCTTTCAAAAGAAAAACATCATCGAAATCGGTTCAACTACAAAGAAGTTATGAGGTACCACACAAAAAAAACCGGCCGAGTGCGAGTCGGATTCGCGCACCAAGGGTTCTGTACCTGTAGGTATATAAGTAAAAGTTATAGTATTTTTATTGCTCAATGAAATTATTATATGATGTAACTAAAAATTTATGCTTTTCGCAATTTGTCCTTTATCTGTGCTATAAGACGTTGCTTCGTACCAAATTACAAGATTCTGAGTTCACGGGAACTACCCTGTAGGTTTTAATTTCCTTGCGAGTGTCGAAAATTTGCAGCATAAACGGCTGTATCTTTTGATTGCGTTGACTTATAAATTTTTTCACAGCTCCAAGGGACAGTACTCCTGAGTATTTTATGTACAGACAGACAGACGGACAACAAAGTGATTCTATAAGGGTTCCGTTTTTTCCTTTTGTGGTACGGAACCCTTAAAACAGTCGAATTGAGAACCTCCTTTTTACGTCTCGTACTCGTTTTTACGTCCGTACACAATTTATTGTGACAGGAACCGCGATATTTATTTCCTACTGCAAGTTCTCACAAGCAGGTCAAGGCGAGAGCATCGGTACATGCTCTAGATATCGATCGAGCATGCACTTGAGAAAATAATTATTGTATTTATATATTTAGAGCGCGGGAGATCTAGTAGAAGACAGCTTAATATAAGATAATTGAGTGTTCGGGGAGATCTAATAGACGACAGTTCTTCAGCGCAAAAGTAAACTCATATTTTTAGTTTCTACTACTACTTTATCAGAGTAATGAATAATAGAGATAGTAAGAAAAGTGTTATTGGACACATTCTTAGTAGTCTCTTCTTAGCAGTTTAGGTCTAATTTAAATTACTTGTAAGTCTTAAGGCTAGATCGTAATTCCACTGGTCCAAACGTAATTGGTACGTTATAATAAAAAAAAAACTTTGAGTCAATAATGCTTAGGTCACGCAAAATTCCATTTCAATTCAATAAAAAATAATGCTCCTAAGATTTTAAACAATTAAAAAAAAATTTGATGACAGCTCTTTTAAATCTAAATATATATAACTCAAAGGTGACTGACTGACTGACTGACATAGTGATCTATCAACGCACAGCCCAAACCACTGGACGGATCGGGCTAAAATTTGGCATGTAGGTAGATGTTATGACGTAGGCATCCGCTAAGAAAGGATTTTGATTAATTCTACCCCAAGGGGATAAAATAGGGGATGAAAGTTTGTCAATTTTAAAATAATACTTCTTAACGCGAGCGAAGCCGCGGGCAAAAGGTAGTTGTATATATTCTCGCATAAGTCAACGATTTACAAAATTACTCCAACTGTCCGTAGGCTAAGTTGGGTGCGTTCACCATCTAAACAAGGGTATCGGGTTCGATTCCCAGCGGGAACACAAGCTTTCTTATATTATATGTTTAGGCGGCAAACAAAGATAACAAAACAATGAATACTTCGAATGAAGACAAGAATATGAAGATGAGCGTTTATGTTTTAATAGAAATAGAAAAGTATTTATTGTATAAACTGTGTACAGGGTTCTTACTAATAATACAAATGTATAACGAATCAACGGTTTTCCCCATTTAGGGTGTACAATATTGTTACAAAAATACAGTTTGACAACAAAAAGATAGAGTATACCAATCAAAACATTAAGCTAACAATTAAAGTATTCATTTTATAATTGGTATATATAAAACTAGCCGTGCCCCGCGGCTTTTCCCGCTATTATCAAGTTAAAAAGTAGCCTATGTGTTAATCCTAGGTATAATCTATGTACATTCCAAATTTCATCCAAATCCGTTCAGCCGTTAAAGCGTGAAGAGGGAACAAACATACTTACACACTTACACACAAACTTTCGGAATTATAATATTAGTAGGATGAATACTTTACTATTCTGCTTATTCTCTAGTAATTTAGAATACTTCTTGAATATTTAGGATACCTAGGTAACTTTTTTACCTTCTACACCTGTGATAACAGTATTTGTATTCTGTAACAAAAGCCTTCGAAGGCAGAGGCAGGGCAGAGTAAGTAGGAAGGGAAAAATAATAGACAAACGTAGGACCTAGAATAATATTGTAATAGGTACTTACTTATTAAAAGTGTAATGAGTGTGCTTCGGATTGTACGTTAGACAACTAACTAAGTCTTATTAGATACCTTCAGGCAGCCTGAAAAATCCTGACAATAATACTGCCTACTAGTCTATACAAAAAGCAAGCAACCTTGCAATGTATGCAATTTTGAGATCTGTAATAACTCGCATATTTTCTCATCATCTTACGTTTACGCTTCGGTATATTATTCTCATCACAAAGTCATTTCGACATCAGCTTATCATTTCAGTGTCGCCGTCAGCTGATTCTGATAACACTGATAACATAAGCAAACAAGATTTCAGGTAACCACATTCTTACCAAGTACCAGGTGAAGTTAATGCATTATGATTGGCACAGCTGTGTTGCCAGCTGCATTAACTCTTTGTAAGCCTGTGAACCTTCGAAAAAGGAAAAAAGCACCGAAGCGATTACCTTTTAGAAAAGGCTCGGTGCCCGTCGGGACCTCCATTTCGTTTTTTGTCGATGTTGTTGATGTCTCGGAGACTTGGCTGAGGCCCGGTTAAACGATTGTGACGGTTCCTTGTAGGGTTATAATAATGGCTTACAAGTCATTATCATTTTTGGCTTTTTTTGTCTGGCGTTGGTAGTTTATGATATAAAAGAATCCTTGTGATTTTAACTAAAATGAGTTTTCATTGAATTAAGTCTAAATACTGTAGATTTGTAAATTGAATTAAGTAATTATAATAATAACACTTCCACACTCTCACCTCACACGAAGTTTTTTTTTGTGATCGATAGGCAAGCATTTGACCACAATCTCACCTGATGTAGACACGAAGTATAGACGATATGCTTTATTTGATTCAGTTAATTTTTTTTTTTTTTTTTGTGACAGTCTAGTGTTTGACCACTATCTCACCTGATGGTAAGTGACGATGTGATCGAAGCTGGTAAACACACTAGACCTGGAATACGCAGGCTCTCAAGGATAACTGCCGGAACACCGTATTTGGCTCATTTTCTTAATTGTCTATTTAATTTCATTCGTTTCATTTCTTTTATTAGTTTCATTCGTTTCATTTGTTCCATTCATATTTATATTTGCATTGATTAAAATGTTTATAGTACATATGTATATTGAACTGCTCATAGCTTCCTGTGGTGTGCGTTCGTCTTCTAATCAGGGGTATCGGGTTCGATTCCCGGCGGCAACACAAGTTTTCTCACCAAGGGAAATTTGTGTTTCAGGTTCTGTTTGTGACGTAAATGTTTCCGGCACTCAACACAAGTCATCGAAATTAGTGTGGGGCTGTGAGAAAAAAACTGATAATCCAATATTCAAATTGATAATACAAGACTTGTATTATTGATGAACCTGGCCTCAAGTTACACCAGGGTCATCGTTAAGAGCTATTTGATGGAGACGTAAAAAGTTCAATAGGACTCGATGATTAGGAATGTTGATTGTCAAACCTACGAGCAATTGAAGACCCTTGGCATGAAAACTACAGATAACTTACGAAAGTATGGTTTAGGTGATTTACTTACCAATATTTAAAGGGAATAATTTGCACTAAAAATGAATAAAATAATTATTACCGGTATTCGAGGCCCTTTTTTTGTGGGGGGGGAAAATGCCTAGCATTTCCTTTGCTCCCAGGGAAGAAGGTGATGAAAACTAGTATTAGTTTATTGATTAGCTAGACCTAAACTGATGAAATAATAGACGGAACGAATGTTGTAAAAAATGGCACGAGCCCATTTATTCTAGAAAGAGTACAACCGCAGAACAGAGAGCAGTGACATCAATATTAACCATAGATCATATTAAACATGTGGATGCGTTCATATTTCAACAGAAGGAAAGGGGTATGTGGAGCTCGAACCCACTAAAAACCTCCCCGTGAGCAGTCCCTCGCCAAGGTGGGGCAAGATAGGGTCGCGCTAGCAGTCACTATCTTGCCCCGGCTATAGGCCCAAACCGGGCCACTGCGCCCATGGAGGGGTGACCTTGCTTACCAAGGCCAACCCCTCAGAGTGTGGGGCCGTGCAAGCCATCCGATGGTATTCGAGGCCCTTATTTAGGCCTGTATAACAAGTTGCAAGACCAAAATTTTAAAAATATCCTCGACCAAAAACGGCTTCACCGATTTTTACCAAACATAACCGAGGTAAATAAAAATAGATACCACAAACAGACGGACAGATACACGCGCTAATCTTATAATAGCTCTATTTTTGCATCTGGGGTTATAAATAAAGCTTTTTACAAGCTTTTATTTTGTTTCACCTGCCCCGTTGTCTGTCTGTCGGTCTGTAATCAAATCTATTTATATAAATATTATGTTGCATTCATATGTTAATAAACATGAAATATTGACGTATTTTTGTACTAAAAACTAAATTTAAAATAACTATAACTAGATATAAATATGGTAGCGGTCTATTAGATTAAGTTTTGTACATATTTATACTAAATTAGATCCACTTCTCGATGTTCGATTGGACTCAAATTTAGTGTACTTATGTATCTTCAGTGACAATAATATGATATGGAGCTGTCTGATGATGGAGACGGAAGATGGCCATAGGAACTGCTGAACTAAACAAGAATGATCCATCAAATTTGGTCACGTTTAATTCCTCCTGACAAGGTCTCTGGTTATATAACTTTTTAGTAAATTTTCATGTACAACTGGTATAAGCTTGATTTTAAAAACTGTTTTAAGTACTTATTACGAGTACTTGTTTTTAACTTCCGATGCAAACTCAAATCAGTTGAAACCCAAAGCACATGTATTTCTGTAATTCTGTGTTTGGAACAGCCTTCTGAAATAGATACATAAATTCATCACATTGCCCAAGAATTTGCTACACAAGAAAAAATAAACACTGAACAATGAAATACATCTAATATACAAAAATCTTGCACGGTGTTTGTGGTCGAACTCCTACGAAACGACTCGACCGATTTCAATGTTTTTTTTTGTATATTTGGTAGGTATGAGAATAGGTCGTAAAGTATTTTTCACCCACCTACCTCCAATTTTTTATCGTGATTTTAGTATTTTTGTTTAAATAGTGGCCTCGATTCTGATGTCACACACTAAATTAAATTTAAACTATTCCTGTCTTTTACAAAATAGGAACACAAGACAGAGATAGCATACATTTTAGTGCTGTCAAGTTAGTCAGAACTTAGATGTCTATGCAAGCTTAGTCGAGTATGTTATTGGTGTTGACTAAAAACACGCGTCTTTCTGCTTCTGCTGTTCATATTTTAATTGATAAACTAGCTTGACAGCACTAAAATGTATGCTATCTCTGTCTTTTGTTTCTATTTGGTAAGAGACAGGGATAGTTTAAATTTAATTAAGTGAGTGTACATCAGAATCGAGGCCAATATCCAAAAAGTTTTTCGTTTGGTATTAAAGTACTAGGCGACCATAAACGTGAAAGAGGTAAAATTCGTTTTCTAAACGTGGCATTGCAACGCATGCCGGGTACAGCTAGTATGTGTACACCTACAACTTCATATTTCACGAAACAATTATCACAAACAACTGTTTGATCAATTAATCAATAATTATGCTCATTACGAAATTAACAAAGACCATAACTCATACTTGGTAGATTGATAGAGCTATAAACCACGTTCCAGCTGCTTGAATGCCGGCGAACATCATAAATGCAGGAAATGGGCTGTTTTTCTAATTTAATTAATACCTACCTGAATTTTCTGAACAATTGCGGTTAAAACGCACCGGGCTGCGCTGACGCTGCTACTTACACTGTCAACCGATAAATGAAAGGAGGTCTTCCTTTGGGTTATCGGTTCATCGGCCTCAGGTCCTTGCTTTGGTAAATTATTACCATTAGGTAAAGTATTGATTAATTTTATGTAAGTTTGATTAGATGTCTGAGAGATCTGTTATTATTATTGGTATGTATTGTCTATGTTGTTTTATTTATTTTAAATAATTTTCATTATATCGCACCACCATCCCTTCTTTCAGTTTTTGTTTATATTTCCATCCATATTAGGTTGTCTGGAAGAGATCGCTCTTAGCGATAAGACCGCCCTATATTTACAAGTTTCTCTGTAAGCTGTATCTTTTGGTGTATATAAAAAGTTATTGTAGAGTATTGTATTGTAGTCTTTGGTAGAGGCAGACCCCTAGCCTCGGCTCTCTTTTGCGGCGGGTAGTTGAAATTAATAACATCTTTTAGAAGTGCTCTATTTTTAATTATCATTAATAATTAGAAATAGCGGCTATAAAGCTGAAACACTAATGTGTATTTAGAGTTTTAGTCACAATACCTGCCGGTGAGCGTTTTCCTTAAGAACACACAACTATCTTCACTGTTACAACACTTCTTTATTTTCACCTGTTGCTTAACCTCACTTTTCGCTAAGATGGAAGATATAAAGGACTCCCTTGCGCAAATGCAGCATATGTTTAGCTCGAGGATGGAGGAGTTCACTGAAAAGTTGCATAAGACTCCATCCAGCAATCCAGATCTGGAGACGGACTTCACCAATTTCAAAAAATTTGTACTGGCTGCGCTGCAGACACTACAAGCACAAGTGGAACTTCTTGACCGCAAGACTGACCATCTGGAGATGCACAACCGCAGAAAAATATTGTTGGTGCATGGGCTCCCTGAAGATAAAAAGGAAGAAACTGTAGACGTTATAGTTAAAGTGATGGTTGAGCGGCTAAAGTTGTCGAACTTTACCTCCTGTGATATAAGCCGTTGCCATAGGATGGGCAAGTCTTTTTCGGCCGAGAAGCCAAGGCCCATTCTTGTCAAGCTGAAGGATATGGCGGTACGAAGCAAGATTTGGGACGGCAAAACCCAACTCAAAGGCTCGGGCATTACTCTATCAGAGTTCCTGACGAAATCTCGTCACGACATATTTATGGCTGCACGGCAGAAGTTTGGTGTAACGAGGGCCTGGACTCGCAATTCCACGGTGTACGTGCTTGGAGCAGACGACACTCGGCACAAGGTGAGTTCGATGGCTGAGCTCTGTAAGCTGGACGCGAAGACTGCGGCGAAGAAAATCCTGAAGCCAGCAAGCTCTGAAACCACGGCAGAGCCACCAGCTACCAGATCTCGTCGCGACAAGGCCTCGAGCAAAAGGACGGGATAGTTTATTGTCCTTCATAAAGTTACGTAGGTATTGTCCGTTTCACGTCTGATATTCTGATTCAGGTAGTTGTCTACCTGCACTGTTTTCTTGCAAATATTAACATTTAATTTCACCCTCAAATTGTAAAATTATTGGTTTGTTTTCATTCTACTCTCATTATTTCCAATATGTTGTTCAATTCAGTTTTTCTTTTTTTTTGTTTCCAATATTTTGTTATTTTGCTTACTCTGACAAGAATGACACTTGACAACATTGACATAACCTACGGACGAAAAACTGTAAGTAGTGTTGCCACTATGATAATTTATATTTAGTATTTTCTTGTTTAATGTTTTGTTACACTTGTTTAGTTAGTTCCATGAAAATGTGTGTATTCATTATTATAATAAATTCTTCTATACAGTAACCGGCGGGTGGAGTAGACCATCGTTCTACTAGTAGCTGTTAGTTTAAATAATTTGATAAATAACCGTATTTATATTTGCATATTATTATATATATTATAGGTAGATATTATATTTTTATATCATAATTTATTATTAAATATTATTATAACATGTCGTCATCCAATGATAGTGATAGTGAAAACTTTTTATCCGTTTCCTCATCTGAAGAGAATAGTAGTGACAGTTTTGTAAGTATACCTTCGCTGGCTGATAGTTTGGATTTGCAGTTCTCTGACGTCTCGAAAAACTTTAATGTTGTTCATATAAATGCTCAAAGTATTCCGGCCCATTTTCCTGATATGCTGGCATCTTTTGACAACAATAAAATTCAGGCCATCTTAGTTTCTGAATCGTGGCTTAAACCTTCTCTTCCTTCTATCCTATATCCTCTGCCAGGTTTCCGGTTGATTAGAAATGATCGAACTGGTAGTGGTGGAGGCGGAGTTGCGATTTATCTACGTGCCCACATTTCCTTTTCTGTAGTTAGTGTATCTGCGCAACCTCCACTCCCCACCACTGGTGAACATCTTTTCATCGAAATTCTTCTCTCTCACACCAAAATTCTCCTTGGTGTCTATTATAGCCCTTCCCTACGCATCAATTACTTCTCTTCCTTTGACAAAATTCTTGAAGATTTACTTCCTTCCTACAATCACACCATAATAATGGGTGACTTTAATACTTGCCTTCTAAAAAACGACTATCGTTCCTCTCTATTCAAATCCACTATTAGTTCTAACAACATGCATATCCTCCCTCTCAACGCCACTCACCACTTTCCAAACGCCACACCCTCCCTTCTTGATGTAATGACTGTTTCATCATTAGTGCATGTTGCCAAACACGGCCAGCTATCTGCTGACGCCTTTTCCTATCATGACTTGTTGTTTTTATCATATAAAGTTCGTCCTCCAAAACCCAAGCCAACCATTATTATGCAGCGTAACTTTAGTGGCATGAATATGGAACGCTTCATTGAAGATGCTACAAACATTGATTGGTCGCCAGTAGCGGATGCTAAATCTGTTGATGATCAAGTGGCTACTTTTAACACCATTATTACTCAATTATATGACATTCATGCTCCATTACGTCGCATTAAAATCAAACATCTTCCTGCACCTTGGCTCTGTGATGACATCAAGACACTTATGCACAAAAAATCTGTTGCTAAATCAAAATATAAACTTCGTCCGACTGATGTAAATAAAGATAAGTATGCCGTGGTTCGAAATCGATGCAATCGGGTGTGTAGAGATGCTTTGCGTCGCCACATACATAAGTCTGTTGAGAATGAAGATCAAGCTAAGGTTTGGAATTTCCTTCGGTCGCTTGGAGTAGGCAAATCTCGCCAAAATTCTATACCCAAAGACTTAGACATAAATTCCCTAAATATTCATTTTTCTTCCCCATCTCATATAAAAGACTCTGACAAAATTTCAACTCTACAATTTCTCTCTTCTAATACATCTCCTGACCATCCTCCCTTTTTCTTTAGTGATTTCACCGCTTGTGATATTAGGAAAAGTATACTGTCTATCAGTTCTAATGCAGTGGGGATTGACGGCATCAGTCGAAACATGCTTATTCCGATTCTGGATATCATCCTTCCTGTCCTTAGCCAAATCTTCAACTACTCCATAGCGAATGGCACTTTTCCTTCGTCATGGAAAGAAGCCCAAATTATTCCTCTTCCCAAGAATCTAAATCCCAAATCCTTTTCCGAATACCGTCCCATATCTATCCTGCCCTTCCTTTCCAAAGTTTTAGAACGACTTGTTCATAAACAAATAAACTCCTTTCTCATCTCTAACCATCTCCTTAATCCATTTCAGTCTGGGTTTCGCCCTGGTCACAGTACAGTGACTGCCCTAGTGAAGATTACTGATGATATTCGTTTCGGAATGGAAAGTGGTCAGCTTACAGTCCTAACTTTGTTGGATTTTAGTAACGCTTTCAACACCGTTGATTTAGATATCCTTCTTGCATTGCTCGGTTCAATTAACATATCACAAGCGGTGATTGATTGGTTTCGTAGTTATCTTTTCGGTCGCCGTCAGCGGGTTCGCTTAGATGAGTCCTACTCTTCGTGGTGTGACACATCTGCCGGTGTACCCCAAGGTGGCGTACTATCTCCTCTTCTTTTTGCCATTTTCATCAATTCCATTTCTCTAAATCTCACATCTTCCTACCACCTGTATGCAGACGATCTTCAGATCTATGCCCAATCAAGCCTCGATAACATTGCTGGAGCTGTGGACTGTATAAATTCTGATCTGCATAAAATTCACACTTGGAGTGAAGCATATGGCCTAAAAGTCAATCCGCTGAAAACACAAGTGTTAATTGTAGGCAGCTCTCGCACTATTTCTAAAATTGACTGGAACTCACTACCTCCAGTAATATTCAATGGAACAAAAATCCCGTACAGTGCAACTGTGAAGAATTTGGGGGTTATTTTTGACCGATGCTTTACTTGGGGCCCTCAGCTAGAAGCAGTCAGTCGAAAAATGTATGCATCTGCTGGCTCTTTGAGAAGACTACGGAACTTTCTTCCTACGGCTACTAAAGTTACACTTGCACAATCTCTTCTTCTTCCTATTCTTGACTATGCTGATGCCTGTTATTTAGATCTTACGGAGGACCAGCTTAACAAACTTGAGCGACTTCAAAATTTCTCTATTAGGTTCATATTTGGCTTGCGCAAATATGACCATATTTCTGAATTTCGGTCTAAGCTCAAGTGGCTTCCCATTCGCGCTCGCCGGAATACTCACATTCTTTCTCTCCTTTACAATATCCTCTTTAACCCTTCCTCTCCTCGTTACCTTCAGGACCGTTTTAAGTTTTTTGACCTTTCTAACTCGTTAGGGTTGAGGTCGTCGGAGAACCTCAAGCTCAAAATGCCACAACACACCAGCTCGTTTTATGACAGCTCATTCACTGTTGAAGCCGTTCGACTTTGGAATGCCCTTCCTATAGAAATAAAGCGAGCTCAGTCGCTGCCCATCTTTAAAGAACGCGTCAAAGCTCACTATCTCGCAGTTAAATAATTTAATTATGTTGTAATTTGTCATAATAATATGTTTAAAATCCATTCTTTATTCATTTCATTGGTATTAATATTTATGTATTTATATTATGTAGTATGTGTGTATGTATGTAGTATGTGTGTATGTAGTATGTGTTTATGTATGTATTATATTTATATAAGATAATTATTGAGGTATATATAATTTTATTATTTGTCAATTATCATTACTTATTATTAAGTATAATATAATTTATTATTCTTAGATTCATGCACTCTTTAAAATGTTGTTTTCTTAAACACCGACGTCCAACTCTATTGCGTTATTCCGCTCCATCCAAAGGTTGTCTGGAAGAGATCGCTTTTAGCGATAAGACCGCCTATTGTTACACTTTTTTTTGTAAATAATTATATAGCTTTGTTTCTTGTTTTATTTAAGGTGTTCAATAAAGAGTTTATCTATCTATCTATCTATCTACCAAAGACTATATGATCTGTGGCCTCTACCATATAATAGCATTAAAAAAACGCATTGGGACTATTAGTATATACTCTAAGCTTGTTAGGTTGAAGAAAGCTCATTTGCATAGAATGTAATTGACTGAGCGAGCGCAAAGCGCAAGCGAAGCGTCTCTGTTTCAGCTTGGACAAAAATGCTTTCGTATGTCCGGCGGATGTCCTGCTGTCCTCTACAGGTCGCATTCCTCAACCGATTTTGATGACCCAGTTGGCGCAGTGGACAGGTGTCCGCCCTCTGCGCCGTGGGTCCTGGATTCGATCCCCGATATTTGTGCTTCTGGCTCTGGGTGTAATGTGTGTGTGTGATGTAACATTTTTCGGCACCCACGACACAAGTCTTTGAACTTAGTGTGGGGTTGCGAGTGTGAATGCGTTTGCGTTTGTTTGATTCTTGTGAAATTTTGTTAGCAGGTTGGATAATAATAAATATCCGGATGACCGAGCTTTGCTCGGTTTTTTGTTTTTGGTAGAATGTGTTTGAATTTGTAGCCTCAGAAAGCTCCATCAAGTGTCGAGTTGAAACAGATTTTTACATCGGTCATAGCGTAATAGATGGCGCTGATAGTTTCTTAATCTCGGTTTTTCAAATGCAGCTTGGGAACCGAGCATTTCTCGGAGCTGGAACGTTGATAAATCGACACCTTGGGCCGAAAAACCCTTACCTAATCTGTAACTTTCATGAAAATCGTTGGAGCCGTTTCCGAGATCCTGATTACACATATATATACAAGAATTGCTCGTTTAAAGATATTAGATTATATTAGTATACCAATACACTCTCCTCTGCGCTGGCTCCGTTTACTTAATTAAAAGTGCGTTAAAAAGTAGATACTATTTATGTTCTCTTCTAAAAATCTTGTATCAGTTAGTGTATCGGTGGGTTTCCAGCCTCGTCATTGTGCCGTTGCTTGGAAATATACGAGGGAACGGAATGCAGCGTAGTGATGCAAGAGATAAACCACACGTCGAGTTCTTGGATCGAAAATATGAGTGCTTATACCTACTCTATGGCTTTATTTTTAACCAACTTCAAGAAATAAGGGAAAATATTTTTCATCCTACTACAACTCTAAAAAAGTTAAACAAAGCTTAAAAAACGTGAAAATTATCCAAATACGTCCAAAATATGGTCATACAAAATATCACCTGGAAAATGTTACTTAGAATATATTAAATAATACTTTAAAAATATATATTATAAAAGTCATACTTTAAAAAGTTTTTTATAATAAAGCTTTCAGCAGTTGTAAATGAAAGAATACATAAAAAAGTTATATAACCAAAGAACTTATCAAAAGTAAAGAACGAATCAAACGAGACCGTTTGGTCTCGTTTGATTCGTTCTTTACTCGATGGTTTTATCTTGTTTAGTTCAGAAGTTTCTATGGCCATCTTACGTCTTCAACATCAGACTAGCTCCGTATCATTGTATTGTCACGGAATATACAAATTTGAGTTCAATCGCACATCGGGAAGTCAGTGGGTCTAATTTACTAGTAGCTTGCAAGATTTGATTACAGAGCGACTGATTGACAACTGGACAGGTGGAGCTGAACAAAAGCTTGTAATAATCAGTCAGGGAGGAGGGAGAACAGTTAGTATTGTAAAATACAGTTATATTAATAAACAGGCATAAATGTTACTATCCATGGATAGTATTTTAACCGAGCTTTGAATAGAACAAAAAGTTCAACGACTTGTAATTTGTATGAGTTATAAATAACCAAACAGGAAAATAGTTTCTAATGAATGAAGAAATCGAAATAGGAAATGCGTCATGGGAATCCATTTACAATATACTTACGCTCACTTTTAAAATAATAATTGATCGAGCGAAGCGAGATCTCTAAGTTGACTTGGGTGATTTGGTCGGCCGTCTGTCAGAGGCATCTAACGGTTAAAAGGTACAAGTAAATAACTAAAAAAAAAAAAAACAATAATTATCGGGATTAACACTAAATAAAATAAATTAACTTTGATTTTGTATGCCCAAAGCTAGAAATGACAATGAAAGTAAGTGGGGAGAAAATTTTTTTTGTTGTATTCCTTTTCTTGTAGATGGAAAGTAAACTCCTCAAGATTGTGTTTTTAGTTTTAAAACTACAACTCGTTCGTGCCTAACTGAGATTTCGCGCCTACATTTTGGAGAAAAACTTTTGAGGTTAATAGCTTTTAACTTTTTTTTAAAATAAATAATAAATAAACTCAATTGTTCAAGTACAGCATATAAAGGATAATATACGTAAGTTTCAGCTTTTTTTAAATGTGAAGCTGTCAGATAGACACCGGGACGAAATAGATCTAAAAACAGTGACTAGTGGCCTACCATATTGTTATTTTCCAACATAGTTTTTCTAAAACCTTTAAAATCTAGTGTATACCTTTACTACACACCTTGCTTTATTTATTAAAATTTGTCACTAAAACTAAGGCTTTTGATAATTTACGTACAATATGTTTCACTTGAGTTACCTTAAGCTCGACGACTTGTAGGTAACTTAGGTCTTTGCTGTATAGATATAATTTTAGTTTAGTTTTAGTAAATATAGGCAATTGGCCAGTGGATAGCCTTAGAAGGAGGATATCATTAAAAAACTGTTCAGATATATAAGAGTACCTACCCACTAAAGGCATGTAGTTAGTCGCTAAATGGAACTCCGCCAGCAGGCAGTTTATAAATCTTATAATTAACTCTAATGCCAATGACTTCAAAACCAAATATAGTCACGGCACTGCCTAATCATCACCATCATGCAATTACAAACACAGCGAACCTACTTTCTCACATCCCGATGTAATTATAAGCATTTCTTTTCAGTGGGAGAAAGCGACACGCTTCTGTGAACGATTTAATTTTGATCGAATTGCGGCAGAATCATTCAATTAGACACATGATGGAAACTATACAGTAAGGTAAACTATCCAGTAGATGACACCTTAAGGGTTTATTAGTATGTGTATAGACATAGTTTGGTATGAAATCATCTTACAGGGAGTTTCTACTTGGTAATAGTTGCGCAAATTATTACACTTTCAGAATATGACAAGAATTGTATAAATAAAACTGATGCGTATTTTTTATATATTTTTTAATAAAATGAAGGTAGTAACCTAGTAGTTGACACCTAGTAAAAACAAAAATATTTAGTAGTTGACACTTGTTATTTTCAGTAATTGACATAGTATGTTTAAATTAAGATGTACACAAAAATGAAATGTTATTAGATACAACTGACTGAACCTATATACTTATGTATTTGTAAACTTAAAAATATATACCTATATTTATACATACTGACAGCTGGAAATGAGCTATCCTGTTTAGTATCAATATTCAGTAATTTTATATCAGTCATTTAATAGTTCCATAAATATTCTAGTTCGGGAACCGAGTATACATTTCTTGTCTGACTCATTTTTAATGGCTCGTCAATATGGAACAACACATATTCCCATTCATAGTCCAATTGATCCACTTTTTCAGGCCATTTCCAAAGTCTCCCACATTTTTGCATTGACGAAATAGTAGCAGCTGTTTTAGTAACATGAGTAATTACCCCCGGAAACAACTCTTCTTCGTAAGAAAATACTACATACTCTCCTAATTTTCTCTGTACTGGTTTTTTAAGTTTTTTTTTTTTAATGTTTTCTCTATCACTTTCATTTTCAGACTCACTTTCACTGTCAGCAAAAACACCATCCACATTTGAATCAGAACTATCGTCAAAATTAAGCATCCTCTTTTCAGTGTTTTTCTTACGCTTCTGAATGTTCTCTTTTTTTGTTTTCTCATTTTCTTCTCTTTTCTTTTGTCTTTTGGCAGCACGTTCCATTTTTAATTTTTCTAATTCTTCCTTTTTTGCTAACTTCTTTTTAAAATATTCTTGACACAAGTGTCCCGAAACTATAGAAGGCATTCTTTCTTTTATGGATCGTTTTCTGTCTGGTTCCTCTTTATTTTTCTTATAATAAAAATGTCTTTTAAAGGGGCTGGGGATTTCCGCAGACACTGAAGTTTCTATGGTTTCGTTATTGCACTCGCTAATGGCACCAGAAGCGAGCGGTAGAGCATCAGGGGCAAAGGGGCTAGGGAAAACCGCGGGCGCTGAAGAAGGTCCAGCTTGGCAAATGGCACCAGAAGCGAGCGGTAGAGCATCAGGGGCAAAGGGGCTAGGGAAAACCGCGGGCGCTGAAGAAGGTCCAGCTTGGCAAATGGCACCAGAAGCGAGCGGTAGAGCATCAGGGGCAAAGGGGCTAGGGAAAACCGCGGGCGCTGAAGAAGGTCCAGCTTGGCAAATGGCACCAGAAGCGAGCGGTAGAGCATCAGGGGCAAAGGGGCTAGGGAAAACCGCGGGTGCTGAAGAAGGTCCAGCTTGGCAAATGGCACCAGAAGCGAGCGGTAGAGCATCAGGGGCAAAGGGACAAGGGAAAACCGCGGGCGCTGAAGAAGGTCCAGCTTGGCAAATGGCACCAGAAGCGAGCGGTAGAGCATCAGGGGCAAAGGGGCTAGGGAAAACCGCGGGCGCTGAAGAAGGTCCAGCTTGGCAAAGGTTCATATTATTTTCAAAATATGATTCAAAAATCGTAGGAGAGTTGTTTTTAGATGGCCGGTTGTTATGTGCTGTGCTTTGGTTTTGCCACTCGTTATTGCCACCAGAAGCGAGCGGTATAATGTTAAATAAAAGATTTGTATCTTCACTGTTTTCTGCGGTAGGCTCAGGGATAACAACAGATGAATTTGTCAAACCGTTTTCTATTTCTGATTTTGTACTTTGCCACAGTTCAAACAGTGAGATATCTTTTTCGTCTAACTCATTTTTATCTCCGTTGCAAAATATAATGAGCTTGCTTTGGGGAATACTTTGATTGAGAAACCGAAGCCCTTCTTCTAAAAATCTTCTACGTCCCTCAACATTTGTGACTTGATTATGAAGGTGTTCATTGTTTAATGGAACAGTGACTATTTCCGGGTGCCACGGAAATAGCCCACATTTTCTAAAACCATTTTCGAAGATTGTCGCGTTCAGTGTAGTGTCGATAACTTCTTTCAGAAGTTTTGGAAAATCTTTTTTCTTTAAGATTGGAGCTTCCAAATTAGATATTCTCCATTCGTGTACCCTCTTTTTCCAATGCTCTTTCAGAGTTCTGAATACAGCAACATCCATTGGCTGTAATAGGTGTGTTGCATTAGGGTACAGGGCAATGAGGATGATGCCATTTTTTTCGCAAAACTGACTCACTTGTAGACTTAGATGAGACGCATGCCCGTCCACGAAAAGAATGACCGGCAAAGGAATACTTTCTTTCTTCAGCCAAGGATGAAAAATGTCGGCAATAAATTCGAAGAACGCCTCGCAAGTCATCCAACCAGAATCTGTTTTTCCCAAACCCCATTCTGGAGGAAAATTCTGCGCAATTTCTTGTGGGATTCTTTTATATTTAAACAAAATTGTTGGAGGAGGTATAGCACCAGATGCGCTACCTGTGATAAGGACGGTTAGGCATTCTTTCTCATCTGGATTAACTTGCTGATATACTGTCTTGTCCCCTTTTTGTGCTAAAACTTTACCACCCTTCGGATTTAAAAAAAAAGCAGTTTCATCTGTATTAAAGATCCTTCTAGGATCTTGTAAAACGTCTTTTTGTTGAGTCTGATCCAAAAATGTCTCTACTTCTTTAAACCAATTTAAAATGTTCTCCTTGGATATAACAGCTCTTGATCTTGTAAGGTTTTGAGACATACGAACACTTATTCCAGGATTCCTCTTCATGAATCCTTTCATCCACGATTTTCCTGGGCAATTGTCTTTAAACGGGTTCGGCCTTTTTAATTCTGTTAATAGACGCTGCACACTAAAGACAACCTCCTTCATAGTGACGGGAAATCCTGCACGGGCCATTTCAAAAATCCAATCTACAATGGTTTTTTCCTCTGTTCTACTCAATACGGCTGGTGGCCCCATTTTTCGGTCAATTGGATGTTTTCCTTCAACCTTGTACTTTAGTGTAATCCTTGGTACGTTAAATTTTTTTGCAGCAGTCTTATAAGGAGTTTTATGTAAACGCACATCTTCTACCGCTGCTTCCATAGCCTCTTGTGTATAATTCCTAAAATTTCCTTTTGTCGGTGGCATCTACAAAACGAAAGAAAAATAATTCGATATTTGACACCTAAATCTCTAATAGTTGACACCTGCTGTCAACTACTGAACAAAATGGTTTTAAATTATTTTAGAAGATATAATAGAGTAATTTAATGTATAAGCAGCAAGATGACACATAAATTATACGATATTAATAAATTTCAAGAAAATCCATTAGTTGACAGCACATGTCAACTACTCAATCTTAAGTCGTTTTAAGGATCAGTAAATGACATGACCCCTTATTTATATTTTTTTTTTATTGTTTGTCATGTTAAATGACATGCATTCACACTTCAGACTCTAATATAAAGGATACAATTAATATTTATTCATAATTATAAAAGATTACGTACCTTTCCAATATTAATCTTTCGGCTTGCTCTTAACAAATTGCACACGAAAATAACAATAAATATGGCGCGAAACAACCGGCTATCATGGATCGAACGCTGTGACTAGCGATGACGTTAAAACGCCACGATAGTTTTTGTTGGTGCCGCTAGATGTCTATACTATATCATAAACACAATGTCTATCTTTGGCTACTTGTTTTATTCTTGTTATTTTATTTTCTTCGTCAAAGTGTCAACTATTGATGCAGTGTCAATTACTGGTGGTTTTACCTTAGTGTAGAAACAATTTAAAGAAGCCACAAGAAAGTAAAGATCGAAAACAAATAAACGCATTACGAGATGCAATATTTTTTTTTATACTCGATCGGCAAGCATTTGACCGCTATCTCACCTGATGGAAAGTGACGATGCGGCCAAAGATGGAACATGCTTGCCTAGAAGGTACCTATTCACTCTAGACTTGAAGACACCCAGATGACTTGGGCCGTTTAGCACTTTGTCCGTCCGTCCATCCGTCTGTCAGAAGAATCTGGCGTCTAAACCATATAAGCGAATGACTTCAAATTCTAATTCAAAAAGCCAGAAATGACATTTAAAATTATATAAATGAAAATATTGAGGGAGCCAACATCCCATACATGTAAGTGAAGAGCAAAATATTTTTTATCTACCCTTGTGGGGTATCATTGAAAAGGTCTTGACAAGTACGAATCCAGTTTTAAAAATACTATGTTGGAAAATAAAGATTTGGCAGGCCACCAAAGTCCGTTTTTAGACCTGTTTTGTCCCGGGGACTATCTCAAAAACGGCTTTACACTGTTCTCTGAAACTTACGTATAATATCCGTTATATCCTGTACTTGAAGAACAAATACAGAAATCAAACAATTATTATATAACAAAAAGACATAAGCAAGTAACCTCAAAAGTTTTTCTCAAAATGTAGGCGCGAGATTCGAGAGAGAGAGAGAGAGTTCGGCGCGAACGACTATTTAATAATCTTTCTTATGTTTCTTTGTAAGCTGTTTTTGTTGTGTCTATTATGTTATCTTTTTTCTATTTTCTTCACAGTGCCAATAAACATATTTCATTCTCACATTCTGAGTAAAATTGTGGCAAACTACAGCAAGCGTTTCTAACTCCACACTATTTGTTCGAAAAACATCTAATTGCGTTAAGAGAATCTATGGTACATTCCCACGACCTTCCCGGTTGATCGACCAAGTCTATCATTCTTTGCTCTTTGCCTACCATTGCCTTACCCTATTACGTAACTGTCTGCGCCAGTCCGTCTGGTGGTCCGTTATCCGTTAGGCGTATTCAATGTATCCATGACTTCATCTCTGATTAAGATCTTCATTCTGATCTTTGTGAAAGTAAAAATAGCATAGTTTGTCTTGTCGGGTTTGGATTTGGACTCGAGTTAATCATTATCTGTTTGGATCAGTAGAATTCTGAAAGTGGTGCTTATTTATATACATGTGATTATCAAAATCTTGAATGCCGTTCACCAATGTACATACAACTGTGAACATGTTTTTTTTAAATTATATTGTATTTAGACCAGGGTAGAGCAGGTAGCAGCCTTTAAAAATAATGAAAAGTGAAAAAAAATTATAATAGAATGAAACCCATTAGAAAAGGAGGGAAATATGATAAAAATGAAAGGAAAAATAATTTACGGGCGATCTGAGGTTGGGAAGGGGATGGGGTGAGTTTTTAAGGGTAAAAAACGGGTTTTCTCGATTTCCGGCAAAACTAAAAGTCCTATCGAAAAAAGTCAAATGAAAAAGTTGTAGATAATAAAAAGATCTAAAACTTTTGTATTTACACTTTTTTCACATAACCTCAAAATTTATGTGAAAAATTCAAAAAACCAAGTTTTTGGTTTTTTATTTTTCTTTTACAATTTTTTTTTTTTTTAACGAAATTTTGTGAATACTTACCTTTTTATGTCCCAAATACGCTGTAATTTATTTGATTAAAAATATTTATTTTTTCACCTTATTTTGAATTAATATCGAAAAAACACCCTAATTTTCAATCGAAAATTCACCCGTCAAAATATCAGCTTTTTTCAAAAAGTTGGTGTGGTTTCTGTTCGTTGAAATCTCTACTTTCCGATGGTGAAAAAAAAAAAATATGTTACTATGGTAAATCTTCTCAGAAAATGCAAACTAAATGAAGTATAAAATAAAGAAAATGCTACGAAATATATAGTATATAATAGTAGGTATGTATGTAGTAAGACCCAGACCCGCCTAGCCCCTTCCCCACTTCCAGGTATTTCGTGGAGAAGTGGGGAACGGGCTAGGCGGGTCTAGGTCTTACTACATACATACCTACTATTATATACTATATATTTCGTAGCATTTTCTTTATTTTATACTTCATTTAGTTTGCATTTTCTGAGAAGATTTACCATAGTAACATATATTTTTTTTTTCACCATCGGAAAGTAGAGATTTAAACGAACAGAAACCACACCAACTTTTTGAAAAAAGCTAATATTTTGACGGGTGAATTTTCGATTGAAAATTAGGGTGTTTTTTCGATATTAATTCAAAATAAGGTGAAAAAATAAATATTTTTAATCAAATAAATTACAGCGTATTTGGGACATAAAAAGGTAAGTTTTCACAAAATTTCGTTAAAAAAAAAAAATGTTTGTAAAAGATAAAAATAAAAAACCAAAAACTTGGTTTTTTGAATTTTTCACATAAATTTTGAGGTTATGTGAAAAAAGTGTAAATACAAAAGTTTTAGATCTTTTTATTATCTACAACTTTTTCATTTGACTTTTTTCGATAGGACTTTTAGTTTTGCCGGAAATCGAGAAAAACCGTTTTTTACCCTTAAAAACTCACCCCCATCCCCTTCCCAACCTTAGATCGCCCGTAAATTATTTTTCCTTTCATTTTTATCATATTTCCCTCCTTTTCTAATGGGTTTCATCCTATTATGATTTTTTTTGGTTTTAAAAATTATCGACCCTGGACTAATTGTATTACATAACTTGTGATTCTTCGAGTGTTAATGGGTAATTATTGGTGGATTATTGACCATTAATACTTAATGAACGTGTGGAGTGTAGGCAAATCATAGTAAGTTGAAAAACGTAAATATCGAATTCACCGCAGAATCCCAATAGAAGTTCTAGTAAAGTTTCTACCATTTTATAACACGCCTTGACTATGACTCGCCTTGACTGTGACTTGTGACAAGGACTTCTCTTACGAAATATATTTATTACACTTGAAATATTTTATAAAGACACTGGCTAAATGGACAAGATTGTGAAGCCAAAATAAAAAAAGAACTGCTCAATATTTCAAAACTTTACTAGAATGTCAGATTGCCTAGACGGTTACGGGGGATATGTTGATTAAGTTTATCTATTTATACACATAAGCAGATAGCAAACGTAATAAACAAATAAAAATGTTATTTGTTAATCGTCAGCCATTCTATCAGAATTAAATATAAAAATAGTTGAACAAGTACGTAAAAAAACATCGGAGTAATCTTTATGAAACTTCTATAGGTATAGTTTATTTAATGTGCATCATTCTGAACAGATTCAATTTATTAAATTCAACATTCAATAACATCAAACCAAACATTACCAAAGCTTTCAACACCGAAAGGAAAGCCTCCATATCAGCATAGCTACAAAACGCTCCAAACCTGTTCCAATACACGTGCGGCTCCGATCGTGACTTGGAAGTTATTGGTGCTATGCGATAATAGTTCTACTTCTTAGAAGATCTCAGTTTACATCTTGCACTGTTCAGTCGATGTTCGAATTCTTTCTGGAGGACTTTTAAATGTTACTTGCGGTCGATAAATATAGTTATATATATATATAGGTAGATGTTTATGATTATAGGTACATGTCACACATTGTGTTATTTCGTTTTCTGTCTCTACTTTGTCTTCTTAGTGCAGAAAAAGCTTTAGTGTTCCACGGATGAGATGTACGTCAACTAAATCTTTTGCAAGAAAGATATTCATTAACTAACTTTTAACAATTATAGGACTTTCCCATGTCCAAAAATGGACCCTTTTAAAGGCTGAGGAAGAAGAAGAAGAACAATAATTAAAACATTTACTAAACTGATTAAACGTCCATCGCTACAACAACATTTCATTATCTCTGATGTATAATCTACCAAACAAATAAAAATCATCAATATCGATTCATAATTGGCGGAGATATCGCGTAACATACATAAAAAATAAATACAATCGAATTGAGAACCTCCTTTTATTAAGTCGGTTGAAAAAATATTGCCAGGATCGTTTGCCCACTATCTCGCTAATTTAGTACCTTAGTGAAGATGGTATTACGCAAATTTTGTTTCGAAATAAGTAGCCGTTATTTTAATATTGATGATGTCGATTTGTGACATCCTGCTTTTAGAAGAAAACATCGTATACACTCTAAACTAGTCGGGGTAATTTATTTTTTTTCCTTAGTTTTGGCTTCGCAATCTTGTGCATTTAGCCAGTGTCAAGTGATAATATATTTCAAGTGCATTTCATATTATAGGTCCTAGTCACAAGTCACAGTCAAAGTCAAGTAAAAGAGTCAAGGTCCAGTCGTAGTCAAGTCATGCCCTAGTAAAGTGGTAGAAACTTTACTAGAACTTCTATTGGAGTTTTGGAGCGAAGGTGAAAATCACTTATATACACACTATAATTATTAGTAATTATAGTGTGTTGGAACCACCTACCTAGATCTTAAATCATATTTTTGTATTGTTAAATTCATTTCAGCTTTCAAAGAACCCACGCGGATTGCGATAGTTTCTAACAACTGATTTTAATTCATTATCTTTCATTCAAGTTTCAACAACAGCTCGAATGATGTCATTGTTTTTATTGTCGCTTTCATTAACTCCTCCAGCTATCAAAACACTTTCACGTCTACATTTGTTAGACATTTAAAATCTATTAAAGCCTTTCAAATCTCATAAATCCATGTCGTAAAGGAAGCTTTGTATTGCAGCACAAGATTAATTAACCGACATTTTAATTCTTTGTCTTAGTAAACGTTCTGAAACGTAACCAACATATCAGCAGTGGGAAGTATAGAGTTTATTTAGACATAGTCCTCGTGATGCAGACGGTTGACTGTCTAGATGATGAGACCCTATTAAATAGGTTAAGTTGCTAAATGCAGAGGTCTTGGGTTCACATCTTATCTAATAACGGGTGAATCTGCTAGATTGGCTATAATGAACAACGAATATAGCCGAGATATGCTGCCGCAGTTACAATACAATACTACAAATATACATTACAATACAACACAATATTAATAACGAATATAGCCGAGATATGCTGCCGCAGTTACAATACAATACTACAAATATACATTACAATACAACACAATATTAATAACGAATATAGGCGAGATATGCTGCTGCAGTTACAATACAATACTACAAATATACATTACAATACAACACAATATTAATATCAAATATAGCCGAGATATGTTGCCGCAGTTACAATACAATACTACAAATATACATTACAATACAACACAATATTAATAACGAATATAGCCGAGATATGTTGCCGCAGTTACAATACAATACTACAAATATACATTACAATACAACACAATATTACTAACGGATATAGGCGACATGGTTGTGATTGTGTGTGTGATGTGAATGTTTCCGGCACCCACGACACAAGTCATCGAACAGAGTGTGGGGCTGCGAGTGTGAAAGCGTTTATAGCGTTATAATACAATACTACAAATATACGGTACAATACAACTCAATATAAGGAAATCATCAAGGTATATAAGAATAAATAATCGCAACTGAACAAACGTTATTCTCATAAATAAATGTAGTTTGAACCTTCTGTATTCTGAGTTTGAACCATATATGTATAAAGACAAACTGAACTAATAAAAATAAAAGAAAAAAAATGTTAATAAAATAAATTATTTTACATTTTAACCATCTTTAACCTTTTTTTTTTAAACTTGAATATTTATATTGTAAAACTTGGTCTTGGTATAAATAAATATATTTAAATAAAAAAAAAGTATTAAGAATAAATATAAGAAAATAAAAGACTAACAAAAAAATATTGTATGTCTGGTTTCTCCAACTGGATCCGCGTGTCCAGTAGGTATTAACTATACTTAGCCATCTTCTTCTTTTTTTTCAACCATATAATCTAGATCGGTCATTCGTAGATAATAAACTACTGTAACTATTGAAACTATTTCTTTCTCTCGCTTCTGTCTAATATTAGTTTTATCATTTTCAAATTTTTGATTAACACAATTTTATTTGCGGTCCCAGACAGCAAAAACAAAGTATGGTCATCGTTCTGGAATTTTTTTTATTTTTTTTATTTGTGACATGCTAGTGTTTGACCACTATCTCACCTGATGGTAAGTGACGATGTGATCGAAGCTGGTAAACACACTAGACCTGGAATACGCAGACTCTCAAGGATAACTGCCGGAACACCGTATTTGGCTTGGCGGCAGACTTTCAACTTGATGGTGGTAAGCTACTTTGGTAGCAAGCCAGGCGAGCAACTCACAAAATGCTCTACCACCTCTCAAATGTCACCTGATTAGCACCACCCGGGGACCACGTGTAGGGAGTCAGACTTAAGGGGTATCCTCCTACGGACGTGGGTGACTGAGCCCCCAAATGTCCACAAATTATTTTAAATAAAAACAGATATTCTATAACGACATCGACATTGTAAACTTGTTATTCCATATGGATACGAGAAACCAATTTTAAGTTAATTTTGTTTCAGAATTGATTCAAAGAGAACCGAACAATAGTCTTGCATTGTATGCAAAGTGAAGACATCCCAAAATTCAATTGGACACAGATCGGTAGATACAAAAGTTGTATGAAATTGAAATTGTATGAGATTGTAATACAATATTAAATATTGAAAATTACAAAAATATATAAAAGTCATATTATTATGTTTCAATTTAATAAGGAATTATAAATTGGCAAATAATGCATTCAAATGGTTGTATTTATAGTTTTTGATAGCATACAATTCAACCAAATGTATGTCGGATATTAAGTCTTTATTAACGAAAATGTGTGAAAAAAAAAATATCCATCAAAAATTAAACAGGCACAAAAATATTAATTTTATATTCTTGTGCCTATTTCGACAACAGCCAAGGCAGACTTTTTGAAGTGAAAACTTCATTAGCGGCGTTGTGCTTTTTTGGGATGATTAAAAAATGGTAAACTCGCGTCAGGACACCTGACCTGATTGAAAATTCGTAAGGCGAAGGGAGAGTAGATCGCCCGGCGCGGCGTAGGTAAGAAAGTAATATCACCCTCTCTTTCTACCGCGTTTCTATGGTGACGATGGTATAGTTAATTCAAAAATGCACAATGTTAATGTTCAAGTTTTGACTTCTGCCGGCACTCCCGGAGTGCAACCCGTTGTTTCTTTTTTTTACCGACTTCCCAAAAAAGGAGGAGGTACTCAAGTCGACTGTGTTTTTTTATGGGTTTTACCTCATATCTTCTCTCCACGTGAGCTGATTTCGAAATTTTTTTTAGTTCGAACGATGTTGCTTTCTAATTCCCATTTAAATTTGATCAAGATCTGATCAGTAGTTCTTAAAATATCGTCAATAATGCCTATTTTGTGACGAAAAATGCGTACTTTGACGATGTTCTCGTTTACCCGACTTCAAAAGTTACCTTATAACTTCTTTCATTGTGAGCCGATTTTGATGATTTTTTTTTTATTTGAAAACTGGTGCGGTGACGTCGGTTTTTTTAAGTTTTGCTTGCGTTTAATTATTATACTGTGCAACTATGTGTGTTTAACCAATGTCAAGTAATATGTTTCAAGTTAGTTAATTTATAAAACAAGTCTCACAGTCAGTTAAAGAGTCAAGGTCCAGTCATAGTCCAGTCATGCCATAGTAAAGTGAAAACTTTACTAGAACTTAAATTTGAGTTTTGGAGAAAACGAAAATCACATTTCTTAAGTTTGTACGCTTTACCTACACACATACATTCACGAACTATTATTACTAACAATGACACTCTACTCGAAGAATCACAAGTTTTGGAAATTAATATAAAATCGACAACTCCATTTTTTTACTTTCATGGGAAAACCCAGACAGACTGGTCGGTTTAGGAAGTATATCCTACCAATATTATAAATCCGAATGTTTGTGTGCAAGTAAGTGTGTAAGTATCTTTGTTCCCTCTTCACGCTGTAACGGATGAACGGATTTGGATGAAATTTGGAATGAACATAGCTTATACCTAGTCCTAGGTATACGCTATGTACATTCCACATAGGCTTCTTTTTAACTTGATAATAGCGAGCGAAGCCGCGGTGCACAGCTAGTAAGAAAATAGAGAATTAAATATTCCTGAATGACATAAATTTACACATTATATATTTATTATGCTTACATATGTATGTATGCATAACACGAAATATAAGGTTTGTTTATGTACGAAAGATGCAATCAGGTGTTTAGTGAGGAACAAAGAACACAATGGAAAATTAGTAAACAAAATGTTTGTATCACAATAAATTGAATAACATCGTACAATTTATAGTAAACTATTGGTTTGCCCCGAACTGAGACCTCACGATAACCCTTTGGTAATGAGTAAAAGGCCTGTTTCCTAGTACTTATTCGAACGGCGCAGTGACCCAAAGTAAGTCTTGGCCTCCAAGTCCGATAAAAGTCACCACTTCCGACGGTCTTGCGCAAACTTGTCTTGTATTTTTAGGTTGTCAGCTACCTCCATACCAAATTTCATCAAAATTGGTCCAGTTCCAAATCCGGTTTGAGCGTGAATAAGTAACAAACATAAAAACACACTCACAAATACCTGTATAGTATAAGTGTGCAGTGTGATTGAAAATAACAATTTGTACTTTGGCCCAGATTTAGATGTTTGAGAAATTGAAGTACTTAATCTTCAATTAGTTTTTGGCAAATTGCATACAATTTTCAAGCAATAAAACAGGTATAAATAAAGTCGAAGTTGCTCTCTAACCATTACAAACAATCATAAATCACTGTTAACGGCCTCGAGCACGGAACTAACTCGGCGTATCAACAAGTCTGACCTAATGACAACTCTGATCTGTAACACTTATATTATAGTGAACAGCCCTTTTCTCGTCTGTTAGAATATTGTAGCCTATAATAATAAGCTTATAATATACGTAACTAGATGCGCCCCGCGGTTTTACCCGCGTAAGTCCCGGACCCGCAGGAATTCCTGGATAAAAGTAAGCCTATGTGTTTTCTTCCCAAGGAAAATGTGTGTTTCTGGTTCTGGTTGTGATTGTGTGTGTGATGTGAATGTTTCCGGCACCTATGACACAAGTCTTCGAACTTAGTGTGGGGCTGTGAGTGTGAAAGCGTTTTTATTTTTATTTTTAATCCAGGGGGTAAGCTACCTCCATACCATAATTTGATAAAGTTGGTCCGACCGTTTAAGCGTGAAGAAATAACAAACATACAAACACACTCACAAACTTTCGCTTTTATAATATTAGTTCTTATGTCCGGCGGATTTCCGGTTGTTTTCCTGTAAAAGTCGCATATCTCAACCGATTCTCATGAAATTTTGAGAGCAGGTTTGGTAAGTACATAGAATTTTTTTGTCAATTCAGTTTTGGGATTTATTTTTCAATTTTAATGGGCGGAGATATATACATAATTCAGTTATTTAAAAAAATAAGCGAGGTCTTCAGCTGACAGACAAAATACTAGTAGTTTAGAAAATTACTTAAAAAATATAGGTATAATATATTGTGATAAAAGAAACAGATCAAATCAAAAGCAGAAATAAACAGTGATAAAGCAAAAATCCGATGACTCAACGGTAATACATTTCCCACAGCATATGATCAATGATGACATTCAACTTGTCAAGTCAAATAATAACCTGGATTCAGCAATATAAAAACAAATCGCATCAACACGAGACCCGCTAAGTCACTGGCAAAGTATTAACTCCATTTACTGCACGTATGAAGGCAATAATAAGAAATGACTTTGAATTATGGACTGGCCATCTGCAGGCAGGTTACGCTAATGACTGATATGACTGCTACATTATGAGTCCGCATTGGACCGCAGCGGCTAGCGACTGGAGAAATTGCAAGCTTCAGCAGTTCTAAAAATATATCCATAATCCGCTTGCATTTTACAAGATTTTATAATTCACCGAGCAAAAAAATATAAGGTCATCTTGGCATAAAAAAATTCAGTCCCAAAAACTGCAGCAGGTGTCGACTTAGAAAAATTTCAGACCATGTTGACTCCCTATTAAGCATATGTTTTTATTTCGGGATTCGATAGAACTATCCAAGACAATCTTCTTTAGTTATAACAACATGTAATTTAAAACAATCACAGCACCGCAATATACAAAAAGTTTTTCTGGCGCTTCGCCGGCCGCTGAGCACGAGTGAAGCATCTCCGTTTAAACTTAGGCAAAAATGCTTTCGTATGTCTGGAAGTTTGGCTGTTCTTTACAGCTCGCATTTCTCAACCGATTCTTTTAAAATTTTGTGAGCTGATTCGTTAATTATATGTCATTTTGATGTTGATTACAATCTCTGGAATATTTTCTAAATGGCGCAAATACTTCAGATCGCAGAAACGTTAGAAAACGTGCTGAATTCGTACTGCATATTAATGTTTTGTTATTCTAATGGCACATATCGTAAATTTCGTTAATAACTCTTTGTTTGTGTATGGGTTACATGTAAGTACACAGGACCTTTGAAGTTCTTAAAAAATCCTACTAGATAGTGTTATACACATAGTCCGACCAAAGTCATAAGCTTCCGTTGATTCCAAACAAGTTTCAAGCATGAAAATATTAATCAAACACCTGTTTTTAAAAAGGAGCTCCAAGAAAGAACCAGTCATGTAAGATACATGAGATTTAACACGATGAAGCCACGTATGAATAAAATATTTTACTAGCAGGTGGCAACGGTGTTGAACAAAGTTGATACCGGTTGACTAGTCTAGCTACTATGGGCTTACTTACTATATGTTATACAGAGAAGTTCCAGAACAGTATGTTGTACTTACAAAAAGGTCATATGTTTAATCGACTTTTTTTATGCTAGATAGGCAAGCATTTGATCGCTATCTCACCTGATCGAAAATGGCGATACGGCTGAAGATGGAACATGCTTGCCTAGAAGGTACCTATTCACTCTAGACTTGAAGACACCCAGATTCAGGGGACAAAGAAATTCCCCTCGGAATTCCCATGGGTCCGGAACTTACGCGGGTAAAACCGCTGGGCGCAGCTAGTAGTCTTATAAACGACTAAATGTAGTACAATAAAAAAACCAAGTTCACTTTACGGTCACTCTGTTTTCTAATTGTTTACTTATTTTAGTGAATTTCTTAGTCTTTCGTTCGTTCTCTCTTCCAACTGTACTGGAAGTGTTTTGTTTGGCGAAACTTCCTTACTTCTTAGATTATATTCTAAGCCTGCATGGCTTAGAATATAATCTATATGTTATTCAACGTATATCTTCATTATTTGATTTACTTAGAATTAGTTTAATATTTATACCTTATCATGTGATGTCCGTACAGTAATTACCTTGTTTAAATTCATATTTTATCACATCAATTGTCACGAAATACGCAGCATTTGTCATTTTCTTGTTGTCAGAATGACAGCCTCTCAATGTTAAACATCGAGATAGGAGACAAATCAAAGGATCAATGGATTCATTCGCTGCAAAATCCTTGGTGCAAATAACTCGTCGATGATAACAAATTCAGAACACGACAAAATGCGGCAGTAATAATCACATTTAATAAAACCAGACACCAAAACAGAAGATGGTGCTGTCATAAAACATAAAGAAACATTTCCCATCGACCATCGATAAAAACAATGAAGAAAAATCAATCGATAAATCTCAGTTTCTTATAAACACTCAGTATAAGGCGTTTACCCGTTCCAGAGACTTGCAAAGGAAAACGTGCGTATGTTTTATTTCTTATTGCGTTGGATAAAAGATTATTTTTGTTTGAATTTGATGGGGAATAAATTTGTGTTCGGGTAACGGTTGCGCCTGGGCTGGCGTGACGGGTACCGCACTCATTTTCATTATGGACGCCGCGCATGCGCTTATTGCATTCCTGTGTTCCAGTCAGCAAGTAAAGCTGCAATCAATTTTGCGTCTTATCTTTTTGGGGTTTAAACTCTAAATCATTAAAACAGATTTTTGTATCGTCTATTGTGTACGTTGTATGCAAACGCATTGCTGCTTTCTTACTTGATTTATTTAACACACAGCCGGTTTTTATGATTACGCGGAAATGTTGCACGACATTTAGTATTAAATAATGTGGAACGAGCAACGCCTCGAGATAGTGTTTAAGATTATAGGTGGTTGAAGGGCTTTAGCATAACCTACAAGACGAGGTAAAGAATAGAATTTCTTTTATTGTAAACTGTGCAAATATGATGGTATTACAATAATTTAATATTATATATGTAACACTTCGCCCGTTTCGAGCGTACTTACAATAGTTAAAAAATTCAACATAAAAATCTCAATTTCGAAAAAAAAATTTAAAGCTGAAACTTGCGTGTAATATCCCTTGTATCCTCTAATTTAATAAATACAAAAATCAAACATTTGTTAAATTAAAAAGTTACAATTAATTAACCTCAAAAGTTTTGTCTCTATTAGGCAAAATGTACGCGAGGTCTCCGTTCAGAGAGAACGACTAGTAATATTAGTAGGTGAAACAATAACTTATCCAAATGACAGTGCACCCACGCGAACCCATCAACAACGATTATTAACTTTCACATGTTATCTTTTATGCTGAATTTTAATTTATCACTTTAAGTAGATATACTAGGTATAAATTCTGCTTTCTCTATCAATTTACCACTAAAGCAGACTTTATCAAAAGATTTGATACGTGACGTCAGCTGCCAGTGGCGGATTCAGGAGGGGCCAAAATCATCTGAGTTCTTCCGTGACAATCTTGTCTCTTGAGAATTATTGCCGCAGCGGCAGCAAAATCTACCCTCAGCTGGGTCAAGCCACTCCCAAACCACAACCCTGAATCCACCACTGTATATTAAATTTTGTTTGGAATTTTTTCATCAATATAGCCAAATAGATCCCAATGTTTCCGGCACCCACGTCACCAGTCATTGAACTTAGTGTGGGGCTGTGAGCGTGAAAGCGTTTATGTTTGTATAAAAAAGTAGTTAACTTCAAAAGATTTTCTCTTAAAATGTGGCGTGAGGTCTTTCGTAGGTATATTCGAAATAATATAACAGGGCGTGTCGTAAAAACACACGATAGAAGTGAAATGTTTGTTTTTTAGGGAATCATTTTAATTATTAATTACAGTTTAACCTCACATTTAAACACAAAAAGGTTGCGGAACAGAATTTCAAAGCCCTCTTTCATAAGTCGAACTGCCTGTTGGTTTAGGTCCACCTTTGAAGCAGGGTCGGGTTTGATTCCCGACGGCAACACATGTTTCCTCCCCATGGGAAATTTGTTTCTGGTTCTGGATGTGATTGTGTGTGTGATGTCACTGTTTCCGGCTCCCATAATACAACTCATTGAACTCAATGCGGGGCTGTGAGTGTGAAAGCGTTTATGTTATGTTATCTTCTAATATATAAAAATCTCGTGTTACGGTGTTTGTGGTCAAACTCCCCGAAGCAACTCGACCAATTTTAATGTTTTTTTTCGTATTTGGTAGGTATGAGAATAAATCGTATAGTATTTTTCCACGCCCTCATTTTTTAATCATGATTTCAGTTTTTTCTTTTTTTCTTGCCTAACTACGGGCCAATTGCCTATATTTCCTAAAACTAAACTAAAACTATGTACAGCAAAGAACTAAGTTACCTACAAGACATCGAACTTATAGGTAACTCAAGTACTCAAGCCCACTACCAGTGGGTAGCGTTCCCATCATGCTGGCGGCATTGCCTCTCTGAATTGCAATGCTAATACGTTGAGCCAAATAAGTGCCAGCATTTTGATCACGCGTTTTTTCTATGAACAATATCCAAAAAGGTTTTACTATGGTAATAAAGTACTAGGCGACCATAAACGTGAAAGAGGTAAAACATTTTTTCTAAAAGTGGCATTGCAACGCATGCCTGGTACAGCTCTGCTAGTAACTAATCTAACTCTACTCTGCCCGTAAATACAATATTAATAAGTCTTCGTACCAGTTCCATGTTTATATTCTGTCTCATTAGTCATTTAAACTCGACTGAATACCGTTTTGGGCATAAAAATAAAATTGTAAAAAGCTTCCTGGCGCCATCTACATTTAGCGTCGCGTCGCCGGCAAAGTATTGGTAATGTGACACTGGCTATCAACAGTACACTTTCAGATCACAAGCAACAATGCATGTGATTTATTAAGGAATTCAGTGACAGAACTCGGCTTCTGTGTGTCACTAAAAACTTTTATTACAAGTAAGGATCAATAAAATTCTTAGGTAGCCTTGTTACGCGACTGCCAAGGAAGGGTTATGTTTTTCGCTCGTATCTTGTATGTAAGTATGTATGTATATTTGTACATTTTTGTTAATAATGTATCGTTAATAAATGATAAGGTATCGTTATATTCGTCTTAAAAACCCAAATAGAAAAACGTTGATAACATCGAGTAGGGTATTAAAATTAAGGAAATTATAATTAATTAATTTAGTAAATAAAAAGTAGTTTCACACTTAATATTTATTTTGATTTAAATGCAAATTTATTGTCGCAATATTACGTAAACAATCGATTAAAATCATAAAAAAGCAAAAAAAATGTGATTACCTGTGGAAGTCCCTATTCATGCCGCATCCAGGAAGAGATTTGCATTGTATACAAATGTAAAGAGTATACAATATTAATATAATACAGATGATTGATAATTACCGATAAATAAATTTGACAGATAATTGGTACTGAGTACTGAGTTTTGCCGCGAAAGTGTAAAAATGGCGTTGTTGATTCTGTGTAATACCTTCAGTGTCTACCACTTTACTAGGGCATGACTTGACTATGACTGACTACTTTACTTTGACTGTGACTTGTGACTAAGACTTTTATTATGAAGAATAGAAATTGTTAATATTTGTTTAAAATTTCGACTGAAGGACTATGCATCCATGGTCATGAAATAATAAAAAAAAAAAATTTAATAGTACTTGTCTATTCTATTGTTGGTACATAATAACATAACTTAATAATACATAACTTTGCCGAACATTAAATATCGTCTAAACCATCTTTAACCTTTCTTTTTATAACTTGTATCTTATTGTTAAGTTTAGTTTATTAGATACCTAATAATTGTACATAACAATTGATTAGAAAAGTAAAATAATCAGGAGATGTTCTCGAAAGATCCATTATTTATTTTTATCTCTATACGCTTTAGGAAATCGGGTTCCTAATTTTTTCATATCTGAATTGACTAATTATTTTCAAACAGAGATCTTTAAGGCAATTTGTTTTACTTTATGTAAAAAAAATGCTGTAATTGATAAAATGTAAAATTTTCCGCGGCATTTATAGCTGTCGAATAAAGTTATTATATAATATAACTTTTATGCATAGACACCGAAAACTCTACTTCGAAAAATTTACTTTTTATGCTTTAACAATAATATGCTTTAATAATAATATTACGTTTTAATTCCCTTTGAATTTCCTTCATTTTAATGCCTTAACTCCATAGATTTGGTTTTTTTTTTATTAACGTTCTATTTCGCGCCAAAAACCCACCATTTTTCTTTTTTGAGCACCTATCCAAGGACGCTTTAGTTTTTAAATCGAATATAACGATACTCAAAATGTCAGAATCGATCCAGCAGTTTCGAAGATACGAGATAATAAAAAAAAAAAAACAAATATTCATACCCGCGAAAAACATAACCCATCCTTAGCATTCGGGCAATAAAGTTGAGCTTCACGTAACTCATTTTTCTTCGTCACAAACAATTAACCGTAAGGTTTATTTTAAGAATATAATTCATGGAAATATAGTATAGTAGTTATATAATTAAACCCTATTAGTCAATTAAATCGGAACAGGCTTGTCATCCGATGACCCCATCACCCAGTTGTTCTGTTGTTGTTTTTTACCGACTAAACGGTGTCGGTGAGTAAGACACCAAATAGGTATGTAGTAAGTACCTACCGTTTTTCTTTATTCGGCTTGTTGTCTAGTTTTTACTCGGAAGCCTGCGGTTTTTTACTTCATCTAGAGCACAGAATAGACTCAATCTATTTTGTGTTTATGGGAATAAAATTACTATTTAAAACGGCTGTCTAATGCTATCTTGACGACCAATAACGCAGTGGATAAGTCTGTCCTCTGCGTATTAGGACCTGGGTTCGATTCCCGGTAGGAGCACAAATTTCCTTCCCAAGGGAAGTTTGTGCTTCTATACCTGAGTGTGACTGTGTGTGTAATTTGTGAATGTGTGCACCCACAATAAAAGCCTTTGAACTCGGAGCTGTGCCCGATTTACCTACCATCTAACAACAAGACAAACAGTCAAGCGTCATCCGTTTATGATAGACATACCTCTAGCTCGCTCGAAGCGTTTCGCTTCTACATTTATCATCTGTACTGCGAGGGAGTGGAACTCATTGCCCACGTCTGTGTTTCCTGAATGGTATCATTTGGGAGTCTTCAAGTCAAGAGCGAATAGGCATCTGCTAGGCAGGCATGCTAAATCTTCGGCCGCATCGCTTTCCATTTGATGAAATAGTGGTCAAATGCTTGCCTATCAAACATATAAAATCAAGAAAAACGAGGCTTCTTTTGTCGGTTGGAACCAGTATAGGGAATGTCTAAGAGTAAATAATAATAATATTTAAATTACGTAAACTAATTAATAGATCATTGTTGTTCGTCCAATGACGTTTGCCGATAATGGTGATCCGTCCAACATAATAGCCTTTTGTTTTTTTCGTTATATGAAGTTAAATAGATAGGAATGTTTTTATACTCATTATGTAGGTATTTGCACCATTCATTGTGCATTTATCATTCATGTTTTCAGACGACGACGTCATAATACCTATCCTTATTTGTTTTGATTTAACATCACACTACTTATCACATCACACTAAGGGACATGATATACGTACGAACAGTTTGTGTGGGCAAATAAAATAGTTGGTTTTACTGCTGTCCTTGCAATTTCTTTATATTTTTTCAACTTTTAAACCTTTCTTGGCCTACTAATATTTCAAAACCAAAATTAGGCAAATCGAAATTGTGACCCGTTGGCGCAGTGGACAGGTGTTCGCCCTCTGCGCCATGGATCCTGGGTTCGATTCCCGGCAGGAGCACAAATTCCTTCCCAAGCGATATTTGTGCTTCTGGTTCTGGGTGTAATTTCATATTTTCTTCGATCACATCGTCACTTACCTTCAGGTGAGATAGTGGTCAAAGACTAGCCTGTCACAAATAAAAAAAAAAATTGTGTGTGATGTGAATGTTTTCGGCACCCACGATACAAGTCTTTGAACTTAGTGGCTGTGAGTGTGAATGCGTTTGTTTGTTTGTTTGTTCTCGAGTTTTTGTGAGACTAACAAATGTCTATTGATATATATAGATGTGTATTAAAAAAAATGAGGCAACAATTTGTACAAAAAATATGTTTAGAATATAATAATTTATTCACCTTATAACAAAGATTGTTACACTGGGCAAGTCATATTGTTTTCTTACCCCTTTAGCCCCTTTAAAGCGAACTTTCGTTTAAAACTCTTACAATTTCTCTTGTTATGCATACAGTTGCCGCGTATTATTGAATTAACCGGTAATAACCGGTTTGTAAAAGAAAAAAAACCGGTGGCATTTTGCACTCAATTTATGCATTCGTCACGTTTGTGCTAATTGCAGTTAACAAGCTTTTCACAGCGCAAAATGAGTCGGCTCGATGTGAAATCGTTTTTAAAGTGACCAAGACTAAAACAAGTTAGACTTGAATGGTTTTTAGATCAAATATATGGTCAAAATTCAGATGTAATAACATTTCTGTTTTTTTTGCCGCGAAAGTGAAAAAATGGCGTTGTTGATTTTGTAAAATTTTCCATAACCTGTGATTCTTCGAGTGTTAATGTGTAATAATGGTGGATTATTAACCGTTAATACTTAGTGAACGTGCATAAGTGTAGGCAAATCATACAAAGTTGAAAAACGTGATTTTCACCTTCGCTCCAAAACTCCAATAGAAGTTCTAGTAAAGTTTCTACCACTTTACTAGGGCATGACTTGACTACGACTGGACCTTGACTCTTTTACTTGACTTTGACTGTGACTTGTGACAAGACCTATAATATGAAATACACTTGAAATATATTATCACTTGACACTGGCTAAATGCATAAGATTGCGAAGCCAAAACTAAGGAAAAAAAAAAATATTTCTGTTATACTTCTGTTATTGAACTGCTCGTTAGCTTGGTTGGGTGCGTGTTCGCCTTCTAAGCAAGGGTATCGGGTTCGATTCCCGACGGGAACACAGGTTTTCCTCCCAAGGAATGTGTGTTTCTGGTTCTGGTTGTGATTGTGTGTGTGATATGAATGCTTCCGGCACACACAACACAAGTCATCGAACTTAGTGTGGGGATGTGTTATTTTGGTTTTATCTGACATTATATTTTCTTAATCCCTGATTGATGCACGCCTCATGTCATTTTCCACCGCTGGGTGACTGGTAGAGAATGCTTTTAGCATTAAGTCCTACTTTTGTACACTTTTTATTGTGCAATAAAGTATGAAATAATAATAAACAATGTATCAAATATCAAAATTCGAATAGTATTTATTGCCAACATTAAAAACAACATTATAAATCCGAAAGTTTGTGTGTAAGTATATATGTTTGTTCCCTTTTCACGCTTTAACGGCTGAACGAATTTAGATGAAATTTGGAATGTACCTGCATAGATTATAGTTCCCTATTAACACAGGCTAATTTTTAACTTGATAATAGCGGGCACTTACACACAAACTTTCGGATTTATAATATTAGTAAGTACGCTGTGGCGAACTATGTCTACGCTGGGCTGGTTTTCAGTGACCCCATATTGCTCAAGATCATATTGTTAGTCGATTTTATTGCAAAAAAATATGTGATCAGCTTGCCAGAATAAAAATTATTTATAATAACAATATTGATTTATTTTTCAACCTCTATGCGCCCTTGGCCTTTTTTATTTGTTATTATTCTTTAGATTTTATTCCAAGTTTGAATATGTACTGTATATTCCCTGAGATTGAGAAGTTACGCTTGTATGGTTTAGACGCTAAATGCCTCTGACAGACAGACGAACGTACAAATAGCTGTGGTTATTTTTTCTTCTCGATAGGCAAGAGGTTGATAGGAACCGCGGTTCCTTTTCTTGTGGGCCCTTTTGCCCGAATACTCAGGCATTTGACCCTTATCTCATTTGATGGAAAGTGACAATGTGGTCGAAGATGGAACATGCTTGCCTAGAAGATACCTGTTCACTCGAGATTTAATGTCTCCTAGATTGTTCTTATCGCGAAACACTTGGGCAAAGAGTTCTATTTCTTAGCAGTACGTATAATTAATGTGGAAGCAAAACGCTTCGTACTGGAATATAAACCATAAACCTATGTCGATTTATGGTTAATTTGTGGTTCCCAAATCATCTTAGAGATCTCGCTTCACTCGATCAAATACAAATTAATTAAGCGAGCGAAACGAAATATCTTATATCTTTAGGTATCTTCTAAGCAAGCATGCTCCATCGTCAACCACATCATCGCTTACCATCAGGTGAGATAGTGGTCAAACACTTGTCTATAATAAAAAAAAAATAACTAAGTTCACTTGCGTGTTTTTAGCACTTTGTCCGTCCATACCATCCGTCCGTCCGTCCGTTTGTCAGAGGTATCTAGCATCTACACCATACAAGCAAAAACTTATATAATACTGGAATCATACAATTATTTTAAAGGAAAAAAACATATAATCGATTAATATCAAAAGTTTTTTTCTCTTAGGCAAAATGTAGGCGCGAGATCTCAGTTCGGCGCGAACGACTACTTATAGTATAACTAGCCGTGCCCCGCGGCTTCGCCCGCTATTATCAAGTTAAAAAGTAGCCTATGTGTTAATCCTAGGTATAATCTATGTATATTCCAAATTTCATCCAAATCCGTTCAGCCGTTAAAGCGTGAAGAGGGAACAAACATACTTACACACTTACACACAAACTTTCGGATTTATAATATTAGTAGGATTTCATTTTCACTGTCAACAACTCTAGTTTTGCCTACGTCTACTTAACATGCATCCCTCGTTTGCGGCTATAATAATATAAACTCATAACCGGTCCATATTTGAAATGTATCCATACATTCCCAATAGTCCATATTCCGAGCAAAGCGTGAGGAGAATATTAGACAAAAACTACCCCTTTATGGGATGTGGTGTGTTATCAGTTATCTATATTAGCATGACAATAGGATGATAACAATACGTGTAAGTACTTATATATATATATGTCTCCATACTTACCTAGAACATAAAACACAGTAGAACTAGTCGTTCGCCCCAAACTGAGATCTCGCGCCTATATTTTGCCTAATAGAGTAAAACTTTTGAGGTTAATTGCTTATAACTTTTTTCTTACTGGAAACATTATTTGATTTCTGTATTTGTTGTTCAAGTACAGGATATAATGGATATATATCTACGTAAGTTTCAGTTCTAAATGTGTAGCCGTTTTTGAGATAGACCCTAGACACGGGACGAACAGACGGACAAAGTGCTGAATCGTCAACTTAGAGGTCTTGCTTCGCTCGATCAATTAACCCAAACGAAGTTTTTTTTTTATTCTAGATAGGCAAACTTTTGACCACTATCTCATGATGGTCAGCGACGATGCGGTCAACGATGGATCACGCTTGCCTAGAAGATGTTTATTCCAATAATACAAGAATTTTATATCACGTTATCTCTGTGACATAATGTTCCAGTTGAAATAGCTAATACTATCTGCGTCGCACCCAGTTCTGGAATGATTAATATCACAAGACATATCTTATCTCCACAAGGTTGTCTTCAATAGCGCATTAACTAACTATATTTTCCTCTAGTGTTTAATTAATAGAAAAATTTAACGCAATAAATGTTCTTGATCATTAGCCGGGAAAGAGAACTAAAACTTTTTTAAAACGACAACGTCTAAAAACTAGGCGGAATTATGTCATTTTTGACACTATATCATGTTTGACACTTATATGTATATTTCATCGAGATAGGAGACAAACCTAAGTTATTTGTTTTTTTGGGTTTTTTGACGTGAAAGTGATAAAATGGCGTTGTTGATTTTGTAAAATTTTCCAAAACCTGTGATTCTTCGAGTGTTAATGTGTAATAATGGTGGATTATTAACCATTGATACTTAGTGAACGTGCATAAGTGTAGGCAAATCATACAAAGTTGAAAAAACGTGATTTTTGCCTTCGTTCCAAAACTCCAATAGAAGTTCTAGTAAAGTTTCTACCACTTTACTAGGGCATGACTTTACTATGACTGGACCTTGACTCTTTTACTTGACTTTGACTGTGACTTGTGACTAGGACTTATAATATGAAATACACTTGAAATATTATATGATCACTTGACACTGGCTAAATGCACAAGATTGCGAAGCCATAACTAAGAAAAAGAAGAAGAAGTTTATTTTCTTTATTTTTGGCTTCGCAATCTTGTGCATTTAGCCAGTGCCAAGGAATAATATATTTCAAGTGTATTTCATATTAAAGTCCTAGTCACAAGTCACAGTCAAGTAAAAGAGTCAAGGTCAAGACCAGTCATAGTCAAGTCATGCCCTAATAAAGTGGTAGAAACTAACTAGAACTTCTATTGGAGTTTTGGAGTGTAGGCGAAAATCACGATGAACCCAGGATGAACAGTACGCTGAACACTGAAAATCCATTCGTTGATCAATTTCCAAAACTTCCTGCAAAGAATTGGTCCGGTTATTTTCTTCAATGAAAATGTGATCCTTATCTAATGAATACAGATGCAGTTGATCGCCCATATCTTGCACTTTATCGACACAATTATACCAGTACAGGGTGATTGCAAAGTAATTGACTGTGATATTTATAGCCAACAGGCGCCGCTGGTGCACCTTGTGTAGATACTGGATATAATTAGCGTCCAGTTAGTAATTTACAGATATTTAACGAGGGACAGTAAATTATAGTAACCGTTGCAGTAAACGATTTGCAAATGCTATTTTTTCTGCGTTTGAATTTGGAAGAATTAATTATTTATAAACCAATCAATTGCTTAAATGTTATAAACTGAATTAATAAATAGATAGACAATTTTTTTTCACAAACAAAAGTTTTATAATGCATGTGTAGCTTAATTCATTAGAGAACACCACCGACCGCAAAAAATGTCTATTATTACTATCCTGTCCATCCAAAGGTTACCTGTAAGAGATTGCTTTATGTGATTAGGCTGCCCATTGTACAACAATTATTATATTTAGATTTTATGTTATTAACATGTTACTTAACTATCTTATTGGTTTTCAATAAAGAAGTATTGTATTGTATTGTATTGTATTGTAAAAGTGTGGGTACCTAAATAGCTGAACTTATGCTCAAAAACCTTTTCTTTTTGTCAACCTTGGTGTATCGTGGTAATTTCGAAATGGTAGTGCACGTGTAGTGGAAAATGTCGGGTATATATATATATATATATATATATTAATAATGTATTCTTTAGAGACTTTGGTATGCAAAGAATAATATTTAACTCACATAGAGGTGAGAGGTGAGGTGAGTTCGTCATCTCTCCATATTTATCCGTATATAAAGAGAAAGGTAAAAGAAGCTCACGGCCATCATGCTTTTAAATGAAAAATAATAGATACTCACTCAACAAGAAGTGTAATGATTTTATATACAACTTGACAGGATTGTTCCATTAACGTTTATTGAAACTTGTTATTGAGAAGGACATTGCCTACTTGCTAACAGGTGTTAAGTCAAGGAATCACGTCAAACTGTGATATTGAAACGTCGAAGAGTTGCAGAATGCAAATGAGAGTTCGAAATAGATAAAGAACATTATTACTGCTACAAGCGTGACAAAAGGCCGACATGTTTGTCTGCTTGACGTTGTATGACCTTGGCTACTTTAGGGAAAACTAGTAAAGGAAGTTGTAAAGGTAAAGAATCATTAAACGTTTGTGATTTACATACAGAACGAATTGAAAAAAGAAGTGATAATAGGCAAAGCTAATTTTAATTGTTTGTCTATGGCAGTCATTTGCGTACGGTTAAATATTTATGGATAAGAAATACCTCATAAACCTAATTAATTACATAACCTAGGCTTGATTGTTGGACAATAAAAATATAAACAGATTCATCAACTAAATGTGTTATGTTAATTAATTTGAGTTACGTAACAGGTTTAAAAATTGCTAACCTAACGATATTAGGAGAACCTATAGAAAAAAAACCTTTAAAAAAAATCAGTGAACAAATTAGACCTCTACTGTTAAGCCAGAAAAAATAATCCCCGACAGCTTCATTCAACAAGTGTCAGCTTAAGCAACTTTAAATTACTTAGACGCATTAATAAGATTTAAATAAATGATCCGTCTCAATCTTCATCATAAAAGGAAGACAGCTGCCATTAAAGTGTGTTATTACAGCAAAAGTATTTATTGAATGATTCAAACTGGTATAAGAAGTAACAAAGGTAATACAGCAAATCGTTTGCACAGACGTGCCATATTTGGTAGCCATCGCTTATAGACTGGCTTGTATGTAATTCGTTGTTAGGATGTGTGGTCCAGATATGGCCACAAATAACAGCCTGCGGATGTGGCCCTCGGAAACCTTTGTGGTGCAAGGTATAAGAATAGAGTGATTGAATGTGAAGCAATAGTAAATTGGAAATCGACATACTGTATTATATAAAGATGGGCTCAATGGCACACCTTGATATATACCAATGTTCAGTGGACTATAACTGTAGACTGAATAGAAGTTACTTTTAATGCTGAAATTCAGGAAGCAGGTAGCTGACAACAAATCGCGATTTTGTAGACAAGATATTAGTATTGACCGAGCAAGCTCGTAGCGCGAGCGGAGCGTCTCCGTTTCAGCTTGGGCAAAATTGCTTTCATATGTCCGGATTTCCGGTTGTTCTCCGCTACAGGTCGCATTTCTCAATCGATTCTCGTGAAATTTTGTGAGCAGGTTTGATATTTATATAGATTTATTAATCGATAAAGTTTTTGGTCAGGTCTCAGCGCACAGAGCCACTAGTTTACTTTGAAACGGCGAGTACGCACGATTTTGGTTTTGCAGTGTTGTTAGTGATTCGATGTCATTCCTGTTTCAGGTATTTATCATGAGGCTATGGTTATTGTTACTGATCTTAGTGAACACATTTTTTTAAATATATAGAAATAGTTTCGCTAGTAATTCTTTAATAGGTCATTATAAAAGGTCAAAATTTTATTTAATGCAACTTGACTGCGTAGATTCTTATCAGAATAGATCTTAGAATGAAAGCATTATTATGTTGCTTTTAACCTTTACAATTTACGCTACATATATGGGAATAAACATCGCTACACTTTGCTCCATACACGGGACTGCGCGTAGGCGGCGCTGACTGATGTACCTATTATATATACTTACTTTACAGCGTTATTCTCATACTAGTCAAATATTACCTAGCTAGTATTTTTTTTTTTTTTTTTTTTTATTTGTGACAAGCTGGTGTTTGACCACTATCTCACCTGATGGTAAGTGACGATGTGATCGAAGCTGGTAAACACACTAGACCTGGAATACGCAGGCCTGGAATAGTAGATTCTAGATCTTTATTATTGGGCAATATCCGTATCTGATATCACATGTTTTATTTGGTCGCAGTTTTGCAAGGCGATATCATTATCTGAGACTAATGATGATTGAACGTCATACACACAGTAATTGTATATTGTACCTATCCTAGAGAGTATAAACGTGTTTTTTGAAATGGCTGAAATATTTTTTTTTTTTTACTTTTTCAACCCCTGTATTTTTTGAAAAAATTACAAAACTGAAACAAAAAAAAATATCGAATTCGTTTACAAATTCTCACGAGAATCGGTTGAGAAATGTGACTTGTAGAGAAAATAGCCGGACATCGGAAAATACGTAAAAAAAATGTCGCTCAATCAATAATAAAATGGATTAGTAAGTAAGTATTTCATATTCTCTTAGATTATTTTTATAATAATTATGTTGTTTGTATGATAGTTGGGCTGTTAAACAAATGAAAAACTTTGTATGGTGTAAATTTTTATTTAATAAATCCAGTTGAGGTGTGTATGTTTGATACGAAGTATTTCTAAAACTGGTGGACGGATTACGATATTAAGTAGGAAGATATAGCAGTTAATAGACTCAATAGAACACTATGCATAGATAGAGCAAATAATGTTAACTACTAATGTATTGTTTATTTTATACGCTAAGCTTCTTTTTTAACCGACTTCAAAAAAGGAGGATGTTCTCAATTCATGTGTTTTACCCCAGAACTCTCATTCATAAACGAATTTAGATACTTTTATTTGAAACGATATACTTTGAGATTGATCCCATAGACATTAAATTAAAATCGGTTTAGTTGTTTGATTTTTGATTTAAAATAGTATTTTTCTTTTTTGGTTTATTTGAAGTAGATTGAATATTTTTTTATTATCGTATATTAATAGTAATAAAACCATGGAGCGCTGTTTAAATTGTGTTCTCTGAATAAGTACATACTCACGTTGGTTCAGTCCACAGAAATCGAAATAATAAGGCACTATTATTTAGATTTCTGTGGTTCAATGTGTACTACGTGTGCGGTGTGCACCGTGCCTAATCTGATGCACGAATGAATCAGCGCGTGGTCCAGTAATTTTAGCAACACCCTTTATTGCGTTGCTATTTTTAGCTCATTGTGAGAGGACAGAGAGGAAATCAATGCACCGCGCTCGACCAATGACGAGTTTCTTGGGGTGATTATAAGAATGAAGAGAATATAGTTTATCACGAATTAAAAAAAAGAGGTTCTTTATTCGATTGGAAGCTTTGCTAAGCACATACCGAGATTTCAGGGCCATATTTTATTTCTTAATTTTTTTTTTTTAAATTTGTGACAGATTAGTGTTTGACCTCTATCTCACCTGATGGTAAGTGACGATGTGATCGAAGCTGGTAAACACACTAGACCTGGAATACGCAGGCTCTCAAGGATAACTGCCGGAACACCGTTTTTGGCTTGGCGGCAGACTTTCAACTTGATGGTGGTAAGCTACTTTGGTAGCAAGCCAGGCGAGCAACTCACAAAATGCTCTACCACCTCTCAAAAATTTACCCAGTGTCAGTGTCAAGTGATAAAATAATTCAATTGTACCTACATTTTATATTTCACAAAAGAAGCCCTAGCCACGTGTCACAGTCAAAGTCGAGTTAAAGAGTCATAGTCAAGTCATGACCTGGTAAAGTGGTAGAAACTTTACTTGGAGAACTTTTATTGGAGTTTTGGAGCGCAAGCGAAAATCACGTTTTAAATATTTGTATGAATTGCCTACACTCATGCACGTTCACAAATTATTAACGGTTTATAATCCACAATTATTACGCATTAACACTCGAGAAATAATAAGTTTTGCAAAAATGTAAACACAAAATCAATAACGCCATTTTTTCACTTTGGCGGCAAAACTCTTTTGATTTGGTAGGTACACCCGCATCATCCCGCAAAGTAAGACCACCTCTCCGGGTTCCTTTTTTTAATAAAATTTTTATAATAGATAATAAGTTCAATCAGATAAAAATTAAAGGTGGCGATTCGACCGCATGGTCCAGTTCATTGTGCAAACTGCAAATGGAACTCCTTGCTTGAGTCGTTGTTTCCCGATGAGTACAATATGGGAGTCTTCAAGTCACGAAGTGAATAGTTATCTTCTAGGCAAGCTTGCTCCATCGTCGATCACATCGTCGCTTACCATCAGGTGAGATTGTGGTAAAAAGCTTGCCTATCTAGAAAGAAAAAAATGAATACCAGTCGGTCGAGATGACTACCAACTCACAGGTTCTAATTAAGGTTTTATAATTAGAGTTCATAAATTATTGATCCCAATTCTCTAAAAATTGGTTGTTAATCTTGAATATATAATAAAAAATTGCTTTGCTCCGCCCGTTTTGCTTCAGGATTATTTTCATAAAAAATTTCAAGAAAATCCGATTAGCAACAAAGAATTATAGGTATATATATATATATATATATACATATATATATATATATATATATATATATATATATATTATATATGATGTAATTTTTGGCTTAGGGTGTTTTCCACCCTTGACTGCATCATCACTTGCCATCAGGTGAGATAGTGGTCGAACGCCAGCCTATGAGAAATAAAAAAAAAGAATATCTAAGAAAATATAACTGTATTTAAAGCCCGTCTATAAATTACACATATTAGACTGCTTATATATAAAATGTAGCTACTGTCATCGTAAAATCATTTTAAATTTTACTAAAATGTGAATATTGATATCCTATAATAATGGAAATTCTTCTTTTCTGTCCATATGCACAGATTAACTAATAGTTACTGCGTAATCACAAGTACCTACTGGTACTTAATACGTTTACAGTAGAATATTAGACCTCTTTAACAGTCATCACGTTCGCTGAACCTCCACAGACCACAGACAGTACCTACTACCTACTACGTACGAGCCTCTCATTATTTTAGTTATTATTAACATCGTGACATGACCAACGCTCACTTGAGATTACTCTAAAAACGTCTTGCGGTTAAATACAGTGACCGAGTTTCCGCAAAATTATTTTCAACTCTTCTTTTTATTCGTGTCTCAGGGACGAGTTAACCTCTGTACAAACCGTTGTTAATTGACACAATGCAGGCTGGCTTAATGCACAAATATTGAGGGGCCAAAATATAACACGGGAGTTTTGGCGCGAAAGCGAAAAAATGGCGTCGTCTTTGTATGATACTATATTTTTCATTGTTCAACCGTTCTTTGTGAATGTTCATGGCTGTAGGCAAATCATACAAAGTTGAAAAATAATGCGGTCGCTTCCCATACATCGGTGCCCGCGCACTTGACCCCGCAATTCGGTCCGACCGAACCAAATACGTCTAGTGTGTGGCAATCATTATACTACTAACATTGTGTGCCAAGTTTACATGTTTATATGGCGTTTATGTTTTAATGGACACGGGCCTAAGTAAAATGCAATTTGTCAGCAATCTTATCTAATTAACATGTTTACTACTCGTCTATATGAAACTTAACACCTAACGGTAGTAATTAACGTAGCTGTCATCATTGAATTATCTCCAATCAACGCTTTAATTGATCAGAGAAATCAATTTAAGAAGATTAATTGCTTAAGATTGACATTAAACTTACAAATGGGAACTCGGGGCATTTCCTGAAGAAATTAAAAAGATGAAAGATCTTTGTCTCAATTTAATTTACTCGCTTTAAAAAGTTCTCGAGTTGCCGCAACATATATTTTAATGTGTTTAAATATCGTTAACAATATAAATGTCATGATAAAGCTGTCGGCCACGACTTTGACACTGACAGTTAAATGCATAAAGTGTAAAGTTAACTGCAATGGACAATGGCTTTAAGCGCACTTGTAAAGTTCGAATTTACTATAGAAAACAACAAGGGAGAGTTTTGCCGCGAAAATAAAAAAATGGCGACGATTTTGTATTATTTATACCAAAACTTCTTCTTCGAGTGTTAATGTGTAATAATGGTGGATTTACTATTCATAGTTCGTAAATGTAAAGGAGTGTAGGCAAATCCGGAATCGAACTCGATACCCGCTGCTTAAATGGTGAAATCAACCGCCCAAAATCAACCCTTGACTTGATCTTCATTTCTTTATCTTTTACTGACTTTTAAAACAATAATCAAGGTCAAGTCATAGTCAAGTCGGAATGACTAATAAAGTACTACAATAGAACTTTAAAACTGTAGGTACTAGTAATTCTGTTGGAGTTTTGGACCGACCAACTTTTTTAACTTTGATTTGCCAACGCTCTTGCACTTTCACTAAGTATTAACGGTTAATAATCCGCTATCACTACACATTAAAACTCGAAAAATTACAAGTTTTGGTAAATAATACAAAATTGACACCGACATTTTTCACTTTTGCGGCAAAAACAGATTACTATTTAAACTGAATATATACAATACAATAACTCTTTATTGACACCAAAAGATAAATACAGCTTACAGAGAAACTTATAAAATAAAGGTACAATGGGCGGTCTTATCGCTAAGAGCGATCTCTTCCAGACAACCTTTGGATGGAAATATAAACGAAAGTGAAAGTAGGGATGGTGTCGCGATAAAATTAATGAAATAAATTATAATAATAATACTAATATTTTAAACTACATAAACAATACATACTATTAAAAATAACAGAATACCTAATTATTTATTAAAATAAATAAATAAAGCCTTATATTGCACTTACGCAGTGTGGTGTACCCCCTATTACGTATCTTTGTTGCACGCGGTTTCCATTTGAATTAAGCAAAAATGAACCTTATTTCTTAGGAGTTTTGTCAATTTAGTATTGAAACCGTTTGCAACAGAGATATGTACTAAGGGGTCTGGTTGCGTTTCCAGAGAATAAGTAAGAACCCAATGCATTGGAGCGGACTTGTTGGATGTGTATTGTGTATGACTCATGATGATGGATGACACATGCTGGACAAAGAAATGCTACGAACAAACTGGTTTACAATACAGATTTATATACATACTATAAGTTTGTAGGTAAATAAAAATGTATTATTAAGCGCAAATTGAATCAAAATGATACTTAGTTATTTTAGTGAAACATGCCAACTTATAGCTAAAATTAATCCATTTGAGGTGATAGAGTGACTTGTAGACTACAAGTTGTAGTGTTGTTGTCTTGTACGTTGTAACGTGTAACGTACGTAACTTGTGTTGTTAGTAATAAACATTTACATCACGTGATCAAAAACACAAATTTCCCTTGGGGAGAAAACTTTTGCTCCCACCGGGAATCGAACCGGATACCCGCTGCATAGTAGACGAACGCGCATCAAAAGCGCCAGAGAGTTGTTCATGAAAATTGAAAATTGCTAATTCAATGAAAATGTAATAAATTATTTGATAAACTTTTTTAATAACAATCTTTAAGAAGTCTGCCATATTGGTTTTACAGTGACATCACTTTCAAGCTATTCTCAGCAAGTCCTTTCATTTGATACATATATTGTAGGAGTGCATTAAAAATAACTTGTCCGCATTTTGGGTGATTCGCCATATTGTATTTAGAATAACGCGTCATACGGCAAACCATGCATTGACATCCAAACTAAACGTGTCAAAATTTCAGGTCAATCGGTTGAAGATGCTCCAAAATTGAGTTGCAAGATTCCACCCGAACAAACATTGTTACATACATTGCAAGTTAAATAAAAACTTGTAAAAAATCTAGATAGTTGATATCACGCTTTATATATATTGTTAATTGCTTACCTATCTTTCCATCCAAGCTTTATCGTTATAAACCAATCAGTTCATTCTACGTACTTTTACTGCCAAAATTGGCTATATACCTAAGTTACATCAGAGCAGTTCATCTTAGATCTACCGAATAATGAGCAGACGTCGGCCGCCATAACCGAAATCAGCATAGATGTAGATATGTGATATACGATGAGCCCAAAGGACGTCTTCCTATATTGGAAGTTAGTACCCTAGGTTAGGTGATGTTGATGGTAGGCATTGACGAAGAGATATATCGATGGATAGGTATTTATTACGTGGAGGCTTCATGATGAGTGATTTAGGTGTTTAGGTACTTATGCTACGTTGGTGGTCTAATTAGTTAATCAAGTGTTTTTTTTTTCGAACACTAATTGAGGTTGAGGCGACGCGTTATCAAAATGCTGGTACTTATTTGGCTCAACGTATTAGCATTGCAATTCAGAGAGGCAATGCCGCCAGCATGATGGGAACGCTACCCGCTGGTAGTGGGCTTGAGCACTTGAGTTACCTATAAACTCGAAGGCTTGTAGGTAACTTGGGTCTTTGCTGTATAGATGTATATAATTTTAGTTTAGTTTTGGAAATATAGGCAATTGGCGCGTACTTAGTCAAGTATTTACACACTACAGCAGCAGTAGAGCAAGGGTTAGAACAATGCTGTGATTTGTGCTGTAATAGTGCAATGTTGCGAATCTGGAAGTAGAGTCAGTAACGTTCATGAGTGCCTCTTTGGGGCCCATGTGAATAAATGATTTTGAAACAAGAATCAGAGTATGACAGCTTATTCGCTAATATTCCTAGTATTGACAATTACAGTTCAAAGATGTTTATGTAAGCAGTCAACACTTAACGCCACTGTCATGAGACAATGGAGATTGACGCAGGGCTATTGCATATTTCAGCATATAGATATTATACAACGTTGAAACGTATAGTACAACCATTATAGATGTTAAAGAGGTGGATGCAGCTGCACGCCGTCGGTCCCTCATACATTTTATATTATAATAAGTATTCATATTTTATTTGACATTTAAATTTAATTTTGCATGTTTTAATTATTAAGCAATTTTTATTATGTTAGACATTTAATGATTGTAATATAATGAATTGGTTTTTGATATTTTATTTTTATTATATAGTTTAAAATATGGATTAATAATCCGAAATAAATGAATTGAATTTAATTAACATTTAATAACAATTAATCGGGTTCGATTCCCGGCGGGAACACAAGTTATCTCCCTAAGGAAAAATTTGAGTTTCCGGTTCTGGTTGTGTTTGTATGTGTGTGATGTGAATGTTTCCGGCACCCACGACACAAGTCATCGAACTTAGTGTGGGGCTGTGAGTGAGAAAGCGTTTATGTTTATGTATGTTTACGAAAAAGGCACTCACGAAAGTTAATGACTCTACTGAATGATTTATTGAAAGATGTTATTTTGAACTGCCCGTTGGCATCGTTAGGTGTCCGCCTTCTAAGCAGGGGTATCGGGTTCGATTCCCGACGGAAACACAAGTTTTCTCCCTAAGGAAAAAAAAATTGTGTTTCTGGTTCTGGTTGTGAATGTGTATGTTTAAAATGTGCTAATATTAATCAACTAAACTATAAAACGTGGATAAACAAACTTTCCAAACAAAAAACTCCCAAAACACCCCTTTCACACCAAACCTCACATTCAACGTAAAAACTACCCGACAAATGAAGATAGATTAGGCCATTACAGCCCTAAAGACGAGGTTAGCAATAACAAACGTGTGTGAACAGACGTGTGTTTACTAAACACGAGCTTCATTCGAGAACGGTGATGATTACACGATTGTGTACGCATGATTGTGGCAGATCGGTCGTAATGGGTATGTGGGAGTCAATGATGTTAATAAAAGAGGGAAGGTAAACAAAAACTGGACTAGATACAACTCCTAGGCGAAGTCATTCAATACTGTACAATATGGGACTTGTATATTTTAATTCGATTGTTTACGTTAATATAATATACTAGCCGTGTCCCGCGGCTTCGCCCGCTATCATCAAGTTAAAAAGTAGCCTATGTTGTTAATCCTAGGTATAATCTATGTAAATTCCAAATTTCATCCAAATCCGTTCACCGGTTCAAGCGTGAAACAAACATACTTCACTTACACACAAACTTTTGGATTTATAATATTAGTAGGATAATATAATTGCCGGTAAAAAAAAAGACAAAATATTACGTTACATCAGTCTTGTTAATTGTTATCTTTATTTATTCTTAGTGGAATAAATAAAGATAACAATTAATAAGACAATGAGAAGTGTATTTTTTATGTCTAAAATAATATTTTATTTTAGACATAAAAAATACAATAAAAATCATGGCTAGTTCTCATTTGGACGGTCATAAAACGGACAATGTACGATTTTTTTTAATTCAGGTTAAGCAAACATTTTACCTTTTACCGCTATGTCATCTGATGGTAAGTGATGACACGTGACTTAATAACTGCTTATTAAAAGAGTACGCAATTTTTTTTTACGAAATTATAACTACATATATTTTTTCGTACGAGTATGCTCCTATAAATATGCAGATTTTTAGTTATAAAATGTAAAAAATGTCGGACGTCTTTTACATTTGTTTTCCAGGCTTTTAATATCCTTTGCAACATATACAAAGTGTCGACATTCAGCGTAGTCTCCGTCAGACCTTGATCTTTCCTTCGTTTTCACCTTTGGGTACGCAAGTGGAGCGTTTTCGGTATACATTTAACCTATTTGTTATTTGAAATCTTCTTTGTTCCCTTTACGCACTGTGAATAAGAATGATACACGTACCTATAGGTACATACCTACTAGTATAGGCACTACTTAGGTTAGGAAGGGTTATGTTTTTCGCGTGTATCTTGTATGTATGTTTGTAAGTTACTATATTATTTCGTATCTTCCAGGTCGCAGTAAAAAATGTCGACAATTAAGGTATTGTTAAATTCGTCTCAAAAGCGTTATAAGTTTTTGAGAAAACTGAAGTACCTATATATATACTTTTTTTATGCTAGATAGGAAATCATTTGACCACTATCTCACCTGTGAAGATGTATGCATCTTCTGCAGCCGAGGGATATTCCGTTTTCAACCCACAATTTCAACCCACAGGCAAAAAATAATAATAAAAATTCCGTTTTCTACCCACGGTCTTTTTGGTTTCCGTTTTTAACCCGAAACCAAAATTACTAATTTAATTATTATTATTTTACCAGAAAGCTGAAGTATTTATACATTTTTTTATTACCATTGTATATATTCAGAGTCAACATTCAAAATATTCTATTCATAATAAATAATATTCATTTCACAAAATGAGCCGTAAACAAGTCCTAGACACAGTGACAGAGGAGTAAAGAGTCTTTTTTTTTTTAAACTTTCGCGAAAATCTATTTTTATTTACCTCGACGTTTTTTAGCGCGATTAAGTCCCGAGATATTACCTAAACTATGAGTAAAGAGTCATCATAGGCAGGGGAACAATGTGTAGAACTTGCAGGAGAGTTCGGCTAAACTGCTTGATGCTATGTAGGTGGTACCTCTTTTATCATCAGAATAGAAGTAACTCTTATTTTTAGAACTGCTCGTTGGCTCAGTTGGGTGGCGTTCGTCATCAAAGCAGGGGTATCGGGTTGGATTCCCGGCTGGAACACAAGTTTTCTCCCCAAGGAAAATTTGTGTTTCTGGTTCTGTTTGTGTGTGTGATGTGAATCTTTTCGGCACCCACGAAACAAGTAATTTTTATTTATTTTACCAATTAAAAATCCCTATTGGGTCAAAGGAACTGCAGTTCCTTTTCTTGTGGTCCCTTTCGCCCTAATACTCACTCTTGCAAACCGTTATAAAACCCTTACAATGTTGCAAGTAGTCATAATTTCTCATTCATAAATCGACCGTCATAAATAAAAGTTTAAAAATCTTCACCTACATAAAGAACTGAGTAACTGTAACTTATCGGAAAGGATAATCAAAGGATAACTGGCCAATTGAGAGCATGAAATTTAAAGCTGATGCTTTTTATTGGGAACAGCTTATTTTGTAATCATTGGGCAGCATATATTATGTATCCTCCGATGTTTTTTCTTCGTCGCCATTTCGTCATTTAATTTTGATAATCATTCTCATTTTAAATTTAAGTACTATACAGTTAACTGCACTTTGTTGTATTTCTTATATAGTCCCAGTTACTCAAAGTCAAGTAAAGTAAAAGAGTCAAGGTCCAGTCATAGTCAAGTCATGTCCTAATAAAGTGGGAGAAACTTTACTAGAATTTATTACTGGAGTTTTGGAGCGAAAACGAAAACCGCGTTTTTCAACTTTGCATAATTTGCCTACACTTATGCAACGGTTAACAATCCACCATTATTACACATTAACACTCGAAGAATTACTAGTTTTCGATAATAATCCAAAATCAACAACGACATTTTTTCACATTCGCGGCAAAACCCCCTTACAGTACATTATATAAAATTGGTAAAATAGCTTGCCAAGGTGTTGCCATGTCCAGAAAGTCATTAAAAACTGTTCATATCCCGATACGCCATCAACCAAAGAACTCGGTCGTAAAACCTCCACCACGAACACTCGTAAAATGTAGCCTCATTTAGCGAATTAGTCTTGAAGAGACGGTCTTCGATAATTTTTCTTAATTTCAAACAATCTCAATCACACTCGTACCCCCATGCTAAGTTCAAAGACTTGTATCGTACCGGAAATATTTATTTATCCCACACACAACCACACATAGAACCAAAAGCAATGTCCCTTGGGAATGAAAACTGTACTCCTGCCCGGAATCGAGCCAGACGGCGCAGAGGGTAGAGCCCACTGAACCAACTGGGTCAATGTGTGGAAAAGATCTAGTGCATTATGTTCTACACTGTCTTCTTGTAAAGAAGGGTTCGAGTCACTGCAGTGGGAAAATGTTGGGCTGATAATGAGTTTTTCTTACTTCAAAATAATAAAAGCGATCCTTGTTTTGTCCGTATGTCGCGTCCGTTTTGTCCATCACCGGATCGCGTAGAACTATCATGTTCAACTATCACGGTCCGGCAGTGGCAGAGAGTGCTTCCGTGACAAATCTCGTCTCGTGATAACTATAATCAAATCAGCAAAATCTACCCTCAGCTGGATCAAGCCCCCCCCCCCCCCCCCCCCAAACGACAGTCCTGATACGGTCTGATACGGGTCCGAAGACGAGTATGTAAATCAAGCTAAAACAATACTACAATCAAGCTACAAGTTACAACCTCTAAATATTCTCCCGTTCCCAATGAACCTGTTGACCCGTTCAGTAAGCAGGTCAGATCTCCCTCGGGAGGAAGGTCGTTGGCGCCACCTAGGCGGGTCAGGGCAAACTGAATGCCAGATATGTCAGACCTACAGTTTTCACCTTTCGTTTAATGGTAGGTCGGCACTTTACATTTAGGTGACAATGTTCTTATCAATCTAAATATGAATGTAACCTTTTACCGACATATCGCTTACTATATAAATAAATGCATAGGTAATAATAATAATGAACTGCCTACTGGCATAGTTGGTTATTTGCCTTCTAAGCAGCGGGTATCGCAGTCGATTTTCGTAGGAACACAAGTTTCCTCCTATAGGGAATTTTGTGTTTCTCAATTATTTTAATTGTGTGAGCGATGTGAATGTTGCCGGCACCCACGATACGAGTCTTCAAGTTTTCTGCCCAAGGAAAATTTGTGATTCTGGTTCTGAATGTGTGATGTGAATGTTTCCGGCACCCAAGACATAAGTCATAGAACTTAGTGTGGGGCTGTGAGTGTGAAAGCGTTTCTGTTTATAACTGTTACCACTGAACCTACTGAAACCAAAATTCAATATGGCTACTGTCATGTCTTTAGTGCCGCTCGCACGATTAAAACAAATCGATTAATGCTAGAATTATCAAAATTGACCCACGCGTTTGGTCTCTAGGAAGCCACAAAGGAACAAACATACAAACATAGGCTGATAAACACATTACCATCCTTTGCGTTACGCAGTCGAATAAAATAACAGAGAGTTATTTTTTTTTATGCCTGATATGCCAGCATTCGACCACAATCTTACCTGATGGAAAGTGACGATGCGGCCGAAAATGTAGCATGCTTGCCTAGATAGATAGATAAATTCTTTATTTGCACAACAAAATAAATAACACTTACAAAGAAATCTTAAATATAACATAGGAGCACATAGGGCGGTATGGCTTACATAAATCTTTGTCTCTATTACATAGCTTAGATTTTATTCGTGTGATCACTATATTAAACGGTGTTTCTAAAAGCCAGTATAATTTCGCACGCAACTTTAACAGACAATAAAACTGTTCCGCAAAAAGATGCCATCTGTCTAATGACGGCCAGACAAAAACTTTCGCTCTCTACCCACGAAAACTGTAATTAGTTCTGGGGCTATTAAAAATATGGGCCTAGCTCACGTAATCTTCTGAATAACGCTATATTACGAGTATTATTGTCTGAAAGAGTTGGTAGTCATCTCGATCGAGAGAAACTTTACCTCGTAGCCGAGACGCATCCTTTAATTATTATATTATTTTTAAGGGGTGTTTGTTATAATTTTGACATGTCTGTGTGTGTGTCTGTCTGGGCATCGTAGCTCCCGAACGAAAGAACCGATTTTGATATTGTTTTTTTTTTGTTTGAAAGGCGAATTAGTCGGGTGTGTTTTAGCTATGTTTGATGAAAATCGGTGAAGCCGTTTTTCAGATAGAGCGTCGAAGGGGGTTTTGTCAAAATTTTGATTTTGCCTCTTGTTTAAAACAAAATGAATTAAAAATCTTTATACAAAATTTTAGATTATAATATACTTGAATAGTAAATGAATAGTATTTAAAATCTTGACATTTCTTTCTGAGACTTAGTAATATTGTTTAATTGAACTGCCCATTGGGTTAGTTTTTAATTTTTTTATTCATCGGGCTAGACTCCGGTGTGAACACAAGTTTTCTCATCAAAGATAATTTGTGTGACAAATCCGTCTAGCAGTATAGAGACACCTTTTTTTTGCCTTATTATCTTCTACCTACGGGCCAATTGCCTATATTTCCTTAAACTAAACTAAAATGATATACAGCAAAGAACCAAGTTACCTACAAGACATCGAGCCTATAGGTAACTCAAGTGCTCAAGCCCACTGCCAGTGGATAGCGTTCCCATCATGCTGGCGGCATTGCCTCTCCGAATAGCAATGCTAATACGTTGAGCCAAATAAGTGCCAGCAATCTGATCACGCGTCGCTTCAACCAGGCGCTCTGATAGATTTTTGAAAATATAATGAGCTCCCGGTCCCCACAGACTCAGTGTCTCAACACCAAATGGCTCAAATATGTAACCACTGCCGATGCTTCCATATTTTCGCCGTTTGCGGTGCTCTGCCGAACCCAACGCCAACCCCATTCTGTGTCTCAGAAAGATGTGACGGAGCTAAAGTATTGACAAAAGTTGCATCCCACACTAAAGGCCGTCCCATCTTCCATGAAACCTCGTTTCAAATATTATATTATAAATTATCATTCATACACTCACACACGCAAACTTTCTATAATATAAGTGTGTGATGACTGAGACTTATTTGTTGTAATATTGCATGTGATTCCTTAGAAGTAGGCACTACCTACCGTTGCCTACAAATAAAACGTATATTCTAACTTAGCAACCAATTAAAATTTAAGTAGATGTTAAGTTGACTTTAAATTACCTAAGTTACTTATTTAGGTATTCTAGAAATGTTTTCTTAAGCAGCATAGAATAACACTTCTAGAATACCTAAATAAGTAACTTAATTTATCAGAAACTTTCTCATGCGAGAACGTCTGGAGGTTAATTAGAAGAAAACGCTTTTCACTCTATTGTAGTTTACATTTACCATGCAGTTTCCATATGAACGCAATGACTATGTCTTACCCAAACTATTGATTAGTTAATAGCTACTTAAAATGACAAAAGCAATAAAGCTACTTTTTTTTTTTTATTTGTGACAGGCTAGTGTTTGACCACTATCTCACCTGATGGTAAATGACGATGTGATCGAAGTTGGTAAACACACTAGACCTAGAATACGCAGGCTCTCAAGGATAACTGCCGGAACACCGTATATGTACACAAAAGAGTTACCCTTACCTTACTCTACTTCAACAAATTCTTCCAAATGGTTCTTAAATATCTAAATTCTTTAAATTCTTTAGTTTGTAATATAGATAATATAGATTAAGTGTTAATACTTTATCGAATCAATCTGTACTACGGAAGAGCGGGACCCTTTAACACAGGTATCTCCATACTTAAAAGATGATCGCGAAACCATGAAATGTATCTAAGACTAGTTGTTCGCGCCGAACTGAGATCTCGCGCCTATATTTTGCCTCATAGACAATAAATTATGAGGTTACTTGCTTATAACATTTTTTATAATATGATAATTGTTTTATTTCTGTATTTGTTGTTCAATTACAGGATACAACGGTTATTAGGTATACGTAAGTTTCAGCGTTCAGTGTGTTTTTGAGATAGACTCGGGACAAAATAGGTCTAAAAACAGTGACGTTGGTGGCCTAACAAATCGTTATTTTCCAACATAGATTTTTTTGAAAACTGCTTTCGTACTTTACTTGTCTAGCCGTTTTCAACGATACCTCACAAGGGCAGATAAAAAAATAACAAAAATTTGCTCCCCACTTACATGTATGGGCGCCACCTAAATATTTTTTCATTTATATAATTTTAAATGACATTTCTGGCTTTGGGCCGTAGTTTTACATATTCTATGAGAATTTAAAGTCATTCGCTTATATGGTTCAGACGCTAGATGCCTTTGACAGACGGACGGACGGACAAAGTGCTGAACGACCCAAGTCAACTTAGACATCTCGCTTCGCTCAATCAATTAACTAAAATAAATATTTGTATTTGTCCTACTGTAAAGTTACTGTAACGAATAAAGGCTGCGCCATACAAGACGTATTTGGTTCAATCAGATCAGCGTGAGGGATCACGGTCGTGCGGGACTTGCTAAACTAATAAATTCCTCCAAATTGGTCTGATTTGATTTATTTTCACGAGTCCATAGACACTTCGTGCGTGACAAGTGTCTGATGATGGAGCCAAGAGATGCATAGTGAGTTAGTAAAACTCACCAATTATCTCCTTGACTTTGGGCTCATTTGATTTGTATTGCCGAGTCCAACTTCCTACACACATTCCTTCCCAAGGGATATTTGTGTTTCTGGTTCTGGGTGTTGTAATGTGCGTGTGATATGAATGTTTCCTGCACCCACAATACAAGTCATCGAAACAGTGTGGAGCTGAGAGTGTGTAAACATTTATTATTTTGACAAGGATAATATAAGTATGAGAACTTGCACTAAGTTTTCATTTAAAATACTAAATATTCGTTTCTAGAAAGGTATAGAAAACATTTATTTAATAGTACAGTATAGGTGCTGTTTCTTTTGAAAGTATATTTATGTACAAGGAAACATTTAGTAGGCATACACGTGTATTTTAACAATAGAAACAATAAACCTAAATGCTGCATGCCACGGTCACGTGACAACATGTCACGTTTCTTTCATGACATAAAAGCAATTTAATTCTTTATACTTTTTAACAATATAACTTAGATGGCTTGAAAATTTGTACACACCAGAAATAGTTGTGCAGGCGTGACTTTAAGTAGGTTCTACTCCTAGAGTACTATCATATCTTTATATAATTATTTTGTACGAGTGTATGTGACTGAACTACTCCTAAACGGCTGGACTTAATTTGATGACATTTTTTGTGTGATTGGATTCAAGAATGGTTAAGATTTACAATTTGATTCGATAAACAATGTTTTTAAACCGATTTCAAAAAGATAGTTCTCAATTCGTCTGTATGTTTTTTTTGGATGTATGTTACGCGATAATTCCGCGAATAAATACAATAAAAAATAGTCGAATTAAGTACTCCTCCTTCGTTTCAAGTCGGTTAAAAATAAGCAGAATTTAGAACTATTGAATTTAGAACTGTTCAACTTGGATGGCACTGAACTATAATAGGTGAGGTCACTAGCATCAGCGAGCGATTTGCTGGTCTCCTTTCTCAATTGCAAAAAAAAACTGCATTAATATAATTTTACCCTCGAGGCAAGGTTTATCACGATTTTCATTTATTCCTTTGTTACTTATTGTGTTATTGTTGTTACATTGTCTACGGTAAAGCAAAAGTGAGGATTATGTTTTTGACTGGTATGTGTATGCATGTATCATCATTATAACTTAACTATTTATCAGTTTTGTCGCGAAAGTGAAAAAAATGGCATTGTTGTATTTATATAATTTTACAAAACCTGTGATTCTTCGAGTGTTGATGTGTAATAATGGTGGATTATTATCCGTTAATACTTAGTAAACGTGCGTAAGTGTAGGCAAATCATACAAAGCTGAAAAAAAAATTGCCTTCCTTCCAAAACTCCAATAGTTCTAGTAAAATTTCTACCACTTCACTAGGGCATGACTTGACTATGACTGGACCTTGACTCTTTTACTTGACTTTGACTGTGACTTGTGACTAGGAATCTATGAAAATTCTTGATAACCAAATGGTATCAGCTAGTATAAAGTCACCCGACACTTTGGCCCGGATGCGCGTCCAGCGGCGCAGGCAGCGACCGCACATCCTGCCTATTGTGCCTTGAGCTTGGTGAATGATGCCTAGTGCCTATAGTACTACCTACTTGTGCCTATAGTACTACTTTGACGACCCAGTTGGCGCAGTGGACAGGTGTCTGCCCTCTGCGCCGTGGGTCCTGGGTTCGATTCCCGGCAGGAGCACAAATTCCTTCCCAAGGGATATTATATGCTACGAACCGTTATTCTAGACCTTAAACAGTGAGATAACATCACTTCCGGAACGACGTCACGACCTCTTTTGTCTCCCTCACACCCGGCTCCGCCCCACTTGAGCCGGGGGAGGGGGGTGAGCTTGCCCGAACTGTCAGGCGCGCTCCTCACATTGGCATTTGCTTTCGGCGTGAACACACCTCTTTAAAAGCGGGTAACAGCGTTGCTGTTGGTTATAATTTTTATTAATGTTGTAATTTTAACAATTTTATTAGAAAATAATAAACATTTTTTATAATTTTTATTTAAAAAAAAAAAAAAAAAAAAAAAAAATATTTAAATGTTAACAATTTAACTTTTATAATATTTAAACGTGACTAATTTGTGCTTTTATTTTGTTATTTTAGCACTCATAATATTTTTTCAAGATTGAAGTAGGTGAACGGGGTCGCCCGCCTCCGCTAATTTCACCACTGATATCTTCGTCATCTTCACCGTTGTCGTCGTGTAACCCAGCCCCACACCGTCGAGTCACCGCGGTCATCGAGCAGCAGGCACAGGGGATGCGGACAGGTTCGATGCGAATTCACATAACCAAAATGATAAAAGAACCCATGAGGGTAAGTTGCACATTCGTAATTAACTGCAGCTTTAAGATTCAACTAGGATTAGGTTTCTGGAATGAGCCTACTTACCCCGCTCAATTTATAAACCAACAATCTTGTTTCAAAAATATGTGTATTGTCTTTCCTAACTGAATTGTACGATGCGAACCTAATCATCCGAAGCAGTCGCACTTGTATAATAAGAGTCGATTTTCTAAAGTTGGACTCGCGAATGATCCACGCAATTTAAACTTTTCAATTCACAGGATTTCTTTTCTCTCTTACAAATTATAGTTCATAGGCACGACAAAGATATCGCATTAATTGTATATTTTGTTTTGAATTTTAAAGGCTGGACTTGCAAAATATCCACGCATTAACCTTTTCAATCCACAGCATTTATTTTCTTTCTTACTAAGAGCCAGAGGTTCAAAAAAAAAAAAAGCTGTTTACAACTCGAACGTGAGGGTGAGCCCCCTGGCTTACCACTACAGAAGAGGAGAGAGGAGGCGGGCGAACTGCCTCATCCTCGGGATCCCGTACGTCACGTCCGTACGTACGTCCCGTGGGTCAGACTGAAAAGCCCGCTCCGCGGCCTCAGTCGGAGACGCAGAAGGAGACCACCGCCTCCGCCTGCCACGATCTCTCGCTGTCGAGCATGTCATTAACAACTCGAACGCTGTGGGAAAGAGCTTTATTCGTGTCTATGCGGAATAGGCACGATGTTTGCAAAGCGACCGAGGAAGTCCTATTATTGCAACAACAGTGAAACTGAGCCGTCACAATTACATACTTTAAAAGCTGGTCGTCAACGTATTTTCATCCAAAGGTAAGAACCAAAAGCTGCCAGAAATAAATCCGATCCGAGACAAAATTACAGAAGCAAAAAATTCCCGATAACTCGATACATATTAGCTTAATATTTATGATATCAATGCAATACAGTTACTATTTATTGACATCAAGCTTACAGAGAAACTTATAAATATATGTAGGTCTTATCGCTAAAAGCGATCTGTTATATCTTAGATTGTATTATAATATTTTTATGAGAATTTATTTAAATGTACCTACATTTTAATAATATTACTGAATTTTTTCTTTGGCTATAATACCCTCGCTTTTTAAAATATTTTAACAGTACCCCGGTAGCCGACCGTGTACTTAGCAATAATCTAAACAATATCAAACTTTACTTGGTATTGAAACCAAACATTTTATTTTTTTTGTTTCTCGGATCGGACTTATTGTAAGCGATCGAATTGTAATCAAAATATACATAGACCCGGATATTTTGTTTACGTATTTATCGCCGGCGCCCATCTACCATCAGCGAACCCAGAGCGACTACACTAAACAAGTATCGCCTTGCCTGGACGAACTAAGCTCGACAAGCTATTAAAGTCCTCGTTCGTGTGAGTGATGCAGAAGTCCAGTCTGACGCCAACTAAGGATCGTTTTTCCTAGACGGATTAAGCTGCGGCGGAAGCTATTATGTCCTAACCTCATTCGAGTGAGTGATGATGTATCAGAAGTCTAGTCTGACTCCAATTAAAGATCGTTTTTCCTTGACGGACTAAGCTACGGAAGCTATTCATGTCCTAACCTCGTTCGAGTGTGTCACAATTTTTAATATACAATTGCAGATGATTCTGTAACATTGACTTGCCTTGTGTAACAGTCGGTTGTAATGGCCAATAAATGCATTTAATTTATTTTTCTGATGCCAACCAGGGATTGTTTTTCCTTGAAGGACTAAGCTGCGGAAGATATTCATGTCCCAACATCGATCGGGTGGATTGTGAACTATGAGAAGTCTATTCTGATCCCAACCAAAGTCATTTATTATCAAATGGAATCCAAGCCTAAACTCCACGTATTTGCCCGGGTATAAAAAGTAAATATGCCTCAAATATTCGCTCTAATCTAAAAGCAAATTGGTGGAGTCTAATAATACCTGGTAAGCATATTAAACTTTACGGTTTCGGCCTAGTTAGTAACTGAAGGTATCTGTTTCACTTGCCATTCCTTGCAGTTAATTTGCAGACTACCTAACTGAAATAACGAAGTCTTTTCTTGTAAGTACTTGGTCTTAATAGATACAAAGAATACAATCAGTTCTTGTTTCATACCTTGTAATGACCGTTGTCTCATGCGTTACAGTAGAACCTATTAGATGGCACTATATGTCTTCTAAACACCAAAGACGTTACAGCAATCTGATGTACTAGTGGGAGTTTACCGACACTCGCATACGTAGTTACTATTTATACATTCCATAGTAATTGTATATTCATATATGTATTATTTAGTGTGTTATAGCTTGTGTTATAGCTGTATTTATTTAGTGTGTTACATTACACTGGTTAACAACATGTACACCATCCTGTTATCATTACACAAACTGTCCAGTAAGTGTACTCTTCTGAAACGGCTTAGGAAGAGACATTGTGAATTTTAAAACGCAGATAGATTTTCTCGCTTCAACGAACACACACTTTCTTTTTCGTTATGTTCGTCTCATACGGTTCTGATTCTTATTAAAAGCTCCAACTTACTCGGTGGTTTGGCGTCTGGAACTCGAAAGAGCTGATAGCGGAACACTTCTGATGTTTTTTAATGGTTGATCACATTCTTAATTCTCCGTCATTTTAGTACAAAGTTTTATCTGGTATTTGGCAATAATGATAATGTTGATCATATATCAATCACATTCACATGCTCCCTTTGCTTAGTTAAGCACTCGTTCATTTCTTGCTTAAATGCATTTAAATTTATTAAAATATTTTATTTTTAATTACCAAAAGGAATTACCACAACGACGTTTTCCAATGGAGTGCCAATAAGAGTTTTACCTTAGCCTGTGGGTAACGGTCACGTAGACTTGATATATTACGAAAGGACTAGCTATAGATCCCAGTCTTGACATGTGTAATTTTATTGTACTTGAATAGTGGGTAATAAGTGATCAACCATTCCTTTAAAACAATATTTCAGATGACACGGGTACTTACATAAGGTACGATTCTCTTATTGCTTCTCGAATGTAGAAGTCAAGCCCGCAATTTTGCACATTTAATTATCGACCCAAAATCAAAGACGAATTGAAACATGTTTATTGACATCCTTTCTTTGGGTCTACCTACTCCACAAGTATAAACCTGCCATTGCAGTTATTATGGAGATTACAGATCTAATAGAATAAATGTCTTGTTGTAGATATGTCTTGTTTAATGATGTAGACGTAAGAAATGTGTTTTCATCTCGTAGGGTATGCAATAATCTAGTCGGGGGAGAGGTGTACGCGAGGAGAGCGTGCGCGAGCGGCGCGGCGGTCGGCTACTAGTAGCGGCCGGCGGCATCACTCGAGTCGGTGTCATCGAGAGCCGGACCAAGGCAGACGTATAGAACATTCCACCGCACTCCCCGCGTCGTGCCACACGCTAACCGCGTGCTGTTTCTTTAGTGTGTGAGCTAATGTACCGGTTGTATTTAATAAAAGTGCTTCAATATGACGTTCCCCGTGTCTTCAATGTGAACCCCCGCACCTAAATCTCAATAGTAATAATGATTCAATTTGGGTAAAGATGATTTTAAGAGGCAAGTATTGAAGCCTCTTCATACTTTGTACTTGGACTACTTCAGTACTTGCAATAACTTGGTTGTTTGAATTAAGTGCTTTTATTTTTACAATGGCCTCTCATGGTAAATGTATGACGTATCCCTACGTCTGAGCCTATTCGAATTGAAACACTGTAGCATAAAAATATACAACAATGTATATACAAGTGTCATTGCTAAACTGTTATTAGATCAATAAATGATCAAATTCTTTACCTACCTGTCTATGCATGTGATAGCATTGTAACTAATAGTCACTTTAACATTTACGATTGTTAATTCCTTGTCATAACATTATTTTAGTTAAGGTACCATAATAATAAAATGTATTTGTCGTGAGTAACATGTATGATTATTATAATTTCAAGGTTACTTTCATCCCTCTGTTCTGTAGGTACACCTTTTCATGGGATATATATCATAGATTTGCATAACCTAGGTACACATTATAAAGTACCTGATACTATCAATTATATTTATTCACACATTGGCATACTTTTTAGCTTGCCACCAGGCGATAATAAACACATCTCACTGTTTAAGGTCTAGAATAACGGTTCGTAGCATATAATATGATGTTTTACCTGAAAATAAAACAATTATTATATGCGAAACCTTATTCTAGACCTATATTTAGAATCCTGCCTGGTGGACTTCTTTATCTTGTCCACCGAAAGTGAGATGCAATGTGAGGAGCGCGCCTGACAGTTCGGGCAAGCTCACCCCCCTCCCCCGGCTCAAGTGGGGCGGAGCCGGGTGTGAGGGAGACAAAAGAGGTCGTGACGTCGTTCCGGAAGTGATGTTATCTCACTGTTTAAGGTCTAGAATAAGGTTTCGCATATAATAATTGTTTTATTTTCAGGTAAAACATCATATTTGTGCTTCTGGTTCTGGGTGTAATGTGTGTGTGATGTGAATGTTTCCGGCACCCACGATACAAGTCTTTGAACTTAGTGTGGGGCTGTGAGTGTGAATGCGTTTGTTCGTTTTTGTTTACTAGGTACTATCTAGTACTTTTTAAGCGACGAAAACGGTTCTCAATTTGGTTGTATTTGTTTTTACAAGGTTTTATTTAGTTTCACCTGTCCCTTTATCTGCCGGTCTGTAATCAAATCTTGCAAGCTAAATTACACCCACTTCCCGATGTCCGATTGGACTCAAATTTGGTGTACTATGTATCTTCGATGAAAATACAATAATATGGTACCACGAGGCTGGTCTAATGATGGAGATGGAAGATGGCCATAGGAACATCCGAACTAAGCAAGATAAAGCCATCGAGTTTCGGTTCGCTCGATTCGTCTGAACAAGTTCTGTGGTTGTATAACTTTTGAGTCCTTTTCTATTTACAAGTACGGAGTATTTCATCTCTTGTTTCATAATATTAATTTACCTTTTATTAAACAAATCCTGGTTTTACAATATTAAATATTTAAGATATAAAAGGGTTAAAGATGATTTAGACGAATGATGTATCGATCGAACTTCTTTAATGTTCGGCAAAGTGCACAAAATGCTTGCTCCATTACCACGCTGTATAGCAGGGCTTGTCCTCTGCCCCAAATACAACCCAGCATTTTCGTAAATGCTTATTTTTATTCTTGCTCCTTACTTGTTTATCGACCGACTTCAAAAAATTAGGTTCTCAATTTGACTGTATGTTTTTTTTGTATGTATGCTATGCGATAATTCCGCCAATTATGAATTGATTATGTTGTTTTTTTTTGTTAGGTTAACTATACTTCAGAGGTGGTCCCATAATATAAACGGTGAAGTTGGTCTTTTTATATGTATGTTACCTCATATCACCTTCAATAACTGCAAAAAATATGTCAACAAAATAGCGTACGAAATTGCGTTTTTGGTTTCCTGTGACTATTTCGCTATATTTGGGTATACCATTTGCGTCCAGCGCGCGTTGTGAGATATGGATTCGTTGTTTGAAAGAGCGTCTAATTGGTCCCATGAAACCTTTGCATGAAACCCTAATCATAATATTATTATGTTTTATTTTAAGTCGTTTTGAACTCATTGAGAGTGGTCACCTAGTGTTTTGAACTCATTGAGAGGGGTCATCTAGTGTTTTGAACTCATATAATTCGAACTTCTGGTGAACCTATATGCGAACTAAGACTACTTACTCTAATTTTTTTTTAATCTTACTAATCCAGATTGTTATTTTGTTACAGTTGTGGTAGACGTGGACGACAGGCCGGTCTGCGTGGAAATCTGTGATACTGCTGGACAGGTGAGTCATATTATCAGTCTTCTTTAGGTCCTCTTCCAAATCCACTGAGATCTTATGGAAATTGGCGATGTGAAATCTACCTATCTATAAAATACAAAGAATATTTCTACGTATGTCCTATAGCCGATAGACTAATAGCCGTGCCCGCGGCTTTGCCCGCTATAATCTAGTTAAAAAGTAGTCCTAGCTATAAGCTATGCAAATTCGAAATATCAATCCAAATTCGTTCTGCCGTTAAAGCGTGAAGAGGGAACAAAAATGCATACACACAAAGTTTCGGATTTATAATATAGATATAGATTATCTTTGCTATGCACCCAATTTATGTGATCCATATCCTGGAAGCCACACATCTTCTCACTTCTAATATATTTCAATGATCACAACTTTTACGAGACTTCAATCTATTTTGTGCTTCAAATAAACAATAATCTTGTTTTTTGTGCTGCAATGGAGTGTGTTGAGTTCTCACAGTTTCTCTACCTGCGCTTATACGTGAAACTTTTTATAGAGGTCTTTGTGATAGGCGCACGTGTGGGCTATACCTTATGTTTGTTATTTTATGCGAACTGCAAATTGTAAGAAACTCGGGGACAATTGTTAAGTAAGAGACCATGAAATTTGAGCCATTGGGTTAGGTGTTACTTCAATTGAATTTTCTGATTACACTCGTACAATTTCTTTAGCTTAGCCAAACGACTTACAAAACAAATCAATAAACCTGACTTGGAATCTATCTTTTATCTACCGACTTCACAAAAAGGAGGAGGTAGTCAATTCTCAATTCGACAGTTTTTTTTTGTGTTACTTCTTTCCACGTAAACCGATTTTGAATTATTTTTTTGTATGAAAGCTATCCAAATGGTCCCATTTAAAATGAAATTTGGATTTTGGATGAAAGTTGGAATGTACATAGCTTATAACTAGGACTTAACACATAGGCTACTTTTTAACTTGATAATACCGGGCGAAGCCGCGGGGCATGGCTAATAATACCAGTTTAGTATTTGGTGCAGCGCATAATTTTTTTTTTGTATGTCAGGTAGGTGCTCAGCGGTTAGAGTAATAGTTACCAAGTGAAATTAACCAAGTGCAAAGTTTTCCAATTGGTACCTTAGTACCTAGGTATTTTGTATCAATAGGAAAAAACTAAAGATAGGCCCCCTTATTCATAATAGTCTGCTAACTTAAAGCATTGCTAATTCTCACTCTGTCTTCTTCTATTGACCTAAGTCAGAATGAAAAATAACACTCTGTAGCAGCTGTTTTAAGTTCTGGCTTTTTTAAAAGTAGGTAATTTGGCCATGGGGGTCTGAGGTAACAGTTCATTTTGGAAAAGGGGTCACTTGTCCAAAATAGTTTGGGGATCCCTGGTCTAGACTATACTAGTAGTCTTATTTTAGTTTTTGCACTTTCGTCGTGTTACACGATACTTATAAGTACTTATATCTATACAAGTATGGCCTAAGTAACGTTTACCATGGACAGTTGGGCACTATGGGTGAAAGTAATCACCGACAATTGAAGCACCAACCACACTTTGTTGCCTCACAAATCGGTTGCGCAACTTGTCCGTGTGATCAGGGCCTTTTGTAGCCTACCGCTCAATATGGGGATGGTATGATTAGATTTTAGTATGGAGCAATGGAATACAATTATATCATCAGAATAAAACATGTACTGTTGAAGAGTTACTGGTTGCTTCATATCGCCTTTTTTGACCTTTGCCTGCGTTTATTAGAAAAATAGTACCCGGATGACCGAGCTTTGCTCGGCTGAAAACACGGATAAAACAACGTTTTCTAAAATTGAAACCTAGCTAGATCGATTTATCGCCCCGAAACCCCCCGCATATAAAATTTCATGAAAATCTTTGGAGCCGTTTCCGAGATCCTGATTTCACATATATATATACCTACAAGAATTGCTCGTTTAAAGGTACTAGATTAGATATAATGTTCCCTAAATTATATATTTTTCTTATAAACCTCTTGCTAGAATATTTCTGCATGGATTCTAGAATAAGTTTTATGAATTAGGCAGATATGTATTTATTCTTGAGGTAACCTGAGTTGGGAAGTCCGTAGCCGTGTTTTTAACATAGACCCTGGGCCAAAAATGTTTAAAAACAGCAACTATGCTGTTCCATGAAATTGTTTATTTTTTATAACTGTTTTGTATTGTACTTGCAGACTCTTTTCAACAATACTCCATACGCGCTGAAAAATAAATCCGCCAAATGCATGTATGAACCCCTGTTCATATCATTTTAACCATTATTTTCGGATTTGAGCCGAAGATTTACATATTATGTGTTAATTTTAAGTAATAAACATAATTGGCTTAGACCCTATAGCCTCACAGACGGACGGACAAAGTGTTGAAGAAACATCCGCTACTTGGTCAATACATTTTTTTATTGATAGTCACGATAGCGTGTTTCCTTCCTATTTTTGTCACAATCTAGCCAAGATTAGGCTGATTTAACTTATTCAGCTAAATACAAAATATCCAAGAATGTGTCCATTAACACTTTTCTTACTGTCTCTATTAAGGCGAAGACACTTGGTTCATCATCATCAGCACTTATAAGCATTACATTACACTAACGCACTAACAATAAGCAAGTTCAAACGGTTTGGTTCTTTTGAATCTCCTTTGAATATACGTGTGATCATTTGAAATAACTTAAAGATACAAGTTAAGTGTAAAGTCAACGAACGCATTAGTTAAGTAATCGCTTCACATCAAAAGGTTAATTTTATAAGAGAGGTACTAAATGCATAACATGAACGTATTACGTTATTAGCACCTTTGTACAATTTCACTAAGGCATCGTCTCCACGAACGGTGAGAACGCAGCGATACTTCTTAATTCCTACCTAGAACCTATGCCATACCATATAAAATGTTTACATTTTCTTAACTAAATGTCCTCAAATAATAATATCGGAAGTGGTAGAAAGGTATACAATGCAATAAAAGCCAAGGTATACAGCAAATGCTAGGTCGAACTTAGAACTTAGTTACGGCAGCCAACTCTTATTTGGATGCAGGGACATTTTACAGTTAAAGATACAGTAACAAAGTCTACCATAGGATAGATACATTGTCCATTACTTGGAGGACTAGTCTCTTGTATTTTAAGACATTTAAGAATGTTTGAAAAAAAAAATGAAAAATACGCCGCCGAGTTTCTGGCCAGGTTCTTCTCGAGATGGCTGTAATTTGGCGAATCTGGCAGTAGATTCATTAACTTTTATAAGTTCCTCTTTGAATAAACGATTGAGAATTTCGAATTTTTAGATTTTTAATCCCCGAAGAAAAGGACCGTTATAAGTTTGTAGTGTGTCTCTCTGTGGTATAGCTCCTGAACTGGACCAATTTTGATTTAGTTTCTTTTGTTTGAAGGCTGACTTGATCGAGATTGTTTTTAGCTAAATCTCGCGAACATCGTTGCAGCCATTTTCCAGATAGAGTATGTATACATACCAAAGCAGAAATATATTATATATTTCTACTATGGTATGTATACAAATAGAAAATAAAATTTTCTTAAATATTCCCTACGCTCTAAACACCTACATATATGTATATACATACGTACCTACCTGCAGTAGAATTTGATGCGTTAAAACTACTAAGTAGGACAAATTGAATCAGAAACTGTCTATGTAAAGAAAAATAAGATCTATGTAGGTTTTATTTGTAAAAACAGAAATAAATAGGGTTACAAGCTTTCGGTCTACGAGACCGTGCGCGTCTATAGGTGTAATGAAAATTGGCGTGAGTATAGGAAGGTTGAAACCCCTGCGTGAGCAGTCACTTGCCTAGGTGGAACAAGATAACTTAACCTAATATGACGAGCGTTTCTTAGCCGCGAACCAATAAGATTCGTCACTTCATAAACGCTCGTGGAGACATCCCTAAGTACCTGCTAGCGTTTCGTACGTAACATCATTCATATTCATTCACTTTTATTATTTTATATTGCTGTAAGAGACATTTCCACTATACCCTAGAGACGTTTCTCTAATTTCATATTGCGATGAAGTTTATGAAGCACGTCGCTCGGTTTTCACTTTCATATTAATATTGCAACATACCTCCCATAATAATGTGTGTTTATGTTGGTCTGTTCGTTTTGTCCTCAGAGCATAAAATAGGAAACACCTCCCTAGTGTATTTTAGGAAAATAAACAGTAAATTTTTGTAGTGGTGGGAGTCTTTTCAATAGTCCGCCTGGGCGCAATTTTCCATGGCCGTACCAAAAAAAAACTTCAGTATCTAGGTACCACTATACATATGTGTAAGGAATTGTGTGTTTGTAGTGAATGTGTATGGGAGGCGATGTTGTAGAGAATTACTATAATTGTAGAATAGATAGTCTAGATAGGTCTTATGTAGGTGACCTGACCATGTTGCGGTCAGTTAAATCGATTGCGCTGAATTCAGTGGAACAAGTTAAGCCTAAATCGAATCTACTATCGATCTAATCGATTTTAGATTGGCTGTCTATTCTACGGAGCACACTTGCTAGGTAATTATTAAAAAATGGTTGTCTGTAAATTTGGTTTACGGACGATAATTTTACGTGATAACGTCATAAGACGAACGCTTGGCCGATCGTGCCTCTCTATCGCTTGTTCCGCGCTCTCGCTTGCACGCTCAGGCTCAGGCGGAACGTGACACTTTTTCGTGCGTGTGTTCATCGATTTATAAGATTGTTATCACGTCAAAACCCTAGTAGGTATGTATAATACATTTGCCTAAGCGAAGCGAAATCTTTAAGTTGACTTGGATGTTTCAGAACTTTGTCCGCCGTCCGTCTAGCGCTGACGCCATCTAGCGTCAAAACCATACAAGCGAAGAATTTCAAATTCTTTTTAGTTATCGTTGGGCCATTCCAATGCCTACCATGTTAATAAAAATGATGTAAATGAAAATATTAATTTGCCCGTGTGAGGTATTGTTGAAAAGAGTTTGGCAAATAGAGCACGAAATCGTTTTTCGTAGAAATCAATGTTAGAAAAGAACAGTTTGGTAGGCCATTTTCACTGCTTTCAGACCTATTTTGTCCCGGAGTCTCAAAAACGGCTAAACATTTAAAGTTCATATTTACGTATAATATCTGTTATATCCTCTACTTGAACAACAATTACAAAAATCAAACAATTATTATTAAAAACAAAAGTTATAAGCAATAACCTCAAAAGTTTTTCTGTAAAGTAAAATGTAGGCGCGACATCTCAGTTCGGGACGAACGCCTAGTTAGTGGCATACTTAAGGTATACCCTTGGATTTATTACAGCCATAATGTAATTAATTCGTTACAATTTTGCCATTTCTAATCGATTTAGGTATGGTTCCCTCAAGATTTGCACAAAACTCTCTGTCAACAGAGATCAGTTATTGTATTACACACATTTTGATGATTACACAAGACAGTAGAATCACCTGCATGTTTTCTCATTTATTTTGTTAATGGTCAATGTAAATTATATGCTAGCCACATAATAGTATATCAGTAATCGACATTTTCGTTTCCATTGCAAATGTTGTACTACCGTACATGTTGTATCTACTATTATTGATTCTGTGCCTAGTGTGCTGTCAGCCGTGTCTTATCAAAAGTTACCTGAAATAGTTATAAAAATAACCTTGATCTTTGTTGAATTAACACTTCTTTTTGCGCGGTTTTCGTTGGGAATAATGATGAGAGTGAAATGTTACGTACGATGCGCGCGCTCACCGACACCATGAAGTTGGTTGGTAATTGTCTCTCAAGTTTTCGTGAGAACTGATAATTACGTTCAAGGTAGTCATTTAATGACTTTTTTTTTCAATATAGTATGAAAAAGTCAACGGACTGATTTTAGGTGTGTTTAAAATACAGAAGGAGTTTTGCCGCGAAAGTAAAAAAATTGGCGTTGTAGATTTTGGATTGTGTTCTAAAACTTGTTTATTCGAGTGTTCATGTGTAGTAATGGTGGATTATTAACCATTAATATTTATTGAACGTGCACGAGTGTAGGCAAATCATACAAAGTTGAAAAACGAGATTTTTGCTTACGCTCCAAAACTCCTATAGAAGTTCTGGTAAAGTTTTTACCAGTTTATTAATAGGACAAGACTTGACTATGACTTGTGACGAGGATTTATATTATGAAATCTACTTGAAATAGGTACTTTATTACTTGACACTGGCTAAATGCACAAGATTGCGGGGCCAAAATTGTAAGAAAAAAGAACTGATGGAAAAAATTAATTAATAGTATTTTTTTCCATTTCACTGTGCATTTCACGATAATATATTACTTTTTCTATCTGAAATGAAGGTCATTTATATTTCTTTGAGAGACGAGACGAGCAAGTCGCTCGCCTGATAGTAAGCGTCACGCTTGCCCATTACATAAAATATAGTGTAAGAGAGATAGACTTATTTTCAAGAGTAGCGCTTAGTACTACCATATTTTCATGGGAACCTACTACGAACTTTACTCTGACAGACTGGCGGCTGGACGGACGGACAATGTGTTGAAACATCCCAAGTCAATTTCACTTCTCTCGTTCAATAATACATCATTTTAGTTCCATGTAACCGACTTACAATTAGAGATCAATGCTTCCCACGAGCCACCACCTGCGTGCATCGATTTCTATAAGATATACACACACATAAGGTTTATAAACACAATAAATTGCGCACGTGCATCTGTACTGATGCTGTTCACGTTAGATTGAGGACGAATTTGAACAGTGTATAGGTACAGGTATAGCTATCAAATTGAGTCAGAGTAGTGGAGGTGACACTTCAACTGGCTATTTGTATATTAGCCGAGTTCAACAAATGAGAAAGTTATAGTGTGTACACCAACTCAGTACTCAGATTTGTGGACCGATTTACGTATTTTTTTAAATTTGTATACCTACAAATAAAAATAGATTCCCCAGGTTTTCCAACGATTGTATGTTGTAATTGGTAACATGAAATCGTCCTTATTATTAATATTTTTTTTTTATGAAACATATTATTTTATTATATTTTATTTTTGGCTCAAGCAGAATAACCAATTCAATATACCTAAATGTAGTTTTAATAATCAGCTATTGAAATAACATAAAAAATGACACCTTATCATGGTTTATTCGAAGATCGTCCCATTCGAAATTGGTAACGCAATCGCAAAACGTTCCACAGATTATTTTTACATTACATTATAAAAAGTATGTAATTTTTTTCAAGTTTCCATTGTTTTTAAGGTGTTTAAAACAAATACATTCTTTTTTTTGTTGAACTCGGTGTTTTTATCATCCGAAAGAAACAAATTTTATTTTAGTTTCCATTTTATGAATGAAGTTATGATTTCTATCGTACACCTGCAAAAAGCCTATTATGAGTCTGCAATATTAAAGAATTTGAAATCTTTATTTCCAGGACTCCATGTCCGAGCTCCGGGAGCTGGCCTATCCCGGCACCGACGTCCTGATGCTGTGCTTTTCCGTGGTCCGCCCAGAGACCTTCCGGTCCGTGGCCGAGCGGTGGACGCGCGCCGTCGCCAATGTGAACGCACCTTTAGTCCTTGTGGGGACGCAAAGCGACCTCGCCCAGGATTCAAGAGTCCTGCAGACTTTGAGAGTGAGTATACCGAACTATTTCTATAAACTTTTATTTATCTTACTTCGCTTTACATCTTACCAAAATATTATGCATGTTCGCAATAATATTGGTAAATATAAATTAAGAAGCGACGCACACAATCTAACCATAAAATTACAGTGCGCGCATTTAGATTAAGCAAAACGAATAAATCTTTTATGGCAAATGGGGTTAGATTTTACAATAGAATTCCTAAAATCGTAACTGAATTACCACTGGGAAAGTTCAAATCTGTAATAAAACGGGCATTAATTAAGAAAGCTTACTATAAAACGATCGACTATATTAATGACAAGGATGCATGGAGGCAAACTGCACAAGCTCTTTCTAGCGACTACCATAATAACACATAGGTTAATAAAATGATGTATTAGAGATTAAGAAAGTTTAAAAAAAAATGAATGAAAAAAAAATGCGCCGCCGAGTTTCTTGCCAGGTTCTTCTCGAGATGGCTGTAATTTTGCGAGTCTGGCAATAGAATCATTAACTTTCTTGGGGCCCATGTGAATAAACGATTTTGATTTTGAGTTTTTGATCTTGCTTCGTTCGTTATTTATTGGCCTACGCTGCGCATGCCGTGTTCGATTCCAGGTGGGAACACTATATTTTTACCCTAAGGGAAAGTGTTTCTAGTTATAGTTGTAATTGTGTTGATGTGAATGTTTTTCGCACCTACGACAGAAGTCTTCGTAGTAACGGGCTTTGAGTATAAAAGCATTAAAAGCGTTAAAAACAGTAGTTCTTACGCTAGCAAGCTAGCCATGCTCTCACCATTCCACTTAGACATAATTATAACATACACGGATCACACATATAAAGTTTGTGAGTGTGTTTGTAAGTTTGTTACTTTTTCACGCTCAAGTGGACCAATCATGATGAAATTTGGTATGGAGGTACTGACAACCTGGATTAACACATAGGCTACTTTTTATCCCGGAATTCCCGCGGGTCCGGTATTTACGCGGGAAAAACTGCGGGGCGTAGCTAGTCTGACATAATTGGAATCGGTTGGTCGCCGCTCATAATGTAAATAGATAGGTAAGTGAAGTAGATACTACTAGACAGTTAATGAATGGCTCAACTATCGCAACTCCGTGTTAACTATCTTTCATAACATGACGCATGTGCATGACCGTTCTGCATTTAGCTCATTGTGACACACCGTATTTAGGTCTTTCTGAGAACTCGAGTGCCTGTTTAGGTACTCAATAATTGTTGTCTTTCCAATAAATATTTTATAATTTGCGTATAATTTACTAAAATAAAACGTATCACTGCAGAGAGGTAATTTGGACAGTTCTACTAGATGCCATCATTGGTCACAAAACTCCGAATCATTCTACTGCATGCGGGAGTAATGACTGCAGTTTCAGCTTCGCAGTTCATTCCAGGTATACTTACGTGTTGTTATATCACACCTGTGTAATCTTCAATACTAAAAGGTCTACCATCCAAGATAGACACAAGATAAACTTCCATTATCTCTACATAGTATTGAACTGCCCGTTGGCTTAGTTGATTGAGCGTTCGCCTTCTCAGTGTATCGGGTTCGATTCCAGGCGGGAACACAAGTTTTCACAATTATTACACTTTATTTTCGAAAATAATATTTCTAATCCTACTAATATTATAAATTCGAAAGTTTGTTTGTAAGTGTGTAAGTATGTTTGTTCCCTCTTCACGCTTTAACGGCTTAACGGATTTGGATGAAATTTGGAATGTACATAGATTATACCTAGGATTAACACATAGGCTACTTTTTAACTTGATAATAGCGGGCGAAGCCGTGGGGCACGGCTAGTATAATATATAAATTTATCATTCCCTTTGTTATTTTCCAGGCTCGTGGCGAACACGTGGTCTCAGAAGCAGATGCAAAGGCACTGGCGATGAAAATCAACGCGGTCTACGTAGAAACGTCTTCGAAAACGAGGAAACAACTGAAAGACGCCTTCGACGCCGCCATTTTGGCTGGCCTGCCCGTGATACAGGCCAAAAGACCTTTTTGGAAAAAACTGTTTTGTTTATATTAGGTTAATCTATATAGTTAATTAGGACAATGGTAATTTGACTCAGACGCTTTAAATTAAACTCAACTGTGGGTACCTCGGCCTTACTCATTTATATACAGAGGAAAAGAAGGAGGCTTTTGTTGAGTAGCTGACACATCAAGAGCAGAAACCTTGGAACGAAGTTTCGATCATAAATCTTTGACTATTAAGAATACTTACATTAACGTGGCTAGATGAAGCCTAGAGGTAGGTATATTCTATTATAAAAGTCAGGCCAAATGCTTAAAACTAATACTACCTACAATTTAAAAACACTTCATTACGTATCGATGTGTGGTAGGTCTATCCATGTTTATTATTCATTTGGAATATAATTACATAAACTTTATCCAATAAAAATAAAAAAATAACCCAATTGGTTACGCGTTGTTATTAAGGGTTGCGTCTTCTACAGAAGTCGGTTTTTGAAAGAGAAGCCGGTTCTAGAACAACATCCGATCTTTAAAGAAGACACAACTTTAAAACTGTCACAGTAAAAAACTAATGACACGACACAATCAAATATTCTAAATTGGTGGGGTCTAGTAGGAGGTATGATCGCATGCAAAAATTACCTAGATTTCCTTCCATACATTGATGTAACTAAATGTAAGGAAACAAAATTCATTTTCCGCAAGCGATGATCGCTTAAATAATGATTATTTAAGTTGTTAACTGTCAGCCTCGTAACTATTGGTCGAACCACAGAGCATAAAACTCGATTGCATAGAAGCGTTGCTTCTACTCTGTGGGGTCTAAGTCACATGTAATGGTTTACTGAGGCAGTTGTTTTTTGTCTTATTATTTTGTTGTTCTAGTTAAAGTCGCTTTGCTGAAGTTAAGCCTTACCTAGAGAGTATTTTCTTAATGTGTATTTTGGAATCGTTGTTGTACAGTTTAGTTGCTTGTAGAATATAACAGGATAGGAAATTAAAGAGCGTTTTATTTTAATTTTATAAAGTTTTTGCTCCGATCTATATCATACCTTCTAAAGCTTTAAATTATTAAAACGTGTAAGCAGTTATTAAAGAAACGGACTTACGTATCTATTTAATTGAACCATGAAAACATTATTGCCTTTGTTTTTCGAGACTGTCGTGTAAAATATCCATGGCTACGTTTTAAAAAGGTATTGTTACGTAAATATAAGTACCTATTTATAATTTACCTACACTTTGCGTATCTAAAGATACAAACTAGCTATATTATTAAGCACTGATGTTTTATTTAATAAAATGTTATTATATGTATTAGCGTAAAAAATATTTATTTTTTGTTTAACTTCAGAATGGTAACTATTTTTTGATTTGTGACCATCTTAAAAATAAATGTTTATCTACACTTGTGCCTTAAAAATAAAAAGCCTGAATAAACTCGAATACGCATTACAACCAAATTACATATCGTATTTGAAATCTATTGCAAGCAAATTATGGTATAAATATAATACTTAGACAATGTTTATATTCCCATGTTTTTTTATTAAATCCATGATTTTTAAGTGTATATTGGCCGGTTTATATAATCTGTTAAAAAAATATATGAGCACAATATTCAGTATAAAAAAAATACCTATTTGACTTTTACGTAAACTCAAATGACTGCAATATCTACTGGTTACTTGTCTGTGGTTAGCTTACTTAATTTTTATTCAGTCTTCCACATAATATTCACGCACTTGAACCTATTTAAAGCTGGGCAAACACTACTAAAATTTAATAAATACAAATGTGAGACAATCACGTGACGGGAATTGGTTATGTCATTAACAAAAAGTTGATATCAAATTTCGTCAAAAAAAAACTTAACATATTACATGTTTCCACCTTTTTGAGAATTAGTTATCTAATTATAAATATACGTATTAAATATATTTCTTATACTTACATTGATACTGGTTCGTTATGAATTAATAAAGCGTTATTAATAATTATTATTAAAACAAGGACACAATCATTGGTTAGTTAGAAAAGGTAAAAAGGAATGAAACACGGCGATTTAATAAAATTAAATGTAATTTTACAATAGGGTCAGTTATATTTCTATATATTTATATATATCTAGGTACACTAACACTTACAGTTTACTGAGTTCAATTAACTTTGACTGTATCAATAAGTGATAGATATTAGATAATTATTACCTGCATAGCTACTGATTTTGTACATAATTTAAATGAAATATGATTGTTAATTTAGATGTATATAATTTGTATGCTTAATGTATTATTTTGATACTCAACAGGAACTGATAAATAAAATTATACCTATTTTCTCGTAATTAATGTGATTTTTATTTCAATATTTTTTATGGTAATTGAGTGACGAAGCGAACATGACAGGATGTGTAAGCGTCACGCTTGCTTATAAAAATATAATTAATGTGGTAGTGGCAAGGATTTTGTAGCTAAAGTAGGTTTCCTAACGCGATGGGTGATCCATAAAGAGGTCAAATTCTTTAAAAAAAAAAAAAAAAAATATATATATTTATTTATTGATACCTATTGGTTTTTATTCTAACTTTATTATATTGTTTATATTTATCTATTTATATTTTATATGTTGTCTATTATTATAAATATTAGAATGTATATTTGTAACTTATTATTAGTAACTTGTATTGTTATCATATTTCTATGTACACAACAACCTACTCGCTCCTATAAATTATATCCTACTTAAAGGGTTTGCTGGAAGAAAACTCTGTGAAGGGTTAAGCTCGCCTTTGTACATCTTTTGTTATGGCCTTATTGTAAAAAATTTTATCAATGTGTGTACAATAAAGAATATAAGAATATAAGAAAAAATCTAATCAAATCTTTATTCTCGTTTATTCACATGAGCCCCAAAGAGGCACTCATGAAAGTTAATGACTACTGCCAGATTCGCAAAATTACAGCCATCTCCAGAACAACCTAACTCGGCGGCGCATTTTTTCATTATTTTTTTTCAAAATTGTCAAAGCCAAACTATTATACAGCTTACGGCAGTAAATGTTACGACTTGCAATCAATTTATTAAGCTATTGCATAGCTTCTATCGCGGGCCTTGAGCGTGGAGACCTAATCCAGAAATTCCGCAACGAAAAAACCTAACGCCCCCCACGACTTCACAAAAAGTTTTCGGTTACGTTGAGTTGCGAACTCCGTACAGATGCATTCGAATCAGTATCCAATACCAATAGGCTACTGAGTCTTCTAACTATAACATCGAAATAAGCCTATAGGTTTTGACGTTTACGTTTTTAAAGTAAACGTCAAGATCTATATGCTTATTTCGATGTTATAGTTAGAAGACTCGGTAGCCGATTGGTACTGGATACTGAATCGTATGCATAGGTACGGAATTCGCATCAAACCGTAACCGAAAACTTTTTGTGAAGAAAAATAAAAAATGCTATGCAATAGCTTTACCGCGGCAGTCCCCGAGTGCCACACGTCTTTTTTATATTGCTATTTTTTTATTCAATACTAGCCGTGCCCCGCGGCTTCGCCCGCTATTATAAAGTTAAAAAGTAGCCTATGTGTTAATCCTAGGTATAATCTATGTACATTCCAAATTTCATCCAAATCCGTTCAGCCGTTAAAGCGTGAAGAGGGAACAAACATACTTACACACTTACACACAAACTTTCGGATTTATAATATTAGTAGGATAGCCAACTATGCTAGTTAAAAATTTACCTTTTGTCCAGTATTTATAGCTATGACGACCCAGTTGGCGCAGTGGACAGGTGTTCGCCCTCTGCGCCGTGAGTCCTGGGCTCGATTCCCGGTAGGAGCACAAATTCCTTCCCAAGGGATATTTGTGCTTCTGGTTCTGGGTGTAATGTGTGTGTGTGTGATGTGAGTGTTTCCGGCACCCACGATACAAGTCTTTGAACTTAGTGTGGGGCTGTGAGTGTAAATGCGTTTGTTTGTTTGTTTGTTTATCTCAACTGATATCTATGAGATCATATCAGGCAAGGAAGTTCATTCCTTTGCGGTTCGCACAATGAATGAGAATGCAAAACAATTCGTCCGCATTTGTCTGCAAGTGTACCATATAGCGTTGTCGCTTAGCATTTTGTCTGCTCGTCCGAAGATAGAATGCCGGATGGGGGCAGAAATACTTGCAGAACTTCTAAAAAATAAAGTAATTGGCTAGCTTAATGAGTTTATCCCGTATAATTTATTAGTTTATTCTAGGCATTGCCTAAAACATAAAAAAATTGCTTCCAAGTAGTTTGATTTGACAAATGACAGTTGACACTTGACTTGACAGAACACAGCTGTTGCCTTGCCTGTTTCTTGGATTGAATTTTCCGCCAAAATTATATTTTGCATTCTTGTTTGCTGATCTATTAAATACATAATTGTGTTCATAGCATCTAAAATGGCAGAAGAAGACCATTACGAAGACGTAGACATATCGGACATAATAGACGAATCGGAGCATTACTTAAACGGCGAGCCTCTCCCGCTTCACACAGAAGCTATCGACTCGGAAACCCTCAACATATTACAAAACTCGGATATTCTGCTCCCTGAAGACCATATAACTGAAGAGAAGAGACCTCAAGTGCAGAAACCAGAGGTTATACGGTCCACGAGGCTACCAATGGCAAGGATAAAGAATATTATGAAAATGGACCCTGATGTTAATGTGTTATCCGGTGATGCGGTTTTTTTAGTTACAAAAGCAACGGTGAGTTTAATTTTATCTTCGATAGGCTAGTGTTTGATTATCTACTCACTAAAGTATCTCACCCGATAGTGATAATTGTCAGTTGTTGAACTGCCCGTTGGCTTAGTTGGGTGGCGTTCGCCTTCTAAGTAGGGGTATCGGGTTCGATTCCCGGCGGAAACACAAGTTTTCTCCCCATGGAAAATTTATGTTTCTGGTTCTGGTTGTGATTGTGTGTGTGATGTGAATGTTTTCGGCACCCACGACACAAGTCATCGAACTTAGTGTGGGGCTGTGAGTGTGAAAGCGTTTATGTTTATGTTAGTTATCTGTAGCAGTTATAGCAAAGTTTGTCTTGATAATCATAATGATGAAATGCAATGAAATTTATTTACAAACACTTCTTAGTATTTTATATGTTGAGGTCTCCTATTTAAAGAATCCTATTTACTTGAACTATAGTTGATAAAAATGTCTTCTTGTTCCAGGAATTATTTTTGGAAACAATAGCAAAGGAGACATTTGCCTACACATCCTCGAATAAAAGGAAAACTATAGCAAAGAAAGACTTTGATGTAGTAGTGAACAAAGTTGACTGTTTATGTTTCTTGGAGGGAGCTATGGACTTTTGAATTAGTGGTACTAACTGGGACATAACTGGGGAGCACCTGGCCGGCTGACATCCTCCCAGAAGAAGAGTGTTGTATACACTCAAAACTGGTCACAGTATTTTTGACAAAATTGACACAGTTAATAGCCTGGTTCGCACTACCATGAATAGCAATCACAATAGTTTTCATAAGCTTTGGAATTGTGATTTGTTTGAAAAACATAGTTCTGCTAAAATTTATGTACTACTTGGCTAGGTTCATAGAAGTTCAAAATCGTTTATTCACATAGACCCCAAAGCGGCAATCATGAAAGTTGTGACAAAAGATTCTACCAGAAAATTTGCAAGATACTTGGTGGTGTTTTTTTTCATAAATTAATTTTTCAAACAATCTTTAATGAATAATATATGAATTAACCTAGGTATACTTAATTGGTGTGAGGGCAATTTTCCGCAATTATGTGCTAGTCCAGCCACCCCATGTCGGCAAAGAAGGCCAGCAGCATTTTAATGCTAGCGCAGGCCTCATGCATCTTTGACAGGAGCCAAGGACGGTCCTCTGCTGATTTGCCACGCTTCTGCTCTCGGCGCAGAGAGACCATTTTCTCTCACAGCTACGCGGCCGTTTCCTTAGCCTCCATGCAGCCTCTGCACAGGGGACTGTTGGTAACACCTATTGTGCGAGTGTTTGTTTAGTGAGCAGTGGTGCATAACTATTTCATGATTTGTTGGAGTTTCTCCTGTAGTAGGTTGATCGGTTTTCGGAAGTATCTGGGATTTAAATCTGGGAATGCTTCCTTAGACTAAAAAGGATAAACCACGTTGCCACTGTACTGTATAGATAAAAGTGGCTAGGCCTCCCGTTTTGGAGGAAATCCTTTATTTAATCCCACCTCACACGATACCACGCACAGCAACATGGGTTATCACCCCTCGCCTGTCATCTCTCAAAAGTTGGCAGGCCCATGAGAACTGACCACTTTATTCTCGTGTTGGGTTAGGAAGGATTGGGGAATTGCAGATGCAATGAGGTCTGATCCCTCATGGAACAGATGTTCCATGAGGGATCAGACCTATAACAAGATGGCACCACATAAAGTATGAACCACTTGGACTCGTTATGGATCTCTATATGACGTGCCCTCTTTTCTATAACCTTTTATTTACCAAGCTAGTGTCAGCTCAGGACAGCCAAAAAATACCATGCTGGCATTACCTAACCCTCCACCTTCCCGCCTCCTCCCAGAGGGTTTTAGTGAGTGAAAATCTCACATAACTTGGTTACTTCCTAAAAGTAGCTTTTTCTTTTTAAAAGGTTTCCCCCATCTAAATAGAAAAAAAGGCCTAGTATTGTTCACATGGATAGCAGAACATAATATTTAAGAATATTTTTTCTGTATTAGTTTTATGTATATTATTAGGTTCTTAAGATAAGGTGTATTTTTGTATGTAAATAAAATGTAATAAATATTTGCAATTAGTTTTTAATTTTGATCCATAACAAAAAACAAGTTATAATCTCAATAGTTTTCTTTAACAGCAACCCCAAACGGACTGCAATACGATAGCGCAGTTGGCAGACACAGGAATTTTGTTTTTGAGTGTGAAAGAGCTGAAACAAAAACAAAATATTATAATACATCTTTATATAAAAAAAAACCGCTTAATAAAATAAGCTCTTCTTCGCTATAGAGGCTTCACACTAGCTTCACACACATTAAAATGAAAATACGGAAGACTTATTTGTGGTAAAATATATGTCTATCTCATCACTAGACCCAAGTGGGTCAATCACCCGTGATTTGGTCAATAATAACACATTTAAGTATCTATGACGCAGGCGCAGTGGTACAGGTCTCCGCCCTCTGCGCCGTGGGTCCTGGGGAAGGAACTTGTGCTCCTGCCGGGAATCGAACTCCCAGCAGGAGCACAAGTTCCTTCCCAAGGGATATTTGAGCTTCTGGTTCTAGGTGTATTTGTGTGTGTGATATGTAAATGTTTCCGGCACCCACGATACAAGTATTTGAACTTAGTGTGGGGCTCTGAGTGTGAATGCGTTTGTTTTGTTTATGAGAGGGTAGTTACAAAAAGCAGTCTGCAATTGCTTAACAGGCCTAGAGCTTCAGTGTCGAGTTATTAATGCGTTATTGCGAGTATATAATAACATTCACAATAAAACTGTTTTGAGTTGACGACCTAGAGCTAACCCACGCTTCATAAAGAAGCTGGGTTTCTAGTTCTAAGAATACTTTTTTATCTCTGATAGGCAAGCGTTTGACCACTATCTCACCTGTTGGTATGTGGTGTGATCGAGAGTGGTAAATACGATAATCCTGGAATGTATGTACTTGTATTACAAATCGTAGCTGCTGGGTGCTTTATTGTATTTATTCTGCTGGGTGCTTTATTTTTTTCGGGACAACCGCCACATTGATGTGGACTGGCCCCAAATAAATATACAATAAGTAAGTCCGTAGCTCGACGTATTTTGGATTTTTATTCTATTGTTCTTAGACCACAGTTCGATATGTTAAGATGGCTGTAAGCGCGAAACACGCGTGAATAAATAAGTTCTATAATGGTGTGGTTTGGGTAGTTGCCGCCAGAGGAAAATTCACAAGACATCCCAACAGGCGGTCAGTGCAGGCCTTATCTATGACCCCATGACAAATTAGAAAATGAATCAAATACTTTTATCATGCAGTACTTACTACTTTGCAAGTTTACAGTCGACACCCGAAGCGATCACCACTAAGAGGTTTGGCAGCAGTTTGTCATTGGAGAGGTCCACCTTTTCATCGGTGTCTGATAAGTTTATGATGCCTACGACGGCAGGCATGTGCGGCAGTAATCTGTAATAATAATAGAAATATAAAGCACATTTTATGAAATTGAGGTTTATTTCTGCTTTCTGATTATTGAGTTGTGATATTTTAGCAGGAGTGTGATGTCCCCTGTCCCAGCAGCATAGTTTGATGATTAGATAATTTATTTATTTAATTTTAAACTTACCTAAGCATACTTACATACCATAATATTTTAAATTATTCTAAAGTGAGTAGGTAAAGAAGGAAGGTACAGTAATCTTCTTGGCCGTGCGAGGTCATACCTGTGTACACACCATACAACCACCAAGCTTCTATTCCAGTTTTTGTTTATAAATATCTTTATTACTCATAACAATTAAACTAATTTAACACAAATATAATAACCATGTTAAAACTATCATAATACTAAAATTTATTTTATACAGACTATGGCGTCTTCTATTCCAGTGCACATGTATTATTATACTAAGTACAGTAACTTCGTTCGAATTAAAGAGAATTACGTTTCTAAATATTGTGCAGTTCATAAACCAAACAATACCGATACATGTGGTGGTTATCAGTATTAGAAATGAACATTTAATTGAAGACATTGGACAATGCATGATATAGACATACCAGCTAATACTGCTCGTCTAACCAAATGCATAGTTATTACCTTAAAGTATGTACAGTTCATACCTTTTCACCACAAGAATATTTTCGGACAGAGCTTTGGTCGATAACTCGCCATAACGGACTGCTGGGAATTTCTTGATACGAACGATGTCTTTATAGAACTGAAAATAACAAGTGTGGTTAAGTAACATTGTTCAGTACAATACGGTCAATTGAAGTGAGGACTTAGAAAGGGGTCTCTCCACCAAAGATTATAAAAACAGTTATAGCAGATGAGGTTACGTTACAAGCTTTTATTTAGTTTCACTTGCCCCTTATCTGTCGGTCTGTAACCAAATCTTGCAAGCTAAATTAGACCCACTTCCCGATGTCCGATTGGACTCAAATTTGGTGTACGTATGTATCTTTGGTGACAAAACAACGATATGGTACTATGACTCTGATGATGGAGACGGAAGATGGCCACAGGAACTTCTGAACTAAACAAAATAAACGCATCGAGTTTGGTCTCGTTTGATTCGTCTTGACAAGTACTCTGGTAACTTTAACATATATATTTGTACAGCTTGAAACATCGTAATATTCGAGTACCAGAACAGGTACATAAAATTATTTCGAGGGATAGAAATGGTCATACAAGGACGTCAATAATTTTAATTCACTTACATTGTAGTGACTCTTCCTCATGGCCTGCTCCGCTGCTAAGTTGACCGTCTGGTAGTTATCAGCGACAGGTAGCCATGTGGCTCCGTCAGTGGTGGAGAAGCCGGCGTTTTTAGAAGAGTCCCAGTGGTAGGGGGTGCGGGCGGGGTCGCGGGAGCTCTTGTAGTAGTTAATGGGGTCGTCAGTGTTGCAAGCTTGGGGGTCTTTGGTATCCTCCCAGGACACGTAGCCGTCGGTCATGCCGAGCTCTTCACCCTACAAAATATATATTTTTTTATGCTGTATAGACAAACAATTGACAGCCATATCACCTGATGCGGCCGAAGATGTGACGTGTTTGTCTAGAAGATACCTAAACCTACCTATTCACTCATGACTTGAAGACTCCCAAATTATACCCCTCAGGGAACAAAGACGCAGGTGAATACACATGATTATTACATGTGTATAAGATATTAAAATTGGTTTGTTGGGTGCTCGTTCATCTTTAATCCGCTGGTGTCGGTTTCGATTCCTGGTAGAATTTAGTTTTCTCCGTGAGGGAAGTTAGTGTTTCTGGTTTTGTGTGTGATTGTGTGGTCTAACATTGCAGTAAGCTACACGTTGTGTTGATAACGTTCACCCAAATCAATGGATTTTATTTTTATAGCACTAGCCATGCTAGGCAGAACTTAAGTAGTAAATTAAGATAAGAAAAATTATCGGTTGTGGCGGGTATTGAACCCGCGGCTATAGGATCTCATGCCTTTAACCGCCGAGCTACTCAAGCCCTGCCCGAAACAACGAAATTACCCTTTTCCTTATTATTAAAGTGTTATATGTTACTTGATAGGTGATGGCGAGGCCGGGCAGCATGAGTGCCAACATGTTCATGGCGTCCACGCGGCCGACGCCGTGCCTTGTCGCGAGCCGGCTCTGGTCGTGGTTTCCATTCTGAAAACATTCAATAATACACACTGTAACCATTATTATCTTCTAAATAAAAAATAATTGCCGCATATATGAAAGATTGTCCCTTGAGAAAGGATCGACCGATTTTTTTTTGTGTTCATAATACGTGGGACGGCCAAGCAGACATCGTCCGCTAGGCCGCCTTAACCGTTGGAGAGCCGAATTTCTTGCCAGGTTCTTCTCGTGATGTGTAATTTTGTGAACCTGGCAGTAGAGTCATTAACTTTCATGAGTGCCTCTTTGGGGCCCATGTGAATAAACAATGTTGATTTAGAGATGAAGTGGACAACAAACTTACAAACAAACGGATTCACATTCACAGCCCCATACTAAGTTCAAAGGCTTGTATTGTAGGTGCCGGATACAATTACATAACACACACAATTACCCCTAGAACCAGAAGCACAAATCTCTCTTGAAAAGGAAAATTGTGTTCATGCCAGGAATCGAACCCAGGACCCTGGCACAGAGGCCAGAGACTTGCCTACCGCGCTAATTGGGTCGTCAAGGACTTGCGGCAGCTCCAAGCCACAACCTGGGAAGAGGTGGCGCAAGACCGTCTGAAGTGGCGGATCTAATGTTAACAAACTTCCCTGAGCACAGCAGTTTATGTATATATATATATATATATATATATATATGTTATATATTTTTTATTACTATGTATAATCTTAAGTATTTTGTATTTATGTACATTACAATTCGATATAAATTTCATTTACATTTTTTTTTTATCCCTGATTGATGCACGCCTCATGTCATTTCATTATCCACCGCTGGATGACTGGTAGAGAATGCTTTTAGCATTAAGTCCTCCTTTGGTACACTTTTTACTGTGCAATAAAGTATTAAATAAATAAGTATCAGAGGCTAATACTCATTTTGGGTCACTGCGCCGTTCGAGTAAGTCGGGTAAATAGTAGATATACTGACCACCCAGTTGGCAGTTTTCCCGCTAGGCATGTACGTCATCCACTTGTCTATGACTTGCTTCATGTCCTGTGCGGTAGACTGGCTGTTCAGCTGCCCGAGGTATAGGAAGTTGAATGGTATGGAACCTTCCCTGCCTTCGGTGCCGTAGTACCTAAAACGAAATTACATTATAAAATGTAATGTTTGGCTATATAAAAGATCTCTTCAGAGACAGGTCTATAGCATACTAGACCTGTTATAAAAATCACAAAAAATACTATAAGTAAGAAAAATTTCGTTCCTTGAGACAGGGTTTAGATAGCTCAGCGTTTAACTTTAGAGCTATTGCTGGAAAAGACGGCCATTGCCGCTGGTTTGAACCTGCTCCGAGCGATTTACATTTGCTATATTTACTACTTTAGTTCTGCCTAGCATGGCAATGCTATAAAAAATCAACTGTTAGAGTTTTGGAATCAAGTTTATCAACTTTGTATGATTTGCCTACACTAATGCACGTTCCCTAACGATTAACGGTTGAGAGCTGCTTCCTAAAATCATGACTAATGTGTAGGTCATAAATCCTATAATGTGTAACTTAAATAAAAAAAAACAGACATTTTTCTATCCTTCCATCGAAATGATTGATTTTACTTTAGATTTTTCGTTGAATTCTTATGCCGTACATATATATACGAATAGTTATATTTGTGGAGTAGAAAACCGCAGCCTACTCTTAATAATCCACCTTAATTATACATTAACACACAAAGAATCACAAGTTTGGAAAACTTGTTACTGGGTATATGTGTAGGTTTGTGAAGCCAAATTTGAAAAAAAGTGTTGGTGAATGATATGAAATCGGAATCGCTATATTGTGCGACCAATAATGCACGGCCTGATAATGTACGGCCAATATTTCGCAACCAGTATTCCGTGACATGGACGATATTGTAAAGCCAATAATTCGCAGCCAGGAAAACGCAACCATTATTAAAATTTAATGTACACAAAATATCAGGTCGTGCAATACTGGCCGTACAATACAGGTCGAAAAATATTGGCACGAGCTGATAATGTACAGCCAATAATGCACGGCCGATAATTCATGTACATACAAATGTCAAAGTTAAAGCCTGTTTAAAGTTTTCATTCAAACTGTATATATTCGAAAGGAAAGCGTAAGAATTTATTGTTCATTTTTATTTCATATTTTTTTCTTTAAAAAGCTTAGTTTAATATAAGTTTTAAAAACTTTGTTTTTCGCAGTTCAAACCTAACCTAACCTATAATAGCAACCACTTTTATAAACACCACAGAGAAGCAAATGTTCATAGGTTAGAACTTTTTAATAGTCTGTGCCAACTCTTCTTAGGAACTCACCTAAACAAACGAGGCATCGCATAGAGAGTATATGTTTGTCTATGGTTGGCTTCCAATTATTGGCTGTGCAATTCTGGCCGTACAATATCGACACGGAGTGATTTTGCACAGCCAATATTGCACGCAAAGTATTGCACACCCTGATATTTGGAAGCCATATTCTTGAATTATTTGCTACATTATCGATACGGACCGATTTTTTACAGGCGACCCGGAAGTGCTCGGCCTGATATTTCGAATCCGTCTACATGAATTATCATGGAGGGCATTATTGGCTGTACAAAATCGGGCTGCGAAATATCGGGTCGTACATTATTGTCTCCCTAAAATCGACGACGCTAAAACAAGCAAATTAAACCTTACTTTGTGATGGACACTTGAGTATGTGATAGGTATTTTAACTTGACCGATTCTTATGTTATTATTAAAAGCCGAGTAAATAACTATATTTGTACAATTGTTTTACCTGATCATGAGTGGCAGATCAGCATAAGCCTCGGTCATCATAACTTTAGATTCTCCGTCCCTTTCGGTGAACTCATCCAGAAGGTCTCGCCACGAGAACACTACATCGTAAGTCTCGTCCTGATCCTTTGTGTAGATGTGAGACAGATAGCTGTAGTCATCGGGACCGGCTGACGTATCATCTGCGAAAGGAGGTACAGTCAGCAAATAAAGTAGTTGAAGTTGCTAGTATTTTTTATATGTAGCATATAAAAATACTAGGCAGACATTTAAACTTATAAGCGAGACCGCTATATGGACATTACACAAATGCAGGCGAAGCTTTTGCTGCCACATTCATTATGCGAATCGCAAAGGAATGAAACTCCTTGCCCAAGTCGGTGTTTCCTGATGAGTACAGTCAATTATCTTCTAGGCAAGCTTGCTCCATCGTCGACCACATCGTCGCTTTCCATCAGGTGAGATTGAGGTCAAAAGTTTGCCTAATATAAAAAAAAACACCACTATCTCACCTCATGGAAAGTGGAAATTGAAGACTTGCAGATTATACTAACGGGCAGTTCAATTATGTATGTTTAGCTATTTTGATAGTCTGGACATTACTTTCGCCTCGACAGCTGCTTTCGTCTGCGTCAATTTTATTTAATATTTTTACTTTTGACGCATGGCAATCACTCACACGCCTCATTTTCGATTGCTGGATGGCGGGGAATTTGTAGTTATGATAAATGCATGAACAAAAAGAAGTCAAGCAAAAAAAACTAAGTTCCTCCGTGACTAATCTTGTCTCGTGATAATTCATTGTAAAAATCTACCCTCAGCTGGGTCAAGCCCCTCCCAAACGACAATCCTGAATCCACCACTGGAAGTAGTTGAGTAACGTTACCGGATAGTGGTTCGTCGGGATATTTCCCTGCATGGAGAGAAGCGTCGACCTCGTACATCATATTGATGGCGTCCACCCGGAATCCAGATACTCCCTTCTCCAGCCAGAAACTGAGCACGTCCTGTCAATAACAATAACGTCAGTCCCTGTTCACTACCTCCACATAAGTCCCTTTGAATTATTATTATTTTTTATAATGCTTTCACACTCACAGCCACATTCTAAGTTGGATGAGTTATGTCGTGGTTGCTGGAAATATTCACATCACACACACAATCACACCCAGAACCAGAAACACAAATTTTCCTTGTGGAGAAAACTTTTTCCCTGGGAATCGAACCCGATACCCCTGCTTAGAAGGCAATCGCGCACCTAACTAAGCTAATGGAGAGTTCAACCTAAATGGGTGTAATGTGTGTGTGTGATGTGAATGTTTCCGGCACCCACGATACAAGTCTTTGTACTTAGTGTGGGGCTGTGAGTGTGAATACGTTTGGTTTTTTTTTAATAAATGTTTTTTTTTAGAGATTAAGAATAAGTTGAACTTCTCGTTTCCGGCACCCACGACACAAGTCATCGAACTTAGTTCGGGGCTGTGAGTGTGAAAGCGTTTATGTTATTTTTTAATAAATGTTTTTTTTTATAGATTAAGAATAAGTTGAACTGCTCGTTTCCGGCACCCACGACAAGTCATCGAACTTAGTTTGGGGCTGTGAGTGTGAAAGCGTTGATGATATTTGTACTTATATGAAATAATATAATGTTCACTATCGTACCTTCATCTCTTGCTGCACCCGCGCACTGCGGTAGTTGAGGTCAGGTTGTCCGATGACGAACTGATGCAGGTAGTACTGACCGCGTTCTTCGTTGTACTCCCACGCACTTTTACGGAAAATGCTGATCTGAACACCAAATGTTAATTAACATTAAGCCTAAGGATAAGTCTTGCTATACAGCGTGGTAGTGCAGTAAGAATTTTGGGCAGTTTACCGCACTTTAGAGTAAATAATTAAACGCAAGCAAAGCTTAAAAAACCGACTTCACCCCTTTCTCTTCGGAACCTTGATCAGATTTAATGTATTAAACACGCATTATTGACAATAACTCAAAAACTACTGATCAGATCTTGAACAAATTTTAATGGGACCAATAGGAAAACAAAAGCTTTCAAACTAAAAAAAAAACAAAATCAGTTCACGTGGAAAGCAACTATCTATCTAGTTACGAATCAGTAAAGAAAAAATCTTCTTTCATAGCTAGTTATAAAAAATATAGATGGAGCAAATGTAAATGGAGCAAGGGGAAAGAAGTTATGAGGTAACAAACATTAAAAAAAATAAAGTCGAATTGAGTATCTCCTCCTTTTTTACTTCACAAAAAAGTAGAAGGTAGGAAATCGTCTAACCATCTTTATCCTTTTTATAACTTAAATAATTATTTTGTTAACTTGGACATGTTTATTAAAAAAAACCAAACGAACGCATTCACACAAAAAAATAAAAGCTTCATAAAAGATGATTATACAACCTATTAACATTAAAATTACATTTAATCGAAATAAAATAGTAAAAAGAAAAGCACAAAAACAGCGCTTAGGTTTTCTTGTTAATATTCCTACGAGAAGCATAATATATGTATTTCCCTACTAGCAACCAATAAATTAAATTGTATCTACATGAACTTCGTAAGACGAGGAAATGGATAATTTTGATATTGAATGCTTCAAAAAGCAATCTAAATATAGGCCAGTATGTTTGAAGATTTTCAACTAAAAAAATTTAGGAACTAATTATAATTTATTTTATCTATTAACAAAATCCACAGACCTTAATTAGCAGTGTGGTAAATTTAAATTTAATTAATGTTACGTGAATGCTATCGGGAACTTTTTGTAAAGCTAACAAAGGCCAATATTGTTTTCCGTGTTTTCATTTCTCCGTTGTATTACGAAAACTACCTTTTATCCCAATACAAAATTGCTTATGACATTTAGGGATAGTGTAGCTATCTATTAGTGCATTTTCAGAATCAGATCAGTAGTTTCAGAGATTACCTTTACAAACAAACTTTAGCTCTTTATAATATTGGTATAAAAGAATAGATACCTAGTTATGTATCCTCCTTGCTTTTCTGTATTAGGTTAGAGATGACTTGTTCAGCACACCCGATCCAATTCTCAGTAGAGCTGAGTAAGAACTCTAGTTATGTTAACGTAGCATTTAAGTCTTTGTGTGAAGAACTAGATATAAGTATTTCATTAATATTAAAGCCTCCAAATCGGCTACACGTAGTTCATTTAGAATTCATTCGATTTTAAAAAGTAAATTAGAAGTTGCCAAAGTTTAACTACCTTGTCTTCTGCCCTGTTGGTGAGTTATTGAAGGGACACTAGTCTTCTTTTATTATCTAGGATTCTTACCCAATTGTTTGGCGGCTGCCGGTTACCCTGGTCGTCAGTGACGCCATCGGCCCAGATGTAGTAGTCCTCATAGCCCTCCTCCCTGCGAGCGGACTTGACAAACCACTCGCTCTCGTTACTGGTGTGGTTAGGAACGTAGTCTAGAACCACTCGCAAGCCTGACCAACAAACAATGTATTAAAACAATCGGTACTATATTTAATCTAAGAGTCTTAATATGGGAAACACCCCGCGCGGCCAGGGCGCTGTTAAGAGAAAATGTATGTCGTCTAACGAATGAAATATACATGGCGTCGCAGGCGCGCGGCCGAGCGGCGGGCGTGTGCCTGCGACGACGCTTCCACCCAAGCTGCCGACGTTTTGTATAGACTTTAGTGTAACAGAATATATTAAGGCGACTTGGTATCGAGTTGGCGGACTGGAGCCAAACTGTAGCCTTGTAGAATTGCCTGCATAGTCAGCGTGCGCGCTTTCATATATTTTTTAAATTAATCTTACCCTTTTACTAAATAATTGAGTTCACAACGAGGTTGTTGGGGTTACACCCAATATTTTTTGTAAAAAATTTCTTTTATAGAAACAGAATAAAGCTAATTCATTCCACTGGCGGGAACGGGAAATTTGGTGTTTTTAGTAAAGTTAATTTTTTTTTTCTATAGAGCCAAATTTATTCAATCGTGTATCGCTGAACATATCCGATTAAAATATTTTGTGAACATTTATTACACATAAAAATGCTGTTAATCGACCATTTTTAAAGGTCAAATCTTTAATATTCGTGAGGATGAATCGTCCAATTTGGAGCTTACTTAACCTTAAGCGGACAGAGCGCGCGTATTTGTATTATTGGCGACTAGGACGCAGGAGCAGCAGCCGAAGGGCTCGTACAGGGTGAGCGGCGGGGCGCGCGCCCTGGCCGCTTTTTATATCAAGTCCCTAAGGTCTCTGTTGGTTGATTTTGTTTTTATAGCATTTGCCATGCTAGGCAGAACTATAGTAGTAAATTTCGAAGAAAGTATCGCTTGAGGCGGGGATTGAAATTTATGGCCGCGGGTTCAATCCCCGCCTCAAGCGATAATTTTTCCTTTATAATTTATAGTGATTTTATAAGAAGACAAGTTTAAATTACTTGCAAGTAGAAGTATTTTGCATGTTGTTGAGGTGTGTTAGTGTTTACGCTTTAAGTGGGAAGTCATTATAATAATCTTCCACACTTATTTCTAATGATAATACGCCTACAGCACGTGATGTGTTTATTACCAAGTGCAGAACAATTTTGTTTAATAGTCGGCACGTTATTATCACTTTATTCGTTATGGAAACCGAATTATACCTAAGTAATATTTCTGTTTGCGTCTATTTCGCCCTCGACCGGCTGGATGGATTTCGACAGGTAAGGTATCGCTATATTCGTCTTAAAAATGAAGTGTCCTTTAGGTGTTCCAAGAAAAAACAAAATTTTGGATTTTTGGCCCGAAATAGTAAAACGTTAATAAATAATTAACCAAACCTACCGATGAGGGTATCAACCGTACTTATTCCAATAAATAATTGAATTTAACCAAAATGAAGGAAATTAAAAGGTGATTACATAAAATGGCTTATTCCCAGAGGTCCACGATTCTATTGTTCTTTATTTCCGAATGAAAAATATTAATTTAATTTTAAATTTACTTCGATGAATTCCCAATAGATTCCCATAAGATTTAACTAATGTACAGTCAGTGAAAACAAAACAAGAGCGTATTTCATTAGTTAGTGCTCCTTCATTACATAGGTACATACATAAAAAGTATAATATAAAAATAAATAAATATAAATCACTAAAAATGGTGTTCCGCTAGCTATCCTCGAGAGATAGACAATCTAGGCCTAGCGTGTTTACCATCCTCGACCACATAGAATTCGATAAAATTTAAATGGGACCACCTTTAATCTACCAAACAAAAAAAAACATCAATATCGATTCATAATTGAACGAACTGCCCGTTGGCTAAGTTGGGTGAGCGTTCGCCTTCTAAGCAGGGGTATCGGGTTCGATTCCCGGCGGGAACACAAGTTTTCTCCCCAAGGAAAATTTGTGTTTCTGGTTCTGGTTGTGATTGTGTCTGTGATGTGTATGTTTCCGGCACCCACGACACAAGTCATTGAACTTAGTGTGGGGCTGTGAGTGTGAAAGCGTTTATGTTTATGTTATGTTATGTCTATAATTGGCGAAATTATCACGTAACATACATAAACAAAACATACAATCGAATTGAGAACCTCCTTTTTTGAAGTCAGTTGAAAAAAGATAGAATATTCCAGTATATTAAATCACAACCACTTACCGAGACCTTTAGCTTCTGTCATAAGGTTGTCAAAGTCATCCATAGTGCCGTACTCCGGTGCTATCTTCTTGTAGTCGGCGATATCGTATCCGAAGTCGTACATGGGGGACAGATAAATTGGGGACAGCCATACCGCGTCGACGCCGGTGTCGCGGAGGTATCCAAGCTTTGAGGTGATGCCTGGAAAGTTTATTAGATCTTTAGATTATCTGGTGAACTACTGTAACTATCTATATGATTTATACTATACCTGTTCTATACACATCCATATTTGAAGCATATTCATACATACAACTAAATATGGATTTTAATGTTAAAACTATAGTGAGTATTACACATTATGTTTCAATGTTATATGCGGCTTAAAACACGAAAATGTCGACTTACTTTGTAGTCGACTAGTTTCGGACAAACCGACCGGAGCCGCACGCCTCCGCGTATCGCGCGTCTGACTCGTCCTGATGAAGGACAACTAATTTGTCCGAAACTAGTCTACTACAAAGCAAGTCGAAATTTTCTTATTTTAAGCCGAATATAACATTGAAACATAAATATGGATTCTTCAAGTTTTTGTGAGTGTATGATGTTTAAAACCTTTACGTGACCCGAGGTTTCAAAGTAATCATTTAAGATTGTTTGAAGAAAAAAAAGGAAAATTGCTTCGCCGCGCTTCTTGTCAGGTTCTTCTCGAGATGGCTGTTATTTTGCGAATCTGGCAGTTAAATCATTAACTTTCATGAGTACCTCTTTAGGGCTCATGTGAATAAACGATTTTGATTTTATTTGAACGGTTGGGCGAATTTAGATGAAATCTAGAATACAGCAAGAACCAATTTGAGAGAATTATACAAGTTAACTAATTAAGTGTTAATCCTGGGTGTAAGCTATGCACATTCCAGTCGTTACGGCGTGAAGAGGAAACGAACATACTTACACGCAAATTTTCGCATTTATGATGTGTGTATGCTAATATCCGACCACTATCTAGCATAAAATGTGTCAGAGGCTAGCATATTTTTCATACAAAAAAACATACTAACAAACACTCACGAAGTTCCAGTACTAACGTCGAAGATTTAAGGCTCTTAATAGGAAAGCACCAAATTCAAACAAAAAAATCATCAAAATCGGTTCACGTGGAAAGAATGTATGATGTAACACACTAAAATACAGTCGAATTGAGTACCTCCTCCTTTTTTGTGAATTCGGTAAAAGCTCAAGAGCTTTAAATAGAATTATTGTGGAAAGCGACATCTTTAAAGAGCGTATATTAAAAAGTGATATCAAGTAAATAAAAGCTGTCTCACCATTCAGATCTCCTATACCATCTCCATCGCTGTCTTTAAAAGACCGCGGGTAGATCTGGTAGATGACCGCACTCTCCCACCACTTGTCGTCCGCGCAGCAACTGGCAACAGTCGCCGCGACTATCGCCACTAGTAGCAACAAACGCATCGCTGTTTCTGTTTAAACGGACTAGAGAAGGTTCATTTAACCGTGAGCCTGTAAGAAGTATGTAAAGCAGGGTTTAATAATAATAATAATAATAAACATTTATTGACATAAGTTTTTACATAAAATTTTATGAATCCATAGGCTCCTGAACTAGTGTTAGAACACTGTGTTTCAGGTGCCAGTGGCTTCTCCCAATAATAAGTCTTATTATATCTTATTACGTCACAAATGTATAAATAATTAATGTACCTAACATTAATTTTGCGTAAACAATATTTATTAATAGGTTGTGGGTGTGGGTGTGTGTGAGGGAAATGTATGTGTGTATGTGCGTGTGTGTAGTGTTGGTTGTGTGTGTGTATGTGTGTGTATATTTGTGTGTATGTGTGTGTGCGTGTATGTATGTGAATATAACGGTGTACTAGCGCTTTTAGATTTTAATATTAAACATATTTTCAACATCTTCGTATTCAAATTGTTTTAACCAATTTAATATTATTTGTTTTACCTCATTATTTGATTTGTTTTTTATTTGTAATTCCTTATTTAATTTGTTATATATGTGGGGGACTATAAAATCAAATTGTTTTTGTGCGAATCTTGATTTTACGGATGGAATAGGACAGCGGTCGATTCTTTTATTGGAAGTTGGTAGTGTAGGTACGACTTTTTTATGGTACCTGCGTAACCTTTCATATATAAATATTTTTCTTACACTCAACACATTTGATTTATTATAGACGTCAGCAGTTGGATGCCTAAATGGTAAATATAGTAAAACTTTAAGGGCAGCGCGCTGTGCACGTTCAATAGATATAAGGTGAGTTTTAGCTGCGCTCCCCCATGCGCATACACAATACCTAATGAGGCACTCACCAAGCGCTTGATAGATTTGAATGGCTAATTTGCTATCAACTACAGATCTGAGGTTTTTAAATGCATATATAAGTTTTCTAGTCCTTGATGCTAAAGTTGAAATATGAACGCTCCACTTAAGTTTATCGTCGATTATGACGCCTAAGTATCTAATTGATGGGACCCTACTTAGTGATGTGCAGTTGCAGCCATGGCTTTGAAATCGTTTTGTGCGGTTGCAAGGAAAGGTATGAATTTTTATATCTATACTCGTTCCTGGGTCACCGACTTGTGTCTTACTGTAGCACATATATTTAGTTTTGCTAGTGTTGAGTGTAAGAAGACTATCTTCTAACCAGACAGTGACAGTAGAAATACAATATTCTGCTAAACTTGCGACCCTAGGCCAAGTCTTTTCATGGAGCAAAAGTACAGTGTCGTCCGCAAACATGATTAGGTCTAATCCAGGTAGTACAATTTTACACAGGTCATTGATGTAAATTAAAAAGAGGGTAGGACCTAACGTACTACCTTGTGGTACCCCATAGCTACAGACTGCACTCTCACTCTCATGCTCTTCAACTTTGACTAGCTGTGTTCTTCCGATTAAATAGGATCTAAACCAGTCAAGGGCGACACCTCTTATCCCTACGTTCTCTAGACGTGTTAAAAGAATAGGGATAGATACGGTGTCAAACGCCTTTTGTAGGTCTAGATATATACCTAAGCACTTGTCTCCCCCATCAAGATAGCTAGTGATCAGAGTAGTCAACTTCATGACCGCGTCTTCTGTGGATTTGCCCTCCCGAAAGCCATACTGGTTTTCATTTAGATGATTATATTTTTCGAGATAAAATGTCACTCTTTTTTTGACCAGCTTTTCGAGAACTTTCGAAAGAGTAGAGAGAAGAGAAATAGGTCTGTAATTAGAAGGAGTACTCCTATCACCAGCTTTAAAAATGGGACAAACAATAGCTCTTTTTAACACTGAGGGGAATACGCCCTTATCCATACTTAAATTTGATAAATATGCTATAGGTTCTGCAAGGCAATGCACAAAGCCTTTGAGTATTTTTGCGGTTATTTTATCCCAACCTGGTGCACTGTGTGATTTTAGGCCAAAAATTATACTTTTTATTTCGTACGGATCAGTTGGAACAAAGCTAATGGAATTGACTGGTGGAGAACGGGCTTGAGCATTTGTAGCAAGTTGCTTTTCAGAAACATTCATATTGTTTAGTGATTCGTTAGCGAGGTCTTTTCCTACTGATGTAAAATATGTGTTAACTAGATTTAACGACTGGGTAGAGTTTGGGGTTATGTTTAACAATTCCCGAGAAGGCACATTAGTGTTTTTCATATTACTAACTTCTTTAACTATTTTCCACGTTTCTTTTATATTCCTTTTATTTTTAAGTAATTTGTGTTTATAGTATTCTATTTTTAAATTCTTAATAATTTTATTACAAACATTTCTATATTTAATATATTTAGTTTTAAGTTCTTCATTTTTTGGCGATTTATTTGTTTTCATGTGTAATTTATCTCTCTTTCTAATGCACTTTACTACGCCTTTGGTTATCCAAGGTTTCAGTGGCTGGTTACGTTTTGGAATAGTCTTAATTTGCGTATTATTGTTGATAATTGTTAACATTTTAGTAGTGAATAACTCGGTAGCAATATCAACATTACAAATATCGTATAGATCATGCCACGACTCTTTTAATAATAGTTCTCTAATACCCTCATAGTTAATGATAATTTTATTAAACGTAGATGTTTTTCGACTTAACATAGTATTTTCTATATGAAGCAGGATTGGGCAGTGATCTGTTAGTTGTTGCTGAAATACTATAGATTTAAATTGACCCTGACTTTTTACCATAAAATGGTCAATGCAGGTAGTAATTCTTGTTGGAAGATTTACACCTTGCCGTAGGCCATGTAATGCCATTAGATTTAGATAATCTTGTGTACATGCTGATAGTTCATCTGCTAAAATATCTAAATTAATATCTCCAGTAAAAATCACGTTACGTGTTGTGATATTATTCAAAACTATATCCAAAGACTCCAGATATTTAGCAGCACTTCGAAAACACGGTGGTCTGTACGAACATATAATAGAATAAGCTGCTGGGATTGTAATAATTAAACAATTTCCTTCTGAAAACGATGGTTCCATAGAATATGTTTCAATTTCACTTCGGGCATACACAACTACACCGTCATTTTGGTTTATGTTATTTCTTGTCCAAAACACATCATAGTTGTCTAAATTTGGTGGGGGATTTTGGTTACTCGTCCAGCACTCAGTAAGCACATAAAAATCTACAGATATGTCCAGGCTTGATATAAAAGCCAGAAATATGTCAAAGTTACGATTTATACTTCTTATATTTACTGTTACGATAGTAATAGAACACTCATAGTTACTTTTCGAGTTCAAAATGCTGGCACAGCCATTTGAATTTCCAAGTGAAAAACACTCTATGCTTTCAGTGCTATCTATTTCAGCAGTAAAAAATGTGGTGTCATCCATTATAAATAAACAAAGTAATTGGGTGCCGTATTAATTTTGTCATATCAATCTTAGGATTGACTAGATTTAGGATGCAAATGTCAGATGAAATTACATTGTTGTTTTTGCGCGAAAGTACTATATATTGAGTTGTGTATGTTTTGTTTAAGTGTTGTGTAAGTGTTCGTGTTTTAGTTGTGTTAATATGTGTAAAATTTGATTTATGTGTTTGTTTGTCGTGTGTTAATATTAAGTATGTGAACAGAAGTACAACAGTGGTTACACTATACCTTAAATAAACAAATAGTATATTAATCAAAAGATAGGGAGCTAACAACTGATCCCATTTTAAGTATTTGAAAGTGCATACAGATAGTCATTTGATTTTTAGGTTATCGAGGTCACTCTCATCATTAATTTTTATAAGCGGCGAATTATCTGCCCGTCTGAGGTATATCCTACCTCGTGACGCCCATGAATATTTGAAGTCGTTGCTTTTAGCGAACTCCCTCGTCATAAAGAAGAGCTTTTTGGTCTTTGGAGTGAGGCTCTCAGAAATGAAAACCGGCTTAGGGGGCCCAGCGATTTTTAAATTCGTAGTACTAAACTTACTAGTTGTGTACTTTTTATTGTAAGTCTTTACAGCTCCCACGATTTTCTCTTTCAGAATTACCGAAGAAAGTTGCGCAACTATTGGTTGGTTGTTTTCAGATTTCGTATTGATACGATAAACATCACGGATCTCGGAGAACTGGAAGGGCACATTTAGAGCTGTTCCTACTTTCTTCATTATCTCCATTAGGTCTTCCTTGGTTTCGCTACTATTTTTTGGTACATTTCGCACTTCAATGCTAGAGCTGTGCAGCTGTCGATCCATCTGCTCTATTTTATCTTCTAGTGTCTTAATATATTTATTACTCTCGTGTTTCTCCTGCTCCAAGTTATTCACACGTGATACCATCTCGTCATACTTTTTACTGAGGAAGTCAATCGAACAAGATATCTCGTTATTTTGTTCAGTATGCGTATTGATACCATCTTGCACTTTATTCATGATGGCAGTCAGTTTGGCATCCTGGTCCTTTTTGTACTGCTCAAAAATAGCTAAAAACTCTTCCTTGGTAAGCTCTTCCGTGTCGTCCCCATCACCTCTCTTACGCTTTCTCATCGTAATATTTGGATCACTCGTCGCATACCCAGTACCAATCGAAGGTACGGTGAGATTAGTAGTAGAAGACGACAAGCCTTCTAAGTTAGAGTCCGACTTGCAATGCATAAGCGGCTGCGCGTGCGGTATTTTTTTGTTACGTACTGACGGTGGGCTATGTCTGAGCGCCATCGTAGATAAAATTCAATTTTAAGTATAAGTAGTGATCACCAGATAAACTGTAGAGTAATTTGTTTGCGGTGGACGGCAAGTAACCTTACTAGGCTAACAGAATGATCAAGTAGTGAGCGCAGTCACACATTCGGCGAATACAGCAGGTGCCAAGTTCACGCGATCGCTACGATACGAGCGTACGCAGTCAGTCGGAGTACCAGGACGGCAGAACACTCGAGGCGGTCGCGTCGTGGAAACTCACACAGAGGTGCGCTGCATATGTGTGCTCAATGCGCCGTACATAACCGGTCGGTTGCAGTGACCGCCCCCGTAATGCTTGTGTGCGTGTGGTTTATATTTTTCTTTTTGAAGACAGGACAGTTTTTTTTTTGTTAAGAGGGTTTATTCCTTTTGTCTTCTCTCTCGCTCGCACATATCAATATTTTTAATAAATATAATTAGCTACGTGTGTTTTTGAAAATGTTTTTAACCAACTATATGAACATTGATACAATTAATGTTTTAATCTACTTTCGTTTTTCATATCTTTAAGTTAAACGAAGAAAGCGTGAAAAACACATTGAAATTTGTTTTTTTCTCATCTTATTGATGAATATGATAGCGAATAGAAGTTTTAAACATCCTTGTATTAATGTCCATATAGTTAGTTGAAAACATATTCAAAAACACACGTACATAATTGTATTTATTAAAAATATCGGATTGTGCGAGCGAGAGAGCAGACAAAAGGAATAAACCCTCTTAATATTATTTTAGAATTTAATATGTTTTATTACGTTTGAATTTACCACTATCTTAACAGATTTCAAATCGCAACTCGGAATTATGGTCTCATTTGAAAGAGAAAAACGTATTGCTTGCCTAAAAGATAACGGTAGAAGAAATATAGTAAGTTATTGAGCTATGTTAGATGAGAATATATATATTTGACAAGTGACAATCACTAGCTCTATCATCAGCTCAGCACATCGTCGAAACTACGTGTGCTAAAATTGACTTGCATCACTATAGCTATTATAGAAAACATTGACAAAAGTAAATCCTATAATATTAACTGATAAAATAAATGTCAATTTACAATTTTGTACTGATATGATTTGCATATTGTCACTTTGTTATCAGATTTTTGTCTCTTATTTCATTGTATATGAACCTTTCTAAATGAAAATCGAATATAACTATGATTTCTAATTGTTCTCAACGTTCCCATTATTAATCGATTTAAACAACTTTTTAATGATTTTTTAATATTACTATAGGCACTTTACACTGTAATTTATAAAGTTACGAACACTGCAACATTCATGTTCACAGATAAAATGAGAAAATAATATGTAATAAGTTGCAAAAAATTATTAGTCCATAGCGTAGCATTATTTCCTACCTCATTTTAATTCAACTAAGACAAACGATCAATCATAATATATAAAATAGAAATAGGTCTACCTTGTTCAACGCCGAAGATGACAATGGGCTACCTAGTCATAGGTGTTCCTTAAATAGTCTGCGACAAGTGTCTATAGATAAGGGAAGTGCTGTACTTAATGGTCAGATTTCCATACTGATTGGACAATCAGATGTTTCATTGGCAAACAACTATAACGTTAGCTTTCGATTTTGCTCATTGTTTTGTAAAATACAGAACGTTTCGATTTTTTCAATCCCATACTAAGTTCACGACATCGCCACAAAATAAATATTTTTTGCACATTTGAATTGTTGGCGAAGTTGAGTGGGCGTCAAACATCAAAATACTTTTTTCTTATCCTATATATTATTTGGGAAAATGTAAATTTTGAATAGCACAACTATTTAAAACCACTTAATGTAGTAAAGAATAAAGTTGTTAATATATTTTAGTACTTAATATTATGCTATTCAAATATAAACACATTTCATGGAAGATGGGACGGCCTTTGGTTTGGGATGCAACTTGCGTCGACACCCTGGCTCCGTCTCATCTTTCTGGAACTAAAAATAAGGCTGGTGTTGCGGCTGCATCAGCAGAGAATCTCTAAAGGTGCATATATAGTAATCTTGATAGTGGTTATATATTTGTGCCCTTTGGGGTTGAGAAGTTGGGAGCGTGGGGACCGGGAGCACATACAATCTTCAAAGAATTAAAAAAATCAGGGCCTTTGGTCAAAGCAACTCGTAGCCAAAATGCTGGCAAATATTTTGGACAGAGATTGAGCATTGCCATTCAACGTGGCAGCATTGCCAGCATTTTGGGTAATTTGCCAACTGGCAGCGGTCTATTAGATTAAGTTTTGTACGTATCTGTATCTAGTTATAGTTATTTTTGGTTAGTTTTAATTCCGTTTTTATTTAAGTTATACGTATTGTATTAGTTATTTCTATTGTTGAGTGATTTCCATTAATACACTTTTGTTGCGGAATAAATCAAATAAATGAATCATTATGCTAAAGTAGAAATTAAAAAAATATGTAAATCAAAGGCATTACTAATAAAATAAATATATAAAAATAAAAATAAAAAAAAACAAAATCATTTTCAAAGTGAGACATTTTATTTCACATAATTCAGATTGCAAACAGAGTTTTTTTTTAACATTTTCTTGTTTTTACTTATTTTTTTATATTACTAAAACGTTGTCAGATTCACAGTAACAACAATTTTCCAACGTGTTTCGTTGACAGCGTGACACACATTTCATATTTACTCATTACAGTTTTCGTCGTAGATCTTTTTCATTGATACAATTTTTTGTACAACACAATAACATGTCTTTATTATATTCCATTTATTTAATGTTGTCGATTTTTATATAACATTCGTCATCTAGAGTCGTCTCGAGTTTATGATTTTCAAGCTGTCAATTACAACAATTTTATAAGAAAATAAAATTATTATATAATGATTATATAATATTATGAGAAATCAAGACTATTTGCTCCGATCTAAATCTCCATTCGGAGTCAGTGATAATATAATCGTCATTGTCAAAAGTAAGAAACAAAAAAGGCATTAAAAAAAATGTTACATAATTTAGTTTCTCAAGAATTCGATTCTTGTTTTTACACATCAAGATTTAATGGGTGCATATCGCCATAAGTATTAACAAAGGTATACAACATTAAAATAAATTACAAATGTACTTGAATCATACTAAAACAAATCATTCAAAGGTTTCATTGTTGCAATTTAGATCTATATCGCCTTGTACTTTAGCCAGACTTTTCGAATTCTATTGGTGCACCCACATCCTGTTTTATATATTTCAACATAACGTCACCGTAAGGGCCCGTCTCCACGAGCGAGAGAATCGCGGTTTAGTGTGAATAGCAAGTGACTCGACGATATCGCCGTGATTCTCTCGCTCGTGGAGACCGCCCCTAAACAAAACATTTCGTTATGTTACACATAATTGTTACCAAACATATTTATCGGAGCACTTCTTTATAGCTACCAGTAATATGTCATTATTACCATATGTATACGACTAAGTTTCTATGTATATTCAACAAAACAGCACATATATTTCAGCTATCTATGTATACATAAACATTTGTACTTCTGAAGGTACCTAAATACTAATCTAGAAGCTCTTCGTAACACAAATGCGCTCTAATTTCTAATGACACAGACCAGAAGGTTATTTATGTAACTAATGATTTATTTAATATTATTTATATTGAAAACGTATGAGACATTCGACATTTCAGACTGAAAATAGTTACATTCACTATAGAATGTATGATTTCTACACGTATTTTAAATAATTTATTTCACCAAAAACAAAAATAGAACAAGAATTATTTTTATTACATTTCGTCGTTAGCGATATGTACTTTATAGCAAAATGAAGTATTATTTATCATTAATTATTTTATCAACAAATAAAGTAGATCTAAAAATATACCGAGGAACTATCGATTGAGACCTCCAGTCACTTATTAAAAAATAAACGAAAAATCTGAACACTCGTCGTCATAGATTCACTTCATAGTATTTACAAAATATACAGTTTTAAATCTATATCTTGAGATAAGTGGTCAATTAGGGATCTTTTTGGGTGACAATAAGGTCTATTCTGGCTTGTAGCTAGCTTAACTTTATTCACCTCCTCTCTTTCTAATTCAATAAGAAAAAAGGACGGAAAGAGAAGGATGGACAATCCATATAATAGTTTGACAAAAGTTGAACGCGGCATGCAATGAGAATATTTATTTTTTCTTTACAGGCCACGTTCACTTAAATCCTTGTAGGCATAGATTAGGTTCAGCCTAGACAAGACAGGGTCGACAATATAGTCACGTTATTATGCATTTTTGCTATTTTTTTTTGCTAGTCACACTATTAATTTATTAAGTTGGCAACACTAAAGAACTATCTTAGTCGATTTGGAAGCCCGGTAGGTTAGCTGCTATTCTCGGCTTTTTCTTTTTAATTGGTTTTGCTGTCTGGGATTGGGGTTGTTGGGGTGCCTGAAGAAAAATAATGTTCGTAAATAAATACTTACATATTTTGTTTTTTTTAACGCCCGACCCACACTGCACTGTACATTAAAAACATTCATACACATATGACGCATGGAGTCCCCAAAAACGCATTTAAAAAGGTCTCCAGCTTAAATTGAAAGAAAACAAAAATCCCGACTCAAAAAGAAGTATAACGTATGTATCTATGTTTATGTCTGTGGCATCACAGCTTCGGAACGGCTGAACTGATTTTGATTTAGTTTTTTTTTATTTAAAGTGATTTGCTCGAGTGTTCTTAGCTATGGTGTAAATCGGTGCAGCCGTTTAGGGTGTCGGGCATATTTATTAAGTTTAGATTTTGCTATATGTAATTTACTTCAATTGCAAATAGTAGTTACAATATATGTTAACCTGTCTGAAGCTAGGTATTTTACAAATCATTGCAGTACAGTCTTAGCCCATGTCGCGAGCTTTCTTGTGTTGGAAGGACAAGCATTTTAACCTCTATCTCACCTGCTGATAAGTCACCTTGTTGTCGAAAGTTTTAAGCCCTTTAAGGTTGTGCAAATGTACATAACATAACATAAACGCTTTCACACTCACAGCCCCACACTAAGTTCGATGATTAGTGTCGTAGGTGCCGGAACCATTCACATCACACACACACACACACACAAACACAACCAGAACCAGAAACACAAATTTTCCTTGGGGAGAAAACTTGTGTTCCAGCCGGGAATCGAACCCGATACCCATAGAAGGCGAACGCCACCCAACTAAGCCAACGAGCAGTTCCCTATGTAGTATTTCTTTTTACTTTTATTTATGTAATAGAGAGACGAAATTATCTTTGATCTTTTTTTAAGTTATCAAATGCATACTTCAGAGTGAAAATATGTTGCGGTTATTCTGGCTTGCAACTTAAAACATACTTAAACATAAACGCTTTCACACTCACAGCCCCACACTCTTTCACACTTACCTGGGCATTGTTTGGTTGCGGCCTCGCTAGTATACATTTAGGTGTAACTAAATCTCCAGATTCTTTCCTTGACGATCCACTATTGTTTTTTATCCGCCTGAAATACATTAAACGTTTTTAACGAAGTCAGTTCAACAACATAGTGTTCGTTACTAAATGAACTATATATATGTTAATGTCACACCGCCGCTGCAGCTAGGAGCATTCATAGAAAATAGTTTTATTTACAGTGGGATAAAGATCTTGTGACACTTGACTGACATTGCTTGCCATTTGCCCTGCCGTCATACAGTGAGAACTAGTACGGAGGGTAGAACTAAATCTTACAATCTACTCGTTGATTTGCAATTTAATTTAAAGATCGCTTCCATTTTATATCTACTTAAGATATAATATAAGATTACCTTAAAAAAGTGGAACAATGTTAAATATTTATAGTTTTTAGTTCGGAAAACACTTTACTCTGTATCTTTAGTGTAAGGTTAATTTAAGAAAACGTGTTAAAAAGAAATAAACATTCATTCATTCATTGACAGGGGGACATAGTTGTTGCCTCAGACAAAGAGGTTGTTGCTTTAGACAAAGAGATTGTTCTTTAGGGGTCGCCAGCTAATGAAATGTCCCTTTATGAAAATACAAAAAGTTTACAATATTGTAATCAAGTGAGTTTTATCTAATTTTGACGGAATGGAACATTAGGAATGTCATTCATTATCTAAACATGCAAAAAACGAGAAAAACTACAAAGTACAACGCCTCGAACTTTACCAGTGAGCAGTTCGGCGATCATTTATTACTGTCTACTTAATCAAATATAATTTTAGGTATAGTTGTGTTTAATCGGTCACGGCAACAATAAAATACATATTTTTAGATAGATAGATATATAACGCTTTATTGTCACACCTTACATAAATCACTTGCAGTATTTTTAAAAAACTTAATTTATAGTGTACAATTGGCGGTCTTATCGCTAAAAGCGATCTCTTCCAGACAACCTTTAGACAGAGAAGATTTTAAATAATTCGGTGAAACTGAGGTGTAAATACAAGTTTAGCAATATATTTACATAATATATATTTTTATTTTTTTATTTAATATATAAAACATTACTATTTTTTTATTGACGTATATATATAATATGAATAAATGAATATGAATATGAATATGAATATTGATGTAATTTATGAAGTTTATCATCAAATATGTGCATTGTAACCTGTTACATTAAACTTTATTAAAAACCTTTCCAAGTATATAATTTTGTCAGGAATCATCAGATTCCTTCTAAGTAACTCTACTACATAGGACTGACCGAATTATCAAAAAATAACTATTAAAACTGGATAAGGCTACATTATGTAAGAATTAACGCGGGCTAAGCCACGGGAAACAGCTAGTGAGGCCTAGTTTAACACTCGCGCGATACCGCGACAAGATATCCGCATCTAGCTTCATGGGAAACCCTCAACGACCACTCAAAGTAATCACACTACCTGAAGCCTATTATCATTTGCTGCTGATGAGGTTAACAGTAAACAATCACTTTATTATATATATCAAGTGTTTACAATATTTTGAAGTGTTTGGAATGTGCTTGAAGAGGAAATGGCAATTCCTTGGTAGATAACATTTTTCTGGCGCCTATTTGACGGCAACAATACCGTTTATTAATGTAACTTTATAATTATTTTCTTTCTTCATTATAAGTTAATATTATTATGTTATTTTTATTAACACTCTTTGTAAATTTTATTGTATGATGTACTCACATCGATCTACAAACAAATAGACCTAGTCTATACAGAAGTGGATGTCGTATATATCTCACCTCTGGCTAGTTTGCACTTGCAGCGGCACGAAGGGGTTGCTGAGTTTGTCAGCGTTGCTCTGGGAGTCTTGTCGGCTGAGAGCGGGCGGACCGCCGGATGTGCTGGGAGACGATTTCGTTGTTTGATTCTGAAATAAGGACATTTACAGTGATACAAGGGCTTAACTATAAATTACACATACAAACGAGATTCAATTGAAATACAGTACCGCTTCAGTTTTACGGTTGCCGACATTACGACAGTTTAAAAATGAACACCCGACTAAGAAAGAAATGGGATTTTAGAGTTTAAACCAAAAACAATTGTCTACGTAGTATATACTAATTCGTGTGTATGTGACGTGAACTCGTAAACGGCTGGACCTGAATGTTTTTTTGTATGTCCACCTGGGGTTCAAGAATGGCTTAAATTCACAGTTCGATCCAATCAATAATGTCTTTTTTAAATTTATACGGGTGAACCAGCGCGGAATAACTAGTGTTCCTATGAAATTTCGGGGCTGAAACAATAGACATTGGCTCTAGAAAAATCTATTCGGTATACCCAATATGTTTGGTTTCTGAAGATCATCTAATATATAAAATTCTCGTGTCACAGTTTTCGTTGCCATACTCCTCCGAAACGGCTTGACCGATTTTGATGAAATTTTTTGTGCTTATCCGGTATCTATGAGAATCGGCCAACATCTATTTTTCATCATCATCATCATCATCACTTTTCATCATTATCAACGCGGGTGAAACCGCGGGGCGCAGCTAGTATCATATATAAAGTTCCTATGTTCATGTGGATTTGCGGCACCAAAAACAGCAGATATTCGTTATTATGATGCCAACTAATGGGAACTTGGGTTTCACGATCTGCGATAGTGGCTGTACTGGAGATAACATTAAAACACCTACTTGTGCATATATCCAACTCTTCTCCAACAAAATGCGTGTATAAGTATTGTTACTTAAAGAACACAGTGTCCGATATCCCTGATACCCTCGGTGCATAAAGACCGTGAGTTGCTATGTTCTTATGGATAGGCAGCTCTATGCGCTAGACAATAAGGACTTGGGGAGTCAGGATCTGAAATATATGCTACACTGGAGACAATCAAAACCTACCTGTCCAGACATCCAGCTCGGCCCCAACGTGACGCTGGTATTGGGCAAGTGTTGCGGGAAGGCGTGCGACTGATGCCGTCCCTCCTGACTCCTGAACCCCATGTTATTGTTCCGGTGGAACTGAGGAGTCGGGAACTGGGGGAAGGGCATCTGATTGGCGCCCGGCCCTTGCTGACAGAACGACGGGAATGGTGGAATCGAAGGCTGGTTCTGGAATTTTGATCTTATTGATCTCCTTGTCGATGTGCGGGTAAACGAAACGTAAACATGTCTATAATGCGTGTGTATCATAGTCAGATCGGATTATTTTGAATGGGCAAAATGAGGAAAACCATGCTTTGAAATATATTTAAAAGATGCTTAATTAAGTCATGGAAAGAACATATCTGATAATTTATCCTTGACAGCGAGCAATGACACTGAACAATGGTGTTTTTTTTTTCTTTTGGCCTTTAACTATTTGACCTGTACGAGAGGTTGTTCCGCTAGATCTGCTTTTTAACCTCCTACGCAAAAAGAGAAGTTTTTGCAATGTTTGTGTGTGTATGTCTGTCTGTGGCATCGTAGCTCCCAAATGGCTGAACCGAGTTAGATTTGTTTTTTTTTGTTTGAAAGTTGACTTAATCGAGAGTGTTCTGAGCTATGTTTGGTGAAAATTGGTGCGGCCGTTTTTTTAGCGTCGCGTCGGGGGTATTGAAGTGAAACTTTTAATGGGAGGTCTTTGAAATTCTTATCTGCAACCTTTTTGTGTGACGAATAGGGATAGAGGTAAACACTGTGAAAAATAATCAAAATGTTTCCCTGTAATACAAAAGTTTCACTTCTATCGTGTGTCGTTACGACGCACCCTGTCTTTTTTCAAAATGTTGATTTTGCCACTTGTTAGACATTGTTTCTTCTTGAGATGCTCTACTGATTTTGAAAAACTATGAAATTGATATAGATTGATGTAAAAAACAAACTTTTCTCTGTAACTTACAATAGGGTAGGGTTATTTGAAAAAGTATCGAATTATACGCCGTCCGACATAACTAAAGTAACGCAATATCTGAAATTTGATTAATGTTGTTACAACAAGTTAAATAGAATAAGTACTTTTGATTGCAAATACATTCGATTAGCTTGGATATAATGGAATTTAAACTTAACATTTAATCAAGAAAGTTATAGGTAACGACCAGACAATATCAATGTAACAAACACATAATTGTTTTTATTCCATATTATTACACTTTATTTAACTCTTTGGCAGATCTTGATCTATGATACCCAAATGTAGTAAACATGGCATCGAAAAGTACAAATCACTTTGTTTCTACATACATAATGCGTACGGCAAATGATTAATTTGAGTTTATGTTTACTTAATAATTCGGGATATTTCAAGTCGCGAATGAATAGACTCTAGAAAAATGTGCCGCATCATCACAACTCCACAGTTTTAAAATCTTTCAAATCAACATTTGATAATCAACCTAAAAACATGGTTAAATAAGGTGTAGTTCTGATTAAGATAAGTGTTTAACTTACTTTGTAGTTGGCATTGGTCCATTCGTTGGGCGGCTGGTGTCTCACATTATTGTGAGCGTTCTCTTTGCGCCAATTTTGAGGTTCTTGATATGGCGGCATTCTGATAAATGGAATAAAAGAAAATAATGTTGAACGTTCTTTATGACACTGAAGAAGCTTAGGTAGATAGCGGCTTTAAGTGGAATCATGGGGATGTATAGTACTATAGTCAGACAAAGCTGTTTCTGCACATGTCGTGCAAAGAAAGTCTATGCATTCTCTTTGGACGCCACATGCTTAAATATCTTTGCATGACTATAAATTGCAATATAAGAATACTTACAGTCCATTTCCACGATCATGATCTACAATATATACCGCCATGGGTAAGTAGTGTACAATACTGCAGGGGGTGGTTTGGAATCGACAACTGAGCAAATTAAAAAAAAAAATATATTTTTTAATTTTTTATCGACTGACTTGCAGGCAGTTCAGTAGTAATTGTCAAGTAAAGTATGGCCCTCCGTAGACAGCCGCTACAACAATAGCTTCCAGAGTAGGTGAGTGCTACGAGTGCTATGGGGTCATTGAACTAACATGTGACGACAGGTCACATTTCAGTGTGACCTCTCGGCGGTGTGTGGATAGGTAATTATAACATAACACCTCATTTTAGCTTTGAAGCAGGGTTGGCACGATTAAATCATTTTGATATAAATCATGATTTAAATCACGATTTAAATCATATGATTTTTTCAATAAAAATCAATGATTTAATCAAATGTCTTTTTATTTTACCTTGATAGAATTAAACTTAAAAATCTATATCAGATGTATCTATGTCATTATTATAATATTTGAACAAAAAAACGAATTTTCCAGCTTTTTCATTGCCCAATCGGTTGCGTAATTTTGTGTGCACAATGCCAAAGGTAGAAAATACTCTTTCAACTGAAGCTGAAGAAGCTAGCACTCGTAGCACTCACCTACTCTGGAAGCTATTGTTGTAGCGGCTGTCTACGGAGGGCCATACTTTACTTGACAATTACTACTGAACTGCCTGCAGGTCAGTCGATAAAAAATTAAAAAATATTTTTTTTTTTAATTTGCTCAGTTGTCGATTCCAAACCTGCAGTATTGTGCACTACTTACCCATGGCGGTATATACTTCTTTAACATTCACCCGCGTGGTGATGGAAAATTGTGATAATGATGATAGAAAGTATTAAATTTTTTCGTAAATTTTTCAATGTTTTTATATTATTCTGCTATTCGGGATGGAGACAAATCCAAGATCATCGGAGAAATAAATTATCAATTTTTATTGTATTTATGGTTCACTATTTTGGCGATACACATAAAAGATATTATGCTGTTATGGGCTTTTTGTAGGACTATTTAAGATGAACATTTCAATTATACATTATATACGTGTAACTCCAACGGTTTCTGCGGCGCACACCAGAATGGCTCGCAGATGGTAGAATTTGTTCCTACTTACTTGACACTTATCGTTATATTTTGGATAATTCAGTCAATAACTGTATAAATTATAGCTTATGTTATTCTGATGTGTAAACTATATTATTGTAAAGTTTCATCAAAATCCATTCAGTAGTTTTTGCGTGAAAGAGTAACAAACATACATCCATACATTCTTACAAACTTTCGCGTTTATAATATTAGTAGCATATAACAATATATTTTATGTTACAAGCTTTTATTTAGTTCCACCTGTCCCGTTGTCTATCTGTCGGTCTGTAATCAAATCTTGCAAGCTAAATTAGACTTCCCGATGTCCGATTGGACTTAAATTGTAGACTTGTGTATATTCGTGACAATACAATGACATACCATCGAGCTGGTCTGATGATGGATACGGTAGATGGCCATAGGAACTTCTGAACTATACAACATAAACACATCGAGTTTAAGAGATTCGTCTTAACAAGTTCTCTGGTTGTGTAACTTTTTAGTCCTTTTTTATTTACGACTGTTAAAAGTTTGATTTTAACTTTTTTAAATATTACTCGTTTTTTAAATCCATTTCTAGAACATTAGATTACGCCTGTAGATCATCTACAAATGTTTGACATGACTAGTTCTTTATAAGTAGAGTCATTAACATGAGTGCCTCTTTGGGGCCCATGTGAATAAACGATTTAGATTTGATTTCCTATTAGTTAGAATATTTAATCTATCTCGAAGCAATGTTAAGGGATACGTATTTTGTTTTTTTGTTTTTTTATGTAGAGTAAGCAAATCATCGTTCAGATGGCACGGAATAAATATCTTACCCATTGAACATCATCCACGTAGGAAATTGGCTGCTTGAAACATATCATGTCTTATGTAGGTATACTTAGGGTACAACACAATCGGGTGTAAAAGATTTTAAGTTATATTACATCTATTGATAATTATATTATTTTTATATAAATTATATGTCAGTGGAATTGAAATACATAATGCTTTATATTTCTAGTATAAGGGTTCGATTCTGATAACTAAAAAAACGCTTTTACACTCACAGCCCCACACTAAGTTTGATGATTCGTGTCGTGGATGTCGTAAATATTCACATCACATATAGAATAATCCACACCCAGAAATAGAAACACAAACTGTCTTCGGGGATAAAACTTGCGCGTTTTCATAGGGAATCGAACCCGATACACGCTAGTAGAAGATTGATGTACAACAAACTACGCTAACGAGCAGTCACAAACATTTTCGCATTCAGACGATTTTTTTATTTTGATTTTCAGCCCAACACTAAGTCCACTATACCATTCTCATTACACTCGGAAATACAAATTTCGCTTGGGGAGAAAACCTGTGTTACCACCGGGAATTGAACCCGCTTCCAGCTGCTTAGTAGGCAGACGCGCAATCAACTACGCCAACGGGCAGTTCAACACCTACAATAGTAGTTACCTCGTTTGATTCTGCGCTTGCGGAGGTGATCCTTTCGGCGCGTTATCGTTTTTCACCCGCCAGTTTTGATTTTGCTCTTGATTCTGTACATAAAAAAAAAAAAATATAAGCACACCAAACTATAAGCGGGTAATTGTTTTGTAACCCCCGGAAGAAAAAGAGGGGAGTTTAAGTTTAATATGTGTTTCTGTTTGTGTCATCATAGCTCCCAAACGTGTTAACATTTGTAAAATGACAATTACAAATTTAAAATATCCCCGATGCTCTATTTGGAAAACGGCTGTACCGATTTTCACACTAAACATAGCTAAGAACAATTCACCAAATGATCAGTTCCTCTTTCAAACAAAAAAAAAAAAGCGTGAAGAGGGAACAAACATACTTACACACTTACACACAAACTTTCGGATTTATAATATTAGTAGGATTAACATCAAAAGTTGGTAAAAAAAATAGGCAAAATGTAAAAGGTTTTGCCTTTTACATTTTGCCTTGTAAAATGTAAAATGCGATAGCTCAGTTCGGGGGGAACTAGTATTTATGTCCACAGTAATCGTCAGTCCCACAGGGACTTAAAAAAATTGTACCTATACATATAAATAACTTTCAAGCTTTACATACCTAGTCACAACCTATAATATTTATAATATAAATGGACGGTTCATGAATGTTCGATGGGTAGCACGTTCATGAACAAAACGTTACCGCGAGCTAACTTGCATACTAGCGCCATCTAGTGACACTGTTTACGTTAATGTTTTGCCGAGAGCTCGAGTGCTCAGAACCATAGAAAATAATATATTTCGGAGTGTATTATTAATAATCTCACATTACAAAAATTAATTTGAAATTTTAATGTATATAAAGTGATAAAAGAAGAAATTCAAAATATCAAAGCGCGCTGTTGGGAAGACCGATTCGTGATGTCAGTATGCAGGTTTCAAAGCAATTATTGGTGAACTCTCCTTTACAGCAGCCGTGATTTGATTGTAAACGTCACAGAAGATCGTTAAAATGGCAGCGTTTAAAATTGCTCGAAACTCTAATATTTATTTTGATATGCAACGTAATGTTTTTATGTATTACTTTTTATTTTGGCCAATAGGTAGTTATATAATAATACATACTTTAATGATCCTTTTAATAAGATGGGGAAAAATTCACAAACAAAATTATATGTAGTGTTACAACACAATTATCACTAACAACGATCTCTACCAGGCAATGTATTAACGTAAACAATCGACTGAAAGCATAAAAAAATGCGTATATTATATTTATACTATTCTCAAATGAGCATTCACTCTTATGCCTGTGAGATTACTGCAATGGGCGTAATTATAAGCAATGACAAGTTTTCAAGGGGAAGACCGAAGTGCAGTGCCATGTAAGCCACATTCAAAAGTTGTTTGCACACTCACAGCCCACATTAAAAGTTCGATGACTTGTGTCGTGGGTGCCGAAAACATTCATATCAACACATTTTGTGTTACAACGAGAACCAAGATACAAATTTTCCTTTAGTAAAAAACTTGTATCCCCGCCAGGAATCGAACCCGATAAGGTGAACACGTGGGTGGTCATTGCAGATGTTATAAAGATTCGCGCGCTTACCATCAAACTTATAATCTAGTGTCGGACCACTTTCGCGTGATACTCTAAACCGTGACCGCCTCTCAAGAGAAGCTACAGGACCACAATTTTTAAAGCTTGACGACTTTCTACTTGAATTTATCTACGACTTTAATAATTGTATAATCCGCGCGCGATGAGAGTGGGATAGAACCTTGCCAAAGTAAATCGAAAATGAAAGTTCTCCAGTAGCGGTAGCGAAAAAGTTCTTGTAGTTTTTGGATATCCCTGTGGCAGCAACAATTCGATCAGTTGTTTTTTTTTAAGCAAACCCTTCGTCAAAATGATCTCTTTCAAACGTCTCATTCTAAAAGGTCGCATCCCATTCTCATAGCGCGATGATAATAAATTATCGAGCTAGGCGAGCATGATAAATGCTCAGGTGACTCTTCAAGTCAAGAGTGAATAGGTATCTTCAAGGCAAGCATGCTACATCTTCAGCCGCATCATCACTTTCCATCAGGTGAGATAGTGGACAAATACTTGCCTATCGAGTATAAAAAAAAATGGTACTACAATCGATTTTATCACGAACGTCGAAAGCTTAAGCCGATTATGTGAATCGAAACCAAAAACAACCGATCGCGAAGCGCGTCAAATACGTCGAAATCGAACGATTTTCCTTTGTTATGAACATCGAATCAACTGAAATTTCAACCAATCGACTGTCATATCGATGTCGCATCAATTCGAACAATCGTATTTTGACGACCAGAATAGACCTACAGCTATCATCGCTTCTTTTTATATTTTTGTATTTAGAAGAGAAATTTCGGCTTTAATACATTTACATACATAATCTATATATATATAAAAGAAAGTCGTGTTAGTTACACTATTTATAACTAAAGAACGGCTGAACCGATTTGGCTTAGAGCCAGGAGAAGGACATAGGATACTTTTTAAGAACGTACATTTCTTGAAATTTTTTTTTACGTTTCGACATGCTTTCCATTTTCTCATACGTCACTCGGATTTGGTAAAGTACTAGGCAAACAAACATGAAGGTTGTAATAATATAGTCACGTGACATTGTAACGCATGCCGGGTATGGCTTCCTAAATATGCACATTCATTGACTGTTAGGCGGAACGAAGGTCGCCGGGACATCTAGTCTTTATATAAAAGAAAGTCGTGTTAGTTACACTAGTTATAACTAAAGAACGGCTGAACCGATTTGGCTGAAAATTGGTCGGGAGGTAGCTTAGAACAGGAGACGGACATAGTATACTTTTTAGGAACGTCACTTTTATTTTATATGTGTATAAAAAATAATTTTCTCATACGCCACTCGGATTTGGTAAAGTACTAGGCAAACATAAACATGAAGGAGGTAATAATATAGTCACGTGAGCGTGACATTGTAACGCATGCCGGGTATGGCTTCCTAAACATGCACATTCATTGACTGTTAGGCGGAACGAAGGTCGCCGGGACAGCTACTAATAAATATAATAATTCAAGCACAAGCACAGCTTAAAAAACTGACGTGAAGTCAGTTTTTAAGCTTTATCTTCGGAACCCATGATCAGATTAAATGAATTAAATACTATACAATACAGAACTCTTTATTGACACCAAAAGATAAATACAGCTTACAAATAAACTTATAAAGATAGATACAATGGGCGGTCTTATCGCTAATAGCGATCCCTTCCGGACAACCTTTGGGTGGAAATATAAACGAAAAGTGAATGTGGGGATGGTGGTGCGACAAAATGAATGAAAAGTATAAAAAAAACAATACATATACTAACATTGTTTAAAATGCATAAACCAAATAATAACAGCAAAATATGTAATCAAATAAATTTACATGAAATAAATAAATATTTACATGAATACATACTATTTTACATATATTATTTAGTTATAGTAATAGTTAATACACACTAATAAGAATAACTCAAAAACTACTGGTCAAATCTTGATCAAATTTAAAGAGGACCACATGAGAAGCATCAGCTATTGTTATTTGAAATAAAAAAATCATCAGAATCGGTTCACCTAGGAAAGAAATCTAAGGTAGTAAAAAAATACGGTCTCATTGAGAATCTCCTTCTTTTTTTGAATACGGTTAAAAAAATAATGTAGTAGGAAGATAAAAAACCTTAAAAACATTTATTCAGAAGTAGGTGCCTTTATATTCGATCGAGTGAAGCGAGATCTCTAAGATGATTCGGGTCATTCAGCGCTGTGTTCGTCCGTCTGTTCGTCATTCAGAGGCATCTAGCGTCTAAACTAAACAAGCAAATAACTCAAAATTCTCAGGATTTACGTAAAGCTAAGGCCCAAAGCCAGAAAAGACAATAAAAATGTTAAGGGGACATACCAAATTCTTATTTTCCAGCAGAAAAAAAAATATGTTGGAAAATAACAATTTGGTAGGCTACCAAAGTCACTGTTTTTACACTTATTTTGGCCCGAGGTCTCTCTCAAAAAAACGGTTTCACATTCAAAGTTGAAACTTACGTATGACATCCGTTATATCCTGTACTTGAACAACAAATACAGAAATCAAACAATTACTATTAAGAATAAAAGTTATAACCTCAGAAGTTTTTCTCTATTAGAAAAATTATTTAAATTTAAATGGGCCCAAACAAGGAAGTGTCAGTATCTGGGTACCCTAGCAGTCTCACTCTTATCGAGACATCGACTTACTATGACGTTAACTGTAGTGTTATACATAGCTGATTATCTAAGTGAGTATTAATGAAATAATATCAATCAATTACAATTCGAATGAAGATTAGGAGCGTTACTTTTGTCTTCCCTCTCGCTCGCACAATTCGATATTGTTAGTAAATACAATTATCTACGGGTGTTGTTGAAAATGTTTTTAACTAACTAAATGGACATTAAAGTGATAACACAAAAAAAAAACACGAAATTAAAACATATTGACAAATAAGAATAATAATAAATTAGTAATGTTATACCTTATTTTTCTTCTCCGAATCGTTTTCGCTGATCTTCAACAAACTTTTGAGCAAATGGGTCGCCTTATCCTGCAGAGGCAATTTTAGCAATTTTAATAAACAACAAAATATTAGGGATCAAAATTCAGCAGGGGATCGAAGATCATATATCATACTAGCGTTCCCCGCGGCTTCGCCCGCTATTACCAAGTTAAAAAGTAGCCTATGTGTTAATCCTAGGTATAATCTATGGACATTCTAAATTCAGCCGTTTAAGCGTGAAGAGGGAACAAACATACTTAAACACTTAATCACAATAATTCGGATTTATAATATTAGTAGGACTAATCACGCTCTGAATAGCCAGAGACAATATTTGTGGCGGCATTTTTTTTATCTTATATTGACGTATCAATTACGTTTGGTACACCAGTGGAATTACGATCTAGCCTTAAGACTAATAAGTAATTTAATTTTGACCTAAACTAAAATGAAATTAATGTTTTTTTTTATTATAAAGTTAAAACTATCGTAAGTATTACACATTATGTTTCAATGTTCATTCTGATTAAGGACAACTAATTTGTCCGAAACTAGTCGACTACAAAGTAAGACGACCGTCAAACAGGAGATGTTTCTGAATATTTGACCACAGACAATTGGCGGTATGAAGTTCGCCGGGTCAACTAGTTAATAATATAAATGAAATTGATATTAAAATTATTGAATACAAATACAAAATTGTTTATTTACAAAGAAACATATTACAATAGCTCCGTAGTTTCTATTGGTCCCCGCACTAGGGCTAGCCTGTATCGCGGGCGACCGGAACCGATTACTATATAACACTGGTAGACGTGGAATGTAAATAATAAATTAATTTTACTGTGAATGTATGCTAAATTAATTAATTAAAGAACTTGGCAAACTGCTAAGTCTTTGTTTACTAAGAATGTGCGGCACAATGTGATTTTGAAGTTATAAACGTAAACGCTTTCACACTGGCAGCCCCACACTAAGTTCGATGACTTGTGTCTTGCAACTATGTCGTATCTTCGGCCGCATCATTACTTTCCATCAGGTGAGATGGTGGTCGAATGTTTGCCTATCCCGCATTAAAATAAATAACAGATATTTTTTTATGTTGATAAACGCGGGCATATCCACGAATCACAACTAGGTAATTATAGATGTCACTTACAGGCGGCACGGGCGGGCCATTGTGGAAGGCCGGCTTCACGTTGTTGTTGCGAATTTCTATCGGAGACTGCTTCTTATCCACTGGAGGGCTAAAAAATTAAATTAAACAATTTATGATACTTATACAACACGTGAAATCAATTGCCAGCAGAAATAAAATCCTCATGAAAAGATATTAAAATGTGTGTTTATATAGTTCGTAAAATACAGCCTGCTTGTTAAAACGTGTTCACTTACAAGCTTTTATTACCGACTTCCCAAAAAAGGAGGTGGTACTCAAGACGACTGTATTTTTTTATGTGTGTTATATAACTTCTCTCCACGTGAGCCGATTTCGAATTTTTTTTAGTTTGAAAGATGTTGCTTTCTAATTGGTCCCATTGAAATTTGATCAAGATCTGATCTGTAGTTCTTGAAATATCGTCAATAATGCTTATTTTGTGGACTACTTTGACGATGTTCTCGTTTAACCGACTTCAAAAGTTACCTCATAACTTCTTTCGTTGTGACCCGATTATGATGATTATTTTTTTATTTGAAAGCTGGTGTTTTTAATGTGGTCCCATTGAAATTTGATCAAGATCTGATTTCTAGTTTTTGAGTTATAGTCAAAATGCGTGTTTAATACATTAAATCTGATCAAGGTTCCGAAGATAAACAGCAAAAGAATGGAACGCTTTACCGTCATCTGTATTACCCAAAAGGTACAATTTGGGTGTGTTCAAAAGTAAAGTGAATAGGTATTTACTGAGCAAGCGTGCTCCACCTTAGACTACGTCGTCACTTTCCATCAGGTGTGATTGTAGTCAAACGTTTGCTTAGTCAGTAATAAAAAAAAGAACTTGTAGTTGGTTGTTATTACCTGTAGTTAGTTGTTGTCGTATGTTGTTACATCTAGTTAGTTGTTGTCATGTGTGGTTACATCTAACTGGTTTTGTCACCTGTAGTTACATCGAGTTAGTTGTTGTCACCTGTAGTTGGTTATTATTACCTGTAGTTGGCGAACGCTGAGTGGTGGCCATCCTCTCTCCTTAGTACATTAGTGGGTCCGTACGTGTAATCGTACGCATCTTGGTTGTTTCTCTGAATAGGTACTACAGCGTCTCTCAATTTTCGTCCATATGAAATATTCAACATGTTTGTCGGCTGCATCCTGTGAGAAAAACGCTAAATCAGTAATTTTTTTATAGTAAGCGATGATGTGGTCGACAAAGTAAGTCAAAAAAAGGTACCGCTTAGCTTAAAAAGAGTACTATCTATCGCAGTATAAGTTGAATTTATTCAAAATGTTCTATTAAGTTAATACGAAATAAGTGGTTTTTAGCTTATAATTCAATTTTATTAATTTACAGTATCAACAAATATGTTTCTCTGTTAAAGATAAGCTGACGAAACTATGCTGCTTGCCAACCCTAAAATAAATAAAAAACTCTATAATCGACGATAGAGATGAAGAAATGAACAAAAACAACTCACCTATAGAACCTCAAGTCATCGAAACATTCCTCCGACATGGCGCCCGGGAATGGCTCATCAAACATCACTTGGTAGGTCGCCTCAGCATTGAGTTTGTCCGACAGTCGGACAGTATTGGCGTTAGGCGCGGGGTACACTGCGGTGATTGTTCCTTTGGCCCCGTAAGGCACGGTGATGGTTCGCGACACGCAGACTATGCGGTCGTACATTTTGTAGTCGGCTTTTGGGTCCGGTTGGATGTTACCGCAGTGTAGTTCAGGCTAGAAATTATAGATTGATTTTAAAAATGCAACAGAAGAAAATACAAAAGTACTTTATAGTAGTAAGTTAGTTTATAGTAGTAAGTATTCAAGATTCCTTATTATTCTCTCTTTTTAACTTCTTTCTTCTTATTTGATATATTGTCAAAATAAACTTTCTCATAGTTACAAAAGGGCACGGTCACTGGGTCTGTGGTGACCAAAAATATAAAGGATTAATTTCGAAAATAATGGCCCTTGTACCCTACATAACGATAATGGTGATTATTACCTTATACAGAAGGTTCCATTTGACCTGCAGCGAGACCTTTTTCTCACTGTCCTCCAGCTGTTTGATCTGCGATTCGAGATGTTCCGACAAGGCCTTCATCTCCTCAGGCTCCAGCGCTTCCGAGCCACACTCACGTCGAACGGCTTTCATGTGTGGCTGACTCTTTAGCCACGTCTGCACTTCTACTTGTTTCTTTTGTCTGGAACGAGACAAGAGAATATTTCCAGTGAAATTACAGGCCTTAAAGTGATTTAACATCTGATATCTCAGAGTGACGTGCGGGTACCTCTCCACCGGCTTGCATGGTCCCAGACGTCTGGAGGTGGTCTTGGTAAGCAACGTCACCTCTTCATAGGCGCAGAGTGGCTTTTCTTTATTCAAGATAGGGAAACGTTTAACTGACATCTCACCTGATGGTAAGTGACGATGCGGTCGACGATGGAGCACGTTTGCCTAGAAGATGCCTATTCACTCGTGACTTAAAGACTCCCATATTGTATTTATCAGAGAACACAGACTCAGGTAAGGAATTCCATTCTTTTGCAGTTCGCATAATGAATGTGGAGGCAAAACGCTTCGCCCGCATTTGTGGAATATTTACCATATAACGGTGCCGCTTAAGAGTCTGTCTCGATGTCCGATAATAGAATGGGGATGGGGGAATTAGATTGTGTAATTCCGTTGCACACTCTCCAAAATGTATCCGATAAAATACCGAGAGACTCGCCACCATGGCATGGTTTGTACCCGGGCTGAACACTGCCAAAGGGGCAAGAAAGACCTCATTTGAGAGGTTGTTAGTGGGTTCGAGCCCTACACACCACTTTCCTTCACCCATAGGAAGGAAAGGAAGTGCTAGTGCATTTGCCCCTCCACAAAAGAAGGAAAAGGGTGACGAGCACAGTTCAAACTCTGGGTGGCACTAAACTATAGTGGGAAAGCGTGACGTTTACAGGCGAGCTACTTGCTCGTCTCGTCTCTCAACGACATAAAAAAAACCTAAAATATACACGGACATAATTGCGTTAACAAAAAAGGCTCCTAGAGATTTACTACGATAACATGGCCGGCCCCTCCAAATTACTGTTTTAATGTGTGTAGTCACATCCTAACGAAAGAGTTTGTATGTAGTTGTAATTATTCGTCTTCAGTAGCAGGCCGTCAGATTTGTTGGTCAACTTACCATAACTTGTTGACCGTGCAAGACAACGCACGTGTCCGTTTCATAGAGTACGTCAGTGCAGCGCCATACTAATAGATATATATATATATATATATAATAGAGAGCGATTAATGAACGCCACTAGTCGAGCAACAAATCCATAGATTTGCTAGCTCGACTAGGTGTTTTACGGCAGTAGCAGTACGCACACATGCGTGGTGGTGCGTTATAAATACTTTCACAAATACTTTTAAACGTTTTGAATTTTGGAGGGGGCGGGTTATGTTATCGTAGTAAATCTCTACTCGATAATACTAAACCTTTTGAGTTAGTGTAGTGATGTGACAGTATAATGTAGTGAGTGCTATTAACAAAGGACACAAGAACAAAGTGTCTTCCCGATTATAGAGATAGTAAGAAAAGCGTTATTGGACACATTCTTAGTATACTACTCTACTTAGCAAATTAGGTAAAAATAAAATTACTTATTAGTCTTAAGGCTAGATCGTAATTCCAATGGTGTACCAAATGTAATTGGTAAGTTATTATAAGAAAAAAAACTCGACAATGTAAATAACAGACTAAATATAAGTTTATAAGTAACACTGTCTCAGTGTTACTTATAAACCCCTCTTAATTTTTAATCACTTGCTTAGCTACGGTTTAGCAAAAAATTCACTCATAAACGCGATTTAGCGTTAAGTAATGCTTAAATAGTTGTCAAAATTAAACACCGCCAATGCCTAGTTTAAAACTTGCTAAGAGGCAAGATGGCGGGACTGATATATTTCAATAATAATATCACAACTTTTTACGCAAGGCGCAAAATTATTTACTTCTTTCTTTGAATGTCACCTGTCTTAGATTTTCATTTCAATAGATTAATAAAACCACTTTTCTGACAGCTGTATTCGTATAATTTCACTTTTAGTCGACTATTTTAGTTATAATCTGTGGCGATCGTGTAAATTTCTATTATTTTCGATTCTCTGTGTGTTTCTCAGCTAAGCAGCGCCTAACTAATGTTTATGAGTGAAAAAAAGGTAATCATTGATTATGGGCTTAAGAGCTGCTTAACTAAGAGGTGGCTAAGCATTGCTTAGCGACATTTTTATAAGTAAGACTGAGAATGTATTAGCCTATTATCTTCGTATAAATGTGCTCACCCAAGCTCCTGCCGCCATATGTCGCTCTCGAAGTATATATCGTTCCCGATGCTCTGCGCGAGTTTGTCGAACACGTCCGGGTACTGCCGCTCGTACGTTTTGACGAGCTCCACGCAGCGCCACGAATAAAGCCACGCGTTACTCACTTTGCAGCGGCGCGTGTACCCGGCCACTTCTTGATTCTGCAAGAGATATATTGCATTAAATATTATATTAAACATAAACGCTTTTAAACTCACAGCCCCACACTACGTTCGATGACTTGTGTCGTGGGTGCCGAAAACATTCACATCACACACACATTACACCCAGAACCAGAAGCACAAATATCCCTTGGGGAGGAATTTGTGCTCCTGCCGGGAATCGAACCCAGGACCCACGGCGCAGAGGGCGGACACCTTTCCACTGCGCCAACTGGGTCGAGAATGTGCGGACTTGGTATATTAAGGTAAAAAAATACAATACAATAACAGTTCTTTATTTGAACATTTTCATTTACAGAGATTTTGTAGCGTTGCTACACTTTAAGTGAAAACTTTTATCACGACACTAGCATTTATCTAATTATTTTAGCAAATATTGCTTGAGAAAAGTCAATATCGGAATGTTGCTACTAGCTTAGTGTGGGGCTGTGAGTGTGAATGCGTTTGTTTGTTTGTTTGTTGAAGAAATAGCACTTAGAAACCACTAAGCTTTGTGATAATGCTATCATTTTCAGTCTACATCGAAACTAAGTGAAACTAGGTAATTGCATTTACTAGTCATGAAATTGTCCAGATGAGATAAAAAATAATGTTTTAATATGCTTTAATGTTTTTTGGTGTAATTATATGGAGTAAATCAGTAAGTAATTTATTAATTAACCAAGGAACTAAGTAGCCAGCAGTCCGCTCCCCGTACACATTGCTGTCGCTTTAAGTGCACAATCGGTTCCGAGCTACAGGCTACGTGTATAAAGAGTGATTGATCACTCTGATTTTTTTTATTTTAGTTTTTTTTAATATATTGTTCATTTAGTAAAAATAAATTTAAATTGCGTGTTAACATGTAGTGTTCAACAATGCTTAAAAATACCCATTTCTTTGATAAATTGAATTTGAAATGTACCTTCTTGTTGAACTTGAGGTTGAGGCCGATGTTGACTTTGCCGACTTGTTCGGTCGGCAAGTCGTTCCTCTCGCCGGCCACCACAAACACGCACCCGGTGATACGAGACAGCATCTGAGTCGATATACCTGCGGCAACACATATCGTTACTATTTTAAGGGTTCTGTCGAAAGAAAAAGAAATCTTTATAATATGTCGTACTATGGCTCTTCCCTTTTCTTCTCCACATAGGGGCGCGTTTAGTTCAATAAAAATATAGTCGTTACGCGCGTGCTTACTTAGACTTTTAAAAGTTACATGTTAATGTATGCATCTATGTAAGAAATTACATTAAAATGTCGGCGAAATAACGAATGATAAAATTTGTTTTCTAATCGTTAGTATTGAGATCATAAATAAGTCTAAACCAATTCAACGATTAATCGAAAATAATCTTAATAAACCATAACATTCGACGAAAAAAGAATGTTTAATTATGAAAATATACATTATACATCTTCGGCCGCATCTTCACTTTCCATCATGTGAGATAGTAGTCAAATACTAACCAACATAAAAACCAACTCATTCAATCGTGAAACTGGACTAAAAGTGTGTAAAATGTATATTTTAAGTTACACATTGATTGGATCAACTTATTGCAAACTCATATTTTTAAAAAGCTTTTGCTCTTATTAGAATCATTGTTAGACACGGGATATTTAATTATTTATCATGTATTTTTAATTTTATATTGGCGTATCGATATTTTGGCACTAAGACATTAAAGACATATTTATTTGTGGCAAAAAGATATTAAAAATTAAAACCTACAAAAGGTGTACCCTGGTTTTTACCACAAACCGTCCCCAACTCAGCATAATGCCGGTTTCAAAAACCAGCGCTGGTCTTCCGTTGGGAACGGCAGGTGACGTCGCGCACGAAATAATAACAGCTGTGAAAGGAAAACAAACACACACAATTTGTTATTTAAGTAAAGTGAAACAGGCAACATTATTCAAACACATAAACGCAGCGCAGTAAAGTGGGTAGGGTGGCAACATTGTTGTGACTCTACCCACTGTTACAAGCGCCATGATCACATGTACTGAAATATGTGGGTAGGTGTTGTTTACGACATATCTGACTACCCTCTTTCTTACTCGTTTATCGCGTTCGACACTACTACCACTTGAACTCGTCTCACTACACTCTCGATATTGTTAGTTACAGACAATGTTGCACGGTATCAGCTTTAACCACACATTCAACAGATTTTCGGCCTTTACAAAGTTGAACTACGGGATTCCAGGCTCTCGACAATTTCTAACAATAATCCTAATGTGAGTGCCTATGTCAGTTTAAAATTGTAGCCGGGTCGAATGTAGTTACCACAAGCGGCGGCAGCATGGTTGGCATTGTGGTAGGGGCTGACGGCGGCGTGTATGGCCGGCGTCGGTTCTGTCCGCTCCACCACTTGCACCTTTATACGCCCGCTGCGAATCGCTTCGGAGTCCACCACCTTTAACAAAACACATATTTTTTATGCCCGATAGGCAAGCATTTGACCACAATCTCACCTGATGGAAAGTGATGATAAAGATTTATTTATTTCATAAAGTTGTACACGATATACACATGAGTTTACTGGTGGTCCCCACACTGGGGCAAGCCTGTTAAGTGGGGGCCTTACACTACAAATATATTGTATCTATATGTATGACAAGAGCCAATAAACTAATTAAAACATTAAAAAACTATATGATGCGGCCGAAGATGTAGCATGCTTGCCTAGAAGGTACCTACTTACTTTTGACTTAAAGACTCCCAGATTATACCGTTCGGAGAACAAAGACGAGGGCAATGAGTTCCACTCCTTCGCAGTACGGATGATAAACGTAGAAGCGAAACGCTTCGAGCGAACTGGAGGTAAGTCAACCATATATCGACGACGATTGACGTTTATATTGCTAAAAAAAACAAAAACATGCCGGAAACATTTACATATCACACACACACAACCAGAAGACACTCAGAACCAGAAGCACAAATGTCCCCTGGGAAGGAAAACTGAGCTCCTGCCGGGAATAGAACCCAGAAACACGGCGCGGAAGGCAGAGACTTGCCCAGTGCCCAATGCGCCAACTGAGTCGTCAAAAAGTCGTCTATAGTTATATTTAATCTAACATCTCAGGGTGACAAGCGCAGTGCTTTGCCACTCAGGTTTTTAAGTTCATAACTCTCGGTAGCACTGAACTGCAATGAGCAAGCGTGACGCTTACCATCATCAGGCGGCGACATGCTAGTCTCGTCTCACAATAACATTAAAAGAAACCCCGACTACAAAAAATATATCAAATTAATTCTAATGCAGGTCGCAGTGACTTAACAGTCGGGAGCCATAAATTATCTAAACCGGATCAAATCTTTCTAAATGAGCCCCGACTGTTTTTTTTTTCTTTTTTTATTACAGTTGGTACTCCATTGTTAATAATAAAAAATATGTATCTGCACAAAAACTAAAATATGCTTATAAAACTTTAGATCCCTGGGACACCAGGACCTGTGTCGTGGAACCCAGTCTCTTACCTACATTAAAGCAATCATTATGCATTTAATATTGTAATTACGATTTTGCCTTAAAACTAATAAGTATTATAAATTCTCTATATTTTAGTTCGATGACTTGTGTCGTGGTTGCCGGAAACATTCACATCACACACAATTACAACCAGAACGAGAAACGCAAATTTTCCTTGGGGAGAAAACTTGTTGTCCAGAGCCCGATACCCTTTAGAAGGCGGACGCTCACCCAACTAAGCAATCGGGCAGTTCAATAATTTATATATATATAATAATTTATATTAATATTTATTACGTCCACTCACTCCGTCACTCTTAGAGAACATTTTATAGAAAAAAAAAATTTTACACTCTCATCAATTTACATAATGGAACTTAGCTTGTTTGTCAGGAATAAAAGATATATTATCAAAGCAAAGTCTGATGAGCGTATAAGAAATACTCAAATGAGGTGTTACAATGACTTACATCTTCCATTAATACAGTCAAAGATCTTTGAGAAGAGTACCTATGTGTCTAGCATAAAGGCCTATAATCACCTCCCTAATATAATAAAATAACTTCCTATGAATATGTTTAAATCTGCTTTAAAAATTGGTTAACTGAATATACACTAACAGTAACTTTCTATAGTTTGAAAGAATATTTCCTTAAAAATTTTGACATAGCACTTATTACCCTTGACATTTTTGTTGTGTTCTTTATATTTCACTGACTATTTATAACTATTGTAGCTTATTTATCATAAATTCCAAATATCAATATAAAAATCAAAATTTGTATAGTCTGTACAATCATATTTTGTGACATTGGACGCCCGAGATGGATCAACTGTAATAACATTACCTGCAATAAGAACTCGCGAATACTAACACTACAGTGCCAATAAAGAATTATCTTATCTTATCCAAATATATACTCACAGTGGCCTGGCAGCCATAGTACTGTCCCTGGGTAAGAAGGAACACAGAATCTCCCGGCGGGTACGCCTCTTGCGGAGTGCTAAATTTCCCAGCCTCTTGAATAATGAATGCTTTCACATCTTTGACGACGGCGTGATAGGCGTAACCGCAAGGGACGGTGCACCATTCTGGTTCTTCTACCATCTGGACGTTGTCTTGGACAACGTATTTGTATCCTGGAAATAAATAAATGAATAAATATAAATAAATAAACGCTTTTACACTCACAGCCCCACACTAAGTTCTATGACTTGTGTCGTGGATGTCGGAAACATTCACATCATACACACACACACACAACCAGAGCCAGAAACACAAATTTTCCTTGGGAAGAAAACTTGTGTTCCCCGCCGGGAATCGAACCCGATACCCCTGCTTAGAAGGCGAATGCTACACTTGCTTCTATAACTGTTCAATTGTTAACAGACTTCAAAACCGATTTCTAACCAATTTGAAAAAGGAGGAGGTTCTATGTTCGACTGTATGTTTTTTTTATGTATGTTCACCGATATCTCCCCCATTTGTAAACAACACAAAATATAACCGGAGAAGTCGGGTTTTTAAAGCTTTGCTTACGTTTAAATTATTTTAACTCGTATATATTATTTTTGAGTGTGGTTGTACTGTGAGTGTGAAAGCGTTTATGTTTATTTTTATGTTTATTACCAACTAGTACAAGCTTGTTTATAAAAAACAAAAATAATTTTTACTTATTATCTAGAGAAGCAGGGTATCATCGCATCATCAGGGTTCATACCCCAATAAAAATACATCTAAATACTAAAAAACGTTTAATTTATAACTTACCTTTATGATTAACAGCATGAACGATTACATTAACGTTTCCTAAATGTATTCCAAGACGATTGTTATGGCTGAAAATAAAATAAAATAAACGTCATAAAAAATGCATATATAAATGAATCTGTATTTATATCGGTCACGCCATTACTTGAGAACGACCGCGACTTTTTCCGACTTCATTCATCTTTAAAGTTTTCTAATACTTTATATGTTCTATTTATTGTTATTAACTAGCCCGGCAAACGTTGTTTTGCCATATACTTCTAGGATATATACATATATATATACTAGCCGTGCCCCGCGGCTTCGCCCGCTATTATCAAGTTAAAAAGTAGCCTATGTGTTAATCCTAGGTATAATCTATGTACATTCCAAATTTCACTCAAATCCTTTCAGCCGTTAAAGCGTGAAGAGGGAACAAACATACTAACACACTTACACACAAACTTTCGGATTTATAATATTAGTAGGAAATATATAAATAACTAACACTATAAGTATGTTGGGGTGTAATTAAAAATTAAAAATAAAAACAAAAAACTTTGTCCACAAAATAAGAAAAAGAAAATGGGTTGGACCACCCTTAATATTTAGGGGTATGAAAAATAGATGTTGACCGATTCTCAGACCTACCCGATATGCAAACAAAATTTCATAAAAATCGGTCAAGCCGTTTCGGAGTATAAAATAATACTGTTGTATGTCCGCAATGGACAAACTGTTGCTGCTTTAAGATAAATATATGAGATAAATATATGAGTCACCCACGTCCGTAGGAGGATACCCCTTAAGTCTGACTCCCTACACGTGGTCCCCGGGTGGTGCTAATCAGGTGACATTTGAGAGGTGGTAGAGCATTTTGTGAGTTGCTCGCCTGGCTTGCTACCAAAGTAGCTTACCACCATCAAGTTGAAAATCTGCCGCCAAGCCAAATACGGTGTTCCGGCAGTTATCCTTGAGAGCCTGCGTATTCCAGGTCTAGTGTGTTTACCAGCTTCGATCACATCGTCACTTACCATCAGGTGAGATAGTGGTCAAACACTAGACTGTCACAAATAAAAATAAAAAATGACCGAGCTTTGCTCGGTATTTGGTTTTGGTAGAATGTGTTTGAATTTGTAGCCTCAGAAAGCTCCATCTAGTATCGAGTAGAAACAGTTTTATACATCGGTCATGGCGTAATAGATGGCGCTGATAGTCTCTTAAACCCGGTTTTTCAAATGCAGTTTGGGAACCGAGCATTTCTCCTGGAACCTTCCTTGGGCCGAAAAACCCTTAATCTGTAACTTTCACGAAAATCGTTGGAGCCGTTTCCGAGATCCTGATTATTTTTACACATATATATTTATAACAAGAATTGCTCTTTTAAAGGTACTAGAATTTGTAACATCATTTCTCACAAAGTTTTTACAATAAAATATTTTTTGATTTTATGGTATACACTTACTGTTCAATAATGGTGCTCCTTTCAGAGATCCACTGTTTATGCAGGTTGCCTTCATTAGGTTCCGTGGTGTAGTTGGGCCCGTTTATGTTGTTGTTCTGTTTGTCCACGTAATGGAGACGTAGCTTGTCGTTCGACACAGATATCACCCTGAAACGGTGAATGCAATTTCATTTAACAAACTTATTTCATACTATTATTTAACCGACTTAAAAAAAGGACGAGGTTCTAAATGCGACTGTTTTTTTATGTCTGTTACCTCAAGTTTTCTAGGTGAACCAATTTTGATGTTTTTTTTGTTTATTTGAAAGCTGGCGCTTCCGATGAGGTCCCATTTAAATTTGATCGAGATCTGACCAGTTGTTTTTGAGTTATCCTCAATAATGCGTATTTAATTCGTTTAAAAAGTTATCGAAATCGGTATCAATTTTAACGATTTTTTTGTTTATTCGAAAGCTGGTGCTTCCGATGTGCATTTAAATTTGATCGGGATCTGACCGGTAGTTTTTGAGTTATCCTCAATAATGCGTATTTAATTAATTTATAAATCATCAATATCAGTTCACCTGGAAAAAAGTTCTCAGGTAACAAACATAAAAAATACAATCGAACTGAGAGCTTTCTCCTTTTTTTTAAGTCAGTTAAAAGTAATCGTAGTTTATCTTGTTGCTAGATGGTAAAACGGGCATTTTGTTATAACCTTATAACAAAATTTGATTTTGCCATTTGACTTTATTTGGTTGCGCCTTCTAAGCAGGGGTATCGGGTTCCACTCCTGATGGGAACACGAGTATTTCTCCCCAAGGCAAATTTGTGTGTGATGTGAATGTTTCCAGCACCCACGACACAAGTCATTGAACTTAGTGTGCGCTGTGAGTGTGAAAGCGTTTGTTTTTATTAGCTTATATGCCCTGTATGCGGGCCGTGATTTCACTAGAATGGTTCCAACAGAATACCAGCGTCGGAGATAGGGTGACTACCTTCTTCGATATTATGCTGAGTTGGGACCATTTTGTGTGAGTGCACATTAATGATTAGGGTAGTTTTAAGTCATTTAATTTAATTATAAATATAATTTAATTAAAAGACTTAAAACTACCCTATTATAAATATACTATTATAAATATAATACAATTAAAAGACTTAAAACTACCCTAATCATTAATGTGCACTCAACTCAGGAATAAATATTCCTCATACGAGTTATTTATGTGTCTTATACAAATCAATGTATATTATATTATATACTCACTTAGCCCTTGTGAGGTGAGGCCACCCCGCCCATATGACCTTCCCGAGCAGTTCGTCAGCGATCCTCGCCAGTTCCTTCTCCTCATTGTCTTCTCTGATAATTTCCACTATCATGTTCTCATTGCGGGAGGGCTGGTCGAACACTTTCACTTTCGCGCTTTTAATGGCGGTCTGTGACAAGAAATGAAAAATTATTATGAATGTTGCTTATCATCGAACATCACACTAAAATATAAACTAGCCGTGCCCCGCGGCTTCACCCGCGTTATTGAAGTTAATAATTGAAACGCAAGCAAAGCTTAAAAAAACCGACTTTATCTCTTATATTTCGGCTTTGGCTTGACCGATTTCGATAAAATTTATATGGGACCACCTCTGAAGTATACTCTACCAAACAAAAAAAACATCAAAATCGATTCATAATTGGCGGAGATATCGCGTAACATACATACATAAATAAAACATACAGTCGCATTTAGAACCTCCTTTGAAGTCGGTTAAAAAGTAGCCTGTGTGTTATTCCGGAACAAACTATTTACATTTTAAAATTCATCAAGATCGGTTTATTAATTTACTGATTTAATAATTCAATTATAAAGTTTTTTTTCCTTTCCAGTATTAGTCTAAGATCCCGCTATACAACGACCTTCACCGAGATGCTTATTTAATGAGACGTATTTTTTATGTTATTAAATATGCCAATAAATATATCCTATATGGGTTGCCTAACAAATTTCAGTCCAGAGTATTTTTAATTCATAATTAAAAAAAATTTTTTTTTAAACATTGCGCCGGTGTGATTATTAAATAAATTTGATACCAATCGAAAGTTTGAAGCCCATAGAATATGCGAACGTAAGGTTGCCTATTTTTTTCCGGTCACAACCACGGGTTGCCAGGTGTAAACAGGTAAATCTATACTAGCATTTTGCAACGGTCTGATTATTGAATCAAACTTAGATAAAATGAAAGATTATTTCATAAGGAACACGGTGGTATAGGGTTGCCTGCGAAAAATCAGTCCCGAATTACGGTTGTCGAATTTTAAATAATAAAATATCGCTGCGAGTGAATGTGTGCGAGAGAGAGGTCCCAGACCAACCATCCCATGCGGTAGAAAAGGAAGCAGCGTAGCAGCTGTTTAAAGTCCGCCCATTTAAAGAAGGAGAGTGCGCATGCTATTTGCGCTTGGAAATGAAAAGGATAGCGATAGACTCGTATATGCTGTGCATTATTTTGGAGTAGATTGTCGCTATAGATACAAGTGAAAAAACGTGCTGCTATTTATTGTTGGAAAAAATGGCCAAAAAGTGTTTTTTGTGTGATTCGGATGACGGAATAATTGATTTTGATGATGAAACTTTTGAAAACTGTGCATTAAAGTTAGCTTTAAAAAAAATAATTAAATATAATTTTGTTGAGCTACCCAGTGCGTCACTCCAATTTGTAGGTTATCATACCACGTGCTACAAAAAAGTGACTGTTTTGAATAAAAAATATAACGAAGAATTTCTTAAATTTATCGCTGAATATACAGTAAGTACATAATAATTGAATCTTTAAAATTATCTAAGCTAATACATCTTCTATATTTTTGTCATGTTGAAGTAATTGCTAGTAAAACTCACTTATGGTTTTGTTAATTTTCGACACACATATTTTTTTGTAATTTACTTAAAAAACGGTAGTTAAAAATTTAACAAGAAAATGTTCTGATTTCCTTTTTTTTTTTTGTTGTAATAATTAAATGAGGATGTTTTCAATCAACTATTCTTATCAAAAATTTTTTTTAAATTTATAATCAAACATTTTCATTTAATCGCAAAAATTGATTTTTTTTAGGAGCATACCGATGTATCTACTACTGAAGAAGAACCACAACAGTTGAATCCTAGTGTAGATTCCTGTGCTACAGTTGCTGAGGATGAAACGAGTAATGTTGAAGACCTGCCTCAAACTTCTGGGGGCTTTGACAAGGTAATAAAATAATATATTTTTTTTTAGCTTTTTTAAAAAAGTGACATGAAAATCTATTAATTGAACTTGTATTTTCATTTATATTTGTTTTCTTCCATTTTTACTCAAAGAATGATTTAAATTCTTTTAGGAGCAGTCAACATCAACAGCATCGACATCAAGCAACCTGAGAACTGCGGTTGGTTCTTAGATGAATATTTAAAACCAGTAGGATTCATTGGGGATCATACACCTTTAAAAATAGAAGACATTGTCGAAAAAACTGAAACGGAGAGTGATGACGAAGAAGATTCAGAAGTTGGAGATCACAGTTATATGTCCGATGACTCGGAACCTGAATAATTTAAAAAATTTTTGTATTTTAATTTTTTTTCAATAAACAGAAGTATTCTTTTAATTGTTTTTTTTTATTTCGGCTCTTAATAATAAAGATAAAATTTGCCAGATTAGTAATATATATGTATTACTCTAACTGTCTTTTTTACTAAAGATGTGTATAAACTTTAGTGTCACATAAACAATAAACATAGATAAATAATTAATTGATTAAAAAATAAAAAATTAAATAACTATTTCTCTATATTAATAATAAACTACTCCAAAATAATGCAGCATATACGAGCCTATCGCTATCCTTTTCATTTCCAAGCACAAATAGCATGCGCACTCTCCTTCTTTAAATGGGTGGACTTTAAACAGCTGCTACGCTGCGTCCTTTTCTACCGCATGGGATGGTTGGTCTGGGACCTCTCTCTCGCACACATTCACTCGCAGCGATATTTTATTATTTAAAATTCGACAACCGTAATTCGGGACTGATTTTTCGCAGGCAACCCTATACCACCGTGTTCCTTATGAAATAATCTTTCATTTTATCTAAGTTTGATTCAATAATCAGACCGTTGCAAAATGCTAGTATAGATTTACCTGTTTACACCTGGCAACCCGTGGTTGTGACCGGAAAAAAATAGGCAACCTTACGTTCGCATATTCTATGGGCTTCAAACTTTCGATTGGTATCAAATTTATTTAATAATCACACCGGCGCAATGTTTAAAAAAAAATTTTTTTTTACTTATGAATTTAAAATACTCTGGACTGAAATTTGTTAGGCAACCCATATAGGATATATTTATTGGCATATTTAATAACATAAAAAATACGTCTCATTAAATAAGCATCTCGGTGAAGGTCGTTGTATAGCGGGATCCTATACTATATGCTTTTTACCGTTACAACGACTTACATCAAAACATCAATTGATTGAAATCAAAATATCTTGATTTTTATTTTTTAATAAAAAAAAAATAATACCGCTACTACGGGCAAATTACCTAATTTTCTAAAACTAAACTTATATACATCTCATACAGCAAAGACCTAAATTACCTACAAGAGATCGAGCTTAAATAGGTAACTCAAGTGTTCAAGCCCACTACCGGTGGGTAGCGTTCCCATCATGCTTGCGGCATTCCCTCTCAGAATTGCAAAAAAATAAATGAAAGCCACTCACTCTATATTTCAAGTGACGCATAGTCGGGAATCCCGGGAACAACATGTCCCGTCTCGCATTAGGCAGCATCCCGCGTTTCAACTGGCCAACTGCCACTTCCAGCTCTCGTCTCCATACTTGATTTTCCGTGGTGTGACACTCTGTTATCGACGGGAAATATTCCGGCGCGGGAACTACACCTAGATACAAATAATATACACATAAACGCTTTCCCGCTCACAGCCCCACACTAAGTTCAACGACTTGTGTCGTGGATACCGGAAACATTCACAGCATACACACAATTACAACCAGAACCAGACAAATTTCCCTTGGGGAGAAAGCATGTGTTCCCGCCGGGATTTGAACCCGATACTCCTGCTTAGAAGGCGAACGCTCACCCAACTGAGCCAACGGGCAGTTCAAAATAGTATTTAAACTAAAGTACAGGCTACATACAAAGTCTATTATAAAATTAGGCTATATACAAAAAAATAAAAAATAAAACTGTGAAAAAAAGTGGAACTAATTATTTATTCTACACGTTTTCGTTAATAAGACCTATTATGCAATTTTGTATGATCTTTATCGCAGCTTTACTATAAGTATTTAAAAATTGATATAAGAATGGTTGCTAACCAACTTTTATTCGTTATAGATACTCAACTGTCATTCGAAATAAAAAAACATAAAATACACCTAAAGATGACTTTCGAATGCTCGTTGGCTAAGAGTGGCGTTCACCTTCTAATCGGGTTCGATTCCCGACGCAAGTTTTCTCCCCAAGGAAATTTTGTGTTTATGGTTTTGGTTGTGATTGTGTGATGTGAATGTTTCCGGCACGCCACGACACAAGTCATCGGACTTAGTGTGGGGCTGTGAGTGTGAAAACTTTTATGTTTATGTTAAATACCTATTCAATGATACCCCACTTCATACAGTTCATCGTATTTTATTTTTCACAAATTGGCTTCTGGCGGTTGCCATATTGAAATTTGATTACTGTCGTGTCTTTAGCGACGTCAACGAAACATCAAAATCGTTCCACGCCTTTGGTCTCTAGAAAGCCACGTTATTTTAAAACGGTTTCACACTCACAGCCTCACTATAAGACTTGTATGGGAAAGATTGATAACTTGCGTCGTGGGTACTGGAAAAATTCACATCAAACATACAATCACACCCAGATACACAATTTTTCCCTGATGGAAAAGACAGATATTCATCGAGGAGGGAAAATTATCCTCCTGCCGGGAACTGAATCAACGTTGTAGATAGCAAAGACTTGCGCCATTAGGGATCGTTGCTACTATATTTAAGGCCTTACCTAAGTTTTGAGGCGTCCAATTGTAGACCAGCATCGGCCCGTGAGTGTTGCGTTTCAACTCTTCCTCCGTGAGCCGTTGATAGCACGGCGACATCGCTGACAGCAAGTTTGTCTACAAAAAAAACTGATGGTAACAGAGGAATATTTATAGTAGGAAGCTTCGGAACAACATAGATAATTCTTGACACAAGTTAAGCTTATTTCCTCAGTGTAACATGCTCTGTCTATAACATTTATGAGGATAACAAATTTGAGAGGGTAGATTTCTACCCTCTCAAAATTGTTATTATAGAAGGTATACATAATTAACACGACGGCTTTCAATGATTGATCTCGAAGTGTAGAGGGAAGTAATGCGCAATGGATGTGCCTTTCCAGTCATTGGTCTTGCCGCTGAGATCGGTTTCGTAGTGTAGAGGGTAGTAATGCGCAATGGATGTGTCTTATTAATATTTAAAATAAGAGCTAAGTATGACATACCTCATTGATAAAAGGTATGAGCACGACGGCCTCCCAGTCGTTGATCTTCCCGTTGAGGTCGGTTTCGAAGTGCAGCGGGTAGTAATGCACTATGGGGGAGTCTTCGTCAGTCATGAGGTCGTGGAATGGAGCGGGGAGGAGATGCTTGCTCGCTGCGGGCAGGACGGCTAAGAGCTAAAACAAAAATGCGTGGTACTCTTAGATAATTTTAGCATTTTCGTTATATTACATAGCATTTAGTTTTTTCTTATTCGAGATAGGTAAACTTGTACACGAACTATGGCTTGCTGAGGATGATAATAAATGAGCCATAGTTCGCGTTGACGCTCCACATTCGCATCGTTTTGTACTCGGGTCGATGTAGCCCCACCTGGGCAGATTGTACCCCTTCTAGGTAAGCCAAGGGATCTATTCTAAAACTAGTTATTCTTCGAGTGTTACTGTGTAGTAATGGTGAATTATTAACCGTTAATACTTAGTGAATGGGCTCGAATGTAGGCAAATCATACAAAGTAGAATAACGCGATTTTGGCTATGGCTCCAAAACTCCCATACAAGTTCTAGTACAATTTCTACCACTTTACTAGGGCATGACTTACGATGACTGGACCTTGGCTCTTTAAAAAGTCAAGCAACTTTCACAATGACTTGTGACGAGGACTTATAATATGAAATTTACTTGAATTACTTGACACTGGCTAAATGCACAAAATTGCCGAGCCAAAACTAAAAAACAAAAAAAAACTATCAACTGGCCTGTTTATAGGTGACTGATCTGTTTATAGGTGACTGATCCGTTTATATGTGACTTACATGTTTATAGGCGACTGGCCTGTTTATAGGTGACAGACCTGTTTATTGGTGACTGATTTGTTAATAGGTGACTGATCTGTTTATTTGTCACTGACCTGTTTATAGGTGACAGACCTGTTTATAGGTAACTCACCTGTTTATAGGTGACATACCTGTTCAAAGGGTTTGAAGGGCTCCCCCAGCTCGAACTCAATTTTGAGGTCTTTGAACCCGGTGATGTCGGACATGTAGGGCGCGTAGTGGTGCGGGTAGTACCAGCACCACGACGGGCAGCCGCGGTAGTAGTAGTACAGGTTCCACTGGATGGCGCGCACGTAGCCCTCCGCTTGGGACGCTAGCACCTCGCTACAATACGGGTTTACAAGGTGACGTATTTTTTAGGGTTCCGTACCCAAAGGGTAAAACGGATCCCTATTACTACGACTCCACATCTGTCTGTCTATCTGTCATCAGGCTGTATCTCATGAACCGTAATAGTTATCCAGTTGAAATTTTCACATATGATGTATTTCTGTTGCCGATATAACAACAAATACAAAAATAAACAATAAAACGAATATTTAAGGGGGCTCCTATACAAAAAAGTGTTATTTTTTGCTCGTTTTTATAGATAATGATACGGAACCCTTCGTGCGCGAGTCGACTCGCACATGGCCGGTTTTATTTATTGTAAACATAAGCGTCTTCAAATTCACAGCCCCACAAACGTATGTTTCAGATTAATATCAGATGTGACCAAAAACATTTTTCCACACAAAGCTTAGTCGCGGTAGGTTTTTTTTATGCTCGATATGTAAGCATTTGATCACAATCTTACCTGATGGAAAGCGACCATGCATCCGAAAATGTAGCATGCTTGCCTAAAAGATATCTATATAATTTTGACTTCAAGACTCCCAGATTATAAATCATAATCATAAATTATTTATTGCAAGAATTTAGTACATTGTCAAGGTGGTAACAATATATATATAATCACTCACAGCCCCGCACTAAGATTGATGACTTAAGTCGCGGGTCCCGGAACCATTCACATCACAATCACAAACAGAACCACAAATTATCTTTGGGGAGAAAACTTGTGTTCCCGCCGGGAATCGAACCCGATACCCCCCGCTTAGAAGGCGAACGCGCACCCAACTAAGCCAACAAGCAGTTAAATGAATGGATATAAATAAAGGGTGTTGGTTTTTTAAGCCTACAGCTGATAGCCCCGACAACAGGCTACCTAGATATCCTGTGTAGGCTAGTCTATGCATATACAACTTGTGAAATGATATACTTACTCAGTAACACTAGAGTAATCTAATTTATTCATGTAATAATCTCTTTTGTGTAGCTTAAACTCCATTTCTATGTTTGCCTCCTCTGTGAACAAATACAATATTATGTTTGCATAATTATTATTACTAATACAATAAAAATACTATTAATTGCACATCAAGAAAAAAATATTTTTATAACAGAACAAAGTGATATAATAAAAATATAATTGAAACGCAAGCAAAGCTTAATAAAACCGACTTCATCGCTTATATTTCGGTTTTGGCTTGACCGATTTCGATAATATTTATATGGGACCAATTCTGAAGTATACTCTACCAAACAAAAAAATATTATCAAAATCGATTCATAACAAAAAAACATACAGTCGAATCGAGATCCTCTTTTTTTTAAGTCGGTTGAAAATAGCAAAAAATACTTATTTTATATCAAAATAAATGTTTGAAAATGGAATCAGGTTCGAGCAATTTCAAATGCGATCATTTCGACGTTCGTTCTATGACGTCCACGAGCCAATCATCGATGCCGTAAATGAAAGTTGACCAATCATTGACAACAAAAATGTGTAAACTAACGTCACAAATAAGTCTAGCCAAAAAAGCGTGCGTTTAGCTATTTTGAATTTCCCATGTATTTTTAGCTTATTTAAATAAGAAAATAATGTAATAGGTGTAAAATTATATTATATAGCTACTAAGGTTAAAAACATTATACTTTAAAACCAATATTTAAATCTAATGCATAGGAAATTCTCTATTGATATAACGCTAGTGTTTCAGACAAAAAATTGCTTTGTAAGAAACAAAAGAAATAACGAATAAACAAAAATAAAATAGCTTGTTATAATTACCATCACTAGTTTCCTCATAGTCATCATCGTCATCTAGGAACTGTAACAGAATAACATTCATTCATACCTTGTTGAATGACAGCTTTATCCTTCAAGACCCATGGTACTACAAGACGTACTAAATAAACACAGTCATTTAGACACACAGCATTCATCATCTAAGTAATCATAACAGCACCCATCTTACTAATATTATAAATCCAAAAGTGTGTGTAAGTGTGTGTGCAAGTGTGTAAGTGTGTTTGTTTCCTCTTCACGCTTAAACCGCTGAACGGAATCGGATGAAATTTGGAATGTACATAGCTTATACCTAGGATTTTAGATATATATGCCAGATAGGTAAGCATTTGGCCGCTATCTTACCTGATGAAAAGTGATCATACGGCCGAAGATGTAGCATGCTTACCTAGAAGATACCTATTCACTCTAGACTTGAAGGCTCCTAGATTATACCGTTCGTGTAACAAATACGCAGGTAATGAGTTCCACTCTTCGCAGTGCGGGTGATAAAAGTAGAACGAATGTTTTTTTAATACTTTTATAGAACCGTGGCCCGATACTAAGTTCAATGGCTTGCATCGTGAGTATTGGAAATATTCATATATCACACACTAAATAACACCCAGAAAAAAATATAAAAAGGAAGAAAAATTATGTTCTGGCCGGGAGTCGAACTGAGGACTCAAGAGGTCGCAGACCTGCCTACTGCGCCCCAATAAGTTGTCTAGTTTATTACTCGTAATTAACCAGCAGTACTACTCGCATTTTATTTTTTTTAATTTTAAACGCTTTCACACACACAATCACAACCAGAAACACAAGCGTTCCTTGCCGAGAAAATTTGTGTTCCCGCCGGGAATCCAACCCGGTACTTAGAAGGCACCCAACTATGTCAACAAGCAGTAAAATACGTTATTATGTATAGATAGCAATAAATATCTCACCATATCATCAGTAGCATCAATAAGTGCTTGCAGATCTGCGTCCGGTCCGCTTTTAATTTCGTCGACGTTTACATTGAATGTTTCGTCGTTGTTAGGCTTGTACTAAAAATATAGAGTAAATATGTCGTAATACATCCATTATTCTATTATTAAATAAATTCAACAGTAACTGATATAACAAGATTATTAAAAAAATACAGAAAAACTAAGCAAATAATAATAGTATATCTCAGGACGACAAACGCAGTGCTTTGCCTAGCAGGAGTTTGAATTATATTACTTACCATCAGTAAGTAAGTACATACTACATTTAAGTATATAAGGTAAATGCTCGATATTAAATAACTTTTTAAAGTATCACTTGTTTTATACTCAGAATAGCAATTACAACATACCTCTTTCCTTTCAAGTGCATTAGGCCGCCTGCCGGTCTTAGCCTCAAAGTATTTTAAGTCAGCGTAGGTATCGTGAAACTTTTCTTTATCTAGCTTTGCTAGTTCTTGCATAAATATTTCAAATCTCTCTAAATTCAATTCACCAGCCTCATTGATATACCCTGAAATATAAATATTTGTATGATATAAAAATATATGTATCAGCACACATAATACGGTTTCATATAAATTAACATAGATATTTACACACAACATATTATAGACTTAGAGTACCCCACAAAATATTTTAGACTTAGAGTACCAAGTAAGTATTGAACTGCTGCTGGTTGGCTTGGTTGGGTGGGCGTTCGCCTTATAAGCAAGGATATCAGGTTCAATTCACGGCGGTAACACATGTATTCTCCACAAGGAAAATTGTGTTTCTGGTTCTGGTTTTGGTTGTGATTGTGTGTGTGTGATGTGAATTGTTCCAGCATCCGCGACACAAGTCATCGAACTTAGTGTAGCGCTGCGAGTATGAAAGGGTTTATAATTTAAACGCAAGCAAACTTTAAAAATACCGGCTTCACTGCTTTATCTACGGAGCCCTTGACCAGATTAAATGAATTAAATACCCATCATTGAGGATAACTCAAAAACTACTGGTCGAATTTTGATCAATTTTAAAAGGGAACCCACATGGGAAGCACCATCATTCAAATAAAAAATAATCATCAAAATCGGTTCACCTAGAAAAAAGTTCTGAGGTAGCACAAAAAAATTCAGTCGAATTGAGAACCTCCTCCTTTTTCTAGTCAGTTAAAATTAACAGGCATAACAACTGTTAATTTTTAAATGTTAATAGTACAGATTTAACAGTTTCTTACCACTCAAAGTAGGCAGCACCTTCATGTACGTTTTATACAATATAGGCACAGCATCATTGCTTATGTGCATATTGGGCAAATGGGGGATAAAGTCGTTACCAACTAAGAATCCCATCAGCACCCAGTCATCTACAATTTTTTCTATATCGAATGGGAATGATAGATTGTCTTTTACAGATATGAACTCCTGTTCGAGGTACTCTCTGAGTAGTGAGAGATGGAGGAGGTAAAAGTTAGTCTCTTCAATGCTTGTGGCTCGCTGCGTTGTTCGACCGAATTTTACCTGAAATTAATGGAATTTTTCTAATAAAATAAATTGACAAAATCTAAGTTTGAATTGAGGTATTATTAAGGCAGCCAGCTTGCTTTAAAATAATTCTAGTAATCCATTAAACTTACTGTATATATTTATGCATAGACATGCAACAATGTAGCAACTTGGTGTCTGGTTCTCCGCTGACGGCAAGGATAAAACAAATTGTTTTTCCTATTTTTTTTTAATTTTTATGCATGAACCATTTGACCACCATCTCATCTGAAGGAAAGTGACGATGCGGCCGAAGATGCTTGCCTAGTAGATACCTATTCACACTAGGCTTGAATACTCCCAGATTATACTACTCCTTGAATCTCCCGTTTGGGGAATAAAGATGCGCGGGAAATGAAACAATAGTGTCACATTCTAATAATTCTAATTTGTAGTAGGGGTGATATAGCCTGCACTGACGTCCCGCTTGGGGTATATTGGGCATTTCCCCCTGACGGCAACTACCCAGGCCACCCCAGCTCTTTTGTGTAGCATAGGATGGCTCTGGGCAAAGTAGGTATTTTATGACTTAGTGTAACGTTGTGGAAACACTCCTTTGCTGTATGGAAGATGAGGATAGGAAGGAAATGCTTTGAGCGACTAACCTATGCACTCTTATAAGTCTAGATTGTTTACACTCCACGACTACATCATCACACTATGACTATGACACTATAGAGTCTATTGACCATTCTGCTTCTACTCACAAATATTCTCCACATTAATTTCTGCGGGCAACATTCAAAACACACCAATATGTTGATAAATGTAGAAAGGAAAAATGATCGCTTGACCTTATTGCTCTAACTGCTAAGCTACTAAAGCCCAGCCTGAAGCGACAAAATTATCCTTATTATTAACGTCTTATGGGGATGTGTAACATCATCTACCATGACCTTGAGATTGAACCTCAAGTGATAATTTTTCCTTTCTAAATTTATCACTATAATTCTGCCTATCATGGCTAATGCTATATAAGTAAACACTAATATGATCTTACCTCTTCTCTCAACAAAGCGAAGTGAGGCTCATGTGTGCACATGCCTAACATGATGAGATCAGCGTCGAGTCCGTACAGACAGTGCCGAGTGTTGGGGTCATAATCAGGCTGCGAGCGTGCCCATCTGATGTAGTCCATTATCTTGTGCTCGCCTTCTCCGGGTGTCTAGGGGAACAATTGATAACCCACATGTTAACAAATGCCAAGGTTTTGGGTGTCTAGGGGAACATTTCGTCAAAAATTTGGTTAACAACTGCCAGTGATAACAAAACATACTATCTACAAAAAAATAAAACAATATAAATTAACAGTCGCCAGCCACTTATCCGCATTGGAATTCCTTTCTTAGGCTATCCTACTCTACCAAAACATCGGATTTGAAGGACTCTAGTGGCTGTGTGTGTGAAAGTGTTTATGTTATGTTTATGTTTAATCGCGTAACAAACATAGTCAATTTACGAACCTCCTTTTTTTAAGTCGTTTAAAAATAAGTAATGGTTACCAACCTCTGACACATTATCACTCACTAACAGGCCAGATATTATAGAAACTCTAGTTTCAATAAGTAAACTAAGTCTAAATTTAAGTTGTTTACAGCTTAAAACACGTAAAAATTACAAATAACTTTTTAGGCGACTAGTTCCTGCGAGCGTCGAGCGGCCTCGGCGCGTGACCTGGAGCCTCTCGCCGAAACTAGTCGACTACAAACTAAGTCGAAATTTTAAACTTAGTAAAAGGATAGTTTTAATTTTTAAAGTAAGTCTTACCTCGTGCCCCGATAATACGACTTTGACTTTGGCCCACAGTGGGTCAGTCGTCATCTTCTGTTTAACAAAGAATCTTAGCTGCTCATGCAAGCGTGCCATGAACACTGTACCGGGTGTGATACAGTTGCTGTCGAAGCGTTTCTCCGAGGGAAGAGTTTCACCTGTTAAAAACATTGGGTAAAATTATTTTTGTTTGATTCATCTACGATCAGCCATCGGGCTATACACAAATTTTTTATTGGGTCTTGGAGTGGTGTATGTCGAGTACCATCGAGCACGACACGGTGACTTTATTGCTTCAGTTCAAGTGTGTGAATGCTGTGTTAGTGCTCGGTTGAAGCTGTCGGTCTGTCGGTCTGTGGCCAGCTGATTTGGGTGATTTGTAAGTCTCTGCTTGTGTGTGCTGTTGTCTTTGATGCTTTATATCCGACTGTGCAACGCCAAGGAGAGTGATGTGTTTATCAGGTATGTATGTATGTTTGTTCCTTTGTGGCTCTCTAGAGGCTGATTTTAATAAATCTGCGTCGAGTGCAAGTGTCACTAAGACATGACAGTAATCAAAAGAATGAAATAAAGTTCATGTTTTAACAATGATTAATTAAACGCAAGCAAAGCTTAAAACAACCAACTTCAACGCTTATTTGGTTTTGGCTGGATCGATTTCGATAAAAATTAATGAAAACAAAAAAAACATCAAAATCGATTTATAATTGGCGGAGATATTGCGTAGGATACATATACAATAATTAAACGCAAACAAAGCTTAAAAAAACCGACTTCACCGCTTTATCTTTGGAACCTTGATCAGATTTAATGTATTAAACACGCATTATTGATGATACCTCAAAAACTACTGATCAGATCTTGATCAAATTTTCAATGGGACCACATGAAATTCAAATAAAAAAAGAATCATCAAAATCGGCTCACAACGAAAGGAATTATGAGGTAACTTTTGAAGTCGGATAAACGAGAAGATCGTCAAAGTACCCATTACTTGTCACAAAATAGGCATTATTGACTATATTTCAAGAACTACTGATCAGATCTTGATCAAATTTAAATGGGACCAATTAAAAAGCAACATCATTCAAACTAAAAAAAAATTTTCGAAATCGTCTCACGTGGAGAGAAGTTATGAGGTAACAAAAAAAAAAACACTGTCGACTTGACTCCTCCTTCTTGGGAAGTCGGTAAAAATATAAATAACTAGCTGCGCCCCGCGGTTTCACCCGCGTTGATAATGATGAAAAGTGATGATGATGATGAAAAATAGATATTGGCCGATTCTCATAGATACCGGATAAGCACAAAAAATTTCATCACAATCGGTCAAGCCGTTTCGGAGGAGTATGGCAACGAAAACTGTGACACGAGAATTTAATATATTAGACTAGCTGCGCCCCGCGGTTTCACCCGCGTTGATAATGATGAAGAGTGATGATGATGATGATGAAAAATAGATGTTGGCCGATTCTCATAGATACCGGATAAGCACAAAAAATTTCATCAAAATCGGTCAAGCCGTTTCGGAGGAGTATGGCAACGAAAACTGTGACACGAGAATTTTATATATTAGATTAAACGCAAGCAAAGCTTAAAAAAAACCACGTCACCGCTTTATCATCGGGACCTCATTTTTGTGGTACTTCAGTTGAAAATTTACCTTTGGCCCTGGCTTCTTCTTCCACTTTTTCAGCTTCACGGGCAGAACGAAATCTGCAAGAGAGTGTCATATTGAGTAATAACTTCTACACTGAGCATTAATATTGTATTGAGAACAACATTCAATCACCAAGCAGTGCAATCATTACTGTATTTCAGATTGAAAGGCAATGGCCTCGATTCTAATGTCACACACTAAATTAAATTTAAACTATTCCTGTCTTTTACAAAATAGGAACACAAGACAGAGATAGCATACATTTAAGAGCTGTCAAGTTAGTCAGAACTTAGATGTCTATGCAAGCTTAGTCGAGTATGTAATTTGGGTTGACTAAAAACACGCACCTTTCCGCTTCTGCTGTTCATATTTTAATTGATAAACTATCTTGACCGCACAAAAATGTATGCTATCTCTGTCTTGTGTTTCTATTTTGTTAGAGACAGGGATAGTTTAAATTTAATTTAGTGAGTGTACATCAGAATCAAGGCCAATGTTTCCAGTGTAATTACATGACTTAAAGAGTTTTAGCATGTATTATATCACGATGGGTGGTGAGCGCAGGGCTTTGCCAAGCAGGAGTTAAAATTTTACAATTCAATATAAAAACTCTTTATTGCACCAAACTTAGTAAAAAAATACCATATTATATCTGTATACAATGGGTAGACTTATCGCTAATAGAGATCTCTTCAAGTTAGAATTACATAAGTTTAAAACTCTGGGTGGCACTGAACCGTAACGGGCAAGCATGACACTTACCATCAGGAGTCAAGGTCCAGTTTACTTTACTAGAACTTCTGTTCCATTTTTGGAATGAAAGCAAAAATCACATTATTTAAATACGTATGATTTAGCTCATGCTAGTTCATTCAAAATTTACGGTTAATAATCCACCATTATTACACATTAGCACTAGAAGAATAACAAGTTTTTGAAAAAATACAAAATCAACAACACCATTTTACTACTTTGGCAGCAAAACACTTCTAACATTATGTCGATTTGTTACTTTTGGCTATCAATTAATAAGAAAAAAAAATTGTCTGCCGCATCAGCTGATTTAATCATAAAAATTAAACTGGCAACATTCTTTACTTAATCAATAATGACAGTATGTTTTACGTTACAACTACAGGAACATTGAATATACTCTCTTCCCGTCCTGTAATTTGGTATTTGGCTGTGTGAAATGACAGACAGAGTGGATCACCTGAGTTACTAAGGTTTACTTTTACTGAGCACCTACTGTAGTATGGATACCACACATATTTATCTCACCACTAGCTGTAATACCATATTGTAATCCTAAAATGTTTATATAAATTAGGGCCAATGTTATAGAAAAAAAATATGGTTGTCTGTAAAGTTGGTTTATGGACAATCATTTTACGTGATAATGTCATAAGATGAACGCTTGGGCCAATCGTGCCTTTCTATCGCTTGTTCCCCTCTCTTGCTTGCACGCTCAGGCTCAAGCAAAATGTGACACTTTTTCGTGCATGCAGCCAGTGTTCATCGATTTATAAGACATTATCTTGTCAAAAAAAATGATGAAATGCTGGTCAAACCCTTTCATAATGTTTATCAATGAAAGCCTCACCTTCTCCCTCTCTGCTGGTTCATCTTGGCTCTAGGTGCTACTCCATCAATAGCCATGAAGAACAGCTTCTTAGGCTTAATGATTTGAAACAGAATGCTCAGATAGTGGAATATGTCTTGGAATATTTTCTCTTCTGTGATTCGAAAGTGAGCATTGGAGTCATCAGGGTGAGAACAGTTGTGTATGATACCGTTCATGTCCAAGTACATGTTGTCAAAGTCAGGTATCTGAAATAAACGTTACCATCTTAGTTCAAAAAAAGAACCAGAGAAAAAACTTTATAATCATAATCTCTTTACACTTAAAATATGAAGTTTTGATAACAAGGTAGGAATTGAACTGCCCGTTGGCTTATTTAGGTATGCATCAACCTTCTAAGCAGGGGTATTGGGTTCTGTGTGATGCAAATGTTTCCGGCACCCACAACACAAGTTATTGAACTTAGTATGGGGCTGTGTGTGTGAAAGGTTTAGTGTTAATGTTTATTAAATATTTCCCAAGGAATGCTCACCTTTATCCACCGGGGTGGTGGATAAAGGTGAGCATTGTAAAAAAATACTCAGATGGTCTAAGGAGAGGAAACAGTGACTAAGAACTGGACTGTCTATGCATACTTTTAAACCAAAATGGAAGGTAAAACAATGTACAGCAACCGCATGATAGAATCATAAATTGGCCAGTGAGGCCTATACACAATCACCTCGTGAGAGCCCTGAGTCCCATCAATCCCTAACTCTAAAACTGAATAAAACTCCAAAATGCTGTCTCGGGTGTAAAGTTTGTATCATTATCAGCCCATAACATTAAGATCAGTAGGCTTACTGATCTGAATACAATACAATAACTCTATATTGACACCAAAAGATAAACATACAGCTTGCAGAGAGACTTATAAAGATGGGTACAATGGGCTGTCTTATCGCTAAGAGCAATCTCTTCCAGACAACCTAGTTAATCTTTTTTAATGTTATGGGCTGATAATGATATAAACTTTACACCCGAGACAGCATTTTATAGTTGCATTCAGTTCTAGAGTTGGTGAACTTGGATGACATAGGTTAGAAATATCCTGATGCAACGAATGACCATTACAATATTTTTAATGTTTTGGACCTTCTCAGATTTAGCAAGATAATTGCAATGCAGTTTACTAGGCACGTGAGAGATTTCTCAAAATATATTTGATATACTCAATTGAATTTGTTGATATACATTGTAAGGACTCACATTACACAATATAGACATTACCTGATATTGCTTCACCAGCTCGTTTAAACAAGGATATCTCTCGCTCGTGTACCTGAAGAACTTTGGTACACCCATATTGATGGCTTGATTTGCTTATTTTGCAAAAACTGCCAACCACAAGTACGGTGGTAATCAGTGGCTACAACCAACCAAATAACCTATGTTTACAATATGGAGCTGCTGCCAAACATCAATATTTGTATTCCGCTGGATTTACAGGTTATTCATATGATAAATAATATGGAACAATCGGTGAATTAACTGTTTTTTATTAAAATAATCCCAACAACCTACATATCGAAACGGAGAAATTTATTTTTTTAATTTATTTTATCACAGGCCACATAGATCAAATAATGTAAAAGTAAAATCCCTTTTCACAATCTTTCTTGCTGGACGTCCTGCCAACGTGTATCGTTGCCGCGTCGCGTCGTCGCGTCGCGTCGTCGCGCGCGACGTCGCCGTGCTATATGTAACATAAATTAATACAGTGAGTGCGATTCTACACGGCCAGTCTTAAACCAAATTTCTCTAATATAAATTTAGATACATTTGTCAAATTTAATGTATGGAACGAATAAATTATTACATAGCAGTTTCATGACCAAATGACGAAATTATAATCACACGCTAAACGGAGTGTCCGCGTCAGACGCGGTTTTGCTGCAAAGGCATTTTTCAACGTGAAATACACCGTGGTTATCGTCGCGAAACTACGTTAGCCGCAACTGAGTTTGCTGCTGGGCTACGTTCAATGCCTACTTTTCACCCTATCCCGTTCGGATTTTAGTTAGTGCGAGTTGAAATGCACTAGCGTGTTCAGTGCCTTGGTTAATCAAAACCAAACAACCGCCTAGAGAGATAGTTGTAAAACACTCTGACGTATCTATACAAGTTTCTATGAGAATTACCGCGAAAAGCTGTACGTAAACTCAAATTGAAAGTTGAAGATTGCCTTGGTTGCATGAGTTGACTGTCATATCTAAATAACTATACTATTGATTATTCCATGGTGCTACGTCTTTCGGAGCCTTCGAGCGTGGATGAAAAATAGAAATTTTTGGCATTTAACGCAGCCCAGCACTAAGTATGTAAACGCTCTAAGCTTTTGGTTTGTACGAAACCCGCCAATTCTTATTATTTTTTTTTTTCTTTTCCAATTTGCCACAAGATTCCGTGGCAAACGCGATAAAAGCAAAGAAAACTAATTCACGATGTTTTCCGTTTCTGTCCGTGTGCGGGCAAGGTAGTTTTGTAAGCACCGCAAAAATCACCCGTAGCCGTTGGACATTTTAACATAGCAGGAAGGATTGTGAATAGATTAATGTCGTTGGCAACTTAATTTTATTTGACAGATGACAATAACATATCATTGATAATGTAGATTATCTGTGTGTGAAGTGAACTAAAACGAAATAAAATGTCTTCCGTGCTGTTGTTGTTGATTGGATTTGTATTGTGATGACTTTTGGTACTACGTGTACTAATTTTATTTTGTAGTAAAATTATTCCTGCCAGATTATTCCTTGAAAGAAACTGGGACGGCGACGTTTATTAACAGAATTAAACCGCGTCGCGTAGGTGTTAGCTTAAAAGTTAAAGTCCACTGAATCTGTGACTACTGACTGACTACGAATTGGGTTATCCTCTGATACGTTTTATTTAGCCATATAAAACATGGATAGCGACGAAATAGGAAATGAGTTGGTGAGGATTGATAACGGAGGATTCACGTTAGTGGACGAAGAGACCTTTGTTGTAAATTCGGACGATATACTTGGTAAGTAACATAACCTCCTTAGAATAATGAATCCGATCCTAATATCCCGTCCTATTTCTTTTAAGTCTCTTCTTACTGTAAACACTCCATGTAAATATTCTCATTGAATATATTGTTAACCACTTTTTATTACTTATACTCTACTTATTACTTATATTTATTTTATTTATTTATATATTTATAGACGAGCAGCAGAATGCTGATATGTCTATATCACACAGTGTTGAAAGTCAAAACAGTTCTCTTTTCTAACAAAGGTGTTTAATGAAGAGTTTATCTATCTATCTATCTATCTATCTATCATATTCATCTGTACTCTCCATTACTCACCTATTAGCTAACATTGTGCTAGAAGTTGTATTAGTAACTTGAAAGTTACCGTGAATATTTATATGTAATATTTGAATTGTTTGAAACTGCTCTCCTACCCAGGGCTTGTTAACATTACCAAATAACATAAAAAAGTAACGTTAATTACCGTTTTTTTTACAATAATACCTGTATAATGGTAATATCAATTATCGTTACCTGGGTATCGTAACAATAATATAATGTTAACAATGAATAGCAATTAACAATAAAATAACATTACGAAGTTAAAAGTATTGTTATCGCATCTGAGAGTAGTTACCTAATTAATAACTTAAGCTTGTATTGTTTGAACTAAAACTTAACGACGAATGGAGACGCGAATTGCGACAAAGCGGCGAACAAACATTTATTTGTTTTTTTAAAATCCAAGGAAATAATGTTATCAATTACCGTTACATTTACCGATAAAATTACATTTGTTACATAAATATATTAGTAACTCGCCTATTGATTAACAGTAAACCATAAAACGTTACATGTAGTTATAACGCTACTGTGTTTGACTACGTAATGTTACCACCATTTTACTGGTATTTCAAGCCCTGCTTCTACCTATACGTGATATTGGCAGAATTATGGTGCAACCTCCCTATAGTCGCACATTTAAAGGAGTAGAAGTTGAGTTACTTCTGTGAAATTATTATTGTATGTTACGTATTCACCAGGAACAACCTTTTTAACTGAAACTAGTTCTGCTTATACAGTAGTGCGGTTGTTTCATAAACGGTGGTCAGTCCAAAGCAAACTCAAGATTGTTACCATATCATAATAAATATACCATTTCTCAATGTTGCAGATGAGGAAAACAACTCAGATGGAGGTGGTAAGAACATACCTCTTCGAGAACAAGATAGGTTCCTTCCAATTGCAAATATTGCTAAAATTATGAAAAGAGCAATCCCTGAGAATGGAAAGGTAAGTTTCATTAATAATTTATCATGGAGAGGTAGTGAAAAAATTGTTAAAATCTATGTTTAATGGAAGGCTGATGAAAATGATGGGTCAAACAGGAAAACGTCAGAACTAAGCACATCATAAAGCTTCTAATCTAACAGGCAATGAATTGCTACTTAGTACTAAGCAGCGTGTATTTGGTTTAATTTCTGGTGGGAGCACAAATTTTCTCCCCAAGGGAAATGTGTCTTTTGGTTCTAAGTAAAGTGAATTCTGGTTCTGATTGTGATGTGAATGTTACCGGCACCCATGGCACAAGTCATCAATAAGTCTGAGGCTGTGAGTGTGAAAGCAATTTATGTTATGTAATATTATGTTGCAGTGGTTGCCCTTCACTTACAACTTAGCTAATGATAGAATTTGAACCACAAGCCTATAATATATTTCAATAGTGGACTTTATCTGTGTGTAGTGGTTGGAATTACATTAAAATTGTTACTAATTTCATTCAATACATTACGCTTTCAGATAGCGAAAGATGCCAGAGAGTGCGTACAAGAGTGCATATCAGAATTTATATCATTCATCACAAGTGAAGCTAGTGAACGATGTCACATAGAGAAACGAAAAACGATAAACGGTGAAGACATTCTGTATGCTATGAACGCACTTGGCTTCGACAATTACATAGAGCCAATGAAGCTGTACCTTAAGAAATATAGAGAGATAGTTCTTTCGCCTGTAAGTATTAAAGGTAGATATTATGTTTTTATTTGATTTGTTTTGTTTCGATTTGTTTTATTTAATCATTTTGTATAAGTTTGATTAGAATTTCAGCTTGAATTCAATGTCAATTTATTTATTTATTCATAGATGAGCAGAAGAATCTAATCAGAATGCTAAGCAACACCACTAAATGGTAGACATTCCAACAATATGGATGAGGCATTTTGCTTCCACATTCATTATGCGAATCGCAAACTAATGAAAGTCCTTGCCTGATTTTTGTGTTACCTGATAAATACAATATGGTCTTTATGGAGCAGTTTACTTTTGTAACAAAGTATTTTTATAAATTCGCAACCAGTTGTCAAGCCTTTTTTAAATCCATTATTGTGTAAGCAGAAAAAAACGGTACTCTGTTCCAATTGTGAACCACCACCCTGTTGGTCAAGTTTGTGTTTGATGGTGCACAAATGGTGTACAGTTGGAGTCATGTCAGTTATCATTAAAAATTAATCTATCGGCAAGGTATTACATTGTTTTAGGACTGTTAAGCAAGTCCTCGCTTTGTACAAGGAAAGATTCTGGTTCTTGGTATGATTGTGTGAGTGGAGTGATGATTCCGGCACCCACAAAACAAGTATTTAATCATGTTGGGGGCTGTGTGCGTAAACTATAATTTAATGAAACTCAAGCACAATTTGATTTATCAAAGAATCTCAAGATTACCAAGCTTTAGTAGATTAAAATTATTTTTTTCTGTTTTTATGCCCTTGCTGATAGGCAAGCATTTGACAACGATCTCACCTGATAAAAAGTGACGATGCGTTTGAAGATACATGCCTTAAGAGTTTTAAATAAGCTGTTAAAAATATAAAATATTATGTTTAATTCACCTTATATTTTTTATTTCAGGTCTCTATCAACAAATTGAATAAGACTATACTCATTTATAGTAAGTATATTTTATTATCTTTATTCTTCTTAGATGTGTAACTGTAATGTAAAATTGGTTGGGTGAGTGTTTGCCTTCTAAGCAGTGGGTAACAGGTGCGATTCTCGGTGGAAAAGTTTTTTTCTCAAAGAAAGTTGTGTTTCTGGTTCTGGATGTAATTATGTGTGTGATTTGAGGGTTCATATTGGCTCGCATAAAATCTGAAGTCATAATTTAAAGTGGCATAACAACTTTTGGGCCACGCATCAATACGCCACATGATGATAAGCATAACGTTTTAGGCATAAAACATTTCCGCATAACAATATTGAGCATAATGATAGTGGCCTAAAACGTATGTGCATAACTATATCCTGGCGCTTCGCCGGCCGCTGCCGCGGCACGCTCGCAACGCTCGCTCTGCTCGCGCGTTTTTGTGGTCACCAGTAACCTAACGCTTCTCCTCGCTTCGCTCGTCGTCGCACCTATATATGACTTAGCCAACAATTCAAATATTAGCATTGCAATTCAGAGAGGCAATGCCGCTAGCATGATGGGAACGCTACTCACTGGTAGTGGGCTTGAGCACTTGAGTTACCTATAAGCTCGATGTCTTGTAGGTAACTTCGTTCTTTGCTGTACATAGTTTAGTTTTAGGAAATATAGGCAATTGGCCAGTAGATAGGTTTTCAATTCAAATATTATGCCTAAAAACATTAGGCCATACTTATGCAAAAATAAACGGTATGCCCTAATATTATTATGCCAAAACTTGTTATGCGAAACATTTTCGGCCAAATTAAATTAGGAACTAGAAAATTATGCGAGTCGATAGGCATCCGTGACGTGAATGTTTCCGGCACCCCTGACTGACACAAGTCTTCTAACTTAGTATGGGTGTGGGTGGAGATTGTGTTTGGGCCAGTAATTAAAAATGAATGTACAAATCCTACTAATATTATAAATCCGAAAGTTTTTGTGTAAGTTTGCAAGTGTGTAAGTATGTTTGTTTCCTCTTCACGCTTTAACAGCTGAACGGATTTGGATGAAATTTGGAATGTACATAGCTGATACTTAGGAATTACACATAGGCTACATTTTTACTTGATAATAGCGGCTGAAGCCGCGGGGCACGGCCAGTACATTGCAAAGGTAACATTTCATTTAAAACATTAAACACGCAAAATATTAGAATAGGTAAATTAAATGACAATTTGAAGACGATAAAATTTATTCTTAGTTTTTATGCAATCAGTACTCGTGATATCTCACTTATTACCAGATTTGTTGGTCAACTAACTAGTTAAGTAACTAGTCGACCGAGCAAGACAACGCACGTGTTCGTTACATAGCGTACATTAGTGCAGCTCCATACTAATAATTTTTTTTAATGACGCTGCTAGTCGAGCAACAAATCCTTGGATTTGTTTTTGTTTGACAGCCGTCTCAGCACGCACACATGCGTTGCGAGTGTTCGCTTTGTAAATACTTTCACAAATACATTCAAATCTTTGAGCATTTAGGAGGGGCGTGCCATGTTATCTTAGTTTATCTCTAATTATAATCTAAACAATGTTTCCATGTCTTAAATCCTTTAAAAGCTTTTATTCTAATTTCCTTTGCAGAGGATGGCACAACATGTGTACAAACAGAACACGACCGTGACGATCAGGATATTGAGTCAGACTCCGCCGTCATCTACACATATCCCAAAATGGAGGCCTTCACAATTTCGTAAAACTAACCACATTATGTACTGGCTAAGGGCCTTGGATCCATAACGAGACGTAAAGCTACGGCGAATTATTATAACCGACTTCATATACAAAGAAGAGAAAATTCTGGTATACAACAAAAAACTACCCTTGTCGGAGGAAAATTGCCAGAACAAATAAAGTAATAAAACTCAGATATCAATCATAAGACTACATTCTGGAGATTTGTCGTCACATGACAGCTGTCATTCTTAGATTGTTATAAAATTGATGAGGTTGTCCACCTGCAGCATATTGAGACTAACAATAATATAACAGTCAATAACAGTTACACAACAATAACAGTCTTGTTAGGATTCAATTGGAAAACCTTGAATATTTATACAGTTATCAGGCAACAGTTTCGAATCATATTCCATGGGCTTCAGCTTCCAGGGAGGAAATCCATGATTGTTGTCTGGCTACAAGTAAAGTTATGGGTAACTCTAACTTTACTATATTCAAGTACAAAAAAATCCTCATCAAGCACCAAACTATAAGCAGCAATCCTTGAGAGCTAGCTTCCACTCTTGACGACATAATGGCCTCGATTCTGATGTACACTCACTAAATTAAAGTTAAACTATCCCTGTCTCTTACAAAATAGAAACACAAGATAGCATACATTTTAGTGTTGTCACGCTAGTTTATCAATTAAAATATGAACAGTAGAAGCAGGAAGGCTCTTAGTCAACACCAATAACATACTCGACTAAGCTTGCATAGACATCTAAGTTCTGACTAACTTGACAGCACAGCAGTATGCTATCTCTGTCTTGTGTTCCTATTTTGTAAAAGACAAGAATAGTTTAAATGTTATTTAGTGTGTGACATCAGAATCGAGGCCAATATCTTACCTTCAGGTGAGATAGTGGTCAAACACTTGATTATCAGATATAAACTAATTAAAACGCAAGCAAAGCTTAAAAAATACGACTTCATCGCTTATGTTTCGGTTTAGGCTTTTTTAAGCTTTGCTTACGTTTAAACTATTATTATTATTGCGATAGTAAATACTTAAATAAAACTTCAAATATTTCTTATCGACAAGTTTATCAGTAGGTGGTGAATTACCTAATAGTTGATTGATTAGAATAATTATTATGAATAGTGTAACGAAATAGCTATAAAAATACCTTATTTTAAACTCTTGATTCTCGATCCAAGTTACGCAATTTAAAGTTTTTTTAAAATATTTGCAAATGACGGCCGATGTGAAACTAATATTATAAACGTGATTAACTTTTGAAATACTTAGGTAATTATTAAGTATTCACACATGGTACTAAGCTAATTTACCTTTTCTATCAAAGTTTCCTAGGAAGTTATTAATTTAATCCTTATTTTTAAGAAACTTGTTTTAAGTGATGAAATAAAACACCAGAATAATTTGTAAATAATATATTTAAATTTGATTGAATGGTTTTGTTTTTATTTGTTAACTGAATCATCCTACTTATTTATTTAATCCAAAATATGACGATTAAATGAATAAAAAAAAATTTTTTTTACCATTTTTCTATGACTTCCACGGCCCAATCATGGCTCCCGTAAAGAAATGTTGACCAATCAATGACATCAAAAATCTGTAAACTGACGTCATCTGTTTATACTGGATAAACATTGTTAACGTGTGCGTTTGACTATTTTGAATATCTCATTCGTTTTTATCACTTTTTATTCATTAAAATGTCTAGTAAAAATGCATTTAAATAAGAAAATAATGTTACAGATGTAATTCTATAGCTACAAAGATATATTACCTATATTAAGTCTCTTAAATCATATATATTTTCTATTGCTTTGAATTTTCATAGATATATGAGAATAGAGATATGAGAATGATTGTTGTTTTATATATTTTTTATTTAATTAACTTTAAAGTAATCACGTATTAAAGACAACCATATTAATTTCAATATTAATAAGTATAATTTTTAAGAGAACAAATATTTTCATCGATAACAATCAACAAGTTAGACATCTTTATGCGAAGCGAGCCTAACTTATCAATAAAAATAAACCGTAATATTTTCACCTATCTAAAACTTTATACACCTAATTTGTGTGAACATCACTATTTCAACTTATCTGTTTAATACTGTATGACAAGAACCAATATGTTACCGTCTAACTTTATAGGTATTCGCTCGATGTCCTAGGGTCTAGACTACTTACTAAATAGCCGTCCAGGCAGCATTGACAGCTATTTCTTATGTTTATCATGCACGCACACATACCCTCTTACTTTCACAAAATTTCTGATTTGTAATATTAATTAATAAGGAATTGATATCCAAAGAACCCAAGGCTATAGTCACCGTTAACGCTTATTATGTTTTAAATAAGGTTTTCGAATACATGGGGCAATCTATAAAATTATAATGTATTTACATACATGTCAATCACGCCCAAAACTTATCCGTTACTCAGCTAGGCAGCGGGATCAAATGCATGATTTTAACATCGTGATAACAACTTCCATAACTTATTGCAATCTATGAAAGTCTGACGCATTTATTATCAATCACTTCCTAAACTTATCCGTTACATAACTAGGCAGCGGGATCAAATACAAGAACTTATGAAAAACCGTGATGCCAACAGCGAACGCGAATGATATACCCAAATTGAAGTCCAAGTTAAACTACCCCGCTTGATACAAGTCCCCGTTAAAGTTCTTTGTGGTGAACCTTTCGGATAGAAACGCTTTACCACTGGTGAACCTACAGTTCGTGTTAGAATTGGTGTTGAGGCTTGATGATGTTGATGCATTTACATATGTATCATGTACGAGTATCTATCACTCTCTTAATTTATCCGTAACGGAGTACTTACTGCAATCTATGAATGTTTGATGCATTTGAATATCTATCAATCACTTCAATTTATCTGTTACGGAGAACTTACTGCTATCTATGAAAGTTTGATGCATTTGTTATCAATCACTCCCTAAACTTATCTGTTACATAACTAGGCAGCGGGATCAAATACAAGAACTTATTAAAAACCGTGATGCCAACAGCGAACGCGAATGATATACCCAAATTGAAGTCCAAGTTAAACTCCCCCGCTTGATACAAGTCCCCGTTAAAGTTCTTTGGGGTGAACCTTTCGGATAAAAACGCTTTGCCACTGGCGTATCTACAGTTGGTGTTAGAATTGGTGTTGAGGCTGGATGATGTTTGTATGAGGTTGGTGATTGTGGTGCAGTTTTCATGGTCATTGTATGGGAGGATGTTGAAGGTCTGTTGCTTGAAGATGCTTCGGTGTAGATAGATGGACGCGTAGCGGGTGTGAGTGACGTAAGTGATGTAGTGGAGCCATTCTTCGTAGCCTTTGTAGGATCTGTAAAACATTAGAGCGATAATTTATTTGTATTGATCTCGGCATTTTTGATGTAAGAGTGTTTTGTAAACAAACAGCCAACAAATTACATTATTTATTTATTTCCTTAAACTTTAGATTTAACATGTTATTACATAAAATGCACCTTAAAACCTTGGATAGATTTATCCAGGCGCATGATCCTCTTACATATTACGTGCACAATGCCAACAGAGCCGCATTGCCGCATTTATAACATTAATGTTATAAATGCGGTAGTGTGTGTAAGTATGTTAGTTTTATCTTCACGCCGTAGCGGCGGAACGGATTACGATGATATTAGAAATTTGCTTAGCTTATATACCCAGTATTAACATATTAACTTTTAACGTGGTCGAAGTAGCTGGACACAAATTAAGGGTAATCCCTATTTAAATATATCTTTTTTTTACCCGACTACGACAGATGGATGAGAGAGATGTTGGCAACTAAAAATTAATAAGGATGTTAAATGACATCATTAAAAACATACAAAGTATGTAACCAAAAAGATTATTGTTCAAGAAGTTTTTAGAAGTATTGATAAACATTGTATCTAATACCTTTAAACATGTAATTCTTCATGCAAGTCGGAAACGGCTCCAACGATTTTCATGAAATTTTGTATGCAGGGGGTTTGGGGGCGATAAATCGATCTAGCTAGGTTTCAATTTTAGAAAACGTCGTTTTATGCGTGTTTTCAGTCGAGCAAAGCTCGATCATCCGGGTACTAATAGTTTACATACAAACATAATGGCTTACTGGTAGACGTAAACTTACCATCGTAAATCTAAGTTAAAGCATTTAATTTATTTGTTAAATAATTCTTGCGAGCCAGTGGAAGAAAACGTCAGCGAGCGGCTGAGACGACAAACACCGCATCAATACACGAAATTATCGTGTTTATCATCCTCGGCAGTAACTCTTACCATTATGAGATAGTCGTCAAACGGTAGCCTATGAAAGATAAAAAAAAACCCTTCATGCTGCTTTAATAAAATGATGATTTACCTCAACACCCCACTGGCCAGCATAACATAAACACAGCTGATGTAAATGCTGACCATAGCAGCGATAAGTCCGTTTTTCACGAACATCATAATGGCAAGAGATTGTTGCTCGGCGTAAATGTAGCACGACCATAGTATCAGAGAGAAGTAGATAAAGTCTATGGTCTCGGAGATGTCGGCAAGGATTCTGGAAAATAATATAAGTACATGTAGTTAGCGATATATGGATATTATCAACTAACTGTCCTCACTTCGCAAGCCTATTGGGTATCGATAAAATATATCTCAAAATCTATATATTATATATATAAATATATATGTATATATATAAATATAAATTAATCCCTATTTACATTGGTCACGCCATAACTTGAGAACGACTAAACCGATTTCATTCATATTTTAAAGTTATCCAACACACACACAAGCACTCCCATACACACTAATAAGTACTTATAGACGAAATAAATATGATAACTTATAACTTATACTGAATGATGTATAATTATGAACTACCTAAATATATAAAATTTTATGGAATGGATATGGAAGGGCGGGGTCTTATGACACAGGTATTTTTATACTTACTAAAAGGTCCCAACCTACCTTAAGATAAGCAAATCTTGGTTTTAGAAATAAATATTTTTTTGATTGTAATTCTTACGGAAAAAAAAAAGAAAATTGGACATTTTTACTTAATGACGTTTGCCAGTTTAGCGCGTTTGACAGTTCGCGGGTTTGACGAATGTGAATTTACCAAACAGCAGTGCAGGCCTTGGGTATATATCTTATTTATTTCTGAGTGCAGGTATAAACTGAATAGTTAGGAGAATAGAATTAAAGTGTTTAGTAGCAGAATAAATATTAACATCTAATAATTCACGAAAAAGAAAATTATGAGAAATAAAACATTTTCTCACGGACAGGAATATGTCAATTCGGATTTGGTAAAGTACTTGGCAAACATAAACATGAAAGAGGTAATAATTTTTTTAGGCAAGTATGGTATTAAAGTACTGGGCAACAATAAACATGAAGGCGGTAAAATTCTAGGCTAAGCGTGTTCCCCGTTACCTAAGAGGAGAATGGTCAATCGGTAATCTATCCGATAGAAAAATTACATGTTATTCGTGTGCCATTTGTGTGAAAGTAAACATTGTCAACTGCATATACATCTAGAAAAAATATACCTCCTTAAAACCTTCCATTAGTAGCAAAATCAAAAGTTATCTTATACCTACCCACGTATTAAAAATAAGGACGTAATGCTGTATCCATAATGATGAAGGATAAAGATAAGGATGAAGCACCCTAGGTCCTACAAATTTCGCTTGTTATAATGCGAGCTACACGCACACAAATTTACCAAAAGTAGGACAATCGGCGCCAATACACGAACGCTTTGCCACGAACCCATTAGTTGTCTGTGACATTTTGCTGCGAAATGCACGCACACATGGGCATTTGCATGCTTCACCCATGGTTGGATGAGGTCCGTGTTTCTTTCAAGTCCGCCCTATCAAGATACTTACGGGTATATAATAGCTGCGGATCCGAAGCACGAGATGAAAGAAAACGGGAGGGAGACGAGGTTCCACGATAGTAAAAGGCTTGCACCGCTGTATAACCCTTCTTGGGACTCCTGGTAGTAGCGGGTTCTGTATGGGCCGTCTAGAAAAACAAATCGAAAGTCATAAGAGTAATAAGACAGAATAATTTAAACGCAAGCAAAGCTTAAAAAACCGATATCACCACTCACATTTTGTTTTTTATTGATATTCTCAAAAAGCGCTCAATCAATTTCGATAAAATTTATATGGGGCCTTTGAAGGATGATCTACCAAATAAAAAAGGAATTTTGAGAATCGGGCCACAAATGGGGGAGAAATTAATGAACATACATAAAAAAAAAAAATACATACATTCGAACATAGTACCTCCATACAATACAATAATTGAAACGCAAGCAAAGCTTAAAAAACCGACTTAATCGCTTATATTTCGGTTTTGGCTGGACCGATTTCGATTAAATTCATATGGGACCACCTCTGTAATACACTCTACCAAACAAAAAAGAATCATCAAAATCGATTCACAATTGGCGGAGATATTGCGTAACATACATAAAAAAAAAACAGTCGAATTGTGAACCTCCTTTTTTGAAGTTGGTTAAAAATACTTTTAATCGATTGTTTACGTTTACGCTTTATTATATTGCTGAAAATAAAATTTAATACATACATAAACAAATTGATTTCATACCAAAATAAAAGCGGAAATTCGGCAATTTTGACGTTTTTTCTGTGTGGTCCCATATACATTTTATGGAAATTCATCCAGCCAAAACCAAAATATTAGCGGTGAAGTCGGTTATATTAAGCTTTGGTTGCGTTTCAATTATACTTTTAAATGTTTATTATTAATTAAAATTCTTTAAATAAGATATACTGGTAATAAGACTGGGAAATATAGTTCAAAGAACGGCGCTGCATTGCCAGACGAACGTACAGGAATGTTGTTGTGTTTAGTTGTTATGATGTTTATTATTGTAAAGTTGTGAGGATATATTCTAAGGTACTTACAAAGGCAAATCGTGTTCATGATGCTTATGAAGTATGTCCCGACCATGGCGTTGAATAGAAGCCCGCTTTTCGTTATAAATGCTCGTTGATAATCCTGCAATATTTAAGAGAACACGATCATTCGTCGCTCATATCCGCTATTTCAATCAATCAATATTAGGTATTTATTACTAAATAATGTGTGTTTCTGATTCTGGTTTGAATAACATAGTACAATATAGACCACATCACACACACAATAACATGTGTGTGATGTGGTCTATTTTGTACTATGTTATTCAAATCATTTTTTTAACGCTTTCACACTCACAGCCCCACACTAAGTTCGATGACTAGTGTCTTAGGTACCGGAAACATTCACATCACACACACAATCACAACCAGAACCAAAAACACAATTAATGTTCTTGAACAAGATAAACCCATCGAGTTTGATTCGTCTTGATAAGTTCTCTTGTTATATATGTTTTTAGTCCATTTTAATTTAGAACTGGTAAAAGCTTGATTTAAAAAACTTATAAAAGTGTTACTTGTTTTATATTACCTGTGCTTCGTTATAGAAAACCCAGAGGATGAGGAAGTACAGTGGCAACGTGAATAGTCTCATGAACATCTGCTTGATGCCATGCTTCTTCACGTTGAAGATCGATGCCAGCATCCGCCTGCAACATGTATCGGAATTCTGACTAACAAGGATGGCTTTTTATAAGACAACATTTATTTTTGGAATTGCCCGTTGGCTCAGTTGCGTTTCTTTAAGTCCTGTAATTTCACTGGAAACATTGCCCTTCATTCCTAAATACAGTGCCTAATGTTTGCACACTACTGCTTGGCGGCTGAATGCTGACATTGACGTGGTACCGCCCCAGTCGGACTCAGCAAAAAGAGTCCCATCAGTATGGTATTAAAGTACTAGGCGACCATAAACGTCAAAGAGGTAAAATATTTTTTCTAAACGTGGGATTGCGGGAAACGATAATGTACGACTCGATATTTCACGGCCCGATTTTGTACAGCCAATAACGCACATCCTGATAATGTATGTACATGAATTCTAAATATCTGGCGGTGCATTCCCGGGTCGCCAATTATTGCCTGTACAAAATCGGTCCGTATCGATAATGTACGGCCAGTATTGCACAGCCAATAATTGGAAGCCAACCATAGACAAACATATAATCTCTATGCGATGCCTCGTTTGTTTAGGCGAGTCGCTAGGAAGAGTTGGCACAGACTATTAAAAAGTGCTAACCTAAGAATATTAAAAAACATCAGCTTCTCTTGTCTTTATAAAAGTGGCTGCAAGTCTAGGTAAGGTTAGGTTTGAACTGTGACAAAACAAAGCGCGAGCCGAGCGAGCGAAGCGAGCTTGCCGCGGCAACGGCCGGACAAGCGCTCAAAACTAAGTTATTAAAAGAAAAACAATAGGGGAGGAAGGTTCTTGCCCTCTTGAAATTACTGGATCATCCAAACGAGGCTTTGACTTTGACCTTTGTTTGTAAGCGAATTATCGGCCTTGCATTATTGGCTGTACAGTATCAGCTCGTGCTATTATTTTCCAACCTGTATTTCTCGACCTGATATTTCGTGTAAATTGTATTCAAATAATGGTTGCGTTTTACTGGCTGCGTATTATCGGCTGTACAATTTCGGTCCGTGTTGTTATTTCACATCCAATAATATACGGCCCGTATTGCACAACCTGATAATTGGAAGCCACATCAAGAAATACTGGTTGCGAATTATTGGCCGTACATTATCAGGCCGTGTTTATTGGTCGTACAATATAGGGACTCGGGATTGCAACGCATGCCGGGTACAGCTAGTATTTATATGAATTTTCATACTTTGAACCAGAAGTAAGGGTATACTTACGCATATAACATCCAAATGACACTGAACCCGCTGGGTCTGCCGTAGTTCATCTGCATCTTGTTGGGGTTCATGACCCGGCTGTCGTGGTGGCCCTGCATGATGGCGTGACCCTCGATCTTGAACTTCTCTACCAATGCCTCTATCTGCTGGTTGGATTCTATGAAACGTTCGCGGGATCTCCGGTCTACTGTTGATAGGCATACTGGAAGAAAATAATTTGCTGTTTGTGAAATTAATAGGTACTAAATAATGTGAACGCAAGCAAAGCTAAAAAAAAACAACGGGTTGCACTCCAGGAGTGCCGGCAGAAGTGAAAACTTGAACATTAACTTTGTCTTACGAATTTTCGATTAGGTCACGTATTAACATTTTTTACCCATCCCAAAAAAGTGCACAACCAACGCCGCTAAAGAAGTTTTCACTTTAAAAAACCGACTTTACCGCTTTGTATCTTTATAAACCCTTGATCAGACTAAATTAATTAAATACGCATTATTGAGAATAACAAAACAGATCAGTACTTTTTTTACTATAAAATTAACCCTGAAATATACAAAAATGAATACTTACAATAATACATGAGAGGGTTCTCCAATTGCGGGCAAGGGAAGCCGATACTTCCGAAGTAGTCCAGCAGGTTTCTGGTGGGGCCCGCGTAAACTACGTCTCCCAGGCAGAGATATACCACGCGGTCCAGGAATGGGAATACATCTGAAGGAATAACATGACCGTAATAGTAAACTCCTTTAAACACTTAATTATTTTTTAAAAGTTTTTATTTAGTTTTTTTACCTGTCCCATTATCTGTCGGTCTGTAATCAAATCTTGCAAGCTAAATTAGACCTATTTCCCGATGTCCGGTTGGACTCAAATTTGGTGTACTTATGTATCTTCGGCGACAATACAATGATATGGTACCATGTAGCTGGTCTGATGATGGAAACGGAAGAAGGCCTTAAACTTCTGAACTAATCAAGATGACCCCATCGAGTTTGGGCTCGTTTGAACTGCCCGTTGGCTAAGTTGGGTGAGCGTTTGCCTTCCAAGCGGGGGTATCGGGTTCGATTCCCGGCGGGAACACAAGTTTTCTCCCCAAGGAAAATTTGTGTTTCTGGTTCTGGTTGTGATTGTGTCTGTGATGTGAATGTTTCCGGCACCCACGACACAAGTCATTGAACTTAGTGTGGGGTTGTGAGTGTGAAAGCGTTTATGTTTATGTTTGATTCAACTTGACAAGTTCTCTGGTTATATAACGTTTTAGTGGTTTTTTTTACAACTGGTAAAAGCTTTCTTTTTTTTTAAATTATATATTACATGTTTTCTATTAAAAAAAACAGTTTATGTTTTCACGATAATTAAATGTGTCAAATAAATATTAAATAGTTCTTATATTATTCTCAAAGCTGTTAAATATACGATGCCTAGACATCAGAAAGTGGGATATTCTTGCATGCCCAGCTGTTTACATTAAAAAATGCAAATGAACGTCGGAGCGGTTCATTGCCCCACAAGAATTCGATCAACACAACATTCCAAAGAAATTATGAAAATACCTGCCACCTGTGTCAATTTAAAATTTATGAAAGCAATATCTGCTACATTTGTTTCACAATGACGAATTGGGTTAAAGGAACGCTTACTTATTTGTTCTTGATTCAGTTTTGTCTTGTAACTTTATTTGATTTTTCAGTACACTTTCTATTGGTTTTCAGTAGTTACGATATTGCACAGCTGTAGATACAAGAGAAAGTTTGATATGTAGGGCATGTTTTGAGCCGTTGGCTCAGTTGTGTGCGCGATCGCTTTCAAAGCAGCGGGTTCGATTCCCGGCGGGTACACAAGTTTTCTCCCCAAGGAAAATTTGTGTTTCTGTTTCTTCGCATTCAAAGCAGCGGGTTCGATTCCTGGCGGGTACACAAATTTTCTCCCCAAGGAAAATTTGTGTTTCTGTTTCTGGTTGTGTGTAATGTGAATGTTTCCGGTATCCACGATACATGGCATCGACTTTAGTGTGGGGCTTTGATTGTAAAAGCGTTGTTTATGTCATTCAGTCCTATTTGACTTACAACTTGTTTGATTTTTATTGTCTGTTGTAAATGTTTTAGGCGATTCAAGTCTTTGAACTTAGTAAAGATGACTTGAGTGTGAAAGCTTTTATTATAATTATTTACCGTCAGAATCAGTTCGTTTGTTTAACACGTAGTATCATTCCTTGTTTACTTGCAAACCGTATAGACTTGTGGTCAGGATTTTTCAGGCTGCCTGAAGGCGTCCGACATGGCTTCGCGACTGTTGTCTTAAGACTAACAACCAGGCCGACAGCTTAGCATGCCCTCCGAAGCACGGTGACACTCAATTGAAAACCGAGTTGAACATAGTGATAAATTTAGAAAGGAAAAAAATATCACTATAGTTCTGCCTAGCATGGCGAATGCTGTATAAATAAAATCAATTGAGTTTAACATGTTGCCATTCAGCCCCGGTTGTTAGTCGTAAGACAAAAATCCCACTAAACGGTCACCCAGCACTGGCTTTAGTTTCCTAACAAGTGTTACCCGATCGCGGCTTCTCCATTGTAAGTATGATAGAGGTCCCGTAGGTCTTGGCAGCATTTGACAAGATGGATATCACCAGGTACGTGTTTAGAGGGTCCAGGTCCCAGGTCGGCTCGTCCAACAGCAGTATTACTACAAATAATAGATAATAAGAGATTATTTACATGTATTACCATACCCAGTTGGCGCAGTGGACATGTGTCCGCCCTCTGCGCTGTGGGTCCTGGGTTCGATTCCCGGCAGGAGCACAAATTCCTTCCCTAGGGATATTTGTGCTTCTGGTTCTGGGTGTTATGTGTGTGTGATGTGAATGTTTCCGGCACCCACGATACAAGTCTTTGTACTTAGTGTGGGGCTGTGAGTGTGAATGCGTTTTTGTTTGTATTATACTATTTATATTAAAATGCCCACCAGCTTAGTTGGGTGCGCCTGAGTAGGGGTATCGATACGATCTGGGTGTCATCAAGTCTAGACTTGATAGGTACCTTCTAGGCAAGGATGTTTCAACTTCGGCCGCATCGTCACTTTCCATCAGGTGAGATGCTTGCCTATTCAACATAAAAATCGGGTTTGATTCCCGACGGGAACACAAGTTTTCTCCCAAAGGAACGCATCCACATTCACAGCCTCACACTAAGTTCAAAGACTTGTATCAGGGGGGCCGGAAACATTTACATATCACATCCAGAACCAGAAGCACAAATTTCCCTTAGGTAGGAAAATTGTGCTCCTGCCGAGAATCGAATTCGGGTCCCACGGCGCAGAGGACAGAGACTTGCCCCTCATGCCAACTGCGTCATCAAATTGTTCTGGTAGCCGCGGTCTCGAAGTCAGTGCTGGGCTGTGAGTGTGTGATAAAGTATCTTACTCGGATCTCGTATCAGCTGCACTCCAATAACTAGCCTCCTGTATTCGCTTTTTGATAGGCTTGTTACGCATTTGTGAGCAACCTGAAAATAAAATTACGAGATTGTAAAATTAGAAACAAGAACTGTATAAACTAGCTCAAAAAAAAATCAACAACAGAAAATACAATAGGTACATGATCCTACAAAATGCCTATTTATAAATATTTTAAATACATGTAGCACTGTCAGCATTCTTGCAAGATTATTATACCCGTGATCCTTATTATACCGGAACATCTCCTACGTCCCGAAACGAAATAATTTTCGAGAAAAATGATCTCATTATTGTGAAGTAGTGCATAGTAAAAATCTATTCTTACACGCTTTATATTAGCTTCACTTGTATGTTTGTTTGTATGTATGTTTGTAACTGACTCCTTTAGACGCGCTTTGACCCACTTTAAACGGCGAGATTTCATTCAAACTTTGTAGTTCTATCGAGGACCGATGACAATAAAAAGAAAAAAAAATTAACTGAAAACTGAAAAATAAATAATAGTTAAAAAAAACTAAAAAACACGCTTTATATAAAATTCAACTAAAAAATAGAAAATAAATTTTAATAAATTTAAATAGAAAATAGTGTAAAAAATATATATATATATTTTATTGTAAAAAAAGCGTTTTACACTATTTTCTATTATAGATATATATAATGTTGACTTGCACTATTGCATTACGATAATTCTGTAATGATAGTTGTAATTGGAATTTAATAAATAAATATTTAAATTTATTTTCTATGTTTTAGTTGAATTTTCTATAAAGCGTGTTTTTTATTTTTTTTTAACTATTATTTTTATGTTTACATTACAATTATTGTTAATGTGAGCACTGAAACTACAATACATCTATGCTTGTGCTGTAAATATCTACCTATTTCCTTTATTATATGCAAGCATTTCACATGATGGAAAGTGACGATGCGGCCGAACATGGAATATGCTTGTCTATAAGATACCTACCTATTCACTCTAGACTTGAAGACACCCCGATTGTACCGTTCGAGGTCGAAGACGTAGGAAATGAGCTCCATTCTTTTTTTTATGCTAAATAGAGCAAGCATTTGACCACTATCTCATCTGATGGAAAGTGATGATGCGGCCAAAGATGTGACATGCTTGCCTAGAGGCCTTCGCTGTACGGATGATAAACGCAAAAGTGAAACGCTTCGAGCGAACTGGTGGTATGTCAACCATAAATAGATGACGTTTGACAGCTTGTCTTGTTGTAAGATAAAGGAATTATATTGTAATTCCTGAGCACATTGTCCAAAATGAGAGCTGAGCCTTGCAAAAAAACTGATATATTGATTTCACAATATTTAGAATTATGTACCACGATCTTTAAGGCATATTATGCTGTGTGTTGGTGTGTGTGAGAGTATGTGTATGTCCGTGTGGTGGGTACGGTATTGTTGAGACACTGGGTCCGTGGGGACCGGGAGCTCATTCTATTTTCAAAATTCTATCAGAGCGCCTGGTTGAAGCGACGCGTGATCACAATGCTGGCACTCATTTGGCTCAACGTATTAGCATTGCAATTCAGAGAGGCAATGCCGCCAGCATGATGGGAACGCTACCCACTGGTAGTGGGCTTGAGCACTTGAGTTACCTATAAGCTCGATGTCTTGTAGGTAACTTAGTACTTTGCTGTACATAGTTTTAGTTTAGTTTAAGGAAATATAGGCAATTGGCCCGTAGTTTTAGTATGAGTAAAGTACTCATTTTTGATAAATATAATACATATCGATTATTGGTATTAAACATTACCTGTGATAGAGCCAAGTCAGCCATTACTTGCTTTACTTTCGACTGCTTCAGGTATCCCGAAATCTGAAACAATAACTTAAATGTATCTAGGAACAGATCTCACGTACAGACTGGCATTTCTAACATTGTTATTCATTGTTGACGACCCAGTTGGCGCAGTGGACAGGTGTCCGCCCTCTGCGCTGTGGGTTCTGGGTTCGATTCCCGGCAGGAGCACAAATTCCTTCCCAAGGGACATCTGTGCTTCTGGTTCTGGGTGTAATGTGTGTGTGATGTGAATGTTTCCGGCACCCACGATACAAGTCTTTGGACTTCCACCTCCTAAGCAACGGTAACGGTTTTGATTCCCGGTGGAAATACAAGATTTCTCCCCAAGGAATAATTTGTGTTTCTGGTTCTGGATGTGTGAAGTGAATGTTTCCAGTACCGGTGACACAATTCATCGGACTTAGTGCGGGCCAGCTCCAATACAGTCCTGGCGATGATAGCTCACCGACTTGATTGTCCATACACCCGACATTGCTGTGGCAGACATGTCACCTGCATTGTCGGTTGTTGAGTTTATATTAATTGATGTACAATAGACATTTAATTAATTTGATTCTATTTTTTAATTTGATTTATTTGAAAGTTTAATTTAATAATTTGTTTTTTTTATTTATTATGTTTGACATTTATATTGCTTTTAATAATTATTTAGTATTGTAATTTAATTTATTTGTTATTTTTGTGAATGTTCTATTGTAATTTTGTAGTTGCTATGGGTTAATTTACCTGAAATAAATGGATTTTATTTATTTATATTTATTTTTTTATATCGGGATCCTAAAATACAGGCTCTGCCTACTTTGGTTAAAATTGTACAATACATACTGTCTTTCTTTAGTCATTACATACATACATTGGAGTGTTTCTCATTCTGTGCGTGATTATGTAATGTGAATATTACCGACACCTACGATACAAGTCTTCAAACTTAGTGTGGAGCTAAAAGAAAACTGTTCTTCTTAAAGTGACAAACAAACCTTGGTAAGCGACAACGTCAATGTCTGCTGGACAGATAAGCCTGGCAGCAGTCTAGTGGAGTGCCTCACGAGAGCGCAGGTGCTGTTGAACTGGTCTTGCTGAAGAGGGACACCTTCCAGGAGGATGTGGCCTTGTGAAGGCACCCGGCGAGCTATGACGTCGAGGAGGGCCCGTTTGCCGCTACCTGGCGAATTTAAAAGTTTAATTATTTATACACTGAGTTCCACGTACAACTTCAATTTTTCTAGTTCACGCCGATACGCCGGGCGGTCTACGCGTGCTCGACTGTTGCAGGAGCATCGACTGCTCTAAAACTAGTTTCGCAACAATGCAAGTACCCAAACGTGAGTGAAATTGTTAAATTCTGAATATTTTTATTTTACTTACGAAACTTTCAATGAAACGATTTCGGAAACACTATAGGTACCGTTGCAATCGCTTTAATAACATCTCAAATTTTCAAATGTAACACTAAAAAAAAATATGATATGTACGGGCCTATATTACACCTAAGTTACCTACAAGGCATTGAGCTTATAGGTGACTTAGGTCAAGTCCACTACCAGTAGGTAGCGTTCCCATTATGCCGGAGGCATTACCCTCTGAATTGCAATGCTAAGATGTGTGATGAGCCACTAATTTTTTATTTAAAAAATCCAATCTAGTCGGAATTTGTATTTTTAACTGACATCACATCACATCACACACACAGAACACAAGTTTCCCTTGGGGAGAAAAATTGTATTCCCACCGGGAATCGAGCCTAATACCCGATGCTTAAAAACCGAACGCATAGGTACCAAACTAAACCAGCGTGCAGTTCGAAGTTTATTTTTTGCGAAATCCTATTTTGATTAGTACTAAGATAACAAAACAGTAAGACACAAAATTTAAAACAAAACGAGAAACACAAATTCTCTTTAGTTAGAAAGTTTGTGTTCCCATCGAACAACCACCACCAAGTAATCAACTTGGTCCATCAACGCCAGCAGGCAGTTCAAATTGATTTCAAGTAAAGTAATTCCATAAAAACTAAGTTACCTTTAGATCCCAATATGGCAGTGACCTCCCCGCTGTTCGTGGTGAAGGAGACATCCTTGAGGATTATCCCGGTCTTCACGCCGCCAGTCAGTCTTTGGAAGAAGCTACCTGGTTCAACCTGTAACATAAAAATAAATATTATATAAATAGAAAGTACAAGTAAACAATAAAGGACACATAACTGATCAGTAAGCTACAATAATTGGCTTGTAATGACATGTTATTGACCGAGCGCGAAGCGTCTCCGTTTCAGCTTAGGCAAAATTGCTTTTGTATGTCCGGATTTCCGGTTGTTCTCCTCTATAGGTCGCATTTCTCAACCGATTCTCGTGAAATTTGTAAGCAGGTTTGATAATGATATAGATTGTTTTTGACAATTCAATTTTGGATTTTTTTTTCAAAATGGCGGAGCTATTGTCGTTAAAAACGTTAAAAAAAACATGTTTTAGCCATTTCTCACAGAGCCATAGTGTATATTTGCTGGGTAATTAAAAATACAGACCATATAGAACTGCTCTTTAGCTTAGATAGGTGCTTTCTAAGCAGCGGGTATCGGGTTCGATTATCTGTGGTAACACAGGAAGACATGTATCGTGGGTGCCGAGAGAAAAATTCCGAGGGAAATATTGTGGTCCCACTTCTCATCGGGAATCGAACCCGATAACCGCTGTTTAGAAGGATACGCGCAAATAAGTACGCCAGCAATAGTTCAAATTGAAAAAGAACTTCTATTTCTCCCTCAGTGAACAAATTTACTTAATAGACATTTAAAAAGTGATATACACGCATCAGCTTAAATCGGCGAGTGTATAAACAATAATAATAATTGTCAAAAAACCAGGCTTAAAATTGTAAAAATTGCTTATTATCTGTATTTCAAAAATCTTACACCGCCGCGCCGTCACAAAACCAAGAAAATGCTAACTGTACTAAAGACATAAACGCGCTCTCTTAAAAAAGTGCTAAGTTTAAGTTTTCATTCAAAAGATTTCAACGGGGTCAAGTTTCGTTAACACTAAATACTGAGTAACTTTATAAAAAATTCAATTCTACAGTCAAGTCACTTGGAATCTTGTCGTGTCAAACGTATCCTAATCGAGTAAATATTTTTCATCTAGCGTAAAATAAAAGTTCACTACAGTGCTAACAATAAACAACTCTGTGGCGGTTTAGTAACAAATGTAAATAAAAACTCACCAAACCAGCATGTTTCACATCTCCCAATTCCAGTGTTGGAGGAGAATAGCCGCCTCCCATCATTTTGATTGAATTTCTTCAAAAAGATTGCGAAAATCTTCAAAATAGTGTATTAAAATGCATTGCCCAGAAACACAGCCTTCCCGTCAAGTAAAAGTCCCAAACTGCTCGATTCGCGGCTAACTTCAACTTCTACGTCACTAATGCGATGTTGCCAGAATTATTCGGATCTAACTTCTGGCAGGTTTCAGAAATACGTTATGTATACACCAAATTGTGTTATGTCTAGTTAAACATACAGTTGATTATTGTATGGAGAGATATGCTTTGTTTCAGTTAAGGGGATTCAAGTGCATGAATTATTTTAATATTATGTGCATAGCTCACATTATCGTTACTACATTTTTATAATTTCAGCAATAAATGTTTTTATTTAGTAATCTTTTTCAATCTTTTTATTGTATCGAGAGGTGGTAGAGCATTTTGTGAGTTACTCGCCTGGCTTGCTACCAAAGTAGCTTACCACCATCAAGTTGAAAGTCTGCCGCCAAGCCAAATACGGTGTTCCGGCAGTTATCCTTGAGAGCCTGCGTATTCCAGGTCTAGTGTGTTTACCAGCTTCGATCACATCGTCACTTACCATCAGGTGAGATAGTGGTCAAACACTAGCCTGTCACAAATAAAAAAAAAAAAAAAAACTATAGCAATAAAATGTAGTTAATTAGTCACAATTTTAGTTTATATTTATTTAATATCTTTTTTGTTTTTATTTTATAGATAAAATTCAGCACTCCATATATCTGGGTTCTTAATAATTACTTAAGAATCTCAACTAAAGACTTTCATTGTCTTTTTTTTACATTCTATTTTTATATAGCTATAGGATTTTTTTAAGGAATAGTAGTATTTTTAACTACAGGTAAGAATAGTAATATAATTAAATATATACATGTAGTCAATCTTAGCCTAGTATGTAAACAACTTAGTAAACAACAAGTAAGTTTAACAACTTCAACCACAACATAATTTGCCATCAAGTAAACGCTAAAACCTATCAACTATAAAATAATGTTTTAAAGTTGATAGTTTGTGTCCTGTATTTTACAATACTTAATAATCAAAACTACAAATACATCTATAATTAACATGTAATTTCATAAGGCATTGTCTACAACTTGCCCAAATGATGGCTGTATTTCATCGCGATATCGCGAGACAGACAATTGGGTCATAGAAACACTATTAATTGCTATTGAAAAAAATGTTTTCTTGTTGACTTAATTAGCGTTTTGCGTTGTGAGATAATCCGGTCATAGTGTCCCCAAACAGAATGGTGCGGTGCATCAGGTATGTTATATGAACGCATACATAACTAATTACTGTTTTAAAATCTGACAAATAAGGCTTTCCAATGTTGTTAATTATTTTACTTAATACATTTTTTTCTATATTGATTTTTGTTTATTTATACCACATTTTTTTAAATTTTTAATAATTGCTTTAGCCTATATATTCAAATAATACCGAAATATTATTTATTGTATTAGTAAAATAGTTAACTATTGCGTTTTTTAGTGTTATGTTTGTGTTTTTAGTTATAAGAGTAACAGAATGTATATACATAAAACGATTGCGACGTTTGGCTTTCATTGCTTTCATTCATTGCAAGAGCGGAAAGCTCTTACTGTAAGATTAGACGAAATATATACAAAATTTCCATACCACCAGAAATGCTTCGCCTTTACGAGGAAAGCCTCATTTTCCACACATTTTCTACGCGCTGTTGCCACACACACTCACCGTGAACCTCAAAAAGGCTATACGTTTCTGCCGTCCCTTTTACTCTCGCAATAAAACCTGATATGAAAATGAGACGCCCACACGCATACTACCTGAATTATATCTGTGCATTCCAATGATTGCTCCTCTCGCTCGTTCCTACGTAATTACCTACAATTAGAAAGAGAGGGGTGTACATGCGCAGTGTCACTGACTCAGTATGAATTCGCGCGGTCGCAAGGCTGGAGTTTCGAACACGAAATAACAACTGATTTTAAAACGTAGCTTGTTATCGAACGAAAAATAATCGAAAAGTAAACTGAAACTGTAGTCGAATTGTTCGACATTGGTGTATTTGGTGAATGTTTTTGGTGTTTTGTGTTCGCAAGTAGTGTTTCGGATAGAAGTTCTGCTCTAACGTTACGGGTCCCGTTGGCCGGTGTTTATAAGGTAGGTTGTTGGCGCTGCAATAAAACTTGTTTATTTCGTATTATACTTTTTCTGCTTTCCCATGCATGCTTATTGTTGGAAACTCTTCATTCAACATTTTCATGTGGAAATCACAAAATTTACCGTTAGCTGGATAGTCCAAATACAGTTACTTATTCAAAAAGTAATCAATGGAATTAGGTTGAAGACAAAATTGTTGTTTTTACTAAGTTCGATGACTTAGTCGTGGGTGTAGATAACATTCACACAATAACAACCATAACCAGAAACACAAATTTTCCTTGAAGAGAAAATTGTGTTTACGCTGAGAATCGAACCTGATACCCCTGCTTAGAAAGCGAACGCACACCCAACTAAGCTTACAAGGAATTTAAGTTTACATTTATTAAGTTAGAATTAAATAAATGTTAATGTAGGTAAGTCACTTAATCTCAAATGTGGAACATATGATTATATTATGTTAGTTTATATTTTACTCAAAATCTACCTTATGCCCATTATTTTTTTATCTACGAGTACTTTACTAACAAATGCTAACTCAGGCTGAAGATGTTTAAAAGTACTACAATGCAATCAAACCAAACTACATTGGCCGTTGCTAATGATGCCAATTGCTTAAGTACATAACTAATATACTTTTTTAATATATAGATAGATAACTCTTTATTATCACACCTTACATAAATCACTTAAATTTAAGTGTACAATCAGCGGTCTTATCGCTAAAAGCGATATCTTCCAAACAGCCTTTGGATGGAGAAGATTTTTAATTCGTTGAAACGGGGGAGTAAGTAATAATGGTGGTTTGATGGCGGTCTTCATTATAAAAGCATTTTTTTTTATTTTTTTTATTTTTGACAGGCTAGTGTTTGACCACTATCTCACCTGATGGTAAGTGACGATGTGATCGAAGCTGGTAAACACACTAGACCTGGAATACGCAGGCTCTCAAGGATAACTGCTGGAACACCGTATTTGGCTTGGCGGCAGACTTTCAACTTGATGGTGGTAAGCTACTTTGGTAGCAAGCCAGGCGAGCAACTCACAAAATGCTCTACCATCTCTCAAATGTCACCTGATTAGCACCACCCGGGGACCACGTGTAGGTAGTCAGACTTAAGGGGTATCCTCCTACGGACGTATCTTATTTCACGTTTCATGTTTTAGCTGGCAGATGGTTAGCCAGTAAAAACATTGCCATTTAAAGAAGAAGATTAGTGAATAGTCTTTGCTAAAGCCGCTTAAAGTTGTGTTGCAAGTCACATAAGTACTTACGTACTTCGTTTTGGTATAAAAACTCAAGTTTATCTACTTACGTGACTTTACTGATACAGGAAAGTTACAAACTTTTACCAGTATCAGTCGAATATTTACTAAGAAATCAAAAAATCCGAACGCGTATCAAGTGAACTTACTTTTTTATCAACCGACTTCGAAAGAGGAGGTTCTCTATTTGACTGCATGTTTTTTTTGTGTGTATGTTACGCGATATCTCCGCCAATTATGAATCGATTTTGTTGATTCTTTTTTAGTTTGGTAGAGTATACTTCACAGGTGGTCCTGAACTGCTCGTTGGTTTAGTTGCCTAGGGGTATCGGGTTCGAATCCCGGCGGGAACACAAGTTTTCTCCCCAAGGAAAATTTATGTTTCTGGTTTTGGTTATGACTTTGTGTGTGTTGTGGCTGTTTCGGGCATCCACGACACAAGTCATCGAACTTTGTGGGGCTGTGAGTGTGAAAGCGTTTAAGCGTTTATATATAGAAACGATATTGTTATTTGAATAAAACAATTCATTGTAGATGTGGTGACTGGCTGTACTAGCTAATTTACAAACGAGTGCAATGACTAGGTCGTGTCTGCTGATGACTCACTTCAGCTCTACATTCTACATAGAACAATAACTACACACCAATATAATAGATAGATAGATAGATATATTCTTTATTGAATACCTTAAAATAACAAAGAACATAAATAGGAATTACAGTAAAAAAAAAATATAAGTGTAACAATAGGCGGTCTTATCGCTGAGAGCGATCTCTTCCAGACAACCTTTGGATGGAGAGGAATAACGCAATATAATAGGATGTCGTTCTAAATAGGTATATACCATGAGTTTATTTATTTTTTTATTTGGTTTACCAACAGTACATACACAAATACTTTAATAATTTTTAAACTAAACAATTATATCTATGTGTACAACCAATTATAGGTCAACACAGCATGCACTAATTTAAACTATACAAATAACAAACACGGTGACAGTTTATACAGTTAATGATACCTACAAGTTTATGTAAATTTAAATTGTACATCAATAAATGACAATAAACTAAACAAAGCCCAAGTTGAACCTATTAAAAAGAATAATTTATGGTGTGAGAGCTAATCAGTAGTTTACATACATAACATCCCTACTTTTGAATATTGTAAATGCAAAAGTAACTGTGTTTGTTTGTTACGCTTTCAAGCGTAAACCACTGAACCGATTTTAATGAAATTTGGTACAGAGATAGACTAGAACTTGAGAAGGGACTAAGGCTACTTTTTATCTAATTTTAAGTGTATGTTCTGGTGGATTCAAGAATGGTTTAGACAATTCGTTGCGATAAATAATGTTTTCAACCGACTTAAAACAATAAGGTTCTCACGTCTTTAAAAAAGGAGGTTCTCAATTCCACTGTATGTTTTTTTTTGTATGTATGTTACGCGATATCTCCGCCAATTATGAATCGATTTTGATATTTTTTTTGTTTGGTAGAGTATTCTTCAGAGGTGGTTCCATATAAATTTTATCGAAATCGTTGGATGGGTACTGGATAGTCTAGGATAGGTAGTCTAATGCAATGGGTACTAGACCCATTACATAAGTGGTGTAGTACAGAGTGTATCTGGGTCTGTCGTGGCATCGTGGCTTCCAAACGGCTGAATTTATTTTGATTTAGTTTTTTTGTTTAAAATCGGTGCAGCCGTCTTCCAGATAAATCGGCGCGTGATTTTTCCACTTATTAGGGATGTGTAGTGCTGAGTTTGACATTTTTTATCATCGAGCCAAATAAATGCACTTAGGTATGTTTTGGGCTCAATAGCATTGTCACGTATATCTTTAAGTATATTTTACTTGAATATCAGTTCCATATAGTGAATAGTATCTGAGTATGATTTGTAAAAGTTGATTGATGGATCACAATTGCCTAGCAGATAGCTGTTCACTTGAAGACTCCCAGATTGTACTTTTCGGGAAACACAGCCTCGGACTAGAAATTCCACTCCTTTGCGGTACTCATAATTAATGTAGACGCAAAACGCTTCGTACACACGACTGGAATATCAACTATAAATATATGACGCACGGCTGTACTTCTACTCTGCCGTTATAACGAAAAAAGATGTATCTGCATTTTTGACAAAATTGAGATAAATATATCATCGGAATCAGGAAAAATAAACTAATTTACTATTATTTTTAATTTTAAAATATTCCAACGCAGCCTACTTAATTTTACTTTTAATTTAGACGCATCTGCACAAGTCATAACATAACTAGTAAAGACATTTCTTATGTATATAACTTAATTTTAACAAACATTTTTATTTATTTTAATTTTATTTATTTCGTCAATCCAACAGCGTTACATGACATAATATAAATATTAAAGTTATTATACATAAAGTAAGGCCAGAAAAGGATTACACTAATAGATTTATATTTAACGAACTAGAGAAGTAAAGAGGTATCTCGTATTGCATTGCGAGTATTTATAAATTTTACAGGATATAATAATGTTGCAATAATTTCATAAACACCTATACATGTATAATACTATTTAAGGTAACTATGTGTGGCTCTTTCAACGTGTCTGAGGGTGTGTGTGTGTGTGTGTGCATTTTGTTACGTCTTTTTAGGGTTCCGATTTTAGGGTAAAAACGGGACCCTACTACTGAGACTTTGCTGCCCGTCCGTTCGTCCGTCTGTCACCAGGCTGTATCTCAAGAACGGTCATAGCTAGACAGTTGAAATTTTCACAGATGATGTATTTCTATTGCCGCTATAACAACAAATACTAAAAATAAAATAAATATTTAAGGGGGGCTCCCATACAACAAACTTGATTTTCTATAGATGGTACGGAATCCTTCGTGCGCGAGTCCGACTCGCATTTGGCCGGTTTATTTCCTTATGACGGCAGTTAACTGTACGTCTGTTTGTAATAATATTTAAACGACGAACTCTTTTTTTTTGCTCGATAGGCAAGTATTTGACCACTATCTCACCTGATGATATATCCTTATGTTCTTAGAAAAACATGACTTATGATAAACCTACATCTTCTGAATGCTTCTTAAGCTAATATTCCCTATCATCACATCGTTCCAACCAATTCTTGAAGGAACTGTAAAATTTTGTGCTTACTTTTTGCAACTAATTTACTTATTCGTAGCAGTTAGTTTAACAAAAAGAAACAATGGGCAGTGGTTATTGAACTCGACTCCTGGAGTGACTCAATGTCTTGGAACGTAGATTTATACAAGACAAGTCTTTGAACTTAGTGTGGGGCTGTTGTAAAATAATTTAAACTCAAGCAAAGTTAAAAAAACCCGCCTTCACCGCTTTATTTTGGTACTCTTGATCGGATTAAATGAATTAAATACGCATTATTGAGGATAACTCAAAAAGTAATAGTCTTATCCTGATTTATTTTATATGGGACCACATGGGAAGCTTTCAAATAAATAATTGAAACGCAAGCAAAGCTTAAAAAACCGACTTCACCGCTTATATTTTGGTTTTGGCTTGATCGATTTCGATGAAATGTATATGGGACCACCTCTGAAGAAAAAAAGGTTTTGTTTTTGAGTTTTTTAAAATTACTGCCCATTGTTTCTCTCTAATTTATCAGTGTGTATATAAAAATAATATTCAAGTGGTAGATCCCATTATGAACATTTATCGTTCTTTGCTATTGTTATTTAATGTTTCTCGAGTAAACGCATTCAATTAACGAAGGTAGCAGCAATATATGTTTAGATATCTATATACTAGCTGACGAACGTGATTTTTTTTTCGGTATGAATAACCTCTCTACAACCCGCCATCAATTTGGTCAGACGACTGTAATTATGGGCCATACTCGTTTATATTTAGAGTTATAGTTGTGTTTTTGCATGCGTTGTGTTTAAATTTTATAGCTCACCTCCAAAGTTTAGTTCTTTGGTGGTTAATTAAAAGCTTATTGAAACAACATACAATGATTGAGTTTTTTGTATTAAAATTAAGATCTAACATTTTACTACCCTTTGGCGTAGTTGGTTACACGTCTGCCTTCTAATCTTCTAAAGTGATTATGCGGCCGAAGATGTAGCATGCTTGCCTAGAAGGTACCTATTCACTCTTGACTTGAAGACTCCCAGAATATACCGTTCTGAGAACAAAGCCGAGGGCAATGAGTTCCACTCCTTCGCAGTACGGATGATGAACGTAGAAGCGAAACGCTGCGAACTGGAGGTATGTCAATGTGGCTCATAGTTAGTACAATGCTGATCTGTGTCGGTAACAACAAAGTTTTTTGCTAATCGTATCAGTCATGGCATGCAGTAACTTTTCAACCAAACACTAAGCTAACCTTGAAGTAAACGGAATCGTATTAACTTCGGTCTGTTTGTAGTTTAGACCATTTTATCATAAGTTTTGTAAAACCCAATTTAATGTGGTCGGCCTGTAAACGTACCGTGACGGGTCTTACTTAGCGCCACTTACCTACTGTTTAATTCGCGTACTTACTGCTGTTACATAGTTAAAACGATTGTGTGGACACAGAGTTGTTAAAGTTAGATTGATCTTCTCACCTGATGGTAAGTGATCATGTGGTTGAGGATGGCAAACACGCTGGCCTAGAATTGCTCTCAAGGATAGCTGCCGGATTAGTGTTTATAGAGACAGATTGTCAGTCTTTTTTTTATTATATTTATTTTAAGGGGTTTTGTCACTCAGTTACCACGCCACCCCCATAATATAACAATCAACATCTTAAGCAAACACGTTATTTACCTACAGTACAGCTTTGTTACAATATTCCTCCGATAATAGATAAGCCAAAAAATTTTCAATCCTCCACTCAAAAGGGGGTGTTGTATAAGTTAAACGTATAATCTTTGTCTATCTTTGGCTTCGTAGCTCCCAAAATTGCTGAATTAATTAATTTATTTGAATTCTCGGGTCTATTCCCGGATCTTTATTAGATTAGCGTACACGTAGCCAAAATAAAGCACATTTCATAAAAATATATAATTTTTTAATTTTTTTAAGATGGATAACATTTTCAAAATCGTGGTTCACCGATCCGGCTCAAAATCGATATCCGAAGGCCTAGCAAGGCGTAGGGATATAAATTGTCCGCCGGGGCAAGATAGTGACTGCTAGCGCGACCCTATCTTGCCCCACTTCGGCGAGGGACTGCTCACGGGGGGGGGGTTTTTAGTGGGTTCAAGCCCCACATACCCCTTTCCTTCACCCCTGGGACGAAAAGGAAATGCCAGGCATTTTCCCCCCCCACAAAAAAAAGGGATATAAATTGTATCCCTTGTTTTTATCCACAGACAAGGGACTAGATTGTCATCTCCATCTTATACAGCAAGGCAGCTGTGAAAAAGGAAAATATATCCCAGTTTGACATTTGGCGTTGACATGTACAATAGGTATATTCCTCCCTTCATAACATGGGCGCAACGAAAAGTGGATGAATCTGTTTGACATTTGGTAGAGACAAATTATCCTAGTTCGTCGGACGTGGGTTTAATTTTGGCGTCTACCATGCTCAGAGCGAGGAAAAAAATATAGAAGGGAAAAGATTTTTATCTACTTCCCAGGGAATAGTATCCACCCGCCATGCTAGGACTGCTGGGAGCATTCGGGGTTGCAGATCACGAATTCGGGTGGGCTTCAATAATGATTTATTAATGATAATAATATAATAAATATAAAACACGTATACAATCGGACGTAACCTCGTCCAATAATGGGTAACGCATGTAAATGTCCGTGCGTGCGTGCATCTTGCAGCTTGCTGCAAACTGTCACTAATAACTGAATAGTTAGTAGGTGTTTTGGCGCAGACCAATTGTCGGATCTTTGATGTATTTGTGTAGCTAACGTTATGACAAGCTTTACTAGTAGGACGTGATTGCTTCATCCGTTTTAATGCAATGCAGGTAGCCGTGCCCCGCGGCTTCGCCCACTATTATCAAGTTAAAAAGCCTATGTTGTTAATCCTAGGCATAATCTATGTACATTCCAAATTTCATCCAAATCCGTTTAGCCGTTAAAGCGTGAAGGGGGAACAAACATACTTACACACTTACACACACACTTAAACACAAACTTTCGGATTTATAATAATAGTAAAATTGAGTCCGTGTATACATTTCTAATAAATTTATTTTAACAGTAATAATTTAATACCAGCATTAATTCGCGAATGTGCATGTAAGGTGACGTTGCTTAATCTTCGATAAATGTTATATGCTTTCTTTCTTATACTTTAACAGATAGCCAGGTGAAAGTAATTTATGATAGCAATGCGATTATCATTTAGATGAAAAAGAAAGACTTCTTACGGTATAAGCTAAAAGGCAACCATTTGGCAAAGTCACGTGTTATACGAAAGTATCAAGAACTAAACAAGCAATACTTTTAGAAGGCTTTTACAAGTTGTAAATATAAAAAAGAACTCAAAAGCTATACAACCAGAGAACTAGTCGAGACGTATCGATCAAGCCCAAACTAGATGGGTTTATTTTGTTTAGTTCAGAAGTTCCTATGACCATTCCGTCTCCATCATCAGACCAGCTCCATGGTACCATATCATTGTATTGTTACCGAAGATACATAAGTACACCAAATTTGAGTCCAATCGGACATCGGGAAGTGGGTGTAATTTAGCTCGCAAGATTTGATTACAGACCGATAGATAACAGGACACGTGAAACTAAATAAAACCTTGTAAAGAATAACAAGAATAAAATCAATATGTACCAACGTACACCTAAAAGTCTCTAATTGATATACAGAGCGCCTGAGGCGCGCGTACAGGGCGCTTTGTATATCAAGGTCCCTTAGGATTGGATCCTGGCTAGGTAACATCTTAAAGGTTAGCAGCATATAAATTAAATTTTGTATACGCATTCAATTATGATAAACCATTCTAACCGACACCATGACATGCCAACTGCGTAAAAGCTTTATTTTTATATAGCAAGAGTAAGAGCATAGAGCAAGTGGCTCGCCTAATGGTAAGAGCCACGCTTTTCCATAACAGATCAGTGCCACCCAAAAAAAATATTTTTTACAATTAATTTATTCTTAAATATTTACGCATTTCATTCGAGACTTCATCGTCAGCGTAGTCTTATTCGTTAGTTTAGGCCCCAAAGAGGCACTCATGAATGTTAATGATTCTATTGCCAGATTCGCAAAATTACAGCAATCTCGAGAAGAACCTGGCAAGAAACTCGGCGGCGCATTTTTTTCATTCATTTTTTTTTAAACATTCTTAATCTCTAATACATATTTTTATTAACCTAGGTGTTATTATGGTAGTACCTAGAAAGCGCTTGTGCAGTTTGCCTCCATGCATCTTTGTCATTAACATAGTCGATCGTTTTATAGTAAGCTTTCTTAATTATTGCCCGTTTTATTACAGATTTGAACTTTCCTCATGATCATCTAGTTGACGCCTGAATTTAGGTATTATAACTTGTAAATAAGGTTCATTGGAAAGAATATAGAAATTTATATGTGACTAATTTCGTCTGAGGTTTATATGCCAATGTAAGTTAACAAAGACATGAGTTATCTCGCTTAACTTACTCCTTAGCGAACAAATGATCACTGGATTTGTCACACCTATTGAAGCCGTAGGTCGTTGTCCTCGAGTCAAAGCAAATCCTGCAGTTCGCAACACGTCGTTTAAGATTTACTGACTGGACTCTAGTTCTCTTTCATCTCCAAAATGCATCTTGGTAACGGAGCTTTAAGTACGTAAATAAATTGCAATGTTAATACAATACATTACAATACAATACACAACATTTTATTGTATACCAACAAATTAAAAACAATGACAAATACAATATTACAATAATCGTGGTAGCACAATGGAAGTAATGAAGTAGAAAGGAAAAGACGTTGGTGTACAGTAAAAAATAAAAATAGAATAGTACATAATTATTTACACCTACTCTAGATACTAATACATAACTAAAAAACAATAATATATACTTACAAATATGCCAAGGGTAGTACAGTATAGACCCACGTTACCTACAAATCATCGAGTTTATAGGTAACTCAAGTGCTCAAGCCCACTACCTGTGGGTAGCGTTCCCATCATGCTGGCGGCATTGCCTTTTTTTATTTATTTATTTATTTGTGACAGGCTAGTGTTTGACCACTATCTCACCTGATGGTAAGTGACGATGTGATCGAAGCTGGTAAACACACTAGACCTGGAATACGCAGGCTCTCAAAGATAACTGCCGGAACACCGTATTTGGCTTGGCGGCAGACTTTCAACTTGATGGTGGTAAGCTACTTTGGTAGCAAGCCAGGCGAGCAACTCACAAAATGCTCTACCACCTCTCAAATGTCACCTGATTAGCACCACCCGGGGACCACGTGTAGGGAGTCAGACTTAAGGGGTATCCTCCTACGGACGTGGGTGACTCAGCCCCCAAATTGCCTCTCTGAATTGCAATGCTAATACGTTGAGCCAAATAATAAGCATTTTGATAATATACACAAATGTAAACTATTGTTATAATACGTACATACCTTGACCGGTTTTTTTTGTAAACGACGTTTTCTAAAAATGAAACCTAGCTAGATCGATTTATCGCCCCCGAAACCCCCTGCATACTAAATTTCATGAAAATGAAAATATATATATATATATTTATACAGGAATTGTTCGTTTAAAGGTATTAGATAAATACTTAATGCAAATAATTAAAGAAAATAACATGAACTATTATATGCAGTTTAAAAGTTTGCAGACAGGTTCGATAAATAATGTTTTTTATTAAATTCTTCAATATTAGCAGAGATTTGTTAATTTAGTCCCGGAGCATAAAATCGTAACCGGGTCGTTGCCCCTGTGAAAATCCACAGTCCTATTTTGACAACTTATTTTGTACAATAGAACCTCAAATTAATGTTCTTCGAAAAAAAAAATCTTCCCAATATTCTTCTGCAAGTATTGAGCCCAAAAGCCGCGGGGTAGAGAACAATCATTTGCCTACTGCTTAACAGGGTATCTGTCTTCGCCGTCTGCAAAGTTTTATTATATTTGGATCGGAAAATTTGTGTTACTGAGTAACAATCAAACAAACGTCCACATTTTTGGATAAGCTATATATAGATAGCATATGGGATGTAGAATTATATAGTAAAATATTGGTACATTTTTTTTATTTTTGTATATTAGAGTACTCTTCCCATTGTGTGACAATGACTGCGTAAAAGCCTGATATAAAAAATGTTTTTAATTATATGATTATACTTTATTCACATAGATGTTTGTCTATTGTTTTTTGTATGGAAACCGAACTCTAACGTACCAAGGAAATTGATTAAGATTTATCTGGTTTTACGAAATTATCACTAATTTGATAACCCTATAAATATTTCTGGTCTTCATGTTACGTACCTAAAAGTTACGTGCGTCAATCACCCAACCATCGTGATTTACGATTTGCTAAGCATCTGCGCAACTCTTGGGATATAATGTGCGATTTGTTTACGAAATAGAGAGCATCTATTGACAGTTAGTTTTCATGGCAATAATAAATAACGATTCTTTATTCCTTTTCTGCAATAGTCTTCATAACATCTACATTCCGATCGATCTATGAGAAAGTAAATATTATAATAGAGTTATTTAGATGCATGAATTTGAAATGAGTGCATTGGAAAAGTTTTAACTGTATTGATGCAAATATAAATGTTTAATGAAACTCATAAATATCTGATTGGTAAGCGTTTGACCACTTTCTCCCCTGATGGTAATTGATGAAGTGGTCGAGGAGGCTAGGTCTAGAATGAGTGATAGCTCAGTGTAGGTGGCAGCCGATCGGATGATCCTAGTACGGACTTGGTGATAGGTTTAACTTCTAATGCTATTTTGGTTAGCTACCACTTTGACAACCGAAGTACAATCGTCGTAATGAACCGATATTAAATACAACAATCTATCATATTATCATTGTTAAATATAATAATATTTATGGAAACCTTGGCAGTGGTTACATATTTGGGTCCGTGGGGTCCGTGAGCTCATTCTATTTTCAAAAGTCTATAAGAGCGCTTGGTTGAGGTGACGCGTGATCAAAATGCTGGCACTTATTTGGCTTAACGTATTAGCATTGCAATTCAGAGAGGCAATGCCGCCAGCATGATGGGAACGCTACCCACTGGTAGTGGGCTTGAGCACTTGAGTTACCAATAAGCTCGATGTCTTGCAGGTTGTAACATAGTTCTTTTTGCTGTATATAGTTTTAGTTTAGTTTTAGGAAATATAGGCAATTGGCCCGTAGATAATCTATCTATCTATGTATTACGTATATATAAAAATCAATTGCCGTGCGTTAGTTTCTCAAATAATAAAAAATGGTTCGACCGATTTAAATATTTGTGTTGTTGGCCTTATACAGAGATGATTTAGAAAAAAAGAAAAATAGGAATAATTCAAATGAACAGCAGAAAAATTGAATTGGTGATTTTGTATGGAATTGATTCTTTGGATTTTAATAGATGGCGTGGTTTGAAGTTCACCGGGTCATCTAGGTATGAACATTTTAACGTGGTCATCATTTGAATCAAAAACGTCTGTTTAAGATCTTTTATAATCCGTGTAACTTATAATTTCTCTGTGTCGAACGCAGTTTTTGTATGTAATCTGAAAACCGCTTATTTATACACAATCACAACTTAAGTCTAAGCACAATACCAACATAATAGTAGGTACAACTGGTCCAAATTACGGACATACCACAGCGCCTAGTCTAGAGCGCGGAATCAGGCGAACTAGGTATTAGGGTCAGGCTCTGTAGCAACGAAAAACAAAGATGCAGTCGTGCGTGTTTAGCCTGTTATAAATATACTACACAACGTGTCATACAAACCGGGTCAGGCATTGGACGGGCGGACTTTCGCGCGTGAACGCTGAACTTTTTCAGCAATTACGCGCGTAAGAAATTCTCGCTTGATGTAAATTTGGAATATTTAACCCGGTGGCCGTAGAGTTGGGTCTAAATAACCCAGGACATTTTCAAATGCGTGTATTTTTTTTTATAAAATGTGTGATGTTTTGATTTTTTTGGTAGCCTGGAGGCTGGAGTTAAGCCGCTTGTTTCGTTTGTTAATTTCTTTTAATTTGAGCTTAATATAATAAATGCCAAGAGATTGAGGCGCTTATGAAAAAGGTTTTAGGTATATGTGTCATCTGTATACTACTAGGGGCGTTACTTTTGTCGCAGCGTGACATTTTACGACTTACTCGTAGATACAATAACATATATGTATCGATGAATAAATACTAAATACAAACAAATGAAAGTGAAGTGTCAGTTTCTATAGACTTCATGTTTACTGATATTGTATGTAACAATGGAAATTTTACAGACAATTATACTATTATTAGTCATTCTCATTCTTTTAACAGAGTAAATATCTAAAAGATGTGTAGATGTTGTTTTCTCGCCGGCCGCCATACGAAAACAAGCAAAAATGTGTCAATTGCATAATTATTTATTGTTAAATGTTATCAACTTTTATAATATAAAAATACTCTCAAGTCGACTGAAAATAATGTTTAACTTAAATAAAAAGGCAGTGATAACAATATATTACATCATATAAAACATTGTAGGTAAGTATAAACCTACTTTGGTGTTTTTTCCTGTGACAGATGAAAGGTGACCAAGCTTACGCGTATGTCCGTGTAGGTACACAAAGTAATTTAATGACTGCTTGATGACTCATTTACATAGTTCAAGGAACTTAAAGTATTAAAACTTAATTTGGGTAAACGATCGCCACGATGCGCGGTCACGATCCGCATAATTTTAACTGCGGTGGTAGGGTTGAAGACGAGATTTTGTAAAAAGATCATTACCATCAGTTGAGATAGTGGTCAGACGCTATTCAGTGAATTGTAACAGTAATATTATATCAGTGAAAAAAAAAAACACTGTCTTAAAATTGAAACACCTACGACCGCAAAAATTCACCGTAAGTTTAAATTACGTGTCGGGTTATAGCGATGATTCTTAGTTGTAATGGACGCACCTGGCTCGAACGGATCGACGACGGTGCGTGGACGAGGCGCGGTCGCCTCCCATACAGCGGTGCCCGCGCCCGCGACCATGCAAGCTGATCTATTCGAACCAAATCTAACTAACGGATCTCACAACGGATACCTAACGATGCGTTCTGTGTGGCGCAGCCTTAAGAGCCATTTCGCAAAATGTGGGCGCTCGAGCCGTACTGTATGGCGCTTGCATTTACATCGCAATTTATAGCAATTTCAAGTGATGATATATATTTTTTTGTGAGTAATGTAATGCATTGATTAATTTTTTAACTTTTGATTTAAATTCAATAAAGACCAAAGTCACATTAACGCATGAAGTTTGTGTCAGAAATGTGACTATTTTAAATAAAAAATGGAAGTAAAGTATGGTTAAAATAGGGTTTTTATTTTGTTTTATTATACCGCTCCATTATGTGTTAACAATATTTCGTGCCTGATGATTAGGCTTATTTAACTAAAAGATTCAATTCAGTTTAAACAATGTATAAGGAACTTTAATGTTACCTTGTTGTCGTTTTTACTAAAACTAAGTTCTGAAGATTAAATATTATAAAATAATTAGATATTTTAAAAAATCTGTTACATTATGTGACAATTCCAAAGATTGATTTTTATTTAACAAATATAAAACAGTATTTAATCTTTTCCCAAGATAGTAAATAAGGCGCTCAAAATCTTCGATTATTCACTGAACGTGCGAAATGGCTCTTAAACGTAACTTATTATAGATCGCTCAGAAGAAAAATGTACAAATCATAATATGGCAAATTATTACCTATTTTTTTTTATCTATGATATGCTAGCTTTGGCTAGCAAAGTTTCTGTACCAAGTATTTAGGTCAGAAGAGCTGTGAATGAGCAACAGGAGGATAAGCTTTAGCATAAACTAAACCATTTTCTAAGACAGAAAAGTGACCCACGGTGTAGATAGATTACAGAAGCTACCCAGCTCCCTTATTCCACATGACTTCATCCACGGCCATGAGCTCAAGAGCTGACCTCCCACAAAATATAATAAATTCTTCGGACAATACATTGCACAACGATGGGCCATTGACGATCGCCTTCACGCGTATTGACAATTTGATGGTAGTACGGCGTTTCCTTGTAACGTTGCGACGAGTAGTGTTACGAGGAGAACTTGGTAATTAATTTGATGCCTACTTTATGCCTGGTAATGTTGTCGAACTACCCGCTGGCGTAGTAATCCACATTCGCCTTCAAAGCAGCGGATATCGGGTCCGATTCCCGGTCGGAACACAAGGTTTCTCCATAAGGTAATTTGATTGAAAAACCCAAATTTGATTAAAATCCGTCCAATTTTTAGACATAAATCTCAGGTCAAATCCGTGGATCAAATACACATATACCTAACAACACATGTAAGGAAAAAACCTCGATATAAAGTTATACAATGTATTTGACTAACCTCTCAAGAATGTAATAATCTGTAGGTTGTTAATATACTATAATCACTTATCCTTAACATAATTTAGAAGCGGTTCTCTAACGAAGACTGCAATTTTCGAGCACAGAATCGTCTCTAATAATAGATGAGTAAAAAGCGTAGGTAATCTATGAGCAATGAACTTGGCATAAAGTCGTGGGATGATCGCATTATGGCGTCATGCTTCAAACAATGTGGTTATAGTATGAACAAGCGGCAAAATCAATTTTGTAAATATCCCTGACGCTCTATCTGAAAAACGGCTGCACCGATTTTTACCAAACATAGCTAAGAACACTCTCGATGAAGTCACCTTTAAAACAAACAAAAAAATTGTTAAAAACAGACCAGTCGTTTGGGAGTTTCAATGCCAAAGACACTACAGAGGGGCTAAATAGCAAATGAGCAATGAAGCGACGAGTGAAATCATATTGCATTACATTATCTCATACATTATTGTGAATGAGTTATATGCCGATATGTTGCCCTATTCATCCCTATTAATATTAGCATTGCAATTCAGAGAGGCAATGCCGCCAGCATGATGGGAACGCTACCCACTGGTAGTGGGCTTGAGCACTTGAGTTACCTATAAGCTCGATGTCTTGTAGGTAACTTAGTACTTTGCTGTACATAGTTTTAGTTTAGTTTTAGGAAATATAGGCAATTGGCCCGTAGATTTAGAAAGATTCATCACACATTACTAATAAAGTCTATAATAGATTTATGTACGTATTAATCACAATAATATTATAAACTAAAATCATCCGGCTGTTCTCCTCGACAGTTCGCATTTCTCAACCGATTCTAACAGAAAAACTAAATCGGCAAAAAATTCCATATAAATTAAGCCTGCTCACGAAATTTCACGAAAATTGATTGAAAAATGCGACCTGCAGAGAAGAACAGCCGGACATCCGCCAGACAAGCATTTTTGCCGAAGCTGAAACGGAGACGCTACGCTCGCGCTGCTTTGGTCTGTGGTCACATATATTTATGATTACATATATGTAACTGCCAAAATGCCCATCGTTCTGCACGTCAAACTTCTAAGCTAGGTTCCTGCAGTTTATCCTAAAAGATTCGCTGTACTAGTATACAAACAGACGACCCAGTTGGCGCAGTGGACAGGTGTCCGCCCTCTTCTCCGTGGGTCCTGGGCTCGATTCCGCAGGAGCACAAATTCCTTCTCAAGGGATATTTATGCTTCTGGTTCTGGGTGTAATGTGTGTATGATGTCAATGTTTTCGGCACCCACGATACTAGTCTTTGAACTTAGTGTGGGGCTTTGAGTGTGAAAGCGTTTTTTTGTCTAAATAACGAATTATTTCACGTATTTTTTGTATGCTCTATAGGCAAGCATTACCTCACCTGATAGAAAGTAAAGATGCGGCCGAAGATATAGCGTGCTTGCCTAGAAGATAGCAATTCACTTGAAGACTCCTAGATTATACCGTTAGGGGCAAAGACGCGGGGAATGAGTTCCACTCCTTCGTAGAACGGATGATGAACGTAGAAACGAAACGCTTCGAGCTAACTGGAGGTATGTCAACCGTTTATGGAAAGCGCTAGACAGTTTGTGTTGTTGTTAGATAGTAAAACGAGCAATGGGGAATTAGCTCGTGTAACTCCCGCGCACACTCTCCAAAATGTAATTTTATTCTAATTAAACCCCTTCACATGTGACAGTAGTAAAACGGAGGGGGACTTACACATCCGTCACAAAATAACATCATAGCCATTCGTAAAAGCAGTATTGTGAACGGAACGAGTTTCACGCTCCATCAGCCAATTATAAAAAACATAAACAGAACTATAGAATTTTAATAACGTACTGGTGAAACTAATGCTTCAACAGGATTTAAAACGTGTGTGTTTGAAAGTAGTGAGGATATAATAAAATCATCGTCGTGGCTTTTACCACGGGATAAAGTACTTACTGTCACACTAATATTATAAATTTGAAAGTTTGTGCGTAAGTATGCTTGTTTTCTCTTCACGCTGTAGCGGTTGAACGGATTTGGACGAAATTAGGAATATATATAGCTGATAACTAGGATGAACTCTGAGGCAACTTTTTACATTAATAAACACAGGCGAAGCCGCGGGGTACGGATAGTAGTTACCCCGTGACTATTTTTAGCTACCCAGTGAATAAAATACTAAATGTTTGGAATGATTGCAAATTAATTTTCCTTTTATTTTCTACCGACTTCACAAAATGGAGCAGGTACTCAAGTCGAGTTTTTTTATTTGTGTTTTTTTATGTGATACCTCATAACTTCGTTCCACGTGAAAAGATTGAAATTTTTTTTTTGTTTGAAAGATGTTGCTTTCCAATTGGTCCCATTTAAAATTGGTCAAGATCTGATCTGTAGTTCTTGAAATATCTTCAATAATGCGTGTTTAGTACATCTAATCTGATCAAAGTTTCGAAGATAAAGCGTTGAAGTCGGTTTTTTAAGTTTTGCTTGCGTTTAATTATTTTTTAAGCTTTTGAAATTGGTGGAGTTACGTTGGGTTAATTATGTAATGACAGATTAGCGAGTTGTACAGCTCACAGTAAATAAAATATATCATTCGAATTGCCAGTTAAAAACTACGGGAAACAGTACAACAATATATCTATCAACTGTCCACTATTAACAATCAGCCCATACAACCGTATCATTTATTAAACGATTGAATTACACCACCCATTGTTCTACAGACGGTTACAAATGACGTGAGAAACAGTCGAATAAAATGGAGACGTTATTAGACGATGGACCTTGCTTTGTGGGAACTGAATATTGGGCGCGATTTCCTGCTACTAGTCCCGTTTGAATAAATTTTGAAAGAGATTGTTGCTTTTTTCACATATATAAAGAAAGAAAACAAATACAAGCCCTATCCATTTTTTTTTATTATCTAAAAGCCAAAACCCTAATTTTCACATCTATCTATCTTACAAACTCGCGACTTAGGCTCCCATATTGTAATTATCAGGTAACACAGAATCAGGCAAGGAGTTCCATTCCTTTGCGATTCGCATAATGAACGTGGAAGCAAAACACTTCTTCGGATCTTGTGGAATGTCTACCATATAATGCCATAAGTTGCATCAGTCAACTGGTCGCTGCCAATATATCTCGTGGCTCTTCGCTCTATGATGTCCAAAGTATCAAGCTGATAGTTAGCTGAACCGTCTTAAAGATGAAATACAATCTTCTTCGTTTGATCTTCGAACCCAGGTTCAACTCCAGGCTCGAACCCACTAAAAACCGCCCCGTGAGTAGTCCCTCACCGAGGTGGGACAACAGGAGGTGGGTCACGCTAGCAGTTACTATCATGGCGGTAGGCCCGGGTGCGAATCGGGCCACTGCGCCCATGGAGGGGTGACCTTACTTACCAAGGCCACTGCCCAGAAGTGTGGGCCGTACACGCCGTTGCAGTGGAGAGCTCCCTGGTTCTCCAGCGATCCACAAGATCTCTTGCCTAACAATGTTATACAGATCCCGATCTAACTCTTAAACTACATAGGCACATACATCACAATTAATATAATTTATCACTAGTTTTGCAACGCACACAGGTCTGCGCAAGAGTGGCGCCCGAACGGAACGGGCGCCATTGTTTTACATGTTTATCTGCCATCGGATGTGGATTAGTGTCGAAGTTAGATCATTTGGGTCGGCTTTCGCTTTTACATGGGTTTTTAGGGTAATTTTGCACGTCGATATAATGGATACAGAGGCTTTGCGGTGACACACTTACAAGAAGGATCATATGGGCCGCCCGTCTTAAATTTTTATTTTTACTTGACTGCGCGACGCAAAGGATTGTAATGTGTTTTTCAGCCTATGTATGTTTGTTTGTTGCTTCGTGGCATTCTAGAGACTAAGCGAGTGGACCGATATTGATGATTCATATAGGTCATTAATCTCGCGAGTGTTACTAAAGACATGACAGTAATCTAAATTCAAAAAAATAAAAATCTTTTCACTAAACGCAATTAAATATTTTACAATGTGTGTATAATAAACGCCATTTAGTAAAAAAAATTAAAATTCTATTTGATGTTAAGTTAGGCTTTAGTGAAGTATCATTGAATAGATATTTACAAATCATCTTCAATGTTCTCAATTATTTTTAATTTCGAAAGACCATTTAAGATCAATAATCATCGTAGCTAAGAAATATAACACAATGAAATTGTTTGCATCCGCACATTGGTATTACATGAATAGCTTTAGAAAATAATTAAGCTAGAAATGGTCTCACATAATTGATCAATTATTATTTAAAGTTGGTTTCCATAGTACAATAAAGATTTGATCAATTTCTGATATAATCGGATAATTTATTAACGAAAAAGCGTAAATAAAGAAAAAGTTAAATCCCATTTTCCGCAGGCCAGGCAAGTTTTTTGAGTTTTTAGTACATTATTTTTATATTTTTAGTACTTTGAGTTTTTAGTAGTTGTTATATTAATAATGAGTTTACGAGTAATAAACATTCCAGACGAGTTTTTGCCGCGAAAGTGATAAAATGGCGTTGTTGATTTTGTATAATTTTCCAAAACCTGTGATTCTTCAAGTGTTAATGTGAAATAATGGTGGATTATTAACCGTTAATACTTAGTAAACGTGCATCTAAGTGTAGGCAAATCATACAAAGTTGAAAACGATATTTTCGCCTTCGCTTCAAAACTCCAATAGAAGTTCTATTAAGTTTCTACCACTTTACTATTGCATGACTTGACTATGACTGGACCTTGGCTGTTTTACTTGACTTTGACTGTGACTTGTGACTATAACTTTAATATGAAATTTGAAATATACACTTGAAATATATTATTACTTGACACTGGCTAAATGCACAAGATTGTGAAGCCAATATGAAAAGAAAAAAAACATTCCAGTCTTCACTCTTACTCAATAAATGTTTCTTATTGAGTTAGATGAGTGGGTTCATTTCAGAGAAGGTCAAACACCTTCTGTACATCTTTGGGCAGTACGTAGTTACAGCTGAATAATAACGTTTATTATAAACAGTTATCCTAATCAGCTTCATAGCTAAAACTCAACTTCTTTGTCACTTTTGTCTCACGCCACATTTTGCCGGTGGCCAGTGTTTCACAAAAAATGTGGGTAACTGTAAATTTGAACGGTAACTAACCAATGAGATGGTCTGGCTGCAATTAGTGCCAGTTTTAAACTAATTTAGGTAACATTAGCTTTGCTGCCTTTGATAATGGTACTGAGAACCAACGCTTGTTTCTCAACTTAGAGGATGAATTTAGAGTGTCTAATAATGCAGCACTAGACAAAAATGCATGTTGAACACTCTGGATCCAAGCCCAAGTATAGGCTAAGATAATTAATAATTTAAATTGTAAATTGTATTATAGTGATAATATTTACCTATGCTAATTAAAATTTTTGATGATTAATGTTTGTTTTTATTGACTTTTGCAATGTGACATTTATAATAATTATCTTTTAATATACTTAAACAGTCTTACTTATAAACCCCTCTTATTTTTTAATCAATTGCTTAGCTACAGTTTAACAAAAAATTCACTCATAAACGCGATTTAGCGTTAAGTAATGCTTAAATAGTTGTCAACATTAAACACCGCCATTGCTTAGTTTAAAACTTGCTAAGAGGCAAGATGGCGGGTCTTATATCTTTTAATAATAAATGTGTCAAAACTTTTTACGTTAGGTGCAAAATCTTTAATTGTGTATATAAATTGTATTATGGATTTAATCTGAAATAAATGAATTGTATTGCCACCGCTCGCTGTCGCCCGCTGTCCGCTGTTCGTCGAGGCCACGACCTAAAATAAGTACATATAGGTTTACAAGAGACTTTGATTGAAACGTTACCTTAAATATTTAAAATAGATACTGGGCAATTTCACTTTATTTCACGTAAGTAGCCAAGGCTGCAGTATCCGTTAGAAGGAATGCAGGGAAACCGTTACTACACTCAAAGCTGATCTAGTTTAGAGATAGGTAGTTGGCTCAGGTAATTGGTCTACAATCACTTAATATTTATTTATTTATATAAAAGTTTAGCACAAAACAGTGCACAAGGCATAACTTAATGCTATGAAGCATTATCTAGTAAAGATTTCATGGGCGTGTAAAAAAGTGCAGCTAAAAGATACGCGTATATAAAAAAAGTGAGGTGGCTATTGACGACCTGTGTTGTAGGGAAAGGTTGAGGGTACCAGGCCACGAGGAAGATCGCTTATGAGGTGGACTGACCAGATAAAAGCGGCAGTAAATCGCTCATCACAGTGATTGACATAAATGTATGAGAAAGGCGGCCATCAGGGAAGAGGCGTGTTGTGAAGCTTGCCATCAACACCTGAAGTGATGACCACGACCACTCTGTCAAGAGTGACACCGACAAAGAAGAAGATATAAAAAAATATGTCAAACTATGAATCATTTAATAAGTTAATACAACTAGTCGATATACTGAAATATTTAAAATCCCGACTGCGTATAAAGTAAGCTTACTTTTCTTTTTTTAATTTTACACTTTTTCTTTAATAAGACTTTTTAACTGTCCACAGTTTTATTATAGGACTTAAAAATTTAAGGGACACTACGCAAACTTATAATAACGCTGTGATAAAGATCTCATATATAATCGCTTTATAGACCTTATTTATGAAAAAGTTTTAAGTATAATTTAAACGCAAGCAAAGCTTAAAAAACCTACTTTTCCGCTTATATTTTGGTATTTAACCGGCTTCAAAAAAGGAGGAGGTTCTATGTTCGACTGTATGTATTTTTATGAGCAAGCGTCGTCATAGTTAGAATTGTATATTATATAAACATATAAAATAAACGCTCTCACACTCACAGCCCCACACTAAGTTCGATGACTTGTGTCGTTGGCGCCGAAAGCATTCACATCACACATTCACATCCAGAACCAGAAATACAAAAAATCCTCAAAATCCTTGCGGAGAAAACTTGTGTTCCCGCCGGGAATCGAACCCGATATCCCCTGATTAGAAGGTATTCATGGTAGTAGTAGTAATAACGCTTACACGACAATAAACCTCTACTGAAAACCTTTGTTGCTACCTAAATCGGTAGAAGAGTACACCGACGGCATATTAAATTGATTCGCGTATTGATATTTGAAGCTATTGACATTGAGATAGGTCATGTACGTTACCTATTGTGAAACAATTACTAATTGACTAGCCTACTAATAGCTAGAGCGCACATAAATTAATATTTGACACATTCAATAATGTATAACGCTAGCTTTGCACCGCGGCTTTGCCCACGTTATATACATGTTAAAAGTGAACTACACCAGTTCATTCCCTCATGCCCTTTCTATAATCGGACCACAAGACAAATTGACCAACGTCCATTTATGGTTGACATACCTCATATCCGCTTGAAACGTTTTGCTTCTACATTTATTATCCGTACAGCGAAGGTGTGGAACTCACTGGTATGAGGCAAAATGTAGGCGCGAGATCTCAGATCGGCGCGAACAACTAGTATATATAATTTTTGTATTAGTCAACTGTGTGCTAAGGAACTGTACGATCTAGCTCCCCCATCCCCGTTCTATCATCGGACAAGCAGACAAACTGCTAAGCGACACCGCTATATGGTGGACATTCCACAAATGCGCACTAAGCGTTTTGCCTCCACATTCATTGTGCGAACCGCAAAGGAATGGAACTCCTTACCCGAGTCGGTGTTTCCTGATGAGTACAATATGGGAGTCTTTAGTCACGAGTGAATAGGTATCTTCTAGGCAAACTTGCTCCATCGTCGACCACATCGTCGCTTACCATCAGGTGAGATAGTGGTCAAAAGTTTGCCTATCACGAATAAAAAAAATAAAAAAAACTCGACCACTCATTATTGACACGGAAATATCTCAATTTCTAAATGCATAAATAAATACTTTATTGATCCACTTCATAAGATAAGATTAAACTAAGGTAACAAACAAGTTTATGTATAAAGTGTCACAACAGGCGGCCTCTACCAGCGATCTCTACCAGGCAACCTTCGGATGGGGAGAAGTATAGAATGTAATAGACGGGGTTTAGCAAATGGGTGTATGGAATACCTAACTTAATAAATATCACTATGGCATAAATACAATTTAAATATACATAAACAAGCAATATATATATATATATATATATATATATATATATATATATAATAATATAATATTATATAAATAATAAAATAAATAAATAAAATGTTAATAAATATAGACTTTTATTAAATACTAGCTGACCTAGCAAACGTTGTTTTGTCATATATATTATTTCATGTTGAATCATTAAAAAATAAAAACTTAAAATTTTGTCCAAAAAGTAAAAGATTTTTTTTAGTTTGAACCACCCTTAACATTTAGGGGTATGAAAAATAGATGTTGGCCGATTCTCAGACCAACCCGATATGCACACAAAATTTCATAAAAATCGGTCGAACCGTTTCGGAGGAGTTTGGTAACAAACACTGCAACACGAGAATTTTATATATAAGATGACATATTAAATATGACATGTTTAAATTTTTTCCTAGATACTATAAAGTGAAAAACGCGAAAGTCTCTAGAGCAAAAGACAAGAGAAATTCAATCACAATTCTTTTATGTTTCGGAGAGGTATAATTTAAATAAAGAAGTAGTCGGTATAAACGTCTAAAATATTGAAGTAGTAAGCACAATAGCTGATGGTAATAACGGAGTTAGTTACCAATAACGCATTTATCTCATCGATCGGCGTTGTTTATGATTTCACCTTTGATAGCGTATTCCGTTTTGCACGTCGATCGTTCCGCGCTTTCTTTGCGCATCAAGGTTATGCTCTCACCGACAACGAGCTTGTCTCCGTGCCATGTCTGTGACTTGGGTCTTGATGAAGCGTGTCTTTTGAATTTCGAATGAGGCGCGACATCCGGCCGGCAAGAAAAAAAAAATGTACGTGAGAAAAAAATTACTCGAGAGTTTTGCCGCGAAAGTGAAAAAATGGCGTCGATTTTGTATTAAATTTCCACTTGTGATTCTTCGAGTGTTAATGTAATTATGGTGGATTATTAACCGTTAATACTTAGTGAAGTTTAGGCAAATCATACAAAGTTGAAAACCGTGATTTTCGCTTTGGCTCCAAAACTCCAATATAAGTTCTAGTAAAGATTCTGCCAATTTACTAGGGCATGACTTGACTATGACTGGACTTTGACTTTTTTACTCGTTTCATATCTACGGGAGTCATACGCCATTTTTTTTATGTAGAAACAAAATGGCGTCCATAGTACTCCTTGAAGTAGTGACAAAAATAAGTAAAAATATATAAATACCACCGTCATGAGTATCAAATTAACTGCTGCAAAATACTATTTCAAAAATACAAGTGGTAATAGAATTTTTTTTTGGTTTTAAATTATAGGAAGTATAAAGTCCGGTTTTAGTTTTAAAACTTTTGTCTTCACATGATCCGCATTCACCCACTGTATTCAACTGATTGAAATCTATTATTAATTTATTCAGCTTCGGTACTAAAACTTGACGATTGAGATGAGAAAGTAAACGAATATACATGCGAAAGCTGTTTATGCTTGTTAATTGTTAAACTGGTTCCTTTGGGTATAGCAAGTGCCGGTAGAGGGTCCTACGTAAGGCTGCCATCCGTTCGGGATTCCCCGGATTAGTCCTAGTTTAGAGGGTGTCCGGGGCCCGTCCGTAAGGGGTTTTCAAAAAGTTTCAACAAACCGGACACTTTTTTTTAGTTTGAAGTGATTTTCGCTTTCACTCCAAAACTATAATAGATGTTCTAGTAAAAGCTTTTACCAGTTTTTTTATGTTACTGAGAGACGATACGAGCAAGTTGCTCACAAGCGAGCAAGCGTCACGCTTGCCCATTACAGTTCAGGGCCACACAGAATTTTAAATCGAACTCCTGTGCAGCAATGCACTGCGCTCGTCACCCTGAGATATTAGATGTTAAACCTCTCTAAGTCCTGTAATTATACTGGAAGCATTGCCTTTCAATCCGGAATACAGTAATATTTGCACACTACTGCTTGGCGGTTGAATGTCTGGCATTGGTGTGTTACTGCCCCACCCAGGCGGACTCTGCAAAAGAGTCCTACTACTACAGCTATTGCCTTCCACTACTATACTAGGACATACCTTAGCTATGACTGGAGCATAACTCTTTTAATTTAAAACTAACCCTGAAAACTTGACTAAAAAACTAAAAATGTTTATTACTTGTCCTATACTTGAACATAGATTGCGAAGCCAAATAAAAAAAAAATCATGTCATCACGAACCCATAATCACGTGGCACAGCGGGCGGCTATGGGCTACTAAAAATACCGTTTCATATCGGAACATAACGAACCTCTTTGCTATTAGAACCTTCGTTGCGCAATATCAAAAGAACGGTGTCCGGTAACAGTTACTCGCATGCTGTTAAACCGCTGTTGTACGATGGTATGTCGCGGCCCATGTGCTGGTAAAGTAGCCTTGTTATGGTCATATCGATGGTCGAGTGTTCATAATTATCAACAGCCAATAACTGTTGTTTATTGATGGTAGGGCGTTTTCTAACGCTTGCTTGTAGCAGAGAGTGTGTCACGGAATTGCATGATCTAATTCCCCCATCCCCCTTTTACCATCGGACAACCAGACCATCAGCCACGCGACATCGGTTTATGGTTGATATTCCAAGGGTGCGTACGAAGGGTTTTGCTTCTACATTTATTATTCGTAAAGCTAAGGAATGGAATTTTTGACGTAATAACGTCTTATAAATCGATGAACACCGGCTGCACGCACGAAAAAGTGTCACGTTCCGCCTAATCCTGAGCGTGCAAGCGAGAGCGCGGAACAAGCGATAGAGAGGCACGATCGGCCTAAGCTTCGTAATCGTAATATGCTAACGAACACCAGTTTACACTTGACACCTTAGACGTAACAGAGAAAAAAAAACAACGGGTTGCAATCCGGGAGTGCCGGCAGAAGTGAAAACTTGGAGGGGGATATTACTTCCTCTCTTTCGTCTTGCGAATTTTCCATCTTACGAATTTTCGATCAAGTCACGTGTCCTGACGCGAGTTTAACATTTTTTACCCATCCCAAAAAAGTGCACAACGCCGCGAAAGAAGTTTTCACTTCAAAAAAATTTAAATCGAAATACAGAATATTCAATAGCCGTACTCCTTTACGTTGGTCTCTATGGTTGAAATTCGGTCCCAAGAGGTTTCTGGTATATTACTATTTACCCTGTATACTTGTTATTACTTATATGTATATACACAAACAATGGAATCCCACAGTAGCTTAGCTGTATAATCAACGAGAAGCAATCCAATCTAGAGCGGGTAACATCGGTGACTGATCGGCCAGCCGTTCATCAAACGTAGACAATGCATCATCAGACACCTGACCCTGGCTCCACCGACCGTAAAGTTTGTTTACACGAACGATTAGCTACAGGTTACATTGAATTTGTTTATTGGGAAATGTTTTAAGTTATCATAGTAAGTGTAGGTAATATTCGTGAAAAATGGAAAGAAGATTGATAATTATACATTTAAATAATAATTTTTCTACCTTCCCTGTTCCCAATATTAGGGGTCGGGACTCTTCAATTGTCTGCACCAAGTTGTCCCAAGAGGGCTGTCGGTTCTTGCTTGAGGTCGTTTTTTATATTTGACCACCATGTCGCTGGGCTGCCTCTCTTTTGTACTGGTAGGTTCAATGCCATTTGTACCACATGATCTTCATTACGTCTTTGGATATGTCCGTACCATAAGGCGGTTTTAGGCGATTTTATCAGTGATTGGTGCAACTTTATAGGTACCTCGTATAAAATCATTACGAAGTCTATCTAAAATATAAAAAAGAAGCCAACAAAAAGCATTGAACAATTTTGTAGACCGCTCTCCGAAAAAAGAACCTAGAATATTGGCTGCGTTTCAACGTTGAAAAGGGCAGAGGCTTTTATACCAATTGCCGCGAGCAAAGCCAACGCTAGCAAAATAAAGTGAAATTACTTAGTGTGATTGTTCCGTCACGAAAATCTGAGAGAATTTGTGATATATCTAAGTATATACTAGTTAAAACAAACGAAATCAGAAAAGCGAATCGCTGATCAGTAATTTTTGCATGAGCGAAAGTGCAGTTTCAACTACATAAAATAAATCAACTATAACCGTACTGTTTATTGTGGTTAGCAATAATAGATGATAGCATACACTCAAGCACTTTGCATTTTAGCACCACATATCAACAGCGAAAGTTTCTCATAAAAAAGAAAAACGGCCGATACATGCAAATATGTTCGATCAATCTGAGTAATTGTAGTCTGCGTGTTGCCATAACAAATAATTCAAGACCCACGCAATGTTATAAAACTTGTTTCCGCAACAGTTACAAAACGTTTCCTAAAAGCCTAAAAGTCATTCATTTCCCATTTGTATGGTACGAACAATAATTATCACGCTATCACAATAACGAATTGGTTTTATGCAATAATCCCACGAGGTCGGCTAGCAAAATTTACCATATCTGTATTGTGTTTCTTCACATTCATATTCATATCATTTCATCCATTTTGTCTGAGCAAGTGTAACTCAGTGGTAACGTATTGTGTGACTTCAAAGCCTACACACTCTGGAATCTATTACGGGCATCGATTATTTTAACTTTGACGTCGATATCGAACGATTTTATTTTCTTATGAATCATCGAATGGACTGAACTGTCAAATGATCGACTGTCGTATCGACGTCGCATCGCATTAATTCAAACAATCGTAGTTTGACGACCAGAATAGGCCTACTGGTTGGAATCTCGCTCGGCCATGCACGTATGACTTTCAAGTTTTGTGTGGAATTTGCACTTACTTTAATAATGGTGAATAAAAAACATCTGAAAATAAACTCGGCATGTCCAAAAATTACAAAAAAAATTAGGATCATGTGTGAATTTTTCCATAATACGCTAAAACAATTGGCCAACTTGCAACGTAGTAAATCATGGTTTAGAATTCCCAGTTCCTATTCCAAAAATGCCTGGAGTCCGGTAGGGTGAACGAAATGGGTATATAATAATGAAAATATTGTGCTCTCTACCTTGAAAGAAAAAACTTAACCCTCGTAGGATCCCTTTGTTGTCGGTCTTTTTCGAGAGGTAGAGGTTAACAAATTAAAGTCACATACCATAACGTATTTGTTTACACCTGCTTAAAGAAGTAACAAATCAGCATACGCCTTATTCAACATAATCATTAGATACGGCTCTATATTGTGCAAGAACATTTGTGAAAATATTTCATTTGTAGTTTAATCCCATCACTTTATATTTTTTCGATTACGCTAGATGGAAATGGATACTAAATATGATACTGAAACATTGGACAAAAACCGTTGTGTTTCAGACGCAGCGACATGGTAAATAGTTAATTTTGGGACATTATTTTTAATTGTATTTTATTTTTATTTCATTGGTTTCCTTTAAGACATTGTTTCATTATGATTGTACTAATATAGTTGTAAGTATTAATGTTACTAACACAAATGGATTACTTAATCTGAATAAATGAAAATTAAATTAAATTAAGTTTTAGGGGTTCGACTGATTTTTTTCACTCTATAATTAACAACACTGGAACACAACAAAAACCGTTTGCTTTATTTTTCTAAAATGCATTTTATAGATAGCGGAAATTCTAATTTCTATCAGAAACGACTCATACCGTAAAATTATTAATTAAAAAACTGTTTTATGGACTTGCTTTCCATGTATTGCGTCCACTTTTTATTAGAATTATTCGATTAATAAATTATATTGATGTCTTTCACTTGATTTCTCTTTAGTTAGAATAGAAACTAGTTATGTCGTAAAGAGGTGAGACTACGAGCGTATCGAAGATAGTTTAAGATGGAAAGTAACAGTGCGTACCACGTTTTAATGTTTAAGCAGATTCATGTATTATTAAAGAGTATTGGATCTTACATTGCAAAGAAAAAAACGTTTAATGTAAGAATTTGATTGTGTTGATCCTTTTATTAATAACTGGATGACCCATTAAATTTTTGTAACTTTTAAACTTTCGCGATTCGAACACATAGTTTAGGTAATATCTCGGGACTAATCGCGCTAAAAAGCTATTTTTATTTACTTCGACTTGTCGGCCAAGTTGCATTGGCCATGGTCTCGATAAGACACTACGACCGTTAAACTTTGTACCGCGCCATCGTGTTCGTAAAAATCAGGGTAAGGTTTGTATCTATATGTATTTTTTTAATCCACCGAAAATTGAACCCGGGCGAAACCGGGCGGATCACTAGTATTAGATAAATATAAGGTTTTTTTTGAGAAGAAATTACTGCTACGCGCGCTTATTTTACAAATCCTAATTGCAAGACTACGCTAACAGGACTGGAGTGCAGCGCATTGCTATCTCTTTATCTAACTTTGCCAGCAAAGTTCCGAGTGGCATATAAACCTATGTATTGAAGGGTGTATCGCTTTTAATAATCTCCTCTGTGACTTTCATAAATACTTAATACTACAAATCAAAACCAACGATTTCCTAATTTATGAGAAAACCTAGAATGCAAACTAGTTATGATAATAAACCAATAAATAAATACTAATAAACATATTTGCATAGACTGACACAATTACCTTGACCGCTGTAACCTCCTGGGAAACTTATCACAATTGAGGAATGGCGATATAGATCTGTTCGCACGTCTCGTGTCAAGTGTAAGTACGTTCTAATCTGCTGACGTTTTGGATAACGGTCTCGTTATGATGAACTACTTTAGAGTGTTTCGGCGTTTTTAACGTTGTTCTTTTATTTTTAGTATGCAGTATATTCTATATTGTTCTACAGTCTATCACTGAATTGTACACAAATATAAATTAGCCAATTTATCGAACATAAAAGAAATATACAAGTAACACAATAACAAATAGTAAACATAACATTTTACATGTTATAAAATGATAATAAATGAAATGTTAGAATATTTTAGAGAGATTCCTTTGAAAATATGTAGCTATATTAGATGAATAATAAATCGTATTTTTTTTTATTAATTTCTATCTAATTTAACCATTTTTTTGTTCTATCTTTGTGCACATAATTGAGAGACCTTGCAGGATAAAAATAACGAATAACCAACTTAAACTTAAACTTTTTACTCTCTAACATACATATAAAATAACTAAGTACACTCACAAGTTTTTGTATCGAAAGCTTATCTCTTCGTTCCACTTTCTATCTACGGATATCATAGAAATAAAAACAGGGGACCATTAATAGAATAGAAAAAGGTTTCTTTTATAACAGTGTATAAAAATATATTTAAATAAGTACTTGTACATTATATTTAGCATCGCAGCAGTCTAACCTATTAAGCGTAAAATGTGAAATGTCGTTATTTACAATATAATTTTAATCGCGACACAATAATAAGTATTTTAGTATCGAGGAATACAACTGCGTACATACTCTATACATAATGGATCATTTTTTATTTTAATCTAAGTAAAAATATTTTTGTTAATCCTAATAATTAAATGTGGCTCTAGTTTTAATAAATAAAATAATATAGAAAATGTTATTAACTGTTACTATATACATAACATGCACATGCACTATAACAAGCAAAATGCCATAACTTTGCGTCAACCGCGGGAGAGCCCTGGAGATCTATATTATAGGTTCTTTTTGAACTTACCACTGGCACCAGGCTCTTTTGTCAGTGAAATAATTGTGTGCGTCATTGTTCTATTAAGAAAAAAAAAAACAAAAACGTAAACAGTAAAAACCTTTGGAATTTTGCTGGAAGAACAATTATGAATCCAGCCTAAATTAGACGTTATTGGAGCCGTTAACAGTCCATTTATCCATTGCTACTATATCTACCTACTAGCACTACAATGTAGAAACCGTTACATTCTCTATAAATGTGTAGTTACCGGTAACTTGATTACTTCTAACTGGCTGGCTGTACAATGTCTGCCCAGAAAATGATAGTCTACGGAACGTTACCTTGTACTCTTGGCGCGAAGGTCAGATGTGATGTTTTTATGATAGGTACTCATCATTTCGTCATGTTTGCGTTGTTAACTTGTTGTAGATGACCAAATCTTGACGCGGACATAGCGCTTAAGATTGAAGAATTGGGGCGATACGCTTGCTTTAATTTTAGAGTAGGTACTGCTCTCAACTTAACCCTGCTCGATAGTTTCAATAAATGAGGATACTACATAACTACAAAGGTGCTTCTGATTGTAAGAAATCAATAAGTCTATAAATGCATCAAACCAATAACGCACTCGGCGAACATTAAAAATAAATACATATAGGCCGATAAAAAAAACTTTGTTGTAGGTGCTTGTAGGTAACATAGTCACGCAAGTAATGATTTATCTACAACTTACAATGTTAAGCTATATTATAAGCAACACCAAATAATTGTAAGAAAATTGCGTGGTTCTATCAGTTGTACCATGAGCAATTCACCTTTTTAAACGACTTCAAAAAAAGGAGGTTCTCAATATGACTGTTTTTTATGTCTATTAACTCTTAACTTCTTGCTAGGTGAACCGATTTTGATGATTATTTTTTATTTGAAAGCTAGTGCTTCCCATGTGCTTCCCTTTTAAATTTGATCAAGATTTGACTAGTAGTTTTTACTTATTCTCATGATGCATATTTAATTAATTTTATCTGATCAAATGTGTCGAAGACTAAGGGGCGAATTCGGATTTTTTAAGCTTTGCTTGCGTTTAAATTATTTGTAGTTCAACTAGTAGTACCTACTAAGTGCTATTTATAGAATCTACCACGATGAATTTAAATTGTCGATCAGTTGGACCACGGACAACAAACTGAATAATTAAACGCAAGTAAAGCTTAAAAAAACCCGACTTCACCGCTTTACCTTCAGGACCTTGATATAATCATCAAAATCGGCTCACAACGAAAATAGTTATGAGGTAAGGGGCCGTTCAAGTATTACGTTAGCACTATAGGGGGACGGGGGTGTCTTTGTTTTCCTTATTTTTGATGACATGGGGGGTAGGGGGTCTAGATGATGATTACGTCATCCGTAGTTATTTACTTTTTTACACATATGGCAACTCACACATTGTGTATGCTTGAAAACGAAACACATTTTTGGGGATTCCCACGAATAATGTATACTTTTAGGTATTTTCTTATTTCTAGAATTATAATGAATCAATAATAAAAACAATACATTAAGTAGGTAACATAAAAATGTTTACGTAAACCTTGTAAGAGCTTTGCTTACTTTTGCTGACAAGGGCGATAGGGGGTAAATAAATGTAATAAATCTGGTTATATAATACTTGCCCCTAACACGTATAAAAAAACAGTCGACTTGAGAACCTCCTCCTTTTTTTGAAGTCGGTTAAAATCAAACTACAAACATTAACAAATACATGATTCAACAAAATCAACATATTTTCGCACATTGCTCCTCGAGACGGTTGCACAAACACGCTATCATTGTAATCTTAACCCACATTAACGGCTGTATTATTTTAATTAATAACTACTTGAAAAGTAAATTTTAGTAAATTAATCACCAGTTTTTGACTAATTTAAATTGTAATATAGAGTCGTTTCGATATTTCGTAGTTTATTATACATTAAAAAATTTAGTTAACTCTTTAATACTCGCCTTACTAACACGCGCGTGTGTTTGCATTATCACGTATGATCCAACAATTTAGCAATAAGCTAAATAAAGCATAACAATACCCGGAATGAGTTAATTACAAGTTAAGTAGTAGTAAGTGCTTAATCGTTCAACTTCTGATGAATCAATGCAAATAATACAATAATTAAAGATATCACTGACCGAAAAGTCAAACTACTCATTAGCAATAGTAAGTTAGTCGAGTTTTAACTGCGGTTTGTCGCTTAATTACGGTTTTTCTTGCGGTTTAATTGCGGCTTTTAGTAGTGCAGGACGCTTATACAATATTTTAAACATTTAGGTCCTTCGAGCCGGATGACCTGGCCAAAGAGAGCAAGCCTACCACAGATTCAATATACAACAGATTAAGTATGGCAATACTGAACAGTCGTCAATGCTTGACGACTGAAACTAGCTCTAGCCTCCTAGCGGTAGCCTATATATACAATCGTTTACATTTCCGAGAGTGTGAAGGAATTACACGGTTTAATTATACCCTTTTATTATCTAACAACAAAACAAACTAACAAACGCAAATCATCTATGTTTGAAATACGTCCAATTCGCTACAGTGAAATATATATTTTAGGCAAGCACATCTTCGGCCCCAACATTCTAAACTAACGGGCAATATATTGATAGATAATACTTCATAGTTCCACTTTAAAAGATGAAAATGAAAAGATTACAACCTAGCTTGTACGTAAAGTGTTACAACAGGCGGACTTATCACTAAAAGCTATCTCTACAGCCGTCCAACTCTATTGCGTAATTTCTCTCCATCCAAAGGTTGTCTGAAAGAGATCGCTTTTAGCGATAAGACCGCCTATTGTTACACTTTTTTTTGTAAATTAATATTTTCTGTTTTGTTTTTTGTCTTAACTAAGGTGTTCAATTAAGAGTTTATCTATCTATCTATTTATCTATCTATATATCTATCTATCTATCTATCTACCAGGCTGTAGCTGTTGATGCACAAATTTCTTCACTATAATAATATATCTAGTCAGTTAACGATACGTTTGTCGTAAATCTTAAACGTGTCTTGCAATTTTCCGCTCTGAAAACCGCTCAGTTAATTTATGTAGTGTAATTTCAGTGTTCTCATTATGTTTCTTATGTATTAGTTTATGTGTGATGTTATTACGGTTGTTTTTAAGTTTGATGACTTGTGTCGTGGATGCCGGAAACATTCACATCACACACACAATCACAACCAGAAACACTAATTTTCCTTGGGGAGAAAACTGTTCTCGTCGGGAATCGAAACCGATGGTTACAAGGCGAACGTGCACTCAACTAAGCCAATTGGCAGTTTTTAGCATAGATCTACGAAATAATTGGCAAATTCATTTATTTTTTTAAATATCCCCAACGATCTACCTGGAAAAGGCTCTGATTTTCACCAGAGAGAACCAAGAACATTCTCGATCAAATTACTTTCCAAACAAAAAAAAACAGGTATGGGGTTCGATTCCTGGTGGAAAAACAAGTTTTCTCTCCAAAGAACTCCTGGGTGTGATTGTGTGTACCTGCGTGATGTGAAAGTTTCCGGCACCCACAACACAATTCATCGAACTTAGTGTGGGGTTGTGAGTATGAAAGCGTTTATGTTATGTTTATATTAATGTTAAAAATGATGAATTGTAAGTAAAACCATTAGTTTGATTTTTTATAGGTGTATTTTAAGTTATACAAACAATCTTTTACGAGTACGTTTCACTTGAAAGTATTTCTAGCAAAATATACACAGTTTATAGCACTTCACCCATTTTATTATTCGACTAAACATAAACTCTGTTGTAATAGCTATTAAAAATACTTCTTGTGCGAGAAGAGTATCAATCATTATGTATATTTTCTTTTTTTTTTTATTTCACCGCTTGTCCAAAGTTACTACATACAATGGTTAAGTGCTTGGTTATTAATTAATCCTTGCAAAATATTTTTCGTAGAGCAAATATATTGAATTATCTTATTTTAGATACATACGCTTTAATACCTACTTAGTTGATTAACGTAATTTACTAGATTATATAAACGTTGTATTGATTACGTATTAATTATGGGTATGTACACACTAATAGTATAAATCCGAAAGTTTATGTATAAGTGTGTAAACATGTTTGTTTTCTCTTCACGCTGTAACGATTGAATGGATTTGTATGAAATTTGGAATGCACATAGTTTATACCTAGGATTAACACATAGGCTTAACGTGATAAACGCAGGTGAAGCCGCGGGACACGGCTATTTATAAATAAAATGAGTGGTTTCTAAGAAATTAAAAAGTGGTACAACATATTATACAGGGTCAGTTATAATATTCGTATATTAGGTTTAAACGCTAAATACCTCTGACAGACAGACGGACGGACTAAGTGCCTAAATTAAATCTCGCTTAGCTCGATCAATTATGTTGATGATTATTAAATAGTCAGGTACATTCTCATCGAAGGTATAAGTAGGCCCTCAGTAAATCGATTTATCCAAGGCCAATATCGCTAGTGACCGAATAAAATAACTATTTAACTTGCTCTGCTTGTGTCTAATGCAGCTTATAAAGTAGAACGGTGCCCTGAATATGTTGTATACAGTGATTTATAGCTTCGCTAGGTTTGAAAGAGATATACTCGGGTATGATCTCATAAGATTAGCGGTGTCAAATATTGACTTAACTCCATTCATTACGCCGATTACGGCGAAGCTAGAAGGAGAGTTATGATTTTGTTTGTGTGTATGACGTCTTAAGTAATAAACCGATTGTAATGTTTTTTTTAATGACATTCCAATTTCGTTTGGCATACCATTTGAATTACCATCTATCCTTAAGACTTATAAGTAATTTAATTTTGACCTAAACTCCTAAGTAGAGTAGTATACTAAGAATGTGTCCAATAACGTTTTTCTTTTTCTTTAACGTCTTTATTAGGGAAGACACTTTGTTCTTGTGTTCTTGCTAATAGCACTAACTATATAACACTTAATGATAATAATTAAACTTTATTCACCAAAATATGCATATGACATAGTACCTACATAAAGAAAAATCTTAAAATTACGTTACATTACATTATGGCATATTTTATGGGCAGTAGATAAGCCTTTAATTATGCACGACTGGAGATTTCTAGTTCCCACACTAGGATATCCTGTGTTGTGGGTAACTAGTCTCTTCCTGGTTGTGTACATTTCCAACGTCAAAAATTTAACGGTAACACTGTCACTTTACTACTACTCAAAAGGTTTAGTTCTCTTGAGTCTTCTCACTAAGTCTCTGTTGTCGAGGGTGTAACGTGGGTATATGGTAATGGTCGTATAATTGAATTCCTCAACAGTTTATCAGCATACTCGCTCTCAGCTTCAACTGATGACGGTCGCACTATTTTCACGTAACGAAGTTTTTAGCGAGGCAAGATTGTCGCCTATGTTCCGAGGCTTGAATGCGGACCCGAAATCTGTGAATTGGTAGATCGATATCAACAGCTTCTGGTAATAAAGGAAAGGCACTTTAGATCTAGAATTTTAATCCAGCACCCGGATATAGCTATTATATTTTATTGTGAATTTACCCCCCTCTCTCCTATATTTTGCTGTGCCCCCATAATTGGTACATAATTTTAAGTTTACCATCTACGTTACATTGTGCAAATAAAAATATAGATATGAATTTTATTGATTTAATGACCATAAAGAACCTTGAAATATTCCGACCGTAATGAAGGAATTAGTTCATATAAAAAGGTCTGTCATGAAAATCGTTACCGTCTTGGCATTGCACTGTTTCCATTATCGATAAAATGCGTGTAAACTATCTCGGGAAACATAAACTCAAGGTTTATTGCCTTGGTTTTATTTATTTGTGAGTTATCTGAGTTATAGCGGTTATGTTATTGCTTGTGCACGATTGCTACTACTGACTAAAATATTTGATTTTACTATGGGAATTGTTTTCTATTAATCAAAAGTGGGAAGATAAATATGTGACTAGATCCTAAGATGAGGACTGCATGAAATGTGTGCAATGCACACAATTTGCCTTAGTCACAATCGGACTAGCGTTCGTGTCGCACGTAAAATCATTGCATTTAAGCAAGTATGTTATTTGCATGTGATTTGATATTTTCCACCCTTATATCGTTAAATGTTATGAACATTATAAGAAAAAGGAGTCATTAATCATATCATACAGATTCAGATAAATATTTGTTATTTATCGGGCTTTGTCATGGATGCCAAGTAAAACGGTTACATGGTACCCCTTAGATCAAGAATCAAACACCATGTCAGGAATTTCACCTATCTAACCTCATCTGTCTTTCTGCGACAGTCGCTACGCACGACCATTGTCTACAGATCACTGCCGCTCACAATACAACGCAACTTCTACCATACCACTTTCGAAACAAGGCCTAATTTTATTTTCTAAACTCTACAACTAATTTATCATGAGACATGCGTAGAATTGCCATGTGCGATGAACGCAATTGTCAACCGTTGCAGGCTTTCACAAAAATAGAAAGATGGCGGATACTAACTTGTTTTTTTTTTTGTTTTAGATTCAATTGGGCACGGTCGTCGAGGGCATTCGATTCGGTAAGTGATTGATCTTGATAAAAAATGAAATAGCCACTTCATGGCAGCTGCTTAAGGTCTACGAAAGAAGCAGGTAGGACAGATTTGTAGGTATTCTTAATTTACTACTACTAGGTACTTTCACAATCGAACAATTGTCTTGTGACTAGTACTATATTGTAACTTTTAAAGTACTATATTTATAAAATACTCAATCGTATTCAGCAATTGACACTGGCTAAATACAAAAAAACATTCGGAACGAACATAAAAAATAAAATACTGCGACTCCCTGGGGTTTGCATATCAGTTAGGTTAGTTTAATTATAGTATGACCTATTTTTTTTTAAGAATTATTAAAGTAGAAGTATATTTATAGCTTATCGACGAAAGTAAAAACTCCAAGAGCTATCAGGAGGTAGCAAAGCATGAAAAAGTATAAAATATATCCGGCACTTAGACCGCCTCTACCGCCTCTACTATTAGGAAGAGCAATGGACCAGAGACCACGAGACGCGATGTAATGGCTTCATTATCTTAATGAGGAATTAGCGCTCCACGTTTAATGAGCAGGTATAGATTATGTCGATAACTACATAGTTTTCGCATTTCAACGTGATGACTTTGGAGGGTAATTTAAAATTGTCACACATAATCATTTCTTAGGGTTTCACGTTTGTTATTCATTGTAATAAAACGGCGACAGAAGATGAGGTCAACTACCGGATGAAACATTCTACCACCATTTCCTCCCTAGCCAGGAAAGGCCGTGAAACCTTCGGGTGCGCTGACCCGTGCCAGAATGGCCCCAGCAATCCCTGAGGTCGACTCCGGCCCGGTGCGGACGCAGGACTACACAAATTAGGGTCCGGAGCAAGATAGCCTAATGTCCAGCCTTGTGACCTGACTTTTAAGAAACTGGACCACACCAGAGCGCTGTAATCATCGCTGCCTAGCTCTACACATTTCCTGAGAGCAGCTACTCTCAGCGCCTAGCCTCGCAGCATGTCACATACAATAACACCACGGAAAAATGAAGCCCTGTAGAAGATACCAACACTTTCATTGAAATAAACAACTTTTAACGGATTTTATCGCGGTTATTTTAAATAGCTATTTCTGACGTTTCTAACACTACAGTCTTAATGGACACATACGTTATAACAGGCGCTCAAATACACCTGAGATATGTGAACACGCCTTAGATACACCAAACCACTACATACGATTTCATAATCCTCAAGTACACTTGCTAGAGAAAATGTATTTATACTAAGCGACTCGACGCCGTAAATATTACAAAAGAAGCATCCAAATTTCTACAGAAAAAATGGTTGGCTGAAATGAATGAGATTCTAAATATTTAGCAACAGGGTACTATGCAGGAACTTGCCAATTTCCGGACGAAAATCACAAGCCCTTTAAATACCTACTGTAAGCGACTACTGCGTGCGCAGGGAACGTTTTGGTAAAAGTTATAGACAGTAGTTATTCAAAATTCTCCATACTCTTTGGTTAAAGACAACGAACACTGCATATTGTTCGAAATACTTGAACAATTAATCAAATCATTAATAACTAACTGCGCTCTGCGGTTTTACCCGTGTAAGTTCCGGACCCGCGGGAATTCCGGGATAAAAAGTAGCCTATGTTCTTTCCTAAGCTCTAGACTATCTGTGTACCACTTTTCATTTAAATCGGTTGAGTAGTTTTGGCGTGAAAGCGCGACAGACAGACAGACAGAGTTACTTTCGCATTCATATTATTAGTAAGGATTAAACGCAAGCAAAGCTTAAAAAAACCGACTTCACCGCTGATATTTTGGTTTCGGCTGGATTGATTTCGAAAATAATAAATAATAATAATAATTTTTATCTACCAAACAAAAAAAAACATCAAAATCAATTCATAATTGGCGGAGATATCGCGTAACATACATAAAAAAAAAAAAAAAACATACAGTCGAATAGCGAAACTCCTTTTTTGAAGTCGGTTGAAAATAACCTACAGACAAGTAAGCAATTGATGAAGCCAGCTCATCGATGCGTAGCGTTGCATTAGAGGAAGTTACTTGGTATCGATTATCGACATGGATAAGATTAATAGCGGTAAGTCTCGCGATGGAATGAAGCTGTTAGAAGGATGTACATATTTTTAGTGATTATTTACTTGAGATGAGCTTCTGAATTCGATTGTATTATTTTTCTTAATGTGTGACCTGTGATTACTAGTGATTCGCCCCGGCTTCGCCGTGTGCAACCCCTGCAGCGCAATCTGCCGGACTGATTTGTGAATCTAAACCATACAGGGCGCCACCCAAACGCATACAAAAAAAACATTCAAATCGGTCCAGCCGTTTAAGAGGAGTTCAGTGACATACACACGTACAGTAGAATTATATATATAAAGATTTGCTTATTCTGTGGTGCTAAATTGATTGCATACTATTACGTAATCTGTAAAGGTTAACTTACCACTCTGTCTGGTGTTAACTGAACAATCAGGATTTTTTCTGAATCTATAGGTAGATATTTCCGTACCGAACAAAGCATTTTTTTAAACCAAAAATCTGACTTTTCTTTCTATTTCTCCATAACTCTGTGTTCGTGATTATTTTTTATGGGCCCAACTAGAGATTCTCTCAAAAAAAAAAACATACGAATCGGTTAACGTTTCACTAAGATATGCTCCTTACTAATATTATAAATTCGAAAGTAACTCTGTCTGTTTGTCTGTTGCGCTTTCACGCCATAACTACTGAACCGATTTGAATGAAATTTGGTACACAGATAGTCCAGAGCTTGGGAAAGAACATAGGCTTCTTTTTATCCCGGAATTCCCGCGGGTCCGGAACTTACGCGGGTGAAACCGCGGGGCGCAGCTAGTTATATAATAAAAATAACCAATATTCAATTAATATACATATAAGTATACTTTACAAAAATGGCGTTGTGTTAGCGCTTGTTCTGGATTTAGTAATTATATAACTTGAAACACGAATAAGCCAGTTTTTGCTGACATATCCAAATGGATATTACACATTTGGCGATATCGGTAAAAACTCGCTGACCCAGTAACCGGATCGCCCCAAAAGGAATCGCGCAAAAATGTCTGAATGAACCATTTGGCTGCCATGAGTTTCGTAGGCTTTATTTATACGTAAACTTATTACCCGACTGCCAAGGAATGGTCATGTGTTTCGCACATAACCCTTCCTTGTTTGTATATCTTGTATGCGTATCTTGTAGATATGTACGTATATTTGTAACTTTCTTTGTAGTCTAGATCGTGTCTTCGAAACGGCTGGATGAATTTCGACAGTTAAGATTTTTTTTTATGATAGGTAAGCAATTGACCACTATCTCACCTGATGGAAAGTGAAGATTCGGCCGAAGATGTGACATGCTTGCCTAGAAGATACCTATTCACTCTAGACTTGAAGACACCCAGATTGTACTGTTCGGGAAACAAAGACGCAGGCAATGCGTTCCACTGTACGGATGATAAACGTAGAAGCAAAACGCTTCGAGCGAACCGGAGTTAATCATATAAGGATAACGTTTGACAGTCTGTCTTGTTGTTAGGTGGTAAAAACGGCAAGGGGAAATTAAATCATGTAATTCCTGCGCGCACACTCCAAAATGTAAACGATAGAATACCGATAAGCATGCGACCTTACGTCGATGACCGAGACTCGGCAACTTAGTAAGGTATCGTTATATTCGTCTTAAAAACCCCAGTTTGAAAGGTGCTTGAAAAATGGCGGATTTTTGGCTAACAACTTAAAATCTCGCTAATAATACGTTGGAAAAAAAATTACCAAACCTATTGAGCAGGGGGTATCAAGGTAGGGATTACATAAAATTACATAAAAAGTACGTTCACATTTTTCGCAGTCGGGTTTATTGTTTTTTTAGTACATTGACTTGTTTTAAATCTGATTATTATGTGGTAAGAGTTGGAATGAAAGTGAGGGTAAATTGCTGCACGTTTGCGCATTTGTTCTTGTTTCCGGATTGTTCTTTTTATTGTTGTCGGTTACGATTTGTTTTAGATTTACTTAACAGCCGTAGTAGAGCTCGTCCAAGCTGAAATGACGCGCCCCACTACTTAATTAGTTTATTTAGATGTGCGAGTGCAAATATTAATGACGACACTTCATCTGTATGGGAGCGTCGATTGTTCAGTGAACAATGGATCTGCACGTGTACAAGACGGTCGACTAGTCGGGTGATAAATCCGACCAAAATAAAATGCGAAAATGTGAAGGTGGGGCGCGTCATTTCAGCTTGGACGAGCCATACCTACATTTATTTTGGTACTTTACTATATTTTTTATTTGTTACTAAGCGAGCGTTTGACCACACTCTCACCTAATTGAAAACAACGATGCAGTTGAAGATTAGAGCACGCTTGAACAGTAAAAATCTTTTCGCATGAAGGATTTATACGACTTCACTCAAGGTTGTTCGCTCGCATTGTTACGAGACTAGTTTCGCAGCATTCGGTATTCCTTCATCAGTAGAGTAGAGCTCGTCCAAGCTGAAATGACGCGCCCCACTACTTAATTAGTTTATTTCGACACTTCATCTGTATGTGAGCGTCGATTGTTCAGTGAACAATGGATCTGCACGTGTACAAGACGGTCGACTAGTCGGGTGATAAATCCGACCACGCTCGTCCGTAGTCTCGGCGTGTACTTCAGTCGACGACTGATGAAGGAACATTTTGCTTTGCCCGACAGGGTCCATGATTGGTACATAATTTTAAGTTTACCATCTAAGTTACATTGTGGAATGCAAATAAAATATGAATAGAACACCGAATGTTCCGAAACGAGTCGTCGTAACAATGCGCGCAAACAACCGTAAGTGAAGTCGTATAAATCCTTCATATGTGTAATACTAACGAATCTTTCAATCAAATAAAATCTGTCCATTCTCTTCTTGAACAAGAAGCAAGAGCAAAGAGCAAACTCCCTAAGAATTATGATTACATAAGTCAAACACTTATCCGGTGAATGTGGAACATTAATATACAATTTTCAGAGACTCACTGGATTTGAAAAATCTCTAGGTGCACTGAACTTTAATGGACAAGCGTGAAACTTACCATCAGTCGAGCGACTTGGACGTCACATCTCTCGGCAGAAAAAAAAATCTTGTAAAATTATGTTTTTGAGTTACTTATGGATTATTTTTTTTGACCACTATCTCACCTGATGGTAAGTGACGATGTGATCGAAGCTGGTAAACACACTAGACCTGGAATACGCAGGCTCTCAAGGATAACTGCCGTTAAATTGGCTTCAGCTTTATATCGTAAATAAATACTAACTGGCATACGGGAACCGTGTGTTCCCACTGGGAATCGAACCCGATACACGCGCTTAGAAGGCGGCCGAGCAACTAAGCCATGGGCAGTTTGCAAACCTTGGATCGTCATTGTCAATATTGCCTCAATGTGTAGTTAATAGAAAGCTCGGCAAATGCGTTAAAATTGGACTCGTTTTATTACCCAAAAAAAATTGTAAATATTATACCAACTGCTTTGATAATGAGATCATAGTAACCACAATTTTTCCAGTAAGCGTTCCGACAGCGCAGTCGCAGATTAACTAGCAGTTACTATGTAATATTCGGTCATAGATTAAGTAATAGTATATATGTGTCTGGGCCGCACATAATTCCGTATCGACCCACTTTCAATGAAACAAATTCTTTTGATTGTAAAATGTTTAATTACATTTACTAGTACAGTGACGTAATTAGTTTAAAATTAAGGTTGAATTACGTTGGTTTGTTGTGATCGGGTTTTTTATTGTTTTTTGTATCTTTTGAGGTGTCTAAAAATGTTGGCACCCGATCAATAGGTAAAAAAAGAATAGTTAAAGGGAAATAATATGAATGGAGTATTTATATATATTTTTCATTTTACTGGTCAAGGGTTAACAGCTGTCTGTCTCGATTATAGTCGGCAGATTTAGTGAGTCGTAAGACAACAATCGTTAAGCCATTTCAAATACATTGGGGAGACCTGAAAAATCCTAACACAAGAATGCTCACAAGTCCATACTTAAAGCAAGGAAACAACGATTATCAGATATGTGTCAAACAATACATAACTCTTAATATAATATAATTTATGAAGAAATATGCATATATTCTATATTAGATATTTGTTTCTTAATAAATCAATGTCTATACAGATTTTTTAAATGTTATTAAGAGAATAGCAAGTTGGTCGCGTCCTAGTGAGCGTCACCCTTGTGCCACCCAAAGTTTTGAACTTAAATAATTAATTTTAAACCTGAATAATTTATTTACTTAATAAATTATTTATTAACTTAAATAATTAATTTATTTAAAAACAAAACACTGCTTTTGTCATCTTGTGATATGTAGATGTTTTATCTCTTAAGGCCCTATAATTTCATGGGAAACATTACCAATCTATCTTTTTTTTATGCTAAATAGGCAAGCATTTGACCACTAACTCACCTGATGGAAAGTGACGATGCGGCCGAAGATGGAACATGCTTTGATTGCTTGCCTAGAAGGTAACTATTCACTCTAGACTTGAAGACACCCAAATTGTACCGTTCAGGGAACAAAGTCGCAGGCAAGGTGGCAAGCCTAAGGGTGTGGTATACTGCCCTAAACGGATTCTGCCGGAAAAGCGTCCTACGGCCTACCGATAGGTAAGTTCTAACCAGAAAGGTTCCAATGGTGTGGTATACTGCCCTAAACGGATTCTGCCGGAAAAGCGTCCTACGGCCTACCGATAGGTAAGTTCTATCCAGAAAGGTTCCAATGGTGTGGTATACTGCCCTAAACGGATTCTGCCGGAAAAGCGTCCTACGGCCTACCGATAGGTAAGTTCTAACCAGAAAGGTTCCAATGGTGTGGTATACTGCCCTAAACGGATTCTGCCGGAAAAGCGTCCTACGGCCTACCGATAGGTAAGTTCTAACCAGAAAGGTTCCAATGGTGTGGTATACTACCCTAAACGGATTCTGCCGGAAAAGCGTCCTACGGCCTACCGATAGGTAAGTTCTATCCAGAAAGGTGGCAAGGGTGTGGTATACTGCCCTAAACGGATTCTGCCGGAAAAACGTCCTACGGCCTACCGATAGGTAAGTTCTATCCAGAAAGGTTCCAATGGTGTGGTATACTGCCCTAAACGGATTCTGCCGGAAAAGCGTCCTACGGCCTACCGATAGGTAAGTTCTATCCAAAAAGACCCACGATCTCCGTTTCGCCACCGACCGTAACGAAATAACACAAGAATGTTAAAAAGTAAATTAAGTAACACTTTATAACATTTAATACTTCGCAAACAACACAACTCGTCAGTCGGTAATTATTTGAAAATTGCGTATTTGTTTTAACAGTTGGTTAATGTTTACGGACACGAAGACTATTAAAAGATGAGTTAATCGACAATTTGGCTATCGTAAATTATAATTTGTTTTACTTGACACACTCAAATTATCTCTCAATTCAGGAAATGTTTAGCAATTTTATAAAACCAGTTTTATTTGACGACCCAGTTGGTGTGGTGGGCAAGTCTCTGCCCTCTGCACCGTGGGCCCTGGGTTCGATTCCCGGTAGAAGCACAATTTTCCTCCCCATGGGAGATTTGTGCTTCTGGTTCTGGGTGTGATTTGTAAATGTTTCCGGCAGCCACGATACAAGTCTTTGAACTTAGTGTGGGGCTGTGAGTGTGAATGCATTTGTTAAAAAAATACACTGTCTGACTCGCTCGGCGTTGCCTAGGTAAAAACGTGGCTTTCTATCCTACTAATATAAAAATGCGAAAGTTTGTGTGTGTGAATGTTTGTTACCATATATCTCCGTAACTGCTTAACCGATTTTAATGGAATATAGGTAGCTTATACTCTGTATTATGGACTACTATGGACATGGGCTACTTTAATCATCATCGTCAGCGGGCTAAGACGCGGGGCTCAACTAGTTGGTAATAATCGGTTCAGTAGATCCTGAGACTACCCCCTACAACCTCACAAACTTACGAACTTTATTACCTCTTTATAATATTAGTATAGATTAACATAATCCCTAACTCTTTAGGAGTTAAGTTTAAGAGTTATGTTATCACTTAACTACATTGAGAAAAATGTTTCGTTGGGTTTTAATATTATTGGATTGTTGTGCTATTTGTGAAAACAATCAATCACAAATTTAAAGTCTGTTACTTATCTATAAGGAAGCTTTGTAAAACCAAAAAATGTGGCATGCGTAATCGGATTTTTTTCTGTGAAGGAACACAAGGAGTACTTCGTCGGATAAAAACAGGGCTTTTCCATTCATAGTGTATATTGCATTAAAATTAAATCAAAACACCTTATATTCTCTTTTGGGAAATAGAAAGAAAATAAATGTATTTTTGTAACACACACCACATTTGCACTACAAACAAACAGCAAAATAATTAAAATACACAGAAATATACATACATAAATAATCAAAAATGAAACAAATAAAAGAAAGAGAAGGGCGAAGGGGGCGAAGGGGTTACGACTCAGCATACGACTAAGGTTAGACCTTAATCACTGATTTTCAGTCGCAACCCATAGTCATGACTTCGCCAACTTCAGGACAAAACAATACCAAATATATATAGACTAAAAAAAGCAATAAAATTAACTTATTATAATAAAGAAAAAAAATGTTTGTCTGTAAAGTCGGCTTACATACCATAATTATACGTGATAACGTCATAAGACGAACGCCATAATCTTTTAAAATCAGACTACGAGTTTGGTCTCTAGAACGCCAAAAAGGAAGAAACATACTCTGTCTGGAAAACACTTCATGTTCAACTGTTCATTTGTATGAATATTACTGTGACTCAAGCACCGACTTCTATCATAGTTTCATTCACGATTGTGAAACAAATTAATCACTCTACAAGAATGTCGTTCTAACCGGACGGTTAGCCAAAAGGAAACTTGTCATATTAAACAAATAACTTAGTTTTGGTAAATTGCTAATAGCTATGTATATCCTCTGAAATCACGCAATTATACACCAAGACTTGATTATTATATAGTATCCTGTGGCCTTAATGTAAGCAGTAATAAGCAGGTGAGTATGATAGAATAATATTAATTAATTACATAAGGTTTGTGATATAAAAAGGTATTTCTTTTAGGTTCTGACACTGACTATTGCCACCTCGTCGCGTCGTCGGCATTGGGTCAAAAATGCCAAAGCGACACTTTGCTTTTTTTTTCGTTGTATGTTTTGACGTGATAACGTCTTATAAATCGATGAACACCGGCTGCACGCACGAAAAAGTGTCACGTTCCGCCTGAGCCTGAGCGTGCAAGCGAGAGCTCGGAACAAGCGATAGAGAGGCACGATCGGCCTAAGCGTTCGTCTTATGACGTTATCACGGAAAATTATCGTCCCGAAACCGACTTCACAGACAATTTTTTTTTTGTATTAGTTAAGTAGTTGAGATATGTTATTATATTAATTATATAATGTAATAGTTACTATTTAGGTATAATAAAAAATATATGTTTTATGACTGAATAAAATCGAAAACTACGAGTGATTATGCTAGTCCCATAGTTATCCCTCCACAGCCCCAACCTAATCATTAACCAAAGTCGTAAAGTCTACTCCATTCATAAATCATGAGGAAGTGGTTTCCGTTAATGAAGGCCTGCCTAGATATTAACTCCTAGTTATTTATGATGTAATGCCGCAAGCAAGGCTTGATACTAAATTAGTGGAGGACCTCGACTTTTGCATATGCTGACTCATAGTGTGCACACGGCTTAACTTTGAGAAAAAGAAGGTTACCTCGTGTATCTCTCTCGGAGAAATATAACAGCCTTCACACTTTTTTGGTACCTTATGTGTAGCGAGTAGTAGTGTGTATGACACATTTCGTGACAGAAATATGCCTGCTTTAAAATGCTCTGCATTAAAATATTCAATCGAAATCATTTATGGTGATGATCTCAGCCTGGTCACTACTAATCTTCGGTGGTTTCAATTTGCCATTTCTTACGAAGACTATGAAGAAGAAGCCTGAATCGTATGGAAATATTCCTGCATCTCCTTACATAAACGGTAAGATAATAGTACAATGCTCTACATGTATAGAATAACTAGCTGACCCGCCCGGCGTTGCCCGGGTAAACAAAAGCTAAATAAACGCTTTCTCACTCACAGCCCCACTGTAAAAGTACTATAAGTTGTGTCGTGGGGCCGTAAACAATTAACACCACACACACAACATTCACGTCATACCCAGAACCAGAAACATAAACTGCCCGTGGGGAAAAAACTTTTGTTATTGTGTTCCCACCGAGATTCGAACCCGCTGCTTTAAAGACGAACGCGCACTCATCTACGCCGGTGGGTAGTTCAAAGTTCAAAGATTCCCCACCCTGCGTCGCCCGGTTAAAAAATCTACACATAAACACTTCCACATTCACAGCCCCACACTAAGTTCAGTGACTTGTAGCGTGGGGCCGTAAACATCCAAGATTCACAACATATTAAAAACCAGGAACACAAATTTCCCGTAGGGAGAAAACTTCTGTTACCACCGCGAATCGATTCCGCTGCTTTGAAGGCAAACGCGTACCCATTTACGCGAGTAGATAGTTCAAAAGATGACCCGCCCGGCGTCGCCCGGTTAAAAAATATACAAATAAACACACTTCCACATTCACAGCCCCACGCTAAGTTCAATGACTTGTATCGGGGGGCCCTAAACATCCAAGATTCACAAGGTATTCACAACATACTCAAAACCAGGAACACAAATTCCCGTGGGAAAACACCTGTGTTCCCACCGGGCATCAAACCCGGTGCTTTAAAGGCAAACGCCCACCTAACTACGCTAGCGGGCAGTTCAAAGTTCAATGATAAGACTAAACAAAAAAAAACAGTCGAATCTATATCCCCCTTCTTATGTTAGTCGGTTCAAAACATAGACGTATAAACATAGATTACGCAGTAACTGTTCCATTCTGTGATCCACCGTTTTCACCCTCAAATAAACTTAACGATTTCTCCTAGACTATAGGTCCAAATTATATGCAGTAAAGAGCAAATTAAATCTACGTGAACTACATAAGCCGATGAAATAGGTTTTTTTGATAAGGATCAATATTAAATACTTAAAAAAAGCCAACGAAATAGAAGCCGCTATTTTTTAATGAGCAGGAATTCGTAGTACGTTTCTGTACATTTCTGACCCGTCCCGTTCACGGGCGGGCTCCCGTGAAACTAATTTCACGATTTCTCATAGACTATTTATCCAAATCATATGCAGTAAAAAGCAAAATGTATCTACATGAACTACGTAAGACGATGAAATAGTTTATTTTGTTAAGGATTTATACTGAATGTCTCAAAAAGCCAACTAAACATAGGCCGCTTTTTTTTCAGATTTTTTACAAAGAAAAGTATTTTTTCTGAGCTATACATACATGTTAGATATATGCTGTCGCGGACTTTTTTGTAAAACTCATAAAGGCCAACATTTTTGCCATACATTGTATTCAACTATGTCTTACCGTTTAGTCAGCGTACGCCGATAAAGCGGAAAGTTAGCAAATTTTTCTCCGACTTGTCTTACGAATATTATTATTTCGAACTGATAACTAACTTCTATCCCGACAAAACATAGCCTATGGCACTCAGTGATAGTGTAGCTATCTATTGGTGAAAGAATTTTCAGAATCGGATCAGTAGTTTCAGAGATTACCTTTTACATACAAACAAACAAACAAACAAACAAACTTTACCTCTTTATAATATTAGTATAGATTAGTATAGAAGATTAGCCGTGCCCCGCGAGTTAGCGTTAAACTGATAGAAGTAGATCCATGATAGATACTTAATACAACAACACCCGATGCCCATACTTGGATCAAGTTTCACACTGGTTTCACTAGTCGGTCCCGTGGGACTTTCGCTGACCGTGTCTTGGTGACATGGGACGATAGTTACATATAATAATAATATATGTAAGTATATTAGATATACATTTATACGGGACGTATTCGTTTTACTTCTAACGATAACCAATAATTATTATATAACAATAAGTTTCAAATGAAAGTGCTTTTGCTTTTTTATGTATTATGTTGTAATTTATATGACTTAATATAATTACAATATAATTAGTGGGCACTTGAGTTACATATAAGCTCGCTGTCTTGTAGGCATCGTAGATCTTTGCTGTATATAGTTTTAGTTTCGTTTTAGGAAATATAGGCAATTTACCCGTAGTTAGGACTACTAAAAAATATATGTAATTTAATTCATAAAAACATTGCATTCAACAATCGCGCGGCAAAGCACTGCGCTCGTCAAGTTTCTTTTAAAACTATTAATTCCTGTTGAAGATATTTATTAAAGGCATAAGGGACTTCATATACAAAGCGGCGCGGACGCTCGCCCCGAACCTAAGGATTCCTTTCGGAACAGTAAGGCGAAAAACGTACAGATTATTGTAAAATAAAAAAAAAGTTTTTCATTAAAACATACAAATTTACTTATAGTACGTAAGTATTTAATTCGAAAGTAGTTAGGTTAACTCTTTTCGACCGGTATTCAAGCGTTACATGGACGTTTGAGCAAATGTTGCCAAAACATTTGATATTATCGCTACTTGTCGGTCAAGCTGAGTTTCAGATTGTAACTGGATTAAATTACTAACATGTTTTCAGTAAAACTACGATTATGCGATGTCACTGTGAACATAGATAGTTAAAAATAAATAAACGAAACATATCAGCGCACTCTACATATAATTGCCCACAAATGAGCAGCGCATCTTCTTGATAAAAAGGATTTTCTTTTAAACAATCTTAGTTAAGAATCATTTAAATAATAATAATAACCATACTGCCGTCATAAGGAAAAAAGACGTGTCTGCATTTATGTCAAAATTTAGTTACATGCATCATCAGAATCAGGAGTAATAGACCAGGTCTAGTGTGTTTACCAGCTTCGATCACATCGTCACTTACCATCAGGTGAGATAAAACCTGTCACAAATAAAAAAAAAAAAAAAAAAAAGACACCTCTACTATTATTTTTTTATTAAAAAATATTTAAACGCAACCTACTTATTCTTACTATTAATTAAGACGCATCTACAAGTCTACTACAAGTCATGATATATACTGTATAGTAAAAACATTTCTGTTGTATATAACTAAATTTAGAAAAAAAATCAGTCTTTTTTCTTTATCATAGTAAACATGTACGAATGTTGACTTGACAATGACCGGCAATTGACTCTTTTACTTGACTTTGATTGTGACTAGGACTTCTATTATGAAATATGTAAAACTTGAAATATTTTATAAAACTGACTAAATACATAAAATCGCGGAGCCAAAATAAAAAATAAAAAAACTTACGTCCATAGACAAACCTACGGCTTGTAAGATAGAGTCAGATATTGATTATGTCAAGTTTCGTATCGTTTCTTATGACACTTAGTGCCATTTTTATTCGTAACGGATTATAGACAAATATCTAATATATAAAATTCTCGTGTCGCGGTGTTTGTTACCAAACTCCTCAAATTTTGTGTGCATATCGAGTAGGTCTGAGATTCGGCCAACATCTATTTTTCATACCCTTAAATGTTAAGGGTGGTCAAAACCAAAAAAAAATATATTTGTTTATATTTTTCTATGATTCAACATTGAAAAATACATACGTCCCTAAATTTTCACCATTCTACGATCAACCCCTATTTTTTTATTGAACTAAATATGTCCTAGAAATAATTTATATGGGAAAACAACGTTTGCCGGGCCAGCTAGTTTTACTATACAAATAGATTCGATAAGTACATATGGTACCATTTCTCAAGTTACAGTTGGTGGAAATATATGTAGGTATATACAAGCTAAAACACGCCTTTCTACCGTGAGAAATGGTGACAATGACATATAATTTCGACAATCTCTGCCTAATAAACTCAAATTATACTTTTGGTGCATTGTGCGTGTTTTTATAGGCCTATACTTTTTTCCTCATTAGCAGTCACTGTTGAAGAAGTTTCTAATGTTTTGATGTTGCAAAAGTATTGGCTAAGGAACCATATTTAAAAAACAAATAAAATCCGTCTGTCACCAGGCTGTATCTCATGAACCGTGATAGTTATACAGTTGAAATTTTCACAGATGATGTATTTCTGTTGCCGCTATAAAAATAACTAAAAAAACTATTTAAGGGTGCTCCCATACAACAGACATGATTTTTTGCCGTTTTTATAGATAATTGACGGAACACTTCGTGCGCGAGACCGACTCGCACTTGGCCGGTTTTTTGTAATTGTCTTTTCTTTTCCTAGTTGCTTTTAAATAACGAATAGTATTAATAGATTGTTTGCCGATTATTTTAATTATATTATTTTTTTTCAACTCAAATCGATATACAATTTTCCTTACAAATAATCAATCAGTGCTAATCAAATCCGATAATTTATGTATAATATATGTGATAATAGCTTATTTATATGATACTAGTTGCGTCCCTTCGGTTTTACCCGCGTGAGTCACGAACTCGCCGGAATTCCGGGATGAAAAGTAGACCAAATATCATCAAAATTGGTCCAGCCGTTTGAGCATGAATTTTAAGAAGTAACAAACACTCACAAACTTTCGACTTTATAATACTATTGTGATTGGTAGATAACCTGGTACAGATGTTTATGAAAATGAGGTTTATAAAAGACTTTTTTATTAGCTTATTAGGGAAGCATGTACCACTATCTTTCCTGATGGCGAGTGATGATGTGGTCGAGGATGGTGGCCTATCGTTTCCCGATATGACGTGAATTTCCCTGCTCCGTGGACCGTGGCCTCACGTAACTCGCGTGCAAAGGTTGTGAGAACCGTTACAATGTATTCATTCTTACCGTTTAGAAATTACGTCTCGACGTACCGGTGTTTTACTACTCTTTACTATAAACAACCGGCTATCTCTAGGCTTGCTCTATGATGTTTAAAAATAAATAAACGCTTTCACACTTGCATCCCCACATAACGTGAAATGACTTGTGGCGTGGGTGCCGGAAACATTCACGTTACACATACAATTATCAGAACCAGAAACACAAATTACCGAGGGGTTAACAGTTGCGTTTCCAACGGAAATCGAACCCGATTTTAGAAGGCCAAGGCGCATCTAGCAAAGCCAACAGTTAAAAAGAAGTTCATTTAAATGAACAAACTAAAGAAAAATGAAAGAATATGAAATTGATGAGCCCAAAACACAAATAAAAATGTTCTAATGATGTTTTTTTTTTTATGCAATTGAGTGACGAGACGAGCGGGACGTTCGCCTGGTGGTAAGCATCACGCCTGCCCATAACAGTAGCAGTGCCAGAATTGTGAACTTGCGAACAAAATCGTGCGCCGCACTGCACTGCGCTCGTCACCCTGAGATATAAGATGTCAAATCTCTTCATGCCCAGTAATTTCTCTGGTAACATTGCCCTTCAAACTGAAACACAGTAATGCTTGCACACTACTGCTTGGCGGTAGAATAACTGGCAAAGGTGTGGTACTGCCCCAGGTGGACTCTGCAAAAGAGTCCTACCACTACTGTTGTAAATGTTTATTGATGTTGTTTTTGATGCCCAACAGATGCCAAAATATCTACGCCATTTCCCAATAAGTAGTTTTTTACAAATCAAGCTTTTAACAGTTTAAGTTTATTGACACAAGACTATTGAAAAAAAAAAGTATTCCTTGCAAAAAATCGCGTATCTTATTTCAAACCAGCTAAGAAACCAAGCAGTGTTGATAAAATTACGACTGTTGCGAGTCTGTACAAAGGAATTCATATTTACAGTTGTTCATGTTATCAAATCCCGTTTTAATATCCATCGCTCGGATCACGTTCGCCCTCGCATTGACCTCACGAGGAAGTACCTCGGAATCTGTAGGTATATAACATTCCTTTATAACAACCAAATACCATTGACGTAATTCATAATTTGGGTGGATAACATCATCATCAATTATTCTCAGCTCTGCGTAAGGAAGTGTAAGAAAGCCAGTATCGTTTGAGCTGAATACGGCAAATTTTATGTCTTTTTACAAACTTCTATTTAGTTTCACCTGTCCCGTTGTCTATCTGTCGGTCTGTCAAATCTTGCAAGCTAAATTAGATCCACTTCCCGATGTCCGATTGGGCTTAAATTTGATTTACTTATGCATCTTTGGTGACAATACAATGATATGGTACCATAGAGCTGGTCTGATGATGGAGACGGAAGATGGCTTTATACATTTCTGAACTAAACAAGATAATTCCTCTTGATAAGTTCTCTGGTTGTATAACTTTTTAGTCCTTTTTTTATTTACAACTGATATTATAAGAGCTTGATTTAAAAAACGAGGGAGTTTTGCCGCGAAAGTGAAAAACTGACGTTGTTGATTTTGTATAATTATCCAAAACCTGTGATTCTTCGAGTGTTAATGTGTAATAATGGTGGATTATTAACCGTTAATACTTAGTAAATGTGCATAAGTGTAGGCAAGTCATACAAAGTTGAAAAACGTGATTTTCGCCTTCGCTCCAAAACTCCAATAGAAGTTCTAGTAAAGTTTCTACCACTTTACTAGGGCATGACTTGACTTTGACTGACTACTTGACTTTGACTGTGATTTGTGACTAAGACTTTTATTATGAAGAATAGAAATTGTTAATATTTGTTTAATATTTCGACTGAAGGACTATGCATCCATGGTCATGAAATAATTAAAAAAAAATAATTTAAAAAACGATTTAATGTATAACTTGTTTTCTACTATTGCCTACTTATTAAACGTCAACAATGTCACTTAAACCAGTCATTTTACCCGCTTGACTGCATCGGAAAATATGCAATGACACAACATGCAATTTTCACCGGAGCCTTCGTTCAACAGTGACATTTTGCCTGCATGGTCAGTTATGCGGAACTAGGTAATGTGGCATATAGCAAACTTGGTATATAGGTCAAGCAGCGTTATTGTTATGTACAAGTACGAAGGTATTTTTCTCACGCACAGTCATTTGATTCGATAATTGGTTTGGTTCAATTACTAGTCTTTTACTCGATGTTTTGTAATAGTCATTACATTGTGATTGTGACAGCTTTACAACCGATTAGGTTGATCAACGTAATGGATCAGCATTGAATAACTATTTTGATAGGAACAAGATAGAAAGACAATCGCTGAGCTGACGACTAACCTCCTGTGGTAAAAAGGCAACTATAGAATAATTAAACGCAAGCAAAGCTTAAACAAACCGGCTTCACCGCTTAATCTTTGGAACCTTGATTATTGACCATAACTTAAAAACTACTAATCAGATCTTGACCAAATTTAAATGGAAACAATGCGAAAGCTTTCAACCAAAAAAAAAATTCAAAATTGGTTCACGTGGAAAGAAAGCATGATGTAATAAATCACATAAAAAAATACAGTTGAATTGAGTACCACTCCTTTTTTGAGAAGTCAGTAGAAAAGAAGATTAGCCTAGGTTGACGTGTGATGAAAAGGTAGAACTACCGTCTCCTTTAAAGTTTTTTTTAAGCCAGTAGCGCCATAGCGTTCATGCACCATATATTTTTTCTATGACGAGGAGTTCTTCTTTGTTGACTTGATAACCCTTAATACCTTTTACTGTTGTGAGCAGTTTTTATTTAAAATAAGCAAATATGAATCTTATTTATTTTTATCCCATTATGACCCATCTCGGTGAAAACATTTTTTGTGTAATAAATAAATAAATAAATAAATAAACATTATTTTCGAGTAACATCTGAGTTCAAACAATGGGGTAGGTAAACCAGCCCACGAGAAACATTTGGCAGCATTTGGCGCAAAAACTGCACATACTAAGAGTTTGTGCAGTTTTTGCGCCAAATGCTGCCAAATGTTTCTCGTATTTTTATTTTGTATTGTGTATGTAATTTTGATTATTTGGCAATTTTATGCGATCGGTTTCAATTCAAACTTCACAAATCTCATAAGAAACTAGCTGCGCCCCGCGGTTTCACCCGCGTTCATAATGATGAAAAGTGATGATGATGATGATGATGAAAAATAGATGTTGGCCGATTCTCATAGATACCGGATAAGCACAAAAAATTTCATCAAAATCGGTCAAGCCGTTTCGGAGGAGTATGGCAACGAAAACTGTGACACGAGAATTTTATATATTAAGAAGATAAGTTTTTTTTTTTCCCAATTCAAATATAAATCGAACGCAATAGAGATAAGTCCTAATAAGGATTGATATCATATTAAGGTATACTTAATACGTATTATAATTATAGTGAAAGAACCTGAAGACACATGTAATGCACATAGTTATTGTCAACTTTGTGATGAGTTCATGTAATTTAAGTACAAAAACCAACATGTTGAACGTAACAAACATAATCTATAGAATCTTTAAAGACACTACGATGCTATAGACTTGATTATTTATGACTCAGCAATTGATATTCCCCACCAGTATTTTTTATGATACTGCTAACATTAAAAACGTACGATTTCAGTTAACAAAGGGGTAGTACCCAGCCAGGATAGCTCCACGTCTGTCTGGGTCTGGGCCGACGACCGGTCGCCGACCGGCGCAGGCGCCGAGTATAAATAGCGCACATGCCTACTTCGACACGGCCGCGGCCCCTAAGGCAGCCAGGGTGGCCATGGACCATGGACCTTAGAGATGGTTCATAAAGGCACGCAGTCTTCGTCGCGTTCTTGCGGCGTAAACACTTTCAAGGAATATCGTACATACTAAAACTTAGATCAACATTTTTTATGAAACCATTGAAAACCGTTTTAATAATTTTATGATATTTGATTTTTCTTAAAAATTCAATGCTTATATAGTCCATAAACCTTTAAAAACCGCTTTAAAATATTTCATTAAAAAATGAATCATTAAAAAATTTCGGATTGAAGAATTAACTAAATATGTGAAAGAGATACTCTTATTATTCAAAAAGGACATTGATTTACTGGAGAGAGTACAGCGAAGAGCTACTAAAATGATCCCAGGTCTCAAAAATCACCCCTATGAATATAGACTCCAACAACTTGGTTTAACAACCTTGGAACAGCGCAGACAAAGGGGTGACCTAATAGAGACATACAAGATTTTAACCGAGCATTATAACATAGACCTCTCCAGTAAACTCTTTCAGTTGGATACAAACAAGGTACTGAGATGGCATTCCAGGAAACTGATCAAACATGCAAGTGCAAGCAATCCCCGAAAACACTTCCTGCCGAACCGCATAGCTAGAGTGTGGAATATGCTACCAGAGACAGTGATAAGTGCTCCCTCAATAAACTCTTTCAAAAATAGATTGGACAAACATTTTAAATAAAAAGTGCCCAAAAGTGATATACACGTATCAGCTTAATAAGCTGCTCAGTGTATCAACAATAATAATAAATAATAATAATAATAATATTGTTTTTCTAAGGGGTCGATAAAGTATTGTTCGTCCTCCCTAGAATAGCACTAGTTAACCCCAACCCCTTATTGGTGACCCGCAGTGGTGACTGATATGTAATAATGTTGTAAGATATTTATTATTCAAGATGAACAAATAAACCGCAATTTTGGCCATTATAGACAAAAAAAATATTTTAACCCAAAAACAAATCAGTCGGCTACTTCTTCGCGGCTAAAAAAATTACATAAAAAACCTCTAAAAAACATAGGATACCTTGAGACAACGTTATCAGCAGTACGCGGTCTGAGCCGCGGTGCACGGCTAGTTTTTCATATTTTCGACTATGATTACAAAACAACAATATCGCTTGCGATGTTTAGTAATCTCTTGCAAATAGTGAACGGATGTGGGCGTGAGGACCCATCTTTTATGTTTTATCCAAGGATCTTGGTCTTGTTAGTGCCACCAAGAGCTTGTTGAAATAACAAAATTAAAAAAAAATACCGATCGCAAGTGATACAAAACGTCAATACCTCAATAATTAAATATTCGTTTTCTTGGCTGACCTAATTGTTTATTCCAGTTATACTGTTAAGCCAAACTACTGAACCGATTTTGATGTTATTTCTATGGAACAAATCTGAAAGTAAATACATTTAAATGAAAAATAAATCCAATCGGCCTAAAAAAACGGAGTTATGAGGCAACAAACATAAAAAATACACGAATTAATACATCTTCCTTTTTTGAGGTCAGCTAAAAATACATGGTACAAAACTAACTACATACAAAATTGTATGTAGTTAGTCCGTCTATCACGGAATTCTAGTCTAAGATATATTTTACCTTTTGTTTTACAGCAATGTCAGTGTTTGCTATAAATTTCAACTTGGTACGACGACGCGACGCGGTCCTGAGAAAAAAAAATCTTGACAACGTCCTATAGAGGTTTTTTCTTCTTTTTGATATACGGAACCTAAAACAAACAAACAAACGCATTCACACTCACAGCCCCACACTAAGTTCAAATACTTGTATCGTGGGTGCCGGAAACATTCACATCACACACACATTACACCCAGAGCCAGAAGCACAAATATCCCTTGGGAAGGAATTTGTGCTCCTGCCGGGAATCGAACCCAGGACCCACGGCGCAGAGGGCGGACACCTGTCCACTGCGCCAGGTGTCGTCATAAATAATAAAAAATTAATAACTTACCATGACTACGTGTCATGATTATAATATAAGTGTAATATGACACGATTATTTACCATGACTAATTAGTCAAACAAATGTTTGTGGTTTTTCCTATGACTAACCAGAAATACTTTTCATGCAGCGGAAATATCATGAATCATCTATTTATATTTTTCCTCTTTGATCATGATGAACCATGATTCTGTAGATAAGTTTTCAAAGACTTGTATAGGGTTTTTTATTTTTACTTACACACACATAATCACACCCAGTACTAAGCTTACAAATATGTCTTGGGTGAAACAACATATTTAAAAAAGTATAATTTGTTTCAGTACCTTTATATGTACATATGAGTTTATTGCGCTCGAGTTTCTAAACGCATACAATTTATACAATAAATGAAGTAGTTAGTAAAAGTTTTAAACATTATTTTTAAACAAGTTTTTGTTTCTTGTTAATAAAAATAATAAAAAGTTATGGAACCTCAGAACACGAACCAAACGAGCCCAAACTCGATGGGGTAGCGTTTCTTATTACTAAGTTCACATGACCATCTTCTGTACTTGTTAAGACGAAACAAACGAGCCCCAACTTTTATTATGGAGCCATGGGAACTCTTCCCATGGCTCCATAATCAGATCAGGTCCATGTTATAATAATATTGCATTGTCATCCGATTTACAAATGCATGCAATGCATCCAAAATTTCAGCTCGATCAAAAACTGGAAGTGGGTCGAATTTAACTTAAATGGTTTGATTACAGTCAGACAGACACCGGGACAGGTGAAACTATATAAAAGCTTCTAATAAAATAGAAGAAGTATAAAAACAGAGTAGAAAGCTTATCCACTGCGTCAACAGGGTCGTCACATTTAATGAGATGATTAAAACTCCGATTAGAGCTGAAAGTAAGAATGTCTGATGGAAAAATCAGGCGATTGGTCACCCTCCTCACGCACGTATGGACTATTCACGCCATTTCTAAATTACTTTAAAACCAGTACATTGTAACGAATGGGACTTAGCGGCGTTTTTAGTCACGATTCGGTTGTTTTCTTTTTTTTTCTTGATTAGATTTATTGCGACGTAAATATCTAAGTTCTGTTTGTTTTATATGATATTATTATCCTTACATTATTTTCAAATGTGTCAACTTATAAGGCGATACAGCTTTTTTAACCCCCGACGCGAAATAAAAAGTGCATGTTAAAGTAAGTAAGGAATTAAAGAAAACATAAAAAATACAACAAACCAATAATACCATAATATATACTCATAGAGATATATTAAAACTACTGTTACTCTATGAGTATACACATGTGCTCCAAAGAGCCACAAAAAGCTTTCAAATAGATAATGTGCAAGAAGAACACAATGTTTTAAATCATGTTCTAATTTTTCGCAAATAAATATGACGAAAACTAGGCATCCATGTGACATTCAGCGACGTGTATCCTAGACCATACTAAATCTAACAATAGACCGCCAAACTAGGTTCTAACGTTCTAATTCGCAACACAAACGGCGAGTGCTAATTCGGTTGTTTCGAGGACGAGTTACATAACCGTGAGAATATGTAAATTAAATTAATAAACAACATATCGATATTTATTTGCAACATTTACATATTATAATAACAAAAGATCATTCAGACAGTTCCCAACACATACAAGCAGTTCGAGCAATGTCTGTGTTCACAGCTGTTTTAGACTCGTGATCATCAAGACAGTACATTCTTCTTAGCATATTTACCACCAAGACACAGGTGTGTCTATTCTCCGCTAAACGAATTCGATTTGAACAAACTCCAACTTTCCGAAATGTATCCCTACCAGTAACTGACCATCTAGAAATACTCAGTATGACTTTGACTTCCAATCCAAGCTAAATTTTGGAACATCGAGTTTAAAAAATTTTGGAGCATCGAGTCTTTTGGAACAAGTATAAAAACCAATCTAATAATCTTTTTTTTTTATTTGTGACAGGCTAGTATTTGACCACTATCTCACTTGATGGTAAGTGACGATGTGATCGAAGCTGGTAAACACACTAGACCTGGAATACGCAGGCTCTCAAGGATAACTGCCGGAACACCGTATTTGGCTTGGCGGCAGACTTTCAACTTGATGGTGGTAAGCTACTTTGGTAGCAAGCCAGGCGAGCAACTCACAAAATGCTCTACCACCTCTCAAACGTCACCTAATTAGCACCACCCGGGGACCACATGTAGGGAGTCAGACTTAAGGGGTATCCTCCTGCGGACGTGGGTGACTCAGCCCCCATCTTTATTTTCCTGATTCAGCTTCTTACAATAGAGAGTTCATCAAACTCTATTAATGATGTATCGGTGTCAAAATCACACGTCATCAGCAACAGTTAATGACAACTATGAATTAAGCAATGGAGCGTTAACTTTCTTGATAATCACAAGCCTATAACAGCTGCAAACACAGACCTTCCTCGTACTGCCTACCTAAGAAATGTCAATATTTCCTTTGGAATCCTTCGGTATGATTCAAAGACATACGCGTAGGCAATACCAATTATACAATTATCATACAAAGGCTTTTATCGGCCCACCTCATCGCAGTTATGGTTTAATCATCAGGCGCGCTCAAACCGCTCAAAGTCAAACAATGTTCAATTTTACTTTGACACTGACATTTGGTTTCAAAATTCTGAAGGATACACTCGAAATGCATCTCGGGGGTTTTTGCCGCGAAAGTGAAAAAATGGCGTTGTTGATTAGTAAAATTTTCCAAAACCTGTGATTCTTCGAGTGTTAATGTGTAATAATGGTGGATTATTAACCGTTAATACTTAGTGAACGTGCATAAGTATAGGCAAATCATACAAAGTTGAAAAACGTGATTTTCACCTTCGCTCCAAAACTCCAATGGAAGTTCTAGTAAAGTTTCTACCACTTTACTAGGGCATGACTTGACTACGACTGGACCTTGACTCTTTTACTTGACTTTGACTGTGACTTGTGACTAGGACCTATAATATGAAATACACTTGAAAAATATTATCACTTGACACTGGCTAAATGCATAAGATTGCGAAGCCAAAACTAAGGAAAAAAAAATGCATCTCGAAATAATAATCTTAGATACATTATGACACACAGATTAGTAATTGACGATACTTAATGATTTATGACGCATGATATTTTGATATTCTTTTACGTTATTTGATTTTTTTTATATTTTATGATGTTTTTTATTTATATCATTTATATCAAATAAAATTGGTCAAGTTAAAGTTTACATTCTTGTTCTCTGAATGTAGTTTTTTTTTATCTCCGATATCTTTAGCATTAAATTTGACCACTTTCTCACTTCTTATTAAATGATGAAGTGGTCGTGAGTGGTAAACAAACAAAAAAAAGCGCATTCACAGCTCCGCACTAAGTTTTTTTTAATGCTAAATAGGCAAGCATTTGACCACTATCTCACCTAATGAAAATTATGATACGGCCGAAGATGCGACATGCTTATCTACCTAGAAGTTACCTATTCACTCTTGATTTAAAAACTCCCAGATTATACCCAAATTAATTAATTTACTAAGTTCAAAGACTTGTATCGTGGGTGCCGAAAACAATTTCATCATACACACATTCACACCAAGAACCAGAGTGCAAGTCCAAGTGCAAGTCCCTTGGAAGGAAAGTCGTGCTCTTGCCGAGAATCAAACCCAAGTCGCAGAGGGCAGGAACCGGTTCGCTGCGCCTGGTGGGTCAACAAACTATAATCTTGTATTTTAATATAATACGCAGTTACTGATTCTTCTTCCTTATGTACTCGTATTATGATCTCAAAAGCGGTCTGGTACCGGATCTGATGTTACGTGGTTTCGTAGTGAGTCAGAGTTGCGAGAACTGCATTTGAGATAGCTGTTTCCTCGTTGATTCAGTTTGAAATCCGGCACTAAAGGGAAAGTTTCGATACTGAAATGTAAATTTACAGCGATAAGACGGAATTTATTTGAAATTCAGATATACATTTTAAAAATGTAGAGTTAAAACGTGTTGAGATTGGGAAAGCGTTAAGCAGTAAATATATCTTTATAAATGAGTGCGAAAAACCAGACCAGACACAAATACAATTATAGCGCCAGCAAAAAATAAGCAAATGTTATCAAACCAACAAACAAATTTACGCACTCACAGCCCCACACTAAGTAACATTGTATCGTGGGTGTCGGAAACATTTACATTACATAAACGCACACAAGTCTTAAATAGAGAGGAAAATTACAGACTACTTTCTAATGTATTTGTGAGTGTGCATCCTTTAGTTCACTTTGATGCCTCTAATTTAATCAATTTAGAAATTGAAACAGCCATGAAAGCAAATCTTCCAGAGGATTTAACAACAGAGTAAGTACCTAAAAAGATAATGAATAATTAAATACAAATAATGAAGACGCCTACAAGACAAGGTGATGACGATTATAGGAAAGACAATTAAGACGCATAGTTTAGCGTGCAACTCAATGTCTACAGGTGTGGTGTGATAAAAACTATATGTTTTTTAGTACTTATGATTATTTCACAACGTGGTGGCCACAATCGCATTAAAACTGCGTTCGGAGTAATGTTTTGAGAACGGTGTTGACAAATGTCCTAAGTTTATGTAGACCAATACATACAAATATAGATATAAGAAAAAGCGTTTAAAGAATCTTATTCAATTTTAAATCCAATTAAAAATATCTAATTTCCTAAAAAAAACTGTCAGTGCATTTGCAGTATTATAAAAATTAATTAAACGCGAGCAAAGCTAAATAAAACCGACTTCACCGCTTTATCTTCGGAACTTTGATCAAAATAGATGTAGTAAACACGCATTATTAGAGATATTTCAAGAACTACTAATCAGATCTTTATCAAATTTAAATGGGACCAAATGGAAAGCAATCTTTCAAACAAAAAAAAAATTCAAAATCGTCTCACGTTCACAAAAAAGGAGGAGGTACTCAAGTACCTCCTCCTTTTTGTGAAGTCGGTAAAAATTCAGCAGTTTCACAGAAAGAAAGTCACTCGTAGGTATTGTAAACCTTTATTTATTTTTTATTTGGTACTGGCGTGCAATATAGTAATATCAAATTGCATTATAATAATAATCTCTAAAATATACTCGTATGTTTTACAGAAATAAATAAAGATAACAAAGACCATGTATCAGACGCAACTTGCATTCCACTTAGAAGTTTCTGCAACAAGCACTCTATCATGTTAGGTACAAGTCATTACGCAGTACGCTATCAATGTAGGTGAGGGTCTGACTTCCGAAATAGCCGATTCTGCTGATAAACAATGACAGAAGTATTGAGGACAGCCAGTTATTAGCAACAGTGATACTGCTACCAGTTTGACTGCTTCATGACCTATGAGCAAGATGTGTACTTAGTTATGCGCATATTTAAGAAAGCGGTAATAACATGTAATGCCGAATGTAAATGTCTGTTTACTTACAACCAGCCCTGGTCAAGAAGCGTAATACAAGATTACAAGAAGGAATTAATGCAAAGTAATTTGTATGTAAACTGACAGTTCAGACAAGATCCATAGTTAAGTACCTATCGTACTAAGAGCCACAATACTAGTTTTACATTTATTCAAAATTTTATTACAAGATAAATATACAAAAATGCATTCTTGTCGTAAAATCTAGACAGAATTTTTCACGCCATCTAAAGGTATCTGAAAATGGAAGTGTGCAAATTAGATTAGGAACTATTAATATCACAATTAATATGTAATTTGATAAAAACTCACGCACATTTTGAACTATGAAATTGAAATTAAAACGGGAAATGTTCTTAAAAATATTGTTGGTTAATATAAATTAAGAAGCGACGCACACAATCTTAATTCTAGATATAAGCATAAAATTACAGTGCGCGCATTTAGATTAAGCAAGACGAATAAATGGGGTTAGATTTTATGGCAATAGAATCATTCCTAAAATCGTAATTGAATGACCATTGGGAAATTTCAAATCTGTAATAAAACGGGCATTAATTAAGAAATCTTACAATAAAACGATCGACTATATTAATGACAAGGATGCATGGAGGCAAACTGCACAAGCGCTTTCTAGCGACTACCATAATAACATCTAGGTTAGTGTATAAGAAATAAAGAATGATTTTTAAAAAAATGAATGAAAAAAAATGCGCCGCCGAGTTTCTTGCCAGGTTCTTCTCGAGATGGCTGTAATTTTGCGAATCTGGCAATAGAATCATTAACTTTCATGAGTGCCTCTTTGGAGCCCATGTAAATAAGCGATTTTGATTTTGAATTAGCGTGACTTACGCTTTAACTAAGTCGATCTAGACATCAACAACGCGTAAGGCACGCAAATTCCCATTTTAATTTAATAAATATGTACATCATACTTACTAATAATTAATATCGGTTGAATTAATAAGTACTCACCGATATGTTGTTACAACCAATTAACATGAAATCAAGGTCGTTTATCATCGAACATCTTCATTATATCAGACCGGAAAATTGCCACACGAAGATAGCAAAAACGGAGTATTCTCGCCGGTAAAGTAGACAAATAAAACTTATGTGACAGCTTCCCAAGTGGATGTTTAACAATGCTCGATCCCACGAACTTTTAATAGCTCTTTTAACGTGCTTCTTGGTATATATATTATGTCTAGTTCAAGGTGGCAATGATTTATGTCAATTCAGACTAATTATGAATCACATGTTATAAGTGTTAATAAGTGATTTCCATTTAGTGAATCCAATAATTAGCTTATCTATGTTTTACGAGTATCTTCTGCCTGTTAGTGTAATTGGGTGCGCGTCCACCTAGTAAGCTGTGGGTACTGGTTTTGATTCCCGCTGGGAACACAAATTTTCGCCCCAAGAGTTCTGAACACATTCTCATTTCACACATAATCACATCTAAAACCACAGAAACACAAATTTCTCTTGATATGAAAACTTATATTCCCATTCCACTCGCTACATAGAAGGCAGACGCGCAATCGACTACGCCAGCGGACAGTTCCAAATCATTTGTTTAACATACCGTTACACCAACCAATTCAGTTACCGCAATGTAATTATTTACTATCAAACATTTAATTTCAGCCAACCCAAAAATATGAATAAACTTAACTGTGATCAATCAGACGCCTAACCCAGATAAACACCAGTAACTCATGAATAAATGTAAGGCTACAAAACCTGAATGGTATCAGATGGTGGAGCTCATAATTCATTTAAACTAACATGTCAGCGAGACATAGTTTTGCGTGACGCAACAATGTGATGCGATGTGAGATTGGGCGCGGTAGCCGCCGCGGCGTCCGGTGCTGATGCAACTGCCTTTATGTACTGGGGCTCCACGGTTTTTGGATAGGATACGGCCAATGTCAATTTTCACGGGTGAATCTAGACATTTTCATGTTAATTTAGACGTCATTGAAAATCTGTTTGGGTACGTGGCGTCACGCAGGGTTACATACTTTTCTATGTACAAATTTATAATAAATACTAGCCGTGGCTTCGCTCACGTTAAGTTAAAAAGTAGCCTATGTGTTAATATAAACAGCGTAAAGATAAAACAAAGGAACACCCCAACTTTCGCATTTATAATATTAGTGTGATGGTTTTATATGTAGCAGTTTTGATCTGGATTATAATAAAAAAATGAGTATGCGTATTTAGAAAACAACTATTGATATCGGAGACATTTTGAATTTTTTCTGACATTTTGAAAACTACAATTCAATGTACAATACCCAGAACCAGACACACAAATTTCTTGTTATCTCTTACAAGAAATTTGTGCTTATGGTCAAATCGAGAATCTACCAACTACGCCACCGGGTAGTTCAAATAACTTATCTGAACCCTTTTTTATTTGTTACAGATGATCTCATGTCAAGTTAAGCGACGATGAGTAGAACCAAGAAGGCCCTCGACATCCTGGGATGACGGTGGCTTGACCATGTCTCAGTCAGCGCTGGGGCTAGGCGGGGAGCGGCGGTACTCCGTGCCATCCAACCCCCTGATGCACGACCCTAGAGGCATGCACTCTGAGGACCTGCACGCGTGGTCTATATACAGGTAAGATTTAAGACGATACACCAATTTTTTTAACCGGATGTGTAAAAAATCAGACGAGCTATGAGTAAATATCTCACTATACATTAAACAGAAATGGACACGTGGCTCTGATCTATATAGGTAAAAGCCATGTGTTCATTATCTCGGTTATTTATTTTAAATTTAATAGTTTAGCACAAAACAGTGCACAAGGAATAGCTTAATGCTATGAAGCATTATCTAACAGCTTTCCTGGACAAAAAGGATTTATTGTGCGTGAATCTATACAATTTAAAATAAAAATGGGTTTCTTTTATCTAGTTATTCCAATTATCTTATGAATGTTGAAAAAATAATTTCATGGAGTTGATTTGATAGTTTTTTCATTGGCTAAAGATAGTTTTTTATGTAAATGTGAGACGAGACGAGAGCTATTTTCTCGCCTGATGGTAAACGTCGAGCTTGCCTATCACAGTTCAGTGCTACACGAGTTTTGAATATAAAGGGGCAAATCACTACTTACATGTTAAATCTCTTTATGCTTCGTATTTTCACTGGAAACATTTGACCTTCAATCCTGCATACATTAATCTTTGCATACCACTGCTAGCGGTTGAATGTCTGTCAATGGTGTACTGCACCAGGCGGACTGCAAAAGAGTCCTACTACAACAATACACTTACTTACTACCTATTCAGAAAAAAATAATCAAAATTCAATAATTCTAAAACGAGCAAAAACAACGGTACGTAATCGTCGTTCTTGTCATTATACTCCTTTCATTGTTTCGTCGTGGCTGTCGCTATCTCCTCAGCTAAGTAGATATCTTAACAGGTTTGGAGCCCTCATTCTAGAGAAAGTTCATCTACTAATAACTCAGTAACGTTAAGTTAGGGAAACTTGAAAGCTTAAAGTTATTTAGGCCAAGATCCAATCTATTATATCGTATATCTAAAACCTGTTTACAGACAGATACCTTATACTTTATTGCATAAGTCAAGTAGATATACTTATAAATAACAAAAAATAATGAATTAACTTTAAATTGAAAATCGGCGGCCTTATCTTTAAAGCGTCTTTTTCAGCCTTCTTATAAAGATATTAAAACATATGAGTAAGCTTTGTAATTTATAATAAGATGTTTGCATAAGCATAGGTATACCTACCTAATATTGTACGCCCGAAACGGGCAGACTGTTGAAACTATTTAATACATTTTATGATCTTTGTACACAGTTTATACAGTAAAAATATTCTTTTCTATTCTATTCTATAATGCGGATGGCGTCCGGGCTCAGTCGCTTCCGTACAGCGGTGCCCGTGCCCGCGTCCCCGCACTCCGATATGTTCGAATCAAATACGTGCTGTGTGCCGGAGCCTTAAAATCTTAAGTCTTAGGATCATTATAAAGTACCTATGTAAGACTAGATGTGCGTCTAGATTAAGGTAAAAATTTAGGGCTTATTCCAGATACTTGTGTGCGGACATGACTTATCCTTGAAATAAGTCTGTGGATTAAGCCCGTGTAACAATTTGAAAATGTCGGGTATCATGTAGAATTTAGACGCAGCCTAAAGTACAGTAGCCACGCAGCTAAGTGACGTGGACGTAGCAGCGTCACGCTATCATCTCGATTTCTAGATTACTGTACCTTGAATAGTAAATCACAGAGACAGCTAAGCATGTGTCCGTTAAAAATTCAAGTAGATATCGTCTAATTTAAAAGTGAACGCCACTCCAATGCTTCCAGAATAAGGTATTGCGAGGCATTGTGAATGCACCTTGGTACATCCGAAATGACGATCTCCACCAGGACCTCAACATCGAGTACGTTACCAAAATCATAAAAACATACGCAGAAGCTCATGAATATAGACTTCACCATCATGTGAACGTCGAGGCCATCTAGCTCCTCGATCACACGTATATAGTGAGACGACTCAAAAGAACAAAACCGTTTGAACTTGTTTAGTGTAAGTGTATTAGTGTAATGTAGTGTTTTATAAGTGCTGCTCAAAAAGAACACACGAACCAGTGTCTTCGCCTTAATAGAGACAATAAGAAAAGTGTTAATGGTCACATTCTTGGATATTTTAAATCTAGCAGAATAAGTTAAATTTAAGTTACTTACTAGTCTAATCTTGGCTAGATTGTAACAAAAATAGGGAACACACCATCGTGACCTATAATAGTAAAAAAAAAAAATTCCAATGTGTTTAGTAAACACATTTTTAAATGTGAGTGTAAACACTGTTTACACTCACATAAATTGGGAGTAAAGACAAGACTAAACTGGTCGTCGCATTTGATGATCTACCAAATTGTGTGTATAATTGTATCTACTACCACTTCAATTTTTATGGCTGCACCACACAGGATGCACCTTGCTCGAACGGAAGGCGTGTGGGGACGCGGGTCTAGTCGATAAAACTAGTTAGGTTCTCTAATTAGAGCTGCGCTGTCAGTGGTAAATAGAAGCAGCTAGACTAAGTTTAGATTCCCTTAGATCAGGGGTCGGCAACCTTTTGAGTCGGAAGAGTCAAAAATTACAATTTACAAAATTTCAAAGTTTTATAGAGCCACATTTTTTTCTTACCAACAATAATACCTACTGTACTATGAGTATCGTATAGAAATCGCTGTAAATGTACTTTTTTGCTACCTTTGGAGGCTTGTTAATGGCTCGATAGAAATGGTGCCTAATGCTCGTTAATCAATTCAGAACGTTTTTTTATGTGTTTTTTTTTCAGTAAATAATATTTGCGTATGGAACTAAAGAGCCGCAGCTTTACATCCAAAGAGCTGTGGCTCGTGAGCCGCAGGTTGCCGGCCCCTGCCTTAGATTATAGTATCATATCTAGTGTCATCTTTTTCGTTACAGCCAGCAGTAGTCTCATTGCTTCTGGTTGAAATACAATAATTGTTTTCGCTAAGGTTGATTCAGCTAGTTACTCGTAATAAGTGTTTAATTCTACTAAGTAAAACGCGCACCCTGTACTGTTTTTGTTTTTAAATATTTTCGTTTTGCTAGTTTGAGATAGGCGATTTCGTCGCGATTTTTATAACTTTTGCTTCATAAAATTTCTAATTTAAAAGCACTTAAATAAAAAAATAATTTTAAATGTTTTGTGTTTATTTTAGATGTAAAGATAAAAAAAACACTTGCCTTGTATTTTAATGTACCTCTTATGTATTTAAATTTCAAGTATATCATGAATTTGAATCACTGAAATGTAAAAGGTACAATGATATTAAAAACAATGCATGTACTTTATTCTTTACAGGCAGAATCTGAATTCAGACTTCACTGACAGCGCCTTGGGCAGCACAGACAAGAGCCCTCTGCCTTATGGGAACTTCCAGCTTCGAGACACCACCGTGCAATCCATCCTGTCACACCCTAGATATGGACCAAAGTAAGTTCCTGGGAAGACCTTGATATTACTTAGAAAAACCTTTGAATCAGATGAAACAAAACTGATGAAATGAACCGCCGTACATGCCCGTAGGTGCGCCTTCGCCTTTTAAGCAGGGGGTATAGGGTTTGATTCTTAGCGGGAACACAAGTATTCACAAATTTCTGTTTCTGGTTCTGGTTGTGATTGTGTGTGTGAAGTGAATGTTTCGGGCACCTACAAGTCATCGAACTCAGTGTGGGGGTTGTGAGTATGAAAACGTTTATGTTATGTTTAAAAAGACATTAGAATATTTTTTTAATTACATATAGCAAGTTTCAACGTTCTCTTTCTCAGCTTTCACCATAGCTCCTTAATATTTACAGATAACATTTATTTAATTATGTTATCTGTATATTTTATTATGTTATATGTATATTATGTATTATAGCAACTAGGTTTAACTACCTTGGAACAACGCCGAGAAGTATAGAGCCATATAAGATTTTGACCAATCTCTACAACATAGACCTCGCTAATAAACTCTTCAAGTGCGACACGAACAAGGCACGCAAGTTTTTTTTTTTTATTATTCATGATAGGCAAACTTCTGACCACTATCTTACCTACGGTAAGCGACGATGTGGTCGACGATGGGGCAAGCTTGCCTAGAAGATACCTATTCACTCGTGACTTGAAGACTCCCATATTGTACTCATCAGGAAATACCGACTCGGGTAAGGAGTTCCATTCCTTTGCGGTTCGCACAATGAATGTGGAGGCAAAACGCTTAGTGTGCATTTGTGGAATGTCCACCATATAGCGGCGTCACTTAGCAGTTTGTCTGCTTGTCCGATGATAGAACGGGGATGGGGGAACTAGATCGTACAGTTCCTTAGCACACTCTCCGGAATGTATCCGATAAAAAACCGAAAGACTGGCTAAGTGCAGACTGGCTAATCCCCAAAAACACTTCCTGCCAAACCTCATAATAAGAGTGTGGAATATGCTGCCAGAGACAGTGATTAGTTTGTTGTCTGTGAACACATTTAAAAAGTACACGAAAGTGATGTACACGCACCTGTATAAACAATAATAAGTGGTGGGTATTTGAGCTGAAGAACTCGCGTCAAAATGAATGAAATATGTTGTTTTACGTATAGAACACCCATATCGTCGTACCCATTTTGAAAAATTTTAAAACTGATGCGACTCAAAAATTCCATATAATTATCGAACCATACGATAACTCAGTTACCGTACGATTCGGTTAGTTATGGTACGATAAAATCTATTTTTAAAGAGAAAGTTATTCAATCGTATCGATTCAGTAAGTTATCGAAACGTTCTAAATCAGGGGGGCTGCTCACAAAATTTCACAAGAATCGGTTGAGAAATGCGAGCTGGAGAACAACCGGAAATCCGGACATCCTCGAAAGCTATTTCGCCCAAGCTGAAACAGAATATTTGTAAAATTTCCAGGTCAGCGCTCGGTTCGAATATGTACACGTACCTCAAATTCGGGCTGCCTCGTGTGTTTCCGCCGAACCACAACGGATCACAGAGGTCTGGCACGCCCAAGCCCAAGACCTCTATTGGCAGTGGAATGAAGCCAGCGCCGAGGTAAGATGTTACAAACGAAAGAACATTAAATAAAAAACACTGTTACAACGGTACAGATTTGTGCGGCATACAAATTTTAATATTTTTACATTGATATGTTGTCTTATTTGTAACTAAATAATTAACAAAGAATTGTCTAAGAGACTGATTGGTTCGGCACATGACCAAAAAGCTGGGTTGTATTTGGGGCAGGGGATAAGCCTTGCTATACAGCGTGGTAATACAGCAAGCATTTTGGTCACTTTGCCGAACATTAAAGATCGTCTGGATCGTCTTTAACCTTTTTATAACTTAAATATTTATATTGTAAACTAGGACTTGTTTAATAAAAGTTTATATTTATTAAATTGGTGTTACTAAAACATCGATGTACCAAACAATCTATTACCATAGATATGTTAAAATTGGAAATGGTGCGACAATGGTTACTATTTTAAAATTTAATTCAAAAAGTAAAGTTTAAAAATAATTCCAGTCCTAGCAACAAAAACGTAAACAAATTTTGAACATGCCATTCGTTTCAATTATGTTCAAGATTTGTATCAACAAGGAAAGGTTATGGCCCTAGCACAGAACCTTGTGACACACCTTTATACAAATCTTTACCATCTTGGTCACATAACAAACTGAACTAGCAATGCGAGAGAAGTTCACCTCGATATAATTTTTTTTTTTTTTTTTTTTTTTACTATTATATGTCACGATGGTGTGTTCCCTATTTTTGTTACAATCTAGCCAAGATTAGGCTAATAAGTAACTTAAATTTAACTTATTCTGCTAGATTTAAAATATCCAAGAATGTGTCCATTAACACTTTTCTTATTGTCTCTATTAAGGCGAAGACACTTTGGTTCATGTGTTCTTTTTGAGCAGCACTTATAAAACACTACATTACACTAATACACTAACACTAAACAAGTTCAAACGGTTTTGTTCTTTTGAGTCGTCTCACTATATACGTGTGATCGAGGAGCTGGATGGCCTCGACGTTCACATGATGGTGAAGTCTGTATTCATGAGCTTCTGCGTATTTTTTTATGATTTTGTTAACGAACTCGATGTTGAGGTCCTGGTGGAGATCGTCATTTCGGATGTACCAAGGTGCATTCACAATGCCTCGTAATACCTTATTCTGGAAGCGTTGAATGATTGAAATATTGCTCGGTTTAGTACAGCCCCAAAGCTGTATACCATAAGTCCACACGGGCATCAGGACTTGTTTGTATATTAATATTTTGTTCTGGGTTGACAGCTTTGACTCTCGCCCAAGCAGCCAATGCATGTTCCGATATCGAATTTCTAATTCCTCTTTTTTCTTTTTGACGTGTGCCTTCCAGCGAAGCTTTGTGTCAAGCGTCATACCGAGGTATTTGGCTGTATTCTCATAAGGAATGATTTTACCATTGATGTACACTGGACAGTATTGTGGTATTTTGTTGGTAAAGTCAATGTGAATTGATTTAGACTCGTTAAGCTTTATCCTCCATTTCTTAGTCCAGGTATAGACTTAATTTACAGCCATTTGAACCTTTTCAGTAGCTTCTTTGTGAGTTTTGCCTACCCCCATTATAGCGGTATCATCAGCAAAGGTTGCAATGGTGTTATTTTCGAGTTTAGGTATATCACATGTGTATAATAGGTACAGGACCGGACCTAATACACTTCCTTGTGGTACTCCAGCTTTAATTTCCTTTATCTCAGAGTATGCATCTTCATGTCTAATTCTGAATACTCTATTTGAGATATAGGATTCCAGGATATCTGCGAACTGCTTAGGCAATTTATTTTTGAGTTTCTGTATAAGGCCCTCATGCCAAACTTTATCAAAAGCTTGTGCTACATCTAGAAAAACAGTGGAGCATACGCATTTTTTTTCGATAGCATTTTCTATTGTATTCGTTATTCTGTGTACTTGGTCTATAGTTGAATGCTTTTCACGAAATCCAAACTGATGCTCTGGGATCAGATTTTTGCTTTCTATTATAGGCTTCAGCCTCTTTAGTAGTAGCTTTTCAAACAATTTTGACATTATAGGAAGCAAAGAGATAGGCCTATAGGATGATGTTTCATGAGGTGGTTTTCCAGGTTTAGCTATCATGATTACCTCAGCAACTTTCCATAAGTCTGGGACATATTTTAATCTTAAAGCAGCATTAATAATTGTAGTTAACTTTACTAAGGCTTTTCTTGTGAAATTGTGTAGTATTTCACCTGATATCAAATCATACCCTGGAGCTTTTCGTTGACTTATACTGTATTTAATTTCACGTGCGACTTCTCTTGGTGTAACGAGTTTTATACTATTTTCTTGAGGTATGACGGGGTCAGTATCATCTATTCTTAAAGATTCATTGATTTCACAATGATTTGGCTGAAAAATGTTTTCTAAATGTTCAGCAAACCTTTTAGCTTTTTGATCATTATTGATTGCCCATATTCCATTATCGCATTTGAGGGGTGGAACATGGGAAATTGGCTTTTTTAAGTTCTTAGTAGCTTTCCACAGTGAGTAGTTGCTACTGCGATCACAGGTTAGCTTTTGAAGGTACTTATTGGTAGAATCATCGTTGAATTGCTGGATATATATTTTTAGCCTTTTCGTAAGTTCATTGAGCTTTCTTTTATCTTCAGGACATCTTGATCGATGCCATGTTTTTCTTTGTTTTCTCTTTTCACTAACAAGTTGTTTTATTCTAGCTGGGTATGTGTTACACTTGGTCTTCTTATGTACAGTTGGTGTATTATTCCAAGCTGTTTGTTGAATAAGTTGGCAAAAATGTTCTATTTCGTTGTTTAATTGTTCAGGTGTCTTAAGCGGCGCTTGCAGGTTCATATGAATATCTAAATCAATCTTAAAGCTATCCCAATCTGTTAATTTACTAACCAGTGTTAGAGGTTTTTCTTTATACATGATGTGTTCATTTATTTCTAGGTATATTGGGGAGTGGTCTGAACATTTGGGGCAGGGGATAAGCCTTGCTATACAGCGTGGTAATACAGCAAGCATTTTGGTCACTTTGCCGAACATTAAAGATCGTCTGGATCGTCTTTAACCTTTTTATAACTTAAATATTTATATTGTAAACTAGGACTTGTTTAATAAAAGTTTATATTTATTAAATTGGTGTTACTAAAACATCGATGTACCAAACAATCTATTACCATAGATATGTTAAAATTGGAAATGGTGCGACAATGGTTACTATTTTAAAATTTAATTCAAAAAGTAAAGTTTAAAAATAATTCCAGTCCTAGCAACAAAAACGTAAACAAATTTTGAACATGCCATTCGTTTCAATTATGTTCAAGATTTGTATCAACAAGGAAAGGTTATGGCCCTAGCACAGAACCTTGTGACACACCTTTATACAAATCTTTACCATCTTGGTCACATAACAAACTGAACTAGCAATGCGAGAGAAGTTCACCTCGATATAATTTGATAAAAACTCAAGCACATTTTGAAATTAAAACGGGAATTTACGTGACTTACGCGTTGTCGATGTCTAGATCGACAATTGTTACGGCATCGTTCGGAAGCTTTCTTGAAGAAGAATACAGAGCGCTCGCCGTCATGTCCCACCTCGCACTGTAGGCATCGGCAACATGTTAGTCATCGGCCAAATACCGTTTTAATTTAATTTAATAACCCTAAAATCTTTGGATTCGAGCGCATGTCACATAGGAATTACAACCCAAAAATCAATCCTGGATCCTTGATTTATTCTTAGTTTCGTTTTTGAGCTACACTCATTGACGTAGCAGACCTTAAGTTATTATGGTTGATCTATATTTATGAATTGTCAACTATAATGTTAGTTACTTTTTCATTACAAAATCTATTTTTTCTACAGAATACACAGACAGAGCCGGGGCGTCCGAGAAACCTCGTCAGGGTACGACAGCTCCGACAACGAAACTACTACCAACTACAATAAGTATAGTCGGAAATACAGATCCGATCCGGACTTCAGGATGCAGAATGTACAAACTTCGTATCAGGTACGAGATCTTTGGTATATTTGTGACTTTGCTTACTTAACTAGTACCTCGTTACTTACTTACTCTGTTAGCTGAAGACATTTTCATTGGGGAGAATTCTGGTGTTCCCGCCGAGAATCGAAACCGATACCCCAGAAGGCGAACGCTCACCCAACTAAGCCAACAGGCAGTTCAATTTCCTTTAATTTTCGTCTAAGAATCAATGATGTTTTCAGCCAACAGGAGTGCCATTAGTAGCGATGCAGCAGGCCGGCATCAGGGGTGAGCCTCACTGGACGAACTCTCGGCACAAGTCCGTGAGCGAGGCCAACCTGCTGGGGATCGACGCCCGCCCTCATCGACAGTACAACAACAGGAGGAACAGCGTCGCTGAATACGTCCCTGATGAACATCAAAGGTAGAAAGAACATTTTAGTAACAGACTTCAAAAAAAGGAGGAGGCTCTCAATTGGATTGTATTTTTAATGTGTCCTCGGAACTGTTTTCTAGGTGAACAGATTTTGATGATTCCTTATTTTATTTGAAAGCTGGTGCTTCCATATTACTGGAATGGTGCACCAGTAGTTTTTGAGTTATCTTCGATACTGCGTATTTCATTCATTGAATCTCATCATAGGTTCCGAAGATAAAGCTGTGAAGCGGCTTTTTTTAAAGCTTTACTTGAGTTTAAATTATAAATGACTAGTTGTGCCCCGCGGTTTTGCCCGCATTAATCAAGTTAAAAAGTAGCCTATGTGTTATTCCGAAACCTAAACTATCTATATTCAAAATTTCATAAAAAATAGGTTTATTAGTTACGTCGATACGAGGTAACAAACATTCATACACACACAAACTTTCGCATTTATAATATTAGTAGGATGGTTTAATGCAGTATGAGGAATTTGTGGTTTTGTGTGATTGCACTGCGTTTGCCTTCTGAGCAGCGGGCGGGCATCGGGTCGATTCCCGGTGGAAATACAAATTTTCTGCCCAAGGGAAATTTGTGTTTGTGGTTCTGGATGTGATGTGAATATTTCCGGCACCCGCGTAACAGAACTTAGTGTGGGGCTGTGAGTGTGAAAGCGTTTATGTTATGTTATTGTATCGTGAGTGTAACATACACTTTATAAAGTGGAGCTGAGTGTGTTCACCGATTTCTCCCCCATTTGTGGACCGATTCTTAAAATTCTTTTTTTGTTTGGTTGATTCAAAGGTGATCCCATATAAATTTTATCGAAATCGATTAAGCCAAAACATAGCGTTTGTTTGTATGTTCCAGCTACCTTATGTCTCCGTCTCACCTGGGAGGCCGGATGTCTAAGGCCGGAAGCCACATGTCGCTGGCACATTCCCGGAAGCACTCCACGCTGAGGCCCGGGGATCATCTCGACGGATATACGCACTCCGCGTATATTTATCCTAATTATTATGTAAGTTTTTAAGCTACCATGGTCACTTTTACTCTACTATACAAACATTTGCGTTTGTGTTAATATCGGAAACTCAAAACAAACGAAATGCATGGTAAATATCCGTTATTAAACAAACAAACGCGTTCATACTCACAGCCCCATAAGTTCAAAGACTTGTATCGTGGGTGCCGGAAACATTCACATCACACACACATTACACCCAGAACCAGAAGCACAAATGTCCCTTGGGAAGGAATTTATGCTGCTGCCGGGAATCGAACAGTAGAGGTAACGTAGAGGGCGGAAACTTTTCTACTGCGCCAACTGGGTCGTCATTGACTGATCGTATTGACACAAACATTTATGTAAAGATTAAGTTCTTGTAGGTATGTAGTATTTTAGGGGACCATTCCTGCAAAACTGCAATATACATGGTTCTCCCATGGGAGCCATACATATTGTGTATGGTGTATGAAGTGTATGCAACATATAAGTTTATTTATAAAAGTTTATTTTTGACGACCCAGTTGGCGTAGTGGACAGGTATCCGCCCTCTGCGCCGTGGGTCCTGGGTTCGATTCCCGGCAGGAGCACAAATTCCTACCTTAGGGATATTTGTGCTTCTGGTTTTGGGTGTAATGTGTGTGTGTGTGATGTGAATGTTTCCGGCACCCACGATACAAGTCTTTGAACTTAGTGTGGGGCTGTGAGTGTGAATAAGTTTGTTTATTTGTTTGTTTATATCCATTTTTGTAATTGTCAGGTAAACAGCTTAGAAATAACGTCACCAGAGAACAAGATGACCCTACTAGTGTCGGGACTTAGCTTCGAGGTGAAGTCAGGGGAGATACTAGCTGTGCTGGCCACCTCGCAGCACGAGGCCACGGGGCTCTTGGACGTGCTGGCCGGCGTCAGGAAGGTAAGCGCCGAGGGACAAATAGCTTGCTGACAAAAACTATACAGAATGGTTAAAGATGTAGAATTAAAGCTAAGTTTTTTTTCCTTTTAATTTTGGTTTCGCTATCTTGTGCATTTAGCCAGGGTCAAGTAATAATGTTAGATTTCAAGTGTAATTCATATTAAAAGTACTAGTCACAGTCAAAATCAAGTAAAAGAGTCAAGATCCAGTCTTAGTCAAGTCATGCGTAACATGGCGGTTACGCCAAGTTACGCGTGGTAATCATTGTTTTTTTATGGTTTGTTCGAATTTGGTGGAAATGCGACTCAAAAAAAAACCGAATGAAGAAATAACTTGTCTTTTTTTAAATTTTTTATTCATGACCACTATCTCACCTGATGGAAATCGACGAATAGTAAGTATTTGTCTAGTAAATAATAACTTTCACTGTGTTCCGATATAAAATGACGGAACAAAATGGTTTAAAAAAGAAAAATTGATGAGATTTGCATGTGATTTGATATTTTTCTCCTTTTATATATAAGTGTTATGAATAATCTAAGATGAAGGAATCATTTATCATATCATACAGATTCCGAAGAATATTTTAATTATCAGGTTATTTTATGATTGCCGAATAAAACGGTTACAAAGTCACACGTCTTCAAGTCACGAAGAAGATACCTACTTCTAGGCTAGCTTGCTCCATCGTCGACTGCATCGTCGCTAACCATCAGGTAAGATAGTGGTCAAAAGTTTACCTATCTCGAATTAAATAGAAATATTTTTCAGGAGTCACTTGGTATCACCTTTTTAAATAACTCTATTACAGAAACTCTCCGGCGATATTGTCCTCAACGGTCAACCAGTAGCGTCATCAACTCTCCGCAAAATAGCCGCCTACGTACGAAGCGACACCAACCTCTGTCCGTCCATGTCGGTGGAACACACCCTGAGGTTCCACGCGGCGCTGCGGAGGCCGAGGAACAACCACAAGCAAGTCAAAATGGATGATAGAGATCGGGTGAGAACTTGTCACTTTTCGCTAAGCCAAGGACTCTAGGAAGAGTTTCATAAACTATAATCTGTAGTACTTTCTATAAACTGTTTCGGTAGATGACGTCACACGTCGCCGTAAGACGTTAATTATAAGGAAAGGTTAGTCGCTTCAGGCGGGGCTTACTAACTAGCTGTGCCCCGCGGTATTACCCGCGTAAGTCCTGGATCCGCGAGAATTGCGAGATAAAAAGCACCTTATGTGTGAGGGCGTCAGCCCCATACCAAATTTCATTAAAATTGGTCCAGCGTGCGCGTTTACAAACGTACAAACACATTCACAAACTTTCTTCTTTATAATATTAGTGTGATGTGGTAATGCATTTATTTCAGGTAACTTAAACAATACGTGATTCTACGACACATATTATAACCTTAAAGACTATCATACTTACGTATAATTTTATAAATATTTTACACTAAGCAGTTGAATACGAGATGATTTCCACAAAAGAATTTGATTGTTTCCAAAAAAGTATTTTGTGGAAATCATCTCGTATTCAACCGACTTCAAAAAAAGAGGTTCTCAATTCGACTATATGTTCTTTTTTTTTGTGTGTATGTTACGTGATACCTCCGCCAATTATGAATCGATTTTGATGTTTTTTTTTTGTTTGGTAGAGTATAAGTCAAGCCAAAGGTGAAATATAAGCGACGAAGTTGGTTTTTTAAGCTTTTCTTGCGTTTCAATTATTATTTCTCTTTACAGGCGGTAGACAACCCTTGTTTCTGTGAGTGTGAAAGCGTTTATTTTTTTTTGTATTTTGTGTCGTGGTTGCCACAAACATTTATATCACATGCAGTTACACTCAGAACCAGAAACACAAATTTCCTAAGGAGAAAACTTATGTTCCCACTGGGGATTGAATCGGACATCCGCTGCTTAGAAAGCAGATCCGCAATCTATTACGTCAGAGGGCATTTGGAAAAGATGAGTTGAGCTCGCAAAACCTTAAAAAGTACTTACCAAGTTCCACCGTGAAACCAAAACAAGTTAAAGACAGTATGTTTCTCTCCAGATAAACCTCCTCATAGAAGAACTAGGGCTCGAACAAGTCCGCGATACAAACGTGTCCCGCCTCACGCGGTCCGAAGTCCGTCGCCTCAACGTCGGCTGCCAACTCCTCCTCGACATGGCCGTGCTGATCCTCGACCAGCCCACGAAGGAAATGGATATCTTCGATACGTTCTTCTTGGTGGAATATCTGAGGAACTGGGCCAGTACCGGCCGGGTGGTGATTATGTCGCTCCATCCGCCGACGTACGAGATCTTTGCTATGCTGACGAAGGTAAGCCTTCGAGGCATCTATTTCTTAAGGCATGACTTTGCTCCTATTGACATGAATCGTTCAACGCGTGAAGCTCAAGTTTAGTTTTACGAGTCTTTTTGTTAATGCTAAATACGCAAGCATTTGACTACTATTTCTCCGATAGAACAGCTTTAAATCTTTTTAGAGCAAAATTTGGTGTCCCATCTTGATTTTTGCCAAACTGCAAAAGCACTTTTAGGGACTCCAAAATCTTTTACTTTTTAACCGACTTCGAAAAAAGGAGGACGTTTTTAATTCGTCAAATTTTTCATGTATGTTTCCAGAATTCTCAAAGACGCCTGGACCGATTTGTGAAATTCTTTTTTTTGTTTAAAAGGGTATTAAAAGCGTCCTAGGTGGTCCAATTATAATTTGATCAAAATTGGTTTTTTAAACTCATATATATTGTAGAGCAAATTTGGTTTCTGCGATGTTCGTTTTTTTAATTTAGGTACATGTTAGTGTTCTTATTAATACTAACATGTACCTAAATTAAAAAACGACTTATGAAAGTTAATGGCTTTAATTGCCAGATTAAAAATAACGCATTTTTATAAAATTGCATACTGTTTAAAAAAGAAAGTATGGAAAAAATACGCCACCAAGATTTTTGTCAGGTTCTCTTGAGTAGACTGCAATTTTGAATCTGGCAATTAAAGTCATTGACTTTCATGAGTGCTTATTTAGAGCCCATGTGAATAAACTTTTTATTTGTTAAATAATTGACTCTGGAAGCCTTTGCCTCGCTGGATACTCCTCAAACATGAATGTTCTTGCAGGTGGTGCTAATATCCGCGGGCAGGACTATGTTCAGCGGTTACCGAAGGGATATGTTGCCATATTTTGCTTCTATAGATTATCCCTGTCCAGCCTTCAAGAATCCTTCAGATTATTACTGTAAGTATAGTATATAATAAGCTCTTATTTAGGTTCACCGGTCTCCTTTTCTGTCGGTCTGTAATTAAATATTGCAAGCTAAATTAGATCCACTTCTCGGTGAAATACAATGATATGATGCCATGACGCTGGTCTGATGTGGGAGACGGAAGATGGCCATAGGAACTTCCGAACTAAACCAGATAAATCCATCGAGTTCGGGCTCGTTTGATTCGTTTTGGTAAGTTCTCTGGTCATGTAACTGTTTAGTCCTTTAGCAGTTTAAGCTTGATTTTCAAAAAACTTTTAAAAATATTGCAAGTTTAAAGCTAGCTTTATTTTATTTTTTCCGAGAACTTTGTGTTTTTGATTCTGATTGTGTGTATCACACACATGCATGTTTCTGGCACCCACGATACTAGTCGTCGAGCACAGTGTGAGACTGTGAATGTTACTTACTTTTAATATGCTTTTTTTTAAAACGTATAAGCTATGTACATTCCAAATTTCATCTAAATCCATTCAACCGTTACAGCGTGAAGAGATAACAAACTTACTTTCACACTTATACACAAATTTTCGAACACATAATAATTATCATCGTGATGTATAACGCAGGTGAAAGTACTAGATTTTAATGTTAAAACTATCGTTAGTATTACACATTATGTTTCAATGTTATATTCGGCTTAAAACACGAAAATTTTTCGACTACAAGTAAGTCGAAAAATTTTCGTGTTTTAAGCCGAATATAACATTGAAACATAAAGTACTAGATACCTAGCTCGTTATTTGTAAGCACACAACACCCAAAGATAAGATAATTCTTCATTGGCAAAAACTGTACCTAGTGTTTGTATTCGCGAGTTCTTATTGCAGGTAATATTAATACAGTTGATCCATCTCGGGCGTCCAATGTCACAAAGTATTATATTAGTAGATTGTACATACCATAACTTTTTTCATTATTTAATGATATTTGGAATTTATAATAAATAAGCTACAATAATTATAATAAGTCAGTGAAATATAAAGAACACTACAAAAATATCAAAGAATTAATGCTATGTCAAAAAATTATAAGGAAATATTCTTTCCAACTATAAAAAACATTTTCAGTCAAACATTTTTTTAAAGCAGATTTATTAGTAAGTAATATAATCGTTTCCAGTGGACCTGGTGACGTTAGACGACTTATCCCCGGCGGCGATGCAGGAGTCGTCGGGGCGCATCGAGTCGCTGGCGGGAGTGTTCGCGGGCGCACACTCGCCGCCCGACCCGCCGCCGCCCGTGCCGCTGCCCGCGCCGCTCGTGAGACCTAATGCTGTGCTGCAAGCGTTCGCCTTACTCGAGTCAGTATATTCTACCGTTGCATACAACCCGGTGACCTTTATGACCTTTCTCAGTGGACCTGGTGAGCTTTCTCAGTGGACCTGGTGACCTTTCTCAGTGGACCTGGTGACCTTTCTCAGTGGACTTGGTGACCTTTCTCAGTGAACCTGAAGGTTTTAGCAAAGTTTAGGTTGCAATGGTCTGGTCGCGTTACTAGCTCATCTTGCTGCACTCCAGATCATTCTATAAACGTTCACGATCCTGTGTAAGTTTGAGGGTATCAGAAGATGCAAGTTGCAGGCATTGTCGGGCCGCATCGAGTCACTAGCGACCTAGTCTCAGTGGACCTGGTGACCGTTCTCAGTGCCCTTGGTGATCTTTCGCAATGGACCTGGTGACATTTTTTGGTGAACCTGGATATGCAAATATCTCCTTTTTCTCAGTAGGACTGGTGACTTTTCTCAGTGAACTTGGTGAATTTTCTTCGTAAACTTTGTGACCTTTCTCTAAACACATAGGTACTAACCTTTTACCATCAGTAGACCTAGCTGTATATTGTTGGGAATCTAAAGAATCGATACCCAATCTAATAGCCCATCGTATCTTTTAGATCAGGGGTCAGCAACCTTTTGAGTCAGAAGAGCCAAAAATTACAATTTACAAAATTTCAAAGTTTTATAGAGCCACAATTTTTTTTCTTGCCAACAATAATCCTTAATGCCAACAATAATACCTACTGTACTATGAGTATCGTATATAAAACTCTATGCACGCGTTATACCTACCTAATCATCCCATAATTTACTTGTTTCAACTGTATAAATGTACTTTTTCGCTACCTTTGGAGGCTTGTTAATGGCTCGATAATCGAAATGGCGCCTAATCCTAATTTATCGATTCAGAACGTATTTTTTAATGATTTTTTTAAATAAATAATATTTGCGTATGGAACTAAAGTGCCGCAGCTTCACATCCATAGAGCCGCATGTGGCCGACCCCTGTTTTAGATGATTGAATAGGCCAGTCAACAGTAGAGGAAAGTCACCAAATATGGAATAGTATCCTAATATGGAATACCTTCATTTCTCTAAGACTTTAAGTATGAAACGCAACACTCGACCATCTTCTGTTTCATTCGGTTTACTAACTATCGCACCCACACCATCGAGTCAGTTGCGCGAATGCTTCACGTGTTGCAGGCGTGTTTTGTTTTGTTGTCGTGCAGAAAATTTTAAAGGTAAGTAATAAACGAGTATTACCAGCTGTTATGTTTGTTTACATAAGTGTTATACTATTTAGTATATCGCTATTATGTTTATTTCACCATTTTGTGATCTTTTGTCATTAAAATATTGTGACTATAAAAAATATTTAGAAGAGTTTGAACTAGTATAAAAATCCAAATATGGACAGTCGTCGGTGTCTAATTATGGAATATTACATAATTAGGTTTTAAGATTTCATATGATACATACTTGCTATTATTAAATATGTGTAATGTTTGTTTTTAGAATGTCCGGTTCACAATCAAACAAACGAAAAACCTCGGATGAAGATAAAATGGCACAAGCCAAATAGCTCTGGGCACATTATGATTGTGCTGGTCCAGAGTTTGATACTTGGATCTGTGAATTTTGCAAGGAATTATGTAACTTCTTTCATTGATCACAATGTATTATATTTATTTAATTGATCTCAAAGATATTAAAGTCAATTTTTGTTATTGTTATGTTGATTTATGCTTATATTCCATATATGGATACCTATTCCATATTTGGTTACTCATTTGTGATTTTATTTTTTGTTTTAGATTTTAATTTGATAACTAATATATTTGATTAAAAGCTGTTAATTACTACATATAAATGTATGACTGATTAGTAAAAACATTAAACTGATTTAATTTATATGAAGTTTTTTTTTTATATCCCAAAAACAAAATGGTATTCCATATTTGGTGACTTTCCTCTAGTCTTCAGGAGTCCTTTAACAGAGAGACCGTAAAAGGCTCTATCATTCTCGCGAATTTGTGTTTCACAATCTACCAGTAGTAGCTTGCCACAATATCATAAAAAACTTGTAATCAAACACCATACACAGTTGCGACAGCTGTACTTGAGGGCTTCTAAAAGCCTATATCGCTTGAAGCGAGATTTGAGCACTTGGCTATGTCTGCCTTTTTGCTCTGACCCAAGACTGGCTTCAAGCGACGAATTCTTTTCTTAATATTCCTGAATTACGGGGACGTGTGACGATCTATCTACCTAGATATATTCTAATTAATTGTGTATTTTTCTTTAGGAAAAGCCTGCTTTTCACGCAAATGTCAACTCTCTGTAACGTGATAGCGCGAGTACTGATCGCAGCGGTCATGTCGCTGATCACCGGGACTATCTTCTGGGACCTGCCTGCCACTGATGCCAAGGTAAATTGCACTTTATTTACAAAATCATAAAGCAGCTATTCATATTGCCGCACTAATGTTACAAGTCCTGAAGTTAACGGTTATAAGTGTATATTTTGCGGAACCAAAACTATTATAAAAAAACATTTTGTGCCGTTTCTGTCAGTTCTATAGTTCGTAGCGCATGCAAAGTTCATTTTACGGGACTTGATCTGTTTTTATTACCCGACTACGGCGAAGCAAAAAAGAGAGTTATGATTTCAACGCCATGTTTATGTATGTCTCTATGTATGTTTTTTGAACTGCTCATTGGCTTAGTCGGGTGGCGTTCGCCTTCGAAGCAGGTTATATATCGGGTTCGATTCCTAGCGGGAACACTAGTTTTCTCCCCAAGGAAAATTTGTGTTCCTGGTTCTGGTTGTGATTGTGTATGTGATGTGAATGTTTCCGGCACCCACGACACAAGTCATCGAACTGAGTGTGGGGCTGTGAATGTGAAAGCGGTTGCTTAAATATTTTTTTTTTATTCCTTTTGTATTTTGTATAATTCTCCAAAACCTTTCACAGGTTAATGTGTAATAATGGTGGATTATTAACCGTTAACACTTAGTAAGCGTATAATAGTGGAAGCAAATCGCTTCGTGCGTATATTTAGGATGAATGTTGTTTTCCAGTTGACACAGAACGACCGCGTGGGCTTCCACTACTCCGTGACGTGCGTGACGGTGTGGCCCGTGCTGCTGTGGCTCTCCTCCAGGGAGGCTGCGTCCTCGCGCCGACACGTCGAGAGAGATGTGGCTGTCGGACTTTACTCTAGGACTGTCTTTATATTGTTCGATGTAAGTGTCTAAGTGTCTTGTTCTTTCTTCCACTCAAAAAAACCTCGAAACTTCACGAAATAGCTTGCCCGTTTGGCTTAATTGGGTAGCCTTCTTACTAGGGGTATCGGTTTCGATTCCCAGCGGGAACACAGGTTTTCTCCCCAAGGAAAATTTGTGTTTCTGTTTGTGATTGGATGTGCTATGTGACCGGCACCCACGACACAAGTCATAGAACTGAGTGTTGGGCTGAGAGTGAGAAAGCGTTTATGTTAAACATTATTTAGTATTGTAATATATATATTGTAATAAAATAATTCATTTTAACACGCTTCTATTAGTTTGGTATGTATGTATGTAACGGAATCTTTGAACTTGTCTGATTAAATTGAAACTTTACACACTTATCTAGTACCGACGACAATATAATAACTGAAATAGTTAGTCCCATTATCCTTACCAGGATCTTCAGGATTAGCGATAATTATATATTTTTTTAATTATTACATTTGTGTGTTGGCAGCAATTCGTAGAGTTGTGGTCGGCGGTGCTGACTTGGCTGGCGTACTTGGTGCCAAGCTACGCCATGTCCGGACTTTACGCGCAAGCTGCAGCCTCCTTCGACGGATTCTACATATATATAGGTATGTACTTTATAATAGGTAAATAAAGAAACATACAGGCTTCGCCTAGTCTGGAACCCATTCCTAATCTATATAAATAAAACAAATTATTTAGTTACACCATATAACTCAAAAAGAGCTGAACTGATTTTTAAGATCTCTTGAAAAAAATTGTTTTACTCAACGGTTTTTTTTGGTAATATTTCTAGAACGGATTGTCTTTTAAGTTACGCGGGTGAAACCGCGGGGACTACTAGTTTTACATAAATTATTCATACTCGCACACTTCAACTATACAAATTTCACTAATATTATTTAGTTCTCAAATTGATGTTTGTTAAAATTTCTATAATCTTAAGTGAACTCTAGAATATTATAATTTTTGCAATTATCATTTATGTATCGCATAACTTGTGTATGTTAAAAATAAAAGGTTCCAAATTTTGAATTAGTCTTAGTGAAAACGTAAAAAACATATTTCAGACATTTCGAAATATACGCGAGGTCTTCAGCTCGGAGCAACTAGAGTTATATTAGGTCAAGAATTCTATTTGTATTATTTGAAGAGATTCTTTAATTTTACTATCTCTTTCCAGCTTACATGCTCCTCTACCTAATAGCGATCCAAATGCTCTGCCGAGCGATGATCTTCATCGTCCCCCTGGAGAAAACCTCCGCCATACTGTCCGGGCTGCTCCTCCTGATATGTACCCTGGCGAACGGGGTCACAGTTCACTTGCTGGACTTGCCAGGGTACGTCCGTTGGGTGGAAGAAGTGTCGCCATCACGATGGACGGTTCCAGCTGTTTTGGGGAGGGAGCTGTCTGAAACGGCGCTGCGGAGTATTGCCAGCAAGGATCGACAATGTACCAACAAGCAGGTACGTATTTCTAAGTATTAAACTAATGTGAATTATCCATTTACGGTTGATTTATCTCCAATTCGTTCGAAACGATATGCTTCTACGTTCATCATTCGTACGGCGAAGGAGTGGAACTCATTGTTCGCGTCTTTGTTTCCTTTACGGTATAATCTGGGAGTCTTCAAGTCTAGTGTGAATAGGTATATATCTTCTATATTATTCTTATAGGAAAGCATGGTATCTGCGACCGCATCTTCTGCAGTTAGTTGGCGGAAAGGGGGTTTGTCCAATCATAGCAGACTTTAGGTTTGAAATTTTATACGTGAGGTGCGTTATAAATAGCAGTCAGTCTGGTTTTGGCAGCCAAGGATTTAAGACGTTCTGATGAAGAGTGTAGTCAGTTATCATCAATTGTATGTAGCCTAGTAAGATAAAAGTGTAAAATGCGTCCTGGCATTATTTATATCACTAATTTCGAAGAATAATCGACGCTATTCTGTTGTCCACAGAGACCTTACCAAGACATAATCGTCCAATGCCCGCCACCAAACGGCACTCAAGTCCTCTCCAACTATGAGTACCTGACCTCGGACCACATCTGGCAGTGGACGGACGAGAGTTTCCTAGTAGCACTTGCTGTTTTCTACGGCGTCTGCGCCTTACTGGCCATCCTGGCTTTTGTAGCCGACTGTACCAAGTATGCGAAACGGAAGGAAATGAAGGCGGTGAAGGGGCATAAGGTTACTGCCAGCTCGCCTTGAGGATGGATAACAGGGTATTGGAGAGTTTCATAAGATTAATGTAATGAACATAGTATATGAAAGAATTTACTTACCCTTCCAGTTATGGTTTTTCTAAGGCCATTTAGTTCACAATGACTGTAGTTAATCACTAATTATATTTAAAACATAAAAATTGACTTTTTAAATCTATACTAATGTTTTTTGGCGTGGCTTAGGGATTCACGCCACTCTAAAACTGCTATTTAAGCAAGCTCGAGCTCGTAGTTATATTCTAAATTAAGAGTGTCGAATGCTTGATTCTTTTAAACGGTCGCGCAGTTTTATATAACAGAATATATACTAACAACCGTGCGAAAAGTGCTGCTATATCAGATCCACATTCTTTCTAAAATGTTTTTGGACAATAATCTTTCACACTAGCCGAAAAGACTCCAACATAAGGGTGGAGATGGTGCTTATTATTATTACTTTGTTTCATTTAATCAACTTATTAAGATCGCGTAATGAATGTACAAAATTGTCATAATAATTAGTTATAAATAAATGTAGAAATAAGTAGATGTTATAATTAAGGCAATTTTCAAGGCTGACTGATTGTCTTCCGTCCATGATAAATAATTTAAAAAGCTATATTATTTCTTATAAATTCTAATATAACTGCACTGTAATCAAACACAACTATTGACATAAGTATTAATTATAAATATTAACAGTTATTGTAATATAAACAAAACGTATTGTCTACCATCTATTTCTATTATTAAAAAATCTTTTTCATGAAAATTTGAGCTTTACTCAAATATTTATATACTTTCACTTTATAATAAATTTCATGCATCATGCTACGGTTTGTAGAAACTTTATATACTAAACGGTTTATTTTATCAGATTTTGTAAATATATAAATTAGGTATATAGTCGTATATTATTATATATTATAATATGTATTTGTTACTTTTAAGTGAATTACTCAATTTTCAAACTCGAATTACTCACACAGTTCAAAATGTTCGATTAGTAGGACTTAATATGTTCAACTAATAGAGGAATGCGCCACCGAACTTAATAATAATTATCTATCTTTTTTTCTTATTTCTCGATTTACTGTCATGAATTGTTATCGAAGTGTGTTCATATAGAAGTAAATTGTCTTTTTAATCTGATCATATATATTTTGATTTAGTTCTGGAATTATTGAATGGATTATTTATAATTATCAACAAAATTACACATTGATAACAAATAAAAAAAACTAACAAAAGAAACTGCTTAAGTTTTCTTGTATAATTATTTGCTGCCATATCGTGGCATACATAAATAGAATAAGCGAATGTAAAACCTATCCTATTTGCTTTTCTGATATAATGACACTAATATTGGATGTCCTTTCGTGTGTACGCATATTAAAAACGGGGTATCACTTTTAATATCTTTGTATCTCTGTAATAGTTTGGATGAATTTGGTAGGTGACGAAGCCGCGGGGCTCAGTTAGTTTCGATTATAAATAATTTAGAAAAAAATAATATAATTAAGTAAGTATTAAAGTGGAGCCATATCACTTAACTATAGTTAATTGTAAGTTACCCTAGCTTACGGAATATAATAATAGAAATGAAAATAAATAATCATAATGATTTAAGGTCGTTTTATTTCATGATTGCAACATTTAATAGACAAAAACAATTATAAATTATTCATATAAAATATTTTGAACATATTGCACCGATTTTTTACAAAAATACATATACTCACAGAGTATGAAATAACTAGTATACTTGCATAATACAAAAAATGTATAAAAATAATACTGTGAACATAACATTATCCAAAACAAAATGTTTTAAGGCAACTCGATGATTGGACGGACTACGATAGTCAAAGCTCAGATATCTAGCGAAACTTAAGACTTAGATTTTTAGAACTTAGATGTAAGATTTGGAAACAATGGAGGAACATTTTCATAAAACTTCGATACCTCCATCTAGTGGGTATTTGTACATCTGGAAACTTGACAGGTAGACTTTACTGTTACATTACTGTATTTAGGGCATTATTTGTACTGTAAACATTACTGGGATCTAAATGAATGCAGGAGGACTTACAGGGTTGATCCGATACAATGGAAGAAATAGAAATACACCAGACGTATAGACACGACATTACTCGACTTTGCTTGTGGCTTTAAAGCTGGACAACTTTCCCTATATTTTATTGTATCCTTAAGTTTGAAATGCATATATTTGAGTATTTAAACATACCTAGGCTTGGCAGTTATAAAGTCTTCACGGAGCAAACAACAAGTATACAACATACGTTTGTTTTAAAGCTTTTTTAAATCTTTCGCAATATTTTGTGCTTATACTTTACAATACAATTTTTAAACTTTCTTATCAATTTTTCTACATTCTTTATGAAACAATTCATGGTACCTTTTACAAATTTCGCATACGCACGGAGTGATCTGAGGTTTGTAGATCTTCTTGAATTTCTGCTGCAACCTGTTCCTTGAGATTTCTTGTTCGATATATCGACTTTCTAGAAGTACCTTTTTTATCTTTTCTTCGGTGGGTGAAAATAGTTTTTCAGTATCCGTGGACCTAAAAAGAAAGAAAATATAACCGTTAACACAAGTTCTAAGCCTGAGGGAAAGGCATTAACAGTTCAACACATTGTGGAATATTTGAACGCACTCCAAGTAAAAAAAAATCGGAGATTGACGATAGATCCACCACCTCAATTGCAATAGTGAGATAAGGTATACAGCTTTCGTCAATTTGAACTTTATCTTTACTTCTGCTAGAAACAACAATGCACTCCCAATAGTAAATAGTTAACCTTATCGTCGAGTTTGATTCAACGCTGTAGTTTTTGCTTTTCATCCACATGCCATCATCAATTTTAGCGTTGTAAACGTTGTACGTAACGCGCGGTCGAGAGGCACTGAGCAAATGTCGCCTGGGGAAGCCGCGGTGTTGGGAGGAGGCGACACTGAGGAAGGAGGGATAAGTTTTTGTTTTACTTCATGTCTATGTCACGTAAGATAACACACACTTCTGTATCTGAATTATCCTGAATGCTGTATATCCATAATAATTAGATCCTGTTTAGGATTATGGAGGTTATAAACATAAACGCTTTCACACTCACAGCACACTAAGTTCGATGCCTTGTGTCGTGGGTGGTGGCGGAAACACTCGTATCACACACACAATCACAAGCAGAACCAGATACACAAATTTTCCGTCGGGAATCGAACTCGATACTCGATATGATTAGAATGCTAACGTTCGCCCAACTAAGACACAGGGCAGCACGCGGCGCTGCGCACAGGGGGGAGGCTGGCACGGCGTCGCCGCGCACGGGGGAGGCTGGTACACGGGCGAGCGAGACCGAGGCCATTTTTGTCTCTCGCTCTCATCGATATTGGGTCTTTTATCACTGCAAGAAGACAATCTAGCGAGCGGAAGCATACACTGCGTGGAATAATTTACATTTCATAAATACATCATGTATAACAGTATAACCTCTATAATCATAAACGGGTTATTTAATTGTCCAGGTAGGCAAGCAAAGGATTGGCAATCAGTATAGAGAAAATATTGACTAGACTTATAAAAACTAAAGTTCAAAAATTAAAAAAATTTCTATGTAGAGGCTAAACGAGAGCGGCTGTTACTTATTTGGTAAGTGGAAAAAAGGCTTAGTCCTAATATAGTCAGATCCCTGTTTAAAATCTACCTTATTTAATAGAATACGCGTGAATCTCTCAACATATATATTAATAAAATGGAGGTAACATGTTCGTACGTCTCAATTCTATCATCCTCTGGATCGTCCTTATCTTTGAATGCGTTGTGTTCAGCTTCTACGTTGCACACAGTATGACGCCGGTAAAAAGCGCGAGGGGCGCTAAAGGCACGGCCAGGGGAGCGATGACAACGGGTGGTAAAGCTAGGGAGGCAAATGTTTAGGCTGGTAAGGGTTAAAGAAACAAATGTTTTTTTAAAGAAATACGTACATGATTCAAAAGTATCCAATATACAAACTATTACTACTGATGACATGACATTTTTTTAAATCAAAACTAATGAACTTGTAGATATTTATAAATTACAATGCGAGATGGTGATTTGCGATGGGATAGTAAGGGTTTAGTTGTCTTAAGGCTGGTCTTAAGGTAGACTACACCAGACTTGTCAAAAAATTACTGGGTAGTCAATTCTGTAAGAAGTTATTGTAACTAATTTAAGTTTAAATTTTGCAAACATCGCGACGTAGGTAACCTTTGTGTTCATTTCCACTGGGTTGCTAAACAAGAGCGAACCGAAAAAACTACCTTCCGTCTTTTATAAAATATAACAAACTATATACATTTTTATTGTAATGGTAATTAATAAAATTTCATTTCAACAAATGCAAGAGTATCGCAATGATTAAAATAGAATGGCTGTAAGAGATTGCTTTATGTGATAAGGCCGCCCATTGTACAACAATTATTATATTTAGTTTTTATTTTCATGTTACTTAACTATTTTATAGTATTGTAATGGCTTAAGTCATGACTGGTCCAAAATGTCGACCTAGTTCGAGCATATTCGATGCTCTTCCTCGGGATAAGTTTACGCTGCGGAATCACGAAGTAAATACTATGGACGTAGCTCGCAGCGAGCGTCGCGTCGCTGTGCGAACGTCAGGGTTCAACGTTCGCTACCCGGCGGATACTTGGACGTTGCAACGGCGACTTTGAGAATTTCCGACTTTACCCGAACCATAACTAAATAGTCACTTACATTGACATTGTTCTTTTTTTATTATTTTTTATTCTCGATAGGAAAGCATTTGACCACTTAAATTTCTACAAAACACAGCTCATTCGCAATCTTGAAATTTGAGTTACGATAAATCTTGATAGGCTCAAGTACTTTCCGGAGCATGAAAAACATGGCACTGCCAGTACAGCTTTATCAAATCTGATGAAGTGTTATATGCTCATAAGACGAACACGTTCTGCGAGAGCGGGATTTGAGCAGTCTGTGTTCTTTATGCTTTTAATATGTTTGAATCGGCTCAATATGGCTACTACAGTTTAGATATTGTGACCGTTTCAGCGTAGATCACTTGTGGGTTCACTAGCCAGGAACAGTGCTGCCAACTACGTCCATCATTTTAAAGTTACGTGCTCGATTTCGGTTTTTACATATTGGCCGTCACATAATTTAAGAGCTCGATTAATTAGAGATCATGGTACAGAGGATAGACGAGCAGGATAGTGATGTGAGTTCATTTTGAGGTATCGGTCTATGTCCATTGATTTTCTATGCACCATACGTAGACTGTCATCAAGTATCTGGAAAACGCGCACATCTAAGGCAACACACCGTCCGACAGCAAACCTCTCTTTTATTCCACCGTGATGTTTCGGTATTGACCATTAAGGTGATCCGTAATCTCCGCCATGTCATCCATGCCGACAACCGCGAAAATATCATGTTATCCCACTTCCACACAAAGCATCCATTGCACTGTTAGACAGAGCTCCGTCCACGCAATGTATTTTATATGTAAGACCGAGTATCGGATACTAATAGATTTGACTAAAATTCCTCGTAGTATAGTTGCTAAATGTTTAGACAACATTTGGGTACTCGTACATTGGGGCGTGCGTCGTCGAGCCTTATTTAAACATCTCATCCCGAGGAGGAGCATCGGACTCATGCGAGAAACCTAGGTATACAATTTTAATGGAACGGGGGGAGTCAAAGCAGTCTCAATAATTTAATAATGTTCATTCTGAAAACATAACGAAAATACAAAATAAAAGTAACTACGATATAATCTATGACTCGGCAGAATTAGAATTACGGAGGAGACATGCGCGGACACGTCGGCATATTCGAGTACATCTGAGAAGGCGGCTCGAGGTTGGAGATGGGGCACACGGGGTAGCGGCAGGGGCGGCGGGGGGAGTGCTGCGCGCGGCGCCGCGCACAGGGGGGAGGCTGGCACGGCGTCGCCGCGCACGGGGGAGGCTGGTACACGGGCGAGCGAGACCGAGGCCATTTTTGTCTCTCGCTCTCATCGATATTGGGTCTTTTATCACTGGAAGAAGACAATCTAGCGAGCGCAAGCATAAACTGCGTGGAATAATTAACATTAAGTCCGTGATTGTCATCGATGGCCGAGCGTTGCGGGCGGGCAGTTTGAGGGGAGGAGCTAAAAAGACGCGTAAGGAATGTGGGATTTTGAAATAGATTGTCGATGGTCACTGACCATGTTTTTTCTCCTTAATGGCTCGACCGAGAAATTAACATGTTCATTAAGTATTCAATTTTTTCTTGACACTTACGGTGGACATTCGCAGAAGACTTTCGAGGTTTTTTTCATGCAGGGACTGCAACAAAAGTGTCACTGTAGTCGGTCTACATACTTATGTAAATACATAACTACCTACGTAAATATATATAAAGAGTAGTCATTAACTTTCATGGGTGCCTCTTTGGGGCCCATGTGAATAAACGATTTTGATTTGATTTAATTTGACTAACATCCTTATTGTTTTGAAAAGCACAATGTCCCGCGTAATAAAGTGAGTACGCTTGTGTGTGACAAAGTACACATTATATACTAGTAATTAAACAGATAGTGGTAACAAGCAGAATCAACTTGACGAGATAGCTATATTTTTTGTTTTCTGTATTTTTTACGACATGACAGTGTTGCGCAGGGCAATTATCCAACGATGTAATTTTTTGAAGTAAAAATACTTCTTTGGGCGTGTTGAGCACTTTTTGGGTGACCAAAATCGACGATACAATTTACGAGTTACTTAGTTTTCACTTCTATCGGCAGTCCCTAAAGACTGCCCCGCATGTTATTTTTTATCTAATTGAGAGACGTGGCGAGCAAATCACTGATAGTAACGTCACCCTTGCCATTACATTTCAGTACCACACAAAGTTTTGGATTGACATAGATCAAAATCCTTTGCGGCATAGCACTTTGCTCATCGCCCCGATATATTAGATGTTAAATCTCTTTAATCCCTGTAATTAAACTTTGATACATTGCCCTTCGATCCGGAATACAGTATGGCTTGGTAGTTGAATGTCTGGCGATGGTGTGGTACTGAGCCTAAGCGGACTCTGCAAAAGAGTCCTATCCCCTTACAAGTCCTACACCAGTAAAGTATTATTTATAGTCTTCTAAATCTGTAAAGACGTTTAGGAGTGGCGTAGAAGTGCCTATAAATTATAATATATTTTAAATATCTTTAAAGTCGGTTATAAACGTTACTATACTTTGTTAATAACGAATTCGGCAGTAAAATGTACAGCAATGTTTTTTACAATGGAGTACTTACGATGTCTCGTTACAGGCGTAATTATCAGTCTTCCGGGAGGGCCTGCAACAAAAGTGCGAAGGTCAACACCCAGGAGTATGATCTAGGATGTTAACTAAGAAAGCCATATTGAGTCAATCTAATCTAGGATGTTGACTTACAAGACTATAATGAGTCAATCTAATATAGGATGTTGTCTTAAAAGACTATAATGAGTCAATGTAATCTAGGATGTTGACTTACAAGACTATAATGAGTCAATCTAATCTAGGATGTTGTCTTAAAAGACTATAATGAGTCAATGTAATCTAGGGTGTTGACTTACAAGACTATAATGAGTCAATCTAATCTAGGATGTTGTCTTAAAAGACTATAATGAGTCAATGTAATCTAGGATGTTGACTTACAAGACTATAATGAGTCAATCTAATCTAGGATGTTGACTTACAAGACTATAATGAGTCAATCTAATCTAGGATGTTGACTTACAAAGACTTATAATAAGTCAATCTAACCCTAAGATGTTGACTTGCAAATACTATATTGAGTCAATCTGAACTAGGATGTTGACTTTTACTACAAAATTAAGTGAATCGGGTTTAGGACATTGACTTACAGAACCATAACGCTTACAGAACCATAACGAATCAATTTGGTCTAGGATGTTGACTTAGAAGACTACATATTGGATCCATCTAATCTTGGATGAATATTTCACTTCGTAACATAAAATATTTGAAGTTTATCACATTAGGTTAGAGTCTAGGTAGATGACTTACATGACTGTAAGTCTATCTACTAAAATGATTTGTAACTAACATTTTGCGTTAATCATAGTAGGTACTTACTTGGAACAATCGCAAGTCACTTTTTCAGATTTCTTCGAGGGGCTAGAAAAAAGAATGCGATTTTGGTCACGAAAGTCAACATCTCGGTAAATAGATATGGACTTTTTCCACATCAAATATTCACAAATGTGCAGTGACTATGTTGGCGTTTCTTCACACGTTATATTTATAAAGCACACAAAAAAAAAACCAAATATATTAATTTGTTAGAGCATGGTAAATAATTAATAGTAGGTAATAGAACATAGTATTGGTTCCACATACTCTACCACATCCGGTTTACAACGAATATATCTGCAAAAACTCAGACATGACGATTCTCTAGTTATGAGGTTGCACAATGGTCTGGTGTTTTATGGACGCGTGTTCGATTCCCGCACCAAGTGGAAATTTTTCGTGACTTATTAATGAACTTAGAAATCGTCTACTTCAAAAATAATCACTCCGCCAAGATTTTTATATATTTTTATATTTACCTTCAAATCTTTTCCAAATTTTGTGAGAGGATGTATTATACAGTAGATTATATATGATAATGAGTTACATGGACATCTATTATTGGGTGGTGTAAAAATAACAGCGACCATTTCAATCATAAAAGCAGGAAATCTGATTTTCTGCTAGAGGCAGAGCGCTAGCACTGAACCATTAGTGTCGGGAACGTCATCCACACTGGAAGTAGTGAGTAGGTACTCACCTGCGGCACCGGCAGTACACATCCGGTTCTTTGAGGAAGCTGGAGACGGATCGTGAGGATTCAGACCGCGCGCGGGGCTCCGATGACGGCCGTCGCCCTTCGCTGAAGCATTTGTGTCTGTAAGGAAATAATTGGTGAATTTCCAATGCAATGCATTTTTGCAAGCTTTTATTTAGATTGCACTGTATGTATGTATGTTTGTTCGGGTGGAATTTTGCAACTCAATTATGAAGCAGATAATATCTTCAACCGATTGAGCTGAAATTTTGTATTCACGTTTATTTTGGATGACAATGCATGGTTAGCCGTGTGACTTCATTCTAATTCCAACATGGCGGACAAGTAATTTTTAATGTACTCCTACAATATGGGTATCAAATGAAAGGGCTTGATGAGAATAACTCGAAAAATAAGTGACGTCACTTTAAATTCAATATGGCAGTCTTTTAAAAGGAAATAAGCTTTCTTTATCAACTTTAAACTTTCAAGGAAATAAGCTTTCTATACCTGTGGTACTGCGGAGTATGGCACACTTGCCGCTGTCGGATACCGTCGCTATCGTTTGGCGGGCAGTGACAGACGGAACCTTTATCTAGCACGGGTGGGTGGCAATCACTGTGCCATACCTCATCGATTCGCACCTTAGTCGTTATCTCGATCTTTGGAGATAGGATGCCCTGGGTAGACGGAGATATTCAAATTAAACTCAATAATCAGGAAATATATTAAACATGTTTTGAAGCCGTGATGACGCTATCATAGTAACGGAGCGTCTGTTAATTACGTGAGGCGTTTAGAGGGAGGGTCGAGCCGAACCCAACTCTGAGATTGGGTTAGGTTCGGTTCGACCTAACCTCGTGGTGGGGTGACGTCACGCCTCAGTAAAAAGTGTACTGAGGAATGACGTTACGCGGAATTTTAACGTACCTACTATATCTTCTTCATTTTTTGTTTAATTGACTAAAGAAAAAAAAATGAACTAAATAGAATTTTTTAGGCATCCCTTTACTAAAAATAATGTTCCCGCAGGCTATCTTTGAGAGCCAATAATTCTAGGCGTGGTTACTATCTTCGACAACTTCCGATCAAACGCTAGCCTATCAAAGATAAAAAAAATTAAAATAAATATCTTACGGGAAAATCTTTAGCCCTTCTCATGAGTAGGTCCACCCCATCATTGGAGCACATATTAGGTGGGAACAGCACATCATTTAAAGCTCCAAGGTACTGCGCTAGTAAAGTGCAGTTACCACTGACGCAGTCTGCGGACCATTGCACCAGCTCGCAGTATATAGTTTCTTCTTCTGCAATAGTATATTTTGGATTTATGAAGCAAAAAGTTATGATCTTAGTACCATATTTATGTGATGTTAATTTGTTCCTGATCCTTCACAGCGTCCAATCAATAAGCTGTTTGTAAAATATAAGGTATCATTTAATTTGTTTAAATTCTAAAGGTGTCATTGGCTAGTATTCTATAAATAATCAAAGGTTAGAATTTATTTGCTTATAAAGATGTGATTAACTTCTTATTTAATCTTATGAGAGGTCTTATTAACGAAAAAGTGTAAAATATAATAACTAAGATCAGTTTTAATACAGTTGGGCTTTTTGAATTCTTAGTACATTGACTTGTCAAAGCAATTTTTTAATATTTAAGTATAGGTACTCTTATTGATAGTTTTGAGAATATGTTTATAGATCATTAAACGCAAGCAAAGCTTAAAAAACCGACTTCACCGTTTTATCTTCGGAACCTTGATCAGATTTAATGTACTAGACACGCATCATTGATGATAACTTAAAAACAAGAGATCAGTTCTTGGTCAAATTTCAATGGGACTACATAAAAAGAACCAGCTTTCATATAAAACACAACGAAAGAAGTTATGAGGTAACTTTTGTAGTCCACAGAATACGCATTATTGGTGATATTTTAAGAACTACTGATATAATCTTGATCAAATTTAAATGGGACCAATTGGAAAGCAACATCAATCAAGCAAAATAAACTTTTCAAAATCTTTTCACGTGGACAGAAGTTATGAGGTAACACAAATAAAAAAGTACAGTCGACTTGAGTACCTCTTCCTTTTTTGTGAAGTCGGTAAATAAATGGGTGCCTATTCTTTCTTTAAAAAAGTGTATTAACCACATATGGTGATTTTTAGGAACAACAAACATTAACATTATCCATTGATATTAACAATACAAAACAATTTTATTATTACCTTATTAGTATTTTTTTATTATTTTATTATAATTATTTTATAAATTTTGTTAGTTATGTGAATAATTTTAATACTTTTCATGTCACTTTTATCTTTTTTAAATGTAACACATATTGTTATCAATAAATTACTATGCTTGTAACTATGAGAGTACGAAAACACACATTATTGAAATGTATGTACTATGGGCAATCTCTTTCAGTCAACTTTTTTTAGACAGTTAAAATTTACTTACTCAACAAACAGAACATATTGTTCACAGCACATGATTCCTGAAACCTTTTCCTAAAGTAGAATATATCCTTAAACGTGAGTGGGAACATTGGAGGCAGGAGGCAGGTTTGGTAGTTAGTTCCTAGCGCAAATACTGTGAGTGACACTCTGCCATTCTGGCAAAGCCAGACCCCTGGACATGACACCTGGAAATGACCATGCAGTTTATCTTACTTCCTACTAATATAATAAATGCGAAAGTTTATGTGTGTGCTTATTTTTTACATATATCTCCTGAACAAACTGATTTTGATGAAATTTAAAATGTAGATAGTTAAGGTTCCGAGATAACAAATAGGCTACTAGTTAAGAATAATATAACTTTTGAACATATAAAGTTTAGTATATGTTTTTTAATGTGTGATAGGGAAGCACTATCCCACCTGATGGAAAGTGTTGCGACCGAAGCTGTTGCTTGCCTAGAAGATATCTAGAACTATCTAGAACTCCCATATTATACCATTCAGGGAATGAGGGTAGAATCGAAAATATTCGAGGGAACTGGAGGTAACCCATAAAAGGTTAACGTTTGACAGTTTGTCTTATTGTTAGATGGTAAAAAGAGCATGTAAGTTGAAGAGAGAGTTGGTGCTTGAGAAGCTATGGCATATTTTTATTTTGAGGACAGAATATGGTAGCTAGAACTGCATATATGAAAGTTACTCTATAACTATAGGTGGCTATTAGCTAGTTAGCAATGCGTACATTAGAAAATCCCCTACCACCAAGGAAATTGGAATAATTAATTGGTAAAATAGTCTTTACATACCCGTAAAACATCAATTTCTACAGTTAACTCTATGATTTTCGGCATGATCGTGAGTTTAATACATACAAACACTTTTTCGTATATTTTTCTGACAAAACATGATATCAGAATTTTATTCAGCTATACATTTTCAATTTTTCATTGAATTTCTCAAGTGCAATGTTTACATTTTGGTCTGAGTGACTTTCATGCTTTAATTTAGTTAAATAACGTCAATGTGCTATTGGCCACACATGTGCTGAAAATATTTTTTTAACCAATCATGGAGTCCCAAAGATACATCTATCCAATCAAAGACATGGTTCCTTAGTTCACAGTTTACCGTGATTGCCATGGCAACAAGGACGGTTTATAATAGCTATGTTCCACTAAATATCAAAAAAGATTACGTATATCATACACGCGGGAAGCTCTCCCAGTTTTGGTTCAGAAACAGCTTATTATTCATTATTAAAATTAAATTTACTGACGTACGTCGGTCGAATCCATTCAAAAAAGGTTTTACATCGCGTGTTTAATTTGGCGTGACCTTAAAGAGACATACAGGCCATACAGCAGGAAGGATCGTGATGATCATAGAAAATAATATACTCTACCCAGTGATAACGGACGGCCTATTAATGGCCAAGCCTTGCTTATTAACGAATGTTGCGATTGTGGCGGACGCTGAGGCTCGGTCAATATCTATCAAATAAATACCGGTACCGATTTGTCATTGCCAATGTCAAGATTCTCTGAACTTGACGGTTTTCCGCCAATTTCATGCAAAGCAAGCATTTTATAAATATTATTCGGAACATATTGATTAGCTTAATTATCTTTGTAGTAGAGAACGAAAAGTGTTAGAATAATTTCCATCATGGCCAAGGTTCCTACAGTTGTGCATTGGTTTCGTCTAGATTTAAGAATTCACGATAATCTTGCCCTCCGTAACGCAATTAACGAAGTAGGTATTGCAGAGAATGAATGACCTTCCACATTATGCTCTGTAATTCCTTACAGGCTCTCATATAAGTGTTTATATATTTTCAGGCTGAAAATAGGGAGCATATCCTCAGACCTATATACTTCATTGACCCCGATATAAATGAAAAAGTTGGGAAAAACAGGCTCAGATTTCTGGTCCAAAGCCTTCACAATTTAGACTCTAACTTGCGTAAGCTCAACTCGCGCCTCTACATCATTCGAGGTAAAGCTGTCGAGCATTTACCCAAGCTTTTTGAGAAGTGGCAAGTGAAGTATCTATCCGCACAAGTAGATATTGACCCTGAGTATGTCCAGCAAGATGAGATGATTGAACAAGTTGCTAATGAAAAAGATATTTTTGTAAATCGCCGGGTCCAACACACGGTCTACGATGTCCATAGTGTGCTGAAGAAGAACAACGGTTCAGTTCCTCTCACATACCAGAAGTTCATGTCTCTAGTAAATGATGTGAAAGTCAAGGAATGTATAGAAATAACAAAGCCGATTTCAGACAAATGCAAGCCTTCAGACGAAGCATCGAAGGACTACGATGTTCCTACTTTAGATGAAGTGGGGCTGGATGAGTCAAATATGGGGCCTTCTAAATACCCTGGTGGAGAAACCGAAGGTCTTAAAAGACTTAATTTGTACATGGCTAAGAAGCAATGGGTTTGTAAGTTTGAAAAGCCAAACTCTTCACCGAATAGTATCGAACCTAGCACCACTGTATTGAGCCCATATCTAAGCCATGGCTGCTTATCAGCCAAGCTCTTCTATCACAATTTAAAAGAAATAGAAAGTGGTTCACCTCACACAATGCCACCTGTCTCGCTAATGGGACAACTAATGTGGAGGGAGTTTTACTACGTAGCGGGGGCTGGGACAGAAAACTTTGACAGAATGGTTGGGAATGCAGTATGCACTCAAATCCCATGGGGGAAGAATGATGAGCATCTCAAAGCTTGGGCGGAAGGTAGAACTGGTTATCCATTTGTGGATGCCATTATGCGCCAGTTGAAACAAGAAGGCTGGATACATCATCTCGCTCGACACATGGTTGCTTGCTTCCTCACCAGAGGAGACTTGTGGATATCCTGGGAAGAAGGTGCTAAAGTATTTGAGGACTACCTTCTTGATTACGACTGGTCTTTAAATGCTGGCAACTGGATGTGGCTCTCCGCCTCCGCCTTCTTCTATAAGTATTTTAGAGTGTATAGTCCAGTAGCTTTCGGTAAGAAGACTGATAAAGAAGGCTTGTTTATTAGGAAATATGTACCTGAACTGAAGAAGTACCCAAGTCAGTACATATACGAGCCATGGGATGCTCCTAAATCTGTTCAAACTGCCGCTGGTTGTATTATAGGCGTGGGATATCCTAAAAGGATTGTAGAACATCAGAAGGTATACAAAGATAATCTCCAAAAAATGTCTGCAGCTTATAAGCTTAACAAAGAGAAGAAGTCATTGAAGAGGCCTAGATCTTAAGCAGAACAAAAAATTTTCATCGCTGTTATAGTTTTTAAAATTTTTCATAATAATAGTTCTGATATGGAATTCTATAGATGCAGTGCATTACATCTTTAATTATCAACAGGTGTAAAGAACTTACCGACACTTCCTGACAGGAGATAATAGTCAGTACCTGGATGACCAAGCTTAGCTACGTTAAAAACATGGTTAAAGTGAAGTTTTCTAAAAATTTTATCTAGCTAGATTGATTTATTGCCCCTGAAACCTCCTGCATACAAAATTTCATGAAAATCGTTGGAGCCGTTTCCGAAATTCAGATTATATATGTACAAGAATTACTTGTTTAAAGGTTTTGATAAACAAATCTAGACCATCTCAAATTTTTCCCCTATTATGGGTCTCAACTGTTAAAGTCGCTAAACGACCCCCAGTGGTGGCAGTTTAGTGGTGGCCATTGAGACAAATGTTATTTGAAATGTTTCAATGTCTGCCACTGATGGCCGTTGGGACAAAAAATAATGCACTGATCTAACGGCCACCACTGGTGCTTGTTTTAGTGGTGGCCGTTGGGAGTATACCCATGTACTGCATTAGAATTTATTATTTGTTTTATGGTGTGAGAAACTAATTCCGACTGGTATATAGAAACAACCACTAATTGCAACTTCTATGCTGGATAGTCCACTATTTCTCCTAGGTGGAAAGTGAAGTAGCATGCCATAGGTAACTTTAAATTCTTTAACATTTCATAAACAAAAAATGGTTCAATATCGTCAAATTGCTTTAGCAATTCTAGTGGTTTACCATTACATTGTATTATAAAATAATAATTTAACTAAAAAGATCTGTTGAATAGTTGTAAACAAATACTATGTGTTTTCAACCGACTTCAAAGGAGGAGGTTCTCAATTATACTGTATTTTTTTTTTTTTCTTTTTGTTTGTCTATGTATGTTACGCGATAGCTCCGCCAATTATGAATCGATTTTGATGATTTTTTGTTTGGTAGATTATACTTCAGAGGTGGTCCCATATAAATTTTATCGAAATCGATCAAGCCAAAACCAAAATATAAGTAGTGAAGTCAGTTTTTTAAAGCCTTGCTTGCATTTAATAATACTTAAATAGGAATGGGCTGTTAGTGGAGTGGTATCTAATATCTGCTTTGTGAGTTTCAACCCCATGTTCCTTGCACAGTATCTATCAACCTACAAACAAATGGACCTCAGGTCTAACACTAACTTCATGAAATAAATGTACCGATTAACCTATCACAAATGTGGGTACATGTAGAAATAAACTAAAATAATTTAATTTATGTCTTATCTTTATTACTACACAGCTTACTTTTGCTTACAACAATTTATCAGCGTACGCAGATTCAACGGACAACGGCCGTACTATTCTCACCTTACGAAGATTTTACCGAGGCGGGATTGTTGGTATTTCGTTTAGTCGCCTATATGTTCCGTTGACACTTATATGAGTGTGGACCCGAAATCTATGTATGTGAGATCAAGATTCCATTCTGATAGCGCGTGGACACTTTCAGGTTTAAAACTTGACTTATTCTACCTCAATATTTTAATGCAATGAAATTGTGTCATTGTTATATACAATTTGTAAAGTTGTATGTATTAAATGTATTAAATAAGGTCTCTAATACTCTTAATTTGTTTTATTGGAATAAAAAATAATTGTAAATGCAAAATAATCCTGATTGCAAATCCATAGGACAATCTATGAAGCATACAAGCTTTTTTTTTATGCCCGATAGGCAAGCATTTGACCACAATCTCACCTGATGGAAAGTGATGATGCGTAGTTACTAGTCTTCTGGAGCGGAGCATAGAGAGGAGCGACGATGTGCCATTAACCAATAGAATCTATCAGGTGAGATGGCCAAATGCTTGCCTATCTGTAATAAGAAAAAAAAATTGCTCCGTTTCAGTGGACATGTGTTTGCTTATTAAAAGATACAAAAACAATTCGCAACTCCGCTCCGGGAGTTTTAGCGCGAAAGTGAAAAAATAACAATGTCGGATTTGTATTATTTTCCGTAACTTATGATTCTTCGAGTGTTAATGTGTAATAATGGTGGATGATTAACCGTTAATAGTTTGTGAACGTCCATTCGTGCAGACAAATAACATAAACGCTTTCACACTCACAGCCCCACACTAAGTTCGATGGGTGGCGAAAACATTCACATCACACACAACCAGAACCAGAAACACAAATTTTCCTTGGGGAGAAATCTTGTGTTCCTGCCGGGAATCGAACCCGATACCCATGCTCAGAAAGCGAACACGCACCCGACTAAGCTAACGAGCAGTTCAAATCGTACAAAACTGAAAAACATTAGTCGTTTTCGCACTCTTTTACCCATTGAACAACGCATTGAAGAAACTAGCGCGACCGAAACATAAACGCTTTCACACTCACAGCCCCACACTAAGTTCGATGACTTGTGTCGTGGGTGCCGAAAACATTCACATCACACACAACCAGAACCAGAAACACAACTTTTCCTTGGGGAGAAATCTTGGGTTCCCGCCGAGAATCGAACCCGATACCCCTGCTTAGAAAGCGAACACGCACCCGACTAAGCTAACGAGCAGTTCAAATCGTACAAAACTGAAAAACATTAGTCGTTTTCGCACTCTTTTACCCATTGACCAACGCATTGCAGAAACTAGCGCGACCGTGTTTGCTGCTCTGTGCCACTACCTAAATATGTTTTATTAATATTATTTTAATCTAATACCTTTAAACGAGAAATTTTTGTATGTTCTTTCTGTATTCTGAGATTATATGTATATATATACTAGCTGCGCCCCGCGGTTTCACCCGCGTTGATAATGATGAAAAGTGATGATGATGATGATGATGAAAAATAGATGTTGGCCGATTCTCATAGATACCGGATAAGCACAAAAAATTTCATCAAAATCGGTCAAGCCGTTTCGGAGGAGTATGGCAACGAAAACTGTGACACGAGAATTTTATATATTAGATATAATCTGAATGTAGGAAACGGCTCCAACGATTATCATGAAATTAAGTATGCAGGTTTCAGGGGCGATATATCAATCTAAATACTAGGGTTCATTTTTAGAAAATGTTTTATCCGAGCAAAGAATATATATACCTACTAGCTGCGCCCCGCGGTTTCACCCGCGTTGATAATGATGAAAAGTGATGATGATGATGATGATGATGAAAAATAGATGTTGGCCGATTCTCATAGATACCGGATAAGCACAAAAAATTTCATCATAATCGGTCAAGCCGTTTCGGAGGAGTATGGCAACGAAAACTGTGACACGAGAATTTTATATATTAGATATTAATTCTTTTCTGTTTATTTCTGTCATACTAACCTAAAAATGACATTGACTTTATCAATCAAAAATCAAAATTTGCTACCATATGTTGTAAATTTTTGTGAAAAAAAACAAATATAAATTAAAAAATCCGTACCTAACTTGAAAACAGAAAGTAATATACGTGTTTAAGAAATAAGAATAGATATAAAAACATGGTAAGAACTGATTGAAGATTGAAAAACTGCTCGTTGGTTTAGCTTAGTTGGGTGAACGTTCGCCTTCTAAGCAGATATCGGGTTCGATTCCCGGCGGGAACACAAGTTTTCTCCCCAAGGAAAATTTGTGTTTCTGGATATAGTTGTGATTGTGAATATTTCTGACATCCACAACAAAAGTTATCCAACTTAGTGTGGCTCTGTGTGTGTGAAAGCGTTTCATCATCATTATCTCAGCCACAAGTAGTCCACTGCGGGATATAGGCCTCCCCAAAGATCTCCAAAAAGAACGGTTGTCGTGGCCTGCATCCAGCGTCTTCCTGCGGCCTGTGAAAGAGTTTATATTAGGTATAGTAAAATAAAATGAGACGCACGCGAAACGGCCGGTGCTCGATATGTATCTACCTAGTAAAAATAGGTAAGTACTTATTAAGAAAAAACCAGCATCTTTGTCAACGAATTAATTTCTCGGTAACTATATATACATAAATAATCATTTGCCAAAATAACAACAGCTACACAAAGCATACCAACAATGTTCCATATTAATAACACTTAACATGAAATATCTTTTAATTTTTTGTGCCAGCAGCTACTTTAAGTTCATTATCCTATATACCTAATGATCAGAATTCACCGAGTTTGATTCCATGATTCAATGTCGCAAATAACACGATAAGATGTTTCAACAACAAAGTTGTCTACAAGGGTTTATGAACGGCGCAAGTAGTGGAGTTAGGTGGAGTCCTAATTTCACAACATTTCTAAAGTCTTGGTTACCAACGTAAGATGGCAAGCCTATCGGTATTCTATCGTTTAGGTACATTTTGGAGAGTGTGCGCATGTATTAAATGCATTAATTCCTCCATCCTTCTTTTACCTACTTACCTACCATCTAACAACAAGACAAACCTTCAAATGTCATACGTTTATGGTTGACATACCTCCAGTTCGCTTGAAGCGATTCGCTTCTATATTTATCAATCGCGCCGTCTGTCTCGTCTGTGCGAATCAAATGCGTTATTGTTTAGCAGCTAATAATATTAATAACTCACTGTCGATTTTTTCTTGTTCGACGACGATGACGCGGCGGAAGCCGTGCAAGAAATGCTTCGTCCCTAATTTTTTTATATTCGATAGGCAAGCATTTGACCACTATCTCACCTGACGGAAAGCGATGATGCGACCGAAGAAGTAGCATGCTTGCCTAAAAGATATTCACTCATGACTTGAAGACTCCTAGATTATACCGTTCGGGGAACTAAGACGCGGGCATTGAGTTCCACTCCCTCGAAGTATGGATCATAATGATGATGTTAATATAATTCTACTACATAGTTGCTCTGTGCTTGCGATTTATATTTTTACCTGCCTACTTACAGGAAATGGAGGAACAAACAGGATTAATTTGCTGTGATAGATGTATAGAAGTAAGTGTTTATTTTTTAATACAGTAGGTACTAGTTATTTTAAAAAAGCTAGGTGTACCTATTAAAATAAGTAGTTTTTACCTACTTGATACATTAGTTTCTTACCACTTATCCGAAGATAAAGTAAGTGTTTATTTTTTAATACAGTAGGTACTAGTTATTTTAAAAAAGCTAGGTGTACCTATTAAAATAAGTAGTTTTTACCTACTTGATACATTAGTTGCATACCACTTATCCGACGATAAAATATAGGTATTTTGTGTGACGAAAAGTAGTGGGGGTAAACACTATGATAAATAATTAAAACGTTTCTTTGTAATACAAAAGTTTTACTTCTATCGTGTGTTTTATGACACACCCTGTTTTAAATTTCTATAATCTAGCTTTGATTATATTGGTGGATGTTGCGGAGCATGCTGTGGCTGTTGCAGCCCTGGCATATCCATCTACACGTGCTGTACGAAGATCTGCCTCCAAAAGCATGATCGTGCTTTGGATACATAATACCAAAGGCAGTCGCGGAGAGTCATGCAAAGTCGTCCGTCTTCTTCTTTGTCGGTATCACTCTTGACAGAGTGATCGTGGTCATCACTTCAGGTGTTGGTGGCAAGCTTGACAACACGCCGCCACTCTTCTCTGATGGCCGCCTTCCTCGTGCATTAATGTAGTGATGATGAGCCACTTACTGCCACTTTTATTTGGTCAGTAAGACAGTAAGTCGTCCGTACCGTTGTCTAATTGTGTCAATATTTTGTGTTTAGATTTCAGAACAAAATCGACGACTTCAAAAGAAGCTTAGCTTCTCGACCGTGGCAATACATAACAGTCAAGACCCCGACTCGTGGGACCATTCGCCTGTGGTTATGCCAATATGTACCGCTACTACTTTTAAGCAGCCTGCACCTGCTGAGCCTAAGGTACGAATGATTTTTTGTTATAGCTGCGACACATTGGGATCATGGTTCGAACGGATGGCGTAAGGGGACGCCGCTGTAGCGGTCGCCTTTTTTATTATTTCATGACCATGGATGCATAGTCCTTTCGTCGAAATATTAGACAAAAAATAATAAATTCTATATTGCATAATAGAAGTTCTAGTCACAAGTCACAGTCAAAGTCAAGTAGTCAGTCATAGTCAAGTCATGCGCTAGTAAAGTGGTAGAAACTTTACTAGAACTTCTATTGGAGTTTTGGAGCGAAGGCGTAAAAGGCGTTTAGAAAATTATACAAAATCAACATCGCTATTTTTTCACTTTCGCGGCAATAACTCCTGGAGCGGTCGCCTCCCGTCTAGTGTTGACCGTACCCATGTCCCCGCAAGCCTGTCCGACGCTGACTGATGCGTCCAGTGTGAAGCAGCTACTAAACTATCCAACTCTCGTTTTTTTGAATTTACAAGCGAAAGTGAAAAATTACGTTGCCATTTTTGTATTCCTCTTTCCCAGTTTTGAATAAATACCGATCAAATCAGAAATACAAATCAACAACGATATTTCTTCACATTCGCGCCAAATCCCCAGTATATTTTTTACAGACTTTTGAATATGGAAGATCAGGGAATCCGACTCGAAATACCTTAGAGAGTTGTTTGGCGGCTTTGGACAATGGAAAGTACTGTCAAACTTATTCTTCTGGCCTCGGAGCTATAACAACAGTCTGCTCATTGCTTAGCAGTGGCGACAACATTGTTTCCTGCGATGATTTGTACGGAGGAACTAATCGATTGTTGAGGTACTTTACTAAATAATTACGAATGTACATACAATACAGCCAATTATAGGTCTCCCTAAATAAGTACAATTATTATTTACTATCCTTTTTTGACCGACTTCACAAAAAAGGAGGAGGTACTCAAGTCTGTATTTTTATTTTTTTTAATGTGTGTTACCTCATAACTTCGTTCCACGTAAACCGATATTGATTTTTTTTTTTATTTGATGTTGCTCTCGAATTGGTCCCATTTGAATTTCATCTAGATCAGACTAGTAGTTTTTGAGTTATCCTCAATAGTGCGTATTCTGTAGACTACTTTGACGATGTTCTCGTGTTTAACCGACTTCAAAAGTTACCTCATAACTTCTTTCGTTGTGAGCCGATATTGATGATTATTTTTTATTTAAAAGCTGGTGCTTTCCATTTGGTCCCATTTAAAATTGATCAAGATCTGTCCAGTAGTGCTTGAGATATCGTCAATAATGCGTGTTTAGTACATCTAATCTGATCAAAGTTCCGAAGATAAAGCGGTGAAGTCGGTTTTTTAGGCTTTGCTTGCGTTTAATTATATTATTCCTAATTAAAGACTTAAATATTTTTCTAATCTCCTTCATTTTATACACATACCTTACTCGGTTCGTCTGTCATAGGCTTATGCGGCTTTATATACTTAGTTATAAACCAAACATGCTTATTTCCTCTCTAAATTGTTTTAAAATATACACACATATTTTGGGGTGAATTTTAGGGTTCCGTTATTCAGAAGGAACCCTTATTTATCGGATCCGTTTGAGGTCTGTCCGTCTGTCTGCCAGTACGCATTTTCTCAGAAATGAGTGGAGGTATCAAGTTGAAATTAATAACAAAAACGTATTAATCCATTGCAATTATTATTTGTATTATATTTTTAGACAAGTCTTCGAACGAATGGGCATAAAAACTACGTTTGTAGATTTCAACGATATAGAAAATTTGAAGAATGCTATAAAGGATAACACAAAGGTAAGAAGTAAAGGCTGTGTAAATTAAGCCCGAAGAAAAAAAGAATCCAGTTAAAATTTAAAAAAATAATTTCAGATGATCTGGGTAGAGAGCCCCACCAACCCTACGCTCAAAGTCATCGACATTGAAGCAGTTTCCACGGTGGCCAAGACCCGGAGCGACATCATACTCGTCGTGGACAACACGTTTTTGACGCCATACTTTCAGAAGCCATTGGATTTAGGAGCAGACATTGTGCTGTATTCTCTGACTAAATACATGAATGGTCATTCTGATGTCATTATGGGAGCCTCTATCGTGAACGATGACGCACTCGAGGAAAGGTTGCGGTTTCTGCAAAATGGTACATATCTCTTATTTAATAACCCTGTATATTACAAGGTTTTTTGTAAAATAATAGACGGCTCTCAGACCCTGACTCGTCCTTAGCTCATTTAGTTCTATGACTTTCTACTGAATTTAATTTTTCCGTAATAATTGATGATGTATTCTTGACAATTCATAATTATTAGTTGTTTAATTACACTATCCCGCAAAGAACGGCATTGCCATGCCGCGTCTCGTAATGCAGGCCACGGCAGTTGACACTTGACACCTTAGACTTAATAGAAAAACTAAATAAACTATTTTAAAATTAATTTAAAAATAGAATTTTCACTCGCCATACTGAGAAGACGGTCTCAATGATTGGAATGATCCCCAAGAGGCTTCTGGTATTTTACAAATTACCCTGTATGTTTTTATACCTCATAAGCAAGCATTTGTCCGCTATGACACCTGATGGAAAGCAGCCATGCGGCCTAAGATGTAACATACCTTCCTAGAAGATACCTGTATACTGTAGACTTGCAAGACTTCCAAATTATATTATGACGACGGAGACCACTCCTTCGTAGTACGGTTCGAGTGGATATGTGGTATGTCAACCATTTGTTTTGGTAATATCTACTTACCTACTATGAAACTCGAATGAACAGTGTAAAAGCTACATGGCCTAAAGTGGAGTAGTATTATATTACTAAAAAAATAATTCTACCAAAAAAAAATTATCATATTTTTTTTGTTGATCTTCATTTCATCCCTGATTATTTAGCTATGGGAGCAGTACCATCGCCATTTGACTGCTACCTAGTGAACCGAAGTCTGAAAACTCTTGCTCTGCGCATGGAACAACACAAGAAGTCCTCTCTGGTAATAGCAGAATGGCTGGAGAAGCAATCTTGTGTCATGAAAGTCTTTCACCCAGGTAAATGACAAAGCCTTATACATTTTCTAAACTTAACTAATTTCAATCGCCATATAATTTTAAGACCATCTCATATTAATCTCAGAAAAGATACCCAAACGTAACGGTCACAAAATTTCGGTGCAAACGATGTATATCTTTACATAAAAATATATTACATACGCCACGAAATTATAAACTCGTTCGGGAGCAATTCGAACGATCAACAATTAAAAGACGAATACTACTTTTTATACTGCTTAATTACTCAAAAGTTTACATGAATATTTTGTTACAAGATCAAATAGTTCACTAGAATTAGATCAACAAGTTAAGCGTTGTTGATAGCTCAACAATTTATAAGATAAACCGTTCTACAAATCTTGTAACCTGTTTATAATTTTAACTGTTTACATTGAGCCGTTGATCAAGTGGTCTTTTATTTGTTGATCAAATTATTGTTGATATTTTGTGTCACTTGTGAACGTGAAGGTCCGTTTAGTGGGAAACGGTCACCGTCTTAATATGTAATATTCGGAGCATCATTGACATTGAACCTGTTTACGACTTGTTTTGCACCTGTTTGAAGGACATTCAGTTCTTAGAATAACAACTTCCGGCGTTCCTTCCTTAAGACTTGATATGCCTCTTCGTCTATACCCGGCAAATTTGCTTTGGCACTGGCTATTTCATTTGGAATCAACCATGCTTTGATACACGGCAAATTTGCTCTGGCACTGGCTCATTCATTTGGAAACGACCCTGCTTGCAGAGTGCAGAAATACTTACAGTTTTCAGTTTTTTTAATCATATTGCAGGTCTCTCTTCCCACCCGCAATACGACATCACAATGAAACAAACGAAAGGTCACTCTGGCGTGTTCAGTTTCGTACATGTCGGTGGACTGGCGCAGTCAAAACAATTCTTAAGCTCCTTAAAGGTGTTCTTCTTAGCCGAAAGTTTGGGAGGATATGAAAGTCTAGCCGAGTTGCCGTAAGTACATATTTAATGTGGCATATTACTTTTTTTATATATATATTTAGGTAATAAGTTTAATTTGATTTAAAAAATAACACAGAGATTACAAAATCACCGTTTATTACAATATTTCAAAATAGTATTAATTATTTTAAATAGAAAGACAATGATTCCACAATCAATGAGATAACCATTAAACAAAACACCAATTACAGTAAAATAAAGCGAACTCACTCGATTACACAACCACAATTACACAATTGAAACTACTACAAGTCGCGCCGAACACGTCTGCACTCTCCGAGGGCTGTCAAGCAAATGCCTGACAATTTTTTTTATTTTCGAACGGACTACTTGCTGCTGGCTATGTGTAGCCTCTGCAGCGTCACCGGGCGGGAGGGCGAGCGCGAAAGGCGCTCCGCCGCAAAAGAGAGGGTGTAGGCAACTAGCGCAAGGGCCACCTAGGAGGTGCGAGCCTCGGAAATGCCTGACAAATGCAACTCGCCGGTCTTATATAGGCATCTGGAGGGTATCTCCTAACTATATACTATGTTACTTTTGAGATTAGGAATAATCCAATACCTTATCATTATCCATTGAGCCATTCAGGTTGTAGGATATCCCAAAATAACATATATGAATAAGCTCGTATAGAATAACTCTTCTTCTCTGCAGTGCAGGAGAAAAAAGCAGCAAAATTTGACGAGTAGAAACTTTCTTTTTTTCAGAAAAGGAAATTAGGCGGTTTATTTCCTATGCTACTATCAATTATTACTATTAGTAATACGGGGAACATCTTTTCTCGGACGCACCGAAGCAACTTAATACACGCGAAAGATATAACTTTCCCTCTGTGCAGTTAGGTAATAAAGCAAAATTAGACGACCAAATTCTTGGAAGTCGCTTTATAATGCCTTAGAATACCTTTTATCTTAATTGATCATCGTGAAGCTGCAGGTATCTTCATAGAACTATATTTGTATCTAATACCATTATATTCTCTAGGTCACTAATGACTCACGCCTCTGTTCCTGAAGAAGATAGGATCAAGCTGGGCATCACGGACGCCCTCATCAGGCTCTCAGTGGGTCTTGAAGATACACAGGACCTGATTAACGATTTACATTACGCGTTTAAAGCTGTCTTTTAAAATATTTGTGTAATCATTTCTTAAATAAGCGGTCAATTAATTGAGCTTAGCCATTTAAGGTGTACTAGCGATCGTCTTTGGCGGGATTTTTTTGTATATATTTTTTAGCTTAGCCGTTGATCGTATGTTCCGACATCAAACATCGTGACATTAGAAGAATATGTTCTAAGTTAACGTTTTCAACTCAAGTGCTCCTGATTTTATATGCATTTCTAAAACTGAATTATAAATATAATATTGTAAACGGTTTTAGGTTTAATAACATAATGCATTGTGCATTTGTGCAGAACTTTCTTGGGAGATAAAAATACAAAGTGTATTTAAATGCCGTGAACTCTATGATCATTTACAATCTATATATATAAAAGAAAGTCGTGTTAGTTACTCCACTTATAACTCAAGAACGGCTGAACCTAAATATGCACATTCATTGACTGTTAGGCGGAACGAAGGTCGCCGGGACAGCTAATTAGTAATAATTGCTAACAAAATAGGCTACTAAGCGATAAAATCAGATAAAATTTTAATTTCCCATCAAAAATTGAGTCGTGCGCTTAAAGGTTTTTTGTTGTCGTTGATTGTCTATGATTTGTGCATACATTATTGTATTGTTGAATATATTTGTCGCTATTGGCTTAAAAAATGCATTAGAAATATTGTATCTTTTTTAGTTTTACCCACAGATAATTATAAAAAATATAAATTAAATTTGTAGTGAATATTGCGATTTGGTTGTTGTAATTTATTTTACATGAATGTTTTCTATTACGCTGGATAAAAATATTGTATTGTACATATAAATATGTTGCAAACTGAAATAAATATTATTTATTATAATTATGCAGTTTCCATTGTGTTTACTTATGCATACTTGGAAAGTGCTCCACGATCTCATATTTGCTTCTTGGTATAGCTTGAAAGCTCTCATGTATATATCTCAGAATCCTGGAAATGTAAAAAGCTGTTCTACAAGATTGTATCTGCTACCTGTAACCTATGAAATTCCACCGGCAGTTCCACATATCCCTACTGATCTATCCCTACTGGTAGGGAAGAATGGATTTTTAAGCTATTGCATAGCTTCTATCGCGGGCCTTGAGCGTGGAGACCTAATCCAGAAATTCCGTAACGAAAAAACCTCACACCCCCCACTCTAGCGACTTCACAAAAAGATTTCGGTCACGTTGAGATGCGAACTCCGTACCGATGCATTCGATTCAGTATCCAATACCAATCTGCTACTGAGTCTTCTTACTATAATTTCGAAATAAGCGTATAGGTTTTGACGTTTACGTTTTTAAAGTAAACGTCAAGATCTATATGCTTATTTCGAAGTTATAGTTTGAAGACTCGGTAGCCGATTGGTATTGGATACTGCAATCGTATGCATCGGTACGAAGTTCGCATCTCAGCGTGACCGAAAACTTTTTGTAAAGAAAAATGAAACTGAAAAATAAAAAATGCTATGCAATAGCTTTACCGCGGCAGTCCCCGAGTGCCACACGTCTTGTTTTCCACCTATTTCTACTAGGGGGGGAAACGTGTTTTTTTTACTTCCACGTATTTCTACTATGATAAAGTACAAATAGGAAGAAAATTCAGAAGAAAAAAATAAAAAGAAATTAGGTATTATTTTATCCATCTGATGTTTTATGATATCTTTCCGTAGAACCACGGTTTATATAATCACGGTGTAGTAAAACTTTTTAAGCCACGCTTATGGCTACAGTATCTTGAGAATTCTCTGTATATATTTTTTAATAACACTTTTCATGCCAATAGTATTAATAAAATGTCATTTGCAACCCTTCTTAGTCAGTACCATTCAAAAACTCTTAAATCGGGATTATAGTAATTAAAATCTGTGTGTATGGAGAGGGAAGAGGATACACAGATAAGAGGCTTTGTGTGTCGTAGTTATCTACAGGCCTATATTTACTAAAACTATGTACATCTATACAGCAAAGCCGAGTTTATATTTCACTCAAGTATTCAAACCCTACCAGTGGGTAGTGTATTGGTAGATAGTGTCGTAATTATATTTATTTTAAGATCATCATCCCAACAAGCTATGCCATTTTTTTGCCAGCAGATGTATTTTTTTTAATATAATGATTGGCTCCACACTTTGATTTTTGGACCTTTTAGGTCTTATCTTTTTTCTTCTTTATGACATTGACATATATTTGGCCTTTAAAATAATTTTGATAACGTGTACAATTTGTACTCATTGGCATAGAGCATAGAGAAACTTTTTCTTATGGTTTGATAATTTTTACATGAAATCAAGGATGTTGTAGCTAAAGTAATAGGATGGATAACTGACAAACTTACAGTGCCGAATATCAAACATGCATGGAATCTTATCACAACTGACTTAGAGCGTATTCACAATGTCAAATCGTTTTATCAATTGCATAAAGATCCAATCGTGGTTGCGGTCCCAACGAAATCGGGTGAAAGGTTAGAAAAGACCCCTGTGTCCCTCTCGCACAAAGCGACTAGTTCTAAAAAAGTTTCCAAGTGGTAGAAATTGTAGTCCGTAGTAGTAAATTGTTTAATCGAAACCTTACAGAATATGTTTCTAAATGCCCTACCTACTATCAAACTATTATATATAATAAACCGTTCTTTTTTCCTAATAGCATTAGGTTTTATGATATTATTTTTCTCATATGGGTATACAAGCCAATCTACACAACTACATCCGCCATTTATAAACATATTTTGTAAAAACAAAATAAAGTTATCCTACTATCATACTTCCTACTAATATTATCAAGGCAAAAGTTTGTGAGTGTGTTTGTAGTTTGTTCCTTCTTGATGCTCAATTATGATTATATTAATGAATACGTTTGTAAATATGGAATATGCATACATTTTTATTCGATTGTTGCCGTTAATACATTGCCGGAAAGAAAATTTTCCTTCATAACAATACATCTCATATCGAAATAAATAAGCATTGGGAAATGCAATCAGGTTTTTTTTTATTTAAGTAGGCAAACTTTTGACCACTATCTCACCGATGCTAAGCGACGATGTGGTTGACGATGGAGCAAGCTTGCCTAGAAGATACCTATTCACTCGCGACTTGATGACTCCCATATTGTACTCATCAGGAAACACCGACTCAGGTAAGGAGTTCTATTTCTTTGCGGTTCGTACAATGAATGTAGAGGCAAAACGCTTAGTGCACATTTGTGGAATGTCCACCATATAGCGGTGTCGCTTAGCAGTTTGTCTGCTTGTCCGACGATAGAACGGGGATGGGGGAACTAGATCGTGCAGTTCCTTAGCACACTCACTAAAATGTATCCGATAAAAACCGAGAGACTAGCTACCATAAGCGCGGCGATGACCCAAGCTCTGAAACTTTGAATTAGTCAGCTGCTCGCTACCAATGTGTCTCTTGGATCTCAACTCAATGGTGTCAAGAGTCTCAAGCTGGTACTTAGCTGAACCGTCCCAAAGATGAGAATAGTACTCCATACATGATCGGACTTGTGCTTGATACAAATTGAGCAACTTTCCCGGTGTGAAGTATCGTCTCACCTTTGCAAGGATTCCCAGCTTTTTTGCAGCTAGTTGGGTTTTTGACTCGATGGAAGTACCAAAATTGAGCTTTGAAGTTAGAGTCATACCGAGTAACTCGAAATGGTCAGTTACTGGTAGGGATACATTTCGGAAAGTTGGAGTCAGTTCAAATTGACTCCGTATAGCGGAGAAAAAAGTTTAGCAAATTTAAACACAGCGATTTTGAAAAAACAAATAGAATTAAAGGAAAGTTGTCCAATCAGTGACCTCAAAAATGTGTAGCTTAGTCACGATCAGCTTAGCCAATAGCGAGCGTTTTGCTATTTTGAAATTCCCATCCATTTTATTTATTAAAACTCCTAATAAAAAGCAATTAAAGAAGAAAATCATATTATGGGTATAATTTTATAAATATAAAGATTAAAAAAAATACTTGACCTGTATGTAAATTGTATGCTTATTTCCTATTGATAATTTATAGCGTTGTTATATTTTTCTTATATAACTATTATAGGCCAAAATGTTTGCTTGAAGATGAGTTGATTGGCTTGAAGAATTTAGTAATTTTTAATTTTGCATTGGGTCACACTCAACGACAATAATTTGTGTCAGTAAGGTGTCATAAAAGTTAGGGTTTACCTTCATTGGATTTTTTATGGATATATTGATGATCAAGCCGTGCCGCCCCGCAGCTTTGTCTGCGTTTATCTAGTTAAATAGAAGCCTATTTGTTAATCTTAGGCATAAGCTACGTACAAACTTATATACACACAAACTTTCGGATGCATAAATTAGTTTGATATAAGCATGTAATAATAATATTTACCAAGATTCTGACATATCAATGTAGTAATAATATCTGTCATCGATTTATGGATTATCTTTATTCTAGGATACAAATTTAAAGATGGGTTGTAAATGTATCTAGAAGCTTATTACAACAATTTTACAGCACATATCTCCGGCATTTTGAAAAATATCGAACCTGCTCTTATAGTCGTATAAGCGGACGAAGCCGCGGATAGATACTAGTAAATATATATAATGTAATTAAATTTAAATGCATTTGGAGCATATAGTGTATTTAAGTTTATCTTTATAAATGACATAATAATATTTTTATTAGATATCATATTGTAGCATGATGACACAGTTAAATATCATTCAAGTATAACATAATTCAAATGGCTCAAAAGGTTATCCCACAAATCTCAAAATCAGGGTTACCCTAAAGAAAAGGGACACAGAGGTTTTTTGTGACCTCTCACTAGGACACAGATTTTCGGCGGAGTCGTCCCTCCTTTTACAAACCGTAGGTTTGTTTCCTATCTCGATGCATGAAATATTATTGACATGGATAATTTTCAATTTAATTTGTGTACGGTATATATACAAGAAGAGAATGTAAATAAATGAATACTTGTGGATCTAGAATAGTTTCCTCTGGGAGGAGCAATTGTTAAAGTTAATACAATTCCGATATATTTCGCTAATGGAAATTCGTAATAGATAGAAAACGTAGATATATAAATAATTAATTGAGGTCAATTTTATAACGAGAAAGATCGTAGAGTTTTGCCGCGAAAGTGAAAAAATGGTCATGAAATTATAATTAAAAAAAATATATATTTTCCAAAACCTGTGATTCTTCGAGTGTTAATGTGTAATAATGGTGGATTATTAACCGTTAATACTTTGTAAACGTGCATAAGTGTAGGCAAATCATACAAAGTTGAAAAACGTGATTTTCACTTTCACTCCAAAACTCCAATAGAAGTTCTAAAGTTTCTATTAGTTCTTTCTGTATTCTGAGATTAGGGTATGACTTGACTATGACTGTGACTTGTGTCTAGGACTTCTATTGTGAAATATAGAATTTGTAATTTTTTGTATAATATTTCAACTGAATAATTTTATGAACATGCATAGTCCATGCATGGTCATGAAATTATTTTTAAAAAAAGATCGTAGAAACGATCGCGACGCGATGACCGACGGCGACGCCTTAAAAGTCCTAAAATATATTGTGATTCTACGTTTGTAGGCTTATGCTACACCGTAGCACATTCGTAATCTTCACTTTCGTAGCGGGCGTAGATGTCTTTGCATCTTTAAAATTTTGTTTATTGATAATTATACTTCTAAGATAATAATTTTAATCTGGGTTCATTTCACAGGTGAAGATAAAAGTTTCTTTCTTAAATAGGCTGCTTTTCCACCAGAGTTTTCCTAAGATGTGTAACTAAGGATGAGTATGATATCCACTAATAGGATGGTTTGATTTTCATAGCTAAGATTAACTTAGCTCTAGTGGTAAAGGATTTAAAGAATAATAATGATACGCTGAGATCTACTCTCTACCTGCACAAAAAATATCATACGATTTCGTCCAGCCCCCTAGCCAAAAACCAAAACGCTTCGTTTCTATTCGATAAAGAGAAACGTTTTCCAAATGTAACAGACATTAAAACTTGCGCACTAAGGTTTCAAATTGCTTCTCTGTAACTTTGCGGTCTTGGTGAACGTTAAATAACAAATCTTAAACTTAAAAAAATATTAAACTTTATGTCTACAAGTTTTAAGGTCTTTTACATTCAGAAAGCGTTTCTCTTGATAGAATAGAGACAAAGCGTTTTGGTTTTGACTAGGGGGGCTGATCCTTTGTCGTTAGCAATATATCTTGGTTTAGAACATCATTAAAATTACTTAATTAATGTTGTGTACGGCTTGAAACACGTCTAAATTTCGACTTACTTTGTAGTCGACTAGTTTCCGACCCAGTCACGCGCCAAGGCTCGAGCCGCTCGCCTCTGCGTATCGCGCGTCTGACTCATCCTGATGAAGGACAACAAATTTGTCCGAAACTAGTCGACTACAAAGTCGAATTTTTGACGTGTTTCAAGCCGTACACAACATTAATTATGTGTAATACTCACGATGGTTTTAATTTTCATATTAAAATTACTTTTAACTTTAAATCACTATTGTAGATAAAGCAGCACGGAAACAAGATGATGTATGCCCAATCTGTATTCAGGTTGCGCTGCGTACAGAATGCTTCAAGTTACACAACGCGTCTTTGTATTATGTTAATCTTAATACTACTAGGTAAGCATGCAATGCTTTTATATTGCACTAGGTGCGCCCCGCGACAGTTTAAATATTTTGCCTATATTTAAACTGTCTACCTAATATGCTGCGGGCGCCTGGATCGATTCACGGTACCACATTTTTTTTCCCAAGGGAAATTTGTGTTTCTGGTTCTGCAGATAATATGCATGAGATTAAAATATAGGATAAATATTCTTCTTTTTTTTAACCTTTATAGCTATGGTTTACTCCATTAACATTATTTATTCAATATTTTTTTTTTTAGTAGAATTTTAACGTATAAAGTTTAAAATGCATCATTTCAATGTAACAAAACGCACGCTATTCGCTTGTCTGATTCGTGACGTCAATTCATACATATTTGAGTTCTGTGATTGGTCAACTTTCCTTTACGGCATCCGTGTTTAGATATTGGGCGTTTCAATGGCTGCATTTCAAATTGCTCGAGCATGCTCGCATTTTAAAATATTTGTTTTTATAGATAATGTATTGTTTTTATGTAACGAATTTTATTTCGGCAAAACATTAACGTACACAATTAATTATAAGCATAAAATATGCATATACTTCCTATTGTGTGCGTGATCGTTTATCAGGTGAGATATATCTATAAAGCGTGACGTTTACCATCAGGCGCACGGCTTGCTCGTCTCGTCTCAATTACATAAAAAAATGGTGAGGTAGTGGTCTACTTGCCTTAATAGTATAAAAAAATCAAATATGTATGTTTATTTAGCGTGGGACTGTAAGTGTGATAGCGATATGTTTATGTTTTTACTTATGTTTCAGTGGTTCAAAGTGTACAATCGCAAACAGCTAAGCTATTCATAGAGGAAAAAGAACTTAAGGTGCGCGTTGGCCATACCATCGTTTTTCACATGGCGCAAATGTAAGTTGCCTAATACTACTAGGTATGTACGGTGATAAAATTAACACAACAATAAAAGATATCCTGATTCTCATTTCGCTTTTTGACCGAGCGAAAGTGAAGTGCGAGCGAAGCGACTCTGTTTCAGCTTGCGCAAAATTGCTTTCGTGTGTCCGGTGGATTTCCGGTTCTTCTCGTCTACAGGTCGCATTTCTCAAAGGATTTTCGTGAAGTTTTGTAAGCAAGTTTAATAAGTATATTGTTTTTTTTTGTCGATTTAGTTTTTGGAAATTATTTAAAATGGCGGAGATATGGTTGAAAACGTAAAAAAAAACATATTTTAGCCGTTTCGGAAAATAATTTCTGACATATGTTTTTTTACGTGAGGTTTTCAGTTCACTGAGAAGAGGGCAAAGGCACTTCCCTCTTTCCAGTCTTGACGGTTATATGCTTTGTGGTAGAAACTTTAATCGAACTCCTATTGGAGTTTTGGAGCGAAAACGAAAATCACGTTTATGAACTTTGTATGATTTACTACGCTCGAACTCTATACGAACTTCAACGATGAATATCCACCATTACTGCACATTGCGAGAAATTACAAGTTTTTGGAAAAATCTGCAACAATATATTTCTGCGACAAAACTTCTCTAACACAATCTTAATTTAAGCGAAAGAGGCAATGCAAAGAGGCAAACGCAGGCAATGAGTTCCACTCATTGTCTGCATCTTTGTTCCATGAATGGCACTATCTCTTTGAATCTTCAAGCCTAGAGTAAATAGGAACATTCTAGGCAAGCACATCCCATCTTCGTCAGTGAGATAGTGGTCAAATGATTTGCCTTTCAAAAGTAAATACTTTATACTAAATATTAACTCCTCCAGCGGCTCTCCAGAAGCGAGCCTCAAAGTGAAAGTTGTTAAGCAAAACCCAGATGTGATTGAAGTACACCCAAACACATTTGATATAGGGTCCAATACTAAGAGTATGGTGTACGACTTCAGTGTGAGTGGTTTAATCCCGGGCCATACTGATGTTTCCTTTGAAGTATCCCCGTGTGGATATATTGAGTAAGTACCTTATTGTAAAATAGTGTAGTAGTGTAAAATTAGGGGTTCCGGATCAACACTATTCAAATAGAGTACTCAGGCGTAAGTATGTGTAAGTACATTTTTTATTTAAATAAGTATTGAGGTGCACCACCGTCCCTGTTTGTAATATTTTTATCATCTCCCTTTGGTTGTCTGGAAGAAATCGCTTTGAGCGATAAGACCGCCCTTTGTGCTCCTGTGTTAAATTTAAGATTTTTTTGTGTGCAAATAAAGAATTAGATCTATATATCTCTATTCAAATAAAGTTGCCTCAGCCCCCTAATTTTATATACCTAATTTTTATTACAAAAAAATAGTGGTCATATGCTTGCCTATCTATCATAAAAAAAATGTACAGATTAAATTAACTTTCTTATTGTAACTTTGTTCAAAAACTGAAGTGTGTCTGAGTGAACTGATAAATAATTGGTCTTCAGTGTCTGTTGTACTTAGATCTTTTTTCCAGCTGCTATAACAAAATCCTCAATATTAGTCAAATTGAGCAACTTATTCAAAGGTCTGCTTAAATTATTATTCAGTATATGAAACAATAAGTTTGCCTAAATATTTTTTAGATTAGCAACTGATGACATGGTTGCAAACTACTTTACTAATAAATGGATTAAGAATTCATTCGATTCGACATCTAGTCGAATGGATGATGCATATAGATAAAGTAGGTAAGTATTTGTGTTGTATCAGAATCAATTCATATTCTTTATTGTGAATCAGATTAGTAACGCTTCTGGCGAAACTTCAAAGCTTTATAAACATCACGTTTGTAGCATATGTGTATATGTAATGATGACCACACTTAATGTAGCTAGATATGTGTGCGCTTATACCTACATCGATACTATGATGATGATTGAAAGACGTATGTGGGGAACGGCGGAATCCTTCTAGCCAAACTTGAATATATACCTACGTGATACATTCCACTTTCCTTCTTACTATATATATTTTTTTTTTGTGACAGGCTAGTGTTTGACCACTATCTCACCTGATGGTAAGTGACGATGTAATCGAAGCTAGTAAACACACTAGACCTGGAATACGCAGGCTCTCAAGGATAACTGCCGGAACACCGTATTTGGCTTGGCGGCAGACTTTCAACTTGATAGTGGTAAGCTACTTTGGTAGCAAGCCGGGCGAGCAACTCACAAAATGCTCTACCACCTCTCAAATGTCACCTGATTAGCACCACCCGGGGACCACGTGTAGGGAGTCAGACTTAAGGGGTATCCTCCTACGGACGTGGGTGACTATATCCATATTTATACCATTAATCAATACCTTTGTCTATCAACACTATTAACAAGAATTCAATCTAATGAATTAATTTGCTAATGGCTTTATACCTACTACCAACTCTATATTCAAATGATGAAATAAAAATGTACTAAATGTTTACGAAAGACATTTCAATAAAAACAATATTTTCTAAAATAGGTACGTTTACTGCATAATTTATAGCACAGTAAGTGGCGCACAATAGCAATTAATCGAAATTAATATTTATTGGGTTATCATAAGAAGTTACACAAGTTACCCTCCAATTTACCGATCATTTCTCTGATATTTAAATAAACCTCGTCCATTAATGGGTTCTTCACTACATGCTGTACACATAGTTCAGCGTCACAGTCACTCAATATCTTCGACCCAGCATTTTCATCCTGAGTAGGGATTTTTTCTGCGTCGTATATTTTAATTACTTGCTCTGTTCGTTATGGGCTTCTTGATATACGTGTACATTATTGTTTTCTTGCTTGGTATGAAGCGAAAGGATTGAGAGTATCAGAAATATATAATGTTTGCAAAAATGTTTTGTTAAAAGGTAATATTAAGTTTTTAAGAGATAAATATATTTATATTTATTTATTTAATAATTTAGCACAAAACAGTGTACAAGGAATGGCTTAATGCTATGAAGCATTATCTACCAGCTTTCCTGGGCGTGTAAGAAAAGTGTTTGGGCGTGCAGCTAAAAGATACGCGGACATAAAATAAATAAAAAATGAGATTTTAGAATAAATAAACCAGATCAAATAATTTGAAAAATGAATAATTAATAAAAAAAATATATACGCAAGGACTTGAAAAAGTTACATGGATAAAGTAAATGTTAGATTGCAATAGATTGAAATATATAATATAATTTAGAAAGTATTGCATGTCCTAACTTTGATACTTTGTATGAATAGTATAAGTCAACAAATGATGTGTGTTTTGATACATTTGTTGTGTCATAAAGAATTTATTAATAACGATATATTTAAATAAATTCGTAAATAAAAAGATGTTGTTTTGAAATGCCCGTTGGCTAAGTTGGGTGAGCGTTCGTCTTCTAAGCATCAGGTTCGATTCCCGACTGGAACACAAGTTTTCTCCCCTAGGATTGTTCTGGTTGCGATTGTGTGTGTGATGTGAGTGTGAAAGCGGTTGTGGCGTTCGTTTGTTGTTTTATTTATGAAATTATCAATAAAGCAGTTGGTGACTTCAAATAAGCGGCGTCTTAACTTCACACAAAGCATAAATCGCTCAAACGAATTCTATTGCCAAATATTAAGACTGTGTTTGCATGCCGTTTACCACCTTACATACACTTATTCACCTACAATGCTGTATGTAAAAAGTGTGACTTAAAGGAATGCTCTCACAGGAAAGCAAGAGCAAAGGTGAAAGCTTGGCTAATGACACTGACTTACGAGGCCACGGAAGATCTGGTGATTACATTTTAATTATTCTAAAAGCAATAATCTGAATACTAAAAAAAAAAAAAAAGAAATGACAACATAAACCATCTAAACTTCAGCCAATTAGTCCCTCTGCTCAAAGCTATTAAACTGGATATTATAATCCACTTTACACTACCCCAGTTGCAACTAGCATAGACGATTGTGCTCTATCCTACACACATACACACAGGCTCACACACGCGAACACACACACACACACATATACATACACACTTACACTCACACACATGTATACAATACATTATACTTTACATATCCCATAATACATCCCTGTCCCACACACACATACCTTCCTACACTTACCCAAAGTTAATTTATAATTTAAATTAATTTTAAATTTTATTTAGATCTTTAATTTGATTAGTTAAGTAACGATTCATTAACTTAATTTAATTTATTTTATATAATATAGATTAATGGCAATTTTCCTATTTTTAACTTTAACATTATAATTTAAGAAGAAATAGATTAATCCTAGATATCACAAATTTTGTAACTTGCTTTTTTGTTTTGTTTGCCTAAGTATGTTAATTGTTCGTGACCAACCAATCTTGTTACAAAATGTTAACAATCATTATGTTAAATCGCAACCTACTGTTACTACCTTCTTAGTTACCCACCCAAACCGCAAGGTGTCGCGCGATAAATCTAACATGCTAAAAAATATTTTGTTCCGGGCTTCCAAGATACAGGCCTAGCCGAGTTTGGAGCTCTCAAGAAAATGGCTACACGAACCTAAAGTTCTTATGTTTTCACACACTGTACCTAGTTTCTAAGAGTGATCTAAATGAATACATTACATTATATGCTTGAAACTAGATAGTGCAGTGTAGTTCTTTAGATAAGGAACTCATTAAGGAGGCATTAGAAATTGATCTAATCAGACAGATAACAGATCATCAGTTTACACAATTAGTTCTTGATATGGAGCAGTAATGAGAAAAGTAAATTAATCAGTTCTGTAAAGTGATGTAACTTAGGGTTGAAGCAACTCTATTGACATAGAATACGCCTGAGTACTGGGATCTGGGACCCCAATCCCAGCTTTAAAAAGTCCCTGTCGCCTAAGCACAAAAATGTATAATTTATATTGAGTTAAATCACAAGTAGATCATTGGGGTTAATTACGCTAAAGTTATCTTAACATCACCTGGAAACTGATCTAAATCAAACAGATAACATGATCGGTTTACACAATTAGTTCTTGATATGAGAGCAGCAATGAGAAAGGTCAATGAATCAGTTCTATAATGTGATGTAAAATTAGGGAGTTGGAGCAACTGTATTCTAATTAGAGTACGCCTGAGTACTCTATTTGAAATTTTAAATAGTGTTGATCCGAACCCTTAATGTTACACGACAACAGGTTTTTTTTGGCCCCGCAATCTGTATTCTTTTAGCCAGTGTCAAGTAATTAAATATTACATGTTGTTAACCGACTTCAAAAAAAGGAGGACGTTCTCTATTCAACTATATTTTTTTTGTGTTCTAGGTGAATCGAATTTGAAAGTGGTGCTTCCAATGTTGTCCTATTAAAATTTGATCGTTTTGATCGTGTTCGAGTTATCCTCAATAATGCGTATCTAATTCATTTAATCTGATCAAGAGTCTCGAAAATAAAACGATGAAATCAATTATTCTAAGCTTAGCTTGTGTTTAAATTATTCTTAGATCTGATTTTGGCAAACTCTGAGCTATAAAACTGTTCTAAAGTAATTTTGCAGCGAGTACTTACATAGAAGGAATCGAAGATCGATGTCACTAAAACCCTTAAGAGACCTAGTTCCTAGAAAGCAAATGTTAATGTTAGAGCAATATATACCTAACACTATTTTTAAATTACTTCAACTACTATTTTCGAACAGCCCGTTGCCACGGTATCGGGTTCGATTCCCGGAGGGAACACATGTTTTCTCCCCAAGGGAAATTCATGTTTCTGGTTCTGGATGTGATAGATAGATAGATAGATAGATAACTCTTTATTGTACACCAAAAATAGAGGAAAATACATTAAAGACATTGAAACGAACTTAGGCTAGTACAATGGGCGTTCTTATCGCTTAAAGCGATCTCTTCCAGACTACTTTTGGATGGAGAGGAGATAGCAAAATGTATTGTGATTGTGCGTGTGACACAAATCATCGAACTTAGTGTGAAAGCGTTTATTTTTTTCAGTGCCAGATCAGCATACCTTCGTATCGGTGTAATGATTTCAAGCGGCCTCAACACGTTGTCATTCGTCCTCGGTTGGGCGTATTTCGTGGCTTGGACAGTATCGTTCTACCCGCAAATCTTTGTTAACTATAGAAGGAAAAGTGTCGTTGGCCTCAACTTTGATTTTCTTGCACTCAACATCATGGGATTCATCATGTATTCGCTGTTTAACTGCGGACTTTACTGGTCTACGTATGTTCAGGTAAAAAATGGGCTGTGTTTGGTAGCTACCCTCTGGATTGGTATAACGTATATTCAGGTACAAAATGTAGCTACCCTCTGGTTGCAACATTTCGCTTTAGCCCGTTCTGAGGCTGGATAAGAGCGCTCTGTTATAATATGTTATTATAATATATATTAATAAATAAGAAATATAAACAAAGAAGATGTTAATAGTTAAGAGAAAAAATTATAGTTTTTTTTCTCAGGAACTAATCAACAAGGTTTTGTGAGTGATTCAATTAAGGTCAGATATTTTTTTTAATAATAAAATTTCATAAACAAGTAACGAATATAATATATATATATATAAATATTGATAAATTTAATATATATATATACAAAGTTGGGTTTGTTCGAACACTTATAACTCGAGAATGGGTGGACCGATTTTAATGATCTTTTTTATTTTTTGGATTTATCGCCACCCCGAATAGCAGAAATCTATTAAAATATCGGGAAAATTTAAAAAATATATAATTTTCTCTCACATTTTGTAACGGACTGGGGTTTTGCTGATATTTCGAAATTTAACGCGGGCGAAGCCGCGGGGACCAACTAGTATAATATAAATTTCACCCGCCATTCCGATGTCAATATGGCGGGAGTGCCTTAATTTAGCTAAAATTAGGAGGTGCATTTTTTTTATAGCCTAGCGGTCTACAGAACACTACATTTTTGTTATTTTTTTAATACAAGGAACAAATGAATTCGTTAATATACACCCTCAATTCTGACTCTATCTCCGATGTGTTACAGTCACAGTACTTCGACCGTTATCCCCGCGGGCACAACCCGGTTCAGCTGAATGACGTATTCTTCTCAGTACATGCTGCCCTGCTGACTTTGTTCACCATCGGCCAGACCACGGTATACGAGGTAAGGTTATGTTTTGCTTACGAATATTCTTCTTCTTCTTTGTCGGTATCACTCTTGACAGAGTGGTCGTGGTCATCACTTCAGGTGTTAGTGGCAAGCTTGACAACACGCCGCCACTCTTCTCTGATGGCCGCCTTCCTCGTGCATTCGTGTAGTGATGATGAGCCATTTACTGCCGCTTTTATTTGGTCAGTCCACCTCATTGGCGATCTTCCTCGTGGCCTGGTACCCTCAAGCTTTCCCTGGACCACAAGTCGCTCAATAGCCGCCTCCCCTCGGCGACATACGTGACCAAAAAAGGTGAGGATACGAGACTTATGAAGATAAGCAATGCTAATTGGTAACATATCTAGAAAGATCTTAACCTGAAGAGGCTAAGATCTCTCTAGACTTGTTACCAAAATCTATGATTGTCTTCGCAGATAAGTAGTATTTATTACGTATTAAGTAACTACGCCTTACTTGAACTGTGTTTATTTATACTACGCCTTATACTTAAACTGTAATATACAAGGTCATGACTTATGGATAAAAAAGCAAGCATTTGACCCCTATCTCACCTGATGGAAAGTTATGATGCGGCTGAAGATGATGATACCTATTTACTCTTGATTTCAAGACTCACAGATTTTACGCCTCGGTGAACAATGACGCAGGTAATGAGTTCCACTCCTTCGCTGTACGGATGATTAACGCAGAAGCAAAACGCTTCGAGCGAACTGTAGGCATGTTCTTTTTTAAAATGAGCCCTAATATGTCTCGCCAGACCGAACTTGGTCTTAAATGCCCTACGACACGTCCTACAGTAGAGTTATAGAGATTTTTTCATAGAAGTGTTATTGAACGTATACCTAGACTAGCTTTTGCCCGCGGCTTCGCTCGCGTTAAGAAGTATTATTATTAATTAGGTATATATCCCCTATTTTATCCCCTTGGGGATAGAATTAATCAAAATCCTTTCTTAGCGGATGCCTACGTCATAACATCTACCTGCATGCCAAATTTCAGCCCGATCCGTCCAGTGGTTTGGGCTGTGCGTTGATAGATCACTATGTCAGTCACCTTTGAGTTATATATATTTAGATAGATAAGACTTTATTGAACACCAAATGATAAAGTTACGTAATAAAGATAACTTAATCTATGTATACAAAGGGCGGACTTATTGTTTCATAGCGATCATTTCCAGGCAACCCAAGAAAGGAATAAAAACAACTTGGACTGTGTTACATACAAAATGCAATAAGTAATATTTTCAAATATATAAACTTACAAAAATAAATTAATAATATAAATATCTATAAAGACACTACCCGTTTGCACTTGCCCGCGCTCATTAAGTTTAAAAGTAGGTTATGTGTTAATCTTGGGTATAAGCTAAGTACATTCCAAATTTTATCCCAATCCGTTCAGCCGTTACAGCGTGAAGAGAAACAAACATACTTACTTTAGAGTAAAGTATAATATAATATAATATTTATTGTTTTTCTTGGCTTGCGTCGGTCTTGATAAGTACCCCGTCTCGTAACCCACGGGAAAAAAGGTACCTATTTCCCTCCTATTCTATGTACATCGCACGTTGCGTGCGAATGGATTCTCTTCTCCTACCTCTTCTTCTCCGAATTGTCCGAAGACATTTGTGTCCTAGGTTCAGTGGTTGTTATGGATGAGCCTGTTGTACTTGGTGCATGTTAAGTGTTTGAAGATCGGTTGCTGCATGTTTTGTGAGGCGTTTACAAAAACAGTATCTCCAAGTACTTTGAAAATCTAAAATATTACACAAACTTTAGGACACTTAGGAATTGGTTCACGATGTCAGCAACAGTGACCACTGTATCTCACACTAGACACATTTACACACAATCTTTCGACTATATTATATATCTATATATATAAAAATCAATGCCACTTTTCGTTGTTATTTTATAACTCAAGAACGGGCTCACCTATCCAAACCAAATTTTTAGGCTTTGTTCGGACTATTTAGTAGATGGTTTATGTGAAGTTTGCACAAAATCGGTCGAGCGGTTCTTCATTTATCACACCCGGGCGAAGCCGGGGCGGATCGCTAGTATATATATAAAAATCAATGCCACTTTTTGTTGTTATTTTATAACTCAAGAACGGGCTCACCTATCCAAACTAAATGTTTAGGCTTTGTTCGGACTATTTAGTAGATGGTTTATGTGAAGTTTGCACAAAATCGGTCGAGCGGTTCTTCATTTATCACACCCGGGCGAAGCCGGGGCGGATCGCTACTATAATATATAATTATTTAATATATTATTTATTTAGTATGATTAGAACCCAAACTTAATTCCAGCGGGCCCAGCAGCGTGTGTCCACCACAGCGCGATGTATACTGGGCTGTTTCGTAGGCATCTTCGTAGTAACCGGGATCCTAGCTCTAGCTGGAGGCATGTTGTGGTTGGACTTCCTCCTCGGATGCAGCTACATCAAACTAACTATCACATTCATCAAATATGTGCCCCAGGTATTTTTTTATCTATTAATGGAGGACGGACCGTTTTAATAAATAAATTAATTGAAAAAATATTATTTACCGGATCGAATTGTGCGTCTCTTTAAAAATACATTTTATCGTACGGTAACTGCGTTATCGTATGGTTCTGAATCAAGGGGACACAAAAACTTTCATCGTAATCGGTCCAGCCGTTTAGTCACATATGTACCCAAGAATCTTCTTCTAATGCATAAAAATCTTGTGTCACAGTGTTTGTGGTCGAACTCCTCCGAAACAGCACGACCGATTTTAATGTTTTTTTTTCTATAAGTTTATTTTGTAGGTATGAGAATAGGTCGCAAACAATTTTTTCACCCTCCTACCCCTATCCTCATATCTTTTCGTGATTTTAGATGAACAACAAAACAACAAAACAACAAACAAACGCATTCACACTCACAGCCCCACACTAAGTTCAAAGACTTGTAATCGTGGGTGCCGGAAACATTCACATCACACACACATTACACTCAGAACCAGAAGCACAATTAATATCCCTTGGGAAGGAATTTGTGCTCTTGCCGGGAATCGAACCCAGGACCCACGGCGCAGCGGGCGTACCTACACCTGTCCACTGCGCCAACTGGGTCGTCAAAATCCAAAAAGGTTTTAGTATGGTATTAAAGTACTAGACGACCATAAACGTGAAAGAGGTAAAACACTTTTACTAAACGTGGCATTGTAACGCATGCCGGGTATAGCTAGTTATATATGTATACTAGCCGTGCCCCGCGGCTTCGCCCGCTATTATCAAGTTAAAAAGTAGCCTATGTGTTAATACCAGGTATAATCTATGTACATTCCAAATATCATCCGAATCCGTTCAGTCGTTAAAGCGTGAAGAGGGAACAAACATACCCACACACTTGCACACACACTTACACACAAACTTTCGGATTTATAATATTAGTAGGATATAGTAGGATATAAAGATAATTAATTTAATTTTAAATGTCTAAATTGTAGGCTCTCATGAACTATCGGCGTAAATCAACAGTCGGGTGGTCGATTGGTAACATTCTCTGCGACTTCACCGGAGGTATCCTGTCAATCCTCCAGATGGTTCTCAACGCCATCAACTTCGATGACTGGCTGTCTTTCTTCGGGGACTTCACCAAGTTTGGCCTGGGGTTCTTCAGCCTGTCCTTTGATTTACTCTTCATGACGCAACATTTCGTTCTCTACAGGTATTGCTTAAACAGGGTTATTCAAAATACCAGAAACCTATTGGGACAGCATTCCAACCATTGAGACAAACGTCTCCATGGTACGGCCTATTATCACTTACCATAAGGTAAGGTAGTGGCCAAACGGTAGCCTATCAGAGATAAATAAGCATTCGGTGGGCCACTGTGTAACCATTGAAAATTCTTTTTTTTTTGTGCGGTGAAAAATATCGAGCACTTCTTTCGCAAGGGTGAAAGAAAGGTGTGTGGGGCTCGAACCCACTAAAAACCCCCCTGTGAACTTTCCCTCGCGGAGTTTTTTTTTTTTGCCGGATAGGAAAGTATTTGACCACAATCTCACCTGATGGAAAGTGATGATGCAGCCGAAGATATAGCATGCTTGCCTAGAAGTTACATATTCACTCTTGACTTGAAGACTCCCAGATTATACCGTTCGGGGAACAAAAACGAGGGCAATGAGTTCCATACTCCTTCGCAGTACGGATGATAAACGTAGAAGCGAAACACTTCGAGCGACCTGGAGGTATGTCAACCATATATGGATAACGTTTGACAGTTTGTCTTTTGGTAGGCAAGATAGGGTCGCGCTAGCAGTCTTGTCTCGGCGGTAGGCCCGGGTGCAAATCGGGCCACTGTGCCCATCAAAGCCATTATTTTAAGTTCTTTTTTTAATTTATATTGTCTTTCAGCGTTTTTATCTGTGTAATTGTATACTGGATACGGGCTTTTTGTCTGAATTAAATGAGTTATTATATTATTATTATTATATTATTAGAACATCCTCATAATAATCGAGACCAACTTCGCAACATATCCTTCAACTCCCATTAACAATAAATTTTATTAAACATTTCAGGCATAGACAACCTTCACCAGAAAATAAAAGAGACGAATTAGTTGAGCAAACCATGTAGATTGCCAGTACCAGCTGGTATAGACATAATGTTCTTTGGCTATGATGTAATGTGATTTGCGTGAAATAACTTCTTTTTTGTAAGTACTTTTTTTTAAGTTAAGCTTTCCATAAGGAATATGCTTGGTACTAAAATATTTTTAAAAAATCTAACGCATTTATACTCACAGTCCCACATTAAGATCAAAGACTTGTATTGTGGGAGCTGGAAACTTTTACAAATCACACACACAACCTAGTCACACATCATAGAGTCACACCTACTCATCAAAATAAGACTATAAACGTTGCTATATCATATGCGCGTACTCGTGCATATTAAAATAGTTTTTGTGTCATCGAAATCAGGCGTTGTAAATTGGTTGTAAAGTTACACTGCTTTTTAAAATGTGCGTTCGTTCGCGCGCTACTGCGATGACGTCACGCCGCGAGTGTCATGTCCGATTGCGGGCGAAATGTAGAGTTTTTACGTTCATAAAATTTGATTTGTATATTGTTTTCTATTTTTGTTTTGGCGGTCACATTCAATATTTTTGTTATTAAATTAACGTAGTGATATTTGTCTCATTCCCTTTCTCTTCGTTCTTCATACACTCTTCAATTAAAATTTCCTCAAAACACAGCGTTTTTTATGGAAGTTCCTTCACAGCACAAGCTGTTCGACTGTGGAATGCTCTGCCCGTGAATATAAGACAAAACTAGTAATATCTTAAAAAATTTGGTCAAAATACACTACCTATAAAATAACTTTTGAAACTATTATTTAGGTAAATAATGTAGTCAGCAGTTGAGTTGGATCGGTAGACGTTTCGCCATTTTAGGTTTTAACGGCGAGGACCTTGCTTCGGAGGGTAGCGAGATCCGGATACACCAGTAAGGACCTTTTATATAACCATAATATTTCAGTTAATCGATACATTAAATATTGGTATAGTTTCTAAATTATATATCCTACTAACTAATATTATAAATCTGAAAGTGTGTGTGTAAGTGTGTAAGCATGTTGGTTCCCGTTCTTCACGGCACGGCGTTTTAACGGCTGAACGGATTTGGATGAAATTTGGTATGTACATAGATTATACCTAGGATTAGCACATAGGCTAATTTTTAACTTGATAATAGCGGGCGAAGCCGCGGGCCACGGCTAGTATCAAATAAAATTATATAAAATATTGATATTTCTTATAACGCGTGAACAATATTAAAATAAAATATACAAAATGTTCTAAAATTTGACGCACTTGGGTCCACGATAGCTTATCAGAGACAATAAAAGGATTGCTTTTTATCAGATTCTCTTTGACAGTGATTTTGACACTCATTTGAAGTTCAGCAGTACATTTTATTGATGTTTATATTAAAATTTGCATTATACAGGCTTACGCCGTTAAAATATGTTTATTATTATTTTAATTGATGATTTACCTACCTATTGAGCATAATGTGAATAAGTTTACACTAGTCGATCAAGAACAGTATTCTCGGGAAGTTTAATTGAAATATAAGAATCTAACTGGTCTGGTTCTGGGTGTAATGTGTGTGAGATGTGAATGTTTCCGGCACCCACGATACAAGTCTTTGAACTTAGTGTGGGGCTGTGAGAAAGAATGCGTTTGTTTGTTGTTAACTAGAGATCATGTTGTGCAGTTTATGTAGCATGCTTGCCTAGAAGATACCTATTCACTCTGACTTGAAAACTCCGATATTATACCGTTCAGGAAACAAAGACGCGGGCAGTGAGTTTCACTCCTACTTACTTACTCCTAGTGTACTTTCTGTTGTGCTTGCTCGCTTTTCCTTATTTGCTGCTGATACCTTGATTTCCTTTTGCTTGTTTTGACGGCATCCGCGAAAAAGATGGGTGAAACTATATCTAAATCGTCTACACAAACGGTGGCAAAATAAAATAAAAAGTTGTGGATAAATCAGCGCAGACACAAGATGGTATGTGCTCAAGCGGTATTCAGACCACGCTGTGAGCAGAAAGCTACAAGACATTCAACGAGTTTGTGTATAGTTTTATTTCTGGTACTACAAGGTAATTTTAAAGTTAAAACTATCGTGAGTACACACACTATCGTGTTTACACATTATGTTTGAATCTTATATACGGCTTAAAATACGTAAAAAATACTTTATATAAATGAAACGACTTGACTCACGATTTAATGTCGACTTACTTTGTAGTCGACTAGTTTCGGACAAATTAGTTGTCCTTCACAAATTACAGTCACGTGACGAGGTCCGACAAATTAGTTGTCCTTCACAAATTACAGTCACGCGACGAGGTCCGATCCGCTCGCCTCCGCGTATCGCGCGTCTGACTCATCCTGATGAAAGACGACTAATTTGTCCGAAACTAGTCGACTACAAAGTAAGTCGACATATTTTACGTGTTTTTAGCCGTTTTAAACATTTGACCACTATCACGTCTGATTAAAAGTGTAGAGGCGGCCGAAGATGTGACATGCTTGCCTAGAAGATACCTATTCACTCTAGACTTAAGATACCCTGATTGTACTGGTCGGGGTAAATAGACACAGACAATGAGTAATCATGTACCTACGTCAGATTATATGTACCTACTTGTAAATTTTTTTTCAGCGTCACAAAGTGTGCAATCTAATAAGGTTAATTTTTCTATGGAGTGTAATGAACTCATAGTTATAGTTGGACAAAGTAAAATATTTCATATGTCTCAAATGTGAGTAAAAAATATTGTAGTAATTATCAGTTTCCATAATAATATCTGTAAATATATAAAAACATAAGTTAAATACTCGTATGTTAAAATACAAAACAAGTCCAATGCGATAAATAAAAATAATACTTGCACAACGCATGTTTTTTTTATTCAGTTTCATGTGAACCGAGAAATAATAAATTAAGTACTGGATTAATTTAACTGGATTAATTAATGCCTACTTAATATTATAATTAATGTAAATATAAGTTTGTCTGTTACGCTTTCACGCGAAATCTACTTAACCGATCATCATGAAACTTTGTACACATATTCTTGGAGGTATTAGAAGTAGCATAGGATACTTTTTTTTCACGAAAGATAAAAAAAATTAATACAATCGAAGCCGCTGGTAAAAGCTAGTATTAAATACTGGATTTAAATATTGGGCTCCTTACGTTGTCACAGACAGTGCCGAGTATTTTATTTGCTTGAACGGTGCAGTCGACTCCAAAATAAAGCCACGCGACTTCTTATTACAGCGAGATCTATTCCATTTAGTTCAACTAAAAGTTCAACAAGTTGAACAAATTGGATTTTTTATCAAATTATTTCAACTCTTAACTATTTTATTAAAGTTGGAAAAAATTGAAAGATCTAGTAACTCAAGTAATTTCGCTTTAGCAAACATGCTTGGTGCGCTTCAGTATCTCGCCAATTTCTTTTAATATATTTTTTTTAAATTAAAGCAAAGATGTGTGATAAATCTTACCCCCGTGAAACCAAAGCATATAAAATACTAGCCGTGCCCCGCGGCTTCGCCCGCTATTATCAAATTAAAAAGTAGCCTATGTGTTAATCCTAAGTATAATCTATGTACATTCCAAATTTCATCCAAATCCGTTCAGCCGTTAAAGCGTGAAGAGGGAACAAACATACTTACACACTTACACACAAACTTTCGGATTTATAATATTAGTATGATTAGTAGGATATTGACCTAGTAAAAAATACAGATACAACGCACCGATCTTGGGAGTGAAGCCAATAAACATTCCACTTTAATAGCTCCCCATTCCTTTATCAGCTAAATGAATGTTTTTGCTTTTTATCTCCATCTAGTGTTTTTTATAAATAGTATTATAATCAAAATCGGCAGACCTTAGGGATTACGATGCTACAGATGTATAACACTCTGTTAACAATTTTGCATCGGGGATAAAAAAAAGCTTATGAAACAAATATTTTTCTAAATCTTTGATAGGCTAGCGATTTGATGATATTATTGTTCATATCCAGTGGCACTCCGGATGTGAGCCTCGAAGTGAAAATCGTCAACCAAAACCCGGAGTTAATCAATGTGCATCCAGAAAAATGGAATATAGCGAGCGGTGCCAAAAGTGCTGAATATCAATTTAACATCAGTGGCATACTCCCCGGGTATGCTGTTATTTTGTTTGAAGTGTCTCCACCTGGGGCTGTCAAGTGAGCAACTATCCTTTTTTTTCTTCTTAGTTTTGGCTTCGAAATCTTGTGAATTTAGCCAGTGTCAAGTGATAATATAATATTTCATGTGTATTTCATATTAAGAGTCTTAGTCACAAGTCACAGTCAAAGTCAAGTAAGGCTCAAGGTCCAGCCATAGTCAAGTCATGCCCTAGTCAAGTGGTAGAAACTTACTAGAACTTCTATTGGAGTTTTGGAGTGAAGTCGAAAATCACGTTTTTCAACTTTTTATGACTTGCCTACACTTGTTCACGTTTACTATGTATTGACTGTTAATGATCCACTTTTTTTATCCACGCGGTTTTACCCGCGTAAGTTCCGGACCCGCGGGAATTTCGGGACTTGTGCACTTGTGACTAAGACTCTTAATATGAATTAATATTATACGTAAAATAAATGTACTATTACTTGACTGGCTATATGCACAAGATTGCGAAGCCAAACAAAACCCCAACCAACTTCATGGTGTCGCTTTTAGGTGTCGGTGTGCACGCACATTTTAAAAGTTCACTTTTATAATTTTTCCAGAAGAAGTATAACCACAAATATTTATTTCAGTATTAAAACAGCATTCCTGCGTATTGAAGTGATGGTTTCAAGCTATATCAACGCAGTCTCTACCGTTCTTGGTTGGATATGTTTCCTAGCTTGGACTTTATCGTTCTACCCGCAATTCTTCGAAAACTACAGGAGGAAAAGCGTAGTGGGACTCTGTTTTGACGTTCTTGCACTTAATATCATGGGATATATTATGTATTCGCTATTTAATATTGGACTTTACTGGTCTTCATATCTGCAGGTAACAAAATATTATTGTTTGGCGGGGTTGTAGGCATTTTGCAGGAATATGATTGTCTATGATTAGAACAATTTTGTCCTAATTTCGTCGCAGCCAATCACAACATACAGTCATAGTAGATTTTTTTTTTATATATATATAAATTTTTTGTACGCGAGTTTGTTATTGAACTCCTCCTAAACGGCTGGACTGATTTTGGTGTTTTTATTTCAGACGTGGATTTGCGAATGGCTTAGATTCAAGTTGAAATCCTCCTAAACAGCTGGACTGATTTTGATGAAATTTTATGTGTGTTAAGGTTGATTCAAGAATGGTTCAGATTTAAATACCTATATATTTTTTAATTCTTTATAGGCAATCATTTGACCACTATTTCACCTGATGGAAAGTGAAAAAAAATATTCTTGAATGAAAACAGGGGGTGGAGGTAGGAGGGTGAAAAATACTTACAATCTATTCTCAATCATACCAAATACACAAAAAAGTAATTAAAATCGGTCGAGCTGTTTTAGAGCAGTTCTACCACAAACACAGTAACACGAGATATTTATTTAGAAGATAAAAATAATTTTACATTGAATTCAAATGATATTTTAATTTTAAGTATATCGTCCTAAACTATTACAGTCACAGTACTTCACCCGCTACCCTCATGGGCGCATTCCAGTACAACTGGGTGACGTGTTCTTCTCGGTATCAGCTATCTTCGCAACTATAGCCATGAGTCGCCAGGCCAGAATCTATGAAGTAAGGCTATCCTTTATTAATGTTTACTAACCGGCTGTTTTTGTCGGATTTTCCGACTAGTTTCGGGCATGTACGATGCCCATCATCTGGGAGGTGGCCGATCGCAACGTTCGCGTCGCCTCTCCGCGCGCACCCAAGGCTCCTATAACATAATATAATTGATTAATAAGACTTAATTAATAATTAATAAGGCTTAAGAGCAAGCATTTCACTATCTTATCTGATGGAAAGTGATGATGCGGTCGAAGACAGCATGCTTGCTTAGAAGATACCTCTTGACTTAAGGACTCTTAGATTATACCGTTCGGTTAACAAAGATGCGGGCAATGAGCTCCATTCTTTCGCAGTACGGATGATATAGGTAGAAGGGAAACGCTTCGAGCGAACTGGAGGTATGTGAACAATAATTGGAGGACGTTTGTCAGTTTATCTTGTTGTTAGAGGATAAAACTGGAATGGGGGAATTAACTTCGTATTATTTACGAATCTTTCAATCGAATAGATTTGTTCACAATTTGTATTAGTGGGAAAAGCCATTGGACCCTGAAATACAGTGCTAGACAATAGTTCAGGAGCCTATGGGTTAATGTATTATGTCAGATAATTAATAATTTTTTTATGTTCTTGCAGCGGGCCAATCAGCAAGTGTCGACAATAGCGCGGTGTATACTAGTGTTATTGGGTCTTTGTTTCTTGGTGACCGGCATTTTAGCCGTGCTCAATTTCTTGCTATGGCTGGATTTCCTCTATGGATGCAACTACATTAAACTGACGATCACTTGCATCAAATTTGTGCCCCAGGTATATACAGATTTGTTATTTAAACAGGTACACATATTATGCCTTATACTTTTGTACAAATATCTAACAACATTTAAAACAAAACAAACAAACGCTTTCACACTCACAGCCCACACTAAGTTCAAAGACTTGTATCGTGGGTGCCGGTAACATTCACATCACACACACATTACACCCTTCGCATTGATGAATCTAGAAATAATTCTAGACCCTATGATACTAAAATGTCTTCTAAAAGTGGTGACTTTGTAACCGTTTTATTCGGCATTCAAAATAAGGTCTAATAAATCAAAACATTCGTCAGAATCTGTGTGTCATGACTCCTTTGTCTCAGATTATTCATAATATTTATAAATAAAAGGAGAATAAATATCTTATTACATTAAAATCTCATAGATTTTTCTTTTTGAAAAAAATTTGTTTCGTTATCTTATATCAGAATTATTCAGAATACTGTGAACGTTATTTCATATACCTACATATATTTCCAGGACGAATGACTTTTTCATGTTGTTTTTTTTCGGCGCATTTTCACGAAATTTTAATAAAACCATAAAAAATCATGATCATATGAGGTTAAGTTATGTCCGTATATTATTCAGGTCCGTGATAATTATTTGTCTGAATTCTAGGCCCTCATGAACTACCGGCGCAAATCAACAGTGGGCTGGTCGATTGGCTCTGTTCTCTGCCACTTCGTTGGAGGATTGCTGTCCATCGTCGAGATGGTCCTCAAGGGTTTCAACGTCAACGCCTGGCCTTTTCTCAGTCTCGTCACAAAGTTCGGCGCGAGAGCCATTGGCCTGTCCTTTGATTTACTCTTCTTGACGCAGCATTACTATCTTTACAGGTTATAATATATATCTTCAGTCTAGGAGTCTTGCCGCGAAAGTAAAAAAATGCCGTTGTTGATTTTATTTTTTATTCAAGATAGTTAAACTTATGACCACGATCTCACCTGATGGTAAGCGAAGATGTCATCGACGACGGAGCAAGCTTGCCTAAAAGATTGCCAAGCGCGACTTGTAGACTCCCATATTGTACTCATCAGGTAACATCGATTCGGGCACGGAGTTCCATTCCTTTGCGTGCTCATATATTTGGAAGCAAAACACTTGGTCCGCATTTGTGTAATGTCTACCATGTCGCTTAGCAATTTGTTTGCTTTCCGATGATAGGACGGTGGGGGAACTAGATCGTGCAGTTGTTTGGCACATTCTCCGAAATGTACTCGATGCAAAACCGAGAGACAATGTGGCTACTAGTTTTATTAGTAGTTTTATTTTCCATGACATAGTTCGTGAACCTGCACGAGTAGGCTGATCATTCAATGTTGAAAAACAGATTTGTTTTTCGTCCAAAAGCTCCACTATCCTTACATATTCTCCATTATTCATTATCGGCCACATCATCGCTTTCTATCAGGTGAGATTGTGGTCAAATGCTTGCCTCGACTATAAAAAAGAACGCAAAGGTGCGGACTTACAAGCATTTTTTTTGCAGCTTTATTTTGTTTTGTGGGGGAGGGGGAGAAATGCCTACCACTTCCTTTAGGGGTGAAGGTGTGTGGGGCTTGAACCCACTAAACTCCCCCCGTGAGCAGTCCCTCAAAGTGGGGCAAGATAGGGTTGCGCTAGCAGTCACTATGTCACCCGCCCCAGACGTGTGGGGCGTGCAAGCCGATGGAGAGGTGCCCTGACTCTCCACCAGTGACCTCACTACATAGGAGGAGAGAGGAGGCGGGCGATTTGGGGGGGTCACCCGCAAGCTCGATCCCGCCGTCCAAAAGAACGTCCGATTTTTTTTTACAGCTTTACCTACCTAAGTTGACTCACGACGGCACGGTGTGTTGTGGTTTACTTACAGATCCCATTCGCAAATTTAATACTGACGTCACGTATTTTTTTCTCAATTCCTGTTTATATGAACCATGAGTTGTTTATTATTTCAGACCAAAAGAACCGTTAGGTATAGAACAGAAGTGAAACTAGTTGGTGATGACCGAGTATAGTCATAACGATATGTACTATATGTACCTAACATCATAATAAGAGCAAACCCTAAAGCTTCAGAGCGCAAGAAGCTGTGACGAGTTTTTGGTGCTATTTATGTTTATAAATAATTTTACTTATTTTTATCATTAAATGAAATGTACGAGTACATATTGAAATTCTTCATTTTCTTAGCATGTCGATGGCAAACCGTTAAATAGTTGAAGCCCAGAACTCAGCCAACCGAACTTAACTGCATTTGGTGCAGCGTCCATGAGCTCTTGGTGCGAGCAGGGAACAGGGCATAAGATTATATGTGCCATAGTTAGATTTGTTGCGCACAGACATATCTTATGAGAATCCCCACTTGACCAGTTATCCTTTTTCCTAGAAGACTGAGCCAGGGTACTTGATGGCCAGGTGGAAATTCTTACATACTGCAATTACTCCTTGAACAGTATAATTACATAGGTGGACTATGGAAAGAAATAAAACCCCTGGTACATTCATTTATCTTGGTGATACACGGGGGGGAAAAATGCCTCTGATACAGTCAGATGGACAATGTAGGTAGACCACTGGCAATGATAGGTACTGTGGGTTAATTGTCGGGTGAGTCCCGTAGTCGGTCGGCCTGTTCGATAAGCATGCTGTTCGGTCCGAAAGAGCTTCAGTCTGTGTAAAAGTCAATTACACGAGAGCTCAGCCCGTTTTCAAAAATATTTGCCACTGCTGGGATAATCGAGACAGGTTTTTAGTTATCGATAGATTCGCGCTTTCCTTGGCGATACCTTGCTAATCTTTAGAGGTGACGGAAATGATCTTTCTATCAAACAGGTGTTAAAAATAGCAGCTAGAACTGAATAATATGCAGGTGGTATCGGGTTTCTGTCCCGGTGGAACACAAGTTACCTCTTTTGCCTCCGATCTACCTACCTATCGACCAACCTTATCTCGAAATGTAATCATTAAAAAAAAATGTTACACCATATGGCAAGCAATTCAGTTGATTGAGCAGTTCGTTTGATTTAACGGATCTTCACTTACACTTACAACCCCACACTAAGACTTGTCTTGTGGGTCTGAAACCATTTAAATCGAGTTGGTCACATCTTACAGAATCACATAAAGGATAATGAATGTCTATTAAGAAGGGAAATTGTGCTCCTAACGGGAATTATTGCTATTTTGAAAATTCTACTGAACTGGGCTAGGTACCCGATTTATTGACTTTTAACATTTTGCTAAATTTGAGCTTATTTTTTTAAATAGGATTGGCACTGCTGGCAGCCCTGTCTGTCACTCATAGCTTTGCTGTCAACTGTCAGTCCTGTCAGCAGACAGTTGAGACAGTCATTTAAACTTCACAAAATTAAAATTAATTAAGATTTACATATTTCTGTTTGTAGTTACTAAACATAGGTACTGATGCTGAAAAATGTGGATTATAAGTATATTGAAACCATTATCCCAAACATGAAAATCAAAATGTGAGGCAGACAGTTTAGGTAAGCTATTATTGTTGAAAACAAATATGGTGGGTATAATGCAGAGCTAAAACTTATTTTTGCAAAACCTTGCTGCATATTTAGTGGTAGTCTTTTGTTTCTCTTAACAAAATAATACACGCATTTAAGGCGTTATTGAATTTATCTTACGTTAATACTAAAGTATATTTTGGTTGAATAATCTAACCTTATTCAAGAATAATAATTATTATAAAGCTAATTTACCTATCTATTGTGCAAAAGTTATTTATAATAATTTTACTATTCACTGCTAGTTCTTTCTGAGAAGAGTAGTTGAAAATCATACATAGGTTTTGAACAATTTTATCATTTGCTAACATAGATCTGAGCATTTGGTCAGCAAATTGAGTAGGTATTTAGATAATGACTGGCCATTAGGTAGGTATATAATTACTAGGAATCTATGTACAATTGTATAGGTATCATAAAATATTCTATCAGGCACACCCACATGTATTATCACAGAGCAGCAGATAGATGCATGAGCTCAGTGAACACAGACTAAACATGGAATAATTTCCGAAAATGTTTAACCAAAATTATGAACAGTTCTTTATTGGAACTCCTCAGTAGTGCTTGGAATTTGATCATTGATTATATAGTAACATATTACAATTAAAAGTCGCCCTTATCAGTTAACAGATTATAATTAATGTACAGTGCGACAGGAATCTTGTGGCCCTTGACTGATGTTTTCAGGGGGCGTTGTTGTCGCCTCAAACAAAGGTTTCATACTCATACGAATTGTTGTCAAGGGTCACTAGCTAATAAAATCTCCCTTTATGAGAATACAAGAACTTTACAATCTAGTGAGTTTTGTCTTATTTTGATGGAATGGAAAACTGGGAATAGGAAACTACAACGCCTCCAACTTATGAGCAGTTCGGCAAGCATTTATTACAATCTACTTTATCATATATTATATTAAGGAAATTTGCATTTAAACAAGACAAAAAAAAAATCAAAGATATTCTACATTATTAACATATAATATCTTTATAACAATGAGCATTCTCATCAAACATAAAATATTAATATTTATATAAGGGATTATATATTTTTAATGAAGTAGTTTATGAAGTGTGTCATCAAATATGTGCATTTTTTTTTTGTTGACTTCACAATCTTGAGCAGTTAGCCAGCGTCAAGTAATAATATTTGAAGTGTTTTTCATAATAAAAGTCCTAGTCACAAGTAACAGTCAAAATCAAGTAAAAGAGTCAAGGTCCAGTCATAGTCAAGTCATGCCCTAGTAAAGTGGTAGAAACTTTACTATAACTTAAATTGGAGTTAGGGAACGAAGGCGAAAATCACGTTTTTCAACTTTGTATGATTTTCCTACACTTATGCACGTTTACTTAGTATATACTGGAGTGGATACTGGAATGCTAGCAGTAAAAGCACCTTAGGTCATTCTAATTTAGATTATAATGCGAGCACAAATACACCAAAGGTCCGACAATCAGAGCCCATAGACCGAGTTACTATCTAAATGTCTGTGACAGTTTGCTGCAAGATGCATACACACACACGAACATTTGTATGCTTCACCCATAATTGAATGAGGTTACATCTATATTTATTCAAATCCATGGTTCAATAGAACAGTTTTATTTTGAGCAAAATTAATTAGATTTTTTCTATTTTCAGGAGCCAAGTGAAATGTGACCAATTATGGATACTGAGAAAAAGAACGGTAATTATTTGAGTATATTATGCAACCTATTGCCTCACAATAGGCTTAAAAACATGTGTCATATGTGCTGGAAACATTCACATCACACACACAATCATAGCCAGAGCCTGAAGCACATATTATTATTTGTCATGGTCAGGATAATAATTATGATAAAACACATTGAGTGAAACGCATTGAGGGAACTAGAGATATGCCATTCATGCGTGTTCAATTCAACTAGACGATAGAAAGCCTAATTGCTTATATTATAAGGCTTTGGAACTTTTACAAAAATATTTTATAAACATCATAGCATGGTCAGTGTACAGACGTTGCCTGTCCGTCCATCGCAGACTTAAAACTAGTAACATAATATAATAATATTTTTCCCAACTTAGTCTGCAAAGATATAGCGCTTAATAGAAGACTTAATCTAGATCTGATTTAATTTAATTACATAAGGCGTTATTTTTGCAGAATTACATAATTATCAATTGCTATAAATTTAAGTGCAAATTGTGCTAGAATTGCCTATAAGGCATTATTATTTTTAAAAATACTTGATACGATACTGGATCCATCCAAAAAATCTTATCGAATCAATAGGATCGATACAGTGTATTACGAATAATTACGATCCAATACGATACTGGATCGATCCAAAAAATCGTATTGAATCAATAGGATCGATACAGTGTATTAAGAATAATTACAATCCAGAATATCGATACAAAGCATCGAATCACCTGGATCGAACATCCCTACGCGACCTGTGATGTTGCTCGCTTGCGCGTTGTGAAGTAGAAAGCATAGACTACCGCCAATTTTTTTATGAATTGGACATGTATTCTTATAATTGTTACTCTTTGTATATACAGGGATATTTGTAAAATTCCGGAAATATCTCCAGATTCTTGTTTAAACCCTTAGTTCATTTATATCTACGACTTTCTTCTGATATAATATATCAGATCAGATCAGATCTTATATATTATATAAGATGCTGTCTTCTATGCTTAAACTACTATGTCCCGAAAAGACTTCTTCGACGTGCATATGCACGCCATAGCCTCTTGATGTATATAAAATATTTAAATATTATTTTTAAAAGTCATAAAGTAGAATTTCCAATAATCGCACCACGGAAGACGTCGGTCTCAATTGAAATGATGTCCCAAGAGGATTCTGGTATTTTAAATATTACCTTGTTCAGTTGAAATTATAAATACTAACACAAATATAATGTTTTATCTAAATAACGCAAGGTATAATAACAGATGCAGATTTTATATTGGTTAATACAAATGTATATTTTTATAATAATTCATATACATTACACCTACTTACGTAACTTTTTCGTCACAATAGCGAAGGCACCGATACCTAAGCGTTATCGCGTTTGGTTCAGGTATTGAGTTTCTCACGTTTGCCTATATGGTGTAGGAAAATGTTTGAAAACATTGATAAAGCGTTGCTTCACTCTACGTAAGCATTCTTTAGATTATGTGAGTCAGTATGGGTGTTTTACTTACGCTGATTATGTAATCTAACTGCCCGTTGGCTTAGATGGGTGTGCGTTCGCTTGCTAAGCAGGGGTATCGGGTTCGATTCCCGGCGGGAACACAAGTTTCTCTCCAAGGAAAATTTGTGTTTCTGGGTTCAAGTTCTGGTTGTGAATGTGTGTGTGATGTGAATGTTTCCGGCAAACACGATAAAAGTTAATAAGATAAGTATTAATTATTTTCAATCAATGACGACCTAGATGGCGCGGTGGGCAAGTCCCTGCTCTCTGCTCTGTTGGTCCTGGATTCGATTCCCGGCAAGGGCATAATTTTACTTTCTAAGGGACATTTGTGCTTCTGGTTCTGGTGTGTATTATGTAAATGTTTCCAGCACCCACGATATAAGTCTTTGAACTTAGTGTGGGGCTGTGAGTGTAAGTGAGTTTGTTTGTTTTGTTTTACTGATAAAAAACCAGTGATCCTGCCCCGGCGTATAACTGTATTTCGGATTGAAGGGCAATGTTTCCAGTGAAATTACATTAATTACCTTAAAAATAAAGCGGACGTCTGGTTAGACTTTAATCTAAATAAAACGGCCAAGTGCGAGTCGGACTCGCGCACGAAGGGTTCCGGACCATTATCTATAAAAAATCAGGTTTGTTGTATGGGAGCTCCCTTAAATACTTATTTTATTTTATTTTTTGTGTGTGTTCTAGCGGCAATAAAAATACATCATCTGTGAAAATGTCAACTGTCTAGCTGTCACCGTTCTTGAGATACAGCCTGGTGACAGACGGACGGATGGACGGACAGCGAAGTCTCAGTAATAGGGTCCCGTTTTTACCCTTTGGGTACGGAACTCTAAAAAAACAAAGCCACAAGCAAACAGTTGATCAGAACAACATCATTTGATAAAGCTTTCTCAAGGAATCGTTTCAATAGGTCCAAACTCAATCAACTCGATAACAATTTCAATTACGGGATCAGTGACTGCCAAACCAGAAACGGAGGAAGGGGTCTTGTACCCCCCTTTCCAGGGGTCAAAGATAACTAGTTACGAATCATACACATGAACGCTTTCACACTCACAGCCCCACACTAAGTTCAAAGAAGCGTACCGGAAGTATTCACATCATTACCTTCTAGGCAAGCACGTCTCATCCTCGGCCGCATCGTCACCTTCTATCAGGTGAGATAGTGGTCAAATGCTTGCCTGTCCAACATAAAAAAATAGACTAAGTATTCTTATTACCGACTTCACAAAAAAGGAGGAGGTATTCAAGTCAACTGTATTTTTTTTATATGTGTTACCTTATAACTTCGTTCCACGTGAACCGATTTTGATTTTTTTTTTGTTTGAAAGATTTTGCTTTTGCAATTGGTCCTATTTAAAATTTGATCAAGATCTGATCAGTAGTTCTTGAAATATCTTCAATAATGCGTGGTTAGTACATCTAATCTGATCAAATTTCTGAAGATAAAGCGGTAAAGTCGGTTTTTTTTAGATTTGCTTGCGTTTCATTATCGAAAATTACTTTCACAATTGAATGAATACTGAAAAAAATATGAATATTACTATTAACGTTTTTAGCCAATACCAAAACGGGTGACCTTGCTCACCAAAGACACCAGACGTGTGGCCGTGCAAGCCGGTAAAGAACCCCTTGGCTATAAGTCTTCCTGAGACCATGGCCAATGCAACTTAGCCGAAACGTCGAGGCAAATAAAAGTAATTATTTATCGCGATTAAGTCCCGAGATAACAGAACTATGATCGCCCCTGTCTAACTTGCGACATGGGACTTGCATGACCTGTTTGGTGTCGAATAGTAAATAGTTATAACGACCGCAATTGTCCAATTGAACAGTACTCTCTAATCTCTCGGACGGATGGCTGGATTACACTTGCAAATTGCCAGTGGTCAGTTATTTCACACACGAGTGGATTGCTTATTAGAGGGTGTTCACTAACTATTCAAGAGGTTACAGTTACTCTAATTCAGCCCGTGTAATAATTTTCCTAAAAGAAATAAATAGATTTTTTTTTACCGACTTCCCAAAAAAGGAGGAGGTACTCAAGTCGAATGTATTTTTTTTTATGTTTGTTACCTCATAACTTCTCTCCACGTGATCCGATTCCGAAAATTCTTTTTTAGTTTGAAAGATGTTGGTCCCATTAAAATTTTATCAAGATCTGATCAGTAGTTCTTGAAATATCGTCAGCAATGCATATTTTCTGGACTACTTTGACGATGTTTTCGGTTAACCGACTTCAAAAGTTACCTCATAACTTCTTTCGTTGTGAACCGATTTTGATGATTATTTATTATAGATTTTTATTTAAAAGCTGGTGCTTTTCATGTGGTCCCATTGAAATTGGATCAAGATCTGATTTCTAGTTTTTGAGTTATCGTCCTATAATGCGTGCTTAATACATTAAATCTGATCAAGGTTCCGAAGATAAAGCGGTGCAGTCGGTTTTTTAAGCTTTGCTTGCGTTTAATTATTAAAATACAAGCTTTTTTGTATTACTCAGCAAAACCTTTCATTGGACATATTTAAAAAAAAATGCGCTCGTCGCGTGCTTTTGCTACTTTGAACATACAATCGTAGTTCACCACGGGCTAGCCGCCCTGGCCTCAAGATGAAAGTCCACATCACGGCTGTTCCATCCTTGAGATTGATTAATGTTAGGTCTAGCCTGTTTACACCCTCGACCAGATCACTTATGATTAGATTTGATACTGGTCAGACGCTAACCTGTCTGAGATAAAAACAAAATCATGAGAAAAGAGAGCTGGCTTACTTTACATGTCTATTTTCACTTTTTCACGAGCTGTTTCTAATTACCACTTTTGCTTGCCAATTAAACACTTTTGTAATCTTGCATCACTTTATGAAGGAGCAGTTTTGTCCGAACTTTCATTCTGAACTTAAATGAAGTTTAGTTAGAGTCATATACAAGTACATTTAAGGCTGTGCGATCTGAATTGCACTTTATTGCAACGAAGCAAGAGTCGCTATTTATTTAAATGTCTTAGCGGAAAGAAACTTCTGTATGTTTTTTTATTTTTTTTTTATTTGTGACAGGCTAGTGTTTGACCACTATCTCACCTGATGGTAAGTGACGATGTGATCGAAGCTGGTAAACACAATAGACCTGGAATACGTAGGCTCTCAAGGATAACTGCCGGAACACCGTATTTGGCTTGGCGGCAGAGTTTCAACTTGATGGTGGTAAGCTACTTTGGTAGCAAGCCAGGCGAGCAACTCACAAAATGCTCTACCACCTCTCAAATGTCACCTGATTAGCACCACCCGGGAACCACGTGTAGGGAGTCAGACTTAAGGGGTATCCTCCTACTCCATGTACTTGTATCCTACTAATATTATAAATCCGAAAGTTTGTGTGTGTGTGTAAGTATGTTTGTTCCCTCTTCACGCTTTAACGGCTGCACGGATTTGGATGAAATTTGGAATGTACATATAGATTATACCTAGGATTAACACATAGGCTTCTTTTTAACTTGATAATAGCGGGAGAAGCCGCGGGGTACGGCTAGTTATTGAATATGCTGTGGTATTGTGTATTAAGTATCGTACAGTGAGATTTTGTGTTAGATTCCCGGAGGAAACACAAGCTTTTGCCTCAAGGGAAATTTGTGCTTGTGTTTCAGGGTGTGATTATGTGTGTATGATTTGAATGCTTCCGGCACCTTTTTATCGTCGCCTTCGATATAGTTGTTGTAAGCTAGATTGTAGTAAGCTGCAAGTATGAAAGTGAATAAATCAAAAAAAACTTATAAGTTTTTTGGTTTCTTTATAAAGTTCATAGACTAGTTTCTGTGTTAATGCTTGTTTCAGTTGTTCATCTGGCTTTACTTTTTCAGATTGAAGACGATGCTGCAGAGGAGCAGCGAAACCATTTCTATGGCAGGAGTAAGAATACTGTCATGAAGGCCTTTGGTCGGTGAAATAGGCTGATGATGAAAGACCTTTGACTAAGGTAAGTTTAACTATACTAGCTGCGCCCGGTGGCTTTGCGCGCTATAATAGTGATATAAAGTATCCTGCGGTAAATAAAAAAAAACTGAAGAGGAAACAGCCCCACACTAAGTTCGATGACTTGTGTCTTGGGTACCGGAAACATTCACATCGCACACACAATTATATCCAGTACCAGACACACAAATTTCTCTTGGGTAGAAATCTCGTGTTATCACCAAAAATCGAACACGATACCCGCTGCTTAGAAAGCGAACGCACACCCAACTACGCCAACGGGCAGTTCACAAATAATGCACATCGTGGTAAACTGTGACTGTACAGTACCTGGCGGTAAATACTGCACATTGAGCTAAAGAGAGACTGTACTGTACCCGTAAATAATGCACTTAAAATCAATATGTTGGCTCGTAGGTTTGCTCGATGCTCCGGAGCAGTTAAGGTTGTCCTTTTTAAAGCATTCTGCCAATCTTTTTACACTTGCAATCTATGGGTCAATTATACGCAGATAACAATCAACGCCTTACGCGTACAGTACAATAACGCGTTTAGGATGTTGCTGGGGCTGCCAAGGTACTGCAGCGCATCAGGTATGTTTGCGGACGCTAGCACTGACGGCTTTCATGCCATAATGAGAAAGCGAGCCGCCTCAATGATGCGTCGCGTTCTTGACAGCAACAACAGCATCTTAAGCGTTGTAGCTAACCGTGTAGACTGTCCGTTCATGTGGCACATGACTCAATTACATGTACTTAAGTAAAATTGTCCTATAATTCCATAACATTAATGTAAATATTTTTATAATTAAATCATAATATTATTGACGTAGTTTTAAAATTTCATTATAGATAGTTTTTAATTATTAATATTATTTTATTGTGTATTTATTTTGACATCCTAATTTAAATTTTTAACTTTATCAGTGTGTATTATTGTTTAATTTGTAATGTTTTAAATTATTCATAATATGGATGACTTTCTGAAATAAATGATTTGATTTGATTTGATTTAAAGTTAAAGAGGGAGATAATCGTCTAGTTTCTGTTCTGTAGAGCGTCGTCTCTGTCACTCACTACATTAGGTGATGTCATGCATCATTGCATGTCGCTATACTCAGTCATTATACAAGTTTGTTAGAGCGCGGTTCATTTGCATTATTGATCGAGCAAAGCGAGATCTCTAAGTAGACTTGGGTCGTTCAGCACTTTGTCCGTCCGTCCGTCCGTCTGACAGAGGCATCTAGCGTCTAAACCATATAAGCGAATGACTTTAAATTCTCAAAGAATATGTAGATATACGGCCCAAAGCCTGAAATTACATTTAAAATTATATAAATGAAAATATTAAGGGGGCCATACATGTGATTGGGGAGCAAAATAGTTTATTTTTTTTAATCTACCCTTGTTTGTGGGTATCGTTGAAAAGGGCTTGACAAGAAAACCGTTTAAAAAAAATCTGTGTTGGAAAATAACGATGAAACTGACTGTTTTTAGACCTATTTTGTCCCGGGGTCTATCTCAAAAACTGCATCACACTGTTCGCTGAAACTTACGTATATTATCCGTTATATCCTGTACTTGAACAACAAATACAGAAATCAAACAATTAAATATATAGAAAATAAGTTATAAGTAAGTAACTTCAAAAGCTTTTCTCTATGAGGCAAAATGTAGGCGCGTGATCTTAGCGCGGTGCTGTTTGTCCTGCTCATAATATATCACAACCTCTTATCAGGGTTACTTCAATATTACTATGTTGAATTTGTCCTGTAGAATGCAGAAGTATTTTAAACAAAAGTCACAAACATTTGGTCATCATTTTCGAATATAAACGTTTGTGTCAATAGCGGGATATTTACAATGTATTTCGTTTGTTTTGTTAATATCATCCCGACACAAATATTTATAGTGAGAGTGACCATGGTAGGAACGACTTCTAAAAAGGAGGAGGTACTATGTTCCACTGTATGTATTTTTTTTTATTTATGTTTACCGATTTCTGCCCCATTTGTGGACCGATTCTCAAAATTCTTTTTGACGTGATAACGTCTTATAAAACGATGTAAACGGCTGCACGCACGAAAAAGTTCCGCCTGAGCCTGAGCGTGCAAGCGAGAGCGCGAAACAAGCGATAGAGAGGCACGATCGGCCAAAGCGTTCGTCCTATGACGTTATCACGTAAAACTATCGTCCGTAAACCGACTTTACAGACAACCATTTTTTTGTTTGGTAGATGCCTCCAGAGGTGGTCCCATATACATTTTATCGAAATTGACCAAGCCAAAACCAAAATATAAGCGGTGAAGTCGGGTTTTTTAAGCTTTGCTTACGTTTTAATTACTAAGCAAAACATTATCACTCATCTTTTCCCATTTCTCCAACCATACAGCGTTAGTTAGCTTGAAGTGCTTACAATAATTGTAATAATTAATATTGTAAGCTGTTCTTCGATCATGTGCGGATGTATTTTATTACTAATAATAATAATACTTATGTATATACTAAAGACCAATATTAACTTTGAAAAAACTTGCTTCTATTAATGACTAGCCGTGCCCCGCGGCTTCGCCCGCTATTATCAAGTCAAAAAGTACCCTATGTGTTAATCCTAGGTAATAAGCTATGTACATTCCAAATTTCATCCAAATCCGTTCAGCCGTTAAAGCGTGAAGAGGGAACAAACATACTTACACACTTACATACACACAAACTTTCGGATTTATAATATTAGTAGGATTTCTTTTACTCGACTGCGCGACGGAAATGAGTATATGTATCTACAGTGTTTACCCGACGGTAAAAACAGAGATAACGACCCATATACCATCTATTACGAACGTCATCAGTGGACAGGTGTCTGCCCTCTGCGCCGTGGGTCCTGGGTTCGATTCCCGGCAGGAGCACAAATCTCTTCCCAAGGGATATTTGTGCTTATGTTTCTGGGTGTAATGTGTGTGTGATGTGAATGTTTCCGGCACCCACGATACAAGTCTTTGAACTTAGTGTGGGGCTGTGAGTGTGAATGCGTTTGTTTGTTTGTTGTCATCGAAGCCCGAGTTTACCGAGGCCTATGATTAGGAATGATTTTACAATGTATGAGTGTATGTAGTCTAAGTATGTATGTGTCAATATTTGAAGTCGTTTTCAAGTGGATTATGAATAGAAGCACGCAAGATAAGATTCTGTCAATCAAATACTCATCTTTGACCTATATACAACTCCGACATTACAATACCTATCACTCTTTTAATGGTCATAACAATGTTTTTATCAACGTATCAAAAATACTCGCGACACTATTCATGATCCTAATTAATAATTATACGAGAAATAACAAATTAAATATAATAATATACAATTTTAAATAGTATAGGGCCATAATGTTATCGGGTTTATCTTAGCGCACTCTTATATATTTAGGGTTCCTTAGCAAAAATAACAGAACACGTATGATTTTGTGCTTTGTAATTTTTATAATGCACTAGCAAACTCGGCGAACCCCGTTTCGCCACTATAAACCTCACGGAGCCCGAGACCTGTCCAACGATTGCAAAACCGTGGAAATCGGTTCGTGCGTTCTGGAGTTATAGCGTCAGTAAGGAAAATCCGACTTATTTTTATATAGTAGATACTGCATTGAACATAGAAGCTTTAGGTAGTTATTTAAAAATCGCCCTAGAAAATGTAGTTATATAATAGAACTAGCCGTGCCCCGCGGCTTCGCCCGCGTTAATCCTACTAATATTATAAAAACGAAAGTTTGTGTGTAAGTGTGTAAGTATGTTTGTTTCCTCTTCACGCTTTAACGCCTGAACGGATTTATATGAAATTTGGAATATACATAGATTATACCTAGGATTAACACATAGGCTACTTTTGAAGTTGATTAGAGCGGGCGAAGTCGCGGGGCACGGCTAGTTAAGTTATCTCCTCTATAACTTAACTAGCCGTACCCCGCGACTTCGTCGACCTATGCGTTATTTATCTATATTATAAGTTTCATCAAAATCGGTTTCTTTATTACGGAGATACGTGGTAGCGACAATAAAAAAAATGTCTACTACCAAACAAAACCCAGCGGAGTTAAATGGCGAAGGTCGCGCATTGCTGCTGATACCCTAGCCTTCGTAACCTGTTTTGACTGCATCTGTAGGATAAAGTGGATGCAGTGATTCCGTACACCAGACAAAAAAAAGGTTGTGTCGTAGACACACGAAGTGAAATTTTTGTATTGAAGGGAAAAAAAATAATTATTCATCACAGTGTTTGCCACCACTTTTCGTCACACAAAAAGGTTGCGGATATGAGTTTCAAAGCTTTCCCATAAAAAGTTTCACTTTACAAAATTACATAATTAAAAACTTGTTTTAATTTTTAGAAAGTATTTTCAACGCTTTTTTGGTCAGAATCTAGAATTATCAATGTTTATACTAACATCGACGGTTAGGGGTGGCGCGCAGCTTATTGTCACCGGAATCGTCACCGGCACCCCCAGAAACGATTTTAACCGATTCTGATTCGGTTTTAACCTGCTCAATAACTTCGAAATCAATTTTGCATTTCGGAAAAGTTGCGAAATTGCAGACGCAGTTCGCAAAAGTCTAGTAAAATTATTACCCTAATATTATTAATCCAAAAGTTAATGCTTAAGTTTGTAAATATTTTTGTTTTCTCTTCACACTGTAACGGCTGAACGAACTTGAATGAAATTTCTAATGTACATAACTCATACCTAGGACTAACACATAGGCTACTTTTTAACTTGATAAACGCGGGCGAGTACATATATAAAACAAATAAAGATAACGTTTCTTCCTATCCTGCGGCCACGGTTAGTTATTAAATAACTCGAAATACGGAACCACATATAGTTGAAGCTCGACTTGCCCTTGACCAACAAATCATTACATCCGCTCGTAATGTAGTATACGCGATGGAAATGACAAGGCAGTTACATATTGACATTAATAATTTAACATCTAGTGATAACTCGTTTACAGATGTCAATGCCTACTATGTATTATGAAATTTTACAGTTCACGTGTATAATAGACTATTAGGGACTGTGATAATTTGACCGCAATCTACATAGCAACAGTCAAATACAAATTCAAAATCGTTTATTCACATGGGCCCCAAAGAGGCACTCATGAAAGGGATTTATTTATTTATAGCACTTTATTACAATATATAATAAATCATAATGAAACTTAGACCCGGGTAGGGTATTGCAAAAGTATTAATAAGTATTGATTTTGTTTATATAGCATTAGCTATGCTAAGCAGAACTTATTTTTATTGATAAACTAGCTGACCCAGCAAACGTTGTTTTGCCATATTCATTATTTCATGCTGAATCATAAAAAATACAAACAAAAAATGTTGTACAAAAATTAAAAAAAAAAATTTTTCGTTCCACCCATAACATATGGGGGTATGAAAAATAGCTGTTGACCGATTCTCAGCAATATGCACACACATTCTCATCTCGAGAAGAACCTGGCAAGAAACTCGGCGGCGCATTTTTTTTCATTCATTTAAAAAAAAAAATTCCTTATTTCTAATACATAATTTTCTTAACCTAGGTGTTATTATGGTCGCTAGAAAGAGCCTGTGCAGTTTGCCTCCTTGCTAATACAATCGACATAATATTTTTTGCACTTTATTTATTTTACTTTCGGCAAAAACATCATCATGCACTTTTCATGTGCGTGAGCAGGTGACGTCACAAGCTATGACAGATCTGCAATGTAAATATTTAAACATGCGTTGAACGCACCGTTTCACTTTATTATAACATATAAGGGGATAAGGGGATTTTCTCATACCATCGGAAAAAGGTAGTGATTTACATTTTAGTTGGCTTTTTTACGAAGCAGAAGTAATATTGTAGGTAGTATGTTTTATAGTTAATTTAACCGACTTCAAAAAAAAGGAGGTTCACAATTACAATTCGGTAGGCCGAAGGGTGACCGGTGAAACACGGTCAGATTAAAAATAAAAAAATATTTTGCCTCCCACTTACGTGTGCCCCCTTAATATTTTCATTTATCTGATACCTTTAAATGAGCAATTCTTGTATATATGTGTAATCAGGATATCGGAAACGGCTCCAACGATTTTCATGAAATTTTGTATGCAGGGGGTTTCGGGGGCGATAAATCGATCTAGCTAGGTTTCAATTTTAGAAAACGTCGTTTTATCCGTGTTTTCAGCCGAGCAAAGCTCGGTCATCCGGGTACTATAATTTTAGTTGCCATTTTTGGCTTTGGGCGACAGCTTTGCATATTTTCTGTGAATTTGAAATTATTCGCTTGTATGGTTTAACCGCTAAATGCCTCTGACAGACGGACGTACAAAGTGCTGAACTACCCAAGTCAATTTAGAACACATTTTGCGTCGAGGTTAAAAATGGAGAGACTATTCACTCTCATTCTAATTATAAGTTGATATTCAAAATGTTTATTCAGCATAATGTATATAATGAACATTTTCATTTGACTCCAAATTTCATCTATACCCTGAATGAGTATTTATTTTACCCTGGGTTTCGTATTTCCGACTTAACTTTGACTTTACTTTTACTATAAAGTAGGTATTGCACAATTGTATCAATTCTAATGTAATACTGAAAACTGCCATGTCACGGTATCTAGAATACTATTAATGGGAAGGAATCGTGACGTCACATCTACGCCATGCCCGTGCATGGTCATTGTTAATATTCCACTATTGTATTATGGGGTACATAACTACATACCATGGTCATGACATCACGATGTACTTTCATGAGGAAAATTTCCTTAAAGCAGTCCTACTAATATTATAAATCCGAAAATCCGAATTTATTATTTTCAACCGACTTCAAAAAAGGAGGTTCTCAATTCGTGTGTTACCTCATAACTTCTCTCCAGGTGCGCCGATTTCGAGTTTTTTTTTTAGTTTGAATGATGTTGTTTTCTAATAAAATTAGTCCCATTTAAATTCGATCAAGATCTGATCAGTAGTTCTTGAAATATCGTCAATAATGCCTATTTTGTGGACTACTTTGACGATGTTCTCGTTTACCCGACTTCAAAAGTTACCTCATAACTTCTTTCGTTGTGAGCCGATTTTTGATGTTTTTTTTTTATTTGAAAGCTGGTGCTTTTCATGTGGTCCCATTGAAATGTCTGATCTGATCTCTAGTTTTTTGAGTTATCGTCAATAATGCGTGTTTAATAAATTAAATCTCATCAAGCTTCCGAAGATAAAGCGGTGAAGTCGGTTTTTTTAAGCTTTGCTTGCGTTTAATTATACATTATTTGTATGTATGTTACGCGATAATCATGAATCGGTTTTGATTGATATATTTTTGGTTTGGTAGATTATACTTTAAAGGTGGTCCCATATAAATTTTATCGAAATCGGTCAAGCCAAAATATAAGCGGTGAAGTCTGTTTTTTAAGCTTTGCTTGCGTTTAAATTATATCAATTACCGAATAAGAACATCAAAAGGTTAATAAACGGTCTGATCATCTGATAAATATTATCATAAATAAGATCACAATATCTACTTTGCAAGTAACCGACGCCGACGATAGATGCACGATAAGATTTCGAGATTCGAAACAAAAAAAGATTAAATCTTTCTTTTTTATCTTTCGGGAAATATAAACAAGCAAGCTTATCTGATACGAAGCGGCCACCTTTGCCTATAGACATCTGTATCAATTGAAGTCCTTATAAATTGATTGTTATTTATGTAGCATTAGCCATGCTGGGCAGAACTGTAGTAGTAAATTTAGAAAGGAAAAATTATCGCTTGAGGCGAGGATTGAACCCGCGGCCGTAGGGTGTCATAGGCATGAGCTTGAGTAGCTCAAGAACTGCTGAGCTACTGAAGCCCTGCCTGAAGCAAAGTTTTTTTTTATTCCCTATAGGTAAGCATTTGACCTCAATCTCACCTGATGGAAAGTGATGATGCGGCTGAAAATGTAGCATGCTTGTCTAGAATTATCCTTTCCTTATTTATAAACTGCTCGTTGGCTTAGTTGGGTGGCGTTTGCCATATTAGCAAGAGTAGTGGGTGCCGGAAACATTCACATCACACACACATAACAGAAAACACAAATTTCCCTAGGGGAAAATATGTGTTTCCACCGGGAATCGAACCTGATACCTGCTGCCACTCAACGGTATTGGGTTCTGTTCCAGGTGGAAACACAAGTTTTCTCCCCAGTGTAAATTTGTGTTTCTGGTGCTGGGTGTGATTGAATGACTATGCGATGTGATTGTGTCCGGCCTCCACGACACAGTACATCGAAGTGTGGGGCTGTGAGTGTGAAAGCGTGTATGTTATGTAGTTTCTAGGAATATTCCCCCTGTAGATGCAGTAGAAAACAGAGTAATCGATATCTCTTCGCTACAGACAGGAATAACCATGTACCTAGTGGACAATATCATTTCGATTCCTGGCAGGAGTACAATTTTCCTACTCAAGGGACATATAACCTTCAGGTTCTGGGAGTAATCGTGTCTGTGATAAGTAAATATCTCCGGCACCCACGGTACAATTCTTTGAACTAAGTGTGGGGCTGTGAGCGTAAATGCGTTTGTTTTAGAAAAGTGGACTAACTTCCTACCAAAAAATATACAGGTTGTATTTTTACTAATGACATAACAGCCTTAAAAAACAAATATAAAATATTTGTTTTTTTTTTTATCGTTATATAGGTCTTCCTGATCGGTAATTCGCGCCACCGCATTGTATAGTTGAATTTGCACCAGTCCGTACTGTACCAATCATAAGATGTATTAGTTTCCCACTACGAGTGGACAAGAGGTAAGAAAATGTTAACTGTTGTGTGACAGAGCAAAATCTCTATTACTCACTGTTTGAGCATTGAACGGGATGACTGACCAGTTTTCAATGGCTCTAAACCACCTGAACAACCGAAGCATAGTATTTACGTTCAGTACACGCAGTACACGGCCGGCGTTATCATTCAACGTTCAACCGTGGACGCGGACGCTCGTGCCGGCGGAGATACAAAAATATTACGATCTGTTCCTCCACTTATATTTTTCATGTGCAGTGAATTTGTGAAGCAAATTTGTGGTGCCAGCTGATTTTTTACTTTTAAAAACGTAAGTTCAGATTTATTTAAATTGTTTAGTATTATTAAAAACGCGTCTAAGCTTCTAGTTGAATTTTAAAATTGTTCTGATCAAAGAATTACCTACGTATTATTTTATGTTGCCATGAATTTTTTTATCTGTTTGTAGATTTGAAACACTCAGCCGTGATATTTAAAAATTACGTTAAAAACATACATAGGTAAAAAATAATTTTTAATTCGAGACATTTCGATGTTAAATAATGTCTCGATTAGAAATGTTTCTCGTGATTAAATATATTAATTTTTCAAAAGAATTGCAGTAATATAATAATTTATTTACTAAGAAAATATACAAATTTCGTTTCTATTTAAGAGGGTTTATTCCTTTTGTCTTCTCTCTCGTTCGCACAATTCGATATTTTTAATAAATTCAACTATGTACGCATGTTTGTGGAAATGTTTTCAACTAACTATACGGACATTTCGCTATCATATCTTTCAATAAGATGAGAAAAAAGCAGACTTTCCAAATTTCAATGTGATTTTCACTCATTCTTCGTTTAACTTAAATGTATAAAAAAAATGGTAGATAGCAAGATAGAAGAAAAAAGGAATAAACCCTCTTAAGTGCATGCCGTGAAATATTTCTTACGTAAAAATCAAGTATATCCTACTAATTTGTATAATACATAACTGCAATTAACTGATGATACCATCTAATCTCCACTTAGTTTTATCACCTAACAAAACCTATTTGATATAATTATATTATTATACTATAACATTCTAAATTCCAAAGACTGTGTTTAGCCGTTACAGTGTAAAGATCTTCTCATACTGTTATTGAAATTGGCTAAATTTAACTTAAATTAGACTACTTTTTAACTTTAAAAACGCGGGCGAAGGTTTGCAGCGAAAGTGAAATGTTTGAAATTGTATTATTTTCTGACACTTGTGATTTTTCGATTTTTAATGCGTAATATAAGTCGATTATTAACAGTTAATAGTTCGTGAACGAGTATGAGTGTGGGCAAATGCAAAATAAAAAAAAAAGTTTAGTGAATTGGTATTTACTGGGCAAGCGTGCTCCACCGTAGACTCCATCGTCACTTTTCATCAGGTGTGATTGTGGTCAAACGTTTGCTTAGTCAGTAATAATAAAAAATGAAAGACAGATTTTTTCGTTTTCGCTTCAAAACTCCAAAAATGTTTCTACCACTAGAGCATGACTTGACTATGACTGGACCATGACAGTTGACTTTTAATAATGACTAGGACTAATCAACCGACTTCAAAAAAGGAGGGTCTCAATTCGACTTTATGTTTTTTTTGTATTTATGTTACGCGATATCTCCGCCAATTATGAATAGATTTTGATGATTTTTTTTGTTTGGTAGAGTATACTTCAGAAGTAGTCCCATATAAATTTTATCGAAATCGGTCAAGCTAAAACCGAAATATAAGCGATGAAGTCGGTTTTTTAAGCTTTGCTTGCGTTTCAATTATTTTATGAACTACTTACATATATAAATGAATCAATATGAAAAACATATTTTATCGTTCGACACTGGCAAAACGCAACAAACATCTATGCCAAATTTAACAACAAAAAACTCCGCGAGAGCACCTAGTATATCATATTTTTTTAATTAAACATCACATGTATTTTAGGTTTCACTTAATCCCAGTGTGTAATTAAAATTCAAGTGTTTTTGATTGTAAAATTCTAGCTTGAAATTTACAACTGGCCTCAACATCTTTGTTTTGTTCACAAGATTAGCGAGTAAGAAACTAGTCATCCTACTTCCTATCCTACTATATTATTATAAATGCGAAAGTATGTGTGTGTGTGTGTGTTTGTGAATGTTTCTTCCGTAACAATTACGGTGAAATTTAGAATGTAGATAGATAGATATACTCTTTATTGAACACCTTAATAAACGAATAACACAAATAGTAAAATTTTAACAGTACAGTTTTAGAAAAGTGTAACAATAGGCGGTCTTATCGCTGAAAGCGGTCTCTTCCAGACAGATAGATAGATAGTTTAGGTTCCGGTATAACACATAGTCTACTTTTTACTTTAATTAAAGCAGTCGAAGTGGCGGGGTTTTGTTTTTTTTTATAGCCACATTGGAAACTAAAGCAAATAATTCTGGTTGGGTTTCTCGGTATGATTGCATGTGTGTGTGTGTGTGTGATGTTAATGTTTCACCCACGGCACGAGTCATCGAACTTTGTGTGTAACTGGGAGTGTGAAAGCGTGTGTGTATTGTGTGTATATTTGTGTCTGTCTATCTATGCCATCATTGCTCCCTTGCTCCCAAATGGCTGGACAGATTTTGATTTAGTTTTTTTATTAGACGGGTGATTTGCTGGAGGGTGTTCTTAGCTATGTTAGAAGTACCGTGTTCTTAGCTATGTAGTGTTTTGCAAATAGAGCAACAGTATTTTCAAAATATAGATTTTCCCACTTGTACAACACATTTGACAAAGACTGGGACGAGTAAAAAGCAATTATAATTTCAATTAATTAACTGTTAATTTAGGTAAAATTAAGAGCGTTGTCTATCATTGAAAAATAAAAAAAAACGTTTTTTTAAACTAATGCGGGTAGGTAGGTATTGCTTTTTATTCGAAAAATTACATATTCTAACCATAATAATTAAACGCAAGCAAAGCTTAAAAAAACCGACTTCACGGCTTATATTTTGGTTTTGGCTTGATCGATTTCGATAAAATGTATATGGGACCACCTACCAAACAAAAAAAAACATCAAAATCGATTCAATTGGCGGAGATATCGCGTAACATACATACAAAAAAAACATACAGTCGAATTGAGAACTTCCTTTTTTGAAGTCGGTTGAAAACTACCTATCCATACCTATCCCACTACATATACTTGCTACCTACTACTACTACATTTGGCTATGGTCGTATAGTAGGCCCTGACATTTCAACGGTTTAAATAAAGACGTGTTTCTAATTGCTAACTGAAACATTTAGGGTTATTGACCTGATAATGAGTACTAACCTTTAATGATGTATAGATGTTTTGTTTTTTTTATATAATTACTAGGGAACCCCGGCTTCGCTTGTGGTGGAATAAAAAAAAAACTTATCGGATCGAATTGTGAATCAAAACAATTAATAAATCCATCTGAATCGGTACAGCAGTTTAGGAAAAGTTCAGTCACGTATAAAACGTAATACACACGTACAAAACAATTATATACATATATCGAGTCTTCATCGTGTCTTCATCATCAGGTTTCACGTTTTATAGTTTTTTTTAATGCTGGATAGGCAAGCATTTGATCTTTATCTCACCTGATGGAAAGTGAAGATGCAGTTGAAGATGCAATGCAATGAAATGTTACCTCTTTGCTTTTGTGTAAAATTGCGAGTCACATTATAGTATTATTATTATAAATGCAAAAGTTTCTTTGTAAAATGTGAGTGTACGTTTGTTTTCTTTTCAAGCTGTAATGCCTAACGGAATTTGATAAAATTTGGAGAGTATATAGTTGAAATCCGAGATTAACATAGGCTCCTTTTAACTTGATTAACGAGTGAAGCCGCGGGACACAGCAAGTAATTATTTATAGTATATTTCCTTTGGAACTGATTCAGAATTTCAAACAGGAAGAGCATATAGGAATCTAAAACATTGCGAACGTTCGTCGGTACATTGTGTGTGACTGCATTTTCCCATCAACAAATATATAATTTTGAACTTTACGAGGCAGTATTGGCTGTATTTGAACACATGTGCGGGTAAATATAGACTAGATTAGAATAGAAATAGTACACAAAGTCTAAACCTAGACGTAGAGTTTGTATGTATAGATTTTGTGTAGTTCGTTTAGCCTCGTTTAAATTATCGCTTGGCACTACCAGTAGTTCCATAAGAGGTTATGTTCTCCCGTGGCTCTATTGGTAGTGCAATGTTGTGTGACAAGCATCTCCCGTAACACCTGATAGTTACCGGAGTACCGACTGCTCCGAAATTAGTCCTGCAGCTACGCAAGAAATTGTTAAATCTTAAATATGTGTATTATAAACTTTCAATCGTATTCTATAATGATTATTTGATGGTTAATTCAGTTTTAATTTATTATAATATTTTTTCTTGATGATTAAAAAAACATATATAATTATATTGTTCAATTTGGCTTGCCAACTAAATGTTTTGACTTTGATAAACAGTTTTATCGTGATCGTGATACCTAAAATTTTTTTTTTTAGCATTATCTAAAGTAGTAAATTTAGAAAACTTATCGCTTGAGGCGGAGATTGAACCCGCGGCCTTAGGGTGTCATGCCATATTGCTCTAACCGCTGAGCTACTCAAACTCTGCCTGAAGAGACTTTAGCAATTAATTAGTCAAGAGTCAAGTGTCATGGTCCAGTCATAGTCGAAATTATCCTTTACGTCTTATGGGGCCGTGTACATAAATAAACTGCGTTACAAATTATAACGGTCCGTTCGCAAAACCAAAAATCGTTTGATACACGTCGTCTTTGAAGTGCGGGGCTGTGCTGTTTGAAAGCGTTTGTTCATGTTTCATCAGTGTCGTATTTAAAATAGCTTTTTTATGCACTAAGATTGAAATCTAGAGCGCTAACACCAGTTATTAAGGTAACTATAATCTATAGTTACGCTAATTAGTTAACGTACACGCAACTAATGCAATATGACTTGCAAATTTCTGCACTTGTTAGTTGTTACGCAGTTCAAGAGCACCTATCGATAATCTATATCATGACTAGTCGTTCCCTATGGCTGCGCTCGCGTTCATAAACGTATTAAAACATTCGTGACTCGCGAGCCGCCCCAGCTTCGCGAGGTTGTCAATGGATTATTTTTGAAGTAAAATCTTCTTTAGCGGCGTTGTGCATTTACCGGACGATTATGAAAAAAAACACTATATTACGTTAGGTTTAATAAAGGGGAGTATCGAAAGTGAACAAATGGCGATGTTGATTTTGTATAATTATCGTAAACCTGAGATTCTTTGGGATTATTAACTGTTAATACTTAGTAAACGTGCATAAATGTAGGCAAATCTTACAAAGTTGAATAACGTAATTATCGCCAGTAGTTCTAGTAAAGTTTCTACCACTGTACTAGAGCATGACTTGGCTATGACTGGACCTTGACCCTTTTACTTGTCTTTTGACTGTGACTTGCGACTAGGACTTTTAATATGAAATATAATAATAATACACTTAATTTTAGCCCGAGTCAAGTAATAATATATTATTACTTGACTCGGGCTAAAATTAAGCAAACAAAAAAAGTGTAATTAATACGAAAGTTTGCGTGTGAGTGTATGTTTGAGACAGTGTCTTTGAAGCGGCTAGAGAGATTGGGAAGATAGTATGTAGTGTAAAACTCGAGTGTAAAACTAAACACTATTTTTAATATCCACAAATATATTATATAACAACCAGTGACCATAACCAGCTATAAATAATATTATCAACCTGCGTTAATCAAACATATACGGATTCCATGATTCCTCTAAAAATCTAATCTACATACGGAATCCCAAAAAACCCTCTGCCCGCCCTTTTTTATGAGTGCTTCCCGCCAAAAATCACCGCGCCACAGACTATAAAAATGGCACTGCGCGACCTCCGTTCGTCGCGGCCGTGGCTAGTTCCAAGCATACAAATAGACCTTCATTTTAACAGAGGTTTCATAAAACCTTACAGTAGATAGTCTCTTATCCTGATTAACGTGGGTAAAGCCGCGAGGCATCGCCTGTTATTAATACACAACAAATTATAAAATAGGATCTATTGTAACACACGAAACCACAACAAAACTAGGTTGATTATATACAGTTACTCAACTAATTGAGAAACCATTGCCCCCCGTATCGGTTTCAACGTGGTTTCTTTTAATTAACGTGGCCAAAGAGGTGGGGCAAATATGAAAATTCAAAGACGACATGCGATAACGACAATTAGGTACTATCTAATGTGGGTTTTACTCATATAAATTATCTTTAGGTACCAAAATGTTATAAAGTGTCGCCCGTTATTTATGTTTTAACAAAAATAATGTAATTTCCAACTAGTGATAATGAGATGTAAAATCCAGCACTAAACAAGTATATATATAATAAACTTCATAAAAACATTACTCAGAAGTCAAGCGACTGGAAATCGAGCGATATGCACCTATATTATTTATAAATAATCATTTGAGGGTAAGCGTCATGCCTGCCTAGTATATGCCAAGTGGGAATTCAAACTACCCACAAATAAAATAATTTAAATTTGGAAATACATAATTTTCATCAAACATTCACCTAGAAACATCAGCTTACTGCATCTTAGACTCAAATGCAGGAAACATGTAATCTCGCTGTCTTGCTGCGCCTACACATAGTTTAACTACATTAACGAGATGTTAAATCATATAAACAGATAGATTTAAGTACTTATAAATAAGTCTCAAGGTGATCTAGATAGCGTACTCTTGCCTAATTTCTGTAGGCGTGTTACAATGTATATAAATTGTAACTATTGGGATGGCTTAAATAAATAGCAATCCGGCGCAGATTGATTTGTAGTTTTACTAATGCAGCTTGCACACGCTAAGGCATGCGTGATAGTGGCGCATGCAACATTTAGTTTCCCATGTCACTGTAATTTTTTTTTTAATATATGTTATAGGCACCAGTGTCACTACAAGGTTTTCTAATATATGATACGCTCAGATTAGAGCACTATCTCACTTGACAATACCTATTCAAGACACTCTGTACTTATCTGGGATCACAGACTCAGGTAAAGAGTTTCAATTGCGTGGAAGCAAAACGGTTCGTGACTAAGATCACTCTCGATCTCTTTTGTCAGTCACAATTAGAATAGAATAGAATAGAAATCATTTATTGCTAAATATTTAAACAATCACATTATGGTACACAAAAGAAAAAAAATACATGCAAGAAATATTTGGCAATTGGAATATGTTCAGCGCTAAGACTGCACAAACTAAGGGTTTGTGCAGGGCTGGTTTTCAGCTTATCCCATCGATCTCAGGTGTTACTCGAAAATAAAGTCATGGTAGTCCTTTAACAATATTGTAGTTAATAACTATACAGAAGTAGAATTTATATTCAAACCATAATATACGTATACAAACGTCAAACTTATCACTGTGTTTGCGCTAGAGGTGAAAAAACAAAAATCCGTAATTGTTATAGCAAATTTTGTAAAGTGAAGAAAATGTAAAGGGGTGATGAAGGAAAGTAAAATGAAGTATTTATTATTATAGATTAAGTAGTTTGTGTGTTTGAGCTTTTGTGTGTGTGTGAAGATAGTATGTTGATTATATTTGCATAAAATTTGGTTGGGGTTCAGAGGCACCAGGTTTAATACTACTATGTTTTTATGAGAAACCCGGGTCTTTTCGCGCTTTTCTTTTCTAAATAGCATTATTTTGACTAACCTTGATTTTTCGGCAGGGTTGCATTCCCGTGGTCACGAGAGACTAGCTGACTTTAATACTATTGCCGGTAACGTCAGTGATCTCTAGGTGTCCAAGAACAAAGCTTGAGTTAGAGACCTAGAAGAAAAATTTTTTACAAGACTTTTTTTTAAAATAAATTTTGTTTTAAACAGATGATCATCAGATAATCAGTTTAAAACAAAATTTATTAAAAAAAGAAACAAATTCACATCAGAATATCAAAATCCGTGAAACGAAAATTTAATTAGTGGGTGTCCGCACCTGGCTTCGAAAACCATTGATGGCCACTCGGTCATTAAATCAGTAATTTTTTCATCAACCTAATCAATCATGCAGCAACTGAACCGCGAACGCTCTACACGTAGAATGTACATAATATCATACATTATGTCATACACATGCATTAATACAATTACATTTAACGATATGCATGCATGCCCTGGCGTGTACATGTGTATTGTGTAGTAGTCTTAAAATGTATCCAGTACAGTGCAGTTTAGGGGACAGTTTGTAAGGCTGATTCATATGATTAGTTAATAGCCAATGAGGAGATTCCTTCTTTGATTGTTGGCAAGAGTTCGGTTTGAACTTCCTCCTGGCCTGTTTATTTACCTCCGTGTTATGTGGTATACTGTGCCTCAGTAACATGTATGTGCAATTGGTATTTTTATTTTGTATAGTATAATCAGACATACATCTTTTTTGAAGTTGATGTTCTTCTTTTTCTAGTAAATATAACTTTCAAACTGTTCCATTGTTTGTAGTGTTAATATTAAATTACAAAACAAAAAAAAAATTGATTTGCTTGTGATTTGATATTTTACCGACTTCCTAAAAGAAGGAGGAGGTACTCAAATCGACTGTATTTTTTTATGATTTGTATTACCTCATAACTTCTTTCCACGTGAACCGATTTGCGTTTAATTATTTTTCCATTATTATTTATGTTATGAATTTTCTAAGAAAAAAGAGTCCGAATATTTTTACAAGCTTTTATTCAACCTGCAATGTTTGTATGAATGTTCTGATCAACTGAATTTTAAAGCGAATTTTATAAGTTACTAGCTGCGCCCCGCGGTTTCACCCGCGTTGATAATGATGAAAAGTGATGATGATGAAAAATAGATGTTGGCCGATTCTCATAGATACCGGATAAGCACAAAAAATTTCATCAAAATCGGTCAAGCCGTTTCGGAGGAGTATAACAACAAAAACTGTGACACGAGAATTTTATATATTAGACTAGCTGCGCCCCGCGGTTTCACCCGCGTTCATAATGATGAAAAGTGATGATGATGATGATGATGAAAAATAGATGTTGGCCGATTCTCATAGATACCGGATAAGCACAAAAAATTTCATCAAAATCGGTCAAGCCGTTTCGGAGGAGTATGGCAACGAAAACTGTGACACGAGAATTTTATATATTAGATCTTCAACCGTCTGAGATGAAAATTTTGTATACACATTTAGTTTGGATGACAATGAATATTTAGCTGAGTGACGTCATTCTAAATCCAATATGGCGGACTAGTTATTTTATGTGCACGGCTATGATATGGGTATATACCAAATGATATAATTTATTAATTAATTACATGATATAATTCCTCCATGCACTTTTTGCCATTTAATGACAAGGCAAACTGTCAAACGTCTTAGTCTTTTCCAATCTTTAAGTAATGTTTATAGGTTCAATATGAGAGACAAATCATAACTCTGTATGAGATCATCTCGAACGTCTCTCATGTATTATCATGTATCAATAGTGTATTATGCATGGCTCCTAAGATATTTAATAAACTGTCTGAAAACATCAAGGAATACATATTATGATAATTATGTACATGTATTTTCCTAACTTGACATCTTTAATCTACCTACATTCTGACAAATGGAAATAATTTGGATTCGAATTTGAAATGTCATCCATTTATGGTTGACGTACCTCCAGTTCGCTCAAAGCGTTTCGCTTCTATGTTTTTCATCCGTATAGCGAAGGAGTGGAACTCATTGGCTACGTCTTTTTTCGTGATACAATCTGGGTGTCTTCAAGTCTAGAGTGAATAGGTACCTTTTAGGCAAGCATCCACCATAAAAAAAGAATCGTAGGTTGTCTCCTATCTCCATGTATGTGATTATCGTAGTCCCAAAATAGAAATACTTAAAACTTGAAGGACGGTTTTTTTTTAATAACTAGATTTCTAAGGTTAACCTTGTCTGATGAAAATCGGCTCAGGCGTTGATAGAAATGACGCGACGACGTCGGGATCTTTGAGAAAAAGACACTTGTTGACTTTTAAAATGTTTGGTTTATCAATATTCTTAATAATGTATCTTTATTTCCTAACCATAGAATGTGTTGTTGTTTTGTAAATCAACAGTAGTTTTGTTTTATCATTTTATCAATGGCATTTATTATTGTGAATTGTTTGCATCCTCAAGTGAGGGAAATACCTGTAGAAATCAAGGTCGATATTACCTGAACTATTGTGTAAACTTTCCTTAGTAATCCTTTACGTAAGCATGTATACACCGCAGAGTAAGAATCCCGCGCTCCTACGAGCGATTTTCCTGCTCTGTGGTGTACCTCAATACCATATCAAATTGATATACCGTATCAAATGAAAGGGCTTGCTGAGAATAACTTGAAATATAAAGTGACGTCACTCTAAATCCAATATGACGATTTTTTTATTCAAGATTGATTTACGATAGCTATTTTGTAATACGTGATTTTACAATTCAAAGGTCTCAACTTTTCTTGAATAACAATAGGGCGCAGCACAATTTCGTTGTCTCAACTAGGAGGCAAAACTTTTAACCAGTATCTCACCTGATGATGTGGTCGAAGATGGAGCAAAATTGCCTAGAAGATTTACTAATTTAAATTATTTTCAAAAATATTAAAAAAAAAACAATTATTATTTTGTTTATACATAAACGCCGTATCACTAATTAAGATTCTTGTAGAATAAGATAATACTGCTTCATAAGAAAGCCGTCATTCATTTCTCATATCTGATACGTTTTGATGTAAAAACCAACATATGTATTAACGTGTGTGTGTAGGTATAGTCATGACATGACCGTGACCGAATGCCGACTGCGAATGCTATGGTTATTACTTTTATGATTGTACTAAGAATTTTAAAATTATAGTTATTTAAGAATTAACAAAAATGTTATCAATTTTTGTATGTGATAAAGATATGGCCTCTAAGGCCTCATTTTGAACTACTGTGTTCATGATATCTAAAATTAAATATTTTTCGTTTATGCAAATAAGTGCATATACTCACCCATTAAATTATAATTTGTTTGAGTTTTCATAATATTTTATTATATTTAATATAATATATATATTTTATATATAAAATTCTCGTGTCACAATGTTAGTGACCTTACTCCTCCGAAACGGCTTTACTGATTTTTACCAAATTTTATATGCATATTCAGTAGGTCTGAGCATCGGCTACTATCTATTTTTCATACCCCTAAGTGATAAGGGTTGTTCACCCTTAACATTTTTTTTTAATTTTTGGACAAACATTTTTGTTTTTATTTTTCTATGATTCAGCATTAAAAAATACATACAACCCTAAATTTTCACCTTTCTACAATCAACCCCTATTTTTTTATTGAACAATATAAAATAATGTTTATGGCAAAACAACGTTTGCCGGGTCAAATCACAGCTCCACACTAAGTTCACACACAATCACACCCAGAACCAGAAGCACAAATGTGCTTTGGGAATGAGATAAGACCAGAGCACAAATGTGCGTTGCAGAGGGCAAAGACCTGCCGACTACGCCAACTTCGTTGTCATATTGACAAATTAGGTGGTGCGATCTCCTGTTAATAAAAAAACACAATTTTGAGTCTTTTAATTAGGGATGTGAGATTAATGTAAAAGAATCGATTAATTAATAATCGATTTTTCTTTATTAAAAATTAATCGATTTGTAAAAAATCTATTTTAATAAAAATAGTCGATTTCTGCGAAAAATCGTTTTTTTTTGTATTATTTAAAAGTACATGCTTTCATATTCCAATAATAAACCTAAGAGATTCAAATCAACAATTTATCATATTAAAAATCAAATAAAATTATATGAATAAGAAATAACCAATTCCAAACTAAAATTCAAAGGCAATGTTCTTAAAAAATTTCAAGGTAAGGAATTAGGAAACCAAATATAATATATAAATATTTATATAATCGATTTATTAAAAATCGATTAATAAAACTATAAAAATCGAAAACAAAAAATCGATAATAAGAAAATAATAATCGATTTAATTAAAAATTTTTACATCCCTACTTTTAATATGTAACTACCTTTTAAACATATACCTTACTACATATATCTACTTCATTTACTTAATTAAACTAATATTATAACAGTAAAAGTTCACGTACTAGGCACTAACTATTCTGTTACCTGCTATTCTAAAACAACACTTATATTTTTCCTTTATATTACAAGCCACTGAGCTTAGTCAATAAAGTTCATTTTTCTTATATATTCTTTATTGTACACACATTGATAAACAATTTTATCAATAAGGCCATAACAAAAGATGTACAAAGGCGAGCTTAACCCTTCACAGAGTTTTCTCCCAGCAAACCCTTTAAGTAGGATATAATTTGTAGGTTGTTGTGTACATAGAAATATGATAACAATACAAGTTACTAATAATATGTTACAAATATACGTTCGAATTTTCAATAATAATAGACAACATATAAAATATAAATAGATAAATATATACAATATAATAAAGTAAGAATAAATACCAATATCAAATTTTCTTGTTAAATTAGTAAAAGGTACGTACTTTATCAAGAGTTTCTTCACTGTTTCCGCAACTAGTCTGTTACAACTACAGTACAGAGTTGCATCAGCAATAGTTATTTTTAATACAGTCATATGTGTAGTAGGTAATAATAAACTCACGTTTATTTGAGCTCGGGTATTTCAACGGAGTAATTCTGTTCTGTTGACAAGCGAATGCTGACAGATGTGACATTTCTGATTTTAAAATATTATCATTGATGGCATACATAAACTGAAGTACTGTCATACATGCACTAGTTTCATGAGTTTACGTTAGAATGACACCTTTTTACCATCGTCAGTGTAACTTACATCGCTTCCCATTAAGTGAGATAGTGGTCAAATGCTTGCCTATCAAACATAAAAAAAACTATCTAGAAGAACATCGTAGATGTAAGAAAAATTATTCGGGAAAAATGTAAAATAAAATCGTAGTAGTATATACACAATCACACCCACAACCAGTAGCAAAAATGTCAATTGGGAAGGAAAATTGTCCTGCCGGAAATCGAGCCCAGAACACACGGGGCAGAGGGCAGAAAACTGCCCGCTGCACCATATGAGTCGTACAGATTACATGCCTAGAATCGAACAATAACAAAATCCGTAACAATGTCCCCCACAAATGGCTATTACACTTCAAATGAGACGTTATATGAACAGGTATTGTTATATTTTGCTCCAACCATCACATAACTTGTGCGGAACAACATAGCTTGTCTATAATCTCTATTTCATGTTGAATATGCACTAGAATGCAATAGATTTGTTGCTGAAGTTGTGAATGTCGGGATGTTAGCTATTTGTTTGTGTTTTGGCAAACGCCGGTAGTGCTAGGCCGGTATTTGAAAACAAATTGTAAAGGAAATGCACGGTTTGAAGTGTTATCATATTCTCGTGTGACAATCTTTCTGCGTTTTGGTTTCAATTGAATACCAGCGTCGGAGATAGGTGAGCGACTACCGTCTTCGATATTATGCTGAGTTGGGACCGTTTTGTGTCAGTGCACATTAAGAATTAGGGTAGTTTTAAGTATTTTAATTTCATATTTATTACTCGCACTAATTATTGATGTGCCTTATACAAATAAATTTATATTCAAGTTTTCGTGAGTTTGACACATTATACTTTATATAAATGAAACGACTTGACTCACGATTTAAGCTCGACTCTTGCGACCTAGGTTTCGGGGATGTCCGATCCCCATCATCAGGCGAGTTCACGACGGAAGGTACGAAACCTAGGTCGCAAGAGTCGACCTTAAATCGTGAGTCAAGTAGTTTCATTTATATAAAATAAATTTATATTCTATTATCTTCTATTCCGGTACAATCTGGGTATTTTCAAGTCTGGAGTACATCCTCCAGTTCGCTACCACCTTCTTCGATATTATGCTGAGTTGGGACCATTTTGTGTGGGTGCACATTAATGATTATGGTAGTTTTAAATATTTTAATTTCATATTTATTACTCGCACTAATTATTGATGTGACTTAAATATATATATATATTCTATTCTATTCCCCGAACGGTACAATCTGGTTATCTTCAAGTCTGGAGTACCTCCAGTACGCTACCACCGTTCTACGTTTATCATCCGTACAGCGAAGGAGTGGAACTCATTGCCTGCGTCTTTGTTCCCCGAACGGTACAATCTGGGTATCTTCAAGTCTGGAGTACATCCTCCAGTACGCTACCACCGTTCTGTTTATCATCCGTACAGCGAAGGAGTGGAACTCATTGCCTCCGTCTTTGTTCCCAGAACGGTACAATCTGGGTATCTTCAAGTCTGGAGTACATACCTCCAGTACGCTACCACCTTCTACGTTTATCATCCGTACTGCGAAGGAGTGGAATTCATTGCCTGCGTTTTTGGTCCCCGAACGGTATAATCTGGGTATCTTCAAGTCTGGAGTACATACCTCCAGTACGCTACCACCTTCTACGTTTATCACCCCTACTGCGAAGGAGTGGAGCTTATTGCCTGCGTCTTTGTTCCCCAAACGTTACAATTTGGGTGTATTCTAGTCTAAATAAGTACCTTCTAGGCAAGCATGTCCCATCTTCGGCCGCATCGTCACTTTCCATCAGGTGATATAATTGTCAAATGCTTGTCTACCCAGCATTAAAAAAGTTCCTAAGGTTCGAATAAATAATATTTGTAATAACCGCCCGATAGTTAGTATCGGGTATAATATACTAGATATCAGGTTCGTTTCCTGACGGGAACACAAGTTTTCTTAACAAGGAAAAGTGTGTGTGATGTGAATGTTTCCGACACCCACGACACAAGTCATAGAGTTTAGTGTGAAGCTGTGAGTGTGAAAGCGTTTATGTTATTTTTGCAGTCGTGCGTGTGAAAGTCAATACACAACAATTACACTTATGTTTATGGCTCTTTTATATTAACAACGTATTTTCACTTTTAACACGTATCGTAGTTGATTTTACTTACCACGGTTATTGCTAGGAACAATAAACAAGCAATAAAAATTAACGTTGTTCTTTATTTTCGTCATTTAACTTTTGGGGTCATTGAGTAAATTGTTTAAAACTTTCTCAAGATGCACGATTCAAAATTTCCATACACCGGTAATTTGCAAAGGTATGTGCAAAGATAGCAACTGCTCGTTGGCTTACCCGGGTGGCGTTCGCCTTCTAAGCAGGAGTATCGGGTTCGATTCCCGGCTGAAACACAAGTTTTCTCCCCAAGGACAATTGGTGTTTCTGGTTCTGGTTGTGATTGTGTGTGTGATGTGAATGCTTCCGGCACCCACGACACAAGCCTTCGAACTAAGTGTGGGGCTGTGAGTGTGAAAGCGGTTATTTTATGTTAATGTATTAAACGAGAGTGTATATCAGAGCTATGTAATAATTTTTGTATTAAAGAACACAATTACAAGTAAAGAACACACCGATTCAAGAAATTTTGCCATTTATTTTATCGTATTATTGAGATTTATTTTCAGTTCATCCATCTAACAAGTGGTACAATTAAATTGTATGTTTTTTTTATATATTAGATCTTAGAAAACGACTGCTTCGAATTTCTTCAAATACAGCTAAAGACATCCTCGACCAAGACTTTTCATACAAATAAACTATATTAATCAATCAATTGGTTCTGCTACAATGCCACAAAGCGGGCACACAGAAGCACGCGTAAAATTTATAACTCCTCTCTTTTTGCGTCGGAGGTTAAAAATATTGATCTGTACCATTCTGTACCTAAGATCAAATAGGTATCTCGGTGATGCCACGATACGTAGTTTATAATATTGTATTATAAAATTTGTGTGTAAATAAATATATTATATAAAGTATAGGCATTATATTCATAAATAATGCAGTATTGAGTCAAATTCAGAATCTCCTTTATTATATATGTCGATAAAAAAGAACAACCCATACTGAATATACGAGTAACATGATCTTTTAAACTTCGAAAAATTACAATAATAACTTGTATACATTATATTTTATACAAATACCTTAATAAAAACAAATAATCTAAGTAGCTCATAAAAGCACAAATATTTTAAATATCTGTTGACTTGAATTTTAAAAATAATACCATAAGTTCCAAGGGTTATTACGCACTCGCTTGACTTCACTAATTTACTTGGAACCCTGCGAAAGCTGATCTCGCTAGTCGGGTACACTCGCGCACATAATACCATATTGTTAAATTTAATATGTAGAGCTAAATTAGCGCTTTTCACTTACATCTTCGTGTCTTTTCTCTGCCAAACGGAGACCTTTCCATCTGTTTCCGACCTTCCGAGATGTGCCAATACCGATAGCAAATAGACTTGAGCTTTTTGGCGTTTCCTTGTTGTCGAATCTGAACTTTGGCACCTACATTGAAGCCAAAGCTAAGCTGGCCGCTTAAAAAGACTTTGTATCCTCCCAAAGGTTGGGCAGTACTTCACACCGGGGCAGCCCTCAATTTATATTAAGTCCGATCTTGTATGGAGTACAGCGGCCACCTTGTGGTATGGATCCGCTAAGTGCCAGCTTGAAGTTTGAGTTCATTGACCGACGAGCGAAAAGACTCATTGGCGATGATAAGCTAGTCGAGTCCAAATTGCAGAGTCTAGGTCATCGATTTAAGGTTGCAAGGCTATCGGTATTCTATCGCTTACATTTTGGAGAGTGTGTGTGGTCATGATACGACGTCGCACTCACGACTTAGTATTACCAGCACTTTTTTTATTTTTTATATGCAAACATTTGACCTCAATCTCACCCGATGTTAAGTGACGATGCGGTAGACGATGGAGCACGCTTGCCTAGAAAATGTCTATTCACTCTCGACTTCGAATATTCCAAGATTGTACTTATCTGGGACCACGGACTCTGGCAAGGAGTTCCAGTCCTTTGCAGTGCGCATAATTAACGTAAGTAAGGTATATACAAAATACTTCAATGGCCACGAGTCAAATAGGTGGCCATCGCACACGGTGAATATTCAATTATACACATTTTAAATATTACACGCTATAATAGCTTTACATGTTAGTAACAAAAAATGGAAACTAGAAAGTCTAACTACTTCTAATCCTATCCTACTAATATTATTAATGCGAAAGTTAATGCGTGTGTGAAAGTTTGTTACCACGTATCGCCGTAACGAACTAACCGATTTTGACAAAACTTAGAATGTAGATAGTTTAGGTTCCGGAAAAACACATAGGCTACTTTAATCATCATCATCATCAGCAAGCAAAGCCGCGGGGCTCAACTAGTAAATCATATTTATTTATTGCAACATATAATAGTAAATTTAAGTGTTATATTAGGTACAGTTCATTATAGACACTGTAGGGCACAGCAAGAAATATAAGAGAGGAGGAACGCAAATAAAATGTTTTTACGACTAATTATTGAACAAAAAGAAATGATTATGTTTAGTAGGTATTTGACCACTATATAATCTGAAGGAAAGTGACGATGCGGCCGAAAATGTAGCATGTAAGATCAAGTTATTTTTATATTAGGTTCAATTTATATTGGATCGGTGATTAGTGAGCAATTTAGCATATTAATTATATATTATTATTAGATTGATTTTAATAGTTATATGATAAGTAATTTTTTGACAAATGTATTATTTCTAATTTAAAGATTAATGGTTCTTATAATTGTTTCAAAAATATTTTTTCAATGATTTGATTGAAAACGGGTAACGGGTCAGTGCTAAAAATCAACGCACTACTTTTCTTTTATAAATAAAAGATAATTTTAAATAGTATCTTCTTTCATAATGCTTTCGTTTAGAAAAGAGAACAATGATATTGTATTTCAATTATAGGTTGTGAATTTATTATTAGCATTGCAATTCAGAGAGGCAATGCTGCCGGCATGATGGGAACGCTACCCATTGGTAGTGGGCTTGAGCACTTGAGTTACCTATATGCTCGATGTCTTGTGGGTAACTTGGTTCTTTGCTGTATATAGTTTTAGTTTAGTTTTAAGTAATATAGGCAATTGGCCCGTAGATAGGTTGTGAATTCGTCTCATATTACGCAATCGATTTTGTGCGCGAGCGTACTACAAAGAAGGAATGCAATTTTTCTCGTAATTGCTTTCCATAATAATGTATAATGGGCGGTTTTAATTTCGATACATCACCGTTGAGACACAGAATAAATCATAGTTGTGTCGTTGACTTTTTGTGTCTTACGCAACTTTTTGAGAAACCCAGTTATTGAGTAATTGTTTTCAACAACATCTTTACCTTATCTTTCACTACACGTCACTGCTTTTAATTTAGCTTTGTTTTTTATTTACTACTAGGTATAAGCTATTTACATTCCCAATTTAATTCCAATATGTTCAGCCGTTGCAGCATGAAGAGAAAAACGTACTTTGACGGCTGGACGGATTTAGACGGAATTTAGTATGTTCATAGCTTGTTAATATTATTAGCCCTGACTGTCCCACTGCATGGCAAAGGCCTCTCTTCCCTCTTTCCAGTCTTGACAGTTTTGTGCTATGTCTGTCCAGTCTTTCCAATAAGAATCAAGCTCATCCCGCCATCTCCTCCTACATAGCTTATACTTAGGAATAGCACTTAGGCTACTTTTGCGCGGGCGAAACCGCGGGGAACGGTCAGTAATATATACCAGTCACAGTCAATTAAAAGAGTTGTGGTCCAGTCATAGTCAACTCATGTCCATCTCAATCCGCTTACATGAGTATTGATAACCGAGATTTTGTTTTGAACTAAGCTGATTTAAGATTTTAAGGGTTGTCTTGACATTGACTTGCAAATAGTATATATTTTCAACCGACATAAAAATGGTTCTCAATTTTTTTTGTTTCGTAGATTTTACTTGAGAGGTGGTCCCATATAAATTTTATCGAAATCGGTCAAGCCAAAAACAAAATATAAACGATTAAGTCGGTTTTTTACCGACTTCCCAAAAAAGGAGGAGGTACTCGAGTCGACTGTATTTTTTTTTATTTATTTTTTTATGTGTGTTACCTCATATCTTCTCTCCACGAGAGCCGATTCCGAAAATTTTTGTTTAGTTTGAAAGATGTTGCTTTCTAATTGGTCCCATTTAAATTTGATCAAGATATGATCAGTAGTTCCTGAAAAATCGTCAATAATGTCTATTTTGTGACGAATAATGCGTACTTTGACAATGTTCTCGTTTACCCGAGTTACCTCATAACTTCTTTCGTTGTGAACCGATTTTGATGTTTTTTTTTTATTTGAAAGATGGTGCTTTTCATGTGGTCCCATTGAAATTTTATCAAGGACTGATCTCTAGTTTTTGAGTTATAGTCAATAATGCGTGTTTATACATTAAATCTGATCAAGATTCCGATGATAAAGCGGTGAAGTCGGTTTTTTTAAGCTTTGCTTGCGTTTTATTATTTAACTTAGCTTGCGTTTAATTATAGTTAATTTTATACTCAGAGAGACAAGCATTTGACCGCCATCTCATCCGATGGAAAGTGAAGATGTTGCCGAAATAGCACGCTTGCTTAGATGATACCTATTCACTCTTGACTTGAACACTCCCAGATTATCCCATCTCTCATCTCCCAATTATCTCCCAGTCACTCGCCTGATGGTAAGCGTGGCTTGGCTATTACATTTCAGTGCTACCCAGAGTTATGAACTTTTTTTTTTTATTCATGATAGGCAAACTTTCGACCTCTATCTCACCTGATGGTAAGCAACGATGTGGTCGACGATGGAGCAAGCTTGCCTAGAAGATACCTATTCACTCGTGACTTGAAGACTCCCATATTGAACTCATCAGGAAATACCGACTCGGGTAAGGAGTTCCATTCCTTTGCGGAACTTTTGTTAAGGTGCAGGTATACGTCAATGCGAGCACCTTTTTTAACCACAGCCAATTATCTCCCTTACACTTTTGCACGAAAAGGTGTATATTGCGTGAATTACATCGTGGCGGTTACGCTAGGTCGCGCGTGGCAATCTTCGATTTTTAATGGTTTTATTCAAATTTCGTGAAAACGCGCCTCAAATAAAATAAAATAAGCTGAAGACATCATTCGTATAGTAAATATGCGTATATGAAATAACTTTCACAGTGTTTTGATATAAAATGATCGAACGAAATGGTTACAAAAATACAACGTGATGCTATTTGCATGAGATTTAATATTTATTTCCTTTATATTTACGAACGTTATGAATATTCTGAGAAGAAGGCATCATTTATCGTATCACACAGATTACGACGAATATTTTTATTTATCTGGTTTTATTATGAATGCCGAGTAAAACGGTTACAAAAAGCCGAGTAAAACGGTTACAAAAAGCGTTTTAGATGAAATTCTGGTATCGCCACCTTAATCAAAATCCTGCGCGGTGAAGCGCTGCGCTCGGCACCCTGAGGTATCTTTGAATCTCTTATCTGTACTTACAATCGCCTATCAGTCTTTTCATTCGTCGGTCAATGGTAATTTTTCTGACGTGTGTCCTCAATAGCTATAGTACAAAGCATAAAGAATACAATTCTGCTCGAGGCGAATACGCGCACTGGGACTCCCATTTGACTTATTTTATTCACATAGATTAGCATCAAATTACCATGTATGAATATTTTTTGTAACCTATTTCACTTATAAGGGTGACGAACTTACGTAGCACGGAAAAGTATAGAAATGTAGATCGCTAACATGTATCTACTTATTTGTCGTTTTGTTGCACATATTGTGTATAGGTATGTTACTGCGTACTTTAACTCAAATGTAATAATATTTATTGTATGTGTTGTGTTAGAGTATGTAAAACAGTTAATAAACACATGTTGTCCCTATAACATTGACGCAACATTTTATTATCTTTGCATTTAATAGAGTTTTATATTATATTGAATGACAGTAAGCTTATTAAAATTCATATTTGTATTAAATATAATGTAGGTGTTAATTACACTTGTGGCAATAATTCAATATGTCCTTAGAAAGAAGATACATTACAATAATAAGTTAATGCTCTTTAGGTAAATATTTTTGAAATGGTTTCTATGTCAAAAACATTTACCTACTTCTATACTTCTTTCAATCCTACTAATATTATAAATCCGAAAGTTTGTGTGTAAGTATGTTTGTTCCCTCTTCACGCTTTAACGGCTGAACGGATTTGGATAAAATTTTGAATATACATAGATTATAGGATTAATAGATTATACCTAGGATTAATACATAGGCTACTTTTTAACTTGATAATAGCGGGCGAAGCCGCGGGGCACGGCTAGTATAACATAAATATTTGTTTATTATTTTCCTTGAAATAAAAGCGTTTTTTTATATATCGACGACACGACTGGAAACGAAGAGCCGAAGATTGGGCTCAATCAGCGCTTTGGGAGAGGCCTATGTCCAACAGTAGACTGAGGTATGCTGCAACAGTATAGAAGGCAGGTCTCCGCCCTCTGCGCCTTGGATCCTGGATTCCCGGCAGGAGCACAATTTTCCTTCCCAAGTGACATTTGTGCTTCTGGCTCTAGGAGTAATTGAGTGTGTCTGATGTTGCCGTCAATACAAGTATTAGAACTTAGCGAGGGGCTGTGAGTGTGAATGCGCTTGTTTACTACTATCAAACATCTGTTCTTGTCATGGTAGCAAAAATTTGGAAAAGTTGCTGATCCGCCAACATTACTGATAGTCCCGTAATTTTTTGTGGGTCAGCGGCTTCTCACGCAAGGTCAAGTTCGTTACATATATATGTGTTATCGCGCTTTGCATATTTACTTACATCACCACAGCAAAAGATAATTAAACGCTAATTATGTAAGTTTATTACCATGCGGCCTTGTCTCATCTAGTTATATAGCTGCCCAAGTACCTATCCAGTTGGCTTGGAGCTTGGTATTCTGTTTTTATAGTAAGTTATTGGTTTTACCTTACAATACATCCTTACTAGCTGTACCATGCGTTGCAATACCACGTTAGGAAAAATGTGTTTTACCTCTTTCACGCTTATGTTTGCCTAGTACTTTACCAATTCCCTGTCGGACTCGCATTCGACGTGATCCGGTCCAAAATTATAAACAAGAACCATTTACAACGTTTCCAATATTTTTTGGACCAGCAATCTTCGCCAGCATAGGCAGATCAACCAGAGTGTCTTCATAGTCGTCAATCCGTTTTCGAGATATAATTAAAATATAGTTCACTAAAACTGTGTTTTATAACTGTAGGAATTTTTAATAATATACCTAGATAACTTTAGCTTTGCCAATGAAGATGATAACGATATATAAATTTGCGTAAGTACTTCAAATCAACAATTCAGAATCAACACACAATTATTGTGTGCAGCAGGGCGGCTAACATTTTGTTAGTGTGATTTTATAGTTGCGTTTCATGTATTTTAACAAATTATACATAGTCAAGCGCATGATCCTAAGTATTACAGTAACCTCAAGTGTGCTAGTATTAGTCGAGAAAGTTTCCTGCTTTCCTTGGAGTAAGATGACCGTGTCACTCACTCATTAGTTATCCATCGTATGTACACCTACTGCGTCTTATATACTATGAACAGCAGACGCGCTCTGTTTGCTGTCCGCCGTCCGTCCACACATACTTGAGAGAAAAGTGTTCGGAAAAGTGCATTGAACGGGATCACCTACCAGCTAGTAATAGTTCTGCTATTTCTTTGCTACGTGATATTTACAATGTACATTTAGATTTTGATTGAGGGCCAGATACTATCCCGTACCAGACATCAATATCAATTAATGTGACCATGTTAGCTTTTACTAATAACTTGTATAGTTTTTCTGTTCTAAATTTATGCGATATAGTGCATACCTCCCTTAATCAAACAATTGAGTAACTCAGTTGTATAAAAATATCAAAATACTAGCAACGCTCCGTATTCCAGCATAGCTGGAATTTTTATCAGTTACGTTAGGCATGAACCATAAAAAAATTGGACTTAATTATTTTCTGCCACTTCGCCGGCTACTACCCCATGTCCTAATCAAAGGTATTTGCAGTAACTAAAACATAGCTCAAGCTGTATGTAAGTCAATCGTCTACTGGAGACACTAAATAGGTATTTGTTCGCAGGAGGTAGAAAAGAGTGTAAAATATGTGTCAATGTCAGTGGTTTTGGAGAAATAATCGCAGTCGCTAAGTTGTAGCTGCAAATTACGTAATCGAATAAAAGATACGCGCGCACTGCTCTCCCGGGTCGCGTATTGTGATCATCAGTATATAATACCTAAGGGTCCTTCTCGCATCTCTCTTTGTCTCTTTTAAGCTGGCTTCCGACGGTGCGTGATTCTGCGGATTCGCACGGCCGACGACCACGGACAGTCACGCACTGCCCACAAGGCTCTTCCAACGGTGCGTGTCTGTGTGTGTCTTGAGATTCGAAGCCATTTTGTCATTCCAAAATGCTTAGTCCTTTGAAGTTACCGACTAGTTACTCGCTGCGGATCGGACGCACCGCACCGGACGTGTCTGCGCTACCACGGACGATACTATTCCCATGGTGCTTCGGTGCGGGCTGGTACGCGTCCGTCCACAGTATCGCGCACCGTCGCGCGTCGGAAGCCAGCTTTATACATAACTTTGTACTCAAAATAGTATTAATAACTATAATCTTGATTAGGGAATTACAATGTTACTAAGCAAAGTTACAATTTAACTTACGGCTCGAGATTTTGTAAGCATTTACATCTCATCAGAATCTTCACTTTCCATCAGGTGAGATTGTGGTAAAATATTTGTCAATCTAGCTTATAAAAAAATGCCGGTTCATTTTAATTTATCTTATGAACTTATATTTACGATATATCGCATCATTAATTGAAATGAATTAACTCAATGTAAAACAAACCAGGAACTTTTGTTTCACATTACGTTATTTAAAGGAACATTAAAACATTATCAATGAGAAATCAATCACAGTCAACAATCTAATAGTTTTTATCTGTACTACGTAATATATTAAGATTAAATGGATTACCATTGTTTAGAGTTCTTATCAGGCAGTCTGCAATGGATCGCGTTGATGATAACTTAGCCGTCAGTGCATTGAATTCTATTGTGAAAAAAATATTATTTTGGTGTATCTGGTATGTTACATAAACCTTTCATGTATTCGGCTCCGTTCGATAACTGTATTAAAACTTTCAATACATTCTATGTTCGTAAAATACGTGACGGTTACTTCACTATTGAACAACGCAGCAGTTTGTAATTGTTACAAATAATTTGATTTGTTAATTCTCCTAGGAACACCTATATCGAATGCAATTGCGCAGTCCATTAGCAAAATTAAGTCACGTTGAAGTGCTTTGAAACATGATTGCTCCTACCGACTGTACATGTTTAACGTAATGTGTAACATTTTGTTTGAGTTAATTGCATATGTAAATTATGTTGGTAAAACAAAAGATGCACATGGTGTACCACAAGGCTTTATCCTAGGTCCAAAACTATTCCCGTTGTTTGATACGGGATTAACTTACTTAAATTTTTATTACATATCCAGCATTATCCAGCTGTGGGATAGTATAGGCTAATGAAAATTTGCATGTTTTAGCGCTTTATGATACATTTTCCATTAAATTCATGATGATTGTTGTTGATTTAGTTGCATAGAGTTATATTATCTTTTACGCGTATTATATCAAAACGTAATCCGGTTCGAAATAAGGTCATCTTCAATTGAAATCAAGTACACAGGTACCTACTACGTGAATGTCCAATCGTATACAATTAATTCATTCATGAGATCTGCTATTGCTGCATTTGTATATTTACATCTTCTCAATTCTTACCTACAAGTGTATACAGCTTCGTCCAATTTTGTTAGCTATTACATACATACTGTAAACTTAGCTTAGCAATCTCTATTATATCGGCGCGTTTTAATTATATATTTTTCACAAAGTATATGAGCTATTTGGTGTATATTAATTTTATTTATTAATGGCATAATTCATTAACCTTAACAAAAACTAGTTAATATTTTCGATCAACTCCAAAAAAAGAGGTGCTCAATTCGACTGTATGTTTTTACATGTTACGCGATATCTCCGCCAATAATGAATCTTTTTTTTTTTGGTAGATTCAATGGTGGTCATATATAAATTTTATCGAAATCGGTCAAGCCAAAACCAAAATATGAGCGATGAAGTCGGAATTTTTTAGTTTTGCTTGCGTTTAAATATATCTTAAATCTTTGATTATGTCGAAGCGTAGTGTCTGTTCTATATAAATAAGATACGCATTATAACTCACAGCCCCACACTAAGTTCCAAGCCTTGTATTGTGGGTGCCGGGAACGTTTACATATCTAAATATATATATAAGATATATATAACTCAAAGTTGACTGACTGACTGACTGACATAGTGATCTATCAACGCACAGCCCAAACCACTGGACCGATCGGGCTGAAATTTGGCATGCAGGTAGATGTTATGACGTAGGCATCCGCTAAGAAAAGATTTTGATTAATTCTACCCCCAAGGGGAAAAAATAGGGGATGAAAGTTTGTATGAAACTTTGTCAATTTTAAAATAATACTTTTAACGCAAACGCGAAGCCGCGGGCAAAAGCTAGTCAGACATACAATCGCAACCAGAAGCACAAAATATCCCTTGGGATGGAAAAAATCTACTCTTCCTGGGTATCAAACCCAGGACTCACGTTGCAGAGAACGACTTGCCCACCGTAGGGTCGGTAATTAGTGTATGTGAAAATTTTGTAGTTAATATTATTGTACTAGAAAAATATATTTATTTGCTCGCAAAAACCAACACCACGAATTATAAATGAGTGTGAACTAAGTCTATAGTAAATTTGTGATATAATTATTAACAAACAAAACATATTAATTTCTCTACAATCTACCTCCATTACTGACCTAGATTAATTATATATAGCGACGAATTTTAATTACCTGATGTGTATTATGTTGTTTTATATAAGTCAATATTCCACATACCTACGAACAAGTTGACATTGATGTTTAGGCCCCGTGGAAAAATGATCGTTTTATTCAAGAGACGCATTTTTAACTGGCTTTGCATAATTACCCACGACCACAGAATAAATAATATGTCACGACCTCGTGTTGTATATTCCTTGATTATGTCGACCAGTTTGTAATTGCTTTTTAACCGACATCAAAAAAAGAAGGAGGTTCGCAGTTCGACTTGTTTTGTGTGTTACCTCAGAACTTTTTTCTTGGTGAACCGATTTTGATGATTCTATTGAAATGAAAGCTGGGGCTTCTCATGTGGTTCTATTTAAATTTGATCAAGATCTGACGAGTAGTTTTCGAGTTATACATAATAATGCGTATTTAATTGACTTCGATTATATTGTTATTTAAAATGGTAAGGTGTATACTACGAACAAATTTTAAGTCAACTAGCCGTGCCCCGTGACTTCGCCCGCTATTATCAAGTTAAAAAGTAGCCTTTATGTTAATCCTAGGATAAGCCATATACATTCCAAAATCCGTTTAGCCGTTAAAGCGTGGAGAGGGAACAAATATACTTACACACATACACACAAACTTTCGGATTTATAATATTAGTAGGGTTTGATCGTAGGGTGTATCATGTTAGCCCCTTATAAAAATTGTCAAGATCAAAGGTACCGGAAAGAGAGCGGTGAAATCGATTTTTGGAAGCCTTGCTTGTGTTTCAACTATTAATTTAATTATTATAGTGATTACTTAATCACTATAACAATTTAATTTATCATTGTATTTGTTGATTGTATCACACATTTGATTTGGTTTCTGGTTGAAGTTGTTAAAATTGCTTATATCATCTGTTTAGTGTCGTGTGCCTTGTTCATCTGTAAACATCATTGTTATGCACTTTGCTTGGACTTAGCTTGTACGGCAGCTAAATACTTTTTATTTATTTAAAAATGGAGCCAAGAACAGTGTCAATACAAATTATTGTTGACATATTTATTTCCACATGCCGTTTTTTCGTATTGAATTTGATATGTTATTGTATATTCGGGAAACAATTTTCTAACGACTTCACAAAAAAAGAGGAGGTACTCAATTCGACTGTATTTTTTTGTGTTACCTCATATATTCTTTCCACGTCAACCTTTTTTTAATAAGATTTTGTTTTTTTTTTGTTTTAATAGCTGGTGCTTTCCCATTGGTCATATTTTAATTTGGTCAAGATCTGTTCAGTTGTTTTTGAGTTATGGTCTATAATGCGTGTTTAATACATTGAATTTGATCAAGGTTCCGAAGGTAAAGCGGTGAAGTCGGTTCTTTTTAGCTTTGCTTACGTTTAATTATTTTACTTACGTGTATATTTTATTGTATGACAATCTTTTGTAATTTAACTATTGGAACTAGTAGATTTGTGTAAAAGAAAATAATATTTAAATTGGATTATAAATGACGGAGTTCTGAGGAAACAAACAAATCCTCCTCCTTTTTAGATATTGGTCAAACACTATAAGGCAAATAAGAGAGAAAAAGAGAGAGAGAGAGAGAGTGTATATTATTTCGATGGATAGAGAAGAGAATAAAACTTCTTTATCTGATATCCCCAAAATTGCCGTAAAAGTTGTCTAAAAGTTGAAAATGAAATGCATCACAATGTTGTTGATGAAGCTTGTGATTTTCGTTTAGAATACAGTACCTGGATGACCTGTATTTTATTTTGTAAATGACGTGTTCTAAAAATGAAACTTAGCTAGATCGATTTATCGCCCCCAAAACCCCCTGCATACTAAATTTAATGAAAATCGTTGGGAGCCGTTTCCGAGATTCAGATTATATATATACATACATACAAGATTTGCTCGTTTAAAGGTATTAGATACATTTCATTCGTTGTGCCCTGCGGCTTAGCCAGAATTAATAATTAGTTTATCAGTATAAAATATAGCCTACCAACTTAGGTACATACGTCATACGAGATAATAATCTTGAACGTAGTCTACTCACACACACAAACATTTGAATGAACTTATAATTAGGTATTATATATATAAACGTAAACGCTTTGAACTCAAAACCTCACACTCACGTGCCTTGGGTACCAAAAACATTCACATCACACACACAATCATAACTAGAGACGCACATATTCCTTGGGGAGAAAACTTGTGTTTCCGGGAATCGAACCCGATACCCCTGCTTAGAAGGCGAACGTTCTCCCAACAAAGCCAACGGGCAGTTCAGGTTGTCTCAGGGTTTGGGTCATGGTGAATAAGGCAGACATCGAGTCCAAATCGGTTAGGTATTAAAAAAAAAACCAGTTTCTTATAGGCACCGCCCAACTCGAGTCTGGGGGCCTACCATAGTTTTTAACATTCGAAACTCTGGGCCGAAGTATGAACGCAAAACAATATTTGTTCACTCACTGTGTTTTTTATTGACCGTTTACGAGCGGATATCAATAGACAACCATCGTTAAAGTTTCGTATTAAAATCATTGATAAATAGATAATGCGTATTTTACAATTCATCGGTACAATTAATGTTAGTGCAAGTAAATAAATAAATGATGGCATAGCGATTAATTAATCAAGTTATACCTACATGGCAGTTGCAGATATAACATTTGAAACAAATTAAATTAATAATAATTAAAAAAAAACAAAATCCATCTGTCGTTAGTAATTTTTGTAAATTAATAATAATTTAAACGCAAGTAAAGCTTAAAAAACCGGCTTCACCGCTTATATTTTGGTTTTGGCTTGATCGATTTCGACAAAATTTATATGGGACCACCACTGAAGTATAATCTACCAAACAAAAAATAATTTTGAAAATTGGTCCACAAATGAGGAAGAAATCGGTGAACTTTTCTTTATGTATATAAAGAAAAATATCACATACAGTCGAACATAATACCTCCTCCTATTTCGAAGTCGGTAAAAATGGTTACACGGCACTCGTTCTGTCCACGAACTTCGTCACAAAGTTTCGGTTTTCGATCGTACGAAACGCAACCCGAAACTTCTAGTTTCGTTGAATAGTGGTAGGCCCCTTGCATCGGGATTCTGAGCATGTACTACAGACGGATGGTTAGTTTTTGTGCCCTGTGCCACAAACCTTGTAGCCGGTTTCTAAATGAACTCGTTTGTAAGAACGTCATTGTGCACGGTGATTTTTAATGAGGATTTAGACACGGTAAACATTAGCAAAATAAATTAAACGTTTTTTTTTATGACAGATAGGTAAGCACTTGGCTGCTATCTCACCTGATGGAAAGTGACGATGCGGCCGAAGATGAAGCATGCTTACTTAAGCATAGCTTAAAAATATCCAACTTCACCGCTTATTTTTTTCTTTTAATTTTGGCTTTGCAATCACGTGCATTTAGCCAGTGTCAAGTAATAGTATATTTTAAGTCTATTTCATATTAAAAGTCCTAGTCACAAGTCACGGTCAAGTAAAAGAGTCAAGGTCAGTCATAGCCAAGTTATACCCTAGTAAAGTGGTAGAAACTTTACTAGAACTTCTATTGGAGTTTTGGAGCGAAGATGAAAATCACGTTTTTCAACTTTGTATGATTTGCCTACACTTATGCACGTTTACTTAGTATTAACGGTTAATAATCCACCATTATTACACATGAACACTAGAAAAATCACAGGTTTTGGAAAGTTATACAAAATCAACAACGCCTATTTTTCACTTTCGCGGCAAAACTCCTATTTTGGTTTTGCTTTCGATAAAATTTTTATGGAATTTAATTATTAAAATTTAAATTTATATGTACTCTGAAGTATAATCTACCGAAAAAAAAACACACGACTGTTATGTCGTAAAGACACACGATAGAAGTGAAACTTTTGTATTACAGGGAAACATTTTAATTATTCATCACAGTGTTTACACCCATAACTTTTCGTCACACAAAAAGGTTGCGGGTCAACATTTCGAAGCCCTTCCACAAGAGGTTTTACTTCAAAATCGTAACAATAAAAAACTGGCAATCATTTTCGAGACTTCCCGTGATAGACGCACTATCTACCTACATACAAGTTTGTACGGAATCCTCGGTGCGCGAATCAAACACGCATTTGTTCGATTTATTTCTTTTGAGTGCGCGGGGACGGAACAGGCCTTTCAAGAAGAACATCCTACTAACCCTACTAATATTATAAATCTGAAAGTTTATGTGTAAGTGTGTAAGTATGTTTGTTCCCTCTTCACGCTGTAATGGCGGGAAAATTTAGAATGTATATAGCTTATACTTAGGATTAACACATATGCTACTTTTTAACTTGATAAACGCGGGCGAAGCCGCGGGGCATGGCTAGTGGCTAGTGTTTTATATTGCTCTCTAATTCTCTTTATTTTCTACCGACTTCATAATAAAGAAGGAGGTGCTCAATCGTTCCTCATAAGTTCCTTCCACGCGAACCGATTTTGAAAAATTTTGTTTGAAAGCTTATGCTTTCCCTTTGGTCCCGTTTTAATTTAATCAATATCTGATCAGTAGTTTTTGAGTTGACAATAATGCGTGTTTAATACATTAAATTTGGTCAAGGCTTCGAAGATAAAGCGGTAGAGTCGGTTTTTTTAGCTTTGCCTGCGTTTTATTATTATTCTTACATATTTCCTTCTTTAATATGCCTAGGGGTGATTCTATTGAGCTGTTTTTCTTGTTTCCTTATAGTTTTCCTTAATACCAATCTTACGCTGTTTAGTTGACGTCTAGTAGATAAACTAATAGGTAATTGATCGAGCGAAGCGAGATCTCTATTGTCTTAGGTGGTTCAGTACTTTGTAAGTTAGTCCGTCCGCCTCGCCTGTCATAGGCATTTATAGCGTCTAAACCATACAAACGGATTTATAGTTTTTTTTCTGAAGCAAGAAAAAGGTTTTAAGCAATTTAACCTTAAAAGATTTTCTTTATTAAGCAAAAACCTTTAGGCCTTGAGGAAAATGTGCCTAGTGAGCCCCGTGTTATATGTCTCTGACTAATCTTACGAATATTGTAATTTCGTACAAAAAAAAAATATTATCCCAATATACGACAGCCTAAGTCACTAAAAGATAGTCTATAAGATCTTAGGGAACAGAATCGAAAAAATAGTTCCAGATTTTAACTTTTACAAACTATACCTCTTTATAATATTAGTATAGAAGTGTCTTAATAAGCACCGCGTTAGTGTAGTGTAGTGTACTGTCTACTCGAGCATCGAGGATTACATCATGCTCTGGCCTAAATAATACTTTCTTGACGTTTCACTTAGAAAAGTGTTAACCAGCTTGCAAACTGTGTCAGCCTAGTTTGCCATTTATGTTAGTGTTATGGTTATAAACTGGACGCATTTTGTTCCAACGGATAGCCGTGCGGGGTGCGTGCGGTCGCCTTCCGGACATCGGTGCCCGCGCCCGCGTCCCCCGCACGCTTTCCGTTTGAACCAAATGCGTCATGTGTTTAGCAGCTATTATTAGCACTAGAGCTGTTTTAAACTGCATTCTGTATCAATGTTTCATGCTTCTTGAGACGTGTTTTCTGGCGTAAGTAATTAATATTTGTGTACCGTAGTACAGTAATCCCGCGGCTTAGCCCGCATTCTTTAAGTTAAAAGAGCAGCATATGTGTTAATCCTGGGTATAAGCTATGCAAATATGAAATTTCATCCATGTCTGTTCGCCCGTTACAGCGTAAAGGGAAAACAAACATACCAACAGAAGCGTTTTGCTTCTACATTCATCATCCGTACAGCGAAGGAGTGGAACTCATTGCCTTCGTCTTGTTCCCCGAACGGTATAATCTGGGAGTCTTCAAGTCTTAGAGTGAATAGGTATCTTCTAGGCAAGCATGTCACACCTTCGGCTGCATCATCACTTTCCATCAGGTGAGATAGTGGTCAAATGCTTGCCTATTCAACATAAAAAAATAAAATAACAAAAACACCCTTACGCATTTACTTGTAAACTTTTGCATTTGTAATATAAACTTAATTTTATTGTTTGTATATAAATATGTTACGTTAATTCGGTTTCATCAAATTTAATTTGTTAAATCAAATTTAATTAAACTGCGCGTTGGCTTGAACGTTCGCCTTCTGAGCAGGGGGTATCGGGTTCGATTTCCGGTTGGAACACAAGTTTTTTCCTCAAGGAAAATTTGTGGTTCTGGTTGTGATCGTGTGTGTGATGTGAATGTTTTCCGCACCCACGACACAAGTCAACAAACTTAGTATGGGGCTGTGAGTGTGAAATTGTTTATGTTTAATATTTTGCTATTAGAATTCCACTTCTCTTCTTGTAAATCTTATAGCGATGTATTTTATATTGAACTGCCTGCTGAGTTAGATGCGTATCCGCCTTCTAAGCATCGGGGTATCAGGTTCGATTCTCGGTAGGAACACTAACTTAGGTAGTAAGTTTTGTGTATCTGGTTCTAGATGTGATTGTGTGTGTGATATGAATGTTTCCGGCACCCACGACACAAATCATTACTGTATCATCGGAATAATTGAAGATAGATAATTTAGGAAAAAGAAATGCGTGAATATTGCATTGGTTGAGAAATGCCTCCTCGCAAATCAGTTAAAAAATATAGTAGTAAATTTAGAAAGGAAAAAGTATCGCTTGAGGCGGGGATTGAACCCGCGGCCATATGGTGTATCCTCGTCTCAAACGATAAACTAAATTTTTTTTCTTCTAAATTTTCTTCTATAGTTCTGCCTAGCATGCCTAATGCTATATAAACAAAAATCAGTTAATAAATTACTAAATATATCGTACCATCAATTATTAATGATGCTGTTTATTTTTTAAAATAATTCGATAATCTTATCAAACAATATCAGTATAGGAACCTGACAAATCAATTAAAATTCCGTGTTATCTATACTAATCTATACTTAATATATAATAATATTATAAAGCTGAAGAGTTTGTTTGTTTGAACGCGCTAATCTCAGAAACCGCTGGTCCGATTTGAAAAAATATTTCAGTGTTGGATAGTACATTTATCGAGGAAGGCTAAAGGCTATATTATATTTTCAAAAAAATTAGGGATACTTACTAAAAGTCCAATAATCACGCGGACGAAGTCGCGGGCACTGCTAGTTATTGATAATCCTACCCTTGATAATGCACTCACATAGCAGTTGTGTATTATTATTTATTTCTCGTAGTAGGCAATAGTGATAATGAAGTCATAATATTATTATTTTATAGGGTATGTGTAACATAACACGTTTGCGTCACCTATCTACCTTTTTACGATTTCTTCGTAAGTAGCTGTTTACCGAACCTTATTGTTGAATTTTTCTACCAATTTTACAAGCTTTTATTAAGTTTTATCTATCCCGTTGTCTATCTGTAAGTCTGTAATCAAATCTTGTAAGCTAAATTGTAAAATGTAAGTACTCAAATTTGGTGTACTTGTGTATCTTTGGTGACAATACAATGATATGGTACCATGGAGCTGGTCTAATGATACAGACGGAAGATAGCCATAGGAACTTCTGAACTAAACAAGATGAACCCATTGACATGCGGGTTTGATTCGTCTTGACATGTTCTCTAGTTACTTTGGTAAGACCTTTCTAACCATAGTCGTATGCTGAGTCGTGACCTATATTCATGACACTCACAACATCACACTTATTTTTCTTTTACTTGTTCTATATTCCTTCATTTATATATACTTATATTTTTGTTTTTTATTATTTTACTGCTTGTTTTTTTAGTGTAATGTTGTGTGTGTCATAAATAAATGTTTTTTTTCGTTCTAGTTATGTACTTATATATCTATTTAGATTTTTTCATTTACAACTGGTAAAATATTGATTTAAAAGTATTACTTATTTAAATTTATGTACAAGTATGGGTAGATAGATATCGATTAATCGGTGTCATAAGTAGTACAAAAGGTTATTTATTTCATGAAGTTTGTTTTAGAACCGAGGTCCATTTATTAAGGAGCTCCAACTAGCTAAAAGCGATTTATACTGTTTTTTGATTTGCAACTACTCCTTCAAATTAATGTGTTAAAATATATAAAAAATTCTATCGTATACTACGTTTTCTTTTAATCATTTTGACTTTTTGAAAAGTTAAAAAATATATCATTTTAATCATTAAAAAAAATCATTTCAGATAGTCCTTTTGAATTTTTTTAGGCAAGATGGTGCATAAACTTCTTTATTATTCATGTTATTTTAGAAAAACTTACATGAAAATGATGAACATCATTAAACCTATCATTTCACTTTTGAATTTTTTTTTTTGAACTTATAATAACAAAGTTTAGTATACTTTACGTTTATCGTCGCTAATTTTGGGAAGCGGGGTGCATGCGAGGGGGCCGGGCGGCGAATCGGCAGTGTGCGCTCAGTACGCCGTCAGACTTCACGAGGGATGACCGTATGCCAGTTCGCTACCTAAACGCGATTTTTGAATAACTCGTTGTCTTAGCGCGGATACACTTAGTGATAGGATTTTATTTCAGAGCTGATTTTATTTTGCGCCTGGACGCTTTATTTTTAGTGATAATAACTCATTTTATTTATTCTGCAAGCGCTAATGTTTTTCTCTTGGACGCTTAGCTATAAGAATATTATAACACGAATATTAGAAATATATATTATATTATAATCATTATAATATTATAATCATTATAATATTATAATGATGATACGCAGTAGTGATAAGAATGTATAGTTCTACATTTGTATATAATAGGTAATAATAAAGATTTTGTGTATTTTTTCGTGGACTATATAAATATATAAAATTGCGCTTGGAAGCTTATCTAAAATTTGTGTTATAATAAATTTCCTTCAATAACGGCAAAATGTCAGAATTGAAGCAAAAGAGAATTCAATTCAAAAAGAAAGCCTGGCGGTACCGGTAGACAATTACCAGACAAGAACAAGTAGCCAAGAAAAAGAAATGCAAACTTCTCAATGTAAAACATTCGATGCTGAGTGAGTATTTTTTGTTTTGACTATGTAGTGTTTGTCATACATGCAATTTTGTCATTCCTACATGCATACTTATATTTTTTGCTAATTTTGTCAGCGGTAGTCAAACTACGGCCCGCGGTTTAGTCCTATTCGGGCCCGCTCAGTGTAGTAAGTATGTTTGATAATATAATAATTAATCACAATGAGACTAAACTACTATTTTACTAAATATAATGTTACTTACTTTGATGTTTACTGTTTACCTACTGTAATGTAATATATAAAATTCTCTTGTCACGGTTTTTGTTACCAAACTCCTCCGAAACGGCTCGACCGATTTTTATGAAAATTTGTGTGCATATCGGTAGGTCTGAGAATCGGTCAACATCTATTTTTCATACCCCTAAATGTTAAGGGTGGTCCAGCCAAATTTTATTTTTTATTTCTTGATCAATTTTTTTTAATTTTTTATGATACAGCATTGAGAGAAACTGTATGTATCTTCCAATGCTGCTTTACTATATATATATGTACTAAGTTATACTATGACTATATTGTAGTATACATTACAGTATATTTAGTATTTTTGTAACTTAAACCAGAGATCTGTTTGTTGCTTTAAATGTTGTACTGTTTTGCAGTGTGAAAACGGATCTCGAAAGTCAAAACGAATATCCCGATTTATTGTTATTGCAAGAGGAACCCGCAGTTGCTCAAACCGAAGTGATGGAGAGTGATACGATAATTGAAGCTGGAACTGAAATAGAGGTGTCTATTTTATTTAACATAGTTATGCTTCGTGGCTTCGCTCATTTACACGATGATCATTATTATAAATAAGGATACGCGTTCTCCTTGATTTAAAATCTCTTTACTATCATTAAAAGTAGTCCAACGATTTAGCCACGATGTGTAACAGACAGAGAGACAGAGTTACTTTCGGATTTATAATATTAGTCTAGATTTTTAATGTTGGCTTGGGGAACATAAAAAAATCGTAATTGCTAATCTGGTTGAGTCGGTAAGCACGTTATGGCTAAAATGAGACTGACTTTGAGGGATGGCTGCTAGAACACCATTAAGTGATAGGCGACTGACATTTTTGACTGTACTACAGTTCAGTGGTAAGGAGTCGTTCATTAATCACGTGATGTTTTTTAGCAACTCTTTAACCTCCCCTCTACTGTCTAGTGAAGTCTATATTAGTCCATTCCCCGCCCGAATCCAGCCCAAAACGCCCTCGGCGAGTATGGCGTTGGCGATACTACTCAGCAGATTGGGATGAGATGTATTCATTTTATGCATCTTATCCATGGCAGCAAGTATGTTTTTCTTCTAGCGATCCCTCTGCATGCGCGTATGCTGTGGAAAATGTGCTAAGTCGAGGTATGGAATACTTTATTCCATTCTCAGATATAAATCTGTCCAGCAAAGCTCACCCTTAGTTTGGGGCCGAATGTGCTGATGCTCAAATCCACCAATCTAAGGATCTCACTGCCTCCACTGCTAAAGCCTGATAGATCCAATGCTCTCACTGCTAAAGAGGAAGCAAACTTGTTTGCTTCATTCTTTGCGGAATCTTCACGTCTAGATGCTGATACTGCTGTTCCTCCGAGTTTATCTGTTTGCGAGTCGTACTTAAAGGAAATCCGCGTTCCACAGATCGATGTACGTAAAGCACATTCAAACGAATGAACAAGGCCAGTAACCCTGATGGCATACCAGCTATAGTTCTGAGGACATGTGCGCCTGAGTTGACTCCGGTATTGACACACATCTACCGCCTTGACAAGTTCCGAAAGCATAGGAAGTCTGTCAACGTGCAGCCTGTGCCAAAACAGGGAAGTCGTGATGACCCTGCCAATAATAGGCCCATTTCAGTCACGTCCATTATCTGTAAGACAATGGAACATGTGGCAAAAAGACGCATGCGATAGCACTGTTGTTGAAAGCTATGTATCCAATGCACGAGCTGATGAGCTTCAAGTCCAGTCACTAAGAGATGAAATGATAGACCGATTGAATTCGAGCTGTTGGCTGTGGCCGATTGGGGCGATGCCAATTTAGTTCAATTTAATGCATCTAAAACACATGCGTGTCTTTTCTCTTTTAACCATTTATTATTTTGCCGAATATTCATATTTATTTTCAAAAAACGAAAACCTTTCCTCCTATCTCCAATCTTTCGAGAGTGCCAACACCAATAGAAAATAAACTTGAGCTTCTTGGCGTTTCCTTGTCATCAAATCTTAACTTTATTATATAGCCAAAGCTCAGCTAACCGCTAAGAAACTCGGTATCCTGGCAAAGGGTAGGCAGTACTTCACTCCGGGGCAGCTTCAAATTATATCAAGCTTAAGTCCGATCGTGTATGAATTACTGCGGCCTTCTCTGGGGTGGTTCTGCTAGGTACCAGCTTGAAACTATTGAGTCCATCGACCGACGAGCAAAAAAGCTCATTGGCGATTGGCGATAAGCTAGTTGAGTCCAAACTGCAGTCTCGGTCACCCACATAAAGTTGCTACCCTATCGTTGGAGTTGCAATATTAATTGTAATACTGTTTAATATTTTTTAATTTGATAACTGATTTAATAATGACTAATTTTAATTTTTCCAAGCCATTTCTTTATGTTCCTTCACTTTATTAACTACAATAAAGCTCACGTTATACAAGTAACCCAAAACGTATTTACAACAAACTAGACTATCCTTAATTTTTTTTAAAAGCGTCGTTAAGGCCAATGAATATTAGAATAATATGTAGTAAAAGCCACACTAACTCCCATACCGATATAGTTAACTATTTCACATATATTACAACATTTTATAGTACTCTATATTCTGAATAGCGTGTCAAAATTGTATGTTAATAACTTTAAAAGGAAAGAAGTTATGGAAACAAGTATTTTCGACATTTTTGTTATTTGCGATTTCCCTAAAATCGTATTTTGGCTTTAACTTCATTTGTGACTCGAAAAGGTCGATAGTTAGTCAAACTCACGTGATTAATGGATAACCCCTAACTAGCCAGGCGAGTATTTGTATCTTATATGCTATGAAAAAAGTGCTTATAGTTATGGTCATATGGTCGAGGGTCACACAACATAATTATTATTGTCGAACTACTAAACTCTGCGGGCCGCAATTTGACCACTTCTGATTTTAATAGATGGGTGGAAATTATTTTATGATAACTTTAATATCATGGATGTGTAAAAATAAGTACATCATATATTGTAATAAAACTACCTATACTATATAAATATAAATACCTGTACTTGGTGATTCAGTCATTGACTACACTATATTCTGTTATTTTCCTTACCAGCAATTTGAAATCATTGTTTTTTTTTATTTAGTTTATGTTAACTTGTAAATCTTGTTATTTACTAAGGCAATTTTCTTTTTGGATATTGTAACAATAAATATATGATTTAAAATAAAATGTTTGTTTGTTTTTATTTAGGAAATTTCATAATACACCTATAGTTATATTACACGTTATACTATACAATTACGTTATATTACATGCTTTACTACGCTACAGACCGCGCGCGATAATCATTAGATTATACCTACATATATATACTACGCCAGCAAGGCGGACGGGCGGCGGGCGGTAGGCGCGGGCGGCGGGTAGTGTCATCGTACGTTTACTGAGGTGTAGCGCGGAAGCGAGGTAGTAATACGGTGAAGGTCATCGGCTACTTGGAGCCCCTTAATGGGTCGATGTGTAATTGTTATATATATATATATATATATCTATACTGTGACTTAACTCTCCTTTATCTAGGATTTACAAGTAACATAACATTTGCAATGACAAGTTGCAGACGGGTCAAGCAACAACAACGAGTATATCAATACGTGCGTGCACTTGTTAAAACAACATGTTGTTGCTTAGCGATGCTTGCCTTGAAATTACCAATTTATTGCAAAAGAAATTGTTTAATAGTAGAACGTTTTCGTAGTTTTTTCGTATTAAAAAAATCAATTAAAATGTTGATTGGGCGAATCATTCAAATGGTTGATGCACGCACGCAATGTGGAAATTCTGAAATTAACAATAGCGTCTCACGACTTGGCTACTACTTGAGTTAGAAGATATGAATCTCGGCTCTGGTGAGGCAGATAGATTATTCACTGACTTAAAGAACTTTACAAACCAAAAACTGACATCTCGTAGCATTTTTGTCGAACTATAATCAGCTTGAGGGTGAGGAGGCTTATTCCCTGCAGTTGGTCGATACAGGCTGATGATGATGATAATCAGCTTGGCTCTCTCAAATAAAAAAAAGTTATAAACGCATTCATTCTCACAGCTCTACACTAAGTTCAGTGACTTGTGTCGTGGGTGCCGGATACATTCACTATACAATCACACCCAGAATTTCCCTTGGATAGAAAACTTGTGTTCCGGGAATTGAACCCGATACCCCTGCTTAGAAAGCGGACGCGCACCTAAGCAACGAGCAGTTCGCATGAGAAATTATATATATGTGCATATTACCTTCAAAAACCGGTTTAGAAATCGCTAATAAACAAAGCATGCACCATTATTTCTTTCTGTACGTTAATTTTAGATTACTCATTGAATTGATGACAAAATCCATGCTAATACTCATACAAAACCTCCACTGTGTTTCATGAAAGTAAATTATTAAACGCAAACAAAGCTTTAAAGAACAGACTTCAATGGCTCACCACGAAATAAGTTATGAGGTCCCTTTTGAAGTCGGTTAAAAACGTGAATATCATCAATGTAGTCCATAGAATACGCATTATTGAGGATAACTCAAAAACTACTAGTCAGATCTTGATCAAATTTAAATGGAACCTCATGGAAAGCACAGACGAATTAAGAACCTCCTCCTTTTTATAAGTCATTTAAAAAGGATCTGATTTTATTTAACTTGTTGATAATATAAAATCTTTTAAATTATTGTTAGTATAATTGTTTTAAAATAAATCTGATGAAGACTTCTATTGGTAGATGAAATCAGTAGTTTAATTTATTTAAATGTTTATGTAATTTATGTAAGTCTCACGCACAGTTGCACTCACGAATACATAATTTAATATTATAGAACAATTTTTATAGCAGTAAACACTAAAAAGTAGCCTATGCGTCATTTAAAATGTGGTAAGTCTATGAGACTTTGTTTGAAGGTATAGGATCTAAAGTGCATACATATTCACGTTACTATGATATTGATTACACTAATACATATTATACACGAAAAACGTTGTAATAAATTAAACGTAATTTGTTACTTGTTAGTTGCTTGAGAATATTACTAAATAAATAAGAAATGATTTCTTACTCACAGCTATACACTAAGTTAGATGACTTGTGTCGTCGGTGCTGGAAACATTTACATAAACACAAACAAATACACCAACCAGAAACAAATTTTCCTCTTGTGGAGTAAACTTGTTGTATTTGCCACGTTTAAACAATATTTTCAAATTTTAGCTGTACTTTTGGAAAACTGAGAATCTGACGAATTTGGAATCTGAAGAAAGTTACGATTTTAGTGATTTAAATGCTCCACCATCTTGTGATGATGATGATGATGATGATGAAGCGAGATGCGATAAAGGCCAGACCACCTGCGACCATATCCTACTTTTATGTAAACGGTGTTCTGACGTGTCCTAGATGCAGCAGAACTTTTTCTGCCATAATCGGGTACGCCAGTCACGAGAGAAGCACACCGTCGATGGGCTGAATAACCGAGACGGATAAAATATAAAAAAAATTGTTTAAAAAAAAGCCACAAAACACTCGCTGAGATCGAAATCGGCAAGGAAGCATCATCATCATCATCAATATTAAGCTGTCTATGATATTATGAATTCATTGTTCACTCAATGGCCTCGATTCTGATGTCACACACTATATTAAATTTAAACTATTCCTGTCTTTTACAAAATAGGAACACAAGACAGAGATAGCATACTGCTGTGCTGTCAAGCTAGTCAGAACTTAGATGTCTATGCAAGCTTAGTCGAGTATGTGTTGTATTGGTGTTGACTAAAAACAAGCGCCTTTCTGCTTCTGCTGTTCATATTTTAATTGATAAACTAGCGTGACAGCTCTAAAATGCATGCTATCTCTGTCTTGTGTTTTATTTTGTAAGAGACAGGGATAATTTAAATTTAATTTAGTGAGTGTACATCAGAATCGAGGCCAATGTCTAGTAATCTAAGTACATTGTTGAATTATGAATATCGGGGACGTAATATAGTTTTAATTCGTCAAAGACACGGTACATTAAAAATACAGCGTAAATAACAGCTGTAGGCGATTTGTTTCTTTATATTTGAAACAATCCGTCTATAGTCGTAAATGTCGTAAAAGGTGTTATCGTACCTACACAGAAAAGTCATACTGTATTGTGAAACGTATAGGTAGGTATATATTGTTTTATGCATTTGGAATTATACTGGTACTTACTTTTTTGGTCTATGAACTGCCCGTTGGCTTAGTTGGGTAAGCGCCTCAAAGGAATCGGGTTCGATTCCCCGCGGGAACACAAGTTTTCTCTCTAAGGAAAATTCGTGTTTCTGGTTCTGGTTGTGATTGTGTGTGTGCTGTGAATGTTGCCGGCACCCACAACACAAGTCATCGAAGTTAGGGGCTGTGAGTGTGAAAGCTTTTATAGTCGGTACGTACTAACTTCGCGTTTGTGGGCGTGGTTCAGTATTATATCTATTTATCACCCGGCATGCTACGTAAAGATAAAGTGTTTTAAGTCTTTCATGTTTAATTTTGCCTAGTACTTTACCTCCGAACGACGTAATTTGCCAAACATTAAAGATCGTCTACCATCTTTAACCTTTTTATAACTTAAATTAAATATTTATTTTGTTTAATATTTTTTGTTATTGTAAGTGACGAAATTAATATAAAAGTATAAGAATATTAATATCATCATCATCTCAGCCGCAAGAAGTCCACTGCTAGATATAGGCCTCCCCAAAAATTTCCAAAAATAAATATTTTTTATGAAGACTTTTATTTTCGAGAATTTTTCCTATGTTTTAATAGTGTTTCTGTTTTCGGGCGATGATAAATCCAACAAACAAAAGTTTTTGATCTTTTATTTCTTGGATTTATCTTTGCCCGAAAGCAGAATTACTACTAAACGATCAAATTCTCTTGATTTATATGGCGTAACTAGCCCGATTAAATTTTATATGTAGCTTTTTACCATCTGAGTCTACTTAGGAGTACGACGATGGTTTGTACGGAGCACGAAAGTACAACTAGCTACGTGTTTCAGCTGTTTAAGTAAATGATGGTATTTAAAGTTATGTCAACAACAGTATACAACAGCTCGTGTTTATTTAAAACGGTAATGTAAGTCAGACTCAATGTCAATGTATGTAATTAACGAAAAATTCTAAACGTTTTGAATTAAGTGGAGCAGACGTGTATGTTTTGGCTATTTTCACGCACGTCTCTGACAAACTTGCTTCAATTTCAATGATAATTATTCGGATATAATATCTTTGAGTTGGTCCCATAATAATTAAACGCAAGGAAAGCTGAAAAAAACCGACTTCACCGCTTTATCTTCAGAACCTTGATCAAATTAAATGTATTGAACACGCATTATTGACGATAACTTAAAAATTACTGTTCAGATCTTGATCTAATTTAAATAGGACCAATGGCAAAAAACCTTTCATTCTATACATAATTAAGAAAAAAAAAATGCATATTTTAATCATGTTTAAATTTGTTTTTTCTTAAAGCAGGGTTTTAGTCAATAATATTTGTTTTTTATCTTTGGAGGCTTGTAAATGGCTACTTGTTATACCTGTATTAAGTAGTAATAATAACTAAAAATAAAATAAAAAAATACAGTCGAATCGAGTATCTCCTCTTTTTTTGTGAAGTCGGTAGAAAATACGCCCAAGATATGAAATTATTTTCGGAAAAGGCGATTGAAGTCAGCTTTTAATTTGAGGCTGAATGAGCAAATTTGAATGTATTCCTTATTATATATTTGTTAAAATCCAAACACTACCAAAGTAAGTCGTAATTGGATGTAGTTTTACTTTAAAATTAAAACGATTTTCGTTGTGGAAACATATAACTTTGTTACGGCTATTTTTTTAATTTAAAAAACAGTCTAATTTTCTAACACTTCTGGATCATTGAGTAGAATATACTTACTGTGAAATTAAGTACAGTAGAGCTATGTCTGTCAACTATAACTATTATAAGTATATAGTCAAGTCGATTAGATAGGAGGTGATTCGAGAATAAATTACTTTAACATAAGGTTGATTAAAGGTACTATCCGTAGTACTATGTAAGTTGTGACCCAATCAAAATCGTTTATTTTCATGGGCCCCAAAGAGGCACTCATGAAAGTTAATGATTCTACTGCCAGATTCGTAAAATTAACACCAATCTCTAGAAGAACCTGGCAAGAAACTTTCCTTTACGTTTTGGAAGAGGAGGAAGTGCATCGAATTTACTTCCCTACAAAAAAAGATGGATTAAAGAGCAGTATTTCCTGGCAACAGTGAAAAAAATCCTGTTTCGCGCATTAGAAACTCTTGCTATTTGCTCTTTTTTTAATATTCTCAAATTCCACAGCTCATATTGAGGTATACTCTCTGACATTGGTGAACAATTAACACAATACATTACAGTTTATATATTGCATTGGACCGTAAATAATACACGTGTATATCAATTATTTTCGCTATGCTATCATCTGTTTTATACACCAGTAATAAATTTGAATATAAATGTAATTTACATCCATAATATTTTCACGGTTCTGACAATTTTAAGCATGAGATCATCTTTCATTTCGCTCAGTACGTTTCTCATAATTTTTCCAGACAATAGATAATCTATAACAAATATGAATGTGCACTATGTACATATTCAGTTTCGTTTTTATTACGTATGAGTTTCCGGTTGAAATGCATAATATCTTGGTTGAGAACCTGTAATTGTTTTACTTTAATTAGAAGATTGAACGATGCATTCTGCCGGGTAACTCTGCCTTGGTCACAGAATCCAGGCGATAAGGTATTTTCTAAATAATGTATTTGTCTAATGTTCATTTTTACTAATCGTTCACTCCGAACTGAGATCTCGTTAAAAAAACGGATTAGTACTGTACTTTCAACGGTCTTTTCAACTTTATCCCACAAGAGCAGAAAAAAATAATTGTATTCCCGCTTACGCGTAATAAGCCTAATTTAGTATTTTAATTTATATTGTTTTATTGCCATTTTTTGGCTTTGAGCCACATCTTTACATATTCTCTGAAAATTTTAAGTTATTTGCTTCTATGCGGATGGTTAAGACGCTAAATCGCTGTGAATGAAGGACGGATGAAAGGACTGACAAATTGCTGAAACCCCCATGTGAGATCTCGCTTCGCTCGACCAATAATATATCATTTAGATAATGCGGCTTTACTCGCGTTTTTTGGGTATATAAGAATCCTGTTTATTTCCTATTATAGATACCCCCTTATCCTACTGAATTTAATTCTCACGTGCTAGTTCAGTTCCGATGACAATACATTTTTAAGGTAAGCATGTCCTGAATCGACTTCCAGGATTATCTGTAGATAAAGGAACTCTTCAACGGTCAACAGCACAGATATGAATTGTTGCATTCAATTATGATAACCCACTCTAAGTGTCTTGATATAACTACTGCAAACAAGATTGGCTCACAGTGCAGCATGTTTTAAAAAATGATTTTATGCTCTTAATTAATTTACACGCCTGTATTCTTATCCTTATTACATACATACAGTCACGCCTCTTTCCCATGGGGTAGGCAGAAACCACTTCTCTCCACCTGCTGAGATCCTGACATTCATCTATTGCTTCTCCTACATTCATGAGTCTTTTCATACATGCTCGTTGGTTTCGGGTGCTTTTGACCTGTCCTTTTTTCAAGACGTTTTCGTTCTGGCCAAGATACGTTCGCCTAGGTCGACCCTTACCAACTTGGCCATTTACCCTTGCCTTATAAATTTCCTTCGTCAATCTACTGTCGTCCATCCTTTCTACACACACGCCATTAGCAGTTCCACGATCGATACTTTACTATGCCTACTGCAATAACCTGTTAGCCTTGAAGTCTTCGACTACCTATTGACTCGTTCATGCTTGGATATTATTCATTTGATTATATTACCGACCAACAGTGTCCCGTGGCTCGCCAAAGTCAAATCACTAGTAAAAACTACTAAATACATTTACTACTTCCACTCCGAAAACAAAACGATCAAAACTCATTCAGAGCCTCGCACTAAGTTCGATGACTTGAATCGCGAGAGTCGGTATCATTCCCATGAAAGGGAATCACTCGCGTTAAGAAGTAACAAACATATACGAACACACTCACAAACTTTAGCCTTTATAATATTAGAGTGAAGTTCGATGTGAGATATTACCTAACGATAGTTGAATCATTATTTTTGATTGATTTTAGCGGCATATTTTCGAAAATTTAACTAAAACTGTGTTACTTATAGAATAAAATAAACAAGCATTGAAATAAATAATAGCTTATACTGAGAGGCAAGCATAATGGGAACGCTACCCACTGGTATTGGACTTGAGCACTTGAGTTAAGCTCGATTACTTGGGTAACTTACGTCTTTTCTGTATGTCAATACCTACTGTATGTATAGATGTAGGTATATAGTTTTAGTTTAGTTTTAGGAACTATAGGCAATTGACCCAAAGACTGTTTTCAGCCTTTTGCGACATCTAAATTAGTCTGAGTCTTTTGCCTAATATTAAAAAGACAAATTTGCAGTTAATAATTGAAACGCAAGCAAAGCTTTAAAAACCGACTTCATCTCTTATATTTCGGTTTTGGTTAGACCAATTTGGATAATATATAGGACCACCTCTGAAGTATACTCTACCAAACAAAAAAAAGAACCATCAAAATCGATTCGGAATTGGCGGTGAAATCGCATAACATACATAAAAAAAATAAAAAAGACATCGAATTGAGAACCTCCTTTTTTGAAGTCGGTTGAATGTCATTATCTGTCGCCATTTCACTAAATTAATAACCCTCTTAACTGAACCAACGGTGAATTCATCCATGCTTCACTTTTGCAGCTCGATCTATCTTCATAGTCCTGCCGTCAACAGCAAATTTGATCTAATAACTAGTTTCTGGATCCTGTTTTCTATATTGGTATATGTTTTATAATCATTACACGCGTATGTTCTCTCAGTACCAATTTACATAATGTGTTTTACTTATCTCGTGTATGGATATATTAGACTAGCCGTGCATCGCGGCTTCACCCTCATTTATCAAGTAAAAAAAAAGAATGTTATTGTTGTTTTTTTTTTTTTTTTTATTTGTGACAGGCTAGTGTTTGACCACTATCTCACCTGATGGTAAGTGACGATGTGATCGAAGCTGGTAAACACACTAGACCTGGAATACGCAGGCTCTCAAGGATAACTGCCGGAACACCGTATTTGGCTTGGCGGCAGACTTTCAACTTGATGGTGGTAAGCTACTTTGGTAGCAAGCCAGGCGAGCAACTCACAAAATGCTCTGTGTGTTAATCCTGGGTATAAGCTATGTACATTTCATATTTTATCCAAATCCGTTTAGCCGTTACAGCGTGAAGCGAAAACAAACATACGTACAAACTTTCGGATTTATAATTTTGATTGTAGCTTATACCTATGATATTAATACAATTATGTATTAGTGTTAAGGAAAGATTAAAAAAAAACTAATCAAAAAAAATGCGCCGCGCAGTTTCTTACCAGGTTATTCTCGAGATGGCTGTAATTTTGAGAATCTGGCAGTAGAGTCATGAGTGCCTCTTTGGGCCCATGTGAATAAACGATTTTGATTTTAAGATATCTCGTACCTACTCATCAAACTCAAGCACACAAAGCAACATTATAAATTATGTTATGTTATATTCGGCTTAAAACACGAAAATTTTGACTTACTTTGTAGTCAACTAGTTTCGGACAAATTAGTTGTCCTTCATCAGGATGAGTCAGACGCGCGATACGCAGAGGCGTGCGGCTCGGGCGTGACGCGTTTTCGTGTTTTAAGCCGAATATAACATAACATAATGTGTAATACTCACGATAGTTTTAACATTAAAACATTATAAATGGCTAGTCGTGCCAACTTAGCCCGCGTGTATCAAGTAAAAAAATAGACTATGTGTTAATCCTATGTAAACGCTGTAAATTCCAAATTTCTTCCAAATTTGCTCATCCGTTACAGCGTGAAGTTAAAACAAACATATTCTCACACCATTACACATTTACACGCAAACCTTCGAATTTCTTTATATAGGCCTCGATTCTGATGTACACTCACTAAATTAAATTTAAATTATCCCTGTCTCTTACAAAATAGAAACACAAGACAGAGATAGCATACATTTTAGAGCTGTCAAGCTAGTCTATCATTTAAAATATGAACAGCAGTAAGGCGCGTGTTTTTAGTCAACATCAATAACATACTCGACTAAGCTTGCATAGACATCTAAGTTCTGACTAACTTGATAGCACAGCAGTATGCTATATCTGTCTTGTGTTCCTATTTTGTAAAAGACAGGAATAGTTTAAATTTAATTTAGTGTGTGACATCAGAATCGAGGCCATAGTGTGATGAGTAAAATTACATTCTCATTATTTTCTTTGTTGTCCACAGATAAACCAGCACAGAAGAAAGATGGCGCTATTCCAAGCAGTATTCACGCCGCGCTGCGTCGCGAGAGCATCTAGTCATAGATTAAGTCTCTGTATATTCATATTCTTGACAGGTGAGGAGCAACTTCATTTAATACTTCAACCTCACGGATGTTTAAAAATACGGACGTAATCATCATCATCATCAACATCATCTCAGCCGTAAGAAGTCCACTGCTGGATAGAGGCATCACCCAAAGATCTTCAAAAAGAAAGGTTGTTAGCGGCCTGCATTCAGCGTCTTCCTGCGACCTTCACTATTTCGTCCGTCCACCTTATGGGCGGTCTTCCGACACTGCGCTTACCAGTCCGTGGCCTCCATTCCAGAATCTTTCGGCCCCATCCGTTCTATTATTCTGTAATCCAGCATCCATAACGATGAAGCAACCTAGGTCCTTCAAAGTTCACTTGTTATAACGCGAGCTACACGCATACAGATACCTCAAAGGTCAGACAATCGGCGTCAATACACCTAGTAACTATTTGAGATGGGCGCTGAAATTACATTATACTAGCTGCGCCTCGCGATTTTACCCGTGTTAGTCATCCAGGATGTCAGCTACCTCCATACCAATTTTCATCAAAATTGGTCCAGCCGTTTGAGCGTGAAGAAGTAACAAATAATAGTACAGACATATAGTAGTTATATATGAACAAGTAAAATCATTATTGCACATGTACCTAATGCTTCTACATTACAGTAATACAGTAAAAAAGTGTCTATTAAAAGGAAATTTAGGAAAAGTGAAGCTCTTTACAAACATACAAACACACTCACAAATTTTAGCTTTTATAATATTGGTGTGATTCTGATATATATTCTGTTATAACCTTTTATGTTTAACATCCTTATTAGTCAGTCAAGTATTCGCTTCTGGCGCCTCTTCAATGGACGTCAGGCCTCAATGTTGACCATTCTTGCCTAGACTGGGCACCGAAGGCAATCACCCTCGGGGAATCTAGGCGGGAGCTCCTTACCTATCTTGGCTTGTGCTGAGTCTTCCAATTCTTCTAATCTTCGGTCATGTTATCATACCTCATCAATCTAGTTGGCGACTTCCTGTTTCCAGCAAAGCCGTGGCGTCTCCTTACAGCTTTAGGAATTTCCATTGTACAGAATGAAACAAAGTCAAAGTATCGCAGGTATATGTAAATATCTTTACACAATGGGATATCTAGTCGTCATACTTTAAAAAGTTTCAAAACATTGTTATAAGGAATTTCCTAGAATACTATTATATAATAGACTAGCCGTGCCCCGCGGCTTCGCCCGCTACTATCAAGTTAAAAAGTAGCCTATGTGTTAATCCTAGGTATAAGCAATGTTGATTCCAAATTTCATCCAAATCCGTTCAGCCGTTAAAGCGTGAAGAGGGAACAAACATACTTACACACTTACACACAAACTTTCGGATTTATAATATTAGTAGGATAGGATAGGATATGATAGAATTGATTCTGACACAGTTCCGATTACTTAACACTAGTAGAGTAAGATCCCAGGGCCAACAGACGTCACGTATTTTCTGACGAACGAAATGTGGACGATTGAGTAGTGTTAGTACGTACTAAGAACGCATGCCTACCTGCTAGCTTGCTTAGACGGCCAATTTTCAGGCATCAGGTAATCAAGGTACATATAAACATGACTTACCTCATGTTCATTCTCCAAGCTGATTTTTACGTATATTTTAGGCAATATCCTTAAAAATAAGCAGCCAATACTCCCAGACACTTTCCGTCGGGCATATTGCTTTACAGACGTTTTAAAGCTCCCAAAAAAATAACTTAAATTCACGTAAATTCTGATGCTCCATTTTTATATATGTCCACCAGACAACTATTTTAAAACCTTTTACAAAAAGACAGACCGATCCAAGGGGCCAATCATCCCCTACACTCGATTTTAATGCCTCTGTGGGTAGGAGCGCGAAGGCATTCTGGTCGAACAATCAAATGTTTTTTAGTTTTTTCTCACGCAGAATTTCCTCTGTATTCCCTATGTACAGACGCCAGCACATTAAGCTACTACAATCTGTCAAATTTCTTTAATAGATATTCAACTTTATCGTTAAATCATATTATATTAAAATTTATTTAATAGATATTCAACTTGTCTTACCTAACAACCGGGACTGGCGTAACGCGCGCTCTGAAGCAACTAATAATAATATAATAGCTATAAAAATTTGCTTAAATTATCCTCTTTGAGCAATATCACATGAAAACACTTTTATACTAAAAAATATCATTTTGTTTTGTAGTCCGTGGTCCTTCTGCTTTGTCCAACTGCTTCCACCACCAATTGTCGTTGCCCGTTTTGTAGTAATCAATGAAAACGAAAGCGCATCTTTGTACGTTTCAAAAATTTTCATTTTAAAACCATAATGTATAAAGACCTTTCCTAGAACCATACATTGGCCTCGATTCTAATGTCACACACTAAATTAAATTTAAACTATTCTTGTCTTTTACAAAATAGGAACACAAGACAGAGATAGCATACTGCTGCGCTGTCAAGTTAGTCAGAACTGAGATGTCTATACAAGCTTAGTCGAGTATGTTATTGGTGTTGACTAAAAACACGCGCCTTTCTGCTTCTGCTGTTCATATTTTAATTGATAAACTAGCGTGACAGCACTAAAATGTATGCTACCTTTGTCTTCTGTTTCTATTTTGTAAGAGACAGGGATAGTTTAAATTTAATTTAGTGAGTGTACATCAGAATCGAGGCCAATATCTCTGACAATCATTCATCATCTCAGCCGCAAGAAGTCCACTTCTGGATATAGGCCTCCCCCAAAGATCTCCAAAATGAACGGTTGTTAGCGGCCTGCATCCAGCGTCTTCCTGCGACCTTCTCTATGTCGTCCGTCCAATTAATTAATTAATTTAGCGGTTTTTTTTTCATTTAATATTGGCTTCGCAATCTTATGCATGTCAAGTAATAATATATTTCAAGATTATTTCATATAGTATAAAGTCCTAGTCACAAGTCACAGTTAAAGTCAAGTAAAACAGTCAAGGTCCAGTCATAGTCAAGTCATGCTTTAGTAAAGTGGTAGAAACTTAACTAGAACTTCTATTGGAGTTTTGGAGCGAAAGCATAAATCACGATTATCAACTTTGTATGATTTGCCTACATTTATGCACATTTACTAAGTATTTACGGTTAATAATCCACAATTATTACACATGAACACTCGAAGAATCACAGGTTTGGAAAATTATACAAAATCAACAACGCCATTTTTTCACTTTCGCGGCAAAACGAAATTAGCGGTTTTTTATATCTATTCTATCTGTTGGACGAGCGGCTGTCAAAACACGAAAAACTGTGTCAAATAAGATTGAGGATAAACTCGGCTGCTTAAGGTGGCGATACCAGAATTTCATCTAGATCGCGTGTTTCTGTAACCGTTTTACTCTCATAATAAAACCAGATAAATAAAAATATTTGTCGTTTATATCTGTGTGATACGATTAATGATGCCTTCCTCTAAGAATATTTATAACGTTCATAAATATAAAGGAAAGAAATGACAAATCTCATGCAAATAACATAAATTTGTATTTTTGTAACCATTTTGTTCCGCCATTATTTATCAAAACACTGTGAAAGTCATTTCAAATAGGTACCGTATATTTACTAGACGAATGTTGTCTTCAGCATATTTGTTTTTTTGAGGCGCGTTTTTACAAAGTTTGAAAACCATAAAAAATCAAAGATTGCCACGCGTGGCCTTGCATAACCGCCACAATGTAACTCACGCAATATATACCTTTATATGCAAAAGTGTAAGGGGGATAATTGGCTGTGGTTAAAAAAGCTCGCATTGACGTATACCTGCCCCTTAAGACTGGAACCGGGTCTTGTTTACTTATTACTTTGCTATCTTTGCGAATGAGTCATCGCTTGATTACCATCGCTGTCATCGAATTACCTAACTTATCATAAATCATATCAATCAGTAATTATACATTACCTAACTTATCATAAATCAAACTGTTCTTTTTCAGTTATTTTATATGTTACTGGACCTGATCAATCTTCGCTACGTAAGATATACTTTCATTTGCAACAGTGTGTTTCATTTATATTTCTTATACATTTTACATATAATTTATACATCTATACACTAATATATGGAGCTCTGAATATAAATATATGTACAAAAACCATTTTACATGCTTAGCTTATCAGAGGTGATAGGGACGTGCATTTTTTACCGACTTCACAAAAAAGGAGGAGGTACTCAAGTCGACAGTATTTTTTTTAATGTGTGTTACCTCATAACCTTTTTCTACGTGAACCGATTTCGAAAAATTGGTCCCATTTAAATTTGATCAAGATCTGATCAGTAGTTCTTGAAATATCGTCAATAATGCATATTTTGTGGACTACATTGACGATGTTCTCGTTTTTAACCGACTTCAAAAGTTACCTCATAACTTCTTTCGTTGTGAGCCGATTTTGATGATTATTTTATTTGAAAGCTCGTGCTTTTCATGTGGTCCCATTGAAATTTGATCAATGTCTGATTTATAGTTTTTGAGTTATCGTCAATAATGCGTGTTTAATAAATTAAATCTGACCAAGGTTCCGAAGATAAACCAGTGATGTCGGTTTTTTTTAAAGCTTTGCTTGCGTTTAATTGTACCGGGTAGCTTTCTTTGTAGGGGAGGACTGAGAAAGGTACATCTACAAAGTCATCATACCTCGCATTAGTAACATACCAGAATGCTCTCAGACTCTGATTCTTATTCTGACCCTTTGGCTTATTTAGTTATATATTCTATACAATCTAAATTTAATTCATGTTTAATTTACACTGTCCCTCAAAGAACGGCATCGCCGCGATGCACCATAATATGCACGCTAACGTCAGTTGTCAATTGACACCCTAGACTTAACAGGGAAGATTAATAATATGTTTTGAAATTAATTGAATCTATCTATATATATAAAAATCAATGCCACTTTTCGTTGTAATTGTATAACTCGAGAACGGGCTCACCAATCCAATCCAAATGTTTAGGTTTTGTTCGGACTGTTTAGTAGATGGTTTATTTGAAGTTAGCACAAAATCGGTCGAACGGTTCTTCATTTATCACATTTTTCCCACCGGAAATTGCACCCGGGCGAAGCCGGGGCAGATCAATAGTAATCAATAAAGATTGATCTCAATTATTAAAATTATGTCCTAAGAGGTTTCTGGTATTTACAAACTGTCATACATAATATATATAGAAGTAGTTTATAACGTTGTTTTTGCGTCAGATTTCTTAGATAATAGTATAATGACAACGAAAATGTATTATGATACCTTTTTATTACATTTTATATATGCCTAAAAAGTGTTTTTATACAAATATATTTTGCACTAAACTTTTCATGAGTTCAGCGCAATCATTTTGAGAATGAGGGGGAACAAAATCTCTTTCCATTTTCCAAATAATCACTCCATTGTTTTTACATCTTTTTATTATAATTCATTTTATTCATCATTATTTATATCATTTTGTACGACTTTGTTAGTTTTTTACCAATTTGTTATATAATTATGGGCCAGGGTCTACCGAAACTGGAAACAAATGTTTCATTTATTGCATTTCTTTTAATTTCAGTTTTACAAGCAGCACATTCCCAGAAACCAAGTATGATCATCGATAATAGGGATCTCAGCATGCTCGTCGGCAAACATCAAATATTCCAAGTGACACAAGTGTAAGTCAGAACATACATACATTTTTGTCCAGCCTGCTCGTTGGCAAAAATAAAATAATCTAAGTGACACAAGTAAAGTCAAAACATACATATATTTTTGTCCAGCGTGCTCCTTGGCAAAAATAAAATAATCCAAGTGACACAAGTAAAGTCAAAACATTCATAGATTTTTGTCCAGCTTGTTCTTGGAAGAAATAAAATATTCCAAGCGACACGAGTAAAATCAAAACATACATAGATTTTTGTTCAGCCTCCTCTTTGGCAAAAATGAAATAATCCAAGTGACACAAGTGTAAGTCAAAACATACATAGAGTTTGTCCAGTCTGTTTTTGGGAGAAATAAAATATTCCAAGTGACACAAGTTAAATTAAAATATACATAGATTTCTATTTAGCCTCCTCTTTGGCAAAAATGAAATATTCCAATTGACACAAGTAAAGTCAAAATATACATATATTTTTGTGCAGCCTACTCTTCACAAAAATATATATTCCAAGTGACACACGTGTAAGTCCAAAGATACAAAGATTATTATTCAAAGATTATATTATAAGCATGTTCTTTGGCAAAAATAAAATATTCCAAATGACACGAGTAAAATCAAAACATACATAGATTTTTGTTCAGCCTCCTCTTTGGCAAAAATGAAATATTCCAATTGACACAAGTAAAGTCTAAACATACATATATTTTTGTCCAGCCTGCTCTTAGCAAAAATATATATTCCAAGTGACACACGTGTAGGTCCAAAGATACAAAGATTAAGCATGTTCTTTGGCAAAAATAAAATATTCCGGATGACGCAAGTAAAAGTCAAAGCATACATAGATTGTTTTTTCAACTTGGTCTTTGGCAAAACTAAAATAATCCAAGTGACACTCAGTGACAATATCTCAGGGTGACGAGCGTAGTGCCTCGCCGCTTCAATAGGCAAGCGTGACGCTTATCTTTGCGAGGGTCTAGCAAGTTCCGTCACTCAATTACTTACAAAAAAAAAAGAATTTCATCTCGTTATTTTATTTTAATTCGCCTAAAGAGAAAGGACATCATTTGAACTGCCCGCTGGTTTAGTTGGATGCGCGTTCGCCTTCTAAGCATTGGTATCGGGTTCGATTCCCGGTGGTAACACAAGTTTTCTCCCCAAGGAAAATTTGTTTCTGTTTGTGTTTATGATGTAAATGTTTCCGGCACCCACGACACAAATCATCGAATTTAGTGTGGGGGCTGCGAGTGTGAAAGCGTTATTAATAACCTCGTAACATAAAATTATCCAAGCTTTTTGCATATTCCAGCGGCGTTCCTGACACAAGTCTGAAGTTGACAGCTATAGTCCAACATCCAGATATATTAGAAGTGTATCCTACTTTTATTGATGTCAAGAAAGACACCCCAGCAACAGTGTATGAATTAAATGTATATGGCAAGAGTCCGGGACACTCCGATGTTACGTTCAATGTCACTCCGGTAGGGGGCATTAAGTGAGTATACTCGCCTTGTAAATATAATTAAACATATAATATCATAAATGTGAAAGTTTGTGTATGTGTATGAATTTTTGTTACCACGTATCTCCATATCGAATAAACCCATTTTTAATGACAAAATCGGCCCACTCGTTTGGTCTTTATAAGCCACAAAGAAACATACAAATGTCGATATACCCGTTACCGTTCTTTGCGTCGCAGTCGGGTAAAAAACAGGGTGTATCGTAGACACACGGGGCAGTCTTTGGGGACTGCCGATAGAAGTGAAAAGTATATATAATATTTATATATACACAGTATACATATTATTATAGCTCATGGGAAGCGTGCGGCTATGACGCGAGTTTCACGCTCTATACCGACTTCCCAAAAAAGAAGGAGTATTCAAGTCGAATTTTTTTTTATGTTAGCTACATTCCCTTGAACTGATTTCGAAATTTTTTTTTTAGTTTGTATGTTCTTGCTTTCCAATTAGTCCCATTTAAATTAGATCAAGATCTAATAATAATCAGTTGTTCTTTAAATATCGTCATTAATGAGTACTGTGTAGACTACTTTGACGATGTTCTCGTTTTAACCGACTTCAAAAGTTACCTCGTAACTTCTTTCTTTGTGCGCCGATTTTGATGATTATTTTTTTATTTGAAAGCTGGTGCTTTCCATGTGGTCGCATTTAAATTTGGTCAAGATCTGATCACTAGTTTTTGAGTTATTGACAATAATGCGTGTTTAATACGTTTAATCTAATCAAGGTTCCGAAAATAAAGCGGTGAAGTCGGTTTTTTAAAGCTTTGCTTGCGTTTAATTATTGTTCACTCAAAAAGTACACATATATACACAATATACATATAGCTCATGGAAAGCGAAGATATGCCTATATATTGATGTGCCTATATATTGAATGCCCGATATGGGAAAACTGATGTCACATAATTGCACTAACAACTTGCATACCGTTATAATTTGTCAGTTCACAATAAATTATTCTTGATTCTTGATAATTGTTTACCAAAAAGTGCTCAACGCGCCTAAAGAAGTTTTCACTTCAAAACCATTTAATTCTTATGATTTCTTCCAGCGTCGACGAAGCGTACCTCAGCGTCGGCGTAATGCACTCTCACACGATATACGTCATCTCGTACGTGATTGGTTGGATATACTTCCTCGCGTGGACCGTCTCGTTCTACCCGCAAATCTACGAGAACTACCGGCGGACTAGCGTGGTGGGACTCAACTTTGACTTCGTCACGCTCAACATTATGGGGTTCACTATGTATTCGCTGTTCAACTGTGGACTATTCTTCTCGGAGACTATACAGGTATATTATCATTTTTTAAACCGAATTAATAAAAAAGGAGTTTCTCAATTCAAGCGTATTTTTTAATGTGTATTTCAATTTCAATTAATATGGCAAACACCAATTACGCTTTAGAAACTGACAGAAATAATAAAATGGTACAACTTAAATTAATGAAAATAAATAAATAAATAAAAATTACGAGTAATACAAGATCAAATCAAAAGTTCGTCCTGTAATACAAATGTCAAAAGGATAATCATTTTGACTCCTAATATCACCCGATGGAAAGCGATGATGCGGCCGAAGATGTTGCATGCTTTTTCTCCCTTGACTTAAATACTCCCAGATTAATACCGTTCGGGAAACAAAGACGAGGACAATGAGTTCCACACCATCGCAGTACGAATGGTAAACGTAGAAGCGAAACGCTTCCAGCAAACTGAAGGTGTGTCAACCATATATAGATGGCGTTTGACAGTCTTGTTGTTAGATGGTAAAATGGGCATGAGGAAATTAAATCATGTAATTCCTGTACACATTCTCAAAAATGTAAGTGGTGGTATTCTACCACATGCTCTTCTGACTTTGCAATAAAGGTAAATAGATTTTGATGATATTATTTTTTATTTAAAAGCTGGTGCTTCCCATGTGGTCCCTTTTCAATTTGATTAAGAGGCCGGGGTGGCTTTGAACGAGTCTATAGGCTGTCTCTGTTTAACTTGCAAACTGTGCCCATGCTTGATGCGATAGCACTACCGAACGAACAATTATAATAGGTGCCGTAATACCAAAAATTGTGAATGAAAATGTGATGTTTAGCTATTGTTTTTTGTATTAATAGTACCTTGAAATGATAGTCTATGTTCCTGTTGTAATGACAAAAGAAATGTGTTCGTTTTTAATACAAAACGAATAAGTTAAAGATGCGACATTTACGTCGTAATAATGTGTGAAAATCAATTGGTTTATATTTCGTTTTAGGTAATTATTTTGGAATAAAAACTATCCAGGAACCTAGATTAATACGTTTTTTATCTGAATAACAGCACAGTATGGTGGTTATATGCTTGAATTATAAATCATTTCGGTATTACGATTGTATGGGCAAATCAACCACTACCCGGCGCCTTAAGATCTGACCGGTAGTTTTTGAGTTATCCTCAATAATGCGTATTTAATTCATATTTTCCGATAAAGGGTTCAGAAGATAAAGCGATGAAGTCAATTAATTTAAGCTTTGCTTGCGTTTAAATTATGTACGATTCTTTTTCAAACATTTTATTTTAAACTCCCCCCTGGCATAGTTGGTTGCGCGGGTACCGGGTTCTATTAATAGAGAACACAAGTTTTCTAACCAAGGGATACGAGTGTTAGTTCTGGGTATGATTGTGTGTGTTATGTGAATGTATTCGGCACCCACGATACAAGTCTTCGAACCTAGTGTGGGGCTATGAGTGTGAGAGCGTTGAAATAGTTAAATAATGCCCATACCACGTTCCCTCTCCACTCTCAATGCTCTCGTGGCCTCCAATCCTGAATGCGACCTATTTGTGGATGGATGGAAGACGATATTGTCAGTGTTTGGAATTTTGTGAAAGATATACATACATCTAATAATATTTTTGTTTTTTTTGTTTAATTTTAATTTAGTTTAATGTAAATACATAATTATTAAACTTGAAAAAAAAAAAAAAATTAATATAGGTAATAATTTTTTTTATTGACATTCTTAGCTGACATTAATTAATTATATTATGATTTGTATTATTAATTTTTTTTTATTTTAATTTTGTGCATAATTATCTGACATATTTTATTAGATTTTTGTTTTTTTTTGTGAATAATTAACATTAAGTATTTGAATTTGTATGTATGATTAATGAAATAGCAATCCTTTAATCTTATATCTTTAAACGAGCAATTTTTGTATATATATGTGTAATCAGGATCTCGGAAACGGGTCCAACGATTTTCATGAAAGTTACAGATTAGGGGTTTTTCGGCCCAAGGAATCGATTTATCAACGTTCTAGGTCCGAGAAATGCTCCGTTCCCAAACTGCATTTGAAAAACCGGGTTTAAGAAACTATCAGCGCCATCTATTACGCCATGACCGATGTAAAAAACTGTTTCTACTCGACACTAGATGGAGCTTTCCGAGGCTACAAATTCAAACACATTCTACCAAAAACAAAAAACCGAGCAAAGCTCTGTCATCCGGATATTTATTGTAATTGGTGTAAGCATGTACCGTTTAATTAAAGTAATAAATAAATAAATGTGACATTCTGCACGTTTCCAGGCACAATATTTCGAGCGTTTCCCGCGCGGCCACAACCCCGTACAACTTAACGACGTGTTTTTCTCCGTTCACGCCGCGTTTGCGACGCTCGTGACCATCATACAGTGCATTTTCTATGAGGTAAGTTACATTTTTTTCGTCCGTCCATCCGTCTGTCAGAGGCTAGATGTTAAGGTAGCAAAGTAGGTTTGTATGTTATTTTATAATACAACTGTTTTATTAAAAAATAAACAAACAAAACAAACGCATCCACACTCACAGCCCCACACTAAGTTCAAAGACTTGTATCGTGGGTGCCGGAAACACTCACATCACACATACATTACATCCAGAACCAGAAGCACAAATATCCCTTGGTAAGGAATTTGTGCTCCTGCCGGGAATCGAACCCAGGACCCTCGGCGCATAGGGCGGACTCTTGTCCACTGCGCCAACTGGGTCGTCAATGCTACAATATTGTCCAAAAAACTGTTGAAACCATATTTTATAGTACAATTTTTTGTTGCACAGTTCTGGCAAATTCTAATAGCTTATTTGTACATGCCCGTTGGTTTAATTGGGTGCGCGTTCGCCTTCTAAGCAGCGGGTATCGGGTTTGATTTCCGGTGGGAACAAGTATTCTCCCCAAGGTTATTTTTGTTTTTGAGCGGTGTCCACGATACAAGTCTTAAGCTTAGTGTGGGGCTGTAGGTGTAAATGCGTCTGTTTGTTTTGTTTAAAACCAAACGGATCTCATTCACTGTACCAGAATGGACACTGCTTGCAATTTATATAATATGTTGTTCACCTATCTAAGCTTAAGTGTTGCATTCAATATGTGAACCAAATAAATAAAAAATAAAAAATCGCTGAGTTTTCAGAGTGTAAATGCCGCATCGTCACTGTCCATCAAGTGAGATACCGGCCAAATGCTTAGCTAACTGTCATAATAAAAAAAAACAACTCCTTAGCAATTAATTTCATTTAGAATTTGGTAGCGTAAGTGGTTACAAGCTTTTATTTTAGTTTATTTAATTCCGTTGTCTATCTGTCGGTCTGTAAACAACTCTTGCAAGCTAAGTAAAACCCACTTCCCATAGAACCTTTTAAATAAATAAAAAATAAACTTTCCAATGTCAGATTGGACTCAAATTTGGTGTACTTATGTATCTTCAATGACAATACAATAATATGGTACCGTGGAGATGGTCTGATGAACAAGATAAACCCAGCTAGGTTGGCTTCGTTTGACTCGTCTTGACAAGTTCTCTGGTTATAGGGCATGGAGGCAAACTGCACAAGCTCTTTCTAGCGACTACCATAATAACACATAGGTTAATAAAATTATGTATTAGAGATTAAGAAAATTAAAAGAAAAAAAAATGCGCCGCCGGGTTTCTTGCCAGGTTCTTCTCGAGATGGCTGTAATTTTGCGAATCTGGCAATAGAATCATTAACTTTCATGAGTGCCTCTTTGAGGCCCATGTGAATAAACGATTTTGATTTTATATATAACTTTTTAATTCTTTTTCATCGACGACCCAGTTAGCGCACTGGACAGGTGTCCGCCCTCTGCGCCGTGGTTCCTGGGTTCGATTCCCGGCAGGAGCACCAACTCCTTCCCAAGGGATATTTGTGTTTCTGGTTCTGGGTGTAATGTGTGTGTGATGTGAATGTTTCCGGCACCCACGATACATGTCTTTGAACTTAGTGTGGGGCTGTGAGTGTGAATGCGTTTGTTTGTTTGTTTATTTAAATACAGTTAGTTACAGGGGTAATCTTAAAAAAAGAAAGTACAATGGGCGGACTTATCGCTAAAAGCGATCTCTTCCAGTCAAACTTTGGATGGAGAGAGGGATAACTTTATATAATGAGGTGTAAAAACATAATTATCTGGATTAGATACCTATCTATATACATTAATACATACATACATACATATAAACTTACATAAACAATATTTTATATGAACCTACGTAAATATTATAAATAATAAATTATACTTTATTAATGAAACTCATTGCTGTATTGTCTATTTTCCCATTCCAGCGCGAGGAGCAACGCGTGTCGACCGTCGCTCGTAGCATAGTGGGTGTGTTCGTGGTGGTTGTAATAGTGACGGGCAGTCTCGCAGCCGCCGGCACTCTCCAGTGGCTCGACTTCTTAAACGCCTGCAGTTACATCAAGCTGGCGATCACTTTCATCAAATACGTGCCTCAAGTGAGTTATTTATTTATTGCCTTATACATAAGATTAAACAAAAACATTACATAAAAGCAAAGCTTAAAAAACATGACTGAAGTATAATCTACAACACAATAATTAAACGCAAGCAAAGCTTAAAAAAAACCGACTGCACCGCTTTATCTTCGGAACTTTACCCAGCTTTAATGTATTGCACACGTATTATTGACGATAACTCAAAAACAAGAGATCAGATCTTAATCAAATTTCAACGGGACCACATGAAAAGCACCAGCTTTCAAATAAAAATATTGAAATAATCATCAAAATCGGTTCACAACGAAAGAAGTTATGAGGTAACTTTTGAAGTCGGTTAAACGAGAACATCGTCAAAGTAGTCCACAGAATACGCATTATTGACGATATCTCAAGAACTACTGATCGGATCTTGATTAAATTTATATGGGACCAATTGGAAAGCAACATCTTTCAAACTAAAAAAATTTTCGAAATCGGTTCACGTGGAAAGAAGTTATGAGGTCGACTTGAGTACCTCCTCCTTTTTTGGGAAGTCGGTAAAAACCGACTGACTGAAGTATAATCTACCAAACAAAAAAAGAACTTTGAGAATCGGTCCGCAAATAGGGGAGAAATCGGTGAACATACATATAAAAAAATACATACAGTCGAACATAGAACCTCCTCCTTTTGGAGTCGGTTAAAAATACACCTTAAATCCTTGGATAGATTTGTCCAGGCGTATGGTCCTCTTTTTCTTACATTATAACGTGCACATTATTGACATGCTTGTGTATAAATACATAAATATTAGGAAAATAACATTTCCTTTGGTAGGTACAAACTATATACGTCTACACAGCTATATCCACGAAAACAATAACAAAGGGAGTCAGGTAAGCGGTTTCATGGACCTGTTTACGAATATCAACATTGTAGACTTTTTCTTTATGCCCGATAGGCAAGCATTTGACCGCGATCTCACCTGATGGAAAGCGACGATGCGGCCGAAGATGTAGCATGTTTGCCTAGAAGGCCTATTCACTCTTTACTTGAAGAATCCCAGATTATACCGTTCGGAGAACAAAGACGCGGGCAATGAATCCCACTCCTTCGCAGTACGAATGAACGTAAAAACGAAACGCTTTGAGCGAACTGGCGGTATATCAACCATAAATGGATGACGTTTGCCAGTTTGTCTTCTTGTTAGATGGTAAAACGGGAATGGGGGAATTAGCTCGTGCAGTTCCTGCGCACCAAAATGTAACCGATAGAATATCGATGGTTACTTTCACACAAACAATCTGAATTCCAGGCCTACATGAACTACAAACGCAAGTCCACCCTGGGCTGGTCCATCGGGAACATATTCCTGGACTTCACGGGCGGTTCCCTCTCCATCCTTCAAATGATGCTGAACGCCTACAACTACGGAGACTGGGCATCCTTCTTCGGGGACTTCACCAAGTTCGGCCTGGGGGTGTTCAGCCTGTCCTTCGACGTATTCTTCCTGATGCAGCACTATTGGTTCTACAGGTATGTCAATATACTGTCAATGTCAAATTTGCGGGAGTTGTCAATGTCACTTACACCTTGAACCTTTACGTATCGTTTTTTTATCTCTAACTAACCGTGCCCGGCATGATATGCTTTTTTAATGGTTATTAATTGAGCAAGTCTCTCACACTCACAGCCCCGCACTAAGTTCGTTGACTTGTGTCGTGGGTGCTGGAAACGTATCACACACACAATCATAATCAGAATCAGAAACACAAATTTTTCTTAAGGAGTTAACTTGTAGTCCCGCCTGGAATCGAACCTTATATCCTGCTTAGAAGGCAAATGCGCTCAAAACTAAGATAATGGGCAGTTCAGTTCAATGTTGAAATTTTTTTTTATGGTAATTGAGTGGAGAAATCGGCAAGTTGCTCGCCTGATGGTAAGCGTCATGCTTGCCCTGAATGTCTGTCAATGGTATGGTACTGCTCCAGGCGGACTGTAAAAAGAGTCCTACTTATATCCTACACAATATCAATTCTATCCGTATCTTAACTAATTCTATCTCTGCCTATGACTTGACAACTCCTGCGCATAGTATTTAAGGGTGTGGCATTTGCACTATTCCCGGTTTGGGTGCTTACTAACATAGAAATAAGAAGGGTTCCATTAACTACACTAACTCACTTTTTACAATTAAACTACAAGACTCAAGACACTGAAACAAGAACACATGAGCGTAAAGAAACAGGGTGATTTTGATGGTTCGAAGGATGTCGACTGGCATTACAAATTCAAATTCAAATTCAAATTTATTTATTTAGACAACTTACAGTCCATGGGTTAGTAAACACGTAACTAATTATAAAAAGAACTTATTAACTATGTTAGTGTATGGGCGATAAAATGTGATAAATCAAATTAAAAGAGTTATTTTTACACTGAAGCTGAGACATACCATCCGGGCGAGTAAGAGAATAAATTCTAAAGAACCTATTTGATCATCACCCCGATGAAATGTCTCATTACAAGGAGTGCAAGAAATTTATTATTGATTGTTATCCTTCAGTGTCCCACTGCAAGGCAAAAGCCTCCCTACCCTCTCGCCACTTATCGCGATCCTGTGCCTCATCTCCTTGGTCTGCTGTGACGCCGAGTTTGATTCTTTGGTAAACATATGCAAGAAATAGGCAGATTAAAACATGTACACCTTAATACCATTTGATGGTATCGCAAATATGAAACAGATCATATACTTATAAGTAACAGAATGAAACGGATCATATACTTATAGAAAACAAAATGAAACGGATCATATGCTTATAAGTAACAGAATGAAACGGAGCATATACTTGTAGATAACATAATGAAACGGATCATATGCTTATAAGTAACAGAATGAAACGGATCATATACTTATAGAAAACAAAATGAAACGGATCATATGCTTATAGGTAACAGAATGAAACGGAGCATATACTTATAGAAAACAGAATGAAACGGATCATATACTTTTATATAACAGAATGAAACATCATATACTTATAGGTTACAGAATGAAACGGATCATATACTTATAAGTAACAGAATAAAACGGATCACATGCTTATAGGTAACATAATGAAATGGATCATACACTTATATATAACAGAATGAAACATCATATACTTATGGATAACTGAAAGAAACGGATGATATATTTATAGATGACAGAATGAAATAGATCATATACTTTATATAAGTGAATAAAACAGATCATTATCTTTAGGTTACAGAATGAAAACGGATCATATGCTTATAGGTAACAGAATTATGTTAAAATTTAAACATGAAGGTATTCTTCATTTACAAATTACAAGGATCGTAGATTGATTATAACATAGTGTAGATTGAAAAAGATATCGATATTATTTAGACTAAAATATCTAAAACACAATTTAATGTGAATAAATAGCCTAACGAGAACCTATACGAGGACTATGCGACTCTGCATGTCTGTAGAGAATTACTCACTGTAGTTTATTTTATCTCAGGAAGAATCTACTCCGCATCAGATCATCAATCCAACAAGTAATGAAGTGGTCAGAATCATAACACAGTACTTGCTACTGAAGGACTAAACTACTTTTTGTACGTCTGTAGAGAATGACTAATTTTGTAATTAAATTTCGATGAAAGGCGTAAGCGCAACAACGGAAGGAAAACGAAAACTAGTGTTGCACTCTGCAGTTGGTTTTATTACAGGAAAAATCTACTCCGAAACTTCACAAATAAAATCAGAGTTAAAATCAGATATAATAAATGTCTCATGAGAAGGAAAATCAAGAAAAACAGTTGCGCAGTCGCTTCATGAATCCACGCTGGGATTTTTAACTCAGTGCTAGCAAGCATCGAATTGTTACTCGTAAGACATTAGTCGCTAAACCGAAGGATTTCAAACAGACTGAATACCAAGCTCGATACCAAGACTGGCCAATAGATCGACAAGCAAGCATGTGAGAAAACAGAAAGACAAAAAAAAGCGACATTAATCACTAACACATTCACCTATATGAAAACCCAAGACTAGAACACACGAACACACACAAATTATCGTTCTACCCACAAAAAAACGCTCTACCCACAAAAATTGCCATCATCGGACATCATACCGAACCATCGATCATGGGGCTTCAAAACGCTACGCTAACGCAACAGGAAATCAAAATTGGCGCGAAGTGCTTTTAAAATTCGTTTAAAATTTCGACACGTCTAAAGAGAAACATTTTTGTGACTGTTATTTTCAGAGCTGGCAATGATTTTATGATGGTTAACAGTAGTGATGAAGAGTCGGATGGTTCACGGAGCGGTGACAAGGAGTACGTATATTTGGAGCGCGGGTATGTTTGTGTTAACACCTCTTTGGTTGTGCTCTCTGTACAGTTTTAGAGTGAATTTACGTTGTAAGCTTATTGGGGTGGCGAAACTAATTTTTAGCGAGGTATAAAGCTAGATTAAAGGGATTTTTATTTATATTTTTTATTTTTAAGGTTGAGGGTAGTAATGGGACACAGGAACACTTTTGTTGTAATTTCGGGTAGTAAAACTTAACAAGAAAATTTTTAAAGTGACCGCTTTGTTATATGCTGTTACATAAAGGTGGACGAGATTATTATACCTTTTCGGGGCTTAATTTAAATGAAATAATATTAATTAACTCATAGTAATATAAACTAATTAAAATTAAAGTATTTGTAACGGATTAACTATCTGCGGTCCAACTGCCTATATTGCCTAAGACTAGACTAAAATTATATAGAAAGACCTAAATTATCTAAAATACATCGAGCTTATAGGTGACTCAAGTGCTCAAGCCCACTAGCAGTGGGTAGCGTTCCTATATCATTCGTAGTACTTGTTAAGTTAAAAGTAATATTGTAATACATTTTTGTGAAAAAAAATTGCTGGTTAAAAAGTAGTATTTTAATTTGTTTTTGTTAAGATTTATTTCAAATTTTTATTTTTTATTTATTACAGTAGTTAAAATACAATATTTTTTCATATCATTGTACCTCTTTATAGATTCGCCACCCCATTTCCATATCTAACATAAATGCTTTTTGTAAATATATTTTTTATATTTTAGGTATATGGAAGAAAAGACTATGTATGAAGTCAACGGCAAGGCGTGAGAAGACATTCGCCACATCCAATTAGCAATACATTTTAAACCTTATTGAATTGCCATAGAGTTCATTGCGACTGTGTTGATGAATCTAGCTTAATTTATTAATTAGAAGGGTTGTCTACGAGAGCATTCGGCAAATAAGACAGTAATTTGTAAACAGAACACTTTCGCGCGTTTTTGCTTCCTGAACAGGCCCTCCTACATGGCCCAAAGCCATTTAACTTAAATAGATATAGACGGTAAACATTTCCCAATTATAATCTTATTGAAACTCTTTACTATATTAAGAAAGGAAAAATATCGCTTGAGCTATGGTTCGAACTTGCTCTAGGTTGTCTTGTCATATTGATCTGACCGCTGAGCTAACCAAGCCGTGCATCAAGCGACGAAAATATACTTTCCTTATTATAAACGTCTGATGGTGACGTGTGCTGCCATCTACCGGAATAGCTTGAAACTACTACCGCCAACGTTTCAAACTGCAGTTAGTTACACGTTATGTTGATAACGTCCACTTAATTCAATTGGTTTATGATTCTTTATCATTGGCCATGCTAAGCAGAACTATAGTATGTTTGATAGTAACTAGCATCGACCTAGAAACATGTACCTCGGGTTTTATACAAACACGAAATAAGTGTACCGTTTACCAATATGAACGTGGATACATATGATTATAAACAAAGTAAAACAATTTAATGTATGTCTTATCTCCATTACTATACAGTTTACTTTAGCAAGTTATCAGCATACGCTACTGACGACGCACTATTTTTTATCCTTCGAAGTTGTTACCGAGGCGGAATTGTCGCTTATTATTTATTTTTGTCGCCTATGTTTCGTTGTCACTTATGAGGTATCCATTTATCGATGGATCGAAGCTAAATGGCGATATTTTTCATTTCTTAATTAATAATGCTATGTAAACTAAAAACTTTGTGATAAAATTAACAATGCGTTCGAAATACTACTCTAATTTGGCCTACCTGTAGATGACTGTTGTCATTGCTCAAGAAATGTAAGATCTTGCCTATACCTTGTGTCTCACTCGAATCTGACTATTGTAATTAAAACAAATGTTTCTTAAACAAGACCAAATGACTGAACGGATTTAAAAAAATTACCGTCATGAATTCACCGTCACTGATATAATATGACCTATTTTATTTTAACCCATGGTGACGCCGCTGACATCTAGTTTACAAATAGTCAAAACCATTACTTCACCTATTAGTTCTAACTTCATGCAAGTAAAAAAAACATTAAATTATTAATTACAATACAGTATATGCATATTTTTGACGTGATAACGTCTTATAAATCGATGAACAACGGCTGCACGCACGAAAAAGTGTCACGTTCCGCCTGAGCCTGAGCGTGGAAGCGAGAGCGCGGAACAAGCGATAGAGAGGCACGATCGGCCTTAACTTCGATGTTTTCTTATGACGTTATCACGTAAAATTATCGTCCGTAAACTGACTTTACAGACAACCATTTTTTTGACGTTTATGTTAATTCATTAAAATACATAACATTTAATTTCAAAATAATTATTTTAAATGCAATCAGGTTCACAATTTTAACGCGCCCTTTTAGAACATACTTTCTGTGAAGTTAGTCCGCGACCTTGAAGGAAAGTTGACAGGTCATTGCTATCAATATAGCGGACATTGACGTCATAGATCAGTATAGGCAAAAGCTTGCGTTTTGCTTAGTAGTATTAAATAAAAAAATCACTTCAATAACAAAATAATGCTACAGCATTTAATGCTATAGCTATAAAAATAAAAATAAAAGTTGTCCTTGAAATCTCATGCAAATTCCCTGTTAGTTTAAAAATTTTTTTATTATAGTAATGACGTCTAAAGTCGATTAATATCCATTACAGATACCAATATGTAATAGATATTAATCGACTTTAGATACAAGTGTTTCTTGACGAAATGGTAGATGAATCCACCACCAATAGAACATTTTATAATGCACCTAGCTATACCCTGCACGCGTTGAAATGCCACGTAAAGAAAAACAGCATTTTATCTCTTCCACGTTTATGGTTGCCTAGTACTTTACCAAATCTGAGTGACGTATTCCTGTAATCTATATATTTTTTCTGTCCGTGTGTATGTGACTGAACTCCTCCTAAACGGCTGAACCGATTTTGATATTTTTTTTCTGTGTGAGGTGGATTCAAGAATTGTTTAGATTCACAATTCGAACCGTTAAATGTTTTTTTAATTTACGCGGGTGAAGCCGCTGGGAACTATTAGTATAAATATAGAATCGGTATTGGTGGTGACTTCATTAATTAGTTTTGTTTACTTTATATTAAATCGTTTAGAAAATCTTAAAAAAGACTTAAATGTTTCGTTAATTTCAAACATTGGACTGGTATTGATTATGTATTTCTGCATTTATACGTTAAAATTGTTATAAGATAAAAAAAATATTATTACCAAAAATCAATGAAAGATGTCATTTGTTAGAAAATATATTTATTGTTGAAAAGATAAATTGTTGACGAATAACATAGTTGTTCATTTATGATATGATCTGTGATTTATACAACATTTTATATTAAAATGTGTAAAACTTGATCATTGCATTTTTGATTTACATCCTCTATTAAAAACAAAAAAAATGATTGGTATAACTGATCCCTGACTTCTAACAATATACAAAAAACTTAATCAAAACTATGTTTAAATATAATAAATTGGTCTAATTTTAATTTTTCTATTATTTCTTTTCTTGTATACAGTATTTGTAAACAGATGAAAATCTGTTAAACCAATAGTTAAATATATTCTATGTAGCATAACAGATCTTATTTTGTAATAATGTATGAATTTAGTTTATAAGTTTTCTTTTTTTGTGGTATACAATAAATGGGTCTTGCCTTTGCTGTTTTTTCTTTATACCATTCCCATAGAATAAGAAATGTTACGATGCTATTATTATGTGTTATATGTATAGGTAAGAATAGCCAATTAACAAATGAAAGGAGTTTAGATAGATATGTACAGTTTTCGCTATTCATTTATTTTGTTCACCCTCATAGCCCCACACTAAGATTGATGACTAGTGTCGTGGGTATCGGAAACATTAACATCACTCAACTAATCACACCGAGAACTACACGGAGAAAAAGAATTGGGACAAATAGACTACTAAAGTTCTTAAAAATATATTTTCTAGACAAAATCACAGTTACTACGTTCTTTTTAAAAAATTAGCTAGTTATTACCAAATACATTTGTAAGTGTTACTAAATAATTATGGTTGTCACATACAGTACTAGAATGTTAGTAACAGCAACGATACATTTTACTAAGTGCTGAGACACGTGGTTGTGATTGTGTGAGTGATGTGAATGTTTCCGGCACCCTCGACACAAGTCATCGAACTTAGTGTTTACTTAGTGTTGTTGTGGGTCTGTGAATGTGAAAGTGTTTATAGCGTTTACATATTTTCCTTATTGCCCTAATAATTTAGCCAGTGTCAGGTAATAAAATAATTAAATATGTATTTTACTAAAATATTTCATAATATAAAGTTGCACTCAAAGTAAAGTAAACGAATCAAGATCCAGTCGATGCCAAAATAAAGTGATAGAATTACAGAATTTACTTAAACTTTTATTGGAGTTTTGGAGCGAAAGCAAAAATCAAGTTAACGCAAAATCACACAAAACAATATTATAAAAGGTATAAATTATAGTATAATATGAATATAGGGTTGATACGTCGCACGCGTCAGCATCTTTCCTAAATTGGTTCATCTTTTTCTAATTTCAAAACGTCGCTACAACTAATCGCGCCGATATCTGTGGCTGTCTGTAAGCTCTAAGCATTATCTGTTTCTCTAGTAAAAGCTGTTTCTGTGAAACATAGGGACACAGCTACGGGAAAGTGGCCTCAGTTGCCATCGGTAGGGAAATTGATCTATTGTTGACAATAATATAAAATCATAGTAAGCATATGCAAAGTTAGGCTTCATACTGAGGATGCAGGCCACAGTTACCACACAGTTGCCAAAGTTAAAAAGCCACACCCGCTCGGCACAGTACAAATTTGTTTTCAACAAGTCGGTAGACTGAGGAGAATATCTTAGAAAGCATAGCCAATCTATATATATAAAAATCAATGCCACTTTTCGTTGTTATTTTATAACTCAAGAACGGGCTCACCTATCCAAACCAAATGTTTAGACTTTGTTCGGACTATTTAGTAGATGGTTTATGTGAAGTTTGCACAAAATCGGTCGAGCGGTTCTTCGTTTATCACACCCGGGCGAAGCCGGGGCGGATCGCTAGAGTGCTATAAGAATATATAATTTAGGTAGACGCCGGATCCTGCAAGTAATCTATACTAATACTATTAGGAGGTAACATTTGTGAGTTTGTGAAGTTGTAGGGGGTAATCTGTAAATCTACTGAACCGATTTCAAAAATATATTTTACCAATAGAAAGCCACGTTATTTGTGAGTGTCATAGGCTACGTTTTTCTATACTCGGGCGACGCCGGGCATGTCTATTATATATTAATAAAGTAATATATCCCACAAATGAGGACGAAGCGTTTAGCTTCCACATTAATTGTGCGAACTGGAAAGAAATGGAACTCGTTGCCTAAGTAGGTGTGTCATGATAAGTAAAATACGAGAGTCTTCAAGTCGCAAGTGAATAGGTCTATATAAGAAAAAAATTGCTCCATCGTCGACGATATCGTCGCTTACCTTCAAGCGAGATAGTGGTCAAAAGTTTGACTATCTAAAATAAAAAAAAATGGCTGCATAAAACCGGTCAGGTTAGGTTATGTAAATAATTTCTATTGGACCTGGACCCTATAAATATCTTATCTATACGATAAGTTGTTAGTTTTTATTTGTATAGAAGTCATACGGGTGGGCCTAGTGACAGTGCCTACTTAAAGAGATAGCTTGTACCCTCATGTAAAAGGCTTTTTACATGAGGGTACAAGCTATCTCTTTACCAAGCTAAATCCAGTTCAGTGATATTGCAGTAAACGGAGACAGACAAGCGGCTACTATCGTGTGTGTATTGCATGTTGAGCTGCAAGTTTTCTTTAAAGTTTTTTTTTATTCAGTATAGGCAAATGTTTGACCATTATCCCACCGACGACCTACCCCGGTAAACGATGTTGTGGTCAACGATGGAGCACGCTTACCTAGAAGACCTATCGCCATTTGAAGACTCATATTGAATCAAGAAATAGCGACTCAGGCAAGGAGTTCCATTCTTTTGCGATTCGCACGATATAATATAGAAGCAAAACGCTTTGAAGTAGATGTTATAGTCTATTTACTAAACTAGTGGCTCTGGGAGCTGAAGACCTTGTATTTTTCAAAATGGCTAAAATTATATTTTCATTTACGTTTTCAACCCACCTATCTCCGCTATTTTGAAAAAAAAAACCAGAAACTGAATCGACATAAAAAGTCTATTTATATAATTAGCGAACTTTTTTTTAAATCTATATTTAAACTAACTTAATCAACAAGATTATGTCGCTCTATAAGCAAACACAAGATATAAATAATTCGCTATAAATTACATGTAAGTAACACATAAAAAAACAACTAAATAATATTATTTAAGAGTTGACAATGAGCCCCATGATCAACTGACACTCATTGTAAAGTCCTAAGGCGACGTCACATTTTTCATCACCAGCTTATACAATATAGCCTTTTGGATTCTTTCGAGAGAGGATCGGACAAAATGCTGTTACATTCACCAACTCTTCTAAGATCTATTGGGATGCCTCTCCGAACAGCCCCACCGCGTAGACATTCCGTGAGGATGTGCTCACAAATTTCACGAGAATCGGTTGAGAAATCCGACCTGTAGTAAAAAATATTAAGGGAGCACCCATACACGTACGTGAGGAGTGAAGTTTAAATTTTATATAGTAGCGACGAGCAAAACGTGCGGGGGAGCATTACGATATTGGTGACCATCACGCGAGCCATAGCGAAAGCAACGTGACAGCGCCTATTAGTCAAGGGATATTAATTAAATAAACAGAAACGCTTTCACACTCACAGCCCCACACTAAGTTCCATGACTTGTGTCGTGGGTGCCGGAAACATTCATATGACACACACAATCGCAACCAAAACAAGAAATACAAATTATCCATGGGGAGAAAACATGTGTTCCCGCCGGGAATCGAACCCGATGCTTCCTACTACTTACTACTACCGACTTCTAAGCAGGGGTGCTTAGAAGGCGAAAGCTTACCCAATTTAGCCAGCGGGCAGTTTGTAATAATAAAATTGCAATTCCACAGAATACAAATAAATATAAAAATAATAAATAAATAATATAATAAATTACAATATCACTTTCCATCAGGTGAGATAGTGGTCAAATGCTTGCCTATCGAGAATTAAAAAAAATCAAAAAATTTGCCCTCGTAGTTGCTTCTCTAGCCGAGCGTGACCGAGGTTGCCCTTATTTCACTTGATGACTTATTAGCTTTGTATTAGAAGTTGTATTAGTAACTTAAAGTTACCGGGCTTATCTATAAGTAATATTGGTGCGACAGCCCTATAGTCGCCATTTAAAGAAGTTGAAGTTGTTGTATTTCACCCGATGCATATCGAGGGACAACTATTCACAGAGGGCTGCGTAGGATACTCAAAATGATGGATCTTTACTAGGAATGCTGTGTGTATTGTCCTGTTTTCACCTGGTTAAATGATTGGTACGCCCGAGTGGCGTGTCCCTTACTCGTCGGCGTTGTACGGGGATTGTAAACGAACATCCAATATACATATATTGGAATTGGGTGGCGCGCCAACTATTTTTTTACGTCCATAAATGTTATACTACCCGTGCCCCGCGGCTTCGCCCGCTTTTATCAAGTTAGAAGTAGGTTGTGTTAATCCTAGGTATAAGCTATGTACATTCCAAATTCGTTCAGCCGTTAAAGCGTGAAGAGGGAACAAACATACTTAGATACACATATATACACTCATAGACATTCGGATTTATAATATTAGTATGATTTCGATGGTCTAGTCCCGTTCAAATTGGAGCGCCATTGTTCTGTTGCACGCAATTGGCTCGTATGCACACACTCACTACCCCGCACTAAGTTCAATGACTTGCGACGTGGGTGCCGGAAACATTCACATCACACACACAATCACAACGATTGACAATTAACTGGTAAATTATAAGTACCTGGTTGACCGAGCTTTGCTCGATAAAACGACGTTTTCTAAAAATGAAACCTAACTAGATAGATTTATCGCCCCCGAAACTCCCTGCATACTAAATTTAATGAAAATCGTTGGAGCCGTTTCCGAGATTCAGATTATATATATACAACTAGCTGCGCCCCGCGGTTTCACCCGCGTTGATAATGATGAAAAGTGATGATGATGATGATGATGAAAAATAGATGTTGGCCGATTCTCATAGATACCGGATAAGCACAAAAAATTTCATCAAAATCGGTCAAGCCGTTTCGGAGGAGTATGGCAACGAAAACTGTGACACGAGAATTTTATATATAAGATATTTGCTCGTTTAAATGTATTAGATAACAGTACGCAAATTATAATTTGTTTAATAACCTGCGACATAAATATTGAAATATACATAGCGACGACATGTTAAATCAAACTATGACAACTAAACTTGATTATCCTCTTTTTCCTGCAGGAGGGCTCGCTACACCCCGCTGCCTGGTACAGTCACAGAGAATGAATCAGAAGGCCGGCCCTGTGAAGAAGAAAACACTGTGCCTTACCAAGCAGCTCCAGCTTAATGTTGAGAAAAAATAGACCATGACGTGGTAAGAATTAATGCCATTGTCGTGTGGCTGCTTGGAGTAGACTTGTAAAGACAAGCAATAAGAAAGTGCAAGAATAGACTGACGCCACGTGATACGCGTAATATAAAAAGAAGTGAAAGAAATAGTGTCACTTGTCAAAGGTCGTAAGGAAGTAAGTCAAAGCTTTTCCGCCAGAAGAATGTGTTATTAGTTGTCAAAAGTATTATAGAGTTTTTCTGCTATCTCCGTCATATCTTTTTTTTTCATGACCATGGATGCATAGTCCTTCAGTCGAAATATGAAACAAAAATTATAAATTCTATATTTCACAAAAACGTGATTTTCACTTTCGCTCCAAAACTCTAAGAAGTTCTAGTAAAGCTGTTACCACTTTACTAGAGCACGACTTGATTACGACTGGATCTTGACTCTTTTATTTGACTTAAAAAGTGATTGGTGACCAGGACTACCTTTAAAAGCTTAAAAAAAAAAATTAAAGATCTAAAAATGTTTATTAATAGACCTTGGTTAAAAAAAAAAAATTGTTCGCAAAAATCCAACGATGGCGCCAGTCTATCTTGCAATAAAACTTACCTGACATTAAATATGAAATGTGCTAAAAGAGATGTGAAACAATAATAGTGACTCAGTGACTCCAGAGTGGGATTGAATGAACTAAAGTGACAGTGCAATGAATTATTAAAGTGTGACACTAATGTGAATGAACTACGGTGATATTAAAGAGACTGAAGGCGTCTAGCAAAATATTAACCTCACAAACATGGCAATAATTAATGTTTACATGTGAATTATTGTTTAATTTTGTGTAAGATTTTTGTTTACTTAATCTTATAATTAATTAATTAAATATAAGCGTTTATTTATATCTAGCATTCTGACATTGTGATGTATAAACAAACTCGGTATCTCCATATCGGTACTGCAATATTTGCGTAATCATCTTAAATACTTAATATATATTATTTGGTTAATTTAAATAGATGCTACATATTTAATTTAATACCTGACTAGATTAGAATCATTTTAAATGTGCACGCCCCTCCACCAAATTTATCAAACGGTCGAGTGTTATTTGTATGTTTTTTTTTGTGGAGGGGCGTGCACATTTAGTGTGGTTCTACTTAGGTATTTAATAATTAGAATAAGATGCATTCCTAATTGATGTACCAGTATAAATTAGTTACGCAATTGCTTAATTTAGCTTAAAATTAATTTATTTTTATGTATGTATATTTTTCGTACAAGGCGCGCAAAACTGCGAGTGTTATAGGTGACATCGAGAAATGGATGTCGGATTGACGCTTTTGCGACAAAACTGTACTGCGACTCACAATAGTTCGTTTGTACGCTTGTGAGATGCAATGGTACTCTAGGTGACTGGGTTCTCATAAAAAAAATTGCCTACTGTCATCGACTCGGTTCTGTCACTGAAAGTTATCTTAAACGCATTTTATCCACACAATAGTTTGTTTGTACTCTTGTGAGACACAATGCTAAACGAAGGTGCTGGTTAATCATAAAAAAATAACCTTATGTCATTCGACTCGGTTCTGTCACATATAGTTAGAACTAGTTTTGATTTCGTTTTCTAGTTCTAGTTTCTGTCTAGCATGGCTAATGGCTAGACAGAAACTAGTATGTTTGGAAAGCAAAAATATGTCTTGAGGCGGGGATTAAATCCGCGGCCAGTGACCCTATTCTACTTAGCATGGCTAATGCTATAAATACTAAATCAATTGATTTGAATGGACTTTATCAACACAACATGTAGCTGATACATCTGTGCAACGTGTAGATGGCGTCACACATCCATATCAGAAGTTAATATTTAATAATAAGGAAAGCATAATTTCATCGTTTGAGGCAGGGCTTGAGTAGCTCAGCGGTTAGAGCAATAAGGCTCGAGGCCCTATGGCCGCTGGTGCAATCCCCGCCTCAAGCAATACTTTTCGTTTTTAAATTTATTATAGAACTAGCTTTAACTAATTAAAACGCACTCTAACTAAAAACACGTTTTACTGTAACAGCGTGTCTTACTAAAAGTGTAAAAGTGAACTATGGTGAGTCGCAGTACAGTTTTGTCGCACAAATGTTAATCGCTCATCCATTTTTCGAGCTCACATATTATACAGAAAAACTAACGGCTTGACGATTGCCAACTGTCAATCATGAGTAGGATAAATTATAAAAATACTGACTGCATAATCTGTAGGTCTATTCTGGTCGTCAAGCTACGATTTTTAGAAATGATGCGACGTCGATACGACAGTCTATTTGTTGAAAGTTCAGTCGATTTGATGGTTCATATAAAAACAAAATCGTTTGAAACCGACGTCGATGTAACGCTAATCGATGCCCGGAATAGACCCCCTGTATTATATGTCTTTTCCTTATATAAATCATCACGAATTTAAAAAAAAATACGGATATAATCTTGTCTAATCATTGGTCTGCAAATGGCTGCCCACAATATGTACTTGCGTCCTCAACAGTTTATAGTTACTACCGGGATTGTCACTGATTTATCGGACCTTGATGTATTTGTTTGTGTGTGTATGACTAATAAAATGTTAGGACTTATTTTACATGCATAATTCTTGAAAAATGAAAAGTAATTTTTTTGAGTCGATTAAAACTAGAATAGTGTTCTGGATCGACGAAAAATAACGTTATTATATTATTAAGACAATATACAACCTGTTACGAAACGGTGTTGTAATACTTGGTGGTGTGTATGTGTATCATGCCAGGAATCGTCTGTCGGAGAACGAAAGTCGAAATCGGATATAATTTTTTTCCATACAAAAATTATAAATTATATTTTTTATATATTTTTGACAACCCTACGGTTACATCTGCGGCACGTGACCTTGACCTTTGTTATGGTCACCACTGTCAGACGTCTACGTCCAAAGAATGTATGGTGTAGAACGGTAAATCAGATGAATTAGGGTTGCAAATGACATATTTTTTTGAAACCAATTCATCATAACTCAATATTCATGGTGCTACCGCGAATTCAGAAGTTCCTGTTGGACTCCATACATGTAGCTAGATGCGTGGTTTGAGTATTACTACACCTTTCTGTTACACATTGTATAGTTGAAGATGTAAGCTAAAATGGTTGAAGTTTTCTCGATACAATTATTATTCAAACTTACCTAACTTTGAATAATTATAACAAACTTTTAAAACACTAATATTGTTCATTCTCCGACAAAATATAGAAAAAAGGAAAATATATGTCTTACTAAATTCTTTAGATTTAAAGTATCTACATAAATAGAAACCATTGTTATTGTGCGTGGTATAGTTATCACGCAAAACTAGTTTTTATTATTTACCGCTTAACTGAGTTACTGACACGTAGCTCTGATCTATATGTTTATCTCTTATTAGTGTAAGCGAGTAAAGAGCACGTCCGTTTTTTTGCATCTCCGGTTAAAATAAATGTGTGTACCGTCTTATGTCCGTTTCTTTTTACTTCCGTGAGATTTGCTACTAATATTCTGTAAATTGAATAACCTATTCTCTTATGACTAATATAAGCAATACTATAAATGGCTGAATAAAAGTATATTTACTAACCTGTTATTATATTGACAGCCCGATGATTTAGTTGGGTGCGCGTCGCCTTCTAAGCAAGGGTATCGGGTTCGATTCCCGATAGAAACACAATTTTTGTTACCAAAGGAAATTTGTGTTTCTGGTTCTGGGTGTGTATTATAAATGTTTCCAGCACCCACGACACAAATCATTGAACTTAGTGTAGGGCTGTGAGTGTGAAAGCGTTTATGTCATGTTATGTTATTATTTAGAGCCGATTTTTCAATCCTCAGGAAACAGACAGTTAACAATAACACAGTACATTTTTTTTCTCAATAGCCAGAGTAATGAGTCGACTGTCAGATGAATAACTCCAATTCTGTTTCTTCGAAAGTCGGATAAGCCGACGTTCAATAGATTGCGACGCGATATAACTGGCAATCCATGAGTTTAAACCAACTTCAAATGGCTGAAAAATCATATCTCTCTCTCTCTCTCTAACATCTACAACTTTATGTAAATGCATCTCATTTACTCGAGATAACTGTGAAGATAGTTAAAAAAAATCAACAGATCAATAACAAAATCAAAAGCGTTTCAGACCCCCAAAGAGGCACCCCATGAAATTCAATAACTCTAATGCCAGATTCAAAAAATTACATTAATCTCGAGAATAACTGTACGATCGACGACCCAGTTGGCGCAGTGGACAGGTGCCCGCCCTCTGAGCCGTGGGTTCTGGGTCCAATTCCCGGCAGGAGCACAAATTCCTTCCCAAGGGATATTTGTGGTTCTGGGCGTAATGTGTATGTTTCCGGCATCTACGATACAAATTTTTTTTTATATATTTTTAAATGACTAATACAGGAATTATATTAACCTAGGTATATCTATATTATGTAGTAGCTAGCGCTTGTGCAGTTAGTTTTGTAGCATCCTTGTCTTGCATTGAAATATTAAACAAGTTTACTCAGCGCTAAATAGGACAGATACATTGATTACTTTGATAATTAACTGAATCTTTGTATAAGGATTGAAGAATAAGCCCTTAGTCTATAAAGTATATGACAAAATAATTGTAACTATTTATTTGGTAAACATTTATAACCTGTTGTAAAATATACTATGATATTTAACGTTGTAATCTTTGGCTAACACAAAAGTATTTATTTTAATAAAGTATCTACTAACGACTATGTTCCAGTTAACTTTTATTGCTTTGTACCAAATTCTTTCCTATTTGCTTTATGACTATCATTTGACATCGAGGGTTATCTAATAACTTTAAACGAGCAATTCTTGTATATATATACAAGATTATATATACATATGTGTGTGTAATCAGGATCTCGGATCTCAGATTAGGGGTTTTTCATTCCAGGTCCGAGAAATGCTCGGTTCCCAAAACCGGGTTTAAGAAACTATCAGCGCCATCTATTACGCCATGACCGATGTAAAAAACTGTTTCTACTCGACACTAGATGGAGCTTTCTGAGGCTACAAATTCAAACACATTCTAACAAAAACAAAAAACCGGTCATCCGGATATTCTAATAACTTTAAACGACCAATTCTTGTATAAATATATATGTATTCAGGATATCGGAAACGGCTCCAACGATTATCATGAAATTTAGTAAGCAGGGGGTTTAGGGGGCGATAAATTGATCTAGCTAAGTTTCATTCTTAGAAAACGTCATTTACCATAAAAAAGAACCGAGCAAAGCTCGGTCATTCGGGTACTGTTAGATTAGTAGTAAAAGTCCTTTACCGACTTAATTTCCTTTTCCAAGCATTTGTGCTGGCTCTGGGTGGGATGTAAATGTTTCCAGAACCTACGAATACGTCTTCGAATCTATTGCAAGGCTGTGAGTGTGAATGCGTGTGTTTGTTAAAAGAAATATACCTATTGAACTTTCAACTTGCCTATCTAGAATTTAAAAAAAATTGAATCCCCATTTCGAAAATTGATCCCGATCGGGGTATCAAATAGTGTTTAAAATCATAATTCCACTAGGATCCCCTCTTGAATAAAAGAAGAATATAACTTGGATGCTCTTGGAGACTTTTTGTATTGAAAGAGTTTAGTCTCACTCAGGGCCTTAGTGATTTTGATTTGGTTTATTTTTGTTTGAAAGGTGACACGATCGAAAGTGTATTTAGCTATGTTTGATGAGAATCAGTGCAGACGTTTTCCAGATAGATAAAAGGGGGTTTTTTTGACATTTTGACACTTGTTAACTAATTAACCTATTAGATTTCATCAGCAAGCATTTTACCACTTTCTCACTTGGTGGACAGTGACGATGCGGCCGAAAATGCATCAAAAAACAAACAAATCTAAGTTTTGGCACGATAAACTCTCGAACCTTGCGATGCGTCAAAATTAAAAGCAATGTAAACAATAGTATTGACACTGAAATCACGCGCGTCTGTTTTATAACAAACAAACAGGACACTAAAGATAAGGTTAATGATTCAGGCTCTCGCAGTCATATGACTGCTATCATTGAGGATAGTGGAAAGAACATCGTTTAATAGGTACTTACAATAATGTTGCTTCATACTTTGTAGTTTATTGGCATTTCAAGATCTGGTTAAGTCATGGTGCCTTACATGATTTTTCACCATGAGTGTTAGGCTACCCGTCCACTGGAGGCGAGTAAGCGGAGAAGAGCGAGAGAGTAATGTGGAGCGGAATTGCGAACTGTTTTTGTCCGTTAACGCGGAGTGAGGAAGTGGAGCAGAGCTAGGGAGTATGCGGAGCGGGGTGGGATACAGTGCGGCAAACGGCTACGTACGTACACACTGGCGACGAGCCCCGCTACCCCGCTCTACTTCCCCGCCCCGCTTGTATGCTCCGCTTTTCCGCTCTGCGTTAAAATATAAATTTTTAATTAAGTTTTCAAAACCATGTCAACTGGAACGGAGGGGTGCGGGTCTTAAATTCTATTGGTTAATATTGGCTTAGCTCCTAAACAGTTACCTTTTTTGACACACGTTTCTTAACTAAACTTTTTACTAACGCTCGGCAATTGATTATCACATGAATATTATAGATCGGAAAGTTTTCGTGTATGTGTAAGTTTATTTGTTTTCTCTACACGCTTAAACGGCTGAACGGATTTCGACGAAATTTTGAATTTACATAGCTTATCTAAGATTAACACATTGGCCTTGGCCAACGCGGGCGAAGCTTCGGGTCCGCGGGGGGTATAATATTTTTTTAACAACTAGCATCATGTCTATATATGTAGAGATAATAGTGTTACGATTAAAAAACTTGGTGTAAAATCTTAACATAACAAATATATACTTACTTAAAACTTAAATAAGGTACATTATATATTACATTAAACTTGTTATTATATATATATATATATATTATATCCTACTAATATTATAAATCCGAAAGTTTGTATGTAAGTATGTTTGTTCCCTTTTCACGTTTTAACGGCTGAAGGATGAAATTTGGAATGTACATAGCTTATACCTAGGATTAAAATATAGGCTACTTTTTGACTTGATAGTAGCGGGTGCAGCCGGGAGGCACGGCTAGTTGCTTATAAGGCTTATTGTTGCTTATAAGTTTGGCTTATCTACATTACATGGCGCTGAGCCTTTGGTAGACATTATGAAATATCAGGAGTACATTTTTTTGCAGTATTTCAGCATTTCAAGTTGAAAGTTGAAGAAGTTTTAAGTTGAAAGTCTGCCGCTAAGCCAAATACGGTGTTCCGGCAGTTATCCTTGAGAGCCTGCGTATTCCAAGTCTAGTGTGTTTACCAGCTTCGATCACATCGTCACTTACCATCAGGTGAGATAGTGGTCAAACACTTGCCTGTCACAAATAAAAAAAAAATTAAAAAAAAAATAAACTGTAGTTTTTATACAACAACGTGACTATTTATTTGCCAAAACAGTTATTCTTGAACTAGTTGTAGACAGGAACTGGTGCAACGTCTTGGCACTATTATGCATCTATTATTGCTCTTCAAACAGTGCTATTTGCGAAAATGATGTTTGTTTTTTTAAATAGAAAATCATCTCATATTTTTGAATGTCGAATGTAGAAAATTTCAACGAAATTCATGTTTTGCTGGAATAGCACATATATCTATTAAAAAAAACAAAGTCGGGTTAGTTATAACATTTATAACTCAAATAAGGCTGAACCGATTTTAACCGACTTAAAAAAAGGAGGACGTTCTATGTTCGACTGTATTTTTTTTTATGTATATGTTCACCGATTTTTCCCCCATTTGGGGACCAATTCTCAAAATATTTTTTTTGTTTGGTAAATTATACTTCAGAGGTCCCATATATTTTTTTATGAAATCGATCAAGCCAAAACCAAAATATAAGCGGTAAAGGGTGCAATGTGTGTGTGATGTGAATGTTTCCGGCACCCACGATACAAGTCTTTGAACTTAGTGTGGGGCTGTGAGTGTGAATGCGTTTGTTTGTTTGCTTTAAAGTCGGTTTTACTAAGCTTTGCTTACGTTTAAATTATTATGATCTTTGATTGTTGTCTTTGCTCCGAATAGCATAATAACTATTAAAACATCGAAAGTTTACGAAAAACATAGTATTTCTCATAAGTGCATTTTACTTAAAGGGTTTTTTAAATCGCTTATATTTCGGGTTTGGCTTAACCGATTTCGATAAAATGTATATGGGACCACCTCTGAAGTATATTCTAACAACCAAAAAAAATCTTCAAAATTGATTCATAATTGGCAGAGATACCGCGTAACATACATACAAAAAAAAACATTCAGTCGAATTGAGAACCTCCTTTTTTGAAGTCGGTTGAAAACAAAGATTCTTTCATATTTATAAATCTCGTCTGTGTGATGGAGGTATTTTTAGCATTTATTTTAATGCTAAAAATACCCCGTACGTATCTGTCGAGCTAAACTAGAGGACAGTTTATTTGTAAACAATTCGATATAGCACATTGAACTCTGATGACATAGAGCTAATAATAATACTAATGAGATAGTGCATGTTAATTAACAGTAAGCGAACTCCTGTTTTTCTTTTTTATTCGTGGTTTTCCTCAACCATATCATCCTCATCAGCTTGTAATAGCCCTCTGCTGGGCATAGGTCTTCCTTTCGGTTTGACATTTTCTTTATTATCCTCGGGGTTTCTTCAGCCATATCATCATCATCATCAGCCCTCCGTCTCTGCACTCGCATACACATATAAACAAACTAACGCATACACATTCCGTCACACGAAGTTTAAAGACTTGTATCGTGGGCATTCGTGGGTACCGGAAACATTTACTAATCAAATACGGGATCCCTTTTTTTCGATTTTTTTTTTTGTCATATTATAATTTGGCGTAACGCGTTAGGCATATTTTTGTCATTATCATATTTTGACATAATTGTTTTTTGGCATACTATTTCATTGAGCATAAATATAGTTTAGGCTAATGGTATTTGCCCTAATTTTGATTTGCTTAAAGTTATAAGCCATGTTGTGTGCAAACATTCCGTCAACAGTTGAGTGTATTTAAGGCGGTATATATAGTAATATATATAGGTAGCTGTGTAAGGGCGAGTTGCTAATTACTAATGAGACATCAGCAGAAAGGATAATAGATAAATTATGTTTCAAGCTCATTCCTTGTGTAATGTTTTGTGCTAAGCTATTTAAAAAAAAACGTATTTTATAAATCATTAAAAATATCTTCTCACTGCTGGAAACCCGGTATTATATTTCTTAAACAAAGTATAGGAAATGCATACTTGTGTGGTGCTTTTTAGCTGATGTTTTTTGTTTGCATTGGGTGCCTATGGCCATAAAGCTAAGTGAAAACTCTTTACACTATAGGTACCTAATAAAAGAGATAATACAGAGTAAAGATTCTCTGTTTCAAACTTGGCGAGAGAGTGCGATTGCATTTTGGCATGGACCAGTTGATCAAAGTATTGTTTCCGGGGTTTTGTTTCGTTTCGGCATTTATAGGTGACTGGCAACCATCTTACTGTCACTGTTGTGTTTTAACCGTGCTACACTGTAACAAGAGATGATGATGTTGTGTTATGATCACATGTTTTGGCAGCGTTCACTGCCAAAGCATTCATACTTCAAATTCACGGCGTCCCCAATATTAAACAACAAATACTTTTAAAAGTTGCTTAAAAATTGCAAAATGAAGCTTTTACCAGTTGTAAATAAAAGTCATATTACAATAGAACACGTCAAGACAAACCAAACGAGCTCAAACTCAATTGGTTTATCTTTTTTACCGACTTCCCAAAAAAGGGGGGAGGTACTCAAGTCGACTGGTTTTTTTTGTGTGTTACCTCATAAATTCTCTCCACGCGAGGCGATTTCGAAAATTTTTTTTAGTTTGAAAGATGTTGCTTTCTTTTTGGTCCCATTTAAATTTGATCAAGACATGATCAGTAGTTCTTGAAATATCGTCAATAATGTCTATTTTGTGACGAATTATGCGTACTTTGACGATGTTCTCGTTTACCCGACTTCAAAAGTTACCTCATAACTTCTTTCGTTGTGAGCCGATTTTGATTATTCTCTTCTTAGAGCCGGTGCTTTTTATGTGGTCCCATTGAAATTTGATCCTAGAATTCTGAAGGTCTGATCTCTAGTTTTTGAGTTATAGTCAATAATGCGTGTTTATACATTAAATCTGATCAAGGTTCCGATAATAAAGCGGTGAAGTCGGTTTTTTAAGCTTTGCTTGCGTTTTATTATTTACAAACTTTTTAGTTGAAATGTTCTATGGCCATTTTCCGTCTCTATCATCAGACCAGCTCCATGGTACCATATCATTGTATGGTCACCGGAGATACATAAGTACACCAAACTTGAGTCCAATCGGACATCGAGAAGTGGGTTTAATTTAGCTTGCAAGATTTGATTATGTTTATTTGTTGTATGTTTACAGACCGACAAACAGACAATAACCATATCTTGCAAGCTAAATTAGACCCACTTCTCAGAACAAGATGAAGGACAGGTGAAACCAAATAATAGCTTGGAAGTAGACAAACTAATACTAACCCACGAACTGAAGTATAGTAGATATTGTTTACGAGAAAGATCTATGATACTCTTTTCGTATTTGCATGGATCTTCGTCTCTTTTATCTCTCCTGGAATCCAGTGGTTCAACTTTGTAAAGGCTAAATTCACCTGAATGTGCGTCAAAAGCATCTAAATGTGGTCGGAAGTAGATACTGTGAGCATCGACCTTCTATGAGTAGAATGTAGTCGAGCTTTGCTGGTGGCATCGATCACGAAAATCGAGTAAGGAAGAAGGTGGACAGTGTCTGCTCCACGACGAAATATTTGTTCTGCTCTAAAAGCTAACACTATGAAGTTTATCTAAATACTTTTTTTTATCTAATCTAATATCTTTAAACGGGCAATTCTTGTATATACCTATATATATGTGTGTAATCAGGATCTCGGAAACGGCTCCAACGATTTTCATGAAAGTTACAGATTAGGGGTTGTTCGGCCCGAGGAATCGATTTATCAACGTTCCAGGTCCGAGAAATGCTCGGTTCCCAAACTGCATTTGAAAAACTGGGTTTAAGAAACTATCAGCGCCATCTATTACGTCATTACCGATGTAAAAAACTGTTTCTACTCGACACTAGATGGAGCTTTCTGAGGCTACAAATTCAAACACATTCTACCAAAAACAAAAAACCGAGCAAAGCTCCGCCATCCGGATATTTTTCTTAATAGGATAAAGACAATTTGGTAGGTTATCAAAGTCGCTGATTTTAGACCTATTTTAAACAAACAAACAAACACATTCACACTCACAGCCCCACACTAAGTTCAAAGACTTGTATCGTGGGTGCTGGAAACATTCACATCGCACACACATTACACCCAGAACCAAAAGCACAAATATCCCTTGGGAAGGAATGTGCGCTCCTGTCGGGAATCGAACCCAGGACCTACGGCGCAGAGGACGGACACCTGTCCACTGCGCCAACTGGTTTTGTTCGGGGGTCTATCTCAAGTAGTTTCTTCTTATAATATAATAATATAGTCATTGTAGTTATTGAATGATGATGACTATAATATTTCTACTTACTTTATCACATAAAATTGAACGTGTAGTAAAACATATAAATCATTTAAATATTCTGGTGTTACTTGCAATATTTATCATATCTACCCACCTACATATAGGTATTGATGATATGAGATCTTATGCAGATATGCGGATGCTATGAATATATATTGATAAAGTATAACTATTTACCTATAGGACAAGTTTTAGCGGTCATTTGGGGCGTTAAATATGAGCTACAAGCAATAAAATAGTTAGTTGTTTCCCTTAAGTCATATATTTGCTGTTTTACCGTAACTTAGTTACTAGGTAAGTACTTTAAATATTATTTACTAGCCGTGCCCCGCGGCTTCGCCCGCTATTATCAAGCTAAAAAGTAGCCTATGTGTTAATCCTAGGTATAATCTATATACTTTCCAAATTTCATCTAAATCCGTTCAGCCGTTAAAGCGTGAAGAGGGAACAAACATACTTACACACTTACACACACACTTTCGGATTTATAATATTATAGTAGGATATACATATAATTTACATGGTATTGTATGTACAATATAGGTAGGTACATTATGTTTGAAAAAACTTATAAATAGGTCTTATATTTCTTATATTTTGAATTCAAAATTACAAATAAAATATGAATGCTCACTTATCGAAACTATTAATTTAATATAAATACATAAACCTTTTACCTTTTAATAATAATAATAATAATTTAATTTCATTTATTCAGTTTAAGTAATCCATTTGTGTTAGTAACATAAATACTAACAACTATATTAGTACAATCATAATAAAACAATGTCTTAAAGGAAACCAATCAAATAAAAATAAAATATAATTAAAAATAATGTCACATAATTAACTATTTACCATGTCGCTGCGTCTGAAAGCTGCGTTGATCAGATTAAATAAATAAATACGTAGCTATTAATAAGGATTACTCAAAACTACGCCTTAAGCCAGATCTTGATCAACAAAATGTGGACCACATGGGAAGCTCCAGCTTTCAAACAAAAAAAGAATCATCAAAATCGGTTCACATAGAGAAAAGTTCTGAGGTAACACAAATATTTAAAAAAATACAATCGAATTAAGAACCTCCTCCAATTTTTGAAGTCGGTTAAAAAATAAAACTGGCTCCAATTTCAAGGGCGATGATGTAGGTTATAAGAGGATAGATTTAGTTTTAGTTTCTTGAAGTTCGCGCCCGGATTCATTGTAGATAGAGCAGATATATTAGAGTCAAAATCAATATTATTAAAGTCTGAATATTCGTATCTCCAATATCATTGGTACCGATTGATTTTAATGTAATTAATGACTTATTTCACTAATCTAATAAATATAATAATTGTAAGGACGGTAATGCAATAAAAATTAAAGTATTTGCTGGTAAAATTGTTCAAATTAATTCAATTATTTGACCTTTTAATTAAACGATTTGTATATTTATTAAAAAATATACCAATTATTAAATAATCTACTAAAATTGTATTTACAATTACAATAATTAAAGTATGATCATGAAAAAAAATGTTCTATTAAAGGTGATGCTCCATTTTGAAAATTAAAGTTTGATCATGTTGCCATTTCTAAAAAGAGGATATTCTTTTATAAATGGGATACCTACCTACTTGGACCATGAATTTGTTTGTGGTGAAATAGAAGAAGCTAGTTCTAGAATAATATCCTCGCAAATTTCTCCGATAAGCTAAACAAGTATACCAGTGCCAAGGTCGATGTTCAAACACAATCTATCTTCTATATTTGTCCAGCCGACATGAGTGGTGGATAATGCGCACTCAAAATTTCCACTCGAAGGCTTATTGAAATTATATACCTGTATGATATACCACACATATATATTACTAGCCGTGCCCCGCGGCTACGTCTGCTATTATCAAGTTAAAAAGTAGCCTATGTGTTAATCCTAGGTTTAATCTATGTACATTCAAAATTTCATCCAAATCCGTTCAGCTTTAAAGTTAAAGCGTGAAGAGGGAACAAGCATACTTACACACTTACAAACTTTCAGATTAATAATATTAGTTAGATTCTAGATAAAAATGTACAAGTATATATTATATATTTTTTAGTAGGCTAGCTATACCCGGCATGCGTTGCAATGCTACGTAAAGAAAAAAAGCATATTACCTCTTTCACGTTTATGGTTGCCTAGTACTGTACTAAATCCGAGTGATGTATTCTTGACCATGAGAAAATATATATTTTGTTTTTTTTTTTCAATATAGACAAGCATTTGACCACTATCTCACCTGATGGTAAGCGATGATGTGGTTGACGATGGAGCAAGCTTGCCTAGAAGATACCATTCACTCGCGACTTGAAGATTCCGATATTGTACCTATTAGGAAACACCGACTCAGGTAAGGTCCATTCTTTGCGGTTCGCATAATAAATGTAGAAGCAAAACGCTTTGTTGGAATATCTTCCATATACCGGAGTCGATTAGCAGTTTGCCTTCTTGTTCGATGATAGAATGGGGATGGGGGAACTAGATCGGTTTTTGCATATTTTTTACCCGTTAATCAATTTATTCTTCTTGATTCTAAACCATTTGATTTCATTTAATTTATTCTTGAATCCGCCTGAACGTACGGTAAAAAAATCATCGAAATCAATCCAGCCGTTCAGTAGAAGTTCATTTAATCTGTCGCCAAAATCGTTAAAAATATGGTTCGGGGACTAACTTTAACAGCCAGTTATACTAGGCCAAGATTGTTTACCACCCTCGACCACATTGTTTGCGGCGAGATAGTAAAAAACTGAAACTGGCTACCCTAAAGATGCGTAGTAGATACTACCTATTCTGTGCTAAAGGTTAATGTCAAGGAAGGCCACAGTCACAGACAATGTTATTTCAAGACCATACAAAATCACCGTTTCAGTGCTTTCAAGCCTGTATCGCGAATCCTGTGTGAGAAAATCCAAGAAAAGTAGACTCAAATAAATTTGGAGGAAAACTCGTTGCTCTGCCAGTCAGTCCTCGACTACTGTAGAGACTGCGCGCACGCGTCATAAGAGTAAAATGTACGCCAATATTTACGAAGTTTTCTACTGACTGTATTAATTTATCTGTATATACCTAGTTATGAATGTGCAATAGCAGTTTAGTGCTGTCAAACCTGTGATTAGTGTAAAATAACTTTAGTGAAAAGAAGTGACCATTATGGCTGATGAAAAGTGAGTAAAGTATTGCATTTATTTTTTATATTACTGTGATTAAATCATCGACATAAGATAGCACTAACATCGAAATATTTGTTCTTTTTATTTGATTGTCAGTTGTTTAATAATGACCATCGGTTTGTAAATAGCTGTAGACGGTTTGTTTGTGTTAGTTACATTGTAAATGCAGTAACCTAGTTAGTTATCTTTTAAATGTACATTGATCGTTAATTTAGGTAAATACAAAGACTTATCATCTCGCTGCATATAAGTGTTGAAGTTATTACATAAATATTAATTTAAACGTTAGCAAAGCTTAAAATACGGACTTCACCGCTTATATTTTGGTTTTGGCTTGATCGATTTCGATAAAAAGTAAAAAAATAATTTTAAGAATCGGTCCACAAATTGGGAAGAAATAGGTGAAAATACATAAAAAAATACAAACAGTCGAACATAGAACTTCCTCCTTTTTCGAAGTCGGTTAAATATCAATCCAATTTGCAGAGGCTCTGTAAAATCGTAGGTAGGTTTTCTGGGCTACTTAGAACGTAGTCAACAAATTACAGGTAGTAATTTATTTTAGAACTGCGCGACCCTCTATTATTTTTACAGTGTGCTTTATTAAGCAAAGTGTAAAAATAATAGTATAAGGTATTCCTATAAACACCTTATATTTAATAATTTGGGGGCGTCCATAAATAACGTGAGGAGTTTAAGGGGGGAGGGGTTCGAGTCAAATCTCATCTAATCTCACGTTGGAGAAAGGGGGGATCTCGGCAAATATCACGCAATTTATTTTCTGTTTGAAAAAAAATATATATATACTATTTTGGTCCATTTAATCCAGATTGTACATGCTTAAGATTTAATCTTAAGCGTAATCGTAATACGATTAAGATCATTTACTAATTCGTTCGAAAGAAAATAATTTCATTCATACTTCGACGTTATACATCTACTGACTGTCAAAAAACAGAAAATTAAAAAAACACCTCACGTAATTTATGGACACCCCCTTTATACTTAATCAACGTGATGCGCGTAATTTTTTGATGAATAGGGATCTATAACTCATGAATGAGAGTGTACTTAATACCTACCTATTACATGGTAATATAATTCCTCCATGCCCTTTTTAACACCTGACTGCTAGACAAACTGTCAAACGTCATCCATTTATTGTTGACATACCTCCAGTATGCTCGAAGCGTTTCGTTTTTACGTTTATTAGCAGCGTTTTACCTGTAAATAAAACGCTTATTAATATACTTACCTTATTCAAAGCTTATTTGATTGAGATAGGCACTACGTTTCCCGCCTTATATTCTCCTTCTCTTTCTGTCCTATACATATTCCGTCTCTCTCAAACCCGACGTCACTTCCGCCTGGCAGTGGAGGTAGCTCATGGTGAGCTTCGCCATTTTAATTTTTCATTGAGTCGATACAAATTACCCTTTATAGGAGTAATCAGGTGAAATTAAATCACCAGGCAGAAGTTCTTTATAAGCTTTGAATAAGGTAAGTATATTAATAAGCGTTTTATTTACAGGTAAAACGCTGCTATTAATATGACTTGACCGTTATTCAAAGCTTATTTGATTGAGACGTGTTTGTTATCGCCTGGTGGAAGTGACATTAGGAATGACATAAGTAGTGGACGCCAATGTGACAGTTTTGACATAATTATTTGAGGTTGTATTACTTGTATTGTAGTTTACCCTGGGATTCATTATTTTAGTAACATTTAATTTTCTAACTCTTATAAAGTTGATAGAATTGCAATCAAGAGATAAAAGATAAAGTAAACACTCCGTTTACAAGAGGTGGAACAAAATGAAGATCAGATTAAATGTATAAATGGCAAAATCATAGTCATGAAGGTATTTACAGCATTTCTTTGGAAAAAGCCTGTATGAAGTTCAGACGTTTCAGAAAAAAGGAATTTTGATAATCCAACCATGTTTTTCGAACTGCTGAAATATACCTAAGGGATAACGTACATATACCGAAGAAAATGCCATTGGTATAAGTATCTATTTAACCATTATTTTTCAGCTTGTTAAGAAGATAAGTCAATGATGGAATTACAATTATTTACTAGACAGTGACTGTAACAATAAAACCTTTTACAGAACAAAAAAGATAAAAGTTGTATTTTTCTTATTTCTTACTGTTCTATCTACCCTAAAATAAACTTCATTATATTGTAGATTATTCTCCTTATTCTGGTTATGTTTAGGCTTATATATATATCCTACAGAAGAGAGTTGCAAAATTGTAAATAAAATGGCTATGAATAATTTGTAATTTCAATATATTATAATAATATTTGATAAAAGTAGGATACATAATTATTAGATTATAAGAACCCATATTACATGATACATCCTAACAATCAAAGTTGCATGAACTCATTACAAAGTGGTTAAAGCACCATAATTATACAAACTTAAACAATTTGATATTATATAAACATCTTGATTTGGAATAATTTGCAATTGAAAACATATTATTTAACACACTCATGTACACAGTAAGTGAGAATCAACAGATATAAACAACTCAGTTCATAACACTATATTATTGCATAGAAATATTTTAAGGTACTGGATTAAATAACCTAGTTATAGAGGTTTTCATGTGAGTGGGCCTAACTTCTTTTTTGTAATATTTACAAAAGGTATTTGCCGATCTCCAGTTACCTCTAGAGAGAATTTCTTCGAGAGGATAGTTATCAAGCCAATTTTTAGAAGCCACAGCTGACCTTGTACTTCCAGGAGTTGCTGTTATGCCAGCATTAACTAAAAGAGACTTGATCCAACCCGCTATCAATGTCCTTGATGCAGATTTAGGTTTACCTCTTATATTAACAAATAAATTGTTTGTTTGTGCTGCGCTCCTGCGTTCTTCTAATAAAGTGATTGTACGTTTGACCCAAACAGTGGGATCTAGAATTGCATTATCAGCGTTAGCTAATAGCCTCCAACCTGATTGTCTATAATTATTGGAATCTGTTTTTGAACCAAATGAGGGCCAGAAAACTAAGGAATCATCTTGACTAGAAAAATTTTCTGGATTTACTGTTAGTAAAGTGAGATCATGGATCCTTCTCCCGGAGCATAGCAGTAATAGCATTGCTGTATGTCTTTGCACCTGAAAAATGTTACTACTATCTATGGGGTATTTTTCTAAATGTGAAGTCAGATCATCAATGTTCCAAATTGGAGACTTAGACTGAGTAGGTGGCTTTTGTAACGCAATAGATTTTAAAATATGTTTTACTAGTATATGTGCGCTCAGTTTGCCGGACATATCTGGGTTGCATAGGGTAGAGACTACTGATTTGTGTAGTAAAATAGAGTTGTATGACAATTTATGGATTAGATGAAGATCTGATAAAAACCTAGCCAAGTCGCTTGGCAAAGGAGATGAAGCGTTTGTATTGTGAGAATCGCACCAAGCAAGCCATCTTTTCCATGCAACGCTATAAACTTTCCGTGTTGAGGGGCGCCACGACTTTTCTAGAAGACTAACCTGATTAGTATCCCAGCTTTTTAGAGTCTCAGACCACCCCCACATTTCCACACTTCCAGGGTCATTTCGTGGACTCTTGGAGGAGGAAACCCTGTCGCAGTGTCGATTAGAGTTCTGTTGAGCTGACGCAAGGTAAACGGGGCTGCTAGGGCGCGACGCTTGATATCCGGTCGCCAAAACACTCGTTCCCAACGTGGAACTACTACTAGGTAAGTCCCCTTTGCCTGATTGAGGTGGCATAGGACTTTGGGGATCAGAAATGGGGGAGGAAATATCCAAGCTAGACTGTAATCCCATAGTTGAGAAAAAGCATCGTGGAAGAGTGCTTGGTTGTCGGTTTGGTCTAATGAAACATAATTTATCACAACATGCGCATTTTGGGAAGCAAAAAGATCGATTATTGGTATTCCCCATTTGGAGAAAACTTTCTCCGTGCATTCCGGAGCAAGATGCCATTCCGGAGTGGCACGTATCCTTGATAGGTGGTCGGCATGACTGTTGTAGATTCCGGGTATGTAAAACACTTTTATGTGAATCTGATGATCTTCGAGGACTTGGAAAATGTTGCACGTTAGGCCCATAAGAGCAGCCGATTTGGTACCCCCTTCGTGACGTAGATATGCTATGACAGATTTGTTGTCGCTTTGGATCAGTACTGTACTGTGCTTCAGGTGCCGATAATGATCTTGTAAAACTTTTAATATAGCTAGCATCTCTTTTTGATTGGAATGAAGGATCTGTTCGGTTTTTGTCCATCGACCCGACAGTGATATATTGTCTAATCGAGCTCCCCATGCGACGTCGCTCGCGTCGGTCGTGAGAAAATGCGTAGGGGGCGGCAGATGAATTGCCGTTGAACACTTGCAATTTTGAAGCCACCATATCAGGTTGTCCGTGGCAGCTTGCGGTATACTGTGCAATGTCTCGGGTTTTGAATTCAATATTTTGTTTAGGAAATTTAAGAGTGCTCGGTGATTGAGCCGGCCTCTTGGAACTGCAATACTGGCGAAGTTGAGAAGACCTACAATGCTCTGAAGATTTCTGAGTGTTGTAATTTTTTTCAGTAGCATTTCTTGTATTTTGCGTTTGAGGGTGGACAATTTTTCGTCGGGAATACGTTTGCAATTGTTCCAGGGGTCCCAATGTATTCCTAGAAATACTATGCTTTTTGATGGAATCGTAATTGATTTTTCGTAATTGACAATCCATCCCAGTTTTACTAAAGTGTCTAAAACAGTATTTACATGGCATCGAAGCACATTTTCCTCGTGATGGGCTAGTAGAAAATCGTCGAGATAGACTATTATGCGTATACCCTTCTTTCTGAGAACTTGAGCTACCCAGTTTGTGAGCGAAGCGAAAGTTTTCGGTGCTGTGCTTAGCCCGAAAGGTAGGCATGTCATTTCTAGTAATTCTTTGCGATAAATTAGACGTAAGAACCTTCTGTGGCTGTGAGCCACTGCTAGGTGAAAATATGCTTGTGAGAGATCTATTTTGCACAGCCAGTCCTTTGCTTGTAAGAAATCCGGTACGCGGAATACGTTTATCAATTTGAAATGGTCTGATAGGATGAACTGATTCAGAGCTTTCAAGTTGAAAATCGGACGTACAGAGCCGTCGCTTTTGGGAACAAGAAACATCGTAGAAAGGAAGCTTGGCGAGACTACGGCCCGCTGCAAGACGCCCTGAGCTTTCAGTTTGCGTATGACCGATGACATTTTTGTTGATTCTGGGACATGAAGGTTGATTCCGATAATATTGGGATGTACAAGCGGAGGTTTTTGCAGGAAGGGTATGCGGTACCCTGATAATATCTTGAGGATATAAGCTGGGGCTTCCATTTGTTCCCATTGCTTTTGAAACTGAGTTAAGCGTCCGGCTCTGAACGGCACTGAGTCAATACTTACGTCGCTTATTATCGTTGTATCGTGGGTTATGGGAGGATACCCGCTTTCCTCCACGATTTGATCGATTTTGATTTCTTGCTGTTGAGCGTTGGGGATTCCCTCGAAATGTGTCTTGCACATTGCGATTATTCGATGCAGCTGGGTTGTAATGGTATGCATGACCCCGAGGGTTACTGCCTCCTTGCGGAGGCTGATAAGTATTAGTACCATAAGAATGGACATTTGTGCGATTGCTCGCATAAAAGTTGCCCTGTGAGGGCTTAGACAGTGTTCTTAGCCCCTGCGAGGGGTGATTGTATGCCTGCGCTTGCGAGGCTGAAAACTTATTGGACTTCTTCATCGGCCAAAAACATTTGCGCACTCCCCCAGCTTTCTCCACCACTGCTGTAAACTTCTCCGCATTAAACAGGTTGGTACATGTCGGAGGAATCTTTTTGAGGTTGGCCTTGATAAGCGGGTCCTTTAAATTTTTCGTGACACTATCTCGTCTCATTTGAATTATTTCGGCACGGTGACCACAGATAATCTGCAATAAATCTGAGGAGATCGTGTGAAAATCACCTGAAGAAAATAACTCATTGATCTTTTGATATAAGTTTTGATAATTTAAAGAGTCGTCCTCCTTAGCCCACCCTAAGAGATCCCGCAGAGCCTTTTGAAGGGCCTCTTTTTGCTTAAGAACGCACATAGTCAATGCGGCAAACGCTTTATCAGTATGAGTGAGGTGACGCGCAGAATCATATGATTTAACTTCCTCATTCATTTCCAAATCTATAAAACCCGGCAAATAATTATAAGATTTTTGGGTCTCAGCATACCGAACTTCATTCCAGTCGTCTTGATCTAAGTGTTGAATCTCGGTTAGTATTTTTAGAAATGATTCCGGAGTTTTGGGGGTAGAGGGCTCTTTCAATTTAGTTGCGAATGACAAAGTGAATTCATCATCACACTCCTGATAATTAGATTGGTTCGACTTTTGGTCTGGATCTAGAGATTCATAAAATTTATCATCAGACATGAGAGATACAGCATCGTAATCGTTTCGGAAACTTACGTGATTAGCTTCTTGGCTTGCTAATTGATTTCGAAGGTTATATATTTCCTGGGTCAATTGCCGGTACTTACGTGTAGACCTTTGTCGTACGTGTTTACGTTTGCCTCCTTTTTTCCTTTTACGATTTTTTCGACCCGATGAAACTGAGGTTGAGCTATTGCTTGAAGAGCTGCTGCTTGAACTCGAACTTCTAGCCGATCTCTCACCTCGTTTATGCGACGTAGATGGTCCAGGCACCGCTTCATCTATTTTAGTTTTTTGGTTAACTTCCATGCTTAAAGTCGAATGAGATATATTAATGATTAGCAACACAAATTAATAAAAACGGGTACATATATAAAAACTAAATAATTTCACAAAATGGACAATAAAGGAGCTCGGTATTCAATTATCAATTAACACGAACGGTAAAACCGTTACATATTTAAATGCTTGACCTAGATTGTCAAGAATCTGCTTCAGACACTGGCAAAAATATTTCACAAATAATATAAGTACTTATAGTTACCTCAAGGGGTGGTACGATATAATTATTTACTTAAATATTGCAGCTAGATTTTTCCTTGAAATAATTGAAGCCAGACAATAAGCTGCAGGGCTTTGGTGTCGTCTGATCAAGGCGGGGAACAAGACGCCAATGAATGAAAAATTAAAATGGCGAAGCTCACCATGAGCTACCTCCACTGCCAGGCGGAAGTGACGTCGGGTTTGAGAGAGACGGAATATGTATAGGACAGAAAGAGAAGGAGAATATAAGGCGGGAAACGTAGTGCCTATCTCAATCAAATAAGCTTTGAATAACGGTCAAGTCATATTAATAATTTAAAAACTTCATGCGCAAATAATATGATCATATCATCTGTATGGCAAAGGAGTAGAACTCATTGCCTGCGTCTTTTTTCCCCGAACGGTACAATCTGTGTCTTCTAGTCTAGATTGGTATTTAGGTAACTTATAGGTAAGCAAGACACATCTTGCTTACCTATCACCGTCACTTTCCATCGGATGAGATAGTGGTCAAATAGCCAGCAAATCTAGCATAAAAAAAGATTCATATATTACCACTGAAAACTTCAATGTAGGTACATAAATAGTAATTACCACCTACCGGTACTTTTCCGCACTTCAGCATTCTTGTCTATTTTTGAAGCGCTGCTCCGCTGTTTGTGTACTTATCTATTTATGTATCTTTAAGCCATAAAAAGACAATAACATCATACTTCATACTAATAATATAAATTCGATACTTTGTGTGCTAATGTTTGCTCCCTCTTCACGCTGTGACAGCTGAACGGATTTGGAATGTACATAGCTTATATTATACCTAGGATTAACCCATATGCTACTTTTTTTTTTTTTACAGACTAAGCAAACGTTTGACCACAATCACACCTGATGGAAAGTGACGATGTAGTCTAAGGTGGAGCACGTTTGTTTAGTAAATAACTATTCATTTTACTTTTGAACACACCCAAATTGTACCTTTCGGGAAACACAGACGACGGCAAAGCGTTCCATTCCTTTGCTGTTCTATAAATGAACGAAGACGCGAACATTTCGTGCGAATGAACGGTATCTCAACTATAAATGGACGCCGTTCTTCTAGATGTAAGGTGGAAAAAAGGTGAAGCGGGAACAAGGTTGTGTAGTTCCTGAGCACATTCACCGTAATGTATTTTATAGAATACCGACAGGCTTGCAACTTTACGCCGATGTTCAAGACTTTGTAATCTGGCTTCAACTAAAGCGTCATTGTTAATTACCTAGCCTCTTTGCGCGTCGCTCTATCGAAGCCAAAGCCGACACGGCTAGCAGATATACTATATTAAAGTTTACGAATTATCTCGCGATCCGAATTGACTGATACGCGAATGGATATATCTGCCTCGATGGGAGCGACCCGATCTTAATTTTTTTGTCCTAGATAGAATAAAATTCCCAGAATATAAATTCTTATAATTTTTGACACTAATTATAATTTTTACTTAATTTTAGTTTTTCTAAGAACATTTAAATCGTTTTTGTACACAAGCAAATTTAGTACCTTCCAGATTCCTTTTCGGAAAATATGAAAATACCCTCAAAAATTGAAGTTTGAAACTCAATCATGCGTAACCGCCATATCTTTGCTCCGCTAAATACGCCCTTATGTTGATATAATATAAGCACAATGATCGATTGCGGCAACTAACGTGGAAATGTATCGTAAATAAGATAAATTTAAAAAAAGGTTAAACCGGTTCAAAGGTCGTACCGGTTTACCTAAGTCTAAGTAGGTAGGTATATTCCTTCGAGATATTCTAAAAAAAATATTATATAGGTATATAAAAATAAGAACGCTGACAACACGGGTACCTAAAGTGAAATTTGCACCGATTTGCGTAGCAAAAGTATAGCCCGACTTCACACAAACATAATAACACGCTTTATACTTAATTAGTTTTACGTGTAATTAACAATGTAACAAAATTTTGGAAGTCAATTTTAACCTACTTCTAATTATCGTATCTAAGTTAAACTTTGTATGTATACTTGACAAGACTATAATTTGGCCGTAATTTTATTATATAATAAAAAAAAGTATTGGATGTCAATATATTCAAGAATTGTGTAAAAAATTGGTTTATCAGTATAACGCTTTTCATAATTTGAAGGAATTATTTAATAAGTGATGATTAAAGTAAGGTTGGGGAGAGGATTAAAAAAAAAAAAGTTTAAAAATGATATTGTAGCAGTTTTTCAGTGCCTGCCCCTGCATAGTAAATTTTATAAAAATCATTGGAGCCGTTTCCGAGATTCAGATTATATATATACATATTATATACAAGAATTGCTCATTTAAAAGTATTAGATACTAAAATTAAAGGCGACTCGACTACGTGGTCGAGTTTCTTTCGGTCGAGACGGCTACCAACTTTTTAATTTTACAAGAACCGAAAGTTGGGCAACAAGAACAAAAGTTGAAAAAATAATTTCATGACTTTGACGGGTTACATCTCGCTAACAGTACGTTTGACAAAAAGGTGACGTAGGAAACCTTTCATTCACTAAAGGGAACTATACAAAGGGGAGGGGCAAAAAAATAAATTATGTCGTTGATTTCGTGCCATAGTGAGCGCCATATTTAATACTAGCTGACCCGCCCGGCGTCGCCCGGGTAAACAATAGCTTACACATAAACGCTTTCACACTCACAGCCTCACTCTAAAAGTACTATAAGTTGTGTCGTGGGGCCGTAAACAATTAACACCACACACACTACATTCACGTCATACCCAGAACCAGAAATATAAACTTCCCGTGGGGAAAAAACTTTTGTTATTGTGTTTTCACCGAGATTCGAATCCGCTGCTTTGAAGACGAACGCGCACTCATCTACCCAGTGGGTAGTTCAAAGTTCAAAGATTCCCCACCTTGCGTCGCCAGATTAAAAAATCTACACATAAACACTTCCACGTTCACAGCCCCACACTAAGTTCAGTGACTTGTAGCGTGGGGCCGTAAACATCCAAGATTCACAACATATTAAAAACAAAAATTTCCCGTAGGGAGAAAACTTCTGTTACCACCGCGAATCGATCCCGCTGCTTTGAAGGCAAACGCGCACCCATTTACGCGAGTAGATAGTTCAAAGTTCAAAAGATGACCCGCCCGGCGTCGCCCGGTTAAAAAATATACAAATAAACACTTCCACATTCACAGCCCCACACTAAGTTCAATGACTTGTATCTGGGGGCCGTAAACATCCAAGATTCACAAAGCATTCACAACATACTCAAAACCAGGAACACAAATTTCCCGTGGAGAGAAATCTTCTAGGTAAATTACCACCGGGAATCAAACCCGGTGCTTTAAAGGCAAACGCCCACCTAACTACTCCAGCGGGCAGTTCAAAGTTCAATGATAAGTTATAACCGACTAAACAAAAAAAAACAGTCGAATTTATATCCTCCTTCTTATTTAAGTCGGTTCAAAACATAGAAGTATGCCGGATTACGCAGTAACTGTTACATTCTGTGATCCACCGTTTTCACCCTCAAATAAACTTAACCATCTCATAGACTATAGGTCCAAATTATATGCAGTGAAGAGCAAATTGCATCTACGTGAACTACGTAAGCCTATGAAATAGGTTTTTTTGATAAGGATTAATTTTAAATACTTAGAAAAAGGTAACGAAATAGAAGCCGCTATTTTTATGTGCAGGAATACGTAGTACGTGTCGATAAATTTCTGACCCGTCCCGTTCACGGGAGGTCTCCCGTGAAACTAATTTCACGATTTCTCATAGACTATTTATCCAAATCACATGCAGTAAAGAGCAAATTGTATCTACATGAACTACGTAAGACGATGAAATAGTTTATTTTGATAAGGATTAATACTGAATGTCTCAAAAAGCCAACTATACATAGGCCGCTTTTTTTTCAGATTTTTAACAAAGAAAAGTATTTTTTCTGAGCTATACATACATGTTAGATATATGCTGTCGCGGACTTTTTTGTAAAACTCATGAAGGCCAACATTTTTGCTGTACATTGTATTCACCTATGTCTTACTGTTTAGTCAGCGTACGCCGATAAAGCGGAAAGTTAGCAAATTTTTCTCCGACTTGTCTTACGAATATTATAATTTCGAACTGATAACTAACTTCTATCCCAACAAAACATAGCCTATGACACTCACTGATAGTGTAGCTATCTATTAGTGAAAGAATTTTTGGAATCGGATCAGTAGTTTCAGAGATTACCTTTTACATACAAACAAACAAACAAACTTTACCTCTTTATAATATTATTATTATTATTATTTAATATAATGTGATGTCACATATCCTATAACCAAATAAGTGGTCTAGAAGTTATGAAAGCTTAAAAAACCGACTTACCGCTTTATCTTCGGAACCTTGATCTGATTAGATGTACTAAACACGCATTATTGACGATATTTCAAGAACTACTGGTCAGATCTTGATCAAATTTAAAAGTGATCAATTGCAAAGCAAAGTAATTCAAACAAAAAAAAAAACACGTGGAAAGAAGTTATTTACTGTCGACTTGGGTACCTCCTCCTTTTTTCTGAAACATCTGAAAATAAACAGATTTTGTATTAATATTTTGTAACAATTCAGCAAAATATTTGGTAATAACTAGCTTATTTTGTAAAAAGAACGTAGTAACTGTGACTTTGACTAGAGAATTATGTTTTTGAGGAATTTAGTAACCTACTTGTCCCAAATTTTTTTCTTGTGTGAATATACATACAAGCACATACCAGTCAAAAAGAAAACCCTCCCTTTTGCTTCGTAGCCAGGCGAAAAGTGGACAGCTTTTTCAAAAAACACTCATCTAACAAGCGTAGCTTTCAGCGACCCACAAACAAAGTCCCCACGTGTTTCCTGCGTGATAAGGACGCAAATAAACGCTGTATATCTGTACAAGTACCGAAGTATTACTCGTTTAGGTATTTGGCAGGGAATTACTGGACTTTGAACACCAGAAAATGTTTTGGCGCAGTTTACTCAGGCAGATATATTGAAATTTGTAAATAGTTTGAAGGGCGAATGGTCGCGCTGCAATTTGTTACCACTGTCACTGAGCAGACGTGTTAAATGAACCCACGGAGGGTTCAGAATAAAATAAATCACACCAATATTATAAAGGCGAAAGTTTGTGTGTTTGTATGTTTGTTACTTCTTCACGCTCAAACGGCTGGATCTTGATGAAATTTGGTATGGAGGTAGTTCATACCCTTGATTAACACATAGGCTACTTTTCAAACCCAGAATTTCCGCGGGTCCGGGACTTACTCGGATAAAACCGTGGGCACAGTAACGATCAATCAAAACATTTATTGGTATAAATTCGGAGGATACGAAACAACATGAACGCTTTCATAATCACAACCCCACACTATGTTCAGTGCCTTGTGTCGTAGGTGCCAGAATCATTCACTTCACACACACAATTACAGTCAGAAACATAAATTTTCGTTGGGGGGAAAACTTTTGTTCCCCCCGCTTGAATCGAACCCGATACCAACTAAGCAAACGGGCAGTTCATTATACGATATTAAATTATTTCAATCGTCTATACAATCCTACTAATATTATAAATCCGAAAGTTTGTTTGTAAGTGTATAAGTGTGTAAGTATGTTTGTTCCCTCTTCACGCTTTAACGGCTGAACGGATTTGGATGAAATTTGGAATGTACATAGATTATACCTAGGATTAACACATAGGCTACTTTTTAACTTGATAATAGCGGGCGAAGCCGCAGGGCATGGCTAGTACAATATAATATTTCTTTATTGAACACCAAAAGGTAACACAGTAAGAAACAGTTAAAAATATTTGTTTTAATTGGTTTCTGGTTCTGGTTTTTGATGTGTGGGTTGATTTAGTGTGGGGCCGTGAGTGTGAAAGCGTTTATGTTGTATAATGGGCGGCCTTAAATTTATATGGGAACACCTCTGAAGTACACTCTACCAAACAAAAAAAAAACCAAATTCGATTCATAATTAGCGGAGATATCGCGTAACATAAATACAAAAACAAAAATTGAAAACCTCCTTTTTTGAAGTCGGTTGAAAAGTACTTTCGCTAGTGCAATTGAAATGTATAACCCTAAACCCTACACTCATAAAATATCTTAACGGTAAACAATTTAAATCGACACTCAAACAATGGCTTATTAGTAAGCCCGTTATCATCTAAAAGAGTACTATGATGCTGTATAACTGAAAATTTTCTTTATTTCTGTAAATTGCAGTCAAATATTTTGTATAATAATATTAAATTTGTTTTATTTTTACAATGCCTTCATCGATTAGTAACTTAAGTTTAAATTAAATATTGTACATCCGAAAAGGACAAACTGTTGACTCAAAATTAGATTATCAACATAGTTTACTCACAGAACGTCCCATTAGCAATTGGTCACGCAGTCGTAAATCGTCCCATTTGCAGTACGTCCCATTCTCAAATGGTCCCATTCACAGTACGTCCCATTCTCAAACCGTCCCATTCGCAGACTGTCCTATTCTCAAATCGGCCCATTCGCAAAGTTTTTGTACACACGTTATAACAATGAAATTTTATATATTTTTTATTTGATATATATTTTTTTTATTTTTTCCTTATTTTTATTATTTATTTTGAATAATTAACAGTGGACGGAAGAGACTGTATCCTACGACACGACACCTTTGCTAGTGTGGGTTCCTGGGCTTCCCTACACAATAATTAAACGCAAGCAAAGCTTAAAAAAAACTGACTTCACCGTTTTATCATCGGAACCTTGATCCACCAGCTTTCAAATACAAAAAGAATCATCAAAATCGGCTCACAACGAAAGAAGTTGTGAGGTAACTTTTGAAGTCGGGTAAACCAGAACATCGTCAAAGTACGCATTATTCGTCACAGAATACACATTATTGACGATATTTCAAGAACTACTGATCAGATCTTAATCTTTCAATCAAATTTAAATGGGACCAATTAGAAAGCAACACATACCATATAAAAACACATTAAAAAAAATTAAAAAAAAACGGTCGATTTGAGTACCTCCTCCTTTTTTGGGAAGTCGGTAAAAATAACATTGTTGTTATTGTATGTGTTAATATTAATAATTTTGTGTCTCTGAAGGGATGACTTTAATCGAAATTCATTATGGCGACGACCACCACGGGTCATAGTTACGTTCCTTACCAATAGTTTTATTTTTATTTTTATAACATTTAATGATTCAGGTACATCCCCAATCACATACACCCGTGAATGTCTAAAACATCAGGAAATTCGTCTGTGAAGGTGCCAAGATTCGCTGACTCACAAGGTTAAGGGTGATGGAGGGAAGCCAATAGTGACCTGGACCAGTTGATAAATAATGCTCGATTAAAAAAATAATAGAGTAAATAATTATACGCAAGCAAAGCTTAAAAAACCGACTTCAACGCTTATATTTTGGTTTTGATCGATCGATCGATTTAGAAAAAAATTATTCCACATAAATTTTATAACCCTTTGTTGTACATTAGGATACTTCAGAAGTGGTCCCATATAAATTTTATCGAAATCGATTAAGCCAAAACCAAAATATAAGCGGTGAAGTAGGTTTTTTTACCGACTTCCCAAAAAAGGAGGAGGTACTCAAGTCGACCGTATTTTTTTTTATGTGTGTTACATACCCTCATACCTTCTCTCTACGTAAGCCGATTTCGAATATTTTTTTTATTTGAAATCTGGTGCTTTTCATGTGGTCCCGTTGAAAATTTTATGAAAATCTGATCTCTAGTTTTTTTAATTATAGTCAATAATGCGTGTTTAATACATTAAATCCGATCAAGATTCCGAAGATAAAGCGGTGAAGTTTGCGTTTAATTATTTAAGCTTTGGTTGCGTTTAAATTATAAAGGTATTTATTATATAGTAAAAGTAGACATATAATGTATATATATATACATAAATAACTAGTAACTTACCTATTTACGTCTACTTATCTAAATATAAAGTCAGTGGTTATTTATCCTATTACATACAACTTTATTTTAATGAGAATTGAAATTATATATTTTATAGTATATCTAGGTATAAGTAAATTTTCCATTGATATATTGGTGTTAATAACGTGGGTTTTTTATCATACCTACGTATATACATACAAAGGTATGTATGGGCAATAGGTACTGATAACTATTGTATTATTTATTTTCATATGTAAATTTGTCAGAGTGCCGATACAAATATGTCTATAATCTATACGCATAATATCAAATATGTTCCTGTTCAAAACTTAATATACTAGTATTTCGCCCTGAACTGAGACTTCGCGCAATCATTTTGTCTGTAGCACAAAAGATTTTGAGGTTAATTGCTTATACTATTTTTTTAAACAATAATAATTATTTTTTTCTATTTGTTTGTTCAAGTACGGGGTAAAATGGATAGTATACGTAAGTTTCAGCTCTAAATGTGTAAAAATACATGGAAAATTAAAATAACAAAACGCACGCTATGGGCTAGACTGATTTGTGACGTCAGTTTACATATTTTTGAAGTCAATGATTGGTCAACTTTCCTTGACGGTGATTGGATTAGGTATATCACTAAATGGGGGCTCCCCATAAGCGCAGAGAACCTCCACGTGGTGCCCCTGGAAACTGTCTGAACCCGGTAACGCAGGTGTTCAGACAGGCTAATACTCTGCCTCACAGAAGTAACGTGCGGTCACTGTGAACTGGGACATGATGCCGAAATCGCGGGATTCGTCGGGGAGGTTCATAAAAGGCCCTTTTCAGGGCCCCTCCTCCGACCTCTCTACGGACCTCTTAGAGGCTACCGTAGACGGAAAAGGTCCTTCTCAGGGCCACTCCTACCCTTCAGCGGACCTCTCAGAGGCTTCAATGGAGGGTGCGGGAGTGTCTTCAGAATTTTCTGAAGTAGACGGAGGGGAGGGCAGTTGCCGAAAGCGGCCGACATCTTCGTGCTTCGTGCCCGGGCATTTAGACTCGGACACGGAGACCGAAGGGACCGTGGCTGCTAAGGTACATACCGCTAAGCGAGGGGGCAAGAGGACCACTAAAACGGGTCCTTCTAGGAAGGACTTCGTTAGGAGTTCTCCGACGCTGTCGGAAGGGGAGCTAGAAGAGCTCCTGCGAGCCAGGCGGTATAAGAGGGGGCCAGCATTCAACCTTCAACAGCCTCCCGCACGGGACAATACAAGAGGCGCTCCGCTATCATGGAGTGCCTCTGTATCTGCGGAGGCTGTTGGCTGACTACCTCCAGGATCGCGAGATCCTGGTGGTAGGACGTGACGGTATGAGGCGCCGTCACGTCGCCTGCGGGGTTCCACAGGGGTCGGTGTTGGGTCCGCTCTTGTGGAACATAGGCTACGACTGGGTGCTTCGTGGCACGCTTCCCGCAAACATACGGGTCGCGTGCTATGCCGATGACACCCTAGTCGTGGTCAGAGGGAGAGACCTAAAGGAGGTAGTGCGGTTGGCCACGGTGGGCACAACTCTTGTGGTTGGCCGCATACGCTCCCTGGGACTAGAGGTCGCTCTCTCCAAGACCGAGGCCCTATTGTTCCATGGGCCTCGGGGGGGACCTCCTCCAGGAACGCGGATCGAGGTGGATGGGGTCCGGGTTCCGGTTGGGACCCAGATGAAATATCTGGGTCTCATCCTGGACGGGAGATGGGCTTTCGGAGCCCACTTTTCCCAGCTGGCTCCGAGAGTCGTGGGGGCTGCGGCTGCATTGGGGAGGTTGCTTCCCAACGTAGGTGGCCCGGGTGCGGTCTGTCGTCGGCTTTACTCCGGAGTGATCCGGAGTATGGCCCTGTACGGGGCACCGGTCTGGGTTGACGCCCTCAACCGCGATAACAAGACCCTGCTGCGTCGTCCGCAGCGGGTTATCGCGACGAGGGCGATACGCAGTTACCGGACGGTGTCTTGGACGGCGGGATGCGTGCTTGCGGGTGACCCACCCTGGGAGCTCCAAGCGGAAATCCTCGCCGAAGTGTACCACTTCGTGGCGGCGAGAAGATCCCGTGGAGACGACCCAGCGTGGGAAGAGGTCACCCGCATGCGGCGAATGGCACGGGCTGCCCTGTTGTGGCGATGGACGGAGGACCTGGCTCCACCGGTCCCTGGGCAGTGGACGGTGGAGGCCATCCGCCCGGTCCTTCGGAGGTGGGTGAGGCGGAGGTATGGGTCGCTGACCTTCCGATTGGTGCAGGTGCTTTCCGGACACGGATGCTTCGGAAAGTACCTGCACCAAATCGCGAGACGAGAGCCGACTCCGGCCTGCCACGAATGTGGAGCGCCGGAGGACACGGCGCTCCACACGCTGGAGGTGTGTGCCGCATGGGGCCCCCAGCGGCACACGCTCTCGGCGTTTATAGGCGGAGATCTCTCCCTGCCGAGCGTGGTAGACGCCATGCTCGGCAGCGAGAGATCGTGGCAGGCGGTGGTCTCCTTCTGCGAAGCTGTGATGAAGCAGAAGGAGGCCGCGGAGCGGGCCAGAGAGGTCGATCCCCGATCTGACCCGCTCCGGCGCAGACGGCCGGGGGGGAGGAGGAGGCAGTTCGCCCGCCTCATCTCTCCTCCTCTGTAGTGGGGTCACTGGTGGAGAGTCAGGGCACCTCTTCACTGACTTGCACGGCCCCACACGTCTGGGGGGTGGCCTTGGTGAGCAAGGTCACCCCTCCATGGGCGCAGTGGCCCGGAGGAGTTTGCATCCGGGCCTACCGCCGGGGCAAGATAGTGACTGCTAGCGCGACCCTATCTTGCCCCACCTCGGCGAGAGACTGCTCACGGGGGGGTTTTTAGTGGGTTCAAGCCCCACATACCCCTTTCCTTCATCCCTGGGAAGGAAAGGAAATGCCAGGCATTTTCCCCCCCACAAAAAAAAAAAAAAAAAAAAGGTATATCACTAAATCGTCTAAATGACCGCGTTTAAAATTGCTCGAACATGGCATTTTCTTATATATATTTTGGTATTTTTTTTTATTCATATAAATAAAATTTTATTTTCGGTAATATATTGTCAAATATATATTGTGAAATTAGTGTCTCGGCTTCTTTCGGAAGCCTTCTTCAGGTTGATTGCGGGGTGCTTGCCATCGCGCCCATCTCGCCACTACTAGTTTTTACCGACTTCCAAAAAAGAGGAGGTACTCAATTCGACTGTATTTTTTATGTTTTCCTCATAACTTCTTTCTAGTTTTTTTATCTGAAAACTAGTAGATACTTTCCATAGTCCCATTTAAATTTGATCAGGATCTGACGAGTAGTTTTTGAGTTATCCTCAATAATGCGTATTTAATACATTTAAAGGGTTCCGAAGATGAAGCGGTGAAGTCGCTTTTTAAAGCTTTACTTGTGTTTTAATTAGTTAACAACAAATACAAAAATAATAAATGTACTTATATCTATTTTTTTTACGTATATCCTATACCTGGCTTGCTACCAAAGTAGCTTACCACCATAAAGTTGAAAGTCTGCCGCCAAGCCAAATACGGTGTTCCGGCAGTTATCCTTGAGAGCTTGCGTATTCCAGGTCTAGTGTGTTTACCAGCTTCGATCACATCGTCACTTACCATCAGGTGAGATAGTGGTCAAACACTAGCCTGTCACAAATAAAAAAAAAAAAAACCTACTCGTAAAATCTCAAGTGACGAATCACCATGGTATTACGATTTCTCGATTTAAATATATCACGCATGACTAATAACATTGTTTATTGTATTATCGTGAAATGCATGATCTCGCCTAGTGGTATCTTAATGACGGGTTTATAAATCTATTGTCAATCAAATTCAACCTTATCGTCACCGCGTGCGGACGTGCATGCGCGATAGTCGGTACGTTGATAACGAACTGATAAGGGAATACCTACTTAATAGAACTTCACTTAAGTATTTCATTGTGGGCTGTTGTGTCAGCCATTGATCGTCACACTAATATTAAAAAGGCGAAAGTTTGTGAGTGTCAAATTCAAATTAAAAATCGCTTATTCGCATGGGCACTACAGAGGCACTCATGAAAGTTAATGACTGCTGCTAGATTCGCAAAATTACAGCCATCTCATTAAGAATCTGGCAAGAAACTCTGCGGCGCAATATTTCATTTTTTTAACACTCTTAAAGACTTAATCAGGAATAATATTTACCTAGGTGTGTATTTGTATGTTTGTTACTTTCTTCTTCACGCTCAAACGGCTAGACCAATTTCGATTAAATTTGGTATGGAGGTAGTTGACACCCTGGATTATTAATAAATAGGCTTTTTATCCTGGAATTCCTGCGGGCCCGCGGGGCAGAGCTAGTTTGACGATAAAAGGTCATTCATCAGATTCGTTTTATAACAAATTGTTATTAAAAGCAGGTCGACCCGATCTGGGACCTCGCGCCTACATATTTGCCTAATAGGGGAAAATTTCGTAGTTAGTTGCTTATTACTTTTTCCTTAATAATAATTGATTGATTATTTTGTGTTTAAGTACAGAATATAACGGATATTATACGTAAGTATAAGGTTTAAATTTGTGGTGGTTTTCAAGATAGGCTCGAAACAAATAGGTCTAATAATAGCAGATTTGCCGTCACATTAAAATGTTTTCAATGGTGCGCCGAAAAATAAAATTGCCCCCCATATCTATGCATTTATGGACGGCACCTTCAATTTTTATATATTAATATAATTTTAATTACCATTTACCATAGCTTTATATGTTATGTGAGAATTTTTAGCCTCTGACAGACGGACGGACGCCCGACATAATCTAGAGATCTCAAATTGATTGAAGCGGTGTAGCCACGAGCTATAGTTACAAGAATTTTATAAAAAAAATGAGTCGACTGCGTAATAAGTAAACAATATACTTTTTTTTACTTTTTGTTAATAAGACTTATTTTATGCGATTAAATAAGAACTTTATCACGTCTTTATTATAAGTATATTGAAAATCTAAGTTAGAATGGTTGCTAACCAACATTAAATCGTTATAGATCTGAACTGCCCGTTGTATCGGGTTCGATTTCCGGCGGAAACACAAGTTTTCTCCCCAAGGAAAATTTGTGTTTCTAGGTCTGGTTGTGATGTGAATGTTTCCGGCACCCACGACACAAGTCATCGTACTTAGTGTGGAGCGGTGAAAAAAAAGACTTTAATGGTCATTCGAAATAAAAAAGATGAGAGAAACCAATAATTAAACGAACGCATTAAACGAACGCTCATACTCAAAGCCCCACACTAAGTTCAAAGACTTGTATCGTGGGTGCCGGAAACATTAAAATCACACACACATTACACCCAGAACCAGAAGCACAAATATCCCTTGGGAAGGAATTTGTGCTCCTGCCGGGAAGCGGACGCGACGCGAGCAAAGCTTAAAAAACCTCGTCGGTTGAAAAATTAAAAATACAAACATCGTACCTGCCAGGTTCTATAAACCAAAAGGTACAAAGCTAATGGTATAATGGTAGCTGGCTATATTTGTCTGATTAGGTCGACGATAAGAATTATTTAACGCGGATAAGTGTTTATCAGTGCGCTTTATTGACTAAGCATACGTATATTAAAACTAATAGGAGTTGTTCGAGCACGAAGATATCTATAAAAAGATAAAAAACTACGCGATAATTATAGGTACCAATATCAATGTGGGGATTGAAAAAAGGCGACAACTCTACCACGTGGTCGAATTTTACGCGTACAAGATGACTACCAACTCTCTATATATATGCAATAATCATAATTGAAACGCAAGCAAAGCTTAAAAAACTGACTTCATCGCTTATATTTCGGTTTTGGCTTGACCAATTTCGATAAATTTTATATGGGACCACCTCTGAAGTATACTCTACCAAACAAAAAAATTCATCAAAATCGATTCATAATTGGCGGAGGTAACGCGTAACATACAAAAAAAACATAAGTTGAATTGAGAACCTCCTTTTTTGAAGACGGTTGAAAACGACAACGCGGAGAAAGGAGTAGAGTATAGTGGGTGCACGACTCGCCTCGGCCGCGAGAATCGGGCGTTTTGTATATCAATACCCTTCGCGCCATACATTTTACCTTCACAGCGCCCGGGACGCTTTGTTTATCATGTCCCTAACACTTAATAACCTCCGTTAGTTATGGGATAACTGTTTTGCCATATACATTTTTCGTCATAGGTATTATTTGTGGACAAAACGATTTCAGTCGAATTCTAAGATAATACAATACAATACAATACAAAACACTTTATTGTATACCAAAAAATGAAAAATATTACAATCATCGTGGTAGTATAATGGTCGGTCTTATCGCTTAAAGCGATCTCTTCCAGACAACCTTTGAAAGGACAGTAACAGAAGAATGAATAGACAAAATAGATAATAATTTGTATTAATTGAAATTCAGCTAATTATTGACACGTGATTTCTAACCTCGGAGCTTTGGATTAAATCATGTGACTCAATTAACATAAACAACACGTCATTTACAAACAATTATGCATAATATTGATTTCATTATGCAGTTTGAGTGTAGATTTAATTAAACAAGTTGAGACACTGCCGTTCTGTTCTGTCTGTTATAAAATTAATTTAATTAAAATCTATTAAAAAAAGGACAATTTTCAGTTATAATCATTTCAATATATTTATAAATAAAAAAATAAATACTAAAAAAATTTATAAAAAAACGAGTTTTCTTGTTAATGATTTTGAATAGTTAAAATTTTAGTACTGTGTTATTAAAAATGGTGTCGGAAAAGTAAGAAATAACTATGTATGTTAATTGTTTGATAGAGATGAACATTAAATGTTAATTGTCTGTTTATTAACCAGGAGCTGGCTTAACCAACCATCGACGTCGTCTTCAGAAATGACTTTATATGGGTCTATGTAAGTTAACTTTGGGATGAGGAATAATGGGGGCAAGAGGTGAAATGTGGTGGGGGGAAGTGATCGTCTGAGAAAATTACGTTGTATTTTTTTGTTTTGGTTGTGGTTATTTTAAAAAGGTTTTATTATTATTGGCTGCATTTTAAGCACAGGTAAGTTTTGAAAGTGCTCTTTTTTTTTAACCGAAAAAAAAAGGAGGAGGTTCTCAAGTCAACTGTATTTTTGTTGTTTCTGTATTTTTCTTAAGTTTTACGATTTAAACATTTGGGGGAACATTACGGTACGTACAACAATAATAATATATACGTGTTTAAAAATGTATAACTGACTTAAATCGCAAATATCTCCGAAACTCGTCATCAGATCTTGATCTAATTATAATGGGACCAATAAGAAAGTATAACTCTTTCCAATTTTAGGTTTTTTGGTATCACAAATTATGTACTTATTTGAAATAGATTTTTGAAATAAATGAAATGAAATTAATAAAATAATAATTTTCAAAAAAAAAATATATTAAAAATGAAGCAACTCCTCCTTTTTTGAAGTCTACACACCTCAAAAATCCTCTAATCTTTACTGGACCTCTTATCCTTACTAGGTACGTAAAGATTCTGCAGCCTCTCAATTTCAAACAGTAAGATGGACACCGCGTGGAACCCAGTTACTCAGAATACAGAACCCAGTTATAAAGATTTCTGAAATTATTTACGTTGTGAAAATGTCTCACAATAATAGGGAATATGTCTATATATTTTACTTTTAATCAATATAATGCCGAAAAAAACAGCCTGAATACATTTCAATTCCTTAAATACATTTCAAAGCAAAATTAAAATGAAAATGCAATAAATTTTGGGCAATTTCAAACGCGGACCCAACGGCTGCTATGAAGGAAATTTGACAGGTCATTGACGTCAAAAATCAGTCTCTAACAATTGGCAGCCATTTGGAATTTTCCATGCTTTATTATTACGTTTTATTGATAAAAAAATATTATTTTAAGCGTTATAATGAGAAAATATATGTTAAAGGTGTAATTATTTAGCTAAACATATTAATTAAATTATAGATAACCTGAATTTAAATGTCAATCCATATTCTGCGGATATGGTGTGACGACAGTAAAGGCATGAAAATCATGAAATGTACAGCCATAATAATAATTATTTCCCATTTATGTCAAGCCCTCAATGCCAACCTTAAATTATTCAAGATTTTTCATCTCTCCTAGAGTACGGTAACTCTTACCCAAGGTCTGATGTTGTCTCGTAAGCAGCAATCATTCTATTGCCGACTTCGATTCTAGTTCAGTTAATAAGGACAATTAGGTGCTTATTTTGTCGATATCGCCTTGATCTTTAGTGACTTCAGATAAACCTATGGAGTATTGGGAAAAGGCAAAGAGATATCTATGATAATTTGAGAGGAATACACAGGTATTGGAGCTTGGCTACCCGATGACTTAGTGAGAATGGTTGCTATCCAACATTAAATCGTTATAGATCTGAACTGCCCGTTGGCTTAGTTGGGTGGCGTTCGCCTTCTAAGCAGGGGTATCGGGTTCGATTCCAGGCGAAAACACAACTTTTTTCCCCAAGGGAAATTAGTGCTTCTGGTATTGGGTGTCATGTGAATTTTCCGGCACCCACGACACAAGTCATTGAACTCAGTGTGAGCTGTTAATGTAGATACGAGTTAAAAATAATGGACCTAAAATAAATGCGATAAAATACATAAAAGGTTGTAAAGTTTATAAATAGCAAATAAAATAAAATTTAACAACAATTTTTATAATAATGTACTTTTAATAAACGCGATACAATACGTTAAAAGTTGTTAAATTTATAAGTAGCAAATACAATTAATAATAAAATGAAATAAAAAGTTTTAAAAATAAAATTCAACCATCTACAAAAAACACAAAACGTCAATACAATAAAAAAATCGTATATTCGGACACATATTTTACCTAGGTTTTTGAAATACCAAACTACTGAGCCGATTTTGATAATTTCTATTGGACCAATCTGTAAGTAAGTTCTTTCAAATAAATAGTAATTTGGTTAATGGGTTTATAAATGACGGAGATCAAAGGTAAACAAAATATGAGAACCTCCGTTTTAGAAATCGTTTAATAAAGCAGAACTGTTCCAATTAGGTATATAGACAGGGTATTGCACTCTGCTATTGTACCTTTGAAATAAAATAAAAATTGTTCACTATAATTTAAAATTAAGCTAAGCTTAAAAATACCGACGTCACCGCTTTATTTTCGAAACCCTTAACCAGATTTAATTAATAAAATACGCATTATTGAGAATAACTCTAAAACTACTGGTCCGATCTTGATCAAATTTAAATGGGACCACATGGGAAGTACCAGATTTCAAACAAAAAAAAATCATCATAATCGGTTCACCCAGAACGAAGTCATGAGGTAACATTAAAAAAACCTTTAATCGAATTGAGAACCTACTCCTTTCGTAGGTCGGTTAAACATAAGATATTTCACTGATTAGTATTGTGATTTGTCTCTTATAATATTTTGCCTTTACTCGGCATATACATTTGTTCTAATGTTAGTAATATAGGCAAGTAAGTATATAATTCAACGTGTAGTAGAAAAATATAATATTTGGCCTATTTGTGATAACTGTCTAACATCAAACAAGTAATGATTAACTGAATATTTCGACGTCGTCAGTATCGTATGACGTCATAGTTAACCCTGTCTCCTGCAGAGAGCGGCGGGTGGTTTAATCTACCCCGCACCTTTTCCGCGTATTTTCGGATAATATTATTGTTGTTCATCAAATGTTATTCTTGTGTTTGGCCTATATTATTTCTACATCTATGTAGCCTAGAACCAGGAGACGGACATAGGATACTTTTTAGGAACGTCACTTTTTCTTAATCCTACTAATATTATAAATCTGAAAGTTTGTGTGTAAGTGTGTAAGAATGTTTGTTCCCTCTTCACGATTTAACGGCTGAACGGATTTGAATGAAATTTGGAATGTACATAGATTATACCTAGGATTAACACACTACTTGCTTGCTTGCTACAGGCTACTTTTTAACTTGATAATAGCGCGCGGGGCACGGCTAGTTTGAATATAAAAATCATTTTCTCCTCATACGTCACTCGGATTTGGTAAAGTAAAGCAAACATAAACATGAAGGAGGTAATAATATAGTCACGTGGCATTGTAACGCATGCCGGGTATGGCTTCCTAAACAAGCACATTCATTGACTGTTAGGCGGAACGAAGGTCGCCGGGATAACTAGAATTTTATACTAACAAAAGCTCTAATCCAAGTTTAAATTATGTATGCAAAATAACTTTATGACTTGTGATACATTTACGACTTGTGATTAAAAATATGCGAATGAAGAATTTGCCTCCACATTCATTGTGCGAACCGCAAGGGAATGGAACTCCTTACCCGAGTCGGTGTTTGCTGATGAGTACAATATGGGAGTCTTCAAGTCACGAGTGAATAGATATATTCTAGGCAAGCTTGTTCCATCGTCGACCACATCGTCGCTTACCATCAGGTGAGATAGTGGTCAAAAGTTTGCCTAAATTGAATAAAAAAAAAGAATAGAATGAACGAATCACTAAAACAAAACTAAAACTGCAAGTCTTCCAATAAATATACCTTTTTTATTCGTCTTAGTGTTCATTTTTTTTTACTACGGGCCATTGCTTTGTTTGCCTATGTTTTCTAAATCTATATACAGTAAAGACCTAAGTTCCTTACAAGGCTTCGAGCTTGTGCTCAAGCCCACTACCAGTGCTAGCGTTCTCATCATACTGGCAGACAAATAAATATACCTAACTATAAATTGCTGTTATCAGTGACGTCAATCAGACTCGTTGTCATAATACCAATAGTCATAATTATGTCTTCTGCATATACTAGTTATCATAAGTTCGTAAGTTATCACGGCACGTGCTAAAGTTATGCCTAACTCAGAGACTAATGTTAGCTTGGCCAAACATTTGATGAACAATTTGAACAAGCAATGTTTGGCCAAGCTAACCCTACTATGTAAGTTGGGGCAAATATGTTTGTAGAGATAAGGGTTCACAATTGTTTTGCATGAAAAATATCTATGTTTAAATTCTAGATACAATGTATGATTAAATAGTTTTGCTGGTGGTTATTTGGCTCAATGTATAAGTAATTTAAATGGAGAATGCTACAATGATTGATAGTCGGCATTCGGCCAATTTTGGGAACGCTTGTTCTGCTAAAAGCATGTTGGTTAGTTGTAATGGCTAGCTAATAAATATATATTACATATCAATCACATCAAACATATACATAAATGTGTGTATTGTAATTTATTGGGGCTATATCTACGGGCCAATTGCCTATATTTCCTAAAACTATATACAGCAAAGACCTAAGTTACCTACAAGACATCGATCTTATAGGTAACTCAAGTGCACAAGCCCACTACCAGTGGGTAGCGTTCCCACTATGGCCTTGCCTCTCTGAATTGCAAAATAGACGTACCTATTTTACCGTTGTTATTTAAGATCGTTCGTATAGTTCTATCAAGCGAATATGTGTAAACGGGTACTTCCCAACGGATCATAGTATCGGATTTTCACATTAACCGATCATAACAGTTGTTCCCATCTGATCATAAGATCAGTTGCAACTAAAATAAATTATATATTGTTCTTCCCAACTGATCTTAAGATCCGTTGGGACTTCAGTAAATTATATATTGTTGTTCTCAACCGATCATAGGATCTGTTGGTACTTAAATAGGTACGTATTTTACATTCTCAATGGATCATAGAAATATTATGGTTTGATTCACCTTGTATTTTGTGAACATTACATTACGAGTACATGTCCCATCTTCGGCCGCATCGTCACTTTCCATCAGGTGAGATAGTGGTCAAATACTTGCCTATCTAGTGTAATAAAAAAAGGCATTTTAAAAATTTTGAGAATATGATACATTCGATCTGAGAAGATCTCGAACGATCAACGATCTGATCAAGATGTGATCAGTAGTTTTTGAGATATCGTCAATAATGTGTGTTTAGTACACCAGATCAAAGTTATGTTTAGTACATCTAATCTGATCAAAGTTCCAAAGATAAAGCGGCCAAGTCGGTTTTTTTTAAGCTTTGCTAGCGTTTAATTATACAAATCTACTTAGATTTCATCAAAAGCGTCTAGTCATTACAAACATCGTTTCAAACACGCTCACACACATGTCCACAAAAAAACTGTAGTTTCCTAGTAACACAAATTTTAACAAAAATGTTGATTTGCGCAGTTGGTATATATATACTTACTTATTTAGTATCTATAATCAGCTGGGTAAACATAACGTAAACTGTTATTTTAGAGCATTCAAAATAAGACACGAATTCAGGAAGGTATGTATGATATTGATAACCTATAACATAAAACAAACTAAATAAGAAAAACGCTTTTACACTCACAGCCCCGCAGGAAGTTCGTAGACTTGTATTGGTAGTGCCGGTAGAATTGACATTGCACATAGAAACTACATACATATATATATTTAGTTAATACTAACCGTGCCCCGCGGCTTCGCCCGCTATTATTAAGTTAAAAAGTAGCCTATGTGTTAATCCTCGGTATAATCTATGTACATTCCAAATTTCATCCAAATCCGTTCAGCCGTTAAAGCGTGAAGAGGGAACAAACATACTTACACACTAACACACAAACTTTCGGATTTATAATATTAGTAGGATATACCTTCGGGATAAATCTTGTGCTCCCACCGGGAATCGAAACAGGCATAGGAGCGTAGAATGTAGACGTGTCATCTACGCTAGCGGACGTAATAATTTAGATGATGTACTCTGTATAATCTATCCTACTAATATTATAAAAGCGAAAGTGTGTGTGGTGTGTGTGAATGTTTGTTACCACGTATCTCCGTATCGAATAAACCGATTTTGTAAGTTTGTTACTTCTTCAAGCTCAAACGGCTAGGCCAATTTTAATGAAATTTGGTATGGAGGTAGCTGACACCCTGGATTAGCACATAGGCTACTTTTTATCCCGAAATTTCTGCGAGCCCGGGACTTACACGGCCAAAACTGCGGGGCGCAGCTAGTAAAAGTTATGAGGTAACTTTTGAAGTCGGTTAAAAACGATTACATCGTTAATGTAGTCCACAGAATACGCATTATTAAGGATAACTCAAAGACTACTAGTCAGACCTTGATCAAATTTAAAAAGAACAACATGGTAAGGACCAGCTTTCAAATAATAAAATAATTATCAAAATCAGCTCACAACGAAAGAAGTTATGAGGAAAAAAAAAGAAGTATAGTTGAATTAAAAACCTCCTCTTTTTTTGAAGTCGATCAAAAACATTAAATTTGGTGGCCTAGCAAATTGTTATTTTAAAAACAAAATTCATAAACGGTTTCGTTGTCTACTCAAAAAGTTCTTTTCAACGACATGCGACACCACTAGCATGAAAAAAAATTGTTTCTTATATGTATGGACTTCTATTCGCACGAAGCGTATCGTTAAGACTGGATGTCAATGGACTTTTTGTTTTAATTTTTGAACATTCGTCTTGTTTTTTACTACACCAATACTAAGATAACAATTAAAAACAATAAACACCTATTAAAGTGATAATTACTATATCATTGTTTACTAGAGACAACGCTGCCTTGTAGTCACATGAGAGCTGACTACTGTCTTACTTCGACCCCTTATCAGTGTGATAACCCTTGCCAATATCGTGGTACTATAAAATGCACTATCCAAGGTCCGAGTTCACCAACATGCAATTGTTTGTAGGACAAACTAGACCAACACAATTTGAATGAAGTTCTGAATCGAAATGTGAGACGCTGTTTCATTTTTTTTTTATTTCATGACCATGGATGCATAGTCCTTCAGTCGAAATATTAAACAAATATTAACAATTTCTATTCTTCATAATAAAAGTCTTAGTCACAAGTCACAGTCAAAGTCAAGTAGTCAGTCATAGTCAAGTCATGTCCTAGTAAAGTGGTAGAAACTTTACTAGAACTTCTATTGGAGTTCTGGAGCGAAGGCGAAAATCACGTTTTTCAACTTTGTATGACTTGCCTACACTTATGCACATTTACTAAGTATTAACGGTTAATAATCCACCATTATAGATGATCAAACGAACTTCTAAAGTGAAGTTCGATCACTATTATATGAGTCACTTCATTCGAAGATATACTTAGTTTATTATTAACAGGTAGTCCTTTAAATCTACAAGGCAGTTCGCGCATTTAAAAAGTCTTTTGATTCTGGAATCAATTGCATTTTTTTTTTTTTTTTGCGGGTATTTCTCCCTTCCTCGTCACCTGACGGGGCGCTCGACTTCATTCCTTCAGAGAGGAAATTACAATTTACGTGGGTTCGGGAATGGTACTCTTACTCTGGGAGGGTGATTTTATATCTTCGAATGAAGTGACTCATATAATAGTGATCGAACTTCACTTTAGAAGTTCGTTTGATCATCTATTAATATTTCGTCACTTCATTCTTCAGATATACTTAGTTTATTATTAACAGGTAGATGTTTAGAGTAAGTACCTTTTAATTACGTTTAATAAAAGTTTCATTTATAAAATCAAATAAATTTTAATTTCCATAAAGCAAAATAAACAAATTAAACATGAATTATCTTAATTATTTTAACTAGCTTAAAACAAAAAGTAAATTCTAAATTATATAATCGATTTTAAATTATACAGAAAGTCTCTTATTATTTATTAATCGATTACAACTTAACTTCGCTTTCATTAACTAACGAACAAACTGATTTAGCGAAGATTCCTTCATCTAGTATCGGACGATTGTAAAACCTAGCGAAGGTTTGAGATGTATTTGACCATCCAGCCGTCTTTCTAATGACATCAATAGAAACCCCGGCGGAGGCCGCTGCCGACGTGGAAGCGTGTCTAGTGCTATGGGCGCTAAACACACTCACGTCGACCCCGCCCTCCGCCAAGGTCTGTTTTATCCACCTGCTAATGGACTGGGATGAGGCTTTGGTATGTGGTTTCTTGAATGTGAGTAAAAGATTATCGACATTATTAGGCCTTATGGTTGAAGTCATAAATAGGTAATCATCCAACGTTAAGGCTGGGCAAATATTGGGCTTCTCTCTAAAATATGGTAGGATTAGCAACGGTTGATCTCTACCAGCAGCAGAAGTTTTGATAAGATCTGTAATATGAATTTGCAATGAGTCAATGCATCTATTTAGGTTTGACACTTTAATAAGAGATAGAGTTTGAACTCTGTGAGCAGTGCAGATGGCCAGTAAAACACAAAGCTTTTTGGTTAATTTTTCTAGTGTTAAGCTTCTGTTTGGGAACCAATTGGCAACTAGGTTTAGTACTATTTGAGGGTCCCAAGTACCAATATATTTTGGAATAGAGGGCTTCTGTTTGTAAATGCCTTTTAACAACCGCTTAATACTATCATCTGATCCTATATTACCACCCAGAAGCAATGAAAGTGCTGATCTGTGAGTATTTAACGTTTCATAGGATCCACCTCTATTGAACTGTTCTGCCAAGAAAGTCAATACATCGGCTAGTCGAGGAGTGAATCTATTAATGGCATGTGTATCACAAAACTGCCACCAAAGTTTGTATGTTGTGTTGTACTGCTTTAAGGTACTATTTGTGACTGAGGATAACATCAAGTCCAGCGCTACTGATGGGATGTCTCGTCGTGTGAAAGCAATCCTGAGAGCTTCGCGGCTCCCAGGGTAAGGCTCCTGTGTAATGGGTGTTGTGATCTGTAGATGGATTGCAAAAGATCTCTATTAGGTTTGAAAAACATAATTTCAGAAACTAATAACTTCTTGAGAAGTGGAAACCAAGGTTGACCAGTCCAATAAGGGAAAACTAGGATACCTGTAGCTTTATCACTTATTATTTTCCTTATGCATTTCAGTACGAGTGAAAATGGCGGAAAGGCGTAAAAACGACGAAAGCGCCAGTTGATTGTGAACGCGTCTACCGTTAAAGCGTCTGGATCTCGTTTCCAGGAAATATAAACTTCACATTTGGCATTGGTGCGAGAAGCAAAAAGGTCTATATCTGGTTGGCCCAGTTTGTGAACTATCATTTGGAAAGCCCAAGGTGATAGTTTCCATTCTGTATCAACATTAATTTTGCGAGATTCTTCGTCCGCTTCGATATTTTCTTTTGTATTGATATATGATGCAAAAAGCCATATATTTCGCTTCTCACACCATTGCCAGATTGTCTTAGCCAGATCGTTGAGATGTGGGAATTGAATCCCACCCTTGCGGTTTATATAGCTTATAGCCGTTGTATTATCGACGCGCAGTAAGATAGCACAGTTCGAGACTTTGCTAGCAAAACATTTTAGGCCCATTAATGTGGCCAAAAGCTCTAAGAAATTTATATGAAAGGAGAGTTCTACTTCCTTCCATCCGCCATTTACACGTTTACCATTACAGTACGCCCCCCAGCCCGTTCTAGAGGCGTCTGTAAATATTTCTAAAGCAAATTCTTCATCTGGTCTCATAGAGTTAGAGGTTGAAAAGATAATTTGTTTCCACCATAACAAGTCAGGTAAAATTATCTCGGACATTTTGATTTTAGTGTCAAAATTTCCATCCCTTTGAAGGGCCAAAAATTTTTGACGCTCTAGCGTCTTAGTGTAGAGCCAGCCATACTTTACTGCTGGGCATGCTGCAACTAGTACCCCGATTATTCGTGAGAGTTCCCTGATTGTACAAGTAGGTAGTAAACACAACTTATCTACTAGCTTCACAATATTACATCTTTTGTCCAAAGGCAGAGACAACGACAAATCGGCAGAATTAAGTACAAAGCCTAGAAATTTACATGTACTTTTAGGCGTCAATACACTTTTTTCGAAATTTATTATGAAACCTAGACATTTCAGTATTTCAATAGTTTTAATTACGTTGGCATGACATTCATTATATGAGTCTCCGATACATAAGATGTCATCAAGGTAAATTACCGATTTGTAATTTCTCTGCCTTAGGTAGCTTATAACTTCTCTCATAACTTTTGTGAATACTCTTGGGGCTGCACACAAACCATAGGGAAGAGCGTTAAATTGGTATACAACATCATTGAAAATAAAGCGTAAATATTTTTTATGTGGCTCACAAATTGGGACTAAGAAATAGGCTTCTTTGAGGTCTATTGTGGCTAGAAAACCGTCCTTAGGTATCAATTTAGCGGCGGTCCTATGGTCCTCCATCTTGAAGTGTGATTTCTGAATGAATTTATTGAGGGGTTTTAAATTTAATATAAAACGCTTTCCCCCATTTGGTTTTGAGGTCAAAAAAATGCTCGAAATGAAATCTCCATGAGAGCGATCACAAACGGAAATTGCCCCTAAGTCGATTAAATTATTAATCGCTACTACCATATCGGCCTCCTCGTGACAAGACAGTCTATTAGTGGGCAAACTATCTTGTCTAACACTACGGTTAAATGGGATGGAGTAACCGTCCTGAATCCAATTAAGTACTAGCTGATTATCAGTTACTTTAAGCCAACAGTTATAGAAATGTCGGATTCGACCGGCATGTACCTCTATTGTTGCGGTGCTGGAGCACGTGGTTTGTTGTGGTTCTGGGTCTGCGCTGAATTTTTTGTTGCTGACGTTGGGGGTCCCTTGCGGCCAGCTGGGGTTGTCTTCTTGAAACCACCTCGCCCCCCCCTGTTCGATGAGTACCGAGGAGGGCCGGTCCAGTTTCCCTGCATCCGAGGGCGACTGGTCGAAGGTTGGGCTGCGATCGCAGGCGTTTTTGCAGGTGCAGGCTTCTTTATCTGCATGCTCTGCTTTTCTATTGCTTTTGAAGCTTTGATTTTATCAGAAAGCTTCTGTCCGAACAGAGTTTCGTCTCTCTCTACGTCCTGGATCACATTAAGGAACGCTTTATCAAGACCCGGAGTCATAAACTTCTTTCTTACTTCAGTCTCGACCGAGTGCAGGTCGCAAAGGAGGCGGCAACTGTCGCTTAAAGACTTGATGGCCTTGACCTTGTCGGTATCATTACCGATAAGCAACGAGAGGCCTCTGTTAAGGGCAGTTATACCTAGGCCTAACTGCTGTTGAGCGGTCTCCACGCGCTTGTCTTTAGTCCTCGTGACATCCGAGATTGTAGCTGCAATTTCAGGGTTGAGCTTAGGAGCTTGCAAGAGGGCGCAGTTCTCCGGTATCAGATATTCCTTTAATAGTTTCTCTTTGGCTTCTTTATCCAGCCCTTTTCGGAGTATCGGAAGCCACAAACGTGCCAAGTTGTCGTGAATGTTTTCTCCAAACTTGGGTGTGTCTTCTTTGACCTCACCAAGAGCTAGCAGAATATCCGGGTCTAAATCCGGTATCGGAGCTGCTTCCGGTGCAGTATCCTCTTGTGCAAACTCAGGAGCATCCAGGGTAGTTGACGATTCGTCGACATCACCAAGAGCTTGCGACTCGTTATCTAAAAAACCAAAAGAAAAACGAGGCTTTTATTACCGACTAAAACATTTTTCCCGAGATGAGGGTAGATTGCATTGAAATAAGTTTGAAAAAATTTCATGAGCAATATCTCATTAGGCGTGTACATTATCTAACTTTAGATATAATTTGACCAAGTGTTGTCCCACGGACAACCTCCAGGCAAAGAACTAGTGAAAAATAATCGGTATCAAAAAACTAATACTGGAACGAATTTTATCTAAAGATGGCTTTGTGATAACCCACGGTTACCCTCTAAGCAAAGAATTACCACCGTGTTAACCCTCGGTTAACCTCCAGGTTTCGTTTTAATTGTAAGTATCTAATTATTGTAATGATTGCTTTGTGATAACCCGCGGTTAACCTCTAAGCATAAAACTACCATCGTGTTGACCCACGGTCAACCTCCAGGTAAAATGTGTTGACACTTACTTTTTTAATCATCAAAGTAATTAAAAACAATTTACTAACCTGAGTGTTCATCTGATGACGAATCCGACGAATCCATGATGATTCGTTTACGCCTTTTCTTCACTTTTTCCTGGAGTCTTTTTATTTTGGCACTATATCTTTCCATCTGTTTTTCGTAATTTCTTTTAGGCATTTTTTTTTTTTATCTAATTATTTGAAGAGCGAGCAGTATACGTGCGCACTCTGCCTCGCGCGAAAAAAGAATGAAGTCGAGCGCCCCGTCAGGTGACGAGGAAGGGAGAAATACCCGCAAAAAAAAAAAAAAAAAAATGCAATTGATTCCAGAATCAAAAGACTTTTTAAATGCGCGAACTGCCTTGTAGGTTTAAAGGACTACCTGTTAATAATAAACTAAGTATATCTGAAGAATGAAGTGACGAAATATTAATTACACATTAACACTCGAAGAATCACAGGTTTTGGAAAATTATACAAAATCAACAACGCCATTTTTTCACGTTCGCGGCAAAACTCCGCTGTTTCGTGACGCGAGGTAATTGCCATCCCTCGATCATAATATAATTAAACGCAAGCAAAGCTTAAAAAAACCGACTTCACCGCTTTATCTTCGGAACTTTGATCAGATTAGATGTACTAAACACGCATTATTGACGATATTTCAAGAACTACTAATCGGATCTTGATCAAATTTAAATAATGAAAATGCAACATCTTTCAAACAAAAAAAACATTTCAAAATCGGTTCACGTGGAACGAAGTTATGAGAAAACACACACAAAAAAAATACAGTCGACTTGAGTACCTATTGAAAATATAATAATAAATAAAAAATATACCTATATACTTACATACCTAGATAAAACATAATACGTTTTTTGTAATACATACTATAAGTAAAATAAAATAAATTTTGTTTATATATTTTTAAATGTAAAATCTTTCAAACAAAAAAAAACATTTCAAAATCGGTTCACGTGGAACGAAGTTATGAGAAAACAAACACAAAAAAAAATACAGTCGACTTGAGTACCTATTGAAAACATAATAATAAATAAAAAATATACCTGTGAGTGTGAAAGCGTTTATGTTATGTTTATGTTATATACTTACATACCTAGATAAAACATAATACGTTTTTTGTAATACATACTATAAGTAAAATAAAATAAATTTTGTTCATATATTTTTAAATGTAGGTAAAAGTTTGTTTAACGGTTAAATACGGCTTGAACATGTACCTATAGGTAAGTCTAAAATAGTTTATTATTTGATTGTGGGTATCGTTAGCTTTTTAGTACTAAAAATACGATACCTATCATATACGCAATAAAATGAACTGCAAAAATTGTAATGCTCTAAAATAGATTCAGTTGACGCAGGGTCAAAGTTCGGACCGTAAAACTGTTTTAATATTATCAATGTTAAACTATTAGTAATTAATTTTAAAAAAGAAAGGGAATCAAACAAAGATTACTCCAGAGAAGTCCCAGAATGCTTGTTGTTTACACAAAAGCAGTCAAAATTATTTTTTCCCTACAATTTTTCTTTACTTTTGGTTCACTTTCACTCATCATGATGTAAAAATAAAAGTATAGACACTACGTACTATGGCATCGTCAAATTTTGGGACACGCTGTATATATCACTAGAGTATGACCAATGTATCATCAATCACACTATTGTATATATATATACATTACACACATACAGCAGTACCTAAATGGCGCCACTTTTCAATCAGTCATGTTCCATGGCTTCCGCGATTTGCCCACGCCGTCAATGTCATGTCCAAGTAACTTAACAGATCCCTGGGTGGTTTACATTATGATAAGGTATGTGAATAGAGCTTGATAAGGAAGATTTGCGCGTTTTCAAGGTTCGAGAGTGTACCGTATAGTTTGGCAACTGTGTTGCTGTTGTTATGACCCAACTGCCAAGGAAGGGTTATGTTTTTCGCGCGTATCTTGTATGTATATTTGTTGATTTCTTTATTACTTCGTATCTTCCAAACGGTTGGATGGATTTCAACAGTTAAGGTATCGTTATATTCGTCTTAAAAACCTATGTCTTTAAATAGGTATTCGGAAAAAAACTGGCGGATATTTAGCACGATGTTAATAAGGAAAAAAATTAACCCAAACCTCGAGTAGGGCATTAAAATAAAAGAAATTAAAATGGAATAAAATTAGGTTCATTTCTCGCAGTCGGGTTTGACGACTCAGTTGGCGCAGTGGACAGGTGTCCGCCCTCTGCGCCGTGGGTCCTGGGTTCGATTCCCGGCAGTAGCACAAATTCCAGCCCAAGAGATATTTGTGCTTCTGGTTCTGGGTGTAATGAGTGTATGTGATGTGAATGTTTCCGGCATCCACGATACAAGTCTTTGAACTTAGTGTGGGGCTGTGAGTGTGAATGCGTTTGTTTGTTTGTTTTTTTGTAAGTACAATAGTTTTATACTAGATTAAAACATCAAACAATAACTATAACTAGATATAAGTATGTACAAAACTTAATCTAATAGACCGCCGCGTTGTCAGTTAGCAAAGTACCCAACATTCTGGCAACTTTTCTGCTAATGTTAATTGCATCGCTGGATAAACAGTGACGATTTTATAAGAAAGATGTCGGTATTTCCACTTTATTTAGCTTTTTAGTACAAAATTAATGATGTTAATTTAATAAATATATATTATGGGCAACAAAGAGGCTCATGAACTTTTATTATAATAGGAAATATGTATGAGACTTAAATATATATCAAGAATTTTGTTTTTAATCTATATAGCTGTAGAATTACACTTGTAATATTAGTCGTTTTTAATTGCTTTTTTAAGACTATTATTTATATGTTTTATTTCGTCAATTGATTTGTCATCTTGCCAGTATCATTATTAAAATAAACATTTGGGATTATTTTACTATTGTTCATTTCTGATGACCATTTAGGATCTATAATGATTTTTGTTTTTTACCGACTTCCCAAAAAAGGAGGAGGTACTCAAGTCGACTGTTTTTTTTATGTGTGTTACCTCATAACTACTCTCGACGTGAGCCGATTTCGAATTTTTTTTTAGTTTGAAAGATGTTGCTTTCTAATTGGTCCCATTCAAATTTGATCAAGATCTGATCAGTAGTTCTTCAAATATCGTCAAGTACTTTGACGATGTTCTCGTTTACCCGACTTCAAAAGTTACCTCATAACTTCTTTTATTGTGAGCCGATTTTGATGATTCTTTTTTTATTTGAAAGCTGGTGCTTTTCATGTAGTCCCATTGAAATTTGATCAAGGTTTGATCTCTAGTTTTTGAGTTACAGTCAATAATGCGTGTTTATACATTAAATCTGATCAAGGTTCCGATGATAAAGCGGTGAAGTCGGTTTCTTTAAGCTTTGCTTGCTAAACGTAAGCAAAGCTTAAAATTATTTTAGATAACATTTTCACTTAAATTTTCAATACTTATAATAAATATGTGATAAAGTTGAATATAATCGCATAATAGATAATATTAACGAATAAGTGTAAATAATAGTTACTTTTAAACAGTCGGATTTTTTAATTTTTAGTGTATTGTCTTATTATCAAAGCATTTATGGTATTTTTCGTACATGCAGGAAGGACTCTTTTGCAGAGTCCTCCTGGGGCAGTACACCATAACCAGACATTCAACGGCCAAGTATTAGTGCAAACATACAGTATTCTAGATTAAAGAGCAATGTTTGAGCAGTGAAATTACAGGGCTTAAAGAGATTTATCATCTAATATGTCAGGGATGAACGCAGTGCATTGCCGCGCGGGAGCTGGTTTTTTTTTTTTTTTTCCACTATTATAGGTCACAATAGAGTGTTCCCTATTTTTGTTACAATCTAGCCAAGATTAGGCTAATAAGTAACTTACATTTGACTTATTCTGCTAGATTTAAAATATCCAAGAATGTGTCCATTAACACTTATCTTATTGTCTCTATTAAGGCGAAGACACTTGGTTCATGTGTTCTTTTTGAGCAGCACTTATAAAACACTACATTACACTAATACACTAACACTAAATAAGTTCAAACGGTTTTGTTTGACCTAAGTTTAAAACTTTAGGTGGCACTGAAAAGGCAGGCGTGACGCTTACCTTCAGGCGAGCGACTTGCTCGACTCGTCACTCAATTATCACACTTCAATAGGTAACTTTAAAAATAACTTTTGGGGGCTGAGTCACCCACGTCCGTAGGAGGATACCCCTTAAGTCTGACTCCCTACACGTGGTCCCCGGGTGGTGCTAATCAGGTGACATTTGAGAGGTGGTCGAGCATTTTGTGAGTTGCTCGCCTGGCTTGCTACCAAAGTAGCTTACCACCATCAAGTTGAAAGTCTGCCGCCAAGCCAAATATAGGCAATTGGCCCGTAGGTAGAAGTTTACATCAACTTTTATTATAATAAAATTAATGAAAAAAATAATAATATCAAAACTAAAAATATATTTTATTGATTTCAGGAACGATTCAGCCCCTTTCATCAAGAATGGGATTCCCACGGTCATCACGAAGTCGACCAAGATACATCCTGAGAAGCCTGACAAGTCCGGCAGAGGCAAGGCCTTTCGTCAGGTGTTGGCTTCCTTCGTGGCCAATCTTGGCACCATCAACACCGGCATGGCCTTTGGCTTCTCTGCGACCGCGCTGCCTCAGCTGAAGACTGCAGAATCTTTTATACATATCACGGAAAGTGAAGCTAGTTGGATTGGTAAGATACACGGAGAAAAAATTGGGAAAACATTTTGTTTTTTATTCATGATAGGCAAACTTTTGACCACCATCTCACGTAATGGTAAGCGATGATGTGGTCGACGATGGAGCAAGCTTGCCTAGAAGATACGTATTCACTTGAAGACTTGACGACTTGAAGACTCCCATATTGTACTCATCAGGAAACACCGACTCGGGTAAGGAGTTCCATTACTTTGTGGTTCGCACAATGAATGTGGAAGCAAAATGCTTTGTGCGTATTTGTGGAATGTCCACCATATTGCGGTGTCGCTTAGCAGTTTATCTGCTTGTCCGATTATAGAACGGGGATGGGGGAACTAGATCGTGCAGTTCTTTGGCACACCCTCCGAAATGTATCCGATAAAAAACCGAGAGACTTTCAACCATGCGCTGATGACCTGAAGACAAGCTCTGAAACTTTGCATTAGTCAGCTTCTCGCTACTTATGAGTCTCTCGGCTCTACGCTCAAATAGACCACTAGAGTCTTCAAGTCAAGAGTGAACAGGTATCTTCTAGATAAACGCGAAACTACAGTTAAGTATAGAAACAGAAGAAAGTAACGAGACCGAAATAGAAAGTGATAAGTTTGTTCGTACCTAAAACCCATGTTGTATTCCATCAAAATATAGCAGGTGCCATCAACAAATCCGAATATATCGAAATCGCAATAAACTTGCTTTATGATAACAAATACCTTGTTGATTTTATATGTCTGAGTGAAACATTTATTAGAGAAGGAGATGAAGATAACATGATTTTAAAATCATTTAAATTAGTAAGTAGCTATTCTAGGAAAGACCAGAGACGGGGTGGTGTATGCATATTAATAAAATCGCATATAGAATACGAAAATATAAAATGGCTAGGTAATATAGCAATGGAAAAACATTTTGAAATTTGTGGTATTAAACTCAAAGATTATAAAGTAAACCTTTTCTGTTTGTACAGAACACCAAACTCAGATATAAGTGTATTTTTTAGAAAATTACAACTACTACTAGAGAAAGTGCAATCAAGTACAAGTAAATATAATAATATAATTTGCGAAGACTTTAACATAGATGTCTTAAAAATAAATAAACCTATGGAAGAGTTCACAAGTATTTTATACAATTATGGCATGAAGATACACATCGATAAACCCACTAGACAAAACACTTGCATTGATAATGTGTTAAGTGACATTAAAGACGCCACGTACATGAACTGGGTCTATCTGATCACAATACAGGCCAAACTTTGTTAATAAAAATAAAAACAAAACTGCAGGGCTGAAACTGGACAAAAAACACTGGTTTATATGTATATAGAAGAGACGTCTCTTCGATGAAAATTTCATCATCTTCATTCTTTTATTCTTTCATCACTTCATCTTCGATGATCGTTCTGTGATGAAAATTTTAAAAAGTTCAACTATTACCTAAGCAAACTATCGTTTACTGAGGTTTATTTGGAAACTGATGCTAACAAAGCATTTTCGATTTTGCACGATGAAATTTGTCTATTTTTGAAACTTTGCTTTCCTCTAATAAAAACTAAGATGAATCGAAACTCTACACATCCAAAATGGGTCACGAAGGGTCTTAAAAAATCGTTTATAGTTAAAAGAAAACTGCAGTATACATATCATAAATATAAAAATTGTAAAGATAAGCATAAGTATAAATTATACAGTAGAATTTTGAAAAAATGCGTAGTGACTATGCAAAAGGAGAACAATAAAAAATTTATAGAAAAGGCTGAAAATAAATGTAAAGCTACTTGGACATTAATTAATAGCAGATTAAAACATGGAATGAATAATAATGACATAGATCATATTTTAGACAGGGATACAATTTTAAGAAATGGTAATGACAAGATATTTTAATAGTTTTTTTATAAATATTGCGAAACCAGTCATTCCGCAACAATCAAATAACAAAATTCTAACTAAGCATTGCTTAGTAAATTCTATATTTCTGGAACCAGTCACATGTACTGAAATTCATAAAACAATCTTAGAATTACGAAATACAAATTCAGCCGGTTATGACGATATTACAACAAAGATGTTAAAACAAAATGTAAGTGCTCTTGTAGAACCACTGACATACTTAATAAATTTATCATTAGAACACGGTATATTTCCTGATGCGCTGAAATTTTCAATAGTAAAACCAATTTTCAAAAAAGACCCTAAATATGAAACAGGTAACTATAGACCGATCACTTTAGTGCCTGTATTGTCAAAACTGTTTGAAAAGGTAATAAGCACAAGATTGATGAAATTCTTGGAAAAAATAAAATAATAAGTCTGCAACAAAACGGTTTTATTAAGAAAAGGTCGACAACATTAGCATGTTTTAAACTAGTGAAACAAATCATGGATGCTCTTAACAACAAGGAAATCCCGATAGCTGTTTTTTTAGACTTGAGCAAGGCTTTCGATATGATATGTCACGATAATCTATTACACAAGATGGAACAATATGGCATCAGGGGAACTGCATACAAATGGTTTGAAAGCTACCTCAAGGGTCAACAACAATGCACTGAAATAAGCAAAATGAATCATAACACAAACACACGAGATACTTTTCGATCATCGTATTTAACTAATCAATATGGCGTGCCTCAAGGAAGTGTACTTGGCCCGATTTTATTCATAATATATATAAATGAACTTCCTGACTCTACAAACCAATATACTGTCTTATTTGCGGATGACACTACAATATTAACGAGAGAAAATACTGTTGATAAAGCTGAAACTGTTACATGTAAAGCACTAAGAGACGTAATTAACTGGTTGGATAAAAATAACTTGAAAATAAACACAGACAAAACAAAATATATTAAATACTCGACATACAAAAATAATACACTGAACAATACAAACATGGTTATAACGTTTAATAATATTGAAATAGATATGGTACAGGACAAACATTTTTTAGGAATAGTTATTGACAAATTTTATAATTGGAAACACAAATTGACAATGTATATAAGAAAATAAATAAATTTGTGTTTGCATTACGTTAAATAAAAACATTGACAAATATTAAAACTGCGATCCTTGTTTATCACAGTCATGTCATATCAACCCTGAGATATGGTATAATTATATGGGGAAATTCAACAGAATGGCACAGAGCATTCATAGCTCAGAAAAAATGTTTAAGATCTATTTTTAATTTAAAACGTACAGATTCTTGTAGACCAATATTTAAACAACATAAACTTTTAACATTTTCGTCTTTATACATATTCGAAATTAGCAAATTTGTAAGATGTAACTACTCACTTTTTGAAAAGGACGTAAACGTTGCTTTTAAAAGAAAAATTGTACAAAAGCCTCTGTTGGTACCACGAAATAGGCTTGAAATATGTGATATTAATTGTTATACTATGGCTATTAGAATCTATAATAAATTACCTAAACAATTTGGCGAAATGCACGATTTAGAATTTGATAAAAATCTTTACGATTGGCTAGTGGACAGAAGCTTTTATTCACTAAGTGATTATTTTAAGTATAAATGACATGAAAGTATATTTTAATTTATGAACTTAATACTTGTTCTATTATATTATCGTATTGATTTATTATCTTATTGACATTTATAATTGAATTCTTATCTGACATCTTATGGTAAATTTTAATTGTTTGTAGGTATATAAATTCCTCAACTAAATTGTAAACATTTGCACGACCTAAATAGCTGTCGAATATAGTGATACCCAACTTATAGAACACCTGCATGTAAAACCTACCTATATTCTAGCAAATAAAGATTTCATTTCATTTTATTTCATTTCCATTTCATTTCATTTCCATTTCCATTTCCATTTCATTTCCATTTCATTTCCATTTCATTTCCATTTCATTTCCATTTCATTTCCATTTCATTTCCATTTCATTTCCATTTCATTTCCATTTCATTTCCATTTCATTTCCATTTCATTTCCATTTCATTTCCATTTCATTTCCATTTCATTTCCATTTCATTTCCATTTCATTTCCATTTCATTTCCATTTCATTTCCATTTCATTTCCATTTCATTTCCATTTCATTTCCATTTCATTTCCATTTCATTTTCATTTCATTTCCATTTCATTTCCATTTCATTTCCATTTCATTTCCATTTCATTTCCATTTCATTTCCATTTCATTTCCATTTCATTTCCATTTCATTTCCATTTCATTTCCATTTCATTTCCATTTCATTTCCATTTCATTTCATTTCCATTTCATTTCCATTTCATTTCCAAAGTCACTGTTTTTAGACCTATTTTGTCCCGGGGTCTATCTCAAAAACGGCTTCACACTGAACGCTGAAAGTTACGTATAATTGAACAACAAATACAGTGCATGAGTGTAGGCAAATCATAAAATGTTGAACTTAAAGTTTCTACCGCTTTACTAGGGCGTTACTTGACTATGACTGGACCATGACTCCCTTAATTGACTTTGACTGTGAGTAGTGACTAGGACTGAGATACGTCTTTAACTTGAAAGGTTTAAGAAGCTTCAATTAAAAAAAAATGCTTGTCACTGACGAAATGGAAGGGCGGACGGACAAAAAGCTGGAGCGACTGGCATAGAAGTAATTAATCTAACTAATCTAATAACTTTAAACGAGCAATTGATTAATTCCGAAAGTTTGTGTGTATGTTCTTTACGCTATAACGGCTGAACGGATTTGGATGAAATTAGGAATGTACATAGATTATACCTAGGATTAACACATGGGCTACTTTTTAACTTGATAAAAGCGGGCGAAGACGCGGGCACGGCTAGTGTATATATATAATCTGAATCTCGGAAACGGCTCCAACGATTTTCATGAAATTTAGTATGCAGGTGGTTTTGGGGGCGATAAATCGATCCAGCTAGGTTTCATTTTTGGACCCGTCGTTGATAACTAAAAAAACCGAGCATAGCATAGCATCGGTCAAACAGGTACTGTTTATATTAATCTTACTAATCATAATTTATTCTTTGCTACCACTGAGCTGTCATTGCCATATTCAGGTTTATTTAGTAAATAAGTACCTTGTAGTTTTAATACCTATTAAATTTCAACTGATGATATTTAAGCACTGCTTTAAACAGGTTTAAATATTTAAAATTCAACTCGCGAGCTTGCAAATTCAATATTCACTATGCGTAGATGTAAGAAAACCTTCGATTAGATAAGTATGTTTGTCTAGATTACCTAGATTCTGAAGAAGGGCACACAGGCGACTGGGACCTTTTGGTACTTGGAACGGCATTTTTTTTATCTCGTTGGCTTAGTTGTGTTCGATTTCCGGTGGGAACACTAGTTTTCTCCCCAAGGAAAATTGTGTTTCTGGTTTTGGGTGTGATTGTATGTGTGATGTGTTTCCGGCGCTCACGACATGAGTGATCGAACTTAGTGTGGGGATGTGAGTGAAAGCGTTTATGTTTATGTTATGTAATAACGCGTCTAGGACTACAAGAAGTAAATTGTACAGTAGAGTCGCCATAAATATCCAAAAGCAATATATTAATAATTACAATTATATGTAGTTCTTTTGTACATATCGTAACTCGAAAAGTCGAGATTTTTGATAGTGCATCTCTGCATCGGCCGTGGTCACGAAGGGTTTTTTAATGTCATTTTGGCAAGCTCTTGACCACTACCACAGCTGATGGAAATTGTGGATGCGGTTACTTTTTACCTGAATAGAAGCGTTTTGTTTAATAAAAAAAAACATAAGATCTATAAATTTCGATGTTGGCGGTTCGGGAGATTTTTAACGCAGTGAGAATTGCACAAAACAAAACATAATTAAACGCAAGCAAAGCCTAAAAAACCAACTTCACCGTTTAATCTTCGGAACCTTGATCAAATTCAATGTATTAAACACGCATTATTGATCACAACTCAGAACGACAGTCGAACGAGAGACGATACAGTCGAATTGAGTACTACATCCATTTTTGTGAAGTCGGTAGAAAAATAAATGTGATTTGCATTTGATTTGATTTTTTTTCTTTTATTTCTAAATGTTATGAATGTTCTAACTAACTTCGTCAGAGCAGCGCAAACGGCGAAAATATGGAAACCTTGGCAGTGGTTACATATTTGAGCCGTTTGGTGTTGAGACACTGGGTCCGTGGGGACCGGGAGCTCATTCTATTTTCAAAATTCTATCAGAGCGACTGGTTGAAGCGACGCGTGGTCAAAATGCTGCCACTTATTTGGCTCAACGTATTAGCATTGCAATTCAGAGAGGCAATGCCGCCAGCATGATGGGAACGCTACCCACTGGTAGTGGGCTTGAGCACTTGAGTTACCTATAAGCTTGATGTCTTGTAGGTAACTTAGTTCTTTGTTGTACATAGTCTTAGTTTAGTTTTAGGAAATATAGGCAGTTGGCCCGTAGCTATATATTTCTGAGAAGGACTCATATATCATATCATACTGATTCCGACGAATATTTTTGTTTATCAGAATTAATTATGATTGCCGAGTAAAATGGTTACAAAAACACGCGTTTTAGGAGAAAATCTAGTATCAACCCTTTAACTGATGGGGTGGTCGAGGGTGGTCAACACGTTAATCCTAGAACATGATAGGCGCTTAATCATTGTCTCTATTTTATCCAAATGTTCAGTGAAGATAACCAACACGAAACATTGCGTTTTCAATGATTCGTGCCTGTTTCTTTGTTGAACAAATTATGTTAATTAATAGTTATTGTTACTTCATGGCTATTTCAATGATTATTAATTAGCGGTACTTAATAAAATAATATAGGAATGTTCATTGAATATTAATAAGCTTTATCCATTAACTTGGATGCAGTATTACAAGCAGCATAAATATATGTAATTAATGTTTCGGTTGGTAGCTTGGTACTAAAAGTGTAGAATTGTAGGTAGAGATTGTCTAAGCTGAAATGACGCGCCCCACCATAGAGCTCCATAGAGCGAGCGTGGTCGGATTTATCACCCGACTAGTCGACCGTGTTGTACACGTGCAGATCCATTGTTCACTGAACAATCGACGCTCCCATACAGATGAAGTGTCGTGTGTATTTTTTTTTTAAGAACCCGTATACATTTTTATGTCTGTCTCGCCACCACAATTCATTCATTTTGAGAAATAAAAATTATGGAGCGAGTTATGGAAAATGTTGTCAATAACTTTACTAAATAATTATGTAACGGATACTTTAAATTAATTTTCGTTTAAATACCTATTAATTAGACGAAGAAAGAGTGAAAAAAATATAAAATAATTTGACATCGATTTCTCCGCCAATCGAAAAGCTAAGAAAACGAATATCAGCTTATAAGATCCGTGATATTATTATTTATGGAATATATTGACAACATTTACAATAACTCACACCGTCAGTTTTATATCTCAAAATCAGTGAATCGTGCGAGCGAGAAAGACATAAAAATGTATACGGGTTCTTAACGCGCGATTTCAAAACCGAAAAGTGGTGTGTGCTTAATTAAATATATTTATGTACCAGTAGAAATATATGTTTTTCGAACTTTTATCATCTTTTCTTATGCCTGTCAGATCAGAAACCACCACAGCAACCTTAATATCATTCTGGTCATTTTTATCACGGTGCTTAATTTTCCAGAATTAAATTCTGATTTTTTTAAGAGACCTTGTATCAAAGAAATGCACGTGATTTTGGGTAGGGGGGAGAGGTAGTCTACAACCTCACCACGGTGATAACCATGGGGGGGGGGGGTTAAAAAGTTGCTAAAAAACATCATGTGATTAATGGACAACCCCTTTCTTTCTTTGCTTAACACTTTAATAAGTTGCATAACATTTTGCAGCTAGTCTCAGCGCGGCAGGTACGCCGATAGGCTGCATCCTCAGCGGGTACCTGATGGACAACATCGGCAGAAAGCTCACGCTCATCATCACAGAAGTTCCGCTCATCTTGGGGTGGCTGATGGTGGCATTCGCGCAAAACGTTGTTATGATATACATTGGTAAGTCTAAGGCTTGGTCCAGTCCTGAACTGCAGCGTTCGCCTTCGAAGCAGGGGTATCGGGTTCGATTCCCGGCGGGAACACAAGTTTTCTCTCCAATTGGAATTTGTGGTTCTGGTTGTGATTGTGTGTGTCATGTAAATGTTTCCTGGGTGCCGGAAGTAATCGAACTTAGTGTGGGGCTGTGAGTCTGAAACTGTGAGTGTGAAACTGTGAGTGTGAAACTGTGAGTGTGAAAGTCTGCCTTTTAAGCAGTAGGTGTCGGATTCGATTTCCGGTGGAGATACAAGTTTTCTTCTAAAATAAAATTTGTGTTTCTGATTTTAGATGTGATTGAGTATGATGTGAAGGTTTCCGGCATCTACAACACAAGTTTTAGAACTGGTGCATGTGAGCTTGTAAGCGTTTATGTATTTTTTTAACTAGGCAAACATTTGACCACTATCTCACCTGTTGTTAAGTGACTATACGGTCGAAGTTGGAGCACGCTCGCCTAGAAAATACCTATTCACTCTCGACTTTAAGACACCAAGATTGTACTTATCTGGGAACACAGAATCAGGCAAAGATTTCCACTCCTATGCTCTGCAAATAATGATCGTGGAAGCAAAACGCTTCCTGTTTTATAAAACCCAAAAACCTTTAAAATATAACTAATTTAAATGACCTGAAATGGAACTGCTTCTCAAGAATAGCTGCTGATGTTTGAGACAGGCGTGTCGTTTACCAACTAGCTTACCGATCCTTTTAATCCTTTTTTTATCCGACATAAAAAAAAGAGGACGTTCTCAATTCAACTGTATTTTTTACGTGTTACCTCAGAACTTTTTTTTACTCTTTTTTTTTACTACGAGTACCGATTTCGATCATTTTTTTTTATGTGAAAGCTGCTATTGTGATACCATTTAAATTTTATCACGGTCATACCAGTATTTTGAGTTATCCTTAAAAATGCTTATTTAATTCTTTTATTCTAATGAACGCTTCCGAAGATATACGAAGTCAGTTTTTAAGTATATCTGTTTTAATTATTTATTACTAATTTCAGGTAGGTTACTAATAGGGTTCGGATCGGGTATGGTGGGTGCTCCAGCGAGGGTTTACACCTGCGAAGTGTCACAGCCTCACCTGCGAGGAATGCTTGGGGCGCTTGCATCAGTCGGAGTCTCTACTGGAGTACTTATACAGGTAAGTGAAGCGGTAATGAAGCAGAAGGAGGCCGCGAAGCGAGCCAGAGGGATCGATCTCCAACCTGACCCGCTCCGGCGCAGACGGAAGGGTGGAGGAGGCGGTTTGTCCACGAGTGGTCAAACGTTTGCCTATCTTGGAAAGTGACGATGAGGCCGAAGATGTACTATGCCTGGCTAGAAAATACCTATTCACTTTAGACTTGAAGTCTCCCAGATTATACCGTTCTGGGTATAAAGACTCGGGCAATGATTTTCACTCCTTCGCTGTACGGATGATGAACGTAGAACCGAAACGCTTCGAGCGAACTTCAGGTATGTCAACAATAAATGGGTGACGTTTGACCCTAAGTCGATATAGGCTCTTCTTTAGTAACGCAAGTAAAACCATGGGACATAGTTGTTCAGCAGGAAGGCGCCTAATTTTTTTTTATGCTCGATAGGCAATCATTTGACCACTTTCTCACCTGATGGAAAGTAAAGATGCGGCCGAAGATGTAGCATGCTTGCCTAGAAGATACCCATTCACTTTTGACCAGAAGACTCCCAGATTGTACCGTTCGGGAAACAAAGACTATCCTTATCCTTGAGAGCCTGCGTATTCCAGGTCTAGTGTGTTTACCAGCTTCGATCACATCGTCACTTACCATCAGGTGAGATAGTGGTCTAACACTAGCCTGTCACAAATAATAATAAAAAAAAAGACAAATAATTTGCCCGTCGATATTAAATAAATGTTAGTAATAAACAATACATATGTAACTAGTAACGTAAACTTTTCATATTATAATATATGCTAATGAAATCTAACTATAAATAAGCTGAAAACAACTGACGTAAATGTACGTACCTTTGACATCCATGTTAATTGACAAGTTTCAGTCAAACATAGTAATAACACAGCTATAAGTAGGTACACGTCATCGAAATAGTAATATGTATAATTAAATTAAATTAAAGCTTAAAAAAGCCGACTTCGACGCAGATGTACATAACACGCATTGTTGAAGATATTTCAAGAATAATATTTTGATCAGATCTTGATCAAATTTAAATGGGACCAATTGGAAAACAACATATATCAAACAAAAAAAAAATCTAAATCGGTTCACGTGGAACGAAGATATGAGGTGACACATAAAAAAAATACAGTCGACTTGAGTACCACCTCCTTTTTTGTGAAGTCGGTAGAAAAACAATTTCGAATATGTAAAAATTCTGCCTTACTTCCATACAGAAACTGCTAGAATTCGAGCACGCTCTGTGACGCTAGCACATCTACAATTGTAATATATTGTTTGTATTGTATTGAAAATAACATAACGCTACGTAACTAACGAAACTATTTCTGAACAATTGACGAGTAATGCATGGTACATTAAAACATCTGAAACAATGACGTTTGTATTCAATGATACTTTTGACACTCATAAATTAGTCTCGAGAATCTATAAATAATACATTTCGGCAATTGGTCAAACACGCACATCTTGCTGTTATTTTATATTAAAGGCAATTTGGTAGATGGTGAGAGTAAATAAAAACGTACTAAATGTTTCTAAAAATATCCGGAATATCTGGTATACATTAGTGAAGTGTTCAATATTTATTAAGAGCAGGCTGCGCATTTCTCAACTATATGGATCGATTGTGTACGTTAATAAATACTGTCGAAAATAATATTTCATTCATAAAAAAACATATATACCATTTTATATATATTTATTTATTTATTCAAATTAAATACACAGTTCTACAAATTAGTACATAAAACTTATGTTTAAACTAACAGCAAGTATCGGATTTTCATTTTTTTACTTATTCATTTCATAAGAAATAAACATAAACGCTTTCACACTTAGTTTGATGACTTGTATCGTAGGTGCCAGAAACATTCACATCACACACACAATCACAACTATATGAATATAATCACTATTTTACAACAAAAAAAATATATTCTACAAGTTTGGAAACAATAATATATAATTGTTATTATATGAAAATATTTTTATAATTTTATATCACAATAAATATTTGAAAATACGATCATGATTGAGCAATTTTAAAAGCAGCCATTTTGCATAGTGACTTCGACAATTTAATCACTGTCGAGGAAAGTTCACCAATCATACACACTAAAAATGTGTGAACTGACGTCACGAATCAGATTAGCCAATAGCGAGCGTTTTGCTATTTTGAATTTCCCATGCATTTTATCACATTTTGTTCAAAAAAAATCTTTTTTTCTAAACGTTTCAATAATAAAATAATGTTATATATCTAATTCTATAGCTATAAATATAAAAGAAATACTTTACCAACATTCAAATCTCATGTATTCTACCGATAGCATAATTTACATTTATTAACGCATATCCTAGCTATATATAATAGAAAAATATATTCTGTCGATAACACCATTTGAATATATCATTAACACTGCTACTTTAAACATAATACTTTATTCCCAAGTCACGGAGTATTATCAGCAATCGTGATGGGCGACATATGACACTTTTGTTGGTACAGATATAATTAGAACAGTTGGTAAACAAACACGAGACCTGAGATTTGCTTTTATAAGATCCACACGTGACTGACGTAACGGTGTCATATGATTTAGATTAAGTTAAATGTTTCGCGACGCGTTAGCAATTAGCTAAATAGATTTGTGCATATATTTATAACACTTTTGAGAGATAAGCGCTCACTGGCGCTGATATCCAATAAGGTTTGATTGATTTTTTTGTATGTATAGACGAATCTGTTTTAATTGCTGTGATAGTCTTCGGTTATTTCCGGCTCTGCAATATTTTGATCTTAATTGACGACAAGCAAAAGCTCCAAGCATTGACCAACGACATTGTAGGCCTGTATCTAGTATGCATCTAGTATTGACCAACGATAATTGTAGGCCTGTATTATCGCGTTAGCATTGACCAACGATATTTTAGGCCTGCATCTAGCATTGACCAACGATGATTGTAGGCCTGTATCTAATATGCATCTAGTATTGACCAACGATAATTGTAGGCCTGTAGTATCGCGTTAGCATTGACCAACGATATTATAGGCCTGCATCTAGTATGTATCTAGTATTGACCAACGATAATTGTAGGCCTGCATCAAGTATGCATTTAGCCTTGAACAACGATAATTGTATGCCTGTAGTATCGCGTTAGCATTGACCAACGATATTGTAGGCCTGTATCTAGTATGCATCTAGCATTGACTAACGATAATTTTAGGCCTGTAGCATCGCGTTAGCATACCACAGTTACTCCCGAGATCATGGCACTTGCAACAGTGTCGAAATCTCGGACACTGAAAACAAACGAAATATTATATGTTACATATCCCGTTACTGGCACAAACATTTATCTCGATAGCATTGACCAACGATATTTTGGGTGTATAGAAATAATACCGTCAGCATTGACAAGTTTTCGTTAAAAAAAAATCGCGTTCATTTCTATGCTTGATAGGCGAGCTTTTGACAGCTATCTCATCTGAAAGGACTAGTGATAATGCGGCCGAAATGTACCTATTCAGTCTTGACTTGAGGATTCCGATATTATACTGTTCTTGGGAAAAAAGATGCGGGCAATGAATTTCTCTTTTTTCGCCCCTGGGGATGAAGGGAAGGGGTAGGCATTTTCTCCCCACAAAAAAAGGCAGAGGTGTGGAGGAGGCGGTTCGCCGGCCTTCTATGTCCTCTTCTGTAGTGGTGTCACTGGTGGAGAGTCAGGGGGGTGGCCTTGGCGAGCAAGGTCTCCATGCACTCCATGGGCGCAGTGGCCCTGTTTGCATCCGGACCTACCGCCGGAGCAAGATAGTGATTGCAAGCGAGACCCTATCTAGCCCTACCTTGGGGAGATACTGCTCACGGAGGGATTTAAAGTGGGTTCGAGCCCCATAAGCCCCTTTCATTCACTCCTGGGAAGGAAAGGAAGTATAGGGAATTTTCCCTCGACAAAAAAAATTACAATAGTGCCCTACTCTAATCTAAGCGTATTATTTTTTATAAATTTTATAGTATCTTACTTCTTTCATCTTTTCAGTATGTAATTGGTAGTGCAACATCATGGAACATCTTAGCCGGCATCAGCGCTACCATCCCTATTGTCTCCTTACTTGGGATGCTCTTCCTCCCGGAAAGTCCAAACTATCTCCTCACCAGGGATAAGAAGGAAGGCGCTGAGAACTCCTTGGCTAAGCTAAGAGGATCCACGTGTGATTTGAACGAAGAGATCCAACGGATGATCGCTTTTAAGGAAAAAAATCATGTCGCACCGTAAGTATTATAATACTGTAGCCAGTTTATATTTTTTGCTGAACTAGGAATCATACGATTTAACCTTGTAATTTTTTTGCTTGATAAGCATGCATTCTACCACTATCTTACCTGATGGAAAGTGACGATGCTGACTAATCATCCACTAGTTTTGTCAGTATTGCCTGCGGAGCAGACTATTAAGTCTGATCGGTAAAATCACCGAACATTAAATACTCTTAACAAGCAATAGTTCGGCTGGTAATCTTAAATAAAACGGAAAAGTTAACTATAGTATAATCATATTAATAAAATAAACTTCTTGTTTTCAGGTTGAAAGGTCCCATGCAAATACTTAAAGCAATTCTCTCGCCGTCTGCTCTGAAGCCATTTGCAATTCTTGCTATTTACTTTTTCGTATACCAATGGTGTGGCGTTAATACTATAACATTTTACGCTGTTGAAGTTTTTGAGGTTGGTTTCAAAAGCAGAAAGAAAAACTTTAATTCCAAAACAAATATTTATTTCTTATCTTTTATAATTTCTTAGAATCTTTCTCATTTGTACTTGCACTAAAGCATTGTGAACATTAATGTATATTAATAGTTAGAATATGAATCAAAAAACATAATGGTCCAAAAACAGAACCCTGGGGCACTCCTACTCTAAGTTCTCAGGGAAGCAACACTAATATTAGCTTTTTGTTGATATGTTTCAGGCATCAGGAGCGATTAGTGACAAGTACGTGCTAACGATATCTATGGGCATTATTCGAGTGATATTCACTGTTGTGGGATGTATACTATGTCGAAGGTGTGGGCGAAGGCCACTTACTTTTATTTCATGTGAGTTAATACATAGTTATGTTTTACTCGGATATTTTTTTAAGTGTTTGATCAATCTTACCTGTTGCTAAGTGATGCCTTGTTCGAGGGTGATAAACGTGAACGTAGACCGAGAATATGGCTGGCTCATAAAGCACCCATGATTATTACATTTATGTATATTTGACCCTTACTTTTAATTTAAAAAATGCAAATAATTTCAACCCAGTGTATTAAAAAAAAACTTAATCTTGTATGGTAAGACTTGTAATGACAAGAATCCTAATCAAAAAGATATCCTATTTTACCTTTCTAAGAAAAAGTCGAAAAATGGTCAAAATAATTTGAATATCATAGATTATATTATCAAAGCGAAAATGTTATTAGCATCATCCTTCTTAACGGATAGGCGTGATTTATTGCAAAAATATACATCTACTCCGTTTACAACACTTCTATTTATCCTGATTCGTCATCATTATTATGACCGCGAGCGAAGTCACAAGGCAGAAAAAGTTATCAAATGAATAAGAATATTCACAAAAGAATTATCAAATCTTATTTAAGCATTTCCTTTTTTCAGCTATCGGCTGTGGTACTACAATGATAATCCTAGCGGTATACATGTACTACATCAAGATGTGGAAGGAAAATAACATACAACCGGTGCACTCCTGGATTCCTGTAGCCAGCATATACATCTTCATCATTTGTTGTACCCTCGGGTACCTCATCGTGCCATGGGTTATGATTGGAGAGGTTTATCCCACGCAGGTACTTCATACTTTTTATTGAAATTTAGCTCTGTTTAATAATTAATTATGACTCTTCAATGATATTACCAGTAATTTTAACAATAGTGCCGTCTTATGATTTAAAAATCATGCTTTAATGACGTTTTCATACTCTCAACCTCGTACTAAGTCTAAAGATTGTATTGCGGGTACTAGAAGCATTAACATCACACACAAATATTATGATACTCGGAACAAAAAACCCAAGTGTTTTCTTTTGGGAAATAATTTGCCCTGCTGTCGGTTGAACCCGATATCCACATCATATAAAGTAGACGCATAACTTATCGCGTTTGCGGGCAGATCACCCAGTCTCAGTCTTCTCAAATAAAAATACCATCGAGTGTTCTAAGTTCGGAAATAAACTCTAAGCGTTTCGCTTCTACGTTCATATCTGCGTCTTTGTTCTCCGAATGGTATAATCTGGGAGTCTTTAAATCAAGAGTGAATAGGTATCTTCTACTTCTTCCTTCCGGAGAGTAAAGGACCAAGACAGGATCCTCCAGGAAATCGAAGATTACTTCTGCGGCGGAACCAAAACGCTTAAAAGGAATTTCACGGCTGACACGTTACATCTTTGGCCGCATCATCTCTTTACATCAGCTAAGGGAATAAAGCTTTAAAAAAAATTTGCAAAACCTTTCTAAAATAGAAATATTTTCCCTTCTCCTCAGGTTCGTGGCATAATAGGCGGCATGACCACATGTGCAGCTCACCTCTCCGTGTTCTCCGTAGTGAAGACCTTCCCTTACCTCAAGGGTCTTCTCAACGATTACGGAGTCTTCGGCCTCTATGGGGCCATGTCTTTGTGTAGTAAGTATTTTATTATAATTGTAGTGTATTTAGCCTTTTGGTGACTGGGCTTCGGTCATGTAGCGGGTGTCTGGAATCGGTTTCTAACAAACTCTTCCACACGAAATTAGATGACTTCTGTCATGGGAAACAATCATATTACACACAAAATCACACCCAGAATAAGAAACACAAATTTCCCTTGGGGGAAAACTTGTTTCCACCGGGCATCGGACCCGGTACCCGCTGCTTAAAAGGCAATCGCTCATCCAGCTAAGCCAACGGGCTGTTCAAATGTATAGATTGTTACATAAACAGGATGCTTCACTCCAAATCATAACGTTTTGGTTATTTTCAGGTATAATATTCTTCTACTTCTTCCTTCCGGAGACTAAAGGCAGGACCCTCCAGGAAATCGAAGATTACTTCTGCGGCAGAACTAAAACGCTTAAAAAGAACTCCACAGATGAGACTGCTTGAACTGTGTAATATAGAAAAAGCAACTCTTTTGAAGTTGTTACAAGTTAGAGATATGCGTGACGTTGCCCAGTTTACTCGTACATGTGATATTATAAAGTGAATAATATTAAAAACAAATTAAAAAAGCGGTGCAATGGTATAAGAAAAAACACCTTTTTGTTTAGGATCTGGTTTTTTTGCTGTACTGCTTTTTAAATACGGATAAACACTTGAATATTTCTAATATATATATCAAAAAGGTAAAAACAATTTTGTTAAATGGGGGACTTGAACCTACGTCTTTTGATCTCCAGAAAATTCGTCTAGAATTGGTAATTATATGCCAAGGAGATCCAAAAGGGGTATTTAGAAAAAAAAAATTCAATTCATTACAAAGAAATCCTTTTACTTATAAGTGATCTCTCAAATACTATCATGATAAAATATGAAATACATCGCACAGAAAAGAAAATTATTTGTAACTATTACTAAATTGTTTGTTATGTAACATTTGTTATGTATCGTATTACTACTAAATGTAATTGTAATAATACGTATATAAACGGTTCCTATCTCAGGCCCCTACCACCATTCCACCCGCCAGAGAATGCACGTTATCCTTACACCCACAAACGGGTTAGTCTGGAATCATTCCAGCCCCGCATACGTGGGTTGGAATTGCTGATTTGCAGTTGGATCCGGAACGGGAAAAGAAATTAAAATCGAAACAAATAATAGAATATTGTAATTTGATTATGAAGGAAACTAACAAATACATAATTATCTAAAAGTAGGTAATGCGGGTGCCAACTCACATATGCGGGTCTGGAATGCGAAGATAAAGTAATCACTCCGTTCACTGAATGAGTCCAAACCCGCAAATGCATCGTTTCGAATAGCTTTTACAATTATTTGTTTTAGATAAAAATTATAGGTAGATAATACCGGCCACTATTTACATAAAACCTACGTGTTTACATAATGAGTACATATATATAAGTACATATATAATTTTCCTCAAAGGATATTACTGTTGTAAGATTGTAATGTACTCGTATATTGCTGAAAAGTATTAATTTTGTGTGTATATTTGTTTTAGATTTAGGTGTAGATTAAAATTAGTAATGCTATGAAATTAACGAAATGTGCCATTTATTAGATGTAGTGCTTAGATAGAACAATGTGAAATTATATTCAAGTTCATATTTATGGAAAGTAACTAATTTAGCTAATAGTCATAGCATCTGCTGTTATTGTTGAGTTACGAGTCGTCACTCATACGCAAATGAGTGCATAGCTAAAATAAATGTTGGATATCGTTTATTTCTGTTACAAAGTATAGTTCTACTACTAGTAGTAGAACAGGCATAATTTTATCCGTGCAAAATGCCTTAACCATAGATTGAATTATAGTTACTACGTTGGCTCAATTTGTAAATGTTTCTTCTTGAAACTCGTATTAATTCAGAAGAAGCAAAAACATATTTACTTTCGGATCTGGTATGTAAAGTTTTGAAATTAATTTATTATAAGCTATATGTATATAGCAAGATACATTATTATATATATTGATACATTTTTCCATATGTATAAAACTAATTCTTCTCGCTGTAATATTCTCTGTATTTGGTGATTTTTTCAAATGAAAAAACACGTAATTTTATATTGAAATCAGTTAATAATTATTTTTTAACTTATTATCCTTATTAGGTACCAACTGTAACGATTGCCAAAATTGTATATTTATTATATTAATATAGCATACAATGCATTTCAATGTAAATATGAAGCATTTGTGATAGTTGTAAATTCAAATAAATGAAACTAATGTATATAACATGATTTAGGAAAATAAAATAAAATATTATGTGTACATAATGTTGTCGTTTAATTATTAAATAAATTTGAACAAATACCAAAAACAACCAACACAGTACTGGCGCTTATGGCACACTTAGGCTAGTGCCGCCAGTGGTCTTATATTGTAATAAATTAATGATTATAATTTATTAGTAGGATATTAATAGTGAATAGAATCTGCTAGACAAATATGCTTCATCTTCGACTGCATCACTTTCCATCAGGTGAGATAGTGGTCAAATGCTAGACTATCGAACATAAAATAAAAAACCTAAAAAAATACCTACGACTAAAAACTTCTGTGTATAATAATTAAACGCAAGCAAAGCTAAAAAACGAAATGAAAATATGAAGTTATATCTTAGTCTATAATATAAAAATGAATCGCAAAATGTGTTGGTAAGCGCATAACTCAACAACGCCTGGACCAATTTGGCCAAATCTTTTTTTAAAATGTTCGTTGAAGTTCAAGGATGGTTTTTACGGCGAGAAATATTAGAATTATTGCTGGAAAAACCCTAAAAATTGCCCTTTTCTATGCACCCGGGCGAAGCCGGGGCGGATCGCTAGTATAGTATACTAATATTTATATTTTAGCTTTGCTCGCTTTGTTTATTCTACTATCAGGTGAGAAAGTGGAAATGGTTTGTGAATCCTAAATAAAATAAATAGAGATCAAATTGGAGATGGGTTGGATTAAGTATATTTGAAATTCGTTCCACCTAATCTTAAGGGGCCTGCGGAGTTTGATTTGCCCATACAATCGTAATACCGAAATTATTTATAATTCAAGCATATTACCACCATTCTGTGCTGTTATTCAGATTAAAAACGTATTAATCTAGGTTCCTGGATAGTATTTATTTCAAAATAATTTCTCAAAACTAAATATAAACCAATTGATTTTCACACTTTATTACGACGAAAATGTCGCATCTTTAACTTATTTGTTTTGTATTAAAAATTAACACATTTCTTTTGTCATTACAACAGGAACATAAATTATCATTTCAAGGTACTATTAATGCAAAAAACAATGGCTAAAAATTACATTTTCATTCATAATTTAGGGAATATGCATATATTTCAACACAGGTCAAGTTTTTTTTTTCTTTACAGTTAAGAATTACACCAATAACATTAATTACTTATTTAAATGCTCGTTAAGTTTTTTTTTTATAAAATTGATAAAAACGCAAAATAATAAAAACGCTCGCTATTGGATACACTGATTGGTGATCTTTTGGGAACTTTGATCCAATTAGATGTACTAAACACGCATTATTGACGATATTTCAAGAACTATTGATGAGATCTTGATCGAATTTAAATGGGACCAATAGGAAAACAACATGTTTTAAAAAAAAAAAAATTATCGGTTCCCGTGGAAAGAGGTTATGAGGTAACACTTAAAAAAAATACAGTCGACTTGAGTACTTCCTCCTTTTTTGTGAAGTCGGTAGAAAATCAAAACAAAGATGTACGCAAGCGATAACAGAGGTGGAAATGGCTCATTTTGTAAACTGTTTACGGAGCTATGCAGCCGCGTTCGATAGCATTGTGTCTTTTTATTATTTGGTGCTTATTTTTAGATGAATGTGTAAGCGGAAAGGGCGGTAAGTGATATTGACCTGCTTTGTTACATTACGGCTTATTCTAGTTTTAAACAAAACATAAACGCTTTCACACTCACAGCCCCACACTAATTTCGAATACTTGTGTCGTGGGTGCCGGAAACATTTACAACACACAACAAAAAACACAAATTTTCCTTGGGGTAGAAAACTTGTGTTCCTAGTAATAGAACCCGATACCCCTGCTTAGGAGGCGTATGTCCATCCAACCAAGCCAACAGGCCCCATAGGCCCATGAATACTTGATTGTATATCTCCTACACGTGGTGCCTGGTGCCCATGGTGCGTCGATTATTATAATCGACACGGACACCACGAGCAGGAGAGGTTGACATGGACCTAAGTGCAACATCCTATCCGTAATAAGCTGCCATCACGGAAACAAGCCTTAAGAGTAATAGGAAGAATGGTGGAGTTCGCCTGGGGCAGTAACACACCATTGCCAGGCATTCAACCGCCAAGCAGTAGCGTGCAAACATTACTGGGTTTCGGATTGTGAAAATACAGGTTTTAAATAGATTTAACATCTAATATCTCAGGGTGACGAACTCAGTGCTTTTCCCGAGCAGGAATGACCTAATTTCACAACTCTTGGTAGCAGTAAACTGTAATGGGCAAGAGTGATGCTTACCATCAAGCGAGCAACTTAGAAATACAAATACAAAATCTTTATTTGCTTGAATATGGGTACAATTTGATAGTGGGAGTTATGATAACAGTGCTCCATACTCAGAATACAGAAGTTCTTTCTGTATTCTTGAACTTCTGTATTCTGAGGCTCCATATTCCGCCATTGCGGCATGCACAAATTATACAATAACAGTGACCAGAGATCACATATTATTATACCATGTTAATCTCTTAATCAACACATGTAGAACACACAGAAATTGGTACTCATTGGTGTTTCTTTCAATAAAAAAGAAACTCGTTGACCGTAGAACATGATTCTTCATCTCTCTTGGTATTTTTGCAGACGAAAAGCACATGACAAGGGGTTTGGAGTTTTACGATATCTCACGAGCAACACTCTTATACATGCTGGCAGGATTTGCAGAGAAGATCGACTATAATGCGGTAAAAGCGAAAATGAAACCTTTCGTCAAAGCCGATTTCGGTAACAATAAATTCTCTCATAGATACATCTATCCAGATATGCAAAAAAAAACAGACATAGTAGTCTAGTATCAGGTTATTTTATATATTGTTAGCCACATAATATATATGGCTTCTATATCATTGTATTTTTTTATTGAATTAACAAAGCGTTTGGTCGAAGCAACTAGTGACCAAAATGCTGGCAAATATTTTGGATTGAGTATTGCCATTCAACGTGGCAATGCTGCCAGCATTTTGGGTACTTTGCCTACTGGTAGCGGCCTATTAGCTTAAGTTTTGTACATATTTATATCTAATTATAGTTTTTTTTTTTTCGTTTAATTTTAATTTCGTTTTTAGTTTAATGTAATATATATTTCTATTTCAAATGTTAATTTGTGATTGCAGTTTCTGTATAATTATAGATATTAATATATATTTTTTTGTATTTTATTTATTTAGGTGTGATTAAATTACACCCCTTGAAAGGTTTTTTTTATGCTGGAAATGCAAGCATTTGACCCATTTGACAACTATCTCACACGATGAAAAGTGATGATCTAGCCCAAGACATATTGCTGGCCTAGAAGATAGGCCTATGAGGTGGAGGAAGGCGGCCATCAGAGAAGAGTGGCGGCGTGTTGTCAAGCTTGCCACCAACACCTGAAGTGATGACCACGACCACTCTGTCAAGAGTGACACCGACAAAGAAGAAGAAGATGATACCTATTTATATAAACTTGAAGGCATCCAGTGATCAGTGATTGGACCTTTCGGGAAACAACGTTTAACAGTTTGTCTTGTTGTTTGATAGTAAAACGGGCATCGGTTGTCCTAGAAGTCAAGTAGGAAAGAACAGTCCTACAAAGATTGTTTTGACTGTTTTTCTCTTTACGACGTAGGTGACAGATTCTTTTATTCGTTTATTATTATTAATCAAAAAGTACCTATTTTTTTTATTAACTTACCAAATCTACTTCTCTTTCATACAATCGTAATTAAAAGTTTAAGCATCCTTTTGTTAGAATGTAAAGGAAGTCATGACTATGTTCATACCATGCTAAAGTAGACTTACCTAAGTGTTTGGTTTTCTTTGTTTTTTTTTTTTTTTTTCTTGATTTTATAAACCAAGAGGGCACAGTCGACGAGAAGTTTTTTTAATGGTGACTACTCTTATTGTATTTAGAAACCGTATATGAACTTTTTCTTGATACCTCCACAACTTACTAAGAAAAAAGGTGTTGACAGACAGACATACAGACACATTTTTTATGTTGAATAGGCAAGCGTTTGACCACTATCTCACCTGATGGAAAGTGATGATGCGGCCGAAGATGTGACATGCTTGCCTAGAAGATACCTATTAACTCGAGACTTGAAGACTCCCAGATTATACCGTTCGGGGAATAAAGACGTACGGACTTTGCTGTACGGATGATGAACGTAGAAGCAAAACGATTTGAGCGAAAAAAGATGCAAAAAAAATGATGGACTACAAAGTGATCTTTCAGGTAATTTTTCCTATAAACCCTAAAAAAACCCATATCCCGTTGTATACATACCACTTACATATGTACATGCACAGGTACCTATTGAGGTACATAACATAATAATATGTAGGAACCGCTTCGGCCGTTAATGGAACATAAGTAGGTATGTATGAGTCATGTACAACACAAGTTTGTGCTCGCTTCGCTCGCGCATCTCAAGAATTATAGGCCCGCTTCGTTTTACGTCAGTACGTTTATCCGTGTGTCCGTCTGTAAGGATTTTTTTCTTCATGTATTTGATCAGGAACATGTGAGACCATGGAGTTGAAATTAGCTGAGTTTGATGACCCAGTGGACAGGTCTTCGCCTTCTGCGCTGTGGGTCCTGGGTTCGATTCCCGGCAGGAGCAAAAAATCTTTCCCTTGGGATATTTGTACTTCTGGTTCTGGGTGTAATGTGCGTGAGATGTTAATGTTTCCGGCACCCACGATACAAGTCTTTGAACTTAGTGTGGGGCTGTGAGTGTGAATGCGTTTGTTTATAAATCAACAACATAAAGGCGCATATTTGATATTAAATCAAAACCTATGAGCACAGGATACCTAGAATTATGATATTTGGCAAGAAGGAAGTTCTAACTGCACAAGAACCGGATAAATTCGAATATTATCATTTATACTGAAAAATAAAGAAAATCTTCGTGACTGATACCCGTGATGTTGTATATACATTATAAGCATGTTACTACTATTGGCTCTGCGAACTAAAGACCTCACTTATTTTTCGCTCCCTTTAAAGGCTTCGCTATTAAAATCTCTTTTACGTTTTCTAATCCCATGTCTCAGAAATTTCAAAAAAATCTAAAAACGGAGTGAACTATAAAAAAAAATTTTTTTATTGAACCTGCTTACAAAATTTCACGAGAATTTGTTGAGGAACAACCGGAAAATCGGACATCCGGACATACGAAAGCAATTTTCCCCAAACTGAAACGGAGTCGCTTCGTGACGCTTCGCTCGTGATTCACGCTCGCTCGGTCAAAAGGAGTGGTTACTATCTCTGTGGAGGGAATCAAATCAAAATCGTTTATTCACATGGGCCCCAAAGAGGCACTCATGAAAGTTAATGAATCTATTGCCAGATTCGCAAAATTACAGCCATCTCGAGAAGAACCTGGCTAATAACTCGGTTAATATTAATATGTGCCTTCTGTGCTCTGTGGGGATTACCAAAGATAATGTAATCACTCGGGTTTAGGCAGAGATAAATAAGATATATACCCAAGGGTTGTAGGGATCACATTATTTATCTATGAACAATTTCTATGCCCAAGTAACATAATTTCTATTTATCTGTATTTTACTACAGTTTTATCAAGAACTAAGTACTACTCAATTTCCATACTACAATGTGTTCATTTTCAAGGTTACGAGCAGGATTTCCAACATTGCAATGCAGTTCATAAACAAATATGGGCTGAACTATGCATCAACCTGTTGTTGTTCAAACCGACCCTCCGTTTTGGACAAAAACTTCCCTGATTCAGCTTGGTTACGCGTTTTGGGTTAACCTAACGGTATTAGGCCTGGGCTTGACTTTTGGGTTTTCAGCAGTCGCAGTCCCTCAGCTTCTTGGAGCCGATTCTTACATTATGATCGCGTTGAAAGAAGAAGCGCTTATCAGTATGTATTTCTTATATCTTGGTAAAAGAATAACATTAATTGTACTGGCTTTACTTATTATTTGATCGCAATGGCTTTGCTTTACAGTTTAGTGCTTTATCCTATGCTACTAATATTATAAATCCGAAAGTTTGTAAGTGTGGGTGTAACACGTCCAACACGTTTGGCTAACCCTCTGCCAAACACCCTGTATTATAAAATAACATTTCGAAAATACCCATGACAGCCCATCTGCGAAACGGCAAAAAGAACGCTCTTGATTATGTCACCTTCCAAACAAAAAAAAAATTTAATCGAAATTGATTCAACCGTTTGGGAGCTACGATGCCACAGATACAGGTTTACACATCAAACTTATAACACCTCTGTTTGCGTCGGGTGCTAAAACGCAACGTTAATGCTAACATTTTTTTATTTTAGATAGGCATACTCTTGACCCTCATCTCACCTAAGCGACGATGTGGTCGACGATGGTGCCTGCCAAGAAGATACCGCTTCACTTGCGAGTTGAAGACTCCATATCCTCATCAGTAAACACCGACTTAAGCAAATTTACATGCGAAATTATTTTAAAATATAGGTACTCTTTACGAGGCCTGAGATTTAGAATTTGACTAAATTTCATCATTTAGCTGGTTATATGAGCTTCCTCTTTTTATGGTGAATGCTTTTCCTACTGCTTCGATATAAGTCTACTATAATATTTTGTCGTTTTAGCTAGCATTCTTACCTTATCCGCTCCAATTGGTTGTTTTTTCTGTGGGATCCTGGTGGACAGGTGTGGTCGTAAGCCCGGGTTGATACTGTGCCATATACCATTTGCTATTGGATGGTTTTACATGGGCTTCGCTAAAACTTCGATGGATATTGTTGTTGGTAAATATATAAATATCCATAGAAAAGAAGACTAGTCCATGTAAAAATTAAGTCGCAGAATATGTGTCTCATCAGCAGGAATTCTAGACCTTTTTAGTGGAGGGAAATGCTTAGCACTTCCTTACCTTCCATGTAGAGTTATTAACAAAGACTACATATTTTAATTCTTGTAAGGCAAGACAGAGATAAGACTAAAACTAAAAATACTGTAATGCCGTAATGGCTGTTAATTACGCGTAGGTAATTATTTTATGTTGTGTACTATACTCTATATCAAAATACAGTCGAAATTCATCACCCTGAAGTAGATAATTTGAACGCAAGCAGAGCTTAAAAATCCAACTTCACCGCTTTATCGGAACCCTTGATACCTATAATAAAACAAATACTCATTATTAAGGATCACTCAAAGGTGGTTAGACCTTGATCACATTGAAATGGGACCACGTGGCTAAAACACAAGTATAAAATATTTTTTCCAACCTCCTCCTTAAAAAATAAAGATTCCGAAGAATTGAGAACCTACTCCTTTTTTGAAGTCCATTAACAATAGCAGTAAAACTTCTAAAAATATCAATATAATATTATGTTGATCTGGCAAGTATCTTTGAAAGCCAAACATTGTAGGCCTAGCGTCTATAAAAAGTATCTCCCTCGACATCGATCAGGTGATATAGTGGTCTAACGCCTATCAGAGATACTTAAAAATTTTGTAAGAGGTTCTTTGCCAAAAGTTTTGTCAGTTGCTCTTTGATGTTTCCGAAGCGATTAAAACTGCTCGTTGAACTTGTCTTCATTGATTCTTTGTTACAGGCAGAGTAATAAGTGGGATTGGTCTCGGAATAGGCATGATTGCACCGAGAGCTTATGTCACCGAAATCACTTTGCCAAACATGCGAGGGGTTGTAGGAGCTCTCCCGAATTTGACTTATTCTATGGGTCTTGCTATTCAGGTAATCCGAATCTGTTCTGATATTAAACAGCATCAGGTGCTTCCGTGGACATGTTCTGTCTATTGAAAAGTCCTATACAAGTTACAGGAAGTTGTTTGTGGACAAAGGAAAGCGGTTGGGTCGCCTACTCTTTCGTCCTCTGTAGTGGGTGGACTTTCTGGTGGACCTTCCCATCAGGAAGGGGTAGGCATTTTCCTCCCCCACAAAAAATAAAAATGGTCATGTCCCGTCCACAGTCGTTGGCAAAGTGCTCTTTTAGACAGCATTATAACCATCAACTGTTATTAATAATCATTTAATAACAGTTGATGGGTGTCATGACCACGGACAAGTTTGGGTAAAAATTCTGCAGTTCGCTTGAAGCGTTTCACTTGAAGCCAAAGAGTGGAATTCATTGCCTGCTTGTTTGTTCCCTGAACGAAACAATCTCGTTGTCTTCAAGTCTAGAGCGAATAGGTACCTTCTAGGAAAGCTGTTCCATCTTCGGCGGCATCGTCTCTTTCCATCAGGTGAGATAGCGGTCTAGTGCTTGCCTTTCCAGCATAAAAATAATGCCACGAGTGTATACACCCGGTCAAGTTATAGATACTTTCCGCGAAAACTCATGTCCGACTTTATCGATTGTACAATGTGAAAAAAGCATTAAATAATAATTTAAACGCAAGCAAAGCTTCCGAAAACCGACGTCACCGAATTATCTTCGGAACCTTTGATCAGTCTTGACAAATTTTATATGGGACCATCTTGACACCATATCCTAACAAATAAATAATCATCAAAATCAGCTCACCTAGAATAAACTTCCTAGGTAACACACAAAAAATAGAGCAAAATTAAGAACCTCCTCCATTTTTTGAAGTCGGTTAAAATATCAGAAGCTGAATGATGAATTATTCTTTAATTTTACAGGCTATTTTAGGATCATATCTAAAATGGTACACCTTATGCTATATTTGTGGAGTATATTCCATAGTCTTGCTATTAGCCAACTGTTTCCTTCCGGAGACACCTTACTACGTTCTTCTTAAGTCATCTGCTTTAGAAGCGAGTTGTGTACTGAAGGAGTTCAGGTCCTCAAGCTATGATGCAGGAAATGAGTTAAAGGATTTGCAGGAGTTTAAACATGTAAACGACATTCGTAGGTATAATTTTATTCCTATTCATAATCTGAAATAGGTGCAAAGGTACTAGTTTCACAATGCCTAATCCCGGCAATAATTAACTAAAATTTGAATTTAACTTAATATACGTATGTATGTTTATTCATAACCAAAACCTTCACCAAAATCTCAATCCTGTGGTAGGTTTCGATACGGCAACCACTCGATCGGTGGATGATCGTCCCTACCACCGATTCCATTACCACACCAACCAACATTTGTCATTCCAGGTCATTATTATCTACCTATATGTGATAACATGTAGGTGTGTCATAACTTTCTAGTCCTGGCGTGTTTACATCCATCGACCACATCACCACTTACCACAGGTGAGACAGTGTTCAAGCGCTAGCAACTACATGGCACGAAAATGAATCAAGAATTTAGTACCTATTTTGACATTTGGAATTTTGGCACGAAAGTGAATCAAGAATCTAAAATTTTGACATTTGTTTGACGTTTACACACAAAGCTCACAAAGTTTCGTCAAGCTTCACGCCTGACAAAAGTGAATATTTAAATTTATCCGAAAGTTGTAAGTATGCAAGTGTGTAAGTATGTTTGTTCCCTCTTGACGCTTTAACGGGAGAATGGATTTGGATGAAGTTTGGAATGTACATAGCGTATACCTAGGATTAATACTTAGGCTACATTTTAACTTGATAATAGCGGGCGAAGCGGGACGAGGCTATTTTACTGTGTAATATAAATTTACTTTTTCTTACTACGCAATAATTAACCTAACCTATTTAGCTACAGATATCTATTACTCTATATTTTTTGTAGATTGTCATCGCTGGATACTATTAAAGTGTTATTTTCTACTCAGACGTGCAAACCTTTCAGTATAATACTATTTTACGTCGTGCTGACGCAGCTGGTTGGGGTCAATGTTTTCGTAATGTGGGCTGTTGATATGTTAGAGGTGATTATATTATGTATTGTGGAACCATAAAGAAATGGAAGAGAGACCTGTCCGTTGGCTAAGTTGGGTGAGCGTTCGCCTTCTAAGCAGGTGTATCGGGTTCGATTCCCGGCGGGAACACAAGTTTTCTCTCCAAGGAAAATTTGTGTTTCTGGTGCTGGTTGTCATTGTGTGTGTGATGTGTATGTTTCCGGCACTCACGACACAAGTCATTGAACTTAGTGTGGGGCTGTGAGTGTGAAAGCGTTTATGTTTAGTTTTGCCGCGAAAGAGAAAAAATGGCGTCGTTGATTTTGTATAATTTTCCAAAACTTTATTCGAGTGTTAATGATGAATAACGGTGGATTATTAACCGTTAATACTTAGTGAACGTGCAAAAGTGTAGGTAAATCATACAAAGTTGATAAACGTGATTTTTGCCTTCGCTTCAAGACTCCAATTGAAGTTGTAGTAAAGTTTCTACCACTTTACTAGGGCATGACTTGACTATGAGTGGACCTTGACTTTTTTACTTGACTTTGATTGTGACTTGTAACTAGGACTATTAATGCGGAATACACTTGAAATATATTATTACTTGACACTTGCTAAATGCACAAGATTGCGAAGCCAAAACAAAAAAAAAGTAATACTCATTGCCTGCGTCTTTGTTCCCCGAACGTGGTACAATTTGGGTGTCTTCAAGCCTAGAGTGATCACTAGATTCTATTCTAGAAGCTTGTTAAACGCTCCCCTAAATATATAAAATAAAAAAAAATATATCTAATAAATATAAAATAAAACATCTTTCACGTGGAAAGAAGGCATGAGGTAACTTTCATAAAAAAAGAAAAATTACACTTGAGTACCTCCTCCTTTTTTGTGAAGTCGGTAGAAAATGCTCTAACAGCTATAATAGTCCTACCATGTTTACCATTCTCAAGTTTCTCAACCACATTATCACTTACCATCAGGGAAAATAGTGGTAGTGATCAAACGCTAGCTTATCAAAAATAAAAGAATGTATAAAAAATCTTGTGTAAATGATTATGCTCCGCTTAGTGTTTAGTTCCTATCGTGACTAAACTATGGTACCTATATTTTTTAGATTTATTGTATTTCACAGGTGTCCAAGTCTTCTATAGACCCAAACCTTGGCAATATTGTTGTGGCAAGCACCAGAATAGTGGTTGGGGCTATGACGTCATTTCTTCTCTACAAGGTGGCGAGAAGGGTGATGGCGTTAATATCTGGTACCTTACCTTCATTGTTTCTTTTTAATAAGCTAGTTTTTAACCAATATCTTTCCTATCTTACCTATATATAAAATAAAAATAACAGTTTTTTTTTTTCCACCATACCATGGGCGAAATCGCGGGGCACGGCTAGTTTGTTGTATAAACAGTTCGGCCATCAAAGTATGAAGTTCATACTTTAGTAATAAGTATTGCTGGCGGCTAGGCATTTTCCCTGCACAATAAAATGAAATAAAAAGGGTTCCAACCCAAAAAAATACGTTGTTAAAATTAACTTGAACGTATCTGAAAAAAAATATGTAAAAGCAATAATAAGTAAGTATTTACATGTTATGTGAAAGGTCTCGGAAAAGGACGGACTCATCCGAGACACGGACATCCGTGTATAATAAGATTCTGACTCGTCCGTACAGTTCTGTCCGTTAAAACTTGCTAACATGGGCAGAAGTAAACATTATTAACAATTTACAGCCGTTGGAGTGGGATTGGTGAGCGTTCTTCTAGGCGTGTTTTTACACGCCACCGAAAAATCATCGCCCTACCCGATATACTTTTTTATAGTCTACAACGCTTTCGCAACCATTGGGTACTTCAATTTGCCGTTTCTGATTATGAGTGAAATTATTCCACTGCAGGTTAGTTAAAGAAAGTTAATAAAACCGTATTTGAGATAAATACCGGGACTGATTGAGTCTAAAAACATTGACTATGTTATTTTCCAGCATAGGTGTAGATTTACAAAACAGCGTCGTACTCTACTTACAAAGCTCTTTTCAACATTACCCAACACGGGCTGAAATAATTAAACAAAACAAAACAAAACAAACACATTCACACTCACAGCCCCACAAAAAATCGACTTCACCGCTTTATCTTCGGAACTTTGATCAGAATAGATGAACTAAACACGCATTATAGACGATATTTTAAGAAATACTGATCAGATCTTGATCAAATTTCAATGGCACCAAATGGAAAGCAACATCTTCAACATGAAACTAAAACAAAATTTCGAAATCGGTTCACGTGGAAAGAAGTTATGAGGTAACAAACATAAAATAAAAAAATACAGTTGACTTGAGTATCTCCTCCTTTTTTGGGAAGTCGGTAAAAAATGGTTGCGTCCGACTTACGCGTAGACCGCTTACTATTTTTCAATGCTATAATTTTATTTGCCATTTTGGCTTTCGGCTATAGGTTTACATGTTTTCTGAGAATTTGAAGTTATATGGCTTAGACGCTAAATGCCTCTGATAGATAAATAGCTGAAGAATCCAAGTCGATCAATAATGATCGTGACATCGAAGCGGTCGCAGAGCGACTGAGAGTCAAACAAGGCTATTTTTTGCTTCAAGCCTTGTTTTCAAACTGCAATGTTTTTGCGATGACTGAGTATCTATTATTGGATGTAATACATATCTTTGTATTTAATAGAATGTTGGTAGGGCTCCTCAATTTATATATATAAAATCAATGCCTCTTTTCGTTGTTATTTTATAACTCAAGAACGGGCTCACCTATCCAAACAAAATGTTTAGGCTTTGTTCGGACTATTTAGTAGATGGTTTATGTGAAGTTTGCACAAAATCGGTCGAGCGATTCTTCATTTATCACACCCGGGCGAAGCCGGGGCGGATCGCTAGTAATATTTATATATATAGATTCTATGCAACGCAAACTGTCAAATCAAGCTTAAGAAAACGGAAATTAATCTCAATGATTTATTTATAGGTCCGTGGTCTCGTAAGCGGTATTATATTATCACTTGTGAGCGTATTAATATTTGGAGTGAACCAGTCTTATCCATTTTTGCGTGACATGATAGGTTTTAGAAGAACTATCATAGTATACGGAAGTTTTTCTTTGCTTGGTAAGTAACTACTACTGCGTCTACAGGTCAATCAACCTATATAGTTTGCTGTACATAGTTACAGTTTAGTTTTAGGAAATATAGGCAATTGGCCCGTAGATAGTTTATTTAATATTAATAGGTTCAATTTGTTTTAATTGTATGATGACATCAACTTATTTACCTACATTTTGCTTTCCCCGGCAGGTCTTGATAATATAGTTATTTACCGTAACGGCCACACCACATCTATACTAATATTATAAAGAGTAAATTATATTTCTAAAGTATTTTAAATTAGTTGACCGGGCCCAGGCTTCGTCGCCCGGGTAAAATCATGTGTTCCCATCTGATGTTGTGACTTTGGAAATTATTTAACAAATTGATAGTGAGACTATCCCTGAGTGTCATAGGTTATATTACATTAGTATAAAATCTAGTTTCCGTTTTAATCCTACTAATATTATAAATCCGAAAGTTTGTGTGTGTTCCCTCTTCACGCTTTAACGGCAAAACAGATTTGGATGAAATTTAGAATGTACATAGATTATACCTAGGATTAACATATAGGGTACTTTTTAACTTGATAATAGCGGGCGAAGCCGCGGGGCACGGCTAATGCTTAATGTTACTGCTGCCGCAGCCAGACTGCCTGTTACGCGGTTGCCTTAGACTTATCTCAATAACTTTAGTCAGATAGATAGATAGATAGATAAATTCTTTATTTGCACACCAAAATAAATAACACTTACAAAGGAATCTTAAATATAACATAGGAGCACAAAGGGCGGTCATATCGCTCAAAGCGATTTCTAGTTATTATATTTAGTCTCATGTTTTACATATCGTTCAACGCCAGCGAAAAGACTTTAAGTAACCGAACGTTAGTAAATAAAATACACAAGTAGACTTTTGTTCAGGTGCCATCGTCCTCTACTTCATTCTACCAGAAACGAAAGACCTCACCCTTCAAGAAATCGAAGAGTTCTACAACTCACGTCGCGCCACTCTTGTCTCTCAACGCCAGGTTATGTCCTTACAACTTCTTAAGAGTAGAAGTTTAATAATACAAGAAGAAAAATCAGAAGAACATAAGGAGAAGGAGAAACGAAAGAAAGAGAAAAAGAAGCACGTAGACAAAGATCATGTATTAAACAGTGTTTCTTTTAAGGAAAATAAGTAGAAAAGTTAAATTATAAATGATGATTATGATGCTGCTTCATGCATGAAAATGCCTCATTGCCAGTAGTTGCACGTTACGCTCCGAAGTGTAATAATAAGTTATTTGAGTATCTGACTTTGTTCTTTATCTTTAATTTTAAGTGTAACATTAAACACTAAACACTTTATCAGTCCTACACTACGTTAAGATACATGTGTCGTGGGTGCCGGAAACATTCACATCACAAACCACACCCAGAACCAGAAAAATAAAATGTCTTCTGAAAGAATACCAGTGTTTCCACCGGGAATCAAACCATACCCGCTGCTTTAAAAGGCTGATGTGAACTACGCTAACAGGCAGTTTGACATTATTTGGCTGATGGCATAATCGTTATGCTTCCATCCATTATGCGAACCGCTAAGGAATGGAACTCCTTACCTGGGTCTGTGTTTCTTGATAAAAACAATATGGGAGTCTTTAAGACGCTAGTGAATAGGCAAACGTGATCCATCGTTGACTGCATCGTCGCTTCCCATCAGGTGAGAGTCAAACGTGTGCTTATCTAGAATAATAAAAAATCATTTATTCATATACCCGTCAACAAAGTAAAACACACATTACTCCGCATATTTTTTTAAATGTCCAAAAACTTTATCTACTAAAATATCTATCTATCGAACCTACTCAAAAAATTTCACGAGAATCGGTTGGAAAATGCAACCGGTAGAGAAGAACTACCGGAAATCCGCCGGATATATGAATGCAATTATAAAGCTGAAACGAAGACGCTTCGCTTGCTCTGCTCGGTCGGTCAATGAAAGAGTAAGTAGTTTTTAAAGGTTTTGTCGTTTGTTTGTTAAAGGTGATCAATATTTTAATGGACGATTGTTGTTAGATTTATATTAGCAGAAATGTTTTATTTATTTTTTTATTACTTCTTTTCAAACTAAAATATTTTTGTACATTGCCTAGACACAATTTGCTGCAGCTACCACAATTTTCTCCATAACGCTAATTCCTTTCTTGTAAGTGTCTGCGTGCAGAGTTTCATTGTGTGCGTGAATCAAACATTCCGTGTTGTCGAATGGACTGAGGTTGATGGCTGGAATGCCTTGCCTCCGCACGAAACGGGCATCTGTGGCTCCCGGGCAGATCACGCAGTTTACTGTTATTCCCCTGGAAAAGCGATACAGAAGTATTTTATTTGTAATTGAGAGACGAGACGAATAAATCGCTCGCCTGATGGCAAGAGTGACGCTTAGCCCATTAGTTACTGCCACTTAAAGTTTTGAACTTATACATCGAAATCCTGAGCGGCAAAGGACTGCGCTCTTCACCCCGAGATAATGGTGCTAATTCTGTTGAGCACCGAACTAACCTAAACTAAACTAAAAATAAACGAATTTTAGTCAAAGAATACCTAAACGCTATTCTGATTTTACGTTGAGCTTAATTTAAATCACATATTCCTCCATTATAGACTTTGTAGGTCAGTATTTGCTTCATTAATTGCACGTGTTATTCTTTCAAGTATAAGATCACATTTAAAATAATCCAGACCTTTTTCATACAGACTAATTTGAGTTTAAAATTTCTATTTTTAGTCTTAATTTGACGTAAAACATGTACATCTGAATAAGAATTTGGTCATTTTCACTAAATAGAGTAACTAAACTAACTTAGTCCTGTCAAACTTAATTTTAGTCTAATCTTGCATTTTCTGAATAGGTTTTGGACTAAAGCAGGACTAAAACTAATTTTAGGCTAGTTTAGTCTAATTCTGGACAACAGAATCGGCACCATTAGCTAATGTTAAATATCTATTCGACTGGAAACATTGCCCTTCGATCCAGAATACAGTTATGTTTGCACACTACTGCTTGGTAGTTGAATGTCTGGCAATGGTGTGCTACTGCACCTTCACCTTCTACGTACTTTATCGTCATAACTATATATACCTAGGGGCACATTTTTTATAGTTTTGAGAGACGAGACTATCACGTCGCTTGCCGTTTACAGTTCAGTACCACTCAGAGTTTTAAACTTATGTAATTCGAACTCCAGCGCGGCAAAGGCGACCACGACGACCCAGTTGGCGCAGTGGACAGGTCTCCGCCCTCTACGCCGTGGGTCCTGGGTTCGATTCCCGGCAGCAGCACAAAGTCCTTCCCAAGGGATATTTGTGCTTCTGGTTCTGGGTGTAATGTGTGTGTGATGTGAATGTTTCCGGCACCCACGATACAAGTCTTTGAACTTAGTGTGGGGCCGTGAGTGAGAATGCGTTTGTTAAAAAAAAAAAAAGCACTGCGATAGTCACACATTTTTTTGTGGCTCCGAAAATGCCGAGCACTTCCTTTCCTTCTCAGGGGTGAAGGAAAGGGGAATTTGAGAGTGTGTAGGTCCTTCAACGAGCTTTTGGCGGAATACGATTTTGACCTGTACAACACAAATAGCGGTCAAATTAAAAGACTGCTGAGTAGTGCATTCTTTAATGTTTAATATTTTCCTATTTAACCTTATGATGATGTTGTAACTTTATGATGAATGTTGTATTTACTATTTTCTTTTTCTTTCTTGTCACTTAAGCGATATTGTATCAGCATAAATTAACGTTTTTAGTTATATTTAACATAATTATGTTTATAAGTGGTAATTTTTAAATGGCTTTCATGACGTATCAGTGTATCTATATTTTGTAAATAGCTGTAAGTTTCCCTTCAATGAATAAATAAATAAATAAAAATAAATTTGGGGCTCGAACCCACTAAAAACCCCCTCGTGAGCAGTCCCACGCCGAGGTGGGGCAAGATAGGGTCACGCTAGCAGTCACTATCTTGCACCCTGATATATTCGATGTTAAATCTCTTTAAGCCATTTCACAGTAAACATTGGCCTTCAATTCAATACGCATCTATATAATTTGTTGACTAATGCCTCAACTATAGTCTTTCGGTATTTTAACTTCTAGTTCATTGATCTGCTCGTTGGCTTAGTTGGGTGGCGTTTGCCTTCAAAGCAGGGGTTATCTGGTTCGATTCCCGGCTGAAACACTAGTTTTCTCCCCAAGGAAAATTTGTCGACTTTTTTTTTTGTTTTTTTTTATATTGAATAGGCAAGCATTTGACCACCATCTCACCTGATGGAAAGTGATGATGCGGCCGAAGGTGTGACATGCTTGCCTAGAAGATACCTATTCACTCGAGACTTGAAGACTTTACCGGATGACAAATTTACCAGAAGCTCAAGCAAGTCGTAAGATATTGCGAACGCGCCATCTGACTTACATTTCACTGACAGCCTCCTTGATGGCCGTCCAGAACGGCACACTGCCGTCGATCTTCGTGCTTTTGATTTCAGGATTTTTGAGAATATACTCGAAGGTCACATTCTCACCAGCTTCTTTACACCAACTAGCAATCTGAAAAAAAAAATGGTGGATCTATTGTCTGACCTCCTATTAACTATCTCTGTTGAAGATGCTTTCAATTAAGCGAAGATGAACCTTATTTCTTAACAGTTTTATCAACTTAACGAAAAGTTAGTTTTTTTTTCTTAACTTTTGGTAGGGATCAGCCAACAACCAGCTTGAAGCTCTTGAGTCCATCGACCGGCCAATTGTGTCTCGGTCACCGAGGTCGCAAGCCTATCAGTATTCTATCGGTTACTTTTGGTGAATGTGCGCAGGAATCACACGAGCTAATTCCCCCATGGCCGTTTTACCATCTAGCAACAAGACAAAATGGCAAACGTAATCCATTTATGGTTGACATACCTCCGTTTCGCTCGAAGCTTTTTGCTTCTACGTTTGTCATCCATACTGCGAAGGAGTGGAATTCATTGCCCGCGTCTTTGTTCCCCGAACGGTATAATCTGGGAGTCTTCTAGTCAAGAGTGAATAGGTACCTTCTAGGCAAGCATGCTACATCTTCGGCCGCATCATCACTTTCCATCAGGTGAGATAGTGGTAAAATGCTTGCCTATTAAATATTAAAAAAAACTAATTAAAAACCGTTTGCAGTTGATTGACTTTTCTTTGTTAATTTACTTACTATTTGTAAACAAAAGCAGGCAACCCTATACCACCGTGTTCGTAATGAAATAAACTTTATTTTTATTTAAGTTTCATGCATTAACCAGACCGGTGCAAATTACTAGTATCGATTTACCTGTTTATATTTTTTTTTTTTTTATTTATTTACAAAATCCACAGCCCTTAATTAACAGAGTTTGATTAATTTAATTTATACCTAAGGCCAATAACGGATTCAATTTTTATTAATATTACTTAATTATAAGACAGTCATATTACTCTTACTGCTATGTATGTTTTTATTATATTTAAATTAATGAAGTTTAAAGCTACATAAATTAATAAAAACAATATTATAATTAATGCATTGGTTTGTGTGTGTGTGTGTGTGTGTGAGTGTGTGTGTGTGTGGGTGAGAATTTTGTGTGTGCGTGGGTAAAGGGTGTGTGTAATTTTTATTTTACCATAATTTTAGATTTATAATTAAATAAATAAATAAAAGTAATGGTATAGTTAAGTGGGATTACAAAATAAAATCAAAATATTAGCTTTGATTCAGAATCTCAAGAATTTCACACTTAAACTTTGACTTACTATTACAAAATAGGTCTACCTGTTCTATAAAATTTTTTATTATAAGTTTTTTGCAATCTACAGACGATAGAATTTTGGGCATAATTAGCGCTACTGTGAGGGATGGCAAACAAGTTTGTGTGTCGTGTGCGCGTCTTAGGACAGCAGAAACGCATCATTTTGTGGAGAAGTTCCGAACAATCAATATATCCGTTGCATATGCCGTGTAAAAATGCCATGTCAGAAAGATCTCTTCTATTATCAAGTGTAGTTAATTTATGGTACGCACAAGACTTTATATAATCATCAGGACTAATGTAGCATCTATAATTTAATTGTTTTGTAAATTTATACTGAATGTTTTCTATGGTTTGCTTGTAAGTTACGTAGTGGGGGTTCCAAATTATCGAACAATACTCAAGCACACTTCTCACATACGAGTTATATAACAATTTTAGACAGCCTAAGTCTGAGAAGGGGCGACTGACTCGTAAAACAAAACTAAGACTTTTGAAAGCTTTGCCAGTAATATGCTGCACATGGTCTGAGAATGTCATTTTAGCATCCATCATTACGCCCAGATCCATAACGTGGTCTACTCTCCTTAAATTAACATTATTAATTTGGTAATCAAAATTGATAACTTTTTTCTTCCTAGTAAAAGAAATATACTGGCACTTGCTTATGTTTATGTCTATGCGATTGTTAGAATAGTATTTTCCCATTCGGATAAGGTCAGTCTGTAGGTTGTTACAATCTAGGGGGCTCGTAATTTGCATGAATATTTTTGTATCATCGGCATACATGAGATACTTTGCATACTGGAAACATCTACCAATATCATACAAATAAGAAGTATATAAGAGAGGACCTAATATCGAGCCTTGAGGAACCCCTGAGCATATATCCATGAAATCAGAACAGAATCCACCGACGACAACTGCTTGAGAACGGTTACGCAGGTATGACTCTATCCACCTTAACAGATTGCCACGGATGCCCAGCTCAAACAGTTTTTGGAGTAGTATCATATGGTCCACACGATCAAACGCCTTTTCAAAGTCCGTGTAGACCACATCCACTTGTAAACCGTCGTCCATGCCTCTCAACACGCTGTCACTAAAAACCCCAAGGTTAGTTGCAGTTGAACGGCCCTTTAAGAAGCCATGTTGTTCAATCGGCAGAAGTGGAGTAATTATTGGATATATGTGACTATGTACAACTCTTTCTAACAACTTACTTAAAACATTCAAAATAGATATTGGTCTGTAATTCTCTACTAAAGTTTTTTGTCCTTTTTTATGCACAGGAACGATGTGTGCTTGTTTCCATACTTTAGGGAAATAACCGTTACCGAGGCATCTATTAAAAATCAAGGAAACCGGAACAGCTAGCGATGCTGCACATTTAACAAAAAATATCGGGGGTATTTTATCCGTTCCAGCACCCTTCGTAATGTCAACACTTTTAATTAATTTGTGTATGTCCTGTTCCGTTACCTGAATAGAATGAATTGTGTTTAGATGTGAATTAATTTCTGTAGCTGAGGGATTACACTGAATATTAGGTTTGCTAAAGTTTAATTGGAAAAAAGTATTGAAAGCTGAACATATGTCCTTCTGATTATTTATAGCTATGTTATTGTAATACATTTGTTGTGGGTAATTTGATTTATTCTGCCTTTTACTTTTCACGTAAGTCCAAAAAAATTTTGGGTGAGTCTTTATCTTTGCTTGAGAAAAGTTAATAAAATTATGGTTTATACCTGGCAATCCAAGGGTTGTGACAGGAAAAAAATAGGCAACCTAACTTTTGCATATAATATGGGCTGCATACTTTCGATTGATATAGAATTTATCTATTAACAAACCGGTGAAAAATTTTAAAAAAAAATTTTAAAAATTAATTAAAAATATCCTGGATTGAAATTTGCTAGGAAACCCATATGCAATATATTTTTAGATATATTAAATTACATAAAAAATGTGTTTGATCCATTAACCAGCTCGGTTAAGGTCGTTGTATATCGGGATCCTATACTATGTTATCTTCTAAGTTTTTGCTGTGTCCAACAAAGGTATGGACCGTGTTGGGTACAATTGTAACATTTGAACTGCTCGTTGGCTTAGTTGGGCGGCGTTTGCCTTCTAAGCAGGAGTATCGGGTTCAATTCCCGATTGAAAACACAAGTTTTCTCTCCAAGGAAAACTTGTGTTTCTAGTTCAGGTTGTGATTGTTTGTGTGATGTGAATGTTTCCAGTACCCACGACACAAGTCATCGAACTTAGTGTGGGGCTGTGAGTGTGAAAGCGTTTATGTTTATATAGATGTTTTTAAAAGAAGAACTGTACTTATAAAAAATACCTTTATGTTACTATTGTAGGTTGCAATAAATGAAAATGAATATAATAATAAAAATCGATCTCCAGCCGATGTGTAAAGCGCCTGTACGTATATTGTCAATGTCAACTTCTGTTTCAGGTTCTGGGTGTGATTGTGTGTGTGATGTGAATGTTTCCGCCACCCACGGCACAAGTCATCGAACTTAGTGTGGGGCTGTGAGTGTGTTTATCCTTACCATATTTTCGAAGTCATCGTGGTCCACATCTGGTGTTATTCGTATGTCAAAATACACCGAGAGATTTTCGGGAACCACGTTTAATTGTATCCCACCCTGTTAAAAACACGAAGAATAATTGTTTAGAAACATGTTTATATTTTAGCTTGCAACTTTTTTATTATAATTAAAACTATCGTGGGTCATATTCATTTTGATTTAGTTCCGGTTGTACTCACGTTATGTTTAATTTAATCGAGAAACTCGACCGGTGTTAGAGCGAGACGCTCATCCTAGTACGAGCCTGGGGGTCTTCCCCGGGTATTCCGGGCTTCAATTATCTTTACTTCGACGTCGAAATCGAACGATGTTCTTTTCTTTTAAACCATCGAATGGACTGTAGGTCTATTCTGGTCGTCAAACTACGATTGTTCGAATTGATGCGACGTCAATACGACAGTCGATCGGTAGAAAGTACAGGGGGTCTATTCCGGGCTTTAATTATCTTTACATCGATGTTGAAAGGTAATTTATTATTTTTTATTTTAGAATTATAATTATGTGCCTACCCGTACAAACTACTAAGAACTTCGTCATATCAGTGATAATGATCTTTTAACATTATTTCATATTGTAGTGAACGCTTGATATCAGCCACGTCTATAACATATTAACGTCTTTAGAATTAAATGGATACTCACTCTATATTAACGTCTTTAGAATTAAATGGACACAAAATGATAATTCTTATTACATTAAATGTAAATTTTATACAAACGTACCTCAACTTTAGTGAGGTTGATACTGATGACGTCACCAACCCAGGTCCCGTTTTGGATTTTCTTCAGCTCTCTCGCGCGAAGCGTCATGAACTTGTCGATTATGTAATGCAGCTGAAAACCATGAGATGTTGTTATAGATACCAAAACAGCACCTAGATCTTTAAACATGAATATACTTTTTCTAACAATAATAAAAGTGATCTTTAACATGAATAAAGTTTTTCTTACACGAATAAAAGTGATTTTTGACATGAATAAAGTTTTTCTAACATAAATAAAAGTGATCTTTAACATGAATAAAGTTTTTCTAACACGAATAAAAGTGATCTTTTACATGAATAATGTTTTTCTAACATGAATAAAAGTAATCTTTAACATGAATAAAGCTTTTCTAACACGAATAAAAGTGATATTTAACATGAAGAAAGTTATTCAAACATTAAAAAAGTGATCTTTAACATGAAAAAAAATTGACATGTCAAAAACCATCTATGTGTATGTTTTGAATGATTAGAAGGATAAAGAAAATATGCACAATATTCTCTATTAGGGCGTTTATTTGACTTTTTTATAATCATACTGCAATTACACATTTCTGATGTATTTTTATAACTAAATTTTGTCTAAAATATCAGTTAGGTATTTTTTCCTTACGACGGCAGTATAGGTCACAATAGCGTGTTTCCTACTTCTATTGCATCACCTATTTTTGTTACAATCTAGCCAATATTTAACTTATTCTGCTAGATCTAGCCTTAGATGTGATAAGGTTTTATAGCACGCTTTTTATATAAATTGTAGAAAATACCTTTTCTCCAGCTGTCCCTGCTGTAATAAGAGATCCATGACCGGGTTCGCCTCTGCAGGTTATTTTCATTTCTAAAAACAATATTACTGTAAAATAGTATATATAAGTACACAGTAGATGTATATATAAAACATATTAAATAAGGGCTTATATACTTGATTTAGCTTAGATTTTTTTTTTTATTAATATCCCAATTTTTGACCATTTTCAGAGTAATGAAGCGATTCTTGTAATTCCAAAATAAAAAAAATATCATAATTTTATTTTATTGGAAACTTAAGTACTAGCTGTGCCCCGCGGCTTTGCCCGTTATTTAAAAGTCAAAAAGTAGCCTATGTGTTAATCTTAGGTATAAGCTATGTAAATTCAAAATTTCATCCAAATCCGTGAAAGTTAAAGAGGGAAAACATACTTACACACAAACTTTCGGATTTATAATTCGATCGAGATTTATAAATATTAGTAGGATTACAAAAAGAAATAAATATTAAGTTAAATTTTTAATTATAAATTAGCTTTATTATAATAGATTTAAGTTATATCAATGTATTTAAACGTCTTAATAGTCACTGTCGCAGACTATATTAATAAAAGATCGTTGATATTGTAGTGGCGACTAAAATAGTTTATTTAGGTACTTTTTTATGATGAATAGGCAAGCGCTTGACCACTATCTCACCTGATGGAAAGTGATGATGCGGCCGAAGATGTGACATGCTTTCCTAGAAGACCTATTCACTCTTGATTTGAAGACTCCCATATTAGACCCCTTGGGGAACAATGACGCAGGCAATGAGTTCCACTCCTATACTGTACTGGCTATATAATTTTTGATTACTAATGAAGAAAAACAATTGCAATAACGTATTACTAGGTGCCATATATCATTAAGCTTTTGTAACAGCTGTTTAATTAACAGCTAAAGATGCTATCATGATTTGGCAAGTGGGTAACACGCATGAAGAATGTCTTTATGAAACCGACCATTAAGATGTTCATCTGTGTGGGAACGGCGACAGTTTTGTAATCGAGTTTGAAATGTGTGGGTAACTTAGACTTTGCAGGATTTATGTAATTTAATTATACATATTAAAGTTTTGTAAGGTAACCAATTTTATTTTATTCTACTGCCTAATTTGGTAAACATTTGACCACTATCTCACCTGATGGTAAGTGATGATTGAAGCAGTCGACGATGAAGCACGCTATTATAATTAAAACAAAGGCATTCACACTCATAATCACACTAAATTCAAAGACTTGTACCGTGAGTGCTGGAAACATTTACATCTCACTCAGAAGCAGAAAAGTCCTTTGGGATGGAAAATCGTTGTCCTGCCGGGAATCGAACCCGTCGCGAAGAGAGTATGCGCACACAAACACTCGGATTTATAATATAAGTGTGATTAGTTTAATGTAATATTAAAGTATACAATCTGGCACGATACACATACACACTATCGAGTATTAATTACTACACACTATTGCATAGCTTCTATCGCGGGCCTTGAGCGTGGAGACCGAATCCAGAAATTCCGTAACGAAAATAACCTAACGCCCCCCACTCCGACCGGCACAGCGGTGATACTTTTTAGTTTTGCCATCTATCGATGAATAGCAGAACTTTTAATGACTTTTTTGAAATATCACGCTTGTCTCTTTAGTTCAGCAACTCGCCTCAAGGTGGCAGGAAAATAAATACTGCATAAATAAAATAAATAAATAATTATAATTGCATAAGTTAATAAGAAATGCTATGCAATAGCTTTATCGCGGCAGTCCCCGAGTGCCACACGTCTTTTTTTTGTTACAAGTTGTATAGAAACTACATCTATCTATGAGTTCAACCTATCATTCAAAGATCTAGTATTTTCATATTTGTTATAAATTATTGAAATTTAGTACCCATATTATAATGTACTTTTTGTATAGTATAAGTACTTGATAGAATTAATACTACCATGTTTATATTTTAAAATAACAAAAACATCCCGTAATAATTTCCTGTACAATGCTGTTAATAATATGAAAAAATCTGAGGCAGTTCCTTCAACGCGTCTCTATATTGAGCAATAAAAATAATATCTTTGAAAATATTGAAAGAACAAGCTTTTAGTAGTCCGCCATATTGAATTTAGAGTTACGTCACATTATTTTTGGTGTTTTTCTCAGCAAACCCTTTAATTTGAAACCCATATTGCTGGGGTGCATTAAAAATAAGTAACTTTTCCGCCATTTTGGGTGTTCCATCAAGTTGAATTTAGAATAACGTCACACAGCTAACCATGCATTGTCATCCAAACTAAACGTAAATACAAAATTTCAGCTCAATCAGTTGAAGATATCTGCTTCAAAATTGAGTTGCCAGATTCCACCCGGACAAACATACATTGCAAATTAAATAAAAGCTTGTAATAATCTAGAAAAATATAGCTACTAAGCCCATACAAAAGTGACGGTCCATAATTACGGTTTCGTAAACCCAGACTACTTAAAACCTAGATTGCTCATCACGATATGTCCGCAAATAGGTTAATTGGATAATTTGATCTTACCTAATGAAAAGGTTGGGCAAAGGTTAGTCAACCGTGGCACTGCAATCGTTAAACATTATGCAGACATTTATGCCTATAAAAGGAATAAAATATAAATTATTCGTGTAATGGAATAAATAATATATAAAGTTTAAGTTTTTTACAAGCTTTTATTTAACTTGCAATGTATGTATGTTTGTTCGGGTGGAATCTTGCAACACAATTTTGAAGCAGATATCTTCAACCGATTGAGCTGAAATTTTGTATTCACGTTTAGTTTGGATGAAAATGCATGGTTAGCTGTGTGACATCATTCTAAGTCCAATACTCATAACGGAATTAAATGGCGGACAAGTAATTTTTAATGCACTCCTACAATATGGGTATTAAATGAAAAGGCTTGCTGAGAATAACTCGAGAATAAAGTAACGTCACTTTAAATCCAATATGGTGGACTTCTTAAAGCTTGTCTTTAAAAAAGTTTTAACAAAGTAACTTAATTAACCTTGACATATACAATTACCTACACCTAAGTATAATGTTACTTTCTTATTGAAATGCTTTTAATTAGGAATTTTGATGAACAAAAAGTGTCAAAAATATATGAGTAGAGATTGTCTAAGCTGAAATTACGCGCCCCACCTTCGCATTTACGCACACAAGCGTGGTCGGATTTATCACCCGACTAGTCGACCGTCTTGTACACGTGCAGATCCATTATTCACTGAACAATCGACGCTCCCATACAGATGAAGTGTCGTCATTGGAGTTTTGCCGCGAAAGTGAAAAAATGGCGTTGTTGATTTTGTAAAATTTTCCAAAACCTGTGATTCTTCAAGTTTTAATATGTAATAATGGTGGATTATTAACCGTTAATACTTAACGAACGTGCATAAGTGTAGGCAAATCATACAAAGTTGAAAAACATGATTTTCACCTTCGCTCCAAAACTCCAATAGAAGTTCTAGTAAAGTTTCTACCTACCACTTTACTAGGGCACGACTTGACTACGACTGGACCTTGACTCTTTTACTTGACTTTGACTGTGACTTGTGACTAGGACCTATAATATGAAATACCTACACTTGAAATATATTATCACTTGACACTGGCTAAATGCATAAGATTGCGAAGCCAAAACTAAGGAAAAAAAAAAGTGTCGTCATTAATATTTGCACTCACACATCAAAATAAACTAATTAAGTAGTGGGGCGCGTCATTTGAGCTTGGACGAGCTCTAACTCAAAATAGCAAAACACACGTTTTTGGCTAAGCTGATTCCGTGAAGTCAGTTCATAAATTTTTGATGTCAATGATTGGTAAATTTTCCGACGGCAGCTGGCTATCAACTTTCTTTGAGACTAAAGTGATATCATGAAGAACGTCAAAATAGCCGCGTTTAAAATGTGTAACTACTAGAAGTTGTGTTTGTAACTTAAAGTTACCGGGCATATTTATAAGTAATATTTGAATTGTTTTAAACAGCTCTCCTACCTCTATTGGCAGAATTATGGTGCGACAGCCCTATAGTCGCCATTTAAAGAAGTTGAAGTTGCTCGAAAATGCTCGTATTTTTTTCTTTTTTAATTTTGGCTTCGCATTCTTGTGCATTTAGCCAGAGTCAAGTAATAATATATTTCAAGTGTATCTAATATTAAAAGTCCTAGTCACAAGTCGCAGTCAAAGTCAAGGTCCAGTCATGTCCTAGTAAAGTGGTAGAAACTTTACTAGAACTTCTATTGGAGTTTTGAAGCAAAGGCGAAAATCACGCTTTTCAACTTGGTATCATCTACACTTATGTACGTTTACTAAATATTAACAGTTTTTAATCCATTTCGAAGAATCACAGGTTTTTAGAAAATTATACAACATCAACGCCATTTTTTCACTTTCGCGCCAAAAACTCCGCCCATATTTTCAATAGAAATTTTGTTTTCAGCTCTGATTTATCGTAATAAAACAAATTAAAGCGTAAAAATATGCATAATTATAGTCTTTTAAGGTGGAAAATCTTATTCATTCGTATAAAATATCTTACGTCTCGAAGTCTTTTCTCCGTTGAACGCCACTAAAGTATTGTGCTCGCTAAAGGGACCACTCTCGTCGAGGGCAAAGCCAATGTTGAGCTTCTTAAACTCAGCAGATTCAGAAAACACACACATCCCGTCAGCACTGCCAATTTCTTCATCTGCAACAGAAGATAACCAGTTGACCATTATTGCAATGGCATCCTGGAGATGATCGTTTCCAGACACGATCGCCCCATACAAACGAGATGAATGCGGATCATGATGGGTGATAAACCATAAAATTTAAGTTGTTTAATGTAATTTTAAACATGTTAATTATTTTTTTAAATATATTTTGTCTACGGGCCAATTGCCTATATATTTTTTTACTAACATTGTATTCCCATTTCTAATATTTATCAATTAATATATTTTTTTTTTTATTAAGCAACTCGTGACCAAAATGGTGGCAAATATTTTGGACAGAGATTGAGCATTCAACGTGGCAATGCTGCCAGCATTTTGGGTAATTTGCCAACTGGCAGCGGTCTATTAGATTAAGTTTTGTACATATTTATATCTAGTTTTAATTTTTTTTGTCAATTTTAATTTAGTTTTTAGTTTAATGTAATATATATATATAATAAATATTTATCATAATTATATTTATAATAAATATTTTTTTTGTCAATTTTAATTTAGTTTTTAGTTTAATGTAATATATATATATAATAAATATTTATCATATTCATTTATGTTTGACATTATTGTAATTTCTAAGTGCCTAATTCGTCTATTGTGGTTTTATATGAATTTAATATCTGAAATAAAATTATTATTATGTTACTTCTGACAAGAAATATTCTTCTTTAAACAAATGCTTTCACACTTATTCTTTTAGTTTGATGGTGGTATGTATAATTTAAATTTAGTAAACAATTGTAAATAATTAAGTAAATAAAAAAAACTCCACACTAAGTTCGATGATATGTGTCGTGGGTGCCGGAAACATTCACATCACAGACAATCACAACGAGAACCAGCAACACAAATTTTCCTTGGGGAGAAAACTTGTGTAACAGCCGGGAATCGAATCCGATACCCATGCTTAGAAGGCGAACCTCACCGAACTAAGCCAACGAGCAGTTCGTTTTAATCTGCTGTGACTGTGTTACATAATCCTAAAAGATTCCAAGATAAACGTAAACGATTTCACACTCACAGCCCCACACTAAGTTCGATGACTTACGTCGTGGGTGCCAAAAGTATTCAAATCACATACACAATCACACCCAGAACCAGAAACATAAACCCTTGGGGAAAAAAATGTGTGTGTGGGAAATGAACCAGATATGTACTTATAAAGCGAACGCGCATCACCCAACTAAGCCAAACGAACTGTTCACGAGAGTGAAAAGATCACACCGTCGCTTTCCATTAGGTGAAATAGTGGTTAAATGCTTGCCTATCAAACAAAAAACAACATAATTTTTAGGGTTCCGGACCCAAAGATGCAAGCAGGGCCATTTCTTTGACGATGCTATATATTGGCGCATTGTGCTAGCCTGCTTTCTATGCCGACAGTTCTGGGTTTGAAGCTCAGCAACAGCACAATTTTACTACGTATTACATATTTGTGTTTCTTTTGTGATGAGAATGTTTTCGTCATCCGCGTTCGCAATTGTTTTTATTTTTTTATCTTAGATCAAACATAAAAGAAACGTGTATTTTAATCGACTTCAAAAAAAAGGAGGAGGTTCACAATTCGATTGAATTTTTTATGTGGTAACGCACATAACTTCTTTCGTTGTGAGCCGATTTTTTTATTTTTTTATTTGAAAGCTGATGCTTTCCTTGTGGTTCCATTTAAATTTGATCAAGATCTGATCACTAGTTTTTGAGTTATTGTCAATAATTCGTGTTTAATACATTAAATCTGATCAAGGTTCCGAAGATAAAGCGGTGAAGTCGATTTTTTTTAAGCTTTGCTTACGTTTAATTATTGTCTAATATAATAAATAACATATATAAACTATATTCTACTGACATTATTATCCTATGAAATGTATTTTCCAATGTTCTTACCTGGAACAAAACTGATATGCACAGTCCTCTTAAGTTTGACACCAGCGGCTTTCAGCCTCCTGACAGCTTCTAGATGTGCCATACCAACTGACTTCATATCCTGGATTCCTCGGGCGTATATCGTCCCATCCTCAGTTATGTGAGCTCCGAAAGGAGGGTGAGTCCAAAACTCCTGGAACAATTCGTAAGCATTGGGTGATCAGTGTAGTGTTTTAGGCAGGCGTTTTTATAATAAGGCACAGTTAAATATAAAACATGTATTGTCTGACGTAATATGGTGTACATGATAAATTAACCCATAGGCTCCAGAACTAATGTCTAGTTCTGGAGCCTATGGGTTAATTCTGTTCACTGTAATTTAGGTTCCAATGGATAATATAGGTTCATACAATCGAGACCAAAGGAACTGTAATAATGTATGGATCTTAATGTTGGGTACCAAATGGATGATAGAAGAGTGCGATGCAGTGGATATAGGTAGATGGATATGTTGTTACTATACCATAGAGTAACTACAAATCCATCTACCTATATCATCATCAACCAAAACATATAGAGGTAATGGGTATTTGAGCTGAAGACTTCGTGAAATGGCAAAAATTTGGATTTTTACGTTTTTAATGCAGGGGTGCATTGTAGCCATTTCGAAATTTTTAAACAAATGGATATCAGAATAACTCCTAAAATGCTTGATTTACTTGGAATTCAAAGTAAAAACCTGGTAACAAATTATAAGTAAAAAAAATTAAAAAATCTTTTTCGAGGCGCAAATGTACAAAATTTTAATAAAACCATATAAAATCCAAGTTAGTTGTAAGATAAGCAACTTGCACCTTTATGTGCATTAGTAAAGGGGATAATTTGCTGTGGTTGGAATTAAACTTGTAAACAAAGGTTTCAAATTGCTTGTCTTTAACTTTGGATTCTCGGTGCGCCCTAAATAAAAAGTCAAGATATTTTAAACCTTATGGATACAAGTTTTAAGGTCCGTTACATTTTAGAAAGCGTTTCTTTTGATAGAATAGAGACGAAGCATTTTGGTCTTTGGCTAAGGGGACAGATTCTGTAGCAATTCCTGTGATTCTGACTAATTATTTTTACGTGTAAAATACAATACAAAATGGTGTTCATTTGTTAGGTGTAAAAAATACAAAGCAAAGAATGAATAGTAAGGTAACTTTATATGTATCGATAAGTATTCTGCCGTCATAAGGAAAAAAGACGTAACTGCATTTTTTGTCAAAATTGAGTTATATACGTTATCGGAATCAGGAAAAATAGACGCATCTACAATTTTTTTTATTATAAAATGTTCAAACGCAACCTACTTAATCTTACTTTTAATTTAGACGCATCATCATTATATTTATTTATGTTTTGATGTGTAACTCAATCTTGTCAAAAATATCAGTTATGACTTTTTTTCCTTATGACGGCAGTATTTATTTCAAAATCAAAAATCAAAATCGTTTATTCACATGGGCCCCAAAGAGGCACTAATGAAAGTTAAAGAATCTATTGCCAGATTCGCAAAATTACAGCCATCTCGAGAAGAACCTGGCAAGAAACTGTGCGGCGTATTTTTTTTCATTAATTTTTTTTTAAAAACAATCTTAATTTCTAATACATAATTTTCTTTACCTAGGTGTTATTATGGTAGTCGCTAGAAAGAGCCTGTGCAGTTTGCATTTATTTCATGCAACTGACCGATAAAGATGAAGATGATAGGTACGTGAGATTATTATTGACGTATACAGGGAGAATACTTATCTCCCTCTCTTTATACGGGAGATAAGGGATTTAAAGGGATCCCGTATAAAAGTATATAAGTTATCGCATTATTAATAGGTTATCAAACATTTATAAAACACGCGTATTACTTATACGTATTAGATTAATTATAGTAACCGCTACGTAACAGGTTAACTAAGAATTCTATTTCAACGATATACGGTTTGATTTTGCCCGGCAGCGAGCCTAATCAATTAATCACCAATTAAATATTATCCCATTTATCAAGGATTCAATCATGTATTATCCTATTTTCTCGACGACCCAGTTGGCGCAGTGGACAGGTGTCGCCCTCTGCGCCGTGGGTTCTGGGTTCGATTCCCGGCAGGAGCACAAATTCCTTCCCAAGGGATATTTGTGCTTCTGGTTCTGGGTGTTATGTGTGTATGATGTGAATGTTTCCGGCACCCACGATACAAGTATTTGAACTTAGTGTGGGGCTGTGAGTGTGAATGCGTTTATTTGTTTGTTTGTTTGTTCTCTATAAATAATAAAATATGGAGTCCGCATTGGGCAGTACCAAGCTACAACTGGAGGGTCAATCACACTACTGTGTTCAATTACTATATTTCGGATTGAAGGGCAACGATTCCAGTGAAATTACAGTGCTTAAAGAGGTTTAACCAAGGATGTTGTAGCTAACCGTAGGTTTGTTTCCTATCTCGATGGGTTTAACATCTAATATGTCAGGGTGACGTGTGACGGGAGACGGGTGACTAATTAATTAAATCAATCTAATATATAAAATTCTCGTGTCACAGTTTTCGTTGCCATACTCCTCCGAAACGGCTTGACCGATTTTTATGAAATTTTTTGTGCTTATCCGGTATCTATGAGAATCGGTCAACATCTATTTTTCATCATCATCATCATCATCACTTTTCATCATTATCAACGCGGGTGAAACCGCGGGGCGCAGCTAGTATATAATAAATAATCATCGAGATTAGGTTTTATGACGTGAGTGAAAAAATGGCGTTGCTGATTTTGTAAGACTTTTATTATGAAGAATAGAAATTGTTAATATTTGTTTAATATTTCGACTGAAGGACTATGCATCCATGGTCATGAAATAATAATAAAAAAAAAGCAGATATCTTCGGAGTTTTGCCGCGAACGTGAAAAAATGGCGTTGTTGATTTTGTAAAATTTTCCAAAACCTGTGATTCTTCGAGTGTTAATGTGTAATAATGGTGGATTATTAACCGTTGATACTAAGTGAACGTGCATAAGTGTAGGCAAATTATACAAAGTTGAAAAACATGACCTTCACCTTCGCTCCAAAACTCCGATGTAAGTTCTAGTAAAGTTTTCACCACTTTACTAGGGCATGACTTTACTATGACTGGACCTTGACTCTTTTACTTGACTTTGACTGTGACTTGTGACAAGGACTTATAATATGAAATACACATGAAATATTATATTATCACTTGACACTGGCTAAATGCACAAGATTGCGAAGCCATAACTAAGAAGAAGAAGAAGAGTTAGGAAACAAACCTACGATTACTTTGTACAACATCCTTGTAATAAAATTTCATTTTAATCTTATAATTATTTAATTATATCACGTTGTGTTAGGAATCTTATTAATATTTTTTCAATCATATTACTTCTTTATATGGAAATATAATTAAATACTACTTAACCATATTATTTTTATATTACTTTGTTAAATGCAATAAAATAAGTATAATAAATTTGAAATTGTGAATAATTTTGCATGCACATTGTTATTGGAATTGATTTGTACTATTAGCATTGCAATTCAGAGAGGCCATGCCGCCAGCAGGATGGGAACGCTACCCATTGGTAGTGGGCTTGAGCACTTGAGTTACCTATAAGCTCGATGTCTTGTAGGTAACTTAGTACTTTGCTGTACATAGTTTTAGTTTAGTTTTAGGAAATATAGGCAATTGGCCCGTAGATTTAGAAGGATGAAAAAAAAAAGTATAAGCAAGAAATAAAAGGCTTTTTATTTTATTTTATTTATTTTTTATCTCAGGGGGACGAGCGCAGTGTATTGCCGCGCAGGAGATCGAATTGAACTTGAGTTCAAAACTCTGGGTGTCACTGAACTGCAATGGGCGTGAAGCTTACCATCAGGCGAGTGACTTGCTCGTCTGACATAAAAAGTAAAAAAAAAAGAATTATTTTTTTATTTCATAAATTAGGTATTGTACATTTTACTAATTGCGGCCCTTGTTACCAAACTGGGTGTGAGTAACACCCGTATCTTGGCAATTAGTTCCTTCCTAAGGTGAACATTTTATTTAGTACTTCTTATCTAGGTCGTTAAAACATTAAATGAATAATTAGATTAACAAACAAGACAAAATTTAAATTAAGCGTTATTTTGAAATTATAAGAACATATACACATATACGTATACATGATATAAAAGAACATTGATTTGGATGAAGTGTCTCTACTATTTGGCCATGCCTTATACTTTGGTATCTAACACATAACATATGTAATCAGCCTATAGTTGTGAACAGCAATTAAATTTACGATAGATATAAGGAATTTAGACAATTTCAGTATTGACTTTGCTTCGAAACCACATTAAATCTTCTGAAATGCATAACTAATCAATTATTGCCTTCATTAACAATAAAACGTCTATAACCTCTTGTACTATTCTGCTAATACTATTCATACAGTGGCGGATTCAGGGGGGAAAAGGGCTTTTTTATGCTGGACAGGCAAGCATTACCACTATCTCACATAATGGAAAGTAACGATGAGGCCGAAGATGGAACATGCTTGCCTAGAAGGTACCTCTTCATTCTAAACTTGAAGACACCTGGATTGTACCGTTCAGGGAAAAATGAATTCCACCCCTTCGCTGTACGGGGGATAAACGTAGAAGCGAAACTCTTCAAGTAAACCGGAGGTATGTCAATTATAAATGAATGAAGTTTGTCTTATTTTTTTATGGTAAAAAGTGCATGGAGTAATTACATCATGTAACTCCTGAGCACACTCTCCAAAATGTAAGAAATAGAAATACCTTACGTCGATGACCTAGATTCAAGCCAGCCCCCATAATCATCTGAGTTCCTCCGTAACATTCTTCTCTCGTGATAACTGTTGCTGCAGTAAAATTACTCTCATCCTGGTCAAGCCCCTCCCAAACGACAATCCTGAATCCACCACTGCCATAAATGATAGGAAGTAAAATGATAACGCTAATAAACGTAGCGTCATAAATTGTTGAAGATCATTACATAATAGCAATGAAAACTGTTATTAAACAACGGTAATATAAGATATTTTAATACGGTAATACGGTTATCTATTATAATATAACGGTACCAGTAATACATTAGATATCTGTGCCCGCAAAAGATGGTTGTTACACATGTATGACCTAGCACGGGCACCAAAGAATAGTGTACCTTCCCAAAATTCCTTCCCAAGGGATATTTGTGCTTCTGGTTCTGGTAATGTGATGTGAATGTTTCCGGCAACCACAATACAAGTCTTTCAACTTAGTGTGGAACTGTGAGTGTGAACTCGTTTGTTTGTTGTTTGTTTATGTTTACGTATTCTTACCTCATACACAGGGACCACATCCATATGGGAGTTCAGCAATATGGAGGGTAGTTCTGGCTGGATGCCTTCCCAGGATATCACAACCACTGGTTTCTTGGGAACCAGCTCGTAAATGACTACAGGCAGGTCGAGGTCTTCAGCTTGTTTAGTAAGGAACTTGACGCAGTCGGCTGTAATATTTTTTCGAAATATATATTAATATAGTCTTAATTTATTTATTTCGTACTAGACTGCCCCGGGATAGTCAAATTAAAAGTCGTCTATGTGTTAATCCTGGTATAAGGTATGTACATTACAAATTTCATCCAAAACCGTTCAGCCGTTACAACTTGGCGCAGTGGACAGGTGTCCGCCCTTTGCACCGTGGGTCCTGGGTTCGATTCCCGGAAGGAGCACAAATTCTTTCCCAAGGGATATTTGTGCTTCTGGTTCTGTGTGTAATGCGTGTGTGATGTGAATGTTTCTAGCACCCACGATACAAGTATTTGAATTTAGTGTGGGGCTGTGAGTGTGAATGCGTTTATAAATAAAAATAAAAAACTTGAATAGAAAACAAACATACTTACACATTTACACCCTTACACTCGGATCTATTGACCGATAGGCGCGAGCAAAGCGTCTCCGTTTCAGCTTGGATAAAATTACTTTCGTATGTCCGGATTTCCGGTTGTTCTCTTCTACAGGTCGCATTTCTCTGTTCTCGTGATTTTTTTTAGCAGGTTCGATAATAATATAGAATTTTTTGTCGTTTCAGTTAGTTTTTGTATTTTTGCAATATGGCGGAGACATGAAAGAAGACATTTTTAAAAATACACGAGTTCTTCAGTTGACAGAGCCACAAAAATGTGTGTGATGATTATGATGATACAAGCCTTGTTTTACAATATTTTTTAAGAATGTAAGTTAAAGAATGTAATTTCAGCGCTCTAGAAAAACTGCTGAAGGACATTCTAAATTTAGTTTCAACAACAAGTTTGAGGAAAAAGCAAGAATTACGTTCAATTTTGAAATAAATTGGTGGTTCTTTCATATTGATTTATATCTGTATTTAAAAACTAGACTTAAGCACATATAGTTACACCAAATAATAAATAGTTAAGTTACAATAACCAAAAATTCGCTGGCTAGGTCACCTTGTAAAAATGAAAGAAGAATGCACTGTAAAGCATGAATATGTGGAAGAGCCAAGTGGATATCGTCCGTTAGGCCGTCCCAGGTACCGCTAGAGAGATGAAATGGACAAGGACTGGCAGCAGTTCCAAGCCACAACCTAGCAAGATGTGGCGCAAGACCGCACCGTCTGAAGTGGCGGCTCTTAGTACCGGAGGCCAAGAATCACTTTGGGTCACTGCGCCGTTAGAGTAAGTAAGTATAAGATAATAAGATGTACAAGACGAGCAAGACACTTACCTCATGGAAAGTATCACTTTCGGGGGAGGGGGAGGGATGCCTAGCACTTCCTTCTCAGGAGGAGTGCGAGGCTTGAACGCACTAAAACCCTCCGTAAGCAGTCCCTCGCCGATGTAGGCAAGATAGGATCGCGCCCGAATGCAAACCAGTCGTGCGGGGCCGTGCAAGCCAATGGAGAGTTCTCCTGACTCTCCACCAATAACCCCACTACAGAGGAGAAAATAGGAAGCGGGCGAACCGCCTCCTCCCCCCGTCCGTCAGCGCCGGAGCGGGTCAGGATTGGGATCGACTCTCCGGCTCCACGGCCTCCTTCTGCCTGCCACGAGCTCTAGCTGCCGAGTATGGCGTCTACCAAGCTCGGCAGGGACAGATCCGAACCTATAATCGCCATGGAAGACGTCATAGCCCATTGCAGTTCAGTGCCACCTAAAATGCTTAGCTTCAACAGTCAAAATCCTGCTTGGCGATGCACTGCATTCTAAAATATTTAATATCTAAAACTTCACTGGAATATAGGAATATATAACTTACCATAATCAACATCAGGGTGCACACTGGGAATCCTCAAATACTCCCTTAACCTGGCAATCACTTCATCGTTCTCCCATTTATTATTTGGCATTTTCTCAACCGCACTTACCTACCTCTGACGCGTTACTGTTTTATTCAACAACAGTATTAGACTATCTATACCTAAAGATAAAATATACAAATAATATCTGCAATAATTTATTGCATATTTACTTGTTACATGTACAATATGTGGCGTAAAGGGATCTTTTATTGGCGAGGCGCTGACATTATGACTGTACTGATAGTAGAATTCGACAAGCGCGAGTCTAACGCGCGCACCGAGAGTTCCGTACAAACCTGTAAGTAAATAGTTCGTCCAACAAGAACGGGTCTTAAACCTTTTTGGGCGTTTTTTTTTAAATTTTGAAGTGAAAACTTCTTCAGGCGCTTTGAGCACTTTTTAGGTGAACAAAAATCATGGAACTCGCGTCATTGTCACCGAACGCTTTCCATGAGCTGTATGTATACTGTGTATATATGTGTACTTTTTGAGTAAACAAAAAGCGTGAAACTCGCGTCATTGTCAGCGCACGCTACCAATGAGATATATGTTTACTGTATATATATAATATAATAATATAGTTTTCACTTATAGCTGCAGTTCCCAAAGACTGCCCCGCATGTTTAATTTTTAATATTTGCTTTTTTCTTGCAAGATTTTATGATTTTAGGTCTATGGGAAATATTATATTACCTCTTAGATTATTAGATAATATATATATATAGGTATTGATAATGATAATTAAAAATATTATTATTAATTTAATTGATTAATTAAACATTTTATTTGTAGTAATTTTTGACACATTAGTAAACAATACTAGAAGATAAGCCAAAAGTTTGCTTATGTAATTGTGCTTCATATGATATATAATACATAATCATAATTATTATTAATTTTACTTTAAATATAACTGACTACCTAGTCCTGAACATGAAGCAAATAAATACATTTCATTTAATTACAATATATGTATATTATTTTTCTTTTAATTCACTATACCGACAGCCAGTCAACCAATTGATTTTGTAAGGATTCCTTTATTCTTTTTCAAGGTACCGTATCTAAACATAGGTTTTGGTAACATTGGTAACATAAAAAAAATGCGGGACAGTCTTTGAGGACTGCCGATAGAAGTGAAAACTATATATAATATATATGTATATATACACAATATACATATAGCTCATGGAAAGCGTTCGGTAAAGATGGCGCGAGTTCCATGATTTTTGTTCACCCTAAAAGTGCTCAAAGCGCCTAAGTGATTTTGAATGTAAACTCCTCTTGTGCTGGCATACCGCATAGTGACTTAGTGGTCTACCATATTGCTATTTTCCAACAGATTTTTTTAAAACGGTTTCGTACTCTACTTGCAGAGTTTTCTATAGTAGCACACGGACAGATTCAGACGGAGAAAAAAAAATCCCCAACGTATGTGTGCCCCCTTAATATTTTCATTTCAATTGAGATTTTTAGCTTTGGGCCATAGCATTACATATTCTCTATGAATTTAAAGCTTTGCTTGTAAGTTTAGACCCTAAACGCCTCTGACAGACGGATGGACGGACAAGGTGCTGAGCCACCCAAGTCAACTTAGAGACCTCGCCTCGTTTGGCAGAATGAGAGACAGCAATTCTATTTCGAAGTCCAGTGTGTTTACCATCTCTGACCATACCATCACTTACTATCAAGAAAATTATTTTTTTATTTAAATATTTGCCTCAGGCAATTAGCACTGAACCATAATTAATAATACACAACAATAAAAAGAGTATCTACATAGTGAAAGCATAAATTAAAGTAATAACAATAATATTTTTTCATCATCATCATCATTTCAGCCACTACAAGTTGGTGGACAAAGGACATACAACAACACTGCTGGATATAGGCCTCCCCCAAAGATCTGTTGATAGCGGCCTGCATCCAGCGTCTTCCTGCAACATTCATTATGTCGTCCGTCCACGTTGTGGGCGGTCTTCCGACACTGCGCTTGGCAGTCCTTGGCCTCCATTCGAGAGGCCCCATCGGCCATCAGTTCAGCGTTCTATGTACCCTGCCCATTGCCACTTCAACTTGCTAATTCACCGGGCTATGTCAGGTAATAATTTTTACACAGACTAAAAAACTCTATTATTTAAACATGTGTCAAATATGGGTCCATATTGGCTCACATAAAACTCTAAATCCTATTCTTTGTCTTACTACCGATTTGTGTTCATAATAATCATTCTTCATAATTTTATTTTTCATACATTTTTTATTCATACTTTTTTATTACTACCAACGGAGCTCATAACAGTTAGTGATGATATATTTTTTATTAATACCGTTACTACCAAGAATCAGTTTAAGTTCATATTTTTTTTTAGATCTTTTTTCTTCATAACATTCAATGATAATACTAAGAAAATATTTTACATATCTGTCGCTGTGTCTGTCTACTTGTCTAACAAAAATTAGTTCCTGGCGCTTCGCCGGCCTCTGCCGCGGCACGCTCGCTTCGCTCGCTCGGCTCGCGCGTTGTTCAGTTCTAACCCAACCTAACCTACTTGTCTGATATAGACATTATGATTTTCAATAATATGAATAAAATCACTTATGATTAAGAAATGTATAAAAACAAATATTAGAATTAAAACACATTTAAGAATATTATAGTTATTTATTATTCGAATGATTATGAATTTCGATTATTAGTATAAACAAATATTATGAGTAATAATCATTATGATTTTAAATGGTATGAGAAATTTTTTCAGACCTCCGATGATAGGAGTTGAAAAGTTATGTAAAACAATGCGTACCTGTCAAATATGTATCTAATATACAATAAAATATATAATCGATTAATGTAACATACATTAATCTTTAAAAATTAAAATTAGAATTAAAAAGGAAAAAGAAAAGAAAATAATGATCTACGCTAGTCTATAAAAAACCGTTTTTTTATACCATCGGGATTAAATAGTATACTTATAAAACACACTGTTTCAATCATTCAAGTGTTATGTATCTACGGCACTTCAAAGAATATAGCTATATATTATATAGCTTTGAAGATTAAGGGCCTCGTTTATCTTACCGAGATAAATCCTTATTTTATCTATCAGACTCTTACTGCTAGATGAGATTGGAGATAATTGCATTTGCACTAATATTTATACAATGATTTGATACGTTATCGGATGCTCCACGGACCTAAAACAAATACGGATATAACTTTCTGTACAGGAACAAGGGTTTGGAAATTGTAGACTGAGGTATAGTTTCAACTTATCCGGTGGATGACGTAATGCGTCCCCGGAAGACGGAAAGGAAGAGTACATTTTTACGTTTTGGGGTGCGGGCCGGCAATCCAAAGACACTAAACATAATTAAACGTTTTACACTCAGCCTTGCACTAAGTTCGATAACTTGTATCGTGAGTATCGGAAACATTCACATTACACACACGAACAGAATCAGAAATAAATTCTCTTCTGGAGTACATTTAATAAGGCAAACGCGCACTCAACTACGCCAGCGTGCGGCAGTTCAACGCGTGTTTTGTGGATCTATTTGTTTTTATGTATGTATGTACATTATTAATTTCCTTATTATGTACCTCGTATTTTCCAAACGGCTGGATTGATTTCGACAGTTCAGGTATCGTTTCAATAGTCGTCCTAATAACCCTAATAAAGTGTCTATAGAAAGATGTTTGAAAAAAAAAACAATGTGGCGGATTTTTGGCGCAAAATACTTAACTAATGAGGTCATAAAAAAATACCAAACCGAAGGGTAAAAAGTAGGTTCACATTTATCGCAGTCTAAATTTCCGCTGTGTTTTCAGTTTCTGAATTTTTAGTACTTGTTAAACGAAGTTTTAGCATTTGATAGCAGAATGCTAAGCAAGTACAACAACGGGGGTTTTCGCCGCGAAAATGAAAAAATGGCGTTATTGATTTTGTATAATTTTCTAAAACCTGTGATTCTTTGAGTGTTCATGTGTAATAAAGGTGGATTATTAACCCTTAAAGCTAAGTAAACGTGTATAAGTGTAGGCAAATCACAAAATTTAAAAACGTGATTTTCGCTTTCGCTCCAAAACTATACCAATATAAGTTCTAGTTAAGTTTCTACCACTTTATTTGGGTATGACTTGACCTTGACTCTTTTACTTGACTTTGACTGTGACTTGTGACTAGGAATTTTAATGTGAAATACACTTGAAATATATTATTACTTGGTACTGGATAAAAGCACAAGATTGCGAAGCCAAAATAAAAAGAAAAAAAAGTACAACAACCTCTTTTAATCATTGGTAAACCATACAGATGTCAGTGTGTGCTTCACACTACGATCACAGATTACTAAAACGTTACAGAGTAATTTTGTGTGCGTATTGTTATGTCCGTTTCTTTTTTAGGTCCGTGGTGTTTTCTTATATTAATCTAGGTATGTATGAAGAGTGTAGCTACGTTCTACCTACCTCGTTTAGTATTGAGATAAATAAATAATATGCGTAACATAATAATATTAATATAAGTAAGTCGTAAGTCTCGGATATAAAATTTTATTACGCTTGAGGTAATTTATTACTTCATTGAAATAGATAATTATACCTACGAGTAGATAAACTTTTATTGAACGACGATATGTACGATTAATTTAGTATTGAACTCAGTATAATTGATCGAGCAAAGCGACTTGGGTCGTTCAGCACTTTGTCCGTCCGTCCGTCCGTCTGTCAGAGACATCTAGCGTCTAAACCATATAAGCGAATGACTTTAAATTCTCAGAGAATATGTAAAACTACGGCCCAAAGCCAGAAATAATATTTAAAATTATTCAAATGAAAATATTAAGGGGGCTCCCATACATGTATGTAGAGAGCTAATTTTTTTTTTTATCTGCCCTTGTGGGATATTGTTAAAAAGCGCTTGAAAAATCAAGTACTAAACCAGTTTAAAAAAAAACTATGTTGAAAAATAACGATTGGTAGGCCACCAAAGTCACTGTTTTTATACCTACGTACCACCCAGTGGGGACGACAGGGTGGGGACGACCGGGAATAATCCTTTTCTATCTATCTCAAAAACGGCTTCACACTGAACTTACGTATAATATCCGTTATATCCTGTACTTGAACAAAAAATACAGAAATCAAACAATTATTATATTAAAAAAAAGTTGCAAGCAAGTTAAAAGTTTTTCTTTATTAGGAAAAATGTAGGCGCGAAATCTCAGTACGGTTCGAACGACGAACGATGGTAGGTATACATATATTTTATATTGTGCATTGAGCTAGTGTCAAGTAATAAAATATGAAACATATTTGATAATAAAAGTCCTAGTCACATGTCAAGTAAAAGAGTCAAATAGTAGTCAAGTCATGCTCTTACATAAAGTTGTAGAAACTACTAGAACCTATATTGGAGTTCTGAAGCTAGAGCGAAAATCACGTTTTCCAACTTTGTAGGTATGATTTACCTACATTCATGTACGATAACAGTTAATATTTCACCATTATTACACTTTGACACTCGAAGAATCATACGTTTTAATAAAACAAAATCAACAACGACATGTTTTCACTTTCGCGCCAAAACTCTAGTATATATAGATACCTATATGATAACTATTATTTCATATATATTTAATTTAAAAAAATCTATTCAAACACAGACATACATACAAAAAGAGTTGTAGTTATCGCTCAAGAATTTTATCAAAACATTGATCGTATGAATCGTTGCGTGAAACGGAACGTAACAAGAAATAGGCGCGAAACCCTCCTACGCGGGCCTTTCAAAAACATCACATTCGCGACTTGCGTTCTATACTGCTGTGGACCGCGTACCTTTCGCCGCACGCGAATGCAGATAAAAATTAAAAAGTAATATTTAAAAACTAATAAAACAAAGCGCGTTCGAAAATAGAGTGAAAGAAGTCGTTCATTTGTTTTAGTGTGTGCAGCAAACGGAAAATGGTTCGCAAAATAAGTGGTCTTTTGTGTTGCCTTTGCGTTTTCGGTATATCTTTAAGTGACAGTGCTATATCAGCTGACAGTGTAAGTTTTAAATTAAATATTACTACAGGACTTTACCTGCTGTCCATATTTATTACACTTTATTTAGCTGCCGTATTGTACAAATCTTAAGATGAATTTGTTTCCTTAGTTTGGTATTCGTCTCAAACGGGAGTAACTCGACCACACGGTAGAGTTGTCACCTTTAATTTTTATAAAATTTTTGGTAGATAACTTGAACACTAAAGGAAATTGGTACCGTCAGGTAAAAAAGTAAAATTTTGGTGAATTTCAAGCGGTTCGATCAAAGAAGGTTATATTATGTATGATCATAAATCTGTATTGTTGGCAAACAAAATTATTTTCTTTTTCAATCAATTTCCTTGTTTCTGACATATTTTTTTTCGACACCGACTGATTTGTTTACTCTTTGTTTATAGTTGAAATTTTTTGGAAATAGTTTAGTCAAATTTTCATCAATTTGTCAATTATTATATTTTATTATTTCTATCATAAACTTACGCCAAGGCAAGGTTCCCAAATTTTCTCCCAAAAAAGCAGAGTGAATAGGTGACTAGGTTCTAGGCAAGCAAGTCACATCTTCGGCCGCATCGTCACTTTCCATCAGGTGAGATAGTGTTCAAATGCTTGCCTATTCAGCATAAAAAAGCGTTAACACCCATTTTCACAAAACAGCTAAGAACAATATCGATCAAGTCGACGTTCACAAAAAAATCGGTAAACTTATAACACTCCTCTTTCTGCGTCGGGGGTCAAATCAGCCAAATCGGTCGAGCCGTTCTCAAGTGATGATCTTTTATACTTACATAGATTTTTATTTGTAAATTATATATAAGATATATGACGCTATGATTTTTACCTTTTCCTATTTACATATCATCCATGTTGATTACGAGTTTTCACCGACTTCAAAAAACGAGGTTGTCAATTTGACTGTATATTTCTTTTTTGTTTTTGTATGTTATGCGATAATTCCGCAAATTATGAATCGATTTAATTAGTAGATTATAATTCAGAGGTGGTCCCATATACATTTTATCAAAATCGATCAAGCCAAAACCAAAATATAAGCGGTGAAGTCGGTTTTTTAAGCTTTGCTTGCGTTCTAATTATTTTGTAAGATATGAGTGGGAAGAAATTTCGTGATATTTTATAGTGAGCAATCGTCACGCCAAGTGTGGGTTGAACTTGATTACTCAACCTCCTTATAGGTGCTAATTTATTTATTTTTTTAATTTATTTCATGACCATGGATACGTAGTCCTTCAGTCGAAATATTAAAATTATAGGTGCTAATGTAGGATTGTGTTACGATTGAATAAAGCATAGAACTGCCCGCTGGCGCAGTTGGGTGAGTGTTCACATTCTATCCCGCGGGTATCGCGATCGATTCCCGGTGGAAACACGAGTATTCTCCCCAAAAGAAACTTGTGTTTCTGGTTCTGGGTGTGATTTTGTGAATGTTTCCGGCACCACAAGTCACAAATCATCAAACTTTGTGTCAGGGAATTGTTCCCAGTATCTAATTGTCACACCGGTGGCAGCTGGGAAGACAATTCCCAGCTGTCACCCCGGGGGACAGGGCTAGAGGGGACTACTGGGAACAATCCGCTGTATGTGTGAAATCGTTCGTTTATACAAAATGCCCTACTGATTCAATTTTTTAGTATAATAATTTAATTATCACGCGGACATATCTATATATATATATATATATATATATACAAAGTTTTGTATAAATTTTTCCGTCACAAAATTCATCTCGATTTTCATCATAATAACAATAAACACCAGTTCACACACATTTATGTCTTTATATATATCATATGTTATTACTACGAGTATATTTCAAATTCCATTGTTTTACATAAACCCACCGTAATGTTTTTTATCTAATATTTTCATACTAAACCTCGCGACATTTTGTGGTTGGAAGCAAATGCTCCAATTCCCAGCAGACGGCCTTGAGCAACTTGTCTTACTTAGGTAATGGACTTGTAGGTAATACTTGGCTGGTGTTCTACGCATATACATAATTACATAATATACACCTATTTATTAGCGTGATTAATCATGAATAAACGCAAGCAAAGCTTAAAAAAACCGACTTCACCGCTTTATCTTCGGAACCTTGATCAGATTTAATGTATAAAACACGCATTATTGACGGTAACTCAAAAACTAGAGATCAGATTTTGATCAAATTTTAATGGGACCACATAGTAAGCACCAGTTTCAAATAAAAAAAAAAATCATCAAAATCGGCTCACAACGAAAGAAACTTTGAGGTAACTTTTGAAGTCGGTTAGAAACGAGAACATCGTCAATGTAGTCCACAGAATACTCATTATTGACTATATTTCAAGAACTACCTACTGATCAGAATTTGATAAAATTTTAATGGGATCAATTGGAAAGCAACATATTTCAAACTAAAGAAATAAATTCGAAATCGGTTCACGTGGAAAGGAGTTATGAGGTAATAAACATTAAAAAAAAAACATTCGACTTGAGTACCTCCTCGTTTTTTGTGAAGTCGGTAAAATTGCCGACTTCACTGCTTATATTTCGGTTTTTGTTAATCTTCTCTTTTGAGAAAATCAGCAGCGCTTAATCAGTTTTGATAAAATTTATATGGAACCACATCTGAAGTATGATTTACAAAACAAAAAAATATTCGAAACGTATTCATAATTGGCCGAATTATCGCGTAAAATACATACAAAAAAAAACATTCAGTCGTATTGAGAACCTCCTTTCTTGAAGTCAGTTAAAATTTATTCAAATAAAACTGGTTTGTTTTACAAAGAAGTTTCTAGAAGATTATTGTCTGGTCAATAAGGCAGGACTGAAAATTGTTCAAGATAACATGAAAACAAAAATTACATAGTTTGGTAAAGTTTCCAGAATGCTTTATTTTAACATACTCCTATGAATCATTTTTAAAACAGCTGTGATCATGTATACTTTATTATTATATAAATATATTGTACATGTATTACACACTATTTTAATGCATTGCGTCAACTATGTAATTATACATTGTGTCTATATTGAATAGCCATGTAAATTACATATTTTCTTGTCCTAAATTGATATATTTTTTAAAAATATTTTTTTGTCATTCAAAATACATCAGCTAGAGATCTAGAATTACACGCCCTTCCCTCCATAATGTTTATATATTAGACCTTCTTATTTTCTTAAAATTTTGGCTTCACAATCTTGTGCATTTAGCCCCTGTCAAGTAACAATATATTCCAAGGGTATTTTATATAAAAATTACTCTTACTATCATAGTCACAAGTCACACGTCACAGTCAAAGTCAAGTAAAAGGGTCAAGGTCCAGTGATACTCAAGTTATGCCCTATAAAGAGGTAGAAACTTTACTAGAACTTCTTTTGGAGCGAAGGCGAAAATCAAGATTTTCAACTTTGTATGATTTGCCTACACTTATGCACGTTTACTAAGTATTAAACGTTAATAATCCACCATTATTACACATTAACACTCAAAGAACCACAAGTTTTGGAAAATTATACAAAATCAATAACGCCATTTTTTCACTTTCGCGGCAAAACTCCTATTTGACACTTAATCTTCGACTAGTAGCTCCATTTTTTAAATCAAAGACCTCTTTAGATAAAACTTGACGTTTCGTGCCACCTGTATAGGTACATGGTAATTTGTTTAATACCAGAAAGCTCTCAGACCCTGTTGCTTGTTCAAACACTTAGCTTATTTAGACTATATTCTGAATGCTATATTTTCTGTAATAATTAAGATGATGTATTCCATACAATCTTTAATTAATAGTTGTTTAAACTACACTATATCACGAAGTACCTCGCCGCCGCACACCCGGTATAAAAAGTTCCTCTATGCCGCATACCTCGTAATATGCACCAACGTCAGTTGACACTTGACAGTCTTGACACCTTAAAATTAACAAAGAAGATTTTAATACATATAATAAAATTATTATATTATCGCATAATAGGTATTTTTAAACGAAATAGTGAAAAAAAAAGTTAAATTTTCGCTGTCTTGAGATCTCGGATTTTTAAAATTTTATGTAGTACATTTACTTGTTCATATTGAAGCGATGCTCAATTGAAGTAGAATTAGGGAACCAGACCAACCAGTTCCATACCTGACAAATATAAAATCTAGGACATTTTTTATTTATTTCTTAAAATTATCATAGGAAGGTAACATTTTCTTAGGTAGTACAAACTACAAACGTCTCTAGTTATACCTACGAAAACAATCACAGATCTATTACACAAACCGCCAAACGGAGTCCGTTTGACCTATCTCCGACCTTCCAAGAGGTACCAATACCGATAGCAAACAAACTCGAGCTTCTTGGCGTTACCTTATCGTCAAATCTTAACTTAGGCACCTACATTGAAGCCAGAGCTCAACTGGCCGCTAAGAAGTTGGGTGTCCTCGCCAAGGTACGGCAGCTTCTTAACTTATATCAAGCGCAAGTCCGATCGTGTATGGAGTACTGTGGCCATCTCTGGGATGGATCCGCTAAGTACCAGCTTGAAGGTCTTGAGGCTATTGACCGACGGGCAAAAAGACTTATTGGCGATAGTAAGCTGATTGAGTCCAGATTGCACAGCCTTGGTCACAGGCGTATGGTCGCAAGTCTATCGGTATTCTATCGTTTGCATTTTGGAGAGTGTCCGCAGGAATTACATGAGTTAATTCCACCATGCCCATTTTACCATCTAACAACCAGACAAACTGACAAACGTCATCCATTTATGGTTGACATACCTCCAGTTCGCTCGAAGCGGTTTGCTTCTACGTTCATCATCCGTACAGCGAAGGAGTGGAATTCATTGCCTGCGTCATTGTTCCCTGAGGGGTATAATCTGGGAGTCTTCAAATCAAGAGTGAATAGGTATCTTCTAGGCAAGCATGTCACATCTTCGACCGCATCATCACTTTCCATCAGGTGAGATAGTGGTCAAATGCTTGCCTACTCTGCATAAAAAAAAACACAGGTATTCTGGCTGTCATTTTGTGTGTGATGTGAATATATCCGGCAACCACGACACAAGGCATCGAACTTAGTGTGGGGTTGTGAGTGTGAAAGCGTTTATGTATATATACATCTACTGAGACTAAGTTTTCGATTTAAATCGCACTAGCTCGTCAATAAGGCACTAAACGGAAAACTCAGTGGAAACTCACAGTAATCTTGACCAACAAAACAAGTCTATATCTCAATTAATTACATCAATGAAACAAAGGAAACGCCAATTAGACGTATGCAACTGGTGTAGCAACAGAAGTCAGGTGTCGTCAACAATTGGTGCGTGGAATCGACGCGCACGGAGAAAGTGAACGCGTTTCGTTCGCTGTACGTTAGGGCTGACACACATTAAACACACGTGAATGTTCGGGAGTATAGTTGAAACAACTCGGGTGAGAATTCTGTATAATTTTAACCGACCTCAAAAAAAAGGAGAAGGGTTTTTTTATGTTAATTAACTCAGTTTTTTTGATGTGATAACGTCTTATAAATCGATGAACACCGGCTGCACGCACGAAAAAGAGTCACGTTCCGCCTGAGCCTGAGCGTGCAAGCGAGAGCGCGGAACAAGCGATAGAGAGGCACGATCGGCCTGAGCCTGAGCGTGCAAGCGAGAGCGCGGAACAAGCGATAGAGAGGCACGATCGGCCTAAGCGTTTGTCTTTTGACGTTATCACGCAAAATTATCGTCCATAAACCGACTTTACAGACAACCAATTTTTTACTAGGTGAATCGATTTTGATGATTTTTTATTTGAAAGCTGGTGCTTCCTATGTGGTTCTACTTAAATTTGATCAAGATCTAACCAGTAGTTTTTGAGTTATCCTCAATAATACGTATTTAATTAATTAAATCTGATCGAGGGTTCTGAAGATAAAGCGCTGAAGTCGGTTTTTTAAGCTTTGCTTGCGTTTATTTTATTTTAAGTCTGACTGAGCATCTACCCATACGTGTTTACCACCATCGATCACAGTAAAGTAGAAGTCTTACGCTAGCTTATCAAAGATAAAAATAGTTATGTACACTGTTTACTCGCATATTTCGAGACCAATTTTGATAAATATATTTTATAGAGTCTGTTTTCGATCAAGATAATAATACAATATTTTATAGTAATAGGGAATATGATTTGTTTCTCTCATGGATTGTTAATATTTATAAATTGCCGAAACAATTTATTTTAACTAAAACATTACGTTTTATATGAAAATAATTAAAAAATGCGAGCAATTTTAAATGCATCCATTTTGACTTACTTTCTGTGAAAGCCACAATCCAATCACGACTGCAGTGCTGTGAAAGAAAGTGGACCAATCATTGCCATTCAAAATTAACTGACGTCACTAATTAATTTAGCCAATAGCTTATTTTTAACTTTCCATGCATATTTCTCATTTTTTATTTATGTAAATATCTGATTAAAAAAGTAGTACTTAAATTAAATATATAGCTACTTATAAAGATTTTGAAAATGTATGCAATGATTAAGTATTTTATTTAAAACTTATGCACTTTGTCTTGCCTATTCATTATATATTTTCAATAGGTGTATAAAAATTAAATACTTTTACATTCAACCCCGCACTAAGTTCAAATACTTATATCACGGCCGGAAACATTTAAATCACATGACACAATAACTGCGCGAACCAGAAGCACAATTTTCGCTTTGTGAGAAATATAATTATATTTTGCTCCTACTCGAATACAGGATCCGTGGCATAGGAAAGTAAGGAGTTGCCACTGTGCTACTTTCACACTCACAGCTCTACACTAAGTTAAATGACTTGTGTCGTAGGTGCCGAACACATTAACATCACAATCACACCCAGAACAAAAAATACACTTGGGGAGAAAACTTGTGTCCCCCCTGCCCCCCTTAGATCCCCCTAACCTTACTTAGCCAACTGGCATTATACTTGCTTTTGTGTATACAAATGCAAGCCCGTTGGCGTTAAAAGTACTATTAATGTACTAACTACTAATGTATTTTTTGTTTGTACAAAGTCTATCATATTTGACTAAAATTAAACAGCAAATAGTATAAAATAACTTCTAGGCAAGCTTGCTCCATCGTCGACCACATCGTCGCTTACCATCAGGTGAGATTGTGGTCAAAAGTTTGCCTATTATCAATTAAAAAAAACTAAGACGACCTTTGACGACCCAGTTGGCGCAGTGGATAGGTGTCCGCCCTCTGCGCCGTGGGTTCGATTCCCAGCAGGAGCACAAATTCCTTCCCAAGTGATATTTGTGCTTCTGGTTCTGGGTGTAATGAGTGTGTGATGTGAATGTTTCCGGCACCCACAATACAATTATTTGACTTAGTGTGGGGCTGTGAGTGTGAATGCGTTAAAAAAAAGCAGATTATTTTACAAATCAAGGCAGCCCTACCGGTCACTGCCACGCTAATAACAGTTCACAGCGTGTCATACTTTTGTTTCAAAATGGGGTAAACCTAACATGCACGTCCATTCAAACCATACAAAAACATGCATGGGAACATGTCCCATGAATGGAAAATGTATAGAAAGCGTTAAAATGATTGCTGCTGTTTCAATGACATCCTGAATGCACTGTTTATTTTAGTAAAGAGAAAGTTTAAATAAGTAAGTTATTTATAAACGATTTAAAAAAAAAGGATTTTCAATCCGACTACATTTTTTAAATGTTACCTGACAACTTTTTTTAGTTGAACCCATTTAAAAGATTATTTTTATTTGAAAGCTGGTGCTTCCCATGTGGCCCTAATTAAATTTCAATTTTAAAAATTATTGAACGAGCGGCTACGTGTGAGCAGTAATAAATCGGAATTTGTCGGTAAGAAATCTTATTCTAAGCAATTCTTCTTTAGTTAAAACAACATGTAATTTAAAACACTCACAGCCCCGCTATATGCAATCAAAGTTTTTCTGGCGCTTCGCCGGCCGCTGCCGCGGCACACTCTCTTCGCTCGCTCAGCTCGCGCGTTGTGGTCACAAGAAACCTAACCACTCCTCCTCGCTAAGCTCGTCGTCGTACCTATTGCTTGACTATAAGCGAAAATTTTCAAAGTCGTTTTTCCTCAGTGTCCTCTTTACGACAATTTGAGTTCGGGTGTCACCGCTCGCTATGATCTGCAAAACTATTTATCGAACCGCTCATTCAGTTATTGGACTGTTCAATTATTTTTAGAATTGACATTGTATGATAAAATAACCGACAAATAGATTTTTTACTACAGTCCATGTTTTACTGTCGCAATAATTAATCAACCGCCATTAAATTAAATAACTGCTCAACATGTTTTTCAACTGATCATAATAACAACTCAAATATTTAAATAACAGCTCAAAAAATTAGTTCTCTTTAATTAATTTAATCTGATCAAGGATTCCGAAGAGAAAGCGGTGAAGTCGGTTTTTGTATGCTTTGCTTGCGTTTAAATTATGCAACAGTTAGGTTACTTACCAAATACAAAATTCACATATTTTGTACAATCAATAAAATTATATAACATTAAAATATAAACAAAACATTAATGGAGCTGATAGATTTCTTTCGTATCGTATCGTATCGTTTTGCATGTTAGAGAGTATGCGCAGGAACTACATGAGTTTGGTAATTCCACCATGCCCCTTTTACCATCTAACAACCAGACACACTGTCAAACGACATCCATTTATGGTTGACATACCTCGTTCGCTCGAAGCGGTTTGCTTCTACGTTCATCATCCGTACAGCGAAGGAGTGGAACTCATTGCCTCCGTCATCGTTCCCCTATAATCTGGGAGTCTTCAAATCAAGAGTGAATAGGTATCTCATCTTCGGCCGCATTATCACTTTCCATCAGGTTAGATAGTGGTCAAATACTTGCCTATTTAGCATAATTAAAATAATAATAATAATACTGATAATTATACACAATTTAATCCCCAGGTACCACTGGCAAGCCAAGTGGACAATACTAGTATATTAGTTCTAATAGAATGCTAAAATTTACCAAAGAATTTTAAACAAAAAAATCTTTAATGTTAATATAGTTTGATAATATTGAGTAATTAAGTATTTACCAACTTCGACCACATATTTTACCAAGAGGTTAGATAGTGGTCAAACCTATACAGTACAAAACTGTACAACTTAAAATCTAAAACTATAAAAAAATTACAATTTTTTTTAGTAACAGTTACTAAAAGTATTATGATTGGAAAAAAGGGTTATATAGCTACTTGTTATATAACTATCAATATAATATTCGGAATCGTGCACACGAACAAATTTCTAAGTTTCATAACTAATTCTTGCGCACATGCATTGACTTTATGTACATAACTGCTGTTATTATTTACATTATCTGATTTCAATTGCTCAGCAATTGAAATTTTATCAGTAAAATTTAAAAGTGGCTACTATATATATGTTATGTATATACTATATGTTAATCCTAGGTATAAGCTATGTACATTCTAAATTTCATCTAAATCCGTTCAGCCTTTTCCTTTGTAGCTACCAAACGGATGTCTAAACAAAAATAGGTGCAGATTTATTTATTCAAAAGCTTATTTACTTAAAATGGTTTTAAACTAAGTTTAATGAGAATTAGAGCATTCGTATTCCAATAATAGTCGATAAAATTTTGAAAAAATAATTAAAAAATCATTTCCTAAAAATATGTTAGTTAATTTTGCCATTCTATTGATAACATTATTTTTTGCTGTAAGTAAATTGATTTACTTGATTTTATTTATTTGATTATTCATTGATGAAGTTTCTTTGTAACAGTAGGTATTCTGTCATCACTCATCATATCTTTTTACTATGTGATAAAATGTTGACAAGTCCTGAATCATGTTGTATGCTAACACGCTAACAACATAATAATTTTAAATTAACTTGTTATCTGATGCAATTTATCAGTTAAAGACAAGTGATACAATTTGTATGCAGTATTGGCGCATACCTATAATGCGATATAAATTATATAGGATATGCGTACTTCTAAACATAAACATAAACTCTTTCACACTCACAGCCCCACACTAAGTTCAATGACTTGTGTCGTGGGTGCCGGAAACATACACATCACACACACAATCACAACCAGAACCAGAAACACAAATTTTCCTTGGGGAGACAAGTTTTCTCCCCAAACTTCCCGCCGGGAATCTATAGGTACTAGTCAATTATACTAGTCGTTATAGCCCCGAACTGAGATTACGAGCTTACATTTTCCCTAAAAGACGAAAACCTTTGAAGTGAACAGCTTATAATTAAAAAAAAAAAAATTTAATGTTTCATAAGAGGATATAACGGAGATTATACGTAAGTTTCAGCATTCAATATGTCGCCGATTTTGTGATAGACGTCGGGACATAATAGGTTTAAAATCAGTGACTGTTATATCTTACCAAATTATTTTATTTTGCCATGCACGTTTAAAAAAACAGTTTCGTAATCTACTTACAAAGTTATTTTCAACAACTTACCGAAAGCAAACAAATTAAACATTATTTTGCATCACACTTTCGTGTACAAGAGCCCCCTTAATATTTTCAGATATATAATTTTAATTGCCATTTTTGGCTTTGGGTCATAGCTTTACGTATTCTCTGAGAAATTTAAGTTATTCGCTTGTATGGTTTAAACGCTAGATGCCTCTGACAGACGGACGGACTGACAAAGTGCTGAACTACCCAATTCAACTTAAAGATCTCACTTCGCTTTAGTGAGCCTGGGTATAAATCAGAGGTGGAAAAGAACAGCCTCTCTGGTAAAGGCGGTAGATTTCGAGCTGCCTCAGACGATGGTTTTGTCTTAATGTTTTTAGTAGGTACACGTATTAATGATTCAAGTACCTTTTATTACAACTCGTCTAGTACAGTCGGCTGCATTAACATGTAGACCTTTTTAAATTTTCAAATGTATATTACATTAAATCTAAATGGAATTTGTGTACTTTGGATGATTCCAAAACATCACAACAGTAAAATATCATTGTAAATTCTAAGTCATGTCCCAATTCTCTTTAATAAGTAGTAGATACATTTGAAAATAGAAAAATGTTTACATGTTAATGCAGTAGACTGTACATATTAGATACTGACTATATACCGATGACATACATCATACACCACTTGTTTACAAAACGTGGAATTTCATAAATTAAGTCAATACAAGATGTGGAATTACATAGATGAAGTGATATATGTCCCCTTTCAAATGTTCCATTGGTAATGGCTAATTAAATATTACCAAATTATATGTTGCAAAAAACAGCCTTCAGCCTCATTTTAAGACTCAAAACATTAAGTTTGTTCATTCATTTAATTTAGGGTTGACGCGTTCGACGGCTGGAGTACAATTTTCCTTCCCAAGGCACATTTGTGCTTCTGGTTCTGGATATGATTGTGGGTGTGTGATCTTTGAGTGTTAGTACGTTTGTATGTTTATACATTCGATTTGTCCGAACCAATATGTTATATAACAGTAAAATGTTAATATTGAAGTGAAAACTTCTTTAGCGGCGTTGTGCACTTTTTGGGATGGGTAAAATGTTAAACTCGCGTAATGACACGTGACCTGATCGAAAATTCGTAAGACGGAGGGAGGAGAGGAAGTAATATCCCCCTATCTTTCTACCGCGCGGCGAAAATGTACGCCTGCTCCTGCTGTTTACAACGTTAATGTTCAAGTTTTCACTTCTGCCGGCACTCCCGGAATGCAAACCGTTGTTTTTTTTTTAAAAATATTACACAGTTTTTAAAGTAAGTAGTTTTTTTCTTCTAAACAAAACTAGCGGTACAATGCAGGTGAACAGTCTCACATACATGCTGTATAACAAGGACTTAAATCAAGTCGTCAAAATTAAGAGACATTCAACAATGTACCAGCCAACCAAGTCCAAGCAGTCGTCCTACGCCAATCCTTATAAAGCGTTAGACGTCGGTCGCAAGGTTACACCCACAGAGGTGACTCAATCTTCTGTCTTCTGAATTATATATATATCGATGGCACAGATTATGCCGCAGTTAGTTAGATAAATAGATAATACTTTATTGATCCACTTTACAAGATGACATCAAAGGTAACAAACAAAGCTTATACGTAAAGTATCACAACAGGCGGCCTTATCACTAATAGCGATCTCTACCGGGCAACCCTCGGATGGAGAGAACTATAGAATGCAATAGACGGGGTATAACGAATAAGTAATAATAACATAATCTAAGTGTATGGAATACTTAATTAACTTAATAAATAGTTTCTTGCCAGGTTCTTCTCGAGATGGCTGTAATTTTGCGAATCTGGCAATAGATTCATTAACTTTCATGAGTGCCTCTTTGGGGCCGATGTGAATAAACGATTTTGGTTTTTTTTTTAAATACCATTACTTATATTATGGCATAAATACAATATAAATATACATAAAAAATAAATATATTATGGCTTGTATTTAAACACCGCCCAAAAAAGTACCATTTTACTACCAAAATGGATAAATGGTCACCAAATTACGTTTCCTAAAATAATATGAAATAAATATTTTTTTCTTATATTATAAATATTTTTGTATATATAAAAAATAACCTTAACCTACTGTTATCCGAGTCGGTTCTGTCACAGGAAATTTTATTTTAGGAAACGTAATTTGGTGACCATTTATCCATTTTGGTAACCGTTTAGAATTTTTGGTGGCCGTCTAAATTATACCCATATATTATATAATAATATGTTCATAAAATAATTATATAAAATAAATAAATAAAATATGTATTCACACATATGAGAGTTACTATAAGTTTAAAATTTAAGAAATGCAAGCATTTAAGTAGAGTTGAACTTTTTACTCGACGCAGTAAATAATGTGTTTAAAGTATATAATGTGTTTATCAGCTTATATGTTTATGTAAGTGTGAACTGCCCGTTTGCTTAATTAGGTCTGCCTTCGAAGCCGTCGGGTTCGCTTCCCGGTGGAAACACGAGTTCCTCCCCAACAGAAATTTGTGTTTCTGGTTCTGATGTGAATGTTTCCGGCACCCACGACATAAGTCATTGAACTTAGTGTGGGGCTGTAAGTGTGAAAACGTTAAAAAAGTGCAAACGTTAGGATGTTTGTTATTCAATCAAGCTAAAACTACTGAACCGATTTAGTCGACGTTATGAACAGAGGAAAGTGACTTTTAATAATACATAGGATTTTTTATCATCATAAATACGATTTCACACTCACAGCCACATATTAGTTGGATGAATTGTGTCGTGGGTGCCGGAAACATTTACATCACACACGCAGTTACACCCAGAATCCCAAACACAAATTTCCCTAGGGGAGAAAACTTGTGTTTCCACCGGGAATCAAACCCGATTTCCGTTGCTATGCGTATCCAACTAACGAGCAGTTTAACAGTTACAGTACCTATCTTTTTTTTATTATTGACTAAAACTTTTGACTACAATCACACCTGATGGAAAGTGACGATGTAGTCTAAGGTGGAGCACCCTTGCTCAGTAAATACCTATTCAGTTTTCTTTTTCTTTTTTATTGTACATTTCGGGAACAACAGATGACGGCAAAGCGTTCCATTCTTTTGCCTATCTATTTGTATACCTATTTATATACTATGTATACCTGTTACTCACTGCTTAGAAGTTTAAATAAAACTAGGCTTTAATCAAGTAAGCCAAGCAATTGCCCAACCAAATTATTTAGACATGTCAACCAGTTAGATCAACCACCGGAAAATGAGCCCTATATTCTAGGCAATAAAGTTGTCTAATCCTTAGAGCTTACCAATTTAGATGAAATGTGCGGATGCGAGGTGGTATTTGGCGTAATACGCCACAAGTTGAAGCTGGTTTGTTGTATAATAGTTGATTAAGTACAGAATACTTCTTTGGGAACGGCCTTTTAGTCTAGCTCCGTCGTTTTGAAATCATCTACCGGTAACTAACCATCTCGAGCTGCTTGGCGCCACTCTGACGTCTAACTTTAACTTCGGCCCATACGTCGAATCTATAGCGAAGCTAGCTGCAAAGAAACTTGACATCCTAACAAAGGTCAGACAGTACTTCACACCTGGACAGCTTCTTAATGTACACCAAGCCCAAGTCCAATCATGTATGGAGTACTGTAGCCACCTTTGGGATGGATCAGCCAAGAATCAGCTTGATGCTCTTGACTCCATTGAATTACACCAGTTGATTCCCCTATGCCCTTTCTATAATCGGACCACAAGACGAACTTACCAACGTCATCCATTTATAGTTGACATACCTCATGTCCTCTCGAAGCGTTTTGCTTCTACATTTATCATCTGTACAGCGAAGGAGTAGAACTCGCTGCCCGCGTCTTTGTTCCCTGAATAAAAATAACTAACTTAACAAAGATATAAATTAAAGATGCCTTAAAAGTACTTTTATTCAAAGTATTTGATCAAAATAAAACATTGCACAAATGTTTGTTCAAATATTTGTACAAATAATTATTCAGATATTTAATGCTGAAATTTATGCAGCTCATAAAATGTAGACTAATTATGAAAAGAAATTTTATATATTAAACTACTTTCATAAAGAAATAGAAAGTGAAATTAAGCTCTATTATACAAATAACTGTACTTAGCAATAACAATAGGTAAAGCATTCCTTTTGCACGCACATTAGCTTTCTCAACACTGTTTTCAACCGACTTCAAAAAAGGAGGTTCTCAATTCGACTGGTTGTGTTTTTTTTTGTTTTTATGTTACGCGATATCTCCGCTAATTATGAATCGATTTTGATGTTTTTTTTGTTTGGTAGATTATACTTCAGAGGTGGTCCCATGTAAATTGTATCGAAACCAAAATATAAGCGTGAAGTCGGTTATTTTAAGCTTTGCTTGCGTTTAATTATATTCGGTCATTTGTGAATTCACTCAGAGAGCAACAAAATAAGGCTGTTTCTAAACGGCACTTCTCGCATATATATAAGCGATAAAGTCGGTTATTAAGCTTTGCTGGCGTTTCAATTATTTCTTATACAACTTAAACATTTATATTCATTAACTCGGACTTGTTTAATAAATATTTCTCAATTACTATAAAGGTCATGTTCATTATGATTACGTTTTAATTTTTAAGGTTTGAGCAAGTTTTGGGGAACCTTGCTCTAAATGACATTCTTAAAAATATCAACAAGGCCCTACAATTCAGGCTTGAATTCATCAACGTTTAACCTTCGACCTTTGTTTGGTGTGTATACGTAAAAACAATAGTAATTACAATTGCAGGCATGTTACGCATATGAGCAGTGTTTGTAGTAACGTTTATATTTAGAAGTGGCCCGTTCTGGTCCATAAAAATCACTAGTGAATAGGTATCTTCTTGGCTAACATGTTCCATTTTCAATCACATCGTTACTTATCATCAGGTAAAATAGTTGCCAAAAAAATTTTCGTGTGATGAGCTAATTCTTTGTACGCAAAATCAAAAATATTTTAGAGTAAAAACTGTATAAGAAATTATGTTACATAATAGTCATATAGTGGCAACAGTTTGCCCACTGCGGACATACAATAAACAGTAACAGTATAATTTTTATGCGCTAAAATTCTGATGTTTAAACAGTCGCTTAAACAGCGGTTAGTAAATATCAGCCCTAGGCAACAAAGTAAACTGTCCATCCATATAGTCAGCAGCATTGAACATTTCACAACACTCAATATGTAGCAAGAGTTCAGAATAGACCGAGGCCCGGCGCTAATATGGTGCCAGGAGTTGCTTAAAGCGTTACGAAAGTTAACTTGAACACTTATCAGCCTATAAGTACCTCTAAGTGGACCAGCTTTTCCTTGAAATGTGTAAAGAATTGAATTTCAAAATAGCTCTATCTCTTAGGATACTGAAAGGCCGATCGTGTCCTGCGTTGCAATGAATAAACGTGAAATAATGTATGTGACTGTTGCATTTTTCTCTCTGAGAGGCTAGCGTTGGACTACTATCTCTCAATATGGATAAGAGATGATGCAGTCAAGGGTGGTAAACACGCTAGGTCTAAAATAATTTCCTGTTATATTACAAAACTAGCCGTGTACCGCGGCTTCACCCGCTGTTCCAAGTTAAAAAGTTGTCCTGTTTATATATATAAAAAAACAAAATCGGGTCTAGTAGTTAGTCATTTATAACTCAAGAACGGCTGGGCTGATTTTCAAGATGAGGTAAGAAGCTTTTTTTTTCTTTACGTGGCATTGCAACGTATGCTGGGTAGGTACAGAGAGTTTATATTAAAAACAATTGGGCAGTTCAGCTGATTGCCCAGAGTAAATATCCTTCATCGAATGACATTCCTCGCTCCACTGGGTAGCAGGTAGTGTCACAGTCGTTACTTGTTGTGGTTACTGGACTAACCTTGTGTCAAGTACTGAGTACTTGTTTTATTGGCACGTGGCTAAACAATCTAATGTAGGTGCCTACCTAATGTAGAGTTAATGTTATACTACAGTTGGTTGACCGAAAAGCAACAGATCATGTTCAAAAAAGGAGGTTCTCAATTCGACTGTATGTTTTTTTTTGTATGTGTGTTACGCGATATCTCCGCCAATTATGAATCGATTATGATGATTATTTTTAGTTTGGTAGAGTATACTTTAGAGATGGTCCCATATACATTTTATTGAAGTAGCACTAAGCCTCGCCTGTACATGGTGCCATTACCGATCAACAAACAAAGCAACGGTGAATCACAAATAATTGCTTAGAAGGGTTGATATCAGACAGGAGCTATTAAAATTATGTATAAAAAAAATCCTCTAATTAAAACTCTTGCCAAATTCCTTGGGATAAAAACTTGTGTTCCCGCCTGGAATCGAACCTGATACCGAAAGCAAAAGCACACCAGCTAAGCCAAAGAACTTTACAAATGAATTAACAAAATGTGAATAATGCAGCTTTTCAAATTTATTCAAGGTTTTTTTAAATTAAGAACTAAATTCACCTTCATGCGTTATTTGAGCAGTTAAACCTTTTCATAAATATGCATCGAAATTATTTGCATATAGATAAAGCTATTAAACAAGAAAAATCCAATCACATTATGAAGGTTATCAGTACAAAACCATGTAACTTTTCTCAAGAACTGACGGCAGCACAATAGTAGCACAATAGTTGCTACTATTGTGCTACAAGTTATAGAAGCACGTAGTTATTATATCTATTGAATAGACCCAAGTTACCTAAAAGTCATCGAGCTTATAGGTAACTCAAGTGCTCAAGCCCACTACCAGTGGATAGAGTTTCCATCAAGCTGGCGGCATTGCCTTTCTAAATTACAATGCTAATACGTTGAGCCCAATAAGTACACAAGCATTTATTTTTATGAACTTATTTTGTTATCTACGGGCCAATTGCCTATATTTCCTAAAACTAAACTAGAACTATATACAGCAAAGAACTAAGTTAGTTACCTACAAGACATCGGCTTATAGGTATATAGGATAACTCAAGTGCTGAAACCCACCGGTGGGTAGCGTTCCCATCGTTTGCCTGGTTGAGGCGACGCGTGATCAAAATGCTGGCACTTATTTGGCCCAACATATTATCATCATTGCAATTCAGAGAGGCAATGCCGCTAGCATGATGGGAACGCTACCCACTGGTAGTGGGCTTGAGCACTTGAGTTACCTATAAGCTCGATATCTTGTAGGTAACTTAGTTCTTTGCTGTATATAGTTTTAGTTTACTTTTAGGAAATACATATAGGCAATTGGCCCGTCGATAGTCCTTAAATTGTCAAATAAGTGCCAGACTTATTTGGCTCAACGTATTAGCATTGCAATTCAGATAGGCAATGCCGCCAGTATGATCAAAAACGCTGAACCGTATGTTGTTCAGCGAGCGTCTCGCTAAGTCAGGGAGGGTCAACAAGTGATCTTTAAAAAATGTCAAGTTTAGTGAAATAACAAAACCTTAGAACTTGGTGATCTTGTTCTAAATATCCTTGAACGTTATTTAAATTTAAATAGCTAATAATAATGCAGATCTTAGTTAAATCAATTTGTGTATTAATTAAAATTAATTATAGAACCACGGGCATTTTAATAAGCAAAATACATTAATACGATACTTATCCTACTAATATTATAAATCCGAAAGTTTTTGTGTAATGTAAGTATGTTTGTTCCCTCTTCACGCTTTAATGGCTGAACGGATTCGGATGGAATTTGGAATACATGTACATACATAGATTATATCTAGGATTAAAAATAGGCTACTTTGTAACTTGATATTACCGGGCGAAGCCACGGGGCACGGCTAGTTAAAAATAACGTGTGTTCCTTAGGGTTCCAAACCTAAGGGGGCGAATGGGCCATGTAAGATGGTATATATGTAGGGTAAGATGGCTTGAACCCTTTTTGTAAGGAAGAAAATAAAATGAGATAAAATTTGTCTGACTGCTTGCAGGAACACACGTTACGTTATATGTAAGGTACTTTTATATTTTTACAATAAAGTATTTGCAATTTAATACTTAATTCTTGTCATCAAGTATTATTATAATATATTTGTATTTTCATTAATTATTTTCATTCATATTTGTTAATTTAGAAAGTTTGTGCTAAATGTAACGAACGCATGGTAAGCGAACTGGAGGTATGTCGATATGTAAATGACGTTTGACAGTTTACCTTGTTGTTAGATGGTAAAACGGGTATACCCTGTACCGAAATATAGTCGTAGTTCACCGTAAAAAAATATAGTCAAATATAGTCGTCGAAAACCAGTAAAAAAATATAGTCAAGTATAGTCGTCACCAGTAAAAAAACTAACAAAGTATTAGAAAATAACGATAGTCTTTTGTTTCAGGAACAGAGATGTAAAAACCCGCCCACAGCCCCACAGAAGATCGAAAGGGTCATCACCTTGTGTCAAGATGAAATAAAGATATCTATATTAAGAGGTAAGTTACGGACCAAAGAGGTATGACTATGACTCTAATTGTTAGATTCGGAAAATTCTCGAGAAGACCCTGGCAAGAAGCTAGACGGTGCATGAATAAGAATAAGAATAGTATTTATTGTAAAACTGTGTACAAATATAGTTCTTACATAATAAAATAGTTTCAACAGCTTTGTTCATTTCGAACATACAATAATAAAGATGTAATAGGTACTATATGTACATATATTAATGTAATATACAATGTAATAGGTACATATAATAGATCGTACACAAACATTTTAGTTTTAGTAATTAACAATTTATTTACAATGCTATTTAATTATATGACATAAAAAAAAAAATATTAAAAGCTCTTGAGACCTCTTATGTGTCGAAATACTCCTTAAGGGTATGTTTCCATGTTTCCCTTCTTTTTTCAAAAATACAATTTCGTAAATACAGTTGGAGAATTTTGCCGCGAAAGTGAAAAAATGGCGTTGTTATGTTTGGATTATTTTACAAAACGTATTCTTTGAGTGTTCATGTGTAATAGTGTATTATTAACCGTTAATACTTAGTGAACGTGCATGGGCAAATCATACAAAGTTGAAAAACGCGATTTTCGCTTTCGGTCCAATACTCCAATATAAGTTCTAGTAAAGTTTCTACCACATTATTAGGGCATGACTTGACTAAGACTGAACCTTGACTCTTTTACTTGACTTTGACTATCGTCTTATACTTAAAATATTTTATAACTTGACGCTGGCTAAATGCACAAGATTGCGGAGCCAAAAGAAAAAAAAATACAATTGTAACTGCGACGGAACGAAAATCTGTTCTCAAGCATCTTCGAGATCCATCCGATGAAATTTAGTGTTGTTTTTAACCGATGTTAAAAAAAGGAGGAGGTTCTCAATTCAACAGATTTTTATATGAAGAACTTTTTCTAGGTGAACCGACTTTGATGATTATTATTATTTTATTTGAAATCTAGTGCTTCCCATGTGCTCCTACTTAAATTTGATCTGACCAATCGTTTTTGAGTTATCATCAATAATGTGTATTTAATTCATTTGATCTGTTCAAGAGTTCCGAAGATAAAGTCGGTTTTTTTAAGCTTTGTTTGTGTTTTAATATATTTCTTAATATATGATAGGCAAACATTTGACCACTATCTCACCTGATGTAAAGTGATGTAGCCTAACATTACATTTACAATCCATAAAACATCCTTATTTTCTTGATGTTACTTTGTTGTATAGATGCTATCGCGGATTGCTATTAAGTTGTTTATGGCCAAACGGATCTTTTATGCCCTTTTTTTTCTTTTTACCCGACGGTGAAGCGAAATGGAGGGATGATTCATGATTTCAGCACCGTAGGTATCTGTATGTTACTAATAAAGTTTTAGTGAGAACCAGACATTGTTTTTTTAAATTAAAATATGGCTATCACTCACGTCATACAAAAGAAGACTCGTTTTTGAGATAGAGCGCTGGACAAAATAGGGCTAAAAACAAAGTCTTTGGTGGCCTACTAAATTAAAATTTACCAATTTTGTTTTTTTGTAATGTTTAGTACTCTACTTGCATGGCTTTTTACAACGATACCCCACACGGACAAAATAAAAATTAAAAATAATTTTGCCCTCCACTTACGGTATGGGTATCCCCTTAATATTTAATTTTTTATCGTATTAATCGCCATTTTTGGGCTACAGCTTCACATATTCTCTAAGAATTTAAAGCTATTCACTTATAAGGCTTAAGACACTAAATGCCTCTAGCAGACGTGCGGACGGACAAAGTGCTGAACTACCAATCAACTTAGAGACCTCGCCATGCTCAATCAATAAAATCAACATAGTCAACATCTAAAGACCTCCAAACATGTACAAAACTCGATCAGCAGCGGTCACGCGTAGCCAAGGTCGCCGCTTGCACACGCAACACCTGGTGAAAGTAAACTAAGTACTCCGTAGCCGCCAGGACAGACATACAGCTATTCATATACATAGTACATATATGTATCTATTATTGCAGTGCTAGGTAACATAATATGTTGTCTTATTTTAACACACAGTCCTAAGATAAGTTTCAAAACTCGTATCGGTGCCAGAAACATTTATAATTATAACACAGACAGTTGTCTTACAGCTAACAGCTGGGACCAACAGCATGATGGCATAAGAACATATATTATGTACATTATTATCACTTTGCTCGCCTGGCTTGCTACCAAAGTAGCTTACCACAATCAAGTTGAAAGTCTGCCGCCAAGCCAAATACGGTGTTCCGGCAGTTATCCTTGAGAGCCTGCGTATTCCAGGTCTAGTGTGTTTACCAGCTTCGATCACATCGTCACTTACCATCAGGTGAGATAGTGATCAAACACTAGCCTGTCACAAATAAAAAAAAGACGTGTGGCACTCGGGGACTGCCGCGGTAAAGCTATTGCATAGCATTTTTTATTTTTCAGTTTCATTTTTCTTCACAAATAGTCTTCGGTCACGTTGAGATGCGAACTCCGTACCGATGCATACGCTTCAGTATCCAATACCAATCGGCTACCGAGTCTTCTAACTATAACTTCGAAATAAGCATATAGATCTTGACGTTTACTTTAAAAACGTAAACGTCAAAACCTATACGCTTATTTCGATGTTATAGTTAGAAGACTCAGTAGCCGATTGGTATTGGATACTGAATCGAATGCATCTGTACGGAGTTCGCAACTCAACATAACCGAAAACTTTTTGTGAAGTCGTGGGGGGCGTTAGGTTTTTTCGTTACGAAATTTCTGGATTAGGTCTCCATGCTCAAGGCCCGCGATAGAAGCTATGCAATAGCTTAAAAAAAAAAAAATATCACTTAACTTGAGGTGAGATAGCGGTTAAACGGAAGACTATCAGAGATAAAATATTAAATTAATTAATAAGATGTATAAAAAGGTACGGAATATTTGTGAAATCATTTTGACACATTTATTCCTACCTAATAATATAATATTTCCAATTATTTTTTAATTTGAATTTTTTTTAATTTGATATATGTTACTTTTCAATTGGTCTCATTTAAATTTGATCAAAAACTGATCAGTAGTTCTTGAAATATCATCAATAATGCGTATTCTGTGGACTACATTGACGATGCTCACGTTTTTGACCGACTCCAAAAGTTAACTCATAACATCTTTCGTTGTGATCCGATTTTGATGATTATTTTTTTATTTGCAAGCTGGTGCTTTTCATGTGGTCCCATTGAAATTTGATCAAGATCTGATCGCTAGTTTTTGAGTTATCGTCAATAATGCGTGTGCAATAGATTAAATCTGATCAAAGTTCCGAAGACAAAGCGGTGAAGTCGGTTTTTTAAGCTTTGCTTGCGTTTAATTATTTGAAATTTTTTTTGGGAGAGATCGTTGTTAGCGGTAAGATCGCCCATGGCACCTATTTTTGTAAGTGTCTCTGTTTGCTTTATTTAAAGAGTTATTGCATCACCGTAGGATTTCGATAAAATAAAGAATCTGAGTGTTGACCTAAGTTTTTACTTAAGTATATAATGTAATATAATATTATTTTTACCTATCTAATATATATATATATATATATAATTATATAATTTGATTCTGAATAAGTATGCAGTTTCGGGGGCGATATATCGATCTAGCTAGGTTTCATTTTTAGAAAACGTTGTTTTAACAAGCAATGCTCGGTCATCCACTATAAAATTATAAAATTATCGATCAAAATGCATTTTGCTTAGTTTACGTCTGCATAATTATATAATTTCATTTTATAATTTAGACCTTGGAATTAGACACAAAGTTACTTTACTTTAGGACTTATATTAATTGAATAAAAAAGCCGTAGTGACTTCATTCGTCCACAATCGTGCAGCTGGAGCATTGTAAGAAGGAACTCGAAAATCGTGACCAATTGGCAATGTTTTTCTTAAATATTTACGTAACTATTTACACGTATGTACGTGAATCCGTTCACCAAACGGCCTTTAACCTTGCTGCGAATTATCGAAAAGGTTATAGTACCATGTAGTGCTCGCAGATGTTCTAGGAACGCTGCCGAGACCTTGGTATGTACGATTGGTGATTGGTCTTCCGGAGATGATTGGATTATTTCAATTGTAATATTAATTTGAGAATGATTATTGCTATAAATATTGAGTCATTAGGAAGTAAATTTCATCCCACGACGCACGCTTTGCGGCTAACTACACGAAATTTAGACAACATTATTTTTACCCGACTGCGTGACGCAAAGGTTGTGGGTTTTTAATGTCTGTTTGTTCTTTGTGCTTAGAGAATAAACGTGTGAACAAATCGATTGATATAAAAAATTCAATTATTTTTTATATCAATCGATTTGTTCTAATCTTGGGAGTGTCTCTAAAAACATGACAGTAATCTTAGTTATATAAAAGCATAATAAAAGTAATTAAATAATATGATAATCAATATGATGACTACCAGACATGTCTTGTAAAAAATGAATAAAACAAAGTAGATGAACTATATCGATTGGAATTGTCGTTGAGTAGGTTGAATAGGTATTTAAAAATAATTTTAATGTTGCTCTTATCCCATTACATTTTGATTAACCATTTAGAATCTATAATGGTTCAAAATTGATTATCAACCATACTCACTTAAGTTTTCAATACTCATAATAAAACTGTGATTGCACAAACACAGCTAAAGTTTGAAATGTGTCTTTATCGAGAACACTCTCGATAAAGACACATTTCAAACATAACAAAAAAAGTAAATCAAAATCGGAGCAACGATGCCACAGACAATGTACAATAATTGATGAAATAAACAATTTTTTTTTTTACTTTTAGATATATTCTGTCTGACAGAGATACACAGATCATCATCATCATCATTGCTGGATATAGGTGTCTCTTATATTCCTCCATTCGCCTCAGACCTGTGCCAGTTTTGTCCAGTTACGACCTGCAATGTTAAAAATATCCCATGCCTCTGGATAATATACGGATACAACCGTTAAATTTACAACTCTATTTTTGCGTCGCAGAAAATTAAAAAAAAATAGACAAAGATTTAGGTAATGTTAATAAGCTTTCATTAGCATCTCTATGCAACAATCCTTCCATCTACATATAAACAGATCGACTTCTTTTTATAGACATCACATAAAGAAGGTTGGTCTTAACTGTATATGTGAGATCATGCCTGACTCATTCACGTGACAAATAGCCGGAAAATATCCGATACCTTGCAAACAATCACTAAAGTTACGAATAGATAGCCTAGTCGACATTGTAGTGTGTGGCCTATTCATTAATTAGTTTGTTGTAGATATATTTTAGCTATTCATTGTGCAAAACGTACCAACTGATCTTATGATCAGTTGAGAATAAAATTATATAATTTATTTTAGTTGCAACTGATCTTATGATCAGATGGGAACTACAGTTATGATCGGTTAATGTGAAAATCTGATATTATGATCCGTTGGGAAGAAACCGTTCTGCGCGTTCGCTTTGTAAGCAAAGTTTCGGGTTCGATTTGCGGCGGGAACACAAATTTTCATCTCAAGAAAGTATGTGTTTCTGGTTCTGGGTGTGATTGTTTCTGGCAACCACGACAAAAGTCATTGAATTCATGATGGTTATTATTTATGTACCTACTTACTATATTTTTTTAAACAATAGGGTTGTTTCGTTGAGATCTGATACACAATGTTCATAATATAACATCAGATACGTTATCCTATTTTGGCTATAAGTATCTATATATTATTTTCAAACGACTTTAAAGAAGAAAAAGAAGGAGGTTCTCAATTCGACTGTATGTTTTTTGTATGAATGTTACGCGATATCTCTACCAATTATAATTCGATTTTGATGTTAATTAGTTTATACTACAGAGGTCAGGATACATTTTATCGAAATCGATCAAGCCAAAACCAAAATATAAGCGATGAGGTAGGTTTTTATTTCTATATATATTTGTGAACGCTGTTGGATAATGAAAATTATCAAAATAAAAATACACACACGAAACACCAGCTCCAACCTGGTTCCCAAATAAAGCAAGTCGACCAAACGTTCATCATTACGGGACCCGAGATTTTTGCAATTAGTCCCTGTAAGTTGTACTCCTTAATTTCCCCTAATTAAAGTTAAATACCAAATAAAAGGTCCAATTTTCTCATATAATTAAAAAGAAATGTTGTAACGTAAGGCAAGCGTAACAGTTTTGATCTTTTTGCCTTTTGCTTACGCATGATGACATCAGTGAAAGGTTGTCCATGTATATAGTCTTCGTTATTTTGTTATTTTTTTGTTTGTGATTGTAATACCATTATCTGCGGATACAATGTAATCTGGTTTTAAAGTAACCTACTTGTAATTTAAGCCAGATACGGCGAAACAAAGAGTTTATTTGTGATTTTAGCAGCGTATGTTGTTTGTAGGTATATATTTTATGAATGTAGGTATCTATGTCTCATGTGCAACATCATTTGAATTTAAAAAAAAAAATTTGATTTAAGAAATTAAAAGTAATAATATAGCGTTTATTTACGTTATTAATACGAGAAGAACAAGTCACTTATGTAATGGTAAGCGTCACGCTTGCCTATTTAGGTGCAGTGCCATTTAGAGCGTTCAAAATCCTCGGCAAAGCAATGTGCTCGATAGGAACACTGTAGATGGTATTTTTTTATTTCCGACAAGCTACCGTTTGAAAATAAAAATGACTTATCCACGCGATTATATACCATATCCCATAAATGCTGTGCTGTGATCGGATTTGGAGAATCCCTGATTCTGAGTATACAGACTAAACCTAGTTTCAGTTTTCAGAGGTTCATCTTTTTGACGCATTGTTACAGCCAATATTTACCTTACGTAAAATAAACTTATTACAAACAAGCATAGTTCAGCTTGTTTGTAATAAGTTTACTTTAAGCTTTATAACTTGGGCTAAGTTAAGTATGTATGTGGCTTTTATCTAATAAATCTTTAAGTATAAAAACATCAATTGTGGTGATTGTGTGTGTAATTTTAACGATTACGTTTTCGAAATCTGCATACTATCCAAAATGCGATAGAATACATAGCGATAATAAGTTTTACTTCATAGGTTAGCGACTCGCCGTTGCACAATGAATCATAAGAGTAATTTATTCTATACTCACTTAATATACTTGCAGCTGTCACTGCAAGTTCTATCTATTTCTGCGACCTATATTCCTACTTGCATAACCCTTGCATAAACCTGCCTAGAGACATGCGATGTTCGTTCGTCTGTAACCAGCTTTGCGGTTTTGCGAAATTGCATACCAACATGGGAGCAATCGCACTTTCTATGCGGTATATTCTATTAGCAACATTGATAATCATCATTTATGGTATAGGTATTTGAATAAAGTAGTTGAGTTTGAAAGTATTTATGTTATTAGGTATTATAAGATACTAAAACAAGCGAGCCAGCGCTTTTGAATCAGAGGCAAAAAACAATAAGTACGAGCAAAGCGAGATCTTTAAGTTGACTTGGACACTTTGTCCGTCCGTCCGTCCATCCATCGGTCCGTCTGTCAGTGGCTTCTAGCGTCTAAACCATAAAAGCGAATGACTTCAAATTCTCATAAAATATGTAAAACTACGGTCCAAAGCCAGAAATGACATTTAAAATTATATAAATGAAAATATTAAAGGGGCACTTTTACATGTAAGTGGGTAGCAAACATATTTTTTTATCTACCCTTGTTGAAGGCTTGACACGGAGAGTACGATACCGGTTTTAAAAAAATCAAACAAATATAAAATATTATGTATACAATTTAAATATTACTTATTTAATCAAATATACTATACTAGCGGACCCCCTGCAGCGTCATCTGCCGGGCTGATTTGTGAATCTTAACCATCCAGGACGCCACCCAAACGCATACAAAAAAAAACATTCAAATCGGTCCAGCTGTTAGGAGGAGTTCAGTGACATACACACGTACAGTATAATTATTTATATATATATATATATATATATAAAGATAAACCCGATCCTAGGTATAAGTTTGATGCAATTCGGCATTAGTCATGCTTTTCTATGACTAAAAGTTTGCAAACGCCTGTTTTAGAAATAAAGGAAGCCTGCATCAATGATTCTTACTTCCTCCGATTGTACGATAATCGATAGGATGTTGTAAAACAGTTAATTAGTTAATAACCTTATGAATATTGCAAACGAATTTCCATTGATTAATGAACTAATGATACGACTGGCTATCAAATCTTCACGCAATGTGGTATTTAGGTGAAATATAAAATAATTTGATGTTTTGACGACTCCGTTGACGCGGTGGGCAAATCTCTGCCCTCTGCGCCTTGGGACCTGGGTTCGATTACCGGCAGGAGCACATTTTTTCCATCCCAAGGGACATTTGTGTTGCGAGTGTGATTGTGCGTGATATGTATATGAGTATGAGTATGTAAACGTTTCCGGCACCCACAATTCAAGCCTTTAAACTTAGTGTGGGGCTGTGAGTGTGAAATCGTTTATATGTTTATAATGTGTAATATGTGCTCCTAGGATATGGACAGCATAAGTTGTATGCAATGCACACAATATATGCGGCCTGGTCCGGCGTTTGTTAACTATGTTAGAGAATATCGTATTTTCTACTCTTCTCCTTCTACTTCCTACTAATAGTACTAATATTATAAATTCGAAAGTTTGTGTGTAAATGTGTAAGTTACGAGTGTGTACGTTTGTTTGTTCCCTCTTCACGCTTTATTGGCTGAAAGGATTTGGATGAAATTTGGAATGTACATAGATTATACCTAGGACTAACATATATGCATGTTTTTAACTTGATAATAGCGTGCGAAGCCGCGGGGCACGGCTAGTATACAATCATTCATCAATTCGTCACCATATTATTAAGTATACTGTGAGCTCAATAGGTATTTAGAATGGGAGTGTTTTCACTTTTGACGTTGACTGCTTAATTTGATTTAAATTGCACAGTTTACATACAAATACGATTTTAACTGCGTAAAATTGAATAACTAGAATGCGCGTAATGAAAGCTTTTTACCCGACGGCGGGACGCAAAGCAGGGTAATGTGTTTATCAGCCTGTGTTTGTTTGTTTGTTGTATTCTAGAGACCAAACGCGTGGGCTGATTTTTATGATTCTAGGGCCAATCAATTTGTCTTAATCTAGCGAGTGTTACTTAAAACTTGAGGACAACTACTCGTAATGTTTTGAAAAATAAAAAAGTTTTTTTTTATCAAACTGTCACTATACTATTGATTATCATTACTGTTACTTATGAAACAGATACATTCAAAATATGACAAAAATTAACACTAACTCCAATAAACACAATAAATACAACAATTTTACATATAACTCATGTTACCTTGTTACATTAAAAAAATTATAAAATATCCACTCGTACAAAAATAACATACATACGTGTTACGGTAGTATTCTAATCTTATGGAAAATTAACAAACAAACAACAAATGTATTCACACTCACAGCCCCACAATAAGTTTTAAAAACTTATTGTGAGTGCTGAAAACAAGTAAAACATACACAATCACACCTAGAACCACAAGCATAAATGTCCCTTGGAAAGGAAAATTGTTCTCTGCCGGGAAGAATCTAGAACCCACGGTGCAGAAGGGAGACTTGCTAACCACGCCAACTGGGTTGTCTCGGCATTTGTATTGCATTATAATCTAACATTTATTACTATTTTTAAGCTCCAACTGATTAAGTAATATTATCAATTTCAGAAGCACTAGACGTCATAAAGGAGGAACACACGATGCCCACGCAGCGGAAACGCAACAAGAGAGAAGTTCCCTTCACGCATGACGAGAAACGGATCGCTGGGGTTAGTACATAATGTATAGCAAACTTAACAACATGACAAACATATCATTATTACTATGATTAGTGGCTCTGAGAGCTGACAACCACGCGTTTTGAAATATCTGCAAAAAAAAAAATCTTTTAACCCCTCCCTTTATTTTGAAAAAAATCCAATAATTGAATCACCAATATCCTACTAATATTATAAATCCGAAAGTTTGTGTGTAAGTGTGTAAGTAAGTATGTCTGTTCCCTCTTCACGCTTTTACGGCTAAACGGATTTGGATGAAATTTGGAATGTACATAGATTATACCTAGGATTAACACATAAGCTACTTTTTAACTTGATAATAGAGGGCGAAGCCGCGGGGCACGGCTAGTTCCATATAATTATCAAACCTGCTCAATAAATTTCACGAGAATCGGTTGAGAAATGCAACCTGTAGAGGAGAACAGCCGGACATCCGCCGGATATACGAAAGCGTTCGAGATCAAGCTGAAAAGTAGACGATTCGCTAGCAATGCTCGTTCAGTCAATAAACTCATATAAGCAACTAAGAGCATTTATACACTAAGCTTAGCCGCAAACGCGATTGTGGTGAACGCGGAGCTAACGTCAAGCCGGATCCGCCGACACTTTGTACATGATGACCCAGTTGTCGCAGTGGACAGGTCTCCGCCCTCTGCGCCGTGGGTCCTGGGTTCGGTTCCCGGCAGGAGCAAAAATTCCTTTCCTAGGGATATCTGTGCTTCTGGTTCTGGGTGTAATATGTGTGTGATATGAATGTCCAGGACCCACGATACAAGTCTTTGAACTTAGTATGGGTCTGTGTGAGTGTGAATGCGTTTGTTTGTTTGTTTGTATGATAAAGCAGCGAACGCGGCAAAAGCGATGAAAGCGGAATCTGCTACACTATCACCGCCACGGTGCCGGTGGTGGCGCGTTTTTTCCGCTAGAATCGTTGTCGCCGCGCGGCTGTTTAGCAAAGAAAAGAATAAATTAGATTTTTTGCACAAACTTCAATAATTGTTTTTTATTTTAACTAACTGTATACGTGTATAAAAAAGTCAAATTTCAGTCAACAATAGATTTTTGACATGCCTGATATAGTTTCGGTTTCAGATTCGGTCTCGTTCGAAACTGAAACAGATAGCGAATATTCGATTTCGGTTTCAGTAGAAAGTCCTGTTTCGGTCGGACACTAACAACTAATCAGTTTATTTCTGTTTCCAGTGTCTGCTGCAGTGCGTTTACCGGAAAGTGAAAGCTGTAAGTATCGTTCTCGAGTCTTGTATCTTTCCACAGCTGGTTAGGTACTTGACGTTGATTAAGAGATAACGCGCTCTAGATCTAAAACTGGCTTGAGTGAATACTGAAAAGTGACTATGCAACCTTGTTTTTTCATATCTGATAGCGTAATGCCGTGGGTGTTGACGACAGGTGTTACTGACCGGGAATGACTCGCTTTGACGAACAGCGGACAACGACGCGACAGCGATAGCGGCGGGCTATCCTACGAATCCTACTTCCTACTATTGTTATAAATGTGAATGTTTGTTGCCACGTCTCCGTAACGAATGAACCGATTTTATGAAATTTAGAATGTATATAGTTTAGGCTCTGGAATAACACATAGGCTACTTTTTAACTTAAATAACCCGGGCGGAGCCGCGGGGCACGGCTAGTATGATATATTATTTATTCTGCGACAATCCTTAGTCGCTACCGCTGCCGCCCCGCTACCCGCTGTAGTCGAGTCCAAGGCCTAACAGATGATGTGACCAAGGGTGGTGAACACGCTATGCCTATACTTAATATATCTATATTTAGGTAGCACCGACGGCGATGTATGATAACGCGAAAGAGAGTATTTACATATTTTTCCTAATATTGGTGGTTAAAAATTATTAAAAAAAACATACTGTCGAATTGAGAACCTCGACTTTTTAGAAGTAGATCAAAAATGCCAACTGTATACAAAATGTCAATAATAATAAGCTAGGTACTTGTTAATATTTTTTTTAAAAACAAGCATTTAAAAGTCCGCCATATTAGATTTAGAGTGACGTCACTTTATTTTTCGAGCCCTTTCATTTGATACCCATAATGTAGGAGTGCAATAAAAATAACTTGTTCGTCATTTTGGGTGTTCCGCCATCTTGGATTTAGAATGCCGTCACACAGCTAACCATGCATTGTCATTCAAAATAAACGTGACTACAACATTTCAGCTCAATCGGTTAAAGATATCTGCTTAAAAATTGAGTTGCAAGATTCCACCCGAGCAAACGTAGTAACATACATTGCAGGTTAAATAAAAGATTGTAAAATATGTAAACAATCGTATTTGCTAGGTTTATATCTAATTAATATAGGCAATGTAATGAAAAACAGAATCAACAAGTATTCCTAAGACTCCACAAGTCAAGACAATCGTTTTACGGTCTGATTTCATTGGAAAAGCAATAGATTGACACGGCTGCTCGTAAAACAGAAAGTGCACTTAGCTCGTGCACACAATTGAACAATTTCGATGCGCTTTCAACAAAATGGTTTAAGTTGGAACAATTTGCGACTTTTAAGAAAATTACATGACATTTGTTGGTCGGTAATGTATGTTTGTCACACGTACGTTCGACTGTCACCACAAAAGTACCAAGCCTGATTGAGGTGTTGCGTGATCAAAATGCTAGTTCTTATTTGGCTCAAAGTATTGCAATTCATAGAGGCAATGCCTGATGGGAACACTAAAATGGTGGTGGGCTTGAGCACTTGAGTTACCTATAAGCTCGATGTCTTGTAGGTAACTTGGGTCTTTACTGTAGAGATGTATATAATTTTAGTTTAGTTTTAGGAAATATAGTCAATTTGGCTCTTAAATAGAGGTAGGTACTGTTATAAAGTACATCGTAAATATTATATAACTAGAGTAACCTAAGTACTAATATTTATAAAGGTTTCTCAATTTTCAAGATCTTATAACCATTCACAGAGACCCTTAAAACTTAAAAGGACTGTAATTATTGAACCCACAAATAGGTTTTTATGCATTTAAAATTAATTGTTATTTATCTTTCCTGCAGCCGCGAACCCGCACCGCCTCAACCCATAAACCAAAACGAATCCGAGAAAAAATCATTTCAAATCGAGTTTTAATGCTTTATAACTCTGTCACAAGCTGATTGCTCTAATTTGTTAACTATAAAACATGAAGCAGCGTCGTAAACGTGGCCTCTCTTTGGCTCTATATATCCGCGAGTACAAGGATCAAAAATCCTTGCTGCAGATTATAGTGCCGTCATAAAACGCCGCTCCGACACACTCCAATTTGTATTTTATTTAGCTTATTTTACCCGAGCATTGTTCGGTACCCACCCCGTTTAATAGTTCGCGGACCCGTCAAGGATTTTGTGATTATCCTCTTTTTTGTGTTATAAATTTTATTTCCCTATGAATATTTTATGTCGCGATTCCATACAACTTAGCCTGTTCTATTCACTTATGAAATACAGCAATAAAATCTGTATCGGTAATGTTGATTGAAATATGTAATGTGTGAGCTTTTTGTAATTCGTCGGTTGGTGTTGTAATAAATCTTATAACGCGGTCATTGAAATTGTTATATTATATTAAACAACAGAACATTGGACGGCTTTGAAATGTAGAGTTGTATTACCTTTTACCTAGCTTGCCTGAATGTTTTGTTTTTATGCTACATAGGCAGACATTTATTAGAAGATACCTATTCACTCTTGACTTGAAGACTCCCAGATTATACCGTTCGGGGAATAAAGACGCAGGCAATGAGTTCCACTCCTTCGCTGTATGGATGATGAACGTAGAAGCAAAGCGCTTCAAGCTAACCGGAGGTATGTCATAAATGGATGACATTTGACAGTTTGTCTGGTTGTTAGATGGTAAAAGGGGCATGGTGGAATTAACTCATGTAATTCCTGCGCACACTCTCCAAAATGCAAACGATAGAATACCGATAGACTTGCGACCATACGTCTGTGACTGAGGCTCTGCAATCTGGACTCAACTAGCTTATTATCGCCAAATATATTTTTTTTGCTCGTCGTTGTTTGTATGACATATATTTATATAATTGCCAAATACAATCGAGATGAGTGTTAAATGGAAACTGGAATAGACGCATCTTTAAATGGAGACCGCAACTACCTCATATAATGCAAAGAGATAGTGCGGCCAATGATGTAGCATACTTGTCTCGAAGATTCCTATTTATTTTAGACTTGGAGAATCCCATAATTAACCGTTCGGGAAACAAATAACTCATTGCCCGTAAATGAGTTGCTCTACTCCTTTTTGGTGCGGATGATGAAGCAAAACGCTTCGTGCGAAGAGGAGCTATATCAACTATGGATGACGTTAATCAAGCGCAAGTGGTTTCTGTTGACTACATTTTATAGATATACCTAAATTAAGATAATTCCTGATTTAGTAATCGAAGAATGTAAAAAAAAATATGCGGCGCCGAGTTTCTTGTCAGATTTTTCTCGCGATGTCTGTGATTTTGCAAATTTACCAGTAGAGTCATTAACTTTCACGAGTGCCTCTTTGGGGGCCATGTGAATAAACGATCTATTTTCAACCGATTTCAAAAAAGAAGGTTCTCAATTAGACTGTATGTTTTCTTTTGTATGTATTATACGCGATATCTCCGCCAATTATGAATCGATTTTGATGTTTTTTTGTTTGGTAAAGTATACTTCAGAGGTAGGCCCATATCAATTTTATCAAAATCAGTCGAGCCAAAACCAAAATATAAGCTATGAAGTCGGGTCTTTTAAGCTTTCTTGCGTTTCAATTATTATTTTCAATATAATATAATTATATATATGCTATCTACGGCCCAATTGCGTATAGTTCCTAAAACTATATATATACCGCATAGAACTGAGTTACCTACAACTCATCGAGCTTATAGGTAACCCAAGTGCTCAAGCCCACTACCAGTGGGTAGCGTTCCCATCATGCTGGCGGCATTGCCTCTGAATTGCAATGCTAATATTAGTTTCATAGTTGTAATATATTTGAGTAGGCATCGGAGACTTATCTTTAAGCTAGCGACGATGACCCAGACTTGCCAGGTTGCAATGGTTTTAAGTTTTATCCTGATTCCAGGTGGATGGCTACGGCTTCCCGACCCTGGAAGGTCTGGTGGGGCTGTACTCGGACGGGGTCAATGAACGCGGTTACTTCATGGCGGTCCTCGAGGCTTCCCGGGAATGCCTCATGAGGAACCATGACAAGTTCTCCAGGACTGTTCCTATGGGTAAGTTGGTATATGTGACAAAATCTAAATTTTGAAATTCGCCGACGCCCTATCTGGGAATCGGCTGAACTGATATTCACCAAACAGCTAAGACCTTTCTCGATCAACATACAAAAAACTGTTTAGTCGTTTGGGAGCTACGATGCGACAGACACAATAAGCACAGTTACACATCACAGACTCAGATACACATTAGATACATAGATACACACATTGAACGTATAACACCTCTTTTCGTGTAGGATGTTAAAAATTCAGCAATTTTTGTAATTTAACAATTTTACAATGTCTCAATTCTTATGACAACTTAAATCACCTTAATATTATTAATGCGAAAGTTTATGTACACGTGTGTAAATTTATAAGTATGTTTGTTTTCGATTCACGTTATAATAGCTGAATGGAATTAAAAACAAACTTAAACGCTTTTGAACTCACAGCCCTACACAAAGTTTAAAGATTTGTATCGTGGGTGCCGGAAACATTTACATATCACACACAGAACCAGAACACAATTGACCCTTGGCATGGATAAATGCTCCTGCTGGAAATAGAACCCAAGACCCACGGCGCAGAGGGCACGCAATCCAAGCACGGGTCTGACTGAACAGTTAGTTAAAAAAATTGGGTGCCGAAAACATTTCCCTTTCACGGATAATGAATGACTGAATAAATTAATGAAATATGTTTATGTCTATATACAAAACAAAACATAACATAAATAGATACAACAAAAACAGCTTACAAAAAAACATCAGAAAGATGATAAAACGAAACAATAAGTGCCAAAAGAGTCGAGACTCAGTATTTTTGCCAAGTGTAACACTAGGCGCTAATTTTCAGACACAACCCAAAAAATATGGGTTGTAACAAAAAAGGTTTCAGTTACAACCCAGATTTTTAGTCACAACCTAGATTTCCAGTCACAAACTAAATTTTCAGTCACAACCCACATTTTCAGTCACAACCCACATTTTCAGCCACAACCCACAGTTTCAGTCACAACCCAGATTTCAATCAACTCTAATCTTTGTTATGTAATTAATGTTATTTTTTATTGGTTACAGATAATGGACGAAACTGCGACATTTCATTCGATATTTTCGAGTGCATATCCGACCGCATCGGCGAGTACTGCGGCAACGCCGGACTCTAAAAACTTACAGCTTTATATACAAACAAACATAACCAACTAACTATATACACCAATGTGTTGGAAATAATTCAGCTTATTAGTGGACTATAAAAAAACACGATGTTTTGAAAAGACACATGATAGGAGTGAAACTTTTGTACAACAGGGAAACATTTCAATTATTCATTTCAATATGTCCCTACCACTTTTCGTCACACAAAAAGGTTGTGGATCAGAATTTCAGCCCTCTCCCATTAGACTTCACTTCAACATACTATAAAAAAAACAACAGGTTGCACTCCGGGAGTGCCGGCAGAAGTGAAAACTTGAACATTCACGTTGTAAACAGCGCGGTAGAAAAAGAGACTCCGTCTTACGAATTTTCGATCAGGTCACGTGTCCTGACGCGAGTTTAACATTTTTTACCCATCCCAAAAAAAGTGCACAACGCCGCTAAAGAAGTTTTCACTTTAATAAGCTGATGGAAGCTGAATTTACAAAAGCGATCCATTTTTTTTTTTAAACTGAGCCGGTATGTATTGTGATATGAATATTAAATTCATTTTGATTTGTTTTCGCCAAGTTGGTATCCCTGTATTGCAAATTCCTTTAAATACCAACATACAAACAAATTTTAAAAAAATCTCTTGAGATTGGAGATGATGGATCATTTGGTGTTGTTTAAGAAAGGGGACGTAAATAACATAATTTTTACATGGTGTTCGTAACAATGTAAACGCAACCATAGCCTAAATATTTAAACGTAAGCAAAACTTAAGAAAACCGACTTCACCGTTTTATCTTACTAACCTTGATCAGAATTAATGTATTTAACACGCATTATTAACGATAACTCAAAAACTACAGATCAGACCTTGATCAAATTTTAATGGGACCAATAAAAAAATACCAGCTTTCAAACAAATAATGAAACACAAGCAAAGCTTAAAAAAAACCGTCTTCACCGCTTTATCTTCGGAACCTTGATCAGATTCAACGTATTAAACACGCATTATTGACAATAACTCAAAAACTAGTGATCAGATCTTGACTAAATTTAAATGGGACAACATGCAAAGCACCAGCTTTCAAATAAAAAAAACATCAAAATCGGCGCATAAAGAAAGAAGTTATGAGGTAACTTTTAAAGTCGGTTTAAAACGAGAACATCGTCAATGTAGTCCACAGAATACGCATTATTGAGGATTACTCAAAAACTACAAATTGATTACTTCCTCCTTTCAGTTTCCTGAGAGCAGTTAAAATTGCATGATTTTGACGTATAATAGATATTACAACATTTTTTTTCAAGCTTGGTTATTTAATAAAAAATATTGTCCAACCATTTTAATTTAAGATTTACACAACTTAAGCAAACTTTCGTCACCGCCTTATAAATGTTTTATTAATACAATTTAGATATAAGTATACGTATTTGTGTTAAATTTACCTAAGTTACCATCTACCAGCAACCATACCTACATCGTAATATAAGAAAATGTATATATTTTAAATATATAAGTAACTAATTTGATGCTCAGTAACTTTTAATAAACGCTACAAACATATATTAAAAAAAACGCTCCGCTTGCAACTTGGGGGCGGCCATTACTTACGTGAGGCGTTTAAGGGGGGGAGGGAGTCGAGCCGAACCTCACCCAATCTCACGTGGGGGAGAGGGGCTGTCGCAGCAAATATCACGTTTTTTTTGCAGCTTACAGTGTAAAATTGCTAGAAAACTGGGTTTAATGAAGTAAAATAAAACTACTAAAATATGGCTTAGTCATATAGTTCGTTAGTAGGGTTAGTCTTAAATAAAAATAAATTGAACAAAATGTGTGTTACATAAATTCAACGCAATCTAGCACATGTTATTAACGTATGTATTTAATATACATGCATTTTGAAAAATCTCACGTGAGTTTAGGGGTTCGAGCAGAATCTCACGACATGTCACCAAGGGGGGAGAGGAATCGAACAATCGCCAAAATTACCTCACGTAATTTATGGATGCCCCCTTGGCTAGAGGCACGGTAGTTTTTAGAATTGTTTAATATAATAATCATTATATATTTTTTCTTCTATCAGTACATTTTTTCTTTAGACTATCTACGGGCCTATCGCCTATATTTCCTAAAACTAAACTAAAACTATATACAGCAAAGAACTAAGTTACCTACAAGACATCGAGCTTATAGGTAACTCCAAGTGCTCAAGCCCACTACTAGTGGGTAGCGTTCCCATCATGCTGGCGGCATTGCCTCTCTGAATTGCAATGCTAATACGTTGAGCCAAATAAGTGCCAGCATTTGTTTGTTTATACATATGTTTAATAAGCGCCTACTAGTTTTCTGTTATCAGAATTGAAATCTTCACTTTAATAATAAAAAATCCTTTAACACATTTCGTTGCATTTTTTGGTGTCTTGTTTTTCAGTTTCTTTAAACATACTTCAGAATTTATGTTTGTTTAAATTGGACATGTGATTTAAATTAAGTTCTAATTCCTAACGAACTGATAGATTAATGTAGTACTAAGTTATCGCTAATAAAATCTGTATATACCTGTTTGGATATTTTATTATTCCTTACTAAGTGATCTACTCCATGTACTTCTCTCATGTACCAAGTGCGGCTCAACATGAACTTACTTGTGTATGCATGTTGTTAGAGATCTGGGTAGAGTTTTTTGGGTCGGACGAATAAAAAAAACATTCACATCACACACACAATCACAACCAAATCAAGAAACACAAATTATCCATGGGGGAGAAAACTTAAATTGTGTTCCCGCCGAGAATTGAAGAGAGCCCGATACCAATGCTTTCAAGGCGAAGGCTCACCCAATTTAACCAACGAGCAGTTCGATAAAAAACAAAATAGAAACAATAAACAAAAGCAAGACAAAATTACTCACACTCACAGGCGTATACTAAATTCAAAGACTTGTATCGTGGATACTGGAAACATTTACATTATGAAATATTCAAATCGCACACACAATAACAACCAGAACCAGAAACACAAATTTTCCTTGGGGAGAAAACCTATTGTTCCCACCGGGAAACAAACCCGCTGCTTAAAAGGCAAACTTTACTAAACCAGCAGACAGTTCAACATACATATTTGACTCATAACTCCTTGCAAATTTTTATAGCAAGAAGCAATTTGATTGTTGCGCTATAGGTCACAGAAGGCAAAGTAAGTAGACTTATGAGTATTTAAAAACATAAAACATCTTTAAGATTAATAAATAGCAATAAAACTGCAGGCGTTATATTCATAATTTGTAACAGATATATATACTTTTTCTGGTGGATTCATAAAGGCGTATATCATCATTACAAATGCAAAATCAACATTTTTTAAAATATCCACGGCACTCTATCCGTAAAAAAGCTGCAACTATTTTTAGGAAACATAGCTAAGAATACTTTTGTTTAATTCACGTTTCAAACAGAATAAACGAAATCATAATCGGTCCAGTCGTTTGGGAGCTACAACGTCACAGACAGACACACTACACACATACTACACCCCACTTCGTCGTGGATTAAATATACTGCAGTAATATGTTAAATATGTTATGCTGTTTTTTCCCGATTTATTTGATAAGGAATTTATATATTAAGACAGTCTTTAAAAAAACTGACGCATTCACCCACAGTCCTATACTAATTTAAAAGACTTGTATCGTGGATACTTGAAACCTTTACATATTTAATAATAATAATAAAAAAAACTTTATTTGGTAACAAAATATTATGTTAACACTTTAAAAAATAAATAAATTGAAGTAACATTAGTGCATGTTATGTGTTAAAAATCCCTGAATCCCACACTAGGACGACCTGTGTCGTAGGATTCAGTTTCTCTTCCAAAGGTTTAGTGAATCAGGTAGACTTAAAATAACAAAAAAGAAGCCTTATAATAACTATCCTAATTACTGTTATAAATATCCCAAGTATATATGCTACACTTAATAGAAGTCTGACGGTAAGAAGGCAAATCACACCCAGAACAAGAAGAAAGATCACATGTGCCTTGAAAAAGAAAATGGTGCTCCTGCAAAAATCGATCCTAGGACCCACGGCGCAGAGGGCAGCCTTGCCCTCGTCATCGAAGTAATAATTGATCATTTCTCGCCTCTTAAATAGAAATAGAAATATACTTTATTGCTCTAACTGTGTACTTATTGGTCTTAAATTAAAAATGTATAAACAGCCTGTCCATTTCGGACATGCAATAGCTTTACAAAGTAGGTACATAACTTGCACTGTAGTAATTTCTCAGTGAACACATTGGTTACAGTATTTGTACAATATTTATTTATATTACAATATATTATTCAATAAAATATTCATTAATGCTATAAAATGCTCTAGCCAACAACCAATTTGTTAAACAATTTTTGAATGTGTTACCCTCTAACATTTTTAGCTCAACAGGTAAATGATTGAAAATTTTTATAGCGCTTATAAAAGAGCTTTTGTGATATTTTGTGTTATTTACCTGTGGTATACACATGTTATATTTATATTTATTTCTCAAGTTATTATAACGACTAGATTGTTGATTGAAATAAATGTCTTTGTTACTTTTTACAAAAATGCATAATTTTAGTATATAGATACATGTAAGGGTTAGTAAAGACCTTTTTTTAAAAAATTCTCGGAGAGATTCAGTGTCGTCCATTTTGAAGATTCTGCGTAGACATCTTTTTTGGAGTACAAAAGTAGATTCAACATTCACAGAATTTCCCCAAAAAACTATCCCGTAATATAAATGAGGGTAGATGTAACCGTAATATGCATTAGCAGCAACAGTCTCTGATGCAATATTAGTGATTTTGCCGTTTATTTTACTGATGTGAGCCTCCCAATTCATATGACTGTCTAACGTTATACCTAAAAAATTCGTTTGAAGTATCTCTTCAACTTGTTTGCCTTTTATTCACAATATTTAGTGTATGGGGAAACTTCTTATAATTAGTGAATTGCAAAATTTTAGTTTTGTCCCCATTAATTTTTAAGTTAATGGATTCTAACCAGTCTGAGACTATTTCCAAGGTATTGTTTACATTTTTTTCAAAAGTAGCTACGCTAAGGTTCTGTTGGGGTATAAATATAGTCGCATCGTCAGCAAACATAACGCAGGTGTGTTGCGAGATCTGGGGCAGTTCATTTATGTATAGGAGGAAAAAAGGGGGCCTAGAATACTACCTTGTGGCACTCTTATTTTTCTTTTGTCAACCCGGATGACACCTGTGCCGCTGGAGACTTCTTTTCCAGCGGCGGCAACGTGGGTCCAGCGGCTGTCTTGTGCCTCTTAGTTATCTTTTGCGCACCCGGATGGCCCTCAGTGCCGCTGGAGACTTCTTTTCCAGCAATGTGGAGCCCACGGCCGTCGCATATCTTCTCTATCACTACGGTACACCAGAGAGATACTACCTGGTTCTCAAATATATCTAATAATAAAAAATTTATTCTGCTTCGCATTTAGGTGAGATAGTAGTCAAATGATTGCCCACCTAGCATAAAAAAACTTTACTGTTTTGTTTCAACAATTATAAATATTTACCATATTTTATTATCAAGGCTGTGACTTGGAATAAATACTAAACATAATTAAATAATTATAATGTCATTAAGCAACTAAACAATATGGGTGTACACAATTGCCTTTCTCACGATTTTTTGTTTCCTGTTTCAATAAAGTAACTTTATCTCACTTGAAATATCTTGACGAGAAAAAAACATAAATTATTGTTAAATTCCGTTCTCTATGTTTTGATAAGGGCACAGAGTTGATCACAATACAATGTATTTCTTATAGATATTTGAGCTTTGTTAAGAATTACCAATAATACTAGATTGTATCTAATATTTCCTTCACTATTAAAAGCATTCGTCCGTCTGAGGCATTTAACGTCTAAACCATACAAGCGAATAACTTAAAGCTCGGAGGATATGTAAAGCTATAGTCGCAAGCCAAAAATGGCAATTAAAATGAAAATATTAAGGGGCACCCATACACGTAAGTGGGGGCCAAATAATATTTAAATTTCTTCTGTCCGTATGAGGGGAAATCGGTAAAAAGAGCTTTACAAGTACAAAAAAAATGTTGGAAAAAGGCAATTCGGTAGAACACCAAAGACACCGTTTTTTGACCCCTTTTGTCCCGGGGTCATTCACAAAAAGGGCTACACAATCTAAAACTTATACTTTATAATATTATTATGCGCTATATCCTGTACTTGAACAAAAATACAGAAATCGAACAATTATTTTTAAACAAGTTATAAGCAACTAACCTCAAAACAAAGTCTCAGTTTGGGGCGAACTACTGGTTTATCTAACTTTTGACCACTATCTCACATGTAGGTAAGTGATGATATGGCCGAATGTGCTTAAGATACTAGGCCTAGAATAACTTGTAAGTAACTTAGGTCTTTGCTGTATATAGTTTTAGTTTAGATTTAGAATTGTCCCGTAGTTTAAATATACGTAAAAAAAATGACTGGCTCTCAATTATCAATTTATTCCTGATAGGCAAGCATTTGACCACAATCTCACCTGATGGAAAGAGACGATGCGGCCGAAGATGTAGTGCTTTTCTAGAAGGTACTTTTATTTATTTATTCATATGCAGTCCATGTACAAGGAGGTCATAGGACTAACTTAGAAATTAAAAAATCATTCACCCTATAATGTAGGGTATAAGCAAGTATGTTATCTTCTATCTAATATAGTATTGGAGTTGAGATCTTTTAGAGTTAGTATCTTCAAGTCTGTCGCTCAGAACGAATTTTGGCGACAGGTTTTATTACCTGAAAGTGGTAAACGGTGATTGTGTTTCGGTACAGCGTAGCAAAAAAAGCGAGCAATTAAAAATAAAATGTCATGGATTACACGACGTTTCCTTCACCATGAAAGTCAATCCATCGTAGGATCTGAAATCGCAAGCACTTGATCAGGGGGCCGCTTTTACTACTTCTCCATCATGGATGCATGTAGAAAGATTTTTATTACTAGAGTCATTCAAGAACAACGCGCGAATTTCTACATGTATTGTTTTAATAACTGTTATAACTTTTATAATATTGTTGGAAGATTTGGTAGGCCACCAAAGTTACTGTTTTCAGACCTATTTTGTCCCCGGGTCTATCTCAAAAACGTCTTCACACTGAACGCTGAAACTTACGTGTAATATCCGTTATATCCTATACTTAAACAACAAATACAGAAATCGAACAATTATTGTATAGAAAAAACTTATAAGCAATTAACCTCAAAAGTTTTTTTCTATGAGGCAAAAATGTAGGCGCGAGATCTCAGTTTGTCGCGTAATTTATTCAAAAAAATTTTTGGTTTTTATATACTTGTATGTTGTTAATTTTCATTCAATTTGAACAACGCATCCAACGCCCCTCTCGCTGCCTCTCTCTTTGTTCGGACTAACAAACAGTGGCTAAGGTAAAATTTTTAGGTCACGTTAGCGTTTTAATTGACTAAACCTAAACGGCCCTTCAATAAATTATATATTCTCCACTAAAACAGCCATCCATGCTTCCTAGTAATAAAACGTAAATCCACCAACAAATTGGTGATCACAATCATCTTGTAACATTGTCCGCGCGTCTCACGACCTCCCTTCAGACGTCTACTATTAACCAAATTCAATTGTCTAACGCAGATAAGGTTCACCTCTAAATTATCTCTAAATAGGTTTTTTTTAACTAGCTGGTTTGGTAGATCCGGGGTGAATTGAGCAGGCAATTATTCAAATGTATGCTAATGAGCAGTTATGACTATTTTAAATCATCAATGTAATTATAGAGGTGTGTAAATGAATACAGATAAGCTTTATGGCTGGTACAGTGAGTATCTTTTCTGAAATCTGCGAAACTATTCTCTCGTGACCATGTGACCGAAACGATCGTCCCCGCTCTTTACAGGAGAGAGACTGCAAGATTTCGATTTGGGCGAAAAACAACCTTATTACCATGTCGTAATTGACAAAAATTATAAACACACGACTACAGTTAGAATTGTACACAACTTTTTTTTATGCTTTATATACAAACATTTGACTACCATCTCACCTGATGGAAAGTGATGATGCGGCGGAAGATGTGACATGTTTGTCTAGAAGATACTTATTCACTCTTGACTTGAAGACTCCCAAATCATACCCCTCGGGGAACAAAGACGCAAAATAACTGTTTCTAAGATGATCGCTAAGATGGAATTTTGGAAACTAGAAACTTTCAGTTTGGAAGGTCAGTAGAAATACCAGAACTAGGTTACAGCCATCCATTACCAATCGACGACAAACATCAACTGGTATTGGTGAGCACATAACGAGACGCTGCGATACTACCGTTTATTGCGGGACAGTGATGTTTAAACTACTATATAGGTATTGTACTTAAATCATTTTTAATATCATGGAAAGAACAGCATTCAGAAGAAAGTAGTAGAACTAAATGACTAAGGTCGTTAGAATAAGAATCAGAGTTTGAAAGATTTATAGTAAATTACAAATAACCCTGTTGTTCTTTTAAATGGAATTACATACATATCTATAAATATTATATAGATTCATAGTCATACCCTATTAAAATGGTAGAAACTATACTAGAACTTTATTAAAGATTTGTTGCAAAAACACGTATTTGAAAACCACCGTAAACGCTTTCACACTGACATCGTAGGGCTGTGAGTGTGAAACTAAGTTCGATGACTTGTACCGTGGGTGCTGGAAAAATGTACAATTCAATTTCGCAAACAACATAGGATTCATAGAGTATTCAATGCAAAAAAATGTTAACGCATCAAAGCTTAAAAATTGAATTCACCGCTTAATCTTCAGCTTTAATTCTTTTCTTGATCCAATTAAATGAATTAAATACGCATCATTTAAGATAACTCAAAAAACTACTGGTCAGATATTGATCATATTTAAACAGGATATGCCCATGTGGGAAGCCAGCTTTCAAATAAAAAAATCATCTAAATTGGTTCACCTGGAAAAGTTCTGAAGCAACACACATAAAAACAGTCAAATTGAGAACCTCCTTTTTTTAGGTCGGTCAAAAAAATAGTTCTACTGGTATCGATTTATAGGTACCATAAAATTAATGCAACATCGCAACTGCATGTGCACACTCCGTGAAGATGGGAGATGCCCTTCGACCACCCATTGTTGGCCCTCTGACCTCCGTCCTTCCTCCTGAACACCGAATATTGAGAGGATATGGGTATTTGTACAAATAAGTCTTTGTTTCTGCGAACGGAGAGTTGTAGGTTTGATTTTTATTTTAGTTTTGGCTTTGCGTACTACGATTTTTATGTGCATTAAAAAATAATTAAACGCAAGCAAAGCTCAAAAAAACCGACTTCACCGCTTATATTTTAGTTTTGGCTTGATCGATTTCGATAAAATTTATTAGGGACCACCTCAGAAGTATAATCTACCAAACAAAAAAAATCATCAAAATCGATTAATAATTGGCGGAATTATCGCGTAACATACAAACAAAAAAACAGTTGAATTGAGATGAGAATTGAAATTCCTTTTTTAAGTCTGTTGAAAATAGGGTACATTGTAAGAGGTAGCCTAAGAGTAACAAAATAGATTGACTTTAAAAACTCTTTTTCAGATGTTAAAAGTACACTCTACTTTCGTAGTAATTCTACTACGAGAACTTCAACCTTTTTATTAGTTATTCTCGTACAAAAGCAATCAGTTTAACATTGAATAGGGAATACAGGATGTTGCCAAACCGAGCAGAAATATTAGAGATGGAAATGATAGATGGTCCTCTGGGGCATTGTTGGAATGTACCCCCATTGTAGTGGTTTACTAGAGTGTGTGTTTCTTGGAGGAAGTACACGGTGCAATTAGAACGAGATCTTGAGAATTTTCTGTTTGTAGAGTTAAGAAAATAAAATGGTATCGTTTATTGATACGTAAATCAAATATCGTTTGTTTTCTACCGACTTCACAAAAATGGAGGAAGTACTCAATTCGACTGTATTTTTTTTATATATATGTAACCTAATAACTTCTTTCCACGTGAACCGATTTTGATTTTTATTTTCCCATTGGTCCCATTAAAATTTGATCAAGATTTGATCAGTAGTTTTTGAGTTATCGTCAATAATGCGTGTTTAATACATTTAATCTGAATCAAGGTACCAAAGGTTTAGCGGTGAAGTCGGTTTTTTAAGCTTTGCTTGCGTTTAATTATTGGACAGTTAGTTGAGTTGTAGAGATCTACTAGTATTAGATCTTCATGACACACCTGGCTCGAACGGATAGCGTGCGACCGAGCGGCGGTGCTCGCGTACTCGTATGCCGATCTGTGCGAACCGAATACGTTCTACGTGGTTCAGCCTTAAATATGCACGCTCCTCCATTGTCACCTTTGTCAAACGATCGATTGTCAAAATTAAACGTTTGATAATATTTATGGAGGGTGCGTATTTTAACCAGACTACGCCGAAGTAAAAGGTATAAACATAAATAGTTTCACACTCACAGCCCCACACTAAGTTCGATGACTTGTGTGGTTGCTGAAAACATTCACATCACAGGCATTTTCACATTCAGAGCCAGAAACACACATTTTCCTTGAGGAAAAAAATTGTTTCAGCCGAGAATCTTAGCCGAATGAACCCGATGCTTAGAAGGTGGACGCCAACTAAGCCAACGAACAATTCAATAAAGTTAGGATTATGTTTTTGATCGGTATGTGTGTACAGTGTATGTATGTTCAGAATCTATGGAGTGGAATTCATTGCCTGCGTCATTGTTCACCGAGGAGTATAATCTGGGAGTCTTCAAGTCAAGAGTGAATAGGTATCTTCTAGGCAAGCATGTTACATCTTCGGCCACATTGTCACTTTCCATCAGGTGAGAAAGTGGTGAATTGCTTGCCTATTATGCATAAAAAAAAATAAAAAAAACTGTTCCCTTATAACTTCAAAACTACTTATCATAATTTGACAAATGAAGAATCGTTGGAAACGTCTTGTTAGACTGAAAAAAAAATGTGTAAAAACTAAGTATATTACATAATTTGGTTTGTAGTATTTTAATAATTATGCAATTTTTCCGTGACAAAAACTGTACTAAATTATCCAATGGTTCACAATGAAATTCGTAATTTACAAACAACTTTTTGTGATTTAAATCGACATTCTTCCCGCATTCTCTGTCCCGGGTATACGGTCTAATTATTGTTTTGTTTTTACATTCCAATTTTGAAATGATGAAGGAAGAATGTTGATTGTTTTTAAATAGGTTAAATTTTGACCACTATATTTCAAAACCCACTATAACCAAAAAAAAGGTTTTGATTAATTTAAATAGAAACCTTCACAGAGATATGAAATAAGGAAAGGGAGGGGGGCGCATGTACGAATGACTACTCATCATAAATTATGATGAGTAGTCATTCGTACGAAGATGGTAAACACGCTAGGTTTAGAATGTCTGACTTTTTTTCATCGGTGGCAAAAAGGAAGATGTTCCCTGTAAACCTATATCATGGGTTTACAGAGAACATCTTCTTCTGCCCTTGAGCATAGGAGAAATAATGTGTATCTTATATTACTTATGATAATTATTCTTTTTACCCTTGATAGGCAAGCATTTGACCGTTATCTCACCTGATGAAAAGTAAAGATGTGGCCGAAGATGTAACATGCTTGCCTAGAAGATACCTATTCAGTCTAAACTTGAAGACACCACTGTACAGTTCGGCGAACAAATGCACAGGCAATGAGTTCTACTTCTGCGCTGTACGGATTTTAAACGTAGACGCAATGGAGATATTTCAATTGTAAATGATTTTTGACAGTTTGTCCTGTTTCTACATGATAATAATTATACGCAAACAAACCTTAAAAAATCCGACTTCACCGTTTCTATTTTGTTTTTGTTGATTTTCTCAAAAAGCGCTAGATCAATTACGATAAAATGTATATGGGACCATCTCTGAAGTATAAGATCTACCAAATAAAAAATCATTAAAATCCATTAATAATTGGCGGAATAATCGCGTAACATACATGCAAACAAAAAACATACAGTAAAATTGAGAACATCCTCCTTTTTGAAGTCGGTTAAAAATGGTTGTCTGTAAAGTCGTTTTACGGACGAAAATTTAACATGATAACGTCATAAGAAAACATCGAAGTTTAGTTCGATCGTGCCTCTCTATCGCTTGTTCCGCGTTCTCGCTTGCACGCTCAGGCTCAGGCGGAACGTGACACTTTTTCGTGCGTGCAGCCGGTGTTCATTGATTTATAAGACGTTATCACGTCAAAAGGGCATGCATGAATTAACTAATTTAATTCCGTTCTCAATTTGAGAACTGAAATACAACAAAGTATCACAACACAATAAAATTAAAACAGCCTTCCCTAAGCTACTAATTGAAGCTATTGAAAGCCTCACTTAGTATTATACTAGTTTCCTATCTCAATACATCGTCTAAACTTATATGTTTCACAAAACAATAGGTCTCAGAAGGACACATGCAAATTGGCTACCAAATACTAAAAACCAGTATAATTTGAGCCCTGGTCAGTGCCCATTGATGGGGAGGGAGTGGGAAATAAGCATGCACTGGGAGGTCCAGCAAATATGTGGTTTTACATTTCAGCGAGTTCAATTCGACTATAATCTGAGATGATCGCACCGGAACGAGCATCGGATTCGTTTTCGCGCGTTTCCATTGTGTTACGATTATTTTTTATCGAATAACTACGTTTCATCGGGTATGGTGAGAACTCGTCCCTATAAAACTGGAACCAGACGTAGTTTACCCCATTTTTTATCGCTTTTCCAATAAGAGTAATTAATAAGAGAGTTAATTAATGTAAGAATTAATGTAAGAAAGTAATTAATAAGAGAGATTAATAAGAGATTTTTGATAATAAGAGAAGCCTAATCACAATAGAGGTAGGATTTACGCCTAGTTAGTTTTTAGGAGGCGCGCACTCCAATTCGATTGAGGTTTATTTAAATAATTTTGTTTGCAAACATGGTAAAAATAACACTATGCCGACTAGACTACGGAATCTATTAACAAACATGCACAAAAGTCCCAGCGGCTATCTTAAGAAAGCCAGTCATTCCAGGCCTAGCGTGTTTCTCAGACACATCGTCACATAACATCTGATGAATTAGTGATCAAAGCGCTAGCGTATCTGAGATAAAAAAACGTAGTCCTCCGTTATTTAAGGGCCGAGTTCAAAAACCTGAGGATCAAAATTAGCGATACCTTCGTTCCATCACGTACATCATGATACGATCTTAAATAATCGTGTATCAATGGAAACACACAACGCGGTCTCATCACAACTAGACGTTTATTACAGCATTGTGAACCAACCTCGAACGAGACAAGGAAGCAGAACAAACGCCGGAACCGGTTCATAATTAAACCGATAATTATGGCGATGACCATCGGTGAGGGGATCTGCTAGTCCTTGATGGACCAGAACACCATTTTTTACCAATGAACACTGAAGGTTTGGTCTGGTAACCATAATATTTGATTTGTCTCTGGAAACCATATCATCTATCTTCGATTATTATTAAGAATTAATCCCTGTTACTTTTTCTTTACCTTGGTCAAGCCATAGCCTGAGAACGACTTTACAGATTTAATTTATATTTGTTTTTAATTTTTCTTATACTTGGTAGAAGATTCTGACGGAAATAAGAATAATAATAATAATGGAAAATAAATAACAAATTATTTCCCTAAATGTCAAATAGTCCAAGTATTAGGAAGATGCCTAGTAACGCTGACACTCGTTAAACTCGTTTAGAACTCCTAGCGGCTATAAAATAGCTTAAGTTTGGGAAGAGTCCAGAGGCTGACAACATATACAAAGAAATAGTAAAAGTAAAGCCCATTATCCCAATCCTGCACAATTTGCTTTGTTGAAGTGTTGGACTGCTGGAGCTGTTCCTCACTATACGTGATGCCAACCTGTACAAAGGGAAAAGTGACCGTAGCGATTCAACATTTTAAAATCAAAATCGTTTATTCACATGGGCCCCAAAGGGGCACTCATTATAGTTTAAGTTAAGGACTTTGTTACCAGATTCGTATAATTACAGTCGTCTCGAGAAGAACATGGCAAGAAACTCGGCGGCGCATTTTTTTTGATCCAGGTATTATATTAAATTAGGTATATATAATATAATATACTATGAAGTCACCAGAACAACGCTTTCTGGTTACAGTTTGCCTCCATGCATCCTCGTCATTAATGTAGTCATTCGTAATATAATATATATGCCCGTTTTTTTACTTATTTATTACTGATTGTAACTGTTTCCGCGGGATTACCCTTCTCAGCATCGTCGGCAAGCTTTTTGGTCGCGTTGTCCTAAGAAAGTACAACGACTTGCCGACCGCGTATATCTTGAGGCCCAGTACGGTTTCCATGCTGGGCGTTTGACGGTATATATGATCTTTACACTTCGGCACATACAAGAAAGATACAGAGAAGACCTCTGTCGGGTTGACTTTAACAAGGCCTTTGACGTTGTAAGTATAGAGGGACTGTATACTACATTTGTGTCCATTGATTGTCCACCAACGCTTCTTTGTATCATAAAGGCATTCATGATGACTGTGCTCTTTAACGGTAAATCATCAGAATCGTGTGATATAAACATAAACGCTTTCAGACTCACAGCCTCACACTAAGTTCGATGACCTATGTTGTGGGTGCCGGAAACATTCACATCATATAAACAATCACTCGAATCGAACCCGATAACCATGCTTAGAAGGCCAATTCTCACCCATCTTACCATCACCAACGGGCAGTTCTATGCGCAGAGGATTCGTCAAGGTTGCGTTTTGTCACCCCCCTTGTTTAAGATATTTTTTTATTTGTTTTTTTAAGGCAGCTTTTGGGAGCGACCAGCAAGGAATTCATCTTTATAAAGCTTTTTTACACTCACAGCGCCACACTCAGTTCGATAATTTGAGTCCTGGGTGCCGGAAACATTTACATCACACGCACAATCGTAACTACAAAGGATCGAATTCAATGTGGCGCTGTGAGTATGTTATCCTACTAATATTATAAATCCGAAAGTTTGTTTGTAAGTGTGTAAGTATGTTTGTTCCCTCTTCACGCTTTAACGGCTGAACGGCTTTGGATGAAATTTGGTATGTACATAGGATTAACACATAGGCTACTTTTTAACTTGATAATATCGGGCGAAGCCGAAGAATGAAACTTTTAACCTCTAAGTCACATGTTGTTAAGTTACGATGCTGTCGACGTTAAAACACGTTTACCTATAAGTTACAATTTTAAGTTTATTGTTTAAGGGACGATGCGATCGACGATGGAGCACGTTTGCCAAGAAGATGCCTATTCACCCGCGATTTAAATACTAAGAAGAATATTTTAATAAATAATTATGAATATGATAATGATGAAAAATTTTTACATTTGTAATAAGAAAATCTTGTATGTTCTTACTGATTTCGCAATTAACTAAGCCCTGACTAATTTACAAAACAGATTTCGTCTTCCGCAAAAAACGGAAATAATTGAAACTTTTTTATTCAGTTATCAACAATAAGTTGTTAAGCGTTATATTCCTCAACAAGAGGATGTACCCTGATGCCCGGTTTCGCATCTCACTGCTTAGGTAGAATCGGCCCACGCCCACTACATACTACGCCTTCAAACTATCAAACTAAATAATGTTGACAGGAACTTACAAACACATCTAAATAATGTTTGACGTACTTAACGGAATTATCATACAGGACTGTAATCTATATATATAAAAGAAAGTCGTGTTAGTTACTCCACTTATAACTCAAGAACGGCTGAACCGATTTAGCTGAAAATTGGCAGGGAGGTAGTTTAGAGCCAGGAGAAGGACATAGGATACTTTTTAAGAACGTACATTTCTTTAAATTTTTTTTTTACATTTCGACATGCTTTCCATTTTCTCATACGTCACTCGGATTTGGTAAAGTACTAGGCAAACATAAACATGAAGGTTGTAATAATATAGTCACGTGACATTGTAACGCATGCCGGGTATGGCTTCCTAAATATGCACATTCATTGACTGTTAGGCGGAACGAAGGTCGCCGGGACAGCTAGTTAAACATAAATATAAACGCTTTCACTCTCACAACTCCAAACTAATTTTGATGACTTGTGTCGAATTGACGGCGCCTCCCAATATGCATGCCAACGCCAGTTGACACTACTGACACTAACGCCACTGACACTGATACCTCTTAAACTTAATAGAGAAGAAAAAAATATCTAAAATTTATTTGAAAACTTATAAAACATAATTGGCAATAGCCGTGCCACGAAAGACACCGCAAATATATTTTATAATGTATAATATTATTATACCTATGTCAAAATTATTTCCATGTGCTAACACAGTCCAGTCTCTCCTTTTGGTAAAGAACACCAATAGGACTTAGAGATCGAAATATATATATATTTTTTTTTTATTTGTGACAGGCTAGTGTTTGACCACTATCTCACCTGATGGTAAGTGACGATGCGATCGAAGCTGGTAAACACACTAGACCTGGAATACGCAGGCTCTCAAGGATAACTGCCGGAACACCGTATTTGGCTTGGCGGCAGACTTTCAACTTGATGGTGGTAAGCTACTTTGGTAGCAAGCCAGGCGAGCAACTCACAAAATACTCTACCACCTCTCAAATGTCACCTGATTAGCACCACCCGGGGACCACGGATATATACTATTTCGATGAGCTTAGACCAGTTTCTAAATTTAAAACATCACAAGTCTATACACAACGTGCTCGTTAAAATATGTAGCAGTAAAATATGTATTTCTTCTAGGCAAGCATGCTACATTTTCAGCCGCAGCATCACTTTTCATTAAGTGAGATTGTGGTGAAATGCTTGCCTTTCGAGCATAAAAAAGGGCCTGAATTTACGTTGCATTTTATGAATTATTTAAGTATTTACAGTAAGCATGTGATATTAAGTACAAGAAAAACGTCGTCCACATGGACGACTTAAGAGTAAAATAAAAAAAAAAGTAATATGAAAATTATTTTGAGTTTCTAAGACACGAGAAAGATGTCTGCTTTTCTAGAAAATTTGTCTGTTGAAGCAGAAAAGTAAACCTAATACCCAAAATGCAGACATAGGTCATGGACGTAAACCGTTCGCTTTTGGCTAATTTCGGCAATTTTTTTTTAATATCCAAAAAAACCTAGAATTATGTTTCAGTTTCATTATTTCACCTGTACCTCGATTCTAAGAAATCTCTCGCTTCTTTTAACGCTTTGTTGACGGCATAGTTTTATCTCGATTCTAAGAAATCTCTCGCTTCTTTTAACGCTATGTTGACAGCATAGCTTTATCTCGATTCTAAGAAATCTCTCGCTTCTTTTAACGCTATGTTGACAGCATAGCTTTATCTCGATTCTAAGAAATCTCTCGCTTCTTTTAACGCTATGTTGACAGCATAGCTTTATCTCGATTCTAAGAAATTTCTCGCTTCTTTTAACGCTATGTTGACAGCATAGCTTTATCTCGATTCTAAGAAATCTCTCGCTTCTTTTAACGCTATGTTGACAGCATAGCTTTATCTCGATTCTAAGAAATTTCTCGCTTCTTTTAACGCTATGTTGACAGCATAGCTTTATCTCGATTCTAAGAAATCTCTCGCTTCTTTTAACGCTATGTTGACAGCATAGCTTTATCTCGATTCTAAGAAATTTCTCGCTTCTTTTAACGCTATGTTGACAGCATAGCTTTATCTCGATTCTAAGAAATCTCTCGCTTCTTTTAACGCTATGTTGACAGCATAGCTTTATCTCGATTCTAAGAAATTTCTCGCTTCTTTTAACGCTATGTTGACAGCATAGCTTTATCTCGATTCTAAGAAATCTCTCGCTTCTTTTAACGCTATGTTGACAGCATAGCTTTATCTCGATTCTAAGAAATTTCTCGCTTCTTTTAACGCTATGTTGACAGCATAGCTTTATCTCGATTCTAAGAAATCTCTCGCTTCTTTTAGCGCTATGTTGACAGCATAGCTATATCTCTCGCTATCAAACAAGCCTTACATTAATAACAATGACGTCCGTCCATTTTCACGCAGCGTGGGTTCGTTAGGAGCTCAAATTTAGCGCCATATATAAGGCGAACCTATGTTTTTTACGCCACAGTTTATACAGAACCCAACGGTCAAACTTGTGCAATGAAATATTAAAATAGTTTAAAATAATATTTTAGTACCAGTGAACTAAGTGTTAAAATGTATTGGACCAATTGTGTGTATTTTGTGTGTTTGTGTGTGGTGGCAAGGACTCAGGTGATACCCGGCAAATCGAGAGCAAACGACGGCGAATATAACACCGTTAATACGGATGGATCTTTCGATTTCGGGTAAATATATTTTGTGTAAAATACGAGAAAAAAAAAATTCTTATAGTGACTCTCAGGACACGCTATGGTCTAACGTCGTTTATATTGATGTATAGAGCGAGATGGCTATATACAAATTAACGTCATCCTGCTCTACGCGCCCTTAGTACGGCCATAATATAATCCTACTAATATTATAAATGCGAAAATTTGTGTGTGTGTGTGTGAATGTTTGTTAACACGAATCTCCATAACGAATAAGTCGATTTTGATGAAAAAGATAGATAGTTTAGCCAGTGTCAAGTAATAATACATTTCAAGTGATTTCATATTAAAAGTCCTAGTCACAAGTTACAGTCAAAGTCAAGTAAAAAAGTCAAAGTCCACCAGTCCTAGTTAAGACATGCCCCTGTAAAGTAGTAGAAACTTTACTATAACTTCTATTAGAGTTTTGGAGCGAAGGCGAAAATCACGTTTATTGAACTTTGTATGACTTGCGAACACTTATGCATGTTTACTAAGTATTAACAGTTAATATACACCATTATTACACATGGGCGCTCGAATAATTACAGGTTTTGAAAAATTATACAAAATCAACAACGCCATTTTTTCACTTTCGCGGCAAAACTCCGAGCTATAACTCACCATATTGGATTTTCGTTTGAGTGGAACACAGATTAAAAAAACCTAAAAATAGTAAACATACATATAATTAAACGCAAGGAAAGCTTAAAAAAACCGACTTCACCGCTTTATCTTCCGAACTTTGATAAGATTACATGTATTAAACACGCATTATTGACGATACTTCAAGAACTACTGGTCAGATCTTGATCAAATTTAAATGGGACCAATTGAAAAGCAACATCTTTTGAACAAAAAAAAACAAAATCGGTTCACGTGGAAAGAAGTTATTAGGTAACAAAAAAAATAATCCATGTCCGTTGGAAGAAGTTGGAGGCACTTTTACAAAAACTTTTTACAATTAATTATTAAAAAAAATTTCTACAATTTATTATTTAGATATTTTTTGTATGTTTTAGAGCTAACACTACAATTACGTACATGAAAGTTAATGAATTAACTATTAATTATTAATTGGTTGAAGCGACGCGTGATCAAAATGCTGGCACTTATTTGGCTCAACGTATTAGCATTGCAATTCAGAGAGGCAATGCCGCCAGCATGATGGGAACGCTACCCACTGGTAGTGGGCTTGAGCACTTGAGTTACCTATAAGCTCGATGTCTTGTAGGTAACTTAGTTTTTTGCTGTACATAGTTTTAGTTTAGTTTTAGGAAATATAGGCAATTGGCCCGTAATTATTAACTATTCTAAGTTAAATTGTCTATACTTATAATAAAGCTGTGATAAAGTTCTTCTATAATCTCTATTATGTGAATATCTTAGTAACGCAAATGTGAAAAATAATAAGGTAAGTAAATACTGTAAATACGTACTATATATACACTTTTGACACAATTGCGTATTTTTTCTACCGACTTCACAAAAAAGGAGGAGGTTCTCAATTCGAGCGTATTTTTATATGTTAAGTACCATTTTCTAGGTGAACCGATTTTGTTTTATTTTTTATTTGAAAGCTAATGCTTCCCATGTGGTCCCATTGAAATTTTATCAAGATCTGACCAGTAGTTATTCTCTACAATGCGTTTTTATTTGATTTTAATTAATTTAATCTGATCAAGGGTTCCGAAGATAAAGCGAAGTCGATTTTTTAAGCTTTGCATGCGTTTAAATAATTAGTTAAACTAATACATTTAATAATCGAGGGAAAAGCTTTTATATGGCAACTTCGATCAGTATGCATTGACACATTATATGTAATCGGCCATTTATGTAAAAAATAATCGTTAGTATTAAAAAAAAATTGATATCTTTGATATACCTTCTTCGTTTGGATATATATCCGCTAAGTACCAGCTTGAAGGTCTTGAGGCTATTGACCGGCGGGCAAAAAGACTTATTGGCGATAGTAAGCTGATTGAGTCCAGATTGCACAACCTCGGTCACAGGCGTATGGTCGCAAGTCTATCGGTATTCTATCGTTTGCATTTTGGAGAGTGTGCGCAGGAATTACATGAGTTAATTCCACCATGCCCATTTTACCATCTAACAACCAGACAAACTGACAAACGTCATCCATTTATGGTTGACATACCTCCTGTTCGCTCGAAGCGGTTTGCTTCTATGTTCATCATCCGTACAGCGAAGGAGTGGAACTTATTGCCTGCGTCATTGTTCCCTGTGGGGTTTAATCTGGGAGTCTTCAAATCAAGAGTGAATAGGTATCTTCTAGGTAAGCATGTCACATCTTCGACCGCATCATCACTTTCCATCAGGTGAGATAGCGGTCAAATGCTTGCCTATTCTGCATAAAAAAAAAAAAAACGAAGAAGGCAACTTATATGAAAAACGGCAGCACCAAATTACCTTTAATTATATGATCATCGACACACCACTAACTTTTAAACCTAAGTTGGCAAAAATAATAACATCCATGCCGATTTCGGCTACGGTGACCGACCTCTGTTTTTTTTATGGAGTGCTAAGATGATATGCTCTGATGTGGTGTACATAGCCAATTTTCAAACGCTTTGAGCGATCTGGAGGTATGCTAACCATAACCATGAAAATACGCTTCATCACTCTCTCACAATACCACACACTCGGGTACAGTTTTCTTTCCAATACCACACACAAGAGTACAGTTTTCTTTCCAATACCACACACAAGAGTACAGTTTTCTTTCCAATACCAAACACAAGAGTAAAGTTTTCTTTCCAATGCCATACACAAGAGTAAAGTTTTCTTTCCAATACCACACACAAGAGTACAGTTTTCTTTCCAATACCACACACAAGAGTACAGTTTTCTTTCCAATACCACACACAAGAGTACAGTTTTCTTTCCAATACCATACACAAGAGTAAAGTTTTCTTTCCAATGCCACACACAAGGGTACAGTTTTCTTTCCAATACCACACACAAGAGTAAAGTTTTATTTTTCTAAAAACATTAGTCGTTCTGGACCTGAGTGTGATTGTGTGTATGATTTAAATATTTCCGGCACCCGTATTTATTTCAACAGACGCATTTACATTCACAGCCCCACACTAGGTTCAAAGACTTGTATCGTGGGTGCTGGTAACATTTACATATTACAAACACAATCATACCCAGAACCAGAAGTACAAATCACCCTTGGGAAAGAAAATTGTGCTTCTGCCGTAATTATGGGTAGTTGCGTATATAACAAGTTAAATTTAGTGTAGGGCTGTAGTTGAGTTGTTCAAATTCAAAATGTTTATTTTGGAAAAACATCGGATCCATATAATTTTGTCAGTAAAGTTTATAAAGCTTACAAGCTATGGCTAGGTTAGTGATCAATATAAAATACATTTTAAATTAAAATTCATCATCATGTACTTACGAGGCATCTCGTGAGATATAATTGTCCGGTAGAGATGCCTCAGTACAGAAGCTTTCGGGTCATCAACCACTACTTTCAGGATTTTGTTGCTAACCCCTCGAATCCTTGTTTTGTTTATCCGTTTTAGGAATAATAATAGTATATAAATCTATGTTATCAGTATAGATGAAACTATGATAATTTAAGCCAAGGCTTCTGTTGTTTTGGTGTCTAAGGCTGAAAGTTTGACAATATATGCACTCATAAACTGTGGCCTTCACACTAGGCATGCCTGTGTCGCGAAGACCTAATTTGAACTATCATTCTGGTAGTTTACAAGGTACACATTATTCATAATTTATTAAAAATATAAAACATTTATAAAGCGATGGTAGTTAAAATAGAAAGCTCATATACAATAATCCAATTTTGTAGGGAATGTCCAATGAGTATGTGATAGACTCTTAGATTCATATATTTAAATAATTTAAACGTAACCAAAGCTTAAAAAACCGACTTCACCACTAATATTTTGGTTTTGATTTGATCGATTTCCACCTCTGAAGTATAGTCTACCAAAAAAAAAGGAATTTTGAGAATCGGTCCACAAATGGGGGAGAAATCGTTGAACATACATAAAAATATACATTACAATCGAACATAGGACTTCCTTCTTTTTTGGAGTCGGTAAAAATATGTGATAATAAATAAAATACTAACGAAATTATTTTTATTACAAAATAAATAAATTATAATAAAACAAATAATAAAATTACAGATAAGTAATACAGATAGTACTATTAATAAGTGATCAGAAATTACGAAAATAATCAAAATTAAAAATTTTAGTAATATCTATAGGTTTTGTATGTGAATCCGGATATAATTCCAGCTCTCGGAAGCAAGTGTCTTGTCATTGAAAAGATCTGTATGTCATGTCAATGTTATTTTTTTAAGCATTATAACCAACTCCTCTTTGTAGCGTATGAGAAATACGATAGCATCTACATTGTGAACGGTATGCATGCATGACCAGATTGTGATCTTGTATTCGAAGTTTTTGTGAAGAAAATACACGTAGCTTAACAAATCTTATAGTAGAAATAGTACTTAGTTGTTTTTAGTTAACCTTTGACCCGCAATCGCGAGTTTATGCACTTACGTTGATACTATCATATGTGTTAAAGAATCGTATTTTTGTCAACGTTTTCTACTTCAGCTATATATGCGACAACTAGAAAGGCTCGAATTTTAATGGAATTAAGAAAACAGGGTAATATAAACAAAATCGTACAAAATAATAGACCATTTACTATACTTTCTTTAATAACTTTTAATCAAGGATGTTGTAGCTAAAGTAATAGGATGGATAACTGACAAACTTACAGTGCCGAATATCAAACATGCATGGAATCTTATCACAACTGACTTAGAGCGTATTTACAATGTCAAATCGTTTTATCAATTGCATAAAGAACCAACCGTGGTTGCGGTCCCGACGAAATCGGGTGAAAGGTACGAAAAGACCCCTGTGTCCCTCTCGCACAGAGCGACTAGTTTTAAAAAAGTTTCCCATTGGTAGAACTTGTAGTCTGTAGTAATAATAAGATCTTATCTGTCGTAACTATTTGTTTTTATTTTTCCTAATAGTATTAGATTTTATGATATTATTTTTGATATATGGGTATACAAGCCAAGCTACACAACTACATCCGCCATTTATAAAATTATTTTGTAAAAACAAAATAAAGTTATCCTGCTATCATACTTCCTACTAATATTTTCAAGGCAAAAGTTTGTAAGTGTGTTTGTAGTTATTCCTTCTTGAAGCTCAATTATGATTATATTAATGAATACGTTTGTGAATATGGAATATGCATACATTTTTATTCGATTGTTGCCGTTAATACATTGCCGGAAAGACAATTTTTCTTCATAACAATACATCTCATATCAAAATAAATAGGCATTGGGAAATGCAATCGGGTTTTTTTTTATTCAAGTAGGCAAACTTTTGACCACTATATCACCTGATGGTAATCGACGATGTGGTCGACGATGGAGCAAGCTTGCCTAGAAGATACCTATTCACTCGCCGCGACTTGAAGACTCCCATATTGTACTCATCAGGAAACACTCAGGTAAGGAGTTCTATTCCTTTGCGGTTCGCACAATGAATGTGGAGGCAAAACGCTTAGTGCGCATTTGCGGAATGTCCACCATATAGCGGTGTCGCTTAGCATTTTGTCTGCTTGTCCGACGATAGAACGGGGATGGGGGAACTAGATCGTGCAGTTCCTTAGCACACTCTCCAAAATGTATCCGATAAAAAACCGAGAGACTAGCTACCATGCGGCGCGGCGATGACGCAAGCTCTGAAGCTTTGAATTAGTCAGCTGCTCGCTACCAATGTGTCTCTTGGGTCTCCACTCAATGGTGTCAAGAGTCTCAAGCTGGTACTTAGCTGAACCGTCCCTAAGATGAGAACGTACTCCATACATGATCGGCTTGTGTTTGATACAAATTGAGCAACTGTCCCGGTGTGAAGTATCGTCTCACCTTTGCAAGGATTCCCAGCTTTTTTGCAGCTAGTTGGGTTTTTGACTCGATGGAAGTACCAAAATTGAGCTTTGAAGTTAGAGTCAAACCGAGTAACTCGAGATGGTCAGTTACTGGTAGGGATACATTTCGGAAAGTTGGAGTCAGTTCAAATTGACTCCGTATAGCGGAGAAAAAAGTTTAGCAAATTTAAACACAGCAATTTTGAAAAAACAAATAGAATTTAAGGAAAGTTGACCAATCAGTGACCTCAAAAATGTGTAACTTAGTCACGATCAGCTTAGCCAATAGCGAGCGTATTGCTATTTTGAAATTCCCATCCATTTTATTTATTAAAATTCCTAATAAAAAGCAACTAAAGAAGAAAATCATATTACGGGTGTAATTTTATAAAAATAAAGATTTAAAAAAATACTTGACCTTTATGTAAATTGTATGCGTATTTCCTATTGATTATTTTATAACGTTGTTATATTTTTCTTATATAACTATTATAGGCCAAAATGTATGGCATATGTTTCATTCTTAAAATGTTGTGTTAGCGTTGGCTTGAATAATTTAGTAATTTTTAATTTTGCATTGGGTCACACTCTTCGACAGCAATTTGTGTCAGTTAGGTGTCATAAAAGTTAGGGTTTACCTTCATTGGATTTTTTATGGATATATTGGTGATCAAGCCGTCCCCGCAGCTTTGTCTGCGTTTATCAAGTTAAATAGCAGCCTATTTGTTAATCCTAGGCATAAGCTGCGTACATTCCAAATTTATCCAATTTTATTCAGCCGATGTCGCGTGAAGAGAAAATAGACATACTTAAATAATGCCACAATTACACACAAACTTTCGGATGAATAAATTAGTTTGATATAAGTATGTAATAATAATATTTACCAAGATTCTGACATATCAATGTAGTAATAATATCTGTCATCGATTTATGGATTATCTTTATTCTAGGTTATAAATTTAAACATGGGCTGTAAGAAGCTTATTACAACAATTTACAGCACATATCTCCGCCATTTTGAAAAATATCGAACCTGCTCACAAAATATCACGAGAATCGGTTGAGAAATGCGACCTGTAGAGGAGAACAACTGAAAATCCAGAACTACGAAAGCAATTTTGCCCAAGCTGAAATGAAATCGCTCCGTTTCCGCTTTGCTCTCGTTCGGTCAATTAAACCGAAAGTAACTTAGTCTTTCATAATAGTTAATAGCTGACCCAACCGGCAGGCGGCGTTCGCCTGGCCTTCATATAGTATATTTTAGTTTATCTTTATGAATGACATAATAATAATTTTATTACATATCATATTGTAGCATGATTACACAGTTAAATATCATTCTAGTAGAACATAATTCAAATGGCTCAAAATGTTATCCCACAAATCTTAAAATCAGGGTTACCCTAAAGAAAAGGGACACAGAGGTTCTTTGTGACCTCTCACTAGGACACAGATTTTCGGCGGAGTCGTCCCTCCTTTTACAAACCGAAGGTTTATTACTATCTCGATGCTTTTAATACACGTACTGCTTGTAAACTGTCACGCCTCTTTTGTTCCATCCTTTTTAAGGACGACAGTGGCGCTCTCCGTCGTCGTTTTAGTTGACCTGCGCAGGCAGTCCCACAGTCAAAACAAATAAATTTCAAGAATCGTAAAGCAGAACTGATAACCTAAGGGGTAGACGTGTTCTAGAGTGGACACCGCGTCTCGGCAAACGTTTGCGAGGACGCCCTCTGGCTAGGTGGAGCGGAGACATACGTAAAGTGGCTGGTAGCGGTTGGAAAAGAAGAGCAGTGCACGAATACAGGCTGATGATGATGATGGAAGCAGAATTTACAATAGCCGTACCACAAAAGACATTGGTCTCAATGGCTGTAGTGATGTACCAGGACTCCAGTAGGTTTATAGTATTTTACAAATCATCCTGTAAATACCTAACCACTCTAAGACTTTTATATATATAAGTAGATGGGTAATAACATAGAAAGCAATGCAACGATTTTAATCTTCGGCTGTTCAAACGTTAAAGCTAAACGTTTCGAGCGTGTAGAGCTCCTTATATCAATACCATCCTTCCTTTTCAGATTCGCAAACAAAGACCGGGGGGGCACTTACCATTTAGCGCACGGGAACCAGAACGGGGTGGTGGGAGGCCGGTTTGGAGCACAAGATCCTGCCACAGATACTGTGAAAGAGACGATATACACAGCAGGACCTAGAGGGTGAGTCTATTAGGAAATAAAACATTTTAGAATATTTATTTAGTTTAATCATTGTGACCTTGTAATGTATCATAATTTTTAATAGGTTGCGCTCTTGTTTCGATGTTATAGACCTTAAGTAGGTAAGTAGTAAATTTATAAGGAATGAAATATCACTTTAGGCGGGGATTGAACCCGCGGTTAGGTAGGTATAGGGTGTCATGCCCTATTGCTCTAACCACTAAACTACTGAAACCCTACTCAAAGCGACGAAGTTAACCTTTTCTTCTTATTAACGTCTTATGGGAACGCGTGACGTCATCTACCGAAATAGTTTGAAACTACTGCGGCCAACGAGTCTAACATTGTAGTTTGCTACACGTTGTGTTGGTAACCATACATTAGCCATACATTTGATGTACCTTATAAGTGCTTTACTGTTACTTATAAAAGCCAATGCGCATGTCACCAATATTACTGCCCGATATATCCCCACAGGTTCCGCCCCAAAGGTCCCAACGTACACCGGCAGCTGGACCTGGACCAACGGCCTCGAGGTCCCATTGGCAATAAGGATGACCCCTACTTTGATCCCAACGAAGACCCAAGTTACAACTTCAATTTTGAGACGAGGACTTATACCAAGAGCGAGAATGCTGATGCTCGAGGAGATGTCAAAGGTATACTTAGCACGTTCTCAAAATATTACGCGACGCAACATGAGAACGGATCGTCATGAAACAGGTTACAAGTTATAATTTAGTAATTACGATTAAGTATGATTGCCTAGTACTCTAATAAGTACTAGGCAATCATAAACGTAAGAGAGTTAAAACACGTTTTCTTTTCGCGGCTTTGCACCGTACACCAGGATCAAGTGTTAAATAATAAGAGAGTGAAACAGAATACATCAAATCAACTTCAGGTATCTCCAGGCTTTACAAAACAGTAAGAAACAAACACTGATAAGTAAAACTTAAATGTTTTACAGTCAAGATTCATCTAAACGAAAGCGGGTAGATTCGTATGCTCGTAAATCGAAATCTTCATCCACCCGCACTACTCCAGTTACTCCGTGATCATGGTGCTTGCAACAGTGCCGAAATATCGGAAACTCAAAACAAACGAAATACATGGTCCCGTTACTGATACAAACATTTAAAGGTTCATCTACCATCTTCTTCCAGGCACATACACTTTTATCGACGACATCGGCGAGCGTCATGACGTAACCTATATCGCGGGCCGAGACACCGGGTTCCATGTGTCATCAGCTCACCCTGACAATCCCAACGTCATCGGGTCACCCTTCCACCGAGCACCGTTGGTGAAAACCGAAACGAGACCTAGAGGAAGAACTGCTGTGCAGAGAGGACTGGATGGTTCTTATAGGTTAGTTGCTGCAAGAATTTACCTTGTCTCTTTAAGATGTAACTTTGCGAATCTAGCAGTAGAGTCATTAACTTTCATGAGTGCCTCTTTGGGGCCCATGTGAATAAACGATTTTGATTTTGATGTGTTTCTTCAAAAGAATATCTAAGCGGGTTATCTAAGCAGGAATACAATTTCACAAATTTCTTAATTTAATTGACTATGTATACGAGTATATAATATTATAGACAAAGGCGGACGAACATTTTTGCTTCCACATTAATTATGAGAAACGCAAAGGAATGCAACTCCTATGTCCTGACCTGAGTTTGTGTTTCCTGATAAATACAATATGGGTCTTTAAGTCACGAGTGAAAAAGCGTCTTCTAGGCAAACGTGCTCTATCGTCGACCGGATCGTCACTTACAATCTCTTAAATCAGACAAGATAGTGGTCAAATATTTGCCTATCCTGAATAAAAAATAAATTAAATTATTAGCCTCAAGAAACCATGAGAGGTAGGTCTTTAATTGGTTTAATGGACGAAGGTAGTTTTAAGGTGTGTAAGATGTGAGAAGGTTAATACTTCTTCCAATCACTTACAAGTACATAACATTTGGGGGCTGAGTCACCCACGTCCGTAGGAGGATACCCCTTAAGTCTGACTCCCTACACGTGGTCCCCGGGTGGTGCTAATCAGGTGACATTTGAGAGGTGGTAGAGCATTTTGTGGGTTGCTCGCCTGGCTTGCTACCAAAGTAGCGTACCACCATCAAGTTGAAAGTCTGCCGCCAAGCCAAATACGGTGTTCCTGCAGTTATCCTTGAGAGCCTGCGTATTCCAGGTCTAGTGTGTTTACCAGCTTCGATCACATCGTCACTTACCATCAGGTGAGATAGTGGCCAAACACTAGCCTGTCACAAATAAAAAAAAAAAAAAAAAAAAAACAATATTATAACCATTAAAAATATTCTCTTCCCACGTACATCACAGTTCCATGTGCCATCAAGATCCTGACACCCTTTACTATTTCCATCCACCATCAATAATGAAAACAAAATGAAAAGACTTACCACAAAGTGGCCCAAACTGTACACCATTTTATAAATATGTTTCTACCTACTTTGACACAAAACCTATACATATTTTAATCCATATACTAAAAATAATTACTGAGAAAATATGTAAGACGTAGGAATAAAACACAGCACTCAAACATTTTAAGACCGCCGCTGGATGACGTTGCTGGCTGCCTTACCATGCTGATTTTTGTCCTCCAAACCACCTAACACTGTTATACCTTTCTCTATTACGATCCGTTACAATTCGAAACCGACAAAACTGCAAAGAATTATCGTAAATTTTTCATAGACTATAAGTTTCTACCCGAAAACGGCATTAAATGTTATCACCTTGGAATATTGGCGCTGTTTTAGACTTTCTGCTTCGATCGCCACAAACAAAATATTTAATACTTACAGGTTTATATCAGCGGGCCCAGATCAGAGAAGAACTGAAAGCAGTGACTCCAAAGGCAACGTAAGAGGATCCTACACCTTCTTAGATGACAAGGGTGTTCAGAGGTACGATCATTGATACATATATTTATTAATTTATATATTTAGCTCATCAGACAGTTTAGTAAACTAGTCTACTAGAAGCAATACCACTTTTTCTTGTAGATTCGTAAGTAGCATTATATGAAGCACGCTACATAGACGTAGGTACCATTGCTTTCCATCAGGTCAGATAGTTATCAAATAAGGTATAATTATAGTATCCTCCATTATGCGCGAGGCTTACATCTGTTTAAACTGTCCCATGTTTTAACATAATGCATAAATAAGCATCTCCCCGAATAACTAACAATAGAACCCTCTTGCTAGATCTAACGTTAGATGTCTAACGTATTCCCAAAGAACAGGTATTCTTCAACAGATTGGGAACACACCGAAAAGCTGGCAAAATTAGCCTGAAACAAAAGACACCTTAAAATTTGACAAGCAGGCACTTTTTCCATGAACGTTCCAAAAACTCGACAATCTGTGAAAGTAGGGAAAAAGGTAACAGACTAATAAAAAGATGCCCAACGTAACATAATAACATAATGATGTTATTTTGACCACCAGGACAGTAAACTACATAGCCGGTCCAGGCATCGGGTACCGCATTGTCAAGAACAGCCAAGACCCAGCAATCCCCTTCAACTTCCCCACTATACCTTCAGCTTACGACCCTGAGTTCGTAGGCTCTGGGACAGGGTACTCCAAGGGAGGGCCTAGTGGCGGTGGGACAAATCAGGGACCCAATCAGGGGCCGACTGATGATGTTTTCAAAGGTAAGTTTGGACAAAATTTGAAATTAAGAAATCTATATTTAAATATAGTGGTTATATGATTTTATATACTTTTAAGGCTGACAACTTTAGTTTTATCGTATCAATGTTTTGTCATCTAGATGTACCTAGATAATAATATTCTCCATGAGTTCACCGGAAACTACAATGTTATACGAAATTCACAAATATTTTTCAATTAATTAAACACAAGTATGCGCATTAAGTATTAAAATTATTTCTGATTTTAGATGTGATTATTAGATCACATATTTAGTTTTATGGTTAGCAATTTGCTGTTAATTAATTCGTGATTTAATTTAAATAATTGTACTTATTAGTACGACCCAGTTGGCGCAGTGGACAGCTGTTCGCCTTCTGTGCCGTGGGTCCTGGGTTCGATTCCCGGCACGAGCACAAATTCCTTCCCAAGGGATATTTGTGCTTCTGGTTCTGGGTGTAATGTGTGTGTGTGATGTGAATGTTTCCGGCACCCACGATACAAGTCTTTGAACTTAGTGTGGGGCTGTGAGTGTGAATGCGTTTTGTTTTGTTTGTTTTTGTTTTTTACTCAAGAAACGCACGTTCATTAAATATCCCAAGAAAAAATTTATACCGGATCTGTGAAGAAACTAAGTACACTGACAATTGCAATACAAAGAAGAAACCTCCTCAATATTTATACTAACTTACTTTATACAATAGAGGCACTTAAGTCCCGCATCAAACCCCCAATAATTTACAGGCCCCGACGGCACAGCAGCATCAGGCCACGTGAAACCTCCTCCATACCCCAGCAATGACAAACCTCCAGCCAGTCCCCCCAACCCTAGCCCAAGCACGGAAGACGCAGGATACCCCCCGAGCGACAACACCGGCTACCCCCCAAGCTTCAACCCAGGAGGTAACGAGGAAGTAGGATACGTGGACGAAGACGCTTCCAATTACGGAGGAAAGCCGGCGAAAGGACAAGGTGATAATTAGCACCGATGGCTGGGTGATTAATGTTAGTGATCTTGTTGTCAAACTTGAATAGGGGTTAACTTTGTAACTGTCAGATTAAGCTTCAAAATCTGGACGCAATATGAACATCTTGTTACTTACGATATTTCCAAGAATATTCAGGGTCCGTGCAGATTTTGATGTTACCGTGACTGGTTGCAACTAGACTCTGTTCGATATAATAGTATCAATCATTCTTCCTTCTTTAAAACGAAAGAACGGAGCACGAAAGCACCCAAGATCACAATTGAATCCGCTTGCAGCAACGACGCACAATTATTTATTATAATTGCTTGAACGCAATAAACTGTATTCACCAACAATTTGGTTTTTATTACACCAACACCCTACGGCACAGCACCAAGCACAGTAAGATATAGATAACTAAAATGAGAAAACGTTGCAGGCAAGCCGGGCCGCCCTACCAGCAATTATAGGCCGCAGAAGAAACCATACGTGCCTCTAAAACCTTTCCAGACGGCAAATATTAGAGACGACGACGATGAGTATAGCTCTTTCGAATCGAGTAAAGATAGGAACCCTCAGTTATCTGTAGGGTTTAATACAAACAAGAATAGGCCAGGCACTACGATCATTAGAAATACGGGTCACGATTACTTTGGGGTCCCACCTGGGGTGTCGGTTAGAGCTCACGTTCAGAGCATTGATTTATATCCCTTCGGGTCCAAACCCATATCACCATCGGAAGCTCTAGAAAATGACAAGACATAAACATTTCATCTAACAATCAAACCGAACAAGTATTTTTTAACATGTAATTTAGTAACTAACTTATTAAACGAATAAAATATATTTAAGTAATACTAAGTGTTTTATTTCAGGATCGAAGAAATTCGCAATTTTTTTTTTTCAAAATTTTATTTGAACAACACGACTGTAAATTTAACAAAATGCAAAATAGTAACTATTACAAGGAGTCGGGGATATTTTACATATTTGTGTGTGTTTGTGTGTGCGTGTGTCGTTCCATGCCTCACACCCTTACCACTTCAACGTTAATTACAATAAAATATGTAATAGAATAGATTATGCAAAAAGGTGTAACAAAGTTAGTTAACAAGAAAACTTCAAAAGTTGGAAGGGTAAATTTTGGCAATTGTTAGATAAAAAGACTCGCTTACATTAGGATTTATCAAAACAAATCTGGAAGCTATAACTTAAATTGTGGGTAACTATAAAAAACTTTTGTTTTTTCGAAAGTAACCTCCTTTTCGATTTTAATCTTGAATAGGATTATAATGACCCACCATTCGAAATCTAAGATTAAGTTATTTGCCACATAGTTGTCACTTTTAAACTATCGATATTAACTAAATCATACAACACATAACGCAAACGAGTCTTCGTAATACACATAACAGGAAAGTTAGTAAGTGGTTAAAATTAGTCTAAAGGCAGCTTCCACAACTCCCAAATAAACCGACAATTATGTATATACAGTTAAGAACAGTATCTGGCAACAAGAATTAAATACACATCTAAAGCAGCATTCCATAAATACATAACAGTTCAGCAGGCCTACCATGAACTGTTTAAGCCTGCCAAGTTCCGGGCAGTTCATTTATTGGATCGATATTTGTCCTGCTAAAATGTGTACTTACCACGAACAAACAATTGCTGAACTTAGAACAAAATGGCGGACAAGTAATTTTTAATGCACTCCTACAATATGGGTATCAAATGAAAGGGCTTGCTGAGAATAACTCGAAAAATAAAGTGAAATCACTTTAAATCCAATATGGCGGACTTCTAAAAGCTTGTCTTTAAGAAGTTTTTAACAAGTAACTCATAAACAAACTATTAATTTAATGTACGCCTAAACTTATACTTTTGCTTGCAACCACTCGGCTGACGACATTTGCACTATTTTCACCTTAAGTGGACACTTCTTTTGAGCGCGGACCCGAAATCCGTGAATTCTGATAGATTGTTACTTGTTTATTTTTTGACGGCTTGTCGTTTTGGTTTACGAGCGACCAAGAAGTATTTTTTTTTATTTCTGACTTAGCAAACGTTTGACCACAATCACACCTGATGGAACATGACGATGTAGACTAAGGTGGAGCACGCTCGCTCAGTAAATACTTATTAACTTTACTTTTAAACACACCAAATTGTACCTTTCGGGAAATACAGATGACGGCAAAGCGTTCCATTATTTTGCTGTTCTATAAATGAACGAAGACGCGAAACGCTTCGTGCGAATGAACAGTATGTCAACCATAAATGGGTGACACGACGCAGCGCGGTGGAATAAAGTGGTGGAATAAAATAAATGGTGGAAATAAAGTATTATTGGACTTGACAAAAAAAAATTATGATTTGGTAACTTACTTATCAAGTTCGGCTCGAGTAAGTAAGTTAATCTGCAAGACAGTTCATAAGTAAGTATGTGTATGAGTAAATAAAATTTTTTTTTAACATTTCTCTGTCATCTGGGAGTTGAGAAAGTGACCAATTTTTATTAATTACAATTAATTACCTAACTACACGATTTTGAAATAGATCAAATAATTTTCTAATATCATTATAATTTGAAAATCCTATAATATCGGTTACAGTTTCCTAAGAGAGATAAACAATAGTTCAAAAGTGAGTTTTAACTATACTTAAATAAATAGGGGTTGGTATTATTAACAAGTGAAGATATTTCAAAATAGAGAAAAATAATGTGATAACTATTTACACTTAAGATTAATATATTTGACCATGTGCTGAATATAGAAAGATAACAGGGGTATACAAAATCTAAAATTAACATTTAATTAAATCTAAATTTAACTAATTAATTAAAATTAAACTCGAATCCATCATTTGTCCATCTCGAATCACATTCCCTCCGTTCAAATATTTAAATTGAAACCTTTTTAATTTGATACCTGGCTAGCTAGGTTCTACTAAACAGGCCATTTCTATTTATAATTAAGTCTATGGCTAACGCAAAAATATTCTTAAACGAAGGTTACAAACCAAATTAAAACGAAAAATTTAATTCAAAATTAGAACACTTCATAGACAACTATAGTAAATAAACAATCGAATAAACTGAAGCTATGCTCCGTCTTATTACTACGTATATAAAAGTTCTATATATATTTATGAAGATAGAAAAAGACTCTAAAAGGCAAACCAGCAAATCACAAGAGAAACTAACTTGAGCGATTATTATGTGCGTGCTTAGAACTAATGGTTATATACAGAGAGTAATATAGACCGTAATATTAAGGCCTTATGATTGTTATTCCAATACATCCCGACAGAACATACACAAACATGGATCTGTCGTTAGTCCATAGTTACTTAATAAGTGCGCTTTAGGTTCGCTTGTTTTGCAAATGAGTTATACAAAATCAACATCGCCATTTTGTCACTTTCGCGGCAAAATTCATTCAGAACTTTTTGGATGATGACGTTTTAGAAATGTAATTTTTGATTTACTTTGACAAGGTTCCATCCCATTCTCATCGCGCGCAGATTATACCCGTGTGTAGATATAAATACCTATTAGTACTATCATGCCAAGTACTAGCATTCTATGTCGTAATTACATAAATACAGAAGATTTGAAAGTGCAAAATTTTCAGAATCTCATCGATAGAAAAATTACGAGACGTCTAACTATTACCTTAAACGTATGTAACAATAACAGGTCAACTGCTAAAGTGCTACAAAATCGGTGTCCTTACTATGAAACGGAACAAACTTCTTATGTTTCGGAACTGCACGTTGGCTTAGTTGGGTGGGCGTTTGCCTTCTAAGCAGTTCGATTCCCGGCGGAAGCACAAAGTTTCTCCCCAAAAAAATTGTGTTTCTGGTCCTGGTTGTGATTGCATGTGTGTTATGTGAATCCGGCACCCACGAAAAAAGTCTTCGAACTTAGTGTGGAACTGTGAGTGTGAAAGCGTTTATTTTTTTAATTAAAACCTGTTCAATATATTAGCCAGTGACATAAAGAATAATGCGACATTTCATACACACAAGCTAATGATTGCCATACAAACGGTTGCTTACCGCCATTGAAAACCCAAGACATATCGATGACATTTGACCAAAACACCGTAAACAATATTTTTCCATTTTCAAGGCTGCCATAAATACATAATTTGGCAAAAGTATGATACTCAATTTTAAATTATTCTTAACAATGATTAAATTTTCGACACATTTATGCACACCGATATTTATATCATATTGGTCATTAATTACCATCTTAACGATTTTAGTTTATACTATGCGATTTTTATTTTATCATGGACTGAAAAATGTTTGTTCACATTTAATTTCACAGCCAATATCATTTAACCCTACAATTTAATGTTATATATTTTCATAGTAAAAGTGCGTTTAACTTTACCAAAGCGTTCTAAGCGAGATGTCATACAATTTTAATATACAATTACATACACTACGAGGAATAAATTAGTAAGAAACCAGACAAGTTAGTTGACAATAATACAATGATAACCCTATAGAAAATTTATTTAAAACAATTGGCAACAATTTCACTAAATTAATTTACAAATTTCAAACAAAACTAAGAAAATTTTGCTAATACTTAATAGCCCAACTTATCGTTTTATAATCTTATTTAAATAATTTTAACATCAAATAATCTTTGGGTACTACGCTAAAGTATAATCAGATCTTGTTCAAAAACAGTATAATTAAAAAACTAGGTATTTTTCCGCCTAAGTACGTAAATATAAATTAAATCGTAAGTTAAACTATTAAACATTAGGCATGTATCGATGTGTTAATTTAGACGCGTGTTATCTATAAGCACCCATACGACAAATTAAAATGTAATAAATTCATTAATGTTTCATAAAAGCATAGTTAACATATTGTTAGGGTACAGAACACAGTGGTAAAATGTAACAAAATACTACAGGTGACGTTGACATTACTTACAATTGTGTATGTGATGTGAATGTTTCCGGCATCCACGATATAAGTCTTTGGACTTAGTGCGGATGCTGGAAACATATGTATGTAACTGGAGTGTGAACCGTTGTGTTATTTTTTATCCTACTCTAAACATATTTTAGGATAAACAAATACTTTAGGTATACTTATTGCTAGCATATTATTTTATGATATATGATCGATACGTATCGATCAGCGTCGGATGAAACATTTACTATGTTTCATACTATGTTCATGATAATTTCGAATATTTCTTCACAAGTTTTGAAAGTATGTAGTTTCTTAAATAGGCTTGAAAGCTGGATTAAAATTCTAATAAATTTATTTAATCTAATATTAATAATGTGAACAGAATATTACTAGATGTAAAGAGTTCGTGTAAGTGATTGCCCATTTAGTATTATGCATGTGAAATTCTTAATTTTCTCTATATATACTTAAAAAAAAATGGTTGTCTGTAAATTTGGTTTACGGACGATAAGTTTACGTGACGTCATAAGACTACGCTTAGTTCGATCGTGCCTCTCTATCGCTTGTTCCGCGCTCTCGCTTGCACGCTCAGGCTCAGGCGGAACGTGACACTTTTTCGTGCGTGCAGGTGTTCATCGATTTATAAGAAGTTATCACGTCAATAATTAAATAAATTAATGTATAATTGTGATACAATAATTACAATAGTTATAAGGTAAAAAAACTCTATGACCTACGACATTAAATTTAATGTGTAAATATTATATGGAATTTATTATGCTTTATGCAATTAAGGTGATACTAATAAGAATAATGTCAACGTACTTTCCCTTAGTATTATTAAATTCAAATTAAACATACATATTCTGAAACTTTATTATAAATTATGTTAACCTAAGTTATCAGCCCAAGTTCTGCGAGAGAACAACTAAAAGACTAGATTTACAAAATACAACCAACGTTAAAATCTTCAAAACAATAATTTAAATTTAAATAAAATTCGAGCTAATCGTTGTTGGCATTCTACACAATTTTTAACGAATTCAAACATCATTGTTAATTCAAAATAAATTAATTTAAAATAACTTTTGAATAAAATAGGAAACATTTTTTTGAGCGCTACAATGTTATAGTCTTATTTAATAACAATACAATTGAACTACTTACAGATAATTTAACAAAGTTATTGTAGTTCATGAAATAATAGCTCGCGTTGAAACATGGCAAGAAACAATATAAACATTCATAAAGTGTTTTATTTTTAAACTGGAACAGTATACAGATATCCGAAATCATAGGATTTAATCATTAGATGACACTGTCATAAAAACCATTTAATTTTTTTCCAGTAACAACATATTCATAGTCAATTTAGAATACATTCGACCAACTTCTGCACTTCTGCAGTCTCCCAGTAATTTTATTTTGAAACTCTAATATGACACCTACTTACAATATACTGTATGGATCAGCATTTAACAATTTTTATGGACTACTTACGCTTGACCACCAATATTAGGTACTATGTATAAATTTGAAATAATAATTAATAATTTTAATGTATAATTTGGTGTTGAGACACTGGGTCCGTGGGGACCGGGAGCTCATTCTATTTTCTAAATTCTATCAGAGCGCCTGGTTGAAGCGACGCGTGATCAAAATGCTGGCACTTATTTGGCTCAACGTATTAGCATTGGAATTCAGAGAGGCAATGCCGCCAGCATGATGGGAACGCTACCCACTGGTAGTGGGCTTGAGCACTTGAGTTACCTATAAGCTCGATGTCTTGTAGGTAACTTAGTTCTTTGCTGTACACAGTTTTAGTTTAGTTTCAGGAAATATAGGCAATTGGCCCGTAGATTTGTATGTTTAAATTAATTTTATATAAAAGTGCCTATCGGAGTAACAATAATGAAAAGCAAGTAAAGCTTTAAAAAAAACCAACTTCACCGCTTTGTCTTCGGAACGTTGATCAGATTAGATATAATACTAATAAATAATACTTTGTGAAGTCGGTAGAAAAAATATATTACATTTTCCATGTACCTGAGTACGTCCATCAAGTTCAAGAAATTTCTTTACTAACCAAAATCAGAGTAACTATGGTTTCGAATTTCCACAAACTGTCCCAGTTTAAAAACACTGTATAAATAACTGACCTATACTAGGAAGGTTATAATAATAACTGTGAAAATCCAAATTTAAAATATTTTCCAATAATTTCACTTGATTATGTTATTAAAACTTAGGCCGAGGATAAATAAGTTAAACGTTTAAAAAAAGATCTTTGTCTTTTCTGTCATTTGTTACACATACCTTTCATATTTATACTTTGATGACGATCACGATCAATCTTTACTTATTTAGCTCGGCTGTTTGCTTAGGCATTAGTTTGCAGAGGTCGACAAACCTAATTAAGGGGAAAAGGTGGAACAAACGCAGTATTTTTAGTAAATTGTCGGCACTATTTTTGTTTAACTCTTTTACTGCCCCACGACGCAAATGTGCGTTGAAATGCGATGTCAACTTCTGGCACTTTTTAAATCAAATGCTAACATCACTCATTATTTGTGCGAGAGAGATAGAATGAGCGAGCGGGCAAACTGTTGCAAGTACTCTTGTATTGCACAGCAAATTCAGTATTTTCTATACCGTATTAGAAATAATATCTTACTGTGATGGATATAAAGACTATTTAAGGCTGTGATGTTGAAGTTCTCTGAGTTTTCAATAGTTGATAATTGTTCATAAGCACAAAGTCTTCAAGCAACAACACTTTTCAATAGCTTTGTCCTTCTCTGTTGCTCAGAAAGTAGTTTACTAGAGCAGGCGTGATTACTTGTAAGTAGCCGCACGTGCAACGTTATTCACACAGACAGTGAAACTAGGAATTGATTCAACCTTCATAGTATCCTTTGCAGTAGGACAAAAAAAAGTTTCTGTATCAACTAATAGTACCACTAGCAATGATAAAATTGACCGTAGTCCTACCAGTTGGGCAAAGCAGTTGGACCACAGGCAACAAAACCGATACTAAGATAAGGGCAGTATTACACTCAGTCGCCCAAGTCGAATTCACCTGCACTAAAACCCCTACAAAATTACTAACCGAAGGTTTAGTGAGTCAAAAGGAGCATTCGTAACGAGGGTTGACGTCAGGCAGACCTGTCATTAAAACTAATGCCAAATCTTCTTCACTCTTCCGGTCTTAGTCCTCCGTCCGTCCAGAAAGAAAATGACATTATTTTCTTCTTTCTTTCGAGTCTTACAATTGAAATAACAATAGAAAACGCATTTATCTTTCTCGACTCACATGTGAGTCGGTGGGACTTGAAAGGTTAAGAATAAAAAGTTTTGTCACCGCAAAATTATAGTTGAAATTTGAATATCAAGTAATCATTAATCATTACACTAACTATATAAAAGCGAAAATTTGGCTGTTAAGATGTTTATAACTATGTTTGAATGTTTGTTACTCAATCACGCCAAAATTGCTAAACCGATTAAGCAGAGTATTTTTTTTCAAAATTAATAATGTATTTATTTTCCGTGAATGTCGTTTGAACGTGGATAATAGCCTGGAATAACATATAGAATACTTTGATCATGACCATCAACACTTTTTACCATCGTAACGCGGGTGAAACCGCGTGACATAGCAGGTTTAAATTCATTTTCTCCCTGGCCTAAGTTTATTCACGATTATTTCCAGTTAAAAAATCTTGCCACAGACGTTACAAGCGTTTATACAAGAAGTACATTATCAACAAGCTTTATACTAAAGTGTCTTGCCTCTAGTGTTGTGCGAAAGCGAAATATAACACTATTATCGAAAATACTTCCTTCAAGTACAGTACAAATAGTAGGCATACGGACGAGACAGACAGAAAATGAGGGTAGTTATAGGTTTGTAATGTGTATCTGTGTGTCTGTACGTGGCAACGTGTACAGAATTCAATGTATTTTTTTTGTTTATAAGGTGACTTGATCGAGATTGTTCTTAATGTTAGATGAAAATCAGTACAGCCGTTTTCAAGATAGAACTTCGTCGGGGGTGTTTTGAAATTTTGATTTTGATACTTGTATAATCTTTGCTCGGTTTAAATCGGTTGGTTTTATATATTGGAAACATAAGCAAAAGTAATACTTACTATGAAACAAATTCACACAAATTGTCTTGATCTATGTTTGTTTCCCCTCTTTTGGCATACAAAATTTTTTATTTTTAAACCATTTTTTTTTAAATCTACCTTGTTGAAAAGAAAAACTTTAAGATTTAAACAACATTTCGCTTTCGCACAAACCTAAGTCCATAACAACCGTTTCGCGTCTACCCCCTACCAAGCTTGCGACGCGTCAGATAAAGCCAATATTACGTGATTTTCATCTTCTTCCCGGTCTCCTCGAGCATGTCCTTAATCTTGGTGAGGGGGGACCGCTTGTCGTCACTCCCCTTTGAGCCATGGTTGGGGGGCAGGTGGATTTGCAGCGGGTCGCGAAGACGCGCCAAGTCTTTTTGGAGTTTGTCTACCTGGAATGTGAGTTGTGAGGGTTGAGAATATGGTCGAAGAATTGCCGAATGACTTGTTTTTATTAAAGTAAAATAGTAAAAAGACCCCACTTTAGCTCTGGTGTAAAGCTAGCAAACAGAATCCAGCTGCCTATAACCCGACCAAGTTGTGGTAGCAAACAGAATCCAGATGCCTGTAACCCGACCAAGGTGTGGTAGCAAAGATAATCCAGCAGCCAATAACCCGACCAAAATACCCATACATTTTTGGGCTAATTATGAAAATATAACTGAAATAAACTTAATATTATAATGTAAAACAAGTCAATATAATAAAAAAAGCTGACTGCGTAAAAAGTGAGTCTACTTTTTTATTTGGCCGAATTTCACGCTATCAAAAACTATGAATACAACCATTTGAATGCATCGAATGCATATGTATTATTCCTTGTTAAATTTAAACTTATACAACCTGTAACAAAAAGTTGTAGTAATACTTGGTGGTGTGTATGTGTATCATGCTAGGAATCGTCTACCAGAGAACGAAAGTCGAAATCGAATATATTTTTTTACGTACAAAAATAAAAAAATATACTTTTAAAATACTTTTGACAACCCTACAGCTACAAGAGCGGCAATCGGAGATTTTTGTTCTGTACAAAAATTAAAAAGTATTTTTTTACCACCCTACGATCACATCTGTGGCGCGTGACCTTGACCTTTGTTATGGCCACCACTGTCAGACGTCTAGGTCCAAAGGCTATGTGGTGTAGAACGGTATCTGATGAAACAGGGTTGCAAATGACATAATTTTTTAGAAACTTTAATTCATCATAACTCAATATTAATGGTGCTGCCGCGAATGCAGAAGTTCCTGTTAGACATATATGTAGCTAAATGTGTGACTTGATTATTACTACACTTTTCTGTTACACGTTGTATATGTTATGACATATTTTTGTAATCTCATTTTAATTTCCTTTATTTTGATACCATAATCGATAGGCTTGCTTATTTTTTTTAACGTATTACTGTTTCACGCCTAAACTCCGCCAATTTGTTAAACTCCTATCTAAAGACACTTGGGTTTTCAAGACGAATAGAACAATATCTTAACTGTCGAAATAAATCCAGTCGTTAGGATGATACGAGGTTATAAAGAAATAAATGTACAATACATAAAACATACATATTTCTTCTTCAATAAAGTTATTTCCATCACTTTTTTTGCCAACAAGGCTGAACTGAATCTTCTCCTTTGAATAAGTGCATGCATAAGTAATGTAAATTTTAATAGTATATCTGCAATACTGGACGCGTTTGGCTCGCGCAGTGACGCGCGCTTTTGCCTTTATTCAAACCAAATGGGCATCGTATGTGACAGCTTTTAGTGTCTTCCTATTGTACTGTTATGCAGAGAGGTGCTCCTTATGCGGATTCGCAAAATCTCCTACCATCTGGTTAGTGAAGAAGTTTTTCCCGGACGGAATGAAATTTATTTCCCTCAAGTTCTTCTATGTTTCCCTCTCACCTGGCATAGCACTATGTCAAATAATGTCAATGTCGGATACCTTTCAGGGATGTATTATACTTACGTCATCTTTCAAATGATTGTAATGAGTAATGTCCAGGCCGATCTTCTTTGCCTTTTTGTGAAGCGTCAGCAGGTGCTGTCTATCTTTTACGTCAGGCAGCACGTACTCCTGAAATAAAATAAAATAAAAAACATAAAGACAGAATTGCACTAGGAACCAGTACATAAGCATCAATAAAATATGAAAAGGTTAGGAAAATATTGAAATCAGTAACATTGGATATCTATGTAAAAATCAATTGCAGCGTTAGTCATTTAAAAACTCGAGAAAGGCTCGACCGATTTGGCTGATTCTTTTTTTGTTGTGTTCGTAATTGTCAGGGTGAGGTTTGTATGTAAAAATATTTTAATCCACCGGAAATTGCACCCGCGCGAATATATAATAGATACAAATTATAATGAAACGTCGTTTCTTTCTCCTTATGAACTGGAATCATCGTAACGCATTAGGTACAGTCTTATCAATTGATTAGTACTTCAGCTGTCAAAAGTTAAATAAGTGGTTGTAAAGAATATAGTTGGCATGAACCTCTTACCTGCTTAGTAAGCACGAAGTAAGCATAAGCGGCCATCGCTGTGCCGTAAGTCACGAAGTAAGTGACCGGCTCCATGATGTCCCAGGAGTACTCCCACCAGGTGAGCCTCGCCAGGACCCCAAACTGTACACCCATGAGGCCCAAACCCACCCACGTGAGAGCTGAAGTGCGACGGGTCGTTTCGACTTCAAGCGACAGACGCTTCTGAAAGAGAAAGAAATATTTAATTGAAAAGGTTATCGTTTGCCAGACATTCTGGCCTATTCTAGCTTTATAGCGCTTCTTCTAACAATTAGCTGTACCCAACTCTCGGGCTCCTCCCAAATACATTAGAACAATTGAAAAAAAACAACATTTTGATAATACTAGATGACAGTTTGTCGTTTTAGCAACTTGGCAAAACGAAACGCCTCCAGATGTTTAAATGTCCAGGACTTGTTTTTCGACACATTTGTTAGATTATTTATTTATTTATTCATTTTCTTCCTAATAATAGCTTATATCTAAGGCAACAGTACCCCGATGAGTCTTTGTCTTCAGCACAAGGTCTCTTCCGAACCTGTATTGCTGAGTAACAACGACCCTCTTAGGTCACTACAACCAATACAATAAGTATTACAATACATAGCTATTTTAATTGTATAAGTATAACTAGATACAACAATTTTAATTATCCTATAGATATGGTATTGATAGGGTAGTCCGCCAATGAATAAACTATGACTAAGCGATATGTTAAGAGGAGCTCAGTAGACTAGACACTCCGACCTAATTTCTGGCGTGTCTATGTCGGCGTCGTAGTTTTGGCAAACATACTTTGGTATCAAATATATTGATCTCCCAGCCTTGACCTTAGTCAGCGCACTGACCGACTAATACTCCGAACATTACACCTGTTTTTATAACAAGCATTTAGCTAATTGCCTTATTAGAAATCAGTAAATATTTATTGTGTCAACTGTATAAACAAGATTTACGACAGCATAATAAAAGTTTTTATAAACGACGACATAACATCCATTTGTTCAAAACTGCCCGTTGGCTTAGTTCCTTCTAAACAACGGGTATCGGGTTCGATTCCCGGTGGAAACACAAGTTTTCTCCCCAAGGGAAATTTGTGTTTCTGATTTAACATTCACTTTGATGATATCCTGAAACGTCGCAATCGCTAAATTGTTCTAGAAGAAATCAAAAAGCATGCCTACCTCTTCTAGTGGTTGCAGCTCAGCAGTCAGTTTCTCGAGCTGAGAGCGAAGCTCCCTCTCCTTGCGGATCTGGTGCTCGCGCACGTTCAGAGCCTCATACAGCTGGTTCACTAGGTTCCTCACGTCACTGAGTCGCGTTATCTCTTCGGAGCTGAGCCGTTCCTGCAATTAAATTGAAAAAGAAAGAAGTAAAAGAAAGACAAAATAGCGACGTTTGAAACACGCCGCAATAGGGTGTCACTGTTGCCATAACCGCTGAGCTACTCAAGCCCTGCTTCAAGCGACGAAGATATCCTTAGGCTAATGTTTTACTACATATATACAATTTGAAACAAAAAAAGATTTTCTCTATTAGGCAAAATGTAGTTGTAAGATCTCAGTTCGGCGAAGGACTATAGTACATACACACATACATACAACATAATTTACTCTCAACAAACATGTAACTCCATCCCGATCGAACACATAGGTCGTAAACTTCCCCATCGACGTTTCCACGTTCAAGATAAACAGGCTTCGAACCATGACTGCGTCCACTTAATCTGGTACGGTAAACATATTATATACCTATATGTGTATGCTGTATATATATTAGTATACGGTGATTCTGGGCTGTACTTTCGTAGGGAAAAGGGGATGACAAATATTTTTAATAACTTTGAAGCGATTAAGTCTCTGCGACTTCATTTATGAAACGCTTTCACACTCACGGCCCCACACTAACAAAAACAACAAACGCATTCACACTCACAGCCCCACACTAAGTTCAAGTACTTGTATCGTGGAAGCCGGAAACATTCACAAAAATCCCTTGGGAAGGAATTTGTGCTCCTGCCAGGAATCGAACCCAGGACCCACGGCGCAGAGGGCGGACACCTGTCCACTGCGCCAACTGGGTCGTCAAACAACTAAGTTCGATGACTTGTGTCGTGGGTACCAAAAACATTCACATCACAAACACAATTACAAATTTTCTTCGAGAAGAAAACTTGTGTTCCTTACAGTAATCAAACCCAATACCCAAACTAAAAAGGCGAACGCTCATCAAACTAAGCCAAAGGGCAGTTCAAATTGCCCGGGTCTTGTTGTCTTGGAGTCAATATTGGGTTCAATACCCGACGGGAACACAAGTTTTCAGCCCAAGGAAAGTTTGTGTTTCTTGTTCTGTTTGTGATTGTGTGTGTGATGTGAATGTTGCCCACGGCAACATCGAAGTGTGGGGCTGTGAGTGTGACAGCGTGTATGTTATAGTATTAGGTGAGATAGAAGTTATATGCTTGCTTATCATAAAAAAAATATCGCGAGCGAAGCTGCGGGGCTCTGCTAATCACACTAGCTAGAAACTTATCCAAAGTAATGTGTAATTGTCTATTTTAAAGCGACTTCAAAATAAGGAGGTTCCCAATTAAATTGTATATTATCTCAGAACATTTTTCGAGGTGAACCGATTTTGATGTTTTTTTATTTTATTTTAAAGTTAGTGCCTCCCATGGGGCCCTAAGATCTGACCAGTAGTTGTTAAAGTTATCCTCAATAATGCGTATTTAATTCATTTAATCTGATCAATCAAATCAGGTTCCGAAAATAAAGCGGTGAAGTCGGTTTGTTTAAGCTTTGCTTGCGTTTTAATTATTATGTATAGAAACGTAATAGTAGTTCCAAAATGACAGCTGTTTGGAAGATACGAGGTAATAAAGAAATTTACAAATATACATACATGCATTCATACATACGCACATACATAAAAGATACGCGCGAAAAACATAACTCTTCCTTTGCAATAGGATAAAAAATATAATCAGAGAAAGTGCTTTAGTCTTCGATTGTACCAACCGAGTTACCAAACTCGTGCAAAATGCAGCGGGGGTGGATAAACATCAACTTCGAATAGTTCTACACACACAGTGTTGCCCTGTGACGGTACACATGTGTGGAACCCACCTACTGAAATAGTATTTTTTTTATCAATCATTATTTACTTTTGGTAATTTACTTTTCGCTTTCTCGGAAAAGCTCCTGGTAATTTATTAACGTAAATAATTTATTAAAAAATATATAAATAATTTAAACGCAAGCAAAGCTTAAAAAACAAACTTCACCACTTATCTTCGGACCCCTTGATCAGATTAAATTAATTAAATACGCATATTGAGGATTACTCAAAAAACTACTTAACAGATCTTAATCAAATTTAAAAAGGGTTACATGGGAAGCACCAGCTTTCAAATAAAAAAAGAATTATCAAAATCGTTTCATCTTGAAAAAAGTTCTGAGGTGATACAATTAAAATAGAATACAAAAATACAATCGAAATGAGTCCCTCCTCTTTTTTTTGAAGTCGGTTAAAAATAGGCATATACCTTATTCGCAGGTGATACCATGGATTACAACAGGTAAGATACACATACATACATACATACTCATGTTTTACTAAATTCGTGATAACATTGTGCACGGACTGTCATAATTGTATGCTCTTAAATATCTATAAATATTAAATAGAGTCTAATGGATAAGTTTGAAAGCAACTTGTGGCTTCACTTTAAACAGGGGAGGTTTATTGCGTGAGGTTCTAAGTAAATAACTGATGGAGAACCAAGGTAGGTAAGTAAGGAGGTTTTCACGGTAAAGTGACACGCGATACCTATTTGTAGTGGTTACCTTCTCGACATCTTTGTGTAAAAATATTATATCATGCGTTAAGTATAGAAGAATCTATTGATTTTTGTTTATATAGCATTAGCTATGCTAGGCAGAACTATAGTGATAAATTTTGCAAGGAAAAATTATCGCTTGAGACAGGAATTTAACCCGCGGCCATAGGGTGTCATGCCCTATTGCTATAATCGCTAAGCTATTCAAGCCACGCCTGAAGCGACGTAATTATCCTTTCCTTATTCTACGTATCCTGTAAGATGTTAAACATAAGAAAAGGATAAATTCGTTGACACCCTATGGCCGCGGGTTCAATCCCCGCCTCAAGCGATAATTTTTGCTTTCTACATTTATTTAAGAATCTAGTTAATAATATATATTATAATAAGTACTCTTTCGCAAAGTCCGCTTGGGGCAGTACCAGACCATTGCCGGATATTCTACCGTTAGCAGTTAGTGTGCAAACATTTCAACCAAAGGACAATTACATGAAGTTTTAACATCAAGCGAGCGATTTTCTCGTTTTGGCTCTTAAAAACAAACTATATTTTTACCGACTCCCAAAAAAGGAGGAGGTACTCAAGTCGACTGTATTTTATTTTGTGTTTGTTACTTCATAACTTTGTTCCACGTGAACCGATCTTGAAATTTTTTTTTGTTTGATATATGTTGCTTTCCAATTGGTCCCATTTAAATTCGATCAAGATCCGACTAGTAGTTTTTGAGTTATCCTAAATAATGCGTATTCTGTGGACTACATTGACGATGTTCTCAATTTTAACCGACTTCAAAAGCTACCTCATAACTTCTTTCATTGTGAGCCGATTTTGATGATTTTTTTATTTCATAGCTGGTGGTTTTCATGGAGTCCCATTGAAATTTGATCAAGATCTGATCTCTAGTTTTTGAGTTATCGTCAATAATGCGTGTTTAATACATTAAATCTGATCAAGGTTCCGAAGATAAAGCGGTGAAGTCGGTTTTTTCAAGCTTTGCTTGCGTTTAATTATTGTTTATATAGCATTAGCCATGCTAGACAGAACTATAGTGATAAATTTAGAAAGGAAAAGTTATCGCTTGTAGGATAATATAAATAATTACGTTAATCTAAATATATATAACTCAAAGGTGACTGACTGACTAACTGACATAGTGATCTATCAACGCACAGCCCAAACCACTGGACGGATCGGGCTGAAATTTGGCATGCAGGTAGATTTTATGACGTAGGCATCCGCTAAGAAAGGATTTTGATTAATTCTACCCCCAAGGGGATAAAATAGGAGATGAAAGTTTGTATGAAACTTTGTCAATTTTAAAATAATACTTCTTAACGTGAGCGAAGCCGCGGGCAAAAGCTAGTGTAGGATAATTACGTTGACACCCTATGGCCGCGGGTTCAATCCCCGCTCAAGCGATAATTTTTGCTTTCTAAATGTATTTAAGAATCTAGTTGATTAGATATTATAATAAATATTGGTCTCTTTTGCAGAGTCCGCCTGGGGCAGTACCAGACCATTGCATTTTTTATGATACATACATACATATATGGTGGTAAGATAGCCCTCCTTTTTGCTTCGGCTCAGTCAGGTTTTGACAAGTCAATCTTTTTCCTATTCCAACGTTCCAAGTTTTCGAACTGGAACACACACTTATACTAGAATTATTCGAATTAATTCCCAACTTTTTATCTCTACTCCGCAACCAAAAGTCCATTTGCATCCGCAATGGTTTGCAAATAAAAGTCAGTTGAATGCATTTTAAATGTTATTTTACGTTTTAAAAGCCATCGCCGCGCTGATGTAAAGTTTCGTTAGGGTTGGCTGAATGAAATATTTGCTGTAGACTCTAGACCAGGGGTCGGCAACCTTTTGAGTCGGAAGAGTCAAAAATTACAATTAACAAAATTTCAAAGTTTTATAGAGCCACAAAGTTTTTTCTTGCCAACAATAATCCTTAATGCCAACAATTATACCTACAGTACTATGAGTATCATATAGAAAACGCTATGCACGCGTTATACCTATCTAATCATCCCATAATTTACTTGTTTCAACTGTATAAATGTACTTTTTTGCTACCTTTGGAGGCTTGTTAATGGCTCGATAGAAATGGCGCCTAATCCTCGGTAATCAATTCAAAAACTTTTATTAAATGATTTTTAAAATTATTAACATTTGCGTAAGGAACTAAAGAGCCAAAGCTTCACATCCAAAGAGCCGCATGTGGCTCGCGAGCCGCAGGTTGTCGATCCCTGCTCTGGACCAATAGATATCGTGATTAGCACTTTTTCGTCGTTCATGTTGTTTAGTTTTAAATAGCTTTCTTAATAGCTTGGACTTTTAATCTACTTTAGAATCGCCACTAGCCTGAAATTAGGTTGAAAAAGATTTGGTTGGCGCCGCGCCGCGGCAACTTCGGCAGAGCACCGCAAACGGCGAAAATATCCCAGTAATTAACCTCGGCAGTGGCCCTAATATAACCTCGGCAGTGGTTACATATTTGAGCCGTTTGGTGTTGAGACACTGGGCCCGTGGGGACCGAGAGCTCATTCTATTTTCAAATATTTATCAGAGCGCATGGTTGAGGCGACGACGCGTGATCAAAATGCTGATGCTTATTTGGTTATTTGGCTCAACGTATTAGCATTTATTTTTGGATCTTTCTCGAGATTTCTAAGTTGACTTAGGTGATTCAGCACTTTGTCCGTCCATCCGTCAGTCCATCTGTCAGAGGCATCTAGCATCTAAACCGTACAAGTATATAACTTCAAATTCTCAGAGAATATGTAAAACTACGGCCCAAAGCTAGAAATGACAGTTAAAATGATAAATGAAAATATTAAGGGGCACTCAGACATGTAAGTGGGAGCAAAATCATTTAAATTTTTTATATACCTTTATGGGGTGTCGTTGAAAAGAGCTTTTCAAGTAGAGTATGAAACTGGTTTTAGAAAAAATCTATGTAAGTAGATAACAATTTGGTAGGCCACCAAAGTCACTGTTTTTAGACCTATTTTGTTTCTGGGTGTATCTCAAAAACGGCTTCACATGTAAAGCTGAAACTTACGTATAGTATCCATTATATCCTGTACTTTAACAAAAAATACAGAAATTAAACAATTATTATGAAAAAAATTATTAGCTATATAAATAAATAATTAACCTCAAATATTTTCTCTATTAGGCAAAACGTAGGCGCGAGATCTCAGTTCGGCGCGAACGACAAGTATATTTATGTTCCCGAAGCTGACGTAAAAGCTTTTCACAAGAATTTCCCTATTTGTGTGTACTGTTAGGACGACGGGGTCCTACATTGTGTATAGAAGTTAATGTAATATTTAAGGGAGGCCGGCGAAGATAAATTGAGTCAGTTTATGAGATTGATTGCTTGAATGTGATGTATGCAGGGCCGAAGGAGAGTAAGTAGCTTAATCGCACTTACATTGAGAACATAGTGTTCACAGGGTAGTATTGGGAGGATTGGTTACTGTACTTAATCAACATTGTACTTGATAAACCAAAATTTGACTGTAGCAGGACCAGGACGACATAAATAACGGGAGATCTAAGAGATACGAGTATGGAACAAGACGAAAGTTCAACAATTGAATATTTTTTTATTAAATATTAGCTATCCGCCCCGGCTTCGCCCAGGTGTGATAAATGAAGAACCGCTCGACCGATTTTGTGCAAACTTTACATAAACCATCTACTAAATATTCCGAACAAAGCCTAAACATTTGGTTTGGATAGGTGAGCCCGTTCTTGAGTTATAAAATTACAACAAAAAGTGGCATTGATTTTTATATATATATATAGATATATATTTTTCTTTTTCCCACTTATTTGTTAATAGGTTTATTTATTTAACATAAATAGGCTGATAAACAAATTAACCTACTTTGCACCGCGCAGTCGGTTAAAAACTAAAGCCCAACTACTAGTAAAAAAAATATTAAGGGGGCTCCCATACATGTAAATGGGGAACAACATTTTTTTAATATTTTTATCTACCCTTGTGGGGTATGGTTAAAAAGGGCTTCACAAGTAGAGTACGAAACGGGTTTTAAAAAATCTATGTTGGATAATAACGATTTGGTAGGATACCAAAGTCACAGTTTCTAGACCTATTTTGTCCCGGGGTCTATCCTAAAAACGGCTTCACACTGAACGCTGAAACTTACGTATAATATGCGTTATATCCTGCACTTGAACAACAAATAAAGAAATGAAGTAATTATTATATAGAAAAAAAGTTATAAGCAAGTAAGCTTAAAAGTTTTTTCTATGAGGCAAAATGTAGGCGCGAGATCTCAGTTCGGGGCGAACGACTAGTACTTTAATAACATCGTTGGCAGTGAACGATGATGATGATCCTCATGCCGTGCTCGGTGAGTTCGCGCTTAACCCATTTTCATAAATGGTTTAGACCTTCATTCATCTTGCCGGGCATTTTCACCTGTTCCCTAATGAGACCCGGCTCTAATGAGTTTTCCTACGAATGTAAACGCTTTAGCTAAACAAAGATGCATGTCTTTGTTTTTGGCAAGCGTTTGACCACCACCTCACCTGATCGAAAGTGATGATGCTTTGGCTTTGAAATTCTAATCAGCAACTTTTTTGTGTGACGAGAAGTGGACGGGGTAAACACTGTGATGGTCAATGAAAAGGTTTCCTCATAATGTAAAAGTTTACTTCTATCGTGTGTGTTTACGACACATCCTGTATTTTTTACCGACTTCCGAGGTACTCAAGTCGACTGCACTTTGACGATGTTCTGGTTTACCCGACTTCAAAAATTACCTCACAACTTTTTTCGTTGTGAGCCGATTTTGATGATTCTTTTTTTATTTGAAAGCTGGTGGATCAAGGTTCCGATGATAAAGCGGTGAAGTCGGTTTTTTAAGCTTTGCTTGCGTTTAATTATTATTCTGTATATGCAAATATTTGACCACTAATGGGAAGTGACGACGTGTTCGAAGATGATCTCGCTGTAAAGTAAATGATAAGATGTGAATACTTAGTCACAGTTTAGTAAGTCGATGTTTATTATGCAAGTCTAGAGTAAATAGGTATCTTCTAGGCATCCGTGATACATCTTAAACCGCACTTTTACTTTTCATCAGGTGAGATGATGGTCAAATGCTTGCCTATCATTTAAAATGCATAAAAGTAAAGTTTAGCAACGATAACCTCACAGTAGGGCAATATTACCAAATATGAGTACGTAAGCAAAGATTTATACGTTCAAATGCTTGATAATACGATATATCAATTAGCTGTGAAAATCACGTGTACAGTGAAGTACCTACATATATGCAAACCACATAGAATTTATTTTATGTGCAGTTAATTATTGAAACGGAACGAGTCCCGTGTGAGCAATCGATTAACAACGCTGTATTTTTATAATATGTTTTAAATTAAAGCATTGATTTCTAGAAAATGGTAATTATATGAAATGTTATACGGTATTGACTAATGTTATTTAGATATTATCATATCCAGCGGTGAACTTAAAAGACTAAGAAGTTTTGATGTCTGATATTTTTCTCGGCGCGACGCAAATGAGGGAATGTGTCTGGAAATATTATTATGTATGTTTGTTCCTTTGCGGTTCTCTTGAAACCGTACGCGTAGGTCATTTTTAATTTCATTTAATTAATGTAACTGACATTTTAACTATTTTTATTTTATTGTTTTTATAATTTTCATACTTACGTCGATCGATTAGTCTTCATCTTGCGAGTGTCATTAAAACCGTCACTGTAATCAAACTGCAATATGGCGTCAACCACACGCCATTTTATCGACGAATTCTATTAAGTGGGGTATGTAGAATAGGTATTTGAAAATCATATTTAAGTATTTTTACTTTTTTCCATTTTGAATGATTATTTGGGGTCTGTATCGATTTGAACTAAGCACTCATTCTCACTTAAATTTTCAATAATTATAATAATGCTGTGATAAAGTTTTTTTTTATATAATCGCATAAAAGGTTTTATTAACGAAAAAGTGTTAAAGAAAAAAAAGGCCACCTTCCGTCTCCATAATCAGATCGATCATATCCATGCTACTATATTAAAAATCGTTTATTAACAACACACATTTATAATGTCACCGAAGATACATGAGTACCCCAAGTTTGAGTCCAATCGGACTTCGGGAAGTGGGTCTAATTTAGCTTTCAAGATTTTTGATTAAAACCGACAGATAACAGGACAAGTGAGACTTAATATAAACTTGTAAAAAGGGAGTCAGGGATTTTAAATAACCCCTGAATCAGAGACCTCTAAATGTAATAAAGAATAAGTGAGATTTTTTAATACCTTCAGAATTCGCTCTTTGAAAAATCACAACCTTGCTCCTATCTTCTAATATAGTAAAATAAGTAAATAACAACTGAAATTCTTTAAGTATATCATGTTTGACCTTCGCCTCTGTACTGTCGGTACCAGGCTCGTTCGTTGTTTGCTAGGGGAACTCAGTGGAAGTCGCATCGAATGTACTCGACCTAATTACTGCCGCTTGATTAAGCATCAGGAAATTAAACGGCAATTAAAGCTCGATTCAAAATAGAATGAAATGCCGTATTTACTGAATAAACAATGTTGAAAACTGAGTGTTAAACGCAGAGCTTGAGCTATTCTGTGATACAGCTCGAGTAATATAATGTATGAATAATAAATAGTAATGAATGCATGATCTGTACGGTAGATTTCATATGGGACGTAGCATGCGACTTTGTTTTTTATTCAATTATTCTTTAACCCCTCCAAGCTCCATCAGTGGACAGCATCCTCATCATGCTGGCGAATAAACAATGGTAACTAAGGATAATTACCTGCACTTTAAGATGTAGGTACGTTTCAGTGCAGAAGAGCACATAACCTAATTCTATATCGGAATAAAAACAAGTACCTATACTTAAAAAAATATAGAAATGAAGCTTTTAGCAGAACAGTGCTAAATAGTTGTATGACCAGAGAACTTGTCAAGACGAATCAAACGAGCCCAAACTCGATGGGTGTATCTAGTTTAGTTCAGAAGTTCCTATGGCCATCTTCCGTCTCCATCAACAGACCAGCTCTATGGTACCATATCATTGTATTGTCACCGAAGATACATACATCACATTTCAGTCCAATCGGACATCGGAAAGTGGGTCTAATTTAGCTTGCAAGATTTGATTACAACCAAGTCTAACAGACAATGTTATGAAGACTAATAAAAAAAAATAGTTTTTTTTTGACATTACACATCATAACAAAAAACAACTACACACGATCACACAATACAATAAAAAACATTAACATACCAATTTACTAGAAATGTATGTCGATCAGTGAGGCCCATAGCATCTTGATAACAGGTCAAAACCCGATTTAAAAAGGTTTCCAACTTGTGTTGGAGAAAAACAAAAGGCAGAACAAAAAAAAGCCAACAGACCACGGGACAGATGAAACTAAATAAAAGCCTGTAAAAGAGTAACGATATACTGGTTTCAATAGGATCTTATTAACTGCACTTCTAGAGGTACGTTCGAGCACGGGAGAGCACTTAACCTAATTCTAGCTCGCACGATTGATTCACCTGAAAGCAGGTATGTAATCACAGGGATAAAGGAACCAATCTAAGTTAAGACAGGAGCAATTCGTACTGTAAACCGCTGTACCGTTTGTCTTTTATCCGCAAGGAAATGTCTCAAATAGTAACAAAGTACTGTACTAAATTATTTTCATGTACGCACAGAGACAAACACACACGTAAAATAGCGTCATAAACTATAACTTATGCTGCAAACTAACACCCTATAACTTAGAATTTAAGATAAATCCCTAGCAAAATTAATGGTTCTGCGCGTTCTTGCCACAATTCACCATCAATTAATTATTATGGTGGGTGGTCAGATAATCGGTTAATAAATCAGGACAACTGCTGATTTATTAACCCGATTAAAATGAAGACAATAATAACAGGTTCACATAAACGCTAAAATAAACGCTTTTACACTCGCAGCTGGGGCTGTGCTATCAATCGTCATACATCAATCATCGAACTTAGTGTGGGCACTAAGTTCGATGACTTGTGTCGTGGGTGCCAGAAACATTCACATCACACACACAATCACGACCAGAACCAGAAACACAAGTTTTACTTGAGGAGAAAACTTGTGTTCCCGCCGGGAATCGAACCCGATACCCTTGCTTAGAAGGCGAACGCTCGCCCAACTTAGCCAACGGGCAGTTCATCATTTATTTATTTATTATTAATTCATTCATTCATCATTTATTTATTTAACAGTATGACGATCTTATTGCATTTTCTAATGATATGATGTATAAACAAATTAATGCGTAAACATAGAATTACAAAAACTATTTTAACTTAAAGCTGACCCACAATATAAAACAGCTCCTGAGCGCCTTCGACAGTCTGGTGATCATTATGAAATGTTCATGAAGAAATCTACTAAACCCACCAGTTAAGTTTTCGCAACTAAGCAACGATTCCAAATCACAAAAAAGCTTTTCCGTGGGAAGTGAAATCCATTTTTGCGGCAGGGTGTGGTGTGCCTACAATTTATTAGCGACCCCAGCAGGAAGCAATTTGTGCAGGTAAGGGTTGCGCAATTCACAGTAATGGGGTGGAATTATAGGGTTTAAACAGCATTTTGTCACCTGGACTGCCGGAAAATGTTAGAAAACAACGCGGTATTAAAATTAAATTCGTTGAGCATTAAGCTTTAGCTGAATATGTGAATAGAATGATTTTGAAACTGAATATGTAAATTCCACAACTTCTGTTACAATATCACTTTGCAGGAGATGTGGGATACATTTGTTTTACTTAATTAAAAGAAAAAAAAAAGATAAAAATAGTAAAATCAGTCAAAAAGCCTAGAACATTTTGCAAAAATCGGTGTATCAACACAGGGTAGTTATTAAAGATTTCTCAAAATTACCAGTGACATAACTTCAACCATTATGCAAATTCTGTTTCATGATTTTTATATTAATGAAAAAATATATTATTTTTTATCTTACATTATAAGTCTAAGGTTTTAATTGTCAACTAGCATTGGCGTGCATATCATAAAGCGCGGAGGAGCAATGCCGTTTTTTGCGAGACTTTGTAGTTCAAACAACTATTAATTATAGATTGTATAGAATACATCACAAAAGTTATTACGGAAAATATTCATTCAGAAGAAACTCGTAGATCTAAATTAACTAAGGGTTAGAACAAAGATCAGAGTCTGAGACCTTTCTGGTATTTTAAGAATAACCATGTATTTCTTTCTGTCTACTGTGTAGGTAAGCAGTAGTAGGTATTAGTCATTTCTCAATCCGTCAAATCTTAATTAAACTGTTGACTAATGCCTACAGGCCGTCCCAAGCCAAACATCAATCAAGCTTAACGATGAGGTAGCCGGAGTAGTTCACGTTTGATTGAGTTGATCAATCTAACTGCTTAGATTAAGGACCTTACCTACAAACAATCTAAAAGAAACTTTTGTCGACAATGCGAATTGTGTCAGAAAGGACACTATGGGTATAATATATATAAAGGGTATGTAAGGCCCTGATTGCCAGTTAAGGCGTACGGAGCCGAAACGTGGACACTCACGGTAAAACTAATCCACCAGTTCAACCACTCAGCGAGCTATGGAAAGTGTCGGAAAAAAGCTCGAAGTTTCTTTGAAGGATCGAATTCGAAACAAAGTGATCCGACAAATTATTAAAGTTATCCATAAGATTAGCAAGATGAAGTTGCAATGGACTGGAAGTCATATTTGTTGCAGAACTGACAACTGATGGGGTAGATATATTTTTCAGTGGAGACCGCGTCTCGGGAAATGTTTGCGAAGACGCCCTCTGACTAGGTGAAGCGACGACATTCGTAAAGTGGCTGGCAGCAGTTGGAAAAGTTGAAGATCGAGCTCTTTGGCGTGCATTGGGAGCATGGCTGATGATGTTGTAAGGCCCTGATATATTTTGATGATGTGTCACCTACGATGGAGATTCGGCATCATCATGAGCATCTCAAACGTTTAACCTCTAGTCTCGACTGTTAAAAGGCTGTCGAAAGGTGCGATCTATGAGATTATAAGATTACTTTTCGAATAAACTGACCTGCGCAGGGCTCTTGACGTAATATTCCGTATCGTTGATGATGAGCCGGAAGTCGGATTCCAGCAACGACTCCACGGTATCGCTGGCGGCGATCCTCACTCGTTCATCCGCAGCCAATGCAGCAGCACGCTCCACACCACGGTCTTCAGCCTTCACCTGTAAAAGGAATAGGATGTTTTTTAACTTATTTATCATAATTATTAACCGTCAATGTCCTACTGCAGGGAAAAGGCCTACCTACTCTCTCCACTTTTATCACGATCCTTTTTTTTCTGTGCGGGGGAAAATGCCCAGCACTTCCTTTCCTTTACAAGGGGTAAAGAAAAGGGGTGTATGGTGCTCGAACCTATTAAAAACTCCTCAAAGTAGGACAAGATAGGGTCGCGCTACAGGTTGCTATCTTGTCGCGGCTGTAGGCACGGATTCAAACCAGACCACTAGATCTATGGAGGGGATCTTGCCCACCAAGGCACCCCTCAGACTTGTGAGGCCGTGCAAACTGTTGGAGAGTCCACTGAGTCTTCACCAGTGACCCCACTACAGATGATGAGAGAGAAGCCGGGTTCTTGTGGTTGTATTTTCTATACCTTCTTTCTAGACCTTTTTATTTTTCAATAGAACCCTGGAAATCACTCATTTCAAGGCTTCTATTGAATTGTCATAGTATACATACAATTATTATCGTATCACTAGAAGTGGTTATAAAATCGATGACAGGCAATCGACGTTTACTAGAAAAGGGTAGCGATGTCGACCTTGCAAAGTTGCCTTCGATAGCATATTGTTAGACAATTAATTTGTGATATGAATTTAAAAGCAACTGCTGTAAAAATATACGACTTCTTGGACCATTTAACCAAGTGTAATTTTGTTTTTTTTTATTAATTATAGGCAAGCGTTTGACCACTATTTTACGTGATGGTAAGCAACGATAAGGTCGACAATGGAGCACACTTGCCAAGAAAATACCTATTCAAAATAAAAGTGAATAAATAATTTTATCAAACGTGCTCCAAACAAGGCTTGAAAATAACTCCAAAATGAAAATCAGAAAACGAAGTCAAAAACAACTGCATTCACACTCACAGCCCCACACCAATTTCTATGACTTGTGTCGTGGATGCCGTAAAATTTACATACAACACACAATGACACGCAAAAGCAGAAGCCCTGACGTCCCCTGGGAAGGAAAATTGTGCTCCTGCCGGGAATGGACCCTAATGCGTCGTCTATATTGCACCTTTTGTGCCTTTTGTGGCTGATATATGGATAGAAAAGTCAGCACAACAGGACAAATTTAAATAACCAAATCCTAAAATACCGGATTCATTGGATTAGTACTTTATGGATACTGATAGGCTGCAACGGAAATGGGCGGGGCATATGGCAAGACTGTCTGATGAGCGCTGGACTATAAGGGTGAAAAGAAGAAAGTAAGAAAATACATTTATTAATGACAACACGCTACGTTACATTATTTACACAAAACAAAACACATAACAAACTACAATAAACAATACAACGCTGCGTGATGACATGAATAAGGTTCCGACTCAGCATATAATTAAGTAGGTGGGCAGATGGGCCCCAAAGAGGCACTTATGAAAGTTAATAATTCTACTGCCAGATTCGCAAAATTACAGCCATCTCGAAAAGAACATGGCAAGAAACTCGGCGGCGCATTTTTTTCGTTTCATTATTTTTTTTTAATCGTTTCTTAACACCAATACATAATTATATTAACCTAGGTATATCTATATTGTGTAGTCGCTAGAAAGCGCTGGTGCAGTTTGCCTCCATGCATCCTTGTCATTAATATAGTCGATCGTTTTATAGTAAGCTTTCTTAATTAATGTCCGTTTTATTACAGATTTAAACTTTCCCAGTGTTAATTCAGTTACATTTTTTGGAATTATATTGGTAATTATATTAAAACACTTCAAAAAATCACACTTTTTGGAAGGCTTCCAAGTGTCAAACTGTCAACTTCTTGACACGATGGAAAGGCCCAAGTGGTAAACGCCACAGGGGAACACCACTGACAAGATGGACAGACGACATCATAAAAACAGCTGGCTCAAGCTAATTGCAAACACCCCAAGACAGAGAATGCTCGAGTTTTTGGAGAAGGCGTTCACCCGCTGAGGAGTTCTTATAAACATAGATTAAGAATTAAGATTAGTAAAACTATTTTTTTATGTTAAAAACAAAAAATCTTTTTTATTATTATACTAGTGATCCATCCCAGCTTCGCTCGGGTGCAATTTCCGATGGATTAGAACATATATTGATTTATATAAATAATAATATATGTATGTACAGATTATTACTTATAATTATTTATATCACCACCCAGGAATACGTTGATTGAATTGTAGATAGAAGTGTGGTCTTAAGTTCCCTTTATTCATAACACAATAGATTTTAGTTATATAAAATGTATATACACTTCGGTTGTCAACTTGACAGATATTATCAAGTTTCTATTTTATATTCATGTTTGGAGTTCCCTCAGGTCATTAGTCAGATGATAGAACTTAGAGCAAGTTATAAATGGAATTAACGATTACGAAACTTCCTCGATGTTAGTCTAAGAAGCTATTAAGGGATCCTCATGAAATGTTGACTTTGATTTACCTAGTTAACTTACAGTCGTAAAGTTTGTAAGCTCATAGAGTAGTTTTCGAAGCCAGCGCTGTTTATTGAAATGTTTTAGTATTCTAAATTTACATACTTTGGATGTAAGATACGGAAAATTTTTGGGATTCCTTAAGATTTACCGAATTTTACTTTGTGTCGCAGGAATTTCTACTGTGGTGGCAGAGACAGCAATAAGCTCTTCATGTTTACCAGTTTTAGCTACTCATTAGTTTTCCAAATGTCCGAGAAATTAAGTGTAGAGTTAACCGGCATTACTCACGGCATGATGGCATAGAATCGAGACCACTTTTTTATATCAGATAGATAAGCATTCGGCACCTATCTTACGATAGTATATGAGATACTTAATGATAATTCGGCCGAAGATGTAGCATGCTTACCTAGAAGATGCCTATTCACTCTAAACTTGAAGACTCCTAGATTATACTGTTTGGGGAACAAAGACGCGGGCAGTGAGTTCCACTTCTTCGCTGTACGGATAATAAATGTAGAAGAAAAACGCTTGACCGGATATGAGAGAGAAGCATGAGTTGGGCTGAAGGATACCTCTGTTGCGCCACATCCACCTTCACACTAAAATGGTTCATGAGCCTGGCTATCTCTTCGTCTCCGCTGTGTGAACGGTAAACAGAATTTATAAGAATTTTCTCTACGCCAGTTTCACTCAACACCCAAATGGTTGTAAACTTAGGGTCTTCAAGAATACGGAGACGCCGATAACGGATGTCATTACGAGCATAAATACACGCCGGCAAGATGCCTGAAAACCATGAAACACTAGCAGATAGCGTCAATTCCGTACTCTTAAAATCAACCTTGAATCACGTTTTTTTAGCTGTTGGCGCAAGTCGCCAAGTTTAGGCAGGGCATAGAGTAAACCTGCATAGCTCATGGCACGACGGCAGCGGGACTTTTATCACTTACTCATCAACATGTTTACCTGTTCGAGTAAGTCGCCAACCGTCTGAGAGACGGGGCGTAGAGTGAACTGGCATCGCTCACGACACGACGGCAGCGGGACTTTTATCACTTACTCATCAACATGTTTACCTGTTCGAGTAAGTCGCCAACCGTCTGAGAGACGGGGCGTAGAGTGAACTGGCATCGCTCACGACACGACGGCAGCGGGACTTTTATCACTTACTCATCAACATGTTTACCTGTTCGAGTAAGTCGCCAACCGTCTGAGAGACGGGGCGTAGAGTGAACTGGCATCGCTCACGACACGACGGCAGCGGGACTTTTATCACTTACTCATCAACATGTTTACCTGTTCGAGTAAGTCGCCAACCGTCTGAGAGACGGGGCGTAGAGTGAACTGGCATCGCTCACGACACGACGGCAGCGGGACTTTTATCACTTACTCATCAACATGTTTACCTGTTCGAGTAAGTCGCCAACCGTCTGAGAGACGGGGCGTAGAGTGAACTGGCATCGCTCACGACACGACGGCAGCGGGACTGTTATCACTTAGTCATCAACATATTTACCTGTTCGAGTAAGTCGCCAACCGTCTGAGAGACGGGGCGTAGAGTGAACCGGCATCGCTCACGGCGCGACGGCAGCGGGACTGTTATCACTGGCAAACCGCGACGGTACGTTACTGTAACTTCTGTAACAAAGGAAACACAACACGTTATAAAAATTGATTTGAAGGCATGTTGACAGATTAGATAATTTTAAGGGAAGCCGGTGACGATTCCAGGGACTAGACGATTTTCTTCTATACTATATACCTACTACTTATAGCTATTTTGTAAGAAATATAAATGTTTATTAACCAGCTTTCTCAAGGCTTGATATCAACTGCGACCACAAACCATCCGATTATTGATAGAGTCTATTTGTTCAGTTTTCGGTATCTAATTCTTACATACTATAAAATGATACTTATCATGCTTATATACATATTAAACTTACTTATAATAGATAAGTGAAAAAATGCAAAGTCTCGAACACGATGGTTCACATCTTATATCAACAATAGAACTCAAGCGGTAGTGTTGAGTAACTACACTTCAAAATGGATGAGAGTCCCCAGTGGGGTACCTCAGGGGTCCTTATTGGGACCACTCCTGTTCTTAATTTTTGTTTCGGACATAGACGGCTGTTTTAGAAATTCCACTCTTCTTAGCTTTGCCGATGATATGAAAATTATTAAACCAATAAGTTCTCAAGCTGATTCATTGTTATTGCAAGAAGATCTTAACAGTCTTGACATTTACTGTAAAGAAAATAAACTCGATCTCAATGCTCAGAAGTGTTCAGTCATGACATTTTCACGCAAAAATAACCCATTACTACATAATTATTTACTACAAAACCATATTTTAAATCGTGTTAGTAACATGAGAGACTTAGGAGTAACTCATGATTCAAAACTTATTTTTGATCAACATATTGCTTCCATTTCAGCTAAAGCTTCAAAATCTCTTGGCTTTATAATGCGTTCTAGCAAAAACTTTACTAATATAAAAACATTAAAAATTCTTTACAGCACCTATGTCCGTTGTCATTTGGAATATGCGTCGCAGGTTTGGAACCCTCGGTATAATATTTACATTGATCGATTAGAACGTATTCAACAGAAATTTATTCGATTTATTAACTATAAAACTTCTAACAAAGACAAAGACTACTTAAAGTCGTGTGCAAAGCATCACTTTCTACCACTTCATTATAGACGCAAAATCTCTGACTTAGTTTTCCTTAAAAAGATTTTAGTTTCTGTCATAGACTGCCCAGATCTACTTAATAAAATCAGCTTTTACATACCCAATAGAATATACAGGAACAGCCCTCTTTTCTCACTTCCACATGCTTCTACGAATTACCGGCAGAATAGCTTTGTCTACCGCGCATGCAAAACGTTTAGTGATTTATCGAAGGAAAAAGTCGACCTTGACCTTTTCCACACTAGTATACCAACAATGAGGCGTGTAATTGGCGATACTTTTTTTAATCAATATATTTAGTGCTTTGGATTATACTTATACTGTATTGATAGTGAGTGCGGTTCATCTTAATTTTTGTTTGTTCCCAGTGATTATTCATCACTGGTTATTGTAAAAACAAAAAAAAAAGCTACGTTATTTAATTAATATTTAAATAAAGGGAAAAACACTTATATAATTGTTATATCCTACATGTTTTTTAAGCTATTTAATATCTATGAGTGGAGACTTTTAATTAACTCTTTGTTATATACTAAAATTGCCATATTGTATTACAATAGTTGTTAGTCTTCCTACAAAATAAATAAAAAAAAAAAAAAAAAAAAAAACACCGTCGTAAGGCAAGCAGGCCTTACATTATGGAGAGTGTGCGCAGGAATTACATGAGTTAATTCCTCCATATCCTTTTTATCATCTTACAACTAGACAAACAGTGAAACGTCATCCCTTTATAGGTGACACACCTCCAGTTCACTCTTAGTTTTGTTTTCACGTTTCGCTTCTACGTTAATCATTCGTACAGCGAAGTAGTGGAAAACATTGTCCGCATCTTTGTTTCTTGAACGGTATATTTTGGGATTCTTCAAGTCAAGAGTGAATAATCTTCTAAGCAAGCATACTACATCTTCGGCCACATTTTCAGTTTCCATCGGGTGAGATGGCGGTCAAATGCTTTTCCAAAAGAGTGTTTTTTCAATGCTAGTAAAACAAAACTCTATTTTTCTATATGCTGGTCGATCTTGTGAACGATGCATGTGCGCCTATTTTCCCTAATTCGATCTGAATGCTGGAAACAGGGAAAGATAATCGAATAGAGCAGGAAACTGACGGAATGCAATTCCTAACAGCCGCATACATAATGCAGAAGACTAGCGGCTTTGCACAAATCGACAGGGTGGTAAATAGATAGGACGCAAGGCAGGAGAACAAGCTCTACTATTCTGTCGCATTTTCATGCATTTTATCTCTTATTGCGTTTGACCACCTCAACTATCTATTGGGATTAATGATGGGTGGGGGTCTAGGTAAATAGGTGCAAAAGTGATGGGTTAGTAAAGTCTCAAGCTTGTTGCCAAGGAAGGATTATGTTTTTTGTGTATATCTTGTATGTACGAGTATATATGTACATTTCTTTATTACATCGTATCATACAAACGACTGGATGGATTTCGACAGTTAAGGTAGTTTTATATTTGTTTTTAAAACCCAAATGTCCTAAAATATGTGTTTAATAAAAAAAAACCAAATGGCGGATTTGTGGCGTGAAATTAAATTACGATATACGTTAATAAAAAAACAACCTACCGAGTTGAGTATCAAAATGAAGGAAATTAAAAGGGGATTACATAAAAAGTAGGTTCACATTTTTAGCAGTCGGGTTTTTTTTAATTTTTAGTACATGAAATTGTTTACGTTGTTCTTTAGGTTCGCAGTTGGGTAATATATATTTTGTAAAATATTTTTTTAGGTTTTCTATCTTTAGGCTATTATTAACACACCTTTCTTTTTCTATGCTTAATAGGAAAGGATTGTGCCGCAATGATGGAAAGTGATGATGCGGCCGAAGACCTTACCTTTAGTAGCAATAATACTTTTATAGTACCACTTTAATACAATTATGTAAAAGTATTATCAGATATAAACATTTAAAATCAGCTAGTTATTACTTTAATTTGATACCCATCTCGTTAAAATACAAAAATGTTTCTCCTTTTGACAAGCTTTCATTTAGTGCCCCGTTGTCTGTCTGTAGGTCTGTAATAAAATCTTGCAAGCTAAATTAGACCCACTTCCCGATATCCGATTGCACTCAAATTTGGTGTACTTATGTATCGGTGACAATACAATGATATGGTACCATGAAGCTCGTTTGATAATGGAGACGGAAGGCCATAGCAACTTCTGGACTAAACAAGATAAATTCATCTAGTTTGGGCTAGTTTGATTCGTCTCAGCAATTTCTCTGGTTATATGTATGTAGGTATATTTTAAATAATATATAATAGGTAATAGTCCTTGTACTGCACTAATTTATCTGCACCTTCTCGGTTGACTGGCAGAAAATGCTGTATTAGCATTGAGTCCTCCGTATACAGTTATATTGTTCTAAATAATAAATAAATAACTTTTTAATCCTATTTTATTCACAACTGGTAAAAGCATGATATTAAAAAACTTTTTAATTGAGTTACATGTTTTGTTCCTAGACGTATTAATATATTTTAATGATTTAATTCATTAAGTCCAAGACATTGCGCTGGTAAAATAATCACAGCTTGCACCTGCTGCTGTTATCACTACATTACATACTATTGTTGTTATGGTTATAAATTCGCGACACATAATGATACTATAATTAGTTAATATGTTATTATAATTCAACGAAACATAGGCTAGGGGAGAAACACCATCCACGGCAATTACATGAAATTAAACGTGTATTAGTACTAATTATACATGTTAAAAATAATTGTACGATTTGTTGGATTACATATAAATTGGTGTAAAATTGGCCTTGACTTTTTGAATATAAGGCTGATAGATTTCAGTAAGCATTGCAATCTATTCAGTCGCGTTCCTAATAAATAACATAAAATGAAACTGTACATCGTTTTGTTCGTATTTATGGCAAGCATTTTGCTTGTTCAAGCTTCGCATGCACGAGTATTTGATTCAAGGTAATTAAGACTAATAAAAGTAATTAAATTAAAACCCAAACCCAGAGACCCTGCGCCTACATTTTTCCCGATAGAGAAAAGCTTTTGCCGTTAAAATTTAAGGCTTATAACTTTTTTGTGTTTATTAAGTAGTAGCTGTGTCCTGCGGCTTCGCCCGCGTTTATTAAATTAAAAAGTAGCCTATGTGTTATTACTAAAACTAAAGTATTTTTTCAAATTCAAAATAACAAGTGGACACTTATAACAACGTAAACAACTTAATTAATATGACTTATTTATATAGGTACATAAATATGCTTTTGAAATAACAAGCTCGCGTTCCCACACTAGGATACCCTGTGTTGTGGGCAACCAGTCTCTTCCATGTTAAGGCACTTACAATTAAACTTATAAATGTTGAAAAACTGGATCTTATCACAATAATATTATAAACCCGAAGTATTATAAGTCCCGCGGCTTAGCCCGACAAACGCGGGCGAAGTATCTACATTCTAAATTTAATTAAAAATCGGTTTATTCGTTATGGAGATACGTGGTAACAAACATTCACACACACACACTTACGCATTTATAATATTAGTAGGATTTCGATTTTTGTTTTCTTTTTAAATGCCTAGACGGACGGATGGTTGTAAAAAGTGCTGAAAACCCCAAGTCTATTAAGAGACCTCGCTTCGCTCGATCAATCAAAATTGACTAATTTTTTAGTATTTAGATTAATATAATGGCAAGACTGATGCTAAAATACTTGGCATTCTGTCGAAGTTTAGGCAGTACTTCACACTAGACCCTCTATTACCTATCTCAGTTCCAACGGTTTCATTTTGAAAACGAAAACTGTCCTTATAAATAAGATTAACTTTTTCTTAATTAAAATAGAAACTGATCGTAACAAAGATAAGTAAATGAGGATCAGGTGAACTGCTAAACTTGCGCCAAGCACAAAATCCGGTTATGTATGGAGTACTGTAGCCACTATTGGTACTGATCGACCAGATATCAGCTGGAGGCTCTGGAATCCTTCGTACGACGAGCTAAGAGACTGATCGATAACAATGCACTAGTAGAAATTTGAGTCTCGATCATCGGCGTCAAAAGTAGCAAACCTATCAGTTGTCACAAATCGCATCACGGAGAGTTCAGCAAAAATAAATACAAGGCTAATAAATAATTGTAATTCTACTTATGTTACTATTATTTTTACCATTCATGGTAAAAAACAAACATGTACAATTTTTACCATTAATGGTAACGGGAACGCTTACTATCATAGCCGATTTGTATTAATTTTATATAAGATTATTGTATTTTTACAAGCAATCTTACTCGTAATTTTTTTTAATTTTTATTTATTTTATAAACAAATAATAAAAATATATAATACTAATATATTTTTACAAAATAATAATGATTAATTTTATGAATTACAGAAACTACCCCAGTAGAAGAGTTGCAGCAACCTTCGACTCTGGATGTGCTCCTGGTATGGAGCGCAACACCAAAACCAGGTGGTGCGAACCTAAGTGTGTTCCTCCGAAGGTTAAAGTTAACAATATATGTGTAGATCGACACGATTGAGGATTCATCAATAAAGCCATTATTACCTAGGTTCATTTCAACGGCTTAATTGAATCAATAAAGGTAATTAAAATAATATTAATGAAAAAAAATAATTAAATAAAGATCTATATTTTTATTTAAATTTTTAGTTCTACTTGTTTTAATCCCCCTCTGTAATCTTACATGTGTTATTATTGTTATTACAATTAACATTTGAAATAAAAGCAATATTATCATATCTATGTTTTATCAATATCAACTAGCTGCGACTCGCGGTTTTACCCGCGTAAGTCCCGTACCCGCGGAAATTCCAGGATAAAAACAAGCCTATGTGGTAATCCAGGGTTTCAGCTACCTCCAAACCAATTTCATCATAATTGGTCCAGCCATTTGAACGTGATGAGAAAGAGAAGTCACAAACAAACGAACACATTCACAAAATTTCGCATTAATAATACATACGTATAGCCACGCCTCTTTTCCATTGGGGTAGGCAGAGACTATTTCTCTCCACCTGCTACGATCCTGACACACATTTTTTGCTTCTATTTTTGCCCAATTTACCCAAGATAAAAAGGAGCTGCTGAAACGCAGACGCTTCGCTCGCGCTACGCGTTCGCTTCGTCAATTATGAGGCATTATTATACATCAGTAACATATCTATATAGATGAATTTCATTATTATCTGCATATTGACCTCGTAGTCGATCACTCCTTTTTTTTTTTTTGTGGGGGGAAAATGCCTTGCACTTCCCTTCCTTCCCAGGGGTGAAGGAAGGGGGTATGTGGGACTCGAACCCACTAAAAACCCCCCCGTGAGCAGTCCCTCGCCGAGGTGGGGCAAGATAGGGTCGCGCTAGCAGTCACTATCTTGCCCCGGCGGTAGGCCCGAGTACAGACCGGGCCACTGCGCCCATGTAGGGGTGACCTTGCTCACCAAGGCCACCGCTCAGACTTGTGGGGCCGTGCAAGCCAGTGGAGAGCTCCCTGACTCTCCACCAGTGACCCCACTACAGAGGAGGAGAGAGGAGGCGGGCGAACTGCCTCCTCCTCCCCCCCATCCGTCTGCGACGGATCGGGTCAGAAAGGGGATCAACCTCTCTGGCCCGTTCCGCGGCCTCCTTCTGCGCCATCACCGCTTCACAGAAGGAGACCACCTCCTGCCACAATCTCTCACTGCCGAGCATGGCGACTACCACGCTCGGCAGGGAGAGATCTCCGCCTATGATCGCTGAAAGCGTGTGCCGCTGCGGGCCCCATGCGGCACACACTTCCAGCGTGTGGAGCGCCGTATCCTCCAGCGCCCCACATTCGTGGCAGGCCGGGGTCGGCTCCCGTCTCGCGATTTGGTGCAGGTACTTTCCGAACAGTCGATCACTCCTCCCAAAACATTATACATCAGCAGCTAAACCTCAAAAAGCTGAAGTTTACCGTTTACTTACACCTTTATTTTTTAATAGTTATAATTGGTTCTATATATAGGTATTGTTCACAAACAGGATATGACGGATTTATACGTAAGTTTTAGCTGTTTTTGAGATAGACTCTGTGACATAATAGGCCTATAGAAGTGACTGGTGTCCTACACCAATTTAGTATTTACCAACATATATTTGTAAAAAAAAAGGTTTCGTTCTTTACTTGGGTTGGTTGTTATCTCGACCGGCCGGAACTCGACGGCGCGGCGTGGTCGTGTTGCCAACTTCGTATTTTATTGTTGTGAACTCGACCACCCATACAAAGTACAGTCGCAGGAAAATGTGGTGTTAGCCAAAATTTTATTATTTCTATTATATTGACAATTAATTATGTAAACGTCAAAAACTTTTGATGTAGATTATTTTAATTCTAGGATAAAGCTGATTTTTTTGTTTTATGTTCATAACTGTTTTTGGAAATGCCAAGCTCTTTTCAACGATACTCTCTACGAGCAGATAAATAAATTAAAATAATGTTGCCCCTATTTACGTGTATGGGTTGATATTTTTCGTTTTTTCACTTTGGGCCACAGCTTTACATATTTTTGAAGTTATTCGCTGGTAGGGTTTAGACGCTACATTCCTCTGACAGTCAGACGGAACGACAGACAGAAGTGCTGAACCACCCAACTCAACTATGAGATTTCGATCAATAAGTTAAACAATTATTATAATTCAAAGAATTATAGAAAAAGGTAAAATAAACTCCATGCACGCTAATTAAGTAAAAATAAAACGATTAGTAAAGCTAATTATAATTAATCATCCATAATTTTTTAAATAGTTTTACAATGTGTTAGATTACATATAAATTGGCGTGAAGTTAGGCCTTGGGTTTTTGAATATAAGGCTGACAGATTTCAGTATGCATTACTTACAATCAAAGTGTTTATTCAGTCGCTTGCCTATTCAAGAACTTATAATGAAATCGTACATCGTTTTGTTCTTAGTTATGGCAAGCATTTTGCTTGCACAAGCTTCGCCTGCACCAGCCATTGATTCAAGGTAATTTAAACTCTATTATAACTATAAAATAACTAGATCATAAAGGCAAACTACGGGCAAATTGCCTATATTTTCTAAAACTATATACAGCAAAAATCTAAGTTACCTACAAAACAACGAGCTTATATGTAACTCAAGTATAATTACTAGTACTTGTTTCGAACTATAACCTAGCGCCTACATTTGGCCTAATAGAGAACCATTTTTGAGGTTTATCGCTTCAAACTTTTTTAACAATGTTTGTTCTTTTTTTTCCGAGTGCAGCGGCCCGGCCGTCTTGTCGCGTCTCTGACATGATCAGAGATTTGTGTGTCAATGATTTTTTCAGTCTGGTTATTTATTTATTACATCTTTTTTATTTGTGTGTTAAGAACAGGAAATAACGGATGTTATTCGTCAGTTTCAGCTTTGAATGTTGAGGCATTTTTGAGATTAGCCCTAGGAAAAAATAGGTCAAATATTTAAACGTAAGCAAAGCTTAAAAAAACCAACTCCACCGCTTATATTTTGGTTTTGGCTTGATCGATTTCGATAAAATTTATATGGGACCTCCTCTGAAGTATAATCTACCAAGCAAATCGGTGAACAAACATAAAAAATACACACAGTCGAACATAGTACCTCCTCCTTTTTTGAAGTCGGTAAAAATAGTAATTTTGGAGTCCCGCCAAATAGTTAGTTACCAACATAGATTGTTTTAGTTGAAACTTACGTATTACATTTAACTATCTATGGCTTTACATATGTATAGTTTACATGTTTAGAAGCAGAATGCCTCTGACAGACGGACGGACGGACCGATAAAACAAAAAAATACTATCCAATTTAATTTAGAGATCTTTCTTCACTCGAACAATTTTGATAGCCGGTTTAAGTTCTACCATAATATAGTTGCTACACTTGGGGTTGGATCCAGATTAAGAAAATCCTCATTCGTTTTCAGCAAAGACATGAAATGTTGTATAAGCATTTAATTACGTTGAACTGCCCATTGGCTAAGTTGGATGCGTGTTCGCCTTTTAAGCAACGGGTATCGGGTTCGATAACTGGTGGAAACTTAAGTTTTCTCCCCAAAGAAAATTTGTGTTTCCGGTCCTGAGTGTGATTTTGTTTGTGATGTGAATGTTTCCAGCACCCACGGCACAAGTCATTGAACTTAGTGTGGGGCTGTGATGTAAAAGCGTTTATGTTTTATGTCAAGTTTACGCTTAATTATAACTACTACTGCATGACTGCTTATTTTTTTTAATGTATTTTTACTATTAATATATTTTTTATTAATTACAGTGACTATCCCAGTAGAAGAACTGCAACAAACTTCGATGGTGACTGTGCCACTGGTGAGGACCGCAACACCAAGACCGGATGGTGTGAGCCTAAGTGTCCCCCCGATAAGGTGAAATTCAACAATATATGTGTTGATAAACATTGATATCGGACTCATCAATAAAGCCAACATTACCCACAGTTAGGCTCGTTTCAACGGTATAAATGAATTATCAATAAAGACAATCATTGTGTCTTATATTCTCTGTTTTTTATTATCAACTAGCCGTGCCCCGCAGCCGCGCCCGCTAATATCCAGTTAAAAAGTAGCTATGTGTATATTTATTTATTTATTCAGAAGGCCAACAGCATTAAGATAATTTAGATACAAAACATGAAATATATATAATACAGCCAATTATAGGTCTCCCTAGATAGGTACAATTATTATTTACTTTCCTAGTTGGTATGACAATACAAAACAATTTAGTGAGATAGATGTATGTATGTGTGTGTGTGTATGTGCGTGTGTGAGAAAGTGTGAGTGAGTGAATGCGTCAGTGCATGAGTGTTAGAATATAATCTATATATATATATATATAAATCAGTGCCACTTTTCGTTGTTATTTTATAACTCAAGAACGGGCTCACCTATCCAAACCAAATGTTTAGGCTTTGTTCGGACTATTTAGTAGATGGTTTATGTGAAGTGTGCACAAAATCGGTCGAGCGGTTCTTCATTTATCACACCCGGGCGAAGCCGGGGCGGATCGCTAGGTATTTATAAAAATGCAATATAATTTAAGTACATACATTAATCGTAGCTATAAGCTTTGTATATTCCAAATCCGTTCAGCCATTAAAGCATAAAGAGGGAACAAACATACTCACACATTTACACACTTACACACAAACTTTCGGATTTATAATATTAGTAGGATTTACGCGGTTCACTATCGAAATCACAGAAGAGAGAAAGAAATAGAATGGAAGAGTGGGCGTGGCACATCAGCCACATAACGAGTGAACAATTATATGAACTATTAACTTATTATATTAACTAGTCGAATTCCCCTTCACAGTTGCTCAACCGACTTCGTAACGAAAGAACTATCGAATTTATTCACAAAGCTGTCTTTCGTTCTAATTACAATGTTGCAATGGCTAGCGTATAGATAGAGGAAGAATATCCTATCACCACTAAGCCTAGATTGTTTGTAATTTTGTTATTATTTACATGTTCTGATTGCAAGGGAAACTGAAACTAGGGTACCAAAATTCTATCGATATCGATAAATTATGAATTTTTGTTACTAATTGGTGCTAGTCTTAATTCTCGAAATCGTAAATGTAACGTTGATTATTCTGTCCTGTTCTGTTCAGTAATTAGATTTGATACAAAATTTCGATGCCTTAAAATTTTTTTTGAGAAATCATAACATAACAGGCGGTGCTATCTCTTTATCGAACAGCCAAATAGCATAAGTGGTGCTGGCCGGTTTCAGGCAAAAGCGTCATCAACAAGGAACAGCCACGAACCAGCAATATGCGATCAGGAATGGTTCCAAGCCGTCAATAAACTAAGTAGTAAGAGTTCTTGTTCTCTTGTTGAGTTCACTTTGGGCCGAGAATCCCTATTGCTCACTCCCCCTCCATATAATTCACGGGGCATGAATCCGTTTTTGATAATAATATAAAATGATAATTATTAAACTCCGGAGGAATGAAACTCAAGTTTTTCATTTCAAGGAAATTCATATTTCTGGTTTTATGTGACTGTCTGTCACGATTAACTTTCTGTTCAAACAAAACTATAAACAGACAGAAAAAATGTTGGCGACACAGAAAAAATGTTGGCGACATTGGAGTAAATGAAAATTTTTTTTGTATCTATATACATAATCATTCATTTATTTCCCCCACTTATCTACATTAAGAGAATGCAATAAAGGTTTGAATTGAATTAGTATATGTACTGCTGCACTGCTTGCGCCCCTTTTCTATTGCTTACGACATAGTCATGATAAGATTCGATATTTGCAACTGCGCAAGACACACAAACAACAAGACAAACTGTCAAACGTCATCCATTCGTGGTCGACATACGAGCAAACTGGAGAGTTGTCGAAGCGATTCGCTTCTACGTTTATCATGCGTACAGCGAAGGAGTGGAACTTATTGCCTGCGACTTTGTTTCTCGAACGGTACAATCTGGGTGTCTTCAAGTCAATAGTAAATATAGATATCTTCCAGGCAAACATTTTACATCTTCAGCTGCATCTTCACTTTCCATAAGGTTAGATAGTGGTCAAATGCCTGGCTATTCAGCAAAAATTTTACGGTGTTCCGGCAGTTATCCTTGAGAGCCTGCGTATTCCAGGTCTAGTGTGTTTACCAGCTTCGATCACATCGTCACTTACCACCAGGTGAGATAGTGGTCAAACACTAGCCTGTCACAAATAAAAAAAAAATAAAAAAAAACATAAATAAATTTCAAATCATCATTAGTTCGGTATTAGTTCTTTGTCTTATACAAAGTTCTACAGATACACACGGAAATTTACTAAAGTAAATGTGCAAGCTTTAATTCAACTAACTAGTAGTTCAGCCGAACTGAATCTTCTAAACAACAAATTTACAATTATTATACCTACAATATGTGTGGCGAATTTAAACGCAAGCAAAGCTTAAAAAACCGACCTCACCGCTTTATCTTCAGACTCTTGAGCAGATTTAATTAATTAAATACGCATTATTGAGGATAACTTAAAAACTAGTATTGTTGTTGTCTTTACATAATTATTTTATGCAAATTTGTAGTCATTCGCTGGTATGACACTTAATGGTTCCGATGTACGTACGAACGGACGGACGGCCTGACAGAAAGACAAAGTTCTGAACAACCCAAGACAACTTAGAGATCTCTCCTTGCTCGATTAATTAATTTAATTGTAATTATAACTCACATAAATATATAGTACCCGGATGATTTTTATATGGTAAATGACGTTTTCTAAGAATGAAACCGATGATCGATCGAATTATCGATTTATCGCCCCCGAAACCCCCTGCTTTTTTCATGTCAATCAAAAATCAAATTTTATGAAAATCGTTGGAAAATATAAACCATGCACGCCTATTAAATAAAAATAAAGCGTTCAGTAGAACTAATTACAATTTATAATTCACACATTTAATTTTACAATTAGTTACAAAACATAAATTAGCGTAAAATAGAGCCTTGAATTTTTGAGATTATATGGCTGACAGATTTTACTATGCATTACAAAAGAATAGAGCGGTTTATTCAGTCCCGTGATTATTCAAAAACTATAAATGAAAATGTACATCGTTTTGTTCTTAGTTATGGCAAGCATTTTGCTTGCACACGCTTCGCCTGCACCAGCCATTGTTTCAAGGTAATTTAAACTCTATGGTTACTTCTACTCGCCCCAAACTGAGACTTTTCGCCTAGGTACATTTTGCCCAATAGAGAAAAACTTTTGAGGATAATGGCTTATAACACTTTCTTGAAAATAATTGCTTGATTTTGTACTTGTTGTTCAAGTACAGGGTATAACGAATGTGATGTTTTTGAGATAGACCCCGAGATACAATAGGTCTAAAAACAGTGATTTTGGTGTCCTTCCGAATAGTTATTTACGACGCAAGGTTGAAAGTCTGTCGTTATTCTATTGTTTACACTTTGGAAAGTGTGCGCAGGAACTACATGAGTTGATTCCACCATGCTCCTTCTACCATTTAACAACAAGACAAACGTGTGTGTAAGTATGTCTGGTCCTTCTTCACGCTTAAATGGCTGAACGGATTTGGATGAAATTTGGAATGTGCATAGATTATACCTAGGATTAACACATAGGCTACTTTTTAACTTGATAATAGCAGGCGAAGCCCCGGGGCACGGCTAGTCATCCATACGGTGAAGGAGTGGAACTCATTACCTGCGTCTTTATTCCCCGAGGGTTATAATTTGGGAGTCTTCAAGTCAAGAGTGAAAAGGTATCTTCTACACAAATTTGTCACATCTTCGCCCGCATCATCACTTTCCATCAGGTGAGATGGTGGTCAAATGTTTAGACAAACATTTGACCCCCACAAACAGCATAAAAAACAACAAATTAACTATAATTTATGGCATATAGTTTTTTTTTAATAAATTAAACGGGTGCTGCATGTGGGGACCAGTCCGGCTGTTTTGTGGTAAAATGAAGGTACAGAGTTAATGTTGTAATTATTATTGTTATTTTATCTTTATTGTTATTCTGAATACTGGATCTGGCTTAATAAGCTCACCATAAACTATCAGCTCTATAGCCCGTAAGAATATCGGCTTCTATAATGTTATATCGGAGCTACACCACTTTAAGGCGAGTTCCATTGCAAAGCTTTGGAGGGGTTATATTCCGAAGCAACTAATCGGAATACCCACTTTCAGAACGAAGTTATGCGCGAGGAGTTCGGTTGCAGAAAGAAAGTTAAGAAACTCTACCGGATAAGCGGTAACATCGGTTTGGTCTAGAACTATGAGTATGGACCGGTATACCACCTCGTCTCCTTCAACTTTTTCTAAAATACTGTGATTTATGGCAGCTGCTTGATAATTTTTGGGCGTAAGTATTGCTCGTTCACAACGCCAAAACTTGTTCTGATACTTGAGATACATCTTCATAAATAAAACGAATGAGTTCCTCCACCACAGAAACAATTTTACAAAGGTTTTCTGGTAGAGTTACTAACCCATCGGGAAATAAACCTTCGCCGATTTAAAAAAGAACGTCCGAAAATTCTGGCGCTTGGGTTTTGCCACCTAAGTGAGCCATCGTGTTACTTTCCTCAATCCTATCGTATGTGTTAATTTACATACAAGTTCAAAACTCATTAAATTAATTAAGTTCTTACAAAAAAGTTAGTTCCGAAATACGTTACGTTCATCATCCGTACAGCGAAAAAAAAACTAACTGTATGTATTTATTTTTTTTATTAAATAAATTAAAAAAAGAAGTAAAATTATTAACGCACTTTATTTAACACATATACGCCTCGGGAATTCACGAATTCGAATTAGTACGAGTTTGCAATAATTTAATGATAACTTCATTAAACCTATTTTACTATCATCAACGACATATTATAGAGTTAAGCACAGTTTTTAGTTATTTAAAGCACAATAGTAACGATAAGTGTCTTAGGGAAAAACATTAAGTCAACTTTCTTTGGCCGCATCATCGCTTTTTTTCGTGTGAGATAGTGGTCAATGAAAAAAAAACCTTTCTCGGCCGGAACGAGTCTTACTTACATTGGACAATTATCAAGCGGGATGTGCTGCTTGTTCGATTGTGAAACACTTTATAGTACGTGTACTATAAAATAGATATCCAATGTCCATGGTTTGTCTATGGTACGAGTATACGGCATTTTACAACAAACAAAGTGGAGACAACGAAATTGTTCATTACGAGTGGAGTTAACTTGATTGTTGATGCGCTCCAATTATCATTGTATAGTTGTGCGCAAAACGCAATAGACAATAATTACTCAATTATTTCTTTAGTAACTAATTAAATTATTTAAATTGATGGTTTTGCATATGAAGCATTCTCTGAAAAAGTAAGTGATGTAGAAATAGCTCATCTTTATTGGACCTACTAACTACGACCTACTACCACAGATAAATTAGAAGATCGTTCTGATGATTAATATTTAAATTGAAATAATCTCTATCGCTTGAATCTAGGCATAATGTAGTATTACAGCCACAGAATACATAATAGTGGGAACCGCCCTTTTTACCCTGCTTACGACTTAGTCATAATAAGACTCGATATTCGCAACTGCGCAGTCATTATTATATATTCAACTTCAGTGGGTGCAAATAGTCCTTTATATTTGCGTAAACAGTTACAGTTTATCATATTATAAATTAAAAAAAAATTTAGGTAGTACCTACTTTATGGAAATCGTTTTTTTTTTATGTACGTTAGGCAAGCGTTTGGCCACAATCTCACCTGATGAAAAGCGACGATGCGGCCGAAGATGTAGCATGCTTGCCTAGAAGGTACTTATTCACTCTTGACTTTAAGACTCCCAGATTATACTGTTCGGGGAACAAAGACGAGGGCAATGAGTTCCACTCCTTCGCTGTACGGATGTTTTTTTTACTAGTTTCAACATTGAAGATTAATAAATTACAATATTAACATTTCAAACTGCACATTTACTAACTTTTATGGGTCTTACAAAACTTTACGATGCTGAATATTTAGTACCAGTTTTATGTAATTTGAAATCATAATTCATAGTTATAGAGAGCTTACTAAGCCAGAGTTAGTTCGGAATAATAAAAATGTCTACAGATAACTTCCAAAGTAAGCAAACGAATGTGCAAACTTGAGACAAATTATAGACCATAATTTTTGTGCCGATAAACCGTAAACGATACGTTTGCTCGAGTCAATTTTACCTGTGATGCCCGTTTGGTGACACTCTTGGGGATTTTGAAGTTAATTACTTGTATAGTTTAGACGCTAAATGCCGCTGGCAGACGGTCGGATGGATGAACGGACGGACAAAATGCTGAACAGCCCAAGTCAGCTAAGAGAACTGGCTTCGCTCGGTCAATTACTTTAAATTACTTTACTCCACATACCATCCATATTATAATTCCGCAAATGGCTAGCCACACCTACGAACCTTCCTATTTCGTGCGTTTTTACTTTTCCGGGAAATTGGATAAACGATTACGTTGTTGAGCAATTTTGCACGCCACTGTACAAATACTTTGTTAAACTTTCAAGAGGATTAATCGCTTGATAGAAAGAGATGCATTGATGTGGTGCAATCCATGAGATGCAGCGGGAGTGACTCACGATACGAGATATCCCGGATGATGATGAGATGATGATTTTCTACCGACTTCAAAAAGGAGAAGATTCTCGATTCAACTGTATGTTTTTTTATATGTATGTTACGCGATAATTCCGCTAATTATGATGATTCTTTTTTTTTGTTTGGCAGATCAAACTTCAGAGGTGTTCCCATATAAATTTTATCGAAATTGATTCAGCGCTTTTTGAGAAAATCAACAAAAACATAATATAGGCATTGAAGTCGGTTTTTATAAGCTTTGCTTGTGTTTAATTTATTTTTTAATGCACGATAGGCAAGCATTTGATTACAATCTAAAAAAAAGAAACTAACGTGATGGAAAGCAACGATGTTGCCTAGAAGATTTACCCTTGACTTGATGACTTCATAGATGATACAATAGTTATTAATTTATCCTACTCGAAAGAATGTTAGAAGCGAATGGAAACAATTCTGCCTTTTATCGAAAACACACATTTTAATATCGAAGACTACATTAAGCCGGCTTAATGTTACGCCCCAGAGCTCAAGGGAACGCTATATGGAATATTTAGAGATCTTTTAGACACGACGACATTTTCTCGGGACATTTGTTATTGCTTTAAGCGGCTTACAAACGCCTACTTACTGATCATTTATTGTTACGTTTTTTTATATTGTGTTAAGCTTTTTTCTATATAGTCGATTTGAGCCGTACTGAAGGTTTGATGTAACGGCTGCGAGCGTGCAAAGTGCTTAATTTGTACAGTCTTAGCGCTTAACATATTCTAATTGCTTGCAAAATAATCTAAAACTAAAAGAATCTTAGTCCTGACATACTGATTTACTGACTGACTGACTTAGAGACAACGCACAGCCTAAACCCCTATGTAGAGGCTTGAAATTTTTACATTTGTCTTAGTACCTAGGAGTGTACTAAAAAAAAAGACGTGTGGCACTCGGGGCTGCCGCGGTAAAGCTATTGCATAGCATTTTTTATCAACTTATGCAATTATAATTATTTATTTATTTTATTTATGCAGTATGCTGTATGCTGATATGATATGCAGTATGCTGATGCCTGTTATTTAGATCTTACGGAGGACCAGCTTAACAAACTTGAGCGACTTCAAAATTTCTCTATTAGGTTCATATTTGGCTTGCGCAAATATGACCATATTTCTGAATTTCGGTCTAAGCTCAAGTGGCTTCCCATTCGCGCTCGCCGGAATACTCACATTCTTTCTCTCCTTTACAATATCCTCTTTAACCCTTCCTCTCCTCGTTACCTTCAGGACCGTTTTAAGTTTTTTGACCTTTCTAACTCGTTAGGGTTGAGGTCGTCGGAGAACCTCAAGCTCAAAATGCCACAACACACCAGCTCGTTTTATGACAGCTCATTCACTGTTGAAGCCGTTCGACTTTGGAATGCCCTTCCTATAGAAATAAAGCGAGCTCAGTCGCTGCCCATCTTTAAAGAACGCGTCAAAGCTCACTATCTCGCAGTTAAATAATTTAATTATGTTGTAATTTGTCATAATAATATGTTTAAAATCCATTCTTTATTCATTTCATTGGTATTAATATTTATGTATTTATATTATGTAGTATGTGTGTATGTATGTAGTATGTGTGTATGTATGTAGTATGTGTGTATGTATGTAGTATGTGTTTATGTATGTATTATATTTATATAAGATCATTATTGAGGTATATATAATTTTATTATTTGTCAATTATCATTACTTATTATTAAGTATAATATAATTTATTATTCTTAGATTCATGCACTCTTTAAAATGTTGTTTTCTTAAACACCGACGTCCAACTCTATTGCGTTATTCCGCTCCATCCAAAGGTTGTCTGGAAGAGATCGCTTTTAGCGATAAGACCGCCTATTGTTACACTTTTTTTGTAAATAATTATTTAGCTTTGTTTCTTGTTTTATTTAAGGTGTTCAATAAAGAGTTTATCTATCTATCTATCTATCTATTTTTTTTCCTGCCACCTAGAGGCGAGTTGCTGAACTAAAGAGACAAGCGTGATATTTCAATAAAGTCATTAAAAAATCTGCTATTCATCGATAGATGGCAAAACTAAAAAGTATCACCGCTGTGCCGGTCGGAGTGGGGGGTGTTAGGTTATTTTCGTTACGGAATTTCTGGATTGGGTCTCCACGCTCAAGGCCCGCGATAGAAGCTATGCAATAGCTTAAAAACTTCTTTTAACCGATCATGTGCACTACAATATCGAAATATCCTCGATACCAGGTTAACTGGAAGAAAATCATTTGTTGCATTATGTTCGCTCGCTACAAACTAAGTGGCCAACTAGTTCCAGGTATAATCCGCTCCCACCTCTCACTTGCGCGCCGATTTACTATGCGTAAGCAGCGACGCCCGCGCACATATCGGCAGACGTTGTAATTGCCCGTCACTTTCCTAATTATCATCACACTACGGCGTTTCTCTCCAATGTTTGATTTATAGGTATTAATATATTCTGATAGACTGGGTTTACAGTAGCTGGGCATGACCGACTCATACTTGGCTGCAAATGCAAGAAACAGAATCATGCCTGCAACTGTACACATAATATTTATAATTATATTCCCAAAATTTTAACTCAGCTTTTTATACTCGATAGGGAAGCATTTGACCACTATCTCACCTGATGGAAAGTGATGATGCGGCCGAAGATGTAGCATGCTTGCCTAGAAGATACAAATTCACTCTTGACTTGAACAGATTATACAATTTGGGGAACAAAAACGCGGGCAATGAATTCCATTCCTTCGCAGTACGGATGACAAACGTAGAAGCAAAACGCTTCGAGCGAACCGGAGGTATGTCAACCATAAATGGATGCTCAAGCTCAAGCTCATGGAAAATCCTTTAAAATTAATTTAAAGAAAGTTTTAATTCAAAAAGCATACTATAATGTCAAAGATTTATTAGATGACAAACAATTATGTAATATGTAAATATGTAAAGTATGTAATTATTTTTTGTCTCTTTCATGTTTATTGTAATTTTGTGTGATCTTTGAACGTAGACTTTGAATTAGGTATAATAATATTCTTTAATATCATAATATAATATAATTTAAAAAAACATTCTGAATCGATTAACGAGGATAAGGCACCATTTCTATCGAGGCATTAACAAGCCTCCAAAGGTAGCAAAAAAGTACATTCAAATGTATAGTTTCAACTGTATATAACAAGTAAATTATGGGGTGATTAGGTAGGTATAACGCGTGCTTAGCGTTTTCTATACGATGCTCATAGTACAGTAGGTATTATTATTGGCAAGAAAAAAAATTGTGGCTCTTTAAAACTTTGAAATTTTGAAAATGGTAATGTTTGACTCTTCCGACTCAAAAGGTTGCCGACCCCTGGTTTAGAGCATTGTTGGGACTACCGTTGCAGTGCGTCTGGAGTTTTCGCGGAGGTGCGGGTTGTCACGCTGTCATGCGAAATAAAGTGCCTCAATGTTTCACCGTCTACGTGCTAGTTCCAACAGTGTTCTGAAAATGTTTGCATCATAGCGAATGTCCTATCCCAATCTTACTACGTACATAGCAACGTTCTGAATCAAACTTATCAAAATATATTTAACATTATATATAAAAAAACTATCACACAAAAAAACCTCATTAAAATCGGACCGATTTTCCATTTGAAAGTCCACAAACTTTTTGTGTCAGATGTTATTTAGACAATCGCTTTCACACGATCACAGCCCCACAAGTTGACTTAGTTCGATGTCTTGTGTCGTGGATGCCGAAATATTCACATTACAGACACAGTCACACCTAGAACCAGAAACAAAAAAAAATGCCTTGGGGAGAAAACTTGCGAGCTCCACTGGGAATCGAACCCAATACCCGTTGCGCCAACGGGCAGTACAAGCTTGATTACTGCTTCATACTGTATAAGTCTGTAAGGCATCAACGCATATAATTATTTTACATGCAATATTACGTTTTCAATAACACTTTACGATCAGATTATTGCTTTATTTAAAGAAATGTGAGCGAAAATTGATCTAATTGAACGGGTTGAGACATAAATCATAATGTAAGATAATTTGACGACCCAGTTGGCGCAATGGACAGGCGTCCGCCCTCTGTGCCGTGGGTCCTGGGTTCGATTCCCGGTAGAAACACAAGTTTTCTTCAAGTCACGAGTGAATAGGTATTATCTAGGCAAGCTTGCTCCATCATCGGCCGCATCGTCGCTTACCATCAGGTGAGATAGCGGTCAAAAGTTTGCTTTTCTCGAATAAAAAAAAGAGGAAATTTGGGTTTTTGGTTCTGGGTGTGATTGGGTGTGTAATGTAAATGTATCCAACACCCACGATACAAAGCATTGAACTTAGTGTGGGGCTGTGAGTGTGAAAGCGTTTATATGTTTATTTAAGTCCTTGCATAGCCTACATATTTTTACTCCGCTAAAAGCGCCGCTACAGCATCAGCTCTTTAATCGCCTGGAATGACAATCGCACTCGGACCGAAGAGCAGTCTCAATGCTCTATGGATAAAATTAATAAGAGCTAGCAATGACATAATTTTGTAAGTAAGTAGATACTTTCATTTTGATTCTGTTTATTATTTGACATGATATTTTATTTTTAAGGACATATTATTTTGTACATAATTATTATTTTAAAAATGATATTTGTTGTTTGATTTAAATTTCATTATTTTTATATTTTTTAGTAATTATTTAAAAATTAAATTTTACCCTCATATTATAATTATATGTAGGTTTAAAAGATAGCATCCTATAATGATCATTGCCGCACCACCGATCAGATTTTGTTAAAGTTTTTTATCGTCTCCATCCTAAAGTGGCCTGGAAGAGATCGCTGCTTAGCGATAAGACTACCGATTGAACAGCTATATTGTTATTTTTTTCTATTGTTAATTGTTATTTTTCTTGGTGTGCAATAAAGAGTATTTGTATTGTATTGTAATGTCATTTCTGTATAGTATAATTGAATATTTTATTATGTTTATGTTTTAAAATAATTATGTAATTATTCTCCATACGATGTCGTAAAATAATGAAATTTATTTTACTTACAAAGAATCACTTAATATCTAATTTAGAGGGAAGTGATGCTGCTACTTCGTATAGTCTTTAATTGCCAGATAATAAAACAATTCACCAAACTATCTTCTATTCTACAATGTAGCACTTTAGTTTAAGTCTTGTCTAACTTTGTAACGAATTGCCGAAGAAGGCGAGGTGTTAAGTGCTAACTGTAACTTTAACTGTCGGGAGAAAAATACTTAAGCTAGTGGAACTCGGGCTATAGATATTCCATGTAAAACTAGTGGATGTAAAGAACTCGCGTATTTTTAACCCCCAATGCAAAAACGACGGGGTGTTATAAGTTGGACGTGTCTGTGTGTGTGTGTGTGTGTCTGTGGCATCGCAGCTCCCGAACGGATGAACGAATTTTAATTTTTTTTTTGTTTGAACGGTGAATTAGTCGGGAGTGGTTTAGCTATGTTTGATGGCAATCGGTCTTAGATGGCCGCCGCCGCCACAAAATGGCGGATTACATATTTTTTCACAACTCCCTTAATACGTATCAAATGAAAGGGCTTGACTAGGAGAATAGTATGCACTATGACAAATTCAATATGGCCGCCACTACAAAATGGCGTATTACATTTTTATTTTCACAAATCTGTGGATTTTGTTTAAAAATAAAAAGAAATGAAATTATGTATTGCATATAAATAAATAAATATGGTGAAAGAAATCTAAAAATTATTTTCTAATATACCTATACAATAGTACTACTGCCAGCTTTACTAATTTTTCACAGTATGGCGTCTTGTAATCGCCATAATGAATTTTGTATACTGTCACTAACAAGATTAAGACAAATTGATTGACGTAAGAATCATCAAAATCAGCCAATGCGTTTGATCTCTAGAGCGCCCTAAAACGTATTATCACGCATACATAGGCACATAAAATAAACACATTACCCTCCTCTGCATCGCGCAGTCGGGGTAAAAATAATAAAAATACATAAGATAAACATATTCCATCTTTTGCGTGCGTCGTCGGGGTGAAAATAACGATCGCACCCGGCTTGAACGGATGGCGTGCGGGGTTTCGTACGGTCGCTTCCCGTGTAGCGGTGCCCGCACCCGCGTCCCCGCACGCCGGTCTGTACGAACCAAATGCGTCCTATGCGGCAAGCAGCCTTGCCTTCTAGTTGTTCTGCTGTGACATGTATAATACTATGTATATGTATGTATATATACTATCTTTATAATATCGAAGCTAAGAGTTGATCAATTCACTACATTACCATTAATCATGATTTCGCATCGTATTTCAAACGTCACCGTGACAGCTCACGATAGCACACTTTACTTTCCAGATGTGATTGACCGTGAGAAGAGCGGTCACTTGTGAAGCGCGACTTAAAATACTAAGCTTACCTTCTCCTCTTATCTGTTTTGATACACTGTAATGTGGAGTACTATAATTAAAACGCAAGCAAAGCTTAAATAATTAATCGCAAGCCAAGCTCAAAAAAACCGACTTCACCGCTTTATCATCGGAACCTTGATCCACCAGCTATCAAATAAAAAAAGAATCATCAAAATCGGCTCACAACGAAAGAACTTGTGAGGTAACTTTTGAAGTCGGGTAAACCAGAACTTCGTCAAAGTACGCATTATTCGTCACAAAATAGACATAATTGACGATATTTCAAGAACTACTGATCAGATCTTGATCCAATTTAAATAGGACCAATTAGAAAGCAACATCTTTCAAACTAAAAAAAAAAATTTCTAAATCGGCTCACGTGGAGAGAAGTTATGAGGAAACACACAAAAAAGAAAAATACAGTCGACTTGAGTACCTCTCGGTAAAAACCGACTTCACCGCTTCATTTTCAGCAACCCTTGATTAGTATAAATGAATTCGAAATAATTTAAATATGCATTATTAGAGGATAACTCAAAAACTAAACATGTCTGATCTTGATCAGGACCACATGGGAAGCACCAGTTTTCAAATAAAAAAGAATCATCAAAGTCTGATCACCTTGAAAGAAGTTATGAGGTAAGTATATTTACAGTCAAATTGAGAAACTCCTCCTTTTTTTGAAGATGGTTAAAAAAATATTTGTCAAGCTCAAGTCCGATCGTGTACAGACTACTGCGGTCACCGATGGATGGATCCTCCCAATATAAGCTAAAAACTCTTGGATCCATTAACAGTCAATCCAAAAACTTTAAGTAAGTTAGTCGAGTCAAAATTTCGGTCAAAGTCTCGGTCACCGACGTAAGGTCGCAAACCAATGCACAGGAATTACATAAGCTAATTCCCCCATGCATTTGACAGATGCCATACTTTCAAACGTCATGTATTTAAGCTTAACATGCCGCCTGTCGCTCGAAGCGTATCGCTTCTACGTTCATCATCCGTACGGAAACAAGTGAAACTCTGGTTCCCGGTTACGGTATAATCTGGGATTCTTCAAGTCTAGGGCGAAAAGGTATCTTCTAGGCAAGCATGCTACATCTTCGGTCGCACCATTGTATTCTATCAAGTGAGATAACGGTCAAAGATTGCCTATCTTAGCATGACAACAATGTAATATTATTTATGTAGCTTTATACGACAAAAGCGCTTGCAAAGCGGTCGTTACCACATGTTTCTACTAGGTTCTTCTTGTTTATATATATATGAGAGACAACACGAGCAAATCAGTCACCTGATGGTAAGCGTCACGCTTGCCCTGTGCAGTACAGTGTCACCCACGTAACTCCCGGATCCGCGGAAATTCCGGGATAAAAAGTAGCCTCTATTTCAATCCAGAGTGCCAGCTACATCCATACCAAATTTTATCATAATTAGTCCAACCGTTTGAGCTTGAAGAAGTAACAAATACACATACAAACTCATAAACTTTCGCCTTTATAATATTAGTGTGATATCCAATTAGTACATTCAATCGGGACACGTCTCTCAAGTCCATGATTATTATCAGTATGTAGTAAAGGAGGACAGATACTTCCCTTCATGTTTGCACCCGAGAGCCCTCGACTGGGTCGACGCTTCCGAAGGTTTTCGATAACGACCTGGGACTTGACACGGGGTCTATTATTATTTCAAGTAGCTCGTTTGGTTTGAACCTGGTAACAATAATGTTTTGAAGGTTGAATCGTTTCTCGATATAACCAGATCTGGATTTGTTTTATAGAAACTACTGTAAAATAAATCTGTTTTTCAACGGCCAAGCTGCAAACATTAATACGTTTCGGATTGAAGGGCAATATTTTGTTTTTTAATATAGAACTGCCACATCATACATAATAAAATTAAACTTAAAAGTACAACAAGGGAATTTTCCGATATGCATGACAATTTCGGCGTGCCTATCAAATGCCAAATGAACTCAAAAAGCAAGAAATAATAAAATAATGAAAACAAAAATAGAAGGAATACTTAAAATTACTAACAATATAATAACTTTGCAAATTTACTTAGGGTCAAATGTACTCCATTTACTTTCAAATGTAATGTAATGTAAAAATTTTCCAGTGAAATTACAGGGCTAAAGGTGGCGATAGCAGAATTTCATCTAAAACGCGTGTTTTTGTAACCGTTTTACTCGGCATTCATAATGAAGCCAAATAAATTAAAATTCCGTCGGAATCTGTGTTACGATAAATGATGCATTTTTCTTATATCATAAAGTTCATAAATATACAGGAAAAAAAATATCAAATCTCATGCAAATGGCATCAATTTCTATTTTTGTAACCATTTCGTTCAGCCATTTTATATCGAAACGCTCTGAAAGTTTTTTCATATACTTACGTATATTTACTAGAAGAATGATGTCCTCAGCTTGTTTTGTTTTTTTCGCGTTTTCACGAAATTTGAATAAACCATAATAAATCAAAGATTGCCACGCGTGACCTTGCGTAACCGCCACGATGTAATTCACGCAATATACACCTTTATGTGCAGAATTATAAGGGGGATAATTGGCTGTGGTTAATAAAGGTGCTTGCATTGACGTATACCTGCCCTTTAAAGACATTTAACATCTAATATATCTGAGTGACGAGCGCAGTGCTTCGCCGTGCTGGATTTTGACCTATATACGTTGAAATATCTCTGGGTGACACTGGCAAGCTTGACGCCTACCATCAGACGGCTTGCAAGTCTCATCTCTCAATAACATGAAAAAAACAAAAATAATGATACCAAGTTCCAGCCGGATTAAGAAACTGGTTATTAAAATCGGTTAAAAAAGAGGCCTCATAAAATGCAATGGTAAAAGTGCATTCATAAGTTTGAGCAAATTGCATTGAGTTTTTCAGACCCGCACACAAAAGCACGGCACGAAAGCGGAATCAATGGGTATTGTTTGTCGTCGACATAACGACCGACTATTAAAATGAAAATAATGAAGCGTTTAAGGTATTGTGATTCCACGAATATATGAATAAAGTACATAAATAAAACGTTTTACTATTTGTAACAAAACGTCATCCATATATGGTTGACATACCTCCAGTTTTCTCGAAGCATTTCGCTTCTACGTTTATCATCCATACTGCGAAGGAGTGGAACTAATTGCCCTCGTCTTTGTTCCCCGAACGGTATAATCTGGGAGTGTTCATACGTGATACAAACATCCTAAGTGCAGCCTCGTCGTACAACTAATTCTCTGTCCGGGTAACAAGAATGTAAACATTGTAAATGACTTTGACGAAGGTGTCACCGACAAGCCCTTGATCCGGCGGATCACAGATAAGCCCGGATGTAAACTTGACCCGAGACTGGCCTCGCAAGTTCATGCTATAAATTAAGTGACTGAAAAGTTTAGTTGGGTAACTTCAAGAAGTATTGAGCAATGAGGATTTTTGGTCTGTTGCCAGAGGTAAATAACTGTTACTTATTATTTTTACCTGCCAGGGGTTATGTTTTTCGCGGGTATGTATGTATCTGTATATTTATTTTGTACTTCGTATCTTCCAAATAGTTAGATTTGGATTTCGACTGTTGAGGTATATTTATCGTCATCTTAAAAACCCAAATATGTGTTTAAAATAATTTAAACGCAAGCATAGCTAAGATAATTAAACGCAAGCAAATCTTTAAAAAACCGACTTCACCGCTTTATTTTCGGAACCATGATCAGATTTAATGTATTAAACACACATTATTGACAATAACTCAAAAACTAGTGATCAGATCTTGACCAAAATTAAATGGTACTACATGGAAATAGTCCACTAGAGTACCTCCTCCTTTTTTGTGAAGTCGGTAAAAAACCAAAAACTGACTTGACTGATGTAGGTATTTTGTTGATATTTTCAAAAAGCGCTAAATCAATTTCGATAACATGTATATAGGACCACCTTTGAAGTACGGTCTTCCATCTAAACTTGCCTCTTATACGGTTTATTAGATCATCTCAATTCCACTGTAGTATTCCAACAACGTAGGTATATTGCAGTAGCGGATCCAAGGGGGAGCTAAGGGGCTCCCACTTAAACGACAATCTTGGGTCCGCCACTGGTACATTGTACATTCGAGTGGAATACCACTGAATGAAACTGAAAAATGTAAGGCATCGTCGCCTGAAACGGAGGAATGCCTCGACCGAGGGACCTTTCAAAGGAATCTTTTCAATACCTCTCTAATAAAGAAAATACGATAATTTCTTCTATGGTCTTTTAGCAATAATGCCAACATCATTATAAATGTTTGCATCAATAACGGGATATTTACCATGTATTTCGTTTGTTTTGAGTTTCCGATATTTCGGCACGGTTGCAAGCACCATGATCACGGAGTAACTGGAGTAGTGCGGGTGGATGAAGATTTAGATTTACGAGCATACGAAATGGTCTACCCTCGCCGTTACTCGTTTACTGCGTTGCCAACATCATACACAAATAAATATTACAATTATACTTCGGCTTCGCCCGCGTTCATATCAGGTTAAAAAGTAACCTATGTTTATTTACATTTTAAATTTCATATAAATCCGTTCAGCCGTTAAAGCGTGAAGAGAAACCAAACATACATACAAACTTTCGGATTTATAATATTAATGTAATAACAAGTCAATGTACCAAACATTTTAAAAAGTCGACTGCGAAAAATGTCACCCTACTTTTTATGTAATTGTATGTAATCCCTATCTAATTACTAAGTTCGATGACTTGTATCGTGGGTCCCGGAAAAATTGACATCGAACGCACAATAACCAGAACCAGAACCATTGACTATGCTATGGCAGAAAATAATTCTAAATTTACTATTTTAGGTACACACCTTATGTAGCTACCTACTTAAGGTGCCAAAATCATAACCCTCTTTTTTGCTTTGCCGTAATCGGTTTAAAAGCAAAATAAATAAATTCTAGGATTATTTTCGAGCCCATCTAAATGAAGTCGTTATTCTGAAATGTCGGCGAAAAATATGAGGCAGTGTGACGACGAGACTGAATGTAGGGAATGTCTGGATGACCGCGAGACAAGTCGGAATTTTTGCACAACAGAAAATGTATATTAGAATTTTTTGCATTTTATAAACGACACAAAAGTTCTTTAAACATATTTCAACAGTTTCCAATCATGAATCTTTAATAAACATTTCACACGCTTTCATACTCACCGCCTCGCACTAAATTTGAAGACTTGTGTCATGTGATGTGAATGTTTACGACACCCACGATACGACTTTGAACTAAGTGTGGGGCTGAGTGTGAAAGCGTTTATGTTTATGTTAATTATACTGTAGGAACCATGTGAGTATGAATGAGTTTTGTTTCAGCGAATTTGTGTGCGAGTGAGATGTATGATCTGAAGTCGGCAGTCACTGCGCACAGATGCGTGATCGTATTTCGCTTTGGGAAATTAGTATTAAATATTAGATTCAAAAGTAATCCGAATTTTATTGAAGGTCAGTAACACCCGGTGTAGTTAGGACCCTTACACCTATATAGTAATAGATAGGTAGTTAAATAAAACTTTGATAACATTAGTGTTAGGAACACGTAGTTTAAAAACAAGTACGCGATAAAGGCGTACAATACAATACACACCAAACCACTTCCATCAAACTTTACACTTATATTATAAATCCGAAAGTTTGTGTGTGAGTGTGTAAATGTGTATGTTTGTTTTCTCTTCACGCTGTAACGGCAGAACGGATTTGAATGAAATTGGGAATGTACATAGCTTATACCTGGGGTAAATACATAGTATACTTTTACATGATTAATGCAGGCTAAGCCGCGGGGCACGACTATAATTTCCATATATAGAGCACCCCTTTACTGGTGTTACCTGCAATTGACGTCACAATCGCGTACTATCATAATGACCACATTTACAATTTTTACAGTAACATGTTACCGTTAAAATCTTATGTCTCTGTCTAACGCTTTTTGCTAGAGAGGGAGGTGGAATGGGAAACGGCACGCGAAACCTTTTGAGCGTAACACATGAGATGATTATTTAATGATAGACATATAAATCACATTTCTATTTTATTACGATATTTTACTGTTTTTTTTATTTGCTACAATAGTTTTTTTTTTATTCTAGTTAGGCCAGCATTTTTTTTGGGACAATCAAAATCGTAACCAACCGAAGGTGACATAATTCCAACCGAATCCTTGTGCCGAATGTTCTGAATAGCTCAAGAATCAGCTAACGATACGAGAAAGTTATCCAATCGTATCGATTCGGTAAGTTACCGAAAAGTTCTGAATCCGGGGTAGCTCACACAATTTCGTGAGAATGGGTTGAGAAATGCGACCTGTAAAGGAGAACAACCGGAAATCCGCCGGAGATACGAAATCAATATTGCCCAAGCTAAAACGGAGACGCTTCTTTCGTTCTGCTCGCTCGGGCAATTAAAATGTAATTTTTTCCTTTTTAGAGCACACACGCACGCGGATGTACTTGAAAACCCTACGTCCTAACTAGGGCTTAAGAGGTACTTAAGTACGGCTTACCGTTTAAGTAAGCTTCTCACCGCAGTACTCGTAATTGGCTTGGTCCCAAGATTTCGAACGACACATCTGAGGACCCGTCACTACGTAGCGACAGCGACTTTCTAGACTCTAGAGCCTTGGCAAGATGTCAGGTAGTTAGTGGTAATAAGTAAGTACTTTCTTTCAAACAAGTCAATATACTAAAAAAACCTGATTGCGTAAAAAAGCACTGTTAGTGGAGTTAAGGCGCGAAAATGAAAAAATGTCGCGGTCCATTTTGTATCATTTTCCAAACCGTGATTTTCGCTTTAACTCCAAAACTATTCAGTATTTTATTGCAACTATAAAGTAATTACAAGGATATTATAATAAAATTGGTAAACAGTTCTTTATAGACCCTGGTAGGGCACGGCAATTTACAATTTAGAAGAGAGGAGGACAAGGAGGAGGACTAAACTAAAGAAGTAATGACTCAGGAGTTCTAATTTTTTTTGGAATAGATGGAAAAATTGCATTTGTTCACTATGTCACCTAATGGAAAGTAAAAATGTGGCCGATGATGCTAAATAAATATAAAAAAAAACATTTGATTGAACGCTTTCACACATCACACTAAGATCGACGACTTGAGTCGTGGGTGCCGGAAACATTCCCATCACACCCAGAACCAGAAACACAAATTTTCCTTGAGAAGAAAACTTGTTTTTCCACCAGTAATCGAACCCGATACCTCTGCTTAGAAGACGGACGCGCACCTAACATAACCAACTGGCATTTCACATATCCCAAGCTTCAGATTTCATTTTGTATTCATGGAGCACCTTATACGTGTCCAGTGACGTGATAATAGTCACGTAACCTTGAGGGCCATTCATACCGTCCTGTGGTAATTAACGCTAGGTTCAGAGGTCAGCAAACGCTTGCTGTGCGAATTTAAATTGATACTCGTAGTGTCCCGCGGCTTTACACACGTTGACGATGATGGTGTAATAATGACAATGATGGATTTTTTTTTGTGAAAAAGGATAAGCATTTGACCGCTATCTCTCCTGATAGAAAGTGATGATGCGGCAAAAGTTGTAGCATGCTGACCTAGAAGATACATCCTAATTTTTTTTTAATGCCAGATAGGTACGCATTTGGCCGCTATCTCCACTGATAGAAGTGATGATGCGGCATAAGTTGTAGCATGCTTCCCTAGAAGATTACCTTTTCACTCTAGACTTGAAGATTATACTATTCAGGGAACAAAGACGCGGGTAACGAGTTCCACTCCTTCACTGTGCGGATGATAAATGTAAAAGCAAAACGCTTTTACAATTTTACTTTGACCACTCAAATGTTTGCCTATCTAGTATAAAACTTATGTTCCATATTTCTATCAAATTATAATGACTGATGCATAGCCTAGGTAGGTCCTAGGCACTAAGACATATTTTTTTTTTAACTGTGGTAGGCAAACTTTTGACCACTATCTCACCTGATGTTAAGTGACATCCTCGTAGTTTAGCGAGTGTCTGGTTATTTTTATCCCCTGTCAAAAAAGTTGGTGTTATAAGATTTTAGTGTGTATGTGTGTGTCTATCTGTGGCATTGTAGCTCCCACACTTATAATACAAAGGCGAAACATTGTGTGCTTGTATGTTTGTGACTTCTTCACGCTGAATTGGCTGGACCAATTTTGATGAAATTTGATATGGAGGTAGCTGACACCTTGGAATAACACATAGGCTACTTTTTATCCCGGAATTCTCGTGGGTCCGGGACTTATGCGAGTAAATCCGCGAGGCGCAGAGTAAACTATAACGTATAAGAGAGTAAACTCAGGTGTCTGGAAGAGATTGCTTTATGCGATAAGACCGCCTATTGGTAAACCTCTTTAAGATTTATTAATAAAGTTAGTCTTCAAGATTTTTGTATTGGTTTTTCTATAAAGAGTATTTGTATTGTATTTATATTTTATTGGTTTAAAACTATAAAATCCTTTTCGTTCTAGTTAAGGTCTTAGTTTCTAAACTTTCGCGTAGTTATTAACTGTATTTAGATAGTATTTAACATCTTCAGAAGTCGAAACCTTCACAAAGGGACGAAGTCTTCATTTCAATAACCCTCACAATCAACAGGTGGATCAACTAAACAGGAGGGTGAACTTAATTGACAAATTTCTAAATCAAGACAGGGGATATGGGTCGATACCCATTCAAATCGTGATACGATTATCACGATTTTAATGTCTTTTTTTGTATCGACGGCAAATTACGAACGCTAATCTTAATAAAACCGGCCAAGTGCCAGTCGGTTAGGCGCACGAAGGGTTCCGTACCAATATCTATAAAAAATCAAGTTTGTTGTATGGGAGCCCCCCTTAAATATTTATTTTATTTTATTTTTAGTATTTGTTGTTATAGCGGCAATAGAAATACATCATCTGTGAAAATTTCAACTGTCTAGCTATCACCGTTCTTGAGATACAGCCTGGTGACAGACGGACGGACAACGAAGTATCAGTAATAGGGTCCCGTTTTTACCCTTTGGGTACGGAACCCTAAAAAACTTATATATATGGTCGATAAGCTTAGAGATTTGTGCATGTTTTATTATTGGATCTATGAAATTTATTAAATACTAGTCGTGCCCGTCAAGTTAAAAAGTAGCTTATGTGTTAATCCTAGGTATAAGCTATGTACATTCCAAATTTCAAAATTCAAAATGTATCACAGCGCCTGGTTGAAGCGACGCGTGATAAATGCTGGTACTTATGTGTACGCAAACATTGCAATTTTAGATTATTGTGTATAATTATTTTATTTATTATCGACATCCGATAAAGAACACTTTACATACCCCAGCTTACCGTACAATATTAGTACGGTAAGCTGGGGTATGGAAAGGTTTACAAAATTCCACTTCACGTATCGCAAATTAATATAATAGTTTCAACAATCAAATCAGTGGCCTTGATATCTTCAGCAATTCTCTTGCAGTGTTAAAGGTCAAAATTTTAAGATATATGTCACAATCACAAAGTACATTTGACCCTAAGTAACTTTGCAAAGTTGTTGCATTGTTAGTAATTTTAAGTATTCCATCTATTTTTATTTTCATTATTTTATGTTTTCGTGCTTTTTGAGTACATTTTGCAAATGATAACCGCCGAAATTCTTTGTCATGCATATCGGAAAATTCCCTTGTTATATTTTTAATTTTAAGTTGATTTTAATATGTATGATGTGGCAGTGCTATATCAAATAAATAAATAGATACAAAGTTTCGAATTAAGAATATAAGCGTCATGCAAGAAACCAGGTATTTTAGAGTTCGTTGACTGATCCACCTGTTGACAGCTGCACCTTTCACGACAGGTTGAAGCACTTTGAACTTTAGAAGTTATTGCGTTTTTACCGTACAATAATTAAATATCCCTTACGAAAATACACGCTGCCCTCGAAAGGTCTTTGTTTTATTCATCTCTATTCCTATATCTGATACATGACACAAGAACCTTGTACTGGAACATGTCAGCCACGGTTCCAGGCCAAAGGTCCGAAAAAAGATTTCCGTGAAAATCAACAGGTGGGTTTTTTGAGTTTACTACCTAGAATGGTAGTAGCACAGGTTTTTTTATCTATATAATAAAAAAAAAAGATCACTGTACATATGGCCGCCGATTGTACATTTTAATAAAAGTTTTTTTTAGTTTTAGCTCCCCAAAAAAATCTATGTGACTGGCTAATAAAGTGAGTATTAATGATTTTAAGCGTTAATTTGTAAGGTAATAAATAGCTATCTATCTATAAAAATCATTTGAAAAGTGTTCGATAAAAACAGGGTGTCTTAAAGACACACGATAGAAGTGACAATCTGTAAAAAGGCTGTAATTTTCCGAATCTGGCAATAGATTCATTAACTTTCATGAGTGCCTCTTTGGGGCCCATGTGAATAAACGATTTTGATTTGATTTGATTTGATTTGATTTGACACTTTTGTATTACAGGAAAACATTTTAATTATTCATAAATTTATTACCCCCACCACTTTTCGTCACACAAAAAGGTTGCTGAACATAATTTCAATGCCCTCCCATAAAAACTTTAGCTTTAAAAACAAATAGAAATCGGTGAAAACAATAGAAAACCAGTTAAAACAAATAAAGGACATGCGGGGCCCGTTCTGTAGAATTATTGGACTCGTCATGGGCGTATAGACATCACTCAGGTCTTGTTTTATGGTTGGTGACATAAGTGTGACAATCGACAGGCGAGGCGGGTCCGTCCGCAGTTCCTTCCGCGACGTTTCCATTGGGAAAGCAGCGCCTCATGTAATTAGTAGAAACGAGAGCGAAGCGATTTCCGAGGCGGATCGCGCAACAATTAGTGGTCCGTGTGTGGCCCAAGTAACAAGATGTCACTGCAATTGAACTGAATTGAATGACTTGATCTCCTGTTGCTATTGGTTTGAATTCAAAATCGACAAAACTCCTGAGCAATTAAGCTTCAGTTCTCAACCGAATTAAAAAAAGGAAGTTCTCAATGCGACTGTATGTTATTTTTTTTTAATGTATGTTACTCTATATCTCGTCGACCGTAGATTATACTTCAGACGTGGTCTCATAATTTTTTTGGAACTAAAGTTCCTTATCGCGCGTTGCTAAAGGGGGGCTAGACGGAAAAAATTAAGACCAAAAGTTGTAACGACACTTGCTTGCTATAGTATAGTTGTAAGCCATACCACGTTCTCGTCCGATCACCGAAGTTAAGCAACGTCGGGCGCGGTCATAACTTGGATGGGTGACCGCCTGGGAACACCGCGTTGGTTTTTGCATGTTTCTTTTAATTTTGGAACGAAAGTTCCTTATCCCGCGTTGCGAAAGGGGGCTAGACGGAAATTGATCTTCGTTCCATCCGGGTGTCCCTTGACACCTCTCAAGTTTTTTATCGAAGCCAAAACCGAAATATAATCGGTGAAGTCGTTTTTTTTTAAGCTTTGCTTGCGTTTGAATTACGTGAGTTATGAGAATATAGACCACTTTATAGAATACTTATTATCATGATTATTAATTCTCAGTTAGTTGTAATCATAAGTAAAGAATAATTTCATCGCTTGAAGACAATAAATACAATCTTGAGATATACGGCAGAGATTAGTTTGACTCAATGAATAACACATACCATAGTCGTTTGTCATTATTTATCATAATTAAGATGCTATTTAGGGTATATATCTCATTTATAAAGATTTGTTACTTATGCGACAATAGCGCGCACCACGGTTTCGACCGCGTGGCGCGTTTATGAAGTTAAAAGTAACCTACTATGTATTAATTCTAAGTATAAGCTATTTACATTAAAAATTTCCTTCAAATCGTTAAGCCGTTACAGCGTGAAGAGAAAACAAACATATCTTACACACTTATACAGAAACTTACGAATGTATAATACAGTGTGATTAGTGAGATTGTTAGAGTGCTTACTAGTATTAAATCTATTCTGTGGACAGGGACTGTGGTAATCGGATAAGGAATCCTATAAAGGGATTGCTTATGGATTAATTTCCTTTGTACTCTTGCTATTCATAGTAAATACACGTGAATCAGGTAATATTCTCTATTTATTAACCGACTTATATAAAATACGTATGTAAATATCTGAGTTACTTTTCAATTACGAATATCTATGTAGAAACTTTCGTACTCAACATTTTACATTCTCCTTCTAGTTTATGACACATTTATCTTCCCGGAGTTATTTCATACGAAAATTTTACCTTTTGCTTCCCAAACCGACTTAGTTATTTCGCAAGGTACTTAAGTATTCAAATTTCTTAACGAGCCTCAATGAAAATAACGTTAGCTAAAATTTAGTAAAAGTTGACTGAAACTTAAACGTAAATATATTAAAAAATACAAGCTTTTTCGTATTCTTCTCAAAAAAATATATGTTTTAAATCCATACAATGGGTGCTTAAAAATAACTAGTCCAGCAACTTGGGCGGTCCGCACTATTGGATTTAAAGGGAAGTCATTTTATTTTTCGTTTACTCAGCTCAACTCTTTAATGTGATACCCATTTCATGGTCGTGCACAATAAATAACTAGTCCACCATCTTGAGCCGTCTACTATATTGGATTTAGAATGATGTATAATGATCCATTTAAAGCTAACCATGCATTGATATACAAACTAAACGTGTACGCAAATTTCATTTCAAACAGTTGAAGATAACTGCTTTAAAATTCAGTTACAAGATTTGATCGAAACATACGTACAAACATTGCAAGTTAAATAAAAGCTTGTAATTTTAATGAAAACCAACAAAAGTATTTTTTTTTGCAGCGGATTAAATAACCTAATTTAGTGCCACTTGTAAAGTGGCAGTGTGAAGTAAACGCTATCATCTCGTAACTTAAAATGTTTAACAATAATTCAAGACAAGCGCGTGCGCGTCTGCTCATGCGCCGGTACATTTCACATTCGCGCCGCGAGCCGCCCGGGCACTACGCTGCCTCCGGGCAAACACCACGACACCCTAACCCGCCTTCCCCGGCTTTCCAATGCGAACTCTTTAGTGCAACTAAAAAAAAAAGAAAACGAAAACGCGGGAAAACTGTCTGACAGGTGCGCGAACATTTTTTGACAGCTTACCCTTTAACACCCAATTGAAAATAAAGAAAATAAAAACGCGGGAAACTGTACAACTTGACAGGTGCGCGCGGATTTTTGACGACTTACTTTTTTGCGGCTTAGCGCGTTCTGTGCGTAGTGCAGTTTCAGCTTGTTTCGGGGGTGTCGTGAGTGGCGTGCGTCGGTCAGTGACGGTGTTTGTGGTGGCATGGGTTGAGGATGGGCGCAGGACATAGTGCCGAAGGCGAGGGCGGCGCGTACGCAAGCGATCCGCCCGCCCGTGACCGTAGGAAGAGCCATAGCAAGAGACGGAGGTAAGTTGTTGGACCGGTTTTGTCAGTTGTGTCAGTGTTGCAACTAAGCAATGCAGGAGACTAATAAATGTTTGTAAATACCCGTTTAAATATTAACTGTTGTAAGGAAACGAGATTTTGTTTGTGTGTCAACGTAAATAAATGATTAAGCTCATGCTTATAGACACTAGTTCAGGACCCTATGTGTTAAATTATCTGTAACACTGTATTTTAGGTTCTAATGGCTTCTCCCACTAATAATACTGCGGATTATGTCGTACGTAATGGTAATCCAGTAATTGAAATTAGAGTCTTAAACGGAGTAATTCGAAGAACTCTCAATGCACACCTTGTTAAAATTACTCCATTATAGCCGGGCATACTTCGTTTAATAAGAACAACAACAATTTGCGTGTAAAAGCGTAATGAGGTAAGGCTAACATGCAAGGACTTAAAACTTTTAAATACTTAAACAAATTACTATTATGGACTAATGCATACCCAAAGATTTATACTAACTCAATTGTAAGAAGTACGATATTAACTGTATTTGTTATAGTGAGATTCCTGCAATCTATCTACTAAAAATCTCACGGTATTTTTATTATACAGCCGTGCCGCGCGGTTTCGCTCGCGTTGATAGGATAACAAGAAAAAACTTACTTTACACGTGTAGATTGTTAATTTGTTATTGCTAAGCTTATATTATTGTACAGGACCTTACATTTAGACAAATCTTTACGAGGTTTACATGTGTATGATTTTGAATATTATGTTAAACTTTCATATTGGTAATAAATAAAAAAAGTATGTGTTAATCTTAGGTATAAGTTATGTATTAATTAAGAACAATAAATAACTCTAATAAACGCCGGATGCAGGCCGCTAACAACGGTTCTTTTCGGAGATCTTCGGGGAGGCTAGGGAGAGGCCTTTATCTAGCAGTGAACTTCTTGCGGCTGAGATGATGATGATGATGTTGGCTAAGAACACTCTCGATGAAGTCAAATTTCAAACAAAAAAAAACTCAATGATAATCGATTTAACCGTTTGGTAGCTAAGATGCCATGACAAACACACTGATACAAAACACAAAAATTAAAAACTCTTTTACGTCTAGGGTAAAAAAAATCGGCATATACACACAGAAGTCTCTGAGTAATCGGCGATGTCATTAAAAAACAACGCTAAGAATACATCACTTATCATGCAATAATGTAAATACCTAATTAACGAGATAGCAGTATTTCTAAGTGGAGATGCGGTTTGTTAGTTTGATGGATTGGTTATAAAATATAACACTACCTTCTAACTATATGTATACCTATATAACTATATATTTCAAGATTATTTAAACTGGCTACTGGCGTTGGTAGCTCGATTGTGATTGTTGAAGAGCTTTAATAAAAATAATTAAACCCAAGCAAAGCTTAAAAAACCGACTTCACCGCTTTATCTTCGGAACTTTGATTTGATTAGATGTACTAAACGCGCATTATTGACGATATTTCAAGAACTACTGATCTGTTCTTGATCAAATTTAAATGGGACCAAAAAGAAAGCAACATCTTTCAAACAAAAAGAAATTTCAAAATCGGTTCACGTGGAACGAAGATATGAAGATAACTAAAAAATTAAAAACAGTCGACTTGAGTACCTCCTCCTTTTTTGTGAAGTCGGTAGAAAAACGTTATATACTAAAAATTATAAGTTGCAGAAAGGTTTTGGGAAAGGCGACGCCGATTCCAATATTATATGGTATTTTTTTGTCGATAGAGTTTTTGGATATTTTTCAAAATGGCGGAGGTACTGGGGTTGAAAACGTAAAAAAAACATATTTCAACCATTTCAAAAAATACGTCAGATCTTCACCGAGCATATACATGTTAATCATACTCATATTATATATCTGAAAGTTTGTGTGTATGTTCGTTCCTTCTTCACGCTGTGAAGGCTGAACGGATTTGTATGAAATTTGGAATGAGCTTATCTAACGTCCTACCTAGGATTTTTTAACATGTTCAATGCAAGCAAAGCCGCGGAACTAAGCTTGTATCAAAATACAATCTCGTTTGAACTCTTTTGCTACGGAACTTTTAAAATGTTGTCAAAAATTCTAGATACATTCTTTTGTAAGAAGAAATTTCGCTCTCAAAGAATATTTCAAAACTGCAGCAGTTTTCCACAGAGCGTTCGAAGATTCCCGAACAAAAAGATGCTTCAAAAGATTGTTTATCTATCAGATGGGAGCTTATGACTTTGGCTTCTGCCCAACTAACCACCAACTGTCAGCTGTCAAAGTCGAATAATGCTATCCACTTTCTCTTTTAGAGATTATCTCGTATAGTGTCATCCTTTTGAGTAAATACGCACGTTGCTGAGGAAAAATTGTGGTAAAAGTTGTTTTTTTTATCCGATAGGCCGTTGGTAAGCGCTGACGTCAAAGATAATGCTGACGTCGAGGATAGTAAGCTCGCTTGTTTTAGTTTGATTTTCATGGCTATCGGACACCATTTGGTATTTGGCAATCGATTTTGAGGGAACTTTTTTTATGCTCGTTAAGCAAGCGTTTTACCACTATCTCGCCTGATGGAAAGTGATGATGCGGCTGAAGATTTTAATAAACTACTCTAGTAGTAGCTATAGCCAAGCAAGAATTTCAAATTATTTCGATATTTTTATTAAAACTACTAAAATAATATTCCACACTAGCCGTGCCCCGCGGCTTCGCCCGCTGTTATCAAGTCAAAAAGTAGCCTATATGTTAATCCTAGGTATAATCTATGTACTTTCCAAATTTCATCCAAATCCGTGCAGCCGTTTAAGTGTGAAGAGGGAACAGATATACATACTTACACACTTACACACAAACTTTCGGATTTATAATGTTAGTAGTAGGATGAACGGTAACCAAAGTACCAGGAAAACATAAACATGAAAGAGGTTATAAGAAACGTGGAGCTTTTTTCTATTTTGTTGTAAAGTGAGTTTCTTGTCTGTATAAATATTTTAATGGTCAACATCACCTCAATCCGTCACTTTGAATTCTACAGTTATTTTATTCAACAAGAAATATATACTGCTTTTTTATTTTATTAACACTTTTTCTTCTAAATGTACAACGTATTCCTAAATATTTCGGCTATTCGTAGTCTCTGGAGAAAAATTTATATATATAAAAGACAGTCGTGTTAGTTACACTATTTATAACTCAAGATAGGCTGAACCGATTTGGCTGAAAATTGGTGGGGAGGTAGCTTGAGACGGACATTAGACTTTTTAGGAACGTCAAATTTTTTTTGGGGGTTTTGATATTTTGATACTTAACGCGGGCGAAGCCGCTGGGAACAACTAGTTACTTAATAAACAAATCAGGCGGCTGGCACCGCGGTCTCTGCTTCGAAACTATTGCAGTCATCTGAACATATGTTCGATTTAACATTTTTCTGTCATATGAATGTTCAACATTAATAGTAAACATTACTGTTCGTGATCTGCTTATAAAAAGACAGATTTTCCGCATATTATTTGGATTTCTATTCACAATCAGGGCTGTATAAATATATTTAAATTGTCCCAACATGTCCCATATGTAAATTTAGATTTTCGTACAATAGCCCATTATCACATTTCCTCTTAAATATGGCGACGTTTCACGACCTTCCTCTGATAATAATAATGGATATTATGTGAAGGTTCCCTACCTTTCAGTGCCATCTGATGGGAGATTGTAGCCGCACTGACATTTTCTCGGATTTAATGGATTTTCTTATTAAGATTTACGACCTTATTAAGTTAATCTTAAGGTTTTTACTATAATTTATTTATCAAACACATCATGACTAAAATTTCAATTTCATAACACATAAATTGTAACTATCCAAGAAGTTTCTCACAGCGTAGCGTACCACAATCCACCATTTATTTTTCTTAAGTGAAAACATATTTCACTTTATTTCAGTAACGCGAGTTTCTAGGGAGTCTAGACTGTAGATTGGGTTCAGGGGTGAATTGTTGAAGGTGTGAGTGGATTAATGTAGCACAAAGCAATTTAGAGAGCTGCTAGATTGCGCTTTGTAGAAAATGTATCATTTCATAGAGAAAAAATCGTAGCGTGGACAAAATTGTATCCAATACATTATCTTTATATATATAATTCTTCTGTACATGTGTAGTGACTGAACTACTAAAATTTCAGATCGATATTGATAAATTTTTTTGATGAAAATGGTAGATTCAAGCAGAATAAATATTAATTCACAAAAAATAAGCAAAAATTGACAGGCATACGCCACACGGATTTGGTAGAGTCCTAGGTAAACATAAACATGAAGGAGGTAATAATTTAGACAATAAGTTTTCAGTATGGTATAAAAGTACTACATCATAGAGGTAAAATACTTTTTTTCTTTACGTGGCTTTGTACAGGTATAGGTAGTAGGTACATTACTACCTACCTTTTTTTGTATTCATGATAGGCAAACTTTTAATCAAGTGGTCGACGATGGAGCAAGCTTGCCTAGATTATACTTGTCTAAGTCGTTTGTCGATCTCGTCGAGATTTAATTGCCAAACAAAATACAAACCAAAAGTTGAAATAATTGCTTTAACATAAGTTATTACTTTACGAATACGACTAATTCTTAGAGGCTCAAAAGTGTGCATAGCGTCTTAATGAGATAAATATAATGAGTTCAGTGAGACCATTATGGATTTTTTCAATGAGCTCATTTTTTTTTTCCAACTAAATAAGCAGAAGTAAATGTCTACCTTATCTACACACTTTTCTGAACTTTTTGTTTATGCTTATAACTTATAAAAGAACACTTAAAAATATCGGTTAAGAGCAGTTGAAATACTTTCCAGAACCAAAGTAGAAGATATAATAAAGAAAGTAAGACAGTTGAAATGAAGATGGACAGGTCACATGACGAGAGATAGTAAGTTAATATGGACAAAAATTATAACAGAGTGGCAACCACGCGATGGCAAAAGGAAAAGGGGAAGGCAGGCAAAGAGATGGATAGTTGACATAAGAAAAATCGGAGGCGCTACCTAAGCTAGAGACAGGAAGGAGTGAATACGTTGGAAGAGGCCTATGTGTCACAGGACACGCTGATCACCAAACCAGAAAACCAGATGTGTTAGATTTAAGTTTTTTAATACTATTAGATTATAGTTATGTTTAGATCTTCAGCAATAAAGTCTTAATTAAAAAAAATATATACTTATAAAATAAAATACATACCAACACTAGCTGCACAACAAACTTTCATCCAACATACCTGCAACAAAGAATATATGATCATTAAAAATATAATTCATAATTCGCTCGAGGCCCATCAGGGAGCTGGCTCCAGACCCCCGAAGCACTTTAATTAATGAGATAAATTACGAGATTTGAACAGGATTAGTTAATTTCGCAATTCCAAAGTCAAAAAGCGTATAATCAACGTCCGAATTGAAGATCTGAAGAGATTTGATAAATGACTAATAACATCTACTAAGAGCTTTGGAGTTTCAAAGTAGCTGATTTTTTAAATATAAAATTCTTGTTTTTATTTTATTTATGACAATAAGCGACGATGCGGTCGACGGTGGGACATGCTTGCCTAGAAGGTACCTGTTCACTCTTGACTTGAATAGGCCCAAGTTATACTTATCGAGAAACAAGAACGAAGGCAGGGTACTCCACTCCTTTGCAGTTCGCATTATAAAAGTAGAGGCAAAACGCTTGATTCTAATCTGAGGAATATCCACCATAAAGGGATGTCTTGTTTTAGTACGCCTTGTTGTCCCATGATGGAAGGGAGCTGGAGGAATTTAATGAGTTTTATTAGAAAGTAAGTGCACTCACTTACACATTTCAATTCCAATAAAACGGGTAATATGTATTTCCCGAAAGGTACAATCAGAGTGTGTTCAAAAGTAAAGTGAATAGGAATTTACTGAGCAAGCGTGCTTCACCTTAGACTACATCGTCACTTTCCATCAGGAGTGATTGTAGACAAAAGTTTGCTTAGTCAGTAATAAAACAAAACAAAAAAACAAACAAACGCATTCACACTCACATCACCATACTAAGTTCAAAGACTTGTATTGTGGGTGCCCGAAACATTGACATCACACACACATTACACCCAGAACCAGAAGCACAAATATCTCTTGGAAAGGAATTTGTGCTCCTGCCGGGAATCGAACCCAGGACCCACGGCGCAGAGGGCAGACACCTGTCCACTGTGCCAACTGGGTCGTATAAAAAATGTATAGCACATGTGTATATATGCAAATAATAACTCACAGATATTTCATCGAGCGACATAAAATTTGTCCCGGATTTCATAACTAAATACTTACATATTTTTCTTAATAATCACTTCTAGTTATAAATCCCGAAAAGTTAAGTTTAACTTCAGTTTAAAAAGTTAAAGCTAAAAATTGCGGCTAACGCCGGGACTGCTGAAGGATACTGCAATTAGGGCATTTCCAGTGGTTAAAGTTTTAAACACTAAGAAAACCGCTATTACACCGGTGCTTTTAAATTGAGCAACGAAAATATAACAAGAATTCAAATCGGGTTCGATTCCCGGCAGGAACACAAGATTTCTCACGAAGGAAATTTGTGTAGTTGAGATTGTGTGAGTGATGTGAATATTTCCGGCACCCACAACACAAGTCATCGAACGTAGTGCGGGGCTGTGAGTGTGAAAGTGTTTATGTTTATAATCACAGCAGTCAAACGCGATGGTGTAATTAACTGGAAAAGCACCAAAAGTAAGTGATCATATTGAGTTTGGACATAAAATGGCACTAACTCTAATTGTTAGCTACACCGTTTAACCAATTAGGTGCTTTCAACACTAACCACATTTAACCACAGTCTAGGGCAAGCGCAATACCAATTACTGGTTAGTTTGTACACACAACTTTATTATTTCTTTCACAGAAAAATTTTCGTGTTTCTCAGCTAATAGGTTTTCAGTTTTCCATTTCTAACAATTTATTACACAGCATTATCTATAAACGAGCTATTCTTGTATATATATGTGTAATCAGGATCTCGGAAAACGGCTCCAACGATTTTCATGAAAGTTACAGATTAGGGGTTTTTCGGCCCAAGGAATCGATTTATCAACGTTCCAGGTCCGAGAAATGCTCGGTTCCCAAACTGCATTTGAAAAATCAGAATAAGAGATTAAAAAACTATCAGCGCCATCTATTACGCCATGACCGATGTAAAAAACTGTTTCTACTCGACACTAGATGGAGCTTTCTAAGGCTACACATTCTACAAAAAACAGAAAACCGAGCAAAGCTCGGTCATCCGGATATTGACTTTTAAGCGCACTGTAGTCTATAGTGGGAATACAGATATACTAATATTATAAATCCGTAAGTTTGTGTGTAAGTGTGTATGTTTGCTCCCTCTTCACGCTGTATCGGCTGAATGGATTTGGATGAAATTTGTAATGTACATAGCTTATATCTAGGATTAACACACAGGCTCCTTTACATTGATAAACGCGGGCAGAGCTGCGGGGCACGGCTAGTCCTACTAATAGGTATTAGAAATCCGAAAGTTTATGTGTAAGAATGTTCGTTTTCTCTTCACGCTTAAACTGCTGAACGGATTTGGATGAAATTTAAGATGTAGATAGCTTATACCTAGGATTAACACAAAGACAATTTTTTTACTTGTTAGTAGCGGTTGAAGCTGCGGGGCATCGCTAGTTGTTATTAATGATTGTCGCGAGTGAATAGGTATCTTCTTAAGCGTGCTCCATCACTACCATCGCTTATCATCGGGTGAGATACGTTTGTCCATACTGAAAAAAAGTTGTTAATATTGGTAACATCGTAATGAAATTTATGTTGATATGACATATTTTTATGCTCGCCTGAGAGCCAGTCACTCATACTAGGCTTAGGCATAGCGTGTTTCCATTATCACTTACCTACGAGTGATAAAGTTGTGAAACGCTATTCTGTCAGAATGCTTTATGCCCCAATATCGCCCCATGCTCCATGCCCCATTCGTCATGTCCACCACCCATATACAAGGTTATATGGGACGCTATGGACATGAAGAACGTCGTCGTTTTTTTTGCAAGTGTCACAGACTTGCTTCATAATCTATCATCGTTATGATGGTCCAACCAGTCATACAAACGAATGACACTTGTAGAGCTTTTTTCTTCCATCGAGTGACACTGTTACTGAATCCATTCTTCCAGGAGGATTCAGTGTGACCCGTTGGGAATTAATTACTGAACCAGTAACAGTGGAACTGGTTCAGAACCCATTTGTTTTACTACATCAAAAAATTCTAATAACTTGTAGTTTTTTAGATCGTTCGTTCGGTTATTATGTTATAACCAAACGAACGATCTAAAAAACGATTCATTAAAAAAATAATATTACCTGACTGCCAAGGCAGGGTTTTGTTTTTCGCGCGTATCTTGTATTTATGTAAGTATGTAGATGTGTAAATTTATTTATTACTTCGTATCTCGTATCGGCTGGATGGACTTCGACAAAGTTAAAGTATCTTTATATTCGTCTTAAAAACCAAGTGCCATTAAAACGGTGTTTAAAAAAATTGAGGATTTTTGGCGCAAAATATTAATACGTTAATAAAACAATTACCAAACCTATCGAGAAGGGTATCAAAATATAAGAAACTAAAAGGAGATTACATAAAAAGAAAGTTTTCATTTTTCGCAGTCGAGTTTTTTTTATTTGTAGTTATATTGTCTTGTTGTCCTCATTGGTGAGCTTCTAACAAAACCGCGTTCAGGTAATATTTGAAACTTTCAGACCGTAGATAAATTCAGAGAGTTTCCGGTGGACATGCAAACTCCAAAGTTCCCCGCTTCGCCGAGTAGTGGTTTGAAGTTACAAAAACAACTTGTGAATACGAACTCGCTTTGAAAATTGGAATAAACGTTCTGCTGAAAGACGAATCGAGAAGTTCTGGGTAAAATGTATTTATATCTTGATCTTACTTAGAGTCGGTCTAACAGAATATGAATATAAACGCTTTCACACTCACAGCCCCACACTAAGTTCGATGACTTGTGTCGTGGATGCCGGAAACATTCACATCACACACACAATCACAACCAGAACCAGAAACACATATTTTCTATGGGGAGAAAACTTGTGTTTCCGCCGGAAATCGAACCCGATATCCCTGCTTAGAAGGCGTACGCCACCCAACTAAGCCAACGGGCAGTTCTCAATAAGTTAGTCATTATAATGTTATTTATTTATAAAATAAATGAAGGTGTGATAAATGAAGAACCGCTCGACCGATTTTGTGGAAACTTCACATAAACCATCTACTAAATAGTCCAAACAAAGCCTAAAAATATGGTTTGGATAGGTGAGCTCGTTCTTGAGTTATAAAATAACAACGAAAAGTGGCATTGATTTTTATATATATATAGATTAATAGCGACTAATGATCTGTAGTCTACAGCGATGTAGTTAATGTATTGTAATTAGACCTACGACACATAAAGGAGCTCTTTTCTTACCCTTCAGTGTCGACACAGTAAGACATGCAGTAGATCTATTCTGGCCGTCAAACTACGATTGTTCAAATTGATGCGACATCGATACGACATTCTATTGGTTGACATTTCAGTTGATTCGATGGTTCATAAGAAAAGGAAATCGTTCGTTTTCGACGTCAATGTAAAGATAATATAATCTATGCCCGCAATAGACCCCCAGATTATATCATAACTGGCTGACCCGGCAAACGTTGTTTTGCCATATACATTATTTCTAGGAAATATTTTTAGTTGGGATGGATTTTTAGTTCCATAAAAAAATAAGGGTTGATTGTAGAAGGGTGAAAATTAAGGGTTGTATGTATTTTTCAATTCTGAATCATAAAAAAATAAAACAAATATTTTTGTCCAAACATTAAAAAAAAATGTTAAGCGTGAACAACCGTTATCACTAAGGGGTATGAAAAATAGGTAGTAGCCGATTCTCAGACCTACTGAATATGCATATAAAATTTGGTAAAAATCAGTAAAGCCGTTTCGGAGGAGTAAGGTAACTAACATTGTGACACGAGAATTGTATATCTAAGATTATAGCGTATGCTGTGGCTGCTATTGTAACCCGACTAGAGCGAGGCAAAAGGTTTTCCATTTTAGCTGCGTTATTAAATAGAGATAATAGAATATACTCATCTTTTACAATGATACATCTCATCGCTGCGTCAATAAGAGCGTACAGCGGTATTGCACCAATTAGAGCGCGTCCTAACTGGCCGCTCGTTGAGATGCGCGCGCGCGCCGTTACCAGCCTTTTTGCTAAGATTATGGGGCTGATTTATTGAGTGATATTAAATATTATGGCTGGATGTAATATAAGGATGAGCGGGACAAAGAACAGAGAATTTAACAGGTAGGAAAGAGATGTAAAGCTTTTGACAAAATAGTCCTTATATCGAAGCCAGAGCTCAACTAGCTGCTAAGAAGCTGGGTCAGGCAGTACTCACACCGGCGCAGCTTCTAATTTTATATAAAGCCGATCGTGTATGGAGTACTGCGGCCACCTTTGGGATGGATCCGTTAAGTTCCAGCTAGAAGCTATTGAGTCTATTGACCGGCGAGCCAAAAGACTCATTGGCGATAGTAAACTAGTAGAGTCAAAACTGCAAAGTCTTGGTCACCGACGTAAGGTAGCAAGCCTATCGGTATTATATCGCTTACATATTGGAGAGTATGCTCAGGAATTACATGATATAATTCCTCCATGCCCTTTTTACCATCAAACAACAAGACAAACTGTCAAACGTCATCCATTTATGGTTGACATACCTCCAGTTCGCTCGAAGCGTTTTGCTTCTACGTTCATCATCCGTACAGCGAAGGAGTGGAACTCATTGCCTGCGTCTTTGTTCCCTGAACGGTATAATCTGGGTGTCTTCAAGTCAGAGTGTATAGGTACCTTCTAGGCAAGCATGTTCCATCTTTGGCCGCATCGTCACTTTCCATCAGGTGAGATAGCGGTCAAATGCTTGCCTATCTAGTATAAAAAAAAGACCGTCGTCAAATTCGTAATAAGCCTGTTTTGTTTAGTCATCATAGACCGGGCATCGATTTTATCTTTACATCGAACGATTTTGTTTCGTTATGAACTATTGTATCGACTGAACTTTCAACAGATCGACTGTCGTATCGACGTCTAGTCGATTCGAACAATCGTAGTTAGACGACCAGGGGGTCTATTCCGGGCGTCACATCGACGTCGAAATCGAACGATTTTCTTTTGTTATGAACATCGAATCAACTGAAATTTCAACCAATCGACTGTCGTATCGACGTCGCATCAATTCGAACAATCGTATTTTGACGACCAGAATATTCCTAAGGTTACAGTACCAATGTCAGAGAGAAACTACAAATCATTGATAAAGATTTTAGTATTTATTAACCGACTTCAACAAAAGGAGGGGATTCTAAGTTCGCTGCATTTTTTTTAATAAAAATAATCGAATTTAAATCTATATCTGGAGTGATTTGTTTATTCATTTTTTATATCTATTTTAAATATTGTAGGGCATGATTTGTTTATATTAAATATTATTTTATCAGATTTTACTGACTTGACAATTATTTACCTACTTTATAATTATGATGTTCTAATTTTAATTATATAAATCATATTTTTATTATTATAAAATAAGAGAAGTAAAAATTACAAATCTTGGGTTCGATTCCAGGCAGGAGCACCAGTTTCCTCCACAAGGGAAATTTGTGCTTCTGGCTCTAAAGATGATTGTGTGTCATGTAAAGAACAATGGCGAACTCCCATACATCATTTTAGTTGAAGTAAAATAGCATCGTATATAGATAAAAAAATATCTAACGTAAGGTCGGTTGCCTTCTGAGCTTAATTTTAAAAGAATTGTCGTTTTAGAAGGCCTAGTTATTAAGATATTAAACAAAACATATTTGTAGGTTATGGCTCAGCACACTTTGCCGATCTCTTTTTGAATACGCCAACAGTTCTGACAGTCGTGAATTCGTGATAAAAGCCCATTCCAAAGAGCCACCACTACGTTTAAACTTGAAATATATTATTACTTGACACTGGCTAAATGCACAAGATTGCGAAGCTATTATTAAAAGATGAAAGAAAAAAAAAAACAAACGTCAAAAGTGAAAACGTCATTCATACGACAGTTTGGTATTGCCATGACAATTACTTTTTCCCCTTAAATGTCGATGACTGCAATAGCAACCGCAGCTATTTTTAGAAAACCTGTGAATGACAGACGGATTCTAGACAGCTGATGGTTCATACATAAGTTACCATAGTATTTTTTGTTTTATGGATACATCATAAGCATTAGCATTATGGCTTAGGAATATAGAGATGCACTAGGGTAAGGCAATGTACATGGTAACATCTTATTAAATAACCACAGCATAGACAAAAACAGAAAAATGAAAAATGGTTGAAAGTAATCGTTTTGTTTCTTTTAATGTGTATTTTTTTACCTGGCTTCGTCTGCCTTTTCTGTTGTTTTAGTAAATCTTTGTAATTTATTTGAGTGAATATCGTTAATTTCACATTTAAATACGATCAAACATAGGCCAACTAAAATTTCGCCATTGTTCTTTTTCCTTTTTACGACACAAGTCTGAACTTAAGTGTAAGGCTGTTAGCGTAAATGCGTTAAAAACAGAAAATGTGATACATTTTAAAATTGTCATATCATCATCATCGAAGCAGCAGTTCGATTCCCGGTAGGGGCAGAATTTACCTCCACAAAGAAAATTCGTGTTTCTGCCTTTGGAAGTGATTGTGTTATGTAATTTTTCTAGTAAGTACTTACGATATACGTCTTAGAATTTAGTGTGGGGTTAAAAGCGTTAAAAAATATAAATATCACTTTTAAAAGGTTCATTTGTCAATATTCATATTTAAATCAACGTTTAACATTCACGATACTATTTGTAGGTACATACATGTTATAAAAAAAATTGAATCAACAAAGAAATTAGCAATTTGAACGGTGGTCGCGTTCCGACTTAATTAACTAAGTAATTTTGCGTACACCGCAGCTCGTGCGATAAAAGATAAGGTACGGCCACAATGTAGGCGACAAGCTTTTAAACAAAGCTTGAATTAGGTTTTTAAGCTACCATGGTCACTTTCACTATAAATGTTTGTTTCATATCCCGGAATTGAAACAAACATTTAAAGCTCGAATTATCTCTCACTAATATTTCCTATGTTTTAGCGATCTGTAAGTCTACAAAGTTAACTTGTTTTAAATATTATGCACAGCATATGCTGAATTTACCCCTGTTGCCCAATTTTAGAATTTGACCCCATGTATGCACATGAATTTTGAAATGTTGTATGTATTTTTCTTCTTTTTTTTATTGTTTTTGTACTTATGGAGAATAAATTTATTTTTGATTTTGATTTAAATTTTGTATTGGCAATATATTGACTACAATATACAATATCACCTTTCTATATTTTTATTGATAAAATACCACAAAACTGGTAGCTTCAGTACTGCGCTGTTCAATATCTTTGCTTATACGTAATGTTAATAAACGGAACCTAATAAATTGGCCAGATATTTTTATTTTAGCTAACTATTCTAGAGTAACAAGTCTATCTTTACCACGCAACAATTATCTTTTCTGAGATAATGTACGAAAACAATGAGAAACTAATACTTTGGCCTACGCGCATTGTAGTGTTGTATAGATAGTGGACTACGAGCTACTAAAACCAATGCAATCTAGGAACAAAACTGCGTAATATTTCCAAACAGTACCTACGGTGAATATAATTATAATTACACATTATGTGAATAGCTACCTTCTAGGCGAGCATATTACATCTTCGGCCACATCGTGGCTTTTCTTTAGGTGATATTGTGGTCAAATGCTTGCCTAACGGGCATAAAAAATAACCACAGATTTCAAATCGAAACATAAGAACGCCTTCAACTCTTTAGTATTTTAAGAGATCGATAACGTTACAATTACACAATTCATAAAACATAATAAACACGAGCCCACATCAATATCGCACACCTAAAAACATGTCAGACAGCTGCACGCATTCCTAACAGCGCGGCCGCGGCGATGAAAACAGCTGACAACGTTATCGCGATCCGCTCGCAGTCGCGCCCCACCCTTGCCAGTAAAAACGCGCGCATCGGAGCGTGTAGAGCTCTCGCGTTTCTCCACACCGCATACTTGTATATGACACACATGTTGTATCATTTCTTCACGGTGAATAGACGAACTGGTCTCCATTTACAGATGTTTATCTTTTTAGTGCGTTATCATCATTTCACTTGTTTTATCGTGTTTTGATTTCTTATATGGGGAAAAAAATATAAATTGTTTCGATCATTAATTCATTAATATTAAAATGAAACGTTTGTTTTTATTTCATTTCAAAATTGGACTTGAATTGACGTTGAATTTGAATTGTCAGAAGCTCTAAGGTAGGTTTCTGACTTCTACCCTTAGGTATATTTTTTAAAATTTTATTTATATAGATACTAGTTGTAAAGTTACAACAGCAAGATCTTCGTTTAATGGTAGGCCTCATAACAGCTTACTGTAACCTACACAAGATAAGTGTCACATGTAGCCCTCTGTGTAGGGGATGCATGGAGAAAAACGAAACCGTAGAACACGTAATAGCTCAGTGTGCCGTCACTGAAGAAATTAGAGCACTGGAATGCTAGAGCAACATTACACAAAACCGAAAGACACTCAACAATCAAATGCGACAGCTTCACCACTGGATCAGTTACGCCAGCACCCCAAAACCTCACTGGGTTTTTGTGGTTGGGGGAAATGCACAATCCACCCCTAGCGGGACGTCACTGCAGGCCTAACCGCCCCTACATTAAATAAGAATAAAATATACTAGTTATTCCCTATTTTATAATAAAATGCTATAAACATAACACAATTACATCAGAATCAGAAGGACAACATATTATTATACACTTTTTTTATTCAATTTGCACTACTGTTACTTAAACACATTTGAGTTTTTATTAACTCAGGACTCTGCAGGCGATCTTGACGTGGGAGTCTTGGCATAGGACTATGACAATATGTACCCAATCATGGTTTAATTTTATAAGTAAAACGAAGGCTTTGTTTTCTTACCAAAAAATCGAAATTGAATTCTGAAAATACAGCTATATTCGAACGAAGAAATTACTAGCACTTAGCACTTTTAAACTTGATAAGCGCGATCTAAGCCGCTGGGCGTGGCTAGTAAAGAATATATTATAATATAATTTTAATTGAGACTAACAAAATTCCAAGTCGCAAATACCCAACACAAACTTAACAGTCCAATACCTTGTTCAAATATTATTTTCCGACGCCACGCGATTAAAACACGCAAACGTGTTGTTGCATACAAATTGTTCCTTCTTAACCCTATTAAACGTAACAAATAAACCATTTTTTTATTTCTAAACTCACCCTGCGTGCCCTGTTACCTGCCCGCAGCAAGAACTCGTAGACGCTGCACAAAATACAGTTCCAAGTGGCTGAGTTCTGGGTCCGGTTTGCCATCGAAACGTTAAGAAGAAGATTTTAAATCAGATACTGATTTCCTTTTAACCGACTTCGAAAAAAGGAGGAGGTTCGCAATTCGACTGTATTTTTTTTATGTGTATTTACATCAGAGCTTTTTTCTAGGTAAACAGATTTTGATGATTATTTCTTTATTTGTAAGATGGTGCTTCCTATGTGGTCCTTAAATTTGATCAAAATCTGACCAGTAGACCAAAAGCGGTAAAGTCGGTTTTTTTAAGCTATGACTTCGTTTAAATTATTTGCCGACGTGATTGGTCCAGTGGGCAAATCTCTGCCTTTACGATATGAGGCCTGGGGTGCGGTATCTGGCAGGATTATATTTTTCCTTCTCAAGGGAAATTTATGCTTCTGGTTCTTGGTATCTGTGTGTGATATGTAAGTAGTTGCGGGACCCACGATACAGGTCTTTCAACGATTTATGCCACATTCATCCCAAATTTTCGGCCCTCGCCATTAAAAAGTATTCATTCGTCCCGCACGATAATATTTGTGCATATTCGTCCCGCATACCAAAATTATTGTAAGTACAGTTAGCGTCAAAAACATAGTGCCGGGCGGTGAGTGTGAATGCGTTCGTTTGTCTTATGATAATCCGGAAATCCAGACCTACAAAAGCAATTTTGTACAAGCATATAGCACACCAAGATTGAACATCGTACAGAAATAGCATTACCCTTAAAGCAGTCCAATATTTCATTATCAAATAGTCCAATCTACTATGCGTATGCAAATATCGTGATTTCCATACATTTACTGAGATTCTCACTTTCACGAACCATAATTACTACAACGCAATATGCTTACGTAGGCCCGTATCAAGATTAATGAAATATCTTGCGTGGCAACAAATGCCCCTCATTCCACCCTTATAGAACTACTGTTGTTTGAATAGCTTTATACTAAAGAAGGGGAAACTATGGCTCATTTATTATCATGCTCAGCAAGCCATAGTTCTTGCACACTAGAAGACCTGTACGAAGCTAGGCCGAATGCTGTTTGTGTCGCCGAGTATTGGACAAAAAAGGTGTTAGTGTTGCCATCGACACGTTAAGAAGAAGAATGAAGGGGAAAGGGTAGACTGCCAAGAATGTCTTGAAACGTAGTGTTGTTATTGTTTTTTTTTTCCTTTTTGGCAAACATACACTATTTTACCTAATGGAAAGTGATGATGCGGCCTAAGATGTCACGTCTTTCATCATACCAAGATTGATCATCGTACAGAAAATAACATTTCCTGTAAAATAGTCCAATATGATTCGACCACCATCTCACCTTTTTTTTATCCCCGATAGGCAAGCATTTGACCACAATCTCACCTGATAAAAAGTGATGATGCGGCCGAAGATGTAGCATGCTTACCTAATAAAAGTGATCACCTGATAAAAAGTGAAGATGCGAGCGAAGATGTTATATCTGCAATTTCGAGCATTTACGATGCTCTTCTTCAAGATGAACGCCGCGAAATCGGGACGAAGACTACTCTTATATAATATAACATTTTATATAATATAACAATAAACATAACACAATTACATCAGAATCAGAAGGACAACATATTACTATACTCTTTTTTTTATTCAATTTGCACTACTGTTACTAAAACACATTTGAGTTTTTTATTAACTCAGGACTCTGCAGGCGATCTTGACGTGGGAGTCTTGGCAAAGGACTAAGACAATATTTACCCAATCATGGTTTAATTTTATAAGGACAACGAAGGCTTCGTTTTCTTAACAAATAATCGAAATTGAATTCTGAAAATACAGCTATATTCGAACGAAGAAATTATCTTAGAGTTGGACGCTAGAAAGGTTCCTTGGAATCGTGTTTTAGATCTGAATGTATATTTGCTTAATAGAGATAAAACTTTGAGGTTGATGATGATTGCTTGATTTTTGTTTGTTGGTGAAGTATAACATATAAAAAAAAATTTACGTAAGCTTCATCTATTTTTGAGATAGACAAGTATAGAAAAAACTTGACTGTGGTAACAGCGACTTTGGTGGCCTACCAAATTGATATTTATCAGCATTTGTTAAAAAAGCAACGGTTTCGTATTTTATACTTGCTAATCTTTACCAATATGGATAGAAAAAAATTAAATTTGCCCCCCAACGTGTTTAGGTGCCCCTTTAATATTTTCACTTATACCATTTTAATTGCCATTTTTTGCCTTGGGCCACAGTTTTACATACACTCCGAGAGTTGGAAGTTGTATAGTAGTAACTTTAGTGGTATGTAAGTAGTATTTAAGTTACATATCAGTATTTAATTTGTCTATACTGCATGCGTTGTATTCTTTGTGATCGCTACCTACAGCAAAATATTTATTATTTAGTAAGAAATTTCTTAATGTGATAAGGTTGCCCATTGTACAAAAAATACTATTATTTTTTGTACAATGGGCGACCTTATCACAGTTATCACCTTTAATTACTTATTGGTTTTCAATAAAGAAATATTTGGCCTCGATTCTGATGTACACTCACTAAATTAAATTTAAACTATCCCTGTCTCTTACAAAATAGAAACACAAGACAGAGATAGCATACATTTTAAAGCTGTCAAGCTAGTTTATCATTTAAAATATTAACAGCAGAAAGGCGCGTGTTTTTAGTCAACACCAATAACATACTCGACTAAGGTTGCATAGACATCTAAGTTCTGACTAACTTGAAAGCACAGCAGTATGCTATCTCTGTCTTGTGTTCCTATTTTGTAAAAGACAGAAATAGTTTAAATTTAATTAAGTGTGTGACATCAGAATCGAGGCCATTGTATTGTATTATTGAAAATGTAAAAATGTGGCCAGGAGAGACCTCGCTTCGTTCGGTCATCATCAATAACTTTCAAGATAGTTTCTATACGTGCATCAATGTATTGCAATCACCAATTCGTGGCAAAAGCTTTGCATTAAGCCCGGTATAATCACCTGTTGAATACACAAATAACGAGGGTTGTGAATGGCAAGCTTCAGTGGCTTTCGAAGGTCGCTCGATAGAACTGTTGATATGATGGCATATCGTTCGGAGCTTAGGCTAAGTGGTTGTAGTGAAATTTATTAAACATGAAAGCTTTCACACTTACAGCCCACACTTAGTTAGATGACTCTTGTCGTGGGTGGCGGAAACGTTCACATCACGAACACAATCAGAAACAAATTTTCCTTGGGGAGATTCCCGCTGGGAATCAAACCTGATAACCTCCTGCTTACGCGAACCCGCACCCAACTTAGCTAAATAGCAGTTCAATTATATATCAGGTATATAATTATGTATCAGATTATATTTCAATAGATAACATACATGTCATTTGGTTAAATATGTATTTATACAAATTTCTTCTTTCTTTCTTCTTCTTTTTTCTCCTTAAGGGAAATTTGTATTTCTGGTGTGTAATATAAATGTTTCCGCACTTACGACACAAATCAAATTTAGTGTGGGGCTGTGAGAGTGAGCATTTATGTTAATCTATTTTTTTATGAATGAGAAGGTTTTATAGTACGCATTAGTGGAAAGTTAATTCGCAATATGTTCGCAATTGTAATGACATAAGCGATTTATCATTCATCCCAGAATAGCCGGGAACAGATGGTATGACCTCAATCAATTAACTGATAGTCCAGCGGTCATTAGTCGAGTGTTAGTCGGTCGTTACACGGTCCAGTAGAAGACGTTAGTTCCCTTTCGACTGTTCACACAGAACTTTAACTAAAGCGTAATTAAAGTGATCGAGTAATTTGCAAAGAAAGCTTATTATAAAACGATTGACTACATTAATGACAAAGATGCATGGAGGCAAACTGCACAAGCGCTTTCAAGCGAGTACATAATTGACATAAACCTAGATTAATATAATTATGATTTAGTCTTTAGAATTAATAAAAAAACATGAATGAAATAAAAATGAGCCGCCGAGTTTCTTGCCAGATTGTAATTTTGCGAATCTAGCAGTGGAGTCATTAAGTTTCATGAGTGGGCCCATGTAAATAAACGAATTAGATTTTGATTTTGCAATAAAACGGAGTATGAAGGGTTCTTTGGGTTTTTTTTTTTATACCTATTTTTTAACAGTTACGTTTGACCACTATCTGATAATGATGCCTCTAATGCATTGAACTGCTTGTTGGCTTAGTTAGTTGGCGTTACCCTTCTAATCAGGGGTATCGGGTTCGAATCCAGGCGGGAACACAAGGAAAATTTGTTTCTGGTTGTGGTTGTGATTGCGTGTGTGATAACGAAAACATTCTCTTCCGGCACCCATGACACAGAACATCGAGCTTACAGGCTTATTCATAAAATTGTCGCTAAGCAATCCTTAGCCACCTCTTAGTTAAGCAGCTCTTAAGGTCATAATCAATGATTAACTTTTTTTCACTCATAAACATTAGATAGGCGCTGCTTCGTTGAGAAACGCACGAAAATAATCGAAATTTACACGATCGCCAAAAATTAAAACCAAAATAGTCGACTAAAAGTGAAATTATACGAATACAGCTGTCAAAAATGTGTTTTTTTTTTTTTTATTTGTGACAGGCTAGTGTTTGACCTCTATCTCACCTGATGGTAAGTGACGATGTGATCGAAGCTGGTGAACACACTAGACCTGGAATACGCAGGCTCTCAAGGAAGAACTGCCGGAACACCGTATTTGGCTTGGCGGCAGACTTTCAACTTGATGGTGGTAAGCTACTTTGGTAGCAAGCCAGGCGAGCAACTCACAAAATGCTCTACCACCTCTCAAATGTCACCTGATTAGCACCACCCGGGGACCACGTGTAGGGAGCCAGACTTAAGGGGTATCCTCCTACGGACGTGGGTGACTCAGCCCCCATCTTATTAATCTGTTGAAATGAAAATGCAAGACAGGTGACATTCATCGGTTGACGAAGTAAACAATTTGGCGCCTTACGTAAAAAGTTTCGACACATTTATTATTGAAAGATATAAGTCCCGCCATCTTGCCTCTTAGAATTAGAGTTAGAAGCAGTCAGTCGGAAAATGTATGCATCTGCTAGCTCTTTAAGAAGAATCCGGAACTTTCTTCCTACGGCAACTAAAGTTACGCTAGCACAATCTCTCCTTCTTCCTATTCTTGACTATGCTGATGCCTGTTATATAGATCTTACGGAGGACTAGCTAAACAAACTTGAGCGACTTCAAAATTTCTCTATCAGGTTTATATTTGGCTTGCGCAAATATGACCACATTTCCGAATTTCGCTCCAAGCTCAAGTGGCTTCCCATTCGCGCTCGAAGGAATACTCACATTCTATCTCTCCTTTTCAATATTCTCTTCAACCCTTCCTCTCCTCGTTACCTCCAGGAAGGTTTTAAGTTTTTTAACCTCTCTAACTCGTTAGGGTTGAGGTCGTCGGAGAACCTCAAGCTCAAAATGCCACCACACACCACCTCGTTCTATGGCAACTCATTCACTGTCGAAGCCGTTCGACTGTGGAATGCGCTTCCCATGGAAATAAAGCGAGCTCAGTCGCTGCCCATATTTAAGGAACAAGTTAAAGCTCACTATCTCGCTGAAAATAATTAAATTATGTTGTAATCTGTCCCATTAAATCCATTCTTTATTCATGATATTGGTATTTATATTTATGTACTTATATTATGTAGTTTACGTATTATATTATAATGTGTAATAATATGTATTTATATTAGGTCATAATTGTACAAAGGTATATATAATAGTGTATTTTAATTGTTATATATCATAATTTATAATTAAGTAGGTATATTATAATATTTTTTTTTTTAATCTTGCATCTTTCTGAATCTTGTTATGTTAAAACACCGACGTCCAACTTTGTTGCGTAATTCCTCTCCATCCAAAGGTTGTCTGGAAGAGATCGCTTTTAGCGATAAGACCGCCTATTGTTACACTTATTTTGTATGTAATTATTTTCTATTATGTTTTGTCACAAATATGGTGTTCAATAAAGAGTTTATCTATCTATCTATCTATTTATCTTAGCAAGTTTTAAACTAGGCAATGGCGGCGTTTAATTTTGACAACTGTTTAAGCATTACTTAACGCTAAATCGCGTTTATGAGTGACATTTTGTTAAACTGTAGCTAAGCAATTGATTAAATAATTAAGAGGAGTTTATAAGTAAGACTGTTAGTGTGCGGCTATGTGTTATACCCTTGCTTAGAAGGCGAATACTCACCAAACTAAGCTAACGAGCAGTTTATATTCCAAAACGTCCATTAAACCCACAAAATAATTAACAACAGAATTAACCTAATAATTATTTAGGTAGACTATTTCCCGGCAGCTTCTCTTCGGTACAGATTCCATGTTAACTTTCGAATTTCATTTTGTACGTAAACAATACTGAAACTTATCCTTTGTGGAATTAAGGCCGGAAACCAGAAAAGTTAGCTTGTTAGCTGATGAAAATAGCTATGTTTACAGCTATCTTTGCAGCTATGTTTACAGGTTACTAGGTTCATATTCTATCAAAGAAAACAAGAACTTCTTTTTTACCGACTTCCCAAAAAAGGAGGAGGTACTCAAGTCGACTTTTTTTTTTGTGTGTAAGAAACCTCTTGGCAGATCATTCCTACCAACGTTTAAGACCAATGTAATTTTTGGTACGGCATTGCAAATTCTGTTTTCCGATTTCACAAACACAATTTCAGCTGAGATAAAATACCAAAATCATGATCCGAATCTATGGTTCTGAAAATTGTGTTCCCAGTAATCCTGTAATTGTACCCTATAATCAATAACCACTATCCCTTACTGCATTTTAATGACAAGTTCCCTACAAAATGTCGCAGCTTTCAACCGTAACTGGTATTCAATGGATAGAGATGAACGTTAGCGATTTGGTGGCCTGCCAAATTGAACTGGCCCCAGCTCTACAATTCGCCAGTACTGCCAGAATGTGACAATAGTACACTAGGCCAGGGATCTGCAACCTTTTGGGTCGGAAGAGTCAAAAATTACAATTTACAAAATTTCGAAGCTTTTAAAGAAGCACAAAAAAAATTGTCGGGGTAGGGGTGCGGTGAAAAGCGAGTACAACACAAGTGGCTGAGAGATATAAATGGTGCCTAATCCTCGTTCATCGATTCAGAACGATTTTTAAATGTTTTATATTTTTTAATAAAATAAATAAACTTTGCGGCTTTTTAGTTCCATAGAACTAAACAGCAGCAGCTTCACATCCAAATGCCGCATGTGGCTCGCGAGCCGCAGGTTTCTGACCCCTGCACTAGGCGATTAACAACTGGTAACAGAACCATTTGATGCCAGGTTACGAGGTTAATCTGATAGTTAGGTATTTCCATTTACTTACATTTTAGTCGACGGTAGATAATAACAAAGCAAATTCTTACGTAACATAACATAACACTAATTCAGTTCAAAACTCGTTAACAACTCGACAAACATCCAACTACCCCCATCCGTCACAAAGCCATAAGGGGTCCGATGACAAAGCTGCCAACAAGCAAAATGACGGATATGTTGCCAAATAACACCACCGTCTTTACCAGTTGGTTAGCCCGTATTCGAGTTTAACCCGCATTTGTGAGTGGGTAGACGCGTTCTGGTTTCACTAACTCACAAATGAAACGTTGAAAGCTGAGGTTTTAATTACAGTTTTACGCTAATTTGATCGGATCAAAGAGCTGCTTTTAAGGTTCAAAGTCGTGTATTTTGGGTAAATAACACAAAGATCAGGTTTATAGAGGGCCTTCAAGGATGAGGTTTTCTTATAAGTCTTGGATGATTAAGGTTATCTAGGGAAGGAATCGATAATTATGGGGTAAATCATAAATATAATTTAGCCGCAAAAGTGTAAAATGGCGTTGTCTAATCATAGAAAGTTAAATAACATGATTTTCGTTTTCGCCTTAATTTCGATACTAGTTCTAATAAAGATTCTACCACTTTATTAAAGTATCACTTCAATAGGACTAGACATGTAGTTATATACGGAACCCTTAAAGTATGAGTCAGACTCGCGCTTGTCCGAATTATTTTGTAACACCTCTATAACAATGAATCACGACAAATAAAACCTTTTTAATAGCAATCTTTTACCTTTTTCGGATCCATTTAAATTGAGATACCTCTTCGCGTCAAATGGAGACATTTCTTTGCCTCATTTATTTTACGATTAGGGCAAAATAATTACAATAATTTATTAATAAGTAACAACAATTACCATTGTAACATAAAGTCTACAACAACACAAATGTTTTAGATTTTGCTTATTCGAAGCAATGCAAACTGAAAGAAAAATTGTAATAGAAAACAAAACATACACTACACTTGTTTCAATATATAACTAAGTTGTTATGCTCAAAAAAAGCTATATAATCTCGTTAGCTCTGTACCATCAAATACAAAACATGTTACTGGTATGTCGTACAAACCAAGTTATGTCATGTTTCGTTGTACATCGCTAAAACTGTCTGAAGTGCGCACTACTCACGTACTATTAAGTACTCTGTGACACTATAACAAACAAACAAACGCATCCACACTCATAGCCCCACACTAAGTTCAAAGACTTGTATCGTGGGTGCCGGAAACACTCACATCACACATTACACCCAGAACCAGAAGCACAAATATCCCTTGGGAAGGAATTTGTGCTCCTGCCGGGAATCAAACCCACGGCGCAGAGGGCGGACACTTGTCCACTGCGCCAACTGGGCATACCTACTATGTATATGTAAGCTTCATGTGTCACAAGCTCTTACTAATTCTGGTCGCCTAGTACTTGCGAACACATTTAAACATGTTCATATGGAGATTTAGAACTAAAAACACGGTATCAAAAACAGCTTTTACACTTAATATATTAGAATTCAATCTCACAATGTGATACTCTAATAGCTTCCTGCTCTCCTGCTACTAGAAAATACTAAAAATAATGCTGCTGTTCTTTAACATAAATTGGTAGCGTAAAAGACCTTTATTACGACGGTGGCTATCCAAAATATTTATAGATCGACGAATCACCAACACAATAATTATATTTTACTTGACTATGACGAACAAACAATGATGAATGGTTCCATATATAACCTTAAAGAAAAAGAGCGTATAAAATGACCCATCCTGTGGCAAAAACGCAACAACACTTTTACTTGAAAATAAAACAATCCAGCGGATAGTGGTTCATGTTTACAAACAATTGAAGTTATTAGTTTATGCACAATAATTATACATCTGCTAATCGCTGATGATAGCTTATAGATTCGAGGATATATCTACTAATAATACTTGGATCAGATATTAAATTAACACTAAGTGGGTTCTTAGAGGCTGTGACTAAAGTTACTTTTTTACAATGCGTTACTTTTTCTTGTTTTGTCCGTAAACTTTGTGCATTAATTATCCAGCGTCTGTCAAGTATTAAAAATTGTATGTTTGTTAATTTCTAGGCCTATTTCTAGTCACTAGTTCCAGTCTAAGTCAAGTAAGAGACATTGTCAAATCATACTCTAGTCAAATGTACTAGAACTTGTTTAAACGCTTTCATACTTACAGCCTCTCACTTAGTTAGATAACTGATGTTGTGGGTGCGGGAAACATTCACATCACACATACACACAATCACAAACAGAACCAAAAACACACATTTACTTTGGGAGGAAACTATTGTTCCTGCCAGGAATCGAACCCGATGCTTCGAAGGCAATTAACAGAATTTTAGAGCGAAAACTAGACGTCTTCAAAATGGTATGATTTGCCTACACTCATGCACGTTCACGAACTATTAACGGTTAATACTCAATATAGGTAATTACTAAATATTCGTAGTTTTTTTTATGCTGTTTTTTTTAAGCATTTGACCACTACCTCACCTAACGTAAAGTGATGATGCGGCCGAAGATGTGACATGCTTGCCTAGAAGAAATTCACTCGAGACTTGAAGACTCCCAGATTATACAGTTCAGGGAACAAAGACGCAGGCAATGAGTTCCACTCCTTCGTGTATAAATAGTTCGTGAACGTGCATGACTGTAGGCAAATCATACCAATTGCCATTACCTATTAGGTAATGACTAATAAACCTTAATGTGGCGAAGGATTGACTCTCTCTCTTTATGAAACATCCACAAAAAAACTACTTTATTACTTCTCTCTGACTGAAAGCTATAAAGCATTCGCAATAAAAACTTCCACAGTGCAAGAGCATTTCTATAAAGTTTATCAATTTAACCCTTATCGCGAGAAAGTTGGATGATTTAAGAAGTTGACCGTTACCACTTCGCATTTCTGTGGTCACGTCGTGTTTTCCCGGGCGAGTTTCCTGCCACGTAGCATAACTGTTATTATCTAAAGACACGTGTTAGCAACAGTTCCCGACGCAAAGAAAATAAAATCATTTGGATTTTACAAGCTTTAATTTGTGTATGTTCGGGTTAAATCTTACAACTGAAATTTAAAGCTAATTTTAGCTAAATTTAAAGATATCCTCATGCGATTGAGATGAAATTTGCATACACGTTTATTTGACATGGTTAGCTAATGTCACTTAGAATACAGAATAAACTATTCTAAGGTGACTTCATTCTAAATTTAATATGGCGGACGGCTCAAGATGGTGGAATAGTTATTTTTTGTACACGATCATGATATGGGTATCAAATTAAAAGGTGAGAAGTAAACGAATATGGCGATAAATAATAATTAAACGCAAGCAAAGCTTAAAAAAAACCGACTTCACCGCTTTATATTCAGAACTTTAATCAGATTAGATGTACTCAACACGCATTATTGACGATATATCAAGAACCACTGATCAGATCTTGATCAAATTTAAATGTGATCAATTGGAAAGCAACATTTTTTTTAGTTTGAAATATGTTGCTTTCCAATTGGTCCCATTTAAATTTGATCAGGATCTGATCAGTAGTTCTTGAAATATCGACAATAACGCGTATTCTGTGGACTACTTTGACGATGTTCTCGTTTTTAACCAACTTAAAAAGTTACCTCATAACTTCTTTGGTTGTGAGACGATTTTGATGATTATTTTTTTATTTGAAAGCTGGTGCTTGATCAAGTTCTGATTTCTAGTTTTTGAGTAATCGTCAATAATGCGTGTTTAATACATTAAATCTGATCAAGGTTTCGAAGATAAAGCGGTGAAGTCGGTATCTTTAATCTCTGCTTGCGTTTAATTATTTAAACTAGACATTGATTGTGAGTTATAACTTTTACAATATAACTAGTGGCTCTGCGAGCTGAAGACCTCACGTATTTTCGAAATGGCTGAAATTTGTTTTCACCGAACTTAGTGTGGGACTGTGAGTGTGATAGCGTTTATGTTATGTTTATAATTCTTTGTAGCACTGAACTGCAATAGGCAAGCGTGACGCTTACCATCAGGCGACTTGCTAATCTTGTCACTCAACAAAATAAAAAAAGACGTGTGGCACTCGGGGACTGCCGCGGTAAAGCTATTGCATAGCATTTTTATCAACTTATGCAATTATAATTATTTATTTACTTTATTTATTCAGTTTTTTTTCCTGCCATCTAGAGGCGAGTTGCTGAACTAAAGAGACAAGCGTGATATTTCAAAAGAGTCATTAAAAGCTGCTATTCATCGATAGATGGCAAAACTAAAAAGTATCACCGCTGTGCTGGTCGGAGTGGGGGGTGTTAGGTTATTTTCGTTACGGAATTTCTGGATTCGGTGTCCACGCTCAAGGCCCGCGATAGAAGCTATGCAATAGCTTAAAAACACACAATTATTCTAATTAATGATATATGCGCGATTTGTATCGTCATACCAATTCGTATTATATTCCGTAACAAAATCCTTACAACGTTTCCCTCTCTCTCATTCCATAAAGCTAAATCAAAATGGGAGAGGGAGTACAGTCCCACACAAAAGAGCAATTAGTTTCAAAACGGAAGTCGCTTGTACAAGCACGAGCAGAAATGCTTCGCCTTTGTTCATCTTACAAGCTTTACGTACCGCCATCCAATTAAATTATCATGATATTTATTTTCTGCTACTGTGTAAGGAAAGCTTAATTACCAAGCCGTTTGAGTTCTTAGTCAATTAATCATAACTAATATTGGCCCATATTATTATGCTTCTAAGTTATCACTCACGGGTTAAATCTACCCAGTTGAAGGATTTCTGTTTCGGGCTTTGAAGATACAGCATAAAAAAAAGGCTCCAAACTCGGCTAGGCATGTATCTTTTCGTGTCATTCTATTTTACAACCGACTTCAAAAGAGGAGGTTCTCAATTCGACTGTATGGTTTTTTTGTATGTAGCTATGTTACGCGATATCTCCGCCAATTATAAATCGATTTTGATGTTTTTTTTTGTTTGGTAGATCATGCTTCAGAGGTGGTCCCATATACGCTTTATCGAAATCGGTCAAGCCTAAACCAAAATATAAGCGGGGAAGCCGGTTTTTTTAAGCTTTGCTTGCGTTTATTTATTATGCCACATAACATCAGGTCAAATGATTTCATAACAAATTAAAAAATATGCGACCATTTGACCAGTAACCTGATGGAAGGCCACGATGCAGTTGAAGATGTATACACACAAACACACTCACAGCTATAAAATAAGTTCATGACTTGTGTATAGGGTACCGGAAATATTTATTTATTTAATACTTTTGCACAAAATAATAGTACAAGGAGGACTTAATGCTAGAATAGCATTTTCTGCCAGTCATCCTGGAGGTGCAGAGAAAAGGGTGGCGGTGCAGTAAATATATTTGAAAAATAAAAGGATAATAAATTTATAAATATAGGAATACATGTAAATAATATACATAATGATAGTAAAAATATTTATAAATGTATTGTTAAATACTATATAACAATAAAGTTACACAAATACTAATATATAAATATATAATATAATATGTAAACATAAAAAGTACTTCGATGATATGTAATTGCTACTGCAAGGTCAATTGAGGCAACTGTAAACCTTTTTAATAAAATAAGCTCGAGTTTTTGTTTCAAAAGCTTCTTTGGAGTTACAATTCTTTACATCCAAAGGTAGACTATTCCACAGCCTTCACCCACACACACAAGCACAACCAAAACCAGAAACACAAATTTTCCTCTTATCTATTTTTTATCATGCTTGCTTAGAAGATACCTATTTTAATCTATATTTGAAGATACCCAGATTCTAACTTTTGGTTCCTACTTCTAGTATTGATAGACACAATGTGTAATCTAAACGCAACACAGGGTATCCAGTCGATCGAATTAGAACGTCTGACAGGCTAGGTCGTTCCGAGCTGTGGTTTTAGGATTTAGAGAATGCTTCAGTGTGAATCTGTTTTGTTTGGAAGTTCGATAGCTCTTGTTGTATAATGGTAAATCCAACATTGCACTCTTTTTAACCCCTGACGAAAAAAAGGGAGTTATAACTTTGTAGAGCTAGAGCTGGGGACAGGGTTATGAGGGTACATGTCGCAAACTCGTAATACACATATTGTACATCAAATCCATTTATCAAAATAAAGCTGGTTTTTGGCCGTTTCAATTATTAAAAATATTTGTGCTTCTGGTTCTGGGTGTATTTGTGTGTGTGATGTAATTGTTTCCGGAACCCACGATACAAGTCTTTAAACTTAGTGTGGGTATGTGAGTGTGAATGCGTTTGTTCGTTAATACAAAATGTCACTTCTCTCGTGTGTCTTTGCGACACACCCTTGTTTTATTACTTTTTTTGCATACAAAATTTCATTCTAATTCTACCAAAGTCACTTTATTTCACGTTGTCGATGTCGACAATTGTTTCGGTTTCATTCGGGAGCCTCTTTCAGGATGAGTGCGGAGCGCTCGCCGTCGCGTCCCACCTGGTACTGCGAACAGCAGCAAGAAGAGCTCGGGAGGACGTCATATACATAATATCGTCATGTATAATAATATAACATAGGTAGTCAACTCGCCAGTCTTTATAACAATCTAAATAGAAGTTTTCCAAAATGCATAGTTTCTCAATGCGTGGGGTATATGGCAATAAATAATTGCCATATGGCAAATAATTGCCATATTCCCCACGCATTTTTTTTTTTATTTGTTACAGTCTAGTGTTTGACCACTATCTCACCTGATGGTAAGTGACGATGTGATCGAAGCTGGTAAACATTAATTTAATTTTAGATCAGACGATGTCTACAACAAGCTCTGCAAAATATATTATAAACTGCCCGTTGGCTAAGTTGGGTGCGCCTTTTAAGCTATGGGTTTCGGGTTAGATTACTGGTGAAAGCACAAGTTTTCTCCCCAAGAGAAATTTGTGTGACTGTAATGTGAATGTTTCCGGCACCCACAATACAAGTCATCGGACTAAGTGTGGGGCTGTGAGTGTGAAAGCGTTTAACTATGTTTATGTTATTATCAGAGGGGTAAAACTGAAATCAACTGATCAATTTCTATTTACAGCTACGTATGTAGCCTTATCCTGTATTAAATAATAGGTGATATATATCTATAAACATTATCCCCTGGAGCCAATCATATCAATACCGGAAGTCTGTAAATTGCCATACAAACATTATTTCACACAGGGGAATTGTTACCGCAGATTTAAGGCCCAATTTACACAGTGAGCTGTCCACTTCCGGGACATGTATAGGAATTTTACGGATGAGAAAAAGCAACATGAAAGGAAAAAAGAGTTTTTTCGTAATGGTCAGGAACATCAATGGTTGACATATCTCCAATTCGCTCGAAATGTTTCGCTTCTACGTTTATCATCCGTACAGTGAAGGAGTGGAGCTCATGCCTGCGTCTTTATTACCGGAACGGTACAATCTGGATGTATTGAAGTTTAGAGTGAATACCGTCTAGGCAAGCATGTTCCATCTTTCGCCGCAGCTTCACTTTCCATCAGGTGAGATAGTGGTCAAATGCTTGCCTAACCAGCATAAAAAAATATCTATTCTGCCGTCATAATGAAAAAAGACGTAACTGTCATTTTTGACAAAATTGAGTTATATCCATCACAATGGCATTACTATTTAGTATATGTTATGACTTGTAGCAGATGCGTTTAAATTAAAAGCAAGGTTTAGTAGGATGCGTTTGAATATTTCAAAATAAAAATAAAATGTAGATTCGTCTATTTCATTTGTTGCCCGTGGACCTACCGCGTAGTTCTATTAGCAGTACCAAGGACAATCTTTTTTGTCCGTGTTCAACCAGAAGGACTACGCAGCAATTGCCTGTCGTTCAACTGATAGTAACAAGGGCATATTTTTGTATCCGTGGTTCTAACAGTAGGACTAAGAACAAGTAGCATTGCCTGTGGTTCGACTAAGAGTGATAAAAGCAATTTTTTCCTAGTTCTATTGTACCTAATAAAATTGTTAGTACATAATATTATGTACTTTGTAAATTTCCTTCACGAAGGATATTATAAATAAATATGTTATTTAACCTGATTCCGATGATGTGTACCTAACAAAATTTTGACAAAAATGCAGATACGTCTTTTTCCCTTACGACGCAGCGTCTGCAGCATGGCGTCTGACAAAAGCTTCGAAAATAAATTTGCTGTTTAAAAAAAAATTGCGTTCAAGACGTACAATATCAACAGTACTCATTAGCATAATATAAGATGCAAAGAAACATTACCACGAATTACATAGTGTGAATAATGATCAACATAATACGGAAATAAAAGCAGTAAACAGCCGCAAAGATTTTAGAATGGGCAATAAAATAAGCATAAAAAGAAACGCGGCGGATTCAGCGTTTATTTACAAGATTCGGGGCTCAGCGGAAACAGGTCTAATAATTTTGTATCCGGAATTTGTGACGCAGTGCAAATGAACAGAAGGCAAACTTGCGATGCATGCATATGCTGTTATAACTCATATTACATCTATTTATATTACATCTCAAATCCTCGATTACATCTGTGGCGCGTGACCTTGACCTTTGTTACGGCCACCACTGTCAGACGTCTAGGTCCAAAGGCTATGTGGTGTAGATCGGTAGCTGATGAAATAGGGTTGCAAATGACATCATTTTTTAGAAACTTTAATTCATCATAACTCAATATTCATGGTGCTGCCGCGAATGCAGAAGTTCCTGCTAGACTCCATACATTTAGCTATATATGTAACTTGAGTATTACTACACCTTTCTGTTACACATTGTATATCACATGTATAATATATATTAGTTTGTGTATGTTTATAATATATTATTATTTATGTAGGTTTTTGTATGTATATTATGTATCTAATATTAATAAGTATGTAAAGTACATTTATTAATTTAAATAAGTGTTGAAGTACACCACCGTCCCTGTTTGTAATATTTTTAACATCTCCCTTTGGTTGTCTGGAAGAAATCGCTTTGAGCGATAAGACCGCCCTATGTGCTCCTATGTTAAATTTAAGATTTCTTTGTAAGTGTTCTTTATTGGTGTGCAAATAAAGACATCTTAAATAAAAAAAAAATCTAACAAAGAATTTAGATAAATTCTTTATTTGCACACCAAAAAAGAACACAGATAGATATATATCTATGCCACATAAACAAATATACATCTACTAAACAAACACTTTCAAACAAACACAGCCCCACACTAATTTCGATGAAATGTGTAGTGGGTGTCGCAAACATTCACATCACACACACAATCACAACCAGAACCAGAAAGACATTTCTTTTATTTTTCAGAACACTCGTGTTCTCGCCGGGAATCGAACCCGATACACCTGTAACGAAAAGAGGTTTAATTTTGTAATCCTGTACGAAAATCTACCCTTTTATATATAAACAGCACAGTACAGTACAGTAAAGCTCCATTCTTATAAGTAAAAGTTGAATGGAGCTGTACCATGCGTTGTAAGGCAGGTAGAGAAAAATTGTTTTATCTCTTTCACGTTTATGGTTGCCTAGTACTTTAATACCATTCTAAAATCGTAATAACAAAATTATTACCTCTTTCTTCTGTTGTCTCTTGTTCCTCTTTGTTCTCTTTCTCTTTATTCTGCAATTCTAGGCGGAGGCAAATCCAACAAATTAAACATAACAAAAATCGGTCCAGCCTTTCTTGAGATATAAATGGTGTAACTTGCCCGACTTTGTTTTATATAATGTGTCTCTTTCACAACACTATGTACACAAGTTGTTTACTGATATAAACCCACAACTCGCGATTCAATTTCCACTTCCAGTGTAGCAGAAAAGTCGCACTACTGGCTTCCGTACTCTACGTCACTAGGACTTATTTCGCCCTTCCGCATTGCGTCTCCTTTCTTACGCTGTGTAGTACAAGGGTTGCCTCTCATAAATCACATGTACTTTTTTTAGCGGATTATAACTATACTAGCCGAGCCCCCCGGCTTCACCCGCGTTTGACAAGTTAAAAAGAAGTAAAAAAGTAACCTATGTTTTAATCCTAGGTCCAAATTTTATCCAAATCCGTTCGGCCGCCAGCGTGAAGAGAAAACAAATAAACACACAAACTTTCAGATTTATAATAAATAATAATATTCTTTTATTCTTTCTTATATGAAAATATTCAAAATCGTGGAGATACGGGGGTTAAATGAAAAACATTTAACAGCCATTTCGAAAAAAATCCAATTTTGAGCTCATAATTTAGGAAAGTCTTTGAACTCCTATAAAACCAGTAGAGCACAACCCTAAAACAACGTTCATACTAACTACCGCTTATTCTGCGACAAGGTGTTTACAGAACAGTTTCTACTAACACTTATTTTATTTGACGACCCGCTGGCCTCGAGAGAAATGTGTACCTGCCCTTATTATTTTGTTTTCCGTTTGACCTACATAATAATGGAACTATTTAGTTAAGTATCAAATAAATGAGGTGAGGACAAATGAGGTGGGTCAAATGACGTGGGAACAGGTTTTCATTCGTGTAAGTGTTTAGATTTACTATGGAACCTTATTTATTGTGCGTTTTAAGTTATATTTAAGTAAATATTTTTATAGGATGGATTTGAAATTCTGATCTACAACCTTTTTGTGTGCCGAAAAGTGTGGATGTGAACACTGTGATGAGATTAATAATTAAAATCCCTGTTATACAAAGCTTTCACTTTTAACGTGTGTCTTTACGACACACCCCGTTTTTACCGTCTTCACAAAAAAGGAAAAGGTACTCAAGTCGATTGTTTTTTTTTATTTTTTATGTGTGTTACCTCATAAGTCATTTCCACGTGTACCGATTTTGTTTTTTTTTTATTTGGAAGATGTAGCTTTCCAATTTGTCCCATTTAAATTTGATAAAGTTATGAATAGTTCTTGAAATATCGTCAATAATGCTTATTCTGTGGACTACATAGACAATGTTTTCATTTTTAACCGACTTCAAAAGTTACCTCATAGCTTTTTTCTTTGTGAGCCGATTTTGATGATTATTTTTTATTTGAAAGCTGGTGCTTTCATGTGGTCCTGTTGAAATTTGATCAAGATCTGATCTGTAGTTTCTGAGTTATCGTCAATAATGCTTGTTTAATAAATAAAATCTGATCAACGTTCCGAAGATAAAGCGGTGAAGTCGGTTTTTTTAAGATTTGCTTGCGGTTAATTATTTAGTTTTTAGTACGGACTGACGCGGCAGCGCATTTTAAATTTATTTTCATTTTTAACCTTCAAAATTCGGTTGTGTAAACATTTCCGGCACCCATGATACAAGTCTTTAAACTGTTTGTTAATCAGCAGTAGTACCACGTGCACATGAGGTCGGCTTGGGCGTTAAGCTTTACCAGTATACCAAGTCAATTAATATTTCACGACGGTAATGTTATATATTTGTAATAATATATAATCTTTCTGCCAAATTATGTCAGGTTTTGTAAGTCCGAGGGAAAACATTTAGACTGTGCCCAAAACTTGTTTCCAAACTAATCTGGTAGCAAGCTAAAGTTTTCAAAGTTTGTAAACGGGTTCGAGCTTTTTGCACTGCTTTCGCAAATGAACAATATATTTTATATTTAGGATTTCACGTTTTAACAATGTTGTGAGACTAGTTTCGGAGCGGTCGGTGCTCCTTCATCAGTCGAGTACGTGCATTAATATCTTAAATCCTCTGGTTGATGTGGTCGAGGCTGGCACGCTATGATTAAAACTATGAATGTCCTTCAAAGATAGCCCGCGCCCTTATTTTCTACTGACTTCACAAAACAAGAGGTCTACTCAAGTCGACCGACTGTATTTTTTTTACGTGTTTTACCTCATAACATCTTTCCACGTGAACCGATTTTGAAAAAAGAATATTTTATTTAAAAGGTGTTGCTTTCCGATTGGTCCCATTTAAATTTTATCAAGATCTGATCAGCAGTTCTTGAAATATCGTCAATAATGCGTGTTTAGTACATCTTATCTGAGTTCTGAAGATAAAGCGGTAAAAGCGGTTTTTTAAGTTTTGCTTGCGTTTAATTATGTTTTTTTTTTTTTATACTCGATAGGCAAGCATTTGACCACTATCTCACCTGATGGAAAGTGATGATGCGGCCGAAGATGTAGTACGCTTGCCTAGAAGATACGTATTCACTCTTGACTTGAAGACTCCCAGATTATACCGTTCAGGGAACAAAGACGCGGGCAATGAATTCCACTCCTTCGCAGTACGGATGACAAATGTAGAAGCTAAACGCTTTGAGCGAACCGGAGGAATGTCTACCATAAATGGATGACGTTTGCCAGTTTGTTTTGTTGTTAGATGGTAAAACGGTCATGAGGGTATTAATTCGTGTAATTCCTGCGCACATTCGCCGAAATGTAACCGATAGAATACCGGCTTGCGACCTTATGTCGGTGACCGAGCCAATGCCAATGAGTCTTTTTGCTCGTCGGTCGATTGAATCAAGAGCTTCAAGCTGGTACTTCGCTGATCCATCCCAAAGGTGGCCGCGGTACTCCATACACGATCGGACTTGAGCTTGATATAGATTGAGAAGCCGCCCCGGTGTGAAGTAATGCCTAACCTTTGCGAGGATACCGTAGTACACGTTCCATTGTCTTACAGACAATGGAACGTGTACTGAATTCATTTACGTTTCTAATCACATAGATAATTCTTATATACAAAGGGCTGATTTTCAATACATTAATTAAGTCTCTGGCCCCTTTATTAAATTGGTAAAGATTAAACATAAACGCTTTCACACATACAGCACAACACTAAACTCGATAATTTATGTCACATAACAATCACACCTAGAACCAGAAAAACACATTCCTTTAAGAAAAAGCTTTGTTTCTACGAGGATCTATGATACGACCTCGTTACCCGCTGCTTTGAAGGCAGACGCGCTACCGACAACGCCAGAGCAATTCACCATTATGGAATTACCTGCCAAATTAATTAATAGAAACTATTAGAAACTTGTCAGATGTCGAGACAGGCTCTAAATCAGAATCTAAGATAGAAACTCCTTTAAGCAGAAACTTCGAAGACACAACTGCATAGTGTCCCAAGGAACCCCAGTCTCCAATCCTCAACTTCATACGAAAATTGCGCAGCAATTTCGATTTGAGAGCATGAATTAATTAGGGTAATTAACGCGGAAACCCGAAGCATGTCTACTTCATGAATAAAGACGACCGAACCGAATGAGCTACGCTTCTCGCGGCTTGAGTTTGGTTTCATAGCGGTTTAGTGGTGTGTTGCAATAAATTACTTGAGGAACTTGAGCTGGATACATTTTGACTGCTGCTAATAATGATGATCTGTTTTTGATCTATGCCAACAATATAATTAAAATAACATATATCACTAACGGTCAATTGTCTATCCTACTAATATTATAAATCCGAAAGTTTGTGTGTAAGTATGTTTGTTCCCTCTTCACGCTTTAACGGCTGAATGGATTTGTATGAAATTTGGAATGTACATAGATTATACCTAGGATTAACACATAGGCTACTTTTTAACTTGATAATAGCGGGTGAAGCCACGGGGCACGGCTAGTATTTACTAAAACTTAAATCAAAATCGTTTATTCACATGAGCCCCAAAGAGGCACTCATGAAAGTTAATAACTGTACTGCCAGACTCGCAAAATTACAGCCATCTCCAGAAGAACCTGGCAAAACTCGGCGGCACATTTTTTCTATTAATTTTTTTTTAATCCTTCCTTAATTATATTTTCTAGCGATGTACTAACTAACCCTTCACATAACTCTGAGGAGAGCGCTGTGGGCGACATTATTACTAATACCTTTAATATGTAATCTTTGTTTTTTATTATTTATAGTGTAGCTGTTTGTTGTCCCATGATAAATAAAATAAAATAAAACACTCATACATCGTTGTATTAATCTAGGTATATCTATATTATGTAGTCGCTAGAAAGCTTCCACCTTTTTTGCTTAAAAAATTAATAAATTAAACAAATATTATAGTACAAATCAAATCAAATATAAAATATGTAAAAGAAAGTGAAATGTGATATTGTGAGTGTCATGAATATGGGTCAAAGAAATGTGATGTGTTTATTAGTCTAAGTATGTATGTTTGTATGTTTGTTCCTTTGTGGCGTTCTAGAGACCGAACACGTGGGGCAATTTTGATGTTGTTATTTTTTGTATTAATGTTACGCGATAATTCCCCCAATTATGAATCGATTTTGATGTTTTTTTTTTGTTTGGTAGGTTAGAGGTGGTCTCATACAAATTTTATCGAAATCGATCAAACCAAAACCAAAATATAAGCGGTGAAGTCGGTTTTTTAAGCTTCGCTTGCGTTTCAATTATATTAATGAAAAAGTATAAAATAAGGTTATACATAAACTACAATTTGAACTACATATTTAGAGATTTAATTTACTTATAAGTTTATATTTAATCTTTAGTATTTGACTTTTTTATCTGTTATCTAAGACATTTTACGACTGACTATGTAGGTTTTTTGCCATAATAAGCTTACTCATAGTTGAGAGCAAAGGGTCGGACAAGGGTTGGGTTGGTTGCTTGGGGACCGGGGTACAGTTATCTAAGGAAGTCTTTGTTTATATTCGTGCAGCTAGCACAGATAGCGTGTGGAGAGATCGTAATAAATTATTAAACATTGTTTTGTAGAGGAGATGTCTCAAATCGTTTCTCATGGTGACACTACTTTGCCACAGGTGGGACCACAACCTTTCTGCTTGCAGCTATTTGCAGCTCCCGGCAGGAGCACAAATTCCTTTACAAGGGATATTTGTACTTCAGGTTATGGGTGTAATGTGGGTGCGATATGAATGTTGCCGGCAACCACGATACAAGTCTTTGAACTTAGTGTGAGGGTGTGAGTGTGAATGCGTTTGTTTGTTGTTTGTCTGTTTAGTTTCTTGACGAAATTACTTTTAAACTTCTGCGTTTCGAAAATTTTAAGGAGATTTGACAGAAACTGATAACTTATTTTCGTAATTACAATAATTTATTACTTGCACTTTTGGTAAATTATCGCATTAACGAGTATTATCCCTAATAAGTCTCACAATATTCCCATCCTATTTTTTTATCAAAAACTTATTTTAGAAGACAAAAAGGTATATTATGTCATCCATTTATGGTTGACATACCTCATACCCGCTCAAACAGTTTTGCTTCTACATTTATCATCCGTACAGAGAAGGAGTGAAACTCACTGCCCGCGTCTTTGTTCCCGGAACAGTATAATCTGGAAGTCTTAAATTCTAGAGAAAATAGATATCTTCTAGGTGAGCATGCTACATCTTCGGCCGCATCATCACTCTCCATCAGGTGAGATAGCGGCCAAATGCTTACCTATCTGGTATAAAATTTCTAGCCAGGTTCTTTTCGAGATGGCTGTAATTTTGGGATTCTGGCACTAGAATCATTAACTTTCATGAGTGCCTCTTTGGGGCCCATGTGAATAAACGATTTTTATTTGGAAAAAAAAAAAAGCAATGATTGCAATTGTGAAAAATAAAATGAGGTTGATATTTTTATTAACTTCTTGCCACGCCATCTGTTGAACATAATCCGAGTTTTCTCCCCAAAGAAAATTTTCTGGTTCTGGGTGTAATGTGAATGTTTCCGGCATACGACACAAGTCATCGAACTTAGTGTGGGGCTTAGTGTGAAAGCGTTAAAGATATATAGATCCAATTAGATCTACAGCCGTCGCGTCTTGAAAAGAGCTAGCGTCAAAAATATTTTTTTCTTAATCAAGGTATCAAAGTACGGATTTAATTCTAGCGCTGACGCGCTAAAAAAAGCGCTAACGGGCTAACCTTCGTGCAGTAACAAATTTGATAAGTATTCAACTAATTGAGTCCTACAAAACATTGTGATGTAAGCAATACTCACGTTAACATAAATATCGCGTGTTGCCCGTAACAGTAAAGCTTAAAATAACGGCTTTCTATAGCTGTTACATATCGGTAACCATTTGTAGACCTTCCGCAGACGAATGTAATGTGCATGCTTATAATAAAATTTAATATAGACTTTGCTATTCAAAACCTTGTTAAAACAAGAAGTTTCCTATACATATAATACCCGGATATAAAGAAGAAATGCACCTCTTTACCTCCTTCACGTTTATGGTTGCCTAGTACTTTACCAAAAAGTATATATTATTCCTGTCTTTGAAAAAATGATTTATTTGCATTTTTTTTCATTCAAAGAAAGAATAAATAGTTTAAATGATGGATTTTGGTAGGAAAAAAGTCTCTACAATGGAATAGTAATGAGTAGAGGGTAGGTTTATTTTATTTTTTGGTGAATATATAACTAGCACTTTATTGCGATTTAACCTGATGTAAGACGACGATGCGGTCGACGGTGAAACATACTTGCAATAGGAAATAGAGCGAAAACGAGGGGCACATCAAGTCTTTTTTTTCTCACTCTCATGAAAAAACATTCGGTTATTTTGTTTGGAATTTTTAACTTTAAAAATAAAAACAGTAAAAACACACTTCATGAGACAGAAAAACCTTACATGTTAGTAATAAAATCAGCCACATAACTCTGCATTTTATAGACATCGTACAACTGAATACATACGAGTATGAGTGTAAAAAGCATGTATGAGCAAATACCTAGAACAAGATACGGTAGCTTATTTATGCCGTAACTACAGTTTTCGGAATATCAGACATTTTGTTTCTTTTTTGCCATTTATTGTCACCAAAAAGCGCTTGGAGTTTGCCTCCATGCATCCTTGTCAGTAACGTTATCATTCGTTTTATAATAAGCTTTCATAATTAATACCCGTTTTATCATTGATTTAAACTTTGCCAGTGGCATTTCAGTTACAATTTTAGGAATTATATTGTTAAATCTAACCCCATTTGCCATAAAATATTCATTCGCTTTGCTTAATCTAAATGCGCGCACCGCTATTTTATACTTATATCTAAGATTGTGTGCGTCGCTTCTTAATTTATAATACTAATATTTATGCGAACATGCATAATATTTTTTTCAAAGATGTAAAGCGAAGGCATTGTAAGTATGTCTGTTTCTTTAAATAATTCTCTGAAAGATTCGCGCGGACCCATATCATAGACAATCATATCGCGCAATACCACTATTAAGACCTGCATGGATCATTTGTTAACCTATGTCTATATTAAAAAAAAAAACGAATTTGAACATGTTCTCGTTCCCACTAGTCCATACAACAAGCAGTATTAACATGTTGTGGTTTCGGATCCTGTACTACGCGGTGTGTACTAAAAACGTGAAATATTTTATTCATCAGTTCGGCGTCGATTGCCGTACAGTCGTTTGCGTATATCATGCGGTTGACACTTTTATTTGTGACTAGTCGAAGCCAGTCTCTGAGTGTATTTACGGCGTAAGATATGTCGTGCCACTTTTTGAAAAACAGTTTCATCTATGGAAGATTTAGAATGTACAGTTAAGGGGTGTGTAATGTACAATGCGAGCACCTTTTTTAACCACAGCCAATTATCCCCCTTAAACTTTTACACATAAAGGTGTATATTGCGTAAATTACTTCGTGGCGGTTAGGTAATCTTTGATATTTTATGGATTTAGTCAAATTTCTTGAAACAGGGCTAAAAAAATCAAAACAAGCTGAAGAAATCGTCTAGTAAATATATTAATATGAAATAACTTTCACAATGTGTTGATATAAAATGGCGGAACGAAATGGTTACAAAAATACAAATTAATGTTATTTGCATGAGATTTGATATTTTTTTCTTTATATTTATGAACGTTATCAATATTCTAAGAATAAGGCATCATTTATCGTATCACACAGATTACGACGGATATTTTTATTTAACTGGTTTTTATTATGAATGCCGAGTAAAACTGTTACAAAAACACGCGTTTTAGATGAAATTCTGGCATCACTCCCTTAAGTAAAAGGTTCATTAAACATTGTAATGTTTTAAAAAGGATTAACAAACAAATATTTTGCCATATACTTTTACAAAGCCCGACACTAATTTCTAATGACTTATGTCGTGGTTGCCGGAAACATTCACATCACACACACGATAACAACCAGAAAGAGAAACAAAAATTTCCTTGTGACTTATGTTCCCGCCGGGAATAGAAACCAATGTCCTTGCTGAGAAGGCGAACGCGCACCGAATTCCCGTTTTAATTTTAATTTAATAAGTTTTAAACAAATTATTTTGACTTTATTCTGATCGAGTTATTTCGTGAAAAGTTCTATATGATTATTACGCTTATGCGGATTTTCGTATATCACATAGTGTGCTCTAAAACAGGCTAAATGGGCGAAACGCATTGAGGCCGGCTCATCTGCAATGCGTAACCCATGGACGACCCAGATGCCATGCCCCTTGGCTGCCCTAATTTAACTTAAGATGAAACTTTATCGCTTTTGGGATAAGGTATTTTTTTGTGGGAAAAATTTGATGCACAGACATTTAACGATGAACATGACGACCCAGTTGGCGCAGTGGACAGGTGTCTGCCCTCTGCGCCGTGGGTCCTGGGTTCGATTCCCGGCAGGAGCACACATTCCTTCCCAAGGGATATTTGTGCTTCTGGTTCTGGGTGTAATGTGTGTGTGATGTGAATGCTTCAGGCACCCACGATACAAGTCTTTGAACTTAGTGTGGGGCTGTGAGTGTGATTGCGTTTGTTTGTTCGTTTTGTTTTTTAACCAGAGTTTGTCGGATCTTTAAACAATAATGACTTACAAGAACTGTGTGGGCAAATGCTTACCTATCAGGCTTATAAAAAAATTAAGTATACAGTTTAAAATTCTTTAACGATTTCTTTATATTTGATACAATAATATATCGCCTGTAAAACTGGTTTTATATTTTAACTATTGTCCATTTATGTTGGACATGGGACTGAAAGCCATCTTCTAGGCAAGTATGCTACATCTTCGGCCGCATCATCACTTTCCAACAGGTGAGGTAATGGTAAAAAAATAGCAACAAACGCAATCCCATTCACATCCCTACAATAAGTATACTTGCATCGTGGATGCCGGCAACATTTACATCTCACACACACACAACCACGAACCAAAAGCACAAATGTTATGTCCCTATAGGAACGAATATTGTGTTTCTGTCGAGTTATGCCACAGAAAGCTATTCAGCAGCAAACTTTTAATTGTGACGCTCGACTCTAGCTAGAGCGTCATCATTACAAATCTTAAATGCGGAAAGCATTTATTTCAATGTTAATAATAGCAGCGACAGTCAAAGTGTTTTCAGTCCTACTATATTTTTTTTTTATTCAAGGCAGGCATATGTTTGACCGCTATCTCATCTGATGGTAAGTGACGATGCGGTCGACGATGGAGCACGTTTGCCCAGAAGATGCCTATTCACTCGCGACTTAAAGACACCCATATTGTATTTATCAGGGAACGCAGACTCAGGTAAGGAATTCCATTCTTTTGCAGTTCGCTTAATAAATTTCGCTTAAGAGTCTGTCTCAATGTCTCTTAAAATCATTATTGATCCAAAAAGATCATTCGCAATGAAAAATGGTAACAGAAACCTAAGATTTGAAATACCAATCCAATGAAATTCCACTAAAAACTTCCTTTTTTTCTTTAATTTTACAGTATGGCCTCTTGTATAAATAAACTACAGTAATCAAAAGTCAGTATGGCGACTACTGACTTTTGGCTACTGTATTTATTTATTATTCATCACAATCAAACCAAGAGTTTGGTATCCAGAACGCCAAAAAGGAACAAACATAGGCGACATGTTTGTTCCTTTTTGTCACGTGACATTTGATAAACACATTACCCTCCTTTGCGGCGCGCAGTGGGGTAAAAAACAACAATCATATAATATTACCATGGCTCGTTAGGTCACATGACCATTATACTCTATAACTATGAGGCACGTATCTGTTACACCAGTTATTATGAAGGAAACCTAAGACGTGAAGTATCCAAGGAGACGTGGGCTGAAATATAAATGGGTTCGTACAGGAGTCCCGAAAAGCACGGGCTGGATATATCGTTAGCCTTTTGTTTGAATGACAGTTTAGTAAGTGTGATAGTACATCGCATTGGAATAAAATACTTTGGATTTACTAAAGAAATTAAACATTTTATTGGTTCCTCATTTACCCTGAATGAGAATCATTCAGGGTAAATGAGGTTTTCTAATTTCTATCCTCTAGTTACCTAGTGGATAGCCCGAAGCATACTTTTTAAAAGTATATTGAGGCGTTTTAGAATAAAGTTCGTCTTATCGTTATCGGGTTCGATTCCAGGAATACAAGTTTTCTCCCTAAGGAAAATTTGTTTAATTGTAGTTGTGATTTTGTGTGATATGAATGTTTCCGGCACCTACGACACAAGTCCTAGAATAAGTTGATGTGTTGAGTGTGAGGCTGTGAGTTTGAAAGCGTTTATCTTTGTTGTGTATATCTTTGACGGACAAATATGCATTTCTCTGCTTTGTACTGGAGACACTTAATTTCGACTTATTTATCTTTATCCATTTTTAAAACCTTTCAGACAAAGTATATTATTTAGGGGCTAAACGTTTCCATTGTTACTGGTACAGCAGATGTTGAAACAGGCGCGCTTATCGCCAGGAAAACTTTCTTCTTACGTAGTTTTGTAAACTTATGAACCTCTTTATCTTCCGAGCGCTAGTTAATGGTCCACACGATGTTCTGGAGCAGTTGCTTATCTTTTGAAAACTGAGATAAGAAAGCTTTCTATAGCTCAGGGCCGTGTGAAATATAAATGACTCCATTGAGAGGTCCTGAATGGCGGGGATGACGACCCAAGGCCTGCGAGGAAATGATAGTTACGACAGTTCGTGATGATGTTTGAAGAGTAGAAAATGGTGAAAGGCGAGGGTAGTTTTGCTTACTGTACTGTTTCATAATAACTTTCTGTTACCTGTCGACAAAGAAAAAATGGTTTTAGTAAAATATACTACTTATACTATTATTGATCATATTGATTATGCAACGTACTTACTTACGTTCTTACATTTTAACCGCCTTCAAAAGGAGGTTCTCAATTCGACTGTATTTTTTATATGTGTTATTTACCTCAGAACTTTTTTCTAGCTGAACCGATTTTGATGATTCTTTTTGTATTTTAATGCTGGTCACTTTTAAATTTGATCAAGATCTGACTAGTAGTTTTTGAATCCTTAATAATGCGTTATTAATTAACATCGATACCGGCGAGACAGATTAGGGCATGACTTGACTATGACTGCTGTCCAGGAGGATAGAAAATTATAACCTTGAAATATTTACCGTTACGTGACACTGACTAAATGCAGAATGTTTGCGGAGCCAAACCTTAAATCAAGTCATACTTTAAAAGTTATTAAAATCAAGCTTTTACAAGTTGTAAATAAAGAGGACTAAAAGTTATATAACCAGAGAACTTGTCAAGACGAATCAAACGAGCCGAAACTCGATGGGGTTGCGTCGTTTCATTACAGAGTTCTTATGACAACCTTCCAGCTCCATCATCAGATCCTGATTACTATTGAAAGACAAACTACTCGTCAAGACGATTCAAATGAGCCCAAACTCGACGAGGTTGTATCGTTTCATTGCGAAGTTCCTCTGTCCACCTTCCAGCTCCATCATCAGATCAGCACCATGTCATCATAATATTGCATTGTCACGTGATTTACACATGTATGCAAAATTTCAGTTCAATCGGTAACCGGGAAGTGGATCAAATTTAATTTGCAAAATTTGATGACAAGCATCGGGACAGGTGAAACTAAATAAAAGTTTGTAAAATTAACTAAATCTAAAGTACTGACTAACAATGCTATTTAGCAGCTCGCAAATATTACATTACAGTTGACTCCTCATCCTAACACAGTAAATGATTGCGCCGTAAACTTCTACAATGTTGGTTTACAGCTGAATCACCATCTTTTCAATAGCCGCAAGTCACTTTGCGGCTTTTATGTCCATTGTGAAACTGCTTTCCTTTTTATTACAAGCTTTTACTTTGCAATGATTGTATGTATGTTCGGGTCTAATCTTGCGAGTGAATTTGCCTATACGTTTATTTTGGATTTCAAATTCTTAAATTCAAAATTCAAATTCAGAATAATTTATTTGCTAGAATGTAGGTATACATTGATGATAGATATTAATTTAATTTTGTTCCTTATACATTCTACCATACAAGTTGGTGCGCAAATGTGTGATATTATTATATACATATACAAATGACATTTAGTTATAAAATCAAAATAAACTCTTACAGGCACAATCATAGTAAAATTATTATAGTATTAATTAATCTACCTTAACAAATGTCAATATATATTAGTAAAATAAGTATTAAATGTCATGTGTAGAAATAATGTCAACGTCATAACTAAACAATAATAATCAATTCAATACATAGTTTTTTTATAAGATTATACAATATTAGTCACGACCATAAAATTCATAAACTCTTTGCGGGTATAAAGGTTAATGGTTAGCTATGTGACGTCATTCTAAATTTAATATGGCGGACAGCTCAAGATGGCGGAATAGTTATTTTATATAGGTTTGCTGAGAAAATTACAAACAAACAAAACAAACAAACAAATTCACAGTCACAGCCTCCCACTAAGTTCAAAGATTTGTATGGTGGGTGCCGGAAACATTCACATCACACACACATTTTTTTGTTTGAAAGCTTGCTTGTCCATTGGTTCCATTTATGTTTGATCAAAATCTGATCAGTAGTTCTTGAGTTATCGTCAATAATGCGTGTTTAATACGTTTAATCTTATTAAGGTTCCGAAGATAGAGCGGTGAAGTCGGTTTTTTTTTAAGCTTTGCTTAGTTTTAATTATTTGAGTAATTAGTAAATGATAATTTCCCGTGTTACTAGAAGGAGTAAGAGTTGGTATTAAAGTTTACCTAACGGTTAAAAATGCTCAATGCAAATTATTTATCTTTATTGTCATTAAGAAATATAACAAAATTTCGCAAATTTGCAGTTATTTTTAAACTTTGGTACAACCGTTTTATCAAACTTCAGTCTGCATGGCGCATCCTTTATACCAACTTCAAAAAAGGAGGAGGAATTATGTTCGACTGTATGTTTATTTTTTTTATCTATGTTTACAGATTTCTTAACCATATGTGGACCGATTCTAAAAATTCTTTTTTTGTTTGGTAGATTATACTTCAGAGGTGGTCCCATATAAATTTTATTGAAATCGATCAAGCCAAAATCAAAATATAAGCGGTGAAGTCGGTTTTTTAAGCTTTACTTACGTTTAAATTATTAGAGATTTAACTTTACGAGATAAAGAGAATATCACAAAATAATCGACGTGAGTGAAGTCACGCACGGAGACTAGCTTATAATAAATATGAGCTTTCATAAATCATGGATTCAATAAAAATCAAGTGAAGTTTTATTGCTTCAAGTGTACTGAAACAATTATAATTTACTTACAAAAAAACTTGGGCCGCATGTGGAGCTGAAAAGTGGGACGAAACAAGAATTTTTGAAATAAAATTTATTGTGGGCCGAATACGGCATACAATGCGGGACGAAAACAGATTTTTTTATATGGGCCGAATTTCCTCGGGACGAATATGGCATAAATCATTCAAAAAGGTTAATTTCAAATTCCACTGCCTTTAAAACACGCGGCCCTTTCTCGATTTCAAATTTATATTTCTAATTTATTTGTTTAATAAGTTTCGATGGATTAAATGTATTTGGGATACGAGGGTATTTTTGTTAAATTGAATTAATGAATCATTTATTTTATATCAACTTATTTAAACAATTACAAGGTTAGGATCGCACTAAAAAAAACACCTTTAGACGAATTATGCCCAAACTTCTGCTGTCATTACGATTACATAATTCTATATATAAGATTACCCTCTACCAAATCAACACTTACCAACAGTTGAGATAGTGGTCTAACACTACCTTGTTATATAATTAAACGCAAACTAAGCTTAAAAAACCCGACTTCACCGCTTTATCTTCGACACCTTAATAACATTTAATGTATTAAACACGCATTATTGACTACTAGCCGTGCCCCGCGGCTTCGCCCGCTATTATCAAGTTAAAAAGTAGCCTATGTGTTAATCCTAAGTATCAGCTATGTACATTTCAAATCCGTTCAGCCGTTAAAACGTGAAGAGGGAACAAACATACTTACACACTTACACACAAACTTTCGGATTTATAATATGAGTAGGATACGTTAGACTATAACTCTATAGCAGCTTGTAGCAAGCCATTCTCCGAGTATGTCAATTTGAACAGCATTTTAAGCTGCTCCAAGCAAGTTTTATTATATTTAACTTTCAAAGTGTCACCGGTAAGTTTCCTGTTCCAAGTTTCCTTACGAGAACCTCGTTATGTTTTCCTTGCAACTTATTCGGTCCGTCGTTCTTCGCTTATTATAAACTTATATTTATCTTACTCCGTTTGAATATCTCCGTTTTTCTAGTTCAAAAGTTATTATAAATATTTAAGCATTCGCTAAAGTACGTGTGAATCTTTAAGGTGTGTGTGCTTGATTGTCGGTTGTATCTTTACATACCATCAGGTGAGATAGTCGTAGTTTAAAAAGCTTGTCCGGAAAAATACCTATGACGTTCGAGCAGTTGTCAAGATCTTGCTTTCTACGCCGCGGGTACCAATTTAGAACAGCATTTTTAAAAGAGCATTTTTTTCAGACGGAATTTAGTTTTTTGGTTTTGTGTGGATCTGTAGGTAGCATTTATATACATACATACATATTATCACGCGTCTTTCCCATTGCTTCTTTTCCATTTCCACCTGCTACGATCCTGATACAGATATTTCGCTTCTCCTACATTCATAGGGCTTTTCATACATGCTCGTCGGTTGCGGGTACTTTTGACCTGGCCTTTCTTTAAAACGTTTTCGACCTGGTCGACCTTTACCAACTTGCCCATTCACACTCGCCTTATAAATCTGCTTCGTCAATCTATTTTTGTACATTCTCTATACAAACTATCTAATCATCCCTTTCTCAATCTCTCTCTCTCTTTGTCACTACATCTTCTACAGCGCCGCAATCTTCTCTTATCACAATGCAGCATTTTTATAATAATATTTATATTTACATGATATAAAATATATACGATATGTCGATTCTTGCGACCTAACGAGGCTTATGACGCACACTACGGACGCGGGCACAATCGGCGCGGCGCGAGAGTCGACCCTAAATCTTTTTTTTTAATAAACTTATTTAAGATAGGCAAACGTATGACCGTCATCTCACCTGATGGTAAGTGACGATACGGTCGACGAAGGAGCATGTTTGCCCAGAAGATGCCTATTCACTCGCGACTAAAAGACTCCCATATTGTATTTATCAGGGAACACAGACTTAGGTAAGAAATTCCATTCTTTTGCAGTTCGCATAATTAATGTGGAGGCAAAACGCTTCGTCCGCATTTGTGGAAAACCTACCACATAGCGGTGTCGCTTAAGAGTTTATCTCGATGTCCGATAATAGAATGGGGATGGGGGAATTAGATTGTGTAGTTCCGTTGCACACTCTCCGAAATGTATCCGATAAAATACCGAGAGACTCACCACCACGCGTTGATGCCCTAAGCTCTGAAGTTTTGCATCGTGAGTCAAGCCGTTTCATTTATAAATAACAATGTGTCAAACTTACGAAAACTTTAATAATAAAAGTATAATGCATACATAAATTTTTCTTCACCTTAAATGATCAAATTACAATTGTCGTCTCACACAAATGCTTGTTCACGTTCAGTATAGAACATCTGTACAGAAATACGAGTACTGCAATGAATTCAACGAATGAACAATAAATTCAATGGGTCCAATCGAGCTATCCGAATGTGGAGCTAACAATGCGGACTGTGGTTTGGCATTGTTATCGAATGGCTTTAAACGACCTCAGCAATCGCAAGAATTTACAAACTATAGCAACCTTCTTTTCAACTTGCGACATAACTGATTATCAAAATAAAAATAGCGAAAAGATTTTTTCATATACACGACTTAAAAAACCGATAACGGACCTCAATCCGACCAAATTCTTCCGAAACTCTTCATCAGATCTTGATCAAGTTATAATGGGACCAACTAGAACGTATACACCCTTTATACACTGTATATACCCTTTCGAAAAAAACAATAATTTTCCAAATCGGTTAATAAATGACGGAGTTTTGAAGTAACACAGATAAAAAGACCGCATCGTCACTTACCATCAGGTGAAATGGCGGTCAAACGTTTGCCTATCTTGAATAAAAAAAAAAAGAAATGAAGGCTCTGGCGAATTAAAAGCCTCCTCCTTTTTCTGAAATCAACAACCTATTATAATCTGGTACCTATTATGTGTGTTATTTTTAAAAAGAAAACGAGATTGAATAACCATTAAGTTGCTTTTTTTTCATAGGTTTTTTTTAAAATGTTTTTTTTTATCAGAACCACAAAATTGAATGTACTCGTAGCTCTTTAAAAAAGGAAGAATAGTTCTAATATAGTAAAACTAGGAATATTTCTGTGTTTGATATTGTTACTACTTACTAGAGTATGTAAGTATACCTACATACCCTAGTAAGTATATAAAAAAAACAATCACTTGTTCTTGAACTAGGGATATGTTAATAGGTCCATAATGGTTAAATCTAGGAATATTTAACCTTTTACGTTAATGGTACTTCCAACTATTAGAAAATGTATGGTAAAAAAATATTACTATCCATTAGATTTAGAACATATAAGCATATAGCGTTTTTATTTCACTGCTATATATTGAAGCTACGAGTCCCCAATTTCTTTCATCTATCATCCTGAATAGAAGTAATGAAAATAATAAGTTATGATGGAAAGATCGTCACGACAGAATTCCAGCAAAAACATAGTCACAGCTCTCTCCGAAATCCTAAAACAAATTGCGCAAAGAATGATTTACGACTTTTTTACGAGCTACGACGCGACGCTACGAAAAGCTCGAAGAAATCGTAGCACTAACTACAATAGACTACGGCACGCTACGGCGTAGACGCTCTACGAAAAGCGTTTTTGTTTTTTTCCCCAGGTTTTTATTCATTTTGATCCCTGTCTTTACGGGTTGTCGCAAAGCTACGTCTATTTCGGTCTGGAACCTAAATTACATTTGAAGATTTCACTGTTTACCGTCTCGGGGGATCTTTTCTCTACGTCTTGTTTGAGAGATAAAAATAAATAGGTACGCCTTGAACATTTTAGTAGACCTCAGTTTCGGTTATTCACTATTTCTGATGCTCGTAAAGACAAAGTTGTTCACAAATGCTATTTATATAAAAGACAAGCCAAACGATCACTTGATAGTAAGCTACACACCTGTATATGTATATAGGTGTGTCAAAAAAATAATGATTTGTTAAAGTTTGTTGATTAATGTTTAATTACAATGTTATTTTGTCTTGAATATGTTTTTTTGTGTTATCCTTACTAATTATTAACTACCGCGGGGGATCCGACTGGGATGCAAAAAGTTTGGAGAACAGATCGGTAATGAACTGCCCGTTGGCTCAGTTGGGTGAGCGTTCGCCTTCTGAGCAGGGGTATCGGGTTCGATTCCCGGCGGGAACACAAGTTTTCTCCCCAAGGAAAATTTGTGTTTCTGATTCTGGTTGTGATTGTGTGTGTGATGTGAATGTTTCCAGCACCCACGATACAAGTCATCGAACTAAGTGTGGGGCTGTGAGTGTCAATGCGTTTAAAAAAAAAATGTTTTTGTAATAAACAGTGGTGGATCAGTTTGGGTATCCGACCGGCATAGACCAAAATAAGTAGCCAATTGACATTCAAGTTGTCATATTGTTTTCTTTCAATTGATGTCACGTACTGTAAGTCACTACGTTACCGTGTTTATAATGTGCCAACACCGAAATCTCGAAGCTTTATGCCACATTTATCTCTAGCGAAACTCGAAAACGTGTCGACAGGTGCCATTAACACGATATATGCGCGTTTAAAGTAAGAGACTTTTAGAGAGCTATTCTATTACTTTGTGTTAGTCTATCAATGAATTGTTTTGTGAAGTATATAGGGTTGGCGGATACAGTATCCTTATCAAGGTTTTGGGTGGTGGAATAATAGTGGCTAAATTCTATTATCAGACCTGCTCAAAATATATCACAAGAATCACTTGAGAAATGCGACCTGTAGAGAAGAACAGCCGGACATCCGCCGGACATACGAAAGCAGTTTTGCCCAAGGTGAAACGGAGACGCTTCGCTCGCGCTACGCGCTAGCTTGGTCAATTACCGACTCGACTCTGTTGGCGCAGTTGACAAGTCTTAGCTCTCCACGAACCGGATTTTGGGTTCAATACCCGAAAGAATCACACTTTTCTTCATCAATGGTTTATGTTTCTGTTTCTTGGTGTAATTTTGCTTGTGATGTAAATGATCCCGAGTCTTACAATAAGTCTTTAGACTTCATATATGGCTGTGAGTATGAAAGCGCTCGATACTTTCGCATAAGCCATGTTAAACGAACTGAAGTATATATAGTCCATAGCGTGTCAGCAGCTCAGTAGTAAGTAGAGTAGTGAATTACACCCTATAGCTGCGGGTTCAAACACCATTTCCAGCGATATTTTTACTTTCTTTTTTTTTGTATTGGCTAAGTTAAGTAAGGGCAATTGCTTTACGTTAAGATATTTTTTTAGGTCAAACGCGTCAAATTAACTAACACTTTTAATAAATTGCCAACCAATAAAGCTAGCCAGCTTATGTCCCTCGTATCTAACAAAGTTAACTTGACAGAAAATTACAGACAAGATAAAATTTGTAGAAACAACGAATAATCGGAAAAAGTTAGGGCAGGCGATATTATTGTACATCTGGCGCCGGCTGCCTTTTTCACCTAATCCTTCGTCATAAACTAGAATGTTCTTAAGACTTAAACCCACATCTGAACGGATTTGAACAAAGATATTCTTTATTTCGATGTTTAGAATTGAAGAATGCTTTTTCCTTTCTCGCCATTCTAAAGCTATAAATCTTGAAAAACAAGCACTCAGAAGTTGTTTCTTGGCCTATTTTATTCTTTACTCTCGTTCCTCATCAAATATACTAGCCGCATCTTTCGTATCTCATTAGATAAAAACAACATTTGCTGCAATGTCATGATTCCAAATAAAACTCAAAAGGCAAAATTTTCGACGAAAAAAGCTATCGAGTAAAAAAAAGCAACTTGGATTATAGAAAAAAAAATCTAAAAAAAAATGTATAAAAGTAACACATTTATGGGATAAGTGATCGACTTAGGATATTAGCGAATCATCATAATTTTTGAAGCTTACTCTCAATAGACTTAATTAAAACAATTTGTTAAACTAATTCGAGCAGTACAAAGGCCGTAAATTGCCTCATTTCTCACTGCAAATAACATTCCAATTAGCTAAATGACTAGCAGTCATTTTCAATTCCAATTTGAATGCCAAGCTTTCGACTGTACTTTAAATATACGGTTTATTTTGATAAATTAATTAGTTAAAAGCATCGTGAACCTGTATCAGCAAACAAAATATTGCAAAACGTGTAAACAACTGTAATTTTTATTGAAACTTTGTGTTTTCATGTATATCAATACAATGTAATTTGTATTTCAAAGGATTTTGATTCTTATGTTTATAAAAATAATACTGTTGTATGTCTGCAATGGGCAAACTGTTGCTGCTTTAACATAATTTTGTCACAACATCATTTCTCACACATTTTTTATAATAAAATATTTTTGATTTTGATATTAATGACTAGATTTCAGTTCATTTTTTTATTGTGAAATTTAAAGCTACATTTGACAAACGCACGTTTATTCAAATATACTCGGTTTTTCATGGAAAACTAGATGACTTTGATCGTTTTACCATCTAACAACGAGGCAAAAGGTCGAGCGTCATCCATATATGGTTGGCATACCTCCAGTTTGCTCGAAGCGTTTCGCTTCTACGTTTATCGTCCGTACTGCGAAGGAGTGGAACTCATTGCCCTCGTCTTTGTTCCCCGAACTGTATAATCTGGGAGTCTTGAAGTCGAGAGTGAATAGGTACCTTCTAGGCAAGCATGATACATCTTCGGCCGCATCGTCACTTTCCATCAGGTGAAATTGGGGTCAAATGCTTGCCTATCGGGAAACTGCAAAATTACATTTAAATTATATAGATAAATATAATACAGTTTCATTTAAAATTGCGGTTTGTCAACAGGGGTATGCTCAGCGCTCCTTTGCGTAAACTATTTGCCGTAGTTAGGTGCGCGGTGCCTTTCTACGTAGCGGGTTTTGGGTTCGATTCCCAGTGGGAACATTCAAGTTTTATTTCCAAAGAAAATGTGAGTTTCTGGTTTTAAATACAAATAAAAAGATCAAGTCACCTACCAAACTAAAACAAATCACATCAAAATCGGTTCATGCCACAGATAGACACACATATATACTCGTTAAGTGGGGCTGTGATTGTGAAAGCATTTATTTATTTTTATTTTTTTCATTTCAGAAACATGCTCAAATATGCTCTGTAAATACACAGCAACGGTGATCGTTTTCTAATCTTAAAGCAAGCCAAGTCTTACGCGTAGAGTACAAATTTTATTTGATTTTTTATGTTAGAAAACTCAGATTAAAAAAGTTACCCTATGAATAACAATGAAAAAATTATTCATAGATAAAGTTCCAACAAATTGGCAATATAAATTGTGAGTGTCTGACATTGTAAAAATCACATTCAAATTTAAATAAATATACCGGTTTTTAAAGTATTTTGCATTTTATTTAAAGTTAACACTTTATTTGAATTAACAATTTAAATGTTTTATTTCGTTCGAGTTGACAGCTTGTTTATGTGGTGCGCGGGATGTGTTGAATTAACTTTAGAGATATCAATCTTGTGGAACGGGACTGGTATTGTCCCAGGTGTCACTGAAGTAAGGACTGAGCAGAACAGTTTATTTAGATTAGGTAATCTAAGTTAGAGCTTTTTTTACCCTTTTGGGTTGCTCTGCATGGTTTTTTAATATGCTTCGTTGAAATTGAACTGTCCGTTTGGTTATTTTGGTGCGTGTTCGCCTTTTTAGTGGAGGTATCGGATTAGATTCCCGACGGGAACACAAATTGTCTCCCCAAGGAAAATTTTTGTTTCTGGTTCTGGTTGTGATTGTGTGTGTGATGTGGATGTTTTCGGTACCCACGACAATAGTAATCGAACTTAGCGTGGAGCTGTGAGTGTGAAAGCGTTAATGTTTATGCTTATAAATGTCTGTTTACTGGTCCATAATTTGTAATATACTTTTCGAGAAAATTCTAGCATCCGATTGAGTTGTTGTAACTTCTAAAAAACTTACGTTATAAGTCTTTTATACAAGCATAAAACATATAACATCATTCCACAAAAAAAAATCTTGTATAATCACTTGATGCTCGTATAAAAAAATATACAACATTTTTGCAATAACATTCGGCGAGAGGCGAGAAAATAGGACTCAGGGATTTATTCTAGTATATTCCTAGCTAACTGGAACGAAGTCTATTTAAATAGAAATTTATTGGGATAACAAGCAGTTAGTTTTGGAACAGAACCAGAACAATGCAGAGCTTATCTAACACCACTTTATACAATCTAGAGCGAGAATAAAACTACGCAACGTAAAAATTAAAACAATCTTAATGACTTCATCTCACTTTATTCGTTAGGCAACGATTCAAAAAGTTCAACAAATTGGAGGCCCAATATTTTTAATATTGTACTTTCTTGGCTCGAAAAGTTGGGTTTCTGCCGAGAAAAATCTTATAACTGGATTAGAATTCGGCGTGTTTCTGGGATCTCATCCCTTTGATGGGCAATATATGTCATTGGCATCCATGCTTCGATTAACAAGGTTCTTTGGACGATTGCCTGCGGGCGGTGGGAGATATACATTCCCCAAAATTCTCAACGTTAGCACGGAATATTCGGATTTTCGGATGGTCTACAAAAATTTTCCTTATATTTTCTGAATCATGTTGTGTAGAACCTTATTTAAATTAAATTGGGGATCGACGTAACGATCTCGGGTGATAATTAATTTTGTAGAAGCATCGCTATTTAGGAGTCTTAAGGCAATTAACGATAGATCAGTGGCACTCCCTTACAAATAGTAAGTATATTCAGCTTACCTATATTTTTAGTATTATAGTCATTGGATTATTTCGTTTAGCGTTAAATTAATATGTATACAAAATAACAAAGAAATTTAATCACAGCCTTTCACTAAGATCAAAAACTTGTACCGTGGGTGCTAGAAACATTTACATCTCACACACAATCACCCAGAGCTAGAAGCACAAATGTCGTATTGGAAGGCCAATTGTGCTCTTGCCGGGAATCGAACCAGCACCCACGGCGGCGAAGAGAGCAGAGACCGGCTCACGGTAAAAACGGTCAAGAAATTGTTGGAAAAATTTTTACCTGTCATCTGCGATTTCACCCGGTTAATAATTAGCAATAATATGCGATACAATCTCGATAGTTATATAATGCCAATTAAAAGTATTTAATAATTTAATATATATTTTATATATATTATGCTTTATAAAATTCTAGTTGTTCCCCACGGCTTTGCTTACGTAATTTAAAAAACATTACTTACTGGATCGAATTGTGAATCTAAACCAATTCTTGAATCTACCTTAATCTACACACAATAAAATTCATCAAAATCTATCGAGCCGTTTAGGAGTTCAGTCACATGCACACGTACAGAATAATTATATATATAAAGACATCGAATACACGAAGAGTTAGATAAATCCTACTAATATTATAAATCCGAAAGTTTGTGGGTAAGTGTTCCCTCTTCACGCTTTAACAGCTGAACGGATTTGGATGAAATTTAGAATGTACATATCTCATACCTAGGATTAACACATAGGCTACTTCTTAACTTGATAGTGGAAGCCGCGGGGCACGGCTAGTAATATATATGTCAGTTTATTGGCCGTAAGTGTTTGCGACCCTAATATAACAATAAGTGTTGTCAATGAATACTTCCTTTGTAGAAAAGGAGGTATTCATTGACAACACTAATTTTTATATATATAATTCTACCGTACGTGTGTATGTCACTGAACTCCTCCTTAACGGCTGGGCCGATTTGAATGATTTTTTTTTGTATGCGTTTGGGTGACGCCCGGGATGGTTTAGATTCACAAATCAGCCCGGCAGATGGCCGCTGCTGGGGTCCGCTAGCGGAAATTGCACACGGGCGAAGCCGGGGCGAATCACTAGTATGTTTATAAAACCACATTACAAATGATGCAAAGAAAACGAATGTTATTTACTTTGGATCCTCACAAAATTTACACGATTTAAAGCAAACCGCTCTCCATCAGTCAAAGCAAAGAAAGTATTACCATAATTTATTCAGCCGACAGTTACGCGTGCTTGAGATTTCGGTGCTCTCTCCGTTAGAAACGATTGTTTCGTTAGCATGTAATGTAGAGAAATGTTAATAAAAAACATTATTGATCACTCGATATTATAGCGTGACGATAGGCCACTTCAGCAAATAGCTATCGAGAGAAATTGACGGGCGTTCCGAGACGATAATTAATAAATTAGGGATAAAATTATCCCTAGTCCGTGGAACATTTGGATATGGCGATTATTTGATACCGACTTGTATATACAATAGGTATCTATAAAAGTTTTCGTAAGCTACACACATGTAAATACTAATTAAGTTTTAATATAATGGTGCCGATTCTGTTGTCCAGAATTAGACTAAACTAGCCTAAAATTAGTTTTAGTCCTGCTTTAGTCCAAAACCTATTCAGAAAATGCAAGATTAGACTAAAATTCAGTTTGACAGGACTAAGTTAGTTTAGTTACTCTATTTAGTGAAAATGACCAAATTCTTATTCTAATGTACATGTTTTACGTCAAATTAAGACTAAAAATAGAAATTTTAAACTCAAATTAGTCTGTATGAAAAAGGTCTGGATTATTTTTAATGTGATCTTATACTTGAAAGAATAACACGTGCAATTAATGAAGCAAATACTGACCTACAAAGTCTATAATGGAGGTATATGTCTTTCCGATGTCTTGGTATTGTTTGTATTTTAATTATAAATTAATTTATAGCTTTTTCTAGCGATATACCAACTAACCCTTGACATTTGACCTTAACTTCGACCCAAACGTTGAATCTAGAGCAAAACTAGCTGCTAAGAAACTTGGCATCCTAGCAAAGGTCAAGCTTCACACCTGGACGGCTTCTTAATTTATATGAAGCCTAATCCCGATCTTGTATTGAGTACTGCAGCCACCTTTGGGATGGATCGGCCAAGTATCAGCTTGATGCTCTTGACTCTATTGATAGGCGAGCAAAGCAACTAATTGGTGGTGACAAGCTAGTAGAATCCAAGTTGCAGAGCCTCAGTCATCGACGTAAGCTTGTCGGTGTTCTATCGCTTGAAGTTCGGAGAGTGTGCACTCGAATTACACCAGTTGATTCCCCCTTGCCCTTTCTATAATCGGACCACAAGACGAACAAACCAACTTCATCCATATATAGTTGATATACCTCATATCGGCTCGAAGCGTTTTGCTTCAACATTTGTTATCCGTACGGCGAAGGTGTGTAACTCACTGCCCGCACCCTTGTTCCCCGAACAGTATAATCTGGGAGTCTTCAAGTCTAGAGTGAATAGGTATCTTCTAGGTAAGCATGCTTCATCTTCGGCCGCATCGTCACTTTCCATCAGGTGAGGTAGCGGCCTGTTTACCTATCTGTCATGAAAAAAACATAACTCTGAGAATAGCGCTGTGGGCTACATTATTACTAATTCCTATAATACGTAATCTTTGTTTATTTTATTATTTATAGTGCAGTTGTTTTTAGTCCCATTATAAATAAATAAAAAAACGCAAGTCAATATACTATAAAGACAACAATACTGAATGCAAATAAAATCAATTTCAGAACCAATTCCTAATAAGCTTTATAGCAATTTGGTATTTTAGATGTCTGAAGCTCTCATCAGCTTAGGGAAGCTGTTGTACAAGCTTTCGATAAAATCAGATTATTGGTCTTTACCAAAGTCTATCTGCCAAAGTTTAAAGCGGTAATGTTACAAAAATCGATATTCTGCTAAGCGTAATCGAACCAAGCTCATCAAATCATTTTTCTACCGACTTCACAAAAAAGGAGGAGGTACTCGAGTCGACTGGATTTTTTTTTGTGGGCTACCTAATAACTTCGTTCCACGTGAACCGATTTTGATTTTTTTGCTTGAAAGATGTTGCTTTCTAATTCGTCCCATTTAAATTTGATCAAGATCTGATCAGTAGTTCTTGAAATATCGTCAATAATGCATGTTTAGTACATCTAATCTGATCAAAGTAAGATGAAGCGGTAAAGTTTTTTTTTTTAACCTTTTACTTGCGTTTAATTATTACTACTGATATGTTCTATATTCATATATGAGAGAGCCAACTATCCGAAACAAAAGAAGGCTTTAATAGAATCACGGCTCCCCAAGACTGCCGCAGCACAAATCCTATATTTAGCTAACTTATGAGGTTACTGAACTCGGAAGCTGGCAGCAATATCTAGGCAAATATCTGAATACTGAAAATGGCTGACGCAAAGCTGAAGGCTTTACGCAACCTCGTGTCATGGCCAGACTAGATTTCATATTATACCCATTGCCCGTCTTTGTTTCCCTAAATGATAAAATCTGCGAGAATTCAGTTATTAGAGAGAGAGAGAGAGAGAGAGATTCTAGAGTTTATGTATCTTTAGTAATAATAATAATTATTTATATCTATACAATGTGTAACAGAAAGGTGTAGTAATACTCAAGTCACACATCTAGCTAAATGTATGGAGTCTAACAGGAACTTCTGCATTCGCGGCAGAACAATTAATATCGAGTTCTGATGAATTACAGTTTCTAAAAAAATTTGTCATTGCAACCCTAAATACATCAGCTGCCGTTCTACACCACATAGCCTTTGGATTTAGACGTCTGACAGTGGTGGCCATAAAAAAAGTCAAGGTCACGCGCCTCAGATGTAATAGTAGGCTTGGCAAAAAAATATTTTTTAGTTTTAGTACGGATCAAATATCTCCGATAGCCACACATGTAACTGTAGGGTTGTCAAAAGTATTTGAAAAATATAATTTTTAATTTTTGTACGGAAAAAATGGTGTCCGATTTCGATTTTCGTTCTCTGGCAGACGATTCCTGGCACGATACACATACACACCAACAAGTATTACTACACCTTTTTGTTACAGGTTGTGTATATATAAAAATGAATCTCTATTTCCCTTGGTCATCGCATCACGCGTGAACGGAAAGAACAATTTCGCTAATTCTTTTTTAGTTAGAAATAGAAATAGAAATAGAAATCATTTTTATTGCATAAACTGTGTGTGAACTAATAATTAGGTACATGGTCTTAAACTTAAAAAGTAGTATGTATCAACAGTTTTTCCCTTTCGGGCGTACAATTCGACATTCGGATATTATACATGTTTTGTTTTAAAAAAAAAAATAGTAATAGCATTTTGTTTACATACATTTTTTTTATACATAATATCTTTAAATATCTTTTACATATCTTTAAATTATTTACACATTATAATTAGGCTACTTACAATATTATACTAAGGGATGTCAAAATATTCCTTTAAATTATAATAAACCCTGCTTAATAGCCAATCTTTCAGACCATTTTTGAATTTTTTTCCATCCACAAGTTTGAATTCTAGCGGAAGATGGTTGTAAATTTTAACTGCATTTATATAAGGACTGTTATAAAACATGCTATTGTTTATTTGAGGAATACATATATTATATTTATATTTATTTCGTAGACAGTTAGCACGATTTGATTTAATGTTAAAAAAGAATTGTTCATTATTTTTTATGAAAACACATATTTCCAATATGTAAATGCAGGTTACAGTCAAGATACCGTACTGTTTAAAAAAATCTCGAAGAGATGTAGTACTTTGCAACTTAAAAATTGATCTTAAGCAACGCTTTTGCAGTACAAAGGTAGATTGCAATTCAACGGAATTTCCCCAAAATATTACCCCATAAGATAAAAGAGGATAAACATATCCATAATATGCATTAATGGCTATGGATTTATTAGAAATGTCAGATAATATCGACAGAGGATAACAGTATTTAGCTATTTTATTATTAATATTAGAGATATGACTTTTCCAGTTCAGGTGACAATCAATATTTATCCCTAAAAAGTTGGTTTCGTTGACTTCTGTTACTGGATTGTCGTTATTTAGGACGTTCAAATTAAGTGGGACTGTTTTATGATTTCTAAATTGTAGGGATTTAGTTTTTTTTATATTTACTTTTAGATTCAAACAAGCCAACCAATCTACCACTAACTTTAATGTGTTATTAATCTCGATTTCAAAATCATCACGGGTCTGACTGATCTGTTCGATAAAGATTGTAGCATCGTCGGCAAACATTACAGTAGAATGTTTCGTGACTAAGGGCAAATCATTTATATAGATTAGAAATAACAGGGGCCCTAGAACACTACCCTGGGGTACTCCTGATACTATATTTTTAGATTTAGAAGATATATGTTCTATTGTTTTTGAATTTTTGTTATAGGCATCTATTATGGTTGCCTGATTTCTATCACACAAGTATGATTCAAGAAGTTTTAGTGCTGTTCCTCTTATTCCGATTGAATCCAATTTTTTTAAAAGAATGTTGTGAATCACACTATCAAATGCTTTATTTAAATCTAGAAAAAGAGCTATACCTGCCGTTTTGTTATTTATATTTTCATAAACCTGTTTTAATATTTTGAAGATTGCTAGAGATGTAGATTTTCCTTTCTGGAATCCAAATTGATTTTCGTGTAGTATTTGGTTGTAACTGAGGAAAGACATAATTCTTGAATATATAATTTTCTCAAATATTTTGGAAAAGCTAGGTAGTAATGCTATTGGTCGGTAGTTGTTCATGTCAGTTTTAGCACCTTTTTTCTTGTAAAGAGGTTTAATGAGAGCAATTTTTAGATCCTCTGGGAATATTCCCGTTTCGATGGACAAATTTATTATGTGGACTAAAGGTTCCACTATGTAATCAATAGTGCTTTTTATGACTTGTGTAGAGATGCCGTCATACCCTGCACTCTTTTTACTTTTTAAATTTTTAACAATATCTTTTATTTCTTGTACAGTCACTGGTGTCATAAAAATAGATTTACAGTTACTGGTATATACTTTAGCATTATGAATATTTTCTGAATTTGATATGGAAGATTTTATAAAAAAGGTATTTAGAGAGCTCGCAATATCAAAGGGTTTACTGATTTCATCACTTTCTACTATGAGTTTATCAATAGTTGTTTTAATTAAATTTACATGTGAAGTATTTTGTTTTATGATACCCCAGGTAGCTTTGGTTTTATTTGTGCTTCTATTGATGTAATTAATATTCGAGATTTTTTTCGAGACACGAACAGCCTTTTTAAATATTTTGCAGTAGGTTTTATAAGATTTATAATGTTGTTCATTGTTTATCTTTAGGGTTTCTATATATTTTTCTCTTTTAGTTTTGCTCGATGTTTTTATGCCTTTTGTTTTCCAATTCGGCTTTCTATTATAAGTTACTTTAATTTTTTCTATGGGAATACATAATTTGAATAATAGTTCATATAAATGTAAGAACTCTCTGTACGCTTCGTTTGGTTCTCTTATATGAAACACTTGAATGAAATTAACTTGTTGTATGTATTTTAAGAATACAGATAGATATTTATCTATATTTCTTCGTTCAATGTACCAATATTTTTCATGATAGCTTCTGTTAGTTGCTAGTTGAATGGTTTGCGCAGTGTGATCTGATAATCCTAAATGTATGACTTCTGTCTTATACTGTTTAATATTGGTTAAAATATTGTCTATGCATGTTTGAGAATGTTTGGTACATCTAGTAGGTTGAAAGATAGTTGGGTACATATTGAACGTTTTCAACGTGTTAATGAACAATTCACTTTTTTTGTTATTAACTAACAAATTGATGTTAAAGTCACCGAGAATAACTACTTTGTTTTTATTTGCTCGCAATCTTGTCGTTAGTTTATGTAGCAAACATTCCAAACATTGCATAAATAAATGTATATTACTATCTGGAGTTCTGTACATGCAAACTATTATATAACGTAATTCTGATATAGCTATACCACAACACTCAAATTGTCTCTCTATAGACATGTCAGATATCCAGTCAAGTTTTTTTACATCAATAGATTTTTTCACAAAAATACATACACCCCCTCTGGATTTCCCTTTTCTAGAAAAATGAGCTGCTTTTTTATACGAGTCTATTTGTACTACATCTACTTCGTTACTTTTTAGAAACGTTTCACTAAAACAAAACACATCAACATTTCTTTCTTCTCCCAGTATTTCTATATTATCAATTTTATTTTTGATCCCTTGAGTATTTAGATGTAATATATTCAAATCGTTTTTGGTACTTGTATTATTAACGAAAAAACTGCGCTGAAGGAATGTTGTTGTTGTTATGTACATCTTTGTATTGGTGGTCATCAATCTTTTTTTTATGTTGTTGCAAGTTAGTTTTGACTTGACTAAAATAAAATGGTATTGTTCCAGGTTTTATTGTTATCGAAGGCATTTTTGCTTCACTATTGGGTACAGCTTTATTATTATTTGCTATATTTTTAGCCATTCTTTCGAAATGGTATGGTATTGTACCAGGTTTAGACTTCGAATTTGGTTTTGTGCTTTGTTTCATTGTTTTTTTTATATTAACACCTAAGTAGTTCGAGTCATAATCAAATGTATTTATCAGGTTATTAATGAGCTTTGCAAAATAAAAAACATTATGCGAAGGATCTTTTTTTGAAAATTGGTACGGTAATGGAAGATATTTACTGCTTTTGAAACTAGATGCAATGTTTTGAAGCTTACAATTTAGTTTCTCCTCATTTAAGTGATGGTTTATAGCAACACCCGCAACAATAATATTCATATTTTCATATTTCCTTATGAATGATGATATTTCAATCAATAACCTAGTGGGATTGGTGTCATTGGATCCAACACACAAAACCAACCAATCTTGCTCTTGAAAACCAAGTTCCTGCTTCTCAAATTCTTTTAAAATATGTTGTGTCGGAGCATCAGGGTACGTGAAGTTAATAATATCATAGTCCACTGCGTTTTTGTGATTTGCTCTACGTGTGTAAAGTGAAGTTGCTAAGTAACGGCATTTTTGATCACCAACTATGATAATTTTGGGTTTCCTTATACAAGTTTGATTTAAATCTATTTTCGCTGAACGCGTTACATCTGCATAACTTCGTTTTGAGATGTTCGTTATTTCTTGATTTGTATTTTTGGAGTATTGGTCGGTAACCGAAGAAGAAAAACATTTTGTTGGAGTACTACATGGCGTAATATTCGTTTTTTTTTCTGTATTTGACAATGCGTTAGTGTTCTCGCTTATTTCTCCAGACTTAACAGGAGATGACATGTGTTTTTTAGAAGTTTTCTTACGTTTCTTTGTAACCATTTTAGGCGTTTTTGTTATGGATTGTATATTTTCTTCATTCAAAACCGTTTTAGGTTCCAATCTTACGTTTGGAAGTTTTTCTACCGTCTGTCTCAATTCTAAGTTTTCCTTTTCAAGTTTATTGATATCTTCTTTTGCTTTGATGAGATGGTTTGTAAGTTCTTCAATCTCATGCTTAAGCTCCTTTATTTCAGTATTTCTATTTTGTAGGGTATTTAAGCTCCTAGTGCTTGGGCTACATGAGGCGTCTTCAAAACTATCTTCTATAGTATTGCTAGATACAGACAAATTTCCTAGAGACAATCGGCGCAAAATTAATGGCTTCCTGCGAGTTATGTTATCATCAAAATCACCTATTTGGATTTCATTATGGCCGCCTATGGGGGTCTCTACATTACTACCTTTCGGTTTTTTTGAGATACAAGGTGTACACCTCCATAGTTGTTTTTTCTCAGGTTGCATTAAATAAAATCGTTGAAGAGACACATTTGCACAAATAAGGTCATAAGTGCAGGAACAAGCTGAACACGTCATATAAAGTCTATCTGTGATAGTTTGTGGACATCCATCGCATTTGAGGGACAATGTATTAGAAGTAGTAGGCGCCATTGTTCATAAAAAATAATTCGATTTTAAATCCAAAAAACTTTTATCGCGTATTCTTGATCTTTTTTCTTTCTTTTTTATCCGATAACATCAATAGTAATTGTTATTCATTAATGAGACTCACCGTTACTATAGTAATCGCATTTTATAATAGACATCAATAGCTGATATACAGCGATTGAAGCGCTTTGTTCAACACTTTCACAAGAAACGTTTCCTAGTAAACAGGGAAGCGGGCACTGTTGCTGTTCGCGGAAAAAAGGTCTAAAGCGCCATGGAATCGACGGCGCTTACGCGTTAACGTCCGAATTCGTATTTTCAAAAATTCACAACCGTTATATGCTTCAGTAATTTGATTTTGTTAATTATCTATGTTTAGCAGTCATATAGCACAAAAATAATTACTACACTGTCTTCCTTATATAAAGTTTTCTATATATATCGCACTTTTTAATGATAAAAATTACTTTTTTCACACGAAATTAATAAATTACGGGAACGAACTTTGTACGTTGCTGCTCTCGGAAACGTTCCGCGAGGAAGTGAAGTTGTTTTAGTTATTGTCAGGAGAAGGTTCTTATGAAAGAAAATGTTATCCCGGAAGTCCCGGACTTACGCGGGTAAAACTGCGGAGCGCAGCTAGTATACAATAAAACACGTACTAAGTAACTATATATAAATACATATAATACATTAGAATTAGTCATACATTCGGTAAAGACATGTAACCTTCTAGGCAAGCATGTTCCATCTTCGGCCGTATCGTCACTTTCCATCAGATGAGATAGCGGCCAAAAGCTTGCTTATCATACTAATACTATAAATCCGAAAAATTGTGTGTAAATGTGTAGGTGTGTAAGTATGTTTGTTCCCTATTCACGCTTCAACGGCTGATCAGATTTAGATTTTATATGGAATGTACCTACATAGCTTATACCTAGGATTAACACATAGGCTACTTATTAACTTGATAATAGCGGGCGAAGCCGCGGGGCACAGCTAGTTGTTTATATACAATAAAACACGTACTATGTAACCTATAAATAAAGATTTATACTACACTAGCCGTGCACTTCGCCCGCTATTATCAAGTTAAAAAGTAGCCTGTGTTAATCGTGTAATATCGGCTATATACAGGGATATATATGAACATATTTTAAAAGGAGAAACAGAGTAGCAAGACGCTCGGTGCACCACATGCCCGCAAATATGTGTTCTTAATTACATAACTATAAAAACCAGAACATGAAGAGGTCAAAGCAATGAGGCTGCTCTTTACTAATAAATTTTTCGTGAGAATAGGACATTATAATATTATTAAAATAAGATAAACACAGTCTTTGTCGCGATCTCGCGGCGAAAACTCATCCCGAAGAGCATCGTGCATGCTCGCAACTTAGGTCGACAATTTCGATCAAAGGACGTAAGTGAAAGCCGTATTTTCTTGGAGGTTCTCAATTCGACTTTATGTTTTTTTCTTGTATGTATTTTAGGCCATATCTCCGCCAATTATGAATTGATTTTGTTTTTTTTTGTTTGGTAGAGTATACTTCAGGGTTGGTCCCATATAAATTTTATCGAAATAGGTCAAGCCAAAACCGAAATATAAGAGATGAAGTCGGTTTTTTTAAGCTTTGTTTGTTCAATTATAATTATCACACTATAATATTGTAGAGGCGAAAGTTGGTGAGTGTGTTTGTATGTTTGTTACTACTTTACGCTCAAACGGCTAGACCAATTTAAATGAAATTTGTTATAGAGGTATCTGACACTCTGGATTAACACACAGGCTTCTTTTTATTCCAGAATACCCGCGGGTCCGGGACTTACGCGGGTAAAACCGCGGGGAGCAGCTAGTATAATAAGACTGCAAGGCATAATAACGTTTCTTATTGTTTCATTTCATTTATTCTCTACTTTGAAATAGTTAATCGAGTCTAGTTTTATAATGTGCCACATCCATCTTTTAACGCTCGGTTACTCGATAGCGTTAGAATTGACAGCTCATTATAGCATGCAAATTAACTTATCGTGAGAAATCAATACATTACAATAAGTGACTTTTCATGCACTAGCGTAACACCCGACATCGCAGCATTCTATACTACGTTAACACCTGTTGTTTTTCTACACGCAACGCGTGTTTCTGCACGCGATATCAAGGCGAAGTCGAGCAACACATTTGTCCAACATTAAATAGAGTGAAATATGGAATACCAATTTGATTTATGCACGTTAAAGTACAGTCATTCTCGTATGGGTTAAAATTTAACCTATAGTTAGGAGAAACAAGATTTATTTAAAGTTTTTAAGTGATAACAGATTTTATAGTCTAAAATGTACTGTCAGTAGTTTTTTTTTTTTTTCATCTTTTTTTTGGGACTTTTACCTAATTTGGTATGCCAGCCCCATCATACCCTAATCTTTGTCTTCATCTGGGCAAAATTATATTGTACAGAGACAGTGCCACATCAGCTGATGGGTTTGCTAAGATATGAGTATAACTTCCAATGTTACTTCTATGTATGTTATACTTTTGCACAAATGACTCTCTTTGGTTTTTTGTTCGGTCACACTCCATCAACAAGTGGTACAAATCTTCCAATGTTCCACATAATTCACAATTTGGCTGTCAGTAGTTCTTATATGGTAAGTCACGTGTACCTATTTAGACAGTGTCAAGTATTAAACATAAACATATAACATAACATAAACGCTTTCACACTCACTGCCCCACTCTAAATTCAATTACTTATTTCGAGGGTGCTCGAAACATTCACATCGCATACACAATCACAACCAGAACCAGAAACACAAATTTTCCTTCGGAAAAAAAATTGTGTTCCCGTCGGGATTCGAACCCGATAATGCTGCTGCTTTGAAAATACTCACCCAACTGAGCCAACGGGCAGTCCAATTATCAATTTAGTTATCAATTGTAAAACAAGTCGTTGTCCCAATCAAAGTGTACTAAATGAATTATGATGCATTGATAGTAAAGTAAAATATTTGCACGGAGTTATGGGGCAAAACAAAAACAATATCTGTATTATTATCTTACACTCTGCAAGTTCGAACAGATTCACTATTATTACCCATTAATTGGCATTCGAAAATATTTCCTAAGCTCTAAAATATTTTTTTAGTCTTGGCTTTTCGCCAAGATAAAGAAAATAATTCAAGGTTGACACCATTTCGCACTTCATTAATACTCAAACGTTGGATAGTTTTATGAAGCAGCGTTTGTTTTAGACTGGCATGTCTCTACATAAGTAAACATAGAAGAGCAGAGTAAAAATAGAAAGCAAAAGGAGCATTAAGACGAGATTGTAGAGCTTAGTTTTGGGAAAAATTTTTGGAGCTTAAAGATAGGGGGCACGAAACACAAGCCACGATTACCGTGAGATAATACGGTTTTAATCTTGCAAGATATAAGAGAACTACGGCACACTATGAAACAAATGCAAATGTATGCACTTTTAACAGTACTCTACATGTCCAAAATATTAAATTAATTAATTTAAAAGCAAGCAAAGTTTAAAATAAACCGACTTTACCGCTTCATCTCCGGAACCTTTGATTAGATCTTGACAATATTTATATGGGACCAAAGTCAACACAAATAAAATGAGAAATCATCAACATATTCGAAGTCAGTTAAATACGATTTTTTAAGGATAGCTCAAAAACTACTGGTCAGATCTTGATCAAATTTAAGTGGGACCACATGAAAAGCACAAGCTTTTAAATAAAAATAATCATCAAATTCGGTTCACCTAGAAAAAAATTCTCAAGTAACAAAGTAAAAAAACAGTCTAATCGAGAACTCCCTCCTTTTTTGAAGTCTATTAATAAAGACAGACAAGTACAGACTAACAGGCAACATATATAAAGGTACTAGTAATGAAATAAACAAAACTTAAACATAAACGCCTTCACACTCACAGCCCCACACTAAGTTAAATAACTTGTGTTGTGGGTTCCGGAAACATTCTCATCACAGACACAATCGCACCCAGAACCAGAAACACTAAGAAGAAAACTTGTGTTTCCACCGAGAATCGAACCCGATACCCGTTGCTTAGTAGGCGAACGCGCATCAAACTTACTAAAATCTAAATACACGTGACGTGTCGACGGACAGTTCAAAATGCTAAACAAAAGTATTGATTATAACTGATAAGAAGTTAACCTAATCAAACACATCATAACAAAAAACAACTATACAATACAATAAATACATTAACATACCAATTTACTAGAAATACATGTTGCTCAGTGAGGCCCATTGCACCTTAATATCAGATCAAAACCCGCTTTAAAAAGGTCTCCAACTTGTGTTGGCAACTTGTATTGGAGGAAAATAAAACAAAACATAAAAATTCCTATTCAAACGCTTTCTCAATTGTCAAAACTCTGTATTTATCCCGCTGCTGCCTTTGACAGTAAACACAGACTCTTAGTATTTTGAGTGCAGTCACCTTAAACTGAGCTAAAAATTTAAAAACATGCTGAAGTCCGTGCTTTGAATATTTTTCCAGGCGCAGTCATCAAATATCAGTATTACTGGTGCTATCGCAATTTTAAACTGAAACTGCAGACTTTATTGTTGAAATGTTTGCCGTATACAAGCAAATTTTAAAGCTAAAAAAGTAGACAAAGCCGATCGTTGGCATTTTAGAAATCTGTATTGTTTTTTCAAGTTAATAAGATCGCTTTAAAATGTTATGCTTGCGACCTTTTTCAATAAAGCTGGGTTTGTATGCAGTTTTATAAGTATTAATTATCACACTTATATTAAAAATGCGAAAGTTTGAGAGTGTGTATGTATGTGTTTGTATAGGTACATTTTTATTATGCAGGATAGGCAAGCATTTGACCACCATCTTATCTGATGGAAAATGACGAAGCGCCTAGAAGATACCTATTCACCATAGAATTGAAGAATCCCAGATTATACCGTTCGGGGAACAGACGTTGGCAATGAATCTCTTCGCTGTACGGATGATGAACGTAGAAGTGAAACGCTACGAACGCGTTGGCGGTATAACGATCATAAATGGATGACTTTGTTCTACCTTAATAGACAACAAGACGTCACTCAATATATTATCATGAAATGGAGAATATTACTGAGATTATTTAAATTTAAGGTAATGTGAAGGCCTTACAAGTTCTGTGCGAAAATTACAAATTTCTTGTATAAGTTTGGCCCGTATGTGCAAGTTAAAACTGACAGAAACTGTTGGCACCCAACTTTCGTTAAATTAATTGGTTCGTTACATCCAATTAAGAACTTCGTAAAACAAGTGTTAATGAAAATGTTAATTACTTTCCGTACACGTTCTCATCGCTGTCGTATATGCAAGGAACGAAGCAAGCACATGAGGGACTATATATTAAGTGGACTATTTATGTTTTCCGCTAAGCAAATAAGTAGAGTTTAATCCGATGTTTTTAAGTTAAATTTATTGTAACTTTTAAACATAGGTAACAAGGCGAAGATTCTTAATTCGGTATTATATTGAACGCCATGCTTGTGGACCGCCTGCCTTCTAAGCAAAGGCATCGGATTCGATACCCGGGAAGTTTCATGGTGTGAATGTGACATGAATGTTACGATTCTTCGAACTTAGTGTAGGCATTGAGTGTGACATTGTTTAAAAAAATATGCGTTTTGTATCTTTTAGCAAGGTAAAAAGAGTACTAGTAGTACTGAGTATTAATTGCTATAAACTTAGATTTATTGGCCTACTAGTTGATCCTATTTTAATATAATTTAGATCCAAAGAATTCAGATATAGGCGTCAGTTCATTACGTCTGATTTTTAAGGAATGTATAAATTAATCACGAAAATTCCGCCATTCTCATTGATGTGTCCATTTTCATGGCAACAACTAAATTAAATCTTAATTTGGTGATTAAGACAATAATTAAATTAGTTTATCATCTTCGCAAATCAATTTTATTAAATGGCGAGAAAGTGATAAAACGTCAGCTTCACTAATATAAATAAAGCCTGACAAGTTCGAGCTTGGTTCCTAAGGGCTTCAATTCTAAGGGGTCCAAGCTACAATTAACTATAGACATAACTATTTGATAAAAATAATCAACTTGATATATCCACGCGTTCCCGAGAAAATGGTTTAGACAGACAGACAGACAGACGGATAACAAAATTATCCTTATCCATTAGGTTTTCATTTTTTCTTTTGAAGTACGGAATCATAAAAAACTGCCCAAGCCAAATAATAAACGCCAAACCATTCGCTCCATATAACGGTGTTTGCCCAACTAACATTTGATGAAAAAACTTTTAGCTCAGGGGTCCGATTATTTCGGTTGCTAAGACATAAAAGCTTATAGCTTGTTGTGAGTATGGAAACACAGTATGAGCACCAGCTACAAAACTAAACAAATGTCGTACATAAATGTTAGTACCGAGTAAAACAAATTACGAAAATTCTAGCAGAAGTTTCGATGAGTTTTTTTAATAACCTTTTTTGTTTTGATCAAATAGAAAATGAGAATAAAAAATATCAAAGAGGAAGTGTCTGACTTGTAAGTTGTAGCGTTATTATGCGCTTTTGTTACGGCAACGAGGCTAGATTTTGTTAAAATATTATTTCTCCTTTTATTATTACTGCGCTAAGATTTCACATTTAATGAAATAAAATGAAATAAAATGAATTTATATTTATTTAAAATTTGATAAAAACTCACTCACGTTTTGAACTGTTAAATAAAATTAAAACTGGACCTAGACATCAATAACGCGTAAGTCACGCTAATATCCGTTTTAATTTTCTGTATAATTTCATTTTATTAATAGAAATATAATTGGCTTTGAAGTATTCCTCTGACTAATGATGTTTATTATCGAATGTCATGAAAAACAGGTGCTTTGCGAATTGTCCATACCGATTGTATAACAAATACCAATAGCTTTTCCAAACAACTTAGACCTAAGTGGTTAACTTGATCTTTGGCCCGTACATTAATAGGTACGTGCAGGAACAGTTTATTTAGGTTACTATACCTAGTTATCACATTATTTTACAAATACTTATAATAGGTATTTGCTATATGTTAGTTATAAGGTAATGTAGGTAATATCTGATATGTGGCAAAATGAAACATTTTGAAATACCCCCGACGCGACGAGCTCTCTTGATACGCACAATATATAGCTGATCCTGAACAGCCTAAGCTATCCTGTATAAACTAAATTCCTATAATAATATAATTCCTCCATGACCTTTTCACCGTCTAACTACACGTCATACATTTACGGAGCACTTACACTCCAGTTCGCTCGAAGCGTTTCGCTTTTATCTATATAATCCGTACAGCGACGGAGTGGAACTTATTGTCTGCGTCTTTGTTCCCCGAACGGTAAAATCAGTGCAACCGCTTACCAGATACACCGAAGAATATTCGATTTAAAAATCGAATTCTTTCTACCTTTTCGATTGAGTTTATACGATAGGACAGACGGCAAGCGGAACGTTGGAACTGGTGTACGTACAGCTTCCAAATTCAAATGAGGTATTTGAATAGATAGGTATCGTTTCGTCTCAATCATCAGGACGAACCGCGGCGTGATGGATGGAACCGCCACGCCAACCGGTGCGCCATGAATATTTACAGAGCGCGACACTTTGCAGGGGGTATGCGATTCAGCTCATTTACAAAAGTTGAATAGTTGAATTGGCTCCCGTTGAGTGACATTAATCAGGTCTTTTCACCATTGATTGATGCAGTTAATGCAAGATCTTATGCAGCACTTAATAGCAGTACGCATTATAGATTTCACAATATTAAATCTATAATGCGTACTGCTATTAAGTCCTTCCTAGTCAAATGCTCTAAATATTTTTAGGAAGGAAAATTGAACTGAACTAGGAAGGAAAAATCTTAAAATATTGCTTGGAGCGGGAGTGTTACGCTAAGTCGTTGGATTACCGGACCTAGGCCATCCGAGATCTCACTCACTTGCAATATATGCGCCTTATGCGATGCAATACGTCATCCGCCGGATAAGTAGAAACTATGCAGGGTCACCGGTAATTCGACGTTTTTCCCTCAAGTGTACAGGTTCAAGTGTCAAGGGTACAGCTCGCTACCATTTAAATCTAACTTCATTATACGAAAGTGTAACAGTATTAAATAGCAACATTAAACTTTTTTTTTTTATGTGGTATCATTGGTTACTGGTTCTTCAAATTCTCAGAGAATATGTAAAGCTACGGCCAAAAGCCAGAAATGGCAATCCTAATGAAATGCCGGGCGGATGCCCCCTTATTATTTTATATTCCTAAGCGGAGAGCTAAACAATTTTTATTTTTTATCAAACATTGAAAAAACCTCTGCTAGTAGTACGCACCGGTTTAAAAATTTATTTTAGAAAATAACAATTTGGTAGCCACCAAAAAGTTTTTAGACGGGGTCTATCTGAAAAAACGTCTTCACATTAAAAACTGAAACTAACGTAGTATATACAAGTACTTGAACAACAAATACGGAAATCAAACAATTATTTTAAAGAAAAAAGGTTATAAGCTCAGAGGTATAAGCACCTCAAAAGTTTTTACATCTATTAGGCAAAATGAAGGCGCGAGATCTCAGTTCCGAGCGAATGCTAGTGTTATTCTGATTCTTGGTGAGAGATGTTATGTTTTCAGCACCTGGGTCATATTTAAGTATTTAAACATATGGGGTTGTGATTGCGTTTGCTAGTTATTGGGGCTAAAAAGTCCACCAAACAATAAATAAACGCAAGCAAAGCTAAAAAAAACCGACTTCACTGCTTTATCATCGGAACCTTGATCAGATTTAATGTATAAACACGCATTATTGACTATAACTCAAAAACTAGTGATCAGATCTTGATCAAATTTCAATGGGACTGCATAAAAGGCACCAGCTTTCAAATAAAAAAAGAATCATCAAAATCGGCTCACAACGAAAGAAGTTATGAGGTAACTTTTGAAGTCGGGTAAACGAGAACATCGTCAAAGTACGCATTATTGATCACAAAATAGGTATTATTGACGATATTTCAAGAACTACTGATCAGATCTTGATCAAATTTAAATGGGACAAATTAGAAAGCTATCTTTCAAACTAAAAAAAATTTCAAAATCGGCTCACGTGGAGAGAAGTTATGAGGTAAAACACATAAAAAAAAAATACAGTCGACTTGAGTCGGTAAAAAACAAAACATACAAACGCATTCACACTCACAGCATTCAAACGCGTTCAACACCCGTTTGGTAAACTATATAGCCCTAATAACTACCAAACATTGATGGGTTACCATCCAAGTACCAGCCGTGCTTTAACGGTTGACTAAGCTGACCGGGTTGCGATTGGCTTCATCTCATCTGTTTATATATCAACGTGACTACATCAGTAAATAAGGGAAACATCCAATATATAGAGTTAGTAGAGGCGACCGCGTTGGCTCCCACTTTCTTATGAATATTTATTCGGCACGACACTTCGCATCGTTTACTCTTGGCACGGTTTTGTATGAACTTACCTAGTTTTTCGCCAGAGATTCGGCCGGAATTTGCAAAAAAACTTGTTTGTTTTTCTTGCCTCAGTTTTGCATGAAGAAGTTAATCAAGTGACACTGCGCGGCTTCCATTTGAAACGTGTTTTGATAAGGTTTCCAATGTGGTACTCTTTTTTCTTTGATTATGTTAGCAACAGGCAAGCATTTCACTACCATCTCACCTGGTGGAAAGCGATGATACGGCCGAAGATGGAACGTGCTTGCCTAAAAGGTACCTATTCACTTTAGACTTGAAGATTCCAAGATTAAATATCAGATTAGATTATATATATTATTTCTCCATGCTATTTTTAACTCCTAACAACAAGACAAACTATCATCCATTTATGGTCGATATACCTACAGTTGGCTCGAAGCGTTTCGCTTCTACGTTGATCATTCGTACGGAGGAGTGGAACTCATTGCCTGCGTCTTTGTTCCCCGAATGGTACAATGTAGGTATCTTCAAGTCTAGAGTGAATAGGTATCTCCTAGCCAAGCATGTACCATCTTTGGCATCGTCATTTTCCATCAATTAAGATAGTGCTCAAATGCTTGCCTAGCATAAAAAATTGTATAAAAACAAATGTATTCTACGATACTAAACCGTAAAATGTCGTAGTAAAGTACTATTTCTTTTGACACAATACGTCCAGTTATGTTATTAACTGTCCATATTACTTAACCGGCTGAAAATGAACTGAAGTGAACTCTGTATAAAGTTGACAGACAGAGGGTTATAAAGTGACAACGATGCAGACCCTACCCGCTCGTCTCCAGCTGGGCTTTATTACCTTCACTCTCATTTACTTATATTGAATTAAGTTGTAGCGTATCTATATATAAATTTAGACAAGGGTTATCTAACCTCGACTTAAAGTTGACAAAAGTTTCGTGAATATATTTGCACGGGATGTTCTGGTCAGATAGTGAGTTAGGAATAAATATACTAGCCGCGCGATTTTCATCAATTCCGGGATAAAAATTAACTTATGTGTTAATCCAGGATGTAGTATTATCAAAAAAATTTGCTTTTATCCTACTTCCTACTAATATTATAAATTCGAAAGTTTGTGTGTAAGTGAGTATGTTTGTTCCCTCTTCACGTTTTAACGGCTGAACGGATTCGGATGAAATTTGAAATGTACATAGGTTATACCTAGGATTAACACATCGGCTACTTTTTAACTTGATAATAGCGGGCGAAGCCGCGGAGCACGGCTAGTATAAAATAAAAACAGGCTGGTTTTTTTGAGAAGGGCGGTGAAGTCCGAAACCACGTGAGTTAGAGAAATGTCGTGTAAGGAGTCATGCCCTCCATTTACAAGAAAACAATAACTGCGTATTTTTTTTATTCTTTTGCTTTTGACGGAAATCGAACCAAATGATTTAAAAAAAAAAGGTAGCCTGTATTATTGGACCAATGGATTTTGTTGCTGTTTAGGAAATATTAAATTCCCTGTTTTTTTAGTTCATCAAGCATAGCAGTTACACGAGTTAATTCCCCGATGCCCGTTTTACTATCTAATAGCAAGACAAACTGTCAAACGTCATTCATTTATGGTTTACATACCTCCAGCTCGCTCAAAGCGTTTCCCTTTTACGTTTATCATCCGTACTGCGAAGGAGTGGAACTCATTGCCTTCGTCTTTGTTCCCCGAACGGTAAAATCTGGGAGCCTTCAAATTAAGAGTGAATAAGTACCATCTAGTCAAACATATTACATCTTCGGCCGAATCATCACTTTTCATCAGGTGAGATTGTGGTCAAATGCTTGCCGGATAAATGCACGAATATATATATATATATATATATATATATATATATATATATATATATATATATATATATATATATATATATATAATAAGTCAGTCCGTCTACACAGTCATTGCAGTGCCTCGCTGGGGTTATTTAACAGCAAAGCATTTGATATTCTATAATGGGGCATTGTAGGATATTCCTACAATGCCCCATTAATCACACTGTAAAGGAGTGAGAACTCTTTGCCTGAGTCTGTGTTCTCAGATAAGTACAATCTTAGTGTCTTGAAGTCGAGAGATAATAGGTATTCAAAATTCGAAAATATAAAATTAAAAAGATAATCATCAATGTTTTCCTATCATATATATAAAAAAGTGGTGATTATTTTTATTATTATTACTCTTACAGCTACGTAGAGATATAGATTCGAACGTGCCATACTACAAAGTGACTGCAAAACTCAGAAAATAGATACTTGGCAAGCCCCCGAGGCCTATAGGAAGAATTTCGATTCGATTATACCTATTCTCGGAGAGCTTCCTCTACGAGAAGGGAATTCGTAATTACGAAGCACGACTGTAAAAGGAAATTCGTTAAGTCACTTGTTACCAGAGATCTTTTAAATAAAATGGACAGATAAAGGCTAACAAATGAGTCAATCAATGATTGAGAATAGCCTTATCACACTTATATACAACATTCAAAATTGTGCGAGTGAGAGTAGTGTTTATATGCAAGGTACATGTCTACTATCTCACCTCATGAAAACCGACGCTGCGATGTAATCTATATATAAAAAAATTTCGTGTCACAGTGTTTGTAACCATACACCTCCGAAACGGCTGAACGGATTTTGATGAAATTTTATATTCACACTTATATATAACAACCTATTCTCAGACCTACCGTCGGAGAGTAGGTTGTAATATATTTTTCACCGCCCTAAGTGGGTGGCGTACCCCAATTTTTTATTCATTTTTAAACAGAATTTTTTTTTTTATGATTCACCATTGAAAATTTACACAAGACCCTAAATTTTCACCCTTCTACAATCAACCCCAATTATTTATTGAACTAAAAAATATTTCCTAGAAATAATGTATATGGCAAAACAACGTTTGCCGGGTCAACTAGTATAGTAATAATTATTATTGACATATGGACTCGGACTACATACGGCTCTCGGGAAAGGGTCGTAAAGTCCGTAATCTGTAAAGATGCTCTAAGTTTAGAAGTTTAGTATAACCCTAGGGAGTAGGGACTTTGTATATCTTTTGTATCCCTTTGAAGTATTTTATAAGGGCTGGTTGAGTTAAAATAGTTGCTTGAGACAACCCTCAAGTTTTAAGTTGCTAGCCCAACACTTGGTATGTTTGTATGAGATAATGCTTATAATTTGTTCGTAGGTTAATACTCTGATCCCATTTACTGATAGTATAGTATAAATATTAGTATATGTATTGATAACTCTTTAATACATTATTACTCATCAGAGGCGCTGACTTACGGCGCAATTACACTTGGTCGTTAGCCCGTATTCGGGTGCACGAAAGACGTTACTCGAACTCGGGCATACGATGCATTAATTACGTTGTCTTACTCACTATCGGTTACTGGAACACGGGCAAACGAACCAAAACGGATGCTGTTCGAAGACGGGCGTAGTCGACTCCATTCATTAACATTTAGTTTGTCCGAATTCGAATACGAGTTAACGACTAATGTAATTGCGCCTTTGCACTTGACCGAAACTAGAAAGGGATAGTCGAGTTCAATGAAACCTTCTAAGCAGCAGATATCAGGTTCTACTCCCGGTGGAAACACATTTCTCCCCAAAGGAAATTTGTGTTTCTGATTCAGGGTGTGATTATGTTTTTTTTTTTTTTTTTGTGTCAGGCTAATGTTTGACCACTATCTCACCTGATGGTAAGTGACGATGTGATCGAAGCTGGTAAACACACTAGACCTGGAATATGTGTGTGATGCGAATGTTTCCGGCACTGGGCGAGTCAATGAGGTAGAGATACATCGTTTCAAACAAACAGACAAACTTACAGATTTGTTACATTAATGTAATTAGAAAGCTTTATAAGAACGATTGATTCTTATACCTAAATATTTCACTTGACATTTACAATGGGATATTAGCAAATCCATAAACGATACCTTGTCGAGAATAACTCACCGTTACACTCACACTTATATACACTTAAGAATCATAAACGCCTCACTTTTTCGTCTGTTAAATTTCAAGCACAAATCAATTGCTAAGACCAACACGAAAGATGCCTCAACATCTCATAAACCCATCAACAAAATAAGAACATTTTTGCGTTTAGAGCATAAACAAAGACAACATCCGTAACAAAAACATCCTAAAAAAACATGACGAATCTTCATATCAAATGACTACGTTACCCTTGACCTCAAGAACGTTTTTATCCATATTCTGTCTTCTCTCGTCAGTCCGCCTCCAGTCGTTTGGTCGTTACGGAAACAATGGCCGTAGGCTCCGTTATCATTCATACGCATATTTAGCTGATTGTTTGGGACATGCCGCACTAAATATACGTGTATACACTTCGGGCATGGAAATGCGAGATTTTTCAGGCAGATTTGCAGGAATTTCTTTTGGTTGTGTTTTAACTATGGTTTATTTTTTTATGATGGTGAGAAAGTAGATAGTTTATTCAACAGAATACGTTTCCTGTTCTAATGGCTGCCACAGCTTAAAATTGTCATACGTTGAGCCAGAATCCCTTATAGTGTGTGACAGACATAATAATTAACGAGAAATTAGAGGTTTCGTGCACTTTTTTATTATAATATATTATTATACTTTACTTTTATACTAAAATTGTCTTCAACAAGTGGCAAAATCAATTTTTTTATAAAATCCCGGACGACGCTCTATCTGAAAAACAGCTGCACCGATTTTCAACAAACATAGCTAAGAACACTTCCTACTAATTCACCTTTCAAACAAAATCATCCGTTCGGGAACTACAATGCCGCAGACAGACACACACAGAGACACAACTTATAACACGCCGTCGTTTTTGCGTCGGAGGTTAAAAAGGAAACTCAATTTTTGTATTAGGTATTCAAATAAATTATTCTCCAATAATACACTGGTGAAGTTACCCATCTACAACAGATGTGTCGTTTGGAAGGTGATATACTCTGTACGTAAATAGACTGTATAAAAACACAAACTTATTGTAGGTATAATCCGATAACTTACTGTCACATTGAACTGTGAGATTATGTTCCGAAGTTCAAGCAAATTAAGTGATACAACCTTTGACTCTCATAAAAATCTTTGCCAGACGTCTTTATCGCCAATTATCTTGAAACACGATTGTTGTTTGAACTTCGGAGTGACATAACGAGACGTATTACACCGCAGATAAGTTAATAGTTGTTTGATATACGATTTTTGTTTGTTTCAGGTAATGAAAATGGCGCTACAACCGCTTGACACTCACAGCTCTACACTTAGTTCGATGATTTCCCTTGGGGAGAACACTTGTGTTTACACCGGGAATAAAACCCGATACCCGCCAGTTAGAACGCGGGCTTAACTAAGCTAACGGGCAGTTCGATATACCGAAAAATGGGTTCCTAATTTAGCAAGATAGTCAGCCTTGTGAACTTTAACGAACTCCAGAAACTTCCTATAAATAATACAAAATCTTGACACCAGAATTGCCTCATCTCTACCAGTAAACAAGTAAGTTTAAGTAAACATTTAACTAACTCTAAATGAAGAGCGACGATGCTTGTCTGGGAGTAGAGATAGCTGTTCATTCTAGACCTGTATCTTGATTACTGTAAGGAGAAACAAAGAAGTAGGCAATGAGTTCCACTCCTTCGCTGTGCGGACGATGAAGGTAGAAGCGAAACGCTTCCTGCAAACCGATTATGGAGTGGATAACGGGGTTTATGCCTAAGCTCGAATTCATTGGCAAACTCTAACCGTTTTTTCAATGCTTAAGCAATGTTAAATAAACCAACTTCACCGTTTTATCTACGGAACCTTTGATCAGAGTAAATGAATTAAATAGGCATTATTTAGGATAACTCAAAAAGTACTAGCGTTTAAATTATATTGAAAATATTGTTTAGTAATTCGAGTCTAGAGAAAAATATTTACTCCTAAAAACAAACGCATAAATAACAGTACAACACACACACACACATTTGAAATGATAACGTACGCTTGCACGGCAATTACATAAAACACACCAATAAAACATGATCATGCGTCTGCGGACTTTGCCACAGGCATGTTTCATCCTGAAGTTTTGCCATTGTGTCATACATCTCTACAAACACTAGAAGAATCCCCAACTTCATACATAAACGGACATCGCAAAAGTAATCACTTACAAAATGAGGACAAACTTGAAGCAAACAAAACAATTAGAAAACATGATTGTACGTAAACTTGGTCAGGCACACCTCTTGTGTCGTCACGGTTTAGTCACCCAATGCGTGATAACATTATTTTGAACACAGTTTTATCTTAATTAAGTTTAATTAAGACTGTCGCAGTGATTGGTATTAAAACTGGCCTCCATTGGCTCTTTATTGAGATCTAGCTGCGTTTTTTTTAATACTAAATAGGCAAGCATTTGACCGCTATCTCACCTGATGGAAAGTGACGATGCGGCCAAAGATGGAACATGCTCGCCTAGAAGGTACCTATTCACCCAGATTGTACCGTTCAAGGAACAAAGACGCTGGCAATTGCCTGCGTCTTTAATATTTTTCAAACAAAAAAAAATGTTCACGTAGATATAAGTTATGAGGTAACAAACATAAAAAAAAACAGTCGACTTGAGTACCTCCTGCTTTTTTGTGAAGTCGGTAGATAAACCGACTTCACCGCTTGAAATTTTAGTTTTGGCTTGATATATTTCGATAACAATTATACGGGACCACTTCTGAAATATCTACGAATAAAAAACAACATGAAAATCAATTCATAATTGGCACAGATATCGCGTAACATAAATACAAAAAAAAAGTACAGTCCAATTGAGAACCTTTTTTTAAGTCGGTTGAAAATACAGAGAGCTATTAAAACTATTTCTGCTTTCTCTTCACGCAGTAACGGCTTAACGGATTCGGATGAAATTTGGAATGTACATAGCTGGTATTAACACATATGCTTCTTTTTTACTTGATAGACGCGGACAACCACGGGGCACGGCTAGTTATACATAAGTCCACGCCAAACCCCCTTACGCACACCAGTAACTATTCCGTAATTACACCAATAAAATTGTAATAAGTTATAATTATGTGATTACTTCTGCAAGTTGACATGAATCCTCTGTTTTGACCGAGAACTTAATAACTTGTCATCATTATGTGACAGGTCGTTACGGTTTTACGGTCACGGCTAGAGATGAAAACGCAAAAACCTTTAATAGGTGGTTGGACATGATATATTGCTTAGGCCTATTAATTATTGCGGCAACGAGAAATATTGTAATGTCGAAACTCTAGTTAAAATTGATACGTAGGCATTAGTATGCATATTTTCCATATTTTTAATTTATTGTTTTCATTAACTGCTCGTAGGCTTGGTTGGGTGGCGTTCGGCTTCTAAGCAGAGGTTTCCGGATTCGATGCCCGACTGAAACACAAGTTTTCTACCCAAGGAAAATTTGTGTTTCTGGTTCTGGTTTGTGATTGTGTGTTTGATGTGAATGGTTCCGGCACCTATGATACAAGTCAACAAATTTAGTGTTAGGCTGTAAGTGTTATGTTTATGTGATGCCGAAAAAAAATTCATTAAATACAAATATTTAAATATGCATGCATAATCGAGCAATTTTAATTTTGACTATTTTGATTATAAACGTAATTTTAAACGTGATTTATTATTTTTGTGACATCCCCAATTCGATCATCGTCAAGGAAATTTGACCAATCATTGACATCAAAAATGTGTAAATTGACGTCACGAATCAGTGCTCGAATTTTATAGACGGTTTTTTCACCTACGGTAAAATCTTCTAATCTTGTATACTCTTGTTGGATTGTTTGACACAGATGCAAGCACCGTGATCACGAAACAATAATACATTGTAAATATCCCGCTCAAATATAATTCCTTATAACATTTTTCGTAACTTCGTCAAGAATCTTAATAGCCACTGAATCAAATAAAAACATTGAAAAGGTTTATCTAAAAATTCGAAGAAAACTTGAAACTTTCATCGTGGGTGGTTACAAAAACAGACTGGAATTGCGGACGAATTCTCATAATAAGAATTTCCACTTTATTAAGAATTTCCAGTAAAAGAGCTGTCCTTTATCAAGCCTTGAAAACAAAAGACTATGTTAAGGGATTCATTATCATTAGTAAACATGGTTGGTCGTCCACAAACAATGGGCTGTTATAATTTACAAATGTAATTTGAGATGTTGTGCGGTTTGCAGTTGGGAATCTGATTTAACTATTAGTATAGTAAATATCAAATTGAATAGACAATTCAAACGATCAAGACATACCGACTTTTCAGAAACGTGCTTAGTAAACTCGCTCAATACAAACGCCTTTTCCGTTAGATATAATAAATCTGTGAATTTACTATTTGCTAGTAAAAATCACGACAAAATTAATCTATATATATAAAAATCAATGCCACTTTTCGTTGTAATTTTATAACTCAAGAACGGGCTCACCTACCCAAACCAAATGTTTAGGCTTTGTTCGGACTATTTAGTAGATGGTTTATGTGAAGTTTGCACAAAATCGGTCGAGCGGTTCTACATTTATCACACCCGGGCGAAGCCGGGGCAGATCGCTAGTGTATTTATAAAAAAACGACAATACCTGATATTGACATAAGTCTCTCCAAATAAGGTTCCTGTACAAGATAGCATTAGACTTATTTAATTTTATCAAAAAAAAACAGATTTAATGTATTTTATTCATGAATTATTTACGTGACTAAAAAAAGTCATCTAAATAAGTCACACACTTGAAACTATTATTAAACACCTATTTAAAAGTACTCAATCTACCTTAATGTTTTATGGAACAACCTCACAGTTTAACTCCTGCAAATAGAAAAAAACACGTTTTAAATTGTATTAAAATACATTAAATCGGAAAACTATTCTCACATGTCAAACATGCTTCACATGAGTCCACAAAAATCTATGAAATCAAGTATTAAAAAGAACTCTTTCCAAAATATATCGCTCACAAGGTATTTTCTATAACACATTCCATCTCCCCTTCGTGCAATAAAATGAAAAGGGTAGCTTATGAAATATTCAATGAACCTCACGGAAATACTGTCCGAATGATAAACAGTGTTAGTTACCTACTCCTTGTGACGTTTTAGTTTTATAATACTCAATAGTAAATAGTACTACGTCATCTACCATATATAGCAAGACTATTTGATTACGTTGACTATCGTGCTTGTACTACTGGATTTCACACGTTCTATGATTTGAGCAAAACGAAAATAATTATTTCTAAATCCTGAAAAATTCTAACTTTTATCCTCGGGACCAAGAATAATAATACGAGTCAATTTAAGGAAGGAGTGGAACTCACTGCCCGCATCCTTGTTCCCCGAACAGTATAATATGGGAGTCTTCAAGTCTGAAGTGAATAGGTATCTTCTAGGTAAGCATACTTCATCTTCGGCCGCATTGTCACTTTCCATCAGATGAGATAGCGGCCAAAAGCCTACCTAAATGGCATAAAAAATATGTGTAATAAATTGTGAAGCCTTGGATCATGATCTAAACCTAAGCATAAATGGTGTAAAGACACAGGTTGACATTGATGAAAGAAATCTAGGGCTTATTATGGATAATGCATTGAGATTATCATAGAAATAAGAACTAAAATTATCTAAAAATATTTTATACCAATTTGAATATCTACCAGAGGATGTAAGATCGATAATAAGTGATAAACAATCTCTGCTCGATGAACATTCCTATCGAAATCTGTAAATAATTAAATATATATATGATCTGTATAATCATATTTTGTGACATTGGACGCCTGAAATGGTTCAACTGTAATAACGTTACATGGACAAGAATTCTCAAATGATAACACTATAGTTTTTGCCAATAACTAATCTTGTATTATGTTAGAAATAAGATAGATAGATAGATAGAAAATTATTTATTGTACAAACAGTACTATAGGTACATAGGCGAACTTAATGCTACAAAGCATTTTCTTCCAGTTAACTTGGGTGTATCGAGGATATTTCGATATGGTAGTGCACATCTTCGGTAAAAAGTCAAAACAAAATCTTTAAATTCTATATAGTATTATATTTAAAAAAGTATATTTTAAGATACCAAATATTTTTACATACATTTTGATACATTTTACTATTCATAGTACTCATATAAACATACATATATTTTCTATATTAACATATATACATGTTAAATATTGGTGTCAAATTAAATAATGTATAACATATTTATGAAATATTTTTTTGAAATTATTTGGTAAACATTCCCTGACATATGCTCATCGATGTATGAAATAGACCTACAGTGTCATACATTATGCTAGATAACTTCCACATGATATTTTCGACGCCATCCAGACGCATACTTCAATTTAACGAGTGCCCGCTGGTTAGGAAACATGCCGACATATTATTTGTACGAAAGGGGTCGAGCTGACATGCCGACATATTGTACGACGAAATGCTTTTGTCAGCTTTGTTACAGACGTATGACTAGTTTAGGTAAAATATCGTAATTTTATCTAAACGTGTTTGAATCGCGAAACTTTAAAATTTACAAATACGTGTAACAGTTCTTATGAAACTAATTGAAATGCTTATTACTAATAAAAAGTTCTATATAACTAATAACGAATTATGTCGAAGGTATGTTTCTGTCGAAATAATTATCTGCCGAACAAGTGCATGTCGAAGCAGGATTTGTCGAAGTAGTTGTCTTTCGAAAGTGTGCGTTGTCGAGGTTAGTTCTGTTGGACTATTTCTTGTCGAAATATATATTTTCGAAGTAAGCAACTTGTCGAAGTAATGAATTGTCGATATTTAGTATGACACCCCTTATAAAGTACGAAATAGATATCCCTACCTACTGAGTCATGAATGTTCAAATATGGTCCATACTCAAATACTCAAATACTCATTTATTCATAAACATTTGTTTACACGTCATATTATAAGGTCTAAAATGAGATTTTATTAAAAATACAATTATAAAATGAAAAATGTCACATTGAAAAATTACGAAATAAAATTAAAAGATAATAATAATAATAATAATTTTCATAAAGAACATGTCAATATATTTTATGTCAATGTAAAAAATTATTTAATTTTCATAAAGTCATCTGTGCTATAGAATGTTTGCTCGATAAGCCATCGTTTCAATTTATTTTTAAAGCAGTTTATGGAAGTTGCCTCTATTATGGTGACAGGAAGCCTATTGTACACAGCCGGGCCCATAACATGCGTCAGCTTGCTGGTCTTTGTAAGCTTACGAGGTAAGCCCACAAGTTTTCTTGCATTGCGCGTGCTGTAGGAGTGCATGTCACTACGTTTGGTGTACGTGCTGAGATTTGTTCTCACATATACCGCCACCTGATAAATCACGATGGCAGGCAATGTGAGGATCCCGAGTTTTCTGAAATAGGGTCTCGCTGAGGTATCTTGTGTCACACGTACCAAGGCCCGGATTGCGCGCTTTTGCATGCGGAAGACGCGCTCCCAGTCAGAGCCGCGCCCCCACAGTTCCGCACCGTATTGCAAAAGCGAATGTATCGTGGCAAAATAGCAGGCGCGTGCGACATCCATAAAGATAAATTATACTATTAGAAACTACTAGCCGTGCCCGGCAGTTTCGCGCGTTTATCAAGTTTATATGTAGCCTATGCGTCCTAGGTATAAGCTATGTACAATCTATCTAATATAAAAAAATCTACTAATAGATAGTCTTAATCTAACTTTGTATTTTGCTGGTCATATAATCGACTTTAAATATATCGAGTTTAAAGCCATGAATATTTTAACTCCATCAAAATGAAAACTAAGCTTTGATTAACGGGTAGTAATTAGATGAAGAACGAAGTAATTTCCCTTAATGGTTCAGCCAAACTTCGACAATTCCTCAGCTGTTGATTAAACAGTGGTTTGGAGAAATCGAATGTAATTTGAGAACTTAATCAAGTAATGCTTTTTTTATTTCAAATCGAGGGAAATTCTATAATGTCCAGAAATAATATTTCCTAAACGCTTTTACTCTCACAGCTCTACACTAAGTTCAATGACTTGTGTCGTGGCCTGAAACATTCACATCACACACACAATCACTACCAGAACCAGAAACACAAATTTTCCTTGGGGAGAAAACTTGTGTTCCCGCCGGGAATCGAATCGGATACCCCTGCTTAGAAGACTAAGCCAGTTTTTAATGCAAAGGCATCAATATGGAAAAAAAGGTGCAAAGTGGCTAAAACCATTCAGAAAAGTTGTTTTACGTATATAAACAAAAGGCACTTAAAAACATACGAACCAAAATGTAATGGAGCATTTTGCTGTTGTAGACAACACTTTGAAGATACTGAATCCATTACGCCTACGCTACGCAAAAACAATTGCAGGAAATCATATGAAAAGCTCTTTGTTTAAAATCACAATTTCTGCCAACATTTTGGTAATAAATTAATAAATCGTAAACCTAACTGCAAAATACTCAAGTTAAAAAAATTCTAATGCGGAACATAGCTACTTTAACATGCGGAACCTATTAAAAATTTAGACCGGCTGAAAACTTTCTGACTAGTTCGCGCCGAACTGAGTTCTGCGCCTACATTTTCCCTTATAGAGAAACTTTTGAGTTTACTTGCTTATAACTGTTTCTATATAATAATTGTTTCATTTCTGTATTTGTTGTTCAAGTACAGGACATAACGGATATTATACGTAAATTTCAGCGTTCAGTGTGAAACAGTTTTTGAGAAAGACCCCGGGACAAAAAAGGTCTAAAAACAGTGACTTTGATGGCCTACTATTGCGAATATACAGAACTTAAACTACTTACTTAAGAAGAGATTGCATAATACTTAAGTAAAAGTATTATGTAATCTCTTCTTAGAAAAATAATTTCTTTATATAAATGAAACGGCTTGACTCACGATTTAGGGTCGATTCTTGCGACCTAGGTTTCGGGAATGTTCGATCCCCATCATCAAGTATAATATGTCAAAATGACGAAAACTTTAAATAAGTAAAAATAAAATTTAAAAAAACTGTTTAGATCACCTGAGTTTTCTTAAATAAGTATTTTTTTATTCAAGATAAGCAAACGTTTGACCGCTATCTCACCTGATGATAAGTGACGACGCGGTCGACGATAGAGCACATTTGCCTAAAAGACGCCTATTCACTCGCGACTTAAAGACTCCCATATTGTATTTATCAGTGAACACAGACTCAGGTAAGGAATTTCATTCTTTTGCAGTTCGCATAATGGATGTGGAGGCAAAACGCTTCGTCCTCAATTATAGAATGTTAACCATGTAGTGGTGTCGCTTAAGAGTCTGTCTCGATGACCGATAATAGAATGGGGATGGGAGAATTAGATAATTGTAAAATAAATTCCTTTGCACTCTCCGACATGTATCCGACAAAATACCGAGAGACTCGCTTCCTTTCGCTTTTTTATAAATATTTGGTTTTTCCTGTTTATTCAGTGTTATATAAAGTATCGAGGGTCGTCTTATTTTAGCGAGACCGGACCCAATGCGGGGATTAACAGGTAAACATGAATTTTAAACAAACAAAACATTTATCAGGTGACAAACGTTTACACGGAGGGTTTAATATTTGGGCGCCGGAGGACGATTGTTTCACATAATTAGCATGTATGCACGACCCCTCAGATTTATATACATTTAACACTTACGGAACAAAAATGTTTTACGGCAAAGTTTAACAAGGTATTAGAATATTGAATCCCTTACATTCACTTACTGACTTAGCATTAAAAATAATTAAATAGCTTGTTTTTTTAAATCGTAAGATCGCAGTTGCATAGGTGTCTTTTAGGCAAGCTAGCTCCATCGTAGACCACATCGTCGCTTGCCATCAGGTGAGATGGTGGTCAAAGTTTTGCCTATCTTGAATAAATAAAACCGCAAGATCCGAGATAGGTAGCGCGGTTGTGTGAGTGGTCGAGTTAACAAAAGTAAAAATTAAAGGCCAACTCAACCGTGCGGTTGAGTTCCAGTCGGTCGAGATAACAACCAACTTGAAATAACTTTTAAGCGACACTAGCAGAGTCGCTTAGAAGTGTATATGGTAGACATTCCACTAATAGCAATAAAAATAAGAAATTTCATCATCGTCACCGCTAACTTATCGCCTAGAGACACGACACTTTATTTTCTTCGAAAATTCTTCGATTCGATTATCTTCGAACCTAATGTTCTTAGCACTAACTAAGTTAGTTAATATTTTGAGCCCAGTAGCTTGTTCCTATGTGTTATAACGTGGTATGTGAGTCGTGACTTGATAACGCCTGCGGTCGGAAGGTAAAAGGACCAAAATTAAACATATGAAAGTTTATTTAAAGTAATACGCACCGTTCGAATCCTTGGTGGGTACATATAAGGGATGTAGATGTAAAACACCAGTTACCTTTGTAACTTACACATATACAGAAAACTTACAAAAACATAGATAACTTACAAGAATACGCTACTTAATTTCATCATCGTCACCGATAACTTATCGCCTAGAGACACGACACTTTAGATTAACTTCGAACCTAATGTTCATAGCACTCACTAAGTTAGTTAATATTATGAGCCCAGTAGCTTGTTCCTATATGTTATAACGTGGTCTGTGAGTCGTGACTTGATAATGCCTGCGGTCGGAGGGTAAAAGGACCAAAATTAAACATATGAAAGTTTATTTAAAGTAATACGCACCGTTCGAATACTTGGTGGGTACATATAACAGATGTAGATGTAAAACACCAGTTATCTTTGTAACTTACACATATACAGAAAACTTACATAAACACAGATAACTTACAAGAATACGCTACTTAATTTTCCATTTCACTATTTCTATTATTACCTTAGAAAATCATTAAAAACTGTTAAACGTCAATATTTCTTAAGTCTTTTAACGTTTTAATGTATTTTCTTCCTAAGCAGGCCAGCTATAAAAATGAGAAATTTCATCATCGTCACCGCTAACTCATCGCCTAGAGACACGACACTTTAGATTAACTTCGAACCTAATGTTCATAGCACTCACTAAGTTAGTTAATATTATGAGCCCAGTAGCTTGTTCCTATGAGTTATAACAAGGTCTGTGAGTCGTGACTTGATAGGAGGGTTAATCTTAAAATCTGTCGGCAAGTTTTAGGGATAGATTCCTTGAGATAAACATATTTAAGATTGTTACAACTTTGAAGCTTTCTAAGCATCCTTGCTAAATTTAATTAGGATATTTAGTGCTAAAAGTTCAAATAGGCTAATAATAATCTTCTGTTGAAAATTCAAAATGTTTTGTTCGTTGGTTACGAGTCGTTTCATTGAAGTTATAGAAATAGTTCATATAGAGTTAAAATATTAAGCTATTGCATAGCTTCTATCGCGGGCCTTGAGCGTGGAAACCGAATCCAGAAATTCCGTAACGAAAATAACCTAACACCCCCCACTACGACCGGCACAGCGGTGATACTTTTTAGTTTTGCCATCTATCGATGAATAGCAGAATTTTTAATGACTTTTTGAAATATCACGCTTGTCTCTTTTGTTCAGCAACTCGCCTCTAGGTGGAAGGAAAAAAAATTCTGCATAAATAAAATAAATAAATAATTATAATTACATAAGTTGATAAAAAATGCTATGCAATAGCTTTACCGCGGCAGTCCCCGAGTGCCACACGTCTTTTTTTTTTAATTTTGTAATTTAAATAACAACAAATTTAGACATTCTGTATAACCTTTCTTTTAACTTACAGATATTTGCTGTTTCAACTAAGAATATAATTGATTAATTAATAAAAGGGAATATGCTTAAGATAGTACAGTTAAGTTCTTATGGCCATCTTCCGTCTCCATCAGCCCAGCTCCATGGTACCATATCATTGTATTGTCACCGAAGATACATAAGTACACCCAATTTGAGTTCAATCGGACATTAGGAAGTGGTTCTAATTTAGCTTGCAAGATTTGATTACAGGCAGACATACGGATAGACAACGGGTGAAACTAAATAAAAGCTTAGCGGTTCTTCATCTATCACACCCGGGCGAAGCCGGGGCGGATCGCTAGTAAAATATACATTTTCCTTATTGTTCAGTTAAGTATTTAATGTTATCCTACTAATATTATAAATCCGAAATTTTGTGTGTAAGTGTGTAAGTATGTTTGTTCCCTCTTCACGCTTTAACGGCTGAACGGATTTGGATGAAATTTGGTATGTACATAGATTATACCTAGGATTAACACATAGGCTACTTTTTAACTTGATAATAGCGGGCGAAGCCGCGGGGCACGGCTAGTAAAAAATAAACCGTTACGTAGCGTTTGATTGAAGAACGAAGAATTAAAAATATTTTACGTTATTCATAGGAAGTAGGAAATTAGAAACAACTAATTATCCTAAGCCTAAGAGGGTTAGATACTGAGCTTAATTGATTATATTATGTTACCTTCGTTACCCAAGTATTATTGTGATGTTCTCGTGGTTTCACTATATTTACCTGAAACAAAAATCATATAATTATTGTTAAATTCTATCCCAAGGCGGGTTATCCAAGACTTTAGAGGTTATCCTGTTTATTGGTACCCGGAATAAAGGCGGATTATTCTGTTACAAGGTTATTAATTAACGTTCTAATTATTATAATTGGAATGTAAATTCATAACAGTGTAGGAAAATAATCCGAACAAATCTGGGTTAAGACGTTTGAGCATCCTATTGGGTTTATTTGATTTTGTCGATAAATCAGTGAACAAGAATGTGAACGGTGTTACTCGAGTTTGTTCACACACCCTCAAATTTCCAACGTTACTTAAACTTCGAAAAAAAAAAAACAATAGATGGCGTTACAAGGTACCAAATCACGGTATAAATCAAACATATTAAAAGGGAAAAAACCGTACGAACATTGTTTTTAAATAAGCTACAAGTAATATAAAATATGGAAACCTTGGCAGTGGTTACATATTTGAGCCGTTTGGTGTTGAGACACTGGGTCCGTGGGGACCGGGAACTCATTCTATTTTCAAAAATCCATCAGAGCGCCTGGTTGAAGCGACGCATGATCAAAATGCTGGCACTTATTTGGCTCAACGTATTAGCATTGCAATTCAGAGAGGCAATGCCGCCAGCATGATGGGAACGCTACCCACTAGTAGTGGGCTTGAGCACTTGAGTTACCTATAAGCTCGATGTCTTAGTACTTTGCTGTACATAGTTTTAGTTTAGTTCTAGGAAATATAGGCAATTGGCTCGTAGTTTTAGAAGGATAGAAGTAATATAAATAAAATACAACATTATTATGCTATATCTATTTAAAAAATCTTTTCCGATTCTCATATATTTTTATAATTTATGTATTTTTCATAGATGCAGGATCGGGGTGACATACAAGGAGCCTTATAAAGCATCATCCTTTGTTGGAATAACGCCACAAAAGGTTTCTGGAAGAGTGTTATTAAACCTCTTGAGATATTATTCCACTGAACTTTGGATTAATTGGGTGCCTTTATAAACAGAAGGAATCGAGTCGATTCCCAGAGGAAACAAGTTTTCTCCCCAAGGGAAATTTCTGATTTTGGGAGAGATTCGAGTGTGTGATGTGAATGTTTCCTGCACCCACGACACTAATCATCGAATTTAATGGGGCATATCTTATATCCGTAGGCGTATTTTTTTCAGTCATAGGCAAGTTTACTAAGTATATTTTATATTCGTCGTTCTATTTCGTACAGTCGACAAATTATTTCTAGGCGATACCCAAAAATGACAAAGATTAAATCGAAACAGCTGATGTCAATTAGTATCTATATACGGGCCAATTGCCTATATTTCCTAATACTAAACTAAAACTATATACATCTATACAGCCTACTATACAGCAGAATTTTTTATTTTCTTGTAGGCAAGCATGCTCGATCTTCGAGTACATCGTCTCTTTCCATCAAGTGAGATTGTGGTCAAATGATTGCCTATCGAGTAAAAACAAAACTTTTGTGCCGAATAACATAACATAAACGCTTTTACACTCACATCCCCACAATAAGTTCGATATCATGTGTCGTGGATGCCGGAAACATTCACATCACACACACAAACACAACCAGAACCAGAAAACATATTTTCCTTGGGAAGAAAACTTGTGTTCCCATCGGGAATCGAACCCGATAGCCATGCTTGGATGGCGGACGCCACCCAACTAAGGCAACGAGCAGTTAGTATATAATAAATACATTATTATTCATTTCTATACATTATTATACATTTCTCAAATACATGACGTTGCATGTATCTCATATTTTATCACTATAGTTCGTCCGCCTTTTCTCTTACTACTCTCCCTAGATAGATTTACCTTCACGGGGTAAATTGAAAACCAGCACTGTGTGCTCATGTAAATGAACACGCATTACAAAGCTGAATTTACTCCGATTGCTCTATAAAAAGTATATAGTAAAGAATTTTAGTTTAATTTGATGTATTTTTTATAGCAATAAATATAACAAACAAACGAATTCACACTCACAGCTCTACACTAAGTTCAAAGACTTGTATTGTGGGTGCCGGAAACATTCACATTACACACACATTACACCCAGAACCAGAAGCACAAATAAGGAAGGAATTTGTGCTGCTGCTGGGAATCGAACTAAGGACCCACGGCACAGAGGGCGGACACCTGTCCACGGCGCCAACTGGGTCGTCAATATATATATATTTCTTCTTTCTTCTTTCTTCTATCTTCTTTCTTCTTTTTTTTCTTCTTTCTTCTTTCTTCTTTCTTTCTTCTTTCTTTCTTCTTTCTTTCTTCTTTCTTTCTTTCTTTCTTCTTTATTTATTTTTTCTTTCTTTCAATCTTTATTCAATATTGCGAAGTCGTAGATTATAGAAAAATCTGGCTCCATTTAGTAAAAGCGGTCGTAAACGTCTGTCTATTATTACATTTTCCTTTCCGGCCCCAATTTTTTTAGGTTCAGTTAAATTTAGAGGCAATAATACGGGTTATAAATACAGTTTAGATACGAAAGTTTGTCTTTTGTCGATAAATTATTATTTGAACGTAATTCAAAGGGTTTTAGGTCTAGTATCATCCTCAATTACATTATCAGTTACCATAACTAACCAAGAAAAAATGCCTACAGATATTCAGCAGTAGTATTTTAGAAATGTGTGATATATATATGTATATTATTAATTATGCCACCCATTGTACAATTATCATTTGTCGTATTTAACCGTCTTCAAAAAAATGAAGGAGGAGGTTCTTAATTCGACTATTTATAGTATTATTTTTTTATGTGTGTTACCTCATAACTTCTTTAATTGATAGCTGGTGCTTTCCATGTGGTTCCATTTAAATTTGATCAAGACCTGATAACTAGTTTTTGAGTTATCGTCAATAATGCGTGTTTAATCCCCCCACAGCGAATGACGAAACAATGATAAAACGTGTTTACCATCCATACCATACCTCGTTATCACTTACCATCAGGTCGGATAATGGTTAAAACGATTGCCCACCAAAAACGACAAAAAAACTGTTCCGTATTTTTTATGTCTTTGTTCTAATCTAACTTTGAGCATAAACCCATTGATTGGGAGCTATACATCACTCTTCCGACTTCCAAGGATAAAGCAATTACGATCGCGATAGGACAACTGTCGTATCCTCGACAAATAGACATTGAGATTGAACGTGTTACCGTATTTTTTTTTGTACTCGATGAATGTTATCAAATGTACCATGTCCCTACTGCCAACCCTGGTATTATATATTAGTAAAAAAAAATATCAGTTTTTGTCGCCTGCACTAAATGCTCCAGGCTAGGTTCAGGCAACCCTAATTTTTTTAGCATAACATTTAACACATAACACCCCTACATCGGTCTCACCTTAGTACGATGAGGTAGAGTTGACAACAATCGGCCCGAGCCACGGTCTATGTACAAATCAAATAAACGGTGATAGAGATACCGAGATTATATTTGAATGAAAGATTCGTAAGTATTATTATTAAGGATTTTCTCGCATTGTTAAGGGACTAGTTTCGGAACAGTCAGTGCTCCTTGATCAGAAGAGTACGCGCATAGACCGTCCCGCGTCTCGGTCTCGTGTATAGTCTCGTAACAATGCGAGAAAACAACCGTGAGTGAAATCGTATATATCTTTAGTAAGATCTATGTAATTATTTTCAACCGATTTAATAAAAAGGAGGAGGTCCTCAATTTGACTGTTTTTTATGTGTGTTACCTCATAACTTCTTTCGTTGTGAGCCGATTTTGATAATTATTTTTTATTTGAAAGCTGGTGCTTTTCATGTGGTCCCATTGAAATTTGATCAAGATTTGATCTCTAGTTTTCGAGTTATGCGTGTTTAATACATAAAATCTAGTCAAGGTTCTGAAGATAAAGCGGTGAAGTCGGTTTTTTTAAGCTTTGCTTGCGTTTAATTATTATTTATTTTTATGCTCTAATTCGGAATAATTTAACACGTTACTTTTTTTATAAATTCGCTAGATAACATTTGCATTAATATATTTAGGGTATCAGTTACCGAAATAGGCTCATCGGCTGTGCTCCAATATACAAGTCAAACGTCATCCATATATGGTTGACATACCTCCAGTTCGCTCAAAGCGTTTCGCTTCTACGTTTATTATCCGTACAGCATAGGAGTGGAACTCATTGCCCTCGTCTTTGTTCCCCGAACAGTATAATCTGGGAGTCTTCAAGTCAAGAGTGAATAGGTATCTTCTAGGCAAACATGCTACACGCTACATCATCGCTTTCCATTAGGTGAGATTGTAGTCAAATATTAATGATTGCCAATCAAGCATAAAAAAATACAGCCCCCTCCTCCAAAAACAAAGAATGAAAATTTGGTGATTATCATTAAGCACATCACACATCATAACACAGACAAAATAAACATAATCTTTGCATCAGAACAATATTTTAATGATCTCCTACAAACAATGATTTCATGAAACAAACAATAAGTATCGTAGTTTAATATACAGTTTCAAACTTTTCGTACAACGCGTGGTTAATCAGTACCAACCGCAAAAAGTAATTTATTAGAACTGGAATTAAAATTAACATTGTTTTGAGATACAAACGTAACTCGGAACTTTTGTGAAAACAATAAAATAACCGTCAATACGAAGAGTTGAACTGTTCATGTAGAGTCTGTAGAGTTAACAATTGTATTAATACCTACTGGTTTGTTGTGGTCCAAATGTCCAATTGTTTGGACTGCGAGCAATTTACACTTTTCGTAGGTCAACTGCACTCAGTAGATATATAGATAGATAGATAGATTAACTCTTTATTGAACACCTTAAGAAATACATGACAATTAATAATAATCCAGAAAACAAGTCTATTTTTTTAAGCTATTGCATAGCTTCTATCGCGGGCCTTGAGCGTGGAGACCGAATCCAGAAATTCCGTAACGAAAATAACCTAACACCCCCCAATCCGACCGGCACAGCGGTGATACTTTTTCGTTTTTGCCATCTATCGGTGAATAGCAGAACTTATAATGACTTTTTTGAAATATCACGCTTGTCTCTTTAGTTCAGCAACTCGCCTCCAGGTGGCAGGAAAAAAAATACTGCATAAATAAAATAAATAAATAATTATAATTGCATAAGTTGATAAAAAATGCTATGCAATAGCTTTACCGCGGCAGTCCCCGAGTGCCACACGTCCTTTTTTATTCAAGATAGACAAACCGTTTGACCTCTATCTCACCTGGTAAGCGACGATGAGCCGACTATGAAGCACGTTTGCTTAGAAGATGTCTATTCACTCGTGGCTTAAAGATATTGTATTAATCAGGAAACACAGACTCAGGTATGGAGTTTCATTCCTTTGCGGTTCGCATAATTAATGTGGAAGCAAAACTCTTCGTCTGCATTTGTCATTTTTGTCAGACAACTTTTGGGTGGAAATGAGTGAAACGATGAAATAGGACGTCGGTATTTTGTATAAATATAAGAATTTTAGTAAGTTTTAAGATGCCAGTGTTTCTATGAGATGAACAACAATAAACCAGAATATTGATGTCTATATTAATGATAATGACTTGGATAATATGCTCCTAACGTGATAATTTACAAGGGTGGATGCTAAATTAAAAATTAGGCAATTGATATCAATTTCATCCAGTTTAAAAACCGGCCAAGTGCGAGTCGGACTCGCGCACTGATGGTTCCGTACAAACCTGCAGGTATATAAGTAAGTTTTATTGCTAAATAAAATTATTATATGATGTAAATAAAAATGTAAGCTTTTTGCAATTTTTCCTTTATTTGTGCTATAAGACGTTGCTTCGTACCAAATTTCAAGATTCTGAGTTCACGGGAAGTACCCTGTAGGTTTTGATTTCCTTGCGAGTGTCGAAAATTTGCAGCATAAACGGCTGTATCTTTTGATTGCGTTGGCTTAGAAGTTTGATTTTTTCACAGGTCCAAGAGACAGTAAACCTGAGTATTTGATATGAATACCTCCACGCGTTCCTTGAAAACAAAGTGATCTTATATGGGTTCCGTTTTTTCCTTTTGAGGCACGGAACCCTAAAAATTGGAAAATCCTGAAAGAAATTGTTAAGTACAACACAAAAACATCTCATTATTTCAATTCGTAAGTTCAAATTTCAACGTTTTTCACAATTCTCGCATACCCTGTATCTGTAATTAGGGCGGTTCCTTTGATCAGCAACGTTGTGAGTGGATCGGAGGGAGCGCCAATTAACCCCTTGTTAGGTTGTTTTGGGGTTTAAACGTTTCCTGCAATCAACCCAAATATTTTTTTTCTAATGCTGAAAGTAAAAACCGGTAATATTTTAAAAAGTTTTTTTAAAACCAAGCCTTTACCAGTTGTAAATAAAAGACTGAAAAGTTATGTTACCTATGAACTTGTCAAGTCGGATCAAACGAGCCCAAACTCGATGGGTTTATCTAGTTTAGTTCAGAAGTTCCTATAGCCATCTTTCGTGTCCATCATGTCATCTATTGAACGACGAGCTAAGAGACTCATCAATAGCTATGTATTAATTGAGTCTCGACAACAGAGTCTCGATCATCGGCGAAAAGTAACAAGCCTCTCAATTTTCTACAAATTGCACTAAGGAGAGTGTTCAAAGGAATTGCATGATCTTATTCCCGCATCACCGTTCTACTACCGAACATCTAGACAGACGGCAATACGGCATCCGCTAATGCTAAAAATAGCGACCATTCGCACGAAGAATTTCGCTTCCACTTTCATTATGAGAACTGCTAAGGAGTGGAACGCCCTGCCGTCTACTGTGTTTCCCGAAAAGTATAATATGGGGTTGTTCAAGAAGAGAGTGATTAGGTATTTACTGAGCAAGCGTGCTCCATCTTCGACCGCATTGTCGCTTTCCATCAGTTGAGATTGTAGTCAAACGAGAACTAGCTAAGTCTCAAATAAAAAATAAAATAAATGAGACCAGCTCCATGGGACCATATCATTGTATATTCACCGAAGATATATAAGTACACCAAATTGGAGTCCAATCGGATATCGGGAAGTGGGTCTAATTTAGCTTGCGAGATTTGATTAGAGTCCGACAGATAAAGGGACAAGTGAAACTAATAAAATGTATTCAGATATTTTCCGAGAGACGTGAATGTTTCCGGCACCCACGATCAAGTCTTCGAATTTAATGTGGGGCTGTGATTGTGAAACCATTTATGTAACGATACGACGATTTGTTAACATACCTACATAGTTTGTTAGTTACTAATAAGTACAGCTCATACAAGGTGTGTAAAAACATATTGATTTTGCGATAAACGTTTACTTTATATACATTTACTATCTGCTCATGGGTAGAAGCTTAGCACTTCATACAACAAGTAAACAAATACGATGTATGTATGTTACGTAGTTGATATTCCACAAATAAGCACGAAGCGATTTGCTTCCACAATCATTATGCGCACCGCTAAGGAATGGAATTCCTTGCCCGAGACCGTGTTCCCAATAAGTAACTATAATGCGGGAGTCTTTAATAAAATCAAATTATTTATTGGACTTTTAAACTTTTACATTCTAGTGACAAATCAAACTATAGATATAAAATTATTGTCAAAAATAGCATATTATGAGCCTCAGATGCCTAAGCTAGGCTTAAAAACCTGTAAACGAGGCATCTGCGCTTTCCTATATATAACACATTGTAAAGGTATCTAGTATAAGTATGTAATAGTATAGCGTGTATGGATCTTAGTTTTTAAATTATTCAATTATTCGTAAACTACCGTATTGAATTAAAATTTGTTAGGTAGATATTGGCATGCGTGTTGTGTGTAGTGTTTGTGTGTGTGTGTGTGTGTGTGTGTGTGTGTGTGTGTATATGTGTCTGTGTGTATGTGCGTGCGCGTATATGTGTGTGTGGCATTTTAGGAATGTAAGAAGATTTTCAGTTTAATAATATTTTAACTAGAGCAGCTTGTTTGTTAAAGTAATTTTTACGTTAAAGTAGTTAAATAATGAAAAGGGATACCGTTTGAATTTTTTTTATATAAGTAACCGCCCATGAAGCAACTTTTATTACTTATTAGCGACTGTATTATGTTTTAAAAGTTTAATTCACGAGTAAACAGGTTTATTCTATGCACACAAGTTCATCGTCAGCATCATCTTACCATCCGGTGAGATAGTGGTGGAATGTTAGCCTATTCTGAATAAAAACAAAACGATATCACTACCGTGATATCAATGGATCGATATTATGTAATTAACTTATCATGAACACTATGATGGTATCATAATATTGCAATATTACAAATGCAATCGTGCCGTAATTATTATCAAACTTACATTCCAAATTATCAATTTCTTGAAAGATTGGGTGCTATCTATACATTCATTTAATGGTAAGAGATTCTCAATCAAATCAAATCAAATGAGCCCCAAAGAGACACTCATGAAAGTTAATGACTCTACTGCCAGATTCGCAAAATTATAGCCATCAATATGTACCGAAGTTCCCAGGAGGGTTTACAAAGAGCCTCACCCAACGGTTCTTCAGGGGCACTCTAAGGCGCCGGTCCCGGTTGTTAGTCGTTAAGCCATGTCAGATGCCTTTAGGCGGCCTGAAAAATCCTGACACCGGGACTGCTCAAGGGTCCATACACCCAATGTTACAGTCTGACTCGCTGGGAAGAGAGAGTTCTCAGAGAGTCACACTATGATTAGATTTGGTGTAACTCGTTGGGAACCCACCGAAATACTATGATTAGAGAGGGGGGAAACGAAATGAACGCAAGGAAGGTAAGCCTCAAGAACTAGGATGAGATCTAGCCCTCAAAAATACACCGGACTAACGATCAAGTACCTATATTAATTTTATAAAATATAACAAAATATCTTTTTAAATTAAGTAAAAATATTACGAACCTAAATAGTGATGTGGCATTTCAGGCCTAACCTATTTACTTTCGTCGACCACTTACCATCAGGTGAGATAACGGCATCACGCGTGAACGGATCGAACAATTTCAGTAATTCTTTTTTTTGTTTTGTTAATTATTGTCCGGAGAAGGTTCTTATGATAGATATAAAGAAACATAAGAGAAACTTATACGCCTCTATAATAATAACGCAGTTATAACCATAAAAGGAGTTACGTAAAACAACACAGCCAGTTTAAAAAGCACTTAGTTACTCGTAACAAAGAACGAACGCACCAGTTTTACAGCGGTTCAGCCCAATTGAGCTTAGAAAGCGAATTCCACCGGAGCCCTGCCGGGAGTGAGTGAATACGGTATGTTCAAACGTGTCGGAAAAGCGGAAATCGGAAAATTCGTAAATGGACTACGCAAACCAATTTCGTCGTGTGGTTTCGTTAGTCTTTGAGGCTATTCTAACTCGAGTGATTTTTTTTTACGAAAATTGGCTTCGTTTTATTGTAATATGGAACCAGCGCAACGCTACTATCGACGACTTTCGTGACTATATGTTAGCTGTGTTAGAGTAGAATAGAGATAATTTACTTGTGACAAACATAAAAAACAAAAGAGGCTTTAATAAAACAGTTTAACATTGTTACAAATCGGCTTCAACTCAGCTTGATTGGTTACTTGTTGTTTAGACTAGTGGGCAGTCCTAGTGTAAGGATAATGCTGGCTCTGCACCAGCGTTGGTATCCCGCTGGAGCCGTTTGGTGAAGTCACAGTTCATCGGATTAAATAGTTTTAGTAATATAGCTTATGTCCTTATCCAGCGTTTAGACTATATTACATAACAAGTTTCATACAAATCCGTGAAAAAAACACATCATTTCTTATTTAAACATTAATTGACATGATTATATTTAAATATATTTAGTTAGTACTTGAGTTTTACAATTGAAACCGATTTTTCTGTTAGCTAAATAAATATAGATAAAAATGGTAGTTCCTAGCATACATTTAAACTTGCTGAATCTAGTCTTGTTTAGAAGTAGAAGACCGTATTTCAAAAGATAAGTATGAAAGTTCTCACAACAAAAAACAAAGATACTCGTAGGTTCCTTCCTAGTAGCAATCGTTAACAAGTCTATTGCGTACTTAATCTAATGTAATATCCACCAAGGTTAGCGATACTTAGCCAAGCTACAAATCTCAATGTGTCACAATAGACGATTATTTAGTGATCTTGAGTCTGTAATATGGTATGTGTTATACAACTGTGGTAGACATTAAAAAACCATCTAGTCGAAAATCTCTTCCATTATGAAGTCGGTCGGTAAAGAATAATTTAAATGTATCTGTTTTTTATTTCAGTAGGTACTAAATCAGTCTTAAACTACTTACCTGAATAATTTCAGCGTTCGGTGAATTTTCCATAAAAAAATCTTTTAAACCTTATCCACAATTACGAAGTCAAATCGGTCAAATCAGACAAAGAAGCAGTCAAATTGGTAAAACCATTCTCAAGTCATTTTCTTACATACATGCGGCAATTGTTTTTTTTTATTTATATAGATAGTTATAGTTCAGTAATCTAAATAGATTTTTTTAATAACTAACGCATTCACACTTCATCCACGCAATCCTATATACACTAAGTTTAAAGACTTGATCGTGGGTACCGGAAACACATCACACACACAATTACACCCATAATGATAAGCACAGATATCCCTTGGAAAGGAATTTGTACTTCTGCTGGGAATAATCGAACCACGGCGCAGAAGGCGGAGGCCTGTCCACTGCGCCAGATGGAAACCAAATACACAATTAGTAAATAGCTCGTCTGACTTTTGGACCTCCAGCTAATATAAATTTATGTTACGCCTTCATATTAATAACAGTACCTACATAATGTTTATTTATTTATTGAACACCTATAGTCGATGCAACACCGCTCACTGCAAGAAACCTTGACATGTCCAACAAATCAATACTTATTTGAGCAAATGATATCATCTTCCTCGTGAAAAAACATTTGTTTAACGCGTTAGCAAAGGATTTAGCTAAAGTTGAGATTATTATAAAGATAAGCGAGGCTAAAAATATCTTGATAAGAACAATATTCTATTGTGTTATCGGACTGACCTTGCAAAAGTGGTCAATATAGTACTTTTTTTTTAAGAGCCAGATATACGTCAATGCGAGAACCTTTTTTAACTATAGCCAATTATTTCCCTTACACCTTTTCACATAAAGGTGCATATTAATATCTCTAATTTTTTATAGTTTTATTCAAATACCGTAAATAACGCGCACCTACAAAAAAAAACAGGATTAAGAAATCATCGTCTAGTATATATCTATGTGAAATAACTTTCTCAGTGTTTTGATATAAAATGGCGGAGCAAAAGACAACCTTTGGATGGAGAAGATTTTAATAATTCGGTAAAACGGGGGTGTAAATACAAGTTATGATAAAATAAAATATATACTAAGGTATATATATACATACTTATACAAAATAAATTCTATAAGGCAATAATAATACATACATAATGTTTATAATATAAATACATATATACAAAATAATACAAAATATTATAATAAAGTAGGATATTTTGTCACCCGTACCTACTTATATTTCAGACAGAATTACATTTCAAATAACATGTTACAAAAATCTTAATATTTAACATTCCTATAACATAGAAACGAATTACGCCGATGTTTTATGTTTATTACAACTATTCATTACTACAATACAATAGTTGTATTGTAATTATTTATTGTGTTTCTTTATTGCACCACGAAGAAACTAGTCATTTAGGTATCTAGAAAGTTGTTCCTACAGCTTTCACATCCACGATGTAAATTACAAAGCAAAATCAATTAAATGACAAAAACAAAATTATCGTGTCTGGAGTTAATACTAATTACATCGATATATTAAAAATACAGATGCCACGCATTGAACTTGGGGTTGAAGCTCACGAAGCGGATACGACTCACATAAGTTCTTATATATGATAAATCGTTACAGACATTACAGGGTCACAGGCTCACTTAAAAACGACAAAATAAACCTTAAGATGATTTAATACCTATCAATGATACCCTACTTGACATAGTTCGTCGAATTTCGTTTCTTTTTTTTTTCACAATATAGAGTCGGGTTGTCACTTGCCATATAGAATTTTGATTACTGTCGTGTCTTTGGTGACACTTGCTAGATTGAAACGAATGGATTGACGTAAGAATTATCAAAATCGGCCTATGCGTTTCAGGATTTTAAACAAATAAGTTCAATTCTTTAGGTAGTAGATATAGAAATGTAAAGGGCAAGCGTGACACTTACCATAGTCGAGTGTCTTTCTTGTCTATTTTTTTCAGTTACACAATATATATTATATATATATATATATATATATATATATATCCGCTTCGTGAGCTTCAAGCGCATCATCATCAGCCTATATTTGTACACTGCTGAACAAGCCTCTTCTAATGAATGCCGGCCATCAGGTGCGGTTTTAACCGAATGTTCCAAGCGTGGTATCCGTATTTTTATAGAAGATCGATGGTTAATTGTTTCTCATTGTTTTCAACTTCCCGCATCATTTGCGGCCTTGACTTCTAAATACAATCACTTGTAAGGTGAGAAATGAGGACAAAAAATTACTCAATCATCATTATTGATTGCCAGATTGACATAGCAACGTCAATATTTAATTATGCATCTACAAACATAGTTTGCAAGCTCATTTGCGTAAATCACGTGGCAAACAATAACAATGGTCGAGTTATTAACAATATGAGAACATACCATAATAAACTGCATATGTACAACTAGCTACGCCCCGCGATTTTACCCGCGTAAGTCCCGGACCCATGGGAATTTCGGGCTAAAAACTAGCCTATGTGTTAATCCAGGGTGTTAGCGACCTCCTCATCAAATTTCATCAAAATTGATCCAGCCGTTTGAGCGAGAAATAATAACAAATATTCAAACACACTCACAAACTTTCGCCTTTTAAATGTATTTGATAATATTAGTGTTATTACTGTAGTGTCATAATGTTTAAAGCGTGCCAAGCGCTGTAGCACTTTATTCTAAAACAATACTCAGTGCAGAAATGCCTTCAATAAGTTATTTCAAACAGTGCGGAGTTCCGCCACAGATAAACACAAAGACGTAGATAATCCCAGATAGAGCTAGCTGTCATTTAACGAACTTCTGCTTAGTTTGTTGCAGTCAACGAGGTTTAATATAATATTTTGTGCTGATTTGATTGATATTCTGAATGTGAAAGTTTGTGTATACTGTAATTGAATTAACGTTAATTTTTAATTAACGTTTGCCTATCTAGAAAAAAAAAACTTTTAATGAGTATACCTACATTAGTTGTTGACTATATAAGTAATATCTACATTAGTTGTTGACACTTAATTGTTTGGCTGGTAGAGTGCATCAGTTTTAGCACAGTATCTACTTACAGGGATTATTCGTTATCTATGGTTGCAGGATATAGAAGATCTCTATCGCTATTTGAACTGCCCGTAGGCTTAGTGGGTGCGAGTTCGCCTACTAAGCAGGTTATTGGGTTCGATTCCCGGCGGGAACACAAGTTTTTTCCTCAAGGAAAATTTGTCTAGTTCTGGACGTGAGTGTGTGTTTGTGGTGTACCCACGACTCGAGGCATAGAACTAAGAGTCCCCACTCTTTCGTTTTCTAAAACCCTATTGTCGTTCTTTCTCCTAAGAAAATGTTCTACGACTTTCTTCTGAATGCTATTGCACATCCTAAATTTGCTCTTCCGGATAAAAAAAAGTTGCATCAGGTATTTGGATATGTCAGACCAGAGGCAAGTCCAAATCATTGTAGACCTTAAAACTGTTAACTTCCATGAACTAACTCCAATAGCGTAGACCTCTACTTTCGCAACCACGTGTATGTGCTCAAATGAGGTACTAAGCACGTCTTGGACATGTTTGCATGTGGATTTCGCAATTTAGTTTTCCAACAAACGAAAACAAAACGTTTTCTACCGACTTCATAAAAAACGTGGAGGTACTCAAGTCGATTGTATTTTTTTATTTGTTACCTTATATATGCTTATATCTTCTTTCCACGTGAACCGATATAGATTTTTTTTGTTTGAAAGATGTTGCTTTCCAATTGGTCCCTTATAAATTTGATCAAGATCTCGAGAGATCTCTTGAGAGTCCCCCTGCTCCTTTTTTGTGAAGTCTAAAAACCGACTTCACCGGCAGGAGCAAAAATTCCACCCTAGGGATATTTGTGCTTCTGGTTCTGGGTGTAATGTACGTGTGTGATGTGAATGTTTCCGGCACCCACGATACAAGTATTTGAACTTAGTGTGGGGCTGTGAGTGTGAATGAATTTGTTTGTTTGTTTATGTCACTCGGGAATAGTCTGCCTATTAGTTTCAGAATGGAATTGTAATCCAGACATTTCCTTTATACACTACTTTTGTTTGTTTTAAACAAAACTTTTATTAGTTAAATGAACCTACAACTCTATCTACCGCAGTTGGCATTTTGAACTTTGGAGAAGAGGCATGTCAAAAATAGTTGTGGGTCATAAAACTGACCCCAAACTGTCTTTCCGTTCCTTTCGTAACCCTGTCACAGTTTAATGAATAGTAAGAGGTCCACGTGTTATTTGTTCTCAGGGAAGGCACTCGGCACGTTTCCACTATATTTACACATTGACGTCGCAATCCAGTGCACAAACAAATGAAACTAATTGTGCAAATAAAAAAAAATAGAGATAAAGCGAAGGCTATTTTTCGCCGTGACTTGGCTACTTAGTAATAAAAATATTCATTAACAAACTTCACAGCGCATATTTTTAATTAAATACATCTTAAACACAGCAAAAGTTCTCACTACACGTCACAGAACTTGCAGTTAACTCAAGTGCTCAAGCCCACTATACAGTGACCTAAAATGACAGCACTCGAATCGTCTACAAAATTTAACAAAGTTTTACTAGTCACCTTCTTAAACATAACATAAACAAAAACGCTTTCACACTCACAGCCCCACTAAGTTCGATGATTTGTGTCGTGGGTGCCGGAAACATTCACATAATACACAAAATCACAACCAGAACCAGCAAACTTGTGTCCGCCGGGAATCAAACCCGATACCCCTGCTTAGAAGGCGAACACTCACCCAACTAAGCCAACGAGCAGTTCAAATATCATATCTGAAGCTAATGTTAATCGTTGAGATCACAAGTTTTACTACTGTTTAAATATTACAAAACAAAGCTCCGAGACATTCCCATATGATACACATCTTAAGTAGCTCAGCCTTGTGTAAGGCCTTTCTTCAATGTCAACCTGAACATAAGTCACATAATTTGGTCACATTATATGTTTACCGACTCATTGTTTAGGAGCATCCTTCCTCAACATTTTGTCATGCAGAAGGAGGAAACCTTGGCCATTGGGTATTATCCTATTAAGTTAAGATTCCCGGATAGGCTATAAACAGGATAAACAAATTACCTAAAACTATGTACAGCAAAGAACTAATTTACCTACAAGACATCGAGCTTATAGGAAAAAAAAAAACAAATTACTAGATTGATTTGCATTTTAAACTAGTCCTCAGAAGGGCGATACACGTATCTCTCGGATACGGATTCGGACCATTTATTATGCAGCGTATGTTACTTAGGTACTTTTTAATATGTACTACGTCTAAAAGACGTAAGTGACGACATTAAAGGTAGAGTTAAAATGCGCATTCCATATAAAACTCACAACTCTCGAAGTTGGCTACAATTTTTCCAATCTGGCAGTAGATTCATTAACTTTCATGAATGCCTCTTTGGGTTTCCATGTGAATGAACGATTTTAATTTTTGATAACAGTATTACTGTCTGTTTTTCTGAACAGTTTAATGCAAGCATTTGAACACTATCATACTCACCTGATAGCGATGCTGAAGAAGCAGCAAACTCATCCAGAAGATATATTCAGTCTTTTCACTTCAAGCCTCGTAGATACTGTTTTATAAATAAAGAGACGCGTGTGACTGTACCAAAGACTTAAGGATGTTGATCTTTATAAACAAAATAGATTATTATTCTTTTGAATTACTTGTTTATAGATGCAGCAATCATATGAATAAATCACATGAGAACAATTGACAATAACCTTCAATCATTTGCAAATCGCGTGTTCATAGCATTGTATGCTGCAAATGTATCATTACGTCTGCTCGTCTCTTAGAAAATTATGTGGTATTTAACGTCGGTCTTCATCAAATTTAAAAAATGATTTAATTTGTTTTTCGCTACTAAATTGCACACGACAGCGTGTTCTCTGTTTTCATTATATTTGCCAAGATGAGGGTAATAAGTAACTTAGATTTAACTTATTCTGCTTAATTTAAAAAATCCAAGAATGTGTCCAATAACTTTTGTTATTGTCTCTTTTACTTCGTGTGTTTTTAATGAGCAACACTTATTAAACACTACACTAATAGACTTACACTAAACACGTTTAAACGGTTTAGTTATTTTAAGTGTTCTCGCTAAATATGTGTGATTGAGGAGCTGTATAACCTCGACGGTCACATGATGGTGAAGTCTATATTCGTGATGTACTGCGTTTTTTTTTTTTTTTTTATGCCAGATAGGTAAGCATTTGGCCGCTATCTCACCTGATGGAAAGTGATGATGCGGCCGAAGATGAAGCATGCTTACCTAGAAGATACCTATTCACTCTAGACTTGAAGACTCCCAGATTATACTGTTCAGGGAACAAAGACGCGGGCAGCGAGTTCCACTCTTTCGCTGTACGGATGATAAATGATGAAGCAAAACGCTTCGAGCGGATATGAGGTATGTCAACCATAAATGGATGACGTTGCTCAGTTCGTCTTGTGGTCCGATTATAGAAAGGGCAAGGGGGAATCAACTGATGTAATTCGAGTGCACACTCTCCGAAATGTAAGCGATAGAATACCGATAGGCTAGCCACCTTACGTCGATGACTGAGGCTCTGCAACTTGGACTCAACTAGCTTGTCATCACTAATGAGTCGTTTCGCTCGCCGATCAATGGAGTCAAGAGCATCAAGCTGATACTTGGCTGATCCATCCCAAAGGTGGCTACAGTACTCCATACAAGATCGGACTTGGGCTTGGTATAAATTAAGAAGCTGTCCAGGTGTGAAGTACTGTCTGACCTTTGCTAGGATGCCAAGTTTCTTTGCAGCTAGCTTCGCTCTAGATTCGACGTATGGGCCGAAGTTAAGGTTAGACGTCAGAGTGACGCCAAGCAGCTCGAGATGGTTGGTTACCGGTAGATGTACATTTCGAAACGACGGAGCTAGATTAAAAGGCCGCCGTTTAGCGGTAAATAGACACGCCTGAGTTTTGGACGCATTGAACTTGACCAAATTGGCGTCACCCCAGTCGGATACACCAATAAGACTTAAGTTTGTACGTTCCACCATCGCCTCTCTATGGGACTGGATTTGATCCTCGCCAGCACGGGCATCAGACATGTATCTTCCTACAACAGTGCTGTCGTCTGCGTACCCAAAAATACCGGGCTTGAGCAGATCGTTAATGTGCAGTAAGAACAATGTTGCAGAAAGGACCGATCCCTGAGGTACCCCCGCATTAATTAACAATAGATCAGACGAGCAGCCATCCACGACTACTCGAATCGACCGTTCCCTCAGGAAGTCAGATATCCATTTACAGAAGTTGGGAGGAAGACCATAAGCTGGAAGCTTGCCAATAAGGCTATCGTGCCATACCCTGTCAAAGGCCTTAGAAATGTCCAGCGAGACTGCAAGCGCTTCACCGTGTTTCTCCAAGGCCTCACTCCATATATGTGTGGCATATGCGAGAAGGTCTCCGGTTGACCGGTTTTGGCGGAACCCATATTGCCGGTCACTCAAGAGGTCATTTGCTTCAAGATAGCCAAGGAGTTTCTTGTTCAGCACACGTTCCATTGTCTTGCAGAGAATGGACGTGACCGAAATGGGCCTGTAGTTGGCAGGGTCGGCACGACTTCCTTTTTTAGGCACAGGCTGCACGTTGGCAGACTTCCAAGCTTTCGGTACTAGACCCGTCTCCATAGAGAGGCGAAAAAGGCGTGTCAAGACGGGAGTCAGCTCGGGCGCACAATACCTCAGAACTATGGCTGGTATGCCATCAGGATCTGCGTACTTTTTAATGATTTTGTCAACGAATGTTAAGGTCCTGACTCATCAGGACAGGTACATTAACAAAGCCTCAATTTTTGCCTTTAATTATTTAATTATTGCTCTGTTTAGTAAGAGTTATATTATTATATATATGGTATAGCCTAGCGATATGGCTGTAGAGCAGTGACTTTTTTTGATAGCTAAGCTAATAGTAAATACATAATAATAGTAAATAGATAATAAAATGCGCCGCCGAGTTTCTTGCCAGGTTCTTCTCGAGATGGTGGTGATCATTTTGCGAATCTAGTAGAGCCATAAACTTTTATGAGTGCCTCTTTGGGACCATGTGAATAAATGATTTTGAATTTTAGATGATCTGGACGCCTATCTAAAGGGTGACGGCAGAACTAAATCAGCGTCAAAGTGGTAGCCATGGGATGGACCTAGATCGCCAGACAGATCAACGTTCTGATGGAATGAAGGTAGTCGGAAAACAGTATATTTGTTGTTCACAGGAACGTAACAAGACGTAGCGTGAGAGAAAGGAGGCCCATGCCCAGAAGTGGTTAGATATAGATTGAGTCTGAAATGATAATGATGTTTGTAAAAAAAAACTTACTAACGGTAGGAGCAAAAGAACACGATCGCGTGCAAACTTACAACACAAAAAATCAATACTAAAAAGTTAAAGTTTCGTTTATTTGGGTGACAAATTTCATTTAGTTATTTTAAATTAAAACCAAACTACTGAACAGATTTTGATGATATTTTATAAGGCCAATCTAAAATGTATATCCATACAATAAAAATAAATCCAAATTGGTTTATAAATGTGTTCTAAGGTAACAAACAAGTGTGATACTTTCCCACACGACCACGAAAGATAATAATGTTTTTTTTGTGGTACATATTCATAAAAAAATATGTACTTTAATTTACTTATGAATTGAAAAACAGTACCCTTCATTTGGGCATAGAAGTTGTGGTCGTGCTGTGAAGATGCTTTCTGGCACGACCACGCGTCATTTAAGATATTGAGATGATTTTTATTATATAAAAATATACAAATTAATTGTACTTTAAATATCAATACATAATTTGAGGAATCCATAACTAGGTTTATGTAAAATTATATTGGCGTTACAACATTTTTGTATGATATCATATCATAGCGCCATTGTGTTTCTATCAATGTTCAATTCGCAAAATGTCCAGTGGTAGCGGAGCGTCCAATTCGCGGAATGACCAATTCCTGGAATGTCCAATACGCGGAATGTCCAGGTTAGGCGGTACTTCACACCAGGTCAACTGCTTAACGTGTACCAATTACAAGACTGGCATGGAGTACTGTCTAGCCGCCTTTGGGACGGATCGGCAAGATATCAACTGGAGGCTTTGGAATCTATCGAACAAAGAGGTAATAGACTCATTAATAACAATGCTTTAGTTCAGTCTCGACACAGTCTCGAGCATCGGCGAGAGGTAGCAAGCCTATCTTCTATATTTTTTTTTATTGCGTTACGGAGAGTGTTCAAGGGAAATTGCATGATCTTATTCCCTCAGCACCGTTCTACTACTGAACTTCTAGGCAGACGGCAATGCGACTTTGTCTAATGGTTAAAATACCTACCAAAAATAGAACGCCCTGCCGTCTAATGTTTTCCAAAATGTATATATGGGGTTGTTCAAGCCGAGAGTGAATAGGTATTTACTGAGCAAGCGTGATCCATCTTCGACCACTACGTCGCTTTCCATCAGATGAGATTTCGGGCAAATGCTGGCTTAGTCACGATTAAAAAATAAACATCATTATCATCACAGTGGATGTAACAGCGCGCGGCGGTAATAAATAAAGAAAACATGAATAACTACAAACTTATACAAGGTTCCGTACCTCAAACGGAACAATTTTGTAAGTTACCGTGAATGTTGGACATTCTGCGAATCGGACGATCCGGATATTGGACATTCCAGAAATTGGACATTCCACGTATTGGACATATCGCGGAATGGACATATCGCGTATTGAACATTCCAGGAATTGGACATTCCGCAAATTGGACGTTCCGCTATCACTGGACATTTTGCGAATTGGACATTCTGCGACAACACGATACTAATTTCTAAAACTAATAATATTCCTTCTTCCACTGAACCGCCATAGTTTGATTAGCATAATAAGCTCTTGTAATCATCGTGTTTTGGCTATGTTATGTGCTAGGATATAATAAAACAATATAATTTTACATAAACCTAGTTATGGATTCCTCAAATTATGTATTGATATTTAAAGTACAATTAATTTGTATATTTTTATATAATAAAAATCATCTCAATATCTTAAATGACGCGTGGTCGTGCCAGAAAGCATCTTCACAGCACGACCACAACTTCTATGCCCAAATGAAGGGTACTGTTTTTCAATTCATAAGTACATTAAAGTACATATTTTTTTATGAATATGTACCACAAAAAAAACATTATTCTCTTTCGTGGTCGTGTGGGAAAGTATCACATAACAAACAAACATAAAAACGAAAAATAACCGAATTGAGAACCTTTTTGTGAAGGCAGATAATAAAAGGTATAATGTCAAACTACAATATTACGCTATGCAATTTCACATTGTTGTAGAAATGCAAGCGAAATTGTCGTAACATTAGAACTACAGATCAAGGTGAATTTGTGAACAAAGGTGAACATGTGACGAGGGTTCGTGGCATCCTCTTCGAAACGACCCCGACTAACAAAACGGAGCAAAAACTGCAACTTCGTTAGGGGAATTTTTGTTTAAAAAGACTGAGCGGTGGTGAATTCGTGACTCCTCTTTGGAATGCTTTTAGAAACTACTGAAAACTGGAGTAGAATTTTTCTGAAAAGTTTGCATTTTATAACAGGTTCCTGAAGTTTTGAAAAGCTCGAGTATCCTCAAATTAACGACCTATTTGGCGCAATGAACGAGCCCTCTGCGACGACGTCCTGGTTTCGATCAAAGATCCTGGCAAAGGAACATTTATGCTTCCGGCATCTTCGATACAAGTCATTGAACTTAGCGTGGGCTGTCAGTGTAAATGTGTTGCGTAAAGCCGTTCATGAATGTAATATTGTTAAAGTATGTATGTGTGTATACCGGGAATCGAACACCATAAGACTATAACAGCTAAGCAGCTGTGTGTTCGATACCTGGTGGAAACATGAAGAATTCCATCTTGTTAAATTGTGTTTTTGGTTCCGGGTGTGATTGAGTGTGTGATTTGAATGCTTGCCGCACCCACGATTCAAATCATCGAACTTAGTGAGAGGTTGTGAGTATGAAGTTTATGTAGCCCGTCCAAATAAATGAAATCTTAAATTACATAACACATAAAAAGGTAAATCTCCAAAACGATTCATATTTGCATAAATTTTTCAGCAATTTAAAAAAAAAATTGTGTATCAATTTGTCATTAATTGTAATTAAGTTCTACTTTTACAATATAAACATTTAGGTTATAAAAGGTTAAAGATGGTTTAAACGATATTTGATAATACCACTAAATAAACATTATTTACGAATAAATCCTTACTAATATTATAAATTCGAAAGTAACTCTGTCTGTCTGTTACGCTTTCACGCTAAAACTACTGAACCGATTTAAACGAAATTTGGTACACAGATAGTCTAGAGCCTGAGAAAGGACATAGGCTACTTTTTAACCCCGAATTCTGGCTGGTCTGGGACTTACTCGGGCAAAGCCGCGGGGCGCAGCTAGTACATTATATATTATTGTAATTTCAACTTATTTTATTTATTTCGTCTATAATTATTTACTTACATAGCCACTAAGACCTCTTTTACACTATGGAGATTGTCTGATAAATAAATGAATTTAAATGAATAAATAAGAGTAGTTAAACAAATAAATAAACATTACATGTATTAGGATAATCAGATGGAGGTTTAGAAAAAAGCCGAATCAGTTTTTTTGTTACAAGAAAAAGACTTATAATTTGTTAAACTAGCTACTATACTTACATTCAAAGTAAGTAAAACCTGGAAGCTACAGTTTGTGTTGTTTTGTATTTACCCATTTGTAACGCGGCGGCGCGCGAGCTTTGCACTGAAAATGAACGTTATTTCCTTCGTTTACTAACTAAAACTACTGGTAAAATACTGTTAAAACGTTATTTTACAGTGACCTGCAGGTATCTTACTTACAAAACGTATTACTTTTTGAGAGCCTGCGTATTCCAGGTCTAGTGTGTTTACCAGCTTCGATCACATCGTCACTTACCATCAGGTGAGATAGTGGTCAAACACTAGCCTGTCACAAATAAAAAAAAAAAAAAACTTGAATATTTAAACGCAAGCAAAGATTAAAAAAACCGACTTCACCGCTTATATTTTAGTCTTAGATTTTGATAAAAATTATATGGGACCACCTCTGAAGTATATAAAGTCTACCAAACAAAAAATCATTTTGGGAATCGGTCCACAAATGGGAGAGAAATCGGTGAATAAACATGAAAAAAATACATCCAGTCGAACATAACGCTCCGAATCAGAAGGTCTATAATACCTCCTCCTTTTTTAAAGTCGGTAAAAATATATGTATATAAATAGGCAAGACTATGTATCAAACAATCAATCAAATCGTATAATTAAACAGTAGTAAAACATGAGATCTCAACGATTAATGTTAGCTTCAGTTATGATATTTGAACTGACCATTGGCTTAGTTAGGTGAGCGTTCACCTTCTAAGAAGGGGTATCGGCTTCGATTCCCGGCGGGAACACAAGTTTTCTCTCCAAGGAAAATTTGTGTTTCTGGTTCTGGTTGTGATTGTGTGTGATGTGAATGTTTCCGGCACCCACGACACAAGTCATCGAACTTAATGTGGGGCTGTGAGTGTAAAAGCGTTTATGTCATGTCTACTTTATATTATTATCTAGTCTATAGTTTTTTTTAAATTTTAAACTCCTAGATATAGAACAGAGGCTAAAAAGCCAGCTAGTCTAAGTTTTTTTTAAATAAGTTTCCGTCCAATATTTTGATAGTTATACAATATATTGAGTAGTTACCTACTTTACAATCACGATACATAAGCCACAACTACCTACTTACCATACCATGCGGAAATAAACTTACATCAACTACAGTAGGTACGTGTCCCTTATCAACAATACTACGCAATGCTCAAATTTCTAAGCTAACGGTCGAAATGGGCTAATTTCATCAGTGCAGCCATTCAGTTCTATGAATGAGCGGTGGGGCGTGAAAAACGCCGTTAGTTCCGGGTTCGTCCGCCACGGGCCGGGCGCAGTGGCGCTGTAGTCAAGCACGTGATGCATGCGCGAGCGCACTCTTACGCGGCACAGCCTCCGCGCACTACAGTCTATACCGCCCGCACTTATCAACACGCGTGTGACAGTGACAGTTGATTTTATTATCCCTTGGTGTTTTTTTTTTGTGTCTCAACGGCCAGTTCTAATCGGACAAAATGCTTTTAAAGGTACCGTTTAAAATTACTATCTCGATATTTAAATTATGAATGAAATGTGTTTTATTAGTAAACATTAGAGTAATTAGTATTCGCTTTGGTGTAACTTTTCACATAGCAATTATACATTGTTTGTTTGTACACGGATAGTTTAATCGTACAATAACTCAATTATGTTAGTGTGTGTATGAACAATGAGTAGTTTTCAATAGAGATAAATATTGTAAGGTTCTTAAACAATAGGGTATAGATAACTTTGGTCAGAGTTTCATATAATACAATCAGCTTAAAGTTTCATATAAATTTAGTAGATATATATAGGTATATATATATATATATATATATATATATAGGTAAAATATTTGACCGGTATTAAAAAAAACGTACAAAACAATACCTTTAGTAACTCTTTATTGACACCAAAAACAAAAAGTACAAAAAAGAAATAGCGAATGAATAAGGGCGATTATAGCAATCTCTTTCAGACAACCTTTGAATGGATATGAATAATTTATTAATTCTTATAAATCCTTATGCAAAGTAATCCTATTACATAATAAATTTAATGTTTTGCAATTACCTTAATAGTATAGTTATATCATAAAAGTTAATTGATAAACTGACCTGTTTTTTTTTATACAATTGCTAGTCTTGCAGCTTAGCTCGCGTTACTGATATTATCGAAATGATCCAAGTCTTTACGTCGTTTAGCTAACTATATGCAAAAGTAAAGTAGCGTATAGTTTCAGTTGGGACATTTATTGTAACCTCCAATCATGTACGGATGTGTCTCTAACCACATCACACTATATAACACACTAATATTATAAAAGCGCAAGTTTGCGAGTTTAATTGTATGTTTGTTACTTCTACACGCTCAAACGGATATACCAATTTTGATGAAATTTGGTATGGAGGTAGCTGATGCCCTGGATAACAAATAGGCTACCATTTCTATTCTGGAATTGCCGCGGGTCTGGGACCTACGCGGGTAAAACCGCGAGGCGCAGCTTGTTATTATAATTTTTTTTATTATTTGCACATGGTACATTTATTGTATTGTAATATCCTATCATGTACGGATATGTCTCTTATTATTATTAATTATTTCATTATTTCCATTTTTTTATTCGTATTTAACAGGCTATGAAGGTGAACGTTATATAAGTTTACATTGTTTCATATACCTGTGACTAAAAAAATTATATAAAATCATTTATTGTCTGACGTAATAAATTAACCCATAGGCTCCTGAACTAGTATCTAGCACTGTATTTCAGGTCCCACTAATATTAATGCGAATTATGCCGTACTTAAAGGTAATAGAGTGACAGAATTTTTTTATTTTTTTTATTTTAGATAGGCAAACGTTTGACCGCCATCTCACCTGATGGTAAGTGACGATGCGTTCGACGATGGAGCAAGCTTGCCTAGAAGATGCCTATTCACTCGCGACTTACAAGACTTATTTTATTTTGTTTCTTTCTCGTAAGTCATATATTAATATCATATATTAATTCAAATGATAAATATCTGGATATACTACGCAAAATACTCGATCACGCGTCGCCTTATCCTGGCGAAAGCCAAAAACAACTTATTTAGCTAACGTATTAGCATTTCAATTCAGAGAGGCAAAGCCGCCAGCATGATCGGAACGCTAACCACTGGTAGTGGGCTTGAGCACTTGACTTACCTATAAACTGGGTGCCTTGTAACTTGAATATTTTGCTGTATATAGTAAAAATTTTACTTTAGGAAATATAGGCAATTGGACAATAGGTAAATAATTAGATAATTCGTGACAAATACTTAATCATTTTACTAATTTTACTAACACGTTTGTACGTAGGTATAAACGATGTTGAAATATAGATAAGCCAAATATCATGGCATTGAAAGCTATTTCAAGCTTCAATTAGTGAATTTATTTATTACGTAGGTACATAAATTTTACATTTTTGCTTCTATGTAATATATTATATAGCATTATCCACGCTATATAGACAGAACTCAAGTAGTTGAAAGGAAGAATATAATCCCGCACCAGGATTTGAATCTTAACACTCACTCGGTTTTAACACTAACAGCCCCACACTAAGATCGAAAACTTGTGTCGTGGTTGCCGGAAACATTTACATGACACAATCACACCAAGAAACACACATGCCCCTTGTGTAGAAAACTTGTGTTCCCACCGGGAATCGAACACGATACCCACTTAGATCAAAGTTACAGATTAGGGGGTTTTCGGCCCAAGGAATTGATTTATCAACGTTCAACGAGAAATGCTCGGTTCCCAAACTGCATTTGAAAAACCGGGTTTAAGAAACTATCAGCGCCATCTATTACGCCATGACCGATGTAAAAAACTGTTTCTACTCGACACTAGATGAAGCTTTCTGAGGCTACAAATTCAAACACATTCTACCAAAAACAAAAAACCGAGCAAAGCTCGGTCATCCGGATATTAATAATTTAAGTACTAAAGCAGTTATAACCCGTACAAGTTAAATTGACACCTCTTTTGTGTACGGCCCCCTGCAGGTGTCAAGTTAACTCGACTAGGATATAAAAATACCAAACATTTCTCATGTTTTCTCGCCAATTCGCTACCAATATTTCACGCTTCGATATCGCTCTGAAACATGAAACAATTCAAAAAAAATCAGTGTCACATTCATCAATAGACAGACAGCAGAAAACAAATTAAAGCCCTCGGAGCTCAGTAAATTGGTTTTTCCTGTGTTATCCGCGCGCGATTAGAATGGGATGCGACCTTTTGGAACTGAGACTCGCGCAGCCCGCCGGCCAGCCGTAGCGTCAGCAAACTCGCGTCGAAGCCCGCATATGCTAGTTGTGTTTTCGGTGTTCGACCGCATTGAAAATGATGACACAGTTGGCTATAGAATCTAGTGATTCAGGAAATATATTGTCAAGAGATCTTTTTGACGAAGGTTTGCTCAAAAATCCAAAAATAAAATAATATACCTAACCATTATTATTAAAAAGATTACAATCATGTATCATTTCCATAACATTATGATAGATCGTAGAAATAACATACCTATTTATAATTAATATCGAGTACTTTCTTGCTAACGCTACTTGAGAACTGTCATTTTCAATTTACTTTGACAAGATTCCATCTCAGTCTCATCGCGCGCGGATTACATTGGATATATGTAATAGATCGTAAAATCTCGGAATGGTACAACGATCTTTTGTTTTAGCCGAGCTACAACATCACGTGTCCACAGAAACTGTCATTCCAGCCAATTTATTCTAAAGTCATTTCTATACAAGTAATTTCTATACAACCGACAAACAATAGTCACCGCAAACAATTCGGATTGCGCAGACTTTGTCGCATCTTCTTACAAAATATACATTCAACAACATATTTTTTCAATTGTTGCGATTGCAGAGCTCTCTTGCTAGGAAGATTGTAGATAATAAAGATAACGTGATAACAGACACGCGGTACCGGATAGAACACGTTCGATGATGTTGTTATTATGTAATGTATGAAGAAAATAATCTCATGTATATATAGGAACAACGAGAGCCGAAGTCATCAATCTTGCGAAAATATCGTCATTGATGTTAATTATATTGTAAGAAAACGTCGAGACACTCACGTTCGAGTCTCTATAAGAACATGATGATATCGCTGAGTTTTTTTTATTTTCAAAGCCGAATCTTCATATTATGTACTTGAAATTGGTGTCTAATGAATCAGAATTGGCGAAGCAAAAACTGAATGATCACGTTTCAAATAAGAAGGTCATCATGTTAAATTAAATAAAAATTGCTATTTGCTGATCATAGTGTTCGCTTCGTCTTTAACTTGAATAACGTCAGGCAACATGAAGTGCATATTCGAATTGATTGTTTTGCTTTCACATTAATTTTGTGAACCGCAAAGGAATGAGTCTGTGTTTCCAGATAAGTACAATATCGGAGTTGCTATATTATAATGATTTTACCAATTAACAACAAGATAAACTGTCAGACGTCATCAATTTATGACGTACCTCCTTCACTCGTTTCGCTTCTAAGTTATCTTCCGTATGGCGGAGGAGCCAAACTGACCACGTCTTTGTTCCCTGAACGGTATAATTTGGGTGTCGTCAAGTCAAAAGTAAATAGAATCTTCTAGGCAAGCATTATTCCCTGAACGGTATAATCTGGGTGTCTTCAAGTCAAAAGTGAATAGGTATCTTTTAGGCAAGCATTATTCCTTGAACGGTATAATCTGGGTGTGAGCAAGTCAAAAGTGAATAGAATCTTCTAGGCAAGCATTATTCCCTAACGGTATAATCTGGGTGTCGTCAAGTCAAAAGTGAATAGGTATCTTCTAGGCAAGCATTATTCCTTGAACGGTATAATCTGGGTGTCGTCAAGTCAAAAGTGAATAGGTATCTTCTAGGCAAGCATTATTCCTTGAACGGTATAATCTGGGTGTCGTCAAGTCAAAAGTGAATAGGTATCTTCTAGGCAAGCATTATTCCTTGAACGGTATAATCTGGGTGTCGTCAAGTCAATAGTGAATAGGGTCTTCTAGGTAAGCATTGTTCCCTGAACGGTATAATCTGGGTGTCGTCGAGTCAATAGTTAATAGGATCTTCTAGGCAAGCATTATTCCCTGAACGATATAATCTGGGTATCTTCAAGTCAATAGTTAATAGGATCTTCTAGGCAAGCATTATTCCCTGAACGGTATAATCTGGGTATCTTCAAGTCAAAAGTGAATAGGTATCTTCTAGGCAAGTAAGCTACATCTTCAGCTGCATCATCACTTTCCATCAGTTATAACAGATTGCCTAGCATAAAACTTTCCCGCAGTTTTTCTTTTTAACAGAAAAAGTTCCCGTCATAAACAATAATTACGAACTTTATAAGACTCCTTGTTATGGAAGTTTCCTTGTAAGGACGTGACCGTTGGCTTTTTTATGAAAATACCAGTTTTGCAGTTGCATAACAGCTGTTAACATCTGACCCTTCGGTGTCGGTTTTATCAAAAAGGGGGCGATACAAATTGAAAGACCTTCAAAAATCGTGCCTCAAGAACGTCTCACGTTTGCACAAGGAGCGATAATTTGTAAAACCTAATTAGCATCGCTCCGTTAACATGATCACAGATGTACGTATTTATAAACGTCCCAACTTAAGTGACGTCACTTACCTGAGATATCAAGGCTGGAGAAGGTTACAGTGTTACTGGTACACTTTCTTCGCTTTTATTACCTTCTTTCTTAACTCTGTACGCGTATGGGTACATAAATTTGTCTTGCAAGATATGCTACGTAAGCCGTTTTATATGCACATTGCCCTTTTTCTGGCACTGCCGCGTCTTATGTAAGTTCCAGTCTAGGTAATACTTGGCATACTAATGTTGGAGTAAAATTTGCTTTATAATTAGTTCCGTGCTACATTTGTGACTTATTTGCAATGTGTTAGCGAAGACTTACGTTATAGCATCTTGCTTTACTAATTTCACAAGTTTCAAGTACTTATAATACATGTTATTTCTTTTCAAGAATGTAACGAGAAATTGTTACAAATCATGGTACTTTTCTTATGCTCAAACACCGTGGAGCACATTATCTTAACTATGCATTTTTTTTTGTTAATTATCTTTATTTAAAAAGGTATTTTACATATTTCGGTTAGTATTAATTGAGTTAATTTTGTGTATTCCTTCGCCCGAAATGTTATATAAGATAGATTTTTAATTAATTAGGTAGATAGTAATAGATTTCCTCGTCGATTTCGGCGACCTAAAAGATCACGAACAATTTTTTCTATTAAATAGTGGTAAAATACCTAAGCCCTAGAAAGTTAGGTAGAAGGAGAGAGAATAGAAAGCATGCTTTGTTAGTATTAACCTTCACATTTTTGGTGACGTTATTTACCCATAGATTGAACTATAACGAACCTAATTCCTGGTCAGGTGTCAATAAAGGCGCCTGTTGTAATTTTGGAACTTTCTTGGTCGACTGTCCTTTTTTCTTCCGCGTGGGTTTGGTACCTATAGAACATTAATTCAACAAATTACTTAAGAGTTTTGTAAAATGCAACCATAACATTTAACAGCATAACATACAAGCTTATATATATATCGTAGTGAAGCAATCATCCCAATATCCATGAAGTTTCGGACTTTGCAGGTCTGGTATGTTAAAACTAGTAGACTTACAAAACCTAAATGTAAATGATAAGACACATAATTTATTCTAGTTTTTGTGATATGCTATGTATATATGTAAGTATATTTTATATCATAAATAATAGTTAATAGCCCTTACACTGCACTACCACAAATTTTTCTGCACCTTCTCGGTTGACAATGCTTGGTAGAAAGTGCTGTAATGTAATGTTTTTTTGATTGATATTTTTAAATAATTTTAACAAATATATTCAAAATTCTTAATAATTATCGAAGGGCCAATTGTACCAATTTCAGGTAGATTTTTACTGGTAACCGGTACAATGTTGTCACGAAATTCGGTAATTTTTTATCGCGAATTTGAACTCTATTGCTTGAATTAAATTTCACAGACTTATCAATTTAAAATAAATAGGACATTTAAAACAGAGTGTGTTTGTAATTAGTTAAACGGTGATTAGATCAAGTAATACACGAATGAATGTAGAGCCATGTAGAGCGTTGAGCAATCGTTTTGCCTTGCAGTTTCGGACGTGACAATCACCTGTATAAAAACCATGTAGTTAATATAATATGACACATTACAGATTTATGACATTTATGTAGAACATACGAGTACTGGAAGACCTCGGTGTTGTGCAAGGCCTTTGGACTTTACACTTTCGCAATGTGTGTACAAGCTTCGAGTAGAATATTTAAATTTACTATTTTATTTCACAGTAAGCTTAACATTCAATAAATAAGTACGAGTACCTCCGCTATGAGTTTAATATCAATAGTAATAACTACAATTCATCATTTAGAAGATTATCCAAACTAAAACTGATCTCTCTCTCTCTCTCTGAATGTTTGCTAACAAATTTGCTGAAACCGAATTTGGTAGGACTCATTACAGAGTCAGTGCCAAACCATTGCCAATCTTTCAACCACCAAGGAGTACCTAGTGCATACGTTACCGTACTTCAGATTGAAGAGGTTTATGATTGTAAGGGATTTAACATCTCAGTGTGACGAGTGCATTGCCGCATTATTAAACTGTTGAAGTTAAATACTGACTGGCATTAAACCGTAATGGGCAACCGTGATGCTTTGTATTTTTTTTTTTTATTTGTTTTTTTTTTATTTATGTCTATTAGTATATTTTTACACCACCGACCTCATTATATAAAATTATCCCTCTCTCCATCCAAAGGTTGACTGGAAGAGTTCGCTTTTAGCGATAAGTCCGCCCATTGTACTTTACTTTTTTAAGATTACCCCTGTAACTAACTGTATAAAAAAAATTCTATCCTATTCTATTCTTGCCATCAGATGACTAACTTGATCATCTTGTCCTTCAAACATACTACCATTTTTTTTAAAAGAGATAGGTTGAAACTCTAAACTCATTAAATGGATATGAAAAAGCTCCATTAAAAATTTCCCCATACTCGTTTTACCATCTTACAACAAGACAAACTGTCAAACGCCATCCATTTAGGGTTGACATACCTCCAGTTCGCTCCAAGCGATTCGCTTCTACGTTTATCATCCGTACTTCGAAGGAGTGGAACTCATTGCCCGCGCCTTTGTTTCCTGAACGGTATAATCTGGGAGTCTTCAAGTGTAGAGTAAATAAACATCTTCTAGGCAAGCATATTCACTTTCCAATAGGAGAGTCTCAGGAGAATCGGTACAATACTTGTCTGACTAACATAAAAAATCCACAAAAGTCAGCCAAAACTGCAAGAGCAAAAATTCACTAGAGACTGTCGTTAAGACCAGCAGACTGTATCTACTCCGGCAAATGGAAATTTCAAGCACAAAAGAATAGGTATTTTACATGTTATATCACAAGTCCCGCGTGTGAATTATTTTAATTAAGATACAGTACTGCCATTGACCTTTTGCATTATCATACCGTATTAGAATACGTGGAATTGGGATAACAAATGGGAATTCTATCACGTAATTTATACCACGCCGAAATTTACATGCATTTTGACTAAGCAGCGGTTATCAGGGCATAATCATTCTGTTTTATTTAGAAACAATGTGACAGGAACTACGGACTGTGAAGAGATAGGACGATGCGTGTGAAATTAGCAATAATTTCAAACGTTATAGAGTTCATAGTCGACTGTTTATGTTTAAAGTTCAGATAATTTGCGGTTTAGTCCCTAACTTACTATTATTAGGCTGGACGTTTTATATTCAAACTCGTGACGTCACTTATGTTAATTCACGAAACGGGGTCATTGCTTACAATCACGACATTAAAAAATAAAAACAAAGTTGTAGTTAGTTCCAGCAGTCTGATAGCGATTTATTGCAGTTTTGGTTGGTAGCGGTATTTTTCGTAAGCCCGATTGCTTTGTTGAGTAAAAGAACCCGCAAAAAACTTTTTGTTACGTACAATGTACTTTTTAGTAGGTAAAAACGGTTAAAATGTCCATAGATATACCTATATTGCGTGTGTTTGTGTTCAAATAAAATATGTTATAGTAGATGCAGTCAGGTCAAACTATTTCCTTTTTTTTTTCATTCAAATCAAGGGCAAACTTTTGACCACGATATCACCTGATGGTGAATGAATTATGAAGAGTAGGTATTACTAAATACTATGGGATATCTTTATCGGTCTTATCTCTTTACGCGATCTCTTCCAGACAACCTTTAGATGGACAGTAACAGAAGAATGAATAAACGGTGGTGTAGGTACAATAAAAAAAAAATAGTACATAATTATTTACACAAAGTAGGTGTAAATAATTATGTACTATTTTTTTTTATATAGTAATAAATAAATAAAATATACATATAAATATAAATTTACAGAAATAATGAAAATTTACTTGTGGAGCGCAGTGGAATAAATGTACTGGCTTATATTATTTTAATTTTTGACGTACCATTTGGCGCAGTGGACAGGTGTACGCCCTCTGCGCCGTGGTTCCTGGGTTCGATTCCCGGCAGGAGCACAAATTCCTTCCCAAGGGATATTGGTACTTTTGGTTCTGGGTGTAATGTGCGTGTGTGATGTGAATGTTTCCGGCACCCACGATACAAGTCTTTGAACTTAGTTTGGGGCTGTGAGTGTGAAAAAAATAGAGTGTGGCATATACCCATTCAGAGCGTGTATGCTTTACTTGTCAATATATTTTTGATTCGATGTATTTATGTAATCTTTTTTTATTTGATAGTCCCCCTGAAGGGATGTAGTCCCATCAAAATGTGTGACGATTTAAGTCGATTTTTCAGTTAAATGTAACATTTATCTTAAAGAGTTTAATATACTTTACCGTATTGCCTACACATCTATAGTGTTTGTACCGATAAGAATGGGATATCCAAAAATAACTAAAATTCTTTACTATTTTAAAAAAACGTGATAAATCCTAGAGGAAAAAATGTCATCCGTACTTATTAATCTAAAAGCATTACAAACGTAAAGAAAGGTCTTTCCTATGTCTAAATATAGTATCTATTACATTTTGAGTACAGTGACATAATCTGCAATTAAATGTACTGGAGCCAGTTACTCCGCCTCTCACGAAACTGGAGTGCTAATAGTGCAATATGGACTAAACCAGCGACAGGCTAATAGCAGCGGACGTAATCTGCGGGAAGCGATACGTTAGGGCTGCCAACACCAGACATGTTTTGTGGTAAGTAAATTCTATACTAGTTTAGGTTGTTTCCAAAAGCGTAGAGTTCTTGCTCTTAATATACTGGCAGTATAATTTAGACTATGTTATAATTTGTATTTTCAGTATTACGACTTTTTTTATGCTGGGTAACCAAGCATTCAAAATCAAAATAGTTTATTCACATGGGCCCCAAAGAGGCACTCATGAAAGTTAATGATTCTAGTACCAGATTAACAAAATTACAGCCACATACATTCGACCACTACCTACAATAAGTTTTTCATTTAATTTTAATATAAATAAAGCCATGAAAAAGTATCGCTAACTTAAGTGGAAAAGCCCGAGAGTGAAGAAAAATATGATTAAAACTCCTTAAAGTCTAAAAAATCGATTTCCGTGCGTCAGTTTCGCAAAAACTCGAAAAGTGCTGGGTCGATTTGTTATTTTTATAATAATTTCGATCATAATCGATTATTTAAATCCAAAAATCACAGTAGTTTTGTGTTACTAAACAACACGCTCCATAAAAGTAACACAACCCTAATGTCGATAAATAATCCAGTAACATTGCTCTAACAAGTAGTGAATAAATCTACTAAATTGATGTCGTAAACTTTATGATGTTTACGAGTACTCGTAATAAATTATGTTCAATTTACCTAAATGACTAAATCAATTTGATTCAATCGAAACATACAATAAGACACTGTGCGCAAACCTAAATGTAACACAACCCTAATGTCGATAAATAATCTAATAAGATAGCTTTAACAAGCGATAAAATAATTTATTGGTGTCCGTCGTAAGCGTTGTGGTGTTTACGCGTTCAATATTTATTGATAATGGTTAAGGGCCAATATTATACGGTTAAATAGTACTCCAAGTTAATTTAGATAAAACTTGCTACAAATAAACAATACAACCCTAATATTAACCCTATTGATAAATAATCTAGTAAGATTGCATTACCAAGTAAAAACGCTTTAAACGCTCCTAATGTCAATAAATTATGCAGTAAAAATGCAGTAACATGTAAAACAATTAATTTGTCGTTTCTCGCAAACGTGGTGAGGTATACAAGCGTATATATAGGTATATTATTCAAAATAGATAATTTAAGAAGTTTTCACTTCAGAAACACCAAGGTAAAGAAGAAATTATCAAATGTAGTATATATAAAAATAGGACAACCCTAATGTTGATAAATATTCTAGTAAGATTGCTGCAACAAGTAATATTTCAACGAGTTAATCATCGATTTGACGTTTCGTAAACATGATTTTTATGAGCTTATACACTCGTGGTATATCCCAATGTCGTAAAAATTATATCTAAATTGAGCAAACGTTTTGATACTATAATTAGTTTAGTTAAATGAGTAAAAATCTTAAGAAAATAAACACTGGCAATAGCGATAGCGGTATAGAACTGCTTTGCCGCGTCATTCCGGAGTGACATGTCGTTTTTTCGCGTTTCGTGCGTTCTCCAAAAAACAAAAGATATACGTGTGTGATGTTCACGGTTCGTGCCTTTTAATTATTGGATACTACAGGAGTATAAGTATATCGCATAACTGAGTATGTTCCTAAGACGGTGAGGAAGTGCACGTCGTGAATAATAACGTGACTTCAGCAAGCCCTCTTGCACCACTCCTCTATCACAGAATCCTACTCAGCAAAGACCTACTCCTGTAATTATGTGATTATATAGATTTCTAACCGTATCTAATATAAGTCTTTTTATACCAGATAAGTACAATCTTGGAGTCTTCAAGTCGAGAGTGAATAGGTATTTTCTAGGCAAGCGTGCTCCATCGTCGACCGCATAGTCACTTACCATCCGATAAGATAGTGATAAAATGTTTGCCTACCACAAAAAAAAAAGCATTTGACCACTATCTCACCTAAAAGTGATAATGCGGCCGAAGATGTAGCATGCTTGCCTAGAAAGGTAAGTGGTACCTAAAAGTGTTAAGTGAAAAAGAAAAACAGAGTTCAAAAATTTACGAGCTCACGTTTGTCTCGTTTCTATAGACATGTGCCTCTTTATTATCTAAACCGCATTTCGAAATACATTCTCTTTATTTTTATATTTTAGAAGTCTAGAGAACATTGTACTTTCAAACGCAGACTAAGTAAGACCTAGTACCTAGTTCACGCATCATTTAGCGCGTACAGTAACAGAAGCTCGCTTATTGTCTTCCAAGTTATTTGCATCACAAAACGATAATGTATGGGAATGTGTATGAAAGATAGACAATATTATTTTCTTAGAACTGGAACAGCCTTTAAAAGTTTAAAGTATAGATTGGCAAGTTTTGTTATAAATCGTTAACCCTAGGGTAACGCTGAGGATATCTGGTTTTCTACCGACTTCACAAAAAAGGAGGAGGTACTCAAGTCGACTGTTTTTTTTGTGTGTTTTCTCATAACTTCGTTTCACGTATACCGATTTTGATATATTTTTTATTTGATTGATGTTGCTTTCCAATTGGCCCCATTTAAATTTGATCAAGATCTGATCAGTTCTTGAAATATCTTCAATAATAGTTCGTGTTTAGTACATCTAATCTGATCAAAGTTTCGAAGATAAAGTGGTGAAGTCGGTTTTTTTAAATCAAATCAAATCAATTTATTGTCATTACTACAGGTACAATTATATGATGTTAACAAATTATAGGTAGATCGCTGCAGCATGCCTGTTAGGCGTACAATATTTTTAACATGCAGTATTATTTACTTCATATTACATATTCATTACAATATTAACAATTTCTATTCTATTCGTAAAAATAATTAATAATATTAGTACATAACAATGTCAAAATGTTTATTAATTTCAATGCAGCAAAATAATTATTAAATTAAAAATGTCAACAAAATAAAAACTTTAAATAGTTACATAATTCAATCTTCTAATATTTTGTCCATTAAATAATAATTCGTCAATAGTATAGTAGCATTTTTCAGTTAATAATTTATTTAAATTTATTTAAAAAGTAGGTACATTTCCAGTTTTAAAACTCTCCGGTAACTTGTTAAATAGTTTCAGCTTTGCTTGCGTTCAAATATTGAACTTTTGATTCAGTATATCTAAGTTCAAATCCATAAGATTATAAATGCGAAAGTTTGTGAAATTGTTATTATAGTAATATATGACTACTTATGTTAGTGAGTATCTTGGACCTGAATTGTGAATTTTTAAATTTTTAATATATAAATGTTTATTTCTTCATTACTACTATTTGGTTTATAACATTACTACTATTTGCTTAAACTAAAGTGTAAGTTTAAAATATCTTAAATCTAGAATTTAAGTTCATATTTTTTTTGACTCGCTACATAATTATTGCCTTTTTCTCAAATTGATAATAATATAGTTACAAATACACATCAGTTTTTATTTAGCTTGCACTGTATGTAAGTATGTTTGTTCGGGTGGAATCTTGCAACTCAATTTTGAAGCAGATATCTTCAACCGATTCAGCTGAAATGTTGTATTCACGTAGTTTGGATGACAATGCATGGTTAGCTGATGTCATTCTAAGTCCAACATGGCGGAACACACAAAATAGCGGACAAGTAATTTTAATGCACTCCTACAATATGGGTTTCAAATGGAAGGGCTTGCTGAAAATAACTCGAAAAATAAAGTGACGTCACTTTAAATTCAATATGGCGGACTTCTAAAAGCGTGTCTTTAAAAAAGTTTTTCACAAGTAACTTATTACGGCTATTTTCCTTAGAATTAAGTCGACCTTCATCTCTTTGCGAATGAATCGTAGATATGGCAGATATCACAACAAACGCGACGAAAACGAAAAACAAAAGAAAATCTGACTGCGGAGATCTCCGCTATAGGAATAACACAAATACGCAGGTTTCTTCCCATAAACAAGTACTTTATGACGCTTACTCTTCTAAACGCACGTAGCCTACTTTTTTATGCTACTAAAATAAAGGTTCCACACATAAATTTAACCCTGAAGTACTTTATGTGGTGTCAAAAGGACAAAAACTCGTGGCAAAATAGTACCTAAACATATTTTCTTTAGAAATATTTTCGCGTGAAAGCACACAACTCAAAGGCTTACTTACCTGAATATTATTATAATAAATCCTTTTTGACGGCCATCAAGACCTCAAATTATTTTTCGCAAAATTTCCTCCGGGATGGAAGGCTTATTTTCGGAATAGGTCACATTACATTAAGGTTTATAAGGGCTTGTATTTCGACGGGATGGAACAAAACAATTTTCTTTTAATGTCATGAATGGGTAGAGCCAGGCGCAACTGACAGGTATACATACCTACTAATACATAGTACGTAGTGATATTTTCGGGAAAACCTTCTAGAACTACGTCTTCTGTCATGACTGGATAGAAGCGAACGAAGTGGATGAAGCGTTTTGCTTCCACATTCATTGTGCGAACCTCAAAGGAATGGAACTCCTTGCCTGAGTCAGTGTTTTCTGATGAGTACAATATGGGAGTGTTCACGTCACAAGTGAATAGCTACTTTCAAGGCAAGCTTGCTTCATCGTAGATATCATCATAAATAGATAGGCCACCTGCAATCATAGGACCTGCCGCAGAGCACACGATGGCAATGAAAACTTTATCAACAAATATGATATCTTTATATATATAATTCTTCTGTGCCTGAACTCTTTCTAAACGGCTGGACCGATTTTGGTGATTTTTTTTGATTAGGTGGATTTAGTAATGGTTTAGATTCACAATTCGATCTGATAAATAATGTAAAGAATTACAAACGTGAGAAGCCGGGGTTGGTCACTAGTATAATATAATAAATAATAAGGTCTATTGTTTCTGCAGTCCTAGTGTGGGTTGGTAGATGACAAATATCCTTATGTTTTTGCAGTCCTTGGACATGTCACTTTTTTTTTTTAACCATTATTAGCGCGAGTACAAAATCCGCACATTAAGTAATAAAGTTATTGATTGTAGATTATAAAATGGGATGAAATTTAATGACCACCTAAAGACCACAAAAAACAATCGTTGCCCTAAACAGAAAAAAATATATAATATGTACAAATAAATGAAACCTGTACCAAAATCTTTCGGGCTATTTAAGTCATGCCCGCACTACAAAAACTTTTCATAACCCAAAAAGGCCACGCGTGCACCAAATTTTAACTTGGGGTATAATTTAGATGGTCACCAAAATTAAATTAAATTTCCTGTGACAGAACCGAATCGGATAACAGTAGGTTAAGGTTTTTTTTTTATAAATACAAATTATTTATAATATGATACAAATATTAATAGTAACATATTTGGATGAAATTTTTAAATAAAATGCGAGTACATATTTGGTGGATGCGTGGCCTTTTTGGGTAGCTCAGCGATTATTCTGAAGATACTTGCCTTTTTTAGGTTAGCAGACTTTACGTTTATTGGTGATAATTTCATATTAAAATGGGGATTAAATTCTGGTAAGTACTTACGATTTTTGGGCGTTATATTTAATTATATCTGGTGATTGCTTAACTAAGCCTTATAAAATTACTATTAAAGTATTTTGTAATCGTGAATCTAATACCATTCTTGAATCTACATGAACACACACAAAAACATTCACCAAAATCTGCACCAATTTTGGCGACTTTTTTGTGTTCCTCCGTTTAGAAGTTCATTCCCATACAGACATACAGAAGTATTATATTCTAGTCGTGCCCCACGGCTTCGCCCGCGTTTGAAAGTTTGCAATGAAGATGAGAATAAAAAAAACAAACAGCAAATGCTTCAGCTTATTCAGACATTGTCAAGATTGCACAACTCATGGGCTTCAGAGGGCAAAAGTGAAGTTAACCGCCAGATATGTGACATGCATGCAAAATGAGTGTTCGTATCTGGAATATTAAACTCTGGGGAAAATTGCAGCTGGACAATATTCTTCCTTTTATTAGTAACTTCAGTTGAGGCTATGTAAAGGTTAATTTTGTTCCTTAAATTGAAGAAATCATAATAACATTACACTTACTATATACTATTTATAAAATCAAATCCCATTTGCGTGTAAAATGAGCTTACTTTTTTTTTTACTCTTTTGTGTTGATGAGACCTATTTTATGCGATTATACAGGGTTTTTTTGAAAATACCAGAAACCTCTTGGGATATAATTCCAACCATTGAGGCCATCGTCTTTAGTGGTAACTTACAGTTGCGAATTTTCTTTTTTTTTTATAATATTGAAAATATATTATTTTTAATATATTTAAAAACTGGCGTCAGGGCGTGCATTATGAGGCGTGATACGCCGATGCCGTTTTTGCAGGACAGTGTAGTTTAAACAAGTTAGTTATGGATTGTACAGAATACATAATCTGAACTGCTCGTTGGCTTAGTTGGGTGGCGTTCGCCTTCTAAGCATCGGGTTCGATTCCAGGCTGGAACACAAATTTTCCCCCCAAGGAAAATTTGTGTTTCTGAGTGTGATTGTGTGTGATGTGAATGTTTTCGGCACCCACGACACAAGTCATTGAACTTAGTGTGGGACTGTGAGTGTGAAAGCGTTTATGTTATGTAATTTTTTACGAAAAATATAGGAGTTAGAAGAAAGTGGTAGAACTAAATCAGTTAAAGATTACAATAGGGTCTTAGAGCTTTCTGGTTTTTTTTTTTAATTACCCCGTATAAGAACTTTATCACAGCTTTATTATAACAACTAAAAATATCGATCCTTAATAGTCATTCGAAATAAAAAAATGATAAGAGAAACCTAAAAATGATTTTCAGATATCTATTCAATGATACTCCACTTATCATAGTTCGTCTTTAATTTTTTACATTTCACAATATGGCGTGTGGTAGTCGCCATATTGAATTTTAATTATTGTTATGTCATTAGTGACTCTCGCAAAATTTATACAAACCGATTGGCATAAAAACATAAAAATCGGCCTACGCGTTTGGTCTCTAGAAAGCCACAATGGAACAAACGTACATACATAAAGGTGTAGGTGAAGCACTTCTGACAAGTGCTATAAAATAAGGGCTGTAATAGTCATAGTAGTAAGCCAGACTGGACAGATTTATGGGCTAGACATTTTTAAAACTAAACGAAAGACTCTGAACTAAAGCTATTGAATGTGCAAAGCTTAAATAAATCATCGTTGATGGAGTACCTAGTCAAAAACGGATAAAAGATGATATGTGGCCACTAACTCAACGGGTTTTTGTTATGGACTTCCAATTTCTCCCTTCCTCGATTTTTCTTTCAAACGGAAATTCGATCTCGTTTCTCAGAAAATTCAATCCATTCAAGTGACCTCTGGCTCCTCGATTCGCAGGTCTCATTTTTCGATCGGCCTTCGTTTATCTAGCCTGTTACGTATCTGGTCAAGAGTTCGTGATAAGTGGCGAATCGCATGTTCGCTTAAACATTAATCAAGTGAAACGATATTGCATTTAGCATGTTATCTATCCGAACAAGGCACAAATAGTTAATTTGAGATAATAAACATAAACGCTTTTACACTCACAGCCCCCACACTAAGTTCGATGGCTTATTTCGTGGGTGCCGGAAACATTCACATCACAGGCACATCACACCCAGAACCAGAAACACAAATTCCATTGGGGTGAAAACGTGTGTTCCCACCGGGAACTCGATACCCACTGCACTCTACTGCGCCAGGGAGCAGTTCAATAATATATTTTTTTTAATTCATCGGAAGGATTTTCAAAACCCTATAACTTATTATGATTTGCTTTTCATGGGATTAATGAAAACCTCACACAACACTCTCACAACGTACGCTCAAGATATCATACTGTTACGACATACTTATCTGAATCTAATACATAAGATGATAATGTTTGCGAATGTCAAATGAGTCTTCAAGCTAAGAGTGAATTGGTCCTTCTAGGCAAGCATGCTACATCTTCGGCCGCATCATCACTTTCCATCAGGTGAGATTGTGGTCAAATGCCTGCCTATCGGGCATAAAAAAATACCAAAAAATCACACACGTGACCGAGATTACCTTAATCTTATAAGCATGTGTGAATCACTAGGATTATACCAGATTTGGCCACTGAGCAGATAAAATTATCTAGATGAGTTATCTAGACAGAGCTAAATCATTATTTAGAGGTCGTCTGAACTACTGTTTATTCAGTCTATTGTGATTTTCATATTTTAAAACAAAAGTAGCTTAGATCTTTGTATGCTTATTGCAGACAATTCTTAAAACTTTTTTGTACCTACAGGAAATTATTTACGTTCTAGTTAGAGTCTTACTATTTATGTTGGTATGTATTTTTTTGTAGAAGTATTGCCTAGTACCATAACGAAATATTTGTATTGTTATTTTTTTTAAACATATTATGGACGGTTTATAAGAAAACATACGCTAACTAAGCAGGATATAAAATAGTATAAAGTTAGAACAATGTCGAATAGAATGTACCACTTGATTAAAAAGTAGTAAATTTTAGAAAGGAAAAATATTGGTAGAGTCTTAAATTGAACCCGCGGCTTATATTTTAGGTAAGTATTGTAGCTTGAGAATATGAGAAACGAATTGCAAATACTCAATGGTTAGAATAATTATTCTAAGGCCAATGTTAAGTTCTCGTCCGTGAAATCCGAACATGAACCGTCGGAAAAAAGTCAAACGTAACTATAACAAATTGCTTTTCCCAAGCTATTAACATTCAATAATGAGAATGAACAACGATTTCCTTGAACCGAAGTCTTTTAGACTTTCATTTGAATAAATACACGAACAATTATTAATATTTAACATTTCCAAGCATTGTATTACTGGAGTCTCCATCGATTCGTTCTGAATTTTTCTCGCTTCAACGAAGCGGTGAATGCGAATTTAGGAACATACAAAATTTATACAAACTAAGTCACAGATTTATTCAACCGTGTAATCTTTATTCGCTCTTCAAGAGCAAATATTTGAAAGATTTCAGACTAGCGTGAAATATTCTTAGTATGTTAATATTACCAACAAAAATAATGGAATGGTAGCATTTTAATATTTACCTAAGCTTTTGAAATAAATAAATTGTATCTGTAGTGTAAAAACATAAACATAAACGCATTCATGCTCACAGCCCCACACTAAGTTCGATTACTTGTATCGTGGATGCCGGAAACATTCACATGACACACACAATCACTGTAACTCTTGAATCTACACGATACACCGAGGTTAACTGGAAGATAATGCTTCATAGGATTAAGTTCGCCTGTACCTACAACTTGTCTTTGTGTGAACGATAAATAACGTTCAATCAATCAATCGACCCAGAACCAAAAACACAGATTTCCCACGGGGAGAAAACTGAAAAAAAAACTAAAAAAAAAAAAAAAACTAAACTAGAGCCTGCGTATTCCAGGTCTAGTGTGTTTACCAGCTTCGATCACATCGTCACTTACCATCAGGTGAGATAGTGGTCAAACACTAGCCTGTCACAAATAATTAAAAAAAAAAAAAAACTTTTTATCCACCAGATCAAACCTGATACCCGCAGCTTAGAAGGCAAACACACAATCAACTAAGCCAACGGGCAGTTCAAACAAACTTACGTGTTTTCTTGTCGTGTCGGAATTCTACAAGTCACGAACTAATTACCCCTAAGTTTCCTTCGTTATCGCAAACCAATCAATAATAATAAATTTATTTTTACTGACAATTAAATATTTAGACAACTAACATTACATCACACATAATGTTACTTCTGGTGAGCTCTGAATCCTACCCTAGGATGAGTCCGGTGTCGTGGGATTCAGTCTCTTTCAGTATTGTACATGCAATAATATAAGATTCGGCTTCAACACATTTTTCTATATTCAACAGAGTCGAGACAAGCAAGTCGCTCGTCTGATGGTTAGGATCGGGCTTGCACGTTACCATTCAGTGGCACCGATTTTGAACTTCACAGCTTGTACAGTGTAAACACCTGACTTAGCTAATTAAGCCACCAACGCGCAACGTATCATAAGTACCTAGTCACCAAGACTCTCATTATGTAGCATCCACGTAATAAACACCTTTCCATCAATATTCTTCATTAATGCCTACCAGAAATACCACCTAACCTTGGATACCAACCTCCAATATAGGATGACGTCCTTTGGGCTCAATGACTGTAGTTATATTATATTTGCTTGGGCTCATCCTAAATCAAAAGTTCAGTAAGCCTGCGCGGCAATGGACTGCGTTGCGTTCATCTCTCTGAGTAAAAAGTTCTTTATACCCTGTAAAATGACGTTTTCAGTTACCTAAACTAACTGAAAGGTCGTAAAATTTCTCGCCTGCCTCGAAGAAGATAGATAGATAGATAGATAGATAAACTCTTTATTGAACACCTTAATTAAGACAAGAAACAAAGCAAAATAATTATTTACAAAAAAAAAAAAGTGTAACAATAGGCGGTCTTATCGCTAAAAGCGATCTCTTCCAGACAACCTTTGGATGGAGCGGAATTACGCAATAGAGTTGGACGTCGGTGTTTAAGAAAACAACATTTTAAAGAGTGCATGAATCTAAGAATAATAAATTATATTATACTTAATAATAAGTAATGATAATTGACAAATAATAAAATAATATATACCTCAATAATGATCTTATATAAATATAATACATACATAAACACATACTACATACATACACACATACTACATAATATAAATACATAAATATTAATACCAATGAAATAAATAAAGAATGGATTTTAAACATAATTATTATGACAAATTACAACATAATTAAATTATTTAACTGCGAGATAGTGAGCTTTGACGCGTTCTTTAAAGATGGGCAGCGACTGAGCTCGCTTTATTTCTATAGGAAGGGCATTCCAAAGTCGAACGGCTTCAACAGTGAATGAGCTGTCATAAAACGAGCTGGTGTGTTGTGGCATTTTGAGCTTGAGGTTCTCCGACGACCTCAACCCTAACGAGTTAGAAAGGTCAAAAAACTTAAAACGGTCCTGAAGGTAACGAGGAGAGGAAGGGTTAAAGAGGATATTGTATAGGAGAGAAAGAATGTGAGTATTCCGGCGAGCGCGAATGGGAAGCCACTTGAGCTTAGACCGAAATTCAGATATATGGTCATATTTGCGCAAGCCAAATATAAACCTAATAGAAAAATTTTGAAGTCGCTCAAGTTTGTTAAGTTGGTCCTCCGTAAGATCTAAATAACAGGCATCAGCATAGTCAAGAATAGGAAGAAGAAGAGATTGTGCAAGTGTAACCTTAGTAGCCGTAGGAAGAAAGTTCCGTAGTCTTCTCAAAGAGCCAGCAGATGCATACATTTTTCGACTGACTGCTTCTAGCTGAGGGCCCCAAGTAAAGCATCGGTCAAAAATAACCCCCAAATTCTTCACAGTTGCACTGTACGGGATTTTTGTTCCATTGAATATTACTGGAGGTAGTGAGTTCCAATCAATTTTAGAAATAGTGCGAGAGCTGCCTACAATTAACACTTGTGTTTTCAGCGGATTGACTTTTAGGCCATATGCTTCACTCCAAGTGTGAATTTTATGCAGATCAGAATTTATACAGTCCACAGCTCCAGCAATGTTATCGAGGCTTGATTGGGCATAGATCTGAAGATCGTCTGCATACAGGTGGTAGGAAGATGTGAGATTTAGAGAAATGGAATTGATGAAAATGGCAAAAAGAAGAGGAGATAGTACGCCACCTTGGGGTACACCGGCAGATGTGTCACACCACGAAGAGTAGGACTCATCTAAGCGAACCCGCTGACGGCGACCGAAAAGATAACTACGAAACCAGTCAATCACCGCTTGTGATATGTTAATTGAACCGAGCAATGCAAGAAGGATATCTAAATCAACGGTGTTGAAAGCGTTACTAAAATCCAACAAAGTGAGGACTGTAAGCTGACCACTTTCCATTCCGAAACGAATATCATCAGTAATCTTCACTAGGGCAGTCACTGTACTGTGACCAGGGCGAAACCCAGACTGAAATGGATTAAGGAGATGGTTAGAGACGAGAAAGGAGTTTATTTGTTTATGAACAAGTCGTTCTAAAACTTTGGAAAGGAAGGGCAGGATAGATATGGGACGGTATTCGGAAAAGGATTTGGGATTTAGATTCTTGGGAAGAGGAATAATTTGGGCTTCTTTCCATGACGAAGGAAAAGTGCCATTCGCTATGGAGTAGTTGAAGATTTGGCTAAGGACAGGAAGGATGATATCCAGAATCGGAATAAGCATGTTTCGACTGATGCCGTCAATCCCCACTGCATTAGAACTGATAGACAGTATACTTTTCCTAATATCACAAGCGGTGAAATCGCTAAAGAAAAAGGGAGGATGGTCTGGAGATGTATTAGAAGAGAGAAATTGTAGAGTCGAAATTTTGTCAGAGTCTTTTATATGAGATGGGGAAGAAAAATGAATATTTAGGGTATTTATGTCTAAGTCTTTGGGTATAGAATTTTGGCGAGATTTGCCTACTCCAAGCGACCGAAGGAAATTCCAAACCTTAGCTTGATCTTCATTCTCAACAGACTTATGTATGTGGCGACGCAAAGCATCTCTACACACCCAATTGCATCGATTTCGAACCACGGCATACTTATCCTTATTTACATCAGTCGGGCGAAGTTTATATTTTGATTTAGCAACAGATTTTTTGTGCATAAGTGTCTTGATGTCATCACAGAGCCAGGGTGCAGGAAGATGTTTGATTTTAATGCGACGTAATGGAGCATGAATGTCATATAATTGAGTAATAATGGTGTTAAAAGTAGCCACTTGATCATCAACAGATTTAGCATCCGCTACTGGCGACCAATCAATGTTTGTAGCATCGTCAATGAAGCGTTCCATATTCATGCCACTAAAGTTACGCTGCATAATAATGGTTGGCTTGGGTTTTGGAGGACGAACTTTATATGATAAAAACAGCAAGTCATGATAGGAAAAGGCGTCAGCAGATAGCTGGCCGTGTTTGGCAACATGCACTAATGATGAAACAGTCATTACATCAAGAAGGGAGGGTGTGGCGTTTGGAAAGTGGTGAGTGGCGTTGAGAGGGAGGATATGCATGTTGTTAGAACTAATAGTGGATTTGAATAGAGAGGAACGATAGTCGTTTTTTAGAAGGCAAGTATTAAAGTCACCCATTACTATGGTGTGATTGTAGGAAGGAAGTAAATCTTCAAGAATTTTGTCAAAGGAAGAGAAGTAATTGATGCGTAGGGAAGGGCTATAATAGACACCAAGGAGAATTTTGGTGTGAGAGAGAAGAATTTCGATGAAAAGATGTTCACCAGTGGTGGGGAGTGGAGGTTGCGCAGATACACTAACTACAGAAAAGGAAATGTGGGCACGTAGATAAATCGCAACTCCGCCTCCACCACTACCAGTTCGATCATTTCTAATCAACCGGAAACCTGGCAGAGGATATAGGATAGAAGGAAGAGAAGGTTTAAGCCACGATTCAGAAACTAAGATGGCCTGAATTTTATTGTTGTCAAAAGATGCCAGCATATCAGGAAAATGGGCCGGAATACTTTGAGCATTTATATGAACAGGAAGAGAAGAACAGAAGAAGGATTGTTATTTAAGCATTTAGTGGACATCGTGTGGCCGAAACTGTCTGAGGGCGGAGAGAGGGCATTGCAACGTCCGACCGCATTGCCTTTTAGCTAATTTATTCATGTATTACCTTCGAAGAAATTATAAATACATACGTAGGTACTTATATACGCACTCTGCGCCGTGGGTCTTGGGTTCGATTCCCGACAGGAGCACAAATTGCTTCCCGATATTTGTGTTTTTGGTTCTAACGTGTGTGATGTGAATGTTTCCGGCACTATACAAGTCTTTGGACGTAGTGTGGGGCTGTGAGTGTGAATGCGTTTGCTTGTTTGTTTTTATTATATTATACTACTACGGGAATAAAGTATTCCATCTATTTTCATCCGACTATTTTTAACCCCTGACGCAAAAAGAATAAAAAAGAAGGGTGTTATAAGTTTGACCGCTATGTGTGTGTTCGTCTGTCTGTGGCATCGTAGTTCCCAAACAGCTGGACTGTTTTGTATTAGTTTTTTTGTTTGACTTAATTAAGTGTTCTTAGCTAAGTTGTGTGAAACTTGGTGCAGCCGCTTTCCAGATAGAGCGTCGGGGGTATTTAAAAAAAAACATTTTATTTTTTATTTTGCCACCTGTTCACATTGGTACTCACGTCCGCAGATAAGAGATCACATCAATATTATATTTATTACAACAGAATAATTATAAAACATCCACCAAAACATCACACACAACATAAAAAAAAAAAAAAAAAACAAGTGTGGCACTCGGGGACTGCCGCGGTAAAGCTATTGCATAGCATTTTTTAGTAACTTATGCAATTATAATTATTTATTTATTTTATTTATGCAGTATTTTTTTTCCTGCCACCTAGAGGCGAGTTGCTAAACTAAAGAGACAAGCGTGAAATTCATTAAAAGTTCTGCTATTCATCGATAGATGGCAAAACTAAAAAGTATCACCGTTGTGCCGGTCGGAGTGGGGGGTGTTAGGTTATTTTCGTTACGGAATTTCTGGATTCGGTCTCCACGCTCAAGGCCCGCGATAGAAGCTATGCAATAGCTTAATAAAAAACTAGCTACACTGTAAATTACTGTCAATTCCCAGGAAGAAACAATAACAGTTACTCTACAGTAAAGTAATCAATGCCAAGGCCACTCGGTCGTGACTACTAACTTACAAATAACCTTCTAAACGAACGCGAGTTTACATATATAAATAAAATATATTAGCAATATTTTCTCTTAAGTGTAAAGGCAAACCCATCAATCATTATTGAGAGGTCGGTAGAAAAATACAAGGAAGAAGGATAATATAGACGTAATGAGTAAGTTCATATCCGTGATTGCAAGTGCTCAGAATAGTTTTACAAAAAATCTTACATTAGAGTGAAAAAAACTCATTAGTACTACATTAACGCCATGTTATTACATTTATTGAACATGTTTGGTTAAATCATTGATCGAGCGAGTTCTCTAAATAGACTTGGGTGGTTTAGTACTTTTGCCGTCCGTCCGTCCGTCCGTCTGTTAGAGGTATTAAGCTTCTAAACCATACAAGCGGATAACTGCAAATTCTCAGACATATGTAAAGCTATGGTCCAAAACAATAAAAGAGCAATTAAAATTATATAAATAAAAATATTAAAGTGGCACTCATACACGAAAGTGGGGAGCAAAAAATTTTTTTTTCTGGTGGGATGCCTATTGATGAAAAGATTTTTTCAAGTATAAGCCGTTTTAAAAATCTATGTTGAAAAAAAAAGCAATTTTGGTTATAAACAATGTATATTGTGCTACCTATAACAAATAGCACCTACGCCACGTAACTATCACACAAATATTCTAAATCCGAAAGTTCGTGTATAAGTATGATTATATTTTCTTCACACTATAACGGCTGAAAGGATTTAGACGAAATTTGAAATGTACATAACATATACTTAGGATTAACATAGGCTTTTAACTTGATAAACGCGGGCGAAGCCGCGGGGCATAACTAGTACACACATATAGCATTCTCATATCACATGTTTTCTTACCACAGAATTAAGCTTGCACGTAATCATTTACTACGGTTGCTTATAACACAGGTTGTAATCATAAAAAGCAATAAAAACCATTGTCAATGTTCATTCATTAATAAATCTTCCGTGAGCCATCCATTCGACATAACATTCGCCTCAAGTTCGCTGTCAAAAAAACAAACCTTGATTAATCCGATCTTGACACAATTGTGAATCTGTGCGACAAGCTTGTGAAGTTTAACCAATAATGCGGGTGATTTAATTCAATCATCTGGTAACACAGAACGCACCATACGTGCTACTTCCGCCGCATTTCATATGTTATTAGCAAATAGAGCGATTTTGAAAAGTACATAGCAACACAGTTATTTATAAAAGTTGTATATTTTTGTAATATTTTATAATATTATATGTAAATTTTACAGGAATATAACGGTTTTTTTTTTAATATGTCGACTGAATTTAGTCATAATATAAATTTTAAAAAAAACTTACGTACATGTGCAGCATCTAATTAAAAAATTACACCATATTTTGTTTTTTTATTTATGCTAAATAGGCAAGCATTTGACCGCTATCTCGCCTGATGGAAAGTGACGATGCGGCCAAAGATGGAACTTGCTTGCCTAGAAGGTATCTATTCTCTCTAGACTTGGAAGAAACCCAGATTGTACCGTTCAAAGAGCAAAGACGCAGGCAATGTGTTCCACAACTTGGCTGTACGGATGATAAATAATAATAATCCGTATGTATCTCTGTTAGCATCAATATTTGAGTATTTATGGTATATTTCGTTTTAATCTCATTGATTTAGGATTACTTTTTTATAATGATTCATCAAGAGGTAATGCCGCTGGGTACAAATAGTAAGCACTAGCTGCGGGAGGTTACGGTGGGTACATATTCCTCCATTTCTTTTTTAATCTATTCTTGGGAGGAGGTAATGACTGCAATGACGAACGATACTTTTTATTATCAACATATCGATGTAGTTTTTCTGTATTTAGTTACATATTTATCTGTATAAATAAAATTCAATTGTTCTGCGTTAGTCTCAGAAAATCTCGAGAACGGCTCGACCGATTTGGCTGATTCTTTTTTTGTTGTGTTCGTATTTCTTAGAGCAAGGTTTGTAAGTAACATTTTTTCATCCACCGGAAATTGCACCTGGGCGAAGCCGGAGCGGATCGCTAGTTTTAGATATAAATCATACCCAATTTTTATATTCTAAAAACTATGATATCATACCATTTTCTTACAATTATGAAAATTATTATTTTTTCTTTTTAATTGTATCATTAAGCTTCACCATTAATGGTAAAATCGGTAGCATCATCAAACCTCAATTCAAGACCGTGAACGGTAAAAATGGTAAACGTGTGTTTTTGAATAATTTTTTACTCTACATAGTTATTCCACAGATAATAGTACACTTATATCTATTCTAATTTAAAAAAGAATAAGAAAATCTCTAAAGGCTAAATGATGCGAATGGTTCAAATTAAATGTAGTATAGATAGACCTACACGAAATTTCACTCTTTTTATATGTAGATGTTATTTGTTAGACACTTTATTTTAATTGATATGGGGGAGACACAGAATTGTGAGGACAACTATATAATAAAAGTATATAGGTACAATTTTTTTTTTTTCATCTTTTTTTTGGGACTTTTACCTAATTTGGTAGCCCCATCATACCCTAATCTTTGTCTTCATCTGAGTTATATATATAGGTACCTGTGAATGCTTTCTGACCATTACAGTTTGACTTACAGATCATGTCATCAATAAACATTGAGCTGTAGCGAGTTTGTTTTATAGTGCACTCTCCTTTATTAGCTCCTACCGTAAAAGCGTTGCAAGGCAAATGTTTGCCTAGCTACGGCAAACCAAAAATGGGGGTTATGATATTAGCACCGTATGTATTTGTATGTATCACAATGTCCAAACAAATAAATCAATTGATAAAGATATTTTTTTTGTTAAATATGTGCAATAATTTACAAAACAGAGGCATACGTGCAGGTCTTATAGATACATTTTTTTGTCCAACATGTTTTGCCTGCAAACAAATGCAGAGAAATCTAAAGTATTCATAAATTATCTTTTATCAAATGTAAACAAATAAAAATAATATTGGTGAAATTGTTTCAACTCTCCAGGTGTAAAGTTTTTTTTTACATATAAACATAATTAAACACAAGGAAAGCTTAAAAAAACGACTTTACCGCTTTATCTTCGGAACCTTGATCAAATTCAATGTAGGTATTAAACACGTATTATTGACGATAACTCAAAAACTACTGATCAGATCTTGATCTTTAAATGGGACCAATGGGAAAGCACCAGCTTTTTAACAAAACAAATCTTCGAAATCGGTTTACGTGGCAAGAATATATGAAGTAAAAACATAAAATAAATTAAAAAATACAGTCCAATTGAGTCCCTCCTCCTTTTTTGTCGATAAATGGTCTCCGTGGTCCTCCATGAATTAGTGAACAAATACATTTAAATAAACGAATACCAACAATATATATATCACAAATATGTAAGAGCTAAAATATACAACAAGTGTGGTTAAAACATATAGGTACTGTAAAACATTTTTTAGAAAGCCATTTTGTGTACTAGGATTCGAACTAAGATTTCGTTGCTTCAGGGCACTTTAGGTAGAGCACGACACCCTTCTCCGCGGGTTCAATGTGGACTCAAGTGATTTTTTTTTCTAGTTTACTAGGAACTTGAGTTATACCTAGCATGGCTAATACTGTTTGGTCATTAGCTAACTGTAATATTAGACTCGTTGGCCGTTTAAGTCACACGTCCTCACATGACGTTGATAATAAGGAAAGGGTAATTTTGTTGCTTCAGGCAGGGCTTGAGTAGCTCAGCGGTTAGAGCAATAGGGCATGACACCTTATGGCCGTGAGTTTAATCGCCGCCACAAGCGATAATTTTTCCTTTCTAAATTTACTACTTTACTAAGATTCGGGTTTTAGTGTTGCTGCTGTTGTTGTCAACAAAGTTAAAGTCAAACATTTAACAACAAAGTTATAAAGCATGAGCTCGGCGAGGCAGCTGCTTAGTAGCGATTTCTTTGATAATTAGACTCAGTTGTTGAAATAATTTCTACTATTCCTATTATTTATTGTCTTTGTTCGGATGTATACTCAATTATTGTTTTTTTTTGTTACGTATTTACTTTTTCCTTTGTGTAACGATGCGTATAATGTCATGTTTGCGTTTGAGAGTAAGATATTTTGTTTCTAGCCGTGAGGACCAGTAATTGGCTTCGGTCTTCCTTATGAATAAATAAATAAATGCTATATAGTCTTTCGTATTTACGGCTGCCACATGATTAGAGTGAAATAAATCAAGTCTAATAAGTTTCTTCGGCAATCGTAAAATCAATTTCTCAAGCTTACTGACCATAACTAACATAACAAATTAATTTCACACGACTAAATAAACATGTCAAAGACCCGAATGACCTTATGAATAATTCATCGTATAATTAGCTGATATGAGTATATATTTATTTTGTATCTGTTTATTTAAGTTACTATTTGCAGGTTACTAACAACAAAGCAATCAAATATGGGTAGTATGGGTAGGTAGGTACATATATAAAAATAAATCTGTTTTTTGGTTGGCGTTTCTTGAAATATGTTTTAATAGCCCAGGCTTTGTCCACTATTATCAAGTTAAAAAGTAGCCTATGTGTTAATCCTAGGTATAAACTATGTACATTCCAAATTTATTAAAGCGTGAAGAGGGAACATACTTACACACAAACTTTCAGATTAATAATTTAGTAGGATTTCAAAGTCCCGAACAGCCTTATCGATAATTGATTGTAGTAATGCCTTGTAATGTACTACAAGGCAATAATACATATATGTATATGATGTATTTATATATGTTTTGAAATGCCCATTGGCTTAGTTGAGAGCATGTTCGCCTTCTAAGCAGGGGTATCGGGTTCGATTCCCGGCGAGAACACAAGTTTTCTCCCCAAGGAAAATTTGAATTTCTAGTTCTGGTTGTGATTGTGTATGCGTGATGTCAATGTTTCCGGCACCCATGATACAAGTCTTTGTACAAAGAGTGGGGCTGCGAGAGTAATTAAATAAATTAGTACTTGAGTGGCATTAACCAACGCTACGAACACTTGTAAGAACTCTCAGTAGGTAATTAGATCACTGTCAAGACACCTGAAGTTCTAACAAAGTTCCAAGTGTACCTTCAAGTTTTATTTAGTTCACCGGATTGTTTTCATTGTATTCAGAGAAGAAAATCTACTGAGTACCTAATCTTAAAAGACTCTTTGATTATTTAGTTATGCTTCAATATATGGCTCAGTATCAACCGATCACACGGAGCCAGACACATACATGTGTGTCCATTTGGTAAACAAATATTTATAAAATTTGTTTGTTTCATCAATTGGACACAGTTAAGTTAAGTGTATTCAATTTTTATGGCTGCACTCGAATTAGGATTTCATCTCAATCCTAGGCAAACTACAATCGCGCATAACAAATGCTTATTTTATAGCAATTATATACATACTTAAATCTTTGTTTCCTTAACGGTATATTCTAAGACCAGAGTAATCTTAAAGAGGTATCTTCTAGGCAAGTAAGCTACATCTTCGGCCACATCATCACTTTCCATTAGATGAGGCATAGGTGAAATGCTTGCGTAGTAACGTTTGTTTTATGCTAGTTAGCATAAAACATAGATATACGTAGGTACGATTTATGCCATACTAGCCGTGCCCCGCGGCTTCGCCCGCTTTTATCAAGTTAAAAAGTAGCCTATGTGTTAATCCTAGGTATAATCCATGTACATTCCAAAGTCCATCCAAATCCGTTTAACCGTTAAAGCATGAAGAGGGAACAAACATACTTACACACTCACACACAAACTTTCGGATTTATAATATTGGTAGGATTCGTCCCGAGGAAGTTCGGCCCATATAAAAAAATCTACTTTCGTCCCGCATTTTATTTCAAAAATTCTTGTTTCGTCCCACTTTTCAGCTCCACATTCGGCCCAAATTTTGTACATATTTAGATTAGTACCTAAGATTACATTTGTTTGAAATAAGTAGGTAGTAACCTATCACAGTAACAGTAACATTTGACCGCTTTCATACATATAGGTACTTATTTGCACCTAGAAAGCTGTAAAATGTTCGCCTTTATATAATTAAAAAACAATTAAACAATGCAATCTTACTTTATCTTCTTTCTTCTACATAAATAAAAATGGATTGCCGAAATTTAAGTACCTACGCGCATAACTTCCGAACGACTGCACCAAATTGGATTTATTTTTGTGTTCGTTATTGTCAGGACAAGGTTTGTATAAAAAAATTAAACATAATATCAGATGATATAATGGTCAAACGCTCACCTATCAGAGATATAAACAATCTGACATTCATTATCCGGTACACCTTGATTTAATTTAACTATAGATATATAATATTGAAAGTAAAATAACCTCTTTTGATTAGCCATGTAGGTACATGATCCAATATGTCATTGGGTTACGGATTAGCTTATACGAAAGGTTAGATAGAAAAAAAAAATATGACTTTAAGTAAGTAGGTTAAGGTAGGTTAGATAAGTACTTCCTTCCTTTGGTTTTTGGAACCACAAACATATCAAATATATTTTATTAATAAATTTAGATTCTAGACATAATGCTTATCGATATTCACGTTTAAAATGTCGACTATTATATTTATAGCTGTTGCTGTTTGTTTGAGCACAATTTGCATTACATTTAGTAATTACAGAATTTTATTTTAGAACATATTTGAGCGTCTTCAAAGATTCGTACCTCAAAAGGAACAAGTCAATATAGGTACAACAAAAAGTCATTAAGGTCCATTATAATGTGAAACTAAAGTATAAAGTAATACCATATCTACTGTGGAAATTATGAGCACTAAGAGACATTTTGTCTAGATATACCAGACACGGTCTCATTCATATAGTGAATCATTTCATGAAAATGAAATAAGGGTATCTGCTAGGCAAGCTTGCTCCATCGTTAACCACATCGTTGCTTACTATCAGGTGAGATGGTCAAATCATCATAAATAAAAAAATATAAATCTGGGTGTCCCGAGACATTTTTTAAACAAACATCGAGTCTTTCTGTCACTTTGTCAAGATCTTAGTATCGGGAGACTTGCAGACGAGTTTTGCGACACAAACACTGAAATACTTTCACTTGAAGTTAGATGCATAGTCAGAGGCATCACGACGGTAAATTGCAACAGTTATCTTAGAATAGAAATACAACATAAATTAAAAAAGGAATCATTAGACGTTTTTAAGTAAACCGCTATAGATCTACATATACATATAGATGTGCTGTGCTTGTCAACATCATATTCCGCTAAAAGCTTATTGAAGGACCTACACACTCTTATTAGGTAAGAATTCTGCCTATAATTAATTGACAAAATATACACAGATGTGTCTGTTAGTGTGAACTACGGCAAGACATATAGATATAGATACATGCGGTCGACATTACGGGCGTATAAAAGCCAGTATTTTAAATTAATTAATTGTACCTACCACTGAAACGCCTCGCCAGCTCCAGGAAAATGCATAAATTCTTTATTATGAGCCACTCTCGGGAACTTTACTCTACCAATATTATGGGCTTAAGTAGAGTTACTTTAGAGCCTACTTAATATATTCAAAGGAATTTTGATCATTGCTTAGTTTATTTTACATTTTAATAGCAGAACAAGCTAATTTGTTGATAAAAAGCACCCGTCAGGCTTGATGTTCAGTAAATGAGTATCTCAATATAGAATCTTCACGTTCCAAATCGTTTTCGACTTTGATGTAGAGTAGAGCCAGCATTGCTTTTCCCCTGGCTCTTTCTGATTTGAAAATTGTTGTGACGTCGCCATATTGTTTAATCCCTAAGGAATCTCTAATAGATAAAGCGAATCTTTGTAAATATGTTTTTTTTTTAATTTTAATACTAAATAATGCGAAACGAAGAGCGAAGCCGCGGGGCTCAGCTGAATGTGGTTTAGGAAACATAAATAATTGTATATATTTCGTTGCGAAGACAAAAATGGAACAAATTTAAATTTATCAACCATTATTTTTTATTAGTCAGGCTATCATTAAAATATTTTCTCAGTAATTGGCTAGTGTGCTTCATACACGCCATTTGGCCATCCTTTTTTTTAGAACTACCTACAAAAATGTATTAGACCTACCTTCTAAAAGTGCGTTTGAAAAACTATTTTTAAATTTCATACAATTGATCTCGTTTTGTAAACTATAAAAAATTTTTTTTCAATACAGTTGCTAAAATCTTTCGATATTACGTAATACATTCCAACTCCACTAGTTTTAAATAGTGTGTGAATGATGATAGTACAGTGTTTTAAAATATCTACGTAACTGAATGGTGGCGATTTTTTTTTTCATTTATCTATATTAATTGTAGTATATTCGTAAACTTCTGACTAAACTAAGTTTAAACACTCGAACTTACTTGCGTTTTTTTTAAATAAGTAAACATAAGGACCCTAACTCACTTGATGGTAAAATATGAAGGACGTTTGCCTAGAAGATCCATTAACTCTGATATTGTATTTGTCAGGAAACACAGACTCATGGCAAGGAGTACCATTTCTTTCGGTTTGCATTATGAATGTGGAAGTAAAATGGATTCTGCGATCTCCGCATTTGTGAATGTCTCCCATAAAGTGGTCATGGTTAAAAGTTCTTATTCTCGATAGGCCAGCATTTGCCTCACTATCTCACCTGATAGAAAGTGATGATGCGATTGAACATTTAGCTTACTTGCCTAGAAGATACCTATTAACTCTGGACTTGAAGACTCCAGATTATACTTACCGTTCGGAGATTACGGATGATAAATTAATGTCCAATGACGGGACAAAAGAATTAAATTGTATAATTTCGTGGCACACTCTCGGAAAGGAATCCGATAGATTACTGAAAGACTTGACACTAGGTGTCCTACGCTCTCAAGTACCTATAGCATCAGTCAAGTGGTCGCTAATATAATATAACTTAGCTCTTCTCTCTAGTGCTCGAAGTTAACTGAACCGTCTCAAAGATGAACACAGATAAAATATAAACAAACTCATTGTTTTAAATTAATAATAATAGCGTTATCGTTATCCTCCACGTCTTGAAATTACTAAGGGTAACAACATCAAAACAATTAAACTTCGTAAATATTCAGGCTTACCAAAACACGTTTAATATCATACGTAATTAAAGTTGAAATCCCCTAGGTAAATTCTGTAATACTCTCCGAGGAAATGTTCGAACGTTTATTATTTTCTTAAATCCAATAAAGTCGCTCATGTAAAATGTAATATTATTTCCATACCAAAATCATACAACCCTGAGACATGTTGATATTGCGTAGGCTGTTTGCTTTTACCGCGGATTATTTTACCAAACAACGCACGTTGGATTATGTCTTATGAAATTATACGGGACAACACGATAAAAACAAATTCTGCGCGAGACATGTTTGATATGCTTTTACTGTACAAGCTATTCGCCTCTGGAATAGTTAACCGGTCTCTATACGTCGCTCTCAATCACTACACACTTTTAAAGAACACGATAAAAATAAAAAAAATTGTATCACTCTCAATTAAGTTAAAGCTATGAATGTCCTTTATTAGTCATATATATGTATAATAATATATATTAGTTTGTGTATGATTATAATATATCATTATTATTATGTAGGTTTTTGTATGTATATTATGTATCAGATACTAATAAGTAAGTGTAAGTACATTTATTAAATTAAATACGTGTTGAGGTACACCACCGTCCCTGTATGTAATATTTTTATCATCTCCCTTTGGTTGCTGGAAGAAATCGCTTTGAGCGATAAGACCGCCCTTTGTGCTCCTATGTTATATTTAAGATTTCTTTGTAAGTGTTATTTTTTGGTGTGCAAATAAAGAATTTATCTATCTATGCCAGAGCAATGTTTTGGGAATATACGAATTATTTTCTTCGTTAACTTTTTTATTAATTGATAGACTATATGAGCAAGTTGCTCGCCTGATGGTAAGTGCCACGCTTGCCCATTACAGTTTAGTACCGCGTAGAGTTATAAACTGAAATAGTTCAAAATGCTGCGTGACAAAGCACTGTGCTCTAGACGCTGAGGCATTGGATGTTAAAACTCTTTAGGATCTGTAATTTCGGACTTATTCGCGCACAGATACGAAAAATTTCAATTAAATTCACAAATCTTTCTTCATCAGATCAGATTTCCTATTAGAAAGTTCTAGGTACTAAATTTTGTTACACATTTTGGTAACATATTTAACTTATCTGCATTAACTTTTGTGAGTATTGTATACTTATATGATATTTGTATAATGCTAGCGTTTACAGATCGCGTGTCCGTGGGAGATATTATCTTTACTATTTATTATGGGCTACTAATCCATTATTCACTGGGATAGACAGATGAACGAAATAGTGCAGAATGTAATTAGGTACTGACAAAGGTAGGTTACTATGCACGTTTGTACCTACGTGGAACAATTTGGCAAAGTACCAAATCGTCGTAGGCGTTCGACAATTTAAGCAACTTTGTTTGCTACTGACAGTTAATTGTTATTTTTAACTTTTTGATGAGTTTTGTTCAATAGGCTTATTTATGTACTTTAAACAGCTATTAAGGAAACTATTCTTAGATATTTATAATCACGAATTTAATGTAAAACGAAATCATCTGTGGAATAAGATTTAATTTATGGAGTGAAATCGAGTGGATCGACAATTATCGCAACTCCTGAATCTATGCGCAAAACATATGCTTATAGAAGGAATATACTATTAGATATTATTTTTATGATACCACAGTCATAGTATTGTATCGTCTTATTACCATTCGTTATTGAGCCAACAACTGATGAAAGATCGGAAGAAATTACAACCCCCCACTAGGTGCTACGTACGAAGGTATACGTACATAAATAAAATAAATAAAAAAATAAAATAGCCTTTATTCATGCCCTAATGTTAAATTTACAAACAATTATCTTAAATTAATTTACTTAAAATTAGGGCACCCAAATTTGGGTGAAGGCCTCCTCCATTTCCTTCCACGTCTTTCGGTTCTGGGCAAAGCGGGTCCAGGTAGCTCCCGCCACTTCGACGATATCGTCACGCCATCGTTTCCTTGGCCGCCCCCTGGGACGCGCTCCGTCTCGCGGGTACCAATGGACAACGCGTTCACTCCAACGGCTGTCGGTAGACCTAGCAATTTGTCCCGCCCATTTCCATTTGAGCCTACAAAGCATCAAAACTGCGTCTGTCACTTTGGTGGCCTCTCTGATTTCACAGTTTCTGACTTTGTCTATTCGTTTTAGACCCAGCATTGAACGCTCTGTTGCTCTCTGGAAACAGGCTATTTTTTAAATTAGAGCTTTTGTAAGGGCCCACGTTTGACAGCCGTAGAGTAAAGATGGTAGTATTGTGTTGTCCATTAGTATTTTTTTTATATGTATTGGCATGTGGCTTTTGAATACTTCTTTGTGGGACCAATACTTCTTCCAGGATATCGCTATTCTTCTGTCAATTTCCTTAGATGTGGCGTCTTGAAACGATATTGTCTGTCCGAGGTAAATATATTCATCTACATACTCAATATTCCCGGTTTCTAGTTTAATAATTTTCTGTTCACCGTTGGTCATAATTTTGGTTTTCAAAAGATTTATGTAGAGTCCTATCTTTTTGCTTCCAGATTCTAGCATGCTTACCATATGTTGGATATCTTCCTGATTTTCTGCTAAAAGAACGATATCATCTGCGAAACGTAAGTGAGTCAACTGTTCACCATTAATATTGATGCCGTAATCTTGCCATTCAAACTTTCGGAACATCGATTCTAGGATGGCTGTAAAAAGTTTTGGTGAGATTGGGTCTCCTTGTTTTACCCCACGTTTGATTTCAAAGGGAGGGCCGAGGGTTTCAGTTTTAATTTTCGCATAGTAGTTTTTGTAAATAACTTTCAATATATTAATATATTTTGTTGAAGGTATACGTACATAGCTATACCTAATATCTAACTGTTTCTACTAATAAGAAATATACCACAATATGTAGCGATATTTAGATAAAACATACTCGTAGGTATGTGATATAACTCGTATTTTAAGAAAACTACATGTACGGTTGGGTAAAAATGATACATTTATTTTAGCCGGAATAAATACTACCAGTCCAATTACGTTGTTCAAATGGCTGGACCACGGCCAATTTTTATTGCCTGATACCATTATTGACATGGTACAACTGACTCTATCAGTTGTACCACAGGTGATAAAACATGCTCGAGTTCCAGCCGGTTGGATAACGCAGTTGGACCACAACAAACCAAAACACTGAGGTAGATTTTGTATGCCAATTACTGTCTACGTACGAAATTTCACCCATAGACATTCAGGTTCACTATTAAACATTTAGCTGTTATAGCTTTCGGTTTTTTACTCACAGCCCCAGACTTAGTTCGATGCCTTGAGTCATGGGTGCCGGAAACATTCACACACACACACACACACACACACACACACACACACACACACACACACACACACACACACACACACACACACACACACACACACACTCACACCAAGAACCAGACAAATTTTCCTTGAGGAGAAAACTTGTGTTCCCGCCGGGAATCGAATCTAATACCCTGCTTAGAAGGCGAACTCGCACCCAACTAAGCCAACGGGCAGTTCAAATAGCGATAGAGATCTTCTATATTCTGCAACCATAGATAACGAATGATCCCTGTAAGTAGATACTGTGCTAAAACTGCACTCTACCAGTCAAATAACTAAGTGTCAGCAACTAATGAAGATATACTCATATTGGTATATACTCATTTTAAGCATAATTACAGTATACACAAACTTTCACATTCAAGTTTTAATGTTAAAGACATTAAATGTATTTTCCTCTATTTCTGGTGTACAATAAAGAGTTATCTATCTATCTATCTATCACATCAGCGCAAAATTTAATATTAAACCTAATTAAATTGTTGGAGTCAACGTCCAACAAACTAAGCAGAAGTTCGTTAAATGACAGGGATCTCTATCTGGGATTATCTACGGCGTCTTTGTGTTTATCTGTGGCGGAACTCCGCACTGTTTGAAATAACTTATTGAAGGCACTTCTGCACTGAGTATTGTTTTAGAATGAAGTGCTACTGCGCTTGGCACGCTTTAAACAATATAACACTACAGTAATAGTTTTAAAGTGGTCTCGTTTAGTTCTGCCAGCTACTGCCACCGAGTGAAATTGTCTTTATAGTTTAAATGTTTTATTTCATTTGGCAGGTACCTTGCTTACTAAAAAAAGTACTGACTAAAGCACGGAATAGGACCACTTATATAGGGCTACTCTGCGGATAAAATCTTAAGAAGAAAAAAATTTTTTTTTGTTGAAAATTAACAAAAATATGTATTAGGAAGCAGGGGCTGGTTTAGGAAATAAGTAAAATAGAAAATCCTCTCAGGAACAGCTGAAATCTATATATTGGTAAGAAAAGGAAAAATATTTTTATTCAACACCTTTGTTACAATTTACTACTAATAACTTATAAATAATTTTAACTAATGTTTAATGATAAAAAAGGGAGAAAAACAGCTATATTATTATTTAAGTGTTGAATAGGTGTATTATATAATAGTTAATTAATATAATAATAAAATGATAATTATATGACTCATATTTTCATTTAGCGCTGGTTTTCAGGCATAAACCTGTAGAGGGCAGAAATAATAAACAACAATATATATAAAGATATATATTAAACGACGATATGTATTAAATTATATAATTATTCAAAAATCATAAATACATTAAAATATGTAATAAATATCACATAATATAGATATATTTTAAACAAATAAATGTAAACCTTTTTTTATAATAATATCTCTCCCTTAAACAAATAAGTAAAATAAATAAATAGGTATACATACATCACTGACATCTTGATATCGTTTCCAGAGATTCATTCAACATTTTATTTCGCTTTGTTTATCAAATATCGTAAATATACTCGTATATAAACGTGCGGTTGTTTAACATGTCTGTCAAGAGCACCATCTCTACCTACAGACTACAGAGATGGCTCGTTACTATTCTTTTTATTCGAAACTGAGTCAATGTTAGTGTAATGAAGATATTTTTGAAAAACTGACTGGGATGTTTTGAAATAGCACTGCTTACCACTGACGGAGATGGAACTTTGTATAGTTTGCTTAGTAAGCAAACTATTTAAAGTTAACGGTTGTCATAATAATTATTATCTAAGAATAACATGTTAAATATATATGTTATGTTTTATACGGTGTTTCCTGATGAGTACAATATAGGAGTCTTCAAGACGCGAGTGAAAAGATATTTTCTAGGCAAGCTTGCTCCATCGTCGACCACATCGTCGCTTACCATGAGGTGAGATAGTGGTCAAAAGTTTGCCTATCTTGAATTTAAAAAAAAAACTATACCCGAGTCGATGTAAAAGCTTCGTGTAATTGTAATCTTAATAGTTAAAAAATGGCACGGGAAGGACTAGGACTGAGGTGATCAAATAATAAAAAATAAGCAATTCGGTATTATATTTCACACTTGTAGACCATACACTTGTAGAGATACCCAGCTGGGAAATTTCTTTGTAGTGGCATATAAACGCCCTCCCACACAATCATACCCAGTTCCAGAAACACAAATTTCCCTTGAGGAGAAAAGTTTCGACGGGCAATCGAACCCGATACCCACTGCTTAAAATTCGAACGTGCACCCAACTAATCCAACGGGCAGTTCTATCATATAGCATCATTATTGTTATGAATTTCATATCGTTAGTAAGTAAATCTTACGTTAAGTCGCCAGCAGGGTGGGGTAAGAGGTAAAGTCCAGTAAGATCTCCTTTTTTTATCTTGAGGGAAGCCAAATTATTCACTTTCCATCAGCCACCTGACTCAGAACCATAAGATGTGTGATACCTCATAACTTCGTTTCACGTGAACCGATTTTACATTTTATTTTTGTTTGATAGATTTTGCTTTCCGATTGGTCCCATTTAAATTTGATCAAGATCTGACTAGTAGTTTTTGAGTTATCCTCAATAATGCGTCTTCTGTGGACTACGTTGACGATGCTCTCGTTTTTAACCGACTTCAAAAGTTACCTCATAACTTTTTTCATTGTGCACCGATTTTGATGGTTATTTTTTCATTTGAAAGATTTTTAATCAAGATCTGATCAGTAGTTCTTGAGATATCGTCAACAATGCGTGTCTAGTACATCTAATCTGATCACAGTTCCGAAGATAAAGCGGTGAAGTCGGTTTATTTAAGCTTTGCTTGCGTTTAATTATTAAAGAGAAAGGTTCCAATCGTATCGATTCGGTAAGTTACCAAAACGTTCTGAATCAGAGGGCAGGTGAGATAGCCGCTATATACTGACCTATCTTGCATAAAAAAGAGGGATAGCAACTATAAAATCTACCACCCGGGCGAAGTCACGTCGGGCAGCCTAGTGCGTAAATATTTTCCATCTGTTTATCGCATACCGCACATAATGTAGCTTTTTATATCCGCACGCTTTCTTCCGGCCGTGACACCCCAGTTACGATCTATGCCCAGTCTATGTTTATTCAATTATTTCCCCCGCTAATATGGGGTATTTACTGACTGATGGCAGACTATCGACGCTCACTTCAATTAATTTTTTTTTTGTTAAAACATTCTCATTATCGCCTCGTTGGTAATAACCATAATTTAATTGTTATTTATTGTATTTTTATTTGAATTGCCCGTTGGTTTAGTTGTATGTGCGTTCGCCTTCTATAGATTCCGGCCGGGAGCACAAGTTTTTCTCCAATAAAAATTGTGTAAATGATTCTGGTTGTGGTTGTGTGTGTCACGTGAATGTTTCCGACACCGACGATACAAATAATCGAACTTAGTGTGGGCTGTAAGTGTGAAATCGTTTATTTATTACTAGCCGTGCCCCGCGGCTTCGCCCGCTATTATCAAGTTAATAAGTAGCCATGTAATAATAAGTAGCAATGTGTTAATCCTAGGTATAAGCTATGTACATTCCAAATTTCATCCAAATCCGTTCTGCCGTTAAAGCGTGAAAGGCAACAATCATACAAACTTTCGGATTTATAATATTAAGTAGGATAAAAGCTTGTTAATCCAGCATAATAAAAATGTAGGTAATAGAAATACTCATGTCTCCTTTGAAGTTACAAAAAAATCTCCTCATACGCATGAGCTAACATAAATTCCCAGAGTTTGTGTAAATAGAGCAAACTTTTATCTGTTTACTGTCTTGAAATAACGTCTGACACTGAATCACAAAACTTCTATCTTTACGCTTTCTAAATATAAAGTTGTAGCAAATGAGACAGACGCACCCAACGTGAGCTTTTCTATTCTGTAGAGATTACTAGTCTACTAATGAAGAAGGAAACATGTTCTATGTTTTTTTATAACCAGATAGCACCGTCATGAAAACGCATTGAAACACCACTTAAATAAAGTTACGAATATAAGTAACAATAAAGTTATAAAAGCAATGATTTATGAACTAACTTAATGTTGTAAAAACAAAAGGTAAGCTGATGGAGATGCGCGATATCAAAAATATTAATATTGTAGGTACCACCTACCGATATCATCAATTTAGAATCGTTTCTGTCTGTATAAAACACGGATTTCTGTAACTTCTAGACAATAGTCATAAACAATAAATATTTCTGAGTCTTTTTTAATAGTAAAACTAAAGGAATGAATTTTGCATACATTGTGACAATTTATTGCAAAGACAATTTTAAACAAAATTGATAGGTTTTTCGGTGAAAGTTTTTTTTTAATCCAGGATAAGCAAACATTTGACCACTACCACGTTTGATGGTAAGTGACAACGCGATCGACGATGGAGCATGTTTGCCTAGAAGATGCATGTTCACTCGTGACTTGACTCCCGGACTTATCGGGAAACACAGTCTCGGTTAAGGAATTCTATTCCCTAGCGGTACGCATAATAAATGTGGAAGCAAATAGCTTCGTGCGTATTTGTGGCATATTAAATGTAAAACGATGTCGTAATGTGGTTAGTCTGGTTGTCCGATAATAATATGGGGATGGCGGAAAATCTTGCGTTTCCGCAGCACAATCTCCGAAATGTATACCGATAAAAGACCGACAACTCGCCACCTTTGTATATTTAAATATAAGGTATAAAAACAAACATAGATAGAGGCATCCCAATAGATCTTAGAAGAGTTGGTGAATGTAACAGCATTTTGTCCTCTCTCGAAAGAAGCCAAAAGGCTATATAAATTGTATAAGCTGGTGATGAAAAATGTGACGTCGCCTTAGGAGTTTACAATGAGTGTCAGTTGATCATGGGGCTCATTGTCAACTCTTAAACAATATTATTTCGTTGTTATTTTATGTGTTACTTACATGTAATTTATAGCATATTATTTATATATTTTGTTTGCTTAAAGAGCGACATAATCTTGTTGATTAAGCTCTTTAAATTATTATTATTATTTTTTTTTTACTTCTAGAGTACCTCTTACAAAGTGCCCTATTATAATTACAATCTAGCCAAACTATATTACGTATTCCAGGTCTAGTGTGTTTACCAGCTTCGATCACATCGTCACTTACCATCAGGTGAGATAGTGGTCAAACACTAACCTGTCACAAATAAAAAAAAAACTATGGCTAATCAGTAATTTAACTTTAACTTAAACTGCTACATTGCTAAACTAAGAATGTGTCCATTAACACTTTTCTTATTGTCTCTATTTAAGGGTAAGACACTTTGTTCATGTGTTTTTTTGCAGCACTCTCACTATATATAACACTGATATATACTTACATTACACAAGTTCAAATTGTTTAGTCCTTTTAAGCTCTTTAAATAAAGATTTTAAAAAAAACATACCAATTTTGTTTCGTATAAATGTTTCGCGCTGGGACGTACTCATACACGCTATAGAGCGTGAAGGTCGCTTAAACTTCAATTAAATCAATCAATTATTTTCTCCGACCGTAGCAAAACGCAGTAAATATTAGTCAGATAAATAACTTAATCATCATTAGTCATAACAACTCAATCTATCATGAATAAAACCTTGAAATATTTACTCCAAATAAGAGAAAACTTATTAAATTAAAATTAAAACGGAAATTACCGTGACTTACGCGTTGCTGATTTTAATTTAATAGTGCAAAATGTGCGTGAGTTTTCATCAAATCAACAGAAAACTTGCTAAATATGTCACCAAATCGTAAATACGTGCCCGAACTTCAAATATTTTTTTTACCGAAAAATCCCGTTTTTATGATGATTACATCGATCGTTACCTGTATATACGAGATATATAAGGGGCAGTTTCGATGCCAGATAGGTTAGGCGGTACGTTTTTTTAAACATGACATAGGCAAGCATTTGACCACCATCTTAACTAATGGAAAGTGTCAAGTGACGATGCGGCCGAAGAAGTAACATATGAAGCTAAGGTGTGGACAATTGAAGCTAAGCCAAATCACTGCAAACCTCGGGACTGAATAGATCTTAAAACAGTATCTCTGATGACCTAACAAATTGTTATTTTCCAACATAGTTTTTTTTTTAAACAGTTTCGTAATCTTGCAAATTTCATTTCAACCCTACACGGGCAAAAAAATGTTTTAATTAATTTTGCACCCTATTTACGTGCCCCCTAAATATTTTGATTTTTATCACTTTAATTGCCATTTTTTGCTTTGGGCCACAATTTTACATATTCTCTGAGAGTTTGAAGTTATTCGCTTGTACGGTTCAGTATGTATACGTCTGACAGACGGACGGATTAAGTACTGAACTACCCAAGTCAACCTAGGGATCTCGCTTCGCTCGATTATCGAGAAATGTTGAAGACAGCTCTCCAAGCGTACTAAACTACATCATGCGTTTTATTACTTCGATGATATTGATGCTACATATGCCACAATAAACAAATTCGTGAAAGGTAATCGATCTCAGAGATCGATCAAAGATCAAACGAAAACGAATTTCAGATAAAAATATACTTTCTCATGATATTGTAATGTGATGAGTAAAAACATTAACTTGTTCCTTTGCTGGAATTTCGAGTAGATATTGATTGCGTGAGCAAGAGATGTAAATTTTGTTCCCTTTGAAACTCATTGTAATCAAAATAAATTTACGTTTTAACATGCACATTTAGGAGACGAGAAAATTACATTCAAAAGCTCTCAACGTCGCCTGGTCTGTTAATGAAGTGACGGCACGTAAAAACGCTTTTCGTAAATGAATATTAGACGTGTAAAGGCAGAAAAGTTATGTCGTAAAACATTTTAAGCGACGTTCTTACGCATCTGATGGAGAATAGAAAAATTGTGACGTAATAATAGGGAATACTCGTAAAAGGTATATATAACTAGATTAATTATTATGGGTATAAAATAACACTAACCTTATTATTTACAATTACCATTATATTTTAATTTAAATCCTTTTAATTAGTATTTTATATTAATAAAAATATTGATTCGGTTTCAGTGGTTTTCAAGATTTTAATGTCAATCACCAAGCTCGATGGCTTGTAGGTAACTTGGGTCTTGTATAGATGTAAACAAACAAACAAACGCATTCACACTCACAGCCCCCCACACTACGTTCAAAGACTTGTATCGTGGGTGCCTGAAACATTCACATCACACACACACACATTACACCCAGAACCAGAAGCACAAATATCCCTTGGGAAGGAATTTGTGCTCCTGTCGGGAATCGAACCCAGGACCCACGGCGCAGAGGGCATATACCTAACCAATGCCCCAACTAGGTCGACGAATGTAGGTAGGTATATTATTTTAGTTTAGTTTGAGGTAATTTAGGCAATTAGTCCGTAGATATCACCTGTGGAGTCAGTGTAAGTTACCACTTGAGAGCAACTTACTTTCGCGGCAGCCAGATCGTGGACTCTGACGTCACAGAAAAAACGTCAAATGGCGTTTAATTGCCCTAATCTGATTGCATTTTGAAATATTTATTTTTACATAAATGCAATGTTTTTTTACTATTATTTATTTATTTATTTATTTATTTATTAAACATAATAGAAAGCTTACAGAATACACCAAAGCACTAACTATTTTAAATAACATGTATAATACAAATTTAGCTTATTTGCCACAGTATTCAAATTATCGTAGAATATGTCAATTTGCCGGAACTCGTGTGTGAAACGGTTTAAAATTGACAATAGTCTCCGAGTAGGTGCGTTAGCAGCGTAGTGAGTGCGCGAGACGGGGCACGAGAACAACTGATGCCGGCGACGACCACCCGCGCGAGTGAAGTTACTAGGGACAAACAAACCGAGAGAAGTCAACACGATCGGATTATCAACCTTATTGCGGAGTATATGATAGTAGTGAACAACTAGAAGCAATTTACGTCGATATTCTAAAGAATCTAATCCGACCATTCCTGAGACGAATAGAGAGGGAAATAGGTAAGGGTAATATCCATACATGCGCTTATACACGTACCTAGCGAACTTGCGCTGAATCCTCTCTATCATCAACGTGTACTTGGCCTCCCTCGGATCCCAGACTATCGCACCAAACTCTAACTTGCTCCGGACGAACACATTGTACAACATGATTGCAACTCTGACATCTTGGAATTGAGAAGCCGTTCTCATAATAAAGCCTAATGTTTTATTTGCCAATTTACAGATTGTTACAATATGCTCACGGAAATCAAGGCATTTGTCCAAGATAAGCCCAAGATCTCGAATAGAACTTACCCTTTCCAATACGGTCCCATCCAATGCATATGCGAATTGAAGAGTCTCAGGCGATCGAGATCTAGAGAAAGAGACTACTTTGCATTTAGAAGCATTGAAGGAAAGTCTATTTAACTGACTCCATTGAACTAATAGCTCGATATCGCGCTGGAGCTCAATACAGTCAGCGAGAGTAGTCACAGGTAGAAACACTTTCAGATCGTCTGCGAACATTAGACACTGAGCGGCGCCAAGTACTACAGGAAGATCGTTGATCATCGCAAGGAAGAGGGTAGGCCCAAGGGTACTACCTTGACTTACGCCAGATCTAGTAAAATATTCGGCAGATCTGTATCGTTTTAGCTGTACATACTGTCGCCGGTCCCCCAAGTAGTGAGCGAAGAAGCGCAACAACTTAGGAGATGCACCTAAAGACGATAACTTGGTCAAAAGGACATCATTATCAACCGCATCGAACGCCCGCCGGAAATCAAGGAAAATGGTATCAACCTGCTGTCCATTATATATATTGTGGCAATGCATAACAATCGACTAATAGCGTAATATAAGTGATGCATATTTCGAATTGGCTTTTTTTGCCTTTAGCTGAATGTCACGACTACTTTTTAAATTAGTGATTTAAATAAAAACATTTTAATTAGTGACTTAAAAGGATTGATTTTGCCTTTATTTGTCCATAGTTTTAAGTTTTTGTAAATGTTTGTTTAGAATTATTGCTGTTATTGTAACTTTTAAACTTTCGCGATTCGAACACATAGTTTCTATTATCTCGTGACTTAATAGTGCTAAAACTATTTTAATATACTTCGACGTTTCGACCAAGTTGCATTGGCCATAGTCTCGAGAAGACTTTACAAACCTAAACCGTAATTATTGCTGTTTCGATCATCGAAATATTGCCGTGTTATAATCTAATCTAATGTGTTATAATCTAATCTTTGGTCAATGATCATATAGCAACTAATAGTATGTAGTTCCACATAAACCCGCCTTTTGTAGTACGATTCCGTTCAGTAGACATACCTAATAGATTCCAATTAATTCCAAGAGTCTATTCGTATCTATTTGCAATAACCCAAATCACTTGACCGAGAAAAGCTGAACAAATCTCGGCTTATTATCCACGACCCTCGGAAGCTACTTTTCTATTAGGAACTTGCCAATATAGTTTCGAGATTCTGGCAGTCAATACTGTTAGTACCAATGATAAGTATTTATATCATACTAGCCGTCCCCCGCGGCTTCGCCCGCTTTTATCAAGTTAAAAAGTAGCCTATGTGTTAATCCTAGATATAATCTATGTGCATTCCAAATTTCATTCAAATCCGTTCAGCCGTTAAAGCGTGAAGAGGGAACAAACATACTTACACACTTACAAACAAACTTTCGGATTTATAATACTAGTAGTATATTTTCTAGTCGGATGATACGATTATAGAATAACATTTAAAATTAAATAAATCAAGAACCCGACTGCTAAATAGTAAACTTATAAACAATGCACTAAATACAACCATTGGAACACATTGATTGCCAAATTATTATTCGCAATTAAATTGAAACATATGATTAGTATATTTTTTTGTAATACCTTAAAATAATACCTACTCGATTAGTTTAAAAAAAATGAACGACTTACATTTTAACGCCAAAAATCCGCCATTGATTTTTTTAAACAAGAGCTATCTAAGGAAACTTGGGTTTTTAAGACAAATCTAACGATTCTTTTTAATCTCATCGATTTGTCCAAATCTATCCAGCTATTTGGAAGATACGAGTTAAAGTTGAAATTTACAAACTTACACACAAGATACGCGGGAAAAACATAACCGTTCCTTTAGCAGTTGGGTTCAAAAATCTGTTTATAAATTATCTAGAACATATATTCAAAAGTCCTTGCCAATATAGGTGAGAGTTGTTCCAATTTAAACGGGGACTATATAAAGAAGAGGAAAATTCACAAATATTTTTTTTGAAAATCTCAATCGTTTATTCATACGGGCTTCGTAGAGGCACACCCGATCAGCCAGGTAAAGGCCAGGTAGAGCTAAGCTAACCTTCTCAAAATAGAAAACAATAAACCTGTATTAATAAAGCCATTAAAATACTATCCAAATACATATGTACTACGATGAAATTATTAATGCAAGTGCCAAGACATTTAAGAGCTTTAAATCAAATAGAAAACGCCGTTGTAAATGTATTGGAAGTAAAGTTTTAATCAGAATTAATATTCCAAGTTACTGAAACTGACGTTAAATGTGTATTTAATGACCAGAACTGAAATGATGTGGTCAAACGCTTAATAGTTTTGGGGTTTGGGTCACTTTATAGTTATTAGTTACGATACCGGATAGTTTGATTGGTTTTGAGTCAAGTGCGGTCAATCTGGCGCCTGAGCAGGGTAAGGAAATATAGTGATCAATATTACGGATATTTTCGAGAAGGATTTGGAAATATAGTGATCAATATTACGAATATTTTCGAGATGGATTTATGAGCTTGTGGCAATTATAGTCATTAACTTTCAGGAACTCCATTGTGAATACATATTCTGATTTGAAATCATTTTGTTTCATGATTATAACAGTATAGGAGGATTTTGTAGTATTACTGAACAAGCTGGGCCCCGCGGCTTCACCATGTAAATTAAATTAGAAAATAGCTTATAATAATATGTAGAAGCTATGCTTATTCTTAACTTTATCTAAATCCGTTCTGCCGGCCGTTACGACTAAAAGAGAAAAGAATTAGACGAATACACTTTCGCATTTCCAATATTAGTGTGATACAAACCATGCTTCGAGTTGTATTCGTTAAGGACCCTATAATTCGTGACAATACCATACTATACTTGTGTCAGCATTGCTCGTGATAAATAATGATAACCAATTTTATCAGTTTTATGAACAAACAAGTCATTTTCACACTCAGTCGCTTTACCATCAGATACAATCTGTTGCACTAATGCACAAAATCCATATATCCTCTTACATCTCAGGAACCATTGTTTAAACTTACAGGAAGTACGCACTTTGCTAAATTAAGACCGTCCCGTATTTCGCGAAGATCTTTAACTGTTTCGGGTAGTTACCGATCCAGCGGAAACTAAATGTGGCTTCCAAGTTCCACCAAACAGCAACAAATCTGGTACCTAATCAGTGTTAGTTCACATTACATCCTATTCATTCCGCAATCTGGGGCTGTTAGGATACATTATAGAAGGTAAAACGATTTACTATACGAACGATTTACTATATAATTGTTTTTATAGCTTAAATGAATATTTTCAATTTAAATAAATGACTATGATATGATATTATAATAACTTGACCTAAAGTGAAAGATAACTTAAATATTGATTTTAATAACTGGATAAAATTTACACTTTTTTATTTTAATTAATGATTTATAATAATTGAATTGACATGATAATATTTTTTTTTCACTCAAATGGCATTGTAAACTTTGTTTATTTAAAAACTAAATAGAAGAAACATGTTATGACGTTGCACACCCATGTACAAAGGGTAGACTGTATGGGATTTATTATTAATTTAACAGCTTGTATTATCAACCTACATTCTATGCAATAAATGAATTATGATTATGATTATGATTATCGCGAGTAATGTACTTAGATATACCTCGATCGGCTTTATAACCTAAAACTATGCAGTAGTATATTAAAGTATAGTGAATGGACGGTCGGCTACACTTAAGCAAATCTTAACTATTCCTTTCGGATTTATGTATTGATTAGTGTTTTATGTTACAATTTTAGGATTGGAATTAATAGTAAATGATCCCACCAAGTTCCATCAAGCTCTCTTCTCTATTGGTTTATAAATTATCTGCTCAGTTATCAGATAAAGTGTTAGAAGTAAATGGTTAGAAAAGGAACTGTATAGTGTGATTTAACTAGACTCTAAAAGTACCTACAAAAACTAGCTTATACTAATGTAGACGCAGATGTATGTACCGGATCACCGACTTATTTAAGGTTTTTTTACATAACCACAGAATATAATAGAATTAATGTAATTAACACCGTTTAACTATAAACACAATATATTTCGAGTAAGTTAAAGATACAATGTAGCAGACTAGCACGGCGTCTCTGCTATGAAGAAAGTGTACCTATTTGAGTAGGTGTACAGAATTTTGAAATAGGTATTTACTTTTTATAGATTTAAATGAATTCATTTTTATCAATAGAAATTCTTTGAATCATTTCATCCCAAATAGGTATGACTGAAGATAAACCTATTATCATTCTATTTTGTGCTAGCACCTACTGCGCATCCAATCTAGACAGCGAATGAGACAGAAAGGGGATATTCACGGAAATTGTGCGCTTGTTTCAAGCGAGATTCCAATTGATTCCTTGATAGGCACTTAGTTAGGTACTATTTATTTCGATCCTGGCTCACTTTAAGTTTAACCTCTATCAGGCTAAGCCTGTACAACTTTCACTGTAGAACTCTACAATTTTCATACAGCTAGGTTCTATTAGTTGTATGAAAATTCTTCAAAGAACTTTCACCTTTTGGTAACATTGTATTCCGTAGAACTCGGATTGTACAGGCCACGAAGACATGTGTCTTATTTCGTAACTGTATGTACAATTTGCAAACATTATATATGTTTGCAAATTGTACATACAGTGTTTGTGTATTGTACATACTTAAATGTTTTGAATATTACCGTTGGTAGATAATATTTCTCCCTGACTTACTTCAATCAGAAATTGTAAAGCTATGAAGTTATTAGGTAAAGATTAAGCACTAGACTTGTATATATTTTAAATATTTATCGTTTTAAAACTGAACTCTCTCACTATGCATTTAAAACACAGTTTGTTTTACAAATAAGCGCAGAGTACGCATTTTTAAACTAGAAGAGCTTTTTCTGTATATAGGAACAAGTCTTCATTCTAATATAAGGGCGTATACATTTTCATGTTCTAAAGAACATTTGTAACTGGGTAAAGTTTGTTAGCACTCTAACAATGAATATGAGATGAGTTAATCGAGCTCTCTGAAAGCAATAACAACGTGAAAGGCACTCGTAAACAGTCTGTATGCGCAGATTGTACAAGTACCTTCTTGCATGAAGATTGAGTGCTAATGGCATAGCAATATTTCTTGCGATGTTATTCATCTTACTCTCAAACTTGTACTAATATGTATTCTGTGCACTCGTGATTTACTTTAATATTTATTGCAGTAGATAATCTACTGACAGATGAATGTGTAAGCGGCAAAATGAGTAAGATACAATGTATTTAAAGTGTTTCATCTTTTGAAGAAGTTTGACGAAACAAGGATTTAACAAAAAACTAATTTGACGAATTCCGTGGCTATTAGTTTTCCTTATAGACGCCAATTTTAAAGTATAAATACAAAGCTTTTCTATTGACGAATAAAGAATAGTACGTAGCAAGTATTTGGTCTGCATTCTGTGAAAACTATTTTAGTTTGCTTACTTTCGAAAAATTTTATAACCATGTCTTTTTGTCAACTTTTTCAATTACTTCTACTAATAGTTTGAAATTGCCAATTTTCTTAGTTTTTACAAATAAAACTAATTTGGTGAATGTCGACTACAACGCCAAAACATGCCGCAAACACGCTGCGCCAATTCCTTAAACTTTACAAAACGTCACTAAAATAACATACATCTAACTGCAATAATAATAATCTGTACAGCAATAAACATAAATCACTGATATTAGTGCCTTATAAAAATAACATTAAATTATGACTAAGTAAGAATCTGTCTCACGACATTGCCAATTCTGTTTCTCACTGTACATATATCGGTCTTCTTACGTAGTAAAAGATTTTGGCAGATGACATATCATATTCGATGTTAATGATCTGTCTTTATTATTTAAAAAATGTATTCGCAATGCAATTGCCTTCGTCTCGATAAGCAGTTCACTTCATAAAGAAACGGAAGTACATGCTGAAATTTCAAAGAGCAGAGATGCTTCAGTGACCTGTCGGAAGACACGATACTACACACGTCGAGTCGAGCCGTGAGAGCTTGGTCCGCTCCACGTATATTGGACCACAGTAGACTAGCCGCGGCTTCTCTTTATTTCTTTTTAATTTTATTCGCACAACTGTCCTACATTATCGGAGCATTTATCTCCTCTAGATCACCAGTTCACTGAACAATGAATCGGATGTACATGCTGAAATTTCAAAGAGCAGAGATATCTCTAGTGACCTGTCAGAAGATACGATACTAGACTCGCCGAGTGTCGAGAATGTCTACGTATTTATAGCTGTCAGCTACACTTATACTATTATTTATTCTGTGACTACACCTACATTCATTTCCCGCCTCGACGTAGATCGGTCGCGGTTCGTTTTCAGCCAAACTTTTTCCGTGCCCTTGTAGATTAACTAAAACTTCGAAGTCGTTTTTCAGTCGAAACTGTCCTGCTATAAAAAGTTAAATGAGCGCCTCTCGAGTTCCGGCGTTTTATCACTTTACATGTTTTTTTTTTTTTTTTTTTTTTTTTATTTGTGACAGGCTAGTGTTTGACCACTATCTCACCTGATGGTAAGTGACGATGTGATCGAAGCTGGTAAACACACTAGACCTGGAATACGCAGGCTCTCAAGGATAACTGTCGGAACACCGTATTTGGCTTGGCGGCAGACTTTCAACTTGATGGTGGTAAGCTACTTTGGTAGCAAGCCAGGCGAGCAACTCACAAAATGCTCTACCACCTCACAAATGTCACCTGATTAGCACCACCCGGGGACCACGTGTAGGGAGTCAGACTTAAGGGGTATCCTCCTACGGACGTGAGTGACTCAGCCCCCAAAAATGTTTATGTAGGTTTTATTCCTCTTCACTTTTTGTAACCTCCTTTGTTTTAATGACGTCGTAGGTGGGTTTTGTGTTCCTCATTCATCCTGTTGTATTTATGAGGTAAGAGAAGTAAGCAAAAACAACATTATCATTTATCTTCATAAGGGTACCTACTTGAAACGACAACGTCAGTCGAATCACCTTCAATTTGACGCAGTCATTATTTAAAAAACATTTTTCCGTGACATGCAAACGTATCGGAAAACGAATTAGCAATCTTAATGATCAGCTCTCGTAATTCCAAAGCAGGTTTTTACACGAAATTGTTCTGAAATAAAAGGAGCGTAGGCGTGTAATCAGATAACAGGTACCTACATAATTTGAGATCCAAATTTACGCTATTAAATATAGCGGCAAATTTGGAGCGAACCTTTTATATACCAATATAGGCCGTGCCTGTGGCTCAACCCGCGTTAATTAAGGATTACCCATGGTCTCTCCTATTGTAGGTGCTAATTATATTGTGTTATTGTGCATAATTATCAATTGGCATTCAAATTCATTCAGCTGTTAAATACTTTATTTCAAAAACACGTTGCATTTGTTATGATAATTGATTACGTAACTATTACTAGTGGTAAGTAAATTTAGAAAGGGAAAATAGGGCTTGGAGTGTGTATTGAACCGTTGATCGAAGATTGAACCCTACCACTCTAACCACTGAGCTATCTAAGCCACGCTACTAGTGACACACTTATCTTATCCTTATAATTAACGTGTGTGTATTTTTAGCTAGAACATTAAATTTTCGTGTGCTTGCTCGCTAACCATCCCTACTAAGCAATTAATGGTATAACGATTGACAAGTGTAGAGTGAATAGGTATCTTCTAGGCAAGCATGTTCTATCTTCGGCCGCATCGTCACTTTCCATCAGGTGAAATAGCGGTGAAATGCTTGCCTATCTAGCATAAAAAAAACATTAAGTAAAAACGAATAATATAAGTCCCGGAATAAGATCTGCAATACGTTTAATTCACATTTTACTTTTGGCTCTGTACAGGGCCATAACATAATATCTAATATCAATCGATACGTTATTCAAAAGTAAGGTATTCACTTCACGGACAAGAGTAACAGTTACGTACCTGTTCTTATGTAACCATTATAATATTATTATTACCACAATATATTACATCATACTAGGTAATCTCCATACTACAACAGATCTAAACATATCATTTATCTTGATAATGGACGTCTGAATCTATTGACAAATGATATTTCCAAGAGCTACATTAATAAGCCACGTTCGTTCCTTGACCAAATAGGTGTTATATTGCGTCAATACAGGAATACCCTGAATTGTCTTAATCTCAACTTATTCTAGAACTTGGACCAGTTATAGGATAAGTTTCCAGTCTAGGATAAGTTTATGATATATTTTATTAGAGCGTTTATTATAGTTTAGGATATTTTCAACCTTTAGTAAAAACATATTATGCACGGATACTCTATTTCTAAAACTACATAATAATTAACTTTGCAAGTAACAGAACTCCAATATACTCTTGCCTTTAGTTATAATATAATTTAGCAAGCATAGCGCTTATTTTTTCTTTTTCTGCTGCCCTAGTTCCCGAGCGAAACATCACCTGTTAAGTCTTACGTAATACAAAACAGTTCAGTCATAGGCTTACATAAAACAATAAGTTACTTGTTAAAAATTTTTTTAAAGACAAGCTTTTAGAACGCCATATTGGATTTAAAGTCATGTCACTATATTTTTCGATTTAATCTCAGCAAGCCCTTTCATTTGATACCCATATTGTAGGAGTGCATTAAAAATTACTTGTTCGCCATGTTTAGAATGACTTCACACAGCTAACCATGCATTGTCATCCAAACTAAACGTGAATACAAAATTTCAGCTCAATCGGTTGAAGATATCTGCTTCAAAATTGAGTTGCAAGATTTCACCCGGACAAACATACATACATTTCAAGCTAAATAAAAACTTGTAATTACTTGTCAATTATCGGTAGTTTCTTACACTCCTTCAGGCGTATCAGCGGAAGCTTAAACGTCCAGAATATTCGGTCATTGGAAAAAGGCACACAAAGATAACAGCAAGTCTTGAAATCCAATGTCATTATCATTATCAATAGTGCATACTCCAGGGAGTATTCTCGGCTCGAAAACGTGCCGCCAAATAATGTTACCATTTCGACTATTGGATCTATCCTAGAACCCGAGCTTATTCGATTCAGCCAATAGTGGATATTGGATCCTTTTGCATTTGCATGTTTTTTATCTTTCACCTTTTTTGCAGCTAATAACATTTTATGTTTAAAATATCTTACAAAGGTTTTACGTAACATATTTTTTGGTATTGTCTAAGAAGTCTCAAATGACCTATCTTTGTATTTCTTTTATCATACTTTATATTTTATTTATCTAACATATGTAGAAGTTTACTTTTATTCCAGTAAAATATCTTATTTTATATTAATACATTTTTGAGTAGAAATTAAAGCTAAAAGAGCTTGGATACAGGAAAAGTTTACCAGTTATCGCTTGCACGATGCTTTCCCTAGCGGGATTGCTTTGCACATAGGCTACATTTTGTAGCAACGTGCACGTTCCTTCCGCTTTTACATTTTCAGTTAGCATTTTTCTCGAAATTTAAAATGCCCAAACGCAAGGCCGGCACTATCTCGGAAGTTTACTTGGTCTTGTAATTACGAAGACGAATGATTTTGGCAACAGTTCAAATGGTAGATTAAACCTGCAGGATTTGCAGCTTTAATCGGACCTTCTCTTCATATTATACTACCTATAAATCTCATAAAATATTTTCATTGATGACGTCTTCTTCAGCCAAAGCAAACAGGTAGTTTAAGAGATTTTGTGGTTATCATAGAATACGCAGGTCAATAGAGACACTTCTAAACCTACACCTTTTTAATTACGATTTCTAAACTCAAATAAAAGTCATCAACTTCCGCGTATTCAGAAATATCATTAAGCTAAGTGACTCATTAAAGTTCTTAACAAACATAACGTTGTTTCCCAATCCAAGTGCCTGAATAATTTCGTAGCCATCTTCATTATTAGGTCCTCAAAGCGAATAGGCAGGATGCTACTGAAGTATCATTTTAACGACCTTCTGAGTTTCTTTTTTACTGTTTGTTTCGGCTCGTTTCAGGGTTTCATTAATGATCCGGTTTATTACGATCGTTTCGTGACGGCGAGTGTTATAAACATTCGGCACCACCAGCCTTGCGCGTGTTAGGAAGTTCAATGTTTCACTCTCGGTTATTACTTTATGCATGCACACGATATTAATTTATTTTTAAGAATTCTGAAATTCCAGTTTCATATACCAAAATACCAAAGTCAAGTACTTTCTTCATCAACAATTCTTCTACTAAACAATTCTTTATTAACGATATTAGATAGAAAACGATAAATTGATTGATGTTTATTTGTTTGTCAGCCTGAAAAATCCTGACACTAGAACTGCCCACTAGTCTGTGCGACAAGCAAGCAATTTTATTAGTTTACGCCTCACTGCAATACAACTGTTTGATTTCCTATCAAATTATTCCAAAGGTCAATAAAGAGTCGTAAATTCTTTCCACTTTACGTAATGACGGTTATATTTACAAGATCGTTTGTTGTCAACGGCGTTCTGCATAGCGCTGGCAGCTTGCCAATGTTGTACAATTTAACCAGACCGGAATCCCTGTCAAGGGAAATCTTATCTTTCTAGTATTTAACCCGAGATCATTATTGTTGTCCCAGATCAATGTTTAACTTGACGTCAGAGATGTATGTACAATGACTCAAACCAACCGCACCAAAAGCTACAAGATATCTAATGCAAACAGTATTATCTGGTGTGTGGACATCTTAATCTAATCTGCGATGTTTTCCGTTCCAGGCACTCGGTGGACTCGGTCGCGTCGTATTCTAGCCAGAATCACGTTGACCGTATAAGGGCACAGAACTTCTCAGCGGCTTCTTGTCAAGACGAAGGCGACTTCGGGTCGATCAAGACAAGCCTCTTCAGACGATCATCATCCAACTTAGAGTACCCAAATAAACGACCGGAAAGCGTCACGTCCAACAGCAGCTCCACAAGAAGCCGTCTTAGAGAACTTGTCGAAAGGAAATCGAGTCAGGACGAGCACAAGTCTGCGGCAAACACCGTCGGCGATATTCAATACTTCGAGAATCCCACGGAGACTTTAGAGTTCGACACGCCGCGAAGCCACTCTCTTGAGTCGAAGAAAAGCCAAGAAGAACGTCCCAAAAAGCGGAAGCTTTCCAAGGGCAAAGAGAAAGACGTGTGCGAAAGCAAGAATAAGAAACACGAGAAATACCAAAGCAAATTAGCTGAGTATTACAAACTACCGGTTCAACTGCCACAAGACGAGTTTTATCAACATTTGACGAGATCTAAAGCGGCGGAGGACCTCCTACAGAAGCGATTTGCCAATTCTGACACTGAATTCAGTGGTAGTTACGGAAGATTGTGCAAACATAAGGACCCTCCGGAAGGCTCTAACTTAAGGCGCAGCCGCAGCTTAGCAGTGATAAGGGAAGAGACGTTCACTGACCTACAAATTCAAAACCACGCTAAAAGCAAGAGATCCCAGTTGATACCACGCGCCCGCTTATTTGATAAGCCTTGCTTCAAGGACAGGTACCTTTTATTATATTATTTTTCCATATGTTATATATTATTTGTGTACTTTTATTATTTTCTTAAATACACCACTACCTGTTGGTAAGCCGAGGGTGATAAATAGGTAGCATGATCTATAACTATCATTGGTGATGAATTGCCTTTGATGAACTGATGAGGTGTAAATGAATGTGAATAAAAAGTATAGCTATGTTTTATGTTCCGGAATTATAATATTAATGTGATTTAATTGAAATGTTATCTTATTATTTGAATTGAAATATTCACCAAAATCTCCTTCTTGGGGCAGAATAAAACTTAGCCACCTTAGCCTGACCTACACGTTTATTCTCAAGAGGGGTTGCCGTCAGGCAGGCGGCCATTCATAAAAACTCATACCAAATCGTATTCACAAAATTAGTCACGACACGAGTCCATTCTTTATTTTTGAAATTTCTCCAGGAATAATACATGTTGTATTGACTCCACTCAATAGGAAAAAAGGGAGATGATGATAATCTTTTTTCTGACCTTCATGTGCGATGTAAATTTATTTATATTAGTACAGTGGTCCGTATTTGTTTGCCTTGCCTGCTTATAGTTCAGCTTAGTTTTTTTTTAATACAATACCAGACCATTTTGCTAATTCTATATTTGTATTCAATTCCAGGTTGATTGGACGTGCTAAATACCAAACAAAAGAAGAAGTTTTGGAAAGCATTTACATCGACAGTACCGCATCTTGCTTTGGTGAAATAAACGCCCATAGAGAAAACGAAAAGCTTGAAGGTAACGACAACAGATCCGAGAAAGAAGACGCAGTATCTCGAAACGATAGCCATCATACAAGATCTGTGAGCGGAAGCTGGCCAAATTTGAACGAAGATTTAAAACACACCAACCTTTCCGAAGATAGTATTGGTCACTCGCGTAACCCAAGTGAAATTGATAGTTTAGATTCCAACTACGTGAGAAAACATTATAATTTTGAAGCACACCGAAAGCATTACAAAGATAGCTCTCCTGAAACAGAGCGATCAGTAGGTTCACCTAACCACAGTAAAGAATTATACGTCACTACCGACCCCGGAACTGATAGCGAAGATAAGGAAAGATCTAAAAATAATACACCGAACCAATTTGCAAATGACAACTTTACTAGAAAATCTGCTGAAAAAAATATAGTTGAGTTAATAAATGCGGTGCCAGTTATCAATACGGGATCCTATGACGTTATTTCATTAACAAGTAAACAAAGTGAAGTCAAAGAAATTCCTAAAGAACCAGATATTAACCAGAAGAGTGATTCAATTAAGGACCAAGATAACCAATCTGTATTATCCGAAAACGACGAAACTATATCAAGTCCTGCCGATAGCATAACATCTTACATTTCAATTTCTATAGCTTCTTCAGATAAATCTCATAAACTTGAATACTTAGCTAATTCTTTAGCCGAGAAAATTGATGAATATTGTGATTCCCAATTTCAAGAAAACATTTCTGTTACATCCCATTCTGCTACAGAACCAAACAACCCAGATCCTATTTACACACAAGTGAATAAGAAAAAGACTTTTGCAGATATAAGACGAGACTCATTTTTAAAGAAAACTGGCAACAATATATTCAATGAAATTTACCAAAAACCAATAAACGAAGTTTATGTTAGCAACACTTACATAGAAAGTGATAATTATTCCACAAAAAGTAACTGCACTTCTATTAAGAATATTACTACAGAACCGTTTGTAACAACATTAATTGAAAACCAATATTATTCACTACCGGACATTAATATTAGCAAATGTTTAAGAAAATCTGAAAGAATTGATGCACAATTAAGAGAGGAGGATCCAGAAGATACACCGTGTGAAAACACTTATGAGATAGCTCAGACCCACTTCAGAGAAATTTTGACAACAAAAGGTAATGAAAATTATGGTCAATTGAATAAGTCGTTTGTAAGTCCCAGCCAATCGTCGAAAATTAAGACAAACAACTGTATTTACCTACCTGAATACTCCGAACCGCAAGTAATACAAAGTTTTGCAAAACTTGAAGACGATCTTAGATCTATCATAACTATAGAGAGTTCTAACGCAGATGATAAAGACGCTAGCTTCTTTCGATCTGATAATCACCAGAACGAAAGGGAAATAAATGAAATAGAGGGAACGATTAGGAATAATAAAGTGATAACAAAATCAGAAAGCTTAAAAATTTCATCTGGCTGCGTTTACAGACCGGAAATAACTAAATCATTGTCAAATGACAATATAACCAGATTTTCTCAAAAACCAAGAACAAGTGTCAAAAAGCACTACTCTCTTAGACAGAGGGAACCTGTTGACGACGAAAATAATCGTGTACCGAGTCCTAGCATAGTAGTAAACAGTATTACTAAATCAAATGATGCACCTGGCATCAGATCTTTACTACTTGAAGAAATAAGGAATAATTCTTTACTATCAAGAGTTCAGTCGTTCAAAACATCTGCAGAGTCAAGTATTGCGCTGGTTCCATTAAGCGGACACCAAACTATTGTAATTAATCCACCTCTGACTCAAGATCTAAAAGACAACAACAAACAGACTTTTACCAATAATCTACAAGAACCACAAGTAGATATTTCGAAACCTGAACCTATATTAAAATTTGAGCATACAACCAGTGTTCCAGATAATCATTCTGATAAAAATAAAGAACCTCCGAAAATAGCCTTCGAGAACTCAGTAGATACATCAAGTTACTATACGCCCAAAGATCCATTTATAACTATTAAATTAAACAAAGTAGTAAAAACTACAATACCTAAATTTAAAAAGGAAACAAGCGACAAGATTGCTTTTGTACAGCACAAATTTGAGAATCCTCCGCCAAAATTAATAATAAAAGATAATAACAAAAACAATACAGAACCACCTGTATTCACATTCAGAAAAGTTAGTTCTAATATGACAAGGCCTCAAGTACTACAAGTGATTGACTCAAAGCAAAGTAAAAAACAAAATATTTCTTTAAATATGGACAACAACAATACATCAAATGCAAACTCTGATAACAATAATATATGTAAGACAGATTTAAAAGAAGAATTTAAGGAAGTTAAAACTGACATTGCCGTCAAAGAAAAACTGAACAACGCAATAAAGACTGATATCGAATACCAGGAAAAACTAAATTCAGTAAAAAACTACTGGTCTAAACTTATTGACAAAACACCGGAAAATGGTGATATTATAGCAAACCCAGAAACAATCATAAAAGAAGAAGAAGAATCAAACAATAATGAAAATAACGAAGATCAATCAAATAGAGATACAATTGTACCCGAAATTTCAGTAGGTAGTATAATTAAATCATTAGAGAGTGTGAAAATTGTAGACAGCATAAAGAAAATTAGTCAGACGAAGTTACAGTTATGGAAAGATGAAACTGAAAAAGTCAAAAGCGATTCTGAAATTGAGGAAACAACTTTGGAAAAAATCGTTAAAGAAACGGATAACGATATTTATGATCCCAAAATTAAACAAGCAGACGTTGATCTATCTAGAGATACACCAGAAATAGAAATCGTAGAGTTGAGTAGTGACGATAACCAGAATCAGAAAACTCAAGCAACGCTTATAAAAGCAAAAGGTTTTGATAAAAGTTGTGATGAGTTTGATCATGTGAGATACAAAGTGATGAAATCTGAACTGTTTAAAAATAGTATGATAGCTAACTACCGCAAAGAAGCGCAGTTTGACGGTTTGCTACAGTACCTTCAAGACTATAGCTTCCAAGAGTTATTGGTGAACAACAATATTGTAATTATAGAACCAGTACGAACCAAAGTTGAGCCAACGCCAAGGAAAAACACAGACACTTGTAAAATTCCGCCCACAATGTTGAAGAAAGTAGACAATGCATCCAGTCATGTAGACAAATCAAAAAACGCAATAAGAAGACATTTCTTTTACCATCCGATAAGAGTTAACAAAGAAATAATTGAAGAAGAATTACCCAATCCAGATACAGTAAAGAAGGTTCGTAATTTGTTTGAAGATACATTAAAGATGAAAGCGCCAGTTTCGCAAGACCCACCATTAGTCGACGAATCATTGGGTCTTACAAGAAGAGCAACATCTTACAGGAATTTAAGTGAAGACACTAAAGGTACCAAAATAGGAGGACGAAAGAAAGTAATACGACAACTAACTATTGACACGTCATATGGCAACAAAAAATGGGACAACGCTAGTCTTTCGAGTGGGGTATCTAGTGGAGATCTCAGTTCTAACAACGATTATGAAACAGATGGACTTAGTCCTTACTCACAAAAGCATCTAAAAGACAACGCATATAGCTCTAGTGATGAATATCTTTGTGATTCAATGAGTCAAGATTTTTGCTGTGAGAGCCAATACGTTAGTCCTGAAATTCTAAAAAAGATAAGGGATTGCGGAACTTCAGTAACATATTATGGGGGCAAAGTCTTAAATTCAAAAACTGGGTCGAGTATCAGCCCTATGACAAAAGCTATAATGGATGAAATAAAAGGCCTACAGAAAAATTGTAGCAGAGACTGTTATTCATGCCAGACTAAATGTCGCGGAGATAAATGTTCATGCCTTGTAGCAGAAAAGCACAAACAAATATCGGCAGAAAAACAAAATACCAATTCGAGAAGAGGTTCTGATAGTAGTCAAGAAAGCAAGCGTGAAGGTTTTCCAGGATTTAAATTCAAACTGGTAAAATCTAACAGCTGTAGCAGCAGACTTGAACTTACCGGTACCGAAGAAAGCAAGAACTCTCGGGGTAAATACAAAAAGCAACTATCTAAAGAAGATCCACCGCTAGTAAACGATGACGAAAATTCTGTGAAAAATAAAATTTGCAGACTGGAGAGCTATTCCAAAGGCATGGTAAAGACACCATTCGAGAAAAAAGACAACGAAATAAAAAAAGCTACGCTAAAACCAAAAAACGAGCCGAGTCACAAAATAATAGAGAATAGTATCAAAAAGTTGGAAGCATCAACACTCCAAAACCAGCCCGTCGTGAACGCAAAGAAGGATCCAGTGGGTGCCCATCTAAGCCAAGATGATCTCGAAAATCGTAAATTAGCCACTCAAGCAGAAAAACAGGCGGCTTCACAGGACTCGCACAGTTTCGAAAAGAAGTTTTATTATGTAAACGAAAATCCTGATCAAACAAAGGCGACGACTGGAAAGTTCGGTGAGATGGTATTCGAGGAGTTTGAAGTTTTAGAATCATGTTACGATAGTTTAAATAGTAATAAGTCAATGAAATAAATGACTTGTAACAATCTTAAGCTTATGCTTACAATTAAATGTGATCTGTTCTTTCTATTAATTTATTATGGCTAATAAGGATATAAATATTATGTTATAACATGTAGCTTGTAATCATGTATCTAATTTAGTTTTAAAATATTCAGATAGCTTAGTAAGCGATTAACATTCCGAATAAACCGTTATATTGGTGATGGTCCCTTGTATTTGTGTAATAAACATATTTTATTTATAACATTGTTGCTTCATTTAAACCTATTTCTCTAAAATAAGAAAATATCTGCATTACATTTAGCTTCTGAAAAGTAAAAGTAAGATTAGTAGCTCACCTAAAGGTACAATAGACTTCAGTTTTAGTTATAACGCAGTAAGTTTTTTTTATTTTGGTCTAAGTTCTCATATACCATGATGTAAAGAACATGTAATATAACGTCTAGCAGTAGATGTTATCGTTTTCAGTAGTTCATGATAATTTAGAATAGAAAAATAATGTAAAGAATGTACAAAATATTCTGTGTACGAAAAAGGTCAATTATTAGGGTTTAGACATTTCTCATTACAATAGTTTACCTTCAGATTTTTCTGTATCGACTTTCGTCGGCAACGATTTGGATCCGTGTGCGCAAGCGCTTGTGAAGAACGCGCGGCGAGTCGGTCGCCATCTTCGACACCACGACTCCTGTACAAAAATAAAGGAAAATATTAAACAGGTGCCAGCTTTTTAATCAAAGCGGTTTTTATTGACATATTAATGAACTACCTGGTTGATTTCTCTTACAACACGGCAAAAGGTACTAAAAAGTTTTATTATAATCAAGAGCCTCTGTGAGCCAACTGCTGGGTTCCAATGCCTGTCTCATAATATTTTGCCATTCGCCTTGGAACTGAGCTGGCCTTGTTATTAGTTTTTGTTGACATAATGAAGCAGCTTCATTAGTAAAAAAAAAATTACGCCTATGATTACTTGAATCTCTAGATTAGATCCATTATTAGATCCTACTTATTAGATCCCTTCCAAGTTTTATTCATGTTGTTTCAGAATACTATTTTAAAGATTATACTATTCCCAAACCAAAAAAATAGCTAGTAACTACGAGTAAGTGTAGCTTTCTAAAATTAAAATGTATATTTCCATCCTATTTCTATCTATAGAAGTATATCCGTATGTATATGTATAGAAGTTGATAAGACGGATATCTGAGTGATGACGTTTAGTCCTCACTCATCACTCAAATCTCCGTCTTATCTTTACTAACCTATTTACGGGGCTCTTCAATATATATTTATTTATACCTACTAGATATTTTAATTATTACTTAGTATTTTATCTTATACATAAACAAAAGTTATCAAGACGTGACTACAAGGCAAGACAGGCTAGTAATTAGTGTGATCGAGTAAACTGCATAAGACGTTATGTTTGTAGCTGTCATGGCCTTTGTAGCCGGAAAATAAAATACTTAAATATTTCCGATATAATCTACTGTGTCCCAGAATCGTTAATTATGACAAAGTACGATCATACTCTGTGGAATGAACTTTAAGTAACAGTTCTAATAACATATTGTTTAATTTTTTTATGTCTCAAACGCAAACGCGTTTAAGACAGAGTTTAGTTTAAGGAAATATAGACAATCGGCTCGTTGATATTAGTAGAAGAATTGTCCACTAAAAAAATATATTTTAGTGAATATATTTGTGTTATTATTAGAAAGTTTATTAAAAAGCTTATGAAAAGAGTTGAGAACGAGTTTCATATAGATTATAAACCAAAGACATCTCTGAAAGATTCTGCAAATACCGTTTATTTTTAATCCCTGATAGGCTACCATTTAACCAGTAGTTTACCTTATGGTAAATGATCATGTGGTTGAGGAAGGCTTAAATCTGCGTTAAAAGCGCACTAGTAGCTCATTGAGGCGTTTGAATTGTAACTCTACTAACACCAATATAACTGGTATGCTAGAATCGATATCATGTAAAAAACGATTGCCAACAAAATGTTGATATCGAGTTTCGAAACACATGGCATAATATACCCTTTCGTTTAGGGCTTTTAAATTAACGATTACAGAACGGCAACACAAACGAAAAAAAAAAAAACAAAAATTTATAACGATGCAATTCGTCTTCAAATGGAATTTAAGAATGCTAAAAAAAAAAAAAAAAAAAACTATAATTAGATATAAATATTGTACATATTTATATCTAATTATAGTTTATGTTATTTTTTTCGTTTAATTTTAATTTAGCATTCTTAAATTAAAAAAAAACTTAATCTAATAGACCGCTACCAGTAGGCAAAGTACCCAAAATGCTGGCCGCATTGCCACGTATTCCAGGTCTGTGTTTACCAGCTTCGATCACATCGTCACTTACCATCAGGTGATATAGTGGTCAAACACTAGCCAGTCACAAAAAAAAAAAAAAAACGTTGAATGGCAATACTCAATCTCTGTCCAAAATATTTGCCAGCATTTTGGTCACGAGTTGCTTCGACCAAACACTTTGTTAATTCATTGTAGAATGAAAAAATAATTAAATAATTAAATAATTCTTAGAATGCTTATAATCTTAAGAAAAATGTAAAACTATTTTACTACTTTTTAGGCTATACATTTGAGTATTAACAAATTAATTATAATTAGCCAAATATTACGCATATCACGTCAATGACACAATTTATTACAGTATGCCTAGAATACTAACGACGGACCTCCATAGATTATTTAGATTTGCAAATTAAATTACACTCGTGACTTGAATTCTACATCATTTCCAAGATTTACGAGTGTAATGTCTATAATCATAGAGTTAAAAATGATTTTTTTTTTATTCTAGATAGGCAAGCATTTGACCGCTATCTCATCTGATGGAAAGTGACGATGCTGCCAAAGATGGAACATGCTTGCCTAGAAAGTACCTATTCAGTCTAGACTTGAAGACACCCAGATTATACCGTTCAGCGAACAAAGACGCAGGCTATTAGTTCCACTCCTTCGCTGTACGGATGATGAACGTAGAAGCAAAACGCTTCGAGCGAACTGGAGGTATGTCAACCATAAATGGATGACGTTTGACAGTTTGTCTTGAATATAAATGCTTTCACACTCACAGCCCCACAACTAAGTTAGATGACTTGTCTCGTGGGTGCCGGAAATATATTGACATCACACCTAGAACCAGAAGCACAAATGTCCCTTGGGAAGAAAACTTGTGTTTCCACCAACAATAATTTAATTCCCGATTAATTTTATAAAAATTAAAAATAATTAAGTATACGTAATAATATATGATAAAAAAAAATGTTTTTTATTTACATAAATACCTAATATATACGTTATCGTATAACTTATTATAATAGCTATTGTTAATAATTACGACAACTCTTCCATCGCATCTTTCCACTAAATTTTCTCTTCGACTTCTAAAATTATCAAAGAAAGCTTCCTGAAACTATAAAAATTCACGCCCTGAAAATTTTACGCCTCTTTCACCTCTTTGTATGACTGTGCGTTAATTGTCCGTCAGTCAATCAGCAACACAATTTATACAAAATCAGATGTCTTACAATAAACTGGATCTGATTTAAAAAATACTATAAAACAAAGTAAAGTTAAACATGTTGATGAATAGGTACTGTACGTCTTACTTTTCGTACAATAGTTTCAACATCGACAGCTCTTCATGAAAATTCAAAAGAATCTGTAGGTTCGAAATACGTATATCAATATTTATATTCTGTGTCATTTCTCATTAGTTGCAGTGTAACGCCTTCGAGGCTTTATTAGCAAGATGCTAATACGTTTCATGAATGGTACAACAAAATTTTGACCGGAGTTGTAAGGTAACAAGGTTTAACTTTTTTTTTAAGCTATTGCATAGCATCTTTCTCGGGCCTTGAGCGTGGAGACCGAATCCAGAAATTCCGTAACGAAAATAACGTAACACCCCCCACTCCGACCGGCACAGCGGTGATACTTTTTAGTTTTGCCATCTATCGATGAATAGCAGAACTTTTAATGACTTTTTTGAAATATCACGCTTGTCTCTTTAGTTCAGCAACTCGCCTCTAGGAGGCAGGAAAAAAATACTGCATAAATAAAATAAATAAATAATTATAATTGCATAAGTTGATAAAAAATGCTATGCAATAGCTTTACCGCGGCAGTCCCCGAGTGCCACACGTCTTTTTTTATTCGGTATAGACAAGTATTTGAACCCTATCTCACCTGATGGAAAGTGATGATGCGGCCGAAGATGTGACATGCTTGCCTAGAAGATACCTATTCACTTGAGACTTGATGACTCCCAGATTATACCGATATACATTAAGCAAAACCTACCATAATAGATGTGTAGATGATAGCTATTAGACAGTTAGATATAAGTTCTATATGAATTAAGTATTTTGGTACGACAAACTAAAAATAGATATGATATACTATTTTAATAAACCGAAATAATGTTCATAACGATGTGTAATTTAGGCGAGATGCAAATATGCACAAGTATTGTTATTGTAGATCATAGCTTACGTAACGTAGGAAATTTAAACCAGAAGCAATAAATATGCACAAATTCACAATATGAACAATATAACACAGGAATTCAAAAAATACTCAAACCTGAATTGAGAGGTTATTGAACGTTCAAGTTATTCAAGTAGCTCTAAAGAAACTCGGATATTGAAAATAGTTTGCCAAGTATGGCCACAGGAAGTAGGCTCACAATAAACGTGTAAAATTCAAGTACGGATTTGCTTATTGTTCATTAGCTACCGTTAAAAGCGAAAAGAAGTTTTTTTTTCTAATGGAGTAAACGATGCTGGCTGTGTGTAGCCTCTGCAGCGTCACCGGGCGGGAATATTAAAAGCTAAGATTAAGAACTACCAACCAGTTCAAACTACCAATTCCTATTTAAAATTTTATTTTACTTAAGAATACAAGGCCTATCCTTTGACATTAAGTCCAGCTTATTCGAGACTTTGCAAAAACTAAAGCTGCGCACAACTTCCTTATAGTAAATAGCAGTCCACATCAGGAACAAACTACCAGAAGATGTTGTGTCAGCCACAACAGTGAACGCCTTTAAAAACAAGCTGGATAAGTGACTATCCACAGCGGGAAAAATCACTTCTGCAACTCTAACTTCAATCCACAACTTCAATCAACACCACAGTGAAGTAGACATACCAGCACTTTGTTGCTTATCTATAGACAAATAATTATAATAATATAAAATAGTAGGTAATAACTTAACGCCTCGAGGAAGCTACTCCTTAATTCCCTAGATGCCGCATCCCCGGGTCCACTAAGCTTTAGACCACAAGGTCGAATGGATAAAACTCCAACATTGAACGAGGTGGTAGAAATTCTTGGGAGTTCGCTTGAGGCGACAGTATGTACTACACCTTTTCCGATCAGCCGAATATAAAGCAGCACTTCACAAGCAAACAGTACTAGTTTTGGTTGAGTCACCACTCACCAGTGTAATTACAAGGCGACCTACAAGGCACCTTATCACACGGATGAAATGTGATAGAAAGGAGGAGACAATTGCAGTGCCACGCAGGATTATGTAAATTACTAAGTCCCACCCAAAGCTTGTGGCATTACTGATGTTACGTTAGGAACTCTTAACGTTACAATTAGGCGAAATGCTCGGTAGTCTCAAGTCTTAGAATAAAATAGCCCTTCAATTCAGATGGATTCCTGACGTTTATGAGCTCACATTCGAATTAGAGATTGTTATTTAAAATTTAGTTAAGTTAGAACGATAGGGAAAAAGATATAATACCTAGTAGTAAGTAAATACGTAGTAGGTACCTACCTACATAAATATAGCTCGATTTCTGTGTTTTTGGACACTTAGGTTGTGCATTCCGGCATTATCTTTCTCGGGTCTTGAATCTATGTGATTTGCGAAGAGCATTATTTTATCAAGGAACCAACACGGCTTCTAGAGCGTGGATGAACGATAAAATTAGAATCTACGGCCAAAATCCAAACACAGAACTCGAGCTATATTTTACCAACATATTTATTTTATTAACTCTAACTGCAACAACAAACAAATGCATTCACGGTCACAACCCCGCACTAAGTTTAAAGATTTGTATTGTGGGTGCCAGAATCATTTAAATATCATACACACAATTAGACCCAGATGCACTAATGTCCCTCGGGAAGTTCCGATTTGACCCCTAAATTTGGTTGACCTGCGGAGCCCTCCACGACTGAGTGGTGCAGACATGATTTGTATACTCTAATAGCCGTGTCCTGCGACTTCACCCGCGTTAATTAAGTTAAAAGTAGCCTATGTTGTAATCTTGAGTACAAGCTATGTACATTGGAAATTTCAGCCAAATCAGTTTAGCCGTTACAGCGTAAAGATAAAACAAACATACCTACACACTTGCAAATTTACACACAAGCTTTCTGATTTATAATATTAGTATGATTATAATAGAGGTAACTACGTTATAGAAGTTATTTCTTATTTACTGTAATGACTTATTATTAATATGACTTTTCATTTTACTACTCAGATACAATTCATCACTTTAACTTCATAAATAAAAAACTTTCTATGTCAACTTTCATCCCTCATTGCACGACCTTAATATACTCCTGCCTAAAAAATATTAATAGTATCCTTTTTTTATTTTAAATGAACTAATCAAATACTAATTTCCATCAAAGTGACATTATAAATAAAGAAATTTTGACATAAACTTTGATCCCCTGGCAAAATAATATTGATAACTTAAGTTTTATTATTAATTGAACTATTTAAATACCAATTCTCATCGCTATAATTTAAAAAACAAAGAACTTTTTTACAAACGTTTTCACCCAATTTAACCCTCTTAGGTGTAGAATTCCCAAAAATCCTTTCTTAGTAGGTACATCTCTACGTACTAAGACAAATGTACCCTACAAAATTTCAAGTCTCTACGACCCGGGGGTTTAGGCTATGCATTGTCTCTAAGTCAGTCAGTAAGTCAGTCAGTCAGTCAGTCATTGAATCAGTATGTCGACAAAGATTCTTATAGATTTATTAAATTTCTCGTTTTCGTGCGTAATCAGACGAGGTAAAATGATCTTCAAAAATAGGCCCTATATCGTTTCTCTGCGACTGCGGTAAATCAAATGTTTCATACTCATGAAAGCATTTATTTTCGTGAAAATTGTTATTCTCCTTTAACTCTGCGGGGTAAGTAAACAAACAGTGGCCCCATAGACTATTCATATACAAAAAGAGACCCTGACAATACATGCTCACTATTTTGTATTCAATAGACAATTTCATTACCTACCTATCTACATCCAGCAACTATGTACGTCCAGTAGCATCATTTGATAGATGCATAAGTGACGCATCCCGGATAATAGGTTACTAATGTCTTGAACTCGACTGTCTGGCCAAATTGTTACATCAGAACAAATCATTTCATGGCTATGAATTCTAGGAATCATTATAATAGGAATAATTGTATTATCTGCTGGTCAGAATATTTTCTTAGAATAAGTATGAATGTGGAATTGAAATGATGTTTATTTATAAGAACATTGTGCAGTACGGGTCTTAAATATAATAATTGTTAAATAAGGTTAGAACAAAGAAATCTCGAAATATTTTTTTTTAATTTAGCATTAAAAATAAGTAATTATTATAAATAAATAATTCTGATCATCAATATCAAGCAATAATAAAGAAATTAATATTACAAGTCAAAAATTATTTATAATGTCAAAAATATATATTGGTATTTCTTTTATATTTAATAATCAAGTCAAGAATTGTAAAGTCTGGATAGAATAAAATAATATGTCAATAAATATCCAAAACAATATTAATAATTAATGTCACGTATGTGGAATACATGAAATTAATTATTAATATTCTCTAAATTCTATTCCATAAATTCCTTGAAATAACAGAAACATTCAGTTAGCAGGAGTTTTTTGAGGGCATTGAGTTTTTAATTGTTTAAAACTTTCAGGCATTAAATTATTGATTAGGTACCTAGTCTAATGCGATGCAGTCTAGCAGCTACACTGTATAATTTTTTTTTGTTACCTTAAGGTCTTAACGTGGGGTTCCGTTCACGAATCATATTGGGCTATGTACCACCACTCAGGTTCATACACATATTTTAGACACACATTTTTATGTTATAAACAACCAACTTTTTCGCTTGAGCATTCGCGTAAGGCTCATGCCTACCTATAACATCTATACTCTACTGCCACAACTTCGAATAACAAAGCACCGCGTTGCACTACAATGTGTTCCTCTAACTGTGACTTAGTGTTATGTTTTATATGACCAGTAATTGCAACCAGTCCTTGGGCGATCCATCTGTTACAATTGCAGATTCAAAAGAATCGGTAGTTCTTTTCGTAAAAATATGAAAAATAGTAGCTGTGTCCTTCGGCTTCGCCCATATAAAGCTTAATAAAAAATAACCTACCCATGTCCTATTCTAGGGTCTACCTAGAAAACATGTATTGTTCAATCCGTGCGGGTATCAAATCGCAGGTCCGACCGTTACTGATATAGGTACTTAGGTACCTCAACTATAATGTTAGTGTGATAAAAAATTGGATAATCTGTGGTACACCGATGATCTCTTAAAAAAACACGATGCAGTACTACCTACAACTAGCAACATAAAATCGGCAGATAAATTCTAGATTAGTGGAGATAGGTTTCAAATTGATGTGTTCAAAAAGCATACTGAAGCTACTTATTGTATTTTCTTTAAGTTATTACAGTTAAAGTAATGACACATCTACCTGCTGAAATAATATTACTTGTACGATGGACATGAATATTATTTCGGTGTATAAACACGGTGGTGAATGCCATAGCACTTGGGTTAGAAATAATATATCGTATAATTAAACGCAAGCAAAGCTTAAGAAAAACTGACTTCACCGCTTTATCTTCGGAACTTTGATCATTTTAGATATACTAAACACGCATTATTGAAGATATTTCAAGAACTAGTGATCAGATCTTGATCAAATTGAAATGGGGAAAAAAATTGAATTTACCCATAAGAAAGCAACATTTTTCAAATAAAAAAAATTCAAAATCGGTTCACGTGGAACGAAGTTTTGAAGTAACACAGTATAAAAAATACAGTCGACTTGAGTACCTCCTCCTTTTTTAGTGAAGTCGGTAGAAAATAAAAGACCTTGACATAGGAAAAAGGTTGCAAAATTACGTACGTACGCAGACATAACGTAAATACATTGAAAATAAATTTAAATTATAAATGGCCTGTAAGAATGCCGGTCGTGTTTTGAGCTGTTATTTATGTTTCTGGCAATGTGCCCTAATTTCATATAGAAAATAAAAACAATAAAACTATTTACCAGCATTTTCGTCAAAATTAGGGGTGTAAGTATATGATGGTTTAAGAAATGTAGAAGCAAAAAATTTGAGAGGATTTAAGAAGCTTTGTACATTGCAATTTTTTTTAATATGTTTTTACCACCACGCTTACAATCGAATATTATGCATTATAAATAAATTTTTAACTAAAGCAGGTGGATCGGCGAAGCACAGCCGTTACAAATATTGAGTGCTTCCTTCTAGTGCAAAAAATTTCAGGAAAAATATAATGCATATACGTGTATACTTACAGGAAGAATGACGGGATAATTTATACGGAAACAATAAGTTATTTTAGATTAATGTAACGGTTGTATTGTAACTATATCGGTACGTATTATTAGTATAGTATTATATTTTTTTATTGAAGGGAAATTCGTAACAGTTCGAAGTCTTTTACTATTCGAATGAAATTTTACACGTCGATTGTAGGTATATATTATACAGGCAAGTCGAACATGGGTTACTTTTAACTTATGTATATCAGCAATCAAAAACACGAGCGAGGCCGCTGGGTACAGTTAGTGCTTAATGAAATCTTAGCCATAATTGAAAAAAAATGTGATATTCCCCATATTACATTCAACAATACCTATCTTATAATAAGAATATCCATCTTTTCGTTTTGTAAAACTCAGTGAAATCTTGGTTACCCAAAAGATATCAATCTATCATTAAAAACTACTAAAGGCAATAGTAGGTATTCAAGTTTAAACATAAACTCCTTCACACTCAAATCCTCACACTAAGTTCGATGACTTGTGTCGTGGATGCCAGGAACATTCACATCACACACGCAATCACAACCATAAGTACACAGTTATAAGTAAATATACTGAAATTCGAAGAAAAACAACAAAACCAATCTGTCCGGAACTGGGTTTAACGACTGTTATTTCTTTTATCAATAACTAGTACAGGTTGAATGGAACGTGTTTAAAGAGCAACGGACTGAGTAGATTAAGTATGGGTATAACCTTGGTGACACACTTCCATTGAATAACAATGTGCAGTAGTTGTGCCCATACCTTTATTATACTATATAGGTGTTGTGATGGAAAGTAAAAATAGTGTAAAGTAGACTTAAGATGTATTTATTAAGATAATGTTACTATTTTATATTTGAGTATATGAACAACAATAAAGTCTAACACTTTAACATAAAGTTTAAAACTCATTGTTATTATTTACATGTGGATATTAAACTGTTGACATTGTTGGATTTTTATTATGACTGACATTTATTATACATACAACAGTGTACATATTTTGTATATTATTAAAATATTATTTTAAAAAACATAATCAATGACTCTTGAGTTTTTTGTGACTTATTGATTTTCTTTATAATGTAATTGTTTCTGAACAAATGATATGATATGCTATGTCTTCTATATGCGATTTTAATTATTCTTTTCTAAATCTCTTGACCAAAGAAAATATTTGAATTTGGAAAGATTGTCTCAACTTATACAAGAGATTGAAAAACATTCGGAATATGGGAAGAGATATTTTCACAGCAGTCTCAATATAACATATTACAGTAAGTAAAGTAAAAATATATTTTGTAGAGGACGAAAAAGGAATTCTAAATTTGAATTCCATTCCTTCACAAATTGGAAATACTAACATTTAGCTGGATATATTGAGAGGTGGAAAAGAGGCCTCTTTGCCTATCAGTGGGTCAATGTAGGTTGTGCTACAAAAAAAATCACTTAGAATTTTGTATATGAAGCCGAGTTTATAGATATCTTTACCACTTAGTTATATATTTATTAGGATTTTGAGATGCCATATAATATACATATAACTAAAGATTTATTTACATGTGTTAGTTATTACTAAAACGCATATATTATAATAACAAGGTAGGTGCTGTAACTTATGTATGAAACGGGGCAAGAATAACTTTTTACCAGTTTCGACCTTACATAATCAGCAAATGGGCACATAATTCGTTTTTGGTATCTTATTGGATGAAATGAATGAAGCATAACATTTCATATTATATTTAAGTTAAATTATTAAAAGTAAAAAAAGTTACACTTAGTTTAAAACTTTGCCCACTGATTGGATAGAGGAAATTTTAAATTGTATTAACTTACTTATATACATATAATTGTTCAAACAGGCATCCTATGAAAATCTAGTAGAAAAAGTTTATATATTCCTTATATAAAGGAAATAATGTGCTGCAGCTTGATGACCCAAACTGAACTATAGGTACTTTATGAAAAAAAACAATTTATGGTACGATAAGTATTTAAAATGTATTTTTATTTATGAACAATAAGGAAAATAACTTTTGTGTAGTATAATGTATAAATGAAACTTCAAAATAAAAGTAATATATAATTATAATAGACTAATTTTGAACACAATTTTGGCAGGTAGCCAGTACCGATTAGTTATGTACCTAAAAAATTGATACAGAATACAATACTATTGTAAGAAGGATATTCTAATATTCACATTAAACTTATCAGTTGTGATTAAAAATGATGTCATGAGAGTATACAGTGCTTGCAGTAATTACTATATCATAATACAATATGTTCGGAATGTAAAGTCAAAACAATAAGATAACTTTATTGATGTAGGACATTGTTTTTATTGCTCTATGAAATGATAATAAAATATATATATGCAGTTGTACCTATTGCAACAATGAACCAAAAAACTTTTTTTTTCATAAAACTTTGAATGTACCTACCTACTGTATGCACTTACTACAGAATACATTTTTGAATGCAGAGGTACCTAGGTTTCGGTATCGTACCTTGTTTTGTTAGTATGGTTTTTTAACGTAGGATTTTAGTTCGAAATAAAATCTACATAACTAAATAAATTACTAAGTTATGCATTTTTTTATTATAATATAATAAACACGACTTTAAATTCATTCATTTCCTAAATATATAACTATGTACCTTATTATTTTCATTTTGGAATTTTCTATCTAAACCTAATAACTGAGTATAAAGGCAAGATTTTAATTCATTGATATTTAAATATTTACATTAAATAATCTACTCAGTCCCTACCTACTTGAAAATAACTGGTACCTAAAGTGAACAAAAAAAAAACAGTACACATTTCTAAAATTAAAAAATAAAAATAAATTTAAACTCGGTGACATCTCATTTTGACAGGTACTAAAAGACACACATTGACAAAATATACACACACGTGCATACTGGAATCGGTTTCGGAATCGACAATGTTCTATGAAAGCACGTAAATAAAATATATCCAATAAAACAAAAACAAACAATACTCACCCGGCTATTTGACAAATCCCTAAAAAGCGGAGATAAACACAAAACACGATTTATTTCTAATTTTGCTAACAGTCGGCACCTAGAAACACACACCGTCGACGCCATCTTTACACTACACTACTTGAATAGAAGTAGGTATGTATAGTCTATAGTAACATCGGTCGGTCACCCGCTGCCGGTCTCCGTAAAACTGGCGCCAATCTGCAGTCCAAAGCCCTAGAAAACTACCGAGATAAAAAAATATATAAGCAATCAATTGGAAAGACAATTAATAATCATGACGATCAATCAACACACTTTATTTTTACAAGTACAAACCAATATACACAAGGCAAATGTAATTACTTACTTGCTACAATCGAGATACAACAAAATCTTTAATGTAAATGAAGATAACGGTCTATAACAAAAGTTTTTTTGACCAAGTCTTTAATAATACTAATAATTAAAAATAAAAACAAGCAGATTAGGTTAATAATTATGAAATTCACTATTCTTTTTTGTTTTTCCCGCTTACATTTTCCTTAGGTTGGTCATCATGTAATTTCATAGTGCATGGGTCAGGCACGTCTGGTAATTCAAATAGTCGATTGATAAAAATTGTCGTAATGAACAGTCATGACATGATTCACCAACCGGCAACGTCGTAGTTGGTGTTAGGCGTGGAAATAACAAGAGCTATTTATACAATTAGAACGTACGTACAATAAATTCACGTTAGCGAAAACTAGTTTTAACACAATATAATGTGGTGCAAAATGTACAAATATGTTTAATGATTTTTTACGATTACCTTAAAAGCTGCGATTGATTCAAACACCTATGGTGTCGCCTTAACCTTTCAACTTCAAATCTCAATATGCAACAGTGAAGGGCTATCATAGTCTTCATTCCATTTATCTATATCCTATGTAAGTTATAAAACAAAACAATATTTATATTACTTTTGTCTGTCTTTAAAATTCAAGGCAGGTGGAAATATCAATATCGGTAGAGTTGTGCTGATATATTATGTATGTCTTAAACTTCATTATCCCAATAGTCACTCATATTGTTAATTTCTATGTGACTGTAATTTCCAACTAAAAGGCGCAATGAACATTTCTTAATTTAGTATTTAAGATTTTTATTAAAATAAACTTCAAACCAATAAATCTTACATACTAAATAAAGAATTGTGCACTGCGCTTTTAGTTAGAAATTCGCAATCATCGAGTACTGTTTTGTGTTTAATATTTTCCTCTATTTTTTCCTTTATGCCTTAAATTCTACCATAGTATTGTTCCTTCTCAAATTCTTACCTACATGTTAATATATTATGTAGGTAAGAATTTGAGAAGGGACAGAATTTACAGGTCTATAAACTCTAGTAAAATGATGTTCACTATAGTGTTTCCTATGCCGTAATTTCCTCACACTTCGATGCTGGCAGAACATCGTTTAACATTCAACGATAAAAGGTAAATATAAGTAAGCAATAAAATTCAAAAATTTAAAAATAAATATGCAACTAGTCTATGGGCTAAATGCTAATAATTTCTAAAATTAACTGAAATTACTTTTATAACTCAACTAAAACTATGGACACGAATACAGAAAAACCGCTCATTGCAATTTACCAAACTTATAGGTAACTCAAGGTTCCATTATCAGTATATCTACTGATATGCCCATTGTTCTGGTGATATTGCCTCTGCATTGGTTTAATTGCAATGCTAACGTTATGACAATATACAAAGTACCAGCACGAAAATATAGGCAAAAAGTGGCAAAATCCCCTTTATTAATCCCCTTTAAAGGGATTATGAAAATTTTAGTGTCACAATCCTCTTTAGCCTAAATGTGTAGCTCTAAAGGGGATTTTGACACTAAAATGTTCAAAATCACCTAAAGGGGAAAATCACTTTTTTATTTTTTCACTAAACTTCCAACTATATCAACTGATGGAAATTGACGATGTATAACTTAATAAAAAATCCTTAGTGGAAACCTAAGAACGGTTCAACTTAATAGTACGTCACTATATTTTAAAATCAAAATCACACAGTAGTTATAGAATTTTCAATAGTTTATTGTTTAGGTTATATTTACTCGTAATCACAACAACATATTTGAAATATTTGTTTACTCAAACGGCTTCATGCATGCTTATTTTCTAAATATTACAATAATTTAGTGTTAAGTTATATTAGGATTTTGCCTCTAGCCCGTAGACTAGGACAGACACAGTTACATTTTATCCAAGCGCTATTTTTAAATTACACACATTTTAGTTGTATGTCCAATGTGTAATAATTTTAACTTAATTTGCTGCTGCGTTTATAATAAACCACAAAATATTTTGAGAAAATGTTTAGTTCCAGGTTTAGTCGATTTCAATAATTTCACAATTGAATCTTGGAAGGGAAATCCCTAACGCACAAGAAAAAAGTTTTTTGACAGCTTACGTCAACATGAGATGACAACTTTTGTTCGCCGAGATTGTTTTCTAATTTTTTCGCTGTTTTGCTAAATAAATAATTATCAATGGCTGATCCCGATTATAAATTGAGCGCTGTTCTAACCGGGCACTCTATGGATGTTCGATGTGTCGCTAAAACTACGGAGTATTGTATTCTATCGGCATCCAGAGACCGGACTGCGAAGCTTTGGCATCCTGATGGGTTTGTAGCCTTTCAAAGCCTTCGTCATTGTAATTTTGCATCCCTTTTGCTCGGAAACATTACTCTGAATTAATGTTTGTTACAATATTTGCAGGATAAAAGACTTTGTAAACGTAGTAACCTACAAAGGCCATAAGAACTTTGTGTCGTGTGTTTGCTGGTTGCAACCTTGCGAAGCATTCCCTGATGGACTCGTTGTGACTGGCAGCAACGATAATACTATTCTAGGCTACAACCTGCAGGACGGCGCGGTTCAGATCAATTTGGAAGGCCATGATAATGCTGTGTGCAGTGTAAAGCCTGGCCGAGATCCTGGCATCCTGTTGAGGTAAGAGTTCTACTGTGTATTATGAATCTTGATCTATTCCGACACTTCATTACTATGTAGTACATAAATATTTAATACAAGTACAAAAGGCTCAATCTCCAAATGCTTAAATAAATAGCAACTACAACACTTAAGTTTTTCACACAGTTTAGTACCTGCTTGCGCGAAGGTTCTGAACAATACAGTGATGTCCAAAAAAAAGGCTCACCTGCAGGGGTAACAGAAAGTACCTTTTGTATGTTCCATGATTTCTTCTAGTTTTCGAGATTTTATATATTTTTTTTGTGAATTTTCAGTTTTTTCATACCCAAGGCTAATTTGGGATAGGAAATGCCTCAAACAAAAATCTTCAAAATTACTAGTGATGGTGATTGTCAAAACTTGCATTTTATTTTTGATTTTGACTTATTTTATCAATAAAAATTTTATGACAAAATACTAATATACAAAGTTTAATGATAAAAGAAATATTTATATAACTAATAAAGTTTTTATGAGAATGAGACAATATATTATTATTAAAATAAGGCTTTCACTCTCGTATCAGTCTTCTTAACAATCTCATGCTCATGTAAACTCATCTCGAAGACAAACATCATGCCCTAAATTTTGGTCAACAATTTCAATCAAATGATGTGAGAGAATGCCGTAAATTTAAGACTTTGTAATAATTTTAGTTCAAGCTGGGACAGCACTGGAAAAGCATGGAACCTCAATATCCCTGCGAGCACCCCTCTCACTTTAAAAGGGCACCAAGCAGCAGTATGGGCAGCTGTAGAATTAGTCAACGGGACATATGCTACTGCATCTGCTGATAAAACTATCAAGCTTTGGGAGAAGAGTGGAGAACTTGCTGCTACGTTGACTGGTATGTAATCAATTTGATGATCATAAATATAAATTGAAAATAAATAAAATTTACATTGTCACATACATTTAAATGTATATGCCAAAGTTAAGGTTAGATGTCAGAGCGATGTTAAGCAGCTAGACATGGTAAGTCATTAATACTGCCGTTATAAGGAAAAAATATTTAACAGATTTTTTTTTCAAATTGAATTTTATACATCAGAAATGTCTTTACTATTTAGTATATGTTATGACTTGAAGCAGATGTGTCTAAATATTCTAAAATAAAAAAATAATAGATGCGTTTTTTTTTCCTGATTCCAATGATGTATATAACTAAATTTTGTCAAAAATGTAGATATATAAATACTATAATGTAGATATATAGATAAGTCAAAATACTTACAAAGTAGGTTCACATTTTTGGATATTTAGTGATTAAAAAAAAAACGCTTTCTTACTCACAGTCCCACAATAAGATCTAAGACTTGTATCATGGTCAACATTGTCTTGTTAAAAATTCAAGATGTGGTTGTGTTTCTGTGGGGTGTGAAATTATCAAGCTAAGTGTGGAATGTGATTGTGAAAGTGTTTATGTTGTGTAATTATGAAATTTCAGGTCATACAGACTGCGTGCGAGACATTATAGTGGCTTCTTCAGAGACCTTCATCAGCTGTTCCAATGATGCTTCCATCAGGATGTGGAGCAATAAGGGACAGTGTTTGAACACGTACTATGGACATTCTAACTATATTTACAGGTAAACTTATCTTATTCAACTATATTTTAATCTATATACTTCATCCCTGCAAAAGTGCATATGTATTGCTGGTACCGGTTTGGTATGGTAGGTAGTTGTTGTATATAATTGTAGTGGTAAAGGTAAGAAAATATAGACAAGTGGCCCGTAAACTATACAATGACAAGTTATAAAAAATATAGACAAACTAAACAATGACAAGTTATTATTTTTTTTAAAACCTCAGGATGTTTAGCGAATCAACACCCAAGAAAACAAATCAAGCAATTAAAATATACACACTAATATTATAAATTTAAAAGTTAGTGCGTTTGTCCATTTAACTGTTGGAGTGAGATAAGGAATTTTCACTTTTAACAAGGGTTAAGAGCAAACAATATTAAAATACACATTAAGGAACTAGATATACAAAGCGCCCGAGGCGCACGTACATGGCGCTTTGTATATTTTGATACACTAGAGCCTGTACGTGTAAAGTCACCGCTCGGCTGCGATTTGTATATGAGCTTTGTATATTAAGGTCCCTTAGGCGCCATACATTTTATCTTCACTACGCACGGACCGCGCGCCTCGGGCGTTTTGTATATCAAGTCCCTAAGATTAACGCGGGTGTAGAGCATTCAATAGTTATTATTATACACTTGTATGTAACGAACTTAGTGTGGGGTTGTGAGTGTGAAAGCGTTTATGTTTATTTAATAGTTACTAAACTAAAGTTTGAATTCATATAAGTGTTGCTTTTTTCAGTCTTAGTATAAACCCAAGAGTTCCGAGCGGGTTCGCTAGCTGCGGTGAGGACGGAAGCGTCAGACTGTGGACCGGAGGAGAATGTGTACGGGAAATACGTCTGCCAGTACACTCCGTGTGGAGTGTAGTGTGCCTAGATAATGGAGACATTGTTACAGGTAGGACATAGCGTTTTTAATTTCGTTATACCTTGCGAGTACTAATGACACCCGAAACCAGAAACACAAATTTCCCTACAACATGTATTGTTGGAATGTGTCCGGAATGCCAGTGATAGAAGATCATTGTTTGGTGTCAGGCAAATGTATAATATTGGTGAGTGCAACAGTATCTTGGCAACCCCTCTGTCAGAAGAGGCGCAAATATAATAATAAAAATAATGAAAGGTGAATGCGCAACCAACTAAATCAACGAGTATTTCAATTATGTATTTTATCAATTGTATATTATATTATTATTCCATATTTATCCATTAAATCAAGAGTGAATAGGTATCGTCTAGGCTAGCATGTCACATTTTCGGCCGCATCATCACATTCGATCAGGTGAGATAGTGGTCAGTCGCTTGCCTATTTAGCATAAAATAATAAAATGTACGGGTTTGAAGTTCGAATTTATATTCCAGGGTCCAGTGACGGCTTGGTCCGAGTTTTCACAAAGGACCCGGCCCGGTATGCGGACGAGAACATGCTCAAGGAGTTTGATGAAGAGGTTGAAAAGATGACAGCGGCGTCACAACAAGAGATCGGAGGGTTCAAGTTATCTGAGTGAGACTTAATTTTATACCATTTTATAACTTTTGCATGGTGGTAGAGTATTTTCTCATGTTGCTTGACAAACGCTGTACTAATAAACTGTCTTAGTTCTAAGAAGTAAAATCGATTACTAAAATCGTTAAAGATGTCTTTCTGGCAGCTATCTCGAGAGACAGTTATTCAGTCGTGCTTAGTCACTTACCATCAGATGTGGCAAGTAGTCTATCAGAGATAAAAAAATAATATATTTTTATGACTTCCAGGATACCTGGCCCAGAAGTTCTGTTAGAGCCCGGCAAGTCAGATGGAGCGACGAAACTCGTCCGACGCGGAAATAACGTCAAATGTTACTCGTGGAGCGTCGCCGAGAATACGTGGAACGAGGTCGGTGACGTCATGGGGGCCAACCCGGCCAGCGAGGGCAAGACTATGTACCAGGGACAGGTAATATGCCAGAAGTTGCTGTAAACCAAGACTGATAGTCACAAGCTTTTTTGTTGAGAAACTAACAAGATCAGTGACGTCGTGGAAGATAGAACTATATCCTAGGGACAGGTAATGTACATGAAACATTTGTAAACCAAGCCAGAAGGTCACTACAAGCTTGTTTGTCGAGGAACAAACGAGATTAGTCGACGTCGTGGAACCTACAAACTATGTACCAGGGACAGGTAATTTGCCAGAAGTTGATGTAAACCAAGACTGATAGTCACAACAAGCTTTTTTGTTGAGGAACAAATAAGATCAGTGACGTCGTGGAAGATAGAACTATATCCTAGGGACAGGTAATGTACAAGAAACATTTGTAAACCAAGCCAGAAGGTCACTACAAGCTTGTTTGTCGAGGAACAAACGAGATCAGTCGACGTCGTGTAAGCTACAAACTATGTACCAGGGACAGGTAATTTGCCAGAAGTTGATGTAAACCAAGACTGATAGTCACAACAAGCTTTTTTGTTGAGGAACAAATAAGATCAGTGACGTCGTGGAAGGTAATGTACAAGAAACATTTGTAAACCAAGCCAGAAGGTCACTACAAGCTTGTTTGTCGAGGAACAAACGAGATCAGTCGACGTCGTGTAAGCTACAAACTATACCAGGGACAGGTAATGTACTTAGAAGTACTTTAAACCAAGCCGGATGGTTACAACAACCACGTTTTTTGTGGAACATCGATAAAAACACTTTGGATTAAATTGGTGAGGACAATACTGTACAGTCACAGGTAATATGCCAGATGTACTAATCACTTGCCAGATAGTCACATCAGGCTTGTTTGTTAAGGAACAAACGTGATTGGTGATTTCATCGAAGCCAATACTATGTACCAGGGACAGGTAATGTACCAGAAATACTTTAAACCAAGACAGATGGTCACATTAACGATGAAGTTTAAGGAACCAATATCAAGTGTTGCTAAGAACACTTAGGGTTAGAATGGTGACGTCATTGCAGTCAACCCGGCCCGGGATGACAAGAATAAGTACTATCGACTGGTATTGTGCCAGATGTACTAAACACCAGCCAGACGGTCATAACGAGCTTGTTTATTAATGAAAAAACGTAATTGGTGACATCATTGGAGCCGCTGAGTAAGTCCCAGAGTCACAACAAACATGTTTGGTAAAGACTAAAAGTGATTGGTGACGTTTTGAGAGCCAAAGACTTTTTACCAGGGACAGGCAATTTGCCAGAAGTACTTATAACAAACTTTTTTTGTTAAGGAACAAATGTGATTGGTTTTTGGGACTGTAGTACTTGTACCAGGGACAGGTAATGTGCCAGAAGTACTTATAACAAGCCAGATGGTCAGAACAAGTTTGTTTGTCTCTTAACTGACGTCATGATTGGTCCAGCCGTTTAGCCAGCCGTTGAAAGGTAACAAGAATATATAGTTAACGTATTATATATGATTGTGATGTCATTATGATCTTATTCAAGCCTGTATATGACATCACAAGTATTCGAACTTAGTGTTGGGCTGTGAGTGTGAAAGCGTTTATGTTTCACATACCTAGTTTAAAAAGCCTTGAAAATTAAATAACTACCTGTTGCCATTTTTAAAGGATGAGGTTCTCAATTCGTCGTGATCTTTTTTTATGTATGTTACCTCAGAACAGCGACATTTATTAAGCCGAGTTAGAAAATTATTCTTTTGTTCAGGTTATACATTCTAGTTGGTCCAATTTTAATTTGAACAAGATCAGATGAAGAGTTTTAGAGATATTTGCGATTGAGTAAGTTATTAGCTTTTTAATCAGGTATCATACATTAGTATGATACCTGTTTAAAAAGTAAGAGGGAACAAACATACTTACACACAAACTTTCGGATATATAATATTAATTATAAATCCGAAAGTTTGTGTGTAAGTATGTTTGTTCCCTCTTCACGCTGTAACGGTTGAACGGATTTGCATGAAATTTGGAATGTACATAGCTTATACCTAGGGTTAACACATAGGCTTTTAACTTGATCAACGCGAGCGAAGCCGCGGGGCACGGCTAGTATATCATAATTGGAAGAAACTGAATACCACAACAAAGGGTTGCCTAGTGTGAGATACAGTGGACACTATAATTACTGTTGCTGACATCTTGAACCATTCTCTTACTGTCCTTGTATTTTATTTAACATCTAAAATGTTATACTATAAAAATATATTATTGTTATATTTATATACTCAGAATTAACACATAGACTACTCTTTAACTTAATTACGCTAACGAAGCCGCGGGGCACAACTAGTTTTTAATTATTATTTTTTACTTTTCAGGAATACGACTTTGTATTCAGTGTGGACATAAAAGACGGCGCGCCTCCCATCAAACTCCCATACAACAAGAATGAGGACCCGTGGGTGGCGGCACAAGCTTTCATACACAAGTAAGGAGTCCTTCGATCCGTATCTCTATACGGGTTTTTGCATATATATTTATATTATTTGTTCTTTTGCACAATATAGCTGTACACGGAGGACTTAATGCTAATACAGCATTTTCTGCCAGATATCCGAGAAGGTGCAGGAAAATTCGTGGTAGTGCAGTATAAGGACCATTGACTATTATTTATGATTTAAAATATACCTACATATATATAAACATAGCATAACATACTACAAATATACCAAATATTAATATATAATCTAATACCTTTAAACGAGCAATTCTTGTATATATATATATCTGTAATCAGGATCTCAGAAACGGCTCCAACGATTTTCATGAAATTTTGCATGCAGGGTGTTTTCGGAGGCGATAAATCGATCTTGCTAGGTTTCAATTTTAGTAAACGTCGTTTTATCCGTGTTCTCAGCCGAGCAAAGCTCGGTCATCCGGGTACTATAAGATGAAATTTACAATATTTAGTTTTAATATTTTGTACTCGTGTATATTATTTCCCAACCATTGTGTTACATACTCACTTAGTTATTGCAGACTGGCTTGAAGGTAGTTTCGAGCTTCAATTTAACTTGCAAATTTCCCACATTCACAAACAATCACTAAGTAGGTATATGTAGGTAGGTAGATGAACTGTCTTTATCACACAATCACATACACCACACATTGACAATTTTACATACTTTCTTAGTTATCTTACCTTAGATGTATAAGAACTATCTTAAAGATCAAGTGGCAGGACCATGTTTCTAATACTGAGGTCCTGCGTCGCTCTGGTATGTACGGCATGGAAGCTCTCCTAATGCAACGTCAATTGAGGTGGTGTGGACACATCTTCCTAATGGATGACCGCCGTTTACCTAAAGCTGTCTTTTACTCGGAAATGGCACAAGGCAAGCGGAAGCACGGCGGTCAACATCTGCGCTATAAAGATGTGTTTAAAAGACACCTGAACGCTTTCGGTATGGACCCGGAGTGTTGGGAGGAGCTCGCTTCTAAAAGGTCATCTTGGCGATCTTACGTCTATGGAAAGATTAAGTTGTTCGAAGAAAATCGCCTCCAGGCTCTAGACGTGAAACGCCAATTATGCAAAGAGAGAGACCTAAGCCCTCCTACACTTACTCATACAACTCCGCAGGCGAACTCTACTGTAGCACGTGTCGCAGGACATTTAAGACCAAATTCGGTCTGGCGAGCCATATTAGGGCTCATTTTAGAAAGGGAACTAATTAGTAATTCCTGGGGTCGCCGTCATCGAAATCGATGAGGAGGACTATATATAGTTATCTTAGTACTGATGTTATCACAATTTTTTTTTTTCAGAAACGATTTACCGCAGCTTTACTTGGACCAAGTTGCCAACTTCATCATTACAAATGCTGGATTGAGTACATTACCAACTCAGGCAAGCAATGGGTAAGTTGATAAGATGGTATTCGATTTGATATTTTTTCGTTTTAGATACGGAAATTGCATTTATTTCGTCAAAAGCGAAGATTAACATTAGAAATGGTTACGTTTTTATTTGATTTATAAAAGAAACATACGTATCTATAGATATAAGTTAAGCATTAAAACTATACACCATTAACAAGCTTTCAACAAGTATGTTAGTACATGCTTTACTATATTTCGGATTAAAGGGAAATGTTTCCAGTGAAATTACAGAACATAAAAACGTGTTATATATGCTCCCACACTCACAGCCCCACACGTAAGTTCGATTACTTGTGTCGTCAGTGCCAGAAACGTTCGCATTACACTCAGAACCTGAAACACAAATTTCCTTGAGAAGTTAACTTGTGTTCCCGCCGGGAATCGACCCCGATACCCCTACGTAGAAGGCGAACGCTAATTTTAGCTAACAAACTTACTTTAGAATTTATGTATATATTTTTTAATGCCAACTTGTTTCTCTTGAGGCGTGAGAGATATCTATTTATTCATCATACTTGCTGGTGGGCATCACAGGAACCCCCAATTCACCCACCCCAGTTCTTAACATCTAAACTATAAAATAAAAAACAACAATACACAAAATCTAAAAGAAAAATAAAGCGAAAAAATAAAATGCAAAATCTCTCAAAAATAGAATAAATGGTCCCTTAAATCCTTAAAAAATATAATTGCTAGCGTCGATCCTATTAATATTATAAATTCTAAAGTTTGTATGTAAGTATATTTGGTCTCTCTTCACGCTTTATCGGCTGAACGGATTTAGATGAAATTTGGAATGTACATAGCTTATACTAAGGATTAACACACAGGCTTTTAACTTAAGCGGGCGAAGCCGCGGGGTACGGCTTTTTTTTATTACAACTATGAATGATTAATCATACACCTATAAACATTGTAAAGTGTTTTTATTTATTTTTGCTTCGCAATCTTCAGCATTTTGTCAAGTAAAAGAGTCAAGGTACAGTCATAGTCAAATCATTCCCTAGTAAAGTGGTAGAAACTTTACTAGAACTTCCGTTAGAGTTTCGGAGCGAAGGCGAAAACCACGCTTATTCAACTTTGTATGACTTGCCTACACTTATGCACGTTTACCTAGTATTAACAGTTAACAATCCACCGTTATTACACATTAACAATCGAAGAATCACAGGTTTCGGAAAATTATACAAAATCGACAACGCCATTTTTTCACTTTCGCGGCATAAGGGGGCGTTCAAGTATTACGTAAGCAATATAGGGGGGTGGGGTTCTTTGTTTTGCTTATTTTTTATGACATGGGGGGGTAGGGGATAATTACGTCATCCGTAGTCTAGATGATGATTACGTCATCCGTAGTTATTCCTTTTTTTGCACATATGGCAACTCACACATTGTCTATGCTCGAAAATGAAACGCATTTTTGGGGATTCCCACAAATATTATATATTATACGTTTAGGTATTTTCTTATTTCTAGAATTATAACTTCTGCTCATGAATCAATAAAAAAAAACAATATATTAAGGAGGTAATAGAAAATGTTTACGTAAGCATGGGGGGGGGGGAAGAACTTACATTCGCTGACAAAGGGGATGCGGGGGTAAATAAATGTAATAAATCTGCTTACGTAATACTCGAACGGTTCCTAGCCCTCGTTCTTCCTCGTAAAGATTTGTCTAGAGTAGTATACAGTACTCTCTCGCTAATCCGCCACCATAAAATCCTAACCATCGGCGGATTACTGAAAACGGCGGATTATAATGTACAGGAACAACAAAATGAAAAAAAAAACAAAATGTATGATTTATTTTTATATTATATTTATATATTCAACAAACATGAATCTTTTATTGAAGTAATTACTCATATTTCGAAAAAAATGTGTCTAATTTTGTTTTTTTTTTACCAAGGTATATCTTCGTGATAACTTCATCGCGCATTTTACGCAAATTTGCAACCATATCGCATGACTTTCCATTTTCTTGGGCCCATTTAATACAAATATCTACGCTATTCAGGGCATAATCTCGAGTTCAAAAAACGGCGGATTATAGTACTTGTCGGATAATCGAGCGGCGGATTAGCGAGAGAGTACTGTAGTGTTGTAAGATGAGTGTGCGTTAGGTTCGCGGATCCGTTGACCGGCGAGTCCCGCTACGTGCCGGGCGCGGGCGGGGGCGCGGTGGCGGGGCTGCCCCCGCCCTCCGCCGCCGACCCCTTCACCGGCGCCGCCGCATACACCACGCCCGCCGCCGCCGCCGCCGCCGCCCAGTGTGACAAGCCGCTCGTGCCGCACGACTCCTATATCAGGTGACGCTTTTTTATCCTTAGTTTTGGCTTCGCAATCTTATGCATTTAGCCAGTGTCAAGTGATAATTATATTTCAAGTGTATTTCATATTATAGGTCCTAGTCACAGTCAAAGTCAAGTAAAAGAGTCAAGGTCCAGTCGTAGTCAAGTCATGCCCTAGTAAAGTGGTAGAAACTTTACTAGCAGGTGACGTTCGCACTCACATTATCTCCTAGTTACATTGGATTATTTTTGTTCAGCCATTTTTTTATATTGTATAGGCTAGCATTTGACCGCTATCTCACCTGATGGAAAGTGATGATGCAATAAAAAAGACGCAGGCGATGAGTTCCACTCCTTTGCTGTACGAATGATGAACGTAGAAGCGAAACGCTTTGTGCGAACTGGAGGTATGTCGACCATAAATGGATGACGTTTGGTAGTTTGTCTTGTTAGATGGTAAAAAGGGCATGGGGGAATTAAGTTATGTAATTCCTGTGCACACTCTCCAAAATGTAAGCGATAGAACACCGATAAGCTTGCCACCTTACGTCGTTGACCGAGACTTTGCAACTATGTTTTCCTCCAACACAAGTAGGAGAAATTTTTAAAGCGGGTTTTGATCTGATATTAAGGTGCAATGGGCCTCACTGAGCGACATGCATTTCTAGTAGATTGGTATGCTAATGTTTTTTATTGTTTGTGTAGTTGTTTTTTGTTATGTCAAAAAAATATATTTTTGGTTTTTTTTGTTTTTTTTTTTACTTTATTTTTATTATTGATAACATTATGCTTCTAAAATATAAATTAACATTTATAATCAAGCTAATAACCACATTAAATATTTTGAATTAAGTAACAGTTACATTGATTAGATGGTAGTGGTTTCTAACCTGACATAATGTACTTATGACATCGTAGTCATCGGTTACATTACAACAGTCTGGCATTCAACCTGACATAATGTACTAATGACATCGTAGTCATCGGTTACATTACAACAGTCTGGCATTCAACCTGACATAATGTACTAATGACATCGTAGTCATCGGTTACATTACAACAGTCTGGCATTCACCCTGACATAATGTACTAATGACATCATAGTCATTGGTTACATTACAACGGTCTGGGATTCAACCTGACATAATGTACTAATGACATCATAGTCATCGGTTACATTACAACAGTCTGGCATTCAACCTGACATAATGTACTAATGACATCGTAGTCATCGGTTACATTACAACAGTCTGGCGTTCGATTCCTATTAGCACCAATCAGTTAACAAAAACTTTGTTAAAAAACAATCCACAACTAAACATTCTATATTATTTCATTTCAGATTCGACCAGGCGAATCTAAAAGCAATATACGAGAAACTAAAAGAATTTAATAGCAAAGTGGGCGACGGATTCAACGCAATGACTGATGACCAATTACAAAATATCGTTAAATTAGGAGAATTGGTAAGTCTTTATGTAAGCCGGGTTTTTTTTTTTATGTACGATAGGCAAGCGTTTGACCACAATCTCACCTGATGGAAAGTGACGATGCGGCCGAAGATGTAGCATGCTTGCCTAGAAGGTACCTATTCACTCTTGACTTGAAGACCTACCTAGATTATTACCCTAGATTATACTGTTCGGGGAACAAAGACGAGGGCAATGAGTTCCACTCCTTCGCTGTACGGATGATAAACGTAGAAGCGAAACGCTTCGAGCGAACTGGAGGTATGTCAACCATATATGGATGACGTTTGACAGTTTGTCTTGTTGTTAGATGGTAAAACGGGCATGGGGGAATTAGTTCGTGTAATTCCTGCCCACACTCTCCAAAGTGTAAACGGTAGAATACCGATAGACTTGCGACCTTACATCGGTGACCGAGACTCTGCAATTTGGACTCGACTAGCTTATCATCGCCAATGAGTCTTTTTGCTTGCCGGTCGATGGACTCAAGAGCTTCAAGCTGGTATTTAGCGGATCCATCCCACAGGTGGCCGCATCTGATAATCCTACTAATATTATAAATCCGAAACTTTGTGTGTAAGTGTGTAAGTATGTTTGTTCCCTCTTCACGCTTTAACGGCTGAACGGATTTGTATGAAATTTGGAATGTATGTATGTATCTATGTAGATTATACCTAGGATTAACACATAGGCTACTTTTTAACTTGATAATAGCGGGTGAAGCCGCGGGGCACGGCTAGTAATATATATATATAAAGATACTCAATACTCGATACCCAATCTTGTCACAATGTTAGTTACCTTACTCCTCCGAAACGGCTTTACTGATTTTTACCAAATTTTATATGCATATTCAGTAGGTCTGGGAATCGGTTACTATCTATTTTTCATACCCCTAAGTGATAAGGGTTGTTCACCCTTAACATTTTTTTTTAATTTTTGGACAAAATTTTTAGTTTTTATTTTTTTATGATTCAGCGCTAAAAAATACATACGAGCGTATTTTTTCACCCTTCTATAATCAACCCCTATTTTTTACAGGCCATTTTAATTTTCTAATATATGGCAAAACAACGTTTGCCGGGTCAGCTAGTATATCATAATTTCGTGTGTATATATTTATCATAAATTAAGTGGTATGACTCATATCAATTATAGCCGTTTAAAATAAATGTGCGACCAAGTTTCGTATCAGGATCTTCTCGAGATGACTGTAATTTACAGGCTAGATTTTTGAATCATTAGTTAGATATTTCAAAAATATTGGATACGTATTTATTATTTCGCCAATGAAACAAAACATGTCGAGGATATATAGAGCGTTGAAATTCCGCGTGACGTCACGTAATTTTTTTACCAAAGCGTGACGTCACGAGCCCCCAAACTGACGCTCTTTATCTGTTGTCATTTGTTGTTTAATTGAAAAAGAAAAAATACGTGTCCAATATTTTTTGATAATCTCAACGCTTTAACACTCACAGCCCCGCACGTAACTTCGATGACTTGTGTGGGTGCCGGAAACATTCACATCACACTCACACTATCACAACCAGAACCACAAACACAAATTTTATTGGGGTGAAAATTTGTGTTCCCGCCAGGAATCGAACCTGATACCCTTGCTTAGAAGCAACTGAGCCAACAGGCAGTCTATTTGTAACGGGGCAATCTAACCGTGGTATTTTGTTTTTTTACCCCGAGCCCTATCCCTATTGGAACGCATTGTCAGACTTTGTTCCCTGAAGGGTATAATCTGGGAGTATTTAAGTTGAGATTTTTTTATGAATTATAGACAAACATTTAACCACCATCTCACCTGATGGAAAGTGATGATGCGGCCGAAGGTGACATGTTTGTCTAGAAGATACCTAATCACTCTTGACTTGAAGACACCCAGATTATACCGTTCAGGGAACAAAGACGCAAGCAATTAGTTCCACTCCTTCGCTGTACGGATGATGAACGTAGAAGCAAAACGCTTCGAGCGAACTGGAGGTATGTCAACCATAAATGGATGACGTTTGACAGTTTGTCTTGAATATAAATGCTTTCACACTCACAGCCCCACAACTAAGTTAGATGACTTGTCTCGTGGGTGCCGGAAATATATTGACATCACACCTAGAACCAGAAGCACAAATGTCCCTTCGGAAGAAAACTTGTGTTTCCACCAACAATAATTTAATTCCCGATTAATTTTAAAATTATACCTCTCGGGAAACAAATGAAAATAAAAATACAAATGAGATGTAAATGCTACATACATGATATTTTTTGAATTCCATGTCTGTTTAAGTGTTTGTGTGTGCATGGACGTCAAGTTTGGTTAGATATTCTGGGTGGCACTGAATTGGCCAGCGTGGCGCTTACCATCAGGCAAGCATCATGCTCATTTCGACTCTTTTACATAAAAAAATGTATTGAAACAGATCCTATGAAACTATGGTAACTCATTTTTTTTTGTTTCAGAATAATAGTTACGAATTAGACTCTATATCTTTATTGAAGAAAATGCTTCAATGGCCAAAAGGTAAGTTTTTTTTCTCTTCTTGGTTAACTTTCGTCTCAATAATAATCACTATTTTAAATTTCTTATAAAAAGAAGCTAAAATATGATATTAATAATACTGAGACATCAAAAATCGAAATCGTTTATTCACATGGGCCCCAAAGAGGTACTCATGAAAGTTAATGATTCTACTGTCAGATTCGACATATCCTGTCAGGGTAAACTCAATGCAATATATGATGTTACGAGTGTCATTTGCTCGATTTTTTTAGGGCGTCCGTAGTACTCCATAAACATAACATAAACGCTTTCTTACTCACAGCCCCACTCTAAGTTCGATGACTCAATCACAACCAGAACCAGAAATACAATTTTTCTTGGGGAGTAAACTTATGGTCCTGCTGGGAATCGAATCCTAAACCACTGCTAAGAAGGCGGCAAAATCAAAAATCTGAATCGTTTATTCACATGGGCCCCAAAGAGACACTCAAAAAAAGTATAAAGCAATGCCAGAATGAAATGTCGCCATTGGTCGCTTGCTGTCGCGATTGGTCGACGCTTGCTGTCGCCATTGATCGACGCTTTCTGTTGCCACTGATCGCTTGCTGTCGCCATTGGTCGAAGCTTGCTGTCGCCATTGATCGACGCTTTCTGTTGCTATTGGTCGCCATTAGTCGACGCTTGCCTTCGCCATTGGTCAACGCTTGCCGTCGCCATTGGTCGACGCTTGCCGCCGCCACTGGTCGACGCTTGCTGTCGCTTATGGTCGTACGCTTGCTATCGACAGCTTGGGGTTGGCGCTGTCGACAGCAAATAGCTGCTCGTGTGTGAGGCGCCTTAGGTTTTAGCTTAAGCTTTCGACTTGTTTAATATTAACGTTGTTAATTTTCAGATATCCTCTTCCCAGTGTTAGATGTAACTAGACTAGCTGTAAGAAACAAAGATGTTAACGCTCAAATATTCGACACCACGCACGGACCTACGTTCGTCAGATACCTGCTGGCTTTATTAACACCCGGTAAGTTCCAAGACTTCCAAGGTCTTGGGTAATTTGTAAAATATCAGAAACCGACGTCTTTCGAGGTACGGCAAATACTATTTTTACCGACTTCAAAAAAGGAGGTACTACGTTCGATTGTATGTTTTTTTTATGTATGTTCACCGATTTCTCCATTTGTGGACCGATTCTCAAAATTATTTTTTGTTTGGTAGATTTCACTTCAGAGGTGGTCCTATCGAAATCGATCACGCCAAAACCAAAATATAAGCGGTGAAGTCGGTTTTTTAAGCTTTCCTTACGTTTAAATGATATGAAAGTAATTTTAAAAATACTTATATTATTTATCTGTTAAGTCTATAGTGTCAAGTGTCAACTGTTGCATCAACTGGTTGACGTGCTTATTACCAGGCGCGGTGATGCCGTTCTTTGCGAAACAGTGTATATAAATATAGATTGTAAAGAATACATAATTTTAATTATTATGTAAAAATACCATTCTGAAGGATAATCAGGGTCCGAGAACTTCTGGTATTTTACAAATAAAATCTTTGACAACTGACGCTTGCTGTTTATTATTTTGCAGACAACCTCCCGGCGAATCAGATGCTATCACTGCGAGTGCTTGTGAACGCATTCTGTGACCTCCCGGGGGAGATGCTGGTTATAGCAGCTCGGGACTCCATCGCGCACTCCATCATATGTCTCACTCAGCTCTCCAACAACGCGCAGGTACCGAGTTACATGTCTCATTCAGCTCGCGAACAACGCGCAGGTAACGAGTTAGTTACATGTCTCATTCAGCTCGCGATCAACGCGCAGATACCGAGTTACATGTCTCATTCAGCTCGCGAACAACGCGCAGGTACCGAGTTACATGTCTCATTCATCTCGCGAACAGCGGAGGTACCGAGTTACATGTCTCATTCAGTTCGCGATCAACGCGCAGATACCGAGTTACATGTCTCATTCAGCTCGCAAACAACGCGCAGGTAACGAGTTAGTTACATGTCTCATTCAGCTCGCGATCAACGCGTAGATACCGAGTTACATGTCTCATTCAGCTCGCGAACAACGCGCAGGTATCGAGTTACATGTCTCATTCAGCTCGCGAATAACGCGCAGATACAGAGTTACATGTCTCATTCAGCTCGCGAACAACGCGCAGGTACCGAGTTACATATTACATGTCTCATTCAGCTCGCGAACAACGCGCAGAAATACAAATGTTTCACTCAGCTGAACTCGAATATACACCACAAAGATACTTCGGAGAAAAAAAAACGCGGACAACAAGTTCCACGCTTTGAGCGAACAGTTTCGACGATCTAGTTGGCGCAGTAGGCAAGTCTCTGCTCTGCGGCGTGGGACTTGTGTTCGATTCCCGGCAAAAGCACATATCTTTCTCATGGGACTTTTTGTGATACTGGTTCTGGGTGCGTTTGTGTGGTTTCAGCACCCACGATTTAAGTCTAAACTTGATATAGGGCTGTAAGTGTGCACGCTTGAAAAAATAATGAGGTGTGACTGTATCTAAATTTGGTGGTATTGTTACAGATAGCGGCGACATCACTCCTCTTGAACCTGTCGGTAGCGCTCGCAGCGCAGCCCGATAGCGCCGAGCTGGCTGAGTGCCTCATACTACTGCTCAACAGGATCACGGACAATGAAGCTTACTTCCGGTAACTATCCTTAATTTACATGAACTACACAAATTTTATAAAGAGGTCAAGTTTGTTTGTTTGTAATCTCAGAAACTACTGATCCGATTCAGAAAAATTTTGCGCCCACAATAATTAATAAAACATAAACACTTTTACTCTAACAGCCCCACACTAAGTTCGATGACTTGTGTCGTGGGTGCCGGAAACATTCACATCACATACACAATCACAACCAGAACCAGGAACACAAATTTTCCATGGGGAGAAAACTTGTGTTCCCGCTGGGAATCGAACCCGATACCCCTGCTTAGAAGGCGAACGCCATCCGACTAAGCCAATGAGCAGTTCGAATATCTAGACTATCTCTAGTGTCAAAGGTTATGTTTTATTGCGGTGCAATTTAGTTTTCACTACGAAATTACAATATTAGTAAAACAAGTCATAGAAAATTAACTAATTGAAGGCTTTTTTTCAATGCCAGATAGTGGGCATTTGGCCGCTATCTCACCTGATGAAAGTGATGATACGGCCGAAGATGTAGCATGCTTACCTAGAATATGCCTATCACTCTAAGCCTTGAAGACTCCCACATTATACTGTTCGGGTTTTACATACCTAAGTAGATACTATCTGATATAAAATTTGTTCCTTTGTAAAATTGTATGCAACATCAGTCACTCCACAATACAATATAATTTTAGCTCCGTCGCGATGACCCGCGCGAGCATTTTTGTATGGAACCGTTCGGGCGTCCGCTTAGCGCAGTTTTGACCCTAAGGCTGCGCGATACAGGACGCATTTGGTTCGAACAGATGACATGCGGGGACGCGCCACTTTATCCCTACGCTACCCGTTCAAGCCAGATGCGTCTTGTGTGACGAAGCCTAATTATTTATACTACGCATTAAAATATTTTAATAATTTTAGAAGCATCCAACAGTGTCGCCATTATGCTACAAATTAATTGAAATAGGCGTTACTTTTTATCAACATCATCATCGAAAATACCTACTTTGGAACAACTTAGTCGGCGACCCAGAGCCATCCTACGCTACATAAAAGAGTTGGTCTGGTTTGGGTAGTTGCCTTCAGAAGGAAGTGCACATACATCGCAAGCAAGACGTCAGTGCAGGCCATATCACCCCTACTAGTTGTTAGGCTTCAAGCGAGATGCACGCCGCGAAAGTTAGTGTTATAGGGTGCGATCGTAAGTATTAGTATCGTGGGAACTCCGCCGAAGCCTCAGCTCTCGCCGAACCCTGTTCGACAGTGTTTCGCCTCTACACGAGGCATCCTCAGGATCTGTTAACTCGCCGAACGCTAGAACGAGCTCGTTCTAGCGTTAACGAGTCTTTGTTGTTCTGCTACAACCTTACAAAGTTGAACCTCAAAAGTTAATATTTCCATTTTCAGGGGCCTAGTAGCGCTCGGAACTCTTCTCGCCGAATCTCCGAGCAAACTGCAAATACAAACTAAAATAGTCACAAACCCACAACTCAATAGCCGGCTGAAGAAGGACAGTACTGGCGCCCACTCTGACGCCAACCTTAAGAAGATATCCGTGTGCTCTCAACAGATTATGAGGCTATTATAGAAATAAACCAATAAATACTCCATGATATAAGTTAAGGCTGTTTCATTCATGCTGATTGTTGTTTGGTACATTTTGGCCTTCAATAATGTTTGCGAATCATCATAACTTCTACGTTTATCATTTGTACAGCATAGGAGTGCAACTCATTGCCTGTGTCTTTGTTCCCCGAACAGTACAATCTGGGTGTCTTCAAGTCTAGAGTGAATAGGTATCTATGCAACCATGCATCTCTACTTTCCATCAGGTGAGGTAGTGGTCAAATGCAAGCCTATCTATCATAAAACAAATTCATTCATACTCGCATCTCTAGTAAGTTCAGAGATTTGATATCGTGGATGCCGAAAACATTAATGACACACAGAACCACATCTAGAATCAGAAGCTAAAATGTTCTTGGGAAGGAAAATTGTGCTCCTGCCAGGAATCGAACCCAGGACACGGCGCAGAGCGCAGAGATATGCCTACTGCGCCAATTGATAAACCATTTTGGAGTCTTTGTAAGAGTCGGTTGCTATGAAAAGAACAAATTCACTGAATATTTATGATAACAAGTTGTATTCCACAGCTTCCAGATTCACGACGATGAATATAACTCCTCACTTCCTCTCCGAACATCATCCGCTCCCCCTTTCACATACTTAAGTGTCTAAATGGACTATGCCGAATTTACGCGAACGAACTTCGGCGTGATTGCGCATGCAATGCTATTTCGATTAGTTGCAACACATTTGCCGAAATTACGTTACGTTTTGGCGTACAACCGAACTTCGGTCGGGTGTAAGTTCGGCGGGAACGTATTCTTCTATAGCATCAGACGCTATTACTGTAAAATGATCCATTGTTTAGACAACACTAAACGACACCACGACAACGCTCGGCACACTGAATTCAGACAAAGCCGAATTTCAGTTGCGTAATTTCCGCACTTACGGTCTGTCATATCAGCCGAATACGTCGGAACGTAAAATCAGCCGCGGTCTTCGGTCGCGGTTCTTCGGCAGTCTGTTCAGACACTAACGTAAAAAAAACGGCCTTATAATAAAAACAGCTAAAATACCAACACTTGAGTTAAAAAATAAAATAGATTTAATGTTACAAGTTTTTCACATAACTGTTACATTTGCTTGCAATTTGCGAATGGAATAATGATTTCACTGCAGCAATTATACGATAAATTGTATAAAATTATTAAAATAAAATCTTTTATATTATACGTAACCTATAAAATACTTTACAACTAACTCAGATTGGAGTCGTACAATAACAAAACCAGCTACAGGCATGTTTTAGACTAAATGGAGTTTTGAAGGCACTATTAAGAATAATTTCTTACCATGAAAAAGAAATAAATGTCACTAAATGACGAAATAGTGAAATTTTGTACAAAATTCAAATATCAAACGAAAGCCCATCGGTTCATCCCAGGATGTATGGTCAAAATGACAATAATGTAAAAAAAGTAAGAAATACTTTTTAAATTGATGTGTTTCCCGATAAATATAATCCGGGAGTCTAAATCATGAGTGAACGGTCCATCGTCGATCGCATCGTCATTTACCATCAGGTGAGATAGTGGTCAAATGTATGCTTATTATATATTTTTAACCGAGTTCAAAAAAGTATGTATTTTTTTATGTATGTTCACCGATTTCTTATTTCATTAGTGGACCGATTCTCAAAATTATTTTTTGCTTGGTAGATTAGAGGTGGTCCCATATAAATTTTATGGAAATCGATCAAGCCAAAACCAAAACATAAGCGGTGAAGTCGGTTGTTTAAAGCTTTGCTTACGTTTAAATCATTGGCATTACAAAACATGATTGTTCTGTCACAGTTCATATTTATGGTATATGCTGCGATCTACTGTGTTGAGGCGTAAGCTGTTTTCATTCAAAAAACATTTATGTCATATTTATTAAATGCTCATAGCTGGTTTTGATTTATAACTCGATTAAAATAAGACACATATAGGTAACATATCAGAATGGTATGTAAACAATATTTATTTACATGTTATATACAGACTTAGGTCTTAAAACAAGCTGATAAGGGCCGGTACTGTATAGTTGATCACTGTCGGGTGTCAGTTACAGAACCGCACTTTTCTGTAGCCCTGTCCCTTTCTGTTGTTCAGTAATATCGTGCACTAGAGCAGGAAAGCTTGTAACTCTTAAAATCTTCAATACGTTACTTATAACTCTTGCAATTTGTCTCTATCTAACACGCGGCTTTGATGTATCGTTAATTTCGAGTTGGGACTACGTTTCCAGAAAAGTATTGAGATCCGAAAAAATGCTGTTCTGTGCAGACATGCAGGACAACCCTTCTTCTTCATTTATTTCTCACAATTTAACAATACACCGAAGTATTATTTCGAATAAGATAATTATGGATACATGTGTAAATTTTAATCATGGGAGACATTAATTTCGAGCGATTTTTAGGCACTGCGAAGTGAAGATCTATACAATTGAAAAATGTTTAGAAACCTCTTTGTTTAAATTAGAAATTATAGCTAGGGTTTGTTAGCAATAGCGCAGAAACGTCCAATATTTACGATAAATAAGTTACTTGTAACTTTTTTAAAGATAAGCTTTTAGAAATCCGCCATATTGGATTTAAAGTGACGTCACTTTATTTTTCGAGTTATTCTCAGCAAGCCCTTTCATTTGATACCCTTATTGTAGGACTGCATTAAAAATCACTTGTCCTCCATATTGTGTGTTCCGCCATGTTGGACTTAGAATGACGTACACAGCTAACCATGCATTGTCATCCAAACTAAACGTGAATACAAATTTTCAACTCAATCGGTTAAAGATATCAGCTTCAAAATTGAGTTCCAAGATTCCACCCGAACAAACAAACATACATACAGTGCAAGCGAAATAAAAGCTTGTAACAAGTGAACTGCGTCAGTGCGGAAATGTACTACCCTCAAATTTATAGGTAAATATTACCCTAGTTTAATTACAATGCGAAAATGTTTATAATAATCTAATATATTATCAATCTATATATATGTATATAAAGATTTCCAAGATAATATCATCGCTTGTCTGAGATAAACATGCAGAAAAAAATAAGGAATTTTGTGTATTCAACACAAAATTCCTTATTTTTTTCTTGAAGTAGAAGAAACTTCAACGAGTCAAACTAAAATGATCTAATCACATTAACAATTGTGTACACATATTTTGAGACTGAACATGATAGGCGATGAAGCATTATTTTGACATCTGTCAAGAGACAAAATAACATACAATACGACCCATAGATCAACGTTACTTCTTTTTCTTAAGCTCTTCAAACCTGCGGTTGAGGTCATCGAAGTCGATCTCATCGGGCGCGTTGGCATTTCCCAGCGTGCCCGCGTTGTTAGCGTTGTTGGCGTTGCTTGTGTTGCTGTTGGGTACCGAGGGTAGTATGAGGTCGGAGGGGACGGAGGGTAGGTCGGGTAGTTCAGGGAAGTGGTTGGTTCTCGCGCGCGGCTGGGGAGTCGGACCGGGGGCCGGGCCCGGGCCTCGCTGTGGAAATAACTAAAGGTTAGAACATAGTTCACCAAGCCATTCTATCATAGGACAAGTAAACTGCTAAGCGACACCGGTATATGGTAAACACATTTTTTTATAAACGCTTTCACACTCACAGCTCCATACTAAATACGATTACTTGTGTCGAGGGTGCGGGAAACATTCACATCACACAACCAGAACCAAAAACACAAATATTCTTTGGGAAACATTGTGCGAACCGCAAAGAAATGGAGCTCCTTGTCGAGGTTGTATTTCCTAATAACTACAATATGGGAATCTTCAAGAAGCGATGACTATGTATCTTCTAGGCAAGCGTGGTCCATTGCCGACCGCATCGTCGCTTACTTGGTGACCAAACATTTCCCTGTTCTAAATAAATAAAAAGCGCTTTCACACTCACAGGCCCAAACAAAGTTATAATACGTTTGTAGTGGTTGCCAGAACCGTTCACATGACACAAGTCACACTCACGTCACATCACACAAATTGACATTGATTTTGTTGCTAGCAAGGAAGCCATCGTGACAAAAGATTTAGGGTCTATTATAGACTATCTATGTACACAAATTCATTACAATTCCTATAGTAATTTTAGAGATACCATGCATCAAACATGCTCACACACATTCTCAGTCATTTTATCAGTTAAAAAAGCTTTTCGGATTTTTTTACGTTGCTGGTAAATATTATCACATTTAAATATGAATATAATATGAAATTAAGTATAATATTACATAAAAGTATTAAATATCAAAAGCAGCAACAACTGTATCTTTCTTAGTTCGACAAGATATTTTTATATTATTTTTAAAGCGATAAAAGATAGTAAAACAAATGTACCAAAAAAAACATACACACTTGAGTAAATTTCTAAGTGAAACCTATAAATCAAAGACTACTGAAATAAATGTCTATAACAGGCATTTACTTTAAGTTAAAATCAAACAATGATATTACATGCAGCATGAGATAGCAACACTCTAAAATGCGATAAATAAAACTAAAATTACCAAATCATGATGAATGCTGTCGTAAGCAGGTGGTAAATTGCTCATTTCCTCCTGCGAACGAAATAAATGGAATCAAGCTAGGTGCAGCAAATAAGCTTCGACCAAAATAAAACGAATAGAAGGACCTTACCCGTACAACTTTCTCTTACAACGATTCAAAAATTAACACAGCACGGCACAGGTCGTAGTACGTCTGACACATATGATTATGCTATCCAAATAACTCTCATGTTCTCACGTATATGTTATATTCACTACCTCTGTGCCTGGGTTCGATTCCCGGCGGGAACATAAGTGTTCTCCTCTAAGAAAACTTGTGTGTCTGTTTCTGGTTGTGATGTGTGTGTGATTTAAATGTTTCCGGCACCCATGATACAAATAATCGATCTTAGTGTGGGGTTGTGAGTGTGAAAGCGTTTGTGGTTATCACTTTTTCTAGGACAACATAAAATACAAACATGGTATGGATATATAAGTTAGCTTTTAATAAATGTACAACTGGAGATTCATAGTTGTCACATTAGGATACCCTGTGTTGTGGGAAACTAGTCTCTTCCATTTTGTGTTCATATACACTGGAATATCATATTTTGAAGCCAAGCTTTAATTTTTGTCTCAATATGTCGAAAAGAGAAAAGAAACAGCTACATGGTTGAATGTACCGTTCATTAAGTTATGATACTCTGTGACAAGTTTGTAGTTACTTAGCATGAATGCAGCTGTGTGGGAGAGTGTTTTTGTGAGTGCGCCCCATGCATTAGCGAACATATACTTTAATTCTAAATTTTCATTTGTCGGAGAACAAAAAAACAAAATAAACAAACGCAGTCGCACTCACAGCCTAAGTTTAAATACTTGTATCGTGGGAGCCGGAAACATTCACATGGCACACACATTACACCCAGAACCAGAAGCACAAATATCCCTTGGGAAGGAATTTGTGCTCCTACCGGGAATCGAACCCAGGACCCACGGCGCAGGTAGTGAATATAGCAAATACGTGAGAACAAGAGAATTGTTTGGATAGCATAAACATAAGTGTCAGATGTCCTACGGCCTGAGAGTCAAGAGACTGACAGAGACGAATTGAGAGCCGGCGCTCATTTCATACACTACAAAAATCATCGACCCATATGTTTTATTTTGGTCAAAGTGTAAATGTGATAATTAAGGTAAACCGTGCTGAAATAACATCACTACACACACATACACAAACAGGTTAGTTGACTGATATTTTAAATGCTGACCATAAATAGATTCGATCAGCGACAGCAAAATTAAAATCAGTTTAATAAGCTTTTTAAACGGACAGAGCTTCTCGTCTCAATCCCCATCAAAAACTGTTTAAATTTATTGAAAACTACTTTTTTTATTTAATACTAGCTGCGCCTCGTGGTTTTAACCGAGTAAGTCCCGTACCCATTGGTATTCCCGGATAAAAAGTGTGCCTATGTGTTATGTTATTTAGGGTGTCAGCTATCTCCATACCAAATTTCATCAAATTTGGTCCAGATGTCTGAGCGTGACGAAGTAACATACATACAAATACACTCACAAACTTTCGCCTTTATAATATTTAGTGTGATACAAACTTTTGACCACTATCTCACATGTTGTCAAGCGACGATGTGGTTGACGATGGAGCAAGCTTGCCTTGAAGATTAATTTAAAATTGTAGTACGGGTAATTGTTCTTTAGAAACTATCACCACAATTTTGAGAAGACACTGACTTTTAAATACAGTTTTAAACTAACGCAAAAGGCAAGGCAATCACTACAAGCAGTATCACAATTGTTTTTCAATAAACACACTTGAATTAGTCAACATAAATTAACTAAGTACTACGTATAATAATCTAATAATTATTAGCGGTTTATTTCGTTATATTCTTTAGAAAGCCTTACGTTTTTTTTGTTTAGGGGGTGATACCAAGATGTCTCCTCAAACGACTTTGTAACCGTTTTACTCCGCGTTCATAACAAAACCGGGTAAATAAAAATAATCATCGGAATCTTTGCTATATTTAATGATGCCTTTTTCTTAGAATATTCATAAAGTAGAATATGAAGTAAAAAAAAAACAAAACTCATACAAATAACATCAATTTGTATTTATGTAGGTAACCATTTTGTTCCGCCATTTTATATCAAAACACTGAGAAAGTTATTTCGTATACGTACATTTACTGAACGAATGATTTCTTCAGCTTGTTTTATTTTTTGTGGCGAGTTTTCGCGAAATTTTAATAAAACCGTAATCAAAGTTTGCCATTTGTGCAAAATTATAAGGTGGATAATTGCCTATGGTTAAAGAAGGTGCTCACAATTACGTTATATCTGGCTCTTAATGGAACATCAGTCAACCACCCTATAAATATAGATTACATATATGCTTGGATAATAAAAAAACATAAACGCTTTCACACTCATAGCCCCTCACACTAAGCTCGATGACTTCTGTCGTGGGTGCCGGAAACATTCACATCACGCACAATCACACCTAGAACCAGAAACACAAATTTCCCTTGGGGAGAAAACTTGCCACCGGGAATCGAACCCAACACCCGCTGCTTATAATGCGCACCCAACTAAGCCAACGGGCAGTTCAATAATAATACACATATTCAATTTACTTAAGTTTTTATAAGTTGGTGAATTTTAAAGAACACTAATTTTTAGTTTTGCATAACAACCGGGTGAAAAGCATGCTATTACAGATAAAGTAAAGATATGAATACGCTACGATCGCCATACTGACAGGAAGTCGTTCTTGACATCCAATACTTATTTGTGCTCCTATTTCTCTGGCGAATCGCTTTCAGAACCCTTCAATACAATTCTAAGTGCTTTTCAAATTCAATTTAACGCGGTTATCTGATTGTGTTAGCTATGATATTGCTAGCTATGGCCCATCTTAGCACAAACGTGCGACTACACAATACGGATGCATGAATAAAAAAAAATCTAATACGTCGGTCAGTTATATTGAATGTTATATTGATAGTTATATGAAACACGGATTTTTCTTCTAAATTTCAATTTCAACTAAACAAAAAATTACTAGGATAAAGTGCGTCAAAGTTCGGGAGTGAGAGCTGGCGACGCGTTGAAATTCCGCGTCACGTCTCACCTCAGTACACTTTTTACTGAGGCGTGACGTCACATAAGAACAATACGTGTTCAATATGTTTTGGTCACCTAACTGACTGATGAATTAGAATATTTCAGGCATCAAGCATTAGCACGCTCTTTAATACAATTAGTCGCACATTCATTGTTCAAGATAGCGTCCGCGCCATTTTTACTATGATCATATTTTTAAAGTGAAAACTTCTTTAGCGGCGTTGTGCACTTTTTTGGGATGGGTAAAAAATGTTAAACTTGCGTCAGAACACGTGACCTGATCGAAAATTCGTAAGCTACGACTTACGAATTTTCGATGAGTAGACCGCGCGCGGCGTAGGAGAGGAAGTAATATCCCTCTCTCTTTCTACCGCTCGGGCTCGCTTCTGTGCAAAGTGCAACCCGTTGTTTTTTTTTTCTATTAAATTAGGCTTAGTTTCAACGTCGGTCTGAAAGAGATAGCCTTTTCTAATTATCAATAAATATAGCGATGAAATCAGCAATAACACTACAAACATTGCAATACCAGTATATTGTAATCATGTTACAAATATGAACTAGTTCTGGTTACCTGTAAGAAGCTGTTGCTCAAGTTCTTGGAATCGACCCCGGGTGGCAAGTTGTAGTTGGGGGGATTGCTCGGCCCGCCGTAGTGTGGCAATGGTGGGGTGGCGATGAAGCCGCCAGCTTTACCGCCCGATGGAATCTAAATAGTGGAGAAAAATAAGTGACGTTCCATCTTTCGAATTCAAGTTCTTTCATATAACGAATTCCAGTACTTCCATAGATAATCATAATCATAAATAATTTGGACTCGATATATGCCACAATACTGCACAAGTACTTTCATAAAAAAAATGCAAGTTTTTTCACCTGACAAATCCAAGTTTGCAGCATTAATTGATAAGAGTGGAAGCATACCACCACATAGTTCCACTTGTTCTTGGCGATTTTTTTTATGAAAAATATACTTTCAAGTATAAAATCTGCAACTAAACAGTGTTCCGGCAACGATCCTTTCCAACAGGTGATATAGTAGTCAAACGCTAGCCGATATAAAAAACATATTTTAGGTAAATTATTACTTAACATTTGTGTATCGTCTTAAGTAGAAGAATATATTGTTTATTCTATAATAATATAGTAATTGAAAGGTAAAGACATCGCTTTTTTTTAAACCTTTTCAATTGCAACTTAGCTACTAGGCTGTTACCGACTAACTGACATGTCTCATTTCGAGCATACACATTCACAAACATTCTATTTTATAATATAATTATGTTATAATATAATGTACTATAATTATTATGAATCGTTGCTGTTGATTTTCTGAATGTCTTTTTTAAACGCTTTCACACTCACGGCCCCACACTAAGATCAATGATGTGAATCGTAGATGCCGGAAACATTCACATCACACACATAGACACCAGAACAAGAGACACAAATCCACTTGGCGAAAAACTTGTGTTCCCGCCGGGAATCGAACCCGATGTCCCAATGCTGAAGGTGGACTCGCCTAAGCTATCTGGCAAATTAAGCTGGCTGATTCAATTATAACATAAACTAAAAAACTAAAGTTAAATTATACATTATACATACATTGGGGTAGTTAAAAGGCTGTACTGAAGGTGGCAGATTTGGTAGTGGGGGTGGGTATCCAATAAACCCGGGCGGGTTGGGAGGTCCGTTGATATCTATCAGCATGGCATCTCGAGCTGGAAACAATCATTTTGTGAAGATCAGATTTTTTAATTTCTATATTAAATCTAGAAAAAATAGTATAAAAATCTTGTTATAAACATACAAACATAACGAGATAGACAAATTTCCCCTAGAAAAAAGTTACGCATCCTTAGCATAGAATGCAGACACGTAACCAACAAGACCAGCAGGTAGTTCCACAAGCAGTATTTCTTACTTTCAGATTCAAGGTATTTCTAAATGTCTCCTTTAATACGTAGCTTTGTAACTTATTTACTAGGCATTCATAACAAAACCTGATAAATTAAAATATTCATCGGCACCTGCGTGATATGAGAAAAACCCCTTTTTCCTTAAATAATCATAGAACCATACACATCTTCCATGATATTATGGCGGATGTGTATGGTCACGTCTATTGAAGGTGTATTTTTCATAAATAACCGCAGTACCAATTACAAGTAGAGCTATGTGGAACGATGCGCAGGGTATGCCTACATTCTTATTAATTAATGTTGCATCTCATACCCACGGTTTCTATTTTTCGAGATTTAAAAGAAGGGATGATAGTACTTGGATTCGTTAAATGATAATTACTTGGATTCGTTAGATGAAAGAACTTGTGATTCGTTAGATGAAAGAATTTGCGATTCGTTAGATAAAAGAACTTGGAATGGTTAGATGAAAGAAGTTGGATTGGTTAGGTGAAAGCACTTGGATTTGTTGTGAAAGAACTTATATAAGTTATGCAATATCCACATACACATATATGTGCAAAAGCGTAAGGTCACCTCACCCATTGGTTGTTTTTGAGTTATTAAAAATGGTACACATATTGTATCTGCTCCTTAATAATAGAGTGACTAACCTTCATCTTCCCTCATAACTGCTTCATCAGGTGTATACTCCACATTGTAGTTCTTAGCAATCTCTATCAGGTATTTCTCTACGAGAATCTTTGGTGGGCTCTGTACGGACATCTTGTGCTTCAGTTTATCACTAATTGTGTTTACATTTTCGTTTCTGCACATATCCGCATACATTTTACCGTATTTCGCCGTCAACAAGTCTGAGATTACTTTCAATTCCTAGAAAGAATAATAATTAAAAGGTTCATTAATCTCAAGCTGATTGTTATGTATTATTATTATTCTTTATACACTATCAGCTTTAAGTTGATATATGCATATCACTTCTTTTGTGCACATGTTTATCAAGTCTATTTTTAAATGAGTTGACTGAGGGAGCACTAATCACTGTCTTTACTTTAACTACTACTACTACTACTAGGACTTTGATAATTTTTTATAATGAGGTTGGTGGTGTAAAAACATAATAATAGACATAAATACAACTTACATATACATTAATACATACACATATGTAAACTTACATATAAAATATTTTACAAAAACTTAAATTTAAGTATTACACACAATAGCCAACTAATAATTAAATTGGATGTCAGTTTATCGTTAGTTAGTGAGTGCAGATAAAACATTTTAACTATTTTTAACCTTAGTTTGAAAGACAGCTAAAGAATTAGCTTGCCTGATTGTAACAGGAAGACTATTCCATAAACACACTGGCTCTACAGAAAAAATGCATCGTAAAAAACAATGGTTTTTTGGACAGGCTTCTTCAATCTGAGATTTTCTGAAGATCAGAGGCTAAGAGAGTGAGTGCAATGAAGATAGTCAAAACGTTCATTGAGTTAAAGAGAAGAGAAAGGATTGTGGAGGATATTATGTAGAAGAGAAAGAATATGAGAATTGGCAGCCACTTAAGTTATGTATGAAAATTTGAAATGTGGTCATATTTTCAAAGACCGAAAATAAACTTAACGTGATATTGTTTAATAGCATTAAGCTAAATGCATATACACTGTTTTGTATATAACTATTAAATAAATAAAATAAATGCTTCTCAGTCTTCAACATTACCACTTCAGCATAAAGAATAAGAAATTTGTACCTGTACGTCTGTGTGCATCCTGGGAGCAACCCATATGAGACTAGAGATGGCTTCTCCGAGTCCTTCATCTAACTCTTTCATCTGCGTCACGAGCCCAAATCGAGCAATGATCAAGTCACAGTACATCTCTACAATCTCCATTGCTTCCACCATGTAATCCTCTCTAGAAATTGAATCAAGAAATATAGATAGTTAGATAACGCTTTGTTGTAACACCTTACATAAATCACTTACATCTATTTTAAAAAACTTAAATTAAAGTGTACAATCGGCAGTTTTTTTGCTAAAAGCGATCTCATCCAGACAACCTTTGGATGGAGAAGATTTTTAACAATTCCGTGAAACGGCGGTGTAAATACAAGTTTAAGAGAAAATAAAAACAGTAAAATACATACATTGTACATTCTTAAACAAAATGAATTCTATAAATAATAAATAAATTTGAACCTACAACATAAACACTTTCACACTCACACCGCCACACTAAGTTTGATGACTTAAACAAAGATAAAATTATAAAGCTGCAGCTACTGGCTGGTTGGATAAAATTATGTAAATAGTATATACCCTCGAATATGAAATATATATGGTAATTTTACCCCACTGTTTAACTCAAAGGAGTGTTATGTGTTTATCAGCCTATATTTATGTATGTTTGTTCCTTTGGTGCTCTAGAGACCAAATGCTTGGGCCAATTTAGATGATTCTTACATCAATTTAATTTTGCGAGTGTCAATGAACACCTGACAGTAATCAAAATTGAATTTTGTGACATCCAAACAAAGTAAAAAAATAGTCGCCAAACTGTTGTTCCATTAAATGAGTATTCAAAAATCAATTTGAAGTTATTTTTTAAGGATTCAAAGTCGCTTACCATACCCACTAAAGTTTTTTAACACTTTTAATAAAGCTGTAATAAAGTGCTTATAAAATCGTACATTAATCAGAATAAAATGTGGTCTATGCTCATAAATGGATTACATGAATGTGAGCTATCTCCGTTCATTAAAATATATCTAAGCAGGTAAGACATAAAAATAATTAAATGCAAGCAAAGCTTTGAAAAACCGACTTCACTGCATTAGTTATCTTCGGAACTTTGATCAGATTAGAAGTACTAAACACGCATTATTGACGATATTTCAAGAACTACTGGTCAGCTCTTGATATTTCAATGGGAACACATGAAAAGCACCAACTTTCTAATAAAAAATAATCATCAAAATCAGCTCACGACGAAAGAAGTTATGAGGTAACTTTTGAAGTCGGTTAAAAAGAGAACATCGTCAAAGTAGTCCACAGAATACGCATTTTTGACGATATTTCAAGAACTACTGAACCGATCTTGATCAAATTTAAATGGGTACGATCTTGATAAAAAAAAAATTCAAAATCAGTTCACATCAAAAAAAGATAAGAAACACACGTAAAAAAAAATATACAGTCGACTTGAGTACCTCCTCCTTTTTTGGGAAGTTGGTAAAAAAAGTAGGAAACAGGCAGCAAGTGTGCGTAGATGGGGTAGGGGTGCAATTATAAGCAATAATATTTTACTATAGCCTGTAATTTGTATATGCAATTCCTCAGTATCTGATGATTATTGATCTTCATGCCTACAATAATACCTCTGACTCTTTATTGTAATAGATAGGATGAATCATCTTTAATGATGAAATCCCTTAGCAAACATATCAAATGAGACTGATTACCAAGGTCAATACATGATCGTATTAGTTTTCCTAGTTTGTCTAACCAAACTACTGACCTGATAATGTGCTCCACGCGAATTTTCGCCCTTTCACTTTTACCAGAAGCAATGTATTCGGCGATTTCTTTACGAGCCTTCTGAGCTAATTCTGTTTTCTTCTTCTCCAGAAGTTTTAGCCGATTTATCGCCAATCGGAGATGAGTTTTGAGCTTAGTGTAGTTTGGGTTGGTAGAAAACATTTTAAATTATATGTAACAATAACTATTAAGCACCAGAGCACAATTACACGATATAATTATATTGTTGTTAAAATAATAACTTGATAAAATGAATCATCGCCAATAGCCAAACAACGTCAAATGACGACTGAATTCAACTTGCCAAATGTCAATTGACTGACATTGACATGCATGACATTTGGTCAAGGATTTTGCAACAAGCCGTATCTGTGACTTGTGACTAGGACTTATAATATGAAGTACACTTGAAATATTATATTATCACTTGACACTGGCTAAATGCATAAGATTGCGAAGCCATAACTAAGAAGAAGAAGAAGAAGTATATAATGTGTCTTATATATTTTTTTATGATTGATAGGCAAGCATTTTACCACCATCTCACTTGATGGAAAGCGGTGATGCAGCCCGTTGCCTCAGTTGGGTGAGCGTTCGCTCACCTTACTGAGCCAACGGGAAGTTAAATTATTAATTTAAACGCATTCACACTCACAGCCCCACACTAAATTCAGATACTTGTGTCGTGGTTGCTGAAAACATTTACATATCACACACACAATTACACCCAGAACCAGAAGCACAAATGTTCTATGGGAAGGAAAAGCGTGCTCCTGCCGGGAATCGAATCCAGGACCCACGGCGCAGAATTTATTGTCTGTTCGGTGTTTATAGACTACATTTTTTTCTTTTAATATTGACTTTGCAATCTTTGGGCATTGTAGCATACTACGATTGTAGTATCAAGTAATAATTGATCGAACGAAGCGAGATCTCTAAGTTGACTTGGGTCGTTCAGCCCTTTGTCCGTCCGTCTGTCAGAGGCATCTAGCGATTCTAGCGTATAAACCATACAAGCGAATGACTTCAAATTCTCATAGAATATGTAAAATTAACATACCTACAGAAATTACATTTAAAATTATAAAAATTAAAATATTAAGAGGGCTTCCCAAGTGGGGAGCAAAACATTATTTTAACTACCCCTGGGAGTATCGTTGAAAGGGGCTTGAAAAGTAGAGTCCGAAACCGGTCTTAAAAAAACCTATGTTGGAAAATAACGATTTCGTAGGCCACCAAAGTTACTGTTTTCTGTTTTTAGACCTATTTTGTCCCGTGGTCTATCTCAAAAAGGGCTTCACACTGCACTCTGAAACTTACGTATAATATCCGTTATATCCTTGTCTATCCGTTATGTTCTTGAACAACAAATACAGAAATCAAATAATTAAAAATTACATAGAAAAAGTCATTAGCAAGTAACCTCAAGTTTTTCTCTATGAGGCAAAATGAAAGCGCGAGATCTCAGTTCGGCGTAAACGACTAGTTTATTTTAAGTATATTTCACATTAAAAGTCCTAGTCACAAGTCACAGTCAAAGTCAAGTAAAAGAGTCAAGGTCCAGTCAGTCATGTCATGCCCAAGTAAAGTGGTAGAAACTTTACTCTAGTAAAGTTTCTACCAAAAAAAGTGGTAGAAACTTTACTCCAGTATAGTTTCTACCACTTTACTAGGGCATGACTAACATCTATTGTATTTTTGGAGCGAAGGAGAAAATCACTTTTTTCAAATTGGTATGTATCATTTGCCTACACTTATGCACATTTACTATTTTTCACTTTCGCGGCACAACTCTCTAGAATAAAATTAACAATTGAAAAATATCTCAAGTTTCTTATTACGGTTCTTACAAGGAATAAAACAAAAGAATCACATTCTTAATTTTTTTTAATTCACTTCACCCGACTGTGTGTCAATAAAGAAGATAAAGATAACATTTAAATGTACATATCTGACAACAATAACATGATGTTCAAATGCCCAAACAATAAAGTTAGTCATTAAACATTAACTATATATGCTGACGGAATATTTATTCAAATAACATTATCTAGTTAACACAAATATCTGCTTTAAAGTGATGTAATATCAAGCTACCTCTGAAATCGAAGTATTCCTTATTTTACAGGCCGTTTACATTTATTAGTATTTATAAAAAAATAACATAAAAAATATTTAATTTTACATCACTCGACAGCCTGTTATAGAAGTAGGTAAATAGCTATAAATGCAGCTTCACAGAAGTTAATTTCATGTATGATCGGATGAGTTGCGGGGTCGCGGGAGCGGTCACCTCCCGTACAGCGGTGGCCACGCCCGCGACAATGCCCGCCACCTTTCGAGTTAAATGCGTCCTGTGTGACGCAGCTTTAATAACAAATAACACGATGTATCTTCAGAATATCCCGTTATTTGTTAACAGGCAAAAGAACAAAGAGATAGTCTTATACAAAACTGAACGCCGCTTTATGTACAGTTGGTTGTGGGTAAAGTAGGTATACGGTTCATATACCTACCTACATTGTGTGTACTAATTGGTTAACATAGATCGTCACGCGATCAATGACGTAAACGTCGACGAATTTAACTTATTTTTCACGTGAGAGCGACGATCAGCTAAATTAGACGATCTCTAACAATTCACCATTAATAAAGTTAGGCTAAATAGTAATACTATACAATGATAATTGAGTCAATCTGCAAATTTACCCAAACTAGCAAAAAAATTTCCGAAATCCTTCGAAGATTTTTGCATATTTAAAGTCTTTTCAACGCTTTCAAAAGAGCAGACGCGCGTGCCATGTGCTGCTAGTGACGACAAGAAGCTATAAGATCTGCATGTTTTCTGACGCAACTTTTACTTGCATACAATTTTTAGAGGGACAGTGATTCCTTTAGGAACAGTTTGTTTTATTGTACGGTGCAATTTTTTTCGTATGCCGAGTATCATAAAAACTGAAATAAGACAAAAACAACAATGTACAGGCACGTTTACAAGATTCTCGTGGTGCCTAATTATTTAAAATACGCTATAATACATATAATAATACTATTTATGCGTTGAAATACGGAATTTTTCAGAACTATCAGGAACAGCAGTCTGAGTAATTTAGTTGATCGACTCAATTGCTAACAAATAACATCCAACATTTAATAACTGACTTACCGTAACATCTAATAATTATATCAGTATTAAACCATTGTTTTTGGAGTTTCGTATTGAGTTTGGCTACGAAGAGTATACATATTATATAACCACGTTTAGCTGCAAGTATTGTATGAATGTACACTTAAAATATCTAAGTATTTAGGCAGATATTCTTATGAATCTAATTCATTTGTACGAATTTTGCGCCAGTCATTACATTAATACCTTATATAAGTATAATACGTATAAAATTCATTTGTACGAATTTTGCGCCAGTCATTACATTAATACCTTATATAAGTATAATACGTATAAATAATGCTATATTATTTGCGTCTATAGTAATTGAACTATCTGTCTTCAGGCAAAGAGCACAAGAGCACCACCTGGCAAAAGCTGAGCAACTTCTATTGTAGGAAATGAATGTAGGTTACATTTACGTTTCGTTGGTATTATACGAATTAATTCATACAAGATGAACATTACAGTTTCAACAACACTAAATCATGCTAATACACATACAAATATAAAACGTACTGCATAGGTATGTATGAGTAAATATAAACAACATGTTTTAAATATTTTTTTGTTTATGAGAGGAGACAAATATATTGATTGGAGAGATCCAGGATTGGACTGCTAGTGACTATGCACTATGGTAATAAAAAATATTCTTAAATTTAAAATACTTAATTTTAATACTTTTGATATTGCGCACATAAAGTAAAACCTTAATTTGGTAAGAAAATTATTTTTGACATGATAATAAGAAATATAGGTATAGAAAAATATTTTATATATGTTTGACAATAATAATCATAATACGTCAGGTGCAAAAATACACAATAAGATGATGGTCGGAATACTAATACTAATAATAATACTTTTAAATAAAATAATAATACTTTTTATAGGAGGCATAGAAATAGTTATCGGTAAAGAAACTTTAACATTGTCAGGAATAACAAACAATAACTCCTGTTACAAGTACATAATGTTATACCTAATATGATGATGCAATTGGGCGTAATATTACTCATATATATTTTGAGGTATTAACTTATTTATATACTGGTAAATGTGTGCAAGAAGGCTAGCATTTGATCACAGTTTCATCTATTGGCAGGAAATAATAGCTGCCGGTAGGTAGTTACTCTTTGTAATGTCTTGTTTAAATAATTATTATTTAGATCACACAAGTTTGCTCCATACGTCAGATTATCAGCATTAGGTTTATTAACATTTGTACAGGTTACTAGTCATAAATAATCTAAGGATAAGTCATCCATATACTGACAAATACTACCACAATTTTTATAAGTAATTTTAGTGAGTCCCTTTAAAATTACTGGTAAAAAATTGTGGTTAGAGTTGGCGTTGCTTATATACTGTTGTTGCATAAATACTAACTGTAAAATCGGTTACATAATTATGCATGGGCATTACAGGAATGATTAAGTCCCTAACAAGGTCTGGATTCTATTATATGGTGCAAATTAATGATAAGGAACATTATGTTTTGAAACTAGTATCAATGAGTGGCAAACAAACTTTGAACGAAATAACAATATTTTAGCTAAGCTCGTTCATATTAATATTGTCGTAGGCAAACATTTATGTGATAGTTATTGTCACAACAATTGTTTTCAAAAACATCTTTATGTGAATGTCAACAACATAAATTCTATTTACAGAGATCTTTCAACGTAATACTAGTTAAATCCCATTTAACACCAATGACTTTTAACTATAAGAAATATTTTAAGTACATTATAAAAATACGTTACACTCAAAAAAGTAGTCTTAGTATCTAAATTATACACGATTATATCTAAACATTCAGTCATGATCTATATTATTTGAAATGCTAGGTTTCTTATCATTTTTACCAATATCATTTTCATAGTCGTCATGCAAAACTACAGTAGTAGCACTAATACTCGATGGACTCTGCGAATGAGTGAGATTTGTACGATTGCTATCAGCTAGATGTTCCAGTTCATGGCTTTCTAAATTAGGCACACCAGAACATATCGAATTCACACGAGAAACGGACTTCCTCTCTGGGTCCGGTGGAGATTCTTTTGAAGACTTACGACCAAATACAAACAACAATGAACATAGAAAAAATGTTGCATACGTCCAACTAACAGTCATGATTAAGGCTAGGAATGTGCCAATTTGGGAATAAGGAAGGAGATGAGACCTTAAAAGGAATATACCAGCAACGCATGTCGTCAGTGCAGCAGCAGCAGTAGGCCCTGCAGACGCAGATAACGCGTATTTTATTCTAGACGCTTTTGAACCACTTGCGTTTGTGTAGCTTAAGGCATAGTGAAGACTAAAATCCACGGCTAATCCTGCTGAAGTAGATATAGCTACGCTTTCCAGAATATTCAATTTCCAGCCTGTTAACACTAAAATAGCTATAGTGACTGTAGAAGAAAATACCATAGCTGACAATGCGCAAATACTAACAATAAAACTAAGTGTGGCTGGTATAAGGACGACAAAGCCTAAACTAGCAGATAGCAATAATGCTGTCACAGTCCCGCTTGCCAACGTCTTTTGCAGATCGTAAAATTCAAGGTCAGATAAAAACCATCCGAACTGCATGTTCTCTGGAGCAGTTCTTAATTGTTCTTGCGTCCAATTCTCAACATGTGAGTAGAAGCTATGCATTGATTTGTACGACATAGAGTATGGAATAACACTTTCATATTCAACAACAATAGCTGCTACTTTAGGAGGAGAGCTACTCCGAAGAAATTTAGGTCCTGCCACTCCAGGCATAAAAATCTCACGTGGAGTCAGGTACAAAGATTCCATACCTTTTATAATACACAATTCAAAAATTTCTTTTTTGTACGGGAATTTAGAACTTTCACAACAGGGAGTCCTATCAATTTTATCAATATTATCAACACATCTTCGTGTCATAAACATTTTAAAGCTTTCAATAAAACAATTTGGAAGAAGAGGTCCTAAAGTATGTTGAAAGAATGGTTGAGATTTCAGTTTCGTACAAAATTTCAACAACCACATTTGTGAATTAGGATCGGACATGGTAAAATTTTCATCAAAAACTAAATGCCCCATAGAGGCAGGATCCATATGATTTCCATTATCTATTGCTTTTATGCCCCATATCCAACGAAGAGGCATTTTTGAAACAGTGCTAATATCTCTACCAAACCTTTCAAATAAGAATTTATCTCTGTAATTAATATCATATTGCTCAAAAGGATGAAAGGTTTGAAAAAGTTGAAATTGTCTAGAATCAGGCAGTTGCAGTCCAGGATCATAGAAAACTATAACAATACTTCCTATTCCAACAGCGCCTAATACAATAACAAACAGTATATGAAATTTCGTTACACATGTAATGATAAATCTATTAAACACTACTCTAATTTCCTCCCAAAATTCACCAATACTTTTATGTAATACATCAGAAAGTTTTTTAGGACTTGGACACAATTTAACATCTATTATAAATACTGCGACGGGTAAACAACTTATCATTAGGAAGAAATTGACTAGAACAGCTGTGCCCGCAAACACACTGAAACAGTTTATGGCAGGAATGTAACTAACATAGGAAGCAAAAAATGCAACAGCTGTCGTTAAACTAGTAATAAACATTGTTAATACTGAATGCTTCATCGTCTCCACAAGTATTTGAACTAGGATAGTTTCGCCAGCACTGGATATATTTTTAATATCAGCTAGCCCATTCTCTTCGCTGGCAACCACATTATCGCGAATGAGCTGTTTACCAACCATCTTCCACACTTTAACATAGAGGAAAGCATCATCCGCACCAATCCCGATTACAACAACTATCACTAACAAATTCATAAATGGAAAAAAGCTTAAATTAAACACATACACATATAGAAAATATGCTATACCCAATGAGTATGTTATGGCCGTAAACAACAATACAGTAAGAATAAGAGATTTAGTGTATAACCACACACATACAAACACGAAAACTCCACCTAAACCTATTAACCATGTGTCCTGTATCACCCATAGATCAAAGAGGGAGTTTTTAAGCCCAAAATCTATAGCAGGTATTACGAGAGAGTCATACGAAAGGTTTGTACTCTGAAGTTTCATGTAATAAGGTAATACTGTACTACTGCTGGGTAATGGCAGGAAGAGCATAACATTTTTAACAAATGTTTCAGAAGCTTCCGGAGGAGTGAAAGCATCAGAATCTATTAGATAAAATAACATATTATAAACTGCATCGTATTGTGAGCAATATTTTGGCACCTTACATTGGTCTAAGTCACAAGATGACATTAATGTAAAGTTATGAAAGTAGCCCGCACATTTCTTAAGTATGTTAACGGAAGTATCTACATCTTCTCTACTTAATTTTTCACACGAATCCTTGCCAGACATTAAAGCTATGTAATTTGGCACGCTCCAAACAGGACAACAAAGATCTTCAGCATGCGTTGACCTTTGGCACATTTTATAATACTCTGTTTCATCCAATTTCACAAGTACGGATTGATATTGACACATTTTTTGGACATTCTCATAACTCAACAAGGATGTGTTACCTGTGGTTGTAATGACCAGATGGGCATAATCAGATATGGGTGGTCCACATTTCCCAGATGCATAGTTATGTTGGATTGGCACGTCAGGTCTAAGTTCCATCTCTATCAATGTTAGCCATTGCTTTCTAGTATGATTTTTAAGAAATACAACATTTTCATCCTCATATGAAACATTCTTCCCAAATCCCCAGTGCGAGTGGCCATTAGATATGTCATATTCGGAAGTGTTGGACCAGGACTTTTGATAGCCTGTGCTATTGTTAAATTTTTTCTTTTTATGTCCTCTCTTCTTACCATTTTTGTGGCCAGACCTTGGCCTATCAAGCCTCTTCCTGTTGTAATAAGTTTGATTCATTCGGATTTGATCTTCTATTTCTTTTGGATTAACAGCGAGGCTCCGTGAAGGCCTAGTTTCATCAATAAGGTTTTGCCATGCGATAAAGCGATGCGCCAAGGTTGTGCCCCGAGTTTCAAAACCGACAATAGGATCAGAAAACGATGGTAATTCATGGCACACCAAAGGTATCACTGTAAGGATTGTTGAGATAGCACTTACTAGAAACAGAACAAGGTAAGAGTGTCGAACAATAAACCTGGCGTAAGCAGACAACATACTCTCGCCTTAGTTTCACGGCCCGCATAGTTATTTTGCTACGACTCCATATCTTTGTGACGGTGTAATACATGCCCACGTTTTTATGACTGATTAATGAAAATAAACAAATGCTTACATTTTGCTAAACAAACATTGGGAATTTCGAACAAAGTAATTGGAAATTATTTTGGGAGAAGGAACGAATGACTGAATGAAAAACGAAAGAACGTCAATTATAAAAAATGACAGAAACCGGCAACACAAATTAACAAAGATTATTAAATTCTGTTGCAATCGGTTTGCATGAAATCGACAAACCAAAGACAAAAATAGGTAAAGGATGATGCCAGACTAATAAAATAATTTACGTATTATTCTACTTATTTTATTGCTTTTTAGGCTATCGTTTAGTCAAGTGTTTTGAGCTTCGAGGCTACTAGCAATACTTTTTCAATCTATGCAAGAATGTATTTAAGGTTTTTTATTCTGTAACTATGCACAAAAATAAATCTGATTCCACACAGTTTTTCTTCTTAACAATTTTTTACGAGTGGCAACCTTCTTGTTGTCTCTGACATCTTGTGATCACAAGACTTCTTCGTTTTGAGTTTTCTTGTCAAGGCAAAAATTGGGCGAAAAAAGGCCGTCCCTTTCGGGATAAACGGGTAAAACAGCGCCAATTCGTACAACAAATATCTCAAGATGAGATACTTCATAACCTACCTGCTCGCGTTGCTGGTGACGATCGCCATCCCCATTTTCTCTATGTACTACCTGCTGAACGGGAAGGGTGAGCAAATAAGTTTCGGATGGTTCCTCGAGAACACTTCCCCGTATATGTGGGCCACGCTGGGCATCGCATTGGCCGTGTCGCTGTCCGTGGTAGGCGCTGCGATGGGCATCCACACGACCGGAGTAAGCATAGTGGGCGGCGGAGTGAAGGCGCCCAGGATCAAGACCAAGAACTTGATCTCTGTCATCTTCTGCGAGGCCGTCGCTATCTACGGACTCATCACCGCCATCGTGCTGTCGGGTATGCTGGAGAAGTACACAGAGCCGATTACAGAACTTTCAATCAAGCAACAGAACTGGATGGCCGGGTACACTATGTTTGGCGCTGGTCTGGCGGTCGGGCTCGTCAACTTGTTTTGCGGTATTGCTGTTGGCATTGTTGGCTCGGGAGCAGCACTTGCAGATGCAGCCAACGCTGCCCTCTTCGTCAAGATCCTCATCGTTGAGATTTTCGGATCCGCCATCGGTCTATTCGGACTCATTGTCGGCATTTACATGACGTCAAAGGTCAAAATGGGCAACCAGTAACTTATGGAATACAAAAACTTGAATATAAGTGTAAGTATTCATGAAGTTATCGCTTCATTTGGTCCTATGTAACGTTTTCAGTGTATGTATAATTATTAGTCGTAAGTGGTGCTGTATAACATCTGATATTTATTGTGTGATACGAAATTCTGTTGTCTATTTAAAAGCTAGTGTAATAGTTTAAGGAGTTTCTTTTTCCTTTTCCTTTCTTATCTAATTGTTATACCATAGATATTATTTAAATTCTCTATTGTACAGCATTTATGAGCAACTTTTATAAAGTTTAAATAGACTAGTGTGTTTGAAATTATACATATATATTTAAAATATTCTATTGTTTTATTTTCAGTGTACATCGGCACTGGATCGCACCAACTTTTGACCTTGACCCTAATAACGAAATAAGAAAGCTCAGTGCCCGAACGAAAACTTAATTACCCAGGAGTAAGCTTATCCTATCGCCTCAAGTTTATCTTACTGCTGAATCTTTGGTCTTGTGAATATCATCCGTAATGTTGACGTATCCATAAAGTAAAAATAATACCTTAGTAAAAAACATACTGAATGTGTGATCTTAGCGCAAACTCAATGTAAGATAAATTGCACAATGTTATAACCAAATATGTGCTTAACATTAATGCTTGGGTGACTAAGATTGCAAATATTTGCGGTTTATTATGTATTGGAGTGTTTTTTGACATATTTTAACCAAAAGTGTTTGTTATTATAACTATTATAGTTATTACAATTACAATATCCTAATGTTTAAATGACTAGATACACATAAGCATAGAAAATTGTATTACAGTGACATTGACTAAGTCTGGAGACAGTGACAGCTGTCATTCATTGTACTGTACTGCAGTAAATGTATTAAGTTTCAGTTGCAACCATTTAACTTTCTGTTAGAATTAGATAAATCACCTAGAACATTTAGTGTCTAGGATAACGACATCACCTCGAGAGATGGTTATCTACTTAACATAAAACAGAAATTTCTTAACTATTCTACACCTAATACAGCATTTGTCTATTCTGTTCTGAGCCTGGTGTGGGTGATAGTGATACTCACCTGCCTTCGAATAGTGGGAGTGCAAGCTGAAGAAACATGTGAAGGCTCGGGGCCCAGTATGTGATTAAGTAGTATTATATATTGAGCATGCTACCTTGATATTTGACTTTTGAATGAGCTCAATATTTTGTCTATTCATATGTGTATCTAGTCATGGTAGTAAAAGCTTAAACATTCCATAAAGTCCTGTAAAAATGCGATTGGTTTATAATATCCTAGAACATAAGTATTTTTCATAGTACATTTAAAGTTCAAGGCAAATGAAGACTATTTTGTCATAGCTCCTGTCCTATTAGTATTTTTACTGTGTATTTCAATCACTGTTATATATCATATTATTATTTTGTCTGTATTCAAAATTGAAACCAATCTTTATTTTTACACATTTGGATAGTTAAATCCCGTTAACCTTTCAAAAACGTTAGTTTTATTTCATTTATTTATTTGAAGAAGTGAAAAGTATAATCGATTTCCAATTTGTAAATATTAGTTTGCTTTTCATTCTAATTTATTAATCTTTTTAAATTCATGTCTATATAAACTTAAATATAGGTGTTGATGTGAATGCCATAGATTGTTTGAATAAAAATTAACTATTTAAAAAGTTGAAACAATTTAGGCACAATTCGCATGTTGTTTTGGAACAAAGTATAAACAAAGTATTATATCAGTCCTTAAGTACCGTTAACTGATGTAATTCTAAGTTAAATAATTATACTTTTAATTGTGCAAATGTAGATATTACGTATGTTGATGAATAAATAGATAAAAGTTACAGATTTTGATTTTATTTTTAGGATATACAAGTATAACACAAAATCATATTTATTTTTGTGACCTTGATAATCGAAAGCGCATGACATGACATGTGATAAGCAAATATTTGCCTCAGATATTGCCAGATAACAATATTCATTTATACCATATTTATACCTTACTTCTATTGTAGTTAAATAGAGGCATAATATCAATTGCAGTGAATTAAATCGTTTAAATTCTGTATTTATTTTTACCATCGGCGGCGGTCAAGTCTTTGATGGAAGGCGCTATAAGTGCTAAGTTATATGTATAATTATTTCTTTTGTGTGCCTCGGATATTGCCAGACAACAATATTCATTTATGCCAGATTTATATCTTACGTTTATTGTATTTATTGTAGTTATATAGAGGCATAATATCAATGACAGTGAATTAAATCGGGTAAATTCTGTATTTATTTTTACCATCGGCGTTCAAGTCTTTGAGGGAAGGAGTTATAAGTACTATGCTATTTATTGAGTGTGATCTATTTGCAATATCGCACTTTACGTCTGCGGCACCGATGGCAGAGTCCTCTCCTCTCGGTAGAGAGCGTTCTTCTGTTGTGGTAGAGTCATTATTATTATTGCGACTGCAGGCTTGATATTTTGTCTGTCCTTGTTACTCTGTAACGATCGATATACACTAATATACCTGCATCATAATTATACTTAAATTTATACAGTAGTACCTCTCAAGTAAATAAATCTGCAAATCAATTAATGATACGCCGGCAGCTATCGTCGAGTGTCAGTTATCGTTATTCTATCGCTTACATTTTGGAGAGTGTGCACAGGAATTACACGAGTTAATTCCCCCATGCTCTTTTTACCACCTAACAACAAAGACAAACTATTAAAAGTTATCCATTTATGGTCGACATACCTCCAGTTCGTTTTAAGCGTTTTGCTTCTACGTTCATCATCGGTAAGGCAAAGGAGTGGAACTCATTACCGCGTCTTTGTTCCCCGAATTTGTATAATGTGGGAGTCTTCAAGTCTCGAGTGAATAGGTATCTTCTAGGCAAGCATGTCACATCACTTTCCATCAGGTAGATAGTGGTCAAATGCTTGCCTATTCCGCATTCAAAAAACGGTAATTCTATGCCTAGTGTGTAACCACCTTCGACCACATCATCACTAATGGTCAATGAAATAAAATGAGATAATAGCCAAACGCAGTCGCCGATCAATAAAAAAATTTAGGTAAACTCAATAACGGCCATTTATTTATCTACGACTATTACCTATTTATTACCTACTTATTTATTACCTTACAAAATAGCATAGAAATTGTTACGATCTACCTCATACAAGTGGAATGTGAAGTAAGGTACCTAAGTAAATCTGTTTGTACATATTATGTAGGAAAAGTCCGCCGCTGCCAGGTAATAAGTATCAAACTTATTGGTAAACCGGCGTTCATGATGATGATTCCGATTCACGATAAAAATTGGTCTATGTTCTTTCCCATGTCCTTAGCTCCAGATTCATAATACTTGATAATCTAGATTGTATATTTGGTTTCTGAGAACATCTCAATATTCGCGATATAAAAGGTAAGTAGGTCTATTTCAGTAACTCTTCATGTTGAAGTATGCTACATTACACGTAGGTACTCTAGTAGATGCATAGTAATAAAGTAGGTTGCTATTAATTTATAGGTACCAAAATATTGTTAGTACATAAATAAACCAAATTCCATGAATTAATTATTTTTTTTTATGCAGAATAGGCAAGCATTTGACCACTATCTCACCTGATGGAAAGTGATGATGCGGTCGAAGATGTGACATGCTTGCCTAGAAGATACCTATTCACTCTTGATTTGAAGACTCCTAGATTATACCCATATATTATATATTAATATAGTCTCATGGCACTAATAAAACAGACAGGTCAGCAATAAAATAGTTTATTTTATTAAAACAATATCAGATTTTGTACCACTAATCTTATTTTATTACAGTTTTACAGAAAATAAAAGCTAAATGAATGATCCAAATGGAATGTATAAAGATGACTGGAGCTTCAACAAACTTGATTTCACAAAAATCAAAGCGTCATGAATTAATCATGAATACGGAACTTATTTTCTACCATATAAAGCATCGAAACTTTAATAAAAACAGCATTTATTGTAAAACTGTGTTCAATTATAGTTCTTACATTATTACATATGTTCCAACACTTGGTTCATTTCGAACATGCAAGAATAAAAAATAATATGTAATATAACTTGAGCATAGTCAAATGGAATGTATGGTATCTCATTTGAAATAAGAACTAAATTTATTTAGGATTGATTTTAGTATTTATTTCATCGGCTTTATATTTAATTTTATTCTATTGAATTTTCGATATCTTTATAGTTAGGGACCTAATTTATAAAGATATTACAATAGGTAAATTTAAATCTAGAAAGATTTAAATGTGTTTGTATGATTTCATAGATTTTTCATTTAATTTGAATAGGATCATACAAGGGCTTTTAACCATAAAAGTGAAATATACTTTGTTTACGAATGAAATTATCGAAATAAATCACTTCATTTGAGAGAGGTGCAAGCAGGTATGATGAGTTACTTAGTCACATATACCTATAGCATTGTATATTAATGGATCTACTTTTTTTTTGCATTCTACTCAATTGGTTATTTTAAGTCAATACTTATGAAAACACTATTATATAATTCACTGTTTATTAGAAACATGTGAATTATATACTTCTAGTCACATATTCAGCATTGTTCATAGATTTCATTGCTTATAAATTTAGTATTTCTTAAGACCGGTCTTTTATATAATGTTTCTCTTTTAGTTTTTAAAAAATAAATTGTGTATGAAAATATTATAATGAGGTAAATTAGACCTGAAATGATTTTTATGCTTGAAAAAATTCCCTCAGTTGAGCCCATAGACTAGAAGGTCTAAGTTTGAGCCTAAGTCTATGTGACCTTAGCTTGAGCAGAGCTGCATATACTTCTAGTTTGGTCATGTACTATTATTATCTGACTTACTTATACAAAAAGTGCCTCTTCATAAATAATTAAACTTAAGTTATGGCAATCTGTCCTATAGAATACCTTAATAAAGCTTTTCTTCAGTATTCCACTAAATTACTCGCTAAAAGTGTAAAAATCTATTTATTTACAAAATAGGTGGACTCTTCGTTAAAACGCTTGAAATTCACACATACTTCCTTTATACACACAAATTCAAATACAAATCAGAAACACTTATAAATTATTATACAATAAACAATTTAAATTTTTGCAAATAGCTACATACTCGTACAATATAATAATAAATTTTAAGGTAAATAGACACACTTTACTGAGCCCTGAAGCATTGAGTCAATATAAGAACTTACCTATGTATTACTTTACACAATACAAAAATAACTTTGCATTCATATATTCGTTCAAACATCTAAATATGTCTAAACTACATTTCCAACACAATTCTTGCACTAATATTCATGTCTTCTTACTAAGTAAGTTTATAGTTTATTAGTATATACATAGTATGACTTTGGATGCTATTCTATGTTAGACTTATTTGCTATTAGCTGAACTACGAAAAGAACTTTGCACGACTCCCGGTTTTACTTAAATTAAGTTTGAAACCAGAAAATATTAAATACTACTAGGTACTTAAAAATAGAGAATATATTTTAAAAAAGTGGAACGATTAACTTTAACACCGCACTCAGATTAATGATTAATTATTTTAACAATCTGTATCCGGTAGGAATTACATTCTAGTGGTAAAATCTTGACTTTATTTACTTGTGCTCTTTGCCAATCAATAATTATATAGTCGATAAAATAATAAGATTCAAATTAATTGTAACATAAATATGATTGATCGAAAATCGGCTCACAACGAAAGAAGTTATGAGGTAACTTTTGAAGTCGGGTAAACGAAAACATCGTCAAAGTAGGCGTACAAAATAGGCATTATTGACGATATTTCAAAAACTACTGATCAGATCTTGATCAAATTTAAATGGGACCAATTAGAAAGCAACATCTCTGAAACTACATTTTTTGAAATCGGCTCACGTGGAGAGAAGTTATGAGGTAATACACATTAAAAAAAATACAGTCGACTTCAGTACCTCCTCCTTTTTTGGGAAGTCGGTAAAAACAGAAATCTTATATAAGTAAATTGTATTTTTAGCCCCCGATGTAAAAACGACGGGGTGTTATAAGTTTGACGTGTCTGTCTGTTGCATCGTAGTTCCCGAACGGATTTTGATTTTTTCTTTTGTTTAAAAGGTCAAAGGGAATGAGTCGGGAATGTTCTTAGCTATGTTTTTTTTTTTAATTTTTTTTTATTTTCATTTTTAATGAAAATCTCCGACGTCGGAGATTTTATCAAAATGTTGATGTTGTCAGTACTGTTGTTAAATCTATTAATATTTGTGATAGAAATAATTTTAATAATTTGTGTTTTTTTATGATAATCTATAAATCCCGGTTACAAAGAGAAGTATTATCTTGACATTTATATGTGTCAGTATGACGACTTGTTTAACGTTCCTATAGACCGATTTAAATGCGTTTTATTTTCGCTAGATAGCTAAATACCGATATCGGGATACTTAGACATGCTTGGTAAACATTGATGTAGCTATTTTTTTAGATATTAGTCATTCAGTTATTTTAACATTAATACTTGATACTCTTATTTTTATTATTATTTTAAATAAAACTCTGAGAACGGATGTCATATATAGTTCCACTAATATCTATTTAAAGCATAGATAAATTATACGCTATGGCAGTGGGTACTGATTGTTTACAGTCTTTGCTGAAAATTAAACTAAATTTAATTTAAATTACATACAAAGGAATAATTAAATTATTAAACTATTTGAGATTCATTGGAAATCTTGTACTACTTAATATTAACTTATGTTATACTCTCGTTTCTGCATCGTCTTCAGTAGTAGATTTCCTGTAAACAGAAAATTAATTCAGGCATCTGATTTATAAATATAAAAAGTATAACGTTAATGTACTTTAAAACCGTAAAATAATAAATATGATGAGAAAATAAAACAAAGAAATACTAGATTAGAAATAATATTAATATTAGAGACGGACACAATACAAAAAAATGTGTACCTACCCACAACCACAATGAATTCATGTCAGATGTACGGTGGCGTGTACCTACGGCATGCACTAGGCTGCGTTCAGTGCCTACAACTTCGGTTGTTCTGTTGTTTTTTATCGAAGGCTCCGAACAACTTAGCTCCATGAATAATCCATATTATAGTAATACAGTAATATACTACATATGACAGCCAATTTCATCCAACAATATTCATCTTCAACTTTCAATTTGACTTCACGTACAGCTATTCTCGAGAATTGTCATAGAAACTTGATATTGACAGGCGTCAGAGTGTTTTACAACTATCTCTCGGCAGTCATAGATTGTTTGGTTTTGATTAACCGAGGCACTGAACGCGCTAGTGCATTTCAACTTGCAATAACCGAACACTCTACTCGAGACTCCGAACGGGCTAGAGTGAAAGGTTGCAACCAGAGCATAGGCACTGAACGCAGCCGTAGTTACTATTAAATAGTATATAATCCATAGACATATCAATAGTATCTCATGTTAATAAAGGAAGGGACCAGTGACAGATGGTGTTTCACTCTCACCGTTGCCATTAATCGCTTGTGGGAGCGAGATGTAATATTAGCCGTCGTCAATCCTAGAATAGGATATAGGATTATCCCTTATTATAAAGACAAGTAGTACAATTTTCTATTGTTAAAATTAAACTGAAACATGTTTTCTAAATGTTATTTTTATCTACAATACGAGTCTGGAAAGTGTGTTTGTGTGGTTTCGGATGAAATTTAGTAGATATAGTACGCGGGCGAATCTACAAGTGTGAAGTTTTCAACTGTACTATTTATTAACACTAAAATATAACAAAACGATTACCTCCTCTCTAATGTGGATGGTTGCGACGACACCAGCACCGGTTAGCAAAGCAAAAGATGATTACAATGAGTGTTTCTCATACAACCGCCACCATCTATCGACAATGTACCACGAATGATAATGCAGGAATGCCTTTCAAGACAGTTGACTTGAGTTTAATAATATAACTGCCAATAACTGTTTCGAACCATGTAAATGTATAATTATTTACTGGAAAAGCATTCTTCAAACATAATCAGATTCGAAACGAGAAAAACATAACGAGTATGTATATAGGTACAGGGTAATTTGTAATATACCAGACATCATCCCATTCCATTGAATGAGACCGAGGTAAAGACCTCGGTCTCAAACTACTAAAGAGTAGTTTGATGATTTTTAATTAAGTAAATTTTAAAACGGCGTAGTCGTTCGTTGCGGGACAGGGTTAAGATTTAAGGTAGTTTAAAAAACTATTAATCATAGATTTTATAATCGATGATGATAATACATCTTAATTATTACGGAAAATATAACATTCAGAAGAATGTCCTGGAACTAAAAGACCTAAGGGTTAGAGCATGAATAAGGGTCTGACGCTTTCTGGTATTTTACAACTTACCCTGTACATTGTTAACATTAGTAAGTGGTTTAATAACTTTAATTTGACGGTGATTAAAAAAAAACAAATTTCAACGTAACTTACCTACTATATAAAAGGGGCAGCTTATTACTGACTAGGTTTCTGAGGCAGTGGAGCGATGTGGGAGGGATAATATGTTCGGTAGTGGAGCAATGTGGGAAAGTTGGCTGACGTCACGTGACGGCATCGCTCCACTCAAACTCAAACGTTTATTTGCCAGAATCTACTTATGTTTAAAACGTCTTATAATTTGAAATAATATGCACAATATATTTAGCCTGCATACAGACGTGCAAATATATATATATATATTTTTTTTTAAGTTTATACCGCAGGCACCGACTCAGTTATACGCTGCCCTTGAATTAATCAGATGATTCGTCGAAATTTATTTTGATTACACTTTACAAAAGCACACCCAGTCAACATTGATTACATGTGACTCGTGAGATTATTTGAATGGAGCAAGTTATAACTCAACGATATCACTTCTGGCTTATTAAAGGCACTCCAATATAAGTAAAATTTTTTTTTTTTTACTCTATTGCGGGAAATTATACAAAGAAACCTTTTTGTGTTACTATTATGTTAATAACATGTATCGTTCATGCATTAGGTAGAAGGTGTCAATGTAATGTATGGTTTTTTTATGTTACTTACTCGCTCGTTTCTCCCATGCTCGCCAGTGGCGCCCCCATTTGCTGTTGGGCGTCACCTAAATAAAAACAAAGTTAGATTTAATTAAAAAATCTTTTATAAGTGCTGCCACAATATCATTCGCTTTGATGGCGACGAGATAGTTGCAGAGATGTTTCTAGAATTTTACTATCATACAAAAGTATAAAATATCATTCATAGGATACGCAAAAACACTCCATTTATAAGTGCATAATGCAAAGGAAGGTAATGTGTTTATCAACCTATGTATGTATGTATATTTGTTCCTTTAATTGTTTTGTTTTAATTTTGAGAGTGTTAAGAAGTCATCACTTACACAGTAATCATAATTCAATATGGAGGACCATTAGACGCCATATTGTGAAAAAATTAGTCGACAAACTGCTTCAAGTGTGGTATATATAGCAATCATTCTCACTTAAATGCTGTGAAATATATATAAAGTTCTTATACCATCCGTGATAAAGTTCTTATACAATAGCATAATAGGTATAACTACCGAATAGGCGTTAATAAAAACAGTTAAAGTCGAATAAAAATAGAAGAAACCTATAAAGTTTAAATTACTTGACACAAGAAATTAATCGACAGGGTTAATGAACAAATTTCTGAAATCTTGTACTAATATAAGACGAAAAAAAAGCAGTATTTTAACGGTTATTCAGTTCTTCTAGGCAAGCATGCTACATCTTCAACAGCACCATCACTTTCCATCAGTTAAGATAGTTGTCAAACACTTTCCTATAGAGCATAAAAACTAAGTTGGATTGTGTTTAATATCTATTCTTATTATGGTAAGCGTATCATGTAAGTACTACAGAATCACTCATGAATTATATCTTAATATATCTAGAAAAAGCCAAACCTTTCTTAGGTCTTAGAGGCCAAAATAGTCGCTTTCACACTCACAGCTCCACACAATGATCGATGACTTGGGTCGTAGTTACCGGAAACATTCAAATCACACACACAACCTCACCCAGCAACAAAGAAACTAATTTTACTAGGGGAACACAAGTTAATTAAATTAAGTTTGTTAATTAAGAAAACTTCTGTTCCCACTGGGACTCGATACAAGTTTCCGCCTTATGATCAAGGATATCAGGAGTTCGGAAAGCGGAGGCCAACCTAACTACACCAGTTCAGGCATCTTTTACAATATCATCAGGCATGTTCAAACTTTGGACGATATTAGTGACTCAAAAGTGATTCATATTAGTGATTCAAATGTAAGTGGCAAATTACCATGAAGCAAAGAAGACATTTTGTGTTCTATTCGGTGCCTCGTGGTAATCTCTAGGTACGATACGCTCATACGACTCTAGTCACGGACACTCGCCGCAGAGTATCTCACATACGTTGATCTATTTAAATGTATTTGAAAGTATGTGACTCTGAGGCTGGAGTCGTGAGTGTGTATCGTATTTTTTTTTATTATTTCATGTCCATGGATGCATAGTCCTTCAGTCGAAATATTTAACAAAAATTACAAATTCTATATTTCATATTAGAAGTCTTAGTCACAAGTCACAGTCAAAGTCCAGTAGTCAGTCATAGTCAAGTCATGCCCTAGTAAAGTGGTTAAAACTTTACTAGTTTCAATTGGAGTATTGGAGCCAAGGTGAAAACCACATTTTTCAATTTTGTATGATTTGCCTTGACTGTGCATATTTGTTAAGTATTAACGGTTAATAATAACCATTATGGACACTCGAAAAATCACAGGTTTTGGAAAATTATACAAAATCATCAACGCCATTTTTTCACTTTCGCGGCAAAACTCTCGTAATTAAAGACGGGCTATTACATAGTGTTGCTATCACAAAAAATCAAAATCAACATTTTACCTGCGTGCGTGTCGCTACGGACAGTCGTGTGAGCGGCGCGAGTGCTTGTGTGATCTTCTTCGGCTAAAGCAAGCAAATAAACAAAACGTAAGCGACTCCACAGAAGCTGGGGTAAAATATAAAGCACACTCTTTACACTTGCCTTATAAATACTTATTAAATACATACAACAATACGGAATATGCATGACATTTAAATATAGGTCAAGATTCTATCTATTTTTTTTTATATGACAGATAGGTAAGCATTTGTCCGCTATTTCACCTGATGGAAAGTGATGATGCGGCCAAAGATGCAGCATGCTTACCTAGAAGATACCTATTCCCAAGACTCCCAAATTATAGTGTTCGGGGAACTTCTTCTGATCTTAGTAGCTAAAACACACCTATAGCATTATTATCTTTTTTAAAAGCTTTTTATTTTTTTAAATTTTAATGAATAAAATCTATTAAAAATGCACGGAAAAATCTAATAGCAAAACGCACGCTATTGCCTAAACAGATTCGTGACGTCAGTATATGCATTTTTGATATCAATGATAAAATAACTATTATTTACATTCATGACGAAATCTTATAAAATGCATTCAGAAGTTCTAGGGTATCAAATGCAATGCCTCAACTACAACTTTGTAGCATAGCCAAACAATGGCAGGAAAATGTAGTACAGCGACTTTGTCTATCTCAATGGGGAAATCATTCCCATCGCATCGCGCAGACTTGATATTTATGACAAGAGATTTGCCGATACAAAAAATAGAAGTTTTGCATTGCGATAATAGTATAAGGCGCTGGCTGACTTAATGCAAATGGTATGGTCTGATAACTCATCAAGAAAACATACAAACACATAGTATGGTATAGTATATACCCATTACCTAGACATATATCACTCAAGGAAGTACCTACAAAAATTATATAAGTTATTTCCATAATGTTATTATATAATCGACTTGTTTTTACTGTATGGCTACATTATGGAAAGATCGTAGACAGAGCTACTGTCTGTTTACGGGAAATATACTGATTCAATATAATTTTAAGAAAAGCTTGCAAAAGAGGGTAAGATTACCTACCCTCTTAATATCAACAAAGTTTTTTACTTGCACAGTTAACACCTTAGATTTTTATAATACACTAGCCGTGCCCCGCGGCTTCGCTCGCTATTATCAAGTTAGAAAGTAGCCTATGTGTTAATCCTAGGTATAAGCTATGTACATTCCAAATTTCATCCAAATCCGTTGAGCCGTTAAAGCGTGAAGAGAGAACAAACATACTAACACACTTACACACAAACTTTCGGATTTATAATATTAGTAGGATTAGTTGTTTCCCGTTTGATAATAAATTAGTACGCCCGCGTAAATTTTCGAAATATCATCAAAACCCCCATTCCGTTACAAAACCTAAGAGAAAATGATTTCTGCTATTCGGGGCGGTGATAAATTCAACTAATCAAATATCATTAAAATCGGTCTACCCGTTTTCAAATTATAAGTGTTGTAACAAACCCGACTTTGTTTAATGTTTATACATTATTTGTCTAACAAAAATACCAATCTCAAATTGAATCACACAAAACTAAAAATATCAACTCATCATCAAACACAATAAAACATTAAAAACTCCATTAAAATAAACTTACCAGTATAAGGGAAATGATATTTATCATGTGGATGGTGTTTATCCGATCCCTCCGACATCCTGTCATTGTATTCCCCGTAATGTCCTTCTATCTTTCTTTGATAGTCATTCTTTAACATAGTCGCTATTCCTGAATCTCTAAAGTCTCTCGGGGGGTAGTTATCATGATCTCTTTGTTCCCTCGGAGTGACGCCGTTAAAATCCCTAGACCCGTAGATATTCGAGTCTGTATTGAGGTATTTGGTAGGGCTGTAACCGTAGTCGGATGTCCTTGAAGAGAGGTAGGTTTTGGAGCCGTACGGGTTGTTTAGGCGGTACATGGTGGGGGAGATGGGGTAGTTGGGGTCGTAGGGGATTTGCTTCTCGGTATCGGTGGGTAGCACGCCGTACATGAGTTCATCTTCCATTACGCCGTATCTGTAGATTCAAATTCAAATCTTTACTGTATTCTCTAAATGTAGATAGGTGGTAGAAATAAATGACAGTACATTAGAGAACCTGTTGGGCACAACAATTTAGAGCAGAGGAGGACGATAATATGCTTCTTTAATAATAATTTATATTAATTTAATTCATAATAAGATGTCATTATTATGTATTATTAACATTGTATATATACATTTATGAATGAAGGACACCTAAAAGAGCAAATTCAATTACTTCAAATTATATAATTTTATATTACAGTCACTACTCATATCGATATATTTAGGTCAGAAAATCTGTCGATGGTAGTGGGATGCTTTTAATTTTTAAAACCTTACTGATTCTATAGTTTAATTGTTCTGTCTTTTATCTAAAGGAAACTTTGATTTAACAAAAAGTTGTTAAATGCCACATATGAGTAGGCAATTGCACACGTTCCATTTTTAATTTTTTCTTATTTTGGTGATAGTGATGAAGCTATGCATTGCGAACCTAATTTGAAGACATGCTCCGTTATATATAGAAGTTGGATGAAAGGGGTATTTAGTAGGTATTTTTGTTTTATTTGGTTACATAATGAAAGTTTGGAGTGGATAGGGAAGGTTAGGCTATATTTCTTTACATAAAGGTGCATATACAGGAAGAATGAACTGTATACCCTGCATCAGTTACGCATCAGTCCAAGTCTTAACGAATCACATTAAATTAACATAATGAAAGTACGTCATTTAATTATTTTTTTAAACCTATTGTGTCCCACTGCTGGGCAAATATCTCCCCCATAATTTTCCAAGTATCCCTGTCCAGTGCTGTCCAATTTTGTGAGAAGAAATAAATGTCATGTAACTCCACCATTTACAGGGCCACGACGTCATTAAACAAAGCAAATATAAAAATGTTCACTTTTCAACATATAAGGTTTTTTAACATGTAGACAAAAGTTACCAGTTACGAAAGAGCAGTTAGATAAGTTACCTGTTATCGAGAGGCAGTCTTGAAGCGTCAACACTAGCAACATATGTATCATGTACATTTTCTAGTATCGAAGGCTTCATACGGTGTCTGAGATGGTACACATCTGATGTAAGGTCCGGATTGGGCAGCGGTAAAGGATTAGGCGAGGGGGACGCCATGCCGGCGTTCAAGCCCTCGTTGTCTGAGCCGGTCTCTTGCGACCAGCGACCCATGTCCGGTCGGTTTGGTTCTATGGAGAGATGCGAGTTTTTACAAATCTTTAAGCAGTGGTAGGACTCTTTTACAGAGTCCATATCATTGCTAGACTTTCAACCGCCAAGCAGAAGTGTTTCGGATTGAAGGGCAATGTTTCCAGTAAGATTACAGGGCTAAAGAGAGTTTATTCCTTTTGTCTTCTGTCTCGCTCGCACATTTCGATATTTTTAATAAATACAATTAGCTACGTGTGTTTTTGAAAATGTTTTCAACCAACTACATGGACATTAATACAATTAATGTTTTGATCTAGGTACCTTTCGTTTTTCATATCTTTAAGTTAAACGAAGAAAACGTGAAAATCACATTGAAATTTGGGAACTGTGTTATTTCTCATCTTATTGAAGGATATGATAGCGAAAAAAAGTTTGAAACATCCTTGTATTAATGTCCATATAGTTGAAAACATTTTAAGAAACACGCGTTCATAATTGTATTTGTTAAAAATATCGAATTGTGCGAGCGAGAAAGAAGACATAAGGGATAAATTACTGTTTCGGATTGAAGGGCAATGTTTCCATTGAAATTACAGGGCTTAAAGACATTTAACATCTTATATCTCAGGGTGCCGAGCGCAGTGCTTTGCCGCGCTATATTTTGACCTACTTATATAAGTTTCAAACTCTGGGTGTCACTGAAATGTAATAGATAAGCATGACGCTTACCATCAGGAGAGCGACTTGCTTGTTTTTGTCTCTCAATTATTTATAAAAATAGCTGTTTTAACGGTATTGGCTAGACTGATTCGTGACGTCAGTTCACATATTTTTGATGTCAATGATTGGTCAAATTTCCTTTAGAGCAGATATGATTGCTCGAACCTGATTGCATTTTGAAATATTTATTTTGATATGAAATTTAGTGTTTTATGAATTACATGTTATTTCGGCAATTTAAAGCTATTATTTCCTTAAACGGAAAAAAAGATCATACTTAATAAAGAACTCATAATGGAAGCACTTTTCCTAAATAGTACATCTGAGTCTCTCTCTCCTAAAAGATCTACATAACTCTAGATTCTAGATCTTCTAGGAGAGTTTGAATCTTCTAGATTCTAGGAGATTGGAAAGATTCGAACTCGGTTATTATACTTAAAATCTTGGACAAGCTATCAGAAACTCTTACCTTCTCGAATATGTGACGGCCATCTCGGCGGGATACCTAAAGGCGCGCCTTCTGTTATGTTCGGTAGGTAGCCGCTACTGCTACCACTGGTCACCCTTTCTCCTGCAAAATATGAGTAGCACTGAGGAGAACTGTCTTTCTGTTGACATATCTATTAAATTGCGGTATTTATTCAATCAGCCATAGCTCACACAAAAATGGCAATGAACCTCATTTTACATATTGCCTAACTCGGTGTTTCTTGATAAGTACAATATGGCACTCTTCAAGTCGCGAGTGAATAGGTATCTTCTAGGCAAGTTGCTTCAACGACGACCACATCGTCGCTTACCATCAGGTGAGATAGAGGTCAAACGTTTACATATATGAATAAAAAAAAATATATTATCATAATTTAAAATTAATCAAAGTAAGGAATATGAATGAGATAAATATAGGGTTATTTTTTAAATATTTATAACTATATTATTACACCTAATGCCTTACATTACACCAAAACCTTATAATGCTATTATTATGATATTTAAATGCTATTGAAATAGGAATTTATAAACGTGATAAAAATGCATGTGAAATCCATAATTCACCGCAATCGCACACACACACTGGTCATTCATATATTATAAATAGCTGTAACCTAACCCTTGGCATATTTAAATAATTTCACAAATGGGAGACGATGCTGGTTCTCGAAACACAGTGTTAACTACATCGGGAACTAGAGGCTTCAGAATCTTAATTATATCCTCTACATTTATGCCATATGATTGATAAAGAAAAGCAAATCGCACGCCAGTGGCTAAACTGATTCATGACGTCGGTTCACACATTTTTGATATCAATGATTGGTCAACTTTTCTTCTCGCTTAACCTACATAGTCAAGTGAATCTAGTCGTTATTCCACATCACTAACGATTGTTTTGAGGAGTTTGGTTAGTATAATGGACGACTGTTCTCGTCGTCAAACCAGTGACTGCATCCGAGGTGTTAACTTATAACTTTAAGCACTACCCTCGCTTTCTATCTAAGGTTACCTTGGCTCCTTTTTAAAAGTAAATCTAGTCGGTATTCGATTGTTTTCAGGAGTAGTTAGTACACCGTCTAGGACGCCCGCTTTCGTTGTCGTCAGAAGAATGACTGGGGACGAGGTAACTTATACCTTTTAATACTACCCTCGAATCTGCTTTCTGCGGCTCTCTTAACCTACATTATCAACCAAATCTAGCCGTTATTCCACAGTACTTACGGTTGTTTTGAGGCGTGTGGTTAGTAGACCGTCTAGGACGACTGCTCTCGTCGTCGTCAGAAGAATGACTGGAGGCGAGGTCGAGACTTCTCGCACTTCCTTCACTCTCGCTGTCTGTTGCTTCTGTGGCCTGTTCAGTCTCGCCATTAGTCTCTTGTTGTGTTGTCTTACGGCGACGACGGCTTTCATCTATGAAATACGAGAAAATTAAAGAAAAAACAATTACGGCAGGTATACTGCTCCGGGTTCCAGCATCCTTGAGAGCCAGTTCCCATTCTAGGACTAGCGTTCTTTTTTTTAATCATGATAGACAAACGTTTGACCATTATCTCACCTGATGGAAAGGGAAGATGCGGTCAACGATGGAGCACGTATGCCTAGAAGATACCTTTTTAATAGTAACTTAAAGAGATATCCAGATTATACCTAATAGGAAACACAGAGTCGGGCTAGGAATTCCAATCCTTTTACCTCCCTCAACCACATTATCACTTCCCAATAGTTGAGATATAGTGATAAGGCAAAGGGTCACCTCACCGTAAAATTTTGCATTATTGCAAAATATGCAAAATTTTTCTAGTACCAGTTTTCCCGTCAATGGGAAAACTCAACGGTAAAACAGCCGTCGCGTCGCCAAATCAGAATATATACAATACTTTGCTTCCACCAATCCTACTCCGAAAGTTTTTGTGTTGTAAGTATGTTTATTCCCTCTTCACGCTTTAACGGCTGAACGGATTTGGATGAAATTCGGAATGTGGCTTATACCTAGGATTAATACATAGGCTACTTTTTAACTTGTTAATAGCGGGCAAAGCCGCGAGGCACGGCTAGTATTTTATATTTGGCATTAATTTGATATGTGGTGACCTCCGCCACATACAGTGCCATCTGTCGCACAGTGGCAGAACTACTTAGACGACCAACAACTAGCTTGGCCAATCACAGCCAGCGGCCTGCATTGCGCAAGCGATATTTACACAGAGATAACGCTAGTGTACAACTGCCATGTTGGGAACATCGGACGGTTCTCCCCGAGCCAAGATCATCCGGCTCGGTCGGAAGTACTTCCCGGAGATGCTTCCGCAGTGGAACATAAACCTTATCCTCGCCCCCGTCTCCTCTCCGCGAAGTTTGAACGTCATCGAAGGCACACCATCCGCTCACGATCAACCACTTCCACCGATAAAATTAGAAGGGGCAGAATTTTAGTCCTCTGAATGTCTTCTACTGAGATGTACTGGCTGTAAATCTCACGTAAACTCATCCCGAAGAAGATTGTATATGCTCGAAACCTTAGTCGAGCATATACAATCTTCATCAAATGACGAATAATAGCCGTATTTTTAATAATATCATAACAACTGAGATGTTTTAAATATTTACCATCTTTTCTAGTATGGAGCGAAGAGTCGAACCCTCTGAGGTAGGCGGGCATGTCGCTGGCACTAGTATTGTAGTTGGAGGTAGAAGTGCTCGTGTGACGAAGCTGGCCGTCACTGCGACTGTAAAACATAAAACGTAACATAGAAATGTACACATCACACACACAAACACACCCGTAACTGCCCATTTGGCTACGTTGGGTGAGCGTTTGCCTTCTAAGCAGGGGTATCGGGTTCGTTTCCCGACGGGAACACAACTTTTCTTCCTATTAACAATTTGTGTTTCCTGTTCTAGTTGTTTGTTTGTGAATCTTTCCGGCACCCACGACATAAGAAGTCATTCAACTTAGTGTGGTGCAGCGAGTGTGAAAGCGTCTATATTTATGTTTATGTGCCAGTCTTTTTTTGACTTTGTTGGCCGTATCTAGTAAGGCCAACAAAGTCAAAAAAAGACCTGTGTTACAACCACCAAGCTTCTATTCCGGTGTACATAGTCAAATTAGGTAAGTAGTAAGTAAGTACAGTAACTTCGTTCGAATTGTTTTTTTTCTCTAAATAACTATGCAGTACATAAACTAACCCATACCTGAAAGTTTGTTTGTAAGTGTTGATGTTTGTTCCCTCTTTACGCTTTAACGGTTGAATGGATTTAGATGAAATTTGTAATGTACATAGCTTATACCTAGGATTAACACATATTATTATGCTACTTTTAAAAGCGAAAAATAAAGCGCTCAACAAACAAGGTACTTGTTGCAGTATAGTTATTACTATGTTAGCATACCGTCTTCCCGTACATTTTTAAAAGTATTGGTATATTACCTGTATGGACTAGAGCTGGTCTTGGTCGTAGATCTGGAGGTAGTAGAGGATGCTGAGATGCCAATGTTACGCAGCTGCCGTCCTGGCTCTGTACTGCTGTGGTATGCTAATGCAGACCTATGAGGACAGAAATCAAATACTTAGTATGTACCTACTATTAAACAAGTAATACTTTTAAGAGATTTTTAAAATCAAGCTATTACCAGTTGTAAATAAAAAAGGAATAAAAGTTAAATAACCAGAGAAGTTGCCAAGACGAATCAAAAGAGCCCAGACTTCATTTCGTTCATCATCCGTACAGCGAAGGAGTGGAACTCATTGCCTGCGTCTTTGTTCCCTGAACGGTACAATCTGAGTGTCTTCTTCAAGTCTAGAGTGAATAGGTACCTTCTATGCAAGCATGTTCTATTTTCAGCCTTATCGTCTCTTTCCATCAGGTGAGATAGCGGTCAAATGCTTGGCTATCTAATCTAACATAAAAAAAAACTTGAAGAAGGGAAAATTCGTTTTAGTTCATAGTTTCTTAATTCTGCATGGATTAACAAATAAACAAAGTACACAAATACATTAAATCGATAAAAAAAGTAAGTGTTATATAGATCCAAGTAAATTTTATTATACAAAAATAACTTGAATAATAGGTGAACAAGTTAAGATGTCCAAAATTCCTAAGGGAACTGGTAGTAGGATAAAAGTAAAACACCAAAATTACTAATACCCTTAATTCCAAGGTTCTATTAGATTCATATTTAAAACACACGCCAAATAGTTACATGGCATCGCGGAGAATCTCGTCACCGCGATGTAGGATTGTGGTCTCAAAATACAGCGACATCTAGTGGTGGACATTAGAATCATTTACATAAATATTGATTTACGTTTGTCAAAACCAACTAGATGTCGCTGTAACGTATAGCAAGTTTGTACATGCATCGCCCACCAAGGGCAAAGTGGAACCTTTGTCCTTACAAATTTACAATAAAAATTGCTAAAAGTTACAAAATAAATTAAAATGATTTGCATACAATTTCAACGAACACTTTATAATGATGTGAGTTACATTTACGTTACACAAAACCTAGAAAATGACAAAATTAAACAATTACAATTAAATATTACTCCTTCGCTACAGGTAAGAAGCACAATTTGGATATGGGTCTTTTCAGTGTTCCATTTTTAGTTTTTAAAGTGACGACTCGAGTGATGCTATCTGTACCTGGGTGGATAGCAATTATTCTACCATAGAGCCAACGCGACGGAGGTAAGTTGTCTTCCTTCACCACTACTACATCGTCAATATTGGGCTGTGAGGTTTGTGTTGACCACTTGTACCTATGCAAAAATTTGGTGAGGTATTCCTGCGACCACTGTCGCCAAAAGGTTTGCAACATACGTTGAGCGTATTGCCATCTTCTCAAAGAACTTAAGCTGCGTTCCTCTACGTTGTGGTCAGGTGCTGTCACTGGAGGTTCTCCTATGAGAAAATGTCCAGGTGTTAGTATGGTGTAGTTACCTGACACATCAGTTATAGTGGACATGGGCCTAGAGTTGAGACATGCTTCCACCTGGGCTAGAACCGTAGCCATTTCCTCGTAGGTCAATGTTGAGTTTGCCACAATGCGTTTTAAATGGAATTTCACAGATTTAATTCCGGCTTCCCATAAACCACCGAAGTTCGGGGAATGCGGAGGTATGAAATGCCATTCACAACCATTTGTGGCCAAAGCTTCGGCAATATCTTTCAACATTGACCTTTCCTCTGCTGCCAGGCACCTTTTGAATTCTGCAGCAGCGCCCACGAAATTTGTGCCATTGTCGCTCCAAAGATGCGAGCAATGACCACGCCTTGCTTGAAACCTCTTGAACGCTTGCAGAAAGCCTTCTGCTGTCAAATCACTCACGGCTTCTAAATGCAGAGCGCGAGTGGACATACAAACAAACAGGCATATATATCCCTTATATGATTTGTGGCCTCTCCCCTTGGATGTGCGTATTTGAATTGGGCCTGCGTAATCAACACCGCTGTGATTAAACGGACGTGTTGGAGTCACTCGAGCTGGAGGCAACTGACCCATCAATGGGTTCTTTGATACAGCTGCGACTTTTACGCAAGTGACGCATTTGCGATAATAAGCCTTGACCATTTGTTTCGCCCCTACAATCCAATACTTCGATAAAATATATGCCAACATTAGCTGAGGACCACCGTGAAGAGTCTGTTTGTGAGCGTCTGCAATTATAAGTGTCGTCAGGTGAGATCTCTTTGGCATTATAATCGGGTGTTTTCTGTCTACATTCAACTGAGCATGTTCCAGCCTTCCACCAACTCGCAAAATATTGTTTTTGTCCATAAATGGATTTAACGCTCGTAGGCTGTTGCGGTTTGATAAGTCTTGGCCCTTTTTTAAGGTGTCTATATCCTCACCAAAGGTCTCAACTTGGCTTTGTTGTATGCACCAGTTTAACGCGTTCTGTAGTTCAAGTGTAGTAAGATATCCGACGTTCCTTTTTGTCTTACTGATTTTGAAGCTGTGACAGAAACGTTTGCAGTAAGCCACCACTCTGACCAGTTTGTTTAAAGATGAAAATCTTTCTATGAAGGAATCCGTAGTTGTGACACAAAGAACTTTTATGTTTTCTTCTTCTGCTTGCGTGTAAATTTCCTTTGGTTTTTTATAAGTAATTGGTTCTTCTTGCAGAAACTGTGGTCCATTGAACCACATAGCATTGGTTTCCAACTCAGATGGAGTTTGACCTCTTGATGCTGCATCGGCTGGATTGTTTTTAGTGGATACGTGTGACCAGTGGTGAGAATCCAGATTCGTTATTATCTCTGACACACGATTTGCTACAAAAACTTTCCACCGACTTGGGTGACTGTTCAGCCAAGCGAGGACTACTGTGGAGTCCGTCCAAGCGTGCAGGTGAGTCTTTTCAATTTCCATGACTGCTGCTATCTCCATCATCAAACGTGCCAATAATACCGCGCCACACAATTCAAGACGTGGTATCGAAACTTGTTTTACTGGAGCTACTTTTGTCTTTGCAGATATCAACGCGACATGGATTTGACCGTCCGAGTCAATGACACGTGAGTATACCACGGCAGCATACGCATTTTTAGAGGCGTCACTAAATCCATGCAGCTCGATGAACTCTCCTGTGCGAAGACCAATCCATCGAGGTATGGAAACCTTACGTAATTGCTTCAACTCATTTTTGTATGCTTTCCATTCGTTAATTATGTTTGTTGGGACAGTTTCGTCCCAGTCCATCCCTGCCAACCATAGCTTCTGAATGAGCATTTTTGAAATGATTATGCATGGCCCTACCCATCCAAGTGGGTCGTAGAAACGGCTGATGTCTGAAATAATTTTTCTTTTTGTTACAGGTTCCCGGACGTCGAGTGTGTCAACTTGGTAGCGGAAAGAGTCTTCACAGCGGTTCCAGGTGAGTCCGACAATTTTTGTTACTTCATCCGTTTTTATTTTCAGCTCGTCACCGATTTTCTTTTCACTAGTTTCAACATCTTCCTCTTTTTTCTCACTATCCTTAATTTCCTGCAGTAGCTTTTCGCTATTGCTTGTCCATTTTTGTAGACAAAATCCTCCTTTTGCTAAGAGTTGGTTCATCTCTTTATATAAAGTTTTCCCTTCTTCAGTATTCTGAACCCCTGTCATTAGATCATCTACATAAAAATGTTTTAGCGTTTTTTCAGAGGCTGATGGATATTCCGCACTGTGATCCAGAGCGACCTGCTGAAGAGATTTCACCGCCAAGTAAGGAGCTGATGCTGTACCGAAAGTAACACGGGTGAGTCTGTAATGCTTAAGTTCTGATGATTTATTGTCAGTCCATAGTATTCTTTGATAATCTGCATCTTGCATTTCAGTCTTCACTTGGCGATACATCTTTATTACGTCGGCTGCTAAACAGATTGGTGCTATTCTCCAGTTCATTACAATGTGTCTCAGTTCTGGTTGCATGGTTGGTCCGACTAACAGCTGTTCATTTAATGATCGATTGTTTTTACCCTTGCAGGATGCATCGAAGACAACCCTTACCTTAGTGGTCTCCTTGTCCTGTCTGACCACTGCGTGATGAGGTAAGTATATTGCCTTATGATTTTCAACTTCCTCCTCAGGTACTTCTTCCATGTGGCCTAGTGACAAATACTCATCCAGTACTTCCCGGTATTTAACTTTGAGGTCTTGATCTTTGTTTAGCCTGTGTTCTAAAGCCCGTAGTCTCTTTTCCGCAATTTCTAGAGACCCGGTTACTTCGAGATTGCCGTTTTTAAATGGAAGACGAACAACGTATCTGCCATCATCATCCCTCCGAGTGGTCTCGGCGAAATACTGCTCACAATGTTTTTCGTCTTCTGTGAACATCAATTCTCGTGGTAGTTGGATGTCTGATTCAAGTTCCCAGAACTTTTTGAGCATTTCGTTGTCCTCATTTATACAACAATGCATCACGTTTATGTTTGTGTGAGTCTTGGCAGTAGAATTTGCGGCACCTGACAAAATCCAACCTAAGCTCGTAGCTTGTGCTGTAGGTGTTCCAAGGGGTCCTCTCTTTAACCCATCCTGAAGTATTTGGCTGTATACTTCGGCTCCCAACAGAATATCAATTTTATTGGGAATGTAATACTGTGGATCAGCGAGTACTGCGCCGATTTCTTCCCAGTTCACTACCTCAACTCGTCTTGATGGAAGAAGAGAAGTTATGTTGTTAAGCACATAAGCCTTCACCGGAATTTTGACTTTTGGATCAATCCGGGACTGAATGTCAATGGTGACCATCGCCTTAGAAACCAAGTTTTGGTTTTCACCCAAGCCAGTAACTTGATTTGAGGCTGGTGATTTATTTAAGCCTAAATACTGAACTGTTGATTCAGTAATGAACGAGCCTTGTGATCCCTGGTCTAGAAGGGCTCGAACGGAGTACCGTTTTCCATTTTTAGCCATGGCCATTACAATTGCCGTGGCAAGCAAAATTTGCTGCTGGCCCTTGCCAGTGGCAAAACACGAGACAACACCTGAGGTTTGTTGACCTGCATCCGACGATGCCGATGGAGTCGTAGCCCTATGAGAAGAATTGGCAATTCGCCCACCGTGATTAACCTCAGCTGTATTTACATCTAATCCAGAACCCTTAGGATGTAGTAGCGAATGATGGCTTCGCTTACAAATTCGACACCTCAAATTAGTGCGACAGTCTTTAGCGGAATGATTGCTACCCAAGCAATTAAAACACACATTGTTATCGAAAACAAATTTGCGTCGAGTGTCAACTGATTCTTTGTGAAAACCCTTACATTGGCTTAACTTGTGGCCTTCCGTACAAAACGGACACGAAGTTTTCGTTTCATTAGTGACATGAAGTGATTTTACTTTATTAGTTTGGCTTTTATATCCTGTCGTTGGTTTCGGATCCAGAAACTCGATTGCGCGGAACCTCTGAGTTAAAAACTCCTTAAATTGGTCGTATGTGGGCAGCTCATCGGACGAGATATTAGATGTAACGTTAAACTCCCACTGTCGTCGAGATTCGGGATCTAATTTCAACGTCAAAATATGTATCACAAGAATGTCCCAGCTCTTAACATCAATACCTAAATTTGAGAGGGTAGCCAAACAATCGTTTGTTGTATCAACCAAATCTTTCAAACCATTCGCTGATTCAACTGTTAAATTCTTCTGACTAAGCAACCGTTTTAATATTTGATGTGAAATATATTTTTTGTTGTTATATCGCTCTTTTAACAATTGCCAACACCTATCAAAGTTCGTTTCCTGAATAGGTATATGCCTCAGAAGCTGTTCTGCTTCTCCTGACATATAACTCTTCAGGTAATGTAATTTTTGCACGTTGTCCAAGCTATCATTTTGACCTATCAACGATTGGAATAAATCTTTGAAGGTAGACCATTCAGAGTAGTTACCTGAGAAATTTGGTATATTAATTTTCGGCAATTTTACATGTGGCGATTTTGTTTGGCTAACGTTAACAGCAGACGGATTGCTTTCATTACATTGTTTATTAAATTTAGACATTAATGTTTTTAGTTCACATTTATAATTTAAGAACACTTCTTCACACTGGTCATAACATTCAGAGGTTACATAATTAGAAGCTCCTAATAGTCTGGGTTCGTAATTTCGCATCAACTCTTTGTGACCTGACAAAAACTCAAGCCACAGCTGTTCAACCGATTCCAACCTGCCTTCTACGTACTCTTGGGTTATCCTATCTTTCGGCGATTTTTTAAAGTTAACCTTTGCTTTGTAGATTCGTGACGCCAGATCATTTTGAAAATTAATAATAGCTTCCATCTTGATAATGTAACGACAAAGTTAAAGTTTAAAATAAAATAATTTTCTGAATGTTATGTATGCGATTTTTCTAAGTGTTGATAAACAGTAAAAATATTACAAGTCGATGAAATATTTCTGCAAAATTTTCTAAGTGTTTGGAACCTTGTCACAGAAAAATAAAATTGGCCATAGGTTCCCCGTACCTCCGTTTTTAGTGAAATTATTCTAAGTCTAAAACTAACATGCACACAAAAATATTACAAGTTAAAATTTATCTCGAATTTACTAAGTCCAAATTATTAAAAGTTCGCAAAATTTTTCTAAGTCCATTAAATCTTCAATTCACATTAATTAATTATTCTTGATCCAATTAAATTGATATAAGTACTTACAGTTTCACTTCACTTATCCGTATGTGATCACATCACTCTATGACGTAATTCCGCTATACTTCTTCGCACGTATCCTTCACGTGACGGGACACCGGCAACTCCCTGCACCGTCAACGTGATCGACAAAGTTGGGTCTCAACTCCGACGCGACTTAGTAACTGCGCCTCGCAGCACCTCCGGGGCGTGGCAATTGCAGTAGGGTGCTCCCACCTGGTATGTTAGCACTCCCCCGCAGAAACCTCGACCACCGGTCACTCGGCGTTTGTGACAGCAACCCGCTATCCGCCAAGATCGCAACACTTAAAACCTCCAGGATTCGCTAGGAAATCCGGCTTACGAAGGACCATGAACAAGTTAAGATGTCCAAAATTCCTAAGGGAACTGGTAGTAGGATAAAAGTAAAACACCAAAATTACTAATACCCTTAATTCCAAGGTTCTATTAGATTCATATTTAAAACACACGCCAAATAGTTACATGGCATCGCGGAGAATCTCGTCACCGCGATGTAGGATTGTGGTCTCAAAATACAGCGACATCTAGTGGTGGACATTAGAATCATTTACATAAATATTGATTTACGTTTGTCAAAACCAACTAGATGTCGCTGTAACGTATAGCAAGTTTGTACAATAGGTAAGTGTTACCTGTTAACCGATGAAATGTTTTGAGCACTGCTGCTGATAATAACTGAAGTGTCTGCAAGCGGAACTTTTTTTCCCATACAGCGAAGCACGGTCCTGCAAATGAAAGAAAAACCGTACAATTAGAGTAAGATAGAATGATGGTAGTGCAGAAGATAGATAAAGATGAATATATATCGTATCTGCGTGTATATCGAAGGTGAATACTGAAATTACATCAATATCATTATGCTGCACGTAAATGTAGGCCTAGTTCATTTGTTCAAAAGAGATGGAAGAAATGAGAGGTTAACCAAATGATAGAAGAGTGATTGGGAGGGGGAGGGAGAGGAAGATTAGATTTTATAAATAAAAATATCGTGGCAGAATGGAGATAGAGAAATAAAAGCAGTGAAGTTGACAAGGTAGAAAAGTCAGAGGTGGAGGGATTAGTGCTACATGAGAGAAAGTTAGAATGCGGGATATGTAGATGGAGAGGAGGAGCGGGTAAACAGTGGAAATAAGGGGAAGATATAATTATGGCGGCGACGTCCAGCGCGCCGCGGCGGCGGGGAGCGAGAGAGAAGGAGAAGGAGAAAGAGTGAGAGGGAGAGAGAGAGAGAGGGAGGGAGAGAGAGAGGGAGGGAGAGAGAGAGGGGGGGAGAGAGAGGGAGGGAGAGAGAGGGAGGGAGAGAGAGGGAGAGAGGCAGAGAGAGAGGGAGAGAGGCAGAGAGAGAGGGAGAGAGGCAGAGAGAGAGGGAGACAGATACAGTGGGCGGCACGAGTACCTGCGCAGGTTGTCCCGCACGCGCGTGCTGCAGGCGGCGTGCAGCGCGACGGCGGCGGGGAGAGAGAGGCAGAGAGAGAGGGAGACAGATACAGTGGGCGGCACGAGTACCTGCGCAGGTTGTCCCGCACGCGCGTGTTGCAGGCGGTGTAGCCGAGCGCGGCGGCGGCGGCGTGCAGCGCGACGGCGGCGGGGAGAGAGAGGCAGAGAGAGAGGGAGACAGATACAGTGGGCGGCACGAGTACCTGCGCAGGTTGTCCCGCACGCGCGTGTTGCAGGCGGTGTAGCCGAGCGCGGCGGCGGCGGCGTGCAGCGCGACGGCGGCGGGGAGAGAGAGGCAGAGAGAGAGGGAGACAGATACAGTGGGCGGCACGAGTACCTGCGCAGGTTGTCCCGCACGCGCGTGTTGCAGGCGGTGTAGCCGAGCGCGGCGGCGGCGGCGTGCAGCGCGACGGCGGCGGGGAGAGAGAGGCAGAGAGAGAGGGAGACAGATACAGTGGGCGGCACGAGTACCTGCGCAGGTTGTCCCGCACGCGCGTGTTGCAGGCGGTGTAGCCGAGCGCGGCGGCGGCGGCGTGCAGCGCGACGGCGGCGGGGAGAGAGAGGCAGAGAGAGAGGGAGACAGATACAGTGGGCGGCACGAGTACCTGCGCAGGTTGTCCCGCACGCGCGTGTTGCAGGCGGTGTAGCCGAGCGCGGCGGCGGCGGCGTGCAGCGCGACGGCGGCGGGGAGAGAGAGGCAGAGAGAGAGGGAGACAGATACAGTGGGCGGCACGAGTACCTGCGCAGGTTGTCCCGCACGCGCGTGTTGCAGGCGGTGTAGCCGAGCGCGGCGGCGGCGGCGTGCAGCGCGACGGCGGCGGCGAGCGCGGCGGCGGCGGCGTCCCGTCGCGCGGCGCCCGCCTCGCTGCCCAGCACCAGCGCGCTCGCCCACGACACCACCACCAGCGGCAGGCACACGATGCTCACCGCCAGCAGCATTCTGTCCGCATAGCATATATATAATCTTTAACCCCCGACGATAAAGAGTATCGTTATAAGTTTGTAGAGTATATCTGTGCATCCGCGTAAGTCTGTTTGAACTGCTCGTTAGCTTAGTTGGGTGCGTGTTCGCCTTCTAAGCAGGGATATCAGGTCCGATGCCCCTGCGTCCGGTCCCGGCTGGACCACATGTTTTCTTCCCAAGGAAAATTTGTATTACTGGTTTTGTTTGTGATTGTGTGAATGTTTCCGGCCCCCACGACACAAGTCATCGACCTTAGTGTGGGGCTGCGAGTGTGAAAGTGTTTAAGCGTTATGTCTGTGGCATCGTAGTTCCCTGGACCGAATATGATTAAGCGAGCGAGCGTGAAGCGCGAGCAAAGTGTCTCCGCTTCAGCTTGGGCAAATTTGCTTTCGTATGTCCGGCTTCCGGTTGTTCTCCTCTGCAGGTCGCATTTCTCAACCGATTCTTGTCAAATTTTGTGAGGAGATTCGATAGTTATAAAGTGATCTTTTGTCGATTCAGTTTTGGAATTTTTGTTAAATGGCTGTGGTATGGGGGTTGAAAACGTAAAAAAAAAACATATATATTTCAGCCATTTAAAAAAATACGTGAGGTTTTCAGCTCACAGAGCCATTTGGTTAGTTTTTTTTGTTTGGCAAGTGACTTTATCGGGAGTGTTCTTAGCTATGTTTTTTTAAAACCCGGTGCAGCCGTTTTCAGATTTATGTTTTGGGTAGTATTTTCTTGTGGTAAATTTACTTAGTTGTTTACCATTTGTTATATTCTATGTTAGATTTACAGTCGACACCCGATATAAATAATGTTGGAAGTCAAAATATCATGAAATCAAAGTACTAAAACATAATAGAATAATAGAACAACTAAAACAAAGCATTAGGTTCTAATATCGAATGGCAAACTTACCTTAAGTTTCCAAAGCCAGTGACGTGGTCGCGAACGGTAAAGGCCGCCCTCGTAGCCCCAGCAAGGAATACCAATGCTGCTGAGGCATACACTGCCGCTGGTATCACCACCCACCACACTACGGGCTCGTGGCAGCTCACCCAGCAGCTGTGGAGAAGATACCTAATTACAGCTGGTCGAAGAAATTGATACAAATCAAGCGAAGATATCTGAGTGGTAATGGAGCCTCAATTAAGGTGGTCGCAGTTTCAAATTCCACGGGCTTGAGTTTTCGGTGAAGATTAAATTGTAAATCGTGATCCGTGGTGGTTCAGTATTTTCTTATAATCGTCTGACTAGCTACTACTGTAGTTTACAACCCAAGAAGAAAAACTATCACCAATCACCAAATAGTGTCGTGCAAATGGTGTAGTGCTTACCATTCTCGACTACATCATCACAGATCATAAAACACAGATGAGAAAGTGTTCAAATTCTAGCCTATTAGATAAAAAAATAAAATTAAGTGGGGTAATAATATATGGTCAATCCAATTTATGCATTAACAGAATACTTATTAGTATAAGAACAGAAGGTACACTATGCAAAGTTATTTAAACGAAAAGCGACCCTCGCTACAACACAATAAAGTTACAATTCAGCTGGCACAACGCTGCATGTTAAATTCAATATTGACATCTCAGTCTATCGCGTACTCTTATCACTTCTGGAGTGCGGCAAACGAACTCTCAGGATCTGCCAATGCGGGTGCGTCAAAGTACTTGTAGTTGCTGCGCTTCTACATTGCGAAGAGCACCAAGCCATTATTTTTACCAATGCTGGAATGACTCCTGCTCCAAGAGTCACGATCAACAGTAATCCAATTATCAGATCCTTTAGTTGACAGTTGACAACTCTGAAATTCTTTCAGGTACTTACAATAGCGCGTTCCCGTACTGCTGCTGGTGATGGCTGGCCGCCAAAGCTAGAATGACCGCAGGCGCGGCGTAAGCAGCCGCTAGATGAGCGCAAAGACCTCCGTGATTCACGTCTCTCAGCTCTCGAACCAATCTTCTGAGTTGCCATGCATCACACGCGCACCAGGCGAGCGCGCAAACCCACCAGTAGTGGAGGGACATCGCTATCAACTTGCATGCGAACTGTAATGGAAAGCCACGAAACACTATCAGGAATCTGCAGCACATGGCACAAAATATGCTGAGGAGGTCATTATACATATGCCAAGTATGAGGGAAAAACAAACGCTGTCACATATGATTTTGTTCGTTTTAATTTAATTGTATATCAAGCAGTGCATTCCACGCCGTGAACTCAACAACCGGTCCCAACGTAAAACCGGGCTTGAGCACTGAGTCTGTGTATAACATTTAAGACTTGATGCGATGTTCTCTCAAACAACTGTTCATTCACTCGACTAAGACTTGAATACACCCAGATTGTACAGTTCAGGGAACGCAGGCAATGAGTTTACGTTTTATTTACAAAACGAAAATTAGAAAAAAAATACTATAATAAATCAAAAACCTTACCTCATTCTGAACCAGAGAGCTCCTTGCTTTCAACGCAATCAGATACAGCAGTTCCGCCATAAACACACAGAACACGAGGTGTTTGTGGATGGAATTGGACACGGTGGCAGCACCTCCACGCATAAGGCAAAGCGCCAACCAGGTCACAGCCAGTAGCGGCAGCGATATGCTGAAGGCTGTATATGATGTTACGGATTCCAGGAGAGATGGCTCTGGGATGAACTGCGGATAAGATACGGGTTTTGATATCAAATTGACCTGTCTACTTCCTTTCACAACTGTTACAACATTAGGTTGTGGACTGATGTCAACGAAAGAATGTGCAAATGGCAGTGTTTAAAATTGCTCAAACCTGCATATTAAAATATTTATTTTGATATGAAATGTATTAATGTAAACAATCGACTTAAATCTTTACTCATAATGAATATTCCATAGTGCATCTAAAAGAAAATAAATAGCTTTTGTTTTAGGATGAACATATAATGTATTTTTTTTTATTTTTCCCACTCCCACAGGCCACTTCACTTCTTTCCCAAAGAAGCACAAACTATGCTCACACAAATATATATAACAAAGTTTGCAATAAGTGCGATATCAAGGACGCTTCTGTATCTGCATGTAAAAAAATTGTAAAAAAGTGGCTATTAACTTTAAATTACGAAGAAACTGAGAACTTTATTTGACACAATCACACACATCTCACGAACATAACACACATGCAAATCTCAAACATACACACACACACAACTCACAAACATACACACACAAATACATTCATAAACACACACACACCTAAACTAACAACTAAAATTTTACGTTACTTGGTATAGAATTGTACTTACACGTAATTAGACAGTGGTACACAACTATAAATCTCTGCGTTTTGTAATACGTACTCTGAATCCCAAGACACAGGCCTCGGCCTAGTTTGGGACTCATTGGAAAACAATATCCTTGTAAATAAATATTGTATCTGTTAACATGTATCTGAACCACATGCTGTACCTTTTTTAAGGAAATAAACATTATTATTATTATTATTATTATTATATGTTCCACAGAAATCCTCACTAAAACTAATATAAATAGGTCAATAAGACAGTAAGTCTATAGCAATTTTCAGGCCACTTACCTCGATGTCAACCTCATCAACCAATACAGCGAACGTGGAGAGGTGGTTGCAAGTGCAATTGATGAGTAGAGGTTCGTTGGAGTATGGAGACCAGTTGTAGTCAATCTCAGTGTGGCATCCGACGCGCGACCATTCTCCGTGCCTATGACGGAATAAATGTATTTCTTTGTGTAAAACAAAACGCATCCACACTCACAGCTCCACAATAAGTTCAAAGACTGGTATCGTGGGTGCCGGAAATATTTAATCACACCTAGAAGCACAAGCACAAATGTTCCTAAGGAAGGAAATTTGTGCTCCTGCTGGGAATTAAATGCAGGACCCAAACTGGGTCGTAAAACTGAAATCGTTTATTTCATATCTGTTTGTACATAGCTTTAGATGTAAATATAGAAGGCATAAAAAGAGCGGATTACCCGTCTAGGCTATGTTTTTGTGCAGGCATGCCTACTATTGTTACAGAATAATACATGCATATCATAAATATTGAATGAAAGAGGACAAAATTGTTTGCAGAGGAAAACCAATCAGCTAACTTCTGAATCCCGTAGTCATTACCTTAGTAAGCAGGTAAGCTCTAAACTTGGCAAATTTTTGTTTCGGTGAGAGAAGTGGGCATTTCTATTTACACCTAAAGTCCTAAACTTGTTACCAGGTCTACCGTAGCGAAGCGTGTCCATTATCATGCTGGCAGTATCACCTCTCTGAATCGCAGTGCTAATAAAATATGCTATAAATAAATACCACGTTTTTATGACGCATTTATATTTTTATGTAATGAAATATAGAATTTTGCTCACCCTCGTATCGTCGACCAGTGCACGCACTGCGGATTAGTCCTGGATCCAAACGTCTCTCTATCAATATCCAGCCACATCTGCAGCCTGATCGGCTTCTTCAATCTTATCCCACTCAAGCTCTTATAAACCAGTTTCATCCCAAACTCCTTACTCGAATTTCCTTCTCTCTTCTCATCTACAACTAAAGCTAACGCTTTGGGACCTTCACTTTCAAGTTTTTCTGCGACGTAAGTTGATTCGTTCTCTTGTATATTGTCTCCGTGGTAAGATTTGTCCTGTTTCTTGAAAGCCGGTTGTATGAGAATTGGTCCGTGGTCATGGTTTGCATGGTCTTCGTCGTTCGAGTGTGGCCAGGAGGTTTTAGATTGGGTATTGGAGGTGAGGTGATTGTCCATTTTAGTGGGATGATTGCCTTTGTTGGCGTAGATTATACCTGTAATATATAGTATGTTTGATTGACAACTATATATATATCATACATCATTTGAAGATAAATTAGAATGTACGAAACAGTTTGTAAATGTGTTAACGCCGTATAAAAAAGCCCGCCTCCCAATCGGGTGGTAAGGTAAAGGCCTACGATGTGCTTAAACTTTAATTGAAAGTAACATTTATGTTTCGGCAGATCTTTCATCTAAACTGTATTTTAAGCAAAAATGTATTTTAGAGTTATAAATTATTCAATGATTTATTTACCATCCACATCATCTACATTATTCTCCAAAGAATTATCCTCAGCAGTTTCACTGGATTCCTTCATCCAAATAAACTCCGGTACGTATAATGATACTTGCAATATGGGGGAGGCTATGGTTATGTTAACCCGCCATCTTCGTGATACAGATTCGTCCATTTGTAGGGGCATCAAGTTAGATGTGTTGCGAGAATACTGGAGGTAGGAAAAAACAGCGCGTGATTCGGAATTTGAATCCAGGTTTTCTGAAAAACATTAAACAATTTGAAACGGAACTCATTTACTTCAAAAATATTATTTCATTTAAGTCTCAGTTCACAACTACAAAGTATATTTCTATTTTTGTAGAAATATTGTACACCCGAAATGGGGAAAACAGTTGATTCGTTATACATTTGTATTATTAGTAAGAACCCTGTACACAGTTTATACAATAAATACTTTTCTATATCTATTTCTATAGAAAAACAATTCGTCATTATTTAAACTCAAACATTATTTCCCTATTTATTCGAATTATTTTATCCATAACTTAGTTAATGTACATGTGAGTAAACAAGTTAAAGGCTATTTGAACACATCGATATATTCTATTTACAACATTAGTATAAAACAAAATATTATGTCACTACTTAGCCTTTAGCCCTTTGTGTAGGGGATGTATGGAGGAAAACGAAACCGTAGAACACGTAATAGCTCAGTGTGCTGTCACTGAAGAAATTAGAGTCAACACTGGAATGCTAGAGCAACATTCCACAAAACATAAAGACTCACCTGAAGACACACAGAATTCAATTACAAATTCAATTACAAATACAACAACTTCACCACTGGAACAGTTATGCCAGCACCCAAAAACCACACTCCGTTATTTTAAGGAGCTGGGGTGGAGTTCCTGGCAGGGGGAAATGCACAATACACCCCAAGACGTCAGTGCAGGCCTTAACGCCCCCATATTGAATAAGAATAAGATTATCACTACTTTTACATAATATTGTAATGCGAAAGTAACTCTTCTAGATCCACCACTGGAGTTTACACTATATTTTGTGAATTGATAAACAATTACCTTGTAAATTGCTATTTGAAATTCCAAGTAAATCCAACGGCAATAGCACCCTCGTGAATTTATCGAACTTATTCTTATTCTTCACATAGTTATTGTACTTCGGGAACGAAACTGTCAGACTCGACGGCTTCTTGCCTTTCAGTGCCTTGCCGTTGTATGGCGTTTGTATGGGAGAGTGGATGAAAGAAGACGTGTCTGGGAGGACTACACGTTCTGTCGTGTATGAGTCGATGTTGTAGCGGTTTAACTGTGTGGGTTCGAAACCGTAAATTGACTCTGCCGTTATTATGTCCACGCCGATTACTGAAAGGATAATGTAGTATGTAAACTTCGTCGTCTAGCTTATTAATTTCATCGAAATTTATGACCCTATGAAATCAAGATGTGTTTTACATGATTAATTATATTGAATATGCCGTTTATTAAACTGTTATTCCGATAATATTATAACAGCGTGACTAACGCGTTATCGATGAAGGCTTCCGAATTAAGCTGAAACAATTCTCGATCTACACATCGACAACGCTAAGTCATGTAAATTCCCGTTTTAATTTTACTTTTATAAATCAAAATGTGCTTAAGTTTTTATCAAATTAGCAATGACTTATGTCTTGAAGGTTATCCAAATGAAAACTAATATAAACATAAATACTTGTGACTTGTGTCGTGGGTGCCACGAAAAACACATGACACATACACAATCACAACCAGAACCAGGAACACAATTTTTGTTTCAGCTAACTTGTGTTTCAGCCAGAAATCGAACCCGATACATCTGCTTAGAAGAGCCACTCAACTTAGCCGAGCCACCGCCAGCCAACCAAAACGAACAGTTAAATATAAATGTAAACATACCAAGATCACTAGCTACGATCTCAAACGGGCTAGTGTATGTATCATGTTGACTCTCCGCTAACACAGCGATGTATTTGTCGAACTTGTTTAGTAACAACTCCACTCCATGGCCTGTAAGCTCTCGGATCCTCTTCCATTCCTTCTCGTATTGCATGTTCAGAATGGTGTTTGCTGATTTTATTACGTTCTGTAAGAAATTAATACTTAGTTTAAAAAAATTAAGTAGCGGTGGTCCAAGAACGGTATCTTGTGGAATACCTTACAAAATGAAAAGTTCTACGACATATTGTTCAAGTCTTATATTCCGTTAATTGCTTGACTTATACAGGGTAATTTGTAAACAGCAGAAAGCTTTCAGATCCTGATTCTTGTTCTAACCCTTAGCTTATTACTTCTACGAATTCCTATTGAGTGCTATATTTTCTGTAATAATTATGATGATGTACTTATTCCAAACAATCTATAATTAAAAGTTGTTTAAACTACACTCTCCCGCAAAGAACAACATCGCTGCCTAGTAATATGCACGCCAACGCCATTTGACACTTGACAACCTAGACCTAATAGAGAAGACAAATGGCGAGTTCACGACGGAAGGTCACGGCGTTCACATCGCCGTCACAGCGCCGTGACCTTCCGTCGTTAACTCGCCTGATGATGGGGATCGGACATCTCGAAACCTAGGTCGCAAGAGACGACTTTAAATCATGACCGTTTTATTTATATAAAGTATTTTAAAATTTATTTGAAAAATCATAAATCAGACTTTGCCATAGCAGTACCACGAAAGGCGTTGGTCTCAATGGTTGGAATGATGCCCCAAGAGGTTTCTGGTATTTTATAAATTATCGTGTGTATCAAAATAATAGTTCTTTCTTAAAATTAAATTTGAAATGCGTGTTGGAAACACACCGATGTGATGCAATGATTATTTGTATACTCACAATTATTTTCCAAATTACCTCTTACATGAATAGCATATGGATTTTAACCACCTGCTCTATATAATCAAAGAGCTTTCTGTGAATGGGTTTAAATTTGAACTTATTTTTTTTACTGTAAATGTATTTAACAATTTACTAAATTTAGAAGAAATTCATAGAATTAAATGTGTAAAAAGTTGGAATTAATGAAGAAGAATCGGCGTCTGAAAGCTTTCTAGTTACAAATAACCCTGTATATTATAAACATGAAGAGATACCAGCTAGCAAGAACAATTTTTAAGATAACGTACCCGAACATAATCCTTATCCTGACTATGTGTAAGGTTCAGTCCAGCTTGTTTCAGCTCATACTGCAATAGTTCTAGCAGTATTCCTTCGGCTACCAATACATCTGCTCCGTATAGTGTGGGAGTATTTTCACAAGCAGATTCAAGATCGGCCGCCAAACGAACACCGACAAAGGTGTTGACAGAGAGCTCGCCCGTTTCGATTTTGTGAAGCTAAAAAGTTATAGAAATCGGAAATTAAAATAGTGTAATTTTTTTGCTAATAGTTAAAACCTTTTTTTTCTTTTGCATCATCAACGTGGTTGTTATCATCCTATTATATTTACGTATTTTTACCTGCCAGCGTGACGCAAAGGAGGCTAACCAGAAACAAAAATTTCCCTGGGGAGAAAACTTGTGTTCCCACAGTGAATCGAACCCCCGCTTATAGAATACTTGAAACTTTGACATAAATGCAATAATATGACACAATATACAATATGCAAGTTTGATCATTGAATAGGTAAGTGGCTATAGCAACTTCTGAATGGCTAGTTTGTTGGCAGTTCTGTGGATTTCCGGCACCCACGACAGTCGTCGAACTTAGTTTGGGGCTGTGCGTGTTAAAGGGTTCACTGTCTATGAGTAGTGCCTGTTTGGACTCCTTAGTGGTTACAGGTTACCAAATACAAACTTTTAAGATAGGAAAGTTTTTTTCATACATAATAAACTAAGATAGATAGATAATACTTTATTGATCCACTATATAAGATGAGATAAAACAAAGGTAACAAACAAGCTTATACGTTAAGTATCACAACAGGTGGCCTTATCACTAATAGCGATCTCTACCAGGTGTTAGATATGAAGGAAACACCATCGATTAATCAATAAGGAGTTTAATTCAATATCCCAACAACTAAACACAAAGGGAAGTTCTCACAAAGGGAATCCATACTGAAAAACTTATGACGCAATAATAGTGACACAAATTAACAAATAAACAAACAAACGCATTCACACTCACAGCCCATACTAATTCAAAGACTTTATCGTGGGTACCGGTAACATTTACATCACACACATACACGGAAACTCCCAGAACAAAAGCACATATGGGAAGGTAAATTATGCTTCTGCCGGAAATCGAACTCAGGACCGCAGACAGCGCAGATGGCAGAAACTTGCTCACTGCGCCAACGTGTTGATACAAATCATGGTATTGGAGATAAATTAATTAAAAAGACCCGGGTGATTATAATGAATCATGACATATCCTCTGTCAGTCTTTTTTTTTTTAAGTAAAAACTATCGTGAGTATTATTATGTTTCATTATTATGTTTCAATGTCTTATCCGGCTTAAAACACGAAAATTTCGACTTACCTTGTAGTCGAATAGTTTCTAGTCTAACTAGTCGACTACAAAGTAAGTCAAAATTTTTGTGTGTTAAGCCGGATGTATAGAATAGAATAGAATAGAGTAGAATAGAATATTTATTTATTGGGAAACTGTCATGATAACATTGCAAGATGGAAAAGCATGTAACATTGAAACATAGTCTTTATTATGACCGTGACCCGAGAATTTTATTAGTGTTGTGATATCCTTTATTACCTGTTTTCTCAATTGATAGAACGTAGAGGTTGTACAATTAAACATGTCCGGTTCTTGCCAAGGAATCACTTGTGTCTCATCACACATACGAGTCGCTCTGCCACTGGTTCCTACAAAATTCCACACATTATATATCTACATTACAGATCACGATAAAGTTTATTTGAACTGGGTTTAATGTTCACCTGCAGGACAGTCTGTGATGGCTTCCACTCCAAATTTAGTTCGTGGCCACCAGACGCCATGCGAAAACGAACGTGGACATCCATCATACACCACTGTAATGAGAAAACGTGATAAGAGATCTGGGAAACAATCCGATAGTCTAAAATAACAGGGATGTTCTGGAAGAATTTCAACGGCTGAAAAGAACTGCTGGTTATCGAAGTGTATTATTCGCTTTGGGCGCCACAACTGCGTACACGTATGCGCAGGAGTCACGGGCTTGTCCAATGACCCCAGAGCTATATTAATATTCTCCAGTTTATGGAGCACATAACTCGTAAGTTTCTGTTCGTGAAACCATGCTTCAATTACCTTGACAGTCACTTCCGCATACACGTCACAGATTCGCTCAATGTCTCCCGATCTATAGTAATTTTATCCAATTCATGAAGGACACAATATGTATATTCTAATATTTCAGAAATCGTAGTTTAAAACCTTGTTATATTTACCTTGGCAGCCCGCGTTGGGCGCCACTTCTGCGTATACGTTTGCGCAGGAGTCACAGGCTCGTCCAATAACTCCCGCTCTGCAGTGACATTGTCCAGTTTGAAGGGCACAAGAACTGTTGGTGGCGCCGGCTGCGTAGCATTGACATGGGATACACTCATCTGATCCTTCAGGCTTGTAATGGTTTTCCTGCGTGAATTATAAAGATGGAGTAAGATCAGTCTGTTTGGTCAGCACAGGGTTCTATCGGGGCTCGAACGAACTGTACTTTTCATTCAAAATGTTTTTAACCATTATTTGCACATTCACAATAACATTTTGTTTTTATGATTTGGATTTTGGAGGAGTATTCAAATAGTGAATCTGTATCTTCTAGGCTAAACATGCTTCATCATCGACTGAATCGTCACTTTCCATAACATGACATGATGATCAAATGATTGTCTATTTTACCAATTAAGAATCTCCTTATATTATGAGGTCCCTAAATCTGTCAATGTTTACCTTGCAATGGCACTTTCCAGTGTTCTTTTCGCAGTGCGGATGGTACCCCCTGGTGATGTCACACGCACACGGGCCACAAGAGGTCGACCCCCACCAGCCGCCGGGGCACTCTTCCACACCCAATTCGACGCACCCTGACTCTGAAAAGTAAAATTATTGTAATCAATTGGTAAACGTTGCTGAAATAAGCTCCTTAGAATAAGCCTTTTGTAACTGCAGCAACTGTATAAAACGATATTACATATCGATTTTGTTTTTATAGCATTAGTCATGCTATACTAATCCGCGGCCATAGGGACCGCTGAGTAACTCAAGCCCTGCCTGAAGCGATGAAATTATCCTTTCCTTACTACTAACATCTCATGGGGACGTGTGACTCCACAGGGCATGAGACCTATGACCGCGGGTTCAATCCCCGCCTCAAGCGATAATTTATCTTTCTACTTTGATATTACATACATTGCTGTGCAGGAATCGTTCTATTGGAATCATGTTTTATGCATTGCGCAAGGGTAGGGCTTTTTTGGACTATAGTTGCTACTTAAGAAACATTTTGCTTTATGGCTTATCGATTAATACTAAAGGGGGAAGTTTTAAGAGGACTGCGGCCCGTCTCGTCTGTTGTTACAATGCTTACCAGTGAGTGTATACCCTGTGCTACAGTGACACGAGTACCCGCGGCTACTTGGATCGGCGTCACACCGAGCGCGCCCGCAAGGTTGTAGTTCACACGCAGACACGCACTGAGGCCCGTAGCGGCCCGTCTCACATTCGCAACGAGTTTGTTCCCAGGATGATACACATTTGCTCTGAAAAGATTTTTGATTCATGAAAGAGTAGCAAAGAAGCCTGCCTGGTATCTGGTTATCGTCGCCTATCGCCATCTGTTAAGAGCGTCCACTTATTAACAGGAAGGCAAAGCACCTGCAATGATCCTGGTTCCAGAAGTTGTACCAAAAGCATTGCTATTGAGTTTGTTGCTGAGGGAATAGTCTTAAACTTTCTCTTAAGACAGTAATCAAAATTGAAAAAGTATAGTAGCTGTGTTTCCAAAACGCAAATGTTCATCGATCAAGTAAAGAATGCTCTGGAATAGTGGGGTTATAGTGAATGGGCACTAACTTCATGAACGTAATTCCTCCACTGATCGCTGCCCTCCGCGAGATTCTCCAACAACTCGTGATCTTTGAATGACGTCATATCTCGCTGGATAATGTTTTTGTAGCAAAGTAGAGGTAATGTTTCGTTTAGTCAATACTTACGTAAGGTGGACAAACTGACAGCATACAATCGGCTCGCGATTGACATCCATCTCTCACGTTTTCCCTCACTGTGGGCCGATTGAGCAACGATTGCGCCGTGCCCACTCGAACATCCTACGAAGAGAAATTGAATATTATATCTGTCATTTACTTCTATAATAATACGTCTGATGTGTTTACTCAATGCAGATAACTATAACAATGATTATTACCTGCACACATCCTTCAAAATATCCAACTTCTGAAGCAAGCAGACCGGCCGTTGTATCAGGCCCTCCAATGAGGATCTTGCCAATGTACTGCCCTTGTATCTTATTAGCCAGCATCGGCAGCAGAGCGTTTCTTAGCCCATAGTCGATGGACACGGCGATGTCCGTGCCGAGCCACTTGATCTCGATGCGATGCCAGTCACCATCGGACAGCGAAGTAGATGGAAGGAACATGGACTCGCCGTTGTATGAGTAGTGGAGAAGACCCGATTTCAGCTAAAAAATGAATGAGTCTGTACGTTTCTAAAAATGACTTGGGAATTTCCTTAAAAGTTACAATTCAATTTGCGTACTATCTGCTGCTAAAAAAGATTACAACCGATGCTGCGTCACGTAGGCCTTATTCAATGGTGCATGGAGCACCGCTGATTATAGATAGGCGCTTACCAACTGGTGAACGCATACGTTGTCTCTTTTCTTAATATATAAAAAATAATGACTACTAGTTATTGCATACTTACACTGATCAGTATAGTACTATTCTGACCGACTTGAATGGACATCAGAAACGCGTCTTGCTGTCTTGTCCTTATAGATAAAGCGTTAAGCCACGGCAGTTGAATTGGTCTTAGTAGAGGGTTAAATGAAAGCATCCCATCGCCACTGAATCTCCATGGTGGGGCCGTAGCTGGAAGAAAACAAATGTTTGATAAATTTGGTTAGATTATAATTATATTAGTTAAAAAGAAAATTTAAATCGAAGAGTCATTGATAAATGATGATATTGGCGGCGCTATTGAATTGTGAATTGATATAATTATGCGTTCTGACAGTTGACTAAATAGACATCTTATACCGAGGATATAACACATAAGACTTTTTGTCCCGGTTTTGTATATTGTTTTTATGATAAATTACTAACTATCAACTGCAAAATATTGCATCAAATGTAAACCATGTCCATATGAGAAATTCACTGAAAACATGCTTTATTTTTGTCTCAATAAGAACTATGCACTCACATTAAATGTATTTGATCTACAGGTTCAGGCGGTAGATATAGATGATAATAATAAAGGATACGTAGAACCTGACTATCCAACGCCGGCGAAGTCGCGGGTAGGAGCTAGTGTACAATGCTTGTAAGATAAGCAATAAGTACTTACATTCAGCACAATCCTTGCCGGTGTATCCCTCAGTACAGTCACAGATGTACGTGTCCCAAAGGTCCTTGCATTCAGCGCCGTTGTAGCACGGAGCTGAGTTACATTGCGACCGCTTCTCTGGACATCCAGCCAAAGTCCCGTTGTCGGACACAAAACTGTTTAGATCCACAAACTTGTGGTCTACGAAGAAATCCGATATGCATCCGACAAAGTCTTTGTTCTTTACTTGGAAACTGGTCGGGATGTTTGGCAGGCCACCGATTTGTAATGGACCGGTGAGGTCTAGAAATCTAGAGAAACGAACAAATAAAAATTTAGTTGTAATCGCTTGAGAATGTAAATCAAAATTTCACTAAACGTTGTCATTTGTTAGGTTATCTTAAAACGAATACTTCGGTATAAGCGTAAAATTGCAAGGAATATTGACGTACATGTTAGTGGGTTATTATTTTGTATATGAAACATTCATGGAGAATACTTGAAACTCGGGAATTGACGATAATTGGTCGTAATTAAATTTAATTATTAATTTAAAAGTTAATCGTTTTCCTTTTTTTTCTGACCATTGGCAGATAAGCCAACAGTCGGGTTGGATGTGAGCGATTGGTGCCACCTTTGAACGCCTTCACACGTGGCCGCGTGTTCACCAAGTCCGCGCCTAAGTATTTACATCTGCTTCAAGACTCAGTTAGAACCATTTTCTAAAAGACTCAAAGAAGAGATAAAAATGCAGAAGGTAGATCTATCATCATTTTACAAGTGTTCCACTCGCCTTGGGTATAATAAATTATTTTCTATGCTCTTCCCTATCGAATGCCTTGTGGCAGCTTGAATAATCCTGATACCATTAATGCGCTCTAGATCATATGACTAACTTTACTATTTTATATACTAGAAATAAGCATTATTACTTCATGTTATGCAACACGTCTGACTTATAAAATCAGCAATGCAATCTGAACCATTGGAAATTACATACCACAAAACACGGCACTCCCGAGCTTTGAAGGCGAATGATGAAGTTATTTATTTTGTATTATTACCTGTGACAAGTTTCTGTAGGGATGTCACATCTTGGTGGAAGCACTTTTCTTGTTAAGTTGGCGCATGCGTACTTAATTCCAAAATCAGCCGCTCCTGCTAAAGATAAAGCTTTGTCGCAGTCGTCTAACACCATCGTAGCAGTCTAGAAGGGAAAACAGTTGATTACATTTTAAAGCGCTTATTCAAACGTATCACGATACATTTTGAATTACCTTCATGGTATATTATCCCGTAATAGTTCAATGTCAATGTCAGCACTCAACAAATAAGAAGGACATGTACATTTTTACTAAGAAATCTACATAAACTTTATTCAATGTCAATCTTATTTAGGATATAACGTATAAAACTATAAAAAAGGTGCTTCGGGGTTACGCACTACAAAGGAGTGCTCCAAGAAATTTAGCGGTAAAGTGTTTAAAGTAACAGATCGAAAGCATAGTAAGATCAGCCCTATCCCCTCTTCTATAGAAGAAAACATTTCGTCTTTATTCGAGCCAGCGCTTCTAACCTTTGAGGTTTACCTTCGATTAATTCTTGTCTGATTCAATATTGATGATCCAATTAATAATGTCTCGTACTTAACTTTAGATAGTCTTACATACACTGTTGTAATACCACACATTAACAGTGCTCCACATACCATTGGCGACTGTTACTGCAACACTGACTTCAACCTTCCCCCCTCCCATAGTGAAGATAAACTTAAGCCCCTTCCACCGTTCTTTTCTACTGAACTGATCTCCAGGGCTAAGAATCGTGTTTTGTATTGAAATTTAATATAATCTTACACACCTTGTTGTAATACTCCACATCAACAGTATGCCATACGCCATCAGCGACTGTGCCTGCTACACTAACTTCAACTTTCCCCCCACCTAAAGCGAAGGTAAATCTCAGCCCCCCTCCCCCGTTCCTTCCTGCCCCTGAACTGATGATTTCCAGAGCTATAAAGTCGTGACGTTCGTTGTAGCGTCCGTTGTAAAGTAGAAGGCCTGATGTAGCTTGGGTTGCAAATCTGGAAATGAAATTGTTTTTTTAGATTATTTTGTTGAATTATTTAAACATAATTGTAAAGTATTTAAACTGCCAGTTTGGCTTAGTTGGGTGCGCAAATTGCAAATTCGGCAGCAACGCATAAAAACTACTAATTTAGGAACTTATTTTGGAACTTACTTGAGTCTCAAATGCAGTCGATTCCGTCTTTTCAATCCAGGAAACGTCAAGAATGAAGTGGATGGAAAACTCCTAGCCTTAAGTTCACACATTGCAGTGGTGTAAGCAGCGTCTATAGAACAGCCTTGGCAGAGTATACCGCCTTCTTTGCGGGCCACGCATTGGGAACCGCTGCGGCATATCGAGCCGTCGCCGTTGAGGTCGCATGACGCTTTGGTTAGGATGGTTTCGCAATTTACGCCTGAAAAGAACATTATTTTTATAACTTGATTACCGGCGATATTAAGAAAGGCCAACAATGTCTCTTGCTCTAAAAATTTAGGGAGAAAATAGTCTGATCCACACTGCCAAAAATAGAAACATTAGCCCTGACCGACACAACACGCGACTCCTGCGGAACATGATACCGATTACCATCGAGCGAAGACCGCGTTTCTCGAATAACCTTGGCAATCGAGACACCACCACTTCTGCAATCTGATTTTTTTCCGGTATGACCACTACCATCCAGGAACTAGAAGAAATCGTATGCACAGGTGGCCAACCGTAAGCATCATATGACGTCCATTTCGAAAGCTAAATGTGCGAGTGCAAAACTAGTTTCTGAGATGAATAAGAGCGACAAACGATTTCACCCTCGAAGAGAAAAACAATTCGCGTTTACGCCAACACCGCAACCAGTGCGGCACCGGTACCGCCATGGCTAAGACCTCTTTACTACAAGTTGTAGCCCCGACGGTAACAATAGTTGTCAAAAGCTAGTGTATCCGAGATAAAAAAAAATCACAATCTATTTGTAGTAAGATCTGAAAAAACCCAATATCCAAGAGCAAATTACAGAAAAAGAGAGTGAGTAAAGGAGTGAGTTTAAAGTAATCACTGATTTCGAAAGCCAAGACACACTTTAAATGTCTCGGCCAATATAATAAGCAATTTGTATACAGTTAAAAAATCATAACTGGAATTGTTTTTTTTTTTACAAAGAAAACTCTAATCTTGTGACCCTATTGCTATGTAAAGAATAACATAATACCTGTAAAACCAGCCGAACATACGCAGGTGTAACCTCCTTCGCGCCGCACACAAGTGCCGTTATTCATGCAAGGAGACGAGTAGCAAAGATCCACCTCAGTATCACACATATAATGTTCTCTTGAGCCTGAAATAAATAATCATTATGAAAATGAATATATAGAATTAATAAAACGTGGCCAAGAGCAGTACCTTGTGCAACTCCAATCAAAATATTTATTGCACATAGTTTATTACATTCGATTTTGATTGTATAATCAGTAAGAAAAATAAGGACTCAAAAATATAATTTATAGTAAAAAATTTTCGTGACTTTATCGAAAGCCTTTGTAAAATCTTCTTTTTTTATGTTTAGTTTCCACCAATTTTACCTTAAGTAATTTGTTAAAATATATAAATATTACCAGTAAACCCTTGGGGACACTGGCAAGTAAACGTAGTGACCGGATAGATAGGTCGAAACAGGACTGAATCGCTGTTGATAAAGCCAGATGCATTGCCAAATTTCAGGACAGTCAAGCACTCTTCGTAGTTAAGGCACGGCTCGTGAACGCAGACGTTGTCGTCGAACGGTAAGACCTAAAACAAGGTGGGATCCATTAAATTTATATTTTATTACATTCACTCCGTAAGTATTACTTATACTTTTTACTTTACATTTATATTTTATTACAGTCACTCCGTAAGTACTAATGGAGTGACTGTAATCGTATATCTTTACAGAGAAACCAACTTAAACAAATAAAAATTATCAAGAAAAAACGAATTGTGAATTTATAAATTTTCGCCTTTAATAGAATCATCGAATAAGAGATAAGCATACGAAGAAGAAATCTAAAATTTGGGGCTACCATTTTCAGTCAAAGGTTTTAGTTAAAATATCAGTGGCAATATTATATATGTGTGTAATGTAAATATTACCAGCAATAGAGGTAGATAAAATAATAAACAAACCTGTACAGTAGCAAGCCGCGCTAAAGTAGCCCGATGTAAATACACTCGCTCACGCAAGTGAGTCGGTGAATAGAACTGAGAGGGATCACCGCTGAAACCAACTTCCGCTTCTGGTCGTTTAGCAGAAAAGGATACGTTGAGAATATTTCCAGTAACATCAGTATCGTCCTGAAAATAAAAACATTCAGTTAAATATTTAGAAAGGTAACACTGAAATTTATTTTGCTCCCCTTAGGGTAAGTGAAGAAATATAGAAGAAAGCAACAGATCTGCTACAAATTGAATCTTCTGAAAGAACAAAAACACGAGATTTTGGAAGGAACAGTTATTTGGAAGACAACCGATTCATACTATTGAATTCCTTCTATCATTATACAATGTTGGAAAATTGACAAAAGCACACAGTTACCGTATAATTACATAATAATATTACCTGCACACTGAACACATAGATGTTCTCCTTGGGGCAGGGTATGATGGCCGCAAGCCCGTCAATAAAGAATCCCAACAATGGCGATAGAAACTGTTCCGCTGTCATATCGTTTAGTCTAACTGTGATACTGTTGAATAGCATTTCCTCTGTTATCAAGCGCACTGACAGCTGCATCATTGCTTTCACTTCGTTTACTCCATCTATGAATGTGAAAACTTGATTAAATCAAAATGTATATATTAAATTTATTTACGAAGTTCTTCGTTAGCCACTACTCTAAAATAACTTTGACGAGATCTCACGTTGACTTGTTTTTAACAGACACTGCTTGTCTTGGTATACCAACTATTCCAAATTCTTTCTTTAAAAAAATATTGCTCACTTATTTAACTCTTCCAACTACTTTATTAACTATTCCAAAATTTCAACTTTCTTCTTTAAGTAAAATAAATATTGCTCACTCGATCTACGCATGTTTAAATACTATTAGATCTAGAATTCGTTACATATTTTCATATACTCATATTTAATTATCAGAGAATAATATATCAATGTTAGTTTAAATGGATAAAATTACAGACCTGTAACTGAAATCTCCATTGTTGCCAGTTTGGGAACATTCGTATTCAGTTGTGGCGATAGTGTCATCGATCCCGAAGTTTCATTGAGAAGCACCAAATTTGCGTTGTTGCCAGATAGGATTCGGTATTGTAGCTAAAAGAAAATGTTCTGTTCAAGTTTGGAAGTTTCAACGGTTATAAAATTTTATACAAGAACTACTGTCTTCTGTTAGTTGAGTATATTTACTGCAAGACACAAACTATAAGTGAAAGTAGGTAAAAAAATAATATAATAAAATGATCCCACATTTTTACTGGCCAGAAAATAAAAAAATATATCTGCATCCATTGTGACAACTAAAGGTGATAATTATAAATTGTTGCAAACCACCTTATTTTCATTAAGATTTGTAAGACAAACAAATAAATAAACTGTGCTCCTGAGTACTGCAAATACCTCAGCAAACAATTTCTTAATTTACGCATACCTAATGATAGTCTTTATATCACTTACCTTATCAGTAACATCAGCGTCATACGCCGGAACCCTTCCAAAAGGTCCAACGGGAAAGCAATCCTTATAATTATTAAAAATAATTTGAAAATCTTTCATCATTGGTGCATTATCATTGACATCAGTAACTAGGATTTCCACTCTAACATCGTTCCATAGAGGAGGGCTGGCCGCTCTGAGGACTAGTTCGTACTTTTTTCGAGGACTTTCGTAGTCGAGATCTACCATTGTGACCAGTTCAGCTTTGTCGGACCCTTGCCGGGTTTCGAGGGAGAAGCTTTGGGAATCGTCACCCCCTAAAAACCAAATATTATATGTCATTTATTTAGATCTAAATTTGTTTAATCCAACCCTAAATTTTATTTAATTTGAGGCAGTTTCATTTAGACTTTTAATTACTATGGAAAATTTGTGTGTCTGGTTCTGATTGTGATTGTGTGAGTGATGTGAATATATCCGGCACCCACGACACAAGTCATCGTACTTAGTGTGGGGCTGTGAGTGTGAAAGCGTTTATGTTTACTTCATTGATTCTTTCACAAAATTTGTGTATTATAAATATTTGTGTTAATAACGGGATATCCTACTTAATAATATTATAAATCCGAAAGTTTATATGTAAATGTGCAAGTATATTTGTTGCCTCTTCACGCTTTAACGACTTAACGGATTTGGATGAAATTTGGAATGTACATAGCATATACCTAGAATTAACACATAGGCTACTTTTTAACTTGATAATAGCGGACGAAGCCGTAGGGCACGGCTAGTTTTTTTGAGGTTCCGATAAATACATGGTAAATATCCCGTTATTAACACGTAAGTGAGAGTGACCATGGTAACTTAAGGACCCACAAATGTAGTTTATGTTTAGCTGTTCATTATTTTTATTGATTTATATAAGACTTAAAAGTGGACGTAACTTTACCTTTGATGGAATAATGTACCACTGCGTTAGGCCCCTCATCTGGGTCATGAGCGTATATTTCCCCTACAGTTGTTCCAATAGGACTGTTCTCTGCGATGTAAAAAGTAAGGCAGTCGCTCTCAAACACTGGAGGCGAGTCGTTGATATCTTCTATTTTAATGTGCACTATCACCTAGAAAATAATCATAGCTTGTGAAATACATAGGACATGACCAGGTATATTTGTAGGCTAGATAGGTGTGGCGATGTAAGTATGAAAGCGTTATGATATTTATATATGTTATCTTTGGCCGCATCTACACTTTCCATCAGGTTACATGGTGGTGAAATGATTGTTTTCTGCCATAAAAGAAGTCTATGTTTATTTATTGTTTTAAAAAAAATTGCTACTACACAAGCATTTAAAAATAGAGACATGTTTTTTTTTATTGATGTAAGAGTATACATTTTTTTTAAAACTAGTGTGACAAATCTACAATTCAGAAAGGCAATGCCGCCAGCATGATGGGAACGCTACCCACTGGTAGTGGGCTTGAGCACTTGAGTTACCTATAAGCTCAATGTCTTGTAGGTAACTTAGTTCTTTGCTGTACATAGTTTTAGTTTAGTTTTAGGAAATATATATAGACATGTTTTGTTGTTGATATTATTTATTTATTATATACCCATAACTATAGGTTGGCATAACAGTTATCGAAAATCATCTCCTAACTTTAGCTTTATGTAGAACATGGTTTGTCTCGTAAAATGCGCGATGGCCCTGGATGTACAGTAGTAATAAGTGTAATATATGTAAGTAGACATAAGTTCCTAAACTACCCACGATATGAATAAATCAGTCATGTGCTAGCTGCAATCGATGTTTTATTACGTAATTACAAATACCGCAGTGATTGGGTATTTTTGCCGTACGGAAAGTTACATGAATCTATACTAATATTATAAAACTGAAGAGTTAGTTTGTTTGTTTGAACGCGCTAAACTCAGGAACCGCTGGTCCGATTTGAAAACATCTTTCAGTGTTGGATAGAACATTTATCGAGGAAGGCTATAGGCTATATTTTATATTTTTTTAAATTAGGGATCCTTTCTAAAAGTCCAATAATCACCCGGACGAAGTCGCGGGCACTGCTAGTTCGATATAAATGGAAACAAGTCATTGAACTTAGTGTGGGGCTGGGAGTGTGAAAGCGTTTGTTTGATTGTTTGTTAACGTGCATATGTAGGCAAAGTATACACATTAGAAAAACAAATATTAATTTCGCTCCAAAACAATTCGTAAATTTTCTACCACCTAACTATCATAATATGGCATGACTTGACTGGATGACTTACTATCATATTATGGTATGAAAAGACTCATACATATAAGGCAAGGTCATGACCTTGCCATATATGTATGAGTCTTTTACTTGACTTTGGCTAGTTATATGAATTAACACATTTTAAACATTTTGTTTACTGGCAACAATCATATTTGCTTGTAACTATTGTTTGCGGGGCTAAAATTAAAAAAAATATCCACTGTACTTACAGTGGAACTTTGCGGTGGCGTTCCTCCATCAATCGCCAACGCCTTCAAATCATAAGTAGCGACCGACTCTCTGTCCAAAGCTTTGTTAGTCCTGATGACCCCTGAGGCGGGGTCTATAACGAATGACCCCTCTTCACGGTCTCTGGGGTCCAGTTCGAAGTGCACTCTACCATTCAGACCGACATCAGCGTCTGTTGCACCTACTTGGGTAACAGAAGTCCCTGTGGGAAATATAATTATAATTTAAACGTAAGCAAAGCTTAAAAATCTGGTTTTGGAATTATCAATTTCGATAAAATGTATATGGGACCATCTCTGAAGTATAATGTACCAAACAAAAAAGAATATCGAGAATCGGTCCACAAATCGGGGAGAAATCGGTGAACATACATTTAAAAAAATACATACAGTCGAACATCCTCTCCTTTTTTGAAATCGGTTAAAAATGGATAGGAGCCTAATTCCAATGCAATTTAGTTTTTTTTTCTGAGTCAAATCTGATTCAATTTGGTTCTAGATATATATATGTATATGACGGGAGAGTCGAATGTCAAATACAAAGGGAGGCCCCTATGCCCAACAGTAGGCTATAACAGGTCGATGATGATAATATGTTAGAGCAGACCAGAAACAAAATAATGAAATCCAAGCGCTTGTTTGTCTTGATCACATTCGTGAGATGAGTCACGTGGTGATAGCGACTTAAAACCTCTTTGTCAATAACATAGCAGGACTGATTTTGTCAGCATGCTGGCAATTCTGCATTATTATCCAAAACTTGTGATTATTCGGTTCTTTTAATATGGTGTTGATCTAATTTCGGGATAATCCCTGATTGTTAGAATTTAGTTAGTCGTTACAATTGTGCTGGAAACATGGAACTTTATGAGGTCTTCAGCCGAAGTGAAACACACCACTTACCTACTAAAGCGTCTTCCATAATACTAGCAGTATACAGTTGTTGCTTGAACATAGGCTCGTTATCATTGACGTCTACTACTGAAATCTCCACATCCGTCGTGTCAGAGAGAGATGGCACGCCTCCGTCTCTTGCTGTCACTGTTAGGAGGTAACCTGAGAGAAAATGTAATGATATCAAACAATGGACCTCTTTGAGTGTGACTTGTGACTAGGACTTTTAATATCGAATACACTTGAAATTACTATAATTAATATATTATTACTTAACACTGGCTAAATGCACCTGATTGCGAAGCCAAAATAAAAGGAAAGTAAAGAAACTATAGCCTTATTAACGTGACATAACACCTTTTAGTAAGTGATATAATAATATATGTGTGTCGCTACACTGCACTGTGTGCGAAGCCAAAATTAAAAGAAAAATAACAATGGACTTTGGGTCTAACACAAACTTCACGAAATAAGTGTACCAATTAGTATAAACAAACGTGATTATAATTCGCGCGCGAAGAGAAAGAGATGGAACCTGGTCATAGTAAATCGAAAATTACATTTCTCAAGTAGCGTTAGCAAAAAATATCTGAATAATAATTATATACAACTTATTTCTACTATCTATCATATAGCTATGAAAATACACAAAAAAATTTCATGGTTGCAATCAGACCCACTTTGCGATGTCCGATTGGACTCAAATTTTATGTACTTATGTATCTTCGGTGACAATACAATGAAGAGAATGAGAATGAGACGGAAGATGGCGATAGGAACTTCTGAACTAAACAAGATAAACCTATCGAGTTTGGGCTCGTTTGATTCGTCGTGACAAGTTTTCTGGTTGTATATTTATTTAGTCCTTTTTTATATACTGGTAAAAACTTGATTTATAAAAAAAATTGTTCAACAAGCAGAGAGTTGCCCGCTGCGCTAACTGGGAGACTCTTCAATATTGTTGAGCCGTGAATAATAACGACAGTTTTGGTATAGGTGGGTAGATATAGACTATATGTCGGTGCATAGTTCACGCGCTTCGTTACATCTTTACAGATATAAAATTACTAGAATTTAATTAACCATTAGTTTTATAGATGTTTATTGTATTCATGTACCTGATAGTTTTCCATTAAATAAAAACTAGAATATTTTTGTTCTTACCGCTCATAGTCTCCCGATCCAACAACTTATTGGTAGTAATAGCACCAGTCTGGGGGTTGATCATGAACTCCTGATCATGATGAGCAACTGCTTCGTTGGATATCTCAGAACTGAGGCTGTAGGTTATCTGTGCATTGACGCCAACGTCACTGTCAGTCGCTGATACGACGAGCACTGTCGTTCCAATTGGGGCATCTTCGAATACCTGAAAAACACCAATGATTAAGAAGTAAATTAAAAAAAAATACGCTTTATGCGGGGATTGAGCCCGCGGCCCATGCCCTATTGCTCTAACCGCTGAGACACTCAAGCCGTGCCTCATACGACGAAATTATGCTTTCGTTATTATTAACGTCTTATGGAGACGTTTGACGTGTCAACATTGCAGTTAGCTACACGTTGCGTTGACAACATCCATCCAAATAATTTGATCTTATTTTTTTTATAGCATTAGCAGAAGAAAACTAGGCAGTACTATAGTAGTGAATTTAGAAAAATAATCGGAATTTATCGGAAAAATTTCGCTTGAGGCGGGGATTGAACCCGCGGCCACTTATTCCTTATTGCTATGACCGCTGAAATGATAAAAATAATTAAACGCAAACAAAGCTTAAAAAAATAGACTTCACCGCTTTACCTTCGAAACCTTAATCAGTTCTTATTGCATTAAACACGCATCATTGACGATAGCTCTAAAACAACTGATCAGATCTTGATCAAATTTAAATGGGACCAATGGGATAGATAGCACCAGGAATCTAACAAAAAAATTATTAAATTCGGTTCACGTGAAAAGAAGTTATTATTATTCATTTTCTGTTAGTTACAACCTTCCTTTCAGTACCCCAGTAGTTAATACCAATTATCGTCAAAATTCTTACTTATACAGAGCGAGTAAACACTTTAATAAGATATGTAGACATAATAGTACGTTAAACTTGTTTTGCACAAGCGTGAACTCGGCGAGGCGACTGCTTAGTAGATACTTCTTTGATAATTAGACTCAATTGTTGAAATAATTTACAATATTCTGATTATTGTCTTCGTTTGGATGTATACTTACTCAATTTTTGAAATTTTGTTACGTATTTTTTCTTTGTGTAACGATGCGTATAATGTCATATTTGCGTTAATTAGTAAAATATTTTGTTTTTAGCCGTGAGGACCAGTAATTGGCTTTGGCTGTTGGTCTTCCTTGTAAATAAATAAATAAATTATGCATGTTCGCAAAAATATTGATGAAGCGACGCACACAATCTTAATACTAGGTATAAACATAAAATAGCGGTGCGCACATTCAGATTAAGCAAAACGAATATTTTTTTATAGCAATATGGTTAGATTTTACAATAAAATTCCTAAAATTGTAACTGAACTGCTGGGAAAGTTTAAATCAGTAATAAAACAGGCATTAATTAAGAAAGCTTATAAAACGAATGATTACATTAATGACAAGTATGCATGGAGGAAAACTGCACAAGCGATTTCTGGGGACTACATAATATAGATATACCTAGGCTAATATAATTCCTGTATAAGTGATTAAGACGATTTAAAAAAAAAAAACAATTCGCCGCCTCGTTTCTTGCTAGGTTCTTCTAGAAATGCCTGTACTTTTGCGAATCTGGCCGTAGAATAATTAACTTTGAGTGCCTCTTTTGGGTCCATGTGAATAAACAATTTTGAATGTTGAGTTTATTGTTCCGACCTAAACCGACCGAAGGACAACGATATGATGATTTCATAGGATAAAGAAACTTACCGAAGCAGTATAAGGTGCATTTTCAAACACAGGCGCATAGTTGTTAGCGTCAGTGATATTGATATGGACCATGGCTATATCTGATCTCCCGCCAGAGTCGGTCGCCGTGACTGTAAGGACATAGCGTCTCTCTTGCTTGAAGTCTAGAGGCTGCGCGACGGTGACCAGACCGCGCCCATTCTGGGATGTTATGGAGAAACGACCGCGCGTGTTGCCTCCAGTTATTTCATAGTGGAGCCTGAGAAAAGAGTTTCAGTTAGGAATTTGATATACAAAGCGCCCTGTACGCCGAGAGCGCTTTGTATATTTTGTTACGCTAGAGCCTATACAAATCGTCGGCAGCGTCGGGAGAAAAGTTGCGGGCGCGCATCCACCGCTCGGCCGATAGTAACTTGTTAACTGACTGCGTCACAATTTACTTACCAGTAAGAAATTTAAAAAAAAATCTGAGTTGAAAAATAAAATTGTTTTAATTTTTATTTATTTTATTTTGCTCAGTTGTCGATTCTAAACCACCCCTGCAGTATTGTGCACTACTTACCAAAGACGGTATATAAGATATAATAAAATAATTTCTTTACAAATGCTTGATATTAATGATCAGAATATGTTATTTTTTTTATTTCAATTTGATTTAATTTCGATATATTTCTTTGTTTTAACCTTATTTAACAATGTTTATACACCGGAAACGGTAAAATATTTTGGCCTAAGCATTATTACATTTAAGACCTGTATTGCACAATGTCCATATAAATAAACCTAATTTTAATAATAATAATAAATGCTCTCATACCCACACTAAGTACAATGACATGTGTCGTGGGTGCCGGAAACATTCACATCACACACACAATCCACAAGGTTTACCTATTATCTTCATCAGCGTCGGTGGCAGTAAGAGTCACAACAGGCGTGCCAGGAGGCTCGTCTTCAGCTAATTCTACTTCGTACTGAGGAGGAGAGAATACTGGATCGTTGTCGTTCACGTCCTGAACTACCACCACTACTGAAGCGGTGGCTGAACGAGGGGGAGTTCCGCCGTCGGTTGCTGTTACCTGCAATATTACATTTGAATGAATGAAACGAAATGTGATTGAATAAAATGAAATATGAATGAATGCAACGAATCATTAATGAATAAAACGAAATATTAATGAATGAAACGAAATGTGTATAAATAAAACGAAATTTGAATGAATGAAATGAAATGAAATATGAATGAATGGAATGAAATATGAATAAATGAAATTAAATAGAATAAATAAAATGGAAATATGAAAGAATTGAATGAATGAAATTAAATATGAATAAATGTTTTATGTTTATTTGGCACTATAAACAAAACAAACTAACGGATACAATAAAACAGCTTATAAAGAAACTTAAGAAGGAAAGCTAAACCCAACTAAAATGGCCAAAAGGGTCGTGACTCGACATTTTTGAAAAGTTTAGCACTAGGCGCTGAATTTGAAAGTGGAAGCAAAACGCATCGTGGGCATTCATGTAATAAAATGTAAGTATTTCTTTAATGATTTTGTTTTACCGGCTATGTTTATAAACAATCGAAAAATGCGTAGTGTATTAAGTGTATTAGTGTTAGTATCAGCTAGATAGCCTATAAGCAGCTCAAACTTACCAGTAGCTGATATTTAGCTTGTATTTCTCTATCCAGCTGCCCAGAAGTATAAACCCAGCCGGAGCGAGGGTCGATGGTGATGGGGAGGTCGTTGTTTCCGTTGTACTCCTTATCCATGAGAGTGTATGTCAGTTCTGCGTTCACGCCTTCATCAGCGTCGTAAGCTTGGACCTGGAAATACATGGGACATTTCGTTTATATAAACATAAACGCTTTCACACTTACAGCCCCACACTTACTTCAATGAATTGTGTCGTAGGTCCCGGAAACATTCACAATCACAATCAGAACCAGAATCACAAATTTTCCTTGGGTAGAAAACTTGAGTTCCCGTCGGGGATCGAACCCGATACGATGTAGTGGGAAGTGCATAGTCACTGATCTTTACACAGTTACGTAAATCTAGCATTACGCAAAATATGACGTCATAGCTTCATGCAACACAAAAGTACTAAATAGTACCAATACAACACAAATTTTCTCCCTAGGAAAATTTGTGTTTCTGGTTATGGCCTTGAATGTGCGTGTGATGTTAATGTTTCCAGCATCCACGACACAAGCCATCGAACTTAGTGTGGGGCTGTGAGTGTGAAAGTGTTTATGTTATATTATATACGAGTTTTAAAAACTAATAACCGACTTCAATCGCAAATATCTTTAGAACTCTTCATCTGATCTTGATCAAACTATAATGGAACCAACTGGGAAGTATAGTAGTACCCTTTTAAACAAAAAAAGAATATCTCGAATCGGTCAAGGGGTCTTCGATAAATTGGGGAACAAAAAAAATCCGACGAATTAAGAAACTCTTCCTTTTATTGAAGTCGGTAGACCAAAACACTGTAGAAGTCTTTACTATTGTAACTCGATTTAGAATAATTTAAACGTAAACAAAACTTAAAAAAACCTACTTCACCGCTTGTATATTGGCTTTGCTTGATCAGTTTCGATAAAATTTATACGGGACCACCTCAGAAATATAAACTACCAAAAATATTTTTTGATAATGTCCACAAATGGCGAAAAGTCGGAGAACATACATAAAAAATATACATAGTACAGTCGAACATAGAACCTTCTCCTTTTTGAAGTCGGTTAAAAAGGGGGAGGTTCTCATTTCGTCGGAATCTTTTTTTAGGCACTTACCCTCACGATGCTGTAACCGACTTGAACATTTTCGCTAACAGACTCTTGGAAGAGAGACGTGTAGAATCTTGGAGCGTTGTCGTTCACATCTCTTACGTTGACCAGCAGTTGGGTGGTGTTAGAGCGAGATGGACTACCTCCGTCTGTGAACAAAGATACAACTGGTTTCCCCAACAACTTTCTGCCATAGCATGTTTTGATTGCTGCCCGCAAAAAGAAACAAAGGCATTTCTCAGACCACACATTTTGAACTGTTTTGGGCAGTTCATAATTTGTGGTGCGCGTCCCTCTTCTAAGCAGAAGTATCGGGTTCAATTCCCGGTGGGAACACAAATTTTCTACCCAAGGGAATTTTGTGTTTTTGGTTCTGGGTGTGATTGTGTGTGTGATTCGAATGTTTCCGGCACCCAAGACACAAGTCATTGAACTTAGTGTGGGGCTGTAAGTGTGAAAGCGTTTTTTTAGGATATTAGAACGGAGACTTTAGGCATAGTTCAAAAATACAAAGAAGTAGTCATTCTAGACCTAGCGTTTTTAACGTCCTCGCCATATCACTTATACATTATGTGGGATGACAAGAAGGAAAAAAAAAGGCTTGTATGTTTGGTGGGATGGCGGTGTCAAGCTAGCCTATCAGAGATAAAATAAATAGGTAAACAAAAAATAATAATTAGATAATGCTTTGTATTTTTTTTTCTTCCAGGTAAGCATGCTTCATCTTCGGCCGCATCATCACTTTCCAACAGGTGAGATAGCGGCCAAAAACTTACCTATCTAGAATAAAAAAAAAATACAAAACATTATCTAATAATGGTTGACAAAGGCCGCGGGCCGCAAAATGTTTTCTCACCAAGGAAAATTTGTGTTTTTGGTTTTGGTTCTAATTGGGTGTGTGATGTGAATGTTTCTGGCACCCACGACTCAAGTCATCATACTTAGTGTGGGGCTGTGAGTGTGAAAGCGTTTACTTATTTCACTTCTGCTTACCTTGCGCCCTGATAACCAGTCGGTAGCTCCTGACTTGCTCGTAGTCCAGTGATTTGACCAAGGACACGTCTCCGCTCAAGCTGTCGATGGAGAACTGCATTTGCGTGTTGCCGCCGATGATGGCGTAACGGATTGCTGCGTTGGATCCCACGTCTGCATCCGTCGCTCTGCAGAAAGTAGGAATTATTGAGGCTTTTATAACAATATTAGAAGATAATCTACGATAACATAACATAATAACTATGCAATCTACGGGCCAATTGCCTATATTTCCTAAAATTATGTACAGCAAATTAGGGAACCTCGGTTACGTAGTTTCAACTCTTTCTTAGTTTGACTCTTACTTGGCCTGATTTCATTATATGTTGGTTTATTTTAGAGTTTACGCTATATTTTTGTTCAAGTAACTTAGAGTCATGTCTATTTGCATATCTAAATATATATAACTCAATGGTGACTGACTGACTGACATAGTGATCTATCAACGCACAGCCCAAACAACTGGACGGATCGGGCTGAAATTTGGCATGCAGGTAGATGTTATGACGTAGGCATCCGCTAAGAAAGGATTTTGATTAATTCTACCCCCAAGGGGATAAAATAGGAGATCTATACCTAATTAATAATAATACTTCTTAACGCGAGCGAAGCCGCGGGCAAAAGCTAGTTCTTACATAAAAAATTAAACAATAATAATAATAATAAAAAAAACAAATAGAAATACAGTAATATGCGATCCAAAATATTAATAAAATTATAGTAACATGACATAATAATTTAAACTAACATGAATTACACCGAATTATATCTTGAAAGTAGTTATAAATTTGTGCCTTTTGGGGTAGAGACGTTGGGACCGTGGGGACCGGGAGCACATACAATCTACAAAGAATTATCAGGGCGTTTGGTCAAAGCAACTCGTGACCAAAATGCTGGCAAATATTATGGACAGAGATTGAGCATTGCCATTCTACGTGGCAATGTTGCCAGCAGTTTGGGTACTTTGCCAACTGGCAGCAGTCTATTAGATTAAGTTTTGTACATGTTTATATCTAGTAATAGATAGTTTAGATTTAGTTTAATTTAATATAATAGTATTATTAGCAGAACATAATCGGCGGTTTTGGTTTTACAATTATTTCCAATTTATACTACACCGAAGAATTTAAAACGAACGTTTCACGACCTACTAAGAATATGCCTGACACAGCAATACTCCTAGCGACGGTTGTATGATAAGTAGAGCTGAAATAAAAATAAAGTTTATTCTATGGCACGTAATTTTTTTTCTAATATATGATTGAATGAGATTGCGCAGCGAGCGCTCCGAACTCTTCCTGAAAAAGGCTTCCGAATGGAGCCGAAACAATCGTCGATTTAAACACCGACAACGTTAATTTACGATATAAGTTAGCTCATAAAATTTTATATTTTTAAGTGACACCGCTATATGGTAGACTCTCCACAAAGGCGCACGAAGCGTTTTCCACATTCATTGTTCGAACCGCAAAGGAATTCCTTGCCTGAGTACAATATGAGCCTTCAAGTAGCGAGTGAATCTTCTAGGTAAGCTCGCTCCATCGTCGCTTACCATCTGGTAAGATGGTGGTCATAAGTATCGAGAATATAATAAAAGAAAGTTTAACATTGTATTTATTCATTAATTTTTTTTGTTAATGTTTTAAAATATCTGCCATAATAGAACAAACATTCAGCGAAAATTTCGGTGCTTAATAATTAGGAACAGTTTATTTTTGGGTAAGAAACAAAAAAAAAAAGAATGAGTGCTAAAGTAGGCACATATCGAATACCTTTAAACGAGCAATTCTGTAAATATATATAAATACTTATACTTAATTTCATGAAAATCATTGGAGCTGTTTGTTTGTTTTTCTGTTGGCTTGTTTTTTGAATCTCGGAAACAGCTCCAATTATTTTCATGAAATTTTGTATGCAAAAGGTTTAGGGGGCGATAAATCGATCTAGCTAGGTTTCACTTTGCTCGTCAAAACGTCGTTTTGACGAGCAAAGCTCTGTCATCCAGATACTAAATACTAACACGAATTGCTCGAACGCACAAGCCGATCGAAACCAGTAACCAAAAAAGTATTCCATTTACACTGTCGATTTATCATCGTCCATATGAAATATTTATTGGTTTCGCCCGGAGGCGTGTAAAACAATAAATACTACACGCTGGGCTATGCTGTATTCGATAAAGATTTATGGACATGCAAATGCAAGGCAGTGGCGATAGGGGAAGGCTGCCAACGCTGCTAAGACGGTTTACTGTTCTATTTGTGCCGGCTTTCTATAAGGTGTCTCGAAATACATTGTAGCAGACAAGGAGTGTATTTAAATTTCATTTTACTTATATTTTGGAGAGTTTCAGGAATCACATGGTATCATTTGTAATGCACATGTAATATGAGGTGTTTAGATTGATAAGGGCAAAAAAGAGAGGAAATATTGTTAAATTGTATACATATCTACTAATATGTTAGATTACCTTACTACTATTGTAAATATGAAAAAAAAAATATTGTTCAATATTTTTTTGTAGGGTCTATGGGTCACCTTGCGACTATGTCAGCCCTATGCTGCATATCTACAAAATGTTTTTGATGTTGACGTATAGAGCCCTAGCTGCATCGCTTTCGGGTGCAATGCTCTGAAATACGCCATGATCACTAGCGCTAAATTATATTTAATGTTTTTATAAGAACAAAATTGTTCCACGTCCGAAATGGACATTTACTGTTGATACTTTTCAAAATCAAAATCGTGTCGCAAAGAGGCTCTCATGAAAGTTAATGACTCTACTGCAAAATTAGAGCCATCTTGAGAAAAAACTCAGGGGCGCATTATTTAATATTTTTTTTTAATCATTCTTTTACACTATAGCCTATAACCTAGGTATATCTATATCTATGTCTAAATTTATGTAGTCGAGTGTTTTGTACTTATGTTAAAAAAATTGTTTTACAAATTTATTTGAAAAAACCATTTTGGAAACACTTATTTCCAATAAATTTATTTTAAATTCTGTTACTATTCATCCATGCCTACGTCTTTGTTCCCTGAACGATTCAATCTACGTGTCTTCTAGGCAAGCATGTTCCATCTTCGGCCGCATCGTCACTTTTCATTAGGTGATATAGTGGTCAAGTGCTTGCCTATCCAGCATATAAAAGAATGTAAGGTCGTTTTCGTTTGGTTCAGTTTCTAAGGGAATAAAGTTCCAGGAAAAATATGTTTTGGACTGGATAGAAAGAAGTGATGCTATGATAGATAACTAGTTATATATAGGTACTTACTTGATCCTCGCTATCACAGGGTTGTCCGACACGCTGATGTCCTCGTCTACAGTGACGGTGTAGGTCTTCTCGCTGAACTGCGGGTAGTTGTCGTTGTCATCCTGGATGTTCACGTGGACTGTCGCCCTGTTCAATATATTAACAAATTAGTTGAGATCTTATATATGATATACAAATATAAGCATAAACGCTTACACAGACCTGACAATAAGCCCAATAACTTATGTCGTGGGTACCCGAAAACATTCACATCACGCGAATGTTTTCACGTAAAAGAAAACTATAGTGATAAATTAACACTAACGTAATTGATACAAAAAAACGATATAATTTTTGAACTTGCTTACAAAATTTCACGACAATTGGTTGAGAAATGCAATCTGTAAAGGAAAACAACCGGAAATCCGGACACGCTTCACGCTCGTTCTGTCGATACGAGTCTTATATATATACATTAAAAATAATCAGTGATTAAAAAAATTCCAGGCATAATAATGGCTAAAGGCAGTTTTGTTTTTTTCTGCAAATAGGTACAGGCACAGTTAATAAATAATATCAAATAGACTGATCAAGATCTTACTCCCACGCGAATCTAAATAATCAAATTTACGGGCAAAGTTAGTAAATAAAATGACAAAGGGAACATTACAACTGAAAGATGGCAGCCATTCCAGTAATGAGATAGATTATGGCAAAACGAAATGAGTGAAATATTCTGTTGTTAAGAGCAGAAATATTTACTGTTATTTACAATATATATACTTTTGAAGTGAAAGCTTCTTTAACGGCGTTGTGCACTTTTTTGGGATGGGTAAAATGACGACGAGAATAGATCTACAGGACACGTGACCTGATCGAAAATACGTAAGATCCGTCTTACGAATTTTCGATGAGAGTTGATCGCCGGTGCGGCGTAGGAGAGGAAGTAATATGCCCCTCTCTTTCTACCGCACGGCGAAAATGTATGTCTGCTCCTACTGTTTACAACGTGAATGTTCAAGTTTTCACTTCTGCCGGCACTCCCGGAGTGCAACCCGTTGTTTTTCTTATTTATATTTGATACACGATATTTACCACATATATTTTAATTGAGAGCTTGAACTGCTCGTTGGCTTAGTTGAGTGCGCGTTCGCTTTCTATGCTTTTGAAATTTGTTTGAAAAGCGTAAAATAATTGTGGTGTTGGTCATGAACGTTAATGTCAATTATCATTTTTTAAATGAGTTCCTGTGTTAGTATGAATGTACGCATTCACACTCACAGTCCCACACTAAGTTCAAAGACTTGTATCGTGGGTGCCGGAAACACATCACATTTCACATCACACCCAGAACCAGAAGCACAAATATCCCTTGGTAAGGAATTTGTGCTCCTGCCGGGAATCGAACCCAGAACCCACGGCGCATAAGGCGGACATTGTCCACTGCGCCAACTGGCCGAATGTGTACTAAAAGGAATCTGATTTAATGAATTTGGCTAAAGAGAGCCAAACTTACGTGCTAGAAAGACGATCTGAAACTGGACTGGCTTGATCAGTAGCTTTCACGATCACAGTGTACCGAGCCACCTTCTCCCTGTCCAGGGGCACTCTGGTCAGCAGGGCTCCGCTTCTCCCGTCCACACGGAACACCTCCTGGGCTTCACGTTGGTCTGGAATGTCATCGATGGACTCGTTGATGTCGTCAGTGTTCAGACTTTCAGCTGTTACTGATTCTATTGAGTATTCCACCTGGAAGAGAAGTTATACAATTTGCCAGTTTTACAATTTGGCAGTTTGGTATACATATAAATGGGCATTGATTTTCAAACAAAAATATGTAGGTACTTAGTTACCTATAGGATCTTGTTGGCTAAAGGTCAAGAGAGTATTGTACAGGAATGCAATGGGCGTGTTTCTATACAATCATGCTCTAAAGGTTTTCTTTTAAATGACTATACTAGATAAACAAGCATTTTGCCACCATCTCACCTGATGGAAAGCAAAGATGCGGCCGAAGATGATGAAATAATTAAGAAGATGGTAAGATCATTTAAATTAATTAAGTGTGGCAAGCTTAATTTTATCGAATGCATGGAACTAATTAGTACTGTTGGTTCATATTAATTCTATGAGCGAATGACAAAATTGTATTTACATTGTAGTTATTAATGTGCTTAGAATATAACCTCGAATGAATACCGCGATCGCCTAAATTAGAACAATCGCATTTTGACGACCAGAATAGACAGTAGGTCTACTGTCTATTCTGGTCGTCAAAATACGATTGTTCGAATTGATGCGACGTCGATACGACGGTCGATTGGTTGAAATTTAAGTTGATTCGATGTTCATAACAAAAGAAAATCGTTCGTATTCGACGTCGGTGTAAAGATAATCTATGCCCGGAATAGACCCCCAGGCTGTGTAATATTAGTCGAACAATAAAATAAAACTATTTGGATTTCTTTTATTATTGTACGTACGATAGAAGTGAAAAATAAATTATATCAAGCGAGATTCAAATTTAGCAAATTATAAGAAGAATACCTAATTGTTTAAAATAATGTTATTTAGCGTCAGAGATAGAGAATGCAGAAAAAATTTATAAAATATTTTACTACGATCATCTCCATATAGCTTTAAACTGACCTCAGCATTCTTCCCGATATCCTGGTCGGTGGCCTTCAGAGTCAATACAGTGGTGCCAGGACTGGCGCCTTCCCGGACAGAGGCTTCATATTGCTGCATCTCGAAAACTGGAGAGTGGTCGTTGCAGTCCAATACGTTGATCTGCAGAATAGAGAGACTTTTTAATAAGTTAGATAGTTAAATAGAGAGACTTATTAATAAGTTTCTAGTTACGTAGCTATAGCTGTGAGGTACAAGGCAGAAATAAAGTTGCAAATTTCTCATATTCCCAGAAATCCCAAAAGACATTTTATATAGTAAGGAATGAATTAGTCGTTTGCTACGAAAGCCGTGGAATATATATATCGATCTTGATATTTTGCCTTTCTAATATTTATTAATCTGGAGTTGAAAACTGCTCTAACCGCTGAGCTACTCATACCCTCTCTCAAGCGACGAAATCATCATTTTAATATTATTAACGTCTTATGAGGACGTGTGACGCCATCTACCGAAATAAATTTAATTTGGTTGTACGTTGAACTGCTCGTTGGCTTAGCTGGGTTGCGTTCGCCTTTCTGAGGCGAACGCCATCTATCGGGTTCGATTCCCGGCGGGAACACAAGTTTTCTCTCTGAGGAAAAATGTGTGTTTCTAGTCTGGTTGTGATTGTGTGTGTGATGTGAATGTTTCCGACACCCACGACATAAGTCATCGAACTTAGTGTTGGGCCGTGAGTGTGAGAAAGTTTATGTTTATGTTTGTCTTATCAACACAACGTGTAGCTAACTGCAATTTTAGACTCGTTGACAGTAGTAGTTTCAAACTATTTCGGTAGATGGTGTTACAAGTCCCCATAAGATGTTAAAAAAAGGAAAAAATAATTTCGTCGCTTCAGGTAGGGCTTGAGTAGCTCAGCGTTTAGAACGATGGGGCATGAGCGATATTGCCGCGGGTTCAATCCGCGCCTCAAGCGATCCTCAAAGATCCTCAACGAATTCCTTTCTTAAATTAACTATTTAAGTTCTGCCTAGTTTAGCTAAAGCTATAAAAACAAATATTCAAATACGTGCTTCAGAGGTATGTAGGTATGCTTACCTATTCATACAAAAAGTTAAGTTACCTTAGGAATTTATTCTGCGCAAACGGTAGCCAAAGTTGGTGTCGACCAACGGTTTTACTTAAAAATACTATCAAGAACTCGAATTGGCTTGAACTTCCAACTTTTATTCAAATTCTCTTTTCGAAACGAAACTAAGTACACAAACTTAGTTGCCAAATGAGACTATTTGTTTGATAACATCTCGAAGAAGACATAACAATAAAGTCTGATTACAGTATCCTCGATCGGACCCTTCATTCGGAGCCCTAATTAACTTATAAATAAAAGGAAAACGCGTAAAGGGATCCAAATAGGTATAAAAGCACAATAAGGGGCGTGATTAGGGCCTGATTACAAACAAGGCCCGGTTATGCAGATAATGGTATTAATTAATGAAGGGCGGGCGATGTAATCATTTCTTGCAAGGTTTAATCAACTGTGTTCCTTAAAATTTCAAGAGATACGTACAAGTCGTGCTTCATGTCGGGATTCGAGATTTAAAATTTAAGACATTTTTAACTTATTAAATTAAAACGGAAATAAGTGTTCGAGGTGGGACGCGACGGCGAGCGTTCCGCATTCATCCAGAGGAAAGCTTTCAAATGAAGCCGAAACAATTGTGGATCTAGACATCGACAACGCGTAAGTCACGCTAATTCCCGTTTTAATTTTATTTTAATAGTTAAAAATATTCGTTAGTTTTTATTAAATTAATTTTAACTTGCTTTATATTGAGCTACTGTACCAAGCATCTTTCCCGGTTTGGTTGATGATGCTGAATCAGGATTAAAAGACGTCGTTCTTCAACCTACAAACGCAATTATTACATCGACTGGATAAGGGCAATGATCTGTGTCCTTCTCCATCTCTTTACTTAATTTCATCAAGATTGGTCCAGCAATTAAGGTCTCAAAAGGGAAAATTTACCTAACAAACAACCAGATTGGAATTTATAACTAATGTTATGTGCTGTGATGTGAATTACTGTGACGTGTGAGGAATGATACTCTTTTAGGTGGTGGATGTCCAGATTTTTATCAATGGCGACCGCTGCTCTTTAAAAAACATTTAAGAAACTTGCTAGCTTTTTGTCAGCTTACACGCGTCTAATCTGGCTTGGGTGGTCACCACTTCTCAAATTGACAACTAGCTCTTGAAGTCTAGGGAGCTACAAAGTATTGTAACACGTCCTAGAATAAGTCCCTTTTTAGAAGCTTTTATTTAGTTTCACCTTTCCCGTTATTTATCGGGTTGTAATCAAATATTGCAAGCTGAATTAGATCCCGATGTCCGATAGGACTCAAATTTGATGTAATTATGTATCTTCTGTGGTAATACAATGATATGGTACCATGGAGCTGGTTTGATGATGGACACGGAAGATGGCCATAGAAACATCTGAACCAAACAAGATAAGCCCAACGAGTTTTGGCCTCGTTTGATTCTTCTTGACAAGTTCTCTGGTTATATAACTTTTTAGTCCTTTTTTATTTACAAACTGGTCAAATCTTGATTTTAAGAGTCTTTTTAGAGTATTACTTGTTTATCAAGTTTTTTTTTTAATAAAGAACCCAACTATATTAAAATAAAGTTTCTTTTATTAAGTCTACCTTCCCTCTGGGAAGGGGTTTAACCTCTTACAGTATGATGTAAAATAATAGCTATTCAAGGTACCTGTAGCGTTGTAGTCCCACTTCTAGGCGGAAAGGTGTCATCCTGCGCCACCACCCTAAAGTAGTGCACATCTAGCCTCTCCCTGTCCAATCTGGCTTGCGTGGTCACCACTCCACTCCTCGAGTCTACAGCAAACATGCCAGCCGAACGGGAGTCCAGCAGACTTGACATGGAGTACGTCACTGGGCTGTTTTCTGGATCCCTGGACATGGAAAAAACAATGTTGGTTGTAACTTATATAGCATGATGACCCCAACCGTCTTTGGAAATGCTCGTTTTTCAGTCACAGGAGGCTTCGTCGCGTCGCAGTTGGTCGTAGTTGGGTTCGCCATTAAAGCACGGGTATCGGATTCGATTACCTTCGGAAACACAAGATTTCTCCCCAAGAAAAAATGTATTTCTGGTTCTGGTTGTGATTGTGTGTGTAATGTGAATGTTTCCGGCACCCACGACACAAGTCATCGAACTTAGCCCACACTAACGCTGTGAGTGTAAAAGCATTTATGGTATTTTCTTGGTACCCCACCGTCGACCGCATCGTCGCTTTCAAGCATGTGAGATTGTGGTCAAAAGCTTGCCTATTGATCATAAAAAAATGTTAGCGTTTTATAAAAAAATAAAATAATAATTTATGATTTTTAATGTTATATAATAAATAATTAAGCGTGTTATGTTAAGTAATCTCATAAGTTTTGGCTGTATTTGTCTTGTGATTGTGAAGCCCTGTTAGATATTTGCAAAAGAGATCCAGTCATTCTAGGCCTTGCTATTAAAATAGTATCTCCACAGAGTAAATAAAAAGTAATAGCATTTCTAAGGACTCATTACGAGAGCAATGGTCTACGTGACAAACCTCCGATTTCTAAGTCTTTCGATCGAGGAAATGCAGTCAATTACTACGGAACGGAACTCTAGGAACCCTAGCAATTTCTTAAGTAACGTTATTAACTGCCATTATGGGAAATAGTCTGGGCCCGTATTGATAGCGTTCTAATAGCAGGTTTTATGAGCTTGTTCCTGAGTGCGGAAAGTAATGACATTATTGCATTATTTTGAGAAGAACCTACAACAACCTAAAAATCGGACATTATCATTTCCACTAAATTTGTCAACGATCGAGAGACAAATGTAAAAATAGTCAAGATGCACGCATTTTTACCCGATTGCGCGACGCAAAGGAGTGTAATATATTTATCAAACTATGTACTCGTATGTATGTATGTGTGTTTGTCATCTAGAGTACTATGATGATTCTTACGTCAATCGATTTGTCTTAATCGTGTATTATGATAGATAGATAGATAGATAATACTTTATTGATCCACTTTATAAGATGAGATAAAACAAAGGTAACAAACAAGCTTATACGTAAAGTATCTCAACAGGCGGCTTTATCACTAATTTTACTTTATCTCTACCAGGCAACCTTCATTTGTCGTATGTAAATTAATTGTTAGATTCAATGATCTCATTGAACAATCACAATTAACTCAAACAGAAATTTAAGTTTAGAATAGATTGCTTGGTAGCGTCCAACATGCTAGAATAAACTTATTAATACTGCTGCTAAATTAAGTACCTACTATAGATTATCATGCAGTATTCACTAAAGTAAATTGTTCTAATAAGTCAGTAACTTAAATAATTTTTATAATTGTTGATTTGAAATATAATTTCTGCAATTGTCAGATAAATCCAATTATGATTCTTTGGATCATTTAATTGACTGAGTCGAGCTTGAGAACGCTCTAAATCTACAACACAAAGATCACACGCATATGAAAAGAAAGCACCACATCTCAGTGATATCTCAATAAATTTCACTGCATTGTGCGCTATAATGATCGTTAGTAAAAAACATATCACATCATCATAGTAAATTGTATGGGTTTATCGGCGGCGGCGGTCGCATTGTCAGACGCGCCGCGCAATGGCTCATGACATCGGACCCGGGTTTATAAAAGCTCACCCGGAGTTTATACAGTCAATTAAACCAGCACATGGCTGATACCCTTAACTAGTACGTGCTACGTACGCATTTAATGATGATTAGAATAATGTGTACATCCTGTGTTAGAAAGGAAATGCTGGTGTTTTATCGCTTTGGTTACTCACCGAGCTCGAACGGTAGTGACGACGACGCCCGGCGGCTGTTCCTCAGCCACGGATGCTACATACAATGCCTGCTCGAAGTAAGGCGATTGATTCCGGAGCTCTCGCTTCACTCTCTTCGCAATGTCAGTATCGTTCAACTCTTGATGATGGTACACTATCTTCAGCCGATGATCAGAATCTATTATGTTAGTCCGATCACAGTTGAAAGTGAAAAGAATCGAGACCTTCCACATCGGCTCTTGTATGCACACATCCTCACTCGCGACCAAATCTCCTTGGCTGTTCTCGATCATAAACCGAGGGTCGCTCACATCCAAAAATTGCACTTTACACTGTTTTTGAATTGTTTTCGGCAAAAACGCTACTAAGGAATTTATAAACTGCGACTGCTTTAAACAAATCCCCTGCCATCGATCGGTAGTCGGTATCGAGAAACTGGCGTAGGTTTCCGTTATCCATTGCCTGGCTTCAGCTATTTTTACGTCTATAGCCATATCAAAAGGTACTAGATTTTGAGATCGCTTTTTCCTACTTCTATTTCTCGCCGCGTAGTCCTCAAACATAGAATCGGACCACGGATAAGCCGTGGATAGAACATTATATTGACTAGAGATCAATTCTTCAGATTCTAGTAGCCTCCAGTCTATACTCTCTTGTTGCGACACGTCTCTTTTATCGCGAACTATTTCCTCCTCGTATTGCATAGCAGAATCGATCTGATCATACACTCTATCGAAATCGATATCGTATAACTCCGCGTGTCTTCTGTCGCAATCTTCTCCCGTTACCAATATCCTGATAGGTAAGCTGTAGTAATCGATATCTCGGATGCGATCGGAAGTGGAATCGACGTAGAAAGTGAAGAGATTCGGGTATAAGATGCCATCGCAGCGCAGTCGTTTTCTGAGGGTGACGACGCCAGTGGTTCTATTGACACGGAGGATGTGGTGGACGAAGTTGGCCGTGCGATGGACGTCGATGGTGTAAGATCGCTCGGAGCCGAGCTTGTAGACAGCGGAGTCGAGGATCACGTAGCCGGAGGGAGCGGAGTCGGGGACCAGGATGAGGTAGGCGCGGGCGGCCGCCAGCGCAAGAGCTGCGACCACCACGCGGGTCCACGCTCGCGCCTTCATGTTCCCGATTCACCTGCACCGCCGCCTCTCTCGCCAAATGCTTCTTCTATCCATCTACGACAAATGAAATAAGTTTAATTAATATGAGCATATCGGTACATAAATCCTAAACAAAACAAATAAAAATGTGAGGACCAACAGCTGTAAGATCGTACGGGCTAGCGGTATGATGATGAAGTTCATTCATAAAACGAAGGCATCTGTATATTTACAGACAATTATTATATTCTTTGCATATTACTACACAAGAGAATTCCTCTTTGAGTAAACATGAACCTCTCTTAAACTTAAACCCGTTTTAAGAATATCTCCCTTTCGTGACACTTTTATCCATCGATACTTCGCGTTTTAACACCCAATAACACCTTTATATTCCTTCCACATAGGTACACTCAGTCGTTTCATATACATATAAAAATGGAGACATTCGAGTCACAGAGCACGAATACTATCAAATAAATACACCTTTTTCATTTCAGACATAAAATTGGCAAGTTTACTGCGGAGTATCGAAACACGATGTAAATCGTTTGATATACCAATACGCTACTTGGAATACATATTTTGTTGGTTCTCATAAATTTTAAACGATACAAATGGTACAAAACAAGTAAGATAAAGTATATTGGAAAGGAGCCCGCTTTTATCCGTCTACATTTTAACTCTCTGTGGAAATGCATGAAAATGTTGGTTTTATACGACGCGACGACGAGAAAAATATGTGTTCAAGAATATATTACTATATAGATTTTGAATAAATGGCAACGATGATAAAAGTGATCACTCACGTTAATATTAAAATAGCGCTTGTAAAGGTACTGAAATTACGAATCCTGGAAGAAAAATAAAAATTACAATTGGTTTAATACAGTAATGTTCACATAAATTATGTTCTTTAACATAACTTTTAACGTAAGAACATTTTGAAACATGTGCCATTTATACTCATCCTATGTTTACATCGTAAAGGCGTTAAAGGCGCATTTTTTTTTGGCTCCGTGAGGTTGTGCATTTAGTCCGGATACTTTTTCAAGACTCAGGTTCAAACGTTCCACTCTAGCCTCTCTTTGGGACTGGATTTGTTCCTCACCAGCTCGTGTAAATGTGTATAAAAGTCCACCATTATTAGACACATTAATAACATGCGAGGAAGCACAACTATTGGTAAATAATACAAAACCAACAACGCCATTTTATCACTTTTCACGGCAAAAACCTAAAGGTGCATCCTACTGGTTCTACTAATATTATAAATCAGAAAGTTTGTGTGTAAGTGTGCAAGTATAAAAGTTTGTAAGTATGTTTGTTCCCTCTCTACGCTTTAACGACTGAACGTATTTGGATGAAATTTGGAATATACATAGATTATTACCTAGGATTAACATATATGCTTCTTTTTCACTTGATAATAGCGGGCGAAGCCGCGGGGTACGGCTAGTTTAAAATATTATGATTCAAATTCAAAATCTTTATAGGTATAAATAGAGAGCTAAAGTAGGTAAGTTGGTATTAACGAATATCTCCCTAAAAACCGTTTTTCACTTTTTTCATATCCTCTCTAAACTGAATAGGTAAGCTTAATAAATCTCGGTTCAACACAGATCTAATTTTACTCCAACAATACGCCAGTCTCTATCCCAGCAGAACCATAATTCTGAGCCCTTCCTGTATTCAGGAGTTTAAAAGATATGGTTCGAGATAATTCGGGTTTATTCGAATCTTTTCGCTATTATTCGGGGAGTCCGGTGAAAGATTAATGGCAACAATAAGCAAGGTGGGAGTGGGATTTTGTATTTACCAGCGCTCGTTTTCTAATTTTGCGCTTTGGATATTTTAAACATTTCGATCTTAACAAAGTTAATTTATTGTATTTAGTGTTAATCCCGATAAGGTTGTTAAGCTTCAAGCAGGACGCAAGCACGCTGAGAAAGTTAGTGTTATTGGGTGGCTAACGTTAGTATTAGTATCGTGGGAACTCCGCCGAAGCCTCTGCTCTCGCCGAACCCTGTTCGACACGTGTTTCGCCTGTACACGAGGCATCCTCAGGAGTTGTCTTTGGTCTTTGCCATTGAAGAATAACGTGCTTGGCAGATCATGTCTTATCACACTTACACTTACAAAATAAGAAGGTTTTCACAACCAATGCCAAAGATTTTCTGCTGTAGGTCACAAGCATAAAATATAAAAATAAAGATCGCTGAGTAGCTCTTATGAATGCGTTATTGAGTTATGACGACCAACGAATAATTATTAACCAGAAAATGTACTCAGACACGTAAAACAAGTGTATCAAAAATGCTCGTAATGAGGTCGTTTTTTTGACAACCTTCTTTGAGCTAAGTCTAGTTTTCCGCCGTAGGTAGGCGCCAGCAAAGTTGTAAGGAATTTAATTGCCACCATCAATTTCTTTTGAAATACATTATTATCTAGTTATGTTTAAAAATTATAGTATAGGTAGGTATAATAATAGACAGTTAGGTAAGTACACCATAGCCTAATTAAAAAAAACAGAAAGTGCTGTGCGGTCAACCGCTCGATCCGTGGTGATGAAATGATCCAACAATTAAATACCTCACTGTAACATATCACAAACTAATTTAAACTTAAGAAAGGCGGTCGTAAATTAAAAAATCAAAATCGTTTATTCACATGGGCCCCAAAGAGGCACTCATGAAAGTTAATGATTCTACTGCCAGATACGCAAAATTACAGCAATTTTAGTAACTGTAATTTATCAATTGTTACTTAACAAATAAATACACAATTTAGGCACATTATTAAATAAATTACATGAAGTAAGCAAAAAACTTATACTTTCAACAAAATTATTTTTTAATATATAAAAAAAAAATCTTAACGATTAAATAACTAAATGCAATCCACATTATAATGCGTGAGGGGCTTAAAAAACCTTAGGCTATTCACATAAACATCGTATTAAGCAAACACGAATTTGTACCGATAAACAGAGACCCGAATATAAGCTTCCCAAGTCAACAATATTAATTCAAGATTAGCAAGGCGCCGGAATCGAATAGCCGTGTTCTGGCAACATTGGGAAAGTTCGGGGGTTGTTGCGATTGTTCGGGGACAATCGGCGATTCGACAAAAGTGGCGGTTGCGGTGAAGAGATAAATGGAACCAATTAACAAGGTGATTGGGCTGATATCACGGGACACGTGGATGTGGGGCATTTTACACCAAAGCGCTTACTCTCGATTGTGGTTGCAAAAGGCTGTTTTACATATGTTGAGATAGTTGATAAACCGATTCTCATTATTGATGTGTGTGAAGAGGTGGTGTTTGGGATTGTTTTGAATGCTGTTAAGTTGACTATAAGGTGTTAACAATTTTGGAATCAAAAAATTAAAGCTTGATAAAATGTTTAAAGGCTTCCGACATGGATTTCAACGGCAATAAGTTTTGCCGCGAAAGTGAAAGAATGGCGTTGTTGATTTTGTCAAATTTTTCAAAAACCTGTGATTCTTCGAGTATTAATAATGGTGTACTAACCGTTAATACTTAGTAAACGTGCATAAGTGAAGGCAAATGATACAGTTGAAAAACGTGATTTTTGCGTTCCCTCCAAAACTCCAACAGAAGTTTTAATAAAGTTTCAACCACTTTACTAGGGAATGACTTTACTAAAACTGGACCTTGACTCTTTTACTTGAGTTGTGACTAGGACTTTTAATATGAAATACACTTGAAATGTATTATTACTTGCTACCGAATAAAAGCACAAGATCGCGAAGCCAAAATAAAAACTAGGGCATGACTAGACTAAGACTTGACCTTGACTCTTTTACTTGACTTTGACTGTGACTTGTGACTAGTACTTTTACTATGAAACACACTTGAAATATTATATTAACACTTGACACTACTTGACACTGGCTAAATGCGGAAGATTGAGAAGCCAAAATTAAAAGAAAAAAAAGCTGCAAGTATAGACAATAAAATACATGCCCGATAGCTTCAGATTACAGCTCTCCAAAAACAAAATCTTTTTCAGATCCACGATGAGGTCAAAAGATTAATTAAGCAGTTTCAGTGCATCCAAATATTCCAAACACACAATTCGAGTCACATTTTAAAATTCAACATTGCAAACGTGCAATAACATTAATTAACAAAACAAATAAATCCCAACATCGGATACGGGTCATTTTCAACCTGGCCACAGAATACGTAAGGGTAGCTACCCGCCTCAATGATATTTACTGCGAGAGACCAAACACGCCGTGTTTGCACAGTGTTGCCAGTTTTTCAGTGATTGGATATTCGGGACCGGGACTCTTTACTGATTGCATTTTTGCGAGGAAAAACTTCGGTGGAGGCATGTTTGGTCACCACGAGTAATTTGTGTTGTGGTGACGGAGGGCTGAGGTAAAATATCTTGTATTTGGATTTCAAAAGTTTTTTTTAATGTTTGATAGGCAAGCATTTGATCACTATCTCACCTGATGGAAAGCGTTGATGCGGCCGATATTAAACTGATAATTCTGAACAATCAATATTACTATAACTTATATAAGTAGAGATGCAGTCTTCAATTATCCGGTGGATGACGTAATCTGTCTCCATATTAAGACGTACCTATGTCGTATGAAAATAAGTGAGGTAAATGATCATTCAAAATAAAAAAATGTTTAGAGAAACGTAAAGATGATTATCAAAGACCTATTCAATGATAAGTACTCTATATATACATCGTCGACGTTTTTTTATTTTTCATTACATTATGGCGTCTGATGATTTCCATATTTTAAAGTTGATTACGTTGATTACTGTTATGTCTTTGAGTGGCAATCGCATGATTAAGACAAATAGATTGACGTCAGAGTTATCAATATCAGCCCATGCGTTTGGTCTCTAGATCGCCACAAAGGAACAAACATACATACATAGCTTGATAAACACATTATCCTCCTTTGCGTTGCGCAAATTCTCTACCGCAGTAAACAGCTATGCGGGGTCATACATAAAAACACAGATAACTTCAAGATAACCTCCTTTTTTTGGTGCTTTGTCAAGTTGGACAATAATGTTTCGAAAGCAAACATAAAAAACGTCTCAAGAAAAAAATACTTCCATTCCCGAACCGAAACCTTTTGATGCTTTTATGCGGAACTAATACTACGTCCGTAAAAATAAACAGCGATTTGGGGGTCCAAGGGTCCAATCGGGTACATTGAGTTCAACCCTTCGAAATGAGAAGCAACTAGTCCCGCCCGAATGGGAGGGAGTAAGAAGGGTGACTAATTGTAGGGGGAAACCCGTATGTAGGTGTGGAGTAATGGTTTGTTTTGTCGACAGTAATAGCGGAAAAGTGAGGAAAGGTATATGTTTTTATTTAGGAATGACAATGAATATTGTGAGATTTTTCTTTTTTTTGAGCTTTTAGAACCGTGTGTTAATACTGTGCAAATTTGTGCACACTATAGGAGTTTTAAAAATCATTATTATAGGACCTCCCTAAAGAGAAAATTCCGAGATACTTCAGTTGTTTGATACAAATTTGTGGATCCACCTGAGTTTAACGGAAAAAAAGTTAGAGGCACGTGAGAGACACATAAAAGAGATCAATATCATCAAATTTAGTTTGTTTAAATTATTGTTATTTTTTATGTAAGCATATTATATGTTATGGGTATTATCGTTTTTTTTAATTTATTTGGATTTTTGATTGGATAAATATTTGTAAATAAGTTTACTCGCATTTATATATCACCCGCAGGTTTGCCTGAAAATCAGCGTCGAGTTCCGTGCTTGACTTTTGTACTGAGGCAAACCCATTTCGGCATGCATTATGATAATTCATTATCCTACTAATATTATAAATCCGAAAGTTTGTGTGTAAATGTGTAAGTGTGTAAGTATGTTTGTTCCTTCTTCACGCTTTAACGGCTGAACGGATTTAGATAAAATTTAGAATATACATAGTTTATACCTAGGATTAACACATAGGCTACTTTTTAACTTGATAATAGCGGGTGAAGCCGCGGGGCACGGCTAGTTAGTTCATAAGTGTTTCAATATTATTGTTATACTAGCCGTGCCCCGCGGCTTCGCCCGCTATTATCAAGTTAAAAAGTAGCCTATGTGTTAATCCTAGGTATAATCTATGTACATACCAAATTTCATCCAAATCCGTTCAGCCGTTAAAGCGTGAAGAGGGAACAAACATACTTACACACTTACACACAAACTTTCGGATTTATAATATTAGTAGGATTTTTGCTAGGTGTCAAAATAAATTATTTTTCTTTCTTTTATTATAATTTCTTTATCCTAACAGTGGATTCTTGAATTAGCCTTATATACCTACATAAATAATTTCATGTGATAACCTAGCTGTAAGATTTCCCATAAGTAATAATATAAATAATGACATTTCGTTAACACTAGGCACATTTTTATTTTATATCTAAATACGTAACATGGCTCTGATTAATGTGTTCATCTTTTTTCAATGTATTTTTTTACAATCTTTTTGTTTAGCTCGCACTGTATGTATGTATGTTTGTCCGGTGGAATCTTGCAACTCAATTTTGAAGCAGATATCTTCAACCGATTGAGCTGAAATTTTGTATTCACGTTTAGTTTGGATGACAATGCATGGTTAGCTATGTGACGTCATTCTAAGTTCAACATGCCGGAACACACAAAATGGCGGACAAGTAATTTTTAATGCACTCCTACAATATGGGTATCAAATGAAAGGGCTTGCTGAGAATAACTCGAAAAATAAAGTGACATTTTTTTTTTATTACAGACCAAGCACACGTTTGACCACAATCACACCTGATGGAAAGTGACGATGTAGTCTAAGGAGCACGCTTGCTTAGTAAATACCTATTCACTTTACTTTTGAACACACCCAAATTGTACCTTTCGGGAAACACAGACGACGGCAAACCGTTCCATTCTTTTGTTGTTCTATAAATGAACGAAGACGCGAATCGTTTCGTCCGAATGAACGGTATCTCAACCATAAATGGGTGACGCGACGCCATTCTTCTAGATGAAAGGTGGAAAAAAGTCATAAAACATCACTTTAAAAGTTAAATCCAATATGGCAGACTTCTAAAAGCTTGTCTTTAAAAAAGTTTTTAACAAGTAACTTATTACAACCTCCGTATAAAATCAATTAGTCTATCGTCTTTAATTAAACACTCACTTCAACACCTGCCACTAACACAATTGATATCCTCATTAAGCATTACCTGCAAATCTATTTCTTAAGAGTTTTCCCGTTCTTTAGAACTCTACCTCTTAACTCTAGGCTATTCAATTTAATTGACGTCAATCTACACACGCTTTGGAGCTACAGAGCTAAATACAAAGCGGATAGTGGATTCTCTCGTAACCAACTGAAACTGAAAATAGGTAATAGACAAATGGATATTGCTGCCTTTTCTGACGGCACCAATTTAACTAAATGGTCAAAGCAATTTGTAAACATATTTTTTTGTTCACTATTTCATTGCATTCTTAAATAGAGCAGAACGGACGCTATATTACTGCTTGTTGGCTAAGTTGGGTGAGCGTTCGCCTTCTAAGCAGGGGGTATCGGGTTCGATTCCCGGCGGGAACACAAGTTTTTTCCCCAAGGAAAATTTGTGTTTCTGGTTCTGGTTGTGATTGTGTGTGGGATCTGAATGTTTTCGGCACCCACGACACAAGTCATTTAACTAAGTGTGGGGCTGTGAGTGTGAAAGCATTTATGTTTATATTACTGCACTTTTGCTTAAAACTTCCTATGACGACCCAGTTGGCGCGGTGGACAAGTCTCTGCCCTCTGCGCCGTGAGTGCTGAGTTCGATTCCCGGCTTGAGCACAATTTTCAATCCCAAGGCAAATTTGTGTTTCTGGTTCTGGTTGTGACTGTGCGTGTGATATGTGAATGTTTCCAGCACCCACGATACAAGTCTTTGAACTTAGTGTGGGCTGTGAGTATGAATACGTTTACGTTTATGACAACCGGAGAACTGAGATGAATGCAATGATATCCAGTATTCAGTATTTTATTGCATCTATAAAGTTAAAAATAAGTTAAAATAAATTAGTACCTTCTTTATAGACCCTTGTAGGGTACAGCAATATTAGAAGAGAGGATGACTATATCAAAATCAATATATTATGACTATATCAATATATTTGTTTTTGGGGCAGAGGATAAGCCGCGTGGTAATGCAGCAAGCATTTTGGGAACTTTGCCGAACATTAAAGATCGTCTAAACCATCATTAACCTTTCTTTTTATAACTTGTATCTTATTTACTAATTAACGTAAATTAATGTACGTAAATACAAGGGCAATTATTATTAATATATCATTCAACGTGGCAATGCTGCCAGCATTTTGGGTACTTTGCCTACTGGTAGCGGTCTATTAGATTAAGTTTTGTACATATTTATATCTAATTATAGTTTATTTTATTTTTTCGTTTAATTTTAATTTCGTTTTTAGTTTAATGTAATATATGTTGTTGATTATATTTAAATAAAATATATATTATAGTAGTATATATATATATATATATATCTAGTAGTATAATTAAAATTAATCATGCATAGGTCATTTTATTTGTTTGGCGTCGTGATTTTTTTATTTCAATAAAAATATGTCAGAAAGGTTTCAAAATGTCAAAATATTTAATATTAATTAGTAATTTTTTATCTGATATGTGCTGGGCTGTAATTTTGCGAATCTGGCAGTAGAGTCATTAACTTTCATGAGTGCCTCTTTGGGGCCCATATGTCAACAATTTTGAATTTTGTGGCCATAAACGGAATGCCAATTGGTTTATAATTTACACAATACAATACAATACAAAACTCTTTATTGTATAACCAGTTTACAAACTGTACAACTAAACAATTTTTAGAAATTATAGATTTTTTAGTAGTAATACAGTCGGCGGTCTTATCGCGTATAGCAATTTCTTCCAGACAGTTAAGTAGTAAGTTATACGTACATCCATAATATACTTCTTAAACCATATGATATATATTTAATTGATGTTGTGTACGGCTTGAAACACGTCTAAAATTTTCAATAGAATCGAGAAACCTCCTTATGTTTGGGTTGGTTAAAAATATCATGCGAATGGATGTTGAATCCAGCCGCAAATCTTAGTGTAAACTTTTTAATATTTCGATAAAACTTTCCTGGTTTATGCACACGATGATTTTTCAAAAAAATATATTTATATAATTTAATAATCGTAAGCAAAGCTTAAAAAACCGATTTCACCGCTTATATGTTGGTTTTGGCTTGATCGATTTCGATAAAATTTATATAGGACCACCTCTGAAACATAATCTACCAAACAAAAATCATTTTGAGAATCGGTCCACAAATGGCGGAGAAATCGGTGAAAATACATAAAAAAAGAAAGTTTTGAAAGTCAGTAAAAATTAATATACCTAATATATGAAAAAATATGTCTCTGCCCCACGGCTTAATTGGGTGCGCGTTCGCCTTTCTAAGCAGGGGTAGCGGGTTCAATTCCCGGCGGGAACACAAGTTTTCCCCTAAGGAAAATTTCTGTTTCTGGTTTTGATTGTGTGTATGATGTGAATGTTTCCAGGATCCACGAAACAAGTCATCGAACTTACGTGTGGAGCGTGAGTGTATAAGCGTTTTCTTATGTTTTATGTAAGAAGGTACAGTAGGTGCCTACTTTTTCGGGGCATGCACATTTAGATTATCTAAATAATTGTTAATCTAAATGTCTCTAAATCTAATAATCCCTGCACAAAAAATGACATGCGTTTGCCACTCGATCGTTTAACAAAATTGGTAAAAAAAGGGGCGTTCATGTATAAAATGGCTCTACTCTACATAAGTCTTAAAATATATACTAAATGATCACGGCTACTGAGAGCGCGGTTGTCAAGCAACTCTCCCCAGAAAAGCAGTGCTGGCTCATAGATAACACGGCCCTATTACATTTTATATTTCCCAGCAAGAGTATATGAACATTTTCCGGCTTCAATTTAAACGTTCTCATGGCTACATTTTCCTTTTACGGCATACTCCTTCTACAAGGAGGTTCGTTATCAGTGAGTGATAGCCAGCTCGAGACTGTTTGCGAGCGTAAGTAATTCAAATGTTGGCTAGAATACGTTTTCTATGTGTAGAGTATGAAAGCTCGACAAATCAATGTGCGAATAACGCTTGTGCGACAAAACTGTAATACGGCTCACCATAGATCGCTTGATAAACACTTTGTTAATAACTAGTTTCAACAATATAAAACGATTTTTTTTAATATTGGCTTCGCAATTTTGTGCATTTAGCCAGTGTAAAGTATTAATATATTTCAAGTGTATTTCATATTAAAAGTCCTAGACACAAGTCACAGTCAAAGTCAAGTAAAAGAGTCAAGGTCCAGTCATACAGTAAAGTCCAGTCGTAAAGTGGTAGAAACTTTACTAGAACTTCTATGGCGGTCTTATCGCTAAATGTCGTTGACGATTTTATATTCTTTTCCAAAAGTTGTGATTCTTCGAGTGTTAATGTGTAATAATCGTCATTATTAATTGTTCGTGAACTATGACAAGACAATGACTCTTACCTGACCTATGACTGGTTTTATGAAATACTTAGTTAAAATGAAAAACTTTTATTACTTGATTAATTGGGAAAACTAAACTAAAAAATTAATTGTGTCTCACAAGCGTAAAAGCGAGCTATGGTGAGTCGCATTACAGTTTTGTCGGACAAGCGTTAATCGCAAGACCATCTGTCGAACTCACGTTTTAAATTCATTTTATGTTATGTAGAGATAAAACTTTGCAGTAATTGCTTACATTAAACTAGAAGTCACATCAAATCCTTGATGTGTTTCGCACGTCACTGTTAGACAAGAAAACTTCAAAGATTTTATTTTATTACAAGAAATTTTCAGAGCGTTCAAATCCATAAAAAAATACATAAAAATATGATGAATTAGGCGCCGTATTCTGTGTGAAAACGAATATAAATATCTCCAAAATCATGAAGCATTCATTGAAAGACCAAGGTGAAAAAATCCCGAGACAAAAATAAAGAATTTCGGACCAATCTTTTACACTTTTATCTTAAATACTTTCCATACAATTTCATCAGAATTAATTGTATTCTCACATAAAACACTTCATTATCTTGCCTTTGACATATACAGCCGACAAGCGAAGGAATTATCTTAAATTATTCAGTAATGGGCGACCAATGTCCATTAATCCGACACATTCGATTGAATGATGAAATTAATAAGTAGCGGCAAAAGAGAGTCAAAGAGGGAATGGTTTTTCGAGCGAAGCGAGATCTTTTTAACTTGGGTGGCTCACATTGTACGTCCTTCCGTCCGTCTGTCAGAGGTATTTACCACCTTAACCATACAAGCGAATAACTTCAAATTTTCTAAGAATGTGTAATGCAGTGGCCTAAAGACAGAAATGTCAAGGGTATAATTTTTCCTGTGACAGAACCGAATCGGATAACAGTAGGTTATGTTTTTTTTTATAATTAATATAAAAATATTTATAATACGAAAAAATTTATTTATTTCATAATGTTTTAGGAAACGTAATTTAGGTAACCGTTTAGATTTTTGTTCGGTGAAATAGGTACTTTTATGGGCGGTGTTTAAACACAAGCCAAATGTCAATACAAATTATATCAATGAAAATATTAACGGGAAAGTAAGCGGGAAGTATTTTTTTCTGCCCGTGTGGGGTTCATTCATATAATTTTAATGCCATATTGGGCCATAGATTTACATATTCTCTGATAATTTCAAGTTATGGATGGACTGATGGACGAACGGACGGACGAACAGACGGACGGACGGACAAAGTGTACGTACGTAAGGGACCTTGATATAGAAAGCGGCCGAGCAGCGACTCATCCCCCCGCGCTGCCGCTTTGTATCAGGCTGAGCGCCTCGGTCGCGTTTAGTCGTTCTAAATAGATAAAAAGGACATAATTATAAATGCTCACCTTTATCTTTACAGTGTAGAATATGCCCTTGTTATTTTTGAGTCATCTGAAACAAAGAAATAAGCAAGATTAGTATTATTTTCTACCGACTTTTTTTATGTATGTTACGTCATAACTTCGTTCCACGTGAACCGATTTAGAACCGGACAAAGAGCTGAACCACTTAAGTCAACTAAGAGATCTCGCTTTGCTCAATTAATAAAAGGTAAAGAGCGCTAAAGGGCAAAACTAGGTATTTAATATTAAAAAAATAATGGATTAAAGTTTAAAAGCTCATACCGTTTAAATTACCATTATAAGCGGCTAATTGTCTAAAGCTAGAACAATTAGAAAGTTACAAAAGGCCCGTAATTTTGACAAACGACCTGTTCAGGCGAGCTGGTCATTGAACGTTGGAACGCCTTTGATAAATTAACCTTTTGTGATGTAACTCTTTATTAAATAACATTATAAACGACGGAGTTAGAATACTGGACTTTCCTGAAGTCCAGATGCTAATCAGATAGTCATAAATTGTGTGAAATTTTGCTAACAAACCTTTAGAAATACTTATCACAAAACTACTGCCACGGCTGCAACAATGGCTAATTCCGAGCACTTAGCTTTTTTTTTTTTGTGACAGGCTAGTTTGACCACTATCTCACCTGATGGTAAGTGACGATGTGATCGAAGCTGGTAAACACACTAGACCTGGAATACGCAGACTCTCAAAAAATTATGTAGCTTATGTAGCTTTATGTAGCTTTTTGTAGGAATAGTTATATAACAACTATATCAATTGTTATCATGCTATTATGCTTCGATAAACTTCAAAAGGGCACAACGCTCCTGCAACACATTTTTGCTTATGTTGTTATTTGTGTTCTTCGTATATCTGTTCTTTTCAACCGACTTCAAAAAAGGAGGTTCTTAATTCGACTGTTTTTTTTTTGTACGTATTTTACGCGATATCTCCGCCAATTATGAATCGATTTTGATGTTTTTTTTTATTTGGTAGAGGTGGTCCCATACAAATTTTATCGAAATCAGTCGAGCTAAAACCGAAGTATAAGCGATGAAGTCGGTTTTTATAAGCTTTGCTTGCGTTTCAATTATTAACATTATATACAGCTTTAATATGCGTAATTGCATCAAATAAAGAATAATATACACAACACCAACGTACTTGTCTTGTTGAATTTATTATGACTGGAAAAGCTAAACTATTTCGGGACAGTCGGTGCCCCTTTCATGTTTGTTATAAAACATTGCAATGCCGGACTTGGTAAATTAGTCGGGTACACACAAATGTGACTGGTATATTGATTGCATCATGCACCCCAATCTAGAACTGTGTCAGAAAAGATGGTATGGAGATCTGAGATCTCAGATCTCCATACCGTCTGTCAAAAAGTTAGTACTGGGCAACCTTGTCTACTACTGGGCAATCTACTACTGGTATTAGTTATTCAATGTCGGCCATCGAAGATATTCCAATTCAAATTAAATCTAAATTCAAATGGATGGGTGACTGAATTTTTTAAACTATCGCGAACTTCAATAATGTTTATAGGAAAAAACCGGGCGCTTTTATTTTTAAAATAGCATTATTTTGACTAACCCCGACGTTTCGGCAGGGTTGCACCGGCCGTGGTCACGAGAGACTTGAATAAATAAAAGCGCGAAAAGACCTGGTTTTCTCTCATATAAACAGGATGGGTGACTATTTAGACCTTATGGAAGTTAAGACCCGCTTGTTGTACGCACTCAGGCGACCTGAAAATCCCGAAAAGTACAGCCTTAAATGAGTCTTAAGTAACAAACAAGGTACTGCGAAGGAGTGGAACTCATTGCCCTCGTCTTTGTTCCCCGAACGGTATAATCTGGGAGTCTTCTAGTCATGAGTGTATAGGTATCTTTTAGGCAAGAATCATCACTTTCCATCAGGTTAGATTGTGGTCAAATGCTTGCCTATCGGGCATAAAAAAATCTTATTGTTATAGAAATAGCGGTTCTGTGGTAATTGAATCGAATACATATAGAATCGCCATTAATCTGTGCCGGCGTTCCCCTGACACGGCTAATTTGGCAGCGGTAATTATGCAAACCATTAATTAGGGACGGAATAGGTTTGTTGGTTTAGTTCCGTGCACGGTACAATTAGGAAAGCCACGTTTGATAGTTCCATCAATAGATTAAACGACAAAATTGTTCAGAATAACAAAGGAGGTGAGTGCGAAGATACTATTGGCGGTGGGGTGGTACTTATTCGTATAAAAATCATATTAGAAGATAATATGCATTCACTTATTAAAAGCTATTATGGTTGATAATATAGTAAACAAAATAACTCTTTTTACAAACAGCTGGGCTGATAAATAATAGATAATGAGTTAACTAGAACTTATTTACTCAAATTACACATAATCACCGAAATCGACTCTAAACATCTCCATAATGTGCCTACGTAGAAAGAACGAATACAGTCACGATCAAATAAATTGCAAAAATGGTAATTTGTATGCACTCAAAGATGGAAAAATTTCATATTATTATGTAGAGAGCATGTTAAACAATTGTAATTTTTAAACTTTCGCGATATGAACACATAGTTTAGGTAATATCTCGGGACTTAATCGCGCTAAAAAACTATTTTTATTTACCTCGACGTTTCGGCCAAGTTGCATTGGCCATGGTCTCGAGAAGAAGGTAGAGGTAAATAAAAATAGTTTTTTAGCGCGATTAAGTCCCGAGATATTACCTAAACTAAGCATGTTAAACATTTGAATATCTACTAATTTTAGCATCAAAACACCAGGAGTTCATAAACAACTGACGAGTCCTGCATAGGTGAGAGCGTCTGATTCAGCACCAGCGAGCTAGCGAGTGGCCACTCGTACTTCTCGAGTCGAGGGCATGCCAGCCATGTCGTCGCTCGCGTCAAGTACAGAGGAAATGATATTCTACTTGTTATGCTGCCCTGGTACCTACCGTCGAGAGGCGTTAGTTATGTCTGAGTGTTTCAAGCTAATAAAGCCTATTTTAGTTTGACTAGCTAAATTGAAACTTCTAAAAGTTAGATTGCAGATTCGCGTCTCAAAACTTAGCCCAAATAAATAAACATTGTTTCTTCAGAAACTTAGTCAAGTCTATGAATGCCCTAACTTTTCGCAGCGGGCGAAAAGTCAAAGATTTGCCAGAATCGCGTTACGTGACTTCATGAGTCTTCAAGGAGTTTAATATAAGCTGATCACTTGCAATAGAAGGCCCGTATTCAAATAAAACGGCACATTTCAAATAAAAGGGCAAATCAACGCGATCTGCATGCCGCCTCGCACGTCACGCGTTATTCAGTAAGAAGACAAACGATCTCGTTTCGCATTCAATCCAATCTGGTAGATTTCTTCGGGGGAAAAGATAATTTAGAAAGATTTTCACCCAAATCCAGAAATAACGTATTGGAACGTATCATCAAAGCGATATCATTCAAATTTCTTCGAGATATTTGTGTCAAAAGAAAGATGAGTAAAATAAATTTCATTTCGGAACTACTTACCAAAGTAAGTTTGATATTACTTACCTGTACGACCCAGTTGGCGCAGTGGACAGGTCTCCGCCCTCTGCGCCGGGCGTCTGGGTTCGATTCCCAGCACAAATTCCTGCCCAAGGGATATTTGTCCTTCTGGTTCTGGGTGTATCTGTGTGTGTATGATGTAAATGTTTCCGGCACCCACGATACAAGTCTTTGAACTTAGTGTGGGGGCTGTGAGTGTGAATGCGTTTGTATTTTTTTTGTTTTTGTATTATACTCAGTTTCATCTGGTTTTATCTAATAACAGAAGTACTAAAATTATCATATAGAAGTAACAATGGCAGCGATTCTGTCGTACACTCCATATCTCTTAAAACGTATTTTGGATAATTTTGAGTTCTGTTTTAAAATTCCCTAAAATTAAAATAATGTTGCAGTAATTCTTGGCGCTATTATTTGAGTCTTTTGCAGCAAACGTGCGTTCGATTCGCTTGGCGTGTAATAACTCCAAATTAAATTATAATGTCGTTATTGACTATACTATATATATATAAATATACAATGTAACAACATATTATTTCCATACATATCTAACATTAAGTTTGTCATCTAAATTTATTTGAGAGAATTTTAGGAATAGAGGGTCATAATAAGGGTCATAATATGACCCCTATTATGACCCTCCCTATTCCTAAAATTCTTATTATATAATCTTATTATATTATATAATCGCGCCTTATGATATGCTTTCTAAATATTAACTAAAACATTTTCAAAACAAACAATACCGAGTAACTTGGGATGAGCATAGAACCAGTTTTACTTAAAAAATTTACATTTTAAAAATTGAAAAGAACCTACATAAATCTCTATTTTAATATTAACGACAGACGAAACCGACAGAATCACCATCCAGCATTCAAGTCACGCGCGTGACGTATGCGTGTGGCAGCGACGACGTCGGTTGAGTTTACTCCGTAGAATCGAAACCGATTTGAATCCACCCACGTGGGTGGTTGATGAATAGGGGCATTTCCGCCCAAACTTTATAGACCAAGTTTGAGTTGATTTACTCACTCATTTCCCGCTTGGAAATGGAGAAGTTGATTTTGCCCATCAGTTTCAATGGAAATGCCAGAGAGGTTTTGAAAGGGAAAAAAACGAACAGCGAAATTAGTGCTAATGGGAATCGAAATGCCTAGATATTCATCAAACAGTCTGCATCTTTTGATGCGTTTACAACTACCACGCGGCTTTATCCGTTTACAATCCGTTTATCATTACGTAATAAAACGTGTCTTAGTCTATATCCTTACAGAAAAGGGATAATATCATCAATTGTGTACCTACCAATTAAGAAAAAAAAACTGGTTGGAATGATGTCACAAGTCAAAATTTAGGGTTATTTGTATTTTTAAATGCTGAATCATAAAAAAAACTGTCCGAAAACCAAAAAAAGATTTTTTTGGGCCACCCTTATCACTTAGGGGGATGAAAAATAGATAACAACCTTTTTTCAAACCTACCAAGTGTGACTATAAAATTTCATCAAAATCGGTTCAGCCGTTTCGGAGGAGTATGGTTACAAACACTGTGACACGAAATTTTTATATATATATACTAGTTGACCCGGCAAACGTTGTTTGCCATATAAATTATTTCTAGGATTTTTTTTTTAGTTCAATAAACAATAACTAACATTATAAGTGTGTAATAAATAATAATAAGTAATGTAACAAAAATATTTTGTACAAAAAAAAATGGGTTGGACCACCCTTAACATTTAGTACCTATGAAAAATAGACGTTAACCGATTCACAAACCTACCCGATATGCACAAAAAATTTCATAAAAATCGGTCAAGCCATTTCGGAGGAGTTTGGTAACAAACATCGCGACACGAGAATTTTATATATTAGATATAAAGATATAGATAGGCTTTCACGCTTTCAAAGAATAGCTGGATTTTAATCACAACAACGTCCAAGTACTTATAATAACATTAATAAGTTAATTATCGCTGTCAAGCTAATGACTTCGTTAACTTCCACGCTCTTATTATGAACATTTATTATGTTTTGCATTTCAATTGGAAGCCGGTCCGTTTAATTAGTCGAACGGTAAAAAATATTTTACGAACTTTTAACGTTCTCATAACTTTATTACGTTTTTATGGGTGAGACAGTTTTTTATCGGTGCAAATGCAGCGTTTGCTGTTGTCGAGGTTTCATATTTTTTTTATTTGATGTCGCACGACTTATTTAGTTTTTATTGCCGTTTTTATTTTTGAAGTTCCTTATTGCATGTTATACTCCGAAAATGTAGAAAATAAGAGCTTGGCCGAATAAGTTACTTATTAATAATTAAACGCAGACAAAGCTTAAAAAAAACCGAATTCACCGCTTTATCTTCGGAACCTAATGTATTGCACACGCATTATTGACGATAGCTCAAAAACTAGAGATCAGATCTGGATCAAATTTCAATGGGATTGAAAAGCACCAGCTTTCAAATAAAAAATAATCATCGAAATCGGTTCACAACGAAAGAAGTTATGAGGTAACTTTTGAAGTCGGTCAAAATCGTCAATGTAGTCCACAGGATATGCATTATTGATATTTCAAGAACTACTGACCAATTGGAAAGAAACATCTTTCAAACTAAAAAAAATATTCGAAATCGGTTTACGTGGAAAGAAGTAAAGATGTATGTATACACATAAAAAAAAACAGTCGACTTGTGTACCCCCACCTTTTTTCGGATGTCGGTAAAAAACTTTTTTAAGACAAGCTTTTAGAAGTCCGCCATATTGGATTTAAAGTGACGTCACTTTATTTTTTGAGTTATTCTCAGCAAGCCTTTCATTTGATATCCATATTGTAGGACTGCATTAAAAATTACATTGTCCGCCATTTTGTGTGTTCCCCCATGTTGGACTTAGAATGACGTCACACAGCTAACCATGCATTGTCATCCAAACTTAACGTGAATACAAAATTTCAGCTCACAACTTTTGCGGCTACACAGATTTTCACCAAACATATTTACTAAAGAATACAAATTACCTTTCAAACAAAAATAAGATATCAAAATCGGTCCATGTACGATAGGCGAGCGTTTGACCACAATCTCACCTGATGGAAAGCGATGATGCGGCCGAAGATGTAGCACGCTTGCCTAGAAGGTACTTATTCACTCTTGACTTGAACACTCCCGGATTATACTGTAAGTATATTATTATTAGTTTACTGTATTATATTATTATTATTTTTACTTATAAGTGTCACGTATGTAACTTAACTACCACAAAAAGACCCGGTTTTCTCATATAGACATGATTGAAGTTCGCGAATGTTTAAAAAATTCGTAAATAACGTGAGTAAAACCGGAACTAAATCAATACACTGTAAAAGATTTAAGTTTTACCTCAACCTCGAAAAATTTATCTATAAACCACTATAAATAGACGACTTGTTTTTCCATTACTTAAAATTATCTATTATCTATCACTCCGCAGGTTCCTACTGTAAAGGAACATTACGTCTGACAAATTATTAATTCCGCAAAGTTATTAAGCCGTGCAACCTGGGACGGGCCTCGTAAACAGACGTTATTATTTTACAGCGCCCCCTGGTGGATGCAGCCAGACAGTTTATTGATACAGGCATGCAATAGATATGTAACTAGGGATTGAAGAGGGGAATGCAAGAATATTTCGCTCGAAGCGGGTCGCTTCTACGTTTATCATCCGTACGGCGAAGGAGTGGAACTCGTTGCCCACGTGTTATCTGAACGGTATAATCTGGGAGTCTTCAAGTCTAGAGTGAATAGGTATTTTCCATGTTCTTACATCATTTTTCTCTTCGACCGGATCATTGGTTTTCAGCAGGTGAAATAGTGGTTAAGTGATTGTGAATAAAAATATATAAAAAGGCAAAAACATGATAATTAAATTTGTAGTTCATTTCGAAATGCAATCTGGCAACATCATTTTGACTAGAATTTGAAAAAAATAAGTGTTGATTAGTATAAAATACTAGCAGTGCCCCGTGGTTTTACCCGCGTAAGTCCCAGACCCGTGGGAACTCCGGGAAACGTTTTTTTTTCATAAGAACCTTCTCCTGACAATAATTAACACAACGAAAAAAGAATTAGCGAAATTGTTCCATCCGTTCACGCGTAATGTAAATAACCAAAGGAAATAGAGATTCATTTTCAACCGACTTCAAAAAAGGAGGTTCTCAATTCGACTGTATCTTTATTTTTGTTTGTATTTGTTGTTGTATGTAACGCGAATACCAATTATGATACGAATTTGATGTTTTTTATTTGTTTGGTAGATTATACTTCAGAGGTGGGCCTATATATTTTTTATCGAAATCGATCCAGCCAAAACTAAAATATAAGCGTTGAAGCCGCTTTTTTTAAGCTTTGCTTGCATTAAATTATTATATATACAAATAGATTATACGCTTATTCTCTGTCTCTTTCTCTCCTGTGTCAGCCTTCCTACTTCTTTTTCTCCACTTCGCTCATCTTGTTATAATTTAAAAAATAATAAAAATTCGTTAAAATTATTCATTCAAATTGAGAACTTCCTCCTTTTTAGAAGTACTTAGAGTTACGGTTCTATATTGTTTATGACTCAATGATCTTTCTCTACGCTCCATAAAATCAGGTTATAACGGCACTAAAACTGCTTTATTGAAGTGAAGTATAGATACTTATACAGTACTTATGTATGTAGTAGGCACATACAATGTTTACAGTTTATTACTAGTCGTACGCCCCGAACTGAGATATGTTCCACATTATGCCTAATAGAGAAAAACTTTTGAGGTTAATTAATTTATAACTTATATTCTATATAATTATAATTTTACGATTTTTGTTTTGCTGTTTAAATATTATACGCAAGTATCAGCTTTAAATGTGCCGCCGTTTTTGGTGACCTACCGTAGGCATACCAAATTGTTATTTTTACCGACTTCAAAAAAGGAGGAGGTACTATGTTCGACTGTATGTATTTTTTTAATTGTTGTTCACCGATTTCTCCCCCATTTCTGAACCGATTCTCAAAATTATTTTTTTGTTTGGTAGATATGGTACTTCAGAGGTGGTATATAAATTTTATCGAAATCGGTTTTTTAAAGCTTTGCTTACGTATAAATTATTAAAATAGGTTTTTATTAGAAACCGTTTAGCACTCTACTTGCAAAGTTCTTTTCAAAGATACCCAACACGGTCAGAAAAAAAAGATTATTTTAATTTATTTTGTGTATGCCCTCTTCATAATTTACATTTCAATTGCCATTTCTGGCTTTAAGCCATAGAATTTGAAGTTATTCGCTTGTATAGCTTAGACGCTAGATGCCTCTGATAGACAGACGGACGGACAAAGTACTGAACCACTTAAGTTAACTTAGAAATCTCGCTTCGCTCGATCAATAATTAGTAAATTTAGGGAGTAATTTTAGTTCACTTATGCATATTGCTTTAGTAAATGCTTGTTCCTACAAATACTCGGAAAAATAACTTGTTTTAGTTATAAGATGAGGGAGAGACTGAATCCCACAGGCACAGACTGCCCTAGGGCTTCAGGAATCCTAAGTTCCAAACACTTGTTGTAAACTTTGCTCAATTAATTATCCATGCAAAACTGCTAATAACAGTATTGTCTTATTTTGTATGCAAAACAAACTTTACTATTGACGACCCAGTTGGAGCACTGAACAGGTCTCCGCCCTCTGCGCCGTGGGTCCTGGGTTCGATGCCCGGCAGGAGCACAAATTCCTTCCCAAGGAATATTTGTGCTTCTGGTTCTGGGTGTAATGTGTGTGTGATGTGAATGTTTCCGGCACCCACGATACAAGTCTTTGAACTTAGTGTGGGGCTGTGAATGTGAATGCGTTTGTTTATTATTATATTATAACTATTCTCCGAATGTTTCACATCCAAGTCATTACTTATAATGGACTCATTATTTGATTATTTCGTCGTTATTTTTGTGTTTACGATCTGTTGCCGCAATTACTCGTACCAGAAAAGCTGTTATTTTCAAACGTGATTTTATATTGGAATGTAATGGATGATAGCTACTTAATAACTATATTAATACATCAAGGTATCGTTATAAAAATACGAATGGGTTTTTTTTTACCGACTTCACAACAAAATGAGGTACTCAAGTTGACAGTATTTTTTTAATGTATTATTACCGATTTTGAATTTTTTTTGTTCGAAAGATATCGTTTTTTCATTAATCCTATTTAAATTTGATCAAGATATAATCAGTAGTTCTTGAAATATCTTCAATTTGCGTGTTTAGTACATCTAATCTGATCAAAGTTCCGAAGATAAAGCGGTGAAGTCGGTTTTTTTACGCTGTGCTTGCGTTTAATTATTCTGAATAGGTTGAAATAACAATTGTTGTCCGGATAAATGAACAGATAAAGTTGATTATGAAAAGTTAAAGTTGATTATCAATTGTTACAAAAAATGTTGTATGTTTTTTTTCTCAGTAGTAATTTAATTAAAAACTAAGCTTTTTACCAGAACATTATAAACAAAAAATAAAAACTTAAAGAACCATCAATCAACGTTACAAAAATATGATTTTAATTGCCATTACAAACGGAACAGAATTTTCTTATAAACCTAAGGTACATGCCATACAATACGATAAAAAAGGGGGGTGGGGGTAAGAGAGTAAAAAAAACTTGACTACCTATTGTCATACCTACCAAATATACAAAAAATAATTAAACGCAAGCAAAGCTTAAAAAAACCGACTTCAACACTTTATCTTCGGAACCTTGATCAGATTTTACGTATTAAACACGCATTTTTGAAGATAACTAAGAAAACTTATGATTAGATCTCGATCATATTTAAATGTGACCACATGGAAAGCACCAAAAAATTATAATAATCAAAATCGGCTCACAACGAAAGAAGTTATGAGACACATAAAAAAATAAGACAAAATATAGTTGAATCTGACCTACTTTTTTATGAAGTCGGTTAAAAATGATTATAACCGGTCAAGGGTCAAGTAGTTTCGGAGGGGTTTGACCACAAACACCGTGACACGACATTTTTACATCTATCTATATATATAAAAAATTCGGTCACAGTGTTTGTTACCATACTCCTCCGAAACGGCTGAACCGATTTGGATGAAATTTTATATATTTATACTTGGTAGGTCTGAGAATAGGTTATCTATTTTTCATCCCCGTAAGTGACAAGGGTAGCCCACACCAAAAAAAAAAAATTTTAGGATAGTTTTTTTTTTGATTTGGCATTAAAAAAACAACCCTAAATCTTTACCCTTCTACGATCAAACCTAATTTTTTACTTTTGAAATAATGTATATGGCAAAACAACGTATGCCGGGTCAGCTAGTATTTTTATATATTAGAATATTGAAGGAAACTACATAATACTAATATAATATTTCTTGAACGCCATAAAATACAATAGATACGTAGTTGTATCGACCGAGCGAGTGTACGGGGTCGCCGCCCGATGATTGCTGGCGTCGCAATGGCACTTACACCGTGCATTGTCAACTTTATTGATTATGCATAATGACCGGACAATGTCCGTAATGACTAATGTGTTTTAGGTATAATCTGTGCGGCTATGCAGTTCATAATGAAGGTGATAAATCTCGAGGCGTTAACAAACTCCGAAGAACTTCGTACATTTTTTTTTTTATGTTAGTTAGGCAAGCATTTGACCACTATCTCACCTGATGGGAAGTGAAGATGCCGCCGAAGATGTGACATGCTTGCCTAGAAGATACCTATTCACTCTAGACTTGAAAACACCCAGATTGTACTGTTCGGGAAACAAAGACGCAGGCAATGAGTTCCACTCCCTCGCTGTACGGATGATAAACGTAGAACATGCTCGAAATTTAGGCCGACAACGACGATTTAATGATCTATTTATTTCTAATAAATGACGTGATTGAAGGTCGTTTCTTAATAATTACAAGCTTTTATTTATAATATTCTTACATACTCACATTTAACATTTATTTTACACTAGCTGCGCCTCGCGGTTTTACCTGCGTAAGTTCCGGTCCCGCGGGGATTCCGGGATAAAAAGAAGCCTATGTTCTTTCCCAAGCTCTATACTATCTGAGTACCAAATTTCATTTCAATCGGTTCAGTAATTTAGGCGTGAAAGCGCGACAGACAGAGTTACTTTCGCATGTATAATATTAGTAAGATAACTTAACTAATAAATAATAATAACAATGTCAGATAAGATTACAAAATGGTAATAAAACAAATAGCACTCAAAAATTTTGTTTAGCTTTTATTTAGTTTCACCTGTCCCGCTGTATGTCTATGTATCGGTCTGTAATCATATCTTGCAAGCTAAATAAGACCCATTTGCCGATGTGATACATAAGTACACCAAATTTGACTCTAATCGGACATCGGAAAGTAGTTCTAATTTCGCTTGGAAGATTTTATTACAGACCGACAGACATACAAGGGAAGGTGAAACTAAATAAAAGCTTGTAAAAATAAGTTTATTTAGTCAGTTCATATTTTGTGTCAATAAAAATAAAATAACAAGAGTCTGGCTTAAGCACTAAGTACGGGCCAATTGCCTATATTTCCTAAAACTAAACTAAAATTATATACAGCAAAGACCCAAGTTACCTACAAGTCATCGAGCTTATAGGTAACTCAAGTGCTCAAGCCTTTACCAATGGGTAGCGTTCCCATCATGCTGGCAGCATTAACTATCTGAATTGCAATGCTAATACGTTGAGCCAAATAAGTACCAGGCTTAAACTAGATTTAAAGGTTATTAAGGAACCCTGTCCCCAACACTAGGTCGAGATAGCCTATAGATAGATAGATAAACACTTTATTGAACACCTTAACAAATACATGACAAGGAATAATAATCTAGAAAAAAAGTGTAACAACAGGCGGTCTTATCGCTAAGAGCGATCTCTTCCAGACAACCTTTGGATGAAGAGGAGTAAGCATTGAAATTGGACGTCGGTGTTTTGTATAAATATAATAATATAGAAAATACAATAAACATACATAAACAATAATATACCTAAATTAAACTATGATATAGAATACATAAACCTAATACATAACTATTATACATATTTGCGTGACGAATAGAAAAAAGTTAAAAAGTTACAGTAACCCAACCGGTTTTTTTGATACCCAAGTGATAGATAACAGTTTCCTCACACATTAGGCATAATCTTGATAACCTGATACTTCATGGCCACCGAGCGTGAACTTTCACACGCAGTATTGTAGAAACTACTGACCACTCAGGTCGTCGGCCTATGACGTCCCCTTGCCTGTACCACCCAGTTATACTGCGAATATAATAGTTTCCTCTGTAATGTAGAGCCTTGGAATGGCCTGCGGTGCCTTGTAAAGTTCTGATGATCTTGTAATTTAATTCAGCAAAGGCGTGTATATACTTGCCTGTCTACATACCAGAGTCTCTACAACGTGTGACTTTATAACCATTTTACTCGACAGTCTAAGCTCAAACCTCTGGGTGTCAGGGAAAATTTGTGTTTCTGGTTCTGGTTGTGATTGTGTGTGTGATGTGAATTTTTCCGGCACCCACGACACAAGTCATTGAACTTATTGTGGGGTAGCGAGAGAGAAAGCGTTCATAGAAAAACATGTGCAAGCGTGACGCTTACCATCAGGTGAGCGAACGTTTGCTCGATTCGTAACTCAATAAACATTGAAGAAAACATTTATAACTTAATATGATAAATTAAAATATTTGTCGGAAACTGTATGATATGATATGGATATAATAATTGACTTCTCAAAATATTCATAACATTTGAAAATACAAGAGAGAAAAAAAATATTTGATTCCATTTTGCTCCTTGACTTTATTTCAGAACACTCAAACTTATTTCATATACTAAGTATATTGAATACGAATTACTTCTTCTTGTTTTAATTTATTGTTGCATTATCACAACATTTTAATAAAACCATCAAAAATCAAGGATTCCCATTCACACAACTTTGCGTAACCGCCATAAAATAAGTTATGCAATATTCACCTTTTTGTGAAAAATATAATGACTGTTATTAAAATAGTAGTAGTGTATGTATTGTATTGGGGCCTACCGCCGGGGCAAGATAGTGACTGCTAGCGCGACCCCATCTTGCCCCACCTCGGCGAGGGACTGCTCACGGGGGGGTTTTTAGTGGGTTCGAGCCCCACACACCCCTTTCCTTCACCCCTGCATTTCCCTCCCCACAAAAAGGTGTTTGCATTGAGTTATATCTGGACCTTAAAAGGAACATTTTAGTTGCAGAGATTTCCATGCAGCAACGAAAAACAATCCTCACGCAAACTAAGACTAAGCAAACCTTTGGCCCCATCATTTCACTTGATGGAAAGTGACGATGTAGTCTAAAGTGGAGCATGCTTGCTTAGTAAACCTATTCACTTTTCTCTTGATCTCGCCCGATTTGTTCTGCGAAACACATATGACGACAAAGCATTCTATTCTTTTGTTGTTCTATAAATGAACATAGACGCGAAACGTTTCGTGCGAACGAACGTTATTTCAACAAAAAACGAGTGACGCGACGCTCGCTGACGTATAATGGTAAAAAAGGTGATGCACAATACAGGTTGTCAGCATTCTTCGCATCGTGAACATTATTCTAAACTGAAATATTATTGAACTATTAGTTACAGAAAATTCTCATTTCAAACAATTAATAAATATACCGTCCCCCAGGAACTGCACTGATTTTCGGGATAAAAAGTAGCCTATGTGTCACATAGGCTAATGTTTACGATGCGGAGAATGTTCACAACCTTTATCCAGCCTATCCTTTAACCCTTAATCCTTTATTTATTATTGTATAAGCTATGTCTATTTCAAATGTCATCAAAATCGGTTAAGCCGTTAAAGTAAATTTTCAAAAAGCGCCTTCCTTCGATAACAGGCTTGCCATTAATTCTTGAATTATTTAACATTAATTATAATAGTATTTTGTGTAACATATGGCTTGCAGAAATATTTTTTTGAAGTAAAAACTTTTTTAGCCGCGTTGTGCACTTTTTTGGGATGGCTAAAAAATTTTAAATTCGCGTCAGGAAACGTGACCTGATCGAAAATTCGTAAGACAAAGGTAGAGTAGACCGCTGGCGCGGCGTAGGAGAGGAAGTAATACCCCCTTCTCTTCTATAGTGAAGATGGTATTGTTATTTCAAAAATGCACAACGTTAATTTTCAAGTTTTCACTTCTGTCGGCACTCCCGGAGTGCAACCCGTTGTTTTTTTTGACAACATATATATGATATATAAAGAATAATGTGATTACAATACTAATTATAATATTATTGAAATGTATCTCTATTGTAATTAACTATGCGTAATAATTTTGAATATTCTATTTTTATGTGACATTTATATTCATAAGTAATTTTGTATTGACATTATTATAACCAATTTTTACCGACTTCCAAAAAAAGGAGGAAGTGCTCAAGTCGACTAATTTTTTTTTTATTTTTTATTTTTGTTACCTCATAACTTCTCGGTCTCTCCACGTGAGCCGATTTCGAAATCCGATTTTTTTTAGTTTGAAAGATGTTGCTTTCTAATTGGTCCCAATCAAATTTGATCAAGATCTGATGAATAGTTCTTGAAATATCGTCAATAATGTCTATTTTATGACGAATAATGCGTACTTTGACGATGTTCTGGTTTATCCGACTTCAAAAGTTACCTCATAACTTCTTTCGTTGTGAGCCGATTTTGATGATTCTTTTTTTATTTGAAAGCTGGTGCTTTTTATGTGGTCCCTATGTCCCATTAAAATTTGATCAAGGTTTGGTCAAGGTTTTTGAGTTATAGTCAATAATGCGTGTTTATACATTAAATCTGATCAAGGTTCCGATGATAAAGCGGCGAAGTCGGTTTTTTAAGCTTTGCTTGCGTTCAATTATTAATAGATATGACTGCTTGAATCCTTCTATAATTCTTGCACACCATTTTCATGGTAGAATGTATGATTCAATAATATTGTTACCACATTTATAATGTACTACATTTTTGCAATATATGATTTATGATTTATTAATTTATGATTTCAGTAGGAAAACATTGAAAGCAAACCAAACATATATAGCCATACGAGTAGTTGCTAAAGTTAACATGTTTATAACGATAACCCAAACAATCAGAAGCTCCCCGTAACATAACCACGAACAAACTTTGTTTTCCAAATATTTCACGGAATTCGGTAAGCGGTACACGTACTGAATTATCGTCGGATCTGGCTTCAGACGCTCGCAATCGCTTCGCCCGGAGTTGTGTTACTGTACCTATATATGTGTAATGTTGTATAATAACAACGTATAATCATTTCCAATCTGAGACATTATAACCTAGGTTAGAAAAGCGTCCATTAGTACTAAGATTTATAAAAACTAGTCTAGTTTGCACTTCGCCCCGAACTGAGATCTCGCGCTATTTTATCTAAAACAAATAACTTTTTAGGGAAATTGCAATTTTTTTTCTTTATAATAATTAAAAATGTTTTGTATTTCTTGTTTAATTAGAGGGTATAATGGATATTATATGCAAGTTTAAGATTTAAATAAATATGTAGCTGATTTTGAGACAGACCCGAGATAAATACTTCTAAAATTAAGGAATTTCATATCTACCAAATTGTTTATTTTTGTTTTTGAGCCATAGCTTTACATATTCTCTAAGTGTTTTAAGTTATTCGCTTAAATGCTTTAGACGCTAAAAGGCTCTGACACATGGACGGATGGACTTTCCAAGAATAAAATTTTGAATGCTACGGTTCATCTGTATATTTAGTCCATTCCGAGTTATTTTATTCCTTTTATTATATTTGCCCAAATCAGTGTGCTAATGCTAAGTAGTATTTTCAACCGAACTTCGTTGTAGCCATAGGGCGTGAAAGAAAAGTGGTAGGTGTACGGCAAATTGAAAATAACTGAATTTAGAAACTTATTACATAAAATAATTTGAATATTACATAAAGAACTCTATTTTTGTATAAAACATACTCTCATAAATACTTAAAATTATCAACATAATAAATCAATGAATTTTCATCAGGTGAGATAGGGCCATGCTTGCTATCGAATATAAAAAAAATATAATTAAGTCATATGAATGAAATATTAAAGCAAAATAAGGAAACTAAAGATCTACTAGGAGAATATGAATTTAAAACAGGATAAACCTAGTAGTGTTTATGGAGGAGACGTTCAAATATTTTATTAATGTATATAGTTATTGAGTGTAACTACAAATAATATGTTACAAGCGCTTTCAAGCGACTTCATAATTAGATATACCTAGGTTAAAATAATTCATGTATTAGTGTTTCAGAATTATTTAAAAAAGATAATGAAAAAATGCGCCGCCGAGTTTCTTGCCAGGTTATTCTCGAGATGTCTGTAATTTTGCGAATCTAGCAGTAAAGTCATTATTTCATGAGGCCTCCTTGGGGCCCGTGTGAATAAACGATTTTGATTGATTCATTGATTGATTGGTTAAATAAATAAAAAGGTATCAAATCTATATCTGCGTCTCTCGATATATCGATAGACGACTACTCGCTTGTTTGTGTATGAAATGGTTTTATTATTGTTAGAAATTGATGTAATCCCATCCCATCGAATGAGGAAATACTTCAACGTGTTTAATAATATTTGTTGTTAATTTGTTCGCTCCGATGGCTGAATTAATTGGATTATTCAATTGGTGTTTGGTTGATTGGCAGCGTTAAATTGATTTACAATTGTTTGTTTAGCTCAGTCAAATACACATGTGTGCAATCAAATACTATCGATGTGTGTCGATTACTTACAAGTAGTTCGAAAATATTACTTAGTATCAATAGGATAAACGGGTCTGGACAAATGTGTCCACTTGGTGAAAATATAACGTTTGTTTTGAACTGCCCATTGGCTAAGTTAGGTGAGCTTTCGCCTTCTAAGCAGGGTTATCAGTTTAGATTCCCGGCGGGAACATAAGTTTTCTCTCTAAGGAAAACTTGTGTTTCTGGTTCCGGTTGTGATTGTGTGTGTGATGTGAATATTTCCATCACCCACGACACAAGTCATTGAACTTAGTGTCGGGCTGCGAGTGTGAAAGCGTTTATGTTTTTACAAGGTTTTATTTAGTCTCACCTGTCCTGTTACCTGTCGGTCTGTAATCCAATCTTGAAATCTAAATAATGCCCACAGACGCAAAAGAGATTAAAATTTATAGTGTGTATTTGTGTGTCCGTCTGTGGCATTGTAGCTCCCAAACGGCTGGACAGATTGTGATTTCGATTTTATTTTAAAAGGCGATCGTTGCATCCGTTTAAATTCAAATTCAAATTCTTTATTGCATTCTGAAAGTAATTAGGATGTCATACATAAATTAGAATCATTACAGACCCTGTATGGGCACAGCAAAAAGTAAAAGAGAGGAAGTTATAATATGGAGTACATAATTAACCGATTACATAATTAAATTTACCGTCCAGGTAGCGTCGCGTCGTGGCATTTTCAATTTTTCGATTTTGCCCCTTGTTGTATATGAGTATTACATTACAACGAAATAAGTTTGAATTTTTGTTTTTGTTTATTTGAAAATATTTTATAGTATTCTGATAATATTGAACATTTTACTAATTGGTCTTTGTCTTCTTTTTTATGATCGATTGGCAAGCATTTGACCATTTTCTCGCCTGTTCAGTTCATATTAATTTAATAGGGCTTGACAATACTGGAAGGTGCTCGGACTAGGCTTGTAGCCGCGTCTGCGGGACTCCAATCAGTGCATGAACGTTATCTTACCCTTCTCTCACTTGGCTGCGTTTGCAGATGCTATGCACCTCCCCCTGAAAAAGTAAAACAAGTCCTCCACCATGTTATAAACTCCTTAATTCTGAACATAAATAAATAATTTATTTATTTTTAACTCAATCCTCAAGACTATGCAAATAAAAATAGAATGCCTAGTCTACAGCGACTTATAAATCTTCGTTTAAGTTTGAATAAGAAATATTTTCTTTGATACCTATAAATGCCTTTGGCTCCTTTTAGATCCTTTTAGATTGTAGCTTGAGGCTATTTTTGAAAAGAATATTATTTTCAATAAAAGTTTTAAAGTCGCTTGGTGATCTGTTTAAAACGTTATGACTACAAATAATACATTTTTAGATTAGTATTAGATTGTGATTGAAATAGTTTTTACCCGCAAACATATTGACAATCGAACTAAATGAAATTAATATTTATTATAACCAGGTAACGTTTCGGATGCTCGTTGAAAGGGTTTTCGATAGGGTTTTCTTATTTTTTTTTTTTAATACTTTTGCACAAAACAACAGTACAAGGAGGACTTAATGCTAGAATAGCATTTTCTGCCAGTCATCCTGGAGGTGCAGAGAAAAGGGTGGCGGTGCAGTTAATATGTTTGAAAAATAAAAGGATAATAAATGTATAAATATAGGAATACATGTAAATAATATAGATAATGATAATATATATTTATAAATATATTATTAAATACTATATAACAATAAACTTACACAAATACTAATATATAAACATATATAATATGTAACCATAAAAAGTACTTCGATGATATGTAATTGCAAGGTCAATTGAGGCAACTGTAAACATTTTTGATAAAATAAGCTCGAGTTTTTGTTTTAAAAGCTTCTTTGGAGTTACAATTCTTTACATCCAAGGGTAGACTATTCCACAGCCTTACAGCAACAACTGAGAAGGATTTGTCGATAAAAGAGGTGCGGTGCTGGGGAGTCGCTAGAGTAAGGTTCGATCTGAGCTGATCCGAATGTGTTAGTAAAAAACCCGTTCCATAAATTATAACTCTTTGAAATGGGTAAGCTGTTTTAATGAATACCCCTTCAAAAACTCATTGATTTTGTTACCAGCAGGCCTACCACAACCTCTTAATAGATAGATAGTCGTTAGTTGATCCACTTTATAAGATGAGAAGAAAACAAAAGTAACAAACAAGCTTATACGTAAAGTATCACAACAGGCGGCCTTATCACTAATAGCGATCTCTACCAGGCAACCTTTGGATGGAGAGAACTATAGAATATAATAGACGGGGTATAATAAATGGGTGTATGGAATACCTAATTAACTTAAGGTGGCGATACCAGAATTTCATCTAAAACGCGTGTTTCTGTAACCGTTTTAATCAGAACTCGTAATAAAACCAGATAAATAAAAATATTTGTCATAATTTGTGTGATACGATAAATAATGCCTTCTTCTTAGAATATTCATAACGTCAATAGATATAAAGGAAAACAATATCAAATCTCATGCAAATAACATCAATTTGTATTTTTGTAACCATTTCGTTCTGCCATTTTATATCATAACACTGTGAAAGTTATTTAATATACGCATATTTACTAGATAAATGATATCTTCAGCTTATTTTTTATTATATGAGACGCGTTTTCACGAAATTAAAAAAAAACCATTAAAAATCAAAGAATGCCACGCGTGACCTTGCGTAACCGCCACGATGTTATTCATGCAATATACACCTTTACGTGCAAAAGTGTAAGGGGGATAATTGGCTGTGGTTAAAAAAGATGCTCGCATTGACATATACCAGCCCCTTAATAAATACCATTACTTATACTATGGCATAAATACAATATGAATATACATAAACAAGTCATCTAAGATCATATAATACAAAAAATAATTATGTAAAATAAAATTAACATATGTATTTATATGCTAATATAAAAATGGTTAATGCGATTCAATGCGAACCTAAACTGAACTACATCGCTTTTTCGTACCATGACGTCAATTACGTTATTTAATTTTATATTACCGCCAAAACAGAACCTAATTTGAGTCGCAGAGTTGTATTCGTTCATTCAATTCGTACCATCACCCTAAAGTAAGTTATATACATGTATTAAATATTCCTTTTTAATAACATCTTCATTCATAGCTAGTTATGAAAAATAGTTATGTAAAATGTAAATGGACCAAAGGAAATAACGATTTAGTTGTGACATTAATCTGTCAAAAGGAGTATATTTTAGCGATTCTGAAAAAGTTTATTTTTTCAGCGAGTACTGAAAAGATTAGTAAGTTTCGGAAAATTATTAAAAGGGTTCAAAGGGTTTCAAAGGATTTTCGATAAAACATGCTTAAAATGTTAGTCAAAAACCCACTGCGGTGGATTGTTATAATTTATAACAAGTCACCGCAACTTAGGGCGGGGCTGTGAGTATGAAAGCTTTTTCTCTCTATTTGATTTGTTGCCCATGGTCCAACTGCGTTGTCCAAGTTATAGAAGGCAATACTTATTGCCCGTTTTCTACCGACTTCACAAAAAAGGAGGAGGCACTCAAGTCGACTGTATTATTATTATTTTTTACCTCATAAATTCGTTCCGCGTGAACCGACTTTCAATTTTTTTTTTGTTTGAGAGATGTTGCTTTCCAATTTGTCCCATTTAAACATGATCAAGATCTGTCTGATCAGTAGTTCTTGAAATATCGTCAATAACGCGTGTTTAGTACCTCTAATCTGATCAAAGTTTCGAAGATAAAGCGGTGAAGTCGGTTTTTTTTAAGCTTTGCTTCCGTTTTTTTATTTTATTCCACAAAGGAGTCAGTAAAAGAACTGTTCCTGGAGGAAGAGAAGATTCTTTTGGAGAGAGATAAGAGAAGTAGTCGTTACCTCATGTTAGGAATGATTTGGCATGACGTTTTTGACTTGTCTGACCTTTCTTGGAAATACTTGTCGATGGTCACCGAAGCCCCATCGGCAGTGGCACCACGTTTTCGACAACAACAAACTTGAGAATTTCGATATTCCATAAACTGAGAACTACGAACCCGAAGCCAGTTTATCAAGAATCCTCCAAGGCTAGGCTAACGGTACTACAACCAGTATTCCCATACGTAGCCAGGAATTCTGTGAAACCAATCTTTAGCATAAATTGAACCCTAAAGTGTTAGCATTAAGATCTAAATGCTGTATATTCCGTAATTTCTGTTAGGCACCAGTACCAGACTTGAGATTACTCTCTTGTTGTTGTGAATTGAATCCTATTTCTTTCCAGATAAGGTGAGTTTTAAGGGATTTTTGCAAGTGTAAGGTACCAGTTTGTCAGCTTCGATTAATTATTTCTTCATTTAGCTAAAGGCTTGTTTTTCAACGGTTGCGAGAGGCCGATCCGCGATAAATGTTTATTGGTTTGTGTTGGCATTTGTAAGTTAAGATTAGGTACCTATTAGTGAGGGAACAACTTTATTTTTGAAATAATTAAATTTGTTGTTTTGTTAGGAAATATTCTAGTTTTATTTTGGTTAAACGAGGCACGTTGAAAATTCACGGGGATGTTATTATGGTAGGAACTTACTCTGTTATATGCTATACCTGTAGTAGCCCGTTGTCCTACCGGTAGGACCACCGGAAATGTCTGTTGCCCGTGATTATATAATTTGTGCGAAGAGCAACGCAATGGACTATGGTACTACTACCTACCGTGGTCCACCGACTCTGCTTAGAGAAATGATGATGATGATATCCATGCTCTTCATCTCCACATTACAAATAATAAACAACAAATAAAAATAATTACGTTTAAGCAAACATTTAAAATAAAAATCGGCCCAAAACAATAAATTTCTTTCCTTTTGATTGTTTTTATTCAAATTATTATTTGAGCAATAACAATCAAAATATCAATGAATCATCAGGTTCGAGGATCCGAGGGGACGAGAACAAAGAAATTAAATTTACAAAACAAGAAATTCTACAATTTAATCTAACAAAGAGGCTGGCATTAAAAAAAAAACGATGTTATTATATCTGCGCGATCACTTTTTCATACCCACTTTGTGGCAATGGCGGGAACTTATTCAGCCCCCCGCAGTTTTTAATCAAGCGAATTTGTCATCGTTCACTATGATTCCATTTAATAAAATCAAAACAGTCCTTTAGTTTACAACGTTAAAGTCTAAAATAGTTTAAATATGACTGAGGAAGGTGTGTAGAAAGAACACAAGCGTTAATAAGCGAGAGAGGCTCGTTATCTGGGAGACGGCACGCGTCTGAATGACTCCTATTCGACGCCAGAAGCATTCGAGTATTGCCCCCCTTAATTAAGCGCAAGGCGGAGTGGTTTTGAGCCTGAAACGGTCTGAAACACATACAATAGACGTCCTGGTTGTTTTCAGTGCGTTTATTGTCCTGCAGAGTTTTAAATCGCGGGAAGTTGGTTAGCGTTATAGTGACTTTGAGACGGTCTGCGTGAAGATACGGCTTTGTATTGTAGAAGTCAAGTGTTTTTCTCGGAATATGAGGGGGATGTTTTACTCAAACATGGATAATGCCCGTTGGCTTAGTTGGGTGAGCATTCGAAATCTAAGCATATCGGGTTCGATTCCCGGCGGGAACATGCATTTTCTCCCCATGAAAACTATGTGTTTCTGTTTCTGATTGTGTGTGTGTGATGTGAATGTTTCCGGCACCCACGACACAAATCATCGAACCTAGTGTGAACTAATTAAAAATAACTGCCCGTTGACTTAGTTAGGTGCGCTTGTGTCTTTAAAGCAGCGGGTTCGATTCTTGATGGAAACACAAGATGGACACCAAGAAAAACTTGTTGGTGGCGCGAGTAAAAACGCTGGCGTGTAAATAGCCCACCATTTACGTATTAATATTTTTAATGATAGCGGTAAATTATTTTGGATTAAAACATTGGCAAAAATCAGTAGGGATACACGAATCAATTTACAGTGTTTATTTAAGCCCACGTACCTTAGACTGCATCGAAATCGCCTCCGGAGCTCCCCAAGAAAGGAACTAAAGCAAACTGTATGTATGCCTAAGCGCACACACACAACTCCACGTCGCGCCGGCCGGCGAGTTTGAATCCGAAAACATCCGAAAATATACGAGGCACTGATCACTAATCCTGATCACAGATGAAGCGGTCGATCACAATAGACACGATGAAGTTTTTATTTTAAGTCCTGGTTAATTAGATGATAATTATTTAATTAGTTTTCTACGTCACAAAATTCAATAGCGGAGCGTTTTTGTCAACCACACAGAGACGACACACACGAAGGAAGTCGCGAGCGCAAAAAATGTCACTCGATACAACTAGCGCCATCTCTAGGATCCTCCTTGAACGATCTCTAACAGTGGTCAGCAGAGGGCCTAATACACTGCAAATGTACACAAATATCCAAAGATTCTTGCCAATATGAATATTAGGTATATAAAGTGAAGTATTTATTCACAGATGATTAATTTACATTTATTTTTTATATTATAAAAGGCAAAGACGCTTCACCACTTGTGTTACTGGTTCTTGGTATGATCATGTGAGTAATGTTTCTTTGTGAGTGTGAAAGCATTTATGTTATGTTTATATTTATGTCACGTTCTCTGGACTCTACAAAAGACTGCAGCTTATGCGAATTGAAAAAGATCGTGTGTTGCATGCATCGGAAACATCAATTTTAGATAAACATTGGTACATACCACCCTAGATACCGTCTAAAGATAAAATAAACACCAGCATTGAGTTAAACCTATAGGCTATTGTGTTAGCGGTCTCATGCGAAGATCACATAAAAGGGGTCTTTTGAAAGGAGGATAGCGTTGACCTAAACGTATACCAGAAGAGGTGAAATACCTCTTCACAGAATTGCTTGTGAAGGAATTGAAATTATAATATTTAGTTAAAAAAACACTTTTCACGCAATAAAAATGATAATGTCTAATTGTAGATACTTCTTTTATACGAGAAGCTTGGCGATGCTTCGTTAGCTTTGTCACAAGGGTTTTGCAGCTAAAGTAATAAGTTTGTCTCCTATCCCGATGTTTTGTCACGAAGTAAATGTCAAATATCAAACCAAACGTCCAAATGTCAAAACAAACGACAAAACTACGTCAAACAAACGTCAAAACACAAAGCAAACTCAGTGATTTAGTAATAGTTACTGAAGAGTTCCACAATCCTTCTCCGCTGGCTCTATCATCAGATCAGCTCCAAGATGTCAAATCATAGTTTTGTCCAAACTCAAAAACTAGCAGTAGTCTTGGTCCGAAATATACATACACAAAAAGTATATTTCGATACGACTATTAGAAGTAGGTTAATTGACTTCTAAGATAATTAATTATATTGTTTGTTACAAAGTGAATCTAATAAAGCGTGTTAATGCTGGTATATGATTATCCGTTCATCATACTCAGCCTATCACAGTCCACTGTTGGACATAGGCCTCTCCCAAAGCGTGACACTGAGCCCGATCTTCAGCTCTTCTTTTACAATAGAATTCCTAAAATCGTAACTGAATTACCACTGGGAAAGTTCAAATCTGTAATAAAACGGGCATTAATTAAGAAAGCTTATTATAAGACCACAGACTATATTAATGACAAGGATGCATGGAGGCAAACTGCACAGGCTCTTTCTAGCGACTACCATAATAACACCTAGGTTAAGAAAATTATGTATTAGAAATTAAAAAAAAAATGCGCCGCCGAGTTTCTTTCCAGGTTCTTCTCGAGATGGCTGTAATTTTGCGAATCTGGCAATAGATTAATTAACTTTCATGAGTGCCTCTTTGGGGTCCATGTAAATAAACGATTTTGTTTTTTTTTTTTTTTTTTTCCAGTCATTACCAGCAGCCCTACGTAACACCTAGTCACAGGGTATCCTCTGCTACGCTTACCGATTCGTGGTCTCCACTCCAGAACTCGTCTACTCCAACGGTTATCAGTTCTGCGGCATATGCGACCAGCCCACTGCCACTTCAGCTTGCTAATACTTTGAGCTATGTCGATGACTTTCGTTCTCTGCCTAAAAGTGCATAAGTACAAGCAAATCATACAAAGTTGAAAAAACGTGATTTTCGTTTTAACTCCAGAAGTCTTTGAAATTCCTGTCAGTGTGAATGCATAAAAAAACATACAAGTGAAGCTAATATAAAGCGTGTGTGGCAACCTTCGCCACATGTACAGCGCCATCTGCATCACTGTGGCAGAACCACCTAGTGATCGGAGAAACAGACCACCGACCAACTCGACCAATCACAGCCCGAGGCCTACATCGCGCAAGCGATATTTACTCGGAGTCATTGCAACTATGCAACTTCCAAGTTGGGAACATTGGACAGTTGTCCCCGAGCCAAGATCACCCGGCTCGGTCGGAAGTATTCCCGGATTGATGGAGGCGCTTCCGCAGTGGAACATCCACCTTATCCACTCCTTACCCTCGCCTCCTCTCCGACGTGTGAACGTCATCGTGGGCACAATATCCACTCACGATGACACACTTCCACACGTGTAAAAAAACAAACTATTCCGTGAGCGTTGTGTTGACGATTTCTCGAACGAGCTTTAAGCGTCGAAGAGGAAACGAGACGATATAGTATGGTGTCACTTCTACCAAAAGTGTACAGTATAGCTCAAGGAGTGAGAATCTTCCATACACCCTTGTTTACTTCTAAAGGGCGCGATGTGAATAGAACCACGTGTTATGGCGTTTGAAGATAGCAGGTGATAATCTCACGTTGAACCTTTTTGATATTAAATTCTCGGAGCTTAGTTACGGGAGATTTAACGTGTAATGTGGGATGAATCGTTTTAGATAATCAAACATAACTGATACAAAACATTTTTCTTTTTTTAGATCTTTGAGAGGTATGATACATACCTCTACAAAAGTTCTAAGAAAGAAAAACGGGAAACTTTTTAAGAGCAATATAATATGTGATACATTGTTTTCACTTAGAAGGCGTTGCACGCGTGAGAAACTCCTAAGTGTAATTAAAGTACCAAGTGCCGTCTGAGGACTCTATACGGTAAGGATATATCGGTGAATTACTGTTCCACAGTTTAGGCAATAGTTTGTAAGGAAACCCTTGTCTATAAGAAGCAACATTTTAATAATTGCATGCTGTTACGCCAAACGTGTCTCTAATTCCACTTCTGAAAACAAGTGTGGTGACCTAATAGTGTAGTTCTCCAATATTATAGGTTAAAATTAAGCTAATGATAAATGATACGTAGTAGTAGTTTTTGTGCAGAAGAAGAAATTAGGAATTCTGTTTTTTTTAAGTATATAGGCAAACGTTTGTCCATTGTATCACCTGATCGTAAGTGACGATGCGATCGACGAAGATGCTGACGATGTAAACGATGAAGCACGCTAAGCTTAGTAGATACCTGTTCATCCGTTACTGGAACAATCCTACAGTACAATTAACCGCAAACAGACTCTGGTAAGGAGTGCCCCATTTCTTAGCGGTGCACATCATAAATGTGGAAGCAAAGCGCTTCGTGCATATTTGCCGAATAATATAATTGAAATTAAAAAGTTTAAGCATACAGTGTTTGACAAAAGAGGATTCAAACAAGTTGTCTGCCTGATGGTAAGTGTCAGGCCAGCTTGCTACATTGTTTTCTTTTTTTTTGTGGGGGCAAATATGCCTACTACTTCCCTTCCTTCCCAGGGGTGAAGTAAAGGCGTGTGTTAGGTTCGAACCCACTAAAAACACCCCCGTGAGCAGCCTCTCCCCAAGTTGCCCGGCAGTAGCCCGGGTGCAAAACGGGCCACTGCGCCCATGGAGGTCGGGCCACCCCCCGACATGTGGGACCATGCAAGCCGATGGAGAAGTACCCTGACCCTCCACCAGTGACCCCACTATAGAGGAGAAGAGAGGAGGCGGGCGAGCTTGCTACATCTGAATCTACTCTATGAGATGCATAAATAAAGATGGATACTATGTATTTCATCTTTATTAAGATACAAAGTAAAGCATAGTAGACACTCATAAAATTATAGTTATAGCATTAATAAACAACTATACAGCTTTACATAAGAGAATTTACAGCTTCATAATAACCGATAATGCTATAAATGCAATATCATCCTAATAACACGCATTAAAAAGGCCTCCACCGTCAACCCCATAAATCTTTTAGACCTACCCGCAATCACTGGACAAATTATATGACGCTACCGTCCATTATCCCTGACCTGTGTAATTATAGCTTTTGTACTAGATCCTGGGTCTAGAGAAACTGGTTATTCAGCTATGCGGCCATTTTCATTAGACCTCTATTGGTTGACTTTTTGTATGTGTAAAGGGGTCTATCGGTAGTAGTCGTTATGAAATTGTCCACATTCAGGGATGGACAATGCGTCCATTGGGAGAGGACACAATGGATGTGGCACTGAAATCAACTAAGTGCCTTTAATGGTGGAAACGGTTTTGTTGTACAATATTCGTTATATTGGACGTATTCCACTGGTTTCAAATTGTACAGCTAAATTTATACAATATTACTAGCCGTGGCCCGCGGCTTCACCCGATATTATCACGTTAAAAAGTAGCCAATGTGTTAATCCTAGGTATAAGCTATGTACATCCAAATTTCATCTAAATCCGTTCAGTCGTTATAGTGTGAAGGGAACAAACATACACACTTACAAAAACTCTCAGATTTATAATATTAGAAGGATTATTAGCCGTGCTCCGCGGCTTCGCCCGCTATTAACAAGTTAAAAAGCAGCCTATATGTTAATCCTAGGTATAAGCTTTGTACATTCCAAATTTCAACCAAATCCGTTCAGCCGTTAAATTGTGAAAAGGGAACAAACATACTTACACACAAACTTTCGGATTTGTAACTAGTAACTAGCTATATCCATCATTATATATAACGGTGTAGCAGTACTTATCAAGGCTGTAGCAATACATTAGAACAATATAAGTTTTAACATGGTCACTGTCATTAGAATTTTTAACTGATTTCAAAAAAATTAGGAGGTTCTCGATTCGACTGTATTTTTCTACCGAGTTGACAAAAAAGGAGGAGGTACTCAAGTCGATTGTACGTTATTTTTACTTCGTTCCTCGTGAATTGATTTTTAATTATTATTTTTTTGTTTGTAAGGTGTTGCTTTCCAATTGGTCCCATTTAAATTTGAACAAGATCTGATTAGTAGTTCTTGAAATATCGTCAATAATGCGTGTTTAGTACATCTAATCTGATCAAAGTTCCAAAGATAAAGCGGTGAAGTCGGTTTTTTTAAGCTTTGCTTGCGTTTAATTATTCTTAGTTTGATTCGGGTTATACTCATATATCGTATACATTTTGAGAGCTTTGTTAAGACTGAGTCCAAAAATACTAGCAAGTCATAAATTATTGGCGACATGTTGCGAAGAAAACTAAAAGAAAACAAGTTTTCTCGTAACTTACACGTGTGAAATTGTTATTTTATTGCTTTAGACTTATTTTAATGTATACATCACTCTTTTTTCTTCACCCTTCAACTTTGTTGGGGCACTTTACAAAGATGTCAGCGCAGATAACATTAGCTGTTTTATGCGCCTTCAATTCTTTATCTAATACCTTAAAACAGAAACAACTCCAACGATTTTCATTAAATTTAGTAAGCAATAATTTTTTTTTATATTGAAAGTACTAGTCACAGTAAGTAAAGTAGTAGTCTACTTTTATATTTTTTTTAATTCAATTTTTTTTTTGTTTCGGTGGCGATAAATCGATCTAGCTTTCATTCTTAGAAAACGTCATTTACCATAAAAAAAAAACAGAGCAAAGCTCAGTCATCCGGTTATTGGGATGATGAATCGTGTAGAATGAGCTAAACATTGGACATAACCAATGTCCAAATTGTATGTTTCTAGCTACAGCTACAGCGGGACCACAGCATTAGGAACAGCAAGCTCACTCCATAAAAAGCTATTTTTTTACTAATCACCCCGCACTAAGTTCGATGACTTGTGTCGTGGGTGCCGGAAACAGTCACATCACACAATCACAACCATAACCAGAAACACATTTTCCTTGAGGGGAAAACTTGTGTTTTCGCCGGGAATCGAACCCTGCTTATAGGAAGAACACGCACCCAACTAAGCCAAAGGGTAGTTAATTTTTTTTTATATATGTTACTTTTGACCACCATCACACCTGATGGTAAGCGACGATGTGGTCGACAATGGAGCAAGCTTGTCTAGAAGATACTCACTCGCGACTTGAAGAGTCCCATATTGTACTTATTAGGAGACACCGAGGCAAGGAGTTCCAGTCATATATATTCGAGTTATGCTTTACCTAGGCGGCACTAGAACCGTGTTGCAAGCACACGCTATGCATGTGTATAAATTACGTACGCACACAGCAGTAATAAGGTGAACTATCTCCACTGTGAGACTTACTGGTACCGGAGTTTAGTCCGCAGAGTGCTGTACTGTAGCTGTTCTAAGCTATTATGTCAGTCACCAAGTTTTTACTTCTTTTTTCTAATGTAAAAATCAAAATTTAATGCTCGCTTATATTTTCAGTGTCAAAAGCCATCCTAGTGTAAGTGGTGGTAAGTATTAGAGCGTTTCGTGTCGATTCATTTCCAAGTGACATCTACTTAGTTCATTTGCATTTCGTGCTTTAAAAAAATAAATAGAAAGCAGAAACAAAATAAAACATTTTCAAACCGACTACCTCAAACTTTTATAAATAACAAATTATAAACAAATACAACGATTTATCTTCGAATTTTTCATATCAAACAGTTAAAAAAAAGTTAAATAGTTTTTTGTAAACTGTACATAAAATTCGATTTTAAAAAACATATTCCTAAATACTTTCCGAAGCTTGGAACTAAATTTTTCGTAATTCCGAAGATTTTCCTCTTATAAAATGGAGTCCATTTTGAAATAAAACTTGTAAGGTTTCGAGAAAATGTTTCCGAGGAGGTGACATCACCTAATTAAAAATATTACAGGGAGTCGGTAGAGAGAAAAATACAAAGGAATTTATTTTAGAACTTGGTTGGACTTTTAGAACTGTGATGGACTTTTGGAACTTGAGTGGACTTTTACACAATAGCTGGTATGGAACGAAACCTGAAATTCATAATCCACACATAGACTATATCTGACCTCTATTCGTTGATGTTTTTGCGATGGGATTTAATTTGAATTAAGCAAAAATTGATCTTATTTCGGAGTAGTTTTGTCGGTTTTAATTTGGAGATCGCAATGGAGATAGGTACCTATGTGTTTATGCCGAAAGATAAATGTGAAAATATTAGTTAAATTCAAAACTGATAATTCTCATCCTTTTACTACAATTCTTTGAATATATTTGATACTCATTGAAAAACGAATGGAGCTCAATTATGACTATGAACAGGTCACCTGTTCATTCTCATAATTTTAAATGTCATAAAATTATTCTGCAGCCATGTTTTTTAGTCTGGGTCCTATTCGGATAGGTTAGATGTTTTGAGCTTATAAGAATAAATAAACGTTGTCACACTCACAGTTCCATACTAAGTTCAAACACTTGTGTCGTGGGTGCCGGAAACATTCACATATAGATATTTAATGTGGTTATAGCGCTGAAAATTAGGACTTTAGAAATTAGAGCTATCGATATTTTGAAAATAAATAGGTAACCACAGAGGTTTAATCAAAACGTCGAAAGTATTTCACTCAGATACTCAAGATAAACAAAATCTAATACCTTTAAACGCAATTCTTGTATACAAGGTTACTTTGAATTAGCGCTCCATACTCCACAGGTGGGTAGGGTATCGACAATGCAACACAAATAAATATAAAAAAAAGTTTTTTTTTATTATTTTTTCGATAAGTTTGTAAAGTGCCGAGCTACAATTAAAACCAATTATCCAACTCGTAAACTAAAAAATAAAAAACATTACAACTAAAACGATAAAAATAGGTATCAATTTTAGAAAACGTCGTTTTACCAGTGTTTTCAGCCGAGCAAAGCTCGGTCATCCGGGTACTATTGTTTATTTGCTTTGGCCGGTCTGGAGCAAAGATATTTTAAATAAAGAAAAACAATGACAACACAATCGTTGTTTTAAAAACATTAATACATACTTTAAAAATACATAATAGACTACAGTATTATTACGAGTATATTGTATTTCTTTTAAGACAACTGAATTCATACAAGTCTAAAACAACCACTCGAATACAATAGCAACCCCAAAAATATCAGAGTTAAAAGAGTTTTTTCCGAGATTTGAGGGTTTCTTCAGTCACAACTCAAGGGTTCTCAAGCAGTCAAGTGCGGGCAGGGTCTTTACAGGGGTCCTGAGGCACGTGGCAACCCCCTTGTAAAGCGAGCTCCTTATACTTCGCTGAAGTATTTTGTCACAGTAAACTTGTATGAATGTATATCGCTGACTAGTTGTGTCCCACGGCTCCTGCCGAAAAAATCTGGATCTCCACCATAGTAAATTTAATTTTCGTCAAGATTGATTCATATTGAAAAAAGCCAAAGGACGCAAGTTACTTTCTAGTAGTTCTTTTTAGTATGATGTTAGTGGGATCATCTCTATGGAGAAATAACTTTTTAATATAGACAAAATATTTACTTTTATATAAAACATAAACATAAACGCTTTCACACTCACAGCCCCACACTAAGTTCAATGACTTGTGTCGTGGGTGCCGGAAACATTCACATCACACACACAATCACAACCAGAACCAGAAACACAAATTTTCCTTGGGGAGAAAACTTGTGTTCCCGCCGGGAATCGAACCCGATACCCCTGCTTAGAAGGCGAACGCTCACCCAACTTAGCCAACGGGCAGTTCAATATGGAATCTGACATCTACGGGCCGATTGCCTATATTTCCTAAAACTATACACAGCAAAGAACTAAGTAACCTACAAGACATCGGGCTGATAGGTAACTCAAGTGCTCAAGCCCATTTTGTGCTTTTATGGTATATATGAACTGTCCACTGCACTGCTGGCTTAGTTGGGTGCGACTTCGGCTTTTAAGCAGCAGGGTTCGATTCCAGGTGAAAACACAACGTTTCTCACAGTGAAAGATAAAAAAAACTACTTTTAATAGAAACACGTGTAATTATGCTATATTTATATTTAATTTATTTTTTATTTACTCTTGGCTCTATAGTTATATAGCTAAGTCGTAGTTACGGCTTCAAGTCCTTATTTCATTATGCGATGAAAACAAAACCGATGAATTTAGATACCTTCACAAAGCAATAACTTTTGATACTGACAACTTTAAATACCAACCATATTAGATAACAAGAACTTTGATTAAACGTTTGCTAATTTAAAATTTAAAAAAAAACTGTATATATCAACGACTTACGGTTCTGACAAGATTGTTAAGTTGTTAAGGCGCTGACACAATAAAATATAAACATAGTGCACTTGAAACAAATACAAATGTTTGTTGAAATAGCGTTTGTAAGTCATAAGCCCCTTCTAAAAAAACTCTTCTGCTTGCCTCCCTTGTTCAGTGAAGAAACAATTTCGCTGTTGAGCTTTTGAGGGTTGATTATAGGGGTGGAAATGAGGTGGATAATTTTGATACTGGTTTAAAAAGAGCATTCTGGAACAAAAAAGCTGTTTTTCGACTCTTAATTGAACTCAGTTTATATTAGAAGGAAGATTTAAAAGATTGTAGTTTAATTTGATAAGTACAAAAAAAAAACATTCACAATAATATTAGAAATTCGAAATCAATTGTTCTGTTCAATTTTTACCTTTTCATGGCATGGCAACATTAAAATCAACAACGGCGACATCAAAAAAAGTTTAGTAAACAGCAAAACTTATTTTATGTTTAGCAGGGAATTTCAAATATTTTTTATTAACTAATAATAAATACATTTGTAATTATATTATACATAATTAAGAATAATATTTCACACATCATTAACAAATAACCTTTTTGTACTATTAATTATTATTTTAATATCATTCATACGATATATTAGTCATTAGTAACACATTGTTCATGTTAACAGTTTCATTCATCGAATTTTTATCCGACTGCCAAGAAAGGGGCACCTCCCCTTCCTTCAGATAAATAATTTTTCGCTCGTATCTTGTATTTATGTTTGAAAATTACTATATTAACTTGTACCTTCCGAACGGCTGGATGGATTTAGACAGTAAGGCTCAAAAACCGGACGGACGGACGGAAAAAAGTGCTGAACCACCTAAGTCAACTTAAAGATCACGCTTCGCTCGACAAATAACTGTTTTTATTTACATACCAAAGAAAGACTGCACCGCTGATATCTCCGAAACTCTTTGTCTAATCTTGATTAATTTTATAGGACCAACTAAACAAATATCCCTCAAAAAAGCTACAGTAACATACCAAAGAAATATTTAGCTGACTTCCCATCCTTTGGGTAGTTGTTACAAATACAAATGTCTACTAAAAATGGTAGTTATCCATAGTAATGAGCTTACGCACAAATTATATATCAATAAGGGGCAGGATATACAGCACACTCCAACAATGGAAACCACAGGAAGTTATAAAGCTACGAGAATGTTATTTAATATCGAAGGAAGACAGTTTTTGTTCAAATCCGCTTTAGTGGGGCTTCTCACTAGTTATGACCCAATAAGAAAAGAAATTAGGTATATCATATTACTCGTGGTACCCGGACTTGTTAACTTGAGCGCTCGCTGTCGCGTCCCACTTCGCATTGACAAGAACAAAACGTTTTTAATTTTACGTGTACCATTTTAAACATAAATGGCAAAACTGGGACACTATGAGTGCCTGTTTCACAATAAATGAGTGAGCTTAGTGGTAGAACGGGGCCATCGCCATCTGGACCACTTCCAAAAATACTGAGAAATATTTGAGTAATTAATTCGTTGTTATCCGAGCAATTAATTCCCATAAAATCAGTTATATATGAGTCACAAATTTTAATATCAATAATTGAGTAAACTCGTTCCAAATATGAGTATATCTAGTGTATTTCGCTGGTACTAGGCCGGGATAATGCTGAGTCTGCCAAATAAAAAAGAAATAGTTACGTAACTTGAATTCTCGGCAGTCTATTTTTTTTAAATAGGCAAAACGATCGTGAGTATTACAGATTTTGTTTCAATGTTATACAGGGCTTAAAACGCGTAAAAAATTACGACTTACTTTGTAGTCGACTAGTTTCTGACAAATTTGTTGTCCTTTATCAGGATGAGTCAGATGCGCGATAAGCGGAGGCGTGCGGCTCGGGCCTCGCCGCGTGATGAAGAAGATTAAGATGAAGGAAAATTAATTTGTCCGAAACTAGTCTATAAAAAAGTAAGTCGTATTTTAACGTGTTTTAAGCCGTGTATAACATAGATTCAAATATAATCTATTTTTTTTGTAAAAGACGTACCAATTACGATTAGTACACCATTGGAATTATGATCTAGTCTTATGACTAATATTTAATTCAATTTTGACCTAAACTGCTAAGTAGAGTAGCATAAGAATGTGTCCAATAACACTTTTCTTACTGTCTTTATGAATAAACGCTTAAAACGCCCTCACACTCACAGCCCCACACTAAGTTCGATGACTTGTCGTGGTTGTCTGAAACATTCACATCACACACACAATCACAACCAGAACCAGAAACACAAATTTTCCTTGGGGAGAAAACTTGTGTTCCCGCCGGGAATCGAACCCGACACCCCTGCTTAGAAGGCGGTCGCTCACCCAACAAAGCCAATGAACAGTTCAATGGTTCAGTTCTTTATGAATGGAAAAACACTTTGTTCATGTGTTCGTTGTTAATAGCGCTCACTGTATCACACTGTCTCATCACTACACTAACTCGAAAAGTTTAGTTCTTGATCATCTCACTAAGACTGTGTTGGCGAGGAATTGCCTCAACATTCACATCTTTGTTCAAAAATCATATTTCAAAACAAAAACATAGAGAAACTCTGATATCTGTGGCTACGACAAGGTCCTAATAAGAAAAGCTATCCAGTAAGTAAGCCTATATTGAACTCCTTTGTGTAGGTGCTGTACAGTGTACATTTGCTGTATACCCACGACAGTTGGAAACGTCAGAATCTTTGACGAATCACTTTCCTTTGTTACTAAATATTATAAATAGCTTCACAAAGTCCCTAAGCAGCTCGTAGTCTCGTATCAAACGCGGAATAACTTTATGAATAAAGGGTTTCGCAGAGCCATGTCAATCATGTCGTCCATCAAACAACATTCTTATTGAAGTTTCTTGGCTCAAAGGAAAATACGTATGGTAATCTTTCGTACAGTACGATTTCATACAAAGACAGAGATCGCACTAGGAAACTATTATTTAATGTGTGATAACGATAAGGGCTTGTTCCACTTTATACATAAATAGTGTTAAAGATTCATGTCCTTTTTACCCGACTACGGCGAAGCAAAAAGGAGGGTTAAGTTTTTGACACCACACTAAGTTCGATGACTTGTCGTGGTTGTCTGAAACATTCACATCACACACACAATCACAACCAGAACCAGAAACACAAATTTTCCTTGGGGAGAAAACTTGTGTTCCCGCCGGGAATCGAACCCGACACCCCTGCTTAGAAGGCGGACGCTCACCCAACAAAGCCAATGAACAGTTCAATGGTTCAGTTCTTTATGAATGGAAAAACACTTTGTTCATGTGTTCGTTGTTAATAGCGCTCACTGTATCACACTGTCTCATCACTACACTAACTCGAAAAGTTTAGTTCTTGATCATCTCACTAAGACTGTGTTGGCGAGGAATTGCCTCAACATTCACATCTTTGTTCAAAAATCATATTTCAAAACAAAAACATAGAGAAACTCTGATATCTGTGGCTACGACAAGGTCCTAATAAGAAAAGCTATCCAGTAAGTAAGCCTATATTGAACTCCTTTGTGTAGGTGCTGTACAGTGTACATTTGCTGTATACCCACGACAGTTGGAAACGTCAGAATCTTTGACGAATCACTTTCCTTTGTTACTAAATATTATAAATAGCTTCACAAAGTCCCTAAGCAGCTCGTAGTCTCGTATCAAACGCGGAATAACTTTATGAATAAAGGGTTTCGCAGAGCCATGTCAATCATGTCGTCCATCAAACAACATTCTTATTGAAGTTTCTTGGCTCAAAGGAAAATACGTATGGTAATCTTTCGTACAGTACGATTTCATACAAAGACAGAGATCGCACTAGGAAACTATTATTTAATGTGTGATAACGATAAGGGCTTGTTCCACTTTATACATAAATAGTGTTAAAGATTCATGTCCTTTTTACCCGACTACGGCGAAGCAAAAAGGAGGGTTAAGTTTTTGACCGGTATGTGTGTATTTGTTCATCTGTTCCCTAATAACTTCTAAACTACTTATCATAATTTGACAAATGAGGTGTCATGCCTCTAGGGTTCATGAAGTCAAGAATAAAACAATTTTTTTCGTGCCATCTCATCATGTGTATCATTGAACAGGAATTTTCAAATGGAGGCAGAGTTTGGTACATCATATCTTTGTCCAGCGTACTGTTTGCGAGATGTATCCCGTCAAAATCATGAAAACATTTTTTTTTCTTTTATAGGAAGTAATTTATTGTCGGGATTTAGTTATGAAACTTTCGTTTCTTGTTGCTTTTAAATGGAAAGTACGTGAGGCTATCGAGATAGAACACAACCTGAATTTCAATAGATATCATGGATGGACATTGCCGACATCATGGAAACTCATTCTTAATGCTTCCTTGAAGCTGAGGCAGTCTAGAGAGTGACACGGTCAGCACAGAGTGCCGTAGTATTGGTGGTAGTAGCGATAAAGATTATATTTCACAAGACTCGTAAGCGCCGCGACGTCCTAGCGGCCGCAAAACTGCGAACACGCCCCCGTCGAGGCAGGTGCGGCGACGCTCGCAGAGAGCGGAACGAGCCCACACCCGCAGTCTTCGTCGCGGTCTCGCCATAGATAAATAAGATATAAACCTAAGGGATATCGCGTCGTAAACTAATCCCGAAGAAGAACATACTAAATGCACGAATAGGGTCGACAAATGACGTCAGTGATAACCGTATTTTAATAATAAAAATTATAATGTCTGATTCTCACGAAAACTTTAATAGTAAAACCAGTATTTTTGTTTTTCTTTTGGGAACGGTAAACATGACCACACTAACTCACCTGATAGAAAGCGATGACGTTCGAAGAGATGCAGTATACCTAGAAGATACCTGTTCACTCTAGATTGAAGACCCCCAGATTATACCGGGCAAAGGTGCAATGTGTTCCACTCCTTCGCTGTACAGATAATGAACATGAAGCGATAAACATAAAGTGTATTGGAGGTATGTCAAGAAGAAGAGGGAAAAATTTCACTCACTCTTCTGTATCGAGTTGAGTCCCGTAATAAATAGTTTTCATGATTAGTAATTTTTTTTATAACTTTGGCTTCGCAATCATTCGCATTTAGCCAGTGTCAAGTAATATTTCAAGAGTAATTCATATCAAAAGTCCTAGTCAAAATTCATAGTCAAATCATACGACTAAGGTGTAATATTTTCTCTATGAAAGAGGTCTTCCATTTCTGTAGAAGATACGAGTACACTATAAAGAAAGGAAACTATAATTCCATTCCTTTTAAAGGCTTTAAAGTTAAATGGACGGACCGTAACATCATTGTGCCGTAACTGGCCATATCAGACAAAAGTTTTAAGCCGTAGCTACTACTATATGAATCGTATATAATAGCCATTTCACGGAAGCTTGACAAATTGGAGACCGGGATTATCCTTTGAATGGTCTCTATTACAAGTTTCCCCGGAATTAGGTATATGGGAGACATTTTGACGGCGGCTGCGTAGAAATTACGCAATTTTGTGATTCTCGCGTGATTTCATTCGGGATTTCTTTTTCATCTTTTCGGGAGCCGAACAAAACGTGCAGGACGCTGATTAAATTTACAAAGGCTGGAGCTAACAGCTGTTGCATTGAGTGGTCTTTTTGTTTTCTTTATTGTTTCTTAATTGCAAAGGATGTATGGTGCACACTATTCAATGTTCGGTGGGTTTTTGTGTGCTAAAGTATTAATAACAATTGTAGGATGGCGAACGCGCATGCATTCGCTTCCGATACAATTTTTCAACTAACTCGTGGTGGGAGATCGCGTTAGGACGCGATGTAGTGTTGCCAGGTGACGGAACTACCTTCTATGTGGTATAAATATAAATGCACACCCTACATACTCCCCCTTTTGATCAGCTGTGGGCTCCACAATGGATCAAACTAGTTTGTGTATAATTTTACCACTTAGACAATTTTACGCGGACGACCGCGTCTTCGTTTCGGTACTATCGGTTGACAGACCCCAGATTCTGTACCCTCCCTAGAATGGTATCTTCTTAAGTGAGAGACGTGATACTTGCCAATTATATCGTTCCTGTTACGATAATGGGCCAGGATATAAGTGGTAGGGCTAACCTGATTCATAATTACGTACGGTCCATCTCGCTTCGGCAGTAGTTTTGAAGTCACGCCTTTGCTAGCGTTGCTGAGAGCTTGCGTCTTCAATAGAACAAGATCGCCGACAGCAAACGTCTCGCCCGTTCTACGGGTCCGGTCCTTCTCTGACTTTCGTTCGTCTTGTTGATGCTCGAGGCGCTCTTTACTCTCGGCGATGGCGGCGGTGAGCTTCCGCAAGTACGGCGTAATCTGTGGCACGTAGTTAACGGCTGTCGTCACCTCGCGGATGTCGGCTTGCACATCTAGAGGGGAGCGCAACTCGCGCGCGAACGTTAAATATGCCGGCGTTCTCCCCGTCGACTTGCAGACCGACGTATTCAAGGCGAAACGAATGGCGGGCAACGACTCTGGCCACTCGCGGTGGTGCCCCTCGACGAGGATGGCGAGCTGCGTTTTAATGTCGCGATTCTTTCGCTCGACTGGGTTCGCTTCAGGGTGATAGAGCGGGATGAGATTCTGCGTGATGTCCAGCGCGGCGCAGGCGTTCTTCATGACTTCAGCCAGGAACTGGACACCGTTGTCGGAGAGCATACGGCGCGGCACTCCGTACCTCAGGAATACCTCGTCGATGAGCACGCGCGCGCACGCCTCGGCCGTGGCGTCAACTAGCGCGAACAGCTCCACCCACTTGCTGGCGGGGTCCTCCACCACCAGGATCCAGCGCTCGCCCAGTGCACCCTTGGGGAGCGGCCCGAAGAGGTCGACCGCGATCACCTCGAAACGTTGCGCCGGCACGGGAGTCTGTAAAAGCCCAGCAGGTTTTATGTTCGACGGTTTATACTTTTGACATTCTACGCACGTCTTTAAGTAGTCCGCGACAAATCTTCCAGGAAAATAGTAGCGCTGAGTGTTGCGTTTTAGAGTCCTCTCGATACCTCCGTGTCCAGCCGTGGCTCTATCGTGGCACTCTATTAGGACATCCTTGCGCATACTCTCGGGGATGACGAGCTGGGGCTCCTCATTGTCTTCATCCAAAGTATATCTGTAGAGTACTCCCTGAGTCATACAGTACCCTCTCTCGGCCCATCTAGTACTGGCCACTAGTTCGTTTCCCTCCAGGTCATTAATAATTTTTGCAACATCGTGGTCGGCCAACTGCGCTTCCCGTAATACGGGTGCCTCCCAGCGCGGGGTCTCTATGACGACGCCACACAGCCCACAGGCCGAGCGTGTTCCCTCCTCGCAGGGGGGGCGACTTAGGGTGTCAGCGATAACGTTGGCTTTACCTGGGGTATATTCCAGTCGGAGGTCGTACGCCTGGAGTTTCATAGCCCATCGGATGAGACGACCGGTCGGCGATTTGAGCGTGAGCAGCCACTTGAGCGGCTGGTGATCGCTGGCGACGCGTACGCGGTGTCCGTCGATGTAGCCGCGGAACTTGTCGACCGCCCACACGACGGCGAGCGCCTCACGCTCGGTGGTGGAGTAGTTCCGCTCGGCCGGCGTGAGCAGGCGGCTGGCGTACTCGATGGGACGCTCCTCCTGCGGCGACTCCCCCTGGAGTAGAGCGGCTCCCAGGGCGTAGTTGCTGGCGTCAGTCCTGAGTATAAACTCACAATTGTAATCTGGCTGTGTTAGAATGGGTGCAGAGGTAAGTATCTCTTTAAGTTTATTAAAAGCCATCTCTTGAGCCTGTCCCCATGTCCATGTTACATCCTTTTTTGTCAGTTGAGTTAGAGGTTGAGCAATTTGGGAAAATCCAGCTACAAACTTCCTGAACCATGAACAGGTTTGGAGAAAGCTCTTTAAATGTTTGAGTGAACTTGGCTTTCTCATATTACTGATGGCGGTGATTTTCTCTGGGTCTGGTGACACGCCATCTTTTGTTATTATGTGGCCTAAATATTTGACGCTGCCACGGACAAACATACATTTTGCTCGGTTGGCACGGAGCTTGAAAGCCCTCAGCCGGTCAAATACAGCCTGAAGATCTGCGAGATGCTTTGAGTAACTCCCTTCTGTTATCAATATTAAATCATCGAGGTAACAGAGAAGAGAAGAATCTTTTAAAGATTCTTTTAAGGCAACACCAGACTTGAACCTGTCTATTAATCTTTGGAAGGTTGCCGGAGCATTACACATTCCAAATGGCATGACTTTAAACCGATAAACTCCAAGCGGGCAAGTGAATGCGCTTTTTTCTCTGTCTTGTTCTGATAGACTCACTTGCCAGTAACCCGACCGCAGGTCAATGGTACTCATGAAACAATTCTTCTTGGTGTACTGGAGTAAGTCGTCGAGGAGTGGGAGAGGATATGAGTCATGTTTAGTAATAGCATTGAGCTTACGGTAGTCGACGCAAAAACGGAATGTCCCATCCTTCTTCGGAACTAGTAGAGCTGGAGAGGCCCATGCAGACTCACATTCCTCTATCACTCCATCCTGAAGCATTTTGTTGACCTCAGTCTCCATTACAGCTCGCTTGGCTGGGGTGAGACGATAGGGGGGTACAGCGATGGGTAGATGTTCACCTGTGTCAATGTGGTGTTCGGCAAACGGGGTGCATTCACCGATTTCTCTGAAAACATCATCATAACACATAAGCAGGTTAGTTAATGACATCCGTTCCTCCGCAGACAGCATTGTCCCTTCATCCTCTCGTAGTGTAGCAGCAGAGTAGCATTCAACCGGCCTAGCGATAGAATCCTCACATTTAAGTTGGTGTATAACCTGAGGTCTGTCAAACAAGTGCCAGGTCATTGCAGCAAAATTCATAACCAAACCAGCCTGAGTAATAAAATCAATCCCCAGCAATGTATCATTGTTAATAGCAGCAGGTAATATAACAAATGTCACCGGCACCGAAAGCATAGCATCATGGATCATAACATTCACATCAGCTAATTTCACCCTTGTGTCCTGCATGCTACCATCTGCGAGCTTAATAAGCATGTTAGTGGCGCGAAAGGAAAAACCTTGTTTAAGGAGGAGGGTGTAGAGTGTGCTACCCGCAATACAACGCTTAGCAGCTGTGTCTACCAAAGCCGTGCCATCCAGGCCATTAATTTGGATTTCGAGTATGGGACGACTTGGGTGACCCCGCTCCGACAAACAACTTAAATCTATAACGTTACTGTTATCACAACTGTAACTGTTATCACACTGTTTACCTATCTTAGTGTTCATGTTTATACTACTACACTTATCACTTTGTTCAAGACCATCACTGTACTTACAGTCTGATTCAAAAGGCGACGCGTTTACCAGTGTAGCCGCGTCTTCCGCTGGGCAAATCGAAGTCATGGATGGCGCGATGTGCTGCGGTGGATCGTGCTCTGCGGACGCGCTGGCGGCGGTGCCGCGGCGCCCATGAAAACGACGCATACGACGACGACGGGAACGCACGTCGCTTACCGGCGCCGGCGGCGTGGCTAGATCCGAACAATCCGATGCATCCGTTTCGACGGCTTGTTTAAGTGTGATTGCACTAAACTTCACTGAACGGTTCGCCATGTTCGCTTTTGTCGGTGAATGACCTCCCATGGCGAACGATTGGCGCGAGCGAGTCTTCACAGCAGCGCCCTCTTCTCTGGAACCTATGCGATCCGGCCTCGGCGATTGGCTACGAGCATATGACGGCGGCGGTGGCGACGCGCGCGGCGTAGCACGGAAGTTATTGTAGTGCTTTGTATTATCGCGCGAAATTTGAATCTTGGTTTGATCGATGTTTTTCTTCTCTTCCCGGCTCTCTTCAATTGCTCTCGCTAAGTCCAACAAACCCACAAAGCTATCAAACGACGATCTTTGAATGCGTTTTTTATATATGGGATGAAGAAGGCCGAAAACAATGTCCAGTTCCACTTTTTCACTAAGGTCTCCGACCGGTATCTTTGCGAGGAGAGCGCGAGCGTTAGCCACGAAAATATCCACTCTCTGGTTCGCCTCTTGTTCTAGAGCAAACAATTTTCTATATATTTGGTGTGGAGGCCGTTGTTGTCCGAACGCGTAGCGTAGTTTTTGAATGGCTTCGGCCCAACTATACGTAGTGCTTTTCACTCCTACGTACCACACCGCCGCTTGGCCTTCTAGTAAAAGAGGCAGACCACGAAGCGCATGATCATCCCGCATACCAACACACTCCTTATAAATTTCCACAGCGTCTATGAATGCTTCTAGGTTGTCGGCGTCTCGTGACGATCCATTGAATCTCGCAGTACATCGGGTAAAGTTACCGAGTTGACTTCGAACACAGGAGGCGCCGGCGACGACGGTCCATCACTGCTGCGCGGTGTCATTGATGCAATAAGTTGATCGACGCGTTGCATCACTTGCATATTTGCGTCGGCTTGGGTTCTAGCGAAGGACGTAAACAAGGACGCAAGTTGTTCTTCGGACATCATCACCGCGGCGGAACAGGCGGCGTCGCTAGCGGTAACTGTTGACGGCGCCGACGCAGTGGCAGGCATCGCGTTATCGAAGTCGGCAGCACTGCCAAAAGACGCGGCGTCTTCGTCATCTTGAGCTCGCGATTTGCGGGAACGCGTTTTTGGTTTTGTCATTTTATCACTTAGTCCTCAGTTGAAATAAAAGAAAAGTTCTTGCAGGGGTTCACGACACGGAACGCGGAAAACTATTTCATTCTCTACGCGTTTATGGCGTCGGCCGCAAGTTGAGCGCCAGTGTAGGATGGCGAACGCGCATGCATTCGCTTCCGATACAATTTTTCAACTAACTCGTGGTGGGAGATCGCGTTAGGACGCGATGTAGTGTTGCCAGGTGACGGAACTACCTTCTATGTGGTATAAATATAAATGCACACCCTACACAATCTATTTACTACTAAGAATCCTAGCGTGTTTACCATCCTTTACCACATCATTATTTACCATCGTTAGCCACTATGAGATAGTGCTCAATGCTAGTCTAATTTTGCGAATCTGGCAGTAGAATCATTAACTTTCATGAGTGCCCCTTTGGGGCCCATGTGAACAAACGATATTGATTCGAGTCTATCAGAGATATAATGAAATATCTGTAGTCACTAGACATAAAATTCAGTGATGACGTCATTAATTATATAGGTAACTAATTATCATTTTGGACATTATATAATTTAGGAAAATATTACAGATATTAAAAATATAACATTCCCACCGAATTACACCCAGAGCCAGATACACAAATTTGCCTTGGGGTAAAAACTAGTGTTCCCCCCGGAAATCGAACCCGATACCCGGTGTTTAGAAGGTAGACACGTAAACAACCATGCCAGCGGACAGTAATATTACTAAAACAAGTTATAATACAAGTTTTAATAAAATTGGATATACGTTAACACTTTTATAGTTATTTATTATTTGCAAGATTACCAGACACAAACATTCTACAACATTCCCAATAATTTATACTAAAACCCACTTTCTTCTGAATAGGTTGTTGTTTTATTGTTAAGATCCAGACAAAATCATTAGGAAAACTTCAGAAGTGGGATTGCCACTTGAAGCAAACTTCATAAGTGGATTAGATCTTTGGAGAAGTTTTGGGCAAAACATCTTTCAACTAGGTTCTGGATCTAAAATATCTAGCTTAAGTGGCTAATGAAAAATCATTAATTCTTTTTAACTTAAAAAAAATTTGGAGAATATCAATTTGACTGTATTTTTTACGTGTGTTACCTCAGAACTTTTTATTAGGTGAATCGATTAAGGTGATTATTTTTTATTTTAAAGTTGGTTCTTTCCATGTAGTCCCATTTAAATTTGATGAAGACCTCACCAGTAATTTTGAATGCGCAATTAATTCATTTAATCTGATCATAGGTTTTGAAGATAAAGCAGTGAAGTCAGTTTTTTAAGTTTTGCTTGCGTTTAATTATTATTTTCCATACCTATGGCCCCTATCTCACCCGATGATAGGTTATTATTGTAATTGTGAACTTACTTGTAGTAATATTAATTTATTCTACCTAAAGTGAACCGTGACTTACAGGGACTTAGTTTGGAAGCGTGCTTTATCTTCGACTACATCGTCATGATAAGTCGTCAAATGAGATTGAAGATAATAAACGCTTTTGGATTTTGTAACTTTTAACGCCTTTACTTGTTACAATTTGTTGTTTCTATCACACATCAATAATAATTGTTTCTGGCGCATTTTTTTCTCTTGTGCGTGTCGCAATTTTTTTTTTATTTAATTTTTCTCGTTGATAATTTCTGTCGCATTTAATTTGTCGTATTTCACTTATTTTGACGCACTACATTTTGTTATTTCGAAATTAATTAGTATTTTAAGTTAGTTTTCTCTCAATTCGACTTTGGTGGACCACGAGGAAAAAGTATGTAAGAATGTTTGTTTTTTCTTCACGCTGTAACCACTGTTCAGTTGTTACAGGATTTGGATGATTAATTTGGATTATAACAATAGCTTACACCCATGATTTACATATAGGCTACATTTTAACTTTATAAACGTGGATGAAACTGTTGAGCACGGCTAGTCACTGATAACTCTGTAAACTACATCCTTTGCCAGGCGTACCACAATTAATAAACCTTCAATAATAGCATGTAATAGTTAACAATAAAAATACTGATAGGATAGTATAGGGAATATTAGGAATATATAGTTATTTTTCTCATTCGCAACAAACATCGCTTTGGAATATATTTAATAAGCCGCTGTCATAAATTGGGCCTTATTTTCATAAATAATATGCGGACGTCCTTTTATTATGTCCCTGAGGTAATATTTAGCTTTATGGCTCAAATAATGCTTCATTTTTGCATTGGAATCAACTCAGTCGCACGCAAATCCTTCGGGAGGAATAGGTTAAATTGAATCAAGACTTTAAAGTGAGGGTACTAAGGTTTCTTTTAATGAGATTGAAAAGGTGTAATTTTGAAAGCAATCATTGGTAATATGCATGAGACGCTGCCTGGTTGCGGCTGCGTTTAACTGCACGAGCTGGGGTAAGGAATTAGTTCGTTTTAGGGTTCTGTACCACAAAACTGACCTAAATATACACCGAATTTTCCTGCACCTCTTTGGATGACTGTCAGAAAATGCTGTATCAGCATTAAAAGTCTGTCAAGACCATTTTTCTCAGTACCGGATGTAAGAAATTCAAGCTTCTAGATTTACATATATTTTTTTACATTTACATAAAAAATCGGCCATTTTGTATGCGGCAACAATTGCCAATATTGGCACTAGCAAATAAACTTAAACTACATGGACTTTCCCGTACACTAGAATCATGAAATTGGGAAAAAAGCAAGTTATCACAGTACAAGTAAAGGTAAAATCAGAATATCAATATTTTACGAGAATAATGAAAAAAAGAAACAAAAAACGAGCAAAAAGCTTCTAGACTCGATCCCGTGGTGGACGAATTTCTACAATTCTACAAAAAAGTTTGTACGGAGCCCTCAGTTCGGTAGACAGACTCGCTTTTGTAAGATATTATTTTTGGTTACGTAGAATATTTTGTTTTGTAAACATTTTTTCTACTTCAAAGGAATATAGATCGAATGGTAGAGGCGTGGTCCAAATACTGCTACTTATTTGGCTCAGATACAGACCTCAATTTCTGTGAGCACAGCATATTTATCATTATCATTTCATAGTGCAACCTGGTATCTGGTAGTGGGATCGAGCACTTGAGCACTTACACGCTTTTACGCTTGTAGTTAGCTCATTTGCAGCATTGCCTCTCTGAATTTCATCGCTAATACGCCGATCCCGTGATGGGCCAAAGATTAAAGTAAAGAATGAGCCATCTCTGAATAATCGAAATTAGTTCTTCCATTCTTCCATATCGATGCTTCGAACATTTACCGAAGATCTCGACGCGAAGTTTATCTCGTTAACTAAACAAAACAAAATCTTCTCTATGAAAAACATTCACAAGGTAATATTTTTCTATGGTCTCGGGTGAGACGCCATCAATCTAGCCTCCTTCCCGCCTTTTTCAACTTTTTTTAAACGTCTCGTCAGTCAGTTATGATGGTTTGTTTGGACTGGTCAAGTACGTGAGCCAGTTACGGTTGTTCCACTGGTTCGATTATAAGTTTTTTGTTAGCAAGTGCGGTGGGTGCAGGACGCTTTGGTTCCATTTAAAGTTATATTGGTTTTCAAGTTCTTATTTGGAATGACTGGGTGGTTGAAAATTAGTTTTAAATTGGGTGTGGTTGTTTGTAACGTGTTTTTATTTTTACATATTACACTTCAGATACAGATTTTTTCGAGTTCGAATTTTAAAATGTTACCATATGTGTTTAACACAAGCATTAGAATATGTTTTACGTTATGAATGGACTTAGTTTCTCAGTGGGGTCACGAATTAGTCTAGCCAATAGAGTGCATTTTTACTTTGAATTTGCCATGTATTTTTACCCGACTGCCAAGGAAGGGTTATGTTATTACGCGTTCATTATTACCTCGTATCTTCCTTACGGCTGGCTCGACTTCGACAGTTAAGGTATCATTAGATTCCAAGCGTCCCCATTTAGGAGATGAAAATAAAAATAAAATGGCGGATTTTTGGCGCGAAATAGCTAAAAAATAACCAAACCTATCTAGTAAGGTATCAAAATGAAGGTAATGAAAGTAAAAAGGGGATTACATAAAATTACATAAAAAGTAGGTACACACTTTTCGCAGTCGACTTTTTAAAATTTTTAGTCTGTTATCGTTTTACCTTATTAAAAAGGTATTATTATGTGTTATACTATAGCCATAAAGATTATATAATATACTTTTACTTTCATTAAATCTCATACATAATATCTATTAGGTATAGTTTCACTCCATATAAATTATTTTCACACTTTGTTGTTGTGTTTTGATGTTTTACACAAAAGCTGGAGAACATGGTAGACATGCGGTAAGCAAAAGCTGTTAAATGAGAACTTACCCTTCAACAACACGCCAGTTTGTCTAAGCTCAAAGTATAATGGTTAGGGGAGCAGGTCCCACTCACACACCAAAGTATTTTCCTCACCAGTAACTTGAAGACTTGCGTTAGAAATTTAAACCCAATTAGTACCAAAAATGTATGTATTTTTGTTCCTTTGTGGCATTCTAGAGACCAAACGTGTGGGCTGATTTAAATGATTCTTAAGATATTGTTGTACGAGTGTCATTTAAAATATGACAGTTATCAAAATGCTACCACTATGGCTACCGCCTGACGCCATATTGTGAAAAATAAAAAAGTTCACGTACATCATAGGTACGTCGTGCGTCATCTTAAGGTTTCTTTTGCCATTTTTCATTCAGATGGCCGTTATGGGTCTATATCGTTTTTTTTTAGCCTTTCTTGCTTAAATTCTCAATACTTATAATAAAGCTGCAATAAAGTTCTATATAGTCACATACAAGGTTAAAATGATATAAATTTAAATATTAAGAGGGTCCCAATACACGTGAGTTAGGAGCAAATTGTTTTTTTTTTTCACGTATGAGGGCGGTATCGTTGATAAGAACTTTGCAAGTAGAGTTAAAAACCGTACTTAAAAAATATCTATGTTGGAAAATAACAATTTAGTAGGACACCAATATTACTGTTTTTAGACCTATTAGTGCCGGGGTCATAAAAACGGCTCTAGATTTAATGCTGAACTTTACGTATAATATTAGTTACATCCTGTACTCAACAAATACATAAATCAAACGATTGTAATTTAGAAAAAAGTAATAAGAAATAAACCCCAAAAATTTATCTCCATTAGGAAAAATTAAAGCGCGTGATCTCAGTTCGAGCCGTCAACTAGTACAACTCAAGTGACTAATAACCCTTTGCGTATCGTTTGTCAAGGCTCTACGTATCCTGGTTTAAGCCCCCATGGGCTGTTGTTACCGTTGTGGTAGACAGTCTGACGAAATTAGACTGAAAGCACCTTCTTCAAATTGCGTCTATAATTAAGTACCTTTGCGAATACCGCTGTGCAAAGGCCTTTATTTTGAGGAACGAGTATTTGTGCGATGTATTTGTAGTATTTTGTAACATCTTGATGTTGGGAGGCGTTTATTATTTTCTTTATGTCAAGAGAATCACATATAAGCGGCACAATATTTTAGAGCAAATACTGACAATATTGTAAGTAGTCATGAAATTTAAATCCTACTAATATTGTAAATCCGAAAGTTTGTGTGTAAGTATGTTTGTTCCCTCTTCGCGCTTTAACGGCAGAACGGATTTGGATGAGATTTGGAATATACATAGCTTATACCTTGGATTAACACATAGGCTACTTTTTATGATAATAGCGGGTGAAGCTGCGGGGCACTGCTAGTTGAGAATACTTTAAAGATCGGTCCAGGCTTAGTGGTGAAAAGGTTACAAACGGCAATTATGCAGACAGAGATAGTGACAGACAGCTGTGACCTTCTAAAGTGATGCATTCATTTCTAATTATACCTATATTCTACGTAGTATTGAATACCAGTTACATAATATAGTAAACACAATTAATATTAACTATCTATAAGTATATTTATAAAATTCAAAGTCCTGATTTACTGACTGATAGTTTACGCACAGCTTAAAACGCTGGTCGTAGAGAATTAAAATTCTAAGGGTGTCTCGCGAACGAAACTACAAAACCAATTTGTCTGAAATCTGTAACTTTGATGTAAAAACTTCTAGAATAGCACATAGGTTACATTTTAACTACATTGATTCGGTTAAAGCCGCTACACTTTATATAATACTAGCCGTGCCCCGCGGCTTCGCTTGCTATTATCTAATTAAAAAGTAGCCTATGTGTCAATCCTAGGTATAATCTATGTACATTTCAAATTTCATCCAAAACCGTTGAACCATTAAAGCGTAAACAAACATACTTACACACACACAAATTTTAGGATTTATAATATGAGTAGGAAGTTGAATGTAAAAAATTTAAGAATGTCTTTTTCATAAGCCCCTAATTAGCACTTAATCTATTTCATAGACAGCAACATATATATTAAAGATTAGAGTGCAATAAAAATGTATGAATGAGAAAGTGGTTACAATCCAGACTCAATAAAAAATGTTCTCAAAAAAGAAAATCGATTTCTTATCGTGTCGTTTTACTATCTTAACGTTTTATTATCGTTATAGAATCGTTGGACACAATCGTGCGAATGAAAGAAGGTAAAGGCACGTAATACTTAGAAATCACATGAAATAAACGATAATATACGTGGTTTACTTTTAGGTTTATTTAAAGGCTTGAAGGCGGTTCGGTTGCTTTTAGCATTAGTACATTGTAAGGCATTAGTAGGCATTATGAGCCTTTATGTAGAGACGTACATACATACGTACGATATATGAGTATACATACGAATTCTAATGGTTCTACAGCTGTTACACACACTGGCACTAGCTATACTTTATTGTATGAGGAATATTAAAGCTTACAGCGTATATGTACTCAAGATTTATAATGCTGCTTCTACAGTGTGAATGATTATTTGTAATTTAAAATTTAATTATCTTTTAACATAACATAATATTATACGGTCAGTAATAAAAAGAATAGTCAAACATAAATAATTAAATTATAATATTGACATTTATATTTACTAACCAATTATTATTTTACCAAATCTGTCAATTATTTAATTTACTAATTTTATTAATTATTTATTTATTTATTGACATTCACTTAATTACTAACGAAGATGCTAATTAAATTAATGAATACATGGACGGTAAATAATATTTGTACACCCTTAAACAGGGTAGTTTGTAAGGATCACTGAATCTACCACTACACCTTCTGTATTACCCACATTCTGACAATAAATGTTAATGTTTGAGTTTGAGTTTGCTTTTTGTGTGCTTAACTATAGTAAGTATTATATTATCTGTATATATTGTAGTTTCTTTTTCATGTGAGTGTATTGTAAGCCGTAGGTCTGTATCTCGATGATTGTAAGTTAGATTAATTTATTCTATTTTCAAAAATCTATCAGAGCTTCTGGTGCGTGATCAAAATGCTGGTACTTATTTGGCTCAACGTATTAGCATTGTAATTCAGAGAGGAATGCTACCCACTGGTAGTGGGCTTGAGCACTTGGGTTAACTAAGCTCAATGGCTTGTAGGTAACGAGCCTACAGTGAAATTATTATTAATTATTTTTTTATAGTTTTGCACGTTATTTGTTTTTTTTCCTAACTACTGGTCTATTGCCTATATTTCCTAAAACTGAACTAAAACTATATACAGCAAAGACCTAAGTTACCTACAACACATCGAGCTTATAGGTAACTCAAGTGCTCAAGCCCACTACCAGTGGGTAGCATTCCCATCATGCTGGCGCCATTGCCTCTTTGAATTGCAATGATAATACGTTGAGCCATATAAGTACCAGCATGTTGATCACGCGTCGTCGTCTCAACCAGGCTCTGATAGATTTTTGAAATTTTTTTTTTTTTACTCGATTGGCAAGCATTTGACCACTATCTCACCTGATGGAAAGTAATGATGCGGTCGAAGATGTAGCACGCTTGCCTAGAAGATACCTATTCACTCTTGACTTGAAGACTCCCAGATTATACCGTTCAGGGAACAAAGACGCGGGCAATGAATTCCACTCCTTCGCAGTACGGATGACAAATGTAGAAGCAAAACGCTTTGAGCGAACCGGAGGAATGTCTACCATAAATGGATAACGTTTGCCAGTTTGTCTTGTTGTTAGATGGTAAAACGGGCATGAGGGCATTAATTCGTGTAATTCCTGCGCACATTCGCCGAAATGTAACCGATAGAATACCGATAGGCTTGCGACCTTACGTCGGTGACCGAGACTTTGCAATTTGGACTCTATAAGCGTATCATAGCCAATGAGTCTTTTTGCTCGTCGGTCGATCGATAAATAGATTAAAAAATACGTACAATCAAATTACGTTAATTAATATAACTGATTTCAACAGCTTGTCTCTCTAAAATGTGTAAATAAACCTGTTCACCATTAATAACGTCTTCAAGACGATCGAACTGAGAAAATCTGAGATTAGTAAGTACATAATAGATTTCCACCAGACTGGAAAATCGCCTTAAACTTTTCCACTACTTTTCGAGAATTCTCGAGCTAAGGTTCACAGATTAAAAGGTCTCAGGCAAGTCACATTTTTTATCTATACCAATGTAGATACATATGTATTTATTCTCTACAGGCAATGTGACCCGACTGCGCGACACAAAGGAGGGTAATATTGTGTTTATCAGCCTATGTATCCTTGTTCCTTTGTAGCGTCCTAGATACCAAACGCGTGAACGATTTTGATTATTCTTACGTCGATCGATTTGTTTTAATTTTGTTATGTTTTAAGTAAAAAGTAATCGAAAGTAAATATGGCGACCACCAGACGCCATATTGTGAAAAATAAATAAGTAAAAGTCGAAGAATTCTTCTTATTATTAAGTAAAACTTAATAATAAGAAACCTGAAAAAACCATTTTTAATTTTATATTACCACTAGCTTTTGCTCGCGGCTTCGCTCGCGTTAAGAAGTATTATTATTAATTAGGTATAGATATATAATTAATATGATGATATATAGTTAATTCAAAGTCCTCTCCAAAATAACTCCGTGTAGATGGCGCTAGCATACAGAAATTCGTATATTTTAAACTGAAAAGTTACTCTTATATAGCCTGCATCTCAAAATCCTTTCTTAGGGGATGCCTACGTCATAGTAGCTTTATGCTTGCAAAGTCTCAGCCCAATCGGTTTAAAATTGACAAAGTTTCATACAAACTTTCATCCCCTATTTTATCCCCTTGGGGGTAGAATTAATCAAAATCCTTTCTTAGCGGATGCCTACGTCATAACATCTACCTGCATGCCAAATTTCAGCCTGATCCGTCCAGTGGTTTGGGCTGTGCGTTGATAGATCACTATGTCAGTCAGTCAGTCACCTTTGAGTTATACATATTTAGATAGATCAGATTAGGATCTTTAACAAATAAAAGTTAATTAGCAACCAATCTCCCTTAATTTTTACCGACTTCCCAAAAAGGAGGAGGTACTCAAGTCGACTGTATTTTTTTATTGTTTTTTTTTTATGTGTGTTACCTCATGACCTCTCTCCACGTGAGACGATTTCGAAAATTTTTTCTAGATCTGATCAGTAGTTCTTGAAATATCGTCAATAATGTATATTTTGTGATGAATAATGCGTACTTTGACGATGTTCTGGTTTACCCGACTTCAAAAGTTACCTCACAACTTCTTTCGTTGTGAGCCGATTTTGATGATTATTTTTTTATTTGAAAGCTGGTGCTTTTTATGTGGTCCCATTAAAATTTGATCAAGGTCTGATCCCTAGTTTTTGAGATAAAGTCAATAATGAGTGTTTATACATAAAATCTGATCAAGGCTTCGATGATAAAGCGGTGAAGTCGGTTTTTTAAAGCTTTGCTTGCGTTTAATTATTCAAAACGTATCTATACTAATATTATAAAGAGGTAAAGTTTGTGAGGTTGTAGGGGTAATTTCTGGATGTACTGAACCGATTTTGAAAATTCTTTTACCAATAGAACGCCACGTTATTTGTAAGTGTCATAGGCTATGTTATTTTAACCCCGGGCGGATCAGCTAGTATCTAATAAAGCTGTAATAAAGTTCTTATATGTACAATCGCACATGTTTTATTAATTAAAAAGTGTCAAAAAAGTATAGTACTAACTTTTTACGCAGTCGGGTTTTATATTTTTACTGTGTGTTGACTTGTTGTCTATTCTAATATTGCTAAAAGTTACAGTTATTAATCTAATACATTTAAACGAGCAATTGTACAGATAGATAGATAGATTTTTTTTTATTGCACAAACAGTATTCAGTCAGATTTTGCTGTATATTGTTTTAGTTTAGTTGAAGGAAATATAGGCAATTGGCCCATAGATATAACAGTATTGTAGGTACATAGGCGAATTTAATGCTACAAAGCATTTTCTTCCAGTTAACCTGGTATATAAATAAGCTGAATCTCGGAAACGGCTCCAACGATTTTCATGAAATTTACTAAGCTAGGGGTTACGGGGGCGATAAATCAATCTAGATAGGTTTCATTTTTAGAAAACGTCATTAACAAAAAAAACCGAGCTAAGCTCGGTCATCCAGGTACATATGTACTAGCCGTGCCCCGCGGCTTCGCCCGCTATTATCAAGTTAAAAAGTAAGTGTTAATCCTAGGTAAAATCTATGTACATTCCAAATTTCATCCAAATCCGTTCAGCCGTTAAAGCGTGAAGAGGGAACAAACATACTTACACACACACACTTACACACAAACTTTCGGATTTATAATATTATATAGTAGGATTACAGACGTACAAATATTTGAATCGCCCAAAATCTAGCATTACAAATAATAACTGAATTACTCCGTTCGTTCTCATATCTCACATAACAAACAAGTCTAGGTCTAGACCGGAGGTAAGCTCCAATTAGGCTAGAACACGTACACAAATAATTTATGGGGCTGTCCGTTTGTCTTCGATATTGAATTGAAGGGGTGTTTCCCCTCCTCTGTTTTACCAGGAAACTCAGACACAAGGACTGTTTTTAGAAGGGTAGACGTTCAAATCAACAGCTTCAAATTTTAAATCGGTTCATGGAAATAAGTAGATGTCATTTAAGAGATAAGTGATTAGATAAGTGGCTGTAATTTTGCGAATCTGGCAGTAGTCATTGACTTTCATGAGTGCCTCTTTGGGGCCCATGCGAATAAACGATTTTGTTTTTATTGAATTTGAATTATTTTTAACCGACTTGGAGGACGTTTTCAATTCGGTTGTATTTTTTTTAATAAGTACCTTAGTACTCCGTTATTTATGAAACCAATTTGGATTTATTTAATTGAAAGGTTATAAAGTTTTAGATTGGTCGCACAGGTTTCATCAAAAGCGGTTCAGAAGTTATGGTTTTAAAATAACTTGAGTAAAATTAAATTAAATTATATAATTTTTAAACGAAATTGTGTATTTAGCATTTCTTTGACTTTTCGTTGTGTTCACGTCCGGTTTATTATATTTAGTCTAGGATAATAAAATACAATTATTGATATATTTGGTTCCAGGAATACCCAGTATTTTTATCTTAATATTATGATTGTTAGGCCTCTGGCCTCTAGGAAAACACGCTGTCTTACTGAAAAAAATTTTTAAGACATTATATTTTCAATTGATTTCATCGTGTTTAATATATTTTAATTATAATATTAAATAATTGTTTAAGTTTTTGATATTAATTTCGTTCTACGTGTTCCTGAGAAAATGGGTCCTGACAAAACAGACAACGAAGCGAACCTCAATGGGTTCCTTCTTTTCCTATTGAGGTACTTATATAAAAGTATACTAAATAGTTATACTATACGTTATACAAGTAAACTAAGTAGTATAATTATGTAACCACAAAACTAATACTAAAAACTCGGCACTTCCAGTGACACTTGTTCTGTGTGTAAACAAAGTATGGTCGAACGAATATCTTATAATTAGTAAATACTTTTTTAACCTTGATCAGAAACTTTGATCAGATTGTATAAATAATGTTACAAGAAGCCAAAATACTGTCTAATATCATACCTACATTTTCTCATTTAAGTGAATGTTATTCTTTTTGAGAAAAATAAAACATCTTAAACCAGAAATAGTATCAACAACGGGGGTTTTAAAAGATTTTGCATTGGTTTCTATTTTTACCTATTACGTTAAGAAGTTTCAAGAAGCACGACGTTGTGATACGAACGTTATTTCCAGGATAAAAATCTCCATTCCCCTGGTCAGAGAAGTTTATATACTCGTATTATGCGCGACAGCTGCATACAATATATTTAATTATGATAACTATGTACATAAGATAGGTGGTAGATTAAGGTAATATCGTATTAACAGTGTATCCTTGTATTTACCTTGTAGTGTACCTCAATTAGAATGAAAAATAATATATTGCATTAGAGTACACTATTTTTAGTTCCGTCCCAGGTCATCAAACTGGATGCAGTAAGCACCCGTGGTTTGTTGAATTGTTCCTCTCCAAAGTGAGGCATGGTAACTGTACATCATTGACTTTGTTTGATTACAGAAAAAAATATATTTCATAATAAAAAGTAAGTAATATGATTCGGATATATTATATTGTTTGGATATTAATATCAACGGTTTGGATATTCATTTATCGACGATACTAATATCTACGGGCCAATTGCCTATATTTCCTAAAATTGAACTTAAACTATATACAGCAAAGACCTGAGTTACCTACAAGACATCGAGCTTATAGGTAACTCAAGTGCTTAAGCCCACTACCAACTTGGAATTTTTATATGTATGTTTGGAATTTTTATATGTTACTTCTTTCTTATAAAGACGGGTCCATTTTTTATGTTTTACTCGTATGCTTGCGTTTGACCACTACCTCACCTTGCTTCTACTGTATGGTAAGCGATGATGTATTGTGGTCGAACAAGTCATTTATTTATAAGTAAGATTGCTAACGCTCTAGTCCAAAAGATTATAAATGAATCATTAAAAATTAATATAATTAAACGCAAGCAAAGCTTAAAAAAAACCGACTTCACCCCTTTATCTTCTGAACTTTGATCAGATTAGCTGTACTAAACACGCATTATTGAAGATATTTAGAACTACTGATCAGATCTTGATCAAAATCGGTTCACGTGGAAAGCAGCTGTGAGATACGACACAAAATTAAAAAAAAAAATACAGTCGACTTGAGTAGGTACCTCTTCCTTTTTGGTGAAGTCGGTAGAAAACAGCGTGTGTTGTATGATAAAAGTGAAACTTTTGTATTACAGGGAAACATTTTAATTATTCATCAGTGTTTACCCCCACCTTTCGTCACACAAAAAGGTCGCGGATTAGAATTTCTTAAAAAAAAAGCCTTCCCATAAGAAGATTCCCTTGAAAAACCATGTCACAATAATTGTTTTATTTGTCAAAGGCTACAAATAATTCTGATTTATTTGTTGAAATAGTAAACTTACACCTGGCAGTTGTATCATTAGTTGAGTCTATTGATCTTAGATTCATAGAGCCCGCTCCATGATAATGATTTTATATAAACATAAACGCTTTCACACTCACAGCCCCACACTAAGTTCGATGACTTGTGTCGTGGGTGCCGAAAACATTCACATCACACACTCAGTCACATCCAGAACCAGAAACACGAAATTTCCTTGAGGAGAAAACTTTTGTTCCTGCCGGGAATCGAACCCGATAGAAGGCTAGCACGCATTAAACTAAGCTAACGAGCAGTTCATATACTTTAGATATGTATGACGACCCAGTTGGTGCGGTGGGGCAAGTCTGCCCTCTGCGCCGTGGCCCCTGGGTTCGATTCCCGTCAGGAGAACAATTTTCCTTCCCAAGGGAAATTTGTGCTCCTGGTTCTGGGTATGATTGTGTGTGATATGTAAATGTGTCTGGCACCCACGATACAAGACTTTGAACTTAGTGTGGGGCTGTGAGTGTGAATGCGTTTGTTTGTTTTGTTGTTTGTATGATGATTCATTATACTTATACTAACGCCGCGAATATAATCCTGCTTTTAGGCTGAGTAGTACGAGCTCTACTTTAGACGTTCGATAGCTCAACCATATTTACTATCCCTATACATTGTACCAAACGGCGAAGGCAGCTGCCGACCGTCTGATATTAAAAATACCGCTGCAGAAAGCACTTTGTATCGTGAAATATGAAACCGGAATGAATAAATGGAAAACATCGAGTCCTTCCATTTACAAATGGAATTAGATTTTTGTTCGCTCCGTTACCTGATTAATTTTCAATGTGTTTATTTCATTTGTCATTAGAATTTGAGCTACAATTTCAGGTAATTCTATTTCAACACGTTTCTCGACAAAAATGGCAAATGGCATCGGACGTGTAGAGATAGGTTGTATGCTTATCATACTTACTAGCCTCTTCCCTACTTAATATAATTATAAAACATAATCACACTCACAACCCTACACTAAGTTTGAAGACTTGTGTTGTGGGTGCTGGAAATATTCACACACGATCTCAACTAGAACCAGAAACACAAATTTTCCTTGGGGAGAAAACTTGTGTTCCCACCGGGAATCGAACCCGACGCTTACTAAGTCAACGGGAAATTCAATTATTAACAGTATGTTATTAAAATAACATTGCTCTCTATATAATGATAATTCCGAAAGATTGTGTGTGAGTGCGCAAGTTTGTTTGAAAGGGACCCAGTTATTAAACTCAAATTTTACGAATATTTTGGCACTAAATTTGACGACATTTAAATTAAATATAAAATGATAAGTCGGGAATCATGGAAAGTCAAAGACATAACAAATCAATATTCGAGTACTCTACCCGAACAGGCGACTAGGACCTTAACAACTAGGACGCTACTATTCTCGGACTAGAAAATATTTAAAAATATATTTGGACGTGTAATGTCGGATATAGTCCCCCCCATTACAATAATCGAGAAACAATAACGGTGTCGAGATATCCACTCTTTCGCTATGCGAAACGCATAAGGGAATATGTCGAGCGAATGTCGTCAATCATAAATAGTTGATTGATGGTCGTCACGTCGTTTTGTAGTCCGTTGATAGAAAACAATATAGGACACAATTCATATGATATTCAAATAAATCTAGCAGCCTTAATATCTGTAATACTTGCTAACACACGATATATATTTGTTTGCGAGTCATAAACAGGCTTCAAGCTGTCATAATTAGAACTGGACAGTTTTTAAGAGCTTGATGCAAGCGTATCAACTAAATGCATATTCAGCAGCTACTAAGAATCTAAAACTAAGCTAACGTGAACTCAAAGTAATTAAATTATCATTTTATAATTGAATTTTGTGACAATTGTCACTGTTGACACACTTTTAAAAACGTTTAACAATTTGTTACGACGAATCGACAATATTTTGATGAGGAATTGGGACGTGTGGTCCATTCATAAATTTCCCAGATTATACTTATCGAAGGACAAATACAATGAAACGCGAAAAGCACAAGGAAATACGTCTAGCAAGGTATATTAACCGAAACAATTAGTTGATGGATGGGCGTCTGCTTGCATTGAAGTTCATCGATAGAACAGACATAGACAGAACAATGACTACAACATAATACTATTTAAAAGATAAACTTAAAATTTTGTAAATAAGATTGCGTCCTTTTCTCTTCTATGTTGCTGCGCCGCCGGGTTCGTATGAGACTTGGTACCTACATTTTGGAATGTAACAATTTGTACTGTATATATACTTGTACTGTATGTATAGAGGCAATAAACACCCTGCATCTGATTCTAAAAACAATAATCTTATTTCTATTTAAATGTAGTAGCTGTAATATTTGCCAATAATTTTTAATATCGCGGTATTCGTTTGCAAGTTATTAACCGGCTTTAAACTGTCATAATTAGAACAAGACAGTTTCTAAGCGCTTGATGCAAGCGCTTCAACTTAGTGCATATTCAGCAGCTAGAATCTAAAGTTTCGCTAACGTGAACTCTCAAAGTAATCAAGTTATCATTTTACGACGTCTAAATACGGTAAGCGTTGAACGCATGAATTTTACGACAGTTTCCTTTGCTGACGACACAATTTATACGTAAATGCGGCATTTGTAGTCAAAAGAAGCTTTTCGGAGCTTCGGAATGACGAGATAAATGTATGGGGTTTGCATGATAGTGGGGACTTTAAAAGTCGGGAATGTTACTGGAGCAATGCTGATGTTTTCTTTGGCCATTTAACGTTTTATATTACACATTCGTAAGCTTACATTTATTTTTTAACTTTCAATAAACTCTACTATTGTGCTATTTACATTGCCCAATAGCCAGCAATAGGCTAGATGCTTGAAAAAATCTATTTAGTCCGTTGATGACATTATTAAAAAATATTAGACACGTATTTTTTCTTTTTTCAATTAAACAAAAAATTACGAAGATATAGTGCGCTGAAATTCTGCGTGACGTCACGGACTCCCGAACTTTGACGCTATTTTTATTGATCTTTAAATTTCTATTGATTTGATAAATCAAAAATATACATTTCCAATATTTTTTGGTAATCTAACTAACAGACTAATTCGTTTTTTTTACCCATCCTTCACAGCATCATCACTTACCTGAAACACTTGCCTTCCGTGCTTAAAAAAAACCGTTTGCGTCACAACCTTCATTATCATTAGAGATAATAGTAAAAATATACAAGTAAATATAAAGTAAATCCGTAATTGGATGTATGTATAAAACTCATGTATACCTTACTATGTTTACGATCTGTGGATTTTATAACACAAATAAATAAAACAAGTATCACCGTCTCATATATTTCGTTACATAGCTATTCACTACTTAACCTTTAACTGTTAACCTCGACTATTTATAAACCGAGACAATTTAACCCTAAAACGTTCGTCTGAAACTTGAGGACAACAACGAATTTAGCCAATCTTAGACTGTTTAGCCAATTATTAGCATATCCGCTATTATGCCCGCATCTATCAAACCAGGACATTCTTGATGAGTTATGTTGAAAGCCATGAGACTGGCCCTAGAGGCAACAAGATGATATGACAATTTACTCTCATAAATTATCTTTTTAGGCCGGGAATGATGGAGGATGAAGGGTTTCAGGAACTTTTGGCGAGTAAAATGTACAAGAGATTGGACTAGTTAAGGGGCCTGCGGAGGTTGATTTGCCCATACAATCGTAATACCGGAATTATTTATAATTCAAGCATATTACCACCATATTGTGCTGTTATTCAGATTAATAACGTATTAATCTAGGTTCCTGGACAGTTTGTATTCCAAAATAATTACCTAAAACGAAATATAAACCAATTGATTTTCGCACATTATTACGACGTAAATGTCGCTTCTTTAACTTATTCGTTTTGTATTAAAAACTAACACATTTCTTTTGCCATTACAACAGGAACATAGATTATCATTTTAAGGTACTATCAATTCAAAAAACAATGGCTAAACATTACATTTATATTCATAATTTTTGGTATTACGGCACCTATCATAATTTTTCGGTCGGTAGTGCTATCGCATCAAGCATGGGCACAGTTTGCCAGTTAAACAGAGACAGCCTATAGACTCGTTCAAAGACTCCCCAGCCTCTTAATGAGTACAAACTTACAATGTATTCAAAATTGGTTTTAATTACATAACTACATTGATTTAAATAATAAAATATGAAAATGTACAATGATTAGTGGAATATTAATAAATAATCAAAACTTCAAATTAGTTTTAATAATTACAAGGTAGTAAAAAGCTACGTAGTCACGGTGACGAACGACCAATTATAGATAAACATAAAAGCTCTTGCACCAAGTTCAAAGACACCCGAATCATAAACACAAATTGCTCAAGGGACGCTTGTGCTCTCACCGGGAATCGAACCCGGTACCCGCAGCTTAATAGGCAGACGCGCAATCAACCACATCAGCAAGCTGTAATACTATTTCAGATCAAGCCTGTATAAACAGTGCCTCGGGGAAATGGTCACCATATCCTAAGAATTACTTATATGTCAACAAAATATATTGTAAATACATACATATTACATACATTATTAACGTCAAATTTGTAGTTAAAATAAAGCCGCTATAATTGATTTTAGTTATCTAACTAGTAATTCTACAGAGCCAAAATCCACAAGACATGGATGTCCTTTCGAGTGGTTAGAAGTATATTAAAGCACTTGGAATATTTAATAGTGTTTCTTGAAGTGATCTTAGGAACGTAGTAACTATTCAGTAATGTGTACTTAAGCAGAGTTGTTTCCCGTACGATCCACTTACTCTAAATTTCTATGTTAATGCCTTAACCCTAGACCTAACATCCAATTTAAGTGATCGTTCAAACTTTTAAGGTCGTTTTGACCTTAACTTCATATTGAGGACAGCTTAGGAAGTACGCCGAGATTTGTTAAGTGTCTAACATAGTCTTTAGTAATGAGCTAGGCATTTTTTGTAAGATTAATTGTCCTTAATAAAAACCTATACCAAAATCATATAATTTTACTTTAAAGTGACCGCAGATAAGAGAAAATATAAAGATGTGTCTGTAATGTGGATGACTGAATTTTTTTCTAAGGGCATCTATAGACCTCCAACTGCCGACTTTATGCATACTAGTTATATACTAAGTTATAGTGTATATAAAATAGAAGGAAAGCGTTGACAATACCTAAGATGTTACATTACTAACTCAGATTCGTTGTCACGCAGATTTGCCTAAACATCGTTGACATCATTGAGCTAAGCCCCAAGAGACTTATTAACAGCGACCAGTTGAATGATGCAAAACTTCAGAGCTTAGGGCATCGGCTCATGGTGGCGTCTCTCGGTATTTTATATCGGATACATTTCGGAAAGTGTGCAACGGAATCGCACTATCTAATTCCCCCATCCCCATTCAATATCGGACTTTGAGACGGACTCCTTAGCGACATGTTTTGCCACCACATTCATTATGCGAACCGCAAATGAATGGAACTCCTTACCTGATTGTGTCTCCTGATAAATACAATATCTTTAAGTCGCGAGACCTCTTCTAGGTAAACGTGTTTCATCGTTGACCGCATTGTCGTTTAACATCAGGTGAGATAGGGGTTAAACGTTTGCAAAAAAAAAGCTGTTAACAAAGACTAAATTAAATGAGAAAAAATTACAAGATATGACCAGAAATTTATGTAGCAGCGGTACTACAGAACCTATTCTTTACATTGGCGATTTAAGTAAATAAAACACAAAACAGTAACGAGTAACGAGCCTGTCCAACAAAGTAATCATCCATCAAAATAAATAACACTCTCGGCTGTACATAAAGAAGAATATATTAACCGCTTTTGCATAAACATGTCATCTTCCCGGTTAACTTTTACGACGGGACGGCTATAACACGTCAAGCGGCTTGAAAGGCCGATGACGACCAACGACAGGTTATTTGCATGAAATTTGATAAAATAGAAACAGGACTGTGAATTTGTTTTGGGGGTATCTTGGAATACACTTCTGATTGGTTTAATTTCAGTAACAAATGATGTGATTAAACAATATGAGACGTTTCAAGTACATGACGTCGTGATTTTCTGGATAATCTGGAAAACGCGATGCCGGATACATGAAACTTTAACGTACGAGGTGATAAAAGAACTATGGTTCCGCCTTTGCCAAACAGTACATTAGCAGGACTGCCCTAGCAGGATGAGTGAGTAAACAGTATTATTACTGAAAAATACTTACTAGCATTGCTCGCGGCTTCGCTTGCTTTATTCAAGTTAAAATATTGCCTATGTGTTTTAAATAAAAGCTATGTACCTATATTACATTTTTTTCCAAATCCGTTCATCCGAAGGAAAAACACACAAACTTCCGGATTTTTTTTTTATAGTCTGATAACACCTAATCATTGAGTAGTCTACCTAACGTCACATTGTGAATGTTCTTATTGAGTGGCAGAGGTGAGTGTTTGTAGTTCCGCAGAGGTACCGGTACCGTGCATATAAGATCGGCTAAGGCGTCTAGGTTTTATACCGCCTTTTTCTTCCAAGTAGGAAAACTAAAAAGTAAGAATAAACAGCGCAAATACAAAGTTAAACATCCCTCTACTGAGAACAGCTTTGTGATAAAATCTAGTACAGTCTTCTTTATTACTCCTTGCATCCGGTCGGAGTTCATCAAACTTCAGCAAAGTACATAACAGACGTTTAACCGGGAGATGAAGTTTAAATGGGACGTTACCACTGAAGAGCGAAAACGTTGGTGGTGAACTGATCCACCGAATTCCTCATATCACCCTAACAAGATAAAAGTTTACAAACAAAACCGACTACTAGTATAATGTAGGAATTGTAAGTTTTCAAGCTACCATGGTCACTTTCACTATAAATGTTTGTATCAATAACGGGATATTTAAAAACAAACGAAATACATGGTAAATATTCCGTTATTGATACAAACATTTATAATGTAGGAATTGACTACATAAAGTTTAAAACCAAATTATGAAATAGGTATTTATTAAACATTTATTTTGAGTACTTTTGAAGAGAGAATATGATTGGCTCACATCTTTGGCGTGATTTTAGAAATCATCAATTATCGGCAACTTGAAATATTTAAGAAAACTAAGAGGCTAAATGCACAAAATCTACGTTAAAAAAGGCTTAACCAGAGAATTAAACAACTTGTGTTGATGAACTCGGACTTAGTAGTTAAATTTCTCTTACACTTTAATTTTCATGCTAGGAACCAACTCTTTGAAGTAAAAGCTCCTTCTAATGTCTGGAAAATACTCGGAAAGCTTAAAGAAAACCTCTTGAATCCTGGCCCTCTAGTATTCAATGCCGCCTGAATCGCATTTATTTTCCGTTTTATTTTACTGCACTATTAATTTTATGGAAATGAGTTTTTCCATTTCATTAATATTTTCCATTTGATTTGAATAAGGAGGCAATAAGTGCTTATTCATCCGGGAAATTATTTAAATTATGGATATGGTATTTTGTGCAGTTATTACTACCCAGACTCAAAAAGAAGGTTGTTATACGTTTGGGTTTATGTGTGTCTTTATGTATTTGTCATTGTAGTTCCCAAAGGGATGGTCCGATTGATTTATAGAATAATATTAAAATAATAATGTAATTTATACCAAGCAAAATACCCATATCCAGTACTACAAGTACTACAACACAATCTATCTAATACTATTTATATAAGAATTTTTGCCCTGACATACTGATTCACTGACTGACTTAGAGACAACGCACAGCTAAACCGCTGGTCGTAGATACTTGAAATTTGGAGGGTACATTTGTCTTAGTACGTAAAAGGTGTACTAAGAAAGGATATTCGAAAATACTACCCTTCAGAGGGTTAAATGGAGTGAAAACCTTTGTATGAAAGGTCTGTGTTTTTGTACTTATAGCGATGAAAATAAGTTTTTGAGTAGTTCATTTAATATAAAAAAAATATGTATCTATTATTTTTCTCCAGGGGTGCATTAATTTGGTGCAATGGGGCATGAAAGATCGTGTCAAAAGTATTCGTTTTCTTCGTCACTGATGGAAATTTTGTAGTTCATTGAAATTGAAAAATGATAAAATGAATATTTTTTGCCAGGAATACACTAAGGTGCAATGCGGAATTAAAGTTTATTTGGAAAGTATTTTATTTATGAAGTTAATGTGATATAAATTGTATCTGAGTAAAATTATTAAAAGGTAATTTTATTAATAAGTCAATACAGAACATTAGAAATCACTACTGTAACGTGTAGTTAAATATAATATATTATTATCACACTAATTCGGATTTATAATCCGAAAATTTGTGAATAAATGTGTTTTGTCTTTACGTTGTAACGGCTGAACTTTCATGACTGAAATTTCATGATGAGTGTCTGGTATGGTATCCTGTACTAATACAAACATTTAAAGTGAGAGTAACCATGATGGCTCAAGAATTTATATTGTGACTTCTGCATTCATTTTTCTTAAATTGAAAACCTGCGTACGTTTTCGCCTAAGTCTTCAATCCTGAGTGAAATAAGCATACCTGTAGTACAAAGCATACTAAAACTAGTAGGTTCAACTATATAAACTAAGTCTTGTCTTCGTGTTATCAAGAGCTACCACATAGCGAGTGAAATATAGCCCGGCTTAACGCCCTCGGAACAGTTAGAGGGGGGTGGGCTACACATGCACTGGTCACAGCTTGAATTATTCATTGTAGTCTAGTACTTTGCACTTAGTGATGTCAGCAAAGTTTACTGTGGAAAAGTTATTTTTGTTATATTTGCTTTATTTAGAGACCGTCTACTCTAAAGCTATCCACCCAATTTTTTGTGCTATTGAGTTGGTTGGTTGAGATTTGAAGAAAAGTGATGAGAAGTTTGAAGAGAAGTGTTGAACTTTGGCGAAGGGCATGCACTACGATAATCACAGTAAAATTTTTAATGAGACTTACATACTTTTTAACAGGTAATTTTCGCAAGCGAAGCTGCCGGGCACAGTTGGTACTGCCATAAAGTAATGACAGCTTTCATTTATTATATATTATACTAGCTGACCCAGCAAACGTTGTTTTGCCATATAAATTATTTCTAGGTAATTTCTAGTGTAGACAAAAATATGATTAAATTACTAAAATGGCAATTAAAAAATAAGGGTTGGTGATAAAAGTTTAATAATTATATAATTATGTATTATAAAGGCATTAATAAATATTTTTAATGCCACATTATAGAAAAATAAAAACAAAAAATTATGACAAAAAATTGAAAAAAAAATGTTAAGGGTGAACAACCCTTATCACTTAGGGGTATGAAAAATAGATAGTAGCCGATTCTCAGACCTACTGAATATGCATATAAAATTTAGTAAAAATCAGTAAAGCCGTTTCGGAGGAGTAAGGTCACTAACATTGTGACACGAGAATTTTATATATAAGATTATTATTTTTAATATGTTATCATTGTTGTTTTTTCTAAAATAAATGATTTAATAACAATAATAAGAGCATTCACTGTCAGAGTAGACGATCTCTACTTTTAATAAATTTCACTTATGATGATGATGTCATAATTGGAAACTTGTTAATGGTTTTTAGTTTTAATGGTTAGCTTATATCTATAGATATGTATCATTGTTTGTTTACCAAATTAAAAAAAAAAATCTCAATAGATTTGATAATATTTTAATGAGGTAACCTTAAAATTATGTTTTGTTAGATGCGACTTACTTTAAACATCAAACGCCTCGCATTAAAACCTGGAACAAAACAAAAATAAATTATAATGAGCAATAAATATTATAGTAGAAATTAAATCAGACAAAGACACGCGCATTGAGATATACAAACTAGTATGTTCACACACCTATAGATAAATAAGATATACCCAAGAGGCACACAGGTCTTCAGAAATTTACCCGATGATGAAGGAAGCAAAGGGGTGTTCAACACCCGGGCCTGTGTGCGGCTAAGCAAAAGACAGTCTTCGAATTTGTGGTTCTTGGATATTATGATATCGCTATAATATCCGCAACAGTTTTCAAATTTTTATTTTTATTTTTTTATTTAAGATAGGCAAACGTTTGACCGCCATCTCACCTGATGGTAAGTGACGATGCGGTCGACGATGGGGCACGTTTACTCAGAAGATGCCTATTCACTCATATATATATCAAACATCAAACGTCATCCATTTATGGTGGACATATCTCCAGTTCGCTCGAAGCATTTCGCTTCTTCGTTCATCTATCATACAGCGAACACGTGTACCGTGGATTGAAGGAGAGAATTAAGGAATATTATGTTCATAAGTGTATCATGTAATATGAAATAAACGAAATTGAATTGAATTGAAATTGACTGCCATTTATATGACAGTTTTATTCCTTCTACAAAAGCATGACAAAATATGAAATCCCTACCTAATTGTATTGAACTTAGCCAATTTTTATGATCTAATTTTTAAAAATGATTAATTTTTCCTTTTTTTCATTAATTATATTATTTATAAATTGATTACTCAAAATTCACGTATGAGATCATGATAGTCATTTATGTGATAGTTCTACATATCAGACTGCCAAGATACAGGCTTTGCCTAGTTTGGGGACCACTGTAATTACCTATCTTATCTAATATATAAAATTCTCGTGTCACAGTTTTCGTTGCCATACTCCTCCGAAACGGCTTGACCGATTTTGATGAAATTTTTTGTGCTTATCCGGTATCTATGAGAATCGGCCAACATCTATTTTTCATCATCATCATCATCACTCTTCATCATTGCCAACGCGGGTGAAACCGCGGGGCGCAGCTAGTCTTATATATAAAATTCTCGTGTCACAATGTTAGTTACCTTACTCCTCCGAAACGGCTTTACTGATTTTTACCAAATTTTATATGCATATTCAGTAGGTCTGAGAATCGGCTACTATCTATTTTTCATACCCCTAAGTGATAAGGGTTGTTCACCCTTCACATTTTTTTTTTAATTTTTGGACAAAAATTTTTGTTTTTATTTTATTATGATTCAGAATTGAAAAATACATACAACCCTTAATTTTCACCCTTCTACAGTCAACCCTTATTTTTTTATGGAACTAAAAAAATATTTCCTAGAAACAATGTATATGGCAAAAGAACGTTTGCCGGGTCAGCTAGTTGTACTATCATAATATGTCCGTCTTAGTAAAATAAACAAAATTTAATTTTAAAAACGATGCCACTACTCCAAGCTATATCAAACTGTTTTGTTTTATATATTTTAATGAACTAACAGTAATGAATTCGTATTTTATAAAAGCTTAATGGGGTAACATTTTTCAACTAACTTAGTTATCGGTGTGGGCCGAGCGATTGGAATCGAACCCGTACCGAAGTTTTAACAGGCAGATTTACGTCAATGCGAGCACCTTTTTTTTTGTGTGGGGGAAAATGCCTAACACTTCCCTTCCCTCCCAGGGTGAATGAAGGGGGTGCGTGGGGCTCGAACCCACTAAAAACCCCCCCGTGAGCAGTCCCTCGCCGAGGTGGGGCAAGATAGGGTCGCGCTAGCTGTCACTATCTTGTCCCGGGCGATAGGCCCGGATGCAAACCGGGCCACTGCGCCCATGGAGCACTTTTATTAACCATAACCAACTAGCGAATTATTTATCAGCTTGTATTTTTTTTTCGACGCGTTTTTACGAAATATGAAATAGCTTTTACAGTATTTTGATATAAAATGGCGGAACGAAATGCTCACAAAAATACAAATTGATGTTATTTGCATGAGATTTGTTATTTTTCCTTTATGTTTTGGAACGTTATGAAAATTCAAAGAAGGCATCATTTATCATATCACACAGATCTCGAAGAATATTTTAGTCTTATTTTTAATGTCGAGTAAAACGGTTACAGAGTCATGCGTTTTAGGAGACATTTTGGTGTCACATCTTAACATACTTATCGGTGAAGGCGAGCGCTTGGAACCGAACCCGTACCGTTTTAAATGGCAATCATTCCAACTGAGCACGCTCTAAGTATAATGATGAGTAAAGAATCCCAAAACAAACAATCGTGTTGCTAATTGTAGAGCCATGAAAATTCAATATGGGCACGCACGGCGTGTTGGCAAGCCTTGAAACTTTTACAATATTTCATTTTGTACACTTTATTTCGTTCTGTTAAAATTGTTAGCAGCTTTGTTATTATTAATTTTGTCAAACGAATAAAAGCGCTTTGTGTGTTGACGGTGTAAATAAATTATTTGTACAATGGCTCTGTAAATAATGACAAATTCAGCGCTATTGCGCTGAGTTGTGTGTTTACTGAAAACGTATATTTATAAACTAGAAGCTTTAGATATTTTTAGGTGACTAGAAGACACCCGCTGTTACAAAATTTAAGCATAGACACTTTCGCACTCACAGCCCCGCACTATGTTCAATGACTAAGCCGTGGGCGCCAGGAAACATTCACATCACACACACAATTACAGCCAGAGCCATAAGCACAAATTTCCTTCGGGAGAAAACTTATGTTTTCACCGGGAATTAGACACACTTACACAAAAACTTTAGCATTTATAATTAGTTGTGTGTTGTAAATTGTGTGTAAGTTGTTTGTTTTCTCGTCACACTGTAACGATTGCACGGATTCTGGATGAAATTTGATATATACAAAGCTTATACCTAGCATTAACCCATACGCTACTTTTTAAGCTTAAACACGGGTGAAACCGCGGGGCACGGCTAGTAAATTATAATTTCCTATAATGAAGTAGATTACATATGGAAAGCTTGCTTCCACAACTATAACCCTAGTAGTTCATAATTACTTATGTCAAAACGTTATAAATATACAGTAATGCAAATGAGACCTAATTCCTCACTGAAACAGTCGGCCGATCCTTACATAAATAATATCTACCCCTATTAGTTGAACCTCTATAAATTAGGAATATTAACTAATCTTCATAGATAAATTTACATAATATGAAAATTTCTATTCGCTCGGGCCTGCCTTATGTTGCTACAAGGTGGCCGCGATCCTTAATGAACGTTGTTAATTTAGATTTGTTCTACCATATGCTGATAAATTATATCTAGATGGTATGAAAGTAAAATATAATCTAAAGAATACAACGATGAAAAAATCTTGGAAAATTACTCAAGTATATGGAGAGATTTCGATAAACCATTGTTGCCTGCGTCATTGTTCCCCGAGGGGTATAATCTGGGAGTCTTCAAATTAAGAGTGAATAGGTCTTCTACGCAAGGATGTCACATCTTCAGCCGCATCATCACTTTGATCAGGTGAGTAAGTGGTAAAATGTTTGCCTGTTTAGAATAAAAAATAAAAACCATAACCTTTTCTACACTGAATAATACTCTTGTATATGGAGAGTTTTCGATAAACCATTGTTGCCTGCGTCATTGTTCCCCGAGGGGTATAATCTGGGAGTCTTCAAATTAAGAGTGAATAGGTCTTCTACGCAAGGATGTCACATCTTCAGCCGCATCATCACTTTCCATCAGATGAGTAAGTGGTAAAATGTTTGCCTGTTTAGAATAAAAAATAAAAACCATAACCTTTTCTACACTGAATAATACATAACTTTATTTTTCTTCTCATTTAATTTAAACTTAAAGTACGTTATTAAGTATTTGTATAGTAAATTGTAACAATTGTGCTTTATATAATGTATATTCTTTCTTTTCTTTTTGTAATTTGAAGCATTTTTCAGAACTTCGATATTACATTTGAGCCCTTGCGCCGACTTTTAAATTTAGGTTGAATTTGTGACGTTATGCCAACTTTCGAATAAAAATGGTGCGAGCTTGACTTCTCCAAATTATCTTAATAAATTAATTTCGGAGTAATTGACACACACATAACAAGTGAACAATAATAAAATATTGAAAATAACAACATTGGAATCTATTTATAAATATATATATATATATATTCGGAAAAATTTACGAATAAAAATAATTTTCTCTTACATTTTGTCACAGAATTAAGGTTTTGATGATATTATGAAAATTAAAGCGGGCGAAGCCGCGGGGAACAACTAGTATTGCCTTAAATTATGAAAAAAAAAACCGCAAAAGTTAAACCACACGGGGGTAAAAGATAACGGAAATGTTTAAAATATGGGTGTAGATAACCCTTGGATCCAGGTCTTAGAAAATACTGATAAGAAAATTGTGTCTCATGATAAAGACAATTTCACTACAAGTGGCAAAATCAATTTTAAAAATACCCCCGACGCCCAAACTGGAAATCGGCTGCACCACTTTTCATTAAAAACAGCTAAGATAACTCGAGAAGAAGTCATCTTTCAAATAAAAATAAAAGAAGTAATAATCGGTCTAGCCTTTTAGGAACATGATGCCACAAACTGACACACATACGATAAACCTACAACACCACTCTTTCTGCGTCGGGATTAATAAATATCTTATCTAATGGGTAAAATATATTCAGAGTTTGCGAAAGAGACCTCACAAATATTAAATTTCAAAAGAAGCTGGGACAGAGGGCGAGACAGCAGCACAAATTGGCAAGTTTATTATATTTTTAAAGCAAGGAGGGTAGTTTAAAATACCCGGTGAAGGTAGAGTGTAATCAGACTCCAGAGTTCCGCAAAAAAGTAAATAACTGCGGTGGAAGCTTTGGGGTGTCAGGGGATGATATTTTTATTTTTATGAAAATTAAAGCTTTTGGTCGTCAGTATTTTATTAGGTTAGCTTCTGTCGTAATAAGTTTATATTTCGTGACTTTTTTTAATATTGCCGGGTTATGTTAATTTTTGTAATTTTTTACGAGGTATGCTGATGAAAGTGTCACGAATAAAATGCTAACAACCGGCTTTGTATATTTCTTTCGTTTTTTAGAATCACAATTAGGTATTTTCAAGCTAAACTAAATTTTAAGGCCTTATAAATTGCATTCGTTGTTTCAAGATTTTTTATAATGTCTATAATTACACATATTATGCGATTGTTGTTTACAAGCTTTTATTTAGTTTCGCATGTCCCTGTGTCTGTCTGTAATCAAATCTTGAGCCACTTTCCGGTTTCCGATTGAGCTGAAATTTTGCATGCATGTGTAAATCGGATGATGATGCATAATATTATTACATGGAGCTGAATTGTTGATGGAGCCGGAAGGTGGCCATGGGATCTCTTTAATAAAACGTCGTAGCCCCATCGAGTTTGGACTCGTTTGATTCGTCTTGACAAGTTCTCTGGTTTTAATACATTATATATATTTTTTATTGACAAGCTAAGCTTGTTTATAAAAAATCTTATTATGTTTTACTTGTCTAATAAAATTATCTTTGATGTTAGGCAAAATCTGTCAAATTTAGTTAGTTAAATTATTTCCATTACATTACTTGCAATTACGTAGAACAACAAAACACCTGCGTTCCTCGGGAATCGAACCACCCTCCGTCGGAATCTCGTCATTTGTCAACGTCACCTAACATTAGCGAAAGTTAATAAAGCAATTTGTAAAACGTTAAGGAGCTTTCGGAATTAATTTAAATTGATCGCTATAATTACGAAATTAAGAATTTTATTTAAGAATTTTTGTCCTGACATACTGATTCACTGACTGACTGACTTAGAGACAACGCACAGCCTAAGCCGATGGTCGAAGACTCTTTCAATTTGGAGGGTGCATTTGTCTTAATACGTAGAGGAGTGCTTAGAAAGGATTTTTGGAAATTCTACCCCTAACAAGGTTAAATGGCTTTTGTATGAAAATTCTTTGTTTTGAACTTATAGGGATGAAAATTGGATTTGAGTTGTTCATTTAATAATAAAATTAAGTTATCAATATTTTTTTTGCCATGGGTGCATTAAGGTGGTGCAATCAAAGTTCATGTCGAAAGTTCTTTATTTATGAACTTACACTGATGGAAATGGGTATTTGAGTTGTACACTTAAAATAAAAAAATACAATAATAATATTTTTCGACAGGGGTACATTAAGGTCGTAAAATGGGGGATGAAAGTTTACATAGAAAGTTTTTTATTTATGAAGTGATTAAAATGATATCTGAGTAGTAAAATGAAAAGTAATTTTATTAAAAAGTCATTACAATACATTAGAAATAACTACTATAATGCGTAGTTACTAATATTAGAAACCCGAAAGTTTTTTTCACGCGGTAACGGATAAACAGATTTGGCTGACATTTCTAATGTACATAGATTATAATAAAGCTACATATAGCCTACTTTTTAACGAAAATATGTTTTTTAAGTCGATGCAGTTTTTTTTTTTTTTTTTTCAAAATGGCTGGAAATGGCGGTAATGTGGGTTGAAAACGTAAATAATTAAACGCAAAGCTTAAAAAACCGGCTTTACCGCTAATATTTTCGTTTTGGCTAAACCGATTTCGATAAAATTTATATGGGACCACTTCTGAAATATACCTACCAAACAAAAAAATAATCATCAAAATCGATTCATAATTAGCGGAGATATCGCGTAACATACATACAAAAAAATACATACATTCGAATTGAGAACCTCCTTTTTTGAAGTCAGTTGAAAAGAAACATGTTTCAGCCATTTCGAAAAATACGCGATGTCCTCCCAGCCACTAGTACTGTGGATGTAAACAAATACTTGCCTGTGATACAATTTATAGTACCAAAAGCAATACAATTATTCGTGGTCCTACCAGTTGCACAATACAGCATGATAGTAAGATACATGAACATAACCATTTCACACTCACAGCCCCACACTAAGTTCGATGTCTTGTGTCGTGGGTTCAACATTAAGATCACACACATAATCACAACCAGAACTAGAAAGATAATCTTTCCTTGGGGAGAAAACTTGTTCCCGCCGGGAATCGAACCCGATAGATAAAGACAAAACAAACAAACGCTTTCACACTCACAGCCCCACACTAAGTTCAAAGACTTGTATCGTGAGTGCCGGAAACATTCACATCACACACACATTACACCCAGAACCAGAAGCACAAATATCCCTTGGGAAGGAATTTGTGCTCCTGCCGGGAATCGGAACCAGGACCCACGGCTCAGAGGGCAGACACTTTTCCACTGCGCCAACTGCTTAGAAGGCGAAGACGCACTATTTGTGTGCGTCTTCGCCTTCTAACAGCAACTTTAATGCTAGAATTGCTTTAATCTTTTGGGGGCTGAGTCACCCACGTCCGTAGGAGGTGGTGCTAATCAGGTGACATTTGAGAGGTGGTAGAGCATTTTGTGAGTTGCTCGCCTGGCTTGCTACCAAAGTAGCTTACCACCATCAAGTTGGAAGTCTGCCGCCAAGCCAAATACGGTGTTCCGGCACTTATCCTTGAGAGCCTGCGTATTCCAGGTCTAGTGTGTTTACCAGCTTGGATCACATCGTCACTTACCATCAGGTGAGATAGTGGTCAAACACTAGCCTGTCACAAAAAAAAAAAAAAATAGCATTTTTATACTCTTCAATAATTTTGCACGCTGGGCATTGGCTGGCAATTTTATTTTGATCGAAGTCAATAAGAACCTATCTACAAAAAGGTTATATACCTTCATTACTAAAGGTAATGCAGAGTACGCAAATAATTTATCATCAATATCTCAATCCCGCCAACCCTTTTTATTACAATCGTCCATCATTCAGTGAGGCACATTTGGGATCCCTTCTCTTCCAATTTTTGTTACAGAAGCTTCGGGAACTATTTGACTTATCGGTAAAAGAGAAAGTTTGAAATATCAAACGGCTAAGTATGCTTTTGTTTGGATATTTTACCTATTTCTCATCTATATATATAAAAGAAAGTCGTGTTAGTTACTCCACTTATAACTCAAGAACGGCTGAACCGATTTAGCTGAAAATTGGCAGGGAGGTAGTTTACAGCCAGGAGAAGGACATAGGACTTTTTAAGAACGTACATTTCTTTATTTTTTTTTTACATTTCGACATGCTTTCCATTTTCTCATACGTCATTTGGATTTGGTAAAGTACTAGGCAAACATAAACATGAAGGTTGTAATAATATAGTCACGTGACATTGTAACGCATGCCGGGTATGACTTCCTAAATATGCACATTCATTGACTGTTAGGCGGAACGAAGGTCGCCGGGACAGCTAGTTTTATATAAAAGCGTTTGTTTTATTATAATGTGTATCGTCCACACCTGCACCTACTACGCTTCTCATGTAAAAGCTGCAGCGTACGGTTCCTATCTTTTGATGCTTTTATCACTATTTTATCAGCCAGTAAGTGAAGATAGTTGGGACAGGTATGGAACGAGCCCCACAAACCCCTTTCCTTCTTCCCTGAGAAGGACGGGAACTGCTAAGCATTTTCCAACCCCATAAAAAACACGTATGGAACTGGCTCTCAAGGATTGCCAGTGGTCACAACTTCACACATCATCCGTTACTGGTAATTTGATAAAACGACCGTTAGCCGTAATGGCCGTAACCTAACGACTTCCCGTCAATTCTTTGAAATCCTACATAGAACGCGGCGCGGCGCTTTGAAATCCTTATTTTTACTAACTAAAACTAAACTAGTTTGTATGTATGGAGGTAAAGATGTTTGTTACTCTTTCACGCAAAAACTACTGAATGGATTCTAATGAAACTTTACAGAAATATAGCTTTTACATCAGAATAACACATAGGCTATAATTTATAAAGATATTGTATGAATTGTCCAAAATATAACGGTAAGTGTCAAATAAGGCTCAGGCGGAACGTGTCACTTTTTCGTGCGTGCAGCCGGTGTTCATCGATTTATAAGACGTTATCACGTCAAAACTATTTATCACGTATTTCACTGTTTTTGAAAAATCAGCCTGAAAGGGATGAAATAGGGGTGTGAAACGTGTATGGAAGTTTTCCTTTCTTGAAGTGAGAACGATAGTAACTACATTAAATATTATACCCAGAACCTGGAACATACATTTCCCGTGGGGAGAAAACTTGTGTTCCCACCGGCAATCGAACCCGGTGCTTACCTACCAACACCTAGAATCTTATATAAATATAGTGCAATAAATATATAACAGGAGGGTAGAGTAAGCCCAAAATATCACCCTAATTAGCAGCATAGTCAGCAGTAGGTAGGTAAAGGTGCCCAGCGCGGTTGTAACTTGCATATTTTAATGCCTTTATCAAGGAGCTTGTGTAATCGCATCGGGACACCCCGTCTTGTCCTAATGGGACACAAGGGTAGGTAGTTCGTAGAACATGACATTTATTTATTTCAAAGCACATTATGTACAAAATGGCGGCATTCAAGAATAGCAAATGAGGGTAAGCTAGCATTCTACATCTTCGGTTAACGGTTTGACCGCAGCATTATTTTCCATCAGATGAGATCATGTCAGTTGCTTGCATAATTAATATTTAAAAAAGTGAGATAATCAAAACTTTGATAATACCCTCTATCTGGAAAACGGCTGTACCGATATTCACCAAACATGGATAAGAACACTCGCGAAGGAACCATTCAACTTAAAAAGAATCAAAATCGGTTCAGCTGTTTGAGAGCTACAATATCCAGATAGACACACAGATACACACTACAAATTTAAAACACCTTGTTTTCTTCGGGGGCTAAACATTTTTTTCTAATTTTGATCTCAATTGTTCTTCAAACCATACTAGGCCAACGTTGTGGATTGTGTCCTAGCGTAAGACTCTCCGTATGAAAGAAGGCTAAAGGAACGGTATGTATTTTTATTATAATGGCTTAGTTAGAACAAAACATACTGCATTCTATATATTACTAGTAAAATTTAATAAATTAAATAAAACATTATTTATCCGATTGAATTGTGAATCTAAACCATTCTTCAATCCACCAAAAAAATTCATCGAAATCGTTCCAGCCGTTTAGGAAGAGTTCTGTCACATACGCACGTAGAGAAGAATTATATATAAAGATATTACTTTCATTTTGTAGAAAACAATTATAGTAGCTAGATTTTCAATTTAGACATGTTTTCTCATGATTATACTTCACAGTGAGAACGACTGCAAATGTCAATAACCTGTCTTCAAAAAGCTATTAATTTGAGGCCAATCGGGATTCGAATTAGGTTGCGAAGGATGTAAAGTCTGAACTAACGCTGTCTCACTATACCTACACCGTGAAGAAGATTTAAATTCTCAAAGGAAACAAAAGGAGTTGATTCTGCTTAGCTCTCTCACCTACCCGACGCTATGACCTAGCGTTCTTTATCGCATCTCACAGATACGGTTGCCAGAACGCTATATTTCATAAGTCCCCAACGACCGGCATAATGAAGGCATTAGGGACTGCTACACGTGCTTCGAACAAGGATATGTGATGACGAAATAAAAGGAATCTACGTCTATCTTTGTCTACTATACATTAAACATTTCATTAAAAAAAACTGCCTTATGTATATAGAAACTACGAACAAATCATCTTATAATTTGTTCGTTGTATATATCCTATGCATAATTTAATCGCGTCTTTATTCCTGAACGGTATAATCTGGGAGTCTTCGAGTGTAGAGTGAATAGATATCGTATACTGTACTTACAACAAAAAAAACGTTCAAATTTTTTCGTCTGTCACTCTGTTTGTTCCAACTAATATCCGAAATTGCTGGACCAATTTTCACGGGACTTTCACTGGGAGATAGTTGATGTTATAAGGAGTAACTTGGGATTTTATTAAAGAACATTCCATCAAGTGAGATATAGAGGCTAAATACTTGCAAATTTAGCATAAAAAGTAAAACAAATTAGGGTTCCTCGCGCATAAAAATCAAAACCCATGAAATCCAATATACAGACTAATTTTACATTTTAAAGCGAGCGAAGCCGCGGTGATCTGTTAGTTTTAAAAACAAGTGTAGATATCATTTATCTTATAAGCTGACAGGCTAGCGGTTGACCACTATCTATAGATACCTTTGATAAATAATACTGTGGTCGATTTTATTTAATAGAACCTTTTTTTTATATAATTGAGAGGCGAGCAAGTCGCTCGCCGGTAAGGTGGTGCCTATTGACTCACATAATTTTCCAGTTCCTAGTTTAATTTGGCCGAAAATGTTTCGCATAACAAGTTTTGGCATATTCATGATTTGGCATAATAATGTTAGGGCATACCGTTTATTTTTGCATAACTATTTGTTGGCCTAATGTTTTTAGGCATAATATTTGAATATGTATGTATGTATAATTATAGGTGCGACGACGATCGAAGCGAGGAGGAGCGTTAGGTTACTGGTGACCACATACAGGATTTAGTTATGCACATTCGTTTTAGGCCACTTTATCATTATGCTCAATATTGTTATGCGGAAAATGTTTATGCCTAAAACGTTATGCTAAGCATCATGTGGCGTATTGATTTTATACTTCAGATTTTATGCGAGCCACTATGGACCCATGGTGAGGGTCGCCCATTACAGTTCAGTGTCATCCAGAGGTTTTATAATAAGATTTTGATCTTATAATAATTATGGATTACCTAAATAGATACTGTACAGAAGTTGAGAATAGTTATCCTTTGTCTCCGTCCATGTAGACGTTATTATCATCTCCAGCATGAAATATTCATTTCAGAAGTGCAACATTTCAGAAGCAGGGAAAATCGTTAGTATTCAAAAAGGTTTTCCTTGTTGCAGTTAATATTTGTTTCGACGTTTTTCAAACCTAAAGTTAAATCTTTGTTTATAATAAAACTTTAACTTAAATTGTCCATATGATATTATGCAGTTAAAAATATTATTTTAATCTTGACTTTATCAATACAATTGAATTTTTAATCGACTTTAAAAAAGGAGGTTGTCAAATCGACTGCACGTTTTTTTTGTATGCATGTTATATATCTCCGCCAATTATGAATCGATTTTGATGATTTTTTTGTTTGGTAGTTCAGAGGCGGTCCCATATAAATGTTATCGAAATTGATCAAGCCAAAACCAAAATATAAGGGATGAAGTCGGTTTTCTGCTTGCGTTTAATTATTATGGGACCTGCTAGACACGCATTTGAAACAAAATGGGAGAATTACATAAATCGGTTTGCGTACGTATAAAAATCACCGACTTAAAACCACACACATCTTTTTTACTACATTCATCAACACAAAAAATCTAAACACTGAAAATCACACTAAAATGTAAAGATATCGTTTACTTGGATGACTTATATTTTCCAGTTATTTTAATAAAATACGATAACTAAATTAACCTAGCTAATAACTTAACTAATATTTATGTAATACTTAAGGAAAGTATCTACATCCGTTTGAATAAAATCATATTTTTCTAAATCGTTTCATAAAAGAATAAAAAATATAACACTGATTGAGAATCTCCATCCCCTCCATCTCCTTTTTTAGAATGTGTTAAAAACATCACTTCCTTTGCTCAAAATTAGTTCCCATCACCAAAGTAAAAAAAGATTAGCTTTATAAATAATAATAATGATTATTTCGACTAATAATAATTAATATTTGCTACTTTCATACATCTGAATGGTTATATTTCATAAATATACAGAAAAGCTTTTTCATATCCTCGCTTATCACGATGTAAAACAACTCTTTCATATCCGACATAGTTTTAAAACACGTTCCTCCGCCGTGCATTCTATTTCCTGTTAAAACAAATGCCTACCACGTAACAGAACTAGACACATATATATATTTAACTGTGCTACCTAAGTTAAAACAAGCGGCGAAATCAAAATTTTGAAAATACACCCGACTACGCGACGCGACGCCGTTTTCTAGACACAGCGGCAGCGTCCCGCGACACGTCACTGCTAGCGTAGTGATCTGACAGTGTAAATATAGTATTAACAAAGAAATCAAGAACAAATCGTCTTTCCTTTAAAAGATACAGTAAGAAAAGTGTTATTGGAAACATCCTAGTAGGTATACTAATATACTAAGCAGTTTATGTCAAAATTAAATAACTTATTAGTCGTTAGGCTAGCTCGCAATTCCAATGGTATACTGACCGTAACTAAAAAAAACTAATGCCAAAATCAAAATTTTGAAAATACACCCGACCCTCTGTCTAGAAAACGTCTGCACCTATTTTCACCAAACATAGCTATGAACATTATCCTCAAAAGCTATGAAAATACCAAGTCACCTTTCAAACAAAAAAAAAATCGGTTCGGCCGTTTGGAAGCTACGCTGCCACAGGCTGACACACAGGTACACATTTGATCATTCACTTTTAATTAAAATTATTCATCCACTCCATCCTAAGGTTGACTGGAAGAGATCGCTGCTTAACGATAAGGCCGCCGATTGTACTAATATGTTATTACTATTTTCTGTTATACGTCATTATTTTTCTTGGTGTGCATTAAAGAGTATTTGTATTTATTGTACTGTATTGTACACACAACAAACTTATCTCCCATCATTTTCTTCGGGAGTTAAAAACAAAACAGCAATAGAGGATTGTCGTCGAAACGTTTCCCCAAAAGAAAAAGAGTCAATAATACTTTAATATAAGTGTGTCCTCTGCCGTAATCGCGATCGACCCTATGTATATCGCGAGAATCATTCGCCGAACGAATACCAATGGGGAATTACTTTAGGGCTGTCGAAAAAGGGAAAAATTAAAGCCTTTAATAGGACCCTCTAAAAACTCTTCTTAAAACTGTAGAATTAGGGTCTTGTTAAAATGTAGATCTAATTAAATTGTCTCATTTTTTTTCTTGTGTGTAATACTTACAACTAGGTATTTTTGTATTTTTTTTATAGTAATTGGGTGACGCCACGAGCAAGTCGCTCACCTGATGGTAAGCGCAACGCTCGCTTATTTCAGTTCAGTGCCTTTATCAAAACAATGTATTCTTATCAGATCTTTACAGCATTGAAAACACATTAAAACTGAGTCATTTTTTTTTATGCTCGATCGGCAATCATTTGACCATTATATCACTGCGGGTAATGAGTTCCACTCCTTCGCAGTATTTCCAATAAGTGCAATATCAACTTACAAAATTTGACCAAATAACAACAAGATAAATTGCTAGTTACTACGAAATGAAAAAGAGCCAAAGTCAAACCTCTTCTTATAGTTATGAGAAACATTATGAAAATATTGTTCCACAATTCGCTATCATAAAGTACCTAGCTTATATAAATGTTGACATAGGATCTCAGTTAGTAGTAAAACACAAAATCCAAGCTCGTTTGGCGTACCAAGTTTGACCTTTTAAGCCCAATTGTGTAACAAAATGGGTCTTGGTCAGCAAATGACAACCCTAGGGTTCAAATTGCAGTAGATCTTTTTTTGCCAGCTTTACGTTTGTAATCTCGTTTTTACCGACCGTAAAGAGAAGGTAATAGTGGGAGGAATTAAATGCCTTCCTGGGTTATGGCGCACTGTCGTTTATAGTTATAGTTGGAAATTATACCTTTTCCTTTGATTAAATAGTATAAGCCAACTGTGAGGTGGAGCTGGTTTTTTGTGCTCTATAAGCAAGCATGTGTCCACTCTCCTACCTAATGGAATGCTTTGATGAGACCAAAATGTAGAATGCCAATCTAGAAGATACTTAATCACTCTTGACTTGAAGAATCCGAGGTTATACCGGGGGAACAAAGACGCAAGCAATGAGTTCCTTACCTTCGTAGTGCGGATGATAAACGTAGAAGCGAAACGCTTCAAGCGAGCTGTACTTAAGTTCTAGTTCGCGATAAATCAAAAGATGTAGAGATTAGAATTTTTGATAGAATTAAAAAAAAAATGACGTTCGCACACACACATAATATGGACACCTCTTTGATTTAATTATTAAAAATCTCCATATTATTATAGAAATGAAGACCTAAACAAAATTTAGCTTAAGAAAATAAGAATTTAAAACTGGTATATCACATCATACTAAATATATTATAACTACGATTATTTGTTTGTAGGTCTTTTATGGGAATATATGTAGATAGTTATAACTACTCTAAACCAAGGACATGGGTTTTAATTTATCCATCCTCATTTTATGGATTTTAAAGATCGCAATAAGAGATCTCTCTTTATGGGGGCTGAGTCACCCACGTCCGTAGGAGGATACCCCTTAAGTCTGACTCCCTCACGTGGTCCCCGGGTGGTGCTAATCAGGTGACATTTGAGAGGTGGTAGAGCATTTTGTGAGTTGCTCGCCTGGCTTGCTACCAACGTAGCTTACCACCATCAAGTTGAAAGTCTGCCGCCAAGCCAAATTCGGTGTTCCGGCAGTTATCCTTGAGAGCCTGCGTATTCCAGGTCTAGTGTGTTTACCAGCTTCGATTACATCGTCACTTACCATCAGGTGAGATAGTGGTCAAACACTAGCCTGTCACAAATAAAAAAAAAAAAAAAAAAAAAAAATAACTTATACTTTTAAAACTTGGAAATATTAAAAAGTCGATACAGATATCTCACTCACCTCTGCCATTAAACAACTTTGTAACGTATCGCAAACATTTAACTGAGTCTAGACTTATGTCTTAGTCTATGTCTAGACTTCAAGACTATCGCGTGCTGTTTACTCTGTTAATTTGATATATAAACTGCTACTATAAGCCGCGGCTTCGCCTTCATTATTCGAGAAAAAATATATTTTTTAAAACACCGCCTAACTGCATCCTTGGAAACGGCTGCACTCATAGAAGTAAGTCCTATCGTGCCACAGAATATCATCTCGTGCTACGAAGTTCCAATAGAAGAACTTAAAAGAAGACCTTATGCGGATCATTGGAAACAGCTGGCGCAGATTTTTACTACTGTATTGCTATTGCACTACTATATAAAATTCTTAAAATCTTACTATTTTTATTTAACACTGTTTTGTTAATAAGACCTATAATGCGATTGTCATTGAATTGAAAAAAAACCTAAAGCTAATTTTCAAATATCTATTTAATAATACTCCACTTGCCACAGTTCGTCGACATTCATTTTGTGAGTTGCTTGCCTGGCTTGCTACCAAAGTAGCTTACCACCATCAAGTTGAAAGTCTGCCGCCAAGCCAAATACAGTGTTCCGGCAGTTATCCTTGAGAGCCTGCGTATTCCAGGTCTAGTGTGTTTACCAGCTTCGATCACATCGTCACTTACCATCAGGTGAGATAGTGGTCAAACACTAGACTGTCACAATAAAAAAAACATTTTTTTTATTATGGAATATGGCGTTTCTCTGTCCGCCATATTGACTTTAGAATACTGGCGTTTTTTTAATGACACTCGCAGGATTAAGATAAGTCGATTCAAGTAAGAATAATCAAATGCAGCGCATGTGTTTGGCCTCTAGAAAGCCACAAAGAAACAAACATACATACATAGGCTAATAAACACATTACCCTCTGCATCGCGTCGGGTAAAAACACAGGGTCTTCCAAAGCTTCAAATTTAAAAATAGAAAATTGAATAGTAATAACGTTGACATGCCAATGTTACTTAGTGTAACTTTAACATTAAACAACAAATCGAAGATAAAATCTTTGTAACTTGCAATGTGTGTTGCAAGTTACAGACCTTAAAGACCGTTTTATCCAGGTCACCACCATTTTATAGGTAACCAGCAAGGCGCCGCTAAGTCCAATAGTTTCCAATTTAAAGTTAAATGTTCAGACCTTCGGCCTGCGGCGCAAGCTTTCCGATAAAAAGCGGTAAGTTACTGGCAACTTAGAGGTGACTTAGGATAAGTTGAGTTCGTGTAAGTTAACATCTATCTTGGTCTTTGTGAACGGGATTTATCGTACGGCGAAAGCGTGAAACGTGATGATGGAATATTTTTGCTAAAGGATGTAATATATCTTTGGATAAAGGTATAATAAGACTGTTCTTGAATCTTCTGTCAGTTATATTGTCCCGAAATCGATTGACACAAAATTCAAAGTTATTACGGACTTGTATGATCTACTCGGAGTCTGAACCATGTGTAATATATACGAGTTTAAAAAACTAATAACCGGCTTCGATCGTCGATATCTCCGAAACTCTTCATCAGATCTTGACCAAATTATAATGGGACCACCTGGGAAGTAAACTCTTTTAAACGAAAAAATAATTTATCGATTTAGTCCAGGCGTCATCGAGTAATCGGGGAACATACGTAAAAAAAAGATTTGGAAGTCGATTAAAAAGAAAATTCCGATGTCTGAAATCACAGTTTGTTTTCGATAAGACTATTGCTAGATGGAGAAAGATGACCGACATCTTTTTTTATCGCAGCCATTTAGAAAACTTTACGAAAACTTGACAAAAAAATCCATATACAGACCTAGTTATCGAACCCTGCTCACAAAATGTCACTAGAATCGGTTCAGAAATGAAACCTGAAGAGCATACGAAAGCATTGTCGCCCAAGCTAATAGAACAAAACAAAACAAAACGGAGACGCTTCGCTCTCGCTTCCGGCTGGTTACGTTTCAAGTAGACGTTTTGATACTACTAGGCATAAAGCTTCATAAATTATCAGTATCAGCAAAACCGCTCCATACATCGTGAAACAAAACATGTCTCAACCTCAACCCGTTCTTTTAAATACTTCTTAGACAACAATATCCCAAACTGGCAAACAGAGAACTAAAAGCCGTCATAACAGACCAAACTAATCCAGACGAAGACATTTTGGCGGACAGCCTAATAGCGAGATAGTGCAAATTGTTTAGAGAACGTACGCGAGCATTCCACGGCTGAATACTGCAGATTGCCATGCAAAGTTTTCAGATAACGCAACGTTTTGGGTGTATGGAAATAGCTTGATGCTTGGATGTTTTCATATGGAAATACTAGTTTAAAATTAGAACGAGATTTAACCCCCGACGAAGAAGTGTTATAAGTTTGTAGTGTATGTTTGTAGCTGCGTCTGTGGCATTGTAGTTCCCAAACGGCTGCACTAATTGTGATTTAGTTATTTCTGTTTGAACGGTGACTTGATCGATAGTGTTCTTAGCTGTGTTTGGTGAAAATCGGTGCTGCTGTTTTCCAGCTGAAGCGTCGTGGGGGTCGTTACAAAATTTCGATTTTACCACTGGTCATGAATGAAGTCTTTAGATACTATCCCTAACGATTTAAATTTGGTTAGCAACCGTTTAAAATTTAAGGGAGAACTCCCTTAAATTTTAAATACTTATAATAAAGCTGTGATAACGTTCTTATTTAATCGCATAGTGGGTCTTAATAATATGTAAAGGTGTAAGATGAAGCCTTCTGAGGGCCCCGATTGATGGGGTCAGTAGCACCATGTCATCAGCGTAACTTATGTTATTGACAAAGGTTCCGTTAACTGAACAGCTCACCTTGGTGCCACTGAGCTTAAGAATCGAACGGTCCGCATAAAGACTGAAGAGCCGAGGTGAACTAAGACCACCCTGCCTCACACTACACTCCAGTCCATATGGCTCAGATAGTGAGCCCGCCCACCTGACTACATTTTTCTTTAACTAAATTTTACAATTTCCTTCCTAAGGAACATTGTGCTTCTGGTTCCAGGTAAGGCTGTGTGTGTAATGTAAATGTTTCCGGCAACCACTACACAAGTCTTTGTACTTAGTGTGGGGCAGTGAGTGTGAATGTTATAAAAAACCCAAAAAATACTTTGTACTTAACTGTATCATAACTTGATAGTCTGTATTCCTTTTTTCAGCAAAACAATATAGTTTATAAAAGATGAAGCAGTTCCAATACTTTACGTCTCAATAACCCGGGCCTCAAGATTTGGGATCTTTCCAAAAAGGTACGCAGGAAAGAAGTGAAATTGCTGTACTTTTACCTTTCGATTCTCTTTGACTGGCTCTATTTAGATAAAGCCTGAAATAGATAGCATTGAACCACTGTAAAAAGTATTGATAGTGTGACCTATTCTTTGAAGTAGATCTGCCGCTTTGCAGTAAAAAGAGCTTCACCTTCTTTGTAGATGCTATATTGCACGTATTTGGGCGCGCGGTTGCCTCATGTGCAGTGGTGCCCGCTAGTTAGCACAGGTATTTAATAATCATCAATATCCGCTATTGAAATATAAAATAACAGATTTTTTATATCTCTGTTAGCAGTGGTGATGTGGAGCCCGGTGTAAAATTCGAACCTCGACCACTTGATTAAAACGCACACCACGTCTTGAACAACCCTATTTTATGCTTTTCGGGAAATACAATAGGTATGGCGTTCCATTCTTTTGCAGTTCTTATTGACCGAGCGAGCGCAAAGCGCAAGCGAAACGTCTCCGTTTCAGCTTTGGCAAAATTGCTTTCATATGTCCGGCAGATTTCCGGTTGTTCTCATCTACAGGTTGCATTTCTGAACCGATTCTCGTGAAATTTTGTGAGAAGGTTCGATAATTGTATAGAAAAAAATTCATAATAACGAAGATACGGGGGTTGGAAATGTACAAAAAGACATATTACAGCCATTTCGAAAAATACGCGGGGTTTTCAGCTCATAGGGCCTCTAGTGAATAAAGTGGAAGCGAAACTCTGCATGCAAATAATTTCCAGATTTTTGCATCATTTAAAAATTGGGATTCAACATACTAGAAACATAAATAATAGTACTACTAGAGACCCGTAAAAGGATTAGGGAACAATTGATTAGGGTGCCCTACACTGACGTCATCACGGCTGATTAATGTGGAACCCTTCTCAGTGTCTTTCCACCACATGTGACGTGACGGAGAGGTGTTGGTTAACTCTTTAGTTTGCATTATTTATGCTTGAGAGTATCGACAGGCATGATAGGCTGAGAATAATATCAGATTTTAGAAAGAAAAAACATCGCTTGTAGTGGAATTTTGAGGACTTAGGGTGGCATGCTCTTGTACAGTATATTAGCGGAGATAACGAAAACACTTTCACACTTACAGACCCACAGTAAGTTTGATGACTTGTATCGTGGGTCCCGGAAACATTACTATACAATCATAACCAGAACCAGAAACACAAAATTCCCTTGCGGAGAAAACTAGTGTTACAGATGAACGTGCACCCTACTGAGCCAACAACGGGCACTTCAGCCTAGTAGATGAAAGCTATAATTATTGATTATCTTATTATTTTGTTATGCCAATATTCAGTAGTTGTGGCACTAAGCGGGAGCATGAATTTTTGAGTCGAAAATAATACCACTAATTTGGAGCGTATACAACGCTCTTCTTCTGTGAGTAGGACGTCCTGATCCCGACGCACAGCCGCCGTCCAGTTGCACAAAAAATCATGCGATTTATAGACGGTTAATACTAGAATTAATAGCAATCGCAAAAACATTATAATAGTAAATTAAAACAGTATAATAGTAGTCTTAAAGAAAGAAAATATATTTATCAACATACATATATTGTGTACTAGCCGTGCCCCGCGGCTTCGCCCGCTATTATCAGGTTGAAATGTAGCCTGTGTGTTAATCCTACGTATAATCTATGTACATTCCAAATTTCATCCAAATCCGTTCAGCCGTTAAAGCGTGAAGAGGGAACAAACATACTTACACACTTACACACAAACTTTCTGATTTTTAATATTAGTAGGATATTGCATACATTATGGCTTTGGATCACAGCTTTACATATTCTCTGAGAATTTGAAGTTATTCGCTTGCATGGTTTAGATGTTAAATGACTTTGACAGACAGACGGACGGATGCACAGTCGGACAAAGTGCTAGTGCTCGAACCACCCAAGTCAACTGAGAGACCTTGCTCTCTTCGCTCGGTTATAAGAAGCTATTCCGTTAAGTAAACGGCTTTCGTCTCGTTCTTTTTGTCGTCAATTTCCTAAGTATTTGTTCCAATTGCTAAACTTTAAAGTCATAGTATGCTAATTGCAATTACAATTCTACAAATTCAACGGTGAAGTAGAACGTTGCAGGTTAATTGGACACGGACAATCTCACTGACTGTCCTTTTCCGAGAAGCCATATAGGGAACGGTTATGTTAATTGCTATTAATTATTAGAAGCAGCGCTAAATTTAACTGTATTTTTAGAACATTAAGTATTAATATTTGTTCTAGGTGTTTTATGACCGATAAAGAGAATTATAGTGATGAATTCCGAAAGGAAAAAAGCCCCCGCCTCAAGCGTTAGTTTTTCCTTTCCAAATTTATCCGATAGTGATAGCTATATTCTGCCTAGCATGGCTAATATAAATAAAATTAATTCATATAGAGAATTTAATCATATACCTATTGTCATGGATATTATATATCCGTACTGCAATTCGAACTGCTTGTTGGCTTAGCTGAGGGTTCGCCTTCTAAGCAGGGGTACCCCTTAAGTCCCGTACCGTACCGTAGGAGGATACCCCTTAAGTCTGACTCCCTACACGTGGTCCCCGGGTGGTGCTAATCAGATGACATTTGATAGGTGGTAGAGCATTTTTCCGGCAGTTATCCTTGAGAGCCTGCGTATTCCAGGTCTGGTGTGTTTACCAGCTTCGATCACATCGTCACTTACCATTAGGTGATATAGTGGTCAAACACTAGCCTGCCACAAATAAAAAAAAAAAAAAAAAGGTGGTATCGGGTTCGATTCCCGGCGCGAACACAAGTTTTCTCCCCAAGGAAAATTTGTGTTTCTGGTTCTGATTGAGTGTGTGATGTCCCCGGCACCTACTACACATGTTATCGAACTTAGTGTGGGGCTGTGAGTGTGAAAGCGTTTATGTTTATGCAATCTAAATACATAAAACTGTCGTGTTAGACTAACTGACAATAGTGATATGGAGTTAAAGTAGTAACAACTTCACCAGAACATTTACACTTACATATTACACACACAATCACACCAAGAACCAATATCCCTTGTAAAATAATCGTTTAACTAAAAACACGATAAACATTAGTATGAAAGGATCTATCCCACTTATCATTGACTTAAGAACCTAAGTTAAAGTCATCTGCCTTTAAGATAAAGTAAATATCATCTAGAAAGTAGAGCGTATCGAGGCTGTAACTGGTTCTGTACGTGATCACTACTCCGGCCTGCTTTAAGTGGCAAGTGCTGCCAGAGCCATTAGGTAAAATATTGTTCGTTACTCAGAGAATATTAAAATGTAATAAACATAAAATATAAACGCTTTCACAGTCACAGCCCCATACTAAGTTCGATGACTTGTGTCGTGGGTGCCGGCAACATTCACATCACACACACAATCACAACCAGAAACACAAATTTTCCTTGGGGAGAAAAATTGTTTTCCCACCGGGAACCGAACTTGATACCTCTGCGTACATGCACCCAATTTAGCCAACGGGCAATTCAGTATGGGCTGTGATAGTGAAAGCTTATATTAACGAAGTATATTGACGATGAACTGCTTCAATAATAGGAACAACTTTATATTTTCTACACCAATTTTTTTATTTGAATATATTAAGAATTTTAAATTTTCGACGAATATAAAATTCCTTGTCGAAACTGGTTGCGTACAAAAAAAACATCTCTCCAGTCGAAACCAGTTACGAGACTCGCATGCGGTAGCAGTATCGATACATGAAAAAAAACAGTGACCGAGCAGAGAAAACATCAAAAGGAGACAAAATAATATTTATTATGCAAATAGTAAAACGTTACAGACCTTGCAATCTGGCAACACTGCCAGTGAGTCGACCACAGTGCTATCATTATGTTGCCAACAAATTATTGTCTCAGCAAATGTCAATGGTAACCAGCGGCCTATCGTTCTGCTTCAAATTATAGGCTGCTAGGTTTATTGAACTGGCAATACGATGATCGGAGATACTAGTGATTTCATCGTTGTTATTATACATAATTTTAGAATTGTTAGGTTTTTATTAGATTGGATAACATAACGAGGAACATTTCTTCACCGCATAAAAATAGTTATATTATTATTTATTATAACTATATATTTTTTAATTTATTTCGGCTCCGCAATCTATGTGCATTTAGCCAATGTCAAGTAATAAAATGTTCCAAGTTTATTACAAATTTTCTTAACAGTCCTAGTAACAAATCCCAGTCATAGTCAAGTAATTGAGTCAAGGTCCAGTCATAGTCATCTCATAAAGTGGTAGAGACTTGAAGTTTTGGAGCGAAACCGAAAATTACATTTCGTTCAAAATTGACATCGCCATTGTATCCACTATCGTGCCAAATCCATTTTCGTTTTTATCGGTTGTGTTAATTTTGACGTTTGACATTTTTCTTATTTATTTTTTATTCAAGATAGGCAAACTTTTGACCACAATCTCACCTGATGGTAAGCGACGATGTGGTCGACGATGGAGCAAGCTTCCCTAGAAGATACCTTCACTCACGACTTGAAGACTCCCATATTGTACTCATCAGGAAACACCGACTCAGTCAAGGAGTTCCATTCCTTTGCATTTTACATCATCAGAAATATAAAGCGGATTTTTACGCAAAAGTATATGAAAATGCCGTTATAAATTTTGAATTATTTTCTAAAACTTGTTATTCTTCAAGTGATAGTGTGTTACAATGGAAGATTATTAACTATTAATAGTTCGTGAACGTGCATGAGTGTAGGCAAATCATGCAAAGCCGAAAACGTGATTTTAGCTTTCCCTCCAAAACTCCAATAGAAGTTCTAGTAAAGTCTCTACCTCTAATAGGGCATGACTTGTCAATGACTTGACCATGACTCTTTTACTTGACTTGTGACTAGGACTAAATTTATGAAATTCTCAATCATGCTTAAAAAATATTAATCACTTGTCATTAGCTAAATGCATAAAGATTGCCGAGATACATAAAAAAAACATCGAGCATTTAAAAATAAGGTGTTATGTATCTAGGTGAGATCAGACGGTTCACTCGGGTGAATAATGTTTCGTGTGATTTTTTCAGAAAGCAGATATCAATCTTTGGATTGGTTCATGAATCCGTTTATCGATACGTATTTTGAATTTTCCTAAAAGTAATGACAAAATGCTTCGGTCAGCCCGATTCCCTAGAGGCCGCGTCCCCAAGTGGCGGTAGGAAAAATGCCGCATATAGAGAATGCACAACTGCGTATCAGGCATCCCGATAAAACTGCGACAGGATTTCCTACTTTGATTGCAATCGTTTGCAATACTATGTCTACTACTCAATTATAAATTAAAACGTTGAGATCAACTACGTAAATGCAAAACGTTTGAATATATTTGTGAAAGTATTTATTTACGTCATCAAGATTCACAAGCCATGTGTGCGAGTTGTCAAACGAAAACAAAAGCAAGGATGTTTTGCTCGACTAGCGAATTAGTTTGGAGTGGCGCGCTATGTTGTCGTAGTTTATCTCTGATGGACTTGCAAATGGATGCATTTTCCACCATTTTTAATGATCGAAAAAGATCAAAACGCGTTACAAAACCATCATTAAACTCTCCCGAAAATTCAGGCTCCGTGTAGCGCCCTTGAAAAACAAATCTGGTCGTATTCGTTATCGCGCCCATGAATAATTCATTCGTAGCCGCTGTATGACGGACTTATTCCGAACTGCTCAAATATGCAGCAATTTCGAGGAGAGTCTTTCATTTTTTGTGGAAAATGTTTTAATTTAACATCCGGGTTTCAACGAGCAGGCTGCAGTCGTCACGTATAAGAAATGAAGTGAAATATTTTACAAATCTGATATCATTAAGTTAGGGTCGGTAGGCTTTAAAGCGCTTTTTACCAGTAACCAATAGCTTTAAATCTCTGAGTCACAATACTAGACTCTAATCAGGGAGTCTATTCCAGGCATCGATTATCTTCGTCGAAATCAAACGATTTTATTTTCTTATGAACCATCGATTTTTCTAAACTTTAAACCGATGGACTGTCGTATCGACGTCACATCAATTCGAACAATCGTAGTTTGACGACCAGAATAGACCTACAGAGCAACTATTTCTACTACGTACCATTAAAATACGTCTTTCACTCTCATACCATTAAAAATACGTCTTTCGTAATTTGTTCGAATTTGTCGACCGAGCACATGCTCGAAACCTAGGTCGACAAATACGATGCTCTTCTTCGGGATGAGAGATGATGGGATCTCGCATGTTCATTATTTCGATGATCTCGCGACATAAACTCATCAGCAGCATTGTACAAGCTCGAAACCTAGGTCCAAAATTTCGATCAAATGACGTGAGTGAAAGCCGTATTTTTAATAATAACATTATAATGTCTGATTCTCACGAAAACTTTTTTTGTTATTTCTACTACCGCTATGCAAGTGAGGAAATTAGCAATAAAATATCTACTTTTAACAAACAAACAAACGCATTCACACTCACAGCCCCTCACTAAGTTCAAAGACTTGTATCGTGGGTGCCTGAAACATTTACATATCACACACACAAATACACCCAGAATCAGAAGCACAAATATCCCTTGGGAAGGAATTTGTGCCCCTGCCGGGAATCGAACCCAGGACCCACGGCGCCGAGGGCGGAGACCTGTCCACTGCGCCAACTGGGTCGTCAGCATTTTGGTTGATAAGCTTTAAAGCTTTAATCTAAACGCAAGCAAAGCTTAAAAAAACCGACTTCACCGCTTCATCTTCAGAACCCTTGATCAGATTTAATTAATTAAATACGCATTACTGAAAAACTACTGGTCAGATTTTGATCAAATTTAAATGGGAGTACATGGGAGCCACCAGCTTTCAAATAAATAAGAATAATTAAAATCGGATCACCTCCTCCCTTTTTTGAACTCGGTCAACAAAAATAAGCGTATTAAATATTCAAAGGCTACTCTGATAAGAATAAGATAGGCAAAGGCCTACTCAGGAAACAAGAATCATTCAAATTCAAGTAGGAAATAACCTCCTCCACGCGTATGATCGCTATCACATACATAAACTCCGCCGTACAAAATTGCCTGTCAGATTTCTGAAAAACATTTCCGTTATTAGGAATATGACGTCATAAAAACAAAGTCCCGGTATCCGTTATGCCACTGAGATTAAAGCCTATTGTCGACTCCACTGTCCATAATTCAGTTTCTTTTAATGACCACAGCCGGTGGAAATATGGAACCCTCGGCTGTTTACATAAATGTGGAGATTTGCATACTATCCAGTTGAGAGTCGTGATAATGGAGTTTGGTAACAAGTCTGTAGATAGAGTAAAAAGAGAAACAATATCAATATGATTGAAAAATTTTAGGGTGGTGCCTCACTTGAAATTTGTAGGTTTGATTGACACTAAATTTGAAGGATATAAGTATGACTTTGTAACTACCTAGCTGTAAGTCTTCTTAAAATGTAAAAATTAAATAAAATAAATTACTAATAAACACGTAAAGCTTATTTCTTATATAAGCTATATTTTTTTCCTTTATACTCGTATTTATGAACGTTATGAACATTCTAAGAAAAAGGCATCATTTATATTATGCCTTGTATTTTTATATTATGTTTATTTATATTAGTATCACACAGATTACGACCAATATTTTTATTTATCTGGTTTTATAATGAATGCCGAGTAAAACAGTTACAAAATCACACGTTTTAGATGAAATTCTAGTATTGCCACCTCAATGCAGAATAGGCAAGCATTGGACCACTATCACGCCTTATGAAAAGTGATGATGCGGCCGAAGATGCGACATGCTTGCCTAGAAGATACCTATTCAATCGAGACTTGAGAATCCCAGAATATAGGAATAGGTACGCAGGCAATGAGTTCCACTCCGTCGCTGTGCTTTACTCGGATGACGTTTGACAGTTTGTCTTGTTGTTAGATGGTAAAAAGGGCATGGAGGATTTAACTCATGTAATTCCTGTACTCCTCAACATGTAAGCGATAGATAAGCGATAGGCCAGCTACATTACGTCGGTGATTTTGCATATTAATGTATCTTACTTGCTACTTTTAGCTCAAACAAAAACTTTGAAATTATAGATTTTATTCTCCACTCGCGTCCGAAATGACGAAAAGAACGAAACAATGCAAATGAACAGTCTTCAACAGACTCGAGTTATAATTATCGTGTAGGCGCTTGTAATTTGAATAACAATCCCTGGGGATCGTAGGTATCGCCACAATTTGTATAAGTAATCTATTCTATTCGCGGGAACGAGCCTCGCATTCCTAATTACTATTGACGAGTGGGGAAGCAATGAGATACGGAAACATATTCTAAACTTGAATTATTTTTACCGACTTCCCAAAAAAGGAGGAGGTACTCAAGTCGACTGTATTTTTATTTTTTTTATGTGTGTTACCTCATATCTGCTCTCCCCGTGAGCCGATTTCGATTTTTTTTTTATTTTGTAAGATGTTGCTTTCTAATTGGTCCATTAAAATTTAATCAAGATCTGATCAGTAGTTTTTGAAATATCGTCAGTAATGCCTATTTTATACGCCTACTTTGACGATGTTCTCGTTTACCCGACTTCAAAAGTTACCTCATAACTTCTTTCGTTGTGAGCTGATTTTGATGATTCTTTTTTATTTGAGAGCTGGTGCTTTTTATGTAGTCCCATTGAAATTTGATCAAGGTCTGATCTCTAGTTTTTGAGTTATAGTCAATAATGCGTGTTTATACATTAAATCTGATCAAGGTTCCGATGATAAAGCGGTGAAGTCGGTTTTTTTAGCTTTGTTTGCGTTTAATTATATTGTATCAATTTGTATCCATTTTGGTAAAACACTTACCTACTTATAACATTGATCTTCCTATCCTAATCCCAATACTTTCGGGGTCACCATTGTGGGGTCCCAGACTTGGGTCGTATCGAAAATAATGCACATTTTACGAATGAAAATTTGTTAAATAACCAAGCAACAACAGTTAAAAAATCTACTATCGCTATCAACTACGCAGATTCAAATACGCAAGAAACGTAATGAATAGTGAATATCCACATCAAAGAGAAACCTCAAGCGCTATAAATAGGTTTTCTACATTCCTATGCCAATTTATTCACGCCAGAAAACGGTCAAGACGAGGGTGCGTGCAGAAAGCGAACTCCACAAATCGAAAGGGTGACCTTCTCTTGAAACTTGCCACTTTACTGAGCTGTAGTATATTTAGGGTTGGTTTTAGAGAGAATTAATATGGTGGCATAGTCATTTATTTGAGAGAGGTGACGAGCAAGTCGCTCGCCGGATGGTAAGCGTCACGCTGGCCATTACAGTCCAGTGTCAGAGATTTTTGGACTTATCCTACTAATATTATAAATCCGGAAGTTTGTGTGTAAGTGTGTAAGTATGTTTGTTCCCTCTTCACGCTTTAACGGCTAAACAGATTTGCATGAAATTTGGAATGTACATAGATTATACCTAGGATTAACACATAGGCTACTTTTCAACATGATAATAGCGGGCGAAGCCGCGGGGCACGACTAGTATACTATATACTGCCCGTTGGTTAAGTTGGGTGAGCGTTCGCCTTCTAAGCAGGGGTATCGGGTTCGATTCCCGGCGGGAACACAAGTTTTCTCCCCAAGGAAAATTTGTGTTTCTGGTTGTGATTGTGTGTGTGATGTGTATGTTTCCGGCACCTACGACACAAGTCATTGAACTTAGTGTGGGGCTGTGTGTGTCAAAGCGTTTATGTTTATATATATCAAAATCCTGCGTGGCAAAGCACTGCGGTCGTCACCCTGAGACATTAGATATTAAATCTTTTTAAGGCTTCTTTGAATTATATAAGTTGGATCATGATGTATATTTTTATTTTAAGAAGGCTATCTACGGGCCAATTGCCTACATTTCCTAAAACTAAACTAAAATTATATAGTGTACACATAGATTATATTTATATACATATAGATTGACAACAAAGACCCAAGTTACCTATAAGCCATCGAGCTTATAGGTAACTCAAGTGCTCAAGCCCATTACCAGTGGGTAGCGTTCCCATCATGCTGGCGGCATTGATTCTCTGAATTGCAATGTTAATTTCTTTTTCGCTTTCACTCTCTCAACCCCACACTAAGTTCGATGACTTGTAGGTGCCGAAAAGATTAACATCACAATTACAACCAGAAACACAAATTTTTCTTGGGGAGAAAACTTGTGTTCCGGGAATCGAACCCGATACCCCTGTTTAGAAGGCGAACGCCACCCAACTAAGCCAACGAGCAGTTCAATAAAGTCAGAGCGTTAACGATATGAGTGGTTCAAAAGATTCAATTCCGGAGAATAATTGTAATAAAAAAACTTTCAGTAATTATGTTTCTGGTTTACATTTGTTTAGGTTATATCCTCAAGTACATAAAGTTCGAATATGAAAGCTTTATTTCATGTCGTAACTGAATACGAATAGTTCTTATACAAACTCAAAAAATTTCTAGATAGCGTTTTATTGGTTACCGACTTCCCAAAAAAGGAGGAGGTACTCAAGTCGACTGTATTTTTATTTTTTTTCTTATGTGTGTTACCTCATAACTTCTCTCCACGTAAGCCGATTTCGATTTTTTTTTTAATTTGATAGATGTTGCTTTCTAATTGGACCCATTTAAATTTGATCAAGATCTGATCAGTAGTTTTTGAAATATCGTCAATAATGTCTACATGTCTACGTGTCTACGTGTCAATAATGTTTTGTGACGAATAATGCGTACTTTGAAGATGTCCTCGTTTACCCGACTTCAAAAGTTACCTCATAACTTCTTTCGTAATGAGCCGATTTTGATGATTCTTTTTTATATTTGAAAGCTGGTGGATCTAGGTTCCGATGATAAAGCGGTGAAGCCGGTTTTTTTAAGCTTTGCTTGCGTTTAATTATCTAAGCTTTGCTTGCGTTTAATTATTTAAATTAAACAATACATTGTATTGTACTTATTTTAATTTCATGATCGTAGAAATTTGATACCCGATCGAGGGGACTTCATACCAACGACAGATGGACGAACTACTATCGCAATTATAAGCCATTCAGAGCAAACCTTTTAAATAAAATAATCTATATAAAGTACTTATTAGATTTACTAAAGCTTTTAAGTGCCCAAATATGTGTGTTCTTTAATAGGTACCTAATATAATCAGACCGTCGTGTATTCTTTGCATACTTATCAATTTGTTGAAAATATTATCCCATATTCGTGCCAAAAATGTGAGACTGCATTAGTTTCTTGTTTGTTTGTTCTTCTTTGTTTTCCGTTTGTTGAGGAATCGTAGGACATGGTATACAGGTACACAAGGTGGTAATATAGGGTATCCCACGTAACACGGCTGCTAAAGAACACCCAATTTATCCTCTAGTAGAAAAAAAAATTGCTATGAGTATAATGTTAATAATTTGTATTTTCAACCGACTTAAAAAAGGAGGTTTTTTTTTTTTTTTTTTATTTGTGACAGGCTAGTGTTTGACCACTATCTCACCTGATGGTAAGTGACGATGTGATCGAAGCTGGTAAACACACTAGACCTGGAATACGCAGGCTCTCAAGGATAACTGCCGGAACACCGTATTTACATTACGCGATATCTCCGCCAATTATGAATCGATTTTAATGATTTTTTTACCAAATAAATACCATAGGGGGGGACGAGTAGTCTACAGCCTCACCACGTATCGCCATGGGGGAGGGGTGGGATTTAAAAGTTGCTAAAAACATCACGTGATTAATGGACGACCCTTGATCAGACTACCTATTGATTTATATATTATTATTATTTTATTTAATACTTTATTGCACAGTAAAAAGTGTACAAAAGGAGGACTTAATGCTAAAAGCATTCTCTACCAGTCATCCAGCGGTATATATATAGCAATATATATAGCATATATATATTGATGATTGATAAATAAAATATAATATACATTTCTGTTTCTATCATTTTACGGCTTAGTATCTCTATATTTTAATATTTTTTTATATATTATGTGAGTCGATTTTTTCAAACTGAATCAGGACTTAATTTACCTTACAAAACATTGTGAACACAAAAGTTAGTTTTAGGAGAAAAAAATATAAAGTAGATAATATAGAGTTATTTTCTATATTATCTACTTTATTAAAGTTATTCTTATTCAGTAAAATATATATGTGCTGATGTAGTACTTAGTAGGTATATATAAATATAGTTATAATATTTAAAGGTTTCGAAGAAACTGCCAAATTCAAGGGAAATATATAAGATCACTTAACGAAGTTTTATTCTTTACGCATCACATTCAGACTACCAGATCCTTCCAACGCCGACCGTTTCTCTGGCTACCCCTGGCCCCGCTTGTCCAACCCTCCTGTCATGTGCTTAATTTGAATTATGCCGGGGCAGACGACCGCACACCCCTCAATATTGTACAAAATTCACGTCTACCCTCCCTTGAGACCTCCAATACTTGTAGTATTGGAAAAACTGTGTTTCTTTCTCAATGAGCGTAATTGCATAAAATTTTTTAGAACGCTGTTTGATATCACTCTAATATCATAAATGCGAAAGTTTGTGTGTAGTGTGGAAATGTTTATGTGTAGCGAACGGCTGAACGGATTTGAATGAAATTTAAAATGTGCCACACATTTTATTATCATCATTTATAATCATTAGTTTCAGTATCAATGCTTACCAATCAATGGAAACAAACTATCACGTTTAAGAACATGTGTACTCGTATGTATGTATGTTAGAAACAAGGTATCTCTGAAACGGTTGCAACAGTTAGCACATTTCCAAACTCATCATCACTTTCTGTCAAGTTATATAGTGATCAAATGCTTGCCATCGAGAATAAGTATAGTAATTGAAACGCAAGCAAAGCATAAAAAAACCGAATTCACCGCTTTATCTTCGGAAACCTTGATCAGAACTGAACTAAATATGCATTACTGAGAATAACTCAAAAACTACTAGTCAGATTTTGATCAAATGTAAATGCAACCACATGGGAAGCACCAGCTTTCAAATGAAATAAATCATCAAAATTAGTTCACCTAGAAAAAAGTTAACATACATAAAAAATACATGCGAATTGAGAACCTCCTTTTTTGCAGTCGGTTAAAAAAATATGTTAACTGTGTAACAAAAAACAAGCTAAATTTTAATCCCATAACGCGTCGGATCGTAGCTAGTAAAATATATAAAAAACATGTTTGGCACCCACGTAGTAATTACCTTATTATTACAGTGTTATCCCACAGCTGGGCTTCCCTACCCAATTTCAAATGCACACGGTCGACTGCTTTTGTGGACCAGTCCTTCGTATTCACTCGAGAGAATAATCCCTGCATATGGACGTTTCCGCACGGCTCCCGAGTGGACCAAATCCGGTAGCAGGTTTTGCATTAGATGTACTTATAAAGCTGATGTTGTAATATTACTATCATGTTATGATATTATAGCCAGAATAATATATTATAATAATAATTAAAAAGAATATTTATATTTATTTATTATCAAGGACTTAACACCTACTTTTATGATTCGTTATTAATCGAGCGAAGTGAGATTTCTAAGTTGACGTCCATCTGTCAGAGGCATCTAACGTCTAAACTACTCTAAACCATACAATCGAATAACTTAAAATTCTCAGAGAATGTATAAAACTATAGGCCAAAGGAAAAGGCAATTAAAATTAAATAAGTCAGTAACGAGCAAAATAATTTAAAGTTATATTTCTGCCCATAGTTAAGACAGCTTGATAATTAGAGTACGAAACTGTTTTTTTATAAAAAACAAAGTTGGAAAAAAAAAAAAAAAAAAAAAATGTTGGAAAATAACAATATGTTAGGCCACCAAAGTCACTAGTTTTTACACCTATTTTGTCTCGGGGTCTATCTCAATAACGACTTCACATTTAATGCTGATACTTATGTTTAATATCTCGAACTGCTCGTTGGCTTCGTTGGCTGGCCTTCTAATCAGGGGTATAGAGTTCAACTCCCGGCGGGAACACAAGCTTTCTCCCCAAGGAAAATTTGTGTTTCTGGTTCTGGTTGTGATTGGGTGAGTAATGTGAATGTTTCCAGCCCACGACACAAGTCATCGAACTTAGTGTGGGGCTGTGAGTGTGAAAGCGTTTATGTTTACTTTTATGTTATATCTTGTACTTGAACAAATAACAAAAAAATAATAAATCAATCAATTATTAATACCTCAAAAGGACTCTTTATTAGACAAAATGAAGGCGCGAGATCTCAGTTCAGCGCGAACGACTCGTAGCAAGTACCCGCTACCGAACAAATCAACCGTCGGCCGTCGACCCTGTTGACCTTTGAGTCGGCGCGGTGGGCAAGTTTCTGCCCTCTACGCCGTGGGTCCTTGGTTCCACTCCCGCCAGGAGCACAGTTTGTGCTCCCCGAAGGAAATATGTTTTTTTTTTGTTTTGAGCGTGATTAGTATATAAGTGAATGTTTCCGCCACAAGTCTAACTTAGTGCGGAGCTGTGAAAGTTAAAGCGTAAAAAGGATATAAATAAACTAGCCGGTGCCCGCGACTTCGTCTGCGCATTATTAGTACTTTTATGGTTCACACATAAAAGATAGATAAATGCTGTCGCGGGCTTTTTTGTAGGACTATTTAAGATAAACATTTCCATTTCGCATTATATCAGAATAGTTCGCAGATGGCAGAATTTTTTTCTACTTGAAAGAAAGAACGAAAGAAAACATATTTATTTGGCACTATAAAAAAATAAAAATAACAAATTAACTTAAAAAACTAACATTAAAAATACAGTTTTTTAATTATTATTGAGAGTTTTTGTATGCCAAAAAGGTTTAACTCAGCTTTTTGCCGAGCAGATAACTCGACACTGATTTTCAGTTAAACCTGAACTAAGCGGGAAGCATAAAGCATAAAAAAATAAAATAAATAAAGTAAAAAATAAATAGAATCTTAACTTAAAATTAATAAATACAATATATGATACACACATGATTGATTATACATACTTAGTTTCATTTCTACATACATAAAAAATAAATAAATACATACATATTATTATAAGCCAGTAAGATAAATATATATAATATAAATAGGTTAAAATAAATAGATAAATAACCTTCAAAATGGTAAATTCAATGGAAATACATTTCGTAGAGTTGAATCCCGAGACCACCAGTCCCTCTACTGAGCCAAAAATACGCAAGCTCATCGCTATAGCTTAGCAGCGTAACGCGACGTTTACCATCAAAACTAGGAACGAATGCCATCTATATGAAAGACCTATCAACATTTTTACATCCAAAGAGCCTCTGTTCGTTGATGAGATATGCTTTCAATGTATGTCTGAAAGAGCTTATCGTTTTTACTACTCTTATGGGAGGAGGAATATTATTCCAGCATTTCGATGCCGCGTATCGAAAAGATCCTCTAAAATTTGTCGTGCGATGTCGCGGAATCGAAAGCTGTTGGAAAATTATTCTGCTGGAATAGTGATTGTTTTCAGAGAAAAACTTAAGTTTGTCATATAGATAGGAAGGGGACTTATCGTTATATTTTGGACAATTCACATATCTTTATAAATTATAGGTTATGTGTTATTCTCATGTATAAGCTATATTATTGTAAAGTTTCATTAAAACGCATTCAGTAGTTTTTGCGTGAAAGAGTTACAAACATCCATACATACAAACTTTCACGTTTATAATTATCAAGTATCATCAAGTTAAAAAGTAGCCTATGTGTTCATCCTAGGTATGATTTATGTACACTCCAAATTTCATCCAAATCCGTTCAGCCGTTAAAGCGTGAAGAGGGAACAAACATACTTACACACAAACTTTCGGATTTATAAAATTAGTAGGATAACTGTAAAAATAGTGATCAGATCTTGATCAAATTTAAATGGGACCAATAGGAAAGCAACTTGCTGTTGCAAACAAGAAAAATTGTACACATAAAAAAAACAGTCGAATTGAGTACCTCCTCCTTTTTTGTGAACACGGTAGAAAAGCATAAACAGTATATAAATACATGGCATTTATTGATGTGAGCATTTTATCTCAGGCTAACTCAGATTTAGTTATTCATTTCCACTTTTCCCTTCATATTACAGAGGCTCAACCCGCGGAAAATCTGATTATGGTAAACGAGGTGTCAAATACAGCTTATTTCCGACGCTTCCGTCAACCGTTCTCTTTGAATTTCCTTATTTCCAGAAGTTGTGCCGCCGCTTGAATTCGGCGTCTAAAAATATTTGTTTGCGAAACTAGTCTCTGCTCTAAATCCGCGCACGATGAGAATGGGATGCGATCTTTTGGAACTGAGACGCGAGCGGTCCGCCGGCCAGCCGTAGCGTCGGCAAACTCGCGACGAAGCTTGCATATGCTAGTTGTGTTTTCGGTGTTCTAACGCATTGACAATGATGACAAAATTGGCTATGGATAACGGGATCTAGTGATTCGGGAATTATATTATCATGAGATCTTTTTGAAGAAGTTATGCGTTTGCTCAAAAATACAAAAAAATAAATAATATAGCTAAACATTATTATTAAAAGGATTACAACCATGAAATATTTTTGTGTATTTTCATAACCCTATGATAGATCGTTGAAATAACTTATTCATAATTAATATTCAGAGCTTCTATGCTAACGCTCCTTGTGAACTGTATTTTTCGATTTACTTTGACAAGGTTCCATCCCACTCTCATCGGACTTGTATCAGTTTTACTCCACTCATCGCGTCGGCGAAGTTTGCGTACTAAATATACATAGAATCGAGTCCATTTGTTCCTTTTTAGGGATCCGTACCCAGAAGAAGCAAACGAAGTCTTTTTTAACCGACTTATATATTTTGTACACCTTTCTACCAATATTATCATAGAAAATGTAAACATTTTGATGGAGTTTTGCCGCGAAAGTAAAAAAATGGCGTTGTTAATTTTGTATAATTTTCCAAACCTTTGATTCTTCGAGTGTTAATGTGTAATAATGGTGGATTATTAACCGTAAATACTTAGTAAACGTACATAAGTGTAGGCAAATCATACAAAGTTGAAAAACGTGATTTTCGCTTTCGCTCCAAAACTCCAATAGAAGTTCTAGTTAAGTTTCTAACACTTACACTAACACACTCTACTAGGGCATGACTTGCCTATGTTAATAAAAAAGTTAAATTTTTTCATCTTGTCTTTCTACATAGTATGAAACTAAGTCGCTTTTCGCGTATGTCTGTCTGTTTATCCGCTCTTCTAAACTATGCAACTGATTTGATGTGGTTAATAACATATTTTAATTAATAATTATAATTAGTCAGTGAAATACATATGTCAAGAGTAATAAATTCATGCTATGTCAAAAATATATATAACTAATTATTCTATACGTATAGTGCACATTCCAACATAAGAAAGTTTTTTTTTGTTTTTTTTTAGACACTTCTACATATACCACATTACAATTACATATAATGTTACTTTTGGTGAGCCCTGAATCCCACACTAGGATGAGTCCTGTGTCGTCGAATTCAGTCTCTTTCAGTATTGTTACATGCAAATGTTACAGTAGAATAAATTAATATGAACATAGATAAACAACTTTTTTGTTTTTAATTACATTTTATTATATAATAATTTTATTTAAATCCTACTAATATTATAAATCATTAAGTTTGTGTGTAAGTATGTTTGTTCCTTCTTCACGCTTTAACGGCTGAATGAATTAGATGTAATTTGGAATTAACATAAATTATACCTAGGATTTACACATGGCTACTTTTTAACTTAATAATAGCGGGTGAAGCCGCAGGGCAAGGCTAGCTGTAACATATTTATAAATTTTAATAGGTTAATTTCGAAAAACATAATATCTAACTAAATACTTGTAAAGTATTCAAAGTAAACAAAGCATTAACACCGCCAATCGACGGAAGGCGTCATAAAACATCAAATATTTTATAGCCCAGCGTCACAACACTTTTACGAGATCAGTAAAATGTGAAGGCTTTATTAAATTTCTGCAGTGGGACTGGTGTGGGAAGTACAGTTATGTTTGTTTGACTTGCGGTTGATCAAGAAATTTATTAAAATTATATTCAATTCAATGTATTAATTACCAATTAATACATCGTGTCTGAATTATAAATAGAAGTCTCAGTAGCAAAATAAATAAATAACTACAGTGGAGTATCCAAAACTTGACAAAGGTTTTATATTTGTGCCGTTTGGGGTTGAGACGCTAGGCCCAAGGGGACCGGGTGCATTAGAAACTTTCAAAGATTTGTCTAAGAGACTGAATTATTCGGCACATGACCAAAATGCTGGGTTGTATTTGGGGCAGAGCCTTGCTATACAGCGTGGTAATGCAGCAAGCATTTTAGGAACTTTGCCGAACATTAAAGATCGTCGTAACCATCTTTAACCTTTTTTTATAACTAGAATATTTATATTGTAAAACTAGGTCTTAGAATAAATTAATGTATACTACTGTAGAAATATAATTTGAAAACAATTTTCTAACCAATTATGCATTACATCATGATACATTTATTATAGGTACATACAATGTCTATTCTCGAAATAATGTCAATAAAACGTAATAATTAACAATATTGGATTAGCAAAATAAATATAAATTAGTAAATTACATTCAAAATAAATAATAATTAGAACTTTCAAATTTTAATTATGTAAAATTATTGATGAAATCGTCAACTGAATAAAAGCATCGTTTCAGCGAAAATTTCTTTAATTTTTGTGGAAATATATTTAAACTGTTAATTGATTTCAACTCCTTTGGCACAGTATTAGAAACATGCTTGGCAATGTTAAGCTTTGGTACAAAGTCAGATTGTATGTCTTTTCTTCTAGTCTCTAATCTGACTTTCTCTTGGTGATCTGTTACGTATTCGTCTCTAAATTTAATAACGTCTGTGTGAAGAACCGTAACATACCAGGGTTGGTAAGGATGCAATACTCATCAAGGTTCCGAAGATAATGCGGTAAAGGCGGTTTTTTTTAAGCATTGCTTGCGTTTAATTATTCTTCTGGGCAATCCATTACGGGAAAGAGCTCACAGGCAAATAACAAACCAAAACCGCCCATATGAAGTTTCACTCCAAACAGATCAGCCCATCCCTCTCCGGACTCCGGACATCCGGCAACCGGTTCATTAATCACATATCAGTTAGCTCGGGTTCCAGTGCAAATTGAAGCTCGAGTTAATAGCGGATTCACGGATAATGGCACTGAACCGATTAGCAAGATATAGAACTAGATAATTGCTAGATTGAGTGCTCTGATTGCATCGCTGAGGATAACGTCATCGTAGAGATAGGTTCCTGCTTTATACTAGAAAGTATTTGTGCAGGAACAGTTAGTCTATCCGCTGATCTGACGACTGGGAACATTCACAGCTGTTTGTATACCTATAGGTATACAAACCAGTGTATATCATTTTTCTTTTAAAAGTTACGATGCTTGCTTGAAATATGAATGAAATACTTTTTAGAGACACGTTAATTACTATAAAATATTAAAAAAATTCACACTCACAGACCCACACTAAGTGCGTTGCCTTGTGCCGTTGGTGCCGAAAACATTTAAATCACATACACAGTCACAACCAGAACCAGAAACACAAATTATCCTTGGGGAGAAAACTTGTGTTCCCGCTGGGAATCGAACCCGATACCCCTGCTTAGAAGATAGTTTTTTTATTAACAAGAAATTATAAGTTAAGAGAACAAAGACGCGGGTTGGCCTTACGAATGATGAACTACCCGTTGGCTTAGTTTGGTGGCTTAGAGCAATCGCTTTCTAAGCATCGGGTATCGGGTTCGGTTCCCGGCGTGAACTCAAGTTTCCTCCCTAAGGAAAAATTGTTTCTGGTTCTGGTTGTGATTTGTGTGTGATTTGAATGTTTCCGGCACCCACGACACAAGTCATCGAATTTAGCGTGGGGCTGTGTAAAAGCCGCTATGCAAGGGGTATTGGGTTTGACTCCCCTGCTTAGAAGCGAAAGCGCACCCAAATAAACCAACAGGCCAAAGGGCAGTTCAATCAATATTCTTAAGAGTATAAACTTAATCTACGATATTGGTCATAATGTGCGATTATTGCATTTACACTCTCGTTCTATAGCGGAACGAGTGGGAAATAAAAAGTTCCAATCGTCACCACTGGGGACGAACGAAACTTTTTTTTCCCACTCGTACCCAGTGGGGACGACCGTGTGGGGACGACCGGGAATAAACCTCCTTCATGAATAAGGTAAGAGATTATCAAGTAGTCCAAATAAAACAACTAAGTATTTAAGGTAATTAAAAACCACTATAAAAAGTACATTTATATAGTCCAGAGTATGCTCCACAAAACATTTTAATTGCATTTTCGAACTTGTGAAATCAACGATGCTCTGCCGATACTTCTGAACACTTGATGCGTTTTTTATTATATCGGCATATTCCAGATAACAACTACAACAGAGGTACTTTAACTAATTGGACGTATCGAGGAGGTTCAATGCAGTTTCCTTAGAACAAATAATAGTGAACTTGAGAAGTAGGTCACTGAGAGATTGCGGCAATGCAGTGGGTGTGGATAATGAGCAAATATGTTCCATCTTGACACTATAATACGAATAGTTACTAACTTGGCATTGTTCTTAGAGCTAGAAGTTGGTGAATAGGGTTACAAGCTTTATTATGTTGCTTAATAAGCACTTACATAACACTGACATTCTTTAAGTTTAGAGTAAGAAAGTCTGATGAATGAAATAGTTTTTCGAGACACATTGGTCTCTTTAAAACAAAATAAAATAAAACGCTTTCACACTCATGTACCCACACTAAGTGCGATGACTTGTGTCGTGGCTGCCGAAAACATTCAAATCACACACACAATCACAACGAGAACCAGAAACATAAGTTATCCTTGGGGAGAAAACTTGTGTTCCCGCCGGGAATTGAACCCGATACTTAGAAGGCAAACGCCACCCAACTAAGCCAACGCAGTTCAAAGTTACTGAAAGCGTTGAAGTCACAACTTCGGAAACTAAACAAAGCTCAAACTCGAAAAAGGAGTTTTCATCCACGCGACGAAATGAGTGTAATTTGTTTATTAAGACTATGTATGTGTGTTTGCTCTTTTGTGACATTCTAGAAACCAAACGCGTGGGCAAATTTTGAAGATTATTACGTCAATCTATTTGACTTAATCTTGCGTGTGTAAAGACATGACGGTAATCGAAATCTAATACGGTGACAACCAAATAACACAAAAAGAAAATACTCTATCATGAAAATAAAATTATTAGCAAATTTGCTGACAAACTTAAAAGACATGATCACAGGATACGGTACGAGGCTCGCACTAAACAGTGTTTTGCAAATAGATAGAGAGAATCAGATGATTAAAGAAGTTACATCCCACAAAATTGCCAACATCAGGCAAAGTATGTCCACCTGAACAATAACTTAGAATAATAACAGGCACCTAGGAACCGCTACAAGAAGATTAATTGAGCAAACCACACAATTTAACTCAAAGGCGAGCTTCGAAACAGATAATGACATTCAAGACGCGTCACTCTAATTGTATCCTTTATCATCAAGTCATATAATTCTCAAACATTTGCCAGACAGTACTCTTTCAACTCGTTAGGAACTTTAGATTGTTTTACAGGTAATAAATTGAGAGGAATTTCAGAACTTTAGCAAGGCAAGCGTACCCAGTGCTCTACTTTAAGTTGAAGACTTTCATTGTTTCTACGGTTTTAATTTCATATGGTTGTGCGAAGTTTGCTCGTTCTTTGAAAGTTTGAACGGGAATTCCAAAGTTTTGTGAACTAATGGATGTGCCGTGGAAGTCCTGTATTTTATTTCGAACTTATTTTATGACGCTGAATATAAACTATGTAACATTTATTTTTATAAGAGACTAAGCCAATTTTTTTTCACATTGAAGGAAAGTGACGATGTAGACTCTTTTAAAACAAATATAAGTAGTAAGGCTTGTTTTTTTTTGTTCATTATAGGCAAACTTTTGACCATCTCACTGTTGGTAAGCGACGTAAGTAAGTATGTTTTTATTAAGCATGCATAAAGCTGGGCAAAATATTTTTTCAATTTATGTTGATGATGTCGAGTCAGTACCTAAATAATAAACTGTAGTAAATACTATGTGTGATTTTGATTTTAAAACACATCACTAATGAGGTTCTACAATGGCACTTTTGATCAGTAATAATGTCCACAAATAGTGGTCAAATGCTTGCCAATCCAGCATGAAAAAAAGGGTTTTCCCCTTTAAGGGGGGATTTTGAGCCTTTTAGTGTCAAAATCCCTTTTAGAGCTGCAAATTCAGGTTAAAGGGGATTTTGACGCTAAAAGTATCAAAATTTAAAGTGGATTTCTCAAGTGGATTTTGCCACTAACCCGACAAAATGTAGGCGCGTGATCTCAGTTCAGGTCACCGACAAGTAATTCAAAGTAAACACATAAAAGCAACCGGTCTCCAAAATGCAATAAACTCAGGAGCAGAATCAAGCTGCTCGTAATAACCATTTCAAACGTTTACAGCCATAACTGTGAAGCGAATACTGAATTAGATTAATAATCTTAATCTGAGATTATTAAGCTAGCTTCCATAACAACCGAACTATTTGTGGTAAGGAAACTGGTGATCAATCAGGCCCTTTCGGTTATCTTAATTGCTTGGATGTAGATCTTGTAGATTAGGTTTCAAAGATCATTTGGCAATTTGAACAGCCTGTTGGCTTAATAAGGTACGCTATAGTTTTCTAAGCAGCGGGTAACGGGTTCGATTTCCGCTTGAAACAAAAAAATTCTCCCGATGGTATTTTTTCTGGTTCTGAGTCTGATTGTGTGTGGTGTGAATGTTTCCGGCATCCACGACACAAGTCATCGAACGTAGTGTGTTGCTGTGAGTGTGAGACGAAGTTGCTATGTATGAATATGCTATTTAATTATTGTGGACGTCATGCAGTACGCCGGAATTGTTGCAGTATTGGTTTTAATTTGTTAGGCAATTTTGAGATAAATGTTATTTTTCTACCGACATCGCAAGAAAGTAGGAGGTATTACACTCAATTCAACTGTGTTTTTTTATGTGTGTTACCTCATATCTGTTTTACACATGAACCGACTCAGAAGACATTTTTGTTTAAAAGTTGGTGCTTTCCCATTTAAATTTGGTCAAGATCTGATCAGTAGTTTTTGAGTTATCGGTTAAAATGCGTGTTCAATACATTGAATTTGACTAAGGTTCTGCAGATAAAGCGGTGAAGTCAGTTTTTTTAAGGTTTTCTTGCGTTTAATTATTGTTATGATTTGTCTGTCCGTCCGCCTGTCAGTGGCTAACAGCTTCTAAAGCTATGATGTTTAATACTTCGAATTCCCACATAATATGTGTCTGGCCCTAAACCGAAAATGGTAATTGTTTTTTTTAAATATGTAATAAAATGAAGAGGGTCCACACATGATATGAATCTCCATAAAACACTTGTAGTGATTCTTATTTGGTAATATTCAATATAGCTTCCTTTTCAAGCCACTTGAGACATCCGGTGACATTAGCACCTGTTTCTAACTTGTTTACACATTTAAAAGTAACCATGTTACAATCATGGACACTACACCTACACACATTTTTCCTTTGGAACAATAAGTGAACTTTAATTATGGATCGACCAACGTTTTGGCAGTATCTACAGAACCATAAACACTTTCACACTCACAGCCACGCTCTAAGTACGATGACTTGTGTCGTGGGTGCCGAAAACATTTGCATTAAACTCACAATCACACTCAGAACCAAAAACATACATTTCCTAGGAGAAAACTTATGTACCCATTTGTGTTTCCAAGCCTATGAAACCAAAAAAATCTAAATGACGCTCTTGGATACATACAATAGTAACAAAAAAAAACAAATACGAGATAGTCTTTTGGAGCTTTTCGTCTGATACCTATGATAGCATAGCATAGCTATTAAACAGTAGTAATAAATCACTATGTAAAACATATTTTTTTGTTTCAAACTTTCTGAAGCTCTTTCGTACTAGAATTCGGCTTTTAGAGTTTAAACTTCAATCAAGCCACCTAATTTATTTACTGAAAGAAAAAAACTCACAGTAGAGTTAGAGCTGTATTAGTGCTGGTTTACGAGGCTGTGATACCGTAGCGATTGGATCGTAAAGCGTATATACGACTTGCCGCCTCTCTAATACGTTGTTACATAATTAGAGTACACAATTATAAAATATCGCTTCACACTCATTATGTTACGGTAACCATAAAGCTCAATGGTAATAGTAGCGTAACAGTATAGTACAGTTAGTAATTAATAGCTGCTTCATCAGCAATATGAAATACGCATTTTTTATATGCTTTTAATCGTTGTTTACGTTAATACTACTTAATACTTTGCAGAATATAACATTTGTAAATGCAATCAGGTTCGGGCAATTTTTTTTTATTTTGACTTTATTTCCGTGACGTCAGAGTCCAATGGCTGCCGTGAAGTAAAGTTGACAGGTCATTGACATCTAAAATTAGGAAATAGACGTCACGAATCAGATAATAGCGTAAGTTTTGTCATTTTGAATTTCAATGTATTTTTACTTGTTATTAATACATATTTTATATTATACACTACAGTTTTTATTTATTAATATGCCCAATTAAAATACGTTTACATTAGAAAATGATGTTTTATTATTTGTAATTCTATAACTATTGCAAATCTTATGCATATCCCCTGTATATGAAATATCGCTTTATATTCATTATATTACGGTAACCATAAAGCTCAATGAGTAATAGTAGCGTAACAGTATAGTACAGTCAGTAATTCATAGCTGCTTAATTAGCAATTGCATTATGGTTGGTCGACCATGCGGTATAGTCCACTATGTTCACCTGTAAGACTACATTCGCTTTCTTTATTCAGTGAGACTGTTATATTGACATAGAATAATATAAATATATTATGATTAATGCTTTCGTATTTCCGGATGTCCGGCTGTTCTTCAGGTCGCATTTCTCAACCGATTCTCGGTGAAATTTTGGGAGGTGGTTTGATAATTACACATTTTTTTTTAAAATTAATAGTTTGGATTTTTTCTTTAAATAGTCGTGATTCGATACGGTTGTATACGTTATAAAACCACATTTCAGCCGTTTCGAAAAATATGCGATTCAGCTCATAGTGCCGCTAGTTATATTTTAATATTAACTTACGCAAATTATATAAGTACACTAAAATTACATTAAAATGGGAATTAAGGGTGTCTTACGCGTTCTAGCGCTCCGCATTAATCGTGAAGAAGTCTTCCGAATGAAGCTGAAACAATTAACAACAATTTCACGCTCACATACAAAATAATCTGTTGATTGCTAGTATATTTTCTTCCCTAACAAAACAACATGCCTTTTGAAGCATCAATTCAGTATTTATGATTAGTCGTTGCGCAACTGATACTGATAGCTGTCGCGTCGACCAATCATAAGCTCAGATCGTCCAATCACAAGCACGCTTCACCCAATCACAAATATTCATTTAACTCGTTCTTTCCTCCGCTGGTGAATTTTGTTACAAAGAACAAGAGGCAAAATCAAAATTTTGATAATACCCCCGACGCTCTACCTGAAAACCTTTGCATCGATTTTCACTAAACTTAGCAAGGAATACTTTCGATTAAGTTCTTCTAAATAAAAAAAGCTAAATCAAAATTGGTCCAGCCGTTTGGGAGAAACGATGCCAGAGACAGACGTAGAGATACACACTACAAATTTATAACAGGTCATATAAATTGGACCCCAAAACTTTAAAAATTACCATTTACCTACGCTATTAACAATTTTGCCTTTGGTAACCCTAATGTCCGTTTTAATTTTAATTTAATACAAATACATCTTCTCGACTCATTACAGAATGCTTGATATAAATCTTAGAAGATTGGATGACGTCACTAGCTCAATGTATACTTCAATTGTCTGCCGAGTGTCTGACACCGACACGGCCGTGGTGTCGAGAGTGAAGTGTCGCGCTTCGCTGACCAAGCAGACCATATGCCACGGGGCGTTATGGGCCACACGCGGACTAATTGATTAACTGTAATTTGTTGTATAGCCCATGCCTGTAATGTATATTTCATTAGGACATGTGTTAAAGGTAACTATTTTAACGGTTTTGCATTTGAGATCAGTTATTTCTTTATTTTAACGTTGGGATTGCTTAGTGTCTTATACGAAACGTATCTTAGTTTTCTCTTCTATTGTCGTTTCTCATTGGTTGTTTACTTGAGCTTGGGTAACTGACACATTATGTACCCAAAAGTTCGTTTGTTGCCTTGATTTTTTTTTTGCAGTTGGCGCAGTGAGCAAGTCACTGCCTACAACGCCGTGGGTCCTGGGCTTGATTCACTACAGAAGCACAATTTTCCTTTCCAAGGGACATTTGTGTTTCTGGTTCTGGGTGCGACTGTGAGTCTGGTGTAAATATTTCTGGCATCCACGATAAAAGTCTTTGAACTTAGTACGGCTGTGAATGTGTTTGTTTTTGTTCTGTTTTCTTGTTCCTTGTAGTAAGAATTGCCCAAGGTACAGTGTACCATTGGACAATACTTACTGCGAATGGGCAATATGAATTAACACAGAAAAACTACGAAAAACCTAACCGCGGGCATTCAACACCATCAGCAGTACCTAGGTGCTGTCAATGGTATACCATTGAATACTACAGAAAGTGTTGGATGCCCTCGGTTCAACTGTTAATACCACGGGCAAAAAACGTACCCTTGGTAAAACTTGTTGAACTAAGGAATATGTGAATTGCATGTGGTGGTACTGATAGAACCACGGGTAATTACAATCACCCGTGTCAGTTGAACCAGAGCAATTTTTACCAGTCCTATCAGTTGGACCAAACTCTTCCTGCAACATACTTTGACCATACTTAACCATCACGTATGTGTTTCAAAATTCATATCTAAATTAGTGTAAATTGCAATGACTCAAGGTCGCATAGCTTTTAAGTGTGGAAACTCAATCCTTTCATGATGAGTTAAAGTAATCCCACACAGGAGTGCGTGGCTGTGGTGCTAACTCGTTTACTTACCACCTTTGATCATACAACCTTATCAAAATGAAAAGAATAATTGCTAGTTGACTCCATTGACGAACGGTGTCAATTTTGTTATTGAGACAGAGCAACGAGCTGCACATCTTGCAATGCCATGACAAATGTGCAGGAATTTGCTTTGTCATATTAATATAACTCTACACCCTCAACAGACTCAACTCGTCTTGCAACGTTCGTGCGAGAACTCTAAATCACTTATTGTGACAGAGTTGTTCGTGGTTTCTGAAGTGGACAACATGTAATTTGTATTCCGCAAATAGGCCCGCTACCACATTACACGGCTGATGGTGAAGCCAACGGCCGGTAAATTAAACTGGCGCCTTTTGTATGCATGGAAATCTTATGCAATGCCATTTTAAATTGGCTAAAGTGAGCATCAATTATGCAAAGAAGATAGGTGAAATAATTTTAGTTCCAACTCTGGTAGAAAATATCAATAATATAATAATACAAACTGTTGCAGCTAGAAATATTTTGTAATGGGGGATGGGAAGGCCAAACGTCCACGGTTATTCCTAGAAAAAGTTATTAATTATTTTTTTAGTACTCAATATTGTAAACAAAAGTTTCAAACTTAGTCATTAAATAAGGTATTTTTTCCACAATGCAGCAGATTTATTTTTTTATTTTTGCCCTTCCTGTGGGGTTATCCCTTACTTACCGTATATCCTGTGTAAATTCAACGTTAATCGCATTACACTGTATTTTATTACTATTTTACTAACACTAGGAGATAACAGACATAGCTACTAACATACTACACCTTCGAATAACAAATTGTGTATTATGTTCATCGATATAATTTACTGAAGAATTAAAACCAATCGCGTTTATATTCAATGACATTAAGATTTTATGAAATTAAACGCAAGCAAGGCTTAAAAAACCGACTTTGCCGCCTTATCTTCGGAACCTTGATTAGATTAAATGTATTAAACACGCATTATTGACGATAACTCAAAAACTGGACTGGATCTTGATCAAATTTAAATGGGACCAATGGGAAAGCAACAGCTTTCAAACAAAAAAAAACAAAATAGTTCACGTGGAAAGAAGTTATGAGGTAACACACATAAAAAATACAGTCGAATTGAGTACCTCCTCTTATTCTGTGAAGTTGATAGAAAACAATATAAAGTTACATTTTCAACTGAATTAGTCTTAATAATCTGAGAATGAATCTAAATTAAATATAATAAAATGTATTCGGATTTTTTTCCATTAACTGTATATAAAGTTTATTCTTTCTGAGAAAGCAATACCTTGGCCTTGAAGTGTCCACGTTTTTTGATCAAAGATTAATTCTCTCACTGTATTGTTTCATGTGAAATGCCAAGCTTGAAAATAACACAAAACATATTTTATCTATACAAGTTTTATCGAACATTTTATCTAACTATAACTAAGGAGGAAAGTTTTTGACCGCAAAGTAACCGTCTTAATTACACAGTAACTGACACCTACTGAACACATTCTTCCATTAAAACAGTTTTAAAGCTTCTGGCTCTCAAGTTACCAAGTAAGCTGCTTTATCGCTTTAATAAAGACGCAAAGTTACAAAGTGTACAAGAAACACTATCCTAACTCCTAAATACAGCAAGAAGTTCCATAATGATCATGTAAAAGGGAAACGTTAATTTTACATTGGTGGTATATGAGATAGTTAAATGTTTTGTTCTGTTTTTACTGCTCTGTTGGCGTTGGGTCGACATCGTGGGTACTGGGTTCGATTCTCGGCAAAAACACAAGCTTCGTCATCTAGAATTATTCATGCTTTTGAGTGTGATATGTGTTGTGAATGTTTTCTGTAGCCGTAATACAAATATTCATCTGATTTAAAATGTTGATTTTAGATGTATATGTTTCGTTGTCTAAACTATAGAACTAAAGACTGAACAAATTTCCATCACTAAAACATTTTAGCTGGCAGTATCTCTACCCTACAAGACACCATACTCCCATTCGGCAATTCTTTTGCTAACAGTCCTCAAATACCTATGGAGCGATGTCGAGTAAAAAACAATTTTAAGTTTTGTTCGGTGGATTCAAATAATGGACATTCAATCGTTTGAGACCCTTATTTTCACCAACTTCAAAAAAGGAGGTTCTCAATTCGACTGTATGTTTATTTTGTTGTATGTATGTTTAGCGATATTTCCGCTAATTATTAATCGATTCAGACCCATATACATTTTATCGAAATCGATCCAACCAAAACCAAAATATAAGCGGTGACATTTTTTAGAACTTTGCTTGTGTATAATTATCGTTTTTTACATTTCTACGTGTCAAATAAAGTCTTCGTTTGATAAAGAACTATCGAGATAGAAGACAAGCCTACGGTTTGTATGTTAAGAATTTTAATTTAGGCAAGCATGATACATCTTCTGAGGCATCATCGCTCTCCATCAGAGATAGTGGTCAAATGCTTGCCTATCTAGTGTAAAACAATATTTTATAAACAATATCAACAAACGATTTTAATTAATACAAGTGTAAAAATGAACATCTTGAAAATACCCCAAACGCTTTATCGGGGGAGAAATCGGTGAACATACATAAAAACATTCCCCTATTGGTAAGTGACAATGCGATATAATTATAAAGTCGGTAAAAAATTGGTTAATCCGCTGGGAGCTACGATGCCACAGTTACACCAGATAAACTTACAATACTCTATTTGTGTCAAGGGTTAAAAACCATTGTTTTTTTATAAAGCTCATGTCGATCCAAATTTCGAACGCGTCAGAATTTAAATTACACCCAATCGCTCCCATCTAAGGTTTCATCAATGGTTTCTTTAATTAAGTGACATGAAACTCTTTTTAACTACAGGGAACATGCCGTCTGGCCCCCCTGCACTTAAGATTAAGCTCTCAACCCCGGGCTTAAAGTTGGAATCCGCTTAGGAGGTGGTTGGGAAGCCAAGAGTCAATTTGCATGCGTGTAAGCTGGTTTTGCGTGTCTCCATTAACGTAGGGGCAAAATTGCCTGAGTGAGTGCATTTAGTAATTTGTTGAATGCATGTGAGTATTGATCCAGTTATTTTTATGACATACAAGATTAAATAATTATAAAGTTATTTATATTCTCTGAAGAAAATGTTTAACGCTTCAAGAATCTAATTTTAGTTACCGAGACTGTCTTGAAAAGTAATTTTAAGTAGAATTTTAAAGTGCTCCCTTGGCCAGCTTTTGTTTAGTTCTCTTTTATGGTGCATAGCCAAAAAACTCTGATCTCACCTGATGCAAAGGTAAGTAAACAGAAAGTATTGAACATAATAGGCATAGAACCGTTTCGTGCAATGTTTCTTATTGGTTTTGGTTTTCAACTTTCATGATGCATTTGCAATGTTATCTATCTACAATGCAGTGGGCATTGATTGTTAATACTTTTTTTTACAGCTTTGATAGCACTAGGTAAACATAAACTACCTAAGTATCTAATTGACCGAGCGAGCACCGACCCAGTGTGAACGAACCGTCTCCGTTTCGCCTTGAGCGAAAATGATTTCGTATGTCCAGATGTCTGACGGATGTCCGGCTGTTCTCATCTACAGATCGCATTTCTCAGCCGATTATTATTTATATGTCCTTTTTTTCGATTAAGTTTTTGGAAATTTTACTATTAAAGTTTTCGTGAGAATCAGACATCATAATTTTTGGTTTTTACTAAAGGACGACAGTCTCGACGAATGACTTGAGTGATAGCCGTAATTTAATAATAAAAAGATATTTTGAAAATTTTCGAAATAGCGGAGATTAGCGGCTTGAATACATAAAAAACCGGCCAAGTGCGAGTCGGACTCGCACGAAGGGTTCCGTCTATAAAAACGGCAAAAAAGTGAATATATAACTAAATATTCTGCAAATATTTCAAACTTCTACCTGTTGCCATTATCAACATCGAGCAAAAATGAGCAAAAAAAAACACGTTTGTTGTATGGGAGCCCCATAAAATATTTAGTTTGGGTGTGAAATAGTATATATAACCAAAAAAAATGCAACTTCTAATATTTTCCAACTATTTGGAAGTAGATTAATAAAAGATCTGTCAGTGTATAGTTAACATAACTATACACTGACGAATACGTAATTACGTATGTAAATGGACACAGTTCCGCGGCAGCTATTGGGTCGTTCCCTTTGCTTTTGTACGACACTGGACTCTTTGTGCCGTCAATCCAACTATTTGCCAGCATTCCGTGTTGAGCTAGCTGAATGGGAAATACTACCAATACCAATAGTTCACGTCTCCAGTTCCAAAATACGAAAAACAAGTACGTGGTCATGCGTCGCGTTCTTTTTTTCATTGTAAACCTTTTAGTCAGATCTATAGTGGATCTGGTGTAGATGTTTTATGCTATATATTATATAATATAAACATAGATACGGCAAGAGAACAGCCCTCCTAGCCAAATTGATAGCGAATCAATCTCTATTTTCGCAATAGTAGCAACATCTCCTAGCCAACTTAATTTGTAAAATCAATTTATTCTTTAAATAATAATAACAATGTCAGATAAGATTACAAAAGGGGAACAAAACAAATAGCACTCAAAATGTTTGTAAGCTGCATGCCGAAGGAAAAGTGCCCAGAATACTGGCTACGTATCCATGTTAAATAGCGATGCAATTTTTTTGTGCTAAATAATAAAAATAATATATAAATAATTCTTTATATTGGTTATAAGTACGAATATTTTAACCTCCAACGAAAAGGAGGGCTAGCCAAACGGTTGAACCGATTTTGATTTAGTTATATATCCAGATAGAGCGGTGGCGGTCGGGAGTGGACAGATACTAAGATGAACAGCTGTTCAGACTAGCTCTGGACAAAGTAAAGTTTAAGAAGCTGACTGCAATTCTTCGATAAATGGAGCGTCATTGGAAGAAGAAAAATTATTGACACAATCAAAATTATTAATTACGAGTGTAATGTATTCCTACCTCTTTGAATATGCATATGATTCTGTTTTCATTATTCGAGCTCTGTTTGAAACATATGTAGGCAATAATTTCAGCGTCCTAAAATTGGGCCACACATCTGTAAAGCCACCATTTTGGTATTAGATGTATGTACGTGTTCGCCGAATTTTCCAGCTCCCAACTCTATATAACTGGTATGCCTCTATTGTACTGGGTCTCATTGCCCGTAATTGCGTTATTCTGCTTTCATACGAGACCTAAATTCACTCATAAATCCAAATTTTGTGATTTTCCACCTTGATATTTGTGTTTTACCGTTTCTCGCCATTTATGTCGTCGAAGCTGCCGGTTATTTGGAGCCAATTTCGCTTGTTTCCAGCTGTGTAGGGATTGTTTTGCTCGGATTTTAGCTACAGAAAAAAAACATTATCTTTCAAGCTGCAGTGTGCTTGTGTTATTTTTAAACTTTGATAATTGTGCGAAGCGGAACGACGAAATTAAGAAAATAAAACCGGCCAAGTGCGAGTCGGACTCGCGCACGAAGGGTTCCGTACCATTATCTATAAAAAATCAAGTTTGTTGTATGGGAGCCTTAAATATTAATTTTATTTTATTTTTAGTATTTATTGTTATAGCGGCAATAGAAATACATCATCTGTGAAAATGTCAACTGTCTAGCTATCACCGTTCTTGAGATACAGCCTGGTGACAGACGGACGGACGAACGGGTGGACAGCGAAGTCTCAGTAATAGGGTCCTGTTTTTACCCTTTGGGTACGGAACCCTAAAAAGAGCTGATAAATGTGAAGTTACTACTTTTGCTTATAGAATTGCGTTTGATTTAAGAACTACAATTATTTAGTCTATAATTATTATGTATCTCTTTAGGTTTAGCCCACGTAGGACTAACCCGGCAATATACATATCTTTTTCTGCGACTTAGACTTAAAAATACAAAATATTCTATTTTTCTACTTACATTGGACTTTATATACAGAAAACTCGAGGCGCGCGTACAGGGCGTGCGTATTGAGCTTGTATATTTTGTTATGCTGTCATAAGGAAAAAAGACGCAAGTATATTTTTGTCAAAATTGAGTTATATACATCAGAAATGTCTTTACTATTTAGTATATGTTATGACTTGTAGCAGATGCGTCTAAATTATAAGTAAGATTAACTTAGTAGGCTGCGTTTGAATACTTTAAAATACAAAAAAATACTAATAGATGCGTCTAATTTTCCTGATTCCGATGATGTATATAATTATTTTTTTTCAAAAATGCAAATATTTCTTTTTTAGTTATGACGGCAGTATGCAAAACGTAGCGTCGTCGCGGTAGAAAATCATGTTTCACTGACTCTGGTTCTGGTAGTGATTGTGTGTAATGCGAAAGTTTTCGGCACCCACGACACAAGTCATCGAACTTAGAGGCTGTGAGTGTGAAAGCATTTATCTAATACCTTTAAACGAGCAATTATTATACATAATCTAAATCTCGGTAACGGCTCCAACGATTTTCATGAAATTTTGTATGCAGGGGGTTTCGGGGGCGATAAATCGACTTAGCTAGGTTTCATTTTTATAAAACGTCGATTAAAATTAAAAAAAACCGAGCTAAGTTCGGTCATCCAGGTAAAAACTACTTAACATAGCTAAAAGATTTGTCAGAAGTGTTCTATGGCCTTTTATCTTTATGTCCAGTCGTTTAAAGTCACAGGGGTCAGCTAGTGCTTTGTATTGTACGTTTAAAGTCACGGGGGTCAGCTAGTACTTTGTATTGTACTTTTGAAGTCATGGGGTCCGCTAGTACTTTATACGTTTGAAGTCACGGGGGTCCACTAGTACATTGTATTGTACGTTTACAGTCACGGGGGTCAGCTAGTACTTTGTATTGTACGTTTGAAGTCACGGGGGTCCACTAGTACTTTGTATTGTACGTTTAAAGTCACGGGGGTCAGCTAGTACTTTGTATTGTCCGTTTGAAGTCACGGGGGTCCACTAGTACTTTGTATTGTACGTTTAAAGTCACGGGGGTCAGCTAGTTCTTTGTATTGTACGTTTGAAGTCACGGGGGTCCACTAGTACTTTGTATTGTACGTTTAAAGTCACGGGGGTCAGCTAGTACTTTGTATTGTACGTTTGAAGTCACGGGGGTCCACTAGTACTTTGTATTGTACGTTTAAAGTCACGGGGGTCAGCTAGTACTTTGTATTGTACGTTTGAAGTCACGGGGGTCCACTAGTACTTTGTATTGTACGTTTAAAGTCATGGGGGTCAGCTAGTACTTTGTATTGTACGTTTAAAGTCACAGGGGTCAGCTAGTGCTTTGTATTGTACGTTTAAAGTCACAAGGGTCAGCTAGTACTTTGTATTGTATGTTTGAAGAAGTCACGGGGGTCAGCTACTACTTTGTATTTTGTATTGTACGTTTGAAGTCACGGGGGTCGGCTAGTACTTTGTATTATACGTTTGAAGTCACGGGGATCAGCTAGTACTTTGTATTGTACGTTTGAAGTCACGGGGGTCAGCTACTACTTTGTATTTTGTATTGTACGTTTGAAGTCACGGGGGTCGGCTAGTACTTTGTATTGTACTTATTTTTTTTTTTTATTTGTGACAGGCTAGTGTTTGACCACTATCTCACCTGATGGTAAGTGACGATGTGATCGAAGCTAGTAAACACACTAGACCTGGAGTACGTTTGAAGTCACGGGGGTCAGCTAGTACTTTGTATTGTACGTTTGAAGTCACGGGGGTCAGCTACTACTTTGTATTGTACGTTTGAAGTCACGGGGGTCGGCTAGTACTTTGTATTGTACGTTTGAAGTCACGGGGGTCAGCTAGTACTTTGTAGTGTACGTTTGAAGTCACGGGGGTCAGCTAGTACTTTGTATTGTACGTTTGAAGTCATGGGGGTCAGCTAGTACTTTATATTGTACGTTTGAAGTCACGGGGGTCAGCTAGTACTTTGTATTGTACGTTTGAAGTCACGGGGATCAGCTAGTACTTTGTATTGTACGTTTGAAGTCACAGGGTTTCAGCTAGTACTTTTTATTTGTAGTGACAACCAGTACAACTACTGCACTAATAGGCTGAAGACATCAGTGTTCGTTTAATTGAATTTTTCTATACCAATAACGTTGACATTGTCTTTCACAATTCTGTCGCAACATGCGATAACTACCATAAACATTTACCAGCACTTTTTTTTCAGTTTTCCGTATTGTTTGTGCAATGCAAAGGTGTTATGTCGACCGAATGTAGCCGTGTAAAGCTTTGATTAGAGTGTTGTGCTACATATGTGGATTTTGTGCTTCGGGCACGGCGCTCGGTGTAACGGTCACGTTGCACTTGTGGAAAAACGTTTATTTGTGGAAATAATTTGATACGTAGTGTAGATAGAGTACAACTTGTTGTTGGAACATTTTTCACTTGGATTTTTATCTATAATATTTCATATCTTCATTTCGACATATTTGACAGCTTATTTGGCAAACGTTTGACTACTATCCTACCTGATGATGAAAGATGCTATCGACGACGATGCAAAACACTTTCCAAGAAGATACTTAATACTTATTTACTCGCCTTAAAGATACCCAGGTTGTATTTATTGAGGAATACATATTCATATGTTTTCTTCTTTTTACACAATACATACATACATATACATACATAAAGTCACGCCTCTTTCCCATTGGGGTAGGCAGAAACCACCTCTCTCCACCTGCTACGATGTTTTTTTACACAAGCATGATACTTCTCTGACCGCATCATCACTGTCAATCAGGTTGCCTATCAAACATATAAATAAGTAACTCTCATTTGTCATAAAAATTTAAGTCGGTATTAAACCACTCAAGCCGACAACGCCTGTACGTGGTACCCCTGCATATTAACGAACGACTCCAGTGACTCCTGAGCCTTTAAATGTAGTGCCGACCTATGTACTAGGCATTGGCATATCTAATTCAGATTCCAATACTGTTTATTTACAGCGAAGAAGGCGAGGTTGGGAATATAGATTAAAAATTAATTATTCAAGGCATTGATCTAAGGTGCACTTAGGAAGCTTGCAATTTTAATGCCTAAAAAGGTCTTATTTTAGAGGTGCTAAGGTTGTTTCCCTGCAAGTAAAGATAAATTAACTATTCTCTATGCGCTAACTTTTAGTAAACGTTCAAACCTACCTTTATGCTTAAAAAAAATAAGCAAAAAACATCATGAGTTTATAAGTCCTTGGACAGATTTTCTCTGAAACAAGCAATAGATCTACAACCAATGCTAGTGAAGTGTAGGATTTTTTTCCTAAGTAATAATAAATACGTTTTTTTTAATACTCGGTAGGCTATTTAACCACTATCTCACCTGATGGAATGTGATGATGCGGCCGAGGATGTAGCATGCTTGTCTAGAAGTTAAAAAAATAAAATATTATTTATTAATAAATATATATAAGTCGTTTTTTTAAGCTGCGAGTGTAATCAGCCTTTGGATACAAGCCATATTTTATACTAGCCGAGCCCTGCGGCTTCGCCCGCGTTAATCAAGTTAAAAAGTATCATATGTGTTAATCCTAGATGTAAGCTATGTGCATTCCAAATTTCATCCAAATCACACGAATTGTGATTAATTATTAATTATCGTACTTATATCACACTAATACTATAAATGCGAAAGTTTTTGTGTAAATTGTGAATGTAAGTATATTTCTTTTCTCTCCACGTGTAAGGGCTGAACGGGTTTAAATGAAATTTGAAATGTAAACAGCTTATAGCCGGGATTAGCACATAGGCTACTTTTAAACTTGATAAAGCGGTCGAGGTCGGGTTATTTTTATTTTTTTAATTGAATAGTTCAAAATATGCATGTGTTTTTACCAAAGATAATTAATCGCAAGCAAAGCTTAAAAAAACCGACTTCGCCGCATTATCTTTGGAACTTTGATCAGATTAGAAGTACTAAACACGCATTACTGACGATATTTCAAGAACTACTGATCAGATCTCGATCAAATTTAATTCGGACCAATTGGAAAGCAACATCATACAAATAAAAAAAAAATTTCAAATACGGTTCACGTGGAACGTTCATATCTTCGTTCCACGTGAACCGTAACACACACACGAAAAAAAATGCAGCCGACTTATTACCTCCTCCTTTTTTGTGAAGTCGGTAGAAAATATATTTTAATTTAATCAATATCATGTACCTTACAACACTGAAAACACAATCAATATACGCGTACGTTTTGAATAATGCTTACTACATTCCTCATGCATATTTTGCAAACAGAGCATTGTTCAGTACGTCTACTTAGGATGCAAGGCCTATAAGAAACCTGTTCGGATGCGGTTTGGCATCCTGATACCTTACAGATGCGGGGAGAGATGAAACAGTTTTTTTATTCCTAAGCGAGAAATGCAGAGCTTTTAATACGCAAGGAGATTCTAAAGAATAATATTAATAGAACAAACAAACAAACGACGACCGCCGACCCAGTTGGCGCAGTGGACAGGTCTCCGCCCTCTACGCCGTGGGTTCTGGGTTCGATTCCCGGCAGGAGCAGAAATTCCTTCCCAAGGGATATTTGTGCTTCTGGTTCTGGGTGTCATGTGTTTGTGATGTGAATGTTTCCGGCACCCACGATACAAGTTTTTGAACTTAGTGTGTACATTCACACTTACAAGAGTGTGAATGATAGATTTTTTATATTATATTTAACTTAAATCAGAACCGTTTAGCCATTGCATCGTGAAGTGAAAACAAACATATTTACACACACAACTACACTACTTACGGAATTATAATATTCGTGTGACAATAACATTCCTAATTTTTAACTAAATTAATTTAAAACTGAATTAAATCAGAAAAAAACTTGTTACAAAACCAATGAATACATTAGTGACATGGATGCATGAAGGCAAACTGCAAATGACACGCGCTTTCTGGCGACTATACATAATATAGATATAAGTTCCTAGGTTGTGTATGATAATTCCTATTTTAAACGTTTTTATTTATTGTCATAAACATTAGGCATATAAATTGAAAATTTTTTTTAAACATTTATGAATGTTTAAATAATTGATGAAAAAATGCGTCTCCAAGTTTTTTGCTCCTTCTCGAGATAAACATAAACACTTTCACACTCATAGCCCCGCTCTAAGTTCGATGACTTATGTCGTGGGTGCCGGAAACATTCACACCATACACCAAATCACAACCAGAACCAGAAACACAAATTAGTTCAATGAGATAGATTGCTGTAATTTGGCGAATCTGACAGTAGTAGATATCATTAGTTTTCATGAGTGCATCTTTGGGGGCCATGTGAATAAACGATTACATTGAATTTGAATATATGTATTCAAATTAAATGTAATCGTTTATTATATTCAAATTAAATGTAATCGTTTATTCACATGGCCCCCAAAGATGCACTCATGAAAACTAATGATATCTACTACTGTCAGATTCGCCAAATTACAAACATCCGTACCTACCAACCGTACCTAATATTTAAAAATATGTTTTTAAATATTAGGTACGGATGTTTAAGGGTATAAATACACCTTAATAGACAAAAGTCTCATGGCCCTAATCTCTGTTTACTTAACGGTCTTTCAAAGTTTTAACAACCGTAGATAAATTACTATGATAATAGCAACTATTGATTACAATCGGGCGAGTCTCAGACATCTCTATGCGCTCGTTATAAAATGGAACTACCATGTGTGAATAAATAACACGAAGGTTCCGTACTCATATTGTAGATTATTAACGATTTAAACGATTATCGAAATTATTATAATTTCTTGTTATGTATTTGTTAAAAATGTTTAATCTATCTTTTTCCATCTTCACAGATGGATAAAGATAGATAGATTAACTTTATTAAACACTTTAACAAATACAAAACAAGAAATGATAATAATTTCGATAATTTAAACTCAAGCAAAGCTTAATAAAACCGACTTCACCGCTTATATTTTGGTTTTGGTTGACTGATTTCGTTAAAATTTATATGGGACCACCTCTAAAGTATACTCTACCAAACAAAAAAAACATCAAATTAGATTCATAATTGTCGGAGATATCGCGTAACATAAAAAAAGCATGTACATACAGTCGAATTGAGAACCTCCTTTTCTGAAGTCGGTTGAAAAAAACATAAAAGGAAAACAAGTTTTTGCCATTCAAGAACGTGCTTCTACTGCAATAATATATATATTTTTAAGTTATGTATGTTGATACTTTTTATAGACATAATAAAATTGCTATCACTTAGTACATTTTGGAGAGTGTGCACAGGAATTACATGAGTTAATTCTCCCATGCCCTTTTTAACATCTAACAACAAGACAAACTATCAAACGTCATCCATTTATGGTTGACATACCTCCAATTTGCTCAAAGCGTTTCACTTCTACGTTCATCATCCGTACCAGCGAAGGAACTCATTGCCTGCGTCTTTGTTCCCCGAACGGTATAATCTGGCAGTCTTCAAGTCTCGAGTGAATAGGTATCTTCTTGGCAAGCATGTCACTGTCAATCATAGCGGCTAAATGCTTACCTATATGTAATAAAAAATATATATATATCAAACTTACTGCCTTCACGCCAATTATAAAATGTTCAACTAGCCGTTACTACCCCATATTCATATTTAGCCCATAATTGCGAATTAATATAAAGGTTGATTTTATTTTTATGGCATTAGCCATGCTAGGCATAACTATAGTGATAAATTAAGAAAGGAAAATTATCAACTTATTACCCCGCCTCAAGCGATAATTTTTCCTTTCTAAATTTATCACAAAATAATGGTTCTGTTTCGGTAAACACGCCGCGAGATCCCTATGAATCATCTAGGAACAGAACCCTAAAATTTTAGTGATATCGTGTCTAAGTTTGAATGCATGAAATTTTTAATAGTTTTACCGGTGTTTAGGAGCGTCCGCCAAGTTTTTGGTATCGTCGAGGTCATAAGCACGTCTGGGTCGTTGTCTGTGATCCGAGTCTTGCGATAGCTTAAATAGTCATGACACTTACTTTCATTATCAAAGTTCCTAGACATTTATAGTAAGATTCGTATATTGCATGGACCTCCCCGTTGGGTTAGTTGGGTGAGCGTTCGCCTTCTAAGCAGAGGTATCGGGTTCGAATCCCAGCGGTAACACAAGTTTTCTCCCTGAGGAAAATTTGTGATTCTTGTTCTGGTTGTGATTGTGTATGATGTGAATGTTTCCGGCAGCCACGACACAAGTCAATCGAACTTACTTACTTATTACTTTATCTTAACTTACTTACTTTAACTTTAAAAAGTTCTTTGAAACAGGAAAATGTTCCAATTAGCTGCCCTGCCGAATCAGTCGAGCCTTGCAGTATTGCCCATTAAAGAAAATATATTGAAAACATTACTTAATTCCCAAAAGTCACTAAAAATCACGAATACATAGGTTACTTACACGGTTAATTCAGAAACCGGTATTTGAAAATAGGTACCTCTTTTAAACGAGTCAGTGTGACTCGATTGGTGTCTGGTTGGGAACCTACCTCTCTATTCAAAGGGTGCAAACGGGACCCAATAACTAAGCCTAACCAATCTGTCAGCCTTAAGGGGCTGGTTGGTATATGTCAATGCGAGCACCTATTTTTAATACATCCAATTATCCTCCTTACACTTATACACGTAAAGGTTTATATTGCGTGAATTACATCGTGGCGGTTACGCAAGGTCACGCGTGGCAATCTTTGATTTTTTATGGTTTATTCCAATTTAGTGAATACGCGCCTTAAAAAAAAAAGCTGAAGACATCATTCGTCTAGTAAATATGCGTACATGAAATAACTTTCACAGTGTTTTGATATAAAATGGCGGAACGAAATGGTTACAAAAATATAAATATATGTTATTTGCATGAGATTTGATATTTATTTCCTTTATATTTATGAACGTTATGAATATTCTAAGAAGGCATCATTTAACATATCACACAAACTACGACAATTATTTTTATTTATCTGATTTTAGTATGAATACTGAGTAAAACGGTAACAAAAATACGCATTTTAGATGAAATTCTGGCATCATTAAGGGCTTTATCATTTATATCATAGCTGGTTGAAATTTACACAGAATATGTGCTAAAATACCTCCAAAAATGTATAGAAATTACTGTTCATCTGTATAGATGAGAAATTTATTTATTTATTTATTTATTAGATCACCAACATAGTGTACATCAAAACATTCAAAACAGTATCATCTTAAAAATTTCAAACCAAATGTCACGATATTTAAAGGTGAAGACTACATGCATATGAATTTTAATTTGAGCGAATAACTTATTATACCTACCGTAATAACAGAGTGAACATAAAATGGCAAATTAATAATATAGGTAATAATAATAATTATACACAAGCGTTATAATGGACTTAATAAAAAAAAAATACTAAACATAATCAATCTATTTTAAGTTTTTAATCAGGATGTCAGGGACTTTTTGAAAATATTAACATTGCCCATAAATATGTCAACTTGTTTGGTTTTAGCAAGTATATTATGGTGTCGAACCATTCTAGTCAACGGGGCAATAAATGAATGGCTTCAAAAGTCACCACATTTAGGGACAAAATCGCTAAGGTGGCAACACTAGCCTTGGCACCGGCTCGGCCTTTACCCTTGAACCGAGCAGCTCGTTGGAGTTTATTACTCTTTGTTTACTCACTCACTAACTGTTATTTTGTGGGCTTACAAGTTTGTAATAGAAACTTAGCGATAATTACTGAAACAATAGTGTAGTGAATGTTAATGGTAAGCGCGGTGACTTGTCAAAAAACCAAATCAAATCAAATCAAAATTGTTTATTCGCATGGGTTACTCATGAAAGTTAATGAATCTATTGCCAGATTCGCAAAATTACAGCCATCTCGAGAAGAACCTGGCAAGAAACTCGGCGGCGCATTTTTTTACCATTAATTTTTTTTTTTAAACAATCTTAATTTCTAATACATAATTTTCTTAACCTAGGTGTTATTATGGAAGTCGCTAGAAAGAGCTTGTGCAGTTTGCCTCCATACATCGTTGTCATTAATATAGTCTGTGGTCTTATAATAAGCTTTCTTAATTAATGCCCGTTTTATTACAGATAGAAACATAAATTGACGCGTGTTTTAAACAGGATCAGCTGATATCTTGAGTTTCTAATATAACAAAAAGCAAACGCTTTCAACCCCACACTAAGTCTAAATGATTGTATCGTGGGTACAGGAAACACTTACATATCACACACACAAACACACCCAGGACCAATAAAAGGAAGTTTGAAAAATTGAGAAGGGAAGATGTGGTCCCGTTGGGAATCGAACCCAGGACCTTCGGTGCAGGAAACATAAACTTTCCCACTGCATTATAGTCGTCGTGTACAGATAAATTCTTTACTATTATCATTAAAAATATATAAAGCAAACGGACCAAAAAAAAAATGAATCGCCGGACACACAAAATAAATTTCATGTTTATTATACTAATACATTTTTCTTTGATAGGTAAGCTACGATGGGGCCAAAGATGTAGCATGTCTGCCTAGAAGATCAATTTGACAGTCTGTTAAAACGATTTCGGTGTATATTATGGCACCGACTCTTCCTGGTAAGAGAAGAAATTGTCCTGACTCCTAATTTCCAGCAGTGAAAACGAGAAGTGGGCTAAAGATGATGATGATGACATCATGCTACTTCCTCCCATGCATTATTTTAACTTTAGAGGCTTATCTACTGGAAAGCTTGTACATAACTTGTCAAAGAATGCTAGACTCTGGGAACAGCCTGTTTTATTGAGTCGTTCCGATGATTGAGTATAGGAATGTCATAAATACCGTTGAAGACAGCTGCAGGGACTCGTACCTGTAATTATAAAATATATGGTTAGATTGTGGACGAATATATGCGTATTTGTTTAAAAAATAGGTACGGACAGCAACGTAAGTAGCTAAACAAGTCCAGATTAAAAAAAAAATCAATATCGGTAAATATTGCATGTTACAATAGTTATATTATAAGGCTTGTATTTAAATTACATATATTAAATAAAATAATTAATTATTATTGTTCATTTAAACAGGGAAAAGCTTCATTTGTTTCTGATTGTACAAACAGAGGCACAAAGTAGTTTGTCATATTTCAGGGCTTAAAAAATAAAACATAATTATCAAAGTTATTTTTTTCCAAAAACAGAATTTGCCGTAGTCGCACAAAAGACGTCACGTCTCAATATGGTTGGAATGACGTTCCAAGAGATTTCTGGTCTTTTACAAATTACCCTGTATAGTATATGTATACACACTCACACTAATATATGGTTTACAGTATGCACATTTTTATCGACTACCCAAAAAGGAGGACTCAAGTCGACTGTATTTTTTTTATGTGTGCTTTAGTTACCTCATAACTTCTTTCCACGTGAATCGATTACAATTTTTTTTTAATTCGGTAAATTTTGCTTTCCAATTGGTCCCATTGAAATTTGATCAAGATCTAATCAGTAGTTCTTGAAATATCGTCAATAATGCGTATTCTGTGGACTACATTGACGATGTTCTGGTTTTTAACTGACTTCAAAAGTTACCTCATAACCTCTTTCGTTGTGAACCGATTTTGATGATTATTTTTTTATTTGAAAGCTGGTGCTTTTCATGTGGTCCCATTGAAATTTGATCAAGATCTGATCCCTAGTTTTTGAGTTATCGTCAATAATGCGTGTGCAATACATTAAATCTGATCAAGGTTCCGAAGATAAAGCGGTGAAATCGGATTTTTAAGCTTTGCTTGCGTTTAATTATATAAAGTTAAATCAAGTAATCAAAGCTGACCGATACAGACGTAAAATGCAACAGAGATAACATCTGCTTACACATGCCGATTGAAGTAATCTCATGTAATCTGAATTGAACGCGTTACGGTATAATATTCCAACACTTTAAATTCCCAACACGGGAAGTGTTTCGCGCCATAATCTTATTAAAAATCCTTAAGACGATTTACAACAATTTTTTGCTAAGCAAAATTTATAAAATCGATTATCAGGTCATGACTTAATAATATATTATAGAATTACAATTATTAATAGTTACCGTGTACTTTTACTGGACAGAAGCCTATGTATGTTTGTTCTTTTGTCTAGTCAATGTTTCTGTATTTAAAAGATCCAATTTCAGAGAACAAACCTAATAAGAAAACTTTCACCAATCATATTTCTGGTTTTGATTTAGTAAAATTTTATTAAACTAGCCGTGCCCCGCGGCTGCGCTCGCGTTAATGAAGTTAATAAGTAGCCTATGTGTAATTCCGGAAACTAAACTATCTACATTCTAAATTAAATCAAAATCAGTTTATTCGTTACGGAGATACCACGTATTATACCATGCGTAACATTCACACACACATAAACTTTCGCATTTATAATATTAGTAGTATAGGATGTATGTTGTGCTAATATGAAAGCTTTATCTCCGGTCGTTAGTGAGTACGACTATTTCTTAGCGACTCAAAAAATGCATAGCGTCTTAAACATCGTTATTCGTCTGGGACCGCGGCAAGCAAATGTTCCATTTTCTCGGAACGCCTCATTCATTAAGATTTTAAGTTGTACGAATTCCGAGTACGCGGGAACGTAGGGACAATTCCCGGGAACGGGACTCATTCCCGGGAATAAGCGGCTTGCCAAGAAGCTGTTCCTGTCGAGACAGATAACTAGCGTTGGAATTATGCAGTCGCGACGGTTCGGTACTCTGCGGCTTGTGTCCGATTGTTCATTCTGTGCCTAACTACTAATTAGTGGCTTTGTGAACAGAGGACCTCGCGAATTTTTCGAAATGGCTGATATATGCTTTTTTACATTACCAATCCCCGCCATATCTCCACCATTTTGAAAATTTTCCAAAAACTGAATGCGAAAAAATACTATATTATTATAGAACCTGCTCACAAAATTCACGAGAATCGATTGATAAATGCGACCTGTAGAGGAGAACAACCGGAAATCCGCCGGACATACGAAAGCTATTTTGCCCAAGCTGAAACGGAGACGCTTCGATCGCTCTGCTCTTTCCAATTAGTAAGATAAACAGCTCTAGAATGAGAAGTCCTGCGTATCCTCCCGCATTGATCAAGTTAAGAAGAAGCATGTGCCTTATATTTCCTGATCTATAGCCCTATCGAATCCTCTTCTCGAGATGGCTGTAATTTAGCGAATCTGGCAGTAGAATCATTAACTTTCGCGAGTGCCTCTTTGGACTCATGGGAATAAACGATTTTGATTTTGATCTTTGATGGAATTATCAGTGTCCAATAAGGGATTTAGATAAATAATTGAAATCTTTGTTAAAACTTTTTAATACGCTTTTGCTATACAAGTAATTTTATCCCAGGTCCCGCAGCTTCAGAATTTTCCTAAGGAACATTGGTGTTTTTGGTTTTAGGTGTGATAGTGTGTAGTGTATGTAAATATTTCCAGCGCTCACGACACAAGACTTTGACCTTATTGTGGGGTTGTGAATGTTAATGTTTTTATTTTTGATGAAAATGGAACTTTAAATAAACGATACCTTTTACGTTGTTTTAATTGCAAATATAATCTATCTATCTATCTTCTATCTATATAAAAATCAATTCTACTTTTCGTTGTTATTTTATAACTCAAGAACGGGCTCACCTATCCAAACTAGGACTGCTCTTGATTTGTTAGATTCATATTTATCGGGTAGTGGTGAAGCGTCTTTGCCTTTTATAATATAAAAAATAAATGTAAATCATACATCTGTGAATAAATACTTCACGTTATATACCTAACATTCATATTGGCAAGAATCTTTGGATATCTGAATGCATTTATAGTGTGTTGGGCTCTCTGCTGACCACTGTTAGAGATCGTTCAAGGACGACCCTAGAGATGGCGCTAGTTGTATCGAGTGACATTTTTTGCACTCGCGACTAACTTCACAGACTTAAAAAGGAAGAACTTCAGTCGTGTGTGTCACCTGATCGTGTGTGGTCGACAAACCCTCCGCTATTGAATTTTGTGACGTAGAAAACTAATTAAATAATTATCATCTAATTAACCAGGACTTAAAATAAAAACTTCATCGTGTTTATTGTGATCGACCGCGTGAACTGTTAGGTGAATGAGTGTTCCGTGCCTCGTACCCTCTCGGATTACCACGGATTCAAACTCGCCGGCCGGCGCGACGTGGAGTTGTGTGTGTGCGCTTAGGCATACATACAGTTTGCTGTAGTTCCTTTCTTGGGGAGCTCCGGAGGCGGTTTCGAAGCAGTCTAAGGTACGTGGGCTTAAATAAACACTGTAAATTGATTCGTGTATCCCTACTGATTTTTGCCAATATTTTAATCCAAAATAATTTACCGCTATCATTAAAAATATTAATACGTAAATGGTGGACTATTTACACGCCAGCGATTTTACTCGCGCCACCATAATTTTGGTCCTTTTCGAGCCGGATAGTCCAGTTTTAATTACCTTTTGCTTTGAGTTATTAACCATAAACATTTCATACATAAGTTCGCCCGCCCGTTGCTAAGTGCAATTCACTCCGCTTATAACTACCTATAGTATAAACCGCCCGCTAACTTACCTACTTGTTCCCGCCCGCATTTGTTGTTTGTAAACAAACATTTAGTAGTTTATTCGTGCATAAATTATTAGCATAACGATAACCGAACATGTCGAAACCAAGTTCAGATACGATGTTGATCATTTTAGGAGGAAAGAAAGAGTTGTTATTTAAACGTATGAATCATTTGTTTAATATGTCTAAAAACATCACTTCTTTCGAGAGTTCAAGGTCGAATGAAAACTTTATGTCTGAAACAGAAACTATGGATGACCTTCATAATAATTTTGAATCTATTGTAGATCAAATTAATGAGATTACCTTAATGTCAAACCCTTCCGCGAGTCCCGATTTTGGTTGTTTGGAGTCATTTGACGAATTGTTTACAAGAGTGAAACGTGTTAGAAATAAGATAAATAACCACGCCAATGTATCACCGCTGCGTAGTGATAGTGCTTCTGTGTTTAAATTGGAGCCGCTTCATATTAAGGAATTCGATGGTAAAATACAGAATTGGCCAGCGTTTTATGAATCTTTTAAAGCAAATATTCACGATAATACGCATCTAAGTAATTCGCAACGCATTCAATACTTGGTAAGTAAATTGAGTCATTCCGCAAATTCCGTTATTTCGGGTATTGTACCCACGGGTGAGACATACAGCATAATTTGGGATAGCTTAGTCAAGAAATACCAGGATAAGCGACTTTTAGGAACACATTATCTCAACAATGTGTTAGATTTAAAAGGGTGTACTCACACTGCCGCTAGTCTCGATTCATTTATCGATCATTTTTCGGCATCGATTTCTGCTCTCAAACAGCTGCATGTTTCGGATTTGACGGATTTTATTCTCGTGCACTGCGCACTTAGAAAATTAGACACTCAAACCGCACAATGTTTTGAACTTTCTGTTAGAGATGTTGAAATACCTACAACAAAACAGCTGATCAGTTTCGTTCAAGATCAGGCTAAGATCTTAGGACGTTCGAACCCGACCATGTACATGAACTCAAACCCGCGTAATTCAAATGACACATATAAACCGCCCGCTTCTACGTCACGGAACACACGCTCAAACACATATAAATCCTTTGTTGCGAGCGAGGTACCAATGGTTGCTACCGGAACCTCTGCTTCGCACTCATACCCGCCCGCCATATCTCATTGCGCATTTTGTAATGAATCCGCTCACACACATTTATATAAACCGCCCGCTTCTACGCCACGGAACACACGCTCAAACACACATAAATCCTTTGTTGCGAGCGAGGTACCAATGGTTGCTACCGGAACCTCTGCTTTGCACTCATACCCGCCCGCCATATCTCATTGCGCATTTTGTAATGAAACCGCTCACACACATTTATATACTTGTGCTAAATTCAAAAATACACACGATCCTAAATCTCGTTATGATTTTATTAAATCCAAAAGTGGATGTGTAAACTGTCTCAGTATGACGCATAATTTATCGACCTGTAATTCGTCATCTGTCTGCGAGTTATGTAGAAAACGACACCATACGCTTTTACATTTTGTGAAATAAAATAATAATACGCATGTACAAACGCATTCACACTCACAACCCCACACTAAGTTCGAAGACTTGTATCGTGGGGGCCGGAAACATTCACATCACACACACAATGTACACACTGCTTATGCGAATTTCCCCGTGCTGTCGCCGACAACGCCGCCGCCGCCGGTGCCGCCGCCGGTGCCGCCGCCGCCGACTGATTGCGCGACCACACCCGCTTTAAATCTACCGCTTACGTCACATAATGCCGCTGTGCTTCTATCCGCCGAAACAAAACCGAAGTCGACTGTTTTATTATCAACCGCTCAGGTGTACGCGCGTTCTAAAGGTAGTACAGGTCCGAAAACTATCATCAGATGTTTAATTGATAATGGTAGCATGAACAATTTAGTAACGACTGAATGTTGCCGCGCTTTAAACTTGCCGATAATACCTTTGTGTAATTCTTTTGTCAAAGGTGTTGGCTCAACTTCGCGTCCAATTGTTGGATACGTGTATTTGGATATTGAATCCCGCATATACCCGCAACAGAAATACACCATACACGCTCTTGTCGTGGAGTGTATTACAGATCAATTGCCGTCGCAATTTATTGAATGGAATCGTAACATAGATTACCACGACCTCCCGCTCGCAGATTTGAATTGGAATATTCCAGGAGACATTCAGGCAATTATAGGTGCCCAACTCTTTCCGTACATTTATTTGGGGAAGCGGGTTGACTTTGGTCTGCGACTTCCACCTGCACTTCTAACCACTTTTGGTTACGTTCTGATGGGAGATTATCCACGTAATGACACCATACCTACCGCTTCTTTCACCGCGCTCGCGCTGAACGATCTATTACAGAAGTTTTGGGAACTCGAAGAAGTACCTACGATGCGTTTGTTGTCACCCGAAGAGACGGAGTGCGAAAATATTTTCACGTCATCAGTGACGCGTGATGATGTCGGTCGCTACACGGTATCGCTGCCATTCAGCAAGGATCCATCTGAACTCGGCAATTCACATGCTGTTGCTCTTCGCCGATTTATGGCACTAGAGAGAAAATTTCGCCAGTCACCCGATTTGAGGGAAAATTACAACCAGGTCATTCAAGAATATATCGATAATGGTTATCTTAGCTCTGTCGATGAAACCGAAATTTCTGGTGGAGGCTACTACATACCTCACCATGCGGTCGTGCGACCTGATAAGCCGATGCCGCGCATAGTGTTAGATGCAAGTTCGAAAACTCACACAGGTTTGTCTTTAAATGACGTGTTGCATATAGGACCTAATTTGCAAGCTGATCTGTTTTTATTGCTTTTGCAATTCCGCTTGTTTCCTGTCGCGATGAACGCTGACATAAAACAAATGTACTTACGCATAGGTGTACCCGTGGACCAGCGTAAATACTTACGCATCTTGTTTCGTTTCAACGAGAACGAACAAGTGCGTACTTTCGCCTTCAAACGCTTACCGTTTGGACTCAAGTCGAGCCCTTATATAGCTATGCGCACTGTGCGACAGCTGGCTTCCGACATGAGTCCACACTATCCTGACGCTGCAAAAATTGCAGAATCCAGTCTCTATATGGATGATCTGGTATATTCTGCACATAATGAACAAACCGCTATGCAGCTGTCACAAGACCTAATAAACATGTTCAGATCGGGTGATTTTGATCTGGTGAAATGGTCTAGCAACTCACCAGCTCTCTTAAGTAGTCTTCCTGATTCGCACCGCAAATCCCTCGATTTTGACGAAGGCAATATTTCCGCGAAGATCTTAGGTCTTTCCTGGGAATCTTCTGAAGATAACTTTTTCTTCACTTCCGCTGTAATAACCGACAAATGCACTAAGAGGAATATACTCTCCGTAGTTGCACGATTATTCGATGTTCTGGGTTTGGTCGCTCCAGTCATTCTCTATGCCAAATTGCTCATTAAAGAGTTGTGGTTGAGCAACAATGGCTGGGACGATCCCGCTCCGGAAAATATTGTTGTCCGCTTTTCCGCCCTTGTGCAAGAATTTCCCTTGCTTGATACCTTACGGATTCCGCGCCATGTAGGTGTAAATATTGACTGCATTGTGAATCTCGTTAGCTTTTGTGATGCTAGTTTAAATGGCATGGGTTGTGTGATCTTTTTACACTGTACCTACCCTGCTGGCATCATAGTTCGCTTACTTTGCGCAAAGTCATAGGTCTCACCGACTAAAGTCACGACTCTTGCACGTCTTGAGTTATGTGCTGCTGTGCTTATGTCTAAGTTAGTGAAGGTTGTCAATGACTCTTACGCTGCACGCGTTCCTATTGCAGGAGTGTATGCATTCTCCGATTCGCCTTACGCCTTAAAACGCTTTATTTCCCGCCGCGGACCAGTATCCTGTCTTTACTCTGATAATTCCACCACTTTCGTTGGTGCTAAAGCTCAATTGGATGAGCTATATACTTTTTTATTGAACTCTAATTTCAATTCGTCACTCTCAGAGGAGTTGATGACCCGACGCATTGACTGGAAAATGATTCCTCCTAGAGCTCCTCATTTTGGAGCAATGTGGGAATCGAACATTAAGAGTTTGAAAACTCATATGTACAGGGTGATAGGTAGTCAGCTTCTAACATATGAGGAATTACAAACCGTATTGACGCAAATAGAGTGTATTCTTAATTCGCGCCCTCTGAATGTCGTATCTTCTGATCCACATCCAGAGGTGATAACTCCCGCCCATTTTTTAATGTCGTCTCCCCTGCAATACTTACCCACTGCCGATCTTTCTGATCAGCGCATCAGTCTTGTACAACGCAAAGAACTTTTGGACAGCATGGTCAATCCTTTTGGAAAAAATGGCGCTTAGAGTATTTGCATACGTTGCAAGTAAGGCAAAAGTGGGCTACTCCGGATAAACCGGTTGAAATCGGGACTGTAGTACTCGTTGGGCAGGATAATTTAGCTCCTCTAAACTGGCCTTTAGGGGTTATTACCGAAGTTTATAAAGGCACCGACGGTATTGTTCGTGTTGCCACGGTCAAGACCAGTTCAGGTAGTTTTAAACGCCCTATCGTCAAACTATATCCCATTCCGACACAATAAATGTATATTCGTAAAATATTTATTGTTGTTCATTATTTATATATCTACGCGCGCTTATAAGTATTCCGCATTATTAGGATTAAGTTACAATTTCTTAATAAGTAACATTCACGCCTGATCAGACATAAAGTTCATTGATCTTTTAGATTATTTCATAATATAAACGAGTAGAATCTAATAACTCTTACTGTTTCTTTTGAAAGATCTTGCGCTCTTCCAAGGCGGGGTGCATGGTGAAGCGTCTTTGCCTTTTATAATATAAAAAATAAATGTAAATCATACATCTGTGAATAAATACTTCACGTTATATACCTAACATTCATATTGGCAAGAATCTTTGGATATCTGAATGCATTTATAGTGTGTTGGGCTCTCTGCTGACCACTGTTAGAGATCGTTCAAGGACGACCCTAGAGATGGCGCTAGTTGTATCGAGTGACATTTTTTGCACTCGCGACTAACTTCACAGACTTAAAAAGGAAGAACTTCAGTCGTGTGTGTCACCTGATCGTGTGTGGTCGACAAACCCTCCGCTATTGAATTTTGTGACGTAGAAAACTAATTAAATAATTATCATCTAATTAACCAGGACTTAAAATAAAAACTTCATCGTGTTTATTGTGATCGACCGCGTGAACTGTTAGGTGAATGAGTGTTCCGTGCCTCGTACCCTCTCGGATTACCACGGATTCAAACTCGCCGGCCGGCGCGACGTGGAGTTGTGTGTGTGCGCTTAGGCATACATACAGTTTGCTGTAGTTCCTTTCTTGGGGAGCTCCGGAGGCGGTTTCGAAGCAGTCTAAGGTACGTGGGCTTAAATAAACACTGTAAATTGATTCGTGTATCCCTACTGATTTTTGCCAATATTTTAATCCAAAATAATTTACCGCTATCATTAAAAATATTAATACGTAAATGGTGGACTATTTACACGCCAGCGATTTTACTCGCGCCACCATAATTTTGGTCCTTTTCGAGCCGGATAGTCCAGTTTTAATTACCTTTTGCTTTGAGTTATTAACCATAAACATTTCATACATAAGTTCGCCCGCCCGTTGCTAAGTGCAATTCACTCCGCTTATAACTACCTATAGTATAAACCGCCCGCTAACTTACCTACTTGTTCCCGCCCGCATTTGTTGTTTGTAAACAAACATTTAGTAGTTTATTCGTGCATAAATTATTAGCATAACGATAACCGAACATGTCGAAACCAAGTTCAGATACGATGTTGATCATTTTAGGAGGAAAGAAAGAGTTGTTATTTAAACGTATGAATCATTTGTTTAATATGTCTAAAAACATCACTTCTTTCGAGAGTTCAAGGTCGAATGAAAACTTTATGTCTGAAACAGAAACTATGGATGACCTTCATAATAATTTTGAATCTATTGTAGATCAAATTAATGAGATTACCTTAATGTCAAACCCTTCCGCGAGTCCCGATTTTGGTTGTTTGGAGTCATTTGACGAATTGTTTACAAGAGTGAAACGTGTTAGAAATAAGATAAATAACCACGCCAATGTATCACCGCTGCGTAGTGATAGTGCTTCTGTGTTTAAATTGGAGCCGCTTCATATTAAGGAATTCGATGGTAAAATACAGAATTGGCCAGCGTTTTATGAATCTTTTAAAGCAAATATTCACGATAATACGCATCTAAGTAATTCGCAACGCATTCAATACTTGGTAAGTAAATTGAGTCATTCCGCAAATTCCGTTATTTCGGGTATTGTACCCACGGGTGAGACATACAGCATAATTTGGGATAGCTTAGTCAAGAAATACCAGGATAAGCGACTTTTAGGAACACATTATCTCAACAATGTGTTAGATTTAAAAGGGTGTACTCACACTGCCGCTAGTCTCGATTCATTTATCGATCATTTTTCGGCATCGATTTCTGCTCTCAAACAGCTGCATGTTTCGGATTTGACGGATTTTATTCTCGTGCACTGCGCACTTAGAAAATTAGACACTCAAACCGCACAATGTTTTGAACTTTCTGTTAGAGATGTTGAAATACCTACAACAAAACAGCTGATCAGTTTCGTTCAAGATCAGGCTAAGATCTTAGGACGTTCGAACCCGACCATGTACATGAACTCAAACCCGCGTAATTCAAATGACACATATAAACCGCCCGCTTCTACGTCACGGAACACACGCTCAAACACATATAAATCCTTTGTTGCGAGCGAGGTACCAATGGTTGCTACCGGAACCTCTGCTTCGCACTCATACCCGCCCGCCATATCTCATTGCGCATTTTGTAATGAATCCGCTCACACACATTTATATAAACCGCCCGCTTCTACGCCACGGAACACACGCTCAAACACACATAAATCCTTTGTTGCGAGCGAGGTACCAATGGTTGCTACCGGAACCTCTGCTTTGCACTCATACCCGCCCGCCATATCTCATTGCGCATTTTGTAATGAAACCGCTCACACACATTTATATACTTGTGCTAAATTCAAAAATACACACGATCCTAAATCTCGTTATGATTTTATTAAATCCAAAAGTGGATGTGTAAACTGTCTCAGTATGACGCATAATTTATCGACCTGTAATTCGTCATCTGTCTGCGAGTTATGTAGAAAACGACACCATACGCTTTTACATTTTGTGAAATAAAATAATAATACGCATGTACAAACGCATTCACACTCACAACCCCACACTAAGTTCGAAGACTTGTATCGTGGGGGCCGGAAACATTCACATCACACACACAATGTACACACTGCTTATGCGAATTTCCCCGTGCTGTCGCCGACAACGCCGCCGCCGCCGGTGCCGCCGCCGGTGCCGCCGCCGCCGACTGATTGCGCGACCACACCCGCTTTAAATCTACCGCTTACGTCACATAATGCCGCTGTGCTTCTATCCGCCGAAACAAAACCGAAGTCGACTGTTTTATTATCAACCGCTCAGGTGTACGCGCGTTCTAAAGGTAGTACAGGTCCGAAAACTATCATCAGATGTTTAATTGATAATGGTAGCATGAACAATTTAGTAACGACTGAATGTTGCCGCGCTTTAAACTTGCCGATAATACCTTTGTGTAATTCTTTTGTCAAAGGTGTTGGCTCAACTTCGCGTCCAATTGTTGGATACGTGTATTTGGATATTGAATCCCGCATATACCCGCAACAGAAATACACCATACACGCTCTTGTCGTGGAGTGTATTACAGATCAATTGCCGTCGCAATTTATTGAATGGAATCGTAACATAGATTACCACGACCTCCCGCTCGCAGATTTGAATTGGAATATTCCAGGAGACATTCAGGCAATTATAGGTGCCCAACTCTTTCCGTACATTTATTTGGGGAAGCGGGTTGACTTTGGTCTGCGACTTCCACCTGCACTTCTAACCACTTTTGGTTACGTTCTGATGGGAGATTATCCACGTAATGACACCATACCTACCGCTTCTTTCACCGCGCTCGCGCTGAACGATCTATTACAGAAGTTTTGGGAACTCGAAGAAGTACCTACGATGCGTTTGTTGTCACCCGAAGAGACGGAGTGCGAAAATATTTTCACGTCATCAGTGACGCGTGATGATGTCGGTCGCTACACGGTATCGCTGCCATTCAGCAAGGATCCATCTGAACTCGGCAATTCACATGCTGTTGCTCTTCGCCGATTTATGGCACTAGAGAGAAAATTTCGCCAGTCACCCGATTTGAGGGAAAATTACAACCAGGTCATTCAAGAATATATCGATAATGGTTATCTTAGCTCTGTCGATGAAACCGAAATTTCTGGTGGAGGCTACTACATACCTCACCATGCGGTCGTGCGACCTGATAAGCCGATGCCGCGCATAGTGTTAGATGCAAGTTCGAAAACTCACACAGGTTTGTCTTTAAATGACGTGTTGCATATAGGACCTAATTTGCAAGCTGATCTGTTTTTATTGCTTTTGCAATTCCGCTTGTTTCCTGTCGCGATGAACGCTGACATAAAACAAATGTACTTACGCATAGGTGTACCCGTGGACCAGCGTAAATACTTACGCATCTTGTTTCGTTTCAACGAGAACGAACAAGTGCGTACTTTCGCCTTCAAACGCTTACCGTTTGGACTCAAGTCGAGCCCTTATATAGCTATGCGCACTGTGCGACAGCTGGCTTCCGACATGAGTCCACACTATCCTGACGCTGCAAAAATTGCAGAATCCAGTCTCTATATGGATGATCTGGTATATTCTGCACATAATGAACAAACCGCTATGCAGCTGTCACAAGACCTAATAAACATGTTCAGATCGGGTGATTTTGATCTGGTGAAATGGTCTAGCAACTCACCAGCTCTCTTAAGTAGTCTTCCTGATTCGCACCGCAAATCCCTCGATTTTGACGAAGGCAATATTTCCGCGAAGATCTTAGGTCTTTCCTGGGAATCTTCTGAAGATAACTTTTTCTTCACTTCCGCTGTAATAACCGACAAATGCACTAAGAGGAATATACTCTCCGTAGTTGCACGATTATTCGATGTTCTGGGTTTGGTCGCTCCAGTCATTCTCTATGCCAAATTGCTCATTAAAGAGTTGTGGTTGAGCAACAATGGCTGGGACGATCCCGCTCCGGAAAATATTGTTGTCCGCTTTTCCGCCCTTGTGCAAGAATTTCCCTTGCTTGATACCTTACGGATTCCGCGCCATGTAGGTGTAAATATTGACTGCATTGTGAATCTCGTTAGCTTTTGTGATGCTAGTTTAAATGGCATGGGTTGTGTGATCTTTTTACACTGTACCTACCCTGCTGGCATCATAGTTCGCTTACTTTGCGCAAAGTCATAGGTCTCACCGACTAAAGTCACGACTCTTGCACGTCTTGAGTTATGTGCTGCTGTGCTTATGTCTAAGTTAGTGAAGGTTGTCAATGACTCTTACGCTGCACGCGTTCCTATTGCAGGAGTGTATGCATTCTCCGATTCGCCTTACGCCTTAAAACGCTTTATTTCCCGCCGCGGACCAGTATCCTGTCTTTACTCTGATAATTCCACCACTTTCGTTGGTGCTAAAGCTCAATTGGATGAGCTATATACTTTTTTATTGAACTCTAATTTCAATTCGTCACTCTCAGAGGAGTTGATGACCCGACGCATTGACTGGAAAATGATTCCTCCTAGAGCTCCTCATTTTGGAGCAATGTGGGAATCGAACATTAAGAGTTTGAAAACTCATATGTACAGGGTGATAGGTAGTCAGCTTCTAACATATGAGGAATTACAAACCGTATTGACGCAAATAGAGTGTATTCTTAATTCGCGCCCTCTGAATGTCGTATCTTCTGATCCACATCCAGAGGTGATAACTCCCGCCCATTTTTTAATGTCGTCTCCCCTGCAATACTTACCCACTGCCGATCTTTCTGATCAGCGCATCAGTCTTGTACAACGCAAAGAACTTTTGGACAGCATGGTCAATCCTTTTGGAAAAAATGGCGCTTAGAGTATTTGCATACGTTGCAAGTAAGGCAAAAGTGGGCTACTCCGGATAAACCGGTTGAAATCGGGACTGTAGTACTCGTTGGGCAGGATAATTTAGCTCCTCTAAACTGGCCTTTAGGGGTTATTACCGAAGTTTATAAAGGCACCGACGGTATTGTTCGTGTTGCCACGGTCAAGACCAGTTCAGGTAGTTTTAAACGCCCTATCGTCAAACTATATCCCATTCCGACACAATAAATGTATATTCGTAAAATATTTATTGTTGTTCATTATTTATATATCTACGCGCGCTTATAAGTATTCCGCATTATTAGGATTAAGTTACAATTTCTTAATAAGTAACATTCACGCCTGATCAGACATAAAGTTCATTGATCTTTTAGATTATTTCATAATATAAACGAGTAGAATCTAATAACTCTTACTGTTTCTTTTGAAAGATCTTGCGCTCTTCCAAGGCGGGGTGCATGGTGAAGCGTCTTTGCCTTTTATAATATAAAAAATAAATGTAAATCATACATCTGTGAATAAATACTTCACGTTATATACCTAACATTCATATTGGCAAGAATCTTTGGATATCTGAATGCATTTATAGTGTGTTGGGCTCTCTGCTGACCACTGTTAGAGATCGTTCAAGGACGACCCTAGAGATGGCGCTAGTTGTATCGAGTGACATTTTTTGCACTCGCGACTAACTTCACAGACTTAAAAAGGAAGAACTTCAGTCGTGTGTGTCACCTGATCGTGTGTGGTCGACAAACCCTCCGCTATTGAATTTTGTGACGTAGAAAACTAATTAAATAATTATCATCTAATTAACCAGGACTTAAAATAAAAACTTCATCGTGTTTATTGTGATCGACCGCGTGAACTGTTAGGTGAATGAGTGTTCCGTGCCTCGTACCCTCTCGGATTACCACGGATTCAAACTCGCCGGCCGGCGCGACGTGGAGTTGTGTGTGTGCGCTTAGGCATACATACAGTTTGCTGTAGTTCCTTTCTTGGGGAGCTCCGGAGGCGGTTTCGAAGCAGTCTAAGGTACGTGGGCTTAAATAAACACTGTAAATTGATTCGTGTATCCCTACTGATTTTTGCCAATATTTTAATCCAAAATAATTTACCGCTATCATTAAAAATATTAATACATAAATGGTGGGCTATTTACACGCCAGCGATTTTACTCGCGCCACCAGGTAGGCAACAAAAAGTAGGCGTTAATGGTGTGACATCTGACGGGTCTACAGTTAAAATTGGCGTGCCTCAAGGTTCAATATTGGGACCCTTCCTATTTTTAGTGTATATTAATGATTTACCTTATATGACAACTTCGCTAGCATTAGATATTGTCTTGTTTGCTGATGACACGTCACTTATTTTTAAAACAAATAGGAAAGACGTAGAATTAAATGAAGTAAATTATGAATTAGATCTAGTATCGAAATGGTTTGCTGCTAATAACTTATTGTTAAATGTTAGCAAAACCAAATGTATCAAGTTTTCCCTTCCTAATGTTCCTTTGGTAGATGCAAATGTTACACTTGAAAATAACAAATTAGATCTTGTAAAGAAAACTGTTTTCTTAGGTCTGACTATGGACTCAAAACTGCAGTGGGGTCCTCATATTGATGTGCTTGCAGGTCGCTTGAGTTCCACTGCTTTTGCGGTCCTTAAAATTAGACAGCTGACTGATGTAGCGACGGCAAGGCTGGTTTACTTTGCATATTTTCATAGTTTGATGAGTTACGGAATCTTGCTATGGGGATCTGCTGCCGATGTTGAAACTATTTTTATTCTACAAAAGAGAGCGGTTCGTGCAATATATGATATGGGTCCACGCGAATCGCTCAGGGAATTCTTTAAAGAAACAGGCATACTTACCATGCCTTCGCTTTACATCTTTGAAAATATAATGCATGTTCGCAAAAATATTAGTAAATATAAATTAAGAAGCGACGCACACAATCTTAATACTAGATATAAGCATAAAATTACAGTGCGCACATTTAGATTAAGCAAAACGAATAAATCTTTTATGGCAAATGGTGTTAGATTTTACAATAGAATTCCTAAAATCGTAACTGAATTACCACTGGGAAAGTTCAAATCTGTAATAAAACGGGCATTAATTAAGAAAGCCTACTATAAAACCACAGACTATATTAATGACAAGGATGCATGGAGGCAAACTGCACAGGCTCTTTCTAGCGACTACCATAATAACACCTAGGTTAAGAAACTTATGTATTAGAGATTAAGAATGTTTAAAAAAAAAAAAATGATTGAAAAAAATATGCGCCGCCGAGTTTCTTGCCAGGTTCTTCTCGAGATCGCTGTAATTTTGCGAATCTGGCAATAGATTCATTAACTTTCATGAGTGCCTCTTTGGGGCCCATGTGAATAAACGATTTTGATTTTGATTTTGAAACCAAATGTTTAGGCTTTGTTCGGACTACGTGATAAATGAGCGGTTCTTGATTTATCACACCCGGGCGAAGCCGGGGCGGATCGCTAGTAGATATATATATATATATATATATATATATATATATATATATATATATATATATATTCTTTAATTTTAATTAAATATATATAACTCAAAGGTGACTGACTGACTGACTGACATAGTGATCTATCAACGCACAGCCCAAACCACTGGACGGATCGGGCTGAAATTTGGCATGCAGGTAGATGTTATGACGTAGGCATCCGCTAAGAAAGGATTTTGATTAATTCTACCCCCAAGGGGATAAAATAGGGGATGAAAGTTTGTATGAAACTTTGTCAATTTTAAATTATTACTTCTTAACGCGAGCGAAGCCGCGGGCAAAAGCTAGTATATATATAAATATATATATTAATATATAATTGAGAGACAAGCACGTCGCTCATCTGATAGTAATCGTCACGCTTGCCCTTTACATTTCTGAGTTTTAAATTTATATAGGTCAAAATCCTGGGCAAGGCACTGCGCTCGTCACCCTGATATCCTACTAATATTATAAATCCCAAAGTTTGTGTGTAAGTGTGTAAGTATGTTTTTTCCCTCTTCACGCTTTAACGGCTGAACGGATTTGGATGAAATTTGGAATGTACATAGCTTATACCTAGGATTAACACATAGGCTACTTTTTAACTTGATAATAGCGGGCGAAGCCGCGGGGCACGGCTAGTATTAAATAAATCTCATAATTTCACTGGAAACATTGCCCTTCAATCCAAAATACAGTAATATCCGCACACTACTGCTTAGCGGTTGGACGTTTTTATATTGCTACTGATAGATAGATAACATTCTGAATGGCATGTATATCGAATTCTGACAGGTTTTACGAGATGATAAAGAAACCAGAGGGTCGGGAAACTTTAATGTCTACATGTTTAGACATTAAAGTTTCCCGACGCTCTGGTTTCTTTATCATCTCGTAAAACCTGTCAGAATTCGATATACATGCCATTCAGAATATTTAACTCGCATGCAGTCCGCATCAACTGGTTATTTTTATGATTGTACCATAAAACGGTTGATGTCTTAATTTTTTACATAATTACGAATGAGAAATGAAGGCAATATCTAAATGAAATCAAACGAGAATTTTACTATGACTTTTACTACCAATAAATAGTATGCTACTGTCAAGTTATATTAAGAACTCACTAGCTTACTATCGAGTAAGCTAGATTGGTCCAAATTGCAGTCTCGGTCCAAAATGTAAGCGATGGCTTACATTTTAGAGTGTGCTCAGGAATTTAATGATATAGATAATTCCTCCATGACCATCTAAGAACAAGATAAACTGTCAAATGTCATTTATGGTTGTACCAGTTATAACCCCAGTTCGATCGAAGCGTTTCGCTTCTACGTTTATCATCCGTACAGCGAAGTAGTGGAATTCATTGTCTGCGTCTTTGTTCCCCGAACGGTACAATCTGGGTGTCTTCAAGTCTAGAGTGAATAGCTTCTAGGCATGTTCCATCTTCGGCCGCATCGTCACTTTCCATCAGGTGAGAGAGTGGTCAAATGCTTTCCTATCCAGCATAAAAAAAAGCTGACCGTCATGAAAAATTTTATTTTATCTTCGTCAAAACTGGCAGGTGTTGTGATGGACTCAAAGTTTTTTGTGCGTTTTTTGTGTTGTTCAATAGCCCGTATCGTTGTAACAGCTTTAGACTTTTTTCTTATTACTAATTCCATTGGCTTTATAAGATTAAGTCGATTTTTTGAGATTTTTTAGTTTCATTGTCGGTCAACGATCTTCGCGGTTTCAAATCTATCGTTTTCTAACGATAAAAGTTTGTGTGTAAGTATGTATGTTTTCTCTTCTGAAAACGGCTAAACGGATAAGGTTGAACTTTGGATAGTACATAGCTTATACCTAGGATTCACACATAGACTACTTATTAACTTGATATACGTGGGAGAAGCCGCAAGGCACGGTTACTGATTAATATAAAGCGCAGGTATTCGAGAAATATGTATTTATATATACATATATATCTCATATATATATATATATATATATCATTATGTAGAGTTTTATATAACTGCAAAGTTTTGGTAGTGTGCGCATTGTTTGATAGCTGAAATGTAAAATCCTTTGTTTCCAGAATGCACAAATCAGAGCAGGCTTGGAATAACATCAAAACCATTCATGATATAATAATGTTTCGTTTGGTTTCAGTTAACCCGTTTCAAATTCCGAAATAGGTTACCCACAGACCACACTAAACAATTTCATAACATAATTTACATTTAGTAGTAAATTAGATTGAATTATTTATTTAATACTTTATTGCCCAGTACAAAGTGTACAAAAGGAGGACTTAAGGCTAAATGCATTCTCTACCAGTCATCCAGCGGTGGAAAATGAAATGACATGAGGCGTGCATCAATCAGGGATAAAGAAAATATATGTAAATATAATTTATATCGAATTGTAATGTACATAAATATAAAAAACTTAAGATTATACATACTAATAAAAATATAAAACATAAATATATATATAAACTAGCTGCGCCCCGCGGTTTCACCCGCGTTGATAATGATGAAAAGTGATGATGATGATGATGATGAAAAATAGATGTTGGCCGATTCTCATAGATACCGGATAAGCACAAAAAATTTCATCAAAATCGGTCAAGCCGTTTCGGAGGAGTATGGCAACGAAAACTGTGACACGAGAATTTTATATATTAGATATATACTATTAACTGTGCTCAGAGAAGTTTGTTCATTATATATTATTTATAAATAATATAATATAAACCCTTTTAGTAAAAAAAATATTCTGGCGAAAAAACAATAAATTTGCATTTTAATATGTTACACGCCTGTTCTGTTTATTTAGGAGACAATTTAGTATATTCATGGGTTTTTTCTACGTTCCTATGTTAAATGTTGATGGATTCTAAAATATAGTCTCTTAAAATGACCCCTTTATTGTAATTCCAAAAGACATATTTTCTTAAAAAATCGTACTTTAACTGGGCTTACTAGTAGACGAGATATAGTTTTAAACTTTCGTCGTTCGCTAATTTAATTCCTAAGAATAGGGATGTTAAAAAATTATCGATTTTTATTTAAATCGATTATTATTTTCTTATAATCGATTTTTTATTATTGATTTTTATAGTTTTATTAATTTTTAGTTAATCGATAATATAAATATTTATAGATTATATTTGGTTTCCTAATTCCTTACCTTGAAATTTTATAGGAATATTGCCTTTGATTTTTAGTATTGAATTGGTTATTTTTTTATTCATATAATTTTATTTGATTTTTGATAAATGCTAAATAGTTAATTTGAATCTCTTAGGTTTATTATTGGAATATGGAAGCATGTAATTATAAATAATACAAAAAAAAAATCGATATTTCGCAGAAATCGATTATTTTTATTAAAATCGATTAATTTTTAATAAAGAAAAATCAATTATTAATTAATCGATTCTTTTACATAAATCTCACATCCCTACCTAAGAAGCGTGAGCTCGGTGACCCTCAACGCAAACAACATTTGCTATAAGTTTGCCGGTACTATCTCAGTCGTCTTTGGACTCCTTACAAAGTTACCAGTTGTTCTGTCGTACCGAACAAGTTTGTGTAGTTCAGTAACCGTTTGTGGCCGTCCGCCTCTATTCTAGCTGCCATACAGCTGGCGATGTCTATCATCATTAGTTTTAACTAACTAGAATATGTTCCGACTATATAAAATATAAAATCTTAATATTTTTAACGACTTGCAAAAGAAAGTTCTCAAATCGTAGTGAATATGAATTTTTTTATGTGCAAATATTCAAGATTAATCAAAATACAGATTTAGCTAAAATACTTACCTATTACAAAAAGTCATTGGTCGTCAGTGTGCCCAAAATGCTGGCTGCGTTACCTCGTTGCACAGCGAGACTTAATTGCTGTGCAAAATACAAACCGGCATTTTGGTCACGTGTCGACTCTTTCAGTCTCCCAGCCAAATCTTTATAAATCTCAAGTGTACCTGGTCCCCATGGAATATAATATTGTTTTATTGCGTTAATGGAGAAATAAATACAGGAACAACAGTTTACCCATTTTCGGGTGTAAGCCGGACATCCGGAGTACATACGAGAGAGATATAAGAAAGCATTTTTGCCCAAGCTAAAGCGGAGACGCTACGCGCTCGCTCAATCAGTTAGCTTGACGACAGGCTTTTCTGATAGAACCGATAACGATTGACAGTGGCCTTGTTAGAAGGTAATAATTAAACGCAAGCAAAGCTTAAAAAAACCGACTTCACCGCTTTATATTCGGAACCTTGATCAGATTTTAGGTATTAAACATGCATTATTGACAATAACTCAATAACTAGTGATCAGATCTTGACCAAATTTAAATGGGACAACATGGAAAGCACCAGCTTTCAAATTAAATAATAATCATCAAAATCGGCGCACAAAGGAAGAAGTTATGAGGTAACTTATGAAGTCGGTTAAAAACGAGAACATCGTCTATGTAGTCCACAGAATACGCATTATTGAAGATAGCTCAAAAACTACTAGTCAAATCTTGACCAATTGGAAAGCAATATAAATCAAACAAAAAATTTTTTTTCAAAATCGGTTCACGTGGAAGGAAGCTATGAAGTTAACACATATAAAAAAAAATACAGTCGACTTGATTAACTCTTCCTTTTTTGGGAAGTTGGTAAAAACGTTGATTCTTTGATCATGTTTTATTTAGAGATTCCTGTAAGGATACGATGCAAGAAGACAGCCTCATACTAAAAATTGGATTGGCACTAAAATTTTAACAACATCTACAAAACATTTAAGCACCAAAGAAAAGAATGATCGTTACTCGAGAAAAAATATGGCAGGATGCAGGCAAAAGGTCCCTCAATAAATCTTACATTGATTTTCTGCCGGTTTGGGGTACTGTTTAAAACTCTGCAAGTAGAATACGACTCCGTTTTAAAAAAATATTTGTAAGCAAAATACTAATTTGGTAGGTCACCAATGTCACTGTTTTTAGACCTATTTTGTCCCGGGGTCTATCTCAAAAACAACTACAAATAGTAATAACTACATATAATATCCGTTATATCTCCTCATCAAACAACAAATACAGAAATAAACAGTCATTATTGAGAAAAAAAAGGAATAACCTATTAACCTAAAAAGTTTTTCTCCATTAGGTAAAATGTAAGCGAGAAATCTCTGTTCGGGGAGAACGACTAGTTTACTATATACTAATTACTTCTTCATTATTATTATAGCTATTTCTTTTTTTCGAAGATAACCAACACAGAACTATTGCAATTAAATATTTTGCCAGAGATACCATTTTTGTATTATGCAACACATGGAAGAACAATTCCCTTAAAAACAACCCTTTGAACCTTCACTAGGAACGGGTTACGGGTATACAGTATAAACTCAAAATAACACTCGACAATGTTTCCAAATGTGTCTGGGCTCGGTATCACGGCCGTTGGCGAGTAGTATGTACTTGTAACCAACGAGATTCTACCAATAGAGACGGCATACCGTTAAATAAGACTTACTTACGGTCGCTGGCCTATCTTTACTAACGACTTTATAAAAAAGGAGGAGGTACTCAAGTCGACTGTATTATTTTATTTGTGTTACCTCATAACTTCGTTCCATGAGAACCGATTTTGAAAAAATTTCGTGTGCTACTCTTTGTTTGTGAAAATAAGACATTAAATGACTACCTTGTATATAGTTATTAGTTCTCACGAAAACTTGAGAGAATTAACAACCAACTTCATGGTGTCGCTTGTATGTATCGGTGTGCGCGCGCATCGTAAAAGCTCACTCTAATTATTTTTCCAAATGCTCCAAAAGAAGTATAACTTCAAAAACGGTGTGTCCTCATTTTGTAAGTTGTGTCTGTTTTTTTATTATTTCATGACCATGGATGCATAGTCCTTCAGTCGATATATTAATCAACAATTAGCAAATTCTGTATTTCATAATAGAAGTTCTAGTCAAAAGTCAAAGTCAAGTCATGCCTTAGTAAAGTGGTAGAAACTTTACAAGAACTTCTATTGGAGTTTTGGGGCGAAGGCGAAAATCACGTCTTTCAACTTTGTATGATTTGCCTACACTTATGTACGTTTACTAAGTATTAACGGTAAAGAATTCACCATTACACATTAACACTCGAAGAATCACAAGTTTTGGAAAACAACTTCGTCATTTTTTCACTTTCACGGCAAAACTCAGTTGTGACTACGCGTGGTGGGGTTGCCAGTAGAAGTTGAATCCTGACAGCTAGTAGCGCTACTTATATGACTATGCCGTGCCGTCTCCATTGGTAGAATCCCATTGGTTGTAGGTACTATTATATATTCTATGCCGTATGGTCGCGCTTGCCATTACACGGAATACGACATTTGTATTCAACGGTCACCATCACCGCGAGGAGAATGCTGTTGACGGTTTTTAATGACTGTATTATGTATAAGTATGGGATGTACTAGGAAGCTGGGTAAGATAGTTATGTTTGAAATGAAAGTGAGTTGAAAGTTGAATCGTTCCTGCCGCGTACATGCATGATGTTGTAATTACCTTTTTAGGAAGTTTTACATACTTAACTCATTTTCAACCGATTTCAAAACAGAAGGTTCTTAATTCGACGGTATGTTTTTTTTTGTATGTATGTAACGCGATATCTCCGCCAATTATGAATCGATTTTGATGTTTTTTTTGTTTCATAGATTATACTTCAGATGTGGTCTCATATAAATTTTATCGAAATCGATCAAGCCAAACCCAAAACATAAGCGGTAAAGTCGGTTTTTTAAGCTTTGCTTGCGTTTCAATTATTCGTTAATATGTTATACTATAGGATTATAAGAACATTATTACAGCTATAAAAAACTACTGATTAGATCTTGACCAAATGTAAATCGGACCAATGAGAAAGCACCAGGCGTTAGAACATAAAATCGGTTCACGTGGAAAGAAGATATGAGGTATCACACATAAAAAGAAAATAAATAACCGTCGAATTTAGTACCTCCTCCTTTTGTTGTGAAGTCGGTAGAAAACTATGTAAGTCTGGGAACAAGCCAATTAAAGTAATGTATGCCCATACTGTAAATATTATTCTATTTATTCACCTCTCTATCCCAGTGTTCTAAGCTGACCGATTTACATTGTAATTGTATAATTAACATTGAGAGTGTATTTGTTCCAAAAGTCCTTTTAATATAAGAAAAGGTCAACGCGAGGAAAACTCTTCTGAAAGGAATCCCTAAGCCGCAGGAATTTGAGTTTATACCTTTAAATACAGAGTTGGTAAATAAATAATTTTCATCATACTTAAGTACGACTTACATGTAAAATTAACTGATTTTTGGAAGGGGGAAGGAGGTGAAGAATCCTCTAAATCGCCATCTCTACACGTACAGTTTTAATTTACAATATATTACTTTTTAACCGAATTTAAAAAAATGAGAAGGTTCTCAATTCGACTGTTATTTTTATATGTGTTACCTCATAGCTTATTTCTAGGTGAACCGATTTTGATGATTCTTTTTTTATTCTTGACCTGCTTCCTATGTGGTCACCTTTAGATTTGATCAAGGTCTGATTCAGTAGCATTTGAATTATCCTCAATAATGCACATTTAATTCATTTAATCTGATCAAGGATTCTGAAAATAAAGCGGTGAAGTCGGTTTTTTTCAAGTTTTGCTGGCGTTTACTATTAAAAGTAAGTTAAAGCTCGCAAAGTTAGACTATCTATCACATTACTATTTATCATCCGTACTGCTTAGGAGTGGAACTCATAGCCCTCGTCTTTGTTCCCCGAACGATATAATCTGGGAAACTTCAAGTCAAGAGTCAATAGGTACCTTCTAGGCAAGCGTGCTACATCTTCGGCCGCATCATCACTTTCAATCAGGTGATATAGTGGTCAAATGCTTGCCTATCAGGCATAAAAAAACATACAGGTAATCAATACACAGTGTTGTTTCTATGACAAAAACTTCAATGGACTTACTAGCTAAATACATCGACAAAGATTAATTAGACAGTAAAACTACCGGAGTACATAACAGAAAGAATATGGGACCCTAAAAAATCTTTAAAAAAAATTATACCTCCAGCTGGCGCCATTGTTCAAAGCAGGTGCTTCTTTCCCAAATATACTTACGAGTAAGTGTATTCTGTTTACTTAAGTTTTTCATCCTGGTTGTCAAAAGCAAGTGTAGAATTAGTATTAAATATCTTTGGTTCCTTATTGATGTATAAATATCAATCTCCTAGACAGTCCAATGAATAATTAAAACGCAAGCAATTAAACGCAAGCAAAGCTTAAATAATCGACTTCACCGCTTTATCTTCAGAACCTTGATCAGATTTAATGTATTAAACACGTATTATCGATGATAACTCAGAAACAAGAAATCAGACCTTGATCAACTTTCAATGGGACCACAAGAAAAGCACCAGCTTTCAAATAAAAAAATATCACCAAAATCGGTTCACAACAAAAGAAGTTATGAGGTAATTTTTGAAGTCAGTTAAAAACGAGAACGTCGTCAAAGTAGGCCACAGAATACGCATTATTGACGATATCTCAAGAACTACTGATCAGATCTTGATCAAATTTATATGGGACCAATTGGAAAGCAACATCGTTCAAACTAAAAAAAAATTTCGAAATCAGTTCACGTGGAAAGAAGTTATTAGGTAACACACATAAAAAAAATACACTCGACTTGAGTACCTCCTCCTTTTTCGGGAAGTCGGTAAAAAACCGACTTCACCGTTTATATTTTGGATCTGGCTTGACCGTTTCCTATAAAAAAAAATTACAGTCGACTTGAGTACCTCCTCTTTTTTTGGGAAGTCGGTAAAAAATATATGGGACCACCTCTGAAGTATAATCTACCAAACAAAAAAAACATCAAAATCGATTAATAATAAGGGGAGAAATCGCGCAACATACATACAAAAAAAACCTACAGTTGAATTGAGAACCTCCTTGTTTGAAGTCGGTTGAAAAGAACATCGTTTAAAAACAATAGAATTAAAATTATGTCATTGAATAATAATATATTACAACACAATTCGGAGAAATAATACAAAAAAAAAAACTATTCCCGAAGGTAATTAGACAATTTTAAAGGCATTGAAATTAAGTCCCTAGAAAGATTAAAACTTTTTAAAGAACCGAATACCTCAAACAATCCACCTCTTGGTAATCCAGGCGTCAATCACTTGGGAATCCAGTGTTTAATTCAATCAACTTAAAATTGGAGCGCTTTCTGTTCAACCCTTATAATTTTAATCCAATTAGTGGTTCATTCAGGTATCTGCAGATAATTCGGTAGAGCTATTAGGAGCTTCTGATAGCTAAGTAGTACTTGACACAGTAAGCAATGAATGAAGTGAATTTATAACCAAGCATATATAAAAAATGCATTTACACTCACAGCCCCACACTCAGTTCAAATACTTGTATCGCGGGTGCCGGAAACATTCACATCACGCACACATTACACCCAGAACCAGAAGCACAAATATCGCTTGGGAAGGAATTTGTGCTCCTGCCGAGAATCGAACCCAGGACCCACTGCGCAGAGGGCGGACTCCTGTCCACTGCGCCGAATGAGTCGTCAAATGCTAAGACATGTATATAGATAGATAGTCAGATATATCCTTTATTGAACACCTTAAAATAACAAAGAACACAAATAGGAATGCCAGTAAATAATTTTATAAGTGTAACAATAGGCGGTCTTATCGCTGAGAGCGATCTCTTCCAGACAACCTTTGGATGGAGGAGTAACGCAATGTAATAGGACGTCGTTCTACGTTCATAAAAGATCAGATATGTAAAGTATATAATAAGAGTGACCTATAAGCTCGATGTCTTGTAGGTAACTTAGGTCTTTGCTGTACATAGTTTTAGTTTAGTTTTAGGAAATACTATAGGCAATTGACCCGTAGATATCTTCGATGCTGTTAAAAAATTAAAATATTGTCACATCACTTAAAGGTTGTGAGTGTGTGTGATGTTTGGTACTCCACGCTGGATGGAAATGAACGAAAGTTGAATGAATAAAGTTTGTGTGAGTGTGAATGTTTATTACCACATATCTCCGTAACGAATAAACGGATTTTGATGAAATTTTGATTGTAGATAGTTTAGGTTCCGGAATAACACATAAATAACTTTTTACCATTAATAACACGGGCGAAGCCGCGCGGCATGGCTAGTCGATACAATACAACGTAGTTCTGGTATATGAGGCGTATACGTATATAATTGCGGTACTTGAAAATCTGACAATTACACAGAGCATTGAAGAGGCAGATCAATATATAGTATGTACGTCAATGTGAGCACCTTTTTTAACCACAGCCAATTTCCCTCCTTAAACTTATGCACATAAAGGTGTATATTGCGTAAATTATATCGTGGCGGTCACGCGAGGTCGTGCATGGCCATCTGTGATTTTTTAAGGTTTTTTTTTTCAAATTTAGTTTATTAAAAAAAAAATAGCAAGCTGAAGAAATCATTTGTCTAGTAAATATGTGAAATAACTTTCACAGCGTTTTCATATAAAATGGCGAAACAAAATGGTTACAAAAATACAAAATGATGTTATTTGCATGAGATTTGATATTTTTTTCCTCTATAATTTTCTATATTTTTATTTTAGAATATTCTAAGAAGAAGGCATCATTCATCATATCACAGAGATTCCGACGAATATTTTTATTTATCTGGTTTTATTATGAACGCCGAGTAAAACAGTTACAAATTCACGCGCTTTAGGAGACATTTTGGTATCACCCCCACTGCCTCATAGCTGCTACACACTGGGGACACATTTGATTCGAACGGATGGCGCGATGCGACCGCGCCCGTTCGCCGTTCGTTCGAAACAAATGCGAATTAAGATAATTAAACGCAAGCAAAGCTTAAAAAAAACCGACTTCACCGCTTTATATTCGCCTACATCATCGCTTTCCATCAGGTGAGATTGTAGTCAAATGCTATAAAGGATAAAAAAAAACTTTGATCAGATTAGATGTACTAAACACGCATTATTGACGATATTTCAAGAACTACTGATCAGATCTTGATCAAATTTATATGGGACAAATTGCAAAGCAACATCTTACAAACAAAAAAAAAATTCAAAATCGGTTCACATGGAACAAATTTATGAGGTAGTAGTAGCACACATAAAAAAAAAATACAGCCGACTTAAATAGCTACTCCTTTTTTGTGAAGTCGGTACAAAAACAAGTGTTTTCTTCATGATGGGTGAACAAACTGCATCGAAACAAAAGTCAAGGCAAGAACACATCTCACGGCATGACATAACTCGAGTCACAATAGCTGTAGGACCGGTGCGTCTCGGTTCGATGCCTGGGAACGGAACCCTGTACTCGCTTAATTATAGCTTCGGTTTTATCGCTGATTATCAAGTTTATATAGAACCAGATTGCAGCTCCGCCTGCTACGTCGGGACAATTTTTACTGCGGCAAAGGGTAATGTGTTTATCAGGCTATGTATGTATGTTTGTTCCTTTGTGGCGTTCTAGGGACCAAACGCGTGGGATATTTTTGATGATTTTTACTTTAATCAATTTGTCTTAATCTTGAGTTTCACTACAGACTTGATAGTAAACTAAATTTAATGTGGCGACAACTCGAGTAAATAATGCGAAAAATAAAAAAAACCGGTTATTAATATTGAAATTTAAATATTGTAATAGAAAATCATTATGAGGTGCTTTTAAAATTTTTAACATTATTACCGTATTTCGTAAAGTTTTAAAGTTGGTTAGCCACCCTTCTCACTCCATTTTCAACTGACTTCAGAAAAGGAGGTTCTTAACTGCATGCTTTTTTTTTGTTTGAATGTTACGCGATATCTCCGCCAATTATGAATCGATTTTGATGTTTTTTCTTTGTTTGGTAGAGTATACTTCAGAGGTGGTCCCATATACATTTTTCGAAATCGGTCAAGCCAAACCCGAAATATAAGCGATGAAGTCGGTTTTTTAAGCTTTGCTTTCGTTTCAATTATTACTTTGAGTATTAGATTTGATTCCCGGTGGGAATCTAAGTTTTCTCCCAATTTGTGTTTCTGGGTGTAATTGTATATATTAAAATGTGAGTGTTTCCAATATCCACGCACGATAAAACTTAGTGTGTAAGTGTCTACTATGGAATTCTATGTGTATCATTTACAAGTTTGTACGGTATTAAAATAGTATATTAACTAATACCAATATAAAGCTAACTTCGAGCCAATTACACAATTACTGTAAAGTTACCTAAAAGGCATCGAGCTTATAAGGTAACTTAAGTGCTTAAGCCCACTACCAGTGGGTAGCATTCCCATCATACTGGCGACATTGCCTCTCTAAATTGCAATGCGGGAGTTTTACCGCGAAAGTGAAAAAATGGCGTTGTTGATTTTGTGTAATTTTCCAAAACCTGTGATTCTTCGAGTGTTAATGTGTAATAATGGTGGGTTATTAACCGTTAATACTTAGTAAATGTGCATAAATGTAGGCAAGTCATACAAAGTTGAAAAACGTGATTTTCGCCTTCGCTCCAAAACTCCAATAGAAGTTCTAGTAAAGTTTCTACCACTTTACTAGGGCATGACTTGACTATGACTGACTACTTGACTTTGACTGTGACTTGTGACTAAGACTTTTATTATTAAGGATAGAAATTGTTAGTATTTGTTTAATATTTCGATTGAAGGACTATGCATCTATGGTCATGACATAATAAAAAAAAAAAATTGCAATGCTAATACGTTGAGACAAATAAGTTCCAGCATTTGATCAAGCGTCGCCTCAGTCAGGTGCTCCGATAAATTTTTGAAAATAGATATAAGTGCTTTGTTATTCCTTGAATTCGAAGGCAAACTTCATCATCCTGTCGCCTTAAGAAAGTAATCCCAAAGCGGTCACAGAACAATGTATCATAGTAAGGAGTCAAGACGAATGGAACACAGGACGTAGGGCAAAGGTTACCGGAGACAAATGCGTCTCAAGGGAAGCATCGGCTGAAGCTTTCGCCCGATTTGCTGGAGAAATGTTTCATACTGATTGTGGTAAGATGTGTACGTGGCGGATTGCAAGACGTACGAACTGTGCATAGGTACATATAATATGTATTATACATATTTGTAATCACCAACCCCTGAGTTCTAGACCCAGATATTGCAGCCACCATGATGGGAACGCTACCTACTGGTAGTGGGCTTGAGCACTTGAGTTACCTATAGGCTCGATGTCTTGTAGGTAACTAGGTTCTTTGCTGTATATAGTTTTAGTTTAGTTTTAGGAAATATAGGCAATTGGCCCATAGATACCTAAAATATTATTATTAAAAGATAATGTAATCACTTAATAAAAAAATAAAAAAGATATCTAATATGTCTAATATACTCTACAAACACTGAGACATTCTCTGTTGAAAATAATATTGTGTGTGTGATGTGAATGTTACATCACAAGTTATATAATATACATAAGTTTCATCTTTAAATGTGCAGCCGATTTTAAGGTAGACCCCGGGACAGAATGGGTTTAAAAACAGTGACTTTGATCTCACCAAATTTTTATTTTCCTACATATTTTTTTTTACGGTTGCATACTCTATTTGCTAAGCTCAGTTCAACGATACTTCAAACGATACCTACCAACGACATACGATCAGAAAAAAGACATGTCTGCCCCCCACTTACGTGTATTGCCTCCTTAATATTTTAATTTACATCATTTTGATTGCCTTTAGATAAATTATTCTATTCTATTTAAAAAAAACAGTTGTAAACACTTCATTATTACGTTGCAAGCTATGCAGCCCCAAACAAAATAGATTTCCAAGCTTCCACCGATTCATCCATCTTTCACCGTATGTTTGTTCCAATTTAAGAAAGAAAACATCCCCTAGTTTGGCACCCCACTCGGCTTTACCCCGGATTAGTCTGCGGGCTTCGTTTCCTATTAAAACTTCCTACTGAACCTTTAAACACCTTCACGAGTTGAGAGAAACAATCAAACGGAATCAGAGGATTTCGAGGAAATGGACTCAGCTTTCCTCTAGATTCGGCAATAAGGAAGTTAGTGCTTTAATTAGAGGGAGTTAACTACTTTACGAACAATTAGTAAAAGCGAATCTATTTGATGATGGTAAGGTTAAACAGGATATCTTTCTGGCATAAGGTTCTTTTTCTGTACAAAGATATTCGAATTGACTGTAATAATATAGTATAATTTATTGTTTGTGAAGCCAATGTTAAAAAAAAGGTAACCAAATATACAAATACAAACACTCTTTATTGCACACCAAGTAAAATAATTATTAACAACAGAAAAATTGGCAATATAGCAGTACAATCGGCGGCCTTATCGCTAAGCAGCGATCTCTTCCAGGCAACTTCCAAGAGGAGGCCAAGACTCATTTTGGTCTCGATAAGTAAGTAAGTAATACCATTATGTCTCTATAGACATATGAAAGGTATCTGTATACCTTCACTATGTTAACTACTAATCTATTTGACTTAAACCCGCCACAATTCACTTTTATCGTTAGGTAAAGCAACAAAACTAACGAACAGATTCCTAAGGCAAGGCCACACTGATTAGCATTCGATGCACGTACAGGAGGCATGCGAGCGAGCGATATGCACGGACACTCCAGACTTCGAGCAGACTTATAAGTGGCAGTGATAGTGAAGGCATGTAGACAAGGCTTTGTCTAGAAATTATCGAGATAGGAAACAGACCTTCGGTTTGTGCGAAATCCTTACGTTGGTCTCTGTTATTGGAATCATATCCTATGACGCTTCTGGTATTTGACAAATTACGCTCGCGCTGTTTATACAGGGTTATTCGTAAAAAAAAACCTCTTGGGATATTATTGCTTATTCTGTGTTCAAAATTTTTTTTTGTTTATTTTTTTTTTTTTTTTTATTATCTGTTACTTCTAAGGTGTGAAGTGTCAACTGTCGTCGCGTACATGTTACGAGGCGCGGCGTGCCGATGATGTTTTCTCCAGGATAGTGTATTTTAAACAAATATTACTTAGTTATAGATCGTACAGAACACATCAACTTAATTATTACGCAAAAAATATCATTAAGCAGAAAGTTGTACAACTAAGCTAAGGGTTAGAATTAGGGTAATTAGTAATTAGGGTCTGTATACAAATTACCCTGCATATAAATACTTAACGATTGTGGTAGACGTAAGTAATTACAACTAGACGCCATGCTTAGCAGCGAGAGATCGTGGCAGGCGATGGTCTCTTTCTGCGAAGCGGTCATGGAGCAGAAGGAGGCCGCGGAGCGGGCCAGAGAAGTCGACCCCCGATCTGACCCGCTGACGTACGGGGGGAAGGAGAAGGCTGTTCTCCCGCCTCCTCTCTCCTCCTCTGTAGTGGAATTACTGGTTGGAGAACCGGGGGCTCTCTACCGGCTTGCACGGCCCCACACTTCTGGGGGTGGCCTTGGTGAGCAAGGTCTCCATGGGCGCAGTGGACCCAATCGGGACCACAAGATAGAGATGGCAAGATAGAGTCGCGCTAGCAGTCACCTGCTAGTGCGACTCTATCTTGCCCTGGGAAGGAAGGGAAGTGCTTTTTCCCCCAAACAAAAAAAACAAAAACCTACAAAGTTGTAGTTAATAAGTCTACCATAGAGCAACGTTACGATAAATGAAGTCTAAACCGATTAAATCGAGCTTCAGAAGTACATTAAACAAAGGTGTCGGCCGATGGACGATAGCGGGAAAAGTTGCAAACTCACTAATTTGTTTCTTTTTTAATTGAAACTCGGTCTGATTTATCGGACTTAAAGGGAATTTAATGTGGCTGTTGCAAGGGGGACAACTGATAGAGCAATGAAAAGGAAAATTAAGCATTAACGGTTAATAGAATAGATTATGGAAAGGTTTGTCAACTAAAAGTAGATATAAAAATCTTAAATATATTTTATATTTTGTTTAGGATCACGACAAAAGTCATCAAACTTGCTCGAGGGACTTTTTTTATACTAGATAGGCAAGCATTTAACCGCTATCTCACCTGATGGAAAGTGACGATGCGGCCAAAGATGGAACATGCTTGCCTAAAAGGTACCTATTCACTCTAGACTTGAAGACACCCAGATTATACTGTTCACTGACTGTGAGCGTAAATGCAATTGTTGTTATTTGTTTGTTTAAGAAAGAAAACCGGTTTTAAATAATAAATAGGTAAAGAAAAAATTAAAAATAGTAAAAAGAAAATATATAAATAGGTAAATAATTTAATAAATAGGTATATCAGTATCGTAGATTACAATTAAACCGGAGTGACATAATTTGTGTGCCCACAGCTTAAATTATGTATTATTTTAATAAAATCCATTATCACTGTCTTTGTGATTGATCTTTTTTTCATTTTTGTTTAATTTTAACGATTATAATGCAATTAATCTAATCCTCTCTTTTATTGTAATTAAAATCGTTGTCTGACATACTGATTCACTGACTGACTGACTTAGAGACAACGCACAGCCTAAATTGCTGGTCGTAGACACTTGAAATTTGGAGGGTACATTTATCATAGTACGTAGGAAACGTACTAAGAATGGATTATTGGAAATTTATATTATATTCTCTATTGACATGATATTCTGACTTATATACTACTTTTCATCCAATGTTCCAAAATAAATACTATTATTTGTAATGTTACTTATTTGATATCTACATTTAAATATTTGTACACCGGAAACGGTAGAGTATGTGAAACTGATACTATGTCCTACTATTAATTACTTACCATACTCAGACAAATAAATACATTTTGATTTTGATTAAACCTACGGATCTAACCGCTAAACGACCACTCCTATAGGCCCTATAGCCAGCACAAACATTTCGCTCGTCCATTCGGCGCTACCTCTCGAAACCCATAGAGGGTGAGCAATACGACTAATTGCACCGATTCTCTATCACCGACGAAGCGTGTAGACGGCTGACTTGCAGAAACGTACTAAGAGAAGGGGCAAAATCCATTTAATACTGAAACGGTGCTGTTGGTGCAGTTAGTCCTTGCCGGGAGTCCTGGGCTCTGTTACCCGATCACACATTTTCTCCTCATCGGGAATTTGAGGATTAATACCAGTGCTGTGCTATCTGAATGTATGTCACCTGCGGCACACGGGTTTCAACTGAGAGTGAACCAGTGATAGTGAAGCTGTTTTTTTTTATTGTAATAACATATTTTATCCACTTTATTATAGACATAATTTCTAGCCGTGAGTACCAGTAATTGGCTTCGGCTGTTGATCTTCCTAGTAAATTAATAAATGTCATCTCCGATCATCCTACTAATATTATAAATCCGAAAGTTTGTGTGTAAGTGTGTAAGTATGTTTGTTCCCTCTTCACGCTATAGCGGCTGAACGGATTTGAATGAAATTATATATAACACATAGGCTACTTTTTAACCTGATAATAGCGGGCGAAGCCGCGGGGCACTGCTAGTTATATATAATATACTAATACTTTTATACTCCAAGCGGAATTGTTAGCAAATGTCAGCTCAATTAATAACTCTTTAAGACATGAAGAAGTCTTTTTAATAAATAAAAACACTCTGAAAACCCAATGTGAATCAAAGTACCTATAATATTTAATCAATTCTGTTCTACCAATTTTCTTTAATTTCTATTGCATGTTTAGTTGAAGATTGTTTATTAGTGAGGTGTTTCCGTTAGTTAATTATGACCATTGTCACGTAACTGTCTCAAGGCTCACATGAGACGATGGACCTTTAAGTTGAAAAACAACTGTCTTATTATTGGAGTCAAACAAAGCTGTAAGAAACTAGAACATTATAATAAAATTGAATAACTTTATTATAGAAGTGGGCATTACGCGAAATATTTATTTTTCTTCTTTATCATTTATGTTTGTTCAACTTTACATCAACATTGACAAGTATGTACCTAGTCCAAGAAACTAGTGCACCAACAATTGATTAACAATATTCTTCGCGTGTATGCATAAAACTTTAGTATTATGAGGGTTACCTTTTTTAAATTTTATTTGCAAGAAATTGAATCTCACAATTAGGGTTGACTAGAGTGAGATACAGTGGTCACTATAGTATACATTTTGAACCAATTCCTCATTATCCTAATATTTGTGTAATCTGTTAATCATTTCGAACATAAATATATTATTACCAAAAAAATATATTTATGGATTGTTCGATACATTTTAATAAACAAATAATTACGTAAAAATATAAGCCGAGACCCCCTGAACCTCATCCTGGTTACGTCCACAGTTGACTTGATTGATTATTATAGTTGGCAAACGGTATGGAAATGCAGAGCCGCGCTAGTACGGTACGCGGTCATTAAGACCATTTTCGAACCCAGAGAACTGTTAGGTAATCTGTGGTTAGACGCCTGTAGGACTAGACTGAACGCTTGGAGCTGCACGAATTGTTTATGGCAGAAACATACAATAGTATGGTTTAGAGTTAGAGTTTTATACATTGATCTACACATATTTAGGCTACGTTATATTCTGTACATGAACCGCTAGCTGACTCTGACTGACGAACGGACGGACGGACCAGCTGAACCACCCAGTTCAAGTTAGAGACCTCGCTTCTCTCGGTCAATTCTCTTTTTAACACTTACAACCCCACACTAAGTCCAATGATTTGTCATGTGGATGCCGGCAACTTTCACATTACACACACGCAATCACAATCAGAACCAGAAACACTAATTTTCCTTGGTGAGAAAGCTTGTGCTATCGCCGGGAATCAAACCCGATACCCTGCTTAGAAGGCAACGCGCATCCAACTAAGCCGATAGGCAGTATATTAGCAATGATTTATACAGCCACATTATATACATTACATAATATGAAGAAAGATAATCTTTGATAAATTGGTATACTTGCTGGCTTGCCGTAAAGACTAATAGGCAGTTATATATTTTTTTATATACTAGATAGGCAAGCATTTGACCGCTATCTCACCTGATGGAAAGTGACGATGTGGCCGAAGATGGAACATGCTTGCCTAGTCACTCTTGACTTGAAGACACCAATATTGTACCGTTCAGGGAACAAAGACGCGATAATGAGTTCCACTCCTACGGATGATAAACGTAAAAGAAAAACTCTTCGAGCGAACTGGAGGTATGTCAACCATAAATAGATGAAGTTTGTCCTGTTGTTTGATGGTAAAAAGGGCATGGAGGAATTATATCATGTAATTCCTGAGCACACTCTCCAAAATGTGAGCGATAGAATACCGATAGGCTTGCAACCTTACGTCGTCGGTGACCAAGGCTTTGCAGATTTGACTCAACTAGCTTACTTTTGCCAATGAGTCTTTAGGCTCGCCGGTCAATAGACTCAAGAGCTTCTAGCTATAATATAGGTATACAGAATCTGATGTATACGACGAATTTGATGAACCTAAATAGTTAGATATTATGTTTAAATTAATTATTATTCAGTCATTATAATCTTTATTTCTAAGTAATCACAATTAAATAAAGAAAACCGTAAATTTCCAGACCATTAATCCGAACTATAAATTCGCGTCCAATATTCTTTTCATCATTCCACAATGGTTATAATCCGTCCAAATTGTAGATCATCTATCCCGACTGCTCGAATTTTAATATTAATTCGGAGGGTGGATTCACCCCCGCGTTTGACCCCTCCATAATTGTAAAATGAGACACAACAAGCGGCTGTGACGTCATGGCCAACGGTCTATGAATAATAGAAACGTAGCTGGTTTTATGAATTGGAAGTAGAGAGAAACGTGTGTTTCTCTCTACTTCCAAGATACTAAATTTTAATTTAAAAGTATAGTCGTTACTTAAACCGAGTTAAAGTGTTTCCTAATAGTTACAATATTGGAGCCTTCAAGTCGCGAGTGAATAGGTTTCTTTTAGGCAAGCGTGCTCCATCGTCTACCACATCATCGCTTACCATCAGGTGAGATAGTGGTGAAACGCTTTTCTATGAGGAATAAAAAAAAAGTTATTCGGCCGCGTCCGAGTACTGAAAAAACACAGATTTTGTATCGAGTACTAAACGAGTACACGGCGCATCTCTGCTATTAACTAACTTTTGATAATGAAGAGGCTCTAAATTTGACTGAACATATGAAATAATCAAATTATTTGCAACTTATAAACAGTACAACACGAAAGTTCAATAACTTAAACCCGACTACAAGACAAAGTGTGAAATGCATTAGTAATTAATTAGTAAAAAATCTACGTTATACTAAATTATTACTAGTTTAATTAATTTTGTTGCAAAATATAGCATTCAGAACAAAGACGACGAAGAAATAAATATGCTAAGGGTTAGAACAAGAATCAAGGTCTGAAATTTTGGTATTTTAAAAACTACACAGTATAGCAATACATCACAATAGTAACGTTACATCACACTCTCTAATAACATTAAAGTTAAAAATATTTATGATTATGTTATAATTAAATTCAGATTACTAACAATGGTTCTCAAGATGTCATTGAAAATGTTGACGTTTTGGAAATCGCGAGTGAAATTGTTTAAATGGCCAATAGTATGCGCGTAGGCGCTTTCTGGCATGTAAAAAGTAACTGACGCCCAACATGGGGCATTCTTCAAGTCTTCACAACACCGCCTTCAAAGAGATATTCGTAAACTCAGAACAAATATGTAGTTTTATATAAAAACGCTTTGGTAAGTCTAAGTATTTATAATTATTTTTTGTTAATTTGTTAGCATTATTAAATATATGGTATTAATATACATACCCACATACTTTAGGTTAAGTTAGTCCAGGATTTGGTGATCATTACCTGAAACAAATGGATAATGTTACAATACAAATACTCTTTATTGAAAAACCAATACAAAATTCTTAAAAACTAACTAAATAAATAAATTTTAAAGAGGTTTCACAATGGGCGGTCTTATCGCATAAAGCAATCTCTTTCAGTCAACCTTAGCATGGATATACATTTTATAAAGAACTGCATCTGGCGAAGGTGTACACTAAAAAGTAAGTAATAAATAGAAAATAGAACAATGAATATACACATATTCATCAAAAGTGCATAGGCGACAATGTTAATAAAAAACTACATATACATACTACTATTTAATGATTATAATATTTACCATGTAATAGAGAGAATATTTTGAGAGTAATAGCAATAACATTTTTCTTAGGAATGATTGTTTAATTTTTGTATTTGTTGTTTCATAGAAGATATAACGGATATTAAACGTAAGTTTCAGCTTTAAGTGTGTAGACAGTTTTGGGATAGTACCTGGGACAAAACAGATCTAAAAGCAGTGACTTTGGTGTATAGCCTAATTGTTATTTTCCAATATAGTTTTTTAAATACGGTTTCCTGCTCTACTTGCCAAGATCTTTTTAACGAGACAACACACAGGCAGGCAATATTAAAATGATCCCCACTTACGTGTGAGGATGCCCCTGAAAATATTCATTTATATAATTTTAACTGCCATTTCGGACTTTGAGCCACATCTTTACATATTCATCGAGAATTTTAAGTTATTCTCATGCAAGACTTAGACACTGAACGCCTCTGACAGACGAACGGATGGATGGACAAAGTGCTGAACCACAAAAGTTAACATATATGATTAACATATTTTTATATAATATTAACATATATAAAAATATATGGCTGGTAACGCTCATAGAACCCGTATTTGTACTAAATAAGTACTTGTTCACAATAAATTATTGATTGAGCGAAGCGAGATCTTTAAGCTGACTTGGGTCGTTCAGCACTTTGTCCGTCCGTCTGTCCGTCTGTCAGAGGCATCTAGCTTCAAAACCATATAAGCGAATGACTTTAAATTCTCATAGAATTTGTAAAACTACGGCCCAAATCCAGAAATGACATTTAAAATTATATAAATTAAAAATAAAATATTAAGGGGGCCCCCATACATGTAAGTAGGTATGAAAATAAAATATATTTTTTATCTACCTTTGTGGGGTATCGTTGAAAAGGGCTTGATAAGTAGAGTACGAAACCGGTTTTGGAAAAAAACGATTTGGTAGGCCACCAAAGCCACTGTTTTTAGACCTATTTTGTCTCGGGATCTATCTGAAAAACGGCTTAACACTTAACGTTGAAACTTACGTATAATATCCGTTATATCCTGTACTTGGACAACAAATACAGAAATTAAACAATTATTATATGTAAAGAAGTTATAAGCTAGTAACCTCAAAAGGTTTTCTCTATGTGGCAAAAGGTAGGCGCGAGATCTCAGTTCGGCGCGAACGACTAGTTATATATAGTTAAACGCCGTGTACGTGTAAGTACATGTAGTACGAAAAAAGCATAGCACACGCTTTAACAAAGTCGTCACTTTTGCAGCCGTCAAAGAATATAAAACGATCTGTCTTTTGTCAACTCGTCAGGGGGATCCATTAGGGCGAGTGCACACCGGGTCGGTAATGAGATTAGTCGCCGATGTGCACGGAGCTTTAGTGAGAATTAACGACATTGCCGACGTGGGGTAGGCATTAGGCCTGAATGGACATTTTGGGGTATCTAGTAGTATGCGCAGTCGAGTAGTGCAATGCAATAGAGAATACATGATGGGGTCAGTGAACTTCCACTAATAGTTAACATAAACATAAACGCTGTCACACTAAGCACTATGGTTATGTCGTGAGTGCCGGAAACATTCAAATCAAACACATAGTCACGCTCAGAACCAGTAATACAATCTTTCCTTGAGGAGAAAGCTTGTAGTTTCCACCGGGAATCGAACCCGATTCCCGCTGCTTAAAAGGCGAACGCGTACCTAACTTAGCCATCGGGCAGCTAATGGGTTCCAAGGTCCACACTAAAGTTTATGCATGAGATTGTTTTCTCCTCACGCCCCAACAACGAACGGATTTGGACGCAATATGGAATGGAGCGTATACCCAGGATCAACACATAGGGTACTTTTTATCCTACTTCACGAATGCAGGCGAAGCCGTCCTAAGTACTGTAAGTAGGTAATGTATCGGATTAATTCCGGAAAAAATGCAACTCAATCTCGACTATCTATTTGAGAGAAATCTCATCCGAATCAATCCCCATACCGCTATTTAATAAGACCGTCGTCCGCCTTCTAAGCAGGGAGGAATCAGGGTTTTGATTCCCGGTGGGAGCACAAGTTTTCTCTCCAAGGGAAATTAGAGTTTTTCGTTCTGTGTGTAAATGTATTTAATGTGAATGTTTCCGGCACCCACGATACAAGTCATCGAACATGTGAGGCTGTGAGTGGTGGCGAATGATGGAAGTCAGTTTTCAGTTCAGAAAACTCTACAGCTCCGCATCGGATTTGCAAATGTTTTTTACACTAATCCATTAGGATTAGTGTAAAAAACATTTGTAAATTATTACTTTACGTGTCTCAAGCTTGATGTGTGTACTTAGTTAAACCGAACGTTATTTTTACTACCCATTCCATTCTCTGTACGACCCTTACTCATTCAGTACGTGAGTCATTCCCTTCTGAGCAATACCTATAGGGTAATGCAGTATGGGCTATAACTATGTGCCTGTACGTAGACGTGATTTTATTATCATTTCAGACAATAAGCTAGCATTTTTACTGACCTTCAAATGTTTTTAATAACAATTCAGACCTGATATATTCAAAAAGAATTTTTAATCAATTGGAAAATATGTTGTCATAACCGTCATTCTATGATGACATTCAGAAAAACTACGTAATATTTTAAACATAACTTTCTGTAAAGAGCCATTTTATTTAGTACCTCACGTCAGTATCTTTGGTATTCGATAAAGATAGACAATAAGGTATCGACCAATTTTTGGTTAATACTTAAAAAAAACGCAATGACTACATGACTTTGACATTATCAGCCCCGCGTCGAATTACTGTTGACCATAAGCAGAGTGCGATCTTCGGCTCGACTTTTCAAACTTCTGCTTCTGTTATCCGCCGACCGTATAGCACCAGTCCTTACTGCTTTTATATCATGCCTGCTGCAAAACATCGTAAAACGTAGAAAAAGTCTTCCGAACTCCGAAAACATCCAGTTTAACTTGCAAAGGCTTTCCGGAGAGAAGAGTTATGAGTCAACTTTGAGAACAGAACAGACAAAGGGGAGAAAGAAATATTTCACTCAAGTCACAGGTCTTAAATAGAATTTTGGGCTCTGTATCTGCTACGAGGTAGAAGTTGAGAGCAGAAAAAAATCATCACCCAAGGCGCAGGCAATGCTTAGTTTGGGGCCCATTGGACTGTGTGTGTTTGTGTGTGACCTGTGGCATCGTAGCTCCCAAACGGCTAGATCAATTTTGAGGTTTTTTGTTCAAAAATTTACATGATCAAGAGTGATTTAGCTATTTTGTGAAATGCGGTACAGCTGTTATACAACTCACCTGTCGGTGAGTAGTGACAATATTACGACATTTATATTATAACAACTAGCTGACCCGGCAAACGTTGTTTTGCCATATACATTATTTTATGATAAATCATAAAAAAATAAAAACAAACAATTAATTTAAAATTAATCGCCTAAGTTTAAGTTCCGATTACTTAGAATAAGACCCATGTAACACTTAGTTTGCAAATAAACGTATGAGTATGAGTATGTACAGAAAAAATAATGGATTGGACCACCCTTACATCTTACTCGACCAATCTATACATTTATTTTATGAAAAATAGAAGTTGACCGATGCTCAGACCTACCCGATATGGACACAAAATTTCATAAAAATTGTTCGAGCCGTTTCGGAGGAGTTTGTTAACAAACACCGCGACACGAGAATTTTAAATATTAAATTATTATTGAAAAAAAACATTTATAGATATAAGCCCCAGGTATAAAGACCAGGAGTCTTTCGTCGCAATTCGTTACCATTTTTTTTTATGTACGATAGGCAAGCGTTTGACCACAATCTTAACTGATGCAAAGCGATGATGCGGCCGAAGATGTAAAATGCTTGCCTAGAAGGTACCTATTCGTATTCACCTGATTTTCTAACTAAAACCTCACAAACTTCTAAGAAACGTAAAATATTAAATTATAACTATAATTGAGTTAAAGATGCTACGTTTCTAGAAAGCGATGGATAATTTAATATATTCAATGCAATTTGTTTTCGCTATAAACGGTAAATCTATAAAGGTGCTCCTTGCTAGAGAATTTACATTTGCAGCAAGAATGTATTGAAAACATTACTTTTCCGTGCACCGTGCACCGAGGGATACAACTTTAACGAGTGTGTGAGCTTCTTAAGAATTTTACAGTTACTAAAATTCTTAAGAAGCTCAAACACTAAAATTTTGAATTAAGTTTGTTTTTTTTAATAACTAGCCGCGCCGCGCTGCGTTGCCGTCACATGGTTGAACAGTTATTTTTTTCTTCTTTATTTAGGGCTAGGAACCATTTCTTCATACAAACTTTATCCTGACAATTACGAACATTTTGTACATATTTATATCTAGTTATAGTATTTTTTTTTGGATAATTTAAATTTAGTTTTTAGTTTAATGTAATATATAATGTTTTTCATATGTATCATAATATTAAATTAAATGGTTTTCTTATCATATTATAAGATAACGAACATAATAAATAAATTTAAACGCAAGCAATCTTCGCTTTATATTCGGAACCCTTCTGTGAATTATATACACATTATTGAGGATACCTAACTCAAAAACGACTGGTCAGATTTTGATCAAATTTCAATGGGATCACGTGGGAAGCACCAAATTTAAAAAATGCACACATAAAAAATTGCAGTCGAATTTAGAACCTCGTCCTTTGTTTTGAAGCCTGTTAAAAATGGTCGAGCTATTTTCGAGTTTTTGAAAGACTATCGCCAGCAATTTGTTTTTAATATAGATTGCATACACGAGGTCACAAGTGGCAAAATCTAAATTTTCAACATTTCCGACGCTCCATCTGGAAAACACTACTTTGAAAACGGCTGCATCGATTATCACCAAACATAGCTAATAACACGCTCCAAATCTATACCACTCATATTCGCTATGACCATACTTCTAACCATACAATCAATAGTTTTTACCCCCGACGTAAAAAGTGGGGTGTTATAAGTTTACCGGGTGTAACTGTGTGTCTGTCTGTGGTATTGTAGCTCCCAAACGGCTGGACCGATTTTGATTTAGTTTTTTGTTTGAAAGGTGACTTACTCAAGTGTTTTTCTATGTTTGTTAAAAATCTGAGAAGCTGTTTTCCAGATATAGCGTAAAATTTTGATATTGCCTCTTCTGGTTAGTAGGTAATATTCATACCTTCAATTCACTCGAAGCGTTTCTCTTCTACATTCAGCATCTGTACCGCATTTTTTTCTTTTGTCCAGGGTAGGCTTTCTTTAGTTCAGAATAGGCATTCTTTTTACAATCTCACCTGATATGACAATACAGTTGATGATAGGTGGATACTGTAATTCATTGTTCGCGTATTTCCGATCAGAAAAATGTCTTTTTTAATGCTTGATAGGCAAGCATTTGACCACTTCAGATACAAGACATATTCTTTTTACCATAATCACAAATAATAGAAGAAGTAGCACGCTTGCCTAGAAGATACCTATTCACTTTTTTCTATTTTCTACTCCTTGCGTAGTCTTATTATTTCATATATGCTTCGGGGTAAATAATTACATAGGTATCTTCTAGTATCTTCTAGTGCATGCTACATAGTCGACGGCTTCATCGCATCAGGCTGCCCGTTAGCTTATTTGGTTGGGTTTCGCCTTCTAAGCCCTTATCGGGTTCGATTCCCGGCGGGAACACAGGTTTTCTCTCCAAGAGATTTGTGTTTCTGGTTCTGGTTGTAATTGTATGTGTAATGTTAATGTTTCCGGCACCCACGACACAAATCATCTGACTTAATGTGGGGCTGTGAGTGTGAAAGCGTTTATGTACGGTGGTCAAAAATATGATAAAAGCGCTTTATACAGCAAGGATGTAATCACAAGAAGCGCTTTTTATTACATATACTCGCCAACCAAGGGTGGAGTGTAAATAGGGGAGTCTCGCACACAAAAGGTGCCGGCAACACATTTTGTTTGTATCGATTCGGTTGAGCAGAGATGGGTTAAACCCTTTTAGAAACGCGTGTGTTTTGTAACGATAGAAGTTGTTTGTTCATGTTTTGTCAAAATGTCAATGACCTTCAGAAAAAGAAAATGATTTATATAATATTTCAATAACAATCTTCATTATATCGAAAATTCCTGGCAAAGCACGGGAACTTTTTCGGGGACAAAAACATTTTAGTGCTCTTATCTCCGATAGGTTAGCTTATGATCACTATGGCAGACGATGAGAAGTTGATGTGGTCGAGGATGGTATAAGGGGCAAGGGGTAGAATGACTGGATCTAAATATTTGTTACTGGAACATTATTTTTAGTGATTTCTACAGATTTATATCAGACATGAAAAAAGATCTGTTTACAGTGATTGTAATAACTCATTTCTAACTAATAAAATAAACACATTTATTTTAGGTGTTTAATACCCATACTCACAGTAGGTGAATCTACTAAAAAAACCTAACTGCGTTAAAAGTAAACATAGTTTTTTTAATATAAGCTTTTTGGGTGTCGGATTGGCATCCGACCTCAACTTTGGTTCTTATATCGAGTCAAAATAGCAGCGAAGAAACTTGGTATTTTGTTGAAGGTCAGGATACTTCACACCGGGACAGCTTTTAAACTTGTATCAATCGTAAGTCCGGTGGTGTATGGAGTACTGCTGTCACCTGTGGGATGTTTCCGCCAAGTTTAGTTGAAGCCAGATTGCAAAGTCTTGAATATCGGTTAAGTTGCAAGCCTGTCGGTATTCTATAACATACATTATACTGAATGTGCACAGGGCACAGGATCTACAGAATCTTGGTCCCGCTTTACTTTTTTTCCACCTTACATCCAGACGGACGGTGTCGCGTCACCCATTTATGGTTGAATTACCGGTCATTCGATCGAAGCGCTTCGCATCTTTGTTCATTTATAGAACGGTAAAAGAATGGAACCCTTTGCCGTCATCTGTATTTCCCGAAAGGTTAAATTTGGGTGTGTTCTAAAGTAAAGTGAATAGGTATTTACTGAGCTAGCATGCTCCACCTTAGACTACATCGCCAATTTCCATCAGGTGCGATTGTAGTCAAACGTTTGCTTTGTCAGTTATAGAAAAAAATACATATTTAGTTTCACCTGTCCCGTTGTCTATCTGTCAGTCTGTAATCAAATGTTGCAAGTTAAATTAGACTCAATTCGCGATGTACGATTGGCATCAAATTTGGTGTACTTATGTATCTTCGGTGACAATACAATGATATGGTACCATGGAGCTGCTCTGATGCTTGATGGAGACGGAAAATACCCTTCTGAACTTAACAAGATAAATCCATCTAGTTTGGGCTCGTTTTTTTCGTCTTAACATGTTCTCTGGTTATATAACTTTTTTAGTTCTTATTTACAACTGAACATTTAAATTTAAAGCTTGTTTTCTAAAGCATATCTTATTTTACATCATACATTAATTGTAGATACCCAAAGACTCTCCCAAGAACTTGGTGCAGGAACCACGGGTGCATGCCTTACCACAATCTATTGCGGTTTGCGGTCTAACTTTAAGTCTTAACTGAAGTTCTAGCCAAGTGGCGTCTGTGCATAGTAATGGTTGACAGTTGTTCTCAAATCCTCGTTATTTTGTAGGAATAAAATCAATGTACCTACTATAGTATTTACAAATAGAGGGATAGTATACGTTTGACGCTATGTTTTAGTTTTTAAGAACTATTCGTATTCAATAAAAACAGGATATAAAACTAGGATGTAATAAAACATTATCGAATCCAAAAACATGATTGATGGAACGTTTTTAATATAATGCGAGTAAATAAAGAAGTGGAAAAGTGAAAAAGGAAGGAAGGAGTAAGGAAGGAGTGGAACTCATTGCCTGCGTCTTTGTTCCCCGAACGGTATAATCTGGGCGTCCTCAAGTCTCGAGTGAATAGGTATCTTCTAGGCAAGCATGTCACACTTTCGGTCGCATGAGATGGTGGTCAAATGCTTGCCTATCCAACATAAAAAAAAAAAATTGCTCGTCCAAGATTTTACATCTACTGCAAAAATAAATTTGCGAATCGTCTTACGTATCTGCGGATCTGTGTATCGTAACTTCCAAACGGCCGGACTTCAAATTGATTTTTTGGCTGAAAAGTGACTTATTCAATCTTAATTAAAGCTATGTTTTGTGAAATTCAGTGCAGCCGTCAGACAATCCTGTACAACATGGTTTTAAAAGAAAACTAGGGAACTTCTTTGTTCATGTTGATCAATAATAAACATCCTTTATTTTGCATTGCAATATTGCAATAAATGACCGCATACTATACTGACAGATTTAATCTAAATCTAAAACAGTACGGTGCATCAAAACAAAACCCGGGGGTCCTCACAATGATACTGTTTTCAATGTTACGCGACGTTGCGTAGATTATCGACCAAGGTCGTACACTGTAGAATAGAAAAGAATACATAAACTTCCAACATTACCTATAGAGAGACCCTACGAGACCCTATATTCCCTTTCCGACAATTCTTTTGCTAACAGTACTCATATTTCCATGGAGCGATGTCGACCAAAAATGCAATTTTAAGTTCGATGGAGTCCAGTGGATTCAATCGTTTGAGAGCAATTGCTGTGGAGCAGAATGGCATAACCCCGACTTCAAAAAAGGAGAAGGTTCTCAATTTGGCTGTATTTGTTGTTTTACGTGTGTGTTATCTCGCCTTCTAAGCATAGTATTTGAAAACGTTCCATTCTTTTGCTGTCCTATAAATGAACAAAGACGCGTAACGTTTCGTGTGAATGAACGGTACTTCAACCATAAATGGGTGAAGCGTCGCCGTCCGTCTGGAGGTATGATGGAAAAGGGGTTATTTAGGAGCAACGTGCAGTTCCTATTATATTATTTACTAGCGGTGCCTCGCGGCTTCGCCCGCTATTATCAAGTTAAAAAGTAGCCTATGTGTTAATCCTAGGTATAAGCTATGTACATTCCAAATTTCATCCAAATCCGTTCAGTGGTTTAAGCGTGAAGAGGGAACAAACATACTTACACACTTGCACACACACACTTACACACAAACTTTCTGATTTATAATATTAGTAGGATTTATTGAACTGCCCGTTGGTTTGTGTGAGCGTTCGCCTTCAAAGCAGGGGTATATACTCGTATTATAGTATATATATCGGGTTCGATGCCCAGTGGTACACAAGTTTTCTCCCCAAAACAAATTTCTTGGGTCCTGTGTGTCATTGTGTGTGTGATGTGAATGTTTCCGGTACGCACGACACAAGTAATTGAACTTAGAGCGGGGTTGTGAGTGTGACAGCGTTTATTTATACTATGCTACCATTGCATGGCGGCGTAGTTTCTACTAAATCATCCAATCACTATATCTATTGTTGAAAGTGAAATTAAAATCACTGAGATAATAATATTAGCATTAATCAGCTGTTAACTTATTAAAACTTACTGAGACAGCTGGCCTTTGGTTAATGACCTCAGTTTAATAGTGCTATATGAGAAGAGAATTTATAGTCACAGCTGCTGCCGGTATCCTGGGGTCATTATTGACCCTTAAATTTGTGCCTGCATTTGGTAACTTATGTTTTCATCCACCCGTAACATTTTTCGTCACACAAGTGTGCGTCAGCTTTTTAAGTAGGGGTATAGGGTTCGATTCCCGGCGGGAACACAAGATTTATCACCAAGGGAAATTTGTGTTTCTGGTTCTGGGTGTGATGTGAATGTTTCCGGCACCCAAGTAATTGAAAAAGAAAATATATATGAGCTCAAGTAATAATAGACAATCAACGAAATTGTGAAGCCGATAACGCATTGTGCTAAATTTAAAACCAAAGTCATACATAAAAACTGAAATTGGTTTTGAGAATTATTACACAAAATAAAAAGACGTTTAGAGTTTACTTGTAGTGTTGTAGCACAGAAGGCAAACCTTTCTTTATGATCGATAGGCAAACATTTGACCACTATAATGGAAAGCGATGATGCGCTTCGGTCGCATCATCGTTTTCCATCATAGTGGTCATCATGTATGTGGTCATCATATACATACTATGATTAGCATTTTTGCCTAGAAGATACCTATTCACTATTGACTTAAAGACTCTCAGATTGTACCGTTTGGGGTACAGAGAGTAGGTACATTCTTCCTCTAGCAGTAGTGTGCAAACATTGCTATGTTTCTGATTAAAAGGCAAAGTTTCCAGTGAAATTACAGGGCTTAGAGAGATTTAAGTAACATCTAATATATCAGGGTGACGAGCGCAGTGTTTGCCGCGCTGGATTTTGATCAACCATACAAAAGATAAAACCGGCCAAGTGCGAGTCGGACTCGCGCACGAAGGTTTCCGTACTATAAAAAATTTGTTGTATGGGAGCCCCCTTAAATATTTATTTTATTTTTAGTATTTGTTGATATAGCGGCAATAGAAATGCATCATCTGTGAAAATTTCAACTGTCTAGCTATCACCGTTCTTGAGATACAGGCTGGTGACAGACGGAAGGACGGAAGAACGGACGGACAGCGAAGTCTCAGTAATAAGTTCTCGTTTTTACCCTTTGGGTACGGAACTCTAAAAAACATCAAAATCAATTCATAATTGGCGGAGATATCGCGTAACATAAATACAAAAAATTAGAGTCGAATAATTGAGAACCTCCTATTTTGAAGTCGGTTTAAAAAGGTCCCTAGGTCACACTGTACCGCGTAATAGACAAGCGACTTGCTAATTTCGACTCTCAATTTTATGTTTTAAAATTGGTACTTCAGCCTATCTCAGATGCTGTTATCCACTGTGACCGTGTCGGACAGAACTACAGCACTAATGATGGCCGGTGGGCGGACAATGTCACCTGTATATAAGGCAAATTGTCTGAATCGCTGTAAGTAGTGGTAAAATGACTTCCCTTGCGGTCACCGTGTGCGTCGCTGCGATGGTGGGATGGAGCGTGGGGGCGCCAAGCGATCGTACGTACATTGATAATAAGATTCTGATAAAGATTGTATTATAGTGATAAATTGAGAAAGCAAAAATTTTCGCTTGAGGCGGGGATTGAACCCGCGGCCATAGCGCGTCATGCTCTATGGCTCTAACCGCTGAGCTACTCAAGGCCTGCCTGATGAGACGAAATTATGTTTTCCTTACTATTAACGTCTTATGTTTGAGAATCTTCCAGATTTTTATGGATATACTAGATGTAAAGGAATAAACTTGAACCACGGACTTGAAATAGATGTAATCTCATCCAATCATAGGTGAAGCTTGTTTTTTGGTTTTTTTTTGTAAAATCTAACCCCATTTGTCATAAAAGATTTTTTCACTTTGCTTAATCTAAATGCGCGCACCGCTATTTAATGCTTATATCGAGTACTAAGATTGTGTGCGTCGCTTCTCAATTTATAATTACAAATATTTTTGCGAACATGCATTATATTTTCAAAGATGTAAAGCGAAGGCATGGTAAGAATGCCTGTTTCCTTAAAGAATTGCCTGAGAAATTCGCGCGGACCCATATCATAGATTGCACGTACCGCAGACTTTTGAAAAAAGAAAGGAACTATTATATAGTAAGCATTCTAAAAGCTAAGGATCGATGCTCAAGCGCCGTATCGTCTATAAATAACAGTTTCATGGTGGGACCCTGCACGGAGAACTTTCCGGCTCCATTCCTCTCTTCCGGTTTATTTGAGTCGATATTTTTGGAAGCAATCCCATTCTCAAATAAATAACAAAGCTATCTATCTGTTGACTATCCGCGTGAGGTCTGGCAAATTAACGAGATGAAAGATTGAAAAATGATATCTATTTTTATTCTTTTCGGCTAGAAATAAACTCTAACCCCTTATTGATAAATATATATACTATACTAGCTGACCCGGCGAACTTCGTACCGCCAATAAAAGTTGCCAACAAAAAATTTGATAAATGAAGAACCGCTCGACCGATTTTGTGCAAACTTCAGATAAACCATCTACTAAATAGTCCGAACAAAGTCTAAACATTTGGTTTGAATAGGTGAGCCCGTTCTTGAGTTATAAAATTACAACGAAAAGTGGCATCGATTTAGATATATATATATATAGATATTAAGATTATAGATGAATCTTCATTAGTTGGTAGAAATCAATTGTTAAAATACGTTTTGTCTTATTTTGACTAATGTATCATCAGTAAGTTTTAGGCATCAGAAGTAAGTTTTATGAAAATAACATCAAAATGATATATTTTAGTTATTTAAACAACAAAATACTGTAGAAAATGATGATGCGCATCATACAATTGACTATTTAGTACTGTCAGAAAGAAAGTGACCTCACAGTGAGCCAAAACCGTGGTGGCGGAGAATACAAAACGTTGTTTTACAATTACAACGAGTTTTGATTGAGCAACAAGATACCATATATGGCGATCGATAGTTCTATTCATCCTTTTACAAAAAAAATTGGGTTGCCTGGTCTAGTTTCGATGCACTTGTTTTTTGGCCTAGTTTAATATTAGGGCGTCAAAAGTAAAAATTTATCAAAATCACTTCTAAATTACATATTTAAGTAGTGTAAACGACAAAATATTGTAGAAAGCAATAATGAGCAACGTAATTTTGACTTTCAAGTCCAATCAGAAAAGAAGTGAACACGTAGTAAGATAAAACATAAATCACACAGTAAACAAATCATATAGATAGATATATAGATAACGCTTTATTGTCACACCTTACATAAATCACTCAAAATAACAAAACTTAAATTATAGTGTACAATCGGCGGTCTTATCGCTAAAAGCGATCTCTTCCAGACAACCTTTAGATAGAAAAGATTATAAATAATTCGGTGAAACGGGGGTGTAAATACAAGTTAAGGAAAAAAAACATACTTGAACTATATAAATTCTATAAGGCAATATTTTTATGTTTATGTTTAATATAAATACATATATACAACATATTATAATAAAGTAAGGATATTTGTTACAGCTTGAATCATATTATGAAATATAAGTAGGAGAACAGTATGACACAGAAAAGTTATTGGGAGAGAAAGAAATAATAATATAATGCAATTACAACGACTAACTTTTTACACACGATACCCCCATATAGGTCTCATCTTGGTACTCGATGAGGTAAATTTCACCAAAAAAATGGATACGTTTTTTGTCGCCTGCACAAAATGCTCCAGGCTAGGAACAGGCAACCCTGATTTTTTTAGCATAACTTTTTACACACGACACCCCCATATAGGTCTCATCTTGGTACTCGATGAGGTAAATTTCACCAAAAAAATGGATACGTTTTTTGTCGCCTGCACAAAATGCTCCAGGCTAGGAACAGGCAACCCTGATTTTTTTAGCATAACTTTTTACACACGACACCCCCATATAGGTCTCATCTTGGTACTCGATGAGGTTGGGTTAACGACAACCGGCCCACGGTCTAATTCTAACAATTTAATTTAATTCATTCTCGTTTATTTGAATGTTTCATATTTTTAAAAGAGGTGAGTATTTAATTTTTTAATTTACCTTTTCATTTTTTTTCCAAAGTGTAAAATTTTATAGGTCGTTCTAATAAGTCGTCGTAATTTTAAAATTGTCTTTATCTGTTATACTTATTTATAAATGACTCGAACCACCAGTTCCAGATCGACGATCAGGTAAGTACAGACAATTACGGAGTACGATTTACCTACCCATCAAATATACCTACTTAATTGTAATTACTAAATATTAACTTAGATATACTATACAATATAAATACTGTACGGATGCCTTTATCAGAGAGCAGGAAATCAGGTTTTATAAAAGGAAAATGAAATACTTTTTGTATTTAATCAGAATTACTTAGAGATATTTAAACACAGTTTTTTTGCAACAAAAGAAATGAAACTAGCACCATAGTAGAAAATATTTCTACAATGCTAGCACGTCCATCCCCTAAGGTGTCACGCCTGCAAATAGAATCCACCTCTAGAGCCACCCAAAACTTGATTCTAAAGAGAAGCACGGCACTAAGACTTGTTCTAAGCCCAATGATTTCGCTGTCACTTCTAATAGCCATAACCAGTACATTTACTATTAAGACTAATTATTCAAGAACTATATATAAAGGACTATATAGTACCGAAGACACAGGCTAGACAAGATGAACAAGTCTGCGAGAAAGCGGATACAGCCCGTCTGCGTTCATGGTGTAATCCACTGGTGCCTACTGGAAATAAAGTTTCCTGTGCTTTTTTCTGTTCTTATATTAGAATATTAAAACCCTGTGTATATAGGGAAATTTGTAAAACTCCAGAAACCTCTTGGGACACCATTCCTACCATTGAGACCATCGACTCAGAGCAAAGTCTGTTCAAAATTTTTTCAAATATTTTTTTTCACTGTTAATTCTAAGGTGGCGAACTGTCAACTGGCGATGCTGTTCTTGCCGAAAGTATTGTTCAAACAACTATGAATTATAGATTGATTATAAATTACCTTATTTTAGTAAAATATAGTATTATTATTTTTTTAAAACCTGCACTCACTCACGTATTATATTGTCGAAGAAGAATGCTTCGAACAGGTTTCGAACATATCCGATGTCCTTCTGGGAGCTACGTTTAGGTACAGATCGCGGCGCGCGCGTCTAGCTTCAAAACGCAACCAGTTTTTAGAAATTAATAATGAATAACTCTGACGATGGTTTTTGGGGTTCCGTGCCGAAAGGGGGGTTCCTATTACTAAGACTCCGCTGTCCGTCCGTCTGTCACCAGGCTGTATCTCTTCTTCTTCTTCTTAGTTATGGCTTCGCAATCTTGTGCATTTAGCCAGTGTCAAGTGATAATATAATATTTCAAGTGTATTTCATATTATAAGTCCTAGTCACAAGTCACAGTCAAAGTCAAGTAAAAGAGTCAAGGTCCAGTCATAGTAAAGTCATGCCCTAGTAAAGTGGTGGAAACTTTACTAGAACTTCTATTGGAGTTTTGGAGCGAAGGCGAAAATCACGTTTTTCAACTTTGTATGATTTGCCTACACTTATGCACGTTCACTTAGTATCAACGGTTAATAATCCACAATTATTACACATTAACACTCGAAGAATCACAGGTTTTGGAAAATTTTACAAAATCAACAACGCCATTTTTTCACTCACGTCAAAAAACCCCCAGGCTGTATCTCATTAACCGTAATAGTTGGACAGTTGAAATTTTCACAGATGATGTATTTCTGTTGCCGCTGTAACAACAAATACTAAAAAACAGAATAAAATAAATATTTAAAGGGGCTCCCATACAATAAACGTGATTTTTTTGCTCGTTTTTGCTCAATATTGATAACGGCAATAGGAAGACGCTTAAAATATTCACAGAATATTTAGATGTATATTCACTTTAAAAATAAATAATTAAATAAAAATAAAACAAATATTTAAGGTTTAATATTACGTTTTTATAGATAATGGTACCGAACCTTTCGTGCGCGAATCCGACTCGCACTTGGCCGGTTTTTATACTAAATACAGTATTCGGAGAAAGTCGTAGAACTAAATGAACTGAGGGTTAGAACAAGGTCTGAGAGCCTTCTGGTATATTCCAAATCGAAATCAACATTAGTTGACTGGTGGAAACCAAATCACGGACCACCATAGAACCATTTAGAAGCCAGTTAAGTTCGGTTGAAGTTATATTTTGGACAGATTGATACTCTATCGCTTACCTCAGATATGCATACCACAACAGAACATTTCCAATACGCTGTTACTGGTAGTCACGTGATAAGTTCAGAGAATTGTTAACTGGTTGCCGGAAACATGGCTTAGCATTCAATTGGTCTGCCGGAAACATTTACATCGGATTCACACGGAGACACATAGCAAACCCAAACAACAGTCTACGAAATATATGATACTAGCCGTGCCCCACGGCTTCGCCCACTATTATCAAGTAAAAAAGTAGCCTATGTATTAATCCTAGGTATAATCTATGTACATTCCAAATTTCATCCAAATCTGTTCAGCCGTTAAAGCGAGAAGAAGGAAATAACATACTTACACACTTACACACAAACTTTCGGATTTATAATATTAGTAGGATAGGTAGGTAGAATAGAACCATTTTAAATGTGTACGCCCCTATACCAAGTTTGTCAAACGATCCAGTGTCAAATATATGACATTTTCTACCGACTTCACAAAAAAGGAGGAGGTACTCAAGTCTACTGTATTTTTTATATGTTTGTTACCTCATTACTTCTTTTCAAGTAAAGCTATTTTGAAATTTTTTTTTGTTCGATAGATGTTGCTTTCCAATTGGTCCCAATAAAATTGGATCGAGATCTGACTAGTAGTTTTTGAGTTATGCTCAATAATGTTTTTTCTATGGACTACATTGACGATGTTCTCGTAAGCACGACTTCAAAAGTTACCTCATAACTTCTTTCTTTGAGCGCCGATTTTAATGATAATTTTTTTATTTGAAAGATGGTGCTTTTCATGTGGTTTAATTTAAATTTGGTCAAGATCTGATCACAATTTTTTGAGTTATTGTCAATAATGCGTGTTTAATACGTTGAATCTGATCAAGGTTCCGAAGATAAAGCGGTGAAGTCAGTTTTTTTTAAGCTTTACTTGCGTTTAATTATTTAAGCTTTGCTTGCATTTAATTATTTATTCATAATCACAAATATTTATTTTCGTAGACCTACTGAAAACCTATTTTAGTATAATACCTATACATAGGTCTTCAGAAAGAGGAACCTATGAATAGGTTGGTAGAAAACCTATGTACCTATAGGTACATTATTTTCTACCTACCAGTCTACCACCCAATAGATACTCGGACAACCATTATACTATCTCGGTATTCCAAACATAATTCTTTCACGCACAAGTTCATTACGACAGGATTGCCGGGGCAGTGTTGCCATAAAAATGCTCCCGAGTCTAACGCGAAATAAATTGCCATGCCGCCGCACTTCGCCGCTTTAACGGGGAAACAGGGGAGAATGGGCAAGTGATTCTTAATATGTGTGGAAGGAAGAATGTGTTGGGAAACTCATTTAAAAAGTTAAGTTTTAATGTGGGATAATTAGTGTGGGACTGTGGGTGTGAATGCGTTTGTTTGTTTGTTTGTAAACGCTTTCACACTCACAGCCCCACACTAAGTTCGGTGACTTGTGACGTGGGTAACGGAAACATTCACTTCACACATACACAAGCACAACCAGAATCAGAAACACAAATTTTCCTTGGGGAGAAAACTTGTGTTCCCGTCGGGAATCGAACTCGATACCCCTGCTTAGAAGGCGAACATGCTCTCAACTAAGCCAATGGGCAGATACTTTCTTTGATTGCACTACAATCACACTAATCCTACTAATATTATAAATCTGAAAGTTTGTGAGTAAGTGTGCAAGTGTGTAAGTAAGTTTTTCCCTCTTCACGCTTTAACGGCTGAACGGATTTGGATGACATTTAGAATGTAGATAGAAAATTTAACTTGATAAGAGCGGGCGAAGCCACGGGACACGGCTAGTATCATAAAAGTGAATGTTTTTGAATGTGTTTGTATGTTTGTTACTTCTTCACGCTCGAACGGCTGAACCAATTTTGATGAAATTTGGTATGGACGTAGCTCTGTCACCTTGGATTATCACTTATGCTACTTTTTTTGCTTTTTATCCCGAGACGAGAGAGATAAATTTTTACCCGACTGCGTGAGGCAAAGGGTCGCCCGCTATCATCAAGTTAATAATTAGCCTAAGCGTTAACACACACATACACTTACACACAAACTTTCGGATTTATAATATAAGTAGGATGCACATAACTACTAATCCTGCGCAGACAAAGTCGCGGGCACCAGCTAGTGACATATAATTAAGGTGGTAATGCTATGAAATCTAAAATACAAACGTTCTAAAGTTACAGAAACCAAATAAATAAACACTATCATGCTTTTTAAGTCCAATTACTTAATTCATATAAAGTGCACGCACGCTATCAATCCGATAAGGTTCTTAAACTTAACCTCATATTACCAGGAGTCTGATGGACTCCAAAAACCAGTCCTGCACCTGATGGCCCTATAATTGATTCGACTAATACACCCGATTCAGTTTTTATCATATCGTAGGGTCACCATGGTTTTAGAAATGGATAAAAACATCATATTTTAAAAACCTTCTGATTAAGACATAAAAAAATATAATATACTAAATTTAAACCCATCTTTTCTTATAAATTCAAATTTCAAATTGTTTATTCACATGGGACGCATAGAGGCACTCATGAAAGTTACTAACGATGAGTTACAACTAATGACAGATTAGCAAATTTACATCTATTCGTGATGAATCTGGCAGAAAATTTATTCCCATTCTTTTTTTAAACAAAAACTTAACTCTGAGAGTTATCTTAACCTAGGTTTATGTATAATATATATCTTGCCGTCGCCATATCGCGAATATGCATTTTGTTTCCTTGTCATTAACATAATAATTAATTTTGTAATAAGCTTCCTTTATCAACACACTATACATTAAATACACACTTTAAAAGAGAAAGCAGATAATATTCGATAAAGTTTCTCCTATACAAATCTAGTTTAAATGTATCTATCACATGGGCCTTATTAATCTAGACAAAACACCAATTGCGTATTTGTGTAAAACGATCCCGTAGTTAAAATATATTCGTTCGTAACTAGAACAGGAACTGACAAAAGAACAAGGTATTGATATGTTCTTTTATTAATACATTTAAAATATACACATGAGTATTGAGTGGATGACCCAGTTGGCGCAGTGGACAGGTGTCCGCCCTCTGCGCCGTGGGTCCTGGGTTCGATTCCCGGCAGAAACACAAATTCCTTCCCAAGGGATATTTGTGCTTCTGGTTCTGGGTGTAATGTGTGTGTGTGATGTGAATGTTTCCGGCACCCACGATACAAGTATTTGAACTTAGTGTGGGGCTGTGAGTGTGAATACGTTTGTTTGTTTTATTACACGACAATTAAATCTGTAAAGCCGGGGGCTATGTTTATATATTTTAAGTACAATAAAAGTGTTAGGACTACTCTGAAGTCCGACTTAATCAACTAGTAGTGTTGTCAAGTTCACACTTGTTATGAAAGGTTATGTTTACGAATTCTGGTCTATGGTGGCAAGTGATTGGCTAATAGATATCACTTTTAGTGATAAGGCCTGTAAATTTGTGGTTTTGACGTAGCTGTTTGTAACCTTTATTTAATGTAATGAACACGCAGTACAAAGCTGAATTTACTCCGATTGATCTAAAAAAAGTATATAGTAAAGGTTTTTAGTTTAATTTGTTGTATTTTTGTTTTTTTATGGTAGCAATAAATATATTTCTTTCTCGCTTATTTTTTTTCATCTTATAAAGTGGAACAATAAAATATTATCCATTACCTAACAGTAATTTCGATACAATTTCAAATAAAACCATTCACATTTACAAATTCACAATTATTTCAAGCAGGAAAACGGTTCCGTCCGAGAAAAGTCTAATAAATGGTGACCCTCAACCATAATTTAACGTTTCTTTTCGAGCCCAATGCGTCTGCCCGCATTCTTTCAAGATAATTATTAGTACAAAATAAAAGATAATTTAAGGCCACAGATAATAATAGTGTCCAGTTATGACGGTACTGACGTTTAAAATTTTGCTCTTGATGTAATTTTTGTTTATTTTTAGGTATTGGTGTTTCTGTGGTAGGAGTCTTGTTTCTATGATTGCTTCAATATTACAATTTTTTGTAACATTTGAAGCATTTAACTGCTCGTTAACTTATTTTCGTCTTCTAAGCAGGGGTATCGGGTTCGATTCCCGGCGGGAACACAAGTTTTATCCCCAATGAAATGTTGTGTTTCTAGTTCTGGTTGTGATTGTGTGTGTGATGTGAATGTTTCCGGCACCCACGACACATGTCATCGAACTTTGTGTGGGTTGTAATTTTTAAAGCATTTGTTTATTTTTTATGCTTTTTCACTCATACAAATATTAGATACATTTCGTATCATAATAAAAAAATTAAAATGTAATCAGGTTTCGGTAATTATAATCGCGGCCATATTGGCGTTCTTTCTGTGACGTCAGAGAATGGAAGTGACGAAAAGTTGCAGGTCATTGACATCAAAAACGTGGAAACTGACGTCACGAATCAGTTTAACCAGTAGCGTTTTGACATTTTGAATGAAAGTTTTTTTTTTTATTGTATTCCGAATTAAAATAAGAAAATAATGATATAAGAGTAATTCTATGGCTGTAAAGATAAAAACATAATATTTAGTTGAACTACTTAAATGTATATCTCATACATTTCCCTTATTTGTTTTTTATTCTACCCCAAGAGAATGTTAATGTTTTTTGTTTTAAAACCCATTCCTCCAACAACCAGCAATAATTCAAAACTTGAAGATAATGTTTACAGCTAAGAAGAGTTTACTCTCAAAAGTTTCAAATTAATTTGATACTAAGATAAGACAAGAAACTTCTAAAGCAACGGCGGCGATAACGAATTTTTGAATCGGTTGAATTATTCCTCTTTCCCGTGATAAATTTAGGAGAAAACAAGTAATATAGAACGACTAAAATGAATAGTATCTTATCTGACTACAAGAATAACTCTTTTAGATAGAAATACCCACCAGCTTTAGTTTATATTATACCGCAGCGATCTAGTAAAATATACAGATATAACGCTCCAAGCATGAGAGTGAAGCTAAATATAATATAATTAATCGCAAGCAAAGCTTAAAAAAAACCCTACTAAATATACATTATTAAAAAGAAAAAAGTATTATTAAGAAGATATTTCAAGAACTACTGATCAGATCTTAATCAAGTTTAAATGGGACCGATTGGAAAGCAACATCTTTTAATAAAAAAATAATAATTTCAAAATCGGTTCACGTGGAACGAAGTTATGAGGTAACACACAGTCGACTTGAGTACCTCCTTTTTTGTGAAGTCGGTAGAAAATAAAAATCTAGAGATAGATGTAATTTTTCAAAACTGGCAGTAGAGTGATTAACTTTCATGAGTGCCACTTTGGGAATAAACAATTTTGAATTTTGAAGAAAGCTAATACTATTACAATTAATAAAAAATAAAAAAAGTGAAACTTCTTATGGGAGGACTTGTAATGATGTTGTGTTCAAGTTGAAATCTGTAATAAAACGGGCATTAATTAAGAAAGCTTACTATACGACCACAGACTATATTAATGACAAGGATGCATGGAGGCAAACTGCACAGGCTCTTTCTAGCGACTACCATAATAACACCTAGGTTAAGAAAATTATGTATTAGAAATTAAGAATGTTTTTTAAAAAAATGAAAAGGAAAAAAGGTGGAGTGGAGTGGAAGAAAAAGGTGGAGTAAACACTGTGATGAATAATAAAATTGTTTCCCTGTAATACAAAAGTTTCTATCGTGCACATCCTGTTTATCAATCGACTTCAAAAAAGGAGATTCTCAATTCGACTGTATGTATTTTGTATGTATGTTACGCGATATCTCCGCCAATTACGAGTCGATTTTGATGTTTTTTTTTGTTTTGTAGTTTATACTTCGTATTGAAATCGATCAAGCCAAAACCAAAATATAAGCGGCGAAGTCGGGTTTTTTAAGCTTTGCTGACGTTTACATTATTTTAATAGATTGATCGATTCAGTGATAAATTTGATTTATTGCCTGTGGTTCAACTGCGTTGTTCAACTGGTAGGATCAATGTATTTTTTACTGTCCGTGGTACTATCAATTAAACTACGAAAAATGAGAATTTCTCGTGGCACAAACATTGATCTGCAAACCGTAATTTCTAAGAATTTAAAACGATTTCTTAACGCCCTTATCCGACTTTAACTATTTCAAATAGCAACAATTTTAGATATCAAGTTTCTGATCTAAATAAGCTCCTAAATCCGTCGAAATAATAATTAGGCGGCCCTTATTTGTGCTTATAGCGTTATGGAGCAGGTAAAAAACTGTTACCTGTATCTACCTTTTATAACGTTAGAAGAGCAGGTAGAATCAGTATGTGTTAATTAACGTTTTCTCAGGTCCCGCACCACCATCTCCTGATAAGTTGTTTTAATGTATCTAGAAGATAATTTAAAACGAATAATCCATTTTTAACCGACTTCAAAAAAGGATGAGGTCAATTCGATTGTATTTTTTTTTTCCTCAGAACTTTTTTCAAGGTTAACCGATTTTGATGTTTCTTATTTTATTTGCAAGCTGGCGCTTCTCATTTAAATTTGATCAATACGTGACTAGTAGTTTTTGAGTTATAGTCAATAATGCGTATTTAATTCATTTAATCTGATCAAGGGTTCCGAAGATATAGGGGTGAAGTCAGTTTTTAAGCTATGCTTGCGTTAAAATTATTGGATACCTAATATATCTGGTAATAAGGAGTAGAATTCACTGCCACGTCTGTGTTCCCCGAACATTATGATTTGGGAGCCTTAAAGTCTAGAATGATGTACAGTTATGAATGTACTAGGTTAGCATGCTACATCTTCAGCTACATCATCAATTTCCATCACGTCAGATAGTGACCAAAACCATGTCTATCCAGCATAAAAACTTAAAAAAGTCTGTTTACAAAGAAATCACATTGAATACGACTATGGTTGACTCAGCAAAAGCGTTTGAACTATCAAAACAGCTGACAAAAAACCATCAAGCTATTTTCAAATTCCCTGTAAATAAATTCCTTCCAACACCAGGTCACGTAGCCTCACTGAAATCTAGTTACTCAGGGCCAGACCCTCATCTGGGCTGCGTTTGCCGCGGTCGGCAACCCACCCGAATTTGCAGAGGTGTCTTACTTAGCATTACCAATGAGTGCCACAGTGTAACATTTAAACAGTACCAGTATGCCACCAGCATGACTTTTTCCTTCGACTGTACTTTGTATGCGTGGTCGAGTTAACAACTATAAAAAACCGAGTTACCTTTAAGCTTAGTGGCTTGTCTTAATTTAGGTCTTTGCATAATTAATAGTTACATATAAATAAGTTACTTGTTAAAAACTTTTTTAGAGTTATTCTCAGCAACTTTGATACCCATATTGTAGGAGTGCATTAAATAATACTTGTCCGCCATTATGTGTGTTCCGCCATGTTGGATTTAGAATGACGTCACACAGCTAGCCATGCATTGGCCTCGATTCTGATGTCATACACTAAATTAAATTTAAACTATTCCTGTCTTTTACAAAATAGGAACACAAGACAGAGATAGCATACTGCTGTGCTGTGAAGTTAGTCAGAACTTAGATGTCTATGCAAGCTTATTCGAGTATGTTATTGGTGTTGACTAAAACCACGCGCCTTTCTGCTGTTAATATTTTAAATGATAAACTAGCTTGACAGCTCTAAAATGTATGCTATCTCGGTCTTGTGTTTCTATTTTGTAAGAGACAGGGATAGTTTAAATTTAATTTAGTGAGTGTACATCAGAATCGAGGCCATTGTCATCCAAACTAAACGTGAATACAAAATTTCAGCACAATCGGTTGAACATAATCTGCTTCAAAATTGAGTTGCAAGATTCCACCCGGAGAAACATACATATACATTGCAAGTTCAATAAAAGCTTGTAAAAAGACTAAAAAGTAATAAAACCAGACAACTTGTCAAGATGAATCAAACGAGCCCTAATTCGATGGGTTTATCTTGTTTAGTTCAGAAGTTTCTTTGGTCATCTTCCGACTCCATCATCAGACCATAGTACCATCATTAAATTGACACCGATGATACAAAAGCACTTACACCAAATTTGAGTCTAATCGGACATCGGGAAATAGGCTAATTTAGCTTGCAAGATTTGATTACAGACCGACTAATAGACGGTTTCAGAGACAGGTGAAACTAAATAAAAGCTTGTAATAAAACATAGTGTGTGGGGGCGTTTATGTTAATGTTAAAAAAACGTGTTCACACTAACAGCAGCACAATAGTCTCAAATACTTGTATCGTGGGTGCCAACATTTACATCACACACACGCACAATTACACCCAGAACCAGGACCAAAAATGACCCTGTAGAAGAAAAACTGTGCTCCTGTCGGGAATCGAACGCCAGAAACCTGACCACTGCGCCAACTGGGTCGTTACTCTTTCCTTCCTTTTTAATGTATTTAAGGCAACGTGGCTTTGATCTATAAAATTATGTTAATCTTATTTTCTTTTTTACAGAAGGGCGGAAAAACAGATTGTCCGCACTTACAGCTAAAAAAAATTATATTTTTTTAAGGCTAAAAACTTTTTTTGTTATTTAAACACAGATAAAACGGTCTTAGAGATTTATCTTTATCATCTTTTTATTAGAAAAAAAACAGACTTTTGATACTTATCTCTAGCGTCTATTTTACCTCAAAATTACAGATTTTTAAAACAGCTTTTTGAGACGTATCACTAACGTCTATTTTAGCTGATACAAGTTAAACAGACTTTTGAAACTTATTTATAACGTCTATATTATCTGTGTCTATATTTTCTGCAAAATAGTTTATGTAAGTTTAATAACTGACTCAAATTCGTCTATACTGTAGTATCATGTAGTGGAACTATCCTAAACCTACATACACATTACTAAATGACAACATAGTGTGAAAACAAACTTAACCTGCGTTCAAATATGAAATTCTAATGTGGAATGTTCAATGTGTGATTTCGGTGAAGTAATTATGTATTAATGACAGTTTTTTTAATGGTAAATAGGTTTTAGTCGCTATCTCACATGATGGAAAGTGACGATGCGGCCGAAAATGAAGCATGCTTACCTAGAAGATACCTATTCACTCTAGACTTGAAGACTCCCAGATTATACTGTGCGGGGAACAAGAACGCGAGCAGTTCCACTCCTACGCTGTGCAGATAAAAAATGTAGAAGCAAAACGCTTCGAGCGGATATGAGGTATATATCAACCATATATGGATGACGTTAGTTTGTTCGTCTTGTGGTCCGATTATAGAATCTTTTGTTAGTATGGACTCCGCGCTCGCTGTGAGGAAACAAACATACATAGATACTTAAACACAATACATATATAAGGTGCTTAAATCATAACCTTTTTTCGCCGTAGTAGGATAAAATCATAAAACGTTCGAAAAACCTATCTGACTTATGTAAATGTCAGGCGTCGAAATAGAACAAAACTTATGTTACTATAGAACGTTTATGGAACGTTAGGTTGTAGAATAGGGGTTAGTAGGTATTGGAGAAGAGCTTCAATGTAATACAAACTTCTATACACAAAGGAGCATTAAATCGAGATTATTCGAGTCGTAAAACATAGAATACCTAACTTTGTTTGAAATACTCCAAACCAATATTCGGAACTTCGGTACATGTTTGTATTCTCGTCCCCAAGTTAAGGTCTCATGTGAATGCCTGGACCACAGATTAAATAGCAATCCAGTTTAGGTCTAGTCAAAGATTTTCCAGATTTATGGATTTGCGGTTGCCCATGTTCTCTATGGAATTATGTTTAAAACAAGGCGAAAGATTTTATACTAAAACCCAACTACTACCCGCAAATAGTTTCCTTTAGCGCTTTCAGACTTACAGCCCATACTTAGTTCGATGACATGTGTCGTGGGTGCTGGGAACAATCACATCACACAATCACAAACAGAACCATTGCAGAAACACACATTTTCTTGGTTGGGTATTCATATGTTCCCATCGGAACCGATACCCTATAATTTATGCAAGGCCCAAACTCTACAAATGAAAAGACGAGCAGGTTCCTATAACTTAAAAAACAATCGTTAACGACCCTAAACAGTTTTTAAAATCTAGCGGTCGCCATATTGAATTTTCATTAATGTTATGTATTTAGTGACACTTGCACAATTAACACAATTCGATTGACGTAGAATCATCAAAATCGGCCCACGCGTATGGTCTCTAGAAAGCCGCAACGGAACAAACATACATAGGCAAATAAACACATAACCTTTCAATCAAGCGCTTCTTCTATGACGACCCAGTTGGCGCAGTGGACAGGTGTCCTCCCTCTGCGCCGTGGGTCCTGGGTTCGATTCCCGGCAGGAGCACAAATTTCTTCCCAAGGGATATTTGTGCTTTTGGTTCTGGGTGTAATGTTACAAGTTACAAGTCGACGATACAAGTCTTTGAACTTAGTGTGGGGCTGTGAATGTGAATGCATTAGTGGTTTGTTCTAGACGAGCTCAGGCATCCAGAACGTCACTTAATTTAAACAAACGACATTACTCCTACCCAAAAACAGGCTAAGTACAGCAATAAACTTTAATAATAAGTCGCAGGTGCCTGTTCAAAATCGAGTAGATACTAACAGGTATATACTAAAGAGGGTAGTTAGCTAATAGCGTAGCTTCGCTATAAATTATGCCTAACTAAAGTTCTGCTTAGATGTCCCATATGTTGCGCTAGGTTATATAGGTATACCCTATATTATCTTGTGACTCAAAGTTGTAGGAAAATGTATATACAGTTTTATGAAAGCTTATCTGCCTCGTGTAGTAGGCAGTTTTGCATATTTGTAACAAAATAGTAGGTACCTCTAAAGTTTCTTACTTTCTATACAAACAAACAAAACAAACGCATTCACACTCACAGCCCCACACTAAGTTCAAAGACTTTTATCGTGGGTGCCGGAAACATTTACATATCACACAAATACACCCAGAACCAGAAGCACAAATATCCTTTGAAAAGGAATTTGTGCTCCTGCCGGGAATCGAGCCCAGAAAGACCAATTGTAAAGCTACATCTTTCAAACAAAAAGAAAATTCAAAGTCGGTTCACGTGGAACAAAGTTATGAGGTAACACACAAAAATAAAAAACTTGGGTACCTCCTCCTTTTTTGTGAAGTCGGTAAAAAATATTTTTATTTGATAGAGAATGTAAGAAAGAATCGCGCCCACTGTGTTCAAGCATGTTGTTCAAGCACTAACTTAGTTAAATAGAATTATGAAAGCAGTACACGCCCACCACGACCAGTTCCAGCGAAACTGTGCTAATTAAAACGAACGTGCAAGTTTTTAACTAAGTTTTATCTTGGAGAAGTTTTCTCAGGCGAAGCCTATTCTCGTACTAAAGTAATACAATGCGAGAAAAATTCAAGAGATATTTTTATTTCAGTAACAATTGACTAGAAAACGGTAGAATATTTTGAACTACTATTATATTTAAGACCTGTACTGCACAATATTCTGATAAATAAACATTATTTATTGGCTAGGGAATAATAGAACAAAATAATTATATTTGGCTATTAATAAATAAACATTATTTATTGGCTAGGGAATAATAGAACAAAATAATTATATTATAATTATATTTGGCAATTATAATTGGCTAGGGAATAATAGAACAAAATAAGTTAATTATAGCAACCAGCTAAACAAAAAAGTAAACAACAGACATTCACATTTACAGCTGCACACAATTTTCGACACCACAATACAAGTTCAAAGACTTGAATCGGGCGTGTCGAAAAAAATTTTATCTTACGTTCTTTCGGCAACGCTATTTTGCTTCACATCAAGATCTGCTCAAGCCCGGTATCTTTGGGTATGCAGACGATAGCACTGTTGTCGAAAGATACAAGTTCATTCACTAAGGGAGGAAATTATAGGTCGATGCCAACTTGGTTCGTTTTAATGCGTCCAAAAGACAGGCGTGTCTTTTCTCCGCTAAACGAAGACCTTTTCACCTGTCTCCGACTTTGGAAAGTGTACCAATACCGATTGCAAATAAACTCGAACTTTTTGGCGTTTCCTTGTCGTCGAATCTTAACTTCGGTACCTACATCGAAGCCAGAATTCAGTTGGCCGCTAAGAAACTGGGTATCCTCGCAAAGGTTAGGCAGTACCTACCTACTTCACAGCGGGGCAGCTTCTTAATTTATATTAAAAAAAAACCATACTTATCGAGTAGGGTATCAAAGTAAAGGATTAAAAGGGAATTACATAAAATTACATAAAATTACATAATCGCAGTCGGTTTTTTTTTACTTTTTGTACATTGATTTTGCATATATATCTCAGCATTAGCCATTACCCTATGGCCGCGGGTCCAATTCCCGCCTCAAGTAATCCTTTCTAAATGTATTACTATAACTTAATACGTATAGGAACACAATCCAGACTCCCTAATACGTAAACAGAATCCCTAATAGAATTATCCCTCAGCCCTTTGTTTGAGCTAAGCAATCCCATCGTGGAATTCATTCGACTATAAATTTTATAAAATTTAATCCCTTTATCGTCCGAGGCCATTCCACTGGACCCTAATTACCCTAAACTTTCGAACAGTAGTAAAGTTCACATGAGTCAAATTGGATTATCAAACGTTAGTCACGATATAAATATTATTGAATAGGAAACTTATTGGGACTGAATTAGATTTAAATTTGATTGACACTCTTGTACTTCGTAGCAATGATAGCGAGAAGATGATAAGTGGCAAAATTAACATTTTGATAATACACCCGAAGCTCCTGAAAATAGCTGAGAGCCTGCGTATTCCAGGTCTTGTGTGTTTACCAGCTTCGATCACATCGTCACTTACCATCAGGTAAGATAGTGGTCAAATACAAGCCTGTCACAAAAAAAAAAAAAAAAAAAAAAGCTATACTGATTTTCTGAAATTTTGTTAGCAGGTTCAGACTTTTTTTTTCAATTCAGTGTTTGGAAATTTTTGAAAAAGGCGGATATATGTAATGGGGATTGAAAATGTAAAAAACATATTATGGCAATTTCTAAAAATAAGCGTCTTCAGCTCGCAAAGCCATTAGTAATATCAAGGGATATGATATTTCAATATAATAATTTCAAAAATAACTGTGATATGAAATGATTGATGCACACAGCTCTGCTATTCCATTTATCTCGGGTTTGGGTACTGGACCAAATTTCCACTATAATCTGGGGCTAGGTAGGTACGGATTAGGGCTTAATGTACGGGGATTTAAGCTTAGGGTCGCGGGATATGCCGTGACCAGTCCTGGATTGTGATGTTAGATATCTGTCGTTAAGGACAATGCTTTTATTATAGTACTTTATGAGTTTGTGGCGTGTGGAGTTAGTGGCAGAGATTTTGTGATATATTATTATTACAGGCTTTACAGGTTATATCTAAATGACATCTCGGCATTCAAAATCAAAATCAAAATCGTTCATTCACATGGGCCCCAAAGAGGCACTCATGAAAGTTAATGATTCTATTGCCAGATTCGCAAAATTACAGCCATCTCGAGAAGAACCTGGCAAGAAATTCGGCGGCGCATTTGTTTTCATTAATGAATAGCGGAATATTTCATATGAATTAACTAAATTTTTACTACATAATATTCTTATACATTAACATAAGTACATGAAAGACCGACCTTATACGGTTAAAAAAAACTGTATAATATAAATAGAACGGAATTATTAATGTAGACATATTCATCAAAAGTGCAGCAACCGTTTATGCTAAAAAAAAACATAACATAGCTGCTTGGAACGCAGACGCGCAACCGACTACGCCAGCGGGCAGTTAATAAGTTTAGTTACCTAAGTTCTTAGAATGAGTTGATGGAGTCAAAGTTCTCAGATATTAATATTTTAACTTGCCATACCTACAATGCCGGAGTCTTCATTACAGAAGTGTAGCCAATGTCAAAACATTTTACCTGAAAAAAAAAGTAATTAAATGTTAGTGACCATAATTATAACATAATTCATATACCTTCTATACAAACAGTAGGTCGTGATTAGAATATTAAGTAACGTAATATGAAATAAAGGTTTTTTTTATATTTGTTTCGCGCGGCGGCTTTCGAGGCCGCGGGCGCACATTGGCTTGACCCTATCCAAGAGATTGGACATAGGATTCTGAAAAAAATTAAGTCGTATTTTTACAAAACTAAATATACCATTCGAATCCTATAATTAAAACTAACAAATATTACCAGAACCGCTTTTGTAACTGGGCTTATAGTTTACGAGTAAATCAAATAAATCTGTTTTTCATGTATAGAAAGTAACAAACAAATAAGAATATCTCGTGATTTTTGCCGATTTTCAGGATTTTTTACGCCAGTATCGTATAATTATATGTCACATTTAAACCAAAGATACATGGTGCTACTTTTTTGCACAATTACAAGAATCGAATGGTGTATTTTAACTTAGAATTTTTCAGCATCTTATGTCCAACCTCTTGTATATGATCAAACCACTGTGAGGCGCGGGCTGCACAGGAGGTGACTACGCCTACGTCCCCGCACGCCGTCCGCTCAAACCAAATGCGTTTAATATTAGCTAAAACCCATGTAGAGAACAAAAATTGGTAACTACAGACTAAAGGCTTTCTCGTAATCAAAATGTTTCCTCCCCTAGGTATCCGAAGGTTTAATAATTTTAAAATCCATTTACAAATGGATTGTACCGCAGTCTCTAGAGGGGATCTAACCCTCCAAACTATATCTAAGATAGGTAGGGTGTTTCTAGTTTAATATTTTATATATATGTAATCGGATATTTTTATTGCACTATATATCACGGAACCAATCCTTTTTATACCTAATTGAATCTCTTATTTAGCACAAAAAATTTGCATCGCTATTCAACGTGGAAACGAAGCCAGTACTCGGCACTTTCCTTCGGCAAGCGGTTTACAAATTTTTAAGTGCTATTTGTTTTAATCCCCTTTTGTAATCTTATCTGCCATTGTTATTATTATTTATTATGTGTTAAGTAAATTTATACAAATTAATTATTATTATTATTAGTTATTTTATAAAATAGAGGCTCTGTGAGCTGAATTCCTCACGTATATTTCTAAATGACTGAAAATATTATTTTTTTTCATTTTCAACCCTCGTATCTATATATTTTTTTTATTATTATTATATATTTTTTTTACTACATCAATTTTTTTTTTGTTAAAAACTGAATTGACAAAACAGTTTAATATAATTATCGAACTTGCTTACAAAGTTTCACGAGAATCGGTTGAGAAATGCGACCTGTAGAAGAGAACAGCCGGACATCCGGAAATACAAAAGCATTTTTGCAGAACTAAAACGAGGACACTTCCCACTGTTCGCTCGGTCAATAACTTATAAATAGTTATTATAAGTACGTAGAGTTCATTTTCCCTCTACCAATTTAATTAAAAAGGAAAAAAAATATTTTGGACAGAGATTTATTGAGATGATTGCATTGCCATTCAACGTGGCAATGTTGCCAGCATTTTGGATAATTTGCCAACTGGTAGCAGTCTATTAGATTAAGTTTTGTACATAGTTAGTTTTAATTTAGTTTTGTATGTCAATAAATTATGTTTTACATTAAAAAAACATTTTGTAGGTATATTTAATTCGAGTGTTTGATTGACTTTATAGTCTTTATACGTAATGTGTACAGAAAAAAAAAGGACGTCAAAATCATAATTTTGAAAATGATCCCGATGCTCTATCTAGAACAGCTGCACCAATTTTCACCAAACATACCTAAAAACCTAAATCAAAATCAGTTTAGCCATTTGGGAGCTACGATGCAACACAAGATACAAACACGGTAAACTTACGAGTAAAACAGCTCTTTGTTTGCGTCTGGGATTAAAAATATGGTTCCAATGGCCGCTGATCGTATATTTTGTGGTTATAAAACTCTAGCCGTGCCCCGCGGCTTCGGCCACGTATATCAAGACGCAAGCAAAGCTTAAAAAACCGACTTCATCGCTTATATTTCGGGTTTGGCTTGACCGATTTCGAAAAAAATTATATGGGACCACCTCGATTTATAATTTGCGGAGATATCGCGTAACATACATTTAAAAAAACATACAGTTGAATTGAGAACCTCCTTTTTTGAAGTCGGTTGCATCGCGTAACATATATTTAAAAAAAACATACAGTCGAATTGTGTAACCTCCTTTTTTGAAGTCGGTTGCAAAGTAGCATATGTGTTAATCTTTTTTTATGCTAGATAGACAAGCATTTGCACCACTATCTCACCCGATGGAAACTGACGATGCACGAAGATTCACTCTAGACTTGAAGACACACTGACTGTAGCCTATACCCTTAGGGCAGGGGTCGGGAACCTTTTGAGTCGGAAGAGTCAAAAATTACAATTTACAAAATTTCATATTTTATAGAGCCACAAAAATTTTTCTTGTCTACAATAATCCTTAATGCCAACAATAATACCTGCTGTACTACGAGTATCGTATAGAAAACGCTATGCACGCGTTATACCTAGTTATATCATCCCATAATTTACTTGTTTCAACTGTATAAATGTACTTTTTTGCTACCTTTGAAGGGTTGTTAATGGCTCGATAGAAATAGTGTCTAATCCTCGTTAATCGATTCAGAACGTTTTTTTTAATGTTTTTTTAAATAAATAATTTGCGTGTGAACTAAAGAGCCGCAGCTTAACATCCAAAGAGCCGCATGTGGCTCGCGAGCCGCAGGTTCCCGACCCCTGCCTTAGGGGAACAAAGACGTAGGCAATGAGCTCCACTCCTACGGAAGATAAACGCGGAAGTCGAAACGCTTTGAGCAAACTGGAGGTATGTTTGTGTAATCCTAGGTATACCTAAGCTAAGTAAATTTAAAATTTTACCCTAATCAGTTCAGCCGTTACAGCGAGAAGAGAAAACAAATATACTTACACATTAACACACTTTCTAATTAATAATATAAGTGTGATGATTGTGAAATGTAAAAACAGCACTGCGAAGGAGTGGAACTCATTGCCCTCGTCTTCGTTCCCCGAGCGGTATAATCTGGGAGTTTTCAAGTCAAGAGTGAATAGGTATCTTCTAAGCATGCATGCTACATCTTCGGCCGCATCATCACTTTCCATCAGGTGAGATTGTCGTCAAATGCTTGCCTATTAGGCATAAAATAAAATAAAACAGCTGTAAGGGATAAATACTGCCATATCGGATAACATTTCATAGCTTTCTGGGTGACCTTTGTGCGTGTCACCAATAATCATCAATTACATCTACCCCCGGTTTTACATTGCTGAAAGCTGGACCCTCCGTCACGTACGGAAGAGATAATATTTTTTTCTGATTAATGGCAACATTCGCGATTTTTATCCGGAAATTGGGTTTTTATGCGGAAATCGTGATGGACGCTGCTCGCGTTATATTTATCTAGCCGTGCCCTGTGGCTTCGCCCGCTATTATCAAGTTAAAAAGTAGCCTATGTGTTAATCCTAGGTATAAGCTATGTATATTCCAAATTTCATCCAAATCCGTTCAGGCAGCGGTTAAAGCATGAAGAGGGAACAAACACACTTACACATTTACTCACACACTTAGTTAACTAACTTTCGGATTTATAATATTAGTAGGAAGGATTTACGCATAACAAGTCAAATATACATTAAACATATACTATTCGTTCGCGCCGAACTGAGATCTCGCACCTACATTTTGCCTCATAGAGAAAAACGTTTGAGGTTACCTGCATTATGTATTGTTTGATTTTAAATGTATCTGTTGTCCCGAGTTTTCAAATCAATAATCTAAATAATAATTAAATTTCCGTCATTACCAAACTCCAAATAAACATCAACTTAATAAAATCAACCTAACTTACAGTTCGCAAGTTGCAAAGTTTCCACCCCTTTCATCATTTGAACAGCCTTTGCGAAGTAAGTTAGTTAATAAAAACAGCGAAAAGCTCGTGCTTTCAAGCAGTAATAATATTAGTATAACCTATGCAGCCTTACACGGCTCGGTATAAAAGTTTAACGAACACGGCTATAATTTTTAAGTAAGTCGTAAAGAGCCATTCAATGTTGGTTGCGGCCATGTTGGATGCCATTTTTGAACTGCCCGTTGGCTTAGTTGGGTGAGCCTTATAAGCATCGAGTTCGATTCCCGGCGGGAACACAATTTCAAGGAAAATTTGTGTTTCTGGTTCTGTTTGTAATTGTGTGTGTGAGTGATGTGAATGTTCGGTAAAAAAACCTCCTCCTTTTTTGTGTGGTCTTTAAAGAAAGCATTTTAGGCAGTACTAATTACTAGTAAATTTAGAAAGAAGAATATAGCTTAGAGTCTTCTTCTTCTGGCCTTATCCCATTTTTATTTGGGGTCGGCTCTCCTAATCACTCTTCTCCAAAGATGTCTTTTCTGGATCGTAATTGGGTCAATTTCGTTCTGTTCTATATCTTTTTTGACTACAGACATCCACGTAAGTCGGGGTCTTCCGCGCTGTTTTTGTTCAGATTTGTGGTCGAGCACTTTCATAGTCATGTGATCTGCCGGCCTCCTCATAATAAGGCCGTACCATCGCAGTCGTGTTTCTGGCAATTTATCTTGTATCGGTCGTACTTTAAAAGTTCCTCGTATATAAAGGTAAGAATATAGCTTAGAGTTTGATTCCAAATTGTAACAACTGTGGAAAAAATATCCACAATGATTTACAATTTAAATGAGAATGACAACATAATAAGAATGGGGTTGACTTGACGTGCTACAACCTAATTAATGTGACGAAGGCAGTGGTCTGTGAAATTTTATGACCACACACACATTCACAATCAAGGACAAACATGTTTGCATGCACACACATGCGTAATAAATTTTAGGACCCCGTATTTAAAAAACGGAACTTTAATAGGTATAGGATCAAAATTCAAAATCGTTTATTCACATGGGCCTCAAAGAGGCACTCATGAAAGTTTATGACTCTACTGCCAGATTCGCAAAATTACAGCCACCTCGAGAAGAACCTGGCCAGAAACTCGACGATGCATTTTTTCATTATTTTTTTTTTATGTAATCGCCAAAAACCCTTTGTGCTGTTTGCTTCCAAGCATCCTTGTCATTTATGTAGTCATTCATTTTATAATAAGCTTTCTTAAACTCCGTTTTATTACTGATTGAAACCTTTCCAGTGGTTGCAGTTGTCTGTCCATCAGCAAGAATTTAAGATAAGATAAAGATAATTTTATTGCCAAAAAGGTATACAAATTAACTGAAAATAATTAACTTAACTAACTTAAATTCATGATAATTATTCACAGGATCGGATATAAAACGGATCGGATTTAAACGCAAGCAAAGCTTTACAAAACCAACTTCACCTCTTTATCTTTAAAACCCTTGACCAGATCTTGACAATTTTATATGAGATAAACTTGACATCAGTATATAAAATCAGAACATTATCATAATTGAAGTCAATTAAATACGCATTATTAAGGATAACTCAAAAACCACTGGACAGACCTTAATAAAATTTAAATAGCACCACATGATACACCAGCTTTCAAATAAAAGCAAAACCATCAAAATCGGTTCACCTAGAAAAAAATTCTAAGGTGATATACATATTAGAAACAATACAGAACCTCCGCCTTTTTTTTGAAGTCGGTTAAAATCTATACTCCTCCCTCTCAATGTATGTATCAAGTTGAAATTAATATAAAGTACTTTCGAGTACTATATATATGTATACTATAGTCGTTAACTACATAGTAGAAATATATAAGTAAGTTGTCTTCATAGAGTGGTACCAAACGCGGCTTGTATGTGTGCACGGCCGTACGCACGTGCCTCAGCACGCACACTATGATAACAAACAGACCGGCGAAGTGTTAACTATTAGAAGAACCTTTAGCCCCCGACGACAAAGAGGGGTGTTATAAGTTTGTAGTGTGTATCTCTGTACCTGCGTATCAGTGTATCTGTACCTATGTCTGATTTTGGTATCGTAGCTCCAAAACAAAAAAGTGTAAATCGGTGAAGACCTTTTCCAGAGACGGTATGGGGGGAGGGGGTATTTTCAAAATGTCAATTTTGCCACTTGTATATTTATAAAAAAAAAAAATTACTGGAATTTGACGTGAAAAACTATCTACCTACACATAAAATAACTAATAACTACGGAACCCTCGAGGTTATGAGTTATAGCTCTCTCTTGTTCAGTTTTTTCATTACTTGTGCGTGACATTCTTCAAATATTTCCAAGTATTGGAGTGACCGACTATACAGGGTAATTTGTAGATAGATAGATAGATAGATAAATTCTTTATTTGCACACCAAAAAATAACAATTACAAAGAAATCTTAAATATAACTTAGGAGCACAAAGGGCGGTCTTATCGCTCAAAGCGATTTCTTCCAGACAACCAAATAGTAAATTGTACAATATTAGAAAGCTCTCAAACCCTGATTATTGTTCTAATCCTTAGCTAATTTAGTTCTACGACATTCTTCTGAATACTGAATCTTTTATGGCAAATGGGGTTAGATTTTACAATAGAATTCCTAAAATCGTAACTGAAGTACCACTGAGAAAGTTCAAATCTGCAAATGGCATTTATTGAGAAAGCTTACTATAAAACGATCGACTATATTAATGACAAGGATGCATGGAGGCAAACTGCACAGGTTCTTTCTAGCGACTACCATAATAACACCTAGGTTAATAAAATTATGTATTAGAGATTAAGAATGTTTTTTTTTTTAATTAATGAAAAAAGAATGCGCCGCCGAGTTTCTTGCCAGATTCTTCTCGAGATGGCTGTAATTTTGCGAATCTGGCAATAGATTCATTAACTTTCATGAGTGCCACTTTGGGGCCCATGTGAATAAAAGATTTTGATTTTGACTATATTTTCCGTAAAAATTAAGATGATCTATTCTATACAAGCTGTAATTACCTAATAGTTGTTTAACTACACTGTGCAAAGGACGGCCGCACCGCGCCTCGTTATATGTTCGCCAACGCCAGTTGACACCTTAGACTTAACAGAGAAGATAAATAATATAGTGAAGTGTTTACAAATTCTTTCAAAAATAATTAAATAAAAAAACCGACTTCACCGCTTTATCTTTGGAACCTTGATCAGATTTTAAGTATCAAACACGCATTATTGACGATAATTCAAAAATTTGTGATCAGATCTTTATCAAATTTTTAATGGGACCACATGAAAAGCAGCAGCTTTCATATAAAAAAATAATCATCAACATCGGATCACAAAAGAAGTTATGAGGTAACTAATGAAGTCGGTTAAAAACGAGAAAACCGTCAATGTAGTCAACAGAATACTCATTATTGAGGATAACTCAAAAATTACTAGTCAGATCTTGAACAAATCTAAATGGGACCTGCTTTCAAATAAAAAAATAATTATTAAAATCGGCTCACAACGAAAGAAGTTATGAGGTAACACAAAAAATATATGTACGAATTGAAAACTTCCCCCTTTTTTTGAAGTCGGTTAATAATAAAACATAATTTGCAATAACCGTATTGACGTTTATTAAAAAAAGTCGTTCTCTATGGTCAGAACAGAAACAGAAACCTCATTTCATGATGACCCAAGAGGTTTCTGTTATTTTACAATTTACCTCGTATAATGTTTCTGTAAACGCAATAAGGACGTAAAAAGTCAGAGCGCCTTTTATAAAGTAAGTTATGTGAGAGTAGTAAAAAATAATGTTCCTCATTGAATGTCTCTGGAGTAAAATATGATAAAGTGCAAAACAATTTGGACCTCACTATTGAGGGGGTGATACCAGAATGTCTCCTAAAACGCGTGATTTGTAACCGTTTTACTCGGCCTTCATCACAAATGCAGATATAAAAATATTCGTCAAATCTGTCATAGTATGATATGTATTTTCTATAGTATGATATGTCGACTGATTTTTTTTTTTTTTTTTTTATGTGTGTTACCTCATTACTTCTCTCCACGTGAGCCGATTTCGAAAAAATGTTTTAGTTTGAAAGATGTTGCTTTCTAATTGGTCCCATTTAAATCTGATCAGTAGTTCTTGAAATATCGTCAATAATGTCTATTTTGTGACGAATAATGCGTAGATGTTGACGATGTCCTCGTTTACTTGACTTCAAAAGTTACCTCATAACTTATTTCGTTGTGAGCCGATTTTGATGATTCTTTTTTTATTTGAAAGCTGGTGCTTTTTATGTAGTCCCATTGAAAATTTGATCAAGATCTGATCTGTAGTTTTTGAGTTATAGTCAATAATGCGTGTTTATACGTTAAATCTGATCAAAGTTCCGATGATAAAGCGGTGAAGTCAGTTTTTTTAAGCTTTGCTTGCGTCTTGATAAACGTGGCCGAAACCGCACGGCTAGAGTTTTATAACCAGAAAATATACGATCAGCGGCCATTGGAACCATATTTTTATCCCAGACGCAAACAGGGAGCTGTTTTACTCGTAAGTTTACCGTGTTTATATCTTGTGTTGCATCGTAGCTCCCAAATGGCTAAACTGATTTTGATTTAGGTTTTTAGGTATGTTTGTTGAAAATCGGTGCAGCTGTTCTAGATAGAGCATCGGGGTTATTTTGAAAATTATGATTTTGACGTGTATTTTTTTTCTGTACACATTACGTATAAAGACTAGAGACACTAAGACTCAGCTTTTTTTTTAGACAAATATTCCCACGCGTGACGTTGCGTAACCAACATAATATAAGTATTGGGTAATTCTAGTACTAATTATTATCTACGGGCAAATTGCTTATATTTCCTAAAACTAAACTAAATCTTAATATACAGCAAAGACCTAAGTTACCTACAAGACATCGAGCTTATAGGTAACTCAAGAGCTCAAGCCCACTACCAGCGGGTAGCGTTCCCATCATGCTGGCGGCATTGCCTCTCTGAATTGCAATGCTAATACGTTGAGCCAAATAAGTACCAGCATTTTAATCACGAGTCGCCTCAACCAGGCGCTCTGATAGATATAAGTTATGCAATATGCGCCTTTATCTGCAAAAGTGTAGGGAGGATAATTCGATGTGGTGCTCGTATTGACGTATATCTGCCCCTTAAGGGGAATGTAGCCCACAGATTAGCAACGTTTGTAGCTTTATTTGATTATCCCGCTTACGACGTTTAATATAGGGGCGTATATTGCGTGTCTAAAATACGTCGGTTAAGGTCACACAGCGCGCATTACTTTTTTTTAATAACATTAAATAAAATATTTAAAACGCTTTCGCACTCACATCCCACACTACGTTCAATCACTTGTGTCGTGGGTGTCGAAAACATTAACAACACACACAATCACAACCAGAAACTCAAATTTTACTTGGGGAGAAAACTTATGTTCCCGCCGGGAATCGAACCCGATTAGAAGATAAACGCGCCAACTTAACCAACGGGCAGTTAGTTACTAAATATGTTGAGAAACCGCTATGTACCGACGACGTTAGATTAAAAAACTAGCATGAATGTTTTAGTTTTTACCGACTTCAAAAAAGGAGGAGGTACTATGTTCGACTGTACTATGTATTTTTTTTTCAATTTATGTTCAACGATATCTCCTGCATTTGTGGACCGATTCTCAAAATTATTTTTTTATTTGGTAGATTATAATTCAGAGGTGGTCCCATATAAATTTCATCGAAATCGATCAAGCCATAACCAAAATATAAGCGGTGAATTCGGATTTAAGCTTTGCTTACGTTTAAATTATGTAGAAGTAGAGAAGCCTCGTAGAAGTGAAGCGGAGAAAGCGGATACGCTTTTTCCACTTTACATCTAATCTAATACCTTTAAACGAGCAATTCTTGTATATTTATGTGTAATGAGGATCTCGGAAACGGCTCCAACGATTTTCATGAAAGTTACAGATTAAGGGTTTTTCGGCCCAAGGAATCAATTTATCAACGTTCCAGGTCCGAGAAATGCTCGGTTCCCAAACTGCATTTGAGTTTAAGAAACTATCAGCGCCATCTATTACGCCATGACCGATGTAAAAAACTGTTTCTACTCGACACTAGATGGAGCTTTCTGAGGCTACAAATTCAAAAACATTCTACCAAAAACAAAAAACCGAGCAATTAGGATATTATTAATTATTATTTGAGATTTAACATTTAACATCTCAGGGTGACGATAGTACCTAGTGCTTTGCCGCGCTAGATTTTGAGCTATATAAGTTCAAAAATATCTGGGTAACACTACACTGTAATGGGTAAGCGTGATGCTTACCATCAGGCAAAAGACTTGCTTGTTTCGTCTCCCAATCTATACTAATATTATAAAGAGGTAAAGTTTGTTTGTTTGTTTGTTTGTTTGTTTGTTTGTTTGTTTGTATGTAAAAGGTAATCTCTGAAACTACTGATCCGATTCTGAAAATTCTTTCACCAATAGATAGCTACACTATCACTGAGTGCCATAGGCTATGTTTTGTCGGGATAGAAGTTAGTTATCAGTTCGAAATAATAATATTCGTAAGACAAGTCGGAGAAAAATTTGCTAACTTTCCGCTTTATCGGCGCACGCTGACTAAACGGTAAGACATAGTTGAATATAATGTATGGCAAAAATGTTGGCCTTCATGAGTTTTACAAAAAAGTCCGCGACAGCATATATCTAACATGTATGTATAGCTCAGAAAAAATACTTTTCTTTGTAAAAAATCAGAAAAAAAAGCGGCCTATGTTTAGTTGGCTTTTTGAGACATTCAGTATTAATCCTTATCAAAATAAACTATTTCATCGTCTTACGTAGTTCATGTAGATACATTTTGCTTTTTACTGCATATGATTTGGATAAATAGTCTATGAGATATCGTGAAATTAGTTTCACGGGAGCCCGCCCGTGAACGGGACGGGTCAGAAATGTACAGAAACGTACTACGAATTCCTGCTCATTAAAAAATAGCGGCTTCTATTTCGTTGGCTTTTTTTAAGTATTTAATATTAATCCTTATCAAAAAAACCTATTTCATCTGCTTACGTAGTTCACGTAGATTTAATTTGCTCTTTACTGCATATAATTTGGACCTATAGTCTAGGAGAAATCGTTAAGTTTATTTGAGGGTGAAAACGGTGGATCACAGAATGGAACAGTTACTGCGTAATCCGGCATACGTCTATGTTTTGAACCGACTAACATAAGAAGGGGGATATAAATTCGACTGTTTTTTTATGTTTAGTCTTATCATTGAACTTTGAACTGCCCGCTAGCGTAGTTAGGTGGGCGTTTGCCTTTAAAGCACCGGGTTTGATGCCCGGTGGGAACACAGGTGTTTTCCCACGGGAATTTGTGTTCCTGGTTTTGAGTATGTTGTGAATACTTTGTGAATCTTGGATGTTTACGGCCCCCCGATACAAGTCATTGAACTTAGTGTGGGGCTGTGAATGTGGAAGTGTGTTTATTTGTATATTTTTTAACCGGGCGACGCCGGGCGGGTCATCTTTTGAACTATATACTCGCGTAAATGGGTACGCGTTTGCCTTCAAAGCAGCGGGATCGATTCGCGGTGGTAACAGAAGTTTTCTCCCTACGGGAAATTTGTGTTCCTGGTTTTTAATATGTTGTGAATCTTGGATGTTTACGGCCCCACGCTACAAGTCACAGAACTTAGTGTGGGGCTGTGAATGTGGAAGTGTTTATGTGTAGATTTTTTAACCGGGCGACGCAGGGTGGGGAATCTTTGAACTTTGAACTACCCACTGGCGTAGATGAGTGCGCGTTCGTCTTTAAAGCAGCGGGTTCGAATCTCGGTGGGAACACAATAACAAAAGTTTTTTCCCCACGGGCAGTTTATGTTTCTGGTTCTGGGTATGACGTGAATGTTGTGTGTGTGGTGTTAATTGTTTACGGCCCCACGACACAACTTATAGTACTTTTACAGTGGGGCTGTGAGTGAGAAAGCGTTTATATGTAAGCTTTTGTTTACCCGGGCAACGCCGGGCGGGCCAGCTAGTTATATATAAACTAATTTAAACGCAAGCATAGCTTAAAGAATTAAACGATAGCAAAGCTTATAAAAAACCGATTTCACTGGTTTATCTTCGGAACTTTGGATTAGATGTACTAAACACGCATTACTGACGATATCTCAAAAACTAGATATCAGATATTGATCAAATTTCAATGGGACCACATGAAAGGCACCAGCTTTCAAATAAAAAAATAATCATCAAAATCGGCTCACAACGAAAGAAGCTATGATGTAACTTTTGAAGTCGGTTAAAAACGAGAACATCGTCAATGTAGTCCACAGAATACGCATTATTGAGGATAACTCAAAAATACTAGTCAGATCTTGATCAAATTTAAATGGGACCAATTGGAAAGCAACACCTAACAAACAAAAAAAAATCCGTTCAAGTGAATTGAAGTTATGAGGTAACAAAAATAAAAAAATAAAAAATACAGTCGACTTGAGTACCTCCTCCTTTATTGTGAAGTCGGTAAAAACCTTCACCGCTTCATCTTCGGAACTCTTGATCAGTTTAAATGAATTAAATACGCATTATTGAAGATAACTCAAAAAGTACTGGTCAGATTTTAATTAAACTTAAATAGGACCATATGGGAAGCTAGCTTTTAAATAAAAAAAACAATAATCAAAATCGGTTCATCTGGAATAAAGTTCTAAGCAAAAAAAGAAATACAGTCAAATTGAGAACCTCCTTTTCGAAGTCGGTTAAAAAGAGCTTACAGTGTAAAAGCGAAACGCTGCGAGCGAACCGAAGCTCTTAGCACAGGAAAAAAAAGTGAGATGCTAGTAAAAACAACACATTAGTTCCAAATAGGCCGTCCCCAGATCGATATAGAAGTGCGGAGTGCATGAAGCAAGGGTAGGCAATACGTGCAAGGGACCTCCCCTCTGACTCATAAAAGAGGGTGGCTGCTCCCTTTCACTTTTGAGGGTTTGGTCGATATTGCTTTTTGTTTTCGCACTTTGAACGCACTGCTCCAACCCGAATAGTGAGAGAATTAACATTTAGTTACGAATACTGAAAAGAAAGAAAGAAAGAAAGAAAATACATTTAATCGGGAATTTACTGACCACTATCTCAACTGAAGGAAAGTGACGATGCGGCCGAAGAAGGGACTTGCTTGCCTAGAAGGTACCTATTCACTCTACTGAAGACACCCAGATTGTACTGTTCAGGGAACAAAGACGCAGGCAATGAGTTCCACTCCTTCGCTGTACGGATGATAAACGCAGAAGCGAAACGCTTCGAGCGCACTGGAGGTATGTTAACCATAACTTGATACTTGAAAAGCTTTGAATCTTTCGATTACGTATCTATAACTACAAATTTTAATGCTTTGCCATGCCTTGCAGCTCCGCCCGCGTTTATCAAGGTAATCCTGAGTATTAGCGATGTAGGTACTTTGGAAATTTCAGCCCAATTTGTTACGCCGTTATAGCGAGAAGAGAAAACAAACATACTTAGAAACTTACACATTTACACACAAACTTTTGTATTTATAATATTAGTATGATTGACCTGTAAATATGGCTCCGCATATTCCGCAATCTTGTGCCTTTAGCCAGTGTCAACGAATAAAATATTTTAAGTGTACATGTTTCACAATAGTAGTCACAAGTCACTGTCAAAGTCAAGTAAAAGAGTCAAGGTCAAGGTCCAGTCATAGTTAATCATGCCCTAATAAAGTGGTAGAAACTTTACTTTAACTGCAATTGGAAATTTGAAGCGAAAGCGAAAATCACGTATTTTAACTTTGTATGATTTGCCTACACTCATGCACGTTCACCAAGTATCAACGGTTAATAATCCACCATTATTCTACTAGCAAATTATAGCCATTATTACACACTAGCCGTGCCCCGCGGCTTCGCCCGCTATTATCAAGTCAAACAGTAGCCTATGTGTTAATCCTAGGTATAAGCTATGTACATTCAAATATCATCCAAAAAGTGAAGAGGGAACAAACATACTTAAACACTTGCTCACTTACACAGCTACACACAAACTTTCGGATTTATAATATTAGTAGGATTAACACCCAAATAATCACTAGTTATGGAAAATAAAAGCGAATCGACAGCGCCATTATGTCACTTTGGCGCCAAAACTTGGCGAGTTGTTAAACGATGAAGTACGAGTAATTCGTTTTAGTAGATACAAAATGTGACTACTAATGAAAAAAAACTTAACCTTTAACTGCTGACGTGGGGGCCTCTCCAGCCTAGCGAAAGTAATAATATTGAGTTACACCCCTCACTCGCGCGCAACGCATACGCTGCCTCTAATAGCTTTAAGTTTAGTCGCCTAGAGGCCGTTAAGGGTGGTGTACGTGTCGATGCGCACAATTTTAGTGAGTAATTTTGTTCCAAAATTTTCTGTGGGCCTCTCTGACCCCACCTCAGTTCTTACGTAACTTTTTGAAAAGTAATTCAGTTCATATTTTATCGATTTTTATTCAGCTGATGATTAGGTATTTTGAAAATGGAACCAAGTACTTCATCCGGAAGAAAACGGTCAAGCAATAAGGATGATAACCCACATTTCAATAAAACTAGAAGATTCGTTTTATTGAAATGTGATAATGCTGATAATTTTGAATCACTTTTGTCTTCCTGGATCGATTGTGAGGACTGTAGCAGTTCAGAGGCGGAAGATATCGATGATACGTTTATTCCAAAGCAACATGGACAAGACATCGATTCACTCACCGGCTCAGATACAACTAAAGGGGGCGTGGACGAGATCGATAAAAAATGCCCAATATATACATGCAGTCGTAGGACTCGACGTTGGCCGATGGTTATTTTTTACCGTATGCTAGATATCAGCTCTGTCAATAGTCATTTACTGTATGATATACATCAAGAAAAGACCACAGAAAGAGGAATTTTCATAAAAGAATTGGTACGCAGTTTGGTTTTGCAACAAATAAAAAGAAGAGTTTTGAATGATAGATTGCCACGTGAACTACGTCTAAGTTTGACGCGAATAGTGGGATCTGATATGCCTGACCGTCCAGAAGTTCAAGAAGAAGACGTAAAACAAAGAAGAAGATGCCACACATGTCCACTAAAACTTCAAAGGAAGTCCACACATACATGTTATATAATATGTAAAAAGCATGTTTGCCTTCAATGCGCTAAGGAAGTTTACCCAGATTGTGCATAAATTGTGAGATTTGATGCCTTGCAGTTTTTCATTCCCCAATTAGTAGTAAGATTGATTATTTTATAGTTTATTAGAGACATTATTGAAGTTTAATAATAAAACATAGCTTGTTTATTTTGTTTAAAAAAATAAGAGAATTTAGGTGATTTCCGATCTCATGTAATTTCTGCTAAAGAAATGTTGACTCTTCTTTAATTGTTAGAAATAAGTTTGATTCAAATATAAACATATTTGAAAATTTTGTTTGTTTTATTCACATATACGTATTAAACGTGGTTAGTGATAATATATACCCATAAAGTCTCTACATTTAAAAATAAAAATAGTTTAAGGTACGGGCTTCTTGAGCCCCCACGTCAGTGACTACGTGAAATGATAACCACGTCAGTAGCTAAAGGAATAAAAAAGATATTGCCTCGCCGCGCGGCTTCGCTCGTGGTTATCAGTTATTCTCGACCAAATCAATTAGATATAATTGAAACGCAAACAAAGCTTAAAAAACCCGACTTCATCGCTTATATTTCTGTTTTGGCTTAACCGATTGTGATAATTTTTTTATGGGACCACCTCTAAAGTATATCTACCAAACAAAAAAAACCCATCAAAATAGATCCATAATTGGCGGAGATATCGCGTAACATACATACAAAAAAAAAGACGTGTGGCACTCGGGGACTGCCGCGGTAAAGCTATTGCATAGCATTTTTTATTTTTCAGTTTCTTCACAAAAAGCTTTCGATCACGTTGAGATGCGAACTCCGTACCGATGCATACGATTCAGCATTCAATACCATTCGGCTTCCGAGTCTTCTAACTATAACTTCGAAATAAGCATATAGGTCTTGACGTTTACTTTACGTAAACGTCAAAACCTATACGCTTATTTCGAAATCATAGTTAGAAGACTCAGTAGCCGATTGGTATTGGATACTGAATCGAAAGCATCGGTACGGAGTTCGCATCTCAACGTGACCGAAAACTTTTTGTGAAGTCGCTAGAGGTGTTAGGTTTTTTCGTTACGGAATTTCTGGATTAGGTCTCCACGCTCAAGGCCCGCGATAGAAGCTATGCAATAGCTTAAAAACCTACAGTCGAATTGAGGACCTCCTTTTTTGAAGTCGGTTGATAAAAATAAATATACAGTCGGCCTGAGAATCTCCTCCTTCTTTAAGAGTCGATTAAAAATGCCAAAGGTTAAGTCGCAAAATAAGCTTTAATGCAAGTCTAAAAAACCATTATTTAGAACATAAAGTACAACAAAACACGGCCCTGCAAAGTTCCATTGCAATTATACAGGGACTCCAAACAATAACAGCTAGAAAAAATAACAACAAATGAGTACACTGCTTCCATGCATTAATCATAGTAATACAATGTGGGTAAAACCATGGACATGTGTAATAGACAGCTAAATAAGGACGTTTTCTTAGCGATGCCATGTAAAGACTACATCCGAAGGTAGGCGGCCGTTTAATTACCTTTCTTTTCTTCTTTTTCATTCTCTTTTTAGGATCGCTCTCAGCTGCATGAATTAGGTAACTGCCGACAGCATTAGTTTCTATCTGATCTTGTAACGTTCGAACTCTTTGCATTGCGCCTATTCTATATTTAATGCGTTGAAAGGTAGAACCAACTCCACTTTCTTTGGCAGCTTCTTTGCATGAATCGAGAGCTTTACATGGATCTGTCATTAATGTTTGCAACTCCCTGTACGTATCCTCTGGGTGTGCTACTTTTCTGCTTGTACAACGTATAATGTCACTAGCTGTAGTGAATCCTAATTTTGCAAGATCGAATACTGATTCTGCTAGCAATTGCCCATCACTGCTGTCTTTATATTTTTTTACTTGTCTCATCATTTCCCTTTCCTTTTTTAATCGTTGTTGTTTTCGTATTTTGTCTGCTCGTTCATATTTTTGTCTGCGGACAAGAAACTCTTTCAATGCTTTTTTATTTCTTCTTTTTTGATCTTTCACGGCCTGTGTCCTCTCTCTTTTAAAGCGTTTCTCTCTCTCTCTTACCGCAGATCTTGCAGTTTTGGTAAGTAAAGCCTTTTGTTGTTCTATATGACGTTTACAGTCCAGTTTTCCGCAGATACATGGATTGTGTCGAAGGTATTCGATTTTTCTTAGAATCTCCTTTTCTTTTCGCGTTACTTTTCCTATCCGGGTTGAACAAATAGGGCTGTCACATTTACAATCAAGTCCGAAATCATCATCATTTGTTCTGGCTGGCACTATATTGTATGACTTCTCCTTTCCTTTACTTAAATTACCCGTTTGTTTTGCACTTACCGGGCTTTCTTCACTCCCTTTCTGTTTTGTGTTACGTTTTGCTCGTACCGAGCTTTCCCTAACCCCTCTCAGTTTTGAGGTACAAGGACAAGTAGCGAAACCTTGTCTCATAAGTTTGTCTCGTGTTCCTAGAATGCTCAATTTAAATCCTTTCTTAGATGAAGACTTCATATTTTGTCGACATTCAATACAACTGCAGCATTTACATCCTTTTTGATGATTTTTTTTTGAAGACTGCATTCCTGGTAGGTTAGTTGTAATAGGAAGTTGCTTACAGGGACATTTCTCTTTGCCATTAGTTAAATATTTTGGGATTTTACGCATTGCACCCGCGATTGCATTTTTATTTACATGGAAGTTCAAATAGTTCCCACTAACAGTAAATACGTTGGGTATGCCTGGAGCGTTTGGAAAATATATATCTCTAGCCATGTTATCACCACTTATCTCTACTACAGTGCGTTTGCCCTTATTTCCTGTTTTCTTGACTGTATCCACATTATTAGGAGCTAGCGTGTCCATCTCAATAAAAGCTTTTGCTGTTTTTTGTAGTTGGGATTTTAAATCAGTGAATTTTCCAAGATGTGGTGTGGCAGTTTTATACAAGGAGTCATATAATCGGTGATATTTGTCTGGATCTTTACCTGTAAATGTATGTTGTTGTTTATCCTGTTTATTTTTACTAGCTTTTGAAGCAGCCTTCTCTTTTCCTTTTTTCTTTGTGGGATGAGAAATGAGTTGCTGTTTAGTCTTTTCATGTCTTCCTTTCTTGGCTTTCTTTTTATTAAGTTTAGGATCCAGATTTAGGTCTTGTTTCTTCTTTAAAATAGGCCAAACAGTTTTTTTTTTGGTGTGATCCTCACTCTTTGTATCAGTTTTGATTTTTGTGTCTCCATCTGCTTTATCCTTCTTTTTTCGATGGGTTATCAAATCGGCGTATTTTCCTGTAGCGTTTTTAAGTTTCGTTGTTGGACCTTTAGCATCACTACTTTTCAATGAAGGATGTTCCTTGACATTCATATTATTACGTTTTTTATGAATTTTAGTGAGAACATTAGTAACTTTAAAGCTTTTTGATATTTTTGGGTCCGATTTAATTTTTTTGGGTTTTCTTTCGCTTTGCGACTTCTTCATGTGCCATTTTTGGTGTTTACCTGTAGAGATCTCAGGTTTTGGTTCTGTTTTTGATATTGTGTCCTGTTTTTTATCCATTGAGAAAATTGACTTACATGCACATACTATTCGTTTTAATGCTGGTTGATTAGTGTTCAAAGTTAATTCATTCTCATTTGTGTTTTCAGATTTATCATAATCATGGGCGTCTTTCTTTTTAGCTTTTTTACGTTTACTCATTAGACACTCACACTTTGTTGTTTGACCTTGTGATTTTATCAATGTTTTACTTTCATGCTTCTTATTATTATATTTATTTGGTGCATAGGGCAGTATTGTTTCCAAATTGTTCGATACCTTTTCTTTCTTCTTATTTTGTTTAATATCTTTATTTAATCTATTAATTTCAGAATATGTGATTTTATTTGTGTCATCATGATTTTCTTCATTTCGATTTTTCATTGCCTTATTTGTGTTATTAATTACTTTTTGCATCGGTTTTTTTTTCTTACAAAATATATGAAATATTCGTTTTGAAAAACATTCTTTTCCTTTTTGTTTTTTATCAAATTTGTACCGTTTTGATATAGGTGTTGCTTCATATTCTGTACCTTTGTTTTTATCTTCCCCACTTATCTCTACAACGTCTAGATTAACAGGTGAGGCCTTTGAGCGCTTAATTTTTTTAGGTGTTTGAGAGATAACAGTTTTCTCAAAATATTTTCTATTTACATTCGTTCCAAATGTTTTCTTATCTGCATTTAGTATGCATGGATCTTTTTCAAATTTACAGTTAGGACAATACTCAGGGGGCTTAAAAGGGGATTTGTTTATAAATCTGTCTACTCGTGCTAATGTAATAAAGTGTTGTTGAGCATTGAATGAGTCAGACTGATTAAATTTAGCAGCGCAAAAGCACCGTTTAGGCGCTGTATCTACAAGACCTTTACTAAACGTAGGCAATTCTAATTGCCGCAATTCACTAAACATCAATTTGGCGTTAGACAAAGTTTTAGTTTCAGTGTTAACTTTATTATCTAGTATTGTTTTATAATTGTTAGTTTTATAAAACGCAACGTTGTGATTAACATTAGATCCCATTCTACGACCTGACGTTTTTCTGCTTCCAGAAACCGACAACTTTGGTAAGCTTTCAAGAGATGTGTTTGATTCCAAAATTTTCTCCATTGGTGTAAACATTTTTCTTTTGAATTCAACTTTTTCTGGATCCATCTTTCCTAAATTGATTTGTGTTTTACGATGAACAAGCTTAAACTGATTATCAACATCTCTGACTTTTCTTATTCTATCGCATGATAAACACATTTGTTTGTGTGTGGCGGTAGTTTTCAAGTGTGATCGTTTTCTTTCTATAAAAGGTAATATTTCAGATAACTGCTGAGATCGTTTCCTTAACTTATTTCTTCTATTCGTTTCAGTCGAAATCGATGTTACTGCTCTTATTCCAGATAAGGTACTAGATTGTCGGCGCATTTTTTTCTTTATTAATTGTGAATTATCGTAAGGGTTGCACATATCCGACATACATGTGTCCGGCTTACATGCGTTGTATGATTTAGTGTTCATTTGTTTTGTATAACGCTGCGCATCCTTCAAAACTTTGTTATCTTTAAATTGGGAATTCACGTTTATTGGCACTTCATTTTCACCAAGACCTTTATGCGTACCGAACGTACAAAAACATCGCCTAAAAATAGGTCCAATACTAGATCTAACATGTTTTCTTTTTAAAGCATCTTCATGTGCATGAAGGCAAATTCGAAAAGCAGAACGTCGCCGCCTTCTCAAGTTTATTTTTGTCTTATTTCCTCCATTACTGGAAGAAATATTTTTGGGAACTCTTAGTAGTTCATTACAAACATGTTTTCTTAATTTATATTTGCTTGTTCTATTTTCTGTGTTAGTCATTGTCGAGGCTTTTTTATATAATTGCTGCGAAATTTTTTTTTGGTACTCTATGGGGTAACATTGGCCTGATGTACATAAACCAGGTTGACATTCATACGGCGCGTATTTATATTTGTCTATCTTGGAATGGTGGACTTGTAAGTTCATAGCATAAAAAGAACTCTTGTATAATGGATCTGTTTGTTTGGCATTGATGGCTTTGTTCGTCAACATTTCTGTAGATGTTTCTTTGTTACTAACAATTGTAACTAAAGACGAGGTGAATATGCTCGAAACTTTACGTCCAAATGTTTTAATATCATTTAATCTAGACCCTAATACTTTTATCAATTTATATTTGCTTTCAGTGCTTGACACTAGTTTTTCTGCGTTATTTTCATGTGATTGTTTTGTAATAGGCTTTGAGCCTTTTTTAAGTATTATATTTTGGGGATAGTCTTGCTTTTTAAGGTACTTTTTTATACGAGGACGAGAATTAGATCTATTTTGCTCAGGGATAGATAGTACGTGCTTCTTAACATATTGATCTTTTGCTTGTGCATATGAGTAATTTAGAAATCGTTGATGTGCAATGGTATGTACTCCAGCGATATGTTCGTTTACGTTTGAACTAGAAGAATAGCAACTACGAAGTTCACCCCGCGTCTGTCGTCGAACAGACTTTCTTCTACCGTGTACGCCGAAATGTATAATTGCACTTTTTCTTTCCGATGATGAACAATCACTGCTTTCAAGATCACACGTAGATAATATTAAGGGCTTCAAATTTATTTTTCTGCTGACTACTACTTCATCTGTGTTAGTAGTAATCATTGGCTTCTCGAAATCTTTGACTCTGCCTGATCCGGTAAGCAATCTTCGATCTCTTAAACATTTTTTCTTACCTAAATATAATTCAGCTTTTTTACGTCTTATCGATCTTTCTGTCTCACTTTTATTACCCTCGAGAGTGACTGAAATATTGCTGTTAATTTCAACGTTGAACAACTTCATTGTTTAAAATTTAACGTTACTTGGTTACGTGAGTAATTTAGAACAAAATAACTAGAAAAATACAAAACTTATCAAACTTTACTCCACAGACGGACGGACACCAATAATTTTGAATGACTTGCTGCATGACATTGTACCTGAAACAATTTATAATCTCGTATGAATATTAAGGCTCAAAACAATGTAGATAAAACAAATTAAACTTTGTACTACTCTAGTACCTATCCTATACACGTCTTAAAATAAAACTAGTCGTTCTTTCCTAACGAGATCTCGCGCCTACAATTTGCCTAATAGAGAAAAAACATTGGGGTTAATAGTTTATAACTTTTTCAGAATAATTGTTTGAATTTTGTATATCGTTATAGTCATTTAATTAGATTATATATCGGATATTATATGCAAGTTTTAACTTTATATGTAGTATTTTTTTTTTTTTTTTACTTCTAGAGTACCTCTTACAAAGTGCCCTATTATAATTACAATCTAGCCAAACTATGGCTAATCAGTAATTTAACTTTAACTTAAACTGCTACATTGCTAAACTAAGAATATGTCCAATAAAACTTTTCTTATTGTCTCTATTTAAGGGTAAGACACTTTGTTCATGTGTTCTTTTGCAGCACTTTCACAATATATTACACTGATATATACTAACATTACACAAGTTCAAATGGTTTAGTTCTTTTAAGTCTTCTCACTAAGTCTGTTACGTCAAGGAGCTGGATTGCCTCGACATTAACGTGATGATGAAGTCTATATTGGTGAGCTTCTGCGTATGTATTTATTACTTTTTCAACGATCTCTATCTTAAGGTCCCTATGAAGATCGTCATTTCTGACGTACCAGGGAGCGTTGACAATTTCCCTTAGTACTTTGTTTTGAAAGCGGTGGATAATCATTTTATTGTTCTGTTTGGTACAGCCCCAAAGCTGTATACCATAAGTCCAAACAGGCATAAGGACTTGTTTGTACAGCAATATGTAATTATGTGTTGACAACATAGAATCTCTTCCAAGCAACCAATACATTATATGTAGTATGTACTTGCAAAGTTTTATATACGGTATCCCACACGGACAGAAAACAATTATAAAATTATTTTGCGCCCCACTTACTTGTATTTGTTTGGGTTATATTTTCATTTGCGTAATTTAAATTCCCATTTTAGGCTATACATAGGGGCTATATAAAGCTATATAAGCTAAAGCCAAAAATTACAATTTTAAGTTAGTCGTTTTTATAGTTTATACGCTAAATGCTTCTGTCAGACGGACGCAACAAAGAGCTGAACCAGAAAAGTCAAATTAGAGATCTCACTTCGCTAGATCATTCATTAAAGGGCAGATTACAGTCGACTACCACACAATGTATCGTCTTCAGACATCACAAAAAGTTTAAGGTTTGTACTCATCGAAATATTATAATAATAGGTATCATCTAAGTAAGCATGTCACATCTTCGGCCGCATCATCACTTTCTATTAGGTGAGAGTGGTCAAATGTTGCCTATACTGCATTAAAAAAAATAGTGCCTACATTCTGCGTCGATCAATAGTGATTTTTTTTTTCTATTTTCTAAGTTGATTATCTACGAGCCAATTGCCTATATTTCCTAAAACTATATACAGGAAAGAACTAACTACAAGACATCGAGCTTATAAGTAACCCTAGTGCTCAAGCCCACTACCAGTGAGTAGCGTTCCCATCATGCTGGCGGCATTGCCTCTCTCTAAAATAATTACATATACTTACTGAACATTACAAATCACGTTACAAAAGCCCCTAGCCTAACTTCAAAGGCCAGGTGGTTTTAAAGTAGTTTCAACATATTTTTGTCACCTTTTGATCATCTTAATTTACCATTAAACTAGCCAGAATTAACGGCTTCACATAACTCACAAAATTTAGATTTTCAGTAAAATAATTTTACTTCATACTTATTTTGAATGCCAAATAATTGAGAATTTACTTTGAATGTCATGTAATTATACAATGTCATGCGGATTAAAACACAGAATACTATTACTCTGGGAGACCGGGAGGATTAAAATCACAGATCGTACTAGATATAATCTATAATTCGGGTAGAGTCATAGGCTTACTACCCAAAGGGACGAAACGATCCTAAGAGGTAGATCAGAGCGAAAGGCACCTTAGTTAGTCCATTATCACTCTCTATAGTGTAACCACAGTGGAATTGGCTAAATCATGGACAATTTGTTATTTTACATTAAGTGTCAAGAATATTTTAGTATTGTTTGGTGATTTATTTTGGTGACTTATCTGCTATTTCGGCTATAAACAAAATTTATTTACTAGTAATTCGCCCCCAACTGAGACCTCGCGCCTATTGCCCGACAAACACTTTGGAATATGTATTGACTATTGGCCCCAATATAACATGATAAAATGTTTTTTATGGTTTTTTTAAGTGTTCGTTGTTTAAGAAATGTTGCCCTGCATTCATTTATTATATTACCTACCTAATATTTTCATTCATATAATTCTAATTGGCTTTTTTTACTTTGGGCTAAAGCATTACTTACTCTTAGAGAATTTGAAGATATCCTTACGCTAGACGGATGGACGGAAAAAACACCCAGCATAACAAAGACCTAGCTTTGCTCGGTCATTTAGATTATTCAACACATGCTAGTTAGAGGACAACTAAAATCAAGCAATTTCTATCAGCAGATGAACAAAAATGTAAGAGTAGAAATTTGTTATTATATATTTAGTTAACTATCCCTATTATACGTGATTTGTTTTGGTTCGGAATTAAAAACGAATATATAAATCATTACTTTAATTGTTAGATTGCACTTAACAAATTCTTATATATTTTATTACAGATTGTTGAATAATATTTGCTTAGTGTAAAGTTTTGATGAGAGGCAGTTTTAGTAGAACTAAGAACGAACTGCTAAGAACCGATGTTCTCGGATTTGTTGCCCAACTAGTTTAGTTGATCTTAAACCAGCGAGAGGAGAGGACGTCTTGTTTCATACAAAGTGACGGCGCTGCTCCATAGAGCGAGCGTGGTCGGATTTATCACCCGACTAGTCGACCGTCTTGTACACGTGCAGATCCATTGTTCACTGAACAATCGACGCTCCCATACAGATGAAGTCATCGTCATTAATATTTGCACTCACACATCTAAATAAACTAATTAAGTAGTGGGGCGCGTCATTTCAGCTTGGACGAGCTCTACCTAACATTCAATTTATTCTGACAATGGCTACTTACATTTTAATGTGGCACTGCAGCTGATGATATGGTTTGAAACGTTAGTGTGTTTCTGAGGCATTTTCCGGTTAAAACACACAAAAAGTTTAAATTATTAATAGACTAGTTGTTCCTCGCGACTTGCCCGCGTTAATTTTCGAAATATCATCAAAACCCCAATACCATCAGGTGAGATGGCGGTCAAACGTTTGCCTATCGAGAATAAAAAAAATTTTTTTTTTTTAATTTTTCCAATATTTTAATAGTTATTCTTCTATTCCGGGCAGAGATTAATCCAACAAATCAAAGATTATTAAAATCGGTCCACCCGTTCTCGAGTTATAAGTGTTGTAACAAACCCGACTTTGTTTTATACGTAGATAGATTATTTGAGTTTCATACCTAAATAAAGGAACCCTTCATTGTCCATATGTCTGCCTGCATGTCGAGTTTGCCAATTTAATCTCTTTTTATATCTCGAGTAATAATGCATATTTTATTAAGGGGCAGGTATACGTCAATGCGAGCACCTTTTTTAACCACATCTAATTATCCCCCTTACACTTTTGCACATAAAGGTGTATATTGCGTGAATGACATCGTGGCGGTTACGCAAAGTCACGCGTGGGAATCTTTAACTTTTTATAGTTTTATGGAAATTACGTGAAAACGCGCCTCAAAATAAAAAATATAAGCTGAAGGCATCATTTGTTTAGTACATATACGTATATGAAATAACTTTTACAGTGTTTTGATATAAAATAGCGGAACGAAATGGTTACAAAAATACAAATTGATGTTATTTGCATGAGATTTGACATTTTTTTCCTTTATATTTATAAACTTTATAAATATTCAAGGAAGAAGGCATTATTTATCATATCACACAGATTACGAAGAATATTTTTATTTATTTAGATTTATTATAAACGTCGAGTAAAACGGTTACAAAAACACGCATTTTAGATGAAATTTTGGTATCGCCATCTTAATAAGTGATGGTATTTCAAGTGCACAACTGTTTTATAATATCATTCTTTGGAATGAACACGGAATAAATATATCAGATTTGAACATGGAATAAATATATCAGACGGAAAATTCATGTTGTAAACAATATCATGGTCACCCTTTTTGTTTTCCAACTAAATCTTTTAAAACGAAATTAAGGTGCGATACGGTTACGGCATTTTTTTCCAAAAGTTTTGAATAAATATCGGTACCGTAATTTTGTTACTATTTTGAGTATAGTTAGTATAAGATTTTTTATCTTGGATAATATTTTTTTTTAATATTTTCTGACCCTATGGAAAGTGATGATGCGTAGCATGCTTGCCTAAAATGAAATGTGTTGTAAATATCATAGCACATTTTGTGACTGATATGACCTACGTAGTTTTTGATAATATTTTAAAAAACTTTCAGTTTTTCATTGTTTTAATATTGTATTTTCTTATTTTTAGTTTATAATTATAAAATTTGACTGTTAGTGTTGTATGTAATCGTATCGCTATACTTATATATTTTCGTGATTAATTATGTAGGTATATTGGATATATTATTACAATGAATGTTTGCTCAAAATTTTTATGTAAAACAAAAAAACAAAACAAAAAAAAACAAACGCATTCATACTCACAGCTTCACACTAAGTTCAAAGACTTGTATCGTGGGTGCCGGAAACATTCACATCACACACACATTACACCCAGAACCAGAAGCACAAATATCCCTTGCGAAGAAATTTGTGCTCCTGCCGGGAATTGAACCCAGGACCCACGGCGCTGATGGCGGACACCTGTCCCCCAACTGGGTCGTCATAATAATATAACGCTTTATATTATGACTTGTAAGCCAAGTTAATAAATAAATTACCCATTAATCAATGTCAAAAATATTTATATAATATGTTTGGTGTTGGGACATATCTTTTAATATGATTTGGTTTGCCTTGGTGGTTGCCGGACATATCCACAGAACACACAATCACAAGTAATCACAACTAATATATGACTTGAGTTTAAAGATTTTGTTGGTTAAGGATCTGAGTAAAGGAAACTGGCATTGGTCGTGGTCCACCTGCTCATTTCACCTGGGTGGACCGCGGGCACTTTTCCTTGCCCGTGGTCCACTCTTACGATCATGGTCCACCTACAAAAGTACAACATGCCATAGATTTGTTTCCTCTTGATACTTTAGTTTAATAAAGTTTGAAGATGACTGCGGATAGTTAGTCTGATATAAGTTAGTTTTATTCCACCGAAGATCAAGGAGCGAGCATTTATTTCGTTGTAATCCATGTTTTATTTACTCAATATTAAAAAGATTACAATACCTCAAAATGGTACCTTATATTCCGACACGTTTTAGAGTGTATTCTCGTACTCCGCAATATCAAAACATTGTTTTATGACCCAGTTGAATTTGAGCTCAAGTCGTTATTGAGTACGGAGCTTACGGGTCAAAGATTTTGAGTCTTAACTGCGTTCCCAATTCAATTCGAGGTATCCGACCTTAAATTTCTCCTTTTTGGAGACTAACACAGAAAAAAGTAACGGAAGATAAGGTTTGCCTACTGCAAACCCCAAATAAGTGGGATAGGAATGATGATATTATTATAAAATAGACAAAGTAAAACAATACAGTCCGAATATACATGTATATACCAAAATAAATATAATCACTCAGAACACAGAGTACAACACATGAGAGCCCTGCAAATTTCCATAGCAAGAATACAAGGACTCCATACAAATACAGCCAGCAGGAATAGCACTAGATTAGTAAACTGTTTCCAGGCGTTCATCAAGCTGAGACAATGCGGATAAAACCATGGACATGTGTAATATACATATAGGAAAGGGCGTTTTCTTAGTGATGCCATGTAAAGACTGCAGTTGAAGTCGTATCTAGGCCGCGTCTTCTTTTTCACTTTTCTTTTATATTTTTTTTTAGGGTCGTGATCAGCAGCATGTACTAAGTAATTCCCTACAGTATTCTCTTCTAACTTTTCTTTTAACGACTTAACGCGGTCCATAGCACCTAACCTATATCGAACGCGTTTTATAGTAGAACCGACCCCACTATCGTTGACTGATTCTTTGCATAATTCATATGCTTTTTCTGGATCTGTTAACAATGTTTTCATCTCGGTGTATGTGTCTTTGGGGTGGCTTACTTTTCTAGTGGCCGAACGTAAAACATCAGTTAAAGTGGTGCATCCTAATTTACCAATATCGAATAATGATTCCGCTAATAATACCCCATCACTAGTGTCTTTATATTTTTTCAGTTGTGCCATCATGGCTATATCTTTTAATATTCGTCGATTCCTTCGATTACTGTCTTCCTCTTTATAATGTTTTTGTCTTTTCTTCATCTCTTTCAGCGCTTCTTTTTCTTTACGTATTTTTCTTGCTCTCTCCATTCTCTGTTCTATAAGACGATGTTGCTCGGCTAGTTTTCTTTCAGCGATACCCCTTTTTATCAAATATTCTTTTTGTTTTTCCAATTCAAGCGCACAGTCTATTTTCCCGCAAGTACAGGGATGTCGTTCTAGCTTTTCGATCTGTTTCAGATATTTCCTTTCTATGTTTGCTTCTTTGGATCTTGTCTTCTTTGAACGATATAAGCAGATACGACTTGCACATTGGCAAATACCTTTTGCGTCTTCTTTATTACCTAAAGTTTTACTCATTAGAGCCATCACTTTACCTTTACTCTTTTCAACCATTTGTGTCTTAGCGCACGGGCAAGTTGACGTAAGTTCATTGATTCTTTTGGACTGTTTACTTGCTATAGTTAGCTTAAGCCCTGAACGGATGCGAACAGGCCCGGTATCCCTACAGCTAGTACATATGCAGCAGCTACAAAACTTTCCATGACGTTGACCTGTCTCTGTCCTCCCGGGTACATGAGTATTTAATGGAACACTTTTACAAGGGCATTTGTGTTTACCGAATGATTTACCCCATTTCAGCGGAATTTTATGCATTTCAGATCCAGCTCCCTTCTTTTTGCTTACTTTATAGTTCAAATATTTACCACTTACTGCAACCACGGTTGTTTTTTTTGGATCAGTTGGATAGCTTATGTCTCTAGTCATCTTTTTCCCGCTTATCTTTACCAAAGTATATTTACCGGATTTGTCTTTTTTTTTCAATGTTTGACTTTTGGCCTCATCATCAGGAGATTTTTTGTCCATATCAATAAATGCTTGTGCTTTCTTTTGTAGCTTACCTTTAAAACCAGTCAACTTTGCGATACCATTTTGCAAATTATTCGCGTCTCCACTTTGCAATTTCGAATATTGAATATCCTGTTTTTTGTTACGTTTTTTGCCAGTATTCGTTCGAGCGTTTGTCACTTTAAGGCTTTTAGTGGTTTTCAACTCAGTTTTCTTCTTTTGAGATCTTCGTTCGCTTTGAGATTTTTTTAATTTTGATTTATTCGGTTTGCCGGTCGGAATTTCAGGATTCGGTTGAGTATTCGTTTTCTTGTTTTGTTTTTTGTTTGATAATTTTGCAGCCTCTTTTAATGTAGGCTTATTTTTCGTTTTAGGCAAGACTTTGTTATTCTGTACTTTTTTTACTTTAGGTTTGATTTTAGCAGTATCGTTATCATTATTAGTTGGAAATATTGATTTAAATACGTTTCGTAATTTACTTATGCATTTGTCATAACACACGGATTTTTTCGACTGCACTTTACTTTTAAGTAATGTTTTACTTTCATGTTTCTTAAACTTTTTAGGAGCATACGGTAGTATTGTTTCAACGTTATTTGATGACTCTTTATCTGGTTGTTCTTCTTTTCTCTTTTCACACGTTTTGCAAACTGGACAAGTGTCTCCGCGTTGATATTTTTTTTTGCCTGATTTACCTTGTATTTTCTTGTTTTTATTCTCTTGAATATCATCAGCAGCCGTTAAAGCTTTACTTTGATTTGCCTGTTTCTTATCATATTGAGTCTTTCGATTAATATCTTTGTGATGTTTATTTTGTTTTTTTCTAATATTTTGTTGTGTGATATAAGTATCATCATCAAGAAGCTGAATTACTGTCTTAGTGTTTTTGTTTAAGCGTATGCATGGTTGTTCATTATTTAGGCATCCGTCACATATTTCGAAGGGTTCAAAGGGTGACTTGGTCAAAATTTCGTCAACGCGCCCGACAGTTAGTGCTTGTTTTCTATTTGCTAGATCTAATTGGTATAATTTAGCGGTGCAAAAGCATCGTTTTAGGGCTTTTCCAACCGTCGATGCTTTATTCATAGTAGGAACTTGTGCTTGCGTTTGGCTGTTGTTCGATTTTTTATTTGCATATGCACATTTGTTTGATAATAAATGCCGACCGTTATCTGGGCTAACAAATGCATCGTGCGTGTCCTTTTGAATATCGTAAGTTTTTAATAAAGGGTCATCATCAATATGTGGTGTACTGCTACTTTTAAAAAATTCCACGTTTATATTGATATTTGACCCGAATACAGTACGATGTTTTTGTGTACGGTTCATGACAGAATCACGTGTTTTTGTTTGAACTCTATTACCTCCAGCCATTTCATCCACCGAATTTAATTTATTTCTCATTTGCTTTTTAAATCCATTAGTTGAACTACTAATAGAATTTCTCCGATCTGTTTTCATGGCTGTGCCTAACGATTTTAAATTACGTTTTTTGATTCTTTCATAACATTCTAGTGGATTACAAAAACCTGGCACACATATACCAGGTTCACATTCGTAAGGCTCTAAATAATGAGCCTTATTTTTTCTGGCTTTGGTGCCTCTTTCTTTATATAACGTAACATCGGTATCCATATTTTTGCCTTTAGTGCCTCTATCTTTATATAACGTAACATCGGTATCCATATTTTTGCCTTTAGTGCCTCTATCTTTATATAACGTGACATCGGTATCCATATTTTTGCCATTAGTGCCTCTTTCTTTATATAACGTGACATCGGTATCCAGATTCTTGCATTTAGTTCCAACTGCTATATTTCTGAGGTCTGCTTTAATTTTTTCCTTATCGATACTTTGTTGCCGTTTATTATGCATCTTTGGCGGGCGTGTTGACTTTGAATACGTTTTTATGAGTCCGGGGCCTTGACCTCTGCTAATAGGCCGGAGCTGTCTTATTCCATTCCTATCACTTGATAAACCATGACTAGAACCAATGATATGAGAAGGCCGCTCAGGCTGAGAAGTACAAGTTTTGTAAAATTCTATATTTAAACTGATATTCGACCCAAAAGTAACCTTATGTTTGGTATCTTCCATTTGTCCATTGTCTCTTTTTATGGATTGTACATTATATTGCTGCACTGGGCGATTTTTATATTTCATCGACTGTACATACCGATTCTTATATTCGTTTTTTCTATCCATTGCAGTCGATTCCGATTTTACTCCATTGTTTGCGGTTAATGTGCCAGATTCTCGGAGTAGTCTCTTTTTTATTAACTTTTCACATTCATAGGGATTACATCGTCCAGGAACACATATCCCTGGCTCACATTCATACGGCAATAGTTTGTGTCTTCCCGCTTTAGTATACGAGTCTTTGTACCTGCATGGCTGGTAATTACCATTTCGAGTTGCAGTACCAGTTGATACTAGTTCTGTATTTTTATGAGGTTTTAAATCCTTCGTCTTTTTTTCTTTATGTTTCTGCAGAGATAGCACACAAAAACACCGTTTTAACGCCCTTCCCGCACCAGATTCATTTTGATTTATTTTCTTTGTATTATTTATTTCATTACGATTAGGTTTTTTATTAGCAGTGATTTCTGTCATATTCGAATGCATATTTTTTTTTTGTAGTTTTAAAGTACAAAAACACCTTTGATTCCCTAAAGTATTACTCAATCCTTTGTCGTGCATTATGGTAGCCGATTGTGATTCAGAATTTATATAATGACCGTGGTCTCCTGTACCCTTTGATTTGAGTTGAGCATCTCTAAATGTGGTGCCTTTAGATGAAATATTATCTCTTTCTTTGGAACCTTCATGAACGACGTCTCCATCATCTTTAATTTTAAAAAAATCTATGCTAAAATTTAAGTTAGAACCGTAGTGCACCCCGCGATTTTCAGTTTTTGGGGACTTTTGATATTTCAATCCTTGGTGTACATGTGCCGCTTTTGAATTTTGTTCATAATCTCCATTCTGCGATACACGTCTTCCTGTATTCTCAGCCTGTAGTTGTTTATTTAATCTTGGACAAGGTATACAATCCGTCTCACATGACTTCCTCAAACTGTTGTTTTGTGTCATTGTACTAACTTTTTTGCCTAAACGCTGCATAATTCTTTTTTGGCACTCATAAGGGTTGCACTGTCCTGGAATACAAAATCCAGGCTCACATTCATACGGTTTGAGTTTGTAATCTTTTTTATTCGATTGTTGGACATTTACGTTCAGAGCATAAAATGAAGTTCTGAATAATGGTTTATTCTGTTTTGTATAGGTACGGCTTAGACCAACGTTGGTATTTAAGCTCTTGTTCATGAAAAGATCGACACTAGACTTTTTCTGATTTGCTCTATTGAGAAACGATGAACATATGCTAGAAATTTTGCAACCAAATGATTTAATGTCGTTAAACCTAGATCCTAATGCTCTCACAAACTTGTATTTACTTTCTGTCATATTGTGTTTATTTGACATTTTGTTGGTATAGTAATTAAAATTATCTGAGTCTTTAACTTTCGTTGTTTCTTCAAATCTGTTATTTTCATTTTTCAGCTTCATAGGCGGTTCCAAAACTTGCAATCTGTCCTGTTTTGTGTGTTCGTCTACATGTTTGTCGGTGTGATAAGCATGTCTAGATTGTTTGTATCTTGAACGTTTTACTAATAGATGATAAGAGTGTGGATAATTATATACTCTGTCTGGATACTTGTTTAGTCGTAAATTGGAACAACGTGACATGTGACCACAACTTTCATTCAATATCTTTCGTCGCTCATATGTTCCTCTACATTTTCTTCGTATTTGCAAATCGCTTGTTCCTTCCAATGCCTTAAGTGCTATTCCATTTCGTAAACATGCAGATTCCATAGCCGGCTTTAAGCTACTTTGTCTGATTTGTCTGACCGTATTGCCATGGAGAGAAATTTGTTGATTTCCGATGTCATCAGCAACAACTTGGATCTTAGATAGTTTATTGAGTAATTGTTGATTAGCCATATAATTCTGTTTTACTAAGTAAAATTTATCAGTCTTTGAACTATATATAAGTATTCGCCTTTTTAACTCATTCTTATTAAAATCGAAAGTATATGGAATACTTTGATTCGAAGTATAATTAATGAATTCCTTCATTGTGTTGTATTCTATGTACCTCGATTGTATCTCAAAACAAAAAGGAAGTAAGTACAAAACACAATGCTTCAACTAAACATCACTTCTTCAAGGCATACATACTAACATTTTCAAACGACTTGCCACATGACATTGTACCTGAAATATCGATAAACACATTCATTAGCTTTATATTAGGGGTTATTTTAGGGGTATCGGGTTCGATTCCCGGCGGGAACAGTTTTCTCCCCAAGGCAAATGTATATTTTAGGTTCTGGTTGTGATTGTGTGTGTAATGTGAATGTTTCCGGCACCCACAACACAAATCATCGAACGTAGTGTGGGGCCGTGAGTGTGAAAGCGTTTATGTTTATTTGCATATCGCTCCACGTCTAAAAGATGATAGCAAAATGAAAGAACTTCTGAATTTTTAAATGTCTTTGTACAAATAATACCGTCAATCGATTCATTTTAATCTTGCGGGTGTCACTAAAGCCATGAAACTTATTAAAATGTAATATGGCGAAAACCAGACACATTATTGTAAAAAATTTAAATAATAAAGTCGACAAACTGTACTAATTTAAAAATCGCTATAAATCTTAAATGGTCTTTCAAAATTAAAAAAGATATTAGAAACCTAAGATGATTTACAAATTCCTAATCAAGAATTGACACAGTACGTTGAATTTAATATTTTTCTCTTTCACAATAGCGTCTAGTTTTTGCTCGTTAATAAAAACAGATTGATGTAAAAATGATTAAAATCGGCCCAATAGTTTGGTATCTAGAGTGCCACAAAGGAACAAACGTACATAAATATTTATGCTGATAAACACATTCCCTCACACCCTCCTTTGCGTCGCGCAGTCGGGTATCTATCGCACGATACTCTCCGTACGGAGGGTTAGGTAAAACAACCGTCACGAACTCTACTATATTGTCATTTTCTATAAACAAATAAAAGAATTCACACTTTCAGCCCCGCAAGTTCAAAGACTTGTATAGTGGCTGTAATTTTGCGAATCTGGCAATAGAATCATTTACTTTCATGAGTGCCTCTTTGGGGCCCATGTGAATAAACGATTTTGATTTGATTTTGTTGCTGGAAACATTAACATCACACACACAATCACAACCATAACAAGAAGCATATGTGTCCCTTGGAAAATGAAATTGTGCTCCTGCCGGGAATGGTGTCTAGGGCCCACGGCGCAGAGATCTGCCCACTGCGTCAACTCAGTCGAATTACGGAAATGTAGCCTTGGTTCGGCCAATTCACCGTTGGATACTATATCCAGACTCTCAAAAGACTTTTGGTAAATCCGTTTTTCTTTTCAAGAAAAGAAAGGATGAGACTGGATTATGATCTGATTACATGTATTAGTAGTAGTATTTATAATTTTTATTTATTTTTTATTTGTTTTTTTTTTATTAGTAGTTGTACCCGGCGTACATTGCAAATTGCAATGCCACGTTAAGAAAGTGTTTAATCTCTTTAACGTTTATCGTTGCCTAGTATTTTAATACCATACTAAAAACTTTTTGAATGTTCTTAATACAAAAATATTAAAATCAAGCAAAGCTTAAAAAACCGACTTCGCCGCTAAGATCTTCGGGACCTTGATCAGATTAAATGTATTGAACACGCATTATTGATGATTACTCAAAAAATATAGATCTGATCTTGATCAAATTTAAATGAGACCAAAGGGAAAACACCAGCTTTCAAACAAAAAAAAGTCATCCAATTCGGTTCACGTGGCAAATTATGAGGTAACACACAAAAAAATACAGTCGAATTGAGTACCTTCTCTTTTTTTGTGAAGTCGGTAAAAATGATGGTGGGGTAGGATGATGAAAAATACCTTACGAATCATTCGCATAGTGTGGGGCATCTATTCACTCTGAACTTGAAGACTCCCAGATTGCACCGTTTGGGGAACAAAGACTAAAGCAATGAGTTCCACTCCTTCGCCGAACGGATAACAAACATAGAAACAATACGCTTCGAGCGAACAGGAGGTATGTCAACCGTACTCATACTCATACGTTTATTTGCAAACTAAGTGTTCTGATTACTTATTCTAAGTAATCAGAACTTAAACTTAGCCGCCTTTTACAAGCATAGCAAATTATTATACATAACATCATAAAAAACAAAGACAAAATATTAAATTATCCGTAGCTGGAGAATCATTGGTAAAAAAAATAAATGGTTTGTCAGTTTGTCTTGTTGTTAGATGGTAAAACGGGCATGGTGAAATGAACTCGTTTGTGTTTTGATTTTAGGACTTGTCCCCATCACCACGTCCGGACGCTTCGTGACGTGGTGATGGGGACAAGCCCTAAAAGATAATATTGCATACCAGACAGCACAAGGTACACGACAAAGGTCCCGGCCAGACATTCATAGGCCGGGAGGTGCCGTATTGGTCAAATCATTGTCCCGCCAACTCCTCCTTATCATCTTAACAATTTAAGACAACAGTTGTTTTAAATATCATCACATTTAATTTCGATATAGGTCATTAATTACTTGCAATTAATACTATTTACATAACTTGATACGATTCAACGTCATGATATAATAAATTTGCAATTTGACAATGTCATGTTTGATTGTCGTATTTGTCAGTTGTTTGTCAAATAGAAGTTCATAGACAAGTATTAGATACTTTTTACTGTTTAATACGATCTTTGCTTAGTACATTTTTTTATGAGACTTGTTGAATTTTGGGAAAGAAACACGGAACTGTATAAAGCCGTATATTTTGGCACGAAAATGAAAAAATGTCGTCGACATTGTATTACCATAGTAGAAATATATTTCTACTGTGGTATTACTTTCCAAAATTTGTGTTTCTTGGATTATTAATAACTACCTGACCCGCCCGGCGTCGCCTGGATAAATAAAAGCATACCTACACATAAACGCTTCACACTCACAGCCCCACACTAAAAGTACTATGACTCACAACATTCACGCCATATCCAGAACCACAAACTTCCCCTGGGGAGGAAGCTTGTGTTCCCACCAAGATTTGAACCCGCTGCTTTGAAGACGAACGTGCACTCATCTACGCCAGCTGGTAGTTCAAAGTTCAAAGATGAACCGCCCCGCGTCGATCGCCCGGTTAAAAAATATACACATAATAAACACTTCCAGCCCCACACTTAGTTCAATGACTTGTATCGTGGGCCCGTAAACATCCAAGGTTCACACAAAAGTCACAACATACTTCAAAACCAGAAACACAAATTTCCCGTCGGGAGAAAACTTGTGAAGTGTAAAACACCGGGAATCAAACCCGGTGCTTTAAAGGCAAACGCCCATCTAACTACACCAGCGGGCAGTTCAAAGTTCAATGATAAGTTATAACCAACGAAACAAAAAAAGTGGATTTTATATCCTCCTTCATAAGTAAGTTGGTTTAAGGAGTTTTGCCACGAAAGTGAAAAAATGGCGTTGTTGATTTTGGATAATTTTCCGAAACCTGTGATTCTTCGAGCGTTAATGTGTAATTGTGTAATAATGGTGGATTAATAACCATTAAAACTTAACCTTGCATAAGTGTAGGCAAATGATAACAAGTTGAAAAACGTGATTTTTGCCTTCGCTCCAAAACTCCAATAGAAGTTCTAGTTCAGTTTCTACCACTTTACTAGGGCATGTCTTGACTATGACTGGATCTTGACCTTTACTTGACTTTGACTGTAATTTGTCACTAGGACTTTTAATATGAAATACACTAAAAATGTATTATTACTTGACACTTGCTAAATGCACAAGATTCCGAAGCCAAAATTAAACAAAGACGAAGTTAGTTCGAAACGTATTTTTTTAATTTTGGCTCCACAAATTATGGATATTTAGCCAGTGTCCAGTTATAAAACGTTACCTTTGTGCATTCTATTAGTATGTTATTGTGATATAAGGGTGCTAAGGTACGTTTGCGTTGTAATACAATGTGCTCATATACTTGAGATTAGATTCAGCAAAATGAACCAGTCCTGCCAGCACAGTTCTGATAATAGGCTGTGGGGCATAGGGTAGTAGTACTACCCCAGGCGGAGTCGCAATTTACCATTGAAAATTGCTTACCATAATTGTTTACCACCCTCGACCACTTGATGTGGTTGCCGGTAGTAAGGTAATTATTTTTCTAGAACTGATTTATTTTTATTTTTTTGGCATTAACACTCACAGCCCCACACTAAGTTCAAAGACTTGTATCTTGTGCTTCTTAATTTAGTAAAAATGTCTGCGCTTAAGTTTGCCAAGCGTTTACGCTTCCCAGCACATTTGCGTAATTCGTATAATTATAAAAAATATTAGCACTATATTTTTTATTTATTCTCAATTCGACAAAATACCGCGAATTCACAAAACGTCAAAAAACAAACAAACAACATTTTAAAAACTAAACCATAGATAAGAGTCATAAGTTTAATAATGAAAAAGTCGATTAATGAAACGAAAATACAAACTAAGGAGTTTCCTAACGTTAAGAATAACCTAACTAGGAGTCGCTTATCAAGTGAATGGTGCAAACGGTAGGTAACTTTCATATGGTAACATTTCATAAGGTACATTAAAACCTCTTCCTACTTTTGTAAGTCTGCGAGCTGGAGTAATCATATTTTTGTAGTTCCTTGTAATATAGTACGTTATAGTCATGCATATCGCAATGTACTTTAATTTTATCCATATTAAGTTTAGAATCGTCGTCACTCTCCGTCACGCAAGTTGTCAAACGTTTGCCATAAGATAAGATTTTGTTATATTTATTCGCATGGCATCATTATGTTTATCTCCTCGAATGCTCTGCAAGATTCCAGAGATTTCATTCGAATAACAGAACGCAGATCTTTTTTCCAACACAACTCGGTTTGCTTGTGCGGCGTTTCCCCATGTAAGTATGCCACATAGAATGGAAGTACTATGAGTACCGGAAACATTTACATTATACATACAATCTCAACCAAAACCGAAAGCACAAATTTCCCTTGGAACGAAAATGAAAAGGTGATAATCGAACTCGGGAACCTCGGCACAGAAAACGGAGACTTGCCAGCTACGCCGAGCCAACAAGGTATGAAAAAAGGAATAATTATTAGAGCAGGGAGACATAATTCAAACAAACATTTTATAAATAATTCAATGAGTAATTTATTTCAACAATAACAGACAGAAAAACAAACACTGTAAGTGTAAAAGCGTTTATGTTATGTTACAGATACTGTACGTATTACAGCTAGCTAGTATTTAGTGCTGGTGATTTCCAAATTTGAAACTAGAAGTATTGCTGCCAACGAAAATAATAATATGAGAACTTCAATGTCGTTAAAGTCTTAAACGTGCAATATAAAGTATGTGAACCTCCTAGTGTACAATAGGAGATGAAATTCCTGGTTCAGGTTCCTAATGTGAAACAGAATAATCAAATGTTTATTTTTTTTTAACAGGGAATCGATATGCTTCGCTGACCGTCGTCACTATTACAATAATTTGTTTATATTTTTTTAATATTATAAATCCGAAAGTTATTAAGTAGCTTATGTGTTAATCCTAGGTATATGCTATGTACATTCTAAATTTCATCTAAATCCGTACAGCCGTTATAGCGTGAAGAGGGAACAAACATACTTACACATAAACTTTCGGATTTATAATATTTGTAGGAAGTAGGATTTTGGCTCCGTATTCTTGTGCATTTAGCCAGTGCCTAAGTAATAATAAAATTGAAATGTATATTTCAAAGTAGAAGCTGTGACTAGGACAGTCACAGTCAAAGCCAAGTAAACGTTCAATCATAGTCAAGTTTTCACTTTACTAGAACTTCCTTTGGAGTTTCACTTTATCACGTTTTTCAATTTTGTATGATTTGCCTACACTACACTCATGCACATAGTTCATTATTAGGTATTAACGCTTAATAATCCACAAATATTGCACATTTACACTAGAAGAATCACAAGTATTAAAAATAATACGAAATCAACAACGCAATTTTTTTACTTTCGCGGCCGAACTCTGTATCAACGTGTTTTTTGACTTTATTTACTAATTAATTTTTCAGTTATCTTAAATTTCTACCTCAGGTGGTGAACCAAACGTTTGGTTCTTGACTTGCTTCACGAAATTGTTCAATATCAAATGATCCCTAAGTCTCCTAAGAAGTCTTGGTTTATGTTCTTCATAAACCATGTCAGAGAAGTGCATAACCATCGGTTAAATGTACATTGTTTTTTATTAGTAGTAATGTTTGAAGGACCTGGGTTGTACATACATTCTTGACTACACTCGTGATCAAAATAACTCTTTTTGGAATAATGTTTTTGGTGATACTTGCAAGGTTTATATAGTATAGTAGTAGGTTTTTTATCAATAAGTTTTGGTTTTTCATAATCAGTTGGAGTTGTAGCTTCTCTTTTTTTAATATCAGACTCATTCTTGTTTGGTAAATGAGATTCATCGCATTTGTATTTATTATGAGAACAATAATTGTAGTTGTGGTTTTTGTAGTCTTCTATGGAATCATCAATTAACGCGGCTTGTTTATTTGCTTGAGCTTCGTCGAATATTACCGTGATATCTTTTGTAAAATTATTGGTGCTTACTACAGCATGTTGTCTCAATGTCCCTTTTCTCTTTATTTTGGTAACAGGCATAGGTTTATGGTTGTTACATTCATTAAAATTTTGCTTTCTAGCTTTATTCGAGACATTTGTTATTTCATTACACAAGATAGTACTTTTTTCATTATGTTTGTCGCTTCGAAGACAATCCGAATGTTTCAAGTCCCGAAAAGGTGCAGCTTGAATTGTCTCTACTCGCTCGACGATAAACCTTCGCTGGCATCTATTTTCTCTAGGTTTGGAGAGCAAATTCATTGCGCAGAAACAACGCTTTAAATTATCCGGTTCTGCTTTGCTAAATGTGATGTTTTGAGCGTGTTGTCCCTCAATTTCAACTTCTTTTGATTTCATTTGTGTGTTTGTATATGTACTTCTCTTTTTAATTCTTTTTTTATTTACACATTCTGCAATAATGGATGTATTAGTAGGAGCTGATATTATGGTCATTGGTATATTATTATTTTGATAAATGATATCAAGGTTTGGATCAAACGAATTACTCTGAACAGGCATAACATTATCTTCTTTTTCTTTGGCAGCTTTCTTTGTTTTACAAGTTCCTATTTTTTTGCTACATGTAACATACACTTTTCTAGTGCTTTTTGTTCCCACATACTTAACATCTCTTTTTAGATTACAAGGAGTTACTGAAGCTGACTTCATAGCTGGGTTTGACTCCGTTTGGATTTTTCGATGGCATAAAGTACCCGATGTTCTTGATTTTTTTTTTCTGCCGCATTGTGGTAAACCAGAAACACAGGGCAGGTAATCAAAATCTTTATTACACTTACTTGAATTAATTGCTTCAAGTTCTTCAACATCATTATTGCAGAAGAATTTATCTTGATCAGGCTTAACAAAATTTGAATGAATACCTAATTGTTTGCCTTGTTTTTGAATGAGCGAAGAATTTATGAACACAACATCTTGGACCGAAAATCTATTTTTGCTAGAAAGAACATTTTCAGAATGATATTTACTTCGCCTCCAGTTTTCTTTGGAAGATGATAAAACTGCGTATTTGTCGGTGTTTGGACCAGACTCGTGACATAATTTTGGGTTGCAAATTAATATTTTTTTATGCCCATTTATGAGCCCACTTTTATGAATCATAGATTTATAAAAACTTCGCTTTACTATTCGTCCATCGCCGGATCCTACATGTATTTTTGCAGCAGCATCTATCTGTGTATTACGACACATATTTAAAGCAACATTTTGTACACCTCGAGACTTGGTCCTCGTTATTTGTTTTCCAGCACTATAATGACTAGTGCTTAATATTTTTTTTCCCCCATGTTCTTTTAAAATTGTTTCTTCCAAAAAATCAACTCTGCTTTGATCAGCAGACGTATAAGGTAAACATTTAAATATTCGTTCACGGGCAGTTACATTTTTATCTCTGTATGGTAAACAAAATCTTTCATCTCTACGCGAAGTGTATTTTTCGTTCGGATGATGTTTTTCGTCAGATGTGTTTTGCGTTGTAATTTCCGAATTTTCATCTTTATGAAGTGAACAAGGTTTATCATAGTTGTGACATACAAGTCTTTTGTGCGACTGGTGTTTTGTCGCTGAAGTATTTTGTTTTATAAATACAGTATTGTCATCTTTGTAATGTATAGAAGGTATGTTGGCATTACTAAATAATACGTGTTTTCCGTGCGAGTAATGTTTTATTGTAGGTGTATTTTGTTTTAGATATCCACAGTTTTCATTCGAGTAGGTTGAACAAGTTTTATTAAGACTGTGACGTGTACATGTTTTGCGCGATTTGCGTTTTATCTTCGATGTATTTTGTTTTATATTTACAACATTTTTGTCTGCATAATATGTACAAGATCTTTTATGATGCAATTGTTTTTTGTAACACGGGTATTTTATTACAGATGAAGTTTTTTGGTTACTACTTCCAGTTGATTTATCTTTGTCAAGCGGACAAGTGATATCATCACAAAGGTATTTGAATATTTTTTGTAATCTGTGTTTAATCGCAGATGTACTTTGCCATATTAAACTTTGTTGGTTATATCTACTTTTATTTATATTACTATCTGTAGTACTACCCAACAACTTGTCACAACTAATTTTTACTAAGGTTTTTAGCACAGGGTTTAAGCGGGATATTATAATTGACTCAATATCAAGGTTTTTTGAGGCTTTATTTTGTATTTCCTGAAATTGTTTTATTGAAGTGTTTGTTTGGACGTGACGAAAACATACTTTTTTGTACACATGTTTTTCATTCATTTCCTTCAAACTTTCTTTTTTCGAAGTTTTATCGTAACTATCATCTATTTTGTTATTCGCAGTTGTTAAAAATGAATGAAGCTCATTTTTGACAATTTGTTGTATTAGTTGTTTATTACTTGAAACAACATATTTGCGCAAGGAATCAGCTTTATGTACCTGTGAAGAAGTATCACATTTGTACTGTATAAACGGGTCGTCGTGTTTCTTTTGAGGTTTATTTTGTTCTATATCTTCTGAGTAGCATGCAGTGCAGTTAATACTTAAACCACTTACCACTTTATGTACCATTTCTTGTTTTGGTTTATTTGTCATTAGTATGTTTCGATTTTGCACAGTTTGAATAGCACAATCGATCTTCTTTAAATAATTACTATTGTTGGTTGAATTTGGCAGCTCTGGCGATTTTTTCCTAAATAATTTGGTAGCAACATTATTTAAACAACAGGGTATCTTTAGAAAATTATGAAATTTTCTACGTGTTTTGATCGTTACTTTAGAAGAAACTAATTTGATACCGTCACTTTCATTTATTTTGTTAGATGCTTGAATAATCCTTTCGTTTTTTTTACAAGCTAGACATAAAGGAGCATTATTTACTTCTCGGGCTTCAGTGACTGTTACATTTGCTCCAGCAGTATTCAGCTCCAGCTTGCTCTCATAATCATTATTTGAAACCGATTTGCCACTTCTGTATGAGGGTTTAAGTTCAAAAAAATCAGCATTGGCTCTAATTTTAGATTCTTTTTTAATTAAATCTTGAGATGGATGCATATAACGCTGTGACTTAATACTGTTTTCATGTTTTGGCACTACATAAAGCTCATTTTTTTGTGAATGTTTGCGATGTGAACGATAGTCATTAGGTTTATTATTTTTGACATAATCGTATTCCATTATTTCAGTACTATTTTGTTCGTTCTTTCTCGAACTTTTTGTATTTTGTCGGTAAGTTGTATTTATGCCAACATTTCTACTCGTATTACCACCAATAACTATATTTTTTTCTAGTATATCTCCGATTCCTATTAAAACATTTTTTGTCGAGCGTCTACCACTTATGTGTTTTGTCGGTAACGCGGCAAGATTTAACTTACTTAAAGATTTGTCTATGAATGTATTACGTTTGTCGAAATATAAAGTGGATGGTATTTCAAAAGACTGTATATCAACATATACATCTTGTGTGTCTTTTATCGTGTTATTGTCAGTGACTTTAAGTTTACTCACATCATAGTTTTTGTTCTTTGTACCTATTTCTCGACTTTTAATTAAAATGTCAATTTTATTTTGATCTGGAGTACATAACCCGAGGTCACATTTTAGCCCGTGTTCCACTATTTCAGAACTATTTTGTTCGATTTTTTTTGAACTTTTTGTATTATACCGGAAAGTGAGGTTATTACCGACATTTTTACTCATTTCACCACCAATAACCATATTTTTTTCTAGAACATCGTCGTTTCCTAATGAACTTCTATCACTTATGTGTTTTGTCGGTGTCTCGGCAAGATTTAAATTGCTTAAAGATTTGTCTATGAACGTATTATGCTTGTCGACATGTAAAGGTGATGGTATTTCAAAAGACTGTATATCCATATATACATCATGTGTTTCTCTTTTAGTGTTATTGTCAAGGACTGTCAGTTTACTTGCATCATAGTTTTTAGGTATTGTACCAATTTCTCGACTTTTAATTAGAATATCCATTTTATTTTGATCTGGAGTACATAACCCAAGCTCACTTTTACCGAGCTCGTGTAGGTGTGGTTCCTCTATTGTTTCTGATTCTATTTTATTAAAATATTTGTCCTGTTTTTTATAATATTTAAGATTTTGAGTATCCCTGCTATTTATTTCTTGTTGGGTTCCTTGCGCTTGGTTAACATATTTGTTTTCACATACAATCATGTCCATCCGTTCTTTTGAAATTACATGTTTGGAATGCATTTTATTGCCCATGCGTTGCCCATTCAAATACGAACTTTTGTCGTATGTATTATTTTTATAAAATGTTTTTAATTTAATTTCTCTAGGATTCACCTGGACTTGCTCATTTAATGCTTCGCTAGAATTATCAACCGTAGTTGTAAAATTATTTACGCGTTTTTGCCGATCATATTTTTTGGAAATATCGTTGGTCGTGTAATTGTCACTTGTTTTTATCACGCTGTATTTATTTCGTTTTCCAATATCACCTCCAATACGCAGATATTGTTGTAAATCAGGAATACGTAATTCATCAGCTTTATTTTTTTCTGTGTTATATGAATATTTATCAATCATTACATTTCTTTTTTTTAAAACTGCTTGACTGCGTATCTTTGGTAATTTTTTTTTATCATATCCTTCTGCATTATCATAACTTGATCCTTTACAAACTGTTTTCCGATGTGATATTAAAATGTTTTTATCGACGAGTTTACTACTACGATCAGATTTTGACAGTTGTGCAGCTTTACGACCTTTATTTTTAGATTTATAGATAATATTTGTGGTTTCATTACTAGACATACTTGATGATGAAATACACTTTGGTGTTCCTCTCGACAAGTCATTAGAATATTTTCTGCTTCTTAGTTTTGCAAAATGCTTTACACATCGATCAGGAATAATCAATGAATCTAGTTCTCGAACCGGTTCTGCTTCATTTCTTGAGTTTTGGCTGGAAGTCGAAGTTTTAAGTGGTTCTGCTCTTAGCTCAAATTCCTTTGCTGGGTAATTTTTTTTTTCTAATTTCAATGAACAAAACCGTTGTTTGATATATTTAGGAATCATATTTGAAATGCTAGTATGAATCGTGGTAACGGATTGGGTTCGTTTCTCTTTTCTAAAGCTGTGGGATCTAATATCTTCTGTGTATAGTTGTGTTTTTGTTTTTAACGTTGTTCCTGCAGTTGCAACTTTACCATTATTTTTACGATAAATGTTATCAGGGGGCAAAAATACATTTTCGTAACCTGCAGTTTGCCTTCTGGTTTTTGATAAAGTTTGAAATTTTAATCCTCGGTGTCGTTGTCCCTCTTTTCCTACGTTATCTTTCATAAATCGTGAAAATTGATTTCTTAGAGCTGTTGCGTTTGACCTTGCCTCACTATCACTGTAGGCTATTGTTGATTCTTTGTTCCTCAATTGATTAGAATGTTTTTTATAGCTGTTTAGAGGGTTATACACACGGTCTGATACACACGTTTTAGGCTTACATGCACAGAGATCGCGTTTGAATTTTCCTTCCAGATTATGATGGATTTGGCAGTGCAAAGCGAGAACGGAACTTTGAATATATGGATTCCTTTCTAACAGATTTATACGACTTCGACTTGTTTGATCGTGATTGCTAAATGAAATATTGTTAAGAACTGATCCTGACTTATTTTGTTTAATATTACTGGAACATAACGTTATTGAGTCGGAAACGTTGCAACCAAAAGCATTCAAATCATTATGTTTGGTTTTAAATTCTTCGATAAGAGCGTATTTGCTTCTTGATTTTCTTTTTTTGTCTAAGGTTTTATCAATATGCATTAAAATTAGTTCTGAGCACTCTCTTTGCTTTTGCGTTTGTATATTTCTTTTTAAATTTATCATCACTGAATATTTTGAATTACTTGAAGTAGAATCAGGTCCGATATTTTCAACTTTAGGTTCAATATTCTTCTGAATGCTATTGTTTTGTACATATTTCTCCAAACCGGAACACGTTACTATATTATTACGTTGGTGGTTATGGTGATATATTCTGTCATTATAATTATGGGTATTTACGTTAGGGTCACATGTATTGCAATTGCAACATTTAATTAGTGTCTTTTCTTGAACAGTTCTCCTGGAACTTTTCTCAAGTTGGCAAGCTGTACTCATTTCTTTGGATGTTTTAATTCTTTTGCTCTTTTTGCATTTAAAAGAAGGTAATAATAATGGTTGTAAGTCAAGCTTTTTGCCTACTCGTATTTTTTTAAAGTGTCCTTCTTCCTTAAACTTGGTATCTATTAATCTCTCATGCAATGATAGGCTTTGGGCCTGAAGGTGTTTCTGATTTAGAAACATCTCTTCTTTTTTTTGACAATAATATCTCAGTATGTCAGACTCACTATTTATATTAAAAATTGATTGGATATTTTGGCTCGAATCATCATCGTCTTTGGAGGATTTCATTACGTATTCTACGGTATTTTTAGACAATCAAAACAAAGTCATTACAAGATAAGCTTCCCACCACATCCTTGTAAAGGACTTGGCATATAACACGAACCTGGAAGTATATTCATGTATATTAAGCATATTTTGCAGAAAAATATAGTCATATCATTATTATTAAATTATAGTTTATATTTATACATGTATAATAGAACTACCCGTTAGCTTAGTTGGGTGAGCGTTCGCCTTCGAAGCACCCCACCGGGAACCGAACCCGATACCCCATCGGCTTCGATTCCCGGCGGGAACACAAGTTTTCTCCCCAAGAAATGTTTGTGTTTCTGGTTCTGGCTGTGTGATTGTGTGTGTGATGTGAATGTTTCCGGCACCCACGACATAAGTAATCCATCTTAGTGTGGGGCTGTGAGTGTGAAAGCGTTTATGTTTATATGTTACTATATAACTTACGATCTTGCAACGATAACAACAAGTGAATGTAGTCACTTACCCAACAACACAAATACAACATTTATAGGCTTATGAGAGGCCTAGAAAATATTAAACAAATTCCCTTTATACTTTTGATCATCTCTCAAATTATGACTTTAGAAAAAATAAATTAACCAGATGGTTATATTAATAGAACAAAAAAATATAAAATGTAAATAAATATTAAACTAAATAAATATTCAGATAATATCACATCCTCAGGCAAAGATAATGTAATCACACAATACCACAGAATACTATTACTCCCTAAATTACTCCCATAGATTAAATACTTTCTTATTTAGTCTATGATTACTCCCTATTTAGAAAATAATAGCTCCGTTTTATTGTAATCACCATACAAAAGAATATCCTTGACTCTACCAGGTTTTTGTAGCTAAAGTAATTAAACGTAGGTTTGTTTCCTATCTCGATGACCAGATGTGACTACCTTGGGTAGAGTCAAGACCCGTAGGTTTTTTTCCGAGTAGAGTATATTATTTTCTGTGGTAAACACTACTTGAAACATAGAGAAAGTAAATACCACAGAGGAAGTTAACAATGCGCTGTTTTTTTTTATGCATAACAGGCAAGCATTTGACCACTATCTCACCTGATGGAAAGTGATGATGCGGCCAAAGATGGGACATGCTTGTACGTAGGTAAGCAAATCAAACAAAGTAGAAAAACGTGATTTTCGTTTTCGCTCTAAACCTTCTTAAACATATGGAGGCAAACTGCACAGGCTCTTTCTAGCGACTACCATTATAACACCTAGGTTAAGAAAATTATGTATTAGAAATTAAGAATGTATTTTTAAAAAAATGAATGAAAAAAAAATGCGCCGCCGAGTTTCTTGCCAGGTTCTTCTCGAGATGGCTGTAGTTTTGCGAATCTGGCAATAGATTAATTTACTTTCATGAGTGCCTCTTTGGGGCCCATGTGAATAAACGATTTTGATTTTTGATTTTGATTTCTATTAAAGTTTCTACCAATTTACTAGGGCATGACTTGGCTATGGCATGACTGGATTTTGACTTTTTTCTTGAATTTGACTGTGAGTATTGTGATGTAAAACACATGACAAAGTTGAATTATTTTTTATCTTATAGGTTTGTTTTAGTATTGTAATGTTAATCCTTCGGACGTGACCAAATATGGACCCCTAAAAGTTTGGGGTCTAATTTAGCTTGCAAGATTTGATTACAGACCGACAGATAACGGCCAGATGAAACTAAATAAAAGCTTGAAATAACACACATTTTCTTTTGTAAAACAGTAGGTACGTATGTTACTGGTTCAGGTATACACACACAAAAGCTTACTAAGACAATAAAATAAATAATTGATCAAAACGGATATCATCAACAAATTATTTATCTTGTCATTCTTAACCTATAAATTCAATAAAATAATAAACGTACAAGAAGTTAATGTGGTTTATTACAAAAACAAATTATTTATAACAAAGATTATTAGAAAACAAATAATTTAGAACAAATATCTTTACAAGAAGGCAAAATCAAGGATAGAAACTAGAGACATTGTTATGAGGGTATGTGACAGTGTTATCAAACCTATGGATTTAATCAAAATAAGTTAAAGCGTTTGACTTGAAACATGAGTGTAAAACATTCTTCGATACAATTATTTTTTAAAATTGGGTCATTTGAAACACGTTATGTTAATTCTCCGACGCTATAAATTTATATTGGTATTCCGGTCTTTAAATAAATATGTATATGGTACAGCGAGAAAATAGCATATCCATTTTGTACTTTCGATTAAGGTACATTAGTATCATCAAGGAAGAATAGCTTCACCTCCAACTTCGACTTCGGTTTCGATACTTTTAAAACGGGGGTTATATCGGAGGTAGAACCAATGCGCCGGATAACTGTTAAGTGTGTTTCATGCAAGTGACTTGAATTGATTTAAGCAAAAAAATTAAGCCAAATAATAATATATATTAAGACTACTAATACTCCGCTTCCAACTTCGACAAACCAAATTTAATACCTCCGAATCCGAACTGCAGTTCCGATAAAACCATCTCTGTAATCCCTGCTAGAAACCTCTTTTTGATTTATATATATTTGTGTGGAAGACCAGTCATTCGTAGCTAATTATTTGTAATGGTACTCACGGCTAGAGTTGGGCAAAAAGTTGAATATAAACTTAGTTTCTTCTTACAATAAGAGCCCGTATCACGAGATTTTGTGATATGTGCTATCTACCAGATACGTTAAAAATTTTATGGATGTTGTTTCAAACGTGTTGCCAGATAAATTAACCGGAACTTATCAGGAGGTGGTGAAAAAAGTTAACAAAAATTGCCATACTTTGTATAGCTATTTATTCGCCCACAAGTGTATGTGATTTGGACAAAATCATAGTCTAGGAGTAATCGTTATACCAGTCGTAAATGGCTTTGCATTGCTCGAGACAACTATTACCGTGGCGACGGATTCGACATCACAGATTGAATAACAGATACTGCGTAATCGGACACGTGTGTGTAAAATGACGTCTTTGCATTTTGAATTAATTCCGATCAAAAGGTTTTCAAATCAAATTAATATTTTTTTATCCTGGGAGACGCGACTAACATGCCGCTCATTTAATTTCATATCGAATAAATATCATATAATATTTAGGAATTACATAAAATCTACTGTTTTATTTCCTTTTATTCTCAGGCTGTTTGGTTGATAACAACCTCTTATGTTTAAGATTCATGTTCAGAGCTTTCTCGTCTTTCTTCTTCGTGAACATTGAAAGGCACAGAAATAACAAACGTTTTATTAGTGTTTTCTCTCTGACTGTTGACTTTTTTTTGCTGATTTTTTTATTTTTTGAGTAAGTAGTTTTTTTAGCGTTGGTATTGAATCTTATATGTTTTATTTTATTTGAGATGTTAGAATTGTTCAAAACTTGTAGTTTAATCATTTTATTTGGTTGCCGAAGATTAGGTTTTTTTTTCTTGTGAAACTTGCCAGGTATATAAGGCAAAATAATTTCAATATCGTTGAAAATAAACGAGCGACCGGTTTTTTTCGAAGTCCGAATTTTATTAGCTGTAGTCATTAATGTTTTAAATTCTTTGCTAAAACATGATTGAGTTTCCTTCTCATTTTCACATTCCTCATTATATAGCATTAATTTACTATGCGATAACACTTGAACTCTATCTCTCTGAACTTTTTTCTTAACTATTGGTTTTTTGTTACAAATAATAATATCCTCAAAATGTTTGCTAGGTGTTATTTTAATAAAACGCTTTTTGGGCATTGTTCTATCTAGGCATGTATGCTGTACCTTCCTTCTAGCATTTTGATGTGCCGTTTTCTTAAAATGTATGTTTGTAGCGGGATCCTCTGTTTTATTACAATTTAATGTATATTGAGCTTGTTTTCTTTCTTTTTTAACATCTCCATACCTACTTTTACGTCTCTCCACAGGTTTTACTTCAGTCTTAAATCTTTTAGTTTCGTTTTTCATACACGTGGTAGGCTCCAATTTCGTCGCGCAACAACGAAATGGTTTATGAGATGAAAATCGAATTGTATCTGCTCGGTTAACAGTAACACATTTTTGCCTATTGCCATGCATATTTTCATAATTATTCTTATTGAAAACAGGTGAGAAACAATGTTTAAATTTGCTAATGTTCGATTTATTTTCACTAGCTCCCGACTTCAATGGAAAAACTTGCAGTATTGATGGGATTTTTGATACTTGTCTTAGTCTTTCATGAAGCTTGTGTCTGGAAATATCATTATTTACTTCATCAGTCACGTCAAAAATAGATTGCCTCTGAAACAGAGTGTCCATGCCTGATGATCGTAGATTATGTCGATTAATTATTTCCTTAGATACTGAAGATCTTTGCCGTCTTGATTGTATGTCTTGATTTAATAACTTTTTTTTTCTGGATTCAGTGAAATTTGATCTGTCTCCATAGTGGTCTGTTGAGGTACCACAATCTTTACGTCGTCTTTTTGTATTCAATCTCTCATATTTATCAGAATTACCCAGCTGTCCTAGAAAACAGCCACCTGAATCCCATTGATCAGGTTGAAGTTTGTTGGATCTAGCTTTTTTGTATCCATTTCTTACACAATGGCTTTGATTTACTTTGATATATGTTTTTTTTGTTTTAGCTTCCGTATTAAAATGTATACCATTTAAATGTGGTTCTCCCACGTTAAATTTATTTTCTTTGTAACCCGCTTCACGTATAGCTAATGTACAAAAACATCGTTTTCTCATTGGTCTAATTCCAATTTCTGCGAGTTTTTGAGTATTACTTGGATGAAAGAGAGATTTGAGTGTGTCCTGAGACTTCAGTTTGATCATATCTTCTCCAGCATAGCGTGAAATCAGTTTTGGAAATACTTTTTCACGACCCTTATTCGATTCTGATTGAATTTGGCTGTCTATATGTTTATTATTTTCAAAGAGTTTGTTATTATCAATATCTAAGTTTGAATCTCTGCAGGCAACATTTTGGGATGGTGGTACAACCACCTGCTTGTAAGTAGACGTTTGCACTTGCGTAACTTTAAGTAATTTTTGATCGTGATCCATATTCTTTACTTTCGTAAGTTTATTACTTTTTTCTAGAATACTGGATTCCGAAGACCTAGAATCTATAGAATAAGCTGATGTAATATTGGAGATTTCTGGAGGGGTAGCGAGTTTTCTTAGTAATCGTTTCTTTATTTCCATAATACATGGTTCAGGGGTACACACTCCTGAATCACATTCATATTTTTCTATTTTATTAAACATTGGTTTATTGTAATCATATCGATCATTTCGAATAGCTTTGACTGTAAAAATCGCCGATTCAGTAAATTTTCTTAATGAGTCTTTGGAATAAGCTTTGCTGGAGTTATGCTTTTTTATATTAAATGCTGAAACGAATGAACAGAAACACTGTTTTAACAGTGGTCCTATTTTAGAAATTGAATATTTTCTCTCATCAGCTTGATAATCATGTCTGGGACACAAAATACTCACATGCTTTTGTATTCGAGTAGTACTCGGTAATTTTTGGCGGTGGTGGCCGTGTTTCTTTAGAATCTTACACGGCGTTAATAAATGTTCTGATGGAACTTTAGATTCAAACGTTTTGATGCACGGCCTCATATTTACTCTTTCATAACTTTCGTTCGAATTAAATTTATTTGAAGGAGTTTGGAAACGCGAACGATATTCTCTTGTTATGCATGTAGTTGCTTGTTTTGTACTACTTGTATACGGTCCTTTTTCCATCCTACTTATAATTATCTGTTTACTTTTACTTTTTAATTGTGATATACAGAAATATCTCTTCCTTCTTTTATTAAATTTAGCGTTATTAAATTTATAAATGTTTTGTGTTTGTGTATACTGAACATTTTTTCGATCTTTTAGTTCTTCATTATGTTTAATATTGCTCTTCTTACTAATAGTGCCGAGTAATCTTTTTTTAATTGTACTATAAGTAATTAATCTCATTGGTCTTCTATGGCATTTTTCTATTGTAGAAGTTTTAAGATCTATAGCCATCGTTGAAACAGATTGATTCTTTTGCTTCGGGGAATTGTCTTTGAAATGCTGTTCATCAATACTGGAACTTGATTCTATATGGACTGCTCGACGAGGTGAGTTTACAAAACTTTTATCGAGAGAATTGTTGTTGTCATATTCATATAGTTCTTGCGGTTGTGCAGTTTTTTGTGGGATATATATGGATGGAACGATTTTGCTTTTCATTACTTTATTCTTAGGTGAAATTGTCTCTATTGACGCCAAACTACATAGCGACCGTGGTTTTATTTCCGGTGTGGTATCTTTTACACTATGTCTTGTCCTAACATTTTTTATTTTTATACTTCGATTAGAATTAGTAGCAGTTGGTAAGGAACTAATTTTTTTTGAATTTAATTTACATTCAAAGTTTTTGTTGTAACACTTTTTATGTCTGAGCTTTAATCTATTAAAGCATTTGTATAGTTGCTGCTGACGTGTTGGAATGTCAGGTTGTTTACATTCATTTTCACTCAAATTATCTCGTCTGATTTTATTAATACCCATAGTAGTACTTGTAGCTAACTGTTTAGTAATAGCAAATGCTTTTGATTTAATGATATTCTTTAGTGATTTTAGGATACAAAAACACCTTTTAAACTTAGAGGTTTTATTAGATTTACAGCGCTTGATAGTAGCCGAGTCACTATAATCTTTACTTAATGGCTCCCATTCAGTACCCGTACATTTAAATTCGTTTTGTCTAAATGCCGATCCCATAAATGTGATACTACTTTTTCTTTTTTCAGGACTATTATTAGTTGAGGTTCTGTATTTTTTTGTGATTTGATAGTGACTTTTATCAGAAAAACAGTCTTTTGACAATTCAACGCTAGAAATACTGAAACCAATACGATTGTTCTGTAGTGCTATTGGTTTAATTACATGTATCTTTTGTTGTTGCCTTTCAGATCTTAAATACGATAGATCACAAGACTCGTCGGATAATAATTTATCATAATATTTTTCAAGTTCATGTTTATTTTTTAGAGTTTGTTGTAAGGTTATGTTCATTGCATAAAAAAAGCTTTTCATGAACGAGTTTCCATGTAAATTGTTATCAATATTTGAACTTAATTTATTTGTGCCGTGAGCTAATAATACGTCACTTTGTGAATTGCTCATGGGAGCTGACAAACATATTTTGCTTCTATTACATCCTGATTTCCATACTTTTTTAGCCGTATATTTTTGCTTATTCGCATAGTCATAAATTATTTTCACTGGCATAGCGACTGCTTCTATACCTCTTGTTTTCTTTTTACTTAAAAAGGATTTGTTAATTACTTTTTGAGAATCATTTTTCTGTTTGAAAAATTCAATACTGAGACTAAAATTTGATCCTATTCGAACAACTTGACGAGATGATGAGTTTTTCTGACCTATGTTTCTAGATGAATCGTTAGAAGGGAATGACTTGCTAGAATGCTGTGTTTGTTTCGGTTCATGTTTCAAGCCGGATTGAATGTGCGCGTTTCTGTGTAACATAACAGATGAACTAGTGCCACTTGATATTTGTTTAATTTTTTTTTTACTCGTAGTCATCCCAAAATTTTTATTAAAATTTTCACGAATCTTGATTCTCTCGAAGCATATATTTGGATCACATTCTCCAGGTACGCAAAAATTTGGTTCGCACTCATAAGGCTCTAACTTTTTCATAGTTCCTGCTGATTTTAAACTAGGTGTATTACTTTGGTGTGTCTTTTTCGCAATTACGTTGTTCGGCAACCTACAAAAGCAACGTTTTATCATAGAATTAATTTTTCCTCGAGAATCTTGTTTGTTTGGTGATAATTTAGTTTTGTATTTATCAGGCGAATTTGTAACAAGCGCACGAGGTTCCTGATAACTTAGTGTTGGCGATTTTTTTCTCATTCGACGGGTAGTTATTTCTGTCGAGTGGTTCTTTGTTCCAATATTTTTTGCGCTATTTGAATACTTTTCTTTTGTGTTACCTTGTGCAAATTGTAAGGTACAGAAACATCGTCGTAGGTTAAGTTTAGTAAATGTTTGTTTAGTTTTTACAGAACTGGTATATTGGGAATGTTTGTTAGCAACACGGTTACTTGCATAATGCTTATCTCTATAAGATTGGTTTTCACTATAATTTTTACCCTTATTTTCTATTTTAATTGCGTTTTGAAGTTGATTCTGAGAATTAATTGGTTTTGTCATGCGATTAGGAGGATCGCCTTTATAAAACTCTATGTTAAAACTAAAGGTTGAGCCAATACAAACTGTAGGATTTCCGGATGTTCGTTCCTTTACTGGTGTCTCAGCATGATCTCGGAGTAAACGAGGTTTGTTTCTAGCATTTGTATTCGATTCATAAGGTATTGCACCAACGCCAGTAGCAGCTGTTCTCGATGTTGATGTTAAACTCGGCGTTGATTTTACACGACGATCCGGATACTGCGTATTAGTAAGAACAGAATTACGTTTTCTTATTCTTTTTTCACATTCAATGGGATTACATTCACCTGGAACGCAAAACATTGGCTCACACTCATATGGAAGCAATTCTGTTCGTACCAACATTTTCTTCATTTTCATAGTTTGTAAACTTTTTGATTCCGATTCACTTGTTTTTTGCATGTGCGAATTAAGCATTTTAGATTTTGTTCGCTTTCCAGGATTCTTTGTGTCGGCATATTTATGGCGTTTTTTGCGTTGTTTATTTACATCTGGAGCTGATATATCTTTAATTATTTCGCCACCTGATTGAAAATCGATCAGACTATCACTAGTGCCTGACGTTCGGTGTCGTCTTTGTTTTGGGGTATACATTGTATTTCGATTCTTTCGCCGAACATTACGTCGTTTATTCTTATCAAGTTTTGGTTTATTTTTGAAAAGTTCTATCTTAAAACTAAAAGACGAACCGATTCTAACTGATTGCCGCTTGCTTATTGCTGGACTTAAATCTATTGTTTTGTCGGTTGGCCACTTATTTGTTTCTGGAGTTAAATCTATTGTTTTATCTGTTGGCCGCTTGTTTTTTGCTGGAGTGAAATCTATTGTTTTGTCTGTTGGCCGAATGTTTGTTGTTCGACTTAAATCTATTGTTTTGTCTGTAGACCTCTTGCCTGTTGCTGGACTTAAATCTATTCTTTTGACTTTTGGAATTGTCGTCTCCAACGAACTTCGTTGAACAGTAGTTGGTGTAGCATTTTTTGCGTGCTGCCGTTTTGTTTTAATTTCAGACGAAGATTTAGATTTTGTTCCGACAGCCGCAAGTGTTCCACGATTATCACATTCACATTCTACTTTACCAAGTTTTTTATTACGACTTGATACGTGCGATACCCCTCGCAATTTTTCTGGTGACGATAGCAAGCTCTCTGTTCGAGAAGTTTTAGGGCGTAAACTTTTAATCACTTTATCCGACTTTTTCTCGTCTACCGCATGACTTTTCTGATTTTCAACTGTAAGTTTCTTATTTTTTGAAAGCGATGGCATCTCTTGTGAAGATTTAGTCCCTAGGATTGCTTTTTCATGTCTTTTATTTTTGTCTATTGGTTTTAGTTTAATTGGTTCATTATAACCTGATCCACCTTTACCGCCACGTCGGTTATCTTCTTCTGAAAGTAGCCTAGAGATTGATCTATTCAGTTTTCTTTTGTCTACTGTCGCTCGATCAGGTTTTTTATGTCTTCCTTTGATTTTTATTTGAATTGATTCATCATGAATTGTTCTGCGTTTTCTATCACCTCTAACTTGAGGACGTTGCTTAGTTGTTAAATCAATGGATATTTCCCCTTTTTCATCTTTTGTTCGCTTTTTATCCAAACTTCGTTTCTTTATTTCAAGACACTCTTCAGGTTCACACACTTCTTGATCACATGGAAAATCACACGCCCATTTATCCAACATTTTTTGCAACTGTTCATCATTATTATATTTTTCCATAGATTCCCTTAAACTGGTGTGAAATGTACTCTCATAAAGATCTACCAGTTGGGCAGCTTCTAAATCCTCATTAAATTTTGCTTTGACTTTGCGCGCAATATTTTGTAAACTATCAACAGTTCCCTTAATTTTATCTCTAGTTTCTTTTATATTTTCTATTGACTTTTTGAATCCAGCTTCCATTTTTTTCTTCGTTTTTTTAAGTTTTGTGACTGAACGTTTCACGGCTTCCTCCTTCCCAATTTCTAATTTACTTTTTCTTGTTTTTCTAGTCTCAGAAATTTGCCCATGTTGTATACGTTCCTGTTCAGGTTCTATATTTCGATCTACTTTCATTCTTGCTTTTAGCTTCATATTTTGTATACTATCATTAACAGTTGCTTTAATTTTATGTCGAGTAGTTTTTATATTTTCTAGTGATTTTTTAACTCCTGCTTCTTTTATCTTTTTGAGTTTTGTAGCTGAACGTCTAACGGCTTCACCTATACCAGTCTCAATTTTATTATAACTTTGCTTAGATTTTCCAGTTCCAAATTTTTCATGAATTTCATGGGGTTTATTTGCCAGTTCTGTCCGTGTTTTTTTCTTTGATCCCTTGGGCATATGTTTAAGTAATCCCATAGATTCCAAAAGACACGAGCAAGAATCGGAGCTATCATTTTTACGCGAACGTTGTGCAGGCTTCCCAATACGACGATCCTTGTGCTTCTTATCTTCTGGTGTTGTAGATCGCTGAAGCATACTTACAGAAGAATCAGTATGAGCTTGGCCGTGTCTGTTGATTCCGACTTTATGTTTATGTACGTGTACATCGGAGTCACAAATGCAGCAACTACAACAGTCGCTAAGAGGAGCTTGTCCTACGCCTCCTTTGTCAATTAAATTAACAACCTCCAAAACACTCTTTTCCGATTCATCTAATACCTTGCCTCTGCCTTTTCGTGGACTTTCCTGTAATGTTCTCGAGTCTTCGCTTTGATTTCCAGTGAGAATTTGAAGTCGAATGTCATCGTAAGCAGCTCTAGTTTTAGCTAACTTTTGAAGTAATTTTTGTTGCTGCTGTGATAGTTTGGTCAGATTTAACTTATCTATATTAGGTACATTATGTTTATTAGCTTGCTTTTCTTTCTCGTTCTTGTAAAAGCACGCAGTGCAAGTACAATGACTCGAGTGTTTTTTGATCGGGGGCATATTGTAGTCATCAATGTGCCTCGCTTAATTAAACCTCTTCAAAACAAATGGTATAGTCACATGACGTTGCACCTGGAAACATTTACTAGAATGAGGTCAAACTTAGCTTTACATGGACCAAAACATGGAATCAGGTATCACAAGTACATAGCAGCAAAATTTACGGGAAAATAGGTTACTTTAGACGTAGTAAAGCTTAACTCATAATAAAGGTGTAATTAACACCTACAATTTACACCTTTTTTCAAAGTTTGAACGTACATAGGTTAGTTATTTTTTATCCATAGATAGGCTAATCTTTTGACCGCTTTCTTTTTTTATTTGTATGCCCGATAGGCAAGCATTTGACCACAATCTCACCTTAAGTCAAGTAACGATGTGGTCGACAATAAAATACGTTTGTCTAGAAGATTCTTATTAAATCGGTACTTGAAGGACTCCCATTTTATACTTATCAGGAAACACAGATTGAAGCAAAGAGTTCCATTCATTTGCGGTTCACATTATAAATGTAGAAGCAAAACGCTTCTTCCGTATTGCGGTATGTCTACCATGAAGCGGTGTCTGTCTGGTGTGCGATTATAGAATGGGGATGGGAGAATCAGATCTTTAATTCTTTGAGACACTCGCAGAAATGAATCGGATAAAATACCTAAAAACATGCCCTAAGCTATGAAGCTTTGCAACATTCAACTGGTCGCAGCTAAAAATAATATTGCTATAACTATATTAAAAAGTAAAGTTGGAAGTTTTAGTAAAATCTCAACTTACTGGACAGTACAAAACAGATACATGGACGAACACTTTCCGGCCAGACATTCAAAGGCCGGGAGTTGACACCGAAATTACATATTTCCTCCACCCGCTTCTATACATGGTAATTTCGTATTCTTCCGGAATAATAATAAAATATATGTACCACTACATTGATTTTCCTGCCACTTGCCAAAGAGAAAGACAATTAATTGCCTTGGGTATATATCTTATTTATCTCTGGACAATTGGCTTCTTCTCTTTGTGTCAATTTGTCACAATACCATAGAGAAAGCAATCACCAGCGCAATCAAAGAGTTGTAACTAGAGAGATCATGAATCATGACAGGTAGTAGATTCGTAGGTGGTTCCAAAGATATTGTAATCACTCCGTTTAGGAGGTTCTACCACGAAAGTGAAAAAATGGCGTTGTTGATTTAATTTTCCAAAACATGTGACACTCCGAGTGTTTATAGGTAATAATGGTAGATTATTAACCGTTAATGCTTAGTAAACGTGAATAAGTGTAAGCAATTCATACAAAGTTGAAAAACGTGATTTTCGCCTTCGCTGTAAAACTCCAATAGAAGTTCTAATAAAGTTTCTACCACTTAACTATGGCATGACTAGACTATGACTGTGACTCTTTTACTTGACTTTGACTGTGATTTGTAACTAGGACTTATAATATGAAATATATTTGATATATAATAATACTTGACACTGGCTAAATGCACGAGAATGCGAAGCCAAAACTACCAAATTGTTATTGTCCAATATAGATTTTTTTTTTAAACCGATTCGTACTCTACTTTTAGAGCTCTTTGAAACGATAATCCCCGGTACCGGTGCACCTTAATATTTCATTAAAAATAATTTTAACTGTCATTTCACACGGCTTTGCGCCATAACTTTATATAATCTCTGAGAATTAGATGTAATTTGCTTGTATGGTTTAGACGCTAAATGCCTCTGACAGACGGACGGACGGACCGACGGACAACGTGCCTAACCATTCAAGTCAACTTCGAGTTCTCACTTCGCTCGATCAATTATTTTTTAACCTTTATAACTATAGAACCCTATTATTTAATTTTCTTAAACTGGGAATTTTAACGTATAAAAGGTGATAAAAATGCATTGGAAATTCAAAATAGGATAACGCTCGCTATTGGGTAGACTGATTCGAGGCGTCAGTTCAAAAAAAGCCAAGAAAAGCTAACCTTGTGTTTCTACCGGGAATCGAACCCGATAACCGCTGTTTAGAAGACGAACGCGCACCCAACTAACAGAGGCTGGGCAGATTTTTGTAGTAAATAATATGTAGTAAACTTTATATAAAATGCGATTTTTTTACCGCGGCAAGGTGTTATATTATTATGCTATTTGTCTAACCTCGCTGGCTGAGCTACCCAAGCCCGACTTAAAGCGATCACATTATCCTTTCCTTATTATTAACGTCTTATGGAGCCGTGACACCACAACAATCTACGTGCCTCGTATCTGTTTGTTAGGTAGGAGGTATCAAAGTTAGTACCTATCTATTTTTTAACGGCGAAACCGCTGGACAATCTTGATGTATTCTGGTAGAGATGACATTATCCCCCAGAATCATAAACAGCTATATGTATCGTCATATTAAGGTATTAGTAATAGACATCGAGATAGGAAACAAACCTACGGTTTGTAAAAGGAGGGACGACTCCGCCGAAAATCTGTGTCCTAGTGAGAGGTCACAAAAAACCTCTGTGTCCCTTTTCTTTAGGGTAACCCTGATTTTGAGATTTGTGGGATAACCTTTTGAGCCATTTGAATAATGTTCTACTTGAATGATATTTAACTGTGTAATTATGCTACAATATGATATCTAATAAAAATATTATTATGTCTGGTGAAGCGTCTTTGCCTTTTATAATATAAAAAATAAATGTAAATTATACATCTGTGAATAAATACTTCACTTTATATACCTAATATTCATATTGGCAAGAATCTTTGGATATTTGAATACATTTGCAGTGTATTAGGCTCTCTGCTGACCACTGTTAGAGATCGTTCAAGGACGATCCTAGAGATGGCGCTAGTTGTATCGAGTGACATTTTTTGCACTCGCGACTAACTTCACAGACTTAAAATAGAATCTTCTAGTCGTGTGTGTCACCTGATCCGTGTGGTCGACAAACCCTCCGCTATTGAATTTTGTGACGTAGAAAACTAATTAAATAATTATCATCTAATTAACCAGGACTTAAAATAAAAACTTCCTCGTGTCTATTGTGATCGACCGCTTGAACTGTGAGGTGATTTAGAGTTCCGTGCCTCGTACACTCTCGGATTTCTTCGGATTCATACTCGCCGGCCGGCGCGACGTGGAGTTGTGTGTGTGCGCTTAGGCATACATACAGTTTGCTGTAGTTCCTTTCTTGGGGAGCTCCGGAGGCGGTTTCGACGCAGTCGTAAGGTACGTGGGCTTAAATAAACACTGTAAATTGATTCGTGTATCCCTACTGATTTTTGCCAATGTTCAAAATAATTTACCGCTATCATTAAAAATATTAATAAGTAAATGGTGGGCTATTTACACGCCAGCGATTTTACTCGCGCCACCAATGTCATTCATAAAGATAAACTAAAATACACTATATGCGTGATTAAAATCCACACTGATGTTTCAAAATGCATTTAAATTTAATTAACATTATATATATTTACTAGTATCTATCCGCGGCTTCGTCCGCTTATCCGACTATAAGAGCAGGTTCGATATTTTTCAAAATGGCGGAGATATGTGCTGTAAAATTGTTGTAATAAGCTTCTAGATACATTTACAACCCATGTTTAAATTTGTATCCTAGAATAAAGATAATCCATAAATCGATGACAGATATTATTACTACATTGATATGTCAGAATCTTGGTAAATATTATTATTACATACTTATATCAAACTAATTTATGCATCCGAAAGTTTGTGTGTAATTGTGGCATTATTTAAGTATGTCTATTTTTTCTTCACGCGGCAAAGGCTGAATTAATTTTGATAAATTTGGAATGTACGTAGCTTATGCCTAGGATTAACAAATAGGCTGCTATTTAACTAGATAAACGCAGACAAAGCTGCGGGGCGGCACGGCTTGATCATCAATATATCCATAAAAAATCCAATGAAGGTAAACCCTAACTTTTATGACACCTTACTGACACAAATTGTTGTGTACAAATTATTGTCGTAGAGTGTGACCCAATGCAAAATTAAAAATTACTAAATTCTTCAAGCCAATCAACTCATCTCCAAGCAAACATTTTGGCCTATAATAGTTATATAAGAAAAATATAACAACGCTATAAATTATCAATAGGAAATAAGCATACAATTTACATACAGGTCAAGTATTTTTTTAAAATCTTTATTTTTATAAAATAACACCCATAATATGATTTTCTTCTTTAATTGCTTTTTATTAGGAGTTTTAATAAATAATATGGATGGGAACTTCAAAATAGCAAAACGCTCGCTATTGGCTAAGCTGATCGTGACTAAGTTACACATTTTTGAGGTCACTGATTGGTCAACTTTCCTTTAATTCTATTTGTTTTTTTTAAATCGCTGTGTTTAAATTTGCTATTTTTTTTTCTCCGCTATACGGAGTCAATTTGAACTGGCTCCAACTTTCCGAAATGTATCCCTACCAGTTACTGACCATTTCGAGTTACTCGGTTTGACTCTAACTTCAAAGCTCAATTTTGGTACTTCCATCGAGTCAAAAACCCAACTAGCTGCAAAAAAGCTGGGAATCCTTGCAAAGGTGAGACGATACTTCACACCGGGACAGTTGCTCAATTTGTATTAAGCACAAGTCCGATCATGTATGGAGTACTGTTCTCATCTTTGGGACGGTTCAGCTAAGTACCAGCTTGAGACTCTTGACACCATTGAGTGGAGAACCAAGAGACTCATTGGTAGCGAGCAGCTGACTAATTCAAAGTTTCAGAGCTTGGGTCATCGCCGCGCCGCATGGTAGCTAGTCTCTCGGTTTTTATCGGATACATTTTGGTGAGTGTGCTAAGGAACTGCACGATCTAGTTCCCCCATCCCCGTTCTATCGTCGGACAAGCAGACAAACTGCTAAGCGACACCGCTATATGGTGGACATTCCACAAATGCGCACTAAGCGTTTTGCCTCTACATTCATTGTGCGAACCGCATAGGAATAGAACTCCTTACCTGAGTCGGTGTTTCCTGATGAGTACAATATGGGAGTCATCAAGTCGCGAGTGAATAGGTATCTTCTAGGCAAGAGCTTGCTCCATCGTCGACCACATCGTCGCTTACCATCAGGTGAGATAGTGGTCAAAAGTTTGCCTACTTGAATAAAAAAATAAACCTGATTGCATTTCCCAATGCTTATTTATTTCGATATGAGATGTATTGTTATGAAGGAAAATTTTCTTTCCGGCAATGTATTAACGGCAACAATCGAATAAAAATGTATGCATATTCCATATTTACAAACGTATTAATTAATATAATCATAATTGAGCATCAAGAAGGAACAAACTACAAACACACTCACAAACTTTTGCCTTGATAATATTAGTAGGAAGTATGATAGTAGGATAACTTTATTTTGTTTTTACAAAACATGTTTATAAATGGCGGATGTAGTTGTGTAGCTTGGCTTGTATACCCATATAACTAAAATAATATCATAAAACCTCATGCTATTAGGGAAAAAAAAACGGTTTATTGAGAATAGTTTGATAGTACGTAGGGCATTTAGAAACATATTCTGTAAGGTTTCGATTAAACAAATAATTACGACAGATAAGATCTTATTATTACTACAGACTACAATTTCTACCACTTGGAAACTTTTTTAGAACTAGTCGTTCTTGTGCGAGAGGGACACAGGGGTCTTTTCTAACCTTTCACCCGATTTCATCGGGACCGCAACCACGATTGGTTCTTTATGCAATTGATAAAACAATTTGACATTGTAAATACGCTCTAAGTCAGTTGTGATAAGATTCCATGCATGTTTGATATTTGGCACTGTAAGTTTGTCAGTTAGCCATCCTATTACTTTAGCTACAACATCCTTGGTAATAGATAGATAACATAGAATATAACTATTTTATTTTATGATAGATAAGTTCTAACAAGAAGCGTACACACTACTGACACTCTACCTGGCTAATGCCCTGTCTCATGTCGATTCAGGAACTGAAGCAAAATTGTATACCTACGCATAAATACGTACTTAGGATCGATATAATGAATCAAAACTGATATAAAATCGATATATTTATTTATTCGGCCGAGGTTAGTGACATGGAGAGACACCTGCGTGACAGGTTGCAGCTAGAGTCCAAGACAACGGATAAAACTTACCTCAAACTTCCAAAAGTACACTTCGAACCGGCGAAAGTTCCACAATATCACTGAACACAATAACAAACACACACAGGCTATTCCAAACACAAATCCACACAAAAGTAAGTGATAAATAAGTTATTCCGCGAGTTTAAACGGCACTGTACGCAACACAGACAACTTACACAATCAACGGGCAATGGCAAACTAAAGCGGACGCACCGTACAAAACGTGAACGCATCGCCGACAAAACTTGAATCGCGTTCCCCTAATGTTAAAGAAATTTATTACAGCGCCATCTATTGACAGTAGTGTGGAACTGTATTTAATACAGTTGGTTGAGTGAGGTCTTGCTTGTTGTACTAGATAGCTTCTATCGTAGTTCCAATGAAATTCGAAAGATGGCGTTGCACAAGTTTAACCGATTTTATGATTTATGTATTGAATATAACGAAGTTTCATGCGGTTCCATGGATTGAAAATAAGGTTTTTAACCAAGCGTTGAATATTATAAATCGATACAGCGTTCGTTAATTATACCTACAATTATGCTGATTGAAGTCTCAACTGATAGTCTGCATAGAAGGATATCAATTGTGCATACCTGGATTCAGGGATGCACAATAACATTGCAGCCTATTTTTGTCTCAAACATGTCCTTCCGGCGCCATATCTCAATATGGATGTCCTATAGATGGGACATCTTGTGTCAACTGTTTTTTAATATTATTTAATATTCAGTATTCAGTATTTTATTGTTTGCACTAAATTCGTATTCAATTAAGATACAATTGCTCTAGAACATTCAATACAAAAAAAGTCCCTGTTAGGGTATGGCCACAAAGATAACAAATCTATATAACTGTAAGTTAATTTTACATAACCATTGATGGACAAACAATTGAATCAAATAATAATACTTTATCAGTTTTTAATCGTTTCTGTAATTAAATATATTTCCTGTTTTGAACAGAAAGTGCTTTGCTATAATGACCTAGCCTACGAAACAAATTCTAATACAAAATAGATATAATTATCTCTAATGATAGAGCTACGGGCCAATTACCTACCTATATTTGCTAAAACTTAAAACTATATACATCTATGCAAAGACCTAAGTTACAAGGCATAAAAGTTATATCTCATCATTATCTCTTATTTATTTTTTTATCAATATTAAGTGCTTTTTCGTTTCAACGAATATGCCGCTCTGGTAGCATTTACAATTTGAGATTTAACACATTACACAAGCAACTAAATTACCTCTTAACAAATTTATAAAGCATTCTGGCGAATCCGATAAAGGCTCGGCCAGAAGGCTGTTACAGCCACCCATTATCTCTTTTTAGATGTAGAATTAAAAAACAACTTGAATTTTTGAATGATTTATATAATCTGAAATATGCAACTAAGTTGCAATAGAATTATAATAATCATCAACTCAAAATAATCCTGCATTTTGGTTTATATGACTTTTGTTTTTTTTTATGCTGGATAGGCAAGCATTTACCGCTATCTCACCTGATGGAAAGTGACAATGCAACTGAAGATGAAACATACTTGCCTAGAAGGTACCTATTCACTCTCGACTTAAATAAACCCAGATTGTACTGTTTAGGGAACAAAGAGGCCGGCAATGAGTTCAACTCCTTCGCTGTACCATTGATAAATGTAGAAGCTAAACACGTTTTTAGTATCAGTTGGATGTCTATTTCTTACAATTGCTCATTTAATTTAAGAAATAAATAAATTCATACCTAACAACAATACTATATTTATAGTTTACATCCTTATAATAAGCATATATAAAAGTAGAATATTTAATTAATGTTATGAAAAGTGGAAAGAAATAGATTAAGGCATTCTTTTATTCCATTTATAATAAACTAGCTGTCCCGGCGACCTTCGTTCCGCCTAACAGTCAATGAACGTGCATATTTAGGAAGCCATACCCGGCATGCGTTACAATGTCACGTGACTATATTATTACAACCTTCATGTTTATGTTTGCCTAGTACTTTACCAAATCCGAGTGACGTATGAGAAAATGGAAAGCATGTCGAAATGTAAAAAAAAAATTTAAAGAAATGTACGTTCTTAAAAAGTATCCTATGTCCTTCTCCTGGCTCTAAACTACCTCCCTGCCAATTTTCAGCTAAATCGGTTCAGCCGTTCTTGAGTTATAAGTGGAGTAACTAACACGACTTTCTTTTATATATACAGTAGAACTCCAATTATCCGAACTCCAACTATCAGAATCGCCGATTATCCGAATCACAAAATGTGACCTGGCTGCCTGAAAACGGTTGAAGACCGCAAAACAGCTTACATTGACAGAGATGTTTAAAAAACAATGATTTTTATTTCTAAACTTGTACATAAGTACATTTTATTTATATTTAAAACATGTGAAAATTTCATGTTTCTTTCATTTAATTCAATAAAAAAATAGTGCAATATCAAAACATAGCTTTTATTCTCTCCAATGGCAATTTTTTTAAAAAAAATCCGATTATCCGAATATTTGATTATCCGAATGGGTCCCGGTCCCCATTAATTCGGATAATTGGAGTTCTACTGTATAGAAGATAATTTATATGCCTACACTTAAGTAAAAATGGGTACTATTGTCAGTCGCTTTCAGATTCACTCGGAGGCCACATTGGTCTATCATCTTTCTCATTCTTAACCAAATCTAGGAACTTAGTCTGAGCTTCTAAAACACTTTTACTATCTGTACAATCCGCATACAAATCTAGGGCTTCAGAATTAAGTTCCAAAAAGGAATGTCCCCATGAAAACTTCGAAAGGTAAAACTGAGCATTCTTTTTATGCCCTGTGATAAACATAGCTGCTGCTAATGCTTCCACACAACTCAATTGATACGGCTTCCCATAATTTATTGGGTTTGCTGCAACCAAAAACGGTAGCAACCGTGGATGCGGCGATTTCATTCTGCCAAAAGGAGTCTCGTCGATTTTCGCCCAAGAGCAGTCTATCACAGCTAAACCAAACTTCTCTATGATATCTCTGTCATTAGGACTCACGCATTGAGTACCGACAGGCGACAGGACGAGGCCTTGGAAGCGCTGGCCAAGCTTTAAATTCTTTATAAGGTTATGCCGCGCTAGTTTTCGCCCCGAACATTTCTTGGGGTCACAGTGGTTGAGGTCCCACATACTGACGGGAAACGAGGCTTCTGTTCCTTCTTCTTCTGAGCTACCATCGTCGCTTTCTTCTGACGATTGGATGCTCAGCTCGTTGAAGCTTTCCGCGTAGTCTCGTTTGACGTGATGGTTCGACCTTTTGCCGTGTGCTTTCTTTCCTGGTGCCATTGGATTGTCTGAGGATTAAAACATTAGTTGAGAAGCATTGTATTAAGTTAAATCAAATCTACTTACAGATCAATGTGTTCGTAAACACACAATCAATAGTTACCTGCAGATAGTTTTATGATATAAAATATTAAAAATTCCAAACAGAAACAAAATTTGTTTTTGTTTTGTAATTTTGTGGATAGCTTTCACACATGTGTGATTGTGACATTCTTGTGTGTATCTTTACTATCTTTGTTGCACGCGGTTTCTTTTTGAATTAAGCAAAAATGAACGTTATTTCCTTGTAGTTTTGTCAATTTCGTATTGAAACCGTTTGCATCAGAGATAGTTAATAGGGGGTCGAACTAGTTTTGTTACCAGAGACCACAGAGAATACTACGTCGTGTCGGGTAGAGTGTATTATTTTCTATGGTACTACGTAGGAGTAACAGTGATATAGGGATGTTCGATTTGATACGATACTTTTGTGGATCGATACAATGGATTTCGATCCGTTAGTCGCCGTTAGTGGAGCAATACATGTACAATGAGGATCGGATCGAAAGTATTGATCAGCGAGATAAGTCGTTAGGGGAACACTGAGCGATATAGCCCTACGTTATTAGTCAGTGGTAGGAACGTTTGTGCCCTCCGAACGTCTTTTCTCTTTGGCCAACCACACTAAATGTAAGCTGCAATCGCCTAGATCCAGAGCGGTTATCAAAATTAATATTTTACGTACCCTACCATACAAAGATTGGGCAATGTAAGAAAAAATGTGTTTCGCTACTAAAATGAATATTTATGCTGTAAAAGATATCTTGTTTTATATTTTAAAAAAACTTGATGCAATACTGAATCGATCTAAAAAATCGTATCGATCGATACAGTATATTACGATCCATTGCGATCCAATATCGATACAAAGCACCTGGATCGAACATCCCTACAGAGTGATAGGTAGTGATAGTGTCAGAAAGCGTTAGCGCGTTCCACTCAGTTCTTGAATGCTTTCTAAGCCGTTTCGCTTTCCTTAAAACAAATACTATCTTCAATAAAATTGCTTGAAGGGTCCGCGAACCTGACATTCTTTCGCAGAAACAATGTAATTTTGTGCGAGGACTATTGAAGTAATAGCAGTACCCTGGGGTTTCACTCGCTTACATTTTGTTAATAATTATTATAGCCTACTGTGTGTTCCAACAGCCAATCCCTGCAGTAGTTTCGGATAGGTTTCGGAACTTCTAGCGTCTATAATCTTAGGATTGAAAGTGGCTAACTCAAAAGCTTCAAATATATTTTATTGAAACCAATAATTTTTTCTAAGCGAAGCTTTGATCTTTGCTCGAAAAAGCGAAGCTTTTTATGCCAAGCATTTGACTCCAATCTCACCCGATGGAAAGCGATGATGTACCCGAAGAAGAGCTCCATCCGCTCGTCCATCAACCACCCAACTTTCACCAAATCAACTTAGTGATCTCGCTCTGCTCGATCAGGCATTCATCAGTCACCATTGTTACTAAATATTCTCGATCATTTGATAATGTCATCGAAGGTGGTGAGCCGACCCCTTATTATATATCTCTGTTGCAAACTGTTTCAATTCAAAGTCGAGAAAACTGTTTAGAAATAAGGTTCATTTTCATTTAATTCATATTGAAACCTTCTGCAAAATAGGTGAGCAATTTGATCTAGTCATTTTCATATCACTAGTTAGTAACAGTCATAACATAACTGATGCTTAAATATATTATTATGCCATATTTTCAGATAAAGTTGACAACCTGCCACTCTATTACCAATCTCAGTTGCGACAGTTTCTATTTGAATTAAGTAAAATTAACCTTATTTTTTATAAGTTTTGAAGAACAATTGAAACCGATTGCAACAGATATAGGTAATAAGGAGCCGGTTCCAGTCCACAGTCACATGAAGTTTAACCATGGAACTAATAAGACAGTAATAGTTTCATGAGTTGAACATAAATTATAAATAAAACTTGTCAATGAAACTTTTTATATTTTCGAATATAAAAACTAAACTTCCGTCATTTTTATTTGAAGTCAAATAAAATACAGGAAATAACCTGTATTTTTTATTTTTACGACTAAAGTATTTTATTTTTATCAAAATTAATTTTAATCGTGGAAGGATGAGCAGCGCCGGCATGGCGGGTAAGTTTCAAATAGATACATTTATAATAGATAAATAGATACAAAACTGGTTATCTCCTGCCTAATGCGATGTAGCCAACGGGAAAAAGGTAGGTCCAAGCCCGCAGACTAGGTGGTTGATAGAAGCGACATCATCACTTTCCATCAGATGAGATTGTTGTCAAATGCTTGCCTATCGGGAATAAAGAAAGATTTATCCGTGTAATCCCTTTTTAACCGACTCCAAAAAAGGAGGAGGTTCTCAATTCGACTGCATGTTTTTGTGTGTTACATCAAAATCTAAACAGTAGTTTTTGAGTTATCCTCAATAATGCGTTTTTAATTCATTTAATCTAATCAAAAATTTAGGAGATAAAACAGTGAAGTCGATTTTTTTAAAACTTTGCTTGCGTATAAATTATTCGATGATCTGTCAATGGTAGCTCCGTGCGCTAGCGTCGGGTCATTATTACAATTATTTATGTAGACGCTCGAAGCTGCTTAATTATATTAAATTATTTTTATATTTACGATTTCTTATTTTAGCCACTTTAAGCGATTAGAGGTATTTAAATCGCGAACTTATCAAGTACAATACACACATATCTATATATTGTATCTTCTAGGCAGGCATGCCACATCTTCGGCCACATCATCGCTTTCCATCAGGTGAGATAGTGGTCAATTGCTAGCCTATAAAACATAAAAAAAAAAAATTACATTATGACGTAGGTTCATGTGATACCTGTCGTTTCGAAACGTTGTATATAAGTACCTATTTCTAGTAGGCTGGATTTTTATATTATTCTAAATAGATAAACCTTTTACCGCTATAAATGACCTTTATTTGGTTAGTTTCACTCGGTCCTTTTATCTTTTGGGCATTTTATCCATTCGTCATTTTGTCTGGCTTATAGCTATGATAGCTTGTAAACTAATAAAATTTTTAATTTCTAATTCTCAAACATTAAATTAAAGTCAGGCCAAAAGCCAAAAATTACGTAGAAATAATATAATCGGCCCCACATCCTACTAATATTATAAATCCGAAAGCTTGTGTGTATAAGTTTTGTTCTCCTCGGTCCCTCTTCACGCTTTAACTGCTGAACGGATTTGGACGAAATTTACGGGGGTTATATTGTAGGTAGACGCGCAATTAACTACGCCTGCATTGAAAATATTTTACCGACTTCCCAAAAAAGTCCGCGCCGAACTGAGATCTCTCGTCTACAATAGAGAAAAACTTTCGAGGTTAATTGCTTATAATTTTTTTCTTCAAATTAATTGTTTAATTTCTGTAATTGTTGTTCGACTTCAGGATATAACGGATATCATGCGTAAGTTTCAGCTTTAAATGTGAAGCTGTTTTTTAAATAGACCTACGGGACAAAATAGGTCTAAAACAGTAACTTTGGTGGCCTACCAAATTTTTATTTTCTACTTATTTTTTTTCAAAATCGATTTCGTACTCTACTTGCAAAACTCTTTTCAACTATACCCCACAAAGGTAGAAAAAATAAAATTTTACTCCCCATTTACATATAATATGATAATATTTTTATTTATATCATTTAATTGCCATTTTTGGCCGTCGTTTTACATATTCTCTGAGTATTAGAAGTAATTCGCTCGTATGATTTAGACGCTCTAGATGCCTCTGACAGACGGACGGACGGACGGATGGACGGACGGCCAAGGTGCTGAACCACCTCAGTTAACTTAAATCTCGCGTCGCTCCATCAATACATATATACTATTTTATTTAGCTGTCGGACGAAACGAGTAAGTCAATCGTTAAGAGGCCGGGGTGGCTTTGAACGAGTCTATAGGCTGTCTCTGTTTAACTTGCAAACTGTGCCCATGCTTGATGCGATAGCACTACCGAACGAACAATTATAATAGGTGCCGTAATACCAAAAATTGTGAATGAAAATGTAATGTTTAGCTATTGTTTTTTGAATTAATAGTACCTTGAAATGATAGTCTATGTTCCTGTTGTAATGACAAAAGAAATGTGTTCGTTTTTAATACAAAACGAATAAGTTAAAGATGCGACATTTACGTCGTAATAATGTGTGAAAATCAATTGGTTTATATTTCGTTTTAGGTAATTATTTTGGAATAAAAACTATCCAGGAACCTAGATTAATACGTTTTTTATCTGAATAACAGCACAGTATGGTGGTTATATGCTTGAATTATAAATCATTTCGGTATTACGATTGTATGGGCAAATCAACCACTACCCGGCGCCTTAATTATGCAAAGTTAATTTCAATCTAATATATAAAATTCTCGTGTCACAGTTTTCGTTGCTATACTCCTCCGAAACGGCTTGACCGATTTTGATGAAATTTTTTGTGCTTATCCGGTATCTATGAGAATCGGCCAACATCTATTTTTCATCATCATCACTTTTCATCATTATCAACGCGGGTGAAACCGCGGGGCGCAGCTAGTTATTTTGTAAAATTTTGGTATTGAGTTTATTTTTTACTCTAGAATAGTTTATTCAGTTTTCTTACTCTAGAATAATACAGTACAGGTACAGGTCCCAGCTAGGTTTTTAAATAAAAAAATGTTGTGCTTTAGTGCTGCTTTACATAGCTCGTATAGCCAATAGAATATACTACGGAACCCTTTAATTGTCGTACTCACTCTGGATTCGTTTCTTTCCTTCTACAAAGGACTGACAATAACCTTACAATATAGTTATACAATCACAATACGTAGAACTAGTTAAATGGGCGGATTGTCTGTACATGTACAATGAACCCGCGAACAAAGGTTGTTTTTAGTAGATCGATAGTAGATCGAGCTTTAAGGGAGTGCTTCTAAAATTAGTAACTTTTAAACTGTTTATTCGACATTCATAACAAAACCTGATATAAATATCTTCTTTTCTACCGACTTCACAAAAAAGGAAAAGGTACTCAAGTCATGTCTTCGTTCCACGTGAACCGATTTTGAAATATTTTTTGTTTGAAAGAGTTTGCTTTCCAATTGTTTCCATTTAAATTTGATCAAGATCTAATCGGTAGTTCTTGAGATATCGTTAATAATGCGTGTTTAGTACATCTAATCTGATCAAAGTTCCGAAGATAAAGCGGTGAAGTCGGTTTTTTTTAAGCTTTGCTTGCGTTTCATTATTAGAATATTTATAACATATAACCAGTGGCAATCAAAGAATTAAATATACCTCCGACGCTCGCGGAAAACGGAAGCACTTTTTTTAACAAACTTAGCGAAGAACTCTCGATTAGGTTACATTTCAACTAAAAACTAAACCATATCATTTATGCAGCTGTTTGGGAGCTTTGATACCCCAGACAGACACTCCGACAGAAAACCTTAATTTACAAACATCTTTGGCAACTTACACAATCACACTCGAAATCAAATATTCCATCGAAAGGAAAATTTGGTTTTGTCGGGTCATGCTGCGTAGAAAGACTTGCACATTGCTGCTGCCAGCCTAAACAGACTCGTTATTTTGATACTCAATCATTTGAGAAATATGATGAAGGTCGGTTCAGTTTTGAATTACTCGATTTCTACCCACTTGGTTCTATTTTTACTGACTTCCCAAAAAAGGAGGAGGTACTCAAGACGACTGTATTTTTTTTTATGTGTGTTACCTCATAACTTCTCTCTACGTGAGTCGGTTTCGAATTTATTTTTTTAGTTTGAAAAATGTTGTTTTCTAATTGGTTCCATTTAAATTTGACCAAGATCTGAACAGTACTTTTTGAAATATCGTCAATAATGCCTATTTTGTGGATGTCGTTTGTTGTACTTTGACGATGTTCTCGTTTAACCGACTTCAAAAGTTACCTCGTAACTTCTTTCGTTGTAAGCCGATTTTGATGTTTTTTTTATATTTGAAAGCTTGTGCTTTTCATGTGGTCCCATTGAAAATTTGATCAAGATCAAATCAGTAGTTCTTGAGATATCGTCAATAATGCGTGTTTAGTACATCAAATCTGATCAAAGTTTCGAAGATAAAGCGGTGAAGTCGGTTTTTTTAAGCTTTGCTTGCGTTTAATTATTTATGCTAGATTGGCATCAATTTGGCCACTACCTCACCTGTTATAACGAAATATACTAATTATATTGTAATGTATGTACCTATTTAAATTACATTATTACAGTCGGCTCACTATCGCGTGATGGCATTGTCGCGGGAAAATAATTTGTAACTAGGCTGTCTGTACATGAAATATTTATTGATGATAAATCGATGTCAATGTAGTTATCGGATAAATCAGATAGTGTAGTAATTTGTGTCCATTTGTGCCGTACAAGTTGGTTATAAAATATTATCACCGTGCTCAATTTTTTAAACAAACTCAATTTTTACCCGGCTTTTGCGAAGAGATAATTTTAGTACGCTGTCAGTACTGTCAGCAAAAGCCAATCGCTGAAGCGCGCTGACAGTGCTGACAGCGAGTCAGCTAAATAGTGCTGCCGATTCGAAACGCAGAGAGATTTTCTCCAGACTTTTTGATCTTGTCTAGTGTACTTTTTGCAGGGATCCTCTATTACTTCCACAAAAATCTAAATATTTAGATTTCTGTGATTACTTCTCCGTTTATAGTCAGGTAGTCTTTAGACAAATTTTAAGATAAGTACAGTAGATATCATACGTAATCTGACAATGAAGATAACGACAGTGATTGATATTATTTAGGCAATGCAAGTAAGACCTGTACATAATTTACATGTGATTTTACCGTACTTTCAAAAGTCTATTATTTCTGGAGATATCTGCAAGTAAAACATGTCAGTGTTTCTAACTCGAATAGAACATTAATTGTAAAATCATATTTGATCAGACAGGGAATATATATCTTGGGGTAGGGACGTAACTACGGCAAGTTAAAGAAGCTATATCTATCAAAATTTAATACGGATATTTTTTTATGTACGATAGGCAAGCGTTTGACCACAATCTCACCTGATGGTAAGCGACGATGCGGCCGAAGATGTAGCATGCTTGCCTAGAAGGTACCTATTCACTCTTGACTTGAAGACTCCCAGATTATACTGTTCGGGGAACAAAGACGAGGGCAATGAGTTCCACTCCTTCGCTGTACGGATGATAAACGTAGAAGCGAAACGCTTCGAGCGAACTGGAGGTATGTCAACCATATATGGATGATGTTTGACAGTTTGTCTTGTTGTTAAATGATAAATATATTGCAGGGTTTGCAATTTTTCATAACTAGCGAACACAATAGAAACCCTGTGTAATTCTCCGAATAAGGTGCAAGGCCAACCAAAAATAGTAGCTAAATAAAATACATTTATTTTTCGATGTTCACTATGTACTATTTTTGATTATCATTTTAAACCGACGTATTTTCCTCCAAATGAGGAGCGAGGTCACCTCGTTGCAGTAAATGCGTGAAATGCGTCATGATGTCACTATCTTAAATAATATACAGACACTGACTACTATATTCGGAGATTCAGTCTTAATCACGATTGAATTTTGATATACACTTCTAATCGAAATACAAGTAATTTAAACGCAAGCAAAGCTTAAATAATCAAAACAATACTAATAATAATAAATTTGTATAAATTACTTAACACACTAGAGCAATTCAATAAGGTATAAATAGGATTGGTTCCGTGATATATAGTGCAATAATAATTAAACGCAAGCAAAGCTTAAAAAAACCGACTTCACCGCTTATATTTTGGTTTGTTGATTTTATAATAGTGTTCAATCAATTGTACCTGAAGTATGATCTACGAAACAAAAAAAAAACCGGCCAAATGCGAGTCGGACTCGCGCACAAAGGGTTCCGTACCATTATCTATAAAAACGGCAAAAAAATCATATAGTATGGGAGCCCCCCTTAAATATATATTTAATTTTATTTTTAGTATTTGTTGTTATAGCGGCAATAGAAATACATTATCTGGGAAAATTTCAACTGTCTAGCTATTACCGTTCTTGAGATACAGCCTGGTGACAGACGGACGGACGGACGGACGGACCGACAGAACGGAAGTCTCAGTAATAGGGTCCCGTTTTTACCCTTTGGGTACGGAACCCTAAAAAACATCATTAAAATCGATTAATAATTGGCGGAGTCATAGCGTAACTGTGTTAACGTTCTGATTGGTATAATTTGTTAATTGTTTCTGTTTGTATTGTTGTCTGATTGTACGACGACCCAGTTGGCGCAGTGGACAGGTGTACGCCCACTGCGCCGTGGGTCGTGGGTTCGATTCTCGGCAGGAACACAAATTCCTTCCCAAGGGATATTTGTGCTTCTGGTTCTGGGTGTAAAGTGTGTGTGATATGAATGTTTCCGGCACCCACGATACAAGTCTTTGAACTTAGTGTGGGCTGTGACTGTGCGTTTCGTTTGATTTAATTATGTTTCTCAATTGAACGACCGCGATTGAGGTAGTTGTCATTCTTTTCCCTACATATCGGATAAAAAATGAAAATTTATGTAGGTAGTCAAAATACTAAAAAGTAGAAGCGACATAGTCTACTAAATAATTAGAGGCAATTTATGGGTTGATCGATACTAGTTCACGCGTGTCATAGTAAGGTATTTCATTGTCCGCCAACAGCATTACCTACTAGGCCAGGAGTGGTGACAGTCGACTGTAAACTCTCTGGTCTTTGTCTACCTACGGTCATCTAATAAAGTTGGTAAGTGACGTAACTGTCAGTTACGCCTGAATTACATAATTTTATCGCAAAAATTTTTTTTTACCGATATTTTATTATCTATGGAATCGATAGGAGCATTCAACTGATTATAGGTACCTACTAATATTTAATATTGTCTTTTTGACATTTGTTGGGTTTTGTTCAGCATCTACATTTCTACGCAGCACAGCTCTATTCCTGGCAGAAACATTTTTTTCTCACTAAGGGATAATATTTTGTATTTATTTTGCTTCTGATTCTGTGCATGATTAATGTGAATATTTTCGGCGTCCATTTTCGCAAAACATGTTCTCGAACTTAGTGCGCGAATGTAAACGAATAAGTTAACTATTTAAAGTTAAATTTTTAAACAAAACCTATATTTAGAAAACAATACCCTTTGTTTGGTGTACAAGCGAACAATAAAGAACAAAACACTTAGATTTATATCTTTCTATAATGCCGCTTAAGACTTCGAATAACGAAATCCCGCATGGCAGTCCCTCCACTTATTACAATTTGTAACTCTAGTGACTGTTCCAATGCTTTTTTTTTTGTTAATATCTATCTACGGGCCAATTGCCTATATTTCCTAAAACTATATACAGCAAAGAACCAAGTTACCTACAAACTAATGCTTATGTAATATATTATAAGGTACATAGCTCTAGATGAACTAGAATCTAGATCTTTCGCGTAGGCTTAGGTACCTAATGCTTATCCTTGACTCGTCTTAGCTCGGTCAAGTCAACCGACGATGAATCATTCATTGTTGATGTTTATATACTGCCGAGAGAAAAAGGACACATTATTCAACTATTAATACTTTCTATACTAATAACTACACAATCTGTCGCTTCGAACGTTGTGATCTGCCACTTCCCAGATGATGGGCATCGTCCATGCCCGATACTAGTCGGAAAATTCGACAAAAGCGCCGCGAGTACGGGCCGGTTAGTAAACAGTAATAATAGATTAGATCTCGTGATGTCGCTAATTGTAGCACTCAATCTATATAAGTATAGAAAATGGTGATACTTATTAAAAATATGTTTTATAATTAGCTTAACATCCAGGTAGAAATGAATCTGTTGATTACTATAAAACACTTGCTCACACATTTCTTGTAAAATATTTAGCACACCTTTTTCAACCGACTTCAAAAATCTTCTCTCTTTTCTTTGGTTCTCAATTCCACTGTGTTTTTTTTTTGTATGTATATTAAGCGGTATCTCCGCCAATTATTAATAGATTTTGCAAATTTTTTTTGTTCGGTACATTATTTTTCAGACGTGGGGTCCCATACATTTTATCGAAATCGATTTAAACCCTAAAGGAAAATATATGCGGTGAAGTCGTTTTTTTATCTCATTTCCATTGTTAAAACTCAACAAGCAAGTTATTTTATGTGAATTAATTTCTAAAAACATTGCTGTGAAGCAACAGCTGTTCTAAGAAAACAATGTTCTATGCATCTACTATACGACGATCGATTTGCACGGATGCCTTGCTGCTGAATAATTAATTATCAAAGTGGTTTGTTTCTTGCCTTGCTAGTACTAGACTATTGATTTTTCAAGTTTCTGTACCTAACACTTATTGTTACTGATAACTCGCGAAGTTCGTCACGCCACTGTTTAGTATTTACTTTAGTAAATACTAAATAATAACGAAAGATATTAATACTTTACTTTAGTAAACACTAAACAGTGGCGTAACAGTGACTACTAGCTACTGTTTATATTAGCGTGACGAACGTCGCGAAAAATTATGTCACTTACCTACCTAGTACTTAAGTAACTTTTACTATATGTGAATTAATTAACTACCTACCTACAAAATACTTTTAACCGATTGTTCCCCCATAGTAACATTAATTGAAGGTATTACGCACAAAAAGAACACTTTTTGCTACTTGTACCTACAATTAAACGCTTGCGCACTCAAAGCCCCACACAAGTTCTATGACTTGTCTCGTGGGTGCCGGAAACATTGGATAGAAAACTTGTGTACCCGCCGGGAATCGAACCCGATATGCTTGAAAGGCGAACGCGTAAGCATGTTCCATCTTTGGCCGCATCGTCACTTTCCATCAGGTGAGATAGCGGTCAAATTCTTGCCTATACAGTATATAAAAAAAAAAAAAACTAAGCCAACGAGCAGTTATTTAGGTATTAGTTATGTGTTATAACGTAAATATGTACATTATGTATAAAAAACAGTACTATAGCGTGTACGGTCTTGTCAAGGTGTCACGTGATGGTCACTTAGGCAATTAATTATTATTATAATTACCCAATGTAGGTGATGGCGCACACAACACAAAAGTGGGTTAGCTGAAAGGTAGGTGACTATAAACCAGTAACAGCCATCTAGTTCCTAATCATATCATCCACGATTGAAATCATCATCATTATTATCCCGTATAACGTTAAATAATAAATTGAAAACGTCAAAGTTATATAATATTTATTGTTAATCCAGAAAAGGTCGGGATTTACACTAAATATAATTAATTTACTTTGTCGTTATGGATTTTCGAAAAGTAACGCCTAATTTTTTTTTTTTTTAATAAGTTGGAAAGGTCTACCCATTTAAATTTATGTATTTTGGTAAAAAATCTCATATAAGTTTACAAGGAATACGTCTGAGTGACGATAGCTGATCTACTACTCGGATACTGGGTTCACAGATATAGTATACTACATATTCATGATAATGTAAATCTAAGGAGTACATTTTTCCTGCCCTGTGCATGATCACAGTTCCGTATTTTATACTGTAGATACATTGCGCATTGCGACATGGTTCGAAACACGTACGTGCATTGATCCCTGAAAAACCCACGGGCTTAGTGCCAGAACGTATCTAGCGAAGTTATTGACCCGTCCCCTTCCACGATTTAGGTCACAGATCACAGATCCTTTTCAAGGTTTCATTCAGTATGCCTGTATGCTCCTAGTCACAGAAGAAATAACACTAAGCTTCGGAGAACCCTAACCACAGATCTATGAAATTATGCGTCTCTTACATGGAAATGTTTTAGCTTAAAGTTCATAAAAGCGTAAAGTTATCTGTGGCATAAAATAAATGTACTATTTCTTGTCTGTGGCAAGGTGCATCCTAATATACAATAAAATATATTCTATTGCAATACTTCTACAGGACACCTCGTGTCTAGTCAGACCAAACGCTAATAGCCCAGAGATACAGTAGATAATAGACTATTTAGAATTCAATATCAAAAACTTGGCAGTTGCACTACTAGACAACGGGATCCCACAGCAATCAGTGTATCGATGGCATCGCCTTGTCTTTTTTTTATTCGAGATAGTCAAACTTTTGACCACTATCTCACCTGATCGGACGTGACGATGTGGTCGACGATGGAGCAAGCTTGCCTAGAAGATACCCTATTCACTCGTATTTTAAAGAATCCCATATTATACTCATCAGGTAACACTGACTTGGGCAAGGAGTTCTTTTGCGTTTCGCACAATGAAGGTGGAAGCAAAACTCTTGGTCCGTATTTGTGGAATGTCTACCTTATAGCGGTCTTGCTAATCAGTCTGCTTGTCCTATGATAGAAAGGGGATGCGGGAACTAGATCGTGTAACTACTCGATCTAGTTCCCGCATCCCCGTTCGGGATCGGATCATTTCGGAGAGTGTGCAAAGGAACTCCTTGGCACACTCTCCGAAATGTATCCAATAAAAAACCGAGAGTATAGGTTCGTTGCGCTTATGTCCCAAGCAGACACTCCTGTGTCTTGGTGGCATTAAACTTACCAGGTTGGCATCGCCCCAATCGGAACTGCCTTTAAGGACAAGTTTAGAATTTTTCCTTAAAGCCCTACCCTTTGAAACTAGATATGTGTTCCACAAGCTCGTGCGTTGAAAACGTAGCTCTCTACAACCATGCTGTCATACGTATACCCAAATATACCGGGTTTCAGCAGATCGTCAATATGCAGCAGGAACAGCGTTGAAAGAACAGACCCTTGAGGAACCCCGGCGTTGATAGCCAATTGATCTGACGCGCAGTCATCAATGACCACACGAATAGATCGATCCCTCAAGAAGTTTGATATTCACTCAGAGAGACTAGTAGGCAGGCCGTAAGACGGAATTGCCGGTCGCTGAGGAGGTCGTTTGTTTCTAGGTATGCCAAGAGCCTGTTGTTCAGAACACGCTCCATACTCTTGCAAAGTATGGACGCGACTGAGATTGGCCTGTAGTTGGCAGGGTCGGCACGACTACCTTTCTTAGGCATGAGTTGCACGTCAGCTTTCTTTCAAGCTTTTGGCTATTTTCTAGTTTTTAGAGAGAGTCGGAACAGACGTGTTAAAATAGGAGCCAGCTCAGGACCACATGTTTTAATTACTATAGCTGGAATACCGTCCGGGCCACTGGCTTTGTTCACGTCTAGATTTAGCAGCGTTTTACGAACCTCCGTTTGTCGAATGTGAATTTCTGACATACATTTTTCGCATGGTGACGGACTCGGTGGTTCTGTATTTGCAGTATCTAAACGTGAACATTCTGCGAAGAGGTTGGTGAATAAGTTCACTTTCTTTTTGGCAGTACGGGCCTGTGCACCGTCAGGTTTTAGCAGTGGAGGTAGAGGTAATTAGACCAAACTATAAATGTTGTTGGTGGTAGGCAATTCGGTGACAGTTAGATAAACTGGATCCCACAGCAGTCACTGTAACGGCTTAGTCGCTGCTTATAAGCAGATAGATAAACATAAAAAAGACGTGTGGCACTCGGGGACTGCCGCGGTAAAGCTATTGCATAGCATTTTTTATCAACTTATGCAATTATAATTATTTATTTATGCAGTATTTTTTTTCCTGCCACCTAGAGGCGAGTTGCTGAAAGAGACAAGCGTGATATTTCAAAAAAGTCATTAAAAGTTCTGCTATTCATCGATAGATGGCAAAACTAAAAAGTATCACCGCTGCTGTGCCGGTCGGAGTGGGGGGTGTTAGGTTATTTTCGTTACGGAATTTCTGGATTCGGTCTCCACGCTCAAGGCCCGCGATAGAAGCTATGCAATAGCTTAATAATATGGCACAGCAAACAAATTTCATAGTTGTTTTTTTTGTTCACAGCTTGCTTCAACTACGACTCGTCGAAGGCTAAAATCCCGGCAGCTAAGATCCCGGAAGCTGAAAAAAACGTAATGGATCCAGCATGTGAGTACAAAATCTAATTTTACTCCTAAACGGGCGGTCTAAAAAGGAATTTGTAATATCATAATTTCGCTCTCTGTAGTAAGAATGTATCCCACCCACGCACACTATACCATTTTAATCTTATGCATTACGCTACTTATGGACAGTGAACTACTTTTGGAGCTTATAACTGTTTGTAGGTAAGTACTCAGCAATATAGCCTTATAAGAAATATAAGTGCCAAACATGGAAATACTAGTCACTTTTGAAACCTGCAGTAACGAAAATAAATGCTGTAGTAGATAATATGTATTAACCAAGTTTATGATAATGCTGACAACGTGTCAAAAATCCTGCGTTTTGAATTGGTTTTATCATGCTATCAGCGCGCTAAATACCGTTCTAAATTTGCTTTCAGCGCGCTGACAGCGATGAGCGTCCTTAAAGCCAATTCGAAACGCAGGGAAAGCTAATACGAAATGCAAGAATTATATTTGCCTAAATTCAATTTCAACTGAGCCATAATAATATCCCGTTACTTTGATAGCTGCAGAAACAATGCGGGTGACTGCGGGCTTGGCGATTACCTCGTTTCCACGGTATATAATTTACATGGGAACGGTTCTACATGTTTTGCGGGCTAAATATTATCATAGGCTTTCAGCATTCAGTAACTGCCGCAATTATTCACATCATCATATTATATTTCCTTTATAAATATAAAATAATATAAGTCATAGAAACACTGAAAAACATGATATATTATTTACTTTAGATCTCATTTAAGCGTGATTGATCAGATGAAGTGATAAGGGCGGTCCTCAAACACATCTCCGATTTAAAAAGTCTACTGCAAATGCTTACCATAACATATACATATCTGGCATAAAAAAAATTACATTCGTAATAACGTACACAAATGGTAGGTACCTACGTGTAGGTAATAATTTAGTAGGCAACGGGGTAATTGGCTCTCTATCAACAATTAAAAATGAATTAAAACTATGAACTATGTCGTTTTACTCTATAACAAAGTTTACGGCTGGATCACGCGAGCTTCACACGCTAGTACCTACGTATTGTCCAAGTTCCACCCCTCAAATCCATGGGGCTTCGACCCCGTTAACGTGACTCTTTCATGACATGGATGAGTAACATAGTTTTTGGTGTCAGGATACCTTATCTATTTCATGCCTTCTATACGTGTTCTCACAGTTTATAGGTACTTTCCTATCGGCTATAAATATATTACATTCGTCTACGATCAGATCTAATTATTTGTTACAAGCCGTGTCCCGCGGCTTAGCTTGCGTTTATCAAGTTAAAAAGTAGCCTATGTGTTTTCATCCAAATCCGTTCTGCCGTTGCAGCGTGCAGAGGGAACAAAGGTAATTACACACTTACGTATTAACACACAAAGTTTTGGATTTATAATATTAGTATGATAGCATTATTTATCATATTTCTGTGACAGGCTTCTAACCAAACAGTTCAAGAATCTGTCTAGCTCTGTTCCGGAAACCAATGCTTGGCAACAGTTTTTCTACTTGAAATTTTAAAAGTGAGCTCTGATCTTTGTTCCCCGAACCGTATAATCTAAGTCAAGAGTGAATAGGTATCTTCTAAGCAAGTATATTACATCTTGACCGCATCTTCACTTCTCATCATGTGAGATAGTGGTCAAATGCTTGCCTATCGAGCATAAAAAAGCTCCGTCGACCAACTGTATTTTGGTTCGGGGTAGCCTAGCCAGACGAGTATGACAGAATTCCTCACTATCGTGGATTCCATTACGATGTCACCATCACTAGAAGCACGTCGTAGGTTTACGAAACTGTGACTGGTTGGGGGACGGAACCTATTATAGAGGTAGGACTGTTTAGTACAGTCCACCTGGGGCAGTACCGCACAATTGCTAGACATTCAACCGCCAAGCAGTAATGTGTAATCATTACTGTGATTCGGATTGAAGTGCAATGTTTCCAGTGAAATTACAGGGCTAAAAAAGATTTTGCATCTTATATCTAAGGGTGACGGGCGCAGTGCATTGCCGCGCAGGAGTTCGAATTATTTAAGTTCAAAACTCTGAGTGGCACTGAACAAAAACAAGTGTGACTTTGACCATCAGGCCAGCGGCTTGCTCGTCTCGTCTCTAAGAAAAAAGAAAAAAAAACCTACTCCGCAGTATAATTTTATAGTACTACCTAACCTATACTTGAAGATGACATTCCATGACATACCCGCTTCTGGGAGCGCTTGGCAAGGTAGGGCATTTCCGCTTTGTGTCTACTACGCCGCCGCAATCCGTCTTGGTCTGTTTCATACATATGAATAGCAAATGTAATCATATCACTTACCTACATAATATAAGTATCCATTACTCGTGAGTTTGCCTTACTTTGGCAATAGCTGACTATGGACTTAAAACTGCAGTGGGATCTTCATATTGATATGCTTGCGTCGCTTGATACGCTGCTTTTGCGATCCGAAAAATAAACATAATTAACTGATATAGCGAAGGCAAGGCTGGTTTACTTTGCATATATTTATAGTTTGATGATGAGTTACGGAATCTTATCGTGGGGATCTGCTGCCGATGTTGAAACTATCTTTATCCTTCAAAAGAGGACGGTTCGTGCCGTTTATGATATGGGTCCGCACGAACCTCTCAGGGAATTCTTTATAAATCAGGCATTCTTACCAATGCCTTCGCTTTACAAAAATACTGATAGTTATAAATTAAGACGCCACGCACACAATCTTAATACTACTAGATATAAGCATAAAATAGCGGTGCACGCATCTTTTATGGCAAATGGGGTTAGATTTTACAATAAAATTCCTAAAATTGTAACTGAATTGCCACTGGGAAAGTTTAAATCAGTAATAAAACCGGAATCAATTAATAAAGTTTATTATAAAACGAATGATTACTTTAATGACAAGGATGCATGGAGGCAAACTGCACAAGCGCTATATGGCGACTACATAATACAGATATATCTAGGTTAATATAATACCTATATTAGTGACTATCTGACCCGCCCGGCGTCGCCCGGATAAAAAAACATACACATAAAATGCTTTCACACTCACAGCCCACACTAAAAGTGTTATGACTTGTGTCGTGGGGTAGTAATTCGAAGGGATTCCCGCTGCTTTGAAGGAGAAAGACACCCACGCCAAAGATCAAAAATGACCCAGCCGGGGCGTTGCCCGGATAGAATATAATAAAAAACATACACAGCAACGCTTTTACATTCGAAGCCCCACGCTAAGTTTAATGGATTGTGACGTGGGTCTATAAACATTCATATCACACACACAACATTCACACCAAACCTAGAACCAGTAACACAAATTTTCCGTGGGGAGAAAACTTGTTCCCACTGGGAATCGAACTCGGTGCTTTGGCAAACGAGTATCTATGTACGCCAGCGGGCAGTTCGAAGTTAATAAAAAAAAACAGTTGAATTTATATCCTCCTTCTCATGTAAGTCCGGAATACGCAGTAATTGTTACTCATTCTGTGGACCCACCGCTTTCATCATCAAATAAATTTAACAATTTTTCCTAGACTATTTGTCCAAATTATATGCAGTAAAGAGCAAATTATATCTACATGAACTACGTAAGCTGATGAAATGCTTTATTTTAATAAGAGTTAGTTTTGAATGCCCCAAGAAGCCAACAAAACAGATACCGCTATTTTTATACATTTTTAACAAATAAATGTCTTTTTTATGAGATATATATATACATGTTAGATATAAGTTGTCGCAGGTTTTTTTTATAAAACTTACAAAGGCCAACATTTTTGCCACACATTGTATCCACTTATATATAACTGTTTAGTCAGCGTACGCCGATAAAGCGGCCAGTTAGCACATTTTTCTCCGACTTGCTCACGAATATTATAATTTCGAACTGAAAACTAACGTTATCTCAAAAACATAGCCTATTATAACACTCAACGACAGTGGAGCTATCTATTAATGAAAGAATTTTCAAAATCGGATCAATACTTTCAGTTATCCTTGAGAGCCTGCGTATTCCAGGTCTAGTGTGTTTACCAGCTTTGATCACATCGTCACTTACCATCAGGTGAGATAGTGGTCAAACACTAGCCTGTCACAAATAATAAAAAGAGATTACCTTTTACAAACAAACTTTACCAGTTACCAGACATAGTGAATGTCCTAGTAACTAGCAAATTGATAAAATAAATAAAAAAACCGGCCAAGCGCGAGTCGGACTCGCGCACGAAGGGTTCCGTACCATTATCTATAAAAAATCAAGTTGGTTGTATGGGAGCCCCCCTTCAATATTTATTTTATTTTTAGTATTTGATGTTATAGCGGCAATAGAAATACATCATCTCTGAAAATTTCAACTGTCTAGCTATCACCGTTCTTGAGATACAGCCTGGTGACAGACGGACGGACGGACAGTGAAGTCTCAGTAATAGGGTCCCGTTTTTACCCTTCGGGTACGGAACCCTAAAAAATGTAAAACATTTACTAGAACTTTCTAGGGGCGAGAACGAAAATCGCGTTTTTCAATTTTGTATAATTTGCTTGCCCTCATGCACGTTCACGAACTTAGACTTGTAGATTTACAAGTATTGGAAATTACATACATAATCGACAAACGCCATGTTTTCACTTTCGCGGCAAAACTCGACAGTAATATCAATGACTAACTGTCATCGAATGTGGTCACTGAATGAAGAATTTACGTTATTTTTTTATCCTGTGGTAAGAATGAAATTGGTAGGTGAAGGGGAGATTTATTTTGAATGGAGATTTCAACTTTATTCTTTTTGACCAAAGGTTGGTTTTCCTTTATTCTTATGCTAGAGTGACAACTGCCGGGCTTCCAAGGGACCGATTCCGTATTGTGGTGTGTGTGCATCTTCTTGGTAGAATAGCGACGGCCCCGGCCGCACCTTTCTGGGTATGGTTGAATCGAATAGTGAATGATAAACCGCCGTGGCATCAGTACGTAGCACGTTAGTGTTTTCCGTCGCTGAATAATACGTGAACGTAATGTAGATTAATAATTATTTTGCATCAATATAATTATTATCAGTGTAATAGATCGCGTGTTAAAGTGAAAATATAACGGTGAAAAATGTACTTGAGCAAACCTGACACACCATCCAACCGTAAGTTTTATAAGTTCCCATGTGTGTTAGTGATTTCATGATTTCATAATGAAATAATTTTAATGTGCTTTTTATAATTATTATCCGCATTTGACCAACCAATTGATGTTAAGAGGATGCGGTCGACGATGGAGCACGTTTGCCTAGAAAATACCTATCCACTCTCAACTTAAAAGACATCAGGATTATACTTATCTGGGAACATATATTTTGGCAAGGATTTTCTTTGCAGTGCGCATAATGTGGCTGCAAAACGCTTCATGCACATTTGAGGAATATTTCTCCACCATATATTATCCATATATTTTCTGTAGCTGGTTTGTTAATTTCATCTGTGATCATTAACGCAATGTCGCAGTTTAAATCTACGCCGCAAAAGTACGAATGTAAACTCAAGAAAACGCACTCGTCTTTATCTAAAGGCACATCTCATTACTAAGACTAGACTTAAAATCAATACCTAATAAATTCTAAAAGAAGTAAAGTCTCACAGTACAACTATTAAAAAAACATTAGAGAAATGTTTAGTAAAAAAGTTGTAAAAAATATTTTTGGTAAGGGGAGCTGGAGATAAGACGTGCGTCCCACGTGCGTCCTCCTCACACGTATCTATTTTTTTTTGAGGTTTCCGTAAACGGCCGATTTGCGGTGCATGCACCTACCTGCTGTAAAATCGTTTTATTGAAATATTTGCTCGGGTTCGTTTTAGGCAGTCACTTTGAATTATTGGCGTCTTGTAAAGATAAACCTTTGATTAGTATATGTCATTGTGCCGATCGACAGTTAACAATTTACCTAAAATATTTTGTAATTTATTGATATTTTGTAATCAATAGCTACGCCTCGCGGTTATACCCGCGTAAGTCCCGGATAAAAAGTATTGTCTATGTGGTTATCAAGGTGGTTGGCTACCTCCATACCAAATTTTATCAAAATTGGTACAGCCAGTAAAACATACACACTCACAAACTTTCACGTCTATAATATTATATGTAATGAATATTATATAGTGTGAAATATGATGATTTAGTCCCGGAGTCGCACATCTACTTCCTAAGCAGATATTATTCACGTGTGTGCAATATTCTCGAATTTCGTCTGACCAGTTTCATGGATTTATGAAAAGTTTTGACAATCGCCAATAACAAAGTCTTTGTTTATCAAGACATTATAGTGACAATAATAATATAAAAAAACCTTGTCGATTTTTCTGTCTCTTTTGTTTTGAGACAATTTCCGTCAGTCCTATTTCGGGTCGCGTAACTCACTAATAAATCATTATCACAAAAAAATATATTTCATGGTTTCTATGTCGATAAATAGATTTTCTGAGTAAGTGAAACGGATAATTCGATTTCCACTTCGCCTGTAATTTTAATGCCTCTCTATTTCGCGCACGTAATCAAATACGGATCATTACAAGCCGGGTTATATGTCTTTACGTTCAGACTTTTAAAAACTGAGTTTTGTTTTTAAAATTGCATGGTCTATGTACAAAAGTTCTCATTCACACAGCCCCCCGATTACCTATCTTTGTTACAAACGGTTTCAATACTAAATTGACAAAACTCCTAAGAAATAAGGTTCATTTTTGCTTAATTCAAATAGAAACCGCGTGCAACAAAGATACGTAATAGGGGGTCAAGACGCATTTGGTTCGAATAGATAGGCGTGGCGGTGGGCCCAGTCGCATACCCGTCCTCAGCGGGCGAAGCCTTTACGTTGGAGTCTTATTCTGTATAGAAATCACGATTCTCAATCGGTAACCATTATTTCTACTGAGGTAGAACTTTGATTTCCATACTTACACTATTTTTGAATTAAGCTAATGGCGCCCGCCTCATGCCTGGGTTGTTGGTTATTACCTATCGCGCGCTGTTGCGATCGGTTGAAAACTACAAAAGTAAGAATTAATTTATTCGTACTCCTTTTTTCTTAATTTTGGCTTCGCAATCTTGTGAATTTAGTCAGTGTCAAGTTATAATATAATATTTCAAGTGTATTTCAAATTAAAGCTACTAGTCAGAAGTCACAGTCTTAAGTCAAGTAAAAGAGTCAAGGTCTAGTCATAGTCAAGTCATGCCCTAGTAAAGTGGTAGAAACTTTATTAGAACTTCTATTGGAGTTTTGGAGCGAAGGCGTAAATTAGTTTTTCAACTTTAAATGATTTGCCTACACTTATGCACGTTCACTAAGTATTAACGGTTCCACCATTATTACACATTAATACTCAAAGAATCACAGGTTTTGGAAAATGATACAAAATCAACAACGCCATTTTTTTTCTTTCGCGGCTAAACCCCTTCTCTTACTTATTTCAAATAGAAACCGATCGCAACAGAGTTAAGGTATAGTGGGTTCTACAATTATTACTGTTGCGACCTGTTTCTATTTGAATCAAATAAACATAATTTTTTTGAATTTCGTCCGTTGCCTAATTGAAACCACCGCAACAAGAGATAGTTAATAACATCTCATTTCACACTGGAACTTTCCAGCTGGTAATGGTAATCTGTGGTTTGTCCTCCCTGTCCTCTTCCCGCCTTTTTTCGCCCTCTCCGCCTTTTTTCGCCCCTCCCCGCTCCGCCTCGCTCGCTCCTCTTTCCCCTTTAGTAAATGAAAGACCGTGGTTGGAGTTACACATATAAACCGTTACCTACAATAGGAATGATTAGCTAAGATTTATACGCGAGTTAGGCACTTACTAATATTTGGATAATAATTATGGTTATAGTGAACAATGTATTTGGGAAAGCCGAAGACATCGTCTAATAGTAAGTGTTTGGTGTAACAAATTTTTGACAATTTGTTTATTATTTAGGCACTCACGATTTACCAAATTATGAAATTACCTTCTACGAATGATTGAAATTTTTAAAGGATTTTTGTTATCGCTTCGACCGTTACTCGTTAACGATTACTTACATATAGGTATTTCTTTGTTATTACAATGAAATTACACTTACTAAAAGTGAAATAAATAACTAGGTACTTAACGGCAACCAAATTTGAGTGTAGGTATGTAGTACCTATAGTAATTAGGATGTGAAACCAGCCTTTGTGATAGTTTCTTCCTGAGCCCATAACTTTCTACTATTTATCCCTTTTCTATGTCCTGGGTGGATTTTTTTACATTTAGTAATTCTGAAACTTTATATATACGGTAGCAGTGACTTGTACTATTAGTCTGCTCGCTGGCATAGTTTACTGACAGTTTGTCTTGTAAGCGGCGAGTGTAGCCTTGTAGGTTCGATTTCCGGTGGGAATCAAGTTTTCTCCCCAAGGGAAATTTGTGTTTCTGGTTCTGCGTGTGATTGTGTTTCTGTGATGTGATTGTTTCTGGCACCCCTGATATAAATCTTCGAACGTTCTATGGGGCTGTCAGTGAGATAACTTGTGTATGTGTGCATATTATTTATTCCGTGAACAAACTATTAAACTTGTGTGTTTGAAGACTGCTGGACTGATGTACCTATATGTATAGGTATTGTTTGTTTGTGCATGTGATGTTTGTACCCCTTGATATTGACACAAGTCATCTAGATTAGTGTGGGAATGTACTTATTTAATATAAGGGTGGTAAGGCCTGCACTGACATCCCGCTTTTCCTGTTTTGGGTGTAATATGCATGGGAATGTACCTACTTTTGTAAATGTAACGGTCAAACATTTTGGTATTTTAAATTAATTTTGTGAAATTGCTAAATTTCACGTGAGATTAGGCAACCCAAGTAGGTACCTTATCTTAATCATACATCTTTATAATACTCCTTTCATGCTAGCATATTTACTTGACCCACTTACCCAGGAGGGTTTAGGGGAACACAACATGCTTGTAGGTATAGATCCCACAGGTTGAAGAGAAATTTACATATCTGGAGAGGTGGGAATGAACAAAAAACACCATGGTAGGACTTATTGTGAGTTTGTTTGGTACGGTACCACGGCATTGCCGAACATGTGCATAGCATATCATTATAATGATAGTGATATGTGATCAAGAAGAAATAACTGATTGCTTTTGAGCGTGTAAGAAACTTTAGAAGCTGGATGAGTACCCAAATCCATTCTCTGTTAAATTAATTTGTTGTTAATAATGACCCAGACGGTGCAGTGTAGGGATGTATCTGCCTTGTGCCCTGTGGGTCTTGCATTTGATTCCTGGCCGGAGCACAGCTTACCTTCTGTGCTTGTGTTTCTGGCTGTGATTATGAGTATGAAGTAGATGTTTCCGGCACCCACAGCACATGTCTTTGAACTTAGTGTAAGGCTATGAGTGTGAATGCATAAGTAGTTTTTTTTTAATGCTCAATATGCATGCATTTCACTACAATCTTACCTGATGGAAAGCGATGATGTTGACGTAGATGTAGCATGCTTGCCTAGAAGATACCTATTCACTTGTGACTTAAAGTTTGGTAGTTAGTAAAAAAAACAGATTATTAAGTACCTACTCTATTACTAAACATCAAAATTAAAAATTATAAACAACAAAAGTTGAGCCAAAATATAAATAAATTGGACAAGGGTTCTGTACAAATTTGTATATAGTTTGGATATCATGGGAATTGCTTCGCTCACTGGTTTTAAGTTTAGTAGAAAAATAGGGTCATGCCAAAGTTTTCTTATTGACTTTCTATTAGAGCTCAACTCACTAGTTTTAAGTTTAGCAGATAAAAGGGTCTTTACTGACACTCTGACTTTTATTAAAGCTCCACTCACTAGTTTAGCTGATAAAAAGGTCTTTACTGACTCTCTATTAGACTTTTATTAAAGCTCCACTCTTTAGTTTTAAGTTTAGCAGATAAAAGGGTCTTTACTGACTCTCTATTAGACTTTTATTAAAGCTCCACGCACTAGTTTTAAGTTTAGCAGATAAAAGGGTCTTTACTGACTCTCTATTAGACTTTTATTAAAGCTCCACTCACTAGTTTTCAGTTTTATAAAAGGTTTTTTCCTGACATTGACACTATTAGACTTCTATTAGAGCTACACTCACTGGATTTAGGTTTAAAAAAAAATGGTTTTAAGTTTAATAGAACAAAGGGCTTTACTGACACTATTAATTAAAGCTCCACTCACTGGTTTTAAGTTAAGCAGAAAAAAGGGTCTTTACTGACACTATTAATTAAAGCTCCACTCACTGGTTTTAAGTTAAGCAGAAAAAAGGGTCTTTACTGACACTATTAATTAAAGCTCCACTCACTGGTTTTAAGTTAAGCAGAAAAAAGGGTCTTTACTGACACTATTAATTAAAGCTCCACTCACTGGTTTTAAGTTAAGCAGAAAAAAGGGTCTTTACTGACACTATTAATTAAAGCTCCACTCACTGGTTTTAAGTTAAGCAGAAAAAAGGGTCTTTACTGACACTATTAATTAAAGCTCCACTCATTGGTTTTAAGTTAAGCAGAAAAAAGGGTCTTTACTGACACTATTAATTAAAGCTCCACTCACTGGTTTTAAGTTAAGCAGAAAAAAGGGTCTTTACTGACACTATTAATTAAAGCTTCACTCCCTGGTTTTAAGTTAAGCAGAAAAAAGGGTCTTTACTGACACTATTAATTAAAGCTCCACTCACTGGTTTTAAGAGGCCTGCGGAGGTTGATTTGCCCATACAATCGTAATACCGAAATTATTTTTAATTCAAACATATTACCACCATAATGTGCTGTTATTCAGATTAAAAACATATTAATCTAGGTTCCTGGATAGTTTTTATTTCAAAATAATTACCTAAAACGAAATATAAACCAATTGATTTTTACACATTATTACGACATAATTGTCGCAGCTTTAACTTATTCGTTATGTATTAAAAACTAACACATTTCTTTTGGCATTACAACAGGAACATAGATTATCATTTCAAGGTACTATTAATGCAAAAAACAATGACAACATTACATTTTCATTCATAATTTTTGGTATTACGGCGCCTATCATAATTGTTCGGTCGGTAGTGCTATCGCATCAAGCATGGGCACAGTTCGCCAGTTAAACAGAGACAGCCTATAGACTCGTTCAAAGCCTCCCCGGCCTCTTAAGTTAAGCAGAAAAAAGGGTCTTTACTGACACTCTATTAATCAAAGCTCCACTCACTGGTTTTAAGTTAAGCAGAAAAAAGGGTCTTTACTGACACTATTAATTAAAGCTCCACTCACTGGTTTTAAGTTACGCAGAAAAAAGGGTCTTTACTGACACTCTAAATTAAAGCTCCATTCACTGGTGTTAAGTCAAACAGAAAAAAAATACAGTCGACTTGAGTACCTCCTCCTTTTTTGGGAAGTCGGTAAAAAGGGTTTTTACTTACACTATTAATTAAAGCTCCACTCACTGGTTTTAAGTTAAGCAGAAAAAAGGGTCTTTACTGACACTATTAATTAAAGCTCCACTCATTGGTTTTAAATTTAGCAGAAAAAAGTGTCTTTATTGACACTATTAGAATTTCTATTAGAGCTTAACTCACTGGTTTTAAGTTAAACAGAAAAAAGGGGCTCCATATACTTTCTATCTATCTATCTATATCATATCAGCGTTTCATCTTTCTATGTATTATTATTGATAATGAAAGCTTATTATAAAATCAAGCTTTATTAAAGTTTTAAATATTTTTGAAAATACCTGCAATCTGGGAAAATTGATAACCAATTTAATAAATTAAAACGCATTCACACTCACAGCCCCACACTAAGTTCAATTCACTGTTAAACAAATCCTACTAATATTATAAATCCTAAAGTTTGTCTGTAAGTGTGCAAGTGTGTAAGTATGTTTGTTCCCTCTTCACGCTTTAACGGCTGAACAAATTTGGATGAAATTTGGAATGTACATAGCTTATACCTAGGATTAACACATAGGCTACTTTTTAATTTGATAATAGCGGGCGAAGCCGCGGGGCACTTCTCGTTTGAAATAAATTCGACAAGTGGGTGTCTGACGACCGCATCTGAGGGCTCCATACAAACTTGTATTGCAGATCGTTCGTCCGTCACGGGAATTGGCGAGAGTCTTCAAGTCTAGAGTGAATAGGGTTTTATACAAGCATGTTACATCTTCGACAGCATCGTCACTTTCCATCAGGTGAGGTGGTGGTCAAATGCTTGCCTATGCATAAAAAAGCATCTACCCGCAATGCGGCGTGTGCTTAGCACAGCACAGTTTAGAAATAGTAATGCCTATTTACTGTGGCAAACGCGCAGGCATGCGCAATAGCGCAGAGACAGGAATATGAGCTGAACGTCGAGCAATGGAACAGGAACGTGCAATGTGCTACTTGAAGTATATTGTTTTACAAGCTTTTATTTTACTTGCAATGTATGAATGTAACTATGTTTGTTCGGGTGGGACTCTCTTGCAACTCAATTGTAAAAGCAGATATCTTCAACCGATTGAGCTGAAATTTTTCTTATTTTTTTTTTAGTTTGGATTACGTCATTCTAAATCCATCAGCGCGGAACATCAAAAATGGCGGATAAGTTATTTTTAATGCACTCCTACATTGTGGGTATCAAATGAAAGGGCTTGCTGAGAATAACTTGAAAACAAAGTGACGTCACTCTTAATACAATATGGCGGACTTCTAAAAGCTTGTTTTTAAATAAGTATTTAATAAGTAGCTTTGTAAAAAAAGTGTGTTGAAAGCTTATACAATTGATGATTATGTTAATGACAAGGATGTATGGAGGCAAATTGCACAAGTACTTTCTGGCGACGGCAAAATTTAGATACATATAAGTTAGGTAACTTCTGTATTACAGAAGTACGAAACTCAAAAAGACGAAACTTAAAACAAAAAATAAAATTGCGCCGAGTTTCTACTCGAGGTGGCTATAAATTTGCGAATCAGGCATTAGAGTTATTATTGAGCGCCTCTATGGGTGCCTCTATCTCCAAGTGAATAAACTTTGAATATCCCTGAAAACCTTCCGAATTCGGTGAAAAAGTACCTATGCGAGCAACTTCAACTTGGAACTGCCCGATGGACGTCTGCTGTCTAAGCAGTAGGTAACGGGTTCGATTCCCGGTGGAAACACTGACATTTGTGTTTCCGGTTCTGGGTGCGGTTGTGTGTGTGTTAGTTACCTGTATACACGACACAAGTCTTCAAACTTGTGTTGGGCTGTGAGTTTGAGCGTATGCCATATACACGTACTAGCAAGATTAACATTGGTAGACCTATCCAAAAACTATTTAAAAAAATCGCTCTGAACTAGATTCCGATCTACATAAAGTTAGATGAAGAACCTGTGTAGATACCGTACCTATACTCAGTAGAATCATTTCAAATGCGCACGCTCCTCCACAAAGAGAACACTGTGATGTAGTAACTAGACAGGCAAGTCGAAGAAACTTGTTTAAACTTTACATACCACAATGCCGACTTGAACTACGTAAAAGAAATGCATTTGTAAATACCATTATAGTATACAACAAACTACCTAATTACTTTAAAGACTTGCCTCTGAATATGTTTAAAAGGCAGCTTACAAAGTGGTTACTTGAAAATTTTTTTTATACCCTCAAAGAGTTTATGAATTTTAAGGCCGTGACTAATATTGTATAATCTTTAAAAATATATATGAACTGAATTGATTATTATTGTTTATTTATTACGTTGACATTATTTCTACACATGACATTTAATACTTATTTTACTAATATTATTGACATTTGTTAAGGTAGATTAATATAATATGTACTACAATAATTTTACTATGATTGTGCCTGTAAGAGTTTATTTTGATTTTATAACTAAATGTCATTTGTATATGTATAGAATAAATATAATAATATCACACATTTGCACACCAACTTGTATGGTAGAATGTATAGGGAACAAATTAAATTAATATCTATCATCAATGTATACACCTACATTCTAGCAAATAAATTATTTTGAATTTTGAAATTCAAACATTTGACACTCGATTGTATGACAATTGGAGGAGGAGCGTTCACATTTAAAATGGTTCCACATTTACATACATGCGACATTAAGGTATTTAAAAGCTAAAACTACGATGGTTCAATGTATGTACCAGCATACCTACTTCGAGTTTTCCATAAATTGTTAATCATCTAATACGCAGGTTGGCTTGTTTGTGGCCGGTACACAGTGGAACGACCTATCGATTTGGTGTCGCGACTTACGCCTCCTCACGACCTCCATCTCCATCGACCCATGATATTCACGAGAAAAGACATGGGAAGTTTAACCATGTTACACTGTGGTACCAAATTTGTCAAACGATCGAGTATCAAATGTATAAAAATTGTGGAGGGGCGTGCACATTTCTAATGGTTCTACATATTATCTTTGGGTTCTACTCTACTGCTTTGACAGGACTTGCCTGTCAAGTGCGGTCGAAGCGTCTCCATTTCAGCTTGGGCAAAATTCTTCAACCGATTCTCGTGAAATTTTGTGAGGTTCGATTATGGTTTTTTTTGTCAATTCAGATTTTTTACATTTTACTAAATTGCTGAGATGCGGGGTTTAATAATGCAAGACAAACTCGCGAGGTCTTCTACTCAAAGAGCCAATCGTTTTATGTTATACTTTTATTACTTTCCGACATGGTAATCGGAGACTATGCATAGTTGGAAAACGTATACCTTCCTAAGAATTAATTATTTTTCGCTCGAGTAGGTTGAAGTTGAACTTCTTTAGAAATTGCTTCAAAGACTTGAAGGACGACTTCGTAACATAAGGGTTTTTTCTGATATTTATTATCAACCGGTGAACTTTGTACGCATTGAAAGTAATCCGAAGTTCCCATACAAAACCGCTGTTCCTTTGAGTTTTTCATTAATCAGCCGAGTATTGTGGCGAAAAAAACTAAATCAGTTAAGCTAATTTGGAGTTTTTGCGAGACTGAAGTACAGGAATAATTTTTTTACACAAAAAATGCTTTCACAATCACAGCCCAACATTAAGTTCGACGACTTATCTCGTGAGTGCCGGATACATTCACATCACCCACACAATCACACCCAGAACCAGAAACGCCGAACCAGAAATGTGTTTCCACCAGGAATCGAACCCGATACCAGCTGCTTAAAGGCGCACCCAACCAAGCCAGCGGGTAGTTTATTGGTGTGATGTTGATAGATGTACAATGAAAATAGAAGAAAACAGATATCGCGGTTTGAAAATTGCTATATAACATTTTTCGATCCCTCGATCGATTCGTAGCATAAATAAGGCAGTAAAACTCATTTACTGCTCTGTACCCACGATAAACAAATAAGCTTATGATTACCTTGATTAATAAAGAAACAAAATGTACTGTTTCAAAGGATTGGGGTTTCGTGATTGCGTGCGTGGCAGCCCTTGTTTGACCCAATGACGAATATTTTACTAAGTGCCGGCAACCGCAATAATCACCTCAGAGCGTATACCTTTTATTATTATGAGATGGCGAACTTTGATAAAATTTTTTTACCATTGTCACAGTATTATTGATAGTAAAACTGTACCTTTATTCCCGGTCGTCCCCACCCTGTCGTCCCCACTGGGTACGAGTGTACTATTATTTATTTATTGAGTGAGTATTTTAGTGCTTTTGTTATGTGGTACCTAGGTAGGACTCGCACCCGTTCAAACAAAAGAATCGTCCAAATAGATGTGTGCACGCCTGAGATTTAAGGTATATTAGGTATATAGGCTATTCAGTAACTTCCTCCTTATAGGAAGCCGGTAAAAAGGGCGCTCACAGTTCTAATACTTATGTGGTGACATATAACGGGTTTGTGGTACGATTAAAACTTTATATAGGTACGCCATAGCAAATGAACAAGTTTGGGTATCTCGCGTACTTATATGGATAAGTACTACAACAACTTTCGTATAAGCTGTACCGAAGTGTGTGAACGAAATAAATCATTCATTCTATTTATTTCGCTGTTTCATTGAGAATAAGTCAAAGGCGTTTTTTTTTTAATTTTGGCTTCGCTGTCTTGTGCATTTAGCCAATGTCAAGTTATAATATATTTCAAGTGTATTTCATATTAAAAGTCCTAGTCACAGTCAAAGTCAAGTAAATGAGTCAAGGTCCAGTCATAGTCAAGTCATGCCCTAGTAAAGTGGTAGAAACTTTACTAGAACTTCTATTGGAGTTTTTGAGCGAAGGCGAATATCACGTTTTTCATCTTAGTTTGATTAGCCTACGTTTAAAGTATTAACGGTTCATAATCTACCATTATTACACATCCACACTCGAAGAATCACAGGTTTTGGAAAAGTATACAAAATTAACGCCAATTTTTTCACTTTCGCGGCAAAACTTTATCGTCAAAGACGTTACAAATATCCTGGAGTTTTGATCAATGTAAATTCTTTAGGAACATGTTGCGATCACGCGATCACAAAGGTTAACTTTATCACTAAAAAAATATAAACTCACACACTCACTCACACTCACAGCCCCATACACCAGAAATACTAATTTCCCTTGGGGATAAAATCTGTTCCTACCGACAATCGAAACCTGGCACCCGCAGCATAAAACATTAAACCTGCAGTTCAACTTGACCAGCACCTCAAAGGTACTCTGTACTGTATACTTACGTGAAGATCAATTCTATTACAGTTGCATGGCACCGTCCCCAGTCGGCCACCTCGAGGGTGGAGGAGGAGCTGATGCAGAAATCTGCTCGTGCTCTATCCAACACAACCGACCCGCTGGAAAAATTGCGCCTGCTTTGTCTATCTCGTGGAGCTTCTGGAATTATGGGGCTGAGCAGGTCAGTTATCTTCAGTAGGTAGAATTCAGGATGGATTCCTACGACGTCACCAACCTGTTATTGGAATTGACAGTCTTTGTTTTTTTTATCCTAGATGGGCAATTGTTTGACCACAATCTCTGTAAGCGACGATGTAGTCGACGATGGAGTGCGTTACCCTATTCACTCGCGACATAAATACTAACATATTGTATTTAATAGGAAACACAGACTCGGATAAGGAGTTCCATTCGCGGTTCGCATCACAAATGTAGATGCAAAATTTGTCCCTGGAGCACTTTTGATAATACACAGATTAGTAACTAAGTACTACGCTGGATCTAATCGAAATTATTTGAAAGTCATTTTGGGAACTTGGATCGCAATGAAATCACTGGGTGAGGCTTTTCCGACAGCTACATTCAGCCTGCTTTATACCTGTTGGAGATTGGGCTGAGCTGGTCAATTATCTTCAATTGGTAGCATTTAATATGGATCACTAAGAATGTCACCGTTTTTTGAGGTACTGGAACGACTGATGTCTTTGCAGCTGTCTACATGTTGCCATAGTTTACTTGACAGTCTGTGCCTCTGTGTTTAAAAAAAGTTATATTTTTGTTTCGACTGACATGTTTGAAACGATCTCTCATTGTAATAATATATCTAATTACATTTCCAGGATTTTCCGTCGCATGGACGACGACGGCAGCAAGCAGCTGAATAAAGAGGAGTTCTTAAACGGACTTAAGGAAACTGGACTGGAGCTCAGCGAATATGTAGGTTTACTTTCTCTCATTTTAGACTGTAGCCATAAAAAGTATCATTTAAGAAACTTTTTACTATTAGATCTTTTCTTTCAAAAGTTTTTTAAAATCACGGTTTCTCCATAAAAAAAAGACCAGTTATATAACCAGAGAACTTGTCGAGACGGATCAAACGAACCCAAACTAAATGGTTTATTTTGTATAGTTCAGAAGTTCCTATGGCCGTCTTCCGTCTCCATCATCAGACCAGCTCCATCGTACCATATCATTGTACTGTCACCGAAGATACATAAGTACTTACACCAAATTTGAGTCCAATCGGATATCGGGAAGTGGGTCTAATCTAGCGTGTAACATTTGATTACAAATCGACTAATTAAACGCAAGCAAAGCTTAGAAAAACTGACTTCAACCCTTATATTTTCGTTTCGGCTGGATCAATTTCGATAAAATTTATATGGGACCACTTCTGAAGTATAATGGTAGGCCAAACAAAAAAAATCGATTCATAATTGGCGGAGATATCGCGTAACAACATAAATAAAAAAAAGCATGCAGTCGTAAATTGAGAACGTCCTTTTTAAAGTCGGTTGAAAATAGATAGACAACGGGTGAAATTATAAAAACCTCGTTATTTAGTAAAAAAAATAAAAATAAATAATAATAATAATTGTGCATACGTATGCCAAAAAAGAATGATCCTCAATATTGTTCTAAAATACGTAGGAAGCCAAGTCGGGTTTTAATTATTTTACTGAGTTCTTGTGTGGTTATTGAACACATTATCGACTGTTTTGCAGGATGCGGAGGATCTTTTCAATCGCTTCGACATAGACAAGAGCGGTTCAATCAGCCTCGACGAATTCCTCATGCACATCCGTGTAAGTATACCTGATTAACAAACAACAAACGCATTCACACTCACAGCCCCGCACTAAGTTCAAAGGCTTGTATCGTGGATGCCGGAAACATTTACATCACACGCACAAATATACCCAGAACCAGAAGCACATATATCCCTTGGGAAGGAATTTGTGCTCCTGCCGGGATTCAAACCCAGGACCCACGGCGCAGAGGGCGGAGACCTTTCCACTGCGCCAACTGGGTCGTCAATTGTAATTCTAGATGGCATCATGGCAGTTAGTTTTATGACTCCAGATGTATCAAAGTGTGGTCTGTTTCAGTATTGATAATGCTTCAGTTTTTCCTCCTTTAGCTACTGCTTGAATTATCTCAAACCTGGGAGTCTTCAAGTCGCGAGTGTATCTTCTAGGTAAGCTTGCTCCATCGTCAACCACATCGTCGCTTACCATCAAGTGAGATTGTGGTCAAAAGCTTGCCTATCTTGAATTAAAAAAAACCGGCCAAGTGCGAGTCGGACTCGCGCACCGAGGGTTCCGTACAAACCTGTAGGTATATAAGTAAATGGAATTTTTATTTGTTAAATGAAATTATTATATGATGTAACTAAAAATTTATACTTTTCACAATTTGTCCTTTATCTGTGCACGTTGCTTCGTACCAAATTTCAAGATTCTGAGTTCACGGGAAGTACCCTGTAGGTTTTGATTTCCTTGCGCGTGTCGAAAATTTGCAGCATAAACGGATGTATAAGTGGCTTTTGATTGGTTTAAAAGTAATTTGTTTTTACAGCTCCAAGGGACAGTAAACCTGAGTATTTGATATGAATTTCAGCTTGATACCTCCACGCGTTCTTGAGAAAAAGGGTCTTGACAGACAGACAGACGGACTCCTAGATCATACCGTTTTTGGAACAAAATCGCGGGCTATAAGTTCCACTCCTTCGCTGTACAGATGATAAACGTAGAAGCGAATCGCTTGGAGCGAACTGGAGTTTGACTTTTTGTTTGTTTTTGACACGGGTAAAGAGTTCGTTCCATGAGGTCATTTCATGTATCTAAATAAACGTTAATTTTTTTTGTTTGCAGCCACCGATGGCGGAGTCTCGTCATCAGATCGTGGAGCAAGCCTTCAAGAAGCTGGATAAGACAGGAGATGGGATCATCACTGTAGATGACATTAAAGGGGTCTATGCTGTCACATCCCACCCGAGGTAAATAATAAAACTAAAGCAAATAAAATTTATTTGAAATCGACTACCGACTTCACAAAAAAGGAGGAGGTACTCAATTGCATCTTTTTTTAAGCTATTGCATAGCTTCTATCGCGGGCCTTGAGCGTGGAGACCGAATCCAGAAATTCCGTAACGAAAATAACCTAACACCCCCCACTCCGACCGGCACAGCGGTGATACTTTTTAGTTTTGCCATCTATCGATGAATAGCAGAACTTTTAATTACTTTTTTGAAACACCACGCTTGTCTCTTAAGTTCAGCAACTCGCCTCTAGGTGGCAGGAAAAAAAATACTGCATAAATAAAATAAATAAATAATTATAATTGCATAAGTTGATAAAAAATACTATGCAATAGCTTTACCGCGGCAGTCCCCGAGTGCCACACGTCTTTTTTTCATGTGTGTTACTTCATATCTTCTTTCCAAGTGAACCGATTTGGAAGATTTGTTTTGATTGAAAGTTGCTGCTTTCCCATTGGTCCCATTTAAATTTGGTCAAGATCTGATCAGTAGTTTTTGAGTTATCATCAATAATGCGTGTTAAATAAATTTAATCTGATCAAGGTTCCGAAGATGAAGCGGTAAAGTTGGTTTTTTTAAGCTTTGCTTGCGTTTCATCATACTCAGCCTATCTCTTATACTCAGTCCACTGTTGGACATAGGCCTCCACTGAGTCCGATCTTCGGCTCTTCTTCTCCAGTCGTTACCAGCAGCTCTACGTATATCGTCGCTCCACCTAGTCACAGGACGTCCTCTGCTACGCTTACCGATTCGCGGTCTCCACTCCAGAACTCGTCTACTCCAACGGTTGTCAGTTCTGCGACATATTTGACCAGCCCACTGCCACTTCACACACTTTGCTTGCGTTTAATTATACATAATATATTGAAGTCATAATTATTATGTTATTTTGACGACCCAGTTGGCGCAGTGGACAGGTCTCCGCCCTCTGCGTCGTGGGTCCTGGGTTCGATTCCTGGCAAGAGCACAAATTCCTTCCCAAGGGATATTTGTGCTTCTGGTTCTGGGTGTAATATGTGTGTGATGTATATGTTTCCGGCTCCCACGATACAAGCCTTTGAACTTAGTGTGGGACTGTGAGTGTGAATGCGTTTGTTTTGTATTTAGTAGGTATATAGTTTACATTTAATGTTAGATACAAAATATTTAATTTTGAAAAAAAAGTGATGTCACATAATTTGGGACCCCTCCCCGCACCTTGTCACACAATGTCACACTACGTCGACCTCCTCCCTCCCCCCCTTAACGTGTGACGTAATTTATGGATGGCCCGTAATTAGCGTGACGTTTATATTTCAGATACATGAGTGGCGAGGAGACAGCCGATGTAGTGATGAACAGGTTCCTTGCTAACTTTGAAACCGAAGGCACCGTGGATGGCAAGGTAACGTCGAAATCTTGCAATCATCAATTATAATGATGACGCCTGGGTTAAGAATATAAGAATACTATTCGCATTTACATTATCAAAAAATATTGGATATTTATTTTTTACTGACTTATCAAAAAAGGAGGTGGTACACAAGTAGGCTGTATTTTTTTTTTTAAAGATCAAGGTGGTGGCATGCAATGACTTCTAGTTCCAGTAGATATAATATCCAGTAAGAGCAACAATCACTTGACTTCTTATACAACAGGTTCCTTGCTAACTTTGAAACCGAAGGCACCGTGGATGGCAAGGTAACGTCGAAATCTTGCAATCATCAATTATAATGATGACGCCTGGGTTAAGAATATAAGAATACTATTCGCATTTACATTATCAAAAAATATTGGATATTTATTTTTTACTGACTTATCAAAAAAGGAGGTGGTACACAAGTAGGCTGTATTTTTTTTTTTAAAGATCAAGGTGGTGGCATGCAATGACTTCTAGTTCCAGTAGATATAATATCCAGTAAGAGCAACAATCACTTGACTTCTTATACAACAGCTCAAGTACCAGCTCTTTTTTACCGACTTCCCAAAAAAGGAGGGTACCTCCTCCAAGTCGACTGTATTTTTTTTTTACCTCGTAACTTCTCTCCACGTTAATCGATTTCGAAATTTATTTTTTATTATCAAGTTAATAAGTAGCCTATGTGTTAATCCTAGGTATAATCTATGTACATTTCAAATTTCATCCAAATCCGTTAAGCCGTTAAAGCGTGAAGAGGGAACAAACATACTTACACACTTACATACACACTTTCGGATTTATAATATTAGTAGGATTAAAAGTCCTAGTCACAAGTCAGTCATAGTCAAGTCATGCCCTAGTAAAGTGGTAGAAACTTTACTAGAACTTCAATTGGAGTTTTGGAGCGAAGGCGAAAATCACGTTTTTCATATTTGTACGATTTGCCTAATGCACGTTTAAAGTATTAACCCACTATTATTACACATTAACACGAATAAACATAGACAATTAAAATTATACAAAATCAACAACGCCTTTTTTTCACTTTCGCGGTGTAATTGTTATTTTTGAGAGGGGTAGGTAGGTGGGTGAAAATATCTTACGACCTACCAAATATAAAAAAAATAAAAAAATCGATCGAGCCGTTTCAGAGGAGTTCGACTACCAACATATATATTAGAGATTATTATATAGATTTTTTTTTTGATATTTCAGGTGACCCTCGAAGAGTTCATGAACTACTACAGCGGCATCAGCGTGTCAATCGATAACGATTGCTATTTCGACTTGATGATGCGCCAAGCTTACAAGCTGTAATCCGTCCCGCTCTCTCATACACGTCGCACCGAGACAGACAAGGACGGAGATATGTACTACAGTGCACGCTAACAATGTTGCTATATATATCATAATTTTATTCAAATGATTACTGTAATTGTATGTTAATTTAATTACATATTTTGATTTTACTAATGGTTTTGTTTTTTTGGGGAATGGTTTTGAGCAAACGTGAGATGCTGGTTATTTCTCTGGTAATAAGTTACACAAAATCAGGTAGAGTAGAAACATTGTAAGAGTGCGCGCCACCCCAAAAAAAAAAACATACATTTGACACTCGATCGTTTGTTTGACAAATTTGGTGGAGGGGCGAGAAGGAAAAGGGAAGCCTTCCTCGAGCTCCCCCTATCCAAGAGATCCATCTCTATCAGAGCGTCAGCGTTCTTCGTAGTCTTAAAGAATTCATCCGCGTTGGCGCAGTGGACAAGTCTCCGCCCTCTGCGCCGTGGGTCCTTGGTTCGATTCCCGGCAGGAGCACATTCCTTAAGGGACATGTGCTTCTAGTTCTGGGTGTAATTGTGTATGTGATGTAAATGTTTCCGGCGGTCACGATACATAAGTCTTTGAACTTAGTGTGGGGCTGTGAGTGTGAATGCATTTTTTTATCAGTGGCAGGCGCGGAGGCTTCGTAATAGGGTCCCGCTGGCTTGCGCCTCTTGGGGAAATATTTTATAACAAGATGCATCTACAATAATTAGGTATATAGCGACAATGATCTCTTGACAACCGGTTATAAACGGAACTCATCTCGTGAAGTGTAATTTTTTGACAAATCTGTCAATCCGCCTAATACAGGGTTACCCCCATAGAGGAACTTTTTATACCGGAAAGTTACCCTGCTTAGAAGGCGAACGCGCAACTCTCGTTCGAGACAAGACAAAACAACAAGACCTTGAACGGGAATATTGGGCGTGGGAAAGATAGGCGTTGTATGGGTATCATTCGAGGTTTATTTGACTTTTTTTTATTCATGGCGATTATGAGACGATGGAGCAAGATTGCCTAGAAGATACCTATTCACTTTCAACTTGAAGAAGAAATTGTAAGGCTGTCGTGTGCCGCCTTAAAATCCTCAAATGTGAATGCCGTCTCGGGTGGAAGGCCCGACGCTGGGCTATCGGCTACCTGCCCTAATACATAAAAACATTTGCTAAAAGAAAGGGGCAGGCGCTTTAAGATAGTAAATTCCGTATTCCTTATCTATGAATATAAACCAGTACCTATCGGAAACAGACGGAGAAAAGAAAATAATAATAATAATATAGGAGGTTCCTCACTCTGCAGCACTGACCTACCGGTAGCCTGGGCCCTGCCCTGCTGCTGGTGGCATACTAGGTTTATGTTTTTTTTTACAGTTTTCTTTATTTTGTAATATTGTATTGTTAATTACTTTTATAAAAATATTGTAAAAAAAACCTTTGCTTAAGAAAAAAATAATAAATAAAGAGAATAATTTAATCTTTTCTCCGTCTACGAACAGTATAGTAGGTTTCCTATCTTATGGTAAGAAGCCGTGTTTAATATGTATAACGAGCCGTTCCCCGGCTTCGCCCGCGTTTATCAAGGTGGCGATAAATCGATCTAGCTAGTTTTCATTCTTAGAAAACGTCATTTACCATAAAAAAAACCGAGCAAAGCTTGGTCATGCGGGTACTACTTATAAAGTGCTATTTAGGAGTATTTTGAAACAAAATAAAAGTAATAATTCTCCTTTAATTATGTAACTCCTCTTTTCAACGCTGTCATTGTTTAAAAACTTGATTAGCATTGTCAAAGATAATGTAATCACTCCTTTTTAAGGTGGCTAACTGGAAAAAATTGTATTTGATAAATGTTTATTTTGTAGTTTTTACATTCCTTGCAATGTTCGTCAACATGCATATAAATGAAACGGGATAAGGAAGAGGTTTGCATAGCGACGAGCGGAAGGTAAACTAGATTTATATTGCACCTACAAAAATATAAATTTTCCTCTGGAACTGGGTATGATAAATGTATATATTTAGCTTATATAATCACACCTAGTTCCGATTGCATTTCCAATGCTTTGTTTGTGTTGTCGACTTTACAGGATAACGAGTATGATATGCATACCTTATTTTTGATAGCCACAACTAACATTATTCCACGAACATCAAAATAATAAGCACCCTTTTGTTTTGCGGGGGGGAAAATCCAACCCACTGTGGAGTGGGTTGGAATAATTAGAGTAGTTATAGCCGAGCTAAGTTATATATATATAATCTAGAAGCCGCCTATGTATAACTTATTCTGCCATCTCTTTCACTCTCACACATAAGATGATTTAAACATATCGCTCAAAAATCTATATATATAAAAACAATGCCACTTTTCGTTGTAATTTTATAACTAAAGAACGGGCTCACCTATCCAAACCAAATGTTTAGGCTGTGTTTGGACTATTAAGTAGATGGTTTATGTGAAGTTTGCACTAAATCGGTCGAGCGTTTCTTCATTTATCACACCCGGGCGAAGCCGGGGCGGATCGCTAGTTTATTATAAAAATGACAATACAGTGAAAAAATAAAAATTGGATAATTAAACGCAAGCAAAGCTTAAAAAAAAGACTTCACCGCTTATATTATGGTTTTGACTTAACAGATTTCGATAAAATGTATATGGGAAGTATAAGATTATACTTCCCATATACATTTTATCGAAATCAACAAACAAAATATCTCCGACACACCTGAAAAAGGGTTAAAATAGATAGATATATAAATTCTTTATTTGTACACCAATAAATAACACTTAAAAAGAAATCCTAAATATAACATAGGAACATAAAGGGCGGTCTTATGGCTCAAAGCGATTTCTCCCAGACAGCCAAATATAAAAATATAATTGATAATTCCTAAAGCTGTTGTTGATGCGCCAAGCTAGTAATTAATTCAGCATTTCAACATATTTACAAGGCAATTAATTTTTCTGTGACAAAATTTTAATTCTATTGTTTTTAAACCATTATCTTTTATAATTTCTATATCTTAATTGACATGTAATTTCTCATCTATATAACTATATAAAAAATAACAATTTACGTTTGTTAGTCTCAATGCTTTATCTTCGGGACTTTGATCAGATTAGATTTACTAAACACGCATTATTGAAGATATCTCAAGAACTAGTGATCAGATCTTGATCAATTTCCATGGGACCAATTAGAAAGCAACATCATTCAAACAAAAAAAAAATGGAATGGAACCAAGTCATGAGGTAACACAATACAGTCTTTTTAGACTTGAATACCTCCTCCTTTTTTGTTAAGTCGGTAAAAAGAAATTGCAAGGATGGTAGTAAAAACAACTATTTAATTTTTCCATACAAACTGTTCGTACCTGTCAAGGATAAGACACAAAATTAATTTATGAACGCACTACGAGTACATATTTACGAGTATACCTATACTTGACCACAGACAAATGTGATACATATAATATGTGAAGTACGCGGTTTTTTTTCAATCAATGCCAAAGAGAAGACGACCTTTAAAGCTTTCTTACGTATTTGTTTTATTTATGTAGATAAGTTCAGGCAACTTTTATTAATTACAGGCAGACCTACATAATGTTTTATTTAGATAGCGCAACCATGGTATACAGATAACATTTACCTGTTTACCTTTGACTGTTTTATTTTTTTTACCTGTTCGAGGGTTTCCCAGTAATATTTACAACGTCAACGGATTACATGGGTTATTTGCATTGCACAATATATATATATATATATATATACAAATGAATATAATATATTTCCCTTGATCATCGCATCACGCGTGAACGGATGGAACATTTTCGCTAATTCTTTTTTTGTTATGTTAATTATTGTCAGGAGAAGGTTCTTATCAAAGAAAATTTTATCCCGGAATTCTCGCGGGTCCGGGACCTACGCGGGTAAAGCCGCGGGGCGCAGCTAGTTATATATACAATGCTTTGACCAATGATAACATATCCACTTTATGTTATCAGCGAGTTTGACCAAAGCAATTATGGTTGCAGTACAGATTACAACTCCTTACAATTTGTTATGAATGCCTTTGCCTAAGTACCTATACTTATTATATATAATTATTTTATGTATTATATAATAATATATTACTTGTTTATGTATATTCATATTGTATTTATGCCATAGTATAAGTAATGATGTTTATTAAGTTAATTAGGTATTCCATACAGCCATTTATTATACCCCGTCTATTACATTCTGTAGTTCTCTCCATCCGAAGGTTGCCTGGTAGAGATCGCTATTAGTGATAAGGCCGCCTGTTGTGATACTTTACGTATAAGCTTGTTTGTTACCTTTGTTTTTTTCTCATCTTATAAAGTGGATCAATAAAGTATTATCTATCTATCTATCTATCTATCTATCTATACCTTGAGTCGCATTTACGCGACTTACGCGAGACTTGAGCTGCTGTATGATAAACCAGCATAATTAAGAAGAAATTACTGGCATTTCAGGCTGTTGCCTGAATTGCCTGCTTTAGACTCAGCTCTCACTGCACGGCTTGAGCTGCAGTTAACCCAGCATATTTCAATTAAAAATTTGCATTTTAAGGAACATTTGTGTTTCTGGTTGTAATTGTCTGTGTAATGTAAATGATCCGGCACCCACGACAAAAGTAATCGAACTTGGTGTGGGGCTGTAAGTGTGAAAGCGTTTTAGTGTTTAAATACTTTAATCTTGACGTCTATTTATTAAGCTAGGCCGAAAAACAAATGCTTCGGAGTTAGGCCCGGCAACCCAATTTAAATTTTAAATATCAGAACAGCTAAAGTTTCAACTCTCCCTGAAACTTGACCTGCCGTATGACAAACTAACAGTAATTAAAAAGATACTGGCATATCAATCAACAGCTGAAGTATCACCTCTCAATGACACTCGAGCTACAGTCTGATAAGACAGCGTAATTTAAAAAATTACTGGCATGTCAAGCTCAAGTCTCAAAAAAAGCTGGTACTTGAGCTGTTGTATAAGAAGTCAAGTGATTGTTGCTCTTACTGGATATTATATCTGCTGGAACTAGAAGTCATTGCATGCCACCACCTTGTGGTTGATGGTGTCATGATTCCGCGCCTTCCTTGTTGTCCGTGGCAGGTATTTAATTTCCCTTAATCATGGGAAGTTTCCGACAGGAGTTTCCCTATCAGTCACCTCAGGACGTCTATAAGTAATCCCGAATGAGGTGGAAAGTCACTATGCCTTCAATCAGTCGCTACATTGGTATCCTTAGTAGACAGTATCTAGTAGGTAATACCTACAGCAACATAAAATGGGTTCAATAATAAGACCAAAACAAACATTTGACTGGACGATTTCGCCCTATACGGCACGATTAAAAATACAAAACAAACAAACGCATTCACACTCACGGCCCCATCGCTCATGTATCGTGGCTGCCGGAAACATTCACATCACATACACATGAACACCCAGAACCAGAATCACAAATATCTCTTGGGAAGGAATTTGTGCTCCTGCCGGGAATCGAACCTAGGACCCACCGTGCAAAGGGCGGAGACCTGTCCACTGCGCAAACTGGATCGTCATAAACTTATTATATCAAATACTTCTTGTTTACCGCGTATGAATTCCAATGTATTGACCTAATACAAAAAGGAAAATTCATAGTTGTTAATATTCATTATAAGTACCGTGAATCATGTTCTCTGTAATTTGTTTTAACAGGTAATATTTCATCAGCTATTCAAAACCATAGTTTTGAGGGGTTTACATATATATTTCTACTATGACTGTTATGGGCAAGCGTGACGCTTGGCGAGCACTCAATAATCATGAAAAAAATTCGCCATACATTTCCTGACTCAACATTTTGTTACAGGATATCAAAAATAATCCACCATGTGTCGAACAGCGCACGCGCTGTTGCAGACCATAATATGCGGCGTCCAAATGTTAGTGAGGGTCTTTATGACCGTGATCCTCATGATCGAAAACCTGATCCGGATGGTGCTGCAGACGCTTTACAATTTCATATCCTTCATGTTGCAAATGATCTCCCTCATACCGATATGCTTAGTGTTCATGTTGACTGCGAGGCTTAAGTGCTTCATGTGTGGTGGTGGGGGCCCTTGCCCTGTCAACAGGGGCGGGACTTGCGACTGTCTCATGTCAGGTATGTCACTCTAAATCTTTTTTTAGAGTGTCGATGGCAATATTTACTCATATTTAGTCCTATAAGAGTTTTGCCGCGAAAGTGAAAAAATGGCGTTGTTGATTTTGTGTAATTTTCCAAAACCTGTGATTCTTCGAGTGTTAATGTGTAATAATGGTGGATTATTTACCGTTAATACTTAGTAAATGTGCATAAGTGTAGGCAAGTCATACAAAGTTGAAAAACGTGATTTTCGCCTTCGCTCCAAAACTCCAATAGAAGTTCTAGTAAAGTTTCTACCACTTTACTAGGGTATGACTTGACTATGACTGACTACTTGACTTTGACTGTGACTTGTGACTAAGACTTTTATTATGAAGAATAGAAATTGTTAATATTTGTTTAATATTTCGACTGAAGGTCTATGCATCCATGGTCATGAAATAATTAAAAAAAAAAAAAAAATTGTCCTATAAATGTGTACCTACAGTGCGACAACGACCTATCGGAACTAGTGCCAGTATATTGTTAAGTCACTTTTTTTTAATCTGTCAGTGCGCCCGCATATATATAGGGTTACCGGTGGGAATCTGAAGATTATTGACAAAGTTCCTTACTTTTCAATAAAGGTGAAGACTATTAACGGTTTCTAACTATAGTCGAAATGGTGTAATGCACATATTTTATGACAAACTTCATGAAATTCTGCATTAAAAATAAATAACTTCTTTTTGAAAACTAAACATATGATGAAAATCTTACCATTGCTATTTAACTATTATATGTATAGAAGGAGTAATATATTATCGTTATTTTTTTTCTCTAAACGCAAATTTTTCAAAAATAAAATTTTTGATATTAAGTAGATTGTTATAAATGATCGCTGAACTTCTCACTGGCAAAGTTGGAGGCGTTGGAGTTTTTCTTGTTGTTAGCATGTTGGTTGCTATTTCTAATTTTCCATTCCGTCAGATAAGACAAAACTCACTTGATTGCAATATTGTAAACTTCTTGTATTCTCATAAAGGGAGATTTATTGGCTGACGACCTTTAAGTTACCTCTTTGTCTGAGACTACAACTTTTTTGCCTGATACAACAACAACGCCAAGTGTAGGTCTGTGAGTGTGAAAGCGTCTGTTATTAGTGATGATGGTGATACCTTTACCAATCCTATGTCGACGAACTAGGTGATAGGACTTTTTGTGACTCTGCCTGGGGTTGTACCTCGGCCTGGGCTTGACGAATAGCAGGACTGCGCTAGCAGAACTTGTTCCAACTGCACTAGTGTGTTGCCAGTGTGAAATGCCCGTTGGCTTTCGTTAGCGGTTAGATTCCAAGTGGAAACACAAAGCTATCTTCCAAGGAAAATTTGTATTTCTGGTTCTGGGTGTGTTGGATGTGAACGTTTCCCGCAAATAAGTCATCGAACATAGTGTGAGGATTTGAGTGTGAATGCGTTTTTTTATTGTTTTGTTTGTTAGGGACAGCACATATAAAAGGATAAACCATTGGTTTTATCTCCACAGCTGTGGCCATCATCATCCTGTTCCTGATATTCCGCGCGACCGGCGTCCTCGACAAAATATTCTACAAGATTGGCTACGTGAAGGCCCGACCGCTGACTTTCACCAGATTCGTGCCCACGCCAGGCGATATCACCGAGTGCTCCAGGAACGACTCAATGTACGACCTGGGGGATGTCATGCTGACATTTACGTCCACTGGAGACATTGAAATTAACCCAGTCGCACTCACAGAGAAACCCAATGCACCACCCGAAACTACAACACCCAAACCTACAGAACCCAAAACATCTGAACCGGAAACACCTGAACCTGAAACACCTGAACCTGAAACACCTGAACCTACAACATCTGAACCTACAACACCTGAACCTACAACACCTAAAACTACAACACTTCACACCGACAGGTGGAGCAGCTTTAGGCGGCGCAAGCCACCTGAAGCTACTCCACCTGTTGAACCAGACCCTGATGCAGAGAGCGTAGGTCTCCTAAATGAAGATAGTACTACTACAAGTTTGGTTCTCGACTTCACGACCTCTCTGCTAGATAACCAGCAGAGTCTCAGTAATAACCAGAATAGTTACAACAACTGGACAACGGTGTTATATTATTTAGTGTGATGAAAAGTTGTTGGGTTTGTAGTGTTGTTTTGTTATTATAAGTTATTTACTTAATTGTTTTTTCATTAGTGCTTTGAGCCTCTCAGTTCTATGATTCGTAGATGAGTTATATTGAGGTAAAAACATATTCTTATCTCAATCATCGTTAATTTCTAATTCTTTATATTATATCTAGCTGACCCGCCCGTCTTTTGTCGCCCGGGTAAATAAGTTGACAGGATGAATTCAAACGTTTGCTTATCATAATATGAATAAAAGTTAGAAACGTCTAAACAAGAAAAAGAGTTCGATTTGAGAGCTTCTTTATAAAAATTGGTGCAACAAACCGATTGGTAGGTTTGTTGCACGAGGTCCAACTGCTTGTTCTTCCACGCATCCTCCTCTGGATTACATAGTAACAGTTATTCAATCTGTGATACATCTTTCCCGTCGCTGCTCCGCTAAATTGATTATAACAAGCTTTTATTTTTAATTTGCAATGTATGTATGTTTGTCCGGGTGGAATCTTGCAACTCAATTTAGAAGCAGATATCTTCAACCGATTGAGCTGAAATTTTGTTTTCACGTTTAATTTGGATGTTGATGCATGGTTAGCTTTGTGACGTCATTCTAAATCCAACATAGCGGAACACCCAAAATGGCGGACAAGTATTTTTTAATGCACTCCTACAATATGGGTATCTTATGAAAGGCCTTGCTGAGAATAACTCGAAAAATAAGGGAAGTCACTTTTAATCCAATATGGCGGACTACTAAAAGCTTTTTTTTCTGAATAGGCAAGCATTAGACAACTTTCTCACTTGACGATAATGCGATATCACTTGATGAGTGATAATGCGGCCGAAGATGTGACATGCTTGCCTAGAAGATACCTATTCACTCGAGACTTGAAGACTCCCAGATTTTTCGTTTGTTCGGGGAACAAAGACGCAGGTAATAAGTTCCACTTCTTCGCTTGTCACTAAAAAGTAACTTATTTTACTTTTATCTCCTTACTAGACCATGATATTGAAGTTAATATTGAATGCCTCAAAAAGCCAACTAAACAGAGGCCGCTACTTTTTCAGATTTTTACTAAGAAATGTTATTATTATGGCTTAGGTAAATATAAATGATACATATCGCAGGTTTTTTTATCGCCTGTGGTTAATAAAATCTTGAAATGATTACAATAAGTACCATCTAAATAACACAACGTATTCAACGCATTCACACTCACAGCCCAACACGATGTTCAAAGACTTTCGTGGGTGTCGGAAACATTTTCGGCAGCGCAAGCGAGTTTCTTGCCCTGTGATCGAGACTTACGTATGTATTGTGTTTTCTTTGGTTAGTATTTATATTTACCAGTATTTACATTCTCTACGAAAAAACTTAAAAAAATCGAAGATATTATAAACAAAGTTCCTCTATGATATAATCACAACGTTTTATAAATAATACTAAAAAAAATAAAAATATGATATAAATAAAAACGGATTAAAGCTAAAATGTAAAGAAAACATGAGTAAAATTATAAAAGACAATAAAAAGAAAACATAAAAATAAGAAACAAATTATATGTTTCCTACAACTTCTTTTAGTGTTATTACAAAACCGCCGTATAATCAGCATATATATAGCTGCAAATCAATCTATAACTTATAATATCGATCAAGAATAAAAAAGCAAGGAAGCGTGCAACCATGTGCTCTTCCATGATATTTATGCCAATAATCTGTGTAATAGAGTCTATTACCAGAGTTTTCCTTTCATTATTATATTCCATCGAAGACTTGTTACGGTTGGTCATTCACACCGCTCATACATACTTGTCAACCTGCCTCCAAGCTGTTGCATTCTTACCAATTGGTTGTGCTATTTGTTATGCAAGAAGAAGTTTCTGCTCTTGTCAATCTTCAAAACGATATCAACACAGTCATACAGACTGTGGTAGTGCTCTTATGATGATATTCATTACTGGTATCATCATCTTATTTATTTACATCTTTTGGGATGCTAATCTCTTTGCTAAGCTTAAATTTTTCTCTCTGCCGCACTTGCAAAGAGTTAAAGAACGTACTGATGAAAAGATACATAATTTGCAATCGAACATGAGCAGACGCATTGCGGATGTTAAAACGAAAGTATGTGATTTATTTAAGAATATACGGGAGACGAGAAACAATATTATGACTAACAAGATGCCTTACGATCTGCAAAGCATCAACGATTCAATTGGTTACATACTGACAAACACCACTACAGATGATTTAATTGTTGTAACCGCAGCTGATGAAAATGGAACGTATCATGATCCTACTGAAGTACCTACCACAATGCAAGATGCTCTTAATTATATATCTCCTAAAGAGTATTTTAATGTTTATAACATAACTGAAGCGAGAGAACTCTATAATTACAGCATTAAAACAGAAAATCCAGTTACACAACTTGATGAAGAAAAAGAAGTTGTATTTGTAACAAAGGCAAAGGTGAATCAAACATCGAAATTGAAATCCGATAGATTTAATAATATACGGGAGATGAAAAATAATGTTTTGACTAACATGCTACCTTACGATCAGCATAACATCAACGATTCAATTGGTTATATATTGACAAACACCACTACAGATGATTTAATTGTAGTAACCCTAGTTGATGAAAATGGAACGTATCATGATCCTATTGACGTACCCAGTACGACGCAAGATACACTTTATTTCATATCTCCTAAAGAGTATTCTCATGATTATGACATAAATGAAGCGAGAGAAGTCTTTAATTACAGCGCTAAAGCAGAACGTTTAGTTACAAAACTTGATGAAGGAACAGAAGTTGAATTTGTAACAAAAGTAGAATTTAATCAAACTTCGAAATTGAAATCAGACAGATAACAATAACAAATATTGATTTGTGAAGTTGTTAGTGATCGTTATTATATTATTTTATAATAGAAGCTGCTGAGTTTTGATCAGCGACGTAAGGCCGCACGACCATCGGATTTGTATCGTTCACAATTCGGAAAGTTTGCGTTACTAATTCAACGCAAGCAAAGCTTAAAAAAACCGACTTCTCCGCTTTATCACCGGAACCTTGATCAGATTTCATTTATTAAACACGCATTATTGACAATATCTCAAAAACTAGTAATCAGATCTTGACCAAATTAAAAAGGAACCACATGGAAAGCACCAGCTTTCAAATAAAAGAATAATCATCAAAATCGGCTCATAACGGAAGAAGTTACGAGATAACTTCTGAAGTCGGTTAAACGAGAACATCGTCAAAGTAGTCGACAAAATAAGCATTATTAACGATATTTCAAGAACTACTGATCAGATCTTGATCAAATTTATATGGGACCAATCTTCTTCTTCTTCGTCGTGTCGATGATCACTATATTGTTTGGGCCCAGTGTTCCGCCACTGCCACTCCCAGAGAAGACGCTTTGTATAGATCGTTTAAATTGCAGGTGAAGGGGGACGCAGGGCACGACAGTAAATGTATCATTGTTTGTAAGGGGTTACCACAGGCGCAATGTGACATATCCGGGTCAATATAACCCCACTTGCAAAGGTTTCTTCAGCACCGGCCCACTTGTGTCCTCAATCTGTTAAGTGACTTCCATGTGGCCCATGGCAGGTCACAACCCGCAGGTAGTTGTTCAGCGGGCTTTAGATAATCGGGTGGTGAAGCGTATTTCTCTTGCCATAATTTACGCCTGACCAGTCTACGGGACTGTCTATGGGACAAATTAGAAAGCAACATCTATCAATCCAAAAAAAAAAAATTAAAATCGGCTCACGTGGAGAGAAGTTATGAGAACACATATAAAAAAAAAAGATAAACAGTCGGCTTGAGTACCTCCTCCTTTTTTGGAAAGTCGGTAAAAAAATCTTAGACCTAAAAATATGTGATTCCACAGAGCAGGAAACTTGCTCGCGTTTTACTAAGCGAGCTCCATGAACATTAGTGTACAACCTGGATCTAGACCTTTGGGAAGATCGTAGCATAGGTAGGGAGCGTTAGGAGAGTAGAGTACACAAATTTTAAAGTCTGTTACATTTAGAAAGCGTTTCTTTTGATAGAATAGAGACGAAGCGTTTTGGTTTATCGCTAAGAGGGCTGGTTATAATTTTCTAGAATCGGGGCCTTTCGCTCCGTAATGTCTTTCGTATGTCCAGGGGGTAATTGCAGCATTTAAATTAAGCTAAAATTAACCTTATGTCTTAGGAGTTTTATCAATTTATAATTGAAGCCGTTTGAAATTGAAATATGTAATAGGGAGTCAGATTTTATATGATTTATTTATTTATTTATTTCGGTCTATGATTTTTTATGGATTATAGCGATGCTTTTGGTTTTTTTGACACATTCTCTATGGGCAAAATTGACAGATACTATAAAAATCATGCAAGAATCCAAATAATTACAAAAAAATATGAACTTTTATATAAAAGCAGGCAAAAAAACCTAAAAAACTTGACTAACAAAAATAGTAAAATGTGAACGAAATATTAGTGTAAAACAAAGATAAAATCATGTATGCTGGTTGTAATGATGTACAAATATCACTATAATGATACAAATCGATTTCGTACATACTACAGAAACAGAGATTGTTGCGGGATAATGATCTTTGAAATCATATGGATTCAGGGGAATTCTTTAAGGGTCAGGAGTATAGAATCTTCGAAATCAAGGTATTGTCTTTTTATTAATTGTCATGATGAAGGAGTAGCTAAAAAATATTTTCTGGAGTTTCCTACAATTACACCTAAGATATCTGTGATTGTAAATGATCCAGATGAATGAAAGAGCAGTGAAGATCTGACACGGCGGCGTCTGCATCCTCCAGTCTAGTAGATAAATGTCGAAAATAAATCTGATAAATGTCGAAAAAGTAGTAAAGAGCTGGCACACAATTTCAGGTTTAAGACCCGTCAGAGCTCCTTTAGAGAATGGAAAAAAATGCTTACAAAATGTTACATTTAATTTGCCGTTTACACAGTTCAGTGTCAGTCGCATCCATTTCATTGATACCTTGGAGCAAGACGCACGCTCCACCAGTGTTATCCGATTTGACCGGGCAGTCCTAAATCATCAGTATATCTCAGTCTACTGTTGGACATAGACCTCTCGCAAAGTGCGCCAATGAGCCCGATCTTCGGCTTTTCTTTTCCAGTCGTTACCAGCAGCCCTACGTATATCGTCACTCCATCTAGTCACAGACGCTTACCGATTCGCGGACTCCACTCCAGAACTAGTCTACTTCAACGGTTTTCAGTTCTGCGGCATATGTATATACACTATTCTGATTTCCCTGATATGAGTGGGTATCCTGATAAAGCGCTCCTGACAGATCACTGAGCCCGGAGCTGCGGAGCTCGGAAAGCCCTGACACGTAAATGTGGAACATTGGAGCAGGTCGAAGTACATCAGGCTCCTAGGTCAATGTACATCAGACCCCGAGGTCAATTTAGGTTCAGCGCTACTGTGCAGTGAACGAACGAGAGATACTCGTAAATGTCCATTACAGTAGTTGATACTACAATGTATTCAGTAGTTATGCAGTATTTTTCACAATCTGAAAGTTTCTAAAAATCAAGAAGCTCCTAAATGTTGTATATGTGTAGCTATGCCCTATGCGCCATGCCACAGATTACATTATAGTATTAAATTTTTTTTTTGAGAACTCCTATCTACGGGCCAATTGCCTGTTTCCTAAAACTTAACTAAAATTATATACAGCAAAAACCAAATTACCTTCGAGCTTATAGGTAACTCAAGTGCTCAAGCCCATTAACAATTACACCGTACATTGACATCTCTGTCGGTGAGATCTCTCAAGGTCAGGTTGAAGTCATATTTTTGAATTTTCAAAAAGTCTTGTACACCTTGACCAGTCTTGACACCAACGTGCTAGAGTTAATCTGGCTATATACCAAAAGCTCCTTGCAATATACTTTAAACGTTATTATGAACAACCCTGTGTAATAAAATAACATAATTCATATAGCTATATAGTTATATAGCAATATAGCTAAAATAAGTTATATCTGATATTTGATTTAAAGTGACGTCACTTTAATTTTCGTGTTATTCTAGCCCTTTCATTTGATACCCATATCATCGCCATATTGGATTTAAAGTGACGTCACTTTATTTTTCGAGTTATTCTTAGCTAGCCCTTTCATTTGATACCCATATTGTAGGAGTGCATTCAAAATTACTTGTCCGCCATTTTGTGTGTTCCGCCATGTTGGTCTTAGAATGACGTCACACAGCTAACCATACATTGTCATTCAAACTAAACGTGAATAAGTACAAAATTTCAGCTTAATTGGTTGAAGATATCTGCTTCAAAATTGAGTTGCAAGATTCAACCCGATCTAACATACTTACATACATACAGTGCAAGCTAAATAAAAGCTTGTAAAATACATTTCTAACAAAACTGAAATGAGTCGCTTATACCGGTTCTTACCGTGTTAATCAGCGTCAAGTTTTGTGCTTGACTTTTGTGCTGAGGCAAACCCATTTCGGCATGCATAATATATGTATAATAATTTATATAAATATTATATAATTAATTATTAGTTCATAAGTGTTTCACTGTTATTGTTATTTTTTTAGCTACGTGTCGAAATAAATTATTTTTCTTTCTTTCTTTCTGTTCTTCCTACGTGGTGAACCTAAGTGCTCCACGGCTAGCTTTTCATAGTCGTGGTCTACCCAACAGGTGAACCACTAGTAAATATAAAAAAATGTAGAGCCCTTACGTGCCCACAGTTTCAATGACGATATCCTAAAATAAGAACTAAAACCTAATGTCAATTTTATTACAGACACATGCGTGACTGGCACACAATTCACTGAATTCGAATAAACCTAATTTTATCAATGTACCATACTTACTTTACTACTGATAAAAAGCAGTGTTCATACAATGATTGCATATACACAGAAGGAACAACAGATATAACTTACCATGATACCAATATCGACAAGTTCTATCACAACCAATGTTTGATATCAAGAGAAATCAACGTTTTTAGGAAGTTAACAACGGCACGGGGATGTTATGATATCATAGATAACATTGTCTCAGACAATAAACCAGACATTAGTTATGGTGTTTCAAGAAATAACAGAGCAATTAACCATTCTAACAATGTTACCAAAAATAATCAAGGCCTTGTCAGTTTTGTGGAAGGAGAACATTTTTTTTCTCGACATTCTTCATCTCTCATTAACTTAGACAGCTCATGTCAAGTTTGCAGCACAGAACTCGTCACAAAAAATTGTAATATTCACATTAATACAGGCACATTTAATAATTTTAATCAATATCTTCAAGCAAACAAAAATAAATATTCAACAATTAGAACGAAATCCGAACCTGCAATCAGCATAATCAAATTTAGTACTGGAAGTAATAAACAACTAAGCAAATTCAGTGAATGCATTGAAAGTAATAATAAACAAAACCTTTACGCCTCTGTCGATGAAGAAAAATGCATTATAGAAAAAGAAAAATATTCAGGACCAAATACAAAAGTAAAATCACCCCTAAAACTGTTCATATATAAATCCTTAAAATGGTTTAAAAAACTGAGAAGGCGTAATCCAAGATTCTTTAGAAGGAAGAAAACTTTAACATCATTCAACACGAAGCCGTTATCAGGTATTGAGATTGATATTAAAACAATTCCTAAAGGACATTCAAAGGCAAGACGTACAATAAATATAAAAAGCATTTTTTGTAAATGCTTTAAAAGAAGTAAAAAATTAAAAAACCGACGTTCTGATACCTCAAAACGAAAAAAAGCATCTCTTACACGGCCAACAAAAAGTGTAAGCCAGGATAATTCAGGATTGCTAAAAATCACACAAAAAAACGCTTTAAAAACTGAAGAAAAAGTAAGAACGAAACTGATTAAAAAAATTAAGAAATTTACTAAGAAGAAAAGAAAAAGACTGCGTTTAAGTGTCCCTTCGTTAGATAGCCTGTTTCTCAAAAGAAAAGATTCTTTGACATTATTCAGAGAATATAGGAGTAAAAAAAGACAGCAAGATTTGATATTTTCCGAACATCATTTACACGCTGATAAAAAAAAGACAAACAAGAAAAATGAATTATTAGATCTTACTGAACAACTACCTAACATTCTTAAGCAATGTGGGACTACATCTCTAATAAGAAATGGAAAATTTGAACTCGAACAAGATTTACTTCCGCTATCAGAAAAATCAAAAAGCTCTCCTAATATCGTAATAAGACCAAATGATTCTAATTTAGAAGCTGTAATTAAGTCCTTTAAACAAAGAAGTTCCCCGAATAAAATAAGACCAAATTTTATAAATCAATCTTCAAGAGTTCAGCTTAAAAGGTGTTTATGTACAATACAAATGAACAAAAGACTAAAACATAAAATAGAAATCCAAAAAACAAGTTCAACAATTATGGCGATTACAGATCACAACAAACTAGAAAGAAAGTTCGGATTTGCATTAGAAGCCTCAAAAGATATATACAATTCAATTGTTGACTTTACAAAAAGTAATACAAGCATATCATCTTTTCAGTCATATGTTTGCTCCTCTGGTCAATTTGATTATGAAAAGAGTATAGAAATGCCAATCGTGAATAATAAATCTCAAGTACAAATAGCACACGTATCAAAAAGTTCAATAACTAGTGGAACGCTAAGCTTTACATCCAAATCATCCACTACATGTCGTTTGGAAGAAGATAGTCAAATTGAAACGACTGTTAAACGTCCAATATTATTTGGCAATACACAGGGAACATTCATAACTAATTATTTAATAAATATACAACGTGGACAATCACTGAAAATAGGATCAGATTTTCGATTTGAAATCGAATTTTCAAAAAACAAAGGCTTTAGTGGTAATAACAAAACAAAAAGTTCACATAGTACAGTGAACAAGCAAAATCCAAATGAAATCAAAGAAAGCGTAATATCATTGCGTAAAGAGTCGAGAGGAACCACTACCCCTAAACCAGCTAAATCTTCAGTGATTATGTCTACAGTAACCAATAAATACGAAGATATATCATTGAACACGACTCCACCAAATACACCAACAGAACCTATGACAAGATTTTCAAAAGCTAAACATTCAAAAACACGTAAACAGGCTTTAAAAACCATTGATGACAATTCACGAGTAAAAGGGACATTACGCGAAAATGTCGAAAGACGTCACAAGCTAAAAGAAAAACACCACCCGAAAGTAGAAAACCGCAAGTCTCAAACTATACGTCAGTCTAAAGCTATACGTCAATTGAAAAATATATATTGTGCATGTAAGAGCAATATAAAATCGACAAAAAATATGAAGTCAACAAAATCTACGAAGAGTATGTATAAAAGACCTCAACAGGTGAACTTACATAAGAACCGCTTACCTTTTCCTAGAGAATGTGATCCAGGTATGTGTCAACCTGGATTTTGCAGTCCCCATGATTGCGCTAAGATATTATTAAAAAACTCTCAGGAAGAATTTGAATTAAATCGTTGTTTCTGTACATTAAAATTAAAAGAATCGCCACACACTCTACTTTCTTCTCATAGATCCAAGTCTCCTTCCGTATCAAATCGAAGCACATCAACTCCCAGACATAAAAAGGTAACCGAAAAACAACAAACTGAAAATTTTACGATCAATAACAAATCGAACATAAGGCCTCACGGTAAATTGAAATTAAAACCTGCATATTATGGAGATAATATTACCGAAACTCCACGTAAAAAATGTTTTTGTACATTACAGTTGTACAATAAATTTAAACAGAATTCTCAACAACAAACTCATCAATTAAATAATGTATCATCACGTTCAAATAATACTAGACACTCAACCACCGCTAGTAAACATAGTTCAACGGAATTACTGCCATATGAATGTGAACCACATTTTTGCGTACCAGGATTTTGCAATACGATTAAGTGTCAGAAGAGAATACAACAGCGGAACAAGTTAATAAATGCAAAACATAAACCTCCATTCAATTTACAAAAAGACCAAGGTATTATACCTATACAAAATAATATATACGAAGATATTCAATTAGATGACATGACTCCTATTAGACCAATAAAATCTATGACAACATTTATAATGGATAATCATTCAAAAACTGAAAACATGCAAAAACCAGTAAAAGGAACATTACGCGAAAGTATAAAAAGACGTAATAAACTAAAAGAAGAACGCCACCCGAAAGTAGAAAATCGTAAGTCTCAAACTATACGACACTCTAAAGCTGTACATACATTGGAAAAGATATATTGTGTATGTAAGAAAAGTATAAAATCGACAAAATCTATGAAGAGTATGTATAAAACACCTCAACATGTGAACTTACATAAAAACCGCTTACCTTTTCCTAGAGAATGTGATCCAGGTATGTGTCAACCTGGATTTTGCAATCCCCATGAATGCGCTAAGATATTACTTAAAAACTCTAAGAACAATATAAAATTAACAAAATCTATGAAGAGTATGGATAAAAGACATCATCAAGTGAACTTACATAAAAATCGCTTACCTTTTCCAAGAGAATGTGATCCAGGTATGTGTCAACCTGGATTTTGCAGTCCCCATGATTGCGCTAAGATATTATTGAAAAACTCTCAGGAAGGATTTGAATTGAATCGTTGTTTCTGTAAATTAAAATTAATGGAGTCGACACCTTCCGTATCAAATCGAAGCACATCAACTCGCACGAATAAAAAGTTAACCAGAAAACAACAAACTGATTATTTTACTAACAATTCGTATAATAATAAGAACGATCATTTACGAAATAAAAAATATTTGGAATCGGCTCCTTTCATAATGATGCCAAAGAAAACATTACACAGTTCACAATTGATGATCAAGTCTGCACGGCGAAGTGTTAAAACTCGTGTACATAAGGCACCCAGGCAACGACAAATATCACTCAGACATGAAATTCCACATGCCGGAAAATCAAATAGCTTTCCATCTGGAGCAACGACGAGACATAACAAGCCGAATTTATTGCATTCTCACAGACCATTTATACGGTCCGAAGGAAAATTAAAGATAAAACCGGTGAATGGAGATCACATAACCGAAACTCCGCTTAAAAAATGTTTTTGTACATTACAGTTGAACAATAAATTCAAACAGAATTCTGAACAACAAATCCATCAACTAAATAATGCATCATCACGTTCAAATAGCATTAAACACTCAATTACAACAGCTAGTAAACATAGTCTGACGGAATTACTGCCATATGAATGTGAACCACATTTTTGCGTACCAGGAATTTGCAATCCGAATAAGTGTGAGAAGAGAATACAATTGCGGAACAAGTTATTACATTTGAAAAATAATCATATACCGTCACAGTCAATAAATTTACGAAAAGTTCCAGGTGACACCGTTGGGGGAGAAGCAAGCATGGTTAACCTTTTCACGAAGTCAACAAAAACAAAACCTGTAAAGTTAAAGAATGCTTCGACCCGTCATTCTTCGAAACAGAATTTAGCAACAAAGTACAAAACATCTAGACAAGATAAACTACCAAGACGATCCCTACGAAAAGAAATAAGATCATCAGAACTAATGAAGGTTACAAGTGTAAAATGTACCTGTAATTTGCTAAAAGTAGATAAACATAAAAATATGTCAGTAGGTAAGCAGGAAATAGCGCCAAATGCTGCAGTTCGACACAATGCAAGACAAATGCGTCAACATAAACAAAGTGTTTTAAAAAGAAGTATATATGATAAACGTAAAAATATGTCAGTAGATAAGCAGGAAACAGAGCCAATTGCTGCAGTTCGACACAATGCAAGACAAATGCCACAACATAAACCGAGTCTTTTAAAAAAAAGTATACATGATTTATTTTCACCGTCTTATAAGAAATCACCTGTTAAAACGAGGCCAACTGTAAGAGTAACTTCTAAATTTGCAATGAGCATTGAATTCTACAAAACTAAGGATCCACACGAAGTAGGAGATATAAAGGAGACGAACAATAGGCAACCAAAAAAATAGGGTGCTTAGACCAATAAAACAAAGAAAATGAATGAAATAGGGAATATGCATATTTTTTTGTATGTTTTCAATGGATTGCTTAAGTCAATACATAGACGAAAACTAAATTTCACCTTCATATTCAAAACTATACATTCAACAAAAGCCTAAGTTACCTGCAAGGCCCTGAGCTTATAGGAAATTTAAGTGCTCAAGCCCACTGTCAGTAAGTAGCGTTCCCATCAGACTAAAGGCCGTCCCATTTTCCATAGAATCAGGATGATGACATCAGGTGTGACATCATTTACATCATACACATCGAAACTCATCAGACATTCGGTTCGAGAATGGCTGTATTGTTGGCGTTGGAAAAACGGCGGACAATATCATTGAAACTGGCGTAGCGGGAAATTGGGCCAGCACTTTTCTGGCAAAAGAGGCCGTGGTGACTGAGATGATTAACAGCAGTACCACACTGACAGCAATGGGTAACATAAACGTAATCAACCTTTGACATCAAAAATGTGTGACCTGACTTCTAGAATCGCACTACCCAATAGCGTGCGTTTTGCTATTTTGAATTTCCCATGCATTTTTATTCCCATTTATTTATTTAAATTCTTAAGTAAAGGCATTTAAATCATATTATTCATGTTAAAAAAAAATCAAACATGCGTAATTTATGTCTCACGCCGAGTCCCGAGCCGCTTGCCTCCGCGTATCGCGCGTCTGACTCATCCTGATGAAATTACGAAACTACTCGACTACAAGTACGTAGGTAATTGTTACGTATTTTAAGCCGTAACTATAGAACATAAACTGTCGTAAATATGTGCATATTCCCTATTGAGACTACATTCTTTTCTAACTACTTTTAATATGTCCTGGTTTGTGAATATGTAACTAAAATCACTTAATGCAGGTGAAAAATATTTGACTTCTATGGTTTTTTATGTGTGATATTTAATTTATGAAGTGTCGCGTATGATCAATTAATTGTTATTATAAGTTATGTACATAGATAAACAGTTTTTTCTTTACCTGAGTAGTAAAAAAGACAAAGAAGATGAGTAGACCTTTAGACGTTATTTACCGACTTCCCAAAAAAGGAGGAGGTACCCAAGTCGACTGTATTTTTTTTTTATGTGTATTCACTCATAACTTCTCTCCACGTGAGCCGATTTAGACAATTTTTTTTAGTTTGAAAGATGTTGTTTTCTAATTGGTCCCATTTAAATTTGGATTGGTCAGTAGTTCTTGAAATATCGTCAATAATGTCTATTTTGTGACGAATAATGCGTACTTTGACGATGTTCTGGTTTACCCGACTTCAAAAGTTACCTCATAACTTCTTTCGTTGTGAGCCGATTTTGGTGATTCTTTTTTTATTTGAAAGCTAGTGATCAAGATCAAGGTTCCGATGATAAAGCGGTGAAGTCGGTTTTTTTAAGCTTTGCTTGCGTTTAATTATTTTCTCACTTATTTTTCCAGACATTTGTTTAACACATTACTTCAAAAGGTAATAATTTTAGTACTAATATCTACGGGCAAATTGTCTATATTTCCTAAAATTTAACTAAAACTATATACAGCAAAGACCTAAGTTACCTACAAGGCGTCGAGCTTATAGGTAACTCAAGTGCTCAAGCCATGCCATCTTGCTAGCGGCATTGCCTCACTGAATTGCAATGCTAATACGTGGAGCCAAATAAGTGCCACAGCACTTTGATCACACGTCGCCTCGACCAGTTTGCGCTGCTCTGCCGAAGGCGCTGCGACTCCAACCCCATTCTGTGTTTCAGAAAGATGTGACGGAGCTAAAGTGTCGACACAAGTTGCATTCCACACTTAAAGGCCGTCCCATCTTCCATGAAATTAAAGTCATGCCGTCGAGTCTTTTACCATCGTCACGCATCAGACCATTCGGTTCGAGAATGGCTGGAACGTTGGCATTGGTATACATGGTTGAGACATTTGTTATGCGTAAGGACATTTCAGTAGAAGAAATCGTGGATATATTATTATGTCCCTATACGTTTGCGTGGTCAGGCGTTAATTTTTGACATTGATCTTAATTAAAAGAGTAATGTATCTCAACCTATGCTTGATAAACTTGTCGCATTGACTACGTAACATAACATAAACATAATGTATTTAGAGTTCGCCATTTCTTTACGTAATTATTTAATACTAGCTGACCCGCCCGGCGTCGCCCGGGTAAACAAAAGCTTACACATAAACGCTTTTACACTCACAGCCCCACTCTAAAAGTACTATAAGTTGTGTCGTGGGACCGTAAACAATTAACATCACACACACAACATTCACGTCATACCCAGAACCAGAAACATAAACTTCCAGTGGGGAAAAAACTTTTGTTATTGTGTTCCCACCGAGATTCGAATCCGCTGCTTTGAAGACGAACGCGCACTCATCTACCCAGTGGGTAGTTCAAAGTTCAAAGACCCTGCGTCGCCCGATTAAAAAATCTACACATAAACACTTCCACGTTCACAGCCCCACACTAAGTTCAGTGACTTGTAGCGTGGGGCCGTAAACATCCAAGATTCACAACATATTAAAAACAAAATTTTCCCGTAGGGAGAAAACTTCTGTTACCACCGCGAATCGATCCCGCTGCTTTGAAGACAAACGTGCACCCATTTACGCGAGTAGATAGTTCGAAGTTCAAAAGATGACCCGCCCGGCGTCGCCCGGTTAAAAAATATACAAATAAACACTTCCACATTCACAGCCCCACACTAAGTTCAATGACTTGTATCGGGGGGCCGTAAACATCCAAGATTCACAAAGCATTCACAACATACTCAAAACCAGGAACACAAATTTCCCGTGGAGAGAAATCTTCTAGGTAAATTACCACCGGGAATCGAACCCGCTGCTTTGAAGGCGAACGCGCACCCATCTACGCCAGCGAGCAGTTCAAAGTTCAGGAACGACCCGCCCGGCCGGCGTCGGCCGGGTAGTAAATATTAAAAAACATACCCATAAACGCTTTCACATTCACAACCCCACACTAAGTTCAATGACTTGTATCGTGGGGCTGTAAACATCCAAGATTCACACAACATTGACAACATACTCAAAACCAGAAACACAAATTCCCGTGAAAAAACACCTGTGTTCCCACCGGGAATCAAACCCGGTGCTTTAAAGGCAAACGCCCACCTAACTGCTCCAGCGGGCAGTTCAAAATTTAATGATAATTTATAACCGACTAAACAAAAAAAAAACAGTCGAATTTATATCCTCATTCTTATGTAAGTCGGTTCAAAACATAGAAGTATGCCGGATTACGCAGTAACTGTTACATTCTGTGATCCACCGTTTTCACCCTCAAATAAACTTAACGATTTCTCCTAGACTATAGGTCCAAATTATATGCAGTAAAGAGCAAATTGCATCTACGTGAACTACGTAAGCCGATGAAATAGTTTATTTTGATAAGGATTAATACTGAATGTCTCAAAAAGCCAACTAAACACAGGCCGCTTTTTTTTCAGATTTTTAACAAAGAAAAGTATTTTTTCTGAGCTATACATACATGTTAGATATATGCTGTCGCGGACTTTTTTGTAAAACTCATGAAGGCCAACATTTTTGCTGTACATTGTATTCACCTATGTCTAACTGTTTAGTCAGCGTACGCCGATAAAGCGGAAAGTTAGCCAATTTTTCTCCGACTTGTCTTACGAATATTATTATTTCGAACTGATAACTAACTTCTATCCCAACAAAACATAGCCTATGACACTCACTGATAGTGTAGCTATTTATTAGTGAAAGAATTTTTGGAATCGGATCAGTAGTTTCAGAGATTACCTTTTACATACAAAAAAACTTTACCTCTTTATAATATTATATTATATTATATTAGTATATTAGTATAGATTTCGAACTGATAACTAACTTCTATCCCAACAAAACACAGCCTATGACACTCACTGATAGTGTAGCTATTTATTAGTGAAAGAATTTTTGGAATCGGATCAGTAGTTTCAGAGATTACCTTTTACATACAAACAAACTTTACCTCTTTATAATATTAGCATAGATTGGACGATTATACTTAGCTACGCTGCGACGCTAGCCCTAGTAACTATAATATTATAAATGCGAAAGTTTGTGTGTATGTGTTTGTGTGTGTGTGAATGTTTGTTACCTCGTATCTCCGTAACGAATAAACAGATTTTTATGAAATTTTTGAATGTAGATAGCTTAGGTTCCGGAGTAACACAGACTACTTACATAATTACCACGGGCGAAACCACGGGCACGGCTAGTTATGTTATAAAACACAAGCTGCGTTCCGCGGTTCTACCCGCGCGAGTCCCGGAGACGCAGGAACTCCGGGATAAAAAGTAGCCTATATATGTTTATCTATATATAGGGTACCTCCAAACCAAATTTCATCAAAATTGGACCCGCTGTTTGAGCGTGAAGACATACAAACGCACTCAAACTTTTGCCTTTATAATGTTAGTGTTATTAATTTATTAGTTTCCAATGCAGCAAAACAACCGGTTTATTTGTGCTGGTAGACGTGAACTAAGAAAACTGCTCGTTGGCTTAGTTGGGTGGCGTTCGTTTTCTAAACAGGGGTATCGGGTTGGATTCCCGGCGGGAACACAAGTTTTCTCCCCAAGGAAATTTGTATTTCTGCACCTGACTGTGATTATGTGCGTGATGTGAATGTTTCAGGCACATAAGTACTCAAACTTAGTGTGGGGCTGTGAGTGTGAAAGTATATATGTTGATATCCTACTACAAATACAATACAAATACAAATATTTATTGACATGAATTATTAATTAGGTACAAATTAAAGAGTGAAACCCTGCCTCTTGCTTTAGTTTCAAACTGTGTTGCAAAAGGCAGTGTCTTCCCCGTAATGTAGGAACAGGTATTCATGTTATTTAACACTATAATTGGAACATTAACTAAATTTTTATACAGATCTAAAGTAATAAACAGCATGTAATTGTAAGACAAAAAAATCCTATATTTAACAACATTTACATATTTTCAGTTACTAATTTGATAAATCCGAAAGTTTGTGTGTAAGTATAATACACAGTAAGTCGAAATTTTCGTGTTTTAAGTCGGATATAACATTGAAACATAGTGTGTATGTTTGTTCCCTCTTCACACTTTAACGACTGAACGGATTTGGATAAAATTTGGAATAAACATAGCTTATATCTAGGATTAACAAATAGGCTACTTTTTAACTTGATAACAGCGGGCAAAGCCGCGGGGCACGTCTAGTTTATCATAATGTAACCTCTGTCGACGTGAGTCTTTTCTGTTATTCTCATAGAGGAAGTACTTTAAATACTCTGTGGGGAAATGTCTTCTGGGCAACGTCAATTATGAGCTGTTATTTGAATAAGCTATGATGATTTTATAGGTTTATTTAAATCTATTTTATAATTAGTTTATTTTAATATTAAGTGCCTGGAGCACCTAGTATAAGAGGCAAGCACTTTGGCAGTCATGGTATAAGCCTTGGAAGGTATCATACACGGAATTTAAGGATATCCTTGAACAGGTAAATATTATTTTTCTTAAATTACTTTCAATCACACTTAATTTTACAAATCCGAACGTTTTCAAATGTGTAGTTAAGTGTGTATGTTTGTTTTCTGTTCACGCTGTAAGTATCGGCTGAAAGGATTTGTTTGAAATTTGGAATGTACATAGCTTATACCTCAGAATACAGAAAGAACTTTCTGTATTCTGAGGCTTATACCTAGGATTAACACATAGCTTACTTTTTATTTTTCTGATTTTAATTCGGAACAAAACAAACGCTCCCAATTTTTCTACCGACTTCACAAAAAAGGATGAGGTACTCAATTCGACTGAATTTTTTTTAATGTGTGTTACCTTATAACTTCTTTCCACGTGAACAGATTTTTAATTATTTTTTTGTTTGAAAGCTGTTGTTCCTTTAGTCCCATTTAAATTTGATCTAGATCTGATCAGTAGTTTTTGAGTTATCGTCAATAATGCGTGTTTAATACATTTAAACTTATCAAAGTTCCGAAGATAAATTCCTATGCTTTAAAGAGTATAAAACGTTTGAAACATATTCTGAAGCCTGCAGCTATTTCAATATCGATACACTAGAGCTGAGGCGAAGACAATATGATATTCTCCTACTGTATGTCATTGTTACTGGTAAAATTGACTGCAGTAATCTTTTGTCCAGTATAGCGTTTCGAGTACCTTCTTATCGCACACGGCACACGAGCCTGTTTCACGTTCCATCAGTCCACACAAATTATGCACAAAACTCAGTCTTAAGTAGCGCCGCCCGAATTTATAACAAATACTATTCCGACTTAGATTTATTTCATGTGTCAAAAAATGTTCTAAAAAAGCAAATAAAAAAATTAAATTTCTCCTCATTAAATTATTTAACAGTAAATTTCTTAATGTAATACCTATACCTATTATATCAGAATATTATGTATATATGTAAGTGAATGATACATTGTATACACATACACACACACACACACACACACGCACATACACATATAGAAAATCGCACTCATAACTTTTATTTTTTCTAAACAATAGGGATTGTATGATTAGACACATTGTTCATATGTAATCCTATTTTGGCTATACTATTAGAATATTTTTATTACCTATGTATATTTTGTAAACGCTGTTGGATTATGAAAATAAAAAATAAAAAAAATAAATAAAAATAAAGCGGTGAAGTCGGCTTTTTAAAGCTTTTCTTGCGTTTTCAACTGCGATTCCAAGAGGAATCTTTGATTGGGTCATTAATTGTACACGTACAACAGACTTGTCTTTTTACTTGTTTCTCTTTTTTGGTTACCTCTACCTTCAATAATTTAATAAATAAATTATTGGAGGTAGACCTATTTTTGAAGCTGTAGGTGCTTACTGACACAAGCATGCAGCATTACAGCACATAACTATTATCTTTTTTTAAATTAAATTTTATACCTATATTATCCTTGATAGCCTGCGTATTCCAGGTCTAGTGTGTTTACCAGCTTCGATCACATCGTCACTTACCATCAGGTGAGATAGTGGTCAAACACTAGCCTGTCACAAATAAAAAAAAAAAAAAATCAACGACAAAACGCGAATACTTATAAATGCCTACTTATATAAACATAATCTAATAATATAAGAACACTTGTTTGGTCCCACTTCGCCGTGTATAAATTAACAAAATATGATTATAAATATTTCTCGCATTTTATCTATAGGTTTTTAGTAACATATCTAAAACAAACGCAAAGTTTTTCGTAATTTTTTTAAAGGTTTTTAGTAACATATCTATAGGTTTTTAGTCAACTTACCTAAAACAAACGCAAATTAGAGTTTTCCGTATTTTTTTTCAGGTTTAAAAGCATTTTGTGATTCCTGTGGAAATTGAGGCCTGCCTTCATTGCCTAGCAAAGCAAACTCAATAAAATTATATGTCTTATCGGAATTCTATATGTTGCTTGTTTTAAATCTACATAAGTCACACATACAGTGAAGATCCTGAATAATAAATTAATGATAACTATATTGATGTCAAATGAATACATTCAAAGAAATAACAACCGTGATTCGGGAAGGAAAATTTATAATATAACGAAGGAGGAAAAGCAAAATGACGAAGCAGACATCAGAATTAAAGGGAAGTTGTGGGTTTCAAATTGGTAAATCTTATGGCCGTACAAAATGCAACGTACCAAACGATACAACACGAGAAACTAGATACTGGGAGTACTGTAGTACCTCCAGTAGAAGCGACATGGGAAGAAAATGTAAATCTTCGTCAGATAAAGGAAGAAATGCAAAAAAACTTTCTAAAAATACAAATTATCATCAAAATATAAGAGGTGATATCGATAGCATACAAAAACAACTGAAATATATGGTGAAACATATCAATATATTTAATAACACAATGAACGTAAACCAAAACCCGCGGCTATTACAAAAAATAACTGAAAAAGATCATGCTATTATGAATGGTCAATCGAAAAACAAACCTAAAACGTCAACTGGAATGCATTTAGAACAACTGTACGACAGATTTAGTAAGCATATGAAAATCAGGCGATCTAAAATTATCAGTGCTAGTACTTCTCATAAACGTAACAAATGCTTAAAAGCGGCTAAATTAAATAGTCGACACAAAGATGAAGAAGCGGTTGCGGGATATTACGAAAAAGAAACGAAAACCTGCAGTTCTAAGTGTTTGAGTACTCAGGATATAGAAGACGAACAACGTAATAACTACTATAATTCACTGAAACATAATAAATCAGTATTGGAAATATCTCATGAAAGTCCTAAAAAAACTGCTATTAGAACACAATTTATCTGTTCTAATGACTCCAACTCATGCAAAAAATCTGAGAACTACTGCATCTTTAAAAGTACGATGGAAAATAACAAACCAAATCTGTTCCAAAACACACACCCTAATGTCTATGCTAATTCTACTCATGAATCTAAATCAAAAGCCTCATATTGTGGAATATCAAAGCTAATAAAAGATTCTTATTTATCTTGCATTAAGATTCAAAGAAATAAAAATGATGGATATGAGAAACAAGATTCTGAAATTGTCGCATTAAATACTGTGAAGAATGTAAGAAACGTATCTTGTGACACAAACAGTATGAAACCGGATTACTCGGAACGTAATTTAAAAAAATATTTAGACGACTTAAATCGTGTCATTTTGAAATTCACTGATTTGAATGAAATTCAACACGATACTTCTTATTCTCCAAAGCTACACGCTGATTTAAACAATGAAGTAAAATTAGTTTCTGATAAAACACAACAACACATAAAAGAACAAATAGATACTCTTGCACCCGAAGTTAATTATCAACATACAAAACATTCTCATTGCAGAAATGCAAAAAAAAATATTACACTCACTAGACGTGAACCGAAGACTAAAAATAATTCAACCAATACTTTTATGCGATTGTTTCCGAGAAAAACAGATTTCCTTTCCTCAACTAACCTTGATTTAGAAATTAAAGTAATAACAACGAAAAATAAATCGTTAAGTAATTCCGCAATTGTCACCACTAAAAATTTAAAAGACTCCATAGAACATTTAAATGATCACTCAAACCCAAAATCATCAAAATGTGTTTTGAAAAACGTGACATTTGAGTCTAATAAAGATCATAACTCTACACGATTATCTCAGTCAAATGAGCAAAGTTCTGACTGTAATTGTGGTGTAAACAACATAAAATCATCAAAACTGATGCACGTAAAATTATCTCAAATTCCTGAACAATTTTGCTGTAATGCTGCGCACTATCCATACTCGAATAAAACTTCATGTACTAAGAATAGTCCATTCCAAATATCTAGCTCTAATGATGTAAAAAAATTCATATCATCATCTGACGAATATGTGAAAAAAATATATACCACTAAGAGGTTTCCAAGTAATCAGTCGTATTATGAAGAAGACAAATCAAAGAACCTTCAAGTCTTAAGTGTTAATACTACAAAAAATAAGATAAAATTAACACCGATTTTGCGTAAAAATAATAACACTTATTATGATCGCGGAGAAAGCTTAAATCTATGTAAATTTAGGAGCACTGGTAACGATAGCATGACATCAACATGTAAAGGAATTTCATTGAAAGATAATAAAATGGAGAATGTATGTAAATCCGGATTATGTAAACAAGCTCTTCATCCTAGTCAATCGTGCGCTATTAAAGGACGAATAAAACCTCAAACTACGTCTGATGAATTAAATTTGAGAAGCTGTGAAGGTAGTCAAAATTCTTTGACAAACATACAAAGTAGTATGGTTAATCATAAAATATCTCCGTTTCAATATACTAGCCACGAAGCTATAATAGTTGAACAGAGGGTTGAAGACAAATCTAAACCAATTTGCACTAAAGTTCATAAAAATAATAAAAAAAGTCAAGTACAATTTGCAGTTTCACGTAATATCTTAAAAGCATCTAAGAGTTCTACACAATATGAAAAAGAATTGGGAAGTATAACTTGTTCCAGTGAACAGTTATTACAAAAACAAACGCACACATCTAAGTCAAAAAAATACGAACGGCAACTTCCCAACGTAGTCGACAAACTAACAGGTTGTGAATGTGGAGACGGTTTGAAAAATTTTCAGCGTGCCTGTAACAACACTTTAGTAACACCAATGAGTAACACACAATGTAATGGGCAAGTGTCAAAAAAAACACTTACTAATGAAGACATTATGTTATATTGTGAAAATTGTCGTTGTATCGAAATTGCCGAAACTGCAACAAAAACAACATCATATGACCTTAACTTGAAAAATAAGTATGCACAAAACGATAATAAAATAAATACACGCAAAAATATTACGACGCGAGGCGGTTTCTTTGAAAAAATTCTAGGTTTACGAAGTAAATCAGAGAGAAAATCACTGAAATACAAAAAAAATATTCTGAGACATCCTAAAAAAACAAAAAATAGTCCATCAAGAGCAGTTAAAACAAAGAACAAATTAATAAAACTCAAACATATTCATAAAAAAAAAGAAAATTATTTAATGATACGTTTAAAAAAGAAAAAAAATGTTCAAATCGATGTGACACAAAATGATAATCTAAAATGTAAGACAATAAGGCAAAGCAAAGGCAAAACGAAAAAAAACTCAAGTTATCAAAACGAATCTAAAATTATTCTAAGACGTAATATTACGCCGAATGATGATTTCGCAAAAAGCATTCCACAGTTTCAACCTACTAAAAAAGACATTGCACAGAGCGTTCCAAAAATTAAATCGACATCCAGCAGCAATTTATCTAGAAAAATATATATCAACCATCATAAAGAAACGAGTATTCAAAAGTTAAAACAAAAACCGAATGAAAGTTCATTAAATATCATATGCCAGTGTCAACTTACTAACAAATACAGAACCAAATATCCATTTCACAAAAACTCTACAGAAATTAAGCATAAGCGTAGAAATAATAACTCTATACAAAGTGATGGCAGAAAAAAGTCATCAAAATTACAAGAATCATTCAATGTGACTTCTCATGACGAAAAATTAGATCGGGAGTCCAAAACATCATTAAGAAACATCTTAAAATTACGTTCATCTCAGTCTATGAAGGGTAATATAATAAAAAGTGTTCAAGTTAACATAAAAAATAACCACTACACTTATGACAAAAATCTGAAATCATCAAGAAAACCATCAGTGTCAGATGAAGCTATATTTATGGCACGTTCATCTCATTCTAACAAAAACAACAAGAATTTTATATTTAGGGGCACAAATCAATCTAAAAAAGTATCGAAGGATAGAAATCTACAATCGTATGATAACAGCATAATATATAAAGGTATTAGTTATGCAAAACATGATAGCACTTATGACTCTGGGCAAATATCAAAAAATAAAACAACACGGTCTAATAGTAACAATAAATGGAGTATATCTTCATGCGACTGCTTTACTACAAAAAATAAAAACCCTGAGATGGATTCTGAGAAAAAGAAACGACGACTCGAAACAAGATCACGAGAATTCATCACCAAAAAAGCAACACATTCGGAAAAAAGAACAATTTTACCGTCAAATAAAACAAATCGTCCTGATGTCTCAAAAAAACCTTTCAAATCTAAAACGACCTTGAATGAAGTCCTTTCGAAAATTAAATGCATGGTTTCTATTAACAATGCAAAAAAACATTTAAAGAGACCTTATCAATCCCACCTCAATGGCAGCGACAAAGATATCGCACACGAGTCCGTAAAAGTTTTGAAAAAAAGATCAATACAATCGTATGATTACGGCTTAAATAAAGTTAATTTTCGTAATCAAAAACATGATAGCAATTATGACTCTAGTAAAATTTCAAGACCTAAAATATCACAACACTTAGATAATAATAATAAATGGAAGACAAATTCATGCGATTGCGGTGCTAAAAAAAATAAAATCGTTAGAATAGATTTCGAGAAAAAATTACGATTTCCCAATACAGCATCACGTGAATTAATCAATAAAAAAGTAACATCTTCAGATAAAAGAATAGCTTCTAGTGAAGATTTACTAGAAAATAAAACAAGTCGTTCTGATGCCACAAAACAATTTTTGAAATCTAAAACGACCTTGAATGAAGTTCTCTCGAAAATGAAATGCGTATGTTCACCTTACACTACAAAATCAAATCTAAAGAGGATATATGATAGTACTTATGACTTTAGGAAAATATTAAAAAATAAAATAACACAGTCAGATAGCAAAAATAAATGTAAAACGGCTTCTTGCGACTGCTTTACTATAAAAAATACAAGTACTCAGTTGGATACTAAGAAAAAGACGTTAAACCCTATACCAGGATCTCGTGAATTCATCAACAAAAAACCAACACATTTGGATAAAACAAAAAAGAAATTTAGTGTAGATTTATTGGCAAATAAAACAAATAGCCTTAATATTACAAATAAGCCTTCGAAACCGAAAACGACGTTTAATAAAGTTCTCTCTAAAATGAAATGTGTATGTTCTCCTAACATATCAAAGCAAAGTCTAACAAGACCTTATCAATCCTACCTCTATGACATCGACGACATTCACGGGAATGCAAATACCCAACAACATCGTCATCGTAACTGTTTTCTCAGTAATAAAAACCTCAATAAAAGCACTTCCGACACCATTAAAATTACAAAAAATAAAACAACACAGTTTGGTAAAATAAAAATGTTTGCATCAGCTTCATGTGGAGATGTACTTAAAAAAAACCTGGTTAATCTAAATGATGACGCGCAAAAGACGACATATGAACCAGGATCGAGATCATTTAATCGATCTAATGGAATAAAAAATGAAAATCTGCCTATACGCAACAACATGTTTCATGTTTATCAATTGCATTCTTATGACTACAAAAATATTCCGCTTAAATGTGGGTGTAAAAGGCCAAGAGCAGATAACTGTTTTGGTAGTCAGCACTCCGAATCTCATGATAGGGACAAAAATAATCCTTTGAGTATAAACCCGAAGAAAAATTACAAGTGTTATAACTGTAAATGTTATTATCAAGAGAGCAAAACAAAACAAGCAAACAAAGAAAAAATACGTAAAGTATCTTCGAATAAAGATGTGACAAATAAAAACCGTTCTAATGCCATAAATGAACCACGGAAACACAAAACGATATCAAATAATAAATCAGCTTATGATCCCATAACAATAAAATATCGGAAACAAAATTACAAAACCGATTGCACCAATGATTGTTCTAAATGTAATTGTAGAGAGAAGCTCTATAAAAACATCAATCACGAAGATAAAACAGATCAAAGTAATTTTTTAAATAACTATACGTGTGACTGTACAGATGACCGTAAAATAAATCTTCATAGAGGAATTTCAACAATAAATGATAAATCGCAGTCCTTTGACATGAAAAATCCAAGATTGTCTTCACATGGTGGGATTTATAGGACCATTCATACTACTTATACGAATATTGAGTGTAGGCGTTGTTGTTGTTTAGATAGACCATTTAATATAAATCCACATAATAGAAAACCAAATAAGTTGAACATATATTCCTGCTGTTGTCGTACTAAAGTAAATAAAAAAAGTGACTGTATATTAGATCGATTTAAACATCAAGCCACTACGTCAAAAAAAACAATTCAAAGTAATTTTTCACATAACTGTACATGTTGTACTGACTCTACAGATAGCCGTAAAAAATATCTTCACAGAGGAATATCCACAAAAAAATATAAATCGCAATCCTACGACATGAAAAATCCAAGGTTGTATTCATGCGGTTGTAATACTGATCGTCGTTCAGATAGACTACTTAATAAAACTCCTCATGTTCATAGAAAAACAAATCAGTTGGATTCCTGCTTTTGTCATGCGAAAAAAAATATAAAATGTAGCTGTAAATTTAATGGATTTAGCAATCGAAAAGCCAACCCAAAAAAGTCCAAAATGATATCGACTAATAAATCAGTTTATGATCCTAAAGCTACAAAAAAAAGCCAGAAGAAAATTCACCGTTATAATCATAACTATGGGTTTACTAAATGTGGTTGTAATCTCTTGAATAAAACCCACCACGGAGATAATAAATACCATCGTAATTTTTCACATAACAACCGTAAAAAATATTTACACGGAAAAAAATCAACAAAAAATTATAAATTGCAGCACTCTATCGTGACAAGTCCAAACTCTTCACGTGGTGAAATGTATAAGACCAATAATGTTACTAATAAGGATATTGATCGGAGGCAATATAATTTCTATAGATCATTCAATAAAACTCAAGGCAAAAATAGAAAAATTAATCAGTTAAACACAGGGACAAGTTATCCTAAAGAAAATGCAAGAAGTAACAATATATTTCATCGATCTAAAAATCAAACAGCTACCTCAAAAGAAAGCATCGGTCAAACGCAACGTTATATGAACTCAAAATCTGAGCCAGGTACGAATATAATCATAACTGCAAATAATACTAAGCCTCATAAAGAAAATACAAGAAGTAACCATATATTTGATCGATTTAGAAATCAAGCGGCTACCTCAAACAAAAACATCGATCAATCTCGACATTCTCAAAAAAACGTCAGACCAACATCTTCATCATTGGGTAAAAGATATATGAAGTCAAAGTCTGAATCAGCTGCGAATAGAATCATGACTGCAAATAATACTAAGCGTAATGAAACAACATATTTTTTAGGATCACCAAAAATCAATAGGAAAAATGTTTCTGATAGTAAAATTAAAAAACAGTGTACTGTTTCAAAATGGTTAAAAACTATACGTCAGCCAAAAAAAAAAAATTCTATACGTCAGCCAAAAAAAATAAAAACTACACGTCAGCCAAGAAAAAGTAAGTCAACACAAAGTTCAAAATATCCTATTCATGATAAACATTTTAAAAGTAAAACAAAATCATTCAACAAGACTTTTTATGACCAAAAATTGGATCGGAAGTCCATAACATTATTGAAAAAGCTCTTTAAATTATGTCCTTCTCATTCTTCTAATGGTAGTAATATGATAAAAAATGTTCATGTGAACATAAAAAATAATCAAAGTAACTACTATACATCTGACGAAAACAACCCATCAGTGTCAGATAAGACTATGTTTATGGCTTACCCACCTTATCCTAACAATAACAACAACAATTTTGTATTTTGGGACTCAAATAAAAATGAATTGAACAATACAGAGCTACAATCGAATAATAACAACAAATATAAATATATTCTTTATGGAAAACAAGATCATGACTCTGAGCGAATTTCAAAAAATAAAACAACGTGGTCTGACAGTAAAAATATATGGAGTCATAAGATGGATTCTGAGAAAATGAAACGACAACCCAAACCAAGATCACGTGAATTCATCGTCCAACAAGCAACACTTTTGGATGAAAGAAAAATTGCTTCTAATAGTCAGAATGACGTGCATTCCAAATCAAATGCAAAAAGTAAAAATGTCGTTGACGGACCAAAAGAAAATAAAGTAAAAAATAAAAATCACAGTCAAAGTAATGTAACTGGTCTAAGACGAATAGTCAAAAAGCTTTTCGGTGATCCGTATCAACTTGATAAAACAAAAACTAGGACACAACTATTTTGGAGTAACTTAACATCTAGATGCAAAAAGCAAGAGAAAGACCCTTGTGAAGTTTTAAAATTATACTTAGTGCCAGAAAAACGTTGTAAATTAATATATTTATTGTGTCCATCAATGTACCCCTGCCTGGCACATGCAGTAAAAGTTATTAAGGGCCTTTATCGTTTGCTCGTATTCTTGTTGATGGGCCTAGTGTGGTGTCCATTATTCACATTAATGGAGCTGTTTAGATATATACTTTGTTGTTTGATATGCTGATGAAGATTATACTTATGTTTTTAATTAATTGCTGCTTTATTTAGTTTTGTTTTAATGGGTTTCTTGGAGGTATGTATAGTTGATTGTTTATGTATGGAAATCATCTTTAATTTTTTTATCTTTGTTAATTTCGGATGGCCGTTTAGGATCTATAACGATTTAAAGTTAGCTTAAGTTTTAGGCAACTATTCTCACTTAATTTTTCAATACTTAAAATAAAGCTGTGATCGCTTAATAAGTGTAACGCTTAATAAGTAAACTAACGAAAAAGTGAACAATTAAAACACGAAATTAAAACAGTAGTGATGGAGGATGATGGAGGACACGAATACATGATAGATGTAAAACTTTTGTATTGCAGGGAAACATTTTAATTAGTCATCACAGTGTTTACCGTAACCACTTTTCGTTACACAAAAAGGTTGCGGATCAGAATTTCAAAGCATTAAAGAGCAACATTAAAGAGTTTCACTTATTTTTTTTTATTAAATCATAAAACCGACTGCAAGTAACAAGTCTATTTTTTATTTGTTTAATATAGAGTTCCTAATACAACCATACGCTTTAAAACTAGTATTGTTGACGTAGGAAATAAGTAAGCTTCTCTTAATTGGGATTGGGCGGGTCACGTAAGCCGAACGCATCCACAGAGATGGGCTAAAATTGTCACACCAGCCTGAAGACGGGAAACGTCGTCCAGGTAAAGCCAGAAAAAGGTGGCGTGATGATACAACTGCGTTCCAGGAGGATTGGTGGGAAGAGGCAAAAGACAGAGATGAGTGGAAGAAAAAGGGGAGACCTTTTCCCAGCAGTGGGACAGTATAGGTTAACAAAAAAATAAAAAATATATATAGGACTGCCACATCATACACATTAAAATTAAACTTAAAATATAATAAGGATTTTATTTTGACAAATGATAGGCACAACGAAATTTATCCCCCATATTTTTTTTTACATTATTGAAGATATTTCTTAAATTTAAATGGGAAAAATTGGAAAGCAACAACTTAAAAAAAAAAGAATCGGTTCACGTAGAACGAAGGCAAGAGGTAACACACTCTGTTTGAGTACCTCCTCCTTTTCTGTGAAGTCGGTAGAAGAAAATACGGGAGGAATATGTCAATTGCTCTATATCTAAATATATCTGTCTATCTAGAAAACGGCTGCACTGATTTTCACTAAACATAGCTAAGAACACTGTTAATCAAGTCACCTTTCTAACAAAAGAAACTAAATCGAAATCATCGAGTTTTGAAAATGCCTTAAATCGGTCTCAATCCAGCTTACCTAATTTTGTGCCTGCCTTTTATGGCAATGGAAGGTGTTCCGTGAAATGAATAATTTGATTACATTACCTTATTAGGAGGTAACTTTCTGGGTATTTTTGTAATAATGTATAATAATTTCCAACAGGACAATAACAAATTATATAATATAGGTGACAAATGAATCGGCGTAGTTATTAGTGATATTGTTCCGTGGTCGATCGGTCGCGTGGCTCGGCTGCAAAAATGGTGCGATTCTCATTTGTCATTGTGGTGGTTTTGCCATGTAAGTAAAATTTTCCTCAATTATTTGCACAATATATATTTTTCTATTTTATTTTATTACTGTCTAAGCAAACATTTGACCACAATCACACCTGATGGAAAGTGACGATGTAGTCTAAGGTGGAGCACGCTTGCTTAGTAAATACATATTTTATTCACTTTACTTTTGAACACACCCAAATTGTACCTTTCGGGAAATACAGATGACGGCAAAGCGTTCCATTCTTTTGCTGTTCTATAAATGAACGAAGACGCGAAATATTAGGAACAAAAGAATATGTGTAAGAATTAAATGGTTGAATCCCACTTCGCATATCGCAAATGGATATTTTTTTAAATTTTTTTTTATTATATTATTGAGACGAGACGAGACGCTCGGCCATTACAGTTCAGCGTCACTCCGAGATTTTGAACTTATACAGGTCGAATTCTTCTTTTTTTTTCCTAAGCCAAAATAAAAATATATAAATATCTAAAAGTAAAGTTATAAATTGGTATTAAATACAGAAGTAATAAATTCAGATTGACCCTTTGACGACCCAGTTGGCGCAGTGGACAGGTTACTGCCCTCTGCGCCGTTGGTTCTGGGTTCGATTCCCGGCAGGAGCACAAATTCCTTCCCAAGGGATATTTGTGCTTCTGGTTCTGGGTGTATTTGTGTGTGATGTGAATGTTTCCGGCACCCACGATACAAGTCTTTGAACTTAGTGTGGCTGTGACTGTGAATGCGTTTTTTTGTTTAAAAAAAACATAATTAAACATAGTTATCGTTATAAATTAAATTCCCAGTTTGTATAAACTTCAGTCAGGTCACCATTTACCCTAAGCGATGAGGTAAAATGTAGAACAAAACCCACATTTTTCCAGTCATATCCATGACTTCATTGTTAATAATTTTGTACTGAGTCCGGTAATGACGGGACAATTACGGATAGTGGTCAAACGCCTGTCTATAATGAATAAAAAAAAATCGCTTTCTTGTTCACAGTTCTGCGAACATCGAATTTGGGTTCATTTGATTCGAAATACTCTGGTTATATAACTGTTTCGTCTTTTTAACCGACTTCTCAAAAAGGAGGAGGCTCTCGACTCGACTGTGTTTTTTTTTGTTACCTCATAACTTCTGGGTAACCCGATTTCGTTTTTTTTTATTTGAAATGTCCCATTTGGTCCCATTTAAATTTGATCAAGATCTGACCAGTAGTTTTTGAGTTATTCTCAATAATGCGCGTTTTATTGGGTTCCGAAGATAAAGCTGTGAAATTGTTATTTTTAAAACTTTGCTTGCGTTTGAATTTTTTTTGCTTGATTTAAACAACTTTTTTAACTTATATAATAATACTTGTTTTCGAACGGACTCCTTGCTGCTGACTGTGTGTAGTCTCTGCAGCGTCACCGGATGGGTAAGACTAGTGTGTGCGTTGCTACTTCATATCTTCTCACTTTTAATAACATCATTGGTTATATATAACATAACTAGCCGTGCCCCGCGGCATCGCTCGCTATTATCTAGTTAAAACGTAGCCTATGTGTTAATACAATACAAAATTCTTTATTGTACACCAAAAAAACAAAAAGATACAAACGAACAACTACGAAATTAATATTATAAAGCAGTGCAATGGGCGGCCTTATCGCTTTCAGCGATTTCAACCAGACAACCTTCGGATGGACATTGTAGTAGCAACTGAGGTCGGTGGAAGTTAATCCTAGGTATAATCTATGTACATTCAAAATTTCATCCAAATCCGTTCAGCCTTTAAAGCGTGAAGAAGGAGCAAACATATTTGCACACACACTTACACACAAACATATATCCATTACGTAGGTACATTTCGAAGGCTGTGTTCTAAATATACTGTCGCCGCTTGTCGGACTTTTGGTGTAGAGTGCATGTAAGTTCGCCCCTCTTGTATACATTATTGCGTCTGTATTTTTTAAGTTCCATGGTGTAAATATAATTAATTATAAATTACAAAAGAATTGATATTTCACCTTTTTTACTATGTTATTTATATTTATAGTTTTGGCGCTGGTGGTGGTGGGCGATGACCCAAAAAAAGACTGTCTCAAAGATGAAAAAGTTAATGTAAGTACTATACCAACATATACGATTTGATACGGTGACTTGCATACTTAAAAAAACACATTCACACTCACAGACTATACTAAGTTTAAATACTTTTATACATTCCACACTTCATCATATCCAGAAGCACAAATAGGTTAATTGTCTCCAGGTAATGAAATTGTGCTTTTCCCGGGAATCGAACCCAGAACCTATCAAATGCTTGTCTATCTAGCATAATAATTTAAACGCAGCAACGTCTTAAATAACCGTCTTCAATATTTTGGTTTTGGCTCGATCGATTTTGATAAAATTCATATGGGACCACCTCTGAAGTATCAACCAAACAAAAAAGCCTGTCACAAATAAAAAAATAAAATAAATAGAATCGGTCCACAAATGGTAACTGTGGTATGGTAATCGGTGAACATACATAAAAAAAATACATACAGTCGAACATAGCACCTCCTCCTTTTTTGAAGTCGGTTAAAAAAGAACAAATCTAGTTTCACTATCTATGGGGTATCGCATCATCGCGCATATCTATCTATGGTAGGTGACTGACTTATTCTTATTAACTACCTAACTAAATATAACTAGTTCACTACCTAGATACTAAATATGTATAGCAATCGACGTTGAAAAACTTATAGCTGCCACACACTGGAAGCTTATCTGGTTAGATTTGGCTTAAACGGATACCCGCTCGCCGCGCCGATCCGTTCGAACCAAATGCGTCCTAAATTAGCATGCCATTAAATTTTAAGTGCTCGCTGGCGTAGTAAGTAACGCTTCTGAACACTGAACAAAACATTTTTTTTTCCCCTTAGGGAAATTCTTTCTGGGTATGATTTTTGACGACCCATTTGGCGCAGTGGACAGGTTTCCGCCCTCTGCGCCGTGGGACCTGGGTTAGATCCCCGGCAGGAGCACCAATTCCTGCCCAAGGTATATTTGAGCTTCTGGCTCTGGGTGTATTTGTGTGTGTGATGTAAATGTTTTCGGCACCCACGATACAAGTCTTTGAACTTAGCGTGGGGCTGTGGGTGGGAATGCGCTTGCGTTCGTATGATGTAAATCCGGTACATATAACACAAGTATTCAAAGTGTGGGGCTGTGAATGTAAAAGCGTTGGTTTACTACTAAAATTACTTTTCTTATGTTTCCAGGGTGCAGCCCAAGAATTCTCGAAATGCCTAAATCAGCTTGTACAAAATAGCATAAATAATGAATCAGTGTAAGTACCTACCTACTTACCATCAAATTTTTCCAAAAACAAAATAAATCGACAAGCGAAAAGACTAATTGGCGATAAGCTTGTCGAGTCCAAATCTCGCAGAGTCTCGGTCACCGTACGGTCGCAAGCCCATCGGATTCTACTCGGATTCTACAGTTTACATTTTGGAGAGTAAGCGCAGAAATTTTCCTCATGCCCGTTTTACCATCTAACAACAAGACTAACTGGCAAACGTCATCCATATATAGTTGATATACCTCCAGTTCCCTCGACAGGTACCCTCGTCTTTGTACCCTAACAGTATATTCTGGGAGTCTTCAAGTCAAGACTGAAACGGCATCTTCTAGCCGAGCATGCCATACCACAGGCCGCCATCACTTTACATTAGGTCAGATAGCGGTCAAATGCTCTCGTATCTAGTTAAAAAAAGATACGAGCTCGTACCTGGAGAGGTCAAAACTAAGCGCCTCCTGTATACCTATCACTATTTTTTGTTTCATCATTTCAGCTGTAAGAAGTCCACTACCAGCAGTGGACTTCTTGCGGATGCAGTCCGCTTCCAACCGTTATTTTTGAAAACCGTAATTTTGCCCCAAGATTTTCAAAAAGAATGGTTGGAAGTGGTCTGCATCTAATTCCTGCGACGTTTATAATATTGTCTGTCCACCGTGTGAGCAGTTTTCGACAATGCGCTTGCCAGTCCGTGGCCTCCATTCGAGAAACCCCATCGGCCATCAGTTCTGTGTACTATGTGCCCTGCTCATTGCCACTTCAACTTGCTAATCCACTGGGCTATGTCGGTGAATTTCGTTCGTTAACGGATCTCCTCATTCCTGATTCGTAGAGAAGCCAAAACATTTCAATTTATTATTGTAACTATTAGAAGAATTACGGGTTCAACTAACACATTGTATTTCTGAGCGTCTATTTCTTCTCTTTCAAGGCTCTGCAGCAAGTCCCTCGACGTTATCATCAATGACTTCGTGAAGACCACCAAAGAGACCTGCTTTAAAAAGGACTCAACTCACAATGCTGCGACACAATTCCACGATCTTTTGAACTTCAGCCTCAAACACTTCAACGGTCAGTAAAACATATATCGGATAACTCGATAAAATCCAAATCAAAATCGTTAATTCACATGGGCCTTCATGAGGCACTGAAGTTAATGACTCTACTACCAGATTAGAAAAATTACAGCCATCTCGAGTCTCTTTGTCGTTAAGAGGCGTGACTATAACAGTATAGTCACGCCTCTTTCCTAAACTATCCTATTCAATTCTCTTTATACGACGCAGTTGGCGCAGTGGACAGGTGTCCGCCCTCTGCGCCGTGGGTCCTGGGTTCGATTCCCGGCAGGAGCACAAATTCCTTCCCAAGGGATATTTGTGCTTCTGGTTCTGGGTGTAATGTGTGTGTGATGTGAATGTTTCCGGCACCCACGATACAAGTCTTTGAACTTAGTGTGGGGCTGTGAGTGTGAAAGCGTTTGTTTGTTTTTTTTTTTTGTTTATATCAGTAGGTAATTTTTTTTAATAAAGCTTGCATGTGTTAATTACAGAATTCGTAGAAAACAATGGAATCTTCTGTATAAGAGAGATCTCAAATGACATAAATAACTGTTTTAAAGGAGGTCTCAGTATTAATAAAACTAGAGATCCAACTATTGTCCTGTGGAAGAACACAAAATGGACGTATAATGTAAGTAAAACTAATAGCTTGAGCAAAATCTTGTTAATGTATGAAAGAAAGAAAATAAATCTATATGACTCAATAATGTATGACTAAAACAAATGAAGAATAAAACAAAAATATTGTATGTATAAAAATTGTATTATAATATTTTGTATGTACTGTTTGTATCTTGCTGGTTTTGATACTATCAAATAAGATATTTAAAAAAGAAAAACAAATAAGTAAAAAATTGCTTAGCGCCATTTTCAACTGTTTTTTTGTCCACCAAAATGGATGAATCTGACGAAGAAATTCGATATATACCGTCCGGGGTAAGTAGTGCACAATACTGCAGGGGGTGGTTTGGAATCGATAAAGGAGCAAATTTAAAAAAAAAAAAATTTTTTTTTTTTTTCGACTTTTCGACTGGCCTGCTGGCAGTTCTGTAGTAATTGTCAAGTAAAGTATGGCCCTCCGTAGACAGCCGCTACAACAATAGCTTCCAGAGTAGGTGAGTGCTACGAGTGCTACGGGGTCATTGAACTAACATGTGACGAGAGGTCACACTGAAAGGCGGTTCAGGAATTACGAGAACCAATGTTTCACGTGAAGCAAACCACACCTATCTAATTCTAAATACTTGTCTTCAGTAAGTAATTAGGTAGGTACCTACTACCTGGTAGGTATTGAATTCCCAGAATTCGTTGATTTGATAACTTAAGTATTATACTTTGAACTTTGAACATTGAACTAACATGTGACCTCTCGTCACATGTTAGTTCAATGACCCCGTAGCACTCGTAGCACTCACCTACTCTGGAAGCTATTGTTGTAGCGGCTGTCTACGGAGGGCCATACTTTAGTTGACAATTACTACTGAACTGCCAGCAGGCCAGTCGAAAAGTAGAAAAAAATTTTTTTTTTTTTTTTTTTAAATTTGCTCCTTTATCGATTCCAAACCACCCCCTGCAGTATTGTGCACTACTTACCCCGGACGGTATATTTAGTCTTCTGAAATTTTTACATCCCTTGATATTATAACTTGAATGATTAATTTTCCATTTCCATTTATTGTAATTGTGCCACATATGAAATATAATAATAATAATCATAATTTTTATAATGACGCTTTCAAGGTAACTGATTATCTTAGTCTTTGGACTACCTAGCGCTTAAATCGATATTTGCATGTCATTATTATGACCAAGTGTGTGAACTATATTGATACACTAAACCCTACATCTGTTAATACCTACACTTGAAGCAAATAAATGCATTTCATTTATTTTCACATTTAAATTTGTATCTCTCCAAATATTTTTTACTAGCCGTACCCCGCGGCTTCGCCCGCTAATATCAAGTTAAAATGTAGCCTATGTGTTAATCCTAGGTGAATTTTGAATGTACATAGATTATAATCTATGTACATTCCAAATTTCATCCAAATCCGTTCAGCCGTTAAATCGTGAAGAGGGAACAAAAATACTTACACACCAACTTTCGGATTTATAATATAAGTATGAAGGATACACTTACTGTTCTGCTGCTCGCATATTTATTGTTATTGTTTAAAGCTATATAAATATCCTTACTCCTTAGTAATATAATATTTATATTTATGTATGTACATTATAAGTATATGTATTTATAATTACATTATAGCATTTATCATGTATTAGTATGTGTATAACCTTAATAAGCTTTAATTGTACATCTACGTTACATCGTTCTATTCAAAATCTACTCTACCCAAAGGTTGTCTGGAAGAGATTGCTGTTAGCGATAAGAACGCCGATTGTACACTTTGTGTATTATTTTTGTAAGGTGTGTCAATAAAGAGTTATCTATATATGTTAACCTACTTGTATTTACAGAATGCTGCATGTGCGGACACTAAAATGGCAATTAAAGATTGTACTCTGCGAGTGATGAGGAGTACAGATAGTTGCAAAAATATCAACCTTAAACTATACGTGAGCTCTCTTTTCGACTACATGGTGGAATCCTGCCATCTTAACTTGAAAACATGGGATGATCGCGATCATCAAGGAAGTCCTGTGGAGGTGATTATAGACGGATTTTAATAAGTTTATTGATAGTCATGAATTACATGAGGATCTGATTCCCCCATGCCCGTTTTACAATCTAACAACAAGACAAACTATTGATCGGCGAGCCAAAAGACTCATTGGCGATAGTAAGCTAGTTGAGTCCAAAATGCAGTCTCGTTCACCGATGTAAGGCACCGAAGTAAGCAGCTGCCTATCGCTGTTCGTTCTCTTACATTTTGGAGAGTGTGCGCAGGAATTGCGTGATTTAATTCCCTTTCGATTCAATTCATGATTTAGTCCGCGTCTTTGTTTCCTGGGAGTCCCTAAGTCTAGAGTCAATAGGTATCTTCAAGGCAAGCATGCTACATCTTCGAACATATCTTTACTTTCCTTTAGGTGAGATGGTGGTCAAATTCTTGTCCTATTTATCATTGTGTTTGTGTTACCTGCTGATAAGTGCAAGATAGCTCTTTAAGTCGAAAGTGAATAGGCATGTTTACCGTCATACTCTCTGAGAATTTTAAGTTATTTGCTTGTATGGTTTAGACGTATGTTTTCGATTCCTTTGGCAGACGAACGCATAAAGTTCACTGATATCCTACACACAGGGCAACCTAGTTAGGAGTTAGGGTTTATCCATGTACACAACAAATATCTGATCAGCATAGTTTATTTATGAACCACCTGTATAAGCCAAGTTATAATATAAGATGCTGTGTTGACACACAATAGTGTTCCTAATATTACTATAGATAGTTATAAGTACATGGAGTGTTACAAATTAGTTAAGTTTTTGTCCAAATAAAAAGATTTTTCATTTTCAAAGTGTTGAACCACCCAATTCAACTTAGAGATCTCGCTTCGCTATAAAAAATAATGCTTCATTATATTTTTCTAGGCTAAATCAAACTTCTTCCAACACGAACTTCTGTTCAAAATAAATATCAACCACATCCTACTGGCTGCACTGCTGACTGTAGCGATTTTTGGAACTCTGTACGTGGTGGTACGCGACTGCAAGACCTCCGGGCAATGGAAGAAGCTGAGCGAGCAGATCGAAATGAAACAAGTTGCTGTAACGCAAGCAATTCGCCGTCGGTCGTTGGCGAACAAAGATAGAATCCACGAGCACTAGAATTCCATCTACATAATATAATTAACTTTTTATACCACCTGCTCAATGTCCAATTACATATTACGCAATCTCAACGTAGAGCAAGGCTATAGGGATATAAAGTTATACGAAAATCTCAAGGCCCAGGGAGTATAATGTGATTTGAATTTGGAACTTTAAAATTCGTATGAAAACGCTTAGCGTAACTACGGGCATTACAAAGTGTTTAAAAATCAAAAAATCGAAATCAAACTGGATATCATAGACATAACACAAAAACAAAAGAAAAAAAACGCGATTTAAGGGAAAGTGAAACAAAAGACGGTGTTATTTTAACAGTTCCGTTTTTTAGTAGCACTACGTCTGTACGCGTCATTTATTGACGCTTCCCTTTTCCTTTCATACCCTAATTTTTCTAAGAAAACAGTGACTTTCGATGGAATTATCACTTCGTGGTAGATAAGGGTACTGGTTGCTTAAGCGAGCAGTCTGCGATCGTCCATCCAATATCGCCCGTGACGTGCATAATCTACTATTATTAATAAGTTTTTTATTGTTTTTAAAGCATTAGATATGCGAAGAACATTGTAACTATAGAAGGGTTATGAAAAATATCGCCCGGAGCGAGACCACATGATAAGATGATTCACAAACAAATTTTAGCAGGAAGTGCAAAATGCCTTTCTAGAAAGAGATAGACATATATCTGAGTTAAGTATATGTTTTTCATTTATTTAGGTACTACATATATGTAAAGAAAGAATTTACTAAAAATACATTTAATTTCTAATTAATACATGTTTAAATTAGTTTTAAAAAGATTATTGAAAATTATATTGATATATTTGATCCATCATGTTTCGTGTTTTCATTTAGTTAATTAATCTTGCATTAAAATAAATGGTACTTCTTAAACGTATATATTTTGTCATTGCCAAAAGTTATTAGCGCCTCAATTGTATAAGTATAACGCAAATTAATGTTATAAATGCGTAAATTGAAAAGTTAAAGGGCCGATATGGTTAAATAATTGTATCCTCAGCGGGTTTAGAACCCGCGTCTTGAGATTTGCTTAGCCAAATCAGTCATCTGTTCAATTCTTATCACAGAATTCTAAATAACAAGGTTTTTATTATTTAGAATAAGTTTAAAGTTATTATATGAAACTAATAAACATAAACATTACATTAAACTTATTTTTTTATATATTTTTTTTTTCTTTAATTATTACTATAATTATATACTAACACAGCGATTATTAAGAAGTGCCTTATTATTTAGATATCTGTGGTTCTTACTCTCAGTCGCATTCTTTTTACCAATTGTTGTTAATGCGTCTTCTATAGATTCGTGCGATAATTTTATTTCCTTATTACCGAACATAAAATAAGTTAATGAATATGATTAAATTATAATATTTAAACACAGCCGTTTTTCCTTATTTTTTATGTTATTTATCTGTATATAAATCTCGGCAATGACAACTGATTCCATCATAATTCTTTTATTTCAAGATAATTAAAACGCAAGCAAAGCTTAAAAAACCGACTTCACCGCTTTATCTCTGGAACCCTTGATTTGATTATATGTATTAAGTACGCATTATTAAGGATAGCAATAAGTATGTGTCAGATCTTGATCAAATTTAAATGAGACCACTTTGGAAGCATCAGCAATCAAATAGAAGAATCATCAACATCGGTTCAGCTTGAAAAAAGTTATGAGGTATTAAACACACAAAATAACAGTCGAATTGAGAACCTCCTTTTTTTAAATCGGTTAAATAAGGAGGACGTTCTCGTCGGAATCTTTTTTTATGTATGTTAACGCATTTAAAAATAAACGCATTCTCACTCACAGCCCTAAACTAATTTCAAAGACTTGTATCGGAAACATTCACAACACAACATCAAAAAAATCTAAGTAAATCAAAATCATTTATTCACATGGGCCCCAAAGCGGCACTCATGAAAGTTAATTATTCTACTGCCTGATTCGCAAAATTACAGCCATCTCGAGAAGAACCTGGCAAGAAAGCGGGGCATTTTTTTTAATTCATTTTTTTTTTAAAGCATTCTTAATCTCTTATTTATATATATTAACCTAGGTGTTATTATGGTAGTCGCTTGTGCAGTTTGCCTCCATGCATCCTTGTCATTAATATAGTCGATCGTTTTATAGTAAGCTTTCTTAATTAATGCTCGTTTTATTACAGATTTGAACTTTCCCAGTACTTATTCAGTTACGATTTTAGGAATTCTATTGTAAAATATTTGCCATAAAAGATTTATTCGTTTTGCTTAATCTAAATGCGCGCACTGTAATTTTATGCTTATAGCTAGTATTAAGATTGTGTGCTTCGATCGCTTCTTAATTTATATTTTTCTTTATTTTTGCACACACACAAATACACCCAGAACCAGAAGCACACATGTCCCATGAAGTATATACTCCTTAAGCGCTTCAAGTCAATTCGCTTGACGTCAACAGAGCGTCACCAACGCGGTGGCAGCGGCGGTAGCGGCATGACGCGGCGGCATGAAATAGTTTCATCACAAAACTACTACATTATTGTTAACAACGCTATCTCTTGTTTTTTACGAAAACCATGACGAAAAGTGACAAGAAGCCAGTTTTTTTTAATTATTTCTTGACCATGGATGCATAGTCCTTCAGTCTAAATATTAAACAAATATTAACAATTTCTATTCTTCATAATAAAAGTCTTAGTCATAAGTCACAGTCAAAGTCAAGTAGTCAGTCATAGTCAAGTCATGCCCTAGTAAAGTGGTAGAAACTTTACTAGAACTTAAGAAGCCAGATACTTACTTAGTATTGCCAGGTCCATAACTTTTTACACTATTTTGAGGTAAGAGAATATTATTGTATTAGGTATTAAATATTATTTTCTTCATTTCAATTATCCGCTAATGGTTTTATTATTTTGACGCATATTATGTAAAAGTGCATCATTCAACATAGCATTTTGTACCAGACGTAATTTTTGTTTTGCATAGCAACTTTAAGTACAGTCTAGAAGTCTCAGAAGTCTCGTGAGTCGTGACCCTCGTGAAGAATATTTTTGAAGAAAAGAGATATATGCTAAGAATTATGATAATATGCACTAACTGGTATTTATTAGATAAATTGCGAATACCCCCCTTTAACATGACTTGAGTCTATACGTGTGTATATAATGATTTTACAGTTATGTCGTCTGGCTTATATTTTGTTCGAAAGACGCACTCCTCGTGTAGTCGTGTCGTGTTGACTCAGTTGAGTGAATTATTTTCTATGAACGGGCAGCACTAGTAGTTAGTCCCATGGCTGGTTATCTTCGTACAACGAAACGCTCTAGGTAGCGCCATTTTGTTTTTAGTGTTGTATGACATTTCGGGTTGGCTGTGATTGGCTAGCGTTTTTTTTTTTTTTTATATACGATAGACAAGCCTTTGACCACAGTCTCATCAGTTTCTTGTCATATCTGTATGTCAGGAGGTATATATAAAAATATGACATGACAGTTTTTGTGTCAATTGAAGCCGCGTTTGGTTATCCTCTCCGCATTAATTGTAATAAAACCTGATTTATAGCTCAAGCAGTTATTTTGCATATATGCAAAATGTATTACGAGTGCTGTGTGTGTAGAAGTTCGCGACGGGACGGTATTTTATACCATTTTCCAGGCACTGAGAAAAGACTCATTATTTGACTTAAGTGTCTCGACCGTGATGATTTGTAAAAGCTATCTGTAGAACAACTATCAAAGGTTTTTGAGTGTCAAAAACACTTTGAAAAGAAGTTTATCACGCCCAAAGCTCGTTTTCTAGGACGAGCTTACCCAACTCTTTTCTCTGCAGAGGAAATTTCGAGTGGAATTTCATTTCGTGAAAATCCCGGTAAGGTTTTGCTCATTTACTTAGTAAACATATATGTAAATAGTGATGTAATTATACATAATAGTCGTCAAGTAGAACAACAGTGCAGACATTACTGCTCCAGGCCCGAGAAAATTGCAGGGTTTGTGCACTATAAACTTCAGAGCGGGATGTCAGTGCAAAACATATCGCCCCCACTTAGACATAGAGATTTAATTCAAATTATGAAATTCAGTTCAGTCAACCTCAGTATTATTTTATCCTACTATTTAAACAAAGGATATGCCTGTTTTACATTATTTGACTAACCCACATAATTGTTTGTTACTATAATAGCCATTTCTATAAATATGAATACTAAAAGATCAGGGTATCAATGCTGAACTTTGATTTAAACATAACATAATTATTTATGCCAACTTTTATCCTATGTTTATTTCAGAAAATGTCAACCCATAGCCAGAGCATGCTTATTCGCGAAAGAGGCACTTTGACCATACATATTAAAAATGGGAACCACTGAGAGGTACCTACTTTCATAAACTAATTATATAATTACAATATTAAATGATGTATGGATATTTATGATTTTTTATATCCCTACTATTTATGCAGGTGTTATGTTTTTAGTAATTCTACTGTTTCTATTATATTTTACTAATAGTAATCGTTTTTGCATTTGGATGTGTGTTACTTGACATGTTTAAATAACACAAAAAGATTAAAGAGATTTTAATGTTTAACAGGTAGTTTGAGTGATTAGCTAACTAACAACTACTTCAAGTGTTTTGGATTTACCAGAAACATCAACAAAACTGCCTATGAGTCAAAACACAGGTACTCATGCATGCCATAGCACACAATTATTACATCCTAGTTTTTATTTATTTTATTATTTACCTCATTAAACACATTACATCACATAATATAAATCAAAAGGAATCTATTTGTTATCTATTCATAGCTAAAGTGCTGATTATAATATTGTAAAGTTTGATAGAAACATTATTTAAATCATAAAGACATCATATTAGCCCTTGAAGGTTCAGGGTAGAGCACAACTAGTACATTAAAATATATGTAACAATATGTATTTATATAAATATACATTTTACATTAAATGAATGACAACTTTTGGTTATGTTTTTTTATTTATTTCAGTAATGCCTGTTACCACTGGTTCTACTGATACTAGTCTCTTGGATTTACCAGGGACATCACAACTGCCAACCATTCATGCCTCAGGTATTATTTTTTATTATATTTTGTAGTAGATAGATACATAATACACAAAAATGTAATAAACCGAGATAATAATTTTTTTTTTCTCTCTTTTAGGTTTCAACTCGCCAAGAATTCAATGCAAACCAAGAAACGGTTGCAGAGCATGTAAGAAACGGTTGAACCACAAATTAAAGGATTTAACACCAACAGGCCAAATTTTATAAAGAATACCAGAAAGTGAAAAATCAAGCAAGTGTATGCAAACATGCTAAGATGGCTTTGAAATTCAGTAAAGAGAATGCATTTGAAAAATTGTCTGAAAATATGAACCCCTATCCAAGAAGGCTTATAAAAATGCAGATTAACCTTTGCACGAAAAATAAAAAGGGCCACCGATTCACAGAACAAGAAAAATTAATTCGTCTGACTTTAATCTCTTGACTGTACCGAACATAAAACGATGAGTCCAATCGACTGTACCGAACACATAACGATGCTTCTCACCCATTTAATTGCCTTATCTGTGAGGTTTACAATAATGAATTGGTGTAGTATAATTCATAAAATTTTGATAGGCACTGACATCTCAAGATTAAAAAATAGAATTTTACCAGCTATGCAAATGAGGGCATAATTATGTTAAATATCAAAAGAAATTGAAAAATAAATCATTTAATAAATAACAGTTGTTTTCCTTGTTTACTCTTAGCTATAACAGGCTTCATTTATGTTAAAATTTTTATCCTTAATAGACTAGCTTTTGAAAACTATCTTCTTTATCTTATTAGTGGTAAAATGGTCGAGGTTGGTAAACATGCTAGACCTAGAATATAAATACAGCTAGGATATAAAATAATATTAGTAATTTAAACAAAGCTCAAATAATGCCTTCAGTGGGCTGAATGTACCACATGCAATAAGCCATAAAGAGAAAAAAAATTACGGCAGAATGTATTACATTACTTTGCCAATCTTGAACGAAAAAAAAAAAAGCTGTCATACGACATTAAAAACAAAATGGCGCTATTAGTATACATTTTTGTTCTAGAGTGAGCAGTCTGTACGTAGTACTCTCTGTGGTCTGTGGTTAGTCCGTCTTCAAAGTTGTAGAAGGGTGGATGTGCTGTGTGTTAATGGCGTGAAGAAATATTTAAAAAATATTTGAATTCGTGTTTTTTAAAATAAGTATCTTATCAAATTTTGTAATTACTCTAGTGGTGTTTGTAATTTCTTGGCAGTGTATTATATTTCACCATGTCATTTGGATACGTAACTGTTTTTGCCGTCATAGTCGGTAAGTGCAAATTTTTTATTCGGCAGTTTTGGCACTGTTATGCTAATTTCTTGTCTCACCATTCTTTACCTACTACTACTTTTAATACATGAGATAAATCCGCATATAATAACTTAAAATTAAATTGTTGCTATAAACCATTGAACAGATTTTACTCTATCAATAGTACATAAACTACCTACCTACTTTGAAGATATTCTAAAACAATGAATCAGCAAAACGTAAATTGCAAATTTCTTGGAATTGAATCAGGCTGGTAATAATTTTGTTAAAAAACAACTAATTTAAAAAACAAACGGAAACAATAACAAAACTCTTTCATAGGTTTCTTTTTTTTTCTATTAAATTTATTATTACTGGATGTTTAAAACGAATGTTAAAAACGAATATTGTGTAAGATATCAATAACATAGTCCATAAGTAAATAGTTAACATTCTTTGCTTCCATCTATTACAAGAACCACTCTCCAGTTTAAAAAATCAAATTATAGATTGGTAAATTCTGTACCTAATTCATGTGAATATATAGATTTTGGTATCTTGAGTTAATTTAAAGTAAACTCATCATATTATTGTTGAGCAAAACATTTTATTGTATGCCCTAAATGAGAAGACAGTTGAGTCTAAAAAGTGAAATAAGATCCATACCATATCATTATATATATCCATATAAGAACTATATACAGACATAGTTCAAGGAATATAGCTTTTTTGTATCATATCCTATAGGAACAACTTAATACTTAAAATCCTATGTCCCATTCAAACAAAAAGGGAATCATAAGAATTTCATATCAAATGTCAGAGAGATTTACCTAGGAATGGAATAATTTGAGAAAAAAATAGCCTAGGTATAGTAAAATGAATATTTGAACTGCTCATTAGCTTAGTAGGGTGGGGTTCGCCTTCTAAGTGCTATCAGGTTCGATTCCCAGCTGAAACAAGTTTTCTCCCTAAGAAAAAAATGTGTTTCTGGTTCTGGTTGTGATTGTGTGTGTCATGTGAATGTTTCCGGCAACCATGACATAAGTCATCGAACTTAGTGTGGGGCTGTGACTTTGAAAGCTATTGAAAGTGTTTTTTTAATATTTAATGAAACCGCAGAATTGACTCACATATTTTATGTTAAACTAAAACGTTTTGGAAGGCCTGCCAGTGATTAAATTAACATAAGTTATAATAATTACGCTTTCACACTCACAGCCCCAAACTAAGTTCAAAGACTTTTGTCATCGGTGCAGGCGACATTGACATATCACACACACACACAATCACACCCAGAACCAGAAGCATAAATGTCCCTTGGGAAGGAAAATTGTGCTCCAGCCAGGAATAGAACCCAGGGCCTACGTCACAGAGGGTAGAGACCTGCCCACTTGGTCGTCCCATTCGAAGATACAATGTGAGAGAGTTAAGAGGCAATGAGTTCCACTTCTAGCTCTTACCGTAACTCAATTACCAAAAAAAAAATCAAACAACATTACTAAAGACAACTAATAAAATAAATAAAACCAATAATGAATACTTAATGGTTTATTAATGAACAGATACAGATAGATACAGATAATTTATTTATAACTCAATAGTTACAAGTCCAACATGGTGAAAAATATTAATTAATTGCTTATAACAAAAATTGTACATTTTTAAAAGTTATAAATAAACTTTTATATTTTATTAAATTCTGGTAAACTTAAAAATACATTTATGTCATACAAAGCGTGTTCCAGTAACCACTTTTTTAATCAGAGTCTGAAGTATCTGAACAGCGGATTGAAAGAGACTGTATTTCTTCACAGGTTTAATTCCAATATATTGACACAGGTCTTTTTCCTAGTGTGGGATCCTGGGCTCCCCTACACAAAAATAACACTATGTTATTGTATGTATTAGATATAGAATAGAATAGAATATAAATTTATTTGCATGAGCTACATCAATTACTAGTATAAGGAATAAATACAATGAAATTAAATAGACTTAGAACTACCCTAATAATTAATGTGCACTCACACAAAATGGTCCCAACTCAGCATAATATCGAAGAAGGTAGTCACCCACCTATCTCCGACGCTGGTATTCTATTGGAACCATTCTAGTGAGATCACAGCCCGCATACGGTGCATATAAGCAAATTTATGACAAAGTGGCCTCAAGTACAGATAAATCTAAAAACTGATAAAATATAAAGTATACATGAAATTTAAGCAAATAACAACATTGTATGAGATTATAAATAGAACATAGAATAACAGAAAAAACTTGACAGTGTATAAAATGTGTAGGGAGAAAAACAACTAGAGAAAAGTATAATAACAGATATACAATTACTTTCTAAAACTTACTATTTTGAATTCTATAACGCGCTGGTGTCGTGCTTTAGGGTGGCTTGGTTCACCTGATGGTCAGTAAGGAATCTTTTTAATTTTAATCTAAAACCTAGAATACCTTGCAGGTTCCTTATATAAATAAGCTTCATGAAATAAATAATATTCGTCTATTCTATCACAGGTATGGCTTTGGCGCAGTCCGATCTGGCCAGTTTGAATTCCATTTCCCTACCATCTGAGCTGCAAGGCAAAGTAGATAACAAGACTTTGGAGACTGTGAAAAACAAGACCCTAAGCGAAGCTCAAGCTCGCTGCGAGAAGAATGGTGGTCTGGAAGCATTTGCCAAAGCTCAGGTGAGTTTTGAACTTTCTTCTCAAGGGAAATGTATGTTTCTGGTTTTGGGAAGCAATTTTTTTAAATCTTGCGTATCATTATTCTTAACAGACCGTATTTTTTTTTTTTAATATTATTTTTACACTATAATTAATCAATATACAAAAACTAATCTACTAGTGTGCCCAAAATGCTGTCTGCGTTACCTCGTTGTACAGCGAGACCAAAATACAATCCAGCATTTTGGTCATAAGTCGAATTTTTCAGTCTCCCAGCCAAATTTTTATAAATTTTAAGTACACCTGGTCCCCATGGACCCAGCGTTTCTACTCCAAATGGCACAAATATGTAACCTCTGTCGAGGTTTGCATATTTTAGCCGTTTCGAGGATACAGCTGCGGCAGCATCGCCATTTGCCTGCTGCAATGTTGTTGGAAGATGAAACGGCGGCGCCAAAGTGTCGACACAAGTAGCGACCCACACTTTTGGGTATGATAGTGTGTGTGATGTGAATATTTCTGGCACCCCGACACAAGTCTTTGAACTTTTCGCCATGAAATCATCTAATTTGGACTGTGAGTGTGAATGCTTTTATGTTTCTACCCCACTTCAAAAAAAAAAAGAAGCAGATTCCTCAGGTATGTTACCTCAGAACTCGTCATTTATTAATCGATTTGGAAAAATATTGTTTTGTTAAAAAGGGTATATGTTCTAGTTGGTTCCATTATAATGTGATCAAGATCTGATAAGAGTTTCGGAGATATTTACGATTGAAGAACTTGAACTAACAACCGGTTAGTTCTTTAAACTCGTATGCATTATTAATAAACATTTATTTAATACCTTTAAACTAGCAATTCTTGTATATATATGTATACAACTATACATATAATCTGAATGTCGGAAACGGCGATTTTCATGAAATTTTGTATGCAGGGGGTTTCGGGGGCGATGAATCGATCTAGCTAGGTTTAATTTTTAGAAAAGTTATTCATCCAGGTACTGAATTATATACAAAGTACTTTTACCGACCTTTAAAAGATGTTGATCCTTTCTTTTATACCTATGTCTCTCATCTTCTGTTATAGTAATTTACAATTTGGATGATTCAATTATTAGATCTATAGGTAAAGAAAGGCCAAGTCAAAAGTACCCGCAACCAACGAGCATGTATGAAAAGACTCATGAATATAGGAGAAGCAAAAGATGTGGTTCAGGATCGTAGCAGGTGGAGAGATGTGGTCTCTGCCTACCCCTATGAGAAAGAGGCGTGACTATATGTATGTATATTCACACCCAAATATTTTCTAACATTTAAAGTATACCTAATACATCGATCGTTACATAGTACATTAAATTATAATATAGTAGTTATATCATTATGAATGTGATTCCATCACAGATATACCGGTATTATACGTAAAATTATATACCTATACCTAGTATAAACATAATTCTCTTGTGACCGATGACGTACGAGGTCAATGTGGGTCCAAAGCTCGAAACCTATTATACGTACGTACAAGTACTTATAAATCGTATATAGGTTATAGGTACGTAGGTAAATGCTTAGAAGTATCTATTCTCTTTATATACAATTTTATATACTTATATTTATTTAAAGCGATGTAAATTGAATGAAGAAAATATGTAAATTGAATGAAATTATGGTAATGAATGTATGAAATATACATTTTTATATGATAACTAGCTGCTGCCAGCGGCTTTTGCCGCGTTGAGAAAAATAAATAATTAAACGCAAGTAAAGCTTAAAAAAACCGACTTTACCGTTTTATCTTCGGAATTTTGATCAGGTTAGATGTACTAAACACGCATTATAGGCGATATTTCAAGAACTACTGATCAGAGCTTGATCAAATTTAAATGGTTCCAATAGTAAAGCAACATCTCTTAAACAAAATCTGTTTACGTGGAAAGAAGTTATAAGGTAACACACATTTAAATATATATACATAAATCTATTAAACTTCAAAGGTGGTCATATAAATTTTATCGAAATCGGTCTAGCTAAAACCTATAAGCTCGATGTCTTGCAGGTAACTTAGTTCTTTGCTGTACATAGTTTTAGTTTAGTTTTCGGAAATATAGGCAATTGGCCCGTAGATTTAGAAGGAGGAAATAAAAAATTATTATTATAATTACAATAAAAATACCAACCTAAGTAATTAAAATAAAAACCCTAACTCGTTATGAGTAACAACCACAAACATTTATGCTGTCGTGGAATTATTAACCTAACCACAAAAAAAAACCTCTATTACATTACGTAATTATTTAATATTTATTTTTTTTATTTTCATTATTATAATATTATGTTAAATAATTAAGATCTTAAAATGTAGTAAATAATACCAAAACTGAAATGTAAGCGGTGATGTCCGTCGAGCTTGCCAGGTTCTTCTCGAGATGGCTGTAATTTTGCGAATCTGGCATTAACTTTCATGAGTGCCTCTTTGGGGCCCATGTGAATAAACGATTTTGATTTTGTTAGACCCATGTTCTAACATAATATGGATCGAAAAGCTCTTATAGTGCGGTGACAATAATACTGTTTCTTTACGTTTATTTTAGTGATGCGTGAGAAAACTCAATTCGTGCAAGTTCCGTTTCCACGGAGCGAGTAAAATTTTATAGACTCTGACTTTTCAGTCTCAGTCACGCATAGTAACTTAAAAACATAAACATAAACGCTTTCACACTCACAGCCCCAAACTAAGTTCGACGACTTGTGTCATGGGTGCCGGAAACACACACCGATAGGTAGAAACTATTTAATTTGTGCCGGTGCCACAAATTAAATAGTTTCTACTTATATTGAAGTATTTACACTTAGGTGACATAACGGGAAAAAACATTATATACATATATCACGTAATTATGATAAAATAATGTACTCATTACTTACTAGGTAATTAATTGAGGCGGTTTTCCCGTGGCAAGACCAATGTAATATGAGTCACATGGGTTAACATGACATGATTCATTTTTATAGTTACCTATTTTCGGGCATGACAATAGGTAGCCAAATGAGGGTGCGTACACATTGAAAAGGGTTGAAAAATAGGGCGAGTGTCTTTACACTAGCTTTTTTTTAGCAACTAACATTGGCTATCTACGTCAGCACTAGTCCTTAGTTTATGTTTTAGGATACCATGATTCCTCGATTTGAGTGGACGTCATCAACACAATGTGTAGCTATCTCCAATGTACGACGTCGGCTGCTTCACCGCTTGGTGTTCACCAAGTGCTTGGTGTTCACCACTTGCTACCAGTAACTGACCTTGACCTGAGTTACTCGATATGACTCTAACTTCAAAGCTCAATTTTGGTACTTTCATCGAGTCAAAGCCCAACTAGCTACAAAAAACCTGGGAATTCTTGCAAAGGTGAGACGATACTTCACACCGGGACAGTTGCTCAATTTGTATCAAGCACAAGTCCGATCATGTATGGAGTACTGATCTCATCTTTGGGACGGTTCAGCTAAGTACCAGCTTGAGGCTCTTGACATCATTGAGCGTAGAGCCAAGAGACTCATTGGTAGCGAGCAGCTGACTAATTCAAAGCTTCAGAGCTTGGGTCATCGCCGCATGGTAGCCAGTCTCTAGGTTTTTTATCGGATACATTTTGGAGAGTGTGTTAAGGAAACTGCACGATCTAGTTCCCCCATTCCCTGTTCTATCATCGGTCAAGCAGACAAACTGCTAAGCGACACCGCTATATGGTGGACATTCCACAAATGCGCACTAAGCGTTTTGCCTCCACATTCATTGTGCGAACCGCAAAGGAATGGAACTCCTTACCTGAGTCGGTGTTTACTGATAAGTACAATATGGGAGTCTTTAAGTCGCGAGTGAATAGGTATCTTCTAGGCAAGCTAGCTCAATCGTCGACCACATCGTCGCTTACCATTAGGTGAGATGCTTGCGTTTAATTTTGCCAGCTGTAGTGCGCAAACACTACTTACTGTATTTCGGTGTAAAGGGCAGTATGTCCAGTGAAATGACAGGGTCTGCTCGCCTTTCCTCGTTCTTTTTTCGTCTTATTTTTCTAGTCTTAGCGGCGACTCAGATATACGGAATAAGTATCAGGTGAGATAGTAGTCAAATGCTTGCCTATTTAGCATTAAAAAGAGCAAGCCGCGCCATTTAGACTAGCGTGAAGTGCGACTATTGGATTCATCTCTGTCTTGCTTCTGTCTGTTTGGCTTAAACAAATGTCCGTATAATTGCTCGTGAAACCAAGAAAATTCCCATGCAGGAAAGGCGGGAACACATTGAGACACGTCCTTACAATACGTTCTATTTTACCTTTGTAGAATGAAGGTCGCAATGTCGGCCTTCTGTTGACATAGTTCGTGTCGACGAAGTAGGGCCCGAGAGACATAAACTTAATGTTATTATTGTGTTAAAGTTTGCAGACGTTTATCGTATCTTTATTTGGAAATTAAACATTGACAAATGTATGAATGATCGAGATAAAGCTATTCAAAATCTTCACTGATAGATTCAAAATCTTTCATTCATATGGGCCCCAAAGAGGCACTCATGAAAGTTAAAGTAAAATTACAGCCATCTCGAGATGAACCTGGCAAGAAACTCGGCGGCGCATTTTTTTACTGAATGGTGTAGGATGTTACTTTTTTTTGTTACTGATACGATACTCCAAAGATTTAAAAGCGTAAGCTTCTTTGCATTCATCTGCGCTGGACTGAGATGTAGTGTCTTTTTTAATGCTGCATTTGACAACTATCTCACCTGATAGAAAGTCATCATGCGGCCAAAGATGGAACATACTTGCCTAGAAGGACCTATGCACTCTAGACTTGAACACACCCAGATTGTACCGTTCGGGGAACAAAGACGCAGGCAATAAGTTCCACTCCTTCGATATATCTCCTTTGGATGTTAGAGGGTCTGATAGATACTTTATTTTGTGCAGAAGTAACATGACGCTATATTTCCGAGATTCCTTAACAATACGATTCCTATATGAAAATTAAAACTGTCGTGTGTATTACACGTTGACTCATCCTGAAGGTCAACCAATTTGTCCAAAACTAGTCGACTACAAAGTAAGTTGAATTTTTTTTTCATGTTTTAAGCCGCATACAGCATCAACTATATTTCTAAATGCACGTGAATAACTCATGAATGATCCATATGTCTAATTTCCATTATCAATTGGTTCGATTACAAACACAGCTTCGATAACTGCGTATCGATTAGCACGTATTCGTTAGTAACTGATACCATAGTAGAAATATGTCTGATACTGGAATTTAATTAGTAATGCTAATGATTGTAAACAGTATACGTCCTGTTTTGAAAATGTTATTAGCATAAATTTAATGAGCTCGATATTATTATTGCTCCACTTGATTGTATGATAGCTCACATCGTCTATCACACTAATATTATACAGGCGAAAGTTTGTGAGTGTGTTGTATGTCTGTTACTTCTGCACGCCGAATAAAATGGACCAATTTTGATGAAATATGGTGTGCAGGTGATTTTTGGGGGCTGAGTCACCCACGTCCGTAGGAGGATACCCCTTAAGTCTCGACTGGTGGTTGGTGCTAATCAGGTGACATTTGAGAGGTGGTAGAGCATTTTGTGAGTTGCTCGCCTCTCCCTAAGGGATTTTGGTGTTCCAGGATCTTGATGTCATTCCAGCAACTCTTCGAACTTAGTGAAAGGCTGTGACCTGCAGCTGGACCATGGGAATTCCGGGTAAAAAGTAACGTATGTGTTAATCCAAGTGTGTTAGTGTAGTGTTTGACCACTATCTCACCTGATGGTAAGTGACGATGTGATCGATGCTGGTAAACACACTAGACCTGGAATACGCAGGCTCTCAAGGATAACTGCCGGAACACCGTATTTGGCTTGGCGGCAGACTTTCAACTTGATGGTGGTAAGCTACTTTGGTAGCAAGCCAGGCGAGCAACTCACAAAATGCTCTACCACCTCTCAAATGTCACCTGATTAGCACCACCCGGGGACCACGTGTAGGGAGTCAGACTTAAGGGGTATCCTCCTACGGACGTGGGTGACTCAGCCCCCAAGTTTGGTAGATGTTGCTTTCTAATTGGTCCTATTTAAATTTGATTTAGATCTGACTAGTAGTTTTTGAGTTATCCTCAATAATGCGTATTCTGTGGACTACATTGATGATGTTCTCATAAACCCGACTTCATATGTTCCCTCATAACTTCTTTCTCTGTGCGCCGATTTTGATGATTATCTTTTTATTTGAAAGCTGTGCTTTCCATGGGGTCCCATTTAAATTTGATCAAGATCTGATCACTAGTTTTTGAGTTATTGTCAATAATGCGTGTTTAAAACTTTGAATCGGATCAAGGTTCCGAAGATAAAGCGGTGAAGTCGGTTTTTTTAAGCTTTGCTTGCGTTTAATTATATATAATCTTTATGGCTATATGATAGCTATCTGCTGACGCCTTTTCCTATCATGACTTGTTGTTTTTATCATATAAAGTTCGTCCTCCAAAACCCAAGCCAACCATTATTATGCAGCGTAACTTTAGTGGCATGAATATGGAACGCTTCATTGAAGATGCTACAAACATTGATTGGTCGCCAGTAGCGGATGCTAAATCTGTTGATGATCAAGTGGCTACTTTTAACACCATTATTACTCAATTATATGACATTCATGCTCCATTACGTCGCATTAAAATCAAACATCTTCCTGCACCTTGGCTCTGTGATGACATCAAGACACTTATGCACAAAAAATCTGTTGCTAAATCAAAATATAAACTTCGTCCGACTGATGTAAATAAAGATAAGTATGCCGTGGTTCGAAATCGATGCAATCGGGTGTGTAGAGATGCTTTGCGTCGCCACATACATAAGTCTGTTGAGAATGAAGATCAAGCTAAGGTTTGGAATTTCCTTCGGTCGCTTGGAGTAGGCAAATCTCGCCAAAATTCTATACCCAAAGACTTAGACATAAATTCCCTAAATATTCATTTTTCTTCCCCATCTCATATAAAAGACTCTGACAAAATTTCAACTCTAAAATTTCTCTCTTCTAATACATCTCCTGACCATCCTCCCTTTTTCTTTAGTGATTTCACCGCTTGTGATATTAGGAAAACTATACTGTCTATCAGTTCTAATGCAGTGGGGATTGACGGCATCAGTCGAAACATGCTTATTCCGATTCTGGATATCATCCTTCCTGTCCTTAGCCAAATCTTCAACTACTCCATAGCGAATGGCACTTTTCCTTCGTCATGGAAAGAAGCCCAAATTATTCCTCTTCCCAAGAATCTAAATCCCAAATCCTTTTCCGAATACCGTCCCATATCTATTCTGCCCTTCCTTTCCAAAGTTTTAGAACGACTTGTTCATAAACAAATAAACTCCTTTCTCATCTCTAACCATCTCCTTAATCCATTTCAGTCTGGGTTTCGCCCTGGTCACAGTACAGTGACTGCCCTAGTGAAGATTACTGATGATATTCGTTTCGGAATGGAAAGTGGTCAGCTTACAGTCCTAACTTTGTTGGATTTTAGTAACGCTTTCAACACCGTTGATTTAGATATCCTTCTTGCATTGCTCGGTTCAATTAACATATCACAAGCGGTGATTGACTGGTTTCGTAGTTATCTTTTCGGTCGCCGTCAGCGGGTTCGCTTAGATGAGTCCTACTCTTTGTGGTGTGACACATCTGCCGGTGTACCCCAAGGTGGCGTACTATCTCCTCTTCTTTTTGCCATTTTCATCAATTCCATTTCTCTAAATCTCACATCTTCCTACCACCTGTATGCAGACGATCTTCAGATCTATGCCCAATCAAGCCTCGATAACATTGCTGGAGCTGTGGACTGTATAAATTCTGATCTGCATAAAATTCACACTTGGAGTGAAGCATATGGCCTAAAAGTCAATCCGCTGAAAACACAAGTGTTAATTGTAGGCAGCTCTCGCACTATTTCTAAAATTGACTGGAACTCACTACCTCCAGTAATATTCAATGGAACAAAAATCCCGTACAGTGCAACTGTGAAGAATTTGGGGGTTATTTTTGACCGATGCTTTACTTGGGGCCCTCAGCTAGAAGCAGTCAGTCGAAAAATGTATGCATCTGCTGGCTCTTTGAGAAGACTACGGAACTTTCTTCCTACGGCTACTAAAGTTACACTTGCACAATCTCTTCTTCTTCCTATTCTTGACTATGCTGATGCCTGTTATTTAGATCTTACGGAGGACCAGCTTAACAAACTTGAGCGACTTCAAAATTTCTCTATTAGGTTCATATTTGGCTTGCGCAAATATGACCATATTTCTGAATTTCGGTCTAAGCTCAAGTGGCTTCCCATTCGCGCTCGCCGGAATACTCACATTCTTTCTCTCCTTTACAATATCCTCTTTAACCCTTCCTCTCCTCGTTACCTTCAGGACCGTTTTAAGTTTTTTGACCTTTCTAACTCGTTAGGGTTGAGGTCGTCGGAGAACCTCAAGCTCAAAATGCCACAACACACCAGCTCGTTTTATGACAGCTCATTCACTGTTGAAGCCGTTCGACTTTGGAATGCCCTTCCTATAGAAATAAAGCGAGCTCAGTCGCTGCCCATCTTTAAAGAACGCGTCAAAGCTCACTATCTCGCAGTTAAATAATTTAATTATGTTGTAATTTGTCATAATAATATGTTTAAAATCCATTCTTTATTCATTTCATTGGTATTAATATTTATGTATTTATATTATGTAGTATGTATGTAGTATGTGTGTATGTATGAAGTATGTGTTTATGTATGTATTATATTTATATAAGATCATTATTGAGGTATATATAATTTTATTATTTGTCAATTATCATTACTTATTATTAAGTATAATATAATTTATTATTCTTAGATTCATGCACTCTTTAAAATGTTGTTTTCTTAAACACCGACGTCCAACTCTATTGCGTTATTCCGCTCCATCCAAAGGTTGTCTGGAAGAGATCGCTTTTAGCGATAAGACCGCCTATTGTTACACTTTTTTTTGTAAATAATTATTTAGCTTTGTTTCTTGTTTTATTTAAGGTGTTCAATAAAGAGTTTATCTATCTATCTATAACACATAATAATATTACCTTTTTAATAAGGTAAAATGATAACAGTTTAATGTAAAAAAAATGTGAACCTACCATGTAATACCCTTCTCTTTACCTTCGTTTTGATACCCTACTAGATATGTTTGGTATTTTTTTTTAATAACGTATTTGTATTTAAGCTTTGCTTGCGTTTAATTATTAAGTGAATATATATGAACTAGCTGCGCCCCGCGGCTTTGCCCGCGTAAGTCCCGGACCAGCCAGAATTCGGGGTTAAAAAGTAGCCTATGTCCTTTCTCAGGCTCTACACTATCTGTGTACCAAATTTCGTTTAAATCGGTTCAGTAGTTTTAGCGTGAAAGCGTAACAGACAGACAGACAGAGTTACTTTCGCATTTATAATATTAGTAAGGATTATTTTAATATGTGTAACATGAATTTGCGTAAACTATATATTATTATGAGATTTGTAAATCTTAACTGGTTTACCTTAAGTAACAAGTTCCTTAAGATTTACACATAAAAACGTAACTTGTTTAACTCATATTAGAAAAACTATAGCACACATGTTTCCGGTGGTATTCGTGTATATTGAGTAGTTTTATAGAGGTATTCCTTTTTATGCTTGATAGGCAAGCATTTGACCAAATGCTTGCCTATCCACTTTATATACAAGTTTAGATAAAATAGTTTACCTTGAGTAACAAGTTCCTTAAGATTTACACATAAAAACGTAACTTGTTTAACTCATATTAGAAAAACTATAGCACACATGTTTCCGGTGGTATTCGTGTATATTGAGTAGTTTTATAGAGGTATTCCTTTTTATGCTTGATAGGCAAGCATTTGACCAAATGCTTGCCTATCCACTTTATATACAAGTTTAGATAAAATACAAAATAATAATTTTGTATTTTTTCTTAAGGGCAGTATGTCCAGTGAAATGACAGGGTCTGCTCGCCTTTCCTTGTTCTTTATTTGTCTTATTTTCTAGTCTTAGCGACGATGGAAATCGAGCCCTAATGGAAAGCGATGATGCGGCTGAAGATGTAGCATGCTTGTCTAGAAGGTACCTATTCACTCTTGCCTTGAAGACTCCGTTAATCAGAAGAACCTATATTAATCTGACATTAGACTTTGCCAACTCTACAGCCTGCATTAAAAAAAATCACGATTTTATCATCTAAATCCTAAAATAACGTTTTTGCTGACTAGTGATTTGTAGAATGTTAAAATAATAATAATAAACTCTTTCACACTCACAGCACCATACTAAGTTCAATGACTTGTGTCGTAAGAACACATTCACATCACACAATTACAAACAGAACCAGAATCACTAATCTCTTGGAGAGAAAACGTGTTCCAGCCGGGAGTCGAACACCTGTTTAGAAGGCGAACTCGCATCCAACTAACTAACCAACGGGCAGTTCAAATGGCTGGTAATAGAACTACGGAGGAATGGAGTCGGGGAGAACGAAACAAACAAAACAACAACAAACGCTTTCACACTCGCAGCCCCACACTAAGTTCAAAGACTTGTATCGTGCGTGCCGGAAACATTAACATCACACACACATTACACCCAGAACCAGAAGCACAAATATCCCGTGGGAAGGAATTTGTGCTCCTGCCGGTAATCGAACCCAGGACCCACGGCGCAGAGGGCGGACACCTTTCCACTGCGCCAACAGGGTCGTCACGAAGAACGAGTCTCTAATTCTGCGTTTTGTCACAATATAAACGACCTTATTTCCTTATAATAATGTAGTGTGTCTATTCTTAGCCTTAGCATTATGGTTTCCCCATCTTAATAAAATATTGTTATGTTTTTTCACAACAGTGCATTTTCAACGAAGCGAGAGAAGTTTTAACCAACTTCAAAAAAAGGAGGGGGTATCTCATAACTTTTTTCGTTGTGAGCCGATATAAATGATATTTTTTTTATTTGAAAGTTAGTGCTGTTCATGTGGTCCCATTCAAATTCGATCAAGATCATCTAGTAGTTTTTGAGTTATCCTCAATAATGCGTATTCTGTGGACTACATTGACGATGTTCTCGTTTTTAACCGACTTCAAAAGTTACGTCATAACTTATTTCGTTGTGAATCGATTTTGATGATTATAATTTTATTTGAAAGCTGGTGCTTTTCATGTAGTCCTATTGAAATTTGATCAAGATCTGATCTCTAGTTGAGTTATAGTCAATAATGCGTGTTTAATACATTAAATCTGATCAAGGTTCCGAAGATAAAGCGGTGAAGTCGGTTTTTTTAAGCTTTGCTTGCGTTTAATTATTGTTATTCTTCAGTTTCTTTCTTTTTTTGTTTATGTACATCTATATAATAACTAGTCGTTCGCGCCGAACTAAGAGCACGCGGCTACATTTTGACAAAGAGAAAAACTTTTAAGGATAATTGCTTATAACTTTGTTTTCTTTAATATAATTGTTTGATTTCTGTATTTGTTGTTTATCACAGGATATAACGGATATAATACGAAAGATTTAAATGTGAATGCGTTTTTAAGATCGACCTCGGACAAAATAGGTTTAAAAATAGTGACTTTGGTGACCTACCAAATTGTTATTTTACAACATAGTTTTTTAAACCGGTTTTGTACTGTACTTGCAGAAAATTTTAAATTTAGATTGTATACTCTCAGCGATAACCATTCAAGGGTAGAATAAAAAAATAAAAGATATTATGCCTCCCGCTTACGTGTATGGGTGGTTATCATTTTAATTTAAAAATGTTTAATTGCCATTTCTAGATTTAGGCCATAGCTTAACATTTTCTCTGATAATTTTAAGGTATTCCCTTGTATGGTTTATACGCTAGATAGCCTCTGATAGACTGACGGACGGAAGGGCATAGTACTGAACTACGCAACGATATTTCGCTTCGCTCGATCAGAAAAATAAGATCGGGTTTGAATAAACCACAAATAGTTATTAATAAATAACCAGTGATTAGTGCCTTATCTATAGAAACAAGTTATGCGGTTTCCGGGAGTTATTATCATTAATGTATACCTACTATAATAATATATGTTGCAAATTAGCTATTTTATATAAATAATATTTGCATTAAAATGATATATGTTAATTATTATATAGTATATATGTTTATATTTTTTTGTGGTTGACTGCCAGTTGTCTTGCGTCAGTGTTTAGTAATTAGCAAATATATGTATTGGTTATTAAATCATTGTTCATTGTAATGATACCTAGTGACCAATTATTTACGTAAATATAATAGAATACAATAAAACTACTATTTACAAAATAATTCACCATACAGCCAAGATGAAACTATTTTATGTAAAAGTAGCAGTGCCCCGCAGCTTCGTCCGCGTTAATTAAGTTAAAAATTATTGTCTATGTGTTATTTAGGATTTTAAGCTATCTACATTCTAAATTTCATCAAACATTCACACACACAAATTATTATTTATTATATTCGTAGGATTACTAACGAAATACTTTTATAAAGATAACATGCTTTTTTTACGCTTTCACACTCGCATCCCCACACTAAGTTCGATGAATTGTGTCATGATAGCCAAAAACATTCAAATCACACACACAATCACAGCCAGAACCAGAAACGCAAATTTTCCTTAGGGAGAAAACTTGTGTTCCTGCCGCGAATCAAACCCGATATCCCCGCTTAGAAGTCGAACACCCACCGAACTAAGCCAACGGGCACTTCAGTTTATTATGTATAATTAAACGCAAGCGAAGCTTAAAAAAACCGACTTCACCACTTTATCTTTGGAACATTGTAATTTAATGTATTTAACACGCATTATTGACTATAACTCAAAAATCAATGGGACCGCATGGAAAGCACCAGCTATCAAATAAAACAATAATCATGAAAATCGGCTCACAACGAAAGAAGTTATGAGGTAACTTTTGAAGTCGGGTAAACGAGAACATCGTCAAAGTAGTCCAGAAAATAGGCATTATTGACGATATTTCAAGAACTACTGATCAGATATTGATCAAATTTAAATGAGACCAATTAGAAAGCTACATCTTTCTCTTTTAAAATTTTGAAATTGGCTCACGTGGAAAGAAGTTATGAGGTAACACACATAAAAAAAAATACAGTCGACTTGAGTACCTCCTCCTTTTTTGGGAAGTCAGTAAAAATATAAACGTTTTGAAAGTTAAGTAAACAAACAAACAAACAAACGCATTCACACACAGTCCCACACTAAGTTCAAAGACTTGTATCGTGGGTGCCGGAAACATTCACATCACACACATATTACACCCAGAACCAGAAACACAAATATCCCTTGGGAAGGAATGTGTGCTCCTGCCGGGAATCGAACCCAAGACCCACGGCGCAGAGGGCGGACACCTGTCCACTGCGCCAACTGGGTCGACAACTGGTTTTGAACGTTAACTAAGCATTTCTACAAAGTCGTAGGTAAAGTACTAGTAAGTAAAGTAGGTAGGTACACTAATAATTGCTGGCCGAGCTAGGTCATAACTGTGTCACAACCACCAATTATTATGTCTCTAATTAAATATCAAATAATAACACGTGAATTTAAATACAGCCTATGAATCCTTTAAGTCACGTGGACTCCAAAGAGGCACTCTGTACATGACTCTGAACTTTGACACTGCTATAAGTATTTCTTAATAGTCAACCACACATCATATTAACAGCTCTACAGCATTCATAAAAAAAAATGTTTTCATTATGTTCATGAGAGTTTCTTTTATAGACTGTCGATTCTTTGAATACCTAAATTCCAGGGCTATGTCATCTTTACTTCCTTACTAATATTATAAATGCGAAAGTAACTCTGTCTGTCTGTCTGTTACGCTTTCACGCTAAAACTACTGAACCGATTTAAACGAAATTTGGTACACAGATAGTCTAGAGCCTGAGAAAGGACATAGGCTACTTTTTAACCCGGAATTCTGGCTCGTCCGGGACTTACGCGGGCAAAGCCGCGGGGCGCAGCTAGTACTTCATAGTTCTGATACCATCATAGTCAACCAACACCGCGTTATATTATAAAAAGTATATATACTATAAATATATATCATATCTACAGTTCGCTCTAAGAAATTCGCTTCTAGCCTTCTACGTTTATCATCCGTACAACGAGCTGCGTGTTTGTTCCTCGAACGGTACAATCTGGGTGCCTGCAAGTCTAGACAATTAAGATACCTATTCAGGTATCTTCTAGGCAAGCATGTTACATCTTCGGCCGCATCTTCACTTTCCATCAGGTAAGATATTGGACAAATGCTTGCCTATCTATATATATAAAAATCAATGCCACTTTTCGTTGTTATTTTATAACTCAAGAACGGGCTCACCTATCCAAGCCAAATGTTTAGGCTTTGTTCGGACAATTTAGTAGATAGTTTATGTAAAGTTTGCACAAAATCGGTCGAGCGGTTCTTCATTTATCACACCCGGGCGAAGCCGGGGCGGATCGCTAATCTAGCATAAAAAAAAGAGAATTGACCTCTCTGGCACTGTCCCCTATATCTTGATTATTTTTTTATGGGACCAGCTAAACATTTTAACCCTTAAACTACAAAATATCATAAAGGTCGGTTCTGAATGAATATAAAAAAAATAATAACAAACGCATTCACACTCACAGCCCCACACTAAGTTCAAAGACTTGTATCGTGGGTGCCGGAAACATTCACATCACACACACATTACACCCAGAACCAGAAGCACAAATATCCCTTGGGAAGGAATTTGTGCTGCTGCCGGGAATCGAACCCAGGACCCACGGCGCAGAGGGCGGAGACCTGTCAACTGCGCCAACTGGGTCGTCAAAAAAAAAAACATTAACTTGAATTGCGAAACGCGTCTTTGAAGGACGGTTAAAAAGGTTACCGACACTGTGTACCCATATCATATCAACAACGGACCGCAACTTGATAAGATACCACCAGCGCAGAGAACTTTGAACCCTTGTAGCATAGTTATTATTGTACCGAAATTGGTTCACAGAGGAGTTATCAAGGAGACGTGGTTATGGCTTGGCGCTTGGGTCAAATTTTATCACCTACGAACATTTCAATCATATGTCCTATTTGAGAAGTTATTGGGTGAGCCGAAGCGACCTGTCATTGAATATGTTTTACTACTGACGTTGTATTTTATTATGTTTGATTACGGTAATAAAGTTTTTATTAGACTGACCTCAACTTGTTCGTTATATTGTACAAGTTTGCTGCGTCAAGTAATTTTTAAGCCATCCAATAACTCACAACAGTATATAAAATACTAGCTGCGCCCCGCGGTTTCACCCGCGTTGATAATGATGAAAAGTGATGATGATGATGATGATGAAAAATAGATGTTGGCCGATTCTCATAGATGCCGGATAAGCACAAAAAATTTCATCAAAATCGGTCAAGCCGTTTCGGAGGAGTATGGCAACGAAAACTGTGACACGAGAATTTTATATATTAGACTAGCTGCGCCCCGCGGTTTCACCCGCGTTGATAATGATGAAAAGTGATGATGATGAAAAATCGATGTTGGCCGATTCTCATAGATACCGGATAAACACAAAAAAATTCATCAAAATCGGTCAAGCCGTTTCGGAGGAGTATAGCAACGAAAACTGTGACACGAGAATTTTATATATTAGAATATCATTATTTTTTCAAATCTTACACCGTTCTAAACTTTGTTATATTAAAACACTGACGTCAAACTTTGTTGCGTAATTCCTCTCCATCGAAAGGAAGTCTGGAAGAGATCGCTTTTAGCGATAACAAACAAACAACAACAAACGCATTCACACTTACAGCCCCACACTAAGTTCAAAGACTTGTATCAAATCAAATCAAATCAAAATCGTTTATTCACATGGGCCCCAAAGAGGCACTCATGAAAGTTAATGAATCTATTGCCAGATTCGGAAAATTACAGCCATCTCGAGAAGAACCTATCGTGGGTGGCGGAAACATTCACATCACACACACATTACACCTAGAACCAGAAAGCACAAATATCCCTTGGGAAGGAATTTGATTACTACTATCTACGGGCCAATTGCCTATATTTCCTAAAACTAAATACAGCAAAGACCTAAGTTACCTACAAGACATCGAGCTTATAGGTAACTCAAGTGCTCAAGCTCACTACCAGTGGGTAGCGTTCCCATCATATTATGTTGAATTTCATATATTATGTGTACATATTTGAATTTCAATTAGTCAACACTATTGATCTTCAGCCTGATATAATATACAAGCCGGGCCCCGCGGCTTCGCCCGCCTTTATCAAGTTCAAAAGTAGCCTATGTGTTAATCCTAGGTTTAAGTTATGTATATTCCAAATTTTAGCCAAATCCGTTCAGCTGTTATGGCGTGAAGAGAAAACAAACATTTACACACAAACTTTCGGATTTATAATATTAGTATACAAGCCGTGCCCCGCGGCTTCGCCCGCTATTATCAAGTTAAAAAGTAGCCTATGTGTTAATCCTAGGTATAAGCTATGTTCATTCCAAATTTCATCCAAATCCGTTCAGCCGCTAAAGCGTGAAGAAGGAACAAACATACTTACACACTTACACACAAACTTTCGGATTTATAATATTAGATTGTTAATTCATAATAAACAAGTATAATTATTTATAGATTGTTATCTATCTTAGTTTAGTTCTTTCAGATTCTAGAATCTAAACATACATGAAAAACTTAAAAAGCATGTGCCCCTTAAGTGTTTCGCACTAATACTAATAAAAAACAAGGATTTTAAGCTTAAAATGGTTCACTCGCAGAACGTCCCATTCGCATTCGGTCACGCAGTCGCAAAACGTCCCATTCGCAGAATGTCGCTAGCTGCGAGCACGCCAGGCGTGCTCTCGAATTTTCATGGATAAATAAAAAAATTGGGTATATTTTATAAAGGAAAGCGCTGTTATCACAATTAATCTTTTATGGCATAAATAAATAATCATTAGTGTATCTTTATCAGCATTTTACGATAATATTGTAACAATACATAAGTACAGTAGGTACCTATACCTAGTGACACAATTTATTTAAAAAAATGTAGGTACAATGTCAGGAGTCTGTGTTACCAGTCTACATGAGATAAGAAAAACCAAAGAAAACTAATATTTTTTGTTGTTTGTGACTTTTACCCGAATATTGTATTTTCAGTGCATTGCGTGTTCAAATTTCGGCTCTAGCGACAACTTTACCCAACTTCCAAAAAGGAGGACTTAAAGATGCTGTACTAAATGTAGCGATGCTGCTGAGCCGCCAAGAACTTGTCGTTTTCATTATTTCGACCATACAACAATAATTATAATCGAGTTGATGATCGAATGATTATAATCGATTATCTTCCGAAGTCTTTTGAAACACTAGGTAATCTTATTAATTATCAAGAAAAGCTAAAAATATATTCAAATAATGTTTATAGATAAATCTAGTTAAGTTGATAAAGGAAAACCATTTTTATTGTATTTATTTACTAGCATTTACCCGCGCGGCTTGAATTTTTTTTTATCTGTCGTAATGTTTTAAAATAAAAAAGTATCCTATGTTTTCTATTACCTCCAAGAATATGTGTACAAAGTTTCATGATGATCGGTTAAGTAGTTTTCGCGTGAAAGCGTAACAAACAAACTTACATTCACAATATTTTTAATATTAGTAGGGATGGTAAATATAAACATAAACATAAACGCTTTCACATTCACAGCTACACACTAAGTTCGATGACTTGTGTCGTGGGTGTCGGGAAACATTCACATCACACACACAATCACAACCAGAACCAGAAACACAAATTTTCCTAGGGAAGAAAACTTGTGTTCCCGTCGGGAATCGAACCCGATACCCCTGCTTAGAAGGCGAACACACACCCAACTAAGCTAACGAGCAGTTCATATAATTATATGTATATTTCATAATTCAAACGTAAGCATAGCTTAAAAAATCGAACTCACCGCTTATATTTTGGATTTGGCTTGGTCGATTTCGATAAAAATTATATGGGACCACCTCTGAAGTATAATCTACCAAACAATGAATTTTAAGAATCGGTCCACAAATGGGGGAGAAATCGGTGAACATACATAAAAAAAATACATACAGACGAACGTAGAACCTCCTTTTTTGAAGTCGGTTAAAAACTACTTTTTAATACTTTTTCTCATTTAATGCTTGACCGATATAATGCGACGTGTATTTATGTTTATCTCAGTCTAATCAAGGTCAAGTAGATAGCACGTCCGATATTTTGTACGTCTGGCTAACTTGAATTTATGTGTCGTCATAATTCCACTAATTTTGTAGCGGTAGGACTCGCAGAGTCCGCCTAGGGCTAAGTTAAAGCCAAGAATACCCTTATGAGTCATATATATGTATAAGTTTATCTATGTTTATAATACATTATTATTTATACAGCTTTTTGTAGGTATATTATGTAATTATGTAATAGTACCCGGATGACTGAGCTTTGCTCGACTGAAAACACGGATAAAACGACGATATTGTAAATTGGTTAAAAATAACGGCATTCTACTTGATAAAAGGAAATAATTCCAACAGTGACAGTTAAACAAGGAAAATTATTGCTTAGATAATTATTTCCTGATTACAAGGTAATCTAATCGATATTTCATCTTTGTTTCGATTGTGTCAATATAATTTACAATTGTACAATTGTCATTGAAAATTTGTATCCATAACCATTATTGATCAAGTGAAGCGACATCTCTAAGTTGACTTGGTTGGTTCAGCACGTTGTACGTCCTTCCGTCTGTCAGAGGCATCATCATCATCTCGTCATCATTTAAACCATACACGCTAATAACTTAAAATTCGGTTTTTTTGACGTGAGTGAAAAAATGGCGTTGTTGATTTTGTAAAATTTTCCAAAACCTGTTAGTCTTCGAGTGTTAATGTGTAATAATGGTGGATTATTAACCGTTGATACTAAGTGAACGTGCATAAGTGTAGGCAAATCATACAAAGTTGAAAAACGGGATTTTTGCCTTCGCTCCAAAACTCCAATAGAAGTTCTAGTAAAGTTTCCACCACTTTACTAGGGCATGACTTTACTATGACTAGACCTTGACTCTTTTACTTGACCTTGACTTTGACTGTGACTTGTGACTAGGACTTATAATATGAAATATTATATTATCACTTGACACTGGCTAAATGTACAAGAATGCGAAGCCATAACTAAGAAGAAGAAGAAGAAAACTTAAAATTCTCAGAGAATATGTAAAGTAGGGAGCAATAACTCTACAAGTAGAGTACGAATGCGTTTTTTTATCTATGTTGGAAAATAACAATTTGATAGGTCATCAAAGTCACTATATTTAGACCTATTTTGTCCCGAGGTCTATCTCATAAACGGCTACATATTTAAAGCTGAAACTTATGTATAAAATTCATAAGATCATGTAGTTAAACTACATATGCAAAAATAATACAAATATTATTTCGAAAAAAGTTACAAGCAATTAACCTCAATTTTTTTTCTAAATTAGGCCAAATTTGGCATGAGATCTCAGTTAACGACTCGTATATAAAAAATTAAAAAAATCAATGATCTGTTTATAATTAAAAAATAACAGCTTTTTACTAATTGCATGTGAAACCGTGTATTTCAAACTTTATTTGAATTTCTATAGGAATTTGAGTGGAAAACAAAATCACGTTTTTAACTTTGAAAGTTTTTGAAATCAGCCTAAATTTGTGTGAACGTACCTACTAATTATTGACAGTTAATAACCCACTACACACATTATTACACATTAACACTAGAAGAATAACAAGTTTTGGAAAATAATACAAAATCGATAATGCATTTTTTTCCCTTTTGCGACAACAATCTGAATCAGTGAAGCCAAACTCACACAATCCTACCGTCGTCGATACATCTCCTACACACTACGATACTGTACTTTTGATTCGTTGCCACTCTAGAATACAAAAAGTCTTAACACACAATTTTCTACATAGAATTTTAAACCCTATGATTAACTTTATAAGGTATCAATGTAAAATAATTCGTCAAGCCGTATCATTTATATAAAGTATGGCGTTCCAGCGTCATCTAGAGGTAAGCGGTAGAACTAATTTATATCGTAATTGTCAAACGTACATAAATACTAGCAGATTACTTATTTATAATAATACTAGCCTTACACCGCGGGTTTGCCTGCGTTTATCAAGTTAAAATGTAGCCTATATAATCCTAGGTATAAGCTGTGTACATTCCAAATTTCGTCCAAATCCGTTCAGCTCTTACAGCTTAGAGAGAAAACAAACACTCATATTTAGACACAAACTTTCGGATCTGTTAGTTTGATAGTTATAATAAAGATCTGTATTTTCCGTTGTTTCAGAATGCACAACAAGAGTTAGAGAAGTGTGTGACGAGTTTGGCGAACTTTTCATCGCTGCAGGAGGATATTGAAGAGGCAAAGCCGAACGGAAGAGTCGACGAGGTCTTCAAAAAGTATGTAACAAACACTAAGAGACCTGTGGCCAGAATGTGTTATGCCCTATTGCTCTAACCGCTAAGCTACCTAAGCCTCGCTTCATGTGACGAATTTATCCCTTAAGTACTGATTCGTATATTTATTTTTCTTAAGAATAGAATTTTTCTTAAGAATAGAACTAATAATATGATGAAATCGATAAACGTGATTTTCGCTTTCGCTTTACTTGTGCATGACTTAAATGTGACTGAATAATGACTCTCTTACTTGACTTTGACTCATGACTAGGATTGGTTTTATAAAATACCTATTTGGCTAAATGCAAATTATTATTATAATATAATAAACATTTGCATTATAAGACCCAACATTAAGACACTAGCTTAATGCAAATGATTTTAATATAATTATCATTTGCATTATACAATATTAGCAAAGCCAAAATTTAAAGAAAAAATTTAATGTAAAAACTGCAATATTTATACTCCGCGAAATGCACCTCTATACTTTACGGCATACGCTCTACAATAGTATTTGATTACAACGAGGATGTTGTAGTTAAAGTAATAAACGTAGGTTTGTTTCCTATCTCGATGGATTACAATCATTATCTGTTTGTTTTTCTAACGGCGTAGTAGTTCTGCCATGAGGTGGCAGATGGCGCTTTATATGGCAGATTCAAGAATTTTACAGCTCTTTGTCTGAGGCTACAACCTTTTGTCGTAAAACGAGTTTTGGCGCGAAAGTGAAAAAAATGTCGTCGATTTAGCATTATAATCCAAAACTTGTGATTCTTCAAGTGTTAATGTGTAATAATGGTTGATTTTTTATTAACCGTTAATAGCTCTTGAACGTGCCTGACTGTAGAAAAAATAATAAGTTGAAAAACGTGATTTTCGCTTTCGCTCCAAAATTACAATAGAAGTTCTAGTAAAGTTTCCACCACTTTATTAGGATATGACTCGACTATGACGGAACCTCTTTTACTTGATTTGGACTGTAACTGGTGACTTAACTTAAAAAAATATTAATTACTAGCCGTGCCCCGCGGCTTCGCCCGCTATTATCAAGGTAAAAAGTAGCCTGTGTTAATCCTAGGTATAAGCTATGTACATTCCAAATTTCATCCATATCCGTTCAGCCGTTAAAGCGTGAAGAGGGAACAAACATACTTACACACAAACTTTAAGATTTATAATATAAGTAGGATTTCTTATCTCTGACTAAATGGCATGACTATGACTGGACCTATCTTACTTGACTTTGACTGGTTTTATAAAATACCTAACTTAAAAAAAACATTTATTACTTAACACTGGTTAAATGCACATAGCGTGCGTAACCAAAAAACAAAACAATCTGGTTTCAAAACCACTGATGTTATGGTTTCCAGATACTGCGATAAGAAGACTCTCTTCGGGGCCTGCGTGAAGAACTTCACGGAGAACTCGAAGCAATGTCTTTCAGTAGATGAGCAGGGGCACCTCAAGACTGTTTACAACGTATCGAAGCAGCTGGTTGAGTTCATCTGCTTTAAGGACGGCGACAGGATCGCTTGTAAGTAAACATAAACGCTTTCACGCTTACAGCGGTGCAATAGATTCGAAAACTGGTCGCTTTACCGGCGTACGCTCACTAAACAGTTAGACATAGGTGAATAAGAAACAAAACAAACGCATTCACACTCACAGCCCCACACTAAGTTCAAAGACTTGTATCGCGGGTGCCGGAAACATTCACATCACAGACATATTACACCCAGAACCAGAAGCACAAATATCCCTTGGGAAGGAATTTGTGCTCCTGCCGGGAATCGAACCCAGGACCCACGGCGCAGAGGGCGGACACTGGGTCAACTGCGCCAACTGGGTCGTCGTACAATGTATGGCAAAAATATTAGCACGGGAAATTTGTATTTCTGGTTCTGGGTTTAGTGTGAATGTTGTGTGTGTGATGTGAATGTTGACGGACCCACGACACAAGTCGTTGATCTTAGTGTGGGGCTGTGAATGCGAAGGCGTTCATGTGTATGTTTTTTATTAATTTCTACCCGTGAGACGTTGGGCGGGTCATTTTTGAACTTTGAACTGCTCGCTGGCGTGTGTGCGCGTTCCACTTCAAAGCAGCGGGTTTGAATCCCGGTGGTAACACAAATTTTCTCCCCACGGATAATTTATGTTCCTGGTTCTGAGTATGATGTGAATGTGTGTAACTTGGATGTTTACGGCCCCACGACACAAGTCATTGAACTTAGTGTGCGGCTGTCAATGTGATAGTGTTTATGTGTATTATTAACCAGGTGACGCCGAGCGGGTCGTCTATGAACTTTGAACTGCCGATGATATGCGTAGATGGGTGCGCGTTCTTCAAAGCCACGTGTTCGAATCCCGGTGGGAACACAAGATTTTTCCACATGTGAAGTTTGTATTATTGGTTCTGGGTATGATGTGAATGTAGTGTGTGTGGTGTTAATTTTTACGGTCCCACGACACAAGTCACATAGTACACATAGTGTAGGGCTGTAAGTGTGAAAGCATTTTGGTGTATATTTTTTAACTCGGGCGATGCCGGGCGGGTCAGCTAGTGGCTATTACGGGAATTATATTAACCTAGGTATATCTATATTATGTAGTCACTAGAATGCGCTTGTGCAGTTTATCTCTAATTCAACATAAACATAACATAAACGCTTTCACACTCACAGCCCCACACTAAGTTCTGTGACTTGTGTCGTAGGTGCCGGAAACATTCACATCACACACACAAACACAACCAGAACCAGAAACACAAATTTTCATTGGGGAGCAAAGCTTGTGTTCCCGCCGGGAATCGAACCCGATACCCCTGCTTAGAAGGCGAACGCTCACACAATTAAACCAACGGGCAAATTTTAACAAGTTTCAACATGTATTTAATTTACAGTATTCATATCCGAGGGTGGTAAGGAGTGCTTCCAAGACAAGCAAGAAGACATCCAGAACTGCTTCAACAAGACCATGGGCCTTCCTTCTGGGCTCGGTAACTCCGTCGAGAATTTCGACGTCAACGCTCTAACTGACGCTAAACTGTCTTTTGACGTGAGTTTTTTTTTCTATTTTTGCCTATCTCACCTGATGGTATGTGATGATGCTATCGACGATGGAGCATGTTTGCCTAGAAGATACCTGCTCACTCGTGACTTAAAGACTTCCACATTATACTTATCGGGAAACACAGACTCAGGCAAGTAATTCAATTCCTTAGTGTTGCGCATAATGTGGAAGCAAATTGCTTCGTGGGTATTTATGGAATATCAACTGCTGATCTGACTATTCCGAAACTAGTCTAGCAACAATACGAAAAAACAAACGATGAGTGAGATTTAAATCCCGAATACTATATATAATAATAATAATTGAGAACGCACAAAATTTTTTTTTACATTTTTCTTTATGCTATTCAATCAATCAATCAAATTTTTTATTCTCTCTCTTAAGTAAACATCTTTTTGCCGAGTCTAGGACTTAGATATAGAGGGACTGGTGCCTGAAGTAGGTTGATAACAACCTGTATTACAGGTCACTAGGACTCCTTAAAAACACATTGCCAAAGTTTATATAAAGATTCATTGACTGGCCCTGGATTCCGATGTATAAATCTTACGGCTCTCCACTAAAAAGCTTTTTGATATCTTGGACAGCCTAGTTGTACCATTGTGAGTAAAAATAGTCCGTCTGCGTATAATCCGCGCCCGATGAGAATGGGATGGAACCTTGTCAAACTAAATCGAAAATGACAAGTCTCAAGTAGCGTTTGCAAAAAAGTTCTGAATCTTAATAATAAATAGGTTTTTTTTAATGCTAAATAGGCAAGCATTTGACCACTATCTCACCTGATGGAAAGTGATGATGCGGTCGAAGATGTGACATGCTTGCCTAGAAGATACCTATTCACTCTTGATTTGAAGTCTCCCAGATTATACCCCCCAGGGAACAATGACGCAGGCAATGAGTTCCGCTCCGTCGCTGTACGGATGATGAACGTAGAAGCAAACCGCTTCGAGCGAACTGGAGGTATGTCAACCATAAATGGATGACGTTTGACAGTTTGTCTGGTTGTTAGATGGTAAAATGGGCATGGTGGAATTAACTCATGTAATTCCTGCGCACAAACTCCAAAATGCAAACGATAGAATACCGATAGACTTATTATGTCTACGATCTATTATAGGGTTATGAAATACACAAAAATGTTTCATGGTTGTTATCCTTTTAAAAATAATGTTGATTCTATTTCTTGTATTTTTGAGCAAATTCTTCTCCAAAAAGATCTCTTGACAATATGATTCCTGAGTCATTAGATTTGTTATTCATAGTTAACTGTGTCATCATTTTAAATGCGTTAAAACACCGAAAACATAACTTGCATATACGAGTTTCGACGCGAGTTTGCTGACGCTACGGCTGGCCGGCGGACCACGCGCGTCTCAGTTCCAAACGATCGCATCCCATTCTCATCGCGTGCGGATTGTATCCGTTAGATCCTATCGGTATATCCCAAATCTTTCTTTCAGGAAAAGCAATGTGGGCAGATAATTGAGCTGCAGAACTGCCTCGTAGAAGTTCTGGAATCCTGTCCCAGGCCTACTTCAGCGAATATCGTGGAATCGCTGTTCAAGTTCATCAGGAAAGCTACTCCTTGCAGCAAATTCGTGAGTTCACATGTTCTATACTGATACGCTAGCGGTAGTATACTACCTTTTTTTATACTAGATAGGCAAGCATTTGACCGCTATCTCACCTGATGGAAAGTGACGATGCGGCCAAAGATGGAACATGCTTACCTAGAAGGTACCTATTCACTCTAGACTTGAAGACACCCAGATTATACTGTTCAGGGAACAAAGACGCAGGCAATGAGTTACACTCCTTCGCTGTACTGATGATGACGTAGAAGCAAAACGCTTCGAGCAATCTGGAGGTATGTCAACCATAAATGGATGACGTTTGACAGTTTGTCTTGTTTGGTAAAAAGGGTATGGAGGAATTATATCATGTAATTCTTGAGCACACTCTCCAAAATGTAAGCGATAGTATACCGATAGGCTTGCTGCCTTACGGCGGTGACCAAGTCTTTGCAGTTTCTCGCCTGATTGTAAGTTATATTTATCTCTTCAAGATTTTATTTAGTTTCACCTGTCCCGATGTTTGTCATCAAATCTTGCAAATTAAAGATCCACTTCCCGGTTACCGATTGAGCTGTAATGTTGCATACATGTGTAAATCGCGTGACAATGCAATATTATGATGACGTTGCTGATCTGATGATGGAGCTGGAAGGTGGCCAAAAGAACTTCGCAATGAAACGACACGACCTCATCGAGTTTGGGCTCATTTGAATCGTCTTGAAGAGTAGTTTGTCTTTCAATGGTAACCAGGGTCTGATGGTGGAGCTCGAAGGTGGTCATAGGAACTCTGTAATGAGACGACGCAACCCCATCGAGTTTCGGCTCGTTTGATTCGTCTTGACAATCTCTTTTTGGGGGCTCACCGATGTCCGTAGGAGGATACCCCTTTAGTCTGACTCCCTACACGTGGTCCCCGGGTGGTGCTAATCAGGTGACATTTGAGAGGTGGTAGAGCATTTTGTGAGTTGCTCGCCTGGCTTGCTACCAAAGTAGCTTACCACCATCAAGTTGAAAGTCTGCCGCAAAGCCAAATACGGTGTTCCGGCAGTTATCCTTGAGAGCCTGCGTATTCCAGGTCTAGTGTGTTTACCAGCTTCGATCACATCGTCACTTACCATCAGGTGAGATAGTGGTCAAACACAAGCCTGTCACAAAAAAAAAAAAAGTTCTCTGGGTTATATAACTTTTAGTCCTCTTTAATTACAACTTGTAGAAGCTTGAATTTAAAAACATTTTAAAGTATGACTTGTTATTATACTATCTTCTATTAGCTAACTAACTTACTAAATCCAGCAAGTTACTAAGTTACCAAGAAAACAAATTATATTCGCGAAACGATGATTCTACTAATAATATCAATATTACTTTACGAATATAGTTCAATATTTTTTAACCACAGTCACTTACCGGGTGAGATAGTGGTCAAACGCTAACCTATCATAGATAAAAAAATCTAGATAACAAATTGAGAGTGAGATTGGAGAGTGTGCCTAGGAATTACATGATATAATTCTTCCATGCACTTTTTACTATCTAACAACAAGACAAACTGTCAAACGTCGCCCATTTATAGTTGACATACCTCCAGTTCGCTTGAAGCGTTTCGCTTCTAAGTTTATCATCCGTACAGCTAAGGAGTGGAACTCATTGCCTGTGTCTTTGTTCCCTGAACGGTACAATCTGGGTGTCTTCAGTAGAGTGAATAGGTACTTCTAGGCAAGCATGTTCCATCTCAAGCCGCATCGTCACTTTCCATCAGGTGAGATAGCGGTCAGATGCTTGCCTATCCAGTATAAAAAAAAAGATACTACGAGTAACATAAAAAAAACATCTTACTATATATATATATATAGCTAACCAAATTATTAAATCCAGTAGGTTACTAATTTACTAATTTAATTCACGAAAGGATGAAATATTACTAATAATACTAATTTTACTAATCTTACGACAGGATGAAGGAGCTAACCCAAGAAGTCAGACTGTAAGTTTCTATATCATTTATTGTTGTTTTTTCGTGTGCGACGTCACCTGCCGTTTTCAACGGAAGACCAGCGCTGGTTTTTTAAACCAGCATTATGCTGAGTTGAGGACGGTTTGTGGTAAAAATGTAAAAAAAAAAAATATTGTACCCTTTTGTAAATTTAAATTTTTGCCACAAATAAATCTGTCTATTTCTAGTTTTGTGTTTTCCGCTTTTGGGGTTCCTTACGTAAAGGGTCATACGGGGCTCTAATGCTGTCTGTCTGTCTGTCTGTCTGTCTATCAGTCTATCTGTCTGTCAATTTGTCTGTCAGCCTGTTACTCTGTCTGTCTGTCAGTCATCTGTCAGTCGGTCAGTTGTATTTTGCTAAATATCACATACATATATATCAATATCGCAGTCGAAATATGAACGTTGCATATATTTGACACAGTTTTTCGTTTATTTACAGTTGTAATTTATCACACTACATAATTTTTTTTTAATTAAAAAATCATCATCATCATTCATTATATACACTTCACTGTCTGCATTGAGTGTGATTGTGTGTCATGTGTGTGATATGAATGTTTCCGGCACTTCCGATATAAGTCTTCGAGCTAATACTGGGCTGTGAAAGCTTTAATGTTATGTTAAGTATATTATCGTGTTATAAAGGCGTTCGCCTTCTAAGCAGGGGTATCGGGTTCGATTCCCGGCGCGAACACAAGTTTTCACAATTTTCCTTAAGTATCCCTTGGACTGGTATCAGCACAAATATGTGCTTCTGGTTCTGGGTGAGATTGTGTTTGTGATGTAAATGTTTCCGGCTCCCACAATACAGGTCTTTAAACTTAGTGTGGTTCTGTGAGTGTGAAATCGTTATTTTTGTTTAAACATGCCTTTTGTTTTACAGGATGAGCAGAAAAAGAAAAACGCTGCTACCGCTTTCTTCGTAACTTCAGCGACAATAATCACTGCATTATTTACAGCGCTCCTGGTCTAAACATTCCTTTACTATTAAAAAAAAAACGATCTATCCGTTAGTTTTTCAATTTTGCATTTTTATTTCCAGAATATTCTATCTATTCTAAAATCAGAAAATGTTTAGGTACTATTTAACATCTATTCTAGGTGCTAAAGTACTTGTAGAAGTAGTTTTTAAGTTTTTAGGTTTGAAGGTTTTATTAGTCGTACTATTACTATCTTAATTCTAAAAAATTAGGACAAATATAGCCTAGAACCAGCTGATTATTCTATAATCAGAAAATGCTTATACTGGTTTTGTATTTACTGAGAAAATGCTAATACTGCTTTAGTATTTACTGAGAAAATGCTAATACTGCTTTAGTATTTTCTAAGAAAATGCTAATACTGCTTTAGTATTTTCTAAGAAAATGTTAATACTGCTTTAGTATTTTCTAAGAAAATGTTAATACTGCTTTAGTATTTTCTGAGAAAATGCTAATACTGCTTTAGAATCTTCTGAGAAAATGCTAATATGACTTTAGTATTTTTTGAAACAAATGATAATATTACTTTAGTATTTAAAAAAAAAATGTTAATACTACTTTAGTATTTACTGAGAAAATGTTAATACTGCTATCGTATTTTCTAAGAAAATGTTAATACTGCTTTAGTATTTTCTGACAAAATGCTAATACTTCTTTAGTATTGTCTGAGAAAATGCTAATACTGCTTTAGTATTTTCTAAGAAAATGTAAACACAGGTTTAGTATTTTCTGAGATAATGCTAATACTGCTTTAGTATTTACTGAGAAAATGCTAATACTGCTTTAGTATTTACTGAGAAACTGCTAATACTGTTTTAGAATTTTCTGAGAAAATGCTAATATTACTTTAGTATTTTTTGAAAAAAAAAATGCTAATATTACTTAAGTATTTTCTGGAAAAAAAAAAGCTAATACTGCTTTAGTATTTTCTGTGAAAATGCTAATACTGTTTTAGTATTTTCTGAGAAAATGCTAATACTGTTTTAGAATTTTCTGAGAAAATGCTAATATTACTTTTGTATTTTCTGAGAAAATGCTAATAATGCTAAATACTATTTTCAGATTTTAGATTAGAATTTATATTTAAAAAATATATATCTGTTAGAATCCGCAGAATATTTTAAAATCAGTAAATTTTAAAGTACTATTAAAATACATTGTAAGTACTAAATTAGGTCACGGTATATTTAAATTTAGCAAAGCTTAAAAAAACCGACTTCAGCGGTTATATTTTGGTTTCGGCATGATCGATTTCGATAACATTTACATTTACCACCTCTGAAGTATAATTGGTTACTTTATGCTTTGCTCCTACTTATGCTTTGCTGTACTACTTTAGTATTTTCTAATTTTAGATAAGATTTTAGAATTTAGAAAGGAAAAATATCTGTTAGAACCATCTTAATGTTCTACAATATATTCTAAAATCAAAAAATACTAATACTCTATAAAATTATAACCATTTTCTGATTTTAGAATTAAGAAAGGAAGAATATTGCTTAGAACCCACGGCCTAGGGTGAAGTTATATTGACCTGAGGCTTGGATAGCTCAGTGGGTAGAGTAGGGCATGACATCCTATGACCGCGGGTTCCAGTCCCGCTTCACCCGATATGATTCTATTCAGTAACTACAACCCGGTCACAATATCTGTGCACCTGACCTCGTGACGTCATATCGGCGGTCTGGGTACGGTGAGAAAAAAAGTTTTTTCGAGAAATGTGGAGGTAATAAAAAATTACTAACCTTTTCAAATCACAGAGGTGAGGAGGTGAGGGAGAGGTGACAGGGGAAGCGGGAGAGGCGCCGCATTCCAGCGAGGTGCACAGATATTGTGACCGGGTTGTACCTTTCAACTTTGTTATGCAATAATTAGCAAAGGATAGATCGGTTATTTCGAGGCACATTGTTTAATGTAGTCGGTAATTATGGTAGTTTGTCATAGCTTGTGAACTGAAGTTTCAGTGGGAGGAGCGCATTGCAATGCCACACGGGTTTTTATTATTTAGTCACGGGTGGCACTCGTAATGCTTTCCATCTAACAGAACAAAAACAGTGATTTAGACGTGTATATTGTTTGCTTATGTTACATAATTGCATATTTTATAGTTTTTTTTATTTATGATAAATGGTACTTGGTGCACATGTTTTTAAGTTCATTTTTTTTAAAATTTTATTTTATGACCATGGATACGTAGTCCTTCAGTCGATTTTAGTAAAATTATAAATAAGTGTAGCCAACTATTGCCAAAAATGCACTTGCCAATCATTTTTAATCGTAATCTATAAAGATCGGTGCTAAAGAGCATATCGCTTAATTGTAAAAAAAAAACAAGCAAAGCTTAAAAAACCGACTTCACAGCTTTATGTTTGGAACTGCCCGTTGGCTTAGTTGGATGGGCGTACGGTTCGATTCCCGGCGGGAACACAAGTTTTCTCCCCAAGGAACATTTGTGTTTCTGGTTCTGGTTGTGATTATGTGTGTGATGTGAATCCTTACGGCACCCACGACACAAGTCATCGAACTTAGTGTGGATCTGTGAGTGTGAATGCGATTAAAAAAAAAAGAATACCTATGATCAGATTCAATTAATGAAATACGCATTGTTGAGGATAACTCAAAAACTACTGGTCAGATCTTGATCAAATTTAAATGGGATCACATGGGAAGCAACAGCTTTCAAATAAAAATAATCAAAATCAGATCACCCTGAAAGAGGTAATAAAAATATACAGTCGAATTGAGAACCTCCTCCTTTTTTGTGAAGTCGGTTAAAAAAACAGCGTTCGTTAAGTTTTTTTTGTGTATGATTACCTGTCTATAGTTATGGAACTTAATTGGCGTGCTGATGTCAAAAGTAATAAGTAAGCAATTAATAACACTATCATTTACAGTGGCAGGGGTAAGAGTACCATTACTTGAACAAAAATAAATGTCACCTTTTATTTTTAACTAGTCGTGCCCCGCGGCTTCGCTCGCGTTAATTAAGTTAAAAGTAGCCTATGCGTTATCCAGGAACATAAACTATCTACATTCTAGATTTCATCAAAATCTGTTTTTTCGTTACTAAGACATGTGGTAACAAACACACAAACTTTTGTATAATCAAATTATTAAAAAATATAATTTTAATATGCGAGAATTTTAATCAAATAATGTATTGTCATATTATCATACTTAATATTATAAATCCGAAAGTTTGTGTGTAAGTATGTTTGTACTAGTAGAACCCTCTTCACGCTTTAACGGCTTTGGATAAGATTTGGAATATACATAGCTTATACCTAGGATTAAAACATAGGCTACTTTTTAACTTGATAATAGCGGGCGAAACCGTGGGGCACGGCTATTAATATACATTTTGTATATCCACTCAGTGAAAATATACAAGATACTATATGTTTAAAGTCAATAACAAAGTTAAATAATTATCATGATGTAACTGTACCTATTTAGTTGTTTAAAAGCACGACAACCCAATGTATATTAAAGAACAATGGCGAAATTTTAGTTGGCCTATGTTTGATCGTATTTAAATGTGAAATTAATGAAATTCACTCAAATAAATTACAAAGATTTACTAATACAACAGAAAAGGCAGACGAAGCCAGGTAAAAAAATACACATTAAAAGAAACAAAATGATTACTTTCATCCATTTTTCATTTTAATGTTTTTGTCTATGCTGTGGTTATATAATAAGATGTTACCATGTCCATTGCCTTACCCTAGTGCATCTCTATATTCCTAAGCCGTAATGTTAATGCTTATGATGTATCCATAAAACAAAAAATACTATGGTAACTTATGTATGAACCATCAGCTGTCTAGAATCCATCTGTCATTCACAGGTTTTCTAAAAATAGCAGCGGTTGCTATTGCAGTCATCGACATTTAAGGGGAAAAATCAAATGTCATGGCAATACCAAACTGTCGTATGAATGACGTTTTCACTTTTGACGTTTGTTTATTTTTCTTTTTTCTTTTAATATTAGCTTCGCAATCTTGTGCATTTAGCCAGTGTCAAGTAATAATATATTTCATATTAAAAGTCCTAGTCACAGACAAAGTCAAGTAAAACAGTCAAGGTCCAATCATAGCCAAGTCATGCCCTAGTAAAGTGGTAAACACTTTACGAGAACTTCTATTGTAGTTTTGGAGCCATTTTTTCACTTTCGCGGCAAAACTGCGACGTTTGTTTTCTCGTCAACTCTTGTAAAAAGCTAAAACTTGGGCTAAAACGTAGTGGTGGCTCTTTAGAATGGGCTTTTATCACGAATTCACGACTGTCAGAACTGTTGGCGTTTTCAAAAAGAGATCGGCAAAGTGTGCCGGGCCATAACCTACAAATATGTTTTGTTTAATATCTCTATAACTAGGCCTTCTAAAACGACAATTCTTTTAAAATGAAGCTCAGAAGGCATCCGGCCTTACGTAAGATATTTTTTTATCTATATACGATGCTATTTTACTTCAACTAAAATGGTGTATGGGAGTTCGCCATTGTTCTTTGATTTATTTTAATAAACAATATATCAGTTTATTTAATTAATATCGATTTCGATTTCGCTGTCAATTTGATCTCTAAAAAATTGTGTTTTAGTAAATTTCTAATTTATGAAAAAAAAGAAAGTGTAAAATTTAATTAAAAGTAAATTTCTAATATATGAAAAAAGAAGAAAGAAGTGTAATTTTTTTGTTGACTGGTAAAACAGTAACACAACAGATAAAACAATGTAATAGATCAATTGATGTAAAATGTGCGCAATAAATAAATAATAATAATTTGAATAATTCCGGGGATTATTTCATATTAATTTCATAGCATTTCTAGTAATTTAAGGTGCTTACGCAAATACTTAAAATGTAATATGTTAGCCGTCCTTAACCCGTCCTAATAATGGACTTTTTTTTATCTAAACAGCTTAAAATCTAGAGCTTTAAAAAAAAACTAACGGACAAAAACGTAAAATAGTGATCGGAAAAAATGAAATGTGTGTTTTTTCTAATGAAAGTATAGCCCTTTATATTTTAAGAGGACATTAGAGTAAAAATAATTAATAAAATAAGTAAACAGTTGAATACTATGCATTTTATAGCAACATTTTATATAAATAAAACCTAAAGGTAGCTTTTGTAATTCAATATAGCTACAATTAAAGAAATTCGCTTCGGCAATCTTCGTTTTTCCGAAATAGCATGAATAAGCAACCAACATCCGGCCATCACTCGACTTGTCAATTCAATCACTAGTAGCTTGAATTTAAGATGCTATACCATTTTTTAGATCCGCTAAGAATAAGTCAAACATGCGTTCATTGACATTTTAATGTTAAGACATAACCAACATTACAATAACATATAATGTAATTCTGGTGAGCCCTGAATCCCACACTAGGATGAGTCCTGTGTCGTGGGATTCAGTCTCTTTCAGTCGTATTCGATAAGAGCAAGAAAAATTGGAATTAATTTATTTCAGGCATATTAAAGCACACGTACGTATGAGATAACATAACATTATTTTTTTACGATTGAAATATTTAACAAATAAAGCTTTCAAATTTGGACAATATAAATTTAAGGATATAATCTAAATAAATGGAATTCAGAATCATGATTGGTGAAAGTTAACTCTATAGAATGATTTTTTAATGTTGGGTTTTTAGTAATACATAGTAAAAAAATTTTTATGTTACATTTACTACATTCTTTATATAATTAAAATACTTAAATATATGGAGCCTATTCTTATTTTAAATAATAGAGCTCTCACCCAATACGAGTATATACAACTTATCCCTTAACGAGATAATCAGACGTGACTCTGAACTACACGTTCTTCTCTTTTTAATGTAAGGCGAGTATATAACTCGTCCCATTTTTATACCTCAGTCTAAAATAAATTTGTGTATCGTCTTAACACTGGAATAAGCTCTGTATTAGTTATCATCATCGCACGAGCTTATAAATAAGTACATTCTAAAGAATTTAAAGATTTCACTCACAGTTTTTTGCAAGACGCTCGCTTTGTTGCAATACTAGTTCCTTCATCAGTCGATTACGCGAAGACCGCCCATGTACTGATGAAGGAGCACCGACTGCTCCGAAACTAGTCTCGAAACTATGCAAGAAAGCAGAGAAACCAACCGCGAGGGAAAGCGTAAAATAAGTGTAATACTTACGAAACTTTCGGACGAACAATCGCACGATCGTATTTCCGTAGATATACGAAGATTGCCGAGGTTTATACCCTTAGTTGTGGTACAATCCGGCTCACTCCGTGCTTTATGTGCGCTTCTACAAGAACATTGGCGAACATGTCTTGCCTTCCAATACTTTTGCCAGGTTTCAGAACAGATGAGATTACGATGACAGAGGTGATACATACGGCAGGCAGGCGCTGTGCGAGCTGAAATGATCTTTAGTGTGTCGTAGCAAGAGTCGCAATTAATTTATACGTCTTTGCGAAGAGAAACTTCTGTACTTGTACTATTAAAGTATGCTTTGATATTGTACAACTAATCGTTATAATATAATTTATATTAGTAATAGTAAATAAATAATAATATATTTTAGTGCTTTTACATTTCGGTATGTTATTCCGCAACTGTGATTGCCAAACACTTGCCAACTGTATTTTTTATGATTCTTTCTGATCTTTATATGTTTTTTAGTAAAAAAAAATTACAGGGTGGAAAAAAAAACGAAGAAACGTGTTTTCAAATGATATACAATAATACAAATGTAATCTCTAAATGGTTGTGTCAATAATGGGATTTTTACCACATATTTAGTTAGTTTTGAGATTCTAATATTTCGGCACTGTTGCAAGCGCCTTGATCACGGAGTAACTGGAGTAGTGCAGGATGAAGATTTAGATTTGCATACGAAACGGCCTACCCGCGCCCGTACTTGCTTACTGCGTTGGACACTGCCATTGTTATCACTATGAGTTTGAACTCGGCACAAAGCTTACTGTACTCAAAACTCTGTTAACTGCGTATGCGAATTACCTGAGACACGTATTTTATTGTTACTACACAGTCTCATCACTATAACTAAAATATCACATAAGGCTTCCCGTATACTGCAACTGCACAGGAGCGTATCTGCGCAAATATTAGCCAGTAAAATTTAAGCTTCGATCCGCGTTGCGTGGACATGGATTTGCTTAATTAAAAATTCATATATATTAACGCGGAGCGGGGAGGTGGAGCGAGGTAGCGGGGCTCGTCGCCACTTGCCAGGGCGAACAACCTAGCTCCGCACTGTATCCAACCTCGCTCCGCATACTCCCTACCTCCTCTCCGCTCCATGGCTCCGCGTCAATGGACATTCACAGTGGACGGGCAGCCTAAGTATCCCGTTATTGACATAAACATTTATATTGAGTGGCGATGCTTAAGTACTCACATATACATTTTTTTCATTACAAAATATGGCGTTGAATCAGTTTTACATTTGAATACTCGAAATAAATATCCCAAATAAAGGCATTTATCAGGAGAAGTACTTTTTTTGGTTTTAAGTTCCGTCTGTCATCAGATATATTTTCCGTAACTGTATATAAACATGCCTATAGAGCTTAAAGCTTTAAATAATCAAGAAAAATCTAAGAAAATGTTTCATTTAACGTGATACATATAAAAATGTTATATAAAATATACATACTTTTTTAGATAAATCGTTTACTCAGCCGTCTTTTATAATATCTCATAGAGCATATCGTTATATCGATGTTATCATATATTAATATTATATATAAGCCAACATACTGCGGCCAAAAAACAATTCGTGCGTCCTTCCCAAGTTCAAACGCTTGTAAATTATTCTATTGAAATCGAAACATTATATTATATTAAGCTAATTTACATTGCAATGGCTTTGATATTGATCATATTGCATAGTATCCTAGGTTAGAGGTAAACTCGCTCCTAGACAACTGGGACCAGACCCAGTTTACCTACTCCATTCATAGTCAATTGGCTAATTATCAATTTAAGCGTGCACAAAAACAAGGCCATGTAAAAAACGTAAAAGTCGACAAAACAAGTGAAGATTTATAAAAATAAACAAAACAATTCGTATTTAGGTAGAGTTGACGAAAACCAGTCGACAACAAACAAATGAATAAGATAAATGCAATACGACCAAAACAAATGAAACTCGAAACAAATTTTAGTTCGATACCGTATGATAACTAGGCTAGACTGCTGCAAGTGATTTATCGTTTTATAATAAGTAGCTATGTACGGTGATATTGGTTGATAGGTATTGATATAAATATCAATTTTGTTGGTAGGCCTAACTAGATACGCCATGGGTAATGCTAAAAGAACCATTAAACCTAGTATATAACATAACCTTCATAACAGAAAATAAATATTGTATTTTATTCTAAAGTTGATAACCATTGTTTACGCGTCTTATAGTAAAGATTTTTTACATTGCAGTGTTTAGGAAGATTTGCACAAATAATTAAAATATTAAAATCAATTATATGAAAGTCACATTACGTGGATTCACGAGTTTGTAAAGAATCCAATCTTCTCTTTTTATTTAGGAAGATATAATTTTGTTCCAACCCTATTTTGTGGCAGAACATAAAAGACGATGACAATCCAATATAGACCTTAGGTATTTGCTTACAAGTCACACCCACAGTTATATTGGCCGCACTGTGAATCGGGTGCATTAATTACAACACAGCCAAAACTTGTTAGATTTATTCAAATTCTGGTGATCTCTTTTGAGATAGCTTTGAAATACTTGATGTGGCTATCGAATGGCCTGGGATAGAGCTTTCTAATAAAGTTTACATCTAATTTGATAAAAACTCACGCACATTTTTTACTATTAAATTAAAATTAAAACGGGAGTTACGCGTTGTCGATGTCAAGATCGACAATAATAATTGTTTCGGCTTCATTCGAAAGCCTTTTTGGATGAGTGCGGATCGCTCGCCGTCGCGTCCCACCTCACAACGCGGAAGTCGCGGTAATTCCCGATTTAATTTTAATTTAATAGCTTACACCTAAATGTCGAAAAGTACAAAATAGCTGTGATTGTTGACAACATAGAAAATTATATTTTAATGTTAAAACTATCGTGAGTATTACACATTATGTTTCAATGTTATATCCGACTTAACTGACTCATCCCGATGAAGGACAACTAATTTGTCCGAAACTAGTCGACTACAAAGTAAGTCGAAATTTTCGTGTTTTAAGCCGGATATAACATTGAAACATAATAGAAAAGAATATACTTACTCTAGCTGAGGTTGACAACCCTTGCTTGCTCTTATTAACCCTGCACGATTCTGAGGCACCTATTTTAGAAGTGGAAGCTCGCATATCTAGGGTCAGAGGTTAGTAGTATGCAATCTTGCAGGGGATGGTTTGGAATCGGGAACAGGATATACAAGTTTGAACAAGACAGTAAAAAATATATTTTTAATATTTTTATTGCCAATTTAAAAATATGACTTCATTTTATTACCGAATTCAAAAAAGGAGGAGGTACTATGTTCCACTGTATGTATTGTTTTTTTCTGTATGCTCACCGATTTGTCCCCCATTTGTGGACCGATTCTCAAAATATTTTTTTTGGTTGGTAGTTTATACTTCAGAGGTAATAAAATTGTTTCTGAATCGATCGAGCCAAAACCAAATTATAAGCGGTGAAATCGGTTTTTTTAAGCTTTGCTTACGTTTAAATTATTTATGTGTGTTACAAAATAACTTTTTTCTAGGTGAATCAAATTTTTGATTTTTTATTAGATTACTGGTGCTTTCCATGTCCCATTTAAATTTAATCAAGATCTAACCAGTACTTTTTGAGTTATCCTCAATAATGCGTATTTAATTCATTTAATATAAATAAGGGTTATGAAGATAAGTTATGAATATAAGAATATAAAGTCGGTTTTTAAAATTTTGCTTCTTTTTATGTTATTTTTATATTAGTTTGGTAAATGCCACCTCGTAGGCAGCTGCTACAAAATAACTGAAACATTAGGTGATTGCTACGAGTGCTACGTGCTATGGAGTCATCGAACTAACTTGTAACGAAAGGTCATACTGTACAGCTGTGCCATACTTACTTACTTGACAGTTACTTCTTTACTGTTTCCGCCAATTTATTTACCAAGGAGTTGAAGTTTTTAAAAAATGTCTTAATTATGACTTGACGTTTCCAAACCATGCCCGGGGAGTATAGCCGCGAAATAAAAAATGGCGACGTCGATTTTTTATTATTTTCCAAAACTTATGATTCTTCGAGTGTAATGCATATTAAGTTGTCAACGATCATAGCTTTTAAATAGTTATTTAATATACTTAAAATTATTAATTTAAAGTTTTATCTAAATTTCAGACTATAATCAATATTAGCTATGATGAGTATTTTGTTTAATTTCTCTTAAACTCTTAAAGTTTAAAATTCCTAGTTAGTTACTTGTGATCTATGTGACATAAAATAATTGTATTTGGGTTTATGTTTTTGTGGTTATTGCTTATTTATAATTATAGAAGTAGACACAGAACAGTTGTTTGTTTTTTTGACACATAGGTATATCCTTCAAATCTATCATAATTTATGATCTTTGTAACTTAAACGATGCCGGAAAAAGAAAAATTAAAAAAAAATTGAAAATAGTAACTAGCTTCTGTCTTAAAAAATATAGGAACATCACAAATTAACATTACAAAAATAACATAAATGCTCTCACACTCACAGACATCTCTAGTGTTTTGGGTGCCGGAAACATTCACATCACACACACAATCACAAACAGAAACGCAAATTTCCCTTTGAAAGATGCTCCTGCTTAAAAGGCGATTGCAATCCAGTGTGCGTCAGAATATAAACGGTCACTAGGCGTATATAACGTTGAATTTATGCCCAGGAATTGCTTCCCTATTGCTTTTATTTTCTTCCTATCTTCAGACAATTACTTCCATCATATTCTAGAAGAAACAGAACTGCCAAAGAGCAGTTCAAATTATTTTATAGTTACTTCCGTGAGCCAAATACTTTTTTTATACTACTTAAATTAATTAACGCTTTTACACTCACAGCCCCACACTAAGTTGTGACTTGTCACAATCACACCCAGAACCATAAAAATAAATTTCCCTTGAGTAGAGAAATCCCTTCGTTACCAGTCTTACTACCAGTAGAAACACGGGTCTTTTTTTTAAATCGGGTTCGATTCCCCGTAGGAATGGAGAGAGAGGGAAGGAATACACACTGCTTAGAAGGCGGATGCGCACATAATTAAGCCCGAATGGCAGTTAAAGTAATAAAGACTTTAAGCAAGACGCTCGCCAAAGTTGTTTCTTTTTTGTTATGCTAGATAGGCAAGCATTAACCTCCTATCTCACCTGATGGAAAATGATGATAACAAACAGTTACATCAATGAGTGCCTGAAACATTAACATCACACATACAATCACAATGCACGTATTGTTGGGGAGAAAACTTGTTTTCTGGCGAAAATCGAAGCCGATGCAGCCGATTATTGAACATAGAAGATCTAGACTTGAATCCTAGGATTAGTAACTAGTAGTAAGTCTATACTTACAGACACCCAGATTGTACCGTTCGGGGAACAAACACGCAGGCTATGAGTTCCGGTCGTTCACTGTACGGATGATAAACGTAGAAGTGAAACGCTTCTAGCGAACTGGAGGTATGTCAACCATAAATGGATGTTTGTCTTGTTGTAAGATGGTAAAAAAGGCATGGAAGAATTACTTATATCATCTAACTCCTGAAGCCACTCCAAAATGTAACCGATGGAATAGGTACCTACTGACAGGCTCGTCGCACATTACGTTGCATTTTGGAAACTTTTACTTGTTTAAAATATAATATAATATTTTCAACCGACTTCAAAAAAGGAGGTTCTCAATTCGACTGTATTATTATTTTTTGCATGTATGGTACGCGTTAACTCCGCCAATTATGAATCGATTTTGATGTCTTTTTTTTTTTGTTCTTCAGAGTTAGTCCCATATAAAGTTTATCGAAATCGATCAAGCCAAAACCAAAATATAAGCGGAGCGACTTCTCCGCTTATATTTTGGTTTTGGCTTGATCGATTTTTAAGCGTTGTTTGCGTTCTTCTATATTTTGATGTTTTGGAGTGTACTATTCTAAAATGTAGGTATATGTTTCTGTTACTTGTAACATGCTTAAAAAATACGAGTGCGCTGAAGACAGTGTCAAACTATATGTCGGGGTAAGGGTAGGATAGTCTTAGATAGAAAAGTCCCGCTCAATATCTTCACTATACATATACGTTTATAGATTTTATTTCGTTTTAGCCTATATAGGTTCCTCTAAAGTGAAGACCAAAGTTACCAACAAGCCACCGAGCTTACAGGTAACTCAAGTGCTCAAGCCTACAACCAGTGGGTATCGTTGAAATATAATAGAAGACAATTGATATAGATACAAGTTTTTATCTTCCAGTACCTAATGATGAGATATAGGTTTCTATCTAAAATGTAATTAAAATATGCCGATATGATAATAAATCTTTAATCACACTATTTGCATGCAAATGATGCTAACCCAACTGCCGAGATGCTCGTTGCACTTAATTCTTCTGTAAAAGAAACATTAAAATAGTATTCGATGATAATAACAATAACTAATACATGATTTTTGCTTAAAAGGTATCCCTGGTCGCTTGAAATTGTCTTTGTATTATTTGTTACTGAAATAAGCATTACTATCCAAGTATTTATTGCATCTCACGGGTCTATGCCCTTTTTAAGGCATTAGCGGAGCTTTAGCCAACGTTAAGACGCCCTTTGGTATAATTACATTTTAATAATAACAGCGTGTTCAAACATAAGTATGACGGACATCTCTTACGCTAGAAGTTGACGCCGATTTATTCTTGCACACGCCTTTACTATAATTATATATTCACTATGTAGGTATAATAGCTAGGGGATGGATGATATTTTATTATATGTTATATTTATTATTATTATAAGGTAAGACAAACTGTCAAACGTCATCCATATATGGTTGACATACCTCCAGTTCGCTCGAAGCGTTTCGCTTCTACGTTTATCATCCGTACTGCGAAGGAGTGGAACTCATTGCCATCGTCTTTGTTGCCCGAACGGTACAATCTGGGAGTCTTCAAGTCAAGAGTGAATAGGTACCTTCTAGGCAAGCATGCTACATCTTCGGCCGCATCATCACTTTCCATCAGGTGAGATTATGGTCAAATGCTTGCCTATCAGGCATAAAAAAATATCTACGAGCCAATTGCCTATATTTCTTAAAAATGAACTAAAACTATATATAAGTCTGTATACATAGATGTATGTACAGCTTATATGAAATCATTATCATGTTTCATCACTAATATTTATTAATTTTTAGGTTATATTAAGTATGTGTATTATAATATTTATATATGTACTAGCTGCGCCCCGCGGTTTCACCCGCGTTGATAATGATGAAAAGTGATGATGATGATGATGATGAAAAATAGATGTTGGCCGATTCTCATAGATACCGGATAAGCACAAAAAATTTCATCAAAATCGGTCTAGCCGTTTCGGAGGAGTATGGCAACGAAAACTGTGACACGAGGATTTTATATATTAGATTGTATATTATGTATTTTGTATTTATCTTTAATTTATGTATGTAACTATATGTATATGATTTGTTTAATTACATTAATAATTATATGTATGTTTAAAATATTGCATGTATGTATAATGATCATTGCCGCACCACCGATCACTTTTTGTTAAACTTTTTTATCCTCTCCATCCTAAGGTTGCCTGGAAGAGATCGCTGTTTAGCGATAAGGCCGCCGATTGTACTGCTATATTGATATTTTTTTCTATTATTAATTAATATTTTTCTTGGTGTGCAATAAAGAGTATTTGTATTGTATTGTATTGTATTGTATATAGTTTTGTACCTATACCATAGACCAAGTTATACCTACAAGGCATTGAGCTTATACTCAAGTGCCCACTTGGTAGCGTTCCCATTATGTCTCGCTGAATTGCAATGTTGAGCCAAATAATTGTTTAATATCTGTATTTGTTGGTCCAGCCAGTTGACCAGCCCCATGGTACCATATCATTGAATTGTCACCTAAGATACTACTTACACCAATCGGGAAGTGGGTCTAATTTAGCTTGCAAGATTTGATTGCAGATAGAGGGATAGACAACGGGACAGAAGAAACTAAATAATATATATATATATATATATATATATATATATTTAATCAAGTAAAAGCAGTGAATCTCCGTCTACGGGTCGCCGGTTGCAGCCTTCATTTGGGCAATACATTGCTCTTAGACTTCAAAAAACCTTTAGCTTTAGAGGATACGGGATATACCTAATTAAGCAAATAAATATCTAAGTACATATATAAGTTACCGGCAGAGCTTCGTTGCAAACCGAGTTCTTGCGCGCAAAACTGTATAGCTCTTCCACAATGGTGCCGGGTGTAGCGGGCTCGCAACTCTTATAGGAGGTAACGAGGCATCCGAACCAAGTGTCAGTAAAGGCACATAATTTCTGGAAATGGAAAATTAAATAAAAACACCCTAATTTATAAAATTACACAACTATGTGTCCATAAACGATAGGTCCTAAGAACCGTTTGTATATTCATTGGTAAGTAGTGCACAATCCTGCAGGGGGTGGTGTAGAATCGACAAAGGAGCAGAATAAAAAAAAGAAGGTAGTTGTTGGTGTTAGACACTGATATTACCTAAGTAATTAAATGAAATTAATACATTTGGTTAGCAGTAAAATCAACATTTATTGGAAGTAGGTGTATCGAACATTCTCGTAATTCATGAACAGCTGCGAGCTCTCGTGACGTCTCGTCACATGTTACTTCAATGATTCCGTAGCACTCAGCACTCGTAGCAGTTATTAGCTATTATTTTAGCAGTTGTCTAAGAGTTGCCTAGTTTACTTGACAGTTACTACAAAAAAGTCTGCGCCATAATTTACTTCCAGTATATATTCAAAATCATTTTATTTTTATTTTTATTCTGCTCAGTTGTCAATTCGAAACCAACCCTCTGCAGGATTGTGCACTACTTACCGACGGTATAGGTAATAAAAAAGAAAGACATAAGTAAACAGCCGGACGATTGTCTGTCATATTTTGCTAATTCGATGACTTGCTAACAGTTTGTCTGCTAGTATTCCCAAGAGAAACGCGCTGCCTAGTTTTGGCCTGTTAAAATCGCAATTTTAATTTTAAACTTGTATTTTATGTGATTATCTAAATATATATAGCTCAAAGGTGACTGACTGACTGACTGACATAGTGATCTATCAACGCACAGCCCAAACCACTGGACGGATCGGGCTGAAATTTGGCACGCAGCATGCATTGCATGTTATGACGTAGGCATCCGCTAAGAAAGGATTTTGATTAATTCTACCCCTAAGGGGATAAAATAGGGGATCTATACCTAAAAATATATATAACTCAAAGGTGACCGACTGACATAGTGATCTATCAACGCACAGCCCAAACCACTGGACGTATCGGGCTGAAATTTGGCATGCAGGTAGATGTTATGACGTAGGCATCCGCTAAGAAAGGATTTTGATTAATTCTACCCCCAAGGGGATAAAATAGGGGATCTATACCTAATTAATAATAATACTTCTTAACGCGAGCGAAGCCGCGGGCAAAAGCTAGTTATATATATAATGCAAATGTTATTGTTAAAATTGTTATTGTAACATAGTATGTTTGAGACACCTGGCTGGGAACCTGACGGTTATGGATATCCTTAGTGCTTCTAAGTATGTGTGCGTGACCGTCTTATCGTGGATAGTACTAGGACTTAGTTTACATTTTGCACCTATATACTTGTTCCAGTTAACAACAATAGAGGAATGTTTTGGTTTATCTTACCTCTTGGGATAGGGTATCTTCATCAAACGCATTCCGTTCCTCTTTACTCAAAGATTCCAATGCTTGGTCTCCACATAGTCCAAAAGCGAGGAATTTTCCTTGGATACATTCAAAACCATTTCCGGAAAGGAACGCTGCAAACATGCGTGTGAATTAAAAATAGATCATGCACACTTCCCTTTATCCTATATACATATTAAGAATTTTAATTAAATTACGTGTCAAAGACCCATCATAATGCATGTAAAGACACTGTATAACTCTTGTCTAAATTATTTTTTTTGATAGATTCGCAAGCCCTTGACCACCTGATGGAAAGTGAAGATGCGGCCGAAGATAAGTTCTACTTTATAGCTATATCATATGTTCCTTATAATATAGGTATAAATATAACATAAAAGTTTTGGCACTTACAAAAAATATGGCCATAGGTGCAATCCTCGCCTAAAGCGATAATTTTTCCTTTCGTAGTTTACTACTTTGGTTTCTATTTAGTTATGGCTTGTGTTTAAACACCGCCCAAAAAAGTACCTATTTTACTACCAAAAAAATTCTAAACGGTTACCAAAATGGATAAATGGTCACCAAATTACGTTGGATACATGGTCACCAAATTACGTTGGATACATGGTCACCAAATTACTTTTCCTAAAATGTTATGAAATAAATCTATTTTTCGTATTATATATTTTTTTGTATTAATTAAAAAAAAAATACCTTGACCTACTGTTATCCGATTCGGTTCTGTCACAGGAAATTTTATTTTAAGAAACATAATTTGGTAACCATTTATTCATTTTGGTAACCGTTTAGAATTTTTGGTGGCCGTCTAAATTATACCCTTTTATTATGTATACAATGTAGTAAACATATCTTTTAATTGTTATAGAGTCAAATAATCAGAATCAGAATAGATCAGAAACTTCAAAAAAAATATTGTATCGTTTAATATTTTATGATATAACTATTTATTAATAATTGCATTGCATGTGCAGTAGGTCATAAGACTAAACTTGGAAACTAAAGACATTCACCCTGTAATGTAGGGTATAAGTAAGTATGTTATCTTCTATCTAATATAATATTGGAGTTAAGATCTTTTAGAGTTAATGTCTTCTAATTTCACATAGTATATACAAGTTATTTATTTAAGGTTGCTGCATGTTTCTGAATTCCATTTATTTAGATCCTCAAATGCATATTATAGTCTAGCTTTATCTTTTGTTTTTACATTGAGTCTTAAGAACCCGTATACATTTTTATGTCTTTCTCGCTCGCACGATTCACTGATTTTGAGATATAAAACTGACGGTGTGAGTTATTGTAAATGTTGTCAATATAATCCCTAAATAATAATATCACGGATCTTATAAACTGATATTCGTTTTCTTAGCTTTTGGATTGGCGGAGAAAATCGATGTCAAAATGATTTTATATTTTTTGCACTCTTTCTTCGTCTAATTAATAGGTATTTAAACGAAAATTAATTTAAAGTATCCGTTACATAATTATTTAGTAAAGTTATTGACAACATTTTCCATAACTCGCTCCATAATTTTTATTTCTCAAAATGAATGAATTGTGCGAGCGAGACAGACATAAAAATGTATACGGGTTCTTAAGCTGCTTTTACCAAATAAATGATTTTCATGAGGTAACTTACACGCGATCCTTTCGCCGTCATTGTAGCAAATGTAGTCGATGTCCTGGTCTAGAAGCGCGTTTGTGAGGAATGTCCTATGAAACGACTGTCCATTGGATCCGACCTTATCGATGTAAGTATGGATACATGTCTTCAGCTGGGTAGATTTGTCGCAGAAGCTAGGACATGATCAATATTAAATACACGAGTTCGTATCAATTACCACTAAGAATAGCATTCAATACGTTAGTGTTACGGGTGTGATTCTCTGTGTGATGTAAATGTTTTCGGCAGTGACGACAGAAGTCATCGAATTTTGTGTGGGGCTGATCTCTGACGTGGATTTAAAAACTTTTTTCTATTTATTTTTATAATAAGTTTGTAAAGTGCTGAGCTACGATTAAAACCAATTGGAAAACTATGCTCGTGGCGGGAATCGAATTCTATTCTATATTCTATTCTATTCGCTACCCACGGCGTAGAAACCAAAGACTTGCCGACTGAGCTAACAGATATCTGTAGAAACATACAGACGGACTTATTCCATTACTTAACAAAATTGTGCTCTTGGTCGGAATCGAACCGGTACCCGCGGCGTAGAAACGAAGGGCACGCTAACTGTTTTAGTTGTATTGTTTTTTGTTTTTGAGTTTACGTGTTGGATAATTGGTTGTAATCGTAGCACGGCACTTTAAAGCTTATAAAAAAAATTTTTTTTTTTGTATTTCTTTAACGATACCCGACCCCCCTGTGAAGTATGGAGCGCTAATTCAAAGTAACCTTGTATATTAGAAAATTCGAGCAGGTTATTTTGACGTTCTTAAGACGTCCACGGTCCAATCATGGCTGCCAAAAAAGGAAAGTTGGCCAATTATTGACATCGAAACTGTGTGGACAGAAGTCACGAATATATACAGTCTAGCCAATGGAGTGCGTTTTGCTATTTTGAATTGCCCATTCTTTTTATATTATTTTATTCAATTATTTGCTTAATTAAAAAGCGTTTAAATAAACTATAACTATAGATGTAATTCTACAGCTATAATTATAAAAATTTTTTTTTTAGCTGGATGTACATCTCAATCTCTATTACATTTTTTATTTGATTTTTTAAATATTTACACAGGGGCCTCCAGCCTAGTGTGCACGGGTGCACATGTTTAGAACCAATTAATAAATAGGTTTAGAACCAATTAATAAATAGGTACCAACCAAAAATACTACTTTTTAACACGTTGTAACTGAATTACGAAGTTAAAATAAAAAAAGCTTATTATAATACGATTGACTACATTAATGACAAGGATACATGGAGGCAAGCTGCACAAGCTCTTTCTAGCGAGTACATAATATAGATATTACCTAGGTTAATATAATTATGCATTAGTGTTTAAGTATGATTAAAAAATAATAATAAAAATGCGCCGCCGAGTTATAGCCAGGTTCTTCTCGAGGAGGCTGTAATTTTGCGAATCTGACAGAAAAGTTAACTTTCAGGAGTGCCTCTTTGGGCCCATGTAAAAAAAGGATTTTGATTTTGATCATGTATTGTCGGATTGGCGAACAAATAGGGTAGGTTGGCTATCAACAGCTAATTGATAATCCTATGTCACATGCAATCGTTAGATTTTAAATAAAATACTATAAGAGTCTTTGTCCTGACATACTGGTTCACTGACTGACTGACTGACTGACTTAGAAACAACGCACAGCCTAAACCGCTGGTCGTAGAGACTTGAAATTTGGAGGGTACCTTAAATTTATCTTACTATGTAAAGGTATACTAAGATTTTTTTTTTTAATTCTACCCCTAATAGAATTTAATGGGGTGAAATAGTTTGAATTAAAGTTCTTTGTTTTCGAAGTTATAGCGATTATAATTAGAATTTAAGTAGTTGATTTGATATAAAAAAAATGATTTACAATATTTTTTGCCAGGGGTGCATTGAGATGGTGCAATGGGGGATGAAAGTTCATGTCGTACGTTCTATATTATTATGAAATTATACCGATGGAAATTAGTATTTGAGTAGATCATTTAAAATAGTAAAAAAAAATAGTGAAGGTGCAATGGGTAATGAAAGTTCTCATGGAAACTTTTAGTGTTGCAGTTAAAGTGATGTAAATTATATCTGAGTAGTAAAATGAAAGGTAATTTTATTAATAACTAATTACAATAAATTTATAGCTAACTAATTAATTAAATAACGCAGGCGAAACTGCGGGGCAGGGATAGTGTAATTAAGTCAAATAACGACAAAATTGTTCTAACATTATTAATTATGATGAATAAACATTACCTATCTCATCTTTTTTCTTGTGGAGTTTAGCCGCGAAAGTAAAAAATGGCGTTGTTGTTGATTTTGTATAATTTTCCAAAACCCGTGATTCTAAGAGTTAACAATAGTGGATTATTAACCGTTAGTACTTTGTAAACGTGCAAGTGTAGGCAAATCATACAAAGTTGAAAAACGTGATTTTCGCCTTCGCTCCAAAACTACAATAGAAGTTCAAGTAAAGTTTCCACCACTTTACTACGGCATGACTCGACTATGACTTTCACGTATGCGTAAAAGAGTCAAGGTCCACCTTGACTCTTTTACTTGACTTGAATTTGTGACTAGGACTTTTAATATGAAATACACTAATAAATAATAATATGAAAATGACCTTGGCTAAATGCACGAATTTGCGAAGCCAAAATAAAAAATAAACGCTAGTAATAAAAGAGTAAGTGTATACAAAAATGTCTTACTTCTTGACCAGCACATTAAGGCCATCAGGGCTGGACTTAGCAGTCTCAATCTCGTTTCCCAGCTGTTCAAAGTCTACCACCTCTTTAACGCAGACGTGAAAGTCGTTGTAATAGGAATGTGTGATGTTCGTCCCTTCCTTAACTGTATTATCGTCTGATGATGCCGGAACCGTCTCTGTCGGGTCATTCGGATAAGCGGCGATGGCTGAAATCAACAGAAAACATAAACATACACACTCACCGCCCCACACTACAATGACTTGTGTCGTGGGTGCCGGAAACATTCACATCACATACAATCACAAACCAGAAAAAACATTTTTTCTTGGGGTGAAAACTTGTGTTCCCTGTTAGGTATCAAACCCGATAATCCTTAGAAGGCGTACGCTCACCCAACTAATCCAACGGGCAGTTCATTGAGTAATAATTGTTTTTTTTTTATATAACAGCGTCTTCCAGCTGCAGGTACATATTCATTGAAATTTTAAACTTCTTGAATAAAATGAGAAACAAAAGATAAAAATACAACTTCGTTTACCACTACCAGCAGGTAGCGTTCCCATCATGCTGGCGGCATTGCCTCTCTGAATTGCAATGCTAATACGTTAAGCCAAATAAATACCAGCATTTTAATTACGCATACCCTCAACCAGGCACTCTGATTAATTTTTGAAAGCAGAATGAGCTCTCGGTCCCCACTAAGTAAGTACTTAAGTACATAATGAGAGTATATATATAAGTACATAATAATGTAAAATAATTTTAAAACTCACCGGCTACGCATATTGCTAGAACCCACGCTCCACGCAACATGTTTCTTGAATTATTTTATGCTATTCTTCAAAAAAGCTAATTATGTACTTCACATGTACTGAGTGTTTACTTTAAGTTGCTTGCGAAGGTACTGAACACTGCCTCGCGACTTCTTGTTTATATTGGTTGGTATCACAGAATAGTAATAATAATTATTAGATAGCGTCCGGTAGTATCCGGCAGTTGATACACTAACAGATGCGATCATCTGTAGGTATAGTTAGTTATCTTGAGCCTGAGATATGGGTAATTTCTAAACGTCGAGAACTATTGTCAATTATCGAAATCACAATTGATTATTGTTAAGTACTTATTTTTTATATTGTTTCCATTTTAGTTTTTTTTTTCAAATCTAGATAGTTCAGCAATTGGCCGCTATATCACCTGATGGAAAGTGATGATGCGGGCGAAGATGAAACATGCTCACCTAGAGGATTCACTCTAAACTTGAAGACTCCCAGATTATTTGTAATGTATTGCTTTCGTCGTTTAAGTCTACTTTTAGCATTTTTTCCCCTGATACTAATATCTACGGGCCAATTGCCTATATTTCCTAAAACTATATACAGCAAAGACCTAAGTTACCTACAAGACATCGAGCTTATAGTTAACTCAAGTGCTCAAGCCCACTACCAGTGGGTAGCGTTCCCATCATGCTGGCGGCATTGCCTCTCTGAATTACAATGCTAATAGGTACGTTAAGCCAAATAAGTGCCAGCGTTTTGATGACGCGAATCACTTCAAGCATTGAGATTTGAGGTCCTAGTATCTGATAATAATATACGTATTTATTAGTGTTACTTCGAATTCTTCTCTACTATCTGGGCGGCTACGCTTGTGGTGTGGTATTTCTCCCTTTGAGATCATCCTTGGTTTTTTTTTTCTTAGTTTTGGCTTCGCAATCTTATGCATTTAGCCAGTGTCAAGTGATAATATATTTCAAGTGTATTTCATATTATAGGTCCTAGTCACAAGTCACAGTCAAAGTCAAGTAAAAGAGTCAAGGTCAAGTCGTAGTCAAGTCATGCCCTAGTAAAGTGGTAGAAACTTTACTGGAACTTCTATTGGAGTTTTGGAGCGAAGGTGAAAATCACGTTTTTCAACTTTGTATGATTTGCCTACACTTATGCACGTTCACTAAGTATTAACTGTTAATAATCCACCATTATTACACATTAACACTCGAAGAATCACAGGTTTTGGAAAATTTTACAAAATCAACAACGCCATTTTTTCACTTTCGCGGCAAAACCTCATCTTTGGTTTTATAAGAAAAAAAAATCAACCAAGTAATTATTAGGTATACCAAAAATTCAACAACTGGACTGGACAAGTCAGTTAGTACCTACTTTTTATGTAATCCCCTTTTAATTTCATTATTTTTGATACCCTACTCGATAGGCTTGGTTAATATTATTTACCAACAAAACCGTCAGTATTTTTTCTCTAAGGTTTTTAATTATCTATGGGCACTTGCGTTTTTAAAAAGAATATAACAAAGCCTAATGAAACTTTTGCATCGGAAGTGAAAAAATGGCGTTGTTGATTTTGTATAATTTTCCAAAACCTGTGATTCTTCGAGTGTTAATGTGTAATAATGGTGGATTTTTAACCGTTAATACTGAGTAAACGTGCATAAGTGTAGGCAAATGATGCCAAGCTCAAAAATGAGATTTTCAGCCAATTTAATTAGTACCACTATTTACGTAATTTATTTAATACATTGACTAACAATAACATTTATTATATCTTGACGATACTAGGTACCTAGATCAAAATACTGAGTGTTAATACGAATGGAAAATCCTACTAATATTATAAATCCGAAAGTTTGTGTGTAAGTGTGTAAGTATGTTTGTTCCCTTTGCACGCTTTAACGGCTGAACGGATTTGGAGGAAATTTGGAATGTACATAGATTATACCTAGGATTAACGCATAGGCTACTTTTTAACTTGATAATAGCGGGCGTAGCCGCGGGGAACGTCTAGTACCTATATAATAAGCATAACTTTAGTCGTACCTATGCTGAGTCGTGACACATATTCAAGACACTCACAACATCATACTTGTCTTTCATTTACTTGTTTTATTTTTTATTATTTTCTAGGCATGCCCTGCGGCTTCGCCCGCTATTATCAAATTAAAAAGTAGCCTATGTGTTAATCCTAGGTACAATCTATGTACATTCCAAATGTAATCCAAATCCGTTCAGCGTGAAAAGGGGACAAACACATTTACACACTTACACTCAAACTTTCGAATTTATAATATTAGTAGGATGTACTCATATTCTTGTGTATTTAAACATAAATAGGTAAATTATCGGATCTCTGAGGGAACTTAAATCACATTCAATTTAGGAAAGATTACAGAAGGAGATTAAAACAAATAGTACTCAACAATTTTGTAAACCGTTTCCAAAGGAAAAGTGCCCAGAATACTGGCTACGTTTCCACGTTGAATAGCGATGCTAATTTTTTGTGCTAAATAAGAGCCAGCATTCTGGTCACTTGTCGCCTCGACTAAACGTTTGGATAAAAATTTAAAAATTTTGTGTGCTCCCGGTCCCCACGGACCCAAAGTTTCTACCCCAAACGGTACAAACATATAACCTCTATCAAGGTTTGAATATTTACGCTGTTTGCGGTTTTCAGCTTTGTTTGCAGCCCCGCCAGCAAAGAAAGCAAAAAAGAAAATCATCGCATCTAAGAAAGTGATATCATACCTAATCCTACTAATATTATAAATCCGAAAGTTTGTGTGTAAGTGTGTAAGTAGGTTTGTTCCCTCTTCACGCTTTAACGGCTGAACGGATTTGGATGAAATTTGGAATGTACATAGATTATACCTAGGATTAACACATAGGCTACTTTTTAACTTGATAATAGCGGGCGAAGCGACGGGGCACGGCTAGTAATGAGATATAAGTGTTTATCTAAATGGTAATAAATATATGCAGCTATGATAAAATAATCTTTAATAGATTCTTCAATTACATTAATTACATGCAAATGATTAGCATCATCACCCAACTGCCGAGATGCTCGTTGTCCTTAGTTCTTCTGCAAAAGAGAAAAAATAAGTATATAATTAAACGATAAGGTAACATTCAATAAGTTTGTTTGGTTGATTGTTTACCCATTTAAAACTGATTCTGAACGTTTCGGTAACTTACCGAATCGATACGATAACTTTATTTTTAATAATTAAACGCAAGCAAAGCTTAAAAAGAACCGACTTCGCCGCTTTGATCAGATTAGATGTATTAAACACGCATTATTGAAGATATTTCAAGAACTACTGATTAGATCTTGATCAAATTTAAATGGGACTAATTGAAAAGCAGTATCATTAAGAAAAATCGGTTCACGTGGAAAGAAGATATGAGGTAACACACAAAAAAAATACAGTCGACTTGAGTACCTCTTCCTTTTTTGTGAAGTCGGTAAAAATACATTTTATCGTACGATACGTAACCGAATCGTACGGTAACTGAGTTATCGTATCTTTCTGAATCAGGGGGCAGACCCGACAAACCTAACTTGGCGCTCGATAAAGGAACTAACGCTGATTCCTTCTTTATCAACACGTTCGTAACTTCACCATGGTTGGGAGTATTTGTTTTGCTCCTGTAAGCGTTCCGATTGCAAACCATTTCAGTGTAGAAAACAGTTTGACGACCCAGTTGGCGCAGTAGACAGGTCTCCACCCTCTGCGCCCGTGGGTCCTGGGTTCGATTCCCGGCAAGAGCACAAATTCCTTCTCAGGGGATATTTGTGCTTCTGGTTCTGGGTGTATTTGTGTGTGTGATGTAAATGTTTCCGACACCCACGATACAAGTCTTTGAACTTAGTGTGGGGATGTGAGTGTGAATGCGTTTGTTTGTTTAGTGTAATAAACATGTATTTGTAAATGTTTCGGCAGTGGAAACCAACAGGACCAATAAAAAATGAAAACAGAGAATTTCTGTCTAAGAGTTGCCGGTTTTGTTCCCAAATGTTTGCTGTATTGCTCTGATGAGCGGAATCGAAGACCTTAAAAAAAATCAACTTCTCCGGGATATAATTAAACAAATAACTATAGTTACCGGCAGAGCTGTATTGCAAACCGAGTTCTTGCGCGCAAAACTGAACAGCTCCTCCAAAATGGTGGCGGGAGTAGCGGGCTCGCAACCCTTATAGGCAGTGGCGAGGCATCCGAACCAAGTGTCAGTAAAGGAACATACTTTCTGGAAATTGAAAATTAAATTAGGATGTGTCACCAAACGATTGTAAGAAAGCAAAGCTTAAAAAAACCGACTTCACCGCTTTATCTTCGGAACCTTGATCAGATTTAATGTATTAAACACGCATTTTTGATTATAACTCAAAAACTACTATCACAAGCTTTCAAATAAAAAAAAAACATCAAATTCAGCTCACAATGAAAGAAGTTATGAGGTAACTTTTGAAGTCGGGTAAACGAGAACATCGTCAAAGTACGCATTATTCGTCAGAAAATAGGCATTATTGACGATATTTCAAGAACTACTGATCAGATCTTGATCAAATTTGAATGGGACCAATTAGAAAGCAACATCTTTCAAATAAAAAAAAAATCGAAGTTATGAGGTAACACATATAATTTTTTTTTTAAAATACTGCCGACTTGAGTTCCTGCTACTCTTTTGGGAAGTCGGTAAAAAACCAGGAAGATCATAAACAGTCAGACGATTAATTCCGTCATATACTAAGTATATTAAAGATATGCAACTGGCTGGGGACGAACATTTTGGCGATTAGGAATATCCTTTTATCATGCTTCTATGTGTGAGTGACCGTTTTAGCGCGGATAGTACAAAGACTCAGCTTACTTTTTGCTCCAAATATTTGTTCAAATTAGGAACTACACCAGAGAAATTAGGAACTACACCGTTTGCTTTTTCTTACCTCTTGGGAGAGGGTGTCTTTATCAAACGCAGTCTTTTCCTCTGGAGTGAACGTCAGGAATGCTTGGTCTCCGCAATCTTCAAAAGCTGAGGTTTTTTCTTGGACACATTCAAGACCATTTGCGGTAAAGAACGCTGCAAATAACAGGGAACATGTTATTGTTATATAATTACGTCTTAAAACATATAAAAAATGTTTGACTAACTTTATAGTCGACTAGTTTCGTATAAATTCGTTGTCCGTCATCAGGATGAGTTTTAATTTTCAATTGGGGACATGCATGCGAATTGAAAATAGGTCATACGCTCTTTACTCTCTACACATACAATTCCAATTAAAATACGTGTTAAAGAACCCACATAATTTTTAAAGTGTAAGTCATAAAATACGTGTCCGTTCTTTAAACCCACATAATTCGTAAAGTGTAAGTCAACAATCGTTATATAAACACAAACAATTTGCCACCAACAGCCCTATACTATGTTCGATGACTTGTGTTGTGGGTACCGGAATCATCACACACAATCACCACCAAAACCAGAAACACAATTGTTCCGTTGAAACTAATTAAAAACTTGTACCGAGAATCGAACCCGAAACAGCGAACGCGCTTCTAACTCACTCTTCTTTGGGACGGTTCAGGTAAATACCAGCTTGAGGCTATTGACATCATTAAGCGAAGAGCCAAGAGAGTGATTAACAGCTGCACGTTGACTGATGCAAAACTTCAGATCCATCTTCGCATGGTGGCGAGTTTCTCGGTATTTTATCGGATACATTTCGGAGAGTGTGCAACGGAAGCACACGATCTAATTCCCCCATCCCCATTCTATTATCGGGACAGACTTCTCAGCGACGCCGCTATATTCATTATGAGAACCGCAAAGGAATGGAACTCCTTAACTTTTTATGCTGGATTGCAGTTGACCTCTATCTCACCTGATGGAAAGTAACGATGCGGCTGAAGATGGGAATGCTTGCCTAGAAGATATCTGAGTCTGTGTTTCCTGATAAATACAATAGGCAGCCTTTAAATCGCGAGTGAGTAGTGGTCAAACGTTTGCCTATCTTGAATAAAAAGAAATGTATATATGTTTAAAAATAATTAAACGCAAGCAAAGCTTAAAAAAACCGACTTCACCGCTTTATCTTCGGAACCTTGATCAGATTTAATATATTAAACACGCATTATTGACTATAACTCAAAAACAAGAGATCAGATCTTGATCAAATTTCAATGGGACCACAAGAAAAGCACCAACTTTAAAATAAAAAAAGAATCATCAAAATCGGATGACGTCATCGGTGACGTCATCTTCCAACACAGTTTAAAACTAATACGGCCAACGAGTCTAACATTACAGTTAGCTACACATCTGTGTTGATTACGTTCACCCAAATCAATTGTTTTTTTACCAACTTCCCAAAAAAGGAGGAGGTACTCAAGTCAACTGTATTTTTTTATTTTTTTTATGTGTGTTACCTCATAACTCTCCACGTGAGCCGATTTCGAAAATTTTTTTTTAGTTTGAAAGATGTAGCTTTCTAATTGGTCCCATTTAAATTTGATCATGATCTGATCAGTAGTTTTTGAAATATCGTCAATAATGCCTATTTTGTACGACTACTTTGACGATGTTCTCGTTTTTAACCGACTTCAAAAGTTACCTCATAACTTCTTTTTTTGTGCGCCGATTTTGATGATTATTTTTTATTTGAAAGCTGATGCTTTCCATGTCGTCCCATTTAAATTTGGTCAAGCTCTGATTACTAGTTTTTGAGTTGTTGTCAATAATACGTGTTTAAAACGTTGAATCTGATCAAGGTTCCGAAGATAAAGCGGTGAAGTCGGTTTTTTTAAGTTTTGCTTGCGTTTAATTATTAATAATTTACAAAGCATCTTAAGCTGGTTTTACCAAATTAAATTAAGGATTGTGATTATAAGGTAACTTACATGTGATCCTTTCACCGTCATTATAGCATATGTAGTCAATGTCCTGGTCTAGAAGCGCGTTTGTGAAGAATGTCTTATGGAACGATAATCCGCTGGATCCGACCTTATCGATGTAAGTATGGAAACATGTTTTCAGCTGGGTAGATTTGTCGCAGAAACTAGAAAAACATATTCAATATTAAATCCTCATGGATTATTAACTTATAACGGAGTAACTGGAGTAGTGCGGGTGGATGAAGATTTAGATTTACGAGCATACGAAACGAGTAAACAAGTAAGGGCGCGGGTAGACCGACTTTCTCATTAGTTAGTTAGTTTAAATTTATATTAATTGTCTTACTTCTTAACAAACAGACTAATGCCGTTAGCCGTGAGCTTAGCTGTCTCAATCTCTTTTCCCAACTGTTCAAAGTCTACCACTTGTTTGACGCAGTCGTGAAAATCGGTATAGTATTGTTTGTTGATCTTCCAATCCTTTACTGTGTCATCGTCTGATGTTGCCGGAGTCTCTGTCGGTACATTTGGATAAGCGGAGATGGCTGGAATCAACAGAAAACATCATTGCAATTTTATTTTATAAAACTGGATAACCCACAGAAATGGCGATCTCGTCAAGGATTTTGTAGATGTAAGCAAGATGTAAGCTGTCTGAGCTACAGCTACCCCTATCAGACTTTGCAGCGCGACTGCAATAGTTTTTTCAACTAGGTACCTATTTTGCAAATATTCGCAAGCCACCTTACCTCTTAACGACTCCAAACATGTAAAAACGTTTTATTAACGATTTAAACTTTCCTATAATTCAGTTACAATTTAAGAAAGATAATGTACCTATATAAGATAATATATAAAATGTTTAATCTAAAAGCGCGTACCTATTTTATGCTTATATATAGTATTGAGATTGTGTGCGCTGCTTTTTAATTTATATTTATCAATATTTTCGCGAATATCCATTATATTTTCAAAGATGTAAAGCATAGGTAAGATGTTGCACGACACAAGTCATTGCACTTAGTGTGGGGCTGTGAGTGTGAAAGCGTTTATGTTTTTTTTATATAGGCTTTGTAAGTATGCCTATTTCTATAAAAAAGTCACTGAGAGATTCGTGTAGCCCCTATCATAGATGGCACGAACCGCTCTCTTTTGAATAATAAAGATAGTGTCAACATCGGCAACAGATCCTAACTGCATTTTGCTACAGCTTCCAAAAGTATCAGCAGATATCAATGAAATAAAGCAAGAATGCTGGTCTAAAAGCTGCCACATTGCCACACACTTCCACCAGGCCGAGGCCGCGTCCCCGCATGCTTATCTCGTGAAAAAAAAAAAAACCTATTTTTCTGGGCTAATATTGTTACATATTTGTGTCTAAAACTCATATTTTTATTTTACAGACAAATAGAGTGGTTTTTAAACATTAGAAAATTCATTATATACACAATGAGCGAAATTAATATGTTAAATAATTAAAAAACTTTTAAAAAGCAATTATCTCTATTGTAATGTTTTAGTCTTCATAAGTCACTAAGTTACTGTAAATTATCACCTAAATACAAGTACCGTACTGTTCGTTTCATATAATATTATATAAAATTTCTATTTGTGGCAACTTTACTGGTGTATGTAATAATTTTAAGCTAGTTTATCCTATCTTTGTATTGTATACCGTTTGTGCCCTAAAATAAATAAATAAATAAAAAATAAAAAACTCACCGACTACCAAAACAGCAAGAACCCACGCTGTGCGCATCATTTTTCTAGACTATTTTTTGCAATACGTCAATCAAGATACCTATACCTGCATAGGTATCTTGATTGACGTGCTTTTAAAAGTACAAAATCTTCTATGCCGTCTGGGACTGGACTGCAGATATCGTTCTCGCGTGACTTGTTTTATATCAGTTGGAGAGTGCACAAAAAAACAGTGATAATACTACTTATGTGATAGCGTCCGGTAGTATCTGGTAGTGGACCAATAAACACACAAATGTTTCGACCATCAGTATAGTTATCTCGACCATGAGTTGTGATCTTGAAACGTCGAGAACAATTGTTGCTGACGTAACTTTTTCCAGAAAAGCTCGTCCTCGGTTTGGGACCGAACGTTGTGCTTAAGCAAGAGGTCTACACCACATGGCCTGATGCTCAAATCCGTAAGGGTAAGAACAGACGCGAAAAGAAGAATGCCTAACAAAATCGAACACAGATGTTCGTGAAGGCTTATTTCAATCATATAATCCCTAACTTCTGCCGTATGTCACTGCCAACGCTACAGAAGCCTGATAGGTCATTGGTCCATCCTACTAAACAGAATCTTCACATCTACTAGTAGCGCTACATTTGGACTTTATCTGTCTATGAATCGTCTACATCGGAAATCCGGTATCGACAGATCGATGTACGTAAAGCGCTATGTAACAAGACCAGTGGCCCTGATGCCAAAGCAGCCATAGTTGCAGAGAACATGCATGACCCTTCGCCTTTCTATGGACTGGTAAAGTGCATGGCAGTATGCCAACGTGCAGCCTCAGCCAAAAAAAGGAAGTCGTGCCGACTCTCTCTGCCAATTATATGAACTGCTCGTTGGTTTAGTTGGGTGGTGTTCGCTTTCTATCGGGTTCTATTCCCGGCGGGTACACAAGATTTCTCCCCAAGGTAAATATGTGTTTCTGGTTCTGGTTATGTTTCCGGCACCCGCGACACAAGTCATCGAACTTATTGTGGGGCTGTGAGTGTAAAAGCGTTCATGTTTATTTTACGATATATTCGAGTGGTCGTTGACGGTTTCTCGTCTGATGTCTGGTCTTTTATTTCCATTGCTTTAATTTTATTACGTTAATTTATGACTTGCTTATCATATTCAGGAAAATTTGCTTTAAATGGGTGTTGGATTGAAATGTCTCCTTCACTCAACATTTTGAATCTGATAATATTAATGTTGTAGATAGTTTCGTTGGATTATCTACGCGCAATTATAAATATTATTATTATAACTTGACAATGATTATTTTGCTGACCTTTATTTACTAGGTATTTTAATGTTATTATTCGTTGCTGACTTACTTATTTGATTAAACTTTATTCATAGTAACAACATAATTTAAGTAGCAATTGTACATTACATTAAACTAAAAACTAAATTAAAATTAAACAAAAAAAAAACTATAATTAGATATAAATATTATTATTCTTATTTGATTTTAATATTATTATTAAATATTATATTTTGATGTTTTTTCCTAATAAAATTGTAAGTAGTGTATCTAATGTATTTAGATATATTAAAGCTAATGACGTGTAAATGTTATAGTTATCAAAAAAATAATAATGATTATGATTATTAAGCTCCACTATAGTGTAATGGAACTAAACTACGTAAGTACTAATTAAATAAGTATGTATTTTTTTTTTAATTATTATTTAATGACCATGGATGCATAGTCCTTCAGTCGAAATATTAAACAAATATTAACAATTTCTATTCTTCATAATAAAAGTCTTAGTCACAAGTCACAGTCAAAGTCAAGTAGTCAGTAATAGTCAAGTCATGCCCTAGAAAGTGGTAGAAACTTTACTAGAACTTCTATTGGAGTTTTGGAGAAGAAAATCACGTTTTTCAACTTTGTATGACTTGCCTACACTTGCTCATTTACTAAGTATTATACGGTTAATAATCCACCATTATTACACATTAACACTCGAAGAAGGTTTTGGAAAATTACACAAAATCAACAAAGCCATTTTTTCACTTTCGCGGCAAAACTCCAATAAGTATGTATGTGTATTTGTGTTGCCACATCTAACACGGATGTGACTCTTCCGTTTATATCCCTACTAATAATATAAATCTAAGTCTGTCTGTAGGTTAATAAGTATATATAATTATTATTTATGTTTGTAACTAGTAGTACATAAGGCAGAATAAGGAAGAAATAACTACGAAATCCTGAAAATGATCCTATTTGGTAATTGACTATTATTTATAATTAGGTCAGTGCCTTGATGGAGTGAGATGCCATTTGGTAGCTATGTAGATAGTCTAGAGAACATTGCCAATTTTTATTTCGATTAGAGCGAGCAGAGCCGCGGGGCTCAGCTAGTATATAAAACAAATGACAGAGCTTTTACCTGACAGATCAGTTCAAGTCAATAATGAACAGGTATTTTAGATGGTAGGCAAGCACACTATATTTTCGACAGCATCATCACTTTCAATCAGGAGGAGGAAAAAAACCTCTAATTAGTATTCACAAATATATTTAATAAATTAATAAATACAAACTCACAAATACTATCAGTCGGTGGATAAGAGACGCTATCAATCTTCCAAGTTCCTGACTTTGACAGAGACCTTATATTTTACACTTACTACAGTAGAAATTACTATTTAAGTACTCCGTGTAGTATAGGTACGTCAGAAATGCAGCGACCTCTGCAATCTAATAGCTGCTACACAAGGACGCACCTGGCTGGAACGGATGCCCAAACAGGCGCGGTCGCCTCCCGTGCAGTGGTAATGCCCGCGCCCGGACGCGCACGCCATCCGTTTGAACCGGCGTGTAGCAGCCATAATAAACAACTATTATAAAATTTATATCCATGCTAACGTTTTCTGGAAGAAATTGCTTTATGCGACAAGACCGCCTATTGTGAAACCTCTTTAAGATTAAGATTATTTTTTATGATTTTTGTATTGGTTTTTCAATAAAGAGTATTTGTATTGTATTGTATTGTGTGGCAGTTCAACAGTAGATTCAAACATTTTATCGTGGGTGCCAGATACATTCACATCACACCTAGAAAGAGTAGGTTTATGTTGTTTAGTAACATTTGGTAGAGATCTTTCAGTGTAAAAACAATTGTACTCAATTGCTACTGCAAAATTTTCAACTTTTATACAAAAAGACGACATTAAAATCTGTACAGCTTTTGGGAGCTACGATGTCATATATAATAGATAGATAGACATATATATAATACTAGCTGCGCCCCGCGGTTTCACCCGCGTTGATAATTATGAAAAGTGATGATGATGATGATGATGATGAAAAATAGATGTTGGCCGATTCTCATAGATACCGGATAAGCACAAAAAATTTCATCAAAATCGGTCAAGCCGTTTCGGAGAAGTATGGCAACGAAAACTGTGACACGAGAATTTTATATATTAGATACACCCCTTACAATTAAAACACCTCTCTTTTGGCGTTGGAGGTTAAAAAACAAAACCATCCGTACAACGCTTCGCACATGTCCCGGAATCATACGCTTTATACAATTATATAATGATAGATACTATTAGGTCAATCGAGTTAATTAGGTCTTATAAACATTGATAGTCATAGAATATTAAGTTCTTAAAAAATCAAAATAATTCTCGAAGATACATTACATGTGATGAACAAGTGTATAATCTTGTTACTCAGTCCAGATATGAAAACATTATATAAGTTTTATTTATAATTAGCAAATAGGTCATCTTAGAGGTTCTGTGACATGACGGGTACGAACAACATGTTTTTTCTCTGATAGGCTAGAACTCTATATACACTTAGTACACACATAGATAGGCCAGGCAAATAATCGATACATTGTATGGTGAAATTGCATTATGATCAGCCATTTTTTTTTAATGTATAGTTTCTCACAATTGGCTGAGATATCGCGTAACATACATACAAAAAAAAAGCATACAGTCGAATTGACCTCCTCTTGTTAAGTCGGTTGAAAACAATTATTTGGGTATTTTTCACTAAAGTTGATACATATTAGGTACATTACAATATTTCCATGTTAGTGATCCACTATAAGAAAAACAATTAAATTTATAGCGAGACCGCGGGCTCTATTAACCTAAGTAAGTAGGTACGAAAGCGTCGACTTAGACACAGTCGGATTTTCCGCGGAGGCCGTACTTTAACGTTTAATATCTAAAATAAACAGAGATTCTTTTTTCTCGAGTTACCTATTTTTTAGATATGCTTATAACAAATAAGTTACTTGTTAAAAACTTTTTAAAAGACAAGCTTATAGAAGTCCGCCCTATTGGATTTAAAGTGACATCACTTAATTTTTCGAGATATTTTCAGTAAGCCCTTTTATTTGATACCCATATTGTAGGAGTGAAATTACTTGTCCGCCATTTTGGGTGTTCCGCCATGTTGGATTTAGAATGACGTCACACAGCTAACGATGCATTGTCATCCAAACTAAACGTGAACACAAAATTTCAGCTCAATCGGTTTAGGATATCTGTTTCAAAATTGAGTTGCAAGATTCCACAAACATACATACATACATACGGTGCAAGTTAAATAAATAGAATAATGGCGCAAATATAGTAATCTTGATAGTGGTTATATATTTGTGCTTTTTGGGGTTGAGACGTTGGGACCGTGGGGACCGGGAGCACATACAATCTACAATGAATTATCAAAGCGTTTGGTCGAAGCAACTCGTGACCAAAATGCTGGCAAATATTTTGGACAGAGATTGAGTATTGCCATTCAACATGGCAATGCCGCCAGCATTTTGGGTACTTTGCCTACTGGTAGCGGTCTATTAGATTAAGTTTTGTACATATTTATATCTAATTATAGTTTTTTTTTGGTTAATTTTAATTTAATTTTTAGTTTAATGTAATATATAGTTATTGCTTGTTTATTATGAATTGTAATTAAATGGTTTTTATATTAGTTAAATAAAAGCTTGTAAAAACATTATTGTGAATAATTTCTGTATATGTTGTTTTTTTTTTATCAGTATAGACATACATTTGACCACTATCTCACCTGATGGTAAGCGATGTTTATTATGATGGTAGCGATAAGTAATGCATATATTACATGTAAGTTTCAGCTTTTTCGATGTAATCGATTTTGTGATATATCCCGGGACAAAATAGGTATGAAAACAGTGACTTTGATGTCATAACGAATACGGTTTCATACTTTACTTCCGGTAAGTATTTTCTGTTCAGAACGAACGACTAGTATATTCCACAAACTCTGTCACTTTCCATCAGGTGAGATAGTGGTCAAATGCTAGCCGATCCAGTATTAAAAAAACCTAGCGATTTATCTTAAAATTAAATACTTAAATTAAAGTGTACAAAGCGGCCTTATCGCCAACAGCGACCTTTTCCCGACAACCTTTAGATGGAGAGAATTTTTAATACCGAATATCTACTACTATAAATCACGAGGTCGCAAGGGTGAGATCTTCAGTACTATCTCAGACGTCAGTAGTCATACTAGCTACGTATTACGTGCCTATACTTTAAATAGCATTGATAATACTTTTAAAATGTTCCAGAAAGTGTGGATTCTAGCTCTCTTCGTAATCTGTAAGTTTTTCTTACGCTTGATAGGCAAGCATTTGAATACAATCTCACTGGATCGCATGATGAAAAGTATTACAACTACTACTTAAACCATTTTGATTTTTTTTTTCAAATTCACACACACACGCCTATAATAAGTTCAATGACTTGTGTCATGGGTGCTGAAGACTTTCACATCACACACACGATCTCACACAGAACCAGAACACAAAATATCTTTAGGGTTCTAAGTTGTATGTTTAAACTCTTTGTTGTTTTCATATTTACTTAATTTAACGATACCATATCGTCAGGTAAAAAAGGAATGATATTCATAATGCGATTGTTATCCTTATGGTGAAGCGTCTTTGCCTTTTATAATATAAAAAATAAATGTAAATTATACATCTGTGAATAAATACTTCACGTTATATACCTAATATTCATATTGGCAATAATCTTTGGATATCTGAATACATTTACAGTATGTTGGGCTCTCTGCTGACCACTGTTAGAGATCGTTCAAGGACGACCCTAGAGATGGCGCTAGTTGTATCGAGTGACATTTTTTGCACTCGCGACTAATTTCACAGACTTAAAAAGGAAGAACTTCAGTCGTGTGTGTCACCTGATCCGTGTGGTCGAAAAACGCTCCGCTATTGAATTTTGTGACGTAGAAAACTAATTAAATAATTATCATCTAATTAACCAGGACTTAAAATAAAAACTTCATCGTGTTTATTGTGATCGACCGCGTGAACTGTGAGGTGATTGAGTGTTCCGTGCCTCGTACACTCTCGGATTTCCTCGGATTCAAACTCGCCGGCCGGCGCGACGTGGAGTTGTGTGTGTGCGCTTAGGCATACATACAGTTTGCTGTAGTTCCTTTCTTGGGGAGCTCCGGAGGCGGTTTCGAAGCAGTCTAAGGTACGTGAGCTTAAATAAACACTGTAAATTGATTCGTGTATCCCTACTGATTTTTGCCAATGTTTTAATTCAAAATAATTTACCGCTATCATTAAAAATATTAATACGTAAATGGTGGGCTATTTACACGCCAGCGATTTTACTCGCGCCACCATAATTTTGGTCCTTTTCGAGCCGGATAGTCCAGTTTTAATTACCTTTTGCTTTGAGTTATTAACCATAAACATTTCATACATAAGTTCGCCCGCCCGTTGCTATGTGCAATTCACTCCGCTTATAACTACCTATAGTATAAACCGCCCGCTAACTTACCTACTTGTTCCCGCCCGCATTTGTTGTTTGTAAACAAACATTTAGTAGTTTATTCGTGCATAAATTATTAGCATAACGATAACAGAACATGTCGAAACCAAGTTCAGATACGATGTTGATCATTTTAGGAGGAAAGAAAGAGTTGTTATTTAAACGTATGAATCATTTGTTTAATATGTCTAAAAACATCACTTCTTTCGAGAGTTCAAGGTCGAATGAAAACTTTATGTCTGAAACAGAAACTATGGATGACCTTCATAATAATTTTGAATCTATTGTAGATCAAATTAATGAGATTACCTTAATGTCAAACCCTTCCGCGAGTCCCGATTTTGGTTGTTTGGAGTCATTTGACGAATTGTTTACAAGAGTGAAACGCGTTAGAAATAAGATGAATAACCACGCTAATGTATCACCGCTCCGAAGTGATAGTGCTTCTGTGTTTAAATTGGAGCCGCTTCATATTAAGGAATTCGATGGTAAAATACAGAATTGGCCAGCGTTTTATGAATCCTTTAAAGCAAATATTCACGATAATACGCGTCTAAGTAATTCGCAACGCATTCAATACTTAGTTAGTAAATTGAGTCATTCCGCAAATTCCGTTATTTCTGGAATAGTACCTACGGGGGAAACGTACAGCATAATTTGGGATAGCTTAGTCAAGAAATACCAGGATAAGCGACTTCTAGGAACACATTATCTCAACAATGTTTTAGATTTAAAAGGGTGTACTCACACTGCCGCTAGTCTCGATTCATTTATCGATCATTTTTCGGCATCGATTTCTGCTCTCAAACAGCTGCATGTTTCGGATTTGACGGATTTTATTCTCGTGCACTGCGCACTTAGAAAATTAGACACTCAAACCGCACAATGTTTTGAACTTTCTGTTAGAGATGTTGAAATACCTACAACAAAACAGCTGATCAGTTTCGTTCAAGATCAGGCTAAGATCTTAGGACGTTCGAACCCGACCATGTACATGAACTCAAACCCGCGTAATTCAAATAACACATATAAACCGCCCGCTTCTACGTCACGGAACACACGCTCAAACACATATAAATCCTTTGTTGCGAGCGAGGTACCAATGGTTGCTACCGGAACCTCTGCTTCGCACTCATACCCGCCCGCCATATCTCATTGCGCATTTTGTAATGAATCCGCTCACATACATTTATATAAACCGCCCGCTTCTACGTCACGGAACACACGCTCAAACACACATAAATCCTTTGTTGCGAGCGAGGTACCAATGGTTGCTACCGGAACCTCTGCTTCGCACTCATACCCGCCCGCCATATCTCATTGCGCATTTTGTAATGAAACCGCTCACACACATTTGTATACTTGTGCTAAATTCAAAAATACACACGATCCTAAATCTCGTTATGATTTTATTAAATCCAAACGTGGATGTGTAAACTGTCTCAGTATGACGCATAATTTATTGACCTGTAATTCGTCATCTGTCTGCGAGTTATGTAGAAAACGACACCATACGCTTTTACATTTTGTGAAACAAAATAATAATACGCATGTACAAACGCATTCACACTCACAACCCCACACTAAGTTCGAAGACTTGTATCGTGGGGGCCGGAAACATTCACATCACACACACAATGTACACACTGCTTATGCGAATTTTCCCGTGCTGTCGCCGACAACGCCGCCGCCGCCGGTGCCGCCGCCGGTGCTGCCGCCGCCGACTGATTGCGCGCCTTCACCCGCTTTAAATCTACCGCTTACGTCACATAATGCCGCTGTGCTTCTATCCGCCGAAACAAAACCGAAGTCGACTGTCTTATTATCAACCGCTCAGGTGTACGCGCGTTCTAAAGGTAGTACAGGGGGCTTACCACGACCTCTTATAGCAGTCTTACTTTAATAATGCAGTGCATTTTCTTACTGTGACATCCATAAAACAAGCTTATTTTATCATAAAATTGCTTAGCAATTTTGATGACGTCACACTAGAAAGTTCATTCAATAAGGCGTATTCCTGTCAGCTTCTTTTTGTTTGAACGTCTGTATTGTAAACTTTATGGTTTCAATTCGAGGGTTTGACGTAACATTGCTAAAATAGGTTTTCATAAAATAAAAGTTAAAATTAATTGATTCAAAGGTATATTAATTTAAAATTATTAGTGAAAAACTTATCGAACAAATACAAAATTTTATAAAAATACGTTATTTATTTCAACTGCTCGTTGGCTTAGTTGGGTGGCGTTCGCCACTCATGTAGGTACGTTTACGAACTATCAACGGTCAATAATTCACCATTATTCAATATACATATATGGATAATCATGAACGTCTGCGGCGGAAAAGGCAATGTATACCTATCTATATATATATATATATATATATATATATATACTTATTATGTAGTCTAGCGCTGCCAGTAGGGTCGTTTGGTAGGGTCTTGTGGTCTAGTGGCTACCTTGTCCGCCGCAGGCAGTAACGATTTTCCAAAATTTGTAATTCTTTGAGTTTTAATGTGCACCAATGGTGAATTATTAATCGTTGATAGTCCGTAAACGTTTCTCATATACTATTTATAATAGAGCGGGATAGTTACAACCATATAAAGTCTTTAAAGCCATCCCGCTTCATGCACTATAATTACTACAGTACGCTACTACAGACCGATGTAGATTATTTTTTATTATTTATTTATTTACGTAACTAACTCTAACAACCCAAACCACTTTCACTAGCCCAAATTAAATGACTGAATATACACATAGGAGCCGCTTTGCGTTAAAAAGAAAACGTTTCACAAATCTTTTGGAGAAACCCAAAAAACTCATTTTTTTATTTTTTTTTATACTCGATAGGCAAGCATTTGACCACCATCTCACCTGACGGAAAGTGATGATGCGGCCGAAGATGTAGCATGCTTGCCTAGAAGATACCTATTCACTCTTGACTTAAAGAGTTCCAGATTATATCGTTCAGGGAACAAAGACGCGGGCCATAAATTCCAAAACGCTTCGAGCGAACCGGAGGTATGTCAACCATAAATGGATGACGTTTGCCAGTTTGTCTTGTTGTTAGATGGTAAAACGGGCATGGGGGTATTAACTCGTATAATTCCTGTGTGCACACTCGCCAAAATGTAGGTAGCCGATAGAATACCGATAGGCTTGCGACCTTAGGTCGGTGACAGAGACTCTGCAATTTAGACTCAATATCAAAGCCAATGATTCTTTTTGCTCGTCGGTCGATGGACTCAAGAGCTTCAAGCTGGTACTTGGCTGATCCATCTCAAAGGTGGCCGCAGTACTCCATACACGATCGGACTTCTCCGAAACTAGTCGACTACAAAGTGAGTCGACATTTTCTACGTGTTTCAAGCCGTATACAACATAAATAATGTGTAATGCTCACGATAGTTTTAATTTTCATGGGACACATTATTCCCTTTGCTTCTATTCATTATATCATATTAATGAGATCCTTCGCAAGTTAAGTTAGTTTTTCCGTGTTTAAGAATAATGCAGTTTTATAATAAACATCTTGCAGAATAATAGCAGAGACCTAAAAACAGTTTTGTTACAGGAACGTTTTGTTGCAGGCTTAAAATATCATTACCTTTTTTTCATACCATGACCATATAAACACATTATCGTTTTAATCACGCTAAAAGAGTGAATGATAATCTATTCCTGTGAAGTCATAGAACAAGACATCGCATATTGTTGACCATAGAAAATAATAGACTTTATCCGAGGCATGGAAACTGGCGGACACCCATAGAGTAGTATTATATATTATAAGTGAGTCCCACGCACGCAAGGAGTTTGTAGCTAAAGTAATCGTAGGTTTCTTTCCTATCTCGATACACGCTAGGCTATCCAAACACCAATACATACTACATAAGCCGAACTCTCTCACAAATATTCGGTAAGTAGGTAATAATATTATAATGAGTATGATAATTGAAGTTACTATAAAATATACTTAATAGTTATACAATAGCAATATTCTTACATGCTTACGTAAAAAATCTATAATGCGCATAGGTATTATTAAATTATTATTAAATTATCATTTTAAGCAAAAATAATTACGCGCCGCGCGAAGCGGCGTGACTCATCTGGCGCGGCGCAATAAAAAAAAACAACGTATGTTTGGCGCGCTTTTCGTTAAACAGTTCTTATAACTAATTAGTACTTAATTTTACGTTTACCTAAAGGCTTGTTCGACAACATATGATTTTATGAATGTTATTTAAATATATGAAATAGCAAGAAATTCCTAGCAACAGTAGCTAATATATCTTTTAATCAAAAAGCGATTGAATATGGTAATAAGGTACCTCTTCAAAGTGCTTTTTTTTTTTTGGTGATGGGGAACTATTTCCGGGCCAATTGCCTATATTTCCTAAAACTAAACTAAAAATATATACAGCAAAGAACTAAGTTACTCACAAGATATCGAGCTTATAGGTAACTCAAGTGCTCAAGCCCACTACCAGTGGGTAGCAGTAAGTAAGTCAGTGGATATTGGGTGTGACGTGGTTGTTGTGGCTATGACCTTTCGTGAGCTCTAAGAATTTTGCTCACATTTATGTTATTTATTTGTATGAACTGGTTATTGTTATAGGATCCAAAATAAACAAGACATTGATTTTATCTACCATTGTTTTGTATATATATTTGATTATTTAAATCTAGGATGCCAAATAAGGTTAGACAGTATTTACAGGGTAGGTGTGTAGCCACAAATAATTGTACACAAAATATTTTCTTTGTGTAGTGTACCTATATAGGTAATTAATAAGATACAAGTACCTGCCTACTAGATATAAGTTAATTTATAACAGAAAAGATAGATAGGTATGTTAGATAATTCGACGGGAAATGTAACAATTTATAATTATGATGTAAAACAGAAACCAGAAACGATTTATAATTACAATGTAAAAAAGAAAACTTCAACAGAAAAATAAACTATTAAAATTAATTGTCACCAACGAAGTCTTTATTTTACGTCATTCTATATAATATAAAACACACACATAAGTATTAATAGATCACTGATCGTCTATAACTTTACATACAAATTATTGTTCGGTAGGTACACTACTTTTAACATAATTTCAAGAAACTCTTAATCATTTCATTTAAGATCTTCCGATCAATTTTTAGTAGTAACTAGGTTTTTTACAGTTTTCATTCACTATTCATACACTTTTATGATAATTCAAGCCTTTTTATTGCAAAAACATGTTAAAAAAGTTCCTCTTGAGTAACTTTTTTAACATTGTTAAATTTGACACAAAAACAATATTGCTTTCTGTCAAAAATCACCTCGTGGTACAAGCTGAATGAACTTATCAGGGTGACGTCACAAACACGGAATAAGTAAGATTGAAATGTTATAAACTCTATGATAAAAAATGGTCATGGTATGAATCAAAGTAATATTATTTTAAGACTACAATAAAACTTTCCTGCAACAAGATTGTTTTCTAAAAGTTGGTGGTAAGCCCCAGGTCCGAAAACTATCATCAGATGTTTAATTGATAATGGTAGCATGAACAATTTAGTAACGACTGAATGTTGCCGCGCTTTAAACTTGCCGATAATACCTTTGAGTAATTCTTTTATCAAAGGTGTTGGCTCAACTTCGCGTCCAATTGTTGGATACGTGTATTTGGATATTGAATCCCGCATATACCCGCAACAGAAATACACCATACACGCTCTTGTCGTGGAGTGTATTACAGATCAATTGCCGTCGCAATTTATTGAATGGAATCGTAACATAGATTACCACGACCTCCCGCTCGCAGATTTGAATTGGAATATTCCAGGAGACATTCAGGCAATTATAGGTGCCCAACTCTTTCCGTACATTTATTTGGGGAAGCGGGTTGACTTTGGTCTGCGACTTCCACCTGCACTTCTAACCACTTTTGGTTACGTTCTGATGGGAGATTATCCACGTAATGACACCATACCTACCGCTTCTTTCACCGCGCTCGCGCTGAACGATCTAGTACAGAAGTTTTGGGAACTCGAAGAAGTACCTACGATGCGTTTGTTGTCACCCGAAGAGACGGAGTGCGAAAATATTTTCACGTCATCAGTGACGCGTGATGATGTCGGTCGCTACACGGTATCGCTGCCATTCAGCAAGGATCCATCTGAACTCGGCAATTCACATGCTGTTGCTCTTCGCCGATTTATGGCACTAGAGAGAAAATTTCGCCAGTCACCCGATTTGAGGGAAAATTACAACCAGGTCATTCAAGAATATATCGATAATGGTTATCTTAGCTCTGTCGATGAAACCGAAATTTCTGGTGGAGGCTACTACATACCTCACCATGCGGTCGTGCGACCTGATAAGCCGATGCCGCGCATAGTGTTAGATGCAAGTTCGAAAACTCACACAGGTTTGTCTTTAAATGACGTGTTGCATATAGGACCTAATTTGCAAGCTGATCTGTTTTTATTGCTTTTGCAATTCCGCTTGTTTCCTGTCGCGATGAACGCTGACATAAAACAAATGTACTTACGCATAGGTGTACCCGTGGACCAGCGTAAATACTTACGCATCTTGTTTCGTTTCAACGAGAACGAACAAGTGCGTACTTTCGCCTTCAAACGCTTACCGTTTGGACTCAAGTCGAGCCCTTATATAGCTATGCGCACTGTGCGACAGCTGGCTTCCGACATGAGTCCACACTATCCTGACGCTGCAAAAATTGCAGAATCCAGTCTCTATATGGATGATCTGGTATATTCTGCACATAATGAACAAACCGCTATGCAGCTGTCACAAGACCTAATAAACATGTTCAGATCGGGTGATTTTGATCTGGTGAAATGGTCTAGCAACTCACCAGCTCTCTTAAGTAGTCTTCCTGATTCGCACCGCAAATCCCTCGATTTTGACGAAGGCAATATTTCCGCGAAGATCTTAGGTCTTTCCTGGGAATCTTCTGAAGATAACTTTTTCTTCACTTCCGCTGTAATAACCGACAAATGCACTAAGAGGAATATACTCTCCGTAGTTGCACGATTATTCGATGTTCTGGGTTTGGTCGCTCCAGTCATTCTCTATGCCAAATTGCTCATTAAAGAGTTGTGGTTGAGTAACAGTGGCTGGGACGATCCCGCTCCGGAAAATATTGTTGTCCGCTTTTCCGCCCTTGTGCAAGAATTTCCCTTGCTTGATACCTTACGGATTCCGCGCCATGTAGGTGTAAATATTGACTGCATTGTGAATCTCGTTAGTTTTTGTGATGCTAGTTTAAATGGCATGGGTTGTGTGATCTTTTTTCACTGTACCTACCCTGCTGGCATCATAGTTCGCTTACTTTGCGCAAAGTCAAAGGTCTCACCGACTAAAGTCACGACTCTTGCACGTCTTGAGTTCTTCCCCACATCGTTGGTCGATTTTCGTGAGTAACCGCGTCGCTCAGTGTCAAGAGAACTTAGCCGCGAAACACTTCTACCACGTAGCTGGTGTAGAAAATCCTAGTGATTGTCTGTCTCGAGGTATGCTGCCGTCGCAGCTAGTCTCGCATGACCTCTGGTGGAATGGCCCTTCCTGGATGCATTCCGCTCCTGAAGAATGGCCAATCAAGCCATTTTCTTATTTTATTATATCTCATATACGCATAACGCTTACCCGCCGTAGAGGTCAACACGCGCAGAAGGCGTATGTCTGTCTGTTTGTATGCCTGGTTACCCACGCTGTGCATGTTGAGTTGGTAACTTCATTAAATTCTTCGGCTTTTGTAGACGCCTTAGACGCTTTATTTCCCGCCGCGGACCAGTATCCTGTCTTTACTCTGATAATTCCACCACTTTCGTTGGTGCTAAAGCTCAATTGGATGAGCTATATACTTTTTTATTGAACTCTAGTTTCAATTCGTCACTCTCAGAGGAGTTGATGACCCGACGCATTGACTGGAAAATGATTCCTCCTAGAGCTCCTCATTTTGGAGCAATGTGGGAATCGAACATTAAGAGTTTGAAAACTCATATGTACAGGGTGATAGGTAGTCAGCTTCTAACATATGAAGAATTACAAACCGTATTGACGCAAATAGAGTGTATTCTTAATTCGCGCCCTCTGAATGTTGTATCTTCCGATCCACACCCAGAGGTGATAACTCCCGCCCATTTTTTAATGTCGTCTCCCCTGCAATACTTACCCACTGCCGATCTTTCTGATCAGCGCATCAGTCTTGTACAATGCAAAGAACTTTTGGACAGCATGGTCCAATCCTTTTGGAAAAAATGGCGCTTAGAGTATTTGCATACGTTGCAAGTAAGGCAAAAGTGGGCTACTCCGGATAAACCGGTTGAAATCGGGACTGTAGTACTCGTTGGGCAGGATAATTTAGCTCCTCTAAACTGGCCTTTAGGGGTTATTACCGAAGTTTATAAAGGCACCGACGGTATTGTTCGTGTTGCCACGGTCAAGACCAGTTCAGGTAGTTTTAAACGCCCTATCGTCAAACTATATCCCATTCCGACACAATAAATGTATATTCGTAAAATATTTATTGTTGTTTATTATTTATATATCTACGCGCGCTTATAAGTATTCCGCATTATTAGGATTAAGTTACAATTTCTTAATAAGTAACATTCACGCCTGATCAGACATAAAGTTCATTGATCTTTTAGATTATTTCATAATATAAACGAGTAGAATCTAATAACTCTTACTGTTTCTTTTGAAAGATCTTGCGCTCTTCCAAGGCGGGGTGCATGGTGAAGCGTCTTTGCCTTTTATAATATAAAAAATAAATGTAAATTATACATCTGTGAATAAATACTTCACGTTATATACCTAATATTCATATTGGCAAGAATCTTTGGATATCTGAATACATTTACAGTGTGTTGGGCTCTCTGCTGACCACTGTTAGAGATCGTTCAAGGACGACCCTAGAGATGGCGCTAGTTGTATCGAGTGACATTTTTTGCACTCGCGACTAATTTCACAGACTTAAAAAGGAAGAACTTCAGTCGTGTGTGTCACCTGATCCGTGTGGTCGCAAAACGCTCCGCTATTGAATTTTGTGACGTAGAAAACTAATTAAATAATTATCATCTAATTAACCAGGACTTAAAATAAAAACTTCATCGTGTTTATTGTGATCGACCGCGTGAACTGTGAGGTGATTGAGTGTTCCGTGCCTCGTACCCTCTCGGATTTCCTCGGATTCAAACTCGCCGGCCGGCGCGACGTGGAGTTGTGTGTGTGCGCTTAGGCATACATACAGTTTGCTGTAGTTCCTTTCTTGGGGAGCTCCGGAGGCGGTTTCGAAGCAGTCTAAGGTACGTGAGCTTAAATAAACACTGTAAATTGATTCGTGTATCCCTACTGATTTTTGCCAATGTTTTAATTCAAAATAATTTACCGCTATCATTAAAAATATTAATACGTAAATGGTGGGCTATTTACACGCTAGCGATTTTACTCGCGCCACCACCTTATCTTACTTAATTTTATCTGGTATACGGCAATGGATTTGGTTGAATGTTTTTGATCGTTATTCTCAATGTGTTTTGTCAAGAACGTATGAAGGGTTCCGGAGATATTTAACTAATGTTATTGATAGGATAGTTAAATATTTCCTTTTTTTAATTTATTCCAGGCATCACAACCGTGCCAACCTCCGTGTCGTCAGCCAATCAACAAGGCTCGTCGTCTCAAGGACTTACGATGTGCAGGCAACCCAACGTCACTGCAAAGGCAGAGGCAGTCGACAAATCTATCAATAATTTCTACACGTGCCTCAATAACAATGAGAACATCGATCATATGAACACCGAGCTTGAGGATGCTATAGCCAATCACACTAATCTGCATAGCGTGGTAAAAAAGTAAGATCATTTGAAAATATGTTATGTTTTAGTAGGTATAAATCTCACGATAGTATTTATTCATTATTATTGATCGAGCCAAGCTAGATTTCTAAAATGACTTGGGTCGTTCAGCACTTCGTCTATCTGTCCGCCCGTCCGTCTGTCAGAGGAATCTGATCTAGCGTCTAAACCATACAAGCGAATGACTTCAAATTATCATAGAATATGTAAAACTACGGCCCAAAGCTAGAAATTACATTTCAAATTATATAAATGAAAATATTAATCCCCCATACATGTAAGTGGGAAGCTAAATATTTTTTAATTTTTATGCTATTGTATAGCTCCTATCGTATAATATCCGTTATATCATGTACTTGAACAACAAATACAGAAATAAAACAATTATTATATAGAAAAAAGTAATAAGTAAGTAACCTCAAAAGTTTTTCTCTATGAGGCAGAATGTAGGCGCGAGATCTCAGTTCGTCGCGAACGACTAGTTATATATTCATTAGTATTATTACCGCTGAATCTAGGTTCTCTGTCTACCGCCGCAACAGGTCTACACCCGCTACATAATTGTCGCAGAAAAATACTCCAACCAGGTTTCGGACATATCCAATGTCCTTCTTCTGAGAGCTACTTTTACAGGTCGCGACGCGCGCGTCTAGCGTCAAAACGCAACTGACCTGTAAACGTAGATCCCAAAAGAAGGACATTGAATATGTCCGAAACCTGGTCGGAGCATTTTTCTTCGACAATAGTGTGGCGAGAGTAGGCAGCCCTGTTGCGGCGGTGGACGGAGGACCTAGGCAATGGATGGTGGAGGTCAACCACTCGGTCCTTAGGTGGGTGAGGCGGCGGTAAGGTTCGCTGAGGTCGTCGGAAGGTTCCGATTGGTGCAGGTGCCTTCCGAACTCGGATGTTTCGGAAAATAGCAGCACCAAATCGTGAGACAGGAGCTAACACTGGCCTGCCAAGAATGTGGGGCGCGTGCGGATCGTGGCAGGCGGTGGTCTCCTTCTACAAAGCTGTGATGATGCAAAAGGAGACCGCGGAGCAGGCTAGAAAGGAAGATCTATCCCTAGCCTAACCCGCAGACAAAAAGGTTGAGGGTCAGAATTTCAAAGCCCTTTCATAAGAAGTTTTCCTTCAAATAGCTCCTCTCCATCTACACTCAATCGTTTGAATAGGGCGGCCGGTTATTCAGTTACCTATAATATTTAACCGGGGGTTCAGTTATAATATTTGACAAACTCTTTTCGTCTGGTTCTAGATACTGCGCTAAAGCTACTGAGCTGAAAAACTGCATCCATATCTACAACGATGGAATAGCGATCTGTTCGAAGAATTTACAAAAGGCATTAATCACAAACAAGCTCATTGACGAAGCCATTGATTATAGTTGCTACAATGACGGCGAAAGAATTATTTGTAAGTTAGTTAAAGTCCTATGGTCAATCCCAATAACATTATTAAAAATTGTAAGATACAAAGCCTAAGAGCTTTCTCTTCGTTCTCTGGTCACTTAACTTGCAATATTTGACCTAATACATACAAACATTGCAAGTTACATTTAAAAAAAAGCTTGCAAAAATTGCGAGCAGAGAGTTTCAGTAAAAGAATCATGGTCCAGTCTTAGTAAACCTCGTGCTTACCCTTTACTATAGGACACCCTAGTGTCCTAGTACACAGGTATAAACGTTACTAGAACTTCTATTGGAATTATTACGAATGCGAAAATCACGTTTTTCAACTTCGTATCATTCGCCCACACTCATGCAGGTACACCATTACTACTCCATTGATACTCGAAGAATCACACGTTTTGGAAAATAATATAAAATCAACGACTCCATTTTTAATTTTAGCGGCAAAGAGAGTTTAATCTTTCCGCGAGTGTTCCGCGGGAGGTATTTAATTTCCCTGCTACCCTAGCGAATTTTAACTCGTTCTAACCGGCAACCGCCACCCTATTAACGCGGCCTCTGGAATAAGACTCCATATGACCTAAAGCAAATGTCGAGAATCGACAAATGGGCTGGCGATCAAAGCCTTTTAACTCTCGACAAGCATTCCTAAGCAGAACTGACATCAGGCACCTATCCTACAAACTCGTGCAAAAACAATAAAATAAATGTTGTTCCTATTCGCAACATTAGTTTAAAAGAAGGTGACAAAAAAAATATTAGCAGGTAAAATAATGATAACAAGAGTAGGTATGTGTTGTGGGGAAACAATAAATCATAATTTATTGTACATCTTCCAATTTGAAAGCCCTAGTTTGGTAAAACTGATCACAGCCAGAACCAGAAACACAAATTTTCCTTGGAAAGAAAATTTGTGTTCTCGCCGGGAATCGAACCACATACCCTTGCTTAAAAGGCGAACGCGTACCCAACTCAGCCAAAAGGCTTTTCAATACATTTGAGTACATATAACATATATACTCATATATATACAATATAACATACATATATGCTTGTTGTTTGCAGCTTTCATCTCCGAGAAGGGTCTGGAGTGCATACAGCTAAAAAGCGTTATTCAGCAATGTGAATACCAAACTATAGCCAATCAATCAGAAGAGATCAAGATAGCTTTATTAATGTGGGCCCTAAGACCCTAAGCCCGGCGGTAAGTTTTTTTTTTGATTAGCAAGCATGTGACCACAATCTCACCTAATGGAAAGTTATAATGCGGCCGAAGATGTAGCATGCTTGCCTAGAAGGTACTTATTCATTCTTGACTTCAAGAATAAGTGAAGAAATGAAACTTCTTAACTCAAATCCAAACTATCTATAATTTATGTGAACAACGTTTTACAGCACAAGTAGACATAGTTGGCATTATCATACTTTTCAGTATTGCCGAATGTTACACTCTAGAGAAACCATGATTTTTCCACTCAAGATGAACTTTACTTTGAATGTCTACTGTATAGGAACTATGAATTTTCTACTCTAGAAAAACTATATACATTTCATTCTAGAGGAACCATGAATTGTTCACTTTAGAGGAACTATGAATTTTCCACTCTAGGTGAATTATTTGATTTTTTTTTCAAGACGGGCCATTAATTTTCCACTCTGGATGAACTTATGTATTTATAATTTGTATTAAAATTTTAGAGGAATTATGATTTTTTCACTATAGTTGAACTATTAATTGAATGGCCTCTCAATAAAAACCATGATTTTCCACTCAAGACGGTCAATCGATTTTTTTTGATCAGGTTTTGTTTATAATGCTATATTAGGCTGTACCTATGTCATAGTGGTTGTTTTCTACCACTGTCATGACTGGATACAGTGTTTACTAAAGAAAGGAGGCTCATTTTACTGTTTTTTTCTAGCAAAATTGTGGTTATGCTGACCAGTGGGTCAACTGCATTTTGACCTCTTACAAAAGTTGTGACCACCCTGCACCTGGTAATATTTTGGAGGCACTATACAACGTTTTGCGCAAGAACTCTGAATGCGACGCAGCGCTGCCGGTAGGTACACTTTTTTCTTATAATTAGTCTTATTAAATAAAAGCTAAAAATAAAGCTTTTATATTTGGACACTACCTAGCTTCGTTTTATAAATCTATTTAACGCTACAGCTTATTTATTTATTAGTACATTCATGATTTATCAAAATACAGATTTAACTAAACTACTTACCTAATACAAAAAGTCATTGGTCGGCAGTGTGCCCAAAATGCTGGCTGCGTTATCTCGTTGCACAGCAAGACTTAATTGTTGTGCAAAATACAAACCGGCATTTTGGTCACGTGTCGACTCTTTCAGTCTTCCAGCCAAATCTTTATAAATTTCAAATTCTCCTGGTCCCCATGGACCCAGCGTTTCTACTCCAAAGTGCACAAATATGTAACCTCTGTCGAGGTTGTAGTATTTCCGCCGTTTCGAAGATTCAGCTGCGGTAGCATCGCCACTTGCCTGCTGCTATGTTGTTGGAAGATGAGACGGCGCCACAGTGTCGACACAAGTAGCGCACCAAGGGTCCACACTAAGAGTTCAACCCATCTTTCAAGGAATGAGTGTAGTTCCATCGGGTCGTTTACCATCGTTGCGTCACTAGGCTCTAAAATTGCTGCGATATTCACACCCCCTAATGCCCGACGGATGACGTCATTGAAAGCTCTGTGGCGAGCTATGCGACCAGCACTAATGACACAAGAAAGCCCATGGAGGCCTAAGCGATCTACTTTTTCTCCACATGAGCATCGGTGAGGAACAACGCAAGGAGCACCGACGCGCAGTGACATCGCTACACGGAATGTGTTATTATCAAGCAGTGTCCCTAAACTATTTGAAGGCAGAGCCTGCAACCAAACACCCGATTCCCAACGAGAAACAGCTAAAAGACGAGCACGCTCTGTGGAGCTACTGGATGTTTCTAAAAGTTTTTTCCATTCCAACTCACAAAGCGGCTTATCCCACTGTCTCTGAGAAGATGGGTGTTTAGGCAGACTACTGTCAGGGCAAGCTAATTTCCAGGCATCGAAAGCCACAGTCAAATACGACACATCAGAAATAAATAAACTTGTGGTGTCAAAATTGTTGTTGCTAAATTTTGTGTGCTTTTAACTGAGGATAAGAAAGCCGGCAAAGAAACGCTTGAAATTTTCCGGATACCAAGACCATCCGACCGAATTGGTAGGAAAGCCTGGCACCGCGCACGATCATACTGAGAAATATTGAAAATGGAAGTGAGCGTATCTCTAACGATGTTATCTAACTTTTGTAGAAGGTTAGAGTGATTCCATAGTTGACAACACCGCAGAGTATACGTAAATTTTGGTACGAATAAACAATATTTGATAATTATGTAGGCCATGTGTGAATTAATTCCCTTAAGGATATAATCTAAATTAACCGAAACCAGAAACATGATTGGCCTAAGTTCTTAATGGAATTTTTCTCCGAAATTGGGTATTTTGTCACGTAAGTATAACATAAACGCGTTCACACTCACATCCCCACACTCAATGACTTGTGTCGTGGGTGCCGGAAACATTCCCATCACACACAATTACAACCAGAACCAGAAACACACATTTTTCATGGGGAGAAAACTTGTGTTCCCGCCGGGAATCAAACCCGATAGCCCTGCTTAGAAGGCATACGTACATCCGACCAAGCCTACAGGCGGTTTGAAATGTTTATATCTATCTACAGAAAGGCATGTATAGTAAATAGAATAATATATTTTTGGTAAATCACGGTATATGGGACTTGATATCCGCGCGCCTCGGGCGATTTGTATATCAAATCCCTAACAAATAAGGTATCGTCATAGCGTATAGTAGTCCGGTCAATTTAGACATTCGAAGTTACCTAAATTCCCACCAAGCTGAAAATCGGTAAGATTGTTTGAAATATCATTAAAAACAAAATTTTAAGGTTCCCCATCTTTCCCCTGTAAGGATAAAAAATTATTCAAGGTCAAAGGTAAAAAAAAAGTTTTTCGCGATTTTCAGCAAAACGGTAAGTTTTATCATAAAAATATCTCAGACAAAAATAATTTAGGTAACTTTACTCTTATTTTTTGGTCTAATTTGACCAGACTATAGCTGTTTCGAAGCCCACTTTGCTATTATATTTTATTTTTTATGCTTAATAGGCAAACATTTGACCACAAAAAAGTGATAATGCGTATTAACATTAGAGTGCACGCGCGCTCTTCTATAGTAGAAGGGGGTCAGTCAACTGCGTCCAGTTCTTTTTTGTGCTAAGCAAGCCACGCCTACGAAATTGCGCAAATCTTCAGTTGCGTCAACAGCGATTCTTCTTCATCCTCTGGAGATTAAGTACCTCTCTCACAACTCACACAAATGTCCACGAGCCCTAAATCAATAGATAAAAAAATGGTATACATCGTTATGCAAAGTAGAGTTTCCAGTCGTTACGTATCTTTGTTGTTCTATTTAAATTAAGCAAAAATGAACCTTATTTCTTAGGATATTTGTCAATTTAGTATTGAAACCTTTTGCAACAGAGATAGGTAATAGGGGGTTGATCATCAGGTCGTGTCGTGTATCGAATGTTATATACAACTCCAGGGTGGTTTTATATTTTTGTTATAAATTGATCTCCAACATCACGAAACATGCCAAAGGGGTTTGGGTAATTTGGTTCAGAGTGTGGCGTCATTTTTTTTTGAAGCGACCGCTCTGGCTTTTATATTGATTTTGATGTACTACATAAACTAACATTATGTGATAAGCTAAGTTTGCCCTAAGTAATATCGTAGCTGAAATAATACATTTGGATCTCAAGGTTATCCATGATTACATCATCCAAGTAAACAATAAATAATATTTGCGTGTTATGCTTATTATGGCAGTTTTCAATGAAATGAATATTAAAATACACCATTATGTTATAAACTTATAAAATAATCACGAATAAGATTCACTTACACGACTTTTTTGAGAAATAATGAAAAATACGCCCTTTTGTGATTTGAAATGAGTCGAATATTGCGGCTCCGATATAGTTTAGACATGTTTTGTCGGAACAAATTCTGTTTACTATTAATAGTTCTTTTTAATAAAAAATATTTCATTACTGGTCGCGAACTTGGATCTGTCGCCCAAATTTGGAAACGACGCCACTTTTACCCAAACCCCTTTGTATTTTTTTTATTCATATCTATTATAATCGAATAGAATACTACAAAAATGTTAAGTTCTTTCATTTTCTTTATTGTTTAATGAATACAGTTCCTAAATATTACGCTGTTTTTTAATCAAAACTACATATTAAAAATATAATTTTCTTCATCTTCTACTATGGTAGAACACGTGTGCATGCGTGTAAGAAAAAAGGACGCGTGCGCTCTAGTGTTAATGCTAGCTACCTCACATAGAAATATAAGCGTATGATCAACTAAGTAACATAGCGGTAAAACTTGTATGCAGGGTGATTTGTAAAATACCAGAGGTCTCTTGATGTAACCCTTAGCTGATTGTTTTTCTAATCCTTAGCTTATATAGTTCTACAACTTTATGATGATATCTTTTCTAAATGCTATACTTTTCGTTATAATTAACATATTTTTTTATTCTAGACAATCTATAATTAATTGTTATTAAAAACTTTTAAGATCTACAATTTGTATGAACGGCTAAAATATTATAAAATCAGAAAGGGAGCAAATAGCGAACATACCGTTTAAAACCTATACCGTTCTATAAATAGGAAATGTAACTTAAATTTTATGTATTCTTAAAAAAAAAAAAAAAAAAAACTTGTTTTTGTATCTTATTATTTTTATATGTAAATGATGTTTCCGGAGGTGGGCGTTGCCATCTGCGACACAGTTTTATACTTCTGCAGGTGGCATCGTACTCTGTATTTTTCTAGTTTTAATGTGTTTACTGTACATAATAAAGACTTATTATTATTATAAAAACTACACTGTACTACACAAAGAACGGCATCGCCGCGCCGCGCCTCGTGATATGCACGCCAACGCCAGTTGACACTTGACTCTTAAGACTTAACGGACACGATAAATATAAACTAAAATTTATTTGTAAAATCATTAAACAGATTTTGCGATAGCTGTACCAAGAGATACATTAGCCTCTATGGTTGTAATCTAAATATATATAACTCAAAGGTGACTGACTGACTGACTGACATAGTGATCTATCAACGCACAGCCCAAACCACTGGACGGATCGGGCTGAAATTTGGCATGCAGGTAGATGTTATGACGTAGGCATCCGCTAAGAAAGGATTTTGATTAATTCTACCCCCAAAGGTAAAAAATAGGGGATGAAAGTTTGTATGAAACTTTGTCAATTTTAAAATAATACTTCTTAACGCGAGCGAAGCCGCGAGCAAAAGCTAGTGATATCATAAGAGGTTTCTGATATTTTACAAACTACCCGCACGATCTTCATATTTTTTAAGCTTGATAGGCAAGCATTTGACCACATCTTCATCAATCTCACCTAATAAAAAGTAATTTGAAAATTATTTCTTTTGCAGAAGAACTAAGACTCACTCTCAAAAGGTTGTCTGGAAGAGATCGCGAAGAAACGATAAGACCGCCTGTTGTTACACTTATTTTCTAGATTATTATTCCTTGTCTTGTATTCTTGCATATCGCTATCTGTAAAGGTTAATTCACAGTAACATTTTTTTTCATTAAAATTTTAGTTTCAGATGTGTTTAGTTTCGACGCTATTTACTGTTGTTTGTAAAGAATTTTGATAGTTATTTAGTAATTAAAAAATTAAAAACTGCTACTAACACTCGTTTTATTTATATAAAATTTTTTTTTTCTATTCAGTATCATGTCTATTTTCTGTGGAAGGACCACCAGTAGCGGTAAAAGCCTCCCCCAAAGCAGCCCCCAATTGAAAGTATACATCCTTAGAATATTCTGTAAATTGTGTATATTAAGTTGAGGAATAAAATATAAGCTTTTTTAATTTTATTTAAAGAGAAATTTTATAATCAAAGGCGTGACTTCAAAATTTTTCACCGTTTTTTTTTGTTCTTATATTAAGTTGAGGAATAAAATAAAAGCTTTTTTAATTTTATTTATAAAGAAATCTTATAATCAAAGGCTGTAACATCATATTTTTCACCTCTTTTTTTCTTCTTAACTCTGTAGTCCGTGCGAAGCTGGCCGAGTTGCAAGTAATATTCAATTTGGGAAATTAATTTGACACATCATTATTAAACTGTGTGTGTAAATTATACCTACTTATTATTTAGGTAGGAACTGGTCACTGGATACAATACAACTCTTCCAATTGACGTTTATTGAGAAGTACGTGGGTTCCTTCAATTTAAACTATGGGTTTCCTAAAATATTTCCAATGTGCTTCTACGTAGTGCTACGCAGTAGCTCGGCGCTACGCCGCGCCGGCTACGAGAGCTACAAGGGCACACTCACTTGGCTCCAAAGACTTTACTAAATTGACTGCTTGTACCATACCCTCTGTTGCCTTAGATATACCACTTTAAAGATATTCATCGCGCGAGCGCGGTCCGAGTTTGTGATTTGCCATGGAACGAGTCAACAAATCTGCAAATATTATTAGAAACATGCCGAGTTGAGCAGTAATTTTTTGCAGGAAGACCTCCAATATATCTAGTTTTAGAAAGGATAGTATTTCAATTCACAGGTTAGCTTACCTTATGTAAGTCAAAAACTAAAACAGAAACTAAAACCATAACGTGAATATTTCTTTCTCGCCGTCTCGCTCTGCTTGATTTAGTTTTACATAGCGCCTTCCCGTTTTTTCCTTCATATAGCTGTCCATGCATAATCGAAAACTTGTCGTATACGACAGTCTGTGTATATTATAAATATTTTTACCGCGAAGATAAGTCCGTAGTAGACATAGCTTCGCAGTATGTAGTAATACTATGGAATAAAGTCGAAATAATAATTGTATGTTTATTATGCTCTATTTTAACATAGAGTAATAAAGTATTCAATCTTGGAATGGAAAAATATTGTAATATACTGGGTAGGTACGAGTCTGACTCGGGCACCAAGGGCTCAGTACGAACATGGTCGTAAGTTTTTTTTACAAATTAACATTACCTACATAATATTATAAAGGTAGGTATAGAAAACATGTGATTTTTTAAACAATAAATACCGCCGAATCACGGGTTTTCTTCGCGTGATTGTTATAACGTTACCCCTGATGGGTAAATTTGACACTGTTATATAAAATAGGATAGGTATGCTATTGACGAGAATCAGCACATAGTATTATTACTGCGCGGCTCTTAAGAGGTCTTTGCACACGTGATTCGTAAGCTATTCGTAAATTATTACTTTATATTTACAACAGACAAATATTTGTTGCCGATGTGATCGATACATTGTATTATTTGCTATCGGTCGTATTGTAAGTAGTATGTACCACATCACTAATCTATATCTCTACGTATAGCTAGAACTCGCGCTTCGGCCGGGATCGGCCCGCTTCGGCTCGCGTCGGCCGCGGCGGCCGCGTCGGCCAATCACAAGCGTAATTATTACGCTGTCCCCCGACCCCGACGTAATGAGTTGTGTTTTGATTCAAAAATAGCCACATGCCTCATCAAATGGTTATATTATCTTTGGTCTGACACTAATATATTTTTTTTCTACCAGCCCGAAGAAGAAGTTATAAGAACCAAACAAACTGTATACAAATAATAACGTTTTCTTCGAGCAGACCTTTCGCAATCGATATAAACGACGAGGACTTTTTATAGACGAGATAAATACAACTACTTCTGTAGAAGTTGAGCTTCTCTTTGTGAGACAGATAAAAGAGGATGACCATTCTTGCCCAGCCAATTTGCGTGTATTTTTATTTTATTTGTGACAGGCTAGTGTTTGATCTCACCTGATGGTAAGTGACGATGTGATCGAAGCTGGTAAACACACTAGACCTGGAATACGCAGGCTCTCAAGGATAACTGCCGGAACACCGTATTTGGCTTGGCGGCAGACTTTCAACTTGATGGTGGTAAGCTACTTTGGTAGCAAGCCAGGCGAGCAACTCACAAAATGCTCTACCACCTCTCAAATGTCACCTGATTAGCACCACCCGGGGACCACGTGAGGGAGTCAGACTTAAGGGGTATCCTCCTACGGACGTGGGTGACGTGTGCAGCCAAATAATGTAAAAGAAGAAATCAGACCTGTTATCTAATAATGATAATGATCATATGTACATGTAACGCATATAAATAAAGGTAATATAAATAAAAAAAGGGTTCCGCAGTTAACAACCATATACCAGAGCAGGTTACTATGGCGACGACCATTACGTCGCGTTTAAATTACAATCAAAATCGTGGGTGATCGACAACACGTTTTACATTGTTAAAGAATTTTTTGACTTCACCTTACCCATAAAGAAAGTTAATTCTATATCAAAATCAATATTGATGAATTTACAATTTGTATTGAATTATACTTATTAAATTATAATTTTATTTTGGTTTGACTTATCACTTACAAAACTACATAATATTTTCTTGAGTGACGTATAATTTCAAGACAAATTATGAATAAAAAGTTTATTAGTTTATCAGTTGACATGCACTTTTCGTTTATATTTCCATCCAAAGGCTGTCTTGAAGACATAGCTCTTAGCGATAAGAACGCCCATTGTACATATCTTAATAAGTTTCCCTGTAACCTGTATTTATCTTCTTAAGAGTTATTGTATTGTATAACTTGAAATCAATGTTTTAAACTGCCAGCTGGTGTATTGAACTGCCAGGGCGTGGGGCGTTTTTTTTCACGTGGGCCCCATAATGGCACTTACGAAACTAAACGACTATAGTGTTCCTATTTGCCTCTATAATATCTAGGCTCGGTGTATGAGGGATCAGATATTATTGATGTAGGCATCAATAGGTAGATCTAGCCTTCAATTTATTTCAATTCATCGTAACCATCGGAGAATTTTCAATTTCCCGTGGTGGACCAGGGTCGATAATTTTTTAAAACCAAAAAAAAATAATAGTAGGATGAAATCCATTAGAAAAGGAGGGGAATATTATAAAAATGAAAGGAAAAATAATTTACGGGCGATCTGAGGTCGGGAATAAAAATTGGGGTGAGTTTTTAAGGGTAAAAAACGGTTTTTATCGATTTCCGGCAAAACTAAAAGTCCTACGGAAAAAAGTCAAATAGCAAAGTTGTAGGTAATAAAAAGATCTAAAGCTTTTGTATATACACTTTTTTCACATAACCTCAAAATTTATGTGAAAAATTCAAAAAACCAAAAACTTGGTTTTCCATAGGACTTTTAGTTTTGCCGGAAATCGAGAAAAACCGTTTTATACCCTTAAAAACTCACCCCCATCCCCTTCCCGACCTCAGATCACCCGTAAATTATTTTTCCTTTCATTTTTATAATATTCTTCTCCTTTTCTATTGGGTTTCATCCTACTATTTTTTTTTTCACTTTTTATTATTTTTAAAGGCTATAGGTAGAAGAGTCCTCGTCCGAAATAGGTCCTTTGGAGGGTCTGAATAGAAACGGACTTGACCTGGCCATGTGATTGATGAATCGCTTTTGTTTTTGAATGATAAATAAATGTCATTTTCTTGTTAAAACTCGAACACATTTGTTCCAGTATAAAAATATTCACTAGAAAAATTAATTAACAGTAACTAAGGCAAAGCGCTAAAGATGCTGCTTTACTATAAAGTTGTTTTTTTATGTGACGCTACAATATATTAGTTTTTATTGTGGTTTACATTATTAAAGTTATTTAGGCAAGTTCTAGCACGTAATCAAGCAAAGCACGATTTGTGAGACAATACGTCCACATCGAAAGTAAAAGAACTAGGTACACTACAAACAACTTAGTAACATAGAAGTCAAATACATAAGTAGAAGACAGGACCATATATTTGAGAATTTAGCTCTTATATATAATAATAAAATTATCAATACTAAAATTATCGAGTCAATTACGTGTTCAAAGCGTGAATGTTTAAAAATTACTTATTTTTTACCGACTTCCCAAAAAAGGAGAAGAAATATCGTTAATAATGCATATACTGCGGAATACATTGACGATGTTCTCGTTTACCCGTCTTCAAAAGTTACCTCATAACTTCTTTCGTTGTGAGCCAATTTTTGATGATTATTTTTTTATCTGAAAGCTGGTGCTTTTCATGTGGTCTCATTGAAATTTGATCAAGATCTGATCTCTAGTTTTTGAGTTATAGTCAATAATGCGTGTTTAATACATTATATCTGATTAAGGTTCCGAAGATAAAGCGGTGAAGTCGGTTTTTTTAAGCTTTGCTTGCGTTTAATTATTTTTAGGCTATCTACGGGGCAATTGCCAATATTTCCTAAAACTAAACAAAAATTCTCTACATATATACAGCAAAAACCTTAGTTACCTACAAGTCATCGAGCTTATAGGTAACTGTTGTTGAGCACATATGCTATGTATGTTTCATATAAGAATAGGTACTACTTAACTGTCTACTGTCTTTCACTACATCTATTGAGGAAAAAAGTTTCAAAGAACAGCTCGATATAAAATGGTGGTTTTACTACCGCAATTGCGTCATTCGCACGAAGAAAGTAATAGAAATCGCACAGTACTTCGCTTCAACCAGTCAGTTTTACCTCATACTGGATAGCTTTGGAGTTAGCTTCCATTTATGGTTTTTCGGATCGATATGACATGGATTCTTGTAAAAATATATGACAAGTTCAAAAATGAATTAAACATTACGCTTTCACACCCACAGCCCCACACTAAGTTCGATAACTTGTGTCATGGGTGCCGGAAACATTCACATCACACACCATCTCAACCAGAACCAGACACACAATTTTTTGTTGGGAAGAAAACTTGTATTCCCGCCGGTTCACGATAATATAACTGTTTGCTTGTTTGCAGAATAGAAATAAATAAAAATAATTAAACGCAAGCAAAGCAAAAAACCGACTTCACCGCTTTATCTTCGGAACCTTGATCAGATTCAACTTATTAAACACGCATCATTGATAATAACTCAAAAAAATAAAATTTGTTTACGTGGAACGAAATTTATGAGGAACACATAAAAAAAAAATACAGTCGACTTAAGTACCTCCTCCTTTTTTGTGAAGTTGGTAAAAAACAACTCTTACTACCTATAACAGACAATAATGATATCATGGTCCACATATGGTTATATTATCTTTGCTTGGCTCATTAAACTCACGCGATGTACTTTCACCAGGACCTAAAGTAACTGTAACAACACCTATGTATGACGAAAATCAGATACTTCTTTGTCAAACGTTGCTCTTATTCATATTAAGTCTTTAATTAACCATAGATGACATTAACAAAATCGGATTGACAGGGAACATCACTTTATATGCCGATGACACTAGTTTGTTTTACTCTGACAACTTCATAAATGCCATCATAAAAAAAGCACAACATGATCTTAACCTTCTGCATACATGGTTACAATCAAATTTACTCACCATAAACACAAATAAAACTAATTATATCATATTCGCTGCAAAAAACGAAAAGATTGGACAACACGACACTTTAAATATTAATGGTGAAAAAATTAATAAAGTTAATAAAGAAAAATAGTTAGGATTAATTCTTGATAATCAGCTCACGTGGAAAGCTCATATAGAAAACATAAGGAATAAACTAATGTCACTCGCAGGTGCACTTCGTGGCATGGCTCGAAGCCTAACAAAACATGTACGATACACAGTATATAATTCCATGGTGAAGTCTCATATAGATTATTTAGTTGAAATTTGGGGAACAGCGGCTAAAACAAACTTACAAAAATTACAAACTAGTCAGAATAAAATTGTTAAATCATTATTTCGATATCATTACTTAACGCCTACCGCAAAAATTAACAAGGAAACAAAACAAATGAATTTATCTCAAATATATAGATATAACACCTGTATTCTGATAAGAAAAATTCTAACTGAAGACATACATACACAAATAACATTTAAAAAAAAGATAAACGTACAAAAAATTATAACGAGGCAAGCCAACAATATCTGTTTGAGAATATATAGAACAAACTATGGTAAAAAAAGCATAATGTCAGAAGGGGCCAAATTGTACAATAAACTACCGAGAGACATTAAATAAACGAAATCTATAAATATTTTTAAGAAATTGCTTAAACATCATATCCTGCACAATATTTCGTAACTTCAATTATTATAATAATAATAAAAAAATATAAATATAGATAAAAACTTTCCCGGAGCACTATTATATATATAGAATAATTATTATTGTTTCCGATTACAAATTTTTTTAAGTTAAAAAGTAGCCTATGTTTTAATCCTAAGTATAAGCTATGTACATTCCAAATTTCATCCAAATCCGTTCAGCCGTTAAAGCGTGAAGAGGGAACCAACATACTTACACACAAACTTTGGGATTTATAATATTAGTAGGATAATCATTACGTGTAACAAGTGATTGGTGATAGGTGCAAGCTATGCTCTTTGGTACCTTTTAAATTGTTCCAGAATACCTCAATATTTTTAATGTATCTATGTTATCCATATTCTATTCCGAACTGGCAGAGCGAAATCACGAAAATGTTAAAAGTAAAATTAATTAATTTATTAATTATGCATTCACAGTCGGTTGATGCAAAAATGTATCTACACCAAGACATCTAAATATATATAATTCAAAGGTGACTGACTGACTGACTGACTGACATAGTGATCTATCAACGCACAGCCCAAACCACTCGACGGATCGGGCTGCAATTTGGCATGCAGGTAGGTGTTATGACGTAGGCATCCGCTAAGAAAGGATTTTGATTAATTCTACCCCCAAGGGGATAAAATAGGGGATGAAAGTTTGTCAATTTTAAAATAATAGGTACTTCTTAACGCGAGCGAAGCCGCGGGCAAAAGCTAGTTAGTTTTATAAGATTAGTTAAATGATGAGATGTTTGATCAACTGATGACGTTTTAAAAAAATTGCGCTTGCTTTGCTCGCTTAAATCGGTAGTTTTTGTTTCTTTCCACTACTCCGACTCACCGAAAATCCAAACTAGAAAAAAAAAAAAAACGCTCGCTTGCCTCACGCAGATTGTGTAGTATTTATCCTACTAATATTATAAATCCGAAAGTTTGTGTGTGAGTGAGTGTGTAAGAATGTTTGTTCCCTCTTCACGCTTCGAGCCGGTTTTGACTGAGCCAAATAAGTACCAGCCGGCAGAATAATAATTATAGCAATATAGGTACAATTTTCGCGAGATAACCCTGGTCTATTAATATGCAAACTATATATAATGCAAATTGGATATGGGAGTCTTCAAGTCGCGAGTGAATAGGTATCTTCTAAGCAAGCTTGCTCCATCGTCGACCACATCTTCGCTTACCATCGTGTCCACATAGTGAGATGGTGGTCAAAATTTTGTACGGTTGTGTCTGTAACGCAAATTTTCAAGGCACTAGCGATTTGCTGAAAACGTACTGTACCTACGTAATGTAATAGATAGGTATTGGCAGGTTTTTTTTTGTGGTTAGGTTAATAATTCCACGACAGCATAAATGTTTGTGGTTGTTACTTATAACGAGTTAGGGTTTTTATTTTAATTACTTAGGTTGGTATTTTTATTGTAATTATAATATTAAAATTTTTTTTTCCTCCTTCCAAATCTACGGGCCAATTGCCTATATTTCCTAAAACTAAACTAAAACTATGTACAGCAAAGTACTAAGTTACCTACAAGACATCGAGCTTATAGGTAACTCAAGTGCTCAATCCCACTACCAGTGGGTAGCGTTCCCATCATGCTGGCGGCATTGCCTCTCTGAATTGCAATGCTAATACGTTGAGCCAAATAAGTGCCAGCATTTTGATCACGCCTCGCTTCAACCAGGCGCTCTGATAGAATTTTGAAAATATAATTAGTTCCCGGTCCCCACGGACCCAGTGTCTCAACACCAAACGACTCAAATAGTGGCAGTGGTTACTGCCAAGGTTTCCATATTTTCGCCGTTTGCGCTGCTCTGCCGAAGTTGCCGCGACGCCAACCCCATTCTGTGTTTCAGGAAGATGTGACGGAGCTAAAGTATCGACACAAGTTGCATCCCATAATAAAGGCCGTCCCATCTTCCATGGAATTAAAGTCATGCCGTCGGGTCTTTTTCCATCGTCACGCAAAACATAATAACATTGACCACCATCTCACCTGATGGAAAGTGATGATGCGGCCGAAGATGTGACGTGTTTGTCTAGAAGATACCTATTCACTCTTGATTTGAAGACTCCCAATCTTTTGCATTACCATCAATCATCATATACATCCAAATATATTTTATTCTCAATGTGCACGCCAATGTTACATACTCGTAAGTAGGCCTATGATTCATAAAACATGAATAATTCCCGCAATAGCAAAACTACATGTTTAGTACCGCAATGACAACGTCATATATATTATTTAGTAACCTATTTCTCAGCATTCATAAACCTATACATAAACATATTTGTTGGTATATCTATGTAGGGGAAAAAGACATTGCGCATTATAGTATGTATGAACTTGTAATAAAATCTCTTTGTCAGATTGTTTTTCTAGACGTAATTTGAATAAAACTATGAAAAATCTAAGATTTTTGACATAATTGACTGTAGTTAAACAGATGCTAGCTTTTCCATCAGGCATATACGGTATTTAAAGTAGATACTTAACTTAACTTTGTCTTTTACACTACATCATTTGGATATAATATTATGATATAATATTTGAAAAACAACCGAGTGCGCGATTCCCGAATAGCAGATCAATATAAAAACAAATTGTTTATTTCGGAACAACAAAGGATTCATACAATATTTTTAGTAAAAAATTATAAAATAAGGCCTATAAGCTATTGGTTAGTACACAAGAAATATAAAATACAATTAAAATACATTTTAAATTAAAATTAGTGCATCATGAACTTACGAGGCATCCCTGAGGTATCATTGTCCGCACTAGATGCCTCAGTACATCCATACATTCTTACAAACTTTCGCGTTTATAATATTAAGTAGGATAATTCAGGATACAATTACCCGCAAAATGGGATCTTAATAGAACATTTTATCACTACTTTTTTAGGCACAAATCGCAAGAATTTCTGAACTTTTCAATATTCTGTATCAAAAAAGGCGCATTTTTTTTTTCCATAAACGTAGCAAGATTCATGGATATACCAACTGCTAATTTATGATCATTTCATGATGAAATCTTAATTTTTAATGTACAATTAATAAAACAAGTTCGAACGAACCTAGCATAAAAAATGTTTTATTGTTGGCATGAGCTAATGCGCCTCAACCGTGGTAAGACCGCGATAGGAGCGTGGCCCTGGGCGGGCCGTCACTTAGTCCGCCACTGGCATCTACCTTATTCAGATTAGGAATAAGCTATGTACTCATGGTCAAATGATATAAATAAGCCTCAACGATCGCCACTTGTTATTGTGCGTTCATCGCAAGTCACATTGTAACATAACATCTCTATATAATATGTTGTTGAAAATTTTCGTCGTGGTGCTGGTTGCTGTTGGTGAGTTTTATAATTTACTTGTTATATTTAATTGTTTTTTTAAATTAATATGTAATTATTATTTTAATATTTTTTTCCTCTTGTTTAAACTTACAGCCTTGCAAAAGGATTTTAGACTTGTATCAAGAGTTACGGAAATATCACTCATTTAGATTAATAACCGAAAGACTGTACGAATGTTTCTTAAACTCTACCGATTTACAATCTATTTAAATTCTATAAAAATAAATTGGAAAACACTAATTCTTTACGCAAAATTTATAATAATAATAAACTTCTAACAGACAGATCAAAATCAAAAAATTCAAAATCAAAAATCAAAAATCAAAATCATAAATTTTTTTTTCATTCTCAAAATCTACACTTTTACTTTTTCATCATTTAACAATAGGACATTTGATCCTTTTCAATCTAATTGACCTATTGTAAAAAAGCACTTCCAAACAATTAATATTTGGCAAACAAAAATAATATCTAATTCACTTTTTTAGTTACCTATTGGTTTTTTTTTTTATGATTGATAGTTTATATAAATATTTTAAGGTATTATTTCCGCCCAGAAATACTTTACAAGATAAATTTAATTATATGAAAAAGTGTCAATTTTTATGCGTAGTTCGAAATATTGGTTTGATTAAATTTATGTCTCAAAGTCATCTTTTAATAATGATCCTTTTAAAGAAAAAGGATCATTATTAAAAGATGACAGTTTAGATGTTTTGCGTGCTGTTTTTGCAAAATTTTAACGATCATTTAAATGCATGCCTTAAAGTTAAACAATCAAACAGAGCCGATAGTTTACGTTATGTTTTCTGGTTATACATATTCGTGCCGCAAATTAATAAGATAATAGCTCGTATGTACCTAAATGTAACGTCAGTTCCATAAAGATTTACATAAACAATAGAGTACTGTCTTATTTAAAAACACATAAACGGTAATACATTTATAAGTATACTATATATAAATCAAACTCGTGACGTGTATACAATTTTGTTGAATATATTTCTTAATTCTCAGAAAAGTTTCAAATATCTCATAATAAATGCATAAACCAATTTTTACTATACCACTTATATTATTTACTAGCTTTTGCCTGCGGCTTCGCTCGCGTTAAGAAGTATTATTTTAAAATTGACAAAGTTTCATACAAACTTTCATCCCCTTTTTTATCCCCTTGGGGGTAGAATTAATCAAAATCCTTTCTTAACGGATGCCTACGTCATAACATCTACCTGCATGCCAAATTTCAGCCCGATCCGTCCAGTGGTTTGGGCTGTGCGTTGATAGATCACTATGTCAGTCAGTCAGTCAGTCACCTTTGAGTTATATATATTTATATATATATATATATTATATTATATAGAAGATATATCCTACTAATATTATAAATCCGAAAGTTTGTGTGTAAGTGTGTAAGTATGTTTGTTCCCTGTTTACGCTTTAACCGCTGAACGGATTTGGATGAAATTTGGAATGTACATAGCTTATACCTAGGCACATAGGCTACTTTTTAACTTGATAATAGCGGGTGAAGCCGCGAGGCACGGCTAGTAAATAATAATTGAAACTTAGGTACCTAAGAAATCCCGATTACAGCCCGATTACACCAAATAGAGGAAGTATGCAAAAATAACTTGCTTAATTAGTTTACCGAATACTATGGTAATACCGTAAAGGAAAAAAACATGAATTAATAGTTGATACCCTAATTAGGTAATAAGTAGATAGGTGGATCGTTCTCTAGTACCTTTTATAACGTTATAATTGATCGAGCAAAGCGAGATCTCAAGTTGAATCGGGCCGTGCAGCACTTTCTCCGTCCGTCCGTCTGTCAAAGGCATCTAGCGTCTAAACCATATAAGCGAATGACTTTAAATTCTCATGGAATATATAAACCTACGGCCCAAAGCCAGAAATGACTTTCAAAATTATATAAATGAAAAAATTAAGGGGCTCCCATACATATACCAAAATATTGTATTTTTCTATTTATCCTTGTGGGATATCGTTGAAAAGGGCTACAAAAGTAAAGTACGAAACCGGTTTATAAAAAATGTGTTCGAAAATAACGATTTGATAGGCCACCAAAGTTACTGTTTTAGACCTATTTTGTCCCGGGGTCTATTTTAAAAACGGCTTCACACTGAACGCAGAAACTTACGTATAATATCCGTTGTATCCTGTACTTGAGCGACAAATACAGAAATCAAACAATTATTATATAGAAATAAAGTTGGCTTCAGAGCTTGGGACATCGTCGCTAGTCTCTCGGTATTTTATCGAATACATTTCGGACAATGTGCCAAGGAATTACACGATCTAGTTCCCCCATCCCCATTCTATCATCGAACAAGCAGACAAACTGCTAATCAGCACTGGTATTTGGTAGATATTCCACAAACGCGGACAAAACGTTTTGCTTCTACATTTATTGAGCGAACCGCAAAGGAATGGTACACCTTTCCTGAGTCGGTGTTTCCTGGTAGGTACAATATGGAAGTCTTCAAGTAGCGAGTGAATAGGCATCTTTTAGAAAGCGTGCTTCATCGTCGACCACATCATCGCTTACCATCTGGTAAGATAGTGGTCAAACTCTTGTCTATAATGAATAATAAAAAAATATATATATTAATAACGTTCTTTGCAGCCGTCCACGCGCAGCAAAACAATTACCTGCTTAATTCACTATGCCAGGGCAAGGCAGTGGATTTAGACAAAATCCTGAATGATAATCGAGGATGTTTGATGAATATTGTTGACTATCAAGAGCTGCAGTATGAGCTGCTCCTTATCGCTTCTTATTCTTATCGCGAAGCTTATAATATTGGTATCAGAAGGTGAGATATTTTTTGTTTTATCAAACCCAAATAACGGACTTAAGTCATAAGGCAGCTGAAGTGGGCCTGGGCTGGACACGTCTGTCGTTGGACGTAGAAACTATGGGTTGAAGCAACGTCTTTACGGACCCCACGCCTTAGTGAATAAATAATTCTACTTTCTAAGCTGGTTATCAAACGAGGAAAAAATTCCACGTTCGTAGCTGGTTATGAAAGTTTAGTTACGAACGTGGATGAGAGGAAAAATATATTCTCTAATATACTTACATAATCAGCTTTTTATCTTACTAAAGTAACTCATTTCAATAATTTATTCATTTTATTCTCAGATATTGCACCAAATCTGATTTAGTGAAGAGCTGCACCCACGACTTTGTAAAAGACATTTTACCCTGTTTAGATGATGACTCTAAGGAAATATTGAACAATGAGAATAATGACCATATTATCGACTATGTATGTCACAATAACGCCGAAAGGATCACTTGTAAGTCTAAACTTAATAATATGACATGTGTACATACAATATCAACTCAGGAACAAGACATAGGCACGCCGAAAAAACGGTAGATTGTCTGCTTCTTTCCCATTCGAATAACATGATTATGGTTTTAAAAAGAATCTGGTCTAAACAATGTTTAGGGATTAAAAACGATAATATTTCCTGCCTCTGTTGGTAAGTAGTCTAATAAAGGGAAATTAGACACGTGACCCGCATCAACTAGTTTTAATATCTTTGCGGAAGATAAGATGAAGGAATGTCTATTTTTCTGTAGGGCCTTTCTTTTTACATATGTGTTAGTTATAGATAAAGAAAAAAACGTTATTTAATATTTTATGTAACCCTTCATTCTCACCCTTAAATTGTTCTTGTCATAAAAGCATTAAAGCAGTAAATTATTTATTACTTTTGACATTGAACCCAAACACCAATAAATTATAATTTCTGTAGATTCAAATGCAAAGTAGATGCATTCTTTTAAACCACCCCCTGTTCCTAAATCACCCCAACCACAAAAATATAAAACATTATTTTATCATTTTAAATAAATAAAGCATTATGCCATAAAAAAATCGCAAACAAACTTTCACAACCACCTTAATCGGTCTCTGTTGAAAAGTCTTAGTAAAAATTTGCCTATTATTATTTTTTTATTATTTGCTTAAATACATACCTGCTGCTGACATAAACGCATTCACTAAATCAAAAATCAAAATAAAAAGCGTTTATTCACATGGATATTTATTCAAAGAGGCACTCATGAAAGTTAATGACTCTACTGCCAGATTCGCAAAATAACAGCCATTTCGAGAAGAAAGAACCTGGCAAGAAAATCGGAGGTGCATTTTTTTTATGTCTATTCACATAAAAAATATCATTATATATATAACCTCATAACTTCGTTCCACTTGAACCGATATTGATTTTTTTTTGTTTGATAGATTAGCTTTCCAATTGGTCCTATTTAAATTTGATCAAGATCTGACAAGTAGTTTTTGAGTTATCCTCAATAATGCGTATTCTGTGGACTACATTAATGATGTTCTCGTTTTTAACCGACTTCAAAAGTTACCTCATAACTTCTTTCGTTGTGCGCCGATTTTGATTATTATTTTTTTATTTGAACGCTGGTGCTTTCCATGTGGTTCCATTTAAATTTGATCAAGATCTGATCACTAGTTTTTGAGTTATTGTCAATAATGCGTGTTTAATACGGTAAATCTGATCAAGGTTCCAAAGATAATGCGTTGAAGTCGGTTTTTTTAAGCTTTGCTTGCTTTTCATTTTTTTTTTATCGTTCTTAAACACTAAGGGACATGATTTACAAAGCGCCCGTGGCTCGCGGTTCCTCTCCCCGCGTTACCGTTATGTATACTGCCGTCATAATAAAAAAGACGTATTTTGTAAACGCTTGTGCAGTTTGCCTCCATGCCTCCTTGTCATTAATGTAATCAATCGTTTTATAATAAGCTTTCTTAATGCCTGTTTTATTACTGATTAAAACTTTCCCAGTGGTTTCCAATTCAGTTACAATTACCATTTGCCATAAAAGATTTATTCGTTATGCTTAATCTAAATTGCGCACTGTAATTGTATGCTTACCTATATCTAGTATTAAGATTGATTTCGTCGCTTCTTAACTTATATTAATCAATATTTTTGCGAACATGCATAATATTTTCAAAGATGTAAAGCGAAGGTATGGTAAGATAGCATATCATACATTGCCCGATCATTATCTTTTGTAGAATAAAGATAATTTCAACGTCGGCAGCAGATCTCCATAGTAAGATTCCGTGACTCATCAAACTATGAAAATATGCAAAGTAAACCAGCCTTGCCACCGCTACATCAGTCAATTGTCTAATTTTATGGATCGCAAAAGCAGCGGAGCTCAAGCGATCTGCAAGCACATCAATATGAGGCCCACTGCAATTGTGCAACTGTTTTCTTTACAAGATCTAATTTCTTGTTTTCAAGTGTTAAATTTGCATCTACCAAAAGTACATTAGAAATTGAAAACTTGATACATTTAGTTTTGTTAGCATTTAACAATAAGTTACTCGCAGCACTGATCAGCTTATTATCTTAGATCAATCAATCATTTATTTGAACCATACAAATTATCACAATTTTACTGAAACCTTGTTTGACTCTTGAAAAAGCGTGAACTGTGAGAGACACTGTGTCAAGAGACACTTCTAGATATTTGTTAATATTAACATCTTTGGATAAATAATAATAATTATATCTTTAATTGTGATAAATTATTGAAGATAAATTATTTCAGCATTTATCTCCGCTGGCGGATTAGAATGCGTCGGGGCCAAGGCAGACAAATTAAATGAATGTTTCTCAACCTTCCTGTCTGTCGAAGACCTGGATAAGAAAAGCGATAAGGTAGGTTTTTTTTTAAAAAAAACATAAACATACACACTTTCACACTAAGTTCAATGGCTTGTGTCGTAGGTACTGAAAACATTAACATCACACACACATAATCACGCCTACAATCAGAAACACTAATTTCCTTTGGGTAGAAGACTTGCGTTTCTACTGCTAACCGAACTCGATACCCCTGCTTAGAAGACGGTCCGGCTTCAACGGACAGATTGTAGGCATTGTTATGAAGAACATTAAGAATTTAAGTGGCAAAAAAAATACACCTTGAGCATGTGCGGATGTATAAATATCTCGATGCCTGGGTGAATGAAGCAAGGGGCAGTGAACAAGAAATTCGCACCCGGATATAAATCCCTCGGGCAACCTTTTAAAAGATGAAGAAAGTTTTGTGCAGCCGCAAGTTATCCATAATATTTGCCTCCACATTCATTATGCGAACTGCAAAAGAATGGAATTCCTTACCTGAGTCTGTGTTCCCTGATAAATACAATATGGGAGTCTTTAAGTCGCGAGTGAATAGGCATCTTCTAGGCAAACGTGCTCCATCGTCGACCGCATCGTCACTTACCATCAGGTGAGATGGCGGTCAAACGTTTGCCTATAATGAATAAAAAAAAAAAGTCCAGAATAAAAATACTCCATTGTTACGTCTGGCCAGTTGTATTTTACGGTAGTGAAGCTTGGTCCCTGAAAGCTGATACCCAAAAGCGTCACGAAGCATTGGAGATGTGGTGCTATCGTAAAATGCTTCGAATTAGTTGGACCCAAAAAGTTGGATGTTATTATACCCAATATTCGGGTTCTTTAACGCGTTAACAGAAAACATGATCTGATGTAGACCGTCAAGAAAAGAAAAGTTGGGTATCTTGTTCATGTGCTTTGTGAGAGATACCAACTTCTCCAATTTATAATGATAGGGAAAGTGGACAGGAAAAGACGCGCTGGAAGAAGGAACAAATCTTGGTTAAGAAACATCCGTGAATGGACCAGCATTGCCAGCGTCGAACAACTATTTTGCTATCTTTCTTCTCGAGATGGCTGTAATTTTCCGAATCTGGCAATAGATTCATTAACTTTCATGAGTGCCTCTTTGGGGCCCATGTGAATAAACGATTTTGATTTTGATTTTGCACAAGATAGGAAAACATTCACTGAGATGACGATCAACCTCCAGTAGTGGAGAGGCACGATAAGAAGAACATGCAATAACATGTGAGAGTTTTTTTTCGTTTAGGCGTGTTGTTTAAATGTCATTTTAGAGGTACTTCTTGTGTTTTATAATAAAATCAAATACCTCAGTTTGAGTTGTCAAAAAATAAAGTTAATTTGTTTAATAAACGCGGGCAAAGTTGGGGGGCACGGCTAGTCGTTTTATCAAACAAACAAGCCGTCCTGCGGCTTCACCCGTGTTAATCAAGATAAATAATAGCCTATGTGTTAATCCTAGGTATAAGTTATAGCTTATATCTAGGATATATAGTATAAAGTATATTCTATATTAAGTATATTATAGTATATACTATGTGGATATATAGTACATTCCAAATTTCATCCCAATCTGTTCAACCGTTACGGCATGATGAGTAAATGAACATAGTTACTCGTAACTATCCGTCGGATTTATAATATTCTATTTATTCGGAATTTCTACTTATCATGGATATGAAATAAAACTAATTATCTTTAGTTTGAGAATGTTTTTTCTTTCAAATTGTTTGTAAGCAACTCATACTTGTATCAAACTTGAACTACGTATGAAATGTAATGTTAATTGTAATGGTTAAGTAATGTAATGGTTAAGTGCTAGTCGGGCTTTGCCTTAGCCGTTATATCCGCTATTACACTTTTTATTACTTAACGACTTTAATTTATTATTTTATACAATTGTTATTTAACTAATGCGGATTATTAGATTGTAATATGATAGGCCTTGAAAACCGATCACTGTTAAAGTGAATAAAGAATCTAAACTGTCCCCAGAATCGAAAATATTTCATATGAACACAGTTGAATCCTCTAATACTAAGGAGACATTATAAAGTTTTCGTGTTTTCCAGGAACAATGCGACATGGCTGACTCGTTAATCGCGTGCGCAGTGTCGACTTTGAAGAGTTGCAACCCCGCCACCCCCGGCGACATCGCGGAGGAGCTGTTTAGTTTCCTGATGACGCTCACACCTTGCGAGCAGTCTGGCCACATCTCTCATAAAACTCACCCCCGATTCGGAAAATATAAAAGTTTTTCATACCCTACACACAAGGTAAACAAAACACATTCAGGGTACTGTATCGCAAAATTAAAAAAGGATCCCTAATCCTGTTGTCTGTCTGTCTGTTAATGCCCTTTTGTCATGAACGAGTAAAGGCAACTAATTAAAATTATTATCAAATACGGTCCCTTGGAGCTGTAAAAAAATCTAGATGAATGCAATAAAAAATTACAAATGGCTGTATTTCTTTACGCCACATATTTTGAGTTTTTTAACAAATTTAAACTTGAGGGTAGATCCCGTAGACCTAGAATCATTGGGCAGACCTAAAAAAGTAGGTTCACTGGTAGATAATTAACTTGTTATATTACTGTTGTTCTGGAAGTATGAATTACTTCTCTAAAAGTTAATAGTCGTACGCCCCAAACTGATATCTCACGTCTGCATTTTGCTTAAAAGAGAAAAACTTTTGAGGTTAATCAATTTCTTTTCTAACGAATAATAGTTTCATTTATATATTTGTTGTTTAATAATAGGATAAAGTGGATATTATATGCAAGTTTCAGCTTTAAATAAGTAGCCGATTTTGAGATAGACCCCGGGACAAAATAAAGGTGACTGACATATCGAACATATTCCAACTCAGATATTTAATACGATTCGTACTCTACTTGCTATGGCTAGATACTTTTTTCAACGATAATCCACACAACTAGACCATACAAGGGAATAACTTCATATTCTCAGAAAATGTGTAAATCTATGCATAGCTTTACACATTCTCTAAGAGTTTAAAAAAGTTATTCACTTGTATGGATTACAACTTTAGACGATAAATACCTTTGACAGACGGACAAACGGACGGGCAAAGTGATGTACCATCCAAATCAACTTATAGATCTCACTATAGTCGTCATCTCATCAATAAGATTATACTTTAGCGTTTTGTCGAAGTTCATTAACAATCATATTTCTTCATTTCAGAACCACTTAAGCGGTTTCCCTGTGACGCCGGCGACTATCGCCAAACACGCTAAAATGTTGGTGTTATAAGCATCAACCTGTATATAATGTATAATCACATGCGCCAACTATTTGATCGCGATGTTTTATACATTTAACAGTGTCTTTGGGACACCATAAATAAAGTCATTATGATAATCATTCTATTATCATTTTATAATAAATAATATGTATATTTATCCCTACTAATATTAAAATAATACCCAAATTAGACAACGAACAAAAGTTCGAGACGTTGAAAAATTTGTTATGGGACTTAAATGGGGTTGGGCGGGACACATTGCTAGGCGAAGTGACGACAGGTGGAGCAAGGTTATAACAGAGTGGTGGCCAAGAGAAGGCAAACGCAGCCGGACGTCCAGCGGCAAGATGGGTTGACGATATTGTTAGCATTGCGGGTCGAACCTGGACAAGACTAGCACAGGTCCGAGGCGAATGGCAGAATATGAGAGAGGCCTATACCCAGTAGTGTGATCAAAAGGGCTGTGGATGATGATGATGATGAATGTTAAAATCTGAAAGTTAGTGTGTGTGTTTGAGCAAAAAATGTTTGAAATGAGGTATCTCTGTAACTATTGGTTGGATTTCGATAAAATTTGGTGGGTAGATAGCTTAGACCCAAAAAGCGCATATAGGTTACATTTTATCCCGAAAATCAGTTCAGTTCCTCTGGGAATGGGTAAATTTGTTAGTTCTTTGAAATGAGATTTCTCTATAAGTTTAGCTCGGATGAAGATACAATTTGACAGGTAGATAGCTTAGATCCTGGAATTGGACACGGGTACTTTTTATCCCGAAAATCGATGCAATTACTGTGGGATAGGGTAAATTTGTATTTTATTATTAAAACTATCGTGAGTCGTATTCATGTTGATTTAGTTCCGGTTGTACTCACGTTATTCTTTATTTAATCGAGAAACTCGACCGGTGTTCGAGCGATATAGACGCTCATCCTCGGGAGCATGCGCTGTAGCGGCAACGAGAGCCTGGCGCGTACTGTATATCGCTCGAACACCGGTCGAGTTTCTCGATTAAATAAAGAATAACGTGAGTACAACCGGAACTAAATCAACAATTTGTATTTTCTTTGAAATTCGATTTCTCTATAACTACTGGTCGGATTTAGACACAATTTGGTGGGTATATACCTATATAAACCTAGAATAAGACAAAGGCTACTTTTTATCCAAAAAATCAGTGCAGTTCCTATGGGATGGGGTTAAATTTGTTTGAAATTAGGTGTCTTTGTAACTGTTGGTTAAAATTCGATAAAATTTGATAGGTAGATCCTGAAATAGGACATACTTATTTATTATCCCGAAAGTCAGTCCAGTGGGATAGGGTAAGTTTGCGAAGTGTTTGAAATGAGGTATCTCTCTAAATATTTGTTGAATTTTGATAAGACTTGCTAAGTATATAGCTATATGACCCTAGAATAGGATATAGGTAACTTTTTGTCCCGAAAATCACTGCAATTCCGGTGGCATAGGATTAATTTGTTAATTCTTTGAAATGAGATATTTCTGTCACTTTTTTCTTAACTCGTCATATTTCGATAAAATTTTGATAAGCTTATAGCTTAGACTAGACTCTGTAATAGCATAATTATTCCCGATCTTGATGCTGTTATCAGTGCAATATCTATAGGAAAGGGTGAGTTAATTAAGTTGTTTGAAATGGGATATCTCTATAACTGTTTGTTGGTTTTCGATAATATTTGAAAGGTACATAGAAGATTTTGGTTCTGGGTAGTTCTTCGAAATTTAATTTTTCGACTGATTCATGTGGCCAAAATTTAATTTCACTTTCAGCTTTGTAACACATGTTCATATGAAAATAGGTATATCAAATAACACATATTTTAATGAGAGACTCGTTTTTACAAAATAGTTTTCAAGATATCGACGTTTTAATATTTTGTGCCCGTGAATCAGAATTTGTTACAGATGAATCAGAATCAGAAATTAAAACGAAAATGTTTGTGTAGATTTGATCTGTTTTAGGTAAATAAAACAATAAAAATAATCTGTCTTAAACGGACTTCAAAACAGGAGGTTCTCAATTTGACTTGCATTGTATGTTCTTTTAAATTATGTTACGTGATAACTCCACCAATTATTAATCGATTTGGATGATTTTTTTTGTTTGGTAGATTATACTTCAGAGGTGGTCGTCCCATATACATTTTTACAAATCGATCAAGCCAAAACCAAAATATAAACGGTGAAGTCGGTTTTTTAAGCTTTGCTTGCGTTTCAATTATTATGAACAATTATTTATCAGTGATTATAAAATAAATTGCTTTCATTTTTTATTTCCACAGAGCATGTCTGGTTATTTTCTTATGTTTTTCATCCTTCTACATTCTGCGAGTTTCTTTTTCTCTTTCTGTTTATCTTTTGCTTGTGGCATTGTTGTGAACTGCAATACTAAAATAACAGAAATTATATGCTTTGACTTATGAATAAATAGATTTTTATGATTGTTAATAAGGAAGATTAATGTGTATCTCACACATTATTTATTATTATTCTATTTTTTTTATTAATTCTTAACTAAGACTAAGATATTTCAAAGGTCAGAGTCAACAAAATTGCTCCTTTCTTGCTGGAGAGGGGAAAATCGAATATATTTTATGATTCATTTGAGTTTATAACCATATGAATCAGGCCAGATGAATCAAGATTTTGCCTACAATCATGCATAACTCATCATACATACAGACTTCAGTATTTGCAGTTTTCTACACGAATCTATAACCCAAAAGCATGACACGAAACTCAGATTAAAGTTTTAAAACAAAAAAATTAATTTTATACAGTAGGCATTGTAATCATAACCTTCGTAACACCGGGTTCTAAGCCAACCAGCCTTACCACCAGCATATTCGCCTTTTAGCTGGTCCGTAGCACGACTGGCTTCCCCCGTGTGGGAAGCCAGACTCTCATTATTATAACCTGACCAAGTAAGGTTAAGTGCAGCTTACGCCACATTAATCAGTATTAGACGCTGGACACTTCCTACTTACTTATTCATAAACACACTAACGTAGTAAAAACTATTACACTTTTTTTTTGTAAGAGGACAATTCATTACCTTTCGATTATATACAAAATACAAACAAACAAAATATTTTATTTCAGTAAACTTAATCTAAGTAACTTTTTTTTTATGTTGAATAGGCAAGCATTTGACCACTATCTCACCTGATGGAAAGTGATGATGCGGCCGAAGGTGTGACATGCTTGCCTAGAAGATACCTATTCACTCGAGACATACATTATATTATAATTAACATTGATGTATCAAACGGGAAATGCGTCATCGACCATTTTATTCCGGAAAATGGCTAACGGACGCGTCATATGAATCAGAAGAACAAACTTCAAATATCTTTATTTTATACCTAGACAGCAACTATTTCAAAAATATTATTTGTCCCAGTTAGGGATATATACTTAAAATGTACAAAAAAAAATACATGCCGTTTTGTTTGTTGGTTACAGAAATATACCCATAGACATCGAAAATTTTGTAGCTGAAGAACTACCCTTCTAACATATGACAATGGCTACTTTTTTCTCTGAAAATCAATGCAGTTCCTGTGGAATGGCAGGATTTTAAAAGTAGTCTGAAATAAGTCGTCTCTTTATCTGTTAGCCAGTTTTCGATAAGATTTGGTAGGTAGAGAGATACGACCATGGAATTAGACAAAGGTTACTTTTTATTTCGAAAATCAGGGTAAATTTGGTATGAGGTATCTCTGAAAATGTTAGTACGATTTAGAAAATAGATAGCTATGATATGATTCTGGAATAGGCTACCATCCTGTTCCAGAATAATATCAGAAACAGGAGTCTTTGATTCGGAAATAGGATAAAGAAGCCTATCTTTTTATCTCGAAAATCCTTGTGAAGATCCTAAGATCTTGCAGGAAAGGATACATTTGTTAGTTGTTTGAATTGAGATATTATATATTTTACTTTGTAACTATTAGTTAAAATTTGGTAGGTAGAGAGTTTCTATACTTAAATGGGACATAGAGTACTTCTGATTTTGAACATGGAGCAGTTTCTGTGGGATAGGATAAATTAGTTGTTGTTTGAAATGACATATCTCTGTATTTGTTGGTACTATTTCGATAACATTTAATAGAAAGATAGAAAGATAATAGAAAGATATTATTCTGAGATAAGATGTTGGCTACTTTTGCTCTCAAAAATGAGCCGTGGCCAGGTGTGATAGGATATATTTGTTAAGTTCTTTGAAATAAGGATTCTCTGTTTGTCGTATAAACTACACTATACCTATATCATATGTCATGATATGCCAAAATAGACGGACGCTCTAAACTTTAGCACCTAACATTGTAAACTAAGTTTTGTATTAAATAAATTGATTTGCTAAGATTTATTGGTCGCATTTCGATAAGATTTGTTAGTTGATTTTATTTATATAGCATTAGCCATGCTAGGCAAAACTATAGTGATAAATTTAGAAAGGAAAAATTATCGATTGAGGCGGGATTTGAACCCGCGGCCATAGGGTCTCATGCCCTATTGCTCTAACCGCTGAGCTACTCAAGCCCCGCCTGAAGCGACGAAATTAACCTTTCCTTATTATTAACGTCTTACGGGGACGTGTGACGTCATCTACCGAAACAGTTTATAGAAACTACTACGCCTCAAATCCCGCCTCAAGCGATAATTTTTCATTTTTTTTTCCTTTCTAAATTTATCACTAAGATTTGTTAGATTGAAAGGAGTACTTTTAATGTCGAAAATCAGTGCAGTTCCTGGAGGAAAAGATTAATGTCAGTTGTTTGAAATGAGATATCTCTGTACTATTAGTACGATATTAGATTCGATAGGCTAGCTACAATCCTGGATAGGATAGATAAATATAGGCTTTTTATGATTATGAAAATCAGCACATTCCTGGGATAAAACAAATTGCTTAAGTTGTATCTTTGTTATTGTCGGTCGGATTTTGATAAGATAGGTAAGAAGACAGCTATAATAATTCTGAAATAGGGGCAGAGTAATAGAATAAGAAGCATTAGTTAAGTTGTTTAAAATAAGGTATGTTTATTTATTTGTTTAATACTAATATAATATTTATTTAATTTATAGCACAATAAAAAGTGTACAAAAGGAGGAATTAATGTTAAAAGCATTCTCTACCTGCCATCCAGCGGTGGAAAATGAATTTTTTTTTTTTTATTATTTGTGACAGGCTTGTGTTTGGCAACTATCTCACCAGATGGTAAGTGACGATGTGATCGAAGCTAGTAAACACACTAGACCTGGAATACGCAGGCTCTCAAGGATAACTGCCGGAACACCGTATTTGGCTTGGCGGCAGACTTTCAACTTAATGGTGGTAAGCTACTTTGGTAGCAAGCCAGGCGAGCAACTCACAAAATGCTCTACCACCTCTCAAATGTCACCTGATTAGCACCACCCGGGGACCACGTGTAGGGAGTCAGACTTAAGGGGTATCCTCCTACGGACGTGGGTGACTCAGCCCGCAAAAAAGAAATGACATGAGGCATCAATCAGGGATAGAGAAAATATATGTTAGATAATAACAATGTATAATAAAAATTTATATCGAATGTACATAAATATAAAATACTTAAGATTATACATACATTTCTAAAAAATATATAACATATATACCTCCATGGGTAAGTAGTGCACAATACAGCAGGGGGTGGTTAGCATATTAAAAAAATTTTTTTTTTTTTTTTTTTTCAATTTTTAATCGAATGACCTGCAGTCAGTTCAGTAGTAATTGTCAAGTAAAGTATGACCCTCCGTAGACAGCCGCTACAACAATAGCTTCCAGAGTAGGTGAGTGCTACGAGTGCTACGGGGTCATTGAACTAACATGTGACAAGAGGTCAGTATTGTACTCACCCATGGCGGTATCATATATATATATATATATATGATACCCTGATATTGTATAGCTTCATTTATTGCACGCCGATAGATCGGCGTGCAATAAATGAAGCTATACAATAAAGAAAAGGTTCAGAAATCTAAACTTAATTATATATATATATATATATATATATATGATACCGCCATGGGTGAGTACAATACTGACCTCTTGTCACATGTTAGTTCAATGACCCCGTAGCACTCGTAGCACTCACCTACTCTGGAAGCTATTGTTGTAGCGGCTGTCTACGGAGGGTCATACTTTACTTGACAATTACTACTGAACTGACTGCAGGTCATTCGATTAAAAATTGAAAAAAAAATAAAAAAAAATTTTTTTTAATATGCTAACCACCCCCTGCTGTATTGTGCACTACTTACCCATGGAGGTATATATGTTATATATTTTTTAGAAATGTATGTATAATCTTAAGTATTTTATATTTATGTACATTCGATATAAATTTTTATTATACATTGTTATTATCTAACATATATTTTCTCTATCCCTGATTGATGCCTCATGTCATTTCTTTTTTGCGGGCTGAGTCACCCACGTCCGTAGGAGGATACCCCTTAAGTCTGACTCCCTACACGTGGTCCCCGGGTGGTGCTAATCAGGTGACATTTGAGAGGTGGTAGAGCATTTTGTGAGTTGCTCGCCTGGCCGTAATTATTTATTTATTTATTAAAAAACTTCATGCACAAATACTATGTACATAGGAGGACTTAATGCTACAGCATTTTCTGCCAGTCATCCTGCTATTTCAGGATATCTCCTGAAATAGCAGGATGACTGGCAGAAAATGCTGTAGCATTAAGTCCTCCTATGTACATAGTATTTGTGCATGAAGTTTTTTAATAAATAAATAAATAATTACGGGCAATACATTTTGATTGAATTTTTATACATTTCACATATATTTAAAAAGGTAGATTAACAATTATATGCTATTAACTAATGACAAAAGGTAGCACTTTTAAATTTTATACAATACTAGCTGTGCCCAGCGGCTTCGCCCGCTATAATCAAGTTAAAAAGTAGCCTGTGTGTTAATCCTAGGTATAATGTTACATACATTATACCTAGGATACCCCATTTCAAATTTTATCCAAATGCGTTCGGCCGTTAAAGCGTGAAGAGGGAAGAAACATACTTACACACTTACACACAAACTTTCGGATTTATAGTATTAGTAGGACAGAGCAGTGAATACAAGTGAATATCTTAAAATTTTCAGAGAATAGCCCAAAGCCAAAAATTACAATTAAAATGATCGTTATCGTCATATATAAGACAGAGATCATTAATCGCGTATTACAGATATACAAACAGATTGTCAGCTATCTCCTTTCTCCCTTCCTCAAGTCCTTTTTTTTATTTCACCCGCAAGCACGCCAACAAGAAACGTAGCGTGCGCCATCTATAACTAGTCAAGAAAAATCCGTTGAATTGTTAGTATCGCTCGTCTGCAAAATTAACTTGAACAAACTTAACCGCAAAAATCCAACCTTTTTAGCTGCCCCCTTGTACTGGGCTTAAGCACTTGAGTAATCTATAAGCTCGATGTCTTATAGGTAACTTAGGTCTTTGCTATATATAGTTTTAGGAAATATAGGCAATTAGTTCGTAGATATTAGTTCTAGCATGAAAAAAAAAACCTTTATAGTGGTTCATGAGCCTTACTCGCAATATTTCGCGTGTGCAGTTAGTTATTGTACATTAATTACCAAATAGCGCGGCACGTGGACGCAGCCACTATCTTAGACATCTTTCGACCTTTTGCCTTCCGGTGCGCATGCGCACTTGCCTGCAGCTTTGCTGCCCAAAGATAGAGGAAGCGACCTTCTGACGACCACTGGATAAGGAACCAACAAGGTAGGCGCGCCCATCATACCTATCTTGTCCTATCCCGTATTTCTCAGCTGTCAGTCTATGTACCTAATCACCAACACTCGCGAACCAGCCCAAAATACAGTCCACTACCGCTAGGTCTTGTGCGTCGTTGTTTTGACCACCGCACTTGATTCCTAGATCTGGCCCATTGGCACACGATGTTTCGATTTCACCAGGTCTTTACATCGTCGTGCGAAGCATTATATTCGTCACGGACCTACCAATTATGTAAATGAGTGACCTGTTTGTTTTGCATTGAAGGATTATAATCGTATACATCGTGATGCGACGACATTTCTCTTTTAATTGTATTTAATTGTAATAATAATAATTATCTATGTCTTCAATTTATCCTCTAACTATTATGATGAAAATGTACATACCTAAATATACTTTTCTTATCTAATTTTAAGCTTAATATGTAAATTAAGATATTATTGTACGCCCGAAATGGGAAGACTGTTGATTCACTATTAATAATATAATATAAAGAACATTGTACACAGTTTTATACAATAAACATATATTCTATCCTATTCTCTCCCAAGTTTTGATCACACGACAACGGAATAACGTTGTTATTCTGTTGTCGTGTGGTAGTCAAGGTAGCTAAACGCTCTATTACGAATTATAACATCCCAGAAGATATAATGCATTACGTTATCTGTTATATTAATAATGTCCACCCCTACAACGATGAGGACGAGGGCGCTCTAGGCTGGCGGCGGCGCAGCGCAAGAGCAGGGCATGCGTGTTGGGGGAACTCGCGTTGTTTCTGGGGTCGAATATTATAATGCCTATACAATGTGTAACAGAAAGGTCTACTAGTACTAAGGCCACGCATTCGTGAAGCCAAAAATTCGCGGCAGCATGAATTTTGAGTACAAGCGAGTACCTCTCCTTTGAGTCCTTGCCCGTTTTTACCCTTTATTTGAGGTTAAAAACGGTGGGTCACAGAATGAGTAACAGTTGCTACGTAATCCGGCATACTTCTATGTTTTGAACCGACTTACATAAGAAGGAGGAGGACAAATTCGACTGTTTTATTTTTGTTTTGTTGGTTATAACTTATCATTGAACTTTGAACTGCCCGCTGGCGTTGCCTTTAAAGCATTGGGATTGATTCCCGGTTGGAACACAGGTGTTTTCCCCACGGGAAATTGTGTTTCTGGTTTTGAGTATATTGTGAATCTTGGATCTTTACGACCCCACGATACAAGTCATTGAACTTATTGTGGGGTTGTGAATGTGGAAGCGTTTACGGGTATATTTTTTTAATATTTTCACCTTCAAAGTAGCGGGTTTGATTGCCGGTGGTAATTTATCTAGAAGATTTCTCCCCACGGGAAATTTGTGTTCCTGGTTTTGAGTATGTTGTAAATGTTGTGTGTATCTTGGATGTTTACGCCCCCACGATACAAGTCATTGAACTAAGTGTAAGGCTGTAAATTTGAAAGTGTTTGTTTGAATATTTTTTAACCGGGCGATGCAGGGTGTGTGATCTTTGAACCACGCACTGGCGTAGATGGGTTCGTCTTCAAAGCAGCGGGTTCGAATCTCGATAGGAACACAATAACACAAGGTTTTTTTTCCCTAGGGGAAGTTTATGTTTCTGGTTCTGGGAATGACGTGATTGTTGTGTGTGTGGTGTCAATGTTTACAGCGCCACGACACAAGTTATAGTACTTTCAGTGTGTGGCTGTGAGTGTGAAAGCGTTTATGTGTAAGCTTTTGTTTACCCGTGCGAGGCCGGGCGGGTCAGCTAGTATAGAATACTAGTTGAGCCCCGAGGTTTTACCCGCGTAAGTCCCGGACCCGCGAGAATTCCGGGATAATAAGTAATGTGTTAATCTAAGGTGTCAACTACCTCCATACCGAATTTCATTTAAATCGGTTCAGTAGTTTTGGCGTGAAAGCATGACAGACAGACAGATATACAGAGTTACTTTCGCATTTATAATATTACTAAGGAAGTAAGGATTATAGTTAAACATCATTTTCATTAGTTTTTTAATAAAATTTATTATTAAGACGTATACATATACATGAAATAATAAAAAAGTTCATTTTTATAACACCAACATTTTAGCGTGTTTGGCGATTGTCGCCGGCGTCACAGGAAAACCGATTGAGTGGTTCTGAAATGAAGAAATATGATTTTTAATGGACTTCGACAAAACGCTTAAGCATAATATTATTGATATGATAAGAAATAGTAAATAGGACGAAAGAATAAATAAGAAAGGGAAGCAAAATCTCTAAGTTGATTTGGGTGGTTCAGCATTTGTCTGTCCGTTCGTCCGTCTGTCAGAGGCGTTTATGATCTGAACCATACAAGTGAATTACTTCTAATTCTCAGTGAATAATAATACATGTAAGTGGGGAACAACATCATTTATATTTTATGGGTGGCCATTTTCTGTAATTACTTATATCATTTTAATGGCCATTTTTGGCATTGGGCCATAGGTTTGCACATTCTCTGATAATTTGAAATTATTCTCTTAATCAAAACATAAACGCTTTCACACTCACAGCCCCACACTAAGTTCGATGACTTGTGTTGTGGGTGCCGGAAACATTCACGTCACACACACAATCACAACCAGAACCAGAAACACAAGTTTTCCTTGAGGAGAAAACTTGTGTTCCCGTTGAGAATCGAACCCGATAACCCCTGCTTAGAAGGCGAACGCTCACCCAACTTAGCCAACGGGCAGTTCTCTTGTATGGTTTAGTCATTATGGATTATCGTGGAAAAAAGTAAATAGCCTCAGCAAGTAGAGTACGAACCGTTTTAAAAATCTGTGTTGGAAAATAACAAACGTCAAAGTCACCATTTAGACTTATTTGTCCCGGGGTCTATCTTAAAATTGGCTACATATTTAAAGCTGAAACTTGCATATAATATCCGTTACATTCTTATATTAAACAATTCTACGTTTATCATCCGTACAGCGAGGGAGTGGAACTCATTGCCTGCGTCTTTGTTACCCGAACAGTACAATCTGGGGTATCTTCAAGTCTAGAGTGAATAGGTATCTTCTAGGCAAGCATGTCACATCTTCGGCCGCATCTTCACTTTCCATCAGGTGAGATCGTGGTCAAATGCTTGCCTATCTATCATAAAAAAAATCAATAAAAATATAAATCAAATTATGATTTGTAAGAAAAAAACATATAATTGATTGATCTCAAAAGTTTTTCTCTGTAAAGCAAAATGTTGGCGTGAGATGTCAGTTCGGGGCGAACGACTAGTAACTTTTAGAGAGGTAATTCTTACTTTCACACCAACAGTAATAGGACTAAGAAATTCTCTACCAGTGTTACTACGTTTTTTCTCAGTTCGGCCCAATGATTTTAGGATTACGGGAACTACCCTTAAGTTTAAATTTGTTTGCAAATGTCAAAAAGACAGACGTCAAGAGACAGACAGACAGTAGAATCAAGGTTCCCTTTTTAATGTTGAGGTACGAAAAGTGTTTTATTTACCTGGTTTGTAGGGTATGAAAAACTAATATGTTTTCTGAATCGGGGGTGAGTTGTATGAGAGATGTGGCCAGACTGCTTGCAAGGTGTGAGCGTCATCAGGAAACTAAACAGCTCCTCCGCGATGTAGCCGGGGGTGGCGGGGTTGCAACTCTTCAAAGTCGTCACTGCGCACGCGATTATCGAGTCAGCCATGTCGCATTGTTCCTGGAAAACACGAAAACTTTCTCCTTAACAAATTATTCAATCGGATTTATATGAAATACAAGCTGTGCTATGCTTTTATAAAATGAGTGTAACTAGCTACGCCCCGCGGGTAAAAACCCGCGTAAGTCCCAGACTAGCGGAAATTCTGGGATAAATAATTGAAACGCAAGCAAAGCTTAAAAAAACCGACTTCATCGCTTATATTTCGGTTTTGGCTAAACTAATTTCGATAAAATTATATGGGACCACTTCTGAAGTATACTCTACCAAAAAAAAAAAAACATCAAAATCAATTCACAATTGGTGGAGATATCGCGTAGCATACATACAAAAACAAAAACATAGTCGAATTGAGAACCTCCTTTTTTGAAGTCGGCTGAAAATAGCTTACGTGTTAATCCCGGATGTCAACTATCTACATACCAAATGTCATTACAATTTGTCCAGCCGTTAAAGCATGAAGAAGGAACAAACATACTAACTCACTTACACACAAACTTTCGCATTTATAATATTAGTAGGATACTAGCTGTACCCCGCTGTTTTACCCGCGTAAGTCCCGGACCGGTTAATCCACAAACACACTCACAAACTTACGCCCTTAAAATATCAGTGTGAAGTGTTATATACGGAAAAAACCTGAAACATAAACATAAATGCTTTCAAACTCACAGCCCCACACTAAATTTGATAACTGGTGCCCTGGGTGCCGGAAATATTCACATCACACACTATCACAACCAGAACTAGAAACACAAAATTTCCTTCAGAAGAAACTTGTTTTCCCGCCGGGAATCAAACCCGATACCCCTGCTTAGAAGACAAGCGCTCACCGAACCAAGCCAAATAAACAGAAACATGAAAGCGGTGTCTTACAACTTTGCAATAAGTTTATGTTTTATTTTCGGTGATTTATAGCTTTAACCAATATCGTATATTTGACAGTTAAGTTATTTAAAATATACAACCTGTAACAAAAAGGTGTAGTAATACTTGGTGGTGTGTATGTGTATCGTGCCAGGAATCGTCTGCCAGAGAACAAAAGTCGAAATCGGACATACATTTTTCCGTAGAAAAATTAAATATTATATTTTTTAATACTTTTGACAACCCTACAGTTACATGTGCGGCAATTGGAGATATTTGTTCCGTACCAAAATTTAATAATATTTTTTTCCGACCCTACGATTACATCTGTGGCGCGAGACCTTGACCTTTGTTAAGGCCAACAATGTCAGCTGTCTAGGTCCAAAGACTATGTGGTGTAGAACGGTAGCTGATGAAATAGGGTTGCAAATGACATAATTTAATAGGAACTTTAATTCATCATAACTCAATATTCATGGTGCTACCGCGAATGCAGAAGTTCCTGTTAGACTCCATACATTTAGCTAGATGTGTGACTTGAGTATTACTACACCTTTCTGTTACACATTGTATATAAACAATAATAATAATAATACTTTTACAGCTGGTATGTCGCGTAACTGAATATCATTATTCCTAACTAATATTTTACATATTAACCACGCACATACTGTACTTGTAACTTTTATTTGGGAACTCGGACTTAATTGATTCTATTCCAAAATACTGACAAAATAACCTCTAATGACATCAAAACAATACGCCTAAACAAAAAATATATTATTATATGTCATTATTGTACGTAATCACATAATATCATTGTATACTAGCTTTTGCCCGCGGCTTCGCTCGCGTTAAGAAGTATTATTTTAAAATTGACAAAGTTTCATACAAACTTTCATCCCCTATTTTATCCCCTTGGGGGTAGAATTAATCAAAATCCTTTCTTAGCGGATGCCTACGTCATAAAATCTACCTGCATGCCAAATTTCAGCCCGATCCGTCCAGTGGTTTGGGCTGTGCGTTGATAGATCACTAAGTCAGTCGGTCAGTCACCTTTGAGTTATATATATTTAGATCTTTCCCAAAAAATCCTAAGAACTTCCCGTTAGCTTAGTTGGTACGCCTCGGCCTTTTAAACAGAGTATTGGGTTCGATTCCCAGTCGAAACACAAATTTCAACCACACAAGTCTAACCAAAGGAAATTTGTGTTTCTGGTTTTGGTTGTGATTGTGTGTGTGATGTGAATGTTTTCGGCACACACCACACAAGTTTTTAACTTAGTGTGAAAGCATTTATGTTTATGTTAAAGTATTTTTTAAAGACGAACCTTTTCGCTTTTCTTATTCAGGTCCTCATCAGATAGGGCACCGATGGTTGTTGAGAAGCATTCCTTTAATTTGTCTGCCTTGGCCCCGACGCATTCCAATCCTTCAGCGGAGATAAATGCTGAAATAATTTAATTTTATCATCATTAACATTGTATTACTATTTAAAGGGGATGGTGATTTTTTTTTTTGCAGAAAAGGCAAGCATTTGACCACTATCTCACCTGATGGAAAGTGATGATGCGGTCGAAGATGTGACATGTAATACACGTAACCAGGAAGCAAATTTGCCTTTGTGAAATTTAATTGGTAAGAGCAAATGATAAAACTAGTAAAACATATGTGTTATTACTATTACTAAATGTTATTTAATAATAACATTTAGTAAGATAGTTAAGTCACTTATTTTAGACCTATTTTCTCAAAAAAGGCTTTATGTCCAAAGTTGTTATTGTTAACTAATATCATCAAATATATTTACTTTGCTAATATCTAAGATAGTAAGCTAAACTATGTGTGTGATATAAATGATTTCGACTCCCACGACACGAGTCATCGAACTTTGTGAGGATCTATAAGTGTGAAAGCATTTAAAAAATGTAGAGTAGACTCAATAAATAGTATTGTACTAATATTTTTAACAGAGATAGACTCAAAAACAGGGTGGGAAAGTTTGTTTTAGAATTTCATAGACCAAATTGTTGAAAATAATAATGACATTTATATTTTTGCGACAGGAGTGATTGAAGGAACAGGAGGTGAAAGAATACTACACAAGTTACCAACAGGGTAGGCAATAAGTTTCGTTATAGGTGAGATAGATAGATAGATAGATAGATAATACTTTATTGATCCATTTTATAAGATGAGATAAAACAAATGTAACAAACAAGCTTATACGTAAAGTATCACAACGGGCGGCCGTGATAAGGCCGCCTGTTGTGATACTTTACGTATAATATATAATTAATAATAATAGCGATCTCTACCAGAGTACTGAGATTTTAGTAAGAAACCACAAACTATGTTATTCAATTTGGAATGAAACAATCTGGTGATTTATCAGCGTGCCTGATAAAGCATCATCATCTTATTTCTGAGTTTATAATGTAGTACCCAGATGACCGATCTTTGCTCGGCTGAAAACACAGATAAAACGACGCTTTGTAAAATTGAAACCTAGATCGGTTTATCGCCCCCGAAACCCCCTGCATACAAAATTTCATGAAAATCGTTGGAGGCGTTTCCGAGATCATGATTATATATATATATATATATATATATATATATATATATATATATATATATATATATATATATATATATATATCTATATACATAAAAGAAAGTCGTGTTAGTTACTCCACTTATAACTCAAGAACGGCTGAACCGATTTAGCTGAAAATTGGCAGGGAGGTAGTTTAGAGCCAGGAGAAGGACATAGGATACTTTTTAAGAACGTACATTTCTTGAAATTTTTTTTTTACATTTCGACATGCTTTCCATTTTCTCATACGTCACTCGGATTTGGTAAAGTACTAGGCATACATAAACATGAAGGTTGTAATAATATAGTCACGTGACATTGTAACGCATGCCGGGTATGGCTTCCTAAATATGCACATTCATTGACTGTTAGGCGGAACGAAGGTCGCCGGGACAGTTATATATAAAACATACACATGAACACTTTCAGTATTATAGCGAATATATATTATATATATATAATATATATATATATATATGTATATAATATATATATATATGTATATATATATATATATATATATATATATATATATATCTATATATATAAAAGAAAGTCGTGTTAGTTACTCCACTTATAACTCAAGAACGGCTGAACCGATTTAGCTGAAAATTGGCAGGAAGGTAGTTTAGAGCCAGGAGAAGGACATAGGATACTTTTTAAGAACGTACATTTCTTTAAATATTTTTTTTACATTTCGACATGCTTTCCATTTTCTCATACGTCACTCGGATTTGGTAAAGTACTAGGCAAACATAAACACGAAGGTTGTAATAATATAGTCACGTGACATTGTAACGCATGCCGGGTATGGCTTCTTAAATATGCACATTCATTGACTGTTAGGCGGAACGAAGGTCGCCGGGACAGCTAGTATATATATATACAAGAATTGCTCGTTTAAAGGTATTAGTTTAGACTTACAAGTTATCCTTTCGGCGTTATTGTGACATACATAGTCGATAATCTGGTCACTTATGTCATTGTTGAACATTTTCTTATCGTCATCGTCTAAACAGGGCGAGATATCTTTGATATAGTCGTGGACGCAGCTCTTCACTAAACTAGATTTGGTGCAGTAGCTGTGGATAAAGTTTATAGATTATATTCATGAAATGAGTTAATTTAATAGATGAGAAACTGATTATTATTAGCGGTCTATTAGATTAAGTTTTGTACATATTTATATCTAGATATATATGTTTATATTAATTTAGTTTGTAGTTTAATGGCCTCGATTCTGATGTACACTCACTAAATTAAATTTAAACTATCCCTGACTCTTACAAAATAAAACACAAGACAGAGATAGCATGCATTTTAGTGCTGTCACGCTAGTTTATCAATTAAAATATGAACAGCAGAAGCAGAAAGGCGCTTGTTTTTAGTTAACACCAATACAACACATACTCGACTAAGCTTGCATAGACATCTAAGTTCTGACTAACTTGACAGCACAGCAGTATGCTATCTCTGTCTTGTGTTCCTATTTCGTAAAAGACAGGAATAGTTTAAATTTAATTTAGTGTGTGACATCAGAATCGAGGCCAATATCCTACTAATCCTACTAATATTATAAATCCGAAAGTTTGTGTGTAAGTGTGTAAGTATGTTTGTTCCCTCTTCACGCTTTAACGGCTGAACGGATTTGGATGAAATTTGGAATGTACATAGATTATACCTAGGATTAACACATAGGCTACTTTTTAACTTGATAATAGCGGGCGAAGCCGCGGGGCACGGCTAGTAATATATATATTTAAGTTTTAAGTAAATGGGGTTAGTTATTTAAATAAAGTTTTTATTTATTATTACACTACATCACACTAATATTATCTGGGCAAAAGTTTGTGAGTGTGTTTGTACTTGTTCGCGTTCAAACGGCTGGACCAATTTTGATGAATTTGGTATAGAGGTAGCTGACACCCTGGAATAACACGTAGGTTATCCCGGAGTTCCCGCGGGTCCGAGACTTTCGTGGGTAGAACTGCGGAGCGTAGCTGGTGTTATATAATAAGAAAATATATTTGGCTCTTAATTTGGTACAAGCAGGCGAATTTATTCACTGTACTAAGGCGTGGGGTCCGTAAAGACGTTGCTTCAAACCATAGTTTCTCCGTCCAACGACAGACGTGTCCAGCCCAGGCCCACTTCAGCTGCCTTATGACTTAAGTACGTTATTTGTGTTTGATAAAACAAAAATTATCTCACCTTCTGAAACCTACATTATAAGCGTTGTGTATAGAATTAGAAAAGATAATGACTCGGAGCATCTCGTTCTGCAGCTCTTGATTGTCAACAATATTCATCAAACATCTTCGACAATCATTCAGGATTTTGTCTAAATCCACTGCCTTGCCCTGGCATAGTGAATTAGACAGGTAATCATATTGCTGTGCGTGGACAACTGGAAAGAACATAATGAATACAAATAATATATATATAAAAGAAAGTTGTGTTGGTAACACTATTTATAACTCAAGAACGGCTGAACCGATTTGGCTGAAAATTGGTGTGGAGGTAACTTAGAATCAGGAGACGGACATAGGATACTTTTAAGGAACGTCACATTTTTTTTTAATAGCTTTATAAAAATAATTTTTCTCGGATTTGGTAAAGTACTAGGCAAACATAAACATGAAGGAGGTAATAATATAGTCACGTAGCATTGCAACGCATGCCGGGTATGGCTTCCTAAACATGCACATTTATTGACTGTTGGGCGGAACGAAGGTCGCCGGGACACCTAGTTAATAATAAACGCTTTCAAATTCACAGCCCCGCACTAAATTCTATGACTTATGCCGTGGGTGCCGGAAACATTCTCATCACACAGACACGGTCACTATCAGAACCCAAAACTATTTTTTTCCAAGAGAAGAATATTTTTTTCCCGCTGGGAATCAAACTCGATACCCCCTGCTTAAAAGGAGAACGCGCAATTAACTAAGCCAACGCAGTTCAAATAGTAGATATGTTTAACATTGATGGTAAAATTGATAACTATGCACAACGATAAAGTTATTGAAGGTACTAGAGAAATATATACAAATAGTTATAGAAAGTCCAGTCCAGTTAGGTACCTATATCCAGTTAGTTAGGTATCAGGGTATCAACAGTTTTTTAATGTTTTTTCCGTTATGGTATTACCATAGTATTTGGTGTACTAATTAAGCGAGTAATTTTTGACTCATTTATCATATCATATAGTTTCCGACCAACATTTTTTGTATCGAAATTTGTTGTGTGTGCGATTTAGGAGAATTTCTGGTATTGCCCTCTTAATGAGTGTGTGACGTAAATGTTTCCGTCACTCACGACAAGTCTATAATCTTAGTGAGAGGCTGTAAGTTTAACAAGTGAAAAAAAAATGTCGTCCAAAGAAAAAACGAATGCCTCACCCCCGGGGTATCTAATAATACCCCATGTGTTTCCACCGATTTTTTGTAGTTTTCAAATTATACTGTCTCAAGCACAATCAGAAGAATGAAAGATATTATTTTAAGACGTTTTCACACATTTGTGTGATATTTCTATTTATATGATCATAAAAATAAATCAAAATAAAAATTTTTTTGAAAGGATACCTTATTGAAATAAAATGGTTAGTGTTGACAATTACCATTACCAATCGTTTTAAGATATTAAAATAATTTGATAATTTATAAAAAAAAACAACAATTACAATCGAACTGCCCATTGGCTAAGTTGGGTGAGCGTTTGCCTTCTAAGCATCGGGTTCGATTCCCGGCGGGAACACAAGTTTTCTCCCCAAGGAAAATTTGTGTTTCTGGTTCTGGTTGTGATTGTGTCTGTGATGTGAATGTTTCCGGCACCCACGACACAAGTCATTGAACTTAGTGGGGCTGTGAGTGTGAAAGCGTTTATGTTTATGTTTTAATCGAAAATTATTAAACATAACTCTAAAAACATTATAAATCGAAAACTAAAATAAATCGGGGAACATACATGGGGTGATTTCAGATACCCCCGGGGTGAGGCATTTTTTTTGGACATCACTGTTTGGACCATACTGTACATTAAAGAAAAAATGGACTATACAAGTAAATAATAAAACTCACCAGATGCAACCAGTGCCACGACAAAAACTTTCAAAAACATATTTAAATTAGATGTTTTGTTACAATGTGACTTGCGATAATCGTAAACGCATAATAGCAAGTGGCGATCGTTGAAGCAGTATATATACCAGTTGTCCACGAGTACGTTGCTTATTCCTTATCTGTATGAAGTAGATGCCAGTGGCGGACTAAGTGACGGTCCGCCCGGGGCCACGGTCCTGTCACGGTTTTGCCACGGCTGAGGCGTATGAACTTATGCTAACAATAAAACCATTTTTTGTATTAGCTTCGTTCGCACCTATTTTGTTAAATAATAAACATATTTTTAAAATTAAGAGTTAATCATGAAATTACCACCAAGTAGCAGTTGGTATATCCATGAATCCAGCTTCCTGCCACGTTTATAGAAAAAAAAATCTGTGCTCTCTTCGTTGGCGGCGTTTTTTAAACAATAAATACCAGTTTGCGATGAGCAACACCAAAACATATTAAAAGATTTGAGACAGACGCTTATTCAAAAAGTTCCAAAATTCTTGGGATTCGTTATTTTTTATGTAAGTAGGTATATATATTTTATAGGTTTATCGTTTTTTTTTATTTCTTTAGATTTATTATTGGATAAATATTAGTAAATAAGTTTACTCACATTTATATATCACCCGGAGGTTTGCCTGAAAATCAGCGTCGAGTTTCGTGCTTGACTTTTGTGCTGAGGCAAACCCATTTCGGCATGCATTATGATAATTCATTATTTGTTCATAAGTGTTTCAATGTTATTGTTATATTTTTGCTATGTGTCGAAATATGTTATTATTCTTTCTTTCTTCTTTATGTCTAAAAATGTTGAGATAAAATGATGATTAAAGAAAGAAAATTAATATATTTATTTATGACACACACATCATCACACTACAAAACAAAAAGCAAAATAAATAAAAACACAAAAATATAAGTATCCATAAATAAAGAAAAATATAACTAGTAAAAGAAAAAGTAGTGTAATGTGTGAGTGTCATGAATATGGATCACGACTCAGCATAGCACTATGGTTAAGATCTGACCAAAGTCACTGATTTTTAGTCGTAACCCATAGTCATGACTTCACGAACTCCAGGGCAAAACAATACCAAATATATAAATTAAAAATTACATCATTTTTTTCACGACATAATTTTTTTTTACAATTAAATATAAAATAAAAAACAATCAAATAAAAATAAAAGTGCGGCCGGCCGTGGCCCCTTTGGCCCGGTGTTGACGTGGCAATTGTCAGTGTCAAAATTTGACATTGACATTAGCCGACAGAGAACCACGTGCCGTGAATGATGGCGCGGGAGTCAAGGAAACGTCGGCAACAACTATTTTGCTTAATTTAATAACAATTTTAATAAAACAATATAAATAATTTACAAATTTTCACCATTTTTATATACTTAATAACATTTAAAACCTAAGGATATAGATTATGTGTATACTGGATTCAAGGGAACAAGCATTTTGATAGAGAAAACGCCAAGAGCCCATGGTCAAATGTTTTTTCCAGGTCACTGCTGGATAAAAGCTGCTTCCACAGATTTCCAAAAAGAACATTGGAAACGGCCTGCATCCAGCGTCTTCCTGCGACCTTCACTTAATCGTCTGTCCTTGTTGCCTACAAGGACTTGTCTTCAGACGCTGTGTTTGCCATTCATTAGCTTTCAGTTCAAATCTTTGAGTATTACAGTCATGTTCCAGTATTCTATTGTCTAATCCTATCCTTTCTACTAAACTATTATACACTACTTCTACTAAACTATTATAAATGCGACAGTTTGTGTGTGTGTGTGTGAATGTTTGTTACCACACATCTCTGTAACGAATAGACAAATTTTGATGAAATTTAAAATGTGGATAGTTTAGGTGCCGGAATAACATACAGGCTGCTTTTTAACTTAACATTTGCTAAATGTTGCGCATCATATGCTGTGTCCTCTACTTCCTCGAATTTCGGTCGAGGTCTTCTTTTAGATTAACCGCGCCGGGTTTGCCCCCCAAGAGGGCTTAGTCCGTCACTGGTAGGTGCTTTATAGTTCGACCCTCTAAAAGTTAGCACTTGGTTTTGCCGCGAAGGTGAAAAAAATGTGTTTTTGATTTTGTATAATTTTTCAAAACTTGTGATTATTCTAGTGTTAATGTGTAATAATGATGGAATATTAACTGCTTATACTTAGTAAATGTGCATAAGTGTAGGCAAATCATACAAAGTTAAACAACGTAGTTTTCGCCTTCGCTCCAAAACACCAAAGTAAAGTTTCTACCACTTTACTAGAGCATGACTTGACTATGACTGGACCTTGACTCTTGACTTTGACTGTGCCTTGGGACTACAACTTTTAATATAAAATATATACCTGAAATATATTGTTATATTACTTGACACTGGTGAAATGCACAAGATTGCGTAGACAAAACCAAAATTTAAAGAAAAAATTTAGCAAATCGTTCGGTTTCCGTCAATGATAATGATCACGGTTGAAATTATGAGGTAGCTACCTAATAACTATGTGCTAAGTTAGAGTAAAGATGGTACGTATAATGTTGTCGAGGGTGATAAAGCGAGTGGCTCTCAAAGTATAAGAAATAGCTAGGTACCAGAACATCATTTGTGATTTAGCGCCGCAGGTTTTCCTACTTGAGCTAAACTATGACTGTATTTAGGTGCATAAAGCACGCTGGCGAAACATTTTGAACCTCTACCTTATCAAACAAATAATAATCTAGTAGTATCGGGTGTTTATAACGTTTAACCTATTGTGAATTGAAAAAAAATCTCTCATTACCAATGTCTTATTCTTATACTAGCCGTGCCCCGCAGCTTCGCCCGCTATTATTAAGTTAAAAAGTAGCCTATGTGTTAATCCTAGGTATAATCTATGTACATTCCAAATTTCATCCAAATCCGTTCAGCCGTTAAAGCGTGAAGAGGGAACAAACATACTTACACACTTACACACTCACACACAAACTTTCGGATTTATAATATTAGTAGGATTCTTTATTGTACACACATTTATGGAACATTTTTATAACTATATATTGCCATAACAAAATGTGTACGATAAGAGTGAGATGTGCTAAAGACTTAAACACGATTTTAGCTTCACCCTTCAGAGTTTGCTTCCAACTAACCCTAAAGAGAAAACTACTACCTACTACTATTATCTACTACTATTATCCCCTAATGTTTTTCTATGTTTTTACCTGACTGCGCATTGCAAAGGAGAGTGGTACCCTCACTCTCTAGAGACCATACGCGTGGGCAGATTTTGAAGATTCTTCTTTTCATTTTGTCCTTTTCATTTATAACCTATAAAAGCTTGAATTTAAAAATATTTTAAAAGTATGACTTGTTTTCAAACACCTATCTAAGGACACTTGGGTTTTTAAGTCGAATGTAACGATACATTGGCCTCGATTCTGATGTACACTCACTAAATTAAATTTAAACTATCCCTGTCTCTTACAAAATAAAACACAAGACAGAGATAGCATGCATTTTAGTGCTGTCACGCTAGTTTATCAATTAAAATATGAACAGCAGAAGCAGAAAGGCGCTTGTTTTTAGTCAACACCAATACAACACATACTCGACTAAGCTTGCATAGACATCAAGTTCTGACTAACTTGACAGCACAGCAGTATGCTATCTCTGTCTTGTGTTCCTATTTTGTAAAAGACAGGAATAGTTTTAATTTAATTTAGTGTGTGACATCAGAATCGAGGCCATTAACTGTCGAAATTTATCCAGCCGTTTGGAAGATACGAGGTAACAAAGACATTTATAAATACATATAAGACACGTCCGAAATCATAATCCTCGACATAATAATCATCATAATCTCTAATGGGAGTCGGGCAAAAAGTGTAAAAAAAAGTAAGTCCACTTTGGCGCAGTCGGGATTTTTTAATGTTAATATATTGACTTGTTTTACATAGTATAAAACAAGTCAGGGAATCAGCTGGACAATCGCATGATGGTAAGAGACACGGCCGCTCATATAAACATGCAGTTTCCCCGATTCTTTGAATCCGTTGCTCTCCTCGCCTGAGATTTATGACGTCTCTTAGGTATACCTAGTTAAGCATGATAATAACGACAATCGATGTTTACATGTTCATCTAATTTTAATATACGTAAACTTATTATAAATATAATATTGTTTCAAACTTGTAATTAACAATACTGGATTTTCCATCGAAATGTGACGTCGTATATTTCAAACGTGGGTTTTTTTATCTACTTAGAACTACGGATGTAGGTATACTGCTAACAATAATACATTCGATAAAAAATGTTGATATAGTTACTTTGTGGGATAAACCAAAAAACAACAATATTGACAACATGCCATGATAACCCAGAGTAACCTAAATTGTAAATAGCTGTTGCTATTAAGGGTCAGATGGCAAAGCAAGCATCTTTTTTAACTACAGTCAATTATAATTATAATTTATTTGCTTAAAATGTAGGTTAGTAAGATGGAAATGGTTAGTATAGTACCAGATACATTTTGCCGTGTCACGGCGTGCAAATTTTAAACATTTCAAGTCTATTAAATTATACAATATTAAATTAATTACAAATTATGCCGCTTACAGTGCACTGTAGTAAATAAAAGTACATATTGCGTATATATGCAAGGGCACGCGTGATACTCTTTGATTTTATAATGGTATTATTCAAATTACGTCTCTGAAAACAGGCTCAAGGTGACATAACAAAATGAAATAATGTTATTGCCATGTTATTAACAATTGTACATTACATTAAACTAAAAACTAAATTAAAATGAAACAAAAAAAAACTATAATCTAATATATAAAATTCTCGTGTCACAGTTTTCGTTGCCATACTCCTCCGAAACGGCTTGACCGATTTTGATGAAATTTTTTGTGCTTATCCGGTATCTATGAGAATCGGCCAACATCTATTTTTCATCATCATCATCATCATCACTTTTCATCATTATCAACGCGGGTGAAACCGCGGGGCGCAGCTAGTTAGATATAAATATGTACAAAACTTAATCTAATAGACCGCTACCAGTACCCAAAATGCTGGCAGCTATGATATATATATATATATTCCATGTTATTTGATATTTTTCATATTATATGTTCAAATTAGCTGCGCCCCGCGGTTTTACACGCGGGAATTCCGGGATAAAGTAGCCTATGTGTTAATCCAGGGTGTTAGCTACCTCCATACCATTTTTCGCCTTGATAATATATGATCAAACGAACTTCCAAGTGAAGTTCGATCATTATTAGTTAATCACGTCATTTGAATATATAGTATTATTTATAGTTTTAACTAGGTAGTACCTTTAACCTACAGGCAACATTGCACGTTTTTTAGAGTAAGTATTGACAGTCATTTAACTCCTGTCAGCGCTAGTCCCCACCGCTAGGCCAGCCAACTTAGTCTTCATTATTTTAGAGATTTTTGCAAAATAATACTTCATAATCAAGTATGGGGATAGAACACGTCGTAGCCGTATTCCCTGGGTGGGATTTGGTTTACCTATATCTTCAAATGAAGTGACTCATATGAGTCACTTCATCTTGAATGTGTGAATGTGGATCCTCATGAGTAGCTTCTCTAGCAAGTTTAATCAATTGAATGCCACCCATTCTGTTAATAAAATCAAAATCAAAATCAATCATTTATTCACCATTATAACAATGTGCGTTATACTAGGTATGTCAATTTACATTTATCATACTAATAATTGCCAAATATATAATATCATAATAATAACATTAAACAAGTAATTATAATAAAATACATTAATTAACAAATTATACAATAAAAATACAACTTAACATTATTATTCTTATGAAAAAAATGAAGATTTATGCAATTTTAAAACCATGAACTCATTTATATTATAAAAAGGATTATTTTCAAAAAATATTTTTATTATAGCTTTAAATACGTTCTTGTTTAAATCTATCACTTCTTGGGGCAGTTTATTGAACATTTTTATTTTGATATATCTTCCTTGTTTTTGAGCTTTAACAAGTCTTGTTCTTGGCTGGTATAACTTATTATTGTTTCTGAGGTTAAATGAGTGCAAGTCCTCGTTTTTAGGTAAGATTTCTTTGTCATTATAAATTTCTAAAAGGCTGTTATATATGTAAAGTGAAATTACGGTCATTATTTTGTTTTGTTTAAAATAACCTCGCGCAGATGTACGTTTTTTCAGTCCATTAATGATACGTAATGCTCTCTTTTGACATTTCAAAACTTTGTCTATTTCTGCGGCATTGCCCCATACAGTTATTGCATACCTTATTGTAGAGTGAATATATGCGTAATACACAGATATCAATGTCTTTTTATCTACAAGCTGTTTAAGTTTTAATAGGGCGTAGTTACCACTGGCTATTTTCTTACAAATTTTGTCTATATGTGCATTATGATTTAATGTGTATAACCTAAAAATACCGTGTTTTTAGTATTAACCTTGGCTATGCCTTGTTTAGTCTGGTAGTTCATCACTATACTTTTAGAGGCATTCAATATAATACCATTAGCATCAAACCATTGTTCGAGCATATTCAATATATTTTCTATTTTTAATTCTAAATTCTGCTTGTTTTTATCTTTTATTCCTATGTGCGTATCATCTGCAAATAAACTGACCAGTGTCCAGTCTGGCATTGCACTAGGAAGGTCATTAACATACACAAGAAACAACAAAGGCCCTAGTATAGATCCTTGGGGCACACCTATATTAGTATTCTGTGACTTTGAATTGTGATTGTTCACTGATACGATTTGGCTTCGGTTGTGTAGATATGTTTGCAGCATCTTCAATTCAGTGCCTTCAAATCCATAAAACTCGAGCTTCTTAAGTAAAACATCATGTCTTAGGCAGTCAAATGCCTTAGAGAGGTCTCCAAAAATGCTTGCACATTTAAATGAACCATCTAACGAATCAAGAATAAAGTTAACTACTGTTCTGATGGCCATTTCCGTGGACCGACGTGCCCTAAATCCATACTGTGACACCGTGAATAAGTTATTACTTTCAAAATAGTTAACAATTCTGGACTTTAAGACAGTTTCTAGTATTTTAGATAAAGCCGGTAGGATGCATACAGGCCTATAGTTGCTAAGATCTGAATAGCTTCCTTTTTTATGTAATGGTATTATTCTACCTAGCTTCAAGATTTCTGGGAATACACCTTGTTCTAGACAAGAGTTAATAATAATTAAAAGCAGTTCCATCAAGTATTCGTTATTCAATAACATTTGTCTCATTGTTTTTGTACTTATGTCATATACGTCTAATGATGTTTTTTGCTTCATGTTGATAACAATCGTCCTTAATTCTTTGTAGTCAACAGCATGAAATTGTATAGATGTCATTGGTTTTACTAAATTATTTAAATACTTTAAGCATTGCTGCGCGTATAATACCTATAGGTTATCGCAGTAGTGTTATCAATACGCAACAATATTGCACTGTTAAATTCGTTATATATCAAGCTTAATACCGAGAAATACTACTAATAATTCGAGATAATTCATATGGTAGGTATTGTTTTTCTACTTCCTTCCACATATCGTTCACTTTTTTATCACCGCTGACAGCTCCCCATCCTGTCAAGGAAGCTTCATATTTCGTACCTGTATTCTATTTTCTTTAAGCTATGGAATGTTGTGAAGATGTTATCTCTCTACCAATTCAAGTCTTATAAGACGACATTTGGAATTTTGATTTATGCGTCATATTTATGACGCAAAAATTATAATTATCATTATTTTCTTGTAAAAAGAAACATTTTTGCCTTTCTAAGATTTTTGTATACTTATATAAGAACACCAATTAATTTGGCAAAATCACGAATTGTACAACCTACATATCGGTAAATAAGTGAATTTCTGGACTAATTGGGCAATATTGTTACGCTTTTCTAATGGTAAGGACATGGCAAAGTCCTGGGAGTTATATATAAAACCTAGAAACATCTTGGTTTGCTCGGGATATAAAGAGCTTTTTTCGTGGTTTATTATGAAGCCTAAGCACTGTAGCAAGTTTAATGTCGATTGTACATTGATTCTGGACTCGTCAAAGGTGTCTCCTATACATAGTACATCGTCGAGATATATTATTGACTTATGACCTTAACTCATGAGGCAAGTTATAACTTCCTTCATTATTTTGTTAAATACTCTAGGAGCCACGTACAATCGTACAATACTGGTTCTCATGATATAGAGGGTTGAAATTCAAATCTTAAGTATTTTCGGTCGGTATAGGCTATCGAGCGGGAGGCCGAAAGAAGGATCCGGCTGGGATGGGCGGCTTTCGGCAAGCTGCGTCAAGTCTTCTCTTCGTCTATCCCACAGTGCTTAAAGACCAAAGTCTTTAATGCGTGCGTTCTGCCAGTTATGACTTACGGAGCCGAAACGTGGACACTGACAGTAGGACTAGTCCACAAATTTAAGGTTGCTCAGCGAGCTATGGAGAGAGCTATGCTCGGCATTTCTCTGAAGGATCGAGTCCGGAACGAGGTGATCCGACAGAGAACTAAAGTCGCCGACATAGCTCAAAGAATTAGCAAGCTGAAATGGCAGTGGGCTGGTCACGTCTCTAGAAGGGTGGATAACCGCTGGAGTAGACGAATACTTGAGTGGAGACCGCGACTCGGCAAACGTAGCACAGGACGCCCGTCGGCCAGGTGGAGCGACGACCTGCGAAAGGAGGCCGGCAGAAACTGGATGAGAAGAGCCGAAGATCGGGCTCAGTGGCGTTCATTAGGAGAGGCCTATGTCCAGCAGTGGACAAAAATAGGCTGATGTGATGATGATAGGCTATTGGGATTAAAGCGTTCTGGCGTGGCTATAAATCCATTCTCTGGTATTAATTTTGACACTGTCCTATAATCTTAAATTTTAAAGAGTGTGTTTTCAATAAATTTATTTAATGATTTTAAATTTTTGAATTGATTCAGAATGAATCTTCTTCCACCACTTGATTTAGTGGTCAAAAATATATTTAATACAAACTGGTCATTGCAAGGTGTGCAGACGGTTACGCCACCTAACGTTATTGACGGTATTAGTTTGCTAATGGCCTTGGAAATTTCTCGATGTTCGTCATGGTTAAATTTAGACCGAGAGACTACTGATTAAGCCACCGTATCTTTGAAAGGGATAGTGAAACCCTTTTTAATCCATGTCAGAATGACCGGGTTGTTAGTTAGTTATTGCTGTTTGAATAGCAATTATAAAAGTAAGTATATCGGGGAGCATGTACCTGGACTACTGTTGTGCGTTGGCACGGGTATTGGATCGAGCTCCTCGATGTTGATTGAGTCATGGTCGTGAGGTAGTGTCGACGAGAAGCTGACCACGCTGCTCTGCCTCGAACTCCCCGTCCCCCTCTGTTCGGAGTGTAACGAGGAGGTCGGTTGATGTTTGTGGAGTAGCAATTTTTGCATTGGTCTTATTTCGAATTTGATTACTATGCCATTCAATGGCTTTACAGGCTCAGATTTTTACAGCTAACGAGTTACCAAATAGAGTGTCGTCGCGATCGGTATCCTGAATAACGTGTAAGATGGTCTTCTCCAAGCTTGGTATAATCAGCTTTGTTCAGTCCTTGGTGAAACAATAGTGCAGGTATGATAAAAGTCGGCACCCGTCGCTTAAATGCTTCAAGGCTTGCGTCTTGTTATCTGTTTTTAACAACATATCCATTCAGCAATTTATTGCGGAGACGCCCGCACCAAGTTCATGTTGAAAGTTTATAAGGTTATCACGACCTCGTACGATTTCGGACACTGGCGCTGAAATCTCAGCATTGAGTTTCAGGGCTTGCAAATTGACGGTTTCAAGTATTCCTTTCTTTGTCTTCTTTAGACAGCTCTTTACGTAGTAAAGGCAGCCATAGGTTGGCCAAGCTGTTATTGATAGTATCACCAAAGTCGGGGGTGTCCGACTTACACGCACCCAGTGCCGATAGAAGCTCTGGATGCAGTTCTGGCGAATCGTCGATAGAGGGTGCGGATGTCATTTGCGTATATTTTAGTTCTATTGGATCCAAAGTACGGTCAGGAGCTGGGGTTGGAGGCAATGGTGGTGGCAGCGGCGGTGAAACCGTCTGGTTTTCATCCATCTGGCTTTCCGATATTTCGGCCGGCTGCTCGGATGGTTCATCCACCATTTTCGCGTAAGATTCAGCATAATAGTTTTCTGCAATTACAAATAGGTAACTGTATTATAGCCTTTGTACAAATAAATTGCTAATTAGCATTTCTAAAAGGTGAATGTTGTTTTATCTTGTAAAACAATAAATGGCAAAATAACTTCGTAATTCAGTTTATAATGAGTATTTTTTGTTAATCGAGGGTAGCTTGCGGCTGCTCTCGTTATCGTAGTAGACTCCCGGCCTATCACGATTAGCTTTATTAGGACTAGCGCTGACAGGAGTCAAATGACTGTCGTTATTTAATTTCAATACTTACTCTAAAAAACGTTGTAATGTTGACGGTAGGTACAACAAATTGGAAAACTCTTGAGCATTATTGTTGACTAAGATGAAGCCGATATATTTGTGGTCAGAGACTTGACGATTTCAAACATGCATTAACTTCATCAGCTCTTGTGCCGCGTGGGACTACAGGCAGTGTTTGTCTGAAATCTCCGTGCCTTAGCACGGAGATTTCTTATCTTAATGAAGCCGATATATTTGATAGCTTCATCTTAATGAAGCCGATATATTTGTGGCCAGAGACTTGACGATTTCAAACAGGCATTAACTTCATCAGCTCTTGTGCCGCGTGGGACTACAGGCAGTGTTTGTCTGAAATCTCCGCAAAACAACATTGTGATACCTCCCATGGGCCGGTCGTCTCGCCTTATGTCCTGTACCGTCCTGTTTACAGCCTCCACTGCTTTGCGGTGCGCCATTGTACACTCATCCCATACAATTAGAGAACACCCACGTAGAACCTGTGCTTTATCACAATTGCGTGAGATGTCACACACCGGTGTTTCAGAAGTCTCCAGTTGTATAGGAATTTTGAACATGGCGTGGGCTGTTTTTCCTCCTGGCAACAATGTAGCAGCTATGCCAGATGACGCCACAGCTAAGGCAATTTTGCCGCCAAACGGCTTTCAAAGAGCTAATGTATCGACCCGATTGGTAGCGACTAACTTCATCTCGGCTGTTGGTGCTGTCTGCAGCAATTGTCGCTAGGTCGCTTCCTTTATTGACATATTTGCATATGTATTTTATCGAGTTCACACTGTTACACATCTCAACGTTTATATGTGCTTCAAATGTTTTTGTCAGGACTGGAGAATACGGCACAATCCATCGGTTATTAACCAAGATTTCTTGGCCACGTACAGCCTATACAGCGAATGTATTGTATTTATAATACATTCGGTTATTTTGTTTCTGCCGCACACCCACCGTTTTTCTTTCACGTGTCTGGTAGAGAATGCTATTTGGCATTAGGCCATTCCCTGTACTCTGATTTGTGCAAAATGATTAAATAATAAATAAATAAATACAGCCATGCAGCATCGCAGAGGAACCTCCCTGCGAAGGCAAACGGCGACGGTAGGATGGGTAACCATCCTCCCCAGTCACTGTCTGCTGGACAGGTGTTTTCGGGAACCTCTTAGTACAACGCCCATCTCGCATGCACGGGGAGTTATTATTAAGAGTACCGCATGGACCATGCACCATATTCGCCTTTACGATGGCATGCAAGGACGGATCATCACTGGGGTTTGGAAATTCAGCGCTAATTATGCTATCGGCGTCATTTGTACGAATTTTTTCTTGCAGCTATAAAAAAATATGTGCATGCGGTAGGCCCCTCTTTTGCCATTCTACACTGTACATAAAGCACAGAGTTGCACCAAATATGGCTGTAGGTGTTTATTTATGCAATTTAAAAAGTACAAAACCCATGACGTAAGTACGTACCGAAATTAGAATAAATATTCGAAATATCTGCAATGTACATGATCGCATTGATTGCATCAAATGCAAAGTAAAGTTGGTAACTTCATACATTTACATAAAATTACAAAGTTATATACTGTAGTTGGGGAAAAAAGCTGTTAAACCCAAATTAATAAAAACTTCAGAATAAAATGTATTCTTAGTAATACCTCGGAGAACACACTATAATCACACCGAATTTCATTACAATCCACCCAGTAGTTTTGGCGTGATAGTGCTTCAAGATACAGGAGGACAGACAGACAGACAATTTTTTTTTAAATACATATTTTGCTTCCGTTTCGATAGTAGACTGTCCTCCATTAAACATTTTCAAAATATCTTCATTGTACAGAATTTGACCTCGAACAGTTTTATTATAAGTATAGATGAACCATCAGCTGCCTTGAATCTGTCATTCACACGTTTTCTAAAAACAGCTGCGGTTGCGATTGCAGTCATCGACATTTTAAGGGGAAAAAGCAAATGTCATGACAATACCAAACTGTCGAATGAATGATGTTTTCACTTTTGACGTTTGTTTCTTTTTTCTTTTAATATTAGCTTCGCAATCTTGTGCATTTAGCCAGTGTCAAGTGATAACATATTTCAAGTTTATTTCATATTAAAAGTCCTAGTCACAAGTCAAAGTCAAGTAAAACAGTCAAGGTCCAATTATAGCTAAGTCATGCCCTAGTAAAGTGGTAGAAACTTTACTAGAATTTCTATTGGAGTTTTGGAGTGAAGGCGAAAATAACGTTTTTCAATATTGTATGATTTGCCTACACATATTGCTAAGTATTATCGGTTAATAATCCACCATTATTACACATTAACACTCGAAGAATCACAGATTTTGGAAATTATACAAAATTAACAACGCCATTTTTTCATTTTCGCGGCAAAACTCCGACGTTTGTTTTCTCGTCCAACATTTGTAAAAAGCTAAAACTTGGGCTAAAACGTAGCGGTGGCTCTTTGGAATGGGCTTTTATCGCGGCTGTCAGAACTGTTGGCGTATTCAAAAAGAGATGGGCCAAGTGTGCTGAGCCATAACTTACAAATCTGAAACGTTTTTTTTTTAAATGAAGCTCAGAAGGCAACTGGCCTTACGTAAGATATTGTTTTATCTATATACGATGCTATTTTACTTCAACTAAAATGATGTATGTGAGTTCGCCATTGTTCTTTAAGTGAACCAGTAACTTTAAATCGTTATAGATCCTAAATGGTCATTCGAAATTAAAAATGATATAAGATATAAGTAACCCAAAGATAATTTTCAAATACTTATCTTTTCAATGATACCCTATTTAGCACAGTTCGTCGGTTTATTGTTTATTTTTCACAATGTGACGTCTGACTGTCACTACTGTCATGTCCTTAGCGACAATCGCACAGTTAAAATGGATTGACGTAGAAATCATCGAAATAGGTCCATGCGTTTGGTCTCTAGAGCACCACAAGAAACATAAATACAGAGGTTATGTTTGTATAAATATATATGTTGCGAAAAAAAAACACAAAGAAAATTAACCCGTCCTCTATGACCAGCGCCAGGACGATAACTTTCCTGAACATATTTACCAAAATTTGGTTCAAAAGTGATGATTGTAAACTACTTACAAAAAAGGAACTACACAACCTTGTTCTCCGCTTCACCTTTTTTCCAACTTACATCCAGAAGAACAGCGGCGTCGCTGTGAAACATGCGAATGAATGGTTGAAATACCATTCATTCGCACGAAACGTTTCGCGTCTTCGTTCATTTATAGAACAGCAAAAGAATGGAACGCTTTGCCGTCATCTGTATTTCCCGAAAGGTACAATTTGGGTGTGTTCAAAAGTAAAGTGAATAGGTATTACTGAGCGAGCGTGCTCCACCTTAGACTATATCGTCACTTTTTTTGAAGCCGGTTGAAAAGTAGACTAACTTCCCAAGATAATCGTTATGTGTACTTACCGCAAAGAAATACTGGACACCTTGCATGAAGATATCTTATTCTTGTTTTTAAAACGACATAATTAAGTTAAGTACTTCTATATTATACTGGGTGTGATTGTATGTATGTGAATCATGTGAATGTTTCCGGCACCCACGGCACAAGTCATCGAACTTAGTTTTCTTCTTCGTATCTACGAATAGTATAATTATTTATTTAAATTCTAAACATAGACCAGAAAGTTGCCAGGTCTATAGCTGCATCAGTGCACTGGAACAGCTCTTCTAGTTTGCAGTGTTTGACAGGATGGACATTCCAGCCAGTGCGACATTGTTTGTGCTGGGGCGCCGCAGTCGCATTATGTTTCAGTGTAGGGCTGTGAGTGTGAAAGCCTGTTCATTATACTTATTTATTTCAATTAGGTACCCAGATCGAGTATTAATCTTAATTATACCTAAATTATATACTTTTAACGGCGAAATAACTGGCTACGGTTTTTCACTTACCTATATCTGTTATTATATTAACAATGTGTGGATAATTACGCATACACTCTGTAAACTTATCGTTATCGCTATGGGGAAAAAATATGTAGGTGTGGTTAACGGGTAAAAAACAGAAATTTTAAATTATTAAAATACCAATCCACGATCTAATTGCCTAAATTTCCTCAAACAAAACTAAAATGATATTTATATTATTTATTTAGCAAAATGGGACCGCTAAATTGACTTGAGTGGTACAGTCCGTCCGTCTGTCAAAAGCATTTCGCGTCTAAACCATACAAGGGAATAACTATAAATTCTCATAAAATATAACAAAGCTGCAAAAAAGGAAAGCTTTGGCATACACCTAGGAAAAAAGGGAAATTAAAATGACAAGACATAATTCAGATTTTAACATGCAGGCAGACATATGGACAATGAAGTGATCCTATAAACGGAAATTCCTATTCAAGTATGAAACCCAAATAAATTATTAATATTTTAAACTTGGTGTGTGTTTCAGCCCGAAAATGCCTTAGAAATAATCTCAGATATTATATTGCAATCACTAACGTCTCAATACATATCATCGGCTGCATTTATTTTATGTGTGTTACCTCATAACTTCTCTCCATGTGAGCCGACTTCAAAATTTTTTTTTTAGTTTGTAAGTTGTTGCTTTTTAATTGGTCCCATTCAAATTTGATCAAGATCTAATCAGCAGTTATAGTAAATATCGTCAATAATGCCTATTTTGTGGACTACTTTGACGATGTTCTCGTTTGACTGACTTCAAAAGTTACCTCATAACATCTTTCGTTGCGAGCCGATTATGATGATTGTTTTTCATTTGAAAGCTGGTGCTTTCCATGTGGTCCCATTGAACTTTGATCAAGATTTGATCTCTAGTTTTTGAGTTATCGTCAATACTGCGTGTGCAATACATTAAATCTGACCAAGGTTCCAAAGATAAAGCGGTGAAGTCGGTTTTTTAAGCTATGCTTGCGTTTAATTATTTCTATTTCCAAAACAAATCACTTATCTACTTATAGTAGGCAAGTTTCTACTCTTATATTTTGTTCATCTGCTGACAGAAATGTGCTTGATATTAGTGGTCCTCTGACTAGCAAGTGTTGAATAAATCGAATGAATTTAAGTTTAAAAAAAATATGTCATTTGCAACCCTATATGGCTATATGGTGGACATTCCACAAATGCGCACTAAGCGTTTTGCCTCTACATTCATTGTGCGAACCGCAAAGGAATGGAACTCCTTACCCGAGTCGGTGTTTCCTGATGAGTACAATATGGGAGTCTTCAAGTCACGAGTGAATAGGTATCTTCTAGGCAAGCTTGCTCCATCGTCGACCACAACATCGCTTACCATCAGGTGAGATAGTGGTCAAAAGTTTGCCTATCACGAATAAAAAAAAAAAAAAAAAAAAAACCCTATTTTATGAGCTATATTTCTACACCACATAGTCTTTGGACCTAGACGTCTGACAGTGGTGGCCATAACAACGTCTATGAACGTCAATAGTCAAGGTCACGCGCCGCAGATGTAACCGTAGGGTTGTCAGCCGTTCTCTGGCAGACGATTCCTGGCACGATACACATACACACCACCAAGTATTACTATACCTTTTTGTTATGGGTTGTATATTATATGTATTACATAGTTTCTTAATAATAATTGTCAACATTATTCAAATAAATAATATTAGCAATTAAAAATTAAATGTCAATTAATCATATATTAAGAGTAGACATATAAATCTATGTTGACGACCCAGTTGGCGCAGTGGACAGGTGTCCACCCTCTGCGCCGTGGATCCTGGGTTCGATTCCCGGCAGGAGCACAAATTATTTCCCAAGGGACATTTGTGCTTCTGGTTCTGGGTGTAATGTGTGTGTGATGTGAATGTTTCCGGCACACACGATACAAGTCTTTGAACTTAGTGTGGGGCTGTGACTGTGAATGCGTTTGTTTGTTTTTGTTTTGTTATTTCTGAAGGTAATTCAGATAACTGTCTCTTAAATATAGTATCTAATATTTAAATTTTTATAACGTTCCGGAAGTTGGATAAGCTTTCGAAAAGTGCATACCGCCGATCGATCTGAAATGTAGTATAATAACGTATTTTGACCTCCTCATCACAAATATCACAACGAAAATTGGCGCGAACGCCATTTTAACACACACAAACAACGGAGAGGTTTTTGAGTTGTTAAAAATGTGGGAGTGACGCCCCGCAGTTCCTAATCTCCGCTATACACACACACACACAACGGAGAAAATTTGAAAATTATCTTCGAGGATCTACAAAAACTTTTAATTTTTAATTGTTAAATATCGTTTAAGATTTATATCGATTTATATTTGAGTAGAAACTAATCTAACTGAAATATGTTATACTTTTGAATAAAGCTTTGATACAGATCTAATATTGTATCAGAACAGTATCAAAGCGCACAACAACTCTAATAAACGATATAGAAAGAAAGTTTTTTTTTATTCATTATAGGCATACGTTTGATCACTATCTCACCTGATGGTAAGCGATGATGCAGTCGACATTGGACCACGTTTGCTTAGAAGAAGCCTATTCACTCGCGACTCAAAGACTCCAATATTGTAAGTCCACTTTTTACGCTGTCGGGTTTTATGAATTAAAAATTCACACATATGTGACACACCTATCTTGTGAGAAGCATCCTTAACAAGTAAAGTGTACTTTTACACAGAGACTCCACGAAATCATCAAAGTCGACAAGTCTTTTATTGAACTTTATATATTTTACATTATCACTTACCAACAATTGAGATAGTAATTTTTTTACAACTTATTATAATTATGTTATGACTATTGTATCTATATATGTATTTTGGTTGATATAAAAATATTTATTTACTAATATATTCGTATATTATAATACTAGCCGTGCCCCGCGGCTTCGCCCGCTATTATCAAGTTAAAAAGTAGCCTATGTGTTAATCCTAGGTATTATCTATGTACATTCCAAATTTCATCCAAATCCGTTCACCCGTTAAAGCGTGAAGAGGGAACAAACATACTTACACACTTACACACAAATTTTCGAATTTATAATATTAGTAGGATATTATATCGTAGCGTATATTATTGAAATAATTTTGATTTACCTTTTATATTGTTTAAAAACTTTTGTACCTACTACCCGCAAGGTTTAACTGAAAACCAGCGTCGAGTTATTTTCTAACTCGACATAATTGCTGAGTTAAACCTTTTTGGCATAAAAAATATTGTATATATTTTTATTTTTAATACTAAGTTACTTTGATGTCAAATAATTGTATTTTCTTTCTATTTTTCTTTTAGTTCCATGGAATGAATAATTTTTGAACTAAATGTGCTAAGGGAATCAGGGTCTAAGGGCTTTTTAGTATTTTACAAATTACCTTATTGTGTATTTAATTCTTAACTCACAGACTTAGTCATCATGACTGTTTATAGGTCAATAAAAATAAATACAACAGTTTTACGCTTCGCTATATATTTTATTAATTTTATATTTTATTTATATATTTTTAATAAAAAAATCAATTACAATATGTATGATTGTAACTTACAATTAGAACCTTATTGCTAAAAATCAATATAACTAATTATTATAATAAAAACAATCAAGACAATAAGATGCAGCGTTAGCATTCGTGCTAGGTTGCCCTGTGTTACGAATGCTAACCTTCCGTTCCGAATGTTTATAAGTTACATATATATTTCTAAGTTCTATCCGAACATTGTACAAATACGAAACAAAACAAATATATACGTACTCACTTTATTATGAAAAAAAAATTGCACATAAGTACCGCAAATAATTTATAAATTATTACAGCACTAGTTGACAAAATACAGATGATAAAATAACTGGATACGCACGAATCAATAAAAAAGAATGCATAATTAGAATAGCGATGTTAGCACAATAGTGATGACCATCGCAGACATAACAGACAAACTGCTTGCGGAACTCTGAAATGAAATATAGAAGCAGATTAGTACATTCTCTCTTGAAAGCTCTTTTACACGATTATTCCCGGTCGTCCCCACCCTGTCGTCCCCACTGGGTACGAGTGGGAAAAAAAAGTTTCGTTCGTCCCCAGTGGTGACGATTGGAACTTTTTATTCCCACTCGTTCCGCTATAGTTCCGATTTTCAGTATTAACGATAGTCCAAAGAAATAAAACTAGTAATAAAACATAAACATAAACGCTTTCACACTCACAGCCCCACACTAAGTTCAATGACTTGTGTCGTGGGTGCCGGAAACATTCACATCACACACACAATCACAACCAGAACCTGAAACACAAATTTTCCTTGGGGAGAAAACTTGTGCTCCTGCCGGGAATCAAACCGGATACTACTGCTTAGAAGGCGAACGCCTAACTAAGCCAACGTCAGTTCCAAGTAATAAAGTTCTAGTTATAAAAATAGTACTAACCTAAATCTATATGTTAAGTTAAAATTATGTTTGTACAGTTGATTTATTGCACATCATTGTAATACTGACTATCGAAAGTGGATCTTCTTCTTCTTCTTCACATACACACGCTAAGAAGAAGAAAAGTGGGTGGAACTAATTGTGACTTTTTTATAATTCTGTCTACAGAAATAATAATTAAACGCTAGCAAAGCTTAAAAAACCCGACTTCATCGCTTTATCTTCGGAACCTTGATCAGATTAAATGTATTAAACACGCATTATTGACGGTAACTTAAAAACTAGCTAAATGGGACTACATAGAAAGCACCGCACCAACTTTCAAATAAAGAATAATCATCAAAATCGGCTCACAATAAAAGAAGTAACTTTTGAAGTCGGTTAAAAACGAGAACATCATCAATGTAGTCCACAGAATACGCATTATTGAAGATAACTCAAAAACGACTAGTCAGATCTTGATCAAATTTAAATGGGACTACATGGAAAGCACCAGCTTTCAAATAAAAAAAAAACATCAAAATCGGCTCACAACGAAAGAAGTTATGAGGTAACACACATAAAAAACAGTTGAATTGAGAACCTCCTCCTTTTTTGAAGTCGGTTCAAAACATAAAATTCATACACAAATAGTTTTGCTAAAACAAGTCTTCGACTATAGTCAGAGGGAAACAGGTGGAAGAAACAAAAAAAAATAGAAAAAAATACAGTCGAATAAGAGTGAGAACCTCCTCCTTTTTTTTTGAAGTCGGTTAATAAATACAACATACCGACTTTTTTTCAATATCTGGCGCTGAGCTCTGCTCTGGTCCTTTCAAACATGTTCTGTTAAGCACAAAATTGTACAGCTCTCCCACAATTTCGCCGGGTTTAGTGTCGCTGCAACTCTTCAAAGTTTCCACATAGCAATTGGCATAAGTAGAGAACTTGTTGCACAATTTCTGAAAAAAAAAAACAGCAATTAGAACTTCTACAGCACTAACATAGTATTATCATAGTAGCAAATATATGATGAAAAAAACAAGACCGAAGTTTTTTTAAATGCAATTAAACCGATTTACTTTACCAAAATATAATTCCAACTACACTCTAATTTCCAATGAGGGTAGTCTCAACAAAATAATCCGCACAAAGTCTCGAGCTAAAGTGAGCGCCGCCTGCGCTTTGCTTTTTAGGGTTCCGTACCCAAAGGGTAAAAACGGGACCCTATTACTGAGACTTCGCTGTCCGTCCGTCCGTCCGTCTGTCAACAGGCTGTATCTCAAGAACGGTGATAGCTAGACCGTTGAAATATTCACAGATAATGTATTTCTATTGCCGCTATAACGACAAATACTAAAAATAAAATAAAATAAATATTTAATCCCATACAACACACTTTATTTTTTTACAGTTTCTTTCTCGATACTAATAACGGTGACAGGTAGACGCTTTAACTATTCACAGAATATTTCGTTTTATGCTCTCTTTAAATATCATTAATTAAAATAAAATAATAATGATAATGGTACGGAACCCTTCGTGCGCGAGTCCCACTCGCACTTGGCCGGTTTTTATTATAAGCGGTGACTCATCAATTTACATAAAGTCTGTCCTCCAACCAATATATACTAATATATACTAGCGGACCCGACAGACCTTGTCCTGTATAGCAACTGCAGTGCCATCTGCCGGGCTGATTTGTGAATTTAAACCATCCAGGGCGCTACCCAAACGCAAACAAAAAAAATCATTCAAATCCGTTCAGCCGTTTAGGAGGAGTTCAGTGACACACACGTACAGTAGAATTATATATATAAAGAAGATATATATATACTAGTAGTACCCCAAGGGATATTTGTGCTTTTGGTTCTGGGTTTGATTGTGTGTGCAATATGTTTCCGCCCCCCTGGTACAAGTATTTGAACTTAGTGTGGGGCTGTGGGGTGTGAATACGTTTAATTCTTATTAAAGGCCCATGTTACAAAACAAACTTGATTGAATAATGTGAACAATCTATTAAAAGTATAAAAATAAATCCTACTAATGTTACTAATATTATAAATCCGAAAGTTTGTTGTATAAGTATGTTTGTTATCTCTTCATGCTGTAACGGCTGAACGGATTTGGATGAAATTTGGAATGTACATAGCTTATATCTAGGATTAACTCATAGGCTACTTTTTAACTTGATATTAGCGAGCGAAGCTGCGGGGCACGGCTTGTTATGCATATTCCTCACTCCAAATTTTACATTTAAGTTGAATTGTTAACGTTACCATCCTCCCCCACATCACCACTTACCGTTAGATAGGTGTAATAGACAAATGGAAGTAGTAACAGTTTAATCATTTTTTTCAATTACAAAATATACCTACACATATCAAAAGCTTAATGGCCAATTAAATTATACACTAAGTATTATTTCCGTCACGTAAAAAGAATGCTGAGCGCCAGCTCAGGGGTTCATAATCATCAGAGTTCTTCCGTGAAAGATTTTGTCTCGTGATAATTATTGCTGCATCGGCAATAAAATCTACCCTCAGCTGGGTCAAGCCCCTCCCAAACGACAATCTTTTTTTTTTTTTTTTTTATTTGTGACAGGCTAGTGTTTGACCACTATCTCACCTGATGGTAAGTGACGATGTGATCGAAGCTGGTAAACACACTAGACCTGGAATACGCAGGCTCTCAAGGATAACTGCCGGAACACCGTATTTGGCTTGGCGGCAGACTTTCAACTTGATGGTGGTAAGCTACTTTGGTAGCAAGTCAGGCGAGCAACTCACAAAATGCTCTACCACCTCTCAAATGTCACCTGATTAGCACCACCCGGGGACCACGTGTAGGGAGTCAGACTTAAGGGGTATCCTCCTACGGACGTGGGTGACTCAGCCTGAGCCAATCCTGAATCCATCACGGAATACGGTCCTTAGCGGCTCGTGGCGAAGTGTTTCCCCGCGCCATCGCCACCACTGCCCAACACCGATCGATAAACCCCTCAGATCGATTTCTTTTCACGTGATGGGAATTATATATTTACCTCTAGGCTGAGAGTGTTTCTGCTGATTTCTGGAGAAAGGTTGATATCATTGAAACATTTTTTTAAATTTTCATTTTGAGATTTTATACATTTGCCAAATGTATCATCGATGAGCGCTGAAACAATAAAATTAAATTAGATTGCTTACCACGAGCAGCCCCCCTAGCCAAAACCAAAACATTTAGTCTCTATTATATCAAAAGAAACGCTTGCAAATGTAACAGACTTTAAAACGTGCGTGCAAAGGTTTCAAATTGCTTGTCTTGACGTCGCGTTGACACGACATCGCGTCACATTGTGAAATTTCATATTTATATGTAAGAGCCAATATGCAAAGGAGTGAAACTCATTTCCCGCGTCTTTGTTCCCCAAACGGTACCTAGGAGTCTTTCAAGAGTTAATAGGTATCTTCTAAGCAAGTATGTTTACATCTTCGACCGCATCATCGCTTTCTATCACGTAAGATAGTGATCAAATGCTTGCCTATCGAGTTTAAGAAAAAAACTACGGATTGCACTCCGGGAGTGCCGGCAAAAGTGAAAACTCGCCGCGCGGTAGAGAAATAGGGGAATATTGCTTCCTCTCCTTCGTCTTACGAATTTTCCGTCTTACGAATTTTCGATCAGGTCACGTGTCCTGACGCGAGTTTAACATTTATTACCCATCTCAAAAAAGTGCACAACGCCGCTAAAGAAGTTTTCACTTCAAAAATTAGCCACCCTTAGCGCTCACACCTCGTCTTTATCGTACATTCCTTGCCTTGCTCGGTCACGAAGAGGTAGTTGTATACCTAACTTAGTCTACACCGGTACACGTTCCACTTCCGATGTTTATTAGCGACAAAGAAGTTATAAGTAGATTGCACCTCAAAGCTATCCTAAATGGAAAGCATATAGGCGTTTTAACACTTTACAGACCCCTATTTCTCCACCAAATTTTGATGCTATTCGTATACTCTTAGGGACTTGTTGTATAAAGCAATCCAGGAGCGCGGCCCGGGCGCCGTGAAGATTGAATGTATGGCGTCTAAGGGACTTTAGAGCTCGCGGCCGAGCGGCAGGCTTGTTACACTAGAGCCTATACAAAACCGCGCGGTTTTGTATAGGCTCTAGTGTAACAAAATATACTAAGCGGACACAGAGCGCGTATTTATGCAGTGGCAGCAGCAGCGGCCGAGGCACGCGTACAGGGCGGAGAGCGCGCGCCTATGGCACCTGTATGGGACTAGATAGCCCCTTACGGACCACCTCCTGTGTGTTTATATAGGACTGTTCGGGCTATAACACGAACACGTTATACTTACACAGCACTTTGCACCGTGACGCGTGTCGCATTACCTAACTAAAAAATGTCTACTATTTTGGATTTAGTGCACTTTTGGCTACCGCGGCACACGGGCGCATTCAACCCATTTACAATTCATTAACATAAAAACATACGAACAGTGACAGTTAGCATAAACAACTAACTTCTTAACAATCTTTAATTCACAGTGCAACCTCGCTACCGTACCGAACAAGTATTCCATCTTGTAACTTACAAAATATCCTGTTGCAGTCATTGCCAGTAATCAAATCAAAGAATTCTTGAATATTGGTATCATTTTTTACAAAACTTTGCAATATATTATTCAATCCATCTGTCGCACAAGGCGCCAAATTTTGGGCTAGACTGGGCATGCAGCTCTTCATTGCAGTAAGTTCTGTGCAGGTCCTGAAAACAAAATGTATTTAATATGTTTAATGAATAGCCCAATTAAACTACGAAAATAAATAACAAGTGTAACAGCAGTTACAGCTACTTAGACTAAAATAATTAAACGCAAGCAAAGCTTAAAAAAAAACAACTTCACCGCTTTATCTTCGGAACCTTGATCAGATTTAATGTATTAAACACGCATTATTGACGATAATTCAAAAACAAGAGACCAGATCTTGATCGAATTTCAATGGAACCACATGAAAAGCACCAGCTTTCAAATAAGAAAATAATCATCAAAATCGGTTCACAACGAAAGAAGTCATGAGGTAACTTTTAAAGCCGGGTAAAAACAAAAACATCCTCAATGTAGTCCACAGACTACGCATTATTGACGATATTGAGATCGACTACCGATCAGATCTTGATCAAAATTATATGGGACCAATTGGAAAGTAACATCTTTCAAACTAAAAAAAAATTCGAAATCGGTTCACGTGGAAAGAAGTTATGTAACACACATAACAAGCAATTAGCAAAAATATAATTACAATTTGAAAAGGAAAACACATGCACAAAGCATATACCGAAATGTTATTACATTTGTCTACTCACTAATAATATTTCAAATATTTGGGCGCATTATCCTAAGAAAAACTCGATGTTCCTGAATGAAATAACATGTATTTTTATCAACCTACTTCAAAAAAAGAGGTTCTCAATTCGACTACATGTTTTTTTTGTATGTAGTATGTTACGCGATATCTCCGCCAATTGTGAATCGATTTTGACGACTTTTTATTTTTTTGGTAGATTATACTTCAGGTGGTGCCATATGAATTTTATCAAAATCGGTTAGATCGAAGCGAGATCTCTAAGTTGAATTGGTTGGTTCAGTACTTTGCGCATCCGTCTGTCCGTCTGTCAGAGGCGTCTTAAAATGCGTCTAAATCATACAAACAAATCAATAGAAATTCTCAGAGCATTTGTAAAACGGGACCACATGAAAAGCACCAGCTCAAATAAAAAAATAATCATCAAAATCGGCTCACAACGAAAGAAGTATGATATATAAGATAAAGCGGTTAAGTCGGTTTTTATAAACTTTGCTTGAGTTTAATTGTTATATTACCACAGAAGAGCTCTGTTTCCATGGCCATGAAATTAATCAAGTTAAATCGAGTCTAAATTATTTAGCGTAGGCATTGCCTTAAATTTAAAAATAATAAATTTCGTTTGATGAATTTGACGTTTCCATACGCTACCATAGACAAAATTCCAACTTTTGACGACTTAGAAAGTAGAATAGGCGTCAGCGTTAATGCGGATTTTGTCTAACGATCTTTCTATCTATTCTGCCGAGAGAATAGAGCAATGTTTCTGTTCGAACTTTCGAATAGAATTGTACGCGTGGATTATGGCTAAGGGGGCAGGTATCGCTTTGAGACATATCTCGTTCGAAAGCGTTTAGACATACATTAGAATGTAGCGGTAAGTTCTTCGGTCGATTTTAGGCAGCACTTTCGACTTTAGGTAACACTGAACTAACGCGTGACGCTCACTATCAGCGAGCGATACTTATGCTAGTCTTGTCGCCCATTAGCATAAAAATACCTAGACAACATTAACTTGCTAAATTGATTTTGATTAGTATGTACTCAAGCAAATAACTAAATAGTACTCAAGCTTACCTTTTTAATGAATTGGCCCTTGCATCGGGATCGGTTTTATTATTGACTGTATTTTTCATTTCTTCATAGTTCCAATTAAATGTACATGTTGCACTTATTTTTGTGTTTATGTCCGTAGCTGAGCATTGCGGAAAATTCGGGTTGATATCATCACCTATCGTAGTTGGAGAGTTATTGTCGGGATCTCCTACGACGTAGGATAACTGTTGATTGACCACTAGAAAAGGAAATTAAAATTACATAGTGCTAGAACATTTACAGGCTTATATTGACTTGGATTGTATTTACTGAAATACAATCTAAGTCAATTCTTCCAAAAAAAATTGTTACCTATGTCAATAATAATAATAAAAACGCAGGGGCGGTTATGTGGAGAACCGTCGGTGCGTGGCGACACCGCGTACCTACCCCGAGACACTCCCTGGGGCTCGGCTTGCCTTAATTGGCCGTCTGAGGGTGGAGGCGCAAGAGCTAAGTTTTTAAGCTCCAAGGATGGAAGTGAAACTGCAGCAACACCTCTCAGCACCCTTTAGCTATCCACACCAACGTTGCTCCTTATGTCGCCAATGCAGGCGGCCCTTAAGGGGAGCCCGTTCAGTGGGTGGCTAGTCATCACCTGCCCACATATTTTTAAATGAGGCGGAATTGGCAGGTGCCGTAGTCTCATGCCATAATCCAGATATTTTATAAACCATCAATTATACATTGCAATACTCTAAGTTTTTACTCGCATTAGTCATAGTTATTGTCAACCCAATATCATCCATCCCCCAGTCCATAGTTAATAATATATATTTATTGTAAAAGCGTGTGCAAGCATAAAACGGCATCATTTTCTAACGTAAGAGATGTCGCGTCGTATGTTTGGACACGCCTGATATGTTATTATTAAACTGTAATTATACCAAAGGGCCTCTTAGCGTTGGCTACGGCTCCGCTAATGCCTTACAAAGGTCCGGGCACAGACCCGTGATATTAAATAAATACTTGGATAATAATGAAAAAAAAACAATTACCGCTGACACAAAACGTCTTTAAATAGTAAAATTTTATTAAATTTATGTATACTGTTTTTACACATATTTTACATCCCTTATTTTGGAAAACAGTTTATAAAAGATCCCCAACTGAATTTTATATTAAAAAATTAAAAAAATAATGTGATAAATACAACTTCATTGCTAATAGATGAATTGTACTGCACATTCAATTCATACACAACAGAGAGGTATGCCAACTCAGGAGTTATTTCCGGAACACCGAAAACGGGCTGTATAGAGATGTTGTAGCAGTTGATCGGAACTTTCCCCACTCTCTTTGCCAAACGAGAACTGGCGTAAACCAGTGGTGTTGAGTACAGAAGATCGCAAAGATATATGGAAGAGCAAGGAACTACACGGATGGTTCTATCGGGCCTTGACAGGGTCTGATGTGGATCTGCTCGGTTTGGTGAACTGGCTGCGATTTGGTGACCTCTTTGGGGAAACTGAAGGTTTTGTTTGTGCAATTGCTGACAAGGTTATCAAGACGAATAACTACCGGAAATATATCATCAAGGATGGTACGGTCGACATTTGTCGTGCATGCCGCCGTCCTGGTGAGTCACTCAGGCATATTATTTCTGGTTGTTCTCATCTTGCTAACGGCGAGTACTTGCACAGACATAACCTTGTAGCTAGGATCATACATCAGCAACTTGCTCTTCAATATGGTCTTGTTGAATCTGAAGTACCGTACTATAAGTACACACCGATGCCGGTTCTCGAGAATGGTCGTGCTACGCTCTATTGGGACCGATCTGTCATCACGGACAGGACTATTGTCGCCAATAAGCCTGATATCGTTCTGACCGATCGGTCGCAAAGGCGGGCAGTGCTCATTGACGTCACTATCCCGCATGATGAAAACCTCGTGAAGGCTGAGAAGGATAAGCTAAGCAAGTATCTTGACTTGGCCTTCGAGGTAACCGCCATGTGGGATGTAGATTCGACGATCATTGTCCCGAAAGTTGTCTCGGCGAATGGGCTAATAGCGAAAAGTCTCGATCAACACCTCAAGAGGCTTTCGCTAAATGGTTGGATCAAGCGTCAGATTCAGAAGGCAGTACTCTTGGACACGGCACGTTTTGTCAGGAGGTTCCTAACTCTGCAGCACTGACCTACCGGTAGCTTGGGCCCTGCCCCGCTGCTGGTGGCATACTAGGTTTAGGTTTTTTTTTACAGTTTTCTTTATTTTGTAATATTGTATTTTTTATTACTTTTATAAAATATTGTAAAAAAAGCCTTAGCTTAAGAAAATATAATAAATAAAGAGAATAATAATAATAATAGTAACGCAGGGGTGGTTTGTGGCGATCCGTCGGAGGCACCCATGGAGGTATGACCTTGCTCACCAATGCGACCCCCCAGATGTGTGGGGCCGTGCAAGCCGGTGGAGAGGCTCTTTACTAGTGACCCCTCTATAGAGGAGGAGAGAGGAGCGGGCGAACTGCCCCCTCCTCTCTCCCGTTCGTCTGCGCCGAAGCGGGTCAGATTTTTTTTTGCCCGTTCAATGGGTGGCACGTGGCATATTGATAAATTAGGTGGAATGGTATGTGGCGTAATCTCATGCTATAATCCAGATTTATAAGCCCTCAAATACAATATAATAATCCAAGTTTTTAATCGCATAAGTCACAGTTAATATCACCCATCCCCTAGTCCATGGATTATTTAAATAAATATTGTAAAAACGCGTGCAAGCCTACAACGGCGTCAACTTCTAACGTAAAAGATGTCCGTCCTATGTTTGGAGTCGCCTGATATTTTATTACTAAAATGTAATAAAATATCAGGCACTTTTTCTTTGGCAAGCGGTTTACAAAATTTTTGAGTACTATTTATTTTAATCCCCTTTTCTAATCTTATCTTGTGACTAGTACCGAAGTAATAATAAATACAGTTATAATTCTAAAATGTAATTATATCAAAAGTTGGGTACGGCTCCGCTAATGACTAACAAAGGTCCTTACATAAACCAGTGAATTAAAATAAATACTTGTATTATTAATAGTACCTATTTATTGCCAAAGTCAAAGAAAAACTCAAACAAAACAATTGGTAGGTAACAATAAACAATCAATATATAATAGTATTTAACATTCGTTAATTAAAAATATGCATTATTTTTGCAATGGATAGAACTGATGATAAATGTTCGCTTCTCATTACAAAGTTCACGCACGGCCGACAAAGGGACTTATACAAAGCGCCACAGATGCGCGACCGCAGCGCATCCTGCTCGTTTGAACTGCTCGTTGGCTTAGTCGGGTGACGTTCGCCTTCTAAGCGGGGGTATCTGGTTCGAATCATGGCGGGAACACAAGTTTTCTCCCCAGGAAAATGTGTGTTTCTGGTTCTGGCTGTGATTGTGTATGTGATGTGAATGTTTCCTGCACCCACGACACAAGTCATCAAACTTAGTGTGGGACTGTGAGTGTGAAAACGACTGTGAAACGTTTACCCTGCAAGCGTGTCTGAGACGCATTTTCACGGAATTAAAAAAAACCTACACAATCAAAGATTGCCACGGCTGACCTTACGTAACTGCCATTATACAAGTTATGCAATATACGCCTTTATGTGCAAAATTGTAAGGGGGATAATTGACTATGAATAAAGAAGGTGCTCGCGTTGACATCGGTAAAATATCTGCCCCTTAACCCTCGAGTCTCTCGTTACGCTCATGGTCCAATATGCCGCCGCCCATGAATCAAGGAGGACAGCTGTACCCCTTTGGTGTGTAGTCTACTATTATACGTGTAAAGATAAAAAATAATAAAGTTAACATACAATTAAATATCACATATTTTCCAGTATTTAAAGACCTACGTTTGTGCGAAAAATACGTTATTTGTTTGCCTTATCTTAAGGATAATTTAATTCCATATAACTGGGGATATTACGACCATTTTTATAAAATTATGAGGGAATAGAAATAGAAATTCATAGTTTATAATAGGAATTCCATAAAACGATATATATAATTCTACAATAGGCACCTACCAACGAGAGCCTCGATCATTGGTGAAAAGTAGCAAGCTTATAAATTTTCTACAAATTTCATTACGGAGAGTATTCAAGGGAATTGATCTTTTTCCTGCATCACCATTCTAAAATTGCATTACGGAGAGTGTTCAAGGGAATTGATCTTTTTCCCGCATCACCATTCTAAAATTGCATTATGGAGAGTATTCAAGGGAATTGATCTTTTTCCTGCATCACCATTCTAAAATTGCATTACGGAGAGTATTCAAGGGAATTGATCTTTTTCCCGCATCACCATTCTAAAATTGCATTACGGAGAGTGTTCAAGGGAATTGATCTTTTTCCCGCATCACCATTCTAAAATTGCATTACGGAGAGTGTTCAAGGGAATTGATCTTTTTCCTGCATCACCATTCTAAAATTGCATTACGGAGAGTGTTCAAGGGATTTGATCTTTTTCCCGCATCACCATTCTAAAATTGCATTATGGAGAGTATTCAAGGGAATTGATCTTTTTCCTGCATCACCATTCTAAAATTGCATTACGGAGCGTGTTCAAGGGAATTGATCTTTTTCCTGCATCACCATTCTAAAATTGCATTACGGAGAGTGTTCAAGGGAATTGATCTTTTTCCTGCATCACCATTCTAAAATTGCATTACGGAGAGTGTTCAAGGGAATTGATCTTTTTCCTGCATCACCATTCTAAAATTGCATTACGGAGAGTGTTCAAGGGAATTGATCTTTTTCCCGCATCACCATTCTAAAATTGCATTATGGAGAGTATTCAAGGGAATTGATCTTTTTCCTGCATCACCATTCTAAAATTGCATTACGGAGAGTGTTCAAGGGAATTGATCTTTTTCCTGCATCACCATTCTAAAATTGCATTACGGAGAGTGTTCAAGGGAATTGATCTTTTTCCTGCATCACCATTCTAAAATTGCATTACGGAGAGTATTCAAGGGAATTGATCTTTTTCCCGCATCACCATTCTAAAATTGCATTACGGAGAGTGTTCAAGGGAATTGATCTTTTTCCCGCATCACCATTCTAAAATTGCATTACGGAGAGTGTTCAAGGGAATTGATCTTTTTCCTGCATCACCATTCTAAAATTGCATTACGGAGAGTGTTCAAGGGAATTGATCTTTTTCCCGCATCACCATTCTAAAATTGCATTATGGAGAGTATTCAAGGGAATTGATCTTTTTCCTGCATCACCATTCTAAAATTGCATTACGGAGCGTGTTCAAGGGAATTGATCTTTTTCCTGCATCACCATTCTAAAATTGCATTACGGAGAGTGTTCAAGGGAATTGATCTTTTTCCTGCATCACCATTCTAAAATTGCATTACGGAGAGTGTTCAAGGGAATTGATCTTTTTCCTGCATCACCATTCTAAAATTGCATTACGGAGCGTGTTCAAGGGAATTGATCTTTTTCCCGCATCACCATTCTAAAATTGCATTATGGAGAGTATTCAAGGGAATTGATCTTTTTCCTGCATCACCATTCTAAAATTGCATTACGGAGCGTGTTCAAGGGAATTGATCTTTTTCCTGCATCACCATTCTAAAATTGCATTACGGAGAGTGTTCAAGGGAATTGATCTTTTTCCTGCATCACCATTCTAAAATTGCATTACGGAGAGTGTTCAAGGGAATTGATCTTTTTCCTGCATCACCATTCTAAAATTGCATTACGGAGAGTATTCAAGGGAATTGATCTTTTTCCCGCATCACCATTCTAAAATTGCATTACGGAGAGTGTTCAAGGGAATTGATCTTTTTCCCGCATCACCATTCTAAAATTGCATTACGGAGAGTGTTCAAGGGAATTGATCTTTTTCCTGCATCACCATTCTAAAATTGCATTACGGAGAGTGTTCAAGGGAATTGATCTTTTTCCCGCATCACCATTCTAAAATTGCATTATGGAGAGTATTCAAGGGAATTGATCTTTTTCCTGCATCACCATTCTAAAATTGCATTACGGAGCGTGTTCAAGGGAATTGATCTTTTTCCTGCATCACCATTCTAAAATTGCATTACGGAGAGTGTTCAAGGGAATTGATCTTTTTCCTGCATCACCATTCTAAAATTGCATTACGGAGAGTGTTCAAGGGAATTGATCTTTTTCCTGCATCACCATTCTAAAATTGCATTACGGAGCGTGTTCAAGGGAATTGATCTTTTTCCCGCATCACCATTCTAAAATTGCATTATGGAGAGTATTCAAGGGAATTGATCTTTTTCCTGCATCACCATTCTAAAATTGCATTACGGAGCGTGTTCAAGGGAATTGATCTTTTTCCTGCATCACCATTCTAAAATTGCATTACGGAGAGTGTTCAAGGGAATTGATCTTTTTCCTGCATCACCATTCTAAAATTGCATTACGGAGAGTGTTCAAGGGAATTGATCTTTTTCCTGCATCACCATTCTAAAATTGCATTACGGAGAGTGTTCAAGGGAAATGATCTTTTTCCCGCATCACCATTCTAAAATTGCATTATGGAGAGTATTCAAGGGAATTGATCTTTTTCCTGCATCACCATTCTAAAATTGCATTACGGAGAGTGTTCAAGGGAATTGATCTTTTTCCTGCATCACCATTCTAAAATTGCATTACGGAGAGTGTTCAAGGGAATTGATCTTTTTCCTGCATCACCATTCTAAAATTGCATTACGGAGAGTGTTCAAGGGAATTGATCTTTTTCCCGCATCACCATTCTAAAATTGCATTATGGAGAGTATTCAAGGGAATTGATCTTTTTCCTGCATCACCATTCTAAAATTGCATTACGGAGAGTGTTCAAGGGAATTGAAATTTTTCCTGCATCACCATTCTAAAATTGCATTACGGAGAGTGTTCAAGGGAATTGATCTTTTTCCCGCATCACCATTCTAAAATTGCATTACGGAGAGTGTTCAAGGGAATTGATCTTTTTCCCGCATCACCATTCTAAAATTGCATTACGGAGAGTGTTCAAGGGAATTGATCTTTTTCCTGCATCACCATTCTAAAATTGCATTACGGAGAGTGTTCAAGGGAATTGATCTTTTTCCTGCATCACCATTCTAAAATTGCATTACGGAGAGTGTTCAAGGGAATTGATCTTTTTCCCGCATCACCATTCTAAAATTGCATTACGGAGAGTGTTCAAGGGAATTGATCTTTTTCCTGCATCACCATTCTAAAATTGCATTACGGAGAGTGTTCAAGGGAATTGATCTTTTTCCCGCATCACCATTCTAAAATTGCATTACGGAGAGTGTTCAAGGGAATTGATCTTTTTCCCGCATCACCATTCTAAAATTGCATTACGGAGAGTGTTCAAGGGAATTGATCTTTTTCCTGCATCACCATTCTAAAATTGCATTACGGAGAGTGTTCAAGGGAATTGATCTTTTTCCCGCATCACTAATCTAAAATTGCATTACGGAGAGTGTTCAAGGGAATTGATCTTTTTCCCGCATCACCATTCTAACACCAAATATCTAGGCTAATGGCAATGCGGTAACCACTAATGGTAAAAATACCTACCATTCGCACGAAGCGTTTCGTTTCCACTTTCATTATAAGAACTGAAAAGAATGGAACACCCTGCCGTCTACTGTATTTCTCGAAAAGTATAATATGGGGTTGTTCGAGAAGAGAGTGAATTTTTATTTATTGAATTCATCTCCGACAATTAATCAGGTGAGGTTGTGGTCAAATGCTTGCCTAGCATAAGACTTAATCTACACTTCTACACAGGTGTACCTAAATATTGTTTTAGTGTAATCTCTGGAACTACTGATCCGATTTTGAAAAATAAAACACTAATATATGGCCGCGAAAGTGAAAAAATAGCGTTGTTGATTTGTGTTATTTTTCAAAGCGTGTGATTCTTTGTGTATAAGATAATGGTGGATTATTAACAGTTAATACATTGTGAACGTGCATGTGTGTAGGCAAATCATACAAAGTAGAAAAACGTGATTTTAGCTTGTTCCAAAACTCCAATAGAAGTTCTAGTAAAGTTTCTACCACTTTATTAGGCATGATTTGACTATGAATGGACCTTGACTCTTTTACTTGACTTTGACTGCGACTTGTGACTATAGAACTTTTTAAATGAAATACATGCGAAGCCAAAATTAAAAAAAATCTTAAACTATCACTAATATATGGCAAGACTATCCCTGAGTATCATATGCTATGTTATATTAGGATAACATTAAACATTCAGCACAATAATACTAAACTATTCGTAAGACAGGTCTGAAAAAAAAATAAAGGACTTGGCCGCTTTATCGCCGTACGCTGTCTAAGCAGTTTGAAATAAGCCAATGTATAGCAGAAATATTGGCGTCTATAGTTCTTTTTATAATATATCGGCATGCATTTTAACTCAATCTCAACTGATGGAATGCGACGATACGGTCGACGGTGGGACATGCTATTTATTTTATTTTTTTGTGCGGGGAAATGCCTTGTACTTCCCTTCCTTCCCAGGGGTGAAGGAAAGGCGTATGTAACCCACTAAAAACCCCCCCGTGAGCAGTCCCTCGCCGAGGTGGGCCTAGGCTGCCTAGGAGACACCTATTGACTCTTGACTTGAAGTGACCCAAATTATTCTTATCGGGAAACAAGATCGAAGGCAGAGTGTTCCATTCCTTTGCAGTTCGCGTAGTAAAAGACGTGGCGAAACGCTTGGTTTGAATTGGAGGAATGCCCACCATGAAATGTTTTGTTTTAGTACGCCTTGTTGTCCGATGATAGAAGGCAGCTGGAGGAAATAAATCATGCAGTTTTGTCGCACACTCTTCGAAATATATCCTGTAAAACACGCATAAGCTGAAGTCTTTATTAGCTTTATAGATAAACTGTATTAGGTTCTATAACATGTTGTGATTGGTAGGTATTACTATACTGTAACATTAAATATGTAGCTTCAGATAAGGAAACGAATTATTTTTCCTCATTAATTTAATTAAAATATTTCGATAGAAGTAAAACTAATTAAATATGTATATATTATATTAATTTAATTTAATTATTTCCTAGTCTTTTTTTATCAACAAACATATAGTAACATATAAGAATTAAACGTTTAGGCACCAAATAAATACCTATTTATTTAAACTAGCCTTATTTAAGTACTTGTAGAAAATTTACTAGTCGACCTGATTGCAAAAACCAGGTTAGCGAAAAATAAGAATAAAATTGAAAAAAAAAAATGTTGTAAATATTGACCGACGCTCTATCTAGAAAATGGCTGCACTGGTTTTCACCAAACATAAATAAGATTATTTTTGATCAAGTCGTCTTTCATATGAATAAAATAAACAGCATACAAATCGGTTCACCTGCTTAAAAAGCTTCGGTGCCATAGAAAGACACACCGACAGAAACACACACAACGGTCAATAGGCCTCTCTTTCTGCGTCAGGGGTTAAAAAAATAGCGTCTTTAGCCACTTTTCAACCGAATTCAAAAAACGAGGGTCTCAATTCGAGTGTTTATATATTTTTGTATGTGTCTTACGAGATATCTCCGCTAATTCTGAATCGATTTTGATGGTTCATTTTTTGTTTGTTAGAGTATTCTTCAGAGATACCCATATAAATTTTATCGAAATCGGTTCAGTCAAAACCGAAATATATGCGATGAAGTCGGTTTTTTTAAGCTTTGCTTGCGTTTCAACTATTATCCGTTAAGATTACGTTTTATAAAAGAGTCACGGTCACGGTTGTGAAGGATTATAATTATTGAGCCTCATTAAAAAACTTTTGTTTACTTACATTAGGAAAAATTTAATTATTCCTAATGTAAGTAAACAAAATACAAGTTAGTGATGTATTGCGTATACTGCCGTTATTCTTTTTATATAATAAAGTGTATTTGGTGTGCTTCTTAAAGCGTGTTGCAGGAATTTGACATTTAAACTATCTACGTAAAAAAAATTTTCATTGACTGACTGATGTAGACAAAATTGCTACTTGTTGGCTGATTTTATATTGTTGCTCTCGGGTCTTTAATAATCATCAAAATCGGCTCACAACGAAAGAAGTTATGCGGTAAAACACATAAAAGAAAAACAAAATACAGTCGAATTGAGAACCACCTCCTTTTTTTGAAGTCGGTTAAAAATACCCTATCACAGCCTGTCTTTAACTTTGTTAGCTGTATAACGCAAACCACAAAACTTTGAACATGTTTCCTAGAACTATACTTTTGTTTCTATGTTATTAGTTGCCTCATATCCAAATAAAAAAATAAAAATATCAAGCTATACCCCGCGGCTTCGCCCGCGTTTATCAGGTTAGAAAGTAGCCTGTGTGTTGAGTTATTTTTTTTATTTTTTATTTATGATAGGCAGACTTTTGACCACCATCTCACCTGATGGTTCGGCCACCAGGACCCCTAGCCCGATCCCCCAGGGGAACCTGGTGAACTCATCTGTTCATCAGAAACCCCAAGGGGAACCTCGTGAAACTCATTGGTCCTGGGTATAAGCTGTGAAACTGTACATGCCGAATTTCATTCAGATTCGTTCGGCCGTTTCGCGGCGTGAAGAGGGGACTTACATATTTGCACATACTTTCGGACTTATAATATTAGTGTGATTAGATCAATTTTTTTTACATTTATAAGTTTAATTGTAAGTGCCTCAACATGGAAGAGACTGGTTGCCCACAACACAGGGTATCCTAGTGTGGGAACTATAGAGAGCTTGTTAGTTCAACAGCATATTTATGTCCCTATATAAATAAGTCATAATAATTAAGTTGTCTACGTTGTTGTGTGCCCACTTGTTATCTTGAATAAGTATAATAAATAAATAAAAAATATCACTGTCTTTAGAACTATTTCGTCTGTGATCTGTGTAAAAATAGCCACACATTTTAAGCTGATTTTTTTAGAAAAGAGGAAATTATTAATAGAAAAGAAGAAAATTTTAAAAAAAAAATTTTTAGAAGCTTTCGTATAATCTGTTATTATTCTAATGCATGTGTTTAAACACCGCCCAAAAAAATTCTAAACGGTTACCAAAATGGATAAATGGTCACCAAATTACGTAGGATAAATGGTCACCTAATTACGTTTCCTAAAATATTATAAATAAATCCATTTTTTTCGAATTATTAATATTTTTGTATTAATTATAAAAAAAATAACCTTAACCTACTGTTATCCTATTTGGTTCTGTCACAGGAAATTTTATTTTAGGAAACGTAATTTGGTGACTATTTATCCATTTTGATAACCGTTTAGAATTTTTGGTGGCCGTCTAAATTATACCCTTATTCTATGACCAAAAATTCATACTTTTTTGCCTCAAAAGTTGTCTGGAAGAGATCACTTTAAGCGATAAGACCGCCTGTAGATATTGTTTTTTTGTTACTCGTTATTTTCTGTTCTGTTTTGTCACAATTAAAGTATACAATAAAGAGATTATGATCTATCCTTATAATCAATAATAATATCCTCAAAAGCTTTTCTCTATTAGGCAAAAATGTAGGCGCGAGGTGTGTGTATGTATGTATTTATTTGTATATATAAAGCTACGGGCCAATCGCCCATATTTCCTAAAACTAAAATAAAACTACATACAGCAAATACCTAATTTACTTACAAGACATCGAGCTTATAGCTAATTCTAGTCCTCAAGCCCACTACCTATGGGTAGCGTTTCCATCATGATGGCGGCATTGTCTCCCTGATTTACAATGCTATTAATAGCCAAAAAAGTGCCAGCATTATAATCAAAGCTAAAATAAAAACTCGTATTCTAAGAATTTGTAGGTGCGATGATTGTCGCGTGCTGTCAATTCAAAGTGAAGTATATAAAGATAGAAAATTAGACATTATGCACAAAAAAACTGATAAAATTGTAATTAGCATATTATTTCAGATAACCTTTGTGTAGGTATAGAATCAATCTATAAATAACTAAATAAACCAGTAAAAAATATTTTTATAATATCTATATTATATTACTATCAAAATACTTGTACATAAATAGTAAACAACTAACTATCTACTAGCTCGATGAATTATTGCAGCAAGATTAATTAACTAACGAAACGAACGAACGAAGTAGTGGGAACGCTACCCACTAGTAGTGGGCTTGAGCACTTGAGTTACCTATAAGCTCGACGACTTGTAGGTAACTTGGTTCTTTGCTGTATATCATTTAAGTTTAGTTTAAGGAAATATAGGCAATTGGCCCGTAGGTAGAATATTGGAATGTAATTTATATTTTGAATTAATAATATAAATTATATTTATTCACTTACCTCCCACAATGATAACTACTACAAACTTATTCCAGAACATTTTACAATTTAATTATTAAACTAACAGAATAGTAACGCCTTTACGGTGAATTAGTCAAAACTCAACAAGCGCAAAAATAATTTAGCCTTATATATTATTATGGTGATGACGTCATAACCACAGCTAATTATTGAACAATTTTACCTCGAATGCTTTGGACACATGAAATAGGAAAATTTAAAACTTACTTTTACTTTTTACTTATATGAATATGAATTATAATTATGAATAACAGCTAGCACCCCACAGCTTTGCCCGAATGTAAAATCATTGTTCGAACAGATCTTTAAGTTCACTTTAGTGGTTCAACACTTTCAGTCTTACTTATAAACCCCTCTTAATTTTTAATCAATTGCTTAGCTACAGTTTAACAAAAATTTCACTCATAAACGCAATTTAGCGTTAAGTAATGCTTAAATAGTTGTCAAAATTAAACACCGCCATGTTCTAGTTTAAATGTAAGAGGCAAAATGGCGGAACTGATATCTTTGAATAATAAATAAATGTAGTGTCAAAACTTTTTACGTAAGGCGCAAAATTGTTTACTGTGACAACCGTTGAATGTCACCTATCATTGATTTTCATTTTAATAGATTAATAAAACCACATTTTTGACAGCTGTATTCGTATATTTTCACTTCTATTAAATTATTTTGGTTATAATCTGTGGCGATCGTGTAAATTTTGATTATTTTCGATTCTCTGTGCGTTTCTCAGCTAAGCAGCGCCTAACTAATGTTTATGAGTGAAAAAAAGTTAATCTTGATTATGGGCTTAAGAGCTGCTTAACTACGAGCAGTCTTACTTATAAAAATGTCGCTAAGCAATGCTTAGCCACCTCTTAGTTAAGCAGCTCTTAAGCCCATAATCAATGATTAACTTTTCTTCACTCATAAACATTAGTTAGCCGCTGCTTAGTTGAGGGACGCAAAGAGAATCGAAAATAATCGAAATTTACACGATTGCCACAGATTATAACCAAAATAGTCGACTAAAAGTGAAATTATACGAGTAGAATTGTCAAAAATGTGGTTTTATTAATCTATTGAAATGAAAATAAAAGAAAGGTGACATTCAACGGTTGTCGAAGTAAACAATTTTGCACCTTACGTAAAAAGTTTTGACACATTTATTATTGAAAGATATAAGACCCGCCATCTTGCCTCTTAGTAAGTTTTAAACAAGGCAATGGCGGTGTTTAATTTTGACAACTATTTAAGCATTACTTAACGCTAAATCGCGTTTATGAGTGAACATTTTGTTAAACTGTAGCTAAGCAATTGATTAAAAATTAAGAGGGGTTTATAAGTAAGACTGGAGGTGGCTAAGCATTGCTTAGCGACATTTTTATAAGTAAGACTGTTTGTCCGTTCATCCGTCCGACAGTCCGTCTGTCCGATCTATCAGAAACATCTAGCATCTAAACTATATAAGCGAATTACTTCAAATTCTCAGAAAATATGTAATGCTATAGCCCAAAGCCAGTAATAGCAATTAAAATGAAATATATGAAAATATTAAGGGGCACATAAGTGGCAAGCAAAATATTTGATTTTTCTTTTCTGCCCGTGGGGGTACTGTTAAAAAACTTGGCAAGTTGAGTACGAAATCGTTTTCAATAAGAATCTATGTTAGAAAATAATAACATGGTAGGCCAACCAAATCACTGTTTTAGACCTATTTTGTCCCGGGCCTATCTCAAAAACGGCATTACATTTAAAGCCGAAACTTACGTATAATATAGATAATATCCTGTACAAAATAATATAAAAAATAATAAATTATTATTATTTTTTACTTACATATAAACTTAATTCGTTTTATTACATAAACCTTCCGTGTAAAATTATTTAACTGGTGGTGAATACATTCAAATCCGTTGCGTAGTCAAGGAGGAGTTTGGAGGCGGATATAAAGACAGACAGACGCGAAAAGCGACGATGTTTTATAAGTAGATATACAATGTGGAGATGTCAGACTGAAATCATTTTCACCGTTGTAAGGATGTCCTAAAATTTACGCAAGATTTGAATTAAATAGAAAACACAGCTTTAATCTTCAGTTTGGGTTTTTTATTGAATCATAAAATTCATAGGATAGGGTAATTTATGGAATAACACATCGGGCAAATTGCCTTCATGGCTTTTCTGGCACATACCTACGCACTCTCTTATCGAAAATGTTCATGACCATTTTGCACAAATGTGGCTGAATTTCGTTGATACAGCGTTTAATTTCCTCCAGTAATGGATTGGTGGTTGTGGCCTTGTTGACATAGACTTTGACATAAAAATAAATCTAATGGTGTTAAATCACAAGTATTAGGGAGCCAATTCTGATCGCCGAAACGAGGGATTACACGACTAGGAAATTTCTCATGCAGTAATTGAATTATTTCACGGGCTGTATGGCATGTGGCAACATCTTGTTGAAAACTCATGTCGTCTATATCAATATCATTCAACTAACGCAGAAAGAAGTGTGTTATCATGTCGCGATATCGAGCACCAGTAACAATCTCTGCTTAACCAGCCTCATTTTAAAAAACCTGCGGCTGCCACACTTTAATTATTTATATAAGATATTCTTTACAAATGAAGATACGTTGTTCTATCGAGTGTGCCAAGGAATTACACGATCTAGTTCCCCCATCCCCATTCTATCATCGAACAAGCAGGCAAACTGCCAATCGACCCCGGTATATGGTAGATTTTCCACAAATGCGAACAAAGCGTTTTGCTTCTACATTTATAATGCGAACCGCAAAGGAATGGAACACCTTACATGAGTCAGTGTTTCCTGATGGGTACAATATGGGAGTTTTCAAGTCGCGAGTGAATAGGTATCTTCTAGGCAAGTTTGCTGCATTGTTGACCACATCATCGCTTACCATCAGGTGATATAGTGGTCAAACGCTTATCTATATAGGATACAAAAAAAAAACATTTTTGATAATCCTAACCTGTCACCTGTCAAATTGTTTTTTTTTTTGGGGTCTGCCAACACTTTTACCGCACAAATGGCGGCAAATTCAAATCTTGCGATAATTTTGGGACACCCTTTAAGTACTGATTTGCTCAACTTAAAAGGTCTTGAAGCAACACTTCAAATATTATAACACTAGTAGTTCGCCTCCAACTTTTTTTATACCTAATAATATTAGCTTGATTTTTATATAATGTTGTTCAATCAGGATCTAGCGGACATTATACTTATCTTTCAGTTTTCAGTTTTCAGTCTTATCATTCAGTGACTTTGCTGTTCTACCAGTTTGTTATATTCCAACATAGATAAAAAAAAAACAGTTTCGTACTACTTCCAAAGTTCCAACGTTGCAAAAACCCACACGGTCAGAAAAAAAATTGGTTTATTTGATGCAAGGACTGAGTAAGTGTGTTAATTAAAAGTAAAAGCTATCTACATTTCTAATTTCATTCATATCCGTCCGGTCGTTTCATCTTAAAGAAGTAAAAACATACTATCACACGCACACTCACAAATAACTCTCACATTTGTTATATTACTAGCTGCGCCCCGCGGTTTTAGCCTAAGTCCCCGACCCGCAGAAATTCCCGGTTAAAAAGGTAAAAATCTAGGTTGTCAGCTATCTCCACACTAAAATTTATCAAAATTGGTCCAGCCATGAAGAAGTAACAAACACAGACTCAGTCACAAACTTTCGTTTTTATAGTATTAGTGTGAAGTGTGACAGTTCTTTTAATAATATTTTAGTAGTAATAATATGACTCTTGCGGAGTCTGCGTGGGGAAGCACCTACAACTTTTTTGCCAGTCATATAATAACCTCTAAACAGTGAAGTGCAAATATTTAGTCTGGATCAAAGGTCAATGTTTCCATTAAAATTACTCAAGCCACTGTGGTGTATCCCTTATATATTTTTTTGAATATAATTTATTCATTAACACTTTAAGATTATAACACAAGAACATTACAATTACTTATAATGTCTGGTGAGCCCTGAATCCCACACTAGGATGAGTCCTGTGTCGTGGGATTCAGTCTCTTTCAATATTGTTCATACAAATTTTACAGTTAAATCCATTAATAATTGATTACATTAGAATTAAATATAGAAGTAGCTAAACAACCCTTTTTACAAAATAAGTTAATATATAAATTATGATAGCAATACTTGAAGCTGTAAAATTATTAATTCTGTTATTATATAAAATGTCCCTTATAGAAATAGGTTGAGTAAAAAATAGACTATGGCATTATACATAATGATGTATAATGCCATAGTCTATTTTTTACTCAATATATATAATACTTATGATGATAATATCGACCAATATGACTAATAAACACAATATAAAAAGTAGAACGTTCGTTAACTTAAAATATTAGCTTTCTCTATCAAAAATTTCATCTATATCCGTCAGACCGTTTCAGCGTGAAGAAGTGACCAACATTTACACACACACTTACAAACTTTCGCATTTATTCTACACTAGCCATGTTCCGCGGCTTCACCCACGTTTATTAAGTTAAAAAGAGGCCTATGTGTTAATCTTAGGTATAAGCTATATCCATTCCAAATTTCATCATAAATCCGTTCAGCTGTTATAGCGTAAAGAGAAAACAAACATACTTACACACTTAAACGCAAACTTTCGGATTTATAATATTAGTGTGATAAAGAGAATTTGCATTGCAATTCAGAGAGGCAATGCCGCCAGCATGATGGGAACGCTACCCACTGGTAGTGAGTGGGCTTGAGTACTTGAGTTACTTATAAGCTTGATGTCTTATAGGTAATTTAGTTCTTTGCTGTATATAGTTTTAGGAAATATAGGCAATTGACCCGTAGTCATTTTAAGTTAATATATTTCAGGCCACAGTTGGTGATGAAGCAGAAGGAGGCCGCGGAGCGAGCCAGAGAGGTCGATCCTCAATCTGACCCGCTCCGGCGCAGACAAACGGGAGGGAGAAGGAGGCAGTTCGCCCGCCTCCTCTCTCCTCTCGGCTCTCCACCGGCCTGCATGGCCCCACACGGTCTGGGGCGCGGCCTTGGTGAACAAGGTCACCCCTCCATGGGTGCAGTGGCCCGAATTGTATCCGGGCCTACCGCCGTTGCAAGATGTGACTACTAGCGTGTAGTGGGTTTGAGCCCCAGCATTATAATAATTGTGAATCTAGTGGGATTACAATGTTGACTGTCACATTCAAAATAGACTTAGTAAATAATAATAGTAAATCTACTGGGTTTAAAATGTTGACTGTCACGTTAAAATTACTGTCTCAATATTTTTCGAATTGATTCCTATAGCCCCAGCTCTTGCCTTCAGGCACATGATGACATGCTAAACATAAATAAGTATTTACAAACACCACATTAACGTTAACAGGTAAATCGTTTCTGATCCAAGTGAAATATTATACAGTATGCGTCATCAAGAGACAAACAACAATGCAAACTAATATATTATACATACTCCTTCTCATCGATTTTGATGACAGCGACCCCAGAAACTTAAGAGGGCTTAGGTCTCTTTTTGCAATAATTGGCGTTATAAGTGTAGAGTCTGGAAGCGATTTTCTTCGACCTTCTTAATCTTTCCATAGACAAAAGATCGCCAAGATGACCATTTTTTTATGCACGGTAAGCAAGCATTTGACCACGATCTTACCTGATATATGATTCGGCCGAAGATGTAGCTTGATGATAGATGTACCTTCTGGAAGCGAGCTCCACCCAACACCCCGGCTCACTAATTTATTTATAAACATTTGTATATGTATTTACAAGGTATGAGATTGTGTAATAGATCCCCACTAGGATGCCTTGTACGTCGTCGGGGAGACTTTCTTCCAAACATTCTTAAAATTACTTAAAAATACATTAACGTACTTAACATAATAATGCTGTTTTGAATAATGTGCGAGTTGCGTTTGGTGTGTGTGTGTGTATTTGTGTGTATATACGATTTATCGCCCCCGAAACCCCCTGCATACTAAATTTCATGTAAATCGTTGGAGCCCTTTCCGAGATTCAGATTATATATATAAGAATTGCTCGTTTAGAGGTATTAGATTTATATGTTTATTTGTAATAATGCTTCTGACTGTTTGTAGTTTTTATTATTGAGCATATCCATATCATATTTTTACATTTGAATTATGTTAGTTCAGTTATATTTAAGATTTTATTGATCAAAACAGATACGGCTCTAAGTAAAAGTTAGATCTCTGGGCAAATTTTACATTATCTATATTATACTATCCGCGTATATTTAATTGCTGATTTGAATCGGCGAGTCCCTTGTCCTTCAACCGTATTGTTTGCGGTTTTTTGAAATCGCATTGGCGATAGTAAACTAATCGAGTCCAGGTTGCAAAGTCTCAGTCACCGACGTAAGGTGGCAAGCTTATCGGTATTCTATCACTTACATTTTGGAGAGTGTGAACAGGAATTACATGAGTTAATTCCCCCATGCCCTTTTTACCATCTAACAACAAGACAAACTATCAAACGTCGTCCATTTATGGGCGAAGCAAAACGCTTTGAGCGAACTGGAGGTATCAAGTTATCCAAGTCCCTTAGGAGCCATACATTTTATCTTTGTAAATCAAATCCCTTGGAAGGAGCCTATTGTACAGAGCCGGGCCCATTACATGCGTCAGCTTGCTGGTACAATATTCATATGGTGCGTATAAAAAATAAATACAAAATTATTCCGTTGTTGACAAATACACGATGACGAATCAAGTACAAAGAAATATTGTATTGTTCCTAAAAACTATGTGCCAACTAAATACCGCACTCAAGTATGTCCGTACAAGTTTGCACACCTCCTTTCATCATCCACTTCCAAATGGGGTAGTTCAATTCAATATTTAAGTTTGTGGCTTTCTGTGGTAACGCCACCACAATTTCGCCAATGTCATGTGAGTCCATAGGACGCAGAACAAAATAATTACATAAGTTCCAAAAAAAGGAAGTGATTACAAAATAAAACAAATTTCAGCAAGATTAATGTTAATAATGAGAAGGTGAGTATTTACATGATAATTACTTAATTTTACTAGCCACAATATATTTACATACCACATGGGGTAGGTTGTTTGGAAAATTCATTTCATTTGTCAACGTCGTTGTACAGGATTGGAAGTTGATAGAATAATTTAAAAAAATAAGCAAATAAACCTGTAAACGTTTGTTCACCACTTACACACCGGCGATGAGCCTAGTTCGATATTGCTAACTTAGCCTTTAAGAACACTATCGTGAAGTATTGTGGATTCTTTGGCAATAAAGATTTATTCACCACTTACGTGCATGGGTGCTACCTTAATATTTTCAATAACATAATTATAATTTCCATTTATGGCTCTGGGCTGTAGCTGTGCATAATTATACTCGGCGAGTTTTAAGTTATTTGATTGTATGGTTAAGACGGTAATTGCCTCCGACGGACGGAAGAATTGACGGATGTATAGATGGACAGACGGATGCACGGACGGACAAAGTGCCGACCCAGTAGGCAAATTAGAATTCTCACTTCGCTCGATCAATAATTCTTTGTCTACTGTAAATCTGTCCTACTGCGCATTAGTAAAACCCAGTGACCTAAGACTTATTGCTATAAATATATTACGGATAAGTACATAAATAATTATTCATACGTTATATAAACTAATTATTAATCAACATATTTTCTGAAATTGACTCAATCAACTCGCATTTATACCCGCATATTCCTGTAAGACCAACTTTTGAATACTACCTCACCATGCGGGCGATGACGATGCACTCGCTTGTTTAGTCGCGGTTTGAAATCTTCCACACAGGTACGGGTAATTTAATTTAATTTAATTATGAGCCATCGAGCCAGGTTCTTCTAGAGATGGCTATAATTTTGTGAATCTAGCAGTACAGTCATTAACTTTCATGAGTGCCTCTTTGGGGCCCATGCGAATAAACGATTTTGAATTTAGAAACCTGGATACATAGCCTTTGCTTCCATGGTTAGGTTGCTTTGCTCATTCCTTTGCGAAAGCCTCATTTTCGTCGGCAATTTCTTATAGATTTAGGTTTAACTGTCGTAGGTATTCGACATGAAAACTAGAGCAGCGGCGGCCGACGCGCGCCCTGGCCGCTTTGTATATCAAGTTCCTAAGTGTCAAACTCACAAAAACTTTAATAATAAAAATACGACAAAATTGCCAGACATTCAACTGACAAGCAGTAATGTGCAAATATTACTGTATTTTGGATTGAAGTGCAATGTTTACAGTGAAATTATAGTGCTAAAAGAGGTTTCACATTTGATATTTTCATTAATCATCTCAGGGTGACGAACGCAGGGCTTTACTGACCAGGATTTTGACCTAAAAACAAAACGTCACTTCTTCGTCACTCAATTAACATACAAAAAGGTACTTTATTCTCTCATACCCTAATGAGTTTTAACACGGGCGATCCTCCATTTTGGCAAAGTTTGAGATATATATCTTAACATTACTGTATTTTTATTTGAAAGTCACACAAAATCCATGTGTGTGATGTAAATGTTTTCGGCGTCCACGATACAAGTCTCCCAATCTAGTAAAATGTGTGGCTGTGAGTGTAATACTTAATGCTAAAAATAATTATAGTTGTCATATATAGCACTAAAATGTTAGTAACAGCAACGATACATTTTTCTCAGTGTACAAAAACCTAATTATCTGACAAACGAACATATATAACGATAGATACATGCATGCAAGTGCATTCAGTGCTAAAATCATAACCCTTCTATATGCTTCGCCGTAATTGGGTAAAATAAAAGAACAATTAAAAATAGTATGATTTATTACATGGCACTTATGCAAATGATGATACTCCTACTTTGGTCCAGTCCTTAGTTATTCTGCAAAAGAAAAAAAAATGTTTAAGAGCATGTCATCTTTGAAGCGTTTCATCTTCAAAGTTATGAAAAGCGAATAATGTTCGATTTGAAGCAAAAATAAATAATTAACTTATTGAAAGATAAAGTATTTGAGATAACTAATAGATATATTATTATTAAAACTATCGTGAGTCGTATTCATGTTAATTTAGTTCCGGTTGTACGTGTTCTCGATTAAATAAAAAATAACGGTCACGTTATTTTTTATTTAATCGAGAAACTCGACCGGTGTTAGAGCGATATAGACGCTCATCCTCGGGAGCATGCGCTGTAGCTGTATGCGAGGATGAGCGTCTATATCGCTTGAACACCGGTCGAGTTTCTCGATTAAATAAAAAATAACGTGAGTACAACCGGAACTAAATCAACAAACTAATATGGTAGGGAACCATCATCAATTTACTAATAATTACCCACACTGATTATGCGTGTATACTATATTAGAAATTTAAAAAAAAACATCCACGAACCAATTGCCTTTATTTATAAGGAGAAGGTACTTCAAAACTTAGGTCCACGGTAAGCGATTTTCAAAAAAAATTTTTTTTAATGTTGTTGCTTCCGAATTGGTTCCATTTAAATTTGATCAAGATTTGATCAGTGGTTCTTGAAATATCTTCAATAATGCGTGTTTAGTACATCTAATCTGATCAAAGTTCCGAAGATAAAGCGGTGAAGTCGGATTTTTTAAAGCTTTGCTTGCGTTTAATTTTTGAATTGTTAACACATTGCATTGTTTGCCTGCGTCAATTTTCCTCGAAGGGAGTCTTCAAAATTCAAATCAAGAGTAAATACTATTACTTCTAGGCAAGCATGTCTCATCTTCGGCCATATCGTTACTTTCCGCCGTGAGATAATCAAATTCAAATTTTGAACTGCCTGTTGGCTAAGTTGGGTGAGCGTTCGCCTTCTAAGCAGGGGTATCGGGTTCGATTCCCGGCGGGCACACAAGTTTTCTCCCCAAGGAAAATTTGTGTTTCTGGTTCTGGTTGTGATTGTGTGTGTGATGTGAATGTTTCCGGCACCCACGCCACAAGTCATTGAACTTAGTGTGGGCTGTGAGTGTAAAAAGATGAAAAAAGAAGAAATGCTTGCCTTTTAACAAACAAAAAATGTTGACTTGTATAACCACACTAATATTATAAATCTGAAAGTTTTAGTGTGAATTTGTAAATGTTGAAGTATGTTTGTTTTCTCTTCACGCTGCAACGGCTGAACGGATGTGGATGAAATTTTGAATGTACATAGCTTGTACCAAGGATTAACACAGGCTACTTTTAAACTCGATAAACGCGGGCGAAGCCGCGGGGCACTGCTAGTATAATATAATCGTTGATTTCAAGTTACCCGAGGCAGCGCTTCGTTGCACGGGGAACCCTTGCGCACGAATTTCAACAGCGACTCGGCCATGTTAGCGGGAGTGGGCGTTGAGCAGGTTTCCAAGGCCTTGACGATGCAATCAGACAAGGTGTCAAACTTTTCACACCTCTCCTGGAAATATAATAATTTCTTTACATTACCACTAATCTATATACATACATCCGGTTCGCTCGAAGCGTTTCGCTTCAACGTTTATCATCCGTATTGCGAAGGAATGGAACACATTGCCCGCGTCTTTGTTCCCAGAACGGTATAATCTGGGAAACTTCAAGAGTGAATAGGTATCTTCTAGGTTAACATGCTACATCTTCGGCCGCATCTTCACTTTCCATCGGGTGAGATAGTGATCAAATGCTTGCCTATCAAGCATAATAAAAAATTTAAAAATCACAATATTTAACAGAAAGGTGTAATACTCAAGTCTAGCTATATGGAGTCTCACAGGAACTTCTGAATTCGCGGCAGCACCATGAATATTGAGTTATACTGTATTAAAGTTTCTAAAAAATTATGTCATTTGCATTCCATCAGCTACCGTTGTACACCACATAGTCTTTGGACCTAGATTTCTTACAGTGGTGGTCAAAACAAAGGTCAAGGTCACGCTCCATAGATGTAACCGTAGGGTTGTCAAAAATATTTGAAAAACTTAATTTAAATTTTTGTATGGACAATATTAATAGCAACCTTAAAATGGCCGAATTGTTTGAACATAAATAAATGTTGGTAAAACTGTCGTTTATATCGTGGCCTACTTAACTATTGCTGTGTTAGTTCTTTGACATAAGCTTTTTCAGCCGTCTGGAACTAAAGAAATTACACATATTCATATTATCTCTGATTTCGATTTTCGTTCTCTGGCATATTACAGGTTGTATCAATTTTATCTCAGCACCACCCACACATACACTTTTCGTTTATCATACAGCCAAAAGTTGTCTGGAAGATATCGCTTTTAGCGATAAGAACGACCATTGTACCTATCTTTATAAGTTTCTCAGTGACCTGTATTATCTATTGGTGTTAATAAAGAGTTATTGTATTGTAATCTAACAAAAATTTACCACAGGTGGAAAAGACTCGCTGTCTTGCTTCTACATTTATCATCCGTACAGCAAAGAGGTTGAACTCATTGCGTCTTTTTGCCCGGAATAATCTGGTTTAAACCGTGTCTTCAAGTCAAGAGTGATGATTATAGTGTCTTCAAGTCATGAGTGATGACCCTATTGCTCTTGGCTTCTCTCTCAATGATGAACAACCCTATCTCTCAAGGATAATTGTGTGATGTGAATGTTTCCAGCACCCATGACACATATCATCGAACTTAGTGACTTTGAGTCTAAAAGCATTGAAAAAAGTTTTTTTTAAATACAGTAACAGTTAACGACCCAGTTGGCGCAGTGGACAGGTGCCCGCCCTCTGCGCCGTGGGTCCTGGGTTCGATTCCCGGCAGGAGCACAAATTCCTTCCCTAGGGATATTTGTGCTTCTGGTTCTGAGTGTAATGTTTGTGTGATGTGAATGTTTCCAGCACCCACGATACGAGTCTTTGAACTTAGTGTGGGGCTGTGAGTGTGAATGCGTTGGTTAGGTTTTAGTTTTTCTTACAGCGACGGTCAGGAGCTTAGCTGCTTCTGGAGTGCCCACGGAAGTTTGTATGTTGGTGGCACATTCACGGATAGCATTCATCTTTTCACTGAAACACTCGGGACCTTGCTCGGCGATGAACACTGAAAATACAAACGGCCAATGTAAAACTCTACAACCTGACAAAACTGTAAAGACCTCCTCGGGCCGGCCGAGCCGAGGTGGGGCAAGACTTTTTTTTTATGCTCAATTGGCAAGCATTTGACCACTATCTCACCTGATGGAAAGTGAAGATGCGGCCGAAGATGTAGCATGCTACCTATTCACTCTTGACATGAAGTCTCCCAGATTATATCGTTCGAGGAACAAAGACGCGGGTAATGAGTTCCACTCCTTGGCAGTACGGATGACAAACGTAGAAGCGACCCGCTTCGAGCGAGCTGGAGATTTTTTTTTTATTCTTAATTTCGGAGCTTTTTCGCTAAGCGAATATGCCGCTCCCTTATAGCTAAATACATATTTGTACATACCAATTATAATTTAACGTAAACTAAACATAATTTAACGGTTTTTAAGACCGAACTTAACCATGTCTAGTATCATTTTGGCTTTATCCGACAAAGGCATAGATAGATAAGTATTACATAATCCAATGGAGCTGTCCATGAATATAGTTAGTCTCTCTGCATAGTTTCGGACACATGACCGGCGCGGAGTCGCATTAATAGTACTAAATCCTGCCTACTTATTGTTTATGCCAGATGCCTTTTTCCAGAGATCTTTTATCATAATATTCTTTCCATAAGTCCCGCCACATGATTGAGCTGGAGGAATGTCAACCATATATGGATGACGTTTAACAGATTGTCTTGTTGTTAGATGGTAAAACGGGCATGGGGGAATTAACCCATGTATTTCCTGCGCACGTTCTCCAACATTTAAGCGATAGAATATCGATAGGCTTGCAACTTAACGTCGGTGACCGATACTCCTGCAATCTCGACTAGGTAAGTAGGTATAGGGTCGCGCTAGCAGTCAATTTCTCGTCCCGGTGGTAGCCCCAGACGCGTGGGACTTAGTGGAGAGTCCCTGTCTCTGAGGCGGTTCATATTAAATGCCTCCAAAAGTTAACTTAAAAAAGCCGGCTTTTTTTCAGATAGTATTATTTCTGAGCTAAATAAAAATGTTGAGTTTTATACCTTACTAGCGATCCGCCCCGGCTTCGCCCGGGTGTGATAAATAAAGAACCGCTCTACCGATTTTGTGCAAACTTCACATAAACCATCTACTAAATAGTCCGAACAAAGCCTAAACATTTGGTTTGGATAGGTGAGCCCGTTCTTGAGTTATAAAATAACAACGAAAAGTGGCATTGATTTTTATATATATAGATTATCCTCATTTTAACCTTTATTTTCCTTATGTCAAACCGATTGGCAATGTCAAGTAGTAATAACTCAGTTAGTGAATGATTCCGTCATCCACGACACAAGTCATCGAACTTAGTATGGGGATGTGAGTGTAAAACCGTTTCCCCACTTAGTAAGTCTAGTGGAAGGATATGCAAATAAAATAATAACGTACATAACAAACATACAACCGCATTCGTACTCGCTGCCCCACACTAAGTCAGTAAGATTTGTAACGTGGGTGCCGGAAACATTGACATTACACACACAATCTCACCCAAAAACCGGAACACAAATGTCCCTTGGGAAGGATGATCACGCTGCTACCAGGAATCGAACCCATGACCCACGGCCCCTGCGTCAACTGATTTGTAACTACATCACTCGAACCGCAAAGCATTGGAACTCTGAGTCTGTGTTTCCTGATCATTACAATATGGGACTCTTCAACTCGCGAGTGGATAGGTTACCTAGACGATGCAATGGAGCAAGAATCTTCTTGCCTAGAAGAGCTTACTCCATCGTCGACCACATCGTCGCTCACCATCAGGTGAGACGGTGGTCAAAAGTTTGCCTATCTAGAATTTAAAAAAAACTTACGAGCTATCCTGTCTCCATCCTTGAAACACACAAAGTCAATGAGCTGGTCAGTGCCATTCTTTGCGTTGTCGATGAGATCCTTTTGCTCAGTTTCTAAGCAGGGCGAGATACCTCCAAGCACCGTATGGATGCAGGTCTTTAGCTGGGGAGTCTTGGCACAGTACCTGGAGAAAATATATATTAAAGGTAAGTAATATGTAAGTTCAAATTTTTAGGTTGCAAAGTAATTCAAAATTAATTAATTAAAAAATTGTGAATCATACATATATGGGTTTAAGGATAAAGTTATTATTTTATATTTAGCGCTTATCCCTATTAGGCTAACTCAATTATTTTGCTGTTTGTTTTTTAGTGTAATGTTAAATGTTGCATAAATAAATATATTTTCCTTCTAACTAAGTTTATTATGTTAATTATTATTCGTTTTAACCCAATCGGGATTAACACTAAATATAATTAATTAAATTTTAGGTTATAGATTTCCGAAAAGTAATGCCTAAAAAAATTAATATTCTATCGATTTAACTCAGAATTCGATCGAGATATTTGTACAAAAGAAGGTATATATATACAATAATATACATATTTAATTTTTTACTTAAATTATTTAATATTTATTCTTGGTTGAACTCGACGCTACTTTTCAAGTATACGAATGAAATACAGAATGGGGTTGGCTCCGCGGCAACTTCGGCAGAGCACCGCAAACGGCGAAAATATGGAAACCTCGGCAGTGGTTACATATTTGAGCTGATTGGTGTTCAGACAATGGGCCCGTGGGGACCGGGATTTCATTATATTCTAATTTCAAAAAAAATTCAGAGCGCCTAGTTGAGGCAACGCGAGATCAAAATGCTGGTACTTATTTGGCTCAACGTATTAGCATTGCAATTCAGAGAGGCAATGCTATGAACGCTACCCACTGGTGGTGAGCTTGAGCACCTGAGTTACCTATAAGCTCAATGACTTGTAGATAACTTGGGTCTTTGCTTTAGAAATGTATATAATTTTAGTTTAGTTTTAGGAAATATAGGCAATTGGTCCGTAGATAACTTACTTTGCAAAAAAAACATTAATGTTCGAAAAATTGGGGACTTTTAACGTAATTAATAAAAGAAATGGTTCTAACACCGCCTAGTTTCAGTTCTTTGTACGTTCTTCAGTCCGATCATCTGTCTTCAAGGTTTTATATTCTTAAGAGGCCGAGGAGTCTATGAAACGAACAAGGCTGTCTATGTTTAACTGGCAAACTGTGCCCATGCTTGATGCGATAGCACTACCGACCGAACAAATTATGATAGGTGCCGTAATACTAAACATTATGGATGAAAATGTAATGTTTAGCCATTGGTTTTTGCATGAACAGTACCTTGAAATGATAATCTATGTTCCTGTCGTAATGACAAAAAATGTGATTGTTTTTAAAACAAAACGAATAAGTTAAAGATGCGACATTTACCTCGTAATAATGTGTGAAAATCAATTGGTTTATATTATCGTTTTAGGTAATTATTTTGGAATAAAAACTATCCAGGAACCTAGATTAATACGTTTTTAATCTGAACAACAGCACAGTATGGTGGTAATATGGTTGAATTATAAATAATTTCGGTATAACGATTGTATGGACAAATCAACTTCCGCAGGCCCCTTAACAAAATAAAGTACTCATAATTACTCATGATTAAAAGTAATTGACAAGTCAATATACAAAAATATAAAAAAAAACCCGACTGCATAAAAAGTGAACTTAATTTTTTTCGTTAATAAAATCTATTCACCGACTGAAACACTTTTTCGTTAATAAATTTTTTTCATCGACTAAAAAACGGTCTACACGTTTGGTCTCTAGAACCAACAAACAAAATAAACATATTACCCTCCTTTAGGTCGCATAGTCGGGTAAAAACAGCGCTGCGTGTACATGCAACAAGCCAATGCACAGTTTTACTGTATAAATACAAAGAGACTCGCTATCCTGCAACGAATCCTAGCATCATCCATGATAGGTACTTCCTTACTTCTTGAACACCTCATCCAGAGCACCTTTGGGCTTGGCATCTTCGATTTCTTTCTCCAGCTCTTGAGCGTTGAAGAGACCCTTGACGCAATCAATGAAGGTGAAGACAGATGTGACAGCATCTTCCGCCTTGAAATAGAAATAACAAATTAACAATACATTTCAATACAAACATGATGCAATAATATACAACATGATAATCTTAAAGGAGTAAATTTAGAAAGAAAAACGTATTGCTTCAGGCGGGGATTGAACCCGCGACGGCAAGCATTTGACCACAATCTCACCTGATGGAAAGTGATGACGCGGCCGAAGCTGTATCATGCTTGCTTAAAAGGTACCTATTCGCTCTTGACTTGAAGACTCCCAGATTATACCGTTCGGGGAAAAAAGACGAGGGCAATGAGAACTGGAGGTATGTCACCATATATGGATGACGATTGACAGTTTGTCTTGTTGTTAGATGGTATAATTAAACGCAAGCAAAGCTTATAAAAACCGACTTCACCGCTTATCACTCAGAGTTTTAGTTCAGTCAGAGTTTAAGTGAGTTCAAACCTTTACCCCTGTGAACGAAAGAAAGTGCAAGAAATTGCCCCTCACAAAAATAAAAGACGTGTGGCACTCGGAGACTGGCGCGGTAAAGCTATTGCATAGCATTTTTTATCAACTTATGCAATTATAATTATTTATTTATTTTATTTATGCAGTATTTTTTTTCCTGCCACCAGAGGCGAGTTGCTGAACTAAGAGACAAGAGTGATATTTCAAAAAAGTCATTAAAAGTTCTGCTATTCATCGATAGATGGCAAAACTAAAAAGTATCACCGCTGTGCCGGTCGGAGTGGGGGGTGTTAGGTTATTTTCGTTACGGAATTTCTGGATTCGGTCTCCACGCTCAAGGCCCGCGATAGAAGCTATGCAATAGCTTAAAAAAATATTCTGAGCTTACCTTGTCTTCAGCTTTGGCGTTCTTGCACTGGTTAGTCAGCACTGACTTTATTTGTTCCTTATAAACCGCAATGTCTATCTCCTCGGCGGATACGGCTGGAATTAACAAATTTAAGTATCAGAGCGCCTGGTTGAGGCGACGCGTGATCAAAATGCTGATCCATGACTGCCCATCGGTTTAGTTAGGTGAGCGTTCGCCTTCGAGGCCGGGGTATCGGGTTCGATTCCCAGCGGAAACACAAGTTTTCTCCCCAAGGAATATTTGTGTTTCTGGTTCTGGGTGTGATTGGCACCCACGACAAAAGTCGTCGAACTTAGTGTGGGGCTGTGAGTGTGAAAGCGTTTATAGATAGATATTGTTATGATGTTTATGTTATGATATATGTTACTTATTTGGCTCAACGTATCAGCATTGCAATTCAGAGAGTTAATGCCGCCCATTATGGGAATGCTACCTACTGGTAGTAGGCTTGAGCACCTGAGTTACCTGTAAGCTAGGAGTCTTGTCACTTAGGTCTTTTCCGTATTGATGTATATAGTTTTCATTTAGTTTTAAGAATTTTTTTTATGTACGATAGGCAAGCGTTTGACCACAATGTCACCTGATGGAAAGCGATGATGCGGCCGAAGATGTAGCATGCTTACCTAGAAGGTACCTATTCACTCTCGACTTGAAGGCTTATATTGTTAGGTATAATAATAATTAATAAAGGCAAACACCTAGTTGCCTATGTATAGTTTCATCTCTCAATGTGTAGCTGATTTTAAGATAGACCCCGGGACAAAATAGTCTCTTTGGTGGCCTGGTTTGGTGGTATTTATATTAAAAAAAAAGGTTTTATACTCTACTTGCAACGGACTGAAAAAAAAATATTTTTTGCCCCCACTTACATGTATGGTACCCCTTTCACATGTTCATTTATATCATTTCATTTGCCGTTTTAGGCTTTGTGCCATAGCTTTACATATTCTTTGAAAATTTCATTTCACATATCGTATGGTTGACTCTAAACGCCTGTGACAGACGGACGGATAAATTGCTGAACCAACAAAGTCAACGTAGAGATCATGCTTTGCTCTATCAATAATCTAAAGTGTGTACAGTGTTTTTTACTGTACTATAGCAGCTACACACTGGCCGCATCTAGCTTGAACGGATGGCGTGCGTGGACACAGACGCTGTCGTTTCCCGTCCAACCCCTAGCCAAAAACCAAAACGCTGCTCCTCTATTCTATCAAAGAAGAAACGCTTTCCAGATGTAACAGACTTTAAAACATGTGTGCAAAGGTTTTAAATTGCTTGTCTGTAACTTTGCAATCTCGGTGAGCGCTAAATATCAAGTCAAGGTATTTTAAACCTTATGAGTACAAGTTTTAAGGTCTGTTACATTTAGAAAGCGTTTTTATTGATAGTATAGAAACGGATCGTTTTGGTTTTTGGCTAGGGAGGTGGAACCCGCGATTGCGTTCTCGCGCGCATTTCTGTTCGAACCATTTGCGTTTTGTATGTAACTGCCATTACTAGTATCTCTCCTCTGTCTTTCACTCTACAAGTTATTTTCTATTATAATTCTCTTTATTTATTATTTTTTCTTAAGCTAAGGTTTTTTTTTACAATATTTTTATAAAAGTAATAAACAATACAATATTACAAAATAAAGAAAACTGTAAAAAAAAACCTAAACCTAGTATGCCACCAGCAACGGGGCAGGGCCCAAGCTACCGGTAGGTCAGTGCTGCAGAGTGAGAAACCTCCTGACAATACGTGCCGTGTCCAAGAGTACTGCCTTCTGAATCTGACCCTTGATCCAACCATTTAGCGAAAGCCTCTTGAGGTGTTGATCAAGACTTTTCGCTATTAGCCCATTCGCCGAGACAACTATCGGGACAATGATCGTCGAATCCACATCCCACATGGCGGTTACCTCGAAGGCCAAGTCAAGATACTTGCTTAGCTTATCCTTCTAATAATAATTATTAGGGCATTGTTAATTTTAGATAACGCCTTGTCATTATAAAATGACCTCTCATTATCATCACGACCTCGTTAACTATTTGTTATCTTAGAATAAATAATAAATATCTAATTGTTGTTATGTATGACATGTTGGTTTACTTAAAGGTTGTCGGGGCTTCAAACTTAACATTCAATAATAATTAAATATATATAGCTGTACCCGGCATGCGTTGCAATGCCACGTGTAAAATAGTAAAATCGCGATTTAAAAATAGAGATAATTAAAAATATAGATTAAAAATAGAGGGAAGGGATAGGAGGAGTGAAAAATACTTTACAACCTATTCTCATTCCTACCAAATATAAAAAATATTAAAATCGAGTATATAAGTAAGTATACAGAGAGTGAGTATGAGTATATAGAGTAGTAAATACTAAAGTCGAGCTGTTTCAGATGAGAGCGACCACAAACACCGTGACACAAGTTCAAGTTGAAAGTCTGCCGCCAAGCCAAATACGGTGTTCCGGCAGTTATCCTTGAGAGCCTGCGTATTCCAGGTCTAGTGTGTTTACCAGCTTCGATCACATCGTCACTTACCATCAAGTTAGATAGTGGTCAAACACTAGCCTGTCACAAATAAAAAAAAAAAACAAGATATTTATATAGGTACTAGAAGAAGAGAAGATTAGAACTGACATTTAATACTTTGGAATCTCACTGCAGTATTGGAAGTAACTGTGTTGTGTATCTATATATATAAAAGAAAGTTGTGTTAGTTACTCCACTTATAACTCAAGAACGGCTGAACCGATTTAGCTGAAAATTGGCAGGGAGGTAGTTTAGAGCCAGGAGAAGGACATAGGATACTTTTTAAGAACGTTTATTTCTTTAAATTTTTTTTTTACATTTCGACATGCTTTCCATTTTCTCATACGTCACTCGGATTTGGTAAAGTACTAGGCAAACATAAACATGAAGGTTGTAATAATATAGTCACGTGACATTGTAACGCATGCCGGGTATGGCTTCCTAAATATGCACATTCATTGACTGTTAGGCGGAACGAAGGTCGCCGGGACAGCTAGTTCTATATAAAAAGATAGAGAAATATATATAAAAAGTAATGCGTTATATGCTTACCTGTATATGTATATATCTATACTCATAATCACAAGAAACATGATGTCTCTTATGTGAAAAGGCTTAAGTAACATAAATTAAGTATTCTCAGTGGGCACTAATTAACAATATTTACCGACTTACATTGTCGATGTTCTCGTTTTAACCGACTTCAAAAGTTACCTCATAACTTCTTTCGTCGTGAGCCGATTTTGATGATTATTTTTTATTTGAAAGCTGGTGCTTTTCTTGTGTTCCCAATGAAATTTGATCAAGATCTGATCTCTAGTTTTTGAGTTATCGTCAATAATGCGTGTTCAATACATTAAATCTGATCAAGGTTCCGAAAGCGGTGAAGTCAGTTTTTTTAAACTTTGCTTGCGTTTTATTATTTAAATAGATAAATAATTGACCGAGCGAGCACAAAAAAAGGGAAAAGTGCTTTCGTATGTTCGGTTCTCGTGAAATTTTGTTAGCGAGTTCGATAATATTTTATCATTTATTTTCCATTTAAAATGTATACACAATTTGTATAGTAATAGTATTTAAAAACCACTAAGGTTTATAATATAATACTATAACTAGTCATATTATTATATATTAGCATTGCAATTCAGAGAGGCAATGCAGCCAGCATGATGGGAACGCTACCAACTGGTAGTGGGCTTGAGCACTTGAGTTACCTCTTGGCTCGATGTCTTGTAGGTAACTTGGTTCTTTGCTGTATTTAGTTTTAGTTTAGTTTAAGGAAATATAGGCAATTGGCCCGTAGTTAGATATATAACTAGTCTACATTATACCTAAATAATAAGAAGTTTGTAAGTGCACATGTACGTCATCATCAGCATTCAAGTTGTTGCAAATAATACGACTTTATAAAGATCTTTTTTCTTTGATTAATTTAAAAACAAAAGCAAAATAATGGAGATATGGGAATTGAAAACGTAAAAATAACAAATATTTGAAATATAAATATATTTTTTTCGAAAAATACGTGAGGTCTAAATCTTACAGAGCCACAAGTTTTTTTTTTAACATTTGACTTCTTTGACTGTTTTGGGAAGCTGTAATGCGCCTCTCATACAAAATCTACACACAAATTATAATTTATTCGTAGTATGAAATGCTGTTTTCCCTATAGTTTGGCCTTGGAGATAGCAGGCTTTGCATTTCTCAGTAAATTTTTTTGTGTTGTTTTTTTAATGCTAGTTTGAGTGTGTTTTCGTTTGTAATTTTTTTTTCTAAGACTGCATGTATCACACTAATATTATAAATCCTAAAGTTTGCGTATCAGTGTATTTTGAAATGTTGGTTTTCTCTTCACGCTGTAATGGCAGAAATAATTTGGAATATTTTTATGTTTGAATGAACTTATACTTAGTATTAGGATAGGTGCTTAAATTTTTTTTAATATATTGGTTATCATTTCAAAAAAAATGCGAAACCTTTCGCAAAATGAAAATACAATTTACATTTATTATTATATGAAAAAATTTGTTAGTAAGGACTTGGCGAAAAACAATGAAAAAATGTTATAAGCAAGACAAAATCTATTTTCTCTCTAGCCAATACTTAAGTGTACCTACTCTAGCCAATACCAGTCCCTCAAACTCGTGAGGTCTCTTGAGGCGGAATCTCATAGTACCTATAGTCAAGTAGTTATAGCTGAGTAGTTCCCACCGTTAGGTGATAGCTTATTATTGATACTTGAGTGTTCAGTGTAATTAGCGACGCATCGCCTCCTCTCAGTATGTACAATGCATGTTGACTATTGGTGCACAATTCATTTTTACGCCTTCCATCTCAGCTTAAACAACAATGATCATTGAGTAGTTCAGCGGTTAGAGCAATAGGGCATGAGACCCTATGGCCGCGGGTTCAAATCCCGCCTCAAGCGATAATTTTTCCTTTCTAAATGTATCACTATAGTTCTGCCTAGCATGGCTAATGCTATATAAATAAAATCAATGATCATTTACCCTGTTTTTAAATTTTTTTTACAAGTCACGAGTTTATGTTAGTATATTTCTTTATGTCAAAAATATATAAAACTTAATAAATGTACGCTTTGAAACTCACAGCCCTACACTAAGTTCAAAGACTTGTGTCGTTGCCGAAAACATTTACATCACGCACACACAATCATAACCTTCAAGTCACGAAAGAAAAGCATCTCCTAGGCAAGCTTGCTCCATCGTCGACCACATCGTCGCTTACAATCAGGTGAGATAATGGTCAAAAGTTAGCCTATCTTGAATTAACAAAAATAACTAGAACCAGAAACACAAATTACCATTGGGGAGAAGACTTGTGTTTCAATCGGGAATCGAATCGATAACTCACGTAGCTAATTGTATTTATTAAAAATATCGAAATGTGCGAGCGAGAGAGGAGAGAAAAGGAACGCTCTTAAATAATCTAAATATAGTCAAAGCAGTGAACTCGCCACAAGTGAGACCTCGATCAAGTAAATTGATAAATTAGACGATGCACAGGAAGAAGGGGACTGTATGTCACATATACCTATCTAACTATGGTACAGGGTAGCAAGGAACTCCTAAGCAAAGTATACCTTATAACACAGGCATAGGACTCAGAATTAATCATATTTCGTTAAAGGAAAAGATACAAATGTACGGTACTCCGACTACAAAGAATAACGAGAGCTATTCATTGAAGAAACAAGTTCATGGTGGGTATAGAACGACCTCAGGATTTTGCTTCTGCATTCGTCATCTGATGCAAAGGACTACTGATCATGGCAGCATCAGGAAGTCTAGAATAAATCTTGAGTAGTAAATTGAGAAAGGAAAAGTTAGGTATAGGAGTATATATCGGTATCGGGTTCGATTCCCGGCTAAGCAACAAGTTTTCTCCCCAAAGACAATTTGTGTTTCTGGTTCTGGTTGTGATTGTGTGTGATGTGAACGTTTCCAGCACCCACGACACAAGTCATCGAACTTAATGTGGGGATGTGAGTGTCAAAGCGCTTATTATATATATATATTGATGATTATTTTTACTACATACAAGATTAAATAATTTAATTATTAAGTTTTTAGCATGGTATTAAAATACTAGGCAACCATAAAAGTGGAAAAGGTGAAATATTTTCTTTACTTGACATAGCATTTAGTAACTTTATATAACTGATTGCTTCTAACGTTAACGAGTTAACTAAACCAGAAAAAAGTAACTATAACTTGTCAACTACAACATCTTACAACTTTATATACATGGTTCAATACAGTCACGTCTTCTTTGTTCAAAGACCACTTTACATATAAAATATATACTACTAGTTGTGCCTCACGGCTGTGCCCGCGTTCATGGATCGAGCGAAGCGAGATCCCTATGTTGACTTGGGTCGTTCAGCACTTTGTCCTTCCGTCCGTCCGTTCGTCTGTCAAAAGCATCTAGCGTCTAAACCATATAAGCGAATGACTTCAAATTCTAACAGAATATGTAAAACTACAGCCCAAAGCCAGAAATGACATATAAAACTATATATAAATGAAAATATTAAGGGAGCTCCCATATCCCTTTACTCCCGAGATTACGCAAACGTGAGTTTTGACTTTGAAAAATTCTACACGGCATCCGAAACTATTTTTGCGAACGCAACCGACGTCTCTCGTTCGTGAGCTTATCTGAGAGTGTGCTAAAATATAATTTATTGGCATAGAAATAAGTTAGGACTTGTTAGTCGATGAAAGGACGCGGTAAGGATGGCTGCAATTTTTTGACAACAGCGCCCGCTCAAGTAAGTCCCTCGTATTATAATAAATTACTGGTATTTTTAAACACTTTTTCCGGTATATTGTTAGTATATTAATTGGCGAAGAAATTGACGTGTGTTTACACATACATTAAGTTAGTAGTTTGTCGGGAATGTTCTTTGAAATTTAAACTCGCACGATCGTAGCATATCGATTGTAGTATGTGAACTTAATATTAACTATTATTGTACGTGTTTTTTGTAATTTTGATGTTTTGAGGCTTTGAATTTATTTATTTTATAACTTTTGGGACGTTTGCTCACGGAAGAAAGCACATGTGACTTTTAGGAAATAGAAATATCTCCGAGATCCAAGATTTAAACTAGGATGACGTAGAATTCGATCCGGATTTTCTATTTCAGCAAACTGCTGACTAAAATGTAACTGAAGAGGAGCAGGATGACGAAATTATCGATGAAAGACCATCTATAGTATCTACCTCAGCTTTATTATCTTAACCATTGATACAGCCGCCTTCGCTGCTGATTGAATCACCTCTACCGTCAACATCAAGCTGCTACCCGAGATACAAGAAGTTCATGTCAAAAGCCTTCGCGTTCAACTTCTATCACTAATGATAGATTGATATCCCCTGCAACTAATCGTGGAAGAGGGTCTATTAGTGGATGAAGACCAGAATCAGTACCATTCAGGGTTACAAGGAATTAGACTGCTTTTACAGGAAAGGCCCATAAATATCCTGCCTTGCCAAAACAGCGGGTAAGATGTCCATTTAACTACTCTAATGACTATTTTGACTATGGGCCGTGAACATCAATTGCTGCATTCCTTAACTTTGAATACCAATATAGCTGTCGTGTGTCAGCCACAAGAAGTCCACTGCTGGATATAGGCCTCCCCCAAAGATTTCCAAAAAGAACGGTTGTTAGCGGCCTGCATCCAGCGTCTTCCTGCAACCTTCATTATGTCGTCCGTCCACCTTGTGGGCAGTCTTCCGACACTGCGCTTGCCAGTCCATGGCCTCCATTCGACAACCATTCGGCCCCATTGGCCATTTGTTCTGCGTACTATGTGCCCTGCGCATTGCCACTTCAACTTGCTAATCTGCCGGGCTATATTGGTGCTTTCGTTCGTCTACAGATCTCCTCATATCTAATTCGTTCTCGCAGAGAAATTCCGAGCATAGCCCTTTTCATAGCTCGTTGGGCGACTCTGAGCTTATTTATAAGGCCCACAGTAAAAGGCCACGTGGTGTGTGAGCTGGTACTAAATTAAGACTGATTTGTGGCCTGATGACAAGATAGAGGTTTCTAACACTTCGCAATGCATTTCATGTTGTCAATTCTGACTCTCCAGCTGCAGACTAAACTGATAACCCGCTATGGAAAGTGCAACCCTTACTGAGAATGTAAAAAAACTTATAAAAAGTTGGGAAGAGTTCCAGGCTTCTATTTTATTGACGAACAGATGATACGTTTCACAGAACGCTGTGAGCTGGGCTAATAAATTGCCCAGAAAAGGCTCAATGCCCCTCCTTGACTTTTGCATGAATGTTGCCGACACTTTATCATCTATACCCGATCGGGCTCATAGGGAAGACTGCAATCGAGATGATTTATCTGCTCAAGTACCTCGACTACCAAAAACCTAAGTTAAAATAGCAATTTTATCAGAAAAATAGATACTTTTTTAAGTTCTTATAATAAAAAAATAAAATACAATTTAAATCATACTTTTATTTTCATTTTTCAGTATAATATAACCCGATGATGATACACACTCATGATCGTGCCACTTGCAATTATTTCCTGAAACTCACGATCATGAGGGTCTGATTGCTGGAGACCAGCACCAGCAGGATTTTTTTCAGTATTTTTCTCACATGTACTGGATACTAAGGAAACCGCGTAACAACATTTTACCAGTATTTTAAGCAACTTCATCTCTCGGGTGTAAAGGGATATATGTAAGTGGGGAGCAAAATATTTTTTATTTATTTATCTACCCTTGTGGGTCGTTGAAAATGACGTGAAAAGTGGAGTACGAAACCGGTTATCTAAAAATCAATGTTGGAAAATAACGATTTGGTAGGCCACTAAAGTCACTGTTTTTAAACCAATTTTGTCCCGGGGTCTATCTCAAAAACGGTTTCACACTGAACGCTGAAACTTACGTATAATATATAATATATCTATACTTGAACAACAAATACAGAAATCAAACAATTGTCATTAAAAAAAGTTATAAGCAAGTATCCTCAAAAGTGTATCTCTTTGAGGTAAAATGTAGGCGCGAGATCTCAGTTCGGCGCGAACGACTAGTCAACTTATAAAGCATACATTTTTCTTTCATGCGAACCTTGCACCGACTTTCACGAACGCAACAAAAAACTGGACATGCTGCAATTATTATTTTATTTACATAGAATATAAAAGATATATAATTTAGGCTTTTTTAACATAACACTTTTTATGTTATTATTATATTTGCCTAGATATTTATTAAAAAAATTGTATTAATGTGGTTTCCCTTAGTTTTTGTGATTATACAAATGGAATTTATATATATATATATATATATCAACACGATCAAAACTATAATATACGTAGTTAAAAAATATATAAATGTATTTAAATAAATACAACTAAACAATTAACGTTACATTTTAGTGAAAATAAAAATTTATAAAATAATTTAAATAAAAATTATAAAAAATCGTAAAGATATTTTACTTTGAAAAGCGAAAGCTTCTATAACTTTTTTAGATGCTAATTATCCATCAAATAAACAATAATCGTAAATATTTGCGTCTCATACATACGTAGAAAACAACTGTCCTTAAAACATCATTAAAAATATAATAAACAAATCTACGATCATATATTTTAAACTGAAACACGAAGAAAACAGTAAACACGTAAATATACAATAAATAATAACATATTTAGATTTAATAATAAAGCTAAATATGTATTTATGAATAAAGAAAGAAACAATTCAGTTGACTTGAGTACCTTCTTTTTTGGGAAGTCGGTAAAATCAAATATCTAAATATACATCAAAAAGTAACTTACCGACTACGGCCAGCACAAAAACGAAGCCCTTCCAGATCATAGTTAATCACTTTAAGTTTTAATACTATTATAGTGCTACGTATGCCGCAAGTAACAGCCGACTGAACTACACACTACACCTAGGTCACGTTATATAGATGATGACGAGTTGACTCACTCGGAGAACTATTCTGGAGACGGTAGATAAGGAATTAGAGAAGAGTCGTGTGAAAAGCGAATCGTTATATTTGTCGCAATACTTTTAAAACTGAAACTACTCGAACTGCTCGTTGGCTTGGTTGGCTGGCGTTCGCTTTCTAAGCAGGGTATCGGGTTCGAGTCCAAGGAGCACAAGTTTTCTCCCCAAGGAAAATTTGTGGTTCTGGTTGTGATTGTGTGTGTTTGATGTGAATGTTTCCGGCACCCACGACACAAGCCATCGATCAAGTGTGGGGCTGTGAGTGTGAAAGCGTTTAGCGTTTACTATCAGTTTTTAAAATAATCACTCTAATATTATAAAAGTGAAAGGTTGTGAGTGTGTTTATATGTTTGTTTCTTCTGAACGCTCAAACGGCTGTACTAATTTTGATGAAATTTGGTATTTGGTATGTAGTACACTTACTAGCGTCAGGACACGTGATCGAAAATTCGTAAGACTGAGGAGAGGAAGTAATATCCCCTTCTCTTTCTACCGCGCGGCGAAAATGTACGCCTGCTCCTGCTCTTTACAACGTTAATGTTCAAATTTTCACTTCTGACGGCACTCCCGCAGTGTAACCCGTTGTTTTTTTTTAATGTATATTCCACGATTACTCGAAAACGCGAATCAAGAAATACTTTTTTGTTTAAAAAGTTATAACTTTCTAGGTGGTTCTATTACAATTTGATCAAAATCTAATTAAGAGTTTTGGAGATATTTTTTCTTAATTTTTTTTTTAATTTTTTTTTATGGATGATTTTGGTTTTTAATTGTTTTTTAATTCATCAATTACAACAGTTTGTTAGTTACAATTACAATCAGTACAATTCGGACAAAGTTCTACCGTAGTGTATGCAATAAGATTTTATAATTACTTTACCCATTTAAGATGTTTCCGTAGTTTTAGTCATCGTTATACCTTTGTGTTTGCGTTTTCCTCATACATTACATCTACGTAATCCATATAAGGAGACACTTGAGCACCTGATGGATAATTTAAATTTTTCTCTGAGTATAGCATCGATGTGCTAAGCATGGAGATGAGGTAATTGGTGTATAATAAGTCTATTATTAAAAGCAGAGTAATTTAATTAAAAGCGATGGTTAGATTTAAAGTTGCCAGTAATTGCTTCATGATCAATGTATCATAGCTGCGTTAGTTTCTATTGTTTGTAATGGTGGACAGAGCGAAACGAGGTCCCTAAGTTGACTTGGGTGATTCAGCACTTCATCCGTCTGTCCGTCCGCCGTCTGTAAGAGGCATTTAGCGTCTAAACTATACAACCATACAACATCAAATTCCCAGACAATATGTAATGCCCAAAATAAATAATATCAATCAAAAAAAATTTATAAATGAAGCAACCATACTGAAGTGTATTGATTGTGTAAGACTCAAGATTTTTTTACTTTTCTGTCCGTGTGTATTATCGTTGAAAAGAGCTCTTATAGTAGAATACAAAATAGTTTTTTATCAAATCTATGTTGGCAAATAACAATTTGGTAGTCCACCAATGTTCGTAAACCTATTTTGTCCCGGGGTCTATCTCAAAAATGGCCTCACACTAAAAACTGATACATACGTTCAATATCCGTTGTATTCTGTACTAAAACAATACATACAAATAATTAACGACTAATTGTTTAATTGATACTAAAGGAGAAAACTTTTCTAGAAGGAAGTTTTCTCCTTTAGAATAATTTAAGACCTACTTCATAACAAGCCGAAGTTTTCTATTTAAAGCGTTTAAAAGTAAAGTAAGCCATCTCCAATATTTCACATTATATTGATTGCCTGTGAGTAGGTATGGCAACGCGGCTCTCAAACTGATGAACCAATTACGATAAGATGAGAAATATACATAAAATTATTTTACCTGGTGGTACAAAAATGCGTCCTTGCTTTTACGGAAATTAACAAACATATCGCATTATGTCGGTAAGGGACAAATAATGAAAATCATTTTGCGGAAAAACTATAATCATCTATATCTAAATAAATGAAAAATATTTTTACTTGTATTAAAGATCATCACTTGAGAACTGCGCGACTGATTTGGGTTCTTTTTTTCGTTATGCATTTCATTTCAAGGTTTGTAAAGGAATTATTAAGAACTAGCGGCGCCTCGCGGTTTTGCCCGCGGAAATATCGAGATGTTATTAGAAAATCGACCGCAAATTGCACCCGTGCGAAGCCGGGCGGGACGAGTTTAAAATAAAAATTATTTAAGTGGGTTATCTATTTATACAATGAATTAGTAATATTTAGAGTAAACGATAATAGTAATTTTATCAAATTATGTGCGTAATAAATAAATAAGCGTGACTTTTTTATCAAAAGTTACGCACATTTCAAACTTATCATAAAAGTTGTCGATATCTAGATCGCCACCACAACCACCAGTTCACGCGCTCTTCGTGCTGCGAGCGCTCCGCATTCATCATGAAGAAGCCAAAGCACGTGAAATCGATGTCTCACGTGATCGACAATTGTTTACACTAATTCCTGTTATAACTTTAATTTCACGTAAATTGTATTTCAAAATACCCAATTTTGTAATAAAAGAAAAATACGGGCGCGGTTAGAACGTTTCGTATGCTCGTAAATAATAAATAATCATCCACCCGCAATACTCCAATTACTCCCGTGATTCTGGCGCTTGCAACAGTGCCGAAATATCGAAAACTCAAAACTAGCAAAACGAAAACGAAATACATGGTAAATATCCCGTTATTGACACATTCATTTATAGAGAGAGTGACATAACTTTTTTCACAAATCAGATGTTTGATGGTTTTAATTTAATTTTATTAATTAAATCGATATCATATCGAGTGTTCGAGATTTTGGAGACAGAATAATCTCCCAATGAACTGGCTATTTGAAAGATGTTGTGCGATGTGTATCACCGGACAAACTACTCAGAAACAGCCTTTGTTTGTGTTTTTTTTTTTAATATTTTTATTGATATCTCACATTTATAATTTAAGTCTGCTGTATAGGTGTGTAAAGTTTTAATTTAGTTTAAATTAAGCAGTTGGCCTGTAAATTGAAAAAAAAAGTAAAATGTAAAAATTTAAATGTATAACATATTACTGTAAATTTTTAAATGTATAACACAGACATATATTTTTTTTTTATTCAGAATAGTCAATCATTTGACTACTATCTCACCTGATGACCTGAAAAGTGATGATACGATATTTGCTTAAAAGATAAAACGAGCCTAGATGATATTAATATGAGTTTAAAAAACGAATAACCGACTTCAATCGCAAATATCTTCGAAACACTTCATCAGATCTTGATCAAATTATAACGGGACCAACTAGAACGAATACCTTTCCGAACAAAACAATAATTGGTTGATAAATAACGGAGTTTTGAAGTCGGCTTAAAATAATTTTATTTTTAACAGGACTAGTGTGGTCTAGGCTAGAAAACACGTAAGGCTAGAATAACTGGCTTTCGTGAATAACTGCCGAAACATCAATTTTGGTGATATAGGCGGTAGATTTTTAGACTTGCAACAAAAAACAATAAACGCATTTATACTCACTCGGAAACATTTACATATCACACAAACAATCACACCAAGAATCAGAAGCACAAATCTTCCTTGGGATGGAAAATCGTGCTCCAGCCGGGAATCGAACCCAGGACCCGCGGCGCAGAGGGCAGAGATTTGCCCACCAGGCCAACTGGGTCGTCAAAAAATTAAGGATTTATTATTAATTAATTAATTAATAATAAGTAACTCAAGCCTTATTGTTAGAATAAGATCTTATTGCTTTAAGCGATTTCTGCCACACAACCTTGTCTTTGAATACTATACAAACATAACTACATACATCACTATTTTTACCTACATCGTTTTATTATTTTATGTGTTTGTGTATGTGCTTTCAAGTATTATTGTATTGCATTGCACTGAATTGCACAGCATTGCTCAGTATTGCACAGCATTGCATAGCATTGCACTGCATTGAATAGAAATGCACAGTATTGCATAGCATTGCACAGCATTGAAAAGTATTGCACAGAATTGTACAACATTGCACGGCATTGTATATCATTGAACATAAACATAATTGACACTGTTTTTTGTCATTTTTGTTAGCGTGCCAGTAAACAATATTACATTTCTCATTAGATTTCATGCGCAACATTACAATTTGACACTTACTAGGGTTATCACTTATCAATGATACGAGTCAATGAAGTTCTATCATCAGTGACTTGTACTATTTCATTATCATAATGACAGAGGCGTAGGGAGTAAATAATGAACAAACCATGTAATATTTCAAGATGACGCAGTGCTTTGCCGGGCAGGATTTTAACCTAAGTTAAAACTTTGGGTGGTACTGAACTGAAAATAGGCAAGCGTGGAACTTGCCATCGGCGAGCGACTTGCTCGCTCCGTCACTTTTTTACGTTAAAACATTACAAAAAAAAAACAATCATTCATAAAAATATTTTATAATTATAATAAATTGTATTATAAACGCGGCCATTTTGGCGCACTTTCTGTTACGATACTATCCATGATCCAATGACTGCATTAGAGGAAAGGTTTAGAGGTTTCTGACATCAAAAACGCGGACACAGATGTCATGTGTCGGTCTAGCCAACGTGCGTTTTGCTTCTTCCATGCATTTTATCAGTTTATATATATTATTAGGTGCGCCCCGCGGTTTCACCCGCGTTGATAATGATGAAAAGTGATGATGATGATGATGATGAAAAATAGATGTTGGCCGATTCTCATAGATACCGGATAAGCACAAAAAATTTCATCAAAATCGGTCAAGCCGTTTCGGAGGAGTATGGCAACGAAAACTGTGACACGAGAATTTTATATATTAGATTATTATTAATTGAAAACCATTTTAATATGGGTACCTAACTACATACAGTCTACACCCATACAGTCTATAGGTATGTAGATATGAAGATTACAAAAAAAAGTTGACCGATTTTAATATCTCATTCAGATTTCATATAAGCAGATACCTCCGATTTTTATCAAACTTACCTACTTCTACCATCTCTAGATACCTCTTTACTATCAGAAAAATACAGGAATAAGTACCGTCGTAATATATTTCAGATAATATGTTGAAAGTCGTTCGGATAATATGTTGAACCTTGAAAGTCAGACATTCTAACGCTAGCGTGTTTACTACATCATCATTTACCATCAAGTGAATTAGTAGTCAATAGTAGTCGCTAGAGTATCAGAGATAAAAAAACAGTCCTTATAGACCTATAGGTGGACCGGTGTACAAACAGCTTGATGACTGGGGGACACACCATCTTCCTGCCTGTTTCTGCTAATAAAAAAAATATAAAATAACTAATGGGTCTATGTTTTTTTACGTTTTCCTATCACTCCTATAACTTCCTATAACTCATATCTCCGCCAATTTGATTTTTCCAAAAACTGAATCGAAAAAAAAAACGGACCTGCTCATAAAATTTAACAAGAATCGGTTGAGAAATACGACCTGTAGAGGAGAACAGAGATTAAGGCATTTTTTTTGTTAACTATTCATCATGGATTCGGATCCATTTAGTGCAGTGTATTTAGAACTGCGGCGCAGAATGTACAACTATGTAACGGTAAGTACATTTACTGTAACCTTCTCTTAATATTGTCAATTAGGAAGTCTCATATGGCAGTTGAAAGACAATACTAATTAATACACAGAAGTAATGTTTGCTGGCTGAACTCGGATTTTATTGTACCTACTGTTTTATTTCTTTTTCAGCAATTAAGTCGCGCCGTTTGATGAGGAAACGCTGCCAATATTTTGGGCACACTGACTTTTTGCATTTGGTAATAGTTAGATAAGTTATGGTTTATGGTTTAAAGATATTTATTCTCAGATAAGATATACATCACTTCCATGAGAACATTAATTTAAAGAAATTATAATACGTTAGTCGTCACTATCTAGCAAAAAAAAATTACTTAAACAACAAACCAAAATTCAACCGAATCAATCACTGATCACCCCGTCCAGCGCAGTAGCTTTAGTATGTAGGTACCTACATTAAAACAGCTGACTTTAAAATAGTGACACGTCTGCTAGTACAAGCTGGTAAAGTCGCTTTTTGAATGCGGTGAAAGGGTATACATTTTTTAAATCTGAGGGTAATTTATTAAAACAGTGCGCACCTTCAAAAGTAATCGTTAGAGTTTCTATATAGATACTTATATGTTTGTTATAGTCTTAACTACCATTTTCCTATAAAATCTGCTTTATATGATACGCGTTTGAGTATCGCGGAACAGCGAACAGTGACGTGTGCGCGAGTACCGCTGCACACGACGTGACCATCGTGACCGCACGCTGCCCGCGGGAACCAAATACTTCCTGTGTATAGCAGTTATGGTAGTTTATGGGTTGATTTACCTGAAAGAAGTGGATTTTATTTATTTTATTTTATAGTTATTACTTAGAGCTGAGAATTCAGGTTTCATTTCGCTTAAAAATGCATTTTTATTGTTTTAATTAATGATATCAAAAATACTGTTTCAAATTAAATCAAATATATATTTTTTATTCTTATGAAGCCCAAAGGCACTCAATTAAGTTAATGACTCTACTGCTAGATTCGCAAATTACAGCAATCTCGAGAAGAACAAAACAACTTTGAAAAGTAGTACAATATTATTTTTCCCAAAAAGGAGGTACTCTAGTCTTTTTTTTTTTTTTTTAGTTTGAATGATGTTGCTTTCCAATTGGTCTCATATAAATTTGATCAAGATCTGATCAGTAGTACTTGAAATATCGTCAATAATGCCTATTTTGCGGACTACTTTGACGATGTACTCGTTTAACTGACTTCAAAAGTTACCTCATAACTTCTTTCGTTGTGAGCCGATTTTGATGAATATTTTTTTATTTGAAAGCTGGTGCTTTTCATGTGGTCCCATTGAAAATTTGATCAAGATCCGATCAGTAGTTTTTGAGTTATAGTAAATAATGCGTGTTTAATACATTAAATCTGATCAAGGTTCCGAAAATAAAGCGGTGAAGTTGGTTTTTTAAGCTTTGCTTGCGTTTAATTATTTGTTTAGTCGTAAAAAGTGATACATAATATCTAACAAAAAAAAATACAGTCGACTTGAGTACCTCCTCCTTTTTTGGGAAGTCGATAAAAATAGCGGGAGAAGCGGTATCTCGTCATTTTTTTACTTTTTCTGCACGCGTTTTTCTATTATTTGTATATTCACCTAATTCATAATTCGACATAAATTAAACACTATAAGCCCCCTGAATTGTAGAAACATTCATCGAGATAGGAAACAAACCTACTTTAGCTACAAAATCCTTGGAGACATTGCAATCAAGGATGTTGTAGCTGTAGGTTTGTTTCCTATCTCGATGATTGCAATTTAAAAGCAACGGGATGCCGCTACTCTCCAATTCCGGTCAACATCGAGTACCGGATACCACAGATGCGTGATATCCGTCAATATAAGTCACCACAGACGAGAGATACGTTTTTATAGAGTTCTTGCAACATTACTCTTTTTTTATGGCTCCGCAACCTTCATGCATTTAGCCAGTATTAGTATAATTTACATATTTTATACTGTATAAAAGTCTTGACAAAGTAAAAGCCGTCTATTAAAAGAGTTATAGTCCAGTCAAAGTCACGTCATGATCTAGAAAAGTGGTAGAGACTTTCCTAGAACTTCTATTGGAGTTTTGGTGCGAAAGCGGAAAGCACGTTTTTCATCTTTGTATGATTTGCCTTCACTTATGCACGTTTACTAAGTATAAACGTTAATAACCCACCATTATTATAACACTAGAAAAATCACAAGTTTTGGGAAATAATATAAAAACAATAAAGCCATTTCTTTACTTTTACGCATAATTAATGTGTAAGCAAAAGCTTTGTCCGCATTTGTGGTCATTTGTGTCCGCAATGTCTACTGTATAACTATGTTGTTTAGCAATCTGGGTGTGGCTGTGAGTGTGAAAGTGTCTATATTTAATTCCGTAGCACACTCTCTGAAATGTATCCTATAAAATACCGAGAGACTCACTACTGCAACGATGTACTAGCCTCTGAATCACCAAAAATGTTAGCATCCCGCAACGTCAGTATATGGTGCACTATTTTCATCACTTCCACTAACTGATTGTAGATAAAGAATAGATAAAGAAAAAATAAAGCAGAAGTATTTATATCTGAAGTCTTGCATGCTGGTCATTATTAATTAACCACTCGGGTCTTTACTTAATGATATTTTGCACCTCAAGTTAGTATCTAGCGGAACCATCCCAAAGATGAAAATAGTACTCCATACATATTATAAGCATTTGCAAGTATATGCAATACTGTATATAATATTATCTCTAGATAAGCACATAAATTGCAAATAGGTATTTTTTCTTTTAATTAACTTGATAAGGGATAATAATATATTTCAGGTTTATTTCATATTCAAGTCCAAGTCACAAGTCACAGTCAAAGTCAAGTAAAGCTGTCAAGGTCCAATAATAGCCAAGTCATGCTCGAATAAAGTGGTTAAAAACTTTACTAGAATTTCTCTTGGAGTTATGGAGCGAAGGCAAAAATCACGTTTTTCAACTTTGTATGATTTGCCTATATGCACGTTTACTAAGTATTAACGGTTAATAATCCACCATTATTACACATTAACTCTCAAAAAATCTCAGGTATTGGGAATTATACAAAATCAACGACGCCATTTTTACCGACTTACCAAAAAAGGAGGAGGTCTCAAGTCGACTGTATTTTTTTATGAGAGAGCCCTCTCAATATTCTTTGTTTTGTAAGAAGTTTTATAAAAAATCACCCCTACAACTAGACCTTTATTTGATTTACAATATTCTTATATTGTTTTCCAAAAAAATATGGATATAATTTATAACATGTTTTTTAAAAAATCCTGAAATCCTGAAAATTCCGGGATCTCGCGAGATTGTAATTTCTAATATGGCGAGATCTCGAATTTGCGATCTCGGGTCGATATTGCATTCCCTACATGCGCTCTAATATTGTTATGTTTGTGATATATGTGTATGCCGTTAACGCCGGTATCAAACACTATAAACATATTGTACAAAGATAGTACAAAGGTGTACTATCTTTGTACAATATCCTAAACAAATTATTGATTATATTGAAATATTTAGAAAGGAAAAATTATCGCTTGATCAATATAGTTCTGCTTAGCATGGCTAATGCTATATATTCAAAATTATTGATTGATATTGTTATATAAAATCCATATTTTTCTTTTTATACTAGATAGGCAAGCATTTGACCGCTATCTCACCTGATGGAAAGATCGATGACGTTTGACAGTTTGTCTTGTTGTTTAATGGTATATCTTCTAATATATAAAATTCTCGTGTCATAGTTTTCGTTGCCATACTCCTCCGAAACGGCTTGACCGATTTTGATGGAATTTTTTGTGCTTATCCGGTATCTATGAGAATCGGCCAACATCTATTTTTCATCATCATCATCATCATCACTTTTCATCATTATCAACGCGGGTGAAACCGCGGGGCGCAGCTAGTATATTATATATACGTATAAATTAAATATAGAATATTAAGAGTTCGTACTTTTTTCTATTTTTATTCTCAATAGGCAAGCATTTGATCACAATCTCACCTAATGGAAAGCGATGATGGAGCTGAAGATGTAGTATGCTTGCCTAGAAGATACCTCTATCCACTCTTGACTTGACTTTGATGATTTTTAGATGAGATGATCTTTAGAAGACTCCTAGATACCGTTCGGGGATCAAAGACGAGGGCAATGAGTTCCACTCCTTTGAAATACGGATGATAAACGCAGAAGCGGAACGCTTCGAGTGAACTGCAGGTATTTTATAACTTATAATGAAAACGCAAGCAAAGCTTAAAAAACCGACTTCACCCCTTATAATTTGGTTTTGGCTTGATCGATTTCGATAAAAATTATATGGGACCACCTCTGAAATATAATATACCAAACAAAAAAAAATCATCAAAATCAAGTGATTATTTATCAGCGGAATTATCGCGTAACATACATACAAAAAAATGTACAGTCAAATTGAGAACAATCCTTTTTTGAAGTCGGTTAAAAATGGATGATGTTTGACAGTTTGTTAGATGGTAAAACGGGTATGGGGAAATTAGGTCGTGTAATTCCTCTCCGCACACTCTACAAAATGTAAAGATAGAGCACTGATAGGCTAACCGACCGAAACGATCGAAATAAGGGCGCACCCTTATTTCGGTGACCGAAGTTATTATTTAATCTTAATTTTCAATCTAAATATTTGTGTTCGGCTATCATATACAAGTAAATAACTTAAAGCTGGGTATACCACAGATTTATCAAGAGTTATCTCTATTGGAGTACCTCTGACTTGAACTGTTCTTTATTCTGTGCCTAATAGCTTTGTTTATGAACTGTTTTGAGCACATAACCACTATTTATGGACATAATTATTAAGTAAGGCATCTTGATACTTACTGTGTGATTTACTGGTAAACAGATAGCTTATTGAACTTTGGAGATAGTACGTATGTTTGTTATCAAGTTCACAGTTCTTTGTTACCCTATCGTACTTTTTCTTGGCTAACAAAAACAGTAACACTTTTTACAGCGATTGACCTAGAAGTGAATATAGATAACTAGCAAAAACTTTCCTGTCGTTGCAAAAAAAATCAAGAAAAACTCATTTTGTATCAAAATGTGACGCAATCGTTACATAAGCGCTTATATTTTTTGTAAAATGTTATGTTTCTACAAACCAATAGGTCTACTGAGAAAAAAACAACTCACTAAAACAAAAACGTTTTCACACTCACAGCCCCACACTAAGTACAAAGACTTGTATCGTGGGTGCCGGAACCATTTACATATCACACACAATCACACCTAGAACCAGAAGCACAAATCTTCCTTTGGGAAGGATAATTGTGCTTCTGCCAGGAATCGAACCCAAGACCCACGGCACGGAGGGCAGAGACTTGCCCACCGCGCCAACTGAGTCGTCTAGATCCATAATGGATCTACTGAGATTGAACCATGCATTTAATAGCTGCTATACACTGGACGCAATTGGTTCGCAGATGGCTTAGACCAATTGGACGCGGGTACCACTGCGCGTTAGGCGACCCCGTCCAGGACCCTGCACGCCGTCTGTTGCGCTTATTTGCTTTAGGACAGATTCGCTTTATGACAGATTAGGGAACCAAATATGTCCTGTATGTAGCTGCTATAAGACTAATCTTAAAGTGAGCGGACTATGTTTTTCAGTAACGGAATAAGATGATACTTGTTAGTAATCTAACACCTATGCATGACCAGTAAACAATACATATCCTAAGCCTGGCATATATACTTATAAGGAAAGAAAAATAACAAATCACATGCACATTACATAATTTTTTTTTAATGAAACCATTGTATTGTATTGTATTCCGTCGTTTTAAATTAACACTGCAAGTTATTTTATTATATTTTTGGCCTCTACTAAAACGGGCAGCAGTGTAGGACGGTAGGATAAAGTATTAATTAGTAGACATAAACAAACAAATGCTTTCACACTCACAGCCCCACACTAAGTTCGATAACTTTTGTCGTGGGTGCCGGAAACATTCACATCACACACACAATCATAACCAATGAAGACGTAGAACATGTACGGCTTGTTACTTTTTCGAGGCGCGTTTTCACGTAATTTGAATAAAATCATGAAAATCAAGCCCAATCATGAAGTTCGCTCGCGCCTTCTCTCTCCTCTATAGTGGGATCAAGCGAGCTCTTCACTGGCTTGCCCGGCACGCGGACGTGGTGTCTCTTTAATAGACTTTCATATTAGTGTAGGGTACTCTCGCATTACAAAATATATAGAGAAATGGGGCGCAGTCGCTACGACAATTTCCATCAGGTGATAGCGTCCAAATTACCTATCCAGCAAACACAAAACGTCTTCAACGCGTAACTGTTATAGTCACGGGTAATGTAATAGTTACTACGCAAGCATAACGCGGTCAGAGGTGTACTGTACGGTCCAGGATATAAAGAAAGGTCAACCAATCACTCGTTGTTTACTTGATCCATATAAATAATTACTACTAAGTATGCCATCATAAGGGTGCTTTTCCACCAGAGGTGTACTATGCAGGTGTGCTGCGAGGATGTCAAAGCTAAGCTACGAAACTGCGAAACCGTTTTTACTGACTTTCGCTGATGCTAAAGTATGTAGCGGAGCGATAATAAAGATGAGCTAAGATGCGTGCCGCGAGGTAGCTGTGCGAAGATGCGCAGCTCGAGCTACGCGATGTATCGACAGTAGGGAAGCACGGGTTGCTACACCACTCGCGACCATCCATAGCACCCATCCATAGTACGCATACTTCCATATAAAAAACATAGCTTAGTTGAGCCCGTTTCCACCAGTGTGCTATACGGACTAACAAAATATAATTCGTGGATATCAAACGCATCCAGAACAACGTAGCATAGCACATATCTGGTGGAAAAGCACCCTTAGGGTCATATTAATCGGAAACAAATAATACCACGTGTTGACAAGTCCATAGATATTGTTTATTTTAAACATTATTAATATGAATATTATTAATGACAATTATGGAATTCTACTGGCTGATTATTAATCTATACATCCAACAATTTTGGTTACAAACATTACAATTTAAACCAATCGGCGACAAGTATTATTGGAAGCTGAAAATGGTGATTGGTTTTTTTAAGCTTTTTTATGAATACAATTAAATTATATGCTAATTAAAATGTTACTGATACAAACATTATATTTTTTGTGATATGGTTAAACATGTTTAGTATTTACCGCTTCGGCTCGCTTAAATTTAGCTAGCGTAGTTTCTATTGTTTTTGGTTATATTTTATGCCAACTATTTTAGCAAAGAAATGTTCTATTAGCTTATTCAAAACTTTACCTAAACGTAAGGATGGAACAAGTACATAATAATGTAGAGCTCTGCCGTGTTATCAAAAACAATAATTTATAATTATGATCGACATTAAGAATAATAATTATGTGGAATAATTTCAGCGATAACTTAATAACTGAGTCATACTCCACCATACATAACAAAACAAACTATATAGGCAGGCATGTTAAACACAACTTATAGCAATCTTCGTATCGTAGTGTTGACAGCATGTCAAATATATAAATATTAGATAATTTTATATACCATAATATTCTTATTGTTCTAAACGTGCATTTACTGGAATACGCATGCTATTTAGATATATGCACATTAAATTACTTTTAAACAGTTAATTGTTATCTTACATATGAACAGTTACTAACATCATTTTATTTATATATTATATAGAGATACTAAGAAGAATAGGTACGTCTAAATGCTTTATAGCCATTTGTGAAGCGATTTTAATTTAACATACTAAATAGCATGTGTACCCCTTTTAACTAAAGACATCCCTTATTTGTTTTATATGACTGTAAGCCCCGATAGACCTTTTATACATATCATGTATACATATTAATTTATCAAGTCTTATTCAATTTTATATATATATATAATATATATCATATTGCAAATAACAAAAGAAGCGAAACAATTAAATTATAATAAAAATTAACCGCTTCTTGTCACACAAGAATATAATTATATAATAATAAAATCACAGGTAAGTAATTTACGACTAAATATATAATCGGGTTAACAAATTATCTAGAAAATTCTCTTTTAGAGACAAGTAAGGTGTCATTATACGGCACATTTACTTAAAAAATGGTTAAATCAATCATTCGAGTAGGTATGTAGTAATAAAGCAATAATAAAAATAAAAAATCGTACAAATAACTGAAAACAAACATACATAGGCGGTTTTCTCTTTACAATAATCATACATATGCTACAGTAATAAATAGGAGTAAGTATCCTCTATAGGAGTTATTACAATGTCTAAATATAAGCGTTGAAACGCTTTGTTAAGTCTCGATTCAATCATATCATTATTCTACTTAAGTAAGTATTTATACTCAAGTGAAAACCATACAAAAAGGAGCAAACTCATCCATTGAATTCACAATCCTCAGGTCTCTTCGTAGGTTTTACTTATAACGTTTTGAACATCTTATACATATATGTTTTATTTCTCATGATGCCTTCAGCAATGTAGATCCTTTAAAATCTACTGATAATTTATATCGATAGTATTTGAAATATGTCATAACAGTTATCGATATCATTAAAGGTAACGGTGAGTTAAATGAGTAATTATTTTAAACTTACGTTAAGGAACGCGTAATGATGGCACAAATGCTTAGGGTTATGGCTCAGTGTATTTAAAACTATTCTGCGTATATTAGTTAGAACCATTTTGGCTTGTATTAATTTTGTTCGCAAACAGACATGCATAAAGCTAGCGACAGAGAGGGATTTATCTCACTAAAATTTCGCAACACTGAAATTATCAAACACTTTTTTTTGTTTTATAGTGGTGCTATAAGTCTGATATTCAGAGACATTGAGTCTATACTCATGTTCAGCAATGTTTTTAAACAAGCAGAATACGTACAAGCTCAAATAGTCTCTTAATACAGAACATAATGTCAACCGAGTTAGTAGTTATATAGTATTATTTATCTATTAAAGTAATTTTAATTTGCAAACACACTCGTATATTACGTTAGTCAGTAGTACAGGCGAGCACAGAAATGAATTAGGTATGTATACTCTATCAATTTGACGATCACACTTTCATACTCATTATATAAGTTTATAAAGCGTATAACCTATGATAGTAAATACAACACTTATTACAAGTAGGTACTATATAAAGGTCGTGTTTTACAAAAGTACATCATATTTCTGATATTTACATTATCAAAAATTTAAGTACAAAGTTAGAGTTTGGGGCTATGTTTAGTACCTTTTTTAATCCAATTAATTTTTTATATTCAATATGGTACAATATATATTTATTGTGTTATGGAGTATAAAGATATTGAAGCTTAGGCAGTGACTTCGAAAAGACCTGTTTTTTTTAGCAGTGGTTAGAGTGAACTAAGTATACTTTATTTCTTTTAAAACACCATCAATTACTTTAGTTTTTTTATCATTTGTTTTTTGTTCAAGACTTACAATCTATTTAAACCTAAAATTTGGGAATTCAATTACATTAATCACAATCTATAAAACATCGCTACTTTATGCAATAGCAAGTATTGTTGTCACCGTAAAGTTTCCTATACAAAGAAAATAATTTATACACATTTCCAAATTATAAAAGTACAAATGAATAGTTCCGGAAGCACTAGATTATTTCTTTTAAGTAATCCGAAAAGCTTACAATGACAGGGACCATAAAGGTATGATTCCGATCTCGACAGCACGCAAAAATGCTGGCTGCCACACTGATTCCGAAGAAGGCGGCAGTGTTGCGTTGTTCGTGGTCAAAATCCACGTTTACTATGGCTGCAGGTGGCGGACGCATCACTACTACCGGCAACAGGCCGACACTGCCGCGCTGCAGTGCTGCCACTGTATTGCTGCCGCGACAATGCTGCGTAGCTAAGAATGTATTCTCCATATAAACCTATAAAGAATACATGGGGACACTGCTGCGTGCTACGGAGTTCGGAATCTTTACCTTTTACTATATACGATTCGAGTATTTTCCAGCAACTTTATTACAACCTCATTTAAACGACAACCGCCTTAAGATTTAACTTTGCATCAATCAATTTATACGTATTGATTTCGTAATTATGAGGCTCGATAAATCACGAACCAATATTAAGAACTAAGAAAGACATACAATCAGCAACAAAGTAGTTAAACATTAGTTTATGAAATACAACGATTCATTTTAAAATTGGAAGTTCACTATGCTCTGTTTTACTATTCAAACTACAATATTCCAGTAAATATCTGATAGATCTGACTATGGCCAGTTATTCAAATCGCCTTTACCAAAATTTATAAGTATTTGAATAGATGTTCAGAGACTTTGATCAACTGGACATCTTCAGCAGCTACTTTTGTTGCTGACTGTACATCCTACAAAATCTAAGAGACATCAATATGGTGTATAAATAATGAAGCATAAAATGTATTATAATATAGTCTAGATTTAATTAATATAGTTACACATTATATTAATCTAAGCCATATTCAGAATATTGGACAATAACTTACTGGATTTCTTACAGTTACAATTTCAGATACTTATAGCGAATACATATGAATTTCTTTGGCATTTTTGTCAGATTTAGAGTAATCCAGATTTCTACAAAAATCAAGCAAATCATCTATTTCTCCGAAATGTATTGTTGTATAAATAAATATTACATTGAAGCAGCCTAGTAAAATCGGTTTGCATAAGGGCCTACTTCCCTTCCCTGCCCGAACGACATTTTTATAAATAACTCCAAACTCACAGTGATCATAATAGAATATTAATAATAATACAATATTAATGTTTACACTTGATAATATGTTCGTCTGTGTGAGATTCAGTGTTATAAATTACAAATAGGCAGTTCAAAAATAGTTACTATGACTAGTTCCTAATTGCCTGGATCAACCTAAATCTGTTGATAGAGCTATTGTACAAAAGCGATGCAGGGCTACCTTTAAAAGTAGTAGCGGACTAACTTGGCCTGTCTGAACTTCGTGCAGATCCGCAATCTTCGCACAACATTCTTCGTACAATCTTATCAGTGCCCAGGTTCTGCCCGGCCAAGATAGTCTGCGAGTGCTGTGTTTCCTGAACTATGTTCACATATTTAAAGACTTTTCTGTTTATTGATGAGAGCGGTGATGAGCTTGATCCGAGCCTTAATGGCTTTGTATTTGATGTAATCCTCCTCTCTGCTCTTTTTGTCGTCCCTTTGCACCTTGCGACTGTTCAGCATCTCGAAACTGACTTCGTACTCTTTGATGCTTCGGCGTAGACCCTAAAATAAGATCACATTAAAAAAAATATAACTAAAATTCAAAACACCTGTCTTCAAAATGTGTATACCTAATTTTTATGTAATTGTGTGCAATCTCTTTTAATTTCCTTTATTTTTACACCCCACTCGATAGGTTTTGGTTTCCTTTTTTTTATTAACGAATTACATTCGCGCCAAAAATCCACCATTGTAGCTTTATGTGGATATAATATTAAAACATTGAAAAGGAATGATCCATTAATTTTATTTATTTTTATCCTCGCTTGGCTATCGATTCGAATGACCCAAAATTATTATTGTGAGCTCAAAAATGAACAGAGCTGTAATCAATATATCCACAAAAAATAAGATTGTTATCAAATAAACTAAATTAATCTTCATCTCCGCCACCTTATCAGCTAATAGCGAAGATATGTTCGATAAGGATTTAACATTAAACAAACTTGTTGGAAATATTTTCATCAAAAATGTATATAACTTTGCAGAAATGTTAATTCCAGGCAGTAGTACTAATTCACATCAAAACTAGGTATTACCATAAATTTATATTGATAGAATATCTTCTGACATTGTATCGAATGAATTTATTCTACTTCTTCTATTCATTGCCTTATTGGTCTTATACGAGTGTGCGCAAGAATCACACGAGTTAATTCCCCCATGCCCGTTTTACCATCCAACAACAAGACAAACTGGCAAACGTCATCCATTTATGGTTGACATACCTCCGGTTCGCTCGAAGCGTCTTGCTTCTACATATGTCATCCGTACTGCGGAAGGATTGGAATTAATTGCCCGCGTCTTTGTTCCCTAAACGGTATAATCTGGGACTCTTCAAGTCAAGAAAGAATAGGTATCTTCTAGGCAAGCATGTTACATCTTCGGCCGCATTATCACTTTCCATCAGGTGAGATAGTGGTCAAATGCTTGCCAATCGAGTATAAAAAAAAAATGCCGAATAGTCTCCGTTTCAGTTTGAAAAAACGTATTCGTATGGTCGGCGGATTTCCGGTCGTTTTCTTTTACAGGTCGCATTTCTCAACTGATTCTCGTGAAATTTTATAAGCTTGTTCGATAATTATGTAGTTTTTTTAGTCGATTCAGTTTCTGGTATTTTTCTCAAAGTGGCGTTCATATAATATGGTGATATAGTGGTGATTGGAGTGTTTGTTAATAAATGTGTAAAATTATCATTTTTCTGCCATTTTGAAAAACACGCGAGTTCTTCAGCTCACAGAGCCATTCGTTTTACTTATTCGGTTAATATTGCTTAAATCTACCTTAAAATTATTTTTCTTCTCTATCTGGGCTATTTGATTTCCCCTTTCTTTTTCCAGCAATTTTTAGCCGATCCTTGTAGAAAGTGTTAGTAGTTTTGATAGAGGGAGGAGCGGATGACATACATTTAATAATTTTTAATAATCTGTACGATTTCTTACGCATTTAATCAATTTTGCTTCAGTGAGTGCCTTGGATAGATCTTCAATCCCAAGACAGTGCAGAGCCTCGTTGGAAGTAGCAGCATCTTCGCTGGCAGCAGATTTAGCAGAAGATGTGGAAGAAGGGATCTCTTCTGTGATTGGTGGCGGAATGTCACGTGTGGGTGGTGACTGGAGAGGGGTTTCCATGGTATCCTAAAAAAAAAAGATTTTCTTTTCTAATTTCCATACAAGGTCTATGTCCTTATCTATCAAACATTTAAACCTGTTAAGTCTTCACGAAGTTAACGTCATGACGATAGTGATTTACAAATGAGCAAAAGATCTGTAATCTAGCTTTATTCTATGTTTGACCCATTTAGATTAGGATGTATCCATGGATCCATAAACGCTTTCATACTAACAGCCCCACACTATGTTAGGTGACTTGTGTCGTGGGTTCAAAATCAAAATCGTTTCCTCACATGGACCCCAAAGAGGCACTCATGAAAGTTAATGACTCTACTGCCAGATTCGCAAAATTACAGCCATCAAGAGAAGAACCTGACAGGAAACCAGCGGCGTATTTTTTTTCATTTATTTGCCGGGGCCGGAATCATCCACATTACACAATTACAACCAGAACCAGAAACACAAAATTTCCTTGAGAAGAAAACTTGTATTCCCGCCAGGAATCAAACTCGATACCCTTATTTAGAAGGCGAACGCTCATCCAGCTAAACCAACGACATTTATTACCTGTGAAGAATCAGTGGGTTTCTCCTGTGAGTCGCTGGAACTGTCAACACTGCTGTTGAAAAGCATGGCTTCGTGTTCATGGATTGTCGCGAGCTCACCATTACCCATTATCTGTAGGAAAATGGTTTTATTTCACAATTGAAATAAGTAACAGCTCGGTACTTTGAAGGTCTTCAGGAAAATATTAATTAAAATTATCTAACAACAAGACCGAACTGTCAAACGTCATCAATTCACGGATGATATACCTCCAGTTCGCTCGAAGCGTTTTACTTCTACGTTTATCATCCGTACTGCGAAGGAGTGGAACTCATTGCCCGCGTCTTTGTTCCCTGAACGGTATAATCTGAGAGACTTCAAGTCAAGAGTGAATAGGTCTATCTTCTAGGCAAGCATGCTTCATCTTCGGCAGCATCATCACTTTCCATCTGGTGAGATACTGGTCACATTTTTGCCTATCGAACTTAAAAAATAAAAACTGAACAACTAGTCTAAGATCCCGCTATACAACGACCTTCACCGAGATGCTTATTTAATGAAACATATTTTATATTTAATTTAATATGTCAATAAATATAATGCATATGGGTTGCCTGGCAAATTTCAGTCCAGAGTATGTTTAATTAATAATTAAAAAAAAAATATTTTTTTAAACATTTCATCGGTATGATTATTAGATAAATTCTATACCAATCGAAAGTATGAAGCCCATACAATATGCGAACGTTAGGTTGCCTATTCTTTTCCGGTCACTACTATCGGGTTGCCAGGTATAAATAGGTAAATCTATACTAGCATTTTGCAACGGTCTGTTTATTGAATGAAAATTAAATGAAATTAAAGATTATTTTATTCTGAACACGGTGGTATAGGGTTGCCTGCGAAAAATCAGTCCAGAATTGCAGTTGTCGAATTTTAAAAAGTAAAATATTGCTCCGAGTGAATGTGTGCGACTGAGAGGTCCCAACCAACCATCCCATGCGATAGAAGAGGACACAGCATAGCAGCTGTTTAAAGTCCGCCCATTTAAAGAAAGAGAGTACATACTAGCCCTAAATTCTTGAACGGTCTTTTTTTTTCATCAATGAAAATATCAGCAGCATCTGTTAATGATGTAAAAACTGTTTGATATTTTTCATTTTTTGAAAATAGCTGAAAAGGTTTTACTTTCCCTTTGTTGTAAAAGGCTGCCGTGTAATCGCAACCTGTAAATGCATGGAAGACGGGAAGACTTTGGCATAATTTAATTCCCAACTTCAACGCTAAATCGGTGCAATTAATGAAATCAACAGTTTGATTATTATTATTAGGCCCTAACGCGTGCAATTTCTGTGCATCGTCAATTTCAGGGGTATATTCCGAGTATAAAATATTAAAATCGTCTCATAAATCTTAAAATATTAGTATAAAAGTATACACATTTTAGTTTTATTTTAGAAGAAACATATAAAGCTTTTAATAAAACCATAAAAACGAAAACATAAATCAATTTATTTTCTATACAAATACCCACTTTTTCTAAATTACAACTATTTATCAACTTTCTGTACAAAGAGAGGTCTGTGTAAAATAAAATAAAAGTACAATACAAAACAAGTATACATTGTCTTATAGCTTATTTCAATACCTTTTAAATAAAGTAACTCAAAGCAGCCTAGCTATAACTAATCTATCACTAGGTGTAAAATAATACGCAACGAGCGAAGCCGCGTGCACGCGCATAGTTTCGCCGGATAATCATGTTTTCAGAAATCCGCGATCTCGATGACTAAAAAGGGTTAAATAGGCGGACTTTAAACAGCTGCTATGCTGTGTCCTCTTCTATCGCATGGGATGGTTGGTTGGGACCTCTCAGTCGCACACATTCACTCGGAGCAATATTTTACTTTTTTAAATTCGACAACTGCAATTCTGGACTGATTTTTCGCAGGCAACCCTATACCACCGTGTTCAGAATAAAATAATCTTTAATTTCATTTAATTTTCATTCAATAAACAGACCGTTGCAAAATGCTAGTATAGATTTACCTGTTTATACCAGGCAACCCGATAGTAGTGACCGGAAAAGAATAGGCAACCTAACGTTCGCATATTGTATGGGCTTCATACTTTCGATTGGTATAGAATTTATCTAATAATCATACCGGTGAAATGTTTAAAAAAATATTTTTTTTGAATTATTAATTAAACATACTCTGGACTGAAATTTGCCAGGCAACCCATATGCATTATATTTATTGACATATTAAATTAAATATAAAATACGTTTCATTAAATAAGCATCTCGGTGAAGGTCGTTGTATAGCGGGATCTTATACTAAACGGTACACATTTTATCCACCGTTTAACATTTTCTATGAAACAAGTACTTTTTTTAATTGACATATAAAAATACATCAAATAGTATTGCTGCAAGCTACATTATATTTTACTTGATTTGCAATTACTAAATTTCTGATATTATGCGACACCATCAACAAAGGAAGAAGAACAGTAAAATTTATAAAAAATAAAGAACTTAGAACAGTCCTATATGTTCTTTTTAATCTTTCTAACTATTTCAATTTTTTAATTAATTTGCCAAAAGCCGAGCATCTTACTGCTTCTAGAGAGTACAGCTCATACAGGATGTGACAACCAAATGAAACTAGATACTTACGGCATCTGGTCTAGTTGATGCCAATACACGCTTCACGGTCCTATATCTCTCATACAGGTGCCTAGCTGCTCCCCTCTCTTCAGAATGCGCTGGAGGTCGTCCTCTAGCTGCCTCTAGACGAAGCAGCGCCTTCTGGACGCATGCTTTTTCAGAAGCAAGCTGAGATGACGACCAGTTCGACTCGGGGATAGACGCTCTTCCACCGGATTGGCGACAACCTTCTAGCCACTGGAAGTGAGGATACAAAATCTACTTTTAATTTTAGCTTGTGTTCAGAGGCTATTTAGTAAAATAGCGATGGGCACATCATGTTAAAAACAAATATCAAATATAATAAAGAATTACATATCTTTATAATGACATGCAAACGGTTAAGCAAATTTACGGGTGAGTTAATATTCAACAGTATCATGATTAATTTAATGACATGAAATACATTTATATTGCACTAAAGAACAAAACTGTGCCAAAAGGATCATAACTCAGCATTTTTACCAAATGTTATTATTATAACACATGACTGTGGTTTTCATAATCGTCGTGGGTACCACGAAGCATAGCATTGGTCATAAATCTCATTCCCTCACCAGTTCAATATCTCTGACAATATCGACCATAGACTTTTCGCTCTTTAGCGCTATTTCCAGCTTCTCGTCTCTTTCCTTCTGCTGCTTCGCTGCCTGAAGTTTCAATGAGTACTCTACAGGATCTGACTTGATGCAGCGCTTTTCTGCATGGAGACGTCGAAGGGTTTCGTGCATTTGCGTGAGTTGGACGTCGGTGATTTTATCACTGGGAGTTATGGTGTGCCCGTGCTCTGCTTCAAACTCTGCCTCGTGCTTGGCGATGGCCTTTTTGAGGCTATTGATCTGGAAATTGTAGGATTTGTTACGTCATGAGGAATAGGTATCAATAATTGATTGTAATTTTTATATTGAACTAGTATAGCTTAACCTGAAGAATAACAAAGGCTGATTTTTTACTTAATTAACGCGGACTTAGCTGCGAGTCAAATATACCTAATTATTTGAAATATAAATATAGAAGCAGTTTTTGAACAATTGGCAATATAATTAGTGAATTATAATTATAAGTTAATCTGTATACCTCTTTGGCAATAAATTTATATATAATTTTAAGTTAATCTGTATACCTCTTTGGCAGTAAATTTATCTTTATCTTTATCTTATCTTTATCTTTAATTTAGAGATAAAAATATCACTTGAAGCGGGGTTTGAACCCGCGGCTATAGATGTGATGCCCTACTGCTTTTAAAAGCACAAAAAACGATCCAGGAAATGAGTACAAATGGTTAACAATACAATTGTTACCTTCTTGTTGATCTTCTCGAGCCTACGATCAGGGCTGGGCTGCTCCCTCCGCAGAGCGTGCGCCGGCGCAGCATTACGTTCATCCCTGCGGGCTTGCTCGGTTGCCGTGCATTCGAGACCAACAGAGTCGTCAGCCCCACTGGTTGGCTCGGCGCTCTCTGGACGGTCCACTTGGAGTCGCAGCGCGGTTACATCGAGAACTTCGGGCTCATCAGAAACTGAAACAGGATGTTCTATTCTTAAAATTTTGATAGAAAATTCAAGGCACATCCAATGTTTTAATGAAACTGTTCGTTTGAGGCATTAGGTAAAAATTGATGTCATAAAACATTTCGCATTGAAAACTGGTCTCATTTCGCAACCTTTGGATACATACTGGATCAATTTGATACTAGAATTTTACGTTTTTAGGACCAGAGATTTCAAAACTTCACATTTGCCAGCCAAAGTGGCATAATTCACTTGAAGATCCGGTTACCAATTAACAAGATTGTCTTCAAGTCGAAAGAGTTTGAGACTGCGCTCCTGCGCAATTGGTAAGTTGACTGATGCCCTCGAAAAGTCACGAAGAACCAATGGGTGTAAACGATGACGTTCGTTCTTGGGTTCAAAGGCAGGTTACGTTAACCAAAGTAATTCTTTCGATTTAATTATTGTGATGAATAGACTCAACTCACTCTGTGGCTTCTGTACAACGACATATTCGAAGTGCGGCGGAGTGCTGCATCGAACGTCTTCGATAGTAATGGAGCGATCGTTCTCTTTAGGCTGCTTTTGGATCCTGACTGGAGGGCGACGCCTCTTCACACCAAACTGAGGGCGGCGCGCGCGAGATAGACGCTCAGCACGCCGCTCCGACTAAAATTAAGGAGCACACTTTAATAGGTGAGGGTATGCAAATCAGTTATTTAAACACTTTCACACTCAGAACCCCACACTAAGTTCGATGATGTGTCGTGGGTGCCGCAAACATTCACATCAGACAACAATCGCAACCAGAACCAGAAAAGCAAATGCAAAAATTTCTTCAGGAGAAAAATTGTGTTCCCGCCGGGTATTGAACCCGATAGGCTTAGAAGGCAGACGCTCACCCAACTAAGCCAACGGGCAGTACAATTTTATGTTGAATAGTTTTCCACGGTGGTAGAGCGTTAACAGTCGAATAGCAAGACTGCGCTACCAAGAATCGGTCCAGTTGCAAAAATAAGTATCATGTGTTACTACTGAACATAAGAGAAAAATCACCACTTATATCTGAGGGAGCTTCTATCAACCAACTATACGTTACTTGTAGACAATTTCTATCGCATAGTAATTTAGGATTGAAATGGATTATGAACTTTGTTTACCTCAAGCCGGTTGTAGTCCTGAAGCGGTGGTGGTGGCAGTGGTGCTTGCGGTCTCTCCTCGCTGTGTGGTCGGCGCTCCTTCCGCTCGTGCGCATTCCCGGAGTCGCGGCGCTCGCGTCGCTTGCGTGCCTCTCGCTCGCACTCAGGCGCCGCCATTTCTTCTGTCTCTTTTTCCCCCTCTCGCTCGTCCCGCTCGCAGCACTGCGCACGCCACCCGAGCCCAGATATTACTACCCGCCGCTCGCTCGAGCAATCACTTTCGTGCCCGTAGCCCTAACGGTCATGAATGTCAATGTAGTGTAATGTGCGGTAACGTGGACCTCTATCAGTTAGAAGTTTCGTTGGTTGATCAATCGATAGTACGTGAAAGCTGTTTAATGACAGTTCTGATAGTGAATGGACTGTGATTGTGGTGTTACTATATAAAATATAGGTAGTAATATTGTATATACATATATTGTATGTTCAGTGATATATTACGTAGATATTGCTTAGAAGCAATTAATGTCTAAAGACTAGTTGCCACACAGGATTTATTGATGAAGCGAAACATTCTACCACACGTTTCCACTTAATGTACACATGGTTAGTCACATTGGGAGAAAGGAAAAAGCGAACTTGAACAAACAGGTATAGGCAATCTCTAAGGATTCAAGAAGCTAGGTGTCCAATTTTTTTCCAGTGTAACCAATATTGATTAGTTGCGAAGCAAATATTTATAATGATTTAGTAAAGCTTTTGGGTTGTTATTAACGGGTAGGTATCTATAAAAAAATATTGTTATTGAAATCTACAATTTAGATAAATGATGTAAGTGAAGCCCCTCTTTAAACTGATTAACAGAAATACCTGTAAAATATCCAATTGTACCATTTTCTTTAAGTCGCAAATACCCCCAATTTTCCAAAAGCTTTCGGCCGTTAATGTCGCGTTTCTGAAATTAAATCATGTTTTGGAACTAATGCAGATGAATGCGTCGAAAGTAAACAAGCGACATAATTTGCTTTATGACGGTCGACCTTCATTAAACGTTATGTACGTATGTAAACAAAACATCTTTCCCACTCAACTCTTATCACAATCTAAACTAAGACTTTATTTCAAATTACTGTAGGCTCACAATATTTAAAAAAATAATGGAGTAGATATACTTACAATACAATATCTTGCAGCACCGACAATGGAGTCCAATATTCTGAATACGTTGTCCCTTGCGCGGCTTGCCAGGGTCGTACTTAACGGCCCTTGAAGGGCTAGGCCCAATAACCCACAACTAAACAAAAATCCACCGGGCTATTGCTTATCCTTTAATGTAAAACAAAATGAAAGAAACAAAACGTAAAGGCGGTGCGAATTCGCGCGCCGTTTTGACGGTATTCTGTACACTAAACTATACACAATATAGTCAGTCGCGTTCGATATGAGGCTTCTATTTGATGATGTCACTAGCTCGCTCAGGCATGTCGCGATCCCGGCACATATTGGTACGGCACAGAAAGTCAATGTTTATAGCGGCGTTCCAACAAACTACGGTTGCTTTAGAAAATGCGTAGATACGAGTCTGTAATTTAACATTGAAGGGTCGCGAGCGGTTGTTGGAAGTGTCCCTCCTTCCCAGTCACTGTTAGTGCGTGCTCGTCGTATCATCCATTATGCAAACACTATACAGTATTAACACGGAAAACTTTAAAGGTCAATTGTCCTCTATCATGTTGGAGGGGATCTCGAAAACTGTCACGGTCACAATTTCGATCCGAAACTTGAGGAATCACTTTCACTAATCTGAAACAAAGAAACGGGAACCTTAGATAATGATGTATTGAATTTATCAGAATATCTTTACTTTATGCATTCCAATGCTTGCTTGCTTGCTTGTCATACGATATCCTGACACTAATACTGGATATGGACTAGTGGCTGTTTTAGTTTGGATTTCTCAGGCCGCCTGATGTCATCCAATATAGCTTAACGGCTGTAGTCTTACGACTAACAACCGGGACCGAAAGATTAACGTGTCTTTCGAAGCACGGTGACACTCAATTAAAAATCCCTCTAAATGGTCAGCCATCCAAGCACTGCCCTTCCACTTCCTTTCCGTCCCATGGGTGAAAGAAAAGGGTGTTAGGGAACTCACTAAAAAATGCAATCCCATGCCCCTATGAGCAATCCCACGCCAAGTTGGGGCAAGCACTGTGTCTAATCCAATCCAAGCACTGTACTAAATGAACAATTCTTAACCTTGTCAATCGACTAGGCGGACCGCGCTACGATCGTCAAAACATTCCAATGAATTCAGCGCATGAAAATCAATATATTTTTATATATAGCAAATGTATATACAATCGTTTAGCAAAGAGTGTACTTATCACATGTGATAATGTCTCTACATATTTTGAAACAGCATAGAATTAACGTAGCTACGAATATAATATTATATAGTAAATTTTCACCATCTTAATTTTAATAACGAACGTTAACACACGCAGCTAATGACTCTAAGCCCTTTAAGGCTATTAAAAGCCTATTAGGTATACTGAAACGTGCATGTTAAGGCACAGCTGCTAGCTGTTGTTTACAAGTAAATACAGTTATTAAAGCCAACTAAATTACCTATGAAAGAGGTCCTAATTCTTTTGATGACGTCACGCTTTAATAGTTATTCGATACACGTGGTATCTATTACTATTTGTGAATAGACGAGCAGGGAAGTACTAGTATGTATTTCTTCATCATTGCTTTTGATTTGTTGCTAAGGAAACCTTTTGTAGGTGGACCATGGGCCATAGATATTTTTAAATTCCTCTCATTTATCGTAAGTGTGGACCACGGGTAAGAAAGTGCCCGTGGTCCACCCAGGTGAACTGAGGAGTGGACCACGACCAATGCCATTATCCACTGTTTTGCTATTATACCTGGATCAATAATAATCATCATCATCATCTCAGCCACAAGAAGTCCACTGCTGGATATAGGCCTACCCCAAAGATCTCCAAAAAGAACGGTTGATAGCGGCCTACATCCAGCGTCTTCTTGCGACCTTCATTATATCGTCCGTACACCTTGTGGGCGGTCTTCCGACATTGCGCTTGCCAGTCCGTGGCCACCATTCGAGAACCTTTCGGCCCCATCGGCCATCAGTCCTGCGTACTATGTGCCCTACCTATTGCCACCATATTGATCAATAATACTATGTACATATTAATACAATTTGATAGTATGTACCTAAGATACGGAAGACTGACCATTTGAAACACAGAGCGACCTATCACTAATGCTAACGACTCACGTTATCAAAAACACTTTCTCATTCACAGCTCCATACCTTTTTTTTTTTTTATTTGTGACAGGCTAGTGTTTGACCACTATCTCACCTGATGGTAAGTGACGATGTGATCGAAGCTGGTAAACACACTAGACCTGGAATACGCAGGCTCTCAAGGATAACTGCCGGAACACCGTATTTGGCTTAGCGGCAGACTTTCAACTTGATGGTGATAAGCTACTTTGGTAGCAAGCCAGGCGAGCAACTCACAAAATGCTCTACCACCTCTCAAATATTCCCAGTGGTGGCCACAGAACTCCATACACGATCGGACTTTAGCTTGATGCAGAATGAGAAGGTGCCTCGGGGTGAAATACTGCGTGACCTTGGCAATGATACCCAGTTTCTTAGCGACCAGTTGACCTCTGGTTTCGAAGTAAGTTCCAAAGTTAAGATTCGACGACAAAGTGACGCCAAGAAGCTCATGCTTGTTTTCCTTCGGTATTGGCTCACCACACAAACGCTAAGCCAGATAATAAAGTAATAAACGCAGATAATAAATAATAAACGCTTTTACACTCACAGCCCCACACGAAGTTCGATGATTTGTTTTGTGGGGACTGGAAATATTAACATCACATGCACGATCACACCCAGAACCAGAAACATGTATTTCCTTTGGGGAGAAATTTGTGTTTCCACCGGGAATCGAATACGATACCCGCATCTTAGCAGGTGAACGTGCACCCAACTAAGCCAACGGGTAGTTCAGTTTCAACTATACGAAATCTAATCATAATTCTTTATGCAAATTATAATAAAATCTATATTACTGTAGAAAGATTACGGTAATGGCAGTGAAGTAACATTTAATCGACAAATAAACTAATATAATACCTAAGTTTATGAAACCATGAAGAAACTTTGCGTCATAATAAAACAACAAGCTAATTTATTGGTAACTGAGAAGCAATTACTATTAACAATAACTTTCGTACCCAGAAAGCGAAGGTCGTAAACGGAATTACGCCTTAGTTGATAATATAATTGATTAATCTGAAATAGACTTCGACACTCAAACAAAAGCAAAAAAAAAGAGGTTACACAAAACATATTGGTTGAATTCAGACAGTAATGATGCTCCTATTTTTCCATTTCTACTTCCATTATTTAGTAGGGTTAGGGCACGAGAGTTTTTGATCACCTGCTGAGACAATAGCGTATCCGATGAGCTGTCATAGCAATCCATGGATATTACTGATATTATACGCAAATTTCAGCTTTAGACATGTAGCCGTTTTTAGATAGACTTGATCGAGAGTGTTTTTAGTAAAGTTATGTTTGGTAAAAATTGGTTCAACCGTTTTCTAAATAGAGCGTTGGGGTTATTTTTAAAATGTAGGTTTTGCCACTTGTTGATTTAGTTCATTAGAAAAACACACTATAAAATTCAAAATCGAGTAGAGTCCACTATTTATTTTTTATAATTTTTCTGTATGGAAATTGTGTAATGCCGCTCATACACATAACACAATCGCAACAACATTTACAAATTTGTTTTTTCATACAGTACCTTTATTTAACAACATGACGGTTCTATTGTAATTTCTTATGGTAAGGTGGGTAAGTTAACAAATTAATGCTTACAAATAAAGTGACAAAAACTAAATTAACTTAAGCTGTCCCATTTTCCGAAAGATTCTTGATTAAAAGAGAAGGGCGGTTATACTTATATGTTGACTCATGTCATAGAATATTTTGTTCTATATTGTATGAGACATGCCTACCATTAGACTATATAGTTTCGCCATTACGGTATCACATGAATTCACATAAATTTGATAGACTAAAAATATAACAAGTTATTATTTCGATGAGCTAACAAGGCTAACAAGCACTTGAAATGTGATCGGCGTTGCCCGATCAATTTTCGTACCTAACTGTAGTATATACATAATTTTCCAGTGGACTATCGTAATTTGTATTCCATACTGTATTGGTGAGTGACTCAGCCATGACCTTGGAGCCATACGGGACGTTCCGGCTTTGTTGTACAAAAACGCAACATATTGTCTCCCATACCGTCTTACACAACATTTTAGTAAATTTGAACGTAAATACAAGTCCGTTCGTGTATGGAACACTGTTCTCATCTTTGGGATAGCTCGACGAAGTACCATCTTGAGACTATTGAGCGCAAACCAAGAGGTTCATAGGCGACGACTGGCTGTTTGAAGCAAGGCTTCAAAGCCTAAAGCATCGTCGCAAGGTGGCGTGTCGGTGTTTTATCGGTTTCTTTAATTTTAATGTATAGCTGTGGGGTTAACTAAGCTAACTCACGTGATGGGCCTACCGTATACAATAAGCTGCCCGATACAATTGTATCCGCTACGAGCATGGCATGCTTTAAAGTGAGACTAAAGCGCTGGCTAATCGAGCAAACGTTCTACTCTTATGATGAATTCATATCTAGTGTTTAAGGAACCATAATTAATTATTAGTTAATAATTGTTAATATACAGCAGACTGTGGTATGACATATTTTTATTTAACTATTTTTTATTTTTATATAATTTTTAATTTTTATTGTTCTGACATTGATTTTAATATTTTAATGATTTATACAAATCATACTCAAAGTACAATTGTAAAAATATAACTATAAGACGTGTTAACAATGTTTATCAATAAATGAGTATTTGAGTATTTCAAACGCTTTCTGCAGATCTTCAAGTCTAGAGTGAATAGATACAAGCATGTTCTATCTTCGCCCGCATCGTTACTTTCCATCAGGTGAGATAGAGGTCAAATGCTTGCCTATCCAGCATAAAAAAACATAATATATTATTCCTGCATTAGTAATGCGCCGCCGAATTTCTTCCCAGATTCTTCTCGAGATGGCTGTAATTTTGCGAATCTGGCAGTAGAGTTATTAACTTTCATGAGTGCTAGTTTGAGGCCCATGTGAATAAAAGATTTAAAATTTGAGTTTTGAATAAAACTGAAGGTTTCACTAAAATATTAAAACTTCTAAGTGTCAAATATGTTAAAAAATTGGTAGATAGTATCGTATACCTACATAAACAGTATCTCTAAGTACCTACGTGAGCAAGTCCAGAATTCAAACGCAAAGACGTTTCAAGGCCGAGCTTTTTGTTATATCCCTAAACACACAGGATAGAAGTAGGCTCTGGTGCTAATGATGTGTTATACTTAGAATCTATTTGGGAATAACATGATAATTAAACATCATATATTTCGCGTTCACCTTTTATATTTCTTGTGATATTAGTGTGGAAATAGAGTTCCATTTATTTTGTTTTATATTGTAAGTAACTAATCTTGTAGATGACAAAGTCATCCATCTATGGTTGACATACCTCATATCCGCTCAAAGCGTTTTGCTTATAAATTTATCATTCGCACAGCGAAGGAGTGGAACTCACTGCCAGCGTCTTTGTTCCCCGAACAGTATAATCTAGGAATCTTCAAGTCTAGAGTCAATAGGTATATTCTAGGTAAGCATGCTACATCTTCGGCAGCATCATCACTTTCCATCAGGTGAGATAGCGGCCAAATGCTTACCTACATAGAATAAAATAAAAAAGTCTATTTAGATAGGAAAAATTAAGTGGGGATTGAACCCGCGGCTATAGGGTATCAAACCCTATTAGGTTAAATCCTGGTTTTTAGCGTTAATTTTTCCTTTTAAAATTATCTTTATTTGCTTTTTCCTAGCATGGCAAATGCTATAAAAACTAAATCAACTGATCTTGTGATCTTTTTGTTGCAATATAATAAGTATATCTCAAGAAGTACGAGTAAATAATAAAATTATAATTTCTTAAATGACATAACAACTTGCAAACAGTAAAATGTCAATGTAAGTTTAAATGAAGTTTAGTCTCAGATCTAGATGTAAAATACAAACGTTAGTTCGTAAATAAGGCATTTCATTTTATGCCAAATTGTTGTTGGAAAAGCTGAAAACAAGATTGGCTACGATCCAGATTAATCTAAAAGTTCTCTGCATACATAATGCACCTATTGAGAGAGTATATTGAAAGCTGGAAGCTTTTTCTTTAAATATACAAATAAGTGACGTCCGGATGTACAAGTAAGTAAAAAAGGGGGTTTTACCCGCGTAAGTCCCGGATCCGCGGGAATTCCGGGATTAAATTTTCTTTTATAAGAACCTTCTCCTGACAGTAATTAACACAACAAAAAAAGAATTGCGCGTGATGCGTTGACTAAGGGAAATAGAAGTTAATTTTTATACATAATTTTTTTTTTTTTTTAAATACGTAATGACATATGAATTTTAATTAAGATTTAAAATAATAGATCGCGTCAAAAAATAATAAAATATTTGATTATAAATAATAAGGTATGTAATAACACCAACTGATGAGATCTTTTATATAATAATAATTGAACGCAAGTAAAGCTTAAAAAACCGACTTCATCGCTTATATTTCGGTTTTGGCTTGACCGATTTCGATATTTTTTTTAATTGGATCAATCAAAACAGTTTAAACTGCAAATATAAAAATATGCACTATATAATAATTCTAGAGAGAGCCACTTGCCAACGAATTGCAAGTATGTATAAAATTCATCAAAGTTCAAATTAATAAAATGCTTTTTTCCGAGCACGGTTAGTGGAAATACGTGTAATATCGATTATTCAGGAACCAATGAAGTAAATCCAATTGTAGAAGCCTCGAGGTACCGCGGGACCGAGTTGGAAATGAATAATCGATACAGGTTATAATTAGCTAACACTATTTCTATCGGGGAATTAATAATGCGAGACAACCCAAATCTACTTTTCCATGACCAAAAAAAACAACGAATGAACAAAGATTGTTTTTATCTCTGATATGCTATAAATTGACAAAAAAAAAATCAGGAGACGTGCTTGTCTGCATTCTTATTATCGAAAAAAATTGTAACTAGTTCAAGATGGGTTTTCCCATTGAAGATAAAGTTATGAATTAAATTCCATGCTGAAAACGCCTAAACGCATACTACTTAAATCTACAAAACTGGGCGCTGAACAAACGAACACACATACATACATACGGTGCTAAAATAATAACCCTAACAGCGCGTTTATAAAACGTAATTCGTTTCCAACGAAGATGTAACTTGCTCACCTAGACCATACCTATTCAATCTAGACTTACAGATTTATATAGTTTCATGGCACAAAGAAGCAATGAGTTGCACTCCTTCGCCGTATAATGCATTTTTGCTGTGATCTCAAATGTCATCATGCTAATAAAATTATACAAGAGCAAATAAAAAGTATTGTTAAGTTCAACGCTCGAGAAATTCATAACATTTACCTTATCTTATGTCATTGAGACAAGTTATTATGATCAGCGTACAGTCGTCTAGTAAATCATTTAGTCTGTTAATATTTTTTATTGTTTAATTTATGTGGTATACGGCATAAAAAAATGACAACTTACTTTTAATTTGTCCGAAACTAGTCGACTTAACAGATCATATTTTTTACTTGTTTTGTTGTTATTAATGACATATGTTTTCTTATCTATAGTATTAATTTAGTCTTAAGTGAAACTAAAAAATATTTTATCAAAAATGGTTTTAGATTTTTTTTATTGTTGATTAGCCTGGAATGCTCTGGAATAAGATAAAATTGCATCTAAAACACACGCGAAAGTTTTTATATGTATACTTTTGAAGCGAGGCAAACCTGTGACATCTAGCCAAAATTTATAGAGCATGTTCTTTTTAGAATTCCCACTCTTAACGGGTTTTTTTAATTTATTGTTCATTGACTTGTTTATTATCTAGGCCAACGCAAGCAAAGCCGTGGCTTATCAATTACACTCATAAAATTACCAGCATGAAAAACAATATAAATGTACAATTAGCTCTTTGTAGCCTTCAGAATCCCGTATCCTACATTCGACATTACAGTATTCTGAACAATTAAGTAAAATCAATAAAATCGTATGCATTTTTTGTTTTTGAATAATAATTTGACATTTAAAGAAAGCTTATAAAAATAACTTATAATTATAAAAAAAAAACATTTTTTTATTATAGCTTTTTTATTCAGGATATTTGTAATGAAATCCGTACTTATTGAGCTTTACATAACATAAACTATTACCGAGATTATAAAAGACTTGATTCTCAAAAGTTACTTTAAGATCTCTGTATACGGATGGAGCAATACAGTCTTATTCAATTCAAAAAATATATATTATGTTGATCACTAAAAACATCAAACAAATCGAATGCCCAACCATGCAAACAAAAGGTACAGTAAAATTGCTTCCGTTCATTCAAAAAGGGAAAAGTGGGAACGCGAACAACGATTGCGTAACGAAAGACGCAAAAAGAGGTCTATAAACTTCGTAGCGTGTAACGGCGTAGCAGGCTACTGCGTAGAACCCGTCTGTGTCGCATCGTAACGTAGTCGTAGCACGCGCTACGAGGTATTACGTAGTAACATCCTAAGCTAAGGCAAAATAAGCGAACTTTGTGAGAGTTATTTTGAATCAGTTGTGATCAATTTTATTACGAAATAAGAAAAAAATATAATTAATTTTTGGGTACGGTATTATACTATTATGCAAACGTTATATCCTTATACTAATATTAGTAAATGTTTTGTATAATCATACAAGTAATATATGCGTTATTCATACAATTACAGTTCATGATTTTTCTAACATTATCAATATTATGTATTGATAATGTTAGAAAAATCATAAACGTCAAATGCATCGGAATACTCTGCTGGTGAATTTTGTTATAAGGAAAGTAGGCCTCATGCGTTATAAACTGGTTTATATGAAATAACTATAAATAGTAGTTAATAATACCTTTTATTTAGAGCTCAAAGTATTTTATATAGATTTCGAAAGTATTTTATCTACAGCTCAAAGTATTTTCCTAAAATTGCTCCCGTAAGGTACAAGATCCTTATGATGAATATCAAGGACAGGCGCGTTGTATATTAACTATATGTGCGCAGGAATTGCACGAGTTTACCATCTAACAATAACAAAAACTTGACAACGTCATCCATATTTGGTTGATGCACCTCTAGTTCGCTCGAAGCGTTTCGCTTCTACGTTTATCTTGCATACTGCGAAGGAGTGGACACCTTCACACTTCACACACGAGGGCAATCCCTCGTCTATGTTCCCCGAACGGTATAATCTGGGAGTCAATAGTGAAGCCAAACATGCTACATCTTCGGCCGCATCATCACTTTATATCAGGTGAGTTTGTAGTCAAATGCTAGCCTATCGGGCATAAAAAATATACTTGATAAAAATACCAAGTTAAGTCAGTTAAGTCACTTGTATTAGTGCCTATAAATCCTAACTATATAACACCTTCAACTGTCTTGTGGTACAGAACATAACACGCATCTGTTACTATTTGTCTGTACTATTACAATACATACACAATACACACACACAAACATATAGTTACTCATTTTCCTTGACTTAGCCTTATGTTTTTGCTTTTATCTGTAATAAAAGATCTTTCACGAGACAAGTTTTCCTAAACGGGGAAAAGGGGCTAAAAATACTTGTTACTTCAGTTTGTATTTACATAATACAAATTGAAGTATTATATAACTTAATTTAATTTCGTTCAAAACGTTTTATTTCCACGTTCAACATCCAAAAACAAGGGGAACACATTGTCTTTGTTACCTGAACGATATAATCTAGGAGCCTTGAAGTCTACAGTGAATAGGTATCATCACTTTCTATCAGGTGAGATAGTGGTCATTGCTTCCTTGTCCAGCATAAAAATGCTACACTCTGTCAAATGCTTCTGTATAAATTTTTGAGTTGGAAGGAATCTATTTATTCCGCACGGTGACAATACGAGTAATTGCATGCCACAGTCGAGCGGTGACCCTGTTTCTAGGTTCATTGCACGAGCCATGGATTATTTAAGCATTTGAGGTAGGTAAGGATTCTAAATATAACAAAGCCATCGCTCCGCGCTGAAATGAAGGCTGCTCTGTAGAATTACAAAGCTTTGAGTTTTTACCTGAATACGACAAACAATAAAGGGCATTTATGATTTTAGCACCGTTAGATATTTTGCCTCTGCCACGAGTTGAACCCAGTATTCGCAGAGTTCAGTTCAAAAAGTTGAGCCCTTACTCCAACAGAGCACTTAATTGCAGCTTTGGTATTATTCCTAAAGCAAATGGATAGTTACATCATATACGTACAGCGTTACAGCATACGTCATTGTATGCTGATGTAAAAGACCATTGTTATATAGGAACAATATGGATAACGTAATTTGATGTATTTCTTTAGATCGCGTAAGAATTTTTCCAATTTAATTAAACGCAAGCAAACCTTAAAAAACCGACTTCACCGCTTTTATCTTACGAACTTTGATCAGATTCGATAGACAAAACACGCATTATTGACGATATTATAAGAACTACTGACCAAATCTTAATCAAATTTTAATGGGACCAATAAGAAAGCAACATCTTTCAAACAAAAAAAAATCAAAATCGGTTCACGTGGAACGAAGTTATGAGGTAACACACATAAAAAAAATACCGTCGACTTGAATCTCCTCCTTTTTTGTGAAGTCAGTATAAAATTCGACAACAAATCTTCAGGACTAGGAAGAAATTGCATGAATGTGCCAAGTTTCATATGCATATTGCGTTTTAGATCGGAAAACACTGCGCAGATAGTCCACGACTAAAGTCGGGCGACCTTGTAAGATCCGCAGGGAGCTAGCGACCATTCTCATTTGTAGGTAAAGAGGAACTATATATACCGTGTTGTATGCTTCTTCCTGCTGATGAATTAATCATTATATCTGAATTATTCCGAAAACTGTTCAAAGTGATAGTAGGTAATAATACATCATTGCTCTTTCGATACCGTCTTTGTCTCTTTCAACTTCTATTTCGGTCCCTTTGTCCGCCAATAAGCCAAGACACGTACTCATGTTATTTAAGATCGAATAACTTAGAACGGGACCGGCATCTGACCCCATTTCAGGAAGTTCGCCGAACGCTGGTGGGCGTGACTACCCTGTGACAACAACCGCGACATTAACTAACATTTTACATAAGTCTGTGCCACAATGTAATCAAAGATGACTGTCACTTAAATTGTCTGATAAGTCTGGATTCTGACTCATATATTAGATCTGATTAAGATGCAATTTAATAGGTGCCTTTTTACAAGAAATCTTTCTAAGACACGTTATCAGTACTTTTACAATGTTGATAAATAATCTAAAAATTATTTTATTTGGATTTTAGTACAATGAAAATTCAACGATTTATCTGTTAGTTACGACATATTTTTCAATCGTTTTTACCTCCAGATATTTGGTAAGATTAACTAAACCATCTGTCCGCACTTCAGAAATGCGCAATATTAGACAAAAAAATATCTCTAGTAAACAAATAATTTACATGTAAAAGCCAATTTCCTTCTAAACAATCAATCAAAAAAATTATGAGCCAATCAAAAAACACGATTAGAATAGAGAAGCAATAAAATCTATCACCATCTCTTTCTAGAAAACTGCATACACCCATTCTAAAAGCGCACTATACAAAAATTCCGATTCCTCGTTCCGTGAAGGCTTTTTGCCTTGCTCTTAATAACCCGCAAATTAAACAATCAACGAAGAAAAAAGAGCCTTATTGTTCGAAATGCGACTTACCGTCAAAGGTCGAGTATTACGTCGCTTGTTGACAGTATATCGGAAGTGCCGAAACAGAATGGCGTTGTAGTGGAAACAAAGATGGCGGACAGGTGTCGTTACCAAACGCGCGCGCCCCTCGTAACCGACTGAAGGGAACTGACTGAAGTCTGTGTTGCTAGCCTCTGTGTTCAAATAAGTCGTAATTTTCCAGTGAAAGATGTAAAACAGTATCAGTAACTGTTAGGGATTCTGTGGGCAGAACTAATGTGTAACTTTTGGTAGTTCAAAGTTAATGACAAACTATGTTTCTTTAAACACTACACCGATGCAGTAAGAGTATTAGAATACCTGGAAAACTGTAATAACGGCTTTTATTAAAATCTGTGTTAATTACTGGTTATTTGGGAATCTGGTGTAGTATACTTATCCACTTCAAATATCTGGTCAATATAAAAGTAAATAACTTTTGATTGATATATATGATTTTGAAGCCGTAATGGTACCGTCGACTTACCCGCGTTCTTATCGGGGGTTGTAGTTTTATATGCTAAGCTTCCTCTGAAGGTAACATCGTGATGAAACCCATGAAGGGCATTGTCGTGCCTGGCTTGCTGTACCGAAATACAGTCGTAGTTCATCACACTCAAGTGGAAAAACTTGTCAACATAATTCCTAAAAAATATATTTCGGCAGCTATCCTAGAGAGCCAGTCATTCTACGCGTAGGGTTAAACATCTTTGACCTTGACATCATCACTTACCAAGAGTACATAATAATTTATCATCGAAACCCTCGATCAGATTAAATGAATTAAATAAGTATTATTGAGGATAACTCAAAAACTACTGGCCAGATCTTGATCAAATTTAAATGGGACCCGATGGAAAACACCACTTTAAAAAAAAGATACCTCGGAATCGGTTTAACACATAAAATACAGTCGAATTGAAAATCACCTCCTCTTTTTGAAGTCGGTTAAAAAAGGAAAAGTATTCTCCGACTCAACTAACGAACGGTGCAGTAGCTAATCATTTTATGTGAAACGTATCAAGTGTTGCACCGCTTTGTACTGGATCATTTTTCCCACTAATTGTTCTAATGTTCCAGATTAAATACAAACAAAAACTATTTGCGAGTTGGAAAAAAAATATGCAATAGATTAAATACATACAAAAATTATTTGCGAGTTGGAAAAAAAATTGCCTGGTAGAGATCGCTTAGTGATAAGGCCGCCTGTTGTGATACTTTACGTATAAGCTTGTTTGTTACCTTTGTTTTATCTCATCGTATAAAGTGGATCAATAAAGTATTATCTATCTAATAATCCCGCAAATTTGCACCAAATGCGCACAAATTTCGTTTGCTGGCAACACTCCTGAAATACTAAAGGTTGAAGGGTGGAGTGAGGGGGAAGCAGGGAACTGTGGTGGGAAAATAGTGCTGAAAATTTTATCGATACATGTGGAAAGTAAAGCGCACAGTAAAGATAAAGGAAATTAATTACTTTGTTCACAACCGCTGACCTTCTGACAACAAAATGGGTAAAATTGTATAAAGCTATTGTTAATAAAAGAACCTAATAAAGTATGGAAACCTTAATTCAAGTAGCTCTTTTATTTACTCGAAAATGTGGTCGTCTTTCTAAAGGTTCCTTTCTTTATCTGCTTTTGTTGTCTAAATTACGTAATTTATGTACTTTCTGACATTAATGGCCTTTTATGTGTTATAATAAGGAAAGGTGTATTGTATGCAAGTATTTATTTTTTATACAAAAAAATACAGAAAAGTAAAGAGTATGTTGGGCTTTACTAGCGTTTTTACCATCGCCAACCACATTATCTTGTGGATGAATGGAAGAGATCGCTCTTAGCGATATGCCCTCCCATTGTACGTTGATATTTTTTATTTTACTTTATTTTGTGCTATAATTAGTTTTGTATTGATCTCTTACTTTAATGTGAAGAGAGTGGTACAAAAGTTAGCTTATCGGATATAAAAAAACTATTTCATAAATTTTTATATTGCTTGTGGCCAACACAAGACTATCCAAAAAATAACCCCCTACTTTTAGTCTATACTTTACATTAGCCCCTTATTAACCCCTCACTTTAAATTAGGGTAAAAATAAGGCTATTTATAAAAGATGAAGTGTTTTCGATATCTAGCATAACTTCATCTTGCATGCACTTCGTTACTCAATTATTGATTTGCGTAGATTCTATAGGTAGTTTATTCTCTCTCAAATAGGTAATGGTTTGAACGCCGGCCGGCTGCGTTCAATTTATATTTTAGATTGTAAGTGTATATTTATCCATATATATCTGTATCCCATGTATGTCTTTTTCTACCGACTTCACAAAAAGGAGGAGGTACTCAAGTCGACTGTATAATTTTATTTTCCTTTTGTGTTTTACCTCGTAGCTTTGTTCCACGTAAACCGACATTGACATTTATTTTTTGTTTTAAAGATGTTACTTTCCCATTGGTTCCATTAAAATTTGATCAAGATCTGACCAGTAGTTCTTGAAATATCGTCAATAATGCGTGTTACTACATCTAATCTGATCAAAGTTTTTTTGTTTTGTTGATAGTCTTCAAACTCACTTACAATTTATTACTGTTCTAACCTCAAACATAACGAGACAATACATAAAAATAAATATGTTTTTGTAAGGACGTGGCCCTGTATGTATCTAATATATAAAATTCTCGTGTCACAGTTTTCGTTGCCATACTCCTCCGAAACGGCTTGACCGATTTTGATGAAATTTTTTGTGCTTATCCGGTATCTATGAGAATCGGCCAACATCTATTTTTCATCATCATCATCATCATCACTTTTCATCATTATCAACGTGGGTGAAACCGCGGGGCGCAGCTAGTTTATATATATTATTATATAGTATATGTGTTCAATGCGTCTCCATGACTAAACTTTTTAAGGGCGATGTCTACGACGGCGACGTAGAGCTTTCAATGCGCTACGAGATCCTACTAATATATATAAAACTTTGTGTGTGTGCGTGCAGACACGCACGTGTTTGTGTGTGTGATTTTTTGTTACCACGTATCTCCGTAACGAATAAACCGATTTTGATGAAATTTAAAATGTTGATAGTTTGGAATAACACATAGGCTACTTTTTTAATTTATTAACGCGGGCGAAGCCTTGGGGCGGCTAGTAGCGTTATAAAACATGTATCATATCATATCTAAATTATACATTTTGACAATAATTTACTATACTGACTAAAATTTGTATCCTTGGTGACAATACAATGATATGGTACCATAGAGCTAGTCTGATGATAGAGACGAAAGATGTCCATAGGAACTTCTGAACTAAACAAGATAAACCCATCGATTAGGCTCATTTGATTCGTCTTGTTCTCTGGCTATGTAAAAGTATTACTTGTTTATATTATACCCCTAGTTGCAAGAAATGCTATAGAGAATCTTGTTAACATACTTTTTTTTTATCTCTCTCTTTCTGTCATAGCTGTGGAAACTATAACTCAAGTAGGACATCCTACTGGACTGTTTCTACTACAAAATATATCATCAATTATTTTTCAAAGTTATTTACAAAGTGAAATAAGACATTTCGTATATTTTTTTCTATTTTAGTATAAATAGAGACCAGCAAAACGTATTGGAGGTAATGCGACACTTTCCGCTTCATACATTTGCAGTGACATCCGGAACTTTAATTAACAAAATTCAACATGGCACTGCAATGCACTCCTCTCCCTGAGACTTAGCATGTCGTGTTCTAACTCATGTTATATCTTATATACCCAGTTATTACACTAGCAACTCTCTCTCATGAACTTAAGTATCCGAAATATTAGAAAATCGCATGATTGTTGCCACACCGTTTCTTTGTTTACTAACACACCAGCTTACGATCTCCCACAGTGAATGTGTTTCACTAGAACGAGAAAGACGATATTTGTCTAATTCTGTCCCTCTTACTGAGAGCGGTCGATGTAACCTTGACAGTGGTATATTGCCTTAGATATAGGTAATACCATCCCCGAAGGGAGAGGGTGACGAAAATATGGTAATTGAGGCAACTTGAGTAGCGTAAGGTTTAAAATCACTTAGAACGAGTAGGTAAGTACCAAGTAAGAACTCGAGCACAGATGCGTGGTCCACCTACATAGTACACCCGGCTGTAACAGAGGCAATTTTTTATTCCCGTGAAGATAGTTTGTTTAAATCCAAAATACAGGTGATCCACGGGAAGGAAAAATATTGCCCATAGTATATATAGCCAACTAAGGTGTACCATGGAATGAAATAAAAACCCATGGTACACCCAGTTCTCTAGAGGTGGACCACGGAAAAAAAATGCCCCTGGTACAGCCAGGTGGACCATGGGCAATGACCGCACAGATGGAATTGAGCATCGGAGCCATAATTATTTTTTATTCACATAACTTATTTTTCGTATGGAATATTGAGATTTAAATGCCTTGAGGTTAAATTAGCTGTATCGTCGTGCTTTGCTATGCCACGTAACGAATGAACATGTGTTTTACCTATTCCACATTTATGGTCGCCTAGTACTTCAATAAAGTACTCTAAGATAGGTACACATTATTCTAGCAGTGCTCTTGTATTTTCGTTTCTTTGATAAAACACGTATAATATTATTTTCCGACTGAGATGCTTCTAGATTTGATATTTTATTTTAAGAATTGAAAAAATGCATGGGAAAATTTAAATACACGCTCCTGGCCGGACTGAATTATAACGTTAGAGTTCTAGATTTTTTGATGACAATGATTGGTCAACTTTCCTTTACGGCAGCCATGATTATCGTGTTGTTAATTGGCGTGGAGGTCACATAAAGAACGTCAACATGGCCCCTTTTAAAATTGCCTAAACCTGATCAGATTGTCGAATATTTATTTGGATATGTAATGTAATGTATGTATGTTTTTATTAATGAAATTTTATTTACGACAATGTATTAACGTAAACAATCGATTAAAAGCATAAAATGCAAAAAGACTGCAAAAATTATTCATCAAATGCGGGGGAGCAATAACGGGATCCTTAAGATGATAGCTGAGAGGATGGACTCTTTTGTAGCGGTTCATTGATTTACATGTTACACGTGGGTATTGGTGAACTGTTGCACTATATATGTATAAATAACTATAAATATATTGCATAATGTAATGTAATGAAGTAATAAATGTAATTTTTACTAACATAGTTTTTGTAAGATGTGTAAGACTAACATTTTTATTATTAATTTTTGTATATGGACCATGTCTGAAATAAAAGAATTTTATTTTATTTATTATTTATTTATAAAATAATGTATGCATATTCCAAATTCAATCAAAAGCTTTGAAAGCTGAATATGGGAGTGATTGTGTGTGTAATGTGAATGTTTGGGGCTGTGAATGTGAAAAAGAAAAGAAAAATAAAGCTCATAGATTATAACTGCACCGTGAGCAAAGCTACGATCTTAAAGCTTCAGCACGTATCCTGTGCCATTTAAACCGTAATTCTGGTCACGTTTCACAAACAGTTTAGTTCCCTGGGACTTTGATAGTCTTCAAACCGTGAACTTGAAACTTTCAAGGATAAATTAGCTAAACAATAGAAGATGCAAACTTCGTTCACAGCTTAGTTCTTGAAGTTAACCCATATTTTAAGACTTAAGAAAGGGGGTGCTCCATTTGCTATTTATCCGACTGCCCGACTACGCGACGGTAATGTGTTTATCAGCCTATTATGTATAGTTCTTTCGTGACATTCAAGAGATCAAACGCGTGGGGAGATTTTGATAATTCTTAAGGCAATCTATTTGTCTTCATTGTGTAAGTGTCACATACGGCGGTTATCGAAATTCAATATGGCTACCGCCAGACGCCATATTGACAAATATAAAAAATGAAATTCGACAAACTATGTCAAGTAATTAAGTGTTTAAAAATGATATTTTTATTTTGAATGACTATTTGGGATCTAAAACGATTCAAAGTTGTTTAGAATTACGTTTAAACTATCGCGATACGCACACATAGTAGGAACCGATTGGCCGAAATGACGAGTAAAATTGAAATAAAATTTAGCGCTATTATGTCTCGAGACACCTAAACTAGGTACGTTTATATTCTATATATTCTTAAGACAAATAAAAAATCATCTAATATTATTACTATGTGTACCTATGTAGCCATCATAACCTATTCTGTTAATCTTTCTGTAGTTGGGTAAAATGTAGATCAACAAACAAACAAACAAACGCTGTTACATTCACAGCCCCAGACTAAGTTCAAAGACTTGTATCGTGGATGCCGGAAACATTTACATATCACATACAATCACTCCCAAAACCAGACGCACAAATCTCCCTTGGGAAGGAAAATTGTGCATCTGCCAGGAATCGAACCCAGGACCAACGGCACAGAGGGCAGAGAATTACCCACCGCGCCAACTGGGTCGTCAAAACATAATATTGTATTAATGGCTATTAATACTAATTAACTAATAATACTATCGACTATAACTTCCTACGTAGGTATTTGTAATGGTAGAAGCTCAATTTGGTGTGTATAGCAAAGTTAAGAAACTTTTGCTATACGGCCACTAGACGCGAAACAAAAACAGACATTGTTCCTTGGAAACCGGTTGCGGCGTAGCAAGGAAGTTTTGCGCTGTTGGCAAATGGTTGCGATACTCGACGATGGATAAGAAAAATAGTGAGAAGTATTATTTAAAAAACACAAAAAGATTTCAATACGCCCAAAAAACTGATATGAAATTGCACTTCGTTCGTAGCAAGTAAATTTACTTGTATGTTAGTTCGTGAAACTAGACAGAATAGAATAGAATAGAATAGAAAATTCTTTATTGTACACCAAATACAGTTAGTTACAGGGGTAATCTTAAAAAACTAAAGTACAATGGGCGGACTTATCACTAAAAGCGATCTCTTCCAGTCAACCTTTGGATGGAGAGAGGGATAATTTTATATAATGTGGTCGGTGGTGTAAAAACATACTAATAGATATAGATACAACTTACTTAGATACAGATTTGAATGTTTGTTATGTATGTGTACACCCTGAAATAGGACATACCTACTACGTGGTATATAGAATAGGCTATAGTAATATTACCTTTTTTATGCTAAACAGGCAAGCGTTTGACCACTATCTCACCTGATGGAAAGTGATGATGCGGCCGAAGATGTCACATGCTTGCCTAGAAGATACCTATTCATGCGAATAAATAGGTGAGCAAAATAATTATTTTACTGTGAAAACAACATAAATACTTAGCAAAATCTATGGGGATAAAATATCAATTTTTTGAAAAGTGAAAGAAAATGTGGGTAATAAGATGAAAAATAATATGAAAATGCCATGAGTAATCCATGGCGTAATTCTAATTTTTTATAATTCAAGATAGGCAAACATTTATCACTATCTCACCTGATGGTAAGCGATGATGCGATCGACGATGGAGCATGTTTGCCTAGAAGATAGCTGTTCACTCGTGACTAACACATTATTATTGTTACACATTACACTTAACATGGACAGAACATGGGTTATATGGATAGGTCGTTTGTAAAAACGTTACCATCGCTATTTTATAGGTAACGCCCCGTGTAATTACAGTGAGAGTGAGAAGAGTTGCATAACTAGTTGCCTTGGTCACCCTTGGCCGCCTTGGTCACACTTGGCCGCCTTGGTCACACTTGGTTGACTTGGCGCTTAGCCGTAAGGAGCGCACGTCGTTCCGGATCACTCAAATGTGTTGTGGTATAGACCACTCGCACGTCGTTCCGGATCACTCGAATGTGTTGTGGTATAGACCACTATATGTCACCTGGGTCATCACTGTGGAATAATATTATCTCTCGTTCACCTTAAAATCAAATCAATTAGGTGATATTAGACAGGTCTAGTGGTAGTAAGACTGGTAGTAACACGGGCAAAAAAGGGTAACAGACAAGTAGGTAATGAATTTATATCCCATGTTCACCTAGGAATTGAAACTCTTTAGTGAACAGTGGCTATTTATATTTTTAACTGACTCCAAAAAAGGAAGAAACACATAGTCGGCTGGATATAAGACTGTTCTGGTTATTTGATATCCGATACGAAGACTTTGCCGATGGAATGCTTCATAGTTTATATCTTCGTAAAACCAACTATCAAATTTAAAAATTGTATTAAAACCGGTCTATCTGTTTGAAACTGGTTTAAAAGTTAAGTGCATCAAAGTAAAACCTCTTTATACTTGTCTTTTTGGGCTGAAATTTTAAATATAGGGAGCAACAAAGTACTCAGATCGTAATGAAATAATATTTTATTTTTCTGTATGTTTTTGAATCTTGCAATGAATATAATAAAAGCCGCCTATATACCCACGGAATGAATTCTAGTATCCGCAAACGATCAAACTTCGTACTAGACCCCAGATGTAGTTACGTCATAGCATTTGGCGTCACGCCATATGGACGTAACGTGGTCGAGTCGGATTGGACGTCCTTAAAAAGAGTGCAGTATTCCAAAACGCTCCGTGAGCTAGTAAGACAGCTTTTCATTTCATTTATTTGTCAGTGAGCTGTGGGTCACGCTATACGTGCATTGTGCGAGATACGATGTCTAACTCTGAGCGAGTAAGACAGCTTTGTTTCATTTCATTTATTTGTCAGTGAGCTGTGGGTCACGCTATACGTGCATTGTGCGAGATACGATGTCTAACTCTGAGCGAGTAAGACAGCTTTGTTTCATTTCATTTATTTGTCAGTGAGCTGTGGGTCACGCTATACGTGCATTGTGCGAGATACGATGTCTAACTCTGAGCGAGTAAGACAGCTTTGTTTCATTTCATTTATTTGTCAGTGAGCTGTGGGTCACGCTATACGTGCATTGTGCGAGATACGATGTCTAACTCTGAGCGAGTAAGACAGCTTTGTTTCATTTCATTTATTTGTCAGTGAGCTGTGGGTCACGCTATACGTGCATTGTGCGAGATACGATGTCTAACTCTGAGCGAGTAAGACAGCTTTGTTTCATTTCATTTATTTGTCAGTGAGCTGTGGGTCACGCTATACGTGCATTGTGCGAGATACGATGTCTAACTCTGAGCGAGTAAGACAGCTTTGTTTCATTTCATTTATTTGTCAGTGAGCTGTGGGTCACGCTATACGTGCATTGTGCGAGATACGATGTCTAACTCTGAGCGAGTAAGACAGCTTTGTTTCATTTCATTTATTTGTCAGTGAGCTGTGGGTCACGCTATACGTGCATTGTGCGAGATACGATGTCTAACTCTGAGCGAGTAAGACAGCTTTGTTTCATTTCATTTATTTGTCAGTGAGCTGTGGGTCACGCTATACGTGCATTGTGCGAGATACGATGTCTAACTCTGAGCGAGTAAGACAGCTTTGTTTCATTTCATTTATTTGTCAGTGAGCTGTGGGTCACGCTATACGTGCATTGTGCGAGATACGATGTCTAACTCTGAGCGAGTAAGACAGCTTTGTTTCATTTCATTTATTTGTCAGTGAGCTGTGGGTCACGCTATACGTGCATTGTGCGAGATACGATGTCTAACTCTGAGCGAGTAAGACAGCTTTGTTTCATTTCATTTATTTGTCAGTGAGCTGTGGGTCACGCTATACGTGCATTGTGCGAGATACGATGTCTAACTCCGATCGAGATTTTATTTCATCATTTCTTGCTAGATACAGAAGCTTTCCATGTTTATGGCAGGTGACACACAAAAGTTATAACAATAAATATAAACGGAAAGTGGCATTAAATGAATTACTAACATTATTTAAGACGATAGATGAGCACTCGAATTTGGATACAGTCAGAAGAAGAATATCTTGCATGAGAAACTGCTTCAGAAAAGAGTTTAATAAGGTAAATAGATCTATTCTTGTACAATAAAGTCGTTACAATTTCAATGTAATATGGTGAAAACTGCTGCAGGTGCCGACTTTCTTAAATTAAATAAAAAGGTTTTGTTTCTAACGAATGAAACCATATAGTAGACGCCATTTTGACTAGATCCGTAGTGTTGCCATTAGAATATAGAATAATCAATCAAGGCACCGATTCGAAGATGTAATATTCTAAACGTAAGTACCTGCTTTACTCAGAATCATCTGTAAATAAGAAAATCGTTTTATTTCAATATATTATCCTTGTACTTATTTAATGAATAACAAATATTATGATTGCAAATATTTTTAGGTGAAAACTGCAGAGAAACTTGGCAAAAAACATATACCAAAATTGTGGTACTACAAAGATATGATGTTTCTAGAAGATTTTGATACACCGAAAGAATCTAATTCAGTAGGTCTGGATGCTATGTCTTGTGAAGAAAATTCGGAGGTAAGAATTTGCACATAAATATTTATACCTACTTTAATGTATATTTTAGTAAATATGTACCTCCAACATCTGATGGCATAAAATCAACTAAAGTATAACCATATAATAATCGGTCCATCAAATTTGGGAACTACCTATGTGGCAACAGACAAACAAAGGCTTATAAACTTTATTGCAATTTATTGCATACCTACAGTTACATATTTAAAAGTTACATTTTTTATTTTTTTAATCAGCATCCTTGAAATTGTACAACAAAATAAACTTATAGCAAAGAGCCAGTGTATAATATAAATCTATGATGTTTATAATTTAAATTAGTTTGTATTTGTTGATTTTGTCTTATTACATCACGGTTTATTATCACTGATGTTATTGTATATTTTGTGTATTTTCGTCACCAACAATATGAGCATTTTTACCCAATTTTATTTACTTTGTATAAACTCCAGAATATGCGTCAACTGTTTTCAACGTATTTTATCAATTATTATTATTGGAGTACCTATAATATATTTAAAATGTGTATCTCACCTAAAAAATAATTAGTTAATTTGCCAACTCGATGATGTGCTGGCATTCACCATAAAATATTTACTTTTTTTATATTTTCCAGAACAGTGATGACGATAATTATTCAGTAAAGACGCCATCAGAAAGGTCATTCGATGTAATATCGCCATCATCATCTCTAAGTACAACAACAGCAGACAATAAAGGAACCAAAGATGAAACAAACATTTCAATGATAAAGATAGAAAAAATAAATGAATTGTCTTCAATACCAACACACAAACAAACTTACACTGCGTATGGCGAGCATATCGCTGAGAAGCTGAGAAGTATGCCACCATTACTGGCAACTTATTGCCAGAAAATTATGAACGATGCCATTTTTCTAGCAGAAACTGATAATTTGGATATAACATCGCATATAGTTACGGACCCAATCAACCATCCATGATGTCACACTAATCTACTAGTGGATCTGTGAGCTGAAGACAAAAAATATATGTTTCAGCAATTTCCAAAAATACGCGGGATATTGTTGGAAATGGCTGAAACATATTTTTTTTACGTTTTCAACCCCTGTATGTCCGCCATTTAAAAAAAATCCAATAACTCTATATATTTATTGAACCTGCTCACAAAACTTCATGAGAATCAGTTGAGGAGTGCGACCTGGACAGGATATCCACCGGACATCTAGGACATACGAAAGCATTTTTGCCCAAGTTGAACGGAAACGCTCCGCTCGAACCTGCTTACAAATTTAAAGATAAACGCAAGCAAAGCTTAAAAAAAACCGACTTCAACCCTTATATTTTGGTTTTGGCTGGATCGATGTTGATAAAATTTATATGGGACCACCTCTGAAGTATTATCTACCAAACAAAAAAAAACATAAGAATCGATTTATAAAATTAGCGGAGACATCGCGTAACATACATACAATAATAAAACGCAAGCAAAGCCTAAAAAACCCACTTTACCGCCTTATCTTCGGAACTTAGTTCAGATTGGATGTACTAAACACGCATTATTGAAGATATTTCAAGAACTACTGATCAGATCTTGATCAAATTTAAATGGGACCAATTGTAAAGCAACATCTTCCAAACAAAAAAAAATTTAATCGGTTCACGTGGAAAGAACTCATGAACACACACATAAAAAAAAAGAAAAAACAGTCGACTCGAGTCTTCTCCTTTTTTGTGAAGTCGGTAGAAAAAAACATACAGTCGAATTGAGAGCCCCCATTTTTGAAGTCGGTTGAAAATCGGTTGAGAATGCGACCTGTAGAGCAGAACAGCCGGACATACGATCAAGCTGAAGCATTTCTTCCCAAGCTCAAAGGGAGACGCTGCGCTCGCATTGCTCGCACGATCAATTATCCCAAAGGCTTGAAAAACGCTGGTGAGGCCGCAAGGCACAGCTCTTGTTGCCAATGTAGGTACCCACAATTTTTTTTTTACTTTCTAAGCCTACTTAAGACTTAGGCCACTGCTAATTAGGTTATTGCCTTGATTTTTGTGATCCACCAAATTATTATTTACCACAAAAGCTATCGTTTATTCATTATTATACTGTAAAAATATACTGTCAGAAGAAAATGCTCCCCACCAGGTTTTGGACATATTATTATCATACGATGTCCTTTTTCTGGGAGCTTCGTTTTAAGGCCGCGACGCGTGCGAGATCTGATACTGCATTACTAATTCGTCAAACTTTTGATTGTTGTACATTTAATTACTAGGGACAGGATTTTTTTAAATTTATATTAAAAACGTTAACATATTTTTTGTTGTATGAATTTATTAACATATCCCCTATCCAAATAATTAAACGCAAGCAAAGCTTAAAAAAAACGACTTCACCGCTTTGATCAGATTAGATGTACTAAACACGCATTATTGAAGATATTTCAAGAACTACTGATCAGATCTTGATCAAATTTAAATGGGACCAATTGGAAAGCAACATCGTTCAAACAAAAAACAAATTTTCAAAATCGGTTCACGTGGAACGTAGTTATGAGGTAACACTCATAAAAAACAAATACAGTCAACTTGAGTACCTCCTCCTTTTTTGTGAAGTCGGTAGATAACTCCTGGTTTCCTTATTTTATACAATACAGGAAATATGTGTATCTAGGAAAATGCGTTTATTCTAGTCTTTGCGGTTCGGCACTTGCGTCGAACGCTTATTATTACATTACATTGGAGAGTTTCAAACTATTTTTTATTTTTTTTTTATTTTTTTTTTCAAATAAAATCAGTTTATTGACATCTTATAACATATAACTTACAGATACCTAATATTACATTCTACATTCATTTCATTATATTTTTTATTACAATTATATCTATATATTATATTAATTTAAATTCATTATTTCAAGGTCTTTCTTCAAATGTTCCACTATTTTGATGAATTTGCTTCCGTATGGTTACACTCCAAATGGAAGTTTCATCTATAGCTCGACCTTTTACTAGGTATCTATTTTTTCATCAAGTATGAAGAATGGAATATTTACCATGACGAATTAGGATATATAAATAAGCAATTAGGTACATATATTAAATACTACATTTCTTTTTATTTTTATTAATTTATTATCAACATAAAAGTTTAACAAAATATTCAAAGTTCTTAGTGTGATTATCAAATCGATCACATCCTCAGTTAACTTCCATCAGATGAGATTTAGAGATGTGAGATAAAAGAAAAAACAGATCATAGAAATCTCTGTGAAAGAAAATATTATCACACTAATATTAATATATGCGAAAATGTGTGTGTAAATATGTTTGTTTTCTCTTCACGCGCTGTAAGTTAAACGGATTCGGGTGAAATTTGGAATGTTACCTAAATAACTTATGGTACCCAGGATTAACAGATATTCTAAATTTTAAGTTATTAAACGCAGGTGAAGCCCTAGGGCATAGGTAAGTATAAGATTGTAAGTATGGTTTTGTTTTATTTATAACTATTTGGGCCATGCAGTTTTATAAATGCTGCTCAAAAATAACACATGAACCAATGTCTTCGCCTTAATAGAGACAAAAAGAGAAGTGTTAATGGACACATTCTTGGATATTTTGAATCTAACAGAATAAGTTAAATTTAAGTTACTCATTAGCCTCTTTTTTATTATCTTGGAAAAATTGTAACAAAAATAGGAAACATGCTATCGTGATCAATAATAGTAAAAAAAAAGCTTTCTCCACGTTAATTAAGTTAAAAAGTGGTAAATCTCTTACAAACCTTATCCTGACAATAACAACAAAAAAATCAGTCAAACAGGTGGCCAATTATTTTTATTTATATAGATCAAGATTGGGTTTATTTTGCATACGTGGTTTACTAATCGTTATCCACCGGTATTATCCATTTGGAAACGTTTCAAAGGAGAGGATGACGCATCTACCTATATAGGTACTTAGATCAAAGATTCCGAGCTTCGAGAAGGATTCAGAACTTCGTACTATGAACAGAATGCAAAGAAACCTTACCGTTTCATCAAAGTTTTGCCCGAAGTTCGAGTAGTGGAAAACTTCTGTCTCAAAAACAAGGAGAAAGTTTCGAGCAGTACCTACATCATCTTAATTATTTCAGAAAAGTGCGTTCAGAAGAAAGTCGTAGAACTAAACGAGGTTAGAACAAGAATCAGGGTCAGCTTTCTGATATTTACAAGCTTTTATTTAGTTCCACCTGTCCCTTTGTCTATTTGTCGGTCTGTAATCAAATCTTGCAAGCTAAATTAGACCTATTTCCCGATGTCCCGATGGACTTAAATTTGGCGTAATTATGTATCTTTGGTGACAATATAATGATATGATACCATGGAGCTGGTCTGTTTATGGAGACGGAAGATGGCCATAGGAACTTCTGAACTAAACAAGATAAACCCCTTAAGTTTGGGCTCGTTTGATTCGTCTTGACTTTCGTTTTTTGACTCGTTTTTCTCTGGTTATATAACTTTTAGTCCTTTTTAATTTACAATTACTGATAAAAGCTTTTTTTTTATCATACTTGTTTACTATTAACTGTACCTATAAACACTAAGGTACGACTGAAAATCAGTGGTTTTCTCACCTTATCATATGCCAAGTCTTGCCATATTCATGACACTCACAACATCGCACTTTTAATAGTTAAGTATAAGTTACTATTTACGTATACCTACTTTCGTTGTTGTATTAAGAAAACAAACGCGTTTGATTTCGTCTCACTTTGTTCTAACTTTGCTTTCATCTTTCGAGTCTGTAGCTCACCTCCTCTTATATAATTACATACGTACCTATTCTTTACAATCTATAACAGTTGTTTAAACTATATACACTCTTTCGCTACGAACGATATCGAATAGAACAAGAAGAAAAAGATAGAAGCAGAAAAACAGAGAAGATAAAAAATCATAAAATCTATTTGAAATAATTAAACGCAAGCAAAGCTTAAAAAATTCGACTTCGGAACCTTGATCAGATTAAATGTAAAACTACTGGTCAGCTCTTGATCAAATTTAAATGGGACCAATGGGTAACAGAACCAAACAAAAAAAAAACTAAATCGGCACACGTGGGAAAAAGTTAAGACACATGAAAAAAATACATTCGAATTGAGTACATCTTCCTTTTTTGTGAAGTTGGTAGAAAACATAAAACAGTATAATTTGCAACATCCATACCACGAAAGTAGTTGATCTCAATGGTTGGAATTATAACCCTAGTTTCCAGTATTTTACAAATTACCCTGTAGGTATATAGAGAGAGTAGAATTTGGATTTAGACTCCACAATCATATAAAAACTTAGGTATACCTACATTTATACCTCACAAGGCTAGATATTCCTGCAAGTCCTGAAAGCACTAACCCCTTTAGGAACATAGGAACAGATGAAGAAAACAGGGGTGTGGGGTATTAGGGAGAAAGGGAGTTCAATATCTGCGCGCTTGCGTAATAATGCAAGAGATTCCACCTTCCCTTTCATTATCATATTTTAGACTCTATTTTGAAGTCTCCAAGATACATTTCAGTTTAAAAGATTCTTAAGCAAGGAACTTGGAGCCATATTTAGACGAGATAAAGTTTAAATTAGGTATTTTATAATATAGGAAACAAGAGAAGACCTGAACTGTAGGCAACAAATAAAAATTAAAGTATGTACTATTATCAAATCTAGGAATTCTTTATCAAGATCTAGATTTAAAAACTAAATGACAGAAGGATCTAATGAAATGCCGCAGCTTCACTTTCCATCTCGTCAGATGAAGTGGCCATATGACATACATCTTGATAGTTGTTTTTCTATGGTCAGTTAGCGTCTGACCACTAACTAACCTGACTACAAGAGGGACCACAATAGGGAATATGGATATTTTTTATGCTTTAACTTTTTTTGTGGACTTCCATAGGCTGATGATGAATGATCGACTTCCTTTATCAACATTCGATCAAGACCTTCTGTGTTTGATCTAGAAAAACACTTGTAGATATTCTTAGGTAGGTGTATAGACGCGACATGTATTATAGCTGGTACACACTGGACGCATTTGGTTCGAACGGATGGCGTGTGGAGTCGGCGCCCGCGACCCGCACGCCATCCGTACGAACCAAATGATGATCTTTCGTAGATTTTTTCAATATCATAGCCCCTTTACTCTCAGAGCCCCATACTGACTTCGATAACTTGTGGTCGTGTGTACCAAGAACATTCACATCACACACACAATCTTATGATTGTGTGTCCAGTACTAGAAACACACATTTTCCTTATGGAGAAAATTGTGTTCCCGCCGGGAATCGAACACGATCCCCTGCTAAGGCGATCGCGCACCCAAATAAGCCACGTGCAGTTCAATTGACTGACAGAGGAGGTGTGTGTGATAATAAAGAACTATCTACAAGCGGTCTTTTATATACCCACGTATTCAACGTTATTGAATTACCACGGACCGAATAAGATGCAGTATGCATCGATCGCTGCATGACCTATTTGCAGGTCATTCCAACCGAAACCGGCCCTACAGGCAAGTCACTACTCCCCCCGCCGGTAGAAAGGGGGAACTCATTCATGTACTACAAACTAAGAGGTGTGGGGTATTCTCGGCGGCCCCCATTTTAACTACGCAGTTACAGTACCTATTCTCGTGTACCTAACTAAAAAATGTTTTCTCTCACAATTTGTTAACTTCAGCAGGCAAAAGCTAGCTCCACAAATTCGTGTACCTACCTACACCTACTTACTACTTTATCGTACCTAAATACCTGACCTATACTTGTTTAATGTTTGTCTATCACAGGGAATAGGCAAGCATTTGAACGCTTTCTCAAAATAATGATCGAGGTGACAAACATGATAATATGACTGGCGTCTGGCCCTCAAGGATAGCTACCGAAAAAAAGCAAAATATTTTATGGAGAGTAGTGAATCACGTATATTTGCTAGTGGAGGAGAACTGACGACATCGCGTATTTTTCGGAAAGGTTAATTTTCAACAACTTTCAACATTTCCAAAAACTAAATGGTCAAAAAAAATCTATATACTTAGTTAATGGTTCAACCTGCTCACTAAATTTCTCAAGAATCGGGTGAGAAAGGTGATCTGTGAGGAGAACAGCCGGACATCTACTGGACATCTGCAGGACATCCACCGGACACACTAAAGCATTATTGTTCAAGATGAAACGGAGGTGCTCCGCTCGCGCTATTCGCTCGGTCAACAAAGATAACTGCCGCAACATCATTCTTATAGATTTTAGCGAGATTTTTATCTGAATAGAGAGTAGTGAACTATGACTGTTTTTCGGTACAGAATACAAAGTTAAGGTAGGTTACAGGTAACAGAGTAGGTAAGTACAGTAGCCAGGGCATCAGAATATTGCTACGGTATCCCCTGCCTGTCGTAAGAGGCGACTAAAAGGTGTCCTTCGGGCACGTGGGGTTTGGAGTTGGGACTCAAACCACCATTCAAACGTGCCCGAGGTGGACAGCAGTGGGGTGTGGTCTCCTACAGTTGTGGCGGCGTGGGGTTGTTGAAGATGGCCCAAGCCTTCAACAGCATTCTCGCGGTTGTCTCGAAACGGAGGCACAAATGTCAGTGTCTCGGGGAAGAGCTAAAAACAAAGTGGATAGAAGGGTTCCAGTGGCGTTCAGCGAGATCCTGGAGCCCTTCAATATCCACAGTGGCTGGCCACCGAGAGGTTTTAGTTAGTGAAAATCTCACATAACCCGCTTGCACCCCAAAAGTAGCCGGGTATCTTTAAAAGATTTAGCCCCCGTAAACAAAAAAAAAGGTACAGAGTAGTTACCAAAGCCAGGCGAGCACGAGAAAATATCTTTCCTCAATGTCGTCTGACCGAGTCAGAGGTCATATCGTATTAATAATATTAAATTAGGTACAACTCACCCACATTTGCAGACTTTCCATAAGTGTAGTGCATAATTTATTATTCCTTGCACAAGAATTCACAAGAATTTTCAACAAAACATTGAAGTGTCACCTCGATGTCTGTCACTATGACGTTATTGTTTTCGTGAAATGTGCAATAAGTCATGGAGGTAATGGGTACTTTTTTATTTTAATGTACCACGATAGCCATGAGTAACGCGGGCGAAAACACGGGGCACAGCTAGTCAGTATTCAGTATTTTATTGTTTGCACTAAATTCGTATTAAATCAAGATACAATTGCTCTAGAACATTCAATACAAAAATAGAGCCTGTTAGGGTATGGCAAAGATAACAAAGTCTTCTACAATACAAACAAAACGGCTAAGATTGTGTATAGACTGCTTTATGTGGTATTCGGTGTTCTATCGTTTTGGAGGCAGGAATTATACACGAGTCCACCGCGCCCTTTTTACCATATAACAACAAGATAAACGTCATTTATTTATGGTTGATATACCTCCAGTTCGCTCGAAGTGTTTCGCTTCTACATGCATCATCCGTACAGAGATGAGGAATTAATTACCTGCGTTTTTGTGTTCCGAAGGGTCCACGTTTTGCTTCCACATTTATTATACGTACTGCTAAGGAATGGAATTATTTGCTCGAGTCTGTTTCCCGATAAGTACAATCTAGGTGTCTTTAAATCTCGAGTGAACGAAGTCTAGGCAAGCATGCTCCATCTTCGACCACATCGTCACTTTCCATGAGGTGAGATAGTGGTCAAATGCTTGCCTAGAGAATAAAAAAAAAAAAAGTTACCTATAATCTTCAAATCAAGAGTGAATAGGTATCTTATAGTCAAGCATGTCACATCTTCGGCCACATCACCACTTTCCATAAGGTGATACATGGTTAAATGCTTGTCTAAAATAATATAGAAAAGAAAAGTGCCATAAATAAGTACTACATACTTGTGAGTATTAGTGAGTACCTACATAATTATGATATTAAAATTGATGACATGCCTCTGGATATTTCTTATACCGCTTATACACATAGCTTACCAGTTATTGGCGGAAAATTGATAAAAACTGTTGTATAAAATAATTACCTACTGTTTGGCGTAATGCAAGTGACCAAAGTACACGGAATTAGTATATATTATGTACTTGTGGAATAACCATGTACGTAGTAGATATATCTTATATCTTTAAACGAGCAATTATTATATATATATATAATCAGGATCTCGGAAACGGCTCCAACGATTTTCATGAAAGTTACAGATTAGGTTAATGGTTTTTCGGCCCAAGGAATCGATTTATCAACGTTCCAGGTCCGAGAAATGCTCGGTTCCCAAACTGCATTTGAAAAACCGGGCTTAAGAAACTATCAGCGCCATCTATTACGCCATGACCGATGTAAAAAACTGTTTCTACTCGACACTAGATGGAGCTTTCTGAGGCTACAAATTCAAACACATTCTACCAAAAACAAAAAACCGAGCAAAGCTCGGTCATCCGGATATTATACTACTTAAATACAAACGGATAAGATACTCGCCTAAGGCGATCTTGTTAACTCTATGGTTTCTGATTGTATAAAAAAGATTCGTGACATGCGGATTTCGACTGAACATCATTTGATATGAAATCACTCATATGCCCTTTGGGTGCGGGTTCGATTCGGCGGGAACACAAGTTTTGTCCCCAAAGGAAATTTGTGTTTCTGGTACGGGTTGTGATTGTGTATGATGTGAATGTTTCCGCCTCATAAGTCATCGAACTTGCTGAAGGGCTGTGACTTGTGACTGTGAAAGCGTTAATATCAGACCCAGAACCAAAAACACTAATTTCCCTTGGGGAGAAAACATTGTGTTCTCGCCAGGAATCGAACCCGATGCCTAGAAGGCGGACGCTCACCGCTTAACAAACATTATGTAACGGCATGAAGTTAATACTCAAGTCAACGCAGATTATGACAATTCAAACAGAATCAGAAATTCAAACATACTTTGTGAGTTGTGTGTGGTCACACACAACTCACAAAGCATGTTATGTTTGTCTCTGCAATAAAATCTATATACATAAAAATCGATTTCCAAGCATAAATCTCACAAAAACTCAAAAATATCTTACTGATTCGCCAGATTCTCTTTTTTTTGTTCGCAACTGTTATCCCAAGGTTTGTATGAAAGAAAATGGTCCTGGCCCAAAAAAGACAAAATAATTAAACGCAAGGAAAGCTTAAAAAAACCGTCTTCACCGCTTATATTTTAATTTTGGCTTGACCAATTTCGATAAAATTGAATTATAATCTAAAAACAAAAAAAGGACCAAAATCGATTCATAATTGGCGTAGATACCTACGCGGTATCTCCGCCAATTATGAATTACATACTAAAAAAAACATAGTCGAATTGAGAACTCCTTTTTTAAAGTCGGTTGCAAAAGTAACCTTTTTCCCTGCGGGTAACACCGCAGCTAGCAGCCGCAGCGCATAGCTAGTGACAAAAAAACAAACGCTACAAGCACAAAACTCTTTAATATTAAACAATACTAACATATTTCCAATACCACTATCCAATACAAATATAGATTTATTTACTCTAACTTACTAATAATTACAACTATTTTAATATTTAATTAAAGGCAAGTTATACAACTAATTGTTCTTATAGTTCATCAATAATGTATGTACAACGTAATAATAAGGTTATATAAGATGGGCCGTCGACCGATCATTGGACTACATTACTTAAGTAACAACATCAGTTAATAAACATAACAAACGCTTTCACACTCAAAGCCCCACACTAAGTTCGAGTTGTGTCGTGGGTGCCGAAAAGATTAACATCACACACACAATCACAACCAGAATCAGAAACACAAGGAAAACCTTGAGGAGAAAACTTGTGTTCCCGCCGGGAATCGAACCCGATAACCCCTGCTTAGAAGGCGAACGCTCACCCAACTTAGCCAACGGGCAGTTCTCTTGTATGGTTTAGTCGTATGGATTATCGTGGAAAAAAGTAAATAGACTCAGCAAGTAGAGTACGAACCGTTTTAAATATCTATGTTGGAAAATAACAAACGTCAAAGTCACCCTTTAGACTTATTTGTCCCGGGGTCTATCTCAAAATTGGCTTCATATTGAAAGCTGAAACTTGCATATAATATCCGTTACATTCTTATATTAAACAAATACTAAATATTCTAAATAAACAGTAATTCAGACCCAGAGCTTCCAACACTTCAGTAATAACCTCCATAGTCCTTTCTTGAGTCGTGTGTTGTTATTATTACTCAGATGTTGAATGCTCTCATTCAAAATGACTACATTTATTTAATACTTCTTGACGACCGACTATATTAATGACAACGATGCATGGAGGCAAACTGCACCAGCGCTTTCTAGCTACATAATATAGTTATCCCTAGGTTAATATAATTATGTATTATTATTAAGGAACGATTAAAAAAAAATGAATGAAAAAAAATGCACCGCCGAGTTTCTTGCAAGGTTGTTCTCGAGATGGTTGTAATTTTGCGAATCTGGCAGTAGAATCATTAACTTTCATGAGTGCCTCTTTGGGGCCCATGTGAATAAACGATTTTGATTTGATTGATTTGAAATACCGTCATAGGGGTCGTGGGTCACAGGTTATGGAGTGATGACAAGTTTCGAAAGCTGAATGACATGCAACGAAGTTATCACAACTTTAAAATGTATTTATTTAATAGTAACCAATAAAATGTGCATTCCAATCAAGTCCTGATTTGATCATAGGATTTATTTTTCGTACCATAAATCGTTTAACTAGAGCGCTGGTGCAGTAGTTGGATCTTATCTTTGGACATTTATTTAGCCTATTTTACTTAATGTCCTTCAAATATTGCTTTAACCACAATTCCAGTTTTAAGCTTGGTCTACGACCTTGCCTATAATTTGTAAGACTCATAATTATAATTAATAAGGCGATGCATTGATGTTTAAAAAACCAACTATACCGTATATCTTCAGAACACTTGATCAAATTAAATGAAATACGCATTTTTGAGTTTTACTAAAAAAATTGATCCCATTAAACTATATCCCATTTAAATTTGATCTGGATCTAACCAGTAGTCAGATCAAGAACAAATTTGAATGGGACCACATTGGAAGCATCAGCTTTCAAATATCATTAAAATCAGTTCACCTATAAAACAAGATCTGAGGTAACACAAGTAAAAAATACAGTCCAATTGAGATCCTACTTTTCAAGTCGTTTAAAATACTAGGAACAATGTGTTTGCCTCTAGGAATTACAACACACTTTTAGACCTTGGACTCGAACACAGCGGGCAGCGGCAGCGTCTAATTACTGTCGCAGAGTAAATAATACACTGTATAGCCCAGTTCCCGCTCTCGCCACCGCTGTCGCCCCGTTGTCCGCTGTTCGTCGGGCCACTGCCTTAGTGAAGACCGATTCCAGCAATCATCACATTCTACGTTTGTGACGTCTATGATCAGCTGTCAGGGCCCATCTTAACGATCTATAATTAACTTGCAAGTCCTTGTGTTTGCACTAACATAAATAAATAGCACTGCACTTCACTGCAATGTATCGCTGCTCCGCGCACGCTCGCAGTATTGTCACTAAAGTCCGAACAGTATCCAAACTATAAAAACCACACATTTTCCAAACTATTGAAACTCCAAACAATCACTGCTTTATTTTCTCCTATCCGCCATTAATTATCCTACTTATCACACTGATGTTATAAAGGCGAAAGGTTGTGAGTGTGTTTGTATATTTGTTAATTCTTCACGCTCAAACGGCTGGACCAATTGATGAACTTTGGAATGGAGGTAGCTGACACCCTGGATTAACATATAGGTTACTTTTTATTTAACAGCTAATAAAACCGCGGAAGGCAGCTGCCTTCCGCTAGGACTATATAGCTATATAGTCCTATAAGTTTGTGTGTAAATGTGTAAGTATGTTTTCTTTTTACGCTGTAACAGATGAACGTATTTGGATGAAATTTTAAATATACATAGCTTATACTTAGGATTAACACATAGGCTATTCAACATTAAAATACATAACTCTTGAAATAAATCATTTTTATTAATTAATTTTTATATTTAATTAATAAATATAACTTATTAACCCCTGACGAAAAGTAGGAAAGGTAGAAAAAGTGTTATAAGTTTGTAGTGTGAATCTGTGTATGGCTGTCTGTAACATCTTTGCTCCTAAATGGCTGGACCTATTATGAATATATTTTTTTTATTGAAAGGTGACTTGATCGAGCGTCATTAGCTTGTTTGGTGAAAATCAGTGCAGCCGTTTTCCAGAGCGTCGGGAGATCAAAATTTTGACTTTCACTTATTGACACATACTTATCACAAAACACACTATTTTCCTTGGGGAGAAAACTTGTATTCCCGCCGGGAATCGTACCCGATACCCCTGCTTAGAAGGCGTACGTGCACCCAACTAAGCCAGCGCGGATACCCTGAACAAACGAAGCCTTGAGGCTCAGCTCGTGTAAGCAACTAGAATATTACAGTATCTTTATTAAACAGATCGAAGAATATAAAGCAGTAATTTGAAACTGGAACCCCAGCACCAAAAAATCTAAATTTGATGAACCTTCACTATAACGAACCTATAAGAGCTAATTAACATTATCTTAGAGGTTTCTAAAGATGTTGGAAATGAAATATGTAACATTCTACAGGCGCACTAAAAGTTTGTACTATTTCTACATTTCGCTAAGGAAGCGTAATAAGTTCTTTAAATATACTGTCGATTGTCTTTGGAGGGAAATTCGATATGTTTTTACATATTTTGTTTGATTGTGCTATGCTGGATAACTTTCGTAACTGAACTTGATCATGTGATTCGCGACATACGGACAAACACTTTCACACACAGACATACAGTGCAAAAAGGCACTTGGATGTCATTTCCAATCTTCTATTCCGTCAAAATTTGACAAAACTCACTTTGCAACCTTCTTGTATTCTCATAAATGCAGATTGTATTTGCTGGATCATGCAACAACCTCTTTGTCTGAGACATCAACTTCTTTGTCTGAGACAACAACTTCTTTGTCTGAGACAACAACTTCTTTGTTTAAGACAACAACTTCTTCCTCTGAGATGTTTCTTGAGACAAAGATGTTGTTGCTTTGTCTGAGACGACAACAACTCTCCCCTGTAAATGTAATGACACTTGATTAAATGATTAGCGACATATGGACAAACTCTTTTACATACAGACATACAGTCATGCAAACTTGAATGAAGTGCCACGATATCCTTATGGCACTTAAGTTGTTATCTCAGACAAAGAGGTTGTTGCATAAGAGTCGCCAGCTAATAAAATCTCCCTTTATGATAATACAAGAAGTTTACAATATTGCAATCAAGTTAGTTTTGACAATTTTGATGAAATAAAAAATTGGGAATGGCATCCAACATCCAAACATGCAAACAATGAGAAGAAAAAAACAAAATCCACATATTTGTCGTGGACTTGAAACCTATCATCATTTGTTATGTCATATTATTAAAAGTCTTAACGCTTTCACACTAAAATCCCCACACTAAGTTCGAAGTTTTGTAGTTCGTATCGTGTAAACACATATTTTCCTTGTGGAGAATATTTGGGCTACCATCGGAACTCGAACCCGATACCTGCTGCTTAGAATGCGGACGTGCACCCAACCACGCTAGCAGGTTCGCAATCTTGTTTTAAAAAACCGCGCGCGGCATTTTTTAAAATCTATTTATAATTGACCTACTTTTGTGAATGACATTCATTAAACCTAGCTTCAATATCAATTTTTTTTTTAATTTTATTAAGAGACAATACGAGTCGTTCGCCTGATGGTAAGCGATAAGCTTGCCCTTTATAGTTCAGTGCCACCTAGAGTTTTGAACTTATATAGTTCGAACTCCTGCGCAGCAAAGGACTACCAAAAATATGCTAAGAGAATATGTGCAAAAATTATTAATTTCCCACCAAAGACAATATCCGTCATGAAAATTAAAACTGTCGTGAGTATTACACATAATTTATGTTGTATACGGCTTGAAACACGTCGAAAATTTTGACTTTATAGTCAAATGTGTACAACAAATTTGTCCGAAACTAGTCGACTACAAAGTAAGTCAAAATTTTCAACGTGTTTCAAGCCGTATCCAACATAAATTACAATATCCGTCATCTAAGACTGATATTCAGAAACCGTTTTTGGGTTAAGCTTATTACTGCGCAATATCAAAACCTTAGAAATTTTGACGTTAGGAAGTATAAGAACTGAGTCTTAAATTATTCTGGACATTAAATATGTATATACATATTCACATGAAAGTAGACATTTTCTACTTCGATGTGTTCAACTTAAAGCACGCATTTACTAATATACAATAGATCTAATGTTAAGATAATGTTAATTAAACAATCAGCCCTAACGATGCGTCCCAATATTCTATTAAAGAAATAAGGATTGGTACGAGACCAACTTTGTTAATCAATTAATTATTTAATCTATTTTCATTTTAAATGGTATAGTTCTCACAATAAACTAGTTTTTATGATTTATCGCTTTGCAGAAGTAATGAGACGTGACTATATGTTTATCTCATTCTAATGTAAGGCGAGTAAATAGCTTATCCGATTTATTACCACTCATGCTTATATAAATGTCCGTCTAAAGAGATAGTAATCATAAATGAGGACGACATCAAAATAAACTTTTTCACGGTTAATAAATATTACGCGTTAATTATCGCATATTATTTGAAAGTAATACATCATCTGCATTTAAAGTCATTTTACAAATCGCAAAAAAGTCCTTAATAACAAAGTGGCTCGATCCAAACCCTAGTTTTCTTGATCGCGGCAGACTGTAACGTTCACGTGTAATGTAACATGTTGCATTCGCATCTAAATCAAATGTAAAACATAAACTGGAAATTATTGGGATATCAATAAAATAAAGATTAATAGTAAATGAAATAATAAGCTCTTGAATCGACCGACGAGCGAAAAGACTCATCGGCGATGGTAAATTAGTGGAGCCCAAATTAACCTCTCAGTCACCAACGTAAGATCGCCCACGATTTTCGGTATTTTATCGTATACATTTTGGAAAGTGTGTGCAGGAATTATACGAGGTAATTCGCCATGTAACAACAAGACAAACTGTCAAACGTCATTATGGTAGACATGCCTCCAGTTCACTCGAAGCGATACGCTTCTAAGTTTACTATCTTTACAGCTAGTCCATTGAAATGTTACAATTTAAGGACCGAATATTGCATTTATTAGAGGACGCAATTTTATTTTTGGGACATGTTTGTGGAGTCAATAGAAGCTTAACCTCAAGTTTGTGGGGTCGCCACCCTTGTCCCCCGGCCGCCATCTTGGAAAAAGGGGTGAAAACGCTTTTTTCGCGATATCTCGGAAACTATGCGTCTTACAAAAAAATTGTTACGACATAATTTTTTTGTAGCAAATTGTTATGTCTACAAATATGTTTAAATAACTTTTGCCCTAAATTAAAAATTACAGAAGTTATAAGCAAAAAAGGGAGATTTTTTTTTATTTAATTTTCTTTTTTGCTCTATAACTTTTTTTTAATACATTTTACAAAAATATTACCCCAAACCAATCTTGTAGATGTTCTTTTGAGGATTTTTTTTCCGTATATATTTTTTTTATTTCATTCATTTAAAACGCTGTTACAGCGCTCCAAAGATGACCGGGTTCGTCAATGCTCATGAGAATCCGGTCAAAATGAAATGTTTAACTTATTTTTGTTTTTTTTTATTATAAATATATTCATACAAAATTTTTGTTAAATTCTTACAACTTTACTTATTTATTCCACGGACATCATCCTTATAAGGTAATCCTCGACATCACAATATTTTTAATCAGTTATTAGCTAGCTACTCTAATCGACTTTTCTTCGATGGTCCAGGCTGTGGTTCAGAATCTAAATCAACGTCAAATGTGAAAGTTTAACAAATTTTTTGTAAGACGCATAGTTTCCGAGATATCGCGAAAAAAGCGTTTTCACCCCTTTTTCCAAGATGGCGGCCGGGGGACAAGGGTGGCGACCCCACAAACTTGAGATTAAGCTTCTATTGACCCCCCAAACATGTCCCAAAAATAAAATTGCGTCCTCTAAAAAATACAAAGCTCATGTAACATTTCAATGGACTAAGCGAAGGAGTGGAACTCAATGCCCGCGCCTTCGTTTCTTGAACGATATATCTGGGAGTTTTCAAATCTATTGTGAATAGGAATAATAATGCATGCTACATCCTCGGCCGCATTATCACTTTCCACCAGGTGAGATAGTGGTATAATGCTTGCCCGTAAGGCATAAATGGATGAGTTCCACTCCTTCGGTATACGGACGATGAATGTAGACGCGAATGAGAGCGAACCATAAATGTTTAACGTTAAAATATAAGCGAGCTTCATTACCCTTTTCAGTTGCTTTCGATCTGTTGAAATCGTGAAAACAACAAAATGTTACTGTAGCACGTTACACGTAACATTACGAACAAAAATTGTAACAATAAAAAAAACTGTAACTATAACATGTTACATGCAATATTTGGTAAGGCAATGCCTGGACTTTTTACATAAGACGTTTTTCTTGTGACCCGCATTGTTCTTTTTTTCTGATATTTGTGAACTTAATGCGGAAGGATTTATTTTGCTCATTTTTGTTTTGTTTCTTTTTCCTTTTGTACAGCCGGCAGATGAAGTATGAGTATTATTATTACTATCCAAATACATTTATTAATTGATTGAATATTTATACATTTGCAACTTTTTTTATATATATATATATATATATTTTTTATATTATCTAGGCATATTATATATTGTTATTATTATATATTAATTAACTATACCCAACCGAAATACCTACTATTAGTGATTATAATGTCGAGTAGCGGAAGTGAAGATTTTTGTTCAGCAAACTCTGATGATTCTATTTCTACCTCTGACAGCTTTGTCAGCTTGCCTACATTGTCCGATACCTTATCTGAACTTTTTTCTGATGTCTCTTTAAAACAAAATTTCAATGTAGTTCATATTAATGCACAAAGCATACCGGCCCATTTCCATGATATGCAGGCATCTTTCAATGACAAAAACACCCACGCTCTGTTGGTTTCTGAATCTTGGCTTAAACCTTGCCTTCCTTCTACCTTATATTCTCTTCCTGGTTATAATCTCATACGCAATGATCGCACTGGTAGTGGTGGTGGTGGTGTAGCCATCTATCTACGTTCTCATATCCCTTTTTCAATTATTAGCATGTCTGCACAACCACCGCCTACCAATGCGTGTGAACACTTGCTTGTTGAAATACAACTATCTCACACTAAAATGCTTCTTGGAGTATTCTACTGTCCTTCATTACGTATCAACTATTTTTCCTCCTTTGAAAATATTATTGAACAATTTTCTCCTTCTTACCGTCACACTATTTTTATGGGAGACTTTAACACATGCCTGATTAAAAACGACTCTCGATCCTCGATATTAACATCTACTGTCAATGCCAGTAACATGCACATACTCCCTCTCAATGCTACTCATAACTTTCCTAACTCTGCTCCTTCACTTCTTGATCTTATAATTGTATCTTCCTTGCAACATGTTGCTAAGCATGGGCAATGTAATGCCGACGCATTTTCCTATCATGATCTTATCTATTTATCTTACAAAATTCGTCCTCCAAAACCCAAACCTAAGATTCTTCTGCAGCGTAACTTTGGTTCCATGGACATTGAAAAGCTCCGTAATGATGCTAATGAGTTCGAATGGAGCCCAGTGCTCGATGCTACGTGTATTGATGATAAAGTAGAATTATTTAACTGTTTCCTAACACAGCTATACGATAAGCATGCTCCAATTAGATCTATTAAAATGAAGCACCTCCCGGCTCCGTGGATCACAACAGAGATCAAAGCAATGATGCACAAAAAAGTTATTGCTAAAGCTAAACTGAAACATCGCGCCACTGATGATAATAAGCAAAAATACGCTGCTACGAGGAATCGCTGTAACCGGGTGTGTAGGGATGCATTACGCCGCCACATCCATAAATCCGTTAACAATGATGATCCTGCTAAAGTTTGGCAATTTCTAAAATCGTTAGGTGTTGGCAAGATTCGTCAGGATTCAGCTCAAAACAACTTAGATATTAATTCCCTTAACCAACACTTTTCTTCATCATCTATCATAGATCCCAGCGACAAAATGAATACTTTATCATGTCTTTCAAACACCCCAACACCTGATTATTCTTCTTTCATTTTTAGTCAATTCACCGCAAGTGATGTTAAGAAGAGCATTCTCTCAATCCAGTCAAATGCAATGGGTGGTGACAATATTAGCCGCAAGATGATTTTATTCATTGTAGACGAAATCCTTCCAGTCATTTGCCACCTCCTAAATTATTCCATTTCCAATGGAGCTTTTCCATCCATTTGGAAAGACGCCACAATTATCCCCCTACCTAAAAAGCCTAATCCCGTTTCTTTTTCCGAGTACCGTCCTATATCTATACTTCCATTCCTGTCCAAAGTCTTAGAGCGTTTAGTCCATAATCAACTGAATTCTTTCCTTCCTCATCACAACCTTTTGAATCCTATGCAATCTGGTTTCCGTCCCGGCCACAGTACTGTTACAACACTTGTTAAAATAACTGATGATATCAGATTAGGCATGGAAACCGGACAGCTGACTATTCTAACTCTATTAGATTTCAGTAATGCGTTCAATACGGTTGATTTTGATATCCTTCTAGCAATGCTCAGTTCTATTAACATATCTCCTTCTGTGGTTGACTGGTTTCACAGCTATCTGTATGGACGCCGGCAGCGGGTCCGAATCGAAGATTCGTTCTCCTCTTGGGCTACTACGGGTGCTGGTGTTCCACAAGGCGGTGTATTGTCTCCTCTTCTTTTTGCTTTATTCATAAATTCCATATCACATTCTTTATCTTCTTCCTACCACCTTTACGCAGACGATCTCCAAATTTATACGCAAGCTCCTATTCATAAGCTATCTGAAGCTGTTGACACTATTAATAGTGATTTGCGTCGTATAGTCGAATGGAGCAAAAAGTTTGGGCTAAAAGTTAACCCAAATAAGACTCAGGTCATTATCATTGGTAGCTCAAGAATGTTTACAAAGGTTGATTATTCCGTAATACCACAAATCGATTTTGAAGGCGTCGTCATTCCTTATAGCTCTAAGGTAAAAAACTTGGGTATTATTTTAGACAATACTTTATCTTGGGGTCCCCAGCTAGCAGCTGTTAGCCGCAAAGTGTTTGCTTCGGGTGCAGCACTAAGAAGGTTGCGTAATTTCATTCCGACTGCTACTAAAGTTATGCTTGCACAATCACTCCTTTTGCCTATCCTCGACTATGCCGATGCCTGTTACCTCGATCTTACGGAGGATCAGCTGAATAAACTTGAGCGTCTCCAAAATTATTGCATAAGGTTTATTTTCGGTCTTCGGAAATATGACCACATTTCTAATTTTCGTTCAAAACTCAAGTGGCTGCCAATTCGCCTTCGCCGGAATACTCATATTCTTTCTCTTCTACACAATATCCTTCACAATCCTTTCTCTCCCCTTTACCTCAAAGAACGTTTTGATTATCTTCATTCCACTCACTCTCTTAGCCTCCGATCTTCAGAAAACCTCAGATTGAAGATGCCTGTCCATAAAACCGGTTTTTATGATGCATCCTTTTCTGTAGAGGCAGTGCGTTTATGGAATGGTCTTCCTGTTACAATCAGGCAAGCTACTTCTTTAGCCGTGTTTCAAAATAAGGTGAAAATGTTTTATCTACAATCACTAACTAAGGACAAATTGGTATCCGATATTAATTATTAAAAGGGTATTGTTTATAATATTTACGTAGGTTTATATAAAATATTGTTTATGTAAGTTTATATGTATGTATGTATTAATGTATATAGATAGGTATCTAAGTAAGTTGTATTTATGTTTATTCGTATGTATTAATGTATATGTATAGATAGGCATCTAAGTAAGTTGTATTTATGTCTATTAGTATGTTTTTACACCACCGACCTCATTATATAAAATTATCCCTCTCTCCATCCAAAGGTTGACTGGAAGAGATCGCTTTTAGCGATAAGTCCGCCCATTGTACTTTAGTTTTTTAAGATTACCCCTGTAACTAACTGTATTTGGTGTACAATAAAGAATTTTCTATTCTATTCTATTCTATTGGTAATATATTATGGAGATGACCGAGGGTCGCTGTAACCCAACAATACAGGCTTTAACTAGACCTAGTGTTAGGGGACAGAGGCTCACGCAGTACTTTATGTCCTAGTTTTAAGTACTATTTAAAAACGATTATGTACCGCCACTATTATTTTAACAATAATAAAAACATTTTGTATTTGTATTCCGCGCAATGTGGTAAGAACAAAAAAACAGTTACTGTAACACGTTACACGTAACATTACACGCGAACGGAGTCGTATCGAACATCGGGACTACCAAACCATCCGCCTTAGTTCTTATTAAGTGCGGTATTCCTCAGATACTGTACGTACTGCGTGCGAGCGATGCGCGAAGCGCGATTTTGCATGTGTTAGTATCTATGTCTGTTCGGATACATGTTGTTGGGGACGTTCGGATTGCCCTGTTGCACTGGGTAGCCCTGGGTAATGCTGCCCGGTTTTGCAGTCTGAAACAGTGAAAGGTTTCATTTTAATCATCATAATACTAATATTATAAATCCGAAAGGTTATGTGTGTGTAAGTAAGGTGGTCCCCTTTCACGCTGCAAAGGCAGAACGGATTTGGATGAAATCTGGTATGTACATAGCTTATACCTAGGATTAACACATAGACTACTTTTTAACTTGATCATCGCGAGCGATGCCGCGGGGCACTTCAAGTATTATAAATGCGAAAGTTTGTGTGTAAGTATGTTTCTTCCCTCTTCAAGCCAACGGGCATGCCCGTTGCTGGGTGCGCGTTTGACTTCTAAGCAGGGGTTATTGGGTGGGAACACGGTGTTTATGTTTGTGGTTGTTTCCAGCACCCACGACACAAGTCTAGAGCTAATAGCATAAGTTGCTATTTTAAACTTCCCGTGCATTTTAAACACTTCGTATACCTACCTAATTAAAAAGCATTTAAATAAGAAAATAATGTTATAGGTTTTCTATAGCTATACGGATTTAAAATTAATAATATATACTAAACTTATATTATAAAATCATAAATATTCCCTATTGTACGATGTGGTAGGTCAGTGCGTATGTAAGTCACGTACCTGTATGTTAGAGTGTTGCGGCGGGTGTATAGAAAGATGGCGCGACACTGGCGGCGCGTACGCAACTCCGCTGCTGACGTGCGGGTGGTGCGCCTCACTTAGTCCAATTAACACCTGCGGGGGCTGGAAAATATTAATACCTATATGTATTAACTCAGAACACGTTCCCTATTCATGACTCCAAATCGGAGTCACAAATTATCGGTAGAGATCTTTCATTCTAAATGTGCACGCCCCTCCACCAAACACGTCTAACTATTGAGTGTCAAATGTATGAAAATGTTTATGGAGGGGCGTGCATATTTAGAATGAAGGATCTCTACGTCCATGCATACCTATGGTACATGTATACAAAAATGTCACAAGTCTCGCAACGCTTTTTTGCCTTTAAATGTTGTGAAATCTAATGTAAACCAAGTCGAATAATTCATTACCTATGGGAGTAGTTATTCAACCACTGTGTCTTATCGCCCCAACTCAGAATTCATTCAATCAATCAATCCAAACATTTTTTGACATAAATTTAGAGTATACAATATTCATTCTGAAGCCTCTGGTTCCCGATGTGGTCCAGACCAGCGCCTTCTCCTATTCATGAAACTATTTAATTATGCCAAGGGTTAGTTTACCATACTCATTTATTGATAACAAAAATAGTTATATGTCGAAATGGTAGGTATCCAAATTATTAATTATAAATAATTTATAATAATAAAAAAGAATTGATCAAAACTCAATAAGAATTAAATGTCGGAATAAATATACAAATAAACAAGATTAGGCAGTATTTTATCAATAAACATTTAATTAAAAAATACTAATAATGTTATTGGTATAAAGACATACACACTACAGATCGGTAGCTTTTCTACGTTAGTACTTAATTGTTAGGATTAGCATACTTCAAGTAGTCATCCACGTGATAGAATGCCTGGTACAACAAGCCGCCTTTTAAGCTTGTTTTTAAATGATGACCTTGAGGGTGCACCTCCGACCTCACTTGGCACACGGTATCCGACCGAGCCGAGTAATCTTGGCGAGGGGACAGCAGTCCGATGTTCCCAACTTGGAAGTTGTACATGCGGTAAGTCTGTGTAAATATAGCTTGCGCGAAGCAGGACTCGTGCTGTGATTGGCCGAGCTAGTTGATGGTCTGTTAGTTTCTCCGATGACTTTTTTTTTTTTTTATTTGTGACAGGCTAGTGTTTGACCACTATCTTACCTGATGGTAAGTGACGATGTGATCGAAGCTGGTAAACACACTAGACCTGGAATACCTGGACTTGGTAGTAAAATGTCCTGTGTGTGTGTGTGTGTGTGTGTGTGTGTGTGTGTGTGTGTGAATGTGTCGTGTGTGTGGTGTGTGAAATTGTGTCATGTGTGTGTATGTGTGTGTATGTGTATGTGTGTGTATGTGTATGTGTGTGTATGCGTGTGTGTGTGTGGTATTTGTGTATTGTGTGTGTGTATGTGTAGTGTGTTTGTGTGTGTGTGGTGTGTGTGCGTGTGTGTGTTTGTGGTACTTGTGTATTGTGTGTGTGTGTATGTGTAGTGAGTGTGTGGTGTGTGTGTATAGTGTGTGTGTGTAGTGTGTGTTTGGGTTTTAAGTGTAATATTCAATTACAAATTCTACACGCACCTGTGGCGGTTCCTTCTTCTGCTCCTGATGCTGCTGCCCATCCCTATTCTTCAATATATCGAGGTAGAGCTGCGACTGCGGCGCCGGGGCGTACATGAGCCCCGCGTGGTGCGGCGTGTGCGGCGTGTGCGGCGTGTGTGCGTGGTGCGCGTACAGGAGCGGCGGCGGACGGTCCGTCACCACGGTGGTTGGCATATTGTAGTACGCGTTCGAGGAAGAACCGCCAACGTTTTGCGCGTATTGCGACGGTTGTTGCTCTGGGTAGGAGATTTGTGTTAGTGAACTGTTTTTTTTTTTATATAATTTTGGCTTCGCAATCTTGTGCATTTGGGCAGTGTCAAGTAATAATATATTTCAAGTGTATTTCATATCAAAAGTCTTAGTCAAAAGTCATAGTCAAGTAAAAGAGTCATGCTCTAGTCGCAGTTAAATCATGCCCTAATAAAGTGGTAGAGACTTTACAAGAACATCTATTGGTGTTTGGCAGCGAAGGCGAAAAACACGTTATTCAACTATGTATGATTTGTTTACACTCACACATGTTCACGAACTATTAATAGTTAATAATCCACCATTATTACACATTACACAACAAGAATCACAAATTATGGAAAATAATACAAAATAGACAACGCCATTTTTTCACTTTCGGTAAAACTCTTACGGTTTCCATACTGTTAAATATGAGTAAACGGAACTGTTTGATTTTCTTTGATTTATTCAACGAAATTGGTCAAGAATGTAAAAAAGCTTTCAAAAATATAATAGTATAGGACTAAGATAGCTGAAACACCTTTTGATGCTTGGAAAGAGATTTTTGTACTTGGATAAGTTTAGTTTATTTTTAAGCTTTCGCTCTCACAGCCCAATACTAAGTTCGATGACTTGTTTCGTAGTTTCTGGAAATATTCACATCACACAATATCACACCCAGAACCAAAAACACAATTCCCCGGGAATCGAACCCGATTCCCGCTGCTTATAAAGCGAACGCGCATCCAACTACGCCAGCGGGCAGTACAAAAGTTCAGTTACGATGTGTTCTACGAATCGATACAATATTCATCCTTATTTACTTGATAATTTTGATTATTTTCTATACATATAAAGATTAAAATAACATCAAGTATAGACAATATCTGTAAAGTGCAACTTTAACATTCAGCAAGCCAGAGAAGAAAAGAGTGATGTTTAATTTCGCAATGCAAATCAGTTATCTAATAGTATAAACTACATGATGTTTACGGATGACACATTTTTGAATGAAAATTGATGGTAAGACAAATTAACCAGAGATTAGTATCTAATGTTATACTGCTTAAAACACGTAAAACTATCGACTTACTTTGTTGTTGACTTATATCGGACAAATCAGTTGTCCTTCTTCAGGATGAATCAGAATCGTAAGTGACTCACGTTACGCGCCGAGGCTCCGCGTATCGCGCGTCTGACTCATCCAGAGAAAGGACAATTTATTCGTCCGTAACGAGTCAACAACAAAGTAAGTCAAATCTTTTACGTGTTTCAAGTCATATATTATATTTTAGCCATTAAATCATTATGTGAAACACACACTATGTTTTTTTGTAAAAAAAAACATAGTAACTATTACAAGCAATCTGTGCTAGGTCCTAGGTGATGTGATAACTATAAGAAACTAGTGTAAAAAAAATCACAGCCATGCGTTTAGTCAGAAAAACACTCCACATATTATGACTATACCCAAATTTGTTTAGCCGAAAGTGCAAAAAATCGGAAGCGCTATTTACTCACCTTTCTGTAGAAAGAGATGATAATATAACACAGAGTTTACATCGCTTTAGCTTCGAGCTTTAGATTCGCTTACCCAAAAGGTAAGCGATAATAGTTAAAATCTCGTTTAGTGTGCGAATTATACATTTTAAAACAAAAATGGTTTCCATTTATCAAAATACTTCAATTATCTAAATAATGAAGAGAAAATTATTTTTTTATCTTTTCAGACCCAGTGTAAGAACTTATATTACAATACAAAAAGCTTTGAAAAATTACTATAGATTTTTTTCATTAATCATGTTTCTAGTTTCCATTTATTTAGTTTATATCCTCAATTGCGACTACACTTAGCGGCTCAAAAAATTTGCATAGCGTCAGATACAATCAATGGTGAGAAAATAGGTTAGCCGATAGAAATAGAAAGCTTAGGCACACCAAGGCAATACACGTCAAATAATCTACTTCCACACTTCATTTTCACACAATTTTACCCCAAAGCATGTACATGTAATGATGATCGCCAGGCGGGATTTTTTTTAACTCTTTCACACTCACAGCCCACACTAAGTATGGTGACTTATGTCACCGGTAGCGGCATCATTCACATAACACACACAATCACAACCAGAACCAGAAACACACATTTTCCCTGTAGAGAAAACTTGTGTTTCCGCCTGGAATCGACCCCGATACCCCCTGCTTAGAAGGCGAACTCTTACCCAACTGAGCCAACGGGAAATTCAAAATACAGAGAAATAATGTTTTTTTTTTGTTATATTTTACCAAATACGAACCAATGAAAATAGAGTAAAGTCGAGTAGAGGACCAAAAGCTTCAGGTATGAGAAAACGAATATATTTTATTTCTTTTTTATCGGTTATTTAAGAAAGTAATTGAAGAGGTTGCTTTTTAAAAAAAAATACACCTTGTATTATTACATCAACGAGTTTTGTTATGAATAAGGTTAAATGTTTGCAAAGGAACGTATTAATAAAAATTAAAAGGAAATTTTTCATTATTATTAAATGTGTAATAGTTTTCTTTTTATAAATATCTATCTTGGTTAATGAAGGAAAGGTACCTATAATATTTTACAATTAGGTAAGATGTATTTTTTGCTTTCATAATTGTTTGTTGCCTAAAATAAACTTTAATCTCTAACCCAAAATATTTTATTCACATGGGTCCCATAGAGGTAATCATGAAAGTTAATGACTCTAATTTCGAGATTACAAAAATAATTCATGTTATCTCAAAGATGTCACGGACTCTTTCTCTTTTGTGGAATAAATACGGTTTCAATATCGGCAGCAGATCCCCATAGTAAGATGCCGTAACTAATCAAACTATTGTTAACGTGTGAAGTATGTACACCCAAAATGTCAAGTTTTAAGAAACTTTCTGGTTCTTTGTACTATTACTTAACCACATTAGTAATCACATAACAGATACCGAATTGTCACTCATTCGTTAACAGAACCTTTGCTTTCTGTGCTTCAAATTATCTCTGCCTACTTTTCTAAGTTATTTAACTTTCATTATTATCTAATATAATATTCATCATAACTGTGTGTTACAGAAACAATTATTTTTGTTTAATAGTAAAGCTAGCCTGTAAAGAAGCAGTAGTTAATGTAAGCATTTTTTATTCATTTTTGAAACATAACCATTATCCACACTCAAAGCCCCACACTAGACTTGTACTGTAGGTACCAGTCCACAAATATGTCTTTCGGCTTCATTCATACTGGCAATAAGGTTCAGAAAAGTTAGTAAATATACAATTTTCTCTACTTTCGTGCCTCAGATGTGAAGGTGAAGAGTTGAAGACAGATGAAAGGTGAAAATAGCGACAGTAACGACACCTAGTGTAATATAAAACTCACTGTTCCACAGCACTGCGCGCATTTGGCGACCCATGCGGCCATCCTCTACCTCTGCAAAATTATATTATAGTTAGCATAGTGGTTACTGCGAGGTACAATCCGCTTCATAATAGTCCGGGAGAAACGTCTTCTGGTTTTAGTGGCAAAGACACATTTTAGATCACGGCGCTTCAACAAAGAGCTAGCATAGTAATAGGAGAAAAGTATTGTACATAGGGAACAGCGTGAGACGTTTTTTTCAGCAGATTACAAATGTTGTACAAAACAGACTGTAAATGAAGCTTGCTTTCCTAGTATAGAATAATAATTTCGGAAATATCTATTGTTTGTCGAGTCCCATTTATTTGAGAGTGATATGCCGTCTGGACATATCTCACGTAGATTTAACCTAGAGGCGGCATTTTTTACAACTATTCTCCTTTTACTATGATAACAAATATGTCTCAACCAAATAGTTACAACATCCACTCAATTGGATGCCCAGGCTGTTGATCAAATAGCGGGATTCAATTATAACCCCTGAATCGCGAGTTAAATTAACAAGGATTAGGTATTACAACAAGTCTGTTGAAAATGGCTGAACAAAACTTGCCAAGTGATTTCACTATGAGTTTACCAGTAACTTAAAAGCTCCTCCTTACTTCGTAACACTAATATTTCACCAAAAACCCTTTTCTTGAACACTTGACTAACAAAGGAACATATCAATCACAACACAAACTATTTGACATATTGTATGTAATATTTGGATAACTATAATTTAAAAAATAAACGTAAATGTTAACAGAACTTGAACAGAGAATGTACAAATTTTAACCTTTACTGTTCAATAGTAAGACATGTTTTATTGTATAAAGACATATTTGAAGTGCATTTTTTATGAAAGGCCTTGGAATTTCTGATCCTCAACCTAAAACTGTAATAATTAAAATGAATAATTAAAATGTTTCCCTGTCATACAAGTTTAACTTCTATCATGTGTCTTCACGACTCACCCTATTTTTTATGTAAATGTAACGCTAGTGATAATGTATTTTAAGATTTGTTTGTACATAATTATACAATAAAAATATTTTATAGTCTATTTCAACAGCAGCAGCCAATTTCTTTCTTTTTTTGGCACAACTGGCACAGCAGACTGAAATGGAGCACCAACAAAAAATAATAAATTCAGATTATTTTACAAATTTGCCTTGAAAGTATCCTTCAACCATTTCTTTGGATATTGACAGTTAATATATTTAGGAACGACTCTTGCGACTCAGTGTGTGGTCAGGACCTGATGATGGGGATTGGACATCCCCGAAACCTAGATCGCAAGAGTTGACCCTAAATCGCGAGTCAAGCCTTTCATTTATAAATTACAACAGAATAGCTGTCCAATTGAGTGCCTGATATAACCATTGTATGTCATAATCAAATCGCTATAAGCATTTGCATTGATATTAACTTACTGTGGTCTGAGTAGACGTGTTGTGGTTTCATTGGCTGGTGCAGTCTGTATAGCGCATAGTTGGGAGAAGGACTGCGAGGACGCTTTACGCCTGGCTGCATGGGCCCACGGACTATGGTTTGCTGTGGAGATCAATATAAAGGGCTATTAAGTGTTGCTGACTTAAACTACTTTTGGAGTGTAAAAAACTTTGCTTTATAACTCTGACTTTAAAATACATAAAATATAATGGGAAATAACCATGTTATGACAGACTATCAGATGACAACATTCTGATGACAGCTGGAAGAAATTGGAGACAGAGGGTATTGAATTGCTCTAACTGGAATGGTCTGGTAGAGCCCTATGTCGATAGTACAATTTCCTGGATGTGTGTTCCTACCTGGAATCGAACTCAGGACCAGAGATATGCCCACTGGGCCAACTGAATTGTCGCAAATAAAGTTTTTCAAAATGTTTTCTATTCATTTTTGGCAACTACCCATACTATAAATCAAGATTCTGATCACATCATCACATACCATCAGGTGAAAAAGTGCAAATGCCAGATTATCAGAAAAAAAAATTGCCTCGGCTCATGAAATAAAATGTATATTTTTGTTTTTTATGCAAGATAGGCAAACTTTTGACCACTATCTCACTTGGTGGTAAGCGATGGCAATGTTTACATCAACTATGTTTTTAAGTAATAAACACCACATATTATTATTGATTAATCTCATGTTTCAATCGGGTAACAGATCATTACAGACTGATCTTACCTTGTTCATAATATGTGTCGTGAGAGGCGGTGGTCTGCCCTGCGAAGGTGGTGGCTCCGAAGAACTAGGCATAGAAAACATGGGCATATTGCCCATGCCCTGAATGTTGCCTATTGGCATCTTCATCGACTGCATCTCACTGGAAAGGTCATTGTTTTATAATGCAAAGTAAATGAATATGTTCGAAATTAAAAAGTTCTGCATGGAGCAACAAACACTTTATTCAGACTCACAGCCCCACACTAATATCGACGACTCCTGGGTGCAGCAAATATTCACATCACACAAACTATCACATCAAAAACCAGAAACACAAATTTCCCTTGGGGAGAAAACTTATGTTTCCACCGAGAATATAACACAATACCAGCTGCACAAAAGGCCAATGGGCAGTTTTAATTGTACAATTAAATAAATAAGGAGATATCCCACACTCACTTAGTTTCCTTTTGCTGCTGTCGTTTCCTAGTCTCATCCTCATTTAAGACTTTCTTCAATTGCATAAACAGCTGCTGTTTCTCCTTTTCAAGCTGTTTAAGCTTCTGTTCTAATTGTTCAATTTGCTCTTTTGTTTCCTCTGTAACAATATGAAATGAAACGTTGAAATATGATTTAAACGCAAGCAAAGCTTAAAAAAATCTACTTCACTGCACATATTTTGTTTTTTGTTGATTTTCTCAAAAAGCGCTAAATCAATTTAGATTAAATTATATGGGACCATCTCTGAAGTATGATCACATAACATACATACAAAAAGAAATAAAAAAATAACATACAGTTGAATTGAGAACCTCCTTCTTTTTGTAGCTGGTTAAAAATAGGAATAGACAAGATGGTTATATAAGAGGTCCATAGATCAGATATATTTTACTTCCTTTAGGGACACAGTCTGACTACACCAAATGAAGTCACAGCTAGCATTTAGCTACGGATATATTACAGTACCTACACTGGGTAGAATATATCACTGATTGATCATTTTTATTATAAGACTATGACTGATTCTGGCTTATATATTACTAGCGGTACCCTGCATCTACACCCGCTATTATCAATTTAAAAAGTAATCTATGTGATTAATCCTATGTATTAGCTATGTACCAAACATACTTGCACACAAACTTTCAGATTTATAATATTAGTAAGATTATATTGTTGACAAATACTAAAACATTTTTTTATCATTATTATTTTCATTTCATTAAATTCTGTCATTTTTAATAATTTGAATTCAATATTCACATTATTGTACCTATTTCATTTGTCTTGTTGTTATTGTGTGTTAATTAATCTAGAAATCGTTAATATTTATAATAATATAATGAAAATATTTTTTTGCAAATGCAAGCAAGTTTAAACCATTTCAAATGTGACCATTCTGATGTTCTTTCTGTGACATCGAAGATCCAGTCACAGCTACCCTCAAAAGAGTTAACCTATCATAAACTTAAAAATGTGTCAACTGAAATCACAAATCTCTAGCCAATAGCACATCTTTTAGTACTTTGAATTTCCCTTGCATTTTTATTACTATATATTCATTAAAGACGCAAATTGTATTCAACTAGAACCAGAAGTACAGATGTCCCTTAAAAACGAAAATTGTACTCCTACTGGAAATCAAACTCAGGACCCGAACAGTACAATCTGGGTATCTTCAAGTCTAGAGTGTATCTTTTAGGCGAGCATGTCATATCTTCGGCCGCATCTTGACTTTCCATCAGGTGAGATAGTAGTCAAATGCTTACCTATCTTGAAAAAAAAACCCGTTTGTGACTTGCCCACTGCTCCAACAGTCATTCAATTGTATCAAGTAGTGTAAGGGCTTTATAATGAGTTATTGTCAAAACAAATCATCTGTAGTACTTAGTTCCCATTAACGAATAATGGCTTTCTAAATTGCCTAGCGCCATGGACAAATTTAATGTCAATATAAACAGGAGTAGCCATAATTTAAGAGAAATAAAATGATCTTACCAAGAGTCATAACATCTTGCCTTTCTCGGGCCTCCCGTTCTTTTCGAAGCCTCTCCTCTTCGACCTCAGCTTCATATTCTGGAAAAAATGGGTAAAAAATCACTAGAGTAAATAAACACTGCAATAAAAACGAACTGAATCAACAACAATCTTTGCCTAACATCAGGTGAGATAATGGACAAACCTTTGTCTAACGCATAATAAGATCTACAAACCTTCTTTTTTCCTTTGTCTCTCTTTTGTTATGTAATTTTTGAGAGCATTCCACATTTTCTGATCGGCAGCATTTTGTTCTTCGGCTGTCGTGGATGTTACGGCTGGCATTTTACAATTTACATCGATTTCCTATACGCTGGAAGTTGTGGCTGGCTCTGAATCAAATTCTTGTGAATGCTTGAAATAGTTATGACCATTCCATATGATTAACGGGTTTTGCTATTTAATGTGATTAACAATAGTAACAGTAGGCCAATTTAAATAAAACAATAATTAATTTATCACAAATCCCCCCCTCATTCCACAATTTCTAATATCAAAATTCAACTTCGACTCGATATTGGGACGTCAGTGGCCAATTTGACACATTTGACTTGACACCGTAATTTTGCCACTGTCACGTAAGTTTACAATACATAACATTTAAGAGACTTGATATACAAAGCGTCACAGGCGGCGGCGGCGGCGGCGCCAGAGATAAATAAGATATATACCCAAGGGGCGGCGGGCGGCGCTGTGAATGTCAAATGTATAGGGCCCAACGAACGAAATATACTTAGCGACGCGGGCGCGTGGCCGAGCGGCGGGCACATGGAGGGCGCGTGCCTACTACTAAATGTATACTATATATACACTTTTCTTACACGGCCAGGAAAGCTGGTAGATAATGCTTCATAGCATTAAGCTATTCCTTGTACACTGTTTTGTGCTAAACTATTAAATAAATAAATAAATAAATATAGGCTCTAGTGTAACAAAATAATAATATACTAAGCGAACAGGGTGCGCGTATTTATACAGTAGCCTAGCAGCAACAGCGGCCAAGGCGCGCGATGAATGACACTCAGGCATAGTGTAGGAATTAGTGAAAGGCTTTTCAGTATCGAATCAGTAGTTACAGATTTGTCTTTTACATACAAACAAACAAACTTTACCTCTTTATAATACTAGTATAATTTAACTAAAATCACGAAATGCCGAAAATTATAGAAAATCAACAATGCCATTTTTTCACTTTCGCGGCATAAAAAGTGGGGTATATTATTATTCTTCCAAGATGGCATTTATGACAGTCTTGATTGATGTTTGACACTGACACATGACATCTTTTTGCAACCCAATAGTGGGTTCGGAATACAAAAAAGTATCGATACTATGCGGTAACAGATTTTAAAACGAAATAGCATATCTCAATACCTAATATTGTGGTATAATGTATTAAATGCCCGAATCAATACTTGTAACTGAATTACACAATATATGTAATAACTCAGCAAGCATTTTGAGATCTTTGCCGAACATTAAAGAGTATCTAAACCATCTTTAATCTTTTTATAACTAAATAAATACTACCTAGAACAATAACCATACAATAATTATTAAAAGACACCATAAATATTATTATTAATTATCATACACTTATTATTTTAAAAGATGTTATAACTCAACTAAAAACGTAAATATTCCTGGAAATTTGATTTCATTCGTATGGATTCTATTCAGCCTTTGTAGTGCAACGGAATATCTTCAATAACAGGAGAACCTTTATAAATATCCAAGGCATGGATCGGTTCTTATGAAAATCCTGAATAAATCTGATTTATACTTAAGTATGTAGTGGTTACAATACAACATTATTATTATCATAATTATCATATCCTCTAATGGTCGGTACAAAACAGTATCGGGTTTCTCGGTTGAAATATTTTTTTGTTACACCAATACTAAATTTTCGTTATGAACCGGTATTGTTACTATGTATGTTTTGCCCACTTCTAATTTGTGATTACAGTAATTCTGAAACAAAATTTTATTCAGTGATAAAGGATGGAAATCCATGCCGCATATAAAATTATTTATTACCTAGATATATTATAGAACCTGAATTAATATCATCACTATAGCCAGTTGGTTGCTTGCTGCTACATTCGATAGACCAATAAAAGCTTGGAAATGGATACGGACGGGAACTCCGCACCAAGAAAGAAACTAAAAACTGTAAGTGACCAATATTTTCGAATAAAATTACGTACAAGTTATCGTAAATTCAGGTTCTTCACAGAAGCTACAAGTAACTTGCTTCTATCGCTTCATGAAATTACTTTAGGTCATATAATATTGTTCTTCACATTAAATTAAATTTTCGTGTAAGTATGTATTACTTTCGCATAAATACGATACATACAACATACATGATTTCGCCTTACCATAGTTTTGTATACTATCTCGAAGTATAAATCAAAATCAATTGCATAATTAATATTATTTTCCTTATATGAGGTAAAATTGATAACACAGTTTATTACCTGATTTTATTATGATTTGGAATGGCCCAATCGGGTAATCACAGTTGGCGGAGGCTGCATCTGATTTCTATAGAAATTAATAGTCATTGGACTTTATCTTGTAAATTAGTCATTGGCCTTGTAAATTTCATAATGTACAATTTTTGAGAACTTGTTTGCAATTCCACATATTTTTTTTTACATAGTATTTTTATGTATTAATTTTGCAATTTATTAAATGAACCACCAAACTTTAATCATCAAATAAATTTGCATATTAGGTACTAATCAAAGGCTTACTACCTCTGACCTCTTAAAAAAATAATTTTGGTAATATTGATTTTAATGAAAGTAATGAATAATTTGTAATGTAAATGCAACAAACAAAATAGCTTAACATGTCTAGATTTTCAAAAACTGAATTTAATGTTTCTAAAAATAAATATTAATATTAGTGTTTTAAAAGCTGCACAAATTCTGCACTTTTATTTAAAACATCATAGAACACAATTAAACTCATTCTAGTCAGATCTATAATAAAAAAATAAGTGATTTTAAGGTTTTTAACACGCTTTTATTAGCTATTTATGTTATATACATATGTATGTTAGTATGTATGTAACGGAAACTGAACCTGATTTTGACCCCCTTTCAAAACGTTTAATTAACACGAAATTTGGCATACTTATCAAGGACCGATGACAATTCAATATTTGAAACAGTTAGGATTAACAATTATTAAAACGTATAGTATCTTTGCGCCAAGATCGATTCCTTCCATGTACTTATTTATTTAATAAAATAATAGCTTAAAAAACTAAAAAACACGCTTTTAAAGAAAACTAGACTCTAAAATTTTAAATAAATTAGTTTAAAAAGTAATAAACACGCTTTTATAGAAAACCAAACTAAAAATAGAAAATATTATTTTATAAATTTGAATTAAGAATAGTGTAAATAAAAAGAAAATTATATATTGTAAAAAAAATATTGTATTAACTGTGTATTCTGTATTGTATATCTATTCTGTGTGTTCAGTATATAATACATGTTATTTTTATTTACTCGGGTGAAGCTGTGGGGAAAAGTCTTCAGGACATATAACACACATACTATAAACTCACACTATAAACCTTCAATATTAAGTATACTTAATTTTTCCGTCATACTTATACATTTTAGAACAAACTTCATGTAGCGGTTTTCCCAAAGCTAGTCATGTATTATAAATCAAGGAGCGACAAACACAATCTTAATACTAGATATAAGAATAAAATAGATGAGCGCACATTTAGATTAAGCAAAACGAAAAAATCTTTTATGGCAAATGGGGTTAAATTTACAATAAAATTCCTAAAATTGTAACTAAATTACCACCAGGAAAGTTGATAATAATAAATCCTACTAATATTATAAATCCGAAAGTTTGTGTGTGTAAGTATGTTTGTTCCCTCTTCATTATATTGACAAGGATGCATGGAGGCAAACTGCACAAGCGCTTTCTGGCGACTACATATTGTAGATATATCTAGACGATCCGCTATCTACAGGCCAATTGCCTATTTTTCCTAAAACTAAGCTAAAATTATATACATCTATACAGCAAAGACCCAAGTTACAAGTATACAAGTCATCGAGCTTATAGGTAACTCAAGTGCTAAAGCCCACTAGGTAGGTTAATATAATTCAAGTATTAGTGATTAACAGTCTAAAAAAAAATCGATATATGTTATTTTATGTACAATAAACATTTAATTAATTTGATTCTATTTTTAAATTTGATTTATTTGAAATTTTAATTTAATAATTTTAATGTTTTTTTTTTATTAGGTTAGTTTGACATTTATATTGCTTTTAATAATTATTTCGTATTGTAAATTAATTTATTTGTTATTTTTGTGAATGTTCTATTGTAATTTTGTAGTCTTTATTGGTTAATTTACCTGAAATATATGGATTTTATCATTTTATTTATAAAAAAAATGCGCCGCCGAGTTTCTTGCCAATTTCTATAAAATGGCTATAATTTTGCGAACCTGGCAGTAGTCATTAGCTTTCATGAGTGCCTCTTTGCGGCCCATGTGAATAAACGATTTTGAATTTTGAGGTGTATAATGTAAAACAATTCTTGATAAGGTCGTGAACCCGTCAGTGGTGTGCCGAGACTGCAGTCTATAGACTTCCATGACCCCTTTCAAACAAGGGGTCATGGACGTCTATTATGCTATAGACCCTCAACCAGGGGAGTCGTCTGCTTGTTTATTACATATAATAATAGTCACGGATGTAAAAAATAAGGACGTAATGCCCCATACAACACGGCACCATAAGCACACATAAGCACCCTAGGTCCTACAAATTTAGCTTGTCATAACGCAAGATACACGCACACAAATACATCAAAGGTTCGACAATTTCTTAGTAACTATTTAGTTGTCTGTGACAGTTTGCAGCGAGTTACACGCACACGCACATTTGCATGCTTCACCTGTGATTTGGATGAGGTTTCATCCGTATTTGTTTCCGTTAATAATAGTATAAAAAGTGACTTTAAAAAACATCAGATTTTTGCTTTTACTTTTAAAAATATAAAAATAGCCAATGGGCAAGCTTGAGAATTTCCAAACCACAAAAAGTTAAGTACTTAGGTAAGTATACCTTTCACGTCGGGAATTGTTTTGGTAAACAATGCATTAATTAACCCCGTTCACGGCCAAGTATAAAAAGAAACTCTAAAAAAAAGAATCTTTTATTCAAGTGCAGTAACAATCACCCAATAAAATCTGCCGGCATTATTTGCCACTAATTTAAAATACAGTATCGTGCCGAGTTCTCCACAGTACGGTGGCAAGACTCGCGAGTCGCGCGCGTTTCACATATCGCCATCTATACCGGTTTTCGAACGAAAACATTCGCGCGAAAGTTGTATTTCGAACGTTATATTTTTAAAAGTTTACAATGAGTTTGGAGCAAAGGAACAAAAAGGTTTCTGAAACCTTCGAGAAGTATAACATTGCTCAATGGGGTAATGGAAATGGGACAGCCAATGGAAACAACGTGCGATCGGTTTGTCTTTTTTTTTACATTCTTTTAGAAACTTTCGTGAACTAAATCCATGTTCTTATTAAGATGATACATATAATTTTTTTAGCCGGATGTATAAAAAATCGGGCTGTACTAGCTTTACATTGAAAAGACATGAACATATATTATTACTAAGATCAGTGCCACAATCATATTTCTGCATTTTCTTTATTTAGATTGCACTCTTTAAGTATATATTCTTTAGACAATATATATTTATGGATGTGATCTAAATAAATCAAACTTAAGTTTTCATATTTAGATATGAAATTATCTTTGTTTTTAGAAACTTTATCTCTCGTTTTTACTCAATACTACAAGTTTTTTGCGGCTAAATAAAACATCTTAATCGATTGTTTTAAGAGGTACTTCGATTATTTAATATAACATTTCCATTTTTCCATTCCATATAGATATGTTTACATAAATGTAAAATAGCGCGCGAAAGCAAAATACACACATTTATTAGTTAAAACTTGATTCGTAAATCTTGTCTTATTTACATCTTATTACTAAATGCATAAGGTTGTCATTATCACTTCCTATTTCCAATAAAGGACAAGAATATTTTCCTATGTAATATAGGTACCATAAACTTCAAGTTCATCGCTCTACGCGCACGATGTAGGTGCTTATAGTTATTGTTTCAAGAGTAAATCAAGCTTACTTCAATAAATAATAGTAGGTATTTCTTGTGTAGTTTATTTTACTTTCTAACAACATGCTGAATTTTAAAGTAGGTTAATGAGAAAGGCTGAGGTTTGTACGAGTGTCTAATTACGGACTGGAGTAACGAAATTTTTTCTTATTATTTTTTGACGAAACCCAGTCTAATGAATAGTCCTAACTAAACTTAAATTAATCATCAAAATTGGTTCACCTAGAATAAAGTTCTTAAAAAATACAGTCGAATTGAGAACCACCAATTTTTGTTGTAGTCGGTTAATCATTAAGCATATTCCTTATTTTAACAGTATCGCAAAATAACGCAGGTTAAAAAAAATTAAATGTCTTTACTATTTAGTATTATATTGTTATGACTTTTAGCAGATTCGTCTAATAAATTAAAATTCAAACGGGAATTAGCGTGACATACACGTTGTCGATGTCTAATTGACAATTGTTTCGGCTACCAATTGTCGATTTAGACATCACACACGACAACGCGCAAGTCACGCTAATTCCCGTTTTAATTTTAATGTAATAGTTCAAAATGTGCGTGACTTTTATCAAATTATTAAATTCGTCTAAATTGAAAGTAAGATTTAGTAGGTTGCGTTTGAATATTTAAAATAAAAATAATAATAATAGATGCGTCTATTTTTCCTGACTCCGATAGTAGATGTTGCTTTCCAATTGGTCCCATTTAAATTTGATCAAGATCTAGTTGGTCGTTTTTGAGTTATCCTCAATAATGCGTATTCTGTGAACTACATTGACGATGTTCTCGTTTTCCGACTTCAAAAATTACATCATAACTACTTTCTTTGTGCGCTGATTTTGATGATTATTTTTAAGTTTATTAATTAAGTTTTATTCGAAAGCTGGTGCTTTCTATGTGGTCCTATTTAAATTTCGCCACTAGTTTTTGAGTTATTGTCAATAATGCGTGTTAATACATAATATATAACACAAGGGAACAACATTTTTGTTGCATGAAATATTACGACTAATATTGTATAATTTCGGGGTGCTGATTTCAGATCTGAAGTTAGATTTTTTGTATCAGCTTTAGTTTTTGAGATATAAAGAAAACGTGATTTTTAAGAAACAAATAATTTATTTAGCAAAAAACATCAGAAAACAACCACTACGTATTAAAAAACTTTTTTTTATATAATTTTCTTGCTTGACTTGGTTCACTAGGGCTGTTTAATGCTCCAACTGGCGGACTAGCCCTCATGTTGGCATTCCAATGACCCTGGTACCGCTCTTCCATAGTCCGAATATCTTGATGGAACCGTTCCCCTTGTTCTTCACTGAGATCACCTAGATTTTCAGGGAAACGGTCCAAATGGCTATGGAGGAAGTGTACCTTAATGCTTATATTACAACCAACCTGGAAGTGCGACAACATCTCTTTAATGTGTTTCGCATAGCTTTATCCTTTTTGTTTCCCAGAAAATGTTGTGTAATCCAAACGAATTCATTCCAGGCATTTTTTTTTCAATATCGGTCATGTAACTATGAAAGTTTTCATCCTTCATCAACCTTCTTATTTGTGGACCATCAAAAATTCTGGCTTTCAGTTTCTCTGTACTCAAATTATGGAACTTTTTAGAGATGTATTGAAAACAATCGCCATTTTTGTTCAGAGCTTTGACAAATTGTTACATGAGCCCAAGCGATAAATTAACGCCATTCATTTGAATCATATTTTTGTACTCCCATTGATTTTAATAAATCAGGAATATCTGAACAATAAACAAAGTCATCATCTTCAGAAAAAACTGAAAGCAATATCGTCTCTATTTTACAATAGTACGAAATTCTTGTTTCTTGAGTCAAAAGATTTCTTTGCTTTAATCGAGAAGCTAGAATCTCCGATGCTTTTTTAGAAAGGCCAAGATCTCTCACTAATGCGCTGAGCTCGTCCTGATTAAAGGGCCGGGGCTCAGAGGAAACATCTGGATTCAAATCAGTTGTCCCACTTTCATCACTTGAAGAAGAGTTTTTTCTTCCAAGTCGTGATCAATTTGTGAAGATGAAGATGCTTGTGGTGCTGATGCATTGCCGGAGTACATGACTGGTTGGGTGACAGATAACAAGTTAGGGTAAAACCATTTGGACCGTTTTTTTTTTGTTAATCCCGATTATATCAACCACGCAAAAATAACAAGCGCCCTGATGATTCGAGGGTTCCCGCCAGATCATTGGTGTTTGGTACTTGAAATGGGGTCTTTTCTTATTCGCCTATAATCTTAAAGACTCGACGCATGTTTTACATACCATTTTAGGCACCCAGTACCTGTCGCGAGTTTCCAACGAAAATCCAAAGTAATCAAAGTACACCCGTCTTACGAACTCCGACAGACTTAGTCTACAATCTTTAAATGTATGTTCACCACATATATTACAGAAATAGTTAGGATCATTTTTACAGATATTTCGTTACATGGACATGGTAAGAAATATATACTTTTTAAATAAACTGCTCGGTTAAAAAAAATTTTAGTTTAACACGTACGAAAATATGGTCAATAGCTGTATCTCCAAATCAAAAGCTGTTAGACAAGAACTGCGGATAGATTTGAAATCAGCGACCTCGAATTAGTAAACAACAGTCATAAAATTCCATGCAACAAAAAAAAAGTCTCATTTTGTTCCCTTGTGTAATCAATCACTAACTCGGCATCTTCCGGTTCCCGCTGAAAGCAAACTCTCCGAAGGATTGCTGTTAGCCACAATAATTAAATACCTAAACCAAACTTCTGTAACTAACTGAAAATCTCGTTAAAAAATGAAATATTGAATTGATTCATGTATTATATTTGCAATTCATTAAAATATGTGAAATCAGCTTATCGTACACGTGCTTTAGTTTGCTGATTAAGTATGTGTTATTTAATAAAAAACTGTACATATAATGTTTTGGTAGAAACATTCTGAACGGTAACCGTTACGGTGTACGAACTTTTTAACACTGTTAAATAGTTTGAATAAATATAGCCTGGAAATAATTGGAACACGCTGTATGAGAAGGCTTTAAGTAGAATAGGGTCGGTTAGAATTAATAGTCCTACTTAGCGTTGCATTATTACAGATTTTTCTTATATATATATTTAGTTATCTTAAAATTGTTAGTGTTGTGTCCTGTCCCCTTGTCTATTCATTGGTCTGTAATCAAATCTTGCAAGCTAAATTAGACCCACTTCCCGATGTCCGATTGTACTCAAATTTCGTGTATTTAAGTATCTTCGGTGACAATACAATGATATGGTACGATGGTTTGGTGATGGAGACCGAAGATGGCCATTGGAACTTCTGAACTTAACAGAAAAGCCCATCTAGTTTGGGCTCGTTTGATTCGTCTTGAAAAGTTGACTGATTATGTAACTTTTTAGTCCGTTTTTATTTCCGAGTAAAAGCTTTTTATTATACAAAACCGTAAAATTGGATGAATGCCTCCGTCCAGAAATGCCCATTTGACTTTCTTGTGCTATTTGGTCCCAGTCTGGACCTGCTGTTGTTTTGATCTTGTCTTCCTATCGTGTCAATGGTCTCTGCCTCTTTTGCCTTGCCTTGGTGGGGACCAAGGGTTCTCCATAGGGTTGCATTTACGGTCCAGCTTTGGCCTGTTAGCATCGTTACACTCGACACACTCCACTATTACCACTTTATTTTAGTGCAAAGCTATTATTGACATTTCCCGTGTTCGACATCTAGTATAAGCACCAGTACGAGCTATGATCGTATGCATTGTTCTAATCTCCTGTTTCTCTAGATCATAGAATAACACTCGCGATAGTTTTCAAACTCAAATTCTGATTATGTTACTATAAAAAGATATAGTAAGATAAGAGGCCACCAATAATCAAGATTAGATACTGCCATAGGTCAAGAGCGCATGTTTATTATGGTCTGAGGAGGTCATCGACTCGGGAGTCGCTGGTGGAGGTTATCTTGGTCGATATAGGTCTCCTCTTGGTTGTATCTTGTAGGACCAGATGATACCTTGCGTGTTTGCTTTCCCGGATCTCACCATCTTTTAGCAACAGGTAATAATTTAAACGCAAGCAAGGCTTAAAAAAACCTACTTCACCGCTTTATCTTCGGAACCCTTGATAAGATTAAATGAATTAAATACGCGTTATTGAGGATAACTCAAAGACTACTGGTTAGATCTTGATTAAAATTAATTGGGACCATATGGGAAGTGGATCAAATTTAATTTGCAAGATTTCATGACAAACATCGGGACTGGTGAAACTAAATAAAAGCTTGTAAAAAATAGAGGATAGACTAACATAAAGTTGATCTATAAGTAATTGCGGTACATAATATATTTTCGCACTTTGCTTATCTTTTGGATTGGTAGGATCAAAATAATCGTTTATCTGATGCAATATACTTACAACGCATTGTTATCGCAGTGAACGTTACTAGTATGTGGGTTAGTAAGTTATTGTGAATAATACTTTAAAATATGCCTACATAGCTTCGTGCATTTATTACCAGTGGAAAGGGTAAACAGACTCCTGATACTCGCCAGTACAACGACATTCTTGTCTCTAACAGGAATATTGATATTTTCTACCTCAATTTGAGTCAATTTCGGAGGCAAATAAAATGAATTCTATTTAAGTCAAATGTATGAATACATAATAATAATAATAATGATTGTATGTATAAGATAATTGTTATATGAAACAATAACTTTTCTAGCGATTTATGAAAATTATTAGATTGTTGCTTTTAGGCATACATGGTTAAGGAATGCAATTTAGATCAACCCCATATTTCTAATATTTTTTCCTATTATGATTGTATTCTGTTATGTTTGCTAATAAATAAATAAATAGATACTCCTGCAAAGGTTGAGTCACCTCTAATGGTGACAATCGGTTAGTCTCGGAGACAAAACGCAAAATGAAGTGCATAAAGAATTAGAGATATGTGAGATAAGATCTATCTATCGTCCTACCATGCATACTTCTGGGCAAAGATCTGCCCCTTTACTTCCATACATCTCTATATGGAAGTAAAGGGGCAGCTCTTTGCCCAGAACTCAGAAGCAGGACATACAGTAAAATGGCCAGTAAAAAATAGGGGTTGATCGTAGAAAGGTGAAAATTTAGGCCTGTAAGTAAGTATCAATAAAAAAATAATGTGTTGGACCACCCTTAACATTGAGTAAGTTTTGGGTGTGAAAAATAGATGTTGACCTATTCTCAAACCTATCCGATATGCACACAAAATTTCATTAAAATCGGTCGAGCCGTTTCGGAGGAGTTTGGTAACAAATACCGCGACACGAGAATTGCGTTGATTTTGCTTAATTATTTCAGACGACTTATTTAAACAGCTGTTCAGCTTCGATGTGTTTATAGTTACAAATTTCAATGTAAATATACCGCTGAAATACGCATGTTTTAAATATTGGAGTGCTCGTTGGCTTAGTTAGGTGGCGTTCGCCTTCTAAGCAGGGGTATCGGGTTCGATTACCGACTGAATCTTCCTTGGGGAGAAAACTTGTATTTCTGGTTGTTATTGTGAAGAAGAAGTCTGGAGAAAAATTCACATCACAGTGAACTGTGATGTGAATTTTCTGGCATCCACGACACAAGTCATCGAACTTAGTGTGGGGCTGTGAGTGTAAAAGCGTTTATGTTTATGTTATGTTATTATATATTTGAGTACCTATTTATAATCTGCAATACAAAACACTACATCACATTAGAGATAAGACCGTTTTACAAATTTGACTTGGAGTCTTTTAGTTTTATAAAGATTTCTGCCCATGTTTGTATCATGTACAGAAACCCACTGAATGTATCACGGAAGAACATTCAATGAGCTACGTCCGCCTCATACGCGTTGCCTTATGTAACAATAACAACCGAGTTCAACAATGATCCAATCTACAATGCCTAAAATATCCTGTAGAGTTATTGGTAGGGCTAAACCGAAATAGATATGTAGCAGGTAGAATATAACTAACAAAGTAGAAGTGCTTTATGGTGGTTTATTTGGTAAATATCCCTAAGGTCTACAAATTTAAGAGCATCGCTTATGTCTGTGTCTCTCTCTGTTTCGTGAGGTGCGTTTTTACCCGACTAAGGCCAAACCAAAAGGGTTAAGTTCTTCACCGGTTTATGTGTATGTGTATGTACGAGTATGTTCATCTGATCCCTCATCACTTGTAAACTATTTATCATAATTTGACAAAACAGGTGTAGTTGGAAGCGCCTTTTTTGCCGCTAATTATAGGCTATGTGACGTCAAAGTCATGAAAACATATATTTTTTTCAATTTAAGAAAGCCATTTAGGTCTAGTGTCGGGTCGTGTTTATGTTTTTAAACTTTCGTTTCTTGTTTTTTTTTGGATTCTGTTGCTTTCCCCTCCACAGTTCCCTTAAAAGTCCACTCAAAAGCTATTCCGAAAATCTTCTCTCTTTGTCTTTCTCCTACTCCACTACTGATACCATAAAATTTTGTACTTAAGTATTTTCTTATCTCATCCGTGACAGATACGGCTCCTTTGACAGCTCTTTTGGCGCCATCCGCCTAGATTCTTTAGCTAAACGGAACTGATGGATTCAATACGGTGAGTAGGTAGTGATTATATTATCTTAAACAATAATTGGCCGTTTGGTGGGAGTTTCTACATTTTCAATTTTAAATTCGTAAGGCAATCTAAGATTATGTAACTTATTCCAAACCTATTACCGACTACGTCTTAGTATGCTCTTCATCTCTATTGCCTGGAAGTGATCTCTCAACGCCTAGTGTTACACTTATGCTCTTATTTACTGTTATTCCTTCCTATTTATGTTCTTACAATTTATGTTATTCCTATTTATTTTCTCTGTTATTTTAAGGTATTCAATGAAGAGTATATCTATCTACTCTCGTTACGCCAACTTTCATTATACTAGTGGAATATAAAAACAATACTAACAAATAAAATGTAAAAATTACTTTGGCTTGTTTTTAATTTGATGCAATTTCACAGCTTGATTGCTTTTCTTTTTTAAATTATGCGATACTTAGAGTATATGCCTACGTCGTGTTGGATTGGATTCTAAAAACTGTTTGCACACTATAGGTAATGGCAATGAAATGTCAACTCAGTGTGCAGTAGTTGTAAAGGTCGACTTTTAATTGTAGTTTCGATCCTGACCACCATCGTCATGAGTTTCCGGTGAAGGTAACATAGTGATTCAATCCATGGTGGTAGGTCATTTTGGAATATATGCTGTCTCTACCGAGTGGTATTAAACATGCGAACTTGCGATGCTATTTACTCGTATTTAGTAACAATCCTTATCCAAGTAAATATGATATTTGGATCAGGTATTCTAAGACAGTAAAGTAGAATAATAATTGTTTTTCACAGTATATCATTGTAATGAATATACTAAAGAAGTTATCAAAGATCAAAGCCACCGAAAAAATAATGTACGGGCTGGAGTCGTTCGGCCGCCACAGGTCAAAAAATAAAGAAGCGACGTTAATTCCCCTGATTCCATTGATACCAACGGATCTTTCATTCCAATTAAAAATACTTCAGTTTCCAATTACATAGTCATTTTCAATAACTAACCACAAGGTCAGATGGTCAACGTTGCGGTCTTAAACCTGAGCATTCACCTTTTTTTCCTTCTAAATTACACAGCACGTGCGAAGCCGGCGGTCGCTAGTCCTATATAAGAATATACAGATTAACAAGTACATTTTCTAATGATCGAATCTCCCAATTCCATATAATTTACCCCCAACTGTTTAATGTACGGAATATACTCCGTTTAGGGTAGGTATTATCGTTAAGGCGCTTATCGACCAACGTAAGACAGCCAATAGATACTGTAAACATTATCTTTATTGTTTTGATATCATATGAAATAGGCACTTGTCTGTTATCGTTCTAATACCATTGGAAGATAATGAGATATGTGAGGTATTTGTAGTCATGTTGTCTTTCATATTAAAAGAAGAGAATAGGAAGCACAGCAGTTAAGTGGTCCCAACCGCCGGTGAAGCAAATCGCACTGACGAACTGCTTTCTGGAAGCTTTGCCCGAAATTGGCTCCTTCTCGAAACTTTTTTTTTTTTTTTTTTTATTCACGATAGGCAAGCGTTTGACCACTATCTCACCTGATGGAAAGTGATGATGCGGCCGAAGATGTAGCACGCTTGCCTAGAAGATACCTATTCACTCTTGACTTGAAGACTCCCAGATTATACCGTTCAGGGAACAAAGACGCGGGCAATGAATTCCACTCCTTCGCAGTACGGATGACAAATGTAGAAGCAAATCGCTTTGAGCGAACCGGAGGAATGTCTACCATAAATGGATGACGTTTGCCAGTTTGTCTTGTTGTTAGATGGTAAAACGGGCATGGGGGTATTAATTCGTGTAATTCCTGCGCACATTCGCCGAAATGTAACCGATAGAATACCGATAGGCTTGCGACCTTACGTCGGTGACTGAGACTTTGCAATTTGGACTCAATAAGCGTATCATCGCCAATGAGTCTTTTTGCTCGTCGGTCGATTGACTCAAGAGCTTCAAGCTGGTACTTCGCTGATCCATCCCAAAGGTGGCCGCAGTACTCCATACACGATCGGACTTGAGCTTGATATAGATTGAGAAGCTGCCCCGGTGTAAAGTACTGCCTAACCTTTGCGAGGATACCCAGTTTCTTAGCGGCCAGCTGAGCTTTGGCTTCAATGAAGGTGCCGAAGTTAAGGTTAGACGACAAGGAAACGCCAAGAAGCTCGAGTTTATTTCCTACCGGTATTGGTACATCTCGAAAGGTCGGAGATAGGAGGAAAGGTCTCCGTTTTGCGGAAAAAAGACACGCCTGTGTTTTAGATGCGTTAAACTGAACTAAATTGGCTTCGCCCCAATCGGCCACAGCTAATAAGCTCTCATTTAATCGGTCTATCATCTCCTCTCTTAGTGACTGGACTTGTACCTCACCAGCTCGTGCATTGGATACATAACTTTCAACAACAGTGCTATCGTCTGCATACCCAAAGATACCGGGCTTAAGCAGATCGTTGATGTGGAGCAGAAAGAGTGTAGCCGAAAGAACTGATCCTTGAGGTACCCCGGCATTAATAGCCATTAGATCGGACGAACAACTGTCAACGACCACTCGAATCGATCGTTCCCTCAAGAAGTCAGATATCCAAATACATAAATCGGGAGGTAAACCATAGGCTGGGAGCTTGCCAATAAGGCTATCATGCCAAACCCTGTCAAAAGCCTTGGAAATGTCAAGCGAGACTGCAAGTGCCTCGCCGTGTTTTTCCAAGGCCTCGCTCCATATGTGAGTGGCATATGCAAGAAGATCTCCTGTTGACCGGTTCTGGCGAAACCCATATTGCCGGTCACTCAGAAGGTCATTCGCTTCAAGATAGCCAAGGAGCTTTTTGTTCAGTACACGCTCCATTGTCTTACAGACAATGGACGTGACTGAGATGGGCCTGTAATTGGCAGGGTCGGCACGACTTCCCTTTTTGGGCACAGGCTGCACGTTGGCAGACTTCCAAGCCTTCGGCACTTGACCAGTCTCCATAGAGAGGCGGAACAGGCGTGTCAATGTCGGAGTCAACTCAGGCGCACATGTCCTCAGAACTAAAGCTGGTATGCCATCAGGGCCACTGGCCTTGTTCACGTCCAAATTGCGTAGCGCTATACGTACATCAATCTGTCGAATGCGGATTTCCTTCATGGACGACTCGCATACAGATATACTCGGAGGTATAGCGCTACCAGCATCTAGACGTGAAGATTCCGCAAAGAGAGAAGCAAACAAATTTGCTTTCTCCATAGCGGTGTGAGCCAGTGAGCCGTCAGGCTTCAGCAGTGGAGGCAGTGAGGGACGGCAGAAGTTCGCTTCAACCGACTTAGCCAGGGACCAAAATGCTTTACTCCCCGCGGGATAGGAAGCAAGTTTATCCCCTATTCGGCTTATGTGATCGAAACGAGCCTTCTTAAGAACCAACTTGCAGGACTTGGCAGCTTTGTTAAAGGCTTTCTTCTTTTCGCGTATGTCCTTAGATTTGCGGATTCGAGCATCAGCCCAGGCGGTGTAGGCCTCATGTTTTTGCGCAACTGCACTACTACATTCGGCCCCAAACCAAGGGCGAGCTTTGCTGGAAAGAGGTGCGTCTGAGAATGGAATAAAATATTCCATACCTTGACGCAGCACATCCACCACAGCATCCGCGCAAGCAGAGGGATCGCTAGAAGAAAAGCAAACCTGCTGCCAAGGGTAAGATGCATAAAAAGAACGCATCTCATCCCAATCTGCTGACTTGTATCGCCATACCCGCCGAGCGCCTTTAGGGCTGGGGTCAGGCGGGGAATGGACTGATACAGACTTTACCAGACAGTGGTCAGAGCTACCAAGCGGTGATGAAACTGACACTGAGTAGCGGTCTGGGTCTGATGTCAGCAGAAGGTCCAAGCAATTGGCTGTGTGTCCATCAACATCCGGTATCCTAGTTGCCTCTTGGACCAGCTGGGTGAGGTTGTGCATCAAGGCTAACTTGCGCATCTCTCTCCCAGCATGGTCAGTAATCTGGTATGGGAATATCCACTCCTGGTGGTGGGCATTAAAATCCCCCAGAAATACTAATTCGGCAGAAGGATACCTCTGATGAGCCACGTCAGCCGCCTCACTGAGGTGTGTTATGAGCCTGGTTGTCTCCGCATCTCCTGTGTGCGAACGGTAGACACCGGCATAGAGAATTTTCTCCATGCCAGTATCAACCAAAACCCAAATAGTGGAAAAGCTGGGGTCTTCAAGGTTCCGGAGACGCCGATAGCAGATGTCATCGCGAACGTACACGCAGACACCCGAGCGTGGCTTGAACTTATGCTCAAGGGTGTAGCCCGGATACGCTAGGTACGACGCGTCAGCTGGACATCTGATCTGCGTCTCCGTGAGAAACAGAAGCTGCGGTTTTTCGGTCTCTAGATGGTGATGGACCGGATTGACATTGGAGTGCAAGCCTCGAATGTTAGAGAGGTGCACTTGTAAGGAGAGGACGTGCTTCCGCTGTCTAACCATATTCTTTTTAAATCTGTTTCTCATGTTTGTAGAATGGTAGGAGGTAACAGATGGGTCGCGGCGATACTCGTTGACTCATGGCATGAGACAAATTCACTACACCAGAGGGGAACCAAAAACGGAGACCGCGGGGACGCCCGAGCCCCCCCAAGAGAGTCCATCGGGTCCTCTCGTCCGGTCGCCAACCGGCACGATGGCGCTCTCCTGGGATTTTTCGCTAGATGGCGGGGCAGCCTTTCATGAGTGGCTAGCTCACTACTTGGGCCCCCAACTATCTGCGGTCGGCCAGCGGAGAACCGTGCCTCGGATCCCGCTGCTCTCCAAGTTTGGTCACCCAATGCAGCGTCATTGACTATGCCAATGCCAGTCATAACGAGCATCGCAACTTAACCCACTACTTCCTCCGAACGGCTGGCCCGGACATCATGGTGGAACACAAATCGTTGTGAATTGCTTGGCACCATGGCTTTGACCGGGGGGTGGTACATAGGCCGACGGCCGAAGCCTCCCACCTCTTTGACTGGTTGCTCTTTAGCGCCACCCAGGGGTTACGTGTAGGACATCGAGGGCTAAATCCTACGGACGTAAGCAGACATGAACCCCCAAACTTATCAACATGTAGCCAGAAACATCTGATTCATATCATCGTGAGATACCAGTTTCATAGTCCATTGAATTATTTACGAGTTCCATTGCGATAGACCAGTTATACTACTGGCGCTTTCCAATTGGGACATGTTATTATAATACAAAGGTGCTAAATTGTTTTATTTTACCGTCAATGGTAAAATTGATACAAGTGACTTATTGGATTAATCCCTTTTTCTTTCGACTTCACAAAATAAGAAGATGGTACTCAAGTCGGCTGTATTTTTTTTTGTGTTACCTCATAACTTCTTTCCACGTGAACCGATTTGTTTTTTTTTGTTAAAAAGATGTTGCTTTCCAATTGGTCGCATTTAAATTTGATTAAGATGTGATAGTAGTTTAGTAGTTCTTGAAATATCGTCAATAATGCGTGCTTAGTACATTTAATCTGATCAAAGTTCCGGAGATAAAGCGGTGAAGTCGGTTTTTTTTAAGCTTTGCTTGCGTTTAATTATTATTGCCATTTATTACTCTACAGTGAAGGATCGAAAAATCAGATAAAACAAAATAACATGAAGGAACTTAATAGCGGAAGCTGACCAGATATTTTCCTTGATTGTAACGCCTGCCTGTTAAATTTGCAGTGCCACTCAGTACTTGAAATTGGTAATTAAATAAGACCGTCACTGTTTCTAGTGCAGAAAGGCTTGGACAGAGCTTAAAGGCCCTTAAGTTATCATAATATATCCAGTACTTACATTAGCAAATTCGATCTCTCGAATTGAAGCAGTCCTGTTTGCACTCCACTGCTATACCACTGATCAGCAAAGGGGTGATACCGTCCCAAGCTCTCGCAAAAAGTACTTTGATGTTTGTTTATGGAGTTTTCAGTAGTGCACGGGACGTATTCTTCTCTGCCTGGGGAGTGGAGAAGCCCCTGAAGACTAGGAACGCGGCGTTTGTGGAATGAGGCTACCCCGAGGGAGTTCCATCCAATAGCCGCGCTGTATGGACATTATGTATCCAACATTCACATTATCTCACCGGTTACGCCGGCGCGTATAGTTTTACGTAAACACTCGACTTTCTCCGCACTCTCCATGTCATGCGAAACGGACTGGCCGCATGACTTGGAACTATTTTAATCGGATTATCAATACTTACATTATTTGCTAAAGTGTGTTTGTTGACGACCCAGCTGGCGCAGTGGGAAGGTCTCTGTCCTCTGGGCCTGTGCCTGGAATTGTGCTCCTGTTAGGAATCGAAACCAGGACCACGGTTTCGATTCCTAACAGGAGCACAATTTTCCATCCCAAGGGACATTTGTGTTTCTGGTTTTGGATGTCATTGTGTGTGTGTGATGTAATTGTTGGCAACCAGTCTTTTAGCTTAGTGGGGCTGTGAGTGGGAATGCTTTTGTTTGTTTGTGGTTGTTCCTAATTTTTGTTTTAAAAACTGAAATGGAAATAAAAAAAAAGGGTCTGTCGTTCTATCGTGTGTATCTTCTATCTCACAATAGAAGTGAAACTTTTGCAATACACGGAAACATTTTAATTACTCATCAGTGTTAACCCCCCACCACTTTTCGACACAAAAAGGTTGCGGATCAGAATTTCAAAGCTCTCCCATAAACATTTTCAGTTCAAAGTATATATTTTTAATCTCAAAATGGCCATCCAACTGGAAACGGGAATGTGGTTGTTACTTCAATTTGACGTTCTCTTTTACAAACTGTTTGAAATATAGTTTTAACTGTCCTTGAATAACTGAGGTGAGAGGAGCCAACCTAGAAATACTGCACAAGGGCTCGGTCATAACGAGAAGTACATTATTACACAGGTAATAATGTACTTCTCGTTATGCCTGCTTAATTGTCTGTTCACGACCGTCGTCGTTTGTTTCTTTAATTTAATTCTTGTAAGGTTTTTTTTTTTATTCAAGATAGGTAAACTTTTGACCACAATCCTGATAATCCTGACCTGATGGTAAGCGACGATGTGGCGACGATGGAGCTAGCTTGCCTAGAAGATACCTATTCACTCGTGACTTGAAGACTGCCATATTGAAAACATCAGGAAACACCGACTCAGGCAAGGAGTTCCATTCCTTTCCAGTTCGCACAATGAATGTGGAAGCAAAACGCTTCGTGCGCATTTTGGTTTTGTGTCACATTGCGACTGTCAGCCCTTGGTACACTCTTATATAAACTCATATGTAAAATTTCAGACATACAGAGCTTAAGCAGCATCGCATTAGCAGACAGAATGCTCTGAACTTACCAGTCGTAATTAAGCGCAAATAATAGCAAAACTTAAAAAAAATCGACTTCACCGCTTTACCTTGATCAGATTTCATGTAATTCAAAAACTAAAAATCAGATCTTGATCTTTCAATGAGACCACATGAAAAGCAACAGCTTTCAAATAAAAAAATAATCATCTAAATCGGCTCACAACGAAAGAAGTTATGAGGTAAATTTTGAAGTCGGTTAAACGAAAACATCGTCAAAGTAGTCCACAAAATAGGCATTATTGACCATATTCAAGAACTACTGATCAAATCTTGATCTTATTTAAATGGGACCAATTAGAAAGCAATATTGTTCAAACTAAAAAAAAAAATCGAAATGAGCTCACGTGGAGAGAAGTTATGAGGTAAAACATATAAAAAAAAAAAAACAGTCGACTTGAGTACCTCCTCCTTTTTTGGGAAGTCGGTATCAAAATACCCAGTAACTGCTAGTATTTTTCCTCACTGACGAAAACAACATGCCTCTTAAAGCATCTATTCAGTTATCATGATGATTGGTCGTTTAAAATATACAACGCCCATTGACGTTGACAACTTTCGCATTGGCCAATTACAAGCATACATTTACCTCGCCCTCTTACCCGCTGGTGAATTTTGTTATGAAGGGAAATTAGGTTCATGCGCCATCAACTGGTTTTATATGCTTTAAATTAATAATGATCGTGATAAATATATGATACAGGCAAAAATCGTATGCTAGAAAAGAAAACTATTGTGATCTTACCATACTCATTTTTATCAAAATTTAAAATAGCCCCTCAGGGATTATTTAGTTACAAGTATTTCAGAATCGGATCAATAGTTACGCATAATATCATTATATAAATTCATAGACTTTCAAAATTTACCTCTTTATAAAATTAGTAGGTACCTATTGTACCTTGCGCGTGGCCTATGTCCAACAGCGGACTGAGGTAGGCTAAGTATGATGATGATGATGATGACGTTAGTATACTTACCACCTTTTTAGCCCCCGATGAAAAAGAGAGGTCTTATAAGTTTGCAGTGTGTATCTGTGAGTCTGAATGTGGCATCGTAGCTCCCAAACGGCTGGACCATTTGGAATTATTTTTTGACTGAAATGTGACTTGATCGAAAGAGTTATTTATTAGCTATGTTTGGTGAAATTCGGTGCAGGTGTTTTTTTTTATAAAGCGCCAGAGGTATTTTCAAAATTTAGATTTTTCCTCTTGTTGTATTAGTTAATTAATAATTTTATTATGTCTAATAATATATTTTACCTTCGACAATCAATTCAGTCCTTACCTTGCATGTCGAGATTATAATGCGATTTATATTAAATTATAACAATTATAATGGCAATAGGTTTTATTCGTTCTGTTTACACCCATCGTAAACAGTTTACGGTTGATGTCAATAATATATAATGAATTATACGATTACTATTATTATAGAATATATCAATAAAATAAAATAAAATAGCGTAATTTTCAAACAGTAGACTGTAACAAAAGTCATCGTCTAACAATGATTATTGAAGGAAGAGGAAGCGAATGCTGTGTCAGAAATGATTCGATTTATATAACGGTAATAACAGTCTATTATGAGACGGCCTTTGCAGCAAGGGCATTGTTGATTGTTAGGAAGTTTGAATTTAGAAAAATCAAATACTCATTTCATTTGATTGAAAATACATTACCATAGGTCACCATTAATTAACTTACGTATAAACTTAATTAGAATTTTGGCGCCACATGAATACGAGGTACTTAGGAATACATATTATTGAACCTTAACTGGCTTAACATAAGTTCTTCTTAATAAGTGTCTTTAATCAAGACTTAGATATTTGGGAATTTAATAGTAGGTAACACATTTAATAAATAACAAACAAACGCATTCACACTCACAGCCCCACACTAAGTTGAAAGACTTGTATTGTGTGCGACACATACGACTCATCTGGCGCAGTTGGCAAAATTCTGCCCTCTGCACCGGGCGCCCTGGGTTCGATTCCTGGTCCTGGTTCCTTCCAAATGTAAATGTTTCCGGCTCCAACGATACAAGTCAACGAACTTAGTGAGGGTGTGCTGCTGTGAAAGCGTTTGTTTATGTTTTTGTGTGTGGTTTTCTAGTTTTTGAGTCGGTTATATATGATGATAATATATTTATATCTTAATTATGTGTAAATATAAGTATTTTTTGAGATGTAGTAATTTATAATAAGTGAATTTTATAACATTAATACATTTGTAAAAAATCTTTTACCAATAGAGAGCCACGTGATTTGTGAGTGTCATAGGCTATGTTTTTTACCCGGGCGACAGCGGGCGGTTCAGCTAGATTTCAATAAAGAAATATGAAAAGAAATATTTTGCACATTAAAACAATAAGTCTTGTTATTCAAGTTTTCTAGAGCATTTTTCTCTTGTTCCAGTGCGCACAAGTAGCCACTAACGTGGTGGAGCAGAAACATCAGGTCTCCAGGGCTAAGAGGAGCAGAGCGCTTGGCAGCAGGGCCTTCAGAGGCAGCACTGTTTGGTTCACAGGATTGAGTGGCGCGGGGAAGACGAGCATAGCTTTCGCGCTTGAAGCCTATCTAGTGTCTAAAGGTATGTTTCATTTGTGGCTCATCTTTGTTCTTTAATGTTATATGCAGATAATGAAGCCAGCTTTCCTAAGCTTTTCATTTTACCTGACTATTAAGGAAGCTGCGGTTTTTTGCGCGTATCTTGTAAGTATATATGTATATATCACACTGATGTTATAAATCCAAAAGTTTGCATTTGAGTGTGTAAGTATGTTAGTATCCTCTTCACGCTGCAACGTCTGCTTACTTATAGCTTAGCTATTTTAGCTTACTTAGAGCTAGCTCTAAGTAAGCTAATTAAGCTAGTTAGCTAGCTAGCTAGCTTCGTGCTTTTTTATTCCGTAAATTTAACTATATTACTAGCTGTACCCGGCATGCGTTGCAATGCCACTTTTAGAAAAACTGTTTTACCTCTTTCACGTTTATGGTCGCCTAGTACTTTAAAACCATACTAAAAACTTTTTGGATATTGATTATAGTTACAATGCTAAAATCACGATAAAGAAATGGGGGGTGGAGTAGGAGGGTGAAAAATACTTGACGACCTATTTTCATACTACTAAATATACAAATAATGAAACGCAAGCAAAGCTTAAAAGAATCGACTTCACCGCGTTATCATCGGAACCTTGATCAGATTTAATTTATAAACACGCATTATTGACTATAACTCAAAAACTAGAGATCAGAACTTGATCAAATTTCAATGACACCACAGGAAAAGCACCAGCTTCCAAACAAAAAAAAAGAATCATCAAAATCGGTTCACAACGAAAGAAGTTATGAGGTAACTTTTGAAGTCGGGTAAAGGAGAACATTGTCAAAGTACGCATTATTCTTCACAAAATAGACATTATTGACGATATTTCAAGAACTACTGATCAGATCTTGATCAAATTTAAATGGGACCAATTAGAATGCAACATCTTACAAACCAAAAAAAATAATTTCGAAATCGTCTCACGTGGAGAGTAGTGATGAGGTAACACACATAAAAAAAAATACAGTCGACTTGAGTACCTTCTCCTTTTTTGGGAAGTCGGTAAAAAAAACATTGTAAACGGTAGAGCCGTTTCGGAAGAGTTCGATCACAAACACCGTTACTCGAAATTTTTATATATTAGATAATTTATTATTAAGCTTCTATATATAGGTGGTAATAAAAGGATTCAATCAACTTTTATTTACTTAAGCCATTACTAGGCATAATAAATAACCTAGACTTCATTATAAATAATTGTGACCTGAATACCTATTCAATAACTGTCGATAATTATCTAGAGCGTAATGCGATATTCATTATGCGGAATATTGGCTCAGTATTCAAGAAAATTCCTATGACAATTTGAACTTTACGTCATGGTGATAAAGGTCAAAAAAATATACATGTGCATGCGTAAGTGTGATTTTAGAGTTGCGTGTGCACAAACAATGTTGCCGGGCTTGTAACAATCGGTCTACAGTAGGGCAATTATGCATTTACGTTGTTTATATTGTTTGAAGATTATTTATAGGGAAGTATGTTCATAGCTGCATAATCTCATTCAAGAGTATCTGATCTGTTTTTTATTCAAGATATGCAAACGTTTGTACTATCTCACCTGATGGTAAGCTCGATACATATATACGAGTGTAATCATAAGTTAGATACTTACTAAATCTACCGTGATCCCTTATAATATACTAGCTGTACCCGCCAACCAAAAATGTTTTACCTCCTTCACGTTTATGGTCGCCTAGTACCTACTTCAATACCATATTAAAAACAATTTGGATAATTTTCATACAAAAATACTAACATCACAATTAAAAAATGGTGGTTGGGGGGTTGAGGGTGAAAAATATTTTACGACCTATTCTCATATCTACCAAATATACAAAAAATACATTAAAATCGGTCGAGCAGTTTCCTCCACCGAAACTGCTCGACCGATTTTCTTACGAATTCGACCACAAACACAGTACGAAACACGAAATTATTATATATTAGAAGATTAGATAGATTAACTAAGGACTCTTATAAAAACTTCATCAAACTGCGTATTAGATACTACAAACATTCACAATATCGACTCTTTATTGGGTACTGCAAGTTGTTACTAATCCTTTGAAGGTTTCTTTATAGAATACCAGTACAGAAAGTACTGTAATTATATAATTAGGTAATTTATGGATACAAAAAAACTAGCGAAATGTGTTCTGATAAAAAAGCAGAAATAGCTGGCATCCAATTCCATTCAAATGCAACATGTTACCTAGTGTATTGAGATTACAGTCACTATCGCTGTAAATACCTACGATATGTGAGAAATAATATAATAACACATAAATTTAATATTATTAAAAAATCTCCTTCAATTTACCCGGTGAGTAACAACGTGGGTTTCCCCAGCATGTATCGTACCGCTCTCCAAGAACGCAACACACTCCTCACACTATAATAATTTGCATGTTATTGTCATATATATTGTATTGAAGCAGAGACTGACAATGATAAGCGAAACCATTTTTTTCGCAGATGACTAATGTTACGTTATATACTGAGAGTTCGCCGCAAACTAATTTCGCGCCTGCATTTCGCTTAGTGGACAAAAACTTTTGACGTTAATTGTCCAAAACTATTTTCCGTTGGCTCAGTTGGATGAGCGTTTGCCTTCAAAGCAGGGTTCATAAGCTGACAATTACCCATACATTATGACGCATCTACAAAAGATAACCAAGCTGTTCTTATAAAGATAAATTTTAAAGATAATCGTCGAATTACAGTTTTTATTTAAGCAATCAAGATTAACAAGATTAATAGATATTTGATTGAAAAGAGAACCTTATCGTCTATGAAAGAAGATCTTCTTCGATGTTACTTAATATTACCAAGGAATATTTATTATTAGTTACCTATAACCTCGATGACTTGTTGGTAGTATATTACGAACTGCCCGTTGGATTAGTTGGGTGAGCGTTTGCCTTCTAAGCAGGGGTTCTAACGGGTTCGATTCCCGGCAGGAACACAAGTTTTATCCCCAAGGAAAATGTGTGTTTCTGGTTATGGTTGTAATTGTGTGTGTGATATGTGAATGTTTCCGGCACCCACGACACAAGTCAAGTCTTAATTGTGGAACTGAGTGTGAAAGCGTTTATGTTTATGTTTACTATAACAGTTTGATTTTTGTATTTGTTGTACAGGATGTAACTGATATTATACATATCTACATTAAATGTGCAGCTGTTTTCAAGATGATCCCTAGGACAAAATAAGTCTAGAAAGGACAACTGTACCGTCCTATGAAATAGTTAATTTAAATAGTAGTCCCAAACATGTTTCCGTCTCTACTTACAAAGATCTTTTTAAAGATAGCCCCACGCACTGGCAAAAATATAATAAATTTCATAATTATGAAAAAATTTAACCACCATTTTTGGCTTTGGGTCGCAGCGTTACATATCGTGTGCGAATTTGAATTAATAAACTTGAATGGTTTAGAAGCTATCAAACTCTGACAGACAGACGGACGGATGAACAAACTGCTGAACACCTAAGTTAACTTACGACACAAGTCATCGAACTTAGTGTGGGGATGTGAGTGTGAAAGCGTTTATATTTATGTATATAAGCAAGCCAAATACGGTGTTCCGGTAGTTATCCTTGAGAGCCTGCGTATTCCAGGTCTAGTGTGTCTACCAGCTTCGATCACATCGTCACTTACCATCAGGTGAGATAGTGGTCAAACACTAGCCTGTCACAAATAAAAAAAAAAAAAAATGTTATTGTGTGGGATCGTGTAACATTTATAATGCACCACTACACAATACACACAGTAGCCTTGTGCCTATCGTGCATATCAGTTATCAGTAACATGCCTCAATAAATTTATTGTGATTACGAAACCTAATGTAAACACTATTTGCTTTCACGTTATTGTATTGTAATTCTATTTTGGCATGTTTGTATATTGAAAATGTTTGAAATATGACTACATTTAAATAATGTAAAAAAAAACGTAGCATAATGTACAAACAAAATTTAAGGGGCAGATATAAGTTAATGCGAGCACCTTTTTTAACCGCTGCCAATTTTCCAGTGTGTTCTTTTTTAAGCTTTGCTTGCGTTTAAATTATTTTATATGCAGGATAGGCAAGCATTTGATTACTATCTCACCTGATGGAAAGTGACGATATGGCCGAAGATGGAACATGCTTGTCTTTTGAGGTCCCGGGCTAATTTTTGTTTCCGGGAAGATGAGACAGTGCAAGTGTGACTACTCAAGCTGCTTCCCACACCAAGAGCCGTTCCTTCTTTCACCTTGTGCATGCATACATTGTTCTTGTAGTATGTTCTTGAACTGCCCGTTGGATTAGTTCGGTGGGTTCACCTTCTAACAAGAGTATCGGGTTCGATTCCCGGTGGGAACACAAGTTTTCTCCCCAAGGAAAATGTATGTTTCTAGTTCTGATTTTAATTGTGTGTGTGATGTGAATGTTGTCGCCACCCACGCCACAAGTCATCGAAATCTGTGTGGGACTCTGAGTGTGAATGTGTTTATGTTTATGGTTTTGTAGTAATGATACCGAAATGAAAATGAAATACATATAAAGGGCGTATACAAAACCTATTCATTTTTGCAGGAATCCCAGCGTACGGCCTCGATGGGGATAACATCAGAACTGGTCTGAATAAGAACCTGGGCTTCTCCAAAGAAGACCGCGAAGAGAACATAAGACGAGTGGCCGAGGTGGCGAAGCTCTTCGCTGATAGCGGTGTTGTGTGCCTCTGCAGTTTTGTTTCGCCTTTTGCTGAGGTAAGAAAACTGGTTTCTTTTGATGTCCCCTATCTGTAGGTATAGGGCAGGGATCGGCAACCTTTTGAGTCGGAAGAGTCAAAAATTACAATTTACGAAATTTCAAAGTTTTTAAAGAGCCACAAATAATGTTGTCACGAGCGAGGGTTGCGGTGAAAAGCGAGTACAACACAAGTGGCTGAGAGATATAAATGGTGCATAATCCTCGTTTCAGAACTATTTTTAAATGTTTTATATTTTCTTATAAAATAAATGATATTTGCGTATGGAACCAAAGAGCCGCAGCTTCACATCCGAAGAGCCGCATGTGGCTCGCGAGCCGCAGGTTGCTATAGGGTTATCCATTCATTAAGCTACACTCTGTATGTAAAACTGATGCTGGCGTCACGTCCGTTTGGAAATGGGATTCTTCTTCTGTGTGCAGCCTTTGGGTACTAAATCCAAAACAAGATAGGTATGCCTAAAAATATAGCAACACATCTTTCGTAAAAATAATAATAAAAAGTATCCTATGTTACTTCTAATGCCTCCAAGAATATGTGTACAAAGTTTCATGATGATCGGTTAAGTAGTTTTCGCGTGAAAGCGTAACAAACAAACTTACATTCACATTTATTAGTAGGGATTCTCCTAGATCACATAAATCACAGAAAAGTGGATTTCTGTGATCTAGGAAATTTACCCTATGACCGCTGGTTTGAGTCCAAGTGATATTTTCCCCTCCCTATACTTCTATAATAATATGTGTTATGTATGTAAATTGATTAATTTCCAAGTACTGATTTTATCACAACACATGTGGGTACTTGGATACCTTTTGATCTTTTTTCATGAATAAAGGTAGTTTGCTTCTGACTCAACTATGGTGTATCTTTTAATATGGACGGACATATAATAAAATCGTAACAGCTGTCTGTACATTATTTTAATTAAAATCAGAATTAAATGAATCTTTAATATAAAATCAGAATTACAATGCATACATTAATTGATATAACCGTATATTGCTAATACACTATTAACCTATTGACAAGCATTTACTTTAATAATAATAAATTAAAATAAAAACTAAATTAAAACTAACCAAAAATAACTACAACTATATATAGCTAGGCTTATTAATAATAATAGGCTTGACTTAAAAAGTATAACCCGAGTCAATAAAGGAAACATCTGGAATTGACGATAGCTGTAATGGCATTTCACTCCCACTATTGCCTTTAATCGCTTGTGAAAGCGAGATGCCATATCAGCTCTCGTCAATATCTTTCTAAACTTTTTTTTACTTATATTAATTGCATATTTTTATAAGGATACTAACCGAACCCGGCATGCGTTGCAATGCAACGTTTATAAAAAGTGTTTTACCTCTTTCAAGTTTATGGTCACCTAGTACTTTAATACCATACTATAAACTTTTTTGAGATATTGTTCATACATAAATACTAAAATCACGCCAAAAAACTGGGGGTGGGGATTGGAGGGTGAAAAATACGGTACGACCTAATCTTATACCTACCAAATATACCAAAAAAAACATTCAAATCGGTCGAGCCGTTTCGGAGGAGTTCGACCACAAACTCTGTGACACGAGATTTTTACATATTAGATATGACTAATATTCTACATCTGAAAGTTTGTGTGTAAATGTGTAAGTATGTTTGTTCCCTCTTCATGCTTTAACGGCTGAACGGATTTGGATGAAATTTGGAAAGTACATAGATTATACCTGGAAATAACGCATATATAGGCTACTTTTTAACTTGATAATAGCGGGCGAAGCCTCGGCACGGATAGTATTAGATATATAGAATATATAGTATAGGTTACCATAAAGAATCAGCTTTGTTCCGTTTTCATAACAATAAATCGTCGTTATCATTACCCTGTTGCCCCAGTTTCATACATCTCAGACAACCGAAGTTCAATGACTTAAAGCTCATTAAAGAGCATCATAATTACCTCATAAGTGCCCCTTAAATCAAACTGTATAATAACTTTCATGCTTTGCACAAGCGGATTCTTAAATAAAAGAACCAAGTGTTAGTCTGTTTAGATCCTCGACTTGTTTGTCAATTGTACGAATAAGGGTAATGTATGAACTGCCCATTGGTTTTATTGGGTGGGCAATCGCCTCCTTAGCATAGGGGTATCGTGTTCGATTCCCGGCGGGAACACAAGTTTTCTCCCCAAGGAAAATTTGTGTTTCTGGTTCTGGGTGTGATTGAGTGTGTGTAGTGTAAATGTGTCCGGCACCCACGACACACGTCATCAAACTTAGTGTGGGGCTGTGAGTGAAAGCGAATAAAAAAGATACTAAAAATATTAATTACTTGACACTGGCTTAATGTACATAGTTTGCGGAGCCAAAATCATAAAAATAAAAGACAATGTGTCAATTAAATATCTCCTAAACTGTAATAAGTTATTGTTTTAACACTTTCTCCATTGTCGCCAGGACCGTGAAGTGGCGCGAAGAATTCACACGGATTCTGAGCTGCCATTCTTCGAGATATTCATCGACACGCCGCTGGAAGTGTGTGAACAGAGAGACACTAAAGGCCTCTACAAGAAAGCTAGAGAAGGATCTATCAAGGTATAGCAACACGTATACACGGAGAATAATATCTTCAATAAACTTTAAGAAGTTAGCCATATTGGATTTAGAGTGACGTCACTTTATTTTTCGAGTTATTCTCTGCAAACCCTTTCATTTTTCGGGAAGTGGATCAAATTTAATTTATGAGATTTGATGACAAACATCGGGACAGGTGAAACTAAATAAAAGCTTGTAAAAAACCGACTTCATCGACTTATATTTTGGTTTTGCCTCGATCGATTTCGATAAAATGTATGTGGAACCACCGCTGAAGTATAATCTACCAAACAAAAAAAGAATTTTGAGAATCGGTCCACAAATGGGGAAGAAATCGGTAAACATACATAAAAAAAAAAAACAGTCGAACATAGAACCTCCTCCTTTTTTGAAGTTTGTTAAAAAATTACAAAAATCAAATACTGAATAATCAGAATTTAAAAAAAATTTAATAAAGCAAAATAATAATAATAGATCGAAATAATTATGGTGATGTATCCTACCTACATCAGAAAAGGTTGGATATTACAATGAGTTACCCATCATAATACCCAACCATCTGCCGGGAAAGGGACAATCCTGTCGGGCATCGATCATCGAGCACCTTGAAAATATCACTGGTAATAAACTGTTGCACTTCCCTGTAACGAAAATTTCCCTGACACTAAAAAATATCTACTATCACTATTCAAAGGTCCTTCAAGATAAGGCACATAAGCTGACAATTACCCATATATTATGACGCATCTACAAAAGATAACCAAGCTGTTCTTATAAAGATAAATAATAAAGATAATCGTCGAATTATAGTTATTATTTAAGCAATCAAGATTAACAAGATTAATAGATATTTGATTGAAAAGAGAACCTTATGGTCTATGAAAGAAGATCTTCTTCGATGTTACTTGAATATTGGCAAGGAATATTTATTATTAGTTACCTATAACCTCGATGACTTGTAAGTAGTATATTACGAACTGCCCGTTGGATTAGTTGGGTGAGCGTTCGCCTTCTAAGCAGAGGTTCTAACGGGTTCGATTCCCGGCAGGAACACAAGTTTTCTCCCCAAGGAAAATTTGTGATTCTGGTTCTGGTAGTGGTTGTGTGTGGGATGTGAATGTTTCCGGCACCCACGGCACAAGTCAAAGAACTTAGTTTGGGGATGTGAGTGTGAAAGCGTTTATATAATTTTAGTTTAGTTTTAGGCAACATAGGCAATTGGCCCGTAGATAACGGATCGTCTATTATTAGCAATTACGTTTTATGTCCCTGAGATTAGATCACATCATTTACTTGACGACCCAGATGGCGCAGTGGAAATGTATCTGCCCTCTGCGCTGGGTCCTAGATTCGATTCCCGGTAGGAGCACAACTTTTCCTTGCCCAGGGAAGATTTATGCATTTGGTTCTGGGCGTGATGGCATCCTCATAATTAGTAATTTATGTTGTATACGGCATAAAACATGTAAAAAAAATATGAACTTACTTTGTAGTCGACTAGTTTCGGAGAAATTTGTTGTCCTTCATCAGGATGAAAAAAGTCGACTACAAAGTAAGTTTTAAGCCGTATACAACATAAATTATGTGTAATACTGACGATAGATTTAATTTTCGAATAATTAATGTTCCTTACCACTAAGTAAAATTTAATGTTCGCCTTGTTTATTTCTTTTCCAGGGCTTTACAGGCATTACCCAAGACTATGAGAGACCCGAAGCGCCGGAGATGGTCGTACAGACAGTCGGCCACTCCATCGAAGAATCGACGATGCAAGTTGTACGGCTGTTGGAATCAAATGTGAGTTTGTTTTTATCTAATAAGTTAATTTTTGCCTATTACCTGCCTTAGTTCTGTTCCAAATAAAACTTATGACTTTTTTTGTTCTCTTTTGTTTTTTTAACGACAAACGCTTTCGCAGTCACAGCCCTCATCGCAGGTGACGGAAATACATACAACCAGAACCAGAAACACAAATTTCCCTTGGGGGAAAAAATATATTCTAGTTTTTTTAATGTAACTTAATTTTGTCCCTTTATTGCAAGCTTTTATTTAATTTGCAATGAAAGTGTTTGTCCGGGTGGAATCATGCAACTCAATTTTGAAGCAGATATCTTCAATCGATTGAGCTGAAATGTTGTATTCACGTTTAGTTGGATGACGATGCATGGTTAGCTCTGTGACGTCATTCTAAATCCAACATGGCGGAACACCCAAATGGCGGACTAGAAATTTTTAATTCACTCCTACGATATGGTATCAAATGAAAGGGTTTGTATCAAATGAAAGGGTTTGCTGAGAAATACTCGAAAAATAAAGTTGTCTCTTTAAATCCAATATGGCGGACTTCTAAAAGGTTGTCTCTAAAAAAATTTTTAACACGTAACTTATTTGATGGATGGGAGGTAGCCCCTTTCCCATAAAGGCTAAGGAGCTTAATTTTGAGACGTACATCATTTTATTATTTTTATTTGAGTGGTGTGAAGTGGAGGGCCTGTGATTGTGTAATCACATCCAGATCCAGAAACACAAATTCTTCGTTTTCTCCAACCGGGAATCGATACCCGCTGCTTAAGCGGACGCGCAGTCCCGCACTCAACTACACCAATGGGCAGTTCAATGTGTGGTTTGGAATCTGCTTTTTCGGTGTCTGTCTTTTTTACTAAATGGTCTATTGTAAGGATGTCTCAGTCTAAATGAGCCACTAAATAGACGACGTAAACAATATTTTTGCGATGAAAACTAGTGAGGCGTATAATTGTAAACTGTGCGGAACTAAGTATAGATCTACCTTAGTTTTTTTGTGCGTCAAATGGTGACCGTGAAAATGTAGACGTTGAAACAGGCGTGTATTTAGATATGCACATTTCACGTATATTCAAACATTATTCAAGGAAATATTGCTACTTGTTTTCAGAAACTTATTTTATTCTTTGTAAACATCAAGTCTTGGTAGAGTGGAAACATTTTTAATGTGTTCTCCACTCCATCGAATTTGTCAAACGATCGAGTGTAAAATGTATGATTTTTTTGTGGAGGGGCGTGCACATTTAGAATGTTTCTACTCTACCTAAACTTGATCAGTTTAGGTAGAGGGGGCTGAGTCACCCACGTCCGTAGGAGGATACCCCTTAAGTCTGACTCCCTACACGTGGTCCCCGGGTGGTGCTAATCAGGTGACATTTGAGAGGTGGTAGAGCATTTTGTGAGTTGCTCGCCTGGCTTGCTACCAAAGTAGCTTACCACCATCAAGTTGAAAGTCTGCCGCCAAGCCAAATACGGTGTTCCGGCAGTTATCCTTGAGAGCCTGCGTATTCCAGGTCTAGTGTGTTTACCAGCTTCGATCACATCGTCACTTACCATCAGGTGAGATAGTGGTCAAACACTAGCCTGTCACAAATAAAAAAAAAAAAAAGTTTACTAACCTTAACGAAACCTCTTCATCCAAATGCTGCCTTGAAGAGATCGCTTTTGGCGATAAGGCCGCCAATAGAGAATATGCGGGAGATTTACATGTAGAGATATATCTATTCTTTTTTAAACATTTATAGCTATACTAACTGCGCCCCGCGGTTTTACCCGCGTAAGTCCGGACCCGCGGGAATTCCGGGATAAAATAAGCCTATGTTCTTTCCCAAGCTCTAGACTATCTGTGTACCAAATTTCATTTAAATCGGTTCAGCAGTTTTGGCGTGAAACCTCGACAGACAGACAGACTTACTTTCGCATTTATAATATGAGTAAGGATATAGATTTTTGAATACTTATTCATTAACATTTTTGTTATTTTATTGTCTGAGTACTTTCTCTTAATCTACGAAAACACGACGACCGAAAAATATTTTAATATTATTTTGCATATATATTTATCTCATGTTTTGTACAAATTAATAATCTTTGTCTTCTTTGTCTACAGAATAAAACCTATAACATTATTTTCTTATATGCATAAAAAGTGGTAAAAATGTATGGTAAACATAGAATAGCAAAACGAACGTTATTAGTTATTTGGTTAGACTAATTCGCGTTTTTTACCTCAATGAACTTTACATTCACGACAATAATTGAATCGTGGACTGTGACGTCATAGACATCGCGCCAAAACCGCCGCTTTTATAATTGCCCGAATCTGATTGCTGTTTCAAACATTGAATTTGGAATATTGATTGGATTATTTTTTTTGGCAATGTATTGAAAATGAAATGAAAAACGAAATGGAAATCTTTTTATTTGGACAAAAACTTAACTAATTTGTAACACTCCATGTGCTTATAACTAGCTATAGTAATAGTAGGAACACTATTGTGTGTCAACACAGCATCTTATATTATAACTTGGCTTATACAGGTGGTTCATAAATAAACTATGCTGATATGATGCTGATATGACGCAAATAATTGATTAAATTTATATAAAAAATTGAATTGCCTCGTTCATTTGTTGTTTTTTTTTTGTATATGTTGATGCACGCAAAAAAATTAAGATTTTTTTTACTAAAAATGTATATCTATCTTCACCGATTTAGCCATTAAAATCACTAAACCGTGACTCTAGAATAATCTAAAATAAATCGATTCTAGTTAATTGTTTCCCCAATTCTAGGAAAATCTAGCGTACCTATTAATTATTTATTCATTTGCACTAAACAAATGAAATGAACTAAAGACCTTGGCAATGCACAGTCTCCTTTCAATGTCAATTCCTTCGGTATGCCCTTGATGCTACAATTAGTAACAAAAAAAAATCAAGGAAACCATTTTAAATATCGTGTAACATTGTCCGAGAATAAGTCCAGGAAATATCAGTGCTGTGGAAATTGTTTCATTTGTTTTTTGGACATAAATGTAATCATGCTCGGAGTGACTTCGAATTCCCAGGAAATGTGGTTTTCGCTGATCGTGTTGTGACATGTTGTACCAGTACCGGTTAATTGTCAATTTTTAACCGAGTTCAAAAAAAGAGGAGGTTCTTAAGAGGGTTTACTCGTTTTGTCTTCTCTCTTGCTCGCACATTTCAATATTTTTAATAAATACAATTAGCTACGTGTGTTTTTGAAAATGTTTTCAACTTCAAGACAAACTAACTTGATATACCTCTAGTTCGCTCCAGGAGTTTCGTTTCTACGTTTATCATCCGTACTGCGTAGAAGTGGAACTCATTACCTGAGTCTTTGTTCGAACGGTATAATCTGGGAGTCTTCAAATCAAGAGGGAATAGGTATCTTCTAGGTATCTTCGGCTACATCTTCGGCCACATCTTCACTTTACCTATGAGGCCAGATAGTGGTCAAATTTTATCACCGTTTAGCCGTTACAGCGTGAAGAGAAAACATACCTACACACAAACTTTCGGATTTATAACATAAGTGTGATTTGAAGCTGATTTTCTGTCATTTTGTCCCCAGGGAATCATCCCGTGCTTTGACAACAAGGGAGTGGGCGTGGAGGAACTGTTCATCTACGGAAACCGGCTGACCAGCGCCATTGAAGAAGCGTCGAGGCTGCCGCAGATTGAACTTAGTGAACTGGACTTACAATGGGTTCAGGTAATTAATTATCTGTGGTTGAACTGCCCGTTGCATGGAGGCAAACTCTACAAGCGCTTTCTGGCGACTACATAATATAGATATACCTAGGTTAATATAATTATGTATTAATTAGTGATTAACACATAAAGGAATGCAAAATGCGCCGCCGAGTTTTTTGCTAGGTTATACTCAAGATGGCTGTAATTTTGCGAATATGGCAGTAGAGTCATTAACTTTTATGAGTGCCTCTTTGGGGCCCATATGAATAAACGATTTGGGTGAGAAAATGTTGTTATACAGACAAGTCCTGATGCCAGTGTGGATTTATGGTACATATGGTAACAGAGCAATATTTCTATAATTCGACGTTTCCAGAACAAGATATTGCAAGGCATTGTAACGGGAACACAAGTTTTCGCACCATGAATAATTTGTGTTTCTTATTTTGGTTGTGATTGTGGGTGTGATGTGAATGTTTCCGGCGCCCGCGACACAAGTCATCGAACTTAGTGTGGGGCTGTGAGTGTGAAAGCGTTTATGTTATGTTTTTGTTTCTTTATTATTCGATTACCGAATTCTTAAAATCGAAATAATATTAATTAAATCACTACACTTTATCTGTCACTTTATTCGTCTTCGCCTTAAAAGAGACAATAAGAAAAGTGTTAATGGACACATTCTTGGATATTTTTTATCTAGCAGAATAAGTTACATCCTACTAATATTATAAATCCGAAAGTTTGTGTGTAAGTGTGTAAGTATGTTTGTTCCCTCTTCACGCTTTAACGGCTCAACGGATTTGGATGAAATTTAGAATATACATAGCGTGTACCTAGGACTAACACATAGGCTACTTTTTGACTTGATAATAGCGGGCGAAGCCGCGGGGCATGTTTAGTTTATTTATAGGCAAGGTATCAGATCTCTTAAGAACATTGAACTGTTAGCTAAGTTGGGTGAGCCTTCGCCTTCTAAGTAGAGGTATCGGGTTCGATTCCCGGCGGGAACACAAGTTTTCTTCCCTAGGAAAAATTGTGTCTGGTTCCGGTTGTGATTGTGTGTGTGATGTGAATGTTACCGGAATTGTTGTTACTCTTAATGCCCTGTAATATATCCAATCCTTTTTTACCATCTAACAACAAGACAAACTGTCAAACGTTATCCATTTATGGTTGACATACTCCCAGTTCTCTCGAAGCGTATCGCTACTACGTTCATCATCCGTACAGCGAGTAGCGGAACTCATTGCTTGCGTCTTTATATCCCGAAACGGTATAATCTAGGAGTCTTTGAGACTCGAGTGAATAGTTATCTTCTGAGCAAGCATGTCACATCTTTGGCCGCATCGTCACTTTCCATCACGTGTGATTGTGGTCAAATTTTTGCCTATACAGTAAAAAAATGTGTTATATTTGTGTTTTTATGTATGAAGGGGTCACAATTTCGTTTTCACAATTTCAGGTACTATCTGAAGGATGGGCGTACCCGTTGAAAGGTTTTATGAGAGAACAGGAGTATTTGCAAGTAAGTAAACTAACCCAACGGTCAGTTAAAATAATAAGGACCAATAGGTAATATGCATGAGATTCAAATATAGGTCCAGTATTCTTTTTTTGAATCTTCGTTTTATATCTATAGAACTAAACCTATGACATTATTATTTTTATTTTTTTTTATATTCTAAAATATTTTTTATTTACAAGATTAATTAAAAGTACTAGTCACAAGATAAGAGTAGAAAAGGGGATTAAAACAAATAATACTCAAAAATTTTGTAAACCGTTTCCAAAGGAAAAGTGCCCAGAATACTGGCTACGTTTCCACGTTGAATAGCGATGCTAATTTTTTGTGCTAAATAAGAGCCAGCATTCTGGTTATTTGTCGCCTCGACTAAACGTTTAGATAAAAATTTAAAAATTTCGTGTGCTCCCGGTCCCCACGGACCCAAAGTTTCTACCCCAAACGGTACAAACATATAACCTCTATCAAGGTTCGAATATTTAACGATATATAATATTTGACATTATTTTTATTTAAATTATTTTAAAGTGAAACATTTTATAGGGAAGCTTTGAAATTCTGACCCCCTTTTTGTGTAATGAAATGTGGTGGGGGTAAACATTGATGAATTAAAATGTTTCCCTGTAATACAAAACTTTAACTTCTATTGTAACTCATAATGGCATATAAATTATAGGGAATATAAATGATAGATATAATTTTTAAACTTTGGTTTAACTGATTCGTGACGTCACTTCATACATGTTTGATGTCAATTGGTAAATTTTCCTTTACGAGAGATGTGATTGGTGCGTGGTCACAGAATGAAAGTCAAAATTACGGCTACGTTTAAAATTGTCCAAACCAGATAGCATTATATTGAATTGAATATTTTTTACTTGCAATATTTAACTTAAACAATCGAATTAATACATATAACAATTATGCATAATATATTATTATCCTATTTATTTCCTGGTGTCCTGATGAGCAAAAAAAAGTCCTTGTCAGAAAACTTGTGATCCCACCGGGAATCAATTCCGATACCCGTTGCTCGTGTAATGGGAATCAAATTAGGCAGACGCGCAATCAACTAGTACATCAGTCATTAGTTAAATCATAATTTTCTTTCAGTCTCTGCATTCAAACTGCCTGGTCCTCCCCAACGGTTCTATCGTCAACCAATCAGTGCCCGTAGTACTACCAGTCGACACCACCACCAAAGATCGTCTCACAGGTGCCGACGCCATCGCTCTGACTTATAACGGAAGACCTATCGCGGTATTGAGAGCGCCTGAGTTCTACCCGCATAGGAAAGAAGAAAGATGTTCGCGTCAGTTTGGCATATATAATGCGGGACATCCTTACATCAAGGTATGCTGCAGTTGTTCTTTATATAAACACTTTACAATACAGTACCAAAGATTTTATAGGAAACATGAGAGATGTCTGCGTCAGTTCGACATTTATAATACGGGAGATCGTTACATCAAGGTATGCTGCAGTTGTTCTGTATATAAACACTTTACAATACAGTACCAAAGATTTTATAGGAAACAAGAGAGATTTTTGCGTCAGTTCGACATTTATAATACGGGACATCCTTACATCAAGGTATGCTGCAGTTGTGCTTTATATAAACACTTTACCAATAGAGTACCAAAGATCTTCGGCAGTGCCAAAGATTGTATAGGAAACAAGAGAGATGTTTGCGTCAGTTCGACATTTATAATACGAGATATCTTTACATCAAGGTATGCTGCAGTTAATCTTTATATAAACACTTTACTAATACAGTACCAAAGATCTTCGGCAATACCAAAGATTGTATAGAAAACATGTGAGATGTTTGCGTCAGTTCGACATTTATAATACGAGACATCCTTACATCAAGGTATGCTGCAGTTGTTCTTTATATAAACACATTACCAATAGAGTACCAAAGATCTTCGGCAGTACCAAAGATTGTATAGGAAACATGAGAGATGTTTGCGTCAGTTCGACATTTATAATACGGGACATCCTTACATCAAGGTATGCTGCAGTTGTTCTTTATATAAACACTTTACCAATAGATTAACAAAGATCTTTGGCAGTACCAAAGATTGTATAGGAAACGAGAGATGTTTGCGTCAGTTCGACATTTATAATATGGGACATCCTTACATCAAGGTATGCTAAAGTAAATCTTTATATAAACACTTTCAGTAGATATGAAAGCTTTCACACTCTTAGCCCCACACTAAGTTCGATGGGTTGTGTTATGGGTGCCGAAAACATTCTCACTTACCAATCACAACCAGATTTAACCAGTAACACAAATTTTCCTTGGAAAGAAGATGTATGTTTTTGTATCGTTCCATTAAAATTATATAAAATGAAACACATTTATTTGGCACTATGAACAAGATAAACAAACAAAACAGATAACAAAAACAGCTTACAAATGTAATTAAACATAACAAAATAGTGCTAAAAGGGTGTGACTCAGCATTTTTTCCAAGTGTAACACTAAGCACTGATTTTCAGTCACAACCCAGAGGTGGCCGTTTAAATTGTTATTGTAATTACGCTTTTAATTGTTCGTTTGTAGATGATCAAGGATGCTGGCGATTGGCTGGTCGGCGGCAACTTGGAAGCGTTCGAACGTATTCGCTGGAACGACGGACTCGACTCCTATAGGCTCACTCCCAACGAACTGAGAGAGAAGTTCAGGGAACTGGGGGCAGACGCTGTATTCGCTTTCCAGGTAACGAGTTACATAATTAGAAAAAAACAACGAACAAATTCTTTTACAGTCAACACATTCAAAGAGGTGTTAAATTATATAATTAGGCACCAAACTCATCACACACACGCGCACGCGCACACACACACTCAAACATACACATAATATTAAATATGATATATCAATAAATCTGTGAAATTTTTGCATATAAGTTTGGTACTATAACACTTCCTGTAATTGATTTTATTTATATAGCATTAGCCATGCTAGGCAGAACTATAGTGATAAATTTGGAAAGGAAAAACTTCCTATAATGTTTAAAATAGCACTAAATCTGTATTAACAATGTATATGAAACAATAGGGGTAATATTAATATAAACATATATGTCATATTATTGTGGGAAAGATCTATGCAACACAGACCCTGATTCTTATTCTAACTCTTAGCTCATTTAGCTATACGACTTTCTTAAGAGAGACGCAATTCTTCCGTAATAATTGAGATGATTATATACATATGCATTCATATAAAATCTATACGCTATAGTTGTTTAAACTACACTGTCCCGCAAAGAACGGCGTCGCCCCACCGAGCCTTGCAATATGCTCGCCAACGCCAGTTGATACTTGACACCTTAGACTTTATAGAAAAGATAAATAATGTATTTTAAAATTCATTTGAAAAATTCATAAAACAAAACTTTAAAAACGTCTTTCTTCCTTCTTATAGCCTCGGATCTATTAGTAGCAAGCTAGAGCCCATGCCCCGGGCGCCAAAATCAGAGGGCGGCAAAATTGACAGACAAATACACAACTCAAGATTAATGTAATTACGTACAGATTTGTTCGTTAATGCAAACTTCGACCACAGAACAATATCACTTTACTTCGAACCACTGAGACGTTCAGTATTTTAAGCACATCTATTTTTCTTTGTCTATGCCTGAAATGATGATCATTGTGATGATAACTAAAGATAGAAATATAGTCGGGTGTAGGCGGCATTTTTCGTTTATTGCTTCGCTTCGAAAAAAAATTAAGATCCGGGGCTGATTGTATGCATAATATTATAATAATAGCAATTTGTTGCATGTTTGTTCCAGCTCCGTAACCCTATTCACAATGGTCACGCGCTGTTGATGCAGGACACACGTCGCCAGCTCGCCGAGAGAGGTTACAAGAAGCCAGTTCTACTGCTACATCCTCTAGGTATATACTTATAATATTGTAAATCAGAAAGTTTGTGTAAGTGTGTAAGTATGTTTGTTCCCTCTCCACGCTTTCACGGCTGAACGTTGTTAATGTTTTCACATTCACAAATATCGCTCACATTTTCTTTTTTTTGTTTATTCTCGAAAATGTAACAGGTTTAAAAAAAAATCTCTATTTATTTTATAATATTCAATCTTCAGAACTTAGTTTTTAGTAAAAACGACAACAGAGTAAAATTTAAGCTCCTTTTTGATTTAAAATTAATTGAATCGATTAGTTAAATATGCCTAAACATCAGGCACGTAATATTATTGACACATAATGTAGCGGAATTTTGATTTGTATATACGTTGATTAATGAAAAAACAAATATAAACCCTATTTTAACCCTACTTTACTTCCATTTTTACCGACTTCCTATAAAAGGAGGAGGTACTCAAGTCGACAGTATTTTTTTTTTAACTTGTCTCCACGTGAGCCTATTTCGAAGTTTTTTTTTAGTTTGAAAGATGTTGCTTTCCAATTGGTCCCATTTAAATTTGATCAAGAACTGATCAGTAGTTCTTGAAATATCGTCAATAATGTCTATTTCGTGATGAATAATGCGTACTTTGACGATGTTCTCGTTTACCCGACTTCAAAAGTTACCTCATAACTTCTTTCGTTGTAAGCCGATTTTGATGATTCTTTTTTTATTTGAAACCTGGTGCTTTTATGTAGTCCCATTGAAATTTGGTCAAGGTCTGATTTCTGGTTTTTGAGTTATAGTCAATAATGCGTAGTAATTTTTATACATTAAATCAGATCAAGATTCCGATGATAAAGCGGTGAAATCGGTTTTTTTTAAGTTTTGCTTGCGTTTAATTATTATTTGAAATACTCAAATTTGTGACACAAAACTCATGCGTTTATGTGACTTTGGTCTTTATTGAATCTAAATCAAAAGTTATTAAATTTATTACTTTAATCACAAAATAATATTAATCATCACTTGAAACTGCTATAAATTGCGATGTAAATGCAAGCGCCGCCGCGCGCCGTACATTACGCCGCGAGCGGCCGAATTTTGGTGAAATGGCTCTTAAGTGACGATGCGCTCGACGATGGATATCCGAGATAAATTTGTGATTTTTTGACCAACGGACATTCTAGGAAAGCGACATTTTGCAACCGAGAAACATTTTTGGAAAAGGAAATTTTGTACGTCAACGTTAATTCTAATTTTTAAATTCTTCTCAGGAGGGTGGACTAAAGACGACGATGTACCGCTCGAGATAAGAATGAAACAACACAAGGCCGTCCTCAACGAGCGGGTGTTGGATCCTCAAGCGACAGTGCTTGCGATATTCCCCTCTCCTATGATGTATGCCGGACCAACTGAGGTGAGATTCTATACAGATTTGCAGTGTAATTAGCCTGTATGCTTTTGACTCTTGATATCACCCGACTGCGCGACCCAAAGGAGGGTAATGTGTTTATCAGCCTTTGTGTGTACGAGTATGTTCGTCCTTCGTGGTATTCGAGAGACCAAAAGAGAGTTTCTTACGTCAATCGATTTGTTTTCATTGTGTTGTCGAGTGTCACTCAAAACATGATAGTTATTAAAATTCAATATGGCGACAGCCAGACGCAATATTGGTAATAATAAAAAAAATTAAGTAAACGAACGCTGTAACGGCTGAGCGGATTTGGAAATGTATAAATCCATTTTATTTTTATTTTTATTCTGCCCCGTTACCGATTCTTAACCACCCCCTGCAGGATTGTGCATTACCTAAAAAATTACGGTATATATAATTATTCTGTTCGTATGTATATGACTGAATTCCTCCAAAACGGCTGGACCGATTTTGATATTTTTTTTGTGTGTGTTCAGGTGGATTCAAGAATGGTTTAGATTCACAATTCAAACCGATAAATAAAGTTTTTTTTTTTCAAATAATTAATTTAATTCTAAATTCTAAATCGTTTATTCACTGGACCGCAATGAGGCACTCATGAAAGTTAATGAATCTACTGCCAGATTCTCAAAATGACAGCTATCTCGAGAAGAACCTGGCAAGAGACCCGGCGGCTTCAAATAAACGAGTCCGCTAGCATTGATGTAATATCGTTTTTTTATCCCAGGTGCAATGGCACGCGAAATGTCGCATGAACGCGGGTGCGAACCACTACATAGTGGGGCGCGATCCCGCCGGCATACCGCACCCGGCCGCCGCCGGAGACTTGTACGACGCGAGGCACGGCGCACTCGTACTCAAACACGCGCCTGGACTCAACGAGCTGGAGGTGAGTGCTACTGGGCCTCGACGAGCAGGAGGTGAGTGCTACTGTACCTCAACGAGCAGGAGGTAATCGGTTTTGTGCCTCAACGAGCTGGAGGTGAGTGGTACTGTGCCTCGACGAGCTGGAAGTTAGGGCTACTGTACCTTGACGAGCTGAAGGTAAGTGGTACTTACCTTCAGCTCGTCAAGGTGCCTCAACGAGCTGGAGGTGAGTGCTACTGTGCCTCGACGAGCTGGAGGTGAGTGCTACTGTACTTTATCGAACTGGAGGTTAGTGGTACTGTGCCTCAACGAGCTGGAGGTGAGTGTTATTGTGCCTCAACGAGCTGGAGGTGAGTGGTACTGTGCCTCAACGAACTGGAGGTGAGTGCTACTGTGCTTCATCGAGCTGGAGGTTAGTGGTACTGTATCTCAACGAGCTGGAGGTGAGTGCTACTGTGCTTCATCGAGCTGGAGGAGAGTCGTATACAGTGCATCCATGATTTGGAGGCGAGTGATTTAAGCTATTATAACTGAGGCAGGTCCCGAAGTACCTTTATGAGTATTTCGAGATCTTAATAGATATTTTTTTTACGTACAGCTTTACAATTTAGGTTTCATTTCAGATCATACCGTTCCGCGTCGCTGCGTACGACACATCCGTTGGCAAGATGGCTTTCTTTGACCCGACGAGAAAGGAGGACTTTGACTTTATATCAGGAACTAGGATGAGAGGTAAAAATTATGCCTCCATACTCTTTTATCATCATACAATAAGAGAATTCGTCAAATGACATTTATTTATAGCGTTTCGCTTCTACGTTCATCATCCGTACGGCGAAGGAGTGGAACTCAGAACGGTTCAGTTTTGGAGTCTTCAAGTCTAGAGTGAATAGGTCTCTTCTGGGCAAGCATGTTATATCTTTAGCCGCATCATCAAATCATATTTTATAAAGTCTAAATGCAATCTCTTTAAGAGGCCGGGGAGTCTTTGAACGAGTCTATAGGCTGTCTCTGTTTAACTGGCAAACTGCGCCCATGCTTGATGCGATAGCACTACCGACCGAACAAAATATGACAGGTGCCGTATACTAAAAATTATGAATGAAAGTGTAATGTTTAGCCATTGTTTTTTGCATTAATAGTACCTTAAAATGATAATCTATGTTCCTGTTGTAATGACAAAAGAAATGTGTTAGTTTTTAATACAAAACTAATAAATTAAAGATGCGACATTTACTTCGTAATAATGTGTGAAAATCAATCGGTTTATATTTCGTTTAAGGTAATTATTTTGGAATAAAAACTATCCAGGAACCTAGATAAATATGTTTTTAATCTGAATAACAGCACAGTATGGTGGTAATATGCTTGAATTATAAATAATTTCGATTGTATGGGCAAATTAACCTCCGCAGGACCCTTAAGCGATAATACCGCCCATTGTACTAAGTTAATTTTAAGGTCTTTAAATGTTTTTTACGCTGGTACGTATTTCGCTCAACGTAGCATTGCAATTCAAAGAGGATTGCCTGAGAGCGCCACGGGAACCGCCAGCTGATGGGAACACCACCCTGGGAGTGGACTTGAGCATTTGAGTTACCTATAAGCTCGGTGCCTTGTAACTTAGGTGTATTTAGTTATTTTTTTTTTTAATATAGGCAATTGGCCCGTAGATCAAGATACAGATCTAAATCTATCTGCTGTAACAATATCTTATTTTTTGTCAGGCCTCGCCAGGGCCGGCAAGGAGCCGCCGAAAGGATTCATGGCGACAAGCGCGTGGAAAGTCCTCTCTGAATACTATCAGTCTCTCAAATCCAAGATGGACACCAACTAAACTACTTGCAAAGTCTTTCCAAGATTTCGCTTGGAAATCATCATTTACACTGTAAGCTGGCCTAAACAAACCTTACGAATCGTAAGGAAGTAAAATATGAAGTGGAAGACGGTAAATACATTTTTACACAACTAATAATTCCGATCGTCAGTTTTTGATTGTTTTTGTTTGTATCGCATTAGCTATGCTAGGCATAACTTAAGTAGTGAAATTAGAAAAGAAAAATTTTCGCTTGAGACGGGGATTGAACCCGCAGGATTGGACACACGTCCTCATAATACGTTAGTAATAAGGAAAGGATAGTTTCGTCGCTTCAGGCGAGGCTTGAGTACCGTCAGTTTTTGTTAGTAAACTGGTTGTAAACTGACGGTATTACGTAAGTCCATGGAAGGTTCGAAAGGTGAGAAAATATAAATAATTTGCTAGGAAAGTAGTAAAAAGATTTTATTTTCCCATACAAATTGTTCGTACCAGTCAAAGATCAGTCACAAAATTTATTTCTGAACGCACTATTAATATTTGACCTCAGATATGACATATGTTATTTATCAAAGTTCAGACAACTTTTATTGGCGGTACGAAGTTCGCCGGGTTAGCTAGTAACGATATAAATATGGTTAGCAACCGTTCTCACTTAAATTTCAATACTTATATAATAACATAACAGGTCTTATTGAAGAAAAAGTGTACTAATTGAATAAAAAGCTAGTGCATTTTTTATGCTCTCGGGTTTTTTCAGTTCAAAGTTTCCCCTTGCTGCTAAATTTGGTCTACAGCGAAGGTAAATCGGGAGGAATTATTAGTTGCGTAACAATGTTTTAAAGATAAACACACAAATGCATAGCCTGTATACAGTGTTTGTGTGTTATACAGTAAAGAGATCACGCACACTTCATGTATTTGTGTGCGTATTTGAAATATTTTGACGCTATTATCCTAACTTATTCCTAAAGAGATAAATCGTTTGATACATCTTTTAAAATTAAAATATGTTATGTCTTATTTTACTGATGTTAAATGTCATACGTCACAATAATACAGAACATATTATTATCATTATATAAAGTATATCGAATCTTTTTTTTTTTTCAGTTTGTTTTGATTCCACTGTGTCCCAAATTCTATAGTATATTTTAAGGTACTAATCCACATTTTACTCAAACAGTCACAATGTTTACACATTTATTATATTTCTTTTCACAGCAGCTAACATTACTCATGTAAATTATATTGACAAAATTTGTTAGTTTGTGAGGTCTTTACTAGAATTGGCAACACCATAGAATAGTAAAAATAAATCATCAGAAGTGCCCATTTAATAACGGAATGAATACAATCTTCCTGTTTATAACTGAATACGTGAAAATCCTACTGTCACTATAGATAGACTGGAGCTTGGGAAAGGATATAGGCTACTTTTTATCCCGGAGTGCCCGCGGGTCCAATCCTTAGGCGGGTAAAACAGCGGGGGACAGCTACTACTATTAAATGAAAAAAAAAATCGATGAACAAAGTATCATACAATTATCTAGCATTTATTTTTCCGATTTCATTTGTTCGATTTTAACCAGATTTATTACGATTTTCTTTTGTTTTATTAAATAATAAGTACTTAAGAACGAAGCATTTTCAAATTTTTCACTGTTTTACGTTTCTCTTTTGTTTTTCCAGATGTTCTCTTGTTTCTCGGCGTTCATTTGTTTTTCTCTGCTTTGTTCTTTTTTCATAGTAGTAGTATGAGTAAAAATATTTATCCGAGCTGCTATCATCTCGGCTGGTTGTATCACGGGAAGAGAATTTTCCCGTTCTACTATTGGTGTACTTAGGAGTACCACGGGTTATAAACGAGGAGCAAACTCTGGCGTTAAATTGGCGTTTCTGTTAAAATTAGTTCTATAGGCAACTTACTTCTAAATTATTATCTCGAATTGAATTCAACGAAAACTAGTTAAGATCCCCGTATTCATAAAAATTAGGCTAATTTTATAAGATTTATTATGCAATAAAACAGTCACAATTTTCACGCGGATAATAGAGATAAACTACGATAATATGTTGCGCCCTTCCTAACTAATAATAACAGATTTTTAATGACGCCGCTAGTCGAGCAACAAATCCTTGGATTTGTTTTTGTTCGACAGCCGTCTCAGCACGCACACGTGCGGTGTGAGTATTGGTGGCGCTTTGTAAATACTTTCACAGATATGAAACGTTTTGCATTTTGCAGGGACGCGCCTTGTTGTCATAGTTCATATCTAATAAAAGTTCCTCAGTAACTTACACTCTGATTGATTATAACTAAAAATAATGAAAAAAAAAACTTTGTGCTTGCGTTCGCTAATCAAATCAAAATCGTTTATTCACATAGTCCCCAAAGAGGCAATTATGAAAGTTAATGATTCTACTGCCAGATCGCTATTTATGTGTTCTTAAACTCAACTATATAATTAGTTTTTTCAAATAAGATATCCATAATTCCATGTACTACTTAAGATTATTCTTAAATTTTTTTGTTCTGATTCTTGACATAATATTTCCAAATGGATTAATACTTTGATTATCAATCTGTAATAATCCACCAAATTTTTCATAAATTTGACCCTTAATCGTTTGCTAAAGCTACACAGGACGCATTTGGTTCGAACAGACCGACGTGCGGGGTCGTAGGCGCAGGCACCGTTGTATAGGACATGATGGCGTTCAGTTTGGTGTAGGGGCGTTAAGTTTTTGATTAGACAATCTCTACAAGAAATTTCTCTGATTTTTACGTGATATTAAAAAAAAACTCCGTTACACAAATTATTACACAATAGCCACTAAATACTCTACGCATTCAAGTTGATTACACAAGAAATTATTATATTTAAGATTCTAGTTTTAGTGTTTACTGACATCATTTTGTTTGTTTTGTATATGTACTTAATTATGTGAAAAATTGGTTTATTACGTGCAATACTTTTTTTATATGTTTTCGAAATGTTTTTACATTCCTGTTTTTTATCGCAGAGATTAATGTGTAGAAAGTACACAATATTCCATCATGTATTTATTTATTAGATACCTACTAACAAAATTAACCTGTCAAATATAGTACTCATATTTTGAAATTGTATACAAAAAAAAATCATTTAAATTTTATTTATTTTTACGAATTAAAGATCGTACTTTTATTGAAAATTATTAAGTATACAATACCATCCTAGTTTTATACAAATTATTTGTATTTACTTTGTATTATTATTCTTTATAAGTTAATTTTACAAATAATTGTGATGGGACGTATTGTTAAATGATAAGAGATTTAAATAATTAAATTGTTGTAATTATATTATGGTGCTTGTAAAGCTATTTAGTTTTATTATACAAATAAATATTATAGTCATGAATTGTAGTTTTTATTAACCTGTAGGCCTTTTCCATGTTTTTTTAATGCTAGATAGGCAAGCATTTGACCGCTATCTCACCTGGCGGAAAGTGACGATGCGGCCGAAGATGGATCATGCTTGCCTAGAAGGTGCCTATTCACTCTGAAGACACCCAGATTGTACCGTCAGGGAAAAAAGACGCCGGTAATTAGTTCCACTCCTTCGCCGTACGGATGATGAACATAGAAGCAAAACGCTTCGAGCGAACTGGAGGTATGTCAACCATAAATTGATGACGTTTGACAGTTTGTCTTGTTGTTTGGTGGTAAAAAGAGCATGGAAAAATTATATCATGTAACTCATGAGCACACTCCAAAATGTAAGCGATAGAATAGCGATAGGCTTGCTACCTAACGTCGGTGACCAAAAATTTGCAATTATGATACTAGTATTGGTATCCAATAACCACTAGGTTGACTAGACTGAACCGACTTACTTAGGAAGGATGCTCTTTAGTCTATAGATCTATTATTTAGCTGTTAGATACGGCTAAATCTATTACCCGGGCGATGCCCTACGGGTCAGGTAGTATGCAAATACTAGCCGCGCCCCGCGGTTTCATCCGCGTAAGTTAATTTAAATAGTAGTATGTGTTATTCCGGAACTTAAACTATTTAAATTCCAAATTTCATCAAAATCGGTTTATTCGTTACGGAGATAGATACGTGTTAACAAACTTTCACAAACATTCACACACACAATTTTTTGCATTCATAATAGGATTATAACGATCTAAAATTTTTGAGTTTGTAAATCTTACTAATAAGTATTATAAATCCGAAAGTATGTATGTTTGTTCACGCTTTAACGGCTGCACGGATTTGGATGAAATTTGGAATGTACATCCTACTAATATTATAAATCCGAAAGTTTGTGTGTAAATGTGTGTGTAAGTATGTCTGTTCCCTTTTCACGCTTTAACGGCTGAACGGATTTGGATGAAATTTGGAATGTATATAGATTATACCTAGGATTAACACATAGGCTACTTTTTAACTTGATAATAGCGGGCGAAGCCGCGGGGCACTGCTAGTAATACATATACATAAAATCAAGAACAATTATTGATATTGATTCTACAATTATTATTATTTCAGTTATAGGAAGCTACACCGATCTCCGAGTGCTATTGTACCTACTAGTGATGTAACGAATGCTGGATTTTTGACATTCGCGAATGCGAATGCGGTTGCGAATATTTATCTTCAACATTCGCGAATACGAATGCGAATACGAATATTTTAAAATTTCAAAAAAAGCGCGCGTAAAATGTTTGTCAGGTTTAAAAAAAAAAAACAATATGTTTTGGATAAACGTATTGAAAATGAAGAAGACCCACTTCTTTGGTGGAAAGTAAATAGCAACAAATATGGCATTATTTCTCCAGTAGCCAGAGAATATATGGTAACTCCGCCCACAAGTGTCCCCAGTGAAAGAGTTTTCAGTGGAGCTGGACTACTTTACACACCTCACTGAAACAGGCTGCACGGAGAAAGAACCTCCAAACTTTTATTTTTAAAGTATAACATTCCATTGCTTCAATTTAATTATGAAGAATTAAAAATTACAACAAATTTAATAATTAAATAGTCAACATGTTATTAGAAAAACTATATTTTGTGTACCTTCTTACTTACTTATATATCATTATTTTTATACATAGATAAATAACTTGCAATTAAAAGTATTAGAAGTTTACTTTAGTTTAAAATAAAAAAAAATATATTTTTTTTTTGAAAAAAGGTTTATTTACAAATAGTTAAGTATTCGTTGTTTTGTTTTTAAAGTTTATATTTTATTCATTATAAATATATTTAGTTCCTCAGATATATAAAGTGGAATGAAAAAATATACATTTAAAGCCAAAGGTTATAAATACTTAATACATTAGATATTTAAAGTTTAATAATTTTGTTTCAAGTAATTGTTTAGTTTTTTAGTAAATAGAAATTGTAAACGTTATTTTAAAATGGAAGTAAAGTAATAATATACTACTAAATGAATGCAAACCTTACATAGTTGTAATAAGGCTGATTAATTTTAGATTTGATAAGATCTCTGAAGTTCTTTTTTCATAAATGAGGCTTTAATTTAGAATGTAGAAGTATGATTTAATAAAAATATATAAGTGTTATCAATTTTATTATTATTTCATATGCATGCATATAATAATTTCCTTTTTGATTATAAAAACATTCGCTAAATATTCGCATAATTTTTGCGAATGCGAATGCGAATGCGAATATTGAAAATTACGCGGATATTCGCGAATGCGAATGCGAATGCGAATATCCGTTACATCACTAGTACCTACTATTCATGTTGGTAGGTTTTCAGTAAGAAATCCAAAATCTGTCGGAAAGGAGTCGCAAAATCAAAGTTTTTAAATTACCTATATAGTATCTAGGTTTATATATTCTCGTTCAAGTCAAATTTCAGATAAAAAAATTCCATCAAAATAGATGCGGCCGATATCACATACAGATACATACTACAAACTTATAACAGCCCACTTTTTCGGCGGGGTTTAAATAAAGGCAAACTGACTGCATTATCGATGAGCCTCATATATTACTATTAATATTATTCAAGAGTTTACAGTTATTGGTCCGTCCCAGAGGACGGACGGCTAGGTATAAATCACAACATTGTTACAAAGGGCATAGCAACGAAATCAAGTCATTATTGAATTACAAACGAATGATAATACTATCAGACATTATCATATAAACGTAATTATCACAATCGTACACACGTATCAAAACGCAGTCTTAACGTCTTCAAATAAGGTGTATTTTACATAATAACTGTAGCGTGACGCTTACTTGTTTTGTTCAGTATTGCGTGAGTACTCGTGAAACGTTGACATGTTGGTCTTAGTGAAAAAAGTGGTTCAATGCTCGAGACGTAGTATCCGATGTCTATCGCATTATCCAATAGATGAACAGGTGTTTGGATTGTCAGTTGAACAGCAACAGGTTAGTAAAACAAACCGTTATTTGAGAACACATGCACTGTAGTACCAGAAACTGTTATCAGCCTTCTAAAAAGAATGCGAATGTATCGTCTGTCAGCCAGATAGTATTGTAGTAGTAAAACTTATTACCTACTTGGAAAGTAGGTAAGCGTGTCGTAAATTTTACATTCATTATTTTACTAGATCGCCCCGCGGTGTTACCCGCTGTGTTGGGATAAAGATTAGCCAATGTTTTTAATGCAGGGTGTCAGCTCCTCCATACCAAAATTTCATTAAAATTGGTCCAGCCGTATGAGCGTGTAGAAGTAACAAACTTGTAACAAACAAACAAACACACACACACAAACTTTCGCCTTTATAATATTAGTAGAAAGTAGCATTTATGGTTATGAATTTACTATGCACATACGTTTAGGTATATATTTATAAACTGCTAGCTGATTTCGTTGGTCTCAGCAGCGGGTATCTTGTTTGATGCCTAGTGGAAACACCAGTTTCTCCCCAAGAGAAAGTGTTTCGGGTTCTAGGTGTGATTATATGTATGATGTGAATGTTTCCGGCGTGCACGATACAAGTCTTCGAGTTTCGTGTCTGCGAGTGTGCAAGCGAATGTTTATAGTATATGTTATTTTCCATATCTGATAAACGACTTAGTGCCCGTAGTCACTTCGTCAATGGAGAGCGAATCGCTTCGCTATTCGGAGTTGAATATTTAAGTTGTGTCTGTAAGTATGTTGAGGTCTTGACATTGTGAACCGATAATAGTATGTAAACATTGATAGGATTGAGTCATTCTTAGGCTTTTTGTGTCTCAGATCAATCGCGTGCCACAAGCACAATGATGTAGATACCTACATGAATACCTAGTTAAGTTTTTACCGGCTGACAAATAGAAGGAAGTTTTTTATACGTAGCGAAAATGGACAATCTGATAATCTACACGCAAATCCCCAACAAATATGTAAAGACTTGTAAAGACTATGGAGTGAACCAATTGTAACATTATTTTTTAGTGTGGTCTGTTGCATAATAAAAATTGAGAACCTCTCTTTTATTTGAATTTGCTATACTTTCGGTAAGATATGATGCAGAATCCCCTGGTTCTGCATCAGATCTTGTTTTCCGGCTAGGGGAAGGTTTGGTGAACTAAGGTAAAAAAAACCGGAAGAAAAGTCGTTTTTAGGGTTCCGTACCCAAACGGTAAAACGGGACCCTATTAGGTACTAAGCTCCGCTGTCCGTCTGTCACTAGGCTTTATCATGAACCGTGATAGTTAGACTGTTAAAATTTTCACAGATAATGTATTTCTGTTGCCGCTATAACAACAAATACAAATAAAACACTAAAAAACAGAATAAAATAAAAATTCAAGGGCTAATTTTTAATTTTTTTAAAACAAACGTGATTTTTTTTATCGATATTGAAAACGGCAACAGATAAACACTTGAAATATTTACAGAACATTTAGTTATATATTCACTTTAAAAATAAATAATTAAATGAAATTAAAACAAATATTGAAGTGGGACCCCATCCAATAATCGTGATTTTTTTGCCGTTTTTATAGATACTGGTACGAAACTCTTCGTGCTCGAGTCCGACTCGCACTTAGCCAGTTTTTTTTAATGATTTAACATCTAAGTATACAAAACGTCGTTATGATTCACCGTAGCTCAATATTTAAAAAGCTAACTACAAACGTAACAGTTAAACTACATCAAACTATACCTATTTCAAATATTTGTTCTACATCTTAGATTACTCATCCGACTACAGAAAAGCTTTTTGCTTTACGGTAGTAGGGTCATGATTTTAGCACATCATGCAAGTATGATGTTGTATTAGAATTTAGGAGGTGACTATGAGATGACTAGCCGTGCCCCGCGGCTTTGCCCGCTATTATCAAGTTAAAAAGTAGCCTATGTATTAATCCTAGGTATAATCTATGTACATTCCAAATTTTATCCAAATCCGTTCAGCCGTTAAAGCGTGAAGAGGGAACAAACATACTTACACACTTATACACAAACTTTCGGATTTATAATATTAGTAGGATGTTGATGATGAGCATACCCAACTGTTGATATTTTGCTTGACTCGAATCCGCACCAATAAGTACCAACTAAAATAATAATAATTAGTTTAGTACAATAAATTAGTTCAGAGACCACGATTACCAATTATAATAATATTGTTAGGACGTCCTGAGTTCCAGTCATACCTACAATGTGACATCAATGTGTCTCACCTCTAAGACCTCAACTGAATAATAATACCTTCATACCTACACTTTTGTTAATAGATATAACGTTGTTGAAATTATACTTTCTTGCTATGACAACACGGCATTCTTCATATCATAAGCAGCATCATACTAGCGAGTACTCGTGTACTCACAGTTGCAGTCTAGTATGTACTTACTGCAATAAATTTCGCGGTGAGGAGTATCGCGCAGATTTGTGATTTCCACTGGAGATGTAGGGACGTTACCACAATATACCATGTGGACCTAGTTGCAGCAATGTGCTGATCTGTGCCCTCTGGATTCGATTCCCGGCAGGACCACAATTTTCCATCCCAAGGGACATTTGTGCTTGTGGTTCTGTTTGTGTGATATAAGTGTTTCCAACACTATGCATTCACAATCACAGCCCCGTGAGTGCGAATGCGTTAGTTTGTTTTGTTTACTGAGACGAGCGTTGTACTTATCTCCTTTCGCCTTTCACAGATCTACTTCAATAATGTTCTGATTTCAGCTCCGAAAGACAGTGTTCGACTTCGCACAGAAAGAGCTGGCACCAAGAGCCGGCGAAATAGACAGAGAAAACAATTTCAAAGATGTCAGGGAGTTCTGGAAGAAACTTGGGGATTTAGGAACACTAGGTTAGCAGTTGCTTTCAATCTAATTGACAAAAGTCTACTTAGGTATTTTTTGTTCTACTCAAATCAAGGTTCAGCCACGAAATCTTTGACTCAAACGCTACGATGTATGATAATCACGAATAAGTACCTAACGCTTATAACGTAGTGCACTCATAGAAACTGATGGTTGAGCAAAACACATTATATACCTATATTTGAATATCTGCACTATGAAAGTATCAGATTAATACGAAGAAGAAAAACCAGTAGGTCGTTATGCCAGCCCTAATGAAACTGAATGGAATAATTAAGGTATTTGTTTGAAACTTTCAGGAATAACAGCCAGCCCAGATTATGGAGGGACAGGAGGAAAATACTTAGACCACTGCGTCATCTTGGAAGAATTATCTAGGTAAAGAAATCCTGTTGCCTTATTCTCTACGATAGCATTGCTAAAAGCATAACAAGAGAACCAACGCTTCTGAGGGCATCTGAAGGATTTTAGAAATGTTGTCCATAACTTTTTTTGCATTCAGTAATATTTCAAGAACCTACCTATGCTCGAATTTGGCACCACTAATATTTGTCGGTCTCTTATGATAACTGTCTTTTTTCTAACTTTTACATCCAACAACAACAGTCTTGACAATTGTAACTTAAACTTTCGCGAGTCATCTCATGGTCTTCTCGAGATCGTGGCCGAAGCAAGTTGGCCGAAACATCGAGGAAGGTAAATAAAAATAGTGTTTTAGCGCGATTAAATCCCGTGATATAACATACACTGAGTATTGACAATATAAGTACCTACTACTTACATGCATATTTTTTCAGAGCCAGCGGAGGCATAGCCCTGTCATATGGAGCGCACTCCAACTTGTGCGTGAACCAAATCAACAGAAACGGCAATGAGGAGCAGAAGAGCAAGTACTTACCCAAGGTATGCTCAATCTTGATGGTTGTACTAACTTTATTGTTCATCTTTGATAGACTGACGTTTGAATATCTCTCAAGAATCCGAAAGATCATTTCTAACTCCGGCCGAAAGATCATTTATAACTTATGGATAGTACCACCACAGAAGGAAAATTGTACGTTCCTTTCTCTCCTTCAATATATCCTAGCTCCTGCGCCTCGATAGTGTGAGAATGAGAGTGGTTCAGTAGTGGTCTTGTGCAATTTCAATTCCTGCGCACCCTGGTTCGAAGCTCGCCCTACACCAAGGACCTTCTCAAGTAATTATGTCCGGAATTTGCACTCTAATAATAGTAAAGGAAAATCGTTAAGTTATATACGGACATTACCATGAATTAAAGTTCTCATAAGAATTAAAATTCTTTAAATTCTCATTGAATATGTAAAGCTACGACCAACAAAGCCAGAAATGACATTTAAAATAATATAAATGAAAATATTAAGGGGGGGGCTCCCATACATGTAAATGGAGAGCAAAATATTTTTTTTTCTAACGTTGTGGGTTATCGTTGAAATGGGCTTGACAAGTAGAGTACGAAACCGGTTTAAAAAAAATCTATGTTGGAATAAAATTACCAACACAAAAAGGCCATCAGTCACAGTTTTTAGACCTATTTTGTCCCGGGGTCTATCTAAAAAAAATGGCTTCACACTAAATGCTGAAACTTCGTACCATATCCGTTATATCCTGAACTTGAACAACAAATACAGAAATCTATCAATTATAACATTGAAAAAAAGCAATTAACCTCAAAAGTATTTCTCTAAGAGGCAAAATGTAGGCGCGAGATCTCAGTTCGGCGCTAACGACTAGTATGACTGACATTTCAGTTGTGCAGCGGTGAACATATAGGCGCTCTAGCTATGTCAGAGCCAGGAGCAGGCAGCGACGTGGTCTCCATGAAGCTGCGAGCAGAGAAGAAGGGCGACTACTACGTACTAAATGGAAATAAGTTCTGGATCACTAACGGACCTACTGCTGATGTTTTGGTGGTATGAACTTTAAATCACGCTATTATTATAGATGTGAAAATTTGTGTGTAAATGATTGTTTTTTTTAAGCCTGATAGGCAAGCATCTGACCACAATCTCACCTGATGGAAAGTGATGATGCGGCCGAAGATGTAACTCCTATTCTCTCTCGTTTGTTTTCTCTTTTCTCAAACTCTCTATGTAATGGCTGAACGGATATGTATGAAATTTGGAATGTATACACAGCTTATTACCATTAACACATAGGCTACTTTTAAACTTAAATTACGCGGGCGCAGCCGCGGGGCACGGCTAGTATTTAGATATACCTATGGTTAATACAATTTATTGTTTCACTATATAAGATAATAATAAAAGGTGAACAATCTTATACGTAAAGTACCGTGTCTCAACAGGCGACCCCTACCAGTTAGCCCCAGACAACCAGAAATCAAATAAAATACCTTAATGTTGTATACGGAACCACTGTAAAAACATATGTGTAGAGATTTATTCTTACAGGTTTACGCAAAAACAGACCTAACGAGCAAGCCTCAGCACGGCATAACAGCATTCCTGATTGAAAAAGACTTCCCCGGGTTCTCCACAGCTCAGAAACTGGACAAAATGGGGATGAGGGGATCCGACACTGGGGAGCTAGTGTTTGAAGACTGCAAGGTGAATAGAGTTAGCTAATAACATAAAATAAACACTTTAACACTCACAGCCCACACTAAGTTCGATGATTTGTGTCGTGGGTGCCGAAAACATTCACATCACACAAAAAATCACAACCAGAAACACAGTTTTCGCTTAGGGAAAAAGCCTGTGTTCCTGCCGGGAATTGAACCCGATACCCCTACGCAAGGCGAACGCTTACCGAACTAAGCTAACGGTCAGTTCAATACCCTTAAAATGCACCCTATTTACGGCGCGATTCGTACTTGCTTACCCAAAAATAATCAGTTCGAGAAAGTTCTTTACAATAGGAAATTGATAGACGTATTGAGATTGTTGAAGAAACTCTTCTGGTCCTAAGACACAATTAGGGTCGCAATTTAGACAATCGCATATAGGTAGAACCAAAAGTTTAAATGTCGCTTTCAAAGAAAAATTTGCTTCTATGCAGAAAGTGCTTGTGGAGTTTGCCTGCATGCATCCTTGTCATTAACATAATTATTGACTTTATGATAAGCTTCCTTTATCAACACACTTTTTGCTACTGATTTAAACTTTCTCATGGGTAATTCAGACTTGCTCACTGTATCAACATCGTGAGTGACCAGGGCGCTAATAATTGTATTATCATCAGCATCTTTCTTCTCTTTTTATACTAAATAGTGTCGGCACTACTGTGCTCTTAAATAAAGTAGTAGAAGTGAAGCATGAATAGAGGAAGCATTATAAATGATCTATGACCATATTTTACAGGTGCCAGCTAAGAACATCCTAGGTCAAGAGAACAAAGGCGTTTACGTCCTTATGTCAGGGTTAGACCTGGAGAGACTTGTCCTAGCTGCTGGACCTGTGGGTTTGATGCAGGCGGCTGTAGATGTATCTTTTGAATATGCACACACGAGAAAGCAGTTTGGGAAGAATATTGGAGAGTTTCAGTTAATACAGGTGGGTTTAACCTATTTGCTGCCTGCGATGAATGTATGGTGATAACGAATAGCCTAAATGAAAATTAAAAAAAAAACGGATTATGACTCCGAAGCGAGAATAGCTAGTGATTTTTAAAGCTTTAAAAACAAATTTTGTTAATCAAATTCAATAATTTCAGCCAGGTGAACCCTGCTTATCTGCTTTTGACCAAAATTAGTTTAACCAAAACCTGCATTCCTCAAGAATATAGTCAGAGAATTTATCCTAATTTTTTTCTTTAAATTCTTTGCACCATCATAAACAATTTGGCTTCTATATCGATAAGCGTCACATTCCGGAGTTATTATTAGTGCACCCCGGAGAAGCCACCCTTTCTAAAAAGTCTCCGTCATAATTTCAGGGTAAAATGGCGGACATGTACACCACTCTATCAGCGTGTCGGAGCTATCTCTACAACGTGGCGAAGGCCTGCGATGAAGGCCATGTTAACAGTAAGGACTGCGCCGGGGTCATCCTGTACTGCGCCGAGAAGGCCACGCAAGTCGCTCTAGACGCCATACAGATACTCGGTCAGTGCCTGGTTATCTGGACTAGTGACTCTTTGGGGCCATGTGAATAAACGATTTTGATTTTGATTTTGAGTGGAAATAATCAGGAACTTTTTAAAATGCTAAGGGAATCCAGCATGGCTCGGCTGGTATCGCCGACGGCTTGATTTTCCGGTGAAGGTAACATTGTGATGAAATTCATGGTGGCAAGGTATTGCCGATCCTGTTAGCGCAGTTGACAGGTCTTTGCCCTCAGCGCCGTGGGTCCTGGGTTCTATCCCCTGAGTATAATTTTCCATCCCAAGGGTCACTTGTGTTTCTGGTTCTGGGTGTATTTGTGTGTGTGATATGTAAATGTTTCTGGCACCCACGATAAAAGTATTTGAATTTGTGACATGGCTAAACTATAAAGGCTTAGCCACACAGGGCGCATTTAGTTTGAACAGATTGTAGCTCGCGGGCGCGGGCACACGGGAGCGGGAGTCAAACGTGCCTGTAGGCTGTACCATGCGTGACCTCTGTGGAGAAGCTTTAAGGGTGGTGGTAACCTTTTACCCAATAGCTACAGAAAACTTAAAAACAATACGAATTTTTCTTTATCAGTCTTTTTTATTTACAACCTAAACTATATAAGTTCAATACATAGAAAGTTTTATATGATTGTCTTGATGAGCTTCAATAATATTTGTTGGTCTTATTCCCTGCTTAAATCTTACTGCTTTATTTATTTTCTACAGGTGGCAATGGCTACATCAACGACTACCCAACGAGCAGAATACTCAGAGATGCCAAGCTTTACGAAATCGGAGCTGGAACTTCTGAAGTTCGAAGGATGCTAATCGGCAGAGCATTGAACAGTGAATACAAGTGATACGTCAGTTTTTGTTACAGATTAGCATTCTTCTATCTCCAGAAAATCTGGCTTTTATTTCACAAGCCCTTCAAACTGCTGAACTTTGTTTCACTTTGCGAAATCAGAGCCAGAGCTTCTGTAGGTTGGATGATGTTAATTGACAGAGTGTTGAAAATAAAGACATATAATTTAACACAAAAATATAGACCTAGCTAATAAACTCTTCTCCTGGTGTCAATGAATGTTTTCTCCCCAAGGAAAATGTATGTTAGATTGTATGTGTAAAGTGAATGTTTTCAGCCCTCACAATACAAGTTTTCGAATGAAAGGGCTGCGAGTGTAAAAGTGTTTGTTTAACAACTTCGCTGCCAACTAGGGTATGGTGACGTCATGAGATAATCCGACATCGTTTTATTATAAAATATGCTTTATGTACAATATTCTATTTTAGGAAATATTTTACTATTTTTAGTAGTTTTTACTCAGACCAAATGAATTCTTATTTGGTCTGAGAGTTTTTACTGAAAAATATGTAATATAGAAAATCCCGCTAATTTGCGGACCTCGCACTGAGGTTGAAAAATTCAATCCCAGTGCCAAGTCCGCAATTTTGAGGAGTACTTTATTTTATGCTTAATGGTTTATTTAACAGTAACTAAGACATTTAAACACAGGATTATATAATGTTTCTTAATCGTAACACCACATGTAACATTTACGAAAATATTTTTCACAGTATAAACTTACAAAAACTAGTATAAAATTTAAATGCTTTGAACTTCAAACTTTGATCATATTTTAATGTATTAAAGGACAGGCCAGGCCCGATTCATCCTCCATGTTTAAACCTTAACACCTTCAGAATTAAAGTCAATATTCAAGCTGTGCAAGTGCCAGCTATGCAACCCTGAATATGCGGAGTTGGCAGCGAAGTTGTTAAATAAACAGCTACAATATGAAGATTTTAGTGGAATTAAGACCTGCATCATTCCCTTACTGACGTCAAGTTCACATTAGTTTACATTATCGAATTGCTGCGACTTTTAAACATCAGTTTAAAAGTCTCACTTTGAATATCTAAATATCTAATATTTATAAAAGTCTCTTATGTGAGGTAGACATGTGATGAATGCTATATGTATATTGTTATATCCTAATAATATAAAAAACTTCATATCAATAGAAAATATTTTTTTACCTTTACCTCCTTTTTTATTTGTCATTCCCACCAGAAACTTACTGAAAAGCTGATTGATAGAGATTCAACAAAATGCCACCATTTTGGCGGTATGTACAACATCTGCCCAGGCTTTAGTACGCAATAATGAACTTTAGCCTCCTTGTATTTAGGATACTTTTCCAAATCTGGTTGTCTTGGGTCTACTTGAGCAGTGTTGTTAAGAAGCTCATGTTCATGAGGGTAAAGAAATAAAGAATCTGAAGGAGAAAACAAAAAGAGTTGTTTTTCACCAACAACTTGTGCCAGTAAGTTCCTTTTAGGGTCATGATGAAGTGGTGATACAGTGCCTTTTGGTCCATACCAAGCGTTTATATCAACAGGGTCATTAGTATCCGAGAAACAACAATATTCTGGCACTAATATATCCTCCTTTAGTTCTGGTATTTGATCGAATAGCTGGTACTGGGCAAGATACCCTGTGGGTCCATCTGTATTGTAGATATGACTTTTTATAAACTCAGACACTGTCATGAGCTTCTGAGTCCAATCCATATCAGTGTATTTACTTCCAAGTTCTACAGCGACAGTTCTCAAGCCAGCTAACTCAATGAGATAGTTTTGGTCTTTCCATTTAGTTAAAGCTGGCCAATGATTCATACAGTTGTCCAAGATGACAGGCTTTTCTGGTACTATGTAATCCTTGTAAAAATGCTCCATACTAGGACAGTCTATAACTTCAATTAGGATACCATTCAGTTTGTTTACATCCATATTCGTCTTCGTTACTTCAATTACTGGATTTAATGTATGTTTACTAGTTTGCTTGGATATGGGATTTAAAACAGTAGCACACTTTTGTAAAAGTTGAGGTTCACTATCAACAGGACAGCCGAACATAATGCCAAAATCTATTATTTTAAATGACTCGATAATAACATCATCTTTGAAATTATTAGTGCTTTTTAGATGAGCGAATAGTCTTAGGTAGGACGCAATTGTTATGGTTTTACGAATGTGTAACGGTACCTCTTTCCAGTTCCCAATATTTACTTTTTCATACATGTAGTCTAATACTGCTTGGATTTTAACTGTTGATGGAGCACTTATCGCCTCGAAGTTTTCTAGGTAGCGTCTAAGAATAGATTTACATGACACATCAAGATCTGCTATTTCTTGCAAAGCTAATACAACATCACACTTAAACTTTTCCAATTCTTCTAATAGTTCGAATATTGTTGGCATTTTTAGTATTGCACTTTGTTCTACACGAGATAACATGGAAAACTATTTACAAACATTAACCTAACCTTACTTCACCAAATGATCCAAACATATGTTTTTGACATTTACGTTACGTTTCAGTTTTCTTGAGCTTGAAACATATAATAAAACGTTCTGAATTAATACTAGTCACTAGTTGACTCAGTACCGTGTCTTGATCACACCGAGCTCGTTTAATAAAAAGCAGAGAGCAACGCATCCTAGAGAATGAATTTTGAAATACGGCTTATGCGATATTTTCGGAGTTTGAAGTTGCATAAAAAGTTCTGCGTAATTTGTAACGATTTAATTTAATTGTCTATGATTTGTAAGGTTTTTTGTATTGCGGAAAAAGTGTAACTGTGTATGTAACTAAAATAAAAGTTTTTTTAATTATGAAATTATCGTACCAAAACATTTTCCATGAATTTATAAAATTTTATAATGATTTTGTACCAGTGACCTTGAACTTTTGTTAGAAACAAAATATTCTCTATGGCAAATCATATGACTTTCTCACGTGATCTATCAGATTATTTACATCCAAAAGTGTTACAAAAAGTTTTTTGATTCAAAATAATGTCCTAATCTTGTAAACATGCACAAATACTGCCACGTATGTCGAACTCCCATAATGCCGTGAAATGTGTGTGATGAAATGGCCCTGTTCGATAAACTCTTCTCTTTGAAGAGGAGACTCGATTCAGAGAATTGCGATCTAAAAGACCGGGGCAGGTACGTTATCAGATGCTTTCCATTCATTATTCTATTTTTGATCGGTGTGGCATGTCTTTGGGGTTGACGTACGAAGTGGATACTCATGTCGTGTGCCGGGACTCTCGTAGAGCACTGTCGAACCTCCGCGTTGTGTCATTGACGCACACAAGACAAGTGTTGGTGGTAGTGGCTGGCAGCGGCGTTGCGAGCATGTGATGAACTGCGCGCGGGGCCGCGGGCGTAGGCGGCGATAACGTCACTCGCTGAGAGGGGCGGGTCGCGTTCAATGTTTACTTATTATTTACTCGCGATTTAAGCTAGTACACCAGCACATTCCACTGAAACCGGACGGCCGATCGCCGTCTCATGCCTATCGATGTGCATTTAGTGTGAACCCTCAACTAAAACTGTTGCATTTCCTGTGCAGTGCGTGATAGTGAACATATTACCTGTTTGTGAACATTGCGAATTGATTTTCGTGTTAACAGCTGTGGACAGCTGATGAGCGAGCATGAAATAAAATGAAATTTAGGTAATATTTACGTTTCGTTCATGACACTTCGATCAGTGTTTTAAATGGTGCCAGTATATTGGTGCAAGTGAGGTATGGTGGTTCGGAATGTGGCAGTAAGAACTCGTTCCATCTGATCCCAATAACAAGTGAGCAAGCTTATTGGTGTGATGAGTAACTATAATAATACTTGACATTTGTTACCAAACCTGTTTTCAATCATGCAATCATATCTGTCATGTGGATGTAAAGTTTTTGCAGACACCGAGTGTGTGCTGGAAGTGAAAGTATTGTTTACTTTGCATTCAACATGTGTACTGCATGTAGTGTTGGCAATAACTTTGCATTACATCAATTGCAGTATTGATTCCAGATTTAACACTGTTTTTAAATACATACAGTTCATCATTTTTATTAATAGCAGTCATCATGAAACGCATTTTATTTTTAAAACTATCTTATCACCTACATAATAAGGTTTAAATTAGAAATGACTTTGTTAAGACTAATAAATGTAATGCATAATATGCATGTAAATAGTATGTATATATAAGAATAATGTTAGTATACAAATATAATATTCTAACTAACACATATTAAAACAAAACAAGCATTTCAGAAAATACAGTAATAAAATAAAAGAACTTCATATTAATTTTACCATTATGGATCTCATAACATTTTTGTTTCCCATTCGATCATAAATTTTAATCCTAGATTTAATGACTTTGATAAATTATTTACCCAGAATCTACTTACTTAAAATAATTATCTCTAAAGAAATTATTTATACATTTATTTTTATAAATAATGTATAAATTATAATATATTTTTTTTTGTTTTTTATTTTACATTCTGGCGATAGAATGTGCTTGTCATTGCTAATATCTACAAAACATGTTGGTTTCTCTTTATAGGAATAATAATAATATGCTTTTTCTTACTTCACCTATTATGTTATCGAAAGAAAGATAGAAAGTAAGTAAATATGGTCTGCTGCTTAACTTTCTTTTCTTACTTTTATTGTAAGTAATAATTTTTCTTCGCTCCCAAAACTTGATTAGGCACTGATAAGTTTGTAGATTCTAATTATTTATTTATTTACAAGGAAGAGCAACAGCCGAACCCAATTAATTTAATAATCATATCTTTCACAAAATTCAGTAATATAATTATTACTTATATATATATATATATATATATAAGTAATAATTATTATATATATATATATATATATATATTATTTCATATATAATATAATTATTATTTAAATAGCTCGTTAGCATAGTCCTCAATTGATTACATTGGCTGCCTTCTTTGCTGCGATTGTCAGGTTCAATTCCCAGTAAAAACATGTATTTACTCTGCAAGGAATAGCAATTTGCTGTGGTCAAGAATATTAAGTAACAGGTAGATATAGGATGAGACTGGCTCTCAAGAATAGAGTTTTTTTTATCTGGGATAGGCAAACGCTAGCCTAGCATCTGTCAGCTGGTCATTGTTAATGAGTCTTTTGGCTCTTCGCTCAATGGTCTTGTACCTCAAGTTGATATCTAGCGGAATCATCCCAAAGATGAGAACAATACTCCATACACAAATGGACTTGTGCATGATATAAGTTGAGCAACTGTCCAGGGGTGAAGTATTATCTCACTTTTACAAGGATACTCAGCTTTTTTGAAATTGAGCTTCGAAATTAATATTACACCAAGTAACTCAAGACTGTCAGTTAATGGTACGGATATATTTATAGTTGCCGAAGTTAGTAGTTCATTGATGGTAGTGACCACTTACCATCAAGTGCGTCGAATACTAGTTTGTCACTTATTACATAATTATTATTTTTTAAGTTTTAGTGCCAGATTTTCTGTCTTGAGGTTGGTGAACAGTAACTGTGTGTCAGTAAAAAAAGCAACCAGGCGAGCAAGAGAAAATGCTTTAAAATATTAAAATTGACCTTTATTTGTTTCGGATAAATCCATAGAATTAGTAACATTATACATTTAAATAGTTGGTAATTTAAAAAATAAAATGCTGCCTATTGTAGACTCTGAAACCAATTCCAATTGTAACCACATCCTCCCGATGGGGTGCTAGGTCAATCACTATTATCATTTTATATTTATTTATTTATTCTTTTTTGTACAACTACATACAATTAGTGCTTCACCTGTTTAATGACATCTTTGTATATGGTAGTGGTAGGATCCTTTGGCAGAGTCCACCTGGGGCAATAACTAAGCCAGGCAATCGGATAGTACGTAGATGGCTAGTAGTACTATATACCTAAACATTACTGTATTTTTGATTGAAGAACAATATTTCAAGTGAAGTAACAGGGTTTAAAGAGATTTAGCATCTAATATCTCGATGCAGTGCTTTGCCGCGCAGGGTTTTGAATTAAGTTCAAATATTTACAGTACAGTCAGCAACATAAGTAGAACATGTCCAGATTTTAGATAGCTAAACATCTATAAAAAATATTAATGTTTACCTATATGGCATAAAAAAAATGTATTCTCTTATTTATGTACTAATTGTATTATGGCTTATTTAAGTAATAAATTTATGTACTAGCGTTCCGCCCCGGATGCTCACGGGTGCAATTTCCGGTGAATTTAAAAAAAAACAAACTACAAACATTGCCCTGACAATTACGAACACAACAAAAAAGAATCAGCCAAATCGGTCTAGCCGTTCTAAGTGAGACTTACACAGAACAATTGATTGTTTTATATTATTATAGATTATGGTTTATCTCATTTCAAATTCAAATACAAACCATATGAAAACATACTAGAAAAAATACAGTATTATCTAAAATACATATGGGAATACGATTAAAATGGGACTGACTCTCTCAGATAGCTATTCAACCTGCAAGCAAAGCTTATACTTATAAGATTTTTCATGACAGAATTTTAATGTGAATATTATTTTTTTCTATGCTTGATGGGCATGCATTTGACTACTAACATCTCTGTTGAAAAGTGAGGATTTGTTAAACATCAAACATCAGCCAAACATAGCTATTACCATTGGTAATATATTTATATATAATTCGGCCTTGCAGGTTTGCTCAAATTTGTCAATCTATTAATAATTTAAATCAATATAATACAAATAGAATGGATACTATTTGAGTGTCTATACTAAATTATTTACCTGCCTTTCATCCAAATCCATACAGACATCATAATAATATTATGATAATCCATTTAAACATCACAGTTAAACTATACTGTTAGGGCATTATCTAATGCTTGCCCCCTAGCTACCATAGTAGTTAGCCACACTCAGTTGAAAATCTTCACTAAGTACCAAATGGTGTTCCAGCATGTATCCTTGAGTGTTTCCATTTAATACCTAGCATGCTTACTACTTTCCACTACTTATTCACTTACCAACTGGTGAGAGGCCAAGAGGACACTGTGGTACACATCTCTTCTCGTCATAAAGGCTGAACGGATTCAGATAAAATTTCGACTGGATAAAGCTTATACTCAGTTTTTTTATCTGTGATAGGCTAGCGATATTTTAAATTTCAGTTTTGACTTATTAGATAAGTGGGTAATGAAGCCTTAACCTTCCTTAATGCGTATGTGTATTAATAATCTCTTACTTTCTCATAATCATGGAACATGGTATTAACCTTATTTCTCATATATAACTTTGTTCCTCGTCTGGCACTCACATATTTTGGCGCAATCCCGATTTCCATTCAGATTTATATACTGACTAGTCTAAGAATAATAATATAAACTTTTCCCACATGCATAAAGGCTTCGCCACACAGAACACATTTGGTTCGAACGATTCGACGTACGGAGATGCGGGCGCGGGCACCATTGAATCCCCACACGCCATGTGATTCCAGTGTGGCAAAGCCTTAGAAACATCCAGGTAACTATCAATTTCTCCTCCAGGTCCTGTCAAATAAACCAGGAGCAAGTGCGTTTGCTTCTATTCAAAGAGTGCGATTGGCGTGGCAGGAGGTTGCTATTTGACTCTACTGCTATACAAAAAGTACCAACTGGCAAAAATGACAAGCCCAACGTCAGACAAGGCGACGCGCCGTGCATTGTGGAGGTTTCAGATGGATTTAGCTACGTGGTGAGTGACCTTTTATGCCGGGAAGTATTTTACCGCTTCTTTTTAATCTGGAAACTTGTTCGCTTTTGAAACGCGGTTTTTTATATTAATTATTTCCAAATGTGGATTATTGTGCAAATTTTATAAACATTTCGTTCAGAACATTTCCTTGCAAGTAAATTATTTCGCCCTAGTGTCGAATTCAGTTATGTATGTAGCTCACGCAGGATTCACATAATAATACAATACAATACAAATACTCTTTATTGAAAAACCAATACAAAATTTTTAAAACTAACTAAATAAATAAATCTTAAAGAGGTTTCAGAATAGGCGATCTTATCGCATAAAGCAATCTCTTCCAGAAAACTTTAGCATGGATGTATATTTTTTTATAAATAACAGCATCTGGCGGATATGTAGCTCAAGCGAGTCATTTTGCAATTTCAGTAGATTTTTCATACTATATCTATATCAAACATTATATCTAGGGATGAAAGGGTATTCGATTCAAGCATGGGCTATCATCTATTATCACTTAAATATTCAATACTTACAATAAAGCTGTGATACAGCTCTCATATAATTGATTAATATAACTAGAAATTGTTAGATAAAAAAAGGAAGATTTTACACAGTCGGGTTTTTGAATTTTTAGCCTATTGACGTGTTGTGCAAATATTAGTGGACTTGAGCTTGTACATTTAAATTTACTATAAAAATATTTTTATACATCTGATTTTTTTTCAAAGATAGCGGCGACTTTTTGTTTGATTTAAGAAAATATTATATTAGAGATAAGATATATTCAAATGTTAAAAAGTAAATATCCTCATCGCGTATCAGTTACAAAAATAACCCGACAATTGCTATAACAACAGTCACGAGGTTTTTAGGAGTCAGAAGCCTGTGCGTTCACACTTGCGCGTCTAAATTTAGACCACTTAGTACGATAGCCTTTTTGATTACACACTCAGATAGTCCTTATGATGTGTGTGTTCATCTACGTACTGCAGATGGACATACACCGTGGGATTGTAATTTTAGCTTGATTCCAATTAGAGACATCACATGATTGTTATATGGATGTGAAAATAGATTCACGAGTATTTTAACGTTTTATTGAATAATTTTAGCACTGGCTATTTCAGGATCCTCGAAGACGATTCCAAGGACCCAAAATAGATACAATACAATACAAACACTCTTTATTGAAAAACCAATACAAGTAAATCTTAAACATTAACTAAATAAATAAATATTAAAGAGGTTTCACAATAGGCGGTCTTATCGCATAAAGCAATCTCTTCCAGACAACCTTAGCATGGATATACATTTTATAATGAACTGTATCTGGCGGAGGAGTAGACTAAAAAGTAAGAAATAAATAGAAATTAGAACTATTAATATATACATATTTATCAAAAGTACATAGGTGACAATGTTAATAATAAACTATATAATATATATATATATATATATACATATAACAGATAGATATTTTTTTTTATACGCTTTAACACTCGCAGCCTCACACTAAGTTCTACGACTTGTGTCGTGGGTGGCAGGAAACATGCACATCTCATACACAATCAAATCCAGAATCAGAAACAATCCTTTGGGGGAAATCTTCCCCCAAACCGGGAGTCGGAACCCGATACCCCTACTTAAATGATATGTTGATTAGCAGTTAGTTACCACTATAAATCTTTTGATTTTAAAAGATGTCCAATAGATCGGCTTCTACGATAACTTGTGGGACAATGACCACCCAGACGACCATGACGACCCAGTTGGCGCAGTGGACAGGTCCCTCTGCGCCGCGGGTCCTGGGTTCGATTCCCGGCAGGAGCACAAATTCCTTCCGAAGGGATATTTGTGCTTCTGGTTCTGGGTGTAATGTGTGTGTGATGTGAATGCTTCCGGCACCCACGATACAAGTCTTTGAACTTAGTGTGGGGCTGTGAGTGTGAAAGCGTTTGTTTGTTGTTTGTTTTTTTTTTAACGATTGAAATATTTATTTGTATTGTTGGTAACAGCTGGTTATCTTAGCCACGTAATAAATAATAGGTACGATAAGTATGACACTTGTTTGTGTGTTTACCTAGATAAAAATACCTGACCCTATATGACTCTTGTCGTAATACGATGCCCTTCGGAGTATTTCTGGCTAATGTAGTGATGTTTTTGTAACTAGAAGCATATATATTGGAAGGCTTTTTTAACCGACTCCAAAAAATAGGAGGTTAGCAATTCGGTTGTATTTTTTATGTTTGTTACTTCGGAACTCCGTTATTTATAAACCGACTTTGAATAAAAAAAAATATTGGCCCCATAGAAATTTGATCAAAATCGAATGGGTTCAATACTTTGGTTTCTAAAACAAAATAACTGAAAAAATATGTCATTCAAGTAAACGAAATTTTTTTTTATGCCCGATAGGCCAGCATTTAACCACAATCTCACCTGATAGAAAGTGATGATGCGGGTGAAGAAGTAACATGCTTGCCTAGAAGGTATGTCTATTCACTCTTGGACTTGAAGACTCCCAGATTATTCCGTTCGGGGAACAAAGACGAGGGCAATGAGTTCCACTCCTTCGCAGTTATTTTTTGGTATTGACTAATTGTATTATTCAAAGTAGGTTGATTATTATTTTAAGTTATAATAAATAAATAATGATATTTGTAGATACAGAAAATAATATTTTAATCAAAATTTTTAGGATGCCCCAATAGTAATAAGATTATCCAACATAATTTAAGTGACATATTTCAAGTCAATTTTTTTTAAATTTTGTGGCTTTGTCTGATAACGCCACCACAATTTCGCCAATGTAATGTGAGGCCATAGGACACAAATTATTTTCATCAAAGTATTTACATAAATACGAAAAAAGGGAGTGGTTACAAAATAAAAAAAAAATCAGCGAGATTAATGTGAATAATGAAATGGTGAGAATTTACATGATAATTACAACTTAATTTTATAAAGTACAACATATTTACATAACAAAACTGTAATGCGGGTGAAAACTAGAGATAAATGTTTAAGAGAAATAGGACGAGAGATTTGAGGCGGAAGGAAGTCATAGAGAGAAAAGCGCGTATTAGGACAGCTAATAAATAATGCCCAGATCGAGCTATCCCTGATATTTTATGTCGTTCTATGCCGTGGACACGGGTTGAGTCGGTCTATATATATAAAAGAAAGTCGTGTTAGTTACACTGTTTATAACTCAAGAACGGCTGAACCGATTTGGCTGAAAATTGGTGGGGAGATAGTTTAGAACCAGGAGACGGACATAGGTTACTTTTTAGAAAAGTCAAATTAAAAAAAAAAGGTGTTAAAAAATCATTTTCCCATACGTCACTCGGACTTGGTAAAGTACTAGGCAAACATAAACGTGAGGTAATAATATAGTCACGTGGCAATTTGTCGCATGCCTGGTATGGCTTCCTAAACATGCACATTTATACATAAAGTAATAACTACATAGTATAACTGTTAGGCGGAACGAAGGTTGCCGGGACAGCTACTTTACCAAGTCCGAGTGACGTATGGGAAAATTATTTTTTAACACCTTTTTTTTTAATTTGACGTTTCTAAAAAGTAACCTATGTCCGTCTCCTGGTTCTAAACTATCTCCCCACCAATTTTCAGCCAAATCGGAATGTTAGTTGTTCGTAACCTTTATGTATAATTGTTCATTAAAATAACAAGTAACGTGCAATATAATGTGCTAACTGACGGCGTTTCAAAAATTTGCCAACATTTATTATGATGGTTGTCGAACATGCTGACTTAGCAACTAATAAAAGCTTGAAAAAAAAATACTGATAGATAATTAAAAAATTTAAGTAAAAAAATTTCGGCGGATTTAACCTCGGATAGTGGTTAGATAGTGGTTTTATTTGTGAGCCCATAAAATATAGCTTCAAATACTGTATTCGGCAAAACAGTATGTCCGTAGATGATATAATAATATGCGAATTATCAATGGTCAGTAACCTAATCGATAAGTCACAGGATAACTCTTTATTTAAAACTAACTTAGTAAACTACAATGGGCAAGCGTGACGAATACCATCACGCGAGCGACTTGCTTGTTTCATCACTCAATTACCTTATGGTACTGACAAACTGACAGACTGACAGAGTGACAGACTGACAGACTGACAGACTGACAGAATGACAGACTGATTGACTGACAGACTGATAGACTGACGGACTGACGGACTGACAGACTGACAGAGTGACAGACAGACAGACTGACAGACTGAAAGACTGACAGATTGACAGACTGGCAGACTGATAGACTGACGGACTGACAGACTGACAGAGGGACAGACTGACAGAGGGACAGACTGACAGACTGACTTACAGACTGACAGACTGATAGACTGACGGACTGACGGACTGACAGACTGACAGAGTGACAGACAGACAGACTGACAGACTGAAAGACTGACAGATTGACAGACTGGCAGACTGATAGACTGACGGACTGACAGACTGACAGAGGGACAGACTGACAGAGGGACAGACTGACAGACTGACTTACAGACTGACAGACTGATAGACTGACGGACTGACAGACTTACAGACTGACAGACTGACAGACTGACTGACTGACAGACTGACTGACTGACAGACTGACATACTGACTGACTCACAGACTGACAGACTGACAGACTGACGGACTGACAGACTGACAGAATGACAGAATGACAGACTGGCAGAATGACAGACTGGCTGACTGACAGACTGTCTTAGAGACAACGCACAGCTGGTCGTAGAGCTACCCCTAAGAACCCCTAAGAACCTTAGACCCCTTAGGGGTCTAAGGGTTTTAACCCTTTGAATATGACATAGAGACTTTCTGGGTAGAAAGACTTTGGTCTTTCTACCCAGAAAGTCCAAAAACCAAGAACATTCAAACAAACGTTTTCACTCAATTTATTGAGTGAAAACATGCCATATTATGCAATATGCATTTGAGTATCTACTCAAAAGTAAATAAACTCATATAATAATAAAAAATAATTTATCAATATTTTTTACCAAGGGTGCATTAAGATGGAGTGAAGCGTGAAGTGCAATGAGGAATCAAACTTCATGTCGAAAGTTATTTTTTGATGAAGTCACACTGAAGAGAATTGGTATTTGAATTGTTCATTTAAAATTAATAACAGTAAATTAGAAATAACTACTGTAACGCGTTGTCTAATATATAAAATTCTCGTGTCACAGTTTTCGTTGCTATACTCCGAAACGGCTTGACCGATTTTGATGAATTTTTTTGTGCTTATCCGGTATCTATGAGAATCGGCCAACATCTATTTTTCATCATCATCACTTTTCATCATTATCAACGCGGGTGAAACCGCGGGGCGCAGCTAGTTAACTATATTATTATCATCACACTAATATTAGAAAGCCGAAAGCTTGTGTGTGAGTATATATGTTTTACGCTACAACGTGACGAGAAAAAAAACAACAACCGATAAACAAATTTGGAGGAAAATTCTAATATACATAGCTTATACTCAGGATTGACACTAATAAACTATTTTAAATCTAAAATTTTTAGGATGCCCCAATAGTAATAAAATTATCCAACATAACTTAAGTGAATTCAATTTTCAATTCAAGTCAAGTCAATTTTTTTTTTAATTTTGTGGCTTTGTGTGGTAACGCCACCACAATTTCGCCAATGTAATGTGAGGCCATAGGACACAATTTATTTTCATCAAAGTATTTACATAAATACGAAAAAAGGGAGTAGTTACAAAATAAAACAAATTTCAGCGAGATTAATGTGAATAATGAGAAGGTGAGAATTTGACATGATAATTACAACTTAATTTTATAAAGTACAACATATTTACATAACAAAACTGTAATGCGGGTGAAAACTAGAGATAAATGTTTAAGAGAAATAGGACGAGAGATTTGAGGCGGAAGGAAGTCATAGAGAGAAAAGCGCGTATTAGGACAGCTAATAAATAAATGGTCTACATTGCCCTCGTCTAAACCGCATTCGCAGATCGAGCTATCCCTGATATTTCATGTCGTTCTATGCCGTGGACACAATAACTTAACGCTCGTTCTAAAATAACAGATGAAAATTGACAGAGCGCTTTTTAACATAGTTATTTATAGCTCGGGTGTAGAGCTAGTAGAGCTGACAAAAGCATGGACTTGTTTTGCAATACGTGACTCGGCAAATAATTAGCGTATGATATATGAATTTAGACGGTTCTCCATATATGTGGACAATCTGTCAAAGTGTCAATAGACACTTGATTTAAATTTAGCTTCTATGCGTTAAGGTGGCGATACCAGAATTTCATATATAACGCGTGTTTTTGTAACCGTTTTACTCGGTATTCATAATAAAACCAGATAAATAAAAGTTTTCGTCGTAATCTGTGTGATACGATAAATGATGATCTCTTAGGATATATATAAATTTATAATAAAAAATATCAAATTTTATGCAATACTATCAATTTGTGTTTTTGTAACCATTTCGTTCCTCCATTTTCTCCAAAACACTGAAAGTTATTTCATATACATGACTTATATTTACTAGACGAATGATGTCTTAAGCTTTTTATTTTTTTGAGGCGCGTTTTCATGAAACTTGAATAAAACCGTAATTTCGCCCGCTGATGATGATTAAAGTTGCCTATGTCCTAATCCATAGTATAAGCTACCTACATTCCAAATTTCATGAAAATCGGTTAAGTAGTTAAAGATATACGTGGTAACAAACATTCACACATATGCACACACAAACTTTTGCATTTATAATATTAATAGAAAGTAGGATGTCCGATGGAATTTCCGGCCCATGGACGACCTTTCATACAAAATTTACTTTCCCTATTAATACCCCTTTGGGGGATAATATTTAAAAGGTGCTCTCTTAGCGCTCACCTTTGGTTGTATAAGAAGGTATTGTGCAAAACAAGCTTCATGGCCCACTAGTTAAGGCTATGCGTTATCTGTCAGTTAATTTGTGGTAGAGACGGAATATTCCCGTATGCGTATGCGTATCCCGTAATTATGTTTTGATAGGATATCGATAAAACACGGTTTATTGTTTAAAACTTTATAATTATTGGGTGTGGCACTGTACTAAAACACCGTTCCATTTCACGAATTATTATTACAGTCGACCAACAAATTTAATAGAATCTTTTAAACTTTCATACATTATTTTGTTGAAGTTTTGTGTAACCGTCTGCTGGCCATGTTATATCAGAAGATATCTAAGTAGGTAGGTACTATGCAAGGATTTAAGATTTAGTAACTATATCAAATAATCCTCTCTATAAAACCCTTCTATAACTTCCATCATCATGAATATCATGTTGCATGTGCCCGACAGGGTCCATAATGATCTCAATATGTAACTTATTATGTTATGTAATTTTAAGAACCCATGTACATTATGGAAGCAATAAAGAATTGAGTATTGAGTATTGAGCTTCAATGGTTTTTAAAACAAAACAAACATATAAATTATGGCGGAAAACTAATTGAGGATAATATCAAAAGAGTTTCTTAAAAAATATCACAAGACCAAGTTGTGGGCGGACCGGCTAAGAATAATGTTTTATTTATAGACCAATCACGTGTTTGATTTCGTAGTTACGTATATCACGATAAATCTGCTGGGGGCTTTGGTTATATTTCATTAGCAGTCATATTATTTACTACATCATTTGTTTTTTTTCCGTATTGTGGGAAATACGTTGGTAGGAATGATAGTTATGATTGAGTTAAGTTATTGTTCAAGAGTAAATAGGTATCTTCTAGGCAAGCATGCTACATCTTCGGCTACATCATCGCTTTCCAGCAGGCGTGATTGTAGATAAATGCTTGCCTATCGAGAATTTAAAAATAGAAGAGTTCGAATGAAGATAAACATAACAATCATAAACGCTTTCCCACTCACAGCCCCACACTAAGTCCGATGACAAGTGGTAACATTCACATTGTGTGATGTGAATGTTACCTTTGAACAAACCAGAACCAGAGACACAAATTTCCCTTGGGGAGAAAACTTGTGTGTCCGCCGGGAATCGAACCTTATGCAAACGCGCTAAGAACTAAGCAAACGGGCAGTTCATGCCGATTGTTCTAAATGTTGTTGCATGGTTATTTAAAGAAAATTTTTGTGCATGATGAATCGTTTTTAGTTGTATTTATACTGAATATCAGAGTATTTTTTTATATCTATTTATATATATATATATATATATTTTATCAACGTGGTGAACTTGTCTCTCGCCTGGAGCCGCTTGCAGTTTAGTGCCACCCAATATACTATCACTGGAAATATTGCCCTTCAATCCGTAATACTCTAATGTTAGCACCTTAACGCTTGGTTGGATGACTGATGGCAACGCCGCCGTCCCCATTTTTTTACTGATGACTGATGCAAAACTAAAAGTGCAGTTCAAAATGTTTGAAAAAAAATTTAACGCTTCCTCACTCACAGCTCTACATTAAGCTCGATGACTCGTGCCAGAAACATTCACATCTTACACGTGATCACAACCAGAAACAGAAAAAAAAAATTTCTTCGATGTCGTTAGTCCATTAAAGCCATCCAGAATTTTGGATTAATGTACATGCGCGGCAATGCACTGCGCTCATCATATGGATGTTGAATCTCTTTATACCCAGTCATCTATTTTTCTAATATCTTTAAACGAGCAATTCTTTTATATATATATGTGTGTGTAATCAGGATCTCGGAAACGGCTCCAACGATTTTCATGAAAGTTACAGATTAGGGGTTTTTCGGCCCAAGGAATCGATTTATCAACGTTCCAGATCCGAATAATGCTCGGTTCCCAAACTGCATTTGAAAAACCGGGTTTAAGAAACTATCAGCGCCATCTATTACGCCATGTAAAAAAACTGTTTCTACCCGACACAAGATGGAGCTTATTCAAACACATTCTACCAAAAACAAAAAACCGAGCAAAGCTCGGTCATCCGGATATTTTGACTAAAAAACCCAACAGATAACAGTGTCACATGATGGTGTGACTCGTTAGGATCCCACCATTCCTTCGTACCTTATAGCGCCCAGTGCCCACTTATGGCCCTTACGCAACCAGTTCTCCATACTTATATCGATCACATGATGCGAGTGTTAAACTCGCGATATTTGCCGACCTCATTTCAACTTCCGCACCATTGTTTCTTTCCAGATGTACATTTTTATGTATGGCGTATTTTCTTCGGTATCCATTGTTTAAATTTTTACATCAGAAAAGCCGAGGTCATCTATATCATATTTACATACGCGTAAATTACTATATTTAATAACTATCGAAAGGGTTGTCTAAAAGAGATCGCTTTTAGCGATAAGAACGCCCGTTCTGTCTTCTATCTAATAAGCCCATCTGTTGACGCTGCAGATGCTACACAGCATGTAGAATTATCTTCTTGTTATTTATTTTTCTTGTGGTGTAAAATAAATGAGATTTAATGAGAATACGTGACACTTGTCAATCCCAGCTGTTTAAATCCATCAAGCAGCGAAAATTTAGTACCCATGACAGTAAAATACATAGTGTTATCAACTGCTTCAAATATTAACATTGAGAAATATCTCAGGAAAAACGCTTTGAAACATCAGGGAATGGACCAGAATAAAGAGTGCAAAAGAACTGTTCAGACTAGCCTTGGACATATACATATTCAAAATGATAACCGCCAACCTAAACTAAAAAGTATAAAGAAGATGCATTTGAAGAAGAAGAAGTAGAGTAAAAAGTCGTATTATATATATTAAAGGGAGAAAGCACAGTGCCTCGTAGTATTTAATTATTGCTTAACACTACAGATGTTGTAAGCATATTATGTGGTTCATAAACGACTTGCTGGTCAAATATTTAGGGTCGTTGAGAAAGCTTGTTAGAGTTTGTGAGGTTTACGCTACTGATCGTGGCCTCAAGTATAATTCATGTAAAAGTGAGGTACTTATTTTCAAGGCAGGTAAACAGAAGCCTTCATACGTGCCTCCTATTGTACTTGACGGCTCTGTTTTAAAAGTTGTAGATAGGTTTAAATATCTTGGGCATATGTTGACTGAAGCACTAAGGGACGATCTAGATATAGAGCGAGAGCGAAGGGCGTTGGCAGTGAGAAGCAATATGCTGGCTCGCAGGTTTGCTCGAAGCTCAAAAGAAGTAAAACTAACTCTTTTTAGAGCGTACTGTCAAACTTTCTACTCGAGCAGCCTGTGGGCTCAGTATACGCAACGTACTTACAATGCCCTCAGGGTGCAATATAACAATGCTTTTAGAGCACTGTTGGGACTACCATGGCGTTGCAGTGCGTCTGGAATGTTCGCGGAGGCGCGGGTGAATGGTTTTCACGCTGTCATGCGAAATAAAGTCGCCTCAATGTTTCACCGTCTACGTGCTAGTTCCAACAGTGTTCTAAAAATGTTTGCGTCTCGCTTTGATTGTCCTATCCAAAAATATTGGATAGGTATTGTTACTGGCCAGACTAAATAATAATAATAATAATTGTAATACTAACATAGATTTAATTTAATTTAATTTATAATGTAACTAACCATTCTATGGATTTATCCGAAATAAACAATTTTTATTTTATTTTATTTATTTTATTTTATAATTCGCTTAAAAAATCGATAGACTAGACCCCAAGTAACCCACTACTTGGGGGCAGTGACCGACCGCGTGGTCAATGTACGGAGCAACTCCATCGATTTTGTATAATCCCGTTATTTTTTTAATACAAATAATAAACGACTGTAGTATAATTTAGTTACAGAATAGATTTAATACGGGAACAAGGATTGCAAAGAGGAAGAATAACGGGTAGAAGTCAGGGCAGCCCTTTGTCCAGAATAGGGTCGCTGAGTTACAAGTAATAAATGCTTTCACATTCCCAGTGTCGTCGTGGGTGCCGGAAACATTCACGTCACAATCACTACCAGAGCCAGAAACACAAATTTACCTTGAGAAGAAAACTTGTATGTTCCTGTCGTGAATCGTACCCGATAGCTTAGAAGTCGCACCCGCCTAAGCCAAACAGCCAGTTCCATAACTACAACTAGGAAGACAAATGGTAGAATTGATGTTATAATTTTGTATAACTACACATATATAAAGATATTGTATCGTATATACCTTTTAACGGCTTAATTTGTAAAATACTGGAAACCTTTTAAGACGTAATTTCAACCGTAGAAACCAACGTCCTTCTTCGTGAAAAGCCGTGTGGCTAAGCTATTGCTAAATATATTAGAACTGTGTTTTTGTTTCAGTACAAGGGCCCGGAAGCGGACGCGAACGTTCTCGGTGAGATGATATTCGGCGCAGTGGCTATGAACTACAAGAATGTCTCACTGAAAATCCATATAATGGATGAACCGAGAAGGTACGTTACATGTACACCTCAGACAAACTAACCAGTTTGCTACTACTAATATATTTTACCCTCTCTCGAAAACATGCCTTTTGAAGCATCAATACTACCAACGTTTGTTGACTAGTTATTTCAAAGCGATACAGAACTGCCTTACTTTTTCCACTGCTTGCTGTCTACCCAAAGCTTCAACAACTCGCGTTCCGCAGGTTGATGTGCACGAAAGTATTCTGCGTACCAGCATCGCGTCGCATCAGCAGAGTGGAGAGGAAGACCAGCGAACGTATGGAAGCATCCACTTGTTCTGTTAGGAATATACAGAGGAACGAGTCTAAGCCCTTGAATGTGCCATCGTTGAGAGAAGACGGAGTTGCGCTTAGCTTTTCCATGGATAGAGGAGACTCAGGTAAGGATTGCAAGACGGTGAAGTTGTTCAAAATGAACGTATACGTGTAATTTGTGTTTAGACCCTGGGGACATTTTCTTTCAGTTTGCAAAAGGCGATGAGGTCGTCCTCGCAAAAGATGGTGTGACTATCGTAGGACAAAAAGTACTTTATTACGAAACGACCGAATACGCGCAGAAAAAATGCTAGTCTGAAACCGCTCTAATCCGGGCTTATAAAAACGTAGGTCGAAAGATTTTTGATTGACGAAAAGATTTTTGAAAATGTATCCTCTAACGGGGTCACATTGGTGAATAATAAAAATTTGTATGGAAGTATATCATTACCTTACGCATGGCTAATAAGAGCATAAAATAAGATCAAATTCTCAGGTTTTTGCGGAGATCAGTCGTCGTACAGCAGCGTCGGTTCAACGTTTGACTACTTCTCTATGTTCGATGCTTGGGACGGGAACGAATCTCAAGAAGACTTCTATTCATTTCATTGTAAGTATTTACTTTACTAAATACAAGCAAATACAGTGAAACCTGGATAAGTGGGATCTGAAGGGACCTATATTTTTATCACTTTAGAGGCTTTATTACCTTTATTGCCTTTATTTACCCAGTTTCCCAAATAGACAGGTTAACATGGCAGTTGTCTGGTTTATTGAAGGTCCCACTATAAAAGGTCGAAATTAATTTTTTTTTAATAAATAATTAAACGCAAGCAAAGCTTAAAAAACCGACTTCACCGCTTTATCTCCGGAACCTTGATCAGATTTAATGTATCAACACGCATTAATGACTATCACTCAAAAACTAGAGATCAGATCTTGATCAAATTTGAACCACATGAAAAGCACCAGCTTTCAAATAAAAAATAATCATCAAAATCGGCTCACAACGAAAGAAGTTATGAGGTAAGAACTTTTGAAGTCGGTTAAACGAGAACATCGTCAAAGTAGTCCACAAAATAGGCATTATTGACGATATTTCAAGAACTACTGATCAGATCTTATCTATAACGGGTCTAACTGTTTAAAATTTTGAATTGTCGTCGGTCCTTGATAAGTATGTTTAATTTCGAGGTAATCCGACGTTTTGAAGGGGGTCAAAATCATGTTCAAAGTTTCCGTTACATATTATATACATAAGTATGAAGCTAATAAAAGCGTGTTAAAGCGTGTCGCCAGATTCACTGAAAATGAAGTACCGGCAGCTATCTTCGAGCGGCAGTCATTCTAGGTCAGGGTGTTTACCATCGACCACATTATCATTTACCATCCGGTGAGATAGTGGTGCTAATTCTGTTGAGCACCGAACTAACCTAAACTAAACTAAAAATAAACTAATTTTAGTCAAAGAATACCTAAACGCTATTCTGATTTTACGTTGAACTTCATTTAAAAGTTGAAATGACAGGACTCTTTCAAGTATAAGATCACATTAAAAATAATCCAGACCTTTTTCATATAGACTAATTTGAGTTTAAAATTTCTATTTTTAGTCTTAATTTGAACGAAAACATGTACATCAGAATAAGAATTTGGTTATTTTCACTAAATAGAGTAAATAAACTAACTTAGTCCTGTCAAACTTAATTTTAGTCTAATCTTGCATTTTCTGAATATGTTTTGGACTAAAGCAGGACTAAAACTAATTTTAGGCTAGTTTAGTCTAATTCTGGACAACAGAATCGGCACCAGTGTCCTATATCTCTTACAGAATAAAAATATGGAAGTAACAAACAACAAAATAAACGTATCACACACACAGGGTCCTCACTAAGTCCAAAGACGTGTATCGTGGGTGCCGGAAATATTTACATATCATACACAATCACACCCAGAACTAGAAGCACAAATGTCCCATAGGGAGGCAAATTGCGCTTTTGCTGGGAACACAGGACTCGCGTGGCCATTGGGCAAGTCCCGGCGAGGGATTTTGGCGCGAAATTGAAAAAATCGCGCGGTCGATTTTGTATTATCTTCCAAAACTTGTGATTTTTCGAGTGTAAGCTTGTGAGTTTTCGTGTGATAATGCTGGATTATTATTCGTTAATAGTTTGTAAACGTGCATGAGTTGTAGGCAAATCATACAAAGTTGATAAACGTGATTTTCGTTTTCGCTCCAAAACTCCATTAGAAGTTCTAGGAAAGTTTCTTTCACTTTATTAGAGCATGTCTAATCATGTCTTGACTATGACTCTTTTACTTGAATTTGACTGTGACTATTTTGAAATGCCTATGAAATACTTGAACAATATGTATTTATTGTGACTGGCTAAATGCACATAGTTTGCGGAGCCAAAAAAAAGTCTGGCGCTTACTATGACGTCTAAAAAATGTCGGTAATCAAAACCGGTCTCTCGATGTTAGTTTGTATGTGACAGTAGTTCCCCCTTCTGTCCAGCCTTACCCGGCCGCAAGCTGAGTACGTCAAGCAACGGCAGCTGGCAACGGAGGACGTTCCAGAACATTGCCACCAGGTTCGAACTGGGACAGAGCTCGCATCTGCTTAACGTGCCCACAGCGACTACTAGCAGCGATTCTCAGGTAAGATATTGTTTTTGTACACTCCCAGCTTCAAGGGTTTTTTTAAAACAGCGATTCGTAGGTAAGATATTCTTTTTGTACAATCCCAGCTTCAAGTTTTTTTTAAAGCAGCGATTCGTAGGTAATATATTGTTTTTGTATACTCCCAGCTTCAAGATTTTTATTTTAAAGCAGGGATTCGTATGTAAGACATTGATGTTGTATACTCCCAGCTTCGAGATTTTTATTTTAAAGCAGGGATTCGTATGTAAGATATTGTTGTTGTATACTCCCAGCTTCGAGATTTTTATTTTAAAGCAGGGATTCGTTTGTAAGATATTGTTGTTGTATACTCCCAGCTTCAAGATTTTTAAGCTATTGCATAGCTTCTATCGCGGGCCTTGAGCGTGTCGACCAAATCCAGAAATTCTGTAACGAAAATAACCTAACCCCCCACCTATACGCTTATTTCGAAGACATATTCAGAAGACTCAGTAGCCAATTGGTATTGGATACTGACTCGAATGCATCGGTACGGAGTTCGTATCTCAACGTGATCGAAAACTTTTTGTGAAGAAAAATGAAACTGCATTGCGCTTTTTAAATATCACGTCTCTTTAGTTCAGCTCGCCTCTAGGTGGCAGGAAAAAATACTGCATAAATAAATAAATAAATAATTATAATTGCATAAGTTGATAAAAAATGCTTTGCAATAGCTTTACCGTGGCAGTCCCCGAGTGCCACACGTCTTTTTTTTTATTTTAAAACAGGGATTCGTATGTAAGATATTGTTGTTGTATACTCCCAGCTTCAAGATTTTTATTTTAAAGCAGGGATTCGTATGTAAGATATACAATTTATACAATTTATTCAAATATATAACATAATCATTTTTAATTTAAATACAAATCAAGAATTATCAGTAGGTACGTCGAAGGAGTGGAACTCAGTGCCCGCGTTTTTGTTTCCTGAACGGTATAATCTGGAAGTCGTCAAGTCTATATTGAATAGGTATACTTTCCATCAGGTGAGATGGTGGTCAAGTGCTTGTCTATCTAGCATAATGTATTAATGAGGAAATCGGGTCCTTTCGCGCTTTTATTTTTTAGACTTAGGAAATGAAACTATCTAGCATAAAAACAAAATGAGGGGCACGTATTTTTCTTTGAAATATGTGTCAATGTCAATTTCTTCTAAGGCTGGTGGTTTTTTTCTCGTTTTTCTGACTGATATAGTATCCGGCTGTAAATCTTTTTTATGACGCTAGCTCGTCAACTATTTAGTTTACGATCAGCGGAAATATTTAGTTAGACATGCCATGGCAGATATCTTGTGTTATTCTTGGCTTACTTTATTATTTGAGCAATAGGATTTAGTTGGTAATAATATGTAGGCCACATGTAGGTACGACAGTGAAATGTATCTATTGCATAATTTAAAACAAATCAAAAAACGAAGTCAAAAACCCGACAGCTAAAACAGTGAACCTCCTTTTTTAGCCGATTTAAAAAAAAGGAGGAGTACGGATAATAAACGTAGAAGCGTTCGAGTGAACTGGAGGTATATCAACCATAAAGGGATGACGTTTGATAGTTTGTCTCGTATAATTGCTGCGCACATTCTCCAAAATGTAAACAGTAAATACCGATAGGCTTGCGACCTTACGTCGTAGACCGAGGCTCTGCAATTTGGACTTGATTAGCTTATAAGTCTTTTTTAACGGACTTCAAAAAAGGGGGAGGTTCTATGTTCAACTGTATGTATTTTTATTTTTTTATGTATGTTCACCGATTTCTCTCATTTGTGGACTAATTCTCAAAATCCTTTGTTTTTTGGTAGATTATACTTCAGAGGTACCATATAAATTTTATCGAAATCGATCAAGCCAAAACCAAATCATAAGCGGTGAAGTCGGTTTTTTTAAGCTTTGCTTACGTTTAAATTATGTTTGTCAGTAGAAAGACTCAAGAGCTTCAATGTACATAGAAGCAATCCCTAGGTACAACTCGTGATTATTACCTAGTAACAAGGATAACCTGCATTAACAACCGGCTTAAACAATGCGCTTACGCATCCTATTGTTTAGAAACTCGGAGCGCGTGACGCTGAGTCACATGAATGACCTTTATCGGCTGTCACATGAACTTTTATCACATATCAGTCGCTGTTATGACTCGGGCAGTAGCTCATGTTTTGACATTTCGACCGATGTATTGCTAGGCAAGACTTGTTTTGATGTAGGTTCACTCTGAGTATAGAATAGTTCTGATATTGACGACATCGGACATGGCGTCTCGCTCCCACAAGCAATTAACTATTTTATTTTCTACCGACTTCACAAAAAAGGAGGAGGTACTTAAGTCGACAGTATTTATTTTTCTTTTTTTTATGTGTGTTACTTCATAACTTCATTCCACGTGAACCATTATGAAAATTTTTATTTTGTTTGCAAGATGTTGCTTTCCAATTGGTCCCATTTAAATTTGGTCTTGATCTGATCTGTAGTTCTTGAAATATCGTCCTTAATGCGTATTAAGTACATCTAATCTGATCAAAGTTCCGAAGATAAAGCGGTGAAGTCGGTTTTTTTAAGCTTTGCTTGCGTTTCAATTGTTTTTATTATTAATTGATGTTGAAAATTCAACTTTGTCTCATTAAAACGTAATACTTCACTGTTGATCAGAATTGTTGTAACTTGCATTACTGTTAGGAAGGTGATTATTTTATGCCAGAAAGTAAAATTTATTAGGATCTTATTCAAAACATAGTTCAAAAACACAGTTCTAGTAAGTTATAAAAAGGTTCCGGCCAGAAATTCTAAAATAAAGCTTTAAATAATCATAACTCGAAAATGCAATAAATAGAGGAACATACATGGACAACTATATATATTTAAATATTTAGAATAATTTTTTTTTTCTTTGGACGTCACTGTATTGTCCGCTCTGTATATCACGGGTACTTTAAAATCACATGTATACAGGGTTACTCGGAAAATACTAGAAACATCTTAGGACATCATTCCAACCGAGACTGAGACTGATTGAGGCCGACGTCTGTCTCGGTACGGCTATTGCAAATTTTGTTTTATGGTTTTTCACATAAATTTTCGTATATACCGCCATGGGTAAGTAGTGCACAATACTGCAGGGGGTGGTTTGGGATCGATAACTGAGTAAATTAAAAAAAAAAAAAAAAATTCACTTTTTAATCGTCTGACCTGCAGGCAGTTCAGTAGTAATTATCAAGTAAAGTATGGCCCTCCGTAGACAGCCGCTACAACAATACCTTCCAGAGTAGGTGAGTGCTACGAGTGCTACGGGGTCATTGAACTAACATGTGACGAGAGGTCACATTTCAGTGTGACCTCTCGGTGGTTCAGGAATTAAATACCTCATAATAACTAGGACCGACTAAATAAATAACGATTATCATAACTGAAACGGAAGCTTTTTTATGCTAAATAATAATAATAATAATTTGCCATTCTCTTAACAAGTTGGTTGGTTCTCGTAATTCCTGAACCGCCTTTCAGTGTGACCTCTCGTCACATGTTAGTTCAATGACCCCGTAGCACTCGTAGCACTCACCTACTCTGGAAGCTATTGTTGTAGCGGCTGTCTTCGGAGGGCCATACTTTACTTGACAATTACTACTGAACTGCCAGCAGGTCAGTCGATAAAAAAATTAAAAAAAAATATATTTTTTATTTTTTTAATTTGCTCAGTTGTCGATTTCAAACCACCCCCTGCAGTATTGTGCACTACTTACCCATGGCGGTATATATATATATTAATTATATTTTCTAAGGTGTCAAGTGTCAACTGGCGTTAGCGTGCATATTACGGCGGCGCGGCGCGTTAGTGTAGTTTAAACCCAAGGAAAATATGTGTTTCTGGTTTTGGGTGTGATTGTGTGTGTGTGTGTGATATGAATGTTTCCATCACCACAACAAGACATCGAATTTAGTATGGGGCAGTGAGTGTGAAAGCGTTTTTATTTATATTTATTAAAACTAGATTATATAGAATGCATCATCTTAACTATTACGGGAAATACAGCATTCCAAAGAAAGTCGAAGAACTAAATGAGCTAACGGTTTGAACAAGAATCAGGATCTGAGAGCTCTCTGGTATATTATAAATAATAATAACCCTGTATATAGATCGAACACTCTCGTTAAATGTTGGGTAAACACCAGAACTCATTGTAACTTTTACACGAAGTAAATATCATATGATTATGTTTGCGTATCGGATTTGTATACTTACGCGTGTCAATAGACTTTAAAGAGGTTATAGGATACACATAACATGTGATCGAATACAATGTAAGCGGGCATACACTTACGTATCGCGATTGTGATCTAACTGAGCAACATGTGATAGATGTTCAGATAAGTACGTAAAATCTAAAATCGGTAGTGATGTTATTTTATTGTTATGTTATACGTCATTATTTAAATGTAGTGGCTCTGATCTGAAGACCTCGCGAGTCTGTCTTTGCATAAATAAACCCCCTACCTCCGCCAATTTGAAAAATAAATCCAAAATTGAATCGACATATAAAACTCTATATTATTATGAAATGCTCACAAAGTTTCAAGAGAATCGGTCGAGAAATCGGACCTGTAGAGGAGAACAACTGGATATCCGCCGGACATACGAAATCATTTTTGACCAAGCAACAGAGACGCTTCGCTCGCTCGTTCAACGTAAAGCAGAACGCAGTTAGACAATCCATGTTTACATTCTAAGTTATGAATTATATCTTGCAAAAGATAAAGTCCAAAATTCTCTACAGACAGTTCAAATTTCGACGTCATCTCCAGTACGTTTTTAACGTCATCTCCAGTACGGTTTTAAGACGTTAAATTCTTCAACAGATATATAGCAACAGTTCTGCCAGTGGGACAAGCGACAGCATCGCCAGCGGATCTTCGTTACCCCAGCGCAAGAGCAAATTGGGCCTAGCTGTTCTTATCACCGCCACAGATTCCGCCCAGCTGTAAGTATTCATAACTATCATAATTTAATATTCCCTATTTCCTAAATCTAGTTACTGTTTTTTTTTATTTTCTCATGGTTTATACTTATGTAAAGACAACGCCTCAAAATTATACATGCCTGCTGAAATGTAATATAAGTGCGGGAGTCTTTAAGTCACGAGTGAAGAAGTATCTTCTAGGCAAACATCCTCCATCGTCCATCGCATCATCACTTACCATCAGGTGAAAAAGTGGTCAAGTCTATCCTGAATTAAAAAAAAAACGCTTCACACTCACAGCTCCACACTACGTTCGATGACTTGTGTCGTGGGTGCCGGAAACATTCACATTACTCTCACAATCACAACCAGAACCAGAAAAACAAATGTTTCTTGGGGGAGAAAACTTGTGTTCCAGCCGGGAACCGACCCCAATACGCCTGCTTATAGAAGACGAACGCTCACTCAACTCAGCCATCGAACAGTTCCAAATGTCAAAGGATGCCGTCTCAAGGTTGTAGCTGGTTGTTCTTTCACAGGGATCTGGTCCGTAAATGTGTAGAGCATTCTCCCCAACTCCAAGCGCTAGTCTGCCGACTACGTCTGGCGACATTGTCTGCCGGCGCGGGGAGTGGATTCGTCTCGACTCTGCACCGAGCGGCCGCAGACGCGGCGAGGTGGTAAGTGCTTTCATGTAAAATGTACCTATAAAGACTTCAATACAGAGTTTATCTATATTGTTAATAGATAGATAGACTCTTTATTGAACAAAATATCTATCTCTCAACTACTGTTTTTTTTAATGCTTTACTCTCATGTAGATATTGTATGTAAATATTATGTGTTGTGGTAGGTATTTCTTATTTATAATATCCGGATGACCGAGCTTTGCTCGGTTTTTTGTTTTTGGTAGAATGTGTTTGAATTTGTAGCCTCAAAGCTCCGAAACTGTTTCTACTCGACACTAGATGTGTCGAGTAGAAACAGTTTTTTACATCGGTCATGGCGTAATAGCGGTTTTTCAGATGCAGTTTGGGAACCGAGCATTTCTCGGACCTGGAACGTTGATAAATCGATTCCTTGGGCTGAAAAAACCCCTAATCTGTAACTTTCATGAAAATCGTTAGAGCAGTTTCCGAGATCCAGATTACACATATATTAATACAAGAATTGCTCATTTAAAATTATTACATATGTAAGAGTATTTGTGTAATATGTCGTTATTTGTATTTCATTATATTATGTTATCTGTAATCTGTTATAACGTTATGGTTATTAGTCAATATTCGACACCGACACTACTCCTTCTATCTGCATCTTGTCCATCCAAAGGTTGTCTGGAAGAGATCGCTTTAAGCGATAAGACCGCCCATTGTAGCCTTTCATGTAAAATTTTCTTTTTTATGTACCAATTCTTTTAAGGTGTCAATAAAGAGTGTATTGTATTGTAACATAGTGTGTTTACCAGCTTAGAAAAAAAAAAAAAACATGTTATGACAAAACAGAACAGGAAATGTTGATTTATAAATAAATGTAACAATAGCTGTAATCGCTAAAATAGCTAAGAGTTTTATGATTTCCAACAGGTTATCAGATCTCATATACGGGCCGCGTTTGCAGCCGACGTGGCTAAGCTTGATGACCGGCGACGCGAGAGCTTCCAACAAAATGGCCGACACTCTGCTCTCTGATCTCTGTTCTGTTCTATCTGTGGGAGATACGAAGACAACCAACTTGTAAGTAACTTTTTTATTTATTATTACAAGAACTTAGTGTGGGGCTGTGAGTGTGAAAAACAAACAACGTCCATACGCCAATTACAGTTACTGTCAAGCAAATCCGATTTTCCGATACATATTAATAATTATATGAGACAGTTTAATTATGCACTTAATTAAACCCCTTCGGCCGTCTACGAAACCGTAGTTTAGTAACTGGTTTCGGTGGAGGAATTATTCTTCCTTGTACAACTTATAAAATTACCAGTAGTGAAAAATATTATTTGATCTATAAAATATTAATAGATGTCACAAACGTCTAAATATTTTTTTTAATTTATTTTGGCTTCGCAATCTTGTGCAATTAGCCAGTGTCGAGTTATAATATATTTCAAGTGTATTTCGTATTAAAAGTCCTAGTCACAGTCAAAGTCAAGTAAAAGAGTCAAGGTCCAGTCTTAGTCAAGTCATGCCCTAAAGTGGTAGAAATTTTACTAGAACTTCTATTGGAGTTTTGGAGCGAAGGCAAAAATCACGTTTTTCAACTTTGTAGGATTTGCCTTCACTTTGCATGTTAACTAAGTATTATCGGTTAATAATCGACCATTATTACATATTAAAACTCGAAGAATCAAAGGTTTTGGAAAATTATACAAAATCAACAACGCCATTTTTTTACTTTCGCGGCAAAACATATATAATTACAGCTTCGATAATTCTTCCAAATAACCAAATGTCAAAATGTATATTCACAAAATAGGTTTCTATAGGAAGTGTCTTAAAATAAGAGGCAACTATCACAAAATTCAGGTTTTGGCGCTGGGAATTAACGTTTTATAATTAAACGATTAAAGGAATTCAAAGTTTTATAATTAAACCCCGACTTATACACTATCCCTAAATGGCTTCCTTTTAAAATTCAAAATGTTAATTTCGGACAACACTGATCCATATTTTTTGTTAGTACAATTATAATTCCTAAAGTTATGCTTACTAGCTATTCTTAGTAAGCATAAAAAATTACAAAAAAACTACAAAAAAAATTACAAAAAATACATATTAAATTTTAATGTCTCATTGTGCTTACGAGGCATCTCTTGGGTATCATTGTCCTCATCAGGTGCTTTCGGGTCATAAATCACTTAATTGCAGGATATTGTTGCTAATCCCGCGAATGCGAGAAGCATTGCCAGCGATGTTACTTTTTTTCCTGATGACGGCATAGAAACCGTCAATGTAGGTAACGTAAACGCTGCACTGCAGAAACGCGGGAGTTTCAACAACATCCTGAACACTTTATTGTATTGAATGCGGAGGGCGTCTAGTGACTTCTGTGAACAGCGGGACCACAGGCCGCCCGTGTACAGTCCTAGACAGAACGCTTTGAAGAGCGTAATTTTTTCTTGGTCAGAACAACGAGCAAATCTGCAGGCCAGCATGTTCCCACGAACCGCCAACACCCTTCGCTCCCTGTCGATATCATCATCGTCCTTAAGCTCATCAGCAAGATAAGTCCTAGGTATTTAAACCGAGACACCTGGTTTAATGGTGCTTTGGTTAAGTGGTGTCCAACGCAGTAAACGAGCACGGGCGCGGGTAGACCGTTTCGTATGCTCGTAAATCTAAATCTTCATCCCGCACTACTCCAGTTACTCTGTGATCATGGCGCTTGCAACAGTGCCGAAATAACGGAAACTCAAAAGAAACGTGGTAAATATTCCGTTATTGACAATATTATAACCCAACATTTATAATAAACTAGCTGCGCCCCGCGGTTTCACCCGCGTTGATAATGATGAAAAGTGATGATGATGAAAAATAGATGTTGGCCGATTCTCATAGATACCGGACAAGCACAAAAAATTTCATCAAAATCGGTCAAGCCGTTTCGGAGGAGTATGGCAACGAAAACTGTGACACGAGAATTTTATATATTAGATAAAATAATTCAAGTATTGTATTGTATTTAAATGATGTATTTTTTTCAAAAAAGAAGGTTCTCAATTCGAGTGTTGGTTTTTTTTTTGTATTTTTGTTACGCTATGTCTCCGCCAATTATGAATCGATTTAGGTGATTTTTGTTTGGTAGAGTAAACTTCAAAGGTGGTCCCATATAATCAATGCTACTTTTCGTTGTAATTTTATAACTCAAGAACGGCTATAATAGGGCTCACCTATCCAAACCAAAACAAACAAAAAACTTTGTTCGGACTATTTAGTAGATGGTTTATGTGAAGTTTGCACAAAATCGGTCGAGCGGTTCTTCATTTATCACACCCGGGCGAAGTCGGGGCGGATCGCTAGTTATTTATATTATTGAGAGACAAAACGAGAAAGTCGCTCGCCTGGTGGTAAGCGTCACGCTTGCTTATTTACAGTTCACTGTCACCCAGAGATTGTTGATCTTTTATTTCGAATTTATTTGTCAAAATTCAGCGCTGCAAAGCACTGTGTTCGTCACGCTGACATTTCCTGACATGACCTGAAATCGCTTCAAGCACTGGAATTTCACTTATGATATCTGTTTTAGACCACGAACAGTCATCTATATCTATAACGTAGTGGTAATAGAAGTCGGTTTTTTGTTAAGAAAAAATATCTGAAAATTATATTGTTTAAACTTAATAATAATACCACGATATATATCCGAATATTATACCGCTATTTGCATTCGAAAGAGGTCTGGCCATCACGTGATCCGCAAGCACCCGGTTTGCGTGAACAATGCGGTCACATGATCTCATAATTTATTCACCACGCAAACCTGTTTCAAGCTACGGTAAAATCTAAGTTTATTCAGTTGCAAAAGTGAATTATATAGTATAATTTATATGTATTTCTTGCGTTCTTTGAAACGTATTTATCATTATGTATAGTTGTGTATCAATCACTACACGCAAATATTATAAATCCGAAAGATTTTGTGCATGTGTGTAAATGTGTATGTTAGTATTCTTTTCACGCTGAAATCGGTTAATAATGAAATACTTTTAATACTTATATTTATTTGTATTTATGTATACCTAGAACCACACCGAACCAACTTATCGTGCTCTTCTTCTGTCCATCCTTATGTTGTCTGATAGAAATCGCTTTATGCGATAAGGCCACCAATTGTAGTATCATCAAAGGTCACTGTATAATTTTAAGTAAGTACTTGTTTTTTTTTTTATTTGGTGTGCAATTAAGTAATATTGTATTGTATTGTACTTTATCGAAACTGTTTTTTTATCGGCTTCAGAAAAGGAGGAGGTATGCTATGTTCGACTGTATGTATTTTTGTATGTTCACCGATTTCTCCCCCGTTTGTGGACCGATTCTCAGAATTATTTTTTGTTTGATAGATTATATACTTCTGAGGTGGTCCCATATATAAATTTTATCAAAATCGATCAAGCCAAAACCAAAATATAAACAGTGAATTCGGTTTTTTTAAGCTTTGCTTTCCGTTTACATTATTAACAATAGTGAAGCAACATGCTTTAGCTCCTATATTTATCGAAATCAATAAGCCCGTATTTTCCTTACCAAAATTAATTTGTGCTTCTGGCTCTGGGTGTCTTTGAACTTAGTGTGGAGTGAGTGTGTGAATGTGTGATCTCACGTGATGTAATTAAGGATAAACATAGGCATTTAAGGGGCCTCCGGTGGTTGATTTGTCCATACAATCGAAATACCGAAATTATTTATAATTCAAGCATTTTACCACCATACTGTGCTGTTATTCAGATTAAAAACATATTAATCTTGGTTCCTGGATAGTTTTTATTCCAAAATAATTACCTAAAACGAAATATAAACCAATTGATTTTCACACATTATAACGACGTAAATGTCGCATCTTTAACTTATTCGTTTTGTATTAAAAACTAACACATTTCTTTTGACATTACAACAGGAACATAAATTATCATTTCTAGGTACTATTAATGCAAAAAACAATGGCTAAACATAACATTTTCATTCATAATTGTTGGTATTACGGCACCTATTATAATTTGTTCGGTCGGTAGTGCTATCGCATCAAGCATGGGCACAGTTTGCCAGTTAAACAGAGACAGCCTATAGACTCGTTTCACAGAGTCCCCGGCCTCTTAAAAGCAAATGTAGACTTTAGTTTACGGATGTATGAGATTAGATTTAATAACGACTTGATAACTACCATCACATGATCTTAAGGATATAATTTATTAGTTTACATATTGTAAATGAAGGATTATGTGTGTTAGCGAAACTAAGTACCAGTAAAACAACTTGTGTGTGTTTAAATGATATGCCGAATTTTATAACAATACATAGAGCTGTTTGTCAGAGAAAAAATATGCAAATAAAGTTTTGATGCGTCAAAGCAAATCGAAATATTTTGCATGTTCTACCGACTTCACAAAAAAGGAAAGGTACTCAAGTCGACTGTATTTTTTTTGTGTTACCTCCTAACTTCGTTCCATGTGAACCGATTTTGAATTTTTTTTAAAGATGTTACTATTAATGATACTTTACTACAATTGGTTCCATTTAAATTTGATCAAGATCTGATCTGTAGTTCTTGAGATATCGTCAATAATGCGTGTTTGGTACATCTAATCTGATCAAAGTTCCGAAGATAAAGCGGTGAAGTCGGTTTTTTTAAGCATTGCTTGCGTTTAATTATGTTTGATTAAGGTAAGGTTTATTATAATTACTACCTGATCAAAACAAAAATATTCGTATATTTAAAAATTAGAATAAAAACGCTATATTACTACAGTAACTTATATATATAAAAAAAAAATATGAAAATATGCGTCGCCGAGTTTCTTGCCAGGTTGTTCTCGAGATGGCTGTAATTTTGAAAATCTGGTAGAAGACGCATAAACATTTTTTTTCGATGTCTAATGCTATTACTTGAAACATTTTAACGTATACATTATTGTATTTTTCTTTTCTGTTTTTTATTATTATTAAAAATATATTATTGTGTTAAATATATTTTTAATGTTTCATGTACGAATTAGCCACTATTTATAAGTCGAAAGTTATTTGAAATAAATGCTTTTTTTATTTCACTTTCATGAGTGCCTCTTTGAAGCCCATGTGAATAAACAAATTTGAATTTGATAGTTCCGCCTTCACATCAGCTGTTCACTTCTAACTGTTACAAAAATAGTTTTTATCATAAATCACGACAATATATCAGTAGAAAACGTACCGTTGCTTTTGTTATTTGTACGGCGCTGAAACATCCCACGCAACAATTATGTAAGAATGTCTTCAGTATTTCACAATTTTGCCAATCTTTTGTTGCACTTTAGCACTTTTCACAGTTCAATTAGAAAGTTACTCGAGAACTCTCGCTACAAACAGTATTCCAAAACGTCCTTCTCCTTCTAGATGCAAGCCATTTGCAGAATTGCATCAATGTCGGTGCATTTTTGTAATGTTATAATTATTTAACGTAAGTGTTTGCTTATCAATTATTGTTATTTAAACTGTAAGTCCATATAAATTGTAATAACAACACATAACATATTTTAGTTCATGATTTGTTGTCCTCTATATGGCGCTACGTGTAATTTAATGTGACGTCACTTAGCCTGTAACCAGCCAATCAAAACGCTTCCAACGACACCTCATTAAAATTTATCATATTATGATAAGTAGTTAAGAGGTTATGAGAGAATATATGATCATGTATACATACCCATTTACACACATACCGTTCAAAATCGTAACTTTCCTTTTACCTTAGTAGCGTACCCTTAGTTGGGTAAATATTTATATATATATATATAATTTATATTGTGTAAACGCCTTATAATTTTGATGTTAAATTACGCGTGTAATATTTGTAGGTTTTCACATGGACTTTTTGAACCGTTGCCAAGCTCCCCTTTGTTTACTATCACTTTATTACAATTTGTGCTGACAGCTTAAAACGCCTTTTATGCATCACGCTGTCATCCATAAATAGTATTTGCATGAGAAATAATGCTTTATCAAAGTGTGCTAAATTTTAACACCATATTATTTGTCTGGTAAATCATAATTTTGAATTGAACTGTTTAGATAACGACTTTTTTTACTAATTTGTTCATCTAATTCTGTTTGCCGACTGCTCATAAGTACTCTCAAACAAAATGTATACATATCAATTGTTCAAAAATCTATCTAACCTTTCATAAGCATATATTTTTCTCTCTAGATTTTTCTCAAGATATTTCCTCTAAACAAATAAATACTGGATAGTCTTCCAGTTGGCTAGTGGAAGCAATCGGTGACAGCGTCCGAATCACAATCTTTCGCTGTCATCACGACATCTTGCCAAAAGTCCAGACGCCTCGCCCTAGTCGCATCAAACAATAAGTATTTAAATTCTACAAATGCGGCATTCGCAAACTATATTCTTAGAAATTATATTGGAATTCCCGTCCCTCATATAAATGACGTCTAGGGCGTTGGACTTGCAAATACCCATGCAACACTGACGCATCCAATGCCTACGCTTAGACGCAACAGGCTCTGTTTGTTGCCAATTTATCCAACTCTTCCACAGTTTGGAAAACATATCGTCAGTTTTTACAACGACTGTACGTTTTTATCAAACTTTTTTTTAAACTACGCATATGCAGTAAGATTAGATTAAACTGATGTAGCTCAGACGAAATACAATACACGACTACATCAAACAGAATTGTACTGTTCTTTATTTAATCTTAGACATGTGATTGCTTAACGTTATTCATTTCCAATGAAAAAAAAAACCGGCCAAGTGCTAGTAGGACTTGCGCACCGAGGGTTCCGTACAAACCTGTAGGTATATAATTAAAAGTTATAGTATTTTTATTGCTAAATGAAATTATTATATGATGTAATTAAAAATTTATGCTTTTCGCAATTTTTTGTTTATCTGTGCTATAAGATGTTGCTTCGTACCAAATTTCAGTGTCGAAAATTTGCAGCATGAACGGATGTATTTTTTGATTGCCGTTGGCTTAGAAGTTTGATTTTTTCACAGCTCCAAGGGACTGTAGACCTGAGTATTTGGTATGAATTTCAGCTTGATACTTCCACGCGTTTCTGAAAAAAAAGGCTCTTGACAGACGGACAACAAAGTGATCCTATAAGGGTTCCGTTTTTTCCTTTTGAGGTACGGAACCCTAAAAAAGTTAGAAAACTTTGTCATCAGCATGCCCAGACTAAACATCGGTTACTTACGTGTTGAGGCGGATTTCTACCAGAAACAAATACACGGCTTCATTATTATAGCACCAGTGCAAAGATTGTTATACGTTTAAATTAGCTTATCTTGTATTATGTTATAAGAATATAAATTGTGCTATGAAATTTAAGTGGCGACGGCTCAATCGGCTCATTCTACTTGCATCCAAAATCCAATCCAACCTCCATAAGTGGAGCATTACATTTTATTCCACTCTAATCCACACATTCCATTCCAATCCGCCATTAGAATTCAAACGTATACTTTGAATATCCTCTCAAATCCAATGTTTCTCTACTTTGATCTACCAATATTTAGCCTTAACCATGCGCGACCTAGCCAATACCTTGTAAGGCGATAGAGTACCTGGAGCACCTAGAGAACAGTTAGTTTGTAATTTGGCTACGGCCCGAGGTCCATTCCGTTGCGCGACTTAGTGAATAACTAAATTACTGACCATTTGTGGCAAGAAGGGTCAAGTCATTAATAATGTAGGTATCTAAGGTACGGGTAGGAACAAACTGCTCCATCACACAACGTCATTAATATGATTAAACTTTGAGCTACAAGGATTCTGGCATCGCTCCAAAACTTATAACTCCGCTTATGACGTCTGGAGTATATCCAATTACTTTGTGTCATCGTACGACACTCGCACGCAAGTTTGGACGTTGTTCGAATGTCTGTAGTGCAAAAAAGACGTGTGAATGAAATTCCCTGTTCATCGTCGCGTTATAAATAACAGGTACGTTATTTTTGTACGTTCTGTTTACGTGATATTCACGTGATTCCGAATGGTTTGACGTTCACAAATCGTTCGACATTGTTGTACAGCCGTGGGTGGTGCAAATTAGTTATTAATGCTAAGATTAGAGTACTGATTGCTTATTGATTGAGGCAGTTAAACACAATGGTTTAATCGGCAATTGTAATGGATTGAGTCAGTATCTGTGTCATGTGATTCTGTACTTACGTGAGTCATGTGATTTGTATTATCATTTTTGTATTATCAGCGGGAAAATTAAAGTGCATGTCACTATTATCTTTTAGTTATTTATACTATTGTAAAGCAAATACAAATGGCGACGTACATGGTATTTTCGTTATTCTGCCTCCCGTTTTCACTATCCTAATGTATGGGGTAGAAATATACTTGGCAAACTATTATTAGGATTAGGCACTTGGATCAAAGTTCACAATAAGATTTTTACCAAAAGCTCTTTATACAGTTTTCAGAGAACGAATCTTGGTATATTTAGTTGAGGACACAAGGGTGTACCCAAATTACTACCTTCGATCATATCATCTCTTATCAACTGGTGAGATAGTTGTAAAACTACTTTTAATCATCTTGAACGCGGACTGAACCGCAGAAAAACTAGCTGTAAAAACTGCTTACAGTTTTCCAACGTATTCTTTCTCTTGTTACAGCTTCATCAGCACGCTACTAACGCACGTCCTGACCTACCACCTCGGCTGGGTAACAACCGTTAGTCCTTACGACACCATTGAACATCAACATCACTCTATCGACGCTAGAAGACCTTACAACGCACTGTGGGCGCAGCTCAGCGATCTCTGCGGAAGCATCGGCTTCCCACCTCGAGCCGCCAGAACCATCATCAGCGGAGAAAAAAACGCGCAATTCGTCACCCGACTCCTAACCACCCTTACATATTTCCTCCGCTGCGGTGACGTCAAAAGAACAGAGTTCCAATACACAGAATGCCCGCTCAGAGAACTCAAGACCATCAACATCGAATCAGAGCCGATCCGCGGGCTCAAGAGGACTGCGACGTGCGTTACTAAACTCAACTGTGATTTGTCAGTGCCGACAGTTAATACTCAAAACCGTGATAGTAGTGTCAGTACGCTAGTCGCGAGCGAAGAATTGCGGACAGCGACGAATGACGTCAGAAAACAGCTCTCTAACGCTGATTGCGGGAGTTCCACCGGACAGAGACCGACCGGTCCCATCAGAAGGAACCCTACGATGTTACTCTCATCACTCAGGGCTTCTTCCGATTCTAGTCTTAACTCATCGGTCTCTGAAGAATCACTCCCGGAGCAGAAAGTAGTGTTCGTCTTGGGCGATGACGAAAAACTAGTCGGACTGAAGAACAAGTCTACCAACGGCAAAAGCGTGAAAAGGTCCTCCAAAGTCAACATCGATGCTGAAAAGCTAGAACATAAAAATGAGTGCGAGAGAGAAGGCTGCGTAGATAGAAACACAGAGAGCCCGTCGAAATGCTGCGGGCAAACGCTTCCACATTCCAAACCCATTAAACATTCCGGATTTAAGTTCGAGTTCGATAAGTACCCGCAGATAGTCACTAATTATATGAAGAGCAAGAATTTAGAGATACTAGATAGACATTACATTGGGAAACCGGGGAATTTGAAGCTGGACAACTTCCAATTCGATCCAATGGTAGTTCCACCGATACAGGAGGAGAAGTGTGACAGCTGTGTCAAATGTCAGATGATGGAATACATGCTTCAGACTCCCACTAACGCTTCTGAAATGGAATACATGAACGATATGCCGCGGATATCGGAACCGCAATACGCAAAGGAAACCGTGGTCACGGATAACGATAGACAACACCGGGAAATATCGCCGAAGACGTTCGTAAGGAGAAGAAAACAAAACGTTGTTGTTGTCAATTTCGCTAGAAAAGCGGCGATTGAAGCTGGAACTAATGATAGTAACGCTAGATTGGGCAGTGAACGATTGGAATCGACTAATGAGACTGACAAACACGTACCAGATTCGGTATTAGGAACGGTAGACCATATAGCACCCAAAGAATCTGCGCCTGCAGTAACTATTCAAGACACAAATTTACATACGCAAGTTAACGCACATACAATGCCCGATGTCCAATTCAGGCCGCTGCAAAGAAAAAATAAGTTAAAATTCACGAAATCCTCGAATAACTTAGCATCATTACTGGCAATGGAAGACTTATTCACAGATGACTCGTTCAAAGATCCAGATATCATCGATTTGGATATTGCATCGTCTAAAAAATACAAAACTGACGCGTCACTGAGTAGAGTCGAAACTGTTTCAAACGATATTGCTTCAATATGCGTGGAAAAATGTACGCAATCATCACAAAATATATCACATCCAACTGAAGATTTTGAATTTGCAGCATCAGAAAGACAATCTACGTCAATAACATCACCAGAAACTATATCAACAAACATTTTTGAATCTATATCTACTGTCAAAAATAAGCTCGATTCCCCAGATGTCCTTAAATTGACTAATGAAATAAATCTACCTTTTCTAAGGCCACTATTGAGGCCAGTTGTCCGACGATTGGACCGTGAGAGGGAGCGAGACAGAGTTATAGGAGTGAGGAGTGTTACCGAGTTCCCTTTGCCGGAGTTGTGTGGGAAATGTAAGACTGAAACCTTGCAACGATCAGGTTTTGACGGATCGCTGCTAGGCGGAGTTACAGACCATTATGTACCTGATTTAATTTTACAAGGTGAGATACTTACTCAATTTTAATTGTATTTCATTTATTATTCATGATATATAGTGTAATTTGAAAAATGCTAGAAACCTCTGGGGCATTCTAACTATTGACACCAACGACTATTCCATATTCTGTTTTATGATTTTACAAACAAATTTTAATATTTGATAGAGGTAGCTCCTGGCTAAGGCTGCACCGATTTTCACCAAACATACATCCAAGGAGGGAAAAGCGCGTCAGGCGAATTTTAAAATGTAGTTTTTTTTTTCTTTTAAGTTTGCAACGTTGTGCATTTACCCAGTGTCAAGTAATAATATATATTCAAGTGTATTTCATATTAAAAGTCCTAGTCACAGTCAAAGTCAAGTAAATGGGTCAAGGTCCAGCCATAGTCAAGTCATGCCCTAGTAAAGTGGTAGAAACTTTACTAGAACATCTATTGGAGTTTTGGAGTGAAGGCGAAAATCACGTTTTTCAAATTGGTATCATTTGCCTACACTTATGCACGTTTACGGAAGTATGAACAATTAATATTATGTTTAAGACACATACACACTGGAAGAATCACAGGTTTTGGATAATTATACAAAATCAACAACGTCATTATTTCACTTTCGCGGCAAAACTCTAAATTAGGTTTTTCCTATCTCTGATATTCTAGTTTGACACTCACATGGTAAGTGATGATGCGGTCGAAGATAGTAAACACGCTAGGCTTAGAAATACTCCGCAGCGGCTTCCAAACCAACATACAAATATAGTGTTTAACCTACAACATTGATGTTTCAGGAACAATCGAGAACCCATCAGTATGGGAGCCCGAGTTAAGGCGGGACCTAGACGTCACGTCGTATCTTAATAAGCAGCTGGACAACACACCTACACAAACAGTCGCTATCATCGGAGATACGAATACTTGGTACGTTATTGTTTAGTAGCCGTGACCCTGGCTTCGCCCGCGTTTATCAAGTTAAAAAGTAGCCTATGTGTCAATCCTAGGTAGAAGAGATGTACGTTGCAACAAATCTCTTCAGCCGTTACAGCGTGAAGAGAAAACAAACATGCTTACATTTATAATATTAATGTTTACTGCTCGTGTAGGGGTAGTAGTTAAGTATTAATACTTTGAATCGTTATAGCGATAGAATCACACCATTTTTACTGACTTCAATAAAGGAGAAAGTACTATGTTCAACTGTATGTTTGTTTTTAATGTATGTTCACCGATTTCTCCCCTATTTTTTGTTTGGTAGATTATACTTCAGAGGTGGTTCCCATTTACATTTTATAGAAATAGATTCAGCCAAAACCAAAATATAAGCGTTCAAGACGGTTTTTTAAGCTTTGCTTGCATTTAATTAATATAAATGAAATTACAGTCGTCAATGTACTAACGTAAACAATCAATTGAAAGCATAGAAAAAAACATCTCTATTATGATAGCCGGTTTTAAGTTTTACTATGACAAGGTTGCTGCACGCAAGTTGGGTTCTGGCTCGGGAACTCCTCAATGGTTAGCAGCAGAATGTTGAATACGCATTCAATAAAGATAACCAATTCTATGTGTCACGATGAAATATCCACTGCATTTAAAAATGGCTCTTAGAAACTTGTATTTACAAGCTTTTATTTTATTTTTATTTTTTTATTTTATTTATTTGTGACAGGCTAGTGTTTGACCACTATCTCACCTGATGGTAAGTGACGATGTGATCGAAGCTGGTAAACACACTAGACCTGGAATACGCAGGCTTATTAAACTTGCAATGTATGTATGTATCTATGTTTGTTCGGGTGGAATCTTACAGCTCAATTTTGAAGCGGATATCTTCAACTGATTGAGCTGAAATTTTGTATCCACGTTTAATTTGGATGACAATGCATGGTTAGCTGTGTGACGTCATTCTAAATCCAACATGGCGGAACACACAAAATGGCGGATAAGTTATTATAATGCACTCCTACAATATGGGTATCAAATGAAAGGGCTTGCTGAGAATAACTCGAATAATAATGTGACGTCACTCTTAATAAAAATTGGAGGACTTTTAAAAGCTTGTTTTAAGAAAAATCAATGATATTATTTTACTTTTAATATTTATTATAGAGATAGTCTTATAGACCTGTTATTGTAATTTTTCCACTAAATTATTTATTTTTTACCAGGGAGGTGAGGGTAGTGGGTAGAGACTGTGGCACAGGTGGGATGTCCTCCCTAGTCGGCGCCATGTTGGATGCACTTCCCGCAATGTGGAAGGCGAAGGTTCCCGCTCATCAGGTGTGTATTTCTATTTTTTTAACCATGTACAATAAAAAAAAAAATGCACGATTTTGTAATATTGGTTTTACAAAGTACCAGCTCTCCCCTGCGTTCATAAGGGACCAATTTTTTTTTGTGACCGAAATGCTTTTGCCTTCTCCTTCCCATTCTAAGTTAGAAGACTTGTGTCGTGGGTGCTGGAAATATTCACACCACACACATAGTGAGAGATAGTGGTTAAATGCTTGCCTATTGAACATAAAAAAAGGTTTTATTTCAATACTATCTCAATTAATCAGTTTCTTTCGAAATTACTATATATAGAGTCGTCGTAGCTATATCTAAAAAAAATAACATTATAATGCTGTCTCTCTCACTCACACTCACACACACACACCCACACACACACACACACACACACACACACACACAAACGCACACACACGCACACACACACACATACACACACACGAAAATAATCTATCTTTCTCACACACATATACACACGCGCAGATCGATGGACCGTCTTAAAATGCATTATTTTTTAAATTTACGGAATGGGTTTAACCGTTTCCCGAAAGTCAGAATTTAATAGATAATATGTGAGATTTACTTTAACGCAATGTTATGTCACTTTTCTAGTATTAGTAATTTTAGAGAACAATCCTTTTGCCTGTACTAATATTTATTTAGTATTTTGATTTCATCTCATTTAACTAGATTAAATATAACATAGGTTGTATAACATTATTTTCCTTTGTTCCAGTGTCTATCATTCCTCGAGGGCAAGTTACGCGAATTCTGCGTACTATCAAAGACCCTCGCAGAAATGCTCATGTCTACTGATTTTTGCGACATCGCGACTCTAACAAAATCTCTAAACATCGACGTTAGTGACGTGCCTTTGTTGTTAGCAGTCGCCACAACCCACACGCCTCAAGTCGCTACTAGATACGGTATCAGCTACAGGTGAACTCTACGACTTGAAGAATAAGGTCGACTTTCTGATGCCATTTAACACATGACCTGTTGTCTGAAACGAGATGTCTACTGATGTCTACGACATCGCTACTACGCTCGCTACAAGATACTGTATCAGCTACAGGTGAACTCTACTGCTGAAACATTAAGGTCGATTTTTTTATGTCGCTTAGGTCATACTCTGTTGTCCGAAATGAGATGTCTACGACATCGCTACAAGTTGCTACGAGTTACCTTATAAGCTGTAGGTGAATTCAATTCATGGAAGAGTAAGGTTGAATTTCTGATGCCATTTATTCCTTACATGAGTACTGATTACTTCAAAATCGATACTACCCTCGCTACAGTTGCTACGAGATACGATATTACATGTGAACTCTATAGATGGAAGAATAAGGTCGATTTTCTTATCCCGCTTAACTTATATCCTGTAGTCATTGAAAAGATTTCTGCTATGTAATACTAAGTCGCTACGATGTATCTTTAGGCGCTGGGTAGAGTGCTTTATTTCGATGCAATGTGGTCGATTTTCAAATGTCATAAAAACTGAATGTCGCAAAAATAAGGTTTACTACCTACAATTATGTAGTTGTTAATATTTAATATTTTTTTAATGTATAATGTAAAATGACAAACCAGTTTCAAGTGAATTAAATCGTCGAACTTGGTAAAATGCAATAGGAAGGAGTCAGAACATAAAGTATTGTATTTTTTTACATTAGTATGCAAGTGATAAATAGTATCTTTAATTGTGGCAGTTGAGACACTTATCGAACCATTAGCATTGGGACTAATATTTGCGTCATAATATTTTTTCTTATATACAATTTTGTAGAATTTAACGGATATCAACATTTTAAATGTCTACATTATATTCTTTATTATAAAGCTTATATTTGAATGGCATAAGGTTTGGATAATAATTACTGTAAATACATTTGAATAACTATAGAGCACTGTGATTTAAGTAAAATGTTCAATAAAATTATGTATAGCATTGCAGATTCGCTATCTGTGACCCAATTGCCTATATTTCCTAAATGTTACACTAAAATTGTATACATCTATACAGCAAAGACCTAAGTTACCTACAAATAATCGAGCTTATAGGGGGCCGTTCAAGTATTACGTAAGCAGATTTATTACATTTATTTACCCCCCCATCCCCCTTGTCAGCAAAAGTAATCAAATCTCCCCCCCATGCTACTTAATGTATTGTTTTTTTTATTGATTCATGAGCAGAAGTTATAATTCTAGAAATAAGAAATTACCTAAACGTATACATTATTTGTGGGAATCTCCAAAAATGCGTTTCGTTTTCAAGCATAGACAATGTGTGATGACGTAATCATCATCTAGACCCCCCTACCCCCCATGTCATCAAAAATAAGCAAAGCAAAGACCCCCTGCCCCTATAGTGCTTACGTAATACTTAACGGCCCCTAGGTAACTAAGCGCTCAAGCCCACTACCAGCATGCTAAAATAATTACGTTTGTGATAAGAAAGGTTTTTAAGAATGTTGAGGTTTTTAAAAGACCTGTTATTGTGATAGTAAAAAAAAAAATATTTTAAATAAAATTGTATTTATTATATCGGAGCTTAAAAGCTTAAAAATGTAATATCATGATGTAATCAAATATGTAGTATTGCAATCAATTAAAAGAACAAAATCAATATTGTCTTGCCAAAAATAAATCTTGGATAAATACTTTTAACACTGTTCAGTAGTTTCAATATATAAATGGATAATCAAATTATGTGGTATTATCAAAACTTATTCAAAACAAGATAAAAAAAACCGATTGCGAAAATTGTGAACTCACTTTTTATATACTATATAAACTCGAAAAGTTTGGTGATTTTTTTATCAACGTATTACTGTTTCGCGCCAAAATACAGCCATTTTGTTTTTTTTACGCCTATCTAAGAATACTTGGGTTTTTAAGACGAATATAACAATACCTTAACAGTCGGAATCCATTCAGCCGTTTGGAAGATAGGAGGCAATAAAAGTATTTACAAATATACATACATACAAGATGCGCTCGAGTAATCCCTTCCTTGGCAGTCGGGTAAAAATATCTATTAAAAATTATAACACGAACAAACAAAAGATATTTAACTAAAAAGGATGTTAAGGTTATTGTTAATTGACAAAGAAATAATCAGTTCCGTAACATCATCATAAAATGTGGTCAATTTACTTTCTAGTAACTAATAATTACTTTTAACCAAGACAAATAAATACTATACCTACCTTACATATAGTTATTCTATGGATCCATTGAAAATAAGTTTCTCAAACTTATACCCGTCTCTTTCTATTACATTAGAAAAAGATAAAGTTTTTTGAACGGGCCACTGAAGATACCCAATTCTAACAACTATGGAAATCAAAGGCACTTTGTCTGTTCTTCGATTTGGTGATATAAATTTGTGTAAAGGTATTTTTAAGTTTCATATTATTTAATATACTTAATATTTTTATACGTTAATCATGTAATAAATTATTTTTCATATTGACTAACTTGTTTTCCTTCCCGAGCAAAACTCCTGTCTTCTACCAGTACCCACTTTCTGAGATACCGGATCCGAACCAATGTTCTAATATTTACTTTCGTTAGGTTTGTTTACTTTGCTCTAAACCGAAAATTAACAATCCTGTAAGTATATGTACCTAGAAATAGTATGACTTAAACCGCTGTATCGCGCCTTAGGAATGCGGGACAAGGCGGGGGGAGGGAAACCGCTACCGTCGCGTCGTATCGGCAGAGCACAGCGGTCTTGTCTTGTATAAAACGTGATTACATTATTTTTGGCTGCGTACATGTCAATATAACAATGCGGGGTACTACAGCGGTTTCTATCAAACTATACCAAACTACCTTCAGCGAGCAGTCGTCGCAGAAAATAAGGTATGGGAGACGGACATGCTGATGTTGAGTGATTCTAAAGAAACCCATAAACTTGACTTAGCTCGAGTTCTAGCAATTCAGGCGGCCTAGGATTACCACCTTAGACTTCATAATAACTTTTTTTATGCTACATAGGCAAGTATTTGACCACTTCCTCACCTGATCTCTACTAACCAATAGGTGAGTATATTCATAGGTATGTACGGCCAGCGTAGGTACTTATCTATGCTGGCCGCTATTACATATATGTAACAATAAACATAAACATAAACGCTTTCACACTCACAGTCCCACACTAAGTTCGATGACTTGTGTCGTAGGTGCCGGAAACATTCACATCACACACCCAATCACAACCAGAACCAGACACACAAATTTTCTTTGGGGGAAATACTTGGGCTTCAGTCGGGAATCGAACCCGATATCGCCTGCTTAGAAGGATATTGGATAGGGTATTGCAAAATGTCATCATTTTTATAAAGCTTTCACTTATTAGGCACTTTTTTAATTCAACAATCACCTCGACTCGGCTCCTGAAAATTGTAACATTAAAGTCACGACCTACCCACTTACTGAAGTTTACCTTCCACTCAGCCTAGTTAACTTTCAAAGAAACCGTACGCAACAAAAGATAATTACAAAAGTTTCCAACTACTCACGTCATGTTGAAATTGTTCTGCGCCCTAAGTTGCTTTGCCCTTAGCACGGAAAGTCATCAAGGAAACAGGGCTCTAATAGAGGAATATTTGATAAAGATGTATTAAAGAAAATATGTTTTTGGAGCTGTAATTGTATTTTATTCCCACTATTGCCTTTAATCGCTTGTGGGGCTGTCAGCTGTCGTCATAAACTTTTCAACCGACTTCAAAAACAGAGGTATACGTATTTCGATTGTATGTTTTTTTGTATGTATGTTATCGTTACGCGATATCTTCGAAAATTAAGAATCGATTTTGATGTTTTTTTTTGTTTTGTAGATTATACTTCGGAGGTGTTCCCATGTAAATTTTATCGAAATCGATCAAACCCAAACTAAAATATAAGCGGTGAAGTCGGTTTTTTAAGCTATGCTTGCGTTTATTATAATTAATCGGGTTAGATATATAATATGATATCCTACTAATATTGTAAATGCGAAAGTATGTGTGTGTTTGAATGTTTATTGCCACATATCTCCGTAACGAATAAACGGATTTTGATGAAATTAAGAATGTAGTTAGTTTAGGTGGCTTTGACTCAAGATATCTTTGTCCACTGGAAAATACTAAGCATCATAGTGTAGCAGAAATTGTAGTTCCCTGACATTTATTGTTACTATTATGTATCGCTTGAGAAAGTAGCTGGCCCGCCGTGGCTTCTTTCGGGTGAACATGTTAACAACTGCTAAACGGAAATTCTTTCTTATCTGTCGTCTACTTCCAAAAATTATTTACCTGCCAAACTTCAGCTGTTCTTATCCTACTAATATTATAAATCCGAAAGTTTGTGTGTAAGTATGTTTGTTCCCTCTTCACGCTTTAAAGGCTGAACGGATTTGGAATGTACATAGCTTATACCTAGGATTAGACATAGGTTACTTTTTGATTTGATATTAGCGGGCGAAGCCGCGGGGCACGGCTAATATGTTAATAAAGTTATCTTTAATAGCACAACCAGACACAAGAGATCTACGCTAAAATTTATTAATTACTGCCCCCATCTTCGGTTTGAGAGCCTCCTCTCTTAGGTACATACCTATATGTAATTTCACATTCAGTAAGAATTTGTTAAAGATGGTAGGTAGTTTGTTTGGTTTAGAAGCTGCTACTAAGTACCTAGTCAAAGATAATCTGTAATTACGTTTTACTACTAAACTTTGACAGACGAATTGCTGGACTGGTTTGGAGCATCGTGTACCTATATCATAAATGTAATTATATCTGGCTCCAGGTCCTCCCAACTCTTACTTATGTATCAATCTTCTATTATGTCCACGCGAAGTGTTCACAATATTAATAACTTTGCGAAATAATTCCGCGGAAGTTCTATTTAAAAGTTATCCGGTTCATTCGCTCAAGGAGATTAAAGAATCGCCAACTTTTTATTTCGCCCTGTTTTGCTAAAATGCCCGTTTACTTTGTAATTCAAAGTGATTTATTAGACGAGGAGAAAACGCTTTGTAACGTATTTTATTTCAATTTTATTCTTTCAACCGCGAAATTATATTGTGATTTAGGCTTTGGCGAGCTGTTGTTGCTATTTTTTTCTTTTTGTCCATTAGTAAAAAAACTCAGATTATTGAAGACTATTGAAGCAATTGTAGCAAATATTTGCTTTGCTTTTACTACTTTGTATTTATCAATGCAATGTACTAAAGTAATAAATTACTGGCTGTGACCCGCGGCTTCGTCCGCGTTTATCGAGTTAAAAAGTAGCCTGTGTGTTAATCCTAGGAATAAGCTATGTACCTATGTTTAAAATTTCATCCAAATCCGTTCAGCTGTTACAGCGTGAAGAGAAAACAAACATATTTACCCACTCACTAACACATTTACACAGATAAATATGTAAAAAAAACTAACTGTCACTTCACGTGTATTTTATTTGTCATTATTTAAATGCATATCATCGAGATGGGAAATAAACTTACGGTTTTATTTAACTGCAAAATCCGAGGCCGGGGAGTCAGAGAAACGAGTATATACTTAGGCTGTCTCTGTTTAAATGGCAAACTGTGCCCATGCTTGATGCGATAGCCCTACAACTTATGACAGGTGCCGTAATACCAAAAATTATGAATGAAAATATAATGTTTAGCCATTGTTTTTTGCATTAATTGTACCTTGAAAAAAAAATCTATGTTCCTGTTGTAATGATAAAAGAAATGTGTTAGTTTTAAATACAAAACGAATAAGTTAAAGATGCGACATTTACGTCGTAGTAACAGTAATAATGTGTGAAAATCAATTGGTTTATATTTCGTTTTAGTTTGGAATCAAAACTATCCAGGAACCTAGATTAATACGTTTTTAATCTGAATAACAGTATGGTAATATACTTGAATTATAAATAATTTCGGTATTACGATTGTATGGGCAAATATACCTCCGCAGGCCCCTTAAAATTGCGGAGCCAAAATAAATTATTAACTATGAACTGTCACTCGCCTCACACGTATTTACTAACAGATGTAAGTACTTAGTGGTGGTAGACTATGATGTAGGTAGACATTAGCCACTTTAGTAATTAGCCAGGCCCTCGCGGGACCTGCCATTAGCGGGATTACGGCGCTCGTCTAATACCTGCTTATTAAATGAAAAGCTACGAGACTCGTAAGGTATTAGCGCGTTAATCATAGCAGGTGTACATTTACGGAGTGTGACAGGCCGTCATTTAGCAGCAAACAGGTAAGAAGAGTGCTCAACATCTATATTTGGAGGGACTATCATTTAATTGATCGAGCGAAGCGAGATTTCTATGTTGACTTGGGTTGTCCAGTACTTTGTCCATCCGTCCGTCTGTCTGTCAGAGGAATCTATCGATAAAACCATACAAGCGAATGACTTCAAATTCTCAGAAAGTATGTAAAGGTATGGCCCAAAGCCAGATATGGCAATTAAAATATAATTTTAATTGTCATTTCTGCATACATAGCTTTAAGTACATATTCTCGCTTCGCTTGTTCAACGAGGTTATTTTACTACTTACGAGTCCACCTCACCACTTCTTTGCTGAATAGTCGAATAACAGGACTGCAGTAGCAGGAAATATATCTGTGGTGTTATACACTTGGGAATTAAACTCAGGTAGAGGCATCGGAATATCATTTTCGATGAGTAAAGACAATTAGAATCAGGTACAGATGTTTCAAAGGTTTTATAGATTTGGATTAATAGATTCGGGTACCACTGCAAATGTATAGGTTGGGATGTCTCTTACTATTGGCCAGCTACATGCTCGTCTTCTTCAACTATAGTAGATATAAGTAGGTAAAAGAATAAGAATAAGAATAATTTTATTGCATATAACTGTAAATAGTGGATGTTACAATAATTATATTGTACCAACAGTATCGGATTGATCTCAGAAGGGTATTTTTATTCACATTTGTGAATTTGACTGCGTACTATACGAGTCCTACTACTCGCTACTCATGTAGCTGCGGTTTCACACGCGTGTGTTAATCCTGTATATACTTTGTAAATTCCCAATTTAATCCAAATCCGTTGAGCCGTAACATTGTAAAGAGAAAACAAACATACTTACAAACACACGTTCAGATTAAAATATTAGTGTGATTGACCATTGATGTTAAAATTCACCAGCGTTCGTGTTGTATCAGTCAAAATCAATTAATATATCAATTATAGGTACCTTATGTTAAATTTATTTTGTCATTATTAAATATGGCACGAGATAAGTAATCACGGAAACTATGGCCACGTTTAAAACCGCGGCTAGAATAAACTAGTCGGCTATGCAGACACAAGAATCTGTCTCAAACAAACAAACTTGACGAGCAAAAGCTCAACTGTGTTGGAAGTAAACCCGACATCGTGTAGTCTCAGTTAAGGTAGGATTAGTGCTTACAAAGCTCTGACATATTCTTTCATGCGGTTGTCAGTTGCAGTTGAAACTAGTTATTATAGGAACCTTGTGTTGATATTATAGCGTCTAAATATATTAGTATTATTAAGATTTTGCCGCGAAAGTGAAAAAAATAGCGCTGTAGATTTTGTATAATTTTCACAAAACCTGTGATTCTTCAAGTGTGAATGTGTAATAATGGTGGATTATTAACCGTTAATACTTAGTAAACGGTTATAAGTGTAGGCAAATGATACCAAGTTGAAAAACGTGATTTTCGCCTTCACTCCAAAACTCCAATACAAGTTCTAGTAAAGTTTCTACCACTTTACTAGGGCATGACTTGACTATGACTGGACCTTGACTCTTTTATTACTAGACTTTGACTGTGACTTGTGACTAGGACATTTTATATGAAATATATTATTTCTTGACACCGTATAAATACATAAGATTGCGAAGCCAAAATGAAAAGAAAAAATAAAGTATTATTAAAATCGGCATTATCTATATATAGCAAGAAATATTGTTATATATATTGAAAAAATCCATTGATCTTAATTGTGAGTTTTGTGACACGGTAGAGGACGTCCATCGTTTACTTATGGAATATGTAATTTTGGCTTATGTAAATTTCATGTTGGCATGTTGATAAGTATTTTAGGATCACATGAGTGTAATGCAGCAAAATGTAAGTACAATCACATGTTAAATATTTTAAGAAGCTAGATTAATGTTCGATGGGGCTGGCATACTGGAATGTGGTAAAAGCCTTTAAATAATTATTTAAAAATAAAACCGGCCAAGTGCGAGTCGGACTCGCGCACGAAGGGTTCCGTACCATTATCTATAAAAGATTGATGTATGGGAGCCCCCCTTAAATATTTATTTTATTTTATTTGTAAGATTGTATTTGTTGTTATAGCGGCTATAGAAATACATCATCTGTGAAAATTTCAACTGTCTAGCTATCACCGTTCTTGAGATACAGCCTGGTGACAGACGGACGGACTGACGGACGGACAGCGAGGTCTCACTAATAGGGTCCCGTTTTTACCCTTTGGGTACGAAACCCTAAAAAATAATCTGGTGTTGATATTATGACGTCTAACTAAGTATTGCTTTAATTAGCGCGACCTTGAAATATTATGATGGAATATGATGGAAAGTGGTGATGCGACCGAAGATCTAGCATGCATGCTTTGAAAAAGTCAGAATGTATGTGAAAATAAAAGAGAATTAAAGAAGTTGTGAGTGCGAGAGACACTTTATTTAGTACAAGTAGTGCCCGCGACTTCGTCCGCGTGATTATTGGACTTTTAGTAAGGATCTCTAATTAAAAAAAAAAAAAATATAGCCTATAGCCTTCCTCGATAAATATACTATCCAACACTGAAAGAATTTTTCAAATCGGACCAGGTGGTTCCTGAGATTAGCGCGTTCAAACAAACAAACAAACTCTTCAGCTTTATAATATTAGTATAGATTTATTTGAATAGGCAATAGGAGGAATATGTGTGAGTTTTAAATGTAGATCAAGAATTTGAAAATTAATAATAAGTAATAAAATTGCATGATATAAGAAATACTATTCAAAATAGCAAAACGTGCAAGCTATACGACCTCCTTCATAAACGAGAATTATAGCAACAGCAATTAAAGCTCACTCTATACTAATTTAAACGCAAGCAAAGCTTTAAAATTCCGACCTCACTTCTTATATTTTAGTCCTGGCTTGATCGATTCCGATAAAATTTATATGGGACTACCTCTGAAGTATAATATACCAAACAAAAAAATAATAATATCAAAATCGATTCATAATTGGCGGAATTATCGCGTTACATTCATACATAAAAAACATACAGTCGAATTGAGAACCTCCTGTTTTGAAGTCAATTGCAAAGATGAATGATGCATGGACCGATATAATTATATATTTTGTAAGTCATTATTTTCTATTCTGTTTTATCACAAATATGGTGCTCAATAAAGAGTTTATCTATCTATCTATCTAGAAACTAAGTCTATTTCTTTTCGGTTTTACACGAATACGTTTATTTACAGATATTGGCCAACTTTTTTGTAACCTCATCGTTAAATGTTCGGCTTTTTCTCCTAAGTTTTTACGCGGCCGTAAGGTTTCTTTTGAGGGAATACTTACAAAGTTCTACTTCTTCGGCTTTCATAAATTTGCGATAAAAATAAAGTGGAATACCATGTTTCAGAGCCAGAAAAGTTACGAAATCGGATATAAAATGTCTTTGAAGTTTATTTTCAATCGGTAATTTATTTCACTTAGGTCTACCTAAAAAGTAATAAACGGAAGTTGTCGGTCCTAGATTTCGATGCCTTTGACTCTATGTTACAAGAAATCATTGACGATGATTACCAAAATGCTTGGTACTTAGCTGGCTCAGCAATTCAAAGAGATAATGCTACTAGACCGTAGACTAACATAATGGGAAAGCCGCATGCTGAAAAGTAGGTTTTTTTTTATGCCCGATAGGCTAACATTTGACCACAATCTCACCCAATGGAAAGTGATGATGCGACCGAAGATGTAACATGCTTGCCAAGACGATACCTATATACTCTTGACTTGAAGATTCCCAGATTATACCGTTCGGAGAACAAAGACAAGGGCAAAGAGTTCCACTCCTTGATGTTTTATTAAACAACTAACATTAAATTTATACATAATGCTATACACCTTGTATCCCACAGTAGGATAAGCTCTGTGTCGTGGGATTCAGTCTCTTTCAATATTGTTCAATAAACATTCAGCTCATAGTTTCAAGATTTTAGACATAATTATAAAACGTTACTGGCTGTAAGAATTGGGCTTTGTATTTTATGAAATAAATATATTGAAATTTATAAAATTCACTAGCTGTGGCAAACGTTGTTTTGCCATATACATTATTTCTAGGAAATACTTTTTTAGTTCATTAAGAAAATAGGGGTTGATCGTAGATGGTGAAAATTTTGCGTTGTATGTATTTTTTAATGCTGAATCATAAAAAAATAAAAACAAAACATATTGTAAAAAAAAAAAAATGGTCGGACCACCCCTAACATTTAGGGGTATGAAAAATAGATTTTGACCGATTCTCAGACCTACCCGATATGCACGCAAAATTTAATAAATATCGGAGCCGTTTCGGAGGAGTTTGGTAACAAATTTTATATAGTAGAGATATTGTATATATAGAAAAAAAAATCTTTGTAAAGAGAACCATGGATTGAAAAACATTCTTACAAGAAACGGAGCAGATGCGAAGACATACAGTGAGCGTGCTTCTATATAAAATATGGTAAGATTGTACCTAAACATTTCTCATTTTCTTTAAAGGTTCCTGGAATCCTCATCAACCTGTTGAAACTACCGGTTTGAACTCGGCGCTGAGAAAATGAGAGTCCTCCCTCTTTTACAATGAATTCTTTTGACGCCGCGACTTTTCTCATTTCACCTCGAGTTTTTCACAAAGGCCCTAAATTAAATACCGCTGGGTGATACTGTGAGCCGGAAGGTACATAAATGTTATCTTATAAAATATAAATAATGTGTTTCTTTGATGAAAAGAGATGGTAGGTCAGGGTATGCTACCTAATCCCTATTGGGGCGGTTTGACACTTATTGTTATAAAACCCACATATTTTTTCTTTAAAATTTGGCTCCGCAATCTTGTGTATTTAACCAGTGTCAAGTGATAAAAATATATCAGTGAGCGCCGTGACTCTCAGTCGTGAACTGGCCTGATTATGGAGATCGTACTTTCCGAAACCTAGGTCGCAAAAGTCCTAAGGTCGATCCTAAATCGTTAGTCAAGCCGTATCATTTATAAATTATAATGTGTCAAACTCACGAAAACTTTAATAATAAAATATTATAATACTACTACGTTTCATATTGAGTTATAGTCCTAGTCACAAGTCACAGTCAAATTTAAGTAAAAGAGTCAAAGTCCTATCATAGTCACATGACAGCTAAACAAGCAACTGTAGCCCTACTTACTGCAAGTCTCTTCAAGCATTATACATCTACGTGACTAAGTGCTTACCGACATCCTCAAAGTCTGTCAGTCCCAGCTTACTCAAAACTGGTGCGTTTTCGCGTCAAAACAACGTAAGCTCCTTTGCCGTGGCATTCTAAAGCAACTTAATATACAAAGCGCCCGAAGCGTGCGTACAGAGCGCTTTGTATATTTTGTTCTGCCTTTATAAAAAAGACGTATCTGTAATTTTTGTCAAAATTGAGTTTATACATAAGAAATGTCTTTACTATTTCGTATACGTTATGACTTGTAGCAGATGTGTCTAAATTAAAAGTAAGGTTTAGTAGGTTGCGTCGTAAATATTTTAAAACAAAAAAATAAATTATAGATGGAATTATTTTTCCTGATTCCGATGATGTATAGAACTCAATTTTGACAAAAATGCAGATACGTCTTTTCTCTTTATGACGGCAGTATACTAAACGGCAGCGCGGAAGCGTCGCGGGCGCGCCGCTAGGCTGCACGTCTCGGGCGCTTTGTATATCAAGGTCCCTTAGGCTCCATACATTTTACCTTCACAGCGCCCGTGGCGCGCCTCAGGTGCTTTGCATATCATGTCCCTTAAGTTTTCCACAAGTGCATTACGTATGCATGGCTTAAACAGCGTGCAGAGACTTAACTCAGCGCAGGGTGTTGGGACATGAGCAGAACTAGGGTGGAGAGCGCATTACTTGCTCTTAGGAGACGGTTACAAAGCATAAGATCGTACCTTTACGGTTAAATTTCGTTAGAATTTTAAAGCTTACATCTAGAATACTTGAAGAATTTCTAAGTAGATTTTGTACGCAAATTTCGAGCTTATACAGATTTTAATTTATTTTGCTACACTTTCAAATTATAAATCATATATCTTTCAGATTATTTGAGCTCGTTTCGGGGGATATAACTGTAAGGCATTTTTTAGACATATTGCGTTGATAAACTGTATATATTGGTAGTTTGAATTTTTTTAAATATATTTTCATAAAAAAATTAGAGCGTTTTAGTGTTAAGTGTACAAAAATAACAGTAGATCAGATCAGACACACTGCATAATGTTATCTTTCTAAAAGTCTTTCAGATTCGGTCCCCTCTACGAAAATTCTTTTAATCAAGTCCGCCCCTGCATCAAGGAAATAAGTCTAACTATAAAGAGAGCGTGAGTTCAGTTGATTGTTGAGACTCATGAGCCACCAAATTGAAGCGCTCCCGCCCCGTAATGGGATGCAAATTACTACGTTTGTCGACACTCTTCAGTGACTCTTCACGTGACTCGAGATTCTGAAGCCTTAAAAGCACGAATTTACGATCACGCGCTTTCAAGTGGAGGAATTTTTCATGTCGGGAGATATGCTGACGAATGTTTTTTTGAGATATAAAATTGTGATGAACGTTAAGTTTGAACTGCACGATAGGTTAGTTGGGTGGCGTTCGCCTTTAAGAAGGCAGGGGTATCGGGTTCGATTCCCGGTGAAAAAGTTTTCGCCGTATGATACATTTGTGTTTCTCGTTCTGGTTGTGATTGTGTGTTTGATGTGAATGTTTCCGGCATCCACGACACAAGTTATCGAACTTAGTGTGGAGTGTGAAAGCGTTTATGTTTATGTTAAGATTCTTTATTTGGTTTTTGTTTGGATCTCATTTAATCAAATCATATATAGATGGATAACAATTTATTGTCACGCCATACATATTTATATATATTACAATTTATAATTAAATTTATAGCTTAAATTTTGACATTAAATAATTTAAACACAAGCCAAGCCTAAAAAACCGACTTTGCCCGCTTTGTCTTCGAAACCTTGATCAGATTAAATTTATTAAACACGCATTATTATATGACGATAACTCAGAAACTACTGATCAGATCTAAATTCGAAATTTAAATGGGACCAATCAGAAAGCAACAGCTTTAAAGTAAAAAAAAATAGTGAGATAACTCACATAAAAAAAGGAAATACAAGGAATTGAATACCTTCTTCTTTTTTGGAGTCAGTAGAAAACTTAAATTAAAGTGTACAATCAGCGATCTCTTCCAGACAACCTTATATCATATTGAATATCAGTACGAAATTTTTTATGCTTCTTTCTATACACCCCATCTCTATTTGTCTCATACCCACACTGTACGTACATCTTAGACCGTGATTTCTCTCATACATAACAACTACTCTAATATCATAAATCTGAAGTTTGTGTGTGTTTAAGAAGCTTCTACAATAGAAACATACGAGTAATTATTTTCTTACTGATTTGTCTGAATAGATTCGGATGAAATTCGGAATGTACGTAAGTTATAGCTGGAAATAACACATTATTAACTTGGTTAACGAAGGCGAAGCCGTGAGGTACTGTTAGTTTGTTACTGAAGAGAAATACATAATATTTAAACAAAAACGATAACGTAAATTCAATATGAAAAAATATAAATTTCTATAAAACACTAATTATGAAGGACTTAAGTAAAATATAAACGCTTTTAATCGTTTCAAAGCTATTAATACATTTTTAATCCGTCTTAAAATTTAAGATTTAGATTTGGATTCTTGGAGATTCTGAGAGACTGAAGCACTCATAACGTGACTAAAATGCTTGATTGTATTCTATCATCGAACGAGCCGACAAACAACTAGGCGACACCAGTATGCGCGGGCGAAGTTTGCTTTCACATTAATTGTGCGAACCGCAAAGGAATGAAAGTCCTTGCCTAAGTCGGTATTTCCTGATAAGTACGATTTGGCAGACCTTAAGCCGCGAGTGAATAGGTATCTTCTAGGCTAGCGTGCTCCATCGTCGACCGCATCGTCGCTTACCATCAGGAGCGATAGTGGTCAATCGCTTGCCCACACTGAATAAAAAACCAAAAGAAATTGTATTGTGATCAGAAGTCTCGCTGTACAACGAGGCAGCGCATCTGCTAGTATTTTGAGTCGTTTGACCGAACATATTGCAGTAGTAAGTAGTTATATGTCTGTTACATAAACTTATTATAAAATAATTAATCGCAAGCAAAGCTTTAAAATAACCGACTTCACCGCTTTATCTTCAGAACTTTGATCAGATTAGATGTAGGTACTAAACACGCATTATTGACGATATTTCAAGAACTACTGATCAGATATTAATCAAATTTAAATGGAACCAATTGGAAAACGACATAAAAAAAGTTCACGTGGAAAGAATTTATGAGGTAACAAACAGAAAAAAAAATACAGTCGACTTGAGTACCTCCTGCTTTTTTGTGATGTCGGTAGAAAATATAATAAATATAATGTAGAGTTTTAAATTAAAACAAAACTAGGAAATACTTAAACAATTCCTGTATAAGCAATTTTTTTTTTTTTAATTATTTGTGACAGGCTAGTGTTTGACCACTATCTCACCTGATGGTAAGTGACGATGTGATCGAAGCTAGTAAACACACTAGACCTGGAATACGCAGGCTCTCAAGGATAACTGCCGGAATACCGTATTTGGCTTGGCGGCAGACTTTCAACTTGATGGTGGTAAGCTACTTTGGTAGCAAGCCAGGCGAGCAACTCACAAAATGCTCTACCACCCCTCAAATGTCACCTGATTAGCACCACCCGGGGACCACGTGTAGGGAGTCAGACTTAAGGGGTATCCTCCTACGGACGTGGGTGACTCAGCCCCCAAATATAAGTGTTTTAAAAAAATAATGAAAGAATGCGCCACTGAGTTTCTTGCCAGGTTCTTCTCGAGGTGGTTGTAATTTTGCGAATCTGGCAGTAGAGTCATTAACTTTCATGAGTGTCTCTTTGGGGCCACTCAAACGATTTTTAATTTCGTTTATGTTATGTAATGTACCTACAACCTAGTAAAGCGTGGGAAGGATGTTGAGAGCCCCGTTAGTTATAATCAACAAGCACTGTTTTAGTAATAAATCCACTCAGATTCAATCAGAAACATCACCGATACTTGCCGAACGGATTTCCGAATGTAGAGCAGTACAAGTTGGGTAGCCTGTAACGATTTTAATCGAATTGGACTTGATTGGAGCGTACAACCGACGTGGAGCTTGAATTTTTAACCGATTCTATAAAGAGGAACGACTCTCTGTTCAATTCGTAGCTCTACCTTTTTTCGTAGCTACGTTTTTCTATTTTGCTGCCTAAACCTACACCTAGCCTACAGTTTTTACAAGCTTTTATTTAGTTTCACAGGTCCCGTTCTCTGTCGGTTTGTAATCTTGAAAACTAAATTAGACTCGCTTCCCGATGTCCAATCGCACTCAATTTGGTGTACCTATATATCTTTGGTGACAATACAATAATATGGTACCTCAGTGGTGTAATGATGGAGACGGAAGATGGCTATAGGAACTTCTGAACTTAACAAGATAAACCCATTGAGTTTGGGCTCGTTTGATTCGTCTTGCCAAGTTCTCTTATATACCTTGATATTAAAAACTTTTTAAAGTATTACTTGTTTATCTATGAGCTAATATGTTTAACTGCTATATCTCCTACGATTGATGTAATGGTCTAGGTGGCCTACAATATGACAGCTACCAGAACACTATCGATCAGATTTCTATACTGATTTTAAATGCCCGCTGGCATAGTTGTAGCGCATTCACGTTTTTAGCAGGTATAGTGTTCGATTCCCGGTGTCGACTTTTATCAAGGAAATTTGTGTTTCTGATTTTGAGTGTGATTATGTGTGTGATCTGAATGTTTTCGACAAACACGACACTATAGGCTAGACGCTTGAAAAATTCTATTTAGTTCGTCAATCACTTAATTTAATTTTTTTTATACTAACTGTCAATTAAACAGAAAATGACGAAGATATAGTGCGTTGAAATTTCGCGTGACGTCACGCCTCAGTACACATTTTACGTCACGAGTCTCCACTCCAGAACTTTGACGCTCTTTATCTTTGTCAATTTCTATTGATTTGTAAAATATAAAAAAACATCCTATCCTACTAAAATAATAAATGTGGAAGTTTGTGTGTATGTGAATGTTTGAATATACTTGTTTCGTTATTTATTTTAAAGTTTATTTGTACCGAGTAATGAGTAAATTTTCGTTTATATTTCCATCCAAAGGTTGTCTGGAAAATATCGTTCTTAGCGATAAGACCGCCCATTGTACCTATCTTTAAAAGTTTATCTGTAAGCTGTATTTGTCTTTTGAGGTCAATAAAGAGCTATTGTATTGTAGAAGAAGAATTACAATAACCGACTATTTATCAGTAGGCCATTCTGTGCCCAAATACCGAGGGAACCCAGTGGTCGTTAATCCATGATCCCCTAATCATAATAAAAGTGGTTTGGAGGGTAAAAAAGTTCGACTTGCACTTAGCCACTCTTGAATTATGTATTTACTGAAACTCTCAAGTTTATTGGTTCGAAAAGGAATGTACTTATATATCCAAATAATTGTTAAGCTTTCTTGGGACTATGAAGCTGTGAGCTAGGGCTGCTATTCTTAACTTCATATTCATTAACTTGCTTGAGTGCCTCTTTGGAGCCCATGTGAAAACGATTTTGAATTTTAGGGCAGAAGGTTTTTTTCACACTTACAGCCCCACACTTGATGACTTGTGTCGTGGGTGCTGGAAACATTAACATCACAAACACAATCACAACCACAACCAGAAACACAAATTTTCCTTGGCGTGGAAACATGTTCTTGCCGGGAATTGAACCAAATAGAACGTTCACCCAACTAAGTTCTTTGAATCCAGGTTAGGGGTTGTTTCTCATTAATTCAGCGTACGGTCGGTAGTTATGCATTTAAGCGTTAATGAATTTATGCGGGTTTATAAGACCTTTGTGTGTAGAGGCTGTTATTAAATTTTGTAGCTGGGCGGTTGTACCGTAGAGTTAATAGATTATAACGTCTTTTATAATTTAGGCCGTCAATGTTAGTTTAGGTTCCTATTGTTCTCATAATACCTAAATGAAATCCAAAATCTGTGCGAAAATCACTTTTTATTTAATTTATTTTATAAGGAAAACAATTTCAATGTTATATTCCGCTTAAAATACGAAAATTTCGACTTACTTTGTAGTCGACTAGTTTCGGACAAATTAGTTATCCTTTATATAGTTTTAAGAGAAAGCAGTTTAGAGTGTCAGAGGCAAAATATTTTTTGAGCTGAAGTTTGAAATTAATTTTATATTATCATCATTGTTATATACAAATTATGAAAAATTTAACATCAATTTAACAACAAACAAACTCATTCACACTCATAAACCAACACTAAGTTCAAACACTTGTATCGTGGCTGCTAGAATCATATCACAGACACAGTCACACCCAGAACCAGAAACAAACCTCCCTTAAGCAGGAAAATTTTGCTCTTGCCGGGAAACGAACCCACAGGACCCACGGCTTTCTAACACAGATAAATGCAGCAATTTGGCGTAAAGCGACAGTGAAAGGAATATTGCCAAAAAATATACAAAAACATACAAAAAAACGGAAATTAGACACTTCTATGGTATACAAGTGTCTAACTTTCGTTTTTATGAAAAATTTCTTTGATTTTTTTATATAAAAAATCTAGCCATTCTCTCATAACCTGTAAACTTGAGGCAAACGTTACGATACCCTATACGTTACAATCGGTTCCGTATGGATGCTGTAATGAAACAAACGAACGTACATACATACAGTACTAAAATCATAACCTTCCTTTTTGCTTCGCCGTTGTTGGTCATAAAAATAACACAAACAAATCATAAAACAATAAAGCTGGTAATAATCGCGTATGAACAAAATAATAGTCTCTAACACCGAGAAATGCAGCAATTTGGCGAAATGCCACAGTGATAAGGAATATTGCCATGTTTACGACGAATAAAAGCGACGGTCCCGTATCTATTACAATAATCATGTCTAACCGGTATATCTAACGCATTCACACTCACAGCCCCATACTCAGTTCGATGACTTGTAACGTGGGTGCCGGACATCAAGCACACAATCATCAACCAGAACCAGAAACACATATTTCTCTTGAAAAGAAATCGTGTGTTCCCACCGGGAATCAAACAAGGCGAACGCGCACTAAAGCAACGGTTTGTATTACAACCAATTATTATAACAATATCTATATAATCTATTATTATAACAATATGTAAAATATACGATTATGTCCTTAGCAGGAGTTTGGTGAACTTACGCTTTTCTCAAAGGTCAACGGAGCAACTGGTTAAGAGTGTTGAAATAGTAGTGACAATTATTAGTGGCATGTACCTATCGGAATCAAAATGTACCTACAATCCCAATACATTTCACGAATCATTACAGTACATTCCACTTATGATTACTATTACCCACAAAAGAATGAAAAATTGATCATTAATTCTACACTATAACTCACTATAAACTTAGCTCCGTTCTGCTTATGACTGTAAGCGTTCGGAACATTCACATCTATTATCGAAACGCTATGTTTCTACTTTTATCAACCGAGCAACGATGGAGAACTCATTGGCCACGACTTTGTTTCCCAATCAGCATAATTTGGGAGTCTTCTAGTCTACAAAAAACAGGTATCTTCTAGGCGAGTCTACTTCGTCCTTAACTGCATCGGGGTGAGATAATGGTTAAATGTTAACAACTACTACTTTATTTTAAAAAAAAGGTTAGTTACTTTTTTTTATTGACGTTTGCTAGATTGTCTTGTTGTTCGATGGTAAAACAGGCATGGGGGAATTAACTGTCATTCCTGCGCACATTCACCAAATTGTAAACGATATAATATAATTATACACATATAATGATACACATTATAACATGTTTATAATTATAATATAATTATAAACATGTTAATAATGTGCAAGTAATATGCAAGAGGACCATGTGCCTGTACAAATCTATTCAAGGTTTTAAGGTGCATTTTATGTAATAACTTGTTAAATCTTAAGTTTAAGGAAATAAATAAATAAATATAATACCGACCTTACGTCGGTGACCGAGACTGCAATTTGGGCTCCATTAGCTTATCATCGCCAATGAGTCTTTTTGCTCGTCCATCTACACTCAAGAGCTTCAAGCTGGTACTTGGCTAATCCATCCCAAAGGTGGCTGCAGTACTTCAAACACCATCGGACTTGAGCTTGAGAAGCTGCCTCGATGTAATGTGCTGCCTAATATTTCCGAGGATACCCAGTTTCTTAGCGGCCAAGTTGAGCTTTGGCTTCAATCCAGCACTCATCCATAAAAAAAAAACAGTAAGTTGAATTTGTCGTTCTCTATACGCCCGTATGAAGGGCTACGGGGATATTGTGATCGCTGCAAACGCTAAGCGGAACATAGCCTATGCAGATGTAGAACGTTTTAGCACCATCCCCTAAAATCACTTGGTGCGTTGCTTGACAGCTGACTGAGCACAAGTGCCTAGAAATCAGTCAGAGCTCCGTTAACACCACACGGGTAAATCAATCAATCATGAATATTGACTTGTTTGTAGAATTCAGCTTGCGTCTACGATATTCTATGTTATTCTTGTTGATATTATCTATTTCAATCTGAGAACAATTTTAGGGTTGTGTGAAATAATTTCGAAATTGTTATTCATATGTGTGATTAGACTCACAAATATGCATATCTTGTCAAAATGCGTTTATTCGTGTTTTGAGGTTTTGACACATTAAATCGAAAACAACGATATAAAATTAAACGCTTACACAGGCCTACATAAATTCGACGACTTGTGACGTGGGTGCCGGAAACATTCACATCACACACCACACCCAGAACCAGAAACACAAACTTCTTCTCAGAAACCTTTTATTCCCATCGGGAATCGAATCCAATAACGGCAAAACGTTCTATTCTTTTGCTGTTCTATAAATTAAAGCGAAAACATAGAAGCGAAACGTTTCGTGCGAATGGATGGGATATCAACCATACAATTAAATTACGCGATGCCGTTCGTCTGAAAATATGATGGTTAAAAGGTGATGCAGGAGCAACGTCGTGCAATTCCTGTGAACAATCTCCGTAATGTATTTAACGAAATACTGACAGGATTTCAATTGTTATACATATAAAATAGGAATGATCTCTACATAAATAAAACAAAAATACTAACGTGAAAATTATGTAGGTAATAGAGAATTAGAATTCTTCCAAAATTCTAAGGAAAACCTATAAATCCTTAATCAAATATAGTATTATTTGGCATTTTTTTTATTTTTTATCAAGCTACAATTCTATCTTTCAATCTACGGGCCTATATTTCCTAAAACTAAACTAAAACTGTGTACAGCAAATAACTAAGTTACCTAAAAGACATAGCTTATAGGTATTAAATGTAAAATTACACTCGTGAGAAGCCGGAGTGAGCTACTAGTGGTTTAATAAGTTAAAACACTCTATCTGCAAAATATATCGAGTCATCGTCCAAGTTATGTATAAAACAAGGACTAATATTAAACCTTTTTTCCTTTTCCAAAGCTATACATCCCGTAACCGGGCCCAAATCTATCAAATCGCAATCACCGAAAGCGTTTCCTCGCTTCGCTGAAACTTCCAATCAGTTTTTTCCTATGAAAATGTCGGAATAACTTGAGATATTCGATGGCGCCAAGTGTGGGAGTCAATCAATCACAAATATTGACTGGGGTACGGGTGAATTTGTTTTTCGAGTGCCAGAACTCGTCACACAATAATGTTTATTGGAGGACGATTTTCTGTTAGAAAAAAGTAGGTATCACATTCTTGTTTTAATTGGACATGTTATCACTGTTCTACATTTGACATGTCGATATATTAATATTCAATTTAATTCTTGTTTTTGTAGCTTACTATGTTAATGCGAAAAAAGAAAGAAAAGACCTGGATGCGATCAGCACAAAACAGAGGTGAGCGGTTCAAGGGTGAGTAGGCTCTGCATTGGGTCAATACAGGCTGATGATGATGATGTTAATGCCACTTCATCATAAAATATGTATTTTCAAAGTGAAACTTCTTATGGGAGGGTTTTGAAATTCCGACCTACAACCTCTTTGTGTGGTATACATATAACCTGGATATATAAATAGCTTTGCTCTATGCGTTGTGGGTCCTGGATTCAGTACTCGTCAAGAGCACACATTTTCTTAAAAACATTAAATTAATAGAGATGGTCCTGTGTGTGTGTGATGTAAATGTTGCTAGCACCCACGATACCAGTCAATGAAATTAGTGTCCTTTTTAAAAAATACGCAATATCAGCTAGTTATGCAATATATTTTGTTGCCTATAAAATCGGCTGCGCTTAGCTGAATTGGTATCATATATGGTATCACAACAAAGCCGATTAAATGTATCAGTCTGCTATGAGAGAATAATACCTGTTCCATTCACTAAAATGCCACACAGCATAATAATATTATATTTTATTCTTCTGTACGTGTGTATGTGACTAGCGCTAAAACCTATTCTTAAATACCTCGATATTTCAGCGAAACTAGCGCGATTATATACGGTTATATATTAAAACTATGAAAATATGAAGTCCTAGAAAGAAACTACGTGGTTTTATTTTAAACGAGTAGTTATTACATATATGTTCGAATCCCGAAAGTTTAAGTTACAAATACATATTTTCACATTAACGACTAACTTGACAATCTAAACTCTACTATCCTTTCCCAACAGGTGAGACAGTGATCTCTTACAAATAAAACGATATACATCAAGAAATGTCATTTAATATCTCCAAAAGGTTTTCAAAACAAAATGGCACTCGCGGAATAGAGGCGGGAAATCACCCGCTGCGGATATCTAGGCACGTCGCATCCGCGGGCCCAGGAGACGCCATCGAGCTGGCTACCTGCCCCTCCCCACCTCCCCCTCTGTCGCCCGCGCCGCAGTCAGCCTCTGAGCACCGCGGAGTTATTACGTTCCACGTTATTCTGCTCCGTTCGACGCGACTGACGAACCCCAAAACCCCTTTTATGAATTAAAACTTTGCGCCAGAACCCCAACTCGGTTTGAAGTTGACTTTAGTTGGTAGTGCGGTGTGCAAGTGATTTTTTTCTTGAGGATTCTGTGTTTGTACTCTTTATTGTTGTGGTCAGGCGAGAGGTTTCTTAATCTTGGCCTAATTTAGGGTAAGTACTATTATATTATATAGAATACTTAGTTTTAAGCTTAAAGTATAATTTTTACAATTTATTTACGACAAACAAAGTCAAGATGCTTTTAGAAAGATTTTCAGCGGGAAAGATGGAAGCTAGCACATTTTTTTAATATACTTAGTAATTTGTCATCGAATGTTTCAAGACTCTCCTTTTTGAAGTTTCACCATATTTTTATTTGAAATAACATATGTGCTAATGTTTTAAATGAAAAAAGAAGATATTAATTAGAATTTAATCTAATATAAGTAAATACCCTATTCAACGTAATATATATAGGTATTTTTCGTACACTATATAGTTTACGTTCTACGTTATACTGCTCGTTATTAGATTAAGTTTTGTACATATTTATATCTAATTATAGTTTTTTTTGTTAATTTTCATTTAGTTTTTAGTTTAATGTAATATATGATTAGAAATGCTTAAGTTAAGTTTCAGGAAATATAGGCAAATGGCCCGAAAAAAAAATGTAGTGATAACAGATCAAGTCGATATGTACCTACTTACATTTGAATAAAATTAAGTTAGCAGTCGGTTTAAATTTTTCTTCACTACTAATGAAATGTATACCTAAGTATATTCTAATTAAAATAATTACTTTTTTAATTATTTTAATTAGAATATACTTAGGTATACATTTCATTAGTAGTATATTGAAAAAAAATCTCATACTTATATTTTAAATGAGTACATATACCTATCACATTTGTTAATTTAATGATTTTTTTAGAAAAAATAAGACTAGTTAAGTAGCTAATTGAATTCAATAACAATGTTAAAAAAGTACAAACGTTTAAATTTTTTTTGTCTATGTAATAGACAGTTTTAAACCGTAAAAATATCCTGTTAGTGATTAAAAATATTATTTTTATAAATATTCCATTGTAATCTAAGGGGGTTTTATACTTATTCTAAAAGTAGTATATTGACAAAAATATATGTATTACAAGAATGTATGTATGTACATAAAACAATTTTTAAGTTACCAGAAATGAATTTAATTTTGTTTTCAACTGACTTCAAAAAAAGAGATTCTCAATTCAACTGTATGTTTTTTTTTGTATATATGTTACGCGATATCTCCGTCGATTATGAATCGATTTTGATAATTTTTTTTTGTTTGGTAAATTACACTTATGCCAATCAGTTATGAACATAAATATATACATTTTTATAGCTGGTATGAAAATCAGTTACGAAAACGACAATTTAATTCTACTTTCGTAGCTGGTTATCAAACGTGGAAAAAAGTTTACGTTCGTAGCTGGTAACAAAAGAACAAAAATGGTACTGCGGTAAATTATTTTCTGCAACGTGCGACTCACGTAAAGGAAAATTTTGTAATGATTGCAATATAATTGTGATATAATTATATTCGTTAAATACATATTATTATTATTGGAATTATGCTACGCATTATATAATTAGTTTTACCATTTATAATTTTACACACTTTTTTAACTCTATAATTTATAACAACCCATGAATAATAGGTTAGTAAAGGTTATTTGTTAAGGTCAATTTTCTGTTAAGAAAATATTATTTCTCTTAAATTAATTATTGCAGATTAAAAAAAAAATGGTCTTAATGTCAACCTGGACACGAATATAATTCGACTGAACTGAACTGCCCGTTGGCGTAGTGGGTGCGCGTCCACCTTAAAAAAAGCAAGCAAGTTCTAAGGGGTATCGTGTTTGATTCCCAGCTGGAACACAAGTATCTCCTCAAGGGAAATTTGTGTTTCTGGCTTGTAATTTTGTGTGCTGTGAATGTTACGGCACCCACGACACAAGTCACTGAACTTTATGTGGCATAGTGTGTGTGAAATTATTAAAAAACTACAATTTGTTTATCAGTAGGTACAAACATACACGTACCACACTATTATAGCAAGTATTTTAAAACTAGTAATAAATATATATCTACACTGTAATTACCTTCTATTCAAATAATAGACGCCTTAGATAAGATAATAGAAGAGTAAAACACAAATAGAAATATTCAACAACCTTATCTCAATAAATGTTTCGCTATTTCCTTTTAAATTTCCTTTTATCTAGTAGATTTTCCACAACGACGTAGTGATATAGTTCAAGGCTTGTTGATCTGTTGCACATAATATGTGTGTGTGCACATAGTAAACATAATGTGGTAAATATAATGTAGCTCTTTGTGTTTATTCAGTGTTCTGTTACTTACATATTGGAATAGGAAATCACATTGTTATGGTAAACGAGCAAGAAGTATATAAACGCTTTCACACTCGCAGCCTCACACTAAGTTCGAAGACTGGTATCGTGGGGGATGGAAATATTTCCATTACACATTGAAGCACACCCAGAACCACAGTTTCAAATTTCTTTTGAGGAGAAAATTGTTTTCCATTGTTACGGGAATAGAATCCGATACATGATACTTATAGATGACATATGCGAGGGCATTCTATATGTACCTGCTGTTACTAAAACTGAAATAACAATATATTAAATTAAAATGTTATGTTATTATTATCAACATATTTATTTGAACTCTCGGGTCTATGCCCGGACCTTTATTAGACATCAGCGGAGCCGTAGCCAACGCGAAATAAACATAAAAGGACCTCTAAGAGGCCCTTTTATGTTTATTATTTTAATTTAGTGATGAATTGTTACTATCATTATACATACTGGTTCTGTGAACTATAGATCTGCATGATATCAGGATTTTCCGGCCGTTTGAAGTTATACAATATAGTTTAAAACGACTGTTGTCAAAGACTATTACGGTTACCAAAAGGTTAGGATAGCCAAAAAATGGATGTCTACGACAACTTTTTCACAAAACGTTTTTCGGATCAAAGTATTTACAAAAAAAGTATAGTAAAAGTTATTAAGTAAAGTATTTATAAAAAAATATTTATTGACAATATGTTTGAATATGCCTGAAGGCTTACGACAGTGATTGTCAGACAATATTCTTTCATAAAAAGATACGAATAAGTAATTTTATGTTCAACGGAGAAGCTTAAAAGCAAAATTCAATACATTTTATTTCTGGGCCAATAACTTACACTACTGTCACTAGTTTTGAGAGTAAAATTAATTGAGATTTGACAACCAACTCATAAAAGTCTTTAACTTTGTTGTGCACTTCACTACCTAGTAGAGTATTTTAACGTACCGTTGATCTTGAGTCTGTATTTTTATCTATTAACTGGTAAACTGGTATAAATTTATAAGGCAAACGTGCACCATCGTTGTCAAATTTTTTTTTTTTTTTTTTACTTAATTTAAAGATTTATTTGTTTCTACATTTAGTCCAGCTTCTTGAATTCACACTTAACTTAAATAAGTGGGATAGTAATCAAACGTTTGCCTTTACTAAATATTTGGGAAACAAAGTACGCGAAACTCTACAGCACGTCTAAGTAAATTGATATTAAAATGGGAAAATACGTATGAAAAATTACATCATCAGATTAGAACTGACGCAGACTGCGCTGGGTCAGCTTCAGATGTGTTCTCAAAACAGCTTGTCATTTTAAGTGACGTAATTTAAATTCAAATTTGGAAGATCTCTACTTTTGAGGAGTTTTTGCTGCGATAGTAAAAAAATGTTGTTGTTGATTTTGTATTATTTTCCAATACCTGTGATTCTTTCTGAGTTAATGTGTAATAATGGTGGATTATTAACTGTGAATACTTAGTGAACGTGCATAAAAGTAGGCAAATCATACAAAGTTGAAAAACGTGATTTTTACCTTCGCTCCAAAACTCCAATAGAATTTCTAGTAAAGTTTTTACCACTTTATTATGACTTGACTCTGGATTGACCTTGGCTCTTTTACTTGACTATGACTGTGACTAGGACTTTTATTATGAAATAGTCCTGAAATATTTTTACTTGACACTGGCTAAATGCACAAGATTGCGAAGCCATAATTAAAAGAAAAAAAAGAACTCTACTTACACCTTCACGTATAAAATAAAGGCAGCTATGCGAGAGCCAAAGTTCATAGTGAAACACATGGTAGGTACTTATGAGCTTTTGCGCAGATAATTTTGTAAGTGGGTTATTTCAGTATCGGCATGTTATTGGTATCCACTAATACCGTGGTATAATAAAGGATGGTAGTAATATCGTTTTAAAAAAGTCCAATAAAAAAATTTGTTGTCTGTAAAGTCGGTTTACGGACGATAATTTTGCGTGATAACGTCATAAGACGAACGCTTAGGCCGATCGTGCCTCTCTATCGTTTTTTTTTCCGCACTCTCGCTTGCACGTTTAGACACGGGCGGAACGTGACACTTTTTCGTGCATGCAGCCGGTGTCACGTCACGTCAAAATGTTTGTGATACAAAAAATTTAGAGGCCATCAAACCATGTCTATTAATCACACAGTTGAGATCTTAAAACTTCTTGATTTTCATAATTTATTTACAAAGTAGCATTTAAAGTTATTACCATTGATAAGACAAGTGACAAAATTTTGAAAATACTCTTTAGCTCTATCTGGGGTACTCGATCAAGTCATCTTTCAAACAAGAACAGAGTAAATCAAAATCGGTCCAGCCCTTTAAGAGCTACGCTGCTACAGACACAAACACACATATATATACTCGGTAAACTTATAACACCCCTTCGCATTGCATCGTAGGTTAATAAAATTACGCTACTGGCCATCTGTATATATTTTTTAAGACGAAACGAAAACGAAAAATAAAACATTCAATTTAAAATTATCATCTGTTTAAGTTTTTCAAAAAAATGAACTGTCACAAAAAGTAAATAGTTTTACATACACAATTGAAATTCGCATTTTTGAATAAACAAGGGATGGGCAAAGATACGCTGAGAGAAAAGTCAGTCTTTATTTAAATCATTTTACAAAATAGTATCACTTTCAAAGACCTAACTCAAACTGATTGGCATATTTCAAACGATGTGAATTCGTGAGCGTTTTACGCTTGCGTTATCTCAATGGTACCTAAAGAAAAATCAATTTTCAGTTACTTATTTTTTATGCGATGTGTTATTTGACAATTGTTTCGGCTACATTAGGAATCCTTCTTGAGGATCGATAACGCCTATTCCCGTTTCATTATTTGTGTCGCTTTTAAAATTTAATTGTTTCTTAGACATTTTTTTATGCTGCATAGGCAAGCATTTGACCACTATCTCAACTGATGGAAAGTAAAGATGCGGCCGAAGATGTAACATGCTAACCTATTCACTCTAGAAAACACCCAGATTGTTCCGTTCGGAGAACAATGACGAGGGCAATGAGTTACTCCTTCGCTGTACAGATGATTAACGAAAACGCTTCGAACGAACTGTAGGTATGTCAACCATTCATGGTTGATGACGTTTTTCAGTTTGTTCTTGTTGTTAGATGGTAAAAAGGGCATGGAGTGTTTTCACACATCAAATTTTATGAAAGTAGAAAAACGCATCCTATGTTGTCTCTACCCAAAGGTAAATGGAAAGGATATGCCTCAGCTATAATAATTATGGCCATTGCAAATTCAAAGTTGGCCTGTTCATAAGCATTTTAGGATTACCTGAGTGTAACTTAACGTATGTATAATATGTTCATTACTTAAGGAACCTAGGTTCTACGAATGTGGCAAAAGCCTCTTAATAAACTATGATTTAAAAATATCCTCGGTTCAATTCCCGGTAGGAGCACAAATTTGTATGTGTGGTACTGGGTATGATTGTATGTGTGTGTGTGATGTAATTGTTTCCAGCATCTGCGACACAAGTTTTCCAACCTATCATGGAACTGTGAATGTGAAAGCGTTTATCGTTTAAATCTTAGTTCATGCAAACTCCTTATTAATGACGTACATTGTAAAAGTTTTAAAACCTTCTTTCTACTTTAATACCTATTCAGCCGCAGCAAATATGCGTAGGCCTTGAGATACGCAGATTATGTGAACAATAAACAGCTGCATAATCCGAGATAGCACGTAACCTGTTTTGTAACGACGGGCAACGTACGAAAATGATGGATAGTGATAAGCGAGTTTGAATTCACATGGAAGCTATCGACACCATTCGTCACTGAGACGAAGTGTCCATATAATGTGTCGTCGTTTAGGATTGGATTAGTGGTGAAGATTGGAATCTTCTACGTCTCAGTGACGAATCCCTGACGACTGCGCAATGGAAAATGCAAATGTGGCTACTGTGATAGTCTTTATAGTTTGAGCTTGTACAAATAAAACATGCGTAGTTGAAATGAATAAGAGATTTTAAATAAAAAAAAACACAATTTTCAGCAAGTTCGTAACACTAGATATTCATAAGTATTAAATCTGACTGCTGAAAATTGTCTAAATTAGTATATATAAATATAAAAGTTATTTCAGTTTGGCATAATCCAGCATTCTTTTGCCAGCATGAGATAGATAGTAAGTCTGATTTTTTATGCTCCGTGGGCAACCGTTTGATCAATATCTCACCGAATGAAAGTGATGATGCGGCCGAAGATGTAGTATGCTTGCCTAGTACATAACTCTTTAGTTTCAAACTCCTAGGTTGTTATATGAACTGGTTTCTGGTAGGTTAGGTATGTGTTCGCCGTTTAAGCAGTGGCTATCGGGTTTGATTTCCGGTAGAAGCACAAGATTTTTCCTTCAGAAAAATGTATGCTTCTGGTTCTGGGTGTGATTGTGTGTATGATGTTAATGTTTGCGGTACCAACGATGCAAGTCGTCGAACCTAGGGTGTTGCTGTAAGTGTAAAAGGGTTTATTTATTTAGAAGTGTTCAGCATTATTCGTCATTGAGACGATGCGGCGATACAATGTAACATCGATTCTGATAGCATATGCATTGAGTAGGTTATTCATTGCAGCTTTCTGTCAACTAATTCGTAAAGAAAAGATTTATCATGTTACATGATCACGAGCAAGGCATTGCATAATATATACACATACATGTATATGTTAAGTCTTTGTATAGTTCTCGATCATTCATCATACCGTTTTGCTGATCATATCCAACGATTTTTAAACTCAAATAAGTATGTCTTATATCTTGATGAATAGTTCTACAAAATGGACTTGAGGTTATGTCACCTACAGTCTGTTTCAGATACAGTTTATTTATAATATGTAGGTCAAAATGTTGTTCTGTCAGAGCAGTCTTATTTTAATAATACGTTAACGGTACAAATAAGGCTGCTAAGAGGCACTGTGCTATGATTTATTTTGCTAGAAATCATAAATATACTGCGTGGTCAATCTTAAAAAAAATCTAAATTGTTTATTTACATGGACCCCTTGAGAGGCTATCATGAAAGTTAATGACTCTGCCAGATTTGCGTGCGTTTGTTGTGGAGATAATAAAATTAGTTAACTATTTTCGCGAAGGTTTGTGCATCAACTTTTCGTACTTAGTGTCTAATGTTCAATTGTTTGTTTTGTTTGATCAATTGTTGGTTTTTCTAATAATTCTGGATTGGTACATTAGGTACTTTTACCTACAAATAACATTCGAATTATGCATATATTTCCAATGTTGGTGTTTTGGACAAAACAGATAACTATCCAAAGAAGACAAGCAAATTATAAAGTATGAGGAAGCAAACAACAAAAAAAACAAAAGTATTATATATTATTAGCAGGGCAACCTGCTAATTCAGACAGATTTGTAACCTATCCTTTTTCCCCTTAAGGCATATCTCGTAGGGGTCGGGCAAAACGGATAGTTCTTATTCTTATATTCTTTATTGTACACACATTGATAAAAAAATTTACAATAAGGCCATAACAAAAGATGTACAAAGGCGAGCTTAACCCTTCACAGAGTTTTCTTCCAGCAAACCCTTTAAGTAGGATATAATTTATAGGAGCGAGTAGGTTGTTGTGTGATAACAATACAAGTTACTAATAATAAGTTACAAATATACATTCTAATTTTTTATACTAATAGACAACATATAAAATATAAATAGATAAATATAAACAATATAATAAAGTAAGAATACATACCAATATCAATAAATAAATATCACCTATATATATATATATATATATATATGTATATATATATATATATGTATATATATATATATGTATATATATATATATATATATATTACACTTAATACCTACAATATATATAACTTTAAACTTTACTTAAATAGTGATGTTTCACTCTTCTTTTAAATATTTCAAGAGAAGAACTGTCTCGTATGTCATGTGGTAGGGAATTCCAAAGCTTGACTGCCTTTATAGTGAATGAGTCACTATACCGACTAGAATTGTGAGGAGTAATCTTATAAATCTTATAATAGTTGATACTTTTTTGTGACTATCTCTATTAGAAGTAATCGTTTTAGTTTTAGTTATTTTTATTGCTGTTTCCAAAGGTTGTGAACCAAAGTACAAATTAAAAGTGAAAAGAGTTTTATTGATTATTTATCTGTATTTTCAACCGACTTCAACAAAGGAGGTTCTCAATTCGATTGTATGTTTTTTTCGTGTGTATGTTACGCGATATCTCCGCCAATTATGAATCGATTTTAATAATTATTTTTATGTGTAATCAGGAGTTTGGAAACGGCTCCAACGATTTTCACGAAAGTTACAGATTAGGGGTTTTTCGGCCCAAGGAATCGATTTATCAGGTCCGAGAAATGCTCGGTTCCGAAACTGCATTTTAAGAAAGAAAACAGGGTTTAAGAAACTATCAGCGCCATCTATTACGCCATGACCGATGTAAAAAACTGTTTCTACTCGACACTAGATGGAGCTTTCTGAGGCTACAAATTCAAACACATTCTACCAAAAACAAAAAACCGAGCAAAGCTCGGTCATCCGGATATTTATAGTTAAACACATCCCCTTAACATATATATGTGTTTTGTCCTGGCTTCCCCTATAGAATAATCGATACATTTATTTTTTCAAGTTTGTGTTATCCCGAGGTCCATTTATTTGTAGGCCGATGTTCGTCTTGGATGCCTGAATAAATGACAAACTTAAAATGCTTAATGTAGTTAGGTATTCTTTTTCCATTTCGTACAAATTACTCCATCACAAAGTCGTTGGCCGCAACGTTGTCATTTTCCTTTATTACTAAATTTCGCAATTTCAGCAGGTTAACTCATAATTCCAATTTACGTTTTGACCCCATTCGAAATTGTAGACTCTTAAGTCGGAAATATAATTATCACTCGAAAATTATAAGGATGGCGAAATTTCGTAAGGCTTTTGTAGGGCTTGGAGAGCTTTCGGCTACCTTTGATCGTTTGTAAGGCTTCGAGAGCTTCGAGAACTTCGAGATATGTTTCGTTATTGTTGCTGCAATAATTTTTGCGTGTTTGGTTATGCTCTGACAAATTGAACTTGTATTTAATTTGCGAATGTTATGAAATGAAATTAAATCCTTTATTGCGGGAAACATGGTACAATAAGATAACATGGGACATTTATAATAATAATAAGGATGATATGATAGTTCTTCTCAAGATGGCTGTAATTTTGTGAATCTGGCAGTAGAGTCATTAACTTTCATGAGTGCCTATTTGGGGCCCATGTGAATAAACGATTTTCGTTTGATTTGATTTGAATAAGTGCTTCACATACTTCGCCAGAGACTGGCATCGTTACGAATGTTAATAAACAAATGAACTAGCAACTGATCCTAATATATTAGTAGGTACTAGTCACTAGTAGCTCTGTGAGCTAAAGACCTCTCGAGTTTGTCCTCGCATTGATAAACCCCCTATATACGCCAGTAAGGGGCAGGAATAAGGAGCACCTTTTTTAAGCACAGCCAATTATCCACCGTATACTTTTCCACATAAAGGTGTATATTGCGTAAATTACATCGTGGCGGTTACGCAAGGTCACGCGTTCAATCTTTGAGTTTTTATGGTTTATATAAATTTCGTGAAAATGCACCTCAAAAAAAATGAGCTGAAGAAATCATTAATCTGGTCAATATGCGTATGTGAAATAATTTTCACAGTGTTTTGATATAAAATGGCGGTCGAAATGGTTACAAAGTCTGGTAAAGATACTTAAAAAAAACAAATTCTGAATCATCAAATCAAACATACAATTATTGAATTTACTCACAATATTTCACGAGAATCGGTTTACATGCTACCTGTATAGGAGAATAGCGACATCCGCTTGACAATCTATACTACGCATATATATATATATATATATATATATACAGAGAGTGAGTTTATTATATTTACAAAAAATAATTGAAGTAACGTCAAACGGGAAAAACAGTTGACCAGTTTTAATGATGAAGATGTGGAACTAGCCGTTGGATAATTTGGTTGCGCGATCGCCTTTTCAACGACGAGTATCAGATTTGATACCCGGTGGAAACACATGTTATCTCCCCAAGGGAAATTTATGTCACTGGTTCTGAGTGTGATTGTGTGTGATGTGAATGTTTCCGGTTTCAACAACATAAGTCATCGAACTTAGTGTGGGGCTGTGAGAGAGGTTTATAAAAATATATGTAAAATAATAATGTTTTGGCAAGTATTCTCAAGCGCTAAAGCGCTAAACCATCATCGACGGAATCATTATTTACCATCAGGTGAGATATAAATTCAAAATAAGTGTTCCTTCAATTAGAATATGAAAATAACCACATTGCCCATTTTATTGTAAAAGATTTAAAAAATAATTAGACGCAGCAAAATCTTGATATTTTCAGTTCAGTTTTATTACACCTCGCCAATAAAGTGTAGCGACTATTTTCGGGCGACGATGACGGATGGCGGAGCGTTGGCTGCGCATGCGCTATCTCTAAACAAAGAAACATAAACTCTGTCAGGGGGAGGCCAAAAATCTCCGCTCTTATAACGCTCATACGACTGGACAAATTTTAATAACTCCCACGGACAATGTTAAGGAGTAGGTAGTCAAAGTAATTTAATTATGTTATTTTTTTTCAATTTTGTGCATTTAGCCAGTGTCAATGATATATTTCAAGTGTGTTTTATATTAAAAGTACTCATACTGTTAAAGTCGCAAGTCACAGTTAAAGTCAAGTAAAAGATTCAAGGTCCAGTTATAATCAAATCATACCCTAGTAAAGTGGTAGAAACTTTACTAGAACTTATATTGGAGTCTTGGAGCGAAGGCGGAAATCACGTTTTTTCAACTTTGTATGATTTGCCTACACTTATGCACGTTTGCTAAGTATTAAGGGTTAATAATCCACCATTATTACATATTTACACTCGAAGAATCACAGGTTTTGGAAAATTATACAAAATAAACAGTGCCATTATTTCACTTTCGCGGCAAAAAAAAATGTTGTTTTTTTATGACATCAATGGCAAAACAAACATAATATAATAATATTAAAAGTTATATAAAATTTTAACGCTTTGCCAGTAAATGAAATTTTTCCTTTGGCTTAGGTGTGCATCCGCCTAAAGTGATCGTTCTGTACATTCTACATATGATGATTCTGTGAATATATTCTATGCTTTGATGTATTACGTCACTACAGTGCTTGGGCGAGGGTGTTACATTATTGCATCACAGGTGACCACAGTTGTGTCCTATTTTAAAAACCATTTATTTAGTTTGTAACCTGTCCCGTTGTCTATCTGTTCTGGTATGTAATCAAATCTTGCAAGCTAATTAGAATTACCTTATATATCTTCGGTGACAATACAAAGATATGGTACCATGGAGCTAGTCTGATGATGGAGACGAAAGATGTCAATAGGAACTTCTGAACTAAACAAGATAAGCGCCGTGACCTTCCGTCGTGAACTCGCCTGATGATGGGGATCGGACATCCCCGAAACCTAGGTCGCAAAAGTCGACCTTAAATCGTGAGTCAAGCCGTTTCATGTATATAAAGTATAATCAAGATAAACCCATTGAATTTGGTCTTGTTTGATTCGTCATGACAAGTTCTCATGGTTATGTAACTTCATTTCTTATTTATAATTGGTAAAAGCTTGATTTTAAAAGTATTATACTTGTTTATCTGGTGTATTCTTTGGGTATTTTTCACCATTTTTTGTTTCGTATTACCATTAGGATCGATTGCGAACATACATTTATACTTAAGTATACCATTTAAATAAAATCCACCTACAATACTATAAAACGTACCTAAATTATTTTCTATAAGGTATGTTATTTTTATAATTGGTGGGCAGCCAGAATTACTACATTTATTAGGTGTAATAAAACTGTGCATTTGAAATTTCAAAGTAGCACTGAAATAAAATTAATATTTTTTTGCCAAGTACTTTAATATTATTATGTAGCTTATACTAAAGTACTCGGCAAATAATATTTTAGAAAGAGATAGTACGTATCTGTATATATTATTTATATAAAAAAAGGTAAAAAATTGTCAAGTACAATAAAACAATAAGTAGATAGGTAGTCTAGAACCAAGTACTTTTGAAATCTTCAATACGTGGGAATACCGCATAGTTAGTGAAACTTGTCACAGATTTTTCAATGACAAAAGATCTAATACTTATTTAAACACCTAAATAAAACTTATGAACAAAGAACTTAGATTGAAAATCTTAGAAGTCTAGAATTTTAAAAGTAACTTAATTGCGTTTTATTTATGTTAGAAAGTTAAATAACAACTCTAATAAATATTCAAGAATCTGAACAAGCAATATAGGCAACTGGCCTGTAGTTCGGAATACCAAGTATGAATGTAAAAAAAACCGATATTAGATTTAAATGAGGTTATTTTTATCTCTGATTTTCATTATTTTACCAATAGTATTTCGCCACCACTAATTCACCTTATGATACGTGATAAACCACGTCGCTCAAGAATGTTCAGTTATACAATAATAATATACATGATTTAGTCTATTATATCGCAGATATTCAAAAGCAAGGAAAGCTTCAAATAACCGACTTTACCGCTTTATCTCCCCTTGATCAGATCTTGTTAAATATTTTTTTTTAATCGGTCCAGCCGTCTTTGAGTAATCACGTTACATATATACAAAAAAAAAAGATAACGTGGCAATGCTACCAGCATTTTGGGTACTTTACCAACTGTTAGCGGTCTATTAAATTAAGTTTTGTACATATTTATATCTAGTTATAGTTATTTTTGGTTAGTTTTAATTTAGTTTTTAGTTTAATGTAACATAGTTATACGATGTAATAAACACATCTTTCTGGGTGAAGAATGATAACAAGAATACCATTTGCGATAGTATTGAATTTCTAGAACACAGCCCAAATACTGAAAAATAGATACTACGCTACTTGACTGCCTAGACATTTACTATAGAAATATCGTGGAATTGTTTAAAAGATTCCGCAAAAAGTTAGGGTATCCTAAATAAATACAGTAAGAGAAGAGACAAAATAGAAACTCCTGAGATTTTTCTTCACTTTTGTAATCGGGAATGTAGCAAATGGTCCGGTTGAAGGGCGGACGTGATAGCATTCCTGTTATAAATCAGCTGGAGTTGTTTATTTTTTTAATATCCAGCGGGGATTTCGTTTGTTGATCGCGCAATTTTACTCTCATTACGTTTTGCGTTTACGTTCATCATCTGCGAAGGAATGGTACTAATTTTAGTCGGTTCATCGCTTTCCATCATGTGAGATAGTTGCTAAATGCTTGATTCGCAAGAGAAAAGATTAGAAAGCAAATTAATCCCTAATCGAACAGTCTACGAAGAGTAAGTAGTTCTATCAAGAGTAAGTTCCTATACAACAATAAAGTAACGTACCTTGTGCTATTATTAAATACTTATACATTCCTCTAGTCTATCTACTAAACCATTCATCTCAGGCCTTCAGATGAAGCCATGACTCACTAATATTCCGTTTCAATGAAAAAATCTAGGCCAGCAACTTGAGCGATCTCTGGAACGTTTTTATGAATTAATTTGTTTAGATATTCCAATTTTAGCGAAAGAAGACGGAATACAAATGTGAGAAACATGTTGCTGTGTTAGTTTGAACCTGAAATGGAATCTGTGATCAAATTGTAGCTTAAAGTCGTAGTAAGTGTCCATCGCTTGCCTAGGCAAGTACACACTAGTGTGAAGGTCATAGATAGGCTTGCCTAGTGTAAAGGCCATAGATATATCCTCGAATCTGTAAGCTATCATCACCATTAGCAAAATTTATAATTTTAGTTTTTTTAGAAGTTACTCTGCGGCCAGACGTATTTTGCATAAACGAATTACTTAAATTATTTGTAAAATTTAACCACTAACCGCTGCAAAAGAAACTTTTTTCATTTTTCATCGATGGTACCCAAAATAGTTATGTGATCAAATTGTAGCTCTTAGTTGTAATTAGTAAGTGTCTTTCGATGGTAACTGAAATGGTATCTGTGATCAAATTGTAGCTCAAAGTCGCAGTAAGTGTCTCTTGATGTTAATTTAAATGGTATCGGCGATCAAATTGTAGCTTTTAGTCGTAGTAAGTGTCTCTCGTTGGTACCTGCAACGGTATCTGTGATCAAATTGTAGCTCATAGTCGTGGTAAGTGTCTCTTGGTGGTATTAGAGCGTTTCGTGCAGTATCATTTCGTGAGTGTGACATTTAGTTTGTAACGTGTTATTGCGGTTTTGAATCCTTGGATAGGTTCAAGCTCCATGATTGATTTTTAAATGCTTGCCTGCCTTGCTACCTGTTACCGAAACATAGCCATAGTTCACTTTCAAGAAGACAAATGTATCAATAAAGGAATTCTGGCAGCTAATGTTGAGACCTCACCCTCTATTACCTATCTCTGTTGTGATCGGTTTCTATTTGAAGTAAGCAAATATCAATCTTATATCCTAGGAGTTTTGTCATTTCAGAAACGAAACAGATAGCAACAAGTTAGGTAATAAGGCATATCGTCCTTGCTTACATTATCACTACGAACAGATAAGGTTTTGTTAGCTTTTCTCATAATGTCGCTGAAGAATATTTTCTTTTCGAATATTTTTCCAATCTTTATTTTGCACATTTGCCATTTCTAATATGCTATTCGCACACAAAGAAATAATCTTTGTAAAAATCTGATGTTCCCTAAAACACTTTTTTTGTGAATTCTATACTAGCTGGGGTCAGCTAGTATAGAATTCACAAAAAAAGTGTGGGTACTCCGGCAACGCCGTGTGGGTACACGGCGTTGCCGGAGTAAACAAAAGCATACACATAAAAGTTTTCACACTCACAGCCCCAAGTTCAATGATTTGTATCGAGCTATGCGATATATGGTGTCGCAGACTTTTTTGTAAACCTATGAAGGCCAACATTTTGTGATACATTCACCTATGTCTAACTGTTTAGTCAGCGTACACCGATAAAGCGGCCAGTTAGCAATATTTTCTCCGACTTGCCTTACGAATATTATTATTTCGAACTTAAAACGAAGTTTTATCCCAACAAACTATAACTTCTGACACTCAGGGATAGTGTAGCTATCTATTAGTGAAATAATTTTTAGAAACGGGTCAGTAGTTTCAGGGATTACCTTTTACATACAAACAAACAAACAAATTTTATAATATTGGTGTAGATTATTTACTCGATCTTTTTTTTAGTATTGACATAATTCATTTACCTTATTCTTACTACCACAATAATTAGTTTCAGCCAAGAGAGAAGACTCAAAGGTCTTCTCAAGACCATGGCCGATACAACTAGGCTGAACCGTCGAGGTAGTCAAATAGTTTTTAGCGCGATTAGGTGCCCTGACATTACCTAGACTCTTTGTAATTTAAGATAGGCAAACTTTTGACCACCATCTCACCTGTTAATTAATGATTTAAAAAAAATATATATATTTTTAATCTATGTGATTGAATTGCGAAAGATTAAACATTACAATTGTCAAAATTGATTTGACGAGTCAAAATGATAATATTATCCTTAATCCTTTATTAAACGTTGATTTGACTAATCAGATCAGGCAATTCCAGAGGGAGCTATAAACTAATCTCAGTAGTATCAGCTCATTTCGGAGTTTCAATAGTTTCGGAACATTTGCATTTGAATCGCGATGATTTAGTCAGAACTAGGGCAGGCAGTGATAATCTGTTTATGCATCAAACTTGTGACGTCAAGGACTAATTTACAAGTTTATATGTTAATTTCATTGTTGGTAATAAGTTTTAGACTATTAATGTGCTACGTACTGTCTTTTGCGAGAAAAGTGGCATTGTTGCTTTTTATTATGTTTTAATGGGTCCGTTGCCTGTATTGTTTATTAGAGACAAATGTAATGATATTATTTTAACGCGTAATATGTTCCTTTATGTTCTGTAGCTAATAATCCGAGCTACATCCGAGTGATGTATAGGGGAACATGAGATTTTTTTTTCGAAAATTTGTTTTTCCTTTATTTTGCGCCTCTAAATCATTTTTGAATACCTGAACACACAGAAAAAAAAAATTAAAATAGGACCTGCCATTTAGGAGGAGTTCGATCACATACACACGTACAGAAGAATTATTAAGATAAATCAAAAGCGCACGATAAGTCAATACAAGGTGTTTTGAATGGACTCAAACATGATAGTCAAAACCAAACGAATTAGTATTTGTGAAAAATATATTTGATTCCGGTGTAAGAACAATCCCTGGGTAAAATGTATGGCCTAACTCGTCCAGGAGAAGGCTATGGACCGATTCTAATGTTTTTTTTATTTAATAGCCGTGTGAGTAAAAATGTGTGCAGGCTTCTTATACATATGACGTCAAGGATTAAAGATTAGAAGATTATGACGTCAAGGATTAAAAATTAGAAGAATTAAGGATTAGAAAAAAAAAACAACTAACCGGATGGGACTCGCGATATTGTCATTACGCTTAACGCTTTCACACTCACAGCCCCACAATAAGTTCAATGACTCGTGTCGTGGGTGCCGGAAACATTCACATCACACACACAATCACAACCAGAACCAGAAACACAAATTTTCCTTGGGGAGAAAACTTGTGTTCCTGCCGGGAATCGAACCCGATACCCCTGCTAAGAAGGCGAACGCTCACCCAACTTAGCCAACGGGCAGTCAATCATTATCCGTTTGCTTACTGTCACAGTTCGAATTTTTAGAACTTTCATACAATTCATACCTGTTTGTCAAATTTTCAACGTGTTTCATCTTCCTGCAGTCCAGCTCCATATCAAATTATCACATTTACGAATTCCACTACAATTGTTATCTTAATCTGGCAACATATCAGTTAACTCCGAAACTTCTACCCGAATAAGGCTAGCTATAAATAAATGATGGCGCGGCGAGCAGGTACATCAATTATTTATGGTAACACTGGCCACTATTTTTTCCTATTCCATTTGCAGTCTATTTTGGGTGTAGTTCGGCTTTTCAATGTATTTTTAATGAAAGAATTCATTTCAACTATAGGTATTATAACTTTACTTTGCTATTATGCACTGTGGTTTTGCCCGCGTGGACTTTCCGTTATATTAATTATGATAGTTGTATTTAGTAAGATTACAAGAAAATAATGAGCGACATGCCTTACGATTTACTAAATAATAAGAAAAATATATTGTCAAATACGAATGTAAGAATATTAAAGACGCAATGCCGCAACAAAAAACGGATGAAGCACCCCAGGTCCTACACATTTCGATCTGAATACACCAAAGGTCCGACAATCGCACCTAGTAACTATTTAGTTATCTATGACAGTTTGCAGCGAGATGCACGGACATTTGCTTGCTTCACCTATGATTGAATGAGGTGACGTCCGTATTTCTTTAAAATCTGTGTTGTAAAAAAAAAACAAAATTACATGGCACACCAAACTAAATACATCTTTTAGAGAAATATTTTGTAGTTGGAATACGTTCAGCGCTAAGAATGCTTAAGGGTTTTTACAAGGCTGGTTGGCATATCCCATTGTTCGAACTCAGGTTCCTCGAAAATAATGTAATGACACGTAATATAACGTTTAACAATTATAATTATTATTTCTATAAAAACAGAAAAAGTTTCTATAATTATATGACAGATAGGCATTTGGCCGCTATCTCACCTGATGGAAAGTGAAGATGCGGCCGAAGATGAAGCGTACTTACCTAGAAGATACCTATTCGCTCTAGACTTGAAGACTCCCAGATTATACTGTTCAAGGAACAAGGATGCGTGAGTTCCGCTCCTTCGCCGTACGGATAACAAATGTTGAAGCAAAGCGCTTCGAGCGGATATGAGGTATGTCAACCATATATCGATGGCGTTGGTTTGTTCGTCTTGTGTTCCGATTATAGAAAGGGCAAGGGAAAAATCAACGTTAATATTAATCACGATCAGTGACTGACAAGATTCCGTTTAAAACAAAGAAAAATACAAAATATTTATCTGTTTTTATAACTAAGTTTCCTTCGGCTTGTTATCACGAAACACATTTTCTAAAACATCCACTCTTCTCCAAGCTTTACAAAATAAATCAACGTCATAGCCCTCAACCTTCGTCAACTATTTCATCTGTAAACCAACCCTTCCAGCCAACCCTTCAAAAGTCATCGTCCATCAGGGCTGGTTAATTAGTTCGATTTGGGGTAAATTCTTAAGAGGTCTCGAGCGAGAAAAGTTTCGTAGAAACCTTTTGGAGAGCCGACATCGAGTTATTAAAAAAATAAGAGATAGTAGAATAATCTTCTGTCATTGCGTCAGTCAAATCAAATCAAATCAAAATCGTTTATTCACATGGGCCCCAAAGAGGCACCCATGAAAGTTAATTAATCTATTGCCAGATTCGCAAAATAACAGCCATCTCGAGAAGAACCTGGCAAGAAACTCGGCGGCGCATTTTTTTTCATTATTTTTTTTAAAAACATTCTTAATTTCTAATACATAATTTTCTTAACCTAGGTGTTATTATGTTAGAAAGAGCCTGTGCAGTTTGCCTCCATGCATCCTTGTCATTAATAACTAATAAACAGTGAAATATAACTAATATTCTGTTATGTGCGTTAGTATTACATAAGAGATTTAACATCTAATATCTTGAAGTGATGAGCGCAGTGCTTTGCCGCGCAAGGTTTGAACTAATAAAAGCTAAAACTTTTATTAGTTCAAAACCTTGGGTGGCATGGAAATGTAATGGGCAAGCGTGGCGCCTACCATCAGGCGAGCGTAACGCTTTCCCGTCTCATTTCTCAATTACATAAAAAATATTTATAGGATAAACTTACCACCTCGAATTGTTTTCGAGGTTAATTGCTTATAACATTTTTTTCTTTTAAATAGTTGTTTCATTACTGTATTTTTTGTTCAAGTACAGGATATAACTGATATTATACGTAAGTTTCAGCTTTAAATGAGAAGCCGTTTTTTAAATAGACTCCGGCACAAAATATGTCCAAAAACAGTGACTTTGATGGCCTACCAAATTGTTATTTTCCAACATTTTTTTTTTAAACCTGATTCGTACTCTAATCGCCAAGGGCGTTTAGAGTGTAGAGCGTACTTAGAGCGTTCTCTAAACGCCAAGACCTTATCTACGATAACAAAACAAAACAAAAAACAACTTGGCCGTAACTTTGGGGTAAATAAAAATAGTTTTTAGCGTTTGAGTCCCGAAATATTACCTAAACTAGATCGTACATATAGGAGACAAGCCTATACTCTATAATCGTTGGGCTATGCCATTTTTTTCCATACAAAATGTTCCTGTCTTTGTTAGGTACGTCCCAATACCTCTTCAGAGACTAATATAAACTAAACAGGTTGAAACAAATACACAACCTAGTTATGCATTCCGGAAACAGACCAAATACCATAGCAATCGATGCGTCAGCAATATAATTGCTGTACTTGCGTCTGGCTCCCGTCCGGTGGTCCGATATTCCTAGAACCCATCGGAATGTGTAAACACAGATAAGCTTTGTTCTCTTATAGTTTTAAGTCACTCTGTAAGTTAGTTCAAAATCAACTCTCCTATGTATCGCACATATTGTAACAATTAATTTGACTTTAATTAATTATAGTTTAGTTTTTAAAAAGAGTTTTCCTTGGCCCTAAAACTTATCTGGCGCAGCCGGTAGGATTCCCGTGCGCGAAAAACTGTGTCATACGATTTCCAACTAAAATCGCGATCCAGCTATCTTCGCCGTGCCGCTTCGCACTTGCGCGGAAATCCACGAACCAAACAAATCAAGAAAGTATCGAGGAACCCAAGGACTCTCCTGGCTGACAACGGAAGCATGAGTTTGGAGGCACTGTGAGTAAACCTTTTCACTTTCCCCTCATTTCCTGTGTATTTCCGTTTGCCAGATTATAAATCGTTATTTGATTTTCCTTATAACACACTTACTTCGGTGTTATATTTTATGTGTACTTAGCATAGTGTTATTATAGTTAATAGTGTTAGATTCACACATATATCGGTGATTCGATTTAATATAGTATTAATTAATTAGTAATAATGGAACAGCTTAGAGCTATCCCAAAAGACGTGTTATGTCTCATCCCCAAATTCGAAGGTGAACAAAACCTATTAAACTTATTCTTAAGGAAATCACAATACATCCATACAGGATTTTCCACTGGTACCCCGCTACAAACACAGTATGCGTTCCAAGCAATTACGAGTAGATTAACTGGTAGAGCCGCTGCCTTACTAAGTGAACGGGAAGATATCACTACTTTTGAATCCCTAAAAGAACTATTAATACAACATTTCGGAGACCCACGGTCGGAAGAATGCATTGCCATCGAACTCGAGCAAATCAAAATCAAAAATAGCGAGTCTTACATAGAGTTTTGCCAAAGAATCCAGCATATGCGTAGTAATTTATTCGCAAAAGTAAACTTACTGTCAGATGCCGGTTTAAAAGCAGCTAAAATAACTATCTATAACCATACGTGCTTAAACGTTTTCCTATACAACTTGCCGGAAGATTTAATCCGCATAGTCCGCCTTAAGCAATGCGATAGCCTCGAAAGTGCCCTCAGCATTGTAGTCGAAGAAGTTAATTTCCTAAACCAATACAATGCGAAAAGGAAACAGATATCTGCGTCACAAAGTAGTAAACCGCATGTACCACAACCACCAGTACCATTTTCATTTGGTAACCAGCAAAACAAGTTCCACATGCCTAACCAGAACTTTAAGTTTGGGATCCCACATCCACCTCAAATGGCATCCAAATTTGGTGCACATAACCAACATAGTGGTTTTAATCCTAAGGTTACTCAGGGACCACAAAACTATAGATTTGGTATCCCAAACCAACCGCAGAACTTCAAATTCGGTATTCCAAACCAACAAAACTTTAGATTCGGGATTCCACAACAAAACCAGGGTTACAGACCAATGATGAATAGTTTTAGTAGACCACAAGGTTTTCAGTCCCAAAATAACTTTGCAAGACCACAGCTGGGATATCAGCCCCAAAACAATTTTAAATTCGGTATACCTCACCAAAATCTCCAGAACCAAAAACCTATAGATAGCGACGTGTCTATGCGTACCGCTCGTCCGCTTAGGCAAAATATGCTAGACGCCCCGAACACAACTGACGACAATAGTAACGTATTTTATAACGAAACGGAAGCAACCCCCGAGCATGACTACGAAGAATACCAAAACGCGACTTATGATGGAAACTACGGATATATGTATAACTTAGACATGCCACACTCCAATACTGAGATGCATTATGTAGAGACACCCGAAGTCTATTATCAGGACGCTGACTCCTATTACACTGAAAATTTTCAGGCACAAGCCTCCCAATCTCACCCGAGATAATACAACTAAACTGTGACTCTATCTTAAAGCTGCCTCACATCGTAATTCCAGAAATAAATGCCCGCTTTATGATAGATACAGGTAGCACACGCTCGTTCATAAGCCCCGCGAAAGTAGATGAGTTTTTCTCAAACTTCAAATTATACGAACCGTTTGAAGTCATAAGCACACACGCTCGCAGTCAGCATAATGAAGCCATATATATACCGCTTTTAAAGACTTTCAAGAGTTCAGGGAAACATAAGTTTTACGTCTATGATGTCGACGGTAGGTACGACGGGTTAATAGGATCAGACCTTTTAAAACAACTAGACGCTACCATTGACATGAAACATCAGATACTGCATACACGCGATACAAATATCCCAATAATATATAACCCTCCTTATGAAGTCACCCTTGAACCCAGGTCGGAAACGCGTATTAAAGTCCCTACCAATCTACAAAATGGAGATGCTCTGATAGACTATGTTGATTTTGGACAGGGAGTAAGAATGCCTAGTGCCTTAGTCAAGTGTCAAAATTCATTTGCCTATACCGTTATTCAAAACGCGTCTGAGGACAGGATAACAATGACATTTGGTAGGCCTCTAATGGTAGAAAGGTATGATAGAGAAGAATGTATCGTGAACACTGTGGAAGATATGAATGAGTGTGAGATGGACGAACTACTTAAACAAAATCTTAAGAAACTTCGGCTTGATCACACAAATAAAGAGGAGCGAGCATGCATCGAGAAGCTATGCCACGAATATCGGGACATCTTCTACTGCGATGAGTTGCCACTCACGTTCACTAACAAAGTTAAACATCAAATCAGGACGAAAAATGAAGACCCTATCTTCATTAGGCCTTATAGGCATCCACCCATGCAAAATGATGAAATTCAGAACCAAGTAGATAAACTCTTACGCAGTGACGTCATTACGGAATCTCACTCTCCATGGAGCGCCCCAGTTCATCTAGTCCCCAAAAAGACAGATGCCTCAGGTGAAAGAAAATTTCGAATGGTTATAGACTACAGGCGTTTGAATGATATAACAACAGATGACAAATATCCTCTTCCAAATATCTCAGATCTTTTTGACAAATTAGGTAAATCAGTTTACTTCAGCACCATAGATTTAGCAAGTGGGTTTCATCAGATCGAAGTCCACGAAGACGACAGACACAAAACTGCATTTTCAACTCAGTCAGGACACTATGAGTACAAACGAATGCCGTTCGGGTTGAAAACGGCTCCTGCCACTTTTCAGCGCGCAATGGACAATGTGCTCAGAGGCCTGCAGGGCTTGCATTGCCTTGTATACTTAGATGATATAATTGTCTATAGTTGTAGCCTCCAGGAACACATAGATAAACTGCGCATGGTATTTGACCGACTTAGAGAGACCAATTTAAAAGTAACGCTAGACAAATGTGAGTTTTTCAGAAAGGAAGTGTTATACCTAGGACACATGATAACGAAAGATGGATTAAGACCAAATGACGACAAAATCCAAGCCGTGCTTAACTTCCCCATCCCCAAAAGTGCCACTGAAATCAAAAGCTTTTTAGGTTTGATAGGTTACTACCGTAAATTCATTAAAGATTTTGCCAAAGTTACTCAACCACTCACAAACTGTTTAAAGAAGAGAAATAAGATCGAAATAACAGAACAATATATAGCAGCCTTTGAACGATGTAAAGAACTCTTAGTAAATGCCCCTGTTCTCCAGTTTCCAGACTTTCAACAACCGTTCATTTTAACAACTGATGCGTCTAACTACGCCCTGGGCGCAGTCTTATCTCAAGGCCCCATAACGGTAGACAAACCCATAGCCTATGCCAGTAGAACGTTAAATGAAGCAGAGACTCGGTATAGCACTATTGAGAAGGAACTCTTAGCAATAGTCTGGGCAGTCAAGCATTTCAGACCATATTTGTATGGTAGAAAATTCACCATATATACCGACCATAGACCCCTTGCATGGTTAAATTCTATTAAAGAACCAAACAGCAAACTGACCAGGTGGAAGCTTCGCCTTGCAGAATTCGATTACGATATCATCTATAAAAACGGCAAGCAAAACTGCGTTGCAGATGCTCTGTCCCGCATGAAAGTAAATGCCTTAGGTAGCGAGGACGAAAGATCTATGGAAGTAAATGTAGATAATGTTGACGACCTTAATAAGCTCATAGATGACGAAATGAGGAAATTCGAAAGACTCCAAAAGATCCACGAGGACTCGAATGACAGTGTAGCACCCCCGGTTATTGAGATTTCATCTGACTCCGATAAAACCATGAGCATTAAAGCTTATTCTGAAAAGAACTTTTCTATTCCATCCCCATCTATTAGTACTCTCTCAGCATCAGAAAAATCTGGTGAAACATTTACAGGACATTCTGCACACGAGGTCGACACAGACGGTATTAAGATCCTTGACGAAGCAATAGATACTAAACCCAACCAAATACTTATTCACTCTTGGTTTAGACAAGATATGACTGTTAAAGATCTTTCCAGACCGAAACAGAAAGTTTTAGAAGTTCACTTGCCCCTCAATAGACCCGATTTAGTCAAGAAATTTTTAAAAGAGTATATAAGACCTAAAATTAAGCACTTCATTTACTTTGAGGAAGAGACTCACAGAAAACAATTTGCGGAAGCCACAATAGCCCTATTTAAAAAAGGGACAGTTCAACTATTCGAATGTAAACAGAGAGTAGTCTACGTTGAGGACGAAAATGAACAACGTCAAATAGTCACGAAATATCATATAGGAAAAACCTGTCACCGCGGCATTAGAGAAACATTAATTCACCTAAAACGTACTTACTTTTGGAATCACATGGACTTGACTGTAGCAACTGTAATTAACTCATGCGAGACCTGTAAATCAATGAAATATGACCGAAAGCCGTTAAAGCCAGAACTACAGCTAACCCAAACACAAAACCGACCTTTTCAAGAAATTTTCGTAGACGTTTTCACAATAGAAGGAAAATCTTTCTTAACAATAATAGACGCATTTAGTAAGCTTGGCCAAGCCTTAGAGATCAACAACAAATCGACACCCGAAATAGTTAGAGCCCTTATTAAATATTTCTCTATGTATGGCGTCCCACGCCGCATTAGCTCAGACTCTGGAACGGAATTTAACAACGATCTTATTAAGGAAACTCTAAGTTTCTATAAAGTAGACTTACACATCGGCACCCCACACAACCCCAACTCAATGGGCCTCATAGAACGGCTCCACTTAACCCTCGTAGAAATCTATCGCCTAGCTAAATATGATCATAAGATCACAGACGCTGCCTCGGTTATGTCATACGCGATTATGGCATATAATCAAACTATCCATTCCTCTACTGGTCTCACCCCTTTTGAGGTCGTGTTTGGTCACACAGACTCGACAAGTACTTTCGATGTAGAGTTCGATAAAAACTATACCCAAAAATTACTACAAGACCACAAGAACCGCACAAAATATCTTTATGAGTACTTGACAGATAAAGCACTAAAACAAAAAGAAAAAATTAGGGATAAGCGCGGAGGAGAAAAGGAGTTCGATATACAGGTCGGAGATACTGTATACATGAAAGGCGTGAATGTAAGGAGGAGCAAAGATAAACCGCGTTACGAGAAAGCTAAAGTCATAGGTGAAATAGACAGAAATATAGTTCCTGTTAAATTCCACCGTCATGATACTAGAGCCCCTGTTAAGGATATTAAACGACCTTCGCAGGTTCGTGCTGCTCCTGACACACGTGTCCGGGACCCCGGCCCTTCTACTTCAGGCGGTCGATCACAACCCCGGGATCCTCCCAATTAAGGAAGGACAAGCATTAATTAGTAATGATAAGTGGACATTAGTTAAGATACTAGATTTAAGTTTAATACGAGACGATTTAGAGTTTAATACAAATAAATATGCAGATTTTAATAAGCAATTTGGCAGAAAAGCGTTTAGCGCAGAAATTATTAACATAAAAATGGAAACCGATTACATGCAAAATCTTACCATTGAAAAACTAAGCCAGCTATTACCGTCTAAACGATCCAAACGTGGAATTGTAAATCCTCTTGGCTCTCTTATAAAATTAGTTACCGGAAATTTAGATAACGATGATGCGATAAGATACGACGCTCTTATTAAAGAAGTTCAGGCAAATCAAAACGTTCTAGACAAAAAGATGACCGTAGTCTCTGAAATGATGCAATCCTTTGTGAGTATCTCAAACTCAACAAAACACAATTTTGTAATACTAGATAATGCAATTTCAGAAATCCGTAAGCAAATTCTGGATACGAAAAACTCCGTAAATGAGTTGAAAATTATTAATGTTTATAATCTCTTTTTACATAACTTTGAAACGCTTTATATTCGACTAGACGAAATAGAAACAACAATAGCGTTTAGTAAGTTAGGAACACTTCACCAATCTTTGGTAAACACCAATGAACTATTCTTATTACTTAAGACTATAGAGTCAAATAGCAAACTAGTTTTTCCTGTATCTTTAGATAACATGTATAAGTTAGAATCATGTATAGAACTTAAGGCTTTTGTAAAGGAAAATCAAATAATGTTTATCATGGATATTCCCCTAGTTAAAAATGATTTATTTACATATTATAGAGTTCTCGCTCTACCTATCACTAATCCCCTAAACCAAACCTCCATGGTAGTTCCTAAATATCCTTACCTTTTGATGAAAGGGTTGAAAACAGTGTCCCTGCTGCACCCCTGTAAAGGAGTCGACGTGTCGCTGTTTCTTTGTGAAGAAGATTACTCACCCCTGTTGATGAAAGACGATTGCGTCATCGCCCTGATGAGTTATGTCACCAACACCACGGAATGCCAATCTAAAGTTGTGAAGTTTGAAGATGTAAAGATAGAGAAGATACAGATGAATAGATGGATGCTCTACACCAAGTCACCCTTGTTACTTACCAAAAACTGTACAAACGAAATAACCCATCAGCACATCCGCGGAACATACATAATAACTGCAGACGACGAATGCGAAGCCATCATCAGAGATGTTACCTTGAAAAGACATCGAGAACATCATGAGAGATATTCCTTGCCTGCTCTACCAATTATAAACCTTCCTGAAGCCTTGCTGCCGATGACATCAGAGCTGGAGCTGAAACCAGTAAACCTGGATGACGTGAACCTGAGCGATCTTCAACAACTGTCACAAGTGCTATCCAAAAGTGAAAGTGTTAGCGTAGAAAGAAACGAAAGTGTTATAAATGTAAAAGGCATAAGTGTCGGTACATTGGTTCTGTACATATTCGTAGCTTTACTAATTTTAATACATTTTAGAGATTTTGTGTACCGAAATATTGTAAAACTGTGTGTTCGAAATTCTCAGGATGAAGTTAATTCTCCCGATAATTTCGAAGTTATGGTGGGAGGAGTTATGCATTCCGGAAACAGACCAAATACCATAGCAATCGATGCGTCAGCAATATAATTGCTGTACTTGCGTCTGGCTCCCGTCCGGTGGTCCGATATTCCTAGAACCCATCGGAATGTGTAAACACAGATAAGCTTTGTTCTCTTATAGTTTTAAGTCACTCTGTAAGTTAGTTCTAAATCAGCTCTCATATGTATCGCACATATTTTGCCAATTAATTTGTCTTTAATTAATTATAGTTTAGTTTTTAAAAAAGAGTTTTCTTGGCCCTAAAACTTATCTACCTTTACTGTCAGACCTTTATTATTGTCAGTGGTTACCTACATTTTCTGACGAAATGTCTTTTATGAATTGGCAATGTTAAACCAAGTCTCCAATTATTTTCACTTTAATTAGGGTATATTAAATTTACCCTTTTATTTCTTTAATTAATTGCGTGACGCCATTATTTTTCGTTTAAAATTAGAGGTCTCATTTAAGGTAAATGCTTTCATCTTTTCAATACTTATACAGCCAAAATAAAGTTGAATGTTTTTATTCGACTTCAAAAAGGGAGGAGGTTTTCTATTCCTTTGTTTTGTTTATTTGTGTTTCCTCAAAACTTTTTCCTAGGTGAACCGATTTTGATGATTCTTTTCTTATTTGAAACTTGACGCTTCTCATGTGATCCCATTTAAATTTGATCAAGATCTGACTGGTAGTTTTTGAGTTTTCTTTAATAATGCGTATATATAGCTTATTTCTGATCAAGGGTTCCCAAGATAAAGCGGTTGTTAAAGCTTTGCTTGAGTTAAAATTATTGTAGAGCATCAATTCAATATTTCTTAAATATATAAGTCAAAATTATGGAGCTCGATTCTATATAAATAATCCAAATTATATTTTTAGCAACTAGGAATGATAATTAATATATATACCTACCTCGTGTCACGATGTTTGTTGTCGTACTCCTCCGAAACGGATCGACCGATTCTAATGCATATTTTTGTATATTTGGTAGGTATGAAAATAGGTTGTAAAGTAATTTTCAACCTCCTTACCCCCCTAATTTTTTTATCATAATTTTAGTATTTTTGTATGAACAATATCCAAGAATTTTTTTTGAAGTACTAGGCAACCATAATCGTAGAAGAGGTAAAATTTGCATTACGTGGCATTGCAAAGCATGCCGGAATCTTACTTTTATCTTCAGTAACTGAATGATAACTAATAGTTAATAATAAACTTACGACATAACAGAAGTTCAAACAAACGTATAAGTAAAGGCATCTCCTTTCATGAAGAATTTAGGGATTTTCCGACCAAAATAGTTAAGTAAGGCAAGTTAAGGGTAAGTACTGGGCAAGTATGCTCAAGATTCTTTGAAGTTTCCCTCAGGTGGTTCTAATTCTCTTTAATGCCTTGTAATTGAAGATTTCTGGGGCGTGCGTCTTTAACATCCTTTTAATATGTATTTAATCTGCTTAGTAGGATTATTTTGGGATGAGCAGAGTAATCTAAAAGCTTATATTTCCTCTCGAGCTAATAAAAGATAATATGTATTTTTTTCATAAACACAAACAATTTATCTCTCACAACCCTACACTTAGTTCAATGACTTGTGTCACGGGTGCTGGAAACATTCAAACCACACACACAATCGCACCCAGAATCAGAAACACACATTTCCCTTGGAGAGGAAATTGTGTTTACACCGAAACCAAACTCGATAGCCCTGCTTAGGACGCGCACCTCAGCCAATGGGCAGTTCAACTGTCGAAGGTGAGCCATCTTCAAAAGATAATCGAGTAGATGGGGTCCATTTTAGCCATTGTTTTTGGCACAAGTTAACATATGTTTTGGTTGGTGTGTTCTATAATTGACAGAGCAAGCGCGAAGCGCGAGCGGAGCGTCTCCGTTTCAGCTTGGGCAAAAATTCTTTCGTATGTCTGGCTGATGTCCGGATGTTCTCCTCTACAGGGCGAATTACCAAACGATTCTCGTGATATTTTCTATTGACTTAAAAAGGAGACCTCATAATTTCTATCCATGTGAACCGACTTTGATATTTTTTTTTGTTTGAAGGAAGTTGCTTTCCAATTGGTCCCATTTAAATTTTATCAGGATCTGATCAGTAGTTCTTGAAATATCTCCAATAATACAAGTTTAGTACATCTAATCTGATCAAAGTTCCGAAGATAAAGCGGTGAAGTCGGTTTTTTTAAGCTTTGCTTGCGTTTAATTATGTTGCCATTCATTATTTTGGTCAATTGTTTTTTTTTTAATGGCTGATAAGGGAGTTTAATATGCAAAGATGAAGAAGAGCTCACAGGGCCACTAGCAGTAATGACACGATTGAAGTGAAACTTTTGTATTATAGGGAAACATTTTACAACTAGGTCACATTGTCACACAAAAAGGTTGCGAATCAGAATTTCAAAGCCCTCCCAGGGCTTTGAAATTCTGATTTCTGAAGTTTCGCTTCAAAGCTTTTTTTTTTGTGGAGGCAAAATGCCTTGCACTTCCCTTTCTTCCCAGGGGTGAAGGAAGGGGGTATGTGTCACTAAAAACCCCCCCGTGAGCAGTCCCTCGCCGAGGTGGGGCAAGATAGGGTCGCGCTAGCAGTCACTATCTTGCCCAAGCTTCAAAGCTGTGCCAATACATTCTAAGCTACAGACAATATATCTTACTTTTATTTTGTCGAATGGTAAAATTATAAAGATCGTTGTATTCTTGTTGGCTTTCCAGAATAGCAGACGTAATATCCGGGCCTATTCCTAAGGCCAAGTGCTATTTCCGGTTATTACTGATAAATCTTTTCACAGAAGAGTTGCTGTTATTATTTCTCTTTGTGAAATGTGTGTCTTGTTTAAATCGTGTTTCATGTGATTTATGTTGTATAAAATTGGTTAAGGCAAAGATAAAGGAGAGTTCGTGCGCTGTCATTTTGGAGCGACAATAAGTTAGTTCGCGTTATATATATATATACACTAGCTTTTGCCCGCGGCTTCGCTCGCGTTAAGAAGTATTATTTTAAAATTGACAAATTTTCAAACAAACTTTCATCCCCTATTTTATCCCCTTGGGGGTAGAATTAATAAAAATCCTTTCTTACTGGATGCCTACGTCATAATATCTACCTGCATGCCAAATTTCAGCCCGATCCGTCCAGTGGTTTGGGCTGTGCGTTGATAGATCACTATGTCAGTCAGTCAGTCAGTCACCTTTGAGTTATATATATTTAGATACATCATAAAGTATAAACAATGTGTAATAATAGCCGTTCAAATTTCTAGAACGTGCAAGAATGTCGGCAAATCATAAAAAGTTGAATAACGTGGTTCTCGTTTTTATTCCTAAACTCCAATAGAAGTTCTACTAAATTTTCTACCATTTTACTTGACTGTGAGCGGACCGAGACTCTCCTTGACTGTGGCTAAGTGCACAGTTTGTGAAGTTAACATAAAAAAAAAGTAGAAACAAAAATTATTAGTAAGCGATGCGCAATGTTCGTAGTTCGCAAACCTATATCTTTTTGTATTTTCGATTGCGTTTCAAATGCACATAAGTAAGACGTAACTCCGAAATAACTCGTAATTAAACTCTACTAAAACGGTCGATTTATGTATTTGTTGCTTTCGGAATTCGAGTTACCTATCTATAACGTAAGAGTAACGTCATTAATTCAACATGAATACTGATAATAATGTATATTTGTTAGTTTGGCCTTGCATGAGGTGCATAACGGCGAAATTGAAAAAATTGCGTTTTTGATTTTGTATAATTTTCCAAATCCTATGATTCTTCGAGTGTTAATGTGTAATAATGGTGGATTAATCTTTAATACTTAGTGAACGTGCATAAGTGTAGGCAAATCAAACAAAGTTGAAAAACGTGATTTTCGCCTTCACTCCAAAACTTCAGTAGAAATTCTAGTAAAGTTTGTACCATTTCACTAGGGCATGACTTGACTATGGCTGGATCTTGACTGTTTTACTTGACTTTAACTGTGACTGTAGATTTTTAATATGAAATACACTTGAAATATATAATTACTTAACACTGGCTAAATGCACAAGATTGCGCAGCCAATATTAAATGAAAAAAAAAAAACTAGTCAAAATAACTTATATAAGTGTAAGTTATTTTAAGCGCTAAATAAGATACTTATAGCGAGTAAGTAAAGAATTAGAGCATGATGTTTACGTTTCAATTTAGTTCAATCTATTTACAATTTAAATTTTCTTACAGCGTCCATCGAGTAAGTAGTCGATCCTCGTTTTCATTCTAAATCTTTGATCTTTTATTCGACTTGTGACTGTTATTAAACTGCCAAAGTTGTAGAATTTGTATTATAGTTAAACAAATAACGGCTTTTTGCTATCGCTCTACGCATAAACAAAAGTGAAACTCATAAATAAGTTCTTAAAAAATTGATTCGCATAGAGTTTTGGCGCGAAAGTGAAAAAAAGGCGTAGTAAATTTTATATTATTTACTAAAAATTGTGATTCTTTAAGAGTTAATTTTTAGTAATTGTGGATTGTTAACCGTTTATACCTATAGTTAGTAGACGTGCACGAGTGTAGTCAAAACATACAAACTATAAAAACATGATTTTCGCTTATGCTCCTAAACTCTAACAGAAGTTCTAGTCAGTTTGCTTACGAGCATGACTTGACTATGACTGGAGCATTACTCTTTTACTTGACTGTGACTATCTAACTAGTTTTATAAATTAACTAATAGTTGATCCGCGGCTTCGACCGCGTAAATAAAAAAAAAAATATCGGATCGAATTTTTAATCTAAACCATTCTTGAACCTGAACACACAAATATTTTCAAGAAAATCTATCTGGAGTTGAAGAGTTTAATCACATACACACGTACAGAATTACAGACGACTTATATATACAAAGAAAGATACACTTGAATTTTTTAATCAGAAACTGGCTAAATGCACGCGTTTTGCGAAGCCAAACATAAAAATACAAATGACTTTTAACGTTCTTTGACATCAAAGAGGCGTTACTCTGAATTGTCTGAGTAGGTGGTTATTGGGCATTCTAATTCACTTTTTTCTTAAACGCTCGTTCACTCGCGTTTTTTCTCGAAAAAAGTGAATTAGAATGCCCAATAACATTTTTGATTTTTGCCAATCGCTCATGTTGAAAAAATATTTTAGAATTTCCAATCTTACGTTCGACGTCACTGGTTGGTTCATTCATTTATATATTTAAAAACAAATACAATTTTTTCACGTTCCATTTTGGATGAAGCCATATTAGACTGAACACTATAAGTTAATCTGCAATGAAGTTTGAAAAACAAGCAATTTCGTTACGATTAGGTGAAATATGTCCGAATCTTACAGAGGGATTTAAACGTCACGGAAATTTGTTACCGAATACGATTCGTTGTATTGTTTGTGGTCCGTCAAATTGTGGGAAGACAAATTTAGTCATAAGTCTTTTATTACATGAAGACGGCCCACGATTTTGTAATTTGTATGTTTATTCTAAATCTTTATACCAACCTAAATACAAATTCTTAGAAGACGTGTTAAATATGGTAAATGATGTTCCATTTTACAAATATAGTCATAATAGTGAGATTTTGAGTCCTCATGAAGCTTCATCAGATTCAATTATTATTTTTGATGATGTAGCATGCGAAAATCAGAATAATATACGAGATTATTTTGCAATGGGTCGACATAAAAACATAGATTGCTTTTACATAAATCAAACATACTCCAAGATCCCAAAACAACTTGTGAGAGATAACTCTAACCTGATAGTTTTGTTCAAACAAGATGATGTTAATTTAAAACATGTTTACGAGGAGCATGTGGGTTCTGACATGTCATGGAATCAGTTCCGGGAAATGTGCTCGATCGTCTGGAATCAACCTTACAGCTACCTTGTGATCAACAAAGACTGTCAGAAAAACCAAGGTTGTTACAGAATGGAATTTGACACGTTTATAACTATAGATTAACATTAATAACTAAGTGATATCTCTATATCAAATCATTTCTACTTCTGATTCCAACCGGGTTCAACCACATCAAATATGGAAAAAGATCTTAAAGAAAGGATCGTTAAATCTTCAGAAGCTGTAAAGAAAAAGGTAGAAATGATGAGAGCTGCCAAAGCTATAAATAATCTTACTTTGGAAACTTTATTTAAACCAATAGTAGATCCTCTCAACATAATGTCCAATCAAAATAAATCCGAAAATATAGAAAAAAATAATTTAAAAGGATCGGAATACGCCGTAAGTGAGCATTCTTCTTTTTCAAATGAGGAGTTTGATGAACAAGGTAGCGAAGAAGATAGTTTAGATGAACAAAACACAAAATCAGATGTCACTCTTACAGTTCCCCCTTCTGATGATCTACAAGAGAGCGATGATTCATTTACATCTTTCGGATCTTCACCAGATAAAAAAAATATGTCACTATCTTGGTCAATGTCTTCTGAAGTGATGAATGATGTTCCTTTCGGTGTTAAAATGGATCGAGGAAAAATTATGCTAGGGAATACACCAGTTATCGAGTACGAGGATACATTAAAGATTGGAAATAAAGTAATGAAGAAAACGCCTGGATTGATAGAACTCCTGTTTAAAAGAACACCAAATTTAAAAGTTATTAAGAATATAGATTTACAAAATTATAAAATTCTCCTTACAATGACTAATGCACATCGTCGTAATTGTGACCCGAAAAAACCCATCAACAGCAACAAAGGAATTAAATACATGCAAATAATAAAACCATTGTTTAAAATAGGAAGTATAAAAAATGTTACAGAAGGAAAAGGAATCAATAATTTGAAAATATATAAAAAGAATACAGATTTCATTTATTGGGACGATCCGAACGAATTGGTGGAGAGATTAAAATTACTAATTGCATCACGCGATGCTGGTAACACTGGCTTAGACAACGAAATAATTTCTGTCGTAGAGGAACTTCGCGAGGGAGGGTACATAGATTAAGATATAAGAAATATTTATTAATATTTTACGACAGTCTATCGATGTTAATTTACTCTGCAACATGAATTTAGATAAATTCGGACATCACGTCCATAAACGTTTACGAGTATCTAATTCACTTGATTATGGCTGCATATTAACTAAATCTGATACTGGAGATTACGATTTAAAACTATCAAGACTCAAAGGCTTGAAGACCCCAGATAACTCCGATGAAGCTGTGAACAAAGCGTATGTTGACATTGAAGTGCAATCGTTAAAAGCTGAATTAAAGAAAATACAAAGTAATGTACAAATTTCTCTAAGAAATTTAGAAAAGGTAACAATAAACCATTTAAATACAAGATTTTATTCAAAGTCGGACATTGATCACATGATTAATCAAGTAACCAAATCAAGTAAAAATGAGTAAGCAAAATATCGTTGACGAACTTCATAGAGCTGCTCGGAGAAATTTCCCTCGTCGATCTACAATCATCAAGGGAATAAATGACTTATGGCAAGCTGACCTCATTGATATACAAAATTATGCGCGTTCCAATAAAGGCTATAAATACATATTAGTAGTAATCGATTGTTTTTCGAAATACGTGTGGACTATTCCATTAATCTCAAAAGCCAAAGTTTGTGTCACCAATGCAATGCAACACATATTATCTAACACTAAGCTACGACCGAATAATTTACAAACAGATTTAGGTAAAGAATTTTATAATGAGCCTTTCAAAAATCTAATGAAAAGTTATAACATCAACCATTATTCTACATTTTCTACAAAAAAAGCATCGATTGTGGAGCGAGTGATCAGAACAATTAAGTCTAAACTTTATAAGTGCTTCAGCTTACATGGACAATATCATTGGCTTGGAAAGAATATAGAATCAGTAGTAAAATCTTATAATAACACTATTCATCGAACTACGAAATTCAAACCTATAGCTGTTGATAAATCCAATGAAATGGTTGTAAAATGTAACATTATCGAATCGCAAAAACGTTCTACAAATCCTAAAAGAAAGTTTAGTGCTGGTGACAGTGTTCGTATAAGCAAATACAAAGGTATTTTTTACAAAGGCTATACCCCCAATTGGTCCACAGAAATATTTATCGTAGCAAAAGTTAACAAAACCAATCCTGTAACTTATCTACTAAAAGATAAAAACGATCGTAATATTTTAGGTTCATTTTATGAATACGAGCTGCAAAAAACTAAATATCCTGAAATATATCTTATAGAAAAGGTAATTAAGAGAAAAGGAAATAGGCTTTTTGTGAAATGGTTAGGCTTGGGAGATGAAGAGAACAGTTGGATAAGTAAAAAATCTGTTATATTGTAACGAATACATATAAATAAAGTGTTAAAATAAAATCACATGCATTTCATTAAAATCGATGAAGGAAGGAAGTGGTATAATTGATAGTTTAATAAATAACTTACCTGTTGAGCTACATTTACCAGGATATCAATTTTGCGGTCCTGGAACTAAACTCGACAAACGTCTCCAAAGAGGTGAACGAGGCATTAATAAACTGGATGAGGCTTGTATGTATCACGATATCGCGTATACTAATAAAGATCGGAAAACTCGACATAAAGCTGATTTAGAGTTGTTGAACATGGCGAAAAAAAGACTTAAGTCAAAAGATTCTGGTAAAGGAGAAAAAGTTGCATCATGGATAGTAAAAAATGCAATGAAAGCTAAACTAAAAACTGGGGCTGGTATTAGTTCATTTAAATCGGTTGTGAAAAAAATATGGTCACAACTGAAGAAAAATAAATCTAAAGATCAAAATACAGCAATAAAAATAGCATATGCAGCTGCAAAAAAAATATTAACTAACAAAAAGAAAATACGTATGCCGCGTCGTATTCCTCTACCTAAAACTGGTGGATTGCTGCCTTTGATACCAATATTTGCTGGACTATCTGCTTTGGGATCATTGGCCGGCGGTGCAGCAGGTATTGCGAAAGCTGTGAATGATTACAAGACTAACCAAAAAAACCTTCACGAATCTATACGGCATAACAGAATGATGGAAGCGGTAGCGCTTGGGAAAGGTTTATATATTAAATCTTACAAAACAGGAGCTGGTTTATATCTAAATCCTTCAAAAAACTGAACAAAAGGCTGCCCAGGAGACCGCTCACAAATATAGATTTATTACAGCATGCTCGTGATATTCCATACTTTCGAGGAGTTTTTATGAGAGATATGTTACCTGCAATAGCAAGAAAAATCGAGTGTGGAATTATAAACCTGGATTCCTCAGATAAAGCTGGAACTCATTGGGTAGCCTATGTGAAACACAATAAGTACTGTGAATATTTTGATAGTTTTGGAAATTTAAAACCACCGTTAGAATTAATAAAATATTTAAAAGGTACACCAATTAACTATAATTACGCTCAATACCAAAAGTATGACGCTGTAAACTGTGGTCATCTTTGTTTAAAGTTTCTAAACCATTATTGGAAACGTGTTTAAATATAGTATATGGTATAATATAATCATCAGTCTAAAAATGTCATTCACTGTATCGATAACCGGGCGAGGAGCGTGTTTGACCACAAACTATTCACCAACATTAGAATTACGTGAGGAATATGAATGCGGGCTTCTGTATTTCTCCACATTCAATTCTATTCCTAATATCGACGAAAGGAATGACAAATTTTATTACGGTGAAAATGACGTTATTAACATTCCTGAAGGTTCTTATGAACTACAAGATATATGTGATTATTTAAAAGAAAACATTAAAAGCAATGAGATATTAGAAATATCTTGCAATAATAACACGTTAAAGACTAAGATATTTTGTTCCCAAATTGTTAACTTTGAAAAAAACAATTCTATTGGAAAAATCTTAGGTTTTGGAAAGGAAACTTTGAAAGCAAATATAAACAGTGAATCTCGGTATCCTGTGAGTATTTTATCTACAACCATTGTGCGCATCGAATGTGATGTGGTGAGCGGTTCATATGTAAACGGCATAGCAAGTCACATCATTTACGAATTTGTGCCAAATGTTCCCCCTGGTTACCGAATCATAGAAATACCTAAGAATCTAATTTATTTTCCTGTTAACCAACATTCAATCACTGCCATAAATATAAGATTACTGGACGCTGAAAATAAAGTGATAAATTTACGAGAAGAAGAAGTGCAGCTATATTTACATTTAAGAAAAAAATGTTAAACTTCAGTAATAAAACCCCTGCTTTACCTAGAAACGAAATCAGTATCAAATCAGAATCTCATAAAAGAGGACCTTCTCGTCAAAAGAAAAAATTGACAAAAAATAATATCAAGTTCCTGAAATTAATTGGATTGCTAAAATGAATATTCTTAATGTATCTCAACAAACGCAATACGATAACAGCATCGAAAGTTTTGAATACCATTCGTATAAACCATACGTAACAAGTTTCAACAAGAACGACGAAATACGTATACCTATCAACCAACAGGACTTGTATGTTTTACCTTCACATAGCACGTTGTATATCGAAGGTATAGCATCCGTTTACAAAAATAACCCGAAAGAAAAAGTATCCAGTGTGCATTTTGTTAATAACCCTGCATTGTTTCTATTTCAAGATATTCGATATGAACTAAACGGAGTAGAAATAGACAAAATTAAAAATGCAGGCATTACAACTACAATGAAGTCGTATTTATCTTTAAATGAGCAAGAATCAAAATCTGCACAGGTTTGGGGTTGGTCTATGTCTGGCACAACTAATGTTACAAACGGCATGTTTTCAGCTTCCATTCCATTAAACAAAATATTGGGTTTTGCGGAAGATTATCAAAAAATTCTAATAAATTGCAAACACGAGTTGGTACTATTAAGGAGCAATACTAATTTAAATGCATTAAAGTTAAATACGGGTGAAGTTATAAATGATATAGAAATAAATAAAATTATTTGGCGCGTACCTCAAGTGAAAGTATCTGATCGCGAAAGAATTAATTTATTGAAATGCTTAGAAAAAGATCGTCCATTAACTGTACCTTTTAGAAACTGGGATTTGTATGAATACCCTTTGCTCCCTAGAACGCGCAAACATGCGTGGTCTGTAAAAACTTCATCACAAATTGAAAAACCGCGGTTCGTTGTCATTGCATTACAAACGAATAGAAAACATGAAGCTCAAATGTCATCAGCAGAGTTTGATCACTGTAACGTACGTGACATAAGAGTATTTTTGAACTCTACTTACTTTCCATACGAAGGCCTAAATGTTAGCTTTTCTGAGAACAAATTTTCTTTATTATACGAACAGTATGCAAGATTTCAACAGTCATATTACGGACGCCGTGCTGAACCCTTGATGAGCATGAAAGAATTTAAAGACATTGCTCCCCTATTTGTGATCGATTGTTCCCGCCAGCACGAATCATTAAAAGGCTCTGTTGACGTTCGAGTTGAAATTGAAACCGATCAAGACATACCTGACCAGACAGCAGCCTATTGCTTAATACTAAACGACTGCATTTTTGAATACAAACCACTGAGTAGCATTGTGAAGAAAATATCATGAATAAAAATTGCATTTTCTTGGACTTGCAAGGATTCAAAAATCTTAAAAATCAATTTATTATTAAAGAATTAGCTATAGCTAATGACCATACTCAAACATTTTTAATTAAACCTCCATATCCGTTTTCCAAATTGTCTAATGAAGAAAAGCGGCGCGTTCTATGGTTAGAAAGAGAAAGAGGATATCATTGGAGTGAAGGCTACATAGATTATAGAGAATTTCGAAGGATGATTAAACCTCACTTAGAAAATAAAATATTAATTGTAAAAGGTGAAGAAAAAGTTAAATGGGTCCAAGAGTTATGTACTCACGCTAATATCATAGATATAAGTGTCAAGGGATTGCCTAATTTAGAAACATTATATCAGTTATATTGTCCAGAAAAACTTAATTTTAATTGTTTGGCTCATAATAAAATGTGTGCGTTAAGAAATGTTTTATGTGTGAAAAAATGGTGTTTAGAAAATAATGTATCTATTGAATAAAATTGCTCTAAAATTACTATCTGTTTGATAATTTAAAACCTACTCCCCTAACTCCCTAATAATATGTTGTAATGACTTATATTTAAATACTTAAAATGAAACAAAAAATAGAGTCAATCATTTTATTTCATATAACACTAAATCTTTATTACGATCTAAAACTATGTTATAACTATTATAATAATGTAAACTAATTTAGAATATGTTTGACGCAATTCTTATTGTAATTTACCTGTTTTGTGATTTAATAAATAAATTAATAAAATAAATCCAGCACTCACTCGCATACTTAAATCAATTCTCCGACCAGATTTCGGACATATCCGATGTCCTTCATCCGGGAACTACGTTTACAGGTCCCGGCGTGCGCGTCTAGCTTCAAAACGCAACAGACATTACATTATTTATACACGCTTACATTATTATAATGAATAACTCACACGATAGTTTTTATACTAAGATGCTATAACTAGTTATACTATGTACACTGATTTAATCAAAACCACTTTCACTGCAAAGTTTTTTGGAAATTTTTCTTATTACACGTTCTGTCTCGTCCATAATTTCGTCAACACTATCTTTTACTATGTACTGTGCACTAAGAAGAAGGCTGGTATTACTGTCTGAGTCGGAAACGGCTGGCGACGCGGTCAGATCTATGACTTTAATTTTTATAAGCCGTGTACCCCGTCGCGGTTCATTGTTTATCACGTAAGATTTTCCGTGCAGCTTACATTTCTTTTTTCTGACAGCATCACGCCGTTGTTTAGGCTTTTTCCCCGTCGGCTTTGTCACTCGCCCGTTTAAAAACATCTCTGGATACAGTTCTTCAAAGGGTTGTGATTGTGATCGCCATGGATCCGGTTGTGCGTACTGGCTGCATGGTATTTCCGTATCAGACATTGTCTGTAACAAGGAAACAAAATATTAGACACTAATATCAACGCCGGTAAATGGTAACAAACATAAGTACTCATTACTTTAGTTTTTATTAGTACTGAAGGACAATAGCTGGAATGAACATAAGGGAACATTATTAAAAACAATATTTTACTTACGATTAAAATGTAGTGAAGTGAGATGGACGTATTCGTCTGCACGTAACAAATTGCAATTTATTTATGACTGAAAATAAATCGAACTAATCATATAGTAGTTTGTGCTGTCGCAATAATAAATGGTGAACCAACATGACACTGATTCGTCATGAGTTCATGCGAGTTCATGTATTTTGCGTCGTCAGCGCATAGCTCTATAGTAAATATGATACGTATTGTACTTGTCTAATCTTGTTTTATTATTTAAAGGTTTCTTATTACTAAAGATAAATGAAAACATATTTTAATATTTGATAAGGATAATTTATTCATAAACTTATTTATAAACAGCATATATATAACTTATTTATAAAACTTATTTATTTATTAACACAACACTCGACAAATTATGAATAAAAAACATATTATTTTTTATATTCTAAAATATTATAGTCTTAGTATATTAATAAAATAAAATTTAACAAACTAATAGATTTAAGTAGGTAAATTAAATTTAAAGTTAGCGCAATGCTAATTTTGATTAAAACAGGCTGCTCTTATGCCCCCATGCCAGTGTCGATATATTATTTTTTAGTACTATCCGCTTATCATCATTAGACGATAATGCAATTTTATTAACAGACTGCGTAAATATTTCATGTTTTAAAGACTTAAAAACAATATTTGTTTTCCTTATAACGTCATTGTGTTTAAGCACTCTTTTATAATCATTAAAGTGCAAGTCTTTGACGACATTCTTCTTGATTCCCTTAGCTTTTTTAATATCTTTAGTTTCAGTTTTAATGCAATACAGCTTAGACCTTAAGCCAACAAACTCCGTTATAACTTGTCCGCCAAGCTCGTCTTTAAATAACCCTGGTACCTTTTTATTTTTACAAACTATACCATAAATATTGTTTTTGTCATAGTTACTAGTGTCAAAATATGATTGCAAATTATGTTTTATGTCATTGTAAATATCGTTAGTCTGTATTGAGTACAAAAAACTATCCGTGTCGGTATAACAGAGCTGCACATTGGGTCCGTAAAAAGGTTTTATTACAGAATAGTGAAAATCGTACATGTGACTTTTTGATACTTCTAAAACTGTAAACCCAATATAAATTGGTTTGTCTAATTTTATTGATTCTGGTTTCATTTGAACAGCCACGAAATTTTCTGAAAAGACGGAACAACTGTGAAAATTAGGTCTCGCTATGAGTCGCTGAGCGGTGTAACTTTTTTTCGTTTTATTTCTATTATCAACCCATTGATTGACTAATTTTACATCCAGTCTTTTCTCCGGGTCTTCTAAAGTCTTTCCAAATATAGAATTATTCAATAATTTAAAAAAGTCCTGTTCAAAAGTTGAATTAGCTTTTTGCCGCAAGTCTGTATTTAGATCTATATATTGTTTTAAGTAAGCACTTTGTTTAAATTCTATTACTCTATGAATTTTTTTAAGTAACAATCCATGACGTATACATATTTTCAAGTGTACATAGTGTATGACATAATAAAATTTATCATATAAGTTTGGTATTAACTTATTTGTCTTTGAACCAGGAGGAATAAATTTTTGCGGACAAAAAGGTAAATCGTTGTGCGAGTCATGTAACTGATCAGGATATTCTAAATCAACTTCTAAAATATAACCGTATTCAGAATCGTCTGATATTTTTAGAATATTAAGTGATTGAAATTCCGACACTTTGAGCATTCGGAAGTCAGAATGAGGTAAATATGAACACAAACTTTTTCCGTACAAGTTGTTGGAATCCCAGTACATCAAATAACTATCTGGGTATGTTGGATCGTAACTAGATAGATACTTATTATTTGCTTTTGCATGTCTAGTCGAACACAAACAGACTCCACCGCGTATACCTTTCTGTATCATTCTTACTATTTCTAAGTCTTCTATAAGCTGAAGTTTAACTTTTGTTTTAAGAAGCATGGCGTCAAAACTTAAACTTGGGGCGGTTATATAAAAAGCAGGATCTAATTTGTAATTTAATCTGCAAGTAGAGCGGAATTTTTCGAATATATCTGCAAGTAAGAGTACGTCTGATTTTAGATATAGGTCTGTATATTGACCTAAATTTTTAATGTTAAATTTTTTCCATATAATTTTGGCATGATTGTAATCAGACATTGAAACAGTAGAATTAAAAAGAGTGCTGTAAAAACACTCTCTTGGGGGCAAACTTTCCTCATCATATGATTTCCAATCAGTCATGTATTCATATGGATATACACCTTTTCGCGTTAACAAATCAAATTGTTCTTTTTCAGGAAATTGATTAGTTAAATGCAAAAAATCTTTTCTACCTAAATTTACAACAAGTTTTTCCAGGCTTGTGCCTAAAAACTTGAAAGAGTCTACAAAACGAAGAGCCATGTACTGTTGAGGTTCGGTCATAAAAAATTTTGTGAAAGATATATAATTTTCTTTATTTTTTGCTATAACTTTTAGTGACCCAGGCATTTGTCCTAGTTGCCGAATAAATAAATGACTATCATATCCTGACAAATTGTGAAAAAATACCGGTATAAACTTTGGTAAGCTAAATTTAAGATTACAAAAACTGTGTGCGGCACCGCGGTACCTGCCCGTTAAATGACAGTGATCTTTTACGCTATCATCAAATAAAGTCTGATTACAAATATGACACAATTTTGCATTTAAAAAAGATTGTGTCTCCTTTGCTGTCAATGGTAGCATAGGCTTAACATTTTTATAAATTTTGGTTATTTTAGATACATCTTTTTGTAGAAATTCAAGAAAAACTTCAACGCAGTCTTCACCCCGGTAAGATACATACCGATTAAGTAAACCATTATATGAACATACTACATAATATGCAAAAGCGGCTGGAACGTGTCTTTGTAATGATGATGTGCAATTAGAACGTTTTTCATCCTTACTAGGTTGCAACAACGATTCAAAGTCCGCGTAAATAACAAAGGGCATATCTTGCATTCTCTCGTAATGTTTGAATTGTATGAAAGTACCAGATTTAGGTAAAATTGTCGCGACTCCACCGCACACGTGATTGTTTAATTTTTGTTCGCTATTAAAAAACATTATACAATCATCACAAAACCATACTTTTCCATGATGTTTTGTTATCTGATGCCTTAGTAAGCGACTTAAATTTGATATCAAGCAATAATGACTAACGTTTCCTTTCTCTACGAACAATAAGTTAACATGATGTTTTCTTCTGTTTTGTGTTCGGTATAGCGGACCAACAATGCTCGTTTTGTTTTTAAGACCATAAACATTTATACTAATGCGTGAGTTATTTTTTTCAAATGTCTTTATGTCATTAAAATTTACTGGAAAAGACATATTTTTAGTGTTAAGCAAGGTATTATAGTGTGGATAAGAAGAAGTGCGGTGAGCGTTTTTCTTAGCAGGAAATAATGCTGCTACTATGCACCACAGAAAACAAAATTGATCCCTGTTTTGAATATTTACACATGCTCGTTTAGATTGTAAAGCTTTTGGTAAATTAATAAAACCTGATGCTCTTAAAGGGTTATACTTATTTATATTAATCTCCAAGTACGAACTACCTAAAAAAGACCAACCGCTATCACGTTCTTGGAATTCATCGATGTGAGTTGAAATAATCGAAATAACTTTGGTGAACAATTCATTAAAATCAAAGTTTTTATGAACGACATAATTTTCAGTAGCAAAAGATTTAACTTCCCGCGAGTCTTTCGAAGGCAAAGCAAATTCGGCAAATAATTCGAAGTTTACTTTAATGCTATCAAAAGAGGCTAGCCTTGCATGCAAGAGCTGACTCACTCGTGCGCGCATCCCGTGTAGGAACGCAGCCGGCGACTTGAAACCCTCGTCTACCCCAACATCCCGCACTCTGTATGATGCTATGCGACTACGAAATGCGCTACTAATTTTTTCTATTCCGTCATCTACTTCAACTGCACTATTATTTTTATGTACAGTGCTTCTCAGATGGGCTGAGAATGCCGAACTTTTGAGAGATACATCGCAAACAGAACAAAATATTTTTCTTGTTGACATTATGACAACCTATCTAAATAAAAACTAAATGGTGATCCTACTTTACTATTAAAAAAATAATCAGGTCTTATAATTAAGTACAAAAATAAGAACTGCCTGAGGGCTTAGTTAAGTGCGCGTTCGCCTTCTAAGCAGCGGGTTCGATTCCCGGTGGAAAGTTTTCTCTCCAAAGGAAATTTGTGTTTCTGGTTCTGGACGTAATTTTTTGTGTAATGTGAATGTTTCCGACACCCACGACACAAGTCATCAATATAAGTGTGGGGATGTGAGTCTAAAAGCGTTAAAAGAAAAATAGGTAATTCTATTGATTTATTAATTATCTACCTATTTGAAAAGTAAAAGAATGCCTATATGTGAATACGATGCCTAGGTATACCTAAACGTTAGCGTTAAAATGATTAAATACCTACCTGATTCATATTACATTTTTCAAATATAAATTAGAATTAAAAATATACTGGGATTTTAGTAATATAAAATCTTTATTGAGCTTTAACAAATAAAAAACAAAAATTTTAAATATTAAAAAACCTAATGCGAAGAGCAAGAAAACAGAAAAGAATAACCAATAAATATAGGTTAAATTAATTTATTTTTTCTTGTCCGCGAAAAAAGTTCCCTCTTCGTGGAACTTCCCTTTAGAGGCTTGTACGAAAGATCGCAAAAACTCCAACTCCTGAGCGTCGGAGTCTACTTGATATTTTAAAGACAAGATCGCCTTCTCCCAGCGCTCCCTAGCATCGACAGCCTGGATATCCTTATAATTATAGAGCCGCAGCTCAACAAACACATCACCCGATAGGTCGGCGGTACGACGTAGAACCCCGTTGGCAACGCGTCTGGTGAGCACCGACTGTAGTGAACTCGACTTTTTCTTTCGGGTCACCTCACGATCCTCGTCGCTGTCGAAGAAGTCAAGGTGCCACCCGCTGCTGTTGCTGGACAAAGACGCCTCCTTTTTCTCTGGGTTAATCTTGCGTTTCGCTGTCTTTTTCATAGGCTTGTTGGCACTGAAATAAAAAAAAGTAAATTAACTAGACGATAAATAACTTCTACATAAGGTTGGGATGTAGGTAAATAGCGAAAGGTCGACCTTTGAACCGACTATTCAAGTAAGTTATACACATTCGAGTTAAACCTACGTACCTAGTATAATATTAAATAATTTTAAAACGTACCGTTTTGACTTTGGCAACAGCTCGTCTTCGGAATCTTTGTGGTAGCGCTTGGTCTCGTACTCAGAGTCCGACCTGGTAACAAACAAAAGAACAAGAAATTAACATACTACGCATGATGAATGGTCCAGCGGGCTAACAGCCGACTAAAAAAGTCATAAAAATATGTTATAGTAGGTAATAGGAATAAACTTAGTATTAAACTTACGAACATTATTTAAACTGAAGTGAAGTTTGATTCACAACTATGTAGCAGCAAGATATTGAGCTCGATGGGACCCTCGCAGCTACGGTCTCGAAGCACACGTTGCAGCAGGTTGTAGCTGAAGCCTCGATGAGCACGTTGGAGCTGCTGGATTCTTGTAGAGCCTCGAGGCTGAGACACTAGTTGTTCCGGGATCTTGAGTTCGTTGAAGCTTGTCGTTGAAATGTGATTCACAGTTCAGGCCCACAAGGTTTTGTGTAAAAAAATAATGTTGATAAGAAGTGGTCAACATTTACGTTCGAATAGATTCGATTATTATTATATAAACTTAGTTTATGTCGATACCTATTAACACTAAAAACAGTTTGGCGTACCTGAATCTTGTTTTCGTATGTCATCAATATTAAATTATTGATAACAATAACAAAAAAATATATATTAGAAATCTAAGCGATAAAATTTAAATAGAGGTCACCGGATGTACAGTCAACGTTAAAAATATCTTTAGCAGAAAACGTGCACTGAAATATAATAATCCACTCACGAATCAATCATTTACTTTAATTAATCGACTTAAAACCACGATGATGTTTTATGTGTTTTATATGTATGTTCGAGCGTAACGTTTTTGTTTAAGAAACACATGAAAGCTCCAAAACATATATTTTATTTTGTTTCAGTTGTTTTTTAAATAGGTACTACTAACTAAATATTTATTCATGTGCGACGGAGCGCAGTTATCATTTGAGAAATGCTAAAGGTAACATATTTATTTTCCAACCAGGTAAGGAGATTAAATCGATACAAAATAATTCTGCATCATCGTACATAACGTAAAGTATTAGTCTTTTAAATATACGTAACATTGGACAGGGATATATATATTGACATACATTTACATACATATCAATTAATTTTAACACCTGTCTTTGCTGGTCGGTTAAATCACCTAACATGCAGCTAACTGGTGTTGACAGTACTTTTATTGCAGTTTATGCAGAAGTGCATGTGACGTCAATAACATGCGCTATTTAGCAAGGTAGCTAGTTGCACAATACTACGAGTACCTATTGATTATTATTTCAACAGGGGCTAGTCATACGAAAAGAAAAACTTTAATACATGTTATGATTAAAGATAACCAGCGGTCAAAAAATAGTTTGTATATTCAACATAACATAATTATTATATAAAATTAAATATAGATTTTTTATTACTTTTTAATAATACTTAAGATATTTATATCAATAATATATATACACTCATAGAATTTGTGTTTTCTGTAGTAAGGTATCTATAGGAATATAATCAACTTATCTATATAAGTATTTAGTTTAAATCATATATTTCTAAATAATGAATAATCAATAATTCTGTGTTTTTTGTAATTATAACACTATTTTATTTATAAAACTAAAGTGACAATGATATCAACAGAGCGTACTTACCAGCCTGAATTATAACCAGTGTTTATAAGCTGTTATAAATCATGCATTGTGAAACATGCCCTATTACTAAGGTACATTGTAATATTATATAACCACTACGTTTCATCCTTTATCATTGATTTATAAGCAGTTGAGGTGACACCACGTTTGACTTAGCTGCCAACTGAAAGTTCCATTTCTAGGTGCCATTTTTTTGGGAAAATTTGGATGAACATGATGAGTTTATCCAAACAGAGTACTAGATTAATGGTACGACGAATCGCGCTAGAATGAACTTTGAGCAATCGGCCGACCGGCGCTGAGTCACGTGAAGTCTAATCGATGTCGCTTAGTAGAAACTCGTAAATGAAACCGGGACAACTTAGTGAAGGTTTGTTTCTAGGTGTCGTTTTGTGTAATAACAGAATGATACGACCAATCGGGCTAGAACAAACTTTGAGCGATCGGCCACTAAGCTTAACGGAATCATTGCGAAGTTCTGGTGGTGTGCATTGAGGTGACACCACGTTTGACTTAGCTGCCAACTGAAAGTTCCATTTCTAGGTGCCATTTTTTGGGAAAATTTGGATGAACATGATGAGTTTATCCAAACAGAGTACTAGATTAATGGTACGACGAATCGCGCTAGAATGAACTTTGAGCAATCGGCCGACCGGCGCTGTGTCACGTGAAGTCTAATCGATGTCGCTTACTAGGTACTCGTAAATGAAACCGAGACAACTTAGTGAAGGTTTGTTTCTAGGTGTCGTTTTGTGTAATAACAGAATGATACGACCAATCGGGCTAGAACAAACTTTGAGCGATCGGCCACTAAGCTTAACGGAATCATTGCGAAGTTCTGGTGGTGTGCATTGAGGTGACACCACGTTTGACTTAGCTGCCAACTGAAAATTCCATTTCTAGGTGCCATTTTTTTGGGAAAATTTGGATGAACATGATGAGTTTATCCAAACAGAGTACTAGATTAATGGTACGACGAATCGCGCTAGAATGAACTTTGAGCAATCGGCCGACCGGCGCTGTGTCACGTGAAGTCTAATCGATGTCGCTTACTAGGTACTCGTAAATGAAACCGAGACAACTTAGTGAAGGTTTGTTTCTAGGTGTCGTTTTGTGTAATAACAGAATGATACGACCAATCGGGCTAGAACAAACTTTGAGCGATCGGCCACTAAGCTTAACGGAATCATTGCGAAGTTCTGGTGGTGTGCATTGAGGTGACACCACGTTTGACTTAGCTGCCAACTGAAAATTCCATTTCTAGGTGCCATTTTTTTGGGAAAATTTGGATGAACATGATGAGTTTATCCAAACAGAGTACTAGATTAATGGTACGACGAATCGCGCTAGAATGAACTTTGAGCAATCGGCCGACCGGCGCTGTGTCACGTGAAGTCTAATCGATGTCGCTTACTAGGTACTCGTAAATGAAACCGAGACAACTTAGTGAAGGTTTGTTTCTAGGTGTCGTTTTGTGTAATAACAGAATGATACGACCAATCGGGCTAGAACAAACTTTGAGCGATCGGCCACTAAGCTTAACGGAATCATTGCGAAGTTCTGGTGGTGTGCAATGTGTGTTTAATTACCGGAATATACAATGATGATTCACCATGACTGTAATTGAATTGGTAAGTTCAAACGTGCTAGTTGACAATCGTAATATACTTTTTGTGTGATCGTGAGTAGAATAACCGAACGGGTATGATCGAACGTAAGATTGGAAATTCTAAAATATTTTTTCAACATGAGCGATTGGCAAAAGTCAAAAATGTTATTGGGCATTCTAATTCACTTTTTTCGAGAAAAAACGCGAGTGAACGAGCGTTTAAGAAAAAAGTGAATTAGAATGCCCAATAACCACCTACTTGTCTGAATACATAATACTTTATTTAGAATTCTATCTTGTTTTTGGAACGTTTATACAGACAATGGACTATTATGTCTCCTGAAAGTGCAGTGTTTGTGCGAAATTTCGAAGTTTGCGCTGAGTCTAGGGAAACATTGGTTTTAATGTATCCTTTAGGAACGGTGCGTCGTTTAGTTTAGAAGTTTGACTTGGGGGTTTAATTTGGGAGTTTCGTAGCTTAAGTAGCATTTAATTCAATGTATCATAATTTAAGATCAGGCATCGTATTTGTAGAAAATGTTGTACCTACTTGTACATATATGATCAGGAGTATAAATACTTTATTATAACTAGTTAGCGGACCCGACCGATGTAGCCCTGTTCAAACGTTTTAAAATCGAAAGTAGGCAACATTGTGAATCTAAACCATTCTTGAATCGTGGCTTACTACGGTGCGTTATTTATGCCTTAACATCTAGTAACAAACAAAATAAAAAGCCAACGGTAGGAGAAATATACAATATTTAAAAATAAAAAAAATATTCAAGAATTATTAATAAATTGGCATATGTATTACAATTATGATTAAGTTACCTGACCCGACAGACGTTGTCAAACATGCGAACTGTCAAACGTGCGTAGGAAAATGTCGTTAAATTTTCATAAATTTTTAAATGCTCTGCGCAATCTTCTTATTTTTTGTTTCCGTGAGAACCTTCTACAAAGTATAAGAAAACTTTTTTTTTTTTTAATTAAATCGGATTTGTCGTTCTCAGGTAATGGCGTGACCAAAGTAAAGAAAGATTAATTTTACAACCGTTTTTTATAGATATTTGTCATCAAATCATGCAAATCAAATTTGATCCACTTCCCGGTTACCGATTGAGCTGGAATTTTGCATACATGTATAAATCGCGTGACAATGCAATATTATACATAACATGGTGCTGATCTGATGATGGAGCTGGAAGATGGCCAAAGGAACTTCGCAATGAAACGACACAACCTCATCGAGTTTGGGCTCATTTGAATCGTCTTGACTAGTAGTTTGTATTTCAATGTTAACCAGGGTCTGATGATGGAGCTCGAAGAAAGCCATAGGAACTGCTGAACTAAATAAGATAAACCCATCGAGTTTGCTTCGTCTTGACGAGTTCTCTGGTTATATAGAGTTTTAGAAATTTTTTATTTAAAGGTAAAAAAAATATATTTTTAAAGTACTACTAGTTTATGTATAGAATACATTATTGTTACTATTATAATGTTTTACTACTGTTAACTATTATAATTAAATACTAAAAAGTACTAAACCATTTGAACTTGTGTAATGTTAGTATATATCAGTGTAATATATAGTGAGAGTGCTGCAAAAGAACACATGAACCAAGTGTATTACCCTTAAGTAGAGACAATAGGAAAAGTGTTAATGGACACATTCTTAGTTTAGTAATGTAATTTAAGTTAAAGTTGAATTACTGATTAGCCACAGTTTGGCTAGATTGTAATTCTAATTAACTAAACTTTGTAAGAAGTACTCTAGAAGAAAAAAAAAATCTATTATAATGTACATTTTTGTTCTTAATCGCTGAATACATCTTTGACTTTGACACTGACATTTCAAGTAATTTGAATATTTACTCGGTTATTTCCACGGCTATTAATCATTGTTACGCTTTAAATGCCTTTAATCGCCCAAAAGCGATTGAATTGACAAGGTTTCCCATTGAGACGTCTTCAATAGATTCCGTCTGCTTTATATTGGCGATGTCAGTTTGACGCCTTTTCGTCATGTTTAATCAAATTACTGTCGCCTTTTACCCAAGACGCGCCTTTGTTGGTTCTGTAACATAAAGAGTGTTACAGCTTGTGCTGAATAGATCGATGGTATTTTTTCATAGATAGGCAAGGATTTGACCGCTATCTCACCTGATGGAAAGTGACGATGCCGCCGAAGATGGAGCATGCTTGCCTAGAAGGTACCTATTCACTCTAGACTTGAAGACACCCAGATTGTACTGTTCAGGGAACAAAGACGCAGGCAATGAGTTCCACTCCTCCGCTGTACGGATGATAAACGTAGAAGCAAAACGCTTCGAGCAAACTGGAGGTATGTCGACCATAAATTGATGACGTTTGACAGTTTGTGTTGTTGTTTGATGGTAAAAAGGGCATGGAGGAATTATATCATGTAATTCCTGAGCACACTCTTCAAAATGTAAGCGATAGAATACCGATAGGCTTGCTACTTTTATAGGTTCATTTTTATTACGCGACTGCCAAGGAAGTGTTTTCGCGCGTACCTTGTATGTTTGTAGTTTCTTTATAACCTCGTATCTTCTGAACGGCTGGATGGATTTCGACAGTTAAGGTATTATATTCGTCTTAAAAACCCAAGTGTCCTAATATAGGTGATAGAAAAAAACAAAATGGCGGATTTTTAGTGAGAAATAGTTACCTACGTTTTTGACATGTCAAATATATACCTAGCATGCGTTGCAATGCTACGTCTTCACCGCTTATATTAAAATTTTTAGCTTGATTGATTTCGAGAAAATTTATATGAGACTACCTCTGAAGTGTAAATTAACAAACAAAAAAAAAAATTTTGAGAATCGGTCTACAAATGGGGGAGAAATCGGTGAACCTACAAAAAAAAAAGAAATATACAGTTGAACATAGAACGTCCTTTTTTGAAGGCGAATAAAATTGATTGTATATTTATTATGAAAAAAAAAAAACAAATAGTAAAACGTTTTTTTTTTTATTTGCCCAGTTGTAATTTGAAACACGTAGAAAATATCCTTACTTTGTAGTCGACTAGTTTCGGACAAATTAGTTGCCCTTCATCAGAATAAGTCAGACGCGCGCTACGCAGAGGTGAGCGGCTCGGGCCTCGGCGCGTGACTGGCGACGTGAGGGCCGTATACAACATAAATTATGTGTATTACTTACGATAGTTTTAATTTTCATATTGCCCAGTTGTATTTTATTTTACCACCCCCTGTAAGATAGTGCACGACCAACCAATGATGGTAGATACATATTAAAATGTAATGCATATGATTCCCTATTACACAGTAACAGTAAGGTATGTCACATAATAACATATGCATTACATTTGCATGCAATCCAACCAGCGCTGCAATTTCTGGCTGTAATTACTAAAGCGGAATAATGTTGGTTATATTGATGTGTGTCAGTTTACATTACTGTATTTACTTTGTGCGTGTCAATTTCATTCTCAAAAGTGTTAAGTAAGTAGTAAGTAAAAAAGTGTTAAGTAAACAAATACGCAGATAGTTTAGGTGAGCGTTCGCCTTCTAAGCAAGGGTATCGGGTTCGATCCCCGGCGAGAACGCAGGTTTTCTCCCCAAGGAAAATTTGTGTCTGGTTTTGGTTGTGATTGTGTTTGTGATGTAAATGTTTCCGGCACCCACGACACAAGCCATTGAACATAGTGTGGGGCTGTGAGTGTGAAAGCGTTTATGTTAAGCGTTTATGTTATAACTGTCAAGTAAACTATGGCAACTCATATACAACTGCAAAAATACAAAAAATAAAAACATTATGTTAATATGTAAACAAATCAATTTAGATTTTTTTAAATTTTGCCCTGATGTCGTGTATGTAGTAGTATACAATCCTGCAGGGTATATAAACGACAATGGGGCAAAATTAAAAAATAATCTGATTTGATTTTTTTAACAATGACGGTATATATTTAAATCTAATGCAGTATGCATTAGACAGTAAGGGACTTGATATACAAAGCGCCACAGGCGCACGGCCCGGGCGCTGTGAATATGAAATGTATGGCGCCTAAGGGACTTGGCGCGTGGCCTAGCGGCAGGTGCGCGGGGGACGCGCGCCTTCGACGCTTCTCACCGCGCTGCCGACGTTTTGTATTGGCTTTGTATAGTGTAACAAATATAGTGCGCGCTTATCAAATCCTTACATAGTAAAGACAACACAAAGAAAGAAAGAAAAATACATTTACTCGAGACCACACGCGACGTTACATTAATTTCATAAAACAACAAGACTAAGCACATAACAAAATACAATAATTAAACTCAAGCAAAGCTTAAAAAAAACCGACTTCGACGCTTTATCTTCGGAACCTGCAGATTCAACGTATTAAACACGCATTATTGACAATAACTCAAAAACTAGTGATCAGATCTTGATGAAATTAATAATTAAATGGGACCACATGGAAAGCACCAGCTTTCAAATAAAAATAAAAATCAAAATCGGCTCACAACGAAAGAAGTTATGAGGTAACTTTTGAAGTCGGTTTAAAACGAGAACATCGTCATGTAGTCCACAGAATACGCATTATTGACGACATTTCAAGAACTACTAATTCGATCTCGATTCAATTTAAATGGGACCAATTGGTCTTCAAAGTTAAAAAAAAATCTTTCAAAGTAAAAAAAATTACTAAATCGGTTCACATGGAAAGAAGTTAAGAGGTAAGAAACATAAAAAAAAGAAAAAACTGTCGACATGAGACCTCCTCCTTTTTGTGAAACCGGTAAAAATAAACAATATAAAGCCGCGTGATGTCACGAATGAGGTTCCGTAGTAAAGAATATTTTATAATTTTAGTATAGTTTTAGGAAACAATATAGGCAATTGGGCCGTAGGTAAAGTATTTCATATAATAACATATGCATTTGCAAGTCGTTCAACCAGCGCTGCAGCGTCTGGCTGTAATCGTTAAAGCGGAATGATGTTGGATATATTGATGTGTTAGTTTACATTACTGTATTTACTGTGTGCGTGTCAATAATGTCTGTGAATTACATTTCAGTATAATTCCAGCGGATGTAATGTAAATATAGTTTTATACCGTTGAATTAAATGTATACATTAAGTGACGGTTCACTAGGTGCGGTGGGTGGTACTCTGCCCTCAGCGCCGTGGGCCCTGGGTTTGATTCCCGGCAGGAGCACAATCCATCCCACGGGATATTCATTAATTGTGCTTCTATTTCTGGGTTTCATTGTGGGTGTGATGTAAATGATTTCGGCGTCCACGATACAAGTCTTTGAACTAAGTGTGGGGCTGTGAGTGTGCAAGAGTTTTATTCATGTTAAGTAAATACCTATTATTATTGTTATTATGTTATTGAAAAATTTACATACGTAGCATTTTAACCCGTCACAATAAAAACAAAACAAACAAACGAATTCACACTCACAGCCCCACACTAAGTACAAAGACTTGTATCGTGGATGCAGGAAACATTTACATCGCACACTCAATCACACCCAGAACCAGAAGCACAAATGACGCTAGGGAAGGAAAATTAAGCTCCTGTCGGGAATCGAGCACTGGACCCACGGGGCAGAAACTTGACCACTACGGCGACTAGGTCGTCCAATAAATGTATATAACCTAGCTGCGCCCCGCGGCTTGACCCGTGTAAGTCCCAGAACCGCGGAAGTTCCGGGATGAAAGGTAGCCTTTATGTGTTAATCCAAGGTGTCAGCTACCTCCATACAAAATTTCATCAAAATTGGTCCAGCCGTTTGTGCGTGAAGAAGTAACAAACACACTCACAAACTTAAGCCTTTATAATATTAATGTGATCAAATCCGACCGAAACTGCCTTTTTTAGTACCGACTTCAAAAAAAGAAGGAGGTACCCTCAAGTCGACTGTATTTTTTTTATGTGTGTTACCTCTTTTCTTCGTTCCGCGTGAACCGATTTCGAATTTTTTTTGTTTGAAAGACTACTTTCCAATTGGTCTCATTGAAATTTGATCAAGATCTGATCAGTACAGTAGTTCATGAGATATCGTCAATAATGCGTATTCTGTGGACTACTTTGACGATGTTCTCGTTTTTGACCGACTTCAAAAGTTACCTCATAACTTCTTTCGTTGTGAGCCGATTTTAATGATTCTTTTTTTATTTGAAAGCTGGTGCTTTTTATGTAGTCCCATCGAAATTTGATCAAGGTATGATTTCTAGTCTTTGAGTTATAGTCAATAAAGCGTGTTTATACATTAAATCTGATCAAGGTTCCGATGATAAAGCGGTGAAGTCGGTTTTTTTAAGCTTTGTTTGCGTTTAAGTATATCTAATACTAAACAGCTGTTAACAGCTTGGAGGACATAACTGGAACACGAACAGAAAGTAACAATAGTCATCATAAACATTTGGCGCGGAAACTTTTCTATTTCAGTTTTATAGACCGGTGTGTTTCTCTCGGTGTGATACACGCGAGTGGGATTATTTAGAAACTCCTATGAAATATGTTTCGCCCTGTTTATTATGTGATAGAACGAAAGATTTTAATTTCGCTTTTATTATGTTTACCTAATGTTATAAAAGCTGGAATTTAGAATATATTACTCGTCTTTTATGTACGTGTACAACTCGTAGCGTTAGATTACCACAAAAACGTGCGAGCCGAACGAGCGTGCCGCGGCAGCGGCCGGCGAAGCGGAATTTTTTTATGCCGAAAACGTTATACTTATCATCATGTGGCGTATTGATGTGTGGGCCAAAAGTTGTTATGCCACTTTAAATTATGACTTCAGATTTTATGCGAGCAAATATGGACCCTCTACCATTCTGCTTCGTACCTGTGACCATATGCCACATTCAAAATAATGTACTTCGTACCCTTAACAATATGCCACATCCACAATTTTAAATATCATGAAAATGTATTCCGAGTCCAATAAAATTTGGAGAGTTATGCCGCGTTGAAAATGGCGTTGTCGATTTTATATAGCTTTCCAAAACTTGTGATTATTTCAATTAGACCGCGAGTCCACAGGAAGGTATAATACCCTATCTCATAAGAATAAAGGATACAACCAGTTTGTAAAGATAGCAGGCACTTAATAGGCTCAAAAATCTCGGTTCATAATTTTTTAAGCCTGATCTAAACTCACGAAGAAATACAAATTGTTGTTACCAAAAGCTAAAATAGAGCCATAAAAAAATATCACAATACAAGCTTATTACAATTTATAACAATATTCCCCAAAATATAAAAACCAAATCTAATGATAAATCTTTGCGAAAATTACTGATAAATAAATGCTACTACAATATCAATGAATATTTTGAAGATAAAACTTTACTTTCTCATAGCTAAATAAAACCTTAAATAAATAACTTGTACATACTATGTGAAATTAGAAGATAATAACACTAAAAGATCTCACCTCCGATATAATATTAGATAGATAACATACTTACTTTTACCCTACATTACAGGGTAAATGTCTTTAGTTTCTAAGTTTAGTCTTATGACCTACATGCAATGTATATAAATAAAAAAAAATGTTTGGTGCAGTTTCGCACGTTTTGCAGTATAGGTCAAAACGTGCGTCAATTTTACCCCCTAAAATATCTCATCGTACTAAAGGATGAATCTAGTCTGTAGGGCTAGAAGCCGTTGTATAAAATTGAAAAACCTCGGTCGGCCGAGTCCTATCTTGGTACGTTAGGGATCCCCCTTTTACCATCGGAAAACCGGACGATCAGACACGCGACATCGATTTATGGTTGATATTCCAAGAGCGAAGCGTTATGCTTCCACATTTATTATACGTACTGCTAAGGAATGGAACTCTTTGCCCGAGTCTGTGTTTCCCGATAAGTACAATCTGAAAGTCTTTAAATCTTCTAGGGAAGCATGCTCCACCACACATTCGACCACATCGTCACTTTCCACCAGGTGAGATAGTGGTCAAATGCTTGCCTATTGAGAAAAAAAAAGGTTTTGGAAAAAATAATTATGCCCGTAGATAGACAATCCGCTCCGATCGCTTCTTGATTAAAGTACTCAAAAAAATTACATAAATAACAAACAAAAACAAACAAACGCATTCACACTCACAGCCCCACACTAAGTTCAAAGACTTGTATAGTGGGTGCCGGAAACATTCACATCACACACACATTACACCCAGAACCAGAAGCACAAATAACCCTTGGGAAGGAATTTGTTCTCCTGCCGGGAATCGAACCCAGGGCCCACAGCGCAGAGGGCGGACATCTGTCCACTGCGCCAACTGGTACTTTTCATAATATCAGTTCTATCAATTGTAAATAACCAGAATGGTACTTTGATTCGAGAACATTCGTCGCAGCACAGTGGGACAAATCACGCACAGCTATCTTCCCATTAGTTTCAGCAGATGTAGACACCAGATGTTCAGCCCGATGTGTTATCAAGTGTCACAAACACGACGAACATATGAATGTAGAGCTATAACTAGGCTATAACACTATAAGTTATATTAGAGTCTTATATTTGTAGCCGGCATATGTGTGCGTTTGTTGATTACGTTATAGCATGAGGACATTTTTCTAGAATACGCATGGAAGTACCACGCCTTAAAAATAAAAAAATGGAATAAATTATTTAATTGCTTGACATTGGGTGTTCGGATAATGTTGGATGGAGATATACCCAGGCTATAACACTATTAACAAATAATAAGTAATCTTAACGTCATATATCTGCAGCCGGCATATGCATGTGTGCGTTTGTTGATTACGTTATCGTATGAAGATACTTTTGCAGATTCCCGGCTGAAACACAAGTTTTCTCCCCAAGGAAAATTTGTGTTTTTGGTTCTGGTTGTAATTGTGTGTGTGATGTGAATGTTTGTGACACCCACGACACAAGTCATCGAACTTAGTGTGGGGCTGTAAGTGAGAAAGCGTTAATTTGCTTTAAACATGGTACGATTGGGTGTTCGAATAATTTTGGAACAGCATATTTCACAGGCATGCAAAAATTTTAAAGATTTATATAATACGATTGAAATTAAACAGTAAATTACCTTTACATTAATTTATTACAGAATTGATTAGCCAGGATAATGTCATAAATTATTGATAATGTCAAAAAAGAGACAACAAAGGTATCAAAATAATTATTTAATAATATGAATACAAAAAGTGTCCAAAATTCTGAGAATTTTAATGTAACTTATATTTCAAACTTCTTTAATAGTGTACACACAATGTTCAATTATCGGTGTAGTGTATATTTAACAAATGAAATGGGAGGTCCCTAATATGTTTTAGTATATAAACAATTAATTGCGGCAGCATTATTAATTTAATTTATTACACTTTATCGCCCATACACTAACACTAGTTAATAAGTTCTTTTTATAGTTAGTTACGTGTTTATTAACCCATGGACTGTAAGTTGTCTCAATAAAGAAATTTGAAATTGAAATTGAAAAATTAATTTTTTTTTGGCATAAAGTATTTTACACCTGACCATTTTTAATTGGATGGGTCTCGGTTGGTAAAGATCTTTATTTGCACACCAAAAAATAACACTTACAAAGAAATCTTAAATTTAACATAGGAGCACAAAGGGCGGTCTTATCGTTTAAAGCGATTTCTTTCAGACAACCAAGTAGGTTTTATCAATAGGTACAGCACAGTCCCAGTGGTGTACCTCAACACTTATTTAAATAAATAAATGTACTTACACATACCTATTAATATAATATACCTACATAAATAATAATAGTATATTATTAATATATTTGAATAATAAGGACATTCATAACTTTAACTTATTTGACAGTATTACCACTTTTTTATTTGTTCTTTAAAAGTGTGTAGTGATTAAGAGCGACGTATAGAGACTGGTAAACTGTTCCAGAGGCGAATAACTTGTACAGTAAAAGATTTGTCATAAAATGTAGAACTGTGGCTTACGTATTGCCTGGCGTATTGTGGACACAATCACACCTGGAATCAGAAGCGTAAATGTGCCATGGGAACTGTTGTGCTCCGGCCGGGAATCAAACCCAGGATCCACAGGGCAGAAACTTGCCCGCTGCGCCGAGTCATGAAAATAATAAATATATTAATATTCAACGTGCAATTTATTGACCCATACAAATACAAACAGTTTATTCATCAAAAGTTTACATTTTCTTTACAAAGTGCACCCAAATGATAAACTTTTTTAATAGATCTTGAAATGGCAATCTTTCATTGTCACAACATCAAGTTTTGAACAAACATTTAAAACGCTGTTATTCTAAAACAATATAAATTCTTACACAAGGAACTTTAAATGTGCAAATTAAAAACATATGAAGGGTGCAAACTAACCTGGTTTTCTAGAATTATAGCTTGTGATGACGACCCAGTTGGCGCAGTGGACAGGTGCCCGCCCTCTGCGCCGTGAGTCCTGGGTTCGATTCCCGGCAGGAGCACAAATACCTTCTCAAGGGATATTTGTGCTTCTGGTTCTGGGAGTAAAAAGAGAAAACAAAAGTGTCAAAAATTCTGAGAATTTTAATATTTTAATACATTTCAAACTTCTTTAATAGTGTATACACAAAAAAAAAGATTATTTATTCTTTATTTTTCGTTTTTTTTATGTGTGTGTATGATGTGAATGTTTCCAGCACCCACGATACAAGTCTTTAAACTTAGTATGGGGCTGGGGTTTGTGAGTGTGAATGCTTTTGTTTTTGATGACTACACACATAGCATACACAAACTAATTAAGGATATTACGTATACAACGTGATTTGTATTTAAAATCTGACAATAGCACGACTTAAACAATGAGAAATATATTTCATCTCTGATTACACATATATATGATTGACCCATGCTCGGAAGATAACATAATGAGTAGGTAACACCCTCAAAGCGTATACTCTGAGGGTGTAATAAATTAGTAGTGTTATATATACGTTATAAACCGCCTATAACTATAATAATCATTTCCCTTCACTCCACAAATTGCTAAATCATGTACACACACGGAACGCTCCAATTTGCGCACATTATGACAGAATTAGGTCGTGGTTTTACATAATTATGTACACAATATGCAATATCACATGTTCAGGACGGATTATGCAAATTTAAATGCAACAAGCTTAATGCTTTGGACCGCAAACGTTTTAGTTTTTGGTGATATCGTAATAACTACTTTGCAAAATTGCTGAAAAGTGAAGTAGATTTCCGTGCGTTGGTGTTAATGTAACTTCGAACGAACATAGTGTGGGGGTGCTTATGTTATGTTATACATCTATTCATAAATGTAAGTTACAAGTATTATTTTGTTAGCATGACACATTATTTTCAACCGACTTGAAAAATTGAGGTTCTCAATTCGACTGTTTTTTTTTTTTAGTATCTATGTTACGCGATATCACCGTCAATTATGAGTCGATTTTGATGACTTTTTTTGTTTGGTAGATTCGTCAGAGGTGGTCCCATATAAATTTAATTGAAATCGATCCAGCCAAAACCAAAATATAAGCATTGAAGTCGGGGTTTTAAAGCCTTGCTTTTTTTTTTTTTTTTTTATGTACGATAGGCAAGCGTTTGACCACAATCTCACCTGATGGAAAGCGACGATGCGGCCGAAGATGTAGCATGCTTGCCTAGAAGGTACCTATTCACTCTTGACTTGAAGACTCCCAGATTATACTGTTCGGGGAACAAAGACGAGGGCAATGAGTTCCACTCCTTCGCTGTACGGATGATAAACGTAGAAGCGAAACGCTTCGAGCGAACTGGAGGTATGTCAACCATATATGGATGACGTTTGACAGTTGCTTGCGTTTAATTATTGTGAGTTAAGTTAAAAAAATATGTATACGTGGCATATTTTTTGGATTGAGCATACAGTATACATAGGACATTTTGTGAATGGGACGAAATGAGAATGGGACGTTTTGCGACTGCTTGACTAAATGCGAATGGTACGTTCTGCGAGTAAAACGAATATAAGTCTAAACTAAATTAAATTAACTACATTTTTTATAGGTGCACAGTCTAGCACTAAATTTAAAGACTAAACAAAAAAGAAGAAACATTGACATAATTATCACACACACACTCACCCACTCTTAGAACCAGAAGCACAACTGTCCCGTGGGAAAGAATGTTGCTCCTACCGGGAACCGAACCCACGGCGCAGAGGGTAGAAAACTGATTGCAAAAACGCCAACTGGATCGTCCAAAACAAAGACCTTATTAGGTACTTGATAAACAAAGCGCCACAGGCGTGTGGCCCGGGCGCTGTAAAGATAAAATGTATGGCGCCTAAGGGACTTGATATAGAAAGAGGTCAGGGCGAAGCTCCTTCCCGCGCTGCCGACGGTTTGTATAGGCTCTAGTGTAACAAAATATACCAAGCGGACAGGGCGCGTACTTATACAGTGGCAGCAGCAACGGCCGAGGCGCGCGTACAAGTCGCGTGCCTGGGGCGTGGGGGGTCATTTGTAAGTCTAAGGCAGGGGTCGGGAACCTGCGGCTCGCGAGCCACATGCGGCTCTTTGGATGTGAAGCTGCGGCTCTTTAGTTCCATACGCAAATATTATTTATTTAAAAAAACGTTCTGAATCGATTAACGAGGATTAGACACTATTTCTATCGAGCCATTAACAATCCTTCAAAGGTAGCAAAAAAGTACATTTATATAGTTGAAACAAGTAAATTATGGGATGATTAGGTAGGCATAACGCGTGCATAGCATTTTCTATACGATACTCGTAGTACAGCAGGTATTATTGTTGGCATTAAAGATCATTTTTGGCAAGAAAAAAAATTGTGGCTCTTAAACCTTTAAAACTTTGAAATTTTGTAAATTGTAATTTTTGACTCTTCCGACTCAAAAGGTTGCCGACCCCTGGTCTAAGGGACTTGATGTCTATAAAGATATATGAAGTCCTTTAGACTTACAAATGACGAGATTGCAATAAAAAACGGAAACACGCGAGTCTAAAATATTAAAACGGAAAAACGAAATGTGTTCCCGACAGCCGCGCTCAAAGTCCTCAAACTGTTCTGTGCATATAATAGCGTAGGTATGTAATATATGTTTTATTTTACGTCAAGTTCGTAGAATTGCTTTTCTGTGCGAGTATGTACACACACATTGTAATTAGTGAATGTAGGTCACCCCAGGCTTAGCATCTCATACGTAATATATTGTTTGCAAACATGGTGTATTGCATCTAACTATTAGTTAGGCAATTAATTTAATCTCTAGTTAATTGGGAGTAAATACTGATACGGGATATGTCATAATTAAACTGTTTATTTAATATTCGGATGAAAGTATTAAAATTGCTGGTTTGGTTTTGTCGTATACAGCTAATGGGTTCTTTTGTTTAATTTTTCTGTTATGATTGTTGCCTATAGTAAAAGCTTATATAAAGTATATCACTATATATAAGGTTTTATTTTAGTTTCACCTGTCTCGGTGTCTGTCTGCAATATAATTTAAACGCAAGCAAAGCTTAAGAAATCCGACTTAACCCCTTTGTCTTCGTAACCCGAGATCAGACTAAATGAATTAAATACGCATTATTGAGGATAACTCAAAAACGACTAGTCAGATATTGAACAAATTTTAATGGAAAGCATCTGCCTTCAAATAATAAAAAAAACATCATAATCTGTTCACCTAGAAAAAAGTTCAGAGACACATATAAAAAAAACAGTCGACTTGAAAACCTCCTGCTTTTTTTGAAGTCGCTTGAAAATCTTGCTTCATTGAAGGTTAGATTTGACCACTTTCCGGTTTTCGATTGAGCTGTTTTGCATGCATATTATGTTAATCGTATGACGATGCAATATGATTATGACATAGAAATGATGATTTGTCCTAACAAGTACTCCTGTCCCAACATCTAGGGCATATGATGGAGCCGGAAGAAGTCATGGGAACTTTGTCATAATACGACGCAATTGTTTTACTTATTTTTTATTAATTATTGCCTAGTACTTTGTTACCATGACATGAACCATGAACCCGATTATTACCTCTTTCATTGTTTATGTTTATCTAATATTTCATCAAGTCTAACAAAAGAAATCCTTTCTAAAATTAATAAAATAATCACTTGCAACTCATTATGTTTCCGATCAAGTTACCGAAAATAAAGCGGTGAAGTCGGCTTTTATACTTTTTATTAAGCTTTGCTTGCGTTTAATTATTGTAAAAGGGTCGCTGTCATTCACTGAACAACTCACTAAAGTATCGGATAAATGGTAAGAGAGCGCATGAAATATGAACATACTCGTATAGGTATACATTGATTTTTATATATTAAATTAAAAGAAGAGACAAGCATATCAAAAGGTTGGGTGGCACTGCAATGCGCTCATATTACTGAGACTTACACCATGCCTAGTAATTATACTGCTAACAACTTGTTTTGCTTGCTCGCTGCTATTCCGCTGTTCGGCAAAGGTGAAGCAGGTACTGTTTCAAACATATTTGCAAGAAGTTCTTCCACATCCTTATTCGACAGAGTTATATCTCTTCGGTCTTGTAATCTGTAGGAGGTGCTTTATTCCCTAACAATATATTCCTACTCTGGAGAGTTTTACCACCAACCGTGCGTTCCCCTATCCACCATGGGAACATACTCTACTGAATGGTCACCCCCTGTGAGTAACGATTCTGTAGAGTACGTCGCACGTGAGAATTATTATAAGAATATGCCTAAACGTAAGAATATAATGAAGTGCACCAAAGTAAAAACAATCGGGGACTTGATGTTCTTGAAAATGGTATTGGAAAAATAACTAAATATACAAAGTACACAAAGTTGATTGTTATACGACTGGCTTTATAAATGATTACATTTTCTGGAACACTGGACATGAAAATGAAATTTTCTTTTATCAAATGAATATCACGAATCGAGTGCAGCGATCAGTCACCCTTATCGGTCCCTTAACGCGTTTATTAAATTTTGTATTAGGTTTCATTTAGCAAAAAAGAAATAATAAAATATCAATGTAACTCGCTCCGTTTTGTCTTTATTAGGTTTTTAAATTGACCGTTCTTTAGTACTCATGTTTATTAAATTTCGTTTTGGTTAAAATTTGATTTTAGTTGAAGCGCTTGTGATTGTTATTTAGAGCCAGGGCAATTTAAATAAAAATGTATTGTTAATTGAGTATATAATGCCATCTATAAACAAAAAGTAACGTATAATGAACAAAATTGACTAAAACTTATGGAATAACTAAAGTATGTAGAATGTTCCAGAGGTTTTATTATTTTACTAGCCGTGCCCCGCGGCTTCGCCCGCTATTATTAAGTTAAAAAGTAGCCTATGTGTTAATCCTAGGTATAATCTATGTACATTCCAAATTGCATCCAAATCGGTTTAGCCGTTAAAGCGTGAACAAACATACTGACACACTTACAAACTTTCGGATTTATAATATTAGTAGGATAGTCAAATATAATAATGAGACCTCAAGCTGTCAAGTTCAGTACATTTAAAAATGATACAGTGAGATAAACAAAAAGTGGAAACGTCAACTCAACTTAAAAATGGCATAATCCTGATCAGAGTATAGTGTAGAGCGAGTAGTAAGAGTAAATAAGAGAGTAAGTAAGAAAACTTCCTTAAGAGTGAAAAAAATATTGGTTCTTCCTTCACGTTCCCATAGAATGAGTTGTCTTGTGAGCAGCTGTGATTTGATTTTGATAAAACATTATTTTTTTTACTGTAACAATTTAAGGCGGCGTATCTATTTAATAATATACGAGTAATAAGCACGACTATTGACCAATTGTTTTTTACCGACTTCCCAAAAAAGGAGGAGGATTTTTTTTGTTTTTAATTGTTTACCTCATAACTTCTTTCCACGTGAACCGATTTCGTGAAGTTTTTTAGTTATCGTCAATAATGCGTGTGCAATACATTAAATCTGATCAAGGTTCCGAAGATAAAGCGGTGAAGTCGGTTTTTTAAGGTTTTGGTTGCGTTTAATTAATTTATGTTTTATACTAACAGGCCTTTGCCAAAGTGGCCAAATTCTTATTTCACCACTATGTCACTTTATGCAAATTAATGATGAACGTAGAAGCAAAAGGATTTGAGTTGTGTTTCAATACATACACCGCCGTAAGTTAACGTTACAAAAATAACTTGTTTACAAAGAGTTTGTTTCATAAAAGGCGCCGTTGTATTGTAAAATTGTTATGACTATTCAAATCTGAGTAATTTCATATTAACACCATGAAACGTTTTTAGAATCCATTCAAAACATCTTTCATTACAGCATTAACGACCAGTATCACTCCGCATCCCGCCCGAACCAGTTTACTAAACAAACTTTCATAATTACAAACAAAAGTTGTATAAAAGTTTCACTTTGTTTCAAAAGCCTATTTATTCTGCTGCCTACGTCTCAAACTTTGACGCAAATGCCGCTTTACGTCGATTTAAAGTAATAATTAACGATGTCCTCGCGAAACCTTCTCAATATTTATGATCGTCAGCTGTCTTCGCCCCAGAGTAATAAACTTCGGGAGTGATATAGCAGTTCGTTCAAAGATAGAATATAAATAATTCATAATAAATATTATACTAGCTGTACTAGCCACGTAAAGAGTGTTTTACCTATTCCAGGTTTATGGTAGCCTAGTACATTAATGCCGTACTAAAAATTTAATGACTAAATTAGTACCTCTTGTTTATGTTTGCCTTTTACTTCACCAAGTCTGAGAGACATAACCCTATCTAAAAAAAAAACGTGTGGCACTCGGGGGCTGCCGCGGTAAAGCTATTGCATAGCATTTTTTATCAACTTATGCGATTATAATTATTTATTTATTTTATTTATGCAGTATTTTTTTTCCTGCCACCTACAGGCGAGTTGCTGAACTAAAGAGACAAGCGTGATATTTCAAAAAAGTCATTAAAAGTTCTGCTATTCATCGATAGATGGCAAAACTAAAAAGTAACTCCGCTGTTCCGGTCGGAGTGGGGGGTGTTAGGTTATTTTCGTTACGGAATTTCTGGATTCGGTCTCCACGCTCAAGGCCCGCGATTGAAGCTATGCAATAGCTTAATAAAAAAAATTTGCAATTATTACTTTTGGGTCAGTATCCTTCTTTGGCGTTGGAAGACAAACTCACCAAGTAATCATCATCACAATCGTTAATCTGTTCTCGAGATATCATCAAAAACACTCACACAATGTATGAGATAAATTATACTATGTATATAGTATACAGATGAGCGCGTCAATAACTGTCGTGTCCGGAAACATCTATAGTCTTTGGTAGTACATTATGTTGAGGAAAACGTGACGTTCTATTGAATGGTAATGTGACGATCATGATATAATATTACTTCTATATATTATTAGACATTGAAAGTAAATAAACAGCGCGTTGAAAATAAATACTCGCCATTTGGATCCGTCTTATGAATATACAGTGAAACGTGTGTTAGTAAAGAAACTACGAATTCTACACTATTATTGTACGTATTCAATTAATGGTTGCTTGTAATTCTGATGCTATTTTGCCATAATTTAGAATTCAGGTGACACCATATATACGCTCGTAAAAGCTTGAGAAAAAAAAAACAGTCAGTGTGTCGTAAAAACACATGATAGAAGTGAAATTTTTGTATTACAGGGAAATATTTTAATTATTGATCACAGTGTTTATCTGTTTACCCCCACCACATTTCACTACACAAAAAGGTTCAGGATCAGAATTTCAAAGCCTTTCCATAAAAAGGTTCTCTTCAAAACCCACAGCAATGTTATTTTGTAATTCTTTACTCAATTTGAAATAAAATATCATTGGATTAATTATGATCTATATAACACACACGCATCACACTCACAGCCCCACACTAAGTTCAAAGACTTGTATCGTGGGTGCTGGAAACATTCACATCACACACATAACACCCAGAACCAGAAGCACAAATATCCCTTGGGAAGGAATTTGTGCTCCTGCCGGGAAACAAACCCTACCTTTTGTTGCTGTAAGTCATGATTCTCTCCTTGTCTTTCTCCCAGCGAGTGGATTTGGCACTACATGAACTCACTTGTGAATGATAAGATTAAAACCAGTAGTTTAAGTCCAGAACTACTTACTACCCGAACTCATTCCTCCTTGTTAATATATAGAAGTTTATTTTTTCCTTAATTTTGGCTTCGCAATCTTGTGCATTTAGCCAGTGTCAAGTGATAATATATTTCAAGCGTATTTCATATTATAGGTCCTAGTCACAAGTCACAGTCAAAGTCAAGTAAAAGAGTCAAGGTCCAGTCGTAGTCAAGTCATGCCCTAGTAAAGTGGTAGAAACTTTACTAGAACTTCTATTGGAGTTCTGGAGCGAAGGTGAAAATCACGTTTTTAAGCTTTGTATGATTTGCCTACACTTATGCACGTTCACTAAGTATTAACGGTTAATAATCCACCATTATTACCATTAACACTCGTTATGGAAAACACAGGAAAACCAAGAATCACAGGTTATGGAAAATTTTACAAAATCAAAAACGCCATTTTTTCACTTTCGCGGCAAAAAACCTGTATAGAAGTTGTTAATATAATAAGTTTTTATCATTCGCCGGAGCTTCGTTTGTTACTTGTACTTGAGTACCTCGTGTGTATCAGCTTGGATGGCGATACGACAAATATAAATTGCTCCGATAACAATACCCAATCCGAAATCAATAGCCATTAATTTCTGAAATACAAAAGAAAATTAATCTAACAGAAACAATAACGAAAACGATCGCCCAATGTCCGAGTATTATTGACCACTGCCGAACAATCCTACCTATCTGTTATACTCAATAATAGTTTACTCCTAATGACTACTTTGTAGCAAACGTCGTGTTCTATTGGGAGGGAACGACTTATTGATCTAGGTCGATGTTTTTATCGTTTATACCATGTAAAATACCGTTTTTTATGCCAAAGTATATGGTATTAAAAGCGATTAAAATTATTGACTGAGCGATGCAATGTCAGAATCATATCAAAATCATTTATTGCATAATGTAACATATTGGATAGATCTCTTTTTTACCGACTTCACAGAAAAGAAGGTGGTACTCAAGTTGACTGTATTTTTTTTATGTGTTATGAGGCACACACACTTTGTTCCACGTGAACCGATTTTAATTTTTTTTTTGTTTGATAGATGTTGGTGCCATTTAAATATCATCAAGATCTGACTAGTAGTTTTTGAGTTATCCTCAATAACGCGTATCCTGTGGACTACATTGACGATGTTCTCGTTTTTAACCGACTTCAAAAGTTACCTCATAACTTCTTTCTATGTGCGCCGATTTTGATGATATTTTTTTACTTGAAAGCTGGTGCTTTCCATGTGGTCCTATTTAAATTTGGTCAAGATTTGATTGTTAGTTTTTGAGTTATTGTCAATAATGCGTGTTTAATACGTTGAATCTGATCAAGGTTCCGAAGATAAAGCGGTGAAGTCGGTTTTTTAAGCTTTGCTTGCGTTTAATTATTTACACATTTACTTCGATGACTTGGGTCGTAGGTGCTGGAAACATTCACATCACACACACAATCACAACCAGAATAAAACAACGCTATCGTACTTAAAAAAATATAAGAAACACAATTTTTCCCTGGGAGAAAACTTGTACTTCCGTCGGGAATCGTACCTGATACCCCTGCTTAGAAGGCGAACTAATCCAATGGGCAGTTCACTAAGCCATCGGGCAGAGTAAATTTGTTCAATGTTCGGGTATGGACCTTCGTGCTCTCTTGTAGTACAAATTCAAAGGAAAAAGTGCGTAAATTGTAGATGTTACATTTTGAATGCGCTGTCGGTTGAACCTCCAACATCCACTAAAAGCTGCAGGTACTGTGTTCGATTCCTGATCAGAATCACAAATTTCCCCACTAATGAATTTGTTTGGTTCTGATTTATGATCGTGACTATTTTTGTTTTGTGAATGTTCATGACGTAAGACGTAAAGATAAGGTGTGAGTTTGACAGCATTATTATTTTTGAAAAATGAAGTGTGTGATATACGTAGTATATTTATCACATGATATTTAAGATATAAATAATATTGCTTGCCTTTGATGATCTTATACTTTAAACGAGCAATTCTTGTTTATATGTTTATATATAATCTGAATCTCGGAAACGGCTCCAACGATTTTCATAAAATATTGTACGCAGGGGGTTTCGGGGGCGATAAATCGATCTAGCTAGGTGGAATTTTTATGAAACGTAGTCTAAAAATAAAAAAAAAAACCGGTCTCCAAGTATCTTCTATAATATAAAGTGATATATGACAGACTCAATTATTATAAAGGTCTACATACAATATGATGTTAAGCAAAGATAGTTTGAAGGTCATAAAAAAATATTAACTGTCTTAAACGTTTTTTTAATATAAAAAATTGGAATACTTTGCCAGTAAATAAAGCTAAAAAGTCTCAGTCGGTTACCGGGACTTGGAAGTATTCTGGGAAGGTAAATTCCGTATAAATTCTTGCGGCATTCTATTCTGTACCTACGCTTACATTCTTTCCAATAAGAGTATTTCGTTGTTCAAGTTAAAATTTACCCTTTTTGGATAGTGCATACCTCGGGTAGAGTATATTCTTTTCTATGGTGCATACTTTTTGGATAAAATACCAGTAAAGATATGTACCGCATTAGAATATATCTGACTTGTTTTATGCAGTCGAGATATTTTTCTTTATACAAAGCGCCCGAGGTTGGTCTACAGGGCGCGCGTACAGGGCGCATCTCAGGAACTTTTTATATCCAAGGTCCCTTACGCGCCATACATTTTACCTTAAAGCGCCCAGGGCGCGCGCCTCGTGCGCTTTGTATGTCATATCCCTAAGACTTATTATCTGATATTAAAAATGTAAGTGAGATTAGTCGCTACCCAACTATAAATCGTTACAGATCCTTAATGGTTATTCCAAATGAAAAATTTAAACGTAAGCAAAGCTTAAAAAAACCGACTTCACCGCTTATATTTTGGTTTTAGCTTGATCGATTTCGATACAATTTATATGGGACCACCTCTGAAGTATAATCTACCAAACAAAAAAAATATTTTGAGAATCGGTCCACAAATGGGGGAGAAATCGGTGAACATACATAAAAAATATATATACAGTCGAACATAGTACCTCCTCCTTTTTTGAAGTCAGTAAAAATTATGAAATAACGAAGATGATTTTCAAATACCTAATCGATGATACCCCACATAAAAAAGTCCGTCGACTTAAATTTTTCACCACATGGCGTGATTCTAGCCAAATCATAAATCTACCCACGCGTTTGGTCTCTTCAGCACCAAAACAGAACAAACATACATAGGCTTATAAACACATCCTCCGTTACCTCGCACAGTCGGGTAATAAAAACGTTAACATGACTGGTTTAAACAACGATAATTAAATTGTGAACTTTACGAGCTCCCTGCGAATAAAAAAAAGTATTATACGATGAGATTGTAATTATTAGAGGAGTTGATCGCGTGCGGACGCCACCTGAACCCGTCATAAATGAAGAATTAACACTTCTTGCAACTACGGTGCTCAGGCAATTCCATTTTATGTGTTGTCGTTGTAATGAAGTGCTAGTAATTGCGTTCTCTGTATGAGTTCGAGTTTGGAATACATACACATACATTCTATGTATACACATGATATCACATATCATATATGCGCGGCTCAGGGGTGCAGTTATAGTAAGTAGTAAATTTGGGAAGAAAGGTGACCAATAAACAAAACTATAAACATAAACGCTTTCACACTTACAGCCCCATAATATGTTCAAAGACTTGTATCGTGGGCAACATCCACATTACCGAAATTGAAAAAAAAAACGCATTCACACTCACAAACGCATTCACACTCACAGCTCCACACTAAGTTCAAAGACTTGTATCGTGGGTACCAGATACATTTACATCACACACACAAATGCACCCAGAAACAGAGCACAAATATCCCTTGGGAAGGAATTTGTGCTCCTGCCGGGAATCGAACCCAGGACCCACGGCGCAGAGTGTGGAATCCTGTCCGCTGCGCCAACTGGGTCGTCAACACAAAATAACTTTATCAATGCTCTACATAACTCTGCAGATTTTATACGAGGGTTGCTGTATTTTCTAACATTGACGACATCTGATAACGGGACAGGAAGCGATTCCCGGAAATGTAACTCCACATATCCTAGTCAAGGCAGTAAGGTTCAAAATGGCTGTTTAAAAGGCCTATATAGTACTTTACCCTTAAAATATAGCTGGTAATGAACGAACTAATGTTTGTGAGCCGTTAATGCTTTTATAGAGGTGTTTAGACGCTGATTTGTTGTTCGAGGGACTGTTTAGGGGGTTGATGGGCTCTTTTGTTCGAATGGGTCCATGGAATTACCCACAAAATTGTTTTTTGGTATACTAAAACTGAGGGGTAAAAACTGTCCTTAACATTAAAATAAATTAACTGCTCGTTGGATTAGTTGGGTGGCGTTCGCCTTCTAAGTAGGAGTATCGGGTTCAATACCCGGCTGAAGCACAAACAAACAAACGCATTCGCACTCACATCCCCACATTAAGTCACACTCACTTTACACCCAGAACCAGAAGCACAAATATCCCTAGGGTAGGAATTTTTGCTCCTGCCGGGAATCGAACCCAGGACTCACGGCGCAGAGGGCGGAGATCTGTCCACTGCGCCAACTGGGTCGTCAAACAAGTTTTCTCCCCAAGGGAAATTTGTGTTTATTGTTCTGGTAGTGATTGTGTGTGTGATATGAACGTTTCCGGCATCCACAACACATGATATTTCTTTAAGAAATGATAAGCTACATCAATATCGTCATCTATATACTTCACGCTACTTCCCGTCACATACAATATTCAAAACGGATACCAACTGTACATTCTAGTATAAAAAGATGCCAACAGAAAAGTTGGGTAAAACACGAAATTCATTAGCGGAGTGCTTAGACTGGGGCTCGTTTAGGTATCGTACCGAGGCGCACCTGTTGCGGACGCGTTTGTATCGACCCAGTGTGCAGGGCTGGCGGATGAGCGTTCGATTCCACGTCACCAAGTTCGTGTTTTAGCGTTTTGTGAAGGGAAATTGGGACACTGCATTTGTACAAAAAGGTACAGTGTTAGAAACAGGAACGTCTGAACCATAGATTACAGCTGAGTTCATATTTTTTATAGGGTTTTTAAATTATTATTTTTTTTCTTTTAAATTTGTCTTCGCATACTTGTGCATTTAGCCAGTGTCAAGTTATAGTATATTTCAAGTGTATTTCATACTAAAAGTCCTAGTTACATGTCACAGTCAAGTATAAAAGAGTCAAGGTCCAATCATAGTCAAGTCATGCCCTAGTAAAGTGGTAGAAACTTTAGTAGAACTTGTATTGGAGTTTTGGAGCGAAGGCGAAAATCACATTTTTCAACTTGGTATCATTTGCCTACACTTATGCACGTTTACTAAGTATTAACGGTAAATCATCCACCTAAATTATTACACATTAACACTCGAAGAATTTTCAGGTTTTGGAAAATAATACAAAATCAACAACGCCATTTTTTCACTTTCACGGCAAAACTCTTGTAAAAACGTATCTTGAAATCTTTAAAACTGTTAAAATAAGTGCTTTGAACGTTACACATCTCTGTACGAGGAAGATTGTATATGGGCATTAATACAATTTTTATCAACTCTGTAAGTTAGGTAGATACCTATTATTCTAAGCAATAAATAGTTGTAATACAAAGGCAACTCTTTCGAGGCAGACTTCTCTATACGATCAAACGCTCAATCACAACCAGAACCAGAAAGACACATTTTCCTTGGGGAGAAAATTAGTGTTCCGGACAGGAATCAAACCCGTTACCTCTGCTTAGAAGGCGAACGCTTACCCAACTTAGCTAACGGGCAGTTCATGTAAATTTTAAGCTAATGAATGATTCCATACATATACTCTTTGTAATGTATGGAATCATTCGTTAGGGACTCAAATTAACAACGTAAGCTACGTAGCACGTAAGCTACGTAGCAAAATTAATTTAAGATTAGCTTTTGCTTGCTTGTTTAAAACTACGTGACAACAGTGTTTACTGTGGTTATTAAGTTTTCTTATTGATTAATTGCTAACTTGAAAACTACTTAAATCGAGACATCTTGTTGTGGTATGGTCTATGTATGTTTAAGTGAATGTTTCTGACGTAATGTTATATTTCTTGCAAATTTAAAGGTGTATTTATGTTCTGTACACATTGTGATCACAGGTCCGAACAAAACTTTTGTTGATTGTTTTTTGTTTGTAGTGAAACACTAGTGAGGAATGTTTTACTAGTTAGTACTAGTTTTTCACACCGATCTGAGATCTCGCGCCTTCATTGTGCGTAATAGAGAAAAACTTTTGAAGTTAATTGCTTATAACTTTTTTTGTTTTAAGTAATTGTTAGATTGCTTTATTTGTTGTTAAAGTACAGTATATATACATACGTTTAAGCTTTAAATGTGAAGCCGATTTTGAGATAGACCCCGCAACAAAATAGGGCTAAAACAGTAACTTTGGTGGCTTTTATAACCTGTTTTGTCTCGACTTGCAATGTTATATTCAATGATACCTACCTCACAAGGTTATCTATAAAAATAATAAATAATTTGCTCCCCGCTTACGTGTAAGGGTACCCTCTTAATATTTTCATTTATATAATGTTAATCGTCGTTTCTGGCAGCGGGTCATAGCTTCACATATTTTCTGTGAATTTAAAGTTATTCGCTTGTATGGTTTAGAAGCTAGACATCTTTGACAGATAGACGGGCGGACAAAGTGCACTAAGTAGTACCACTCAAGTCAACTTAGAGATCTCACTTCGCTCGATCAATGAATATAAGCCGGATGCCTTTAAGATTTTATTTTGTACTTTTGTTGATACAGAACGCCAGCGTTCGATTATTTTGCGATGTTTCTCATCATTCAAAGTTTGTATCGAAGAGATCGTTTTCAACAACAGGATGTGGCAGTTCAAAACAAAGGAAATATAATTATGTTAAGGGGGTAATACCAGAATTTCTCCTAAAACGCGTGTTTTTGTAACCGTTTTACTAGGTAATCATAATAAATCCAGATAAATAAACATATTCGTCGTCCTTCTTAGAATTTTCATAACGATCATAAATATAAGGGAAAAAAATGACAAATCTCATGCAATTTTTATTTTTGTAACCATTTCGTTCCGCCATTTTATATCAAAACACTATGAAAGTTTTTTTTTTTACGAATATCTATCTACGGGCCAATTGTCTATATTTCCTAAAACTATATACAGCAAAGAACCAAGTTACCTACAAGACATCGAGCCTATAGGTAACTCAAGTGCTCAAGCCCACTACCAGTGGGTAGCGTTCCCATCATGCTGGCTGCATTGCCTCTCTGAATTGCAAGTTATTTCATATACGTATTCTAGGTGAATGATTTCTTCAGCTTGTTTATTTTTTTATGAGGCGCGTTTTCACGAAATTTGAATTAAACCATAAAAAAACAATTATTGCCTTGCGTAACCGCCACGGTGTAATTAACGCAATATACACCTTTATGTGCAAAAGTGTAAGGGGGATAATTGGCTGTTGTAAAAAAAGGTGCTCGCATTGAGGAACCTACTCCTTAAGTAATAGTGGGAGATAAATCAGGTAGGATAGCATATCATAATAGGTATTACATAATGCCGTAACCAAGACAATTTTTTTTTTGTTCTTGTTAAGCCCTCCAGACTTCCGTTTCCGTTCGTCCATTTGCCATGACAACGCAGTGTTGACGTTTACTACGGGCAAATATTAGTAGTTTTCTAATACTAACACAAATATCGTCGACACTAACAAATGACTCCAGTCTTCGTAACCTAGTTTTGTCAGCCAGTTAGTTATATAATTCTGCTATTTTTAAACTAGTTGATATTTTAAAACGTAGAAGATTATGTTTTTGGTTCTGCTTGTGATTGTGTATGTGATCGAAGTAAGTGTGGGGCAGTGAGTGTGAAAGCGTAAAAAAAATCACTGATTTGTATTCATGCTAAAAATACGTAAGTGTTGAAATAGTGACCGAAACAATGATATTTTTAAACTAAAAACCATATATTTCCGCAATATTTTTATATCTTTCAAATTATAGGTTCTTTATATAAATGAAACGGCTTGACTCACGATTTAAGGTCGACTCTTGTAAAGAAGTAGAGAAGCCGTTTCATTTATATAAAGTATAATGTGTCAAACTCATGACAACGTTAATAGTAAAATCTTTCAAATTGGTCTCTTGTTACCAGAAGTATACCCTTGCAAGTTGCTTGCAAGCAATAAAAGTTTATTAAAATCGGTTCAGAAATTAGAGAGTTTTAAGGTAACTTAAAAATACATACCAACAACCAGAGAACCAGAGGAGGTTCCTTTTTTATGTCCGATAGGCAAGCATTTGACCACAATCTCACTTAATGGAAAGTTATGGTGCAGCCGAAGATGTAGCATGTTTACCACTTATTACATATTCACTCTTGACTTGAAGACTCCCAGATTATACCGTAAAAATAATTAACTTAAATTGACTTTTTTCAATTCGGTATGTATTTTTTACATGCTAAGGATAATAAAATAAGGAAGGGTTTTCAAAAAAATTTCTAGAAATCCTTCTTTTTTGGAAGTCGGTTAAATATGTCCAAATAATATTGAGACGAATATCAAAATGTTAGTGCTAAAAATACTTTTTCTGACTAACAAGCACATAATTTTCGTCATCGATTTTTTTAAATCACACACTTATGAACATGTGTGAAGTATGATTAGTGTGTAGTGTGATTATGAAAAATTTAGTCATATAAAAATTACTATGAAGGGTATGATTTGCTTATCTATCCCACATAAAACCGATAATTCGAGAGATAAGATTAGAATTATGAGACATCACGAATACTATATTGTAATAAAGCGTTTCCCAAATAAATTGACTTTTCATCCATGCTCGAAGCGTTTCGCTTTCACGTTCAGCATCCATACAGTAAAGGTACAGAACTCATGGCTCACATCTTTGTTGCACCCAAACTAATGACCTTCTAAGTCAGACCAAACAATCATACTAGTGTTATAAGTCCAAAGAGAATAAGGATCTTCTAGACAAGCGTGTTACATTCGGCCGCATCTTCACTTTTCTTTATGATTCGTATGATTCATATTATGTGAGATGCTGATCAAATGCTTGTTTGCCTTGCACAAAGTAAAACTGAAAGTTCGTCTGTAAATGTGTCAGTATTTGTTTAAATTTCACGCTGTAACGGCTAAACAGATTTGGATAAAATTTGCCAGATGAAAATGAATATGCGCGTTTACTAAGTATTAACGGTTAATAACCCATTATTACACATTAACTCTCGAAAAACCACAAGTTTTAGAAAGATATCCAAAATCAACAACAGCATGAAATAAATAAAAACAAACGCATTCACACTCACAGTCCCACACTAAGTTCAAAGACTTGTATCGTGGGTGCCGTGAACATTCAAATCACACACACATGAAATAAATTATTTTCTGTATAGATGTGTAGTTTTAGTTTAGTTTTAGGAAATGTAGGCAATTAGCCAGTGGAAGTTATACTTTATCAGAAAAACAACAGCATTTTTTCACTTTCACGACAAAACTCTCCGATACACACTTTCATATTTCATTATCATAAAACACTTGATTTAACCTCTAAGGCTTGTACACACAAACGGCAAAGTACAACAGGGCGTGACGCTCTATATCACTCCGTACTCGTGAAGCGTCACGACCCTGTTTGCGCAGAACCTGGTATTTTCGCATATTAAACACCAGTTCGTTTCAATAGCTATAAAAAGTGTATGGGTAATTGAATTACCCGAGCGAGGGATATAGCGAAATTGAAAGCTCTTTTAGATACGAGAACGTTTCGTGTCGCGAGGTTAGTGTTTGCTTATGCTGGAATGTTTTTTACTTTGTATACATGTTTAGCAACGCACATTTAACTAGTCGCGGATAAGCGCACGCAAATTAAGTAAAAAATAGTTTGTGTTAATTCTTTGATGACCCAGTTGGCGCAGTGGGACCTGGGTTCGATTCCAGGCGGAAACTTAATTTTCCGTTCCGATGGTCATGTGCTTTTAGTTTTGAGTGTGATTGTGTATATGCTATTAATGTTTCTGGCACCCACGATAAAAGTCTTTGAACTTGAGCTGCGAGTGTAGGTAAATGTGTTTAAAAAAAGTTTAAATTTAACATAACTCCTGGGTCTTATACCCAGGAGTTATGTTAAATATATTATGCTAATTTTAAATTTTATCGAACGTTTTCACATAAAAAGCAAATAATTATAGCTACATAAATGTAACAAGATCATATTATGTTTATTACATATTGGTGAGTTAAAGTAAATAACTATAAAAGCTCACCCATAAAGTTAATCATGATTTTACCAAAAAATACAATTATTTGTGTTTTGACGCACAAATAATAACTTTTTTTAACCCCGACGCAGAGAAACCGGTGTCATAAGTTTAACGGGTGCATCTGTATGTCTGTAAGCTACCAACAAGTAAAACAGTGGCAAAGATAGCCCGGACTGTGTACGTGAGCCGAGCGAATTAGAAAATATTCAACATGTCCTGTCAGAATGCCCTGTGTATGGCTTGGGGAGGCACGAGATAGAACATGAAATAGGTCAAATAATTGTAGATAATATTCATAAGATTGTTAGTGATAAGGACATCCGAGATTTGTTCCTCGAGTATTGTGTACATATAATAGCTAGTAGGGTTATTGATAGGAATAAATAACCTGCATTACCTTTTTATGATTAGAATAAGGTATATTTTATAACAAGATAATTATTTGTATAAATAAAAACATGCCTGAAAATGAAAAAAAATATTGCACCTTGGAATCTCTGATTATGTCAGATACGCGACACACTGGCCGAGCCTCTGAACCCGGAATATATATAAACAAAAACAGTGGTGAAACGCTAGCCTATTCGAACAAAGTTCAACATACTTTTTTCACAATCACACTAGATAACTTACACAAGTTTCTCATGACCTTATAACAACCTCATAAAGACCCAGGATTATAGACACCTCATGAATTTTACACGCCTACTTTCTTTTCGGGGACATAAAATAAACACAAGGGCGTAAAAGTTTTCGTTGCCCCTGTACCCATAAATTTCCACGTAAAATTCGTGCAGAAAGTAGGATAGGGAATGCCATAGATTTCTAGTCGTTAACTTTAGCCGTAAAAGCTATCACGCGACTTTTTTGATCCTTGGATAGAAGTCGAGAAAGCAGGTCGATAATAAAAAGTATACAGTAGTAGATTCAGGAATGTCGTTTGGAAGGGGCTTGACCCAGCTGAGGGTAGATTCTGCTCGCTGTAGCAATAATTATCAAGAGACAAGATTTGTCACGGAAGAACTTAGATGATTTGGGGGGGAAGGGGCTTGAGCCCCATAGCCCCCCTGAATCCGCCACTGCTAGTATAGCCATAACATGGGATGACAAATAAAGTGATAAAATATGGCGAATAGCATGTTATTGTAACTTTACAACTTGTTGGAGAACAGAGCATAAAATATGAATATTTTCGGTACCTAAAATAGAAAATTGATCTTGATTATATGGGGTTCTTTCTTGAGCTGAGAGATGTAGGTATTTGATGAAATGTTGTTAACCAATGGTAAACTAATTTGATATGAAAATGCTGCTCTACCAAACGGCGCGGCGGCGCAAGTTTTAAATACTTGCGCCGCCGTTTGAGAGACACAGCTGCCACAGTCGCGCCACTAGTTTGTAGCGTGGATTAAGGAAGATGGGATGGCGCCAAAGTGTCAACACACGTGGCATCCCTCACTAAAGGCCGACCCATCTTCCAAGGAATGAGTGTCATACCATCGGGACTTAAAAATAAATCATATTTGGAAAATTTCGGTGGACTAATCTACAGATAATGTCGAACGTAGGTTAATACTTAGTAAACGTGCATAAGCGTAGGCAAATTATACAGAGTAAAAAAAAGAGATTTTCGCCTTTGCTTTTCGCCTTCGAGCTTCGCTCCAAAACTCCAATAGAATTTGTAGTAAAGTTTCTACCACTTTACTTGACTATGACTGGACCTTGACTCTTTGACTTGACTTTGACTATGACTTGTGACTAGTACTTTTAATATGAAATACACTTGAAATAAATTTATACTTGACACTGGCTAATTGCTAATTGCAAAGCCAAAATTAAAAGAAAAAAGATTGTTTAGAATACATCATACGTATCGTACGTACATCTTAATCATTACGAAAAATATATCATTCAGAAGTCTAATGAGCTAAGGGTTAACAAGAATCAGTGACTGAGATCTTTCTGATGTTTTACAAATAACCCTGTATAATATATTACGAAAAAAAATATCCTTATAATTTTTTTACACACTCTAGAGTTCAACCATACGCTGCTCTAATTTTACCCTTATTTATTACTTCCAAATGACGAACACAACATTTACATATGTAATTAAAATACAACTCAATAATATTCGCAGTAGCCCACAGTTTTCACGACACGGTTATTAGACCCGTGACTCAGTGGGACGGGTCACGCGATCCGACAATAAACTCACTGGATCCTTGGAAACTGCTTTTATGGAACATTCCAAAAGAAAAAACAGTGCATGTACTGTCTTTTTTATTAAGCTTTTTGTACAAGTTTCGACGCTGGAGTTACTGGTCGTTTTGTTGAACTTTTTATCAGCTTACAATAACGTTATCAATCGGTTTTATATATCTTGTAATCTTAATTTTGATAAGTAAATTATTCATACAAATATTATTTGTCCTTAGGTTACATAAATAAATTAATAATAATTAATAACTGAACCAAATAAATCATATTTGACGACCCAGTTGGAGCAGTGGACAGGTGTTCGCCCTCTGCGCCCTGGGTCCTGGGTTCGATTCACGGCAGGAGCACAAATTCCTCCCCAAGGGATATTTGTGCTTCTGGTTCTGGGTGTAATGTGTGTGTGTGTGATCTGAATGTTTCCGGCATCCACGATACAAGTCTTTGAACTTAGTGTGGGGCTGTGAGTGTGAATGCGTTTGTTTGTAAAAAAAATAATAACACATAGCACTTAAAACTTATAAAATTTTTGTAAATACTAATAAAATAAAACATAAAGAAAATACCAATAATACTTTATTGTAGATCGTACTAATATTATAAATCCGAAAGTTGTTTGTTAAGTTTCTTTGTTCCCTCTTCTCGCTTTAACGGCTGAACGGATTGGGATGACATTTGGAATGTACATTGCTTATACGTAGGATTAACACACAGACTACTTTTTAACTTCATAATAGCGGGCAAAGCTGTGGGGCACGGCTAGTATAGTATAGTTTGTTACCATGAAGAAATCAAAACACGCAACTCTGTTCTTTTTTTATTTCATTTATTAACTTATTCCACAAATTTTGTTAAATGTAACTTAATACCTAAACTAATAACAGATTTATTACCAACGTTACTTAGTTATATTAAACAGTCATATTGTTCTTACTGTTATGTATTGTATGATTTTGTTACGCTTAAATAATACACTAAAATAATTTGACAAATCCTACTACCTACTAATATTATAAATCCGAAAGTTTGTGTGTAAGTATGTTTGTTCCCTCTTCACGCTTTAACGGCTGAACGGATTTGGATGAAATTTGGAATGTACATAGATTATACCTAGGATTAACACATAGGCTACTTTTTAGCTTGATAATAGCGGGCGAAGCCGCGGGGCACGGCTAGTAAATGAATAAAAACAATGTGTGTGTGTTCTTCACAATAAATGTTAACCCATATTTTTTGGCATACAAGAACAACGATTTAGAAGCATAATATACTAGAGAATAATATCATAAACGCATACAGAACTGAACTTATGAAATAATACATAAGATTTAACATCTAAATACCATATAATTATAAAGACACGCAGTCCACAACAAGCAAGCTCAATAAAAACCAAGCAAAAAATGTGTGCTCCCCTTTCGTGACTCAATGTTCGTGACACAAAAGATGATATCTTTCGCCAACAGAAAAAAAAATCTGCCATACAAATTTTATTATCTCCACCAACTCGTACGTGGAATATACACGAGTTTACGGTAGGATAATCCGAGACGGAAAATAAACTTTTTTCGCGACGTCACTTCCACGCCATGTACACAGAATTTAATTAAGCCTCGTACACACGACCGCCAAAACTCCGCGGATTATGTAAACAAAAGGGGGTAGAATGAGCACAGCAGCGTAATCTCCAGTCTTTAGTGCTCTTTACCGTCTACTTGCAAGCGTAATATGGGAAGATCGTGGAACGCAAATGAGAAGCGAGTTATTAAACGTTACAGAGTTTTGGTAAAAACGTGATATTCCAGCATGACTTGGGAAAAACGGAGCAAATAGGAATATAGTCGTTGATTCCTTATGGTGTGATGTAGAGATGAAAGGGTTTATAGTTGATAGGTAGGTATGTATAGTTGACGATATTGTTAATATGGCGGGTCGAACTTGAAGAAAAATAGTACAGGTCCGAGGCGAATGGCAGAATGTGAGACAGGACTTTATTTTTCGTTGACTTTTTTTCCCAGCAGTGGGATCAAAAGGGCTGTGAATGAAAATGATAATGAGGATATTTATGACAAACTGTGTCTATATTTCAATAAGTTAGTCTCTTGTGGTATAGTTGAGTGGTCCTATTGGCCGGATCATGGGAAACAATACCTCACTAAATGGTAATAGGTATTGTAAATTCAAAATAATTTTCCATCTGTCAGTTTGCTATCTTTACATGACACATGAATGTTAGTCGTAAGACAACAATCGGAAAGCCAAGATCTGTCGGATGCCTTCAGGCGACCAAAAAAATCTTGACACCGGGACTGCCCCTTTGTCCATACGACAAGCAAGCATGATTAAACCACTGTTTTTGACTTATTTTTAAGGTAAATTATGTAAAAGTGCCTACCTTTTGTCCTAAATATTGTTAAATAGTGGATCTGTGATAATTCCCGTATCTCCGCTATATTAAAAATATTCCAATAAATGAATAGACAAAAAAAACCATTCAAACCTGCTCACAAAATTTCACGAGAATCGGTTGAGAAATGCGAGTTGTAGAGGTATCGGTTGAGAATGTCGAGTGGAGAACAGTCGGACATCCGCCGGACAAACGAAAGCGTTCTTGCCCAAGCTGAAACAGAGACGCTTTGCTCGTGCACACAATATAATATTCTATTAAGAGAACCAAGAATTACAATCCGCTTGAGAAACGTAATCCATATTGCAGCTCTAGCAACTACTAAAGCTTTCATATCAGTTTCAGTGTTTAATCTACAAAGGAACAATAGCAATATGAAACTCGCATAAACGTACAAAATGACGTTCCCAATGCCCTGGAGGTACTTTGAAAGCATCTCAAGTTAATATCTCCTGAATTCTCAGAAAATTAATCTCGGAGCCCTTACTCCGAGGTAATCGCAGCAAGTCTGTTTAAACATTATCTTACAGTTTGAAACTTCACTGTTCCCTCAGGGTCCGTGTTTAATTTGTTTCATCTCCGGCTTACCTGTAGAGTTCACTGCAACTGTATAAGCTTTGAACACGATATATCTGTACAACTGCATCTTTACAACAAAGACCTAAGTTACAAGGCGCCAAGCTTATATGTAACTTAAGTTCTTAAAACTACCAGTGGATAGGTAGTGGATAGGTTATAACCCTATAAAATAAATATGTTATAGTGTTTAATATTTGAGCCGTTTTGTGTTCTAGGCCCGTTAGGACCGGAAGCTCATTCTATTTTTTACCGACTTCCCAAAAAAGGAGGAGGTACTCAAGTCGACTGTATTTTTTATTTTATTTTTTTATTTCTGTTACCTCATAACTTCGTGAGCCGATTTCGAATTTTTTTTTAGTTTGAATGTTGTTGCTCTCTAATTGGCATTTAAATTTGATCAAGATCTGATTAGTAGTTCTTGAAATATCGTCAATAATGTCTATTTTGTGGACTACTTTGTGTTACTAGTGTGAATGCGTTTGTTTGTTTGTTTGTTTTTGTTCTCGTTTAACCGACTTCAAAAGTTACCTCATAACTTCTTTCGATGTGAATCAATTTTGATGATTATTTTTTTATTTAAAAGCTGGTGCTTTTCATGTGGTCCCATTTAAATTTGATCAAGATCTGATTTCTAGTTTTTGAGTTATAGTCAATAATGCGTGTTTAATACATTAAATCTGATCAAGGTTCCGAAGATAAAGCGGTGAAGTCGGTTTTTTTAAGCTTTGCTTGCGTTTAATTATCAAAAGTCAATTAGAGCACCTGGCTCTCAAAAATATATGGAAAATATATTAATTATTCACAAAAATAGCAAATAACAAAATGTTTTTATTATTCGTAAAACATGTTTAGGTGTAGTGATTTAAAGCAGACGTGCCGTTTCTATAGATATAATCTTACTAACTTACAGCAAGTAAGTACATTTTTCCTAGCTAAACAAAAGCATTCAATTTCACAGCCCCACACTAAGTTCAAAGACTTGTATCTTGGGTGCCTGAAACATTTACATCACACACACATTACACCCAGAACTAGAAACACATATCCCCTTGAGAAGGAATATATGCTCCTGCCGGGAATCGAACCATGTCCACTGCGCCAACTGGATCGTCATGGCTGGATAAATGTTCCTTTCTCCCAGGTCTTGGAGACCTTTCATAAATCTATCAGAACGCCTTATTGAGGCGACGCGTGATCAAAATGCTTGTACGTATTTAACGTATTAGAATTGCAATTGAGAGAGGCAATGCCGCCAGCACACAGCGGCAGTAGGGTTGAGCACAGTTACTTATAAGCTCGGTGCATTGTAGGAAACTTAAGTTCTTGCTGTATAGATGCATAGTTTTAGGAAATATAGGCAACTACTATTTACTTCTTTTGATAATTATTTGTAGTCTGTTATCTTTATTTGATTAATTGCGGTAGAATTGCGTGATCGATATAAAATAACGATTTGGATCATTTCTCGTGATAACTTTTTACCCGAATACATTGAAGCAAGAAAGAAGTTATGGTTATTTTCCCTAATATCAGATAACGCAACAGACCGATGGTACCTTTAAATGTGTCTAATTTGGTTGCCAAACTAAGTTCAAGCTAAGTTTTTTTCATATTGCGTCCGTGGTTATAAATAGATTATCTATTAAAAATAATAATACCATTAAAGAAAGTCTTTAATAAAAAGGTTCAAAGTACTATTAAAAATATACAACTGTGGTTATAATAACGAAGAAGTATTATTTTTGTTTTAGAATATCTAGGATGCGGTTTATTACTTGTGGTCTAGTTTAAGTGTTTTACTCTTGTCATTCGTATTTAGAACTCTTCCGCAAAAATAATACAAATTGTCTTGCTATATCACAGATTTTAAGTAGCTAATTTCTTCTAAATATTTTTTTATTATATATTTAATTCAATACCCTGCTGCATATAAGATTCTTACCTATCTTATCTTATATATCGCTTGCGTTGATCAAGTTAAAATTTAAAAAAACCTATATGTATCTTATAGGTATAAGCTATGCACATTTCAAATCCGTTTAGCCGTTGCATAAGAAAAAACATATCAATTTTTATTGTATTTATAGTTCACTATTTAAGCGATAATGGCTTACACATTAAAGATAGATATTTGCTGTCGCTGTGGCTTTTTTGTAGGACTATTTAAGATAAACATTTCCATATTACATTATATACGTGTAACTCTAACGGTTTTAGCAGCGCACGCCAGAATAGCTCGCAGATGGCAGAATTTTTCCTACTTACTTGACACTTATTGTTATATTTTGAACAATTTACACAATATCTTTATAAATTAAAGCCTATGTGTTATTCTGGTGCATAAGCAATAAAATTGTAAAGTTTCATTAAAATCCATATAGTAGTTTTTGCGTGAAAGAGTAACAAACATCCGTACATACAAACTTCCACGTGTATAATATTATTAAGGATCTAGATTATTGTTCCTTTTGACCGACCTGGTTCCGGTAGGGTGTATTATCGATGATTGAATGAATTCCATAGCATTAAATTTGTCTTTGTAGTTTTGACGCTAATAATCTCTACAGTGTGCACGTTTTTCGTGACCTTACCTTATCTTAAAGTTGGCACAAAAAAGGAAAAAACAAGTATAAAAAAGTATAAAGAAAAAGTGATCCGGCAGCTATTCTCAAAATTCAGTCACAATCTAGATCAAGCGACAAGCGTGTTTACCGCCCTTGACCACATCACATACCAACAGGTGAGATATTGGTCAAATGTAGGCCTACCATAGATATGAAGAAGATTAAGATCTAAGCTCGTTAGGAGATGTTGATGTCGCATTGACGACCCAGTTGGCGCGGTTGACAAATCTTTGCCCTCTGCGCCGTGGCACAAAACAAATAGGTACAGAAGTCAATGTATGTATGTACTTCACTTTTCATACATACGCTCGGCGGTCGCGCTAGGGTTGTCAACTTTGGCTAATGCACAAAAAAACGTATGATACTTTCCCACACGACCACGAAAGATAATATTGTTTTATTTGTGGTGCATATTCATAAAAAAATATATACTTTAGTGTACTTTTGAATTAAAAAATTTTACCTTTTATTTGGACATAGAAGTTGTGGTCGTGCTGTGAAGTAGTTTCTGGCTCGACCACGCCGATTTAATGAGATGTTTTTTATGATATAAAAATATCTATACAAATCAATTGTACTCAAAATGTACATATATACAGTGATATAGGAATCTTTGAGCAGTTTTTAATAGTAATCTTATTTTTATTGTAATGCCTGATAGTTTTGATTCCTCTTTTGCTCTTACTATTTTATCAGGCGTAGAATACTCACCCTTAAAGCGCTTCTATCAGATATGCACGATAAAAAAAAAACCTACTAGAAATCGTGTCCGTGAGCGGTGTCTATGTGTGTGTCTTGAAGCACACTTTGTATGTAGATTAAGTTCTGTACCTATTTGTTTTGTGGCCGTGGATCCTGGGTTCGATTCCTTTCTACCTTCTCTTGGGAAGAAAAATTGTGCTCCTGCCGGGAATGGGGGTGTGAATGCGGGTCTGGTTCTGGGTGTAATTATGTGTGTGATATGTGAATGTTTCCAGCACCCACGATACAAGTCTTTGAACTTAGAGTGAAGCAACGACTGTGGATGCGTTTATATTATATTTATATATGTTTACGTACCTACTCAAACTTTTCTTTTGCTTGATACGTTTTGTTTTATCATGGCCTTTCAGATCCCGACACCATACCGTGACAAATATCCTGATTAGGTCACTATAATGATATTAAATGCACAAGCACGCCTGTAATTATCCCGGAAGGAACCGGAATGGGTTGGTATGGACGACCTTATGGGAAGATAACCTAATGTCGTTTACCGCAAGAATTAGGGCGAACATTATAATGCGGGGTAGCATTGCATAATGACATCACAATATAAATACCCTTGGCTTATACCTATACGAAGACACAATTAGGTTATTATCAAACATAGTTACTATACTTTTTTGTTACTCGCACACACACACACACTTAATTCATTTAATCTGATCGAGGGTTCCAAAGATAAAGCGGTGAAGTTGGTTTTTTTAAGCTTTGCTTGCGTTTAAATTATTTACTCTTACTTTAATATAGTACCACAGAAAGCTTGGATGGCTCAGTGATTTGAGCGGTAGAACATGAAACTCTACCGTTGCGGGTTCAAGCCCCGCTCCAAACAATATTTTTATCTTTAAAATGTTTTACATAATTAATCCTTTTGGTATGAAAAGGTCTGCAATTCCTGTGCTTTTGCAATAACGTTCGTAAAAATGTGCATTTTTACAGTATACTAACAACATATTTTGGCTTCGTTATGCAGTTGTATTCCGGTATATACCTTAGGGCTTTGATAAACAGAGCGCACGAGGCACGCGTACAGGGCGTGCGCCCGCCCGTATGTAAACAAATCAAATGTATCTGACATCAAAAAATAAATACCGGTAGATGCCGGTGTCGTGCTATAATCAATTTTGTCAAAAATACAGATGATGCTCCGCTGCACGGCACCCGAGGCGCGCGCCTAGAATGTTTTGTATATCATGTCCTTTAGGCTGAGGATAGTGGTTAATTGAAAACCAACACTGCACATGTAATGCATGTAAATGAACACCCAGTATAAGCTAAATTTACTCCGATAGTGCCATAAAAAGTAGTATTAAGTTAAATGTGATATTAGCTTAATTCGGTATATTTTTTTTAATACATTTCTTTCTTTTAATATCCTTGACAGATATTGAAACTAAGTACGGGCGCTGTGCATGTGAAAACGTTTAAATACCCATTGCGTTTTCTGAATTCACAGCTGTAAAAGCATAATATCAATCTCATTTTCTACTTCTGAAAGATAATATAATATAAATTATATGTAAAAGCAGAATTATTTGCCTAAATTTTGAAACAATGCTTCCAGTCGACACGCCATTTGTGTCTGAAAAAATCATGAATAAAAGCTTAAGAATTGAAAAATCTATAAAATAAAATCCCCGGAAATGAAAAGGGTGTTTCAGTAAATTTTAAAACATCCGAAAATCTCTGACCTAATTTCGGGAAGCGGTGGCCGCGTCCCCCATCCCTACATACAATTTAAACCCATCCAGGGATGGTGGTTTTAAACTCCTTCAAAGACAATGCTTTGATTGATTTACTAATAAACTTAATGTAACTTATGCAAAATCTGTCTGGATTGCAAACTGCGCCAAACTTTGCATCTCTATTATCATAATTAGGAGCATAAAAAGGGTTTTTTATTTTAAATATACGTATTTCTAATTAATTAATACATCCAAATTGAGATCAAAATACTAGTGCAGTAGTAGTAAATTATTTCACAATCTGTCGGTAAGCTAAAACTAGAACAAGCATAAACTTAAAACGCTTTCACACAGCCCACGCTAAGTTCAATGATCTGTATTGTGGGTGCCGGAAACATTCACATCACACACAATCACAACCAGAACCAGAAACACTAATTTTCCTTGGGGAGAAAACTTCTGCTTCCGGTAATCGTAACCCAATAGCCCTGCTCAGAAGGCGAACGCTCACCCAACCAAGCAGTACACTAATAAAAATTATACTTGTTCATGCGTGGAGTGTCGCAAGTGAGATATATTAATCGCTAGTAAGTAGATAAATCTAAATCTTAAATCTCTTTTTAAGCAAAGCTTTTGAATATAAATGATGGCGCTGGAGAAAGATTTCTCGTAAATCTTTTCATCCGACTTTGACTTCTTTAAGTCAGGGTTTAACGATTGTCTAAGCTTTAAGATGTGGTTGGATTTGAACATCTATTGTAGATTAAAATTACAAGCATTTGCTTCTAAACTTGTTGGAAAATTTGTTGTAGGTATATTTTGCTTAGATTATGTGGAATTAGCCTATATAAAGAAAAGGTCTCAAAACTTCATGAATTTAAACATGTATTGTTACTGTGAAAGACTAATTTTATTATTATTCATATATAAATATATTAATGGGGCTAGGACAACGGAAGGACATCTACCTGAGCTTGGAACGACTGGAACATAAATAGGCCACTGATTTTATGTCCTACTAGCCGTGCCCCGCGGCTTCGCCCGCTATTATCATGTTAAAAAGTAGCCTATGTGTTAATTCTAGGTATAATCTATCTACATTCCAAATTTCATCCAAATCCGTTCAGCCGTTAAAGCGTGAAGAGGGAACAAACATACTTACACACTTACTCACAAACTTTCGGAAAAAAAAAAAAAAAATGTTTTCTTGTGTCAGGCTAGAACCTGATGAGCATAGGACATAAAATCAGTGGCCTAATTCTTATATTCATATTCATCAAACACGCATAGTAAAATTATCAATTTTTAATTTTTCTGCGCAATTTTCTTACATTTTCTTTCCGGAAGAACCTTCTAAAAGTTATAAGAAAACTTTAAAAAAAATATGACGTCATCCGATACGATCGTCATTGAAAACTGCATTTGGCTCTTGTAGTGCATTATGACCTCCTAATCATGGCAGTGCGAACAAAATAAACGGATAATTGAACTACCCATTGATTTAGTTGGGTTAGTTCGTTCACCTTCTAAGCAGGGTTATCGGGTTCGATTCTCGGCGGAACACAAGTTTTCTCCCCAAGGGAAATTTGTGTTTCTGGTTCTGGTTGAGATTGTGTGTGTGATGCGTATGTTTTCGGCACCCAAGACACAAGTTATCGAACTTAGTGTGGCGCGGTGAGTGTGAAAGCGTTCATGATTATTATTATTTTATTTTTAATGAGTAATACAGTCGCCAAAAACATCAAACGAAAGTCGTCTTCTTCCCGCACTAGCATTTATTATTAGACCAAAAGAATATTTGAAATTAACTATATTTATTTCATCAATGTTCATGATAGTAAACGACCATCACCGATCGTTCCAAATATAACCACAGAGATATAACAATAGAAGGTTCATTCCACCCACTCTCATGGTAATGAGGTAATAACGTGCCTCGTTATAGGCTATGGCGTGCAGACCGCGATCGATGTGTGCGTCACGTCACGGGATGTCACAGGTGCGGGCTTGCGACAATCCTGTATTAAATTTAATCTCTATGGTTGCTAGTGGTTATATATGTAGGCAATCGATCGTAAGGTTTATTGTAGAAATTTTGTGAAAATCCAATAAGATGATTTAACTTATTTTTAACGCAAGCAAAGTTTTATAGCTTCAGATGTAGGATACTGCATAAAAAATTAAAATGTGGGTGGGCAGGTCATATGATGAGGAGCAATAAAGATAAATAAGCTAAGGATGTAACTGATTTGTGTTCAAGACAAAATAAAAGAAAGGAACGGATGCCGCGCCTTAAATGAGAAGACGATATTCGAAAAATAGGTGGTGCTATTTCGAGAAGGATGACCCACAATCGGAAATTGTGGTAAGCTCTGTGAAAGGCTTAAAAGAAGCATATGTGTTAATCCTAGGTATACGCTATGTACATAGATTTAAAATTTTATCAAAATCCGTTTCGCCGTATGAGCTTGAAGAAGAAATAAACATCACGTTATAAAATATTAAAGTAATAGTAATTTTATTTCAGATATTAAATCCATATAAAATTACAAAAATCAAATGAGACACTATGAAATGACTTGCGGATTATACAGTTTACAAATATCAAACATACATTAATAAGATAAATACAAAAAAATGGGAAAACAATAATAGTTCAAAATTGTCATGAATAAAATTATATAAGAAGTTAAATTATAAGCGGAATATATCATAATAGAAGGCTTAGTCACAAGTCACAGTCAAAGTCATGTAAAAGAGTCAAGGTCCAGTCAATGCATGCCTTTATAAAGTGGTAAAAAAACTTTACTAGAACTTCTATCGAATTTTTGGAGCGAAAGCGAACATGTTTACGCGCTACGTAGTTCATTCAAACAGGGCCTACGCCGATCTACGCTAGTATACTGAAAGTGTAGCACGGACCTTCTACAAAAACATAGCTCGTAGATGCGCTACAGGGGTCGTAGATGCTCTACGCCGGTTTTGAGTATTTTCTCGAATTTTTATATACATCTTAATTAAAGTGACCTAGAAGCCGTGCTTATTAAAATAATTTTAAATAGAGCATATATAGTATTTTTCCATCAATCCATTTTATACTATTGCTAGGCACTCATTCATATGCGTACATTTCATTGCATGCCAAACGGCAGATCAATAAGTCGTGCGTGCGGATGCTACAGGTGTGCCTGATATTGCGTCAGCTTTATTCTATAATACTTGTCAGTATCGGGCAACGAACTGAACTATCAGGTTTTTTTTTTATTTTGATTTTTACCATAATATCTAATAGGAGTGTTAACTTATTTAACAAAGGGCTTAAATAGGTCTTTGTAATGGCTGTGCTGATTATAATGATACTTGGAGTATTAACAGTCAGAATCTTGCTAGTTTTTATCCGGATACGCGTCGCAAAGGAGGATAATGTGTTTATCAGATTATGTATGTTCGTTCCTTTGTGAAATTCTAGAGACCAAACGTAAGGGCCGATTTCGATTATTACGTCAATCGATTTGTCCTAGTTTTGCGAGTGTCACTAAAGATTTGTCAGTGATTAAAATGTAATATGGCGACAACTAGATATGAATTATATAGTTATGTAAAAAAATCACCTTTAAGTGTCTCTAATTGTTTTTCAATCCTACTAACATTATAAACGCGGGAGTTTGTAAGAATGTATAGATGTTTGTTTGTTACTTCTTCATGAAAAGACTACTGAATGGATTTTGATGAAACTTAACAATAATATAGCTTAATTTATAAAGATATAGTGTGAATTATCCAAAATATAACGATAAGTATCAAGTAAATAGGAAAATAATCTGTCATCTGCGAGCTATTCTGGCGTGAGCCGTAAAAACCATTGGAGTTACACGTATATAATGTATGATGGAATTATTCATCTTTAATAGTCCTACAAAAACAGTATATATCTTTCTTTTATGTGTAAGTTATATCGCCAAAATAGTGAACCATAAATACAATAATTTCATGATTTTTAATTTGTTGGATTTGTCTCCGTCCCGAATAGCAGAATAATATATAAACATTTAAAAAAAAACGAAAAAATAAAATACTTTGTATCATCATTATCACCAATTTCCATCACCACGCGGGTGAAACCGCGGGGCGCAGCTAGTACTTATAATAAAGCTGTGATAAAGTTCTTATGTAATCACAGATTTTATTCTAATTACTGACATTCTTTATCTAATTGTCTTTCTTTAATTAATGAGTCAAAGTCTACGGCGCGAGACTCACCTTCTTAGATAAAATATTCAACTCTGAAATAGGTACGAAAATTGACGCCCCTGAAAACGCCTAACGCGCTATACAATGAATAATTCAGCAGATAATTGAGCGTATTTGAGCTAAGCAGGGGAGTAATGAAGTAACCATCGAGGAAATATCTTTTGGAAATGAGATACTCAGTTATAATAAATCAAATTATAAAATATAATATATAAGTATATCAAGTCACGGTGTTTGTGGTCGCACTCCTCCGAAACGGTTTGACCATTTTTAATGATTTTATTATTGGAGATTTGTTTTTTTTTATGCATAATAATAACTTTTCATCAGGTGAGACTGTAGTCAAATGATCATGAAATTTTTTATGAACTATTACAAAATAACAATATATTTTTTATGTGGTATAGCTAAGCATTTGATCACTATCTCACCTGATGGAAAGTGATGATGCGGCCGAAGATGTGACATGCTTGCCTAGAAGATACCTATTCGCTCGAGATTGGAAGACTCCCAGAGTATACCGTTCGGGAAATAAAAGACGCAGGCAATGAGTTCCACTCCCTCGCTGTACGGATGATGAACGTAGAAGCGAAACGCTTTGAGCGAACTGGAGGTATGTCGACCATAAATGGATGGCGTTTGATAGTCTTGTTGTTAGATGGTACAAAGGGAATAGAGGTATGAATTGGTCGTAAAGTATTTTCACCCTCCTACCTCCACTTGGCATTTTTTATCACGATTTTAGTATTTTGAACTTAGTGTGGGACTGTGAGTGTGTAAGCATTTGGTTTTTTTTAAATGAAATGATACATATTACGTTAAAAGTTGTATTCTAAAGAGGCTTGATCTCCAAAATCCCCTTACTGATTACTCCCCTGACACAAGACTCCTTCGCCGCCTGAATTTTGCAGAATTACTAACATGCCTGAGAGTTTGACACTTCATTTGAATATTTAAATTAAACGCGAACGTATGATGCGGAACTTTCGGAATTATGGAAGTTGGAGTTCTTGTTACATACTGAATTATAACTTTTGCTACTTTTTCATGAAGGTATTAAAAAAATGTGCCACTGATATTATTTTGAAAGGTAAAACTATCGTGAGTATTATACTTAATGTTTCACAGTTATATACGGCTTAAAACACGTAGAAATTTCGACTTACTTTGTTGTCGACTGTTTTCTGACAAATTAGTTGTCCTTTATTTTGTAGTTAGACATTTTTATTTGTTATTATAAGCCGTGTATAACATTGGTAAGCTATAAAGTTAAACTTCAGTGGTAATTTTCATATTAAAGTTGTTTTTAAATAATCTAAAACCAGATGGGAGCTGAGTCACCCACGTTCGTAGGAGGATACCCCTTAAGTGTGACTCCCTACACGTGGTCCCCGGGTGGTGCTAATCAGGTGACATTTGAGAGGTGGTAGAGCATTTTGTGAGATGCTCGCCTGGCTTGCTACCAAAGTAGCTTACCACCATCAAGTTGGAAGTCTGCCGCCAAGCCAAATACGGTGTTCCGGCAGTTAACCTTGAGAGCCTGCGTATTTCAGGTCTAGTGTGTTTACCAGCTTCGATCACATCGTCACTTACCATCAGGTGAGATAGTGGTCAAACACTAGCCTGTCACAAATAAAAAAAAAAAAAAAGATCAAATTATAGATACAGATGATAGTTCCGACAGGCAGCCTCTGCGAAAAACAAATATAAACTAAAAACACATTCGAACACCATTCAAATAGAAAAAAAAAAAATATCCATTTAGGAGCTACGATGCCACGACTTATGGCGTGAGAGTCCGATCTTAGATTTGACATTGTATTTATTATTAGTATATTTTTATGTATACATACAGGTAGGTATACATAGATATGTGAAATAAATGTGAGTATTAACATTCGTTTTTATCTCAATAAACAAATTTGATTTACTATATATGTTTGTATCAATAACATGTATTTCGTTTGTTTTGAGTTTCCTGAGACTAATTATTTGTTAAAGAAATATAAGTTATCTATCTCAAATGGCATTGCAAATGAATTCTTGTCAGAAAGTTTCGGGTTAAGTTAAACAGCTCCCTACCACGGCTCATGCCGTCATTATAAGTTGAGGAACTTTATTAGCAGAAATTGCAGAGCTCTGATGCTGCAAATTTGTTTCTGGCGTCTGCGAAATTTTGAAAGAGTGGCTCTTTGGAAAGTTGTTCGGATGAGTCTTCGATTTTGAAAGGATCTAAAGCTAATTATCTTAATTAACCAAGAACTTAGTATAATTTTTTTCTTATTTAATAACGTTAACCATCGTCGACTACCAGGTGAGATACTGGTCTCTCGCTAGTCTATCAAATATTGAAAAAAGGGAGCTTCATTTGATGATCAGTATTGGCCATACACAGGTAAAGTTAAATTGGGTAGCAAGGTGTAATACTGCCGTTTCTCTAAATAAAATATGCTCCAGATCAGTTAAAAAATTCAAAAGCAGACAAAAAAATTAACAAGATAAGCCTAAATATCTAAAATATAATTCAGTTTTACTTTAATTTATTGAATTTATCAATTTAAGTCAACAGCTTCTGATAATGCCTGGCAATAGAGGTGAAACACGTGCCAAACAGGGTTCGGCGAGAGCAGTGGTATTCCTACGATACAAATACTAACGTTCGCATCCTTATATCACTAACTTTTACAGCGTGCTGCATATTGCTTGAAGCCCAACAACCTAATCGGGATTTATAGTTTTAATAGTTAATCCTGATTGGATATAATGAATTAAACTTTGTTATTACTAAAGCGATTTAACGTCTCGATTGGAGCAGTTTTTGCAACTTCATTCAAATTTACAATCCTATTAGTAAGTTGCTGTAAATGCTAAAAACTATTGTAATAGTTATCGTATTCTCTTACATAAACATCTCTGGGAAATTTTGCCGCCAAAGCGTGGTGTTTGCCTGTATGTCACACGTTTTATTCTTCCGACTTCACGAAAAAGGAGGAGGTACTTAAGTCAACTACATTTTTTTTAATGTGTTTTACCTCATAACTTCGTTCTACGTGAACCGATTTTGAAAATGTTTTTTTTATTTGAAAGATGTTGCTTTGCAATTGGTCCAATTTAAATTTGATCAAGATCTGATCAGTAGTTCTTGAAATATCGTCAATAATGCGTGTTTAGTACATCTAATCTGATCAAAGTTCCGAAGATAAAGCGGCGAAGTCGGATTTTTTTAAGCTTTGCTTGCGTTTAATTATTGACCGTGTATTCCAATGTAAAAGCTATTTTAGAACGCTTGCGTTGTAGACCAAGCATATTATTGTAATGCGAAGACATTTAGTTGCGGCGCAGCTGTCATAAAAAATATTCCAACGACGTGACGTCACTAACATTGACGTAGTTCATAAATTATACCTACAGAAGGTAACTTAGGGTGCAATTTAGTATCTAGAAAATATTCTCTTTGAGAACAATATCTTTTACATACGGAGTATATTTTTGACGCATTTTGTTAAGTTATGGAAATTCCATCTTCTTAAATTTTATCAGGCTTTCAAAGTAGCATATTAAGCACGTTTATGGTCGCCTAGTACTTTAGTAACACTAAAAACTTTTTGAATATTGGTTATTTATATTAAAACCGCGATCAAAATATGGGGGGTTGAGGGTGAAAAATACTTATTTAAAAAGTAGTTATAGTGACATAACTACAATAGTTAGACATATGGTCTTGCAAAGTTTTTTGTAAATATTGATATGTGCTATATTATTGTAAAATTTTTTTTTGATCTGTCATCAATACTTTCCGCAGAGCATGCGATGAAAGACGTTTTATGACTTATTTTTACACCTTGGGTAGGTTTTAGTAGGGATTTCTAAGGATCTCTATTTGTTTCTAGTAAAAAATATAGCCTACTAGCCATGCCCCGCGGCTTCGCCCGCTATTATCAAGTTAAAAAGTAGCCTATGTGTTAATCCTAGGTATAAGCTATGTACATTCCAAATTTCATCCAAATCCGTTTAGCGGTAAAAGCGTGAAGAGGGAACAAACATACTTACACACTTACACACAAACTTTCGGATTTATAATATTAGTAGGATGTTACTCAGTGATAATGTAGCTTTCTAACGGCAAAAGAATTTTTGAAATCGGTCCCGTAGTTTTTAAGTTGTTCGTTACATACAAAAATACAAATCTTTCCTCTTTATAATATTAGTGTAGACTATAAGGAGCGAAGTATACCTTACTATGCACGAGCGATAGTTTTTAATGTAACATTATTAAAGTTTAATATGAGGAGAGCATTTTTATAGCCAGATGGTGATATGGCGTCTAGTCGTCGCCATATTAAAATTTGATAACTTTTATGTGTTTAGTGACACACGGAAGATTAAGACAAATCGATTGATGTAAGAATCATCACAATCAGCCTACGCGTTTGGTCTCTAGAAAGCCGCAATTAATCAAACATTCATAGGCTGATAAACACATTACCCTTCTTTGTACCACACAGTCAGGTAAAACACAATTTAAAATACATATTTTAAGTTATTTGCGCTAAGCTGCTATCAATTGTTTTTTTACCCAATAGGCAAGCATTTGACCACATTCTCACCTGATGGAAAGCAATGATTTACCCAAAGATGTAGCATGCTTGACTAGAAGATATCCATTTACTCTTGATTTTAAGACTCCCAGTTTATACCGTTCTGGGAACAAAGACAAAAGCAATTATAATAATAATTATAGATTTATTCAGGTATAACAAATAAGGTGAAACTTTGTATCGAGAAACTTTCAATGAGCTTTAAAGTTTCAGTTTGTCTACAGTCTATTTATTTCCAACTTACGGCTCAAACTTTTTCAATAATTGAATATTTTCGTGAACGGCTCTTCAAACAGAAGGCTTCTTGGTGATAATGAGTATATGACTTATTTTATCATTAAAAATAGTCAAATAACACAAAATAAACATCACGTTCACATCATGACACTTAGTTTAAAGACTTGTATCATGGCTGCTGAAAACGTTTACATATCACACACACAATCCCACCCAGAACCAGAAGCTCAAATGTCCCTAGGGAAGGAAAATTCTGATCCTGCCGGGAATCGAATCCAGGACTTGCCCACTGCGCCAACTGGGTCGTCTCAAATGCAATGGAAGTTACTCAAACATTTTTATTTTAAAGTTTTTTGTATATATTTCTCATGTTTGTTCATGGCGAAGACAGAATGAATTTAGTCAATCCGTTAATTCTTAGCACGTTTACTGACGTGACAAAATTTAAAGCTGCGAATGCAGTATGTGTCTGTGACTGTGACAGACTCAAACATATGTTTTTATTATTCTACACACATTCTAAAGATAGGCATAGACATATTTATTGGTAATATGCATTACAGGTCATTCGAATAAAACAAAATAAACAATAGCCGGTTCATAATATAACACATAATACCTTACGGGCCAATTGCCTATATTTCCTTAAACTAAACTAAAATTATATACAGCAAAGAACCAAGTTACCTACACATCGAGCCTATAGGTAACTCAAGTGCTCAAGCCCACTACCAGTGGGTAGCGTTCCCATCATGCTGGTGGCATTGCCTCTCTGAATTGAAATGCTAATACGGTGAGGCAAATAAGTGCCAGCATTTTGATCACGCGTCGCTTCAACTAGGCGCTCTCATAGATTTTTGAAAATAGAATGAGCTCCCGGTCCCCATCGACCCAGTGTCTCAATACCAAACGGCTCAAATATGTAACCACTGCCGAGGTTTCCATATTTCTGCCGTTTTTTTTTTTTTTTTTAATATTAAAATATTAGTATTAATATTGACGATATTTTTTTTATTTCAAATATATTTTTTTATACATAATGACATTCATTATGTATCTTGAAGAGATCGATCGATGTTATCGATACTTTTTACACACTTTATTTTGTTACTGTTATATAGATAGATAGATAAACTTTTTATTGTACAACAATTTAAAAAGAATATAACAGCAAAAAATAAAATTAAAAATAACTTAGGCTAGTACAATGGGCGTCTTATCGCTTCTTCCAGACAACCTTTGGATGGAGAGGAGATAGCAAAATAATTTTGGGACTGTATTTATATATTCTGTTATATAGTTTTTATGTAAGGTGTGACAATAAATAATAATTAATCCATCTACTCTACACAAATCTGTATATACAATAGTACTGTAGTTAGAAACGTATTTCAAAGCACTTTTATTCTACAGTTAACATAAATGATGTTCATTACTCGCTAATGGCTACCACCGTAGCTGTTACGCCTTAAGTACAGGCTATAAATCTTCCCCTTAAGACCTTTTTGTGGGAAAAAGGTAAAGAAGTGTGTGTATCGAGTCTGACAACAGCACTCTGTTTTAAAATAATGCACACATGCAGTGAAATGAGTAAGGGTTTTGCCAAAAAAATGCCGTGATCGATTTTGTATTATTTTCTAAAACTTGTAAACTTTTAAAAAGTAAGAATGGCGGAATGTTAACTGTCTGTGGACCTGCCTGAATGGAATCTTATACTAAGTTATAAAACGTGATTTTTTTTTTCATTCCAACCTTCAATATGTGATCATGCATGACTTGACTATGATTAGAACATGGCTCTTTTACCATACTAGGTGACTAGAATTTTTGACTTACCTAACTTGAAAAATATTAACTACCTGACAATGGCTAAATGGGCGTATAATGCGGAACCAAAATTAATTAAATAAAAATATGTACATGATGTTCTGTTTTATAATAATAATAATAAACGCTTTCACACTCACAGCCCAACACTAAGTTCGATGATTTGTGTCGCGGGTGCCGGAAACGTTCACATCACACACACCAGAACCTGAAACACAAATTTTCCATGGGGAGAAAACTTGTGTTCCCGCCGGGAATCGACCTTAGAAGGCGAACGCCACCCAACTACGCTTACAAGCAGTTCAGGCCTAATGTAAGCCTTAAATAAAAAAAGCACTTGTGCTTCCCTAAGCACTCATAGGAAACTACTCTGAAAATTCCACGTCTTTATCTTTCTGCTTCGGGCTGTGCGTAGCTGTATGTGCATTGTAAATGTGTCTATCTGCTTACGAAAATTGTATTTTATTAGGTTTAATTTAAAACTGTACTACAGAAATAAGTATGGGTCATATTATCTCTTACTAATTAATAATTTCTTTGTTCACAGAATGCCGTGGCAAGGGGTAACGTGTACGGGGTGAGGTGAGCGAGGCGAGCGCGATGAGCGCTCCCGACCCAGCAGTGCTTCAAGCGCTGAAGGGCCACACACATCAAAGCGATAAGTGGCCCGGCCCGCGCGCTGTTAAGATATACGTCGCTTCTGTTTACAATGGTACGTTTTTGAACGGCTAAGCGAAGCAAGCACGATTACAGTCCTGGCCAGAGCATTTTCAAAATGAACAATTGCAATATGTCACAGCCATAGTGCCTCAATCTAGAGTGATTGTACTGTAGCATTCTGACTAATGGTCTTGTTTCACTTAGAAACTATATATCCCATGATATATCACATAAACATGATTGAAGTTCGCGAAAGTTTAAAAAATTCTATATATCCTCAAGTTAAAGATAACATAATATTAGTTTTCAAAAAGTGTTAAATAAGTATAGATAGAACTACAATAATATAGCATGCTTATGCCACTGTATAAAGTCGAATTCGAGTGTAATGCTAGAGTTATACCGCTTGCAATACATTTTTATATTTAGCAGCTATTTTAGGTTATATTTCGTTTACTTCTTAGAACTCTGAGCTAATCAAAAAATAACCTGAAACTATTGTAACTAGTCTTTAAACTGATTTCGCGCCTACATTTTGCATCATAAAGAAAACATTTTGAGGTTAATTGCAATTTTTTTTCTATGAATGAATTGCTTGAGGTCCAATATAGATTTTTTAACTAGTTTCGTACTCTACTTGCAGAGCTCTTTTCAACGATATCCCACATGGGTTGATAAATAAATAGGAAATATTTTGCTCCCCGCTTACGTGTATTATTAATGAAAATATTGCAGGTGTAATATTTTCATTTATATCATTTTGGGCCTTTCTAGCTTTACATATTCTCTGAGAATTTCAGTTATTCGCTTGTATGGTTTAGACGCTAGATGCCTCTGACAGTCGGATGGACAGACGGAAAAAGTGCTAAACCACCAAAGTCAACTAAAAGATCTCGCTTCACTCGATCAAATATAATATAAGGCAAACGTCACAAAACAACGAAATAATTTACAAAACTTCTAGTTACAGTTGCAAGATATACTGCTGGCAATAGGAAAAAAGAAAATGTTTTTACTTTTTTAATCAAAGCTTGGCATCGGCGTCTCGTGTCATTCAGTCTGTGTGACGAACTTTATTATTTGCAGACTTTCGCGAAGAGAGGCGTCAGATACTTGAAATGGTTGGACCAGAGCTGCAGTCCACTTACGACGATCGATATATTGAGGTAATATATTTTTGTACACTCTTGATGTTTCACTATAGGTGCATTGACCGGGATAGTTTGCTTATAAATTTTAAAACTTACATCTCAAATTCCACAATTGTCATCTCTGGAAGTTTTAGTCAATTCTATGGCGCGTTATCAACCTCATAAATGTATATTACTATTTAATTAACACGAACTAACTCTCCGTCAATTAATGTTTCACAACTTCAACAAGCTTTGATAGTAATTACAACTTTTTCGCCTAGACTTGTCAATTGAACTAAAAGCAGTTATTTATTTTCTGTTCAAAGAAGTTCATTTTCAAACATAAGTTACTAATATGAGAACATTAATAAAGAGTGGAAATGACAATTCGTCGCTCATATTTATTTTTGTTTTGTGCTTAGTTAGCCTAATGTTAATGCATTAAGAAGTTAATTATAATATTTTACTATATGTAGAAAAAAACAAAAAATACGCATAAAAATATTATAAATGTTGTACTCATATTTCTGACTGTATAAAGATAGCTTTAAGAATATACTATTTGATGAAACGACACACAACATGTAGTGCAAGTTTTAGTTCAAATTCATTTTAGCTTGATTATTTTATTTCGGATGATTACTTTTAGCACCTCTATGAGATCTTATTAGCCGTAGCTGGTACGCGTCTTACTAAAATACTTCGTAGCTTCGTAATTTTAGATTTTGGTGTATTTTTGTTATACATTTTAAAGACAAAACATTTTTACAATATTTGTAAGCTAGCTAGTTTAGTCTTTACAACTTAACTTTATTGAGTACACCAACTCAGTATTCCGCCTAAATTCTTGATTCTTGAATTCTAGCAGTGTTCCAGAATGTGCGTAATTAAATAACTACAGGTATTAAAAATTCCGGACAACTTTGCGAACGTGACACGGTTGATGCGACAACCCTCGGCAACCGCAAATTGTTAATTTTATTATAGAAACTTTTTTACCTTTCAATAAAGGTATAAAAGTTTACCATGTAGAATTTTTTACGTACATAACGCATTGGTGTTCGTCACGTAAAATTAAAATTCTTCACTGATTATTTCTAAATTAAAAGAACTTTGGCATAAAATAAAAGAAATAAGTAAGGTTAAAGACCTTTCACATTATCCACGTACATGACAGAAGTGTGATCGTGAAAACGGTTTCCTAGAAAAACCTTTACGTTCGTACTTTTAAAAAGTTCTCAAAGATAGCTACCGTAATATTATTTTTATTGAAATTTGGTGTTCTATGACTGCAATAAGTACTATTCGTAGAGCTACTACTCTAAGCCAAAATGCCGTATCGTTAGTAAAATTTATTTTTAGTCACGTCCCCAAAGATTTGTCAAGGACACTTCCACGCTCATCTTTCGGCTGCTTATGTTCTTTAGCGCAGGTAAATGTATTATATTTTTATAGAACTGATTCCTTTCCAATAAAATCGCTTCTTTATATATAACGCGGGGTTTACTAGATAATTAGAAGTAGAGTAATTTTACATCTTAGAAAGGAAAAATATATCACGGAACTGGGTTTAAACCTTCTAAAAACTTCTTTAGTTCTGCCTATGATGGCTAACACTATAGTAACAAAAAAGTCAAGTAGAAGTAGTTATAGAAATAGAGTTTCCATGTATATTTCTTTTTATACTATTACTACTTTTTACGTTGGTTAGTGAAACTAATGTGAAAAGGTTACCATAAGGCGTAATAAATTTATTGCACAGAGATTCATTGGCTATCATAGTACACACGTACCTATTTATTTTCATACTTTTACAACTTTTTTGCGTTTGTTAGTGAAACTTATATGAAAAGGTTACCAAAAGGCGTGGTAAATTTATTGCACGGAGGTTCATCGGCTATCAGAGTACACACGTACCTATTTATTTTTATACTTTTACTACTTTTTTGCGTTTGTTAGTGAAACTTATGTGAAAAGGTTACCATAAGGCGTAATAAATTTATTTCAAAGAGGTTCATTGGCTATCATAGTACACACGTACCTATTTATTTTTATACTTTTACTACATTTTTGCGTTTGTTAGTGAAACTTATGTGAAAAGGTTACCAAAAGGCGTAATAAATTTATTGCACAGAGGTTCATCCGCTATCAGAGTACACACGTATGAATAATATGCAACCACTTTAATACCACAATGGCCGCAATCAATCCAAAGAGGATAATTGAAATTTGCATTCGTTATCAGAAGCTCACGAAATATTGGCGGCGCAGTTCTCTCTTCGTTTTATAATTGATGGTTAAATCAGTCTGATTTCCGAACAACTTTTAATTAAATTGCAATCTACTCGTAGAATTGCTGATTAGTTCAAGATCATAAAATAAGTTCTTCTGTGTCTAGTGGATTATTATCTATAAATAGTTGGAATTTATATTTGACTAGCAGCGCCCCGCGAGCCTTAGCCTTTTTTCCCTTCCAGGGTGAAGGAAGGGGTGTGCGGGGTTCGAACCCACTAAAAACCCCACCGTGAGCAGTCCCTCGCCGAGGTGGGGCAAGATAGGGTCGCGCTAGCAGTCACTATCTTGCGCCGCGAGCCTAAGCCCGTATTAATCCAAGGTGTCAGCTATCTCCATACCAAATTTATCAAAATTAGTCCAGCCGTTTGAGCGTGAAGACGTAACAAACATACAAACACACTTACAAACTTTTGCTTATTAGTGTGCTGTGATATGGGATATTTACTATATTCATTTGGTTAAATTTAATATTTTTAAATTCCTTAATTGAATTTATAGCAGTCTCCATTTATATTTACAAAATAACTTACAAAATATAAACGCTTTCACACTTACAGCCCCACACTAAGTTCGATGACTTATGTCGTGGCCGGAAACATTCACATCAAACACACAATCACACACAGAACCAGAAATACAAGTTTCCCCTGGGGAGAAAACTCGTGCTTCAACCGGGTATCGGACCCGCACTCAACTAATCCAGCGCAGTATTTCAGTTCAGTAATTCGGTTTAGATAAATTCGTTAAAAATAAAAATACGCTGATTGCTTGCGCCCATCAAACGACAAAGTGAAAATATTTCAAACGAGTCAAACTGAATGCGTTCAATATTTTCCGAGTTACGCTGCCTGATTTTTGATAGACGGTAAATTTGTGAGCGTATTTTTTTATTGCATTCCGTGATAAATTGAATAAGTAATTCGAAACAGACCACTACTAACGACCCAGTTGGCGCAGTAGACAGGTGTCCGCCCTCTGACAGGTGGTTCGATTCCCGGCAGGAGCACAAATTCTTTCACAAGGGATATTTGTGTTTCTGGTTCTGGGTGTAATGTATGTGTGATGTGAATGTTTCCGGCACCCACGATACAAGTCTTTGAACTTAGTGTGGGGCTGTGAGTGTGAATGCGTTTGTTTTGTTTGTTTGCGTTTGAAATTTTATTGGTATAATATTGACGGTGCTGGGATATATTCCCAGCATGGGGACAATTTTCATTCCCAAGGAGCATTTGTGGTTCTGGTTCTGGGTGTGATTGTGTGTCATGTACATTTTTCCCACCCACCATACAAGTCTTTGAACTTAGTGTGGGGTTGTGATTGTAAATGCTTTTGCGTTTATACATTAAGAGGCGATATTGTTGTCGATTCTGTGTTACACTCTCTATCGCTTTCTGTTTTATTAAAGTGTGATCATTTTATAGATCGAGTTTGTGGACATGCACTACGGCACGGATGGTGGAGACGAGTCAAATCCGGCGCTGCTCCGATACCACCTCGACGAGATCAGATGCTGTAACCACACTTCAAAGGCCGGGTACTTCCTCGTAAGTACTTATGCTATGCTTTCAATTATTTCAGAGCCTTCATACTCCAGTGTTAAATTCAGGTTAGGCTTTGTTATAATCGGCATACTTATATAGGGAGGCTGCCATTTTCATGATTCCGAAAAATTTACTATCGATCGGCTTACAAGTAGTACTAGACTAGACTATTTGAAGAAACTATTAGATATCTGTTTGAATATACATACTGCTGCATGTGATGCTATTTTATAATTGTTTTAATGATCATCCGTTTATATACAAAAGCTAATAATTTAATGTTAACTAAACAATCATGAACATGAACGCTTTGAAACTCACAGCCCTACACTAAGTTCGATTACTCGTATCAAGGCTGCCGGAAACATTCACATCACACACAATAGCAACCAGAACTAGAAACATACATTTTCCTTGTTGAGAGAACTTGTGTTTCCGCCGGGAATCGAACCTGATACACCTTGGAAGGCGAACCTAACGAATAATTCACAAAGTTCATCGATCAAATGTTTTCATAATGAGCAAAAATGGTAGACATAGTTACATGAGGATCCAATCATATAACAATGAACACTTTCTTGGACCCATGCGTGATTATTCACCCTGTATATGTATTCTAAGTACTATTTTAATTAATAACCTATTTACTGTTATATCAAGGTTTTTCTTAGTAGATATCTTACTTTTTACATTTAAATTGTGCTAAAAAGTAAAAAAAAAAAACTGTGTATTGGTGTAAAAAAATAGCAGTTTTCAACATGCACATTCTTTCAAAGATCCCTTACCTACTACGGGTTACGATAGTCTCCTCATTTATTTGACTTGGTGCAAAAGACTGGCTATTAAACTTTTTACATAAAGAAAAAAAGCTATTATAGAACTCATTTCAAAATTAAAACGATTCTTTGCTGATTTTAAATTGGGTAATCATCTGGAATATAGTTTGGAAGTTCAATTTACTTTCGTGTAACTTTGAATGAATAGGTAATTGAAAAATAATGTGCAATTACATTTTTGCTTATTTTATGCTTAAGAAGATTTATTCCTTTTATCTACTCTCTCTCTCGCACAATTCGATATTTATGAATACAATTATTTACGTGTGTTTTTGAAGATGTTTTCAACTATCTATATGGACATTAATACAAGGATTATTAAAACTTCTTTTCGCTATCATATCCTTTAATAAGATGAAAGAAAACACAGTTCCCAAACTTCAATGTGAATTTCACGCTTTCTTCGTTTAACTTAAAGATATGAAAAACGAAAGCTAGATTAAAGCATTAATTGTATTAATGACCATATAGTTGGTTGAAAACATTTTAAATAACAAACGTACCTAATTGTATTTATTAAAAATATCAAAATGTGCGAGTGAGAGAGAAGATAAAAGGAATAAAACCTCTTAGCTCTGCTTTAAAATGTTTTCAACGAGACATGACATGATGTTGTCTGATTATGTACTAATTATAGAAAAAAAAAATGGTTAAATTTTGATTAAAGACTCGATATGTATTGGACATCATTATTGAGAGGGATTCATTCTAAAATTTTATTTAAAGAAATGGTTACTGTATATCAACCGTAACAGATAGAGATATGCCATTGCGGAGTTTTATTAAGAATTTTAGAATTATTACATTTCTTAAGTGCATCATATGTATGCATCTCTACGTAAGCCATGTACATTTATGTTTCGGCGATTGAGTTATAAAATACTAGCTGTGCCCCGCGGCTTCACCCGCCGTTATAACGTTAAAAAGAACCCTATGTGTTAATCCTAGGTATAAGCTACGTATATTTTAAAGTTCATCCAAATGTGAAGAGGAAACAAACATACTTACACACTTAGTACACACTTGCAAACTTACACACAAACTTTCGGATTTATAATATTAGTAGGATTGTTTATTTTTCTACTTACATAAAAACGTATCATAGGTTTTATTATATATTTTACACGTTTCGTAAAAAAAAATCTAACTGATGGTGAACTGAGCACGTGGCTCAGGCGCTGTGTTCGACAATAATACGAAATGTTAATTACTACCTAGATTTTTCCTTGTTATCCTCAATAATAAGGATAACAAGAAAAAATCTCACTTTACGCGTGTATTATTACTGATTCGTTATTACTAAGCTTATATTATTTTAGAGGGCCTTGCATTTAGACAAATCTTTAGGTGGCTCACAGGTGCATAAGTTTAAATATTTTGTTAAACTTACTTAAAGAAATACCGCATCAAAATCCTTTGCATGGTTAGGTGGAGTTATCGGATATACAGACAGACAAAGCGACCTATTTTTATATGATTTAGAGACAACAATACAAACAAATATTAAACCTTAACGTGATCTTAAAAGTTCTCCATATCTATATAACATAATCTATCTTATACCTTTAAACGAGCAATTCTTGTATATTGTATATATATGTGTGTAATCAGGATCTCGGAAACGGCTCCAACGATTTTCATGAAATGTAGTATGCATGGGGTTTCGGGGGCAATACATCGATCTAGCTAGGTTTCATTTTTAGAAAACGTCATTTACCAAAAAAAAACCATTCATCCGGGTACTATTTTATTAATCTTAAAGCAAATCCCATTATTTGTTCCCAGCAGCACCGTTAGCAAAATAAATAATTATTATTTTCTCTTTATCCCGCCGGAATTTCCTCAAAGATTTTTCGCAAACAAAAGGCTTAAGGTAACTAAACTCCGTACAAACAGGCTATTATTCAAGATCCTGGGAATCGGGCCGGCCGATATTCTTAAGTTTAATCCTTTTGGAATCCTCGCCTCCTACCTTTTGTATTAAAATAGAAGGAAAGTAAACTTGAAAAACAAATAGCAATAAATAATCGCCTTGATTGTACATTTAAGTTTTCTTTTAAACAACCTAGTAGCCACAATCATTTGATACTTAAGAAAGGTCTAGTTAAGGTCCTCTTGTTACTCCAAGATCTATGCTTTACATCTTCGATTAAATAAGTATAGAGAGATTTCTTAATTTTTTTTTATTCGCGATAGGCTAACATTTGACTACTAACTCACCTGGTGGAAAGTGACGATGTGGTCGGACATGGAGCTTGCTTGCCTTGAAGATATCTGTGCACTCGTGATTTAAAGACTCTTGTGCTTATCGGGAAACACACTCTTTTTTTTTAAGTGAAAACTTCTTATTGCGCATTGAGTATATTTTGGGTGAACAAAAATCATGGAACTCGAATCATCGTCATCTAACGCTTTCCATGAGCTATATGTATACTGTGTATATATGTGTACTTTTTGGGTGAACAAAAAGCGTGAAACTCGCGTCATTGTCACCGCACGCTTCCAATGACCTATATGTATACTGTGTTTATATTATGTATAGTTTTTACTTCTATCGGCAGTCCCCAAAGACGAATGTTTTTTTTAATTTTTATTAAAGATAGGCAAACTTTTCACCACCATCTCACCTTATGGTAAGCGACGATGTGGTCGACGATGGACTTAGCAGTACGTATAATAAATGTGGAGGCTTATCGTTTCGTGCGCACCCTTGGAATATCTACCATAAACTGATGTCTCATAGCTGATTGTCAATCAACCTTTATCGTATTTTATATATATTTATGTACATTGAAGATTACCTGGTAGAGATCGCTATTAGTGATAAGGCCGCCTTTTGTGATACTTTACTTTACGTATAAGCTTGTTTGTTACCTTTGTATTATCTCATCGTGTAAAGTGGATCAATAAAGTATTATCTACCTATCTATTATATATATATATATTTTTTTTGAATTAAGGTTAGCTTTAAACCACTATCATGTAGATAAGTGACGATGTTATATACGCTAGACCTAGAAAATGACTAGTTCTCAAGGATACCTACGAAGGAAATCAAGTTGGTGGCTGGCGACACAGACAGAGCCTAAGCTCAATCATAGAATTCGAAACCAGGTCTGTCCAAGCAGGGCCACTATTACGACTGAGCTATCATCGCTTCCAAACACAAAAATTTCATAATACTATCTCAAGATTTGTTTTGCAGTGTCTTCTCGGTGGTGAAGCCTCATCCTACCTCCCGGTGCTACCGTTCAAGATACCATCAGACACCTTCGAAGAGTTGATCAAGTCGGAGTCACCCCAAGCGGATCTTGTCCACGCATGCTACAGGCTAAATAAGGATGGCTCTTACCATCTAGAAGGAGATGATAAATGGTGAGTTTTGACTGATGAGGTCTGCTAGCCCTTCGTCTAATAGCAGTGATCATGGTATTCGCTCGAATTTAAATTAAGAATTTTGTATTTAGCAGCAGTGTGCTTCTATTTTTTCGGTTAGGTGCACATAGTATGCGAAGGCTTACTATATGTGCATTTAGCCAGTGTCAAGTGAAAGTTAATATTCCAAGTTTATTATTTATTTATTATACCACCAGACCTAGGCTCCAGTTATGTGTGTGTGTGTGTGATTTGAGAACTGCCCGCTGGTTTAGTTAGGCGCCTTGTTCGCCTTCTTAGCAGCGGGTATCGGGTTTGATTTCCAGTGAAAATATAAGTTATTCCCCAAAGGAAATGTGTTTTTGGTTTTGGGCGTTTCCGGCACCCACGACACAAGTCATCGAACTGAGTGTCTGAAAGTTTATGTTATGTATTATTCAAATATTCCCACTTTGTTATCTCTAGTTTTATTCACGATTATCTATTTATACCAAAAATATTTGTTAAAGTTGTTTATCTCTTATACTTATAGGCATATTGTCTTCCTTTACAAGCCCTTTTATACTGATCCTCTATTCGATGGATCCAATATATTACTTGGAAGAGGTCTTCGATCGTCTTTCCTTGCGTCTCATCTATTTAGGCCGTTACAGTTTACGGCCCTTTTCCTTAGAACGAGGTCCGATTACTCAGTGGGATCGTAAAATAAATAATTTATTGTGCACTTCGGTACAGCATACGGAAGGACGATATAGATGCAAAGCCTCAGGTGGTTTTTTTATACGTTTTGAAACCTAAATACTACTTAATACAAAACTATTTGATTTTTTCCAATTTTCAGTAATGTATTTTCACAGTTTTGACAGTTTTGACGACCCAGTTGGCGCAGTGGACAAGTGTCCGTCCTCTGCGCCGTGGGTCCTGGGTTCGATTCCCGGCAGGAGCACAAAATCCTTCCAAGGGATATTTGTGCTTCTGGTTCTGGGTGTTATGTGTGTGTGATGTGAATGTTTCCGGTACCCACGATACAAGTCTTTGAATTTAGTGTGGGGCTGTGAGTGTGAATGCTTTTGTTTGTTCGTTTGTAGTTTCTAAACCCTTTCTTAGTGCTTACCTAAAAATGCTAAGTATAAAACTCCTGTGCAATATTTTATGCTTATTTTTGACCCTTTCGATTTAATCTGTGGATTGTCTGTCGGTTAGTGTTATAATTTAAAATAAAATAATTATGCTCTATTTAATATCACCAAAAAAGGCAAATTTTAAACTAAGCTCAGAGCTCTCGAGTTATATTCTTGGCGGGAACATTAGTTTCGTTCTCAATAAGCTTAAATATATATATATATATCCCGTTTCCAACATTACTACTAAATATATTATTATATCAATCTCAATAGATACGTAATCCGATAGTCTCATGCACATAAATATTTGCGCCTGAAGGAGGGCCACTGTACAGTGTACAGGTTATCTTTTATTGCGGGAAGGGTCACGATAGAAAGGACGTATCGTTTCATGAAATCGTGACTTGAATAAAGGATGTTTACCTTTCGTTGTGATGCTACTTACCTTTGTAAATAACGCGTATGAGAGAGCCCTTGCTGTCTCCGTCTTGGTTTGGAGACAGTTATATATAAACGAGTTCTTAACTAATTTGTCCAATGTTATATTTAATATTCGTTTTGGTTTTACTCCATAATTTCGATGAAACATAAATAAACAAAGTACTTTTCTCAATAGAAACGTTTGCATTTACCTAACTTTTACACCTAATTTTCTCGGCAATTTGATATTGGATCTCTCTTCAAGTCATCCGAGACACATTGTTAGCTAAGTAATTCGATCAACGGGAAAATGGGGAGAATCGCCAAAAGAATTTCTCGCTGGGGTTGAATTTTATCGCTATTAATTTGCTGCAAATCGCTTGTCTTTGTTTGGCAAAGTTATGTTTTATCATCAGATCCGGTCTAACCTTGAGATGAATGGAAGGCAAAGTTTGTTTGGAAATTGCTATGTAATAGTGAGTACGTATTTATGTTATACTAGCCGTGCCCCGCGGCTTCACCCGCTATTATCAAGTTAAAAAGTAGCCTATGTGTTAATCCTAGGTATAATCTATGTACATTCCAAATTTCATACAAATCCGTTCAGCCGTTAAAGCGTGTAGAGGGAACAAACATACTTACACACTTACACACAAACTTTCGGATTTATAATATTAGTAGGAAGTAGGATATCTGGTTTTGATTGTGTGTGTTAAGTGAATGCTACCAAGACACATGTCATCGAACTTAGTGGGGGCTGTGAGCGTGAAAGCGTTTATTTACCACCCAGAGTTTTAAACTTAAGTAGTATAAAATCCTGCACCGCAACTAATCTCGTTACCCTGAAATATTAGATGTTACATATCTTTATATCCTGTAATTTCATTGGAAACATTGATCTTAAATCCAATAAACAGTAATATTTGCATACTACTGCTTTCGGTTGATGTCTGGCAATGGTAATGTGTGGCAATTGTCGGATGCCTTCAGGCGGCCTGAAAAATACTGACACTAGGACTCCCCCACTAGTCTATTCGATAAGCAAGTGATATGTGGCAGGCCTGAGACAGTACTACACTGTACTGCCCCAGGCAAAACTGGATGAAAAGGAGTCCTACCATCATAGTTTATGTTTTAGTGACAAAAATGCAGTAAGTCAGTTATCTACTATATAAAAATAAGTTGGGTTTTCCTTCCTGACGCTATAACTCCAGAACGCACGAACCGATTTCCACGGTTTTGCATTCGTTGGAAAGGTCTCGGGCTCCGTGAGGTTTATAGTGGCGAAACGGAGTTCGCTGGGTTAGCTAGTAATCGTCATAAAAATAGTTATACAATTCGATAAATAATTAGTCGTGTAATATAATATACCGATTAAAATAATTATGTTCTAATTAATTTGCCGATAACTTAGACGTAGTTTTTTATAATTCAAAAATAGTATTTTTTTTTAATGATCAATAGTCTAGCATTTGACCGCCATCTCACCTGATGGAAAGCGACGATGCGGTCGACGGTGGCATATGCTTGCCTAGAAGGTACCTGTTCACTCATGACTTGAAGGGGCCTAAGTTATACTTATCGGTAAACAAGACGAAAGGCAGGGTATTCCACTCCTTGTATATCATTTATTAATGATAATATTATTAATAGACCAAAGCCAGGATCTATACTCTGAGAATTTGAAGTAATTCGCTTATATGGTTTATAAACGCTAATTACCCCTGACTGACGGACATACGGTCGCACAAAGTGCTGAACCTTTCCAACTCAACTCAAAGACTTTCCTCGGTCAATAATTTGAACCGGGACCGCCGTGACCCGGATCCTATCTCTATAATGTGATAAATGATATTAAATAGTCTAAGACAGTAACCTAATGTGTACTAATAGTGGATTATTTACTATCAATAGTTTGTGAACGTTTTCTGAATGTAGGCAAATCATACAATATTGAAAAACGTCAGTTTTGCATTCGCTTTAACACTACAATAAAAGTTCTAGTAAAGTCTGTAGAGACTACACTCTACATAATTGGACGGGCGTAACTTGACTATGATTGGACCATGACTCTTTTATTTGACCTGTGACTAGAAAAACATTATTGAAATTCTCAATAACTTGAAAAATATTCATCACTTGACACTGGATAAATGCACAAAGATAGCCTAGCCAACATTAAATAATTAAACGCAAGCAAAGCTTAAAAAAACCGACTTCACCGCTTTATCTTCGGAACCTTGATCAGATTTAATGTATTTAACACGCATTATTGACTATAACTCAAAAACTAGATATCAGATCTTGATCAAATTTCAATGAGACCACATGAAAAGCACTAGCTTTCAAATAAAAAATTAATTATCAAAATCGGCTCACAACGAAATAAGTTATGAGGTAGCTTTTGAAGTCGGGTAAACCAGAACATCCTCAAAGTAGTCCAAAAAAAAAGGCATTATTGACGATATTTGAAGAACTACTGATCAGGTCTTGATCAAATTTAAATGGGACCAATGGGGGAAAGCAACATCTTTCAAACTAAAAAAAATTTCGAAATCGGCTCACGTGAGAGAAGTTATGAGGTAACACACAAAAAAAAAATACAGTCGACTTGAGTACCTCCTCCTATTTTGAGAAGTCAGTAAAAACAAAACCATGTAGGTAAATATTATATCTTTGCAAACCCGAAATTAAATACAGTGTACCTACTCGCAAATATCTCTTTGGCAACGAGTTCCGTTGTGAAATTGTAAACTGCGGTTTGGAGCGACCCATTTGTTTGGTAAGTTTGGAAGCTCCTGCGAACATGAGTGTGATATTTCATTCGCCTTATTTGGGAGTTTGAACCTTACACGTTGAATGTAAGGTTTAGTTTGGGACTGTGAATTATATTGCTCTTTTAAACCTTTCGGTGGACCCTTTTACGTTAATCGATATAATCTTCATAGTTGTGTTTTGGTGAAATATGGACGGTGTAGTACACAGGTCCAAAGCTTAAAAATATCACATTGACTATACATAAACGCTTTCACACTCACAGCCCCACACTTAGCTCAATGACTTGTGTCGTGGCTGCCAAAAACATTCACATCACATACACAATCACAACCAGAAACAGACACACAAATTTTCCTTGAGGAGAAAACTTGTGTTACCGCCGGAAATCGTGGAAAGGTTTTCAAGTCAAATGAATTCCTATTTTCTAATTTTGGGTACATAGGAAGGCAATGGATCTAGAACTGGTCTATCCTTTGCACCTGATGATGTGCTCAATAGTGGTAATCATGCTTAGAATGTGACTGGTTTTCAAGAATAGCTTCTGGAACACAATTTTAAAGCTTGTCGGTACCTAGATTTTTCTACTAAAGGGCAATAAACTACGATTTTATTTCGGTACAGAGTCAGCCAAGTGAGTATAATCCGCGCGCGATGAGAATGGGGCGCGACCTTTTAGAACTGAGACGCGCGCGGTCCGCCGATTAATCGTAGCGTCGGCAAACTCGCGTCGAAGCTCGCATATAATGCTATTTGTGTTTTTTCTGCGCGTGGATTTCTGCTCAAGTTTTATTTTAAATGCGAAATTAATATGTTATTGTGGGATTATTTGAATTTTTTTTTACTATTATAGGTCACGATATCGTGTTCCCTATTTTTGTTACAATCTAACCAAAATTAGGCTAATTAGTAACTTAAATACCTTAATTACTAACTTAAATATTATCATTTTAGTGATGAATTAAAAAGAGGTAAAACTTTGAATAGTCAATCACGCTAAATAGTTCTGGCAGTTGATAGATATTTCGATCAAGAACGAAGACAATCATGAAACATTTTTGTGTATTTTCATAACCCTATGATAGATAGATAACTTATTTATAACTAGCCGTGCCCGCGGCTTCGCCCGCTATTATCAAGTTAAAAAGTAGCCAATGCGTTAATCCTGGGTATAATCTATGTACCTTCCAAATTTCATCCAAATCCGTTCCGCCGTTAAAGCGTGACGAGGGAACAAACATACTTTCGGATTTATAATATTAGTAGGATTATTATTCAGATCTTTTTTGGTAACGCTACTACAGAACTGTCATGATCCATTAAATTTGACAAGGTTTTATAATAATTTTAGCTTCACCACAATACTAAACCATGTCCACCCACATAAGATACTTGTAAGATAGCTGTAAGATAAGCTAAGATATACCAAAGTACATTAGGGCTATCCTCGCTTCGATAATCTATTTATTGTCTCTTTGTGAAACAAATAATAAAGAAAATATTCTCTATAGGTTCAGCGATTTACTAGAGCGAGAAGAGCAGCGTAACCGACTCGCTGAGGTACAGAAGGCCTTCAATGCAATCGTACTGGAAGCGTCAGGGAGAGGATTGGAAGTCAGCGGCCTTCTTAGAAGTCCCGTGGAAATCCAGTGTGAAGTAGCTTTAGGTATGTTTCAAGTAACTCTGTGTATTATTTTCACTGGTTTTGTTTTATGTTTGTTATATATTTAACGATTGTGAATAGATACGGCTGCTCAACTAAGTTAAAAAAACCATTTAATAGCGCATGAGGCTCATTTCTCTTCATAATGAGTGCCTCTTTAGGGCCCACAGATCAATTAGCCAGGGGTATATAGTCTTTGTTTGGGCCAATGTAAATAAACGATTTTTGTTTTTTTTATAAAATTCACCGGCAGGGGAAGAGGGCGAGGTAAATGTATGCTTGTGATTGGCCAACGTGTGAGCGTCAATTGCGAAACAACCAATCATAACTACTGAATTGATGCTTCAAAGTAGTGGGAAGTATAACTGGTTATTTTGTCTGTATTGCTCAATAATCGCCCATATTTAGGACAAACCGATAAATTCAAAATGGCCGCCAAATTTTGATACTAGAGCCGATTTGCATTATTATAGACATATGCAGCACTATATCCTTGTACGATAAAAGAAGTACCTATAAAATAATTGCAAAGGAATGCTGTTCTTGAGTTACCTATGAGCTCGATGCCTTGTAGATATCTAAGGTCTTTGTTATATAGAAGTATATCGTTTTAGTGTAGTTTTAAGAAATATAGGCTCGAACATTAAAAAAAAATTAGGTATAGGACCGGATAAAACAAATATTTTTTTCAAACAATATTTTTCTAAATGTATATACAATGTTCATTACAAATTTACTACCCTCATTTCACGGAACGGCTACGTCGAGGCAGAAACTTTTCAACATTCTTTTCTATTGAAACCCTTTTATCGGGAAACTTTAAAAAGTCGAGCCGAGGCTTCGTCCAATTACCTGGAAACTACGGGGAAAATAAAACAACGGATCGGATACGTGTTGTTTGTCGATGGAAATGCAGAAACACAATATCAGCAAGCGAGATCTGTACCTATCTAATTGCGGGGTCTCCTCTATTTTGTTTGAGTAAATTGTTGTTACTATTTTTAACTATTTGCGCTCCGCTGTTATACTCGCGGGTATCCCGGGATAAAAAGTAGCGTATCTGTTAATCCAAGTTGTCAGCAACCTCCACAACAAATTTAATCAAAATTGGTACAACCGTCTGAGCGTGGAGAAGTAACAAACTTTCGCATTTGTAACATTGGTGTGATCATCAATAATTAAATGATAGCCGCTGAAGATAATTTTGTAAACATTTGGCTCGGGGTCAGCCTTTTCGAGTAAAATTTGAGGACGAGGGCAAACGCAAGCTAAAATAATAATTCTAACTCCATTTCTGTCCGTACAAACTTGTAATGGAACCAACCGGCCTTATCGCGCGCTGCCTGCGGGTGGTCTGTCTACAATGTCCTATAGGTAAATATTGACCCAAAAAGTAAATGCTCTTCATATAATTTGACGGAGGTTGTATTAGATTCTCTTTCATTCGTTACTCAGAATACAAGTTATACCTTAAAAAGTCTTTTAAAATCAAGATTTAATCAGTGGTAATTACAAAAAGATTAAAAAGTTATGTACCATAGAACTTGTCAAGACGAATCAAAAGCGCCAAAAGTCGATGGGTTTTATTTTATGTACCCCAGAAGTTCCTATGATTGTCTTCCGTCTCCATCATGAGACCAGCTCATGTAACATATTATTGTACTCGTATTATCACCGAAGATACATAAGTACAACTAATTTGAGTCCAATCGGACATCGGGAAGTGGATCCAGTTTAGCTTGCAAGATTTGATTACAGACCGACAGACAGCAAGACGTGTAAAACTAGTAATTGATGCAGGGTATTTTATTTTTACAGTTTATTAAACTAAAGACTAAATTAAAACTTATCAAAAATAACTTTAACTAGATATAAATATGTATATGTATTTTAATTATTTAAACTGAAGCTATTATTATAAAAGTACAGTAGAAACATAGTAAAAACAAAGTGTTTACTTTGTTTTTAATATGGTAGTAGAACTCTATAAAACTACTTTAACGAATAAACATATTGAACGGCTGCATCGTCGCTTTTAATCAGGAGAGATAATTGATAAAATAATTGCCTATCCGGCATATAAAAACAAAAGACTACCCCAGCTAAAGCATAACACAAAATCGCATCTACATTAAAAATTCTCCCGATGACCTATATCTGGAAAACGGTAGCACCGATTTTTTCCAAACGTAGCTCTGAACACTCTCGATCAAATAACCTTTTGAATTTAAATTCTTATCTAAATCGGTCAAACCAGTTTGGAGATAAATGAGAACATTATTTTTGTACAACCTTTCACCTTAAACGCATATACAGTCCAAGTTCCTGCGTGGGTAAAAATGAGCCGTATTGCCTGTAATACAAGCAATCATTGGAGACTTCTGTCATTAAATAAACGTTTTCCCTTTTAATATAAGCATTTTTGTATTACACACATATACACATGCCAGTGTATATGTGTACCCAACAAAAAATCTAGCCTTAAACCCTTTTAATCAACGTAATGAAGAACAATAAAATAAATATAAAAATTTAAAATAACACGGCAAAAGTATCTACTCAACTTTTTAGATTTTTAACAAGCAAAAAAACGATCTCAACTAACTAACTAAACTTTAATTTAAACATCAAATATCTATGCTAACAATCTTTTCCTGCTATCTCCAAAGACAAACTATGGGAAGAAACTGCAAAAGAATGAAATTCCATACCTGAGTCTGTGTTCCGTGATAAATACAATATGAGAGTCTTTAAGTCACGAGTGGGAAAAATTGCTCCATCGTCGACCGCATCGTCACTTACCATCAAGTGAGATGGCGGTAAAACGTTTGCCTATCTTAAATAAAAAAAAAGTAAAGCATTTTAAAAGAAGGAGCTCAACATTACAATAAGATTCCCGAAACTCTCAAAGAAAAAGAATGTGCAAATGTTAAAAAAAAAAAAAATTGTATGAAAAATATTTTTATATATTGCACACTGAAAGATGTTGGACTGAAGTTTCAGGTCGCAGGTGAAGATGTGGTCGACGATGGAGCATGTTTGACTAGAGGATACCCGTAATATAGCATCACATAGCGAGGCATCATGATCAATCTATCTTTATAGATATATTAAATGAAAAAATTATAAAAAAATATTCTCTATTTCCCTTGGTCTTGATTCTTTTTTTGTTGTGTTAATTATCGTCAGGAGAAGGTTCTTATGAAAGAACATTTTATCCCGGAATTCTCGCGGACCGAGACATACACGGGTAAAACCGCGGGGCACAGCTAGTCCTTATTAAAAACCTAATTTAGGCAGATTGACATGTATGGCATTTGTGTTTTAATTAAGTACTTAAGATTATTTTGAGTCTGAGAACTTCACTTAACACGAAAAAATTAATTAAGTTTAGAATAACTCCGCCCATCAGACATTCGCTTGTTTCAGAACTCCTTTCAAATGGTAACCACCCGAAAGGGATGGTGGCAGTTTTCCGGGACGTTACTGACCCTGAACCTGATGAATCGAAGCTGACTGTTTTAGCTCAGTCAAGGTTAAGGGAGCTCAAGAGGAAACTTGAGGATTTGCTGCCGGATGGACATGTTGTGAGGCTGGAGTAAGTACATCAAATTATTGTTGTTATTTATCTCAATTCTACAATAACCTATATAACTAGTCGTTCGCGCCGAACTGAGATCTCGCGTCTACATTTTGCCTCGTAGAGGAAAAACTTTTGAGGTGACTTGCTTATAACTTCTTTTCTATGTAATAATTGTTTGATTTCTGTATTTGTTGTTCAAGTACAGGATACAACGCACATCATACGTAAGTTTCAGCGTCCAGTGTAAAGCCGTTTTTGAGATAGACCCAGGGACAAAATAGGTCTAAAAGCAGCGACTTTGCTGGCATACCAAATCGTTATTTTCCAACACAGGGTTTTTTAAAACCGGTTTCGTACTCTACTTGACAAGCCCTTTACAACGATACCTCACAACGGGAGATAAAATAATAAAAAATATTTTTTCCCCACTTACATGTATGGAAGCCTCCTGAATCTTATAATTTATATAATTAATGTTATTTCTGGCTTTGGGCCGTAGTTTTACATACTGTATGAGAATTGAAGTCAGTCGCTTACGTGGTTTAGACGCTAGATACCTCTGACATACGGACGGACGGATGGACGAAGAGCTGAACGACTCAAGTCTACTTAGAGATCTCGTTTCGCTCGATCAATAATCACTGTATATATGGTAACCGTAACGGTTTTGGTATTATTGTGTGTGGTAAAAATGTTTTCAGTATTCACAATACGAATCTTAGAATATATATTATTTTTCTTATTAATTAGCTATAGGTATGCATAGTGAATGAACTACTCGTTGGCTTAGTTGAGCTTGTTTTTAAGGATATTGGGTTAAACTCCCGGCAGGGACATAAGTTTTTACACTAAAGAAAATTTATGTTTCTGGTTGTGATTGTGCGTATAATGTGAATGTTTCCGGCACCCACGACACAAGTCATAAAACTAAGTGTGGGGCTGTGATTGTAAAAGCGTTTAGTTAATAATTGTTTTTTAAGGTATTTTGCCTTGAAAGAATGGCGTTGTTGATTGTGTATTATTTTTCAAAACGTATTCTTCGAGAGTTTTAAGATAATAATACAAAATCGACGTTTTTTTTAAACTTTATTTTACCATTTCTATAGTCGATCTCTTCCTTAACAATACTGACAGCGCTTAAAGCCGCTTTAGCTTTAAACGCTGTCAATATTGTTAAGGCATTACTTTTGCTGCGCATCAGCATAGCCGAACACAGCACTGTTTGATATATTGCCAAAACTGTCTTATATTCCAGATTTCTTGTTTGTTAAAATTTTAATTTGCAGTTGTTCTGTTGTGCTTCCTGATATATTTTACCTAGAAAATCACTGCAGGAAAGCACAAATTATCACAGTTAATTAGGCATGGAACGAAGGTAAATCGTAACGTAGACGGCAACCGGTTTTCCGCTTTCCCGGACCTCGGAGCTGATTTGTTCGAGAATTCCAATTAATGCCTAGAATGTAATGGCGCCCGTATTGGAGCCGACCCAAATTGATAAACAGCTGAGGAGTTACTTAGGGAGATATGCTAGTTGCAACTGAAACTAAGGGTATTAGATTCCTTCTGGAATTGTCATAATTACCGTCTATATTTAACTGTTTGTAGAATGTAATCAAATAGTGAGCGTCTATCCACAATTCACCAGGTCTTTTTTATTTTTATTTACGACTTAACCGGCGTTTGACCACAATCTCACCTGATGAGAAGCGACGATGCAGTCTAAGATAAAGCACGCTTGCTCAGTAAATACCAAAAAATTCAAAATCGTTTATTCACATGCGCCCCAAAGAGGCACTCATGAAAGTTAATGACTCTACCTACTGACATATTCGCAAAATTACAGCCACTTATTATATATAATATATTCTCTCTTCTTGAACAACTCCATATTACAAGTTTGCTTTTCTACCAACGTTAAATACTAAGAGATTGTATTGTATAAATATTATTATATGCGCAATGTTTTATAAATTTCGGTAAAGTACAATTAATGGGAAAAAAAACAGCAGCGAAGTCTTACTTCCAGTAAGTCTATTGGGAAGGAAATTCCCAGTAGTTGGCTTAATTTTGCGAATCTGGCAGTAGAGTCATTAGCTTTCATGAATGCCCCTTTGGTAACCATGTGAATAAACTATTTTGAATTTTGAGGTGTTAACTGTTAGTTAGATTGATATTCAATTACATTAGAAGATGAAGGGTTTGAGATATATTAAAAAAAAACGAACACGACAAGCGTTAACACTCAAATGTTGATAACATTTCAGTGTTAACGCTTGTCAACCAATATCAGTTCAGTTGGCGCAGTGGACAGGTCTCCGCCCTCTGCGCCGTGGGTCCTGGGTTCGATTCCCGGCAGCAGCACAAATTCCTTCCCAAGGGATATTTGTGCTTCTGGTTCTGGGTGTAATGTGTGTGCGATGTGAATGTTTCCAGCACCCACGATACAAGTCTTTGAACTTAGTGTGGGGCTGTGAGTGTGAATACGTTTGTTTTTGTTTTGTTTGTTTGTAAATCATTTATCAGTCTTCTCATTGATTTGTGCCATTTAATTACTTACATCCTTCCTTACTAATATTATAAATCCGAAAGTAACTCTGTCTGTCTGTCTGTTATGCTTTCACGCTAAAACTACTGAACCGATTTAAACGAAATTTAGTACACAGATAGTCTAGAGCCTGAGAAAGGACATAGGCTACTTTTTAGCCCCGAATTCTGGCTAGTTCACAACTTACGCGGGCAAAGCCGCGGGGCGCAGCTAGTTTATTATAAAAGACGAGAAATCCAATTTACATACACCGCCATGATAATAATTAGTAAGCGTGCACGAACCCTGTCATCCGACCAAGTCGTGCCACCTAAAATCAGCCAACAAAATAATACTGAAGCAAAACAAAATGGAATAAATTGGCCGTTGTTAAAATGAAAGGAAAGTTTATGGAAGCTATTTATTTTGCCAACGAAATTGCGCACGTGAAAAGGATTTAACCGGTCCTGCTTTATCGGTGTTTACCTATAATCTAGTTGGATGTGTCTGTTCATGGATTATTTAGGATACGTGGATTTGAGGGGCGATTGGGTTCTGGATTGAGGACCGAAACAGCTACAAAAACGGTATTTCGTTTCTGTATTCCTTTATGCACAATACACCCATAGTGTAACGTCAGTGCAGGCCTTATCGCCCCCAGTTAGAATTAGGTATTTCATTCCAGATTCTGCGTAAAAACTTGCCTAAATCTGCGTTACATTGTGTTTCTATGTACATTTTTAACTGCTAAAAATTAATGTTTAGTTATACTTCTTCTTTAATGCTAAAATTGTTTAAGGTTGTCAATAACATTTCTAGTTCGAATAGTAACTCTGTTATTATTACACCTATGTTCAATTAAGATGTATTGAAGAATGGGACTGACTTCACATAATTATGTAGTAAGCTATCGAGACAGGAAACAAATCTACGATTGCTATAGCTACAAAATCTTTGTTACAAAATCCGATTCTTAGTTACCAGTACACAAAAATAATTACACAGCAGGCATGACTACTGTTACAAGTAGCGGTAACAAACCTACGACAACCCTTGGATCTTATTTGTGTCAGTTACGGTTGAATCTGTATGAGAAAACTGCATGATGTTAATAGTATATTATACGCAATTTAGTTGTACCTATATAGTAATATTGTTTAATACAAATGGCCAACATTTTTGAAAATACTCCCGACGCCCTTTCGGCTTCATTGATTTTAACTAATCATAGCTAAGAACTATTTCGATCAAATAACGTTTCAAATAAAATAAACCACAAATCGGTTAAACCGTCATGGAGAAAACCTCTCACCCAAATGCATACACCTTTTCCGTACCGAAAAAATATATATACCGGAGTCAAATTGGTGTGTTATCATACCGTTTAAATATTAATTCAGTCCCAGCTCGCCCGATAGGTAATTTATATATTAAAAGTTTTTCGTTTCATTTACTGTACATATTGCAAAAGCAATTTATAAAATTGCTCGTTTACCGTTGTCGATATATTGTGTGTGCGTCAGCCGTAGCAATATGTTGCAGGGACAAACTTTTATACAAGTAGCGGTGTTGCTCGTGAGTTATGAATTGCGTATAGCAGGGTTTATTGATGTTTGTTTGTAGAAATATTACCAAAAAAACAGCTGTATGAAATATTCCTTTGTAAACTAGGTATACGATGACCACGGAATGGACCGATAATTTGACGTATTTAACCTCATCGGTTACTCATTACCTATTAAAGAACACATGAACAAAGTGTCTACCAATGTGTACCCGTAAATAGAGACAATAAGAAGAGTGTTAATGACACATTATTAGGTATAGCAATGTAGCAGTTTATTTTAAATTTAAATTACTAATTAGCTTTATTTTGAGTAGATTGTAATTAATAAGAATAGAGAACTTTGTAAGATTAGTAGAATACAAAAATCTAGAATAGTAAGATTAGTAGAATACGAAAGTACTAGAAGTACAAAAAAATACCTATACTGATTACAAAGCAGGCCTACCCAATTAAACCTACGCAGTCAAAAAAACTGTGATAACTAGACTATCAGGTGTGTGTGATGTGAATGTTTCCGGCAGCCACGAAACAAGTCTTTGAACTTAGTGTAGGACTGCGCGTGTAAATGTTTTTGTTAATTTTTGTATTCCAGTAAATCATGATAGAATTCTCAAGGAGGATTAAAGCTAGACAGGCGGCTGGTCAAATAAAGTTTTGCCAAATAACTAAAAATTAAATAGCACAAGAATGTTAAAAGATGTTGCCATCTGGATCATGGAACTCGACCGCACGGCCGAGTTCCGGTCGGTCGAGATAACAACCAACTCTTAGTAACAGCGACGAGACATTTTTCTCAGTGTAGTCTGTTTTACAACTTTGAAATGTGTGGTAGTAGTTAATCGTAGGCCTGTATGTACATACGAGCCGCGCCGCGCGGCTTCGCGCGGTTTATTAAGTTAAAGCAGCCTATGTGTTATTCCTAGGTAAAAACTATGTACATTCCAAATTTAAAAAAAACATATTTATTCAGCCATTACAGCGTGAAGAGAAAATAAAACATTCTTATACATTTACACACAAACAAAAAAAAAACGCAAACTTTCGAATTTTATAATATTAGTGTCATCTATGACGGAAAACTATCCAAATAATGGTAAAAACGTTAGAAATAACGATGATCAAAACGAAAGAAAAATCATCGATCTCACATCTGTATTCTGTATAACTGAGTTTTATCTTAACATCCTGGATGAAACAAATAATTGATTTAAGAAAACGCTTTGAATCATCGCATACACATTATATTGGGATCCACGATACCGTAAACAGTTATACAAACAGACAGGAGCTACAAACTGATAACTGTTTCGGCCTGCAGCTGCAATTATTGAAATGTGTATTTTATGTCTGATAAGTATTGTAATGTTATAATTGTATGGTGAGTCAAGCCTATATAATGGAGTATGGTTTTCGCAATTGTTAGTTGTCGTGGGTGCCGGAAACATCCACTTCACACACACATTACACCCAGAACCAGAAGCACAAATATCCCTTGGAAAGGAATTTGTGCTCCTGCATCAAACCCAGGACCCACGGCGCAGAGGGAGGGCACATATTTAAATTGAGAACGACTTCACCGATTTAATTTTTTTTTTCTTATACTTTGTAGAAGGTTCTTAAAAGACTTAACGACGATTCGATACTTCGCGCGTTTGATGAATGTGAATTGAATTGAATAACCACAGCTACGTCAGGACAACGTCTGTCGGGACAGCTAGTATGCGTAAAATTAAAAAAAAGTTGTTAATTAAAAAAAAAAATGTATAATATATACTTAATTCCGTCTAATTCTCTTCTATTGTCTTCTTTTTCACTAGACCATCATCAGCAGATTCATCAAGGACAGACGGTGCATCAGACAGCGAAGAGAAACTGGCTCCCTTTAGGGAGAAAGTTCAAGCCGCTGTGGGATCGCTGATCGATGATAGCCTTAGCACTGAGCCTGACCAAGGCAAGGGAAGGAAAAAGACTGTACAGGTATGATTGTGTATATGTTCTGTAGGCAGTAGCGGATCCAGGGGGGCGCTAAGGGGCTCAAGCCCCTCCAGAAACACGAACATTACCGCGGGCGATGGGGCAGCGGCAACAAAACCTACCCTCAGCGGGGTCAAGCCCCTCACTAACGGCAATCCTGGATCCACCACTATCTGTAGGTATAGCAGTCACAAATGACCTTTGCCTTATTTTAGGTCCTGCAAATACCTGCGCAGTTGTTAATTTTTGATTTTAGATGTATTGACTGAAAAAGGTACAAAATTAAAAAAAAAACTACATTTAAATTCTCTACTAGTCAACTACACATTGTACGAAAGAAAAGGGGTGTAGGGGTAGGCGTGCATAAAATGTTATAGAAAGGGAGGCAAATGAAAGATGATTAATTAAAATTATTAAAAGAATATTAAATGAAATGATTATATACATCGTTAATTATCATTATAATTAACGATGTATATAATCATTTAATACATTATTGTAATACATACCTTATAATTATAATAAAAAAAGATAAAATAAAATAAAAGCGATGAAATAATGAACAAAAGTTATATGTTTCTACAAAATATTGTTCAATTGGTCTATTTCAGGGGTCGGCAACCTTTTGAGTCGAAAGAGTAAAAAATTACAATTAACAAAATTTAAAAGTTTTATAGAGCCACAATTTTTTTCCTTGCCAACAATAATCCTTAATAGCAAAAATCAACCTACTGTACTACGAGTAAACGCTATGCACACGTTATGCCCGCCTAATCATCCCATAATTTACTTTAAATTTACTTTACGTTTCAACTGTATAAATGTACTTTTTTGCTACCATTGGAGGCTTGTTAATATCTCGATAGAAATGGCGCCTAATCCTCGTTGATCGATTTGGAACGTTTTTTAAATAAATTATATTTGCATATGGAGCTAAAGAGCCACAGCTTCACATACAAAGAGCCGCATGTGGCTCGCGAGCCGCAGGTTGCCGACCCCTGGTCTATTCCGGTCCGATCCTCTCTGCAATTGCTTTTGTAGATTCGCATTTCATATTTGCTTTGGAAATTATCTATTTCGTTAAATTTCTTTTCAATTATTTATTTAAGATGCTAAAAATAAATGCGACATCATTCCTTTGAAATAAGAAAATAATTTTCGATTGCAAAATAATAACGTGTGAACTTTTAACACTTTGGTAATATTTTCTCCGATAGGCGTCGAAATTACTTAGAGAAAACGCTGACTGAATTTCGAATCAGATCTTGATAACAATTTTAGATGAAGATAAAATAAAATATACCGATGCTGAATTGAAAATTATTCAGACGATAATATTTGAGATATCTCAAGAAGCTAATTTAACAAAAATTTTGACTTAATTTGAATAGTTTGATGATTATTATCAAATCCAACATTAGAATAAACTTCGCAAATAATTTGTGTACTTCATTTGAAAAACAAGTAAGACCTTTCTAGTATTCATTAACTGAAATTCAAAAGCTTGTGATAAATCTGTTTATATTTCTTCGTTTATTATTTACCATAATCATAAATACTTAAGCCAGAATGATATTTACCAAAGCGAGCTATTTTGCTATACCTTATACTTTTTTTATTTTAGCTGTATTATCCATGGCAGCCTCTCCAAAAAAAATACACATTAAAAACAATTGCGATCACCTTTCAAATGGAAAAAAACTAAATTAAAATCGATCTAGCCGTTTGGGAGCTACAATGCCACGACTTGTGTCTTAGGTACCCAAAACATATACATCACACACACAATCACAACCAGAACCAGAAATATAAATTTTCCTTAGGGAGAAAACTTGTGCTCTCGCAGGAAATCAAACCCGATACCCAATGCTTAGAAGGTAAACGCACGCCCAAATAATATAAGACAACGAGCAGTTCAAATAATTCCTTCATACCTTTTTTACCATCTATAACAGGATAAACTGTCAAGCGTCATCCATTGGTCATAAAGGGCGAATTTAAAAGAAGAATTTTAAGGCCCTCTTATAAGAAGTTTCATTTAGTTTCACAAAGATAAATATTCCACTATTATTAAAACTTGAACTGAAAGAAATACAAGTTTCAGAAAATATTACAATATCGATAGCATCTTGTTCTCACCTGTGCGGCATATCCTACTAAACAGTTACCTATATACACTAGTTAACCTACCTATTTAATCTACATATAGTGTTTTTCTTTACAGGAAGTGTTTCTGGAACACATCACTCATCTTAGGATATGCGTAGAACATAATCATATGTATAAGGTAACCATTAAGCAAATCGAAGACGCAGCTAAGAGTATTTTAAGTAACGCTAAGGATAATTACGAAAGCCGATCACGGCACCCACCTGTGCTCATATACGGGCCCGACGCTTCAGGAAAAAGCACTCTATTGACTCATTTATACTTCAAATGTGAGGAGATATTCCCTAAGCCAGTACTTAGAGTAATAAGATTTTCCGCCGCGACGCCCAGATCGGCCTATAACCTGGAGCTGCTTAGAGTGATGTGCCAACAGATTTCGATCATACTAAACATTCCCGAAGGTTACCTGCCGAAAGATGCGAGCTTTGATCCTTTATACATCAACAATTGGTTTCAAAGCTTACTTAAAAGATGTGAAGATATGGAGAATGAGGTGTTGTTGATATTTATAGACAATGTTCATAGAGTGAACCCTTTAGAATGTGATATTGTAACTGGGTTGTCATGGCTGCCTATGTCTTTACCTAGAAACGTTTTCTTAGTTTGTACTACAGCATTACCCCTAGAACAGTTACAGCTAACTCCTGCGCAGAAGGAGAAGTTCAAAGTTCAGAACTGTTACTATTTGTTGGACGCCATTGAGGACTCTACTGATAACAAGAGTCACGGAGATTATATTGATAGTGCCTTCGATAATCTGGAAGTCGTCTTCGGTGCGAAAGCGTTTAGTAAACTGGCAAGTACGTAAATTAATTTATTGCTACTTAAGTCATTCATAATTGACCTTGTGGTCATGATTTGCATTGGCTTTTCATTTTCTTTGTTAATATCCTTATCATTGTTACAATTGAGCCTTTTCTCTATAAATGCTTTTTTTCATGTTTGACGTCTAATCAGCTCCTACATTTGTGTTTGACTTGTGCTGATGCAAACATTTGAGCACGCTTTATGATGAGTTTATTAGTGTTTAAATATAATTATGTTCATTTTGCTACTTCGAAACGTGTCGAAATAAATTATTTTCTTTTTTTCTTTTCCTTATTCAGAACTTTCACGTTACATCACCTTATTTGTAAGTTGATTTACGGTTGCATTGTTCAATGATCTTCTTTTTCTAAAATCTTTAACAATGACAATTTCTGTGACATCAGTCTAAATTTGGTAGATGTAAAATGAAATTTTAAAATGCAAGTGGCTTAAATTTTATACATTTCTTTATTTCTGTTTATATTGCCGTCATTACTAATTTATAGTTTTTATAAAAGGAACTATACATTTTTTGTTTAATACGGGCCGATTCCTTGACCGCAGTTTTCCTGTGACTTTTAAGATATAAAAAGATCATAAATAGATTTTTTCTTTACATCAACACAAACCATCTCATCTACAAATAGCTTTTTTCATTTGCAAACCTTGTTCATCAAATTCTTACACAGAATTATTACGAGAAGTTCCCAAAGTCTAAGCATCCGTTAATCCGCATTCTATCGCAACGTAGTGATCTTATTAACCTCAATTACAGAAACTTGTACATTGCTCACATGTTCTCAGGTTACATTACTTGCTCGGAGTTTGGTCTGACTGAACTTGAGTTGTTGGAACTTTTGATGCCTACGAGCAACAGCGAGGCTGTTATAACGCTGAAGGACGCGAACTTCAACTTCTCTACTTTGTGTGCCGCCAAATATATGATGAGTAAGTTTCGAACTCGACCTCGTTTGTTCGTCTTGTAAGTTCGGTTGTGACGTGCTTCTGATATCATTACATCGCATGTTTTGTGATGTTTGAAGATATGAGTGTGATTTGTCAGACGACCTGTTTGGGCTTTTATTTGCTCTCTACGCCGCGGGTTCTGGTTTTGATTCCCGGCAGAAGCACATTTTTCATTTTATGTTTAAGTATTTTATTTTCATATAGTTTGGGGTAAATAAGGTACTTTTGGAGGATATAAATACCCACACAAACATATTATAATTGATAACTGAACTATTTTTTGAAATTATTATTGGTTTAATTTTTAAACTATATTTTAACCGACTTCAAAAAAAGGAGGAGGTACTCAATTTGACTGTATTTTTTATGTGTGGTGACACCTCATAACTTATCTTTAGGTGAACTGATTTTGATGATTATTTTTTATTTATGTAAGCTGGTGTTTCCAATATGGTCCCATATAATTTTTTTTAAGATCTGATCAGTGTTTTTTGAGTTATCCCTAATAATGGGTATTAATGAAATATTGATTTGAGGGCTAGGTAGTCATTTAATTTGATTAAGAGTTCCGACGATAAACCGATGAAGCCGGTTTTTTGCTATGCTTGCGTTAAAATTTTTCATTGAGGAATACTACTAGTCAATTCGGTAGTTCTGCGTCAACTTTAATACAAGTCGCAACAACCGATTATCAATTATGATTCAAGTAAAATTGATTCAAACGCATTCACACTCACAGCCCCACACTAAGTTCAAAGACTTGTATCGTGGGTGCCGGAAACATTCACGTCACACATACATTACACCACGAACCAGAAGCACAAATATCCCTTGGGAAGGAATTTGTGCTCCCGCATCGAACCCAGGACCCACGGCGCAGAGGGCGGGCACATATTTAAATTGAGAACGACTTTACTGACTGAGTCGTCAACATTCACAGACTAAATCCTTTTTCAAAGACTAGTTAGAGATAAATCCGTCTATATCTCCAATCCTCGACGGAAATGTGTCGCTCGAATAGTTCTCGTGACATTTGTTTCGCAATATATTTTCATAGAATTGTTTGCTGAATCGCTCGCATAAAGTCAAGGGGCGATATATCTCCAACTCTATGGGGAAATATCAATAAGGAACAAATGGATATGATGTACGTTTTCATAGATATTATGTCGCATTGTTTTATTGACATGTAAGGCTCGGATGGTATTGCGGCAGGCATATGACATAAACCTATTCGACTATTCAGCATTTTATTGCGTCTATAAATTAATTACAATAATGTTAAAATAAATAAGTTAACAGCTCTTTATTTCTTTTGATATTTTAATTTTAATCCAATGTCACATGCAATCGTTAGATTAAATGTAATTAAATCGTTTATTTATTTTACTTTAATTTTAATCTTATAAATCAGCTATAAATATTGTAAAAAAAATAATTAGATCCCGCAAACTACTTTTTCCGGCTCGACACCATCTCAGCTCGAGCAAGGGATATGCTGAAAACCAGCAATGCGTAAAATATCTTTACATTTAGGTAATTTACACAAAAAAGAGCTGAGCATACCCCTATTGCCAACCACTATTGTTTTTGTCTATAACTATGTATTTAATTTTTTTATATGTAATTGTATCTTATTTATATGTATAATTTAATTGTTATTTTACACGTTATATTGTATTGTGGAATAAAAAAAAAATCTGGCAATAAATACTTTTTACTTAGTTACTTACTTAATTATGACTCAAATTAGCATACATGTCAAAATTGGTCTTATGTTATTAATTATGAAGAATAAAATGTATCTTATCTTATCTTATAGACCACAACACAAATAGTTTTTTTTGTTGTGCAAATAAAGATTTATCTATCTATGTCAAAAATTTATCATTGAATTATTCTCCACGTACAATTATAATATTATAAGAACCATTGTAACAGGTTTTATATTTTAAGCTTAAAAATAATATATCATCATTAAAATATCACGATTTATAAAAAAAAACAAGTTAGTAACAACTTCAATTATATTTCAGAACATCTCATATCAGAGAACGTTGTATCTGGCCGGAGTACCTGGGGTTGGAGGGCAGCGGGTGCAGGGGCGAGAGCGAGACGGAGATATGTTAGAGTGCAAAGTGCACTGAGGGATGCTCACTCTGATCTTGCAGCATTGCACTTCGCCAACTTTCTCAACGATGGCGATGATACAGACAACTCTGATGCTCAAGAGCTTGGTGAGTAGGCGTTTATTTTAACACTGAATTCTACAGAGGAATAAGTAAAGGTTTAAAATGGCATTTTACAAGGCGCTTAGTCACGTAATATCTACTTGTCGCTATTTGCCAACGTTGGGTGATGGCACTCCGCTCCACGGCTATTTTTCTCAAACGATTGAATGTCCAAACAGGTTGACCATATAAAAATATAGTCAACCTGTATAAACTATTTGAACTATTTGGGTCATCGCCGCATGGTAGCTACTCTCTCAGTTTTTTATCGGATACATTTCGGAGAATGTGCTAAGGAACTGCACGATCTGTTTCCCCCGCTCCCGTTCTATCGTCGAACAAGCAGACAAACTGCTAAGCGACGCCGCTATCTGGTGGACATTCCACATGGAATTCCTTACCTGAGTTGGTGTTTCCTGATACCTGAGTACAATATGGGAGTCTTCAAGTCGCGAGTGAATAGGTTCTAGGCAAGCTTTCTCCATCGTCGACCATATCGTCACTTACCATCAGGTGAGATGGTGGTCAAAAGTTTGCCTATGCTGAATAAAATAAAAAGTTTTTTAACTCGTTTTTATTAGCTTGGTATGTATGTTTGTATGTAATGGAGTCTTGGAACGTGATTTTCACCCCCTCTAAAACATCGGATTAATTTGTAAGTTTCCTCACTTATTTAGGACCGATGGATAGGATAGGATTTAAATAGTTTGTCCCATTATCCTTACCAGGATCTTCAGGATTAGCGATCCTACTTTTTAGTTCGATTATCTACAAAAGCGTGTTTTTTAGGTTATAATAGAAGGACTTTACAAATGGAGGAGGTACTCAATTCGACTTTTTTTTATGTGTGTTAATATATACCTCATAACTTCTTTCCACGTCAACCAATTTCGAAGTTATTTTTTGTTTGAAAGCTAGTGCTTTTCCATTGGTCACATTTAAATTTGTTTAAGATCTGATTAGTAATGTTTGAGTTATCGTCAATCATGCGTGTTTAATACATTTTTCCATTCCTAGGTTGTGCCCCAGATGATGATGACGCTCTTCTAGACTCGACGCCATTTCATTCCGCTAGCAGAACAGCCGCTGCTTTCACACAGCGTCATGTGGAAGAGTCTTGGCTCCATCTGTTACTAGCTGGAGACTTCTCCAAGCTCAAAGACCTTACTGTTTGCAACTTTGACTTCTTGCTGGCTGCTGTAAGTACATTTTGAAGATGGAATGTGTATTGTGTATTGCTATTTTGATACTCTGTCTCTGGTTTATGTGTCGATACTGAATTTGTATAATACTATACTTATCATAATTTATATAAAATTATTGCCTCCTTCACGTTTATGTTTGCCTACTTACTTACCAAATCCGAGTGACGTATTCATGTCCATGAGAAAATGTTTTTTTTTTTTGATGATTCCTGAATTCACTTTATAGTTATGTAGCATATCTAATATCTTTAAACGAGCAATTCTTGTATATATATATATGTGTGTGTAATCAGGATCTCGGAAACGGCTCCAACGATTTTCATGACAGTTACAGATTAGGGGTTTTTTGGACCAAGGAATCGATTTATCAACGTTCCAGGTCCGAGAAATGCTCGGTTCCCAAACTGCATTTGAAAAACCGGGTTTAAGAAACTATCAGCGCCACGCCACCTATTACGCCATGATCGATGTAAAAAACTTTTTCTACTCGACACTAGATGGAGCTTTCTGAGGCTACAAATTCAAACACATTCTACCAAAAACACAAAAACCGAGCAAAGCTCGGTCATCCGGATATTATACTATTATACACGTACCTACAGAAGAATTATATCTAAAGATTCTAGAATTTTTTATTGGATAGATTTGCGTTAGATCATTATTTTTTAAGTACAATGATGAGATGATCCAAGGTAGAAAACTTACTTGAATGACATTTGAATGGGGGACTCATTGGTACACCGTTTGTTGCTTCCATTGCTTGATGACACATTTTTTATCTTTTTTATCTTTCATAGGGTAGCGTTAAAACGCTACTTATCATTATATTACTTTTAAGTAAGTGATGCGGGAAAATTTTACTACAGTAATGTGATAGCTAGCCAGGCAAGATAATGCCCTATCACAACACAACTCTTAATTCATCCCTTTCATTCAATATAATCACCGAACCTAAACAGGGGTAATAGTCTAATGACGTCATTATCCGCTATCGCAGAAGTTACGCAACTTGCGTTAACGACCCCCAACTTTAAACACCTATACCAAATGGAGCCAGCTTTAATGATCGTCAAAGTCCAAACTCGGGCAAAATTTAACTATTAGCGGGAACAAGACTGGCTTTAATTTCATCTGAAAAATTTAATCGTTCATTATCTTGATTTATTTTTAAAAATAAGAAAGTCTTTTGCGACTTACTTTGAGTTGGTTTGATGTTCTTCTTTTATGTAATTGAGAGACGAGGCGAGCAAGTCGCTCATCTCATGGTAAGCGTCACGCTTGCCCGTTATATTTCCGTGCCACCCAGAGTTGTGAAGAGAAGCCTATATAAAGGTAAAAACACTACGCGGCCAGGCACTGTCGCTTTGAGATATGAGATGTTAAATTTTTTTATGCTCTGTAATTTAATTTTCTTAAACACAGACCAGGAAACTTCCTCACGCAGATACTCGAGGGAGTTCTGTGTGTTATAAAATATCTTTCTACTTCTGAATTTATAGCAAGAACAAACTAGATCCAGATCTCATATGTTCAAGAACTAAACTCAGAATGTAATTTGAGTTCAGATCGTCTATATCTGTGAAACGATCCGCTTGACATACTTGAGTTGGAAACTGCAGGTGCCTTTGATAGAGAATGTTCACAATTGAATTGAGCCGGAGCTGGGCTCAGATTGGTATCTACCATTACTGTATTTCTGATTGAAGGGCAATGTGAGTGAAATTACAGGGCTCAAAAGATTTAACATGCAATATCCCAGGGTAACGAACGCAGTGCTAAGTTTCTGTAAGTCAGCGTCATGGATGGGCGTCACGCCCATAGACAAATCTCAGCTGTTTTAACCCACAGACTAAATAGCAATAAAACCACCAAAGAAAGGCCAGACCTATCTCTGTTGCAAACGGTTTCAATACGAAATTGTTGAAACGGTTTCAAGACAAAACTTCTAAGAAATAAAGTTCATTTTTGCTTAATTTAAATAGAAACCGCGTGCAACAAAGATACGTTGTAGGGGGACAGCTGTTTTAGTACACAGACAAAATAGCAATAAAAACCACCAAAGAATTACGTTTCATTTCACCCTATTTGTGGAATCGAGTTCCTAATAGTAATTGTTGAACTCCTTGGAAAATAAGAACCGACTGAATTTATTAAAAATAACCAATTATTAAAAAAACATTAAATTTTAGCTTACCTCTCTTCAGCGATACGAAAATAATAAACTTAAAACAACTTTAATTTGTCATCATGACGGATATCTATTGTTTTATTGTTTTCAAAAATTAAACGCTCAAGAGAAAATAGTGATTACATTATCTTTGAAAGCATAAATAAAAAAAACGAATGATTAAATTATTATAAACTGAATGTAAGGCCTGCATTTATTTGACATCAGCGAATTGTCTGATATCTTAAACTGTCCACGTAGTACTGAATATATGCTCTGTATTTCTGTTGTCACAGAGTATATGTATATGTTATAACTATTGTTCACCAAATCAACTGGTAAATTTCCCAATTCGCGAGCACTACCACGAAAATAAATATACATGAAAAACGTAATTCATAGACAATTTCGCCACAAGTAACAGCGTGAGCAAATTTCATGCTCTGTGGTTTATGTATTGTATTCTCATTGTTTCATTCTTTTGTTTCGGTCGTTGAATCGGCTTGGTTTTTGACGCTATTATGTCATTGTTGACAGATTCTATGTCATTTTTGACAGGTGGTATGTCACTTTTGACAGTTTTTTGACATTTAATGACACCCATCCATGATACAGAATACGGCAGCTGGTCTGTAATGGGTAAGCGTGTCGCTTCCCATAAGGCGAGCGAAGTGGTCATTTCGTCACTCAATTACGATAAAACAAAATGTATAAATCTTGAAAAAGTATTATTTCTGCTTGTTTATAAATAAAGCAAGCATTTAACGTAACACGTCTTCTTCCTACTTTTATCATTGTTGGGCAGTCTCTTATTTTTTGTAAAGGTATTATTAGGCAGGCTGTGGACTTTAAAATAAAAGTAGTTATTTATTTAGATGGGTTAGTTTAATTTTTTTGCAACCAAAGCATTTGTTTTAATCTAGATTAGACACTTTCAGTTTGAAATGTAATATAACGTAATATAAGAAATAATATTTTACTTACGATTTATACTGACGTTTGATTTCTTTGATAATATATATGACAGAACTACGTTTGTTGGATTAGCTAGTAAAAGCATAATATTATGTACAGATAAAAAATAAAGTAAATTTATGGAAATATCACCAAATTAGGTTATTTTAATTTGCTCTCTTCTTATCTATCGCCATTAGCATAAAACTTAATAAAGTAACGGACATTTTAAGTGGACTCCATATTTTGCTGTAACAAAATTAAAATGTAGGCAAACGCCAGTGAAATAAAAGCTACAAATATTTTCCCTGAAAATTGGAAGTTTGAATTATGCATGAAGAGTAAATAACACCTCGATGCTGCCAAATATGGAACAGGTTTATATAAAGTGAACAGTTTGTACCTACTTTGTATGCTTCACGGAATTGAAATAAATATTTGAATATCTATTTTGTAAATTATTAGATTCAACGGTGAAACTGTATAGCATGAGTATGTCTAAAAGAGAAAGTTATTCATACGCTACCCACTGGTAGTAGACGCGTGCACTTGAGTTACCTATACGCTCGATACCTTTTTACGCTTTTTTTCTGTATATAGTTTTAGTTATATTGTAGGAAATATAGGCAATTGGCCCACATATCTGAACTACTACAAAGATGTCACTTGAAAATGACTCGGCACGAAACAATCACATCTTTTTTAATGTTCGATAGGCAAGCATTATACCAATATCTCACCTGATATAATATACTCCTTTCAGCGACTTATGTATATTATTAGTTATAGGAACAATTTAGATCATCTGAGTATATTGCGAATGGACTAAAAACATCAAAATAAACATAAATGGTTTCACACAGAATGACTTGTGTCGTGGTTGCTCGAAACATTCACATCACACACACCCATAACCAGAAATACAATTATCCCTTGGATGTGAAAATTTGTGTTCCCACCGGAAATCGAACCCGATACCTCTGCTTAGCAGGCGGGTATCTAAATAAGCCAACGGGTCGTTCAAGAACGAACTAATCGATTTTTATCTTATTATTCACGTTTGGTCCATGATCCATCTGATGGTAAATCATTTATTCAACAGGTACAAACGGTGACCATATCGTACCTTCGCTGCATCTTAGAACATGTGCGATGTTACATTCTCGACCGAGATGTTGAATTGGTCTACGGAGCAGTGAGGAAAGCTAGCGACATCCTCACCAGGGATCCAATGCAGTTAGGGGCACAGGTATGTTTTGTTACTTAATGTTACTCCTGGAATACATTCTATGTTACATCCTTGACTGAGATTTTGGGTTAGTCTAGGCCCTAGACTAACCCAAAATTTGAGGCTTTCCCACGAGTCAAGGGAGTAGTGAGGAGCCACCGATATCACTCCACCACCATATACCACCAGATACCACCTCACCAGGGATGCAATATAGTTATGGAAATAGATTGATAATAATATTGGATATTATATTGTCAATATTATCATAACAGCATAGATCATAAGAAGATATAAAATGTTCTAATATAAGAAAATGTAATAGAAATAAGTTGATAATAATAAGAAGAAGAATAGAATGAAGCATGAATAAACTGAGTAAAAGCAACATAAAAATGGATGTACTGCTATGAAAAGGCTCCGATTATGTTGGAGTTAGGATAGCTCGCGGGCCGGGTCTATGCGCCCGGACTATATAAAAAATATATATAGGTATATTTAATTAGGGGCGTAGGTATGTTGTGTTACTTAATGTTACTCTTGAAATATATAAATAGATATATATTTATTCATAAGTTTTAATTACACGTCATTTATTTGATTAATATAGAATAAGATATAAAGCAATTAACTATTAATAAGATTCATAATTATTAATTTTATTAATTGTAGTTTAAGTGTAAGTCATATTCGCTAGGAATGTCATAACATCCCATAATAAATTCTTTTAAAAAATAGAATGCTAGCTCTATTAGCCAGTTTTTTATTCTAAAAACCACTGAGCTGATTGTCTCAACAATATCAATCAGTAATTTATTGGAAACGACTGGTCCCATACGTGTATTGTTTTTGAGTTCGCCTACATACAGATAAGAAAGCCAGCGACATCCTCAAGTAGTTTTTTCTTCTTATTTTTGGCTTCGCAATCTTGTGCATTTAGCCAGTGTCAAGTGATAACATAATATTTCATGTGTATTTCATATTATAAGTCCTCGTCACAAGTCACAGTCAAGTAAAAGTGTCAAGGTCCAGTCATAGTCAAGTCATGCCCTAGTAAAGTGGTAGAAACTTTACTACAACTTCTATTGGAGTTTTGGAGCGAAGATGAAAATCGCGTTTTTCAACTTTGTATGATTTGCCTACACTTATGCACGTTCACTAAGTATTAATGATTAATAATTCACCATTATTACATATAAACAATCGAAGAATCACAGGTTTTGGTAATTTTCACAAAATCAACAACGCCATTTTTTCACTTTCGCGGCAAAATTCTCCTCAAGTAGTTAAGGTCTAAGGTACATACCTAAGACCTACTTGAGGAACTTCTTCAGTGGAACATCTACCTTATTCACACTTACTCTCATCTCCTCTCCGACGTGTGAACGTCATCTTGAGCACACACGGACTAACCACCCACTTGTGGGTGGTTCGTCCGTTCACACCATCCGCTTCCGATGACCTACTTCCACAGGACACTGTTTTAATAAAGCCCGTATTCCAGCTGCTAGCAATAACCATCCCTTAAACGAGATGCCCCTATTCTAACTTCAAGTTTTAAGTAAACTACATAGCCCGTACGGGTATCGAAATACGATTCGTTTAAGAGGTGTTGATTAACAAAGTTTGAGCAGTTCAAGATCGGCTTTTGACGCTAATTGCTAATTTTACACCCCCATATTTCAATTAATTATGATCTGGTATCGTAATATTAAGTAATCTTTGTCAGCGGCTTAGTACAGGTTCGCAATTAGTTGGAGATCGGAACGGTAGACGAGGTGTTGTACTCTGTTTCATCTACCTTTATAGTCCTTTATTGCTCTAATAAACAATTTTATATAACTAAAATAATAGAAAAAATATGACCAAATATAAACTAAAAACGAAATATTCCATGTAACTACAAATATATAAAAATATATATACCTATATATGTATTTTAAAAAATGCCCTTTAGTTAGTGGTTTTAATTCCCGATAACACAGGTTTTCTCTCCAATAGCCGTTCGTAAATTCGTTATTAGTTCTGGGTGTAATTATATGTGTGAAACGAATGTTTCAGGCACCTACGACAGAAGACATCGAAGTTAGTGTGAAAGCGTTTATGTTTATATATATATCCTACTAATATTATAAATCCGAAAGTTTGTGTGTAAGTGTGTAAGTATGTTTGTTCCCTCTTCACGCTTTAACGGCTGAACGGATTTGGATGAAATTTGGAATGTATATAGATTATACCTAGGATTAACACATAGGCTACTTTTTAACTTGATAATAGCGGGCGAAGCCGCGGGGCACGGCTAGTTTATTTCATAAATTAAATATAAGTACCCGGAAGACCGAGCTTTCCTTGGCTGAAAACATGGATAAAACGACGTTTTCTAAAATTGAAACCTAGCTAGATCGATTTATCGCCCCCGAAACCCCCTGCATACAAAATTTCATTAAAAACCGTTGGAACCGTTACCGAGATCCTGATTACATATATATCTTATATATAAAATTCTCGTGTCACAGTTTTCGTTGCCACACTCCTCCGAAACGGCTTGACCGATTTTGATGAAATTTTTTGTGCTTATCCGGTATTTATGAGAATCGGCCAACATCTATTTTTCATCATCATCATCATCATCACTTTTCATCATTATCAACGCGGGTGAAACCGCGGGTCGCAGCTAGTATATATATATATATATATATATATATACGTGAATTGCTCGTTTAAAGTTATTAGATAGAAAAAATATGACCAAATATAAACTAAAAGCTGAGTTAATTAAAACGTTATTATAACCCATATAACTTGCTAAAATCTAAACCTCGCTGTCAGCAGGCAATGTTTCTGAAATGCTAGCAGCAGCTATGCTGGATACCAATGCTTATATAGTATTAAATTGATTTCTACCAACCCTATAATTTCACTGTAAACTCGAATATATTAATGTTCGTACACGACAGTTTGGCAGTTAAATTACTACTAAAGCGTCCTGCCACAGAACAATAAAAGGGGTTCCTATACCAATTAAATATGGATTTAAAAACTATTACTTTGTATATACGTGTATTTTTTACGAAACATTTAATGATCAAATAATAGGTCTATTATTTTAAGTAATATTTTAATGTGATCGATTGATTTAATCTTTATAATAAACGAGTTATATGTCAAATGTTATGCCTGATTGTATTGAGGCAGATTAATTTCAAATGGTAATGAGAATGCAACTAATGAGAAAGAACTAATTTAACTAAATAAAGCGGTAATTGAGTTTTATTAACAATAGGCTGATACCTAATTCTGTTGATTACTTTGAATAATACTAATCCAATTGTGAATATAACCTGGTTAGCCTCATATCTTTTGATCTAAATTTGATGTCATAAAAAACAGTTGGATAGTAATTTCTTTAATGCACATTAAATTATACTTTGTTTTAGATAAACATGAACGCTTTCACACTCGCAGCCCCACACTAAGGATAACATGTGACGTTAGTGTAGATAACATTCATATTAGACATACAATCACATCAGAATTGTATATCGTATCATATCAAAAATAAATACCTAAATCCCTTGGGGAGAAAACTTGTGTTTCCACCGGGAATTGAACCCGATACTTGTCGCATAGAAAGCGAACGCGCACCCAACGACATTAACAAGCATTTCAAAATAGGAAGAATACTCATAACTCAATGATCAGTTAGGTTTATATTACGACCTTCTACGCAGAGAATGCATACAGACAGTAACTTATTATATTTCGTTGTCTCAGGCATTCTTAAACTTCTTATTGTTCCTGATTCTAGGTGACATTGTGTGTGATGTGACAAATTTCCTAATATGACTATAGGGAATATTCATAAATATATTTTTTATGTATTTATTCTATTTTTAACGTTAATACATTGCCTATATCCTCTCCATCCGAAGGTAGATGATGAACTGACTTTGATGAACTGCACGGGTTCTAAGCACCCCTGTTCCAATTCGCTCTAAGCGTTTTGCTTCTACGTATATCAAGTACAATCACAATCTACTTTTAAGCATTCTATTGAGTTCGATTCCCGGTGGCTACGCAAGTTTTCTCCTCAAAGAAAAAATGTGTTTCTGGTTCTGGTTATGATTGTGTGTGTGATGTGAATGTTTCCGGCACCCACGACACTAATCATCGAACTTAGTGTGAAGCTGTGAGTGTGACAGTGCTTAAAGCGTTTGTGATAAGCTATTTATATTTCGATGTCTTTGTCCATACAGATCATTGCATGGCTTCGACCAGCAGTAGCAAGACGTGGAGTATTGGCTACTCTGGTTACCGCTGCGATGGCCTGGTGTGATGGATACGATAAACCACTGCTGGTGCCGTTGAATGGATGGTAAGTATCTACATACTTTGTGTAGACTTGGGTAATAATTGATCATGCGAACCGAGATTAACTTGAGTGGTTCAGTACTTTGTCTGCATGAGTATAAGTATATTATTATTGAGTACCTGGATGACCGAGCTCTGCTCGTTAAAACGTTTTCTAAAAATTAAACCTATATCTCGTCTATCGCCCCCAAAACCAGCTGCATACAAAATTTCACGAAAATTGTTGGGTCGTTTCCGAGATTCAGATTATACATATTTCGTGTCACAGTGTTTGTTACCATACTCCTCCGAAACGGCTGAACCGGTTTTGATGTTGGTAGGTCACACTTGGTAGGTCTGAGAATAGGTTATTATCTATTTCTCATCCCCCTAAGTGACAAGGGTGGCGCACACCAAAATAGATTTTTTAATTTTTCTGGTAGATTTTATTTATCATATTGTGGCATTAAAAACATACAACCCTAAATTTTCACCCTTCTACGATCAACGCCTATTTTTTACTTTTCAAATAATGTATATGGCAAAACAACGTTTGCCGGGCCAGCTAATATATATATATGTATATATATATACAAGAATTGGTCGTTTAAGGGTATTAGATATGAAGGTTATAGGTATATTATGTAATATATGTATATTCGTCCGTGTTTATAATATTTTTATCATTTCCTTTTTTAAATGCTCTCTATACTGGTGTGCAAATAAAGTGTTTGTCTATCTATCAATGATTTGGATGGTTTTGGCACTCACAATACAAGTCTTCGAACTATGTGTGGGGCTATGTGTGTGGAGCGTTTTATGTTTGCAGTGTTTTGGTATGTAATTTACAGACAAGGAAGAAAAAATCATTAGAATAATATCCATTAAGCTTTATATTATTTACCTTTTATATATTTTAAGTTTCAAGATGGTTCATGTTCATTGCATTTTTCTCATTCTGTAAAGCGAGACGAGAGAGCCGTAACGGAAACGAACTCAGTCACGTGTAAACAAGTGGGTATCTCAATCCCGCAGGAAATACATTTTTAACTCTGTGTTTTTCTGTAAAATTGTACGGTGAGGTATATTTAGAGTAAATATTTATAAGAAAGGTTTGCAAAAACTATACTTAAACCATATATATACATACAGCAAACACCTAAGTTGCCTTGTAGGTACCAAGCTTATAATTAACGAAAGTATTCAAGGCCATCTTTCATTTCGAGTCACCATCGTTAGCAACCATTTTCACAAAGTTTTCAATGCTTATAAAGAAGCTGTAATAATATCTTATGTCTTTTCTCACACAATTTAATTCTTGCCGCCCCGAGCCACATCACTGCATTAATTGATAACTTTTTTGCTGTAAACTGAAAATTTAAAGAATACTCAAAGTAATTTGGTTTTTAAAAGACTTGTCATCGACATAACTAAAAGAATGTTTATCCTAAAAAAGTTCAAGAATAGCAATTTTTAATTTAATTTTTTTATGCTAAATAGGCAAGTATTTGACCACTTTCTCACATGATGGAAATTGATGATGACGGCCGAAGATGTGACATGCTTGCCTAGAAGATACCTATTCACTCTTGACTTGAAGACTCCCAGATTATACTCCCTTATATCTTATATTCTGATAAGTGTTAGTTATACATACATATGTAAGTAGTATATTATAGTGATACATTTATAAATTTATCACTATAGTTCTGCCTAGCATGGCTAATGCTATATAAATTAAATCAAGTAGTATATTATATTTATTTTAAAATATAAATTTTTTATTCTTATTTTTCTAATAGTTTCTTCTGGTTAATTCTAAAATCTATTTTTATTTATATACGCGTATCTTATAGCTGCAAGCCCAAACACTTTTCTTTCAAAATCAGGTAGATAATGCTTCATATCATTAAGCTATTTATTCCTTGTACACTGTTTTGTGCTAAACTATTAAATTAATTAATAATATCTAATGTGAACGTCATTCATTCGGTCATAAAGTGAACCATTTCAGAGGTATTGCAAATTCTGTTATATGATTTTTCAAATAAATTTTATAATATTGTTATATGAACTACTAGCCATTCTCCGCGGCTTCGCCCGCTATTATCTAGCTAAAAAGTAGCCTATGTGTTAATCCTAGATATAATCTATGTACATTCTAAATTTAATCCAAATTCGTATAGCCGTTAAAGCGTGAAGAGGGAACAAACATACTTAAACACACACTTACACACAAACTTTTGGATTTATAATATTAGTAGGATTTATCTTCTGTGTTTAGTTATAAGGTGTTAAGTCCCAACTGCATTGGCGTGTATATTATTACGAGGTGTGGCGCGTCGATGCTGTTATTTTCAGTTAATTCTAAAAGTATACTTTAAACAACTATTAAATATACATTTGTATAGAATACATCATCTTAATTATTACAGAAAATCGCCGTAGAGCTAAATGAGCTAAGAGTTAGAATAAGAGTCTGAGAACTTTCTGGTATTTTAAAATTACCTTTTAACTATATGAATATGTATGATATAACTGTATCTATACTGTGTTTGTAAGAATTAAGACTATTTAGCTACCTTCGTCAAATGTAACAAGTTAACAAAACCACTACAAAAAGCTCCTAATTAATTCTAAGCACGTGTCGGCAGGGGCAAAAGATCAATATGGCTAATTCCACCGTTCTATATTATTCAATTAGAGAAGCGCTCTTAGTGGGACTACCTTTGTGAATTGGCTCGTACGGCACCTGGCCGGGATATAAAACGTAATGGCGCTGGTTGTTGTTTTTTTTCGGTATAGTTACGGGAAATAACACTGTATTGCTACAGCGTAATGGGTATTTACTGGCATTGTTACAGGCATTGTGGCATTTTCTTATCTATGTGTTTATATGTTGGTCTATAGCATAGACATAATAAGTAGTGAAGTATTATCTTTTCATCACTTACGAAAACAACATGCTTATTGAAGCATCAATTTAGTAGTTATGATTGGTCGAATTATTTGAATTCGATTGGTTGAATAAATGCTTTTGTTATACATCGGTGTATATATCATTTGTGTTTTTGTTATACATTTGTGTATGTATAAAATTTTGTCTTTTCGTTATACATCGGTGTAAATATAATGTGTTTTTGTTATACATCGGTGTATGTACATAATTTTGTCTTTACATTATACATCGCTGTATATATAATCTATGTTTTTGTTATACATCGGTGTATGTATAAAATGTGTGTTTTTGTTATACATCGGTAAATCATAAGAATTTACCGCTTCCTTTCCCCATTGGTGTCATAAAGGAAATAAATAAGCCTTATTGACTGGTAATATGCTCTTTGGTCTAAGGTTATCGTGATCTTCCATTTATGATTCTAGAAGACCTTATCATGTTAATAAATTAGTACATTCTGTATGACGAACTAGTTGACGTAGGAGGCAAGTCTCTACCCTCTTTACTTGATTCTTCTCACTATATCTGTGTTGTCGAGGAGCTGGAATCCTAAAGGTTCACATAGTGATGAAGTCTTTGTTCATGAGCTTCAGCAAGTGAATGACAATTGAGAATTAATCGGGAAATTGGCTTAAGAAGCGTTCACCAAGTTCACCGAAGTTCACCCACACACACCCACGCATGGACACACACTCATACACACACATGCACATGCACTCGCACACATTAAGATCTATATACATTGCTGCATACACACACAAATATACAAGATTAAAGATACTTGAGATTAAATTATTCGAGCTTTTCTGCTAATTACGTCTAATCAGCCTGATTATTATTCTAATAAGATTGTTTTTCCCTCGACTGATTACTGGCCGGACCGTCAAGCTCCTTATCTCTAACAAGAATCAGATTTAGATAAAAACTTTTAGTGTCTTCAATCCCCTCGTACATTTACTTCGTAAAAATTATACCTTGTTATTATCATCAACTCCACTTAAAAATTAAGTACTTTTATCTCTGACTAGCCGTAAACCGCGGCATCGCCCGCTTTAAATTAAAATTAAACTTTAGGTTGATCCTGGGTATAAGCAGAGATTTCAAATTTGATCTTAATGCATTTAGATCAAAAAAGCGTGCAGCGTGAAGAGAAAACAAACCTACTTAAGAGAAACTACTAAGAAAAGAAAAATCACGCAAAAAAAAATGTTTATGGCAGGAGAATACGTCACTCAGATTTGGTATATTACTAGGCAAACATAAACATGACGAAGGTAATCATTAAGTCAATAAGTTTTAGTATGGTATTAAAATACTGAGCAACTGGAATATAAATATGAATCAGGTGAAATGCTTTTTTCTTTGCGTAGCATTGCAACGCATGGTTTAGGTAGTTTTTTTTATGACAGATAGATTTATAGGTAGCATTTGACCGTTATCTCACCTGATGGAAAGTGACGATGCGGCTGAAGATGAAGCATGCTTACCTGGAAGATACCCATTCACTCTAGAACGTCTTGAAGACTTGAAGACTCCCAGATTATACTGTTCGGGGAACAAGGACGCGGGCAGTGAGTTCCACTCCTTTGCTGTACGGATAATAAATGTAGTAGCAAAACGCTTCGAGCGGATATGATTTAGGTATGTCAACCATATATGGATGACGTTGGTCTGTTCGTCTTGTGGTCTGATTATAGAAAGGGCATGGGGGAATCAACTGATTTTGTGGGTATATATGTATTTTTTTCTTCCAATCAGGCTCCAACCACCTATAGCATCCACAGTCCGCGTGGTCTCCGTGGCGGGGTCAGCTCAGAGCTCTGGCGTGAACCTGCTGCAGCTTGCGCCTTCGGGACAACATCTGGTGCTGGCGCCGAAGATGGGAGACCCTCAGCTATGGCACGTGATGTCCAACTCCAAGGTTCACACGTTTAAAGGTTAGTTACACTATTTAAATAATTGATTTCCATGGAAAATTCCTTTACCATCGTAGTTCGGCTATTGTCACTACAATCTGTTTTCCGCCGACTTCACAAAAAAGGAGGAGGTACTCAAGTCGATTGCGGTTTTTTTATGTTTGTTACCTCATAACTTCGTTCCACGTAAACCGAAAAATAAGAAATATCTTTTTTTGTTTCAAAGATATTGCTTTCCAATTGGAAATAAATGGATACATGGGACAGGAACGGGACAAATTGGTCCCATTTAAATTTGATCAAAATCTGATCAGTAGTTCTTGAAATATCTTGAATAATGCGTGTTTAGTACATAGTAAAACTCTTTATGGGAGTGCTTTGAAATTTTGATCCGCAACCTTTTTTGTGTGACGAAAAGTGGTGGGGGTAAACATTAAACACTGTGATAAATAATTGAAATGTTTCCCTGTAATACAAAAGTTTCATTTCTATCGTGAGTCTTTATGGCACACCCTGTTTTTTACTTTATAGTAGACATTTGCTTTTTCTACAATTCCCTTACCCCCAGTATACTGAATGATTTTTATTCGTAAATAGAGAATATTAAAACAGGGTTTTTTTACGTTAATACATTGCTGATTAAAAAAAAACACCTATCAAAAGATTACATTTCAAATCAAAATAAATATTTAAAAAAGGCAGTCAAGTTCGTGCAATTTGTTAAATGCGGCCATTTTGTCGTTCTTGTTATGACCACGATCATCAAAGCTGCTGCAAAGAAAAGATGTACAATCATAGCCAATAACGCACTTTTTACTATTTTGAGTTTTCTATGCATTTTTTATTCTTTCTTTATTGAAATTTATAATTAAATAGCATTTAAATAGGTTTTCATTTTTTTTCATAAAGTAGCACTTTAGAAGTTACAACGAATTATTCTTTCTGTCGCATAGGTTACCTATATATCATATCACTTATTTTTAGGTGAGATAGTATTATAACATATGTATATAGCCACGAAATGCTGGAATTCTTTGCCCCCTCCATTACAAAACATTAAAAGTACAATAAGTTTAAAGAGAAAATTTCAAAACCTTATTATAAATAAACAGAAAGAATTTATTATTATTTTTTTTTTTTTTTTCAGTCGTTATTTAATTCTTTTTGGTTCTATAGTATCTTTTACTTAATATATATATACAAAGACACAATTACTTATAATATTGTTTTTTTTTTTTGTTATTTTGTTGCCGTGTTCGTGGTGTTGCGCATTTCAAATGCATACAGTCTTTTGCGACTTACTTAATATCTTTCATTATATATATATATATAACTCTTATCATTAATTAAAGTATATAAGCAGTTTTTCCTTATTTTTTATGTAATAATTTTATTTATATCTTAGACTTGCCGTACGTCACCCTACACAGGTCGGAGCTGAAAACCAGCGCTGAGGCTCTGTCTTCAGCATTATGCTGAGCTTGCAGACCTTTTCCGGCAAACTGGAATAACAATAACGTTCTTCGCATTCGGTTTATCATTGGTAGTTAAGTTAAGTTAAGTTTGTCGGAATAAATGATTATTCTATTCTATTCTATATATATACTGTCATAGTTTAGTAATGCACAATACTACAGGGGTGACTTAGAATAGACAACTGGGCATAATAAAAGAAAAATATTTTAAAAATTCGAATCAGACAAAAAAAGATTACTTTTTTTTCATGGCACCTTACCTATAACGATATATATACCATTATATCACCTAGAAATAAGTGATATAGTGAAACACAAGCTTTATCCCCAAGAAAATTTTGTTTTTCTGATTCTGGGTATGATTGTGTGTGTGATGTGAATGTTTTCGGCACAAGTCTTCGAACTTAGTAGGGCTGTGTGTAAAAGCGTTAATGTTATGTTATGTTTCTGTTAATATAATATCAATAAGGAGTAGTTTCTTTTTCCAGCTTAAATCACAATATTAATATAGTCTAGAAAACAAATGAAAATGCTGTTGCTTAGATGATTTTGATTAATTGATTTTATTTATATAGCATTAGCCATGCTAGGCAGAACTATAGTGATAAATTTAGAAAGGAAAAAATATCGCTTGAGGCGGGATTTGATTAAACCACAGTTATAATATGTTATGAGCTTGTAAAACGAGCAGCTACACTATTTCCAATCATGTTAATGGTGGAGCAATTTAATGTTATTGAATGTTACCCTAACGGATATTAAAGTAGCCAATAAATGGATACGGTGGTTTTATGTAGGTTTTATCTATATGTTTGTATATAAGCAAGTGTCTTTCCTATGTTTATGGGTAGTGCAGTCGGTAAATAAGTCTTTGACTTTATGTTACGAGTGAATTGCATTTTACTTAGACGTTTGACATTTGGGACATTGGTCTATTTGCCTACTTGGTCGTTTTGCTTGGCAGTTGTTGCGACACGGATACGTTTTAGTCAAATTGTGAGTTTGATCATTTATTTAAAATACCAAAAATCAGTGGGCTTGCTTTTTTACCTACTTCACAAAAAAGGAGGAGGTACTGAAGTCGACTGCATTTTTTTATGTGTGTTACCTCATAACTTCGTTTCACGTGAACCAATTTTGAAAAAAAATTTTTTTATAGATTTTGATTTCCAATTGGTCCCATTTAAATTTCATCAAGATCTGACTAGTAGTTTTTGAGTTATCCTCAATAATGCGTATTCTGTGGACTACATTGACGATGTTCTCGCATTAACCGACTTCAAAAGTTACCTCATAACTTCGTTTCACGTGAACCAATTTTGAAAAAAAAATTTTTTATAGATGTTGCTTTCCAATTGGTCCCATTTAAATTTCATCAAGATCTGACTAGTAGTTTTTGAGTTATCCTCAATAATGCGTATTCTGTGGACTACATTGACGATGTTCTCGCATTAACCGACTTCAAAAGTTACCTCATAACTTTTTTCTTTGTACGCCGATTTTGATGATTATTTTTTATTTGAAAGCTGGTGCTTTTCATGTGGTCCCATTTAAATTTGGTCAAGATCTGATTATTAGTTTTTGAGTTATTGTTATTCATGCGTGTTTAATAAATTAAATCTGATCAAGGTTCCGAAGATAAAGCGTGTAATAATAAGTCGGTGCTTGCGTTTAATTATTTTACACTTTTTTCACTAAGACCTAATATCGACGAAATCTTCACGATGTTACATTTGTTTCCCTTAAAGCTTCATATGATATACCCGTCGTAGGAATCGAAACCGTAGCCGCACGATCAGGCGGCGTGCTTATCACGACGCAGCTGTCAAAGCTGTAAACAATAAGTAAGTATAAGTAAAGTATTAACTTAGGTAGGTATGCTTACTTTCAGAATTAAATAATACTAAAAAATACAACTTACATTTTACCTACTTACAAAAATTACTTCTGCTTCTGGGAATACAAAATGTGGTATCACGCAGAAAAATAATAATAAACATAGTTAAAATAAAGCAGCAGGTTAACTTATATGCTTTTTAAAATGAATAGAAAGAGTTTATTAACTGTAACATGTAGTTTGTTATAAGTGTAAAATAGTCCCGACCCTACTCCTTCTATCTGCATCTTCTCCATCCAATGGTTGCCTGGAAGAAATCGCTTTAATCTATAAGACCGCACATTGTACATAGCCTATGTTATGTATAACAATTTTGACGAAAAGGATATTTGCGTTTCACAGACTCGCATATTGTAGGAAATACTGAGGTGAGGACATTCCTTTGCGGTTCATATACTTAATGTGGAAGCAAAGCGCTTAGTCTGTTTTTGTGAAATGTATACCATGTTCATTAAAAACTATGTACTATGTTGATTAGTAATTAAACGCAAGCAAAGGTTTAAAAAACTGACTTCGCTTTCTCTTCGGAACTTTACCGCATTGACGATAACTCAAAAGCTACTGATCAGGATCAAATTTAAGTCGGACCAATGGGAAAGCAACAGCTTTCAAATAAAAAAAAGAATAGTTTCAAAATCTGTTCACGTAGAAGAAATTATGAGGTAACACACGAAAAAAATACATTCGAATTAAATATTTTTGTCGGTAGAAGTCGGTAGAAAACTACATCGCGTAATAGTTTCAATATTAGAAGTTAGCTTACTATTATTTTTATTCTATGTTAACGTTGTTAGCCTCAGTAGCGTGTATATCTTCATTTGGGACATCACGTAAATATAATTAACCTTATTGCGAATGGTTGCCTTTTTTATAGGACCTTCGCTATTTTGCTTTCTTGGAAAGCATTTTAATTTAGGCAATGATATAAGGGCGGGAATAAATGAAATGGTTAGACAACAATGTAGGCAGGGTTTTGTTGTTGTTTAGCGTTTTCTTTGTTAAAGAAATATTATTCATACTTTTTTTCTATCGCCATAAGATTTTTTATTTAGATTTTTTGTAATTTTTCTTCATATATTTTTTTATATGTTTTCAATTCATGCACTTTTCAAAATGTTGTTATGTTAAAACACCGACGTCCAACTTTATTGCGTAATTCCTCTCCACCCAAAGGTTGTCTGGAAGAGATCGCCTTTAGCGATTAAACCGCCTATTGTTACAGTAATTTGGTGAATCTTTATTTTCTGTTCTGTTTTGGCCCAATTAAGGAGTTTAATAAAGAGCTTATCTATCTATCATACAAAGTTATAAAACGTGATTTTGCTATCGCTCCAAAACTCCAATAGAAGTTCTAGTAAAATTCCTACCACTTTATTAGAGCATGACTTGACTGTGACTGGACCTTGACTCTTTTTATACTTTGACTGTGACTTGTGACTAGGACATAGGTATATTATGAACTATTGTACTTGATATATTTTATTACTTGACACTGGCTAAATGCACAAGATTGCGAAGCCAAAAATAAAGTGTCATTTTTTGTAATTTTTTATGCTTTATAGACAATCATTTGACCTCCATCTCACCTGATGGAAAGTGATGATGCGGCCGAAGATGTGACATGTTTGTCTAGAAGATACCTTGAATAGGTGACTAGACAAACATGTGTCTCTTGACTAGAAGACTCCCAAATGATTTCGTGCATGCATCAAATAAGTGTAATCTGGAAGTCTTTAAATTTCAAGTGAATAGTGAGATAGTGGGCTATTCTGTATAAAAAAAAGTAATCGCTGCATATCATGCTGCTATGTTTGGCAAAATGATAGTATCTAATACATGATATAGTGTCTAATAGATGATTAAAATAATTTATATCTCATATAACCCAAACCAAAGTGAAGAGATCCCTTCACGATAACCAAACTTCATGTAGAAAAAGTAAGTTTTCTCATTGTTCAGGTCATTCCGGAAAAATTCTATGCATGTGTGTGACACGCGAATCCCAATACCTTCTCACTGGATCTGAAGACACCACAGTCGTGGTATGGGACCTGCACACATTGGCTGTCAAGACAAAGATACTGTGAGTATTAAACTGGTTGTAAAAAGGAAATAGGCTACACCGCATTTTTTTGATTTTTTTTCTTATAGCTCCACACGATTACTTGTTTCTTGGGAGCCGAAAACATTCACATCACCACAATCACACCCAGAACAAGAAACACAAATGTACCTTGGGGAGTATACCAATGTTTGCACCGGGAATCGAACCCGATACCTGTTTCTAAGAAGGCGATCGCACACCCAACTAAGTCAACGTCAGTTCATTTGGCTAGTAACGTCATACACCAAGAAACTGATGATCGACGCTTTAAGCACAGTTGATTTATTTTTAATCTGCGATATTTTTCCAATAATCTTCTAGAATCGAGCGGCTGAAATGCAATTAAAACTTCAATCTCAATTAATAACCGACTTCAAAAAAAGAAAGAGGTTTTCAATTTGTCAGAATCTTTTTCTATGTATTATATGTTCCCTGATTACTCAAAGATGCCTGGACCGATTCGAGAAATTATTTATTACTAGCCGTGCTCTGCGGCTTCGCCCGCTATTATCAAGTTAAAACGTAGCCTATGTGTTAACCCTAGGTATAAGCTATGTACATTTCAAATTTTATCCAAATCTGTTCAGCCGTTAAAGCTTGAAGAGGGAACAAACACACCTACACACTTACACACAAACTTTCGGATTTATAATATTAGTAGGATTAGTAGGATTCATTCGGAGCATTTTTCTTCGACAATAATACATGAGTGAGTGCCGGTTTAGAAATCAATATTAGAAAACTGATACTTTTTGTATTATTGTTTTTATTTTATACACTCATTTCTCTATATACTCTGAATGAAAGGCTTTTCATCTCCTTATGCAGGGAACACATAGCCCCAGTGCTCTGTGTTGCAGCGATTGTCAACCGGTCGCTCGTGATAAGTGGTGGAGAAGACTCGGCTGTCATCGTCACCTCGCTTGTCGATGGTGCTTTGGTAAGTGAAATTCAAGTAGGTATAGGTGTGCGTATTTCTTCATATTTAAGAAGATAACACAGCACGCAGAGAAAGGCAATATAAAGCAATTGTTGAACGTGAGTCGCCACTACAAAAAAACTCCATCAAAAGTCCAGACTTCCCTTAGTCATCCACATCAAAAGTTTGTACACATTCGACACCACGTTCGCATAATAATATATTATCATCACCTTCATCTAAAACACCTACTTTGGAACAGCTTCATCGGCGACCTAGAGCCATCCTACGCTACATAAAGGAGCTGGGATGGCTTGGGTAGTTGCCGTCAAGGGAAAATGCACAATACAATATGGGAGTCTTCCCGTCGCGTCAAGTCGCGAGTGAATAGGTATCTTCTAGGCAAGCTTGCTCCAAAAAAGAAATACACCCCTAGCAGGTAGTGCAAGCCATATCACCTCTACCGAAAATAAGAATTAGAATAAGAAAGCAATTGTTTGATTGGGATTTGAACGAGTTCTTTACGGCTGTTTTCTCGCATTCTTTCGAAACTAGTTTCGGAACAGTTGGTGCTCCACCGTTAGTCGAATACGCCCGTAAACCGTCCGGCGCGGCGTCTCGGCTTGTACTGTACTAATGAAGCAGCACCGACTATTCCGAAACTGGTCTTGTAATAATACGACAACAACTGTGAGTAAAATCGTTTACCTAAATCCTTAATAGCAACTGATTGTTGTTTGTCCGCAAAATAGTCGCTTTCATCGTTGTATAACTCTACATTTGCGCTTATATTTGAATCAAAGATGTTTATTTACATGGTTTCCTGAATGCCCTAAGGGCCATCTGAAACCCAACGTTGAATTTGTGCCCGCCTTTGCCGTATTTTTACCCCCGACGACGCAAAAAACGCCGCCGTTTGGGAGCTACGTTGTCATAGACATATCGCTCAGATCCAGTGGGTAGCGTAACATCATGTCGGAAATAGACATGCCTATAGACATCGTAGTTCCTAAACGGCTGGACCAATTTTGATTTAGTTTCAAAGGTTTCTTGATTGAGACTTTTCTCTTAGCTAAGTTTGGTGAAAATCGATGCAGCTGTTTCCCAGATTGTCGGCGCCTAAGAGCGTCGGGATATTTCAAAATTTTTAAATTTGCCACTTGTTTGTTCAATTAGTACTCTAGAGACTTCTGTACCATTGATACAATATTTATCATAAGCTATATGCATCTTTTCCGGATATGATTGCGCAATATTCAATTAACTTTTTTTTATTTAAAAAAAACAAACAAACGCATTCACACTCACAACCCCATAATAATTTCAAAGACTTGTTTTGTGGGTGCCGGAAACATTCACATCACACACACATTACACCCAGAACCTGAAGCATAAATATTCCTTGATGAATAACTGACTATTTTTTAAGGACCTGTATTGAACAACATGAGACGGTCCTATTGTATATTCTTACGTAGAGTAGAGTTAAAAAAATAATGCTAAAAAAAGTATATAGTAACTAAAGCTAACCCCCAAACCAAAACAGCTACTAAGCCGCCTGTGACGATGGATCGGATATCATTTGATGGAACTTGAGTTAAATAATAGCATTAGTGTTCATCTGTAGATAACAAAAATCGACCACCACCGCGGCCCAGTGACTGGCGTGAAGGTAATCCAAGATGGCGAGATCGTGGTGACGTGTTCTCAAGACGGCACCGTTTGCACATGGAACGTGGAAAACTTTACGTTGCTCAGCACGGTGGCGATCGGAGTACCGGTAAATATATACAGACAATTTGTTAATAACTTTAAATACGTACCTATTCAATGTCATGTCGCAGCTTGCTTGTATGTCGTATAGGCTGGTGGGCAGTCCTAGTGTCAGGATTTTCAGGCCGTTTGAATGCATCTTACATAGCTGAACGACTGCTGTCTTACGGCTAGCAGCTGGGACCGACAGCTTAGCGTGCCTTCCGAAGCACGGTGTCACTCAGTTGAAAATCTCACTCACTTACACACACACACACATGATACCCATCCAAGCATATGTCTGAATGAAAATTTGTTAATCTTGTCAGTCAGTAAAGATTGACCAGGCGGACCGCGCTGCAAGTGACGCAATTAATGATTCGAAACTTTTTGGAGTTTTTGGCGCGAAAGTGACAAAATGTCGTCGTTGGTTTTGTATTATTTTTCAAAACATGTCATTATTCGAGTGTTCATGTGTAATAATGGTGGATTATTAACCGTTTATACTTAGTGAACGTGCATGAGTGTAGGAAAATCATAGAAAGTTGAAATTCGTGATTTTCGCTTTTGTTCCAAAACTTCAATAGAAAGAAAGAAAGAAAGAAAATTAATTTATTATAAACAACAACAAGTTAACACTTTCAATAAAATACATTGAAAAAAATATATACAAAAATAATTGTTGCGCATAAAAGGAGCAGGTTCAGCATTATGCTGCAAGTGCGAGCCTTGCAGCGCTGGTTTTCAACCTGCTCCTTTCTACACTTTCTACAATAGAAGTTCTAGTAAAGCTACTACCTTATTAAACATGACTAGATTATGACTAGACCTTAACTGTTTTACTGACGACTTTGACTGTGAATTCTTGTGACTAGGCCACCATTAACACTCAAAGAATCACAATTTTTGGAAAATAATACAAAATCGACAGTGCTTTTTTTTAACTTTCGCGCCATTACTCCGACATAAGTATTTCCTTTTCTTTTCTTGCTGTAGAAACTTGATTAAGACCGTTTACATTGCGCGACATGCGTCTTTTTTGTCAGCGACGAAAATGTCAACGCGTTAATCTATAGCCATCCCAGCTCTGGGATCGACGTCTCGCGGACCATAGAAAAATATTATGCTTTTAATTATTTCAGTAGATTCATAAAGCTTGTTTGTAACAGGTAAATGCAATGGAAATAACGGATGACAACGTGTTCCTGATTACTCTTCAAACCGAGAACGAGCTTCATGTACGAACATTTATTACTGGCACGCATCTACACGTACTGAGAAGGCATAAAGGCAAGGTAAGGGATCTTTGTACTAAATTTCTTCATGGCCGAAACACAAGGTTTCTTCCCAAGGAAAATTTGTGTTTTGGTTTTGGTTGTGATTGTGTTTGATGTGAATGTTTCCGGCACCCGCGACACAAGTCAACGATGTTACCCCACAGTAACATCTGGTGTTGTGAATTGTTTGGCGTGTTTATGTTAACGTATGTAAGGATTATTTGAGGTTGTGTTCGTTTTTAGCGGGAAATTCATTATTTTACAGATCTTTTCGGTTTGACGATTTAGTAGTGTGTAATCAAAATACATGAGATGAAATGATTAGCCAAATTTTTTGACAGAAAAAAATTAACTAATTCTGGGTGCATTATTGCAAGTTAAATCTAAAATATTGCACTTTACGTTCTACTAATACACATGACAACAGGAGTACCTACTAGTTTTGAAAAAAAATACTATATGATATTAGATAAATAATGTATATCATCGTGAATCTAACAATCAAGTAATGAATCCCTATTTACCATTACTTGAGAACGATTTTACCGATTCCATTCATCTTTTTTTAATTATTTTTAAAAGGTTCTTTCGGAAAGAAAAATTAAGAAAATTGCACAGAGAAAAAAAAAACGTTTATTACTTTTAGTAGCAGAATACATCTTTTTTATTAAATCATAAAAAAATGCTCGACATAGAATTTTACAAAATCAATTTTCCCACGGACAGGAATATGTAATTCGGATTTGGTAAAGTACAAGGAAAACATAAACATGAAAGAGGTAATAATTTGGCCAATAAATTTTTTGTATGTTATTCAAGTACTAGGCAACCATAAACGGTAGAGAGGTAACATTTGTCATTGCAATGCATGCCGGGTATTGCTAGCTATAAAAAAACTAAACAAAAAGCAAGGTAAATAACAGCACGAATGCACTCAACGTACTGAAAAGGTATAAAGGCGATGCAAGGATTATAAAACTAGAGCTTTTACGATGCTAAATAATACTTACCCAGTTTAAATTTAAATGAAGCAGTAAACATCGACCCTAATTAGAATGCAGAAACTCGGCGCCAGCTCTATAGCCGTCTATTATAATGAAAAATTGTCGTATAATGAAAGCAGTGCACTGGAATTAAAATTATTGATAGCGTTGCATTTCTAAAGGCTTATTATCAATTAGTACTTGAGGCAGTGAATAAAGTATTCATAGAGTTGAGGTGAACGATTTCTTGGCAGGAATCCTTAAGGAACCGAGAGTGGGTAAGAAATTACACGGGAAGACTCACCTCTCCAACAATACTAATTCTAATTCTATTCGTCACGCAAATATCTATAATAGTTATGTATTAGGTTTATGTATTCTTTATCATAACTTAGGTATATTATTGTTTATTAATGTTTATCGTATTTTCTATATTATTATATTTATACAAAACACCGACGTCCAATTTCATTGCTTTACTTCTGTCATTCATACATTACATTTCATATCAAAATAAATATTTGAATAAACGAGCAGGATCCAGCAACATTAAACAGTGTCATTTTGATGTTTCATCTATGATCTACGATCCATTCGTGGCTGCTAGAAGAAGTTAACGAATCATAGACACCAAAATGTCTAGAGTGACGTCACGAATCAGTCTAGCCAATAGCGTGCGTTTTGCTATTTTTAATTTCGCATCCACTTTTATCACGTTTTATTAATTAAGATTCCTAATTAGATGTAAGCAAGTATAAATAGACTAACAAGTTATTTTAAGTGCATCGTCTATAAAAATAGGTGCTTGCTGATGTTAAACGTATTTATTATATCTACCTATAATATAATCTCAATATTACTGTGCAACTAGCTGACCCAGCAAACGTTGTTTTGCCATATACATTATTTCATGCTTAATCATATATGGTAAAGAGGTAGATATATGGTAGAGATCGCTATTTGTGATAAGGCCGCCTGTTGTGATACTTTACGTATAAGCTTGTTTGTTACCTTTGTTTTATCTCATCTTATAAAGTGGATCAATAAAGTGTTATCTATCTATGTATCATTTAAAATAAAAACTTATAAAAAAAAAAACATTGGTTTGGGCCACCACACTCATTTCGGGGTTTGCAAAAATAGATATTGACCGACACAAAATTCCATAAAAATCGGTCGAGCCGTTTCGGTGGAGTTTGGTAACAAACACCGCGACTCGAGAATTTTATATATTAGAAAAATATGTTGTTTATTTAGGGCGTGTTGCGAATAAGTTTATCGAGACAAACCCAGAGGTTTTTTGATACAATTGTATTGTCAAATATTGTTCAATTGTGAGAAATGAATGAATAAAAAAAACACGTACCGAAATATAATGTTGCAAACATACTCAAAAAAATATTGCCTTTACTGTTTGCATGTCTATTCTCACGGTGCAGTTCTATTCCTACCTATAGCTATAGCTATTTTACTACCAATATGCCCACATTAATCGCACGTAAACACAAACATGAACTTTATATCCAGTACTTATAAACATACCCTATTTGTAACCGCATAGCGACGGCGAATCTAGTCTCAAACTTTGCAAAGTACTCGTAGATGTTCCGCAGTGTGCTCAAAGATAAATTGCCAGAACTTTGACACCTCGTTACTTATACGAAGTCTCTGTACGAAGTGCACACTAACTTAAAGCACATTACACAAGATAAGATGTGACGATGTAAAGACAAACTATGTAACACAAACTAATTTGCTAACGAGACTAGATTTACTCTGTCAGAGTTGCTCGACATTAAAATTATCTATGCTTTTTCATTGTTGAGTATATTTACTTCAATCGTAGATTTACAAGCTTACCGAAATTCATTAAAATCCGCCTTCTTGGCCTTCTTCTTTACTAGCCATGCCCTGCAGCTTCGCCCGCTATTATCAAGTTAAAGTGGCCTATGTGTTAATCCTAGGTATAAGCTATGTACATTCCAATTGTCATCCAAATCCGTTCAGCCATTAAAGCGTGAAGAGGGAACAAACATACTTACACACTTGCACACTTACACACAAACTTTCATATTTATAAAAATAAACAAAACACAAAACGCGTTGTTAATGCACACACCAAAAACAAATTACCATAGTCATGTAACTCGACATAAGATGAATCCATAGCTTTTCCTAATTAATCTACCGAGGCTTTGTATTGGAAAATAAATTCTTGAAGCGGATTTTATTCATAATTCGGGGTATTGGGAATCGGGTAATCCTTTGAAGATACCAAGATTGTGGTTAAGTTTCAGAAGGAGCGGTATTTCTCTTAGAACTTTGGGAGATATTTGTATTTTCGATATAGTCAGAGAATATAATTAGCTATTTGAAGTATCCAAAAGCTCTCCTTAAAATTATAATAGACTAGAATGACCCTATAATATGATAATAACAATGAATATGAAGAAATGCGAACAGTAATTATATTCTGTGAAGATATTTTATAGTGAAAATAAGATGGGAAAATTTGCACACAAATCATCACATGTCATAAGTATCGGCGGCCATCTTCAAAACTACAAAAAGCGATTATATTTTGTAAAACGGTTGTCTTCCTATATTATGATAAAAAATAGCTTGCTTGGGACTAACTACCAAATAATACCAAAACAAATCTGAAACCCCATCACTGAGATAGAGATCGTCCAATCTAAAACTTAATGTCGATTAACTAAGACGACTTTGTCGATTGCCTAAATAGTACTACGACTGAGTGTCAAAATACATCTGCTTGTTAGCTTTGTCGTGGGCGCGTTGGCCTTCTAAGCAGCAGGTATCGAGTTCGATTCCCGGTAGAAACACAAACTTTCTCCCCAAGGGAAATTTGTGCTTCAGGTTCTGGGTTTGATTGTATGTGTGATGTGAATGTTTCCGGCACCCACGACACAAGTTATAGAACTTAGAGACGAGCTTCGAATGTGAAAAACAAAAACATACCTATGAAAAATTGTTGGAGAGGCGATTGGTTTTAGTTTAAACGATCCCTTTTTCGTTTCAAAAAATCTATTACATAAATATATATAAAACTAGCTGTCCCGGCGACCTTCGTTCCGCCTAACAGTCAATGAATGTGCATATTTAGGAAGCCATACCCGGCATGCGTTACAATGTCACGTGACTATATTATTACAACCTTCATGTTTATGTTTGCCTAGTACTTTACCAAATCCGAGTGACGTATGAGAAAATGGAAAGCATGTCGAAATGTAAAAAAAAAATTAAAGAAATGTACGTTCTTAAAAAGTATCCTATGTCCTTCTCCTGGCTCTAAACTACCTCCCTGCCAATTTTCAGCTAAATCGGTTCAGCCGTTCTTGAGTTATAAGTGGAGTAACTAACACGACTTTCTTTTATATATATAGATTATATTCTACGCATACCACATAAACTTTCGCATTTAATTATAATATTGGTCTGATTACGGCCACATTTTCTGCAACAGAAGATATAAGTCATCACGCTTTTAAAACAATAGAAAACAGAAACCTACAAAACTTTTCATTAAGAATTCCCAGCATGCCCCACTTACTTTGTCTTGCAACTTTACACCGGAACAATGGCTCTTCGTTTCTCGTAATTGCGAATCTTTGTCCTCGAACTTCGTATTATCGTTTCAATAGCAGTAATAGCCGTAAGTAACCACATAGCTACGTAAGAATATGAAAAGATTTGTGTAGCGAATAAAATTGCGGGTAGCAATACATTACATACTTTTATATACCTACTAGCTGCGCCCCGCGGTTTCACCCGCGTTGATAATGATGAAAAGTGATGATGATGAAAAATAGATGTTGGGCGATTCTCATAGATACCGGATAAGCACAAAAAATTTCATCAAAATCGGTCAAGCCGTTTCGGAGGAGTATAGCAACGAAAACTGTGACACGAGAATTTTATATTATACTAGCTGCGCCCCGCGGTTTCACCCGCGTTGATAATGATGAAAAGTGATGATGATGATGATGATGAAAAATAGATGTTGGCCGATTCTCATAGATACCGGATAAGCACAAAAAATTTCATCAAAATCGGTCAAGCCGTTTCGGAGGAGTATGGCAACGAAAACTGTGACACGAGAATTTTATATATTAGATACCTATAAACCGTGGATTTTAACTGCCTGTTGGCTTGGTTGTTTTGGAGGAGCACAAGTTTTCTCCGCAAGGAAAATTAAATTTGTGTTTCTGGTTGTGGTTGTCTATTGTGATTGTGTGTGTGATGTGAATGTTTCCGGCACCCAAGACACAAGTTATCGAACTTAGTGCGGGGCTGTGAGTGTGAAATCGTTTATATTATGTTTTATTTGGTACGAGAGTGAAAACATGGCGTTTTCGATTTTTACTATTATCCAAAACTTGTGATTTTTCGAGTGTTAATGTGCAAGTACCTGGATGACCGAGCTTTGATAGGTTTTCTTTTAAATTATAAACGACGTTTTTTAAAAATGAAACCTAGCTAGATCGATTTATCGCCCCCGAATCCCCTGCATACAAAATTTCAAGAAAATCGTTGGAGCCGTTTCTTAAATTCAGATTGTATATATATATATATATATTCTATCATTCTAAGTCACACATGGCGGAACACAAAATGTCGGACAAGTAATTTTTAATGCACTCCTACAATATGGGTATCAAATGAAAGGGCTTGCTGAGAATATCTCGAAAAATAAGGTGACGTCACTTTTAATCCAATATAACGGACTTCTAAAAGCTCGTCCTTAAAAAGTTTTTTTGTTTTACTTTAAAACTTCAAAATGTGAGTTTTTATCAAATTTACTTATTCACTCGAATCATTATTCAGTCAAACAGTAATCATGCCTTGAGTATAGGTAAAATACCTACTTTTACGTCATGACTTTTCGACCCACTCAGCTGGTAATTGAGGACCACTAAATTGGTTAAGCTCCCACTTATTCGTTACAAGGGGAAATATATTACAGCCGATTCCCACTAAGTGCTTCAGAGCCATCCCTTTCTTATTACATTACGGGTTTCTAGATGTGATGTGTGCTGTATGCAATAGTACATTGTGTGTGCCTATTCGTTATTTAACAGTCTATTCTTCTTATACCCAACATTTTAATATTCATCTTACTAATCACAGTACAGTAGAAAACCAATTGAAAAGAAGCAATTTATAATAAACTAGCGATCCGCCCCGGCTTCGCCCGGGTGTGATAAATGAAGAACCGCTCGACCGATTTTGTACAAAATTCACATAAACCATCTACTAAATAGTCCAAACAAAGCCTAAACATTTGGTTTGGATAGGTGAGCCCGTTCTTGAGTTATAAAATTACAACGAAAAGTGGCATTGATTAATATATATATATATATATATATATATATATATATATATATATATATATATATATATATGTTATGTTATTTTCTGCAAGACTCAGTCATCGACGTAAAGTCGCAAGCCTATCAGTATTCCATCGATTACATTTTGGAGAGTGTTTTTACATGAGTTAAAGTCCCCATCCCGCTGAATAGGTCAATAATCTTTTAGGCAAGCATACTACATCTTCGGCCGCATCTTCATTTGCTATCATATGAGGTGGTGATCAATGCTTGTTTAGCAATGCTTGTCTGTTCTAAATATATTGTAATGAAAAGTGGTTGAATTTTTTACTAATTTATTTTAGTTGTCTACACAACTCCTACCGTTTCTCCTATCTTTCCCTTCTTAGCATGCTCTCTCGTTCCCTATCCTATGGGAATAGGATAGGGTTACAAACTGGATAGGGATATCCAGTTTCTTACTCTTATTGAAATAAAAATAAATAAAACTATAGTTAAAAGGGTTTGTTACAAAATCACTGATAGACAAAAAAAATGACAAGTTAAATCCACGAAAATTGGGCTACTTTTTATCGTGATTAAACCATGTGAATCTTTTTGGACAAAGCTGGGAAGAGGAAATATATAGGAGGTAGGTTAGTTAGCTAGGACTGGACAGAGCATTCCCTATTTCAAGCACCCGTATTTTAAGAGAATCGATCTGAAGAAGCTCTGCAGCTGGCTAGGTTTGATGTTTTATGCATAGCAATGAACCAAGAATTTGTTGGTGAATAGACTATTTCTGGAGCAAGCGATCCAGGTCAACTGTGGTGCCTGTCGGTAAATGATCCTACTAATATTATAAATCCGAAAGTTTGTGTGTAAGTGTGTAAGTATGTTTGTCCCTCTTCACGCTTTAACGGCTGTACGGATTTGGATGAAATTTGGAATGGACATAGATTATACCTCGGATTAACACATAGGCTACTTTTTAACTTGATAATAGCGGGCGAAGCCGCGGGGCACGGCTAGTATAACATAAAGTTGACCAATGTTTATTTTTATTTTATAATAGTATGATGAGCCTCATTCATGGCCTTAGCTATTTATTATGATTCGCATTGGCTTTTACTAAGGGTTCATTAAAATAAAGTTGATTGAGATTGTTCCTCACACCACAGTTGTTTTTACTTGAATTCCGCGTTAAGAAGACTGGTATCAGCGAGAGAAATGCTAAACCATCACACACACACAATCACAGCCAGAACCAGAAACACAAATTTCCTTTGGGGAGTAAACTTGTGTTCACGCCGAGAATCGAACAAGATAACCGCTGCTTAGAAGGCAAACCCTACTACACCAACGAGTAGTAGGGTTATATACTGGATTGAGGCTTGAGGAACAGCCGCTACCGCCGGGAAACGAACCCAATACCCTTGTTTAGAAGGCGACGAATACCCAACTAAGCCAGCGGGCAGTTTCAAAGAGTTAAATTAAAAAAGGTTGCTCAATAAATAGCGTTCCACATAAAAAGTAATAAAAGTTAACTATTGACGCTGTTTTTACAACAATCGTTCAAGAATTATCTATCTTCTTCTTCTTGATATATTAAGCCGTAGCGTCGCTTACTGAATAGCAACCAAAGCACAGAATCAACATCCAGAGTCGATAGAAACTAAACATTTTCAGGTAAACTTCCTTTCTACGTGTTTTGGTGCGGTGAAGTCGGTTTTTTTAAGCTTAGCTTGCGTTTAATTATTTCATAAAATACTAGTTGTTCCTCGTGGCTTCGCCCGCGTAAATTAAGTATACGATGTGTTAATAATGGGTATAAGCTATGCACATTTCAATCCGATCAGCCGTTACAGTGCGAAGAGAAAACGAACATACTTACACACAAACTTTCACATTTATAATATTAGTGTAATTTATTGAATAAGTCGAGTTAGGGGTGGTGTTTTGATTACGTTGTATGGTTTACGATGTATGTGCTATATAGACAGGGATGTTTATGATATTTTTATCTCTACAACATAACCATTGTCGAAATAGGTATTTCCACTATAAATCTCGTGTTTAATACCCACTCTGCCGTGGTACATTGTATCATTGACAGCTTTGAGTTAGGGCCATCTACTGATTTATGGTCTGAGCCATATTACACTTTATGGCTACCTGTATTATGTAACGTAACTATTTTTACGGATTGACATGACGTTAAGTTCGATTTTTCTGCCGACAGTTGTGAAATTGACTATTGGCTAGGTTACAATTTAGGTAGGTACTGTGGTTCACGCTCGTAATAGGTATATCTTAGACCCTAAGCATTAGAATACTATAAAATACAAAAACAAAACAAACAAAAAAAAAATAATATAAAAATAACAAAGAAAAAATTATAAAGCCATTATTAGAATTTAGTACGTAGGTTAAATAACTTTAGAAAATAATATTATCTTAACTTAATAACTTTAAATATAATGTTAACTTTAGATACATGTCATAACTCCTTTTACAAGCGTAATAAAGGCGAATCATTAAAGAGACTTCCTTGAAAAAATCTGTATAAAGAAACGTTCAGCTGAAAAAAGTCTCCGAATTATGTCGGAGGAAACATAAAAAAAAAGAATGTTGGATTATTAACCGTTAATAAATATATAAACGCTTTCACACTCATAGCCCATGGCTAAGTTCTATGACTTGTGTCGTACGTGCCGGAAACATTCACATCACACACAATCACAACCAGAACCAGAAACACAAATTTTCCTGGGGGAGAAAACTTGTGTTCCCGCGAATCGAACCCTGTTTAGAAGGCAAACGCGCACCCAAGTAAGCCACCGGGCAGTTCCCCATATGCATGTTTCACCCAAGATTTAATGAGGGTAAGTTATTCAAGTCCGTGCTACAAATTTTAACTTTATATGGTCTTCTTCAATATCGGACAACAAAGTTTTTGCTATTATGCAGAAGAAGTTCAACGTCGGTTCGTAAAGTTCAGTAAAAGCTATTTTATCAAGTACATTTTAAAAGAGCAAAAGTAGCATACAGGGATATATGTGGATCCAACCCATTAGCAACTTTGTAACTTCATGCACTTTTGACTGAGATTTATGTTCGCCATAATTCACAGTATGTGAGAAGGTCAAGGATTCCGACAAAGTAAAATGCTTGTCAAAATTTTGTACTACAAAATAATGTAAACTGTACACACATTTGTCCACTTGGTTATTTTTATCAACTTCAAAAAAGGAGATTCTCAATTCGACCATTTTTTTTTCTGTATGTATGTTACGCGATATCTTCGCCAATTATGAATCGATTTTGATGAGTTTTTTGTTTGGTAGAGTACACTTCAGAGGTGGTCACATATAATTTTTATCGAAATCGGTCAAGCCAAAACCGAAATATAAGCGATGAAGTCGGTTTTTTAAGCTTTGCTGGCGTTTCAATTATTTTAACAACCTTACTCACTTCAATGTTTAACTACTACAAAAACAAACGCATTAATTCTCACAGCCCCACACTAAGTTCAAAGACTTGTATTGTGGGTTCCGAAAACATTTTAATCACACACTAAACCACACAAAAGTCACTTGGGAAGGACAATTTTGTCCCTGCCAGGAATGGAACTCAAGACCCACAGCGTAGTGGACAGAGACTAACTAGGTCATACAATAAATAGAAGACAACTGCGGCCGTGTTCTGTGATATTTTGCTCGTTCACTAACGTACTTAAACATAAACGCTATTACAGCCCATACTGAGTTCGATGACTTGTGTCAGCCATCTCTGCCAGAAAATAATAAGTCCCAATTTTCTCAGTGCCCGGGACTTTAATTTCTCGCCCGTTTTCAGGTGAAATGTTTCTGCGTTGCCCACGACTCTTCGAGGATAGCAGTGGGCTGTTCAGACCAACGAATCTACTTGTACAGCATACACAGCGCTCAACTTATACGGACCCTGGCAGTTGCTCACGATTTGGCTGCTTTAGCAGTAGCTGACAGGGATCACTTTTTACTGGCGTCTGGTGAGTGTGCATTTATAAATGTATTAGTATTTTGTCAAGAGAATACTAAGAAACTGTCTGACCTTAGCAAGGATACCCTTGCTAAGGTCAGACAGTGCTTCAAAACAGGGTAGTTTTTTAATTTACATCAAGCTGAAGTTTCGGTCGCATAGTTATTTTACCATTAGGCGAGATAGTATTCTTTCGGTTGCCTATCATAAAAATGTCTAACATAAAAAAAAATGTAACGGAATAGTACGATATTTTTTATTTCGTACCGGGAGAGGTGAACTCTCCCGTTGTCTATCTATAATCAAATCTTGCAAGTTACATTTGATCCGGTTTCCAATTGAGCTCAAAGTTTGCATGTGCTGAAAGGTGGCCATTGAAACTGTAATAAAACGACGCAACCCCGTCGAGGTTAGGCACGTTTGATTTGTTTTGACAAGTTACCTGTTTCTACATTTTTAAAAAAAAATTTGATTACAATTAAAAAACATTATTAATATCTTATCAAAGTATTCGTTATGTTATGTTATATTCGGCTTAAAACACGAAAATTTTGACTTACTTTGTAGTCAACTAGTTTCGGACAAATTAGTTGTCCATCATCAGGATGAGTCAGACGCGCGATAGGCAGAGGCGTGCGGCCCGGGCCTCGGCGCGTGACTTTTCGTGTTTTAAGCCGAATATAACATAACATAATGTGTAATACTCACGATAGTTTTAATATTAAAGTATTCGTTGTTTTTTTATTTATAAAGAATATCTATAATTAACATATTTTAAAACATTTTTTTTTCCATATCAAATAAATTATAACAGTGTTGTATTACGTCAACTAACTTCTTAATGTGGTTTAACCAGCTTTGTTTGATAGAACCCGCACTCAGCCAATAATAATCCACTCACGATCAATTTGTACAGCAAAGTACTTCTCACGATATGACGCCATCCACTTAGCCGATGTCTGTCCTTCACTACAATCAATTAACTCCCTTCGGTGGGCTCAGCTATAGATACGACCCCTTTCCTAAGTGTGACCTCCAATGGAACCACTTCACGGGTCATCTATTTTACAGGTGGCCACCGAGTGACCATCTACTCGTTTCACACTGAGGACCACTTAACGAATTTCCGACCGACCAAACAGATGAAGCGACGACAGACCAAATCGAAAACCAACATTAGTTTATTACAGGTAAGCAGTAACCCTATGATATTATTATACTAGCCGTGCCCCGCGGCTTCACCCGCGTTATTTAAGTTAAAAAGTAGCTTATGTGTTATTCCGGAAACTAAACTATCTATTAGTTAACTAACTATCTATATACATTCTAAAATTCAAAATCGGTTTATAACAAACGTTCACACTTACACACATACACACGAAAACACACAAACATTCGCATTTATAATACTAGTAGGATAACACTGTTATGTTAGGTAAAAAAAATGTAACACAAAAAACTCAAAAACTTTTAACTCCACTACTGGTTGGTACAAAATGGCTTCTTATAGTTCCTAGACCAGAAAAATATCTACATTGTACTATGTGTACGTACCACATTTTATATGAGTTATATATTTTTGAAATGGTATATTAGTACCTACTCATTTTGACACGTCAATTGAAAGACCTCTAATCTCTTATCTTTTTTGTCGTTACTTTGTAGAGTACCACGAACGCCATTCTGTTTTTATTTTTAAACCTATTCTAAAATACTCGAAGAATAGAGAAAAATCAACAACATAACTTCTTTTCACGTGAACTCATTTTGATTTTTTTTTTGTTTGAAAGATGTTGCTTTCCAATTGGTCCCATTTAAATTTGATCAAGATATGATAAGTAGTTCTTGAAATAACGTCAATAATGCGTGTTTAGTACATCTAATCTGATAAAGCGGTGATGTCAGTTTTTATTAAGTTTCGCTTGTGTTTAATTATAACTATAGAAGGTTTATAGAACGTGTTATATTTATATGTCGTAATTTTTAAGAATTAATATATATAGTTTAGTTATCAATACTTTATGCAACTAACGTTCCGCATAGCCATTATCTGCGTCGTTCAAGACGTTAATTTCTTTATCTTGTGCATAAGCAACTGTTCTGAAGAATATTTTATATTCTATCAGGCATAACTATGAGCGAATCTGTAACCGTTGCTGGAAAAAGACAGATAGGTACTTTAATACCCTTGAGGTAATCTGATAGGGATTGGAGATTAAGGCCAGCTCGAAAGCAGAAAATATCAGTTTATTGTCTTCCTTTTTACGCTTTCTTCTGTATCTTTTTTATTCGTAGTACGCAAGATATTTTGTAAATATTATCTTGCTCTAACTTGCCTAGAGCTTTGATCGTTAAAATATTAAGTATAGTATAATTTGAAAAGTTTTGAAGAGCGCTAATTTTACTAACTTGCTGCGTTACCTAGCCTATGTAAACAATAATAACCTATCAATAGTGGTAAGCCATTAGAATTATGATTTTGCAGTTATTTTTAATTAACGGAGGCGGTACATAAACCTTTATAAAATAGATTATTTAAACGCATTCACACTCACAGCCTTACACTAAGTTCGATGACTTGTGTTGTGGGTGCCAGAAACATTTACATCATTCACACAATCACAACCAGAACCAGAAACACATTTTTTCCTTGGGGAGAAAACTTGTGTTTCCGCCGGGAATCGAACCCGATACACTCGCTTAGAAGGCGAACGCTCAACCAACTTAGCCAACGGGCAGTTTTATTCATTATATAAGATATTAAATATTTGTTTATGTTATTATGTGTGTTTCTTTTTTCTTTTATCTTACTAATAATTATATATTAACTTTTAACATCGTCTTGGCTTAGGCTGAAATGGTGTTGCAATCGTATTAATAAATAAAGGTTTTTTTTACCTGGCAATAAAATGAAATAGAATTTGAGTAGTAGCTTAAAGATTAATCACTGGCAATGATATTTTTACACTTTGCCAATAACAAAAATGTATCAAAACAGGCGGAACAAAGCGAGCTGATCCCGATCAGTTGTCTAGAAGTATCTCGTGATGGACAACTAGCCGCAAGCGGCTGCGCCCGTGGTTTGGTCCGCGTCTGGCAACTATCTACACACAGACTGCAGGCCACACTCAATGGCCATATGGGACACGTCACATGTGTCACCTTCTCTCCCAACAATTTAATTGTGCTGAGTGGATCCGAGGACAGAACTGTTGTGGTGTGGCAGTTGGCGGATAATTCTCCCTCATTGACGTATAAGGTTAGTTTTATTCAAATAGTAAATACTATTTGGAAATTATTTTGTTTATATAATGATTTTGTTTGTATGAAATTTATCAATATAGTTTTGCCTAGCCCAGGGGTCGGGAACCTGCGGCTCGCGAGCCACATGCGGCTCTTTGGATGTGAAGCTGCGGCTCTTTAGTTCCACACGCAAATTATTTATTAAAAAAAACATTTAAAAAAACGTTCTGAATCCTCGTTAAGGATTAGACACTTTTTCTATCGAGCCATTAACAACCCTTCAAAGGTAGCAAAAAAATATAACTAGGTATAACGCGTGCATAGCATTTTCTATACGATACTCGTAGTACAGCAGGTATTATTGTTGGCATTAAGGATTATTGTGACAAGAATAATTTTTGTGGCTCTATAAAACTATGGAATTTTGTAAATTGTAATTTTTGACTCTTCCGACTCAAAAGGTTCCCGACCCCTGGCCTAGCCATGCTAGGTTGCTAAATTTAGAATAGAAAAATTATCGCTTGAGGCGGGGCTTTAATGTCATACCCTATATTGCACTAACCGCTGAGCTACTCAAGCCCTGCCTGAAGCGACGTAATTATCCTTTCCTTATTATTAACACGTGGGTTAAAACCCCGCCTCAAGCGATAATTTATCCTTTCTAAATTTATCAACGTTTGGAAATGGTTATTATAAGTTTTTGTTCATTATGTGCTCATATATTTAAAAGTCAACTGTCAAAATATTGACCAAGAGTTCTAAATTTTTGAAACGATTTCAAATTCGTTTTCTATTAAGTCAACAAATGTTAATCAAAGAAGTCTTACTTATTTCCAGTTTTTATAGTTTCACTCTTATGATAGAAGAAATGGTTTGTTAGCAAATTTTCCTATAAACAGTGTTATGTATAGACATAAACACTAAACACTAGTCGTTCGCGCCGAACTGAAATCTCGCACCTACATTTTGCCAAATAGACAAAAACTTTTGAGGTTACTTGCTTAAATTTTTTTCTTTATATAATAATTGTTTGATTTCTGTATTTGTTGTTCAAGTACAGGATATAACGGATATTTTACGTAAGTTTCGGCGTTCAGCGTGAAGCCGTTTTTGAGATAGACCCCGAATCAAAATAGATTTAAAAGCAGTGACTTTGGTGGCCTACCAAATTGTTATTTTCCAACACACATTTTTTTTAAACCGGTTTTGTACTTTACTTGTTAAACCCTTTGAAACGATACCCACAAGGTTAGATAAAAAATTAAAAAATGTTTAGCTCCCTACTTACATGTATGCGAGCCCCCTTAATATTTTCATTTATATAATTGTAAGTGTAATTTCTGGCTTTGGGCCGTAGTTTTCCATATTCTATGAGAATTTGAAGTCATTCGCTGATATGGTTTAGACGCTAGATGCCTTTGACAGACGAACGGACGGACGAACAAAGTGCTGAACGACCCAAGTCAACTTAGAGACCTCGCTTCGCTCAATCAATAAACGCTTTCACGCTCACAGCCCTAAACTAAGTTCGATGACTTGTGTCGTGGGTGCTGGAAACATTCACATCAGACACATAATCACAACCATACCCAGAAACATAAATTTTATTTAAATACGTTAGACGTTATTGATTTTCAAACCAGGGTCACACCTCAGCTCTTCAAACGCTGCTTATGATGTCCGATGGTCGGCGAGCGATGTCGGGTGACAGATCACGGAACGTTCACGTATGGCTTGTAGACTCAGGGATTGTGCTGCATTCTACAGCAGGACCCACTGCCAGTATAGACGTCACGCTCAACATGAAGTATGCGGTAAGTCTTATGTAATTTGAAGAAACTGATCTCCACAAACAATAGTCTTATTAACTTCATTTTAAATTGTGTTATAAATAGAAAACCGTTCTTGGCACGGTCGGTGCAAACTTGCCGAAACGTCGAAGTTCGTCAAAATAGTGTTATTTTGAAAATAAAGCCTGGAAAGAGCCGATTTTCTAATAAAAAAAATATCAGTTCGTAAAAGTTTAAAAATTATAAATCAGAAATAATATTTAGTTGTTTTCTAACCTTCATGTTCATCGATCTAAACTCCATTGGCGGATCTCGGGAAAGCCTTTATCACTCGATAGGTTTAGATATAATTGTATTATCTTCGGTCTTGTATGTTCTTTTTGGTCTAGTATTTATAGTTTTTTTTTAAGTTAAGAAACGTAAACTCATAAGTATTTAAATTTAATATCAATTTTTATTTTCAACGATTTTGAACTTTGTATTGAAAGTATTTTCAATGAGATTCGTTTCAATACTGACAGAATAGTAACTCGTAGTTATTGCTGTGTAAAATCAATATTGTGTATGATATTAGCAAAATATAGCTCTATATTAAAAATTATATTATTATATTATAAAACTTGATTGAAGCTAACCGTGAATCCGAGTCCCGATAAATACCGGTTGTACTCACGTATTATATAATATAGTCGAGAAACTCGATCGGTGTTCGATCGATTCAGAATAACAATATAATTTATTTAGTGAAACTTATATCTATTTCATACAATACCACGATGTTATTGTTGTTAAGGTAAGATCAGGATTCCATACTAGACACAATCCTGTGTTTTAAGATACAGTCTCTTTCGTTCCACTATTTATGACATACAAATAGTCATTCTATTATTCTATAGAGGTAATATCTTGGCACTAATTGCGTTAAAAACTATTTATATTTACCTCGACGTCTTCTCGAGACTATGCCCAATGCAAATTGGTCGAAACGTCGAGGTAAATAAAAATATTTTTTAGCGCGATTAAATCCCGAGATTATAACATATGTGTTCAAATCATGAAAGTTCAAAAGTTACAATTATATTATACTTGCTGCGCCTCACGGTTTTACCTGGGAACCGCGGGAATTCCGGGATAAAAAGCCTATGTGTCAATCCAAGGCGTCAGCTACCTCCATACTAAATTTCATCAAAATTGATCCAGCAGTTTTAACGCGTGAAGAAGTAACAAACATATAAACACACTCACAAACTTTCGCCTTTATAATATTAGTGTGATAGACGCCCATTCTCCGGAGTATGCGCGGTAGCGGGCAAAAGCCTGGCGCGTACTCATTAAAAATGGCCCAAAGCGTGACCATTCGATCTCCACACCAGGTCCTATCAGATGGAGACAACGCCATCCGCATCTGGACTCTAGCAGGCGGTGACAGCGGAGAGGAAAGGCGCTCAGTCTCACACGCCGAAAGAATCACCTGCTTCGCTCTCACAGCGGACTCGCAGCATGTGGTCACGGGATCCATGGACATGTCCTTGAAAGTATGGAAGCTGGATGGAGGAAAACTGTCTCAGGTAATGTATATATAATAAACTAGTCGTTCGCACCGAACCGAGAGTGCAATGCCGAGAAAGAAGTTGGTCTCAATGGTTGGAATGATGTCCCAATAGGTTTTACTAATTACCTTGTATATACCGTTAATGGTAATTATTGGATTGTGCACTACTTACCTATTAGTAAGTAGTGCACAATCCTGCAGGGGGTGGATTAGAATCGACAACTGAGCAAAATAAAAAAAACATCGTGACCTCTCGTCACAATATGTTAGTTCAATGATTCCGTAGCCCTTATCACTCGTAGCAGTCATAAGCTATTATTTTAACCGCAAGAGTTGCCATAGTTTACTTGACAGATACAGATACTGCTAAACTGTCTGCGCCACAATTTACTTACCAGTAAGTATGGAAGAGAGTTCTTTGAGTAAAAAAAAAATTTCATTTGTTTTTTATTTTTATTCTGCTTAGTTGTCGATTCTTTACCACCCTCTGCGGCATTGTGCACTACTTACCAATGACGATAGATATAGATATGTAAGAACCTAAGTGTAATTGCTTTAGACGTTTCCCAAAAATTTAAATAAGATCCTTCCTGTATTAAAATTCAATATACGAAATTCAAGTAAAACTCGAGCTAATAACCTAAAGTGCTGCGGAAATATGCACTGCAAAAGCAATCACTTAAGCAAATTCCAGAAAACATATTAACCACTTCAATGCAAACAACATTTTTACTGGCATACTGCCACTCATCGGTAAACGATGAAATGTATTATTCATGTTTTATTTATTTCATAACCAAACGAAATTATGGAGATATTTTGCAGTTTTTTAACCTATACGTATAATAATTATCAGTCTATATATTTGTAAATACTAGAAAGTTTTGCTCATTTAGTTTTACGACTTTCTTCAGAATAAAAAATAACATAAACATAAACATAAACGCTTTCACACTCACAGCCCCATAAGTTCTATGACTTGTGTCGTGGGTGCCGGAAACATTCACATCACACACAATCACAACCAGAACCAGAAACACAAAAATGTTATTTGTGAAAATACGTAAGACAAAAAGGAAACAAGAGACAATAAAGTAATACTTTTTTGTTCCACTATTTACTCTTTATGTAATAAGTATGTATAACGAGATTGAAACTGAAAACGGGCAAATAATTATCTGTCTAATTAGTGAAAATAATATTTTATTGATCCACTATGTACTCTCTATATAAAAGTATGTTTATAGAGATTGAAACTGAAAAGGGGAAATAATTATCGGTCTGTATATTTGTAAATACCTGAAAGCTCAGACCCTGATTGTTTTGGTTATTTAATTCTACGACTCTAACCCTTAATTCATTTAGTTTCACGACTTGCTTCTGAATGCTTTCTTTTCTGTTATAATTAAAGTTATGTATTCTATTGAAACTATATTTATTAGCTGTTATTATTACACAGTCCCGCAAAGAACGGCTACACCGCGCCGCGCTACGTCTTATGCACGCCAACCAGTCGACACTTGACATCATAGATTTAACATAGAAGATAAATATAAAAAACTTTTTTCAATCATAAATCAGAATCTGCATTATCTGTGCCATGAATGACGTGGACACCATTTATTTAACAGAAAAGATAAATATTATAAAATTTATTTAAAGTATCATCAAACAAAATTTTCAATAGCCATGCCACGAATGACCTTGGTCTTAATGATTGGAATGATATCTCAAGACGTTTCTGTTATTTTGCAATTACCCTGAATACTGCGTCTAAATGTATGTCCTCAGTTTCTTGTAAAAAATTAGGTTATAAAAGACAATACTGTGATCATTACGTCATCTAGATTTTTCACGCTTGAACAGTTAAAGGTGCTAATTCTGTTGAGCACCGAACTAACCTAAACTAAACTAAAAATAAACTAATTTTAGTCAAAGAATACCTAAGCGCTATTCTGATTTTACGTTGAACTTAATTTAAATCATATATTCCTCCATTATAGACTTTGTAGGTCAGTATTTGCTTCATTAATTGCACGTGTTATTCTTTCAAGTATAAGATCACATTTAAAATAATCCAGACCTTTTTCATACAGACTAATTTGAGTTTATAATTTCTATTTTTAGTCTTAATTTGACGTAAAACATGTACATCTGAATAAGAATTTGGTCATTTTCATTAAATAGAGTAACTAAACTAACTTAGTCCTGTCAAACTTAATTTTAGTCTAATCTTGCATTTTCTGAATAGGTTTTGGACTAAAGCAGGACTAAAACTAATTTTAGGCTAGTTTAGTCTAATTCTGGACAACAGAATCGGCACCAATGTATAATTTCTATCAGGTTTTGGTCGGACATTCCGACATCGTCACGTGCGTCGCCGTCTCAATCACCAACAAGACACAAGTGGTATCTGGTTCTTGGGACTGTAACCTGATCGTATGGGATATCAACACCGGTTCAGATCTTCATCTACTGTCCGGTCATCTGGGGAAGGTGACCTGCGTGAAGGTCACTGGTGATGGAACTATCGCTGTGTCTGGTGAGTCTTTGATTGATTGATTGAATAGTCTTTATTGCACAAACATATTTTATGGATGAAGTAGATAGTTTAACTTTTATTCTATTTTGTACTGTTAAAAGTTTTTAACGCCGAAGTCTAAAGTTAAACTTAGTGCTTACGTATTTCCAAGTTTCCGAACGATTGAACTGATTCGAATCGTGCAGAAAACACATTTTCATTTGCAGAATAGCACGATAAATAAAAAAACTTTTCTACCGACTTCACAAAAAAGGAGGAGGTACTAAAGTCGACTGTATTTTTTTTTGTTTTTTTATGTGTTGCCTCATAACGTCTCCTCACGTGAACCGATTTCGATATTTTTTTTGTTTGAAAGATGTTGCTTTCTAATTGGTCCCATTTAAATTTGATCAAGATCTGATCTGTAGTTCTTGAAATATCGTCAATAATGTCTATTTTGTGACAAATAACGCGTACTTTGACGATGTTCTCGTTAACCCAAATTCAAAAGTTACCTCATAACTTCTTTCGTTGTGAGCCAATTTTGATGACTCTTTTTTATTTGAAAGCTGGTGTTTTTTATGTAGTCTCATTGAAATTTGATCAAGGTTTGATCTCTAGTTTTTGAGTTATAGTCAATAATGCGTGTTTATACAATAAATCTGATCAAGGTTTCGATGATAAAGCGGTGAAGTCTTTATCATCGAAACCTTGATTTGAGCTTTGCTTGCGTTTAATTATTGTATCTCAATTAGCAATATCTATAAAAAAAACTCGTTAAACGTCAACAGAGAAAAGCGTCTTAATTAGCGAGCAGTATTTGCAACTACCGCACTTGTTTTTCTATGTCTCTAATAGTCACGCAACATTAACAATGTCCTCAGACTTTACGTTCGACGATAAATCGTGTCGCAAACACTTTATCAGAACCGGATTCCTCGATGACGACAACTTAAAACCATCTTCACGATTGATATTTGGATACTTTTTTATTTCGATAGCTTCCCGAACTAGCTGCAGGTAGTAATGCCGTTCGGTGCAGATGATTTTCGGGTCGTGTAGTTCGATCCAGTGGTTTGGTCCTAATTCTAATATATGTTCTGGGATCGCACATTTATTTGTGTGGCGTTTTTTCACAGCTATAATGTGTTTCTTGACCCGTTTCGCGATTATTTGCTTCGTTTGTCCGATGTAGGAACTACCGCAGCTGCAATCAATTTTGTAGAAATACAAACAAGATTTGAATTTGCGAAAGTTAAAAAATAAAAATAGAGATAGGTAGAGCCTATAAATACTTCCATTTTACAATAGTGACATGATTCAAGTGATCTGGCACAGGTGCGGAAGATAAGACCCTTATCATCTGGGAGACCAAGCGAGGCCTGGCACTAACGTCACTGGCAATCCACGTGCCTCTACTTGGCCTCCAGATTACGAGTGAAGGAGCGCGGATCGTGATACATTTATTGGATAGAGGTGAGTGTTAGACTCTGTGATGCATTAATATGAAACGTGCACTTTTTTTAAGACTTTTAAATTAGTATTTTTAGCTTAAACAAAGGAGATCTTAGGAAGGCCTAAGGGGACAATGGAAAAATAATGACAAAAGGAGCCATTCAAGTTTATACATATAAGTTGATGTAGGATGTATTTTTTTTATTGCGCATTTATGTTGTTAACTGTAAAAATATCTTAGATTAACGATATTTTTTCTATATTTTAAATCTTTACGTCACATAACATTTAATTACGTCACGGGTTTTTTTCTTCATTACAGACCATTGCTCTTGGCAAGGTGCTCGTTGTCGTCATTTCATATTGAGCATTCGCTTCTCAATTTCTGTCATGTTTTTTTTTTTATTCTCGATAGGCAAGAATTTGCCAACTATCTCACCTGATGGTAAGTGACGATGTGGTCAAATATGGAGCGTGGTTACCTAAAAGATACCTGTTCACTGAAAATGTAAAGACTCCTAGATCGTATTTTTCGGGAAACACAGACTCTGGCAAAGAGTTCCATTACTTAGCAGTACGTGTTAATAAACGTGGAGGCAAAACTCTCTTTCAATTTGATATCATCCTGTTATGCTTTTGCAATGGCTGCCCATAGCCGATGTAGTCTGATCGATCCATCGCATGAGTGACCTTCCGCATGGTCTGGTGCTCTCCACTCAGCCCTTCACGACGAAACGTTTTATTGTATCATTTCCTCGTGACGTCTTTGACTTTGAGGTTTTTACTCGTATGTAAAACTAGCTTTTGCCCGCGGCTTCGCTCGCGTTAAGAAGTATTATTTTAAAATTGACAAAGTTTCATACAAACTTTCATCCCCTATTTTATCCCCTTGGGGGTAGAATTAATCAAAATCCTTTCTTAGCGGATGCCTACGTCATAACATCTACCTACATGCCAAATTTCAGCCCGATCCGTCCAGTGGTTTGGGCTGTGCGTTGATAGATCACTATGTCAGTCAGTCAGTCACCTTTGAGTTATATATATTTAGACTAGGCATCTCCACAGGTTGCCTGCCTATAATCTGTTTGCACAACACCCCAGCTACGTACGTCAAGATACCTACTTACGCTGCGCCTACAAAAGACGTCGACCGTAAGTTTTTTTGGCTTCTTCTATATCCAACTTTACCAGCGACCCCTTAAATGAAAAACTTGTAACATTAACGACAAATTGGTCGCTTTGGAGATATTTCACGCGTAGCTTTACATACTTTTTACAAATTTGGGTATTTTTTTTTTTAATTTGTGACAGGCTAGTGTTTGACCACTATCTCACCTGATGGTAAGTGACGATGTGATCGAAGCTGGTAAACACACTAGACCTGGAATACGCAGGCTCTCAAGGATAACTGCCGGAACACCGTATACTTTCAACTTGACACAAACTTGGTGAATATAAAAAACGATTTGTTCCCACAAAGGGTTTTTTGATGAAATTTGGTGTTATTACTTATGTTAAGGTTATAATATAAAGATTACTTATGATTTCCATTTTAAAGACAAGAATTTGCTTCTGACAATATAATTTTGATTAATACTTTTAACTTTTTTATGCTCGATAGGCAAGTATTTGACTACTATTTCACCTGATGGAGCGATGATGCGGGCGAAAATTAAGCATGCTTGCCTATAAGATACCTATTCACTTGAAGACTTGTTTCGTTCGGGGATCAAAGATGCGGGCAATGGGTTCCACTCCTTCGCAAATCTTCGCACTCCTACGAGCAAACTCTGGTAGTAGAGTCATTAACTTTCATGAGTGCCTCTTTGGGGCCCATATGAATAAACGATTTTGATTTTGACCACAATCAAAAGATAACAGAAACCGAAGGTGCCCGGATCTTATAACTATTCAATATAATAGTTTATTTATTTGTTTTTTTTTTATACCTAAGAGAAATGTATTTTAGTACTGATCTACATTTATTTAATTACTTCACTATTCAGAGCTACGTCCATTAGCTCCAAAGAGACCAATGCGAAGGTTACTCAAGAAGGAAGTATCACTGGACACGTACACCTGGCAGAAGAAATACGGACACTTGACGTCGGCAGCTATGATGGCGCAAGTAGACGAGCGACTCAAACGCAGGTATGAGTTATTTTTTGTTTGTTTTTGCGATGTTTACCACCAATGACCACATCATCACTCAGGTTTACCATCAATGACCACATCATCATCAGGTTTGGTTTTTAGTTAATAGCAAAGACATTTCCGATGTATATAACTCAATTTTGACAATAATATACTTGCGACTTTTTTTCCTTGTGACGGCAATGGGCGCGCGGCTCGGTCGCTTTGTATATCATATTCCTTAGAGACAAGAAAAATGTAGATTTAGTTCTATGAATTTCTTTTAAACGCTATATTTTCCGTAATAATTAATGTGCCTCGTAATATGCACGATTGAGCCTGTTGACACTTGACTCATTAGACTTAACAGAGATTAATTATATGTTTTAAAATGTATTTCATAAAAGTCATACATAATACTTTTATTTGTCCAATCTGTAAACGTTACTATATGTGAATTATATATGTTTAATAAAATGTATTATAGGTACACTTGTGTGTAATTTTTTTTATTTTTTTATTGTATGTATTGTTTATGTACTTTTTTTTTTATGCCTGAGAGGCAAGCATTTGACCACAATCTCACCTGATGGAAAGTGATGATGCGGCCGAAGATGTAGCATGCTTGCCTAGAAGGTACCTATTCACTCTTGACTTTACACTTTTTACTTTACTTTTTGTACTTTAAACAATGTTAGAATGATGTTAAAATGTTAAAATTTTATTTTATTCATTTTCTCTCACCACCATCCCCACATTATCTTTTCGTTTAAATTTCCATCAAAAAGTTGTCTGGAAGAGATCGCTCTTAGCGATAAGACCGCCCATTGTACCTATCTTTAAAAGTTTCTCTGTAAGTTGTATTTATCTTTTGATGTCAATAAAGAGTTATTGTATTATATTGTATTGTAACATAATTGGCTATAGCCGTACTACAAAAGACATTGATTTTATTTATATAACATTAGCCATGCTCGGCAGAACTATTGTGAACTATTTTTTCCTTTCTAAATTTATCACAATAGTTCTGCCGAGCATGGCTAATGCTATATAAATAAAATCAATTGATTTGGGTAGACGTTATCAACACAGCGTGGAGCTAACTGCAATGTTAGACTCGTTGGCCGTAGTAGTTTTCTATAAAATGTTTCGGTAGATGACGTCACACGTCCCCGTAAGACGTTATAGTAAGGAAAGGTTAATTTCGTCGCTTCAGGCGGGGCTTGAGTAGCTCAGCGGTTAGAGCAATAGGGCATGAGACCCTATGGCCGCGGTTTCAAATCCCGCCTCAAGCGATAATTTTTCCTTTCTTAATTTATTTAATACGAATATATTTATTATAATACGAAAGACTATATTTATTATAATACGAAAGACATTTTCTTAGATTTCTGGAATTATATCCCGAGAGGTTTATTGTATTTTATGAATTACCCTGTATACCCTGGCACGTTTGACTGCATCATCGTATCTTACCAACAGGTGTCTAATCACTTTCAAACTCACCTTAATAATGTTCGCCAAAGGCTCGAAGAAATCAATCTGAACCTTTACCTACATATACAGTTACATTTACAGTGAAATAATAACTCGTTTTTAGGTTTTCTGTATCGGCTTCAATGGAGGAGATATCGAAAATTCAGGAAGCGAAGAATAAAGATCTGGGTTCACAGGTGAGAAACCTCTAGATTATTTTTTAGGGTATGTTTGTCATAAGTTAGTTTAAAATAAGTTGGTGCCTAGTATACACAAAAATCTATAAAATTTTGACATAATTCCTATCATTGACGTGAACTGCACGTTGGCTTAGTCGGGTGGCGTTCGCCTTCTAAGCAGGGGTATCGGGTTCGATTCCCAGCGGGAACATAAGTTTTCTCCCCAAGGAACATTTGTGTGTTTGTTTGGTTCTGGTTGTAATTGTGTATGTGATGTGAATGTTTCCGGCACCCACGACACAAGTCATCGAAATTAGTGTGGGGCTGTGAGTGTGAAAGCGTTTATGTTTAGGTAAACGGATAGCGTCACACCAACCATCAGGCGAGCGACCTCTCAATTACATAAAAAAACGCCAAGAACTAAACCAATTTTTACCAAATATTTATTTTATGTGTCGTGGACTAAAACATAATTAGATGGAATTCTTAGGGTGCTAAATTGACTCAAACGTGAGAAATTGTCATGTATAGCAGAAGTATCAGAAATAAACAACCCTATTTTGCCACTCTTAGTTGGGTGCGCGCTTGCCTTCTGCGTCGGGTTCGATTCCTGGTGGAAACCAATACTTTTTGTTTGTATTTCTGGTTATGTGTATGATGTGAATGCTTCCAGCACTCACGATGCTAGTCATCGAACTTAATGTGAAAGCGTTTATATTTATGTCATGTTTATTATTTAGGTGAGCTCCCTGGAAGAAGCAGCGATCGCACAGTCACAACATTTCGATCAACTCGAAGCTTTATGGAACAAAATATCGCCCCCACGACGTCGCTCTAACAAGGTAATCAATATTTACGACCCTATTTCAATTCAATAGAACACACATTGCACAAGATACGAGTTGCAATATCTCTTTGACATACAATTTTATACCATTTTTATTTATTGTTCTAAAGCCCATGGTACTGCAAGAAGTACTAAATATACATGCAGTAAGACCCAGAGCATGAAATATTTAAGTAATGTGTTTTAGTATTTCATCTGTTTGTTATCAAAATGTATTTTGTAACTATATTATACACCCGAAATATGGAGAACTGTTGATTCCTTTATACATTTTTATTATTAGTAAAATAGAAAATTATTTATTGTATAATCTGTGTACAGGGGCACAGTTTATACAATAAATAATTTTCTACTTTTCTTATGCTTGATAGTCAAGCATTTGACTGCTATCTCACTTGATGGAAAGTGAAGATGCGGCCGTAGATGGGACATGCTTGCCTAGAAGATATCTATTCACTCGAGACTTGAAGACATCCATATTGTATAACCGTTCCGGGAACTAAGACGCAGTCAATGAGTTCCACTCCTTCGCTGTACGGATGATTACCGTAGAAGTGAAAAGCTTCGACCGAACTAGAGGTATGTCAACCATAAATTGATGACGTTTGACAGTTTGTCCTTTTTTTTTGTCGACACGTTTCCTAAATAAATACTCAAGTCAGTTCTGAGGACTATTCCTTACTTGAGTGTCACCGAGGAGGGTTGTTATGATTACTTCGCAGAGCATCAACATGATGCTCCCATTCAAAAGCTACTATGTTCATTTAGTCCTGCTTATAGTATCGTGGGTGAACAGTTAATTAGTGAATGTGAGCTCACTTTCAGATTTTAGGGCATTTTTTTTCATCTTTGTCGCCATGGAATTGATTTCGTGAATATACCTTTTGACAGTTTTTAATATCTGATTAAAGTTTTTTTTTCCATGAAACTAATAGTGTTTTTATGATAAAACTGTAATATATGGTATTTATTTCGTGTTTTTCAGAAGTATAACCACTAATTGTTTGTTTTCGTAGACGCTGGCGAAGCAGAGCTCGTTGATAGAAAGTCGATTCGACTCTTCCGACGAAGAACATACTCCAGTCGAAGAACAAGGTTAGTGAGTATGTTTTTGCATTACAAAACGTGTTTACTCTACCACGAAATCATTTTTTCTTTTTGAACCTAGTTCAAACAACTGAACGACTACCACTGGTACTGGGCTTGAGCACTTGAGTTACCTATAAGCTCGATGTCTTGTAGGTAACCGAGTTCTTTGCTGTATATAGTTTTAGTTTAGTTTTAGGAATAGATAGTCCATTGGAAAGAAAAAGAAAAAGTTCAAAATTACATATCATAAAATGTTTTAGAACCAAACGTTTGAATAATAATAATTCAGTTCAAACAGCTTTTTGGTAATTTTAAATTGTTTTCGTGTATTTGCCAATCGTCAACGTAGGCCTAAATAAATAATGTAATTTAATTAACGTCGTTCTTTCCACAGAACACATGGTCGAATGAGGGATTGGAGCGTGAGAAATTATAATTAACCTCATTAATTTTAAATTGTTTTCGTGTATTTGCCAATCGTCAACGTAGGCCTAAATAAATAATGTAATTTAATTAACGTCGTTCTTTCCACAGAACACATGGTCGAATGAGGGATTGGAGCGTGAGAAATTATAATTAACCTCATTAATTTTATTACGGTTATTTTAACTCGTAGCAAATGGTCTCCCTTTATCACTGATTATTAATTTTGTTCATTTAATTAATGAAATCGCTACGGGTTCGTTGGTGACCTTTATTTTAATTTCAATTAAGTTGTTGATTTTCCAATGAGTTTGTTTAAAAAATATTGTTGAAACGAAATTAGACTGTAAGTTTATAGGATTAAGTACTTTTAGAATTCTAGCCTCAATGCAATGTGATCTTCTAGTTATAGCTTCTATTGTTTAGTACTAATAGTTAGTATATATTCGAATATAGAATTTTCTTCGCGTATTTAATTAGGGCTTGTGTTTAAACACCGCCCCAAAAAGTACCTATTTTACTTCCAAAACAAATTCTTAACGGTTACCAAAATGTTTAAATGGTCACCAAATTATGTTGGATAAATGTTCACTAAATTACGTTTCCCAAAATATTACGAAATAAAAATTTTTTTTCGTATTATAAATATTTTTGTATTAATTATAAAAAAAAAACCTACTGTTATGTGATTCGTTTCTGTCTCAGAAAATTTTATATTAGGAAACGTAATTTGGTGACCATTTATCCATTTTGGTAACCGTTTAGAATTTTTGGTGGCCGTCTAAATTATATTCTTTAATTAGTCTGAGTAGCGCAATCTCAAGTGTTATGAATCTTTAACGGTTAAAAATCATGTCGTGTGATTATGGGAAGTAATTTCTTAGGTTGCTTGCTCTGTAGGGAAGCCGAAAGTATTAGTAGATAGTTGTTAGAACTTACTGAATCGATGTTTCTGTTAGTACAGTCAACAACAAAAGTAACTGAATGTTTTTAATTTTTTAATAGATAAGTAACAATATTTGAATGAGTTTTGCTATGTTCTAAGGTGTTTTAAATGTATGTGCTTAGAATGCGCAGCTTCATACGACATCTTTAATTACATTACATTTTAAAGATGTGCTTCTTTTAAAATCTGAAAAATTTCAGAAACTTTTTTTGCTAACCGTCAATAAATTTGGATATTTATTCGTTAGCAGCAGCTGGATATCCGATGTTTGGCTCTTCGCAGTTTGGGAAGTTCTAGTTTTAAGGAATTCCTTTGCTATACAACCCTTTGTTCCACCACTTAGCATTGCCTAGACGTACAATTTGCAATAGTGAATAAGCACCTTTTTTGTTGCTTTTAATCAATGGTTTACGATAAATTGTTGCCGAAAATAAAATTTAATTTGTAAAAATATGTATCATCAGAATAACATTTGAAAATGGAAGCTGTATCGGGCAATTTTAAGCGCGGCCATTTTGACATCCACGATATAATCAAGGTAAGTTGACCAATCATCAACATTGTCAATCTTAATGTTACTACTTGAATGTTAATGTTAATGTCTACTACTTCAACTGGAAACTAAGGTCTCAGATCAGTCTAGCCCATATTTAAATTGCAATTTTGAATTTTCCATGCATTTTTATTAGTTTACATTCATTGAAATTCCTAGTTAAAATTATCAAATAAAAAAATCAAGTCATTAAAAAAAAGCCTGATGAGCAGCAAATCCCGCGGTAGCGCAATATTTGCTGTAGCAGTCACTATAATGCCCCTGCCTGATGTACTGTTTAACAAATACAAATAATTGTGTAATATGGTAGGTATATCTCTCCTTGGCAAAAACTTCTAACTGATTTCCTTGTATTTAAATTATTGTATGTGTGAAAGAAGCAATATTCGTTAAAATATTGTCGAGTTATGGATATTGTAATTCGTAGATTGACATTTCATAGTGTAGTTAATTTCTATAATAGTAATATTTAAAATAAACACTATGCAAGTTTTAATCATGTTAATATATTGTATTTATTACATAAACATTTTTAATTGTGTATGTACTTACTTATTTATTCATTATTTGAGTGATTTTAATACTAAAAGTTTTGTTTTGTCATGTTAATGTTTACGTTTATTGTGTGCAATATTTTACCAAAGTTATGATTATTGAAGACTTGAAGTAAATTTAATTTGTTATAAATATCTAAGTTAAATACAGATTCTTTAGAACATGCTTGTTTTACGTAAACTGACACTCATTATTATATTATTGTCGGAAGATAAAGCTCAGACTAGGTTTCACACAATTTTTTCTTCTTGTACTCTTGTAGCTATGCATATCGTGACATGCGCTTTTTGTTATTTGCGGTTTGAAGTTAGCGCCGCGACGCGACCTATTAAAATAGCTCCCAGAAGAAGGACATCGGAAATGTCTGAAACCTGGTCGGAGCTTCTTCTAGTTAGTTCGTTGCGTTTTGAAGTAAGACGCCCGCGCCGCGACCTATGTACATAGGCTAGATAAAGGACATCGTATGTGTCTGAAACCTGAATGGATATTTTTCTAGTTAGCTGCATTTTGAAGTTAGACGCTCGCGCTGCGACCTGTAAACATAGCACCCAGAAGAAGGACATCATTATGTCCGGAACCTGATCGGAGCTTTTTCTAGTTAGTTGCGTTTAAAAGTGAGACTCTCATTCCGTGATCTGTATAGATAGCTAGCTCCCAGAAGAAGAACATTGCATATGTCTAAAATTTGGTCGCAGCATTTTCTTCCCAAAATATTACGTGACTGAATGCCAGTTTTATTTTATAACAATGAATATTGTTATTTTTTAAAAACTCTCACGATAGTTTTTAATTATTTTTTTGTGATTACAATTTGAGTATACATATTTAATAATACGTCACATGCGTGGGAGTAGTATATTATCCATAAACACAATCACACAAAACGAAATCTAAAAACTTTGCAATTCCCACATGAGCTAATGCTGTAAATAACATTCAGCTTGTATAGTTTCGCAATTTCATTTGTTTTGCTTAAACTAACAGTAAGCAATTAATATAAATTAGTTCTACTTGTAAAGTAACTCCCCAATCGATGTATCGATTTAGCATTTCCAAACTGTGATCCCTTATAAAGACTTCTATATAAGTACACATTAATCAAACTACATATTATCCTTATAAAATAATTAGAAAATAACGTTGTTACTTAAGCACCTAATTGTTTGAAATGTTAACTCGCATTGTACGTTAACAAAAACATTAGATACACCATAGTATGTACTCGTATCTACTAGGATTCTTTTTCGAATGAACACGTGTTTGAAACCTGTAGCAAAAGCCTTGTTAATCAAGTTATAAAAAACAATGTAATTACTGTAGTAAATTTCGTAATAAAGAAGTAAATGTTGTGGTATTAGATGTTTAAAATTTAGGAGATGCAATAATATTTCATAAGTAGATGCACACGCTCGTAGATGTTTTAAGAAAACTTTGATGCTGTTTCTTTCTATAATGTTTTATCAAATAAAAAATCACCCAGTCACGCTTTATTTGTCTATTCGCAAAGGTTTAAAATGTTATTTAAAGATTACACAACCGTGTTATCGTTCATATAAATTGAATGCAGCACGAATAAAGCAAAGAAACAAAGATATTATGTCAAAAATAAAATTCAGTTTTCCAATATTTGCAATAAATTTTAAAAATTGTTAGACACTATCACCTTGTTAACTATTTGTATAGAATTTTATAATATGTATCGTTTCTTACTCCTCACGGACGTGAGTTTTATTTTTGACCTGTCGTGGCATTATATCTGATAAATATATTCTCTGTGTTTCTAATCTGTTGTTTTATTGCATTATCAATGTAGTTCCCAAATTATCCTCATTGCGATATTGTAAATGATCTTATCAGAAAATTGATAACTGTTATCAACTAATTTACAGTAGAGTCGACAAATTTTCAAGACGCTTGTGTTAAAACGTTATTACGAACATAAAATCAATATACGTTTGTTTTGAAATATTCTTTCTGGTTCTTACTACAATCTTTGTGTTAAAAGTGCGGTCGATTATATGTAAAAAGATAACTATGTGGAAACAACAATATGGACTATCAACTCGGACGATGATGAAATGCGTAATTCTCTCAAAACAAACACACAATTCCCAATATTAAAGTACTTAGAGACAAAAGTTCAAGATGATTTTAGAGTTGGAGCATGGTGGCATTATTGTACCACCTGACTCGTACACCAGCACTTTCACAACTGTGACTCTCGTCATCAGCACGGTCGGGATGGCGCTATCGGCAGCTGCATTACTCCTGCTTTTAATAACTGCCTGTATGTTTCCCGAATGGCGGCAGAACTACAAGAACCAACTTCTTGTACAACTTATGATTGCCAGATACTTGTTCACCTTAGTGAGATACTTCTTCGACATCCGGACTATCTTCCGTATCTGCGAAGCCAGCTCTTGCATCATATACCTTGATGAGTTCAGCATGGTTTACACCGAAGTTGCGCTTGTAGCGTGGATGTTCACATTTAGTAGGCATATGTACGACAGTTTAGTTGTAGTGTTCAATTTTACGACACCTCATATTTGGAAAGTATCAGTGACAACTTGGCTAGCTCCGTTAGGAGTAACGTTAGTTATGTATGGAGTATTTCATCTTCAAGAAGGGAGAGATATTGGGGTTTACTTTTTGTATTTAGCTATATTAAAATGGCCTTTACTTATAGCTAATGCTGTTATTTTGATTATGATTATGAGATCATTAAAAAAACGTATTAAAACACAAGAGAGTACTCGGAGTACGTCTCGAATGGTTATTGTAATGAATATGTTAATATTTTGCTTTTGTTTTCAGCAAATATTTTCTGATATTTATAAAGTGTTTCACGTAGCGTACGATTTGCGGTATTTTATACTTATATTTATAAATATTACAACTATGTATCATTGTGCAGCCGCTATATGTTTTTGGGTTTTTGGCAATGCTAAAACAAGAAATTTGTGGCAAAATAAGTTGTGTTCTAAAGGTAAAGTACCACTTAGTCGACAAGTCAGTTTAAGCTAAAACAATATTATGATGAACATATTAATTGTTGATTTAAATAGCGTTAGATTGAGTATTTGCAGAAATGAGGAGCAACGCAAATTTAATTACTATTATAAATCTATCATTACTTTCCCACTAGTTTTATTTACCTGTTGAATATTCATCTGTATACTGTACTTGAGCTTGTTTAAAAGTAATGGCTATGTGAGCTGAAGATTCCTCGCGTATATTTCAAAATGCTTGATATATGTTTTTTATGTTTAAAACCTCCATGTCTCCGCCATTTTGAAAATTTTCCACAAACTGAATAGACACGAAATTCTATATAATTATCAAATCTGCTCTCAAAATTTCGACTGCGATTGCCAGCCATGTTAGAACGTAATCGTTTTCGACTATTTTAGGTTCTAATGCTAGCCAGTGATAAAGGCTAGACCACAGGCTTACACAAAGCTTCTGCGTGGCACTACAGTGCAATTTGTTTTTATAAAACAAAAAAAAAACAATTACTCGTAGGCCAGTAAAGAAAGCCAAAGCCAGTTGAAAAATGGGACCTGTTGAGGAGAAAAGCTGGACATCCGCCGGATATACGTAAGCATATTTACTCAAGCTGAAACAGAGGCGCTTCACTTACGCTTCACGCTTGCTCCGTTATTTGATAAGTGTCATTTTAATTGATCTTATCAGTCCATGTGCAGCATTGTATATATGCCAATGTTTTTTGTTGTAATAAATTGATAAGCTGAGATTAAAATTGGATTTCAGTAGGTAAGTAATTGAGATAAAACAGTGAAATATTGAAATGAAATGAAATTATACTTTATAAATTTGTATAAATATGCGTCCATTGAAATTTTACATCTAAATTGTACCACAACCTCTAAAACGCCATAGTACCCTTAGTATCTTACCGTAAATAACACGGTGCATTTAATCCTGAATCATAAAATGAAATCGTTCAACAACTGTCCCAATAAATCATACTTTATGGATGGGGCTCTTTTAATGAAACTTCCACGGAGGATAATAGATCGTAAAAATAATGAATCATAAAGATTGTACCGTAAATATGGGCGATAGATCTGATTTATTCTTCACTAGCTGTGTCTCATGGCGTCTCCCTTGTTAATCAATATAAAAATATGTTTATTTTAGGCGTACATCATCATCAAACTCAGCCTCAGTCAACTGTTGGAGATAGGTATCTTTCAAAGCGAGCCATATCTTCGGCTATTCTTTTCCAGTCGTTACCAGTAAGTAGCCTTTCGTAAATCATCGCTTCACCTATTATAATTCACAGGGTTTCCTCTGCTACGCTTACCGATTCGCGATCTCCACTCCAGAACTTGTCTACTCCAAAGATTGTCAGTAACAGGCCTATTGTAGGCCTTATTTGTATGAAATCAACATAGTGAACTAGTATGTAAATGTAGTTTGTAAATACATTGAGTTCGCTAGAATACTCTCTGCAATATATTGCAGAGTTATCCCTATTCCATCTAATCATATATTTTTTACTTGCCATAGTATTCACATGGAGAATACAATTTGGAACAACTAGACTACTAAAGTTCTCGGAAACATATTTTCTAGTCAAAATTACAGCTACTACGTTCTTTTTACAAATTAAGCTAGTTATTACCTAATAATGTTGTAATTATTACTAATAATAATTATAGTTGTCAAATATAGCACTAGAATGTTAGCAACAGACACGAGGCATTCTCAGTGCAGTTACCAGTTCACTGCAGTCAGTCTTCATCTTATTTCCAACCCCGACAATCGAAGCCAGTCTTCTCGAGACCATGGCAACTGCAACTTGGCTGAAACGTCGAGGTAAATAGGAATAGATTTTATCGCAATTGAGTCCCGGAATATTACCTAAATAAACAAAATTAAATGCTAGTTAGCGTTAAGTACCACTTTTATATCTTTTAATAAACATTTTGTTTATATAATTAGTACCCGGATGACCGAGCGTTGCTCGGCTCAGAACACGGATAAAACGACGTTTTCTAAAATTGAAACCTAGCTAGATCGATTTACCCCGGAACCCCCTGCATACAAAATTTCATGAAAATCGTTGAAGCAGTTTCCGAGATCCTGATCACACACACGCACACACACTCGTTTAAAGGTATTAGATGTATTATACAAATTCTATTCTATAATTTAGACTAAAGACAAAGAATAGAAATAGAATAGAAATCATTTATCCTACTAATATTATAAATCCGAAAGTTTGTGTGTAAGTGTGTAAGTATGTTTGTTCCTTCTTCACGCTTTAACGGCTAAACAGATTTGGATGAAATTTGGAATGTACGTAGATTATAATAGAGGGCTAAGCCGCGGGGCACGGCTCGTTGCTAAATATGTAAAACAATCATAAGGTACACAAAACAAAATACATGCATGAAATATTTGGCAATTGGAATACGTTCAGCGCTAAGATTGCACAAACTAAGGGTTAAAAAGCTGCGTTCTCTCCTTGTTCTATTTCGTCCCACCCACTTTGTGTCAGCGGCATTGGCATTTTCTTTCGATCAGAGACAGATAAGTGAAGTTGACGGTTAGACATGACCCTTTCTGGAGGGTTTTAAAGATTGAATCTGTCACCACCGCTGTCAATTGCAGGTAAATTACTGTCGACAAGAGGGCGTTATGCAAGTAAAAGCAGGTTGTGCTTTGGTCCGGGCAAGTTTCCCATCAATGGAGATTATAGAGCGTGTGTTGGAGCAAATAGGGGCGCGTTTAGGGCAGTAAAACTATGGCGGTTACTAAAGGTCTTTAATATACAAGTCCTTTAATCGGAACTGAGATATCGCGCCCACACGTTACCAAATAGAGAAAAACCTTAGAGGTAAATTATTTTTATAAGAATTATTAAGAAATAAAGAATATCTAATACGAATAAATAAATTAAAGCACACTCACAGCCTAACACTAAGTTCAATTATCTATTTGTGTCGTGGATGCCAGAAACATTCTCATCGCACAAAATCAAAACCAGAACTAGAAACATATCATTCATTTTCATTCTCACAGCTTACTATCGCTACGTTGAATCCAAATTGCAAAGTAAAATTAAATGAAATGAAATATGAAATGAAATATGAAATGAAATATGAAATGAAATATGAAATGAAATATGAAATGAAATATGAAATGAAATATGAAATGAAATATGAAATGAAATATGAAATGAAATATGAAATGAAATATGAAATGAAATATGAAATGAAATATGAAATGAAATATGAAATGAAATATGAAATGAAATATGAAATGAAATATGAAATGAAATATGAAATGAAATATGAAATGAAATATGAAATGAAATATGAAATGAAATATGAAATGAAATATGAAATGAAATATGAAATGAAATATGAAATGAAATATGAAATGAAATATGAAATGAAATATGAAATGAAATATGAAATGAAATATGAAATGAAATATGAAATGAAATATGAAATGAAATATGAAATGAAATATGAAATGAAATATGAAATGAAATATGAAATGAAATATGAAATGAAATATGAAATGAAATATGAAATGAAATATGAAATGAAATATGAAATGAAATATGAAATGAAATATGAAATGAAATATGAAATGAAATATGAAATGAAATATGAAATGAAATATGAAATGAAATATGAAATGAAATATGAAATGAAATATGAAATGAAATATGAAATGAAATATGAAATGAAATATGAAATGAAATATGAAATGAAATATGAAATGAAATATGAAATGAAATATGAAATGAAATATGAAATGAAATATGAAATGAAATATGAAATGAAATATGAAATGAAATATGAAATGAAATATGAAATGAAATATGAAATGAAATTTGAAATGAAATATGAAATGAAATATGAAATGAAATATGAAACGAAATATGAAACGAAATATGAAACGAAATATGAAACGAAATATGAAACGAAATATGAAATCATTTTGGAGAGTGATTACATGATTTAATTCCTCATTACCCTTTTTACCATCAAACAACAAGACAAACTGTCAAACGTCATCCATGTATGGTTGACATAGCTCCAGTTAGCTCGAAGCGTTTCGCTTCTACATTTATCATCCGTACAGCGAAGGAGTGGAACTCATTGCCTGCCTCTTTGTTTACTGAACGGTAGAATCTGGTTATCTTCAAGTCTAGAGTGAAAAGGTACCTTCTAGGCAAGTCCCATCTTCGGCTGCATTTTTACTTTACATCAGGTGAGATAGTGGTCAATTGCTTGCCCAACATAAAAAAAACACAAATTTTCCATGGGGTGAAAACTTGTGTCCATCGGGAATCGAACCCGATACCCCTGCTTAGAAGGCGAACGCTCACCCAACTAAGCCAACGGCCAGTTTTCTTGGTCATAAAGACGTAGAAATTACCATCATTTTTGTTCCTCGAACATTATAATAGAATAGAAGCAATTTATTTGTGACAAAACATAAAAGACACACGAAAGGCAAAAACAAAAACAGTTTGTCACAAATCGGCTCCAACTCAGCATAATACTGGCTGTACACCAGCGCTGGTCTTCCGCTGGAGCCGTTTGGTGAAGTCATGGCACAGACATACAATACACATACAAGTATGAACAACAAAACAATAAGGAAAAAAAGAAATACACATTAACAATACAAATTTAAAGTTTACAATATTTAGGTAGTTCAATAATAATGGCAAGATTTTATTTAATTTAGGCATGGCTAGCTTATATTGCACTCGTATCATGTCGAAGAGTTTCATCTTGTTTTTTATGTGCAGTAATATATTTTTTTAGTGTTATGATGAAACTTTGAATATTTTGCAAGTTCCTCGTCGGCGGAGGGATATTGTTCCAGCATTTGCTAGCTGCGTAGCGGAAACTTCCTCTAAACGCGGCAGAGCTATGGCGTTGCGTGGAGAGTTGTGGTGCGCACAGGCGAGGTCTATCACTAGACACCCAGGACAATTTTTCATATAGATAAGAAGGCCTATCACAATCTAGGAGTCTTCAAGTCAAGAGTGAATAGATACCTTCTAGGCAAGCACGCTACAGCTTCGGCCGCATCATCGCTTTCCATCAGATGAGATAGTGGTCAAAGATAAGTGACTACAGACATAAAAAAATAACAACTAAGGACATGTCACATCTTTGGCCGCATCACCACTTTCCATCAGGTGAGATAGTGGTCAAATGCTTGTCTATCTAGCATTAAAAAAAATGCCACCGGGTACAGTTTGTTACCAATAGTTACAACATAGTCAGTGGGATTGTGGTAAAAAGCTAGATACTGCCCGTTAGCTTAGTTGGTTGAGTGTTGCCTTCTAGTGGTATTGGGTTCGAGTCCCGGCGGGAACAAAAGGTTTCTCTCCAAGGAAAACTTGAGTTTCTGGTTCTGGTTGTGATTTTGTGTGATGAGAATATTTCTTTAATATACAAGAATAGGTCTTTAATAAACAAGTCCTTTAATCGGAACTGAGATATCGCGCCCACACGTTACCAAATAGAGAAAAACCTTAGAGGTAAATTATTTTTATAAGAATTAATGAATTTGATGTTCAAATATAGAATAAAATTTATATTTTACGCAAGTATCCGTTTTTAGATATACCCAGGGACAGTATGTCTAAAAATTGTGACTTTAGTGGCCTACCAAATTCTAAATTGTTACTTTCCACGGATTTTACCCCACTCGTGCAGAAAAAATAATTTTGCTACCCATTTACAAACCCACATAAATAAGTGGGGAGAACATATTTTTTATTTTCTGCCCGTGTGGGGTATCTTTGAAAAGAATTTAACAAGCAGAGTACGAAACCGTTTTTCAATAAAATCCATTTCGTAGGACTTCAGTCACTGTTCTTAGATTTAGACTCTCGCGTTTAAAGTTGAAACTTACATATTATGATACCGTTATATTCTCCTACTTGATCAAAAAATTCAAAAGTCTAATTATTAGGTATTATTAAGAAAGATGTTTTAAACAATTAACCTCCAAAGTATTTCAATAGAGAAATTGCTTTAAATGGTTAATAAGGAATATAAGAACTAGTCATTCACTCCGAACTGAGACCGTGCGCCTAAGTTTTAGCTACTATTAGGTAAAAATTAGGCGCGCTGCTATTAACTAAAAGTTAGCAATAAACCAATTAGAAAGTGGTCGAAAAACCATTGCATTCACCATCAAAGCCCCATACAAAGTTTAAAAAGTTGTATCGTGGGTGCTGGAAACATTAATCACCCAAGCTCACACCCAGAACCAGAACATTTTGCTGCTGGGGAACCCAGGACCTGCGGCGCAGAAAGCGAAGAGGTACCCACTGCGCCAACTGGGTCGTATAAATAAGAAACTTGTTACCATCACTTAGCACAATCGTCGATGCCAGTGGATATAACCACTATTTATTTAATCGACGTTGTCCCGGATCGTTCAGGACACGAGTGTTGTTTACATTCGATCAGAGATTAAGTGGGATCCTGGGACGTCCCGGGATCGACCGCATTGCGTCCACTGCGGTCTCTTGATTGGATCTGTCACTGACATATATGAGATGGAGGAATCGAATGGAGTAAATTATATAAGTTAATATATATCTAATAAGAAATAAAAAATATCTAATACGAATAAATAAATTAAAGCACACTCACAGCCTAACACTAAGTTCGATTATCTATTTGTGTCGTGGATGCCAGAAACATTCTCATCGCACAAAATCACAACCAGAACTAGAAACATATCATTCATTTTCATTCTCACAGCTTACTATCGCTACGTTGAGTCCAAATTGCAAAGTAAAATTAAATGAAATGAAATATGAAATGAAATATGAAATGAAATATGAAATGAAATATGAAATGAAATATGAAATGAAATATGAAATGAAATATGAAATGAAATATGAAATGAAATATGAAATGAAATATGAAATGAAATATGAAATGAAATATGAAATGAAATATGAAATGAAATATGAAATGAAATATGAAATGAAATATGAAATGAAATATGAAATGAAATATGAAATGAAATATGAAATGAAATATGAAATGAAATATGAAATGAAATATGAAATGAAATATGAAATGAAATATGAAATGAAATATGAAATGAAATATGAAATGAAATATGAAATGAAATATGAAATGAAATATGAAATGAAATATGAAATGAAATATGAAATGAAATATGAAATGAAATATGAAATGAAATATGAAATGAAATATGAAATGAAATATGAAATGAAATATGAAATGAAATATGAAATGAAATATGAAATGAAATATGAAATGAAATATGAAATGAAATATGAAATGAAATATGAAATGAAATATGAAATGAAATATGAAATGAAATATGAAATGAAATATGAAATGAAATATGAAATGAAATATGAAATGAAATATGAAATGAAATATGAAATGAAATATGAAATGAAATATGAAATGAAATATGAAATGAAATATGAAATGAAATATGAAATGAAATATGAAATGAAATATGAAATGAAATATGAAATGAAATATGAAATGAAATATGAAATGAAATATGAAATGAAATATGAAATGAAATATGAAATGAAATATGAAATGAAATATGAAATGAAATATGAAATGAAATATGAAATGAAATATGAAATGAAATATGAAATGAAATATGAAATGAAATATGAAATGAAATATGAAATGAAATATGAAATGAAATATGAAATGAAATATGAAATGAAATATGAAATGAAATATGAAATGAAATATGAAATGAAATATGAAATGAAATATGAAATGAAATATGAAATGAAATATGAAATGAAATATGAAATGAAATATGAAATGAAATATGAAATGAAATATGAAATGAAATATGAAATGAAATATGAAATGAAATATGAAATGAAATATGAAATGAAATATGAAATGAAATATGAAATGAAATATGAAATGAAATATGAAATGAAATATGAAATGAAATATGAAATGAAATATGAAATGAAATATGAAATGAAATATGAAATGAAATATGAAATGAAATATGAAATGAAATATGAAATGAAATATGAAATGAAATATGAAACGAAATATGAAACGAAATATGAAATCATTTTGGAGAGTGATTACATGATTTAATTCCTCATTACCCTTTTTACCATCAAACAACAAGACAAACTGTCAAACGTCATCCATGTATGGTTGACATAGCTCCAGTTAGCTCGAAGCGTTTCGCTTCTACATTTATCATCCGTACAGCGAAGGAGTGGAACTCATTGCCTGCCTCTTTGTTTACTGAACGGTAGAATCTGGTTATCTTCAAGTCTAGAGTGAAAAGGTACCTTCTAGGCAAGTCCCATCTTCGGCTGCATTTTTACTTTACATCAGGTGAGATAGTGGTCAATTGCTTGCCCAACATAAAAAAAACACAAATTTTCCATGGGGTGAAAACTTGTGTCCATCGGGAATCGAACCCGATACCCCTGCTTAGAAGGCGAACGCTCACCCAACTAAGCCAACGGCCAGTAAGTTTTGTGATTTTCGACTTCTCTAGTTTTCTTGGTCATAAAGACGTAGAAATTACCATCATTTTTGTTCCTCGAACATTATAATAGAATAGAAGCAATTTATTTGTGACAAAACATAAAAGACACACGAAAGGCAAAAACAAAAACAGTTTGTCACAAATCGGCTCCAACTCAGCATAATACTGGCTGTACACCAGCGCTGGTCTTCCGCTGGAGCCGTTTGGTGAAGTCATGGCACAGACATACAATACACATACAAGTATGAACAACAAAACAATAAGGAAAAAAAGAAATACACATTAACAATACAAATTTAAAGTTTACAATATTTAGGTAGTTCAATAATAATGGCAAGATTTTATTTAATTTAGGCATGGCTAGCTTATATTGCACTCGTATCATGTCGAAGAGTTTCATCTTGTTTTTTATGTGCAGTAATATATTTTTTTAGTGTTATGATGAAACTTTGAATATTTTGCAAGTTCCTCGTCGGCGGAGGGATATTGTTCCAGCATTTGCTAGCTGCGTAGCGGAAACTTCCTCTAAACGCGGCAGAGCTATGGCGTTGCGTGGAGAGTTGTGGTGCGCACAGGCGAGGTCTATCACTAGACACCCAGGACAATTTTTCATATAGATAAGAAGGCCTATCACAATCTAGGAGTCTTCAAGTCAAGAGTGAATAGATACCTTCTAGGCAAGCACGCTACAGCTTCGGCCGCATCATCGCTTTCCATCAGATGAGATAGTGGTCAAAGATAAGTGACTACAGACATAAAAAAATAACAACTAAGGACATGTCACATCTTTGGCCGCATCACCACTTTCCATCAGGTGAGATAGTGGTCAAATGCTTGTCTATCTAGCATTAAAAAAAAATGCCACCGGGTACAGTTTGTTACCAATAGTTACAACATAGTCAGTGGGATTGTGGTAAAAAGCTAGATACTGCCCGTTAGCTTAGTTGGTTGAGTGTTGCCTTCTAGTGGTATTGGGTTCGAGTCCCGGCGGGAACAAAAGGTTCCTCTCCAAGGAAAACTTGAGTTTCTTAATCTGGTTGTGATTTTGTGTGATGAGAATATTTCCGGCACCCACGACACAAGTAATAAATTAGTGTGGGCTGTGAGTTTGAAAGCGTCTATGTATTTATACTTATCAGATATATTTATATTTCTTACTAGATATATAGTAACAGGATGACCGGACAATGCTCGTCAAAACGACGTTTTCTGAAAATAAACCTAGCTAGATCGATTTATCGTATATGCTATATATTCATTGGGGAGAAAACTTGTGTCACTAACATAGAGGTGATGAACGAAACGGACGGGATAAATTATGTTAATCTTATACCTTTAAACGAGATATATAATCTTGTTTAAATAGAATCTCGATGATTTTTATTTATTAGTATATATATATATATATATGTGATATATTTTTTTGATTTATTCTTATATATTAAATTTTTAGATATTTATGTTATATAATTTTTATTAGTATCTATAATCTTAAGTATTTTATATTTATGTACATTACAATTCGATATAAATTTCATTTACATATATTTTCTTTATCCCTAATTGATGCACACCTCATGTCATTTCATTTTCCACCGCTGGATGACTGGTAGAGAATGCTTTTAGCATTAAGTCCTCCTTTTGTACACTTTTTACTGTGCACTAAAGTATTAAATAAATAAATAGATTTTTATAAGAATTCGTCCATCACCTCTATGTCACTAACACAAGTTTTCTCCCTAAGGAAAAGTTGAGTTTCTGATTCTGGTTGTAATTGTGTGTGAGATGGAGAATGTTTCCGGCACCCACGATACAAGTAATAAAGTGTGGGGCTGTGAGTGTGAAAGCGTTTATGTTTTATATTTATGTTATTTATATCAATTAGGAATTCATCAATTATGTACAATACTTGTGGAACTTTTATTTATATCTTTTGTGCAGTTTAATTGAACTCTACTCACTCGCGTCTGCCATTGACAGCCGTTTTATGAGAACACTCCTATCACTTGCTAGTGAAATTATTTCGACATATTTACGCGTTTTTAATCGACGAGTGATTCTCTATTATAAAAAAGATATTCTTTTCTCTTGAAAAATATTTTATTTTTGTTAATTTTATTTTACTTTGTTATAAAAGCTATAGGTGCAAATTTTGTCTAATTGTAGACTTAATCTGATAACATAGTACTTTTTTTTTTATTAATTAGGGAATTCAAAGGATCGCGTCGCACCTTTAATTACAAGGGCCGTTAAATTGTATACTTGGGTGTTTGGTTTTTGAAGAAACGTGGACGTTCTTATAAAAATACAATTTTCTTACGCGAAAAATAAACAATCATCGAGATTCTATTATACACAAATTACATTTCGGAGAGTGTGGAATTTGCACGACATAATTCCGTCATCCTCATCTAATTGGACAACTAGACGAGCTGTATTGTAACATTGTTATATAGTTGATATTCCACAAATACGTACGAAGCGATTTGCTTCCACATTTATCATGCGCGCTAAGGAATTGAATTCCTTGCCCAAGTGTGTTTTCTGAACCGGGAGTCTTCCGCGTTAATTAATTTAAATTATTAGCCTATATTTAGCCTATGTGTTTTTCAGAACCAAAACTATCTACAATCAAAATGTCATCAAAATCGGTTTATTCGTTACGGAGATACGTGGTAACAAACATTCACTCGCACACACAAACTTTCACATTTAAAATATAAGTAGGATAAATAAAAAAACCCAGGAAAACAAAAACATGTATCTAACATGAATTATACCAGCTTTACGAACATACGTGACACTATCACTCAATGCCACGGCGCGGGCGGTGAAACTATCATTACTTTAATGGCAACACAGCGGGTCCCAGACAAGCATTTAAACTTCTTAATAGCTTCTGCATCAACGTAGTAAATTGTGTTTAAATGTTTTAAGTAGAAAACAGAGCTTCGGTGCTCTGAGTGCACTTAGGAGTCTGCGAAACCGCTAAGTTGATGTGCTAATTGCTCAATTGAAATGTAAGTATGGATTTTAAACGACAGCAGTTATTACATTAAAAAAATATACTTATCTATTAAATGGTAATGTAATGTACTTAAGAATAAAAACAATGGACATCGGAAAAACAAAAGAAATCTGAAAAATAGGTAAAAAGATGAAGAAAGTCAGATACATTTTACTTATTTATTGTTATATTCGACCGAGGGTCTTAGTTGTCTTGATGGTTTAGCATTTAGTCCGTCCGTCCATCCATCCATCGTTCGTCTGTCGTAGCGTCTAAACCATACAAGCGCAATACTTAAAATTTCAGAGAATATGTCAATCTGTAGTAGATAATAATGGCAATTGAAATTATATAAATGAAAATAATAAGAGGCAAATAATACACAAGTGAAAACCAAAACATTTACTATTATTTTGAAAAGAAGTCTGCAAATAATAAAAAAACTGTTAAAAAAAAACCTATTTGATAGTACATATTCAAAACTGAAACTTGCTTAAAGAATCCTTTATATTCTCTTATTAAACAACAACTACAATAATCAAACAATTCTTATTAAAAAAAAAGTTATAAGCAATTAATTTCAAAATTTCAAAAGATTTTCTCTATCAAAGGTAAAATGTAGGCGCTAGATGTAGGGGGCGAACGACTTATGTAGTAAAATTGAATTATCCTCAAAAAACATACATTTTTAGATTGGTAAAAAAAACAAGGGAGAGGACTTGATTTATGTTGTCTTGTTCTTATCACATCACACTACAATATTATAAATCCTAATATTTGTGAGTAAATGTGTAGGTATGTTTGTTTTCTCTTCACGCTGTAAGTTCTCGACGAACAGCGGACAGCGGAGCGACAGTGGTGGCGAGAGCGGTGGCTATACAGTATAATATTAATTATTCTGCGACAATATCCTTAGTCCCTACCGCTGCCGCCCCGCTACCCGCTGTGGTTGAGTCCAAAACCTCAGAGCTGAACGAATTTGTATGTGGAATGTACTGATTAACTTACTTTTTAACTTGATAAACGCGGGCGAAGCTGCGGCTCAGGACTAGTTTATTTTATTATTATAAAAATGAGTAGATGATAAGCAATTTTAAATATGGAGATCGTGTTAGCTTAAATTTAACGATTTTCAAAAAATTTAAAATTAAAATAAATTGGGCATGCAGAATAAATTTGGAAGATGTATGTCACACGACTGATAAATAAAAGTTTTAACAGATCATATAGTGTTTCGGAATACACCCTATTGATTGTTATCCGCAAGACAGCAGTCATTTGTTTATAGGACGAAGCAAATAAGCATTTCATTTTCATTAAACAAAAATCTCTAACCATGAAAATAACCGCTAACGAAACTAATTAATTCAATATTCTCCTCGCATTTTCCAACGTCCGACAAATGGCGGTCGCAACGTCGTGGCAGATAATGAAAAAAATAATTGGCGGCCATATTTCCGTGCCATCTAATGTTTTATCGCCATCTTGTTTTGCAGCCATCGTTACGTGGTCCGGGACAATAAAGATAACTCGATGATAAAACCCTGTCGTTTCGAGAATGCAATAGTCTGTTAGAGTAGACATAGAACATAGATACATTATATTAGTAAGCTAACTTAATACATTTTTATTTTTGTAGGGTTAAAAATGCCTGGCATTTCCCTACAAGGGGTATGTAGTAAACCCCCCCATGAGCAGTCCCTCGCCGAGGTGGGGCAAGATAGGGTCGCGCTAGTAGTCATTGTTCTCGATTTAGATGTCACGCACTAAATTAAATTAAAAATATTCCTGTCTTTTACAAAATAGGAACACAAGACAGAGATAGCATACTGCTGTGCTGTCAAGTTAGTCAGAACTTAGATGTCTATGCAAGCTTAGTCGAGTATGTTATTGGTGTTGACTAAAAACACGTGCCTTTCTGCTTCTGCTGTTCATATTTTAATTGATAAACTAGCGTGACAGCACTAAAATGTATGCTATCTCTGTCTTGTGTTTCTATTTTGTAAGAGACAGGGATAGTTTAAATTTAATTTAGTGAGTGTACATCAGAATCGAGGCCACTATCTTACCTACTTAATTATAAAACTACCAGTGCTAATCTATATATATAAAAGAAAGTCGTGTTAGTTACACCATTTATAACTCAAAAACGGCTGAACCTATTTGGCTGAAAATTGGTGGGGAGGTAGCTCAGAACCAGGAGACGGACATAGGATACTTTTTAGGAACGTCACATTTTTTTTATTGTTGTATACAAATCATTTTTTCATACGTCACTCGGATTTGGTAAAGTACTAGGCAAACATAAACATGAAAGAGGTAATATATAGGTAATATATAGTCACGTGGCATTGTAACGCATGCCGGGTATGGCTTCCTAAACATGCACATTCATTGACTGTTAGGCGGAACGAAGGTCGCCGGGACAGCTAGTAGATAATATAATATACATCTATTTTTGTCCAATTTACGATTGTATACAATAATATATAGGTGAAATATTTTTTTTGTAATCATAATAATATTATAAATCAAAAAGTTTGTGTGTAAGTGTGTAAGGATACTTGTACCCTCTTCACGCTACAGCGTGCAGTTACAACGGCTGAACGGATTTGGATGAAATTTCGAATGTAAAACCTAAGATTAACACTTAGGTTTTTTAACTTGATCAACGCCAGCGAAGCCGTGGGGCACGGTTAGTAGTTGCATAAAACATTGCATTTTCTTGATCGTCTATCGCCGAATGCGGGTAGCTCACTTGTGAATCCATGCGTTGTGAAAATATATGACTAGAATACTTTCAAGAAAAAATTTTCTTTATTCTTTATTTTTGTAAATAACATAAATTTAAAGATAAATAGAATTTTTAAACAAAAAGTAGAATTTTTAAATTATTTTATGATATATAAATAAATGGCGCAATTTTAAAAATACATATTATACATTGAAAGATGAATATAAAGATAAATAGCATAAGTTTTTATAAATCAAACTCAAAATTAAGATTCAATTAGCATTTGAAATTTATGAAGATCTTTATATAATAGGTAATACATGGCTGTAATTTTGCGAATCTGGCAGTAGAGTCATTAACTTTCATGAATGCCACTTTGGAGCCTATGTGAATTAAAGATTTTGAATATTGAATTTTTGAATAGGAGGAGTAGCAATTGCAGAGACGGTGAATATAAAACTACTATCTCCTAACTTTTCTCCTTGCTCTTTGTACACGTTTTGTAACAAATGCGTCCTCCTTACTAGTCGGCAGATAGCCTACATGCTATTGCGACGTTTTTTTTAACCCTGGGTAGTAAAAATCAGATATTACTAGTACAAGTTTTACCATCAACGGGATAGTTTAATTACAACTTTACTGGTATAGCACCAAATAAGCCTTGCATTCACCGCCATCGAGTTAGCAGTTTATGTGCGTAAAGGTTCATATATCAAACTCGCTGATTCATTTATTAGGTTGGGGAAAAAGTCTTTTCGCATTATAGTATGTATGAACTTGCAATAAAATCTCTTTGGCTATTTGTATCTGGCTGGTTTTAGTATCATTAAAAGTTTACATTTTAAAGAAGATAATTCCAAATTCAAATTAGGAAAATGTGTGATTTTTATTTGTTATTCGTACTGTCAAGATGAGTGAATCTAATGAAGAAATTCGATACATTTTAAAATTTTACTACAAAGAAGGTAGAAATGCAATGGAAGCCGTGAAAAAAAATTACGATATTAATGGACCTAGTGCAGTGTCTGTGAGAGTAGCAAAAATTTGGTTTAAGCGTTTTCAATCCGGAAATTTTGATGTCAAAGATGCACGCCATTTTTGAAAAAGTGGAGCAAGATCGGCATATCAGTAGTTACGACGTAGCTGAAGAACTGAGAATTGACCACAAAACAGTTTTGACGCATTTGGAAACAACTGGGTACACAAAAAAGCTCGATATTTGGGTACCTCACGAGCTCACTGAAAGAAACCTAATGAACCGTGTACTCATTTGTGATTCTTTATTACATTACGTAATGAAACGAACCATTTTTGAAGAAGCTGATAACTGGTGATGAAAAGTAGATCACGTACGACAAGAACGTGCGAAAAAGGTCGTGGTCAAAGGCCGGTCAGGCTTCAAAGACTATGGCGAAACCCGGGTTAACTCGCAACAAGGTGATGCTTTGTGTGTGGTGGGATTGGAAAGGCATTATTCCACCAGGCAGGACCATCGATTCTGAACTCTACAGCGAACAACTGATGAGATTAAAGCAAGAAGTTGAGAGAAAGCGACCGTAATTAATCAACAGAAGGGGTGTGGTTTTTCATCATGATAACGCTAGACCTCACACATCTATAGCCACTCAGCAAAAATTAAGAGAGTTTTGCTGGGAGGTGTTAATGCATCTGCCGTATAGTCCTGACCTTGCACCTTGATATTTTCCACCTGTTTCGGTCTCTTCAGAATTCTTTAGGCAGTGTCAGGTTAACATCACGAGAGTACTGCCAAAACCACTTGTCGCAGTATTTTGATCAGAAGCCTCAAAATGTCTATCGCAATGGGATCATGTCCCTACCTACAAGATGGCAAAAAGTTATCGATCGGATACCTTAGTTAAATGTAAATGAACTATTTAAAAATTGGATTGAATTTTCTTAAAAAACTCGAAAAAACTTTTTCCCAACCTATTATTAATATACAATTTACTCACAAAAGGAGAAACACCTGCTCCTGAGACCACACTCCGAACGCGGGTTTAAATCCTGAATAAATTATGCAAAACCGAAATACTTTACAAACCAGCCTACATAAGCAAATGCTCATTAAAATAAATTTAACTCCGTCGCTGAAGAAAATCTGGAAAAATGCTACAAAATTCATCGCAGCAAAAAAAAAAGTGATGTTACAGGTAGGTATACCTACCTTTTTTTTTTTTTTTTTTTTTTTTTTTTTTTACGTGTGGAAATACATTTTACGTACCGTCCCGCCGCGTCAGGGGAGACACGACGGGGTGTGTCGGGCTCGACACCAACTACTCCCACAGCAGCCGGTGCCCCTACCGACTAAAACCACACGATGCTCCACGGGACGCCATTGTTGCCAGGGCCGAGGGAACACTTTCGAACTCACTTGCACAGCCCTGGCGGCGCTGGCCCTTTGTTGCAGGGCCCCAATCCCGTTTGAGAGGCGAAGTTGGAGTTCTTCGCCTCTATCTCCATGAGAGGCGCGCGGGAACACTGCGCGCACCACCTCGCGAGGCCTGTCTAGCGACGGCGGTGTCCCCTGAGACCGCCGTCAGACCTCGGTTATGGGGGGTGAAGGAGGGCGTAGAGTCTCCTCCGCCGCCCTGCTCTACGTTGGCGGATCGGGAGGTTCGATACGATCTCCCGCTCCCTTTCCGCCACCTCCTTCAGCGTCATCACCTCCTCTACGAAGGCGATGCCCGCGTCCCATGACGTCTCGCTATCCAGCATGGCTTTCACCAGAGCCGGAAGCGACACGTCGGCCCCCACTACTGCGGTGAGTTCACAGCGCTGCTGGGCCCAAGCCGGGCATGTTTCCAGCGTGTGCTGCGCCGTGTCCTCCCCGCAGTCACAATGGTGGCACTCGGTCGTCGGTTCCCTTCCGGCTATTCTGCACAGGTACTTGCCAAAGCAGCCATGGCCCGAAAGCACCTGCAGGTAGTGCAGTCGGAAGGTAAGCGACCCGTGTGCCCTGTCCACCCAGTCTTCCAGTACTGGGCGGACCGCCTCCACAGTCCAGCTGCCGGCTCGTGGCTGAGCCAGCCGCTCCCTCCATTTCCCCAGCATGGACTGTCGGGCGTGGAACTTCCACACTTCGACCTCCCTCGGCGCGGGGCGCTCGCCTCGGAGGCGGAGCTCCATACGCCAATTGTACATCGACGCATAGTACTCCGCCTCTAGATCCCACGGAGGGGATCCCGCCAGCACGCACGCCGCTTCGAACGAAATGGTGCGGTAGCCACGGATCACCCCGACGGCCATCACCCTTTGAGATCTCCTCAAGAGGGCGATGGATTTCTCCGTCAGGGCTTCCTCCCAGATAGGAGCACCGTACATCGCCATTGACCGCACCACTCCGAGATACAAGCGGCGGCTACTCGCCTTGGGCCCCCCGAGGTTGGGCAGCAACCGCTTCAAAGCAGTCGCCGCACTCAACAGTCGAGGGGCCATGCGCCTGAAGTGCGCCTGGAAGTTCCACCTTGCATCGAGGACGAGGCCGAGATATTTCATCTCGGCCCCGACCTCGATGCGCGTGTCGCCGACAACGATATGGGACCCCCGCGGCGGGGCTCGTCTCGGACCGTGAAAACACACAGCCTCCGACTTGCCAAGCGCCACGCGGAGTCCCAGCGCACCAATCCTGTCGACAACCGACGCTACAGTCACTGTGGCTAGACGGGCAGCCACCTCAAAAGTCTCCCCCCGGGCCATCACGAGCGTGTCGTCTGCGTAGCAGATCACGCCGGCGCCCGGATCGAGATTTCCCCTCAGCACCCAGTCGTACCCGATGTTCCACAGGAGCGGACCGAGGACCGATCCCTGTGGCACACCGCACGACATTGCCGTCTTGCGAGTACTGCCATCCCTCACGGGGTACGAGATGTACCTCTCCGAGAGGTAGGCTCCGACAATCCGGCGGAGGTAGGGAGGAACGCTATGAAAACACAACGCCTCCCTAATACAGGCCCAAGGCATGGAGTTGAAAGCGTTCGCTATGTCCAATGACACAGCGAGCACCACCCCGCCTTGGGCCACCGCCTCGTCCGAGTACGCCCTGACGCGCCTGATGGCGTCGATCGTAGACCGGCCCTCTCGGAAGCCGAATTGGTGACCAGACAGATTCGGACCCACCCCGCCCAGATGCTTATTGAGGCGAGCTGCGATAATACGCTCGAACAGTTTGTCCGCCTCATTCAGCATCACTATCGGGCGGTAGGCGGAAGGAGAATCCGCTGGTCGCCCGTCCTTCCTCAGCAAGACTAACCTGCCCGTCTTCCACAGTGAGGGGAACCGTCCCGACTCCAAACAGGCATCCAATAGCCCGCGGAAACGGTCCCCTAGCGTATCCAACGCCAAGACCCAGGCTCGACCGGGAATCCCGTCCGGTCCTGGAGCCTTGTTTTTGGCCCTCAGCCTCAAAACAGCTGCGCCAAGCTCTCCCTGCGACACAGGTGGCACCTCGGCATCCTCCTCCTCCTCCGTCGCTTGCGACGGTGCCATTGCTGGAGGCATGTGGTCCGTTCCGTTCGGAAACAGAGCAGAGACCACGCCGTCCAGCAATTGAGGTGCGAGACTCTCAGTCAGCGGTGGCGCCCATGGCCGGATCTTCCCCCGAACCAGCTTATAGGGCCGACCCCACGGGTCGTGACTCAGAGTCTCCAAGAGCTCAGCCTTTGCAGCGGCCTTGGCGTTGCTGATGGCCAGCCGTAGAGCCCTAGTTTTCGCCCGATAGGTCTCATACAGCGGTCCATCTTCTTCTACGTTGCGGCGGCGACGTCTGCGGTGCCTAGTGTACTGGCGTCGAGCCCAAATGCAGTCGGCGCGCTGATCTGCAATGGCCTGGGACCACCAGTACACCTCGCGCTTTGGAGGTCGGTTTTTGGCTCGAGACATGCCAGCATCGCAAATATGCGACATGGCGTCCCGGAACCACTCGGCCTCCTCTTCGACCTCCACTGGCGCGTCCGGAGGGGACTGCCAGGCGTAGACGATCGACCCTATCTCTAGCGCCTCTCTGTCCAACGTCCTTAACACCCATCGGGGGTACCCGCTAGGGCGACGAACGACCGGGTCGGCCGCAGAGGGGGAAACGTCGAATCGAACATATAAATGGTCGGATAACGTCTCAACCTCCTCTGCGACTCGCCAACCCTGGACGAGACGTGCGACGGCGGGGGAAGCAAACGAGAGGTCTACAATAGACCCCCCGCTTTGCCGTACGCACGTGTTGACCGACCCCCGGTTCAATACCAGAAGACCGGTCATCGTCGCCCACTCCTCGAGAGCCTCACCACGCGCATCAGTCGCAGGGCAACCCCAAGCCAAAGACTTGGCATTGAAATCGCCCACGACGAGCGCCGGACGGGGTAGAGTCTGCCCAATGAGGGCCCCTACCCTTCCGAGGAACGCCTCAAACTCGGCGAGGCTTCTGTTCGGCGAGAAGTACACCCCGATGAGAACAGTATCCCTCCATTGCACCGCAGCGTATCCTTGCCCTCTCGCGATAACCGAGAGGGCCGGAGCCCCAGCAGAACCTGAAGAAACGATGGCCACCAAATCATCCACGTCACCCACCCACTTACCGTAGGGAGAAACGAAGTATGGCTCGGCGACCACCGCGACCTCGATCGACCACTCCGCCATGGTTTGCAAAAACAAGTCCTGCGCACCGGCGGAGTGGTTGACGTTCGCCTGGAGAAAGCGATAAGCCATAATTAACCTAATTACAGTTCATCGCCTCCTCACCTCCCTCGGGCTCCGGGAGGCGGCTGGTTGCTGCTGGGGCTTTGGCGGCTGGTGAAGCAGCTTTTGGCCCCCTTTTAGGTTTCGGTGGGCAGCAAGACTTGCTGCCCAACCTGTGCTGCGCTGGTCTGTTCGCGGCTGTGCAAAGGGAGCACACAGCCGCAGACGCGCAACACTTGGCCGCAATGTGGCCGGTCTGACCGCAACGATAGCATTCCTCGCTGCGGTCAACCTCCGCGGTGCACTGAGCACGGACGTGCCCAGTCTGCAGGCACCGGAAGCACCGCCTCGGCCTGGTTTCCAGCACCTTCACTTGTGCCGAAATCCACCCAACCAAAAGCCGCTCGCCATTTCCCAGTCGCTTGGCAGCGACCACCGGACAGCGCACGAATAGGGAGCAGGTGCCCTGGGAATCACGCCGCAACTCACCGTGCGTCGCCGATTCCCTCGTGCACCCTCCGCGCTGTACAACAGCAGCCACCACCTCTTCAGCGGAGACGGAGTCGTCGAGTCCGGAGACCCTCAGATCCGCGCTCTTCATTGGCCTGGACACGGTCGCGAGATCCTCGCCTAACGTGTCCCTAAGTTTTTGGGCCAATGAGTCCGCTTTCTCGCCACTAGCTACACCTGGAACTTCCAGGATGTACGCACCGGTTGCCGCCTTGCGAAATCGGAGGCCGCTGATTCCGCAACTGGCGAGATCCACCTTCGTGCGGGCGACCTGCATTACCCTGGCGTACGTCGCACCCTTCTCCACGGCTGCCGGCTGCAGTTTGATCACTACAGCCGACGACAGAGGCGGGCGCAACTTCACCGGAGCCGGCTGGCTCTTGGGCTTCGCGATCGCCGCTGTGGCTTGCGACTGGGAAGTCGCCGCCGTCTTTTTCCCGCGCTTTGCCACCGTTGACCACGCCAAGTCCATGGACTCGGGCGCCGGTGGCAAAGGGCGGGGTGCCGCCTTCTTGGGAACTGCTTTTACAGCAGCTCCTTTCTGCCCCGTTTTACCCTTTTTGGGCTTCGGGGTCGCCGCAGGTTTGTCAGGCTGAGGCTGCCTAGTATCGACCTCCACTCGCGGTTTTGGAATACTCGCTGCCGCAGCAGCGTTCTTCCTATCGGCCGCAAGAGGAGGGCGCAGACGCTTCTCGGGAGGAAGCCGCTCCGCCAATGCTTCTAGCCGCGCGTTCATCATGTCACCAACTTGTAACATGATTGAACGCGACAGCTCCTCCAGCCGTTCGTCTCCCTGTGAAAACAGAGGCTGCGAAGTCTCCATTCTCACCGGAGACGGTCGTCGCTGGGACGTCGAAGCACTGGCCTTCGACACCTTCGCCACCTCCTTCCTGAGCTCAGCCATCTCTTTCTTCATCGCCGAGATCTCGCCCTGCAGGCGGGCATTGTCCGCCAGCAGTCTAGCGTTCTCATCGGCGACGTTTCGTTTGAGGAGAACGTCCACCACCGCCTTAATGGACAAAGCCGAATCCTTCAGGGCACGCTGGAGCGTTCCCTTCAGGTTTTTCGACTTCGTCGCGACCTCGCACACCATCGCAACGTCATTCATGACGATGCGACTTAGTGCGTCCGTCGTTTGGACGTCATCTTCACCTGCGACCTGCAGCCTTAAAGCCGCCCTTTTTGTCATTAAATCCTGAGCGCGCTCCTCAAGCAGACAATCCACCTCTTCCTTTTTCTGCTTGAGGAATTCGCTCCTTCTTGAGCTACTAGAACGACTCAGGTCAGCTAAAATAGGTGACCTGAATCCTCCAGAAGCTTCTCCATCGCTGGAAGAAGGAGTAGGCGCATCCTTCCGCCTCCTCTTCGTTCCTTTCTCCTTCTTGTCTCGGTCCAGCGATCTCGCCGAACCAACCGTCCTCAGACTCGTGTCCGAGTCGGACACCCTCTCATTTTCACCTCTCCTTATACTCTCCCTATCTACATCCTGGCATTTCTTGCCCCCCCCAGAATACGAGGGGCGGGATGCTGTCTCTAGAGCGTCATGCGCTCCAGAAACAGCACCGAGGGATTTCCCAGACTCAACTGAGAGCCGGTACCCTCCTGGGGTAGTTTCTTTAGAAAATGCCTTTTCCATGTTTTTTTTCCCTTTTTTCTTAGGGGGTGAGGTCCCCCGGGTGTGCTCTAACGACCGGGATCCCCCCGGCCATTCATACCCTCAGCGAGCACAGAACCTTGGTATTAGGGGTCCAGAACGCAGTGGGAACATCGACAAGGAAAAGTCCTTGTCGGTGCTCCCACCGCAAAAACTACCACGAGCCAAAAGCCATGCACAGAGCCCGAACCGGGGCCGCGCCATCACGATAACCACTGTTATATAACAACCCTTGCCCCGGCCCAAACCATGCGACACCACTCCCACGACCCAAATCGCCGCTACCCGGACTATCCAGGACGCCGACTGGGTCTCCAACTCCGACCTGCGTCGTCGCTACTCGGCATAAGGCCAAGACGCCGACCAAGGCCCCGCAGCCAATCAAGGCCGCCTCGACGCGCACCGCCGCTACCCGGAATGTCCAGGACGCCGGCCGCACCTCGCCTGAGCAGTCACACTGCCCAAGCCCAATCCCCCCGGCACAGTTATCCCCACTATGCCCGCTTCGTCCATTGCGCCCTATGCTAATCATAGGGACGCGGAGAAGCTTTCCCCAACTACCTTCCTTTTGCTTCCCCCCCTTACAATAAGGGAGAGGGACGCAAAAGAGAAGGCTGGCCAGTTATTCGCCATCGGCAGCGAGAACCCACAATGAGAAGTCGCGCACCGATGCCCAGAGTGCACCACGAGGAGGTTAACTGACACGCACCCCAGGTATACCTACCTAAGTTAACTTTTGCGCAATGGGCAATGTTGAAAAACAGGATGACCTACTGTTCAACTAAGTTGAGCAAAAATTATTGAGCTATAGCGCCTTAAATGTTCGGTAATACAAACTATGTCCTATTGCTCAACTGCTCAACTAGTTGAGCATTTTGGTTGAGCAGTGGGGAAGAAGCAAAACTAATATCTAATTTTAAAAAAATAGGGAAATTACTATCACATTGAAATACATATTTGTGTTTTGTATTTGTTACTGTACTGTTTTCTTAATTCTTAAATGACGCATATGGAATGCCTTTGCCTGAAAGCCTGAGAAATCTGGACACTAGGACTGCCATTAGCTATGCTCTAGCTGGCAGTGCAGAACTACCAATTAGATCTCCATATAAGATAATATCCTTTCTAAACTAGCTAGTAACTCTTAAGAGAGAGGCTGCGCGCGGTGAGGCTGCACGCGGAGACGCGAATGTTGCAATTGGCTACCTCTCAGGATACATGCCCGAAACTAGTCGGAAAATCCGAGAAAATCCAACGCGAATCCGAGCCGCTTAGTAAGCAATAATAAGTAAGTCTTTCTTTAATTACCTTTCTAAGTAAGAAAACTTCTATACCCATTGCACATCTAGTAGGTATAACTATTCGTGTTAGACTCAAAGCGGACGCCATAAATGTCATAATTAACTATTTTATGTAGCTCAATATCTTCTAAAACTTTTAACAATTCCAAACTCCGTAACACCGAACACCTACATTTCCCGAATTCCAGGTCGAGAGATAAGGATTAATTGTAAAAGTTCTGCCAAATCCCAAATTTGCTTCAGGCGGTGTCGGCGTACGATGTAATAGAACATTGTCACAGTTGGGAGAATGAGCTTGCCCCAGATTTTGATGTCTTTTCTATGGACTGGAGGGTTTATCTCTTTGTACAAATAGTGCGTTTCTTTCTTATCTTGTGGATTGAGTGAAGTTTCTATTTGTGAATTTACTCTTAAATGTGAAGGTAACCAAGGACAACTTATGTAATTTATTGAGAGAAATACCGACTTCGTCGCCCATATCTTCTGAACATTTTTTCACAACACCGTTCTAGATTGTTTATAGGACCAATTAGACAATATATACTATTTCTCAAACAAAAAAGAACCAAATTGTATTATACGCGAAACGTATCCACTATGGAATATGGCTGTATATGATGTGTTAGCTTTTTGTCTGGTTTTTTTTTTAGTTTACTTGTGCTGTATGACAATGCTTCTTGTAATTTTAAACATTTTAGGTCTACGAGAAGAACCCGGCCAATATCGGCTTTTTGCCTTATAAATAAGGATTATTGGTTTGATTTAAAGGATGATTTTTTTACAGCTCTAAGGGACCATAAACATTAGTATTTGATAATCATTTCAACTTGATAGCTGAACCCGTTCCTGAGGAAAGAGTATTTTACAGACAGACGGAATGAAGCGATCCTTTATAGGATTTAGTTTTTCTTAATATGATTCGACTGAATATTGCTTTTTAGTCCTCTATAAGAATAAAAAACAATATTCAGACAAATCGAAATCGAATCCCCCCATCCCCGTTCTATCATCGGACAAGCAGACAAACTGCTAAGCGACACCGCTATATGGTAGACATTCCACAAATCCGCACGAAGCGTTTTGCTTCCACATTCAAACTGCAGGGGAATGGAACTCCTTGCCTGAGTCGGTGTCTCCTGATGAGTACAATATGGGAGTCTTCAAATCACGAGTGAATAGGTATCTTCTAGGCAAGCTTGCTCCATCGTCGACCACATAGTCGCAGGTGAGATTGTGGTCAATAGTTTGCCTATCTTGAATAAAATATATATATATAAAACAGCTAACACATACATAAACCGCACATAAAAGTAACAAAAAAACAATTTATCTCTTCCCTTCGCCAACAATCGTATTGAACCACTTCACCAACAAAGCCTTCGAAGTTCAGCTAAGCATCAATAGTACGACCTCAGACGCTAAGTTTAAGTAGGTCCGACTACTTACTAACTTTGGCCCGAGTTCACAATCAATTGGTCTGACGTTAAATCCGTTTCTATTAAGTTTAGTACTTACATTATTTCAAATTAGAAATATAAGCATTAATCGCCTATAATAACAAAATAGGGATAAAGTCTTTTTACCTAGAACGGTCGTGACCAATATGCATCTATTTTTGTCCAATTTACGATTGTATACAATGATATACCTATAGGTGAAATATTTTTTTTGTAATCATAATAATATTATAAATCAAAAAAATTGTGTGTGAGTGTGTAAGGATACTTGTATCCTCTTCACGCTACAGCGTGCAGTTACAACGGCTGAATGGATTTGGATGAAATTTGAAATGTGCATAGCTTATACCTAAGATTAACACATAGGTTTTTTAACTTGATCAACGCCAGCGAAGCTGTGGGGCACGGCTAGTAGTTGCATAAAACATTGCATTTTCTTGATCGTCTATCGCCGAATGCGGGTAGCTCACTTGTGAATCCATGCGTTTTGAAAATATATGACTAGATTACTTACAAGAAAAATACCAGGTTCTTTAACCTGCTATTTTTCTTAAAAGTGCTTAGAAGTCTGCTATTTTTTACTTTATTTTTGTAAATTACATAAATTTAAAGATAAATAGAATAAGTTTTTATAAATCAAGCTCAAATAACAAAGTAGGGATAAAGTCTTTTTACCTAGAACGGTCGTGACCAAAGATGATATAACAGTAGTCTTCGGTGACCTAACGGTTAAACATTTTTACTCGACTGCGCGACGCGAAGGAGGTATATCTATTTGTACCAGCCTACGAATGTAAGTATGGTTGTTCCTTTCTGCTTTATAGCGATCGAATGCGTCGGCCGCTTTTGATTATTGTTACGTTAATCGTTTTTTTTTCTTTTGATTTTGGCTTCGTAATCTTGTGCATTTAGCTAGTGTCAAGTAATAATATATTTCAAGTGTATTTCATATTAAAACTCCTAGTAACAAGTCACAGTCAAAGTCAAGTATAAAAGAGTCAAGGTCCAGTCATAGTCAAGTCATGCTCAAGTAAAGTGGTAGAAACTTTACTAGAACTTCTATTGGAGTTTTGGGGCGAAGGTGAAAATCACGTTTTATAACTTGGTTTTTCCTTATGCACGTTTTACTAAGTATTAAAGGTTAATTAATCCACCGTTATTACTCATAAACATTCGAAGAATCATAGGATTTTGGATAATTATACAAACAACAACACCATTTTTTCACTTTCTCGGCAAAACTCCTTAATCGATTTATATTAATCTTTTCAGCTATAAATCTTGCAAGTGTCACTTAAGACATTACTGTAATCAAAATTAAATATGGCGACAATCAGACATCATTTTTGGAAAAATAATAAAATGAAAGTCGATGAACTGAGTTTTGCCGCGGAAGTGAAAAAATGGCTTTGTTGATTTTATATAATTTCCCGAAACAAAAGTGTAGGCAAATTATACAAAGTTGAAAAACGTGATTTTCGCCTTCGCTCCAAAACTCCAATTAATAGAAGTTCTAATAAAGTTTCTACCACTTTACTAGGGCATGACTTGACTATGATTAGACCTTGACTCTTGTACTTGACCGTGACACTGTGACATGTGACTAGGACTTTTAACTTGAAATACACTTGAAATATATGAATACTTGACACTGGCTAAATGCACAAGATTGCGAAGCCAAATATAATAGAAAAAAAAAGGTCGAACTGCATTAAATGGGGTATCACTGAACAGGTATTCAAAAATATTTTTTAGGATTTTTTATTGTTTTTTTATTTTGAATGACTATATATCTATAACAATTTAAAGTTGATTAACAACCATTCTAACTTACATTTTCATTACTTATTATAAAGCTTCGAGAAAGTTCTTATATAATCTCATAATAGTTCTTAATACCGAAAAAGTGTAAAATAAAAGTTAAGTTAATTTTTACGCAGTTGGTTATTATTATTTTAAAGTTTATTGCCTTGTTAATGTAATTTATACGTGTCAGTGTTGTTATTTTAACTAGCAACATATATATACTAGCCGCGCCTCGCGGCTTCGCCCGCTATTATCAATGTAAAAAGTATCCTATGTGTTAATCCTAGGTATAAGCTATGTGCATTCCAAATTTCATCCAAATACCTTCAGCCATTAAAGCGTGAAGAGGGAACAAACATACTTACACACTTACACACAAACTTTCAGATTTACAATATTAGTTGGAAGTAGGATTAGTAGGATTTCGATTGATCTCAATGTTTATAGACTACGTTTTCTTTAGAAGTACGTAACGATTGCAACATCATCATCATCAGCCTTTTTTGTCCACTGCTGGACAAAGGCCTCTCCTTATAAACGCCTATCGTAATCGCAACATCACCGTAGTCATTATACTCATGGGCAATAGGAAATTCGTTGCTGTAGTGTTACATGTTTGAGGCATTAACAAATACGTTCTCACAATCACAGCCCCACACTAAGTTTGATGACTTGTGTCGTGGGTGCCGGAAACATTCACATCACACACCCAATCACAACCAGAACCAGAAACACAAATTTTCCTTGGGGAGAAACCCTATGTTCCCGCTGGTAATCGAACTCCAGCCAACTAAGCCAACGAGCAGTTCAATATATGTATATATTTATATAAATTATTAGCTTAATTTTTATTTCACACTTTTTCGGTATTAAGACGTAGGTATAATGAGATTATATAAGCACTTTCTTGATAGCTTTATAATAAGTAATGAAAATGTATTGACATTAACAAATAAATATATGTATATATTATACATAATATATAATGTTAATGCCTCAAACATGTAACACTTCAGAAACGACTGTCCTACATTTATATATATATATATACTCGGCGGCGGGCACCCGGATTTCCGATCTACTCGAAGTGCGCTAATTACATTTTGTTTGAGTGTTCTTAAATGAATTGAAATTCATTAAAAAATAAATATGTATTTATTTAAGAACACTTAAACAAAATTTAATTAGAGCAATTCGAGTAGAACGGAAATCCGGGTGCCCGCCGCCGATGCTTCCATCGCTCATACCATAGTTCTCGGGAAGTCAAGAACTAACTTTGAAATATAGCCCAAGGATGATGTATAACTGAAATTATAGCATCGAAATGATATTACGTTCGAGCGTCTAGCGCTTCAAAACAGCTAATTGGATCACTTAGTTTAATTTACGAGGGTATTGGCGTGAAAGTCTACAATTATAATACATTTAACCAATGAGGTTAAATCCTTTACTGAATGTGCCCTCAGTTAATACAAATTGCAGACAAAACTCATATTTATGGCGAGCGAGCAGAAATTTCAATAAACTTAGTAAGCGCATAGATTTAGATCTATTTCATACTATGTTGTATAGCGTCGGATAGACGGCTGTTGAGCGGTGACTTTTTCGATAGCTAAGCCATATATACAAGTATAGCCATATAAATAATTTTACATAGTTACATTATAACAAATTATTTATTAAACTTTGTTCCTAGGTGTTCATAAGCTTGATTTGTATTGTTTATAATTTTTCTAACCGTGAGGACCTTTAATTGGCTCATTGTATTATGCTTAACCTGAAAATTATTAGATTTATAAGCTGTTGGTCTTCCTCCTCAATATAAATTATCTACTGAATAGGCTGTTACTTTTGCCATACATGTAATAATAGATATAGGTTGATTTTATTTTTATAGCATTATTAAAACTATAGTGATACATTTAGAAGAGAAAATTTTTATCGATATTTTTTTCTTTCTAAATGTATCACTATAATAGGTTTAGTTGCCAGCAGTCTACTGTCTGACCAGCCCTGTAGGCAAAAACAAAAACGCTCGAATTCAATAAAGTTTAAATCTATTGCATTAAAGTTTCAAATTGATTGTATTGTTACATGAAGATATCACTAATTAACAAGACAAATAATTTTAAATATTTGTGCGTGACATTTTTGCTCTATTTGATTTGATTGCGTTTCTATAGATATCGACTCGAAGCATTTAGGTGGGCTAGAGAAGGCAAAAGTTTCTACCTATCTTTATCAAATAATTGCTGAAAATCGTTAAGCCACGCAATTTATTGATTTCATAGAAACATACGTATTTTATTTAGGTAGATAGCGCATTGGACAGGTCTCTGCCGTTTGTGTAGTGGTTCCTGGGTTTGATTCCCGGCATACAATTTTTCTTCGCAAGGCACATTTGTGTTTCTGGTTATGGGTGTGATTGTGTGTGTGTGATGTAAATGTGTCCGTTATCCACGATACAAATATTTGAACTTAGAGTGAGACTGTGGATGCATTTGTGTGTTTACTTACATACAAAATAAGGTAAAGTAAAATAACAATGTTTAAATTTATAATCTATGATATATTTAAATTGTGCTTATTTTTGCACCAACATTCACCACCAAAACATCTGTTAGCCGTTTTTTTTATCTGCGCACTTCGAGTTTCAATTGTTTAACCACTCCGCGGACTGAATAATTGAAAAGAGACGGCTAATCAAAATTAAATTCTTTCGAGTCGGGTAGGAGTCCTGAAATTCGGTTATCTCTTCAGAGAGCCGTAACAACCTTACGGTAATCAAGTCTGTCTGGCTGAGCTAATAATGTTTATTGTGCTTTATAATCTTATTCGTAGAGAGACAGGAAAAGGACTTAGGAAAAGAGCTCCGTTATTAAGACATGGACTATTAGGTACATATGTGGAAGCCTGGATTTAGGGCGGAAGACTGTGCCTGTCCCAGGCGCCAACATAAAAGTCACGAAATCAATGAGTTAAAAAATTATTCACTGTAGGAAAAAGGTTTAGCATCCAGGGAGTACATAAGGGAGGGTTGGGGGGTTGGGTCGTTTATGTATCAATTTGGATATGTGTAAAATTAATATAAAAATGAGTGTAGATATCTCTCTTTATTGAACACTAGTTGTGCACCGCAGCTTCGCCCGCGTTAATTAATTAACAAAAAAGCCTATGTATTATTCCGGAACTTGAACTATCTACATTCTAAATTTCATCAAAATCGGTTTATTCGTTATGGAGATACGTGGTAACAAACTTTTACATACACACACACAAACTCTCACATTTATAATTTTTTTTTTTGTTTGTTCCGCCTTTTTTCCTCCGACAAAAATCGGAGACTTTTTTCAGCTAAACATTTCTTTATACAGTTTATTTCAAGGTCGTCTCTTTTATGATTTGCCTTTATTACGATTGTAAAAGCAGTTATAACATAATTACATCTAAAGTTAACATTATATTGTACTAGCCTAAGTTAGTTTTAAGATCCTTAATGTATTTTCCTTTATTTCTGGTGTACAACAAAGAGTTATCTATCTATCTATATATATTTAAAGTTATAAGTCAAGATAATATTATTTTCTAAATTCATTTAACCTACGTACTAATAAATAGTAATGGCTTTTTTTTTTCTTTTTATGTATATACATACATATATATTATTTTTTCTTTGTTTTTTTTTTTAATTTTTTTTCTTTGTTTTCTTTTTCTTATTTTTTTGTCATATTTTTTTTTTTTTTTTTTGCCATTTTAATCATGTATGTTAGTAATTTTTTTTTATGCACGGTATTCATTAACACTTCCTGAATTACACATTTATAATATTAGTAGGATTTAGTTGCTACTCCCTATTCACCAAACTAGTCAAAAATCGAATATCAAATATAGCAAAGTCGCGTTCAGTTTTAGTTTAGTTGTTCTCTTAGATAAGACCGCCGATTGTACCACTAAAAAATTCTGAATTTCTTAAAATTGTTTAGTTGTACACTTCGTAAACTGGTTATACAATAGAGAGTTTTGTATTGTATTTAATTATATTTATTCTGCTTGTGTATTTATTTATTTATTTAATACTTTATTGCACAGTAAAAAGTGTACAAAAGGATGCTTAATGCTAAAAACATTCTCTACCAGTCATCCAGCGGTGGAAAAAGAAATGACATGAGGCGTGCATCAATCAATGTGTATACACATATAAATATTTTTTCCGTAATAATACTAATTTTAGCGAGAAATCAAGACAGAGACTCTTTCTAGTATGTGACATCAAACTTATAAAAATACAAGGTCATAAATTAAGTTGTCATTCTCATTAAAGTAATATAATATCTATAACTAGTTGTGACTCGCAGCTTTACACGCGTTAATTTTGTAAAAAAGTAGATTATGTGTTATTCCGGAACCCAAACTATCTACATTCTATGTTTCATCAAAATTGGGGCTTTTGTTACGGAGATACGTGGTAACAAATATTCACACACATACACAAAAACTTTCGCATTTATAATATTAAGTAGGATATGTAGCAAAACAGTACAGGATTGAATTGGTAATAGTCTTTTTTCCCCGAACGGTATAATCTGGGAGTCTTCAAGTCTCGAGTGAATAGGTATCTTCTAGGCTAGCATGTCACATCTTCGGCCGCATCATCACTTTCCATCAGGTGAAATAGTGGTCAAATGCTTGCCTATTCAAAAAAAAAATATAGAAAACTGTCTTTGTTCCTCGAACTGTATAATTTTTATTTCAACTCAAGGAGTTTAAACGTATCTTAAAGGTTAGCATGCTACATCTTCGTCCGCATCATTACTTTTCGTTAGCTTTTAGATTGTGGTCAAATGCTTGCCTATCATACACAATAAATACAGGGTGGGTCGTAAAGACACAAGTGAACATTTTGTATTACATGGAAACATTTAAATTATTCATCTCAATATTTACCCCCACTACTTTTCGTCACACACAAAGGTTAAGGATCAGAATTTCAAAGACCTTCTTTAAAAAGTTTAACTTAATAAGTACTTTTTTGTAACTCGTTATTCCTCGCGCATTCAATCCAGTGGAACTTTGTAATCATCCACCCTAATTCTAGGTCTATTTTTTTTTTCTTTGATTATTGGCCTCGCAATCTTGTGCATTTAGCCAGTGTCAAGTATTAATATGTTTCAAGTTTATTTCATAATAAAAGTCCTAGTCACATGTCACAGTCAAAGTCAAGTAAAACAGTCTAGGTCCAGTCATAGTCAAGTCATGCCCTAGTAAATTGGTAGAAACTTGACTAGAACTTATATTGGAGTTTTGGAGCGAAGGTAAAAATCACGTTTTTCAACTTTGTATGATTTGCCTACACTTATGCACGTTCACTAAGTATTAACAGTTAATAATCCACCATTATTACACATTAACACTCGAAGAATCACAGGTTTTGGAAAATTATACAAAATCAATAACACCATTTTTTCACTTTCGCGGCTAAACTCCCCAGGTCTATCTACATACGAAATATTAATATCATCTTAATCAGTCTTGCCGCTATTATAGGTTCAAGATACAAAAACATTAAAAGCACACGTATTTTCACACAAAAAGTACGTCTGGAAAATGCTATTTATTAAACCCTACCGGCCAACTAAATGTAGAAATAAAACGGACATTTAAATTAAATTATGTCAGGTATTTCCCTAACGACTGTTATTTCCGCTAATTAAAACCATCAATCAGGCCCTAACGTCCTTCCCTTGAAATTCGCACCTTTTCCTGACATATTTTATGCTAACTACAGGTTTATATTCGTAGCATTATGGTATTAAACCACTACGCTTCAGAAATTGTTTGTATTGTTTCGGCTTCACTTGGAAACCTTCGTCAGGTTTAGTGCAGAGCTCTCGCTATCGCGTTTCATCTTGCTCTGGGTCACAACAAAAACTACATCGATTTTTTGTAGCCATACATAGATGTTGAAATGATACGAGTTTGATATTATATTTTTAATTAGATTGATTAGAAGATACTAACACTAAAAGATCTTCACTTCCGATATAATGGTAGATAGTTTGTTTTATTTTTTTATACTAGATAGGCAAGCATTTGACCGCTATCTCACCTAATGGAAAGTGACGATGATAACAGACTTACTTATACATTACAGGATGAATGTCTTTAGTTTCCTAATTTAGTCTTTTGACCTGTAAATAAATATTGATAGTTATATTCGAATAAAGGCTTAATATTATTGATGAGATGAGCGTGATTGATAAGATTGCCGCCGGGGGAAACACACAACACACCCAGGCCTCATTGCCCCACAATTATGTAATTATATAATAATTATCACATAATAGAATTATACTTTACCCTAGCAGATTGTTTAAATTCTGATAACACTATATATGTATCTAGGTTCAAACTAAATGTTAAATTCGCGGAGTGGGGACCTGGTGACCTGTAATACAGGTATTTTTTTAAACCTACATCAGGCACCAGTCTCTCACAAAACTGGTTTACGCTTTATTTATTTGTTACAAAAATTGCCTACTGCAATTACAGTAGTGACCAAAGCGTGCAGCAAGCCAGCAACAATTGGAGCTCGAATACAAAATAGTAACTATTAACTTACTAAAAAATTTTACACATTCATTATAAAATACTTTAGGCTTACAACAAAACAATTAACTTTAGTAATAAGTACCTTAACTGTTAACTAGCAGATTAGTATACCTTTGTGAGAGAAAATAAATACATTTCTTATTATTATTACTTTTATATTGACGAAGCAAATTTATAAAGGGTGTGTAAATAGGCAAGTTGGGTCAATATAGGCGAACGTATCTTGACCAGGTCGGAAATGTATTAATATAAAAGGCCAGGTCAAAATTACCTGCCCTTTACGAGCATGTATGAAAAAACTCATGAATGTAGGAAAAGCGACAGATGTGCGTCAGGCGTAGCAGGTGGCGAGATGTGGTCTCTGCTGGCTACCCCAATGGGAAGAGGCGTGACTATGTATGTATGTCTTACCCAAACTCTTTTGGATCAATATATTTCACCCTTTGTTCAAGGGCAAAAATCATAATTTTGCGTTATTCAATTCATTTATTAAAAAAAACAGTGGCCATAGTGTTAAAAAGTCTTAGTGGCTATGTTAGTGAATAATTATAGCATCTAATAATGACATTGACAAAATAATTAAAATAAGTTTAAATAAAAATTCATATGCTAAAAAAAATGCAAATTATGTTATGAAAAACGTAAATTGCATAGAATTTGAATTTAAAAATGTCCTTATCAGATAAAATCCTTCGGAAATACCTATGGCAGTATATTTATATTTCAACCAATTGGATTTCCACGCAGCGTAGAATAAATTCCCCTAATTCGCAATCAGATGACAGAATTTTCGCTGATACATTTAATCCGATTTGAATTTGCGATCGTGTCTCGAGATGTGTGACCCGTGTTGGGTCTAGTTGACCCAACACGGGTCACACATCTCAAGGTTATGGTAGCCAAAACAAACGTTTCTTTCATAGCAGTATAAACACAAACTTAAGAACTTTCATGCTCACAGCGCCACACTAAGTTCGGCTACTTGTGTCGTGGGCGCCAAAAACATTCACATTACACACGTCTCACCTAGAACGAGAAACACAAATTTCCCTTGGGGAGAAAACTTGTGTCTCCACCGGGAACCGAACCCGATACTAGCTGTTTAGCCACACGCGCACCCAACAAAGCCAACGGGCAGTTTGTATACAATCTGTTTATTTAACAAGATTTTTAAAGCTACAAGTTAACAACACAAGTTTTAAATTAAAATTCGGAACGGTCCTAGCAAGTTTCGCATGTTTGAAAACACGTACCTGCTTTAATTAATTTATATAATCACTTGCCATCAGTTGAAATATTAGTGTAGCGTTACCTAGTCTATTTATCACTATAACCTATTAAAGATAAAAAAGATACATTCTTTAAAATAGTTTAAGATTTAAAGGCGGAATTGTAGCAGTATACGCTAAAGCGGCATATCTTAAGGATTACATATTGATTAATATATAATGAATTATGAAATAAAATACTATATCACGAATCCCTCCCTACCACCATTTCATCAAGATAAAGGGCTAAAACTTGACGTAGGATTTGAAACAGCAACTTCCCGGGAAGCGCGTTTGTTTATCAACTGATTATAACCGAGTCTTAGTGAATGCGCCTCTTCAACGTATAGAGGCATATTATCGAGGTTTAGTGGAAACTATTTATATGTACCTACGTAGGAGCTACAATTATACGCTGACTGTACTTTGGATACAAGATGAGCCAAGTGTTAAGCTCTCAGTTTCACCCCTCACGACATGATTAGGTACCTGAGAGTGCTATTACACGAGTAACGTAGTTAGCAGCTCTCATGGAATAGGTGTTTCGTGTACTCTGAAATTTATGTAATAAAAGGGATTTCAGAGGTGAGTGCTTTGTCGTGTTTAAATAAAAATAAATGAGGGTAGGTATCTGGAAAACGTGATATCACATGTGTCAAATCCTATTTTTGTTGTGATCACGTAACGTTATCACATGCAACGGAAAATTATAGTAAGGACTAAACCGGAGAATTAAAAGGCTACCTAAAAATAAGATATTTTTCAATGATATCCTAAGTCAATCTTATCTTATCTGTTATAGATTTTTCACCGAAAATTATGTCTTGTTTTAGTTTATTTTAGATTCTATGTTATGCTATTTTAACTCCTGACCGGCAACGTAATAAATATAATACATATTAAATATAAACATATAACAATTTAGTTCTAATGTGTGGCAAAGAGTCTGAAAATCACGTTCCTCGATTCCATAAATACGTAACGTACCTAATATTAAAAGTGAAATTACCGTCAAAACAACAAATTGCTTCCATCAACCAGCTCATAATATGAAAGCTTCCCCTGAAAAGGCCAATTTGTATTTTTCGTGAAAAATACATCCTCCCATCTCATTTTATAAAACGTAGCAATTCCATAACGGCGTATGTTGTTTAATCAGAAATTCAGTTGATGGACCTCTTTTGTCCTCGTATTTCAAGATTTAGGGTAGATAACAAAAAAAAAACGCTCCCACACTAGTTCGTAGCTTTGTATCGTGGGTGGCGAAAACATTTACATCAGACACAGTTAATTTTAATTTTGTGTAATTTAATATAATAGGACTTATATAATAAAACCATTACTCAATTATACCCAGAATTGTTGTGTTCTGGCCACACATCTTCCTTGTGAAGAAATATTGGGTTCCCACCGGAATTCGAACTCGATACTCACAGCTCGCAGCTTGAAAGGCGAACGCGTACTTCACTATGCCAACGGGCATTTCAACCGATAACATATTCATAAGGTTTAGATTTAGATAGAAATAGAACAACTTTGTTCTAGAAGTGGAAATAGTGTAGGTAAGCATCAACTAGTAATTTGACGAATTGTTACTATTTTACCTTAAGAAATAGAATTAAATGAATTTGTAGGGAAAAAAAGTGGAACTCATTGCCCGCGTCTTTTTTTCAGATATACAAGCATTTGACCACCATCTTACCTGATGGAAAGTGCAAATGTGACCGAAGATGCATCCATACTTGGATTTTTGACCAAAATAACGATACCTTAACTGTTAAAATCCATCTAGCCGTTTGGAAGATATGAGTTAATAAAGTCATTAACAAATACACACCCACGCGAAAAACAACCCTTTTTTGGCAGTCGGGTAAAAATACCGCTTATAAAAAACTCTTCGACGCGTTATATGTTTCAATGAAAATCTGTAAAAATGCCATAGAAACGTACACGTAGGAGTCAAGTACAAAATAAGTACGACGACATCACCTTTCAACCCTACTGCAAACTTCCACGTCAATTAATTTCAAAGAACCTTTTAAAACTTATTTATAACCTAGCATCCAATACTTTCAGTCGACTGAAGGTGTATAGGAAGCTGTTGTCTGAGCTAATAATATTCCGGTTTCAAAGTGCCACTTTGCCGCGGTCTAAGAGAGCAGATCCTGCTGCAGATTGGAAAGGTGTCGTGAAATGAAATTGCGGTGTTGCTGACAATTTGTAGAGGTAAAGAAAACAAGAAAACAAATTATAGGCAGACTACTAGTTCCTACAAAATAACTGAAACTAATATCTAAAAATGTTCATCGTTATACTTTATATCACCGCATGTGTTGCTTTTGAAATGGTATTTTGGAGCTCTTTCATTTGATACATCTTGATGATCTCTAAGCTTATTATAAAACAATTGACTACATTAATGACAAGGATGCATGGAGGCAAACTGCACTAGCGCTTTCTAGCGACTACATAATATAGATATACCTAGTTTAATGTAATTCAAGTAATAATAGTGTTTAAGAATGATTTAAAAAAAAAATGTGCCGCCAAGGTTCTTGCCAAGTTCTCCAAAATGACGATTTTTGTTGTTAACAAGTTTTGGACAAATCAGTTGTCCTTCAACGTATACATACTTACGATAGCTTAAACGTTCAAATTGGTAGTAATTGCTTAATTTAGTAATTACTTTTTGGAATGCCACAGACCATAATATTTAGATTTTTTGTATTTGTAATAATTTTACGAATTACTAGCTGCGCCCCGCGGTTTCACCCGCGTTGATAATGATGAAAAGTGATGATGATGATGATGATGAAAAATAGATGTTGGCCGATTCTCATAGATACCGGATAAGCACAAAAAATTTCATCAAAATCGGTCAAGCCGTTTCGGAGGAGTATGGCAACGAAAAATGTGACACGAGAATTTTATATATTAGAAGATAAATACCCAATATGTTACAATTAGTTAATTAATTAGGACGCTGTCGCTTTCAAACGTACATACATATACATAAGAACATACACCATAATAATATGTACAATTCCATTTATCTTTACTTGAATACAACATTGTCATACGCGGGAATATGGTACTTTTAAGACAATAGAAATCGACAATAACCTTCAAGTCCTTACAAATCAGTTTAAAAATATCATTTAAAATATATGCATGGTAAGTTAATTAAATATATTGCTATTAAATATATTACGCCACTATTAATGAGTCAAAATTACTTGAAATAAATGAAATTTAATTTAATTTACCTTGACACGAACGAATGTGGCATAGCAGTATCTCATACGACTGTAGTCTTACCTCGTCGTCTGTTCACGGAATACAAAATTTAAGACATATGTCATTCACCGACCCGCATTTGGCTAGCACAGTGGATTGTGGCATAGACACTTTTCCAGTGAGAGAATGCCCCCAAGTCCCAACAGTGGGGAGTAAATGGCCCAATAATTATGAAATTAGCACCTGAAGACGCAAGCACAACTAGTTTGGTATCTACAAATTTCAATATCCCCCGACTTTGTGCTGACTTTGCTTTAGAGTAATTAAAATTAATTAACGCTAATTTAATTCGTTCTTCAATTTATTATGATTAATTTACGTTATAAGTCGGCGGATTTAAAGCTCTTTTTGAAACTAATTCTCATTTCAAATTAAATATCATAAATTTGTGGGTCGTGAAGGTTTACTAATATTGTAAATGCGAAATTTTGTATGTAAAGGTTTACAGGGTTAAAGAGCCTGTATGTTTTTTTACTCCGCAATCTTTGTGCCTTTAATCAGTGACAAGAGAGAAAATATTTCAGGTGTATTACTATACTTATGTCAAGCCCTATTAAATTGGTAGAAACTACTAGAACTTATATAAGAGTTTTGGAGCGATACCTAAATCACGTATTTCAACATTGTCTGATTTGCCAACACTCTTGCGCGTCAAAAAAAACAAAATTCACTATAGTTTATTCACATGGGCCCCAAGAGGCACTTATGAAAGTTAATGACTCTACTGCCAGATTCGCAAAATTACAGCGTTCATTAATTATTAACGGTTTTTAACTATTATTAGTTTTCATTAATACACATTTATGTAAAAAAAAATACAATTTCTGTAAAATAATACAAAGCAGACGCTATTTTTTACCGACTTCCCAAAAAATGAGGAGGTACTCAAGTCGAATGTATTTTTTTTATGTGTGTTACCTCATAATTTCTCTCCACGTGAGCCAATTTCGAAATTTTTTTTTTAGTTTGAAAGGTGTTGCTTTCTTATTGGTCCCATTTAAATTTGATCAAGATCTGATCAGTAGTTCTATCGTAAATAATGCCTAATTTGTGACCAATAATGCGTACTTTGACGATGTTCTCGTTTACCCGACTTCAAAAGTTACCGCATAACTTCTTTCGTTGTGAGCCGATTTTGATTATTATTTTTTTATTTAAAAGCTGGTGCTTTTTATGTAGTCCCTTTGAAATTTGATCAAGATAAAATTTTTCGTTTTTGAGTTATAGTCAATAATGCGTGTTTAATACATTAAATCTGATCAAGGTTCCGATGATAAAGCGGTGAAGTCTGTTTTTTTAAGCTTTGCTTGCGTTTAATTATTTTAATTACTTTATTCTGGCCTTACACATGCTCCATTACGGTATAAAAGTATAAAAAAATGAATGCATGAATGAAATCATATAAAAAAATTATGAATGGTTCTCTCTACCACATTGTCATATTCTACGTAGAAAACAGTAGCGTACCTATATAGTTAACTTATGGTAGAGTTATAGCCCTACCATTTTAAAAACGCAGTTGGACCACGGGCAACAAATCGAGAACAGTATTGTTTCGTATACATAGATGGCCCAAGCAATAATAGCTACGTAACATTACGCTACTTAACTATGTACATATTTTCTAACAATAATGTTAATCTACGGGCCAATGGCCTATATTTCCTAAAACTACATTAAAACTATTTACATCTATACAGCAAAAGCATCGAGCTTATTGGTAACTCAAGTAAAGTGCTTAAGCCCACACACCAGTGAGTAGCGTTCCCATCATGCTGGCCGCATTGCCTCTATTTCTTTATCTCTATTGCAATGCTAATACGTTGAGCCAAATAAGTACCAGCATTTTGATCACGCGTTGCCGTTTTATTTAACTTAACACTATCTTATCGAACGTCAGTAAACAACCGGCGTGGAGTTGAAAAAGGAGATTAAATAATTCCTCGTGTTTTTCTTCAAAGTAAATAAAACTAAAGTAACAAAGGGACCCCTGCTGTATAACTAAGTAATGAGATTATATCTCCTCCTGGCTGAGCCTTTCCTCGGCTAGGAGAGAAATGTTTAAAAAGACTTCGCGTCTTATCTAGCAATCTGTTTCAGTTTATACTGAAGTACTGAGAAAAACGGATATTTTTGTTATGCTTCATGCAGTTTATATCTAGTTTAATTGCTTACTTGCTTGAAGTATCAACTAGTAGGCGGTCCTGGTGTCAGAATATTTAATGTCACCTGAAGACATCCCACTGTTGTCTTATGACTAAAAACCAGGAACGACGGATAACTTGCCCTCCGAAACACGGTCGCACTCAGTTGAAAACGCCTAAAGACATCCATCTGTTGTCTTACGACTAACAACTGGAACATACGTATAACGTGCCCTTCTAAGCACGGCCACACTCAGTTCAAAATCCCACTAAACGGTCACCCATCCATGCATTGGCTTGATTGAACATTGCTTAACCTTGTCATTCGGTTACAATCGTCCAGGCCGACGCTACGTGTGTTACAAATATATTATTTAATGAGATAATTGAAACGCAAGCAATGCTTAAAAAAACCTCCTTCACCGCATTATCTCCGGGACGCTTAATTACATCTTGACAATTTTAATATTGGACCAACATGAAACCATAACCTTTTAAACAATAATTACGCAAACGCAAGCAAAACTTAAAAAAACCGACTTCACCGCTCTATCTTCGGAGCCTTGATCAGATTTAATGTATTAAACACGCATTATTGATTAAAACTCAAAAACAAGAAATCAGATCTTGATCAAATTTCAATGGGACTACATAAAAAGCACCAGCTTTTAAATAAAAAAATAATAATCAAAATCGGCTCACATCGAAAGAAGTTATGAGGTAACCTTTGAAGTCGGTTAAACGAGAATATCGTCAAAGTAGGCGTACAAAAATAGGCATTATTGACGATATTTCAAAAACTACTGATCAGATCTTGATCTAATTTAAAATGGGAACAATTAGAAAGCTACATCTTTCAAACTAAAAAAAAAAATTCGAAATCGGCTCACGTGGAGAGAAGATATGAGGTAACAAACATAAAAAAATAAAAAAAAACAGTCGACTTGAGTACCTCCTCCTTTTTTGGGAAGTCGGTAAAAAAAAATCTAACTCGGTTCACGTAGAAAAAAGTTCTGCGGTATCACACAAAAAATACAGTCAAATTGAGAACCTAGAATGTAAAGCTTTAGTTTCGAATGTATGACTATTATATTTGTGCAATAAAAAAAAATGACAACCAAAACTAGTAAATTTTTTATTTATATTACCTTATCGGCGAATCTTAACTTAAGCACCTACATCGAAGCCAGAGTTCTGTTGACCGCTAAGAAACAGGGTATCCTCGCAGAGGCTAGGCAGTGTACTTCACACCGGGGCAGTTTCTCCATTTGTATCAAGCCTAAGTCCAATCTTGTAAAAGTAAACTCAAGAAGTAGGTATCCAATAACTCGTTTATTTCACAACTCGGCTTGTATTTATATGCATAATTAGAAGATACTGAACATATAACAATAAGATAAAAGTAGGGTAGATTATCCCCTTTCATATCATCAGGTATCGGAAGCGATGATTAAACAACACATAAATGATTGTTCTTATACTGTAAGGCACTAAAACAATATAACCGTTCGGATGCCGCGAGTCTATCGTGTTACAGAGAGAGGAACTCGGAAGTGTCTGGAACTTGCGACTCCAGGATGTCGGTTTACAGGGCCCTTCAACAACATGTCAACACTCACCCGTCACCACGGTTCCTCTCCCTTCACATACACATGAAATACCTCGCGCACATAATAATCCAACACTTACAGCTATCGACACCTTTCGAACGTCCAACCAAAGGCAAACTGGCTCGCCGCCATCTTGCCGTGTTTAGTCAAATAAGCAACCAATTAAACTAAATACAATATATAAAAAAGTGTTGCGTTGAATAATATACATTTCGTGATTAAAGTTTACGTTTTGATTTATTTCAAGTTATTATTATAACAAAAGTTATAATTTGACAGAAAACGCTTACACTTGTATGGAGCCGCAGTACTACCGCTGTCATGTAGCTTTCGACTTCCATTAGTAGTTAGGTTCCTAAATTGACTCCTTTTTTCCGTTCATTAAAGAAGCATATAATAATTTTCTAAAATTAAACTTGAAAAAAAAAAACAATGAATCGACATCATTGCCTAGTAGAAATTGCTATAGCTATTATATGAGGTCGTCTGTTGTGATACTTTACGTATAAGCTTGTTTGTCACCTTTTCTTTCTCATATGAAGTGGATCAATAAAGTTTTATATATCTGTCTATTCTAAGTCAATCTGTCCAAACTTGCAACTAACATCTCGAACGTAGTGCTTTGCCGAGCAGGATTTTGACCAAAGTTCAAAACGGGTGGCACTAAACTGTAATTGGCAAGCGTGCGCACGTATTTTCATTTTCATAAAAAAAAATATCGGAAACTCACACGAAATACATGTTAAATCTCCCGTTACTGATACATTTACCCTTCAGGGTTATCGGGTACGATTCCCGGCGGGAACACAAGTTTTCTCCCCAAGGAAAATTTATGTTTGTGGTGTGTGACGCGAATTTTTCCGGCACCTACGACACAAGTCATCGAACTTAGTGTGGGGCTGTGAGTGTGAAAGCGTTTATGTTTATGTTATTTATACTCATGCAACGTACTTTTTTTAATCCTACTAATATTATAAATCCGAAAGTTTGTGTGTAAGTATGTTTGTTACCTCTTCACGCTTCAACGGCTGAACGGATTTGGAATGTACATAGATTATACCTAGGATTAACACATAGGCTACTTTTTTACTTGATAATAGCGGGCGAAGCCGCGCGGGACGTCTAGTTTTAAATAAAATACACGGCAAATATTCTTCCCTCTTGCAAAACTCTCGCAGTCACCAGCACATTTGAAAGGCTTCTAGATTGTCCTCGAGCCTTGTTCACATCCTTTTGAAAACACTTCTTTGTGCCTCAACAACGGAGCCTCTTCATAAAAGCATCTTGACCTACTTTAAAAAAGAGGAAATATTTTTTTCACGTTGGTTGCTCAGTGTGTGGAATATATGTTATTCTGAGAATAGTCCACTCTATGGTTTTTAAGAGGCAATTTTTTTATTGATAATGTGTAAGCATTCCAATTTGTTTATGCTTAGATTCACATAACCCCAATTGCATTTTTTTATAGAGCATTTGCCGTAGTACACAGAACAAAAGTAAAAAATTTGAAAAGAAAAATATTGCTTAGCGGGACTTGTAGCCGCGGCCAATTAGTATGAAACTCTCTCTCTCATCTCTGAGTCGATATCCTGAGGGTCGTGGCCCCCTCCACGGATTACTTTATTTTTGATTATGTAACGCCACTTGTTTCTTTTCTTAGCCGCAAGCGTCGTGTACTTTGGTGTCGAGTGTGGTGCGGATTTGATTAGACCAGCGAATTGGGTTTCGGCCTCTTGGTCTTTTACCCTCACTCAATTCTACCAGTGATGACTAGCCTTTCTTAATTATAACTTCTTTTTCAGGATTTATGGCGAAAATACTCAAGCTCTCGTTTGAGGCAGATGGATGAAAGCCTAGTAGTTCCTTGAGTATCGAGGGTTGAGGCTTGAGTTCTCTATCCAGGGAATGCGGAACAATCTCTTCCAACATCTCAAAGGCACCTACACGTTTGTGGTCGTATACAACACTCCTGATAAGTCTGATCTTGGTTTTCTTGCTGATGTTCGTTCTTCCATATTCCCTTCAGCTGACTCATCGCATTTTTGGACATACCTTTTCTTCTTCGCACTTCAGCCTCAGTAGTATTTAACTAATCTCTTCAAAAACATTCCTTTAATGCACAATGATATGTAATCTTAAATTCGCGTGTTTTTTTATTAAGTGATGTGTGATCGAAAGTGGTAAGTAAACTAGAATTTAAATTGGCTTTCGCGAGTCGCGGCTGAAACACCGTTTGATGTAAAAAAAAATCTATTGAAGAATTTGGTAAATTATGACTATAATACTATTACAGTAGAAGCTGGGCTGGGACTAGTTGGCGCGATAGGCAGGTCTCTGTTCTCTACGCAGTGGGTCCCGGGTGCGATTCCCGACAGGAACACAATTTTCCTTTTCAAGGGGCATTAGTGCTTCTGGTTCTGGATTTGATTGATATAAATTTTGTCGATAACTACGCTACAAATTTCTGAACTTAATGTTGGGCTGCAAATCTAAATGTATTTGTTTGGTTTATTTTAATATTGGGGACCTAAATTCCGAGTAAAAGTCGCTCCATGGCTCTCTTTGCATCCCCTATTTTTGGCACAGACTCATGTGTAAGCGCTTATGTCTTGGCAATATATGTCACAGTGGGCAGAACACATTGGTTAATAAGGCGGGTTTTCAGACATTGTGTGATCTGAAAATGACGAGCAATTACTCAAGACAAGTAAGTAGAGTCACATATAATACGCCTACATATAGTACTTACGTCGCCGAATTAATTCATCAATTTAGGAGATTCGATTACCCGCCTCCGTTTAAGTCGAATGAATTCAAAATTCAATTTGAAGGATTATGAGCAGAAGCGGATTACTTGGAGGAACGTAGAGTTTGAGCATTATAATGAATCAGTAAGCTGAAGGTAAAAATGTGCTTTTAACAAACTACCTATGTGCTTTTAGCTAGTGTTTGTTACTAGCTTTGTTCCATGTTAGGGACTTAATATATAAAGGGCTGTGAAGTTAAATTGTTTAGCCCGCGACACAATTCGTCGACTTAATTTTTTTCAATATGGCGTCTGGTTATGGCTTGGTGTACCGCCATATTGATACTAGCAATATCAAGACAAACTGACGTAAGAATCATCGAAATCGGCCCACACGTTTTGTCTCTAGTAAGGAAAGGGGAACCGATATACTTACAAATATATTATTATATAGGCTGATAAACACATTACCTTCCTTACCAACAATACTAATCGTACTCACCAGTCACAGTAAAAGTTCAAATCATCAGATTAATACAAAAAAGTTAGAGATATAAGTATAAAATTGTTTGTTGGATTCAAAACCAATCAGAATTGAACAATAAGAAAATTAAATAATTAATACAGCTCAGTAAATCCTACTAATCCTACTATCCTACTAATATTATAAATCCGTAAGTACAAACTTACGGATTTATAACAAACATACTTACACACTTACAAAAGTGTGTAAGTATGTTTGTTCCCTCTTCACGCTTTAACGGCTGAACGGATTTGGATGACATTTTGAAAGTACATAGTTTATACCTAGGATTAACACATAGGCTACTTTTGAACTTGTTAATAGCGGGCGAAGTGGCGGGGCACGGCTAGTAGTAAATAAAGATACATTTAACTTTAAATTAAAAAAAACATTAAACTCTGATGATATCTACTACTCTTTTATATGAACCCTCATTTCTGTGCTATGTGAAGATTGGGAGAAATTTTCAATAAAAAAAAAAAAAAAAAAGTTGAAAATTTTACATCAATATGTAAAATTTTCAACTTTTTTTTTTTTTTTTTTTTTTATTTGTGACAGGCTAGTGTTTGACCACTATCTCACCTGATGGTAAGTGACGATGTGATCGAAGCTGGTAAACACACTAGACCTGGAATACGCAGGCTCTCAAGGATAACTGCCGGAACACCGTATTTGGCTTGGCGGCAGACTTTCAACTTGATGGTGGTAAGCTACTTTGGTAGCAAGCCAGGCGAGCAACTCACAAAATGCTCTACCACCTCTCAAATGTCACCTGATTAGCACCACCCGGGGACCACGTGTAGGGAGTCAGACTTAAGGGGTATCTTCCTACGGACGGGGGTGACTCAGCCCCCAATAACTTTTCTATAAAAGCAATGTCTTGTTAAAAGTACAAAGGTAGACGTTCTAACAAGATAACGAATCTTTTACAAATACGCTACATTTCACATCATTATAATATGAAAAGCGAAACTGTCGAAGCATGTTTAATAAAGTGATCGCGTGTAAAAAACCTTTATTTTGATACATCATGTGATGAAAAAAACTACCTTTCTTTCATGCCCTCTTTAGAGTTCCTTTGAATTTTTTTCTATGCATTATTGTTACAAAACTTCTTTGAAATTTAGCCCATTATCCTCTAAATATAGGTTGACCACATTTCAAGCTAGATCCAGGATAGTTTGTATTAAAAATAGTTTTATTACTACACACAATATTATAGTAGTGTTGTAGACTGACTGGGTTGGTTGAATTGCCCATTGGTGTAGTTGCGCTATTGCTTTCTAAGCAGCGGGTATAGGGTTCGATTCCCGATGGGAATACCAATTTTAACCCCAAGAACAATTTGTGTTTCTGGTTCTGGTTTTGATTTGTGTATGTGCATGTTTACAGCACACACGACACAAGTCTTTGTCCTAAGTGTAGGGCTCTGAATGAGAAAGCGTTTATGTTATTTGATTTTAGACAGTTTTGTAGGTTTTTTACACAGCTATCATTCACAGAATTTTAGCGCGAAAGTGAAAGAAATTCGTTGTTGAATTTTAATTATTTTTTAAATTTAGAGAAATTATTTGAGTGTTAATGTGTAATAATGATGGATTATTAACCGTTAAAACTTAATAAACGTGCATGAGTACAATTCATACAAAGTTAAAAAACGTGATTTTCGCTTTGACTCCAAGACTCAAAAACAAATGGTTGCCAAGCCAAAAGCATAAGAGGAAAAAAACGTGCTAGTTTTTTTTAAAATTACACTTACTAATATTTTAAGATAAACCACAGATAAGTCAAAACCAAAACCACAGATTAGTCAATAGCAAATGCGCAATGTTTGATTTGTTACTCAATGATTAATTGATGTGAGTGATGAACGCTCGTGTAAGCTGCGATATTTACCAGGAAAAGAGAGATAGTGGCTAAAAACTGTCCAAGGCATAAGACGAAATACTATGGACAACCCGAAATACGACGCATAGAACAGATACATTCAGATGTAGGTGTGTAAAACATTTAAATTTAATACATAATAATTGATTTTATTTATATAGCATTAGCCATGCTAGGCAGATCTATAGTGATAAATTTAGAAAGGAAAAATCATCGCTTGAGGCGGGATTTGAACCCGCGGCCATAGAGTGTCATGCCCTATTGCTCTAACCGCTGAGCTACTCAAGCCCTGCTTGAAGCGACGAAATTAATCTTTCCTTATTATTAACGTCTTACGAGGACGTGTGACGGCATCTACCGAAACAGTTTATAGAAACTACTACGGCCAACGAGTCAACATTGCAGTTAGCTACGTTGTGTTGATAACGTCCACCCAAAAAAAAAACCCGCCTCAAGCGATAATTTTTCCTTTCTAAATTTATCACTATAAAGCATAAAAATTATTACAAAAGGTCAAAGCTCTACTATAAAAGGGTCTTTCAGGAAACGGTGTCAGCATACGATTTAAACGGCCGCACCGATTCTTTTGTTATGAGAAAACGGCCTGAAAGCTTCTGTGGCGAGGTTTCCGAGTCTCGACCCGGGCTTTGTACTTACTCTGTACTTTGTTTGCCCTTTGTATTCAGATGCTGTACTCAGCAAAACTTAAGGTAAAAAAGGATGGTGCAGTGATTCAAATAAATGACGCTAATGATTACGTCATTCATATATAAGGATTATATAAATGAAGTTTAAATACTTCTAAAGGACTGGATTCGATTGGATCAGGCTAGAGATTAGAGTAATTTACAACGAATGAACGGATGATTTATTTTTAAATGAATAAAAATTGCTTTTCAATTAACCTTTACAAACATACAATAAATAAATCCATACGTTTGATATTTTATTGATATTTATAAAATTTTCACTTTCGACCGACTATAACAAAGGATGGCTATCACCGCCACGTTTTTATAGATGTTTTTGTTTGATAGATTATAACTTCAAAAGTCCCATGTAAATTTTATCGAAATCGATCAAGCCAAAACCAAAATTTAAGCGGTGAAGTCGGTTTTTTAAAGCTTTGCTTGCGTTTAAATATATGATGTTTAAGTCAAGAGTGAATAGGTATCTTCTAGTCTAATGCATGACGAGCATAAAAAATGTTTTTTTTTTGTTATAATTCAAAAAAAGTTCTAGCATGCCCTAAAAATATATTTATTTGAAAGGGTATGGTGTCAAGCTGGTCCCATATAAAATTAACGGGTCCCAAAGTCGGTATTTTTAGCTTTTTTCATTTCGCGAATTACTATTATTTGTTTTTACAAGAAATAAAAAATTATCTCCTCTCTATTTCAAAAACGATAACACTTTTAATCCTTTTTTAACAAAATCTAAATATACACCACGAGACTATACTGACAACCATCAAACTCACTTCACAGGAATTTCCCTAATAAAATATTTATTTTTGAGAAAAGCAATCATTTTTACCAAATATTTGTTGGCACAGTGGTTTCAAGGGGTGGCTTGGGTGCGCCTCGACTGACATCCGTAAATGATGGATGAGCAAACAAATGATGATGGAATGGCTGAAGCACCCGCCCAGCTGGGCGGCTTAAGTGCGAAGGCTTGCATCACGTATTAGTAATAGTAATAGTACACCTACATGAAATGTTCAAGATAACAATTGCGATTAACAGCTGCAAACACAAAATAAATAAACACACTCAAAGCCCCGCACTGTGTTTGATGTCTTGTATCGTGGGAGTCGGAAACATCACATCACACACGTAATTGCTTAATGTGATAAGGCCGCCCATTGTACAACAAATATTGTTTTTCGGTTATTTATTGTTATTGTTTTTAACTACTTATTGGTGTTCAATAAAGAAATATTGTATTTTATTGTATTGTATTGTAATCACGCAATTAATCATTCGGGTCACCCAGTTGGCGCAGTGGACAGGTGTCTGCCCTCTGCGCCTTGGGTCCTGGGTTCGTTTCCCGGCAGGAGCACAAATTCCATCCCAAGGGATATTTCTCGATCTAGGTGTAATGTGTGTGTGATGTGAAAGTTTCCAGCAAACACTATACAAGTCTTTGAAGTTCGAAGTGGAATCATCAATATCGACGCACACGCTTGGTCTCTAGAAGGCCACAAAAGAACAAACATATGTAAGCTGATATCATACCTCTTTTGCGTACCGCATCCTAAAGCCTCAAACGTACTTTTTACCCGAAAAACCTTTCGAGGGGAGGTAGCTGACTAAATTCAAGTTACGAGTTAGGAAACTGTCCACCTTCTAAATACCCACTAAGTTAGGTAGCTACATAGGGTTGTTTTAACAGACTTGGTCGTATTTTGCTTTATGGTCCCGTCTGGCAAATTTCCCTGAGGAGTCGTAATGTTTGTACGTGCTTTTCAGGGACAATGTTTGTACTAAAATGAAGTATTACTTGCCTACTTCTGCAGCGGTCAGTCGGCCATGTGAAATCTAAAAGATTATAAACCTCGTAGTAAACTAGAAATTCAGTATATTACCTACCTCCAGTTCGCTCGAAGCGTTTTGCTTCCATGTTTATCATCCGTACAGCGAAGGAGTGGAACTCATTGCCTGCGTCCTTGTTTCCTAAACGATACATTATGGGTATCTTCAAGCTTAGAGTTAATAGATATTTTCAAGGCAAACATGTTCCATCTTCGGCCGCATTGTCACTTTCCATCAGGTGTGATAGCGGTCAAATGCTTGCCTATCCAGAATATAAAAAAAAACATCAATGTCTGTTGCGCGGGGTATTACATATTATTATATAATAATATAGTTACGCCTCTTTCCATTTGGGTTAGGCGAAGATCACATATCTCCACCTGCTACGATCTAGACATACATCTATCGCTTCTCTTACATTCATGAGTCTCATACATGCTCGTAGGTTGCGGGTACTTTTGACCTTGACGTTTTCGAACTGTTCGTGATACTTTCACATAGATCGCCTTTAATGATCCCTAAGATCTAAATGTCATTAATGTTGTCAAGATGATTCGATACATATTTTCTTATATAACGGATTTATATTCATGCCCAAAATTCTGTATCTTATGAAACACCTTAATATAAACTAATAACTTGCAGTTAATTCTCTCTTCTATATTTTGCTGTGCCTGGCAGGATCCATAATTGGGACATATATTAAAGTCTACCATCTAAGTTACGTAGAATGCAAATAAAAACATAACTAATATTAATGTGAATAATATGAATATGAATAATATAAATATGAATAATATGAATATGAGTATGAATAATATCAATATGAATAATATAAATATGAGTATGAATAATATGAATATGAATATGAATAATATGAATACGAGTATGAATAATATGAATATGAATAATATGAATATGAATAATATCAATATGAAAATAACTATATCAAACCGACGAGTCAATTATAATCATTGGTCCATAGAAAGTTGTGGCATGAATTACGGATAGCCGATATTAGCAATCCAAGCGTGGTCTAGCTCAAAGGAAAGTTAATTTACCTTCGCATAGAGCTGTGGTTTAATACTGAGATAAATTGCTGCGTGGATTTACGATTATTGTTGAGTATATTATATTATTATTGGTGAATCTCGCTGCGTTTAAAATGTTCTGAAGCTATTTTATAACACGAAAGTAGTCCAAGCTAAGAAGTAATAGGTAAAGCGTATTAAAGATAAAACATTAGTATTGATACCACCTCTGACCAGTGGTATTGAATATATATATATTTTGCCTAATAGAGAAAAACTTTTGAGGTTAATTGCTTACATATTTTTTTCTTTGTCATAATTATTTCATTTCTGTATTTGTTTTCAAATAAAGAATATAATGGATATTACATGTAAGTTTCAGCTTTAAATATGTAGCCGTTTATTGAGATTGATTTCAAAAAATAGGTCTAAAAACTGTGGTCGCCTAAAAAATTGTTATTTTATTGAATTGAATTGAATTGAATTTACAACGATACTCCACAAGGGTAGATAAAAAAAAAAAATATTTGCTTTCCACTTACGTATATATAAATTCACCTTTAATATTTTCATTATATAGGTATGTAATTTTAATAGCTTATACTAGCATAGCATATAGCTTTACATAATCTCTGAGAATTTTAAGTTATTCTCGTGTATGGTTTAGGCGCTAGATGATTCTGACAGACGGACTGACGGACTAAGTGCTAAAACACCCAAATCAACTTAGTGATTTAGATTCGCTCGATCCGTTATTAAAGCGACATTTTTGGTGTACCAATAAAATGCTCTTTGCCTCTAACTGTGCCATCTATATAAGAGCCATTTGCGAAAGAGCCAGCATAAATCCCGTTGCAAAAGTTAGCCCCCATCTGAGCCCGATAGTTCGATGGCAGAATATAGAGGTAGCTTGTGAGTTACGCTTCGAGCCCATTGTGACGAGCTCCCATTGTCCCGTAAGCCGTTCGTAAACAATCAAAGCACATTCGACCTTATTGTCTTACTAGATATCTCTAGTTGGTAAAAATGTAGAGCTATAAACTAAGTCTTATTGCTTCTATTCACCATTGTTTTGTTAAGTTATTGCGCATAACATAATTTAAATGTAAGCAAAGCTAAAAAAATCCGACTTCACCTTCGGAACTCTTGATCTGATCAAATTAATTAAATACGCATTATTGAGGATAGCTCGAAAACTGGTCATATCTTGATCAAATTTAAATAGGACCACGTTAAAAGCACCACTTTTAAATAAAAAATAATCATCAAAATCGGATAACCTAGAAAAAAGTTGTGAGGTAACAAACATAACCAACTCAGTACTCAACATTATTAAAATAATAAATTTTGTTATATATTCCCCTTGGCTTGGTTGGGTGAACGTTCGCCTTCTAAGCAGGGGTATAGGGTTCGATTCCCGCCGGGAACACAAGTTTTCTCACCATGGAAAATTTGTGTTTCTGGTTCTGGTTGTGATTGTGTGAATGTTTCCGGCACCCAAGACACAAGTCAACAAACTTAGTGTGGGGCTACGAGTGTGAAAGCGTTTGATGTTATGGTATGTTATAATTTATTCGATGTAAAAGTATTTAAATATAATAATAAAAGATGCATAAAAAACAAGGGACAATTAGGAACTTAAAGCCGGTACCATCTCCAAATACTTTGAACGCTTATACCTACTCGTATCTGTGAACTTGATTAGCCTACTAAAATAATTTCTTTAGTAGGTATATCTATATATGTATTGTATTATATATTTAGTCATACTTTTTAATAAGTCAAACATTATTAAGTACACACAGTACTACGGATGAGTTACCTACATCCTTTCGACTAACATATCAAAAGTAAAGGACATTTGCAAAGAAGAGGTATTTTAGTATTTTAATTTATTTGAAAGGCTTTGTCGGGTAAAAATAATCAACATTATAATGTTGTATAATACTCTTAACTTAAGCTAATGTGTACATACAATATAAATGTATTGCTCGTTCTGAAATTGGATCTTTCAGTAAACTATTACAAACACCGATATCCATACCTCTCATGACAGCTCCAAAGTAAGTCTTTAGGCAGCGTTCCGGGCACACTAACTTGCCCTTTTTAACATCTAACAACAAGACAAACTATTAAACCACATTCATTTATGGTTGACATACCTCCAGTTCGTTCAAAGCGTTTTGCTTCTACATTCATCATCCGTACAGCAAAGGAGTGGAACTCATTGCCTGCGTCTTTGTTCCCCGAACGGTATAATCTGGGAGTATTCAAGTCTCGAGTAAATAGGTATCTTCTAGGCAAGCATTTCACACCTTCGGCCGCATCATCACTTTCCATCAGGTGAGATAGTGGTGAAAGGCTAGCCTATTGCACATAAAAAAAAAACTTAGAACATGTTGGACATCTTCTACCACACCACAATCAACACAATAAGGCGAAGCTACTTTTCTCATTAAAAATCCTAACTTGTTTGATGAGACGTGTCCAGATCGCAACCTGAGAGCCGTCTCCAATGCTTTCCAACTTAACGGGGTGTTATCAATCCATGGAACTCTATAAATTGTGTATATTTTACAGGCTCAATAGTTTAATAGCAGAATAGAGCCATTATATAACCCACATCTATTGTGCGAGATCCCATTGTCCCATAAGCTCTTCCGCCAATCAATTCATATTGGACCCTTTTCTCTTATTACACTGAATTGTTTAAATTACAATAGAGGTGTAAAATATGCCCCTTTATAATATTATTATCCTTTAATTATATTATTGCTATTAATTCACCATGGAAAAGGGAATAACACCAGTGGAATGTATCTTGTTAGAAGAATAAAAAACTTGAGAGGTGTCAAGAGACACCCGGATGGAACGAAGTTAAATTTCCGTCTAGCCCTCTTTCGCAACGCGCGATAAGGTACTTTCGTTTCAAAATTAAAAGAAACATGCAAAAACCAACATCACGCGGTGTTCCCAGGCGGTCACCCATCCAAGTACTAACCGCGCCCGACGTTGCTTAACTTCGGTGACCGGACGAGAACGTGGTATGGCTTACAACTGTAGCAAAAAGTGTCGTTACAACTTTTGGTCTTATTTTTTTCCGTCTAGCCCCCTTTAGCCACGCGCGATAAGGAACTTTCGTTCACACTAATCACAAATGCGAAAGCTTGGGTGAAAATGTTTTAACTATATTGCTTAAGAAAATAAAGCCAATTGGCTCGTAGATTACAACGTATTATTTTCTGACGGTATATTACTAAAACCAATATTAAAGTAACAGAGGCCTCGTAAAATAAGTTTGTAAAAAATACCAAAGTAACGATTGATTTATTTCATCGCAGAATATCTTGAAATAAACTCGAATATTTAAATACACTCTAACCCTAATAAAACTGTATGAAATAGTAGTCTGTTTTTATCAAACATTCCCTATTTTTTCTAACATCGAAATGCTATAAATTTTCTATTTGTAGTATGACAAAGCAACTATTGTTCCGTGATTTATGAGCGCCAATGTATGCAAACCCAATTCTTTGGTATCGAGGAAATGTTATATGAAAATGGGTACAAATATAAAATGAGGTTATGTTATGATTTCTCGAGCACTAGGTTAGGAGGGACGAAAACAATCAAAAGCAAAACAAACGCTTTCATACTCACAGCCCCATACTATCGTGGTAGTATTTACATTACTTACTCAACTAGAACCAAAGGCAGAGGCACAAATGTCCCTTGGGAAGGAATATTGTGCTTCTGACGGAATCGCATCCAAGGTCCAAGGCGCATTGCAGAGACCTGCACGCTGCGGTTAATAAATATATATATTTTGTTTATATAGCATTAGCCATGCTAGGCAGAACTATAGTGATACATTTAGAAAGGAAAAATTATCGCTTGAGGGGATTGAACTTGCTCTAGACATAAATAATAAGGAAATGTTAATTTCGTCGCTTCAGGCAGGGCTTGAGTAGCTCAGCGGTAGGAGCAATAGGGCATGATACCCTATGGCTACGGGTTCAATCGGCGATTGAAGCGATAATTTTTCCTTTTTAAATTTAAATAAAAAATCAATTTACTGCACAAAAATATACACATTTAAAAAATTATTTAGATATATAATTTAACAAGTGAAAGACAGTTACACCGCTTCAATCTGATCTTCTTTAGATTTAATTGTTAGTGCATTTCAAGAAATTAATTATTTTTTCTATTTTATAAAAACGCTTTCACACTCCCAGCCTCACACTAAGTTGAATAACTTGTGTCACGGAAGCCGGAAACATTCACATCACATACCTACACAATTACAACCAGAACGAGAAACACAAATTTTCCATTGGGATAAAACTGGTGTTCCTGCCTGGAATCAAACCCGATACCTCTGCTTAGAAGGCAAATGCGCGCTCAACTAAACCAGCGGTAATTCCAATATATAACCCGATTGTCGTACAGTTATAAAAGTTTTATTAAAAATCTTTTGTCCGCAATTGTCAATGTCACCTATAATTGTGTGCATCAATAAAAACTGTCGTTGCTAAAAAATTCATCAAAGCATAACGTCAACAAACCGTCACAAAAATAGCACGTTTCAAAAATAACGGCGCACAAAATTCCAATTTACTTTCGGCAGAAGCGAATTCGGCTCATACCTTTTTAACGTTTCATAAATGGGGAAAAATTACTCGCTACGGTATCGCTTGTCACATCAAAATGTTATTTCCTATTTTACGGCAGGCAATTTAATTTCCGCTTTTAGGGGCACGGCGACGTGGATGACAATAACGAGACGTAGAAAGCTGATGGATGCAACGATGTTAGGGGATTATATAAAGACGTATGTTCTTATATAAAACTACTAAGCTATGGGAATTGGTAAGTTTTCTGGGTAGCTACTGTGCTACGTCTGTGGTAGGTATCTATAATACTATCCGATTTGTCTTTGACGACCCAGTTGGCGTGGTGGGCAAGTCTCTGCCATCTGCGCCGTGGGTCTTGGGTTCGATTCCCGGCAGGAGCACAATTTTTTTCCCCAAGAGAGATTTGTGCTTCTGGTTCTGGGTGGTTACACCCAGAACCAGAAGCACAAATCTCTCTTCTTTCTTACACATTAGTGTATGTGATGTGAATGTTTCCGGCACCCACGATACAAGTCTTTGAACTTAGTGTGGGGCTGTGAGTGTGAATGCGTTTGTTTGTTTGTCTAACCGTTACAAAGATACCTCAATTTAAACGGTATGACGTATAAAAGTGATTCTAATTCTAATAATATTCATGTTCTTAGTATGTTTTATGGGAAGCTATAACTGTACCATGGGTATCTATAATATTATCCGATTTGTCTAACCGTTACAGAGATACCTCATTTTATATGGCATGACATATGAAAGAAATTCTAATACTGATTATAATATTCAGAATCAGAATATATTATTATATAAAACTGTGTATAACAATAATAAGAAAAACTGTCAAATATCATCCATAATAATATATGGTTGACATACCTCCAGTTTGCTCAAAGCGTTCTAAGTTTTCAAGTCAAGAGTAAATTGGTATCTTCTAGGCACTATGCAAGTATGCTTCATTTTCGGCCGCATCTTTCTCGTATTTTACAAATAACCATGTATTACGTAAGCTTAATAAACAGACAGACTCTAAAAATATATAATAATTGAAACGCAAGCAAAGCTTAAAAAATCCGACTTCATCGCTTATATTTCGGATTTGGCTTGACCGATTTCGAACAAAAAATAAAAAATAAAATCGATCCATTATTGGCGGAGATATCGCGTAACATAAATACAAAAAATATACAGCCGAAATGAGATCCTTTTTTTTGAAGTCGATTGAAAAATAAGGAATCAAATGGATACAATTTTACAACATGAAAACATGTTAGTATTTTTTAAACGAATATCGCGTCCATCATTAATTCAATATTGTATTTCAAACATTATATTAAGGTATTAATATTCTATCGACGAAAAGATATTAATTTATGACTTCTCTGCCTATTCGTTAACTCATAAAAGTGAAAGGTTTTACATTATGTGTGATATAATAACCTTTATGTTTAATAACCATAAAGGTTATTATCTCTTCTCGTGTCGTCATTATAAAGCAGTCAACATTACAATAATTTTCCATCGTTTTTTACATATTTCGTACAGAACTCCACTGAATTACAAATTGGAAAATAAAAGATTTGGCACGCCGTTTACCGTAATTTATATTCTTCGTATCATTTTTATTCACGGAGATAAATTGAAATAATCTCGAAAAGATGAGGCTCTCGAAGCTTGAGATAAATTTGAGGCTGTCTCAAAGTTCTTGCAGTGTACTTATACATACTTCTATTATGTGTTTGTATAGATACGTTATACAAACAAGACGAAAGTTCAAAAACTAAAACCCGACTACTAGTACGAAATGGCTTCTTTTAGTTTTATACCAAAAATATGTTCTGTGCTATGCTTTAGTACTTTTTTACCGACTTCACAAAATAGAAGGAGAAAAATCAAATATAGTCGAATTGAGAACCTCCTCATTTTTTTTAAGTCGGTTAAAAATAATTATAGCTCCGTAAACCTTGTTCCCGGAACATAAATATAACAAAAACGGTTTCACACTCACAGCTCCACCCTAAGTTCGATGAATTGTGTCGTGGATGCCGGAATCATTCACATCCACAAACACAATCTCAACCAGAACCAGAAACACAAATTTTCCTTGGGGAAGTAACTTGTGATCCCGCCAGGAATCGAACCCGATACCTCTTGCTTAGAAGGCGAACGCTCAACCAACTAAGCCAACAGGCAGTTTGGAACAAATAGTAACTTTGTAAATATAGTTATATAGGGTAGAAATCATTTCCATGTTCGCGTGTCAGCCTTTATTACACAGCTCTATTCATTGCGGACCCTACCTCAGATCATAGAGGTAGGCACGTCATATTACGAGCCCTTCAAAAATATTACCTACCTGCCCTATGAAATCCCGTATGACTATAAGGATACAACGAAATTCTATTAGGGTCAAAATAAACTAGGTTTAGTCGACACCTAAATATTTGCACAGTTTGAATAGGTTTCATCAGGCCTAGAACACGCAAGCAACACGAACGAAGCGATTTGCTTCCACATTTATTATACGCATCGCTAAGGTATGGAATTCCTTACCCGAGTTTGTGTTTCCAGATAAGTATAATGCGGGTGTCTTTAAGTCACGAGTGAACAGGTATCTAGGCAAACATGCTCTATCGTCGATCGCATCACTTAGTACCATTAGGTGAGATAGTGGTTAAATGTTTGCATTTTTTTAATAGGCTTAAAACACAAGAGCGTTTTTTTCTGACCATCGAAGACTATTCTATCTATTTCCAAGCTTAACTGGCTAAGAAACTTGGTGTCATTGCTAAGGAAAGAAGGTAGTTGAAATTGGCAAAGCTTCTTTATTAAAGTCCAATTGTGTTCTGTGGACACAAAATACGCCAAGGACCAGCTAGAATATCTTTAATGGTGGTCAGACGAAATTAATTTATGCAATTAATAGATTATACGATTAATTGTTTGACGACCCAGTTGGCGCAGTGGACAAGTGTCCGCTCTCTGCGCCGTGGGTCCTGGGTTCGATTCCCGGCAGGAGCACAGATTCCTTCCCAAGGGATATTTGTGCTTCTGGTTCTGGGTGTAATGTGTGTGTGATGTGAATGTTTCCGGCACCCACGATACAAGTCTTTGAACTTAGTGTGGGGCTGTGAGTGTGGATGCGTTTGTTTTTTTGTTTTTTTTAATAGGTTAAATTATTATAGTATTAGATAACTTAGGAAAATATCGAGAGCATGGGTTAATAAATATCGATCGACAGGTCGCGGTCGCAGAGGAATCACATGAAACAATTACCTCAATATCTTACTATAGGACAACAAGTCAAACGTAGAACTCTCTGCCTCACTGTCGGCGTCATACCCCGAACAGTATAATTTGGGAATCAGCGAACAGATATCTTCTAGGTAAGCATACTCCATCTTCGGTCGCATCATCTCTTTCTATACGGTGATTTAGCGGCCAAATGCTTCCTTATCTGTCATAAAAAGACAGGAAGCTTATCTTTCTCAACGTTTACTGTCAGTGTTCAAGTCGAGTGAATTTTCTGTATTTTCTAGGCAAGTACGCTATATTCTCGCATTTTTACTTTTTATATAACTGAGAGACAAGACAATCAAGTCGGTTGCCTGATAAGTGTCACGCTTGTCTTTTACAGTTCTGGCCACCCAAAGTTTTAAACGTATATAGATCAAATCCTGCGCTACAAAACTTTGCGCTCGTCACCCCGAGATAATATTAGATATTGTAACTCTTTAAGCCTTGTTACACAAAAAACAATGGCCTTCATTCCGGAAAAAAGTAACGTTTCATTTGTAACGATCTATCAGTCAGGTAAGATGGAAAGAAGTTCAAACTTGAAGAATTTGGGTGAGATAGTGGTCAAGTAATTCTGAAAGACCCCATGCAAGGCTAACGTTGTATTTGAGGGTGGTTTTGGCAACTTTTGGAAAGCCTACTGATCATTTAAGCCCGGTAAGTTTCTACCCGCACCAGGTCTGGCCGCTACAACACAATTCCATTACGGTGTACAACAGGCAGGGGTCATGAAAAGGTGCAATATATAAGATATCCAATCTCATTTGCAGGTTAGACCTTTTCCAATAAATTTGTAATCTTCAGACCTTTTTCAATAAACGCGATTAAAGGTAAATCGGTCAGACGAGAAAATCCGTGCTCATACTAATGAAGAAATTGGTAAAATATTATCTGCAGACATCACAATACCACGTTGTGTTATTTTTTTTAATGACATACCTATTTCGTTACGTATACAATTAGAATTACGATCTAGCCTTAAGACTTATAACTAATTAGTAATAACAGAAGACTATTTTTTTGAGGTACCTATCGCTAGGAGTAGCTGTGCCGAGATGGTGGTTTCGGTTTCTAAAACAAATATTTAAACATTTATGAATTTTCAATGGACAATTTTTTACAAGTCATTTAAAAAATATTGGACTGTATTCAATTCAATTCATGGCCATGTCACATATGTCAACTATCCTAAATATAAATATGTACAAAAGTTAATTTAATAGACCGCTGCCAGTTGTCAAAGTACCCAAAATGGCAGCATTACCTCGTTGAATGTCCAAAATATTTGGCAGCATTTTGGTCACGAGTTGCTTCGACCAAACGCCCTGGTAATTCTTTGTAGATTGTATGTGCTCCCGGTCCCCACGGTCCCGACATCTCGAGCCCAAAAGGAATATAACCACTATCAAGATTACGATATTTGCGCCTTTTGAGATTCTCTGCTGATTCAGCCGCAACAACAGCCTTATTTTTAATTCCAGAAAGATAAGACGGTGCCAATATGTTTACGCAAGTTGCATCCAAAACCAAAGGCTGACAAATCATATACGGAATCAGGGTCATTCCATCTGGCCTTTTACCATCATCTCGTGCTAGACCATTTGGTTCCAAAATAGCCGCACAGTTGGCTGTGGTAAGAGCGCCACGTATGGACTGGCAGGGCGGGCAATACGTCCTGCACTCCTAGAGCAAGACAGACAGTGATAACCGAGCCGGTCGACAGCAGTACCGCTCTATCCTAAAAATAAAAATGTTTTATGTTCGTTAATTCTCTACATCCAAACGTTCTAGGTTTATTCCTCTGCACAGACACGATACGAGCTATCTCGTAACCACTTTATAACCAAGGACGGCAGAACAAACGTGAAAATCCTAAGGCACACAGTTAAGCAAACTTCCCTCTAAAGTTAGATTTATTCCCGACATAAAGCACCATCCAGAACGCACACAAGGATGTGGGCCGAGAGAGTTTACCTAACAGATTGTGGACAGAGTCGAGATTGCAAGAAAGCCGAGAGTAAAGGGACGTTTACATGTGATGTCTTACGATAGCTGTTTGTATGCAGATATATTTTCTATATATAGGCTTCGCCCGTGTAAATAAAAAAAAATATGATTTATACAATCGAATTGTGAATCTAAGCCATTCTTGAACTTGAACACACACAATTTTTTTTATTAAAATCGGTCCAGCCTATTTGAACTCCTCTTGCTCAGTCACGCGTAAAGAAGAATTATGTATTAAAATATGCTTATTTATGTTTTTATTCGAATTATTTAAGTACGTATAATTTTTTTTTTTAATTGCAATTATCTCCTTTCTGTTAAGTTTATCATACAATTATAGCTGCCGTAAAAGAAAGCTAACCAATCATTTTCTTAAAAATCTGGCATCTGACGTCAATGATCAACACAGCTTGCCAGTAGCGTGCGTTTTGTTATTTAGAATTTACCATGCACTGTTATCACATTCTATTAATTAAAATTCTTAATTAAAAAGCAATTTAACAAAACCCTAGGCTGGGATAAAGTTCACCCTAAATTAAAAGAAAGGCTCTTTATACTCAAAAAATTTAAAGGTAACACCGCTGGTTGTAGCAAGTATATATACCTACCTATTATTATGTTTCCCAGAATATATGTGCTAAATCTCCTAACAAACCCGTTGAGCCGCTGCTCGACCGTATTTAGGAAGTGTCGTAAAAACAGATGTGGTGTACGACAATGGTACTCCATATGCCACAGGGAGAAGATGAAGGTCAGAATTTATAGATGAAGCCCGGAACCCAATTATAGCTTTTGAGACGCTAGATGTTTTATGTCGTTACATTCTCGGCATACTACCGCTTCGACCACACCATCACAATCCATCAGGTGAGATAGCGGCCAAATTGTTACATATCTGGCTTTAAAAAAATCACAGTACGTATTCTGATTAGTGAGTTTGGAAGTACCCATTAAAATCGTACTTCCTACTAATATTATAAACCCGAAAGTTTGTGTGTAAGTTTGTTTGTTACGCTCTAGCGGCTGAACGGATTTGGATGAAATTTGGAATGTACATAGATTATACCTAGGATTAACACATAGGCTACTTTTAAACTTGATAATAGCGGGCGAAGCCGCGGAGCTCGGCTATTTTGACATAAATTTAATTTTAAAGATTGACTTAATGTGGGACTGTGATAGAGTTTGTTTTGTTTGTTTTTGTATCAAATTATTTATTGACATCGGTAAGTATCGTACGATAAGTGTAAAGTCTCTTTAAATTAAAAAATAAAACAGAAGTAGACAAATGTGGGCTATCTCTGTTAGTTTACATCACAGTGGGTCGACGGTAAGTGGAACGGATGTATTTGTTCTTACATTACACAATTTAAATGCAAACATATAGAATTAGTAAATAGTGAGCTCTTTTGCTGTATATATGTTAGCTTATTTCTAAAGATATAGATAATATAGGCAATTGATCTTTAGACTAATCTCTTGTGTGTATTGTAGAGACATATTAAACGAATAGTATAAATGTGTGTACATATTTGATTCTCCTGGTCTTAAACGGCTGAACGGATTTAAAAGAAATTTTGAATATACATAGCTTATACCTAGAGTAAATATACACTTTTTAACTGAATTAAGGTGGGTGACCCCGTGGGTCATAGCTAGTTCCAAAATATTTTATTGATATAAGGGCATTCTCAAATGTTTAATACCTAGTTACTAGTGTACTACTGTACCTAGCCTAACGTGCTCACCAACCTTCACTACGCCATCGCTACCAACAACACCACCAGAAATATATGAGGTCAATATCTTTTTTTTTTATGCAAAATAGGCAAGCATTTGACTATTATCTCACCTGATGGAAAGTGACAATGCGGCCGAAGATGTGACATGCCTGCCTAGAAGATACCTAAATAGGTATAGTAAATACTCTTGACTTGAAGAATTCCAGATTATACCCCTCGGGGAACAATGACGCAGGCAATGAATTCCACTCCTTTGCTGTACGGATGATGAACGTAGAAGCAAAACCCTTTGAGCGAACTGGAGGTATGTCAACCATAAATGGATGACGTTTGACAGTTTGTCTGGTTGTTAGATAGTAAAATGGGCATGGTGGAATTAAGTCATGTAATTCCTGCGCACACTCTCCAAAATGCAAACGATAGAATACCGATAGATTTGCAACCATACGACTGTGACCGAGGCTCTGCAATCTAGACTCAACTAGCTTATTATCGCCAATGAGTCTTTTTGCTCGTCGGTCAATAGACTCAAGACCTTCGAGCTGGTACTTAGCAGATCCATCCCAGAGATGGCCGCAGTACTCCTTACACGATCTCCAAATAAGTGTGCTCAGTTGATACTTAGCCTTCATTACTATGGCTACATTTTTTATCAAACATCCAATCCATCTTATCTAAGGTTCAAATTAAGTAGCCCTACATTGTTAAAGACGAATATCCCTATTCATCTGCCTCTTTCCAATATAAAAGCTATCGATTCCGATTGTCCGATCGAGCCGCCACGTGCTCCGAATCTCAAAGAACCTACACCTCTTGAAATTCAAATATGCATCGTTAGAGACATCCCCTTAAGGAGATATCTGCAGTGTTACGAATCCAGTCACGAGTTTAATTTCACCTGAATTTATTCCACTTTTGAAGAGGCGGTGTATTTTATTTTATGTTTTATTTTAGTCTGTAACTAGGGATATTCTACTATTTATAGGATACTGGACACACTGATATACAGATCTTTGTGTCTGAAACATATTTCCTCGTCAAAATTAAATTTTTACGATCTATTTACAAAATGAACTGGTTTTACCAAATAATAAGACATTTTTTTTCTAGCAAAAAGTTTAATTATAACTTCACAGAATATCCCACACAGAATTCCCATCTATTAACACCGTCAATGTCCTCAGTGGCGACAACTGGGAATTATTTATAAAAAATCCCGTTTGTCATCAATGGAGATGTCATTAGTGGTGACAATTATTGAAAGTTTCACCCTTTCTAAATATATTATACTTATTTTTAGCTTACGGGCGAGTAACCAATGGGCACTCCTTTAAAAAATTGAGGAAAATTTTGTAAATAAACATAAACAAGAACAAGATATTTTATGCTGTTTGGGTAAATATGTTTTGCTAAATTGAATAAATTCTGAGAAGCTTTGCGTAAATTTAAAAAAGGTTCACGATATCGCTAAACAAGTATAAGCTTTCTCTTTTTCCAGACGCATTTTGATAACGTCCTTAAAAATTTGAATATTTCTACAAAATCTCTATAAAAACAGAAGTTGTTTTGTTTCTCACAACAGTCATTAAGCCATGTCGGATGCCTACAGGCGGCCTGAAAAATACTAACACTTGGACTGCCCACTTGTCTATACGACAAGCAAGCAATCTGGCTACTTTTTAATTTAATAATAGCGGGTAGTTTTAAATAAAAGCACATGTATATTACTGAGGTAGACCTCGCTTTAACCATTTAACTATGTAGCTCTTTAAAAGCGTACTCTGCTCACAAAAGCGACCGATATTGGCAGTGAACGCTTCACACACGACCTCCTTTGAGACTGAAATATGACACTGGCTTTGAACGACACGAATTCTCCATTAAGCATTTTAAAGTTCTAGAAGCTTCCACGCTGAACGGTTTTAAACTTTCAATTAAGTCGAACGATTGGTTAAGTTTGGAAATTAAATTGATGTTGAACGTCGTAATGGAAACCAGACTTTTGGAGAGTGTGCGTTGATTTCAAATATTAAAACCGACCAAGAATAAAACAAATAATGATTCTTTTATTGATCGTGCAGAGAGAGATCTATGTTGACTTGAGTGGGTCAGCACCTTGTCCGTCCGTCTGTCAGAGGTGTTTAGCATCTAAACCATACAAGTGAATAACATCAAATTCTCAGAGGAAATCTAATAAGGAATCCCAAAGTCGGAATGGCAATTATAATTATATAGAAGAAAATATTAAAGGTCTAATCCAAGCGGCTGATTATGAAACCAATGTATATAATTATAATTATATAGATGAAAATATTAAAGGGCTAATCCAAGCGGCTGATTATGAAACCAATGTATATAATTATAATTATATAGATGAAAATATTAAAGGTCTAATCCAAGCGGCTGATTATGAAACCAATGTATATAATTATAATTATATAGAAGAAAATATTAAAGGGCTAATCCAAGCGGCTGAATATGAAACCAATGTATATAATTATAATTATATAGATGAAAATATTAAAGGGCTAATCCAAGCGGCTGATTTTGAAACCAATGTATATAATTATAATTATATAGATGAAAATATTAAAGGTCTAATCCAAGCGGCTGATTTTGAAACCAATGTATATAATTATAATTATATAGATGAAAATATTAAAGGTCTAATCCAAGCGGCTGATTATGAAACCAATGTATATAATATCCAATGCTCGACAACTATCATAGTCTATTTATGGTTGTTGTTATTATTTTAATACATTGACCTAGTGAAGTCAGGACTATTAGTTGTCTCGGGTGTTTAACATGTTGTCCGTCCGTCTGTCAGCTAATAGCTTCTAAACAATTCTTCAACTACTTAGACAATTTGCAAAATTATGGCCCAAATCTAAAAATCTAAATTAGGTAAGTCGATTTAAAGATTTAGCCGCAAAACATTTTTTTTAAGTTTAATATTTTACTTTGAAACGACATAAAAAAAATGAAATTCTCAACTAGTTCCTCGGAATCATTTTTTATGTATCTTTCCCGATTACTTGAAGACGCCTGGACCAATTCGGGAAATTATTTTTTTGTTTAAAAGGATTTACTTCCCAGATGGTTCCATTATAATTTAATCAAAATCTGATGAAGAGTTTCGGAGATATTTGCTAATGAATTTCATTATTAGTTTTGGAACTCGTATATATTATTTATTTCTAGTATTAGATGAGCTGAGTGTAAGGTATAACTTATTTCGATAAGATGCTTTTCTTTCATCTACCACAGAGGTGCCAATAAACTTGCCGACATGGGATTGCTGCGAAGTTTAACCACAGAACCAATATCCGGCGGGACTAAATTGATTTTCCGCATTTTCATCCTACAGCCAGGTGCTATACATAGTTAAAGCTACGTGATGCTATTCTTTGGCATGAACCTACTATCCATTCTTAGGGTTATTATTACTTGATTACAATGTATGAATATAAAAATCGAGAGAGCTAAGTGTGACTAATAAATTAATTAATTAATAATTGTGAATGATATGTTTAAGTTATTTGAAATAAATAATTTATAACATATATATTAACGAATGTGGTAAATTTTAAAGTTGCCATACTAGGCTAGAGCACTTTTGCCTTGAAGATCTGTTCACTTGTGTCTTTAATACTCTTAGATTATATTGACAAACGCAGACTCGGGCAAAGAATGTCACTCCTTTGCGGTACGCATAATGAAAGTGATAGCAAAACGCTTCGGGCTGAAATATCTACCACAAATGGATGTTGCATGGCTGATCGTCTGGCTGTCCAAAATGTCAGAAGTAAAGGTATCATTGGAGTTAAGATGTAAGTTCTATCCAAATCATATATAAAACACGAATCCAGATACATATCAACATATAGACGGCTGGACTGTCCATAGACTATTCAAAATAATATAAGATAAAAACCTTTATTTAAAACAAAATAAAAATTGAAATTGTTCTATTTTTACCGAAGCTTAACCTTCCCAAAAAAGGAGGAAGTACTCAAGTCAACTTAATTTTTTTATGTGTGTAACTTCTTTCCATGTGAAACGAATTCGAATTTTTTTTGTAGGTTAAAATATGTTGCTTTCCAATTGGTCCTATTTAAATTTGATCACGATCTGATCAGTAGTTCTTGAAATATCGTCAAAAATGCGTATTCTGTGGACTACATTGACGATGTTCTCGTTTTTGACCGACTTCAAAAGTTACCTCATAACTTCTTTCGTTGTCAACCGATTTTGATGATTATTTTTTTATTTGAAAACTGGTGCTTTTCATGTGGTCCTATTGAAAATTGATCGAGATTAGATCTCTAGTTTTTGAGTTATCGGAAATAATGCGTGTTTAACACATTAAATCTAATCAAGGTGCCGAAGATAAAGCGGTGAAGTCGGTTTTTTTAAGCTTTGTTTGCGTTTAATTATATAAAACGTTTTATATATTTTTGATAGTGGATTAAAATGTTCTTTCATTTGATACCCATCGTGGTGGTATTTATCATGATTAAAGATAACTTATTACGAGCTGACGCCATTTTTGATATCTATGAAAAGCAGAGCTAGGTAGCAGGAGGATTGAAGACAAATTCAACAAATATATTATAATCCAATCGGGCAATGAACGAACAAATAAATATAAACGCTGCATGCTTATAAAATGATTACCATATTTTTTGTTTCGTTGTAGTTGGGCAAAAACATGAACTATATTATTGTACGTAAAAACTTGTGACATTCTGTAAATACAACATTAAATAAAACACTACTTAAATCTCCAACATCCTCTATTTAAAACTCCCAATGGACAAAAGGAATTCAGAATACTGATTAAATTCAGAGCACTCATTGCTTTGCACCTTTCACCTCTTTCAAACCTGACCTTTCCATTGAAATACGAGTATATCTCGTGATCTCACAGCTTCAACCCAGGGCACGAGCCCGGTATCACAGGCGTTTGAATTCCTGTGAATGCCTGTGAGGGCACGCGTCTGTAATGAGGGGCATTCAGGGGCATTGAGGCCGCCCTTCGTCGCCCTATGCCCTGCCGCCCTACTTTCCATGCATTATAGCTTTATTCTGACCGCTCGCTGATAGGTAATTTGCTGGAAGAAATGCTGAGGGAAGGAAAGGTATTTTTAAATTGAAAGAGCTCGATTGAGTTGGAAATATTAGGTCTGGTAAATAGGGATCGGTAAAGGTCAGTATTTGAATTGAAAGTTCTGATTAAAAGATTTTTCAATATTAGGTTTCTTTATCTCGTGAAGGTCTAGACGAGCTTACTTATTTTAGATAATCTTAATGAACTATATTTTTTCAGGCATACTATGATGGTGAAATTGAGGAATAAGTCATTATTTTTTGTCAGTTTAGCTAGCGTTTGACCATTATCTTACCTGTTTGTAAGTGATGATGTGGTCGAATGTGGTAAACGCGCTAGACCTAGATTGTGTTCTTGAAGATGCTGAAAATAACATGTTTTTGTATTATTGAAACGAGCAAACGGCTTGCTTGATGGTAAGCATCACGCTTGCCTATTACAATTTAGTGTCACTGAGAGATTTTTGAACTTATATAGGTTAAAATCAGCGCGGCAAAACTGCGCTCATTACTCTGAGATATAAGATGTTAAATCTCTTTAAACCCTGTAATTACACTGGAAACATGCCCTTCAATCAAAGACATTTTAAAGCGACTGATTTTTTTTTGTAGAATGTGGACAACTGTACAAAATGCAGTAAAATAGAAGTAACAATCCTGACGAACATAAGAGATTACCCTACCACCATGCAATAATTTGTATTATAATTTAAATTGCCAAAATTTACCTCCCATAACTATATAGCTGTGAGTGTGAATGCGTTTGTTTTGTTTTGTTTTGTTTTATATATTATTATTTTTCTGCACAATTTTTCCGATTTTGCCTTCTTAATGCTAATACAAAAATTGCTGCCAATCATCCGAGGAAATACCGTGGTGCTGGAAATATCGTGGTAGTGCAGTATAATAGATATTAATTTAAATATGTTCAAATGACTATTAATGCCCTAAATATACCTATATATTATAATACACATAGTATAACATACAATAAATATACCTAATATAAAAGGTGCCAGTAAATCACTAGGCAAATAATAGCTATATTAATGCTCATTGTGTGCATGTGTGTGTGGCGTACTTTTTATAAGGCAAAGGGCTAGCATAATATCATATCAATACATATATTCGAATGACATCTATAAGAATAATTCACGTCCTTCGTTCGTTCGGCCTTTAACCGATGTGCTCGACACAAGGGCTCTTGAGTTTCGCCCTTAAACAAAAGCAGTGTGTAGTGGGGGTCCAGACGAGGATTTTTATCTTCGTTTGATAAAACATAATTTAATGATTTAATTTTAGGAAAAAATTAGCTTGAAATATCAGGAATTTTTCTACATATTTTTTATACTTTTAAAATGTCAAATGCTAGCCTATATGAGATAAAAAATAACTATTGCGTCTAGCAAAGCCTGAAAAAACGTCATGAATTTCTATTCTATAATACATTATGTATTGCAAATACATAACACAGAATAGATTCACGACGTTTTCTCTGGTTATTGCAACGTATCGATTGATTTGCATTTAGTTGCTTGCTTGCTTGCTTATTGTATAGACGTTTCAAGTATTCAGGCCGCCCGAAGCCATCTGACAAGATATTTACGAACCTTATAACAATGTAACTTCTTCAACAAATAGTGAGGACTTTTTGCAAGTCCACCTGTAACTGTACTATTAATAGGCCTAACAAGCGAGCAATCCTGCAGCCGAAAGAGAAAATTTACCATTGTTAGTAAAATGATGTCCCTGATACCTGATGTGATTACCTGAAACCTTTTTTTAGGTGAACTGATTTTGATAAATCTCTTTTTTATTTAAAGCTTGTGTTTTCCATGTGGTCTCATTTAAATTTGATAAAGATCTGACCAGTAGTTTTTTAGTTATCCTCAATAATCTCATCAAGAGTTCCGAAGATAAAGCGGTGAAGTTGGTTTTTTTATAAACAGTTTGTCTATGTAACAGAGTCAGGAGTCCCAGTGACGACAAAAAAATTATGGTTCTAAAATAATTAAAATAATTTAAAGCAGCAGCCTTAAAAAATTAAGCCAGAAGAAATAAAAGTTCCTACCGTAACAAAAAACCGTCACAAACATAACCCAAAATCCAGCACATTTTAATTTCATTCAGATAAGTCGGGTTTAGTCTCCACAGTCTCCACCATAAAACAAGGCATCCAAATGGCACCCGAGGGAAACGTAAACATCACAGTCATTTTACCGAAACGAAAAAAGGTTTTGCATTTCGGTTCGGGACGTAACGATGTAATGACTGTCGAACAAATGGGAAATGGGACAATCTGGTTCCGCAAACTCGTGGATTGAGACTCTGGGACAGGGTTTCGGGAGAGATGTGATACTTCGGTTCAAGATTAACTAGAACGCAAAATAGGAAGTTGTCAATAAGATATATGGCGAATGGGAGCCCAAACTTCCCGCTGTGCCTACTTGGAGTAAAAATTGATCGACATTAAATCCAATAATTTATTTCTGTTAGTGACTGCGAGAGCCAAAATATGATAACACGATTAAAACGTGTCGCAGTTTCTCTATAATCAATTTTTTAGGGTTCCATACCCGAAGGGTAAAACGGCACCCTATTGCTGTCCGTCCGTCTGTCTGTCCGTGCCACCAGGCTGTATCTCATTAACCGTGATAGTTAGACAATTAATATTTTCAGAGATGATGTATTTCTATTGCCGCTATAAACAACCAATACTAAAAAATAGAATAAAATAAATATTTAAGGGGGCTCCATTCAACAAACGTGATGTTTTTTGCTCGATTTTGATAACGACAACAGGTAGACGTTTGAAATATTCTAAGAATATTTAGTTATATATTTACTTTAAAATAAACATTTAAATTAAAATAAAACAAATACAACAAAGGTATATTTTTTTCCTTTTTTATAGATACATAATAATAATATTTAATAACCTTTAATAATGAACCCTAGTAAATGTTTAAAGACAATATAGGTAGATAGATATTATTAAAATTCTGCCCTAAGATACCTACCTAATGATACTGTAAGTAGGTAATATTAGATTCTGATGAATATGGATATATAAGATGGTTCGACGTGTTTATTAATTTATTTATTTCATAAAAAGTTTTAATGTAAGTTCATATGAGACACCTATAATTCGTAAATTACAATGTGTCAAAATTACCTTAATTTTTTTTAAATCATCTATCTAATCAATAACCGTTTTTCTTATGTTTTTATGTTGAATGACCCACAGCACAGGATATCCTAGTGTGGGAACAAGAAATCACCAGTCGTGCATAATTAAAGGCTTATCTACGTCCCTCAAATTATACCATAATTTATAATGTAACGTAATTTAAGTTTTTCTTTATATATGCTATATTATTTTTGTGAATAACGATTTATTATTATTATTACCTAAACACCTAAAATGGTTTATCCTGACTGTTTATACAGAGCTCATCTGTTAACACGTATCAACTTTGAATAAATCAGTAAATAATGTTTATTTCTAATATAATTTTGCTACAGATATATATTTACTAGCTATACTTATCTATCTCTTATATCTTTGACATTTCAGTAAGTAAATATATCCGATACTAAAAACCGATAAACTTTCCAATAAAAGCTTTTAACTTGCATTAGGTTACATCACTTAGAACACGGGGGCCGTGTGCCTTCATTAACAATTTGGGTAAAACCATTAACCCCGAAGTTTACGATTAATCATCATTTCCGTATAGTTACCGGGCAGTACGGCAACATAGGCTTTAACTTGTAGAAAAATAAATAAATTATTAAAGAAACATTACTGTAAACAAGCTTTTAGGAGCCAATCATGCAGTAGCCATGTAATGGTGCCATTTACAATGGGTATACAACATTTCATGTCTCTCCTGGTGCTCTCTGCTGCGCCATTGAGGATTTCCTAGATTTCCTAACCCAACCCTGAATGAAGTAACCACATCATAGTAAAACTTTGGACCGGCTATTACAAGAAAATTTTATTTTGTGTCTATGCTGTTGACTGTTGAAGAGTTCCGTTATCTGAAGCTAATCCTAAATCCAACATCCAGATGTTGATTCAAGTGCTGCTTATCATAAAAATGCATTGTCATTGGAACTGAACGAACACCTAAAAAAAATTGTCTCTGTAGGGTAAGAGGAAGTGGTTCTAAATCAGATTGCAAATTTGACCTAAGCAAATTAACATACATTGCTAATTAAAAAAATAAGTTGTTCAGGCTATATAGGTAGGTCAAGTATATATGGTAATTTTAATCTTATTAGATTAAAAAAGTGATATTTCACTAATGAGTTTAATTAGCCTTTGTCTCTCGGATTATTCCTTCCCAGTGAACAACATATTTTTATCATTTGATCGATTTTTTATTTGATGAAAAGCGACTGCAATATTTTATGGTTCAAGAATAACTAAACAGACAAATCTAAACACCTTAAATACCGGTTTTTGGCAAGGTATAGTGCCGCCAGATCTGTGACCTACCTAGATATATATCTCTTTGAAAATTTCCGTGTCCAGTCTACAGAAAAATTTTACCCGGTGTATTTTGTGCATAACCTTACAGAAAACTTCATGCCATCCAAAAAATGTGTATTAAAACTGTCCTAAATTATCGCAACTTTAAAATTGTCGCACTACAATATAAAACGCACGGCCCCTAAATATGTGCTGACATTAATAAAGAAAAATGTGACCAAACAGACAGTGACAGGTTTTCATACCTTTGAATGAGGGGCTACAATGGGGGGACTTTTTAACAAAGGGGTTGATCGATACTTTACCAAGTACTTCATTACTTGCTTGTCTACAAAAGCAAGTTACAAAAAAAATCTTTTGAATCAGTTAGCTGTATCAAAAGAATTTTCAGAAAATTCCAATTTCACGTCTGAAAATGTAATACATTTTCTCTCCTAAAAGGAAGCCAATTAGAGAGTTTTGAGCTGTATGTATTTTATATCTGTCATAGTAGGTATGGGTCTATATTCAAGCTCTACATTTACATTATTTTAAAATTTTTGATTATCAACGTTCATTTTATTAAACTGCTACCCCTGTTCTGAACCCAAAGCAACACATTAGTGATGCGTAGAGTACGTGTCTGCTTTGATTTAACGGGAATAAATAATTCTAATTGGGTCACACTATATTACGTGTATCCACTCATCAGAATTTCCCTTTGAGACCCACGGTAACTCTTTTGTTCTAGTCTCCTTAAAAGCGAGATGCCAACGAAACTATTATTTATCGAAACACTTTATATATCATCGGTTTTTGACAAGGTATAGTGCCGCTAGATTTGTGACCTACCTAGACATATATCTCTTTGAACATTTCATTCTAACGGGAACATTTCCGTGTATATCTGTTGATAAGAGGTTGGCTATAAAACAATTTGCTCTTGACGAGAGTTACCACATATTTCTAGTGATGTTGTTGACACCTACAAGATATAAAAACAAGCATGGCGCACAAGACATGCAAATGCGCTTGCTGGCAGGCAAACAATTTGTTTGTGTCTCCTCATCTTATTAATTAAAACCAAATAGTTTTTCCAATTAATCATTTATCTAAAAATCTTCCAAATGTTTTCCAGAAGTCCTCCTTCTGAGTAGCTAAACCAAATCCGGAATATTACTCTTTCCCAAAACTAACTATAAAATATAGTCCGTTTTTCTCAGAAACCTTATAAACACTGATAAATGATGCTACAGACCTCTGAGGCCATTAGGTGTAAAAAAATACGCGATGGTCTGTACGCGTCAAACAAGAATTGACAATACAACATACCATTTTGCATGAGTGCATAGGTCTATTGTAAACTTGAGTACTCGATAGATTTTATAATACATTTGTTTCTTAAACGACGCATTGTTAAATTTAAGCTTTTTTTTTAATGCGCGATAATCAAGCAATATTTCCATTTACTATATGTTCGTTTGAAGTAAAAAATGCAATTTATCCAATCTGTAAACGTTACTTTATGTGAATTATATATGTTAAACAATATGTATTATGGGTATTTATATGTAATTATTTATTTATTTTATGTTAGAATATTCTGATATTAATATTGTTATGTATTGTTTATGTAGTTTAAACAATGTATCTCTATTATTTTAAATTTTATTTCATTCATTTTATAAACGAAATGTAGGGATGGTGGTGCGATAAAATGAATGTCTTATAGCTAAGAGCAATCTCTTCCAGACAACTTTTTAATGGAAATATAAACGAAAAGACAATGTAGGGATGGTGGTGCGATATTTCCATTCAAAAGTTGTCTGGAAGAGATCGCTCTTAGCGATAAGATCGCCTATTGTACCTATATTTATAAGTTTCTCAGTAACTTGTATCTATCTTTTGGTGTCATTAAAGAGTTTTTGTATTGTATTGTATAAATTATTTTCACGACTAATAACAACACTAACTTTGATATTGTAGTGTCTACATTACACCATGTATAGTGATAAAATAAGCTTATTATTCTGTTCATCATAATATGACGAAAAAATGCAGATGTTCTCTTCGTCATTACATAATTATTTGGAACATGACGCTTTAACGCATCCGGTGGGCTCAAATCAAAATCGTTTCTATACCCCAAAGAGGCACTCATGAAAGAAAAAGAACGAGAGGTTTTTATTCTTAGTTTATTCTTGAATAAACACTATCACCTCTAAGTCTTCTTTAGCATACTGTGTCTCGAATAAAAATAGGCAAAATATAGCGAGGACTCGTAACGAAACAATGAAAAATCGTAGCTGCCCTCGCTGCGGATGGCTATTATTCTTGATTGTGTTCTTTATCTTTTGTATCGTGCAAGGTTTAATTAGTGTTATTTCTAATTTATTATTTAGGAACTGTATAGTAGTAGACATTTGCACTCATTTTTTATGATATTAAGCGTCACGCTTGTCTATTGAAGTCCAGTGCCAACCAGACTTTTACTTAAATAGTTTAAAATCCTGGGCAGCAAAGCACTGCGCTTGTCACCCTGAGATATGAGATGTTAAAACCTCTTTATGCCTTGTAATTTTCACAACATTGCCACGACGATCCGAAATACAGTAATGTTTATACCCTACTGCGGTTTAATGTCTGGCAGTCAAAATCAAAATCAAAATCGTTGATTCACATGGGCCCCAAAATGGCACTCGTGAAAGTTGATTACTCTACTGCCAGATTCACAAAATTACAACCATCTCGAGAAGAACCTGAAAAGGAATTCAGCAGCGCATTTTTTTAATTCATTTTTTTAAATATCATTCTTAAACACGAATATTTAATGGTGTGTTACTTTCCGGACTATGTAAAAGATTCCTATCACTACTAAATTTACCCAAAATAGCAAAATAAGTTTCCTTTTTTTTATCTCTATGTTAGACTAAAGTTTTATTTTTCTCACTTGCTCCGAAAGCCGACTCCACTGGTCCAACATATTCTTATGTCTATTAGCTTAATAGACTGACCACCATTTCAGCTTTTAGAGAGTGATGAAGATGTCAAAGATGGTAAGCACTCTATACTGATTGGCTCTAAAGGTTAGCTGCTGGAACACCAATTAGAGTTTGGCAACAGTTTTTTCTACTTGGTTTACTTAAGTGTCAGTGTATTTTAGTACAGGGTAGCTAGATAGGCTAGCTTGATGAATGGCCTACAGACAAGGGAAATAAATAATTCACGTCGTACCTTTTTTCATGCTGGATAAGCAAGCATTTGAACATTATCTCACCTGAAGGAAAGTGGTGATGCGGCTGAAGATGTAATATGCTTGCCTAGAAGATATATATTCACCTTAAAGACACCCAGATTGCACCGTTCAGGAAACAAAGACGCAGGCAATGAGTTCTAATCCCTCGCTGTAAGGATGATAAACATAGAAGCAAAACGTTTCGAGCAAACCGGAGGTGTCAACCATATAAGGATGACGTTTATTGTTAGGTAGTAAAAAGGGGATGGGGAAATTAAATCATGTAATTCCCCGAAATGTAAACGGTAGAATACCGTACCTAACTTTGGTGCCACGTATTTTTATATGCATTTGTTACAGAGAGATCAATTTATTTTTATCTTAAAAAGAGCCGTTACTGATCTAATTACTATTCAATAAATATAGACTCATAAGTAATCCTATTAACATTATCAATGCGAAAGTGTGTGTGTGTGTGTGTGAATGTTTGTGTGTAAATTAACACGGATGAAGCCGCGTGGAACGGCTGGTTTTAAATAAAATAAAAAAATACCCTTTTTCTTTCTCAAGAGACGAGATAAGCCTAGAATAAATTAATAAAGAACTGAGTTGAAGTTTGTCGAAAAGAGTTATAATGAGTTCTCAAAAAATGTACCAATTAATTAATATGTAAATTTTAATTTATATAATCGCAACATTTTAACGCCTTCAAATTCTTCAAATGAACTTAGAGGTTTTATTTTCAACATTCACTTCATATTCCAGATATGAAATACAGTAATAATAAGTCTTTAATACTTACAATAAACACATCAAAACTAGAAACGATGCCACCTGCAGAAGTATTACACAGTTTCCCAGATGGCAACGCCCTATTAAATTAATATTATACACTAGCTGTACCCGCGGCGTTGCACGCGTGTTCTGACTTATTAAACTCCTTTAAAACGGTTTACACCTTCGGATAACCTTGCTGGTTTTTCACTATTTCAACCGAGCAAGTTACCTACACTGAATCTGGAACGGCCACCCGCGATGCTTACCACCAGAGTGATTTACTTGAATCCACTTAACAATAATTGGAGTATATGTCCGTTATGTTGCCTTTGTAAATAAAGGTGTGTGTCACCCGCAGTACAGGCTTGTCCTAGTGCGGGGTTCGTCGGCAATTATATATTATTGTATTTATCTTGTTTTTTAAATAAATAAATTTTGTATTTGTATTTGTGTCACGGCGATGACACCTTCATTACCAAAGCTTCTCTGTACACTATATTATGAGTGACACCGTCGGGACAGTACACGAACATAGTTTCTGCTTTACTCACCCTCGACAGTGCCACATACAGTTGTCCGTGGCTGAAACAGCTGGAGGTGAGGTCCACGCCCGCAGTGCGCAAAGTCTGGCCTTGCGCTTTATTTATTGTCATTGCAAAGCATAAACTCACGGGGAACTGGACCCGCTTGAAACGGAAAGGATAGTTGTTCGGTATAAGCGGTATCCTGGGAATGAAAACTTGTTCCCCAGTACCACATCCAGTCAAAATTTCTGCCTCTATGACGTTTTGTTGCAACCTAACTACCTTCAGTCGAGTTCCATTGCATAATTTGGGCGAACTTAAATTACGCAACAGGATAATTGGCACTCCAACTTTCAAACTTATTGAGTGCGATGTCAGCCCAAGGGCCGACAACGAATATAAAAATTCTATTGGGTAAGTAGTAGCCTCATCTTGCTCTACTACCCTATTGATAGAATTGTAGTTGGTGGCTTCACCAGCGACGCGACTGAGTATCTTATTATTCAAAGCTGCTGCCTGGTCATTTCGAGTCGTGAGTATCACGCACGTCGTGAGTATATGCACGCTCGCAAAGCCAAGAGTTTTCACGATTTATCACTTGTTCAATATCACCATAGACAGCCGGGATTAGTTCTTCAGAAGAAGGAACCATCTGACATAAGTTAGACGGTAGTCTAACTTTTCCTTCTTCTTTTAGAAACGTATCATTTCCAATACTAAGCAACAAATCGGAAAACTCTTGAGCATTATTGTTGACTAAGATGAAGCCGATATATTTGTGGCCAGAGACTTGACGATTTCAAACATGCATTAACTTCATCAGCTCTTATGCCGCGTGGGACTACAGGCAGTTTTTGTCTGAAATCTCCACAAAACAACATTGTGATACCTCCCATGGGCCGGTCGTCTCGCCTTATGTCCTGTACCGTCCTGTTTACAGCCTCCACTGCTTTGCGGTGCGCCATTGTACACTCATCCCATACAATTAGAGAACACCCACGTAGAACCTGTGCTTTATCACTATTGCGTGTGATGTCACACACCGGTGTTTCAGAAGTCTCCAATTATATAGGAATTTTGAACATGGCGTGGGCTGTTTTTCCTCCTGGCAACAATGTAGCAGCTATGCCAGATGACGCCACAGCTAAGGCAATTTTGCCTTGGCTGCGTATCTGAGCCAAGATTATTTTGCATCCATTAAAAACATATCTCCTGTATTGTTCACGGCGCTGTTGCATACTTGATGAAAAACTGCCTGATGCTCAACAGTTAGTCGGTGCAGTCCATGTCTTATAGTTGCCACGATTTCTGCAGGGTCATGGTGAGAGTACCGCATGGACCATGCACCATATGCGCCTTTACGATGGCATGCAAGGACGGATCATCACTGGGGTTTGGAAATTCAGCGCTAATTATGCTATCGACGTCATTCGGACGAATTTTTTCTTGCAGCTATAAAAGAATATGTGCATGCGGTAGGCCCCTCCTTTGCTATTCTACACTGTACATAAAGCACAGAGTTGCACCAAATATTGCTGTAGGTGTTTATTTATGCAATTTAAAAAGTACAAAACCCATGACGTAAGTACGTACCGAAGTTAGAATAAATATTCGAAATATCTGCAATGTACATGATCGCATTGATTGCATCAAATGCAAAGAAAAAAAATAACAAAAACCGTGGAAAATATACAATCAGAGTTCAAAAATGTCGACCGAGGGGTACCACAGGGAAGTATTCTTGGGCCCCTCCTATTTCTCATTTACGTAAACGAGCTACCCCTCGTCACCAAACATACTTGCGTAATGTTTGCGGATGACGCCACAATTTTCATTCCGCAAGTCGCAAACGAAAGTTTCGAAAGTGAAATTAGTTATACACTGGATAATGTAACAAATTGGCTAAAAAATATAAATCTGCATGTTAATATTGACAAAACAAAGTTGATTCAATTTAAAAACTATAAAATGCCACATCTTGCAATGAATATACAGAGCAAAGGTAATATAATCCACACAGCACATGAAATTAACTTTTTAGGAGTAACTATAGATTCCCATCTAAACTGGAAAAGTCATATCAGTAACACAAATAACAAAATTGCAAAATACTGCTATAGTTTGTCAGTTTTGAGTAATATTGCATCTAAGGCCATAGCAACAAATGCTTACTACGGCTACGTTTACCCTCAATTAAGTTATGGTATTGTATTCTGGGGCAATTCAGTTAACATTCAGTCCACATTTATTTTACAAAAACGTTGCCTTCGATGTATTTTTCATTTAGATAGTACTGATTCTCTGCGAAATATTTTTAAATGCAAGAAATTTCTCACTCTGACGGGAATCTTTGTACTAGAAATATGCATATTTGTCAAAAATAACGTCGAATATTTCTTTTCTACCCAATCAAGTCGTGTAGATAAACAACGCAACAAACATAAATACAACATATGTATTCCCCAAATAAATAACTCTATGTACTATAAAAGCTCATTTGTAAGTGCCATAAGAATTTACAATCATTTACCTAATCCTAAATGGCACACAATTTAAAGCCAGTTTAAAAAATTGGCTAATAAGCAAAGTACATTACAATTTGGAAGAGTACTTTCATACAAATTGATTTGTGACTCGACTGTAATGTAACACTTTGAATGTAAAAAAAAAAAATTAAAAAAATGTAAGCGTTACCTATGCTATACTTATGCCTAATGTGATGGAAATTACAATTGTTTAATTAAAAAAATAAAAATCTCTTCTGTATTGTAAATATTATGTGTTGTAAATATTATTGTATGTCCGAAAGGGATAAACTGTTGTGACTTATTTATATTAATAACACCTAAAAATGTACACAGTTATACAATAAACCATATTCTATTCTATTCTAAAAAGTAAAGTTGGTAGCTTCATACATTTACATGAAATTACAAAGTTATATACTATAGTTGGGGAAAAAAGCTGTTAAACCCAAACTAATAAAAACTTCAGAATAAAAAGTATTCTAAGTAATACCTCGGAAAACACACTAAAATCAAACCGAATTTCATTACAATCCACCCAGTAGTTTTGGCGTGATAGTGCTTCAAGATACAGGAGGACAGACAGACAGACAAAATTTTTTTTAAATACATATTTTGCTTCCGTTTCGATAGTAGACTGTCCTCCATTAAACATTTTCAAAATATCTTCATTGTACAGAATTTGACCTCGAACAGTTTTATTATAAGTATAGATAAACAAGTGGAAAATCATTTTTTTTTATTCGAGAATATTGTAAACATTTTAATTCTAAGAGAATGCCTGTATATATAGTATATGTGAGTGTGGGTATAGTGGTGAGGGTATAGTGTATATGCACGTTTGAGAGTGAGTGAGTGTGACAGTGTTTGCTATTCTGGAACTCTTATAAGATCCGATCCCATCTGTGATTATGTACCTATGATAGAAATATTTGAAAACCGAAACTTTTGCATGTAAGTATATATAGAAATGGATTTTGATACCAACCTAATAAAATAAAATATATCAAAATTAAATTAAATAACGGTCGTTGCTTAACTCTTGAATGTATTTGACCTAAGAGACAGCGAGAGTAATAAAGCCCATAAAATACCTAAAGATCGTAAATCAGAGCCCAGATCCTTATATTCAATTAAGGACCGAACGATGACATTAAATTTACTACGCGACTTGCTGACTTTACTGTCTGAGAGTTTTATCAAAGTATCCCTGACCCTCTATTACTTTACTACTAACATCTTTCTGAGATTTTGTCGCGAAAGTGAAAAAATGGTGTTGTTGATTTCGTATAATTTTCGTATAATTTTTCCAAAACCTGTGATTCTTGGATTAATAACCGTTAATACTTAGTAAACGTGCATAAGTGTAGGCAAATCATACACACAAAAACGTGATTTTCGTCTTCGCTCCGAAACTCCAATAAAAGTTCTAGTAAAGTTTTTATCACTATAGGGCTTGACTTGACTATGACTGGACCTTGACTCTTTTACTTGACTTTGACTGTGACTTGTGACTATAACTTTTAATATAAAATATAATAATAATACACTTGAAATATATTATTACTTGACACTGGCTACATGCACAAGATTGCAAAGCTAAAATTAAATTTAAAAAAACTTGTTTCTGGTTTAAGATGTTTTATTTCTCTGAAAACGAATAACATTCACATTGTTTTAATGTTATTGGTGATTTTGCATCTTTGATAATATATATAAGATTGTAATAACACAAAACACTGGCAGCCCTACACTAAGTCCAAAGACTTGTATCGTGAGTGCCGGAAACATTTAAGAGCATCACTAAAATTTTTGCGAATCCATTTATGAATTTTAATTATTTTTTTTATTTGATCTCTTATTATGTGAATAGCCGTGCCCCGCGGCTTTGCCCGCGTTAATTAAGTTAAAAAGTAGCCTATGTGTTATTCCGGAACCTAAACTATCTACATTCTAAATATCATAAAAAACAATTTATTCGTTATGGAGATACGTGGTAACAAACATTCACACACACAAAAACTTTCGCATTTATAATATTAGCAGGATAACTATAAAACTCTACGGTTCCCAGCTACTTCATCTCTATATCACACTATATCTAGCACAAGAAGTTGAATTCTTTGTTTTAAATAAAACGCTTCAGTAAATACATTAAAACAGAGTATCACAAAGATAGTAATAAAGTCCTTAGCAAAATAATGGGCATAAATCAGAATCCATTCATTCTATTTAAGTCCCGACGACATTACCGCGCCTACTGACTGTCTCTACCGGCAGTTAATCAAAAGTCTTATCAAAGTAGGCGTGGCAGTTATTTCCCGATACGGAAATTAATATTCTATTAGTTAATTACCCTTTGTGTCAAATTTGTTAAGATAATTATACTCTTTCTAACCATTTATTCTACTATTGATATAAGTTTGAAGCATTTTTTTACAGCGAAAGTGAAAAAATGGCGTTGTTGATTTTGTATCATTTTCCAAACCTGTGATTCTTCGAGTGTTCATGTGTAATAATGGTGGATTATAAACCGTAAATACTTAGTAAACGTGCATAAGTGTAATCAAATCATACAAAGTTGAAAAACGTGATTTTCGCTTTCGCTACTAAACTCCAACAGAAGTTCTAGTAAAGTTTCTACCACTTTACTAGGGCATGACTTGACTATGGCCTTGACTGTTTTACTTGGCTTTGACTGTGACTTGTGACTAGGACTTCATACTATCTGAAATACTCTTGAAATATATTATTACTTGACAATGCACAAGATTGCGAAGCCAATATTAAATGAAAAAAAAAAGTTTGGAGCTCCATAATTATAGACATGCAACCATAGACAATGAAATGCAATACTTCTTGGACAACGTTTTTTTACAATGTTGAAGTGATGTGTGCTTTAAGCGTAGGTTTGTTTCCTATCGCGATGATGATCCGATATCAATGGCTAACTTTCCTTTACGTCAACCATGATTGTATTATGGATGTCATAGAATGAATGTCAAAATGGCCGCGTCTAAAATTAGTCGAATCTGCTCGCATTTTCAAACATTTATTTTGTGAAATGTAATGTTCAATTGTAAACGAAATTTTATTTTCGTCACTATATTAACGTAAACAATCATACAAGTTGTTAGGGTCAATCTAGGCGAACGTATCACGACCAGGTCGAAAACGTTTTAAAAAGACCAGGTCAAAAGTACTCGCAACCAACGAGAATGTATGAAAAGACTCATGAATGTAGGAAGAAGCGAAAGATGTGTGTCAGGATCGTAGCAGGTGGAGAGATGTGGTCTCTGCCTACCCCAATGGAAAAGAGGCGTGACTATATGTATATATGTAAACAGTCGATTATTACTATCGACATATTGTGAACTAGTGATGACTAGGTGTGAACAGAAGTTTTCTCCCAAGAGAAATTAATGTTTCTGATTCTGGGTGTGATTGAGTTTGTGATGTGAATGTTTTCGGCACCCACGACACAAGTCATCAAACTTGGTCAGGTGTGAAAGCGTGCATATTATGTTATGTTATTTACTGCCTACATATCATAATAAGTAGGTATATCTCAACATTTTATGAACGCTTGGATTTAAGGATTTTGAAATTAGCGCTCCAAAACAATTTTATTGCTATGTTGTTTTTTCAAACGATGCTACAATAACATATTTCTAAATACTGCTTTTATTTCTCGTCATTTGTCTCCGAAATATAAGCCCCTGGGTAAACCTTTGTCTCACACAAATTATGATCTCTGCTGATTACGACGCTACTTCGTCGACAGAGGTATAATAACATATCAAGGCAGGTTTAAGGTAGAGTTTTATTAAAGAATACGATAATAGCGAACATTCAACATTAGTTTCGGATTTCAGAGGGATCATTACTATGGCGCATTGTAATAACAAAAGCATGAATGCGATATTAAATAAACCTGTATTGATCATAGGATACGCGAGCATTTGACTACTATATCTATTTCACCTAATGATAAGTGACGATGCGGTAGCGCGCTTAGAAGCGCCTAGAATTTTATTTGATCTTAACTTGAAAACACCAAGTTTTTATTAAATGAGAACACAGGCTCTGGCTTGCCAAGGAGCGAAACTTCTTGGCCTTCCACTTCTATGCAGTGGGCAAAATATCCGTTCAAATTTCATCCAAACCCGTTCAGCTGTTACAGCATGAAGAGAAAACAAACATACAAACTTGCGGACCCTCACACAAACTTTCGGATTTATAATATTAGTGTGATGAATAAGATGACAAAAATATCGCGGGCTGACAGTTTTTACGCTCATCACTCAAATCCTACCTTAACACAGCCGTAAGCTGATTTACATCACAGTTGTAAGTAAACAATAGGTGCCTCTAACTAATGGGTCTCTACTGATGGATCGTCGTAATTAGAACGAAGCTTAGGTACGTCGTCGTATTTACGAACTTCGGTGGATGCCGAGAGAATAATTTACGCTCCGCATTTGTGTAAGTGAATATATGTAATTATTTATTCCGTACCACGAGCCTATTAAAATACAGCCATAATATCGCATTCAAAACGGGTGAAGCACCCTATAAATTTTACATGCACACAAATACATCAAATGCCCGACAATCAGCGTTAATACACCTAGTAACTATTTACTTGTATGTGACCAGTTTGCAGAGAGATGCACGCATACTCGGACATTTGTATGCTTCACCCATGATTAGATGAAGCACCCTAGGTCCTACAAATTTCGCGTCATAACACGAGCTGCATGCACACAAATACATCAAAAGTCCGACAATAAGCGTCAATACACCTTGTAACTATTTAGTTGCCTGTGACCAGTTTGCAGAGAGATGCACGCATACACGGACATTTGCATGCTTCACCCATGACAGGATGAGGTTACATCTGTATTTTTTTCAAGTCCTTGTTGCATATATATTGTTATTAGTAATCCTGACAGTTTTATTTTTATTTTTTTTTATGCCTTCTAGGCAAGCATTTGACCACAATCTCACCTGATGGAAAGTGATGATGTGGCCGAAGATGTAGCATGCTTGCCTAGAAGGTACCTATTCACTCTTGACTTGAAGACTCCCAGATTGTACCGTTCGGGGAACAAAGACGAAGGCAATGAGTTCCACTCCTTCGCAGTACGAATGATAAACGTTGAAGCGAACATATCTTATATGCAATGAACAGATGTTTAGGCGGTTTGTGTTCATGAACTTCGGTCTAAGAATTCGATATGTACCTACAATGTGGTCATGTTTGTTAAACCTACTAGAGTAATATAGACGACTATACTATATAGCCCTGCGGTTTACCCAGGCTATGTTTTCTAGTTAAAATGTAGTCTGGTATAACATCAGATATCTATACACCAACATTCCAAATTATAGTCAAATCAGTATTGTATTCATTTGGGCGTGAATAATAAACATCAAACCTTTCGTATATTATGTTATACGAGTAGTAGTGGGAATTGGTATGGGATAGAATGAAAAATGGGATTCAAAAATAGACGAAATGTTGGTTATCTATTTTATATTAGAAATTCAATGGTTATTTGTTTACAGTATTCGCCAAATTCAAATTTAAAATTATTTATTCACATAGGCCCAAAGAGCCATAAAAGTGAATAACTAAAATTGCCAGATTCGCAAAATTACAGCCATTTTCAGTAGAATTTGGCTAAGACTTCGGAGAAGCATTTTTTGTTTTTTGCCGACTTTCCAAAAAGGAGGAGGTACTCAAGTCGACTGTAATATTTTTTTTTGTTTTATGCGCATAACTTCTCTCCACGTGAGCCCATTTCGAAATATTTTTTTTAGTTTGAAAGATGATGCTTTCTAGTTGGTCCCATTTAAATTTGATCAAGATCTGATCAGTAGTTCTTGAAATATCGTCAATAATGCCTATTTTGTGGACTACTTTGACGATATTCTGTTTTACCCGACTTCAAAAGTTACCTCATAACTTCTTTCGTTGTGAGCCGATTTTGATGTTTTTTTTTTATTTGAAAGCTGTTGCTTTCATTGTGGTCCCATTGAAATTTGATCAAGATCTGATCTCTAGTTTTTCAGTTACAGTTAATAATGCTTGTTTAATACATTAAATCTGATCAAGGTTCCGAAGATAAAGCGGTGAAGTCGGTTTTTTAAGCTTTGCTTGCGTTTAATTATTCAAACAAGCTTACATCACTAATATATTAATTACCTTAATCTAGGCAGAAAGAGCTTGGTGCAGTTTGCGTCAATGTATACTTGTTCAAAATAAATAAACTCACGTGCAAGAACATATACGTGGTAGGTGCCAGAACTCTAGCAAACGAAATGTTATTGCAGTCTACACCCGAGCAATTTATGTGCTAAGCTCGCATTAAAATTTATAACGCTTGCAAACTGCCAATATTAGAAAAACAAGGGGACTTTTTGAAATGTGAAAAAATTATTGTCTAGCCATTTCATCACTAGTCATCATATATTGTTTAGCCATTTCATCACTAGCCATCATTTATTGTCTAGCTATTTTATCACTAGCATCACACGCCATTATAAAATAGGCAAAAGTAACTTACAGAATTTATTAAATGGATTTGGGAGTAGATATGTGTCTACCTATAAAATTAATAACGTGTATTAGATATAAGCATGAAAATAAATACAAATGTAAGCCTATAGGTATTCTATCGCTTACATTTTGGAGAGTGTGCTCAGGAATTTCATGATATAATTCCTCCATGCCCTTTTTACCATGTAACAGCAAGACAAGATGTCAAACGTCATCCATTTATAATTGAATTATCTCCAGTTTGCTCGAAGCGTTTCGCTTCAACGTTTATCATCCGTACAGCGAAGGAGCGGAACTCTTTGTCTGCGTCTCTGTTCACTGAACGGTACAATCTAAGTGTATTCAAACCGTACCGTAATCGTAGAATGAATAGGTTCCTTCTAGGCAAGCATGTCCGAACTTCGGCCGTATGTCAGTTTCTATCAGGTGAGATAGCGGTCAAAGGCTTGCCTATTTTGCATAAAAAAACCTATGATTTAAATATTACTAACTAGCTGCGCCCCGCGGGGTTTCCTGCGGTTAACCAGTTACTTTTTCTACGTGTTTTTGGGCTGGGTATAATTTCCTTTCATACAAACCTTGTCCTGACAATTACAAACACAAAAAACAATCAGCCAAATTAGTCGAGACATTTTTAAGCGTTTGCGACACTAACGCACGGCAATTGATGAATATATACTAATATATCTATATAAGTATATACAAATACTAGCCGTACCCTGAGGCTTCGCCCGCGTTTATCAAGTTAGTCAGCACATGTGTTAATCTTAGGTATAAGCTATGTACATTTCAAATTTCATTAAAATCCGTTCAGCCGTTAATACGTGAAGAGAAAACAAACATACACACACATTGGCTTAGTGAACTGCTCGTTGGCTTAGTTGGGTGGCGTTCGCCTTCTAAGCAGGGGTATTGGGTTCGATTCCCGGCGGGAACACAAGTTTTCTTCTCAAGGAAAATGTGTGTTTCTTGTTCTGGTTGTTGATGTGATGTGTGTGTGTGTGATTGTGTGTATGATGTGTATGTTTCCGGCACCCACGACACAAGTCATCAAACTTAGTGTGGGGCTGTGAGTGTGAAAGTGCTTATGTTATTTACACACACAGATTTATAGCATTAGTGTGATTGTTTTCATTTTTATTTACGTTATCGGATTTGTTCCGAATTGTTGTTTCCTCGCTCATGTTTATTTAATGTCAACAACAAACTGTCCAATCTATCTTCACTACCTTTAACCCTTGCAACTGGAGTTATTTACATGTGAAATAAGAGAAAAACATCCCCCGCCGCGTACAGCTCAAAACATCAAGCAAGCATAAATATGTAAAGCGGTATCCTTACATTTGCACACTCGCTTTAGTCGTGGTTTTTTAGTATTCAGGTTCGTTCATGTTTAATGTTTAACCAAAGCTCTCTTGAATTTTTTTTTATGATGCGGTATTTTTAATTTTCCGTTGTAACTAAATTATAAATTCACATAAAATAATCATAAACATTTTCACCCTCGTAGCCCCACACTAAGTTCGATGAATGGTGTCGTGGGTGCCGGAAACATTCACATCACTCACACAAACACACCCAGAATCAGAAACAGAAATTTTCCTCGAAGAGAAAACTTGTGTTCGCCGGGATCAAACGCAATCCTCTGCTTAGAAGGCCAATGGTCAGTTTAATAAATATTTATTGAACTGCAGACTTGTTGGTGTATTTGTTTTGATGAGAGCCTTCTTTGCTTCCGGTTCCGCATCCGATTTGATTTACCGATAGTAACACAAGTTTTCTCTTCAAGGGAAATTTGTGCTTCTGATCTTAACTGTACCTAATTATGTGAATTTTTGCGATATCCGCGATAGAAGTATTCGAACATATGCGGGCTGTGAATGTGAAAGCGTTTTATTTTTGTATGTTTTTAAACGCCGTATCTCCTCCATTTCAAAAGATTTTCAAAACGGAATCGACACAACATTATATTTTACATTACACCACCTATATAATTATCGAACTTACTCACCAAATAGCACGAGAACCGGTTAAGAAATGTGCCCTGTATAGGAATACAACCGGACATCCGCCGGGCATACGAAAGCATGTTTGCCCGAGATGAAAAGGAGATGTTTCGCTCGCGCTTCTCGCCCAGTTAATAAAGACAAAAAGTAATTTTTATGCAATCATTTACAAAGTTAGTTGTCAATAGAAAAAAAAAATAAAACAAACATCGTGATAATTGAAACGCAAGCAAAGCATAAAAAACCCGACTTCACCGCTTACATATTGGTTTTGGTTAAATCGATTTCGATAAAATTTATGTACCACACATGTACCACCTCTGAATTATATTCTACTTGATAAAAAAAAACATCAAAATCGGTTTTTAATTAGCGGAATTATCGCGTAACCTACATACAAAAAAAACATTCAGTTGAATCGAGAACCTCCTTTTTGAAGTGATTTTTTTTTAAACTGCTTCAGATGACACTAAGTGTACACTATAGAAAAGAACATTATGGAACTCTAACGGATAATAGATTTTTTTGTATGATCATTTTTACGCAAATAAAAAAAAATACAATAAAGAAATACATTCGGGGGCCCGTGAAAAACCTCATAGCTTTAAAGCTTTATTATAAAATCAAAAAGTTGTCAAATTGATAGAGTTAGCAAATGAGCGGCAACCCAAATTAGATCTTGTAAACGCATTCAGACTCCGAGAGACAGTAACTTATTTTTTTTAATGCAGCTGCTGGCTTCGAGTGTCTGTAACTTATTATTTTTAATGCAGCTACGAAAAAAGACGAACAAATCACTCGCTTAATGGCCTAGCGCCACGCGCACCTTTAGAGCCTGGGGGCCTAATCCCTTAGCTATTGAGCTGCAAAATTTCAGATCAATTGCATAAAAATCCGTCAATTTTGACAGTTTTTGTAGTTAGCTCGCACATTCACGAGCAGTTGTAAACAGACGACGACGGCTTGCCATCAATAGTTATTTGATATAATTTCTGTTCTGTTAACTATTGGTTTGGAATTCGTAGTGCAAATGCTTGCCTATCGGGCATAAAAAACGAATTTTTAACTGACTCCAAAAAAGGAGGAAGTTCTCAATTCGACGGGATTTTTTGTTTTATGAGGTAACACAAAAAAAACCCGTACTTTTTCGTAATAAACCGATTTTAATGTTTATTTTGTTATTTGAAATCTGGTGCCATGAGATCCCGTTTAAATTTGATCAAGATAGTCATACAACGACCAGTCGTTTTTGAGTTATCTTCAATAATGCGTATATAATTCATTGAATCTGATCAAAAGTTCCGAAGATAAAGCAGTGAAATCAGTTTTTTTAAGCTATGCTTGCGTTTAAATTATGTTTAAAACACGTAACCTGCTAACACTGGCAGCTTTATATTTTGTTGTATCGAGAATTTTCCTGCAAATGGTGAATTGAATTTACTTAAGTTAATTTACGATAAATGTAACGTAAATTCACTTAAGCAAATTCAAGCATTCTTCGCAAGAAAAGATGTTCCCACTTACTTTCGTTGTGCGACCAGATTTTCAATTATGTGATTACGTGTTTAGGTAAAAGCCGAGGCGCGAGATTGTAACTAATTTACAATTCTAACTATGGCTCTCTCAAGGGATTTTGCTGTTAATTGTATAAATTGAAAACCTTTTCGCGAAACAGTGGTTCTACGTAGAGCGTTTCTTACGACATGATTGGTGCAAACTTTTGCAGTTTTCTACATAATAAGTAATGATAAAAAATGAAAAAATCCTTCATCAATTATGTGTACGTATAGTTTTGCTTTTAACATTCTTTTTTAAGATCTTGAAAAACAAGTTTTTATGTAGGTTTATATTCATATTTTACTTAAAGCTTAAATACATTATATATTACATTAAACAAAAAACTAAATTAAAATTAACCAACAAAAAACTATAACTAGATATAAATATAAAGGTTTTTTTTTTGGTTAATTTTAATTAAGTTTTTGTTTAATGTAATACATAATGTTATTAAGTTTTAAGTCAAATATGAACATAAACCTCCATTTTTTTATGTTAAAATAAAATGTGTCATTTATACAAACAAACATTCGTCACTTCTTCCTGAAACACAGAATAGGGTTGGCGTCGCGGCAACTTCGGCAGAGCAGCGCAAACGGCGCAAATATGGAAACCTTGGCAGTGGTTACATATTTGAGCCGTTTGGTGTTGAGACACTGGGTCCGTGGGGACCGGCAGCTCATTCTATTTTCAAAATTCTATCAGAGCGCGTGATCAAAATGCTGGCACTTATTTGGCTCAACGTATTAGCATTGCAATTCAGAGAGGCAATGCCGCCAGCATGATGGGAACGCTACCCACTGGTAGTGGGCTTGAGCACTTGAGTTACCTATAAGATCGATGTCTTGTAGGTAACTTAGTTCTTTGCTGTACATAGTTTTAGTTTAGTTTTAGGAAATATAGGCAATTGGCCCGTAGTTAGGCAGTCAAGTCAAGTAAAAAAAAAAAAAACTACATTAACATTTTTTTTTCCTACTAATATAAAAAAATATAAAAAATGCGTTTTTCTTCTACGTTCACCATGCGTACAGCGAAGGAGTGGAAGGAATTGCGTGCGTTATTGTTCCCCGAGGGGTATAATCTGGGAGTCTTCAAATCAAGACTGAATAGATATCTTCTAGGCAAGCATGTCACATCTTCAGCCGCATCATAACTCATCAAGTGAGATAGTGGTCAAATGCTTGCCTATTAAGCATACAAAAATTAGAAAAATATTATAAATCCGAAAGTTTGTGTGTAAGTATGTTTGTTCCGAGAAGAGGGACTTCAGCGCTTTAACGTATTTGGATGAAATTTGGAATGTACATAGCTTATACCTAGTATTAACACATAGGCTACTTTTTAAATTGATAATACAGGCGAAGACTCAGGGAACGGCTAGTACTAACATAAACGCTTTCTCCGTTACAGACCTCGTCTCAGTTGGAAGATCAGTATCGTGGAGGTTGGTAACATTCACATCACAAATACAATTACACCCGAAAAATGTTCCTTAGGAAGGAAAATTATATCCCTGCCGAGAACCGAATCTAGGACTCACAGCGCAGAGGACAGAGACCTGTCCAACTGGGTTGTCAGCGGTGTTGCTGACAAAATTTAAAAAGAAACAAATACAACAACGTTTATTCACATGGGCCCTAAAGATGCACTCAAGAAATTAAAATTAATGACTTCTATTTGTAGAGTTAAATTTAAAAAAGAGGAAAGTATAATAGACTAGTGTACTAGTGTACTATTAGTCGGTCTAACTAAAGGGGGGTATTACAATTACACCAGGATATAAAGAGGGATCTTTCTTTCATTAACTTACAAACTTAATTAACTACAGAAGTGTACAAACATTACTTTGCACACTTCTATAGTATTTCGGATTGAAGAAAAATGTTTCCAGTGAAATTAGGACGTGCGACTTGCTCGGCTCGTCTCTTAATTACAATAATTTAAAAAAAGTGTTTCGTGTGTAAAGCTATTTGAAGAACTCAAAATTTGAAAAAGAAAACATAAACTTCTTGCGGATTACAAAGGCTTGCAGCTTATAAATAATTTTCGTACTTTTGGAAAGAAATACGAATCTTGTTTTCTCAAGTTTTTGTACTCCGACGCCTTTGGAGTAATTCAACTTAGACCCTAGTTAACTTTTTTACCGTTTTCGTTTGCTGTTCTCTTTTGTACTTATTTTTTTCTTGAAATGCCTCCAGTATTTTCCGCAGTGACTTAAGTTTTAATTCTTTTTTACCAGCTACAAACAAGACAAACTATCAAACATCATCCATTTATGGTTGACATACCTCTAGTTACTACAGTAACTTAGAAGCGTTTTGCTTCTAAGTTTATCATACAGCGAAGGAGTGGAACTCATTGCCTATGTCTTTGTTCCCCGAATGGTGCAATGGTGCAATCTGGGTGTCATCAAGTCTAAAGTGAAAAGAACTTCATCGTCAATGGCATCATTGCTTTCATCAGATGAGATTTTAGTCAAACTGGCTAAGTTACAAATAAAAATAAATTAAAACGTTGTTAAAACACCTACAGTAACAAAGCTGCGTTTAAAGAACCAATCATGACGATCCTAAATACTCAATACATTTCCAATTCACACGTTCCTTTTCACACATAAACACATTAATGCACCGTTGAGCACAAAAATCAAAACTTCTTCATACGAAAGATGTCTACAGAAATACACTTCAGAGAAGATCACGGTTGGGTACACTCCAGTGCACTCACAAAAGCCCACACAGATTACAGCAGTGCGAGCCAATTGAGTTACGCTTTGCAAAGTGCTACTGTGGACACAGCGGAAAGTTTGTTTCTGTTGAGATTTCGCCAATTTTAGCTGCGCTTGCAGAAGTTCCGTTTAGCAACAGAAGCTCCGAACTCGGGCCTTGATATTATACAAGCTTTTATTTTGTCCCGTTGTCTGTTTGTCGGTCTGTAACCAAATCTTGCAAGCTAAATTAGACCTATTGTCCGATTAGACTCAAATTCGGAGTACTTATTCAGTGACAATACAATGATATGGTAATGATAATGGAGACGGAAGATGGCCATAGGAACTTCTCGAGTTTGGGCTGGTTTTGTTCGTCATGACAAGTTTTTTGGTTATGTAACTTATAGTCCTATTTTATTTACAATTTGTAAAGCTTGATAAAAAAAACATCGGGTTGCACTCCGGGAGTGCCGGCAGAAGTGAAAACTTGAACATTAACGTTGTAAACAGCAGGAGCAGGCATACATTTTTGCCGCGCGGTAGAAAGAGAGGGGGATATTTCTTCCTCATCTTACGTCTACGTCTTACGTCTTACGGATTTTCAATCTGTCACGTGTCCTGACGCGATTTTAACATTTTTTACCCATCCCAAAAAGTGCACAACGCCGCTAAAAAAACTTTTACTTTTTTTCGCTGTAACTAGATGTGTTTTGGTTAGTGCCCAAATTATATCGAAGGTCTTAAGACTTATTTCTCTTTTTGTACTCAAAACCTTCACAAACCTGCATAAAAACTTAATCGAAAAATAAGTGGTTGCTTATTTACGTGAACTTTATTATATATAAATTATTTAATTTAATTTTATTTGGGTAAATAACCCGCTATTTATAGACTTAATAAATGTGTTAGTTGGTGACATTTACCACCTGTTACTAAATAGTATAATTTATAATTGAGTGCGTCATCTGCATCGGGGCTATCTATCTAATCTAATATCTTTCAACGAGCAATTCTTGTATATATATGTGTAATCAGGATCTCGGAAACGGCTCCAACGATTTTCATGAAAGTTACAGTTTTAGGGGTTTTTCGGCCCAAGGAATCGATTTATCAACGTTCCATGTCCGAGAAATGCTCGGTTCCCAAACTGCATTTGAAAAACCGAGATTAAGAAACTATCAGCGCCATCTATTACGCCAAGACCGATGTAAAAAAACTGTTTCTACTCAACGCTAGATGGAGCTTTCTGAGGCTACAAGTTCAAAAACATTATTCCAAAAACAAAAAACCGAACAAAGCTCGATCATCCGGATATTGGGTTTTAAAGTTTTATAATGTCTCGCTTGAAAATAGTACGTATATTTAAATAAATAAATAATAATAAATAAAAAATCAATTTATTGCCAGAAATAACACATAACAACATTAAACACATTTACATCAAAATTTTTCTATAAGTGATAGACAGACCGCCTCAGTCTGAGGGACAAAGTTAGTATATTGTGAAAACCACTGAAAACTAACCCTAGCAAGCCAAGACTGAAACGGTCGCATCTATCAGTGCAGTTTAGGGCAATAGGAGTAGATTCAGCATGTGCTGCGAGTACATGCATGCATGGACTCGCAGCGCTGTTTTTCAATCTACCCCTGTTCTCGGTTAAGATGTTCGCCGAGGTAGTGTCACAAAAGCGGGTTTACAAATTATAATAAAAAAAAAAGAAATAGAACAGTGACTCTTAAGTTACTATACTGTACTAAATACGATCACAAAATTAAAATAATTATTTGAAAAAGAATATAAATATAATAATTGAAAGTATAATTAGTGTATGGGTATGCGTGTGTTTGAGTGACTGTGTTTGTGTGTGTATGTGTGTGTGTGAGTGACTGTGTTTGTATGTGTATGTGTGTGTGTGTGTGTGTGTAAGTGAGTGAGTTGTACGTAGGATTAAGTTTTGAAGGTTGTTTCAAAATGGTGTTTTTGCCGTGCAAATAAAATAAGTTTAAGTCTAGATTTAAATGTATTTATGCTTAACTTTTGTCTCAAGGGAGGCGGAAGGTCATTCCAAATCTTTGACGCCCTGTATTTGAAACAACCTCGAAAACGTATAGTTTTGTGTTGGGGAATGGCTAGGCAGTTTTGGAGCTTTGACCGTGTGTTCAATTTATGTAGATCCTTACACCAAGTAAGTTTTTCGAAAAGATATTCTGGTTTCTTATTCCAAATTATCTTTTGCGTTGTACAGGCTAGATGAAGCTCCCTTCTATTTTTCATATTCAGGATTCCCTTTTTAACTAAATATGGAGTGATGTGCTCTCTCCTAGGAATATTGAAACAGAATCGAGCGCAGGCATTCTGAACTCTTTGGATGGACTGTTCTGTTTTTACCCCCAACCTAGGGCCATACACCGCACAGCAGTAGTTAAAAGGAGAGAGGACAATAAGGTCACATAGTAGAGTTCTTACATCCTCTGACAGATATTTTCTAATATTATATAATATTTTGAGCTTGTAAAATGCGTTTTTAATTTTTTCATTTATATGTTTAATGAATCTCATTTCACTGTCGATAACTAGTCCTAGATTCCTTGCATCTAAGTCAACCTGTATATCTACACCATTTATACTTACTTTTGGATTGTGATCTAGAACTTTTATAATTTGACTCTTGGTCCCAAGGAATAACATTTTGGATTTTTCTGAATTAAGGATTAATGAATTGCGTTTTGCCCATTTGTAAATTGAATCTAAATCTTCATTCACTGTTATAATAGCTTGTTCTGTATTTTCTGACTTAAAACTATAATATATCTGTGTGTCGTCCGCGTACAAATGATACTTGCATGCTTTTATATGGCTAGGCATGTCCGCGGTGAATATTGAAAATAAAATAGGACTTAATATCGAACCCTGCGGGGTTCCTCGAGGTACTTTAACCACATCAGAAACAGTTTTGCTTCCGTTTTGATGTTCAATCTGAACATACTGCTCTCTACCAAAAAGGAAACCTTCAAACCACTTACACGTTTCGTTCGAAAAGCCGTAATAAGAAAGTTTTGCCATCAATAGAGTCGGATTTAAACAATCAAATGCACGTGAGAAATCCAATAGTACGAGCACGCTACTCAACCCAGAGTCGGAGGCTGTGAGCAGATCATCAGTGACTTGTAAAAGCGCAGTTTCTGTACCATGATTTTTCCTGAACCCAGACTGATTTTTAGGAATAATGTTTTCGTTACTCATGTATTTCTCCATTTGATCAAGAACTACTTTCTCCAAAATCTTTGACAAAACTGGAAGAATGCTGATGGGCCGTAAGTGTTTTATGTCTTCGACTGTGCTAGACTTAGGTATTGGCTTGACTAGTGCTCTTTTCCAGAGTTCTGGAAAGGTGCTTGACATAATGGATCCATTTATAATATTCGTTATTGTGGTCAATGTCTCGGGTAGTGTGAGTTTAATCATTTCTGCGTTAAGGCGGTCATGGCCAGTTGCATTTGTGTGTATGTTCAGAATAATTTTACTCACCACCTCCTCTGAAACTGTTTGCAAGCTAAAAATACTATTTGTCTTTTTATTAGAATAAAAAAAACTTAAAACCTCATCATCAATTTGGCTATCGCCTGGTATATTCAAAAAATGATTATTTATTAAATTAGCGTCCAGTAAATGTTCTGGAATTAAAATGCTATTATTATTATTATTGATGATTTTTGTATTATTTAAATATTTCTACATTTTTTTTGGTTGGTGTAAATTTTTATTGACATAATGAGTAAAAAAAGCCGCTCTTTCTCTTTCTATAGCTCCAGTCACTAAATTCTTTAAACTGTTGTAATAATTCATGGATGAATCAGTCTTCTTGCTATGTGCTTTAACTAACGCTTTGTCTCTTAACGACATCATAAATTTTATAATGTCAGTTATCCATGGTTTTGGGGATTCTCTGACTATCTTTTGTTTGAGTGGAGCATGAGTATCAAAAAGACTAATAATTTTCTCGTTAAAATGTTTCACTGACGACTCTATATTTGATTCATTTATTGTGCTCTGCCACTCTATGGACTGAAGGTCAGAATTAAATTTGTCAAGTTGTATATCTGTTATTGACCTATTTTCTTTGTATTTTGGCACTAGTTTTTGTTTTTTAATATTGACTTCACAAACTATCAACGCATGATCGCTGAGACATAAATTGTGTATAACTGCAATGTTTTTACATTTTTCTGGTGCATTCGTTAATATAAGATCTAACAGACTCTTAGAAGAATCTGTAATTCTAGTAGCATCTTTTACTAGTTGTGTAAGACTGTGCTGAGCACAGAACATTGATAGCTCGCGAGTCTTCGAAGAGTCTGGTCTAAGCAAATCGATATTAAAATCGGTCATGAGATAGATATAATCACAATGCATAAAGGTGGATAGGGATTCACTAAGCGAATCCAATGCTGTTGTAACTTTGACGCTCTCGGGTCGGTAAGCTGTACCTATAGCGACACGAGCACCCGGTAGTACCAGCTCTAGCCATAATTGTTCTAATTGAGACTCTGGATGAGCGCGTACCCGAGCGCGTAGGCCTTTTCTAATGTAGAATCCAACGCCGCCACCTCTACCCTCCGACTTTCTAGCTCTATGTTTAAATATGTAACCAGGTATATTTGGAGCAATAGATTCTTGACCCTGCTTAATCCACGTTTCATTCATTGAAAGGACATCCGGTTTGTATTTTTCTATACTTACTTCTAACTCATCTCTGCCAGTATTAAGTGAGCGTATATTTAAAAGCCCAATAATCAAACGTTTTTTATTATTTGTGTTAGCCATAATTAAATATTGTAATGGTTTTGTTGTCGTATATTAACTTGTGAACTGAAATAGTGTGGTGTATTTGTGTGTTATGTTGTCTAATGAAGTTTGAAATGGTGTAAGAAAGGGTGTGAGTGTAGTGGTACGCTAAACCTAGGTATGCTAGTGTTATTATATAGTCATAAACAATTATAATACCGTTAAGTAATTCAAACAATAAACACATTAAGTTCGTGAAACCTGGAAAAATTAAACAGAATCGCTCGTTTATAGTGGGAGAAATAAATGGCGCAGTTTCAGACTCTACATTAATTAGTTTTAGTAACAATGCTCGAACGTCGTTTAAAAAACTTATCCAGGTCTTCTTCGCGGCGTATACGAAACGCCGGTGTTCCGTCTTGTTCTCTTATGAGAATTTTCCCTTGCCGCGTCCATGAATATTTCCAGCTATTTTGTTTACATAGCGTGCGTGCTCGGCCAAAAAGTAGTCTGCTTTGCTTGGTTAACCTTTCATTAATGTAGATAGGGCGTGGCGTTCCCGCTACCTCAATGTCGCCTGTCGAGAGATTACGTCGAGTGCGCGCACAGCGAATCACCTCTTCGTGCACTACGCGTCGCGTTAAACGCATCACAATAGGGCGCGGTCGCTGCTTGCCATCCTGGTCCGTGCGCACCGGGCCTACCCGGTGAGCCTCCACAATGTCACGTTCGTCTACAGTCAGGCCGATTTTATTCATTAGAAGCCCCGTAATATGCATAATATTTTCCCCACGATGTTCAGTAACACCGCTTATCTCAACATCATTCTGCAGGGCAAGTTGTTCGTGATCATTTACTTCCTGTTTCAGGTCCTGAATCTGAGTAACGAGGTCTTGTGTCTCTTTACAGACACCCTCGAGCACCGTGATCCTGGTGTCTTGGCTCTCAGCCCGCTTCGCTAAGTCTTCTGTTATAGCGACACAAGCTCTATTAGCACTTTTTATCTCCTTAATTTCTTCTCTAATTTCCTCGCGAAAACTCTCGAACTCCTTACGGAACCCTTTCATGTCCTTCCGAAGCCCACGAATTTCCCTTATCAATAACTGCTCCGTGCCGTCATCGGAAGATTCCTCCATCGCCTGTTCAGCCACATCCTTAACAGGTGTATTGGTATTGTCTCGCTTCGGAACACCAGCGATACAACAAGGACAAAGCCATTGTTTTGTATTTTGGTTCGTGGAGAGATTGACGCACTGTCTATGATAAATTGCACTACATTTGGAGCACGCAGCGCCCCCCGTCAAGAACTTGCCACATGCTGCACACTTATTCATTGTACAGCCAAAGTCAATCGATCAATATTTTTAGTACAGCAACAAACAGGTAGATGGCGCTTTTTTAAAGGCTTGATAAAATCCAAGTTTAGCCGAAGAAACAATCAATAAATCGTCGCCAGATGCAAAATAATACAATTACTAACCAGCAATTCTGAGATACGTCCGTTTGTATGACGGAAAAGCGTCTTCCCGCTATCCAATCCCTATCTTAAGACGTCCTTTAGCCCAGGGTTTGGGTTCCTCAGTAGATGCGTATTTTCGGCACAAGGGGGCAGATAACACGAGCACAGCAGAATCACACAACCATTAACACTTTTCAAGATAACTTTCAATATTTTACGTAGGATAACTATTTTATAAACAATAAACAAATATCAGCTGATCTGTTCACACGAAGTACCCACTTTTTTTCTCATATTTACATCGGTTTTATCATAATTAAATATAAAACATGTATTCCTGCCTCCTTGTATTCGGTATAATGGGCACATGATTTCATGCATGTGTATTGGATAGAGCATGCAAAAAAAAATCACCCGCTGCAGAAGTGATGACGTAAATATATAAATTTGATTTGCGTGCTTGTGATTGGCCGATTCGTAATTGAGATTAATCTATGCGACAGTAGTTGCGGCGTCAGTTGCGAACGACCAATCATAACTACTAAATTAATGGTGTGATACTTTCCCACACGACCACGAAAGATAATAATGTTTTTTTTGTGGTACATATTCATAAAAAAATATGTACTTTAATGTACTTATGAATTTAAAAACAGTACCCTTCATTTGGGCATAGAAGTGGTGGTCGTGCTGTGAAGATGCTTTCTGGCACGACCACGCGTCATTTAAGATATTGAGATGATTTTTATTATATAAAAATATACAAATTAATTGTACTTAAAATATAAATACATAATTTGAGGAATCCATAACTCGGTTTATGTAAAATTATATTGTTTTATATCCTAGCACATAACATAGCTAAAACACGATGATTACAAGAGCTTATTATGCTAATCAAACTATGGCGGTTCACTGGAAGAAGGAATATTATTAGTCTTAGAAATTAGCATCGTAGTTAACCGCAGAATGTCAAATTCGCAAAATGTCCAACATGTGGAATGTCCAATATCCGGATCGTCCGATTCGCAGAATGTCCAACATTCACGGTAACTTATAAAATTGTTCCGTTTGAGGTACGGAACCTTGTATAAGTTTGTAGTTATTCATATTTTCTTTATTTATTACCGCGGCGCGGTTACATCCACTGTGATGATAATGATGTTTATTTTTTAATCGTGACTAAGCCAGCGTTTGACCGAAATCTCATCTGATGGAAAGCGACGTAGTGGTCGAAGATGGATCACGCTTGCTCTGTAAATACCTATTCACTCTCGTCTTAAACAACCCCATATATACATTTTGGAAAATATTAGACGGCAGGGCGTTCTATTTTTGGTAGTTATTTTAACCATTAGACAAAGTCGCATTGCCGTCTGCCTAGAAGTTCAGTAGTAGAACGGTGATGCGGGAATTAGATCATGCAATTTCCCTTGAACACACTCCGTAACGCAATAAAAAATATTATAGAAGATAGAGGCTTGCTACCTTTCGCCGATGGTTGAGACTGTGTCGAGACTGAACTAAAGCATTGTTATTAATGAGTCTTCTTTCGATAGATTCCAAAGCCTCCAGTTGATACTTGATACAAGTTAAGCATTTGACCTGGTGTGAAGTACCGCCTAACCTGGACATTCCGCGTATTGGACATTCCAGGAATTGGTCATTCCGCGAATTGGACATTCCGTTACCATTGGACATTTTGCGAATTGGACATTGAAAGAAACACAATGGCGCTATATGATATCATACAAAAATATTGTAATGCCAATATAATTTTACATAAACCGAGTTATGGATTCCTCAAATTATGTATTTATATTTTAAGTACAATTAATTTGTATATTTTTAAATAATAAAAATCATCTCAATATCTTAAATGACGCGTGGTCGTGCCAGAAAGCATCTTCACAGCACGACCACAACTTCTATGCCCAAATGAAGGGTACTGTTTTTAAATTCATAAGTACATTAAAGTACATATTTTTTTATGAATATGTACCACAAAAAAAACATTATTATCTTTCGTGGTCGTGTGGGAAAGTATCACACATTAATGGTGTGATACTTTCCCACACGACCACGAAAGATAATAATGTTTTTTTTGTGGTACATATTCATAAAAAAATATGTACTTTAATGTACTTATGAATTTAAAAACAGTACCCTTCATTTGGGCATAGAAGTGGTGGTCGTGCTGTGAAGATGCTTTCTGGCACGACCACGCGTCATTTAAGATATTGAGATGATTTTTATTATATAAAAATATACAAATTAATTGTACTTAAAATATAAATACATAATTTGAGGAATCCATAACTCGGTTTATGTAAAATTATATTGTTTTATATCCTAGCACATAACATAGCTAAAACACGATGATTACAAGAGCTTATTATGCTAATCAAACTATGGCGGTTCACTGGAAGAAGGAATATTATTAGTCTTAGAAATTAGCATCGTAGTTAACCGCAGAATGTCAAATTCGCAAAATGTCCAACATGTGGAATGTCCAATATCCGGATCGTCCGATTCGCAGAATGTCCAACATTCACGGTAACTTATAAAATTGTTCCGTTTGAGGTACGGAACCTTGTATAAGTTTGTAGTTATTCATATTTTCTTTATTTATTACCGCGGCGCGGTTACATCCACTGTGATGATAATGATGTTTATTTTTTAATCGTGACTAAGCCAGCGTTTGACCGAAATCTCATCTGATGGAAAGCGACGTAGTGGTCGAAGATGGATCACGCTTGCTCTGTAAATACCTATTCACTCTCGTCTTAAACAACCCCATATATACATTTTGGAAAATATTAGACGGCAGGGCGTTCTATTTTTGGTAGTTATTTTAACCATTAGACAAAGTCGCATTGCCGTCTGCCTAGAAGTTCAGTAGTAGAACGGTGATGCGGGAATTAGATCATGCAATTTCCCTTGAACACACTCCGTAACGCAATAAAAAATATTATAGAAGATAGAGGCTTGCTACCTTTCGCCGATGGTTGAGACTGTGTCGAGACTGAACTAAAGCATTGTTATTAATGAGTCTTCTTTCGATAGATTCCAAAGCCTCCAGTTGATACTTGATACAAGTTAAGCATTTGACTGATTTTTGGTCATTTGGTCATTCCGCGAATTGGACATTCCGTTACCATTGGACATTTTGCGAATTGGACATTGAAAGAAACACAATGGCGCTATATGATATCATACAAAAATATTGTAATGCCAATATAATTTTACATAAACCGAGTTATGGATTCCTCAAATTATGTATTTATATTTTAAGTACAATTAATTTGTATATTTTTAAATAATAAAAATCATCTCAATATCTTAAATGACGCGTGGTCGTGCCAGAAAGCATCTTCACAGCACGACCACAACTTCTATGCCCAAATGAAGGGTACTGTTTTTAAATTCATAAGTACATTAAAGTACATATTTTTTTATGAATATGTACCACAAAAAAAACATTATTATCTTTCGTGGTCGTGTGGGAAAGTATCACACAATTAATGCTTCAAAAAGCACTTTGTTTTCGTGGATCGTAATAAAATAGCAGTGAACTGGTTTTACCTGTGCGTTGCAACTTTCAATCTGATTTCTCATTAAATTGATCAAAAATGTTACAATATTTTTGATCAATTTAATGAGAATTTTGAGAAGAACGTTGATAACCGAGAAGGTCAACAACCAAAAAAAGAAAGTTTCAAAACAAGAACATCAAAAACAATATTTTCTATTTCAAATTTGAGAGTGAAAACAGTACGAACTCTTCATAACGTTAAATGGACAAACATTTTCCAAAATCTATCTCTAAATGAACCTTATTTTCAATACAATAACGGTCATCAAATCAAAGTTATTCCACGACAGCAAATTAATTCAAACATTATATTTGAACAATCAGCGTATTTTAATTAAAACTGAGGACTTGAAATAAGGCTCGATGACTATTCAATTTAAATAATTAGTTGGGTTGAATGTAACTTGGAATATTGATATTATTATCTAATTGTCTATATTTCATGGAGCGCGCCTCTGAAATACACGTATTAGCACTTTGTAATCTGAAGCCGTTCCAAGGAGACATCGGAAAATGGAGGAAATTAAGTGGAGCTGGGTAGGATAATGGCTTGACGCAATGATGATACAGCAATTACTGAATAGTGGGACTGGGTTTGAAATTCCCTGGTCAATCAAAAGCAAGATGGACCGATGACGTCAGGAGGATAAGTGGGTGCGAGAGGCGATATACAGAGGTGAATGGCAAATCATAAGGAGGCCTATGCCCAGCATATCCACCACGGCTGATGATGATAATCTTTGGTATTGAAAAATGGACCCTCTAGGGGTGTAGCTTTCTATTATCAACCTAAAACTCAAAAAAAGTAAGTTAAACTCCTCATGAAACACCTCAATTGAAAATAAATAATAGCTGAATTTATTTTGTTGGGCAATGAGCCCTAATTAGTCACGTTGTCCAATTGAGTTATTGTGATTATATATACAATTATTTGTGTAAAACAAACATCTACTATACCTTGATTTTGCTTCGTAGTAGTCGGGTAAAAAAAATAAGGATAACGCAATATTTTCCAAAAAAAAACTTATCTTCCGGCAACTCGGTAAACGAGGCGTATAAACAAGATATACCCATTATCATAATTAATTAATCACATGAAATCAAATTTTATTTAGCACATCATAGGGGACTGGTGGGGTCGTTAATTAAAGCGGTGACCCGGATAGACATAGCGGGTCAAGTGGGCCTCAGTTACGAAGCCTCGGGGCCGCTTGTCGGTTGTAGAACAAAATATGTGTGTACCTGTGAACGGATACTTGAAAAGAGGGCGCTTTGTAAGGGTTTTGGAGAGTTTGCAGAAGCACCTGTATTACCTAAATGACAAATGCTACCGCTTGCTACAATAATTTTCTAACATGACTGAACTCATCCTAAACGGCTGGAACAGTTTTGATAAAAAAAATTGTGTGTTCAGGTAGATTCAAGAATTATTTAAATTCACAATTTCACCTGATAAATAATGTTTTTAAGTATTGCATAGCTTCTATCGCGGGCCTTGAGCGTGGAGACCAAATCCAGAAATTCCGTTACGAAAATAACCTAACACCCCCCACTCCGACCGGTGATACTTTTTAGTTTTGCCATCTATCGATGAAAAGCAGAACTTTTAATGACTTTTTTGAAATATCACGCTTGTCTCTTTAGTTCAGCAACTCGCCTCTCGGTGGCAGGAAAAAAAATACTACATAAATAAAATTAATAAATAATTATAATTGCATAAGTTGATAAAAAATGCTATGCAATAGCTTTACCGTGGCAGTCCCCGAGTGCCACACGTCTTTTTTTTAAGTTTGCGGGAAAAACTAGTAAACATGTATAAAAATCAACTGATGTGCGTTAGTCTATCAAAAACTCCAAGAATAGCTCGTCTGATGTGGCTTTTTTTATGTGTGTTACCTCATAACGATGAAAGGTGTTGCTTTCTAATTGGTCTCTATTAAATTTGATCAAGGTCTGAGTCGTGATCAAATTTAAATCTTGATCAAGTTTTTGAAATATCGTCAATAATGCCTATTTTGTGGACTACTTTGACGATGTTCTCGTTTAACCGACTTTAAAAGTTACCTCATAACTTCTTTGGTTGTGAGCCGATTTTGATGTTTTTTTTGTAAGCTGGTGCTTTTCATGTGGTCCCATTGAAATTTGATCAAGATCTGATCTCTAGTTTTTGAGTTATAGTCAATAATGCGTGTTTAATACGTTAAATCTGATCAAGGTTTTTTTTTTTTTTTTTTATTTGAGACAGGCTAGTGTTTGACTACTATCTCACCTGATGGTAAGTGACGATGTGATCGAAGCTGGTAAACACACTAGACCTGGAATACGCAGGCTCTCAAGGATAACTGCCGGAACACCGTATTTGGCTTGGCGGCAGACTTTCAACTTGATGGTGGTAAGCTACTTTGGTAGCAAGCCAGGCGAGCAACTCACAAAATGCTCTACCACCTCTCAAATTTAGGTCCAGGTTCCAAAGATAAAGCGATGAAGTCGGTTTTTTTAAGCTTTGCTTGCGTTTAATTATTTCTTGTTGTGTTTGTAATTGTCAGGCCAATGTTTGTATGTAAGAAATGGTTCCTGGCCCAAAAAAGTAGGAAAAAGTATCTGTTTATATGCGGGTAACATCCAATCATCTGCCGTAAAGAAAAGTTGACTAATCATTGAAATTAAAAATCTGGAAACTGACGCCATGTCTATTCTAGCCAATACTGCTTTTTGAAATTTTTATTTTACAATGCATTTATATCACTTTTAAATCAATAAAATATGTTTATTCTTTGATTATTTATTTATAATTTTTACACAATCACTTTTTTGCAATAAAGATATTTGAAAGATAAATAAATGAAAGTTGTTCATTAAAATTTATAAACAAGAGTTAAATTGTTTGCAAACGCTTTCAGTGTTACACCCCTGCACTAAGTTCAAAGACTTTTAGCGGGGCGGGAAGCATTCACATCTCAAAAATATACAACTACTACTGAATCCAGAAACACAAATTGCCCGTGGGGTTACAATTTGATCACACCGGGAATCGAACCCAGCACAAGCAGGGAAGAAGTCTGATACGTAACCTACTATGACAGCAGGTAATTCGAGTAAAATTTTCTGTTTTACACGAAGAGATCTGATTGTCTACTTTGCTTTATCGATATATCAAATATGCATCTCTTTTATTTCATTCATATCGAAAGTTGAGGCCGAATAATTCTGTAATATTCGAGAACATAATATCGAAGATAATGTCTTTCTTGTTCGCGTAACTTTGCCACAAATGGTAGGCAAACAGCTGTTCGTATATTAGAGATAACGTGAAATGTTTCGCACATAAATAGCAGAAACACTGCGATACGGCTGCCGGCCGGCCAGATTGAATATAAATAATTCACGATAGGGTTGGAAATATTCGGAAAACATCGATAAAAAACCTTACAAAATCTCTAGACAAGCTTGCTCCATCGTCGACCACATCTTGTCGCTTGCCAACGGTGAGATGGTGGACAAAAGTTTGGCCTATTGAGAACAATAAAAAAAATTTACAATGAACAATGCAATAAATTGCATCGTTGTCCGGATATAACGGACCAAATGATAAAACGAAATTTATAAACCTCAATTCATTAAAATCTATTGATTGTAATAATAATGTCTTGAAATAGAAATATTTAGGTGAAATTAAATTTAAAGTGTACTTTAGAAAATACGTTTAGTGTAATACTGTGTAGTATTACACTGATCGTAGTATTTCATATTGAGTTCTTCTATTTTGCCTAATCTGGCCAAATTTTAATAAAGTATAAAATCCAACGAGTAGTCAAAATTAATAGACATTATTGACGATATTTCAAGAACTACTGATCAGATCTTGATCAAATTTAAATGGGATCAATGAGAAAGCAACATCTATCAAAATAAAAGAAAAATTTCGAAATCGGCTCACGTGGAGAGAAGTTATGAGGTAACAGACAAAAAAAAAATACAGTCGACTTGAGTACCTCCTCCTTTTGGGAAGTCGGTAAAAATAAGAATCGAATTGAATATTAATAGGTTGTCATGTTAAAAGTAGAAAAAGTAACAGTTAAGTCCAAATTACTACCCCTTATAAATAAACAAAAGTTAATTATGTGGCCAATCTTTTAAAAACATAATTATAATGTGGTTAGAATAAAAATATAATACATTAAAGCCAAAAGAAACGTTTAATAAAAATGATTTTTGTATGAGCTAATCCCATATTATTATCACCTCATATGAATACAACATACCTAAAATTATTAAAATAAATATAAAAGCTTAAAATGTAAGAAATTACACATTATTTCGAATTCTGTCGTCTTGCACATCACTAGTTTTGACACCTCCATAACAATTGGAACATTATGTTACTGTTCCTCGAAGCCAAAAACAAACGAAACAATGTAGGCAAACTTATGCATACAATTGAATTATGTATTGTATAGTGTACCTACGTAGTTTGTATTGACGGTATGATTTTTGTTGAGAATTTCATTTGTAATGTGCCAAATTGTGTTAGAAAGTAAAATGATTTTGTTACTCGTACTGCGAAAACATCCGTACTGCGAAGGAGTGGAATTCATTGCTCGCGTCTTTGTTCCACGATCGGTATAATCTGGGAGTCTTCAAGTCAAGAGTGAATAGGTATCTTCTAGGCAAGCATGCTACATCATCGGCCGCATCATCACTTTCCATCAGGTGAGATTGTAGTCAAATGCTTGCCTATCAAGCATAAAAAAAAATTTAGGACTCTTCAAGTCAAGAGTGAATAGGTATCTTCTAGGCAAGCATGTTACATCTTCGGCCTCATCCTATATTGACTGAATATCAAGGATTGCTGTCGAAACATCACAGCCCCTTTAGCCAAAAATCAAAACGCTTCTTCTTTATTCTATAATAACTGAAACGCAAGCAAAGCTTAAAAAACCGACTTCATCGCTTTTATTTCGGTTTTGGCTTGACCGATTTCGATAAAATTTATATGGGACCATCTCTGAAGTATACCATACAAAAAAAAATCATTAAAATCGATTCATAATTGGCGGAGCAAACATACAAAAAAAAATACAGTCTAATTGAGAACCTCCTTTTTTGTAGATGGTTGAAAAGAAACGCTTTCTAAATGTAAAAGACCTAAAAACTTGCAGTACTTTCTTCGGTCTGGCACTCTACCTTTGAACGATTGGCAATTTATTACGAAACTCCGTAGCAGATTGCTACGTTCGTAGATCTTTGTAGCGGTACGGGTAGATTAATTTGACATGATGTGTTTATAGTCATTAAATAAAATGAGTACCACTTTAGGGCCCCTGTGAATAAACGATTTCGAATTTTAAATTGAAAGGCGAACGTTTGACACATATAACCTAATCTCTTGATTATTAATTATGATGATAAGGTCGAAGATGGTAAACACATTTTTTGAAAGCCAGTTCCCATTCCTACCCTACCCTGAAATACATCATAATTTACCAACACGTGAGATAAAGTCAAGCGATAGCCAATTTTAGCCGAGCATTTATTGTTTTTTATTCTATACAGTATTAGGTATACATGAATCTGTAGCAACAATCTTTTCGTAACGCTTTCTAGACAGGCTCGGGATTTCGCAATTTGAGCCGAGAAATATAAAGCATATTTCGTTGTATAAAGTAGGCAAATGAATGAAAATTCATCACTTGAGAACGGGTCGAGCGACATGGCTGTTCTTTTTGTTGTGTTGTATGTATGAAAGAAAATATTTGGAAATCTACTAAAATATGCATCTGTTTGAAACCGAAGCAAGTCGTTTCAATAAAAATAGTAATCAATTGCCATATGTATGAAAATTCATTACTTTAGGACGTAACTGTGTTGTTTTTAAACTTCAACCCCAATTGCAGAATAAATAAATAATCTAAATTTGTTTTATTTATATAGATCAGACAAGTTTTATTGGTGGTATGAAGTTCGCTGAGTCAGCTAGTAAAATATAAAATGGAATAAAGGTAGGTAAATGTTCAATATGTTTGCAAATGCATACCTTTAATAGAAATTTATCTAAACACGAGTGTGCATAAGCGCACAATATTGCTAAACAAAATGCTTCTGTTCTCTTTAAAGCATAACATAGCATTCAATATCTGAAATGTATTAACGCTTTGTTTACACGATCTTAGTAGATCGAACAAGAAATACGACCGTTCTACTTAGAACGTTCAATGAAAATAATAACGTCACTATCCCCGGATGTAGCAGAGAAAGAACACAAAGTTACTTAAATGTGATAAAACAATTACGGATGTCAAAAATCAAAAGTGGTAATGGGTGGGCTTAATATGAATACAGAGTATATAAACTTAGAAATTAATAGCTGGCAATACATTTCTTTAAATATTGATTTGATCGTTTCAAAAAACTACAGTGATACTTTCACTTTTTTACCGTGATAGTTTCACATGGATTTCAAGGCGCTAAAACATTGAGATTCGTATACTAAGTAATCAACACTTTTTGCACAATGTCACTAATGTGCAAGTGGTAAAGACATATTTTTGGTCAACATTTGCGATATCATACAGAAGTCAAACAGCTTTTTTTTAATACTAGATAGGCAAGCATTTGACCGCTATCTCACCTGATGGAAAGTGACGATGCGGCCAAAGATGGAACATGCTTACCTAGAAGGTCATTCTAGACTTGAAGAAACCCAGATTATACTGTTCAGGGAACAAAGAGCAAGTAATGAGTTCCACTCCTTCGCTGTACGGATGATGAACGTAGAAGCAAAACGCTTCGAGCGAACTGGAGGTATGTCAGCCATAAATAGATGACGTTTGACATTTTGTCTTGTTGTTTGATGGTAAAAAGGGCATGGAGGAATTATATCATGTAATTCCTGAACACACTCTCCAAAATGTAAGCGATAGAATACCGATAGGCTTGCTACCTTACTTCGGTGACCAAGACTTTGCAGTTTTGACTCAACTAGCTTACTATCCCCAATGAGTCTTTTGGCTCGCCGGTCAATAGACTCAAGAGCTTCTAGCTGGTACTTAGCGGATCCATCCCAAAGGTGGCCGCAGTACTCATACACGATCGTATACAGCTATACATAACAGTTACGATAATATGTTTTTCTTTAATATTTCACATTGGTGATACAGTGCGTATAAAATTATAGGCATCAATCAATAGAAATCAATGTTGTCAAAACTTAAGTACTCTCTAACGTTTTATGCAATAAAAACACAAAGCTCATGTAAACCAGGCAGGACTCTATAAAATGTGCGGGCGAAGCATTATGGAAAGTGCTTTTTTCATAATAAAATATGACGAAGCTCGCACCTGGATAAAAGCTTTCTAGTTTATTGTCCCTTGTCGCACGTTTTATCTGTCAAATAACGTAATATTTCTTAATATTGACGTGTTTTCTGTTTGTTTTTTTCTGGCAAATTATTCCACGAACGATCAACAAGTATTGGTACAATAATTTGGATTTCATTTTCATATAAATAACCGGCACTGGCGTCACCCGGGATATACGAACAGCGCTTACTGACGTCAATTTACCTGGCAAATTTCTAGGATTTGGCGTATAGTCAATGAGTTCTGCTTTTGATTGAAAGTGATTTGGAGTTGCTAAAATATCTTTAATATGGTGTATAAGGGTCAATGACCATTAGTTGATCTTTACATTTAGTCTAGAGATTTTTTTTAAATATCGAGCTGTGCTTTGCTTTGCTAGCTTTTGAGAAGTTATGAATAAAATATTACAATACTTTGAACTATAGCTATTTACTATAATAGTTGAGATAGCGTTTGACTACTATCTTACTTGTTGGGAATAAATAGCATTTGCAAACAACAGTTACTGATACTTGAAATGGTTATAATTTCTTTTATCATTGATAAACAACGATTTATTACAACTATTCTTAAATACATTTTTACTCACCAGTAGATTCGTCTCGCAAATGCTGTAAATTAGCGAATTTGCCAATAAGAGTCCTAAAGGGTGCATTTTTCTTTTTTTTAGAATGATTTGAAAATGACAAAGCAACACATTATTTAAAATTGTAAATGAAAAAATACCTATAATTAACGTAGTACATGCTAAATAATTATACAAAAGAGCTCGAAAACGTACACATGTTCCCTAAAACAATACAATCTGGGTGTCTTCAAGTCTAGAGTGAATAGTAGACCTTCTAGGCAAGGATATTTCTTCTTTGGCCGCATCGTCATTTTCCATCAGGTAAGATAGTAGTCAAATGATTGCCTAAAGAGCATTTTTTTTTTAATTGGTCTCTACAGGACGCAATCCAACATCAATAATTGAGTGAGCTCAGTTCAGTCAGCCGAGCTTATGACTATGAAAATAAGAGTAGTAAAACCCATGTGTTATCAAGACCCAACCACATTTTCAACAAAAAATTGGGTATTTTTCATACGTCAGTCAAATGAGGAGTATATTGTACACCAATTATTTATCCGATATTTCTTCAATTGAAACGTTATATTTGCCAATTAAACATAAACATAAACGCTTTCGCACTCATAGCCCCACACTAAGTTTACCAAGACACAAAGTCATCGAATTTAGTGTGGGGTTGTGAAAGCGAAAAAATATAAAAAAACTTCTTGCAGAAATAGTTCCATGAAGCTACAAACTTGTCACAGGAAAATGTACGTGGCACACCTTTCAAATAACATCAACAGCTTTGCCGCTGGAAAATGAAAATCAATATAATTCAATCTCATAATGTAAAAAAACTATCACTCTACTCGTGCGTTCACGACTAGAGGGATAGTTTTTTTCTATGAAGCCCCGGGCACTCTTTGATGTCACTAATAATGTACATCAATCTGGTAAAAATGTCAAGAGAAAAATGCTTTCAGTAAATTCGGCAACATTTTTGTTACAAGCCTACTTGGGCATTTGGAAATATAGGATACGTAGACTGAATATAATAAATTACGAAAGGAAAAAGTATCGTTTCAAGCGGAAATTGAACTCGCGACCAAAGTTTAAAAAAACTATTTCTGTAGATAGCGTCACACGTCCCCATAAGACGTTAGTAATGAAGAAAGGTCAATTTCGTCGCTTCAGGCAGGGCTTGAGTAGCTCAGCGGTTTGAGCAATAGAGCATGACACCCAATGGCCGCGGGCTTAATCCACGTATCAAGCGATAATTTTTCCTTCCTAAATTTACTACTTTAATAATGCCTAGCATATAAACCTATAAAAATAATATTAGCCAACTATTTTCTTCAACCAAGCCAAAAACCAACTGACCGAATTTCAATGTAAGACGAGTAACATCTCTCAGCTTTTTATCATCGAAGCGATGATGGCGCAGAGGTAGTAAGGGTGTTCTGCAATCGTCTGGTCGCGGTTTCAGAACCTAGGCGCTTGACCTTCCGGTGAAGTTAAGTCAGAGGGCAGAGATTTGCCTAACGCGCTAACAAGGTCCTCATATCATATTAAGTGGTTATCGAAAGAAAAACAAGCTATTATCATCTAGTTTGATTGTTCCAGCCTATGTTAATATTTTTATGTCATTGAGAGACGAGACAAGCAAGTCGCTTGCCTGATGGTAAGCGTCACGCTTGCTCGTTACAGTTCAGTACCACCCAGCGTTTTGAACCTATATAATTCGAACGGTGGAATGTCTGGCAATAGTGTGGTACTGCACCAGGTGGACTGCAAAAGAATCATCCGACTACAAAATATTAAGGTATTTTATGTATATTACTTTATCTTTTATGTACAATTAAGAAATAATATCCGGATGACCGAGCTTTGCTCAGTTTTTTGTTTTTGGTAGGATGTGTTTTAATTTGTAGCCTCAGAAAGCTCCATCTAGTGTCGAGTAGAAACAGTTTTTTACATCGGCCATGTCGTAATAGATGGCGCTGATAGTATCTTAGTCTCGATTTTTCAAATGCAGTTTGGGAACCGAGCATATCTCGGACCTGGAACGTTGATAAATCGATTCCTTGAGCTGAAATACCCCTAATCTGTAACTTTTATGAAAATCGTTGGAGCCGTTTCAGAGATCCTGATTACGCATATATATATATTATATATTATATATATATATATATGTATATATATATATATATATATACAAGAATTGCTCGTTTAAAGATATTAGATTAGATGCATATCTATCTATCTAGCTAAACATCAAACATGATACTTGAACTAGTATCGATGAAATCAAACTTGATTCAGGCATCGCCGAGTAGTTCCGTCCTGACTAGTGATGTGAAACTTGCGGAACAAACTGAATCACCAGCGAGCTTGATTGCGTATACGTGACGTGTTGTGTTCTACTGGAAAACAGTGTGAAAGTTTCAGCTATTATTTATTCTCCGTGCTTAAATTGACAGTGAAATCACCGATGTATATGATAAGGATATACAACCTGTAAGAGAAACATGTATTAATACTTGGTGGAATGAATGTGTATCGTGTCAGGAATCGTCTGCCAGAGATCGGAAGTCGAAATTGAAGATATCTTTTTACATACAAAAGTAAAAATTTTATATTGACAACCCTAAGGTTACATCTGTGGCGCGTGACCTTGACCTTTGTTATGGCCACCACTGTTCAAACGTCTAGGTCCAAAGACTATGTGGTGTTGAACGGTAGCTGATGAAATAGACATAATTTTTAGAAACAATTGACATATTTTTTAGAAACTTTAAGTCATCATAACTCAATATTCATGGTGGTGCCGCGAATTCAGAAGTTCCTGTTAGACTCCATACATGTAGCTAGCTGCGTGGCTTGAGTATAACTACACCTTTCTTTGTATAAAGGTCTCCATATTAAAGCAGATCCAGTGCACCGTGATTTGATTTAAAAAAAAAAATACAAAAATACATAAGAACATTGTTACAATGCGTACCTATACGTCTGCGTGCTAAAACAAACCGAGCTACTTACCAAAAAGCCAATGATGTTATATTATTAAACGTTACGTTCGCTTCCTAAGCAGGCTAGATAACGGGTTCGATTCCCGACGGGAATACAAGGTTTCTGCCTAAATTATGTTTCTGGTTTTAGTTGTGATTATATGTGTGATGTGAATGTTTACGGCACCCACGACACAAGTTATCGAACTTATTGTGGGGGATGTGAGTATATAAGCGTTTGTGTTTATGTATTTTATAAAAAACGAATTTAAACAATTTTATAGTATTTTTATTTTCGTTTTTTTACATACACACACGTAATAAAAAATCTATTGCGTCTAGATTTACTTGTTCTCTCAGATCTCTGACTCAGAGCGGCGATTGTGACCTATACAGGGAATCGGACAATCTTGTTTGCTCTACATTATATAGTTTACTCTAGCAAACTTATAAATAGATATAGAGCAAACTTTTTTAAGTAAAATCAAAATTATAAAATAAAGCTAATTAAAATAGGTTACCGGGTTAAGAAACCTGAAAAAACCTTACGCAACTTCGGAAGCTTATATACTGTAACGTTATTACTACTAGAAGCTTCCATTGACATGAGACAGATGAACATAGAGAATATGAATAATTCAACACGTTCCTATGAAATTCTAAGCGTTGAAATATTGAATAGTGCCGTGATCAACGAAGTTGTTTACTTGTTTACAAGATTAGTTCTGATTTTGAAGAGAGTAAGGTTGTGTTCCTGTTATGTTATAAGCAAATTCAATAGCAAATCGAAACTCAAGGTTTTTTATAACTCAAGGTGATTTGGAAAATTTCGTGATTCGAAACCTTATACTTAATTATTTTATTCGATTTGTGAATGTCAATAAACCGCTAGAGATTCAGAATTATTATCACAAAATTTGCATTGTAATTTTTTCACTCTCGCAGCAAAACTTGTCATCGTTTATTTGACACTTGACAGTGATTAATGACTTTGGGTTTTGTTGAAATAAGATGTTTTATGTTTCAAGCGTGTGATTCTTTAAGTATTATTGTGTAATGCCGGTGCATTATTAATGGTTAGTAGTTGATAAATGTGCTAAGGCAAATCAAACAAAGTGGAATATTTAAAACTCAAATAGAATTTCTAGTAAAGTCTTTACCACTCTATACTATATTTATAAAATACTCTAAAAATATTAATCACTTGACTCATGGCTAAATGTGCAAAGGTAGCTAAGCCAAAATTAAAAAACTTAATCCAAGCTTGTTAGCTTGAGCGGCAAAATATGCATCCCATCGAATGCTCCCCAACCACGATTCTAATTTCAAGTTATGCGATATCATGAATCGGAACGTGTTGAAACACTAACAAGGGCTATTCTTATTTCAGAATTCTAGATTCGCTATTTACATTTTAGACATACGTAGAAATTTGTCCTTGCCACTACAAGTATCTATACCTTTATCTATCTAAATATTTCTATCTAATACCTTTAAACGAGCAATTCTTGTATATATCCTACTTAATATTTTAAATGTGAAAGTTTGTGTGTGTGTGTGAATGTTTGTTACCACGTAACTCAGTAACGAATAAACCGATTTCTATGAAACTTAGAATGTTGATAGTTTAGGTTCTTGAATAACACATAGGCTAGTTTTTACTCAATTAACGCGGGCGTAGCCGGCTAGTGTATATCTTCTTCTTCTTCTTCTTAGTTATGGCTTCGCAATCTTGTGCATTTAGCCAGTGTCAAGTGATAATATAATATTTCAAGTGTTTTTCATATTATAAGTCCTAGTCACAAGTCACAGTCAAAGTCAAGTAAAAGAGACAAGGTCCAGTCATAGTAAAGTCATGCCCTAGTAAAGTGGTGGAAACTTTACTAGAACTTCTATTGGAGTTTTGGAGTGAAGGCGAAAATCACGTTTTTCAACTTTGTATGATTTGCCTACACTTATGCACGTTTATTTAGTATCAACGGTTAATAATCCACCATTATTACACATTAAGACTCGAAGAATCACGGGTTTTGGAAAATTTTACAAAATAAACAACGCCATTTTTTCACTCACGTCAAAAAACCCTAGTGTATATCTAGCTAGGTTTAATTTTTAGAAAACGTCATTTACCAAAAAAGTACTTCCAGTAAAACTACGAATGAGGAATTACAATAAGGAGGTTATTTCAAATGACTATGTTTTGGTATTCACAAAAAAATTACACAGGAAGGTAGAAAGGTACTTAAGCTACTTGATAAATCTTTTAAAACAAGTTTTTAAGTCTACCATATTGGATTTAGGGTGACGTCATTTTTTTCGAGTTATTCTCAGCAAGCCCTTACATTTGATACCCATATTGTAGGAGTGAATTAGAAATAACATGTCCGCCATTTTGAGTGTTCCGCCATGTTGGATTTAGAATGACGTCACACAGCTAACCATGCGTTGTCATCAAAAGGAAACGTGAATACAACATTTCAGCTCAATCGGTTGAAGATATCTGCTTCAAAATTCATACTTCTTTCAGAAGCATTTAGCGTCTCAACTTAACAAGCGAATAACTTCGAATTCTCGGAGAATATGTAAAGCTGCAGCCCAAAGCCAAAAATGGTGTGTAAGGGGACCCAATGTTTGTTAGTCAAACAAATATATCTGGCTATTGAAGGAATGCTTTTTATTATTAAAGCTATCCGTCTAGTTTTCTGAGGATTGAAAAATCAACCCTAAATTAAATATAGTAGCCATGCCCCACGGCTCCGCCTCCGTTTATCAAGTTAAAAAGTAGCTTAAAAATCTTTCAAATACGTTCAGCCGTTACAACGTGAAGAGAATACAATAATACTTACTTAAATTTACACACAAACTTTCGAGTTTATAATATTAGTATGATATTATTTTATTCAAACCATCCATGTGTCGGTGTATTCGCTTTATATACCATGTACTTCGATACGTACAATATCTTACTTCTAAATGCGTCATGCAAACTTCAATATTGTAAAAGTAGTAGAACCCAAACGTGTTCACCGATGCAGTGAGCACGTCGTATAGAAATATGACGTCCACGTTACACGTCAAGCAACTGCTTCAAATTTCTATTTGTGATGTGGAAAATACTTTAAAACTCTCTCGGGACTGTTGTGAAGTTACAACAAGAACATTTTGATGGTCTCCCATTGTGTTTGAAATGTATTTTTATATTCTCGTAAAGTAGGTTGCGTTTGAATTTTTGCGACATGTATAATGATGTAACTGTTTCATATACTTTTGTATTAAAATGGCATTCGTCTTAATGGTTTGTTTTAAACTACACGCCCATTGTACAACAATTATTATTTTTAGATTTTATGTTATTAACATGTTACTTAACTTTCTTATAGGTGTTCAATAAAGAAGTATTGTATTGTACATTTATAATGGGGATAGTAGGTACTATGTAAATTTAGTTTTAAGAAATCAAATCAGGGTCGTATATTTTGTAATTGATAGAACGAAGTGAGATCTCTAAGTTAACTTGAGTGGTTCAGCAGTTTGTCCGTCCGTCTGTCTGTCTGACTCTCAGAGGCATTTACCACTTAAACCATACAAGCGAATAACTTCAAATTTAAGAAAATATGTAGAGCTATGGCTCTACGCCAAATTTGACAATTCATATTATATAAATTGTCACCTCAGGAGCTGTTGACTCGCGGAACGCTAGCTCTCTCGTTCAAGCGTTCGGCGAGTCAACAGCTCCTGAGGATGCCTCATGTAGAGGCGAAACACGTATCGAACAGGGTTCGGTGAGAACAGAGGCTTTGGCGGAGTTCCCACGATACGAATACCAACGTTGGCACCCCTATAACACTAAATTTCGTGGCGTGTATGCATCCTGCTTGAAGCCTTAGAACATTATCGGGATTAACTCTAAATATAATAAATAAATATATAATAACTTTGTCGTTATGGGTTTCCGAAAAGTAACGCCTAATTCAATTAAATTTTAGATATTTATATTCATGATTACTCATTTAAATACAGCAAGCTTTGAAACAAGTTTTAACGAATACGAAGTGGTATCAGATAAAATTTAAATTAGTTGAATTTATAAAATCAAGTAATATATATAAAACATTTTTTTAAAACAAACTTATATCGTTAAGTTGTTACTGAAAAAAAATTCCAGACATTTTGAGTTAATAAGCTTATTAAATTTGGATAAGAAGCCTTATAACATTGACTCTTTCACACAGTTCGATGACTTGTGTCGTGGATGCGGGAACATTAACATCATCACACAATCATAACCAGAAACACAAACTTTCCTTGGGAAAAAAAACTTGTCTTTCAGCCGGGAATCGAATACAATACCTGCTTAGAAGACGAACGCCACCCAATTAAGCCAACAAGCAGTTCATTGACGACCCAGTTGGCGCAGTGGACAAGTCTCCGCCCTCTGCGCCGTGCGTCCTGGGTTCGATTCCCGGCAGGAGTACAAATTCCTTCCCAAGGGATATTTGTTCTTCTGGTTCTGGGTGTAAGTGTGTGTGATGTATATGTTTCCGGCGCCCACGATACAAGTCTTTGAACTTAGTTTGGGGCTGTGAGTGTGAATGCGTGTAATTGTTTTGTTTGTATATATTAGAATATGCACAAACAGAAAAACAGAAATGTACCGTATTTTTATATTTAGTAAGCACCATAATCTCAGTACGAATACTACAAGAAAAAACGCCCTCATGTCCCCTTTTATAAAAACAGACAGGTGTCAAAAACACGCGGATGTTGTTTTTGCTCTGTTGGAGATGGAAGCTGTTACAAGCATTTCTACGAGCTGTATTACAAAACTATTTGTTCGTCTGGAATCTGGATCTGTAAACAGGTATTTCTAACCGGGTTAAGATACATTAAACTTACTTAACAGTCCTTTCTTTAGAAAGTTAAACACAAAACAGTTGACGACTCGGTTGGCGCGTTGGACAGGTCTCTGCCCTCTGCGCCCTAGGTCCGATTTTCGGCAGGAGCACAATTTTTGCCAAGGGACATTTGTGTTTCTGGCTCAAACTCTTTCAAACTCACAGACTCACACTAAATTTGAAGACTTGTAAAGCGAGTGCTGAAAACATTCGCATAACACACACAATCCCAGCACCATAATCGCAAACTTTGAAGAGAAAACTTGTGGCCCCACCTGAAATCGAACCCGATACCCACCGCTACTCATAGTAAAATAACAAGTTAAGGTAATTTTGTCTAGTATAAATATACTAACTTGAGCACCTAGGTAAAATTAGACCTAGAATATTTAGTCACAAATCATTAAGTATCTGTCTGCGCCGTTTAGTAATTTTAAAGTCATTCCCAAAATACCGATTATCTATTAATTTATAATCTATACACACACTCACTCATTCACCTCAAAAAAAGAAAAAAAAATTACCTCTCCTACCCTCTCTTCCCCGCGCTCACCCGTTATGGCGCAACCTAAGTGAGAAGATCCGCAAATTAAATAAAAATAATTAATTAACTGTGAATCTGCGGCCGCTAGTGTGCTCTAATATAATCAAGACTGTGAGAAATTACCGGTGACCTCATACAAAAGTGGAGTCCATTACATCGAAGGACTGATTTAACCACGCGGCCACCTGGCCTCCCTCCACGAGCCTTCCAAGTAAGTCCCTTCCTTTTTTCTCACAGTATCTAAGTCACTCCTTGTCCCAAAATACTTTATCTAGCTGCTTTATCGGCAAGCCTATTATTATTATTGAAATAAATTAATTTTCTTTCTTTCTTCTAGTTTTATTATTCAAGAGCTTATTTTATTGGTCCACCTGGGCAAAGCCGGAGCGGGACAGCTAATACATAACATTATATGTATGTTTGTCCCACAAATCGACATGTTAATGGCCCTTTACAAAAAGTATACATAGTTGAAAAGTATATTATTTGTCAACAGATATTGACAGAATGGGTAAAAATAGACTACTAAATGAGCTTTACAGATTTAATAATCTATTTTTTTAAATGTTGACTAAGTTGGGTCGCGTTCGCCTTCTAAGCAGGGATATCGGGTTCGATTTCCAGAGGGAACACAAGTTTTCTCCCCAAGTAAAATTTGTGTATAAGATTCTGGTTGTGAGTATGTGTGAGTCATGTGAATATTTCCGGTAAAAACGACACAAGTCATCGAACTAAGTGTGTGTGTTTATCTTTTATGATTTTATGTGTTTTTGTCCTGAAATTAATAGACTTGCCATAAGCATATGTTTATGTCATATATTATAAACAAATTATTCCATAAACTACTATAATATTTTCAATTCAACACTGCGTAAACATTGGAAATAGCTCCCGTTCCTTCAACTACTGAACAGACATGAAATACCTTTTATATTTCAATTTATCATAGTGAAATACGTTCGCCATTTTACAGAATAGATAGCAGAGTTGAGCAAAGCTCAAGAACAGAGTCCGATCTTTTCTTAAATTTAAGAATAACCTAGATGGCATCAGCCTTGATTGACTGAAAGGTAAATGAGTATCTTTAAGGTTTTTTGTAGGGTAATTTTTAGTGCCTAAAATGTTTTGAAAAAATTGAGCACAGAGATTGATCTATTAAGTTGGAAATATGTTGGATGGTATCAGCCGTAATTGAACACGTCTTATTTCTTTTTTTACAATTTAATTTTAAGTATATCTATCCTATTGATACATAGGTCCATATACGGACTAATTGAATTCCAATAAAGTCCATCAAATAACACTAGGTTCGAAATGTGAACTTGTATTTAAGTTTTTGAAACAACGGACCAATTTGGATGAAATTTGGCCTGCATATACTTTAACAGTAAAGGCAATTTATTACTTCTAGACACAACAGCTGTCATAGCAATAATACAAACCATTGTAATTTATTATTGTATTATAACATAGTTAAAGTTTCTTATACATTTATGTTGGGATTTCTATAAATTATGAATATTTATATAAATTTATTAACGTTTACATGTTTTTTAAATAATCTTCAAAAAACAAACCCTCGTCCTTTGTTCAGTTCATCTTAATCACGCAGATTTCTCACACATGCCAAAAAATCCTGTATAAATCATTTTACTTAGAGCCTTGTAAATAATTATTTTTGAGTGTCATACATTTTCAAGTCTTTCAATAAGACGAAAATGTCACAACACTATTAAAAAGTTTCAATATACTGGAGACTGCCATCTGTCGATGTCGTGAAATAATATAATAGGTACAAGTCTCCAATCGCTCGGTGTAGCTTTCCATTTATTGGAGTTGAAAGACCTTTGATGTATTCAGCATTAATTCATTATATAGTGACGTTATTAAAAATGAGAAGAATTTGACTAGCTTCTAGAACGTAGACCGCATAAATTAAGTACAACGCACACAATTTACCTCGGTAATAATTAGGCTAGCGCTCGTCTCGCAAGTAAAGTGTTTGTGATCTTTTTATCTTTGTAAATAAGTAGTAAGCGACGATCTCCGCAAGGTGGCTGGCAGGACCTGGATGAGAGAAGCAGAGGATCGTGCTCAGTGTCGTGAAGTCGGAGAGGCCTATGTCCAGCAGTGGACTTCCATAGGTTGATGATGATGATGATGATGAAATATGCAGTAATAATTCCGTCCCGTGCTTAAACAAGATCTACAAATATAGTTCAAGAACAAAACACAAACTGTATTGTATGCAATGTTTTCGCCTCGGAACAGTTTTTGTTTCCTTGATGTTAGAGCGTACCGTATCTTACTACTTTTAACAACATCATTGTTGTCATCATCTCTAACAATGAGGCCCGGACGGCATAAAACGAACTCTTCTCGTAGGAAAAATAAGAGATAGGAATTGATTCTTAACCCACTAGATGTTAATAAGACGTTATGAGTTTTTAAGACCGTTTGCATGACGTTAGCTCTCCTCAGGAATGAGACAACGGAGCCTTGTGTTGGTGTGTTTAAAACGCCGTTAGCGTACTGTGTAACCCTTTCATAAAATACTACCATATCATCGATACAATTGACTCTGATCTAAACACCTTGTTCTTTAACAGGGCTACCACGTATAGGTCAGGTCGGCTTAGATCTCATTTGTATCCCTTATCACACTCATATCAACTGCGTCCCTGTTTTATACCACTATATCACTGTAATATTATTTATTTAATACGTTATAATTCATTCATATTCCACTTGGATCCACAATAACTATTCAAAGGTGGATTTTATGGATTCCGAGACAGCACAACATTTTATGGATATAATATACTAATTATGGATATAAAGACACCTTTCTATTAGGTTGAGGAGACAAGAGGATTTATTCCCTTTGGTTCCACAATGGAAGTAAAATGAAAGTTATTAAAGCCATGAATAACATTGTATTAATATAACAATAGATGTCAATTGCCACATGAATGAAAGATCGCCACAAGAGAGCGGCTCGACCGATTTGGCTGTTTTTTTTATAATTGTCTGGGCCAGGTTTGTATAAAACAAATTTGCTACATTTAAACTTAAAAAAATGCTAGCGAGTCGCACAATAAAATGATAAAAATAATGTAAGTTCATTGTAGTTTCATTTATATGTAAGTTAATTAATCCTTGACTATATCATCACTTACCATCAAGTTGTCTTTGAAGTGTATTGAAGATTGTTTTTTTAACTATCATATAAAATTAAAGTACCTAACTTTATGCGCTAAATTGTGTATATAGGAACACTTAAGGTATGTAAAATCTGTTGGGTCATTAATTTTGTACGTAGATAAATATTCGCTAATTATGCCAATTGCCTATATTTCCTAAAACTAAACTAAAATTATATACATCTTTACAGCAAAGACCCAAGTTACTAACAAGGCATTGAGTTTATAAACTCACTTGAGGTACCTATAGGTGCTCAAGCCCACTCTTAGTAGCGTTCCTATCATACTGGCGGCATTACCTTTCTGAATTGCATAGTAATACGTTGAGCTAAATAAGTACCAGCCTTTTGATCAAAGTTGCCTCACCAGGCACTCTGATAGATTTTTGAAAATAATGTAGATAAAATAAAATATTCGCAAAGCTGCGAGGTATAGCTTGTTGTTCCCTAAATACATAAAACAACCAAAACTTACAAATGCCGCAAACACGTGTATTTCGTCTGGTGTAGCATTCGCTGCATTGTATATGAATAGGGCTGACACAATGGAGGGATGTAAAATCCATTAGCGACCTATACTGCTGTTATGATACAGTATTTGATCTTTTTACAAAAAATATGTCTTCATTGCTGACATTACTTAGCTAAAATAACTGTATCTATTTATTTATTTGTTACTAGCCGTGCCTCGCGGCTTCGCCCGCTATTATCAAGTTAAAAAGTAGCCTATGTGTTAATCCTAGGTATAATCTATGTACATTCCAAATTTCATCCAAATCCTTTTAGCCATTAAAGCGTGAAGAGGGAACAAACATACTTACACACTAACTTTCGGATTTATAATATTAGTAGGATACACAATCCACAGCCCTTATAAATAACAACATATTCTTAGTCAACTATTCTTACAGCCAATAAAGGATTTATATTTTTTACAATAGATTTTTGAATTTTTAAACAGACAGTAAAATTTTGAATTTCGAAAACAGGCCTAAATAAAAGTAATAATTACAAAGTGTTAAAAGTACGCTTAATTTAAAACTAGCAGAATACTATTAGAATTAAGTGTTTGTTAATATTAATATACATATAAAATAATGCGTTGATATAAATATAATTAAATATATAATTATAATAAAAACGAAACGTCAAGATAATTGATCAAAATAAATAAAGTTATAAAAATGTATAAGAATTTACAATTGAGGTTGGTGCATTTACTTCACATGATCCTCCTCCATTATTTTGTAAATTTAACCATTAAAAGATTCCTTGTGGCTATGAAATATATCACATGATGGTGAAGCGTCTTTGCCTTTTATAATATAAATAATAAATGTAAATTATACATCTGTGAATAAATGCTTCACTTTATATACCTAATATTCATATTGGCAAGAATCTTTGGATATCTGAATGCATTTGCAGTGGGCTCTCGGCTGACCACTGTTAGAGATCGTTCAAGGACGACCCTAGAGATGGCGCTGGTTGTATCGGGTGACGTTATTTGCACTCGCGACTAACTTCACAGACTTAAAAAGGAAGAACTTCAGTCGTGTATGTCACCGCCCGTCTGTGTGGTCGACAAATTCCTCCGCTATTGAATTTGTGACGTAGAAAACTAATTAAATAATTATCATCTAATTAACCAGGGCTTAAAATAAAAATTTCATCGTGTTTATTGTGATCGACCGTGTGAACTGTTAGGTGAATGAGTGTTCCGTGCCTCGCACCCTCTCGGATTACCAGGGATTCAAACTCGCCGGCCGGCGCGACGTGGAGTTGTGTGTGTGCGCTTAGGCATACATACAGTTTGCTGTAGTTCCTTTCTTGGGGAGCTCCGGAGGCGGTTTCGAAGCAGTCTAAGGTACGTGAGCTTAAATAAACACTGTAAATTGATTCGTGTATCCCTACTGATTTTTGCCAATGTTTTAATCCAAAATAATTTACCGCTATCATTAAAAATATTAATACGTAAATGGTGGGCTATTTACACGCCAGCGATTTTACTCGCGCCACCATAATTTTGGTCCTTTTCGAGCCGGATAGTCCAGTTTTAATTACCTTTTGCTTTGAGTTATTAACCATAAACATTTCATACATAAGTTCGCCCGCCCGTTGCTAAGTGCAATTCACTCCGCTTATAACTACCTATAGTATAAACCGCCCGCTAACTTACCTACTTGTTCCCGCCCGCATTTGTTGTTTGTAAACAAACATTTAGTAGTTTATTCGTGCATAAATTATTAGCATAACGATAACCGAACATGTCGAAACCAAGTTCAGATACTATGTTGATCATTTTAAGAGGAAAGAAAGAGTTTTTATTTAAACGTATGAATCATTTGTTTAATATGTCTAAAAACATCACTTCTTTCGAGAGTTCAAGGTCGAATGAAAACTTTATGTCTGAAACAGAAACTATGGATGACCTTCATAATAATTTTGAATCTATTGTAGATCAAATTAATGAGATTACCTTAATGTCAAACCCTTCCGCGAGTCCCGATTTTGGTTGTTTGGAGTCGTTTGACGAATTGTTTACAAGAGTGAAACGTGTTAGAAATAAGATGAATAACCACGCCAATGTACCACCGCTGCGTAGTGATAGTGCTTCTGTGTTTAAATTGGAGCCGCTTCATATTAAGGAATTCGATGGTAGAATACAGAATTGGCCAGCGTTTTATGAATCTTTTAAAGCAAATATTCACGATAATACGCGTCTAAGTAATTCGCAACGCATTCAATACTTAGTTAGTAAATTGAGTCATTCCGCAAATTCCGTCATTTCTGGAATAGTACCTACGGGTGAAACGTACAGCATAATTTGGGATAGCTTAGTCAAGAAATACCAGGATAAGCGACTTTTAGGAACACATTATCTCAACAATGTTTTAGATTTAAAAGGGTGTACTCACACTGCCGCTAGTCTCGATTCATTTATCGATCATTTTTCGGCATCGATTTCTGCTCTCAAACAGCTGCATGTTTCGGATTTGACGGATTTTATTCTCGTGCACTGCGCACTTAGAAAATTAGACACTCAAACCGCACAATGTTTTGAACTTTCTGTTAGAGATGTTGAAATACCTACAACAAAACAGCTGATCAGTTTCGTTCAAGATCAGGCTAAGATCTTAGGACGTTTGAACCCGATCATGTACATGAACTCAAACCCGCGTAATTCAAATAACACATATAAACCGCCCGCTTCTACGTCACGGAACACACGCTCAAACACATATAAATCCTTTGTTGCGAGCGAGGTACCAATGGTTACTACCGGAACCTCTGCTTCGCACTCATACCCGCCCGCCATATCTCATTGCGCATTTTGTAATGAAACCGCTCACACACATTTATATACTTGTGCTAAATTCAAAAATACACACGATCCTAAATCTCGTTATGATTTTATTAAATCCAAAAGTGGATGTGTAAACTGTCTCAGTATGACGCATAATTTATCGACCTGTAATTCGTCATCTGTCTGCGAGTTATGTAGAAAACGACACCATACGCTTTTACATTTTGTGAAACAAAATAATAATACGCATGTACAAACGCATTCACACTCACAACCCCACACTAAGTTCGAAGACTTGTATCGTGGGGGCCGGAAACATTCACATCACACACACAATGTACACACTGCTTATGCGAATTTTCCCGTGCTGTCGCCGACAACGCCGCCGCCGCCGGTGCCGCCGCCGGTGCCGCCGCCGCCGACTGATTGCGCGACCACACCCGCTTTAAATCTACCGCTTACGTCACATAATGCCGCTGTGCTTCTATCCGCCGAAACAAAACCGAAGTCGACTGTTTTATTATCAACCGCTCAGGTGTACGCGCGTTCTAAAGGTAGTACAGGTCCGAAAACTATCATCAGATGTTTAATTGATAATGGTAGCATGAACAATTTAGTAACGACTGAATGTTGCCGCGCTTTAAACTTGCCGATAATACCTTTGAGTAATTCTTTTGTCAAAGGTGTTGGCTCAACTTCGCGTCCAATTGTTGGATACGTGTATTTGGATATTGAATCCCGCATATACCCGCAACAGAAATACACCATACACGCTCTTGTCGTGGAGTGTATTACAGATCAATTGCCGTCGCAATTTATTGAATGGAATCGTAACATAGATTACCACGACCTCCCGCTCGCAGATTTGAATTGGAATATTCCAGGAGACATTCAGGCAATTATAGGTGCCCAACTCTTTCCGTACATTTATTTGGGGAAGCGGGTTGACTTTGGTCTGCGACTTCCACCTGCACTTCTAACCACTTTTGGTTACGTTCTGATGGGAGATTTTCCACGTAATGACACCATACCTATCGCTTCTTTCACCGCGCTCGCGCTGAACGATCTAGTACAGAAGTTTTGGGAACTCGAAGAAGTACCTACGATGCGTTTGTTGTCACCCGAAGAGACGGAGTGCGAAAATATTTTCACGTCATCAGTGACGCGTGATGATGTCGGTCGCTACACGGTATCGCTGCCATTCAGCAAGGATCCATCTGAACTCGGCAATTCACATGCTGTTGCTCTTCGCCGATTTATGGCACTAGAAAGAAAATTTCGCCAGTCACCCGATTTGAGGGAAAATTACAACCAGGTCATTCGAGAATATATCGATAATGGTTATCTTAGCTCTGTCGATGAAACCGAAATTTCTGGTGGAGGCTACTACATACCTCACCATGCGGTCGTGCGACCTGATAAGCCGATGCCGCGCATAGTGTTAGATGCAAGTTCGAAAACTCACACAGGTTTGTCTTTAAATGACGTGTTGCATATAGGACCTAATTTGCAAGCTGATCTGTTTTTATTGCTTTTGCAATTCCGCTTGTTTCCTGTCGCGATGAACGCTGACATAAAACAAATGTACTTACGCATAGGTGTACCCGTGGACCAGCGTAAATACTTACGCATCTTGTTTCGTTTCAACGAGAACGAACAAGTGCGTACTTTCGCCTTCAAACGCTTACCGTTTGGACTCAAGTCGAGCCCTTATATAGCTATGCGCACTGTGCGACAGCTGGCTTCCGACATGAGTCCACACTATCCTGACGCTGCAAAAATTGCAGAATCCAGTCTCTATATGGATGATCTGGTATATTCTGCACATAATGAACAAACCGCTATGCAGCTGTCACAAGACCTAATAAACATGTTCAGATCGGGTGATTTTGATCTGGTGAAATGGTCTAGCAACTCACCAGCTCTCTTAAGTAGTCTTCCTGATTCGCACCGCAAATCCCTCGATTTTGACGAAGGCAATATTTCCGCGAAGATCTTAGGTCTTTCCTGGGAATCTTCTGAAGATAATTTTTTCTTCACTTCCGCTGTAATAACCGACAAATGCACTAAGAGAAATATACTCTCCGTAGTTGCACGATTATTCGATGTTCTGGGTTTGGTCGCTCCAGTCATTCTCTATGCCAAATTGCTCATTAAAGAGTTGTGGTTGAGCAACAGTGGCTGGGACGATCCCGCTCCGGAAAATATTGTTGTCCGCTTTTCCGCCCTTGTGCAAGAATTTCCCTTGCTTGATACCTTACGGATTCCGCGCCATGTAGGTGTAAATATTGACTGTATTGTGAATCTCGTTAGCTTTTGTGATGCTAGTTTAAATGGCATGGGTTGTGTGATCTTTTTACACTGTACCTACCCAGCTGGCATCATAGTTCGCTTACTTTGCGCAAAGTCAAAGGTCTCACCGACTAAAGTCACGACTCTTGCACGTCTTGAGTTATGTGCTGCTGTGCTTATGTCTAAGTTAGTGAAGGTTGTCTATGACTCTTACGCTGTACGCGTTCCTATTGCAGGAGTGTATGCATTCTCCGATTCAACTATTGCATTATCGTGGATACATTCTTCCCCACATCGTTGGTCGATTTTCGTGAGTAACCGCGTCGCTCAGTGTCAAGAGAACTTAGCCGCGAAACACTTCTACCACGTAGCTGGTGTAGAAAATCCTAGTGATTGTCTGTCTCGAGGTATGCTGCCGAAACACTGTAAATTGATTCGTGTATCCCTACTGATTTTTGCCAATGTTTTAATCCAAAATAATTTACCGCTATCATTAAAAATATTAATACGTAAATGGTGGGCTATTTACACGCCAGCGATTTTACTCGCGCCACCACATGAGGTAAACTCTTTATTATAAACTCTCTGCAATCTATTTACTATAGGATACTGTGCATAGTTGGTACCGGCCAATTGCCTATATTTCTCAAAACGTAATACATATAATATCAAACAGCTGAGTTCCCTACAAGGCACCGAGCTTATAGGTAAATTAAGTGCTCAATCCCAGTGGGTTCCCATCATGCTGGCGGCATTGTCTATCTGAATTGCAATACGTTGAATCGAATTCAAGAAACTTAGGTTAAGGACAGGGCGTGATACCACGAAATAAACAACGGGTTTCACTCCGGGAGTGCCGGCAGAAGAAAAAACTTGAACATGAACGTTTTAAACAGCAGGAGCAGGCATACATTTTCGCCGCGTGGTAGAAAGGGAGAGGGATATTACTTCCTTTCCTCCCTCCATCTTACGAATTTTCGATCAGGTCACGTGTCCTGACGCGAGTTTAAAATTTTTTACCCATCTCAAAAAAAGTGCACAACGCCGCTAAAGAAGTTTTCACATCAAAATTTTGAAAAGCTATCAAAATTAAACTTCATCACATACAACGATAAGTTAAATTATTTAACCTGAGAATCTAATAACGGAGCGTCAACATATCTTGATGTTTTAGTAGGCTGAATATTGTTATATGTTGTTTATTGTTATATGGTTATATGAATGTTTCATGCTTTGGGCAAATGATACAAATAGTTGAGCTCTGCTCATAGACTTTGTTATTTGTAATTAAGTCACGCTCGTTTGGAATTTTGCAGAGTTTAGGTACTGGTATAATTATATGTAAACGTAGTCTGCTTTGTGGGTTCGGCTAGAGCTGCATTAGGGGTGAAGCGGTTTTTATCCGAAAACGCAATCGCTTTTATCGCTGACTTTACAAACGGAATGGCGTATGAAGGCTTTGGAATTCACTCAAACCATCTGCAAGTTGAATTTGCTTTGAAGGGGTAAATGTGTAAGAATAAATTATTATATGTGTGGATCATTTTATTAGATGCAACTACTTTAAAAAGATATAAAGAGGTGTTTGGGAACGAAATATAACACTTTTATGAATAAATATTAAATTTAAATAGATTACAGAATTAAAGAATTATAAATCAAGGTTCTTAAAGGACATTCTAAGAGCGCTTTTGTCGTTCAAAACGTCTCATCTACACATAACTCTTAATAGCGTTAACTAATATACTTGAGTGTGGATAATGCCTTGTAGGTAACTTAGATTTTTGCTGTAAAGAGTGTTAGTTTCATTTTAGGAAATATAAGCAATTGGCACGTAGATAGAGGATAATATAAAAATATACTATTAATTGCTAAACACTATATTGCAGCAGTCGTTTATATGACTTGGTTATAACCTAGAAGAAAAGGAAAAGTCAAATTAATTTGAGGTTTTTTACCGAGTCCATCTGTCTGTTATAGGCTTAAAGCTTCTTAAATAAACAAATTCCACATAGTTACCTCCAGTTTTACTTTTACTTTCATCATCCATTCCTTCTTGAATGATCAAGAAGGAATGGAACTATTTGTTCGCATACTTGTTCCCAAACGCTATAATCTGAGAATATTCAAGTCTAGTGTGAGTTGGTACAAATCTTCTGCTCCGTTACCATTTTCCATCAGGTAAAATAGTTATCATAATAACGTTGTCAATAACGCAGAAAAAGCTAGGTATTTAGGTCACGCCTCACCCCTTAAATCACGCAAGAATACATTCATAAATGCCTCAATCAAGATCCCCTAAAGCCAAAGTAAATTGAAAAAGAGTCTCAAAAATAATATAACAAATAGAGCCAGCGGAGATAAGAAAAACGTTCTTGAAACATGGGACGGGGACAGACTCGAAAAGAAATAAAATTGAGCGGTGAACCCCGAGGGCCTGTATTACAAAATACAGATAAAAATGAGACGATAACAAGAGAATTGGACCTTTTGGGATATTATTTCCGGTTAAGTGAAGATGGATACTACGCTACCTTCAATTATAGATATACTTATACAAATGTGTCGTTTGTGAGGGGAACTCCGATTTATACATTCTCGAGATGGCTGTAATTTTGCAAATCGGGCAGTTAGAACTTTCATGAGTGCCTTATTGGGGCCCATGTGAATAAACAAATTTGAATTGTAATTTGAATATAAATCTTTGAACGAATGCCTATTATTAATTGGCTCCGTAAAGGTGCTGTGAAATTTTGACAGCTTGATAGCTTTAGATTACAAAGCAAGATATGATTTTTATGTACTCATCAAAATAATTTAAACCGGCGTTTTGTATATTCTCTACTTTACTACTCCAAATGTTAACAGAATGAAAAGAATGTACTCCACCTGAATGTATGTATCAATTAATTTATATTGACCGACTTCAAGAAAGGGGGAGGTTGTGGTTCCTGTTGTATTTTTTTTTTATTAAGTGAGTTGTCTAAGGTTAGTATATTTCGAATAAAAAAATGTCCATGTAGTAATACTTGTTAGACCCAAAATTACATATTAATAATGTGAAATTTATAAGCTATAAGTTTTGACTTCGTGTATTTTTTTGCTGTGCAGACAAACATTTGCCCACCATCTTACCTGATAGAAAGAGATTAAATACTTTACACATGTGCCCCAAAAAGGCGTTTATCATGAATGGCAAAAAAGAAAATTTGCAAATATTCGCAAAATGACAGGCGTACAATGTATTGAAGCACCCGAGTTAGAGATTTCGCTTCGTTTGATCGATAAAGCCGACTGTAGGCATATATTTAATAACTTTTAGACAAAATACTCTTCTATGTTCTGTGCTCTATGTATACACTTTATTAATTACCGGTCCATGCTGACTCATCAACAAAAACCCTATAAATAAAGTGTCCTATTTATTCCAATACAATAAGGCATGACATAGCATATTAAAAATATGAACCTCATATCGCGAAAACTGCTTTGTCATTTTTACGTGGTAATGTAAAGGAAAATTTTAACAAATCAAATGACTATGACATTTGCTCTTTTAGTACAAAAACAGATTACAGGACTTAAACCGCTTTACTATAAAACTAATTATATATATATACAACCTCTAAATATAAGGTGTAGTAATACTTGATGGTGTGTATGTGTATCATGCCAGTAATGGTACACCGAAGAACAAAAGTCGAAATCGGATATAATTATTTCCATACCAAAATAAAACAAAACTAATTTTTTTGACAGCTCTACGGTTAAGTCAGTGGCGCGTGACCTTGACCTTTGTTAGGGCCACCACTGTCAGACGTCTATGGCCAATGATTATGTGGTGTAGAATGTTGGCTGATAAAATAGGGTTGCAAATGACAGAATTTTTTTGAAACTTTAATACATCATAACTCAATATTCATGCTGCTGCTGCGAATTTAGAAGCTTCTGTTAGATTCCATACATGTAGCTAGATGCGTGGATTAAGTATTACTACACCTTTCTGTTACGCTGTTTATGTGTGTGAGAGAAGTTTTGAGGTATAATTTGATTGTAGAAGCGTACTGTATGTATCTATTCTTATAAGAATCTGTCTTGCGACGCCAGAGTGTCCAGTATCATAAATCAACCCAGAATAATACTATTTTCCGAGGTATTTAATAACGCTACACTTTTCTTCATTAATCATTACTACTCTACTTGTCACCCCAGGTGGCAAGACTACGAACTTTATGCTCTAGAGCTTCTAGAAAGCTGGTAAAGATAGTTTTATTAATTGTTGTTTAGTCTATTAGAGAAGGGGCAAATCATTTATCGCAATTTTGGTCTAAGTGAGAGTGATAGTGATACATTTAAAATCTCCAACGTATTTAAGAGACTTCTTGGGCTCAATAAAGAGTTAAATAAATAATTAAATACACAACATCAACAATCACTTCGATATACTCTCTTCTTTAATTTTATTTAAGTGTATTATTATATCCAACCAATTACTGTGGGAAGCACACATTTTGTTAAATTATTATTAGGTATATTTCACTTAAAGTATGTAGACAAAAATAAGTTGTCTTTTGAAGCGATGATGGTGCAATGTTAACAGATCCAACCTGCCACAGAAGAGGGTTTGTTTACGTCCCTTTCAGTGCAACCCCTAATAAAGATATCGCAGTTGCGAGTTGAGTTTATGGTAAGGGTTACTTCATAACGAAATCCTTATTCCTCGTTTTTTTAACTCCGAAATAATATAGCTTACCGAAATATTATAGTCGTAGTACCACCCTCAAGATTAAATAAGTATCTCTTGCCAAGCTTAAAAGCCTGTTATTTTCTAGTTCTAGGATTAACTAATCATCACTTACCAACAGGTAAAATAATTGGTCACTGTTGTGTTTAATACAATACAATAACTCTTTATTGACACCAAAAGATAAATACAGCTTACAAATAAACTTATAAGCATAGATTCAGTGGTCCGTCTTATCGCTGAAACCGTAATCTCTTCCATATAACCTTTGGATGGAAATATAAATATAAAGTGAATGTAGGGATAGTGGCGCGATAAAATGAATGAAAAAGATATGAATAAAAATAAAATAATACTAATATTTTTAAACTATATAAACAAAACATAAAGACTTTAAAAACAAACTACTTTAACTTTAAAGTTTAAAACTTTAAAAGACCACAGGACTATAAGAGTATACGAAATCTTTAGTTAATACAGATTGTATATAAAAAGAACTTCCAGGCTCAGCCCGGAAGAGCTCTTTAATTTATCAGTATACCAAAGTCAGGTGGTTCTCAATTTGACAGAATATTAAATTTTCCTTCTTTTTTGATGAATACTGGCGCACGAGGCCTTTAATCAGAAATCCACGATTAAAAGCCTTGTGTGCCAGTCGTAAATTCTAATAGCCCCGGAAGAATGACAGCGGAAGTCCGCCATTACTGTTCTCGTCTAATTTCCGGTTGCTATTGATCAAAGGGTCTTCGCCCGTTATAACTTCTAATATTATGGCGTCATTAATTCTTAGACATTTTGGCTTAGCTTTGTCTTAAAAATGATATGTCATTGAACGTTCCTATTATTAGGAAAACTTTTATTTTTATTTATTTATTTAAGAGCTTAATCAAAATTTGATTATGTCGCTCTAATAAGGTACAACATTTAATAATAAAAGTTATACGGATACAATATATTACCTTATAAAAATTACTTACATAGGAAAACTTATATAGCCATAATTAGATATCTACCATTTGTAAATTTTTTTCGGATATATACCATTATTCTATCAACAGTTCAAATGGTACGAGAAGAAGACCAGTTTTTTCATTAACGGGAACGTTCAATGGTAAAATAAGTCCAACGCTGACATTTTGTTTTTAAAACGAAGCTACTTAGTTAACTTTATATGTGTGTGTGAATGTGTTTTTGTTATGTTATTATACGTCCCTTTTCCTTGCCGTCCTCGAGCATTTCGGTCCATATTGTTTTAGTAAAAATATCGCTTTATCTAATTTTCGGTCTTCCTTGTTTTCATTTTCCTTCTCGTGGAACCCACTCTGTCTTTCTAGTCCACAATTGGGATAAATAATTGAATAATAATAATGTTAGGTATATGTATACCTTTTTAACCCCAGACCCAAATAGACATTTTAGTTTGACAAGTGTACATACGTGTTTATGTTTATTGCTGTGACAATATAGCTCTCAAACACATACTGATTTTGATTCATTTTCAACCGACTTCAAAAAAGGAGGTTCTCAATTCGCCTGTATGTTTTTTTTGTATTTATGTTGCGCGATATCTCCGCCAATTATAATCGATTTTGATATTTTTTTGTCTGGTATAGATTATACTTTAGAGGTGGTCCCATATAAATTTTATCAAAATCTATCCAGCCAAAACCAAAATATAAGCATTGAAGTCGGTTTATTAAGCCTTGCTGGCCGTTTAGTTATTATTCTTTTAGTTGATTTAATTGAAAATGTTTGAGCCTAATTGGTGAAAATCGGTTATGCCATTTTCCAGATAAATCGTCAAAGTTTTTATATTTTGGCTCTAGGTTACTTACATCACACCATACTTATACCTACATATAAACTACTATAGCTATACCTACATCTAAAACTTAACTGAAACTTAGCTTCATTCAGTCAATTCAGTCTCACGAGTGTCGGCAAATAAACTAACTATTCCTGTAAGAGCAACCTGAAACTGAGTTGCCAAGTTGAGGCTATATATAGATCTAACTTTCCTGGAATTCTTATCAGCAGATACCTAGTATCTATAGTATCTATAGAAATACCTGAAACACAGCTCTACGTGAGCGGTCATGCGAACTTAACGATTAACATAATAAGTGCTTGTTCGGCTCTTCCTATCGCTTTCAAAGTTTTCAAAGTAGTTACTTGTAAAGACTTGAAAAATAAATGATGTACAGTTTGCAATTGAATAATGTTGGTAAGCGATTTGTGACAATAGGCAGGTCTTTGTTCGGCGTACAATATTTACATTTTGTACAATATTTACGAGAAACTTACGTCTTCCGAGACAGATACAAAAATAGGTAAGTTAGTAATTAATAATAGCAATTATACATTGGGTAACATGTTGAAACTGTTGAAAGTAACATCAAGGTGAAATATAAATATTAGATACTAGTCGTGCCCCGTGACTTCGTCCGCGTTAATTAAGTTAATAAATAGCCTAATACTATGTGTCTCTTCATTCTAAATTTCATCAAAATCGGTTTATTCGTTACGGAAATACGTGGTAACAAACATTTACACACACAAACTTTCGCATTTATAATATTAGTAAGTTAGGAAATAGGATATCAATATCGAAAAATCTTGTCAAATTGAATATATTTTAGTAGGAAAATAATAAATGGACTCGTACTGTCTGGATTCTATAAAACAGTAATTTAAAGTATTTTTTAAACTTAAACATACACGCTTTCACACGCACAGCCTCACACAAGTTCGAAAACTTTTGTCGTGGGTGCCTAAAACATTGACATCACACATTAGGTACACAATTCACACCCAGAACCAAAACAACAAAATTGTTCTTGGGGAAAACATTGTATTTCCACCGGGAATCCAACCCGCTATCTGTTCAAGTGGGAGATGCGCACTTGCGCAACTAAGTACCAGATCTATTCCCGATTTTTTTTAAACCATACAGCTTCAGTAAATAACCGCTATAAATACTTCAAGCAAATATGAATACCTTAATTCATATATCTGCGCCTGTAAAACCATCTGTAACGTTCATACCGCCGGAAATGAAATCAGCACCGCGACCGGTTTCCTGAAAATTCACTGAGATTCAAAAGGAAATACTGAAACCAACCCAACAACGAGGCTAGTTGGTACTCGGGATGCTATTGTTGTTTGGTATCCTGTTTGACATTGAATTTGTGGCTTGGAAGCAATGGCCATGAACAAGATGAGGATTTGCAACATGTTATAACATGTTTAAGTACAAATGATTCATTGAAATTTCTTAAATAAAAATTGTTCCATCATGTTTTTTATTACAATCTACCTATTGACGACCCAGTTGGCGCAGTGGGCAGCACTCAATACTCGGCTCCGTGGGTTCTGGGTTTGATTCCCGGCAGGAGCACAATTTTCGTTCTCAAGGGACATTATTTATGGTTTAGGAAACATTTACGTGATAAATAATCACACCCAGAGTCAGGTGTGATTATTTGTCACGTGAATGTTTCCTTCGCAATAGTATATGCTGTCTTTGAACTTTGTAAGAGGTTGTGAGTGTGAATATGTATATTTATATTTTGAGACGTCCTATGAAAACTCTTGTTATTTACACCCTAGAAGCAAAAAGGGGGGTTATAATTTAAGCACCGTATGTATTTGTGTCTATGTTTGTTCTCTCACAGCGTCCAAAATTACAAAACATTTGTGATACAGGTTGCAAGTGTCATTAGAGTAGCAAGCATACCAAATAAAAAGTCAAAAATCATCAAAGTCGGGTATCAAATAAAAATAGTTCAAAATATCGCACAAGTAGTGGAACATTGTCATTTATTTATGTAGGAACTTTGTGCGCGAACTGGTTTCCGCTATGCCGGATGTCGGCCCTTTTTGCGTTATTTTTTAATAGAAGTTTTGGTGTTTCAACTTTGTTCTTGTTTCATTGATAGTGAGCAACCACAATTTCATGCATTCAAAAGAACAGGATTGTATGAAAGTTGTGCGTTCGACCCTTCATTCCATAGAGATATGTTATTTATTCGTCACAAGACAAGTTTTAAAATGGTTGCAATATAGGGACTTGATCTAGGATTTGTAGTACAGTAACAAGTATTTTAAATAGTCCATAGTTGACTAAAACTTTTTGTATTCCAATTTGATAGGCAAGTGTTTGACCACTATCTCACGTGTTAGTATGTGATGATGTGTTTATGGGTGGTTAACACGCTAAGCTTAGAATGAGGCTTTCGGAGCTTGGTGACAGATTTTTCTACCTGATGGTGATAAATTACTACTATATTTCGATAAAGGCTAAAATATCATGAATTACATCTCGATGCTATCTTCACCGGAAGCTATAGCTCGTCGCATGATTCGAAACCACGAACAACGATAGAAAAGCGCATTTACTACGACGAGGCTATCACTATTTGAAAAAAACAGTTCTCTACTTCCTGGATAAAGTCTTGGAAAAAACAAGTTGTTCTAAAAACAATTTCTTCTATCTTAGTAAATTGTCTTCAAATTTATCTTAATATTAAGGGACTTGATATACAAAGCGGCCAGGGCACGCGCCTCGGCCGCCGCTGCTCTAGTTTGCCGTATCGAACATTGTCACTGAACAAAATTGCGCGCCCTGTCATTATATTTTGCTAAACTAGGCCCGCCGCTCGCCCGCCCTCTCGGCCGCGCGCCCGCGACGCCATATATATTTTATAATGCTAACCTGTAATACATGTTCCTAACGAAACCTACATCAGGCACCAGCTCTAACAAAGTAGTACCAATTTCTTGCACAACTTAAACATGCCTAGTTTTACTATTTGTACCTTAGTGAAGAGAAATAAACTCATTTTTTATTTTGATATTTGATCTAAAAAAAAAAAAAAATATGTTAGGCGCCATACATTTTATCTTCGCGCCTTATATCCGCGCGCCTGTATTGCTTTGTTTAAGAATATACCAAGAATCAAATGAAATATTCATATACTTATACCATACATATAGATACCACATAAAACCCTCGCTTTTAGCCCAAGCGTGCGTCTCCAGTGTTTATTAAAGCTTACAGTTCACACGTGCATGGATTCCAATCTACCTTCTGTTTTGTTAAGGCATAAATCGTTATTCTACCCTCGCGCTCATATAATTCGATGAGCAACGAATTTTACCCTGAATAAAGATTGGGAATAAAATAAGCGGGATGAAATGTTACTGGGAATATTGTTGGATGGGGAGAAAATGTATTTTCGTACAATATTTGTTCGCAAAATTTTTTTTTTTAGCTTCGTGCTAACATTTACAGTATATACTAACATTTTACATAATAATTATTAGGTAGTTTATTACTGAATACATAACAGTAGTTAATGGATTACCTACAATTTTTTAAGGATAGCCCACTAAATTGCGTAACAAGGAACAAAATCAAAATTTTGAAAACGGCACTCTGCAAAACTGCTGCACCGATTTTTACCAAACATAGATAAGAACAAACTCAAATCTCACCCTTTTAATAGCTACGATGCCACTGAGAATCACACACAGAGAGAGAGAAAGAGAGACACACACACTAACACATACCGGTCAAACTTATAACATCCGTCTATTTGCGTCGGTGGTTAAAATGATGCCTCCTATTTGAATAGCAAACGAAACCAATGAAATAGACAAAAGGTATATGATTTTTATAGAAAACCATTTTCAATAAGAAAACGTTGATAGACGTGTCCTAATTATTAGTAATATTGAGTTTTTACCAAGTACGAGTATTAGAAAATGAATTAGTATTACAAATGAATAAGATACATAATGACAGTACTTAGTTCTGTTCACAGCATGATTCAAATTCTTTTTAAATTTCCGAAATGTTTATGGCACCCAAGAAAAGATCCATGACTTTTTTCGTGGGGGCTGAAATATTCACATCACACACACAATCACAACCAGAACCAGAAACACAAATCCTTGAGGAGAAAACTTGTGTTTCCGCCAGGAACCGAACCCGATACCCCTGCTTAGAAGGCGAACGCTCACCCAATTAAGCCAATAGGCAGTTTAAATGCGGACAAAGTACTTTGTTTCCACATTTATTATGACAACCGCAAAAAAATGGAGCCCTTTGCCTAAATCAAACAAACAAAACGCTTTCACACTCACAGCCCCACACTAAGTTCAAAGACTTGTATCGTGGGTGCCGAAAACATTCACATCACACACACATTACATCCAGAACCAGAAGCACAAATATCCCTTGGGAAGGAATTTGTGCTCCTGCCGGGAATCGAACCCAGGACCCACGGCGCAGAAGGCGGACACCTGTCCACTGCGCCAACTGGGTCGTCTTAATATATAATATATAGTCTTAATATATAATCTTGCAAGCATGTTACGTCTTCGGCCGCATCATCACTTTCCATCAGGTGAGAAAGTGGTCAAATGCTTGCCTATTTAGCATAAGGAAATCTGTTGCCTGATACTGTTTCGAATAGGGATCATCTAGGCCTTCGTCGACCGCATCATCGGGCAATTATTTGATTACTGACTCACCTGATAATTAGAATAATATTACTATTTCATTTAAAAAATCTTAAGCGCCGATGAAGTGGTTAGTGTTGCTCCTTTTCTAAATAATGTGTTTATATTATGTCTCGTTCAAGATAATGCATATATATTTATGGGAGCCAGTCAACCGTAGACAAGGAATGTAAGATCTGTGACAAATTATACAACTTTCCACGAAATATCTCCAACTTCTTTGGTGTTAACTTAAAATATAGTTAACTAGCAGACCCGGCGAACTTCGTACCGCCAATAAAAGTTATCTTGACAACAAACATATGTGTCGCATTTGTGTGTGGTCAAATATTAATAGTGCGTTCAGAAATTAATGTTTTGACGACCCAGTTGGCGCAGTGGACAGGTCTCCGCCCTCTGCGCCGTGGGTCCTGGGTTCGATTCCCGGCAGGAGCACAAATTCCTTCCCAAGGGATATTTGTGCTTCTGGTTCTGGGTGTAATGTGTGTGTGATGTGAATGTTTCCGGCACCCACGATACAAGTCTTTGAACTTAGTGTGGGGCTGTGAGTGTGAATGCGTTTGTTTGTTTGTTTGTCTAATCTTTTACAGTTACGAATAGTTTGAATGGGAAAATAAAATAGTTATTTATACTACTTTCTTTACATTATTTCACCTTTAAAATCTTTCCTTGGCCTTATACAAATATTATAAAACCAAAATAAGGCAAATCGGTTTATTCTCGAGTTTTTGTGAGACTAACAAACGTTAATTGATATATATTATTAAAGCATAATTAATGCAACTAAAATAACACAATAATATTTTGAATCAAAGTTAGAGAATTAATAATTGAAGCTGCTATATATCTACAGGGCATATTTAAAAAAATAAACATCTAAGGAGCACCTATAAACTCAATAATAATAAAATTAAAGTGCGGATAGAACACAACACCAGTAGGTCTATTTTGGTCGTCAAACTACGATTGTTCGAATTGATGCGATGTCGATACGACAGTCGGTTGGTTGATATTTCAGTTGATTCGATGGTTTATAAGAAAAGAAAATCGTTCGTTTTCGATGTCGATGTAAAGATAATAATCTATGCCCGGACCCCCAGTATACGAGCGTAGCTCGTAGCTGCTCTACGGTTGTTCTACAGCTAGGCGTAGCTGTCGTAGCAACGCGCTCAAGTAAAAGGTAGTTTATTCTGTGACTTACGAGATCTATCTTTATCTACTTGTTTCAGTTGTTATATTATAAATTATTATAGTTATTATAGTTATTATAGTAATTAGTTTTTTTCCCACTGCTCAACGACAACGCAAGCTGTCCGTCTGGATACTCAGTTAGGAATAAACGTTCCAAACCTAGTTTTAAGCAACTTTGTCTTTAATTGACGAATTGAATCTGATTCCAAAGGGTGCGCCACACATGTCACATTCCAGTTTCATCATCACTTTCAATCAGGTGTGATAGTTGTTAAAGTTCGCCTATTCATCCTAAAAAATATAACTCCATTTTTTAATTTTGTCGTAGTGTAGTAGTACACAACATTGCGGAGGAAATAGAAGTACAAACATGGGGTTAAAAAAAGACAAAATATTAACGTCGTATTATTTATTTTCGTCTGTGTTCCAGCCGCCCGGTACAGATACGAGCGGCGTATATTCGTTACTTTAAGTACACGTATGTAACGCTACCTTTACCAAATTGTCGAAATACTGATATTATCTGAAGGGCCGAGGACCCCGCAACACAAACTTACGGCGGCACTGGTTTTGTGAGAACACTTTTTAAGCTAAATTACAAGCAATAAATTAGTCTAGCTAGGTATATAATTATATACTCTTAGGACTTCAATCTCGCATCCACATTCATCTATAAATCCGATTGTTTTTTTATATAATTTCAGCAAAATTCCTTAGGCCTCATCTCCTAATAAACAAATCGGTATATGTAAACATCAATAGTTTCTAACAAGTGCGTTTTTATAATGAAGAATACAGTTAACGAGTATGCGATCAACAGTAGATATATATGAGTATATTTGTATATAGAATGAGGGTATCTCGCAGAACCATTGCCGCGTCGAAGCCACTGAAGCGTGCCGTAGTCTCTACATACTACTGACCGCTACACGCGGGCTAACGGACTGTCGAGCGACACTTCAAGCCGATCACAACATTTCAAGTGTTTGTAACAACCTTTGCTACTTTTGATTGGGACGAGAAGCTAGAAAACTCGAAGAAGTATATCAATCTGAAGGATAAAAAAATCTGGACACTGCTTTAGTAAACTCTGCTTATTTTATGTAAAAACCTTGTAATTTGTTGCAATCGTCAAGATTTCAATACAATTGTGTATCGAATCTTTGAATAATAATTATACAGAAAAGTCGGATTTAAAGTTAACATGTTATAATAGCTTCGAGAGCCATGTATTTTCTAAGTAATTCACTTGTTATTTTTAGATAAGAAATAGCAGTTCTTAATACTTTATCAAAATAATCAAGTTTTCAAGAATACGTCTTCAATCAAGAAGTGGTTGCTACTACACAATAGCTTATACATTCTACGCTACATTGATAGTAAGTGCATAAAGATATCCTATCCAATAATTGCTCTACATTAATAATTACAATTAATAACACTGTATCAGATTAATATAATATAACCATATATGTAGCGTAGTAGTGACAAGCTAAATATATTATTTGAATCAGTTAATATCGACGGGTAATATATTACAACCACACCACACATTGTTATAACGATTAGATAATCAACAACAAAACTTTAAATATTTATTTGAAAAACAACTTCAACAAATTTTCAAATACATATATTTGATCACCCCTTCCATCGATAAAAACTGCTTCTCGAAATCTTCACGAAGGCTCGATATTAACAATTAAAACGATAGATTATAAAAAAATATCGCTAGATTATTATCGATTTTCAGCCTTCACGACAGATTTTGTTCGTCTTATTCGTACACGAACTCCTGAATATCGATAACTATCGATAATGGTGACATTTACTGGACAACATGTTAAAGATGATTTACTATGAAATATTTATATCATGATAAACAATGACAGGGATTCGCGTACGAATGCAGATTTGACCAATTAAACGTACAGAGATAAAGGCGAGAATTCTCAACAAAACTTCCTAAATTTTTATATAAAAAGATAGGAATTGGTACAAAAAGTAAAACGTATCAAAAACATTTTGTGTCCCATATCAGTCGTGTCATTTGTGCAATGCTATTATATAAAGAGTAACATTATAACAAAATTAAGTCTTGAAGTGTCGCTCAAAAGTGATAAGTTACCGTGTAGCTTCCGACAGACATATAAACCAGTGTATATTTAATAAATTTCTATAATAAAAATGGACCAATCATGGCAGTGAATGTAGGATCAGTGACGTCATTGGTCGATTCTCACCACTCTTATATGTCTAGCAGATGCTAGATAAAAGAACTGAGATACTGTGTCCAAATTTTCAAAAGTGCAAATCGATTAATAATTAATAATGACCAAATTGATCCAAATTTGGACACAGCACCTCTGATCTTGAGAATGATCCATACGGATACCAATCCTTCATAGAATTAGCGACTCGTAAAAATGCTCTAAACACTATTTTAATTATATAATATCGTTACAATATTTTATTACGTTATTTAATGAATGAAGATTATTTTAAATAGTTTAATTTAATCGTAACATTGAAGTAATGCGTTTGCTAGATTTGGTATAAATACGCTCTTGCACGCCCAAAGTGACATTAAAGTAACGTCTACAAAATCAATCACTTGATGTATACTATCCGACAAACTAAATTGTTCGCTGTAAGGAATTATTTCCGTCTTGAACCCGATTTTCATCGCTGTAAGAATCTATTTTGTCGATTTACATTAATCTGCACATAAATAAAATACAACCAAAAATTAAGCTGTTATGCAAGGCATATCACTGCCACCATCAGTTAAGGTTTTTTTTATCTCTGAAAGGCTAAATGTTTACTATCATCTCACCTCTCCGTGATTATATGGTAGAGGATGGTAAAATGGGTAAAAAGGCTAGACCTAGAATAACTGACTCAAAGATGACTGCCGGAACATATTTTTGTGATTTGGCGACATATTTCTACTTGAGTTTGATAAAAAACCATTATAATATTGTGACAGTAAGAATGAAAATCTTTATTTCTTTTGAACATAGCAAAGGTCTCTAGGCTATACTGAATCGTCTGGCATCACAACTTGAGCTGTATTTCGTTATTGAAGTTAAATCGTTCAATCCAAGACATTAAAACTATTTTAAGTGCAAGTTAAAATCAAACTTTGCACTTCATCATAAATTAGAATTTGGTCTCAACAGTTGAAATGTTGTCCCAAGAATTTCCTGGTATTTTACAAGCTAATCTATATAAGTTCAAGAAAAAAATGAACGATCACCAACACGCAACTAGAGCATGACTTGACTATGACTCTTGAGTAGGACTAGTTTTTATAAACTTTATTAATATAAAACCAAATATGTTTTACTCAACGCAAATCATAGTTTGTGGACCCAAATTAAATTAATAAAATTAGTGTGAGATTTAACAATCCAAATGAGCCTTAAAGCGATTGAAATTAGATCCAATAAGACAGGTCTGATAGATATGAATAGATATGACGATAATATCACTTTGCTCGTAGATCGGAGCTGTCGATGACGTAATCGCTGGTTCTACGACGGATGTCCTTCGAGCAAGGGCTACGAGCTACTCTGATATGGTCTCAGTCTCAAGACAGTCCGTTACGTCTGTTCTATGATACACTCTCCCTATTCGAGCTACTTGACTTGTGTACACTGCCTACACTGCATAGACAAAGTTTGCCTTGTCCATGCCTTTTATCTCTCCTTTCCTCTTATTAGACCTTGTGTCTTATTTTTCCGTACAATAAGCCTGATCTCTTTTGTAATTGGTGATTTTATATCCGTTCTCAGTATGCTTTATACCCCTCTTCCTTATTATATCTTTCGCCATCTTATTGGACTTGTGTCTTACTGTTGCCGTACAATATACCTTATCTTTGTTTGACTTGTTGTTATTTTATCTCTCCTTTCATCTTACCCTCACTTCTACTCTGATTAGAACTTGTCTTTTTTTATATCCGTTCTCAGTTTACCTTTTAGTCTCTTTCTTATTATACCTTACGCCCTCTTATTGGACTCGTGTCATAATGTTGCCGTACAGTATACCGTATCACTTTTGTAACTGGTACTTATTAATATTTTCATTGATTTTGTTGAATCTTTCTTCTTTTGATTAAACTCGTGCTATTTTTTAGCGTACAATAAACCATATCTTTTTGGGTCTGGTATATTATATCTTTTTATTTTTATGCTAATTGATTTTTGTTTCAAAGTTGATATATATTTCTTATGCTTTTTTGAAAACATTACTCGTGTTTTTATTTATCTGTCATTGATTCATTTTTCCTTTTCTGTCACATCTCATTTCTCTGCTCTCAATTGTACCTCCTGCAATACATTCACGACAGCTGGAATGATTCGGACTATAATACTTTTTAATGATAATCACAGAAATGCTTATTTTATCATGTCCATTTCTATGTTAATGTAACACTGCTTGATTCATTCTCACCACTTATCAGAATAAGCGGATAAACTAAACATGCGCAGTCAAAAAAATAATAACTAACTATTCGTTATAAACTTGTGATTGATTATTTAAACACGTTTTATCCGTGGGTATATTTCTCTAAAACTTGGTTACAAATGTATGTGAGAGGAAAGATGGAGTCAAATGGAAGAATTTATTATAGAAGACTGACAGGAAGATAAAGGATTCGCAAATGTAACTTCGCATATCCGATAATGAATGAAAGTGACTTAATGTTTTGGCACCCGTATCAATTCTGATCATTGGGCTTAAAGTCTTTGATGCGGGTATGAAGATGAATCCAAAAGTCACTGATATATTAATTGTTGTACGTAAAGTTGTTTGTAGACAGTTAACACAAGCCCCTGATATGTGGGATACGTGTGTTCGCGGCCCTAAGCCGGCTATCGGATATATACAATGTACAATACATTCACGTGTCGCCGGCGCGGTCTCAGCAAACATTCTCACAGTAATATACATCATAACTCGCTCTATATATAACAAGGGGCTCAGGAAACGATCGAATTTAACAAATATAAGAATAGATTCGCAGAAAGGATAGCTTAGACTTAACGTCACGAAACTCATATACAGATCCACACTTATAAATTGACCTGTGGCAGTTAGAACTAATGCCGCCACTAACGCCATTACGTGTGAAAATAGTGAAATAAACTACGGGACAAGTTAAGGTTTCTCGATCTGTATTTATGATCCATACCGTCCGACCGCCTCCCGAGCAAACGAACGCGCACCACGCTCGAAACAATAATATACAGAATCGACCGTCGATTCAATTAAAAAAATTGACTAGAATCAATTCGCTAACGCCCTAGGAGTACCTAGGAGTGCGTGGAGAATATGTCAGCCGCACGCCACGCCTCCGCCTCGGCTTCCGCGTCATACTGCTGTAGGAACGGATTGGTTGCTGAATTGTACCGAGGGGATAACGCTCCCGAGTTCAAAGTGACAGCTAGACCGGCTGAAGTCCCGGGTATAGCGGCTCCACGTGGGGACTCCCGCGCCTGCGGTGTCGCGTTGCGTGGGGAATCTCTCGGAGACGCACGGGGGGAGTTTCTCGGTGACGCTCGGGGAGAGTTCCTTGGCGAGCGTATATCTCTGTCCCTTTCCGGCTGGCGGAGGATAGAGGAGACGGAGCCAGTGTGCTTGATGGTGTCGGCGGGGCTATGGCTGCCCGAGCTGCTGCTGGGCGAGGCGGGGGAGGGGAGGGTCGGAGGCCGCGCCCGCACCGCGCACGCCGCGCCCCGCGGCGACTGCGGACGATATTGGCCGGCCCTGACTGATGAGAGAACCTGCGCGACAATTTGTTAATGGTGACATGAATATTAATACTCCATTTTAAACATACAATGTAATTACAACTAGCTGCATCCCGCGGTGTTACCCAATGTGTCAGGATAATGGCCTATGTGTTAATCCAGGATGTCAGCGACCTCCTAACCAAATTTCGTCAAAATTGGTCCTGCCGTTTGAACGTGAAGAATTAATAAACATACAAACACACTCACAAACTTTCGCCTTAATAATATTCGGAGGATTAGTAGGATAAGTTCATTCTCAAAAAAAAATTGTAGTGTTGATGTTTTGTTTTCAGTTGGATACAGAGATGACAATTGTGCGTGTGTATGAAGTAACTATGCCAATATTTGGTAACAGTAATCTATAATCATGTCGTCTGCTTCATATCAAGCACAGAAAGAAAAAGTCGATAGATATTGCCACTTATAGTGAATTTTCGTCACTTCAGTTTTTATTTTTATGGCGTGTCTGCAACTGGCATCTCGTAATTGGAAAATTCTATTAAATAAACAAGTAAATTGCATATTAACGTTAGTTGTCACGTAAGTAATCAATTAAAATAAATCAGCCGAATTGAATCTCTAGGCCGATTATATAATAGTTACTTCCCCATCCAGGCTCGAGACACGAAATCATTTTGCCTGAAGTTCTGAAGCCATAAACAAACTAACGAAATTTAAACTAAATTGAATTAAGAAACAAAACAATGTGACATGGGTTCGAAAGCGGCAGTTAAAATACTTACTTAGGTTCTAACGTAACTAATTATAAATAAGTATTACGATGCCCTGATAGAAGCTTATCAGATAAACTAAAAAATTAAACATATTTTGTAACAAAAAAGGCCAGAAAATAACAGGAACTACTTATTTTTTTATTATTGATAAGCAATCATTTGATCACTATCTCACCTGATGTGAAGCGATGATGCGGCTGAAGATGTAGCATGCCTGCCTAGAAGATACCTTTTCACTCTTGACTTGAAGACTCCCAGATTATACCGTTTAGGAAACAAACCGCGGGCAATGAGTTCCACTCCCTCGCAGTACGGATGATAAACGTAGAAGCGAAACGCTTTGAGCGAGCTGGAGGTATGTCAACCATAAATGGATGACGTTTGACTGTTTGTCTTGTTGTTAGATGGTATTAATTATGAGTATTGAGTATTATGAGCCATTAAACCTAATACTACTGCATGAAGGAACTAAATTTCACAGCACAGGGTTGCCTAGTGTGAGATACAGTCATCATAATTAATGTTACATCTTGAACCAATTCCTCAGCATGCTAATATTTGTGAAACCTCTATTTTTTTACAATTTAAAACGTGTTATTATTATAATAAACTTGTCAAGAGGTGGTGAAACATGGTTTTAGTATATTTACATGTGCGGGCGGCGAGCGGTCGGGCGCGGGCCGAGCCGAGAGAGCTGGCGGCGGAGATGCTGCTGATGCTGCCACTTGAGGCCGATATGGACTGACTGAGGGCGGAACTCGGCCTGGAACAAATAAAACTTTGTGTCAATCACGTGGGCATTTCAGATGTATTAATTATTTCACAATTTTGAGCATAGATTCAATATGTTGACCTCGAAGTGCGCCGACATCAGTAAGTGGTGTTATTAATCACTTGCCAAAAAATATTCTAATCATTTACGTAAATAAAGCATAAGATTGATCAGACAGCGAATATAACTATGTAACGAGTACCAATTTGTTCCCAGACCATATGTGATGATTATCTCCTTATTGAGGTATCCGTTGTATTAGCATTTACTTATATTATTTATATATTCTTAATAGCGGAACAGCGATGAAATTAAATTTTAAATTGCCAACAGGTGACATTATCCTCAAACGAGCAACTTTCATATTCATATTTTTTTCATATCCATATTCATTTAATAAAATACAAGTTGTTTTATTTTATATTGCCTGTAAACCTATCTTAAGTTTGTCTAGACGATAAGTTCAAGCAGAAAATCTGTCTACAGCTCGAAATGGTATGCGGCTATCTATAACCGCTAGTTCCCATATCAGCCTCAAAAAAAAAATTATTTATATAGAACATTAATCCACTAATACGATCGTCATATTATTATATTATATCGTTATTATTTTTTCATAATATCGTCATTATTTTTGTTTAATTATTTCTAACAAGTTTATCACTTTTATTTATCTTCTTACTCGATTATTCCAAAGTGTTAGTTGTCTAGTCCATCAATTTGAACTACTGCATTACTTACCAACGGGTGACATAGTCAAACACTAGAATGATATAAAAAAGACAAGCAGCATGTTATGTAGTGCTGGATCGTCATCCTTTCACCGTTACGCTAAAAGCAACTGTGGCGTCAGCTACTTTCAGTGCTAATCGAGGCGATTTTATACTTACGGTTTCATGCTTTATGCGCTGGAAGCGTGATTAGGTATGTATCCTAACAAGCTTCTAAAAATTCACAAAATTACTTCAATACCACTTTCGCTTACCTTGGGGGAGGATGGCTGAGGCCACTGGCGACGCACTGACTCTGTTTCCACGCGGCCCGGTTGCTGGCTCGCCGCGCCGAACTGTCTACAAACATACATGCGTTAAGGTACCGCCTAGCCTTTACATAGACCAGTGATTTTGCAACAAACTAAAAAAAACGAATACCTAAGGAATAAAAGATAAGGACTTTTAAGGCTGGACCGAAATCTCGTATGAGTATAGACGCCACCACATAGTTTCTTCCAATGGCGCTGTTTTTTCACCAAATATGATAAAATCATTATTACAAATAGATAGTTAATTAATATTTTATTTTCATTTAATATTTAAATTTATTTTATCAATTGACGACCAGTTGGCGCCTTGGGCAAGTCTCTGCCCTGTGCGCCGTGGGTCCTGGATTCGATTCCTGGCAGAAGCACAGTTTTCCTTCCCAAGGGAGATTTGTGCTTCTGGTTCTGGGTGTGATTGTGTGTGATATGTAAATATTTCCGAACCGATACAAGTCTTTGAACTTAGTGTGGAGCTGTGAGTGTGAATGCGTTTGATTGTTTGTTTATTTCAGATCATAATGAGGGGAATACTCAAAATGAGCGTTTATAAGGGATACCCAAGGCCTAATTATTAATATAACAGTGATGAAATAAATGTCTAAATATTAGCAAGAACAACCCTGCTTTATAAGTAATGTTGCCTTACTTAAACACTTGAGAGGCTTTTTGATAGGCTATACAGCACTATATTTCCTATTGCGATGGGATGAAGCAGCCCAGGAATTAGTGTGGTAACCTATTCACTCCACCCTCGAAAACTTGGAAACTAAGACATGGGTAATGAAGTTTATTTATAAACATAAAGTTTAATACAAACCAAACATCAAAAAACATAAAAGTAAAAACCAAAACCAACACCATAAGAGGTGACATTACCTGAACGCTTAGGCGGAGGCCAGATCTGCAGCAAGCATTGGAGCACATGTATCGGCCTCTGATAGTCCAAATCCGGTTGACTTTGCAACATCAAAGGCGGTGCGAGTGCCACCGCTAAGTGCTGTGAGGACATCTTGTTGCGGTCTTGAGCTGCCACTACCAGGGCCAGATGGTCTAAGAGGAAGACCAGGGTCGCTCGGGCGGCTCGTGGGAGGCATTCTACGATGGAAGCCATGAGACGAGCGTTGCCTTCGCGGTCGTCTGGGAGGCACACTCCTGGTAAGGAAAAAAATAAACATATGAAATTGCATGACATAAATGCCTTCATTCTCGCACTCCAAGTTCACAGTCACGCAAGCTGTGAGCGTTTATTATTATTCAAATTTGTCTACTTTATAAGCCAAAAAACACAAATGTCAACTTTGTAATTATTTTAAGTTAGTTTGTATACCTTTTTGGTAATAAATATTTATCTTATCTTTATCTTAAATTGTAAAAGAATTATTGTATCTAATGTGATCTGCACTGTAATATATCTCTTTTGGATTCTGTCTAGCGAACCTGTGTTTCAAATAAACCTGTGTTTCATGTTTTTTGTCAATTTCGAATTGAAACCGATTGCAACAGAGATAACAATTAAGTCTGATAAATTTTTATACGTCGATAAATTCCAAATCGTGTATTTGGTTCAATAGACCGTAGTGCGAACTTTTTAAGTTAGGTACATGATTCTTGCAATTTCTTAATTGATTATCGCAATTATTACAATTTAATTGCTGGCTGATATTTGGGGTAGTATAGATTTTGTCTCATATTCATTGTCAGATCACTTAAAAGCCGATCTAAAAATTCAACTTGGCTGAACGATTATTGCCTTAAAACTGAAGGAAACCTTGAAAAATTAAGGGTGATGCAGACTCCAGTGAACTACCGACTTCACAGAAAAGGAGGAGGTACTCAAGTCGACTGTATTTGTTTTTTTTTGTGTGTTACCTCGTTACTTCGTTCCACGTGAAACGATTTTGAAATTTTTTTTCCAAATCAAGATCTGATCTAGATCTGATTAGTAGTTCTTAAATATCTTCAATAATGCGTGTTTAGTACATTTCATCTGATCAAAGTTCCGAAGATAAAGCCGTGAAGTCGGTTTTTTTAAGCTTTGCTTGCGTTTAATTGTTTATTTAAACTTTTAGACCTTTACGAATCACTACTTCACGAAATTTATTTAGATATTATTTACCCAGCGCATCCAAAGTCATCTGATACAAGCACCGATTGAACAGTGGCTGCGGAAGCTCCCTCAGATAATCCTTTAGAAGTCCGGTGATGACGTTGATATCGGGAACTGAGTCTGGCGCAAGCTCCACGCTTCTTGCATTACGTTCAAAAGCCTCACGCAGTATACGCTTTTTACTTGCGGACCCGCAGAGCCGGTAGAGTCCTGGAAAAGGAATAAATCCAAACTATAGAGCTTTGAGGCCACATTTGTTACTACACTTTATCTAATACTATAAGAATCTTTGTCCTGATATATTGATTCACTGATTGACTGACTGTCGTACTGACTTAGAGACAACGCACAGCCTAAACCACTGGTCGTAGAGACTTTAAATTTGGAGGGTACATTTGTCTTAGTACGTAAAGGTGTACTAAGAACGTATTTTTTGGAAATTCTACCTCTAAGGGGTGAAAACTTTTGTCTGAAAATTCTTTGTTTTTAAACTTATAGCGATGAAAATTGGTGCTTAAGTAGTTTATGTAGTTCAAAAAAAATAAATTGTCAATAATTTTAACCTAGGGTGCACTAAGGTGATGCAATGGTGGATCTCACACTGAGGACGAGTGCAGGTGGGACGCGACGGCGAGCGTTTACTTTTTAACTTAATTAACGCGGGCGAAGCCGCGGGACACGGCTAGTTTGTAATATGTTAATCAGATTTATAGGGGAAGTGAGACAATGTTTTGCCTGGTGCTGTTTATAGTGCAACACAGCGAGGAAATTGAGCATGGATAAGATATCTCTCTCAGTAGATAATGATAAATAGTAGTAGTGTAAGAGGCAGTGAAAGAAAGAAGTGTTTCATTCTTTTACTGCCTGCGAGGCAGCAGTCAGAATATAATTTCACTTCCCTCATAATTCTGACTAAGCAAAGGTGGTAAAGTTATTCCTCTTGTCTTTGGCCATATCGTAATACAATTAATAGTTCCATGGCTCAGCTAAAACTTACAAGAAACATGACTACTAACCAATGATATCGAGTCCACGGCGTTCGATTTCCTCCACACATCGTCTCACAATCAATGGCACAGGAGGTGCGTGGGGTACTCTCACTTCCCTTGCTACCACTGATTCTAACTCGGCCCCGAACAATGGAGGTGGTGACACTCGTCCCGCCGCCGGCCGCCTTCGGAATAATTCGTGTGGTTCCGTGTGTTTCAAACGCACGTAGAGGGTACCACGTGGCTCCATCTGGAAGAATAATATTACATCATACAGTCAGGGTGACCACTATGGTCTTTAGTTCCTCACATACAGAAAATTCTATTAATTGCAATTCTATCTCAATGGGAGACATTATGCTAATGGTCTACTATTTACGCAGCATCTCGAGGGTTTTCTCGCGATTAGGATCCGTGTGCTTGTTCAGATCTTTCTAAATGTTTATTTTAATATGAAGAGGCTAAGCTTGTACTTGTGTTGAGGTCTCGTTCTGTTTGTGCACTTCATTCTTGCAAACACTTTTCTTACACGCCCAGGAAAGCTGGTAGATAATGCTTTATAGCATTAAGCTATTCCTTGTACACTGTTTTGTGCTAAACAATTAAATAAATAAATAAATAAATTTTGATAGCAACCATCCAAGCTATTCCATATCTATAAAATATAAAATAATGGCTATAGGCCACTGCCATAACTGAACTAGTTTCTCTTTGAATATAAGATAATTGTGTATATCAATTATATTGCTAGCCCCGAACGTAGATCATTTGGGAAGATTGTCTGTATTGATTTTGCAAAAACTTCAATGATATCCCTTTGATATCATTGAAGTAGCAATGTTCCATCTTCGGCCGCATCGTCACTTTCTATCAGGTGAGATAGGAGTCAAATGCTTGCCTACATAGCATAAAAAAGTAACTACGTGGTACATGGTTGAATATTTGGACAAGCATGAAAGTAAATCAGTCATGCAATTTTTCAAAACTAAAAATTCGCATCATACAGATTTATAAGTTCCATTATATCAGTAGGTATAATAGTTAGCACCTATGTCAACTGTCAAGAGATACATAGTTTGTAATACTTTGCTCTAAACTTACCTTTAGCGCTAGTTGGTGTTGTGGCGAGCGTGACAGAAGGTCCGGTAGCGTGACGGCGCCTCGGTAGCATAGTTTGTGCCTATGTTGTGGGTCCCAAGAGTACACTAGCACATCCAACTGCCGGTTGTCTACGAGCTCTAATTCGAAGGACTCGTCCCAGTCAAACTGAAGCTCGCCGGTACGGACCTAGCAAAAAAAGAGATTGTTAGTCAAGTGACATTACTAAGGAGTTTGCTCCAGCTACCTCCAAAACTGGTATTTTGGAGGTAGGCTCCTGTACTAGCTTGCTATCTGATATCCGATGTAGGTTCTGGAATAAATCTCATTTGCCAGTTGTTTTGATTTCCTTACTTGTATGGACTAAAAGGCAGTCCGGTGTTAGGAATTTCATGCCGTCTAAAAGCATCCGACATTGCTTAACGAATGTTGTCTTACGACTAATTAATTTTACGTCTTTGAAATTAAATTACTGAATACTAACAACCGAGAATTACGGCTTAACAAGCCATATAAAACTTAGTTGAAAATCTGAATAAAAGCTCTTGGAAGGGTGACATATCTAAGAGCTGGCCTTATAGAACATTTTTTAATCTTGCCATCATTTACATTTGACCAGGCGGACCCACTCTTGATTAGCGAAGGAGTCTTACAGTTTGTCTCTCACATTAACTCTGAACTAACCCAATATTCTAATGCATACAACATTCAAGTAGACTCACCACAGTCCTAGCTTTATGCACGCGGTCACACTCCAGCACGCAGTAGAGGTCTCTCGGAGCAACAGGATGTGTGGGTGGCATGCCCCCCGGCGGTGATGAGGGCGAGCCGGCACCCGTGCCCCCGGGCCTCAGCCCTCGCCCCGCCAGCAGGTGCACCCACAGCATGCCCGAGACTCCACCTCCCGCGATGCGAGACAACCCCGTCATTGACGCTGAGAGGCCGGCAGTGGGCTTTTCCACTTTGTATTTTAGGAACTCTGTAGGAGAAAAAGGAGGATGCACACCGATTATTCAGACATTTCTTTGCAATCTATAACGGTTTCTCCCAAGGATACTCTCAGATTTTAGCGATTGTTATTCATTAAATTAAACTGCAAAGTGATTAAATCGTTAGGAAAAAAAGTAATGTAAAATATACTACTAGACTATTACATCGAGAATGTGGCCAGAATGATATCGTAATGGAAATCTAATTGTGTGAATATGCTTGAAAATTATGGAATTAGTTCCTAACTCTAATACCTGGCTCACACGTGGAACTTAGCGCAATTTTGTAATTAACTGCCCGTTGGCTAAGTTGAGAGTGCCTTCGCCTTTTAAGCAGCGTATCGGGTTCGATTTCAGGTAGTAACAAGTTTTCTCTCCAAGGAAAAATTGTGTTTCTTGTTCTGGGTGTGATTGTGGCGTGTGCGAGTGGGTGAATTGAATGTTTTCGCCACCCACGGCACGAGTCATCCAACTTAGTGTGTATCTGTGAGTGTGAAAGCGTTTATGTTTATGATTTTAATCCCACGCAATCACGATAACTCCGAATTATTGTAAAAACACCATGCAAGAAATCAGATGTTCATAATTCTTACCATTAATATTGAAATCAAGATGCCGTTGATGCCGCGATCCGGGCGTCGGCACTGGGCTCGGGTTAGGGCAGTTAAACCGCGACCCCAGCTCCAACAGTTGCCTCACTCGACGGGCGGAAGGTGAACCCCCAGCGGGCCCTCCTCCCCCCACGACTCCCAGTTGCTGCGAAGAGACTGATCGTGCGGGGAGGTGCCGCGGACGCTCGACTCTACGAGCCAGTCCGAGCGACGAACCGAAGCGACTGCCACTTTCCATCTGTTACAGAAAACAAATACTTTGATAGAAACCTAATATTTTAAAGCATGTAGTTTTTAGCCTATACCGACATGATAAGTGAAGTTTTTTACGATTAGCCTCGTCTTTATAGCACGGAGTGGGGTCGGCACAGCATGAACTCACTTGTGAATCGATGTAGTTAAACAAATGGCAAAATATAAAATTTTGATAATTCCCCCAGCTCTCTATCTGAAAACAGGCTGCACCGATTTTCATCAAACATAGATAAGATCAATATGAATCAATTCACTTTTTAAACGCAAAAAAATAATAAAAATTCGTCGCCGTTTTGGCGCTAAGATGCCAAAGACATATTACATAGATAATATACACATACACCCGTTACACTTTTAACACTCCTCTTTTTGCGTCTGAGCCGCGCGCCTGACGTCATCCATGGGTATGCTTTAGTGATAAGCCAGAGCCTAGATTCTTGATTGGCCAGTGTGTTCAGCTTTTGAAGGTAGGTGTTATAACGCCCTTATCATCTTAAGGTATTTATGATTATAGCCGAATTCGCGCTGAATGGAGAGCCCTGTCTTAACAACTTTACTATTAGACAGGGCTCTCCATGCTTACTTGTATTTTATTATGAATATGAGCTTACGTTTTTAAGCGCGTCGTGTATATTTTCAGCGGAGTAGTGTGTCGGCAGGCGCGGGCGCAGCGTCTCGTACAGTGCGCTGGTAGAAGGTGCACGGGACAGCCATGCGCGATACTCGTCAGATGTGAATATTGATGGTGATGATGGGAGACGACCTAAAAAGAAAGCAAATACATTTTATTTTTATATCATAATTGACATACGAGACGAGCAAGACACTCGCCTGATGGTAAGTGTCACACTTGCCTATTATAATATCAGCCAGAGTTTTGAATTTAAATTGTTAAAAATCCTGCATGGCAAAGCATTGCGATCATCACACTGAGATATTAGGTGACAAATTTCTTTATGCCCTGCTATTTCGCCGTATGATCAAACGGGTATCATAGTATACACTATAACGCAAAATTATCAAAGCAAAATGCAAATCTATATGACTTTTAATAAATACACAAATTCAAATTAATTTATTTTCAATAATACATATACCTACACGTTATTAACCTAATATTTATACCACAAATAACATACTTTCATATTCATTACATTTTTTTCATAATAGATAAGTTTGGTGTTCGTTAGCAACCGTACTAGGATACCCTGTGTTATGGCTGCTAAGATATATTTTTTTTTAGGACGCAAGGAATGCTCGGCAAACTTATAATATTGTGAACCTATTACGTCGTAATATTCATTTAAACGTAGGTACTCGGACATCTACATCCCAGCATAACGCGGTAGGCAAAAAGACATACAAGTTAAGGATATCCTAATATAAAGCACTCTTACCTCTGGAAGAACGAAGATCTAAGCGAGAATGAGAAGACAACGGCTCTGGCTCATCCTGAAGTACGCTTCCAGCACGCCGACTTAGTCCCAATCTAAACAAGAAAATATAATACAGGTATGCAGACGGTCTCTAAACTCTACAGCTTTCTCATTTACATATTCTACTGTGCCTAAGATGTAAAAAAATTACATAACATTGTACAATTCGTAAAATATATAAAAAGTAATTTTATTATCAAAAAACCGAATTTACATAAAAACTGAAAAGAAAAGAACAAGTCAAGAAATATTTTTTTAAGGGGAGCAAAACTTGTGTTCCTGCCGGGAATCGAACCCGATACCCCTGCTTAGAAGGCGAACGCTCACCCAACTAAACCAACGGGTGTTGGGTGTGCGTTCGCCTTCTGTCACTGTCTCTGATGATTTGTCAAGATTTAGATAAGAGTAAATAAAAGTAAAATACATTTATATTATTCTCACCTCTGGCCAGTCCCTCGAACATCTCTGGGTAGAGAGTTGAACTTCGATCCTATATCTCTTCCAAGCGTGCTACTCCTGTACCCACTCAATCCTGAGTAGTAAGGTGTTCTAGTGGGGGCGGTGGCTTCTGTATCCGAGGAATAGTCAAGGCTGCGGTTTCGTCGCGATGATGTGCCGAACTTGCTGCCGTATGAAGATAAACCCAAGCCGGTGGTACCATAACCTACAAATATTTTCAGTATTAAAATGGAATGATTCATGAGATACTGTATAAGCAGGTAGTTGAAATTCGTCTTCAAGATGTCGTTTCACAAAAATAAAATATAGGGATAACAAGTAGAGGAATACCAACTATCAATAAAGTCGGATAGGTACAAAATTGTATGCACCCATTAAACTCATGATAAGATTAATACAAATTTTGAAAAGATCGATCTTAAATAATCAAGTAAAAACTAATACAGATCCAAACGATCCCGTTGGAATCCAAAGTCAAACCGGATCCAAGAAAACTGGTGCTTGTCAAATGTTTCACTGATGTGATCGACGATAAACAAGAGGCAATATCAAGGTCAGCAATAAGCTTGCCCACGGAAAAAATAAGACAAATAAGTAGCAGGCACCAAAACACAATAAAAATGGAAATGGTTGATAACATTCAGCTATATTTACCAGCTCCTAGAGTAGAACTAAGTCCAGTTCCAGACAAGCCCGTTCCGAGTCCAGAGCTAGTCAGTCCTGAGCCAACAAGACTAGTGCCTGTCAGACCGCTCAGGCCTGTTGATGATAGACCGGAGGGCAGCCCAGAGCCACCCAGACCCGTGCCTGCGAGAGGGTTGCCAAGACCGCTGGTTATACCGGGTGTCATGCCCACTGCACCGAATCTTTGTTGGTATCTTGAAAGGCTGGTCGCTGGAATATGTATGACTTTTGTTACTTTTATAGTTAGATCGAAATATATTTACAATGAATTTTCTTAAGTAAGATGTCAGCGATAAAAACTCCATAAAGGTTCAAAGGAGTATTTCAAAATATCGTACGAGTAACAATTAAGAACAAACAAAAGCACAGTATGTCTACTTTAAAAAATATTCTTGCTTTGCTGACCAAGTTTTAAAGTATAATAGCAATATATAGTAGTGTAATTTACCTCCAGAAGCTGCAGAAGCCTTTAAACTGGACCTTAGAAGTGAATGTCGACCGAAGTCTGAGTGTGTCTCTGCTCTAGGTAACTGCTGTTCCGAACCTGATCTCGGTACCCGACCGCCGAAACGAGTGCTAAAATAAAAAAGAAATTAATGACATTAGGCAAGGGTAATCCAAGTAAGTAAATTTGTGTAGTGATTTTTTTAACCCAAGAAAGATAGAAAAAATCTTGGATAGTGATTGATGATTGTCGTATTTTTCATAAACTGGACTATTATATCCTAACTTAAAGTTTCAGCTTCACCTAGGTCCTTAACAAATGTTATTACCTTCCACTTTCAGGAGGGTAGTATGAATGCACTTTCTCCGCCAAACTGTCCAACGTGTTTGGATACGATCTCTCGTAGGGCACGTAATGTGCTGTCGATGACTTGGGCTGTTCCGTGATCACTGGAGGTGGCGGTCGATAACTATTGAACAAAAAAATGCTTAGATGTCAAAGAGTCTTACAGCAAACACAGTGCTCATAATAATAATAATATGTTTTTATTTACGGACAACAATACAAGATCCATATTTGTTAGTTACTTACTTAACTATAAAAACTTACAATACAATACAATAAAAACTATACTATACTTACTTAACTATAAAAACTTACAATACAATACAATAAAAACTTTCAATACAATACAATAAGGTTAGTAGGTACTTATACTTATAAGGAAGACAGTATTATCGGAGCTTATGTTTTAACTATAAAATCAATGCCACTATCCTTACAAATTTTCAGCAACGTTTAGAGACCATTTAGATAGCATATGTTTCATTTACTTGAAGTTAAAATGTTTATTATAAATGTTCGGAAAATACTCGAAACGACCACTTTAAAGATGTCATAAATACTCTATAAAATCCACGTAGAATAATTCGATGGTATCGAGGGCTGTAGGAGATATATATTGAAATATTTCTAAAATTGAAGTTCAAAATCAATTATTGACATGAGTCCTAAAAATTCTTTCGTTAAAGTTAATACTACTAGATTTGCAAACAGCCATCTTGAAAATGACCTGGAGAAAGAGCTTCTCTCTTCTTATCCGTCGTTTACAGACTACCAAGTCATACAAGTTTCATCTACATAATTATGGTAAATGTTTACCTCCAAGTAGAATGGTCTGAAGGCGGCCGAGGGTTATAGTAGAGGTCAATGGCGTTAGATTCTGGTGACATCGGACCGAGTTGCAATCGGCTCCTCTCTTCCCGTCCGTCACCTACCGGTCGCACGCTCGAACCTGGGCCTCCTGTTGAACGAAGAGTTCCATGCCTGCAAATATTATTGAATGAATTAGTTAATATGTAAGTACATAGCAGAAGTATTGGCTAGGCGTGGTTGACGTAAAGTGTGAAGGTCGTGCTAACATCTGTCAGTGCTTTTTGTTGATATTTGAAAATTCCACTTTTTTTACAAAAATGCATTATTTTTTTTTTCTAATGGTGACATCTAATATATAAAATTCTCGTGTCACAGTTTTCGTTGCCATACTCCTCCGAAACGGCTTGACCGATTTTGATGAAATTTTTTGTGCTTATCCGGTATCTATGAGAGTCGGCCAACATCTATTTTTCATCATCATCATCATCATCACTTTTCATCATTATCAACGCGGGTGAAACCGCGGGGCGCAGCTAGTTATATATAACTATCAAACAAGCTGAATATGCCATCACAAGCACGATGCTGCTATCTCTCTCTCTCTTGACATCGTCTCTTGAGCATATCAAATCAAAATCATTTATCCACAAAGGGTCCCAAAGAGGCACTCGTGAAATTTAATGACTCTATGGCTAGATTCGCAAAAATTTTACCATCTCGAGAAGAACCTGGCAAGAAACTCGGCGGTGCATATTTTCATTTCTTATTTTTAAATATTCTTAAACGACTAATTACAGGAGTTATATAAACCAAGATATTTCTATATAATGTAGTCGCCAGAAAGCGCTTGTGCAGTTACTTCCATTGGCGGTGATCCCGTGTCTGGTTTACTACCGATGATAAAAAGAGTACTTACTGTGAATAAAGTCCATCGACTCGATCCCTTTCATCATCGTCTCTGCAGTCCCTCTTGAGCACGACGACCGGTGGCGGCTTGTGTTCCGTACGGGGCATCGAGGGCGATCCCGGCCCTGGTTTCCCTGCAACGTTACAGCAAATGTTCATTTTTAACAAACAATTGGTATCCTAGACTGTGTTATTCATACAGAGTATGTTGTTGATGTGACGATGCAATGTATATAATCCAGCACTCTTAGAATAAAGAGTAGGGGTGTAAGTGGGTAAGGATCTGTATAAAAATCTAAAATTTTGCTATTTCCAAACAATTGATTTACATTTGGTTAGCTATCAATCTTGAAAATCATCTCTGATGAAAGCTTTTCATGTGGCTTTTTAGCCTCACCTTCAAATAAAAAGAGTAAGACTAAAAGAATGACACTATGTAAGCCTCGCCTAGCCCAGTAGGTATATATATATATTGTGCAAACACCAAAATAGGATCCTTTCTTGAAATGAAATGTCTTATGTGTTCTTAATACTGTATCTCTAAATGCAAAGAAATTTGGGTCATTCAAATCCCATCTATTTATGTATTTATTTCTCATGTTAACTATAGAGAGACTTCCTCACCTTTCCTCTGCCGCGTGCAGAGCAGCAGCCTCCTCGGTATCGACATGATTATCACCACATCGTCCAGGGACATCCGTCTGACATCCACCAAATTCACAGCCAAGATCTCATCTCCAACCTGAAGATCAAAATAACATATATAATAAAACTAGTAGTCGGTGAGTTCTGTAATGGTAGGAGTGTACGCTTGGGGAAGTTCACAACATTGCCAGTCATTCAACATCCAGCAGTAGAATTTAATCAATATTTTGGGTTGAAGGGCAATGTTTTCATGTGAAATAACAGAGTATAAAGAGATCTAACATCGTATGACCCAGGACAATAACCGCAATGCACACAGAGGATTTTTAACTAATTAAAATTCTGTGAAGCGGCAATAATGGGCAAGCGACGCTTACCGCGCTATGCTCTTCAAGACGATTAAACATTAGAAATAAAAAGTACCAAATTTTGGCCGTCCAAACTTTGAACATAATTATTATCATCTATTGATTTGTTAACAATGTCTGTCAATTATCTATCTTTAAACCGGTCAGGTAACTAAGTATACAATGAGCCGCATTATTAGAATACTAGCCGTGCCCCGCGGCTTAAATTACCCTATGTGTTAATCCTAGGTATAATCTGTATACATTCCAAATATTATCCAAATCCGTTTAGCCGTTAAAGCGTGAAGAGGGAACAAACATACTTACACACAAACTTTCGGAACTATAATATTAGTAGGTTTCCAGTGCCATTCTGGATATAAATTCCGTCCGACATGCAACCTCCGTCATACTTTACGCGAACGTAAGATGAACTAGATTAGCCTGGTTAATTTACACTTTACCAGTTAAAGAATTATACCTTTAAGCAACCGCTGTTGTAGACAGCCGATTCCAGTGCTATCCTGGATATGAACACGCCATCACTGCGTCCTCCGCCATCCCCCTCCCGAATATACAGTCCCAGGGTCTGCCCCGGCCGTTTGACAATCTCCACTAGTTGAACTATGTGGCGGGAGTCCTATAAAATACAAGCTAACATAATATACACCACTCATAATCTTAAACAAATAGGAAACTTCCAGATTTTCAGTTCACATTAATATAGAATAGGTCAACTTAATTTCGGGTGCAAAAGGTTCTATATGATAATTTTTAGGTTAATTATAGGTACAATATCGTTAAAGTAAATATACCTTATGTAACCAATGAAATCGATAACGTTTCTATAGTGTTTGCCTAACTAATTCAGCGAAGGCTTCGAACCCATTAAACCGTTGTCACAACGTATTTAAATTTTATAGCACGATAACGTAACCGATTAAAACAAGGCTCTGGAGTGACGTCACTGCTTTTAATGCGATAATAAACGCTTTTAAATCAACGCTGTTGGCTCTTCGAACCACTCCACATTCGAACTCGTACCAAGTGGAATGATATCGACATTATTGAATTGCAATATCAATGCGGAACTGTGAGATATTCTATACCGTGATATATCCAGGTCGTGAATGGAATCACCCGCAGAAATGTTCTATACAGAGCTACCACTGCGTTGCACATCCCAACAATGCCGGTCTAAATTGCGTTCGCATTTCCGGAGATCTAGGACAACCCTGCCTCAACAATGGGGTTCAGTGGAGTAGCGTTCTTTCACAGGGTCCCGTACTAGGTTACAAGCTGAGCATTCGGGTCAATGGAGCGTTGAAATTACCTGTTAAATTTTTGTAATAAAAAATACAGCGATGTGTCCTAATCGCTGAGCTTCCTTGAGTAAGCAAATGAGATGACTTAGTATTCAGAGGATGCGCATTTTAAACGGGGGCAATATCGACGGAGATAACAGAGTGCTTTCATAATTTAACGTTATAATCTATCTTCATTTTGATGCCTTCTCATACAAAGGCTTTGTTGGGAGACAAAGGGATAATAAACGAAACAAATTCGGAGCAGCAATTATATTAGGGAAGATTTATAAAAAACGTATATTCTCTTCATTGTGTTTGTGAAATTGTTAGTACTAACGTCATTGAATACCGTGAAACGGCTAAAGATACGGGTTGATGGATTATTATTACAATGGTTTACTAGATACTGCGTTAAATACATACAAGCTTCTTTTAAATGATGTTTTTTTATATATATATATAAATGAACGTGGTTAAAATAAAATTTTAAATGGTATTTTTAATAATAAATAAAATGCAACAGCATTACAATAAAACAATCGGCAACGATATCAAAATAATGTGAACTATAAATTAATAAATTTAAGAACCATTCCAGACCTGTGAACTTGCCTGTAATGAGAAGAATTTTCTGGCAGCTTCCACGTTGTTCCTTCCAACCTGCCTGAGTTCCAGGATGCGTACAATCATCTCGCCGCGACGCTCCACCGCCTGCAAAGTATTTGTAATTACAGCAAAACATGTAAATTTACGAAAACAAAATAAGTAGTCTCTACCTAAATACGTGACAGAAGTACTATTAAACGTCATCCATTTATGGTTGACATACCTCCAGTTCGTTCAAAGCGTTTTGCTTCTACATTCATCATCCGTACAGCGAAGGAGTGGAACTCATTGCCCTCGTCTTTGTTCCCCGAACGGTATAATCTGGGAGTCTTCAAGTCTCGAGTGAATAGGTATCTTCTAGGCAAGCATGTCACACCTTCAGCCGTGCATATTGCACATAAAAAAAAAGTAGTGTTTATATTTTTGTGTGATTTGTTATTCTTTAACTTAGCTACTTACAGCCGTTAAATATAACGAACACTAATTATAAATTAAAAATCTCGAGTAACTTCAATCTACCTTTGCCTGTACCAGTTGCACACACAAACTACACTAAAACATACTAAATATTATTTTACTAAGTTGGCGCAGTTGGCGCAGTGGACAGGTGCCCGCCTTTTGCGCCGTGGGTCCTGGGTTCGATTCCCGGCAGAAGCACAAATTCCTTCCCAAAGGATATTTGTGCTTCTGGTTCTGGGTGTAATGTGTGTGTGATGTGAATGTTTCCGGCACCCACGATACAAGTCTTTGAACTTAGTGTGGGGCTGTGAGTGTGAAAGCGTTTATGTTTATGTTTAATACCCCAATTTGAATCTAAATTTAACCTACCAGTCCGTAATACCAAAATTTGGATTATTAAAAATATCAGCGACAAAATTTTTGCTTTTTTCACTCATATGTTAATGGTTGCAGTAGTAGTATTAGGTTCTTTCAGCTACCCTTACAACCAAGTTTTGCAGCTAGTTGCCAACAAAGAAGTTTTCTTGCTAATCGTTTTTTTATTTTTTTTATTTGTGACAGGCTAGTGTTTGACCACTATCACACCTGATGGTAAGTGACGATGTGATCGAAGCTGGTAAACACACTAGACCTGGAATACGCAGGCTCTCAAGGATAACTGCCGGAACACCGTATTTGGCTTGGCGGCAGACTTTCAACTTGATTGTGGTAAGCTACTTTGGTAGCAAGCCAGGCGAGCAACTCACAAAATGTTAACGTTAGCTTTTTTTATATTATTTTCTAATGCATTGACAAAAACTCTACGTTATTTCTTTAGTTCGGTTCCACATATCTTTTATATTTGAAGACTTTCATAAATTATCTCCAAAATTTAATAAAATGTTATGCTGTAGATCCTTACGTTTATCTCCACTTGTTCTACCGGATATATAGTTAGAAGAAACTATACTATAGAAGAAACTATATATTACAAAAATCACTAATTTTACTTTCAGATATTCCATAGAAGCACGCTAAGCAGAAAAAGAATCTTATATTATTAACATTACTTGTATTAAAAGAGCCTCGAGCTATTCCTAATAGAATTGTGCCTCCAAAAACATTTTCTCAGTAATCTGAGAACATTCCCCAATAATACCTATTATTTTGTCTTATAAAAGCAATCTTGTTCACAGAACCATCATTTATAAATCACTATTATTCGGCTCATTAAAGCATCGGCCGATCCCTCGATATGTTCGGTATTTCTTGGTAACAAATTAGGTTAGGTACTTCGATACATAGGCAACGGTAGAAACTGTATTTAAAACAAGGCTGTACAAATAATTAATGGGAGTGTGTTGTGTGTTGTTTAAGTTATTGTGTATTCAGAATACACAAGAACTTAAACAACACACAACACACTTCCATTAATTATTCATTAAACGGACATCTATAATATAAAAATGAATCGCAAAATGTGTTGGTAAGCGCATAACTCAACAACGCCTGGACCAATTTGGCCAAATCTTTTTTTAAAATGTTCGTTGAAGTTCAAGGATGGTTTTTACGGCGAGAAAAATTAGAATTATTGCTGGAAAAACCCTAAAAATAGCCCTTTTCTTTTTCCCATACAAATGCACCCGGGCGAAGCCGGGGCGGATCGCTAGTTCAGAATAAAATTAAAACTTTATATTAATGATTATTTTAAAAATTCTTAGATTAACATAATTGTATAGAAAATCTGAAGCACTTTTATGTATGCAATTTTGTAATTTTTCATGATGACAAACAAGTTACTCCTAATATATATGCATTTCAATAATATAGTTGTGGCAATGCACTCCTCTCCCTGAGGCTGGAGGTGCTACGTCTCATATACCCAGTAATTCAAAATGAACGCAATCAGACTCACAGACCCCACATTAAGTTCAAAGACTTGTATCGTGGGTGCCGGAAATATTTCCTTCACACACAATCAAACCTAGAACCTGAAGCACGAGCGTTTGTTCGAGGTATTTTATTTAACTCTTACCCTAAGGAGTTTCATCTCCTAACTAGCATTTTTTCCGCCATCTAGGGACGATCCCTAGACATGGATTCTAGGGAACACTGAGGCTAAATTTGCAATTTAGCGGGGGAATCATAGTGAGAGTACAGTATTATGTATTTTATATTTACTATTAAATATCCATTATTAATACTTTTTGCTTATGTAGCAACATATGTTAAAATTTTATTGAGTGGTTACTGATGCGCTCAAAAACTGATAGTCCCAAACCTAATTCATATTTGAGTAGTATAGCGCATTCCGAAAAAAATATTTTGATTTAATTATATAATCATAAAAAATGAAAATGTTCGAATTCTAGAAACGAGTTTAAAAAAGTAAACCGACTTTAATCGCAAATATCTCCGAAACTTCATCAGATCTTGATCAAATTCTAATGGGTGGTCCCATTTGAATTTGATCAAGATCTGATGAAGTCCTGGGAAGTATAACCTCATATAAAAAAAGAATTTCTCAAATCGGTCTATCGGCCTTTGAGTAATCGGGGATCATACATAAAAATAAATCTGACGAATTGAGAACCTCATTTTTTAAGTCGGTTAACAAATGTCATGATTGCGTAAAATAACACAAGTTGAAGTTATTCACTCCTCGTGTTTAGATATAGTGATTACGTTGCTTACCTCAAGCGCCGCGGCTGTGGTCTGGTCGTGATCGTTCTCCACCATTTCAATCTGCCTGAATATTTCATTGCTCACTCCTGATACCTGAAACATTCCAACGACGTCGCTTTACTTAAAGAATGTGGTCATCTTAAGGAGAATTATTACGGAGGTCGTTTTTTTACAAATTGAGGGTGTACGAAACATAAATATCTTCTTATATATACAATTCTCGTGTCACAATGTTAGTTACCTTACTCCTCCGAAACGGTTTTACTGATTTTTACCAAATTTTATATGCATATTCAGTAGGTCTGAAAATCGGCTACTATCTATTTTTCATACCCCTAAGTGATAAGGGTTGTTCACCATTAAAAATTTTTTTTTAATTTTTGACAATTTTTTTTATTTTTATTTTTTTATTTTTCAGCGCAAAAAAATCATACGACCGTATTTTTTCACCCTTCTAAAATCAACCCCTATTTTTTACTAGCCATTTTAATTTTCTAATATATGGCAAAACAACGTTTGCCAGGTCAGCTAGTTTTTAATATAAAATATGGTGTGTATATTTTGTGTGTTTTAATAAATAAGACTTTTTCTGTACCCTAATACTTATTGAACGATTTTATGATTGAGCTGTAGAACCACTTAAAGCGCTTCGAATGCTCAGGTCCTAGTTCACAAAATTCTTGCTAAGGACATAATGGATGATTAACTGTCAGGTGGCTATTAAATGTTGACTAAACCTACGAATAAATGATAAGTCGACTAAACCTGAAAATTAAGCAATGGAACTTTGTCCTTATCTTGATAAACTCTACCCTTCAGAATTTTGACGACACTTACGTACACAAAGTAATATATCGCCAAAAAGGTGATTTTTAATTAAGTATTTTACACATTTTATTGTTATAACAGAGCTCTGATTGTTTTTGTATTTATTATTGGCAAGCGTCTACTATCTTAAAACTGTATCGATGATAATGAAAAAAACATTCATAGGTAGGAAGTATAATTGTGCTCGCGCTGGAAACCAAACCCAGTACCCAACGTAGCAGCCTTCTCTGGCTACTACGCTACAAATATTTTTATTCTACGCTAACACAGTCGAATTTCCTTCATGCTATTTTTTCATTCAGGGGAGCATGGTTACGTATTGCAATCTGAATAATCACTTTAAATAACAATAAACCCGGATGATATAAAGCAACTTGACGTTCAGCCAAAAATATATCCAGGGGAAGCGGAAAAGTATTAATTTACCCTGTCACGAGCAGCAGGCCTGTGGTTGCGGTCACCGCCACGCGACGAGATATTTACTAGTATATTGGGAAAAAAATGTAGTAGCAATTGTGTCTATATAAAATGTATTTTACCATTACATTACCATTCACATTTATGTCTTTATATGGCAGTTAGATTTAACTATTAAAATGCTAATCACTGCTTCCTTTGGAAATTCAAGCACGGGCGTAAACAGGCATAAAAGAAGAGGTCCTCTATTGATAGGCATACTTGAACAAGTTTAGAAGATTATTTTTTGTTTATTAAGTATTTTTTAAAGTGAACAACTCCTTAACAAATCTATTCTCACATTATTACACATTGAAGATGTGTGTCCTATTTGTGTAAGGTCTATCATTACAAGGTACATACATTCGAATCAAGTGTTCCGTATTGAACTTGTTATTAGAAATTAAAAAATTGCAACGATAAGCGCTATCAATTCTCATTCTTCATCACTTCATTCAATCACTTTCATAATGTCTTTTAAGCCATATAGGCTTATTTAAAGGCTTTCCCATTGGACAGGGCTATATAGCCTTTAAATAAGCCTATATAGCCCTGTGCAATGGGAAACAATATCAACTGGAAATTGCAGCGCTTTGCTGTTTCTATTACAGAGTTTCACAGGTGCGACGCTACAGGAGATTAGAAAATATATTACTTTGTAGGTCGAAGCAAGGATAAATATAGGAGAAGTGGTTGTTTATGGCACTGTATGTTTAAGAAACGTATAACTGCACTATAGCTTACTTAGTAGTTATTACGTGCTGATCTAGGAATTATTTGGCGACAGAATAGGCATGCTAGCTCTTATAAAAACGTCGCCACTAATGTTTACTTTAAGATTAGGTATACAGAGATCACTTAAATTTGAAACTGTATCACTATTTTGAAGCAAAAACTACAACCCGTATTAATACATACATCCAAACTCAGAACTGGTTTTAAAACTTATTTCAGGTAACGCTCGCAGACCTCATTTTGCAAATCTGTCGCTAGACCTCTGAAATATTAATCCTATATTACATCTTATGAATAAACTAATATCGCTCGCATGATTGCTATCACCGATTTAAAATCTTATTCAATTGCATTTGCAGCTTAAAATGCAATTGCAGCTTGTTCAAATACATCGGTATTCAAGAATCCCCAAAGGTATAAAAAACAATTTAGTATAAAATAAATAGGTGTATAGATTCAGTATATCAATATTTATATCTCCAAAAAAATATTCTAAAAATGCTAAAAAACATGAAACATCTCTCGAGCTGAGTGTACAGAGTGAAAATTATCAACAAAGCAAAAGCGACGAAATTAAAATTGACACTTGCTCACAAACCCTTAGCTCAGCACTTTTAAGACTTTGAGATAGGATAACAACGAGTTTTGTATATAATATCCGGATGATCCAGTTTTTTGATTTTGGTAGAATGTGTTTGAATTTGTAGCCTCAGAAAGCTTCATCTAGTGTCGAGGAGAAACGTAATAGAAGGCGCTGATTGTTTCTTAAACCCGGTTTTTCAAATGCAGTTTGGGAGCATTTCTCGGACCTGGAACGTTGATAAATCGATTCCTTGGGCCGAAAATATCTAATCATGTCCTAATATGTAACTTTCATGAAAATCGTTGGAGCCGTTTCCGAGATCCTGATTACACACATTTCACAGTCTATAAAAGACACAGGTATTAAAAACATTTTTTGCAATTTATATATCTTCTTTTCTATCTATATATATAAAAATCAATGCCACTTTTCGTTGTTATTTGATAACTCAAGAACGGGCTCACCTATCCAAACCAAATGTTTAGGCTCTGTTCGGACTATTTACTAGATGGTTTATGTGAAGATAGCAAAAAATCGGTCGAGCGGTTCTTCATTTATCACACCCGGGCGAAGCCGGGGCGGATCGCTAGTATATTATATATATATAGATCTGCTGTTTGTTTAATATCATAAAGATGCGTATTAAAAAAACAAAGACGCAAGTAGCGAGATACATTACAAGTATTTAAATCAAAGGCAGGTCTTTTTGTGGCCACTGATTTATATGTTTTTGTGATAGTGTAATTAATTTGACGTTCGACACAATGTGAGCTTTATTTTTTAAAAACAAATTTAATTCCTCACGAAATATGTATAAGAAAGATTTACGAAATATTTTTTATTAATATTATACAATGCCTGATTAGGTCAAAGGTAACTGTTGATAGATTTCGATTTAATATAGATTTAGTATAGATGAGGAAAGAAAAAGTAAGGATAACGAGTTCGTTGAATTAAACATAAGAGGACCGAAGATTTAGATGGGCCATACTGGGAAAAGTAGCCTTTATCGGTTTTTAGGTGGCTTTCAATGTTTGTGGAATAAGGAAGCACCACAATAAGGCCAATAAGTTTGAAGCGTTATGATCGCACAATAGAACATAAGTACGTAGAGTGTGTACAGGGTTATTTGTAAAATACCAGAAAGCTATCAGACCCTAAATCATGTTCTACCCTTAGCTCATTTTTGATCTACGACTTTTTCTTGAATGCTGTATTTTTTGTATTCTGTTCAATATATAATTAATAGTGATTTCAACTACATTATCCCGCTACGGTTGTGCTACAACAGGCAGAAATTCGTAGCACTCTGGTGTTAAAACTTCTGCGTTTGCTATTCTAGTCAAAATAATCTCTTTTTATATTTATCAAAAGTAGGCCATAGACCACATGCGAACATATTGATGAAAAGTGTCGAAAGATTAAAAAAAAATAAAAATTTCAGTAGAGTACCAAATGTCAAAATGGATATTTAAAATAAAATTAAATGTCTCATGTCTTGTAGGTAGCTTGGTTCTTTGCTGTATATAATTTTAGTTTAGTTTAAGGAAATATAGGCGATTGGCCCGTAGGTAGAAGATTTAATAAATTTAATGAATCTAGATAAGAACAATCTGGGAGATTTTATCAAATCAAATCCAAATCGTTAATTCACATGGGCCCCAAAGAGGCACTCATGAAAGTTAATGACTCTACTACCAGATTCGCAAAATTACAGCCATCTCGAAATTTTAAATATCAATTAAGCTGGTATCTTCTACGCAAGCGTGCACCATCAACCCCACTGTCAATTACCATCAGTACCCCTAGTGTGAGTTTTGCAGCAAAATATAGTTAACGTAACTGCCGCGTTAATCGAGTATACGAAAACGATTTTAGTTATACAGGGTAAGTAGCGAATGTAAGTTTAATAGTTGACAACTGTCAGTAAAGAGTTTTCTCACTTAGTTAGTGATTAGACTTTGGTCTTTTTTTTTTCTTTTAATTTTGGCTTCGCAATCTTGTGCATTTAGCCAGTGTCAAGTAATAATATATTTCAAATGTATTTCATATTAAAAGTCCTAGTCACAAGTCTCAGTCGAAGTCAAGTTAAAGAGTCAAGGTCCAGTCATAGTCAAGTCATGCCCTAGTAAAGTGTAGAAACTTTACTAGAACTTCTATTGGAGATTTGGAGCGAAGGCGAAAATTTGGTTTTTCGACTTTGTATGATTTGCCTACACCTATGCACGTTTACTAAGCATTAACGGTTAATAATCCAGCATTATTACACATTAACACTCGAAAAATCACAGGTTTTGAAAAATTATACAAAATCAACAACACCATTTTTTCACTTTCGCGGCAAAACTCAGACTTTGGTCTTTATAGTGTAAACAAGTAGTAGGGATTCTTCTGTTGGTTTTACCTTGCGGAAGTCTGGCTGCAGCACGCAGGGCGGCGCGTGATTGGCGCGCGGCGGCTGCGGCGGGCCTGGCGGTGGCGGCGCGCGGCCCGGCGACGCCGTCAGGTCCGGCGCCGCGCGCCCATTCTCCTGAACACAAACAAATGTTGTGTTAAAGTTTATTTTGTGTACGTGTCCTACATGCTGGTTTATTGTCGTCACTTTGTTCGACATTCATTATTCGTACCAAATAATGATAGATAATGAAAAGCAGGGTATTTCAATCTCTTTTTGAGCATCCAGTGAGTAATGCCTTCAATAGCGCGGGGTATAGCCTAAACAAATATCGAAGATCTCATTCAAATTACATTACATATTACACATATACATTTCAGTCAAGGGCGGAAAAAAGCTAAATATATGACATTTTCTCTCACTATTTGTAGCAGCTATATAACAGTTACACAAAAATGTAAGTACTTTTCAACCGACTTCAAAAAGGAGGTTCTCAATTCAATTGTATGTTTTCTTTACGTATGAATGTTACGCTATAATTCCGCTAATTACGAATTGATTTAAATGATTTTTCAAAATTCCAAAATTGATCAAACTTTTAACCAAAATGTAAGCGATGAAGACGTTTTTTTTTAACTTTGCTTGCGTTTAATTATTAGAAAAGGCAAATATCGCTTGAAGCAGGGTTTTTCAAAGTTTTCCGATACATGTCGGCACATGTCTCTTTCAGACCTTTGAAAATAATGTAAGGTTAATTTTGTCGCATAAGGCAGGGCTTGGGTAAATCAGTGGTTAGAGCAATAAGTACCGATATTTTTCGTTTCGTGTATCATGGCTGATTCTTTAGAAAAAACAATACAGACAAATACATTTGTGACCTATTATTTTAGTACCACGAGACCCAGACAGACAGTCTTCAAATATAAAAAGACCAACAAAGTATTTGGGATATAAGAACAGAAACAATATGCTGTCAAACAGAAACAATACCCATATCTAAATAATTAGTTGACAAAATATTTTATCCAATTGCAAGGGTATAGAAACTTCTTAATCGTATCTTATCCTCCGTTAGATAAAGAAGAATTGCTCGGATAGTAGCTGTCGTGATATCAAGCACCCCAAACGGTGTGACAGGAATAATTGCCACCATCATAAATTAGAAATGGGATGCCTTTACGCGATTCATCATAATCAGTACACAAACTCGTACGTACATTTCCTTGAACTCCAGTCCCCGGTTTTAATGTGTGTGAGGATGTCTATGTGTGTGGTATGTGTAAGTGCATAGTACTTCCGTGGCAATATCGTCGCCACATCCTATCGGAGCTGGGTCAATTGAAAACGTAATTACGAGCTATAACTAACGTAGTGGAACATTTTATAGACTTTGTTGTTATCTGATGGAACCAACGAAGGTCTGGTAGAATGACAAAATCATTATTATTATATTGTATATTGTTGATACCTTAATAGTTTTCCACTTTGTCAGATGGTGGTAAAATTTGATCCTACATGAATGCTTCAAACACGATACCTACACACTCTTATTTTTAACAGACAACAAAAAAAAACAAAATTGGTTCACGTGGAAAGAAGTGATGAAGTAGTTACACATAAAAAAAAAAAATTTAGTACCTCCTTCTTTTTTCTCGGTAGAGAATGCTACCAAAAATATAAAAATGGATAAATATCATCGAGACAATGTATCAAATAAAGAATTCTAAAACGCCATTTAAAAAAAATATGTAACACTTTTAGTTTGAAATTATAAAGCCATTTTAGTAGAAGTAATGAGCTTTTTTGTTTTTTAAACAAACAAACGCATTCACACTCACAGCCCCACACTAAGTTCAAATACTTGTATCGTAGGTGCCGGAAACATTCTCATCACACACACATTACACCCAGAACCAGAAGCACAAATATCCCTTGCAAAAGAATTTGAGCTCCTGCCGGGAATCGAACCCAGAACCCACGACGCAGAGGGCGTACACCTGTCCACTGCGCCAACTGGATCGTCATCGTTTAGTTCCAAATTTTTATTTTGTTTATGAAACATCGAGAAACATCGATGTTTATAGTAACACACGTGATATCCAGACGACATATATTCATGTAAGGTAGTATAGCTATGTATATGTACAAGTCATGTAATCGCAGCGAGCAGTAATTTAATAGTTAATTTGTAAGAATATATCAAACACTACGAACATTGCTAAGATATAAGGATATATTTACAAGTATCCTCCAACGTGTACCGACATGAAACAATCACCATACCAAATCCATGTCATGTTACTTGAATACAACAAACGTGAAACGTCTGTAAATTATGATCAGTTTTTCTCAATATTTCCCTACATATTACAACCTAATTCTTAACCAAAGATTTTGTTCATGCGTTAGAATTTTGGCGGTCGATGGAGTGCGGAGACGGCGGGCGTGGACGCCGTTGCGAGGGGGGCCGTGACCCAGTTCCGGCATCCCCGCCCCCCTCGCGTACGCACGGGGTCACTGTACTGCAGTTGCAACCTCCCAAATACCGCAGGGTGACTGGACTTATCCCGCACAATGAGATGCTACCATTGTTTGCCTAACTTTATCCGCTACGAAACTCGTAGAGGAGGCTACACTGACGCTACGATGCTACAAAACTCAACGTGCTACAAGTTTCGTAGAACGTTTTGTGATGTTCTGCTTTGTATGGAAAACGTTGTGTTACAGAGAAAGTTTTGAATAAAACTTAATTTTGTTTAGATTCAAAGGCACGTATTGTGTGTTAAAATAATATACATATAACATATACATATAACATATAACATATACATAATATAACAGTTATGTTTTAATCATACCACGTGTATAATAAGTTCACCACATTGGTTGAAAGGTACTTTGAAGTCGTTACCTAAACCGGACTCGATCTGCCTACTGGTGTAGTTGGGTGTGCGTTTGCATTCTAAGTTTAGCGAGTATTGGGTTCATTTAACGGTGGAAACACGATTTATCTCCCCAAGGGAAGTTAGTATTTCATAATCATAATCATTTATTTGCTTAAAATGTAGGTTAGTAAGATGTAAATGGTTAGTATATTACCAGATACATTTTGCCCTAACACGGCGTGCAAATTTTAAACATTTCAATTCTATTAAATTATACAATATTGAACTGCCCGTTGGCTAAGTTGAGTGAGCGTTCGCCTTCTAAGCTGGGGTATCTGGATCGAATCCCGGCGGGAACACAAGTTTTCTCCCCATGGACGATTTGTGTTTCTTGTTTTGGTTGTAATTGTACGTGTGTGTGTGTGATGTGAATGTTGTCGGCACCCACGACACAAGTCATCGAACTTAGTGTGGGGCAGTGAGTGTGAAAGGTGTGAACATGTCAGTTTAAGTTAAATGTTAAATTAATTACAAAATTGAATTCCATTAAATAATGTCACAATCAATTCTATGTCAATTTATATTAAATATTAAAAATTTTAAATTCTGTGAAAAAATTATAAATTATAATTAGTGTGTGTAATGTGAATGTTGCACCCATGACACAAGTCATGGAACCTAGTGTGGGGCTTGAGTGTAAAAGAAAACTAAACGTTAGCAGGATATTTTGTCCATCAGGAGGTATCCAACATAGTATACGTACGTATAGTACGAAAATTCGAAAACGAAGGCATGCCGTGCCCAACGCCGTACGATAGGGCTTAGTTGATAAATCCCACTAAGGTCTCGGTAGTAACTACTAATACATACAGGTAAGACAAGAGAAAAGCTAGTTATTTGCATGATGTGGAACATCACACCTGTAACATTCACAGTGACACTCGCGATTGAATAATATCTATAGTTATTGCGTTTTCAAAACATCCACTAGGACGAAAACTATTATGAGAATAATTCCCTGTAATAATACTCGTAATACTGTTTTTTTGCGCTTGCCGCTACATATAAACATAAACGCTTTCACACTCACAGATCCACACTAAGTTCGATGACTTGTGTAGTGAGTGCCGGAAACATTCACATCACACACACAATCAAATATAGAAACACACATTTTGCTTACAGAGAAATCTTGTGTTACCATCGGGAATCGAACCCGACACATTTCTTAAAAATTTAACGTGCAACCAGCTTCGCCAGCATTCTGGGAGTCTTCAAGTCAAGAGAGAATAGGTACCGTCTAGGCAAGCATGCTTCGTCTTTGACCGCGTCATCACTTTCTATCAGGTGAGATTGTGGTCAAATGCTATCGGGTATAAAATATAAACCTTGGTTCCAGAAAAGTTGTTTCCGAAACCCTCGATACGCGTCTTAAAACTTAGTTTGGCTGTGGGGTTAAATGTGCTTGTTTTGTTTGTTTTTATGATAAATGTATTCGTCTCAGCATAAAAAAGAGGTTATTAGTATTTGCATAAATATAAAACAAACAAGAAAAGTAACCAATACATATTAAATGAAACCACTCAACCAGCAACAAATAAAACAAAGCCACAGAAAGCTTTTTAATCTTCCACATCGTTAAACAGTAATAAATGTGGAAAAAATCCGATTAACCGTTCGTAATCTATCGAACGTGACTTTTTCAACCTTCTCTATTTGCAAAGCAATTACATGACTAACGCAACCCTATCCTGTAACGGACAATCTGCATAGCAAAACATGATTAATACATCACAGTGGCATTGCAATCGTATCTCTAACACAAAGCCATAGGAGTCGTTTTTCATAAACATCATAGCTGCTTCGTAGGTTCACCGCTGGGTGTTATCAAACAACGTAAGTTTGCTAAGCTGTCATTGTAATACGAGGTTTATTCTAACGTGCATAAGAGCGGTTTTGTTATAAGTTCCGTTGTGTGATGTGACTATTTGCGTGCATTGTTACGGTGGCGAGCGATAATAGAGTTCTGTCGGTACGTCATGCAATATCTTCAGCATCAGAGCATATGGTGGTTGTAATGCATATAAATTAGCCTCGAGCCGTATTAGAAATTGTCGGAGTTATTGATGCGTTATTTATTTTTCAAGGAGACTGGCTTTATTTTTATTTGTATCACATTAGTTTTATTTTTAATTTTTAATTATATATATGTATTTTTTTATCTTGTATTTAACATCAATGGCAATTATTTGGCTCAACGTATTAGCATTGCAATTCAGAGAGGCAATGCCGCCAGCATGATGGGAACGCTACCCACTGGTAGTGGGCTTGAGCACTCGGGTTACCTATAAGCTCGATATCTTGTAGGTAACTTAGTTCTTTGCCGTATATAGTTTTAGTGTAGTTTTAGGAAATATAGGCAATTGACCCGTAGATAGTCCATTCCTTCGGTAGTGTAATTGGTTCGCCATTTCAATCAAAGTAAATATATTAACTCGATGAGGTTGTGTCGTTCAATGGTGGATTTTTGGCGCGAAATAATACGTTAATAAAAAAACCTAACCAATACCTATCGAGTTGGGTATCAAAATGAAGAAAATTACAAAATAAGTATGTTAAAATTTTACGCAGTCGGGTTTAAATTTTTTTAGTACATTGACTTGTTCAATCTCTACTCTACTATGATCATATTTTTTTTTATAATTGACACTTTAGTACCAGTGGATCACTTGTACATTCTGTAAAGCGTTCGAAACTAAGTGGCATTATAAATGTTTGTATCAATAACGGGATATTTACAATGTATTTCGTTTGTTTTGAGTTGATCCGTGATCTTGGTACTTGCACACACCCCCTTCCTTCACCCAGGGAGGGAAGGGAAGTGGTAGGCTCTAGCCCACACAAAAAAAAAGTGCCGAAATATCGGAAACTCAAAACAAACGAAATATATGGTAAATATCCCGTTATTGAAACAAACATTTATAGTGAAAGTGACCATGGTAGCTTAAGTGGAATTACTTCAATATATTTCACTCTAACATAGTTTAAACTGTAAGGAGTTAGGGTACTATTTAGTACCTAGTGACCACTAACGTAGAGGCACGTAATGGCGATGTAAAACTCTTTGAAAGGTTAATTTAATCAGTACGTTAAACATAAATCACGATAAGCTTTCCCTTATTACCGTCTATCCACGCCACAATACATTTATTCTTATGTAAACATCTGAAGCTTTCCTTCCACGACCACTCCCATCAATTTCAGTTCGTTCATGCATATTCGAATCAAAGCAACGGTGACGCCCCGGAAAAAGCTCCACTCCACGTGAGTATTACTATACCTATGCTACATACACACAGACGCGGGTAAAGCAAGAAAATCCCGTTCGCATTTATGAAGAGTCGTAGCGAAACGATAAAAAGATTTTTCAAAAGAGCTGAGTAAACTAAGCTCTGATCTCCAATTAACGATCTCAACGGAGTGAAAAAAGACAATTCAAGACGTAGGTACATTAAAAGACGTTCGGGTCAGCATACAACGACTCCCAGATCGATGGTGGAACGTACTCCTAATCGATACGGCGTTACAACCGCCTCAATGGGCTGCGCGCGCCGGCAGACTTACGTAACGCACAGAAATGACACCTGTTGCTTAATACTACCACCCATATATAATCCAACTAATGCAAAAAGTCTGTTTCATGTTCGCGCCTTCAGGTTTCAGCGTTGGCTTTTAATTTGGGCGGGTATTCGGTGTCAATGCACCGCAGCAACCTTCGACGCTGCACTCAAGGGTGCATAGTAGTCGCTAGTCGTGTATACGGTATGTTAATGATCTTTGTTAGCGTTATTGGTCGACGTAATGAAGGGTCAGCACTCAGCATAGTAGTAAACTAAGTGGTCAGTAGTGGTTACAACTTTCTTAAAATAAAATCTTGGTTCAAAATAACTAGCTGCCTATACGTGATCTGTAATAAAGAGTATATCAACTTCATATTTTTCATTATTACACTGAAACTCTTCAGGCTCCATAACTAACTTATTGTGTAAACTTTGTTTTGTATAACAACATTGTCAGGCTCTATATCTAATAATGATATTCATTTCTACACCTACGCTCGCATATATTTAGAGAGATAACCTTTTTACGTAAATACCCACCCATTGACATTTATATTGTATTCACTCATACATTATAATAGAGGCGGTGATCCTAACGGATAGCTGACATTTTATTTAAATACTTTCACACTCACAGCCCCATACTAAGTTTAAAGAACTATATCGTGATTGTCGAAAACATCTACATCACACACAATCACTACTAAAACCAGAAGAGTTAGGAGACATCTCGATAGCGAAATATATTATAGTATTCAACTCGACCACTCATACAAAGTACAGTTAAAGGAAAAATTGGTGTACAATATCTTATTTCTATCACATTTTGAAGCAATAAAAATTTCCTTTAAGGATAAAACTCTTGTTTTCACTGGGAAACAGATACCCGCATTTATCGCAAGCATTTGACCACCACTACACCTGATGGAAAGCCATGATGCAGCCGAAGATATAGACTGCTAGATATTTTTACACTATGGTAAGAATACAAACAAATCACAAACTTATTTACACTCACAGCCCCACGCTAATTTCGAAGACTTGTATCGTGGGTGCCGGATGCCGGATGCCGGAAATGTACATATCACACTCACACACACACTCTCACACCCAGAGCCAGAATCACAAATGTCCCTTGGGATGAAAAAATTGTGCTCCTGCGGGAATCGAACCCAGGACCCACAGCGCAGAGTATGACTCAAGGTAGTAAGCATGTAGGGCTAGAATAACTGGCTCTCGAAGAACTAACTTTGATTGAAATGCTATTAACACGCTTCGATTGATTTGATGACAAGATTATAGTCCCAGTACGTACCGCAGAAAATAAAATTGGCCAAAATTAGAGCGTAAGTAAAAAAAAAACAGTTGATCTATCTAAGGTTAAGCTGAACCAACAAAACTACGCACATGTCAATCCACTTAAAATTAGCATTAATAAGAATTGCATGGTATAAGAGCAGAAATGCATATTATAACATGGATTTCTTATTCAGCACACAAACATTTTGAATTGCAAAAAGTTCCAATGAAACATTTAGGTAAAAGCTAACAAAACAGTTTAAACAACGACTTTGTCCACTCGACCGCGAGAAAGTGCAGACATGGACTTAAAAATTAAACACAAACCTTTGTACATTTTGTAGATACTTTTGCATCTTTTAATTTCATACGAATCACATAGTTTGATGTCACAAAGTTTATATCATGGGACTTAATCGCGCTAAAAATCATTTTTAACCGACTTCAAAAATGGAGGAGGTTCTTAATTCGACTGTATGTTTTTTGTATGTATGCTAAGCGATTCAACAATCGATTTTGATTATTCTTTTCTCGTTTGGTCATATTTCAGAAGTGGTCTCATATAAATTTTATCGAAATTGATTTAACGCTTTTTAAGAATATCAAGTAAAACCAAAATATAAACCGCGAAATCGAGTTTTTTAAGCTTTGCTTGCGTTTAAATTACTATTTATCTTGATCTTTCGTTTCTTCTCTCATATAAACCACCATCTATTCCTTCTTCTGTTACTGTTCATACAAAGATTGTCTGGAAGAGATTGCTATAAGCGAAAAGACCACCCATTGTACTACCACGATGAATGTCATATTTTATTTGTCATTGTTTTTAAATTTTTGGTATATAATAAAGTGTTGTATTGTATTGAAAGAGATTAGTTATACAGCTGAATGCCTCATCCTTGACACGATAGTTATCTAAGCAAACATGGATCTAGTTCATGGATTCTACCAAGTAGAAATTGAAATCGCAAACACCCATCAAGGCTGTCGTCTGTCTAGACGAGCGGCGACAACCTACTGGGTACGAACTACGACAGTTATTAATATGTCATCTGACGTACGACCCTCGGTTATTGTTATTGGACATGCAATAAGATTGAAGTTGGGGTATCTGGACGGTAGCATTATATAATTTGCTGATTTTTAAATAGGTTTTGAGAGTCCAAGTATTTTTAGAGAATGAATGCTAAGACGTGAGGCTTCGTAGCTTACAATGGAAGTAAATCTTACGTATCAATATAGTTTTATTATGCTGGAATGGAATGTGACGAGGCGGCCGAAGATAGAAAATACTCTCCTAGAAGGTACCTATTCTCTCTAGACTTAAAGACACCTAGATTGCACCGTTCACCTACATTTACCCTAGGACTAATTATTTACCAAGCTGTAACTACGAATGTATACTCTGGGGTTCAGCATTTTGTCCATCTGTGTGTCCGTCTTTCCGTCTTTCAGAGGCTACTTACTTCTAAACCAATCAAGTTCTTTACTTCAAATTGTCACATATTATGTTAAACTATAACCAAAGTTGAGTTTGGTGGTTAAAATTATACAAATAAAAATACGAAGGCTTTTGGTTTATGGATTTCTTTTTCATCGTATTCCCATCCAAAGATTTATATATCGGCCGCATCATCGCTTTTCATCAGGTAAGATAGTAGTCAAATGCTTGCCTATCCAGCATTAAAAGCTCTTATCTCTGTAGAGAAATCCTTGTAAAAAGCGTTACAAGTAAAATACAATTAAATTTGACATTGGTTGTCATCACATCTCTCACAAACACTAATACATCTGCTGCAAAGTGATGTACTGTATTTTCATTGAATCCGAACATAATTGCACGAGCTAGAGGGTCTGCGAGACAGGCGCCGACAGACGTCAAGTCAGAACCCATTACTTATCAGTCTGACAACTCTGACGTAAACTAGTAAATAACCATTCAGTAATTGAAGCTGAGGATCTGTAGGAGTGGCTTAAATGGCTTTAAAAAGTAATGACCATTCCACTTTTGGAAAGTTAAAATTACTTGAAAGAAGATATACTAATAAACCCTAACCACTTAATGCTACATAACTCGTTCTTTTGTAAATAGTAAAATACAGATTTAACTAAACTACTTAACTAATACAAAAAGTCATTGGTCGGCAGTGTGCCCAAAATGCTGGCTGCGTTACCTCGTTGCACAGCGAGACTCAATTGCTGTGCAAAATACAAACCGGCGTTTTGGTCACGTGTCGACTCTAGCCCTTACCTATTGGAATGTTTTAGAAAAGTGTGTAAGTTTAAATAGACTTTTTTTTAATGCTCGTTGAGCAGGAATTTGACCACTATCTTACCTGATGAAAAGCAATGATGTAGCATGCTTGCCTAAAAGAAACCTATTTACTCTTGACTTGAAGACTCCCAGATTGTACCGTACGGGAATAAAGACGCGAGCAGTGAGTTCCACTCCTTCGCAGTACGGATGATAAACGTAGAAGCGAAAAGCTTCATACGAACTGGAGGTATGTCAAACATAAATATATAATAAATGGATTACGTTTTCCAATTTTTTCGTTATGTATATTTTTTGGGTATTTCAGCAATTTCATTAATTTTATAGATAACTTAGTATGAGATTCCTAGAAAAGCACTTCGCTTGAACATTTCCAAATAATTGTTTCATTTAAACTTCATAACGCTAAAAACACAGCATTTACTTTGATGCGGTTAATTTATTCCCGACGTATACCTATTTACATGACAAAAGGGCTGTGTTGTAAACAATACCTACAACTTCGTAGGAATTCCTTTGACGAGAGGTTTCGCGATGTTCCTTAACTTCTGTGGATATCGCGAGTATTAAATGTTTATACAGTTCGTAGGCGGCTCTTTTGCGTGCCTTGATGGTGACATTATGCAAATTAGGACCTTTCGAAACGTATGGTTAATGAAAGACTGCGAGGGAAGTGACATAAGAATCAAAGTTCTTCAACTTTGGCTGGAGACTAAAAGCATTTTTGTATATACCGACACATATTTTAATAGTTACCTTCTTCTTCTATACTATAAAGCTGAAGAGTTTGTTTGTTTGAACGCGCTAATCTCAGGAACCCCTGGTCCGATTTGAAAAATTCTTTCAGTGTTGGATAGTACATTTATCGAGAAAGAACATTTATTATATATTCAAAAAATTAGGGATCCTTACTAAAAGTCCGATAATCACGCGGACGAAGTCGCCTGCACTGTTAAATAATACTAAAAAAATATGCAATGTAAAATATTTAGTGTAACAACTTTCAGATTTTTAAATCCGAAAGTTATTTCTTGTGTGTCTGAAATGAGTTATTTATGTAACGGCTGGATGAATTTGGGTGAAATTGATAATGGTATGCAGATATTCCAAAATCTAGACTTTGGTATATGATATTATACCACTCGTTATTCTGATAAATAACGCTTTACCCGAACGCCTGGGGCCTCGTTATTCGTCGTTTCTTTATTGTTTTATTTGTAAAGTAATGTAACACAACAAAAACAAAAGAGAAATTTGGTAATAGATCGTTAATTTGTAACCGATCTAAAAAAAAGGAAGAGATTCTCAATTCGACTGTTTTTTACATCATAACTTCTTACTAGGTGAACCGATTTTTATGATTCTTTTGTTTAAACAAACAAACGCATTCACATTTACAGCCCCACACTAAGTTTAAAGACTTGTATCGTGGGTGCCGGAAACAATCACATCACACACATATTACACTCAGAACCAGAAGCACAAATATCCCTTGGGAAGGAATGTGTGCTCCTGCCGGGAATCGAACCCAGGACCCACGGCGCAGAGGACACCTACCCACTGCGCCAACTGGGTCATCAATTTGAAAGCTGGTGGCCATTTATATTTGATCAAGATTTGACCAGTAGTTTTTGAGTTATCCTCGATAATGCGTATTAAATTCATTTAATCTGATCAAAGGTCACGAAGATAAAGCGGTGTAGTTGGTTTTAGCTTTACTTGTATTTAAATTTTCACTGGCCGTCGCTCTGTGTGAAAACTGTCTCTCTATGTGTGAATAAAGTGCAAAGTATATAATACTCTGTAGAATTGGTATAACGGAGGGTGGAGGTGTCGAATTCCCAAGATTACACTTGTGAGTCACTGCTTCGGATTATTCCAACACATTCAAATATTTGGACACAAAACAATGAGTCAGATCCTTTTAAGAATGTCTTACCTTTTTCAGAAATCGGAAGCCTTGATTCATCGCTTAAAAGGCGAAAGTTGAGGATTTGCAATCCGCTTATCAGGTTGTTTTACTTTGTCGGCGTTTCGAGATTCTTAGAAAAGATTTTGTACAGTTCAAATAACGCCAATGAACAAAATAACGTAAAAGTAAAGTGATATGAAAGCTTTATTCCACGTTAATTTCTTTTTCTCTCTCCCTATAAATTTAATTATCCTTAATAATGATTATGGAAGATTTTATTTCTATCCCAAGTGGGATTAAAATAAGTACAGCTTGAACTTGATTGTTGAATAAATTGGTTCGATGTACAAATTTTTTTTCAATTAGTTATATTTTTTTTATTATTTTATTAAACTTCGACAAAAATCCCAGCCAGACGTAAAAGTAAAGATTAAAGACATAATTATAATCATCGTCATATTATCTAACTTCATGTCAGAAGAACATGTTTACTTCTTAGGCCACTCCTTCGCTGTACGGATGATGAACGAAGAAGCAAAACGCTTCGAGCGAACTGAAGGTATGTCATCTTTAAAACAATCCATTGATATTTACTTTAGCGTTCTTCTACTTCTGTTATGAAATGCAAATGAACACATTCATTTTTATTATAATTATTAACCTTAAAATACACCAAAATAGTGAGCTTTAATTACTAAATGTATATTTTCAACGCAATATCTGCCCGAGCAAGTCCGAAGCGCGAGCGAAGCGTCTCCGTTTCAGCTTGAGCAAAATTGCTTTCGTGTATACGGATGTTCGGATTTCCAGTTGTTCTCCTCTACAGGTCGCATTCCTCAATCGATTCTCGTGATTTTTTGTGAGCAGGCTTGATTGTATAGTTTTTATTGTTTATTCAGATTTTAGGATTTTTTTTTTAAATGGCGGAGATATGGAAGTTGTAAATTTTAATTTTAACGAAATATATTTCAACTATTTCGAAAAACACTCGAGATCTTCAGCTTGCAAAGCCACTGGTTTATTTGGTTTAGTAAATTGCTTATTTGACACCCAAAATGGCGACAAAACATCTTCTTGGTCGGACATAATAGAGGTGATATTTACGCTTGGTATTAGATTGGTGTGGGCGCGATGTATTTCACGGGGATGTCAAGGGAGAGGATCGACAGTGACAGTGAGTGTTGATTAATTGTTAGAGGGCCCTGTGAACCGAAGTTCACAAGTTCCGTGATTTACTTATAGTTTCTATCTGTATATACCGTCCGGGGTAAGTAGTGCACAATACTGCAGGGGGTGGTTTGGAATCGATAAAGGAGCAAATTAAAAAAAAAAAAATTTTTTTTTTTTTCGACTGGCCTGCTGGCAGTTCAGTAGTAATTGTCAAGTAAAGTATGGCCCTCCGTAGACAGCCGCTACAACAATAGCTTCCAGAGTAGGTGAGTGCTACGAGTGCTACGGGGTCATTGAACTAACATGTGACGATAGGTCACACTGAAAGGCGGTTCAGGAATTACGAGAACCAATGTTTCACGTGAAGCATACCTTTGGTACCTGGTATGTATTGAATTCCCAGAATTTGTTGTAAGTTATCAAATCAACGAATTCTGGGAATTCAATACCTACCAGGTAGTAGGTACCTACCTAATTACTTACTGAAGACAAGTATTTAGAATTAGATAGGTGTGGTTTGCTTCACGTGAAACATTGGTTCTCGTAATTCCTGAACCGCCTTTCAGTGTGACCTCTCGTCACATGTTAGTTCAATGACCCCGTAGCACTCGTAGCACTCACCTACTCTGGAAGCTATTGTTGTAGCGGCTGTCTACGGAGGGCCATACTTTACTTGATAATTACTACTGAATTGCCAGCAGGCCAGTCGAATAAAAAAAAAAAATTTTTTTTTTTTTTAATTTGCTCCTTTATCGATTCCTAACCACCCCCTGCAGTATTGTGCACTACTTACCCTGGACGGTATATATATCTGATAATAATCCATAAGTGAATTATCTACGAGTATACTACTTAAATGTTATCTTTACATCTTCAATGTCTTTTTACTGTACATAGTCATAAGCCGAGTTGTAAATTAAGTAGTTTATTGGATAATTCTGGATATCTTATATTTACATGATCTACATAAGGTTAACTCATACGATGCTAATTACTTGTCAACATTGCCGTCACTTGTGGAATTATCAAATTTATTTGATTTACTCATTCATTGTATTGTCAATTTTTGTCACTCCACACATACACCTTAACATTCGCATTCTTCTGTATGTACTGTTCTCTCATTTAGCTCTTTGGTAGCCCAAATCTCAGACCCACCGTGCCATATGATTGATACTCGTTCAATGCACTCATCTCACTAAAGGTAATTGAAATGATGTTCAGTGGAACCGTCGAAGATAGTCAATAAGCAAGGCTCATAATGTCTGGGAATCAAGGATGGATGCCGAATCATATTTTTTAGAAATATTACAACATATTTTTCATGTAGGAAATGGTACCAGTTTTTTTTTTAGCTAGTAGGTAAGCATTTTTCTACATGAAGGTGGTGAGCTACGACTGTATTTTTGTATTGATACATGGTAGCCAGCCAAGGGCAGGGTAGCGAGCATGAGAAAATGTCTTGCCATCATAGATTTTATACCCTTACCCTTTTACCATTCAGTATCATTTACCCTTACCGGAAGCTCAAGCTCGTCATAGGATTTGAAACTGGGAAGTCCCATTACAACTAGTAGTTCGTCCTAAACTTTGAATTATATTTTTGACTATATACCGTGATTGAAAAGCTTCTATCTATAATAGTGACAGCGTAAAGAACTAGAATTTTTTTATAAAAATGCATGTGAAATTCGAAACAAAACGCACATCTTTTGACTAGACTGATTCTTGACGTCAGTGCACATATTTTTAATGTCTATGATTGGTCTACTTTTCTTGACGGTGATTGGACTGTGGATGTCGTAGAAAGAACGTCAAAATGGCCGCGTTTGAAATTACCCAAACATGCTCGGATTTAAAAAAAGTCTTTTTTAATATAATTTTATTTTCAGATAATAAGCGATTAAAAGCATGAAAGATATGAATTCCTTATGGCTATATTTCCTAAAAACTATACAATTTTCTTTAGTCAGTAGTTGCATAGAGACATTAAAGTCATAGGCAAAATAGTGTTCATCTTATTTTCATTATTATTATCTATTACGTAAGAAGACTGTCATAACGAAAGTATTCCAAGTCTCCTTACATCTAAGCGTTCCATTAAAGGCACTTCGTCCACACGCCACGTTTTACCTATTATAAAGTTTTTAACACATTACCTTACATCGTTCTGTGAAAACTAAAACGACATTACTTATACCGCCTAATATAAAGTTCAATATAGAAAATTATAAGGTGATTAAGGTACTTAGTGTGTGTCATATTCATGAATTAACCGTAGATAATTAAAGATTTCTCTATAAATAAATTAATCTAAAGTACAGACTTTATTAAAAAAGAAAACAGTGTGAGTAGTAAAGATACACGACAGAAGAGAAACTTTTGTATGACACTTTTCGTCACACAAAAAGGTTTGCGGATGAGAATTTAAAAGCTCTCCTATGGGAGTAAGAAGTACTTGCAGTATTTTTTTATGAAAAGTTTCACTTCAAAATAATACAAAAAATATATAAATAACTAGCGATCCGCCCCGGCTTCGCCCAGGTGTGATAAATGAAAAACAGCTCGACCGATTTTGTGCAAACTTCACATAAACCATCTACTAAATAGTCCGAACAAAGCCTAAACATTTGGTTTGGGTAAGTGAGCCCGTTCTTGAGTTATAAAATAACAACGAAAAGTGGCATTGATTTTTAAATACATAGATATATTAAAATTAATAATATATTAATGACAACGACGCATGGAGGCAAACTGCACAAGCGCTTTCTAGCGACTACGTGATATACATAGATATACCTAGGTTAATAGAATTATATATTAGTGTTTAAGAATGATAAAAAAAAATGTGCCGAGTTTTATGCCAGTTTTTTTTCGAGATGGCTGTAGTTTTGCGAATCAGGCATTAGAGTAATTAATTTTCATGACTGATACGCTCTATAATCGCCTTTGATAACTATAGTGCTCTATAGAGTAAGTACTACGCAAACATAAACATAAAAGAGATAATATTTTATAACATGGTAAAAAAGTACTAGGCAACCATAAACGTGAAAGAGGTAACACACTTGTGACATTACAATGCATGACGGGTACATCTAGTAGAGCATCATTCTGAGTAACTAATTCTGAAGTTTTCGAAATAAATACGTCTGGCAACACCGCTCGAGACCTGTCAATTTCAGGGTTGCAGTGGGTTTTGCAGATTGAATATAGGATAACGTATTAATTTACGTGAAAGTTAAACTAGGCGTTTGCATGTCAAAACAGAGGGTGAAAAATAAAGGCGTCATCAAACGGGTTCATAACTAACTGAACACGTGGAACTAGACAAGTATATATCCAGATAGTGAAACTTAAATTAATTCATTGATAGCCCACAATGAAGATATATTGTTAAAGATTTTGGCTTACACGGTTTTTCAGCGTCTTCATGATTACGCGTAGGTAATTTAAACGTTATACAACTATAATATATATCGCTACATATAATCGGTGTCAATACCTACCCTCCTTTTTTAGGGTTCCGTACCCAAAGGGTAAAAACGGGACCCTATTACTGAGACTTCGCTATCCGTCCGTCCGTCCGTCCGTCTGTCACCAGGCTGTATCTCAAGAATGGTGATAGCTAGACAGTTGAAATTTTCATAGATGATGTATTTCTATTGCCGCTATAATAACAAATACTAAAAATAAAATAAAATAAATATTTAAGGAGCGCTCCCATACAAAAATCTTGTTTTTTTTTATAGATAATGGTACGGTATTGTTCTTTTTTATCACACTCATAGCCCCACACAAGTTTGATGACTCGTGTCGTGGGTGTCGGAAAAATTCACACCCCACACACAACCACTACCAGAACCAGAAACACAAATTTTCCATGGGGAGAAAACTTATGATCCCGCCGGGAATCGAACCCTAAAATAAGCTTAGAAGGTAGTCGCGCACCTAATTGAGCCAACGGGCAGTTCAACTTGAAATAGGTATATTAGTAAATAGATAAATTATCAGAAAATTGTATAGCAAGTGAGAAAACTTTGTCAACAGAGGCCGAAGCCTTGAGATAGAGAAAACCTATCTCTTTAGAAATACTACGAGTGACAACTATAACAAAACTGTATAGAAACTACTTCAACATCCAACTTTGAATACTCTTCATCCACTTATTTTAAGTGTAAGGCAAAATGGTCTTTGACAGTTTGTAAATAAGGGTCATATTATAAGTATCACATGTGCGTGCTCATTAGGCCAACTCTACATGTCGCGTCGCCACCAGATGTTATAGCCACGCCTACTCAAACTTCAGAATTTATGACAGAAACTTTACGTAGACGATGTTAAACTCTAAATTTCTTTAGTCGTAAATTTTAGTTTTAATAAAATTAACTAAAACGTGACTTGAGTGCTAGAGTGTGTGAACAGATTTTATAAACGACTTCAAAATGATACCGGCCAAGTGCCAGTCAAGGGCGGCCTGGAGATTTCAGGGGCGAGGTTTCATATTTAGAAAACGTCATTTACCAGAAAAAAAACCGAGCATAGCTCTGTCATCTAGGTACTACTTATATATATAGCTACTACTAATTGCTTAAATGACTATCACCTTATTTCCCGGTAATTCATGTTATGGTCGAAGATGGTGAATAAGCAATCCTAACCTAGAGTGGAAATAATGTCATAATTGGTTGGAGCGAGCGGCTGTCAAATATAAGTACGAAAACGAGGTGCCAGAAATATTAAAATCATACACACAATCACAACCAGTACAAGAATCACGACATTCCCTTGGGGCGAAAGCTTGTGTTCTCGCCGGGAATCAAATCCGATACCCCCCTGCTTAGGAGGTGAACACGTACCCAACTAAAACAACAGGCAGTTCAAAATTTTTCTTCAAATTCTTCAAACTTGTGAGGTTTGGGGCTGTGAGTGTTAAAGAGAAAAAAACTAGTACAATCAAAAATGCGAGATTTATCATAACATTGTCTTTTTAATTGATAGATAAATGAAACGGCGACCAAGGCTTTTAGCCATTATCATCCCTGTCATCAAATCCCCAAAGCGGTACAGTCAGCTACAAAAATGAGTACAGTAAGGTGTTTGGCGTATTATTTTACATTACGATTAATCATGGATCAAATTGAATGTTAAAGCACATTATATGTGATTGTGTGTGTGATGTGATGTTTCTGGTACCCACGACGCTAGTCATCAAACTTAGCGTGCGGGTGTGAGTGTGAAACTGTTTATTTGTTCAGCAACTTTTATTATTGCTCCCGAGCATAAGCTACATTAGTTACTATATTAACTATTTATCTCATAGACATTTCCGTTAAACACAGAAATCTGAATAATGCGGTTTTATGATTGAAATGGTCTGAACTGTACTACTAAATACACATGATTCAGTATCGTCTGCCACGCGTAAATTTTTTCAACAACTACTCACTCACTAAACAACTACTCACTCGATAAAAAGATAAAACGTTCAATAAACTGCTTATTGTTAAAATATGTTTAGTCTTATTTCAATTATAATTTGTTCATTATATAGTTAAGGGTTAAGGGTTAAATAAATCTCAATGTTACTGGGGTAAATAAAAACCAGTAAGTAAAGCGTATTAACTTGTAAATTACACGTATCTCGTAAAACACAATAACCTTACATAAACCTACGAATTCTAATAACAGCTGCTGTAATTATTCTTTTCATTGATTTCTAGTTCGTTTTGTAAGCAACTTACTTATTTCTTTAAGCTTAACTATTATTCAAACAAAATATAAGTAAATAAATCCCACAACACATGAAATTCTTATGGGGGATGCTGAGATCATCACAAACTATATTGACTATACTGCAATTAGAACCGTTGATGCGATAATTTACCAATCTTATAGTTTTTAAATTATAAATGAATATATTATTCAATACTAAAGGGGCCATTAAAATTATGCAAAACATTTCTTTTTGTTACACATTTTTTTATAGACATCGTTAATTTATTCTGCTGACTGTACTCGTACTTTGGTACACGATAAAAAGACTGTAGGGAAACTAATTAAGGCGAGTCCAAAAATCCGCGTCAAAAATATTCTTGGAAAATGTTACACAGATTTTATTATGTTTTTTTAAAATAAATTACATTTTAATTTGTTACATAAAACGCAGGCATCATAAATGTTTTATTGCTGTTTAGGGCAGGGTGGGATTTTATTAGTGCAATTTAATTATAAGGTTCATGTCCACCTCATCTATGATAAATAATTAAAGCATTTTTTTTACGCTAGCTTTATTGATTGTATATGATCTTATTGAAATAGCTGTAGCACTAAATCATTAGCAAAGTTCATATATCATATAATAAGTTTTTTTTACACTAACATAAAGTTCATTTTAGGGTACCGGTTCGCCGAACATTAAAGATCGTTTTACCCTTTTTTTCTTTTTATAACTTAAATATATATATTATAAAACGTAGACTTGTTTAGTATGTACTTCCTTCTGGATCAGAATCAGAATAAATGTATAAGGTTATGCTAGGCAAATTTGACATTGACTACCTAAAGATACGTAAATCAACTGGTTGCACTGCTGTTAGTCAATATTACTAACTAGCTTTTTCCCGCGGCTTCGCTCGCGTTAAGAAGTACAACAACTTTCATCCCCTATTTTATCCCCTTGGGGGTAGAATTAATCAAAATCCTTTCTTAGCGGATGCCTACGTCATAACATCTACCTGCATGTCAAATTTTAGCCCGATCCGTCCAGTGGTTTGGGCTGTGCGTTGATAGATCACTATGTCAGTCAGTCAGTCAGTCACCTTTGAGTTATATATATTTAGATTGATATAACTAATGGTATATCAAAGATTACAAAAGGGATTAAAACTCTTCCCATTTTGAAATCTTATTGATATAACCAATCGTATATCTAAGATTACAAAAGGGAATCTTATTGTTAAATGCAATTCAAACTGCGCTTCAGCAGTCATTTAATATGGGGTCTACACTATCAACATGCCTTACATCCAAGTATGTGAAACATTACAGATTACCTCGTTAAAAATACATCTTTTTTTTTAATCAATGTGTTTTTATCACTTAATTAAATGAGATCTAACTAGACCAGCGGCATACAGACAAAAGCATACAAAAAATAATAATGAATTTTGAAATATTTGCTTGTTCCCAGTAAGTTAGTATATGAATAATAGTTGAAAAATTAAAAAGAGCCAAACCTAATAAACCTGCCATAGAAATCCGTAACACACCATATCGTAACTTTACTAAAGCTCAAATAAATAAGAAACGTATCATGCGGTGTATCCGTTTTCATTTCCTATATACAAACTGCCAAGAAAGGCAATTCAACCATCAACAACCTAATATCTCTAAGTGAGATGAAGCATCCGTATATCCACTTCACAGACCCTCTGTACGTACAGATCACACATAAAGCAAAGAGGTACGGAACAAAACGCTTCGTCTTAGATCACAACAGTCGCTCGGTCTGACGCCTTGCCCCCTCCCCCCACCCCTATTCCCCTCGCCCTTCCCTGAGCGTCGCCTAATGAGAAGCGTTGAAACCTAAAATTTGGTGCCAACTCGAACTCTAAAGAGCACTAGACAGAAACACTAAAGCTTAAAGCCTTAAAACACTTCCTGCGAAAATGAACTCTTGCACTACGGAATAAGAATTATATGATGGCACGAAATATTACTGAGAGGTTCGAGTGCCAAGCTATATTGATAGAATTTTACGGGCACATTTTAAAGACGTTTTTATGGACGCTGTAACCCGATTTTTCAATCGAGAACGGATGTGGATTGTTTTATATATGTAGGTATTTCTGCGTTTTTGAGTAAAAAGTTTAAGTGTGGGATATCACCTAGCTACCTTCGTTAGACAAATATTTGGTGTGTAAATAAATAAGAAAGCTTACCATAAAACTAATGAACAAGGATGCATTAAGGCAAACGACGAAGACAAGCGCTTTCTAACGACTTCAAAATATACATGTAAGTTAATAATGATAAATTAGTTGATAAAAGATAAATGTATCAGTTATATTAAAGTATTGTTTGAAAATTTATTTAAAAAATCTTTTGACTTTAAACGAGCAATTCTTGTATATATATAATATGTGATCAGATTCTCGGAAACGGTTTTCATGAAATTTAGTAAGCAGGGGGTTTCGGGGGCGATAAATCGATCTAGCTAGGTTTTATTCTTAGAAAACTACATTTACCATAAATAAAGCTAAGCAAAGCCCGGTCATCCTGGTACTAACTATAATGAATAACAGATAAAATATTTTTTAACATTATTAAACCTAGGTTTTAATAATAATTCGTGATACATGTCATTCGATTATTTGTTCTAGTAATAACAAGAATTTAACATTTTGTTGGAATGTGATTTTATTTTTCAGTTTACATTTGTATATCAAACTCGCATAGAACCTATAATTTAGAGGTAGAAGGCTAATGGTTTAATAATTGCATTGAATTTCGATTCAGTCGGAGCTACAAACTGGTTTCTAGCTAAGATATGAGTCGATATGGAATATGAAGTTTGCTATAAAAACATAATTATAATGACTATGTTATTTTGCTACGGTGCTACGACAAACCGTAGCCCCTTAACAGACGGTTCGTAGATCGTAGCTTAGCTACGATATTACCTAGACTTTGAAATTCAAATTCAAATCTTTATTGCATTCTCTAAATGTAGATAGATAGTACAAATAAATGACAGTACATTAGAGACCCTGTTGGGCACAACAATTTAGAGCGGAGGAGGACGATATGCTTTATTAATCATAATGTATCAATTTAATTCATAATAAGATGTCATAATTATGTATTACATATTTGTGCCTTTCGGAGTAGAAATTCTTGGTCCATGGGGACCAGGTGAACTTGAAAATAAAGATTTGGCTGGGAGACTGAAAGAGTCGACATGTGACCAAAATGCCGGTTTGTATTTTGCACAGCAATTAAGTCTCGCTGTGCAACGAGGTAACGCAGCCAGCATTTTGGGCACACCGCCGACCAATGACTTTTCGTATTAGGTAAATAGTTTAGCTACATCTGTATTTTGATTAATCTTTGACGAAATATTGTGTGTATATTATCAAACAAGTAATATAAATGATATTTTTATAAATAAATATTTATAAAACATGAGTAGAGTTTTATCCTAATCGTCATCCATAAAAATAAATACATTTTAGAAATAACGTTAAAAATAAATCAATATTATTGTAATAAATTATTTTGAGGTTCTCTAAGACAAGTAGCTTCACCACACGCGTTGAATATATTTCATAAAAAATTTAAGATGGTACTAAATCAATTTTAGATAGTTTAAGAACATTATTGTCAAGTTATCTAAGAAATAATTAAATTTGATATACGAAAATATTTGGTTCTAATGTAATAATGATAATAGTTAAAAGTTAAATAAGCATTTATTGCCTACGTTCAGTATCTTCTTAACTTAATCTAACTTATCCAGCACGTAAAAAGCTAAGGCGTAAAAATAACCGTAACTAAAATGTATTCTTTTTATGCTAGATAAGCAAGCAGTTGACCGCTATCACACCTGATGGAAAGTAACGATGCAGCCGAAGATGGAACATGCTTACCTCGAAGATAACTATTCAGTCTAGACTTTTATGCATCCAGATTGTACCGTTCAGGGAACAAAGACGCAGGCAATATGTGTATAGTATGAATTGATTGGGAAATGGTATACACTAGGCGCTGTTCAAAATCAAATATTCTAATCCTTGTGGAACTCATTTTTAGAATCAGTGCTCCATGATAAGTACAATCTTAAAGTTTTCAAGTCGAGAGTGAAAAGGTTTCTTTTAGGTGAATGTGCTCTATTATCGACCGCATCGTCACTTAACATCAAATGTTTACCTATCCCAGGTATAAAAAAAACGGGTTGCACTCCAGGAGTACCGGCATAAGTGAAAACATGAACATTAACGTTGTAAACAGCAGGAGCAGGCACACATGTTCGCCGCGCGGTAGAAAGAGAGGGGGATATTACTTCCTCTCCTTCGTCTTACGAATTTTCGATCAGGTCACGTGTCCTGACGTGAGTATGAATTTTTTTTTACCTATCCCAAAAAAGTGCACAACGCCGCTTTTCACTTCAAAAATGCACGACAAGCAAGCGAAAAATTGTGCATACATAGTGATACCTAAGTGCAATGTCCTTGAACTATGAACTATCGTGTGACAGCACTCGCTTTGTTTCCATTCATGAGCCGCGGAGGTGATAAGTGAGCTTCGTCCGCCCACGGTATCCAATGACGTCATGATAAAAGTGTGCTATATAAGTAAGCATACGATGCTATATAACTGAAGACTATGATACCTTATTTTTGGGATCATAAGTTAGGCACCGTTATTGGTTTTAGTCTGTAGTCGATTTACTGTCTCAAATGACATTTGCAATTTTTCAGCTGGTCTAATCGAGTTGCTACTTAGAAATAGCAATTAATAATTCTACAAACTACTCTATGATAAATACTTCGGAAATAACTGATTCGTTTATGCCGCTATATATGAACATTGAACGTTGTGCCAGAAATCAACTTCTGAACCAAAAAAATTATTTGAATTGCAACTTAGAACTTTAAGACTTACAAAGTAGGTATACATATAATTTAAACAAAACTCATAAAACCCGCTAAACCTCGAAGGGTTTTGCAATTCAGAAAGAAGCATTTGCATGATAATGCATCGATAAATTTCACAGCATGAAAGAGCTCAGGATAACATAGCCGATAAAACTGTAAATAGTCACCAATCCAACCTGTAAAGTCTATGATATTAAATACCTTTTGTGAGCTGCAAGTATATATAAAAAAAAAGCTTTCTAGATATTGAGAACCTGCAACGTATCTAGATTAAAAACATATCCCGCGACATTGCCAGTAAAGAGTGAAAGGTTTCTATGTGGGTAAGGTTATGAAGTTATGTGTTTAACAAGAAATGAAAGTTTAAAAACTAAAACCCGACTACACCAGCCCTAAATGGCTTCCTATAATTGAAAACAATTTTTGTTTTCATATCTCTGACGGATATATCTCGCAAATGGTACGCTTGACATGATGTACTTACCCTACCTTAATTTTAAAATTTCTGTTTAATGATACCACATAATTGATAGGCAAGGCTGGTTTACTTTGCATATTTTCATAATTTGATGAGTTACGGAATCATACTATGGGGATCTGCTGCCGATATTGAAACAATTTTTATTCATCAAAAAAGAGCGGTTCGTGCAATGTATGATATGGGTCCGCGCGAATCTCTCAGGGAATTCTTTAAAGAAACAGGCATACTTGGTTTACATCTTTGAAAATATTATACATGTCCGCAAAAATATTAATAAATATAAATTGAGAAGCGACGCACACAATCTTAATACTAGATATAAGCATACAATTACAGTGCGCGCAATAAGATTAAGCAAAACGAATAAATCTTTTATGGAAAATGGGGTTAGATTTTACAATAAAATTCCAAAAATTGTAACTGAATTACCACTGGGAAAGTTCAAATCAGTAATAAAACGGGCATCAATTAAGAAAGCTTGTTATAAAACGATTGACTACATTAATGATAAGGATGCATGGAGAAAAACTGCACAAGCGCTTTCTAGCGGCTACATAATATAGATATAACTAGGTTAATGTTATTGTATTCTAGTGTTTAAGAATGATTTAAAAAAAAAATGAAAATAAAATGCGCTGAGTTTCTTGCCAGGTTGTTCTCTAGATGACTGTAATTTTGCGAATCTGGCAGTAATCATCAACTTTCATGATTGCCTCTTTGGGGCCCATGTGAATAAACGATTTAGATTTGATTTGATTTTGAAAGGGGGATATAGACCACTTCTAAGTAAAGTTCGTGGCAAGATGAACTTACCGTACGTTGCTTGAGTATTACTTAATCATCACAGTGAACTTTTTATTAAATAAAAAGTAAAAGTAATTTGCATTATTTTCTTCTCTATGGCGCTATTATTATCTGAACAAAATCTGTTGCAGCTAAAGTAATTAGAGCAGCTAGTTTATCTCCTAACTCGATGTTTCAATCTTATTTGTGGTACCTAATAAGAAATACAACTAGTTATATATTTCCAATAGAATTTACTTTGTTCGATAAAACAAAAAAATATATTTAAAAACAGTTTATAAATGACGCGGCCTGAGATAACATTTATAAAGAAAACTTACCGAATTGAATTATTTGATTTGGAAATACAACCTCCGTTTTTTTATAATCGATAAAAATATAACTATTTGTGTTGCTATGCAAACACGTAAATAGAACCGCCCAATAGCCTCGACTTCCAGTTAGTGTCAATAGAAATCAGTGGGCCTTCAAGCACAAAGCTGGTAAATTATTCAAAGCTAAGGCACTGATTACTGTAATGGGCCTCTAACTACACGCTCTATACTTTATGACATGTAATTTTCTTGTTTCTTAAAGAAATAATGGCCTGGTGGAGTAGGGCTCGCTTATATAGACGTGACAAAGAATGATTCTAGGAAACAGTTAAGGAATTTTGGTGAAAGAGCGGATTATTTGTGTCAACTGGTTCGTTTCTGAACGCTATCACAATAACACTTGCTAATTACAATGCAATGGATTTAATAAATTCTTTAAACGACTATCAATCTCGTAGGATTACAAAAGTAGGTACATACACTAATCTTTTACCCTGAACTAAGATCTCGCGACTACAAAACATTCGAGGTTGTAATAGAAAAAAAAAGAACGAGGTTAATTTCTTATAAGTAACTCTTTTTTGTAATAATGATTGTATGATTTTTGGCTTCATTCTTCAAGTATAAGATATAATAGATATTATACATAATTTTCAGCTCTGAATGTGTGTGCGTATTAGAGATATAGTTCAGGACAAAATTGGTCTAAAAACAGTGATTTTGGTGTCTTACCAAATATTTATTTTCCAACATAGTTGTAGTTTTTCTGAAAACGGTTTCGTACTTTACATGCAAAGCTCCTTTTTAACGATATCCAATCATAAAAATATAAAATTACTTTTCTATTCTACCTTTCCTTTTTACAAAAAAGGAGGAGGTACTCAAGTCGACTGGGTTTTTTTATGTTTGTTACCTCATAACTTCGTTCCACGTGAACCGATTTTAAATCATTTTTTTTGTTTGAATGTGTTGCTTTCTAATTGGTCCCATTTAAATTTGATCAAGATCTCATCAGTAGTTCTTGAAATATCGTCAATAATTCGTGTATACTACATCTAATCTGATCTAAGTTCCAAAGATAAAGCGGTGAAGTCGGTTTTTTTAAGCTTTGCTTGCGTTTCATTATATCCACACGTGTATGGGTTGCCCTCTTAATATTTTTGATTATATCATTTTAATTGCCATTCTTAGCTTTACATAATCTCTGAGAATTTGAAGTTAGTTGTTTGTATAGTTATGAAGCTAAGCCTGTGCGAGACGGACAAAGAGCTGAACCAACAAGTCAGCTGAGAGATCTGGCTTCGTTCAAATTAATATTTGTTTGGTGAAAACAGAGCGCAAGATGCTGGCTAAAAATGTAATGTTTTATAAGTGCTTAATTTAAAAAGATAATGATGTCTTGTAGGTAACTTAGTTCTTTGCTGTATATTTCTAGTATAAAAAAGCAAAATAAAAAAGTTTTAGTTTAGATTTAGGAAATATAGGCAATTGGCCCGTAGATTTATAATTAATACAATTCTTATTCTTAAAAAAATATATTTAAAAAGCCAGATTTTATATCACCTATTTTATATCACCTAATATTATAAAGTCAAACGTTTGTGAGTGAACTTCACGCTCAAACGGACCAATTTTGATGAAATTTAGTATGGAGGTAGCTGTCACCCTGGAGCACTTTTTAGCCTAGATTCCTGCGGGACGTGACTTACGCAGGTAAAGCTGCGAGGAGCAACTAGTCTTTATATAATTCTTCTTACTTGTGTATGTGGCTGAACTCCTCCTAAACGGCAAGAACAATATTGATGATAGTTTTTCTGTGTGTTTAAGTAGTTTCAAGAATGGTTTAGATTCACAATTCAATCCAATATGTAATGTTTTTTATTTTCGCTGGCGAAGCCGCGAGTACCACTATGATATATGCATATGTGCCTGGGGAAATGCCGCAAAAACATTTCTCATCGATGTTGAAAGAGCACAAAGGGCGATATTAAAAGTTATGATGTACCTACCTTTCAGGCACTCCACCTCTGATGTTTACAATAAAGCCCAAGTATTAACTGTAAGAAAACTGTATATACATCAGATCCTAAGACGGTATCACATAAAAATAGTTCCACATTTACCTGTGTTAAATAAACGCGTTGACCGATGCCCAGTGCCTCGTACGCACAGTAAGTTTGCTCAAAAACATTTCGATTATGTTGCTCCGCATCTGTATAATAAGTTAATTAAACTAAATAGTGACTGTAATATTAAAGAATACTCTACCAATAAATTTAAAAAAGTTATACTCACCTGGCTCAACACTCTGGATTATGAAGATGTGGAAAATCTGCAAATTAACTCCTAATTATTTAATTATTTCACACACGCACTACACACACACACACACACACACACATACACACACACTCTCTCACACACACACACACACACACACACACACACATTCACATACTGGTCATTCACATATTGTAAATAGCTGTAAACTAACCCTTGGCATAATTAAATAGTTTCATGAATGGGAGAAGACGCTGGTTCTCGAAACACAGTGTAAACTACATCGGGAACCAGAGGCTTCAGAATCTTTATTGTATCATCTAAATTTATGTCAATAAATATTTGATTGATTGATTGATATATATTTGATACATTTCATAATCGAATTCAATTGTTTGAAATAATACTAAAATTATGAATCCGAAAGTTTGTGTCTAAGTATGTTTGTTCCCTTTTCACGCTGTAACGGTGAACGGATTTGAAGAAATATGGAAAGTACATAGCTTATACTTAGGATTAACACACAGGCTACTATTTAACGCGAGCGAAGCCGCGGGGCACGGTTAATACATCTATAGAATTTTGATTCAATTGCCTTAATTAATACACATAACATTATTAATTATTCAGTTATCGATTAAAAACCCTCCACACATTAAAATCCCCTATCGTACACCGAAATACCATTAGTTTGTTTATAAATAAGCGAAGTGGCCTTCGATCGCCCTACGCCCTGTGACCTACATAATGTTAGACGACATTAAGCTGTTAACTACATAATGCGAGTTAGTAGTTAAGCGTTCCTCATTCACGGAATACGTTGCAATGTAGAAGTTTACCTAGAAAAGGATGACATCTGGTTTTAACTGGTGTAAGTTTTGACTTACACTATTTGCAATTTGGAATATGGATAAATATGATTAAAATTTATGCTGTTATTTAATAATTGAAATGCAAGCATAGCTGAAAAAACCGACTTCATCGCTTATATTTCGGTTTTGGCTCAACCGATTACGATAAAATTTATATGGAACCATTTCTGAAGTATACACTACCAAACAAAAAATAAATCATCAAAATCGATTCATAATTGGTGAAGATATCACCGTGCATAAACATAACAACAAACGTAACATACAAAAAAAAACGTACAGTCGAATTGACAACCTCCTTCTTAGAAGTCGGTTGAAAATGTATGTTTTATCACGTGGTGAAATCAACATTTTGAAAATGACCGCGACACTCGCGTCGCGGGTATTTTATTTTATATTCATTATATTTAAAAATCGATGCAGGCGTTTTCCAGATCTGGAAAACGTCTGCATAGCTATGATTTTTTTTATTAACTTTTTTACTTCAGACTTCATTTATATCGGCTAGCCATAAGTTGAGACGTTTTCCCGTTAGAAAACATTTGCGACTTAGTTAATTCGCTGAGTTCTGAATCGAACAGTATGTCCTTTCGTAAGTATATGCCATACTGTTACTAACAATGATGGCAATCCGTGTCACTAATCGAGAAAACAATACGTGTTCTTATTTTTGTTGACATCCGTCTCAGCATGCACTTATGCATATAATTCGTGGTGACACTGTAACCATACATAAACACATTCACAATGATTTGGTTCTCCTGGGGCGAGACTTGTTTACGTAGTCGACCTACCTTTAATAGTAAAACTATTCTCTACGTACTTTTACTCCTTGCCCTTTTTACCATCTAACCATGGACTTACAACCCAAAGTCTATGCATCTAACGTCCAGCACCACTTCCAGCTCACTCGAAGAGTTTCATATTTTACCGACTTCCCAAAAAAGGAGGAGGTACTCAAGTCGACTGTTTTTTTTTATTTATTTTTTATGTTTGTTATCTCATATCTTCGTTCCACGTGAACCGTTGCGAAGTCGGTAGAAAAGTAACACAAATTCTCCTGTATATTAAAACTTATCTTAGGACCTACAATCACAATTATTTATGGTATTTGTATTCGTAACGATGAATTCAGTCCAGTACGATCAGTATTTATATCAGACTTAAGAGATAAGCATTTTTCTTTTTTACAAAAACAATATAATTAATCAATATACAAATTTAACTAAACTACTTACCTAATAGAAAAAGTCGGCAGTGTGAACAATTCGGCTGCGTTACCTCGTTGTACAGCGAGACTTAAAGTGATACGTGTTTTTTTATCTTTAAATATATACATGTCTAGCCGTACCCAGCGGCTTCACCCGTTATACTCAAATAAAAAAGTAGCCTATATGTGTTAATCCTTGGTATAAGCTATGTACATTCCAAACTTCATCCAAATCCGTTTAGCCGTTAAAGCGTGAAGAGGGAACAAACATACTTACACACTTACACACAAACGTTCAGATTTATAACATTAGTAGGATAGGAAGTAGAATAGTAGGATAATTATATTAATGCTTATTCGTACCATATGTGTAGTAAATATAATTACACTTATGCTTCTAGGTAATATGCTATCTAGCAACATTTCTATTTTTGATTAGCTCTGTATCTAATTGTATTTTATCTAATTGTAGTTTCGAATTATTTCTCTATTGATAAGACATTTATAATGTAAACTTCAATTGGGTTACAAAGTCTATCAAACGACCTACATTCCACAACTGTTTTAGTGAATTAGATGTTCAGTTTCAATTTATTTAACGTAAATTACGATTCAGCAGACCAAATAATATGCCTGGCCACGAATAACTAAAATAGTATTTGGAATATTTCAAATATTGGGTCCGTTTACTATATTCGCGATTTGGTATTTAGGTTACGTTAAATGGGTATATGGGGTAAGTCGTTACTTACTAATATACTTATTGTATGCCGGTTAAGCCAGGTAAGTAAAAACCTACAATTGCACGTAATTATAGAGATAAAATATTATAGATGGAATGGACTTTAAAGGCTTTTGCTACATAAATTGGACTGAGTGAACTTAAAAAATAGTTTATTTAGAATTGCTAAAAAACAAACAGATATTTATTTAAACGAAAGTGTCACATTGTCCATATTAACCCCAGGAGATAATTTCCGTTTATCATCCCTGTTTATAGCTAAAAAATACTCAACCAAATAAATTCATATGTACCTAACTATAAACTACATTACAATAATACGTAAAATATGTTTTACTAAGTTATTAAAAGTAAAGATGGCTTAAATGATGAACAATAACTAGGTATAAACTCATTAAAAACTGTTCAAACACCCGGAGATAACAACCTCAAAAAAGTGATAGACAGCCTAATTAAAAACCTATTACATTTTGACTCGGTTAAAATGCCCAGTTATAAATAAATAAGAAAGCCGGTAGAAACTGGATGAGAAGAGCCGTAGACCGTATACAGTGGTGTTCATTAGTATAGGCCTATGCTCAGCAGTAGACAAATGTAGGCTGACGATAATGATGATTAAATAAATAAAAAAGAAACTATTACAAATAATCCCAGAATTCAATTTCATAACGTTCAAAGCTTGAATTTAAACGAATGAAAAGCGTTCTTATCGCTGCGAGAGTCAAATAAACTCAACCACATTAAAGCCATAAATCTTGTTACAACGATCAAAGTCATAAGACTCATAAGTAATGAATACCTAAAGTGAATGACCTGCTATTTGATTCTTTCCCAATGTCAGACGTAAGACATTAGGGTGTGCCCTCAACCTAACTAGAATGGCCCTAACGACGGTCATCTAGGTAACATCTTGGGCTTCTTGGCCTGATGACCGAATCATAGCTCTTATAAGTCAAATAATGTTTCGTTTTTAGGGTATAGCGCGATTTTGAACGAAAACAAGAGTACTTAAAAAATATTTTGTTGAAACAAGCTTGCATTAGTTAATAATAAATATAATTAATTGGTGGCATACTAGGTTTAGGTTTTTTTTTACAGTTTTCTTTATTTTGTAATATTGTATTTTTTATTACTTTTATAAAAATATTGTAAAAAAAAACCTTATCTTAAGAAAAAATAATAAATAAAGAAAATAATTAAACTAAATAGTCATAAACAAGAGAACTTGCCAAGACAATTCAAACAAGCCTTAACTCTACAGGGTTGCGTCGTTCTATCGCAGAGTTCCCATGGTCTTCTGGCTCCATCATTAGATAAGCGCCATATCATAATAATATTGCATTGTCGTCCGATTTATATATGCATGCAAAATTTCAATTCAATCGGAAACCGAAAAGTGGGTCAAGTTTAACTTGCGAGATTTGACTACAGACAGGGACACCGGGACATGTGAAACTAAATAAAAGACCGTAAACAAGATGAACTGATAAACGTCATCCATTTATGATTGACATACTTAATATCCGCTCGAAGCGCTTTGCTTCTTCATTAAGTTTCGTACAGCAAATGATATAATGAATTAAATGTGATACACATTGTCTGCATCTTTGTTCCCCCAACGGTATTATCAGGAAGTTTTCAATTCTAAGAGTTGCTTGTTTAGTGGGCAGTTCTTGTCAGATTTTTTCAGGCCACCTGAAGGCATCCGCCATGGCCACATAACGACTGTTGTTCAACGATCTTAGAACAAATAACCGTGGCCGATAGCTTAACATCCCTTCTGAAGTCTAGAATAAATAGGTATCTTCTAAGCATACTACACGTATGTTTCTGAACATATGTGTATGTTTCCAGTAAACATAGCTTATAACTAGGATTTAAACGTTAAACATTTTTTATCCTGAATCATCATATCATCTTAGTGAAAAACGGCGGGAAGGGGTTGTGTAACATACATATTTATATTTATAATTCTTCTGTACGTGTGTATGGAACCAATATTAATCATTATTATTGTGAGTTAGTACCAGGTGGCTTCAAGAATGGTTTAGAAAAAAAACATGCAAAAAAAAACAGTTTTTCATGGAAAAGAATACTTCACTTGTGTTAAGCTAACATAAACATGAAGGAGGTAATAATTGAGTCAATAAGTTTTTACTAAAAATTTTTTAGTATTGTATTAAAGTACTAGACAACCATAAACGTGTTAGAGGTATAATGCTTTTTTTTCTTTACGTGGCATTGCAACACATGTCAGGTACAACTAGTATTATATAGGATACATTGTACGGGCTATGGCAAAAGACGAAACAGGGCTCACGCATGTCTGCAGAACCTCAACATTATTCGGCACATGACCAAAATGCTGGGTTGTATTTGGGGCAGAGGATAAGGCTTGCTATACAGCGTGGTAATGCAGTTAGTATTTTGGGAACTTAGCCGAACACTAAAGATTGTCTAAACCATCGTTAACCTTTTTTTTATAACTTGAATTACATTATTTGTAAATTTTAGTCAATTTTAGATAATCAGAGAGTAACGAGTATCTCAAAGTAGAGATTTTTTCTTATATCCGGTACAAACATAATATTTTCAGGTTTTGTATTACAAGCTTTTTGTATCTACGAGTAACGTGGTGTTTCGTGTTATGTTATTTACTTTGCGTCATAACTTTTTAGAAGAGTATTAATAATATCTTAGTAGGCGCAATATATAATATAAATTCACGATAAACACAATTTGACATAATTTTTTTGTCAGATAATTTATCGTGAAGTTGGTAAACCAGTTCTCAATTTTACCGCCCTAGTAAAAATGACCTACCAAGCAGTTAATTAATGTTTATTTGTTTCGCTGTGCCTTGTGCAAATAATATAATTTGCTATGAATTAGTTAGAGATGTTTTCTTTTTATCAATCTTAAAACGAAATATACTCGTACCTACTATGCTTAAGACAATGAGCACTCATTTTTAAATGAAGCACTTTATGTTTTTTACAAACTACAAAAATATTTATGTGGTTACCGGAAATTGTGACACAAACCTTCGTACTCAGTGCAGAGCTCTACGTGAGAATTGGCTTATGCTGCGTTTATGTATGTAATTTAAATTTACTTTTTATAAAGATTAATACATTATATTCAATATCGACACCTCCTTTGCTAATTTAAACGCACAATTTTTCTTTCTTCGTGATTCGTTTCTTCCAATACATATTAATAAATTTGAAAGCACCGTAGTTATAATAAACTCGTGTATAAAATATCTAATGTCTAAGTTTATTAAGAAGCATAGTAATACTGAAAGTAATAAAGCGCATAGCGAATGCACTTTCTCAACCGTTATGGCGCCTGAACTTCTTACTCCAAGATGGCGTGATGCTGCAGAGTGCTAAATCTAGGACTACCTTCAAATATACACATAGATACTACATACAAGACGGACACGACAATCACATTAAAACTTACTCGTATAATATAGGAGTTTTGCTTACAACGCTACGAGACTTATCAATACATTTTACAATCAGGGCATTGTAAAGGGGTTAAAATAGCCAGTACCCCGCCGCTCGGTTCGTCTATTCTCCATCGAAATAGTCGGACAATAGTCGATTGACTTGAATAGATTGTCCCACATTCATGAGGCTGCTCTAATCAACGCCTCTTTAATTACAACCCTTTCCGAGTGATAAGCTAATGGGTTTGATTGACACTGATAAGGTCACAAATTAAGCAAGACATCGACGGGTTATCCTGTCAAACGACATTGGTAATTAACGTTTGGGTAATTAATAAAGATCGTATTAGTAAAACACATAGAATAGAGGAGGCATTTAAGAACTTTCCCGCGATCACGTTTTCATTCATGATCTGAGCTGAATCAATTAGTGACTGAAAAACACAGGATTCGAGGAATCGTTCATAATTCAGAGATAAAGGTGATCACAGGCTTAGAAGATTAAAGAGCTAGCACGGTTAGCGTTGAGACTTTAGCGGCGGGGTCGTCGAACGGCGTCGGGCACTCGGGCCGGGAGGGGCGACGGTTTCGGCGCGCGATATCGATCGGATCGCATACCTTCCTGCGGCCGCAGCAGAGCATCCTCCGAGCGCGGGACTGTCCGCCCGGCGAAGACTTCAACCTGGTAAGTTTTCGCCACTGCATGGGTACAGGTTAGCGCGGCGCTTGCGGCCGCGGGGCCGAAAGCTCGCGCATCGCGTCGCCGGCGAGACGCGGCCGGAGAGCGCGAGCCTTCCTCGCGAAGTGCCCGCTGGATCCCCGCGCCTGCGCCCAGCGCGCCAGTCCAGCGCCACCCTCGTCCCCTTACTCCTCGCGATTAATAATTCCGGCTACGCTGCCAGTGCGTATGTGGGTTAGTTTTTTGGCGATCGATGCGATTATTCGGTGCGAGCTTCCGACAGCGGTGCACCCGAGACGAGACGACCTATTATCGCATTCTGATATCGCACGAGTGGCGTGCCTGATGTAGGTGCTGACTGTCGGCCGAACGCACACAATAGGATATGGGGCAAACGTTTATCAGGGGCTTAATGTAGGTCACTGTCTCTTCTAAAAGGAATTATGAAGTGTACACGGGCATACATCTTCTATTGTGACGGGCTCGGTGGATTTTATATCTTTTTATCGAATAAAATGAAATGGAAGTATATTTTTAATGGCATTCAGTTACTTTGACAGGATAACTACATTTGGAATTCATTATTTTATTCTAGGGATTTCTAGCGTGTTACCACGCTCGACGACATTATCACTTACCATCAGTTGAGATAGTAGTCAAACGTTAGCGTATCAAAAATTCTAAAGAAATATTCTTACTAGAGGACTGCCCAAACACAACTTAGAAGTTTTTAACTGAGAACTAATTAAAAATAACTAAATAATCGTAAAGCCCTACCATTCTCCTAAAAAGTAACGCTACTATATTCTCAAAGAATTTCTCATCTTTTGATGAACTGCTTACAACACCAAAGCCTCATTCTCCAAACTTGAGCAGACCAAGTTTCCGCATAAAATCTGTACTCGGGCACTCAGCTCGCTAATACATATTTGACAAAGCCCTCAATTATGGCTGTCATAATAATTACAAGGGCTAAAAGTCAAGTGTTTTAACGGCCTGATTCATTGGCGAGAAAGCCCGCGGCGATTTTGCTCGACGACGGAAACAAGAAACTGTCTGAAGTCTAATAGGTTCCCCTTTTTGGCGGGTGAAATCTTTAGTCTTATTTTTTGAGACTGAACAGAGTATCAAACATCGTTTTAATGTCTGTTTTAAAATCAAATGTTTTAAAAAAGTTTTACCAAGTAATATGTAAAATACCAATTAACAAGAGTAAGTCCATTTCCAGACTGGACAGTATTCTGTCTATATACTAACTACATCATCAGCCGCACTGTCGGTTTTTAACCGACTTCAAAAAAAGGAGGAGGTTCTCAATGCGATTGTATTTTTTTATGTGAGTTTCCTCAGACCTTTTTTTTTGGTGAACCGATTTTGATGATTGTTTTTTTATTTGATAGCTGATGCTTCCCATATCCCATTTAAATTTGATCAATAATGCGTATTTAATTCATTTAATCTGATCAAGGATTCTGAAGATAAAGCGGTGAAGTCGGTTATTTAAGCTTTGCTTGCGCTTAAATTATTTTATCTACTAAACTGTAAATAAAATGAAATGAGTATATTTAACAAATAGAATAGAGTATACATATTGGTCTTCATGGTTGAATCTTCCTTCAATTTCCCATGTAATAAGTAGGCTTAGTGTCATGGTTTGATGTGCGTTATCCAATTGGTTGGACCACAGGCAAGTTTTATATTGACCTTAGTACAACTGTCAGATGTCCGTGGTCCAACCAGTTGAACAACGCAATTGGACTACGGCTAACAAACCGGTAAAATATTGTATTTTAAACTAGAACAGAAACTAGTAGTTGTTCAATACTTAATATCCTTACTCCTTACTATATAATATTATAAATGCGAAAGTAACTCTGTCTGTCTGTCTGTTGCGCTTTCACGCCAAAACTACTGAACCGATTTAAATGAAGTTTGGTACACAGGTAGTCCAGAGCTTGGGAAAGAACATAGGTTTCTTTTTATCCCGGAATTCCCGCGGGTCCGGAACTTACGCGGGTGGAACCGCAGGGCGCAGCTAGTATTCATAATATTTTTAAATCGTATTGATCAGTACTCCATCAACTACTCGACTGATCAGCTCGTTAACTTTATTGATTTTGACACAAATAAACTTCTGAATGACTAACATGCAAAGCTTGCTCGATCACTTAAATAAAGAACCACTCGTTTGCTGCACCAATCCTTGCAACAAGCATTGCTCGCCAGCAAGCCCGATAACTTATTCAGCAATGTATCCCACTTATGGGCGATAATAAGCCTACATCCCGCGTCCGACCCACAAAGGGCTCAAAACCACATGCGGGTAGGCCCTACAGCTCTCGCCAAAGGGATGTGACGCATGTAACGCGTGATATTCCTGTTAGGGGTAGTTAGGTAGCTCAGAATACGTGCCTTCATAATTGATGTTGAATTAAGTTATTAGTTGTATTTTTATCGAATCAATTTTAATGTATAGGTAAGAATTCATTATTTAGGTACACTTCTGGACCTTGAACTGCGCGTTGGATTTGTTAAGTGCGTGTTGGACTTCTAAGCAGCGTATCGGGTTTGACTCCCGGCGGGAACGTAAGTTTTCTTCCCAAGGGAAATTTGTGTTTCCCAAGGGAATGTACATAGCGTATACCTAGGATTAACACACAGGCTACTTTTTAAAATAATAACTTAATAAAGCCGCGGGGCATGGCTGGTGTATATTATGTAACACTGACTATTGAACTGATTATTGAATTTTAGTTATATTAGACACACTTCTAAGCAGTTCACATTGTTGTTCTAAATTTTTGAATAATAACACAAAATAGAACACAAAGTACACACGTAAGTACATAAGACGGGCACATAAAAACGTTTATACTCTGTGCTACTAACAAGTCTTACTACTAGTAATAAACCATGTTATAATATAACACCGAAATCAATTACAAAAACGGACCAAACTGTAATACCTAATACGGGTCTAATACCTAGGCTGGAAGTAGTACGGGATAAAAGTTTACTCATAGTAACTACTAATCCATAATATCATTAATATTCAAACAAAGTTCAGTAAAATACATGAAAATCAGTAAAAATAAGTATCAATAAGACTATCCATTTATAGATAGATAGATAGATAGAAAATTCTTTATTGCACAAACGGTATTGTAGGTACATAGGCGAACTTAATGCTACAAAGCATTTTCTTCCAGTTAACCTGGGTGTATCGAGGATATTTTGATATGGTAGTGCACATCTTCGGTAAAAAGTTGTTTTTATTTTACAATTAAAACTTTAATTTGTATATAGTAATATATAAAAAATAGTCTAATTTAAGATACCAAAAAAAAATACATATTTATACATACATTCAACTACTCATAGTACTCATATATACATACATATATTTTCTATATACATAAACATATTTATTAAATATTTTAATTTTAATTGAATATAGAGCAACAGAATCCAATATTTAGTAATATTGGATTCTGTTGCTCAATTTGGAAGATTATTTTAGATTATTTATCACTATTTACACCGTTTTTTTCCGTGCTACTACCGAAATTTAAGTAGATACTTAAAGTAGTAACAGGAGTCTAATACCTAGGCTCATAGTAGCAAGGTAGAAAATATTTACCCGTACTACATACACCAAAATGTACTAGCTAACACACTATATACTAGGAAAGTTCGGAAAAAACAGATGAAAATAAAACTATACATTTAACACTTTCATTCGTACACAATACTAACAAACCATGGTATGAATACAAAATAATTATAAGTAAGCAAAGCTAAAAAAAACCGACTTCACCGCTTTATCTTCGGAACCTTGATCAGATTTAATGTATTAAACACGCATTATTGACGATATCTCAAAAACTAGAAATCAGATCTTGATCAATCATTTCAATGGAACCATATGAAAAGCACCAGCTTTCAAATAAAAAAATAATAATCAAAATCGGCTGACAACGAAAGAAGTTATGAGGTAACTTTTAAATCGAAATAACGAGAACATCGTCAATGTAGTCCACATAATACGCATTATTGACGATATTTCAAGAACTACTGATCAGATCTTGATCAAATTTAAATGGGACCAATTGGAAAACAAGATCGCTCAAACAAAAAAAAAGCAAAATCGGTTCACGTGGAAAAAAGTTATGAGGTAACACATATAAAAAAATACAATCGACTTGATTACGTCCTCCTTTTTCGTCGGTAGAAAAAGCCCCCAAATATATAATGATAGCAAAATAGGACCCATAATAAATGTGTACTCTTTATTATGTATCTATTACCTAATAACTTTTTAATTTGTATGACATTAAATTATGTACCCGGTAAAAATAGATCTAAGTTCAGTACCTATGTATACCTGGTGTGAGCCTGCGTCACCCCTTTTTTATACAAGTCGACGATGAGCCAACTAGGTTTCCGTATGCTAGGCGCTTTGTGGAGCAAGATTTTTATTTTTAATCATATTATATTTTTGGTGCCCCCTGAAACCGCCCGGGGCGGGTGCCCCGGTTTGCTCCCTATACGGGGCTATATTACACAAGAGACAAGCAAGCTAACATACTGTAGATAAATAACGTAGATTTTATAGGTAAGTAAACCTACGCCTTCTCTTCCAGATCAAAGACTCCAGAATCGTTGAACCCACGCGCTCTAATGAGCTGAGATGCCTGAAGACGTCAGTAAATAAATTCTAGTTATTCTTTGAAATTTATTCAACTTTTTTCAAGCTTTTGATGTAAAGAAATAGAAATACGATTGTTAAACTAAGTAATGAAGGACTTTAATGTATTTGGCATGCCGTGATAACGAGGAGAGTGGTATTGTTTTTTCGTAGTCGCTTAACAAAACATTATGTTTTGACTTTGATAGTTACATAGAGCTGTTCATATTTTAAATACATAACGAATAAAAAATGTTTTTATATATATTTATTTGTATTATTTATATAGCAATAGTGAATGTTTCCGGCACCAACGACACAAGTCATCGAACTTACTGTGGGGCTGTGAGCGTGAAAGCGTTTATGTTTATATTTAACTTAAGTAGGAACTAAAGGAAAAAGAAGTTTATTTTCGAGATAGCAACTTTTATTCCTTGTAATCCAATGTCATCGACCACATATTTAAAAATATGCCCCATACAAAGTTTTGAAATTTGAAGATAAATTTCAACAATAAATTTTTATTTACATTATATTAGTAACAAAAAATGTTCTAAACATTAAAAGTTTTTATCAGCGAATAGGTGACACGTTAGTGATAAATTAAAAAGCCAATTAATATTTAATTTTGTATGGAAATGTTTGATATGGCTAGATTACCTCTAATATCAAACGATTCAACAAAAAAATTTATTTAACACATTTAATTAAGAATTAAGAAGCCTTTAGTTAGTTAAGTGAGCGTTCGCCTTCTAAGCAGGGATATTCGGTTCGATTCCCGGCGGGAACACAAGTTTTCATCCGTAGGAACATTTGTGTTTATGGTTCTGGTTGTGATTGTGTGTACTGTGAATGTTTCCAGCACTCACGACACAGGTCGTAAAACCTAGTGCGGGGGTGAGAGTGTGAAAGCGTTTATGTGTTATGTTTATGTTTAATTTACTAGGCTTATTATTACATTCCACTACAAGGGCTTTCGGCAGCCCGTAAGCCGTCAGCGGCAGAAACTAAATAAATACAATTTCAACTAAATTGCCCTAATCAATTCAGGCAAGTGAAGGGACACCACGCAATTCTGAAATTAAGGGCTACGATATGCAGATTTCACTACACGTATTTCTGTTTTTAGAGCCACAATCGATAGACAAACTTCATTATATAGATAGAAAAATATATACAAGTATAGTATATATAAGCCATATATACTGTCCGCCCTCTGCGCCGTGGGTCCTGGGCTCGATTCCCGGCAGGAGCACAAATTCCTTCCCAAGGGATATTTGTGCTTCTGGTTCTGGGTGTAATGTGTGTGTGATGTTGAATGTTTCCGGCATCCACGATACAAGTCTTTGAACTTAGTGTGGGGCTGTGAGTGTGAATGCGTTTGTTTGTTTGTTTGTATAGCCATTTAGATCATTTTACAGAGTTACATTATAATTTTTTTTTTATTAAACTGTGTTCCAAACTGTTCATAAGCTTTTTTATTTTTTATGATAGTTAGGCAAGCATTTGACCACTATCTCACCTGATAGGAAGTGAAGATGCGGCCGAAGATGTGATATCACGATATGCTTGCCTAGAAGATACCTATTCACTCTAGACTTGAACACACCCAGATTGTACTGTTCGGGAAACAAAGACGCAGGCAATGAGTTCCACTCCCTCGCTGTACGGATGATAGACGTAGAAGCAAAACGCTTCGAGCGAACCGGAGGTACGTCAACCATATAAGGATGACGTTTGATAGTCTGTCTTGTTGTTAGATGGTAAAAAGGGCAAGGGGGAATTAAATCATGTAATTCCTGCGCACACTCTCCAAAATGCAAACGGTAGAATACCGATAAGCTTGCGACCTTACGTCGATGACCGAGACTCTGCAACTTAGACTCGACTAGGTATTACTACTATTTGTATTATTTATAGTTTTTCTAACCGCGAGGACCTTTAATTGGCCCATTGTATTATGCTTAACCTGAACATTATTAGATTTATAAGCTGTTGGTATTCCTCAATATAAATTAAATAAATATTATTAATACGTAAGCCTATATATTACGTATACGTACCCTTTCGAGCTGTATCGGCTGAAAGGATTTGGATGAAATTTGGATTGTATACAACTTAAACCGAGCATTAACACATCATCACACATCAGTGTCCGAGATCAACTAATCAACTAATTTACTCATTATCCTAAAGTTTAATAAAACAGCGGAGTGTAAACTTAATAGAGTTAACGCTTTCTTCAGATTGGCCGAAAAAGCGCAACCCTTTTGTTATTGGTTGGTTTAACAGCTGCTTTTTATGTTTTGTTTGTCACTTTTCTTAGAAATTCCTAAAAAAGCGAAACGGTATAATCACATATCTTTACAAATTTTTTTGAGCTTTACTTGCTGTCTGTACTTAATAATTTTCTCACGGAGCGCAGTGGAATAAATGTACTGGCTTATATTATTTTAATTAAACGTCAGAAAAAGTGCTCGTGGAGCGTTCTCCACTATTTCGTGGAGCGCAGTGGCATAACTCAGTTCATCATCATGAACTGACCTTGATCAGCTGCCCATTACCTTATTTGCGTGAGTGTTCGCCTTCTAATCAGGGGTTTCGGGTTCGATTCCCACGCAAGTAAACTTGTGTTCCTGCCGGGAATGGAACCCTAAAGGAAATTTGTATTTCTGATTCTAGTTATTGCAGTAGATTGCATGTGTGATGTGAATATTTACGGCACCCACGACACAGAACATCAAACTTATTGTGGGGCTGTGAGTGTAAAAGCGTTTATGTTATGTTATTTCTATTTTGTCTGGAAGAGATCGTTTTAAGCGATAAGGCCGCTCATTGTACTGGCCTCAGTTCATTTAAGATCTTTTAATGTATTTTCTGTTATTTATGGTGTACAATAGAGAGTTATCTATCAATCTATTGCCGGTGTAAGAAAATCATTTCAAAATAAATATTTGAACATACAATCAGGTTCTAACAATTTTAAACACTACCATTTTTTACCTCTCTGTGACGTCCACGATCCAATCATGGCTGCCGTTAAGGAATGTTTAGACCTATTAAATTAAAACGCCTCAATCGGTGGAAGCTAATTAATATTACTCGTTCACACTAAAACTAAAGACGTGATTTGGCTGAAACTTGAGTTGTAGGTAGACCTGGAATAATACAGGCTACACGCTAATAAACAAACAAACAAACAAACGCATTCACACTCACAGCCATTCTAAGTTCAAAGACTTGTATCGTGGGTGCCTGAAACATTCACATCACACACACACATTACACCCAGAACCAGAAGCACAAAAATCCCTTGAGAAGGAATTTGTGCTCCTGCTGGGAATCGAATCCAGGACCCACGGAGCAGAGGGCGGACCTGTCCACTGCGCCAACTGGGTCGTCAAAATGCGGTAATGCGGGCGAAGTTGCGGGGAACAACAAGTTAAGTATATTACGAATAATCTGATAATGGCAAATCTACCTACCTTCATTAATAATTATAAAACAAATTAATACTCACTAATGTGCCAGACCCTACATTCAAACTCAACCTAAGAAAACTTTTTATATTATCTCGCAAACTATGTAAGCAAATGATTTACAGAACAAATTAATTTTATCTACATGAAAAGGGGATTTATTAAGTGCCTCATAAATCCACTTGAATATAACTTCTTTTCTATTCAGTAATTTTACAAAGAAAAGTCATATTTGAATTATAAAAGCTAGATAGTATTATGAAATGTCGAGGATTATTTTTAGAGCTCCTACGAGTACCTAAAACTAGGACTTTGGGGTCTAATTACACATTGTTTTTACTTGACGGTTTTTACCGAAGGAAGGGTACTATTAATTAAGGGTATTTTCGTACGTATCTTGTGTAAGAAGGTACTACGACACTAACGCCACTGTCCTCCGTATGTTCGGCGCCTCCGCTGACTACACAGCCGTCGCTGCAACAAGCGTTTAACGAATCCGCAGCAAGCAGTCAGAATGAGGAGCGTCAGTTGCAAAATAAGAAGTGCCCTAGGTCCTGCTGCTCAAAATTTTCCAAAAAGGTAAGTGCTTAGGCAGATCGGTTGAAGACTGTAAGCTCTACCAATTCGTTTGTGGCTCATATATTTTCGGAATTGTCACCTTCCAATTCTCAGGGGAAGTTCTGAACACTCCACTGTTCTATCAATTCTATCCCCTAAATCTGCGGTAGGTATAGCTTGTACATTGGTACCAATGCTTAGATTACTACCAATAGGCTTGTCGTTATTTTACTTCCAATCCATAATCTTACTATCAAAAACATTTTAAAGTATTTGTGAGAGTCATTATACAATTATTGGGAAATGGCTATCACTGACATTGACACTGTATTTTTGTAAATTTCGTTATTATCTCGTAATTCCAAACGGCTGGACGAATTTCGACAGTTAAGGTATCGTTATATTCGTTTTAAAAACCTAAGTTCCCTTAGATAGGTGTTTGAAAGACCAAGCCAGCGCCAAATAGAAATTCAATAACAATAACAAACCTATCGAGTAGGGTATCAAAATAAAAGGAGGATTACACTAGTTTTTTATAAAAAGAGCGATAATAGTGAGACACTCAGTCAAGTCACTTAATTATTACTATCTACGTTTTATTCCCGAAACCCCCATCAAGGTATCCCTACAGGCGGAATTTCTAAGGTTTCTTTTTAATAATCCCACCAGCAATGCTACAACGCACGTACTACGAGTTCTACGAGTAGATATATTATGACCTCTTCCAAAAATCCGACATTAAAATTTGCAAAGCATAGTTCTCGAGTTCTTCATAGTGCAAACTTTTTTATATCTGATAAGCTAGCGTTATCACTATCACACTAATGGTAAGTTAAACAGATAAGAGTATTTTATAGAATGACTGGCGTAGTATAGACTGGCTTACAAAGATAGCTGCCATAATGTCACTTTTAGTGACTTTGGCGATAGAATTTTCAACTTAGTGAGGTGAACTACCACTTTCGGTAGAAGGTAGCAATCCAGTCCTTTTATGTACTTGAATGACGAGACGAGCATGTCTCTCGCTTGATAATTAGCGTCACGCTTGACAATTACTGTGACAGTTACGGTGCTCCTAGAGTTTTGAACTTATAAGGGCAAAATCCTGCGTGGCAGAGCATTGTGCTCGTCACGTTGCTCGTCATGTTTTTCAGTTGAGCGTAAGGAAATGCTCTACCACCATAAACTTCATCAAGATGTTACCTTCACCAAAAACTCGAGCTGTTGTAGGATTAGATATTGCGTCATCACGGATTCGAACTTCTTTTATTACCCGACTACAGCGAGGCAAAAAAGAGAGTTATGATTTTGACCGGTACCTACTACTCATCATAATTTGACAAATAGGGTATCATACGGAGGCGTCCAAAGAATTTTTTAAGTGTCATTTTAATACTAAAACCTAACTACTAGCACTAAATAACTTCTTATAATAAAAAAATTCAAAAAATCTTTTACGTTACACTTTCTTACTACGTGTGTTATATATTTTTAACGGGTATTTTGGAATATTATAATTAAGAATAAAAAGTTTTATTTTTGCTTTAAATACAAATAAATGCTATCTGTCTTTTAATCGAAAATTAAGTATTAATAGCTATTACATTGTAATTGAATTATTCTTTATATGATAGTCTTGACGAGTAAAAATATGCATTATTGTTTATTCGCTGAATAAAATGTTGACTACGACCAGTTTTACCATTAATAGGACGCCTAATGGTAAAACTTGCCCGTCGCCAACAGACAACTTGGGCCAGATGAGTAATGTCCAAAAGCTTATGTAAGGTTAAGTCAATTGCCTTTTCCGAGCGTTGGGTAAATAGGTAAGTAGGCTTAACTTAAGTGCTCGCAAGATTTATCCGATTTAAGATAAGGAGGATGTTCTTGACTGAATATTTTATAGCTTACTTTTTATCAGGCGTTTTTATGATAATTTATTATTTTTGATGCAGTCCCAATGCTTGCTTGTCCTATGGTTTAATGGGCAGTCGTTTCATGATATTCAAGGCCACCAGTATTCAACATGGCAAAACGACTGGTGTCTCACGACTAATAACTGGAAAGGTTCCTGTCTCTGCAGCACTGACCTACCGGTAACTTGGGCCCTGCCACGTTGCAAGCGGCAGACTACTTATAGGTTTTATTTATATATCTGTACACGTCAATCACAACCTTTTCTCAAACAAAATTTTCCTAACAAATGTTCTACATGAAGGAAACTTGTGTTCCCGCCTGGAATCGAATCGGATATTCCTTACTACTTAGAAGAGGAATGCTATATAGGCGAACATTGTATAGTTCATTACTTTTACATAAACATTGTACAAATACATACCTATACATACCTAAGAGATAATAAAATGAGATATCTACATAGACTTTTTTTTTTGTACTTTATCTTTGATAGGCTAGCGTTTGTCTTACCTATTGGTAATGCCATTATCAAGAAAAAAGAGGCTTAACATCCATTAGAATATTGGTTGAACAAATAGATTACTCGTAGACTAGTAGAGTCAATAATTGACCAATTCTAAACTCATTCCGCTTGTACTATTTAGATAAGGATCGATAGACTGTCTAATCGAGTTCTAAATACGTATAAATCGTAGAGGACAAATGCTCTACAAACTCTACACGAGTAATAAAATCAACTATGCAACAATTAACTAAAAATAATTGAAACGCAAGTAAATCTTAAAAAACCGACTTTATGGCTATGTTTCGGTTTTGGCTTGACCGATTTCGATGTTTTTTTTATGGAACCATCTCTGAAGTATACTCTACCAAACAAAAATCATCAAAATCGATTCATAATTGGCGGAGATATCGCGTAACATACTTAAAAAAAACCTACATTAGAATTGAGAACCTCCTTTTTTGAAGTCGGTTGATAAAAAAACGTAAAAGTACGTACCGTATTAAGCATTTACATATTTTTGTTATGCTTTAAATATGGCCTTGAGCACTTAAGTTACCTATAAGCTCGATGTCTTATAGGAAACTTAAGTCTTCGCTGTATATAGTTTTAGTTTAGTTTTAGGAAATATAGGCAATTGCCTATATAACATAAAATCTGCTTTAAATCGACATTAATAGTTTGCTAATGCTAAAATTTCATATAAACATTACATTTCATATGATAAATATTTGAAATTGTATTGTTATATTTACTATATAACATGTTAGAATCGGTTTATAGTAGTGAAGCTGTGACAGAACAAACAAAAATAGTAGATACCATATTCGTAGTGGGCTATTAAGGGGGTGATACCGAACTTCTAAAACGCGTGATTTTGTTACTCGGCAATCATAACAAATTCTGATAAAAAAATATGAATCGGATCCTGTGTGATATGATAAATGATGCCTTCTTCTTAGAATATTCATAACCTTATTAAAGTAAAGGAAATAAATATCAAATCTCATGCAAATAACATCAATTTGTATTTTTGTAACCGATTCATTCCGCCATTTTATATTAAAATAATGTGAAAAGTATTTCATATTACGTACAATTACTAGACAAATTATTTCTTCAGTATGTTTCTTTTTTTTTTGAGGCGCGTTTTCATGAAATTTGAATAAAACCATGAAAAGTCAAAGATTGCCACGCGTGACCTTTCGTTACCGCTACGATTCAATTTACGCAATATACACCTTTAAGTGTAAGGGGGGAAATTGATTGTGGTTAAAAAAGTGCTCGCATTGACGTATATCTACCCCTTAAGAGAGCAGAAGGTGCCAAATGACAAATGAAAAACTTTAGCTTAAGTGCGCGCGTCAAAGATAACCTATCTGATAGGTTGCGATGACGTCAATGTCTAAATGTGTAAGTGGGACGCATCTCGATAACAGGAAAATAAAATCAATATTCACCCCGATCAGGTTTCTAGATGTTATAAAGTTTCTGAAAACCCACCTTGACAGTCTTCGCCTACCCAACTACGGCGAAGTAAAAGGAGGTTTGGGATTTTAACACCGTATGTATATAATTGTGTGGTGATTTCATGTCAAGACTTCAAGAGTGAATGGTCTTTTTGAAAAGCATCTTCGACCACAGAACAATTTTTTTTTGTTTAAAAATATAATTTAAAATAAAAAAAAATATGCAAATACCATCCAGAAAGGTATCAAATGAAAGAGCTCAAAAATACCATTACAAAACGCGTCTATAAGGTACAAACTAAAACATGTTCTTTTTATTAAAATAAGTATAGAAATTTAGTTTTAAACTATACATTTCATAGAAAACCGTTTAGTCGTTATATCATGTAAACAAAACAAACACACTTACAAACAAGCTTTCGCATTTATAATATAAGTAATTAGTGTAGTTTAACTTTATATAGTTCTAGTTGTTACCCGCGGCTCCCGCGTTTATTAAAAAACAGTAATGATCGGATCGAATTGTGAATCTAAACCATTCTTGAATACAGCTATATGGTACCTGGATGGTTTTTTTTTTAATTTTAAACGACGTTTTCTAAAATTGAAACCTAGCTAGATCGATTAATCACCCCGAAACCCCCTGCATACTAAATTTCATGAAAATCGTTGTAGTTTCCGAGATTCAGATTATATAATATATATAATAACTAGCCGTGCCCCGCTGCTTCGCCCGCTATTATCAAGTTGAAGAGTAGCCTATGTGTTAATCCTAGGTATAATCTATGTACATTCCAAATTTCATCCAAATCCGTTAAGCCGTTAAAGCGTGAAGAGGGAATAAACAGACTTACACACTTACAAACAAATCGGATTTATAATATTAGTAGGATTGCTCGTTTAAAGGTATAAGATAGATCTAGCTAGCTCATCAGATATGTTACAAATAAATCCGGATTACATAAAACTATATACCTATTACCGACTGCTTCGCACGGGTTTAATTTCTTGAATCTACACACAAAAATAATCATCAAAATGGGTCCAGCTTTATTTTAATACGTATAAAGTTAAATAATACTGAGTACCACCAGGTGATTTAGTGAATTTTAATACCTTGGACATTTCGTTTTGTACTAATTGACATGTTGTCTTTGTGTCCAGATGCTGAACATTTTTATATCTTGGACGTTCTGACATTTGGACTAGTACCGAGTCGTTATAGCATATGACCACTATTCAGCGTATCAGATATTTTTTTTATTTTTTATTTGTGACAGGCTAGTGTTTGACCACTATCTCACCTGATGGTAAGTGACGATGTGATCGAGGCTGGTAAACACACTAGACCTGGAATACGCAGGCTCTCAAGGATAACTGCCGGAACACCGTATTTGGCTTGGCGGCAGACTTTCAACTTGATGGTGGTAAGCTACTTTGGTAGCAAGCCAGGCGAGCAACTCACAAAATGCTCTACCACCTCTCAAATGTCACCTGATTAGCACCACCCGGAGGCCACGTGTAGGGAGTCAGACTTAAGGGGTATCCTCCTACGGACGTGGGTGACTCAGCCCCCAAAAAAGATATGTTAGAAATAAACGCAGATTTCATAAAACTATATAACTAGTCGTTCCACGTTCATGCGACGACCCAGTTGGCGCAGTGGACAGCTGTCCGCCCTCTGCGCCGTGGGTCCTGGGTTCGATTCCCGGCAGGAGCACAAATTCCTTCCCAAGGGATATTTGTGCTTCTGGTTCTGGGTGTAATGTGTGTGTTATGTGAATGTGTCCGGCACCCACGATACAAGTCTTTGAACTTAGTGTGGGGCTGTGAGTGTGAATGCGTTTGTTTGTTTGTTTGTTTGCGCCGAACTAAGATCTCATTTTTCTGAAGAAGTTTTTCTATATAATAATTGTTTGATTTCTGCATTTGTTGTTCAAGTACAGAATATAACAGATATTATACGTAAGTTTCAGCGTTCAGTGTGAAGCCGTTTTTGAGATAGAACCCGGTACAAAATAGGTCTAAAACTGTGACTTTGGTGGCCTACGAAATCGTTGTTTTCCACCATAGATTTTTTAAACCGGTTTCTTACTCTACTTATCAAGCCCTTTTCAACGATACCCCACAATCTATTATTTTTAAATATATATAACTCAAAGGTGACTGACTGACTGACTGACTGACATAGTGATCTATCAACGCACAGCCCAAACCACTGGACGGATCGGGCTGAAATTTGGCATGCAGGTAGATGTTATGACGTAGGCATCCGCTAAGAAAGGATTTTGATTAATTCTACCCCCAAGGGGATAAATTTATTAAATATATATAACTCAAAGGTGACTGACTGACTGACTGACTGACATAGTGATCTATCAACGCACAGCCCAAACCACTGGACGGATCGGGCTGAAATTTGGCATGCAGGTAGATGTTATGACGTAGGCATCCGCTAAGAAAGGATTTTGATTAATTCTACCCCCAAGGGGATAGAATAGGGGATGAAAGTTTGTTGTACTTCTTAACGCGAGCGAAGCCGCGGGCAAAAGCTAGTTCAGATATAAAATAAAAAAATGTTTTGCTCCCCACTTATATGAATGGGAGCCACCTGTCATTCCTGGCTTTGGGCCATAGTTTTACATATTCTATGAGAATTAAAAGTCATTTGCTTAAATGGTTTAGACGCTAGATGCCTCTGACAGACGGACGGATAAAGTGCTGAACGACGCAAGTCAACTTAGAGATCACGCTTCTATCATCAACTATTATCAGATTAGTTTTGGAAATACCGAAACCTGGTTTAGGTACTTAGTTCTCGGACTGAACTCATGTTGAACAATGTAACTAAAGCAAATTATCTTTACTGAGTTATTGTTATTTAAATAGGACGTTATTTCCCACATTATCTTAATTGATTTTCTCAAGTCGCGGTTGCTTCGTTTTTATGCTTATGATAATTATGCATTGCATGGTACGTCAGCACACGTTGTTAGAAAATATTAACAAGGCAAAGAAGATTTAAAATACATGCTATTCTATTGTTTTGATTATTCATACTTACATGTAGTAAATAGTTGTAGTTAATAGTTGTGAAGGGATACATTTTGGTAATATAAAAAAAAACATTACTAACAAATTTCACGCAAATCAACACGGTTTGTGAGTTTAATAGGTAAAATTACCAATATAGATACATTTGTATATTTTATACTACGTTTTGAACCGACTTACATGAGAAGGAGGGGTATAAATTCGACTGTTTTTTTGTTTTGTCGGTTATAGCTTATTTTTGAACTTTGAACTGCTCGCTGGCGTACATGGGTGCGCGTTCGTCTTCAAAGCAGCGGGTTCGATTCCGGTGGTAATAGAAGATTTCTCTCCACGTGAAATTTGTGTTCCTGGTTTTGAGTACGTTGTGAATGTTGTGTGAATCTTGGATGTTTATGGCCCCACGATATCGGGATCATCTTTGAAGTCTGAACTTCCCGCTGGCGTAGTTGAGGGCGCGTTCGTCTTCAAAACAACGGGTTCGAATCTCGTTGGGAACACAAGCTGTCTCCCCACGGGAAGTTTGTGTTTCTGGTTTTAGGTATGACGTGAATGTTGTGTGCGTTGTGTTAATATTTACGACGCAGTGGACAGGTGTCCGCCCTCTGCGCCGTGGGTCCTGGGTTTGTTTCCCGGCAGGAGCACAAATTCCTTCCCTAGGGATATTTGTGCTTCTGGATCTGGGTGTAATGTGTGTGTGTGATGTGAATGTTTCCGGCATCCACTATAACAAGTCTTTCAACTTAGTGTGGGGACTGTGAGTGTGAAAGCGTTTGTAAAAAAAAATACAACACAAATCATAGTAATTTTATTGTGGGGCTGTGAGTATTAAAGCGTTTATGTGTATGCTTTTGTTTCACCGGGCGACGGCTAGTCTTCTATTCATATTTAAGATAATTGATTTTTAGTCTCATAAAAACTCGAGAACGAATGAACTGATTTGGCTAATTTTGTAGAAGTTGAAGAAAGGTTTAAAATGTGAGAAAATAAAAAGAAACTGCAAGAAGAAATAGTAAAAACAACTATTTTATTTACCCATACAAACTGTTCATACCTGTCAAAGATTACACACCAAATTAATTTCTGAACGCACTATAACTATTTGACCACAGACAAATGTGCCATATTATATATTTGTTGTCGAAGTTCAGACAACTTTTATTGGCGGTACGAAGCTCGCCGGGTCAGCTTGTGAGAAATAAAGTTCTTGAAACCCAAGTTACGTTGGTCTACACCCGCCTAAGAACTAACGACAAAAGTTTAATTGTCATAATCATGAACGGGACATTCTTTCACACACTTATTGGTGACTGTATCTCTTAACAGTCCAGGGTTGCACCAGCAATCGCAGTAGTGCCTCCGGTATGAGTGGGCGCTCCTGAGCCCACAGATAGATTCGAAGGCACAATCGGGACCTGGGTTGTACTGGTCTGGTGGGCACTCCGCTGAAACGGACAAACGGAAATTGGCGAACAAACGTTTACATTAAATTTAACTTGCTGCGCCCACCGGTTTTACCCGAGTAAGTCCCGGACCCGCGGGAATTCCGGGATTAAAAATAAGCTTATTTATGTCCTTTCTTAAACGCTAGTCTATCACTGTATTAAATTCATCAAAATCAGTGCAGTGGTTTAGGCGTGAAAGCGTAACAGATAGAGATACTTTCATGTCTGTAATATTAGCATAGATATTTTTTTATATACCATACAAATGAATAGTAGCAAAATAATTCAAAGTCAAAATTATTGGTAAGTATGCTTAGACCTGCTCATATAGTCTCAATAAGACAAAAAGTGTAAAAATGTGGACTTAGAAAGATTGTAAATCTTACCATAGACAAATACAGGTGTACTACTTGTCTTGCTCAAAGTTTCACTTTGAACAAAATTTTATTTAATACCTAAGGTATCACAGCCGCAAATTAAGTATTGTTTATAGTAACATTTACATATCTCACAGAGAACCCCACGGCCCAGAGGGCAGCTGAGCTACCCCGTGCCAACTGCGTCGTTAACGGAATACAGAAATGGATTAGTGCTACTACGATATCTTTGCAAGTAATTGTTATGAATTTATGATACGTAGTTTCGAAAAAAGCTTCATAATAACAAACAAAACGCATTCACACTCGCAGCCTCATACTAAGTTCCAAGACTTGTGTCGTGGGTGCCGGTAACATTCACATCACACGCACATTACACCCACAACCAGAAGCACAAATATCCCGTGGGAAAGAATTTGTGCTCCTGCCGGGAATCGAATCCAGAACCCACGGCGCAGAGGGCGGAGACCTGTCCACTGCGCCAACTGAGTCGTCAAAAAGAAGCTCTTGTGTAAAATCACACAGCGTATACACTACACTGCATGTATAATTAAAATATAATATAAAGACTACTGCTAATAAAAACACTTTCATATTGGTTGTCTTGTTGAACCCCAGGTTCGCACGCGTTACTGAGATGACCTGATTTATCTCGAAAACGCGAAAAGGTTAAAAAGCAGTCAATGCTTATCGATAATTGAAACTATCTCTCTACTAAACGTCAATATTAATACAGTATTTAAGCTATTAAAAGATAGCAAACAGAGTCACGGATCGACAGACATACCTACAACACTTTGTCGTCTTATAAATTCATATAATTATACTAGCCGTGCCAAGCAGCTTCGCCCGCTTTAATTAAATTAAATAATATGTAAAGTAAGCTAGTGTTATTTCGGTACATAAACTATCTACATTCAAAATTTCATCAAAATCGGTTTATTCGTTACGGAAAGACGTGGTAACAAACATTCACACACACGCACAAACATTCACATTTATAATATAAGTAGGATACTTTTTGCTCTGAACATCACATTCACACTAATCCTTAGTGTGAATGTTCAAAGGAAAAAGCCCGGACGAGGATGTGACGCAAAAGGATAGGATCGAGGGAGGGGCCTCCCAAGTGATATAACTTCACCATAGAGCCCTTTAGATCGCACTAACGTTGCCTTAATTTTTTTCTACCGACTTCACATAAAAGGAAGAGGTACTCAAGTCGACTGTATTTTTATTATTATTTTATCTTCATTTTTTTCTAGTTGACCCGGCGAACTTCATACCGCCAATTGTCTGTGGTCAAATATTCAGAAACATCTCCTGTTTGACAAGTACGAACAGTTTGTATGGGAAAATAAAATACTACTTTTAACTAATTTTATTGCAATTTCTTTATATTTTCTCACCTTTTAAACCTTCCCTGAACTTCCACAAATATTTCAAGATCAAAATTAGCCAAATCGGTCCAGCCATTCTCGAGTTTTAGCGAGACTAACGAACAGCAATTCATTTTTATATATAAGAGAAGAAGAAGAAGAAGATTATATCTGGTACCTGGTGTTTAGAAGACAGACCTGTAACCGAATACAGGCATTTAAAGCAACAACACTTCGCTTTGGTGTCTAAATAATTAAACGCAAGCAAAGCATAAAAAAACCGACTTCACCGCTTTATATTCAGAACTTTAATCAGTTTAGATGTACTAAACACGCATTTAATTTTTTATATCTCAAGAACTACTAATCAGATCTTGATCAAATTCAAATGGGACCAATTGGAAAGCAAACCCTTTCAAACAAAAAAAAATCGATATCGGTTCACGTGGAACGAAGATATGAGGTAACACACATAAAATAAAACAGTCGACTTGAGTACCTCCTCCTTTTTTGTGAAGTCGGTAGAAAATATACCTACTAACGTCTTTTTTCCTTATGGTGGCAGTACAGGGCGCGCGCCTCGGGCATTGTTTATCATGTCCCTATCCTCATCATCATCATCATCATCTCAGCCGCAAGAAGTCTACTGCTGGATATAGGCCTCCCCCAAAGATCTCCAAAAAGAACGGTTGTTAGCGGCCTGCATCCAGTGTCTTCCTGCGAGCTTCACTATGTCGTCCGTCCACCTTGTGGGCAGTCTTCCGACACTGCGCTTGCCAGTCCGTGGCCTCCATTCTAGAACCTTTCGGCCCCATCGGCCATCCGTTCTACGTACTATGTGCCCTGCCCATTGCTACTGAACTTGCTAACCCGCCCGGCAATGTCGGAGACTTTCGTTCGTCTATGGATCTCCTCATTCCTGATTCGATCTCGTAGAGAAACCCCGAGCATAAAAGAAGGGATCGTAAATACAAATTGACCATTATACAATCACACAAATATTATAAATCCGAAAGTTTGTGTGTATATGTGAAAGTATGTTTGTTTTCTCTACACGCTGTAACGGCTTAACGGATTAGGCTATTATTTAACTAGATAAACGCGGGCAAACCCGCGGGGCACAGCAAGTGCCGTAATAAACCAAAGCTTTAGGTATCTTTAAGCTTATAAAATCAACAAAGTGAAGGTATACTGTATACTATTATATACCTACCTACCTATGTTTCAACACCTATCTTTTCCAACCTATTGAAATGAAACATGCTTTGTTCGACACGCCTTAGGGGATTTTGGCACAAAAGGCGATTCCACGTATCTCTACAAATGTGCTCAACTAAGCAAAAAGCAAAATTTTATCTCATGTTATTTACACGAACTTAATTTATTCGTGAGTGGAGAGAGTGGTTATTATTTGATTGTAAGGCGAAGCTTTTTACTGAACTGTGCGACGTAAAGGATGGAAATGTCTAAAAGGTATATAATATGCTCAGAATATTCTGTATTCTGAGATAATATGTATGTTTGCTCCTTTGTGGCGTTCTAGAGACTAAACGCGTGGACCGAATTTGATGATTCTTACTTCTATTGATTTATCTCCGTCTTGAAAGTGTTGTTTAGGACATGACAGTAATATAAAATCAATATGGCGACAACTAAACACCATTATCTTAAAATCATCTTTGTTCTTCTTATCATTTCTGTTGAAGCGAAGGATACCTACTTACCTGGTCTTTACTGCATACCTATTTACCTACATAAGAAGAATAACTAGTTATCTCACACATCGATACCTCTTGTTTTTACATCACGACATAGAGCTTGTCCAGAGGTACCTACTGAAGTACTTAAATTGTATCAATGCAGATTGTTATATACTGTTACTAGCTATAGTAAAATATAACAATCTGTATTATAGTGTAGGGATTTAAAGGTTAAATATAAATGAAAATAAAATAAAACTTCGTTATATTTTGTGAAAACGAAGCTCGGTGAAAATTACACGGGGAAATTTGCTTATGTTTTTAAGTGAGTTCAACCTCTTTTGAATAAAATTGTTTTCAAACATGTGTAAAAATAATATGTAATTTAATCAAAAGCACGAAAGAGTATTGATATCAACTTCGTAGCAAATCACCGCCAAAAAAACTTTTCCCCCTTTTAACCCCGTTAGGGGATGAATTTCAATAAAATACGAAACCCGCCTTCCATCAATTTTGTTAAAAAAGGTTTATCCAAAATTTTAAGTAGTTTGGACTATTTTCGGATTTCACATTATTCGCCTAAAAGATGCATCAAGTCCAGTTTTTGATTACTTGATGTTAGTGTGTTCATAACTTCCCAGTTTTAGTTACGTCATTGTACTCACCTGTACAATAATTAAAGTACACAAAAACAACACACAAAATGACCCAGCTCTTCATGTTTACGTGAATCCGTCTCGTTTTCACAAATGTTATGTGCTTAATGAATTATCTCCGACTGACGATGTTTATATGACCTTGCCTCAACTCTTTTATCTTTGGTCTTGTGCTATTATACTAATTTGTGTACGAGTTACGGAAATGAAAAACGTCTTTATCAACTTGATGGTTAAGTAATTTGTGGGATATATATTTTATTTTTAGTAGACATGTGTACCTATACCTATTGACAGGTAAGTTATATGGGTACCTACTATGTCGACAGTAACTCACAGTCATTAAGTTTGGTCGTATTCTGTATTTTATTGCATCTATATAGTAATTACATACAAAGGTAACGCATAAACGCTTTCACACTCACAGCCCCACACTAAGTATGAAGACTTGTGCCGTGGGTGCCGGAAACATTCACATCACACACACACAATCTCAACCAGAACCACAAATCCTCCTTCGGGAAAACCACAAATCTCCTTAAGGAAAACTCGTGCTGCCGCCGGGAATCGAAACCGATACTACGCTTAGAAGGCGAATGCCCACCCAACCAAGCCAACGGGCAGTTCAATGATGTTATATATTAGTTAACAATTCTTTGTTGACCCTGGTAGGTCACAGCAATCATCAATATTAGAAGAGAGGAGGATTATATAAAATATAAGAAAGTATACGCACTCTTATGTACAATAACTATGAGTATGTAATATTTAATGTATGAAACAATTATACTTTTTCGTTCAATCAAACATTTCGATTCGGAACCTATAGAACTTAGGTACTGCGTGCCCGGCCTATTTTCCGCGACTAGGCCGTAAGTCAGTCCTTTTTCGTTTAGTAATTGGTAGGAACTCTTTTGTAAAGTCCGCCTGGGGCAGTACCACACCACCGCCAGACATTAAAGGGCAGTGTTTCCAGTGTAATTAAAGGGCTTAAAGAGATTTAACATCTAGTACCTCGGAGTGGCAAGCAGCGCAGGTCCTATATACCTAAGTTAAACATTTTGGGTGGCACTGAACTGTAAGGCCTTGGACCCGACCACAACGGGTAGCGGGGCGGCAGGCAGCGCTATCGACTAAGGATATTGTCGCAGAACAAATAATATACTGTATAGCCACCGCTGTCCGCCGCTGTTCGTCGAGGCCACGGCCTAATAAGCAAGCGTGACGCTTATCATCAGGTGAGCAGCTTGCTCATCTCATCACTCAATTACATAAAAAAATAACAAACGAATGGTCAGCGTTTCAATAACAATATTGAGACAATGGTGCCGATTCTGTTGTCCAGAATTAGACTAAACTAGCCTAAAATTAGTTTTAGTCCTGCTTTAGTCCAAAACCTATTCAGAAAATGCAAGATTAGACTAAAATTAAGTTTGACAGGACTAAGTTAGTTTAGTTACTCTATTTAGTGAAAATGACCAAATTCTTATTCTGATATACATGTTTTACGTCAAATTAAGACTAAAAATAGAAATTTTAAACTTAAATTAGTCTGTATGAAAAAGGTCTGGATTATTTTTAATGTGATCTTATACTTGAAAGAATAACACGTGCAATTAATGAAGCAAATACTGACCTACAAAGTCTATAATGGAGGAATATGTGATTGCGGCTCTTGTGAATACCTACAATTCAATTTGTGTTTTCAACTTGTTTTTTTGTTGTCATTTCAACTTTTAAATTAAGTTCAACGTAAAATCAGAATAGCGTTTAGGTATTCTTTGACTAAAATTAGTTTATTTTTAGTTTAGTTTAGGTTAGTTCGGTGCTCAACAGAATTAGCACCAATATGATATTTTATATCATACATGGGATTTCAGTTCAAACGGATATCAATGTTGACCTAAGATTTTTTTCCTACACTAAATCAACTTTGTTATTATGATGACTGCCCATTAGCGCTTTTTATATTATTTATACTGTGCGTGGCGCAGTAGACAAGTCTCTGCTTACTACGCCGTGGGTTCTGCGTTCGATTCCCGACAGGAGCATAATTTTCCTTACAAAGGGTCATTTGTGCTTATTATTCTAAGTGCGATGTAAATGTTTCCAGCATTTACGTTTCAAATCTTTAAACTGAATGAGGGGTTGTGTCTTTGATTTTTTTTTTGTTTGGTATTTCAAAAGTGAGCACAAGGCGCATTGTTTCCACATTTATTATACCTTCTTCTTAAATCTAGAGTCCTTCCTGACTGTCTTCCTATAAGTAGGTATAATGTTTTGGAGTCTTCAAATTACGAGTGAACTCGCACGCTCGACGCGTTTCGCTTCTGAGGAGTGGAGCTCGTGTTGTCGGCGTCTTTGCACCCTCTCTAGATTTTAGCGAATCTTCTAATTTAAAAGTTATTACAACCAGAACCAGAAGCACATATATCCCTTGGGAAGGAATAGGTGCTCCTCCCCGGAATCGAATCCAGGACCGACGGCGTAGAGCGCGGAGACCTGTCCACTGCGCCAACTGAGTCATAATTTTTTTGAATCGGACCCAAAAATAGCCCCATACAAGAAGAAAGTATGTTAAAAATAAACCAAAAGTGATACAACATCATACTTTATTAACGGTTACTTACAATGTCTTAAACATGTTAATCTTCAGTTAGATCTTTCCCAAAGTTATATATAGGGCAAACTGAAAGTTGCAGTGGTGCAGGTTTTTTTTAACTTGAACAGTCATGAGACCAGCGACGCTTTCTATAGACCAGTTTAGTCCTGGATATGATTCGCCCAGTAGACATGTCACTGGAACAATACGCAAGCAAAGCTTAAAATCCCATCACCAAACCTCTTTTATTGACAAATCCTTCTCAGTTGTTGCTGTAAGGCTGTGGAACAGCCTACCCATGGATGTCAAAAATTCTTACTCCAAAAAAGCTTTCAAACGGAAAGCTCGTGATTATTTTGTTAAGAAAATATATGTACCGAGTATTCCTGAGTCTATAACTTATTCTACCAACATGTAACATTACTATATAACTTTTCAGGCTTTTTCTATACTTCAGTTTCACGATTAGATGAGTTTCATTTGATAGATTTTTTAGTAAGAAAATATGGCTTTTTATTTTTTTAATTTGTGATTTCTTGTTTAAATTACTTTAGCCTTAAGCCGTAAATAAATATTATAAGTTAGAAAACATACATACTATGCATTATTTAGCCTAAATTTACATATATTTCTTATTTTTAAAAACCTTAATAATCTAAGCACACGCAACCTTGCGTACCCGCCATATTGCAACTTCGCTAAACGCGCCCTTGTAAGCTACGGCATACACTCTACAATCGGCTGTGATGAAAATCATGCTTGAACCAAAGCACTGCCTTAAAAAAAAGGAGAAGGTTCTCAATTCATCGAAATATTTTTTTATGTGTGTTCTGGAATACTCGTATTGTGGTGGAATCATTCATCTCACACAGACAAGTTGAGTTTATTTTTAACCAACTTCAAAAAAGGAGGAGGTTCTAAATTCATTTTGATTGTTTGTTATGAAGTTACTCAAAGAAGGCCAAACCGAATAGTAAAATTCTTTTGTAATTTAAAACGGTATGGTGTCAAGTTAGTACTATATGTTGCCTGCATCTGAAAGTATGATCTGGGAGTTAAGACTCACAAGACTCCAAGTGAGTGAATAGGTATCTCTTAGGCAAGCATGCTACATCTTCGGCCGCATCTTCACTTGCATCAGTGAGATGGTGGTCAAATGTTTGTTTATCTAGCATAAAAAAAATACATATATAAATTTACAATATCTGATCAAGGCTTCTGGAGAAATTTATTTATTTATTTATAGACGAGCAGCAGAATGTTGATATGTCTGTCTATGCATATATATCACACAGTGTTGCAACTCATAACAGTTCATTTTTCTAACAAAGTTTGTTTATTAATTCGCAATCAATTGTCAAGCTTGTTTTTAAATCCAGTTATTGTGGTAGCAGAAACAACATATTCCGGTAATCTGTTCCAATTGTGAACCACTCTATTGCTCAGGAAATGAAAAGCAGTGGAAAATGAAACTGCGGTAATATCAGTTTTTTGAAGCTTGGGTTGTGTTTAGAAGATTATTAATAATTTAAATAGCAATTAAAAAATAAGCACCTCATATCTTAATTATTTTGCTGCTGCCTCAGCCTCGCCCAAGGATCCTCTAACATTGAAGGGTGCAGGTACGCGTCGATGTTGTTCCTGTCTTGACTTTGATTGAAGCTGCTGTTGCTATCACTCTGAAATAGAAAATATGGCATACATATATAGTCACGACTCTTTTTAATTAGGGCAGATACCAAACCTCTCCACCTGCTACAATCACATCTTTAGCTTCTTTTACATTCATGAGTCTCTTCATACATGCTTTTTGGTTGCGGTACTTTTATTGGCTGGCTATCTGGCCTTTTTTAAAAATATTTTCCGCCTAGTCGAGATATATCCTAACAAGACTAATCCATTTTAAAATGTCATCGGTTGCGAGTTGGAGACTAATGCTTGATATAATGTTCCATCATAAACTTGCGAATGGCATTGTTGACTCACCAGAACTTCTATCCTCATTTGAACTGCCTGTTGGCTTAGTTGGTTGAGTGTTCGCCTTCTAAACAGGGGTATTGGGTTCGATTCCCGATGGGAACACAAGTTTTCTCCACAAGGAAAAATTGTGTTTCTGGTTCTGGTTGTGGTTGTGTTTATTGATGTGAATGTTTCCAGCACCCATGACACAAGTCATCGAACTTAGAGTGGGGCTGTGACAGCCTCTTGCCTCAAGACACTACACATAACTGAAAAACTGCCCCAAAAATCCAATTTAGGTCAGAATGCACCTCTGAATAGATTGACAAGCGAGTTCAATAAAGTCACAAAGACTAACGATGTGAACCTTTTTGATAACAACATTTGCAGGTTCAGAAAGTGCCTCTGTGACATGAAAATTATTCAATGAAAGATATTATATATTAATGATATTCTTAAGTTACTTCTAATTATAATTCATGCAATATTGTTCATTTAATACAATATTGTTAATATTGTATTAAATTGTACCTATTCGTCTAGTTTGTTCCCTGAATAGTACAATCTGGGTGTTGAAGACACATTGTAGTTGTACTATTCAGGGAACAAAGACGCAGGCAATGACTTCCACTCCTTCGCTCTACGGATGATGAACGTAGAAGCGAAACGCTTCGAGTGAACTGTAACTACTTACAATGATGTAACTGCTTATACGAAATTATCTTACCCCGAAACTACTGTTGCGGGAATTATTGCCCCATCTATTATTACGCCCGCCTCGCCGATTTTTTCCTTGAAATCTGTTGTTGTGGTGACCGCTCTGACTGTGGTTCCCGGCGTGATAAGATCTTCCTTGCGGTGTGCTTTGATTTAGTGGAATAAAGTTGTCCGACATTTCAATTTTAATTGCAATTAGTAGTTAACAATGTGAACGTACCTCAATGTTATTGTACTAAAGTCACAGAATTTTGAGTACCACAGACCACAGACTCTGTGCTTTGTGGTCTGTGGTATTCACGGTTGGTATTCTCTGTGGCACAGAGATTACTATTACCGGGAGACCTAAGTACTATAATAACGGAGATACATGTACTTGTGATGGGAGACGACAATTTGATGTACGACTCGATATTTCACGGCCCGACTTTGTACAGCCAATAATACACACGCTGTTATTTTATGTACTTGGACTTGACATAATATCAGGCAGTGCTTTCCCGTGTCGCCAATTATTGTCTGTACAAGATTGTATTGATAATATACAACCGATAATTCATATACATGTCTTCCAAATATCAGCGTGTGCAATACAGTGCGTGCAATATTAGCTGCGTAAAATCAGTCGGTATTTTACGGCCAGGAGATGATAGATAATGTACGATCCGATATTTTACGGCCCGATTTTGTACAGCCAATAATGCACACATTGATTTAACATTTTCGTGGATTCGATATATATATGCCGTGCTTTCTAGAATCATACACACATATACAGCCCGTATTGCACACCTTGATAACTGGGAGCCAAGCCTCCGAATACTGGTTGCGAATTAGCGGCTATACTTTATCAGGCCGTGCATTATTGGTTGTGCAATGTAGGTCTCCTTGTGGTATGTCAGTGACAAATTATTATTAACAGTGGCTTTCAAATTTACCACAGCTAATATTTGCACCTCAGACGAGTATAGCACAGCACATACACACACACACACTACTGTTTTTTTTTTTTATGTAAATATCTTGCGTCCACGGTGTTTGGAGTCACACTCATCCGAAACGGCGCGACCGATAAAAAGGTTTTTGACGTGATGACGTCTTATATATCGATGAACACCGGTTGCACGCACGAAAAAATGTCACGTTCTGCCTGAGCCTGAGCGGGCAAGCGGGAGCGCGGAACAAGCGATAAAGAGGCACGATCGAACTAAGCGTTGTCTTATGACGTTATCACGTGAAATTATCGTCCGTAAACCGACTTTACAGACAACCATTTTTTTAAATATATGTTACGTGATAATAAATCGTAAAGTATTTTTCACCCTTTTACCCCCCACCCCCACTTTTTAGTATTTTTGTATGAACAATATCCAATAAGTTTTTGGTAGCTTATGATAATTATTAAAGTACTGGGCAATCATAAACGTGACAGAGGTAAAACGCGTTTTCTTTACGTGCCATTGCAAAGCCGGGTACAGCTAGTAAGTATATAATATATTTAATTTTGGACTTTTATCACCATCTAAACTGAGACAAATAGACAAACTGACAGTGTGTATATCTCTTGCGGTATAAAAAACGTTTTTCCAATAGCCAGGTAAACTGTTTGGCTGGTAAATGTCTACTACTAGACGAATAACAAGTTATCTGTTCCCTCCTTCGATGTTTGGTTGAAACATACCCACCTCCTGATGAATCTCTACAATTAAGTAGCTCTAAATAATGTCTCTAAAAATGTTACAGATTTAGCTTGACTAGTGAAAAAAACGTTGCAATAATCATGACCAATATTCAACATAGGTACTTGAAATACAAAAAAAAAAAAAAATTTTATAGGTATGGGTATATTTTTTTATCATAAGTATTATTGTCTTTCGGCTACGCGGGCGAAGCTCCTCCCATGAGCTAGTTATCATAAAAAAATATTATTGTATGTCTGTGGTGTTTAGTCAATGAATTATGTTCTCTTTGGTTTGTACAGTTCTCTTCTTGCTTTTCTATGTTCTTGCTAGCTTGCTACCAAAGATAATGTAATCACTCCGTCTTGCTATATACATTGTAATCTGTGGTTCTTACTTAGCTTGTCAAAATTTCGTCGCGAAGTGACGGAAAGAAACAAGAGGCAATTGTTGAGGAATTGATTTATTGTCAAACAAAAAATGATTCGATTAATATTGTATTTTGAAAATTAGGCACGGCATTTTATTTTCGCGTGAATCAGCCATACATGTAGTGTTACAAGATGTGGGTTCCATGTAAATCAACAAAATTAGCAGTCGGTAAGTTGACATTTTTTTAATCAATCAGCATTTGTGCCTTGTGCAGCCTGACATCCTGCCAATTATAGCGGAAGCTTAGTAACATCTCATGAATGTTAACCATCAGAAATCGGGATATGATCTTCACAGACGCTCGGTATGATTTACGGGCAGTAAAGTTCTGTGTTATTAATTTGCCTTTGTTATTGATTAGTGAACTATCAGTACATAGGATATGTTTTTTTTTTTCGGCCGTCTGGCTTGCATTAGTATTGTTTAGTGCAGAATAATATTTTGTATCAAATGATATATTTTTAATTTACCTCTTAATGTTACATTTTCTTGATCTGAGCTCAATAAATAAAGATTCCCAGCTGTTTTTTACTTATCTACCACTTCTATAACATTAAATTGTGAATATTTCCAACATATTTTCATTGCGACAAAAAATAGGTTTGGAAGGCTTTGCCTCTTAAATCCTACCATTCACATCAAAATAAAATATTATTCTTTACTAACATTTTCTTAACTCACCGTTTGCTGCTGTGAAAAAAGGGTGTTGTCGATTTTGAATTATTTTCCAAAACCTGTGTTTCTTCTAGTTTTAATGTGTAATCATGGTGGATTAACTGTTAATCATTTGTCAATTATAACAAAGTTGATAAACAATATTTTTGTGTCTAGATAAACAGGATATTGTTCTACATAATACTTATTAGAGCAAGTACACTCTACAAATTAATTTAAATAAATACACACCATTCACTTAAACTGAATATTTATATCTCATTGCAGTATTCTATTAACTCTACTGGTTCGCCACAAGCTATTGAGTAGTGTAAAAAGAAAATCATAATACTTGACTCTGGCTAAATGCATTTGTAGTGCAAAGCCAAAAGCAAAACAAAACCACCACATGAGAGTTGGCTTGACATGATTATTTAATACTACAGATACATTATAAGCTTCTACTGCTTGTATTCAACACAACTTTCCCATACACCTACTGGAACAGATATACCCAGAGCTATCCACCATTACATAAAGGAGCTCGTATGGCTTCGGAGGATGAGGCCAGGAGGAAATGTACTTTAAACCTAGAATCAAAATCCGAAATATTTTTTCTCCAAATATTGTATTTACAAGATGATAAAACAGGTTTAGTCATTTAATAGTATCAACAGTATCTAACACCGACGTCCAACTCTATTGCGTAATTCCTCTCCATCCAAAGGTTGTCTGAAAGAGATTGCTTTTAGCGATAAGACCGCCTATTGTAATCCTTTTTTATATAAATAATTGTTTTCTGTTTTGTTTTTTTGTCTTAATTAAGGTGTTCAATAAAGAGTTAATCTATCTATCTATTTCAGACTGTTTTAGATGTATATGTGGGTGTTCTACATAAAATTGTAAAAAACAAAACTAGATGGCGTTATGCATCCTTAAAATGCGCATGTGATGTGTTCATCGTCCTAATAGGCATATGTTGAATTTTGTTACAACCATTCTTACCTGAGGTCAACTAGCCATAAACAATAAATATGTTCTAGTTCAAGATACTAGGTGGTTTCATTTAACATCCGTCCATAAATGATGTCCGTATAACTAGACTAGTGTCTAGAGACGTCACAATAGGTGGCGCTAAGGTTAGGTTGAATGTAAGAGCCCAGACACAGACATGCTATCATCAATCGAAAAAAAAATTCAATTGGTTGAATAATATATATTGCATCGTAAAATACTAAAATTTAAATGCTAAGACAAACAGGTTAAAATTGCAAACATATGTTTGAGATGGTTAATATCCAGATATAAATAGGCACCCTGCCTGTACTGTTTACTTTAATACTATGAATGATTAATGTGTTTATGATTGCAGCTGTTTATAATTGGAAAGGCGATGTGCGGTCTGGGTTGCCGCTTGAGATCGGGGAAACTGTCCAAATATTGGAAGAAAATGGAGGTAATGTTTAGCTGTTTTTATTGTAGACTTAAATATAGGTTTTTTTTTTCCTTTTCTGTTTTTATTTTGAGTAGTAACTTCGTCACTAGTTAGGGACTTTGAGTAGTCTAATAACTGTGTAAGTCCCATAATTGATACATTTTAATTACTATGTATGAGTTTGCTTAGTAAGCCCAAATTCTGAGGTCAACATAAAAAAAGCTTTAACAGATGAGTTATCATGTTCAAAAGGATTCATCTGTGCATGCATGACCCTTAGAGGTACTTCCGAGGTAGCCACTTTAACATACACACATCTAGAACTCTAAAAATATTGAGACCTTCATACTGTCATTAAAAAGAAAATCCAGATTTGTAATACATTTAATTTGTATGTTCCATGTTTTGATTATAGCAAAAAGTTATTTAAAAGCACATTTAACTTCATTTTCATTATTGTTTGAGATGAAATCAAACAAGGAGTTTTATTTTCTTTTTATATTGCAAAATTGAATTAAATACATTAAAGTTGACTTCTTTCTTGATGAATTTTTTGGAGTGACACCAAGCCATCGCTAGGGGGTAGCCTTCTCGCTGGCTTGACAGTTATATCGTGATGAAGGTCCAATGACAGAGCGGCGAAGCATCAATAATGCGCAACGGAGTGCGTTCCCGCCATAGGCTGCAGCCAATCGCATCTCATCTAGGCTTAGTGGCGATGCACATGACGTGATAAAACACCAATCCGCTCGCCACACAGTTTGCGTTAGGAAATGGCGCGAACAATTATCATTAATTCCTTCATTTAAAGTGTCTTTGCCTTAAAATATAAAATTAAAAAAAAAAAAAACAATTCATAATATTTCTCCTCATCATTACATTTCCTTTTCCAGGCTGGTTCCGAGGCTTCAGTTCAAAGAACCGCTCCACTTGGGGCATATTTCCATCATGTGTGGTGTCTATACGACCATGTACCGTCAAAGGATCGGGACTGAATGCTATAGCGGAATTGAAAGATGACCCCCTGGTCCGAGAAATAGCCTGTGTTTTGAGAGAATGGGCCCGTTTGTGGAAGAAGCTCTATGTGGTATGTATTTGATCGTTTTTTTTCTATAGTAATAGGAAAATATTTGACTACTATCACACCTAATGGAAAGTGGTGATTATGCTAAAGATGCAGCATGTTTGCCTAGAATATATTTATTCACTTTTAACATGAAGTCTCCCTTGTTATAGTCGCAGATTATTAAACTGCCCCTTTGTTTAGTTCGTTGTGTGTTCGCCTACAAAGCAACAAATGGAGGGATCACAACTTTTCTCCCTAAGCATAATTTGTGATTCTGGTTATACTCCCATACAAACATATGTGTGTGATGAGAATATTTCTGCCTCTCAAGACACAAGTCATCGAATTTAGTGTGAAAGCATCTATTATTTATTTACTATACCATTCAGGGAACATAGACCCGGACAATAAGTTCCACTCATCTGCAGTACAGATAGTAAATGTAGTAGTGAACTCTTGTAGCTAACTTATCTGTGATAGTTATTAGGTTGAATTCTAAATTATTTTTTTTTATTTGCTTTGTCACAAAATTTTATGACTAATTTACAAGAACATTATGATAATACTAGGCGTTCCCAGCGGCATCATACACCACCTTAATACACCCCTGGTAAAATAGCAAAAAAATATTGATGATTTAATTTATATTTTAAATGAACTACTCAAATACCAATTTTCTTCATTATTAGTTCAAAAACAAAGAACATTTATACAAACGTTTTCCTCTTCAACCCTCTTCGGGGGGGAAATTCCCAAAAATCCATTCTAAGTACACCCCTGTGTACTATGACAAATGTACCCTCCAAAATTCAAGTCATGAAGATAGTTTAGGCTGTGCGTTGTCTCTAAGTCAGTAACTCAGTGAATCAGTATGTCATGTGACGAGAAAGAGTCTATAGTATTAGATAAATTTTCCAAATGTGTTTCATATAAGAAATATTTTATGACATCCCATCGCATTTCCCACTACAATAAAGCAAAACTTTGATGTTTATTACTTATTCACGATAAAACTATCTAACCAATTTATCTGGAATATTGAACATTGAAGTAGATAGGGACCTGGAATGACACATAGGATATTTGTCATCATTGTTAACGTGAGAAAAGCCATGATGCAGCTTCATATGTCTACTGTCCTATATCTATAAGGTCTAGGTTAAAAGTCTTCTGAATCCTGATGATTTAGATTTATTTATATATTTGGTTTTTTTTAATAATGCTGGTTAAGCAAGCATCTGACCTCTATCTCATGTGATAGGTAGTGTAGTCTTTTATAATATAAAAGAATACTTTGATAAACAATAAGTTATGTTAATGTATTTATGTACTAATATTATATGGAGATAAAGTTTGTGAGGTTGTAGGGGGTAATATCTGGATATACTGAACCGATTTTAAATTCTGTTACCAAAAGAAAGCCACATTATTTGTGAGTGTCATAGGCTATGTATTTTTTAGCCGGGTGACGCCGGGCGGTTCATATAAAAGAATACTTTGATAAACAATAAGTTCATGTATATATCTATATTATATATAGATATATGCATGCTCGATGTCGTGTAGGTAACTTGGTTCTTTGCTGTATATAGTTTTAGTTTAGTTTTAGAAGAAATATAGCCAATTGGCCGTAGTGCGAACTACTAAAAAAAAAAATATATATTCTATATATATAAAAATCAATGCCACTTTTCGTTGTAATTTTATAACTCAAGAATGGGCTCACCTATCCAAACCAAATGTTTAGGCTTTGTTCGGACTATTTAGTAGATGGTTTATGTGAAGTTTGCACAAAATCGGTCGAGCGGTTCTTCATTTATCGCATTTTTTCCCACCGGAAATTGCACCCGGGCGAGCCGGGGCGGAGATTTTAATATGATGTCAAGATATGAAGACTAGCAAATGTTGTAATATATTATGTTGTGTTGTTCGTTAAGTATAATGATAAATTGCATGTCCGAAAAGGCAACTGTTGGAACCCAACAATACTGTTGTAAGATCTTCACACACAGTTTTTGGCAATAAATAAAATAATTTGTAATTATTGATGCTGCTGTCGTAGATGTAGACAAATTATATCGTTCAGAGAACAAAGATGCTGGCTATATGTTATATTGAATACTTCATAAAATATTTCAAATATTTGCAGCATCACTTAGTACTAAATCATGTGTGCATTAGTCATACTTCATTACAATCTCGTGACCGTTTCATTACTGGGTGTTTGATGTACCTTCCTATTTATGTTGTATACTACTTTGATAATAATGTAAGTTGTATACGACTGGAACCACTTCGAAAATGTCGTATACAACATAAATTATGCGTAATTCTCACGATAGTTTTAATTTTCATTCTTTGATAATGTCGGAAGATAAATATATTTTTAACCCTCGAAGCAAAAAGAGTGGTCCCGATATACTTATCAAGAGTGGTCCCGAAATACAATCTAGGAGTCTTTAAATCTCGAGTGAAAAGGTATCTTCTAGGCAAGCATGCTCCATCTTCGATCACATCGTCACTTTCCATCATGTGAGATAGTGGTCAAATGATTGCCTATCGAGAAGAGTTATAAATTTAACGGGTTGTATTTGTGTATCTGTGTGTGTGTGTAGCTTCCAAATGGCTTGACCAATTTTTATCTAGATTATTGTGTTTGAAAAGTGACTTGATTGAGAGCGTTCTCAGCTATGTTTGATGAAAGTCGGCGCTGCCGCTTCCCATATAGAGCGTCGGTGGTATTTACATAAACATAACGCTTTCACCCTCACAGCCCCACACTAAGTTCAATGACTTGTGACAAGAATCAGAAACGCAAATTTCCCTCGGAGAGAAAACTTGTGTTCCCCCCGGAAATCGAACCCGGTACCCCTGCAGAAGGCGAACGCGCACCTAACTTAGATAATGGGTAGTTCTATTTTAGAAGAGTTAATTAAAATAAATTACTGAGTACTGGTTTCTGTATTAAGTTTCGTTTGTGGTAATTCTCATCAAGAGATACTTCCAGGCCATACTCAATATTGTGTCACTCTATCTTCAGATTCTTTGTATGTTTTGCATGGCGTTTGTATTACACTATTACCTAAGTATCGTATTACAGACATATTAAGATCTATTACTTTCTTTGGAAATCATTTGTGGTATGTGTATCGTGCCATGAATCGTATGCCAGAGAACGAAAGTCGAAATCGGAGATAATTATTTCCATACAAAATAAAAAGTTAAATTTTTAAATGTTTAGTTACTTCTTCGGTGCGTGACCTTGACCTTTGTTATGGCTATGACTGTCAGACTTCTAGTTCCAAAGACTATGTGGTGTAGAACGGTAGCTGATGAAATAGGGTAGCAAATGACATACAAAGTCGACTACAAAGTAAGTCGACATTTTCTACGTGTTTCAAGTCGTATACAGCATACATTAAGAAGCCTAGGTGTTATGCTGGGCTATGAGCTATGCGTATTCTAAATTTTAGCCAAATCTGTTCAGCTGTTACAGCGTGAAGAGAAAACATACATACTTACGCACACACTTACATACAAGCTTTCGCATTTATAATATTAGTGTAATAATACACACATAAGTACACATTACCATATGTTTTTCACTCGTTGCTTATGCAACCAGTATGTACGATATGATTCACTAAGTTTTTGTAGCAGGTAACGTCCATTGTTTCCGAAATTAACAATTCGCTTGGGATTCTAGAATATTCATCGCCGTCTAGAAAATTGGCGTAATAATTACTGATTACACAGACGTACAAGGCCAAGGTCGTACAAGGTCTTTTTTACCCGACTGGGCGCCGCAAAGGAGGATAATGTGTTTATTTAGTCTATTGTTTGCTTATTTTTGGCGTTCTAGAGTACAAACACGTGGGTCGATTTTGATGATTCTTATTTCAATCAATTCGTTTTAATCTTGTAAGTGTCACTAAAGACATGACAGTAATCAATATTCAATATGGCGACGAACAGACGCCATATTGTCCGCCGCGCCTATAGTAATTTGCACGTCAACGCCAGTTGACACTATAAATTATATATTTTAAAAATTATTTGAAATATCATAAAACAGAATTTGCCATAGCCGTACCACGAAAGACGCCATTCCAACATTGGTACCAATGATGGACATCATTCCAACCATTGGTACAAAAGAGTTCTAGTAATTTAAATCTACAAACTACCCTGTCTATGTTTTTGTCTCTGAAAGGATAGCGTTTGACCACATTTTCACCTATTGGTAAATGATCGAGTTCGAAGAAGGTCAATACGCTAAGCCTAAAATGTGACTCTCAAGATTGGCTGCATTGCAAGTTAGAGCTTAGTGCCAAATCATCATTGCAACTGCCCAATATGCCCCTTGTATTTACTAGTGTATCTGTTAGATTCTATTTTATTTTTATTTAATTGTATTGATTTGATTTCGATAATGTAATTGGTGTTTGCCGTATTAATTGAAATAAATACATTGAATTGAATTGAATTGTGAGCTGAAGACCTGGGGTATTTTTCGAAATGGCTGAAATATGTTTTTTAAAGATTGCAACCCCCATATTTCAGCCATTTTGAAAAATTGCCAAAAACTGAAATGACAATAAAAAACTATATCATTATCAAACTTGCTCACAAAATTTCACGAAAATCGCTTGAAAAATGCGACCTGTACAGGAGAACAACCGGAAATCCGGACATACAAAAGTATTTTTTCCTAAGCTGAAACGGAGACGCTTCGCTCTCGCTCGGTCAATTAGGTATACTACTGCTCTATTATCATAGTTTTAAATATATTTTGTTCTTTATTTCCAGGAGCGGGAGACATACAGATTCAGCGCTGTAGCAAAAGTGATGCGAGAGCTGCTCAGCGGTAGACGGGCACTCCTGGCCGGTACTCTTACCCAGGACCAGACCAGAGCGCTCAGGCTGAAGCTAGTCGCGAAGCTTGACTGGGGGAATAGGTGAGTGTTACTATTACGAGTAGAGCTATGTGATCATGTGTACTTATATTTCTTAACTAGCTTTTGCCCGCGGCTTCGCTCGCGTTAAGAAGTATTATTATTAGTTAGGTATAGATCCCCTATTTTATCCCCTTGGGGGTAGAATTAATCAAAATCCTTTCTTAGCGGATGCCTACGTCATAACATCTACCTGCATGCCAAATTTCAGCCCGATCCGTCCAGTGGTTTGGGCTGTGCGTTGATAGATCACTATGTCAGTCTGTCAGTCAGTCACCTTTGAGTTATATATATTTAGATTAATGAGATGTGGCACAGGACCGTCGTAAGGAGTTATTTTGTTTTAGGTCAAAGGCCAGTAATCACTTTGACCCCAATACGCGTTTTTAAGTGCAGTGTCCCCGTATGTGAATTTGAATTTTACTAGAGAACTGACGATACGGTTAATTACATTTTCTACCGACTCTACTCAGTTCGACTGCATTTTTTTATTTCATAACTTCTTTCCACGTGAACGGATTTGTTTGAAAGCTGTTGCTTTCTCTTTGGGTCTATTTAAATTTGATCAAGATCTGATCAGTAAATTTTGAGTTATCGTTAATAATGCGTGTTTAATACATTTAATCTGATCAAGGTTCCGAAGATAAAGACGTAAAGTCAGTTTTCAGCTTTGCCTGCGTTTAATTATTTGCTCACTATCGTATAAAACTGTTTTGTAGCTACATATTTGTAGCGATATAGCTTTTTCTTTCAGGAAATGACAATGTATTTATAATTTTTTTGTTGTAAGTGACCTTACTACTAAAGTTCTGCGTATGTTATTATCATGTTTGTCTCAAAAGATCTTTAATGCTATAGATATGTGAACCTTTTGATAGTTTTATCACATTCTATATTTTTTAAGTAAATCTTCTTATGTGAAATCTTTGAAATTCTAATCCGCAACCTTTTACTGTGACAAAAAGTGTAGTTAAACACTGTGATGAATAATTAAAATGTTTCCCTGTAATACAAAAGTTTCACTATCGTGCGTCTTTACGACACACCCTGTTTTATAAGTTCATCGGTTACAATAAAACGACATTTAAAAATGTATTCGTATAATTGAAAGCACTATCTAATTATAAAGTATGTCATTTACCAGCAGTCTTCCTTTGAAGTTATAGGAATGATCGTCATAACTATGCCTACATTTATCCTTCACTAACGGATCTTACAATAGTTTAATGTGTAGGGAACGGGAAACTTAAACTAGGAATACGTACTCTAATGTCTCTAGTACAATTGTTTTGTGTGAAATTTGTCTAATTTTTACATTTAATGAAACATAAAGAAATTGAACGTTTGAGGGACTTATTTCCAGAATGGCACATCGCGAACCTCTTTTGCATGTTCTTAGTTCATTTAATTAAAAAATAAAATCAACTTTTTGAAGACTTTAAAATTGATTTATCACGAATTGAGTGAAGTTAATAATCATATAACACAAAGAACTAAATCGGTTATAAAATATTCTTAATTGTATTCGAATACCTGATTTTGAAAACCGGCTGCAAAGCTATAGACTAAAAATATTCTTTACATATTATGCATAGCTATGCATTTTTTTATTGTACATTAATACTCCAAAACAATATAACGTATAGTTTAGGTAATATCTCGGGACTTAATCCCGGTGAAAACTATTTTTTTAGTACCTCAGCCTTCGATCATGGCCAATGCAACTTGGCTGAAACGTCGAGGTAAGTATAAATATTTTTTTGCGTCATTAAGGGGCCTGCGGAGGTTGATTTGCCCATACAATCGTAATACCGAAATTATTTATAATTCAAGCATATTACCACCATACCGTGCTGTTATTCAGATTAAAAACATATTAATCTAGGTTCCTGGATAGTTTTTATTCCAAAATAATTACCTAAAACAAAATATAAACCTATTGATTTTCACACATTATTACGACGTAAATGTCGCATTTTTAACTTAATCGTTTTGTATTAAAAACTAACACATTTCTTTTGTCATTACAACAGGAACATAGATTATCATTTCAAGGTACTATTCATGCAAAAAACAATGGCTAAACATTACATTTTCATTCATAATTTGTTCGGTCGGTAGTGCTATCGCATCAAGTTTGCCAGTTAAACAGAGACAGCCTATAGATCTTTTCACAGACTCCCCGGCCTCTTAAGTCGCGAGATATTACCTAAACTATGTGTTCGAATCGTGAAAGTTTAAAAGTTACGATATAACGTTAAACAAAAATGTGTAATTAAAATATTAAATTTTATTTGTTTCATACCTACATTTATACAATACACATGTACCATTGTACATATATAAATAAGATAAAATATTCATGCAAGTGCAATTTTACGAAATTCAAATAATACAATAAAAATTATCTAAAACTGATATCGGTGTAATCAAGTCATATAATTGTGTGATAAAGATCTAAAGATTTTGTACCTAAATTGTTAGTAGGTATGACTTTTTATAAAATCTACTACATAATTTTTACGATAAAAAACGACATTTGTTTCTTTATGACTAACTTACAATATAAAATAATGAATAAACGAGACCTTCAATAAAACTTAATAATATCTAACTTAATCTCAGGATGATTAAAAAAAGTTATGTTTGTATCCTGTAATGATATTTTTTTTGATATTCGAGTAAATGTATCCTTGTTTAATAACGCATTGTCATATTCCATACTTAGTTATAATATATCTATATATCGTCCTAGGTTATCCTAGGTATCCATCTCATAATATAACTATGGCATTATATTCTATAATTTATTTGTTAAAACTACATCTATGATGACTGTATAAAATTGATATAATCCAATGTAAATTTGATTAATAAAGAAAAGTTAAATTTAAAAGTTATTACATTGATATGTTTGCAAAAACATTAGTAAATAATACTTAGGGCCTGTTTCACCTCCTGATAATTTCCCGTTTATATATCTGGCTGATTTACCCCTTATTTTGTTTTAAATAACTAGTTGATAGCGTCTATCACTTCTATGTGATACAAGCCCTTTGTGCCGAGAACAATCATTACCAACTGATTGCATTTTAATCTTAATTTTGTTTAGAAATAATATAAAAGTAAAACACTGTTATGAAATGGCAAGCAAAATACACAAGGTATCTTTATTTCATTAGTAACTTATAAAAAAGGAATGTTGTATACTATTTACTAATTCAAGATATGTAGTTACTTACAAATTGGCTACACTAATTCATTGTCTTTTATATAGTTATAATAAAATGCATTTAATATCATACTTATTGCAATCGAATGCGTATAACACTCTGTCGTCAATAAAATGTCTGTCAACAGTAGGTGGCAGTCGTATAAAGAGAGCAAAAGAACATCAAGAATAAAAAGACTAAAAAGCTCATACGAGACGAGAGATCCTTACATCGCTAATTTTCGTACACACTCGATCACTATCTAGGTATAAACGAGGCGAATTTCTGTTGCTATGACCCTTTACAAATCTCTGATGCAAGGAGTTTCTAATTGAATTTAGCAATAATGAACTTTATAACTTAGGAGTTTTATCGATTTTGCATTGAAACCGATCGCAACAGAGATATACGGGGTCTGGTCATCCATTGTCCAAAAACAGTACTAAGACATTTGTAGTAACTAATCTCATCTAAACATCCTCGTCACTGTCGAAAACCTACTAAAATGTTGGCACAATTGGATTACTTACTCTATTATTAAGAGTAAATTTTATAATTGCTTAATACTAAAACATTATCTTGGACAACAGAAGAAACAAACTGCCTTCAACATCGACTTAACCTCATCACATGATTTTGCTTTGGATGAAAGCACGGAAACCGCCTATACGCTTTGTAAATTGAAATACTTTCCTAGGCGCCTACGTCTCAGTTTCCTTGGAGAATTTCTCCATGTTGGGGTATATAGGTGCCATTTCGAGGGTCGAAGGTGCTGATGGAGCGTTGGAGCCGAGGTGGAGTTTTCGGCACAGCTCGTCCAAAACCTCGCCGAATACACGCAGGGACATGTTCTGGCCGAGTAGATGCAGCAGGAGGAAATCGCCCACCTGCAAACAATGACACAATTTCTTTTAAACACATAGGCGAAAGGGACATGTGACTAAAATTGATAGTCAATAAATTATGATTAAGTCTTTATTTTTTTTAACTCAAATGCTTGCCGCATTTGACCACAATCTCACCTGATGCAAAGCAATGTTGCAGCCGAAGATGTAGTATGCTTAATCTAAAATTGTACATGCAGTCATAATGCTTCAACAGAAAACAGGTCATCACTAAATATCAAAACAAACCTCATCCAATATGTCATGTCATGGCCAATAGTTGCAATAATAATTGAGTCCTTGACCTTCGCTGGATGTGTGTGTCGAGCGAGGGGAATAAATAGTCGGAAGTGCACCAACAATTGGAATGATTGGTCGAGTTTAAATGCACCTGCTTTATGTAACATGAGGGCGGGCCGGCTTAGAATGGTTGAAGGATAATAAAATGGCTTTTTCGCTCTTTTAAAATAACGACTAGATGCTGCAGATTTTAACGGCCCTCTGGCGTAGTTAGTTACATGTCTGCCTTCAACGCTGCAGGTGCCGGGTTCGATTCCCAATACGAAACCAAGCTATGGGAAATTTTGTTTATCGGGTTCTAATCGTAGTTGTGTGTATACGATGTGAAGTCTTCGAACTTAGTGCAGAGCTGTGTAAAAGCGTTTTATGCTTGAACTCTAAAGCATTGGACGAATATAAGCTACGAATACTAGCCGTGTCCCGCGGCTTCGCCCGCTATTATCAAGTTAAATAGTAGCCTATGTGTTAGTTCTAGGTATAAGCTATGTACATTCCAAATTTCATCCAAATCCGTGCAGCCGTTAAAGAGGGACCAAACATGCTTACACAAACGCTTGCACGCTTACACTCAAACTTTCGGATTTATAATATTAGTAGTATAAATGGATAAGAGAGGTGAACAGAATAATTTCTGTGTACAGTTTTACGCCACGACGAAAAACAAGTGGTATTATAAGTTGTCTGTCTGTGACTCATAAATAGATACAGCGGTTTTTTAATTGAAAGCTAGTTCTACCGAGTTGATGTGAAAATCTATGTATCTGTTATGGGTCCATGTCGGACCGGGTCGGGGGTATTTCCAAACTTAATTGCTATTTGGTCACTACTATTCGGATATATAAGAAACACACAGTGGAATGAAACCCGTGCAGTAGATTACGTACCTGGGTCTTCCTAACCAGTGCCTCTACGCCATTAGGGCTGCCAAATCTGAACCTTCGCTTGAGTATCGTTTCGCGAGTGCTTGGTAGAATGATCACAGCTGCGGAGTACACGATCGCCAAACCTGACACGACGGATAGGATGATGAACCTGAAAAATTGCCACATAAGACAATATTTAACATTTTACTTCCCATTTACTAAAATATTACTACGAACTCTAGGTAAGTTGCTGAAAAGTAAGGGACTTCTCTTCATTATCGAAATATATATTGTCTGTGCTGTTAACAGATAAAGAGGTTAAATAAGATCAGTGGAACATTAATGAATCATGACATTCATGACCCGCTTTCGAACATTGCTGATATGACTTTGGTAAACGCTATCCAAGCGTGAAACGCAATGCAATAAATAACAGGGCCTCATTTCAATGAACACAAATACTTCATTTATTTTCAATCAATAGAAGAATTCTGGCAACGAAATAGTTCAATTGATATTACGATGTCACTAGATATACCTAAACGTATGCTCAAGGTTTCATAGATAGATACGATTACGCTAGCCAGGTAACAATTGGACATAATTGTAACCTAATTTAAATAGGTCAATTTAAATGACCAAGACATATGGCATACATAACTGTATATGAATGTTCCAGTACTCGCGTGCGTTTTTTATTGTTTCCTACTAATTAAGGAGTATTCATTCACACACCAGCTTTATATCGCGGATTCGCCCTCGTTGATTAGGGGTGACATAATGGATCAAGTCCTTTTCCAGGGTCCAATACCTAACATTCAAGTTCGTTGAGACGTTACAGAGATTTAAAAAAATTGCGAACTAATAATATTAAAGTAAAGTGTGTTTTTACCCAATTTGCGTTGGTATGTCTATGTAGAGATTATACTTCCTAATCAGCAACCTTATATATCTACTTACCAGAACCACAGGAAGATGAAAATTTTCTCATTTAAGATGTTCAAGGCTAAAACGCAGAGAGCATCGTGTTTCTGAATCGATCCAGAGGCACCGTACTTGTGGAAAGTACACTTGGTCAGTCTGGGGAACACTTCAATCTGAAATGAGAAGAAGAATTTTTGTACCGTTGTGTTGTTTTTTTTTTACTTTATACGTTTTGTAAGACAAGGACTTCTGATAGTGTATTTGTATTGGCTAGATTTGATCCGTTGGAGATGAATCTTTGCAATTTTAACTGGGGTAACTATTTCGGTTTACTTCACACTGATTATTTTTTGGCGACGCGACGATACTAATGAACTGGGTTAGTCAATTGCATCTCTTTGTTTATCTGTATGATAATCTATTAGTAAAATATACAGCGACTGCTCACCATAGGGTCTGTTCTTTGCTCTTGGTTCATGTTCGAGAATTTGACTACATCGCTGCCGTAGGTTAGGAAAGCACCTCCAAGGAATGTGTCGAGGAAGAATATATTTCCAACCTGGAAAATAATAAATTATATTTAAATTATTGCATGTTTAAGCTGATATCTGCGTATTTTATTAGTGAATAAAATACAGTTGATACTCACGACATTGATGAAGTTTAGCACTTCACAGAAGAAATACCCGAACGAGTATGAATTGTGCATGTGCAGAGTATCCAGCAGGTATTGGACTAGACGCATCTGGAATAATTACATTTCTTATTAAAAATTTTCATACTGACAATAATACCTTAACAGAACCTATTCTTCCAATAATATTGTGTCCCTATAAGTCGAAAGCTGATGATGTGTCTCACAAAACATGTCAGATATGTGTTACGTAATAATTCCTGTCGTCTTGTTACACACGCTTTATTAGGGACGTTCACGATCATCAAGTTTCATTAAAACTGGACTTGTCTCAATTGAGTCAAGAAACTAGATATTATGCTGGCTGAACCGCTAATTGACTCCTGATTAGTCCAATTACAAAATGCACGAGGTAAATGATAATAACAATACAACAGGAACCATGGTTTATGTAGGTTTTGTATATCGATTCGCAACATACAAGAAACCCTTCGACTAATAATCTCTGTCATAATCTCGACTCTAATAGTGACCCACAAAAGCATGTGATTGCGTCTATGGTGACTTTTTCTTGTACATCTTTTCGATAAACCACTATTACATTTGATATTGATAGAGCTTTCCTAGATGATATCTGATCTTTTCTTAATGTAAAGCATTAGTGATATCTGTTTCATTATAATTTTTAATTTGTCTTACCTGACGATTGTTCTTGTCGTCTGCGATGCTAGCGGTGGTGCCACGCATACCATCTGATATCATTCGAACCTTGCCCTCTTCCCAGTTCTTCCAAATCCAGTGGGGAATGTAGAAAAGAAGGCCCTGGAAACGATACGTGAAGTTATTAGTAGGTATGCTAACGAATGGGAAATAAGCGTCCTTTAACTGGATAGAATTATTAATAGTATAGATAAATTAATATTAAAGATGGTATTCGTAGAAGAATGATATAGAGATGGCTCGGTGATATTGAAAAGAGCGTATGGAATCTTAGTCAAAATCGTAACAAATGGCGTAAGAGGGAGAAGGAATATAGGGTAAGCAGTAAACTGAAGTTTAGATATCTCAAGATCACTTTTGGCACGTCTTCCCTTAAATATTAATCTTATCATGTTGCATATTAAAACGATAACACAATGCACTGTTTTTATTTTATAACTTTTTTGATTTTATATCTGTGAGAACTAGAATTTGACTTGTCAGCTGAAGTGCTCATGTTTCAGTTTAAACCTAATAAAATAATCAAGCAGACAACAGTAAGCATAATAAAAGTTGCGTCACAGATTTACGTAAGCTTGCAGCAGTGTCAGTTGTGCAAGATTCGAGGCATTCGAATGTTTAGAAAAGGTCAGTGGATGATAAAGACAATAATGTTATTTTTTTGTTCTAATGTTATAAAAATAGACAGAAGAAGAGGTCTATCTATATCTCACATTTTTTTATAACGTGATGTGGTTTGGGTGGTGGTCTAGACCTACAAAGGGAACATATTTTCTTGAATCGGAATACTTTTTGATGAATTTTTTAACACGTTTTTATTAGCTTCACCTGTATTTATGTATGTTTGTTTGTAACTGACTCCTTTGGACTTGCTTTTGACCCACTTCAAACAGTCAGATTTCATTTAAACTTCATAGACTTATCGAGGACCGATGACAATACAAAAATATGTATTTTTTTTTAATTATTATTGGGGAGAAAACTAAATGATAACTGAAATTTTATTGGGGAGAAATCAGGGACATAACACTTCGTACTAATTGGTTTCAGAAAGTTCGATTATAATTGTCCATTATATCGACCACATCGTCGCTTATCATTACGTGAGATGGTGGTCAAAATCTTGCCTATCTTTTTAGTTAAGGAAACACACTAATTAGTGTAGAACCATTTTAAATGTGAACGTCCCGCTGCCAAATTCGTCAAACGATCGAGTGTAAAATGTAAGAAATTTTTGTGGAGGGGCGTGCACATTTAGAATGGTAGAACCATTTTAATCAATGCTAGAGGTACTTCATAGTCTTACCTGGAAGAACAGCATAAAAGGCACCCACTGATAATAAGCATGGATACGCTTCTCTTCCTCGTATTCATTTCCTAGTCCAGGGTGTGAGATCCCTTTGTGCTCGGCGTTTGGAAGCGTGAAGGTATAGGTGATCCAGCAGTACGTGTTCAGTACGTGTCCAGGGATAGCTCCATCACTTATGCAAGATATTGGGTCGCCTGGAACATAAATATGTAGATTTTTAAGTCATCACTGAATATTGCTATCATAGTTTAGAAACAATAGTTTCATTACTGTCATATATTTTAATGTAAGTCTTAAGTCTCAGGTAGGTAGAGCATATTTCCGTGACATGCAGCTTTGTTACTCGAAATTAAGGGGGCATTGCAGATCAAACATTCTATCCTACTTCCTACTAAAATTATAAATGCGAAAGTCAGGAGTGTGCTTGTATATTTGTTACTTATTCACGCTCAAACGGTATTGACGTAGCTGACTTTCGGATTAACACATAGTTTACTTTGTTTTGTTTAGCATATTTCCATGCAGCATTTTGTTCGAAATTACGAGTGGCATTGCAGATCAAACATATACTATAATATGCTATCCCATAGATGTCCCATCAAACGAAAGTATATCAAGACCCATTGCTAAAAATTATATGCTATCCTATAGGGAGGTGTATCCCATCAAACGAAAGTCTTGCATATGTTGCCGTTGCTAATAAGCAACTTTTTTTAATTTAGTCCTACGCGCATTTTTGACGTAAATTAATAATGTCAATGTCAAGTTGTCAATGTCAAGTTCGACTTAGATCGGAAGCCTTCGACAGGATGTCAGGTACGAGGCGTGTTGCGATACGAAAACTCCGATCTTGAGGTAGGCTAAGGACGTATCGACAAATGTTTGTTCTATAATCCCGGTTCTTATTTCGAAGTCGTATCATGTCTTTTTCTAACCACTAAATTACCTATCTCTGTTACTAGCAGTTTCTATTTGTAAGCAAAAATTAACCTTATTTCTTAGAAGTATAGTTGTTTTCGGATTGAAACCGTTCGCAAAAGAGGTTACAGGGGGTTTGATTATATCGGCTGTGATTAGGTGTACTACAAGTATCTCTAATAAACAAACCAGACAAATTAAAAGTAAAGAGCTGTTATGAGTCAAGTGCACAAGAAAATGTCCAAACGGAAACATTAGTCAGTATTTTTTAAAATTAAGGACAGCATGGTAATGCCCGGGGCTTCGCCCGCGCTCCTAATGATGATAATAAGTTAAGATAAAAAATATCTTATTTCTCCATGATTTCAACTATCCCGATGCCAATTTCATCAAGATAGGCCCAGCTGTTTATCCGTGAAAAGATAGACCGAGATGCTTTCGCATTAATAATATTAGATAGCATCGGGAATGTGTTGAAACCTACGTTCGAACTTAGTATGGGGCTGTTATCACAAATCGCTTATGTTATGATTTTATTGTCTCAAATGGTACTCGGCCCTTGACATAATATAAATATTATAAGCCCTTGATGGCTAAAGATTTGAAGAGCTGTCTTTAAAATCTTACGATAAAAAAGGCATGTCGGTCAGTTACGCGATACAAGAAGCGCTCCACGACGCGACCCGGCACGTAGACCTGTTTTTTGTGCGGTTTCATTTGCAGATTTCGATGACTCAGAGCCGCGAGTCAAAAAACTTAATCTTTCACCATATTTATAGAGCCACATAATTTATAAGTATTTTTGTGGACCGCCTCTGAGTTTATAAGTGCTGTAGTTGCGTAACGGTATGTTATCCCACATGCCCTCGACATTGGAGCGGCGGCGTCTGCGGAAGATGCCAATATAGTCCTTAATGACGATGCATCTGCCCCCGGCTACCTGCCACAATTGCGACGGCCGTGAATCTAATCACCTTACCCGTTGCGGGGGCTTTGTTTCTATCAGGATGTACAATATTATCTAAGTAAATATGAGCAATTCGTTATTCAATCAGTTAATAATATCTAATTAACTGCACAAAAGCACTAAGAAGTTGTTATTAGCTTATATATAATTTGCTTGGCCCAGCAAAGTCGTTCGATACTAATTCACCAAATTTTTATTTTACTTCCAGCGCCATCCAATGCCAAAGGCCAAAGGCCAAAGTCAATACCTAATAATTTATATACATCTAGGATCTAGAAGTTAGAATAGTTTATTTATAAGTAGATCTATAAAACACATATTTTTGCTTACATTTTTACCCTTTGGATCTTTTTGCCTGACGACAAAGAACACATATGGTTATATAATTTAAGTATTTCTTTAACATGTACTGATGTTCGACTGATCCCTCACAGCGCCCTAACTGATAAATCTAAAGCGATGTCATTGGCTAGTTTTTCTTCTCGTTGTAATAAAGTGTAAAACAAAAAAAAATATATTCTATTGCTATGAAAGAGCTTTCAAATACGTTTTTTTGATGAACGCTAATTTTGTTTTGAATTTAAGATATCTTTTAGGGGCTAAAGTCACAGTAATATTTGAGCACTTGTTCATTTTAATAGTTATCAATATTTACAATATTCTTAAAATATATTCAAATGGCATTTAATATCTGGTTTAATAGCAATTGTATAAATGTTAATACAAGTCCTATTCGATACAAGCTTTAGATAAATCCCACAAACTACTCCGATGTAATTGATGATTGCGGTATTCCACAAAACTGACTAAAGGGCATGACAATGTAGGGAGTGACCAACGTCAAATCCAACGGATGTACTTATCGTAGAGAAACAAATGTATAGAATCCTATTGACACAATTGACGCTGAATAATCTGACGTATATAGTACAACAAATACTTATTTCTTCGAATTTAGAATGCTCATCAGTACACACGGCTTTTAACTTGAGTTTAATAAATTTTGTTGGAGTTTTTCCATTTGAGACTGTGACTAATTCTTGAAAGTCTTGCGTTTAACTTTGAGAAAGTGTCATTATGACGTACCGTTGAAGTCTGACTCATAAAAGTCAAGGTATCAAATTCTCAGCTGTTCTTGCTAATTGCAGCATAACGAGCATTTAGCATCGTTACTGTATTTATCACCCTCTTGCTATTCAGATGTCTTTAAATGCCACTTGATCATATATTTTAAATATCGCAATTACATACGATAGTTAAAATCCTTGCAATAAATACGATGATATCATAACAGAAAAACGTGTCGCTCTTTGTTTATTGAGTTAAAAATCTAATCATCTCACCCTAGATGCACTAGAGTTGAACAAGTTATGGTAATTGTTCTATGATTATTACGGTATACAAGGAATGGACCGTAAAGCGATAAGAAAACACCACGATCCCGCAACAGCTTGATTTACTAGTTTCAACCGCTGGGCTTACTGGGTCACGGTGAACCTCAAGATGTGGACAAAATGTCATGCACATATGCAGTTCTCGCTTATATTATTTAGCACGCTACGAACAACGCTATCGTTCGTGTGATTAATCTAGGTTGTGATTTAAACAAAGCATATTACTGACTATTACGGCATCCTTCGTGTAATGTTAGGTTTTTAGTAACATAAGCCCGCATTATGTAAAATTTACTCTAGAATATTTCAGTCACGTACTGTTCAGTACGTTTCACAAACTAGGCAGAGTAACCTAATTAAACCTCTTTTGTTATCGCTTGCGAATGTGTTATGATTACTTGCACCTGGTGCGATTGTAGCTAATGTTTATACCGTACATATGGGTCTCATAAATCCAGATATCACGAACTGCAGCGTTGCCGTTGCAACAACAGACCTGAGTAATCATTTCTAAGCTTTCTTCGTAGACAATACAGAGACGTGACTTAACGCTGCCAACTTAAATGAATACTTGGGACGTATTGTGAGAAGTTAAACACTGTAACGTGTATAGCAAACGCTTATTGGAAAGTTACAGACAATGTGTGCCCTAATGACCTGCCTGGAATCCGAGCAACATATAGTTTACACTTTAATTAAATTGCGGAACAGATAGCTAAAACATATACATTTAATTACATAAAGATCATGTTCGAATATTGTAATATGGCAATAAATCAGAGTACAAGAGGTTAATAAGTACTTATGTTTGCGTTAGTAACTCATCAAACGAGGAGCACGCGATAACGTGAACATAAACAACATTTATGGAACGTGTATCAGATGATTTTGTGGCCACTCGAGTTAGCACATGGATCACGTATCGAGGGATCGTGACGATGACGTTATTGTCGTGGGAGAACTGACTGCCGGTGTTAATCACCGAATTAACACTAGCAATCATTCCATTAATTAACAAAACTTCATAGTAGTCATTAGACCTACCTATAGAGGCGAGCCTCTAAATGACGGATCACAGTACTGTAATTCGATCGATGCTGACAATTTTTTAATTACATTACTTTCTGATGATTAAATATTAAATTATTCAGTAGATAGTGAATAGAATAGGATTTTATAGGTAAACGTGCGCCATCCTCACTTTATATTAGGTGAAATAGTGGTGAAATATTTGGTCATCAATTAAAAAAAAAATACGAGCGTCTAAATTATCGACCATTGAGTGCTGGCTGTAACTGCCTTTTACTCAGAAGTGCCTTAGCATTTATTGCAAATGTCTTTATAGAACAAAAATGTACGATTATGTGCTTCTTCGATATATTTCTCGATATATTCTTCGAACAGCACCTTATCAAGTTATTGCAAATACATATTTACATTAGTTCGCTTACATTTCGGAGAGTGTGCACAGGAATTACATGAGTTAATTCCCCCATGCTCTTTTTCCCATCTAACAACAAGACAAACTATCAAACGTCATCCATTTATGGTCGACATACACATACAATACATCCAGTTCGCTCAAAGCGTTTTGCTTCTACGTTCATCATCCTTACAGCAAAGGAGTGGAACTCATTGCCTGCGTCTTTGTTCCCCGAACGGTATAACCTGGGAGTCAAGATTCGAGTGAATAGGCATCTTCTAGGCAAGCATGTCACACCTTCGGCCGCATCATCACTTTCCATCAGGTGAAATAGTGGTCAAATGCTTGCCTATTCAACATGAAAAAAAAAAAAAGTTTGATTCATAGTTTACTTTCTGTTTTGTTACATTTAAGGTGTACAATAAAAAGTTAACCTATCTATATTGTTGCGTCATATATTTTAATTCAAATGACTAATGGAAAATTCTATTTGAACCCAAAATCTGTATTTATTCACGTATAAGCAGATGAAAATTACTTATTTTAATTCTATCGTCTAGGTACACCATATGTATAGATAATGTCCAATTGACAATATTTATTTCCCGATGTCAATATTATCGCACACCCCATTTATAGATTAGTGTGCAATTGATTTGACAATTCATTAATGTTGTCCAATAAGTCATCTGATTCGATTTGATCAATCGAATTGAATGTTTAGGTATTTTGAACACGTACTATGTTTACGCGCGCTCTGTTTGTGAACCAATTTGCAATGACGTCTCAATTTCGGGTCACTGTTACGGAGTTCCTGAACAATGACCTAAAAGTGATTCACACATTTATACGGTATTTGTATGGTTTGCCTGACTGGACTGTTATATTCACGCCTCCTCGTCTATGGGTTAGTCGATTACGGTCAATAGATCCTAGGCCATGATGAGAAACAGTAGATTCATAATGCGATTTTATAATACGAAAAACTTTCACTTAGACGCTTCGTGCATTAATATTTACCTTGTGAAAGTAGTATAACCGCAGCATGACAAAGATAATAAACATTGTTTTAAATTACTTTGGTATTTTGAGCTTACGTTTGAACATAATGAATATGCTCTTTTGTCTATTTTAATTTGAATGCAAATTGTTTGTGGCTTCGTTTAGAGTCAAGGACTTTTTAATCATAATAAATTTGTTTACGTTAGTTATTATTTCGTTGGTTGTAATTACATATCAGTTAAAATGTACCTGCATGTACTGTTTATTTATTTAGGTAGAGATCGTATTGTTGGTAATGTTAGCTGCCTCCTACGGTACTGCTTTTACTAATTGAGATAGAAAGTTTATGTATAACTGTTCTCTATATCCACAGCAGTGTCGCATAGGTACACTAAAACAGTCGTATTAATTATTCATATTAGTTGACTTCCCACAAAATATAATTTAACTTGATGGAAATGAATGAGTGCCTACACTTTATTTAAGAGTAATTTAAATCACAAACTGGCCATTATTTATACATAATTATGATAACATATATGGTAACTCTTATCTATTACGCCAAAGTTAAAAGTGCCCTAAATACACACATGACATAACTGAAATCAAACTCAAAAAACGTATATGAGTAACTCACCGATAAGATTATTGGCTGTGACGAGGATACAACAGAGGAACAGTATGGCCGAAGTGATTCTGTAGTGCATTCGAAACACCATGTTGTCGATGATGGCTTTGTCAATCAGGTAGCGGACCTTGACGAAGCCCGCCACCGCAGACGCCAGACCGAACACCGCCATCTTCACTCCCTTTGTTTACCAACAATATCTGAAACAAACCGAGAACAGTTTTAACTTACAAAGGAACTATAAATATACTAAGACGTCCACAGACTAGCCTAGTGACAAGTACCATACGCACGCTACCCATACCGAATTAGAACACAAACGGTAAACTTTATTGATGTTTTGATTGTACCAATGTGCGCTGCATATGTCGTCGCTATGTCCGATGTTTTTATTCTCATGTACATACGGTTGATACTACCGGTTGGATAATGGGGACACGGTTTCCCAACTTTTTGGATTTGTTAAATCAGTGAACCGTTAAGTCAGAATCGAGTAAATGCACAAGTATGTCTTCTCGGTCCTCTCAATCAATGACCTCAAACATAATTTAACGAAGCGGCTACGGCTACCTCTCGCCCACGCTCAATGAGATTCTTGGTTCTGACAGTTTTCTTTTTACTAATATTTTTTCTTTAAGGTTTGACCGCCCGTCACACTTTTATTTACGGGGTCTACGTTATTGACTTAGTCGCCTTTGTATATTTACGATATTTAGATTGTTACCCTACAAGCTGATAGACGGTACCTTAAAAACTACGATGTACCTACTACGCATAAACGAAGACAATTCATATCATGATAAATGGATCCAACCTTGACGACTCCTGATCCCGTAACAATGCGGTGTCATGTGTCCAGCATATGCTATTTAGGTCGCGCGCGGGAGACATGCTGCTGAAAGCTGTTATTGAATGGATCAATATAATAGTGTTCCTAATAAGCTTGATGATTGTAATTATGAATCGGTTTTGATTAACGTGTCCTTTTGAAAGAGTTTGCTAACATAATCGTAATAGCTGCTAGGATCGGCTGCGGTTGGAACGAGTGGTGCGCCTGAGCAGGGCATGTGTCGGGTCGTCGACCGGCGCTGTTCGTGCGCCTTGCGTTTTGAACCCCCCCTCTCTCCTGGCTGGTTTACCTCAACCGACCCTGGGCAGATGCATTGCTTGGCAACGCGAATTTTACGTAGAAACCAGTTTGCCGACGACAAATCTTTGCCAATTCATCACGTCTCGCGTTTATTTGAAGTCTGGGCTAGAAGCTCGTGCAATGTTGGATTGTTGACATATTATTCGACACCACCTAGTTTCATAGAATTGTTCATTGATAAACACCTTTCAACATTTGGTACCTACAAACTTCGTCAATACACCGGAACCGGTTTTCTCTAAATAGATAGTTACTCAGAATGTCATTCCCCAAATGATAGTTGGCCCATTTTTGGTAGGTATATACGCCCTAATCGTTATTTGCATGTTAGTAACTGATAATACAGGAGGCGAGTGCCCTCCTGGAATGTTCCATACAACATTCCACTGTTTACGATGGCTCAAAGCGCACAATCCCCGACGGACACTGCCCATGTAGCTTTATGTCTTTGTTTCTATATTTTTACCCAGACCGCTCATCATCGATAGCCACTGTTGCAAACAAGATTTTATTACTCTCAATATGAAATCGTTAAATGAAATCGGGCTAATTTTAGCCAGTTACTGCACTTACTGTTGATACTAAGAGTATCTTTTATACTGTTAATAAAATGATGACCACAAGTCGAGACGAGAACCCACCCAGGCGTCGTCGTATCAACTTAAATAGCTCAGCACGCGTTGGAGATGAATGCACACTAATTGCGGCTGATGAGCGCTGTCTCCGTATAATCATCACGTGCCTGAGTATTTTCACATTGAATTCTCTCCATGCTACTCAGATTACGCAATGACTCCAAATAGATTTTGGCCGAAACTGACATTAACAGCTGATTGTTTAATTGTTATAGCTTTATTTGGGTCGGTTACTTTATCGTTTAATCTGATCTTATTATTGGGAAAAGCGTGAGTATTCGTGTGGAACGCTCTAAATGTGAGGTAACGTGGAGATTTGCCGTGTGCAAGTGAATGGCCGGTTTGTCGCCTCCGCCGTAATTTACCCGTGTGTCTCGGGCGGTGGCACGTTCGCCCGCGGCTGCCTGCTCTGCGCCGGTTGCTGCAGCCGGCCAATGACGTCTCGCATCTAATATAATTAACTCCCATTGACTGAACGTCGGTGCATTCTTCCATCATTGTTTACTTCGGTAAACTATGTGAAAATACACGCACGTGGTCGCTTCACCACGTCACGTGAACGGAAAAATATAATCAACAGGCATGTTCAGATACAGTTGGGTGGGATACTTGTCATCAGATCGTTAGTATCGTCACCACTTTCCGTCATGGTTTGAAGTACGCGGAAATGCGCTTCTATACCCTGCGGTTGCATCGCGGTTCTACTCAAATATCATTTGCTCACAAACGTTTACTTCAAAAATCGTTATTGACTTTACATAGTTTTATCGAACAGATGCAGCGCAATATGGATGCCATTAAACTTTAGGCTTTCGTATAGTGAGGAAAAATATTTATCATTTTAAGGTCAAAGATCAGATATCACGATTGGTTCGTATACAAACAGTACATTATATTACTTATGCGGGCTAATCGTCGCGTCGTTATTTGTAGGGCGTATGCATTGAACAACTGTGCAGTAAGAGTGCTGTAATCGATTTACAAACTTTCGCATTATCGACTATGTTTATTACATAACTCGAAAGTACCCACTGTCCATTAAAAAAGTAGCTTACCAACATTATGCAAATGAAAACGATGAAACCATAAACGTAGGAAAGGCTAAGAACACGACCGTGACTTTATTGTTAATTCGTGTCAATTTGGAATAAAAGCCTGGGAAACGAGAGACATTATACGGACGCTTACGGCATACTAATGCATGTTTGCAAGTTCATAGTATTATTAGAGGTTATCGCCGGGCGCTCGGCTGTAGCTGTTTCATCGATGCAGGTGGCGCATAGACGCCGTGACTTGAATCCTGGAAGATGCCCCCTTTTATGACATACCGAACAAACGTTCACATATTCACAAGCCACCTGTAGGGACACCGATCATTTCCTACTTTCATGCGACACGATATTCAAATGCGTCGAACGGTAAGCGCATGCCATTATCGTGTCGAAGCAAAGTATTTCGTTTTGACCTTCTATTGAGTTTGACCAATCACTTTCAATTCATTATTTTCATTGTAATTGGCTAATTTTGGCTAAATTGTTTCATCAAATTATCCTAATGATTTGATAAAGTTGAATGATCTATTTGTTTTCAATATCAATTCGAAAATTTCTTAGTACATATATTACTTACAAATAGTATCTAAGTATCTTTTAATACCCAATTACCACATATTACTAAATATTTACTATGAACAAATGTATTGTCCAAGGATTTGATTCCCGAAATACGGTCGTAGTCTGACACCCTCAATAGAAAAAACTGAGTTCAAGATCTAAATAGTATACCGGTACCAATCATTAAGAACCAACCACATTCTAAGCCTAACATGCTTACCACCCTCGATCATACCATCAATTACCAACATATGAAATCGTGGTGAAACACTAGCATTTGAGAGATAAGAAAAGATTACTTCGAGGGATCATATAAATACTAGTAATTATGTTTTGGTAAATGCCCGAATCAGGTAGTTGTTAAATTGTTTTTATTCCGCACGTCCTTGGCGAAACATCTTCAATGGAGAATTGTGGACCGTAAAATATCGCGTGTGTTATGGAATTGTATGAAACCTTACCGGTATAATGTTTTGAATTGAAATCTTATGAAAATATGGCAGATTGAGTATGCTAATTGTCAGCTAGGTATTATTGCTGACGAAGATTACTTTATTTTTATTGCTGATGTAACACATATTTATACTAACATTGATTCTACCTATTCGTGAAATATGTAGACATCAGATTCCTTATACACAGTCCCAGAAATGTAGAATATTGTCTGTAAACCCTTACTCCATTTGGTCGGCCTTGCCATGTCCATTCTATTCAAATAATAGTTCCCGGCAATAAAGACCCGTCCCTTCCCCTACTCACTCAGGTATAAGGGGACAAAGCGACTACCTGTGATTGTGAGAAACTCCATAACAAAAGTTCATAACGGACTTATTACATTAACGAGTTCAAAAATCTGTTCACAACGAATTTGTGTTTACACCCGCCATTTCTAGTTCTAGAAGGCGGGTGAAATAAAAAGAAATGGGATGACTATGCATAAGGCTTTTGTTCCCGCACATGTATGCTGTCAAACGGCATTCCTCGCCTCGTCGATATGAGTTAAGCGCTTCTCGATCCACAAAGCTTTTGTGACACAACTTACCTTTTTAAACTTAACAGTAACTTTAACAGGCCACCTTCGCAATACGTGCACAACACTACACTGATACGTCAAAGATTATGCTATCACAATAGTTTTACGTCATTATATTGTTCGGGATGTGTAAATAAAGCAATTGGGGTAAAACAAGTGGCAAGTGGGTTCCGGGTGCGAGCGACACGCCAGCCGCTCGCGGGTCAAAAACACGAACTGGAAAGAAGGGCCGACTGCCTCCGCGCTGTGCACTGCTGTTCGGCGTTCGCCGTGAATACGCCGAGGAGATATTCTGTGCTCTCTGCTTACGCGCACCTTCTGTTATCTCTTTCGCACCCGTTCATCCGGTCGCTCGCGCTCTAGGGTAGCTCTCGCTCGCGAAATGCACAGTAGCGCCGAGAAGCTCTGGTGAACGAGTTCTGTCGACTGAGGGTCTTGACTTGGTTGCGCCTCTCCTTGCCCGATACTTTTTACATGGTATTTTTTCTCTTCAGGTTTTAACGATTGAGGATCGCTTGCGGCTGTTAATTAACACATTGTCGGCTGCAGTGGTTAGACGGAATAACTGTCCAATAACTGGGTACTTACGAGATTTGATAAATGGTTATGCTCACTTCTAGTTTCGCGATTATGATAATCGTAGATGAAAAATGGTCGTGGAATATAAGGGAAAAAGGTGTGTATGGTAGGTCACTATTAATTCTATACGCGATACTTTTTAATTTATATCTTTGCAAATCTCGTCTGTGTTGATGTGCAAAGAAGCTAACAATAACAATTGGCTCAATTTACCACTTGAGATAAAACTGTTATGATTACCATCTGGTCCTATGTTGATCTGAATGGTACTCGTAGGTTTATTACAATGTTATTCAACATCGTAGAAAACGTACATCCTCGTTGACCGCATCGCCATTCATCATCGAATCAAATAGTGTAAAAACGTATGCGATTTTTTTAATGACGTACATATTACATTTGGTACCACTGTAATTACGATCTAGTCTTAAGACTAATTAGTAATTTAATTTGACCTTAATTGCTAATTAGAGTAGTATTCTACTCCAATAATAACACTTTTCCAACAGTCTCTAAGGCAAGATACTTTGTACTTGCGTTCTTTGTTTATAGCACCCACTTCACCGTCACATCACTATACACTAGCTAAATCAAAAGGTATGCGCTTGCGTCTTTTCACTAGGTCTGGATTGCCTGGATTGCCTCAACAATCTCATGATGGTGAAGTCTTTGTTCATGAGCTTCAGCGACTACGCAATTTATTTAAAAAAATATATATTAGTGCAAAAATTCATTAACTTAAATATAAGACAAAGGCTTAACACACATTCTGTTTGCGATATTAGAGTACTTTGCCCGCGTTAATTAAAGTTAAAAGTAGCCTACGTCCCATTCATGGTTTAGCTAGGTTATATGTTTATACATCATACTCATCATGTTTATCATTCTCAATTTCGTCATTATCCATCCAGCTGTTACAGAGATACGTCGTTTGATATATATTGTTTTTTGCACACAAACTGTCGGGTTTATAATGTTATTTGCGTGATAGTGTAAGTATAAGTAATGCTCTATAGTTTGACTTGGATAAACCCACTTCGCAATAATAATTTAATAGAAGTGAGTACAAAATTAGCACTGCTTGATCAGAGCGTTTTTCTTCTTCTTTCAATTACGTTTGGTACACCATTGGAGTTACGATCTAGCCTTAAGACTAAGTACCTGGATGACAGCTTTGATCGGTTATAACGACGTTTTCTAAAAATGAAACCAAGCTAGATCGATTTATCGCCCCCGAAACCTCCTGCATACTAAATTTCATGAAAATCGTTGGAGCCGTTTCCGAAATTCAGATTATGTATATATATACAAGAATTGCTCGTTTAAAGGTATTAGATTAGATAGATAAGTAATTTAATTTTGACCTAAACTGATAAGTATAGTAGTATACTAAGAATGTGTCCAATAAAACTTTTCTTACTGTCTCTATTATCGGGAAGACACTTGTTTTTTTTGTTAATAGCACTCACTATATCCTTGATCGGAGCGTGCGTTGAAATCTTTTGTATCGCGAATCTAAATTCGCGCTGCGAGGTCAATGATCTTATTGATATTTCTTTCAATATTTAATAAATTTAGTTTTGCTGTAATCATATGTGCTGTTAAAGGTATGGTAAAAAAATAATTTGTGTTAATTATAAATTATTAAAATATGTAGAACCTTTACTTCGCTTCGTAGTGAAGTTAGCCTTCTAACGAAACATAGCTTAAAGATCCGCTTGATTGTTTTTTCAGAATTACCAAGTAATAATTTTGTCGACCTAAAAGTGTATGGCGAAAATTTAAATTTTGAAAATAATTATGGCAATGGCATATTCCAAATCTAGACGCGCTCATGATGCAAGATACTGCCTGCTCATGACCAAACAATGCTACCTACGTGATAAAACATAGAAGTGGCTAGCACTGCACGCTTATTACTTTGAGACATAAGATACATTAAGAATAATCTCAGTAGAAATTAAAAAAATTCAGCAATATCGTATACCTAAATGTAGACTGCCCATTGTCTTAGTTGGGTGCGCGTTCGCCTTCTAAGCAGGGGTATCAGGTTCGATTCCTGGTGGGAACACAAGTTTTCTCCCAAGGAAAATTTTTTTCTGGTTGTGGTTGTAATTGTGTGATGTGAATGTTTCCGGCACCTACGACACAAGTCATCGATCTTAGTATGGAGCTGGGGTGTGAAAGCGTTTTATTTTAATTGTTTCCTCTGCTGATGATTCGTTTAACCACAGACCAGTATTAGATACTTCACCAGTAAACCCAGTAAAATATCTATTTGATATTTGTATTTGTAGTGAGATATTATGTTTCAAGATTCAATTGATGTATATCTGTTAAATTGTTGTTATGTGTGTTTTTGAACTGTGATATTTTTATTGATTCAAGCTTAAATTCCTAGTTAATTAAAAACTACAATTTGTTAGACATAATGTTTTAATCTGTTAACAATAGTTTTTTGTAAATGAAAATAACCTGGATGATGCAATCTCTAATTATATATACAGCCATGCGCTGAACTTTTTTTATGTTAAACTCGCTTTGCCAGTTTGCTCTGTCATGTTGTAAAGTCTAATGGAATCTAGACGAGAGGTCTCAAGGTGCCTAGCTTAATACTCATGAATATTTTCGTAGGTTCAACGACCTGTGCCTGTGTAGGTGGTATTATTTAACTTTACGCTCGTTTCGAGTTATCTGTTGGACAGAGAAGTCCGAAGAATGCAAGTTTTATGGTTAATTTGGCATATGTTTTGGTGATTAAAACCTATATTTATTATAAACTTTTTCAAGTGCATTGCTGTAAGAATAGCCTCGCATTATTGACAGATGACTGAGCTTTAGGCTCTTTTTATTTTATTTTTGCCAGCTACGTTAAGTTAATCGTCATCTCAACCTATGATAATTTACATTTTCTCACCGAATGGTATATATATATATATATATACACTAGTGATTCGGCCCGTACATATATATATATATACTCACTAGTGATTCGGCCCGGATTCGCCCGCGGACCCCTGCAGCACTATCCGCCGGGCTGATTTGTGGTTCTAATCTATCCAGAGCGCCACCCAAACGCGTAAAAAAATTCATTCAAATCCAGCCGTTTAGGATGGGCTCAGTGACATACACAATGATAACAAAGCCACACACGTACAGTAGAATTATATATATAATTATAAAGATATATATTAGTATACTAGAAAATAATCGAACTCGACGCTAGTCACCATAGCGTAGACATCTGCAACCCTTGCCGTAGTTATATAAAATCAAGAACGCCATTTTTTTCACTTTCGCGGCAAAACTCCGACCTAAAGTTTTCGCAGCAGTTCTCGGAAATTTTCGGTGGGTACTTTAGGTAGCTAATTAATTTAAACTTATTTATATATAGGTTCGACTGTATGTTTTTTGTTTTTTTGTATGTATGTTCACCGATTTCTCCCCCATTTCTGGACCGATTCTCAAAATTCTTCAGAGGTCCCATATAAATTTTATTGAAATCGATCTAGCTAAAACCAAAATATAAGCGTTGATGGTCAACGAAACCTAGCAGTCCTCCTCTCTTCTAAGATTATTGCGGTGCCCCACAGAGTCTATATAGAACTGTACCTACTCCTAAAAAACATCTGTATATTACTATTATTATAGATTGCAATAAAAAAATGAATATGAATATAAGGTGTTATTTTTTAGTTTTGCATGCGTTTAAATTATTCTGTATCCAAATTGAACAAGGTCTAAATAAATCATTATTAAATATCTGTAGAAATAAGGATAAAATAAGGGTGTAAAATTATGTAAACTTTACGGTTACCTACCGTACGGTCTATTTTTGTCATGGAAATGTCTTTTTTTTTTAATTACAGATGTATATGTATTTATTTTAACAAATGTATGTATTTATTTAATTAACTTCTAGTTTAACAATATAAATATTTAAGTTATGAAAAGGTTAAAGATGGTATAGACGACGATTAATAATAATTAATGAATACATTTTAACAATTACCTACAACATTTTACACTTCGACAGCCTAATTTGACGAAATCGAGGCGACAAGCCTTCATATCTTTTTATCCTCAAGTTTTTTCCTCACCTAAAAAATAAGCAAGACGGCAGCCAGTTTTTTTTTAATTCTTGCTCCCGCTAATGTAATATTGCCAGACGTCAGCCGTTGTCCACCAACTGGTTTGGTGACCTTTCTTGGTGCACGGTGATCGGGCCCATGGACTTTATTTATTGATCAACTTGGACAAAAAGACGCATAAAAACTACACTGATATAATGAAGATTGTTTTGATACCACGTAAAATTGCTATTAATTATTATTATTTTACTCTTTATTGCCCAAAGAAGGGTGTATAAAGGGGTAAGAAGTTAAAAAGTGTAGACTTAACGCCAACAGAATTTTCTGCCAATCGGCCCCTCATAGTTGGAATAGCAGAATCTGTAGGCATGTACCAAAACTATGATATCATATTAAAATATGACCAAGTTAAAATACAATAATATATAAATATACAAAAATCAATATACATTTTAATAGACGTAATATATAAAACACAATATACATATTTTTTTATGTAGGTATGTTATTTAATAATGTTATTGACAATGATGTGAGAAAAAATTTTCACGTTAGTGTGTTTGTTTGTTTGTCCACGCAGCGACGGACCAACGAATTTAAGTCATTTTTTGCATGTAAATAGTTTATGGGCTTGAGGGTGGCGTTTTATCCTGATTTATCTTTATCATCATCAATCTTAATGAATACAAAAGAAAACAACAAACAGTCATTTTTTGAAGTCGGTTGAAAATTATGCAAATTCTTAGAAACATAACGAATATTGAAAGTATAAGCCTTTATGTAGCCAGAACCGATAAACTTCATAATAATCTAGCTTGAGTTGCATAGTCGGTCAAAAATGTGAGCGCATTTCAATTTTATTGTTTATGGAGGTATTTCTACATCATTCTTTGGTAACAGCTGTTTTACTTCGTAAGTGTTCTTATTATATATGCTCATAATGTAGGTATCTAAAGATTTTAAAACTACACGCGTTTTACAAAAATTGACAGATAAATGCGTTATTTTATTTTTTTCGCGGTAATCAAATGTTTTACCACTATCTCACCTGATAGGAATTGAAGATGTAGTCGACAATGAAGCACTTTTGCCTAGATTGTACTTATCGGGAAACAAGATTTGGGCAATTAGTTCAAATATATAAATTGGAGAGGTATACAAATAATATTCCATTAAGCCATATTCTGTATCTAGACAAACATGCTCCATCGTCGATCGCATCATCACTTACCATCGGTGAGATAGTGGCCAAATGATTGTCAATCCTGAAAAAAAAAAATTCGTATTGTTCTCATGAACTTGATTTTTTAAGTTTTTAAGATTTAATTGCCATTATCTCCGAAAGTATTTACTTGTCTAAGTACCTTAATTAGTTTGGAATCATATAGGATGTATGTATTTATACGTAACACAATAAATGTACTTTCAAAAATACCGAAATATGTTCGTATGTACACAAAAACCAAACTATAATGTAAATAGAGAATCGCCTTATTTTAATTTTAAATAAAACATAAGTTCTATTTCATTTTTCTCTCGTGTTAGGTAGTGTACCTTTTACTCGTGCGTAAAAGAATCTGTTAGTCAGAAAGGCATTATTCTTTGGGGTAAGTAGTTGTAATAAATGCATAAAAGTACTTATATTATGATCCCAGATAACAGAAACCCGAATATAGACAATCGACACGTTAAAATTTCCTTGTAAAGTTTATTCATACAACTTGCGACTATCAAAGCCAATATAATACCTACATCTACCATTTACATATGCACGACGACTCATGAGCTTTGTCTACATGAATTCCTGCTGTAACATTGTTTTAAAAGCGATATTAACGAATTGGAACCTTAAAGCTTTCTTGACTAGGTTTTCTATTGCAGATCTGTTATTTGGCGAAGCATAGAATTTACCGACGCGTGAGTCGATTGAAAGCGTAGACTGCGACGGCCGTTACGTGACCGATTATCTTCTCTCTAATTTACCATTTAATATAACTAGTTTTTGTAACGTATTATTACTATATTTGCTATCTTCACCGCCTCAATTAAATGCAAGATGATCGACATACAAATTGCAAACGTTTAGGGTGTTTTGTGTTGGTTCGTGGATGTTTGTGGCTGCGAATTAGAAGTCGCATGATGGACAGCTTATCGTGCATATAATACTGCACGATACGCCACCCTATATATATTATAAACAACAAATAACTAATAGAATATAATAAATATTTCGCCTTGTAACAGAGGTTGTCACATTGGCGAGTCGAATTTACAAATCGAAACATAAAGTTGAATATCTTAATTGTAATAATTCTAATAAAATGAAGTGAAAAAATATAAATTTGATAAATTGAAGTATAAAAAAAAATTATAATAGAGAATTAGTGTTTAAATTGTAGTAACTAATAAGGAAACAAAAACATTAATTATGCCCAAGAATTAATTTTAATGTCATTAAAACGGACGATTACTCCAAAATATATACAACTTAACATCATTGAGAATAATTATAAGATTAATGTAAATTATTAAATAAGAAATTGAATCATTATAACAGTAAATGTGTCTATTCATCCAAATGTTTTAAGTATTTGATATATCAATTCATCAAATTATTTATACACACAATCTATTTTCGTATATTCAATACATGAGAAAGCCCATCTTCATCAAGACTTCCTGGATTCAAGACTCCTATTCTAAACATGCGTGAGAAAGATAATAAAATCGACAATAACACGTAGCATAGGATTACGAAATGAAAAGCTTGAAGCTTTATACTTTTACATTGACAACGATAAAAATATAATTTCGTAATGGTATTATGAAACGCGGTATTGTGAATTTGATTCGCACCAGGTCTCGGTAGGTCTCGGAATCTTGGTTACTTTTGAGCTCTGAGCATTTAAATCAATCCGGGCGCTAAGTAATGATCGCTCTCCTTTTTCCATGCACGTGGAATCTTTATGCAGGATCGGTTCCAGCTCCTACGTTCGTCATCCGTACAGCGTAGGATTGGAACTCATACCCGCGCCAATAAAGAAAATTGACGACAGCTGATCTTGCATCTCATTCCCACAAGGGATTAACAGCCCAGTGCGAGCGAAACACCATGCCATCTGTCGTCTATCCTATCTTTCTTTATTGACGCGCATCTTTGTTACCCGAACGGTATAATCTGGGAGTCTTCAATTGAACTGTTATAGGTATCTACTTGGCGAGCATCTCTCATCACTTGCTTGCCAATTAGCATAAAAAAGGCAAATATTTGACCATTACCTCGCGTGACGATAAGTGATAATGTAGTTGAAAAGTATCTTGCTTGTCTAGAATATACCAATTCACTCTTAACTTGAAGATACTTTTTCCCACTCGTACCCAGTGGGGACGACCGGGAATGAACCCCCAGATTTATTCGTCTTCTACAATACATGTGTGAAACAAAAACTATCGGAAGAACTAATAAGTAGGTATCTAATCTAAAGAAATATTGCAAAATCGGTGTGTATTTTTTGTGCATTTACAAAACAAACTACCTATATTTTTTGAGCTTATTGGACGGGCATTTAGTTTAAGTTTAAACAATTAAAGCCTTTTTTCTATCAAAACGTGGGCAATGTCCGGTTACACTGATAATAATACTAAGGATCCTTTTATGTGATTCATAATGTTCACACGGACAGGTACACGTTTAACCACTTAATTGTTCTTCGATTTTTTTACAAGGAAATTTGCCTTCGAGCTATACGCTACGCATTTGTAATAATTTGTATGTCATCGTTGCCTTGTATATTTGCATTCAATGAGAGTCGGGAACTTTTTCTGTGAAAATGTTACGTTTGAACTAAGTTATCATTATATTATAAAACAGGATATGTCTCGGCGATACAGCTTCTCCGAAAAGATATGATATAATTTAAACGTAAGCAAAGCTCAATAAAACCAACTTTACCGCTTTATCTTCGGAACCCTTGATTAAATTAATTAAATACGCATTATTGAGGATGACTCAAAAACTATTGGTTAGATCTTGATCATATTAAAATGGGACCACATGAGAAGCACCAGATTTCAAATAAAAAACAGAATCATCAAAATCGGTTCATCTACAAAAAAGTTCTGAGGTAACACACAAGAAAATATGGTAGAATTGAGAACCTCCTCCTTTTTTCGGTTAAAAATAAAGGATACGTTCTAAATCTGAGACTATGCTTAGCCTAAAGTTTTTAAAACGTCAGTATCGTTTATGTGATATTATGTTAAGTTATTCTACCCACGAGAATAGTGTTGAATGTATTCAAACAGCTTCCTTGCCTGAAGCGATGATCCCAACTTCTTGTAGGGTCCGATCACGGAAACCGACATAGTCAGAAAGTCCTTATACATTAGCTAAAGCAAATATAATATAACTAGCCGTGTCCCGCGGCTTCGCCCGCGTTAGTTAAGTTTAAAATTTTAGCCAAATCTGTTTATCCATTACAGCGTGAAGAATAAAAAACATACTCACTAACTTAGGGGTAATTTCCAAAAACCCTTTCGTAGTACACCTCTACGTAATAAAACAAATACCCTCCAAATTTCAAGTCTCTACCACTAGCGGTTTAGACTGTGCGTTGTCTCTAAGTCATTCAGTCAGTCAGTCACTATTGGGACGTTAATTTTCTCCATTCAAATATTGTTTAGAATTATAATCTTAATATATCTTTATACATTATTAGATAAGGATAAGGATACAGTAAAAGCTGAGAAAGCTATGAGCTTACTAACACAGCTATTTTAATAAACGCCAATAAATTATTAGTGACATAGCTTATTCAATAGATCGGCTCCTGGTCTAAGCCTAATTGAATGTACTTATAAGTCCCGTATATTATGTCCTATATTACCTAGATATATTATTGTATGAATATATTTTCATTGTTCCCAGAAAACTCGGATTAGAGCTGGTGCCACGTACAGGAGCCGAAGCAGTAGACCCCGAAGACATAAGCCTTGTCGAACTTTACAGAGTCCACGTCGAGAGCGCTGAAAGAGCTGCTGCGGTAAGTAACTATTGAGATCCCGGCATAAGTGTTTATAGTACAAGGTAATGGCCGATAATGACCACTCCTGATTTCTTTAATTCCATCCAATTGTATTCTATTGCCAGTAGTCGGAATATGCATTCGAGTAAGGCAAGCGGGGTTAGTGCATAGCGGATTGAACCCAGCCCGCGAGGGTGCGATTCTTGCCTTGAGTTTAGGGGGTCTATTCCGGGCGTCACAACGACGTCGAAATCGAACGATTTTCTTTTGTTATGAACATCGAATCAACTGAAATTTCAACCAATCGACTGTCGTTTCGACGTCGCATCAATTCGAACAATCGTATTTTGACGACCAGAATAGACCTACTGTTTAGGTACGGCGACGAGTCGCGTTATGAAACCGTCATGTTCCAGAATCACAAATTTAAAAATTGTTATGCACTAACCCGTAATTGGCAAGCGTGACGGAGTGCGGCTTTGACTCTTCCATTGAGAATAAGCCCCGAGTCTTCGCCATGGAAATGAAAATGGCTTGATAATGATGACCTGGTGAGTTGATTAGAAGTGGTCAATCCCTGAACTAATGGAAACAAAAAAGTAAATGCTCTTTCATGTACGTAGATCGATGTAGGTAAACTAGATGAATGTTAATTTATTACTAGTTTGCTGGCAAATGGAACAACTGATAGTTCATTGTTAAGCAGCAATTGCTAAGGCAATGCTTTATATTTCCTAGTAATTTTGCCTTTGCGTGGTTGTTAAATCGACGACGAACAACTTCGCATTATTGTGATCACTTCATAGAAAATTGTACGACAAAACCTGTTCGAAGCTAGGCTTAATGCAGTTTGCGCCGCAGAGTATTGGGCAAAATTGTATTTTTTATAATTATTTCATGACCATGGATGCATCCTTCAGTCGAAATGTTAAGCAAAAATCAACAAATTGTATATTTCATATAGTAAAAGAGTCAAGGTCCAGTCATAGTCAAGTCATGCCCTAGTAAAGTGGAGTCCTTACTAGAAATTCTATTGAGGTTTTGGAAGGCGAAAATCCCTTTTTTTCGATTTTGTATGATTTGCGTATACTTATTAACGTTTACTAAATATTAACGGTTAATTATCCACCATTATTAAACATTAACACTCGAAAAATCATAGGTTGTACAAAGTTAATTAAATCAAATATTTTTTTCACTTTCGCGGCATAACTCCTATTGGGCTAAAAAAGGTTTAAGTGTTGACATCGATACGCTAAGAAGATAGAAAATTAAAGGATTTATAGGAAAATAAGTTATCATTTGTAGATCGAATATGAACCTAGAAACAGATGTGTATAATGATAATAAAAGCCTGGTTATTCTTTTATAGGCTTCCTTCTTCGTGAGAAAATTATACTCTATACAATCTACTTAGCTGCACATATAAACTAGTATCTTTACAGAGTTTATAACATTGGAATTATCTGTACAAAATAAACTTTATCCACATGCAATAAGGTCTCGTATTTTTCTATGACTTTTTGGTTTCTTTTGCATGCCTGAACAGATTCTCATTCGCGCATAGTAAGACGAAAGGAATGTCCGATCGGCAATGAACGTCCATGGGTCGCAGAACTGAGTCTTTTCGGTGGAACTGGTTTATGTACCGTTTATGTGATGACTTTCTCAATAAATGCTCTGTAGCTTCATCTCATAATAAAGCCATCATAATGAGTATAATTTCATTATTTTAAGAGACGGTTTGCTAACTGGATTTTAAGTTAAGCTTGTCAGTAGGTCAGTATAAAATAAATATATGTCCGGTAACTGCCATCTACGTCGTGGGTCCTGGGTTCGAATCCCAGAAGGAGCACAATTTTCCTCCCCAAGGGGCATTTGTGCTACTGATTCTGGGTGTGATTGTATGTCATGTAAACGTTTCCGGCACTCACGATACAAGTTTTCGAACTTAGTGTGGGGCTGTGAGTGTAAACGTCTTTGTTTGTTTTGTTGTTTGATTCAAAACTAGTTTACATCCTATTTAAATTAGAAAACATCGAAACATATTTGAAAATAGAAAATATATTTGAAAACCTAAAATCTCAATGTGAGATCATCTTACTCTTTACCTCGTTCTCTTCCTCCGCTGCACTCGCTGGTGGATTGTGTTATGAAGGAAAATTTGCCACATGCGTTATCAACAGAAATAAAAGTTTTCTCCCCAAGGAAAACTTGTGTTTATGGTTCTGGTTGTGATTGTGTGTGTAATGTAAATGTTTCTGGCACCAGTGTGTTTCAGACACAAGCCATCGAACTTAGTGTGGGGCTGTGAGTGTGAAAGCGTTTATGTTTATGTTTTATATCCTAGGTATTGCACTCGCAGAATTTACATAAATCCAATTAGAAAGTCTTATGTTTCTGGGGAAGTACAGACCCACCGGCAACCTCTTTATGATATCTCGTATATTGTACGGTTTTCCTTAAGTCGTCGAACTAAGTGTAGGTGCCTACGTAATACTTGTGGTTGTTCAAGATCAATATATATACAGGTACGAATAATAACAACAAGCTCTTCTGAGAATGGTCCATTACTAAGAAAATAATCCTTCATTGTGCTAATTAGGTCAAATAGTACTTTAGGATAGTTTTACTTCGTCGGTCGATTCTTCATTGCTAATTTTTAAGAATCCATGCCTTAAAATTATTAAAAGCAAGCAATGTTTAAATAAAACCGACTTCACCGCTTTATATTCGGAAATTTGAATCAGATTAGATGTGATGATTTGTTTTGTTTGTATGTAAAAAAAAAAAAAAAACTAAGTCGGTTCACGTGGAAAGAAGTTATGATGTAACACATAAAAAAAAGAAATACAGTCGACTTGAGTACCTCCTCCTTTTTTGTGAAGTCGGTAGAAAAAGGAATCCTCATTAGATTATAGATAGATATATAGATAGATAATACTTTATTGATCCACTTTATAAGATGAGATAAAACAAAGGTAACAAACAAGCTTATACGTAAAGTATCACAACAGGCGGCCTTATCACTAATAGCGATCTCTACCAGGCTGGATGACGTCGTTGTCTGTCTGTCTGTCTAGAACATTTTCCTCACGCGCGTAGTAAATTTGATTTATTACATCAGCTGTGCCCCGCGTAGCCTATGTATTATTCCTGAACCTGAACTATCTACATTCTAAATTTTATCAAAATTATTCGTTACGGGGATACGTGGTAACAAACATTCATACTCACTAACTTTAGCATTTATAATATAAGTAGGATAGGATATCTAAGTCTACGGTCGCTTGGAGCTGTAGAAAAATCAAGCTCCGAAATCAACGCGATCATTAAATACGGTAATTTATCCTGCTATTGGTCGTTTATAATGGAAAACCATCAGGGTACTTCTCATTGACTGATCATGAAATTCGGAAAAAGTCTTTCAGAAAAATTGAGAACAAGACAAATTAAAAACGTAAAAAGCGTTAATATGTAGTTAAAAACAGGGAAAAATCAAAAGGAAAATCAGGCAAAAATCTTCAAGTAGTTTCGTGTGATAGACATAATATCTACGTACTACTTAGTGGGCAAGTTATACACATGGGTAAGGATTACGGATTTTCTGACGTGTTGATCTTACTTGATATTTCCTTATGCATATAAAGGTAGAGGAAAACCAGCTTACACATAACAGAGCATATTTATACGATACTAGCCGTGCCTCGCGGCTTCGCCCGCTATTATCAAGTTAAAAAGATGGGCTACTTTTTAAACTTGGGTATTAGCTATGTACATTCCAAATTTCATCTAAATCCGTTGAGCCGTTAAAGCGTGAAGGGGGAACAAACATTTACACTCTTGCATACTATTAGTAGGATTAATAAAGATTGGAAATTATATAAAATAATAATAAAAAACTAAAAAACCAAAAGAATATATTTTGTATCTTCGAGGACGTAAAGAAACAAACAAATTCACACTCACAGCCCCACCCTTAGTTCAAAGACCTGTATCGTGGATGCCGGAAACATTTACATCACACTCAGAACCAGAAGCACAAATGTCCCTTGGAAAGAAAATATGTGCTTCTGCCGGGAATCGAACCCAGGACCCGCGCAGAGGGCAACTGGATTGTCTGCATCGAAAACTTTCTCATTTCGTATTACTTATTCATATTTACAAGGCCAGGATTCTGTCGAAGAAATCTTTTACGACAATGCATTTAAATGATCCGATATAAAACATACACAGGTAACATGCAGCCTTTGCCTCGAATTGATTATGTATTACAAGGTTGGACGTGTTTCTACAAAACAACAAGCTTATTGGTCACAAGGATTGATCAATAAACACACAAATGCAACAAGTTGGATTGGAACTCCTTGCTTGAGTCGATGTTTCCTGATGAGTACAATATGGGAGTCTTCAAGTCTCAAGTGAATAGTTCTTGTGACAGTGAGTAGGATCTTCTCTGCCTATATTGAACTAAAAATTTGGAAGATATAAAAATTTGAAAGATATAAAGATTTGGATCACACCAATATTTATAAAAGAAATCATAGGAACCATAGAATAAGCATACCCTCTATATCCAACAGTGACACGAAAAAGGCTGAATAAGATTATGAAACCCTGGAAAAAGATATGAACTTTTTATCCCGATTAACTGGGGCGATTCGGACGCAGTTACTTGAACATAATTATTAACAGTTTCTCATGACTCGCTAACTTGGCCTGACATCAATATCCTTAACAGTAGTACACACGCTCTGTCAATCTTTACTCTCATGTCTTGGCAATATACTCGTATTTTACGTACAGTCCGATTAGTACAGTAATGTACATCATTATCTTATAAACGCATTAACTCTCGTAGCCCGATACTAAGTTAAACAACTTGTTTTGTTGGTGCTGAAAACATCTTCATATCACACTCAATCACACCTAACACCAGTAGCACAAATTTTGTATAGATAGGAGGTTTATAGGACTATAAACCTCCTTTCTATACAAAATTACACTAGCAACTATAAAGTAGCAAATGCACTAATACACTTCGTGTGTGTTTGAACTGCCCGCTGGCTAAGTTGTCTGAACGCCTTTTAAGCAGTAAGTATCGGGTTCTATTCCCGATGGGAGCACAAATTTTCTCCCCAAGGTAAATTTGTGCTTCTGGTTCTGGGTGTGATGTGAATCTTTTCGATATTCGAAACACAAGTCTTCGACTTGGGCTGTGAGTGTCAAAGTGCATATGTAAAAGTACAACGACAAAAGGACTTGGTGGACTTTGATATATTAAGAAAAACTCTAGTCTCTGATTGGCTACTTTTATTAAGATTAACGCAGATTAAATTTTGAAGCCGCAGGGTAGAACTTGCTTGCCTAACATATATAATCAAATAGCTGTTATATTTCTGTATTTTTGATATAGTACGAAATTAAGTGGAAAGAGAGAGATGACGTGTTTATCTTAACGATATAATCCTCTAGTTGCACCTGTATATTGAAAGATAAATCATACATCTAGGTACATACATGCAGGGTCTGCCTTATTCGTGCAGATACCGGGCCGTCTTTGTTACTCTTAGATTGCCAGGTGTTTGATGAGGTCAGGTTTCATAACTTGCCCATAATCTTTTTATACCTTAGCAGCTTGAGTTTGCGGTTTTGTTCTGATAATAAGTTGACACAAATCCAAACTGGTTGTAGGAAAAACTTGAAAACTGGTAACGATTTCTTGGACATTATTAAAAATGTATTTATTTTGCATTGGGGCCTCCCGAATGGTCATGTTAGATGCAGCAATATCAACATTTAAATTCGACGGAGTATTTTCAATACCCTGTCCCGAGATACTATGAAGTTGCCTCTAACCTATTTTATATATATATATATATATATATATATAATATAAAAATGAATCGACATTTGATAGTCTTACAAAAACTCAAGAACGGCTCGACCGATTTGTCTGATTCTTTTTTTGTTGTGTTCGTAATTGTCAGGGCAAAGATTGTTTGTACATTTTTTTTAATCCATCGAAAATTGCTCTCGGTCGTTGCCGGGGCGGATCGCTAGTATACATTATATATATATATATATATATATATATATAATGTATACTAGCGATCCGCTAGCTATATATATATATATATATATATATTATAAAATGACATTCACGCTTAGTTTTCTGCGAGACAATCAGTTGACCGCGATGCAATATGCGATAAATCATTAGATATATAGATACATTAAATATATCGCCTTGGTATCTATTCTATTTTATTTTATAAAGGTCATCCGTTTACGAGCTAACTATATAGTGGCTATTTTAGCTAGGCGATTACACATTATCGACGGTGACTTAGGAATGAATGATGTACCAATCATGACCACCTTATTCGGCCTTAACATTTACACGTTACATTAAAACTTCACGAGATCGCGATTAGCTAACCCTTTTCAAGTACTTACAGGTAGGTTACAGTTCTATCTGAGGGAAGATGGGCTGTAGATTCACAGCCCAGATTGAGATACAGGTAGATGTAATTGATGACAAATTCCGAGGTAGATGTAATTGATGATATTTATTGCTAACTGTATATAGGATTTGGAATTTTAAACGATATGAAGCTGAAAATTACGCAAAGGTTTGTTCGTCGGCTAAGTGCACATAAGGTATAAAAAAAGTAAGAGGTGTTAGGTTACTTTGTACTGATATATTTGGGACAGTAATTCCCTTTCTTGAACTACCATGTGCAAGCAGGACTGGTTTCGATTGAAAGGGTGAAGTGTAAATTGTAGGGCATACTATGAGATTTAAGAGTTTGAGGGCGTTTTTTAGGCTAACGAATTATATTATTCAAAGTTTTGAATACACTCTAGGTGCTAAAGAGGGGAGTGATGTTAGGTAGATGAACGACTTACTCTTAAAGTATCATAACATAAAAAAAGATCCGCAATAAACTGACAAACTTCAATATCGCATATTGTAGGTACTCACGGAGAGGTGACGCAAACTTTGTGATCAGCCACCTCAAAACTGCCTACATGGCCGAAACTAGTCGGAATATCCGACAACAACAGCCGCGAGTCCCACCCGGTTTGTAAACAAATAATAATTATCTCATACTTATAATTTGCCTTCTTCCACAGTGGCGTGGCACACTTCGAAGAGCTGGCGGCTCAGGCAGCAGTTTCAACTCCGGTACCCTCACAAACAACCCCGCAAATGTCACGGCCACCACCACCGTCCAATCTCACCACCTAATGTGCAGCATGCGGGACTTTGGCCACACGGCTGGCGGTGATGAAGCAGAGCTACTGTTATGGCTTCACGATGCGAGAAGAGCGCAACCCCTGTCGGAGCGATTTAGGGTTCGAATAGCGCGGGATGGCTTCTCAAATTATGTCGACAGACTGCACGCGAATAGCACCCTTTTTGCTGTAAGTTTTAAGTTGAATTCGTATTAACATAAAGATCAACAATTCCATATTTGCGAAACTGACCATTTTATCTCGCACATTCTCCTTGTCTGCGAGACCTAGCCTAAACTGCTGGAGGAGATTGGTAAAGGCTTTTGGCTATTTTATTCGTGTCTCTTGAAATTTAGATGTTGACATGATTATTTCAGCTATGATGCGAAAATATTGCAACCCTTCTCTAAACGGTTTTGGGTTCACAGAACGGCAGCTTTGTCCATATACAATGTAGACTATGCGGACTCCTTTTTTTTTGTACATGTTAAGTTTCTGCTCATATACCTACTATAATAAACATTCTAATGGAGCAGACATCTATTCTATTTTGCCAAGATGTGAAGCATGAGAGTATAAACTCGTGACATTAAGGTAATGTCGAAAGTTTATACGCTAAGAACTATTGTATACCTTCTCTGAAGTTGTAAACATGTACACTACAGTAAGGTTCACGCTGGCTCGATCTACGCCGCCTAATAATTTTTAAGTGAGGGAAACTTCGCGCAGATTAAAACAATGAAGAATGGAGGCCGAAAGAACTTCCAAGTTCAATATCAAACCTGTTCGCCACAGTTCACGTCAAAAACCACAACCATTACACGGTAATTAACTAATTAGACAGCTAGCGAAGCGTAACGTACTAACTAACAATTAGTCTGTGGCCCTATTCGTGCTTTCACGGCAGGTTCGTCGCACCTCGATACCTTTCTTGGGAAACTCGGGAAGACATAGGCAGTGTGGTTATGGAGTTATGGCAAGACTAGATATACCAGTTTGCTGTTTTAATGGCACGTTTGATTGGCATTTCTAGCTGGACACGATACATGCGGAACTTACCTATCAAGGCGTGTGTTGGTTCAAATTTTGTTGTTAACTAATGGTAATACGAGGATAGCTTGGCTTTGGATATTCAGCATATCGAGCTAAATATCCAGGAATACATTCAGGAGTGTGTCAAATGTAACTTCCAATACCAAAAATAGTTATATATATCTGTTCTAAGTTTAATAAAACCTTTTGCCTGTGTGTTTGTATGTGTTTCCAGAATGGATGGACCGAATTTCAATACAGGTTTTTACTTAATATTTGGTACATACCTAACACCACCAGTCGATGAATTTTGCAGTTTGTATTGTAGTGTGCTAGAATGCATTTAATTTATATTACATTCAATTATTATTAAAGATAGTCGCCTCGCTTCTGCATGTTATAATTAATTAGCTTCTTAACTACGCTATAAAAACAGGATAATCCTGATGCATTATTTTTTTAACGGACGCAAAAACGTTTTCTCCTATTTACCTACTTCAGTTATTTTGCTTGTTGCCATGCATACAGTTGATTAATCTCGAGATGTTGAGGTCAAAGTCTTTATCATGATTTTTTTTTTTTTTTTTTTTTATTTGTGACAGGCTATTGTTTGACCACTATCTCACCTGATGGTAAGTGACGTACCAGGTCAAGTACAGGCAAAATTCGTTGTTAGGTAAAACTCCCCAGCTAGGAGGGAAATACCTGCCGCAAACTACATGACCAAAAATAAGGAACTCCGTCAACAAACGATGTGGAAAAATTTTTTTGGACCTTATTTTCCCTTTTAATAGCGGAACGGTGCCAAAAATCCTGGTACCGGTTGAAAGAGTGACTAACGGACCTATCTTAAATATTTGAACGCCTACAAGGGCAAAGTTCGGAAAAGCGTAATAATATACTACCTACGTGTGTATTATTTTATCTTGAAACTTGTCAGTGGAAAAACGTTTTCCTGAGAAAAGCACGTTATTGTCTCATGCGTGACTTTATTCAATAACATAAATAAACGCTTTCACACTCACAGCCCCACACTAAGTTCTATGACTTGTGTCGTAGGTGCCGGAAACATTCACATCACACACACAATCACAACCAGAACCAGAAACACAAATTTTCCTTAGAGAGAAAACTTGTGTTCCCGCCTGGAATTGAAGCCGATACCCCTGCTTTGAAGGCGAATGCTCTCACAACTAAACCAATGGGCAGTTTGAAAAATACATCGTCTTAATTAGTACAGAAAATTTAGAATACTGAAGTCGTAGAACTAAATCTGCGAGCGGTTAGAACAGGAATAAATATTAATTTTATTTGATCACATCGTCACTTACCATCAGGTGAGATAGTCGTCAAACACTAGACTGCCACAAATAAAAAAAAAATTGTGGTAGCTGTGTACATAAGGTGGCAGACTTTACAATGGTATCAACAGAATAACCATTTTACCCATTACCAATAATCAGGGTCTGAGAGTTTTCTAATATTTTACAAATAACCCTGTATATACCTTTATACCGTTCACCTTATATAAATACCTGTTAAATCGGTTGTGTGATATACTCAAACATCGATCAATCAAGTATCATGTATTCTTGTAAGAGGTTTCGCAAACTCATTTGACGTGTGTTCGTCACGAAACCTCGGCAGGAATGCACGTCTAGACGTTGGCTATCTCGAAACCAGTTTTGAGCCATCGCCTTTCCTGCATCACCTATATACGTCTACCTATCGCAAAACATGATCTTACGCAATATTCTATGCCAGCTACTATTAACTTTGCATAATTAGGGGTAATGCAAGGGTAATGTTATTTCACTAGCCGGTTTACTGATCATTGGATTCGAGTAACTTGTCGATGGAACTTTAGAACTGACTATCGTTGGACCCGATTTGTACTTTGCTTACGGTTAGTGTGCGTCATATATGAACTTTGTACAGTTTACTCATTAGATTGTCAATAGTTGCAGATAGTGTAGACTTAGTACATACTAATTTGTGCCGCAAATTTTACGTCAATGTGTAGTTTTCGAGGAAATGTTCTTAGCGATATTTGTAATTGTAAATAGAAAGGCTAACAGGGGAGGTGTGCAATGTGGCTATGGCTAATTAACTTGAAAATGCAAGCTTCTTGCAATTGGACATACAGGGCCGGGAATATTTTTGGAACTGTTTTAAATGGTTTTTTAAACACTACACTTAAATATTAAAATTGAAGGAGCCTGGGCCAGCACCATGTACCATATACATACATATAGCTATATAATATAGTAACCGTTTTTGAATGTTTATATTCTTTACTTTTATTTCGTTTTAATGTACATTTAAAATATCTTGGTACATTGATAGCAACACAACACAGTTAAAAATGGCGGATTGCGACTATATTGAACTGTCATTTTGACGTGTCATTGATAATTTATTGTAAACAACATATCAATTCTAAAATATTTGGGTTTCTTTATAATTATAATAGGAGTATAGAATATGTTACTCGATTGTAACTCAGAACAGAGTGACATTCAATATCTTCTTGTCATGACTGCCCCAAAAATAGGATTAAAATATTTAAAAGCTCACTGAATAATAATTTGAGGGTACCTACAGCTGTAATCATCTGCAAATTAATTTATTTGTATTTTAGGACAATGTAAAATTTTCCCCATTTTTCTATGTATGGTACATAGTGCTGGCCCAAAATAAAACATCTCCTTTGCAGTAAATGTATAAAACAAAATAATACTCAAATACTCATCTATATATATAAAAATCAATGCCACTTTTCGTTGTTATTTTATAACTCAAGAACGGGCTCACCTATCCAAATCAAATGTTTAGGCTTTGTTCGAACTATTTAGTAGATGGTTTATGTGAAGTTTGCACAAAATCGGTCGAGCGGTTCTTCATTTATCACACCCGGGCGAAGCCGGGGCGGCTCGCTAGTTTATTTATAAACATTAGTTTACACGTCATATTGTACAGTCTAGAATGAAATATTTTTTAATTAAAAATGCAATCAAAAATTAGAATGTATATAAAAATGTCCATAGAGAACATGTCAAAATAAATTGTCTATGTATAAAATTATTCAATTTTCATAAACTCATCGGTGCTCAACGTTTGCTCTATAAAGCATACTTTTCCTTTATAAATTTACTACATTAGTTATTAATTTACTACATTTACTGCCTAACATAGCTAAACAAAGCTTAAAAAAAACGGACTTCCCCCCTTTATCTTCGGAACTTTGATCAGATTAGATGTACTAAACACGCATTATTAAAGATGTTTCAAGAACTATTGATCAGGTCTTGATCAAATTTAAATGGGACCAATCGGAAAAAACATCTTTCAAACAAAAAAATAATTAAATAAAAAGTCGGTTCATGTGGAAAGAAGTAATGAGGTACACCGATTAAAAAAAAATACAGTACCTCCTAATTTTTTGTGGAGTCAGTAGATAAAATGAGGTGTATTATATATAGCATTATTCTAACATAGATGTGAACCCCTTTCATTGGGATAAGGACAAATAGGTGATGGTATTATATAGCATACTCCAGATTCTATAAGTCACTGACAAATTCGGTCTCCTACCGGAACCAGTGCAGCTATGAGAGTTTTGGCAGCCCTGTATCCATCTAGTAGGTACAGAAGAAGACATTTTTAGGATTTTATCTATGATTTATGTGATATTAAAGCATGATTCTAGACTCTATAAACATTTTCCAGGATCTATCAACCACAGACCTCACCCGGGAGCTATGGCTAGTCGCGTGGGTAGTCCGGGTGGGGAGGTGGGCAGGGGCGGGTAGCAGCGGTAGCGGGACGGGGGAGAGAAGAGGGCCAATCGCTAGGAGGCCTTTAGGAGCCGGAGTCTTGTCCTTGGCGGAGTTTCTGAGGCAACCGGGACAACATCCGACGGAGAAGGAATGCACTTTCAAGGTATTTGTACTTAGTTTTTTTTTATTAATTTATTTCTCATAATTTAACAATATTTGATAATACAATTGTATCGAAAAACCACTGGGTTTGTCTCACATAGATTATTTATTTCAGTGTTTAATGGTAGTGGAGTCATTAACTTTCATGAGTGCATCTTTGGGGCCCATGTGAATATACGATTTTGAATTTCGAATACGGCTGTATTATGGTACAGGGTAGCAAACCAGGACAGCATTGAGAAATATCTTACCACCATGGATTTTATCTTAATCGGAAGAACGCGTCGCCTGCCAAAGTAGCTAAAAGAAGATGTAGATTAAAAGACATAAGATAGACAGACATCATTATATTCGTGGCCATTTAAATAATAGGGTCGATTGCATTCAACAATAGAAGTTTCACACAATATATGAGACATCTACATTTTTGTTTTCAGGTGTACCAATGCGAAGAGAAAGATTTCCATCAACTTCACGACATGCTCATACGAAAACAAACAAACAAATGCAATATATTACCAGGACAACCAAATTACGGTAACTTTTCTGGTTCTTCCTTTTAAAAGTAATATAATACACTATATAGCAGTACTTCTTTTTTTGATGCCTTTCTTCGTGCTCATAGTATGCAGTTTGGTATGGCAGGCTGTAGCAATAGTATTGTTGTATAAGGTCCTATTGGTGGATTCCTTCACAAACCTGTAGCAATAATCATTACCATTAGATACTAATATCCATCCACAGGAACATATTTAGGTCTAGAAGTTCATCATCATCATCTCAGCCACAAGAAGTCCACTGCTGGACATAGGTCTCCCCCAAAGATAACACAAAACTGTAGATCTCTGGGTCCCACACTAGGACGACCTGTGTCGTGGATCTCTAAAATGAACGGTTGTTAGCGGCCTGCATGTGAATCTTCAAGTCGGGAGTGAATAGGTAGCTTGCTCCATCGTCGACGACATCGTCTCTTACCATCAGACGAGATTGTGGTCAAAGATTTATCTAGAAAAAAATTATAGGTCTGAGATGATCCTGGGTTTCTATTGTCAACGTTACTTCAAAGTAGTTTTTTACTTACTTTAAAAAAGGAGAACAGAGAAATTCTTGCAAATTAGAGCTCAGAAACACTGGCGATGAAAATACAGTTTGAATATACATTATATACATATTTTCAGGTATCGTAGTGGCCCTCAGGCTTCTTACCAATTCTGGCAGTATATCGGAGGCAGTAGCGTCAGGAGCGACAGTGACAGCCAAGCGAGGCTTCCCTGACGTCATCATGCCGGGTGACGTCAGAAACGATCTCTATTTGACCTTGGAGAAAGCAGAGTTCGAAAGGGGAGGCAAGAGTACGGCAAAGAATGTGCTCGCGACTGTCAATGTACATGACAGCACGGGACAAGTTATCAGTGTAAGTACATTTGTATAAGACTTATATGTAACGAATTAAGTGTGGGGCTGTGAGTGTAAAAGCGTTTATGTTTATGTTCCCAGGAATGTGTTTGGGGCGCTAGTGGCAATGGTTGCACATCGTACGAGTCACTAGTGTTGTACCACAACAACAGTCCCGCGTGGGGCGAACAGCTCCGACTCACTGTCCCGCTGGAGACGTTCACACATGCACACGTCAGAATCGAGTTTAGACACTGTTCCAGTAAGTATTCACTCTACAAGCAACAATGTTGCATATCGTACGAGTCACTAGTGTTGTACCACAAAACAGTCCCGCATGGGGCGAACAGCCGGAGCTGTTCTGAGCAGAGGGACAGTGAGTCGGAACTCACCGTCGAACTTACTGTCCCTTTGGAGATGTTTACGCAGGCACACGTTAGAATCGAGTTCAGACACTGTTCCAGTAAGTGTTCACAGTACAAGCAACATTGTTGCATATCGTACAAGTTTCTACAACTACGTATCATTTTGACTCGTCGATATACTTGATGTTAATGTTAGTTATAATCATTGCTCGAATTTTCCGGCGTTCATGATTCATTATCATTGATAATGGGGGTTCGTTGAAAAGGGCTTGATAAGTAGTGTATGAAACCGGTTTAAAAACAAATCTATGTTGGAAAATAACGATTTGGTAGGCCACGAAAGTCACTATTTTTAGACCTATTGTGTCCCGTGGTCTATCTCAAATACGGCTTCACACTGAATGCTGAAACTTACGTTTAATATCCATTATATCCTGTACTTGAACAACAAATACAGAAGTTAAACAATTATTTTATAGCAAAAAAGATATAAGTAATCTCAAAAGTTTTTTTCTATGTGGCAAAATATAGGCCCGACATCTCAGTTCGGCGTGAACGACTTGTATTAGTTTGATTAGTGTGATTTACTTTATCCCATACCAATATTGTTAAACGCCATATAAAGGACCTATTACACACCTTAAACTATAACTGTTACCGTATCCACTAATAAAACCACCCATACTTTGGGTAGTCTACCTATGGGTAAACTTTCTTGTAACAACTAGTAACAAACTTTACTGTTTACACAAACAGCGTAGTTTATTCCTAGTTGTTACAAGAAAGCCTCCAGTTGTATTTTTTTTATGCCTGATAGGCAAGCATTTGACCACAATATCACCTAATGGAAAGTGATGATGCGGCCGAAGATGTAGCATGTTTGTCTAGAAGGTACCTACTTACTCTTGACTTGAAGACTCCCAGATTATACCGTTCGGGGAAAAACGAGGGCAATGAGTTCCACTCCTTCGCAGTACGGATGATTAACGTAGAAGCGAAACGCTTCGAGCGAACTGGAGGTATGTCAACCATATAATGATGACGTTTGACATTTTGTATCAATTCGTCAGCCAATTTCATTATTTTATGACCAACGAGTATGTAACTCATTACCCCATACGTCTTGTTGATAATTTCGATTTCCTAATTTGAAACTTATTATGTTTGCAGCGAGAGATAAAAACGAGAGGAAACTGTTCGGTTTTGCATTTGCGAGATTGATGGAAGCGAGCGGCGCGACACTAAGGGACGGCGCGCACGAACTATATGTGTACAAATGTGACGATCCTTCGAAGTAAGTCAATGTTGTACATAAATATATCACATAAAATGTACATATGTATATTTTTTTGTATGCTTTGGTATACGTTAATACATTGCCCAAAAACTAAGTTTCATTCATTCATAAAAACATAAAATTTCATAACAAAATAAATATTTTAAAACGCGGGCATTTTGACGTTCTTTCTCTGACATCTGCAATCCAATCACGGCTGCCGTAAAATAAAGTTTCACAATCAATTTGACCAAATTGACCTCAAAAATGTATGAATTGCCATCATGAATCAGTTTTGCAGCGTTTTGCAATTTTGAAACTTGATGTTTGTGTGTGTAGCGCTTAAAAAATAATTAAAAATAAAAATAACTACAAAGTTAATTTATTATATTTAGTGTTAATCCCGATAATGTTGTTAGGCTTCAAGCAGGATGCAGCACCCGCCCGCCCGCACGCCGCGAAAGTTAGTGTTATTGGGGTGCGAAACGCTAGTCTAGTTCTAGCGTTCGGCGAGTCAACAGCTCCTGAGAATGCCTCGTGTAGAGGCGAATCACGTGTCGAACAGGGTTCGCCGACAGCAGAGGCTTCGGCGGAGTTACTACGATACTAATACTAACTATCGCACCCCTATAACACTAACTTCCGCGGCGTGCGGACGGGCGGGTGCTGCATCCTGCTTGAAGCCTAACAACATTATCGGGATTAACACTAAATATAATAAATTAACTTTGTCGTTATGGATTTCCGAAAAGTAACGCCTAATTCAATTAATTTTATAAAAATAACTGTTTCAAATAATATTCGACTTGATCGCCTTATCCGGAATCATTGATCAGATCTAGACAACTTTTATATGTGACAAACTTAATTGATACTATTTTCAAATAAAATTATTTTTTCAAATCGGTCCGGCCTTACTCGTGTAATCCCATAGCAAACATACAAAAAAATACAGTTAAAATGAGAACCTCCTCCCTTTTCATGTTAATTAGTGTGGAATGGTTTCCAGGTTGATATCGGCTAGTTACCTCTCGCTGCCGTCTTGTGCCGGCGACACTGCCCGCGTGCCGCCGTCAAATGGCGTCATTCCTACTTTCCAAAGAAGCTCCAAAGAAAACTGCACTATTAGCACCCTGCTGTGTTCCACTAAACTAACACAAAATGGTACGTATTGCAACTATAATGCGTAGTAAATACTAAAATAAATACATGATAAGTAAAATTTTTGAGGTTTCAAGTTGCAATTTAATATGTAAACATAAAAACATAATTAATTCAATCATCAATCAATTCATTCAATCATCAATTAAATCAATTTCAATTTGACAGCCCACACTAAGCTGGTTGACTTGTGTCGCGTATGCCGGAAACATTTCACTCACACAAACAGAACCAGAAACACCAAATTTTCCATGTGATGAAAATGTGTGGTCCCGCCGGGAATCGAACCCGTTACCGAGTAGAAGGCGAACGTGCATCCACTAAGCTAACGGGCAGTTTAAATGGGCAGTTCAATACATATTGTGTTACTTCCACAGAGGATCTCCTAGCCCTATTACAATGGCGCGCTCGTCCAGAGAAAGTACAGGAGACATTATTACGGGTCTTGAGACTCGGCGATGGGTTGAGCTGTGAAGAACTCATCAAATTCCTTAGAGATGTGCTCGACGCCTTGTTTGCTTTGTTTTCTACTGAGGACGGTAACAGGTTGGTACAGTTTGTAAAATCTATATTTTATTACGTAACTATATATTGAGAATACTCTGTAAAGGCAATCCCATGTAAACTAAATAAGATTATTGACCAATTTAAATTTTTCGGCTGTTTCTTTTTGGGTATTTGCTAAACCACGCCTGAATTGAAAATAACAAATTAGTCCAGCCTTTTCGGGTTTTTGAGAGTAACGCACAGCAATGATGATTTTTATATTATATGTATATATAAAACCCATCCTTACTAATATTATAAATGCGAAAGTAACTCTGTCTGTCTGTGTGTACTGAACCGATTTAAATGAAATTTGGTACACAGGTAGTCTAGAGCTTGGGAAAGATCATAGGCTTCTTTATATCCCAGGATTCCAGCGGATCCGGAACTTACGCGGGTTAAACCGCGGGGCGCAGCTAGTATACCTATATATGTACATTACCATATACTTATATAGGTAGATTACACTTTTGACTATTCTCCAATGTCATCAGTAGCCATATCGCCAAAAAATAGGGATATGTTAGGTAGGAGATTTATTTAATTTGTATTTTTTTATGAAACTGAGACGAGACGAGCTAAACGCTGGCCTGACGGTCTTCTTCTTAGCGTGTCGATAGCAACACTTACACCTTTTTTGCCCAATTCTCGACGACACAAACAGCATACGGCCTTGTTTCGTACAGGTCTTCTAGTGTGCAAGAACTATGGCTTACCGAGCACGACAATAAATGAGCCATAGTTTGCGGTGACACTCCACATACGCATTGGTTTGTGCTTGGGTCGATATAGCCCCACCTGGACAGATTGTCTTTTGATCTGCCAAACTGGGTACGCTTAACGGTAAGCGCCTCGCTTGTCCATTACATTCGGTGGCACCCAGAGTCTTGAACCTAAATAGCACGTCACTCTGTATTATAAGATGTTAAATCTCTTGACGCCCTGTAATTTCACTGAAAACATTGCCTTTCAATCCGAATTACAGTAAGAAGTGCACACTACTGCTGGCTGTTGAATGTCTGTCAATGGTGTGATACCAGGACTTAGATATTACCCAGTCAACCGATTTAGATATTGCCTACCAATACAAAGCTACAACTATAGGTTTTGCGAATCTGGCAATAGAATCATTAACTTTCATGAGTGCCTCTTTGGGGCCCTGGTGAATAAACGATTTTGATTTGATTTGATTGATTTTGGTTATTGAATGATCCTTTTCCACTTTTTCAGCACACCGCATTCCGGAACAGTGTTTCTGGTCCTGATATCAATATGCAGCTTACTCGACGAAAGCCGATTTCAGCACTTCAAACCCGTCTTGGACGTTTACATTGAAGAACATTTCTCGGCAGCTTTGGTTTACAAGTAAGTGAACTCATTGTTTTTCTTATTAAGACAATTTCAGCTATGAATTTCTTGGGTTGCTTGCTTGTCATGGGCATGGGCAGTTCTAGTGCCAGGATTTTTCAGGCATCCGACATGGCTTAACGACTGTTATCTTAAGATTGACATCCGGACCGACAGCTTTGCGTGACCTCCGAAGCACGGTGACAATGTTGAAAATCCTACTAAACGGTCACACATTTATGTTTTTTTCCTATCTGGGCACTGAGGCCCTGTTTTCGAGCTATACTACTTCTTATATGTCTCATCTTCACTCTCTATTCTGTTCAAAAAATCCACTTTTAAGGTTTTGATATTGTATGTTTATTTCACCAACTATCTACATTGACTGTTTTGTTTTATGTGTGAAATAAACCATTCCATTTCAAGTGTCGCTTTTGTGCCGCTTTTCTATTTCATCCTCAAATTAGCAATATGCTCTTAAATTCCCAGGGGTCTTCTATCATCCGTGCAACACTGCGCGGAATGGGCGGCGGGCGCGGAAGGCCAGGAGCCAATCCGCAAGTGCCTTCGCTCGCTCGGGGCCGTGTTCCGCCTCGCCGTGAGGTCGAGGAGGCTGTTCTCTCGAGCCACAGGCGGACAGTACGAAGATAGCTTCAGGAGGGATGTCAGAGCAGCATTACATGCTCTGAAAGCGTTCGCTCAACACCCGCATAGGGAGCATTTAGCCCCCGCACAGGTAAATTAAAAGTATGCAATACAATATCTGTATGTATCACACTTATATTATGCCTTCGCTCTCTTGGAGCTGTAATTTGCTGTGAGAGCAAGAAGGTATGGGCTCTCGAGCTATGGGCGGCCAGTACCCAGATTGCTTCAGGAAAGATGTCTGGGCAGCGTTACAAGCTCTCTCAACACCCTTTGCCGTTTCAGAGACGTCGCGTCGTTCGCCCAACACCCGTATAGAGAGCATTTAGCGCCTGTACGGTTATGTAAAATATATAATACAATTTATTTATGAATGACACTAATATTATGAATGAAGTGCGGTCGCTTGGAGCAGTGAGAGCAAAAATGCTGTTTTCTCGAGTTATGGGCGGACTCTTCATACTGTCTGCTTATAACTCGAAAGAGCTGGAGAGAGTATGGAGATAGCTTCAGGGTGAAGGGATGTTAGAATAGCGGCGCGTTAAATGCTCTGAAGGCGTTCGCTCAATACCCGCATTGGGAGCAGTTTTATCTAGGCCAGTCTTTAACCCACCTATTTGTAGGTATCTTTTTATCTCACCTAACGGTAAGCGATAATGTGGTCGAGGGGTCGAGAGAAAACACACGGTATAATGTGACTGATTCAACGGATAACAGCAGGAACAACATTTTTAGTGATTTTGACGATACATTTTTGAGGGTGGCAAATTGCGACTGTTTTTCGGTACAAGGTAACTTGTCAAGCGAACACAAGAATTCAGACCCATTGGTCGGATTCAAAACTGCATTTACCCGATTGAACATAAAATAAAGTAAAAATATAATTTGTAATAGTAATGGTTCTCAAGTAACTTTATTATTTCTAGATAGCTCTAATGACGTCATGGGCGAGCGTGGCCAAGGAAGTATCATCAGCGCTCGGGCCGGTAGAGGCGGCTAGAGTAACGGCGGCGATGTTAGACGCGCCTGCGGCTAATGCGCCGCCAGCATTGGCTAAGGCGAGGCTGGCCGCGGCGCAAGATACCTTGAAAGGACCCTTAGGACAAGATCCCGGTGAGTGACCCAACTTAATAGGCAGCTATTTAGCCCTAGACGTGATCCCGCTAACAGCAGCCACAGTGGCAATGTTGGACCTACCCGCTGTAAATGCGCCTCCAGCATTGGTTAAGACGAGGCTAGCCGGGGCCAGCGGCACAAGATACCTTGAAAGGGACACTGTTGGAAGACCCTGGTGAGTGATGCAGCATTTTAGGCAACTCTTAAGCATTGGTCCAGATCTGACCTCGGGAGTGACCATTCTCGCTCGATTCTAGCTGAGAAAATGAATTAATGCATATCCACACTTGGATTATACTGTATTACCAAGTGATCACATCAACGCCTTGGTCACACTACCTTTAGCCGTTTAAATATAAATAATAACATATTCCTTGTTAATTTCAATTTCATTTTTAGTTTATAAAAATATAGCTTGTTTTTACAATGTTATGGCTTCAGTGCATGCCTAGAGACAGTTTGTACTACATTTTGAAATATTCAACTACCCTGTTGTGTAAAATTGAATCCTGAAATACCCATTCAGGTCTGGCGCCGTGGTAATTTCGGCAGAGCAGCCTAAACGGCGAAAATTTGATAACTTCGGCAGTGATTACATATTTGAGCCGTTTGGTTTTGAGACATGGCATGTACTGGGATGAAGAAAACCCGGCTCATTCTATTTTCAAAAATTTATTAGAGCGTTAAATGCTTTTTTGGCTCGGCGTATCAGCATTGCAACTCAGAGAGGCAAAGCCGCCAGCATGATGGGAACGCTACCCAGTGGTAGTGGGAGAGTGCTTGGGTTACCTATAAACTCAGTGACTTAACTTAGTTCTTTGCTGTATAGATATATATAGTTTTAGGCAATCTAGGCAATTGACCCGTAGATATTATTGGATTTACTATATTATTTCTATCATATAATGTCGTATTATTCTTAAATATTAATTTTCGTCACCTTAATCCAAATTGTTGTCGACAGAGGCACGCAACATAGTCCTAACAACAGCGTGCCATCACCTCCGAGTGCACCTAGCTCGTCGCGACGAGCTATCGCAATGCGCTGAGATGTTAGGCGAACTCGTCGCGCTGCTCTGGAAGAGAGAAGATCCGGACCAGCCCGACGATCCGGATGAAATGGACCCGGACGTGGACGTGCTGTGTCTCAACACTTTGGATGTGCTTGTTGAGACTGTGCTGCATTTGATTGGAGGGAATTCACCGGTTTTGGTGAGGATTCTTTAATGGCGTTTTGGGATTTATTCGAGCGGGCTTGACGGTATATTTAGATACTCGAATAATAAATGCTTTCACACTCACACCCCCACACTAAGTTCGATGACTGGTGTCGTGAGAGCCGTAAATACTCATATCTCACCCAGAACCAGAAAACTTGTGTTCTATCGGGAATCTAACCCGATACTTGCTGCTTAGAAGGCGTACACGCACCCAACTAAGTCAACGTGCAGTTCGATATCAACAAAAACAAAAAATGCTCTCTCACTCTTTCTGACTAATTATCCCACATAGATAGATAGATAGATAGATAGATAACGCTTTATTGTCACACCTTACACGAATCACTTACAAAACATTTTAAACTTTAAATTAAAGTGTACAATCGGCGGTCTTATCGCTAAAAGCGATCTCTTCCAGACAACCTTTGGATGGAGAAGATTTTAATAATTCGGTGAAACGGGGGAGTAAATATAAGTTGTGAAAAAATAAAAATATATATATTAAGGGATATATATATATATATATATATATATACATACTTAAACAAATTAAATTCTATAAGGCAATAATAATACATACATAATGTTTATAATATAAATACATAAATACAAAATATTATAATAAAGTAAGGAAGGATATTTGTGGTGGGGTCAGCCTTCCTACTATATACTTTCCACTTCGCTCTGTCCTGGACGTCAATTTCGGATAGCTCACATCCCCTCATGTCCTTCTGCACTTCTTCTTTCCATTTTGTTTTTGGTCTGCCTCTGGATCTTCGATCGGGGACAAAAAGCTGTAGAAATAAAATGCTCTATTTGAATAAATTGTTATAATACGTGAAGGCTTCTGTTATATCATTATGTTAATGACCTTACATATTTTATGACAGACCCATGTGTAATAAAATGTGTAGGGTTCTACATTCTTGAGTGTATTGGTCTATAATTATCTATTCTTTCTCCAGGGGTCAATGGTAGCTGGTCTGCTCGGTGCCATGGAGTTGCTAAAGCCCATCCATTACCAAAGACTGTGGAGCCACCTAGCGCCGCATCCTAATGATAGGAAACCGCTTAAGGACTTCTTGATGCGAGCCTTCTTGGTTTTTAGACATTTGATAGAACAAGACGTAAGTAGTAGTTTGAAAGCCTTAGTTTTTATATTCTTTGTTATACAAAAGCCTTAACAAAAGATGTGCAAAGGCGAACCTTTATAGAGTTTTCTTCCAACCATCTCAACCCAGTTGTTGAAGCGATCGACGATGGAGCATGTTTGCCTAAAAGATACCTGCTCCCTCGTGACTTAAAGACTCCCGCATTATACTTATCGGGGAGTACAGACAAGGAATTCCATTCCTATGCGCATAATAAATGTGGAAGAAAATCGCTTCGTACGTATTTGTGGAATGTCAACATAACGATGATGCAACGCAGTTTTCTGTGACTGAAGGATTTACGTGTGAGAATGACTTGATTTCTTCCATGTCATGGATACCAATCCATGACTTAACACGATATATAGCAAATGAATATTAGCATAGTTTGGGAACTTTTAGGCCGTCTGAAGGCATCAGCAAGGCTTCATGCATCATCTGTCATTCTAAACCCCCCTGCAGGATTGTGGACTATTTACCAATGACGGTATATAACAATGTCCTGCTCGGTACTGAATATCGAGATAGAGTTTTTGTGGTGTTGTGGTTTGTTCCTTATTCCTATAGCTTATGGTTTAATTTGGCAGGTTTTTCCCGCCGACTGGATGGTTCTCAGAGTACAAAGCTGTAAAGTGTTGCTGTCTGCCCTTCAAGATTTATCAGCGCCGCTGTTGGAGAGGTTTTTGGGAGACGAGCCTCCGCAGTTTGATTCACAGGTCAGTGAATAGAAATCACAGGACATCACTGTTTGCTCTTGCGACACGAACATATATCATGGTATGTTTGTATATTCTCTTGTCTGTTCCCTCGTAACGCTCAAATATAAACTGATTGCAACATGATCTATAATGTCAAGGATGCATGGAGGCAAACTGAAAAAGCGCTTTCTGGCGCCCCGTGAGCAGTCCCTCGCCGAGGAGGGGCCGGATAGGGAACGCGTTAGCAGTCACTTATCATACATCTTACCCCGGACAGTAGGCCCGGATGCAAACCGAACTACTGCGCCCAAGGAGGGGGGACTCGCTTCACCTTTCAAATAAAAAAAAACAATCGGTTCACCCTTTAAACGGAGTGATTACAATATCTTTGCTTTCGGGAGCTATGATGCCACATGACATAGACACCTCGTCGTTTTGCGTCGGGGTTAAAAATATCAGTCAACTTATGCTCTAAACTGTACAGCTGTTATGAATCGCTTAATAGTTTAGAAGCAACGAAATCGCGTTTATGGTACTACAATTTGAATATCAATAGCGTTCGCATATATAAAAAAGTGTAATTCCAGCTGTGGTCGGGCTACATGGAGCTGGGCGTGGCGCTGGTGACGTCGTCGGCTCTGCAGCCGGAGCGCTGGGCGGGCCGCGGGCCCGACCGCCCGCGCATGCGCGCCGCCGCCGGCATGCAAGTGCTCGCCACGTGGAACATGCTCGGTAACTCACACTACCTTTATTTAACCAACTTCAAAATAGAGGAGGTTCTATGTTCGACTGTGTATTTTTTTTATGTATGTTGGACCGATTCTCAAAATTTATTTTCTTGATTGGTAGTTTATACTTCAGAGGTGGTCCCATATAAATTTTATTGGAATCGATCAAGCCAACATCAAAATATAAGCAGTGATGTCGTATTTTTAAGCTTTGCTTACGTTTAAATTATTACAAGCTTTTATTCAACTTGCAATGTATTTTATTATGTTTGTCCGGGTGGAATCTTGCTACACAATTTTGAAGCAGATATCTGCAACTAATTAACAAACTTTGTATTCGCTCTTAGTTTGAGTGACCAATACGTGGTTATCTGTGTGACGTCATTCTAAATCCAACATGGCGGAACGCCCTAAATGGCGAACTAGTTCAATTTAATGCCCTCCTACAATATGATGAAATGAAAGGGCTTGTTGAGAATAACTAGAAAAATAAAGTGACGTCACTTTAAATCCAATGTGGCGGACTTCTAAAAACTTGTTTTTCAAAGATATTTTTAAAGTTGGCTCCGCAACCTTGTGCCTTTAGCCAGTGTAAAGTAGTAGAATATTTCAAGTACCATATTTCATTACACAAATTCTAATAAAATGGTAGAAACTTTACTAGAACTTCTATTAAAGTTTTGAAGCGAAAGTAAAAATCCAGTTTATCACCATTGTATGATTTGCCTGCTCATTACTAAGTATTAACTATTTTAGTTATTTCAAATTCAAAGTTTATTTCTTTTCACAAAGTTAAAATTAATATAACTAGGCATAGGGATTTTTTACACATGAACACTCAGATAATCACAAGTTTTGGAAAATAATAAGAATTCAATAACTATCTCAGGTTTATAAGCGAAGTGCATTCAAACATTAAAAAATCTTAAGACCCTATACTGTGATGACGATGACTGACGTTAACCTTCAGGCTGGTGACTTATTCGTCTCATCTCCAGTTGCAAGCTTACCATTTGAGTTCTAATTTAGTAAATTTTACTCAGGTCCAGCTCAATTGCATATGCTGCCAGGCGCGGTAGGTGCTTTACTGGAGATAACTCTAGTCAGTTCCCTGCGACGACCGGCACTGGCCGCTTTGGTAGCACTAATGGCCGCCGAGAGGGCAGCCACCGGCTCCGCCAGACGCACTGAAGCAGCGTTGGTTGACAAACTGGACTCGTTGGTCGCTGAGAATAAAGCTGACGAGCATTATAGAAGACTGTTTGATACTGTGTAAGTAAAGTAACAATTAACTTTGTCGTTATGGATTTCCGAAAAGTAACGCCTAATTCAATTAATTTTCCAAATCATGTACTTACGTCTGATACTCGTACGTACAATATCTCATAAGTTTGCGCTAAAATCATGTTGTATCTCGCGTCATAAGGTCTTATGACAAGTAATGGATCTATGTTGTTGTATAAAAAGCCTATGCAGTTAGGAGAACTGTTTGATACTTCCTACGACGTAGATTGGGACTGGCTCTCAAGAATAGCTGCTAACACCGTTTGTTACATAGCGAAAGTTATTGTTGTTTAAAGGTGGAATACTATGACTGTACTATGCTACAGTAGTCGCTAGCCAGCCGGGCATTCGAATAGCCCTATCAATATGAAAGCGAAATATTATAATTATGTTATATTTTGTTTGTTGTCATGATGTGCGTTTTCATTATATTTTCTTCTGTCCATGCATCAAAACAGGGAGCACTTAAGTTCTGTGTAAGTATACAATATAAAAATGATGATTACAACTATCAAAATATTCTAAGTACATCTCAAATTCGTAAATATGTATTGCCTTTTGTTTATTAAGAGAATCATTACAGAATGCATCGGTGATTTAATTAATATAATTTGTGGCAGGCTAATGGAACGAGTGTCGACCGAGGGTTGGCGCGAAGCGGGCGCAGCGTTTGTCGGATGTGTGACGCGACTGTTAGAGCGTCTGTTAGACTATAGAGCCGTGATGCAAGGCGCGGAGCATCGCGACAAGAGGATGGCAGCAACCGTCAACTTACTTGTAAGTTATACTTACTATTGATATAGGTTTATGGAAGTTGTACTATGTGCGAGATACGATAAACTTTTGCCGGATGTGTGACGCGACTGTTAGAGCGTCTGTTAGACTATAGAGCCGTGATGCAAAGCGCGTAGCATCGCGACAAGAGGAAGGCAGCTACCGTCAACTTACTTGTAAGTTATACTTACTATTGATATGGGTTTTAAATATATCTTCAGCGGGGTAGAAGAAACTTTTGATGAATGTGTGATGCGACTGTTAGAGCGGCTGCTAGTCTATAAAGCCGTGATGCAAGGCGCAGAGCATCGCGACAAGAGAATGGCAGCTACCGTCAACTTACTAGTGAGTTATACTTACTATTGATAGGGGTGTATGAAAGTAGTATCTTCTACAAGGTACGAGAAACTTTTTAAGGATGTGTGACGCTAGTTGTAGAGCGCCTACTGCTGGACTATATAGCCGCTTTGTAAGGCACGGAGTATCGTGACCTTCAACTTACTATTAAGTTATAATATTTTTTTTTTATATTTGCCGAATCGTACGTCGAAGGTTGGTTTGATTTTCATAAATAAATAATCGTTGTTAAAACTTTTTTTCCAGAACTTCTACAAAAACGAAATAGACCGCAAAGAGATGTACCTCCGATACGTTTACAAACTGCACGACTTGCATATCGCATCGGACAACTTCGTCGAAGCCGGATGTACACTTTTGGTAATAAGTTTTGCTAATTATAAACTAATGACGGATAATACCAAATTCCATTAGGAACTTTTTATAAGACTTGCGTATAGCTTGACTTATTGGCTTTATTATTGTTTCATTATAAAAAACTACAACAATAATACACCAAAATATCGGGTATTTGCCGAATGAAGTGTGATAAGAAAGAGATGTGACATTTGGGGAACAAAACCAAAGTCACACGATTTTGTGACGAGCACTACGACAAGCATAGTACTTTTATTGCAAACTCTTTAAAAAATATAACAACTAACTCTACTCCTCCACTCTGTTCCACTATTCCAACCACTTTTTTATATTTTAATTATTAATTGGCCACTGCGCCCTCGGATGGGACCTTGCTTAACGGCCACCCCCCAGACGTGTGGGGCCGTGCAAGCCGGTGGAGAGGCCGCACTCCGTCAGTACTGATGGAGAGTTATACTGATGCTCACCCGAGCCGCCTCCTCCACATCCGCGTCCGTCTGCGCTGGAGCCGCTCTGATGTCGACCTCTAGCTTGCTCCGCGGCCACCTTCTGCGCTTTCACCGTTTCGCAGAAGGAGACCACCATCTCCCACGATCTCTCGCTGCCGAGCATTGCGCCTGCCACGCTCGCCAGGGAGAGATCTCCATCTATGACTATTCCAACCTCTGCGCTATTCCAATGTAACTTAACGCTTTACAAATTTCCTTCCACCTTTCCGGTGCAAAAATATTCGTGAAAAACCTCTTTTGTTCCTTATTATAATGATAACTCGTGGTAAATGATAGAAGAATATTTATTATCATTAAGAATATTTTATTTTCCAGTTGTATGCAGAAACTCTCAGTTGGGACAGCGATCAAATTGGCGTTGATTCCGAGTACCCAGACATGCCGGAGTGGAAACGGAAAGAGGCCATATACAATCAAGTGCTGCAGTATTTCGATCGGGGGAAGGTAACATAATATAAACATATAAAACATTTTGACTGTCAGTTAGCTTAGTTGGATGAGCGTTCGCCTTCTAAGCAGGGTTCTATCGGGTTCGGTTCCCGGCGGAAACGCAAGTAATCTCCCTAGGGAAAATTTGTATCCGGCGCTCACGACACAAGTCATCAAACTTAGTGTGGCTCTGTGAGTGTGAAATCGTTTATTATTATTTATACTTAAGTCAATTAAAAAAAGACTAAAGATGGTATTTGTTGCCGTTAATCACTTGAGTGAGCGGAATATCAGCTATTATCATTATGAGATCTTTTAAAATTTTAAAATAGCACAGTTACAAAGAAAATACGCCTTTTCCAGTGCTGGGAAAAAGGCCTGCCCCTACTTCGCGAACTAGCAACATTATACGAAGTAAAACTATGCGACTATGCTCGCTTGGCACACTGTCTCCGAATGCACGCGACGTTCCTCGACTCGGTATTGGAGCAACTTCGACCCGAGCCAGAGTACTTCAGGGTTGGATTCTATGGCAAAGGCTGTCCACTGTTTGTTAGGGTAAGTTAAAGTTTGACTAAATTTTTGCTTCCACGCGGTCCCAGGTACAGTCGCAGCGTGCTTATGTTTTGAATCACACTAGAGGTAACAGACGCAAGGAGCTCGAGGTCAAGCACGGGCCAATAATTGTAACCTAAGTCCTGCTGGCAAGAACTCAAATGATGCTTATAAACAATCAACGAATGAAAATGCAATTTTTTTACTCTGACTTATATCATGCCTAATGGTCAGTGATGATGCGATCTAGGGTAATAAATACACCAAGCCTAGAATAACGAACTTGAACTGCTCGTTAACGTAGTTGGTGTGCGTTAGCCTTCCATGTAGGGGTATCGGGTTCGATTCCCGATGGAAACACAAGTGAAGCCCAAGTGACATCTGTGTTTCTTGTACTGGGTGTGATCGTGTATGTGATGTGAATCCACCACCCACGCCTCAAGCCTTCGAACTTAGTGTGCGGCTGTGGGTGTGTTTATTTTATGTTATGTTAATATAAAAATATTCTAGTATTACCTTTTATACTAGTGTAATTTGAGTATTATTTATATTTATTAAGATACACTAGCGCTTAAAAAAAAAAGTGAAAAAAGCGCTTTACACATTGTCTCCGAATCAGGCGACATAGTCGTTAAATCTGATGCCCTGTAACCGATCACTGCACCTATAGTATAGGTCAAATTAGAGCTTAGCAAGCAATAAAAAGTGCTTTTCTTCTTTCCAGAACAAGCTATTTGTATACCGAGGCCACGATTACGAACGAATCGGTGCTTTCACACAACGGTTGCAAGCGGAATACGTGGCTGCACATATACTGATGCGGAACACTCCGCCCGACGAGTCTATCATCACTAACGACGGACAGTGTGAGTGAAGTGTGAATCGAGACTTCATTGTCCGAGAGAAGCGTCTCCTTTGAGCTTGAACAAAAATGTTTTCGCACTGATGTCCGGCTTTTCTTTTCTACAGCAGGCCTCTAGCATGGAGGGTGGAAACTTTTCCTGGGGAGTAGATAAAAATCGTATCCCCTCTGTCAATTTTCTTCCTCACTCTGAGCATAGACGCACAAGGATATATTATCCACGGTGGATATGGTGGGAAAAGCTATATCCCGTTGCTACGTCAAAATTAACCCCACGTCCTACGAACAAGGATAATTTATCTCTACCAAATGTCAAACAGAGCCGTTTTATCCACTTTTCGTTACGGCCATGTTATGAAGGGAGAAATATATATGTCTATGCCAAATGTCAAACAGGGATATACTTTCCCCTTCCACTGCTACCATGCTGTGTACGGTAAAGAGGACTGAGAATCGTGTCCGCTGTCAATGGATAAAAAGTTTATTATTTCTACGGATAATAAAATAGAATGTAATTATATAATACAAGAACATATTTTTCTATACTTGGGTTTTGGTTAATTTTACAATTTTTTTTTTATTTCCTCGCGAAAAATGTATATCCACAAGGCGTGTTACTCTAAATTCGAGGCTGTGAAGAGTAATAGACCTATAGTTCTATTACTCTTCACAGGTCTTTATAATTCGAGGATGTCTACATCCTTGAATCGTTACCCTCGCTCGTGTGCCCCTATATTTCGGATCAATGATTAACATCCTTTAAATAATGTTTAACTACAATTTATAGATCTCAGTATTAAATAAGATTAGGTCAACCTAATTGCGATGGCCTCACAATTTTCAGATATCCAAATCTGCAACGTGAAGCCAGTAGCGTCTCGTCGCAACTGGCCATCTGGTGCGCCCGAACAAGTGAAGCGTTTCTACGCCTGCAACGAAGTAGATACCTTTCTATGCGACAGGCCCCTGCAGAAACCTCCCATTGATAAGGATAATGAGTTCAAGGTGAATTTAACTTCGCGAACAATTGAACTTTAATTGGCTTGTCGGTTGAGCGTATACTTTCTAACCAGTGGGTGTCGAATTCAATTCTTAGCAGGAACACAAGTTTTCCCCGAGGAAAATTTGTAGTGGTATGGTTCTGGAGCACCCACGTCACAAGTCTTTGGAATTAGTATAGATTGTTAATGAGAAAGCGTTAAAACAAATATTTGGGGAATAACACGCTTCTTAATCGCGCTACAATCAATTTTTATTAACATTTTTTTTTAACTTTTTTTTTAACTCTTACATTCACTACCCGCACTAAGTTCGATGTCAAATTGATGATGTGATTGATAAACAACGGGACCCTATTATTAAGACTACGCTGTCCGTCCGTCTGCCTGTCTGTTTGTAACCAGGCAGGTAGAAATTTCACAGATGATGTATTTTTGTTGCTGCAACAAATACAAACAACAAATTCTAAAAAACAGAATAAAATAAACATTTAAGAGAGCTTCCGTACAACAAACGGGAAATTTTTTGCTCGTTCTTGCTCGTTATTGATAACGTCAACAGTTAGACGTTTGAAATATTAACATAATATTTATTTTTATATTCACTTTTAAAATAAACAATTAAATTTAAATAAAACAAATATTTAAAGGGGGCTAATACAACAAACATTTTCGTGCGCGAGTCCGACTCGCACTTGACCGGTTTTTTATTTTTCTTCTAATGCTGTTTCTCAATGTTATAATTCTATAATTTCAGAGCCTCTGGATAGAAAGAACAACACTAGTAACAGAAAATGTATTGCCTGGTATTCTACGGTGGTCGGAAGTTGTATCAAGATCTGTGGAAGAAATACCCCCAGTTGAAGTAAGCACATGATATATAAACTAACCTCAGATCTTTCTAGAAGTTATATAGTAGAGCAAAGTAAAAGTAAAGTAACAATTGGTTATTAATTGAACATTTCACAGGTTGCGGCCCTAATTACCTAACGAACATTAATTAACAATTAGAATAAATTTTCACAAACACAAAATAACTCAATGATCCAAATTGTTACGCTGTTTGTATCCTAATATTATTTTATACATACTATGTATGCAAATCTAGGAAGGTGATAAGTCTACTTCTTATTTCCATATCGATTTGATTCTTTGCAAATGTACGTAATTTGGATGACAATACAATAATTTGACCAAATTCTCATGCCGAGTAACGGCAAAATAGTAGAACTCAACATATTAACACTAAGATCAGTGTAATAATATACTAATATAAATATATACTCTTCTGCAACAATAGCCCCCAGACGCGGTGCTTACATGTTCTATGGGCGCTATTCTAATTTTTGACATAACAAATAGTGACTTTTATTTTATATTTTTTGTATGTGTTTTTGTGTTTTATTTTTAACTAGCTGTCCCGGCGACCTTCGTTCCGCCTAACAGTCAATGAATGTGCATATTTAGGAAGCCATACCCGGCATGCGTTACAATGTCACGTGACTATATTATTACAACCTTCATGTTTATGTTTGCCTAGTACTTTACCAAATCCGAGTGACGTATGAGAAAATGGAAAGCATGTCGAAATGTAAAAAAAAAAATTAAAGAAATGTACGTTCTTAAAAAGTATCCTATGTCCTTCTCCTGGCTCTAAACTACCTCCCTGCCAATTTTCAGCTAAATCGGTTCAGCCGTTCTTGAGTTATAAGTGGAGTAACTAACACGACTTTCTTTTATATCTATAGATATGTATAGTTTTATTATTATGTTACGTTTTAAGTGTATATAAAATACAAACTGCCACGGTGGATATGTCACGATGCGCTCAGTCGGACAATCAATTTGTGTCACAAGAAAATCTGGTTCAGTGCTCACAATGTTCCCAGGTACGATATTTTAAGGGACAGAAAGGCTTGAAAATACACCAAGGTAAATGCCACAAAAGCAATAATATTTTGTCACTTTCGGCCCCAAATTCGAACTTGAATTTTGAGTCTAACAATGAAATTTATAACCCAGAACCATTTTGGCAAACATTAACGAAATTCAAACATTCTAAACCAATACTAAAAAGAATTCCTCGAGGTGCACGCCTTTCTGTTGCCTCTGCTTTGGCACAAGCCATTCGAAATGTAGTTACACAAAATTAAAAATGTAGTTGGGAACATTTATTGTCCTTTCCATATTCCGTACTTTATGTCAGTCGTGATCCTTTCAACAACAAATCTTTGACCAATAGGGTTAAGGAAAACTGCGTAGAGTACAGTGCCCAAAAAGGACAGTTTTCTTGTTTGGAAAATACCTTGGCGACAATTCAAAATTCAAATATTACTGTTAAACCGTACACTGAGTCTGCTACCTACAAACTCGTGGAAAGCAAACTGGGTGACGGCGATATAAAAGGAGCTGCCCGAATACTATTTTCAAGTGACACAATTGCGCCTGCAACCCCTGAAACACTCTCTGTTTTAGAAGGGAAACATCCACCTCCAAGAACAGACCTCCAGCTTCCTGAAGCACCGGAAGAGTCAAATGTCACTTTAGAAGCTACCGCCCTGGATGTTTTCGCAGCCGTCATGTCTTTCCAAAGCGGTTCCGCTGGTGGTTTAGACGCGCTTACGCCACAACATTTTAAAGATTTGCTGTGTGGCGGAAACGGCGAAACTGGCGAAGTCTTATTGAGGGACCTGACGGCTTTGGTTAATCTGATGATGTCTGGGCGAGTAAACAGTGACATTATTGATATTCTTTACGGTGCTAATCTCTGCGCTTTAAAAAAAAAGGATGGCGGAATCAGACCAATAGCGGTTGGTATGACTTACCGACGCCTTGCGGCAAAAATTTGCTGCAGAAAAACAGCTACGCATCTAGCTGACCTATTTCAGCCTTTGCAGTTAGGGTTTGGCTTGCGAGGGGGTTGTGAAGCCGCCGTCCATTCAGTTAGAACTTTTTTGAACGAGGATTGTGGAGAGGTTTTATTGAAGGTGGATGTGAAAAATGCTTTCAATTCGGTGGATAGAGGAGCCCTTTTGACGCAAGTAAAGGATAAAATTCCAAATTTGTACAATTTTCTTTGGCAGTGTTATGGTTCTTACACTTACATTAACATATCATGGCAACCAAATTAAATCAGCAGTAGGCTGTCAGCAAGGAGACCCATTGGGTCCAGCAGTCTTTGGTCTCTCTGTACATCCCATTATCCAACAACTTCGCTCCAAACTTAATGTTTGGTATTTGGACGATGGGACTTTAGGTGGCGATGTAAATACTGTTTTTGAAGATCTTCGTCTTCTCATAGACGAATTCCAAAAAATTGGCTTAGAACTAAATTTTTCAAAATGTGAACTTTATGTTTCCGAAAAATATACAGAAAGAGACCAAGTAATTCAAAAATTTAACTCGTTAGCTCCAAATATTCAAATTATTAACAAACAATCCCTTCGGTTATTGGGCTCCCCTATTCTTAACGAATCATTCCCTTCATTTTTTGATGAAAAAATTCAAAATTTTAAACAGAGTTCAGATCGTCTACTAAAAATTAATACTCATATGGCCTTCACAATACTCAAATACTGTCTTTTTGTCCCAAAATTTACATATACTTTACGGTGTTGCCAGCTATGGAAACATGAACATATTATTCAAAATTTAGACAACATTGTCAAAAACACATTGGCATCTATTTTGAATATGAATTTAGACGAGAGGGCGTGGTTGCAAGCTTCACTGCCAGTGCGTTTGGGAGGCCTTGGCATTCGATCAATTTCGGGAGTCGCCCTTCCCGCTTTCTTGTCATCAGTACACAGTACTCAAAAATTGACTAATAAAATTTTACAAGTAGCTCTACCATTTAATACAAAAATATCATTTATAGACGAGGCCAAGAAAGCGTGGTTGGTAGCCTGTTCAGGCACTGATTTCCCAGAAAATCTGTCTTCTCAGAAGCTTTGGGACGGGCCGCTCTGCGACAAAGTACGGAATCATTTATTTCAAACGTGCTTAAGTTCCGCAGATCGTGCCCGTCTTCTTGCAAGTTCGGAGTGGGAATCAGGTCTGTGGCTACAGGCTCTCCCATCGCCAAATACGGGAACGCTGCTGGATTCATCGGCTTTCCGTATCGCAGCATCACTTCGATTAGGCGCATCGTGTTGTGCTCCACACCGCTGTCAGTGCGGTACTGCTGTTGACCGGCTCGGTCATCACGGTCTGTCATGATCTAGGAGTGCAGGACGTATTCCCCGCCACGCGAGTCTTAATGATATCATACGTCGGGCTCTTACCACCGCCAACTGTGCGGCTATTTTGGAACCAAATGGTCTAGCGCGTGATGACGGTAAAAGGCCTGACGGAATGACCCTGATTCCATGGAAGATGGGACGGCCTTTGGTTTGGGATGCAACTTGCGTAGACACCCTAGCACCGTCTCATCTTTCTGGAACTAAAAATAAGGCCGGTGTTGCGGCTGAATCAGCAGAGACTCTCAAAAGGCGCAAATATAGTAATCTTAATAGTGGTTATATATTTGTGCCTTTTGGGGTTGAGACGTTGGGACCGTGGGGACCGGGAGCACATACATTCTACAATGAATTAACAAAGCGTTTGGTCGAAGCAACTCGTGACCAAAATGCTGGCAAATATTTTGGACAGAGATTGAGTATTGCCATTCAACGTGGCAATGCTGCCAGCATTTTGGGTACTTTGCCTACTGGTAGCGGCTTATTAGATTAAGTTTTGTACATATTTATATCTAATTATAGTTTTTTTTTGTTTAATTTTAATTTAGTTTTTAGTTTAATGTAATGTACAATTGCTACTTAAATTATGTTGTTACTATGAATAAAGTACCGAGATCAGTGTAAGACCCTATTTTAGTGAATAAATTTCATTTTATTTGATTTACCGATATTTATAGGATCATTTCGTTTTCCGTCAAAACCGTAACTAGCTCACTTGGGTTCTACTTTATCCTACTAATATTATAAATCCGAAAGTTTGTTTGTAAGTGTGAACAGATTTGGATGAAATTTGGAATGTACATAGATTATACCTAGGATTAACACATAGGCTACTTTTTAACTTTATAATAGCGGGCGAAGCCGCGGGGCACGGCTAGTATTTATATATTAGGATACAGAATATAATAAAACTAGCTTTTGCCCGCGGCTTCGCTCGCGTTAAGAAGTATTATTTTAAAATTGACAAAGTTTCATACAAACTTTCATCCCCTATTTTTTCCCCTTGGGGGTAGAATTAATCTAAATCCTCTTAGCGGATGCCTACGTCATAACATCTACCTGCATGCCAAATTTCAGCCCGATCCGTCCAGTGGTTTGAGCTGTGCGTTGATAGACCACTATGTCAGTCAGTCAGTCACCTTTGAGTTATATATATTTAGATAATCACAGCATTTCTGAAAATCAGTGGCTAGTAGTTAGGTACTAATCTAAACTATATTCCAAAACGTATGGCTTATTGGATCTTAGTATGGCTACATTAAATCATTAGAAAGCGCTGTCTAAAATGTTGATTGAAAATTAGATCTCAATAGATTTTAGTGCGTTACTTACCTACCTATCAGTAACGCGTTAAATCTATTAAGAAAAACGACGTCAAACGAAGACGTTATTTTTAAGTCTTTTAAACGTTAATAATTATTCCCCAGTTCGCTTGCGAAACAATGGAAGCAACAGAGCGCGAGCTCCGTAGCCTCATATCAGCGTACACGGCGGAACCCACGCGAAATATCAACCCGTTCTCTATGCGACTGCAAGGTACTATCGACGCCAATGTGCAGGGAGGCATCTCCAAGTATGAACAGGTACGTAACAAAACAGGTGACTGATAAAGTGTCAAAGTGCTTACTGTCTTGACAGATTTAAATTCCGGTATAATAACGGTAATGACACAATCGCCTTATTAGCAAGGTTTACTTACCAGACCCCCTATTGCCTATCTCTGTTGCGAACGAATTCGAAAACGATAAATCTCCTTAGAAATAAGGTTCTATTTTGCTCAATTCAAAAAGAAACCGCGTGCAACAAAGATACGCAATAGGGGAGCAGATTATGTGCATAGATTTGCATATTCATCGATGCCCAAGAATTACAAGAGTTAATTCCCCTTGCCCTTGTTACCAACTAACAATAAGACAAACTGTCAAACGTCGTCCATATGACGTTGACATACCTCTTGTACGCTCGAAGCTTTTCACCATACTAGATTTTATTTTTCGAGTTATTCTCGGCAAGTCCTTTCATTTGATACCTATATTGTAGGAGTGTATTAAAAATAACTTGCCCGCCATTTTGGGTGTTTTGAATTAAGAATGACGTCACACAGCTAACCATGCACTGTCATCCAAACTAATCGGTTGAAGATATCTGCTTCAAAATTGAGTTGCAAGATTCCACCCGAACAAACATAGTTAGAGATTGTCTAAGCTGAAATGTCGCGCCCCACCTTCGCATTTACGCACATTTACGTGGTCGGATTTATCACCCGACTAGTCGACCGTCTCGTACACGTGCAGATCCATTGTTCACTGAACAATCGACGCTCCCATACAGATGAAGTGTCGTCATTAATATTTGCACTCACACATCTAAATAAACTAATTAAGTAGTGGGGTGCGTCATTTCAGCTTGGACGAGCTCTACATACATTGCATGTTATATGAAAGCTTGTAAAAAGACTAGTTACTATGTTATAAAAAAAACCATTGGTGAGGCTAAAAATGTAATACATTTCATTTGAATTACAGGCATTCCTAACGTCAGAATTTGCAAGGAACGCGGCGCCTAGAGAAGCGGCAGCGGCGGCCAAGTTGAGGCGACTAGTGTCATCGCAGCTAGCTGTCGTTGACGCGGGATTGTCGCTTCACGGACGATTGGCGCCCGAGGATGTTAAACCTTTGCATAGGTAAATTAACTTCACGTTAGAGAATGTGCATAAGATTTAAATATATTATTTTATAAAGATTTTATTGCTACATAAAAATACATCTGTAACATTTTATTTAATGGCAAGTATATTTTTAAAAATTTTTTAGCCATGAAATCATACCTATATAATTATTTTATTATTTAAATGCGTTTTGATATATATTGATACTAGCTGCGCCCCGCGGTTTCACCCGCGTTGATAATGATGAAAAGTGATGATGATGAAAAATAGATGTTGGCCGATTCTCATAGATACCGGATAAGCACAAAAAATTTCATCAAAATCGGTCAAGCCGTTTCGGAGGAGTATAGCAACGAAAACTGTGACACGAGAATTTTATATATTAGATTCTTATATTATTTGATCTACCATAAATATTACATTCGCTGATACATTTGATAGACGCGATGTCAGTTTCAAAATTTTCGATGTCAATGATTTCATTGGCCAACTTATCTTTGGAGCCATGGTTGGATTCTCTATATAAAAATATCAAAAGTCTGTCAAGTCTACTTTATCAGATAATAGGCTATTATTTAATTGTTTAAAAAAAAAATAAGGTATAATAAAAACACTTTGCTTACAGGCGACTGGTAGAAAGGTTCAACCAACTTCGGCAGAATTTGGGACCAGGATTAGCGCGAGCAAGGCGGCAGCTTTCTGAAAGTATAGTAAAGTAAGTACTACATCTCTTGATTGATAATTCCGGAATACCTTCAAAACCGAATAATAGTCGTGCCCCGCGGCTTCGCCCGCAATTACCAAGACAAAAAGTAGCCTATGTGTTACTCCTAGGTATAATATGTACATTCCAAATTTCATCCAAATCCGTTCAGCCGTTAAAGCGTGAAGAGAGAACAAACATTTCCCTCTTCACGCTTTAACGGCAACACAAACTTTCGGATTTATAATATTAGTAGTAACATTAAATATTTTGAACCGTCTACCCGGATATCTTTTGCTAATCCTCCACGTCTATTTCTAGTACTCCATTGCCGCCAGTTCCCGCTCTAGACAAACGATCTCAAAGCATTCAGCAAGGCGACAGCTATTACGAAGAAGGACATTTGTATGATAAACCGGTAAGATATTCTTCTTATTAAAAACTAATCCACAATAATTCGCTTTTTGGTACATTATTAATTCAATAGGTAACACTAGTTGTTTCAGCATTATTGCAAAGAGCTTGAAGTAAACTTCTGTTTATATCTATTGAACTGCCCGTTGGCTCAGTTGGGTGAGCGTTCGCCTTCAAAGCAAGGGTATCGGGCTCGATTCCTGGCGGGAACACAAGTTTTCTTCCCAAGGAAAATTGTGATTTTTTTGTATCATGTGAATGTTTCCGGCACCCACGACACAAGTAATTGAACTTAGTGTGAGGCTGTGAGTGTGAAAGCGTTTATTTTTTACTTTTATATTTCTTCCCAGCTTTCAATAGAAGACGCCATAGAGCAGCAGAGTATAATGTCGAGCAGTCTCCCGATGTGTGACAACCGTGACTGTCCCGATGACAACTCGATGATCAAATCTGCGCCGCCGCTGCCCACGAGACCTAAGTCTGGCGACCCACGGAGCCCCACCAGACCTCCGCTGGAGAAATACAGGTAACATATCGTGCGGGGGATAGAAGCCACGTGACTCGCACCGAACTTTAAAACAATCGATTTTATTATAATTATGGCTTATTAATTACTTTCATTAAAGATTTCTGAGCTATTTTTACAAAAAAATTTATGTGCAATAGGCAAGCATTTGACCACTAAATCACCTGATGGAAAGTGATGATGCAACCGAAGATGTGACATGCTTGCCTAGAAGATACCTATTCACTCGAGACTTGAAAACTCCCAGATTATACCGTTCGAGGAACAAAGACGCCTGCGCTGTAAGGACGATGAACGTAGAAGCAAAACGCTTTGAGCGAATTGGAGGTATGTCGATCATAAATATAAGCTTACATTACGTCGGTGACCGAGACTTTGCAACCTGGACTCGATTAGCTTACTGTCGCCAATGAGTATTTTGGCTCGCCGGTCAATAGATTCAAGTTATTTTGTATTAGTAGCTGTATCAATCCAATAAAATAAAGTTAGATATTGATAAGTGCTCAAGCCATGGGATGTTTTCAGGGACTCCATCGACGGAGAGATAATAGAAACTCGCCGGCACAGCCGCGCCTCATGGAGTGAACCAGGCGACGCGCCGCCATTGCCGCCTAGAGTTTCAGGTAAATATATTGAAGTTTTTTTTATACTCGATACATCTACTCTACGGGCCAATTGCCTATATTTCCTAAAACTATATACAGCAATGAACTAAGTTACCTACAAGACATCGAGCTTATAGGTAACTCAAGTGCTCAAGCCCACTATGTTCACCCCGTTCCCATCATGCTAGCGGCATTGCCTCTCTAAATTGCAATGCTAATACGTTGAGCCGAATAAGTGCCAGCATTTTGATCACGCGTTGATACTGCGTTTGTACATCATGAATTTACTGACCATCTTGTTAACTGGCTTGCGTTTTGTATTTTGAAGTTCAAATGTATTTTTATTAGTTGTTATTAAATGATATGATTATATTTGAACTGCCCACTGGCTTAGCTGGTTGAGCGTTCGCTTTTTAAGCAGGGGTATCGGGTTCGATTCCAGGCGGGAACACAAGTTTTGTCCCCAAGAAAAAAATTGTTGTTCTGGTTGTGATTGTTTGTGTGTGATGTGAATGTTTACGGCACCCACGACACAAGTCATAGAACTTAGTGTAGGGCTGTGAGTGTAAAAAGGTTTATGTTTATGCTTATGTTTATATATATGAAGATGAGTTATTGATTCTATTGCCAGATTCGCAAAATTTCAGCCATCTCGAGAAGAACCTATCAAGAAACTCGGCGGCGCATTTTTTCATTCATTTTTTTTTTAAACATCCTTTATCTGTTTATTACACATTGGCCTCGATTCTGATGTACACTCACTAAATTAAATTTAAACTATCCCTGTCTCTTACAAACTAGAAACAGAAGACAGAGATAGCATACATTTTAGTGCTGTCACGCTAATCAATTAAAATATGAACAGCAGAAGCAGAAAGGCGCGTGTTTTTAGTCAACACCAATAACATACTCGACTAAGCTTGTATAGACATCTAAGTTCTGACTAACTTGACAGCACAACAGTATGCTATCTCTGTCTTGTGTTCCTATTTTGTAAAAGACAGGAATAGTTTAAACTTAATTTAGTGTGTGACATCAGCATCGAGGCCATTAACACTCGAAGAATCACAGGTTTTGGTTAATGATACAAAATCAACAACGCCATTTTTTCACTTTCGCGGCCAAACTCCTGATGAACTTTACTGTTGTGTAGGAGACAAGCGGTCGTGGGGCTCGGCGGGCCCGGCGGTCCCGCGGCGAGCGCGCGTGCCCGACGCCGCCGACGACGCGCGCGACTCCGGCGTCAGCGTCACGCACGACTACACCAACGCCGACGAACACACACACCACAAGGGTGAGCAACCACGACCACTTACTGCCTCCAGCTTCAAGTTTCTTCATCATCTTCTACCATCAAGTTGAAAGTCTGCCGCCAAGCCAAATACGGTGTTCCGGCAGTTATCCTTGAGAGCCTGCGTATTCCAGGTCTAGTGTGTTTACCAGCTTCGATCACATCGTCACTTACCATCAGGTGAGATAGTGGTCGAACACTAGCCTGTCACAAATAAAAAAAAAAAAAAAGATTGTTACAAAAAAAACAATCGACTGATCCGAAAATTGTGCTATTGCGCATTCGATTTTCGTTTCAGTAGTTCCTCACCATGATTATTCGAATAACAATCGACAAAATACTAACTGTACGCACACTGCTAGTCGATTTAATAACTGCAGTCGTCGTAAGTGGTGGCGCATAGCGCACGCCCGTCGCACCATCTTTTGTAATTATGTGTGATAGAAACTTTACTTGAACTTCTATTCGAGTTTTGGAGCGAAGGCAAAAATCACGTTTTTCAAATTTGTATGACTTGCCTACATTTATGCACGTTTACTGAGTATTAACGGTTAATAATCCACCATTATTACACATTAACACTCGAAGAGTCACAGTTTTTAGAAGATTATACAAAATCATAGTTATAATTTGTCAGTTCACAATAAATTATTCATGACTGTTCACTCAGTTGAGCCCCGCGGCTGCGCCCGCTGATGATGATAGTGAATAAAGTAGCCCATGTCCTAATCCATGAGTATAAGCTATCTCCAAATTTCATTAAAATCGGTTAAGTAGTTACGGAGATACGTGGTATCAAACATTCTCACACACACACAAACTTTCGCATTTACAATATTCTTGATCAGAAGGATTCTTGATCAGCTACTTTATTTGTATTATTTTTTTATAGATCTCGACTTAGCCATAGAGTCGCTACGCTATGAGGAAATAATCTCGATGATGTCAGAGCCACTCCGCGTGGACGAGGGTGAGACTCCTCCCCCCATCCCTCCCAAAGGCCTCGGACATCTGAGCAGCTTCGATTCTGGCCATCACGAAAACAGCGAGTCACATTGCTGATCATTTGCAACCAGGTATAATAAGGATCTATTTCTCAAAGGACAAATGTCTACAACAATAAATAGGATGGCTTCAGGTCACTTGTTCAGCTTCGTGATATGTGGTGGAGATAGTCTAATGAGAAAACGCGCGCTGCTCCAAAAAATAATTTATATTATTATATTAGATTAGACACATAGTTGTCTGACTATATCGAATGAACATTATTTGCGTCTAAGCAAGAAAATATCTAGTGAAATTATGCTATCACAGCAAAAATATTTTTAAGCTTGACAATTTTGAATATCAATTTTTAGTGACAACAATAAGGTTTAATGTTTTTACATTTCTTGAGTAAGATGTAACTATTTTTGCTATAACTGATAGTCTGGCCACACGCAAATCCGGTCAGGTGAGATCTAGTATGATTGGCCTCTCGTATAGCATTCGGACTGTACGTACGTCAGGTTGTTCGACTAATCGAACATATCCACGTTGTAAGAATCGCGGCGTGGTTCAAACAAATGTTCCATATAAATAGAACAATAATACATGTTTAAATAGGAATGTTTTTTTTTTAATGCCTGATAGGCAAGCATTTGACCACAATCTCACCTGATGGAAAGTGATGATGCGGCCGAAGATGTAACATGCTTGCCTAGAAGGTTCTTGGCGAGCATGTTACATCTTCGGCCGCATTATCACTTAACTCAAACGGTATAATCTGGGAGTTTTCGAGTCAAGATTGAACAGGTACCTACCTGGTCACTCTTGACTTGAAGACTCCCAGATTATACCGTTCGGGGAACAAATACTAATGATATAGTTGTTTGTGAATTGTTTTATTAAAGATATTTATCATTATTTATTTCCTTAATCATTCTACTGAAAAGCTTATATAACAAAATATATATCTCAAATCACTACCATCTAATCTATACAACACAAAGCTTAGCTAAAATGTTAATTAACACTAAATACACTAGTCAATTGCCCGTTTAACCATCTAACAACAAGACAAACTGTCAAACGTCATTCATATATGATTGTCATACAACTGGTGTTGCTCGAAGCGTTTCGCTTGTACGTTTATCATCCGTACTGCGAAGGAGCGGAACTCATTCTCCTCGTCTTAGTTCCCCGAACTGTATAATCTAGGAGTCTTCAATTTAAGATTGTATAGGTATCTTCTATATAGGCGAGCAAGCTAAATCTTCGGCCAAATCATCCTAATCACCAGGTGAGATAGTGATCAAATGTTTGCCTACCGAGTTTTAAAAACGCACTTGATGTGGGAATTCTGATATTTAATTCAGATAGATTAAAGAATTTTCTTTATATGTAACATTTGCTTTTGACACGATCGGACCGAACGTATGAGGCCTGCCTTACTTGAATATTCTGTACAAGTATTCATATATTCAATAATTAACAATAGTTAAACCAATTTTATAACAACTAACATTGAACAATTGAAGATGTCAATATTTGAAAAGGTTTTAGTAGTGAATTCTTCCTTATTTTTTCATTCTTGTTATCACTTCAAAATAATTAAATTATAATGTATAGCAAATTTTTACACTTGCAAATTTTGCCTAACTGTTAGCATGTTACTTCAGCTAACGGAGGCTTCAATGTTTTTATTTGAATACGTATAAACCTAGCGTGGATAAGCTATTATTATATATATTAATTTTCAATTCCGATGGGAAGATTATCTTCTATTTCTTTGTATAAGAATTTCTATGTTACATCTTTCATGTGAAAAACTGTCGCGAAACACCAAACGGTGTACCGGCAGCTATCTTAAAACGCTAGCAGTTCCCATGCTATGTCTAGCGTGCTTATCGTTCTTGACCACGTTATCACTTCACAGTGGTTAAACGTTTATCTGTTAACAATGTAAAATAGAAATGTATATTTGTACAACGCAAAAGATAATCAAGAAGGCAAATCGTTAAAAAAAAAATAAGACACAATGTGTGCTCTATTTTAAGTTACACAAGCATTGTATTGCATTTACATCTGGATTAGTGAAAAGGTGGTATAAGGAAGAAGAATAAATACCTACAGTTGTATTTAAGCTACAAAACCTTACTATAGTAGAAATGTCGAGTAAAATTCAATCAAATGGTAGAAACGTCCACCTTCTTATTTTGTTAACATAATATGTAACTATACAGGGATATTTATAGAATACCAGATAGTTATCCGATGCTAGAGCTCTCCCTGTTTATCGTTCTAAAAGCTTAATTTCCCGTAATAATTATAATGATATTTTATTCTATACAATTTATGATTTATATTTGCTTAAACTACATTGTCCCGCAAGGAACGCTGCGCTTCTTAATATGCTCGTTAACAGTTGACTGAGAAGATAAATACGATATCTTAAAATTTAAAAGATGTTGGTCTCAATGGTTTGATTGATATCCCAAGAGGTGTCTGGTATTTTACAAATTACCCTCAATATAATTTGATAAAAACTCACGTTTCAATTTTAATTTAATACCCTCAATATATCCACTTAGTAAGTAACAAGAATAACTAGTGTTAGTAACCTATAATTCTCAATGCATTTTAAAATGCAAATATTTTTGTATATGTAACGTTTAAGGGCAAAATAACGCCTCTAAAACAATTGTAGCAACACAGTTACATTACTTGCTATTGTGTGCTTTTAGTAACATTCAGGCGTTTACTCGATACAGCTGTTATTATCGTCATATCTTATTCATAATACGTTGGATCAATTATAATTAAAGTATGTAAAATGTTATGAACTGCCCGTTGGTTTAGTTGTGTGATCGTTCGCCTTCTAAGCAGGGGTATCGGGTTCGATTCCCGGCGGGAACACTAGTTTTCTCCCCAAAGAACAATGGCGAAATTTTAGTTGGCCTATGTTTGATCGTATTTAAATGTGAAATTAACGAAATTCACTCAAATAAATTACAAATTTTTACTAAAACAACAGAAAAGGCAGACGAAGCCAGGTAAAAAAATACACATTAAAAGAATTACTTTCAACCATTTTTGATTTTTCTGTTTTTGTCTAATGCTGTGGTTACATAATAAGATGTTACCATGTCCATTGCCTTACCCTAGTGCATCTCTATATTCCTAAGCCGTTATGCTAATGCTTATGATGTATCCATAAAACAAAAAATACTATGGTAACTTATGTATGAACCATTAGCTGTCTAGAATCCGTCTTTCATTCACAGGTTTTCTGAAAATAGCTGCGGTTGCTATTGCAGTCATCGACATTTAAGGGGAAAAAGCAAATGTCATGGCAATACCAAACTGACGTATGAATGACGTTTTCACTTTTGACGTTTGTTTTTTTTTTCTTTTTTCTTTTAATATTAGCTTCGCAATCTTGTGCATTTAGCCAGTGTCAAGTAATAATATATTTCAAGTTTAAACGTAGTGGTGGCTCTTTGGAATGGTCTTTTATCACGAATTCACGACTGTCAGAACTGTTGGCGTATTCAAAAAGAGATCGGCAAAGTGTGCCGAGCCATAACCTACAAATATGTTTTGTTTAATATCTCTATAACAAGGCCTTCTAAAACGACAATTCTTTTAAAATTAAGCTCAGAAGGCAACCGGCCTTACGTAAGATATTTTTTTATCTATATACGATGCTATTTTACTTCAACTAAAATGATGTATGGGAGTTCGCCATTGTTCTTTGTGTTTCTGGTTCTGGTTGTGATTTTTTTTGTGATGAGAATGTTTCCGGCACCCACGACACAAGTCATAGAACTTAGTGTGGGGCTGTGAGTGTGAAAGCGTTTATGTTAAACAGATATTTAGTTAACAATATCAGTGTTCGAACGAATTTTTAAACGACTTTGCAATACGTAACAGTTATTTTGTAATTATTATTGCTGAATATATTTCAAGGCATTATTATCCTTAGTTAAGTAATAATTAGGACGATGCCTAGGTAAAAAAATCTAATTAGTCCGTCAGTTACATTATTAAAAATATATGACATGTTTTTATTTAACAAATAAATAGAAATTGATAAAGATAAAGAGAGCGTCTAAGTTCGGGAGTGTACTAAGGCGTGACGTCATGGGGAATTTCAACGCATCTATTTCTTGGTAATTTTTTGTTTGTTTGACAAAAGAAAGAATACGTATCCAATATTTTTTAGTAGATGATGGACTATATAGAATTTTTCAGGCATCTATCCTATTATGCGATGTATCGCGTTATATTGCATGTTATAATTTTATTATTATTATTATTATTGTATTATATTCGGGGCCATACAGCTGGTGATACGTAACCAATAATCATTAACAAGTATTTTAATAATTTTACATCATAAAGAACATAATATACTTAGAGTACGCATTTTTTTAAATCTTGATGTCCAGAATTCTGCAATAGAATAATGTAAAAATGGCCATAATGTTTACCTCTAACATTATTATGTAGATTTTCGTGTAATGTTTTATAGTGATAAAAATAAAAAATATGATTCCAAAAAGTATTATTTGACATGTTCTAATTATCAAAGCTAGTTTGCAAATTTTTGATTATAAATAATGAATTTAGAATTATGATTTATTGTATGCTAATGTAATCTTATAGTTGTATTTTAATAATTATTTTTATTTACACTTTTATAAATTACTTCAATGTAGAACATCAATTTATTTTGCTCAATGCAATCGAAGGCAATATGAAACGTTTCACATATTTTAAAATGAAGTCTGAATATTTTATTGTGATTTGTCTTTTAATGTAAATACAATACGTTTTGAAATTCCATTTAAAGTGGTTTACAGACTCTACAGGTAGAATCTATCCATGTAAGTATTCTAAAAACAAGATCCACTTAGTTTTATTTTTAGTGTTGATATGTTGAGTTTATGTATAAAATATCGTCGATATAATATCGATTTTGATAGGCGTTATCTGCCAAATAGTTGAAAAATATAACAAAAATGTTTTTCTACCAAATAAGTTAAAAGGAATTTATTGGATTTAGTGAAACAGGCTGTAAGACTAGTGTTTACTGTCTTCTAGTCTATTCTTTATTAGATTTATTATTTTATTGATATTTTAACATATCTATAACTTTTGAAAACTATCGCGATTGTTATACATTGTGGTACTAAACGGCTATTGATCGCGTGACTTTTGTATCAAAAAATACTTTGACCAATTTACCCGGATCACCCGGCCTAGTGACGTCCTATTCCCAGATGAAGAGCGTCGTATACGCTCGAAACTGATCGAAGTATTATTCGACACAAAAATGACGCGATTAACAGCTGTTTAGTACCACACATCCTTAACTTTATTACAATTTTTTCTGACAATTAAAATTTATTATTTATTTTTTATTTTAAAATTGTCTGTAAACCATTTTATTCTATTTGAACAATTTTATACCGTTCGTTTTTGCTATCTCTTTCTTGCTGACTCTTTCGAGCGACGCAAACCTCTTCAATGGTGCAATCTTTATATGCAGTTTCGAAATACTATACATTTTTCGAAACTACGTTATTTTATTTTATTTAGAGGTTATTTACTCAGAAATTATTACTTTACAATTTATGAACTTTCTTACTATTGTACTAGTTAATAATATTAGTTTATAAATGATGTTAACTATGAATTTTTAAACTACTGCTTTACATTTTAGATCTCTTTATGACATTGGAAACGGCACAACGGTTTTGAAAATTTCTACAAAATAATGTACTCCCGATTTTGGTCGTATAATAGAATGTGTGTATTTATAACATATTTATTCCGCTTTTTTAATGTTAACTTCCATATAACTGTGCCATTCGATGTTCGGCTCTGTGTTCTACGGACGAGGTCCGTAGGTTTGGATTCAGTCATACTCGAAATGCTAAATAGTTTAAGTATTCCGCAAACCGATAAAAATACTTTATGAAAGGTTGGCCTAATAATGTGTTAGGCAAGTTCAAAGTTATAACTTATCCGTAAAAACATTAAAAGTCGGAGGGCACGGTAGTTGGCCTTGATTATTCGAGCGTACAGCATTACTGCGATAGTCAGTAATAATCAATGACAGTCTGCTAATAAGTTTTCTTAAGCCGCCAGCACAAATCTAATACAAGCTGTTTTGATAAGATATATGTATAAGTATAGAATGATGTGCTTAGATTTTAGCGCGTAAATTCAGCACTTTCGACATTAATAACATGTGCCCATAGAGAATGTTCCGAATAACGAAATGATTTCTTCCAATATGGTCTCTCAAAGTCGCCGTTAACAAAGTGATATTTTTTCATACTTTACATACAGTAGCTTTTCTAATTCATAGCAGTTAAATGTTAATAGTTAAGGTTACAATTTCCAACGAACAATTATGATTATATTTTAATGTAGTTGTTTTTTTTATTACATTTCTATCGCTAGAAAAGAATGTCAGTGCTAGAAACTATTTTATGATAGGCAAGCATTGCCGATTTCTTGTTGTACTGTAAAACGGGGTTAAGATATCTCCAGATGAAGAAATAATGTACTGTTTGCAATTTTTCTGATTCATTGAATCATACTTACGATTATTAGCATATCTAATTTTCCTATACACAATTAACAAGACACTCAGCACGCAATTAACATACAATTTTCGTTATAGTCCACATCTAAAACAAGTTTTTTTTTTATATATCATTAACCATGCTAGGCAGAACTATAGTGGTAGATGGCGTAACACGTCTCCGTAAGACGTTAATAATAAGGAAAGGTTAATTTCATCGCTTCAGGCTGGGCTTGAGTAGCTCAGCGGTTAGAGCAATAGGGCATGACACCCTATGGCCTACGCCTCAAGCGATAATCTTTACTTTCTAAACTTATCACTAAAGTGTTTTTATGTTATTATAAATCTTGTATGCTTAAAAATTTTTAAAAATTTCTCACCCCGTTTTATGGTACAGTTCTTCAAATTGTGTCCAGTAGATTAAAAAAACATTTAGATAATATAATCTTAAAATTGGCTCTTAAACATTTTATCAATAGCTTAGTAATTTATTAAAATAATGGTCAATTTTAAAATTTAATGGGCTTTAGGTACAGTGAATAATTCGAATTCCTATGCGCTCATTGATCGTCCTATTTCTTACAATAAACATTGTCATTAGTTATATATTTTTATATAATGCTGTATACATTATGATACAAGAAGTATTGATTTATCTAAGCTTGAATGAATTTATGACTGATATTATTGGATTAGTTGGTTTATAACAATAGTGCCACACTGAGCGTATTACAGTATCAAACATGTTTGCTATAAGACTAGAAAGAAGTCTTCAATTTATAAGATATTCTGAAAAGCCTCCGCGAATGTTGCTTGAGTGTAAGAACAGTCTGTTATCTAGCATGTAGAACAAACGAGAGATGATTACTCTGAAGTTAAGTCCTTGTATTGTCCAAAAATCTCCAACATCAAACTTCCTCTTTTGGGAATTATTTTGTTTTCATTTTGTAAAAAAAAAAAAATCTTACATGTGCCGTGTCACTTCATAGCACTTAGAAAAAATCCAGATCCCCACTCATAACACTTGAAAGTTTCGTAGCATAGGGGATTGCTGGAAAATATTAAGGATCTTCCCCAACAAGCGAATTACTCAACTGAAATTTTTGGAATAGACCCAATAGGGCTATGCGATGTTTAGTGAGATCTACACCCCGCAAGATTTGTTGAACCTGCACATATGCACTATTACTTAGTGACAGCGTATAATCGAAATTAAAGAGCATGAAATACTCGTATAATCGACAGCGTATAATCGATAAAACTCTGAATAATATTACAAAATGCGTACAAACCAATATAATACAGACTGGTAAGAGAAACGCGATTTTTCGAGTAAGCATTTGCATTTGGAGATGCTATTTTTATTAAATTGTGTATGATTTATATTGGAAATACAACAAGAGCTCTATAGTTTATGTCACGCTAGTCGAAAAATTGTATTGATTGTTAATTGCAGCAAGTAAAAACAGCGAGTGGAATCAAAAATCTTTGTCGAATGATAGAGTAATACGCTCAGGTGGACACTACCTTTATGTTGTATTACATGTGCTCATTATAATCGATGTTGATGTTACATATTTGTCAGTAGATATCATATTTAGTCATAGGACCTAGCGTAATTTTTATCGTACCAAAAATTTCGTCGGCTATTTTTATATAATTAAAGTAAAATTATCTCAAATGCATTGGTATTTATTGTAAAAGTTTTATTTTTAAATGTAATTTGTACTGTCTAAATATTTGATCGGAGTTGGGATTTTGGATCCGTAGGGGTTTAGATGGTGGCCAAATGAAATTATCCAGTACAAAATGTAGTGTGTTAAATGTAAGAGATTGACGCTATCTAGTGATGTAGCCAGCTCCAATCCGATCGTGTATGCGTAAATGGGCGAAATACAATTTAGTTGGAAGCATGAATTTGTGTTTTATTTTATTATAGATATACCTTTATTGTTTACAGCGTACATTAGATGATATGGCTGTAAATAAGACCAACGATGAGTTGTTTTCAATAACTGGTGGTGTTAAACAAGGTCGTGTGCTTGCGCCAACTCTTTTTGCTTGAAAATATCTCAGTGGTCATTCGAGAGACACACAAACGCCCCACAGTTATTTATTGTTCTAATATTACATTTGGTTCGAACAGATGGCGTGCGAGGACGAACTTATTTCTGTATTTCTGATATGTTTTTTTATTCATAATAGCTAAAACGTTTGACCATTATCTCACCTGAGGGTAAGCGATGATGTGGTCCTCGATGGATTATGTTCTTGCAGGTCCCACGGCAGAGGGCAGACAACTGCCCACTGCGCTATATAACAGGGCTGTCAATGATGGAACATAACCTATATAGCTATGACAGTACTCTTTGAACCTTAGTTAAAGCTAGAAAAAGACCATACAAACTACTATTCTCTTCTGTAACGAAAATGAAAGTTTTATTATTAAAGCGTCTAACAATGTGTTGCCATGCTAATCTATTACCGTATTTACCGATACAATTTCTAAATAATAAGCGATCTTAGCCTTAATTATAGGTAATCACCTGAGACATACTGGCACGCCTTCATACTTACTGGCACGCCTTTATACCGTGTCCACTAATAAAAATTAGTGGACACGGTATAGGAGACATTGTAGTCTACAATATTATATCAACAGAGCTGATAAGTTCAGAAATATAAGGTATAATAAATGTTTATTTTTACTTCACTTAGGTATATGAGAAACACTAAAACTTAACATTAAATATTAGCTGGCCATAGCGTACATTATTCGTAGGTAGTTCGTAACATATTTTAAATATATAAAAAGTAGAAATGTAAAATGAAAGAGTTTTGTGTGTGGTGTGAATGGTTCCAGAACCCAAGACAAGTCATCTCCAACTTAGTGTGTGAGTATGAAAGCGTGTTATAGTCAGCATCAAATTTTTGTAGTGTACCGTCACCAATATAAAGTTAGGGCGTGTAATGTTATATATGATAGCGTAGGTTTAAAAATATAGGAAGCTATTTTAGTTCAAGTAGGGTGATGGCACCAAAAGATGAACACATCCCGGTAGATGAAGAAAATGCACATATTATTTAATTTTTAAAATTGAGTTTGTACCCACATATTAGTTAATCTTTTTTTTTCTGCAATATTGTACCCTCCATTTAAAACCAAGAAAGTGTTATTTAACAATCAGTTGCGTTCCAGAAAAAAGATTTAAAACTCGCGTGCTTGTGATTTTGGATTTTGTATGGCGGAGGAGCAAAGGTGAGTGAACCAATTTCTTAAGCTTTCCTAAGTGTTAATTATTGATATTGAAGTTTATGTTTATCTACAAACTAGACTATTATCAAAGAAAATAAGTAACTTTCTGTATGGTTTTTGAGTGTTCAATTACTGGTCTAAAAAAGAGGTTTAAATCTAATGTGTGAACTACTGTTCAGGATTAGCACTGCCCTGTCAAATTTGTAAATTGTATCAAGGATGTTGTAGGTATTCATTTTGCAAACCTAATTCTATAGATCAATAAAGGAGGTTTATTACACAAAAATCGTTGTTTTGCAATGTATTTATTGGAGCTGTTCATTATTATTTCTAACGGTATACCTATATGTGAACTAAGAATTTTACTGGTACATAATTAGAGCTAACGAACCTTATTATTCAATGTTTAAATTTTTTTGATATTTATTTAGGGTTTTTCGTGAAGTTAACCTATTATGTTGACGTATCAATTATATCGACAAGCTGTTGTTTTAACATAAATATATATGTAATTAAAATAGATTCCAACTTAGCTTTTATAATAGCTAGCAGAGCTGTATAGCTTTAATAAATGATTTAGAAGTAAAATAATAACCTTAAATTCTAACTTGAATATTACAATACAATACAAAACACTTTATTGTATACCAAAAAAAATATAAACAATGACAAATAAAATATTACAATCATCGTGGTAGTACAATGGGCGGTCTTATCGCTTAAAGCGATCTCTTCCAGACAACCTTTGGATGGACAGTAACAGAAGAATGAATAGACGGTGGTGTACAATAAAAAAAATATATAAATAAAATAGAACATCATTATTCACACCTACTCTAGATACTAATACATAAATAAAACAATAAAATACACGAATATATATTATACTAATATATACATAAATAAATATTGAATGCAAATAATTATAGAAAATAATAACTTATAATAAAATATATACACTGTAATATGTAGCGTTTTAAAAAAATATTGTTCTTATATATATAAATTTAATTAATAGTGTTAATTTGATAAATAGTGTTCTTTTACTAAATTTTTAAAAATTGGCAGAGATTTGGCACGTTTGATTTCTGATGGCAAATCGTGCCACAAACGGACAGCTTGTACTGTGAAGGATTTGTCATAGTACATGGAAGTGTGGGGAGGGATACTTAGTTGGAGAGTGTAAGAGGATCGCAGGGGAAGAGAGTGAGTAAAATGAATAAAACGCTCTTTAAGGTAAATAGAAGTGTAGGGAATAAATAGAATATTGTACAGGAGAATTAGGATATGTGCATTCCGGCGCAGACGAATAGGTAACCATTTCAGCCTTTTTCGAAATTCGGAAATGTAGTCGTATTTGCGCAGGCCAAATATGAATCTAATGCAAAAGTTTTGTAAGCGTTCAAGCTTATTAAGCTGTTCTTCGGTTATAATTAGATAAGAGGCATCAGCATAATCCAGTATAGGAAGTAAAAGTGACTGAGAAATCATAGTAGTAGTTGGCAATATTATAAACTAGCTTCAATAATGAGTAATTTTAAGATTGTATTTTGCCTTTAATTTCCTTCGTTCAGAATAAGCTCTAAAGGCACATTTTCGATATTTTCGAAATTATAGCATACTTAGAATTAATTTTGAGAAAAAACAATTCATCAAGTTGGTGCGTCACATATATATCTAATGATACTACCAAAAATATCGCGAATTCATTGCATAGGAGCTTTGCAAAAAAATAAAACATGTTGATTTCCGCTTAAATGTTCATCTAATGGTTCCGTCACCCTATTAGGGTTTTAGTTTTAAAGTTTACGTCTTGTTTTAGCATGCTCCATTATAAGTAGGTTTAAGAACCTAAGTGCTCTCAATGCAATATCTTGTCAATAACACAGCCCGCTGCCCATAACGGGGCCAGTGAATATGTTGGACAAAATTTGACACTTTAATGAAAGAGAATCGACTGTGAGGAGCTGGCAGACTTCTTGGAATTAATAATGCATGTAATTACCAGTTCCTTATTAATAAGGCTCAGTTTTCAGAACAGATTTCTTGTAATTTTGCGGGATCTGGAGGAAGTTCTTGTAAACAACGACAATCAGCAGAAAATTGCACCCGTATTCACCTAATTACTAAGTAGGTATGTTAAATTAGTACGACTGCTCAGTGTACTGTACATCACCCATTTTATACTATATATAGATATAGGTATTATATCTAATATATATGAGTAAAATGTTTGTTGTATCACAGCGGTTTCAACGAAGTAGTTGTTATTGGTATAACATATGGCATATAGATCCGGGGAATGCGGCAATATGGAGCTTGCTGCTTCAATAAAAGTACTTACTAGTGTGTTAGGGAAAAATACCACGCATTTAAAAAAATATATATGCCTTGGTCAGCGCGGATGAGAACTTAACACGCACAGGTTTGAAGCAACGTATACGTACGGCCACTATTCTTCTGTAACGTTGATTTAATAGATTTTTTTGTGACCAGGGCCGCACATAACATACTTATATAGTACCTAACCCTTTCGAAAAAATATACGCGACCTAATAACGAAAGAGTCGAATTAATTATTGTAGCAACTTTTATCTAAATGTCTTTAAAAATAGGGTACAAAGTGCTTATCTTCTTGGCAATCATGATTAATCCTCGATTGTATATTCATCATTTTCCATCAATAAGGTGAGCTGACCTCATTCAGTCTGAAAAGGCAGATATTCTGCCGCATAATATAAACATATTAATAGCTAATTATACTTTGCGCTTCGTCCTCAAGATGAGAAAACGATTGTAATTTCGCGTAACTACTCGCAAATATACTATACTTATTTTTTTTTTTAAAGTAATTAGAAATAATATTAAGCAATTCTGCATTTTTATACTGGTATCACTAAGACTCCCCGTCAAATGTCACTTTGTGGTCGAACCTCATTCGTGTTTTAGTGCTAAGTACGCTAGTCTACACATAATTTTTATTCCGTTCCAACTGCCCTAATTTTTCAAAGAATATGCCAAGAGAAAATGTGCTGAGGATAGAAATAAAAATTTTAGAACATCCCTAATGTTATTTGGTTGTTGGTACCAATGATGCCAGCGGGCAAGATACTTGATAGGTATTTCGTAAAGAAGCGTGCTTCGATAAACAGCTGTACCGATTTTCACCAAACATAGATAAAAACATTCAAACAAACCATGTTCAATTAAAAATAAATCAAAAACGGTCCAACCGTTTTTAACTGCGATGCTACAGACACACACACACACACACACACACACACACACACACACACACACACACACACACACGTTAAACTTATGACGTCCCTCTTTTTGCGCCAGGACTTAACAATCAAGGTAAATACACAATTTCACTTTTGAACAATATTTTGAATTTATAATTTTAGTTGCCTTAGGTATCTGCTGATAAACAAAAATAAACAGATTCTGTAATGCGTTAAATTTCCTCAATAATGACGGTAGTTGGCAACTAAGGTAATCGTGGTGCTTGGATGTGTTGGTTCCCTGAACGAATGCTGCTTGGAATATTTTTATCATAATTACTTCAAACAGTATTTGTATTTATAAAAAGATTTTCAAGAATTGAAGGTGTATTGTATGACACAACGGTATAATATAAATACTACACGTTACTTTAAAAAAAATATCTGAGATGACCTAAGAAAATTAATAAAAACGTATTGGCACTCACAGTCCCACACTTAGTTTAAATACTTATATCGTGGGTGCCTGAAACATTTACATCACAGTTCAGGTTATTGGCTTGACCGATTTCGATAAAAATTTATATGGGACTACCTCTTATATACAAACCAAATAAAAAAAAACGATTCATAATTGGCGGAGACATCGCGTAACATGAATACAAAAAAAAAATAACATACAGTCAGTGTAAATAGTCAAATAGTCAGTGAAAATATGAACAAATAGGTAGCCGGGCGTTCAGATTTAGTTGGAAGATCTCTACTTAAAATTGACGCAGACGTGGCGACGACGGGGCACAGCTAGTATAATAAAGGTAGGTAAATTAAGTCACACATGGAATTATTAAAAAAGTTGTTGTTTTGTAAAGTATCATGGCTTTAATGAAATAATCGCGTAGCAATGACGTGAGGAACTGAGCGGCGGCGTCACGCGATCCTTCAATATGGCACTACGAAAAATGGACTTCATTAATTTCGTTCATTAGCGAATACGCAGCCGCTGCACGGACTCGATTAAAGCGCTTAATTCATAATTAATCTCTTCGTCTTTAACAAATCGCCAGTCTGCGTATGAAACGGAGCACGTCTCAATTAAGATATCTGTGCACACTCACAACACGGCTCCCGCATTCCTCCTTAAAATTCTCTATCTTCGGAAACTAATTAAAAATTCGCCTCGCCTCCATCGGCCGGTGTTCAATCGAGACGATATAACTTCATTTAAAAACGAGCAATCTTGTAGAAGATAAGGGCTGGCGAGAAAACAACGAAGCGCTCGCCACACGCGGCCGGACAAAAAGACAAACGAAAGAGAGAACTCTAAACTTTTAAATGGAACGCGAGAGAATTCACCGCGTTAACTATGTCGATACTGGGAAGGACGCGACATCGGTAAGTCACGTCACCAAATAAATGACGCAGACTGAAATAAATATATAAATATTGTGTAAATAAAGAAAATGCTCCGAGACCCGAAATGCTTTAAATATTCAAATGAAGCGAGCCGAGGAGAAATACGGAGGTGCGCTCGCTCGAGTTGAGGCCAATTAAATCGGTGCCACTGAGGTAGAAATTAAAAAACAAAAGGAGGATGACGGGGGTCCGGTGCATTTTTCTCATGAGTATTATTAGCGCGATGTCAACCTACAAAAAATCGAGTTAGAGGGTTGTCGTGTCCGCGATCATTATCAATAACATCCCGCGTTTTGTATTGTTTTGATAAGTGTGATGATTCGGAGTTAGGACGTTTTGTTGACATTTTATATTGACCATACAAGGGTGATTGATATAGGCGCTTTGGCTAAAAACGCAATCCTTTCTGACATTCTTTGAGCGTCTCCCAATCTTTTCTTTACATGTCAGTTCATCTCCAAATCAATGTTGAGATGGGTTACCCCTTTTGAAGTAATTATTTATTATATACACAACAGCAATAAAGACGTAAATATTTATTTAATCTTTATGTCTCTGTATAGTTACTGCGTATGAAGATACATTTATATGGCACTATATCGATTCTTTTTATGACGATTTTTTTGTGTCTACTATCTACGGGCCAATTGCCTATATTTCCTAAAACTAAACTAAAACTATATACAGCAAAGACCTAAGTACCTACAAGATATCGAGCTTATGGGTAACTCAAGTGCTCAAGCCCACTAGCAGTAGCTAGCGTTCCCATCATGCTGGCGGCATTAATTGATTAATTGATTTGTCGTTATCCTGAGTAACTGAGTATTTTTTTATATTGCGGAAAATGTTAATATATAAGTAAATAATGGTATGTTCTTACTACTTAGTTTCTTAGGAACTGGTCCTAACATAACCACTCAAGCGTCCGTGGTGAAACAATGTTAATTACCTAATGCTAAAATGTACATATTATTATGTTAGTCTTTGCATATTGTTCGGCCGGTTAAGAGTGTGTGATTGTGACGACCCTCGACTTAAGTATTCGAACTTGGTGTGGGGCTGTAAGTGGGAATTCGCGTCTACGTTTATCATAACGAACTGGAACTTGCCTGCGTCTTTGTTTTCCAAACGGGATGATCTGGGTGTCTTCAAGTCTAGAGTAAGTATCTTCTAGGCATGCACGGTACATTTTCGGCTGCATCTTCACTTTCTATCAGGTGAGATAGTGGTCAAATGCTTACCTATCTTACATAAAAAAGAATAAGTTTAAATGTTTGATAGTTTTTTCTCATAACTTTTTATGAGAAAATCTATCAAACATTTAAACTTATTGTCTTCAGAAGCGTTTTCATAGCTTTCCTGATTATAGGAACTCTTTAATTTAAAACAAAAGAAACACTTATTTATAAAATTAATTCAAAAACTGCGACACAAAAACAGGTAACACAAGAAAAGCCCAGATATGATACAAATATAGAACATAAACGCTTTCACACTCCACACCAATGATATACATAGAGTTCTTCACATATGAATCTACCTCATTGAAATTTTTCAGAGAGTCTTACCACAAACCAACCCAGCCTTCTTCAAATTTAGTAACACAATGTTACAACAATGGGCAACAAAGCAAAGTAACAAGCAGCATTTAACCCAGCATTGTGCACCGTCTCATGACACTGTAAGTAATAGCCTCACGCAGCAGGGCGTCGGCAGCCACCGACGCTCATCACCATTCAATAAGCTCCATTTATTGAAATTACATAATTTGTGTGTGAATAATGACGAATGTGATGAATCTTCGTGGGCGATGCGAGCGACTTAAACGCGATTAACTTTTGACCGCGATGCCTTATTAATAAGCTGTCTGTACAGCGTCTGAGCTCGATTTCACACATTTGAACCTTATCGCTTGATGATAGAGTGAGGGTTCTACTGTTGGGTGCACGCACTTGCATGGGCTCCGATTCTGAAAGCAATCATCTCAAAATTGATACGGGTCGGCTAAGTATAAACGTTTGTTTTACTTATTCGTATTCTCTTATAATTTGTGTTGGCAAATCGGTAACGTCTATACATCGATCAAAAAATATTTAAATTTCGGGTCAGCGCTCAAAAGTGTTCACGGAACACAGGACGACACGAAATGTAAGCGACATTACACGACACAAGTGAAAATAGTGTGACTGTCGTTAGTGAAAGCTGCGTACGGTGGTAAATTGTTGAAAGCAAAAGTAAGCTTTGTAGTAACGGAGATAAGATATAAATTATATTGTTTTAATTTGTTTATAATCATATAGGTACATGTCTCCATAGGTTTTAATCGGTATACATATTTCGTGCAGTTTGTGTTAGAGTCAAGGTCCATTTATTCGCGTTTATTTGTAGTTACCTTTTTTTCTATATTAACAAATATGAAAAAATATATAATGATTAACTGTTGATTGCAATTATCACAACAGTAAATAGGCGAATAACGAAGTGGCAACCAAATCAGCCAGAGGTAACCTGACAAATGAAGTGTCTTTCTTGTATCCCCGCAGCTAAAGTAGATGATTCAAATTAGGTACAACAGCAAAATAAGGTTTCAGTGACGAAATCAATATTATTAGCATTTGGTTACAATTCTTCAAAAATTTTGAAAAGAGTTCCACCAAGATTGAAAAGAGGTTTTTCGAAAATGCCTTGCATTCTTGACTTAGCAGAATCGGTCCCTGGTCTCATACTCTATAATGACATGGAAATAGGCTCTGTTTAAGCCGTGGCGAAGCTCCATTGATTCTCACATCGTTTATTTGAATGGATATTGTTGTTTGGACGGCTGTGGATTGGTGTTACAAAGGTTACGTGAAGGTGCTTCAACTCACAATGGCATGAGATGTGTGAAACTAAATCAATTTGGGGAAGATTTTAGGTAAAGAGAACTCTACCTTAGATTTCCTTAGAGCAACAACGCATTAACTTAGTTGGATGCACGTTCGCCTTCTAAGCTGCGAGTATTGGCTAAATTCTCGGGAACACAAATTTTCTCCCCAAGGGAAATGTGTGTTTCAAAATTTGGATGTGATAGTGTGTAAGATATGAATGTTTCTGGCAAACACGACACAAGTCTTTGAACTTAGTTTCAGGGTGCGATTAATTTATGTAGATACTCAATTAATTATGCAGTTTAAGTCCATATGTGATTTTTATTTTATTATTTATTATTAATACATAACACATGTAATATATGTAGTTATAGTAAGTAAGTAGCTATGATCACTTAAAATTTCATTCAAATCCTTCAGCCGTTGCAGTGTGAAGAGATATATAAACTCATGGATATATAATATTATTGTCATCATCATCATCATCATCATCATCATCTCAGCCACAAGAAGTCCACTGCTGGATATAGGCCTCCCCCAAAGATTTCCAAAAAGAACGGTTGTTAGCAGCCTGCATCCAGCGTCTTCCTGCGACCTTCATTATGTCGTCCGTCCACCTTGTGGGCGGTCTTTCGACACTGCGCTTGCCAGTCCGTGGCCTCCATTCGAGAACCTTTCGGCCCCATCGGCCATCAGTTCTGCGTACTATGTGCCCTGCCCATTGCCACTTCAACTTGCTAATCCGCCACGGATTTGGAGACAATCTTGTCTAGATAGTCTTTGTCTTATCTGGAAAGACAAGGTCTTTATTCTAGACCATGTCTTTCTAACAAGTACTTCAACATTATAGATTCATAATATCGACCGGTTCTCGTTCTTGGTGTAATTAAATCATGTAAGAAGAGTTTTTTGTCACCTGCAATTTAAGTCGAAGTTTGTCCTGTGACTGAGTTACTTAGTTTGTTAGACAAAAGCAAAAGAAGAGCGCGTCTGTTTAGAATAGATAATCTCTGTCGTAGCTGTACCAATTGGTAGTTGTACCTACTAAAACTATTTTGATACTAGTTCGTAGAAGGAATATAAACCATTGAAAGTTATTAAGTAAACGGGACATCTGCTAAATTAATCTAAATAGGCTATGTCAGTGATTTGAGTGAGCATTTAATATACGACTGTGATAGACTGATAGTGTTGGAACCTCGTAAATATTTTATTACCCATTTGTAGTTTACTGCTGGTTTTGTTTTTTGTTTATATATATAACTATTAAATACATTCTAAATGAATGTATTTATATAATCTAGTTTGTGTAGTATATATAACTCGAATCTTTTTTGTAATATAAGTGTCATCACCTACTAAAATAAAATAAGAAGGAGTTTAGCCGCGAAAGTGAAAAAAGGGCGCGTTATTGAGTTTTTTCTCACTTACATTTTGGCCAATTTACATAATAAGTATCTAGCCTATTTGAATTCTAATAAATCTTTACAATAATATGAACTACCTATATTATTGTAAAGTTTCATTAAGTAATTTTTGCATTAAAGAGTAACAATTATCCATAAGTACATCCTCATAAACTTTCGTATTTATAATATTACTAGAATTCTGTACCTGAAAGTGTGCAAACAGAACTGTATTACTAATCTATGTATGCGCCCTTTTTCTTTTCCTTTTCGTGAATTTATTGTTAGTTTTATATACATTTTATTTCTTACTAATCGTAGATACTACGTAGTCAATGAAGCAAGCAACATTATCTTCCAGTTAAACATACCGTCACTTTTAAAAATCGGTTGATAGAACCTTTTGCTCCGACAATGTTTTATAGATTGATGTCTTTTACTTAAAAATATTTAGCGTGAATCACTTTAAAAATAAGAAATTAATTTGTTTTACCCAATATATTTTTATTAAAATCCGTTTAGTAGTCAGCAGGACGTAAAACAGTTGTCGGTCGAATTCGGCAGCGGCCGCCCGCCGCGCTGCCCAATTACTGCCACAGTGAATATTTAACAAACTCACTTTTTGCCGCTTGACTGGTAGATATTGAAGCTTAAGTGGAATTCATGGTTTGTAATAATCCTAACATTGACATAATCGTTCAGTGTTTATAAACATAAATTGTTTTACACTCACAACTTCCTCACTATATAAGTTCGATGTGTCGTGGGTGAGGAAACATTCACATCACACACACAATCACAACCAGAACCAGAAACACAATTTTCCCTTGAGGTGAAAACTTGTTTCCCGGCGGGAAACGAACCCGATACCGGTTGCTTAAAAATTAGGCAACAGGCAGTTCTTGTTCAAGCCTATAACTGCACGGTGAGATGTAGGTAAGCTTTGACGCGTTCTTTTTTCCTTTTAGTTTTGGCTTCGCAATCTTATGGATTTACCCAGTGTCAAGTAATAATATTTTGTTTCAAGTGTATTTCATAATAAAAGTCCTAGTCACAAATCACAGTCAAAGTCAAATAAAAGAGTTAAGGTCCAGTGATAGTCAAGTCATGCCCTAGTAAAGTGGTAGGAACTTTATTAGAACTTCTATTGAAGTTTTGGAGAGAAGGCGACAATCACGTTTTTCAACTTTGTATGTCTTATCTACACTTAAAGCATAGGATGAGCCTCTGATACCTGTAAGGATTAAACTTAGTATTTAAATTATTAAATTATTCGTAAAAAAATCACTTATTATTAAAATTAGGAATTTGCATGCGCGTGGGTGCGTGTTTGTGTATGTGTGTGTCATTTTAGGACTGTGAAAAGAATTTCAGTTTTATAATACTAATCATACTAATATTACAAATCCGAAAGATTGTGTGTAAGTGTGTAAGTATGTTTGTTCCCTCTTCACGCTATAAGTAACGCTTGAACGGATTTAGATAAAATTTGGAATGCACTTACCTAGGTTTAACATATAGTTTCCTTTTTAAATTGATCAATGCGAGCGGAGCCGCGGGTCTCTTCTTCTTCTTCTTCTTCTTCTTCTTAGTTATGGCTTCGCAATCTTGTGCATTTAGCCAGTGTCAAGTGATAATATAATATTTCAAGTGTATTTCATATTATAAGTCCTAGTCACAAGTCACAGTCAAAGTCAAGTAAAAGAGTCAAGGTCCAGTCATAGTAAAGTCATGCCCTAGTAAAGTGGTGGAAAATTTACTAGAACTTCTATTGGAGTTATTATAGTATTGGAGTTTTGGAGCGAAGGCGAAAATCACGTTTTTCAACTTTGTATGATTTGCCTACACTTATGCACGTTCACTTAGTATCAACGGTTAATAATCCACCATTATTACACATGAACACTCGAAGAATCACAGGTTTTGGAAAATTTAACATAATTAACAACGCCATTTTTTCACTCACGTCAAAAAAAACCGCCGCGGGTCTCGGGTTGTAATTTAATAATAATCAACTATTGTAATAGTTGACTGTAGTCAAGTTCTGCACTAGGGAATAATATATGCTCTATTTTATGCTGTTTTTTGTGCTCTACATTGCCCTTGTCATTTCATGATTAATCTAGTTAGATATCAATCTGAAAAGATCAATAGGTATAAAAAAGTGTTATGTAAATGCATCTATGAGTAATTATTTATACGTGCATTTTGTACTCAAATTTCCATGGAGCAATGTCGACTAAAAATATAATTTTAATTTTGTTCGGTGGAGCCCAGTGGACACAAAGTATGAACATTCAATCTTTTCAGAACAATAGCCTTGGAGCGCAGTGGCATAACCCTTTTTATATAACATTTTTAATTTTACTATTAAAGTTTTCGTGAGAATCAGACATTACAATATTATTAAAAATACAGTTGCCACTCATGTAATTTCGAACTCAACCCGAAGAAGAGCATCGTACATGCTCGAAAACTACATAAACACTTTCACACTCACACCCCACACTGGAAACATTCACATCACAGATACAATCACAACCAGAACCAAAAACACAAGTTTTCCTTGAGGAGACTTGTGTTTCCGTTAGGAATCGAACCCGATATCCCTGCTTAGAATGCGAACCCTTACCCAACTTAGCCAACGGGCAGTTCAATAATTTCGATCAAATGACGTTAGTGATAGCCGTATTTTGAATAAAAAAAAATATATTCTTTTCTAGATTCAACACGTTTTAACCAATCTGCTCAAAAACAATATAACAAAGTTAATTAAAAGAGTCTCAGTACTATTATTTATTCTGTGTCGAAAGGGCCATATGAAGAAGGTACTTACCCTGAACTTTGGGCCAATTTCCCTTGTTTCCGAACGCCGGTAATAAACTGCAGTACCTAAATTGGTTATTTCAACATACCATATTGAACATGCATAACCATGTCCACGACCCATGTCAACCGTACTTTATTGTTTACTCTTCATAAATTTTGGTATAAATGAACCAGGAGCAGGATATTCAGAGAAACTTCAAAAATGCTGCACTTACGAGCTTCCATGAACATTTTCTAAAAAGCGTTTCAGTGTCATGAGGAGCTAAAAATACCGTTTATTTTGGTTTTAATAACCTATACAGGCGAGTGCAAAAATATGGGCTATTATTGTAATCACTGGGATTCGTAACGGCAATGCCAATACTTGACCAGATGACCTGCATCGTTTGCAATCTGTGACTAAACCTGTTTAGCGAAAGGCAAATTGTAATATTTATTTTTCGACTACTAAAACACTACAATACTTAAAAAATAACGGAAAATGTAATTACTATTTTATTTACGCTCCTCTATACTAGTATATAGAACTAAATATAGAACTCTCCGTTGCAGAGGTCTCGGGTTTGATTCCCGGCTGGAACACAAGTTTTCTTCCAAGGGAAATTTGTGGTTCTGGTTGTGACTGTGTGATGTAAATGTTTTCGCCACCCACAACACAAGTCATTGAACTGAGTGTGGGGCTGAAAGCGTGGAAGTGTTTATATCTGCACCTGTTGGTAAGTGATGATGTAGTCGATGGTGGAAAAAACTGCCTTTCTGAATCGCAATGCTAATACGTTGAGCTGATTGAGTTGGTAAGTGATGATGTAGTCGATGGTGGAAAAAACTGCCATTCTGAATCGCAATGCTTTGGAGCTGATTGAGTAATAGCATTCTGTTCAACCGTAAATATATTTTTGAAAATAAAATATGCTTGCGGCGGTTGTTGCTGAGACAAACTACCCTTCAGCCCAGTGCCCCGGACTCTCACAAAACGGCTCAAATATAACCACTATATAAAATGCTCAAATATTAGCCAAGTACACGTAAAGCAGAGGCTTTACGTGTAAGCCTAGTAGAGGCTAGGCTAGACTTGAGGTTTTACTGTGGAGTTTTTAATAAGCATCAAACAGACTGACAGATAGATTTTCCTTCCAAACCAATATAAAAGCAAAATTAACTTATTTTCTGTCTCAAACCGAAATTTCGAAAAGTACTTTACCTATGAACCTATAATCAGCAAGTAGGCAGTTTATGTAGGGTATATGTCAAGGATTTCCCACCCGGGCGAAGCTGGGGTAGTTCAACTAGATAAAAATATAAGTGTTTATGTGGTACCTATTGGTTATATTATGTAGATTTTCAAAGTGCAATAAAGGATATTTACAAGAATTTGAAAAGCTGAAGTATCAGTAGGTTTTTTATGCTTTCACACGGGTTCCTAGAAGCATCTATGGCAGTTAATTGGTAAGTAGGCAGTGGTGGGGCAGATTAATGAGCGGCTACCGTGCTTATCGCAGCATCTGGCGCATGACTGATCATCTGTCCTGCGCTTGCGCCGGTGACTGGCTAGCGATGGGATGGTGATCTATCGATAACTTTGATTTTCAATGCAATTATCTGTAAGACGTTTGAGGTTTCGCATAAATTTAGCTCGATATATGCTATAAATTTGTTCTCTACGAGCATCTAATCAAATGATGGTTTATTAGTCAAACGTTGTTTTTGTGAATCATAACAATTTAGTAAATAACCTAATGAGATATGCAAATTCGGCAAAACACCTTTTAGATCTAAGAAATATTCAGACTATATACAAAAATATGTGTTTCCCGATAAGTACAATATGGGAGTCTTCAAGTCATCAGGTTTCTTAGGCATTATCGTGGACCATATCTTCATTTTCCATCAGATGAGATAGTGCTCAAACGTGTGCCTATCGCGAATATAAAGAAACCAATGTACTTGTAACACATAACGTAAGGCTTATCGATAAAATTAAGGAATATCGATAACAAATTCCATAAATACCCCAGCCATCCCTACCAGTCGTGATATGACAGTGGTCCACATAGCTTCCCAGAAGTCGTACTCACTGAATACCTTACGAGCAGTGCCCGAAGATTTTTTTCTCTGCACCATAGTTTTATTGGGCATTGAAATATTTCCACTTATATTAAACGACGGCAACCGAGATCGCTACATTAGGATTAATGTTGAACATCAGTAAAGGTCCCTTTACTAGGAATTGTGGGAATCGGATACTACCGTCATTTCGAATTGTTTTTTGATGGTCGATACTACGGATAAAATGCCGACCTACCAGTCTTACCAAACAGGGATTTCATCTATTGGCTATTAAAATAATATAAAATTGTAGGGAGCTGATTAGTTCGAAAAAGTCCCTTGATGTGAATTTAAATATTTTTGTTATGATTTTTTAATTTCTTTTATGGATATGTTATATGATCTTGAAACGGAAATGATGCTAATAGATGGAAACCTATTTCTTTCTCATGAGATCTCTATCTTGTTTTTATAAAATTAATAAATAATTTTATTATTATAAAGCTACAAGTTCCGTTATTCATATCATGAAATTATATTTAAGAGTTCTAGAAAATCATCGACATATGTCTTAAAATAATAAGTAATAACTACGGGCCAATTGCCTATATTTCCTAAAACTAAACTAAAACTATGTACAGCAAAGAACTAAGTTACCTATTTAAAACTACTTATTAATAATAAGTAGTTTAAAATTCAAAATCGTTTATTCACTTGGGCCCCAAAGAGGCACTCATAAAAGTTAATGACTCTACTGTCAGGTTCACAAAATTACAACCATCTCGAGATGAAAAAAACTCGTCGGCGCAATTTTTTTTTTTTAAACTATTAAACTGGAATACAGGAATTATATTAACCTAGGTATATATCTATATTATTTAGTCGCCAGAAAGCGCTTGTGCAGTTTGCCTTCATGCATCCTTGTCATTAATGTATTCATTCGTTTTATAATAAGCTTTTTTAATTCGTTCAGAAATATATACATGAAATTAAGATATAATTATCTGAATGAAAAGCAAACATCTCGAAGCAATAAACATAAACGACGTGAAAACCCATCGCAAGACAGGAGCATGCATAAACGTATAAATTAATTGTTCATTTAAATACAAAGACTAATTTAATAAGTGACCCGACTCCCAAATGTCAAAGCGATTCAAATAAAAAACGACAATGAAATATCGAAGAAGGATGGCGCTCTGCAGCATGCATAGGGTCACCATATATGCGGCCTGGTCGGGATATAGTGTATATACTTTAGCAGCCACAAGACCATGTTGTGCGAAAAAATAATTAAAATTATAATTATTATGCATAACATATGATAAAAGGTATAGTGATAATATATACGAGTTTAAAAATCTAATAACCGGTTTCAATCGCAAATATTATTATCTCCGAAACTCTTTATCAGAACTTGATCAAATTATGATGAGACTAACTAGAACGAATACGCTTTCGAACAAAACAATATTTTTCCAAATCAGTTAATAAATTATGGAGTGCTAACGTAACACGATATATAGTGTAACAAGATATATAGTGTAGCAAGATATATAATGTAACAAGATACATAAAAGATTTCGACGAATTGACAATCGTCTCCCTTTTTTTTAAATCGGTTAAAAATGACTGCATTAATCTTAGTAGATGAGGTGAGCTGTATGTTCAAGCCTCTTTGAATAAAATTGAGAATAACACTTATCTTATATCTTAGACAACATGCTTACTACTAAACAACTAACAATATCTACCTACTAAACAACTGATCTTGCTACTACTATCTTTGTGTACCAGTTCTTCACCTAGCGCAGTGCAGTGTAGCGACACACATATATTATTATATCACTTACTAAAAGGTGTAATATCACGTTTAAGGCTATAGTTTCTTTACTTTCCTTTAATTTTGGCTTCGCAATCTTGTGCATTTAGCCTGTGTCAAATGATAATATATTTGTAGTGTATTTTATATTAAAAGTCTTAGTCACAAGTAACAGTCAAAGTCAATTAAAAGAGTCGAGGTTTTAAGTCATAGTCAAGTCATCCCCTAATAAAGTGGTAGAAATTTTAATTGAAATTCTATTGGAGTTTTGGAGCGAAGGCAAAAATCACGTTTTCTAACTTTGTATGTCTTGCCTACACTTATGCACGTTTACTAAGTATTAACGGTTAATAATCCACCATTATTACACATTAACACTCGAAGAATCACAAGTTTTTTTAAATGACGCAAAATCAACAACGTTATTTTTTCTCTTTTGCGTCAAAACTCCAAGACTATAAGTAGTTAATAACTAAAGACGAAAACTACACTTTTTTTATAAAAAAAATATATAAACCAATGTTGCTAGAGTCCAGAAAATGACTAATTAATAAAGATATGCAGAAAATTATAACATTAAAATATCAGATCTGAAGAAAATATGGTAATAAACCTAAGTACGTATCATATGATTTTTAGATGTGGGGATACAAATTGGTCTTTGCTGTATAAATGTATGTAGTTTAGGAAATAAAGGCAACTATCCCATATATAAAAAAGGAATACTCATTTAAAATCGCTTTTTTTTTTACTTTTCACAGATTGTTGTAACTCTTTTGAAGTCCTGGTAACCCTAACCTTAGAGGACAGAACGCCCAGGCTGGTGTCATGGGAAATGTGACTTTTTATACTCCAAATAAATTGGGAGTCATTTTTTAAGATGCTCGTTTTTTTTGTGTATCGAGCCTGTACAATGGGTGGACAAGAACGGCTGTTAGGTAACATTTTTAACATCATTATAAGTGAAAAGCAGTGACTGATGATGGGCCTCATGGACCTCGCGACTGTTACTTGAGATGGTTATGCTGCTTCCAGGAAATCTGCTTGTGGGCGATATTGTTTACTCTTGATGGTAACTAATCGTTTTTATTTTCATGGTAAATCGTTTTTCCGTTATTCATCTGTTATTTGGATAGCTGACCGCGATAACTGTTACAAAACGGATGTTCAAAACAATTTAAAATTACCTCCCAGAATAACCAGTAATACAGGAATATGATACACAAATAAACACATTCATACTTGTAACTTTTTTGCTTAACATGAGATGAGTTCCTATCCTACTTACGAATACATATAGTTTGCTGTTTTGTTTGTTTGTTAATCAAAAGCTGAAACGGCTAATGAATATTTTACTGAACATCTTTATATTTACTACTTTTACGCCTAATACTAAGTAATGAGGTGGTCGATATTTCATCTTGACGGGCAAAGCCGTGCGTCACAACTAGTGAACATATTTTAATACCTTTCACTTAAGCAAAAAGTATGTTTAGTCAGGACAACAAAATGTTACTTCCGTTACTAAATTAAATCAACATTTCTAAATTCTACCAAGGTTACGAGGCCGTGGGAGCCTCTTGATCTCCTGGGGTGAAGGTCCCAGACAACTGCCATGTCTTCTAGGGTCTCGTAGTCACTGCTACTTATTCCGTGGCCCCGGGTAGGCGGTAGCGCCGGGGCGGGCGGTATCCCGCAGATATGTCGTTCAAAACGTCAACTCTAATTTAATATCAATGTTGTTCTAAACGTACCCAATTATGGTAATTTATTGCTTAGAAAAGGATGGAGACAAAAAATAAACGTAGGAAGTAACCATACTTTGTCTTATTAATTAAGAGATATTACAAAAAACATTAATTAAGTACATTATTCGCCCACGATGCAAATTGAAACAAATTATTTTTACAAACATTATAACCATCCACGTCTGGGATCGAACGGTGTCCATATCTCAAACGAAATATGCAAAGCATTCTCTTAACGACCTCTTATTTTTTATTCGGAGTTTTCGAATTCTAACCTCTAGTTACAAACCCGATCGTGGAGATTAGCCGTTCAATGTTTGGCTTTTTTTGACCGCACCTATAAAACTACCATAACCGTCTATGATATTTAAGCATCGACAGATATATCTGGGACCGGCTTAAGCACCTCGAACTTCGAACACAGTCGGTGTGTCGATAAGACATGATAAAGTAATGCCCGCGATCCGCGCCGCTGCTACCGTACGGTAGCTGTACGGTCACTCATACGACCATACGCCGTTCAGTTTATTGAATTCCATTCTAATAAGCATTAGATTATCATCTCGCTCCATTAGTTTGGTCCCCGAATCTGAGAGCTGTCACTCCACAACGGGGCTAATTTTATGACGCGTCGAACGCCTCGACACGCTCTCCTGAAGGGCTAATCTAAAAGCCATCAATATGCCGTTATCTAGAACGGCGTCGGTAAACCAAGTATACGATCCATAAATGAGTCCACAAATTGCCGGCGCTGAAGCCCTAATAGCTGCGGCGATATCCACGAGGAAGAAACTGCCAATATTTATAAAGCTAAACATAAAATAGCACAATAAAACGAAATGCGTCGAAGCTGAGGTTTATGTTAATCGCCAATAAAAGGATATTAAAACTGTGACCTTGATGGCCGCCGATCCTGACTCCTGGTATGCTGATATTAAAAGTAATGCAATGTTTTTACATTTTACGGGCTCTATGGCTAAAATGTTGTCAAGCGCATTACTGTTTTAAATAAAGAAAGATGCAATTAACTGTGAGAAGTAAAGAAAGATAAAATTACTCATATCTGTTTTTTTTAATCTATCATCTAGGTCATACCGTGAATTTCTCTGCCAGTTTTGGAAAGGAATTTATTTTTAATCATAGCTTGACAGCGCATATAGTTAATAGCTTTACTATACAGTCAATTCATATTAATAGCATATTTAAGTTTACCACATGTTTCAAATGTTGAATAAACAAGCTTTTGCTTAAGCTGATCTTGAATTCAGGTAGCTTGTCGCAATCACCTCCCGGCACTCACATGCAAGTTATAAATGAATGCAGATCATTTTTCGAAATTCGCCGCCGCTCAGACAGTTTACTGACAGCCGTTTATTTATCAATGTCTGAGTGCTCCTCCATTGCAAATGCGAATTCAAAAAGTAGCTTTGCTCTTGAATCAATAAGAATCAATAAGCTCGGATTGCAAAACATAATGCAAACCTATTCATAGAACATAAGCAGTAAGAAAATCAAAAGACCCGCTGGTTCTTCATTATGTATCAGTACCATTAAGTTTTTGCCATTCGGCATCATCGATCGCATTATCATTTCATAACAAGTCCGTCGGCAACTTCGAGAATTCGCGTTTAGTAATACTAACTCAACATAGTTAATTGTCGTTTAAAAACTAACCTTAGTAGGAAAAACCACCGTGGCGTAGCGAGGGCCCGCTGCCGCCGCCGCATTACGATTAATTGATGCTAATTAATAAATTAATTAACCATGTTAATATTGCGCTTCAGCAACTCCCGTTTTTCTCCTGCCACGTTCGTACTCCTCCGAACTACATTTTTTATTGCTGGGCAAAGCATTCCCCTTTTTGTGAGCCGGTCTGAATGCAGCAGGATCTCGGCTGCAACTGGACTCATATTTCGATATTAATTTATTGATATTAATGAGAAACACCGACATGAACCGCGCGATCCTAATTGGGGCTATGTTATGACAAACATTCATGTGATAATTATTGAACTGAACGGCGTATAATTATAATTTATGTGATGTTTCTTAGTCTCGCAAGAAGCAAGTTATGAATGATGCTCGGTGTGTCTTTGCGGTATTCGATCATACCTAAATGGAACATTTTATCATCATTAATATTCATGATCATTATTATTAAGAAGTTGTTGAGTTTTTCACGCGCGCACGTGGACATAGTTTCATTTTGTACTATATGCGTGGTTGAGTACTTATTGCATAATTTTTTCTCAGTGGAAAAACTGGAAAAACATAGTCGGCACGCGCCGGCATCCATTGAAGTGTCGCCGCGTACTCCACCTCGTCACGTAGTGGACACTTGACAAACATTTTTCTCGGAAATGCATTGAGTTTTAAGAACACGAAAAAACCCGTTCTCTTACAAATCTAGATTTTGAAATTGCAGTACGTGCTCCGGCAACAATGTGTAGGCGTAGTAGACTATTTTTACTCGGTACAGCTTTCTGAGAAATAGCTTCCTATGTCTGATTTTCTAAAGGACCTTATCTGCCCCGTGAGTACCGTATGAAAAGATAATCGGAACGTTTCTCGCTAATCAACTGCAGATCCAGACTTAGCGACTAGTAAACAGCGAACTTTAGACAGAAGAGACATCAAAACTTATCTTCACGATCAATTTTTCGCCATATTACTTCGTTCTAAAATTATAAGAACTTGTAAATTAAAGTTTTTGCAGATAAAAACAGAACAAGCAGGATCTCATCCGTAATTCATCCAAAGAGAACATGGAAGATACAAAAGCGATTAGAACAAATCATAACAGAATTGCGACGAAAACAAATTTTCTTGACTCGCAAGAATTTACAACACGAAAACGAGGGCCAGCACGCGTCCTCCACGGACATAAATACAAGCTCCTCGGGCTGCGGCCACATAATATAACGAGTATAGGAGGCCAATTTAACAGACTTATTGTCTCCGTGCGACTACAATGCGAGACACGGAGAGACGAAAAAGGAACACGAAGCGCGGGGACCCCGAGTCTGCCGATACAAAACAATGGTATTTAATCAACGATGATAAATGCAGTATTCAACCACGTTTTTTAACGATACTGCCGTATTGTTTTGGCGGGAGCTTACTGCTGAATACGGAGATAAGTCGCCGCGGAGAGTGGCTCAGCTGACAAATTGGAATAAAAGGAATATTTATTCGTGTTGGGAACCGAGGAAACCAGTGATGCGGTGGATATTCAGCCTCGTATCTCCACATTCGAGGGACACGAAAGCACGTGTCTACAGTTCTGGGAATGATGGTATCGTAGGTAGTCCTATCCCAGTGGCTACGAGAAATCTTAGCTTGAAACCTATGTACATGGGTCATGACACTGCGGGAAATACTTATTACTTTGAGCTTCTCGCACTTAGGTACTTAAAAGTGCTTGTTTATACAATATCGAGGGGCTATATAGATAGAAAACATAGTTTTGTAAGAAACTTAGAAATGAATTACAACGGTTGTGTATGTATTGTTGTGTATATAAGATTTACAGAGGGTTGTTGACTGATAATTTTTAGAAATACAACTCACAGATCGGTGATTTTTGAGTCTCTCGAAGCCAGTCCTGGCATTTCCTCCGTCACACGAGATATATTAGCGATGCGAACACCACGATTCAGAGTTTGTATAAATCACGTTATTTTGTCGAGAATAACTCGGAGAAACAATCGGCATCTCGTGTTGCATTGTCGAAGGTAGTGTTCGGAGGCCGTCGTAAATTTGTGTGGTAGCGCAGCAGGACGCCCCTATTGAATCTGAAGGACTCGACGACGGATAGAGCAACGTTTTGATTTATATTGCGCGTTTGGAAGACATGACTCACCTGGGTTTCGTCGTGTATCCGATAGACGGCATTGCGGGCGGTGTCGGATGTGGAGATTTGTGAGAGATGGTGCAGTGGACAGGGCTCTGACCTTTGCGCTGTAGGCCTCGGCAGGAGCACAATTTTCCTTCCCAAGGGACAATGGAATGTGAATGTATTCGACACCCCTGATACAAGTCTTTGAACTAAGTATGGGGCTGTGAATGCGTTTGTTATGTTTGCTGTTTGTTTGTGTAAATTTTAACGGTGGTCAGATCTAAAGAACGTCCCTGAAGTGAAGACTGAGTTGAGAGACTCTATATGAAAACCTTTGAATTATTGGTATAGCAGGCAGTACTATTATGTAATATTATCTATATCAGTACATGCGATATTTTATAATGGTGTTTCAAGCTACTAAGTTACCTACTTAAGAATAAAATACTATACAAAGAACATAATTACTAAATTATGGTCTCATGGCTAAGCAGAAATCTCAACACATATCTATGACTATACCTAATACTAGCTATACCAATGCTACATTACTAATTTATTACCTCCTTCATGTTTATGTTTGCCTAGTACTTTACCAAATCCGAGGGACGTATTCCTGTCCATGACAAAATGTTTTTTACGTGAATTAATATTTATTCAGCTAAAATCTAAATTTTGTTCCTTTGATTCCTAAATCTTGAATCCCCCTGAACACACAAAAATCAATTAAAATTGGTTCAGCCGTTTAGGTGGAGTTCAGTCATATACGTACAGAAGAATTATATATATAAAGAAGATAGGCACGGTTTTTTCTTAAAAAGGAAAATCCTACCAATTAGCTTCATCCACCAAAAATGCCACCCGCTTATCAAATTAACCGCTACAAGAGGGAGCAAAAAGTTCAAATGATGTGTTGGATAACTTTTGCAAAATACTGTCTTACGTAATAAAAAGATGAGTGAAATGAAGAGAGATTTGAGAGATGTGCGTCCCCCGCAGCTATTCTTAAAGATATGAATCTATACGTCTTAAAAATGGCACTAACGGTGTGCTTAAACCAGATAACATTCCGGAGCAAACTGCAAAAACAATTATGTCCACTGAGAATGCTGTATTGTATTTTATAAATCTTTTTGGAGTTGGATGGTGCTGGCATAATGTGTGTCGGTAAATATTTATGCAATTTATTCATATTTCTTTCGGTGGCTGAATGCTGCGGCTGCCGACAGATTTGTTGTAGGGTTGGATTATCGTTATCGGCTAAGATTAGCTTCATTTTGTCCAATATTGCAAATAAGTTTTCAATTTCATTTTGTATTAAGTACCACTATGACATGAATTCTAATTTAATTTTTTAAATGTTAAGACATATAATCATATTTTTTATTTTATTCACTTAAGTATTAGTGGTTCCCCGCGGCTTGAAAAACCGTTGCGTACAAAATGTATAAGAAAATTATTTTTAACATTTCAACTTATTCTGCTAATCAGAACAAATCCAATAAATCAAATATCATAAAAATCAGTCCAGCCGTTCTTTAGTTATAAATAGTGTAACTAGACTTTTTTATGATCTTTGATTTGTTAGATTTTGAACATGACTTTGTTTTATACATAGAAGATAGATTTGATGATTCTTCAGTCTATAGCTACTCTGATCAAATACATATTTTAGTATATTTTTTTAATACAGCTTTTGTTGCCTGTGTTATAGTATATACCACAGATTCCAATTTACTTTGACTTTTTCTATTTTCGTATAATATTTCCAAAATCGTCGCAATAATTTAGAACAAGCCCTAATATGGAGCGGCCACATATGCTCACATATGAATTCGCGCGAAGGAATATCAAAGACATTATACAAAAACTGTGGACACAATAGCCAGCTATCGGTGCTGCTGGATCCTTGTCGGTGGTATCTGGTGGTCGCGGATCAGCGCGTCATGGGGCTACCATTTATTATAAGCGCTTTCAGTTTCAGCTTTTAGTGAACTGCCTAATGGCTTAGGGGAGCGTTCGCTAAGTCGGGGTCGTATCGGGTTCGATTCGCGGCGGAAACACAAGTTTTCTTACCAAGGAAAATTTGTATTTCTGGTTCTGGTTGTGATTGCGTGTGTGATGTAAATGTTTCCGGCACCCACGACACAAGTCATCGAACTTAGTGTGGGGGGCTGTGTGAGTGTGCAGAGAGAGTTATGCTTTATCGAAGTTTTCTTTCGGATTTAGGAAGAACTACAATTCTCTAGTAGGTACATAATTTTTATGTATATCTTAAGGTTTAGCCTATGCAAGCCATTTTAATTAATTTTTCGGCGACTTGGTTGCAAAATACGGTCCTACTTCTAATTACATATAACCTTAATTATTACCTTACCTTAATTAGGTTTTATTATATATATAAACCTTCCGTGAAAAGTTATCTAACTGATAGTGAAAACCGCATCTAAATTCGTTACGTGGTTTTGGAGGAGGAGGAGTTAGCAGGTAAACAGACAGACAGATACAATGTAGATTAGAAATAGAGATAGAGAAGAAGAACAAATTAAAATCATTGAGGTTTTTTAATGCTTATCTAGGCAAGCATTTGACAGCTATCTCACCCGATAGAAAGTGATGATGAGGCCGAAGGTGTAACATACTTGCATTAGAATATACCTATTCGCCCTAGACTTGAAAACACCCAGGTGTACCTTTCGGGATACAAAGACGCAGGCAATGAGTACCACTTCTTTGCTATAAGGAAGCGATGTTTCGCTTCGAGCGGGCTGAGATATGTCAACCATACATGGAAGACGTTTGAAAGTTTGTCTTTTTGTTGGCCAAAAGTTCTTTGCAAATGGGGCTAGAATTTAAAATAATATTCCTAAAATTGTAACTGAATTACCACTGGTTTAAATAAGTAATAAAACGGGCATTAATTAAGAAAGCTTATCATAAAACGAATGATTACATTAATGACAAGGATGCATGGAGGCAAACTGCATAAATGCTTTCTGGTGACTACATAATTTAGATATACCTAGTTTAATATATTTCCTGTATTCACTAATACAGGAAATATATTAAACTTATTTCAGTGTTTTAAAAAACAATGAATGAAAAAATACGCCGCGCCGTTGAGTTTTTTGCCCGGTTCTTTTCGAGATAGTTGTAACTTTGCGAATTTGGCAGTAGAGTCATTAACTTTCATGAGTTCCTCTTTGGGGCCCATGTGGAAAACGATTTTGAATTGAATGTCGATGATGTCAAGATTTTGCATTATGGAGGTCTCATAGTAGGACTCCGCGTGTCCGGATCAGCGCATCAGTGTTGCAATAAATACGTCTGGTGACACACAAAAAGACGGGTATGCGAGAACGCGCCCGGCGGTCTCCGTCAACTCATATTTTGGGCGTTTCCTCTTTTTTTATCTTAAGACTATGTCTATTGAATTTTATTACATCTTGGAATAACTTGTTTCTTATTATCCGAGAGTTTAAACTTCCATTTATAACCGACTTCGAAAAAGAAGGGGTTTCTCAATTCAACTTGTTTTCTATCAACTTCACAAAAAAGGAGGAGGTACTCAAGTCGACTGTATTTTTTTTAATGTGTTACTTCGTTCCACGCATACCAATTTTGAATCATTATATTTTGTTTGGTTGATTTTACTTTTCAATTGGTTCCATTTAAATTTGATCAAGATCTGACCAGTAATTCTTAAAATATAGTCAATAATGCTTCTATTTAGGTTCTATTTAAATTTGATTAAGATCTGACCAGTAGTTTAATAATTTCATTTTTAATGAATTTTATCTGATTAAGGGTTCCGAAGATAAAGCGGTGAAGTTAATTTTTTTAAGCTTAGCTCGCTTTTAAATTATGTAGTAACTTATTTTATAAACTGTCTTAAGACATTATTTTACAGAAATTCTTTTAAAAGAAAAGTTAAGGCTTATTTGGGTGCGCATTCGCCTTTCAAGTAGCAGATATCGAGTTCAATTTCAGATGGAAACACAAGTTTTCTCCCGAAGGGACATTTGTGTTTCTGTTCCTGGGCATGATTGTGTGTGTGATGGGAATATTTTCGGTAACCACTACACAAGTCATCGAACTTAGCGTGATGCTGTAAGTGTGAAAGCGTTTATGTTATATTTATAAAGTGGCATAACCTATTACAACGCTTCTATGTTGTCTTTTTTAACATTAAATCATATTTTTTATCAGCCTGTTAATTTCCTTTTGGTGTACATATATTTTGCCCGTCGTTGTTGGTTTTGTGAGACTAACTTAAACTAATTACTTAGACTAACTATATTATATAAAATTAGCCTTTGCCGACCAAACGTGAATACACTCAAGACATCAAAGTGGCTAAAGCCCTTGTTTGGCATCGCTCGTTTGCGTGCGACATTCCAGCTGCGTATCTGATGCGCAGGCGCACGTGAAGGAATCCATCCGACCGACGATGCTATGGACCAATCGACTTGTCGTTGACGAGGTTACTTCGCCTTCGTTTGAAAGGATGTGGTGAGTTTTGTGAAGTCCCGTCTTCATCCTGTGGAGTAAGTAATTGTAGCTTCTCAACTACAAACACACTCACAAACTTGTTATGTAATAGCCGTGCCCCGCGGCTTCGCCCGCTATTATCAAGTTAAAAAGTAGCCTATGTGTTAATCCTAGGTATAATCTATGTACATTCCAAATTTCATCCAAATCCGTTCAGCCGTTAAAGCGTTAAGAGGGAACAAACATACTTACACACTTACACACTTACACACAAACTTTCGGATTTATAATATTAGTAGGATTAGTGTGTTGTACAAATAATGTAGGTAACAAATATGTTCACAATTTCTACAGTGGAAACTCGCTGTGTATATCATGTACACATGTTCTTGCAAAACTATTGCATGTCCGAAATGGACTGGCTGTCGAGACATATTTTTAATTTTAAGACCAATATGTACACAGTTCAGTATATTTCTATTGCTTACCACCATTGGAATCTATATCAGAAGATTTCATTAGCTTTATGGTTGAAATATGCATTTTTTCTCATAGCTGATAATTCCATGACGAGAACAGCAAATTTTGCCTAGTTTTCATGGCACTTGCATGGGCATGCAATTTAAAAATATATATTTCTCCTCTCTCTTTCTTTTTATCTTTCTTTCTCTTTCTTTCTACTTCCTTAAACAGACATACTCAAACAGTTTAGTAGTCTTTATCTCGTTACTCATTTGCTGTTAATCGTCGTGCCTAAAGTAATTTTATTTTAGTGGGGACTGGGGACTAACGAGAATAGGCTAGAATAGCCCTGAAAAAATCTATTTAGTCCGTCATTTACATTATTAAAAAAAAAATGGACATGAATTTTTTCTTTTGTCAGTTAAACAAACAATTACAAATATTCACACATCTCTCGCCTCTAAACTAATTTTATTAACTAATTTGAATGATTGTATTATCTATAATTATCGCCTAAAATTTGCCAAGACCTGAAGATTTACGGAGATAGTTGACATGTGAATGACAATTTAAGATTTTTTTACCGACTTCAAATAAGGAAGAGGTTCTCAATTCGATAGTTTTTTTTCTATATGTATAATTTTTTTCTAGGTGAAACGAATTTGATCAAGATCGGACTAGTAGTTTTTGAGTTATCCTCAATAATGCATATTTAATTAATTTAATCTGATCAAGGGTTCCGGAGATAAAGAGGTGAAGTCGGATTTTTAAGCTTTGCTAGCGTTTAAATTATTTTATTCTAGACTAGTCGAGCCCCGCGGGTTCGCCCGCTGATGATGATGATGATTAAAGTAGCATATGTTTTAATCCAGAGCATAAGCTACCTACACTCCAATAAGATCCATTAAGATCTGTTATGTAGTTACGGAGATACATGGTAACAAACATTCACACACACACAAACTTTCTCACAAATATTAGTAGGATAGGCAAGCACTTGTCCACTATCTCATTCAGTTGTTAATACCTATATTTTAAACACTTCATACGTTTATATATCAACAGGTGTCAGTCACCTTATTAAGAAATGTTAACCCTACGAGCCATATGAAGTAAGTTTTATCTCCTTGGCCCAGTTCGTAGAATCATGGCATCTCCCCACGTCGGCCTAGGCCCGAATGGCCCGTCCGTGCGCGGAGATCGTTCCTTTGCGGCCTGATAGCTCCGAGTACGTGTGCTAGGCAGGTTAGGTTTGCCTTTCCAAGTTTCTGTTAAACTGTGCGTTGCTTACTCATACGTGTAGAAGAGTACCTAGCTGTTCTAATGCATATTGTATTCGACTATATTTTCTACTGACTTCACAAAAAAGGAGGAGGTACTAAAGTCAACTGTATTTTTTTTTTGTTTGTTATCTCATGACTTCTTTCCACGTGAACCGATTTTGATTTTTTTTTATGCTTTGAAAAATGTTGCTTTCCAATTGGTCCCATTTAAATTTGATCAAGATCTGAACAGTAGTTCTTGAAATATCGTCAATAATGCGTGTTTAGTACATCTAATCTGGTCAAAGTTCCGAAGATAAAGCGGTGAAGTTGGATTTTCTAAGCTTTGCTTGCGTTTAATATTTTTTCTATAATTGAGAGACGAAAAGAGTACCTAAGTCGCCTGTTGATAAGCTTTACGCTTGCTCATTAAAGTTCAGTGTCACCAAGAGATTTTTGAACATATAAAGGTCAAAATCCTAAAGCACTGCGCTCTTCACCCTGAGATATTAGTTGTTAAACCTTTTCAGCCCTGTAATTACTACAAGAGTCTTGAGTGAACTCTCCGTTGGCCTAGTTGAGTGCGCTTTCGCCATCCAAGCAGCGGCTAAAAAAAAAAAAACGCTTTCACACTCACAGCCCCACACTAAGTTCAAAGACTTATATCGTGGGTGCCGTAAACATTCACATCATACACACATTACACCCAGAACCAGAAGCACAAATATCCCTTGGGAAGGAATTTGTGCTCCTGCCGGGAATCGAACCCAGGACCCACGGTGCAGAGGGCGTACCTAAGTATCAGGTACACGGAGAAAAAAAATTGGGACAAATAGACTCTAGAAGTTCTTAAGAACATATTTTCTTGTCAGAATTACAGTCAACCAAATAATTTAGTTATTGTTACTAAACCATTGGGGGTGTATGGGAGCTGAACACCACCTTTTGCTCCAAGTCAACCTCACCTGCCCGCGGTATATCCTGCTGATTAACGAACGAGGCTCTGACGACCGACAGATGGCGGTATAACCATCCTATAAAAAGGCGTAGCAAAATGTCCCAGACGGAAGACGGGCAGCAGCGTCACCGTGCGAGTAGCTACGCCGCCTGCGATCGCCAACCCGCAAGCCCAGCGTGGCGATTATGGGCAAAACCCCCCATTATGATAAGTACAACCAAAACCAGGCCCCCAGTCCCCGGCGGCTCCGCTATTCCTGGCCATGGTAGCAGCCACGGTAACGGCGGAGCAAGGGGTGCGAAGAATCTCCGACATAATGAAGGTCGCAGGAAGACGCTGGATGCAGACCGCTAACAACCGTTCATTTTGGAAATCTTTGGGGGAGGCCTATATCCAGCAGTGGACTTCTTGAGGCTGAGATGATGATGATGATGACTAAACCATTGTAGTTGTCACATAAGTGTAGTACTAGAATGCTAGTTACAGAAACGAGATTTTTTTCTCGGTGTACTATTCTCGGTGCAAGCACAAGATTTCGCACCAAGGGAAAATTATGCTTCTAGTTTGAGTGTGATTGTGTGTATGATGTGAATGTTTCCGGCACTCGCAATACAAGTTATCGAACGGTGGGGGCTGTGCGTGTGAAAATTAACCAAAGATTGCCATGATAAGAAGAAAGCATCTGAATTAATTACTGAGCAATGGTAATTCCTTAATGTTTTATACAATTAAGTTAAGGAGTTAAAAAAGGAGGCTGATCTAATTCGCATATTTTAGTAGCCCCGAAGATTCGATAAGGTATAATATATACCATATACAGATTAAAAAAAAAATTGCATTTGTAATATAAATTTATATAACTTTAGATTAAAGGCCGGAACAAAAAAAAGCTGTAACGGTACGTATGTACCAGTCCCCTGTTTTAATATTATTTATTCCCTGAAATCATTTGTAATATGTAATAAATAAGACTAAAGTTAAAAAACTAAAATCCGACTTGTAATGAGTAAACGTTTTCCTAAAATTAATCAAAGTTATCGAGTGCATGCAATCAAAACAGCTATAATTTTTTAAATGTGCTAATTATGCCCTTTCAAATAAAACCCAATTAGGCGTTATTAAAAAAATATTTTCATATCCTCAACAGGACGCCATTTTCAGTTTAACGTGAATTTATATACGTAGCCTAAAACCAGCGGACACCAAGACGCTTCCAAAGCTCATTTGTCAAAATTATGACAAGTAGTCTAGAAGTTTGGTGGCGTGGTCCCTGGGTGGCGTTAATCAGGTAACATTTGAGAGGTGGTAGAGCATTTTGTGAGTTGCTCGCCTGGCTTTCTACCAAAGTAGCTTACCACCATCAAGTTGAAAGTCTGCCGCCAAGCCAAATACGGTGTTCCGGCAGTTATCCTTGAGAGCCTGCGTATTCCAGGTCTAGTGTGTTTACCAGCTTCGATCACATCGTCACTTACCATCAGGTGAGATAGTGGTAAAACACTAGCCTGTCACAAAAAAAAAAAAAAAAAAAAGTTATACTAGACAGATGAACGATGATATATACATACACAAACGGTCAAACACATGACCCACCCTTTTGCTTAGCCGTAGTCAGGTAAAAATAAATACAATAGAAAACTAGCCTCGTTGAAATAAACAGCCTATATTCGATCCGTAAGGAATGGTAAATGGAGTTCAGTTGGCGATAAAGCAATGACCATCGAGCGATGCCTGCACTCATCGGCCTGTGAATAATTCGCAGTTCGCAGTGCCGACACCAGTGCACGGTGCCGTAGGACTTGCGCGGTGTCGCACCACAGCGGTGTTAGCAATTGTCGCGCGGCTTTACGATACCATCTCGCCGCTCGGCGCCGCCTGATCTAGATCGCGGCGTCGCACACAAGACATGCACTCGATGGATAAAGTCCTCACAGAATCGCACGAGGTATGCCTTTGAAAAACGCAGCGCAAAGCATTCGCCGTCGCTGTCGCAGGACGCGATGGCATCCTAGCGCGATCGACGCGATGCGACGTCTCACTTTGTTTTTCTAGTGCGCAAGTAAATTGTAAACGTGAGTCGCTGATTGAAATTGCTGATTATTTTATTCTCACCTTTTTATTGAACTGACCGTTGGGTGTGTTGGCGTTCTAAGCAGGGGTATGGGGTTCGATTTCCGGCGGGAACACTAATTTCATCGCTAAGGGAAATTTGTGTTTCTGGTTCTGGTTGTGATTGTGTATGTGATGTGAATGTTTCCGGCACCCACGACACAAGTCATCGAAATTAGTGTTGGGCGGTGAGTGTGAAAGCGTTTATGTTATGTACTCTGCTCTATGCGATTTGTGCCGTAAATACTTATTAATTAAGAAAACCTTCGTTAGTAAAATATATAATCCAACCGTGCACTCGAATACTGTTACTGTTATGATTCTTGTATGACGCTAATATTATAATTTCGAAAGTATGTGTATATATATGTAAGTACGGCTTGTTTGTATTCTTTTCACGCTGTAACGGCTGAACGGAAATAAATGAAATTTGAAATGTACATAGCTCATATATAGGATTGACAAATAGGCTACTTTTTAACGCAGGCAAAGCCGCGGGACACAGGTAGTTAAGTATTTGCGTACTCTAAAGAATTGGAACTTCTTACTTGAGTGCATTTTTAGTACAATCTGGGATTCTTTAACTGACAAGTAAACCAAAAAGTATTGTTCTAGGAAAACGTACTGTAAGTCAGTGGTAGTACGTTTGCTTATCATGAATTAAAAAACTTTTCGACAGCATTAGTGTTATAAAAGCAAAAAACATTAGAGTCCATTGATTAGACCTAAGATTTATAAAAAGAAAAAACTTTCAAATCAATTGTTGAGTTGGAACGTTGTCCTATTTTTTACGCGAAAATATTCGTCACCGCGCCGGTGTCGAATATGGCACGTAACTGAGCAAGTAATGGTGATACCTTGTTTTTACATTGTATCAAATCGACGGATTGAACATTACACCATTTTTGGATTCTTAAGAGGCTCTCATTTAAATTTTATTGGTTGTTTGTACATAAACGCCACAGTAGCGACTTTAGACGTTTTTGCTGAAGATACCGCTCGCATTGCAGGCAGATTTGTAAGGTCACTAAATGTAGATTGAATTTAATTAATTTTGTTTATATCAGAGGAACACCAACTGTAATAGTTATAAGACAATTATAGGTTGTCACGTATAAACAAATAAAATAAAACGTATAAACAGCTAGAAACACAATAAAATACGTGCGTCTGTTCAGTTGTGTGGTGACTTTTTCTATAACTAAGCTGAATATAAGTAGTTTTTAATGCTTCCAATATGATAATTACTTCAAATTAAATCAAGTCAAATAAAAATCGTTTATTCACATGGGCCCCAAAGAGGTACTGAAAGTTAGTGACTCTATTGCCAGGTTCTTCTCGAGATGGCTGTAATTTTTGTAATTTTTCTGTAATGGCAGTAGAGTCATTTACTTTCATGAGTGCCCCTTTGGGGCCCATTTGCAAAAAAAAAAATATTTGAGATGATTTGATTTGAAGTAAATATTATATTGGAAGCATGAAAAAGTACTTATATTCAGCTTAGTTGTAGAAAAAGTCACCAAACAACAGACGTGTAGCCAACGCCAGTATAATAGAATAGATAAAACCAAGGCGCTTACTAATTTGATTTTGTTTATGTAGCATAAACCATACTAGGCAGAACTATAGTGATCAATTTAGAAAGGAAAAAATATCGCTTGAGGTGGGGATTGAACCCGCGGCCATAGGGTGTCATGCCTATTGCTCTAACCGCTGAGCTACTCAATCCCTGCCTGAAACTACTAAATTATCCTTTTCTTATTATTATCGTCTTACGGGGACGTGTGACGTCATGAAAACAGTTTTTAGAATCTAAGCTTACTAATTTGTTGAAATTTTTGCTCGGTGTTGTAAATATGAGTTTTGTCTATAATTTGTATTCAGATGAGCTCTCATGAAATTTCTTAAAGTAAATGTATAATATATAACAACAAGATAAAACATTCCTAAAAGTATCATGTAGAGGCATTTAACCGTCATAAACTTTTTGCTCCTTCAAACCATGGGACTCAAGCATTTGTTTCAACCAAAAAAGTTCGTATAGCCCTTCGATCGTCTCCAAATTATAGTGTTTAAAGATTTTAATACAACGCTAAGAAATGTGCGTAAAAGTTATAAAATGAAGAGGCTTTTATAATATATGTAACACTGCCTTCTGGCGGCCATTACTTAGGTCCGGCCGGGCTTGTTATTAAATTCGGCCTTATTTATTTATTTATGATCATCTTTATTGTATACGTCGTGATCTCGCGTTAATGTTTGGATGATCTTCGATAAGTAGGCAGATTTATTTAAAAAGCAAGTATACGGAGTTGATAAAAGTTCTCTAATAAGAAAAGATAAGATATTTCTAAGTATATCAAATACCTTTAATCTTTAGATTCAGATCTTGAAGCTAACGCATCTTCTTTTCTTCTAATTCAGCTTCCGGATTAATAACAGAATGAAAATAGAAATTCGATAACAAAACAAACACTAACATCGATTCACACATGCATCGATTATCTCTCGATCTAACGCCTAGGTGTGATCGAGAATCGAACTTTCCGAACTTAATTACAGGCGAGGCGATCACATGAATTATCGATTTGGGAATATCCATACATCGGTACAGGTGCCGCGGACCGCCCCGCCCTCAGGCCTCCACACTTATGCTCCGCACTCCTTCATTAATTTATGGACAACGTGTACTTTCCAACGGGTACATCATTTCGCATTCCCTCAGGTTAACGACCCTTTTAGATATAAAATTCGAATATTCAAGAAAGGTCCTATCTCGTAGATTTATCTTTAGAACCTACTCGGGTCGTTTGCAACTTTAAACAGGGTTGAGTTCGAGTTGTGGGCAGATGCATCGTGCACGAGTCGAGTTTTCCAATAATTTCATACTCGAAGCACGATAGTCTGCTCGGTATCGCGATCCATCTGTAGCCGAGGGCTGGCCGCTATGTACTGTTCTCGGCCCTTATTAAATGCAAAATATTACGTCTTTACATAACTGAGATCTCGTTAACATTGCATTAGCGATATTTAACAAGCGATCGCTGCTCGCGCCGCGCTGTGTATAGGATTGTTTAGGAGATAGGTTGCGCAATCAACGATGTTTTCAAACATAGGCTGCTGTAGCAATTTGTCTTCATGTCCCTCTCGTCGTGAATGCTTAAACCTGGTCTACAGCGTCTACAAACTGAATTTATAACTGAAAATTACATTGAAATAAACCGTGACTTATCTACATTTTTAGTAATGATGATGAATCTAGATATAAAATATATATTGTCCTTACAATGGTTTAAGCTATCTCTTTACAAGAAGTGCTGGCCCAACATCCTTCAGATGACCGCTTTCACACTCACAACCCTACATCCAGTTCTAAGACTTGAAGCGCGAGTGCCGGAAACCTTCACATCTAACACAGAACTACACACAAAACCAGGAATACAAATTTTCCCATCGAGAATCAAACCCGATACTCGCTGCTTAGAACGCAGAGCAACCGACACCAAGCGACGGCAAGCATATATTGATAGAGTCTGCCAATAAGTCAGTGTACTTGCCTACTGCAGCTTATATTGGATATAACTGACAATAAGTGACAGATGTCAGAATTGTTTAGACTATCTGAAAGAGGGCATGCGACATAGCTTAGCGACTGGCACCCATCTGGTACCTGAGACATAAGGTAGCGTTCGCACAAAGCTGCCAGCAACAGCAACCGACCCAATTGCTGTTGCGGATTTAGCTAATAAACTCATACTAGACTTGAGTTTTGATAATTAGCAAATACTGGTATGCGTTTCGATTCCTTTCATACGTTTTTTCATCATCAACTTTTTTCGTACGATCGTGGCTCAAACTAAGAACTTCCGATTTTGCAGGTGGTTAAACAATTTGCACAGTTGTTGCCTACTGCAACAAGCCAGACTACGCCACGAGCGCTACACGGTGCTCAAACAGGCTCTTCACCTCGGTAGTAATCATTTTGCTCTTCACATATCTCAACGAGGGGTACGTCTCGATTCGCGCCGCCCAGCGCCTGCGCAGCTCGCAGGGCGGAGCACTTCGATGCAAGATCTGCATTGACGATGGGTTGTAATGGAACCCGGTTTATGAACTCGTATAAAATAAAATTGGGCGATTAACCATAGGTTGGTAAAAAAAGGGTAGTATGCAGATTCAAGATGTAAGTTGACGACCCAGTTGGCGCAGTGGACAGGTGTCCGCCCTCTTCGCCGTGGGTCCTGGGTTCGATTCCCGGCAGGAGCACAAATTCCTTCCCAAGGGATATTGGTGCTCCTGGCTCTGGGTGTAATGTGTGTGTGTGATGTGAATGTTTCCGGCACCCACGATACAATTCTTTGAACTTAGTGTGGGGTTGTGAGTGTGAATGCGTTTGTTGTTTGTTTGTTTTGTTGTTTGAGCTAACAACCCGACTTCTAAAACTAAATGGCGCGGCGCGGCGTCGTGTCACTAATTTTACTCATGATAGGTAAACATTTAACCACTATCCCTGCTTTTTTATGCTATGTAGACGTGCGGCCGAAGATGTGACCTACCTTTGTTAAAGATTTTAGATTCAATCTTCGGGGAACGAAGACGCGGGTAACTATGATAAGTGGCCTAATAATAAGGTAATTTCAAAAAAGTGTGTTTTCTAATCCAACCAAGATTAATAGCCATAAATTCTTTATAGTACACCAAAAAAGATACAAACTTCTAAATACGAAATTAATATTCTAAGGCGGAAAAACAAAAACAAAAAGGGCGGTCTTATCGCTTAAATTAATGCAATTTTGCCATAATAGTTTCGCTAATATGACTGGGTATACAATTAAAATTACAGCCATTTGTGCCGCATGTATATATTAACACTCGCCAATTAAAAATCTTTAAGGTATTTTCCGTTGATCAAGAATTATGAAATTTGGCACGAAAAAGCACAAGTAAGTTAAGAAAAAACGGCACAAGTTCAAGTAAAGGAAAACGTAAACATATTATAAATCGAAAAGTTTGTGTGTTAGTATGTTTGTTTTCTCTTCAAGCTGTAATGACTGAACGGGTTTGGATGAAATTTTTAATATAATTAGCTTATACCTAGAATTAAACGCGGGTAAAGCCTACGAGCTCGGTTTGTATTTCATTACTAGCCACTGCAAACTTGCATTTGATGTTTGTGTGTTATATGTTTGTGTTGTTATTTGTTTGTAAGATTCGATACAATTTGAATTATTTTTTATGAAAACAAAAAACTGAGACATAAGCCGCTAAAAAAAATTTACGTTCAAGGACATAAAGCAGTGTTAGTAAAATTAGCACAAGTTGGTTTAAGCGTTTTCAGTTCAAAAATTGTAACCGATAACATTTTTTGGCACAGTTAAGACATATCTACATCGCCTAGTACATCTGGTCCAGTTTACTTAATGTTAGAGCGTACCATATCTTCCACTTCTAATAACATCACTGGAAATACATCACTCTTAAATCTAGGGAATCGCAATAAGAAATCTATTTATAACGACAAGCATGCGTATTATAATAGAAATTAAAACCCTTAACAGCCTAAAGGCTAACCAAGCTGTGGCACAGTAAACGAGCGGTTACTATCACACATGTCACAATTACACCAACGCACCTGCACTAACGAATTTACATAAAACTAAATCGCCCCGTGGACGATACACCACGGAATTCAGAATATCCATAAACGTAGCTGCCAGCATATCGAGGGCCATACTTAAAAACAAAATTAAAGGGGATAGCCGTACGATAATATGAATTAAAAATAATAAAACAAAAAAATAGGAGTCACGGATCGCCCCGAGTAAGTTTTTTTCGAGTTTTTTACCGAGCGATGGCTGCGAACAGACCGAGTTCGTATCTCTTGACAATATCTCTGACGTGTTTTTTATGCATTATTTTTAAATGAACAGATTATAAATGGATGTTTGGCGATTTAACGCCCAATCTAATTAGGCAAATGATATGTGTTTTTGGGTAAAGATGGACGGATAGCTTCGCTATTATTGATTGATTTATAATTGGGTTGTGTGAGCTATGCGTGGCAGGGCGTTGAACTTCCGTAGATAATGGAGTTAGATAACTATTGCCTCGAGAACAAATTACTCGGATGAACAAGCTACATTAAACTGACGCAGATGTATGCTCGTAGGTTGGTATCACCTGCCTGCAGCATGATGGTGCTTGTTTGGTTATTGGCAATGTTATCATCAATTTAAAATAATCAATAGGTCTAATCGAGGCCACATTATAAACGTACTGTGTGATATAGTGTAACACGTTTTAATATTAGTCTTAGAATATTATTTTTCAAAGACATAAGTTGATCACATAAATAATATATGTGTTTAATAAAATGATCTAATTATTATGTTAAGTAGTTTGAGTAGATCAAGATGTTATTGTAATATAAATGAATATTTTATTTTCTTTTCACGCTTTTTTATTGCATTCTTATTTATTATTGGATTTAATAAAATTTCGGCAATAATTTGGCTACTTTATTACCAAAGGAGAGTGACATTGCGGCCGAATAAGTACCACACATATACATAAGGTTGAGCCGTTAGAAAACACAATTCAGTTGAGTGGATTAGTACGTATTGCTGGTAACAGCGACTTCTACTTGTATTGAGAATATTTTTCTTAATCACAATTTTTGGCAATTTTTTTCAAGGTATAATTGGGATAAAACTTTCTAACGCGTTCGTGTTTTGCCTACCAATGTTTTCTAAACGCCCACGTTATATTAGACATTCACTTTTTTTATTCTACATGCTACTTTTCTATGAACAGGCAGAGGCAGAAATTTTCCCCGTTCTACTGGCGGTAGTATAGGTAAATGTGTAAGTAAGTAGTTCTGTTTGTTTTGTAACCGATTTTTATTAAATTTGAAATAAACAAGGCTTATACTCCAAACTAACACTTGAGTAGGCTATTTTGGTCCTGGTAAAGTACGAAATCATTAACACTCAACTTCAGGGTTATCCACCTATGTTCATCAGATAATTTTGGTAAATTCTTTATCTATACTAATATTATAAAGAGGTTCAGCTAAATACCAATTGAGACTCTTGAAATCATTGAGCGAAGAGCCAAGAGACTTATTAACAGCGACCATTTGACTGATGCAAAACTTCAGAGCTTAGGGCATCGTCGCATGGTGGCGAGTCTCTCGGTATTTTATCGGATACATTTCGGAGAGTGTGCAACGGAATTACACAATCTAATTCCCCCATCCCCATTCTATTATCGGACATCGAGACAGTCTCTTAAGCGACACCGCTATATGGTAGATATTCCACAAATGCGGACGAAGCGTTTTGCCTCCACATTCATTATGCGGACTGCAAAGGAGTGGAATTCCTTGCCTGAGTCTGTGTTTCCTGATAAATACAATATGGGAGTCTTTAAGTCACGAGTGAATAGGCATCTAGGTCACTTACCATCAGGTGAGATGGCGGTCAAACGTTTGCCTACCTAGAATAAAAAAAAAAACACCTTAAATAATAAATAACACAAATAGTTTTTAATAATAGTATGTGAGGTTGTAAGGGGTAATCCCTGGATCTACTGAACCGATTTAGAAAATAATTATACCTATAGAAAGCCACGTTATTTAATATGTTACGAACTGACATGATTATGTTTTAAATCTTTCATTATAAGTATTGTTCATAAAAAGTTACAATTTGACCTACACACGTCTTAGAGCACAGGTAATTTAGATATCTTAAGAATAGAATATAATTAATTTATTGTCTTATACATATTTATTGATTTACTGTCTAGTTGGCGTAGTAGGCAGATCTTTGCTTTCTGAGCCGAGGATCGATTCCCGGCAGTACAACAATTTTCCTCTTCAAGGGATATTTGTGCTTCCGGTTTTGGGTATGTTTATGTGTATTTTTTCTGTAAGTATGCGTTAAAATTATGACTCTTTAATAATATATCATCACACTTTACAGTCAACAGAATTTAGTTTACAAACGTATTTCGTACTGAAGGGTCATGTTTCCAGTGAAATCACATGGCATAAAAAGATTATATAATATTCTAATAACTAACTATACAATATTTCAGATAGAGCACAGTGAGATGCCGTAATTTTGACGCAGAATTTTGAACTTTTTACCGACTTTACACAAAAAGAGGAGGTACTCAAGTCAACAGTATTTTTTTTTTGTTATGTGTGTTACCTCATAACTTCTTTCCACATGAACCGATTTAGAATTTTTTTTTCGTTTGATAGATGTTGCTTTCCAATTGGTCCCATTTAAATTTGATCAAGATCTGACTGGTAGTTTTTGAGTTATCCTCAATAAATTCTGCGGATTACATTGACGATGTTCTCGTTTTTAACCGACTTACCAATCAAAAGAAAAGACTTAAAAATCTAAATTACCTCATGGTTAACTTCTTTCTTTGTGTGCCGATTTTGATGATTATTATTTTATTTGAAAGCTGGTGCTTTCCATGTAGTTCCATTTAAATTTTGTCAAGATCTGATCTGATTCTGATCAAGGTTCCGAAGACAAAGCGGTGAAGTCGTTTTTTTTAAGCTTTGCTTGCGTTTAATTATATGATCTAGGATTTTGGGTGGCACTGGTCTGTAATGGGCGAGCGTGACCACCGTTAAAAAATTACTTGCTAGTTCACTTAGTTTAATAAAATAACACGCATTATTACTTTGTCATTACTTAAAAATACCAATTTGTAAATAAAAACGTGCGCATAACATTTAAAATTTCAAATACTAGCGATAGGCGAAAATATCCTCAATGTTTTCTTATAGGAGTTTCGGCTTTCTAAAGCATTTTTCTGGTGAACATTCTTATATTTTGCGCACATAATATCTACTCCGAAACTGCTTGTTTAATGTACGTATTCGGGCATTTTTACTTCACATGGAAATCGTACTCTGTAAGGTGCAACAACATGTTAACTTCTTATATTTTTTACGTAATTATCTCAATTTAAACCGAAACGAAATTTGTTCATTTTAGTTGAATACAAAATGCTTTGTATTTGACTATTATAATGCCGTACCAATGAAATATAGATTTGATATTGCACACATTTGGTCACAGTTTATTTTGTGTTCCTTCCGTCGTGAACTCGCCAGATGATGGGGATCGGACATCCCCAAAACCTAGGTCGCAAGAGTCGACCCTAAATGGTGAGTCAAGCCGTGTCTTTTATATAAAGTATAATGTGTCAAACTCACGAAAACTTTAATAGTATAACATTTTGTTTAGGTAGTAAGATGCATTTGAAAATGTAGGTCTTTACATACTAATGCGGCTGAAACTTGACAGTTATTTTACTAAAGAATTATATTCATTTTAATTATATTCCACGATGGTAATTAGATCATTTTAAAAACGCCTTCTATTTGCAAGATAGAATGCTTATATTTCCCGTCTTTTAATATGTGCTGTTCTGCCCTTTAATAATGGCATTTCAAATTTATAATCCTATTAATATTATATATGCGAAAGTTTGTGTATGTGTTAACTATTAAACCGATTTTAATGAAATTTGGAATGTAGGTAGCCTATACTATGGTTTAGGACATAGGCAACTTTAATCATTATCATCATCAGCGGGCGAAGCCGCGGGGCTTACTAATATTGTTTAAATTTGAAATGACATTATTAAAGGACCAAATATGTAGGTACATTTTATTGTTTTCCATAATAATCGAATCTATAAATAACCCATATTTATACGCATAATATCGTTAGTAATTCTTTAATGGCCCTAACTTTAACGCGCCATAATCATATTTAATATTGATTTTTTTGCACAATAAGTTGTACACAGAGGACTTCAATGATACATATTGTTAGATAAGCTCAAAAAAATCTAACCTAATCTATCTGCATCGGATCTAGGCTAAAAAATATGTATGCAGAATAACTATCACATGTCTTCACATGTCAATTCATGCTTAATAAAATTATGCGAATGAACTTTTGTATTCTCCCTCTGCACCGTGGATCCTGGGTTCGATTCCCGGCAGGAGCACAAATTCCTTTCCTTTTCTATGATTTTTCCACTTGTTATTACAATCTAGGCAATAACAATAGCCGTTATTCTATATTCTAGGCCTATTGTATTTACCACCATCGATCGATTTACACTTATCATTAGATGAGATAGTGGTCAAAACGGTAACCTATACAAGACAAATAATTAGCCTAATTTTTTGTTTTATTTAAAGTCACCATTTTTTTATTGATACGCCATTGGCATAACGTACTAGCCTTAAGACAAATCTAATATCTTTAAACGAGCAATTCTTGTATATAAATATATATGTGTGTGTGTAATCAGGATCTCGGAAACGGCTCCAACGATTTTCATGAAAGTTACAGATGGGGTTTTTCGGCCCAAGGAATCGATTTATGAACGTTCCAGGTTCGAGAAATGCTCGGTTCCCAAACTGCATTTGAAAAACCGGGTTTAAGAAACTATCAACATCTATTACCATGCCATGACCGATGTAAAATACTGTTTCTACTCGACACTAGATGGAGCTTTCTGAGGCTACAAATTCAAACACATTCTACCAAAAACAAGGTAAACTAGAATGTGTTCAATAACACTTTTCTTACTGTCTCGTGTAGTCATTTCATTTTAACACTCTACAAGACTTGATATATATAGGCATCTAAGAATATGTCAAATTAAAAAAATGTTATTGTCTCGAATAAGGTGAAGATACTTCGTTCATTATTTTTTCATTATATTACTGGAAGACATCGCCTTTACCGAAGGCTGCTTACTTGTAGGTAACTTTTTTATCTTATAAATCATATATATTACTATAAGTCCTACTAATATTATAAATGCGAAAGTTTGTGATTGTGTGAATGTTTGTTAACGAATAAACCGATTTTGATGAAATTTTGAATGTCGTAAGTTTAGGTTCCGGAATATCACATAGGCTACTTTTTAACTTAATTATCGCGGGCGTAGCCTCGGGGCACAACTAGTATACTATAAATCATATATATTACTTTATTGTATATATTTACCAGCAGAAGGTGGATTTACTACTATAGGTAGTATTACCTATTACACAGTACATTAATTAAATTACTATATAGTTTTAAATTAATTATACGAAACAGTTCTTATATCCGTCTTTGTCACTTTAAAATAATGTATTAAAGCTTTGGTAAAAGAAGTCTGTACAACAGTGCGTAAAAACTGAAATGTTGACAAGAGAGCGTCTTCAGGCGACATCATAATTTAACTACGCAAAAAGTGTCTTAATAAATAAATCAAGGGATTTTTTTTCACCAGTTTAAGGAGCCGAGGCGGGAAATCGGATGGAAGCCGAGGGCGAAACTTTTAAAAAAGGAAACTGCTCTTGCGCTTCGTCGCGGGCCGCCATTGGCGGAGGCGCGGGGGCGGGCTGGCTCTCGCCGCCCATTGGCCGGCTCCACGCACCGTAGGCGCGCTCGCTTCATCTCGAGACACGAACAAATAGATTTTTTTAAACAAAAGCAATTTTCCTATTCTTCTTGTTGTGGCACTGTTTCTATAGTTTGTTTTTGCTCAGTTTTGTATTGTTTATTGCGGAGTGCGACAATCCCTCGCCGGTTAATTCAGCGATATTAACAACGACTCCTCCGTGCATTGTTCTCGATGCAAATTTTGTAAAAACAACTGATTGTTATGAAAAACGAACACGCACTAGGTGTTGCAAGTTGGAGTGAGCGCAGACTGCTAATTAAGGCAGATATCATTGAATGTAGCGACAATAGGACTGAGCTTCTATGTACAGCCATTTGGAATTTTCTTTAGTTGATGGTATCATGTCTTACAATGCTTATTATTTATCGTGTTCTAAAGGAGCTTGACGTGAGAAGTGGTTATGTACTGTGATCATACTTGCTTAATTAGGTGAATGAAATTGCTTGGTGTGCTTTTTCTATGATGAAAATAGCCTATCTCAAGTACTTAGTTTTTTTTATTATTTTTTTATATTTTTCTAAATATGTAGTGTTGTCATACCAACAAGGAGAGAAAATATATTTTTTTTTTTTTATTTGTAAAGTTTTCGGCCTATGCTGGAACTAAATCCGGAAATAAGAAAAGAGAAAAAGAAGTATAATATAATAAATACCGTATATTGCTATCGGATTTTTAATTTGTGGCTGGGGTAAAGAAGGGCACTGTAAGGAACTGTTTGCCTAACGTCATCCCTTCTTTACTTGGGAATACTTTTGTGATCCATCGGATCCTCGTTAATTAATAAGAGTAACATGTTGTATCGCTTAGTGTTATTCCCTTGGCGTACGTACATAGGTACTCCTCCTTGCGTCGTGTTCCTCATTACAGAGGGTCGAAAGATCAATCTTTTCTTTATGATACTCTTCCATCTGTGTCTGTTCTTGGCCTCGTGGAGTGCATACACACATACATAAATATATTGCTAAATTATCTTCTTTTTGCTTCAACTTAACCATGGTATTCGGTTTATTCCAGTCCTTTTTGAAAAACACTTCTTAATCTCAAATTACTAAACAGATTTAACAAGTAATCTGTAAATAATCACATTCATATTATAAAGGCGAAAGATTGTAAGTGTGTTTGCATGTTTGTTTCTTCTTCACGCTCAAACGGCTGAACCAATTTTGTTGAAATTTGGTATAGAGGTAGCTGATATATACTGAATTAACACATAGTCTTTTTATCCCGGAATTCTCGCAGGTCCAGGTCTTACGCGGGTAAAACCACGAGACGCAGCTAGTCTAAAATATTTAAAAGTAAACAAATCGTGAACATGAATATTTGTGATTAAGTTTTCTTACAAAGTTACTGTTTATAAAGTTGGTAAAATATTCAACAAGTTATACGAGTCGTGCCGCGCTGCCATAGAATAGTAATATCTAGATTAATATCATATTTTAATCTGTATCAGTTCAAACGCGGGCAGAATTTGAAATTTTATGGGACCTGTTAGAACGATTTAAACAGAAAACATAAATAAACTAGCGGAATCGGTAAAAATATTATTTATGGGTTCGAATTTTGAATCTAAACCATTCTTGATCTACCTAAACATACACAAAAATTTCCGCAAAATCGGTCCAGTCGGGGATTTCATTACCTATTTATTAGTCTTACAGCTAAATAGTAATTCATATAATGTAGCACCCGTATTATAAAAAAAAATCACATTCAGTCGGATTGAGAACCTCCTTTTTTGAAGTCGGTTGACAAATTGGGATAAGGCCTGAAACATTAACTTGTCTGTGATAACTTTGCTGATGCAATATTTGAATATTTTTTTTATCTTAGATAGTCTCACTGTATGGTAAGTGATGATGTAGACGGATGGTAAACACCTAAATAAAACGAAAATATAAATATTTTCTATCTGCTTTGATTAAACTGCTTTGGCATTACCTATACAAAGATATTTGCTTAAAATACTAGGCAAACATAAACATGAAAGAGGTTATAATTTAATTTTAAGTTAATATGGTGAAAAACTAGTCAACCATAAACGCGAAATAGGTAAAACTATTTTTTCTTTACATGACATTGCAATGCATGTAAAATATAGTTAAATAATGTATTTTAGGCATAATCTAATTTAAAACATAATTATGAGAGAAGCCACTGGCTCACGAAACACAGTTTATAACTAGTTCAGGAGCGTACTTACTAATTATGTCAATAAAGTTATTTGTATTATTGTATTGTTTTGTATGCCGGGTACAGTTACTGTACAGCAAGCAATCTATAAGAATTATATAATAATTATAAGACATCGAACAATCCCAAAAACAATTATTCCTCTTTTTCACCGTGTACGAAAACGAATACAAGTGATAGCAAGTTATTTGTTTTAAACCAAACTTCCTACAAAACAGCACAATGCCTTCACTAACTAAAGCAAGGAAAAAATTTATCGTCAAATCGGAAAACTATCACTAAATTCCCATAGAATAAATAAGGTAATAAGGTTTATATTTATAATTAATTCAAATCTAATCAGAACTACCTTAACTCATATCAATCATCAATCCATCATCATAATCCTTGATGAACGCATCATCACAATAGGGCGCGAGCACACTGACGTCCGGAGCCAAACGTCCCAGTTTCTCGAATAAGCACGAGATTCGAGATGTCCCGAGATTGAGCCCATTTTTCCTCCAAATTGCAGCCTTTGTTATGCAAAGCGCGGAGGCGCCGTGTGCGGGCCACAATCGGTCGTTTGTGCCCTGCGCCCGTGTGACATAGCTTATCTCGCATCGCTCGCCACTACAGTTTTTACAATGCGCCTAGTGACTGATTAGAATATTTCATCAGTCTGCACTAGGCTTTACCCATTCTCGTGTAATTACCTTCTGGTTGGTGGCTTGCTGGGAGGTCGTTAGTTGTACTTATTGTCAATGATATAATGCTATATGAGCTGCATATCACTGACAATTTAAGTACATTTACCCTTATAGGTATACCTACCTATTATTATTCCAAATGTTGGTGTGTGAAGTGTGTTACACTAGATAGGCAAGCATTTGACCGCTATTTCACCTATTGGAAAGTGACGATGCGGCCGAAGATGGATCATGCTTGCCTAGAATGTACCTAGGTTGTTCATTTCAAGATGCAAGGCTGAATGTATTTGGATATGAAAGGAAAGGTCATAGCCATGTAGCACTCGTAGCGCGGTCGGCCTGGTCGACCATAAGTAGTGGTAACTAACGGACAAGTTCAGTCAGGCCAGTGTGTCTCTTTAGTGAGATTTTCAATAGAGTGTTACCGTGCTTCGGAGTTCACGTTAAGTCGTCGGTCCCAGTTGTTAGTCGAAAGGCAACAGTATTTCAGTCATGATGGGTTTCTTCGGGCGGCCAATGATACTACAAGTAAGATATTGCGAAGAAATGTATATCCATGTAGTCAGGATTCTATTTCTGTTTCTAGTAAGCTACCTCTATAGCCATCATCATCATAAGCACGGGCGATGCAATGTCGCGAAGCTCAGTAAGTTATTTGCGTTATGCCACTGCGCTCCACGAAATAGTGGAAAACGCTCCACGAGTACTTTTTCTGACTTTTAATTAAAATAATATAAGTCAGTACATTTTTTCCACTGCGCTCCACGAGAAAATTATTAAGTACAGACAGCAAGTAAAGCTCAAAAAAAAATTTATATTCTTAATTTTAATCAAAACATGAAATAACAAGTTTGGATAGAAAATGATACTTTATATTAGAAATTACGTTAACCCTTAATTATTTATTTTACCTCCGCAATAATTTAAATTCATAATCGTTGATTCATATGGTCCCCAAAGACGCTCTCATGAAAGTTAATGACTCTACCAGATTCGCAAAATTACAGCCATCTCAAGAAGAACCTGGTAAGAAACAGTGGTGCCCTTTTATCGGAATCAGAAATAAATATATTGCTTGTGTTAACAAAATGGTCTCAAATTAAGTCATATAAAAGTATCAACAGTAAATGTCCATTTCGGACGTACAATAATATTCAGTAGAACAATTTTGTTCCTATAGTAACATAACAAAGAATTTTAAATTTTTATATTTACACAAGTAATATAAACTAACATATTAGTAGACAAGTATAGCATTTCACATTGTTATCACTAATCAAATTAAAAAATAAAATTTATACAATCTTTATTATTGATGTAACTAATAGTCTACATTATTAATTATTTTCTACCGACTTCACAAAAAAGGTGGAAATACTAAATTCAACTGTATTCTTTATTTTTATTTTAACCTAGGAATATCTATATTACGCCAGAAAGCGATTCAGCTATATGCCCTCTTAAAGTATCAAAGACATGCAAATATAGACTGAGTCACATTTTCATTTATACTGGCCTCGATTCTGATATCACACACTTAATTAAATTTAAACTATTCCTGTCTTTTACAAAATAGGAACACAAGACAGAGATAGCATACTGCTGTGCTGTCAAGTAAGTCAGAACTTAGATGTCTATGCAAGCTAAGTGAGTATGTTATTGGTGTTGACTAAAAACACGCGCCTCTCTGCTGTTCATATTTTAAATGATAAACTAGCTTGACAGCTCTAAAATGTATGCTATCTCTGTCTTGTGTTTCTATTTTGTAAGAGACAGGGATAGTTTAAATTTAATTTAGTGAGTGTACATCAGAATCGAGGCCAATATTTGTATTTAATGAACTTTTAATAAGATGTATCCACACCAAGCTCATTTATATAGTTATTTCGCTTAAACAAAAACGTTTTATCGAATGATTCATCGGTCTGAAACAGCTTATCACTCACTTCACGTAAGTGGGCGTTTAATCTACAAAATGAGCCCTCATTGATTTTCCAACATTATCACTAATTGCTAGAGAAAAACCAAACCAAAATATCCATGCACTCAGTCAAAAACCATACGAATTTAGTCACTCTTACCGTTTCAAATATAAAGTTTATAATTGGGTAGACGTGAGGTAATGAACAGAAAATGGCTCTACTTTAAACGATTCACCTCTGCTATCGAGAATCTCACCAATGCATCATATTTGTCGAGTATTTCATCACAACACTAGCAGATTGATAGTATCGATTTTGGAATGTTAAAAGTAAATACTTGCGAATTCACCTGTCTGGTAAAAAATACACATGAGTTTATTGCGGAGTACTTCAATTTAGTTTTATGACTCTGATCGATGAAGTAGAGATAGGAGAGTTTGTAAAAATGCACCCTTCAAGACGTTAATTATAAAAAGTTACTCTTTAGGATAATCGTTAATGGGTTCCATTTTTTATAATTAGGTATATTTATAGTTGACCGCGGATAGTGACTCTGACACTGGCCTTGATTCTGATGTCACACACTAAATTAAATTTAAACTATTCCTGTCTTTTACAAAATAGGAACACAAGACAGAGATAGCATACTGCTGTGCTGTCAAGTTAGCCAGAACTTAGATGTCTATGCAAGCTTAGTCGAGTATGTGTTGTATTGGTGTTAACTAAAAACAAGCGCCTTTCTGCTTCTGCTGTTCATATTTTAATTGATAAACTAGCGTGACAGCACTAAAATGCATGCTATCTCTGTCTTGTGTTTTATTTTGTAAGAGACAGGGATAGTTTAAATTTAATTTAGTGAGTGTACATCAGAATCGAGGCCACTATTTTAGTTAACTAAGCAGAATAAGCACTAGTCTTTTTTGTATATTCATACTGTATTTATGCCATAGTATAAGTAATGATATTTTTAAGTTAATTAAGTATTCCATACAGCCATTTGTTATACCCCGTCTATTACATTCTATAGTTCTCTCCATCCGAAGGTTGCCTGGTAGAGATCGCTATTAGTGATAAGGCCGCCTGTTGTGATACTTTACGTATAAGCTTGTTTGTTGCCTTTGTTTTATCTCATCTTGTAAAGTGGATCAATAAAGTATTATCTATCTATCTATCTATCTAGTCTGTCCCTTATTTTGACATTATTTATTAAAAATAGGCAAAATATTATAACGTTAACTTTAAACTGATACATAAGATAATTATTTGAAATTCTTATCATACTAATATGTTTACTATGGTGAGTAGACACTCACCACCAAACGTATTTTAATCACCAGATACTGTGAGTGTTAAAGAGATACCTCGTTTCAAGTATATACATCTATACGTACTTGAAACGAGGTATCTCTTTAACGGCTGGGCGGACTTTAATGTAATGTGGTACCTACGTAAAACGAACTCTCACTCACAGCCTTACACTAAGTTGAAATTCTTGTATCGTGGGGCCGGAAATATTTATTACACACACTAACACAGACACAATCACACCCAGAACCAGAAGCATAAATGTCCCTTACGAAAAAAATGTGTGCTTTTGCCGGAAATCAAACCCAGGATCCACGGCGTAAATTTCAGCGACTTGCCCACTGAGCCAATTGGGTCGGCGATAAGTATATTAAATATACTATTAAATAAATTTAGTTTTGTATATACTAGAAACGAGATATAAGATTTACCTCGCCGCACTTGGATTTAATGTGGCATGTAGGATGTCATTGGATTTTTTCAGACTGACAAGGACTCAGGGGCACAGTTAGTACTACAATACGTAAAGGCTTGTATCAAACTGAAAATCCAATTGAAAATTATTAGCGAGAAGATATTTGAAGACAATTAATCGGACCTCATCGCCTTACAACACAGGCGGGTAAAAATTATGTATAAATAAACAGTTCTCTTTGTAAACAATGAAGACACCCTAAAGCTTATCAAGTTTGAAATGATATGTGGTAGGAAATAATCATTCTGGAAGCAGGCAAATTCATTGGTGCCAGTTGTCCTACTCGCGTGACCAGCCTGTGGTCTGTGGTTTAACTCAATTTGAAGTCGATAACAGAGTGTTGAAAGGGATGGAGTTTCCGTCAGTGTACCTCAATTAATATTAAATTATTTAGTACTCAAACCCGATACCTAAATCATGCTTCTTCAGATAGTTTACCTCTTATAACATATATTTTTTGAATTCCTCTATCTACGGGCCAATTTCCTGAACTAAAACTATATATGTACATCTATCTATTATTATATAGCAAAGACGTCAGCTACCTACAAGGCATCGAGCTTATAGGTAACTCAAGTACTCAAGCCCACTACCAGTGGGTAGCGTTCCCATCATGCTGGCGGCATTGTCTTTCTAATTGCAATGCTAATACATTGAGCCAAATAACTACCAGCATTTTGATCACGCGTCGCCTCAACCAGGCGCTCTGATATATTTTTGAAAATAGAATGAGTTCCTGGTAATTATCTTGGTTTTTGGTTTGTTGTATAACAAAACTTTTTTCCTAGAAGATGCTCGCTTAGAAGATACCACTCTAGACTTGAATACTCCCAGATTATACCTTACGTAAACGCAATAAAGCTGTTATGTATACGCAATTATTAGAGGTTTATTTTTGTTTTACTACCGACTTCACAGAAAAGGAGGAGGTAATATATTTTTACGTGTGTTACCTCCTAACTTTCCACGTAAACCGATTTTGTTTTTTTTTTTGTTTGAAAGCTGTTGCTTTCCCATTTAAATTTCCTTTTAAGTTATCGTCAATAATGCGTGCTTAATACATTTAATCTGATCAAGGTTACGAAAATAAAGCGGTGAAGTCAGTTTTTTAAGCTTTGCTTGCGTTTAATAATAATAATTTTGAAATAAGCTTTAAAAATATTTCAAATTATTAGTAATAAAAGTTATAATCGATTAAATGCTCAATTGGAACAAAATAAAAATCTTTGTTTCATAAAATATTTGACAAAAACATCAAATGTTTTACGATTTCTGGTTCTGGTTGTGATTGTGTGTGTAATGTGAATGTATCCGGCACCCACGATACAAGTCATTGAACTTAGTGTGGGGCTGTGAGTGTGAAAGCGTTAATGTTTTATGATTACGTAACTTTCAAAACATACCTACACAATGTGCGGCTTTTAATTAGGTATGATTACATTATGATACGAGAATCTCATCTTTGTTCCCCGAATAGTATAATCTGGGAGTCTTCAAGTCAAGAGTGAATAGGTACCTTCTAGGCAAGCATGCTACATCTTCGGCGGCATCATCGCTTTCCGTCAGGTGAGATTGTTTTCAAAGGCTTGCCTATCGGATATAAATAATTAAACGCAAGCAAAGCTTAAATAAACCGACTTCACCGCTTTATCATCGTAAGCTTGATCCACCAGCTTTCAAATAAAAAAAAAATCATCAAAATGGGCTCACAACGAAAGAAGTTGTGAGGTAACTTTGAAGTCGGGTAAACCAGAACATCATCAAAGTACGCATTATTCGTCACAAAATAGACATTATTGACGACATATCAAGAACTACTAATCAAATTTAAATGGGACCAATTAGAAAGCAACATCTATCAAACTAAAAAAAAAATTTCGAAATCGACTCACGTGGAGAGAAGTTATGAGGTTACACACATAAAAAAAAAAACAAAATACAGTCGACTTGAGTACCTCCTCCTTTTTTGGGAAGTCGGTAAAAAACAATATATAATCCATGAAACCATAAATAATTTTAAGTAGAAGAGAAAATATATGTACATTAGTGAATTACAGTTCCGACAAAATGTATTACACTTAGCTAATGCACAAGCATACCGGAAAAATCGCGAAGACTCACGAACCCGTGTTCAAAATGTAAATATTATCAAGGTATGCAATTAGAGTTAGTTACATGCGTATATTCCGGCAAACATTTCAAACGTCCGCATATTTCATTCGCGTACATTTCTCGTCGCTCATAAATTTTGCAACTATTTTGATAAAAGCAAATTTAAATTTATGCCCGCGGTATGCATTTTGTACGTGTAAAGGCAGGCTTCGAGTAAAAAACATGGCAGCGCGGCGCGTCTAATCTCACGTGATCTCAGTTTCTCGTTTCGACTTTCTTCAAACATCTGGTGGACTTTTTAACCGACTTCAAAAAAGGAGGAGGTTGTCAATTCGACTTTATATGTGTGTGACTGTTTTTTGTATCTATGCAACGCGATCATTTCGCTAATAATGAATCGATTTTGATGATTCTTTTTCTGTTTGGTAGATCATACTTCAGAGATATAAATTAAAACCATATATAATTTTTTATCGGAATTGATTCAGCGTTTTTTTAGAAAATCAACTAAACCAAAATATGTGGTGAATTCGGTATTTTTAAGATTTTTTTTGCTTTTAAATTATTAGAATTAATTAAAGGGTGTCTTGAAGCATTTTGTTTCAGTTTAAAAAATAATTAAAAATCAACCACTGTCATAAGTTTTAGGTGCTTTAGAAATCGTCACTCTGCATGTTTGTTTTCCAATAGTATCAGGTTCTATATATATACAAAGTACATATTTTTAAATGTCCTAAACAGGTCGCTTCTCAGATTGGCGGCAATGGACCAGTTTTACCAATTATTGGTCCAGTTTTAACATTAATGATAAAAACATGCAGTCAACTGTTTGAATATTACATTCCATCCCATTTTTTAGAATTAGGTTTATCTACCACATAATTATAATGTTCACAGGATGTATAAAAAACAACGCTGACTCAATGTGTTACGTATTATCAACCAAAACAACATAATATCTTTATTTATATAGGTAAGTGTTAGCGCACTTCTGTTAGACATTGGTTTCTCTCAATGCCAGCACTTCGTCTCTTCTTTTCCAACCGCTACCAGCCAGTCTCTTCGTAAATGTTTGCCATGACTTGGTCTTGAGTAAAAAATGCACCTATTTCATCAGTTTTTGGTTCTACGGTATATAATACGATCAGATTATGTTTAAGTTGATCATATTATTAAAAAAAGGTTATAATGTGTAAACGTTGTCTGGAAGAGATCGCTCTTAGCGATAAGACCGCCCATTGGACCTATCTTTATAAGTTTCTCTGTAAGTTGTATTTATATTTTGGTGTCAATAAAGTTGAGTTGAGTTGTATTGTATTGTGTTGTATACCGTTTATGTTTATGTACACAGTCACAGCCCCACATTAAGATTGATGTTGTGGTTGCCGGAAACATTCACATCCCACAATCACAACTAGAACCAGAAACACAATGCTGCTTAGAAGGCAAACGTTTACCCAACTAACCCAACGAGCTGTTCACAACCTTCAGCTTGCTTATCCCTTAGTATACTAATATTTTTAAATATTATGAGATTTTTAATATTTGAAGTTGTCACTATTATATAACTACTTGTAAACATAGAACTCCCAGAAATAAGACATCGTATATATCCGAAATCTGGACAGATCATTAATGACAAGGATGCATGGAGGCAAACTGCACAGGCTCTTTCTAGCGACTACCATAATAACACCTAGGTTAAGAAAATTATGTATTAGAAATTAAGAATGTTTTTTAAGAAAATTAATGAAAAAAAAATGCCCCGCCGAGTTTCTTGCCGGGTTCTTCTCGAGATGGCTGTAATTTTGCGAATCTGGCAATAGATTCATTAACTTTCATGAGTGCCTCTTTGGGGCCCATGTGAATAAACGAATTTGATTTGATTTGATCATTTTCTTCCGACAATAATACTTGAATAAGTGCCGGTTTACATTATAATCAATAACCTAGTACTACATAAATCAATAAGTTAATTAAGTAATGACATTCATTGACTTAAGTTATTCGACCCTTCCTGCTTTCTTAATTAGATACTAACGATATTGGCACTATGAAGGGTATGTTTAAACCTAAAAAGTGGTTATATTCCTATTCAATAAACTAAGTGAGTCGTTCACGCCTCTTTTAACAAATTTAATCAATTACTTTATAAATGACGTGCGATTCGCAATTAAAAGTTGCGAATATCTTGATAACATTCATAAAGGTACAACACCTGCTGGTCTAGACTTCGACATCCCTGCTAATTACTACCTATTTAGAATATATTACCATTGTCCTTACAAAACTTGAAAGCCCTTTAAACCCTATTAATAATAGTGTATGGTTTAAATTGGCTTATGTGAAATATAGAACTTTTGGTGCCAATAATTTTACAGAACTGAATAGTATTAAGATATCACAAATGGAAACAACGTAGTAGGATAACTTGAAGGGTAATTAAAATTGCTATTGTATTTAATTAATCATAGTTATTCAGTTGATAGTATCGCAGCTTGAAAAGCTTTTTGTATCAGTAGCGTTGGAAGAAAAAACATTATATTTGCGAAACTGTATATATAAGCCATTTTTAGTTTTAATACATAATATTATAATCTACAAGTCGTGTTCCCGATGAACTTTAACTAAGAAATACGTATAATATTTTATCCTTAAGAGGATTAAATTAAAAATAATAATTTATTCTCAATTGATAGTATCTATTACTACCGTTTAAACTAGGTACTAGTTTTGATACATCATTTGCACTCACAATTTAGTTGATTTTTTACTAAATTCAAAGAAATTTTATTTATATTTTAGAACCTAGCGTTAATCAACTATTTTGCTTGATGACCTATTGCTAAGTGATGATGTGTTCAAGGGTGGTAAACACGTTAGTCCTGTATGTGTAATGCATTGCAGATTATAAAATGTGCAATAATTAGAAATCCAAAATTTTATTGAGTTTACTAATTTAGCTAAATTATAACTTAGCAATTGAGACAGGTGGACTACCAAAAAGTTCTGTTCTCTGAAACATATTTTCTAGTCAAAATTGCATTTATTAAGTGGTTTTTACAAAATTAGCTAATTATTAACACATAACAAGACTTTTCTTGTAAAGTTTTTTTTTTATGTGAATAGGCAAGCATTTGACCACTATCTCACCTGATGGAAAGTGATGATGCGGCCGAAGGTGTGACATGCAATATGGAGCACTTCTTTTATATACTTCTTTTTACCAACTGATCTGAACTGATTTTTGTACCCATGCTTAAACAAATACAGAATTTTGAAAACTATACATGATAAGTCGATCTAACAAAATATTTTGTTGTCGTTATAGAAAAAAAATTATAACATTTCCTTATTATTCAGTACCAGGCTTGCTACTAAATAATTAAAAATATCACAAAGAGTATAAGAATGTTTAAAATAGCAACGAGACATTTTTCTCAGTGCAGAACGCCTTACGAATAGAATACCTAAAACCAATTGTAAGTAGTTGCCTTTTTAATGTATGAGAAGGTAATATAATATAAGGTAGTAATTATGTTTTTTTTCGCACCGTACATAATGCGATTGCATCGTCTGCCTTGCGCCCGACGCAACGACGACGTTTCGCTGCTCCAACGCGCATGCATTAACGAACTCGCATGCTAAACTACAAACGCCATGGGAATGTTATCTAACTCTATATTTATATAGTTTTTAGATAGTAGAAACCGAAACCATAATTAGGATTTATTAAAAGACAATGTAATAGTGCCAATGAGGGAAAATTTAATTTACACCAATAGTAAACAAGACTACATGAGCAGTGCAGCATTTTTCTGACTTTACGATGATCTACGCTTGTAGATTTATCTCATCGTAGCGTAAGAAAAATGCTGCGCTTGTGCAGTTTGAATAAGCTTTCATTGAACCTTAAATATGATACAAGGGACGTCGCATCTAACGTCCCAGAAAGCGTTAGACCTACTCCAAAACTATGATTAAATTTAACACAGCCCATCGCAAGCGTAGGTACATCGCGTGACCTCTCCACATTTCGTAACTACCCGCAGTTTTCGTCGCGCAATTTGTTACCGTCACAACATTCATCGAACCTCTTATCGCGAGAATCACCCCGGTTCTACCACTTTGCCGGGATGCAACGCAAACTTTTTCTTGCGATATAGTTATATAGATATGCACTGATGCCATCTTTAAAAGCGAAAACGCTCATTTCGCGCAATTTTCGTACGTCATTTGCATCGAAATTGAAGTTTTTACGGTTGCAAAACTACATGCGTACACGCATGTTCAATGCGCATGTCCAATTATAAACGCAATGGGAAATAGGTATCCGAATAATTAAAGTATAACGTTTGCTGTATACATAACTTATTTATACATTTAATGTATTTGTAGTGTGTAAACACCTGACTTAGCTAATTAGACCACCAACGTAGCATAAGCACCTAGCCACCTAAGACACTCGTCATGTAGTCTCCACATAATAAACATCTATCCATCAATATATCTCTCCGTCAATGTCTGCCACCTAGCTTTGGATACCAACCCTCAATAAAGAATGACGTCCCTTGGGCTCATCCTATTTTACATGGCGAGCCTGCGGGTAAAATTATGGGATCTTCATATTTATTGGACGAAAGTTTAAAAAAGTACAGCGCGAACATCTTATATTACATGGCACCCTGAATAAAATATTTCATATTAAATGGAAGAAAAATTAAAAATATTCCTAAAGAAACATCATATCACATAAAATTACTACTCTATTAATTGGTTAAAAAAAAACAGCACATATAAAGTAAGCAAACTAAAATATGAATCTATACAACAATATTCTCTATTCGACCAAAACGCATTGATTGAACCATTTTTCAAACAACCAACAAGGCAATTAAACAACAGCAATGGGATTTTATTCAGATTCATCAAACCAATTCGAAATCATAATTGATCTCGCATGTAAAAAACATTGGTTAGAGGGAATAGGCGCCAAAAATATAAAACTAGAACGATGACTGGCCGAAACACTTGGAGCCGAAAGCCAATTAACGGACGGACGGCCGGACGGCACGTGGAACCGCACTGATCATGCAGTACACAGAAACTATTCAGAAGCTATAGAATAGCTTCTAATTAAGGTCTGAAAAATTATGGACGACAGATCAGATCGGATTCCAACCTTAGTCTAGCGACTCCCCAGCACCGCACCACTTTTGTTCAAAAACCTTCCCAGTTGTTGCTGTTAGGCTGTCGAACCGTCTACACATTAATGGCAATAATTTATTTAGTTTTTAATGTTATATCATAGTATTATGTATGTTTATTTTTGTTATTATTTATAAATAAATTGCCGGTTTATTTATATGTATACCAATATTTCTACATTTATTATCCTTTTATTTTAGAAATATATTTACTGCACCAACACCGTTTTCTCTGCACCTCCAGAATGACTGGCAGAAAATGTTATTCTAGCAATAAGTCATCCTTATACTGTTTTTTTTTTGCACAAGTATTTAACAAATACATAAATCTAGTCGTAGTCAAATGCTTGCAATTAAAAAATATTTTTTAATTCCATGCATTTGACTATTATATCACCTAAAAAGAACGAAGCGGCCGAAGATGTATGTTAATTAGGTTTGTTTATTTACATAGTTCTCAAAGCAGTACTACACCTTTCTAGGCAAGCATGTTCCATCTTTGGTCGCATCGTCACTTTCCATCTGGTAAGATAGCGATCAAATTGCTAATATACTTGGCTATCTAAAATACAAAAAAAGTTAATGAATCCAGACTTGCAAAATTACTGCCATCCCCGCGCGCCATTCATTCGAGCCAGGTGCGTCCAGTATAAGCCAAATAATTTCGTCTTTGTCAATACAATACAATACAAAACACTTTATTGTATACCAAAAATTGTGTTCTTTTACTAAATTTTTAAAAATTGGCAGAGTTTTGGCACGTTTGATTTCTGGTGGCAAATCGTTCCACAAACGGACAGCTTGTACTGTGAAGGATTTTTCATAGTACATGGAAGTGTGGGGAGGGATACTTAGTTGGAGAGTGTAAGAGGATCGCAGGAGAAGAGAGTGAGTAAGACGAAGGAATTTAAAACGCTCTTTAAGGTAAATAGGAGTGGAGGGAATAAATAGAATATTGTACAGGAGATTGAGGATATGTGCATTCCGGCGCAGACGAATAGGTAACCATTTCAGCCTTTTTCGAAATTCGGAAATGTGGTCGTATTTGCGCAGGCCAAATATGAATCTTATGCAAAAGTTTTGGAAGCGTTCAAGCTTATTAAGCTGATCTTCGGTTATATCTAGATAAGAGGCATCAGCATAATCCAGTATAGGCAGTAAAAGTGACTGCGCTTGAGAAATTTTAGTAGTAGTTGGCAAAAAAATTCGTAATCTTCGTAGGGAAGACGCGGAGGCAAACATTTTGCGACTAATTTCCGCTAACTGCGGCACCCATGATAGTTTCCTATCCATCGGTAAACCCAAATTCTTTACAGTCTCACTAATTTTAATACTGGTTCCGTCAAACATTACCTACTTGCGGTAGATGAAACCGTCAAATATGCATCTAGATATTTTGCATGTACTGCACAAATTTGGTAGTGATGCGAGGTCCCAGCTGTGCTCTTGTGTGCTAGTCGATATCGTTTGAGTTTCTGCAGTTCCGCTAAAAATGCTCCTTGATCACAGAAATAAGTAAACATTCTTTGAAAGATTTTTTTAATTTAGCTACCTAAGTAAGTTTTTCTAATTTTTTTAAGTGTTTGAATTGATCGTGCCAACCGATTTTAAATATTTAGGCTTTCGGTTAGGCATGAATAAAATATGTAATAATGTTTCACAATTTTTCCTATTTTCCTTAACTATTGATAATGTAGTAAATCTTAAAAAAATCCTTTATTATATAAATCCCATTAACATAATGTATGACAGAATGGTAGATTTAGCCATACGTAAAAATTAAAATTAAATTTTATTAGCTAAACTGAAACCATACTACAAGGATTTAAATAAATGTGGCGTGCAAAATGTATCTTTACAAGCCACAAAAAAAAACACTTGAAAAATTAATATAATTGCAAACTTTGTTCATTTAAATCCTTGTACAGAGCTGTATTTGACATAACCACACCATTATAAATACTAAACTCTGTGCGTTACGCGTGTAAAGACTTTTTAACTTTGTAATGTCAAAGCCGCTAAAGGTAATTGTTTTTATTTGTTTTGGCTCCGCAAATTAACTAGCAGTTTTCATTCAATTGAAACCCCCATTTACCCAGAATGACGTCACTTTCGTAATCCTATAGAAATCTCGATAGTAAATGACAAGTGCTTTCTGATGCCGCCTATCGTAATGCTCCGTGTTCGTACGGTAAGATACGATAACGTTACGAGACGTTGAAATATTCGTGCTAGTACTTACTTAAATCTACCAGTACTCACTTTTACCATGTTGGACTGATTGTTATAGGCATAAGTAGGTAAATGTTTCCACTTTTCCAGTTCCACGAGTCGACGTGGCGAGTGGCGGCATCGCGCCGCTATCGGTACAACAATGAGTTTCTGACTCGCTGGCCATCTTCAAAAGTAATTCGTATTTTTCAGCGGCGCTCGGAAAAGCCGGCCCAGCGCACAATGGTTATTTTACGTGGTTATTTTAGTTCAGTTTCGGTGAATAGATGGGTCGCGATGAGAGGTGCCTATGTTAGAAGTCTGGTAAAGAGGGGACATTTTTTCTCTTTTCATAATAATTGTTCTTAAAAGAAAGTTATGATAGTCACAATACTTTAAACTACTCTTCGCTCTTCCCTTTAGCTTAGTTGGGTGGCGTTCGTCTTCTAAGCAGGGGGGTTCGATTCCCGGCTGAAACACAAGCTTTCTCCCCAAGGAAAATTTGTGTTTCTTGTTCTGGTTTTGATTGTATGTGTGATGTGAATGTTTCCGGCACCCACGACAGATGTCATCGAACTTAGTGTCGGGTTGTGAGTGTGAAAGCGTTTATTTTTTTTTATTACCCGACTTTATTGACTTTTTTACTATGAATGTTAAGAGAAACGGAGGGTTGTGATTTTAGTATCGTATTTATGTGTGTAACTATGTATGGTCGTTTGTTCCCTTACAGCGTTTAAACTTGTAAGTACATATAAGTCGATTGTAACGTTTAAAGTTTCGCGGAATTCACCTCTAATCTAGTGTCATAAACTAGTTTTTTTTTAATAAAAAGCATGAAAAATGCTGCCGGTTCTCAAACTAGTAACAACATATTATTATAATAATTGTCAAATACTATCTTAATGGATATCAGATGAAAGAGATCGAAAATTAAATTTGTAATGATAAAGTATGAAGTTAATAAAGTATGATGTAGTAATTTTTTTTGTTTTCAACTATAGAAACTTTAATAATTTAACTGTATAATCAATGCTTTTGAAATGTTATTGTTATTTCTGTTATTATTTTCAACCGAATTCAAAAAAGGAGGTTCTCAATTCGACTGTATGTTTATTTGTATATATGTTAGGCGATATCTCCGCCAATTTGGGGGCTGAGTCACCCACGTCCGTAGGAGGATACCCCTAAGTCTGACTCCCTACACGTGGTCCCCGGGTGGTGCTAATCAGGTGACATTTGAGAGGTGGTAGAGCATTTTGTGAGTTGCTCGCCTGGCTTGCTACCAAAGTAGCTTACCACCATCAAGTTGAAAGTCTGCCGCCAAGCCAAATACGGTGTTCCGGCAGTTATCCTTGAGAGCCTGCGTATTCCAGGTCTAGTGTGTTTACCAGCTTCGATCACATCGTCACTTACCATCAGGTGAGATAGTGGTCAAACACTAGCCTGTCACAAATAAAAAAAAAAAAAAAAAAAAAAAAATTATGAATCGATTTTGATGATTTCTTTTTTGTTTGGTAGATTAAACTTCAGAGGTGGTTGTACGTGGTGGTAACTTTATGGAAATCGGTTTAACCAAAACCAAAATATAAGCAGTGAAGTCGGTTTTTTAAGCTTTGCTTGAGTTAGATTAAAATCATGCGACTAATATTATAAATTTAAAACATTTTGTATAAAATTTTGTATGTAAACAGTCTAGACCCTGATTATAAGGTTACTTTTTACCCTGTGTATAGATTCGCGGGACACAGCTCGTTAATTTACATAATTTAATTCGATTCTGCGTACCCTGATTATTTATCGGCTGTTTACACCGCCATGGTTTCTGACAATCAACAGAGCGATGGTGGCGTGAGTTGTCCGCGATTGTTCCTTTATGTGAATGATATAAACAGTTTGTTTTTTTTGTAGTATATATTTAATAAAAAAGCAGGTTCCATTGTATATTAAATATGTTTAGGATAATTATATGTATATACGTAGTTTTAATGCAGTTGTTTATTACTTAGTCTTTGCTTTACCACACCACCATCCCTGCTTATGTGTAAATTATTAATATCCATCCAAAGATTGTCTGGACTTCAACCGATTTGAATTGCCCCTCAGTTTAGTTGGGTGCACGTTTGCTTTCTAACCCGGGGTATCGGGTTCGTTTCCCGGCGGGAACACAAGTTTTCTCCCCAAGAAAATTTGTGTTTCTGGTTTTGGTTGTGATTGTGTTAATGATGTGAATGTTATCGGCACCCACGACACAACTTATCAAACTTGGTGTAGGGCTGTGAGTGTCAAGGTGTTTATTTAACAAACAAATACATTCACACTCACAGCCCCACACTAAGTTCCAATACTTGTTTTGTGGGTGCCGGAAACATTCACATCACACACATTACACCCAGAACCAGAAACACAAATATCCCTTGGGAAGGAATTTGTGCTCCTGCCGGAAATCGAACCCAGGGCCCACGGCGCAGAGGGCGGACACCTGTCAACTGCGCCAACTGGGTCGGATTTATTTACAGAATTGGTTTGATATCTATTCTGTGCCGACAATTTTGCTTTCTCCTTAGCAGCGTGATACAGTGCAGAAGTTCGCTTCAACCGACTTAGACAAAGAGAAGAGTGCGACACTCCCTACGGGATGGGAAGTAAAATCTTGCACTCGCCTCGCTCTCGCCTCTTGTCATCGTTTTCAAGCTATAGATACAAAATAATACAGCCCCAATTTTTCTTCCAACAAAACCATCAAGTTGAAAGTCTGCCGCCAAGCCAAATACGGTGTTCCGGCAGTTATCCTTGAGAGCCTGCGTATTCCAGGTCTAGTGTGTTTACCAGCTTCGATCACATCGTCACTTACCATCAGGTGAGATAGTGGTCAAACACAAGCCTGTCACAAATAAAAAAAAAAAAAAAAATTATAGCAAGCACGATTTTTTTTTTTTTAATTTGAATTGTTCACATACACACAAACAACAAACTAGATGTGTCTCTTAAATCTGGTCTCGTAACTAAATGTATACATCCTAAAAGCCTTCACAATCAAAGCTCAACAAATATCGAAGATTTGTGCCGGCGCACAAATTTTGTTCTGTCCCCAAGAATCGTCAATAAATTTTACTGGAAGTTAAAAAATCATAGATAAGCTTTTAACGTAGTCTTATGAATCAGATAAATACCACACATTTAATTATAGAGAAAATATCATCATTATTCGTTCATCATCCGTACAGCGAAGGAGTGGAACTCATTGCCTGCGTCTTTGTTCCCTGAACAGTATAATCTGGGTGTCTTCAAGTCTAGAGTGAATAGGTACCTTCTAGGCAAGCATGTTCCATCTTTGGCCGCATCGTCACTTTCCATCAGGTGAGATAGTGGTCAAATGCTTTCCTATCTGGTATAAAAACAAAAACCTACGTTTAGTTTTTCCGTTTTCTTACATAACTGTTAGTAGTTCAGAACTCACCGCCCTGAAACTCATTTAGGCCCCTATATATTTTCACCTCAGTGACATTGGAGTTGCGCCAGACTAGTCCAAACGTGGGCTATACATTGTATTCTAATTAATTGTTATGGCTCAGTGCGACTTAAACTGGTCTTGAGCATGAAACTTTAAAAGCCTGTTTATGTTATGACGATGCGATATTTTTATCGTTGGCCAAATGTCGCCTCCAGCCGCTCTTAATTCTTAGTTACGAAACATACTTTAGACCGACTTTAAAAAAGGAGGAGAGTCTCAATTGGACTGTATTTTTTGTTTGTTTTTTTATGTGTTACCTCATATTTTCTTTCGTTGTGAGTCAATTTTGATAATTATTTTTTTTATTTGAAATATGGTGCTTTCCATTTGAATTCACGGTTGAGTTAGATCATGCAATTATGGCACACTCGCCGAAATGAATTGTATGAAAGACAGACAAACAAATTGTATATTTTTGAATAATAGAGCAGGTTCAATACTCATTAAATACATCGTATAAAAAAACATTTATAAGAGACGATATATAAAAAAATATGATATGATATAATGTGTTATATAAATAAAATAAAAAATAAAATAACACATAATCTGGATTGTTGCAAGACTAGTTTCAGAATAGTCGGTGCTCCTTCTTCAGTCGAGTACGCGCGTAGACCGTCCGACGCGGCGTCTGAACGTTAGAAAAGTAAATATTTAAAGGGGAAATATGAAGCAAAACTTTACCCACAAATATCTATATATTTTTTTAAGCATCCATCATCAAACTAATCGTTTGCTAACTAAAACGTGTTTACTTACTTTTACTTTAAGCTTCTAACTTAAAGTGATTATTGCTGATGTAACTGCAGTAGGTATATTACAAATTACGGCATAATCTGGGAGTCTTCAAGTCAAGAGTGAATCTTCAATCTCAAATCTTCATTCTTTAAGTCTTTTATATTAATCTTTCTTGGCATGCTACATCTTCGGCCGCATCATCGCTTCTCATCAGGTAAGATTGTATTTGACCACAATCTCACATGTTTGCCAATCGAACATCAAGAAAAAAAACTATAAAACTCGCATATTTAAGTAGCAATGGTAGAATCTTAGGTGTGCCTGTTCAACTCGCTTTTAGCAGGTTTTTAAGCGACTTTGAAAAAGAAGTAGGTTTTGTGTTCAACTATATGATTTTTCTTGGATTTTTTTATGTATGTTCACCGATTTCTCCCCTATTTGTGAACCGATTCTAAAATTTCTTTTTCTTTTGGTTGTTTTTTTTTTTTTTTTATTTGTGACAGGCTAGTGTTTGACCACTATCTCACCTGATGGTAAGTGACGATGTGATCGAAGCTGGTAAACACACTAGACCTGGATTATACTTCAGAGTTGATCCCATATAAATTTTATCAAAATCGATGAAACCAAAACCAAAATTTAAGCGGTGTAGTCGGTTTTTTTAAGCTTTGCTTACGTTTAAATTATATTGAATAATTATTACTTATAAGAACTGGTCATAAGTCGGTTAAAATATGACGGGAAACCGTATAAACTACAAGTTTTATTAGTTCGGCGGCGTTTACATTTTATTTGCTGGGCGTAATTATTTTTTTTAATCGCCTGCCTGATTCATTGGTTGCGAACTATTTACAATTTTATTAACCTTTGTGTGTTCTTTATTTGAATGGTATTCAGAGACAATTTCAAGGTTAATTTACGACTTGATCATGTACTAATAAACTTATACTTATTTAGTTATCGTGCAGTTAAATTAATACTTAAAACTGCACCACAGCTAGCTACATCTTGTTTGGCACATATCCCGTTTGGCAACCCTCTAATTTGTTGGCAGTACGAAACAATTGGTTATTTTTGCAGATATTTCCTAAGAGAAGTGGGATATGACGACCCAGTTGGCGCAGTGGACAAGTGTCCGCCCTCTGCGCCGTGGGTCCTGGGTTCGATTCCTGGCAGAAGCACAAATTCCTTCCCAAGGGATATTTGTGCTTCTGGTTCTGGGTGTAATGTGTGTGTGATGTGAATGTTTCCGGCACCCACGATACAAGTCTTTGAACTTAGTGTGGGGCTGTGAGTGTGAATGCGTTTGTTTGTTTGTGTTTGTTTTGATTTGCTTATTAAAATAACCATCGGGACGGTTTAATCAATTAGGTTTATTAATTACTAGCTGCACCCCGTTGTTTTACACGCGTAAGTCCTGGATCAGCGAAATTCCGGGATATGTGTTCAGTGTATCCAGAGTGTGTATCCAGGGTGTTATCTATCTCCGAACCAAATTTCATCAAAATTGGTCCCGCTGTTTTAGCCTGAAGAAGTAACAAACATACAAATACACTTACAAAATTTTGCCTTTATAATATTAGTGTAAATTATAATTAATTAATGTCAATTCTATAATCGGAAAACAAAACAAATTGACAAATAAGTTTATTTTATCTCCAGTCTTTTTTTTTTTAATCAATATTTATTTGGGGACTTTTATCCACATGGCAAGCCAGTCCCATCGTAACTTAACCAATGTATTAACTAATTAACTATAGAACATAAAACTTATGCTAATGATTGTTTAACCATATCTATAAGGAGCGATGCTGCCTCAGATGCTGGTTCACCTAACAATCCAGTAAACACTCCGACATCATTTTTACCTCATCTCCAGTCTTGAATGATTAGCTTCTCATCGTAAAGCAAAGGAATGGAACTCGTCCTCTGCTAGCTTTTTTCTTCCTACTTATTGTAATTTCTCATAGGTAAAAAAGGCATAAAATAGGTAGTTAATATATATAATAATAGTTAAAAAATAAAAAATACTCATTCACTGCGTTGTCAATCTTCGAAAGGATTAAAATTGCTTGTGAATCTATAGGCATTTTTTTATGCCGGATAGGCAAGCATTTAACCGCTGTTAAGCATGTCTTAGTTATATTCGGCAAATACTTAAATTGAAACTACATTAACAATACATAGGTACCATTAATAATAACAAAATATCTAATCAAATAAACTTACATAAAATAAATAAATATAAGTGTATATACACATTTGACTACTCGCTTAAACGTACTAGTGTCGTTAGTCACAATAAATAATTTTCTAATTCAATTTTCAGTTAAAATTTCAACTCGCGGCGACATTTGGACGGACAGAAGGACAGACAGCAAGGTTACAGCAAAGATCCAGTTGGGCACAGAACCCTAATAAAAGAACAATACTTTGACTGGACTATTCCCTGACGACCCAGTTGGCCCAGTAGACAGATGACCGCCATCTGTGCCATGGGCTCAATTCCCGGCAGAAGTACAAATTCCTTCCCAAGGGATATTTGTGCTTCTGGTTCTGGGTGTAATGTGTGTTTGATGTGAATGTTTCCGGCACCCACGATACAAGTCTTTGAACTTAGTGTGGGGCTGTGAGTTGTTTGTTTGTTTGTTTGTTGTATTCCCCATAATTTATTTACCATTACTAACTAGCTACACCCCAGAAACTAGAAACTAGCTAGCTAAAACTAGAAACCACTGTTATAATTGTCCCTGGTTCGCCATTACTATGCAAATGGGGTAAACGCGGCCCGGGATCACAACCCTTAACTTTCCGGTTTACTGCGGCATTACTTAACCCCCTGTGCCTGCGATTGGTTTGCCTATGCATTACAAAATGTTCTGAATTTTGGAGGCGAGGTGTTATGTTGTAATGTATAACTATATGTATTGAGGATAGAAGATATTATTAAAAATTGACGATTCGATGTAAAAAATTCTGTAATACACAACATTTTTATTATATAGTTTTATAAAAATAATAAGAAGTCCTCCTCTGCTCTAATATTGTTGTGCCCGACAGGGTCTGTAATGAACTGTAAACTTTTAAAACCATGTGCTGACATTAGAGATTGGAATAAACAATTTAAACTTTAATTTGAAATGAGTCCAAGAAGATACACTTTAGGTCATCAATATGCCTAAGTTTTAAAGAATTTGCTTTAAATGGCACAGTGTGAGATTCCAGGACAAAATAAGCACATTAGTATGCAATCGGAATATTTGCTTGAATACTTCGGAATCATTCTCACTTTATTGTTATTCTGGGAAAGGTCCCACCCTATTATGTTTACAAACGACAAGATTAACACACAAAAAAAGATTAAGAGAATAAATGGTCTAATTATTTAACCCGATCAATATGATAGAATGAACATATTATTTATTTAAATAAATAGTTAGATAAAGACGAGTGTATTAAAAACTCTTCTCTATTCTCTCCGTTTATTCTATTTATTTTACTTTTGACTACATATTTAGTACCGCTTTTCATATGATTTTGACGAACTCCTACACCCCTTATCTCGTCAACAATGTGTGATTGAGTGGCATAGAATGCCCCAATCATTAAGTCCACCTTTTGTATTTTCGGTGCAATAAAGAATTAAATAAATATCGATGAAAAAACGGTTTGTAAGAACAAATGGAGAGAGTTTTATTACAATAGTGAAACGACGAGATCTCGTGCCTAAATTTTTCCTAATAAAGAAGTCAATTATTTGGCTCAACGTATTAGCATTGCAATGCTAATACAATAATGCCGCCAGCATGATGGGAATGCTACCCGCTGGTAATGGGTTTGATCACTTGAGTTACCTATAAGCTCGATGTCTTGTATGTAACTTAGGTCTTTGCTGTATATAGTTTTAGGAAATATAGGCAACTGGCCTTCAGATATAAAGAAAAACTTTTGAGGTTCATCATCTCATTAGCCTATGGAATTCCACTGCTGGACATAAGCCTCTCCAATCGCTTAATGATTCTTTTGAGGTTAATTGCTTGCCATATAAGCATATTTTTTAACAATAACTATTTAGTTTTTGCATTTGTTGCTTATATGAAATAATTATATGAAAGTTTCACCTTTAAATCTGTAACTGTTTTTGATAGAGACCCCTGGACAAAAAAGCTATAAACAGTAATTTTGATGTCCTACTAAATCGATAATTTCCAACATAGATTTCTTTTAAAAAGGTTTCATACTTTACTTGCAAAACTCTTTTCAACAAAAAAAAGTTATTTTCATCAATATCATTTTAAGAATTTAAAGTTATTTTCTTGTTTTGTTTATAACAAAAGCTTTAAAACTAAGACGAAAGTACAACTAATATGCAAGTTATATAGGTACATAAATTATCATGTAAATTTAAAAATGAACGTAACAATACTTATCACTGCTTATAATTTTCTTATTTCTTGTCTGCACTTATGTAACTTACTTATATAGCTACACATTTTAAAATTTTATAAAACTTACCCTAAAAACATATTTTTTGTGTAGTGAAAGTATTCCTTGGACGAAAAAGCACAACTCATTCATGCCCTCAACAATAATAGGCCTCCATCCGAGCCTACATCATATTTTGATCCGAAAATTACACGTTGCACCCAAATATTTGACTGAGCGTTGTAATCATCGTCTAATGAAAAGTAATTAACTGGCTGAGGTAGGGGGAAGGGGGGATATTGACAGACAATGAGAACAATCATAGGTAACAGTTAAAGAGGAGGCGCTGAGTCAGCAAGAATTGTAAGACAAGCCTGTAACTAGCTCTTAGCGCGTGCGGCAAGGAGCTACGAATATTGTCTTAATGGAGAACTTCAGTATTTGCCTGAGTTTTATTATATGATCGTTACTTAAAATAATACGTTATATTGATTATTGAGTAAGTAAACAAGAAGATACTAGAGGCTAAGTAAAATGCGTGCAAATAATTGAATTTTAATCTTGTTTTTATACTAGGTGTAAAAATATTTCTGATAATTGGACATTTTAAACTGGTTAGGTACCCACCAAACCGTAGGTTTATTTCCTATCTCCTATACGTTGTTTTTATATTATGTTGTTTTATATTTATAAATCTTGACATGTGTTATACAACACATATTTTGAATTTTTTTATTGCTATTTTTGTCTATTGTTAATGTATTAATATTCATAACTGTACCTATTTGTACCTAAGTGGAAAATAAATTGCATTGAATTGACTTGAAATTGAATACAATGGTTTTTTAATTTAATTAGTTTCTTTATAAGTTAGTAGCTGCGCACCGCGGTTTTACCCGCGTAAGTCCCGGACCGGCGGGAATTCCGGGATAATATTTTCTCTCATAAGAACCTTCTCCTGACAATAATTAACACAACAAAAAAGAATTAGCGAAATTGTTCCATCCGTTCACGTGTGATGCGGTGACCAAGGGAAATAGAGATTCATTTTTATATATATAGATTACATATATAGGTAGCTAACGCTAATTAAGTTTTCTACTTACCACGTCTCTGAGGTAAAACCTAAAATGTCGAGTGAATTCTGGTGAAAATTCTAACTTAACGATGATGGAAGAACATTTCGGAATTTTATCATATAGAGTTGGTAAATCTTACTAGGAGATTTTAAGCTCTACCCTCGTTTGATCTTTTACAGTAACACATAATATAAGCAAAAACAAATCATATATATAAATCCGCCTTGTATTATATACCATATATAAGGTTATATGATCAGCTTAACCTACATTAAGAAGAAAAAGTCTATCGACCCTAAATACCTTCTCCATTTGATCATGGTTCTTCAATTTGTTCGGTTAGTTAGACCGCAAAGACGCCGACATAACTTCATTGATTAAAGTTCATGTTTGAACGACACGGCTCTTACCAAGAAACTGGCTTCTTGTTAGGAAAAATATCTACATTATCAAGATTGTAGAGTATTATCTAGGTAAAGAAGAAACTACCTTTTAAAATAAACAAAGGCCAAAGCTTAAAAAGATGTAATCCTACTAATATTATAAATCCGAAAGTTTGTGTGTAAGTGTGTAAGTATGTTTGTTCCCTCTTCACGCTTTAACGGCTGAACGGATTTGGATGAAATTTGGAACGTACATAGATTATACCTAGGATTAACACATAGGCTACTTTTTAGCTTGATAATAGCGGGCGAAGCCGCGGGGCACGGCTAGTATCTAATATATCAGAGTTACGAGCACAGTTCTTGCCGCTCAGGATTTTGACCTATATAAGTGCTGTTAAGCATAGGGTAGCAATGAACTGTAGATGGCTAAGGCTCACAAATATTGTACCCCAAGCAAAAAATTGATTGGTCATAATTCAAGTGGAAAAATCATTTATTTCCCTAACTTTAACTGCAAAGAATGTCATTTCCTAGAATAAACCCATCATTTAATTATATTAATACATCATTAAAATAATTGTATCTTTACAATTTACTTAAATAAAACAGACATAGCCAACCATATGAAAATAATTTCATACAAAAACTATATGTCTTTAGCTCTAAAATTAATTTTAAACTTCATTCACATCGCTTGTGTTTTGTCTGAGGTGATATTTTATGTTTTATACGAAAGCTAAGAAAGTATACTTTCCATTTATTGATTAGTTTGAGGGAAATTTAAAAAAAAAATACAAAAATTGAGCCTATTTTAAAAATGTCCATAAATATTTTCACGTGTGTTACGAAAAGTTCGTTATGTGGTAGGATTTGATATTTTAAGCAGTAGCAACACTAGAAATAGTTTTTATGCAATGGCAACATTTGAACTTCTGAATGACATTTTTACATTTCCGTCGGACATATTAGTTTTCATGCAAAGATCGTCAACTTGCGCGTGTTACTTTTTGGTTAGTGGATTTTATACTCTCTTTGGAAGGATTTTAACACTGTAAGGTAAGAAATGAGTTTATTTCGTCTTTTGTTTGTGGAAATTGACTATTTACAATGTAATGTATACTCTTTTAAACTGCTTTTCATTGTGTTTGAACAATCTACATGAGGTTGAAGGTTTTTTTTCCACGTGTGTTTATTCTCGTGTGTTGCGTGTGTTACGAAGTTGTGTGACGTAACACACGAGAAAAATATAAAGCTTAGTTTACACATGTAACGAAGTCACGCAAAGGATTTCCAGAAATTTTGGCGGCAATATTTGCATTTTGTACTTACATTTGCTTTTTTATCTCTGATAGACTGGCGTTTGACCACTGTCTTAACAAACTGTTAACAAACTATGCCTCTAATACGTCTGGCTGCTTACACCTATTACAGCATGATTTTGCTTTGACAGATGCCACTAACACCTGCCGATAGGCAGAAGCTTTATCGGGAAAGGTTAAAAGAAAAAAACCCAGAGAAGTTCTTATTACAGAAAAAAAAAAAATGCTGAGAGAACAAAGCGAAATAGAAAAAAAATATCAGAATATGCTACGTCTGAGCAAGAAAAAATTAGAAAACAATGGAGAGAAACGAAACAAAAAAGTAAACAGGAAAATCAGTTGGTTTCAGCTACAGCACCAGAAGATACTTTTTTAAAAGAAAAGAAAAAACGATGTAGAAGATTGATTTATAAACTTAAAACTGAAAATGTGAAATTAAGAAAAAATAATAAAAATATGATGACAGTTTTAAATAGTTTGAGGAAGAAAATGAAAAGGTATGAGAAAAAAAATAGAGAGCTGCTTGATTTGATCGATAAAAAAAACCAGTTGATTCGGGAACTAGAAGAACAATCGAAACATGAAGATAAAGAAAATCTTGAAGGAATGACTCCTTTATCAAAATCAGACGCTTACGTCAGGCAAAATTTTACTGATGTTCCCCCCGAAGAAAGAGAAAAAGTAAAAAAAGTATTGTTTGAGCATTATGTTCTTGCAGAAACTGTAAGGAAAGGATACCAATCTAAAAATGTAAAAGAGAAACAGTTATTCAAGAAGATTATTAAAGAAAGCGCTGAAATCGAAAAATACAAAATGAAAACAAAAATGGCTACCTATTTAGGATTGAAAGGGAAGATCCGTCATTCTTTAAAAAATAATAAAAGTACTATCATACAAAATCATTTAAAAGACTACTTTGAGAGAGATGATGTAAGTAAAATGACAGCAGGTAAAAATGAAGTGAAAACTAAGAAAAAAGAGAAGAAGCAAAGAAGGTATCTACTTGGAACTTTAAGAAAACTATATACAAAATATCGTCAAGAAGGAGGAAAACTTTCATTTGCTACATTCAAGAGATATAGGCCTTTTTATGTTTTGCCACCAAGAGCAAACAAACGTGATACGTGTGCTTGCAAAAAACACGAAAACCTGCAATTGAAAGCTACGGTACTCAAGGCTATTGGATTGATAAAAACAAAAGATCTTGATGATTTATTGGCTATGGTTGTTTGTGACATCAAGTCCAAAGAATGCTGCTATGGTGAATGTGAGCTCTGTGTTAGTAAAAACATTGAGTTTTTACTAGATGAGAAAAACCTCGACGAGTTTATATCGTGGGATGAATGGATGTTAAAGGATCACGAATACAAACCAAAACATAATAATGATACAATAAAGACGACGAAAAAAATTGTCAAAGAAAATAAAGGTGCACCTTTAAAAACTTTGGTAGCTAGCTTTCAAGACGAGCTAATGAATTTCAAGACTCATTATTACAACATTATCCACCAATTTAAGGAATACCGAAGATGTATAAAAAATTTAGACGATTGCACTGTCGCATTACACATAGATTTTTCAGAAAATTATGCTTGCAAATTAAGCACAGAAATACAAGCAATGCATTTTGGTGCTTCTCGTCAACAGATGACCATTCATACTGGAATATTGTACAGTGCAAATAATTCTTTCAAAGGAAAATCCTTTGCATCTCTTTCACCAAACAACGAACATGGACCGGAAGCTATTTGGGCTCATCTTTTGCCCGTATTAAAATGGATAAGACAGGAACACCCGAAAGTAGATGGGATCCATTTTCATTCAGATGGCCCTACGGTACAATACAGGGAAAAGAAAAATTTCTACTATTTCACAAAAATAACTAAAGAGCTTGGCTTTCCGTCTTCTACATGGAACTTCTTCGAGGCGTCACATGGCAAAGGGGCTGCGGATGGTGTCGGGGGAGCCATAAAACGGAAACTAGATTCATTTGTTGCCTATGGTTCGGATATTAAAGATGCAAAAACAGCCTATGAGCTTCTCCAAAAGTCAGACACCACAATGCAATTATTTTATGTTCCCGAAGATGACATCCTTTGCAAAGAGTTATTAGATCTTGCAACAGTGCCTAACACTATGAAATTACACCAAATCATCAATGACACCGATACAGATAATTCTATTTTCGTTCGATATCTAAGTTGCTTCTGCCCTAAAAGTAAACCAGGTTTTTGTGACTGCTTTAATTTAAAATCGACTACCTTACTGAAACAGACTGTTGTGAAAAACAAAGCACCTGCGAAAAACAAAGCACCTGCAACGACAGTTACTATGTTATCAGATGTAAAAAACACCCCAGATAACACGATACTTACCACTACAAAACTGTTTGAAACTTGGCCAGAACAGAAAACACTTCGAAAAAGGAAACTTAATAATATACAGGCTTCTGGAAAGACAAAGTGCGGCACTGATGCTGTAGTTGCAGGTTCATCTGGTTCACAGTGGCCCAAAACTAAAATGGGAACAAGAAGAGTAACTAAACGAAGAAAACGCAATATCTCATCATCTTCAACCTGCAGTGACACGCCCATCAGTCTTGCTTCTTCCACTGAAGACCACATAATGCCTTATGACTCAGATGATGACGGTCCTGTTGATAACTTTGTAAGTCACATAAGTGATTGTTATAAACCTGCCCTACCTTCAAATATTCATCAAGAAAAAGAAAAACAAATTGTTGTAGATACTTATCAAAACAAAGATATACAGAATTTACCTAAACCACAAACTGAAGGATTACCGCACGATTCAATAGAATCAAGAGATTTTGATATAGGTGACCACGTTGTAATAACTTGGAACTTACGTTTATACCCGGGTCAAATATTATCAATATTCGAAGAGGGTGCCCTTATATCATGCATGAAAAAAAATAAGAAGTACTGGCGCTGGCCCACCATTAAAGACGAGCAGCTTTACGATTGGGACCATGTATTAAGGAAGATAAGGCCTCCTACATTTGAAAAGAAAGGTTGTTTCTCTGTTCCTGAAATAGGAAACAATGAAAATAAATAAGTTCATTTTATATAATTTATAGCCCAAAATCCCATATATTAAACAAAAAGTTCTTACTTGCTAATTATTCATGATTGTAGAGTGAGAGTGACGTTCTCGATTATAACTAGATTTAGCTAGCTACCCAGTACATGTCGCAAACTTTGATTCTCATGCCTAACATATTATAAAAATAATCATTTTGAATGCTACATTTTAGAGATTTGTCGAATATAGGTTCAATCGAAGAGGTTTTTTTTTACTTATTAGTTATTCGATTTTTTAGTTATTGTCTAATTAAAGAAGTTATAACTTAGTTGATTTTCTATACGACTTTTATTTATTTTGAAATGTTACCCCTAACCTCTTCTGAATATTAAACTTATCCATACTTTCGATATTTGGTGACTTTCTATCAATGAGATTCATTAATTATTTTTTTGGCAGAATTAATTTTTATTATTATTTTGTTATACATTCTGAACCAGGCTTAACAATATTTCCAGTGTGTTACGTTTTTCCAGTGTGTTATTGTGTGTTACAAGTTCACGTGTGTTATGGTACAATGTTTATGAGCCTTAGCCAGATAATATAATTATGTAATGCGATTTGCTAATCTAGTCTCTCACTAAAAAAGCAATTAAAGAAAATTATAGAATTTCGGGGCTCAAGATACAGGATAGTGGAGAATTATAATTTGTACTATAATACTAACAACATATTTTATGCCACTACTATTATGTATCGTCCTATCACATTATCTGTAATAAATATACCACAAATGCGAACAAAGCGTTTTGCTTCTACATTTATTATGCGAACCGCAAAGGAATGGAACACCTTACCTGAGTCGGTGTTTCCTGATGGGTACAATATGGGAGTCTTCAAGTAGCGAGTGAATAGGTATCTTCTAGGCAAGTTTGCTCCATCGTCGACCACATCATCGTTTATCATCAAACGCTTGTCTATATTTAATAAAAAAAAAAAAATATTTGATATTATTATTATTTCATAATGTAGGTACTTACTTACAGATCGTGATCGAAGATCGTCTTAAAATGAACGTTTTTCCAATAAATGTTTTCTGTTTATTTTGCATTATATATTAAATAATTAAACGCAAGCAAAACTTCAAGCGACTTCTCCGCTTTATCTTCGGAACTTTGATTTAAATGGGACTAATGGGAAAGCAGCAGCTTTCAAACAAATCAAATAATTAAAAATAGGTTCACGTGAAAAGAAGTTATGTGTGTTACCATTCATAAAAAAATACAATCGAATTGAGCACCGCCTCATTTTTTGTGAAGTCGGTAGAAAATACAGTTATGTGCGGCATGGAAGTGAAGCTGAAAAATAGATCACTCCAACAAATAAACCGTTCCTATCTTATACCTTAAAACAAGCAATTCTTGTATATGTATATATAATCTGAAACTCGGTAACGGCTCTAACGATTTTCATGAAATGAAGTATGCAAGGGGTTTCGGGGGCGATAAATCTATCTAGCTAGGTTTCAGGGTTGCTAGGTTCTAGGGTCATCCAAGTACTTTATTTAAAACGAATAAAGTTTACGACTCACTAAAGACGTGCTTTAGAGCTTGTATTACAATTTAGAGACGCAATAGCGTAACAGAATTTGTATACAATTATCTGTTACATAAATTAACAGACATCAGAAGGTGATGAAACAGGTCTTTTATTAGGATTATGCAATATCAAATGTGCGTTTTGTACTTGCTTATATGAACCTTTTTTAAATTGAGAAGCACAGCTTCTTTATAAGAAACATTATTTAAGATACGTTAAGCAGTCTGTCCTGGTTGTTACCTGTAAGAACATTATAAATGTTATATTTGATAGTAACCTCAAATGTAATTCATTACTTTTTTGTGTGCTCGTGGTCTTTAAGGGCCCAGTGTCTCAATACTTCAATATGTATTTTAGTTTATATAATGACAGTAATTTCATTATCCGCTTATAATGCCAAAGCTAAAGTAATTTAAAACAACACCGCCCGTAAAATGATCATAAAATAATTTTAAAGCTTTTCAAATACAAGCATGGCATGCACCTTTCAGTCACTCTTCAATTTACTTAATTGGCATTATTTAGCGCAATAACCTATCGGGTTTGATTGCGGGGTGTTGTAGGGCTGCGTTCGAGGCTATTTTTTTATCTACGCTCGAAGGCTCCAAACGACATAGCACCATGGAATGGAATATGTATAACAGTCAATTGCATCTACCAATTTTCATCTTCAACTTTCAGTTTGACGTACAGCTTTTCGCGGGAACTCTCATAGAAATTTGACATTGACATGCGTCAAGAGTGTTTTTTTTTTCTTTTAATATTGGCTTTGCAATCTTTTGCATTTAACTAGTGCCAATGATAATTATATTTCAAGAGTATTTCATATTAAAAGTCTTATTCACAAGTCACATTCAAAGTCCAGTAAAACAGTCAAGGTCCAGTCATAGTCAAGTCATGTTCTAGTAAAGTGGTAGAAACTTTACTAGAACTTCTATTGGAGTTTTGGAGCGAAAGCGAAAATCACGTTTTAACTTTGTATGATTTGCCTACACGTTTACTAAGTATTTTGGAAAATTATACAAAATCAACAAAGCCATATTTTCACTTTTGCGGCATAACTCCCGTCAGCGTGTTTTACAACCATCTCTCAAGGGTTGTTTGGTTGTGATCAACCGAGGCACTGAAAGGGCTACATCGTTGTAACTTGCACTAACCGAGTCTGCGTCGAGCTAGGGTGAAAAGTTGCTACCAGTAGGGCTATTCTGGTAGTCAAACTGCAAATGTTCGAATCAATGCGACCTCGACAGTCGATTTGTTTAAAGTTCAGTCGATTCGATGGTTCACAAGAAAAAAATTTTTTTGATTTCGACGTCCATTTAAAGATAATCGATGGCTAGAATATACCCCCAAAGCGTAGGCAGTGAACGCAGCCCTGCATATGATTGTAGATGGTATATAATCTGTGGCGAGGGGGTGCGCAGGCGAACGCGCCGACGCGTGAAGATCTTCGATAGCCAACCGCCGTCGTCGGCCACATGACGCGCGCCTGCGTATACGCAACGCGCTATTGCGTGCGTTTTTTGCGTTTGGAATTAATTGAAATGTCTTGTTTTAGCACGGAAAACATATGTGGATAGTTGGCGATGGTTTGATTCTGCTGCAGTTTGTGGTTTTTAATGTAATTACTCTTGACATAAATGAAAGTTTGAGATAACTAATTTCGTATTTGATCTAAGTACTGTCTGTTAAGCAGCGGGTATCGGGTTCGATTCCCGGTGGAAAGGGGTAAGTTTGTAGTGCCTATCGAGCATAAAAATAACTCTTAACTACTTATGTTTGGTGAAAATCGGTGCAGCCGTTTTGTAAGAATAGCGTCTTTAAAAGTTTTTGATTTTGTCACTTGTTTTATTACAAAATAAATAATAACATTGATAACATTGAATTATAATAATAAGAGTAATAATTGTCTTTTTTCAATAATTTCCTGTGATGAAACAAATTAAGTAAAGCAATTACCTCACAAATTGAGAATGTCCTCCTTTTCTGACTATGTTACAAAGGGTCAACATTTTGACATTTAAAGTTCTAACATTTTGCCAAAAAAGGCACACAACAGAAAGTGCTGCTCGCCAAGGCCGACTCTCACTAATTAGTTGCCGATTTCACACATCAGCGGCACCTCCCATTGTTCATTAGTGACGAAACTCAGAACAAGAGGCCAATCAATCCGAGGCGTGTCGAAGGCTTGGATCAAATTAATGGCACATGCAATGTTTAGACTGTAGGCAGAGAAGCGGAGGTCTGGTGAAATGGCTCGGGGCTTCAATAGCAAAACTAACTAGAAACTAAGCGATTCGAGACTTTACCATGCATTTCGTGTTGTTACAAAATAAATTAACGAAATAAGCTGACTGCAAAAAACAAGTCGGATAAATTCTATTGCGGAACACAGTGACTATTAAACAGTCGAGACTCATTAAAAATCTAGACCGGCTAAAATCTTTCTGATAATGAGTGTGGTGTGTATGTTTCTGGTACCCACGACTCAAGTCTTCGAATCTAGAGTAGAACTGTAAGTATGACAGCAGTTTTGTTTATTTTTACCGACTTCCCAAAAAAGGAGGAGGTACTCAAGTCAACGGTATTTTTTTTTTATGTGTGTTCCCTCATAACTTCTCTCCACGCGAGCCGATTTCGAATTTTTTTTTTAGTTTGGAAGATATTGCTTTCTAATTGGTCCAATTTAAATTTGATCAAGATCTGATCAGTAGTTTTTGAAATATAGTTAATAATGCCTATTTTGTACGCCTACTTTGACGATGTTCTCGTTTACCCGACTTCAAAAGTTACCTCATAACTTCTTTCGTTGTGATCCCATTGAAATTTTGTCAAGATCTGATCTCTTGTTTTTGAGTTATAGTCAATAATGCGTGTTTAATACATTAAATCTGATCAAGGTTCTGAAGATAAAGCGGTGAAGTCGGTTTTTTTAAGCTTTGCTGGCGTTTAATTATTATAAGTAATGAGTAACCACAAGCTAATAACACACATTTCTAATATGTAGGTATCGTTGTTATGTATCCCGACGACTAGAAGATACTTTTACAGTAAGGCATAAAGGAGTTCTTTTTTAAGTATTTGATAGATGAGACGCGCAAGTCGCTCGCCTGATGGTAAGCGTCAAGTATGCATATAACAGTTCAGTGCAACTCAAAATTTTGAACTACCAGTATAGTTACCAGCGTTTTATTAATGACGATTTTGGCGAAAGCCACAATAATTATTTCCTACAACAATAGCACAACCGACTGCAACAATCCGTAGGCGTATTCCGGACAGAACAGTCAAACAGATCGCCGATACGTTACGAAACATCATACCGTTAGTAGACAAACTAAAAATTAAAATAGCTAAACGTGCGGTGGTGAGACGGCTAAGCAGGGCAATTGTGGCGCTCAGCGGGCGGTTCGGCTTTCATTATTTTATAATAACTAGTATCTACCTATGGAGGGATCGAAACCTCCGTGTCATGGTGAGGTGGAATGCCCACTCTTACCGAATTAATTGCTGTATGGGCGGTAACGTCGCTCGAATCAATCGTCTGCGAACTTTCTGATATAACAATGGACTTTTGTCGAGCTTCTTTAGTTTGTAGTGTTTTGAGATCTTGTCCGTATTTTATTAGTTTATTCAATAGTTCTGAAATTCTGGGATTTCTTTATAAAATTGGTTTTCTGTAAAGTCGGTTTACGGACGATAATTTTGCGTGATAACGTCATAAGACGAAAACTTAGGCCGATCGTGCCTCTCTATCGCTTGTTCCGCGCTCTCTCTTGCACGCTCAGGCTCACTTTTTCGTGCGTGCAGCCGGTGTTCATTGATATATAATATATATAAAATACAATAAATGTTTCTACCTATGTCTTTTATAAACTTTAGAGCTATCCAGCCGATGTACCCCAAACCGGTTTAATTTAAAATGCAATAATTCGAAGATGGTTTGAGTCCACTAACAATGCATTACAGTCGAATTTCGATTTTCTTTTCTCATACAATTTTTTTCCCGAATTTTGACGTCTTCTGTCGGACTTGGTAAAGCAAACATTAACATGAAAGAGGTAAAACCTTTCCTCTACGTGGCAATGCAACGCATGCCGGGTACCTACAGCTAGTCTTAGATAATTTATTGACATATTGACCTACATCTGAAGTATCTGTGTTAAGAAAGCTTTGCTTTGTAGAGGTAGATTATTAAATTTTTATTTCATTAACCAACTTACAACCTAATAATTTACAACAATATTTTGTTACTCTATTTCTTTAAGCGCATCTTTAAACGCTTTAATCAAAATATTATTAATTCTACACAGAATCCTACTGCTGGTAACAAACATAATATGTGGAACTTTGTGAAAATTTGTGTTTCTGGTTCTGGGTGTGATTGTGTGTGTGAGTGAATGTTTTTGGCATCCACGACACAAGTCTCCGAGCTTAGTGTAATAGTGGTAAAAGTTTTCCTATTTAAAAAAAAACACTTCTAGCCACACACTCAACATAAACGTTTGTTCCTTGGATGACGCGAGCTTTCGTCGAACATTGGGCAATTACAGCCGACCACAACGTATTACCTATGAGGTTTTTCTTGTTATTGTTGCGGTGTGTTATAAAAGATGGGCTGGGAATATAAAATGAAATTTATTATATAAATTAAACTGATGAATGAGTAAACATACTCGGCACGTGCCGTTGTAGCTTCAATGTCTTGGATAAAGATGGTTGATTATACTTATATTATGATATTAAGGTAAGTTTATTTTATAGTTGCCCGTTGGCTAAGTTGGGTGAGCGTTTGCTTTCTAAGCAGGGGTATCGGGTTCGATTCCCAGCGGGAACACAAGTTTTAAAAAACATTCTTAATCTCTAATACATAATTTTATTAACCTAGGTGTTATTATGGTAGTCGTTAGAAAGAGCTTGTGCAGTTTGCCTCCATGCTTCCATGTCATTAATATAGTCGATCGTTTTATAGTAAGCTTTTTTAATTAATGCCCGATTGTGTGTGTGATGTGAATGTTTCCGACACCCACGACACAAGTCATTGAACTAAGTGTGGGGCTGTGAGTGTGACAGCGTTTATTTTTTTATAATTTATAGTCTAATAGTTACACAGGATATTAAGGTTGTATCGTATAAGGTAAATCAAGAAAGTTTCGTCATTTGACGAAACTTTCCTTTGTTTTTCCTAGAAGATACCTGTTCACTTTTAACTTTAGACCTGGGTTAGAAGCCTAGTTTAGAAGGTCTAAACTTTTAACAGGCGGAATTAGTTTTCGACCAATAATAACTTCGCATTCACGCACACATCTTCGCACTTAGTTTAATTACTTGTGTCACGGGTATTGTAACTAATCACATCGCTCATAATTTGACTTATCTCATAATTAAACTCATTATTTAATTTTACTATAACTATTACTGTGGTTCATGGGTTTGATTCCTGGCAGGAGCACAATTTTCCTTCCCAAGGGACATTTGTGCTTCTGATTTTTGGTGTGATTGTGTGTGTGATATGTAAATGTTTTCAGCACTCACGATACAAGGTTTTAAACTGTGGAGCTTTGAGTGTGAATACGCTTGTTTTTGTTTGTTTTATATACGAGGACTTACTTGCATCCAAAATCTAGCTGTTTGTACAAAGTAAGTCTGATAGTTAGTGTTTTATTAGAAATATTTATTTAAATGAATATACAGACCTTATGCACAATACACCCCCAGCGGGACGTCAGTGTAGGCCTTATCGCCTCCAGTTAGAATTAGACCTTTTCTATGAATCGTTCATTCATCTTGCTTTTTTCATAATAGCTTTTTTAAAATTATATATATTTTTTTATTTAATAAGAAATGGCAATCCTTTTTAATTAAATAAAACCGACTAAAAAGAACTTTCCTCCTCTCCTAATTAGATTTTTCGTGTCAATGTATTCCTTTCAGCTTACGATTATTTCGCACTACCGCACAAGTACAGGCCTTCAAGGATCAAGATCGGACCGCGTCGGGCGCCTACTTCTTAACATCTGTACGATATCCGATCCGATCCGATCCGGAGATTATGCTAAATCGTTGTCGAGACGTGTCGAACGCACCTATCTCGGATCGATATAAATCATCTTATTAACTATTGTTTCGGTAGGTGTGGTGTGAACAAAACGAGATGCTATCGACTTTCTGATGTGTTTTAAATTAACATAATAGGTTTTGTGAATGGATATTGCCTTTATTTGTTGTGGGAAAAGTGTAACGACGCAGGTGTCATAAATACAAGTAAATGATCATTTTCGAATGAGACAAATGACCAACGCTAAATCAATATTGTTGGAGTTTACAAGTTCACTTCTGTTCAAGACATTAGAACATGGTTTGAATCATCGCTGTTTACGTGTTCTCAATAAGTATAATCCGGGAGTCTAGTGAACATGCATCTTCAAAAATGCTCCATCGACGATTTAATAGTCACTAATCATCAGGTAAGATAGAGGTCATACATATGCTTCTATCCCGAATTAAAAAAAATTTACATATCATATAATATTGTATTCGTTTAGGGTATAACTTTATTTGTTTCGAAAAGCCTCCTTAATTGTTATTAAATAGCCTTTTATGACAACTCTGGAGTCCACAAGACCTACAAAAGAAACAGGATAAGCGCGATATTGCGTTAGTGTAATACTAAAATTAATTTTTCGTGTAAATATAGGTATATGTTTTACTGTAAAAGCTTTCAAAGTGTTACACTGACGCAATTTCGCGCTAATCCTGTTTTTTTATAGGCCTAGTAGATATATATATACCTATACTTTTATATAATAAACTGCTCGATGACGTTCTTTGTTGTACGTTCTGCTGCGTAAAAACTATTTACGGATTTATAAGTATGATGTGAATGTTTCCGGCATCGACGACAAACGTTTTCGTACTTAGTTTAAGGCTGTACGTGTGAAAGCGTTTATGTCTATGTTATAAATTTTAACGTGTTCGGTTTTTTTTATAGGGTTAAAATTATATATCCAGTTCTACATAAGCTGCCCGTTGGGTTCGCATCCGCTTTCTAAGCAGCGGGTATCGGGTTCGGTTCCTGGTGGAAACACAAGGATTCTTCCAAAGGAAAATTTGTGTATCTGGTTCTGAGTGTGATTGTGTTTGATATGTAAATGTTTCCGGCACCGACGACTACGAACAAGTCTACGAACTCAGTGTAAAAGTGTTTATGTTTATTTTATATGTTTTATTATTGGCTTGAGCTCTTCTCTATCGGATTAATATTTTATATCCAGTTCCACATTAACTATTTAGATACTTTTCATATCTACTATATAAAAATAAGTCGGGTTTTCCTTCCTGACGCTATAACTCCAGAACGCACGAACCGATTTCCACGGTTTTGCATTCGTTGGAAAGGTCTCGGGTTCCGAGAGGTTTATAGTGGCGAAACGGAGTTCGCCGGGTTTGCTAGTGCTACATATAGATAGATAACGGATGAAATTTAATGACCACCAAAAAACAATCGTTGCCCTAAACAGCCTCATCCAAAAAAAAAAAAATTTACAAATAAATGAAACCTGTACCAAAATCTTTCGGACTATTTAAGTCACGCCTGCACTACAAAAACTTTTCATAACCCAAAAAAGGCCACGCGTGCACCTAATTTTAACTTGGGGTATAATTTAGATGGCCACCAAAAATAAAATAAAATTTCCTGTGACAGAACCGAATCGGATAACAGTAGGTTAAGGTTTATTTTTTATAATTAATACAAAATTATTTATAATACTAAAAAAAATATTTATAGTAACATATTTGGATGAAATTTTTAAATAAAATGCGAGTACATATTTGGAGCATGCGTGGCCTTTTTGGGTAGCTCAGCGATTATTCTGAAAATACTTGCCTTTTTTAGGTTAGCAGACTTTACGTTTAGTGGTGATAATTTCATATTAAAATGGGAATTAAATTCTGATAAGTCGTAACGATTTTTTGGGCGTTATATTAATTATATATGATGATTGCTTAAACCTAAGCCGATAGTCACTCTTCAAGGAAAACTATTCCTTACATATTGCAGCTGGTTCGCAGTAAGTGCCCACTCATTTTAGTATGTCATCGGTAAAAACAAAGAGTTGAACGGCCGAGCTGAACACCGAATTAGTATGTAAGGTGCGCCGCTGCGGCAGACATGAGAACGAAGCGAGCTGACTCATGCAAACTCTGTATCATCTCACGAGCAGGACAAGGGGACGAAAGCTACAAGGACAAGTCTTGTCATGATCGACCGAGCAAAGTGGGGTCTCTATGGTGACTTGGGTGGTTCAGTGTGCGAGTTTTATCTAAGCGTATACCTACTACCCTCTAATATTGAAATGATTAAACGCAAGGAAAGATTAGAAAAATCGACTTTAACTCCTATATTTTGGTTTTGGATCGATTTTGATAAAATGTATATGGGACCACCTCTAAAATATAATCTACCAAACATAAAAAAATCATCGAATTCAATTCATAATTGGCGGAGATATCGCGTAACATAGGTACATGCAAAAAAAAACATACAGTCGAATTGAGAACCTCCTTTTTTGAAGTCGGTTGATAAATACATGGTTCATGACGCTTTTTTTCTTAAATTAGTTTTATTTTATTTCTTAAGTACCTATTAATTTGTATTTTTTGTTTACGCTCTTACATTGTGTGTGTGTGTATGATTTTTTACTTTTTTTTGTAGCGATGTATGTAATAATAAAAAAAATAGTTTATTCACAAAAAATCAGAACTTATATCTATAGACATATCGTGTATGTATGTGTAAACGTACTTACAATTCTACGCTAAGGTTTCTGTCGTAGGTGCTAGAAACATTTCAATCACATACACAAGCACAAAAAGTACAACAAACACAAATCTCGCTTTTGGAAAGAAACATTTTGCTCTTTCCGGGAACTGAATCCTAGGGTGAGCCTTATTATAATGCAAATATTTAACCACTGCGCTAACAGGGCCGTTTGTGATAAAGACTTGTAAACTTAGGCGAGCTAGACCTAACCTAGACATGGCACAAACGACTAAACTTACGAGTTATCACGTCTGAAGAGAGGTTTGACTGCATTTACACGAAGGGAGGAGCCGGCGGATGTTTATGTTATTATCTGAGTTAGGTCAATTTATGCCTAGACTGCTATTTTTTTACCGACTGCGACGACGAAGGAGGGTAATGTGTTTATCAGGATATGAGTGTATGAATGTTTTTCTGTATGGTTAATATGCAAACATTTGACCTTTTTGGCGTTCTAGAGACCAAACGCGTGGGCCGATTTTGATGATACTAACGTCAATAAATTGATTTGATTTGATTTGTCTTAATCTTGAGATGTCACTAAAAACATGATAGTAGTTGATAAAAATTTAATATGGCGGCAGCCAGACGCCATATTTTGAATAATAAAAAAAGTATTATATAGTACTAGCCGTGCCCCGCGACTTCGCCTGCGTTAATTAAGTTAAAAAGTAGCCTATGTGTTATTCCGATAACTTAAATATCTACATTCTAAATTTTATCAAAATCGGTTTATTCGTTACGGAGCTACGTAGTAACAAACATTTACACACACACACACACACACACACACACAATCTTTCGCATTTAAAAGAACAATGGCGCAATTTTAGTTGGCCTATGTTTGATCGTATTTAAATGTGAAATTAACGAAATTCATTCAAATAAATTACAAAGATTTACTAAAACAACAGAAAAGGCAGACGAAGCCAGGTAAAAAAATACACATTAAAAGAAACAAAACGATTACTTTCAACCTTTTTTCATTTTTCTGTTTTTGTCTATGCTGTGGTTATATAATAAGATGTTACCATGTCCATTGCCTTACCCTAGTGCATCTCTATATTCCTAAGCCGTAATGCTAATGCTTATGATGTATCCATAAAACAAAAAATACTATGGTAACTTATGTATGAACCATCAGCTGTCTAGAATCCGTCTGTCATTCACAGGTTTTCTAAAAATAGCTGCGGTTGCTATTGCAGTCATCGACATTTAAGGGAAAAAAGCAAATGTCATGGCAATACCAAACTGTCGTATGAATGACATTTTCACTTTTGACGTTTGTTTTTTTTTTCTTTTTTCTTTTAATATTAGCTTCGCAATCTTATGCATTTAGCCAGTGTCAAGTAATAATATATTTCAAGTTTAAACGTAGTGGTGGCTCTTTGGAATGGGCTTTTATCACGAATTCGCGACCGTCAGAACTGTTGGCGTATTCAAAAAGAGATCGGCAAAGTGTGCCGAGCCATAACCTACAAATATGTTTTGTTTAATATCTTAATAACTAGGCCTTCTAAAACGACAATTCTTTTAAAATGAAGCTCAGAAGGCAACCGGCCTTACGTAAGATATTTTTTTATCTATATACGATGCTATTTTACTTCAACTAAAATGATGTATGGGAGTTCGCCATTGTTCTTTGTGGGATAATTCCTACGCAAACTATCCAAAATGTAAGTGACTTTTTTTTTAATTCACTAATCATCTAATTGTTCTGCTCCCATCGAATGGGACCAAGCTTATCACGAACTTACATGTGCTCCATCCATGCTGTAAAACATTTAGCAAGAGTTGCTGTAACCGGCCGCCAGCTTCACGTTAATCAACTCTCCTTGAGAATGTTATTGAGATTCATCGGAGCCTCATTTGTTGATCGGCAGGGATTGATCATCACGTGTAGGATAGGCTCGGTGACTATTAATATTGACTTTTAAAGAACGCATGATAGACTAAATTTTGTGTTCTAAGCATTTCCATGATAATATTATATATACAATAACTACTTAAAGCATTACAGTATAGAAATCAATCTGCGGACTAATTATTATCATGAGCAGGGTGAGGAAAGCGTCTCCATTTCAGCTTGGGCAAAGTTGTTTTCGTATGGCGGATTTCTGGTTGTTCTCCTCTACAGGTCACTTTTTCAACCAATTCTCGTAAAATTTTCTGAGTTTCCCTCTGTATCAGAACTTTTCGGTAACTTACCAAATAGACACGATTGGATAACTTTAAAAAAAAATACATTTTATCGTACGATACCTAACAGTATCGTACGGTAACTGAGTTCGATAATTACATAGATATTTTTGTCGATTCAGTTTTTGGAAAATTTTCAAAATTCTCAAGTATTATTACACTACTAACTTTACATATACATATACATAATGCTATATGTAGTGAGCCCTATAATATCCCACACTAGTATGAGATATTATAGGGCTCACTACATAGCATCATCATAGCATCCTACGATACAGGACTTATATTAGGCTAAGTCCTGTATTGTGGGATTCAATTGCCTATATAGTCTTAATTGTCATCCTTTGCAGCTTGTGATGATGTCTTGTGACTGTAAAACAAAACAGCCTGTACATTTTCGTTAGTTATTAATTGCATCAATTTAATTTCTATGTTATCCTTATTACTTTTTGTGGTCCGCAATGAATTGCCGTTTCGAAGAATGAGGATGTTAAATTTCTAGAAGTGTCATCATGGCAGTTTCTTAATAGGCACATATAATTAGCAACCATCTTATGAAAAAATACATGCATCTATGCGAAACTTAGCTCACACGCATAAAATGATTGTAAGCCTACGATTTACCCAATTGAGGCTGTAAGTTTAATTGTGAATTAACCAATTATGTTATTATAAGTGGGAAAATACGTTACGCTCTAACATCAAGTAAATGACACCGTGGATTCTGGGTTCGATTACCAGCAGGAGCACAAATTCCTTCCCGTGGGATATGTTTCTTGGTGTATTTGTGTGTGTGATGTAAATGTCTCCGGCACCCACGATACAAGTCTTTGAACTTAGAGTGGGGAGGAGTTTGAATGCTTTGTTTGTTTGAAATAAAAGCTGGATGTGATACATATCCGATGCAAAGATATATCTTACCATACAACTTGTGTTTTCTTCTTGACTAATTTGTAGATCATGAAATACAGAAGACGTAATTGTTACTGCATACCTTACACCCCTTACGTGAGACACGAACTTGAGTCCCGTTGTGACTGATGCAAATTGTGTACGTTGCACCTAATTTATGCAGTCTACGTCCTAGGGGCTAGTTACATATCTTTCCACTTTTTAATATTATTATTAGAATTTAACGAAATATTTGTAAACTTTAGTAACTGGTTTACCAACGGTAAAAATAAATAAAAATTTTAAGTGCGAAGGCAGCAGAATTGTTTGTACTAGGCCACTTCCAGTTAACCATAACTCTGTTCTCAACCTTATTTAGAGGTGGTGCTACGACGGGAAGTGATTGTCGTAAACTTGATTAAGATTAGGAAAGTAACTTGACCATATTTTCCTTATAAAGTTATCATCAATATAAAGTTATAATAGATGATTACAGACGATTATTAATCGAAGTGAACCTAGTAACAATTTTGCTCTTTTGGCAATAGACCTAACGTTATTTAAACTTGTGTCAAACGTGGTAAGGGACATTGGTTAAATTATAAGGTTCCTTTTTATCTGCAAGAAATACCTGGCGAAAAACGTAATTTTTGTTTACTTTCCGATAACAATCCTTTTGGCGCGGTAGGCAAGTGTTCTCTTGTTTCCGGCACCAGCAATATATAGATACAAGCCTCTAAAGTTAGTGTGGGGCTGTGAGTATGAATGCGTTTGTTTGTTTTGTTTTGGTTTTTGATACTAACGTGCACTAGTTTTCATTGTTATCTCAAAGCTCCGCCATTATTTAATCGATTTATAGTATTATTGTTTTGTTCGAAAGGGTATAGAAGACGTTCTAGTTAGTCCCATTATAATTTGATCAAGATCTGATGAAGAGTTTTGGAGATATTTGCGATTGAAGTCTTTTAATAGTTTTATAAACTCGTAAACAATGTGTAACAAAAAGGTGTAGTAATACTCAAGCCACGCATCTAGCTACTTGTATGGAGTCTAACAAGAACACCTGAATGCGCGGAAGCAGCATGAATATGGAGTTATGATGAATTAAAGTTTCTAAAAAATTATGTCATTTGCAACCCTATTTCATCAGCTAGTATCCACATAGCCTTTGGACCTAAACGTGTGGCAGGGGTGGCCATAACAAAGGTCAAGGTCACGCGCCACAGATGTAATCGTAGGGTTGGCAAACATTTTTTTTTTAATTTTGTGCGAAACAAATATCTCCGATTGCCGCACATGAACTGTAGGGCTGTCAAAAGTATTTAAAAAATATAATTTTAAATTTTTGTACGGAAAAAATTATGTGCGATTTCGATTTTAGTTCTCTGACTACCCCTTTTTGTTACAGGTTGTATATTATCGCAATGAAGTCCCGCCTATCTTATATAATTTGATTAATTACATGACGTAAATAAACCTTTTCTTGTAGCAACCTACGCATAATTAAGATAATTATCTATAGATAGCCTTAAATGCATAAAAATATAGTGCTTCCAATACATCAACCATTTTAACAATTTTTCATCGATATGGCAATCTTAATTGAAAAGTGGCTGTACTATTTCTCTTCACCCATATGACATTAATTCCGCCGGGCAGCTGTCAAACTCACGCCAAAATGGCGGCCAGTAATGTAATAAGTCATAATGCTCCAAAGTTAATGCTCTGATCTCGGATAGCGCCTCTCGTTAGCACTATCTGTTAGGGGCGTGTTAACGTTTGAACTTGCGACTTGGTCTTTACATCACACATCAATACAAAATTAACTTTAAAGACTTTAACATTGAGGTGGCTTTAGCTTGATACGGTTCAGAAGTAACTGTAGTGATTTCCTAGTTCATGCTGAAAATAACTGATTGTAGAAGTGAGACGCTACCGATAAACTCCCAATTAGAAGGTGTCTTGGCAGCTTTTATTGAATTACGTATTCTAGAGACATTGTTGATATACGAATTTCTCTTGAAAGTTATCTTGGACGTATGTTACCTATTTCTCAATATACGGACCAATTATATTTCTTAAAATTAAATTATTATTATATCATTGGTTGCGGGCTTGAGAACTTATTTGAGTTACCTAGAAGCTCGATGGCTTGTAGATAACTTAGGTCATCGCAAATAACTTAGGTCTTTGTATATAATTTTAGGTTAATTTAAGGTAATATAGGCATTTGACCCGTAAATAGCGTAAATTGTCATGTCACATGATACAATTAAAATTGTATACATATATACAGCAAAGACTTTAGAAACCTATAAGGTACCGAGGTAACTTGAAAGTTGAAATTTTTATTTAAAACTTACTCACAGCCTTCTCAAATTAAGAAAAGCTTTGTGTTGCTGGTGCCGAAAAAAAATTTATTATTTCAAGAATTAGAAAGACGAGTGTCTATTGGTAAGAATAATGTTAAGAATAGTGTTTTTTCCGGTAAGCAAATCTCTTACCTGCGGCGGCGTAGAAGTCTAGTTAGACAAATATAGTAAGGCTAAAAGGAAAAACATTATTATTATTTACTATTATTGTAAGATCAACACCCTATTTCAACGTGATTAATAGGTACCAAATGTTCATTAAAATTATTTTAATCGTTTTGAAGATACTTAGACATATACCTTTCGGAGTGGAAGATACGGAATGAAATCTTTCAAATGAAATAAACACTTACCTTTATTTTATTGATTTTTTAAAGGTAGAACACCTAAAGTTTCCACCACACATTTCTGCAACGTATGAGTATCACAATAATATTAAAAATAAGAAAGTGTGTGTGTAAGTGTTTAATTATGTACGTTATCTTTTCATGCTGTAACATCTGAACAGATTTAGACGAAATTTTGGATGTATATAGTTATATAGAATTGACACATAGTAATAGGATTGACACACTTTTTAACTAGAGACACGCGAGGCACTGCTAGTATAATGTATATTATAATATATATTCATATCTTCTGTTATAATTTAAACAAAAGACAGCTTGACAATCATCTTGGCAACCGCTAATCAACGGTTATAATATAATGTATTCTCTTTACAGCTGCAAGTGCTACAACAGCGTTCAAAAGCAACATTCTCTCAATACCTATCTTGTCGAGTTACCATTTTTGAGAGCGGGCTGGACTTCGCTTATCTGACGTCCACAGTGATTAGTTATGGAATTGTTTAATAAATAACATCTCATTACAATGGCACCTCGCGGCTCACAATGAGATCGCGTTGTATTTCACGCGCTCTATGTGTCGGGCCAGGGGCGTACTCAGTATTCCGAATTTTGAAGACAAAACTCGGAATACTGAGTGCGCCCTACGCAATAGACTTAATAGCGTCTATCTTTAGTTATCACTAATGAGTCGCTTATAAGTCAAAACTAATAATTAAAGTAGTAGTAAACTATTAAGTAAAATAACAGCTCTGTAGAAATAAGGAATATCGGACAATCCATATCATGGTCGAAAAAAAAATGTTAATACTGGCGAAAGTGAAAACAACGACATCATCGACAGAACACTGAAATACTGTTGGAGTACTCTCAAAACGCAAAAAAATAGCTTTTCTATAAGCAATAGATGTATTGTTCGATTACTAACTACATCAGATACGACCTTCCAAAAGATAAGAAAAGTTAAATGACTGCAATAGAACCTGTCACTTCAAAGACTGCTTGGTACCGTGATAAAATAGGGTTCAATATTCAATACTCAATGATTTATTGCAATAATGTTTACAAAAATATACTTTATAAGTAAACGCATGACCCTAATAGGCAAAACAAAAAAACAATAATAAAGCTGGGAGTGTACGGGGCGTTTTATTAAATAATTGGTTATTTTTATAAACATAACATAATTAAGCAAGTCGAATAAAGGTTATCCATTACTATTACAGTAAAGCGTATAAATGAGTAGGTTCCTGCACCAGTGGAGCAATGCGGGATGTCTGTGGTTAGTAGTGCAGCGGTGCGGGAGGGGCTTGCTGACGTCATGTAAATTGTTCGCGGCAGGCACCCTCCCTCACCGCTCCACTATCGTAGGAACCTCTACCCAGCTATGCGATAGCCCGTAGCATTTAGGTTGTTACAAAAATTAACACTTGCGTATGACCCTTACGCAAGCACCTAGCTCCATCCCTGTCCAGGGCGTGGTGGTCGTGAGACCCCGGGCGGGGGCGTGTGCGGTGGTGCGCGTGCGCCGATAAATGTGCCTAGCTGCGCCCCGGGCGTTTGCTCTGTTTTGCGCACTTCTACTTCAAGACTGGCCTTTCGTAATGATGTAACTTGTTGTATTTAGAAACAAAAAGACATTGATTGTTGCAATATGACATAAGAAGTTTCTAAAATGCACATTCTCTAGCATTATTAGTCTTCTCAGAGTTCACTTATGTTAAAATTAGTATAACATTCAGTGTTCAGGCCACAAGTAAGTTACTTATCTAAGTTGATGTCATATATACAATATTTTTATACCTTTCTTTACTATTAGAAATAGTGAGGAGGATTATTCTCACATAAGTCTTAGTATACTACTCTATTTAGCAGTTACTGTTTGGGTCAAAATTAAATTACTTATTAGTTTTAAGGCTAGATCGTAATTCCAATGGTGTACCAAATGAAATATGTCATTATAATAAAATAAAAGTTCTATTCAACACAGCTATAGAACTAGTGATGGGAAAAGTATATCTCACTTGTTCCATAGAATATACTTACATATCGAAAAAACAACTGGGAATGAATCAATACCTCTTCTTTTTTAGAAGTCGGTTTACAGTCGGCAAATTTTATCGTAACATTTGTAATAAATATTCAATTGTTTTAAGCTTTTTTTTTATAAAATACTTGCTTTTATATATTTAATTCAATACTAATTAATATAACTAATACAATAAATATAAATTATACTAAAAACTAAATTAATACGTACCAAAAATAACTATAAGTAGACATAAATAAAACCTTAAATCTCATAATTACTAACAATCTTGTATCTATGATTACAATAATACTATATCTAAAACAGTAAGAATTTAGAGTACCTAATAATGCAATATTATTCTAAAAAATATATATCCAATTATCGTACCAATACGTTTCCAAAACAGATCTAAAGTACTATTTTACTGAATTTTGAAATGCTATAATAGGATTTCATATCAAGTGTCGATACGTTGAATAATCTAGCCACAAAGTAGCCAACAAATATACATATATAATAAGTATGTACATCAATGTAAACTCAACAAGATATATCAAATATCGGTTCATGAAAATAGGCCCGACGATATATCTGGAAAACAGATGCACCGATTTTCACCAAACAAAAGTCTAGCTGATTGGGAGCTACGATACCGCAGATTGACGTACATATAGGTATACACTACACACTTTTATATCTCGTCGGAGTTTAAAATGAGAAAAGATTTTTCTCTGAAACCATACTAAATATACCTACTTAAAGCTTAAGCGGTGGATGACTGGTCTGATTACCAAACTGATGCAGCATGCAGCTCCCACCCTCCTACTTTTCCATTACAACATTTAGTCGAAGGTGTTAAGACGATTCTTCCAACAAAGTTTATCACCGATTGCATCAGTTCGTTAGGTAGGTGAGTCTGGTTTAATAAACACCGATATAATTAAATGTTATACTTGAGTTGTTTATCGGAGCCTGAGAGAGGCGCTAGGGCTCCGCCCTCCAAGCGCCCTGCTTGTTATAACCGTAAGGGATTAACGAGTTACAAGCAACATGTACTTGTGGTTGTAGGTACATACATGCTCGTACTCTGACAGTGGGATATTCATTTGTAAATTATGATTTGCGTTAGCAGTTAAGGTTTTATTCAGAGTAGAGTTTATATCAGTGAAAACTCCGTTGTTTTTAATTACAATCATAGAATAGAAGTACAAAAAATACTTGTTCTTTTGTTCCGTGAATTTGATCCCTACATACATGATATTTTTTTAATGGTATTTATTATTTGAATAATGATTGAAATGGTATTTCATTTTATGACGTTAGTTTTTTGATTTCAACATTTTCTTGTCATCTCTTGTAAATTTGTGGCTTTAATTCCTATCATGCTGGCAATGCTAATACATAAAAAGTAAAAAAAAAATATTTAAATGTATTAAGTAAAAAAATGAATATAAATTAATTTCTTTAATTAACCAAGATATAAAGCGCCTTGACCTATTTTAAGATGTAAAATCTCTGGTGTATACACCCAAATCTCTTTAACTGTTTCAAAGATCATCATTATCTTGACCGCCATGGTATGATGCGATCCCCACTTCTTCTTTCAACTTCAATGTGCCTCCTCATTCCCACTTTTAATTTGAGATTATTGCCATTACATCCTTTATTTTGGTCTATAAAAAGACCTTATACAATACAATACAATACAAAAACTTTATTGACACCAAAAGATATTTATATATACTTACAGAGATTATGGTTAACCCGATAACAACCATATATAACAACCTTATGTCAAATACACTCTCTATTTCGCTCGCACATTATAATCTTGAATCAAACAGTGTTAGTATGGTAATCAACAGGTAATTAATTTTTTTTAAATCAAGCTTTTACCTTTTGTAAAAATGACTAGAAAGATGACATAGGTAACCAGAGAACTTGTCAAGACGAATAAAAAGAACCCCAACTTGATGGGTTGATCTTGTTTAGTTCAGAAGTCCCGTCATCATCATCAGACCAGCTCCATGGAGCATGATACAATGATATGGTACCATGTGTTAACACATCTGTGACAGAATATTTGACACCTGTCAAATTTGTGCATACTCTGTGAGTCACACACGCCTCATCCCGCTTCTTTCCCCCCACCAGCCATATATAAGGCTGCCGCGCCCGGGATCGGCCTCTTCCGCCCGGTGACGCTGCAGAGGCTACACACAGCCAGCAGCAAGTAGTCCGTTCGAAAAAAAAAAATAAAATAAAAAAAAAAAAAAAAAAAAAAGGATCGGCCTCTTCTACATTCAACGCAAACACAGAACCTGTACGCATCTCCCGAGAATAAATAGAATCGAATAAATAAATAGAAACCTTCAACGCCTGTTATTTCAACACCCCGGCTAGAAGAAAATACACCATGGTACCATATCATTGTATCGTCACCGAAGATACATAAGTACACCAAATTTGAGTCCACTCGTAAGTACATCGGGAAGTTGGCCTAATTTAGCTTTCAAGATTTTATTACAGACCGACAAATAACGGGACAGATGAAACTAATAAAAGCCTGTAAAAAGAGTAAATAATCATGTGTTTGTTTTGCCTTAATAAACGATTTTAAATGTAACTCCTGCTGTATTTGAGTGTTAAACAATAGAAAGAAATAAAATTACAGTAAATAACGTAAATGGCGTTCCAAAACAGGGCCTAGCCATTGAAAATAACTCCATAACGCCATTAGGCTGTAGCTGCAAACAAAAATGCGAATTCTTTGAAACCACGAACGAGTTTAGAGGCATTTCTGTTCCAAATCTGAAGCATATTGCTAACAAATCACAGGCGAATGGGTCGTTTAGCCGCCATTTGTTGCCCTCGAGGGTATGGGGTGGTAATTGTGTTTACAATACACCCCTACACCCCCTTCCGCTCATTTCTCATCCTCAAACATCAGGGCGCTTAGCGATTTCACCTCGGGAAATCTTAAGGAGAGTGGAAACTGCCGGCCGTTTTGTGAAATTATCGTTACCTCTGGACTGTGACTAGGATTGTCTGTTTTGGTAATAAGGTAAAATTTTATGAAGAATGCATATTTAGGTACAATATTTACAAATGAATATAACAATATATCAATTTATAACAACACAAAAACAATCAGCATTAATTGCTGGTTGTTTTTGGGTTGTGTTGTAATACAAACATTTGTAAACTATTACGGTTAGGAAAATAGGTATAATGCTGACTATGATAGCAATTCCACGTAGCTTCGCTTGTTTTTAACAGTAAAAAACATAACCATTTCAGGTATATAAATCAGCTAAGTAATAATATAAATATGAAACAAAAAAAAATAGCATGACTAGATACATAGATAGATAGATAGATAAACAGTTTATTGAACACCTTAACAAATACATGACAAGGAACTAGTTATGTAGTATAAATAAAAAGGAATTATTTTTATATACGCAAATTACTACAACTACTGTAATTACTGTAATACATATTATATGTCAGTAATAATATGAAGATGACTAGAGAGGGTCGCTGTAACCCAACAATACAGGCTCGAAGGAGACCTAGTGTTGTGGACAGAGGTTCACGAAGGTAATTTATGTCCCAGTTTTAAGTACTTTATAAAACAATTACTCTGTACCGCCACTATTTTTTAAGAATAATAAAAACATTTTGTATTTGTATTTGTGTTCTAGGTCATTTTTAATGGTCAGATTGCACTAACAAATTTCCGTTCAGCCGTTACAGCAATGCATATCGTTTCAAATAAATATACTAAAAACTTGAACCTAAATCAGGATAAAGGGAGGAGGTGTGTTAAACATGGATGACATTTGACAGTTTGTGTTGTTGAAATATGGTAAGAAAGGTATGGAAGAATTAACTTTTGTAATTCCTACGCACACTTAACAAAATGTGAGCGAATACCGATAGGCTTGCTGCCTTACGTGAGTGACCGAATCTAATTTGAACCAATAATACCACCATGTAGACACTAATAGTAATAATACCATGTTGTATATTACCTTGCTACGAAACTACAAATGTATTAAGTTTTTACTAGATAACCGAGTCTTCTCGCGCTTTTATCTTCAAAATATAATAACTTTCAAGTGACTTCAAAAAAGGAGGTTTTCAATTCAACTGTATGTTTTTTTTTGTACGTTACGTGATATTTCCGCGAATTATGAATCGATTTTGTTTATTTTTTTTCGTCTGGTAGATTATAATTTATAGTTCAGAGGTGGTCCCATATAAATTTTATCGAAACCGATCAAGTCAAAACCAAAATATAAGCGGTGAAGTCGATTTTTTAAGCTTTGCTTGCGTTTCATTATGACTAACCTTAAAGTTTCGTTATTTTGAAGACAAAAGCGCAAAAAAACCTGCTATTTCATAAAACGATTACTGTTCGCGGAAGTTGAAAAAAATCTACTACAAATGAGTTGCCTGATTTTTCTACTCAAAATAAATTACCACTTCAAAAGGGGTAGGTGGAGTTTATCGTGGTGTGCTTAACGAGACCACCGATCGTTCTCATGAAAATCTCATAAAAAATAATAAACAATTTACGTTCGGCGACACGCGCGCTCTCCTTCATTACACCTTTAGCCTTTAGCTTCGCAGTTTTTACTTCGAGGGTTTTAAAAGTATTAAGATTTTCTTGCTGTTGTTAACATCAAGGTTAAAAGTTCTAAGCTTTCAAGGTAATGTTCGTATTGCATTGATTTCGTAACGATTTCTTTGAGAATGTATTGTTCGCGTGTTTTGTTTCCTGTGAGGTGTTCTGTTTTATTCACTGTTTCAGATTTTTTTTTATTTGTGACAGGCTACTCTTTGACCACTATCTCACCTGATGGTAACTGACGATGTGATCGAAGCTGGTAAACACACTAGACCTGGAGTACGCATGCTCTCAAGGATAACTGCCGGAACACCGTATTTGGCTCGACGGCAGACTTTCAACTTGATGGTGGTAAGCTACTTTGGTAGCAAGCCAGGCGAGCAACTCACAAAATGCTCTACCACCTCTCAAATGTCACCTGATTAGCACCACCCAGGGACCACGTGTAGGAAGTCAGACTTAAGGGGTATCCTCCTACGGACGTGGGTGACTCAGCCTCTCTTTAAACCTAGACGTAACGTCAATTACTGGGTTGTGCTACCCATTATAAGCTGTTTATAAATATCCGTGAATGCTTTAGAATCTTTCGCCACGGAGTGCAAATTTTATTTTATTCTGTATAGGCAATTTCAAAGAAAACGGCACCTGATCGTAAGCGATGGTGCGTAAGGAACACGTGGTAATTATTTAAAACCTGATTGATGGTTTACTACCATCAATCAGGTTTTAAATGATGTCTTTGTTACTTGGATATGCATATATATATATATAAGTTGACAATTTAGACTTACGTGACTGCTCTTCATTAAGAAAACCTAATTTTTCCACTTGTTGTATTATCATTTGAATTACATACAAATGCATTGTTACAAATATATACGACAATTAGAAATTATTAAATCGTCATTCTACATAATTTGTAAATTACAAGTAAATCGTTAGTTAAGTTACTTACATAAGGCGTGTAAAAATAACATTACCAATGAAATTTTACATTCTAGTTGTGTTATTTATCTATATTTTTCCCTACTTTACGCTAGTGTTGCCCTGCGGTTAGCAGTAATCCCTGTTCCCGTCTTGGATTACAAGTTACTAACCAAGGCAGCTGATTAGCAGGTGACGGTAGAAACGGCTCGAGGAACGTCATAGGGCTATAAACTTGATACACGAACTCGTTTAGAAAAAGATAACTTTTAGGAAAATATTAATTTTATTTTAACTTGAAATATTAAAATAAGCAATTGTAATTTTATATGAAAATTATTTACTGCACTATGGTACATTATTTCCGGCCGCGGGGCCGCAGCCCGATCAGGTGGTCTGACCAAATTCGTGCAACGCTCAACACCAACTTGCACGATGCACTCCACGAGGCCAAGAACAGACACAGATGGAAGAGTATTATAAAGAGAAGATTGATTTTTCGTCGGGGGGATCACGACCCTCAGTAATGAGGAACATGACGCAAGGAGGAGGTACATTATTTTTAGTTCATTCCCAGGTGTGATGATACAGGGTACAATAAAAAGTGTTGTATCTTATTATTGTGTGATTATTATTTGAGGGCATATTCAATAGTTAACCCGTAAAAATATAAGAATGTATGTAAGGTTCCAGGTATAATGCAGGTGTAATTTTTTTGACTTTAAAAATAATATGCGGTTTAAATTAAATACTGCAATGGATATTCATCATTATCTGTTTTTTAATGTACTTAATTACAATTTTGATACACAAAAATATTTTTAATTAACGTAATGTACATTTGCCTATCACTTTTATAAATGAATTGGAATAGGTAATAAGGTATGTATTTATTAATATAATTTATTTTACATCATATATCAATAGCTATTTTATACGATACATTTCGGAGAGTGTGCAACGGAATTACACAATCTAATTCCCCCATCCCCATTCTATTATCGGACATCGAGACAGTCTCTTAAGCGACACCGCTATATGGTAGATATTCCACAAATGAGGACGAAGCGTTTTGCCTCCACATTCATTATGCGGACTGCAAAGGAGTGGAATTCCTTGCCTGAGTCTGTGTTTCCTGATAAATACAATATGGGAGTCTTTAAGTCACGAGTGAATAGACATCTTCTAGGCAAACGTGCTCCATCGTCGACCGCATCGTCACTTACCATCAGGTGAAATGGCGGTCAAACGTTTGCCTATCTAGAATATATAAAAAAAAAAAAGCTTCGTATAATGTACACCACCGTCTGACACTTTTCGCTTTCATTTAATTAAGTCGATTCTAAGATTGTCTGGAAGAAATTGCGATAAGCGATAAGACCGCCGATTGTAATACCTGAATTAAAACAACGCTCATCGATATTTGCTGTTAAAACAACGATTATCATAACATAATCGCTTTCACATTCACATCCCCACACTAAGATCGATGACTTGTGACATGGGGGCCGGAAACTTTACATTACACATACAATCACAACCAGCACCAGAAACACATTTTTTCCTTGGGGAGAAAACTATCGTTTGATTATCGTTCTGGGTATTCTTTGTTTTTGGTACACCTCGGGTCTAAGCATCTCAAAACATGTTAGTTTACTTCAATTAAGAACCACATCGGAAACCAATTCATTACTGACCAACTAAACAGGTCACCGTTGAAAAGCAACAAGTGTATAATTCTTGGAATACCTAACAAATGTTAAGTTTTTTCCGTTGTCCAAGCAACATGGCCCAATTAAGGGGACACATGGGACACACGACCGATGATACTCGAATCGACTTTCTTATAATTTATTCGCTAAGGGTTTAGGTTTGTGCCTTTTTCTCGATCGAAATCTCGATCGTAAACACCTTGTTTAGTCGTCTCCGGGCTCTGATAACCGATTCTCCGGGATGATGCGCGATACATCGATAATAATCTACGCAGCTCTAAGCTTTATGGTTATGAATATTATGTGACTATAAATATGCAATAAGATAGATAGATAGATGAACTCTTTATTGTACACCAATTAAAAAAGAAAATAACAGCAAACAATTACATTGAAAATAACTTAGGCTAGTACAATGGGCGGTCTTATCGCTTAAAGCGATCTCTTCCAGACAACCTTTGGATGGAGAGGAGATAGCAAAATAATTTTGGGACTGTGGTGTACTACAGTTCTAAACAAATTATATATAAAAAATAAAGTTGTAAATACCAAATATGTAAGAAATACATAAATATAATATATTATATTTATACATATTTTATTGTATACCTACTTAAACAATTACATAAATATACACACATATAAATATAAGTAAACTTGAAGTTTTGGAGCGATCGTGAAAAAATAGTGTTGTCGATTTTGTATTAGTAACCAAAACTTGTGATTCTTTGACTGTTCATGTGTAATATTTGTGCATTATATTATTAATCGTAATACATAGTGACCGTGTATGACTGTCGGAAAATCATATAAAAACTGAAAAAAGTGATTTTCGCTTTAGCTCCAATAGTTCTACAGTTCTACCACTTTATTAGGGCGTGAATTTACTGTGACTGGACTTTGACTCTTTTACTTGTCTTTAACTGTGTTTTGTGATCATTACTTTTATTATTAAATACAATTGAAATATTTTATAACTTGATACTGGACAAATACATATAGACACAGCCCCACACTAAAGTCAATGACTCGTGCCGGTGCCGGAAACATTCACATCAGACACACAATCACAACCAGAATTAGAAACACAAATTTTTCTTAGGGAGAAGATTTGTGTTCCCGCCGGGATACGAACCTGATACTTCTGCTTAGAAGGCAAATGCGCACTCAACTAGGCTAAAGGGGTCTAACCCACATGTCACTAAAAACCCCTACTATAACTGCCTAACAAGTATTGCAACTCCAACTGGTACATATCTTACGTTTGATTATTTTATTCATCGCACCCCATCGACTCTACATTCGTGCGGCGCGCACTGCCGATTCTCGGAACTCTTTAATTGCATACACTCCGGCGCAGATCGAACGTTTAAAATCGATTTTTTTATTCGATTTATCCCATGTGAGCCCCGAGTTCGAATCTTGTTCTTATTTCGAGATAGTGAACGTTGTGTTTATGCAAATTTTACACGCATCTACTGAAACTTCTCAATTAATTAAAGATAGACAGGCGATGGTTATATTTAGGATGGGATTTCGTCACAATTTGCAGAACTTTAATGTTTTTCTTCACACATCTGATCGGCTAGCGCTTGGCCTATATTTCTCCGATGGTAAGTTATTACGTAGCCCAGAGTGGTAAGCTAGTAACACAGCTTAGAATAGCACTTGTATAGTTTTTAAAACTGTATTTACCACTTCCTGGCTTTAATCATCACACTATAGCAGTTTGCGTCATGTACCTACAACAAAACAAACAACAACATAGACAACAGTCGCTTTCCATCAGGTGAGATGGTGGTCAAAAGTTTGCCTATCTAGAAAAAAAAAACAAACACGTTCAAACTCACAGGCCCACACTAAATTCAAACAATTTTATTGTGCTGGTACATTTACATCACACACAAAATCATACTCAGAACAAAAGTTTCTTGGGAAGAAAAATTGTGCTCCTGCCGGGAATTGAATCCAGGATCCACGACGCAAAGGGCAGAGGTTTGCACACTGTGCTAACTGGGTCATCAATAAGGTTTGAACAGCTTTAAACCACAATATTAAAGCATCTTCGGATGCGTTTCTCACATTATTCTCGAATAGCTTTCCTTCTAAGAAGCAAAACAACAATTTAAATATCCATACGGCACAATGCGGCATAAGAATAATTTTAATTGGATTCGAAAGAATAGCAGATCATTAGTCCCAGTTTTGTATTCCAACGAGCAAAATTGTCGCATTCCCAATGCAGACTTCGACATACACCGAGAAAATGTTTTCACACCTCACTGTTAACGGAAAAACAATCAAACGTACACTTTAACGCATGAAATATACAGTTTAAAATCGGTTAGCGTGAGAAAATTAATCGGAGTTGATATAAAATCAGTCAATTTAGAAATTTCTAGTGCAACATATTGAGTTTAAATTTGTCTACTTAAGGAGTTCGATCAGAACCAGTCGACTCAAAGTTTTGGTATTCAAAATTTAACTTTAACTTAGTATCTGAAGGTTTAAGTTAACGTGACAGGGATAAGTTTAAAATCGCTGAGCTGTTGGTGATATTCGTGAGCGTAATGAGGTGAAACAATTCGGATTACGAGTGGATAGATATAAGAGTATGTATATATACATGTAGTTGTATTAGAAATTGTCCTCATTTCTGTTGCTAAAGTATTTGTGTTGCAGCTTTTGAACATTATTACTTGTTTTGATTTTTATTTATAGCATTAACTAAAGTAACAAATTCAACAGGAAATTTTACAGGAATAATATCGCTGGAGGCGGGAATTGAACGCACTAGGATGTCATGCCCTATTTCTCTAAACTCTAAGCCCTTCAAGCTCTGCCTCAAGCGACGAAATTATTATTTTCTTATCGTCTTATGGGGCAATAAGGCATGAGGCCTTATGTCCGCGGGTTCAATACACAGCTCAAGCGATGATTCCCTTTCTTAAATAAATACATCATTACTTCTTATTCAATCTATTATTGGCTATCTTTAACAATCTTTTCGCTGTTAGTATTTTTTACCAAACAGCCTTTGTAAAGACATAACTATCGATGTCATTATGATGTTATCAAATAAAAGTTTTTCGCAATATAGAACCATCCAAAGATTGTCTGGAAGAGATCGCTTTCATCGTTAAGACAGCCCATTGTTACACTTTTATAAAAATGGTACAGATATTCATTGTACTATTTTTATTTGTGTGCTTTGTTATTTAAGGTGTTTAATAAAGAGTATATCTATCTACCTACAACGATCTTAACAGATAGCTAAAACGGCTGCATTGTTTTAAATTTAGCTTCTTCACTTTTCATACGTTCTAAAAACATTACAATATCGCTGGTTTAAAAAAATGCAAGTTGTAAACATGCTTTGTAAAGGTCCTACTTGTATTTAACATGAATAACCACTACAAAGGCAAATAAACATTCGAAAGCCATTGTTCTTATAAAACGGACATTCAGTTTAATCGAAGATATTACAGACATCGAAAATAGCCCTACATAAATCGTCAGCAGCTTTACACTATTTTCAAATTGACTATTCCTTTATCATTAGACCCTGGAGGGACAGAGAGGGAACACATTTATACCTATAATAAAGAGAGACAGGTGAAGCCAACCGTCTACATTTGGAGCAAGGTGCAAGGATCGATCAGGTGTATTTGTTTAAACAAGGTGCTCCAAGTCTCAAGGTCTGATGGCAAATTAAAAGTTTCTATGTGGATGCGTAACTTTTATTGTTGTGCTATAAAACGATTTTATTTGTATGACTCATCTTCAAGTAACTTAGCCTTAGGGCTTCGTTTCTTCGCACCCTGAAGGTATTATTCCTCGTTAGAGTTTTAGGTTTGTAAATACAACCCTTACATTGGCCAATATTTCTTAATAAATCATAGATTACTAGTTGAGCCCCGCGGCTTCGCCCGCTGATGATGATGATGATTAAAGTAGCATATGTCCTAATCCAGAGTATAAGCTACCTACATTCCAAATTTCATTAAAATCGGTTAAGTAGTTACGCAGATACGTGGCAACAAATATTCACACACACAAACCTTCTCATTTATATTATTATTAGGATTAATGTTTATTTCGTCTTTATGTCTTAAGGGCAATGTTTCTAGAAAAAATTAAGGGCTTAAATAGATTTAACATCTATTATCTCAAGGTGACGAGCGCAGTGCTTTTTCTGTTTTTTTTTTTTTTATTTGTGACAGGCTAGTATTTGACAAGTGACGATGTGATCGAAGCCGGTAAACACACTAGACCTGGAATACGCAGGCTCTCAAGAATAACTGCCGGAACACCGTATTTGGCTTGGCGGCAGACTTTCAACTTGATGGTGGTAAGCTACTTTGGTAGCAAGCCAGGCGAGCAACTCACAAAATGCTCTACCACCTCTCAAAAAAGTCCTTCCAAGTTCAAAACTAAAGATAAAGATAAGATATTGGAATAGGCAAGCGTGACGCTTACCACCAAGCGGCTGATTTGTTCGCCTCGTCTCTCAATGACATAAAGAAAATATCTGCCCAAGTTCTTATAACACTCTAGCCGAAATTAGAATTTGTCATTGAACTGTTAGATTCAGTACAATCAGTTGAAGTATTTAATTTTTTACTGAATGAAACCCTGAGATACCAAACTACACTCGAATCCCCGCCATATTATAAAGCACTTGCTTTACGTAATAATTACGTACAAGTAGAATGTTTCCATCTTCTTTTGTTTATCCAAATTGTTCTCGGTCAGCACCTGCACCAATACAATTACACATCACTTACACAGTTTTACAATCCATAACTACACTTTTATTGCGTACTTTCAGCATTATGAACAGCTTATTTAAATTGAGGAGGCTATTGGATCTTCTGGATAACTTAATTTTCACTTTTATCAATACGTTTTTATCTGAAGCAAATGGAAAAAATTGAAAAAATTATCAGCGATGTCAGCTCAATCGTCGTCAGTAGAGATCAGCAGACCTACCATGAACTTTTTAAGCCTGCCAAGTTCCGGGCAGTTCATTTATTGGATCGATATTTGTCGTGCTAAAATTTGTATTAGGTTAGATAAATTACTCTGTGATGCCCGAAGCAGGTCAAAACAGTTCAGCAATTGTATGTTTGTTGTAAATATAAATTTTAGCCGGACAAATATCGATCGAATAAATGAACTGCCCGGAACTTGGCAGGCTTAAAAAGTTCATGGTAGGCCTGCCTCTGGATGTTGGAACTTAGTGTTAATACATTTAATTTTTATGATATAAACACTACTTTTTATAATATACATTAATTAACACAACTTATCTACAGTTATATAATAAGTGTTGTTTGGTATTTATCTTTGTTTATTTACTTACGAGTACTATTTGTGAATAAAACGTAGCAGTCCTGCTCTCTTCTAAGTTTTTGCGGTGCCCCACAGGGTCTATAAAGAACTGTAACTATTTTAAAAAGAACACCTGTATGCTACTATTATTTATAGATTGAAATAAATTAATATAAATATTTCTTAAATGTATACGTAAAATATAAACAGCCTGTATTGTAATTGGTCAGGTGCAAGGCACGCGTGCGGTGAGCGTTGACAACCAATCTCGGATACGCAACCTGCTCGTGTCAGGTTGCACAACATTATCCGACTGCGTTCTGATCACCACTACATCAGTGATCAGACCTGAAGTTGCTCAATAACTGAACGAGTATTTATATTGGTGAAGACTCTCTAAGACCAATGGACATTTGACATTCCGCAATTTATACAGGTCTAGAGAAGGTGCTGGAATATCTACAATAGTTGGTGCAGAAAATGGTATAATTATGATCCATAGCCATGTGTATTCTCGAACAACTATTAGGATATAGTAAGATTTTACTTATGTTTGTGTTTTAATAGTGCAAAAAGCAACTTAGTTTTAGGATAAGAGGTAGATTAGTTGAAGGCATACATGAGTATTTTTTAAGTAAGGGGACCAAAAGTTGAGTCAATAATTTTCTACGATTGGTTCTGAATAGTTCTGATAAAGATTTTAGAGTAAACATTTGTAAGGAAAAAACATCTCTAATGCTATAAAAACAAAATCAGTTGTGATGAGTGAAAACGAAAGTATTATAGTGTAGCACTTAACCACATACTTTTGTCATCGATACTTTTTTTAAAACATATGATCATCCTATCCGAAGAATAGGCTTAAGTTCTTAACAGTACTTTCGTTTTACATTTTAAATATTATAATCCTTTTTTACGTTGTGGCAAGGTAACCGAATGTACAAATTTAAAGTTCCCTAAAAGATTTAACCACAGGCATTAAGGCACCTGTGGCAAAGCTTCGAGTTTACGGCGGCGGTTACTGGGGCGCTGGGGCCACTTCCGACCGCTAGGGATGTACGCAGGACAAGACAGGTGCCCCGATGTAGTACGCGGCACATTTGACTTTATACTTCAAGTTATACAGATAGATAAATGCTTTATTTGATCATCAATAGAGAGCACTTACAAAGAAACCTTAAAAATAAGATAATCCTTAAAAAGCTATAATTATTGACTATTTCCTGTAATAATGTCGACATTGCGGTCGGCGATGGATGGGGAAATTAGACTCAAGTTCATTATTTCTTTGCGGTACTTATTTGCACTTGGGTCCACATTAAAATGTTATGCTGTAATTTCTTATATTTTGTGGGTAAAGTACATGACTAGCTTAAAAATATCTATCAGACCACCTGGTTGAGTCGACGCATGATCAAAATGCTGGCACTTATTTGGCTCAACGTATTAGCATTGCAATTCAGAGAGCCAATGCCGCCAGCATGATGGGAACGCTACCCACTGGTAGTGGGCTTGAGCACTTGAGTTGCCTATAGGCTCGATGTCTTGTAACCTAGTACTTTGCTGTATATAGTTTTAGATTAAAAATAGTCGACGTTATTTGGGATACCTACATACGTAAGTAAGTATTCGTCCCGAATTTATGCACATCGTCCAACACTATTTCCGAGTCAACTAACGGAAGTTTGGCCACGCACCTTTTAGTGCCTACAATGGCTCTTGACCTGGTTTTGTGCCATTGTTTTGTGGGTTGGAGCCTATTTAAAAATCAATACTAGCCTCGTTGAGTTTATTGAATAACGCAAATCTATACTAATATTATAAAGAAAGTGAGCTTATAAAAAGTAATTTTTGAAACTACAGAACCGATTCTAAAAATTATTTCAGTAATAGATAGCTAGACTACTCCTGAGTGTCAAGGACTATGTTTTACATAGATAAAAGTTAATTTTTAATTCGTAAAACAAGTCGGAGAAAAAAATAACTAATAGGCCGCTTTGTTGGCGTTCGCTGACAGTTTAAAATAATAATACAATGTTTGTCAAAATGTTGGCGTTACAAAAAGTTGTCGACACCATATATTAAAGTGTATACTTAGCCTATAAAAATACTTTTCTTTGTAAAAAACTTTAAAAAAAAAAGTCACAATATAAAACAGTTTTACAAAATCTTCTGTTTTTTTTCCTGCCGTGCTAATACCTACTAAGTCTTATTACCAATATTAGGTATAGATCGGGGAAATTATGAAGCCATGTTACCTGAGCATGTCAGATATTTTTTCACCCTTGTTACGACAAATTGCTTTCCTAATCTATACTAGTCTTAATTATAGTTATAGGTATCGTAACGAACCCATGGCTTAATTTTTTTGAGCCTGGTATTCAAGCATTTGCCCGATATCCCACCAGATGGAAAACAATGATGCGGCCGATGATCTATTAAGCATGCTTGCCTAGAAAATACCTAATCACTCTAGACTTAAAGACTTCAAGATTATACCGTTCAGGAAACAAAGACGCAAACAGTGAGTTCCACTCTTTTGCTCTACGAAAGATAAATGCAGAATTTACTATGAGGATAGGAACAAAAAATTTTAATTTAAATCGTTTATTCAAATAGGCCTCATAATAACTCAAAAGAAGTTAGACATGTTTTAAAAAAAGAAAGTTTTAAGGGTTATACCTCGGAGGTCTTTTTAGCTATAATTTAATTCATTATTTGCAGCGCACCTTCTGACAACTACTTATAGTTGCGATGCAGGATTATCACGCTATGAACTAAAGCTGCAACATTCGCTTATTCATTATAAGTAGGCATTACTTCATTAGTTGCTCTTACATATTCCTCAACTTAAGGTCACACAAGCACTATTCCGTTCCGCAGGTACGTTTTGTGAAATGCACCCGCATAAATCTAATGTAATTCTGACAACATTGGAAACAACGGCCGCTTACGGAATAGGTAATTAGAGGGAACGGTACGCGTGCCAGAGACAAACACACGCAAAGAGACAACGTGCCATGTCCCTGACTCCCTGTGTCTAGTTAGGAGTCGCGGAGGCTACGGTCAGTTGCAGAAGTGTGGAAAGATTTACTATTCATAGCTTCAAAAGACTCGAAGTAGTAAGGATTTGTTGTGTTTTAATAAAAATTCATAAAAATTAGTCTTAAAAATTAAAATTTATTAAAATAAGACCCCGCAAACTACTATTTTTTCCGGCTCGACTACCATCTTAGCTCGAGTAAAGGATATGCTGAAAACCAGCCATGCGTAAGCTATTTAAATATTTAGTTTACGCAAAAAAGAGCTGAGCATACTCCTATTGCCAACCACTATTATTTGTGTCTATAACTGTGTATGTCTATTTTATAACTGTATCTTATTTATCTGTAAAATTTAATTGTTTTTCGTTATGTTATATTGTAGAATATAAGAAAAAATTTATCTGGTGTCTGGCAATAAATACTTTTTTATTTTATTTATTTATTTAAAAAAATATAAGAATTAGTGTGGCTTAGGTATGTACCTACGTGTCTAGATCGACAATTGTTTCGGCTTCATTTGGAAGCCTTCTTCAGCTGATGAGTGCTTCTTCGCTGTCGCGTCCCGCCTCGAGCATATTGTCGATCTAGACATCGACAGTGAGAAGTCACACTAATTAATTTTGTAGTGTTCTTTGGTGTGATTGTGTGTGCGATGTAAATGTTTCCGGTACCTACGAAACAATTGTGAGTGTGAAAGCATCTAACAATGTGTGTGAGGTTTAGAGTCTCTGCATAAGAGTTAGAAGCTGAGTACAACCGCGAGTGCTTGATCAATTTCTTGCTTCACTAATTGGACATACGCGGATCTAGTTTATACAAAGCCAGTAGTAGCCAGAAGCCTACTGTCATAGATGTAATCTTGCCTTTATTACTAAAATTTTAAATAAAATGTTGTTAATCCTAAAATAATTGCATGCCGTACTCACTGAAGTGGTAACCGAATGCTAGCTTACTACAGATAAAAAATGTATATTTTTTGTAAAGATACCTCGACTTAACTGACCGGTAACCCTTCGTCTTCATACATGGATACGTGTACTTTGAGACAGTTGAAGTAATGGTGGAGTCACAAAATGTTTTCTGCTCTAACATGCTTGACAAAAGGTTCAATTAGGATTTAATAGGTTTTAGTATTATTTTTCTTAGGTATATTAAAATACCTACGTGAATAATTTATATACAATAAAGTTAAAATAAAATGAACCAATATCAATATAAATCATGTCTATCGATGATGGAGTACTTTTAAAGACATTTAGTTTAGTCTTATTTAGATAGATACTTTAATGAACGTAGAACAACGACGTCCTATTACTTTTCGTTATTCCTATCCAACCAAAGGTTGTCTGGAAAAGATCGCTTTCAGCGATAAGACAACCTATTGTTGCCCTTTTATAAAAATGTACTGTTATTCATTGTAATATTTGTATTTAAGGTGTTCAATAAAGAGTATATCTATATATCTATCTATCTTTTATTGCACTGGTTAGTCAATGGAACTAAAGTTTACCTACTTATCTGTCAGTTTTATATAATCGGTAAGTCTCATTTCTTCTCTACACGCTACAACCGATTGATCTGTGGTAGTGAATAGAGAAGAAATGAGCAATCATATACCTATGAATTAGATATTAAAATCACGATAAATGTTGGTAGCTTAGGTACGATTTACTAGAATGTCAAAGTAGCACTTAGATCTTTCATATTTTGATTTGTTGTGAGTTTCATGAGTGCTATGAAAGAATAAGACACCCACTATGCCTTTTTTTGAGTTATATCTGACGTCACCCGGCCTACGTTCGCTGGTTCTGGATAATAAACAATTGAATGCTAGATTCAATTGTTTATTATTTTGTTAATAATAGACGCCTTGAATTGTGGATAAATAGAAAACAAAAGAACATAAAGTTGTCAAAGATGATTCAGTATTCCTTTTAATTGAAAGTTAAGTTAAATGTTTCATTTTGGGAACATTGCCGACCCTTTTCGAATTATTTTGATTATTTCATTATTAAGTTTTCGTTTTAAGAATTATGTTTGTTATTTACTGATTGTAACGTTTAGTGTATTGTTGATTTCGTCTCAATTGTACGTCTGTCAAAGGCTGAGATTTTTTATAAAAAATTAAATGGCGTTCATGTTATTCCATAAAGTGGTGACAATAATAATTAAAATCAAGCAAAGCTTAAAAATATCGACTTCACCGCTTTATCTTCGGAACTATGATCAGATTAGATGTACTAAACACGCATTATTGACGATATTTCAAGAACAACTGATCAGATCTTGATCAAATTTAAATGGGACCAATTGGAAAGCAAACTCTTTCAAACAAAAAATAAATAATAATAAATTCGAAATCGGTTCACTTCTTCGTTCCACACGAAGATATGCAAAAAAAAACACATATAAAAAAAACAGTCGACTTGAGTACCTCCACCTTTTTTGTGAAGTCGGTAGAAAAATACAAAATGGCGTTCATGTTACTCCATAAAATGGTAACAATAAAAATAGACAGATAGCAACTTCATGGGTACATCAAATGAATGAGCTCCGAAGTACTAATACTACTAAATGCATGAGAAAAAATAATACTAAATGTATTTTCATTTACTATATTAAAATTGGCTCCTATTTATGCCACTCTAGTATCAAAACTAAGTAAATAACGTGTATCAAAATGATGACGACGTAACAATCAGAATTCCGTCAGTTATTGTCACGTCACCTGCCTCGACCCTTGTTACACGAAGTCCGTTACAGTCAAGTCGTAATTAGCATACTTCAGCCCACAAAAAGATTATTACTGCCCCTACACTGGACTTAATATTCAATACGTTTACACCAAATAATAATTACTGCAGTTCGTCTGCCGAATGTATTAAGGGGTCTTTTTCCTGGTATATATTATAATATTAATGTGCGAGGGAGGCCGGGCGCAGGTGTATTCAACGTTATTAAGTTACAGACGGACATACACACTTTGTTTATTATGGTTAGCCGCGTTTAAATTACGAATTATAAGACGTATACTTGAGCCGTACACTCTCTTTTTCGGATGTCGACTGGATCGAATATCATGTTCATCATAATAACCACTTCGTTATTTGTAGCTTGCTGTAGCCACACATGTTTTCGAACACTTCGCAAATCTTTCGATACTACCGAATCTGTTTCAGACCGAGTGAAGCACGTAATGTTCCTATTCCGTGGAGCGACACGAGGTCTCTAAGTTAACTTAAGTGGTTCATGCTAAGGTTGTCTGGAAGAGATTGTTTTATGCGATAAGATCGTCTATTGTGAAACCTCTTTAAGATTTATTTATTTAGTTAGTACTTAAGATTTGTATATTGTAGATTTTGTATTGATTTTTCAATAAAGAGTATTTGTATTGTTTTGTATTGTATTGTGGTTCAGAACTTTGTCCGGTCGTTCGTCAGTAGCATTTAACATCTAAATCATACAAGCTAATTTTTTTGCCTTTTTGTAGAAAAAAGAATAGTAAGAAGAGTATGAAACCGTATTAAACAATAACCTTAGAAAATTAATTTTAGTTGGACAAAATTACTGTTTTAGATATATTAAAATACTATCTCAAAAACGATTACTTACATATTTAAAGCTGAAACTGACGTATAATATCCGATTCATCCTGTATTTGAACAAGAAATACAATAAATTGACCTCAAAAGTTTTTTCTATTAGGCAAAAATTTCGGCGTGAAGTCTCAGTTCGGGGCCAACTACTAGTTTATTATGATTTTGTCATAGTAGTAACTACTGAGGTCCAGTCATATACAATAGCAGCATCTCCTGCATCAATGTAAATAAAAAGATATGTCTGAAACTTGAACAATGCTCAAATAATTATCCATTCAGCCGTTACAATGATACATTGCGTCAAAATCACACACGCATACATACATGCAAGTAAATTCCAACAATTACATCCATTTAAAATGTTAATAGTGGATAAATAACCAAATAATAATATAAATAAACATGTGCTTATCTTTTATAACATAGAAAAGGTAAAAAAAAATCACAAACAAATCTATATATCTATAAATTAATATATTAATTAATATTATTAATATTATAATAGCTGTAAATTTGTAACAAGAGTAATTAATATTAATGAATGTCACAAAGAGAACGTCAAAATCGCTGCGTTAAAATTACTCAAATCTGATTGCAGTTTCAAATATTTACGATATGTAAAAAAAAAAACAGGATGAGACGTAAAGATACACGATAGAAGTGAAACTTTTGTATTACAAAGAAACAAGATCTCTTTATTGACACACCTTACAAAAAAACACATAAAAACATATAAAATTAAAATCTTGTATTCACACCTCCGTTTTACCGAATTATTAAAAATCTTCTCCATCCAAAGGTTGTCTGGAAGAGATCGCTTTAAGCGATAAGACCGCCGATTGTACACCTAAATTTAAGTTTTAAAATTATTGTAAGTGATTTATGTAAGGTGTGACAATAAAGCGTTATCTATCTATCTAAAAATCGGCCCGTGTACAAAAGTTACAAGGTTGCGGATCAGAATTTCAAAGCCCTTCTACAAGACGTTTACCATTAAATATTAATAATTCGAGAGCCTGCGTATTCCAGGTCTAGTGTGTTTACCAGCTTCGATCACATCGTCACTTACCATCAGGTGAGATAGTGGTCAAACACTAGCCTGTCACAAATAAAAAAAAAACGAATAAAAATATTAAAAAAAACATCTTTAATTGTATAGAAATCCTGGCAACACTGTATCAATCGCTCCCGACTGAGGTGCTCAACTTAAACATGCAGCCGCTCGTCTAAGTAAATTGTTCCTGTTTAATTAAAATGATCTCCGATTCTTATCTAATAGGAGTAGTTCTCGAAACAAAATTCCCGATTGTAACATGATATGGAACTGGTTCCGTCATCGTTTATTACTCTGTTTAATGATCGTACAATATTTGATCTGTAATGACCATACTTTACTATAGTATTCCTATTACTTTGTATTTTGTGTCGTTACGTTGATGTTCACGATTTTCAAAGGTATATTATACTAGCCGTGCCTCGCGGCTTCATTCACTGAAGCTACATAAGTACCTATACCAAATTTCAGTTTAATTATATGCCAGTAAGTTCATAAAAATATATTACAAATGAATCAGAAAAAGAGACCCTGTTCCTCTAAGTTCAACTGGTTGAACTTATTGGACAAAAAACGTCAAATTATTTCAACTTTCATATTTTTTATAACAGTAGAACTTACTGGACAATATTGTTCATATAAGTTGAACTGTCTATTTAAATCATAAATCATTTACTTACTAAAATTTCGGGTTAGGGTGTCGTAAAGGGGGCACTGAGGAAAAACGACTTAGAAAAATTTCGCTTAATTTAGGCTAGGGCAGTCATCAATAGGTATGACGACGATCGAAGCGAGGAGGAGTGGTTAGGTTCCTTGTGACAACGACGCGCGAGCCGAGCGATCGAAGGGAGCGTGCCGCGGCAGCGGCCAGCAAAGCGTAAGAAAAACTTTCTGTATATTATTGTATACCTATGCTTATACATATTACTGATGTAGTAATTTTTATTTCCGATTCCGATCGTTAAACTTAGTGGATATAAAATGTCCATTTATTTCAACTATTACATAATTATTTTTAATTAGCACAAAGTTGAAATAATTTGTCATTTTTGTCCAATAAGTTCAATTGGTTGAACTTAGTGGAATAGGTCAAAAAGAAACACAAATGAAACGAATTAATATAAATGAATACGTATGTAATTCTTATGCCACTTGATAAATGAGTTTTTTATTTGTATTTTAATGCATTTTTACCGACTTCAAAAAAGAAGAAGGTACTATGTTCGACCGTATGTATTTTTACCGACTTCCCAAAAAAGAAGGAGGTACTCAAGTCGACTGTATTTATTTTTTATGTGTGTTACCTCATAAATTCTCTCCACGTGAGCCGATTTCGAAAAATTTTTTTAGTTTGAAAGGTGTTGCTTTCTAATTGGTCTCATTTAAATTTGATCAAGATCTGATCAGTAGTTCTTGAAATATCATCAATAATGTCTATTTTAAGATGAATAATGCGTACTTTGACGGTGTTCTGGTTTAACCGACTTCAAAAGTTACCTCACAACTTCTTTCGTTGTGAGCCGATTTTGATAATTCTTTTTTTATTTGAAAGCTGGTGGATCAAGGTTCCGATGATAAAGCGGTGAAGTCGGTTTTTTTAAGCTTTGCTTGCGTTTAATTATTTTATGTATGTTCATCGATTTCTCCCCCAATTGTGGACCGATTCTCAAAATTCTTTTTGTTTGGTAAATTATACTCACAGATCCCAGATATATCTCTGTGATTATACTTCAGAGGTGGTCCCATAAATTTTGTATCGAAATCGCCAAAACCAAAATATAAGCGTTGAAGTCGGCTTTTTTAAGCTTTGCTTACGTTTAAATTATTAACAAGTCTTGATAACTTACGGGTAGGATTACTCATACATCATAACATCAGCTGTATAGCACCAAAAAAGTAAATCGTTGAAAATCAGTACACTACATCATGACATTTGTCTCTGGACGCGGGGTCAGCAAGATAAGCGCCACTAAGTCCAAGATTGATTCCCGGATCAGCCGGGGCGGACGCGCTGGAGCGTGCGATCCTCTACTCACGACCCACTGCGTATGACTCCTAGGGATTTTGATCTGGACTCTTTTAGAGCTTTATTGGGATGCCGTCTACTTGAAAATTGGATTTTGATACTGTTTATACAAAGAAATATCAACTTACCGTGGAACCAGCGGTTGATGAGCGCATCGGGTTGAAAAGCGAATAAAATTGGGATTAAGCTGGAATCGCGAATCCGAATTTAAGTTTACATAGGTGTAATTAATAAAATCGTTTATTTCTTCTGTAACGAAATAGACAAATTTTGTAAAAAGGTATACGACTGCGGCGTACAAAAACTTATGGAACTAATCATATTACACTATAACACTAATATTATAAATCCGAAAGTTTGTAATAAGTGCGTGAAAATGTTTATTTTCTCTTCAAGCTGTAACGGCTCAACGGATTTGGATGAAATTTGGAATGTATATAGCTTATACCTCAGATAAGCTCAAAGGCTACTATTAAAATTCATAAACGCGGGCGAAAATAATTTACACGTGAAAAAATAAAGTTTGTAGTAAGTGTGTGAAATTGTTTATCTTCTCTTCATGCTGTAACGGCTGAACAGATTTGGATGAAATTTGGAATGTACATAGCTTGTACCTAAGATTATCTCATAGGCTACTATTTAACTTCTTAAACGAGGGCGAAAATAATTCACACGTAAAAAAAATTATTTGATGATTATTTTCTCTTTATGCTCTCCGCATTCAACGGCTAAACGGATTTGGATTGAATTTGGAATATACATAGCTTGTACCTAAGATTATCTCATAGGCTACTATTTAACTTCATAAACATCGCAAATAATTTACACATGTAAAAATAAAATGTTTAACGTAATAATTGGTACGGTATAATCTGGGTGTCTTCAAGTCTAGAGTGAATAGGTACCTTCTAGGCAAGCATGTTCCATCTTTGGCCGCATCTTCACTTTCCATCAGGTGAGATAGCTTTCAAATGCTTGCCTATCTAGAATAAAAAAAAATATATATTAGCAACAGATTTCTGCGTAAAATATTTGTCATTATAAAAGCTCTGATGCTATCATATATAGATATTATATGTAGGAATATAGATATTTTACGCAGAAAAATATGCCGAAGATGGTTGAGTACCTCGTTGAAAGCCAAATAAGCATTGATGCGCAAAGCTCCTACTTCCAATACTCCAAGCGATGTCACAACTATATCTACATTTATAAATCACGACGTCTAGATTTCTATTTCTAGATCCTCAGTATGTCGAAATAGCAGCCTAATTGGCTCGAAAGTAGGTAACACTTTTTCAGTCCAGCTTCTAACATAAACACAGCCTTCCTCATGTTGTGGAAACCAGAAACCAGTAGAACAATGGGCAATTTCAATTTTATCTTTCCCAAGCTTTTGCAATTTGTCTTAAATGAATGGGATCCGCACTCCTATTTGATTCTGCCTATTCCTTCGTTAATGCTGTTTCTCATTAATTATTTGCATTTCTTTTATGGATAGCTAATGATAAGGTGGATGGATTTACCGTAGAAGGAACGGTTATTTTTTACCCGACTTCGGAGAATCAAAAAGGGTTATTACTACGGTATTTATGTATATACAAAAATAACACATGTAGTAATCACACTACCATATTATTTAGTTTATATAGCACTAGCCGTGCCCCGCGGCTTCGCCCGCTATTATCAAGCTAAAAAGTAGCCTATGTGTTAATCCTATGTATAATCTATGTACATACCAAATTTCATCCAAATCCGTTCAGCCGTTAAAGCGTGAAGAGGGAACAAACATACTTACACACTTACAAACAAACTTTCGGATTTATAATATTAAGTAGGATAGCACTAGCCGTGCCCCGCGGCTTCGCCCGCTATTATCAAGTTAAAAAGTAGCCTATGTGTTAATCCTAGGTATAATCTATGTACATTCCAAATTTCATACAAATCCGTTCAGCCGCTAAAACGTGAAGAGGGAACAAACATACTTACACACTTACAAACAAACTTTCAGATTTATAATATTAGTAGGATTAGTAGGATCAGCCATGCTAGGCAGAATCTGAGACTTGTTCACTGCGCCAACTGGGTCGGATAATGATTTCATCGCCTATAACTTCGTTATATGTTTATTCATTCATACGAATTCATTTTTAACTGCCGATGCAAATTGAGGGTAGTTATAAATATAACAATAATGTAGGTATCTGTATCTATTTGTAGCATCACTAGGATACACGGCTGAACCGATTTTGTTGTTTTGTTTGATATGTGACATCTATCCTTCTATCGAGAGTGTTCTTAGCTAGGTTTGTTGAAAATCAGTGCAGCTTAAATAGATATAATTATAATAAAATATAATTGATAACGGCCAAATGCTTACCTAGTAGCATATATAGTGATAAATTTAGTAAGGAAAAATTATCGCTTGAGGCAGGATTTGTACCCACGGCCATAGGGTGCTTACCTGTCTGTTTTAAAAAAAAACTGTTTTCCAGAAAGGGCATCGGGGGTATTGACAAAATTTTAATTTAGCCACATATTTTGCTCGATGTAGTTACACTGACGATGTATATATCAGCCTTTATTTGTTAGAAGGTGAAATTAGGTACATACTCAAGATTTCTTGAAATAATCAAACACACAACATAGACACGGTCTGTAACGAAGTTTACAGCACCTTACCGGAAGCATTGAACACAGAAAGTAAGAGCGTAACATTTTTTTTTTTTACTTACAGTTTATTCCCGACACCTGACGTACCATTCGAATTTGCTTTCGAAACACCTTTCGTAATTATTTATTCGTTTCTCCGCGCATTCCGGCTTACAAACATACAACAGCGTTTACGGTCGTAATTTAGCGAAGTGCGAAGTTCCATCACATCGGGGGGTAGAGGTAACATTCCGCTGTAGGTGTAAGAATATTCGCCCTCGAGTGTTCTCGAATATTCCGCGTTGCCGTGAGCAATAAATCCAAAGGAGTGATGGCGCGGTTTTTGTTGGGCGACATTTTTTCCCGCGCTAGCGGAACATTTATCACAAGCTGGCCCTGTGCGAGGTGACTTATGCCAGTCCGTTCTAGAGTAAACGGTGTGCCATTTTAAAGCTTTGTTTGGATTGTGGAACCGCTACTACTTGGCTGGTTAAGTCTTTGCTGAAATTAAATACGAGTTCCACAGCCTCCATGATGGTAAAAGAATAAGCCAATCTTGGTTCCTACTAAAGTGAGATACAGTTTACACAGTCAAAATTGTTTTTAAAGGGGATTAAAAGGCACGTGACACTTCACGCTTATCATAAATGCGAAAATGTATGTGCATGTGTGTAAATATGTTTGTTTTCTTTTCACACCATAACAGCCGATTAGTTTTGAATGAAATTTGGAGTATTACCTACATAGCTTAATGCGGGCGAAGCCGCGGAGCACGGCTAGTTATATATAAAATTTAAAATAAATTACTATAATAAAACCAACATATAATTATGAACTCCATGTAAAATTGAACAGCCGCATTTCAAGGTTAACGTAACTAAAACCATAGCTACCATTTGCATTTCTTTTATGGCATTTATCAACGATCATTGAAACGCAAGCAAATTTTAAAAAAGCGACTTCACCGCATATATTTTTATTTTAGCTTAATCTAACCTCTGAAGTATAATCTACCAAACAACAAAATCGATTCAGAATTGGCGGTATTATTTCGTAACATACATACAAAATAAAACATACAGTCGAAAAAGGAAGTTCTCAAACTTTCTTTTTTGAAGTCGGTTGAAAATATACCCAAATCTAACGTCTTCCAAAGGACAAATAAATCTCACGACAAACCTTTTCATTGGCAAAATGTTTGCTTCCATCTGTCAAGATCGAGAACCAACCCGGAACCAGCGAAGCGCAAACGCTTACAAAATCGCAGATACGACTTAAAAAGATCAAACTCAAACATGATTGTGTACAACAATGGCGTCCCTTGAATGCCGGAGCAACCGCAAATAAAGCCGACTTATTAAGTGGGGCCTATCGTCGGCCCGAAGACCGTTTTATAGGTACTTTTATCCGATGTCCATTCTTCTGAAATGCGATTAAAATTGAATAGGTCCATATGTCGGTGGCGCGGCAGTTGCGACTTGCGTCACAATCTCACGGCCGACTGCATTTTCAATTTGCCGCGAGATAAGCGCGACTTTTGGATGACTTTTTCTGTAGAATGGCGGAATTGATCCCGTGACTTATGGCGGACGAGCAGTAAGACGGAGTAATTGGATGGTCAATTGATTTGGTTTCCAATTTGGGTAGCTTTGGAGGACGATCCGGACGCACGGCGCGAGAATGGATGTCCGAGGATTTGTGTTTTATGGCGATGCGCATACATTTTTTATGAGAGGGATTTAGACACTCCAAAAGTATAGTATTTGTTTGCATTTGAAATAACTTTGTCTTTTTTTTACTTACGTTGCTATCTACGATTTAATTGCCTATATTTCCAAAAACTATATACATACAGCAAAGTCCTAAATTACCTACAAGGCATCATGCTTACTGATAACTCAAGTACTCAAGCTCACTACCAATTGGTAGAGACCAATAGGTCTCATCATGGTGGCGGCATTGAATCTCAGAATTGCGTACATATTTGACGTTGAGTCAAATAAGTAAATACCAGCACTTTGATACCATTTAAAAATTGCGTGCATGTAGTCAATCGATATTATTGTATGAAAGGTAAACAAAAAAATAAAAAAATCGAAACTAATATCAATATTGATAATTTATTCACAATTTCATTTAAAATACACAACTTCACATGTTTCGTTTTAAAAACTAAAAATTTAGGTATGGGATATCGTTCATAGGTTGTTTGTTCTGCGGTGATTACTAATTATAGTATCCTGATCTTAATAAATGAATTTATTTATTGTATTCTCTACTGTTTCAATATACATTTTATTTACATTTTGGAGTTGACTGATGATGTTTGTGAATATAGTGAGTCTACGGTGCCATTAAGAAGTAAATATTATTTATTTTAATAAAGTTTGATAAAAACAAAATACATTGATCGTATAGTAATATAAATATATCTAGTCTGATTAAAAATATATCTATTTATTTATTGTATAGAAATAATATATTTAGTTCCGACTGACATATTCACAAGCACCCTCTTATTTAGTGTATAGGCCTTCATTATCTTATGCTTCATAACTGTATGAATAAAAATAATACACAATTTACATATTACTATAGTTCGAAAATATTATGATTGTTGACATTGTTACCAATAGTGACCTGCTATTTATCCAATACATCTTTCCATTGATATCCACAAATCAGTTCTGTAATACCGTCGCTATTTAAACTGTTATTTACAATCATTTAAATAACCTATTACATAAATTACTATTGCATTTCAATAACAACTACAAATAAATGTACAAAAACACTGTGCCTTGTGTCGACACATCACAATTCCTATAGCGAAACAAATCAAAAATTAAATAATAAAAAAATTGAATTTATACAAGAACGAAAATATTATATACAAAATACACAAAATTGTCTTTGAACTATCGATAACTAAGCCACCTTAATCGGTCATCAGCTAATATTATAATACTGTACAATTTCGCTAGATTATGTAAAACACTCTTAAATTTAATACTTGTAGGAAAACGATCACGGAATATCAAAGTCTTTCATTGGGGAACTTTCACTGGGACACGTCAGATATGTTCATAATAAACCGTTTGTCTGTATATGTGTACAAACATCAATTCTGTCACAGTCTTAAAGTTGTCGAGTTAACGTAACCAAATCACTGTTGTATGACGTAACGTTGCATTGTGGTAATGTTGATCACAGAGTCGATTGCTCAGTAGGGGTGTTGCCAGCTGGTTCCTTCGAGACGAGACGTGGAGGGCACGCCGCAGTAATGCTTATCCTTAGGTTGTCTCGGGTGTGGTTGGATTATCACGTGTACTCACTCCTCCAGCCAGTCTGTAAATAAAAATCCTGGTATTAGGGCTATCAAGCTACTGCTTGAAGTGTTTTTTGAGAAAGAAAGAAAAGAATGAAAGAATATTAATTTATTGTGCTCAACGAAATTACTGACACTTAATTACAGTTAAATTCAATATAGATTTCTGTGAACAAAAGGAGTTCAGCATGAAGTTGCTAGGCCATGTCCACGCAGCGCTGGTTTTCAACTTGCTCCTTATTGATATTTATTTTTAAATAACTTACGAAGTTGGGAAGGCTTATGTTTAGAATTTCAAGACACATTCAATTATCGATTAAAACATATTTGGAAACTCTTATCGAGGATTTACATGCTAATTCTATGTTAAAAGTCAAGATATATTTTATGTGAACAATTTGAAGAGTGGGCTGAATGGTGTTTTTTTTTTTTCAGAAAAAAAATATGTATATCACGAATATCTCACAATACTAGTATTATTGAATTTGTCTAGTATTTTCGAAGTCTTCAAATAAGTTCTTTGCTTACCATTGAATTTAGCTGCGCTAGATGATGGTGGTGGTAGGGGTTGTGCGAGGTCGGTGGTGGGGCGAAGCCCTGGTGCGGGGCTCCGTACCAGTGGGACATATGTGCGGCCGCAGGGTGCACCAAACCCACTTGGTGTTGACCTGGTGAACAAGGAATAGCGGATTAAATTACGATAACAAGATAAATACAGCTATCAAACTATTTTTAGTAAAATAATCATAAAGAAATTGGCATCTCTAACAAATAAGAAATTGGGATATCTGCTAAACCGAACAGCGATATATATTACCGAATATATCATATAATTACCGAAATTGCTAAGGAAAATATGCGTGGAGGACAGTGAGTGGAAACTAGGCCCACACCTAATCAATAGCTTTAGTAGGTGCTATAAGTAAAATATGTACGAATCAATAGGTCTATTCTAGTCGTCAAAATACGATTGTTCGAATTGATGTGGCGTCGACATGACAGTCGATTGGTTGAAATTTCAGTTGATTCGATGGTTCATAAGAAAAGAAAATCGTTCGTATTCGAAGTCGATGTAAAGATAATCTATGCCCGGAATAGATCCCCAGGATTTTATTACTTTTATGTAGATAAAAAAGATTTTAAACAAATTAACTTTAAATTTTACTTAGAAACAAGACAGAAGCTTAACATAACCGTTTGGCATAGACATGAGCGGCAACTCCTAATCACAACTCACCGAAGTCCATAGCCGATGGAAACGCAGAGCCTCCAAAGCCCTTGGTAGCGTCTCCCAGAGGCTTGATCATGTCGCCCATGACACCGCCCAGAGCTAGCGCGCATGCGCCGCCGCCGCCCATGCCCATGCCGCCCTTCTTCTTCTTACTTTTGCTGCTGAGCTTGCGGTTCCTCGTCTGGATGCCTTCCTTCTTCATCGTGAGCGGCCGGTTTACCTGTGAACAAGGAGATGGGGTGATTAGTAATGGTTATACATTCGAAACGGACTGTACACTCATATCCCGCGCAAGCTTAAAGTTTTATCATAGCTATTTAAACTTTTACTTGATACAGTCAATTAAAACCTGAAACACATGTTTTTTTTGTGTTTGACGATGCAGCGGATGATGGAATATGCTTGCCTAAAAGAATCCTATCACTAAAATTGTTCGTCCGTATAACAAGTTGGAACGTGAATTGATCGCTTGGCACCATGGATTAGTCCGGGGGATGTACGGGTGGTACGAAAGCAGTCAGCCAAAGCCTCCTCTTATCGGTTGCTCCTTAGCGCCACCCAAATTCTTTTGAAAGAGAGGTGTTTGGAATTATTTTAATACAGTGCAGTCACAGTTAACTTTTCTGTATCTCAAGGCTCTACATCAAATTCTGTTGAAGATTCAATCGCTTGAAGCTCAAATAAAAATTTAAGATCATAAAATATCATATACCCTACAGGTATATCATTAGATATGTTTTGATATTCTGCTACCTTTAATAGCATAGTTGTAGATAATTAGGTGATAATTTTGCAGTAGGTACCTATTTCAAGTACACTCACGTTCAGACAAAATTGGCTACGGACGCATGCAGCACGTATACCTAATTGAAACATCACAATACGCCGTACGTTAATAAATTGTAATCGTACATGTTGAATCAGACTATTTTTGCTTATTCCATTTTATTGCCCTGACACGACATTTTAGCGGTATGAAAAAACGTATGCGGCACCAATTTTGAATGCTAACTAGGTACATAAAGGCTCGCCGAAACCATAAAGTGGTATCACAATAGTGTTGTGCGAATGTTCAACTGTTCTGTTACCGGCAGGCGGGTCGCACGGTGCATCCTAATTAGTGCATCGATGCACTTCGAAGCAGAAATTCGTTTGGAATCGAAGCTTACATGTCCACATCGAGTAAAGGCTAAGATTTCCTCCCTAACTAGAAAAATGGAAGTCACAGCTTCACCATCTACGAACATTTACATGATCGGGTAGTTAACGTCTCATAATGAGTATGCAGTATCCTCTTTGCATACTGCAATTGTAATTGCAAAGTTTTTACGCTGTTCTTACTAACTAAGCAGGAATTAATTACGTTCGCGTACTCTAACGCTTCAATATTCATGAGTATGCGTCTAGTATTTAAAGTCTTGACATACCAGTCCGGGGTTTACAAATTAGCTCGTTTTACACTTTGCTGCGATCAAGATCTGGTGACTGTTGGATGTCCTGAACGCCTGATATTTAAGTTCATTTGGGTAAGTAAACAAAGTTAATGTTGGTAATTTTTCTGCCGAATTCTCGGGTCAAGTATCTCGGTCAGCCTTGCATCGTGGTGTTTCTAAGAAGCGTGCGTCACGAAGACGGACGGACGGACGGACAATGAGTTATTCATCGCGTTCCTTGGAACTTGGCGGCATGTGGGCCCTAAACGCACGATTGCGCTGCGTCTGCGTCGGTGCCGCTCGGAACGGCGCATGCGCATGACCTGCACTCGTTTCACTCGTTTTTGACAACGAAATTGATGTTGCTTGAATTAAAACAAAAGTGACAATGCAATATTCTTAAAGACTTTCTTAAATTCAGTAAACATAACGCTTATTTGTTAGTTTACGGTCAGTCCTTAAGTAACTTATTATTGAATTTGTGGATACGTGATCGTAATACTTAAGTTTGCAACAGCGTGATTGTTTGTATCCAGAAATAGCTCATCTATTCGGGTTAATTAACGATCAGACGAGTGCACAGACTATAAAATTAGCACAAATTCCTCTCCAGAACAACCATTATTGTTAAGTCTTCATTAATCTGTTGCAACTGCGCAGCATCGGTGCGTGCCAATTCCCGGTCCTAATGTGTTCCTGCGAATCGCCCACACAACGGGCGGCCGCGGCCGGGCGCATACCGCGCCGTCGCCGACACCCCAATTGAACCAATATAAAATGCATTAACATCACTATTGCACATGTCGGCACGCTACATTCAAAATTAGGTCAATGTAAACCCTAAATAAGGTTACTTTTTTTTGGTTGGACGCAATTAGTGCGTTGCCAGTGTTCAAAATTCGAAGTCAAAATCGTTTATTTACATGGGCCCCAAAGAGGCACTGATGAAAGTTAATGACTCCACAGCCAGATTCGCAAAATTACATCCATCTCGAGAAGAACCTAGCAAAAAACTAAACGGCACGCATTTTTTCATATTTTTTTTAAACATTCATTAAATGACTAATACAGGAATTATATTAACCTAGGTACATATATCTATATTATGTAGTCCCTAGAATGCACTTGTACGGTTTGCCTCCAATTTCAAAGTATAATCTTATGTCAAATTCTTGATTTCGCGGCAACTAACGAGGTTATATATTTCTTTTTTTTTATTAGTCAAGCGTGACACATAATACGGTCTGTTGGCTTTTATTATTTATTATTCGTGAATAAGGAGTGGAATATTCAAAATAATACGGTGAGAGCGCCAATTATAACAGAAGGTTGAAAGGACAACTAGTATTTTTCAGTCGTAAAACATTGTTTGATGTTATTTTATTGCCAATTATGGTACATGGAGCTTTCAATTGTTTGAAGAAATGTCAGTAGTAAACATTTATTGACGACTTGTCTTTGCTAAATAGTAGATGTATATAATTTTAGTTTAGTTTTAGGAAATATAGCCAATTTGTAATTAGTAATATTTCTAAAAATCATTTATTTATGCTTTATAAGGTAACTACCTAAATACATGTTTGTAACAGTATTATTTTAATATCTGAAATCCTCCCATTGACATTCGACTTTCGATAAGTGGTAAGTTTTTTTTTTAATTTCGTTTTATTTATGTGAAATGCATACTTATTATATTAATAAATATTTGATTTAATATTTTTATTTCAATACGATGTTAGTCGAATAAAAACAATATGTAGGTAACTAAATTCAATATGAAAATTCAAAATCTTTTATTCACATGGGCCCCAAAGAGGCACTCATGAAAGTTAATGACTGTACTGCCAGATTCGCGCTAAAATTGTTAGAGGCAGATACAATCAAAGAATTACCGTCTTTGAACTACAATAAACATGCCTCGAGCAGATCTAAGTCTACCTAAGCAATTATTTTTCTCTGTTATAATGATAGAACTAAGACTAGAGACAGACAGACTCGCCAAAGTAGCTCATATTCTGTCTTATTAAGAGGGTTTATTCCTTTTGTCTTCTCTTTCTCTCGCACATTTCAATATTTTTAATAAATACAATTAGCTCCTTGTGTTTTTTAAACTCACTATAGCAATCCATATAGTTGTTTTCAACCAACTATATGGATATTAATACAATAATTTAATCTTTAAGTTAAACTAAGAAAGCGTGACAAACACATTCAAAGCTGATGTTGTGTACGGCTTGAAACACGTCGAAAATATCGACTTACTTTGTAGTCGACTAGTTTCGGACAAATTTGTTGTCCTTCATCAGGATGAGTCAGACGCGCGATACGCAGAGGCGAGCGGCTCGAGCCTCGGCGCGTGACTGCCTTTATATAAATTTGTCCGAAACTAGTAGACTACAAAGTAAGTCGAAATTTTCGACGTGTTTCAAGCCGTACACAACATCAACTATGTGTAATACTCACGATAGTTTTAATTTTCAAAACACTTTGAAATTTGGAAACTATGTTTTCTCTCATCTTATTGAAGGATGTGATAGCGAAAAGAAGTTTGAAACATCCTTGTATTAATGTCCATATAGCTAGTTATAAACATTTTCAAAAACGCATGCACATAATTGTATATATTAAAATATCGAATTGTGCGAGCGAGAGAGAAGACAAAAGGAATAAACCCTCTTAACAATCTTTAAAATCCGTGAAAGCTCTAACCATTTAACTACAATTCTACCTCGATACAGCTACGTATGCAAAGCACGCTAAGAATATAACTAACCATATTCGGTCATACGGAAGACGCTATAGCTACCAACATAACATAATACAAACGGCAGTACCGACATGACAAGACGGCCGCCATGTTGGCAGAAATTGCTTAATAACTAGCTATTATGTCACGTTAATTACATATACCTAGGTATTATAGGTACTACGTGTGTGTGGTTTGTATATGTTCGGCAATAACAGTTGATTTGATGATGGGTGGTTGCAATAACGACAGATCAATAGAGTAATTAGTGGAATGCGATACGCCAGGCAGATTATTACAGGCCGTAGACTTATCTCAAATGGGAAGCAAATTTTTACAAACATTAGTAAGTATCTAATATATGAAAAAAAACAGGGTGTGTCTTAAAGACAAACGATAGGAGTCAAACGTTTGTATCTCAGAGAAATCACTTTTTGTCACACAAGAAGGTTGCAAACTGAATTTCAAAGAACTCCCACAAAAAGGTTAATTTCAAAATTTAGTACATAAGCTCAGTTTTAGATAAAAAAAACGTACTACATGACGTTATATTTAAGTTGGGTACGCAGGGATTTTAATATTGCGGAAAATTTTGACAGGGTAGTTTTTTTTTTTTTGAAGCTGTAGCATTAAGTCGTCCTATGTACATTGTATTTGTGCATGAAGTTTTTAAATAAATAATAAACTAGTTCAAAGGGCGGTCTCATCACTGCTTAACTAACTAACGAACACTCAAACAAACTAATTATCTAAATTGCTAACGAAGCCAAAGGACAGTTCGTATAAAATAAATGATTTTACACGGAGAAAAAATTTGGGACAGTTACACAACTGAAGTTCTCAGAAGAACATAAAAATATTTTCTAGTTAAAATTACGAAGTAACCTAATTATCACCAAGTAATTTTGTAATTGTCACTAAATAATCATAGTTGTCACATGTAGCACTAAAATGTTAGTAACAGCAGCGAGACATTTTTCTCAGTGTACGTTTATGGCAGATATGAGTCACATTTGCCTACAAAGTTCTAGTACGTTTCCTACAGTATTGCCATGCAGCTCACGTCATAGTAGTTTTTCCGCTGTTCCACATGTACAGTCACATCCATAACGCAGAACGGGCATACGGCAATGAGCCGCTTTCCGTACTACTTCTGTACGAAACTCGACTTTTGCATGCAACATTCCAAAGGTACTGTTGCTGCAAAAAGCGTTATGTAAGTTTAGGGTGTGATTTTACGTTCAATTATTTGAACACCTAAAAAGTCTAAGGAGAGTTTACACTGTTTATGGCTTGCCGCGTCATGATAGTATGTGCTAGTTAATTTTTTTTTTAATTACTTTTCAATTCCTAATGATATTCGATGGTCTTTTAATTATTTAAGCGTACATAATAGTACTGGTCATTTAATTATTTAAGCGTACATAAACTTAATGTAATTCGAATTTTATGATTATTTTTGGAGTATTCTCAACAGTTATATTGGTTCCATGCGAGTTCATTGAGATATTTTTTTGACAACAGTTTAAATTGTTGAGTTCCACGTTCATTAAATTAATAAACCTATATGTTAATCCTGGTTAAACACTATGTACGTTCTAAATTTCATCTAAACCCGATCAGCCGATACAGCGTGAAGAGAAAACAAACATACTTACAAACTTAACATTAACTCAAAAACTAGGTATCGATTGAAAATATTAGTGTGATTACATTACTAATGCATTCCATTCTTCACACTTGCTTCTCCTCTATAGAAAGCTTCGCTTGGGACTCCAGTTGGTATCAAAAGGGTGATGACATAAACTAAACAAAATTCCATAGCAAATTTTATTTAGTTTGTATTGTGCTATGGAATGATTACAATTATATTCAGAGCTTTAACTGTAATCAACAAAGCAAGAAAGCGTTTTAATTTTATTCAGGAAGAAGCAGTTATACAACAAGGTGTCATGTTTGTACTTGGCCATAAGTTGCGTGGCGTGCGAGCGCCGCATTTACAATGTGCACCCGCCTTTATGCATCGCACAGGGTATACGAATAGGAAATCTTCAATTTATACTCTGCAATTTAGCCAGTGAGTTTACAAGCGGCTTTACTACTCTGTGGCGATAGTCGTGGCTTTACATATTAGACACAAGAAAGTTTGTGTATGTTTGACTCGAGGCATGTATCTCTGTTTCAAGAGCCATAGGTCTGTAATGTAGAAATGGGCTATTTTTTAACCTCAGTCGAAAATAGACGGGCGTTATAAGATTGACGCTTATATGTTATTGCGTAACTGTCTGTCAATTGTCATTTTGTCGACCACATCGTCGCTTACCATCACGTGAGATTGTGGTCAAAAGTTTGACTATCTTGAATAAAAAAAAATTGTAGCTTTAAACGAGTGGACCGATTTCGTTTTTTTTTATTTTAATAGCTGATTTTATCATAAACATTTTCAGCTACGTTAGGTAAAAATCGAAGCGGTCGTTTTAAAAATCTTGCCATTTATATCTCAATCATACTAATATTTTATTAATCCTAAAGTTTTTATGTGTTCACGCTATAACGGCTGAACGGATTTGGATGTAATTTGGAATGAACATAGCTTATACCTAGGATAAACACAGACGCTACTTTTTAACTTAAGCAACGCGAGCGAAGCCGTGGGACACTAGTCAAAATAAGATTCAATATATTGAAATACCAGGCGATCATAATATCTAAAGAGATCGGTTAAGAGTCAAATGAGTAATACCCGTACCTCCCATAACGCTTGACCTCGTAGAGTCTTAAAAGACGGATCATAATTTTCAGAAATAAAACCTGCTACTGTTTAACAACTGCATTGGATATATTATTATACTCGTAGGTATAAAGAAGGGAACTTCATATTCAAGGCCTGCACTTCTCGTATAAGACACTAAGTGAATTCCGACGACCTTCAACCAAAGTATGCAATAAACCTAGAATGCACTGATCTATATTTGAACAGTAGCTAAATGCTCGTTTGACATGCATTACCTACTGCACTATGATAACTACAAACTATCACTTAAATATAAGTTTGAATATTATTATCGGTACCGAGTTTGACAAAATCAATTGTATAAGTATATAGAGGCTTCGCCCGCTATTATCAAGTTACAAAATAGCCTATGTGTTAATCCTAGGTATAAGTAATGTATAACAGTTTTAGTGATTCAATATACCCATAACAAGTTAAACACGCACATACAATAAAATGCACGTCCCACTTAGTGCAATAAGCTAAGGGACTTTTCAATATATTCGCATTTGTTCGTTATCGTCTAGAACATCGATCGCACTAAGCCCGTGGGAGTTAGAAAAATAGAAGCAATGTATATCTATATATGTATACTATAATGCATATAAAGTAGACCTCTGCTGACATATTAAAAAGGCATACTAAAAACTACAAACATTTTCACCGTAAGAAGGAACTTACTAATTAACTGTACTCACAGTAGCTTTTTTTAACGCATACACACTCACAGAGCCATACTAAGTTCGATGACTTGTATCATGGGTGCCGAGTACATTCACATCACACACATAATCACACCCAGAACCAGAAACACACATTTTCCTTGGGGAGAAAACTTGTGGTCCCGCTGGGAATCGAACCCTGCTTGGAAGGCGAACGCTCATCCAACTAAACCAACGGGCAGCTCAACCAAATGTAAGTACCAATCATTAATGAATAACTTTTTTACTTTTACTTTAACTACATCTGAGTACAAAATGGCCAAATTTTTTGAGGTATTAATTTTTTTTTTGTTAGAAGTGTAGTTTCAGATACCAACGCAAAGGGATAACTGCAGCCAAATATAGGATGAAGACGATTTAAGCAGTTCTGCTTGCTCAGAATTATATACAACTGTTTTGCAAAGCAGTGGAACTACACATCTCTAAACTTTCTTCCCCGCGGATACCGATGGTCCGATTCCCGCATAACATATTGAAACAACAAAAAGAAAATTCGTATTATGCTCGGAAAGTTATTATGTGTTGTCAAATATTTTCGCCACCTGTGCTTCAAGTCTCCGAACTTAGCATAAGGCTAAAAGTGTAAAAGCGTTAGTTTGTTAATTTTGTATTACATTTATACTTTGATCTTTTCAGAATTTATTTTAGAACGAAAATTATTACCACACTTAATACTAGAAAATGTGTAAGTTTGTGTGAATGTGAAAGTGTGTTTATGTGTAAGTGTGTAAAATTGTTTGTTTTCTTTTCAAGCTATAACAGCTAAACTAAGTTGGATGAAATCTGTTATACTAAGATAAGCACATAGGCTACTTTTTAACTTAATAAACGCGGGCGAAGCCGCCAAGCACGGCTAGTTATATATAAAGCTTTTTTACCAGACCACTGTCAGCGTTGATAATATCGTAGCATCGCCACTTTTTTACAAGTAATTGAATTAAATGTATGATAATAAAAAAATAACTATTTGCACCAGGTCGAATACATGCGAGTTGCGTTCTTATGTGCGTGTTCATAATTACGTTACGTTTCTAGGACGGAGAGTGCACAAATTATAACACTATCCGGCCATCTTCATACAAATACACCCATAAAACCACTCAAATGGGAAAATAACAGGCTCAGTGTACAATGCCATGGAAAATGCGGCTTGCTGCAATTTTTCCGACCGCTAGAAAGCTTTGTTGTGTCGCTGATTGTTGGAAAATTGCAATTGGATTGTTTAAAAACTGTTATTGTTGAAGAACGCTCGGCCAGTTTGATATTCGTAACGGTTTTTTGTTATTTTAGTAAATTGAATGGCTTAATTAGTTTAGTTAGCTTGAGACAAAATTTGGCTTTATAGAAAGAAGTTATGAAGGTCTTATTATTCAATGCGTTTTTTTTAATCCAAACGCAATCACACTCACAACCCTTAAGATCAAAGATTGGTATCAGGGGAAACATATATCACACGCAGAAGCATACCCATATTTTTTTTTATGATAGGCAAACATTTGACCACTATATCACTTAATGCAGAAATGTCCCTTGAGAAGTCCAAGTATGCTTCTGCCAGGTATCGTTCCCAGGATCCACGGCGCTGAGGGCATAGACTTGTCAACTGGATCATCATCGACTGATTGATATCGATAAAATGTATATGGGACCACCTCTAAAATAAAATCTACCAAACATTGAGCATAATTGGCGTGTAATATCTGAAGTACAATCGGCGGAATTATCGCATAACATATATACAAAAAAATACATACAGTCGAATTGAGAACCTCCTTTTTCGAAGTCGGTTGAAAATATAAAAAAGTGGAAAACGATGATACGGGCACTTGTTAAAATCTAGATTCTAAAACGCCTCCTAGTGATGTAGGTGTCATACGGTTACCCAAAGGTAGGTTATAGTCGCTATGAAAACAAAATTCACAAAACTACCCCCAGCGGGACATCAGTGCCTTCGCCCCATTAACTAGACCATAAAATAAAATTTCTACCGATGCCGTTTTTATTGAAAAAACGCAAATGTAATAAAAAACCACTTGAATAAGTTAAATGCAAGCAATTACACTTATATCGCACTCAGAGAAATGAGAGAAACGCGTGAAGCCTTTACTTATCGATAACAATCTATTGATTTGCACAAGGTTCTTATTACGAGCGTAACTGAAGGAATTAGCAACTAATTAAGTCCTATGTACTATAAATGCGGTAAAAACTGTAAATTACTCTATTGGTATCGATAGCCTATTATGTGCGTTTAAGGTTTTTCTATAGTTTATCGAACAATAGTAGGCGTAATGTTTGCGATCGATTGATTGCTGATTTCTCACCGATAGGCATGTTTCAGTACAAAAAATGTTAACTATTTATTATTGTCCATTGTTACATTATTTTTTTACAACAATCATGAAGAATTGTTCTTATATTCTTTAATGTACACACATTAATAATTTTTTTTACAATAACGCCATAACAAAAGATATACAAAGGCGAGCTTAACCCTTCTCAGAGTTTTCTTCTAGCAAACCTTTTAAGTAGGATATAATATATAAGAGCGAGTAGATTGTTGTGTACATAGAAATGTGATTATAATAATATGTTAAAAATAAACATTCAAATTTATAAATATTAATAGACATATATAGATAAATATAAACAATATAATAAAGTAAGAATAAATACAATACATTGTTGTGTTTTATTCATACTGAAAAATTCTGGGTGTGATTGTGTGTGTGATGTTAATGTTTCCATCACCCACGATACAAGTCTTAGAACTTAATGTGGAGCTGTAAGAGCGCAAGCATTTGTGTTTGTGAAATACTTGTAGTATATAGTAGAATTTATTTTGCGACTGAGACCACAGATTAACACATTCTTTCCACTCGGGAATTTATTTTTTAAGTAAGGCAACCTTGTTAAAAATAAATGAACGAATAATAAAATATTAATTTATTTTACATCGCTAACAATTTCCAACTTCAAGTGACTTATTGTTTATCAATTATATTTATTTATCTACCTTTAATTTCGGAGACTTTCGAATGCCTAATATTAGGTCAGTGTTGCAATTAATAACGACATGGCAGGTGTCATGTACTTGCCACAGATAATAATCTTTTCTTTTATTTGTTTGCTTCGTTCTTATACCTATTGATTTCAGAATGTTGAAAATCTAACAGTGAATTAGAAACAAAACCAAATAAATATAGCTTATAATGGCCTCAATTCTGATGTACACTCGCTAAATTAAATTTAAACTATCCCTGTCTCTTACAAAATAAAACACAAGACAGAGATAGCATGCATTTTAGTGCTGTCACGCTAGTTTATCAATTAAAATATGAACAGCAGAAGCAGAAAGGCACTTGTTTATAGTCAACACCAATACAACACAAACTCGACTAAGTTTGCATAGACATCTAAGTTCTGACTAACTTGACAGCAACTTAGCAGTATGCTATCTCTGTCTTGTGTTCCTATTTTGTAAAAGACAGGAATAGTTTAAATTTAATTTAGTGTGTGACATCAGAATCGAGGCCATTGTCTACCTTAGACTCTAAATTGTATTTTGAGCAGTACCTAGGTATTTTCAGAAGATTTCATGCCATGCCAGGTACCTGTCATGGCAGTACTTTTATACCAGCTTGCTTACCTAGCATGGCATGATGACTGTAGTCGTATAAACGGGACGGAACACTCTATAGACAATCTAACAATGGTCACCCATTCCAATATTTTTTCCAGAGATAGTTGTGTTTTACTATCAACAAAGCGTGGCGTGCAGCGAGAGCTACATTGTCTTCCTTAAATACAAGAGTTCTAATGTTTAATAGTCTGGAGTGAATAGGTATCATCTAGGTAAGGATGCTACATCTTCGGCCGCATCATCACTTTCCATGAGATAGCGGCTAAATGCTTATCTGGCATAAAAAAAACTTACTAGAACAGCTACTGGATAGTCTATCTATGGTTAATAAAAATAATATAGGTAAATAATTGTACTCTCTATCTAAAGGTTGTCTGGAATCGCTTTTAGCGATAAGACCGCCGATTGAACACTTTAATTTAAGTTTTTTTTTAATTATTTGAAGTGATTTATGTAAGGTGTGATAATAAAGCATTATCTATCTATGTATTGTAAAAGGCTAGGTGTTAATAACATTTGCAATTATATTAGTGTGATTTATAATCGATATGGAATCTTCATTATCTAATTTTGCATTAATCTAAGATATTATGCATTAAAATAGCTTTTGTTATCAAAGAGATCGCTTGATAAAGCTAATAAGGCCTTGAAAGTATAATATTACAAATCAGAGCCATAAATTTAGAATAATTTTTAGATAGAATTAATGCATTTTATCAATATATTTGCTATGTTTTACATCCATTTTTGTTAATTATTCGTCTGCGGTTTTTACATATTTGCATGTTTTATTTTGCTGAATGCAAGCCAAATAAGAGTTTCTTGGACTTGTCCATTAAAAATATATCAGAAAAATTGCATGATTTAGATTAGGGTTATTTGCGCTTATGCAACCACACTGACTAACATCATATTAATGATGGACGACTAATTAAATAGTCCTTAATTACTTTTCATCAAGTGAGATAGTAGATAAAAAAAGTTATTTATAAGTAATTAGGTAAAATAACATTTTATAGTGGCATTTAGACGGCATCAATAATAGTAAAAAAGCTATTAACTAAAGCTTAAATAAAAAAACCGACTTCACCGCTTTATCTTCGGAACCTTAATCAGATTTAATGTATTTAACACGCATTATTGAGGATAACTCAAAAAATACTAGTCAGATCTACTACCACATGGAAATCACCAGCTTTCAAATAAAAAAAATATTCATCAAAATCGGCTCACAACGAAAGAAATTATAAGGTAACACACATAAAAAAATGTAGTCGAATTTAGAACCTCCTCCTTTTTTTGAAGTTGGTAAAAAATACTATTTATCTCTTTGAAATCTGAAAACACGAATTCAGTACACAAATCTAATCAAAAATTTCGTGAATACAGGTACCGTACCTACATCAATCCTCAAGTTAAAATAAGTAATGGTAAGAAATAAATAATGTCTAAATCTAATTTAGACTTCTATTAAAATGAAGTTGTTTCATGCAAGTTAACCCTTAAAATATACTGTGAAGAGCTGGATCTAAATAAACAGCTGTTGTATCAAAATAAACGATTTGGATATCAACTGTGCGCAACGACTTGACTCGGCGGCATTGAGGTGGCCACACGCATTCTACCCGGAATTGAAATTTGGTCATCTTTATACGGATTCACTAATTTAAATAGCTTTATTTCAAGGGTCGCGACTGGCTGGAAAAAATATTGGGCCTTGAAAGAAATTATGAAAAGCAAAAAACGGGTAATTGAAGATTAAGCATTACCCTGCATTGTATATGGCTGTGAAACTTGGGCTTTAACGTACGATTTAAATTTGGGAAATGTGTTTTTTCTCATAGGAGAATATGAAAGCGAAAAGAAGTTTGAACATCCTTGTATTAATATTCATTTAGTTAGTTGATAATTTCAAAAACACACGTAGATAATTGTATTTATTAAAAATATCCAATTGTGCGGGAGAGAAGCCAATAGGAATAAACGCTCTTAAATAGTTTGGTAAAAAAGGACCCGCAGACATTACCAGTTTGCAGCGTCAATGAATGCCAACCAACTGTTACGAAAAAGGGGTTTCGAAAATATCACCGTTACTTTAAATTAAACCTCATTAGTGGTTCAGTATAATAAAACTATATACATATTTGACAAATTGATTCAAAACAGCTCGTAAATAAAGCGAATTAATTAAATTTATATACCATAATAAAATATAGGTGTGTATGTATGGTGACGACGACACACAAATGTTAAATACAAAAACATGTGTTTCTTTTATACAATATTACTATGAATGTGTGTCTGTTTGTCATAATATAATTAATTTACACAGCAACATAGCAACGAATTAACGTGATTTTTGCATTAAGTGGGCCAATATGAACTATTCCCAGAAAAAAAACATAGGGTTAGGAATGTATACTATATCTGTTTTAACGCTTCTATATTCACAGCCTCACAATGAGTTAGATGACTTGTATCGTGGGTGCCGGAAACATTTACATCACACACACAAAAACACCCAGAACCAGAAACACAAATTGTCCTAGGAGAGAAGACTTGTGTTTCCACCGGGCATCGAACCAGATACCCGCTGCTTCGATGGTGCACCCAACTCAGCCAACAAGCAGTTCGAATTATCATCAAGAACTCGAACGAAGCCGCGGAGCACAGTTACTATTACATATTATATAGTTACGTATTATTAATCTGAAAGTTTGTGTTTAAGTTTCAAAATGTGTAAGTATGTTTGTTTTCTCTTCACGCTGTAACGGCTGAACGGATTTGGATGAAATTTGGAATGTACATAGCTTATACCTAGGTTACTTTTCAACTTGATAAACGCAGGCAAAGCCGCACATCTTCAATAAAAATCAAATTTGCAAGACAAGGTTTGTATGAAATATTTGTTGTTAAATAGGCATTATTTGGTAAAGCCACGGGGCATACTAAGTAATATATATACAGTGAAACTTGGTTAAATGGGACCTGGATAAATGAGAAACCTCTATTATTGAGAGTTACAATGAGGTCCCGGTACTTTTTCATTGAATAACCTCTATTAATGGGACTTTTCGAACCTGGTTAAATGAGATCTGATTTCTAGGATTTAATCGATGTTTACCTTTATAATTGGGACTCTGTAACTCAATTCCCTCTATAAATGAGACAAATTAACAGGTTGCGACAGGTTTTGACACTTTTGTTTACACATTAGAATGTCTTTCGCATACGCTTTGTTTGTCAGTACTATCTCAAGTTTTGACCTAAAAACAAGGGAGTAAAAGTGTACAAAATGCCCAAACGTAAATATCAAACTTGATGAAAAAAAAAAAAAATTCCACGTTATACATAATGTTTGTACATTCATACCTACATAATATATTAGATTCATTTTCATTACACCAAAAATACGCATTTTTATTAACATTTCCACCTCTCCCTCTAAAAATGAAATAGCCGTACATTTCAACCTCTATAAGCAGGAGCCTCTGTAAATGAGACAACTATAATTTTAAACCTGCCTAATTGGAAAACTGGATTAATGGAAACACTCAATAAATGGTACAACATTCTTGGTCCCTTGAGATCCCAATTAACCAGGTTCCACTGTATATATATGAATATAGGCTTGAATAGACGCAGGCTTAAGAAGCCTATTTCAATGTAATCACCGTCATGGACGCAGCAGGGGGCACCCGATGACCAAAATTATGGAGAAATTATTCAATGCAAAATTTAAAATTTTGAAATACCTATGTTAACGAGCCATAACAACTTGTTCTACTTCCTTTTCAATTAAACAAATTAATTTTGAGGTGATTTAAACATCTTGTTTTCCGAAATCGGCTCATTTGGTTTCTTATAATATGACAAATGTTTTGTATGCTACGCTTGCTTGCTTTTTAACCGACTTCAAAAAAAGGTGGGCTATCGGGTGTATTCTTTTTTTCTTATTTCATGTAACATTTGCTTGCGTTAATAATGTAATTAAATAAATTATATAATTTAAATATAATGTAAATGACAAAGAATTATTTAACTTGATGGTAAGGGTCACGCAACTATAAAACATCTGTAATTCCACCCAGTTGTAATGTTTTAACAATCAGATATTGTACGTACATTAATTCAAGTTGTATATTTATATGACTTGGTGATTCGTTTTTGAGAAAAAACAATGAAAATAGAATTATGTTGTGTTTATATAACTTAGTCATTCGTATTTGAGAAAAAACAACTGCAATATGTTACTATAAACTTCTCGTTGGCTTAGTTGAATATAAACATAAACGCTTTCACACACTAAGTTTGATGACTTGTATCGTGGTTGCCGGCAACATTCAAATCACATAGAATATAATCACGACATTTAAACTTAGTGCGTAGTTCCTACTAGGCAAGAAGTTTTATAAATGTGAATCTTTTAGAGTTCCCGACAAAAGATCTGTTGGTACTAAACTTTTGTCGGGAACTCTAAACTCTAATGTTTTGTGTCGCCTAGTTGCCGCGACGTTAAAAAAAATGCAATTTGCTAAAGGGTGCGTAAAGGCGGTAGTTTCTGGTATGTTTTAAAATCAGTTCCACACAGTTAGAGCTTTTTTAAATCACGCATGCCGGCGCCCGTGCTCGCGTCTCATATGTTTTACTTCAACTGTATCAAAGCAAGGAAATTGTTTTTTTAATAATATTTAAAACAGTAAAGGGTAATTATTCCTATTTGAGGAACTGTAAGAGTATGTTTGGTAATAGATAGTCAAGAAGAATAACAAACCCACCTATTTGGGCAAATACTTACAAGATTTTCACATCCTAAAATCCTATCCTATCCTACTAATATTCTAAATGCGAAAGTTTGTGTGTGTGTGAATGTTTGTTACCACGTATCTCCGTAACGAATAAACCGATTTTGATGAAATTTAGAATGTTGTTTGTTCAGGTTCCGGAATAACACATAGGCTACTTTTAAACGTGATTAATACGGCAAAGCCGCAGGGCACGGCTAGTATTTATATATTTTTTTTAATATGTGTTGATTGTTTGCTTGACATATAGAAAACCCTGCCCAGTAGGGGCAGTCCTGGTTGCAGTATTTTTAAGCCAACTGCATCTGACATGGCCTAACTACTGTTCTCTTATGATTAACAACTTATGTATGTATTCATAATAATTAGCTATTATTTTATCTGTAGTAATAAAGTTACGCATATTGTTCAAAAGATAAACAACAGGTTTGACTTAAAAACAAGTAAAAAGGATTGGAATATAATTCAGTAGTTCAGAAATATTATCAAATTGATATCTTGTCTCTAAGATCTTAACTTTGCAAATATCAAAAAAAAATTGTGTTGCATATGAGGGATATGAGGAACTTCTTTAGATTTTGTAGAATATTATTTTTAATCCTATAATCACCATTAATTATAATTGTAGACTCTGCACTAACTAAAGGATTATATATAAAAAATCGAGTTAACTCGTCATAACTGTTACATTTTATTGTTGGTGATAAGTTATTACTTTAACTAACTAAGGATGTGCCGTCGCGTGCAACTTTTGTCGATGAACGAAGAGTAACAGTTGAGAATGATTAAAATGATTAAAATAAATACGGTCCGGTAGTGCAGTCGGCGCCGACAGCTGCTACTTCGGAGATAATTGAAACGACGATTTATACACCCGCCAAATTTATCGACACCGACGATTTACATTGCGGTCACAATTCACATAATATTTTAAAGTTTCATTCTCGTTTTTTCATGTAGAGAAAATGGTACAGTTGGTTTATTCGTTTAGTATGGTTGATTTTAACACGGTAAGGCGATTAGCGGAGTGCGTGAGAACGTAGTTTTTATATAACTTATTAACAGTAATAGCGAACGATTTAAATATGTTTTGGAGTTAAACTTGCTTGTGTGCATATAAGTATACAGATAGTCTTTTTATGGTTTAGATTAAAACGAACAAAACTGGCCCCGCGGATTCGCCCACATTAACATTTATGTATACAATAATACAATAAACACAGATGTTGATGAGACTATCATTATAAGTTTCCTATTATGATTAAAGTACTTACTGCTTTACGTTCAATGTCCAATCAAATTTTATTAAAGCCCGTTCAGTTTATTATTCGCGAAACAAAAACTGTTTCTTTCCAAATTATATATATGTGTGATGTATTGTTTTCACTTTGAAGATGATTTAAACATTTTACACTATCAGTACAACCTGTCTTAAACTTGTATATTATAAGTATTGAATCAGGTACGTATATATTTAAATGTTGGTCACAGTCCAATGATACATATCTTAATTCAGTAAGCTAATTGAATTTAATTTATGCAGATATCGGTGAATCATTAAGTTAACTAAGCAATCTTATTGTAATCTTTATTTACATCTCTGACGTATTTATTATAAACTTGTCTTCATTCGCTATAATATGACTTTTATCGATTCTGTACATAGTAAATGCATGTTAATTTATACAAATAAATATAAATCTAAAAGAAATATATGAAATATGGTTCTATTTATAAACGCAGTGACATATGTCATGCGGAAGATTTATTGCATCATGATGGAATGAATTCAATGTGCTGTCAATAAAGATAACATACGTGACAATATTTCTCAAACGGATCTAAAAAACAATCGTGGATTCGTATAAATTTTAATTCTTCGCGCCTGTAGCGTTGAGCTGGTCCAATTAGAGTCCGGTCGGCTTCGCACTAAATCTCTGACGGCATTCGAAGCTACCACGCTACACTAATTCATACGAGCCCCAACGAGCTCGATCATCGTAACTGTCCACTAAAAGTTATAGTCAGTCAAATATGTGACTGTGCAGTGCTTCTGTGATATGCCGACGATAACTCAAGGTCGAAGACACACGATTGTCTTTTGTCATCTTAACGATCGCGGAAGCTTCACCAAATCGCTGTCCACAGGGAAAGATGAATAATATATCGATAAATAATCTTTCCCAACTCTATTTAAAACAAAGCACAGTGATTTTGAAAGTTCAAGGCTTAATTATTCACGGTTACTTAATCAGATTATATATTTTAATAAATTAGACAATGCAATATTCATTAGAAAAGTTATTTTACACTTTATTGTTTTTTATTGTATTCACATACCGTACGTTAATTTGCATATCACAGTAATATCATAAATGCGAAAGTTTGTGTGCAAGTATGTAAGTATATTTGTTTTCTCTTCACGCTGTAACAGATGAACAGATTTGGATGAAATTTGATGTACATGGCTTATACCCAGCTATTATAAGCTACATTTTAATTTGACTAACGCGGGTGAAGCCACGGAGCACAGCTAGTTTTTAATAATCGTATTTTTTCATTGTAATACTTACTACTGAACTGACTACTGTATATAATTTTTTCTTTTAGCAATTGTATTGAACAGTACTCCATACTATAAAGAACAACGAATGATTAATACAGATAGAAGATTTTTTTTTTTTTTTTTTTTATTTGTGACAGGCTAGTGTTTTACCACTATCTCACCTGATGGTAAGTGACGATGTGATCGAAGCTGGTAAACACACTGACCTGGAATACGCAGGCTCTCAAGGATAACTGCCGGAACACCGTATTTAGCTTGGCGGCAGACTTTCAACTTGATGGTGGTAAGCTACTTTGGTAGCAAGCCAGGCGAGCAACTCACAAAATGCTCTACCACCTCTCAAATGTCACCTGATTAGCACCACCCGGGGACCACGTGTAGGGAGTCAGACTTAAGGGGTATCCTCCTACGGACGTGGGTGACTCAGTATTTATTTCTGGTCGAAAAGACATAAATATTACCGAATATAAAATAGTTTATATTCGGTAATATTCATTTGTCTTCGACCAGTCCAAGCCAGCACACCGCAAGGGTTGGCGCGTGCGCACCTGCTCTAAAACCCGGTAATTATTCCACTTATTATATAATTATAAGACTTTTTTGGTGCTTTCAATCAAATTACACCTTGGCTGGCCACTTTGTACGAGTGAGATGTCATAAACTTTTTTTTCGGCAGGTTATTACCGACCGGTGCGCGACAACGGTGTAAAACGGTTATCAATTTCTTTTTCTGTATACGTTTTATCTATGTTTAAGTCTTTGTTAGTGTTAGTCTTTGTTTCCGGACTATAGAAGAAAATAAGCAAACAATTGGGATAAGTATAATGCTTTGTTGCACGACAATTCAAAGTTTTCTTTGTATTCTTAAATCAGAATACAGGAATCCGCTAGTAAGAGGCAAACAGTAGCATTTAGTACTTACTGGTAACACCGCACTGCAAAAAAAAACTCAAAAGACATTGCGCTAATTCCAGTTTGAACTGTCATCGAGATCACCTAGATGATAACGGGACGGTTGAGATTCTAAATTTGAATTCGTGTAAACTGCCTCACATTTCGCTCAAGCGCATCGATGGGAGATAGTAGGGCATAAATAAATAATTAGAAGGAGAAAAGAGGAAGTTGGGGCGAGAGTGGCTCGGATAGTTTCGAGATGGTATCGCCGGCCGCGCTTTGTGTCAAACGTCAGATTGTTATCTGAAAGATGTTTACAGATGTACTAGAGGGGTAACGGCTCGAACAACTCCAACTAGTCTCAGCGCGATCGACTGGCTTTAACTCGGAATATTAGTTAATTAACTGCGTGTTTTAATGCCAGCTACTTTTATTAAAAACGGATCAGTTAGTCAATTCTATAATGAGATGGCAATGTCAAGCATGACTATTGCAATTTTATTACTCTTAAATTTGCATGTGATTAGTGTAAACAAGCTCGAAGGTCGTAAAACTAAGCTATTTTGATTATTGATTAAAATAAACCTGGTTAATAATGTGCCTAGTGGTGAAGGGAGCGAGTTATTCGTGGAGTTGCTCGTAGATCACGCTAGATGTCGCTGATAAGGTGGCCGAGCGCCAGATCTGCGATCATCTCAGTCTCGGCGTTTCATCGCCTAATTACAACATTAACGTTTAGCGTTGCTAACCTCACACTGGATTATCAGGAACATTGATCTTTAGTTTTTTTTTAAATTTATGTTTAGATATTGCGTCATCACTTTGTTCGATTTTCAATTCTAAAATTGACAATACCATGAAAAAACCAGAAAAAATGTTACAAAAACGTAACTTTTTTAATTTACTGTAATCATTAATCGATATCAAATACCACAAAAAAGAATGAAATAAATCCAAAACTTTGCATTCATGAATATCGATGACACAAAAATGGTCGGTTTGACAAAAGCCTGCGACAAAACCTAGCGACAAAAGCGTGCGACAAAAGCTTGCGACAATAGCAATTGCGCAAATCTCTCCCCGAAGCTTAATAATTGTTTTGTAGAAGGACATAGTCTTATCGCGCGGACAATCGCCCGTTGACGTGCAGCTGCCATTTTAGTTCCTTTTTTAAACCCTCCATAAAATAGAATGTAAAATGGAAATTGATTTGGTGTAGGTACGATGACGCCTAGGGACAGACACCCTTTTTACCAACGTTTGATTTTGATATAAAATTTCTAATTTGTATAAATCTTTATCGCAAATCGCCAAATGTAAAAACGTGTGATGCCAAACTTCCGGAAACAATAAAAGACGATTGTCAATGTCAACAGTATCGAATATTTGTTTATATAAATTAATGTTAAGCAAAATCTATTTATGAATAAATATCTCATTCATTAATTCATTATTGTTTTATAAATTTATATGTTATGTCAATATTGTCACGCAAATTGTCTATATGTAAAGATGTATGCAGCCAAAATTTCAGAAACTATAAAAGATGATTATTGTTATTATTTTATAAATTTATGTATTATGTCGATATTATCACATCTCTAGAAGTTTAAAAGAAGTTTCACACAAAATAAATTAAGCAAGTAACATGTCTATCTGTCTATTATTTAAAATTATGAAGCGTCTTGCACGAATAACGTTTTGTTTACAAAAATGCAAGCATTTACATTTATTAGATGTAAATGTGTGGATGTGAGACCTCTAACCAGCCTACACCATAGTCTAATCTGCTACGAATAACGTTGCTTTACATTCTTAAAACAACATATACAAAACATTTACGCAGTTTTGTGAATAATTCTCACATTTTCACAAAATTTATTACTTAGTAAATCAGCTGGGGTTCACTCCATAAACAAAATGGGAGTTTTAATCTCATGAATATAAACATACTATTTAGCGCTCCACTCGCTACGTCTTCAGGTCTAGAGAACTGTGTCACGGTCAGAGAATAATTAACTTTAACAAACGTAATAGAAGTATCAGAATCGCTTATAGAGTTCATCGGTCATGTTCCCGTTTGTCAATGCAGGGTAGTTCTACGCGAACGCATTTCCGGTCGAACGCTGCCGGGAAAAAGCCATTTAAAACAAAAAAGAGAAAAAAATTGTACGCGCCTCGCGCCGCTCGGACACTTCCGGTGGGCGCCATTTTTTCTGTATTGCCAGCAGATAAAATCTTTCCGGCCTACTGCGCGAACAGCCGTTTTAGTTATTTCTTTTATTTTGATTGTTTTTTGCCAAAATTAGTACCGTTTATTTCTAGAATAGAATTGCTAAAGCTTTTGACGTACTTTAATTGTAGGTAGTAAAATACATCGAGTCCAGATTGTTATCTATATTCGGATGTCTTGAATCATTTTTGAAAGTAAACTATCTATTAAAATGTACTTTCGCACGGCTTGCCACAGCAATCATTTCAATAGTAATAATAAAATTGCCGGGCATATTATAATATACGTGTTAAAACAGATGAGGATAAAAATTTGCCTAATCATGCAATTTTATATGAATAATTCTCTTTGCAAAATTTTAGCTCAAAGAACATCAAATAATAGTAGGATATAGAACAAAAATGATACAAAATGTGTGCTGGTGAACGTATGAAGCTTTGGAAATAATCTTTTTTTATGTTAAATAGACAAGCATTGACCATCATCTCACCTAATGCCTAGAAGATACCTATACACTCTAGACTTGAAGACTCCCAAATTATACGCTCAAATTTTATAAGATGCAGGCAATGAGTTCGACTCCTTCGCCGTACGGATGATGAAAGTAGAAGCGAATCTAATGAAAATTCTAATTTGGTCACATCAGTCGAAATAAGACATATGACTATAGAAGGTCTAGCGAACATTTTATGTTTTTGTGAAAAAACGGAAAAATATACATAGGTTTTATGATCTCTACTTTACTTACATCTACTTTAATATGGAAATTGCAATCTCTCTTTTAAATGAATTTGCAAAGTATCAAAGTGTAAAAGAATTTAACTCTCTACGTTTTTTAGATTGGCAACTTTTTATATACAACCTCCAATAGCCAGTAGCGAACTACAGCTGAATTTAAATTTAGAACAATGGATATCACAATTAGTGTAACGAACGTTTGAATCGCCACAAAATTCAACGGTTGAACTTATGTAAATGGGATCGCTGTTCAATGTTGAATATTCAAATTAATGTCATTATAACATTCGGACGGCGGTTTGGCCACCAGCCAGAACCAGCATGGGCGAATATGTAATGTAATGAGTAAGTTAAACATTTCTTCCGCTTTTTTTATCTCGCACGCGAGCAAAAGCTTGGCTCCGGTCAGCCATGTTTTAAAATGTTTGATGGTAGTAGAGAATTTTAACAAGATCGTTTGTGTTAAGCTTAGCTGAGGAGTAATCTGTTTTAAGAATTTTGAAATACGTCTGCTATATTTTCGCCGAAACACGCTTATTACTACTACAGTTAAAGCTTATTTTGGATTAGCAAGGAAGCTTGTGTACTTTGCACGGTTCAATGTAAAGTGCTCACATTATCACATCGCACTAATATTATAAATCTGAAAGTTTGTGTGTAAGTTATGTTTGTTTTCTCTTCACGCTATCGGCTAAACGGATTTGGATACAATTTGGTATATACATAGCTTATATCCGGGAAAATATACAGCCTGCACCAACAAAGCTTTCTGCTCTTTGAGCGTATGACAATATACAAAGTGTCTATCTACGTTCTCTGGAAAGTGAGTCGGTATGTGTATCACTTTACTCTATGGTCTAGCCTAGATAGGCGTGTATATCCGACCGCATTAAAATGGAGGTCGAACTAAATTTTTGCAAGTCAATTTATAAAACAACAACCATATCACAACTGTAACCCAAACCCACGGATCCTAGATAGATAAACATAGTTTAAAGATAAATGACAGAATAACATAAATATTTAAATAGATATTTTGTTAATAGCCGCCAAAATGTTTGCCTATATAATGAAATCTCAAAAAACCTGTGTTCTAACGCATGAATAGAATAAATTTCCATCAAATTATTTCTATCGAATACTGTCGCGATATCTTGTCATGAGGTTATGCTTTTACATTTTAGAATTTATGTACTATGATTTAAAATATATATGATATTTATTTGTCGTAAATCATAATTTCGTTATAAGTTTAATATTGGCAAATTTACAATTATATTGGTAATTAAGTCGTAAGTTAATATATGAAAGAAACAGTATCATTGAAACTTTTGCAAACAATTTGACTTATTCGCGAAACAAACTTACAATTTATCACAAAAAAAATGAAAACTTAATGTAATTATGAGATTTGTTCATTTAGTGATTAAAGTCTACATTATGTCTTATAACGTAATAGTTATATTTTTTATTATTTTTGAGTTCAAATTCAAAATTGCCTCGAATCTAAGCCCTGTATTCAGATACTTTGAGTTCGAATTCGTGCTCGTTTTGGTCAATAACTCTGTGTTGACATTGCAAAGTGTAAATAGAAACTTAGAAATTTTAGTACAAGTAACTGTCCAGCATTAAGCCTGTGTTCGAGCTAAGAGTTGTCTCTAAAAACAGAGCTAAGTCTTTTGTCAGAGTAAAATCTGAAGAAAAAACAGTGACTGTCAAATTCCCTCGGATCTTGGCTGAACAAAACAGCACTTTAACGAAAAAAAAGGAATAAAAAAGAAAACTAGAAGAGCGTTCTCGATTCAAAAATTGAATTGATCGCCCCATTGTATTCCAAATGTATCATTTGAGCTGTTATTATGTACGCTCTCTAGCGCTATACAACTGGTAATCCAATACTTTTGTATGGAAGGCACTTAACGCGAGGCTCAGAACCGAAATGTCACATGTGCGCAAGTTAATTTGTTTACAATTTTATATTCGACTCGTTGATTAACAAGGTTGTTTATGGACTTCATATGCATTATCCTATAATGACTGTAGATGGTGTTAAAACATTTATTATACGAAGAAGAAATAAAGTTTTAGTACATTCTTAATTTTTTTGCGGCTATGAATTAAATTAATATAAATTTCCTTTAAAACATTTAACTTCGTTCATTTATAAAACAGCAAAATAATGGAACGCTTTACCATCTGTAGGTATTTCTCGAAAGGTACAATTCTGGTGTGTTTAAAAATAAGTAAATAGGTATTTACTAAGCAAGCGTGCTCCCTTAGATTACATCGTCACTTTCTATCAGGTGTGATTGTAGTCAAAACTTATTTTAATCAGTTAAAAATAAACTTCTATAAACCAAACTTTTAGTTAAATTTAATGAATTGAAAATCGAAATCGACCGCAAAAAGTTACCTTTCACTGGAGCCAAGATGGTTTGATAAACCATTAAAGGCAGGAAAAAAAATTGAATACCAACCACAAAAAGCTAATCGGCCATAACACGGAGGAAGTTGCGTATAAACGAGCGTGATGAATTAAATAAACAAATTTATAAAAGAAAATAAACTTCATAAAAACTACTACGAATAGACGGACGAATCGCTTTGTTCGATATTGCGGTTGGTATATTGATACGGAACCCACGCGAACGCAGTTTAATCCTATTAGACCTCAGCCAAATAAATAGTTTATCTTCGATTTCATTCAATACGAGTATCGTTATTCCCAGGGCTTACAATTTGTTTAAGAACTACAATTGGTTATTTTCGAACACAAATATTATTGATCCATCTTTTTTCTAAGGATATACTTAATCAGAGTAGGTAATAACTACAAGCTATATCTTGTATTATACCTATAAAAAATAATCCCTATTAACCTTGGTCACGCTATAAGTTGAGAACGACTATACCGATTTTTTGAGCTAGGTTTTCTAATACTTTGTAGAAGGTTCTTACGGAAAAATACTTGAAATTGCACAGAATATTGGAGAATTTCAGAAACTTAACGAAAATTATACTTCTTGCGTTAGACAGTTCGCGCATTTGATAAATGTGCTAAGACAGGAAATCTGTCGCGTCAGCTTGTATTCAATAAAAAAAACTACATCATCTGTATGCGCTATGGTAAATATACCGTACCTATTCGCTGTCAAAATGTCGTAAAAGAAAAATATTAATAAAACCTATTCCCACATCAATCACCGATTAATCAAAAGCCACAAAATGAAATTGTTTTCGTTTAAAACAATATCAAAGAACCGCATACCAAAAGGCTCCTGACAACCCTCAATAAGGCCAATTTGAGTCCTTATTGGTCCTTATGGATATTTGTATCGTACAGGGCCTATAAAGGATATGCTGAGTAAACATGCTTGGTATTGTTTGATACTTGAGTGTATAGCGCGCTTAAAGAATTTGATATTTGATTGTATAATTTCATTGAGAGATTTTATGGCAAGTACCGTAAAACAGTAACGTATCTAAATTTATGTAAAATAATACTGTAATACTATTAACTACTTTTCCTTTCAGATTTTCTTACATTTGAATACTTAAACGAAATAAAACATAAAACTTTCACCGTGACAAGAGAGTGATTTGCAAGCGTCTCGATAATTAAATTCAATGTCTTTGACTATAACTTTCAATTTTATGTAAAAATTAAGTTAATGAGATTGCGATCTACAGATCTTATCAACTGATTTAATTAAGAAAAAACACTTTAAGATTTATTCTTAATAATAATCAATTTGTCTCTCTTCCACACCAGTCTACTATAATTATTAAACACAAGTGGGTGAATACTTGAAATCACTTCTACCTACTTTCCTATTTAGCTCCCAGACCCTAATTCTTGATCTAACCCTCACCTCATTTGATTCTACGAGTTTTTTCTGTATTTTATACAATCCATAATTATTAGTAGTTATCTATACTAAACCGTCCCGCTAAGAATTCGCCGCGCCGCGCCGTGCCTCGCAATATACCCGCTAACGCCAGTTGACACATGCCACATTACATTTAATAATGAATATATTTAAAAATATACAGAAAATCATAATACTGGATTTGCCGTCCCACGAAAGATGTTAGTCTCAATGATATCCGAAGAGGTTTCTAGTATTATACAAATACTCTATAGATATTTTTGTAATATTACGGTATCATTGGAATGGCAAGGAAACTGTATCCGATCAATTTCGTTCTCTGTTGTATACATATGTATGAGGAGGCGTGTACAGGGTTTGACAAACGCTACTGCTACATTCCCGTATTGTGCCCCCGTCATTATACCTTCAACGTCTGAAGTGGAGGCACTCCCATTCGCTCTTTTGTCGCCTTCCGAATAATTAAGGCACACAACGCGCCGCTCCAATACTTTAAGCGACAATAAAGTATACATTTCACCAGAAAAAAATCTCGAGAGCCCGAAGGGTCTCGCTCGTCAGTTAATTTTTGTCATTGTTGCGCTCTCGATACACATTTTGTCCTTTTTCGTATACTAATGTATCGGAGGTTGAAATTGCACGAGTGTTTTTGTTTATTGTTTTCTCAACGGGGGGCTGGGAGAGCCGTGAGAATTGTTTCTTCGAATCACTTGACATTTCAACTCTTGCTTGTCAAATCGACGTATTTAAAGTTTTTTATTGCGTAGCCGTAAAAATAATCTAAGTTACGCATATTAAATAGTATATTTATACCTCCTAGTTTAAAGTCAATAACTCTTCTTATCAATGAGAGATAAGTTGCAAGATTTTAAAGCCTAATTTAAATATCACATTAAACAAAAACCTTGAATTTTGTTATTTTAATGCCAAATGCAAATGTTAGCGAAAAAATTATAACGTTTACAGTTATCTTTTAATTAAAGCAGTAAAGTCTCGAAGTGCTTGGTGTAAAATTAATCTTATCTCGCAAATGTATAATTTTATTTCACCATTATTTTGTACCATTTATTGATAGTATCGCAATCGTTATTCATTTTGAGACAATCGCTTTGGGTTTTATGACACATTAGCTGGGCATAGGGGGCCGGGGACCCCCGGTTATCTGTCACCAAGATACTGTCAAATGATCCTGTGGGACCCGATCCCGAGGGTGACCCGAGATTGACTTTTGCAACTTGGATTATTTTCTAAACTAAATGAACTGATGCGAAAGTTAGGGTCATGGAAGTGAAACTATTTCATCATCTTTATAAGATCATAATTTGGCCAGTGACCTTCTTCATTAACGTTAGAAAACAAGTAGATTTCAAATGTGATATTTATTTTCTTAATGACATTTAGCGTCCGTATTTTAGAAGCATTAATTTTGTAATATCTGTCAACAAACACAGCATGGCGGATCCGATGAGCTTATTATAACGTAATATATGAATGTCATTCAACTACTTTAACATAACTAGAACATCCGAAAGAGGAAATTACTTTAGTTTCCAATATGCGTATAATTATGATAATTGCAACAGTTTTATCCATTTGGCACGTGAAACTGAACTAACTGTTGTCAAAATGTGCTATAAAAAGATAATGTGAATGTGTATATACTTGGCATAAGTATTCGATTCTGTAGGTTGTGCCCAATAATACGATATAGAGTTTCCGCGAACAATGCCTCTGAAAGCTAAAAACTATATATAGATCGAGATACGAGTAATAACATTTTAACGATAAAATAAATAGATAGATAAACTCTTCATTGAACACCTTAACAAATACATGACAAGGAATAATAATTTCGAAAATAAGTGTAACAATAGGCGTTCTTATCGGTAAGAGATCACTTCCAGACAATCTTTAGAATAATAAAACATAAACACTTTCACACTCACAGCCCCACACAAACTTCGATAATTGTGTTGTGGGTACCGGAAATATTCACACACTCAGAACCAGAAACACAAATTTTCCTTGGGGAGGAAACTTGTTTCCGCCGGGAATCGAACCTGATTCCCCAGCTTAGAAGGCGAACGCTCATCCAACTAAGCCAACGGGCAGTTCAATATGTAAATGTTTAATATGTAAGTACTCACATTGTGCAGCTTGTAGTAGAGTCCGCAGGCGTTGCAGACTGGTTCACCGTTCTGGTTGCGCCTCCACAGCGTCGTCGTCGTGGTCTTGCAGTTCGCACACGAAGTACCCGCGCGCCGCGCCGCGCTCTGAAGCGACTGCCGACAAACACCAACACATCAAATTCAAATTCAGAATCGTTTATTCACATGGGCCCCAAAGAGGCACTCATGAAAGTTAATGACTCTACTGCCAGATTCGCAAAATTACAGCCACCTCGAGAAACTCTGTGGTGCATTTTTTCATTATTTTTTTCTAACACTCTTAAACACTATTACTGCAATTATACGAGTATTAACCTAGTATATATTATGTAGCCGCTAGAAATAGCTCCATGCGTCACTATATAGACCACCATTCACACTCACACTCACAGCCCCACACTTAGTTCGATATTTTGTGTCGTGGGTACCGGAAACATTCACATCACACGCAGAAACTCACCCAGAACCAGAAACAAAATGTTTCCTTGCGGAGAAAAGTTATGTTGGGAATCGAACCCGATACCCGTGCTTAGAAGGCGAACAGTCATCCAACTAAGCCAACAGGCAGTTCTAAAATACCATTATAACCCAATCCTTATCTCTTGTATCACTGTACCAACTAAACTCGACTCTATCTATACACAGCGACAGGTTTTGCTGCCTACTCCCGAACGATAACATCAGCATGTTAATACGACATCGAATTTTATGACGCTTATGTCCAAATGTAGCGATGTAACCGAATTTAAACAAATTTTGACTTTTATTGTAATAAATAAGACAGTCATATGCAAAAAAGGTTTCGCGAATTATTGAAAAACGGCGTTATCGATTTTGTATTGTTTACAAAACCTGTGACTCTTTGAGTGTTCATGTGTAATAATGGTGGATACAGAGTTAAAAACGTGATTTACTTTTTCGCTGCATCACTCCAATAGAAGTTTTAGTAAAGTTTGTACTACTCGACTAGGGCATGACTTGACTATGTCTGAACCATGACTCTTTAACTTACTTGAATTTAGCTGTGACTGGTGATTAAGATAATTTTTATTAACTATCTAACTTGAAAAATACATATTACTCGAGACTGGCTAAATGCACATAGTTTTCGGAGCAAAAATTAAGAAAAAGAAACAGTTACTGAATGTTATCTCGAAAGTTGTGTAGAGACTGATTTAGTTGAAGGCCCATATAATGAAAACGAATAAAATATGTTGCTCATGAAATTTACAGCCCCATTAATATAAGGCAAAACAATGAAGGTGAAATACGACAACGTATCGAAACAAAATGAAGGACGCGACAAAAAGCGAATACTCGTATCAAAAAAGCGAGGTAGCTATCGATGGGCCCCTGCGCACCTGCCCATTACTGCCCGTCAATCAAATAAAAAATATCCACGGCATGCGGTGGCCGTTTTATACAGTCCACAAAAGTGCCTCACTCAATTAAAAATGCATTCGTCCTAACCCGACACGAAAATAAAAAGACACGGTGCAATCCGACTCATAATAAATCCATTAATTTGTCATGTCATTTATCGAACAAAAAGACGTACTCATAGAGGATGCTCGAGACTTTGGTTTGTGTATTCGATTCCTGGTAACTAGTACCGATACTACCACAGATTATCGTGACCGCGGCGGTGTATTGTCCGATTTAATATCGTAAGTGACTGTGTCGGTCCGGACAAGATCACGTACTATCAAGTACAAAATTTTAATCATAAAAATAAATAAACACTTTCACACTCACACTAAGTGCGTTAACTAGAGTCTTGAGTGCCAGCAACATACACATCACACACCTAACATTTTTTTTAATCAAGATTGGCAAACGTTTGATTACTCATAATCTTCATGTTTTATCACTAAAGAATAATCACTACCAACAATAAAAATCAGAAAGTTTGTATGTTTTAATAAGGTATCTCTGTAACAACTGAATAGATTTAGATGAAAATTTGCCTGTAGATAGTTAAGATCCTGGAATAGGACTTACATACTACATTTTATACTGATGAACGTAGGCGAAACTGCGGGACATAATTAGTTTATAACATAGCAATTTATATTCCTCCCACGTTAACATTCTTGTGTGTCATTTAACTGATTAGATAAATGGATAAAGTGTCACTTTACATCAGAAGATCAAAAGATGAAGAATGACATTTGTAGGCTATATACGTCTAAGCACTAGATACAGAGACAAATTGTAACAAAATATTATAATTAGAAAAATTATGCGTCTGTCTATGTAAAGAAGAAGAAAATCTATTTTTTATTCCTAATAATTGCTGGTAAAGCCACGAGTCATAGCTAAGTTTAGAATTTACTACACAAAAGTAATCTTTACTACGATAAAAAATATTGGAAGGCTTTTTACTGCTTGGTTGTATAGTAATTGCAATAATTAAATTACTTTAAAACAAAATTTCTCAAAAAAAAAATTATAAACAATGTTTACCGTTGTGTGACCGACAGTACCTACATTGTAATACCTAAATATTAAATGGTTCGCGTCAATATTCGCCGCGTCATGGCAGCCTTTGTGCCAGAATGGGATTAGTGTTGGCCATATTAGCTCCACAAACGGCCCACTGGTGGGAGTGGGAACCCGCTTAACATGCAAGTAAAATAGATGGTTGTAAGTAGCGGATGATGGATCGTTCTGAACACCGGGATGCGAGAAAGTTGTTATAGAAACAATTTGCTGAGGTTTATCATATAAAACAACTTAAATATCGTAAATTCATTTATATTTAAACAACTGTCTAACTTAAAAGCATTTTTAAAGGCAATCGAGGTTTTAGGTTATATAAGTCAAGACGTTAAGTACTCTGAAAATTATAAATATTTTTTTTGTCTTTACTATTTATGTAGACCTGCCTTTTGGCTTAGTTGGGTTAGGTTAGTTTGCATTCCCCTTCTAAACAGTGGTATCGGGTTCGATTTCTGGCAATAACACAAGTTTTCTTCACAAGAAAAAAAATGTGTTTCTGGTTTGGTTGTGATTGCCTGTGTGATGTTTTAGTTTCCGGCACGCACGACACAAGTCACCGAACTTAGTGTGGGACTGCAAGTGTGAATGCGTTTATGTTTTTATTTAGTTTTTTGTAATAAGGTTTCGTCCAATTACCTAATAAATGTTAAATGTAATGGATTTTAAGATATAGGCCAATTGGTTACATTTTAATTAGATTCAAAATACACATTTGTTCATTCACATGCGCTCCATAGAGTCACTCATGAAAGTTAATTGATTACTCTAATGCCAGATTCCCAAATTTACAGCTATCTCAAGAAGAACTCGGCAACGCATTATTTTCCATTATTTTTAATTGACACGGGTGATGCCGCAAAGGAACGTCTAGAAAGTAGATAGTCATATAGATAGTAAAATAACGCTACCTTATCTCAGTGAACTTAAAATTCTGATCGACGCCATAAAATCACGAGGAATATTGGTGACTTTACGGCTCAATTACCAAAATCCGATTTATAATCTACTGATAAGGGTTCCCATCAACTTATAAAGGGTGGTGCATTGGACTCCCAGGGGACGTGGACTCCGGAGGGTTCAGCCGTGCTCGGCTAAGCCGATTACAGAAGTCACCAGTCACCACCCTGGGGTGGTTTTATTTCCGTGGAAAAACGGCTGTTTACTCGTAATTTTATGAGCGAATTACTTTCGCTCTTCCAGCGCTGAAATCGCTGGAAAACACCGTAAATTTTATGAGGGATTATTTTTATTTGGGTCATATTTTATAACGCTATGAATGAAGAATGCATTACTGATCTTGTTCAGTTTTTAACAACCGATGAGGCGGACTCATTTTCGAATTAGAATTTTAATGACATCAAACAAACGCATATTTACAATATTTAAGTTATTTAATACTATGTTATGATAGTTGTAATAAAACTATAAACAATATGGAATTTACTCATTTTATGTTTGAAAAACAAAATTAATGGTATTTTTGAAATATACATCTGTATATAGATAAGGAGCAGCTTATTTAATTGTGAACTGTCTTTTGAGTTACCTATATATATTTTTCGATATTGAACTATATATAGTGATAAACGCTATAAACTATATATACATAAAAAAACGATTTCACACTCACAATCCCATAAGTTTGAAGACATGTAGCTTAGGTGCCGTAAACATTCACACACAGAATCACACCCATTAACACAAAATATAATATCTATAGTAATATATATAGCTATATCTATAGTGAGCTATCTATGTGGTACTACGTACCTATATACCAATAGATTATAAATATTTCACACTAAAAGCCCTGTTTGCGCAATTGACAAATCCTTGCTATCCTGCTTCTCGTGGGCCCAGGGTTTGATTCGCAACAGGAGCACAATTTTTCTCCCCAAGAGAAACTTGGTTTTTGTTGGTGTGTGTGATGTGTTTCCGTATCTAACGATACAACTTGTTAAACCAAGTGCGGGGATATGAGTGTGAATTCATTAGTTTGATTTATATTTAGGTAGGTATATTCAATTTCAATTTAAAATATATAGTTATCGTTGGTTACAACTATTCCAATATATGCTAGTTTTAACTATTTAAGATATTATATCACTAATATAAAAATAAATCTATAAAGATTAATGACATAAACATAATTATTTAAACATACTAAACCCAAGCAAGCAATTGAGCTAGGCCCTAATACATCATCCACGACGCCGATACATCTTCAATTCGAAAAAAAAACCTATCAAACTGTCAGTAGCAATACTTTACATATATATCAATACATACAAAAAGTGTAGAGAAAATAAAATCCCAAGTATGTGGACACACGTCCCGGACCAAGAGGTTTATTAATTGTTAAACCCATTTCACCGTCAACGACATTCCATCCGGATCGATATCTTACATACACCCAACAAAAAAACACAAACAAGCGGATAACATGCCGACAAAGATAAAAAAAACCAATCACAAACAAAATCCAGTACTTTTATTGTTATGTTGGTACTTTAATTCCCACTGTAGTGTAAAGTCAAAGCATGCGCTGTGACAACGTAGAGGGCTTCGTACTATTGTGTTCCGACAAAACATCCCTTTTGTAGAGCATTGTTTGAAAATATAACGATTGTTCGCTTTATGCTGACCGTATTAAGTGGACAATTTAACCAAATATATTCAATTCGGAGAAATTCCAGACGTCTTTGTGATAATAAATTGAACGTAGCGTTCTAATTGTACATTATGCGAGAGCTCTGTAAATTGATGTTTAATATTACAATCCAATGAATATTAAATTATCAACGTTGACACGCCGAGCGGCTTAATCTCACATCACTTCACACAAACTGCTAATTCAATAAGCCGCCCGCATTAAAAACATATTTCCATAGCCGCCTCGATCCAATCAGCGTTATCTCCCCTACCCCCGACACCTCCTAATCAAATCAAATCACAGCCTCCTTCCCTAATCTATCTACCTATCTACGCTGCAACGAGAAATTATATCACAAAAAGGGATACCTACCGCGGCCCCTCATATATTTGCAAACACAAGCAAAATTTATCCCACCCGGAAGAAGCCCTCGTGCCTACATAACTACACGAGCTCGTATCCGGAAAACACGAACCCACACACGCGCGGTCATATCGCACGCACACACCGCCGCGTATCAGCATATCTACGCCATCTAGATCCCACTATGAGAGCCCCCGAGGGGGAGGCAATCCATTTACCGAACCTGTCTCCACACTCAAATTTTCCTCTTATCCCCATAAGGCTAGAGATCACAATCGCGCGGCAAAAACGATGTTTTTATAGGTTTACACGGCCCCTAGCAGTGAAAGCGCGGAATCGATGTAGCCTTTACCCCTCGCCCCGCGCCAGTTTTTCCGGCGCTCCGTCCTTATCTGACTAGGGCGATTAGATAAAGAGAGATAGAGCGTGAAAATAAAGATTTTCATCGTGTTCACTCACACCACTATCGTTTCAGTCGTACAATTATGTGGCGGTTTAGTGGTGTGAGTATTTCATGTGGGTGTACTTGTGGATATAGGTAGGAGTGTAGAAACGGAAGGGCTCCTGCAATATAGCGAGGGTCAACAGAACTTTGATGTCACGAGAACTCTATAGAAAGTGCTGCGTAGTTTACTTATTCATAAACAGGGTATTAACGTGAAGCTTTTGAAGAGTTTCTTTACGGCATCCTGAATATATTCTGGTCGAGTATAAAAGGTAAACGGTTGTATACGAAGTATAATTTACGAGTTTTCGATCGCGTCTCCATCACGTTTATCGCGGTATCGTCGGGCGCCGGCGAGCATTGTCGACGCGCCCATAAAATAAAAGCTTTGCTCGTAATTTTTTAAATTTTCACACGAAGATGTAGCCGTCGCGCCGCCGCCTCCCGCCCGCCGCGGAAGCCATGTTGGGAAATTCGCTTAACGATTTATTTGTGTGCGGATCGCGGCGAGGACGGCCGTGCTTCCATTACCGTGTAGCCACAGCCAACAGGCAGAAATGGGACTCGCGTGAAATTCATTTCCAGCTTTAATTTGGAGCTCTGCAGAGCCTTACGGAAACGTATTGGAAAGTCGGACGGTATTGTCCATTCGGTGTTCATGGCCCGTCGAATTTTACAAGTCCGTTAGGATAACAAAGCGTGGCGGTTGGGCAATAGGAGCCGTAGGGTGATAGCGATCGCCGCGCGGTTGGATTGACACATCAAACCTCGGTCGCTGAGATTACCATCGAAATACATTGGAATCATAATCGACACGCCGACGTCACGATGCCGCCTCACTGCGCTGCCAAATTTCTCTCTTTGGCTTTTGATCTGTTTGAATAATAGTCGGATAGAACCTTACTAATGTGAATCTCATTCAGACAGAGACGGGCATGACGTTATAATAGTTTCATTTGGTACATCAATGTTGTTTTTATTTTTTAAGGCACTAGATGCCTGTCCTGTCTTAGCACATTCATCAAACGTGCGGAGTAGAAGTCGTCGTTAAGTTTTCTGAAATTTTACTATTTTCTTTATTTTTCTTTGAGTAAGAACCTTCTACAGAATATTAAAAAACTTAAAAAAAAGATTATTGAAATCGGTAAAGTCGTTCGCAAGTTATGGCGTGATCAAGATAAATAGGGATTCATTATTGTCTTAATAAGATAGATATATTATCCGAAATGAAATGAGAATCCTACTAATATTATAAATCCGAAAGTTTGTGTGTAAGTGTATAAGTATGTTTGATCCCTCTTCACGATTAAACGGCTGAACGGATTTAGATGAAATTTGGAATGTACATAGCTTATACCTAGGATTAAAACAGGCTACTTTTTAATTTGATAATAGCGGGCGAAGCCACAGGGCACGGCTAGTAAGAGATAAATCAAACGTAATCTCTTACTTTTTTTTAAGTCGGGTAGGTACCTACTTTATTGCCTTAATATACTTTTGTACAGTTCAGTTACGTACTTAATAAATAAATATACAAAGTAAATCTACTCGGGAACCTACTTTTAATGCAATATAAAAACTAGGAAGCGCGTAGTTTCTCAAATGACCGCTAGATGGCGGCACTATTCGCTTGTCGAGTAAAGTTGTAGAGTTTTAGTAGATAAACATTTAAATACATCTTTATGTATATAATAATCATTTTGTACGTGTTTATGTGACTGAACTCCTCCTAAATGGCTGGACCGATTTTGATATTGTTTGGTCAGGTGGATTTAAAAATGGTTTACATTCATAATTCGATGCAAAATTTTATTTTAATTAATCAATTGAATTAACGGTCCGCATGTATAATGATATGCTATTTAAATATAATTATGTCTTTCCTACAGATCATTTTAACTAGCCATACTTTTTTTCGTTTTTTTTCGACATTTCCCTCTTTATACCATTTTTATGCACGCCTACAAAATTCTTCTTGTCTACCATATGTGGGTGACTGGTAGAGAATGCAACATTAAGTCATTTGCCTTGTATACTCCTAGAGGAATAAAAAATTAAAATAAATAGATCAAACTCACTAGCAAGAGACTGCTATCAAATATAATAAAGAAGAAAGAAGTATTTGTACTAAATTCGTACGAAAATACGAACATGGTAAATGCCAAATTCTAAATGCGTTACATATTAATACATACAAAATAATACATATTAGTTAAGAGAACGTAAGCATGCTACATCTTCGGCCGCATCATCACTTTCCATCAAGTGAGATAGCGGCCAAAATGCTTACCTTTCTGGCATAAAAAAAACGTATTATCCACGAAAGTTTGTGTGTAAGTGTGTGTGTAAGTATGACTGTTCCCTCTTCACGCCTTAACGGCCGAACGAATTTGGATGAAATTTGGAATGAACATAGATTATACCTAGGATTAACATAGGCTACTTTTTAACTTGATAATAGGGGGCGAAGCCGCGGGGCACGGCTAGTTAAATATTAATTAAGACGAATTTAAGATAAACAACAGGCGTAATGAAATAGACAGGTAAGTATGTAGTCGCACGTGAAGGATGGTCGTGCACGAGTATGATCGATGCGCCTGCGCAGGCGTCAACATGCATCATCGCACTGGCCCGCGGGTGAGGGTCGAGGTGATATCTTTATATTATTATGCATCTATATATGGTTATTGGTTATTTGATAGGAATTTGTTGTATGTTAACCCGATTACGGCAAAGCAAAAGTTATGTTTTTGAACGGTATGTGTGTTTGTTCATCTTGCTCATAACTTCTAAACTACTTATCATAATTTGTGTCGTTAGAAGCGTCTTGTGTATATGAAAAAAAACTGCAATGATTACGGAGTTAAGTAATTTGTTTTAATGTAATTGAGAGACGAAACTCGGGTAAAATCGAAGGACGCGTTTAGTTTTGCTATATTCGTAGCATCTACTTATATGCTATGAATTCAGTAATAATTATTGGATTTTGTCACATTTAATTGTTTATGCACCTTCTAGGTATTTTCGACTGACTTCAAAAAAGGAGGTTCTCAATTCGACTGTTTTTTTTTAAATGTATGTTACGCGATAATTCCGCCAATTATGAATAGATTTTGTTTTTTTTTTTTGGTAGATTATACTTTGAAGGTGGTCCCATATACATTTTATCGAAATCGATCAAGCCAAAACCAAAATAGAAGTAGTGAAGTCGGATCTTTTACGTTATACTTGTTTAAATTATTCACATTTCATTAGCTTTTTTTATATCTGTTTTTCATTCGCATTTTACTGGTCTCCTTTTGTTGTCATTCATTTAATTTGTTCTTCCTTCATTACTATCATGTGAAAGACACTACCTAAATAAAATTAAAGTGGTTTACAACTAACAACTCGATTGAACACGGGTATTTTACACTTTTTCCCACTTTTTAACGTTGATGAACCACGGAGAATGAACCTAAAATTGATATAAATAGCGTTCACAAACTACTGCACACAAAGAAAGCAATTGCAACTGTCCTAACCCCAAAGCAATCCCATAAACTAAAACCGACCCACAAACAAGGCGTGACCACCACGAAATTATAAAGCAAGTCCAAATTATGTTCCGGAGGCGACTAAACGTTGGTAATTTTGCCTCGTATCGCTTCTTATACGCGCGATTTGCATTCAATGGACCTGGGACACTGTCGTATGGACTTGTGTGACTCTGCGGATGGGGACACAGTGGGAATGTGTTACGTAGTGTCCTTTGAGTTATAGATACGGACGATTATCAGCGCATCGTTTCGATTGCAGCTCTCGCGAATGTTTTGATGATTTCCATGTGAATGTTCTAAAGAGACGTTTCAAGACCTTCAGATCGATTCTCTGTAGAAGCACAGTTTTTCTTCACAAGGGACATTTGAGCTTCTGTGTCCGGGTGTAATCGTCTATGTGATGAAAATATTTCCGGGTTGAGAAAAACAATAATGTTTTAATTTTATTTTTGAACATTATTTATCGAATCGAACTGTAAATCCAAACCATTTTTGAATCCACCTGAATACACACAAAAAATCAGCAAAACCGGTCCAGTTGTTTAGGAGGAGTTCAATTACAAACACACGTACAGAAGAATAAAGATTTTAAGATAGGTTACGGATTTATGTCAATGAGTTTATAGAAGTACCTAGAAGCCAGTATATATTGACCCTCCGATAATATATAGCATAATAGAATAGGTGATACTCGTGTCCTATATTCTTGCGGATATAGTGTGAACTGATACCATTGTGAACTGCATATCATTATGATTTGCAAAAGTTATTAATACATTATTATTGAGGAGACTTCTGATATAATTACTGTCTGGACTTGTGGCAACATAATTATAGGTATAAAGCTGCTGAGGATAATGACATTGTCGGTTTCGCAGAGCATTGAATACTGCATGTGCACCACATCACGCATACTGTAAGGTAAGCGAGATACTTTTCTACTCTCTACTTGGTAAGAGTAGAACCGACTTCAAAAAAGATAGATGTTCTCAATTTTTATGATTGTTTCCTCACAACTCCGTCGTTTATAAGCTGATTTGGATTTTTTTAAGTCCCATAGAAATGTCATCAACATCGGTTTAGTAGCTTGGTTTCAAAATTCAAATACCTGTAAAAATTCAATGACGTCATTAATAATGACGTAATTTAAGTAAACTATTTTATTTTTTACGTTTTAGTGTAAGTTGACTTTTTGTGTTTTATATACTTCTTTTAACGTTAAATATATTAATTTAAAAGTTTGTTAAGTAGTATATATATATAATATGTTTGATATATACGAATGAATCAGCATTGTTCTAGAATAAAACAAAGACAGACAGACATCAATGTAATTAGGTGAATAAAATGTTTAATAATAGATCCCTTCCATCTTCACCAATAAAAAGAAAGTGCCAATAATTTGCAACTAATTCCGCCTTTCCAACGGTCAATTGCATTTTCTATACAAACGTCAAATCATGAAGCGGAGTGCATTAGCATTCTGGTTCAGCTGCCGTATTTACGACTTCCAGTGCAGCTTTGCCTTCTTGCACCTGTTAGCTTGATTAATTGCTCGAACCAATCCGCTTGTCATATAACTGTATCATTATCCACACTTTAAGGGGCATATTACGGGAAGGTTGAGAGGTTTGATCGTGGCGCTAAAATTTTGAGTTGCGCGCTGAAGTCCGGAATGTGTTAAGAGTTGCTTAAAAATTACCCCATGTTTAATCCGCTTATCATTCTTATTCTTATTCAATATGTGGGCGGTAAAGCCTGCACTAAAGTCCCGCTTGAGGTGTATTGTGCATTTCCCCCCTGCCAGGAACTACCCGTACACCCCAGATCCTTAAAATAACGGAGTGTGGTTTTGGGTGCTGGCATAACTGATCTAGTAGTAAAGCTATTGCATTTGATTTCCATTATAGCAGTATCCACATTGTGACCACATATTACAATTAAGGTTTGATCTTGGCGACTTAGTATTGAGCTGGGCGTTGAAATGCGGAATTTGTTAAGAGATGCGTCAAAATTACTGCATTGACAAGTCGTTTTTAACAAGAAAACTTATAACGTGGTTTAATTGTGACTTTACATAAGGTACCAATATATAAAAATTAATTAAGATTAATATATACATACATCTAAATATATACATACAAACTGACCTACTTACCTAATGCAAAAAGTAGTTGGTCGGCTAATACAAGTATTCTAAATGTTCTACTTTGAATGATATAACTCTGATTTAGTTTGAGAGCTTCTTTATTAAAACCCTTTAATTAGGGCGTTAATTTTACCAAGCACTTGCATATTATATATGCCGCTTAGTACTTACTACATTGCTGTAGTAGGTACCTAAATTAAGCATTCCCTAAAATTATCGTCACGGCGGGGTAGGTTTAAAGATATATGAATAACTCCACAGATTGTTCAGAATTAACCTTAACAAACCAAGATTTCCTAGATCGAATCTATGCTCTAATCACTATGGTTCGTTGAATCGTTGCCAATGGGTGGGAGTGGGTGCAGCGAGTGTGAACGATGGTCACACGGGGTCGGAGGTCAGTTCGCGCAGTTTAGCACCGCGTCATATTTATAATTACCGCAACGTGCGCGCACGCACTATCCCGGCCAGGGCCCGCGCCGATAAATCAAACTTTTAAATCACCGGTGGGCGGATCCACTCCGCCGGCCAGCGCCGAATAAAATGAATTAAAAACAAAATAAGAACGGGGGGCCGAGCGCCCTGAGAAAATTTAAACATATTTCGCTTTAGTTTTTTTAATTAATACCTTGTTAAAATTTAATATTGAACGCATGCGTTATTACAATGGGTGTGCGCAAGATTTTAAACTCGCTTTCGGTAACTTATTGAGCTGACCGGCCGTTTAATTGGATCATTTTTTTAACGAGAAATGATAAGCGACGATGAAGGATGGGACGAGATCATTACATGGCTCCAGCCTCTCGCTCGCGCAAATTAATCGCATCATGTTACGGGAAATTAAGGTTCATCGCCTCAATTATTTTAGGTAACGCCTTCTGAGACTTCCTGGTTGGAAAGTTGAAGAGTTATCAGAAATTTCGATACCAATTTACATAATACTCACTACACTCGCTCGTAAAAAGCTCGGGCGCTGTGACGCGTGACGTCATAGAAAGCTACTGCTACGGTATTCAACAATGATTAGCCAAAAGCGTATACTCCGACCCGTGATCTGCTCCCTAACATGCGTGATTATTTTTTATTCCATTTATAATTACACAATCTCCACTAGATTAACCTCGAAGGTCAAGAATCTCCATCTGGTAAAATCGGCCAGCAGCACAAATAGTTTTGTACTGTGTCGTAATAAATATGGTGATTAAAAGCTAATGTTGAAGGACAGTTTATGAAATATTCATAGCGGTAAGGTTCAAAGGTGGTTGGTTTATGGATATGGCTCTAGAAGGCCTGCTGTATGTCGGTAGTCGGGCACGCACGCGTCACTGCACTGACAGCTCCTCATAAGTTCGGACATAATGTTGACTGGTACATTTTTAATAATTCCTCTGTGAGACCGCCTGCCGGTACAAAAGTAAGAAAAAATAATGAGAACCGATCGACTTCTGTGCTTTTCGAGTTTAATGTTTGAGAACGAGTGGTCATGAACTTGCGCTGCGTTTGATCTTAGGTAATATGTATGGTACACATAATTTGAATATGATTCACTTAGATAACATAACCGTAAATCTCAAGGATAATGCTATCTATATGCAGTCAATATGCAACTTGAAATTTCAGTTTTTTTTAGGTATTCTTAGTACACGAATATACTTCTCACTATATTATAGCTTATTGTCACATAATGGGATTCTTTTTCTTTTCATTGTGCAAACATTACATACATGCAAAAATAAAGCATAACGAACCTAAATCCGTCTAATTAAACACCGGAAATATAGTAACTTCAACTGTCAAAAACAAAGTATTCCACTTAATAAGCATAATTTATAGAGTCATTAATAGAATCAATAGTGTGTTTTAGCTGATTTGTGGTGTCGTTTACCAGTAATAGTAGAAGGGCAGGTGTGCAGGTCGGCGAAGGTGGATGGCATTTTGCTTTATCGTCTCCACTTACCGTCTTACTGCCAATAAACTACAGTAGTGCCGACTCTATACCTACCATTTGACTAAATTAATAGTTTTCTATTATTGCTATTTAATTGGATCGGATTTTTACAATGTGTGTGTATGTGTCTGTGGCCTCGTAGCTCCCAAACGGCTGAAATAATTTTGATTTCATTTTTCAAACATTAAAACTAACCAAAAATAACTAGATATAAACATGTACAATACTTAATCTAATAGACCTTTACCAGTAGGTAAAGTACCAAAATGCTAGAATTGACATTATTAAATGGTTTTTTTAAAACCTTATTAATTCGCACTCACCTAAGAATCACAAAAATATATGAAACTAGTTAATTTACTTAAATACAAACTACTGTAATAGAAAAAAATCATTTAATTAGTACTTACTTAGTTATTTAATTATAACCTCTGCGTGCCCTAAGCGACCGTATAATGACATTATCTTTACAAAAACTAAACCTTTATCATTTAATTTCACATTAGCAATAATTTCAACAGGTTTTTAACACGTGAGTAAATATTTAATTTCAAAAAGTCTAGGCATAATTGTAAAGTTTTTTTGTTTTAATTAAATAGGAGGGTGTTTTTTAATTAGCCTCGATTCAGTACAGTTGCACAGTTGAACCATGGTTGAACACAGTTACATGAACACTGTTCGTATACTTTTATGCTGCTGATTAGTGGTATATTTTAATTGAGAATAATTGCTATAGCGTATATCATTCGATAGTTAGTTTATTGCTGTACTGTTACCTTTATACAGCATTACCGTTACCTATACATAAGTATACGAAAAGTAAGGGAATTATTGTCAAAAAAAACACTTTTAAGGTAACAAATTCAATGCTCTGCTACTACGCCAAAGGTGTACGTCATAATTAAACGCAAAAAAGCTTAAAAAACCGACTTCACCGTTTATATTTCGGTTAAGGCTTGACCGATTTAAAAAAAAAAAACATCAAAATCGATTTATAATTGGCGGAGATATCGCGTAACACAGATACAAAAAAACACACAGTCGAATTGAGAACCACCTCTTTTGATGTCGGTTGAAAAGCAGTTGCCCAAGTTTATGTGTTAGTTGTCGATTCAAATGAATATTGCCGGCAAAACAAACAAACGCGTCTACACTAACAGCCCCACACTAAGATCAAAGACTTGTATCGTGGGTGCCGGAAACATTTACATATTTCCCTTACGGAAAAAACGTTCCCGCCGGGAATCGAATCCGATACACGCTGCTCTGAAGGCAAACATGCTACGTACTACGCCAGCAGGCAGATATTTTTGTTCTAATATCAGGATATAAAATATGAATTCGAAAACTACGGTCTACAAAGAGAACTGGCAATGTATCGGATCATTCGTACGCTACTGTTTACTCTTCTGTGGCGTCGGTTCGCAAACAAGGGTGGCCCATTCCAGTTAACAATACAGATTAATTATCGGCTGAAATCGACGACTCAAATATACCTGTCACCGATGTAGACCGTCGCGGACCAATTTATATGCGCCTCGAACAATGGTAAGCGCGGTAAACACAATGGCAAACGGGCGCAAAATGAGCAAGACCGGAGCGAGCCAGGGAGCTAAACGTAGTTATACAGGTCGACAGACATACAGCAGGTACATTTAGAAACATATATTCATTAGTTTATTACATTTTATTTCAAATTTGTAGGTGTTTTACAATTTAAGTTAATTTTTTGTTTAAATTCGTAATTTGAAATTAACGTTGACCTGACCTCAATGTATTCAACATTTGCGATGGCAAACATTTTTTTTTTTTTTATTTGTGACAGGCTAGTGTTTGACCACTATCTCGCCTGATGGTAAGTGACGATGTGATCAAATCTGGTAAACACACTAGACCTGGAATACGCAGGCATTAATTTTGAAACGTGAAAATTGAAAATATTTCATGATCTCATAATTTATCCTTAAGGTACTAGCAAAAGCTAAACCATGGGGAAATATAGTTCATATTTCAAGGATACTATAGCGATACAAACTAGTGCCAGTAGTACCCTCAAGGGTGATGGTACTATATAGTATTGGTCCATATTATTAGACTAACTTTGAAGCAGAACCCATGTTGACAAACATTAGAGGCAGCCACTGTAGGCTTAGCGGTTTTACCATCCTCGACCACATCATCACTTACCATCAGGCGAGATAGTTGTCAAACGTTTACCTATCAGAGACGAAAAAATAACCTGGTAGTGGTGCAAACTTGAAGGAATAATTAGGACCGAAACTAGTGTCGGTAAGTGGGATTGTTATAATATAATAAGGTGGATTTTTCCAACTACTTTCTTTTGTATTTATATAAGACGTACGCAAAGCAGAAAGCTCTCATATGCAAATCGGTAGGGTTGAAATGCATGCGAACAGCGCGGAGCACGCGCTCGCTGTGACGTGCGGACCACCGGGCCGCGGTGTCAGCCCTGATTCACGGACGTCCGACCCAGGGTTGGCCTACATCCCTTGGAGATAAAAGTTTCAAAGGAATATTTACCTTTTTACGAGAAAAGAGTTATTCATGATTTCACTAGCTGTACTTGGATATAATTCAGAATGTTCTTTTTGGAGTATAAGAAATATAACTTGATCCTTGACACATATTACTTTGATTTTATCAGAGCTGCTGGGAAATTGTAAACTATAGATTAATTTGAATTGAGAAAGTTGCTACGTTTAAGCTTTTATATGACGCTGAGAGTTCTATGTTTTTAATGAATATAAGCTAGCAATAGAACGCCTGCATATTATAATATAGTTTCATTTAATTACTTTCTTTTAAATGGGACACAATCCTTCTAAAGAGGCAGCAATTGGATTCGAAGACATTAATACACATTACAGACTAATTATTTTAAAACATGCAAGTACAATTATGGTGTCGGTTTCAGACAGCAAACTCACACACACAGCTCTAGTCAATGAGTTGCAGTTTACGCGTAGATATGTGACAGGCAGTTAAAAAAAGACGATGATGGGATGAGAATCTGCCCAACAAGCTCTTGATAAACTTTTTTTTATGCTAGATAGGCAAGCATTTGATGAAAAGTGACGATGCGGCTGAAATGAAAATGCCGAAGATGTGTTCCATCTCCTTAGAAGGTACATATTCACTCTAGATTTGAAGACACCTAGATTGTACTTTAAACTTCGCCCCGTCAGTTTGCAGATCCTATACTCTAGGCACAGCGTATCCTACTGATTACTAGTTGGACTATAGATGCTTCCCTTGAAAAAGCCATAGAATCCGCTGTGCTTTTCTCCATGCTATACATTCCATATCATACTAATATGTTCTATCACAGTAACTGCCCGAAATTTCATGTAAACGTTATTCTCTCTTTTCAGTTATAGGGTAGCCCTGAAGACGGCGTGGCGGCATCGACAAGCGTAGCATTGTTAGGCAGAGGCCGCCCTCGGCCTGAATAAATACATTCATATTGCCACTCTAAATATCCGAGATCGATGCTCTGTACTCCCCAAATGCCGACAAAAGTAAAAATATACAAAACCTTGTTAATGAGGTTTACCCGTTTAGCAAAGTTTTTCAGTGAAAATGGACTAAATGAGGAGAACATTATTGTTTTATCAAGGGACATTAGAAGACATTAGAATTAAGAAGTGAACACAAAGCACTGATACCTTGTACTCATATATCTGTGTCAAAAATGTAGATTTATTGAATGTTGAAGAGAAAAAATTGATGATAACATAACTTATATCATATAACTAAACGCAGAGTTCGCGCCAGACTCGCTACATAATCGTCACCTCGTTTGCGATCAGTTAAGATCGTTAACACTAACAACTTACTCTATCGGCCTCCGGGGTTTAATCGCGCAAAATCTACTGCATCGCGTCGCATTCAGCGCGTCCAAATGTGCACAAAATCGAAAAAACATGGCGCTAAACCGCGAATCCGTATGTATTTAAACGCCGAATTCGAGATTCCGAGTCTCAAAAAAGCGACCACCGCTCGGTCATTTAAATTTTTCCAAAACGTGAACACAATGGAACAGATACAGAAACTTTGTAATTTTTTGTTCTATTTTCAATTTTAAATTATAAAAAAGGTATTCGGTTCGGCAAGGGCTGTCACATCATTCCAGCGCTGCTAAGTGACGCCGGACGCACGTCAGTCCCTGGGTATGTTTTATTTTCATACGAATCGGACTGACTCGCCTTGTTTTTTGTTATCATAGTTGTTGTAACCGAGCCTCGCAACAAAATCACGTATTTTATAATTGTTTATCGTGCGAGCTTCTCTCGTATAGGATCCGATTATAAACATTTATTCCGATCAGAAGTTTTATGAAGCAATAATCGTAATAACTTTCAAGGTTATATTTTTATATTATACTCCTTGTAATCTACTTTAGTATCAGAAAAATGTGCCTTATCGAAATGTGAAGGCTGATAATGATAGTATCTCGCCTAATTAGGTGATATTATTTATTGCTACCGTTTCTAATGTATACGAGTTACCTATTTAATTGGATAGCCATCAATATAATTTGCCCTAGATTACCGAAGCGAGTCTGAACATCGTCGAGTAGGTAAATTGTAAAGGCGAGTTCTCACTGCGCCGACGAAGGCTGTCGGCCACTTCGCGATTGACGCGCGACCGCATGACGCTAAAAGGTCTATTGTATACGAAACGCTCGTTACGGCTCCGCGTCCAACCGGTCTTTAACACGCTCGGACAATGATCACTCTATACGCAGTACCCATTTATCTTATGAGCGCATAAGAACATAACCTGTATTAGCGTTATTGGCCACTATTTTCTCTACACTATTGTCATTTATCCGTTCCTGATGCTTGAATTTCTGTCAGATAGCTTAAAATTAATGTATGCATCATTATAAGATTCCTATCAGAATATGAATAAGCATACTGTTTTAGGTATCCAAGCATTTTCAATTAGAATGGACATGATCAAAAACATAAATTCATAGTTGTACTTTTATAAGTATACATTTTGACTGTTATTTCGTCAGTGTTTGTATGTTTCAATAATATGCTATGCCAAATATCTGTTATAGACAGATATTCCGTTTTTAAAGATGAAGTGTTTCAAAATATCCGAGTCAAATAAAACAAAAGCTGTTATGCTAAATCAAAGCTTATTAAAGGTTTCACATGGGTAAGCGCTGTCACAATCAATAAGGCTATCGGAACGCGATGTGTGATCTTACATCTCGGATAATATCGGATTGCGTCAATTACGCGATCCGTTGCGATCGTGCGATACATACAAATTCAGTGTGCAACGACCTTTACTTTGTATCCCGATTATCCGTGAGTATTAATATTAGAGTAAATATTTTATTTTTAATACATAACTATTTAATATTAAACCAACTTCCGTTGCAACTGTCTCCGAGATTGATTATAACTGGTTATATCTGTAGGAAACGTACCTACTCTGTGACTATGCTTATATATCAATATTTTATCCAAATAATAAATAACTTAACTAATCAGGGTTAATAATACATATACATATTTCAGAATTCATAATACTGTAACCAAATATAGTCATTGACCAGACAATATTATATTATATATATATATATTATAATTGACGACCCAGTTAGCGCTGTGGAAAGGTGTCTGCCCTCTGAGCCGTGGGTCTTGGGTTCGATTCCCGGCAGGAGCACAAATTCCTTCCCAAGGGAAATTTGTGCTTCTGGTTCTGGGTGTAATGTGTGTGTGATGTGAATGTTTCCGGCACCCACGATTCAAGTCTTTAAACTTAGTGTGGGGCTGTGAGTGTGAAAGCGATGTTTGGTTTTTTTTTTAAATAAAGACCAGACATAATTATCTAAATCAATTTACGTAATTGCTTACACTGGAAATAAGAGGTATATCCCAAAGAAGGAAAGTATAAACAGTACATATTGAGCTGATTTATACTCACCTGGTTTTTGAAGAATAAAAAAAAATAAGCAACTTAGAATGTAATCGAAAGCCTAATTACAGAGCACAGAATAATAATAACATAATAAGTACGTTACTAGCATTCCGAGTTCAATGTAAACTGGTTTAAATGTCCATATCTAAGCATTTATATACTCTACCCAAGCAAAAATCTATCTCAAGCACAAATCGAATTAAAAACAACTGATAATATATCGATGTGTTAAAATAAAACAAACAAGGTCAAAGACAATCGCTCGTTCAGTTTAACCTTTGAAATGATAAAAATGTTAATGAGACGTCGGTAAATCAAACAAATTTAATCATATAACTCTTATTACTTGTCATAATAAACACATAACAATTTAAAGGTTTATAGTTTATTAAGGACAGTGTAGCCGTCAAATTAGCAGTGTTACCATAGACAAGTGTCCCAAAATATAAGATTATAAATATGTTACGTATCTAAAATGCAGTGGTTACTAAAAGTCACGGATACTACTCTAACATATTTTTTTTAAAATTTTGAATTAGATAATATATAGTAAAAACGCTAAACGAAACATCATATAATAATGAACATTTTTATTTTCTGTAGCGAAATTTATTCAAATTAAAACAAAAAGAACGTTAGTTAGAAGTATAGTTTATGATAGAAGTATAAATAATATAGTGAAATATTTGGTTTAGGTAATATATTATGTAAATAGCCCGGTTGTTTAAAAAAGGAGATATAGAAACTATTTATATATAGGTTACAACGTTGGTTTACAACGTCGGTCGAAAATTTCATAAGTACCAAATAGAGAAGTAACAATATTTGCCCGGAAGTTTTCTAGACTTCTACCTCGTTATAAATTACTAAAATTATTTTTGTCAGATGTTTTACTATCTACGGGCCAATTGCCTATATTTTCTAAAACTAAACTAAAACTAAATACATCTATACAGCAAACACTTAAGTTACCTACAAGGCACTGAGCTTATAGGTAACTCAAGTAAATAATATTGTTCTTTAGACTCCGAGTGATTGTAGCATATCATTTCATGGCTACACTGTCCTTAACTCTTTAACGTACAATGACCACGGCGGAATTCCATAAAGGTCCATTTATGAGTCAACAGTAAACATGTGAACCGATGACCGACATTGTAATATAAATTATATAAGCGATCGATAAAGTCATTAATGAAACTGGTCTACCAGGCTCACAGATCGCCTGTGGATAAGGTATAAATAGCAGTGGTTGACTGACCTACCGTACTTTTTGCTTATTTTTGGCTAAAATTCACACAAAACGACGATTTGTTTATGATTATTTGGTAACTATGTAAGGACCTGTTTACATTAGGTTGGCAAGATATTATCAGACAACTCTTGCAGAGCAATGTTTTCTGTTAAAAACAAGGCTTTAAGAGATCTAACACCTAATATCTCCGGGTGACTCAAGGGGGAGTGTAAAATTTTCCTCCCAAAGGTTTGTATATCTGGTAGTATTTGTGTGTGTATGATGTGCATGTTTCCAGCACCCGTGATACTAAACCAAGTGCAAGGCTGTGAATGTCAGAGAGTCCGTATGTAAGCAAGCCGCGTCAGTTGCGATAAAAAATCATTGCATCCTAATGTGAACACGCTTTAACGTTATGACAACAGGATTAGAGACTAAATTAACTATAAACCGACGTACATTGTTGTCTAGACGAGGAAATGACCGAGAGCAAATCTAGTGGCATGTTCGCGCCATGCGTGGGACGGCTCCGCTATTGACAAAATGGTGAATTTACTGCCAACGTCGCGCAAAACCGTTACTAGTATATCGTTGGCTTCAGACAAAGATATGTTTTAAGTTACGAATTAATTGATTGTTGGGAGTGCTATGAACTGAATTTGCTTAAGAAGAGTTTATTTTAAACTTAGTAGATTTCAAATTGATGAGTTTCATTACCCTTCTTGTGTTGGTTAAGGCTTTTAAGGTGTCTTCATCGCTCCTGCTTGAACTTTAGAAGATATTAATTACTTGTAAAAGTACCCCAGCGTAGGAATTATCTATGGCCGCTACACGTAGGGATTGTAATGCATCTGTGTTATCTATATAATGCATCATATTAAGCTCGATGTTTCATTTCAGTTTTTAACAGAAGAAAATGTTAAGTGCTTTGTTTTATTTAGATATGAAACAAGTACTCCAATGTCTATTAAACTGGACCTTATTTCCAACTGCAGCAAATTAAAAAAAACAGAACGCAATACTCACCGGCAAACAGGTAGCTGTTAACCGTCATTAAGTATCTCGACCGCCAGAATATCGTCACTTTGTTTTTGTCGATCGCCAGTAACAGCAATTAAAGGCATTAAGCAACCATTTGAATGGCACATACAAGCAAACTACCGTATTACGTTATAATCCGAATTAAGCTCCCATCAGACTGACAGACGCGTAAGTGCCTCCGCTCGGCGCTACAACAAAACCAAAAGTCGAACTAATAAATAATGCGTCTATTGACTTCCTCTGGACAATTAACATGGCAGGAAGCGCGGGCTGTCATTAGCCCGTCAGCGCTCGCACCGCCAAATGTTCCAAAAAGCATTTGAATCACAGTTTACGCTCTCCAAACGCAATTAGGATTCGAGTGTATAAATAGAAATAAATAAAAGTAGCGGTGCGAGGTGGCAGCATGCAATTTACCGGTGCGTAGTGGTAGCGGTCAAATTGTCGGGTAGGCGCCCGCTTCTCGCTGACTAATGACGCTACTACACCACTCCCGGACAGTACCAGCGTTATAAGGCGGTTATAGGAATATTTAATAAGCAAGCTTTTCGATTATTGATATCGGGAACATATGCCGCAGGATATGCATGTAATAATCGCCGTGACATCATCCCAATTAAAACAATTGTAATGATTCGAAATATAAAAAATATGCTGCTTATTTCTGATATCTAACACAGATATCTAATGGATACAGACTATTATAATAAATATTATATGCCTCGACCGATTTTATTATCAACGCTAGTCATAAATTCAAACTTAGAATATTGGCATACAATAAACGAATTTGAAATCTTATCTCTCTATTGCCGGCATTAAAGCTTTAGCAAGGCCGGCCTAGGGGCAGGTTAAGCGAACGTTAACGTAAAGTGTTGATTGCGCTTAAGCTAAACCTAGAAGATTGCGAGACTCCAGGCTTGCAATTTGCGGCTCTAAATCAAGGAAGACGTCTCAAATGGTCAACGGCTACCGATAAATAACAACGGTGCGCTGAAACGATTAGTGTAACAAGAGAATCATTCATATTTCAAGTAACAATCACCGTTTTTATTAAGTTATTACGCTGGCAGTGATTGCAGTGGTGTAGAGTGTAGAGCATTCTGATCTATTGCTTCACTAAGAGTCTGCTGTTTGTGAACACGCTTTAATTATAAATGAAAAAGGTTATCTAAACGATTATATTGTCTTTTTTTGGCTGAATGTTTTAATACTTTTAACGTTAAGCTCCCTGACATGTTACAAAAGGGACACGTAGAGGCGGGCAATCGATTTTACACGCTTTGTCGCGTGAAATCGAGTGCGCTCTTATTCGGAATCGATCGTTGTTTGCTTGGCCGCCCCGATTGACTAGACAACCCTATTCTATTATATGGTAGCTTATAAAATTATACTCCAATATTGGAACATCATTCCATTTTAGACACGCCAATTACCTGAACATTCTGTTAAAAAAAATATAGAATTGATTGTGACAGGAATAGGGGCTTGTTTTGCTCATTGCATTCTATCATACAAATTTATGTCCTCCCACAGCTTGTTTTTTAATATTAATATGGACATTAATTGTGTCCCAATATCCTGGCCATAAATGTCACAGCCACTGGCGCCTAGGCCAGGTAGGCCAACAAACTATAAAAATATACAAAAACGTTCAATTCCCATACACAATGAGCACTGACTCACAAGTATAAAAAAAATTGAAATTTATAACACCGGGCCACCGGTATAAAAATCCGAAGAATAGTAATTTTTCTTACGAAATTTAGTGATATGTCAAACGTGTTCGACGCAGCAAATAAAAATGTACGATGCGGGTAGAAAAAAAGGATGTTAAAGACTTGGGTTATTGCTAAAACAAGGGAAGGTAACCATATCAATCAAGGTGTTGACAATAGTTTTTTTTGTCCGAGACCGTGGGATGAAAAAATTGGTCCTTGTTTATGGAAACGCAATAAAAATTAACTTTGTGATGCTGATTATCTTTCTATATTCAACTGACATAATATTTAATTTATGATGTAATAATCATAAATGCAAAGTGTTATAATATCGGATTGTCGACACCTTTATAATCTTTGAGGTTGAAATCTATTAGGTATCTTATTCATAAATCATAAATTATGCTTTACTTTATTATACTTATTGTATTGTGTTTGTTATTATAATTATGTAACACTATACATTGTATATCATGTTATTATAGTAAATTTAAGCCAACATTGTACACCAAGTTTTTTTCTATTCGATGATCAGACCTCACAAATACTGTATCGGGTATCGGAAACATCACGTCACGCGATCAGCCATGTCCCTTGGGGAGGAAACTTGTGTTTCTACCGAGATTCGAACCCATTATCCGCTGCTTAAAGGCAGACGTCAAACCAAATAGGTCAGCGGGCAGTTCAAAAAAGAAAGTACTTACGTCAAATTAGTCAGAAAAATGTATGTGACGCTAAAGATACTGTCCTTGTTACTATGTCTCGTGAGATTCAATATTTTTTAATATAGTCAAATCTCTATTGATGGTAAGTGACACTGCGTTTTGCGACTATAGACGATGTTTGCCTAGAAGATACCTTCACTCGTGACGTGGACTCCCGGATTTGAATTGGTCTAGAAATTCCACTCCGTAGTGGTGCGCATAATAAATTTGGAAGCAAATCGCTTCGTGCAATATTTAGTCTAAGGTAGTAAATACGTAGTGCTTTATCTCAATAAGTCGCAGCCACTTCACCTAATCTACCCACCTGACTCATGCGACCGACCAGGTAGAATGGAGTGAGAATGGTGCAGTCAGTCTCCCGCGGTGCGGACCTTGTGTCACTCAGACTCGGCTGACCAAGCTTTTTTGCGCCAACAAGACTTATTTAAAACGGGCGTTTTATATTGACATATCATTATTGACATTTTACAAATGAATTATGAGCTCACTTTGTCATATTTTGGAGTTTATTTTGACAGGATAAAATAGGCAGTTTTATTTTTATTTCATATTTGGCTAGTATATTTTTGCAGTTCAGCACATTAAAAATTTTATGTCACCGAAAAAACTGTTTAGTTACATATTATTTAGCGAAAGCCAAAATGTAATAATTATTTATCCAGTATGTCTTGGCGGCCTGAAAAATGCTGACCTGGTGTCAGCTTTTTGCCCACTAAGTCCATATGATAAACTAGCGGTGCCCCGCGGCTTCGCCCGCTATTATCAAGTTAAAAAGTAGCCTATATGTTAATCCTAGATATAAGCTATGTAAATTCAAAATTTCATCCAAATCCGTTCAGCCGTTAAAGCGTTAAGAGGGAACAAACATACTTACACACATACAAAAAATATTTTGGTTAATAATATTAGTAAGATACTTACACAAATACGAAAAACACATAAAAACTTACTAGACAATATCTATAGAATATACACAAAAACGTTTAGTACGTCTTTAACCAATAAATACCATACATACTACAGTGTATGAAAAATATATTCCAATCTTGCTTTACAGCTTTAATAAGTGAAATGCCCATTGGCTTAGTTGACTTAGTTGGCAGCGGATATCGGGAATACAAGTTTTCTCCCCAAGGGAAATTTGTGTTCCTGGTTCTGGCTGTGTGTGTAATGTAAATGTTTCCGACACAAAACAGTGCGGGGCTGTAAGTGTAAAAGCGTTTATTAAGTGACCATATAAAAAGTCAATGCGCTACCATTAAAAATATTACATAACTAAATGTTACCTATTCCTAGAAGGACCTATAAGTCAGGTGAGACGATAGTGATCTCAATAGGTAATATATATTCATCAGACCGTTATAATTCCAATCTAAAACAATAATACAAATGTATAAACCCTATGTACGTTTATATCTGAAGTAAGTGTAATATCAGTGTTCAATAAAGTCCACTATTGGTTGATAGCTATGAGTCACATTATTTGTTAATAAGAATTGTTCGAATACTACAGCAAGGGACCCAAAAAATAAGAGGTAACGAGTAACGGAATAACAGTTTTTTTATGAAATCTTAATTAATTTCTTATAATAACATTATAATGTTGTCTGTAACTGATCGATAAGCGATGAGATATGTTTGTGTGTAAATTCACTTATTTATAGTATTTTTTAATTTTGGTAAGTGAAGTAACAATTACTTAACTACTTACTTCATAACAAGTTAGATTAATTGCAAAAGATAATAATGAGATAGTTGGTTTAGCAGCGAAAGTTAAAATGTATTATTAACCAAAACTTGCGATACGTTTAGTGTTATTGTGTAACAATTGTGAATAATTAGGCAAATCATACAAAGTTGAAAAACGTGATTTTCGTTTTCGCTCCAAAACTCCAATAGAAGTTCTAATTAAGTACAGACTACTTTACCAGGGCATGACTTAACTATGACTGGAACATAAATATTCACTTAACTTTGAGTGTGACTCGAGACCAGAACTATATATTTCAAATATATTTCATATATTTATTTTTATATATTTGATATGACTCAACTATAAATGAAAAATATTCATCACTTAACACTGCCGAAACACACAAAGATAAGAGCCAAAATTAAAATAATAATAATTAGATAGTGTTAATGAAGAGGGAAAATTTGACCAGTACAGCTATTAATTTCATACTTCCTTATTTATATTAAAGCAATTTGAAACATGTTAAAATTAATTGACCAAAGCGAACCCAGTAAAACGCAATAAATGTTGAAAAAGCTGACAGTAGTAATTACTGCAACATATTTGTACTTAAAAATGTTAAAATATATAAAAATACGGTTACTTGCAACCAGCACCTATCTTACTCAAATAAAAAATCACCTGACCCAAAAAAGTAAACATTTTATTTTATTTATTTCATCACCTTAACATTTTCAGAGCATTTAATTTTTGTGCCGCATAAAAGCCGTCGCTTGGGCCACATGGCCGTCGTTAGCCACGATTTATTCGACGGCCACGGTGATCGATGGCCGAGACTTGTCCCTGTGGCAACGGTCACTACCGTGCCACAGCCGGACCCGGTTACTAATTTAATTATATCGTTAACACTTGGAATAAGCCAAATGACAAAATTAAAAAGGCTAACCAGTCTTAGGATGAAGAAATTTTATTTGGAATCTGGTTCATATACGTCAACTTTCAAAAATACCTTATTTATATGTGAGTATACTTAAATATATTTCAGAAACTGGTTACGTCAGAGCCCTAACAATATTTGAATGCTTATACCAAGTTTTGTGATTAAAATACATAATATTTTTTGTTAAAAACCGTGTAATTTATGACATATCGCAAATGATATTATTAAAAGTGGTAAGTGAAGTAAGATATGTGATAGCTCTTAGGACTTGAACCGCATATATAAGGCGCAATGCACACGATTTTCCTCTTCTCCACTTGTGATATTTTTTTTGTAAATTGACCTAAACATAATATTATAAGATAAACGCTTTCACGCAGTTCGACGACTTGTGTCGTGGGAGTCGGAAATATTACATCACACACAATCACATACAGAACCAAAAATACAAATGTCCCTTAGAGAAAAAAAATGTCGGGCAACTTAGCCAACAGGCAATTAAAAAATGCCGTTATGAGCTCACAAGATCTTCAATAATAGCTCAAGAACCAAACAAAAATTGTAATGTATAAAATGTCTTCACCTAGCTACAGAAACACCAGTTGATGCATCTGGGTAAATTTTTGTTTTACGTGATTTTAGAGCGAAGCGTATGTTTCCACTTTTTAAACAATTACAAAAAAGAAGAGGTTCTCAACTTAAGTATATTTTTTATGTATGTTACCTCATAACTTTTTTCTAGGTGAACCTTGATCATTATATTTTTATTTGAAAGCTGGTGCTTTCCATGTGGTCATATTTAAATCTGTTTAAGATCTGACCAGTAGGTTTTGAGTTATCCTTAATAATGCGTATTTAATTAATTTAATCTGATCAAGGGTTCCGAAGAAAAAGCGATTGAGTCGATTAAATTATAATAACATGGTTGGTTTGGTATAGTAGTCACCTCGACCGCAAAATACTCGACCACGTGGTCGAGTCATCACTTTTAATATTAATTATAGTAGTTAATTCGACAACTCATATAGCCGAAGGAAAAGGTGATATAAACCAAAATAATAATATCATTATTAAATAATCCTACTATTATAAATGTGAAAATTAGTGAGGATGTATAGATGTTTCTTACTCTTTCACGCAAAAAGTACTCAATAGATTTTAATGAAACTTTACAATAATACAGTTCATAAATCAGAAAAACATCATTGGATATCGCTAATATAGATCAAGCAGACAGTGTGGGACCTCTTCCTGCGCGAAGAAGGCCTTAAGAATTCTCATTGTAATAGTTTATTTGGCACTAGTTCGGCTCTGGAATGCCAAATAGGAAAAGTTCTATGACCGGCCGTTCTGCTTCACTTGAAATTTAAATAAGTACCTATATACGTACTGAGTGTTCGACGTACCGCGCATTACGTATTCATGTTAACGATATGTTATACAACATAAGTAAATTGGTGGATGTTTAATACAAAGTTATTTTGCTGTAGAGTTTAATAGAGTTATGATTTAGTTTTAGGAAATATAGGCAATTGGTCCGTAGGTTAAGATCTACAAGAATAATTTATACAAACGCTTTCAGGCTCACACTCACAGCCTCACACTAAGTTTGATGACTTGCGTCGTGTGCGCCGGAAACATTAACATCACATGCACGATTATACCCAGAACCAAATATAAATAATAATATGGTATGATGATGAAAATAATGATATATAATGCACAAATAGAAAGAAAGGAAAATTGTGCTATTGCCGGGAATCGAGTTGGCTTTGATACCTGCCCACTGCATCAACGTGGCAATAAATTTCTCATATCTCAAATGCCCAAATCTAATGGTAATTTGTTATTTTTGTCAAAACCAACCCCGCGCAGTCTGTTTGGCCAATACTTTGAAAGGATTAACTTGCATATTTCGCTTTAAAACTCTGAACAACAACATCATTTTCAAAGAAGCACATTACCGACAAATAAATAGAAACATAACACCGCCAAATAAAACCCTGACGACAACGTATGCATCGCTACTGCGTATCTAGGCACTGCGTAATATATCCCTCGGCGTCTTGTACAGCCCTACCCTGCACAGTTTATGTTGCTCCTCTTGCGCAGCTTTATTACCCTCTCAGAAAACGTGGGCACGATAGCCCTTACTTAATTTAAATTTGCGAGTGACATAGGATAAATGTAGAGGTGGAAGAAAATTTCTATGTTTATTTGTTGACTAGCTGTGAGCTGTGGCTGCATCATAAAATAACTTAATCATGATAAAAGTGGTAAAATCAAAGTTTTGAAAATACCCCCGACGGAAAACGGCTGCACCGATTTTCACTCAACATAGCTCTAAGAACAGTCCTGATTAAGTCACTTAAAAAAAAACAAAATCAGTCATTTGGTAGCTACGACACCCATAGATAGACATACAGATCACACTACAAATTTATAACACAACTTTTTCGTCGGTGGTTAAAAAAGGAACGTGTGTTCTATTTAAGGGTCTAGTTAAATTTATCCACTTAGTCGACGTCATAATTATACGTAGTGCCACCTGCAGGTAGTGACCCAATAAACGAGGATCTGGTGTGTTAAAACTGAAGCCAAATTCATGTAATTTTGTTCAAGAAAACTTGTACTTGTATCTACCTTTAATGAATAGACAGGGAGCTGATGATCATGATTCATCCAACCTTTACTAAGAAGGTATCTCGTTTCAAACATGGCCACTCACACAAACACTGCGGATTTGTTATATTAGTGGGATGTGGTATATATAATATATATATTACAATTTTCAACTGACTAGAATGCAATTCCATCATCAGATCAATTTGATGATCATTTGATTTTATTGTATTTGGTTGACTTACATCTATCAATACAAAATAAAAATAAATTTAATTAAAAATTTTACAAAAAGCTTCCGTTCTTTAGGAAAATCACAACTCAACTCAAAAACAACATTGACACGAAAAAAAACAAGTTTTTTGAAAGCAATTAAGGCTTGAATTATATAAAATATCTGTTTATTTGGCTTACGGCTTACTGACTCCATTTCTGCAGAACAGGTGGGCACGCGCGCACTTTACATTTCCATAATTTTTATATTTCCACGCAATATATTGTCGACTTACCTCGCCACAAAGAGCGCCGACGTACAAAAAGAGCAACGAGGTAGAGGAACTTTGTGATTTGTAATAGTTAACCTTTTTTGAAAATATTTTATGTTAGTACCTACTTTGTTATGAAAAAGAGAAAAGTAGGAGTAGATAGTTTACTTTTTGTGAGGGGGGTTTTACCGCGAAAGTGAACAAATGGTGTAGTAATTTTTGTGTTATTTTCGAAAACTTATTTTTTGAGTATCCATGTGTAATAATAGTGGTTTATTAACTGTTAGTAGTACATACCCAAAACATGATTTTCGTTTTTGCTCCAAATTTCAATATAAGTTCTAATAAAGTTGCTATTACCACTTTACTAGGGCATGACTGGAAAATTATTCTTTAACTTAACTTTGACTGTGACTGGTGACTAGGACTGGTTTTATGAACCACATAAATAAACTTGAAAAGTTAAAATATATTTTATTCGATACTGGCTAAATGCACATACTTTGCATAACCAAAATGAATAAAAATTTAAGCACGATTTTGCAGCAGTATCTCGATGAGTTTAGTAGATAAAGGTAAATGTTTTTGTTGAGGTTTGTAGAAAAGAAGAAATTATAATGCAACAATTCGAGCCTACATGCAATATTTTTTTATTTATCTTAACATGGCTTTAGAAATAATAACTACTGAGGCATTTAATTATATGTTTTTTTAATAATAGCGATAAGCAGGTGATATTAATAGAAATGAATACCTGTTTATAAAATGTATGTAAATATTAAGAGCTAAAAATATTACATCGATATTTATTATTGAATTGTAGTTTTGTTTGTAAATCTTTAGTACAATTTGCGAATAGATATTCAAACTTACAAAGTAAATCATAGCATGTTTTTTAATTCATTCTATCTTTGTTGTATCTTAGTTGCAGATTACCAAATTGCAAAATGTTTTATTACCAAAGAACCGTATGTTTATGGCTTTATTACCATTTTAACGCAGCTCTGACCAAAAACGTAAACACAGCTGTCGAAATTGAGTAAAAATTAATTATTTTCGTCATTTTATGCCTAAGATTGAGCTATTAGTTAGGCTTTGTTGTTTTGACTGCCTGATCTCTATCTCTTGACATTATGTAATATTATATGATTTTTTTTTAACACCTTGTACGTTTTAACTATTATTTAATCTGTGACGATAAGTGAATCTTTAAGTTCACTAAGAAGCTTATAATTCAATTATTGCTCAACATTAAGGTTTTCCTCTATATGAGGTCAACAACAGTGAAGAGCGAATAGACACAATTCAGTCTGTCAGAATTTTCTCACTAAAGTAATTAATTAAATCGTGTCAAGTGCACTCGAATAACGGAGCTAGTTTATTAATTAAGAATAGAAACTTAATTTAATGTTTGCGTTTAGATTGTTTGTATTCTTGTGAGAAGGTCACGAATTCTAAGTGCTGCTTAAAATTTAAATTTTCGACTTTCTGTTTAAATGTATACTACTTAATTTTAATTCTATAAGGTATTATTATCTAAGAAGATCGGCTTAAAATTCTAATTATAAATTGTATTAAAATTCAACTATACAAAAACAAAAGTGAGTATTTAATCTCTCAGAGTGCATTAACGGTAACTCTTAACCACAACGAATCTAAATGTTAGATAGTAACAACATCCGGGTTTAAAAACCATGACTCGACTCAGTAGCTACAACTGGATTGTTTTTGAAAATTGCTCATATTATTTACAAAGCGTATTATTTCATAGATAGAATCAGTTTTTGACAAATTGAAACAGTCATTATGTACGCAAATGAGGTAATAAAGCGTTTGCATGTCGGGTCCATCGCTAACGCGGGCCGGAACGCTGCAATGAAATCATAACGCTCGGAAGTTACGTAATTTGGCCAACAAAAGGCAAATATTCCAGTCCATTCCGCTAGTTTATGTCTGTGAGACGGGTATTAAGTAAATTGCAGGTAGTATTGCCCGCACGGGCCACTCGTTAGCCCGGAGTCTCTGCCCAGTACCAGCTTGACGTGACACCGAATGTCGCATTGTTTCACTTCTATGCGTACCGAGCTTAGATCAAATGTTAGCAAGATTTATAGCGGTCGCAGTGGACGTCGAGCTCTTTCGTTGAAACGTTCAACTTTCGTATAAGAGGCCAATTTGTGGGAGCCTTAATGCTCTGTCGTGCCCGGGCATGCATGCTCCGCCTTTTTATTACTGCCCCTTAACTGTAAACAACACCCATTCTCGGCGAGATTGTCTCGGAATGCTATTTGTAGATGATGGTATGCTATCTTTGAGAGCAACATATAAAAAATGTTTTTCTCTAAAGGAAACCACGCGCCCAACGCTCGTAAAAAAACTAGATTTTAATGTGAGGTCCGTTATCAGAGTAGTGATCTCATCACTCTTGTCTTTCATCTGTTAAATATTCTTTCCTGGAACGATTGTGGAACTAGTTTGATATGTAAAAAGGTCAGCTAACTTAATATGTTTTTCTCGAAATCGGCTCTACTAAACTTGCCAGCGCTAACTCGATTTAAAGAAGTTGCCAACCCTTCTGAAAATATTTAAATTGTAGAATACATTCCTTTAAAATTTTGCCTGTTTAAATTAGTCTAATGTTATTACGTATACCCATTTTGTATTGTATGACTCTACGTAGTTGTATGAAGCCCTCTACGCGTCACTGTGACGTAGCACAACATACAAAATTGGTCGGATTCTTACACTCACCAATCTTCGTTTTGGCTTGATCAGGGGTCGGTTTTGTCCGTTCATCTTATAGTAGAGGCCGCATGCGTTGCAGAGGTAGTGTCCGGTGCCGTCTCGTCGCCAAAGAGGAGTGCTGGTGGCTCCGCAGTTCACGCACTCCCGACCCTCTGCAGGATAAACTGAAGTTAGAAAAGGAAAAAAGATGAAGGAGAGGGAGAACTCGATTTATGTTACTTTGACAACATTTTTGAAAACCTCAATTATAATCATTAAAATTAATTAATCATTAAAGTAAAAATATATGATATTTGTAAATCACACACATTTTGACTGTTCGGGTTAACATCAATCGAGCATTTTTACTGTGTAACTCCATTTAAGTGACAATAATTATGTTACTTGTACTGTAAATTGAATGGTGTTATTTCTGAACAAAAGTTAACATAAAAAGAGTGTTTTAACAGAATTAAAATTTCAACACTGAAAGCAAAACGAGTGAACAAGCCAAACTAAACACGAAACCAATACTAAACAGACGGTCAAACCAAATATAAAAAAAAGTTTTGTTTACTAAGCTTTTGGTATTAGGTTAGAAATTACCTGTCTCCTGGCAGGCTGGGAAAGATGAGAGAAAAATCACATTCAGAAACATTACATATATAATTCAACTAACTAAAAGGCATGCTAACACACACTACGTTACATCAATACTACATCATCCTTCACAACATACTCGTTCGTTTATCTTGACATCAGCGTAATTGCAATTACAACGAAAATACTAAAATATTCAATTAGCTAGGGAAAGCGCGACGAGTGAAACTCGAAGAAAAAATATCAAGATTTTTTACACGCAAAGGAAAACTAGGAGAAAGTAACGTATGAGCTAAGCCTATACTTGACGCATGCACCCCTCCCAGGTTATTTTTTCAACAACGTTAACGTACAGCTTCATTCAAAATAACAGGTACAAAAACTCGTTAAAATATTCATATGGTAATTAAAAAATGGTTTCGTAACTACTCTTGATTGTTACTAAAACTGCAGCAACAAAAGCGAGTTGCTATGATAATAAATGGCTGTTGCAAAAATAGTGGAGAGCTAGACGCGAAACAGAGCATAACCAGAGCTATAAAGTATTACCCTCATGCTAATTTTCGCTATGTAACGTACTACGTCTGAAACAATCTTCGACGCAAGCTACAGCTCCTCATCCATGAACGGATTGAATTGCAAATCGCTAACATTAAATATGACATGATGGGCTATATTTGACACCTACTACATTAAAACTAATAAAGCGGAGAAGATTAATGAAAATAGAATGTTTGCATGCTTCAATTGTTTTCATGCTATATCTGACCCCAGGACGAGCCAGCCTCCGGGAACACTTCTCGAATGCGTCAGAGTGAATTGGTTAACGTAGTTAGTGAGAGGATGTTTTCACATATGGGATGCGCGTGCGCCGCCCACAATCTCTCTCTAAACTCGATTACACGATCGATGATTTACAGAGATCGAATTTAGAAGCATCTCGTTACACCTTCGCATCCTCTCTTTAAATATTATATCCGATACGAAACCTATCTACAATCGCTGTGGGAAAATCGAAACACGCATGACTCGCGAACGTCCTACCAATAAATTATCCTTCACTTTGTTTATTTCTACGAATCAGGTTTATTGAGTTGCAGATTACATCCATCGATTTGATAGATACGTAGGTAACGATGAGTATCTTTATCATAATCAAAATGTATCTAGATCTGATTATATTAGCCGGGTCCCCAGCGGACGCTACGATGCGTTGAATAAATAATAGGTCCGCCGCAAGAAGGAAGGTGAAAGTGCTCGACTATAATAGAAAAAAATACGTTAAACGAACCGAGAATGTTTTACGAGCTTTAGGCAGTGCAGCCATTCATCTTTTTTATGTAAAACCAGATCAAACCCGGCAATTAAATCGCCCGGACTTTATCGAAAACTTATTGCGATCGGCGGTCGGCCGACGACTCACTTTTTGGACTAACCCTTTATATTTTTTGTTGGATCGATAAACCTGTAATTTGCTTCGTAGTTTGTAATAAATAAACACCAATAACGATTATTAGGAAAAAATAACAGGATATTACTCGCCGCGAAGTTTTATTACCGTGTCTCTAATATTTGATAGTGATTTGGTTGAATAGTAACGTCTCTATTGGTAAAAACGTTTGTGAAAGTACGGCTGCCGCGGGCGGCGACGTTTTCATGATTTACAGTCGCCGTCTCAGCCTCCCAGACCACGTCGATATTACACGTATTATTACAGAGAACTCCGATTCTGATTAATTACTATACGATTTAATTGTTCGATCCGGTTTGATCATAACGTTTTAATACGTTCACACTACAAGAATTATTTCTTTATTCCGCTTCAGATCGCGGCGCGCCGGTTTCTCTCTGGGGACGTGAGCTTGACGTGAAATAAAGATATCGTTTATTGTCATTCGTAACGGAGCACGTCCAGAGAGAGTTCCTGCCCTGAAATGCCGCGGAAAGTATGAAGTCGGAGCGAAAAATTCCAGCATTTGTTCGAAATATGAATGCGGCCGTGTCTTTATTGGACGGAGTGACGTGCGGTCGTGACGCGGCGGCGCTACGTGACCGCGATAAAAGATTTTCATCTGCCATATTTACGTAGCCAAGTGGGCGGTTTTATTTTTCGAGAGTCTCCAGGCGAGCACTTGGCTCGCTCGAGAACCCGCAAAGTTTTCACACGCCCCATTCGCACGGGGAAACTCGCACCTGAAGTGCAAACACTGCACCGCACCTCGAGTGATGTTGACCTCTTAGCTATCGATGCGTTTCGAACGCCGAACCCGCCTTTAGTTCTCAATGAATCTGTAAAGTAAAAACCCCTAGCATGGTCACGTATAACGCTAATGTACGCCCGGGTAATGTAATTTAAATGAAGGACTAATTCGCTCCCGTGTACCGTGACGCTCTCTCGGCGCATCGGCCCATCAACACGTAACGGTGAGGCTATTTTGCATACAACCCATTAAATTATTGCTCAAAACTTATTCTTTGTTGCGCCACAGAGGCTGTTATTACGCTTTAATTGTATGTCCGTATGCAAATAGAAAATATAATGGAAGACGATGGTCTCGCCGGAGGTTTATTTTTATTGAGCTTTGTGTTGCCAGAAAGCTTTCGAGTTCGGCTAAACAGAGATTTCACGAGCTATTGACCAGGAAATCTATATGAAATTTTGTTGTCTAGCAAGGGTGATTGCGGTAGATAATTACTTAACAATTGGTGCCGTGTGAAGGAATGAAGCCATTTTTCACGGCGCGCTCACTGAGCGATGCGGCCGGACGAGCGGACGCCGCCGGACGGTTGGACGCTCATATTTGCATTCGTTATTAGCATACTGCGAGATAATTACTTGTGACGAGCAGTGCAACGCCGCTCGGCTGCAACCGCGGCTCCACCAGATGTAATTATTGCTCCGGTCATATCATGACTACGCTCAGTTAGCGGCCACGACCGGTCCGCTTACCAAGATTTTTTCTAATCCCAGCCCTATTTAATTACAGTTCGAGGACTCGATTTGCATGCGCCAATCGGGCGTAACATCATATTTTTTTTTCCAATTTCACATCAGCTCATATTTTTTGTGGATCGTTAGTCCTCTAATTTAGTAATTGAATTAATCACTGGCCTGCTGCGGATGTCCAACGTAAATATGCAAATTTCGTGTTGCAATTGTATCCCACAACGTCGGCAGACCGTAACGAATTCGCTACATCTACCTCACTAACTGAGTTTATAAAGTAAAAATATACATTAACAGCTTGTTTCGAAATGTTTCGTGTTTTTATTCGATGGAATTAATTCCTAAATCATAGTAACATGTGCAAAGTAACAAGTATCATTTATCATTTTTCTAGCAATTGAGTAATGTGGAGTAATGTGTCTTAATATGGCGGGTACAATGTTGCGGGATTAATTGGTTAGTAGAAATAATAAGTTATGAGGTTGAGACGGTCATTCCTGTGTTCTGCGGTCCGTGGAGGACATATCACGTAGCTAATTGGTTGCGCAACACAACGCATGCGAGTGCACTCAGCACCAGTAAATAGAACCTGCAACGGCATTTATGAGATCTATGACTCTATTTATGTCCGAACAGAATATAAGTTCCAGTTTTTATACATCAATTAAGATAAAACATATATGCCCGTACTCTGTAAAATATGCATCTCCCGTATGCCCTTGGCTTAGTTGGGTATTGGCATTATACTAAGCAGCGGGTTTCGGAAACACAAGCTGTCTTCCCAGAGAAATTTGTGTTTCTAAATCTGGGTGTGTTTATATGTGTGATGTGAATGTGTGTAGGGCTGTTAATTTGAAAGCGTTTATATGTTTATACCTATATATGTACTACCTGTGAACTAGTGTTCGGATTTGATGATGTGATAAAATACCTCAGCATGTAACTTAGTCGAATGTAGGTATGTATTGTTTAGGATTGAGACGATCTCAGACCGAGAAAATCTCTTGACATTAGAAAACCCTACTATTTGTATGAATGACGCACAGTTAAGCTTTTCGGCTACTCTTTATTGCCTCAGAAACTTCTAAATTTCAAACAAAGGAGCGCTAGCATTGTTTCTACACAAAATCAGTGAATTTGAATACGCTCCAAGTGAACGTAATGTTTTAGAAAGTGTTGAATGGTTCCGCTCAATAAATAGGCACGATATAATAACAGGTTGCGATTCGGACTGACCGCTCGTTTTGTTGCCCTTTCCATGACATTCTTCAAATACAACCAATGGTTTGCAATCACGATTTTTCGATCGATATCAAACTTGGCTTGAGTGTGGTAGTCAATGTATAATATGAAACATTTAATTCTGTTAATAACCTTGAGTTAGCACACAACAACCGGGGTACGCATCAATAGCAAATGATTATAGCATAAACATAAACGTTTCACACTCATAGCCTCACACTAAGTTCAATGACTTGTGTCGTGGGTGCCGGAAACATTCACATCACACAATCATAACCAGGACCAGAAACAAATTTTTCCTTGGGGGTTAAATTGTGTTTCGCTGGAAATCGAATCCCTGCTTAGAAGGCGAACGCGTACCCAACTAAACCAACGGGCAGTTTGTAACATAATAGATAAAACAAGTGACATCAATGCCACATTAACCGTATATTACGTAAACTAATTTGCTACCAAATATATTGATTATGGTGATGTGATTTATTTTAAATATTAAGTTCACTTCATAGCTTTTCATGACAATAATTTTTCTTTTAAAAGGGAGTGCCTTCGCTTAACTGGCTCGAGATGGCTGTAATTTTGAGAATCTGGCAGTAGAGTCATTTCACAACTTTCATGAGTGCCTCTTTGGGGCCTCTGTGAATAAACGACATTGATTTTGATTTTTTATTTTAACACACAAAACTGTTAGGTAAAATAATAGAAATAAACAATTTACATTAATAATTTCTGGTAAGTATGAATGAACATTCTATCTCTAACCAGTCATTTTCTGTGTTTTAAAGTACAAATCAAATCAAATCAAAATGTATTTATTTGTCAGAGTATGGTAAGTAATTAATAGTAGGACATAGTATTAGTTTCACATACTCTACCGTTTCCGGTGTACAAATATTTATATAGGTAATGTGGATATCAAATAAGTAACATTATAAATAATAGTATTAATTTTGGAATATTGGATGAAAATTAGTATATAAGTCAGAATATCATGTCACTAGAGAATATAATATAAATTATGGTGAGATATCAAATAAGTAAGTAAAAATAATAATTAAGAATGTCAGTACCTTGTTTAGTACTACAAAAAGTTGCTAAATTAATTTCAACTTTAAAACCGCCAACAGATGGTTATCAACTATAAGGCCATAGCAGCGCATTTTGGTCTATATATGTCTTAAATAAGAAATGCAGATATGCTTTTGGTTAATTTACACTAAAATCTTTTTTTATGCTCGATAGGCAAGCATTTGACCACAATCTCACCTGATGGTAAGCAATGATGTGGCTGAAGATGTAGCATGCTTGCCTAAAAGATTTGATGACTCCCAGATCTTGCCGTTCGGAAAAAAAAGACGCGGGCAATGAGTTCCACTCCTTCGCTGTACGGATGATAAACGTATCTAATTGTATGATAGAATCTAGTCAGTGCTAGCCTATAATAAACAGTATCGTATAGGTTTATCATAGACTTACAAGCTTAACTAGGTGGTTATAGAACGCCAATAGGCAAAGTTCCTCAGTGGAAGCAGCATTATGATAATGCGCACCGACCGGATGCGGACTATTCCATTGTGCGCGATCGGCTGACCTCGAGTTCTGTAACTCACACCGATGGAGCTAATTGTTATTGCCAGGAGCTGTACCTACGGCTACCTACACTCCTTAGGATACCAGTATACAGATACAATACATGATATTTCTATCGACAGTCATATAAACATTGTTTACTCATATGGACCCAAAGAGGCACTTTATAAAAATAAATAATATACCTATTTTTTACCTTTGATAGGCTAGCGTTTGACCACTATTTCACTGAGTAAGAAATGATGTCAACGTTAAGTAGTGTAGTTGTATGATCATTATTTGATTAAGTGAAAGTAATTATTATTGAATTTGAATTGACTTGTCAATTGTCATTTTACCAATAATATGATTATCGATGACAATAATATGACTATTGATATTTTGATTCTGGAGAATTCATTTTTCTATTTGTAACGTATGCGTTTCAATACCTTTCCTCTATTTTTTTTTTGTTTTGGGCACTTTTGTGAACAAAACTGACATTATATTTATTTCGTACTAGAGGTAGTTCACGTATAATTTTGATTGTCTTTGTGATACTTTTTTAAAACCGCATTAAATTAGTAGTAAAATAAACATGTCACATCATCGGCCGCATCATAACTTTCCATCAGGTGAGATAGTGGTCAAATATTTGTCTATATTGCATAAAAAAGGAGTAACTTAATAGTAGTGGTATAGCTTTCGATCTTTTTGTTTTTTCTTGCAAATAATTCGAAGACTTGTATCGTTGATGACGGAAACAATTAACATTAGAATGTATCTGTATTAATTGACTTTTGACATAGTCACGTCTGCATTTAGCCTATGATATATAGGTGCTTACATTTAAAATTAATTCACATTTTATTTTCAAGATAACTATAAGCAACGGAATATAGATAGTCGCGAATGATGGATCTATGTTATTAATATGTTAAAGGCATTCCCTTTTTATTCCCCCATGTTAAGTTTTTTGAGCTTAATTTTCACATTATGTGCTTAAGTAGGTTTTAATGCGAATTTAATTTATCAGAATCACGCGAGCAAAATTGCACGCAACAAATAAAAAAAATTTTACTCACACTTTATGGTCAAATTCATACCATAAACTTATATATGACAAATTTATACAGTTGATTATCTTAAACTGTCTCGAAAACATAAAAAAAGATTTTTTCAAAATTTTATATTCATAAAAATATTTAATATGATAGATTGCTTGAAGATAATGCTCGCCTTTAATGCATGAGTGTTAAGATGATTAATCCAATATTTTACGAAACTAAAATACATAAATTTATATTAATTAGTGCCTTAATTGTCAATTTCCAATAAGGAATACGACTTGTGTGCTTCACGTTTTTGTTGCAATTAACTGGTTGGTTAGGTTATGGTTACGATGCATAGGAATAGCGATTAGCGATCAAGTTTTTTATTGTTATCGACATGTGACATATAGACGTCAAATAATGATTACGAACCCCCGGTCATATTAAATTATGCTATCGGTATAATTATTTTTTCTAAAAAAAAAAATATTTTTCCGATAATTTATCTAAGTGATTATATAAATAAAATAAAACATTGCAGCCAAATCACATAAAAAAGTGAGGCTTGTTGATAATTAATTACAAAATAATGACAGATTTCAGTTCAAAACTCTGGCTAACAACTAACATCTTAGGCCACATCTTCACTTTACATCAGGTTATATAGTAGTCAAATGCCTATCTAGCATAAAAAAACTGTAATAATCAAGCGACTTGCTATAAAAAACCTAAAAATAAGTCTCTTCATTAAGAATTGAACAATAATGTTGCTTATTTGAATTAAGTTCAATGATATGGACGCCAAAACTATTATCTTAGAAATTAATCTGAGGAAATTAACAGTGAAAATACGTACGATTATTTACTATTAGTAAATCGCTACGCGTATGCAATATGACCGTAACCTAATACCAGTAAAACTTGACAAAAAGAGGCAAACGTCAAGTACCACTTACGTAAATTGAGTTGTCGGAATGCGTTCGATCTGTACATTCCAATGGTTGTTCAGAAACAGGAGCTTTTTCCACCATTTTCTTTCCTATTCTTACTTAGACCTGGTTTACTTAGACTCTACTGTACTAATTTATAATTGTACTCTTCTGGGTGACTGTCCCATTTATTGTAATTGTTAATGTGATGAAATAACATAACTTGCTTAGCATAATAGTGGTCCTGTGTAAGATAGATGGGTCCACTATCTAAGTTGGAAATTACGAATAAAGTATAATTTAGTCGTTAGGATCATTTATGTGATTTAAAACGTTACTCCTCTCCACCATATTTATATAAAATTATTTTGTAAGTGTGTATGTGACAGAAAATATTTGTGTGTGTGTGGATTAAAAAATGTTTTAGATATCGAAAATTTATATAAAAAATGGACAGGAATACGTCACTCGGATTAGTTAAAATACTAAGCAACTATAAACGTGAAAGAGGTAATATTTTTTTATTGGCATTGCTACGCATGCCGGATATAGCCGGATATTCTTTAAGCATTTTAGCGACAAATAAACTAGTATGAACAGTTTTGTTGATAGTTCACTTTAGTTTAGAAGATTTCTTTGTATATTTATTATAAAACAATGACTTCCGATACTAACTTATTTACGTAACAGACTGAAACAAAGCCTGTGAAAGAAGCAATTGAACAAAATTTTAATTAAAGTCTACCGTTTACTTTTTACACCTATTCAACTCCTTATCATAAGGAAATCTCACTTTTTGACAAGTCTTTTACCACTAATGATATGACAAGTTTTTATCTCTATGACAAGTCAATTAACGTCACTCCTGGCTTTTTCAATACGTTTCTAATTACCTCATGAGAATGTAGCTTTCTGCATAAAGCTATCTAGATTGAGACGCCGCTTGTAATATGATTATACATTAAATTTCACTCAATAGAGTTAACATAATTAATGTACATTTTGAACGTGGTAAGATTTTGCGAAATCTAGTCATTTGTGAATTGACATCCTGAACTACCTACTGTTCAGTTAAAATGAGATTACAAATCGGAAAAGAATTTACTGCTTTTGCATTATTAATCTTTTAAATGTTTCAACGATAAAACATTCTAATAAGATTGTACATCTATAACTAAAAATACTACTATATATTTGGGTCAATTGCCTATTTTTCTTAAAACTATATTAAGAACCAAATTACCGACAAAACATCGAGCTTATAGGTAACTCAAGTGCTCAAGCCCACTACCAGTGGGTAGCGTTCCCATAATGCTGGCGGTATTGCCTCTCTGAATTGTATCAGACATTCCTGTAATTTATCTTTTCACTGTCCCGTGCCTTATCCCGCCAGCATTTTAAAAGATTACTGTTAACATATGAAGGTGGTTAAACTATGATTTCGTTTGAGTGTGAAATAGTGAGCCTGCATAATTCTGTGCTCCCATTATTCTAATAAGAGACAATAACTGACAGACACGCTGGTTCCCGTCCATTGTCAAAGTTTAACAAGTACGCAAGTTAATTATATTTTCAAAAATATAAAATTAAAAGCCATTATGCGGTGTTAATACAATTACTGTTGAGTAATTCATTGTTATATTATGGCTGTTGCGGAATAATATTTAGGTATGTTTCTATTGCAAAACTTGCATTCAGTTTACGATTGTAACAGATTATAAAGGTCATGCTACTAATAAATCCAGTAGGATAGTCAGTAGTGCGGTTAATGCAGCATTGTTAACACCTAATGGCATTTATCTCTTGATATTTCACCTTGGTCAGCTATAGTTTTAGAATTTTGCCAGCAACAGGCAGTGATCATATAACAATTTGCCAATTGCAACAAATTAATCAACACTACCGATCTACTACCGAACTTACAAATCCAAGATCCGTTTGTATTATGACGCAACAAAATTATCTACCCCAGATCATTTATCACCGAAATTAAAAATAAATCCCCCCAATTCAGATAATGAATAACGACAACAAAAACAGCGATTACGTCTCGAGTTTAATTTCTAAAATTAATAGAAATCTACTTAAAACGTTTGTTTAATTGCTCACAGAGCAATACAATAGTGGGTCGCAATTAAGTAATGAGAATCATCGTGTTTGGTCAACATCAGTCGAGGCCGGCGGTTCACATGGAGGAACAATGCGCAGCCACTTCTAGCGGTCACAGTGACTGGCTAATTGTGAAATAGAATACTCTTCCTAAGGAACGGGGCTTATTTTCAAATTAACGCAATCTTTCCATCAATACCAAGCAGCTGCCGATGCCGTACCCGAGCGGCATCGTTAGCGTCTGCCATCACGTCTGCTGGAAAAGCCAAGTCAGTTAGTAAAACCTCCACCGGTCACAATAGCGGTTAGTGGAGAGACCAAGCAGTTAGTAACTGTTATATCGATATCCCAAGCTCGCGGCGATTCGAAACCGTGTAGATGTTAACGTGTGCCACAACCCTTGTGCGAGAACCGCGGTTATCCGACCACATCGCTACTTCTCTTTCCGTGCCGTGAAATACCATATGAAATATTAATCCCGACGCTATCGAATTCATAAATTGCCATTGTCGATGAGACGATCTCTATTGCGATTCTAATTACGCGGAGAGTATCGCGGCTGCCATTCCAGGCTTCGATTAGCTACGAACGGCACTCGGGTTATTTGATTTGTTATCTGATTAGCTGAGAATTTAAGTGAAAGCTACGTTACGATTGTGACTTAACTAATTGCTCGCCATAACAGCGTTGTCAATATAACAAAGGGAAGGAGAGCGGCCTCGGTGCCAGTGATCGGATAAGCGTGGAGATGTCGTGAGAGTGTCGCGGTGCGGTGCTGTGCAGAGCGGTCCGCGGACTCACCGGCGCTAGTTCGCGTCTTGTTCGGGCGCGGCTTGCTCTGTTGTTGCGCCCCACTATACCCCTTGCCCTGGTAGTTGTAGTAATCGCCGCCGGCGGCGTTGTACTGCGCGTTGTATTCCCCGGAGGGCTGGCTCGACTCCTGGGGGCACGAGTCCGGCTGCGCACCTTCGCGCTGCTTCGACGGCGGCGCCCCCATCATGGGCTTGACGTCCCCGCAGAGGGGCAGCTCCTGCTGCTGCTGCATGAAGGCGACGCTCATGGCAGTGGCGTGCGCGACGGCCGCTTGGTAGTCCTGCTGGCCGAGAGCCGCTGCTGCGACGGAGTCCGGCGTCGAGTCCTTCGGCGGCGTCGGCGGGAACGAGAAGAGGGGGTGCGGGTGGTGGTGCTGCGCGGGGGAGAGGGGCTTGTCCGATGGCGCCCCGTCTTGCTGAAAGCCGCCACCCCACGCGCCGCCCGTCAGCGCCTTTGACTCCAGCCATGGATGCAACGGCGTGTGGAAGTGCGGCCGGCACACCTGCCCGCTGCCGCCGCCCAGCGACCGACCTGCACACAAAATAAACCACATCACTATCATGCAACATATTTTGATATCTTACAAATCGTTTAAATGAACATTATCATAGGAGATCTAGCGATAGAAGGGCGATTGCTGCACCGTAACATTAAAATTTGTCGTCATTACAGTGGGCAGTTCCAAAATGTTCTGCCCCCTCATCCGCGCCGACTCAAATTAATATCATTTAGCTTGTGGTCTTTCACGCGACATCTTCATCTACAATCGTCATACTTAGAACTTTAAGCTATGAATATTCTTTTATTTTAATGCGTATTTGATAAACAAATAATAGACGCTCTGTTCTCGATGGCTGCGTCCGTGAACAAAAGGCCTTACTTTTCCGAAAAGTTTCAAAAGCGGAGTATCACAACACTGAGCAATTAAAATTGTAGGCCAGCTGGAAATTTCATTAATTATGTACACAGTAGTGTCAGGTTCTGATTATACTCTTTGTTGATGTGTTTTCATACGTTCATAATGCGTGTTTTGAATTGCTCTTTTAGGCGGTGTTTAATGTAATGAGCACCGCTGAATTTTCACAGAATCGTTAATATAAATAAGCAGATGGTTCGATGTTCGAGATATTGTTATGTCACTATATCACTCCCCTTTTTAATCCACAACTACATTTAGCAATTATTATTTAAAAGTGAAAGTAAACATATGTACGGGTACATTTATCAGCGTAGGGTGGGTTACGATATCTGATTGTAAGGTTCGTGGATTGGTGGATTTCATTTGAGGGAGCATCCCTTCACGCTATTCCCTGCGGTTCGCGGCGGGGTGCGTGATTGCTCGATCCCTGGAGCTCGCTACGGGTAGCTAATAGTTGGTTACTTACACTAACTTTCTATGAAACTTATGTTTTCAATGAGGGTATTATTCAAAAACACACATGGCCCTGTTCGCAGAATTTATTTAGCTATTTGGCTGCAACCCACCATTCATGTTAGGCACAGATGAATATCAGTTTCCAAACAACCGATAACTCCAAAAATGTCCTTGGTATAAAACAAAACAGCTGTAACTTTCGGTGGATTCGTCACAAGCAGACAATGTAGATTTAGTGATGTAGATAGGTATAAAGGCCCGCATCGTAGGCCAGGTGTAGATCACGAGATTATCAGCGATCGTTATCACAAGGGCACCCGTACGCCACAACTACTCCGACGGAGGAATGAACTCCGCGGACACTGAATGTCGAAAGTACCTAATTAATTAGTGAAATCTGATGGTAGGACTCAGATAATGTTCGTTTTCGAAAGATTTGTAAGGCCAGCTGTGTCACTAGAGTTACAACTTTGGAATTTAGACAGACTAAAAACTATTCTATTGTTTCAATTAAAGAGAAGTGAACGATGTTTAATGAAAATTTAATAATCGAGCATCGATCTGTATCGGGTCATTATGGTAAACACGGAATAAAACAATAATGAATCAGTACCGGCGTCACTTGGGTCGAATACACACAACAACGTTTTGAGTTTTGACAGCGTCCGCGACAACCAGGAGCCACCCCTCGCGCGTTAGGCCGCGTTCACAATAGCCGAGCGATGGCGGCCCGATAACGTGCGTATGAATAATTCCTGTTATCGCGCCATCTCGCCACATGCCCTACCTGCCCCCTACCACTATATCCGAAAACGGCTCCAACGTTCAGAATATCCGCCACCCCAGCACTAAATCCATCGCAAACTTTGGTCGTTAAAGTTACGTGGTACGAGGCGGCCACCGGCGCTTTTTATTCATTATAGGGCTGCAAGTTTCGGCCATTGTACTAGATACGCCGTTTGTGTGCCACTAAGCCTTGATTGTTATGGGATTTCGTGTTTACAAGCACCGGTGCTAATAGAAAACAAAAACTTACGGCTGTAAATAAAGCGGAAATTGAATTAGGTTAAGATTCTGCTTTATGTGGATCGATTTTGATAGAGCTTTTTTCATGAAATGGTTCTTTGATTCGGCATTTTAGAAGTTTTGTTGAGCTTTGTAATACGAGGCTTTGCAATTTTAGATTATTCAACCATACAAGGACATGTAATGAAATTAATAATTGTACGAATTACAACTATTTTTATGTGGTCGTTAAATAATCCACCCATGATCACACAAAATTAACAGTAAGTAAATATTAAATCAAATCATAAACCAATTAAGCTGGGTTCCCACAGACAGAAAGACAAAGCACCGGAATCGAACCCCGACCCCTGGCCCGGCAGATGCAGGCAGAGATCTTATCATCACCGCGCCACAGGGCCCTGCAAGTGTTGGTTGATGCACCCGTCTTGTTTACTCTCTGTAACGGTTTTTTTTTTCACCCCTTTTTGTTGATTACATTTATTTAGCAACAACGCTTTAGCATCTGTTAGAATTTTTTTTTACAAAAATAATATTAGCAGATAATTTTATAGTCTCAGCTTATACCTATATGCTAGCATATTGATATGTGCTATAATGATATTTTTTTCATACACCTCAAGACTGTTTAATATTTCAAAACATTCCATTATTACCAATCTTACTCCCCTCATATCCACAAAACACGAGGCGTGGTTAAATCGAATGTAAGCTCCCTCTTTTTTGGTTCCTTAGCTGGCGGCGAAAATTGCCCCTTTCGGTTAAAATCGCCTCGTAACTGGTGCATATGTACGCAATAAACTAATGAGGGCGCCGTACGCAGCGTGACGTCTTCCGGTAGCCGCTGGAAATTCTCCCCCAAGGCTTCCTGCCTACGGGTAACTATAGCGAACTATGTAACTAATATTATGTTGCTATTTAAGGTAGGTGGTCGACAGCAGCAGGAAAGCACAAAAGCATCGTGAGAACTCTTTCGATCGACTCAAGGTCACGCGACCGCGTCGGCCAGTCTGCCGCGTTTATTTGCGCGCCGTGACATCAGCCGCGTCCGCATGCGACCTGCGTGCCCGCGCGTGTACACATACCTTAGGTACTCCGGCCAATACGCACGCCAAGTTATCCCTTCTTGATATTGTTTTTAGACGTGTTATCCTTTGTTCTCGCGGCAGATCATTACGTGCTCGATCATCATCGCGCTGGTGACCTCTATTCGCGGGTGATAGAGACTACATTCGACTAAAGGCGACCTCTGTGAAATGTCCGACGTGTTAGCGAATGATAAATGTAGGCGTCGATATCGCGTATCGGATCTCTCCGTTCGCACGCCGAATTAATTTTAATTTATTGATCGTCGTATCGACGACGAGTATTTTAGGTGCCTACTAACGTCGCAACGCTGCTTCGCTTTTAAAGTGTTTATTTACAAGGCTCGCCTGTTGCGAGATAAAATATTGACTGCAACGTCGAGCGTTTGCAACTCATTCAATTTGTTGCAACCCGTGCGTTGTCGCTGTGACCGCTGCCTTACTCACGCTCCCTGAAACTCGTTCGATACGTAATCATGACATTAGCAGGCACTGTAAATCTATAGAAAGCCACTAAATTTATTATTTTAGTTACATACACGTTATTTAAATTGAAACTCATACTCCTTAAGCAATTTAGAATTCAGTGTGGGCACTTTTTCATTAAATGCAGTTATGCATTTCAAAGTGGGTATAACGCATTTTACGATCTCTTTTTTATGAGTAGTGGTACAAAAGTCTCAGTACGGTAGTTAACTTTATTATTGTCTGTAAAAAAACAAAATCATTTATCGTGAATGACTCTCATATAGGCGGTAGGTAAAATGGCGGTCATCAGACAGAAAATATTCGGTTGTTAATTAACCGGATTTCCCGTGACGGAGCCTTATTACGAAAGTATGCAAATTATATTTCGACTCAATTAAGTAGCTGCATTATTTATATGCCAGTTGCGAGCTAAACTTTTAAAATACGCTGTAACTGAGGTTTGTGTAGAGCAAAGCCTTCGAGTACAAGGGCACGATCGATCCGCCACCGAGTACCTATCTAGCATCTATCAACCACTGCACGTTGCAACCGAGCTATAAACCTGCATCCAGTACTTGTGACTGAAATAAATATGCATTTTGCTATCGATCAAACAACGCCGATCCCCGATCGACTTTAGAGCGTCAATGAACTTTGACTAGCAAATGTTATAAGCATGAATGTTAAGCGAGAGAGTGAACGTTATGTATCTACCACGCGTTCCCTAGTTCTCATACGCCGTGTGTGTCTCACTGCTTCTCCTAATTCATTTTAGTATTAAAAATATTTAACGATCGACATGGTCGCGTTTAGAATGTAGAATAGAGCTTGCGGGCGGTCACACATCATGTTACCTTCTGATTGGATTATAATGCTTTTATATTACAATTCTTATTACGGATGGGTGCTACCGAGCGGCGTGTGACAGGCGACGTGGGGAATAACAACTAGTGTCGAACGAACGGAAAAGCTGTCTAGTCGACTCGAACGCGATGTGACGATCCGAACCCGCCAGTGGTAATATCCGGGATATATATCGCCGAATTTGTAAAAGTAACTACTAGCATACGTAGAAATGTAACGTAGAAACTATCTTTAAAGATATCCAAAATGTACCATACAATAACATTTCGAGTAAAAAACTCATGCACATTTAAAAATATAAATTAAAATTTTAAATGGGTATTGACGAGATTCGGTAAGATCCCAATATATACATAAATGTGATTCGGTTTAAGTAGACAAATTAAGTATGCCAATACAAAAATATAAAAGCTACGGATCATTTTTGTTATAAGCCTTACACATATTTTTTTTAAACTTTCAAATGCGTTAACCCTTTTTCACGTATTTATAGTTAGAATTATTAGTACACATAAATACTTTAATTCAGCTAACTCATTAAACAAACAAAATTAAAAATATGACTAAACTTACACAAACTACATGTAATACTTATTGTGAATATTAGACCCGAAATCATCGAAATTTTCGTTTTTTTTTCTTATGAAATTTGGAATACGGAAAGTCTACACCTTGTATTAAACTGCACAGGCTATGGTGCACTGCGAGGGTACCAAGAGGCAAGAATATATCCTAAACCCAGGAAACGTACTACTAAATACCTTTAATTAATATATAGCACCTATGCAAGCGGCTTCGTCTACGTGTATAATGATGATAATTTTAAATATATTTTTTTTTTCTATTTGGAGGTGATGTATGTCACTTTCCATGGAGTGAAATTGCGATCAAATGTTAGCCTATCCAGCATAAAAAAGTAAGTACGTTGTGTAAGTACTTACACATACAATAATCCGGATTTTAAATATGCATTTATTAGTGTGGTAATAATATTTTTAGATTCCAACATGTTACCTACGATTAGAACCTAAGCTACACTTTCGATTGTCCCCAATAATCGATTTAATTTCTCCAAGTGTCAACATTTCGACGTCAATTCGCTTTCGATTCGACACCACACGGATAATCCGGGATTAGAACCGATGGTACGGCTGTCGACGTGGGTGTCTGATTTATACCATGCCATCGGACTTTCGGTAATAACTAGTAAACGGTTATATATTCTACCTATCTTCAGTAGAAATCGGAGGAAAATTCAGTTAGTTACCACTGTTCGATTCTGAGGAACAATTTTGCAACGCTATATTTGCTTTAGCGTTTTCCGTTTATATGAATAACTAGCTGTGCCCTTCGGCACGTAAATTAGGTTAAAAAGTAGCCTTTGTGATAATTCTAGGTATTAGCTATGTATATTCCAAAATTCCATCCAAATTAATTATGCTGTTACAGCGTCAAGAGAAAACAAACATACTTACACAATTACACACAAACTTTCTGATTTAAAATATTAAAATTATATAATATATAGTGTCATGAATGAGGAATGAGGACTAACTAAAAAGGTTTTTTATGCTATATTGGCACGCATTTGGCCATTATCTTACCAGACATGTGTGTAATGATGAAACAAGCATGCCTGGAAGATAATTATTTAACTGCGTATCCTTTTTTTCATATTCAAAACAATTATCAAAAAGTCAGATTCGGCCTCTATCTGTCAATGTCAATTGACGATACGATATAAAAGTTGGAGCATAGATAATATAATTAATGTAATTTTTCCAAAATGAAACACATAGCCTAATTTTTACATTACATTGTATCTGCTATCCAGATACGCCACAATCGACACGACAAGTGTGCAAGTATCCGAAAAGCTTTTTTTCAATCACCCACATAAAAATAGATTAATATTCGAAGCAGCTAACACAATCTAATTATTATTTAGTAACTGTTAACGATCTAGTTAAAAACGAGTATCTCATGCCCCCCGTACACCGTGAAGTAGACATTTCTTTGCACACAGCGCATGCATGCTACGCATGCGCACCGCATACGCGATGCACTTCGTTCGTACCCACAGTTTTTATTTTCTTAAGAACCCATCAGTTCTCATTAAGTGGCGTTTGAAGAATAATTTAACATCGCTAATGTCCGGACACGAATTTTATTGTTATTGCATTTTAATACATTTTCATTGTTCCTACAGTTGTCAATGGACCACGGACGTTTCCGACTATTTAGGAAGGAAGTGGACGGGTGATGTATTTGTTTTATTGAATATTAATAATTCTTGGAGGGATATGAGATTGGGGTTGCTTGAGAAACGGATTAAGATAGTATGATACATAAGAGTTAATAAATTTAGATGATATAGGCTATAAATAACTTAAGCTATAAAGAGTTTGTCAAACCATCAAATATTACATCATTCTAATTTGTGATGGTAGCGATAAGGCAGTAACTACATGAATACGCGAGAAATGGTTAATTTTTTTATTTCTTTTTTTAACAGCAAACGAAAATATATTTATTAAGACTAATAATTATTTTATATCCCAAAGTTTGTTAAAAGAAAATTAAATACTTTCACATAATTAGTATTTCTTTTTTTTTTTATTCGCGATAGGCAAACGTTTATTGTTCTTCTTTTACTCTTCACGCTGCAGAAGCTGTTCGGACTTGGATAAAAATAAGTAATAGATAGCATTTTTGTATCCTGATTATTATTTGGTTAAAAAAAGCTTATTTTGTAAAAAGAACGTAGTGACTGCAGATTTGACTACAAAATATTCTGAGAACTTTAGTAGTCTAGCTGCCCCAATTTTTTTTTCTCCGTGTACCTAAATAATTAACAAAGCTCAGCGTCAAGTGCAGCCTAGTGGAAGCAACAGTAAGCAGTCGGCTCTCTTGATCACGACCGTGGCGTACCGAGCAGTCACCGCAGTCGCTTACAGTTGCTCACGGTGTACCGCACTTACTCTCGAGTCTTGCCTCATAGCCTTACAGTCATACAGATCGGTTGACTGATGAACCTCGGTATTCTTTGATGTGGTTAGCTTTTTTGTTGTCAGTTGATACGCTTGACGGTTCTGTCTGCTTGCGATATCATTTAGATTTAGAGTGATGTATCCAAAAAGTACCTATACCTACTTACGGCGCGGCGTGTATATACATTATTATTCACTTATATACGTTATTATGTTATTTCTTAACTACTTTTACGGTTCTTTGAGTTTTCTATATATTATACTGCTTGGTAATTAAATAACCCATTAAGACCTTTCAAACGTGGACAAGTCAGGTCCAGAATCGTCGTAGCATTAATAATTTAGAAAGACTTATTGACACGGTCTATTTGAAAAGCCATTATAAACATATTAAAAGCTTTCACAGTTTCAGCTTTACCCTAAGTTCGATGACTTTTCATCCGTTTAACAAAACTAAAAAGAAAACCATAACTAACTTGAATAAGTTAGTCGGTAGTCGATTCAGTTTATCTGTATTTTTTGGCTTCGTCTAAGAGACATGCAGTTGGTGGTTGATGAAGCGGTCTAATCCATCCCTTACAATATTCTAAAATTGTATTGTGTACGTAAAAAAAACGTAGAAACACAGAAAAAAAAGCTCTACACTCCAATTGCCCATATTTTTAAGACTAAACTAAAAATACTGGATTTCACAGCAAATGAGTTTACTCCACTCCAAGTTTTTTATTAATTTTTGCTCATTGCCTGCGTTACATGAACAGTACAATCTGATTTTCAAAACTTAGGATCTAGGCAAACAAATTCCATCTTCGGGCGACCCGTCACTTTCCATCAGGTGAGCTATTGGTCAAACGCATTTCGCATTGCATATACAGCATAAAAAAACTCAAGCCCACTACTTTTATTGTCTTGTTTTAAAACTTCCTATTGAACGCAATCGATAAAAATATCGATCAAAATTAACGACGGAACCAATAAAAATAATAGTAGATCACACGAAACGACAACATAAGCATAAGAATCGAATAAACCAACAATAAACACAGGCATGACAATAACTATCCATAGAATATAATAAAGTCAGCGCTAAGCACGACGCTATCTTAACTGTCATTTATAATTAATGACAGATCTGATCACGAAGTATGATCTAAGAAAAGTCGTATTTTTATAAATGAAGGTTACCTCAGAAGCCGTATCTTTGTCGTGTGCAACGATGCAAGTACTAGGTACCTGATAGTGCTATCTACGTATATCTTTATTTGACTTTGATGAACCATCTTGAAAGGCGTTGGTTGTGCCTACTAAGCATGGAGTATCGAGTTCGATTCCCGGTGGAATCACAAGTTTTCTACTAGGAAATTTGTGTTTTAAGTTTGGAATTTTATGTGTAAGTTTCCTGAACACATGATATAAGTCTTCGAAATTAGTATATGGTTGTGAAAGTGTTTCTGTTTATGATCTAAGGATAATTTCAAACCTAAGATAAATTAAATGAAAGAAAAATAAAGAAAAACCGCATTCACATTTACACCCTCACACAAAGTTCAAAGACTGTATTGTTGGTGTAGGAATCATTTACATATCAATCAAACAATCACATCTAGAACCAGAACAAAGGTTGGGAAGGAAAATTGTGTTCCTGCCAGCAATCGAACCCAGGACCCACGGCGCAGAGGGCACAGACTTGTCCACTGAGGCAATTGGGTCGTTAAATCTCCAAGGTCCCAAATCTAGATTTAACACAGTTTATCAAACGTCTAGACTCTACCAACTCAAAAAAATAACAAAAAAGAATTTAATTACTTTTTCAATTTTATTTCTTAATCCAATTCACTTCGTCTTACGTACAAAGCAAGGATTCCAACGATCTCACTTATTGGGCTACAGGATTGCAAAATTACAAGCTGGTCCTGGCTGACCCCACAATCTTGACAATGGCCGAGCAGTAATGCCTATAATGACGGCGCTGCTTACATAACCGCTCGTGACTTGCGCATTACGGTATCGGAGAAAAATACGGGTACTGTACTACACAGGGACGGATTGGGAGGTTTGGAGGGTTTACACGCAGAACGTCCTATTCGCAATTGGTCACGCAGTCGCAAATCGTCCCATTCGCAGTACGTCCCATTCCAGGAAGTACAATCCCTACTATATATAATACTATAAATGCGAAAGTAACTCTTGCCTGTCTGTTACGCTTTCACGACTAAACCACAGAACTGATTTTGATGAAATTTGATACAGAAATAGACTAGAGCTTGAAAAAGGACATAGGCTACTTTTTATCCCGGAATTCTTGCGGGTTCGAGACTTGCGCGGGTATAACCACGGGGTGCAGCTAGTGAATATAGATATTTTTGTATTTGTAACTTATTTTTATGTGATTCAGAGACGAGATGAGCAAATCGCTCGACTGGCGGTAAACGTCACACTTGTCCAATACAGTTATGAGCCACCTACATTTTGAACTTATATAGGTCAGGTCAAAATCCTGGGGGGCAAAGCACTGCCCCCCAGGATCGTCACCCTAAGATATTAGTAACTAAACCAAATATAAATACTTTTTCATCCTTTCCTTACAACCCTATATTATCCTTTTCGGGAAATACATGTCATCTGAATATATAAAGCGTTATAAGTTTAAACTATAAGAAATCGGTTTACCATTAAGGAAGTCGTTTTTATCGCAAATAAATACATTGGGAAATGAGTGCAGCCGTTTACTAAAACCTTCATAACATTATTCAATCAATACCCATTTTAGTTATAGACGATAGATTCTACGATTTGAATCAAACTATAACAACTAATTGCTCAACGTAAGCATGACAAGCAATGATAGGTTGGGTAAGCTAGACCACAAGAAAACATTATTAAAACGTATGAATATGTTTTGCGTGGCCCTTTTTTTCTGACTAGCAAATCATTCGCCTGCTTTGCGTCACGCCTACGTTTATACCTAGCAATATCTGCAGTGTCACCCAGAACTTTGAATAACATGTTCCGTATGGCACTTCACTGAGCTCCTCCCCTGATACTTCAAATAATAGATAATTATTCTACTTGATCATTATGATGCAAGGACCGGTACTGTCTGATGACAATAATATTTGCGTTTATTATCATATACTGTTCATTGAATTTGTTACGCTACAACTTAATGTCCATTACAAACTAACAATCTTAAATATTTTGGTACACTGCATTTAAATGCGAAATGAACTGCCCGTTGGCTTAGTTAGGTGGCGTTCGCCTTTTAAGCAGGGGTATCGGGTTCGATTCCCGGCAGGAGCACTATATTTTACTATATTTTCTCCCCATGGAAAATTTGTGTTTCTGGTTCTGGTTGTGATTGTGTGTGTGATGTAAATATTTCAGGCAACCACGCTACAAGTCATTGATCTTAGTGTGGGGCTGTGAGTGTGAAAGCGTTTATGTTTTTTTATGTTTATCTGGTTAGTTGTTACTGGTTAGTTTTTGTACAAATTGCAGGGATTTTGAGACGCAGTTTCATTAAAGGTAGAGATATAATCAAAATTATAACAATTAACTACTCGCAATACACCCACGACGAACTTAGTGTGGGGCTGTTAGTGTGAAAGCGTAAAAAAACACACTATAGGTGTGGATAGCCTATAACGCAATCTTATAAATTAACACGCATAATTATTGATGATAATTAAATAAATAAATTCTGTTTTACATTTAAACCATCTGAATAAACTTTCGTAAGAAAATTTATCGACTAATAAGTGCCATATCGAAGAAATATGAAATATAAAAAATATCGTAAATAACTAGATGATTAGATATAAAATCAATATTATTAATTTATTATAATAACGAGCGAAAAGCGGTCACGCGATCACAGGAACCCTTTAATTATTAGAAACTACCTATTTGTTGAATAAATATCGTTATTTATCGGATGTTTGAACTGGTTATCAAAAACTTTTTAATTTAAATTATTATAGCAGTATAATAAATAAATATTTTTTAACTGTTTCTTTTCGGTACACATTAAATATCTGCTAAGTGAATCATTATGCTAAACACTAATCAGAAGCTTTATTTTTATTTGTCATTGTAAGTAAAGTCTAAACGTTTGAATGCCTTGAGTCCGGCCCTGTAAGCGTAGTGTCTAACTAGTTTGCGGATGGCCAGCAACATAACTTAATACCAAAATAAGCCCTGTTTCATAACAAGCAACTAGTTTGCCCGCACTAACTGGATATATCTGTGCCCTTGCCAACAAATAAGTTCCTTGTGTTACGATTACACGAAGCCTTTGGTAGAGGCTTTTTTTATCAATTGTTCAAGGTTGATTTTTTTTTCAATTGCATCGAACTGTCACACTAAAATTTTGTACTTAGATTTTGATAAAACATTGTATGTTCTTACACGCTTTATATGAGCTTCACTTGTATGTTTTTTATATATGTAGATGCTATAGACCTTGAATTATGATACTTGTTACCCTGTTAAATGCGAGCGAAACAGTAGCAAATATAGAAGGTTTATAAAAAAAAATCTTTTAAGAGGTTTTCTGCCCGAAAGTATGTATGTTTGAAACAAGGTATATCTATACAACAAAAAGTTTTATTTAATTAGTCTATGAGACAATTGCATACATTTTCTCAAACTAAAAGTTATATTGTTTACTTTGGATGTCATTTTTGACATAACAAAATTATCTGATTTTTTCTAGATCCTGTAATGTTACGTACGTTTATATACCATCAATTTTATACGCTTAATACCTAAATATAGCTATATGTATTAAAAAACATATAGGTGTAGGTACCTATTACTCTATCATAAAGCAGCAACTAATAAATAATACACAAGCAATTTTCCCTTCATTAGCTTCCAGCGATAGTATTTCACACCCGCTCAATCTTATAAGTTGCCATCGGTCAAATACTATGAATGACAACTATAACATTGCAATGTAATATTAATAAATCAAACTCTACATTATTGCCTACTTACTGGCCAACTAACTCAACAGTATTCTGTGGATTTATAGATATTTTAATCAGTTTGCGATGACCGATGACAGATCGCAGCGAGTGGCGCTTGAGACTTGATAAATAGATTACCTATAACATAATACAAGACTGCTATTGCCCCGTGACTTTGAATCAATGCTTTCATAAAACATGCTAATATTTTGTCTACTTTATTTTAATTATTTTAGTACATAGATTGTTCAGACGGTAGCCTATCCAACGTCTTCGCAGACACAGTAGGACAGACCAATCTGTGATTTTCTAATAATATAATATTCAATAAATATACTTGCGACTATATAGACAATTTACTGCTGACAGTATTGTACTAAGAGTGACTAAAACTAAACTGTCTATGTTAGTGAATGTCTATATCAGTATGTTTGTCGTATGTCAACACTTATTAGGCACATTGTGAAGCATAAAGCCTTATTGTCTTTTTTTGCATTTTTTTTTTAGTGTCTATAAAAAAAAACAAAAATGCAAAAAAAGGCTTTATGCTTCGCAATGTGCCTAATAAGTATACATACGACAAACATACTGATATAGACATTCACTAACATAGACATTAACATGCAACTTAGGTCTTAAACGACTTTAAGGCAAGGTACCTACTCTTATATCATAATATGTTTCATTGGTATCTAGGTAAATTATTTTCTATGATAACTAGTTCTTATGTATTTGACATTCATTTGTTTAAAAATTCTAGTTATTAAACCACATAAACCAGTTTTGCAGTTTGCAACACGAAACTATTTAATTAATCTCAACTGTATCTCAACTGTAAATAATTAATCTAAAGCTATATCTATTCTGTGTTTAGTGAAGCTACCAAAACTGCAGACATATTGATACTTACTTATATAATCTAGGCTTTTTAACACTCGCGTAAGCAAACAAGAAAAATCAACTAAAAACTTAACATATATTTATTTACTTTTGTATTTTGGTGAACCCTAGATACAAAAAAAATACGATTCGAGGTCACAGACAAAAAAAGATATAAAATAGTACTGAGTAGTTTCCCTAGATATTGGAAAATGAATACTATAAACAACATAAATGGCAGATGTAGTAGTTGTAGTTGTAATAGGTGTCATTAGAGTCACGATGTGGTTGCAATTGATATTTATTTCCTAGTTAGCGTCGAGGTTAATACCTAATATATTAATTTTATTATTATGACTTTATATGTTTGATATGAGAATGATCAGTTTTCATCTTCTAAAAGACTTCTAGCTAGGCTAGCTTCTAATTTCTTGCTAGGCTTGTGACCAAGGCTCGATAACAAACACATACAAAATTTGCTGTTCTACGCAAGCCTTTACGGTATTTGGGCTCATGGTTTAAGTTTTAATGGAGGAACACAGTATATTGTCAGTGATAGAAGACCAAGTTGGCGTAGTAGTTGCCTACTGTGTCTGTTTGATTCCCGGTTGGAGAATAGTTTTCTTCTAGTCTGTGATGTGAAAGCCTTTGTTTGGTTTTGATTATTACAAAGGATAAATAAAATCATAATATTACAAATTGTATAGTAATGCCCTAGCATCAGGTGAGCACTTACTTTGCTCATACTTTTTATACTTTTGAAAAAGAGTTGCATCTTTTTACATGTTACAGATTAACTATACGTTTTTATATATTTAAACTGTAAACTTATCCGATGCTACGGTTGTACGTAAATATCCTAAAACTGACGAGTACCTATCCTAAATACGAAATTCCCTATAAAGCAAGTTAGCACAACATCAGTCTAAAATTGTTGACCCCGTACCATGCACCTGCGATGTTCCGGCAGCGTATGATCGATACCTGACCGTGCTATGATCCATACCTAGGTAGAGGCTGTAACTAGGTAATGAGTAGTTAGACAGGCAGCCCGATAACAGACATCAGGCCTTCGATAGATCGACGGGTGCATTCTTTGTTCTGCAGCTTACGGCTCTAGATTGTTCGCTATACTTATGTTATACCTATGCAGTTTAAAAATCGAATGTAAGCCGATTCTTTGAAAGGCCTGATATCAAGTCCTTTGCAATTGCTATATATTATCCTATACTTATGTTATACCTATGCAGGGCAAAAATCGAATGTAAGACGGTATTTGAAAAGCCCAATCAAGTCTTTTGCAAATGTTATATATTATCACACCAATATTATAAATCCGAAAGTTTGTGTGTGAGTATGTTTATATTCTTTCCTTTAAATTGGGGTACAACATGACCGTGTATTCAAGTATAGACTGAACTGATCTTCTAAGTTCTGGCGCATCATAGCTTTCGTTAAAGTGAAATAGCGGCTAAATGCTTGCCTATAGGGCTTAAAAAAGTGCTCTTCCTTTACTCGACTTTCTTTTATATAAAGAAAGTCGAGTAAAGGAAGAGCACTTTTTATGTTTATGTATATTAGTAGGTATCTTCATTAAATATTCCGTAGAGTAATGCAGCTTATTTGCAACATCATTACCCAGTACCAAGAATTTATTACGAACTGTACTTATAAGGCATTTAAAACTCTTGTTTGTTTCTGCAAGTGAAGTAAAAGCTTAATACCCTTATAAAATTGTCCAAAGAGAATTAAAAATATTTCATGAGTGGAATGATTTGTTTTTGTGTTAATGGTTATTAAATGTTTATCTACGTCAATGTAGGTATTTTAAACTACATATTTACATCTATTTTCATCAAATGAAGACTTTTATGTTATATTAGCTTTTGCCCACGTCATCCGCATTGACTATTAGAACTACTACTATCCAACTTACTAACTATTAGATAGTTCCATGAAGACTGATTACAACGATCATAATATAACAACTTATATTATACTCGAATGTGTACCATCATATAACAGTGTTTAGACTTACGAGTAAGTCTAAACATGAACTTCTCAAAAAATCAAAAAGCTTCACCTAATTTTTAGTTTTGATTATTATTATGATGATAAACAAACACGCAAACACAACTTTATATTGAGAGATTTGGATACTAGCTGTGTCCACCAAATTCACTCGCTTTGTCGATAACAAAAAATATCATAAGCGTTATATTTGATGTTCAAAATGTTAGCTAAATCAGTTAAGAAATGTTGGCGTTATTGAAAAACAAATATACAAACATCTTAACATCAAAACTTTTGCATTCATAATATTACTATATTATGAATGCAAAAGAGGGAATTGGCGATTACCGATTTTAATTACTTAAAGATGTATAATCGTGGCAGACAAAATTAATGACTCTATCATCTACCAAATCTCGAACTAGAGAACTAAATTCCTCTTTTCTACCGTACTACATAATTGAAAATCTAACGTATTACCCAACTAATTAATAACTACCGTAGACAATTTATGCTAGTACTTAAATACGCATTTAAATTGTATTTTTAATTCAGTCGATTTGAATATAAAACCCGAGGTAAAAAGAAAACGAACCCAAGCGACCGTGGACTCCGTTCGCGTTACCGTCAAAGATTAATGTCCAAAATGTACAGAAGCGATGTTCTTTTTATAAATTAATGATCTGCCTATATAATTTTTCATAAATAGCTAAAATTCTTAAACAAATGTGACATGCTTTTAAATGTGTTATTATACATAAAATTGCTGTATAATTTCTATGAATTTGATTACTATTTATCAATGTAGGATATTTGTGCCAAATTATGATTTATTTAAATAATAAATATTATTATTCAGCAACTGTTTCTACCCAGAAACTCTCAGATGCACCTATCGTCGTTTTTCTTGCGCTTCTGCTTTTATCTATTGAACTTAAAGAGTTGTAGAGGTAATTAAAAGAAATAAATAAAATAATTGTAATCGTGTCTAAAAGATATTGTAACAAATGAATAACATCAATACGTATTCAAAAAGTGCAAAATATTTAACTCGTTGTTTAAGTTATTCTACAATAACTGGTTATTTTAGTTACATTTTGCAGAGAGTACACAAATTACTAAATACGGCGGTTGTGACAACATAATAATATACTAGACAGCTACAAAATCAATGGTGTCGCAGATTTCAGTAGCCGATTGCAATCAGTTAATAAAGCTCAAGTATCCGAGACGATACGTATCTCGGTCTGGAAGTAACAAAGAAAGACAAATGCCACACTTTCTCTACACAATGAAGTGTCCATTCTTCACGTGGGTGTGGTATTATTCTATGTAGCTAGGGCCACCGTGTGTAGTTCAAGAGCCAGTTACTATTTTCATTACTTAAATTTTAAAATTGACATTCTTAGATTGATGTATTAATTTATGAGTTTTTTTATATATTTTGAAAATATCTTGTACATCTTTGTAATTATTAGATCAATGAATAATTGGTAAATCATGAGGGATCATTATTATTACAATTATCTTATAGTTCGTAGTAGTTTCATAGTATGTTTTGTCCGTTATTTGACTGTACAGTTGTAATCGTACAATTTAGAATCAAACTATGGGAACAAACCGCGCGCCTATATCTCGTACTATACTGGTAGCCACAGAACAGTGAAGCATAAATCATTGCTGGCCAGGAAATCATTCATCCTCTATAATGTGCTGCGAAAATAGGCTTCCACTTGGAACGAGCCGGCCATTTGCCCTAAATATACCTTTTCTCTACTTTTAAATTGAAACGTTAATAACAAAACTTAACGAAACGTATTTGAAAATTAAGTGAATTAATATAAAATTTCATTTTTTTACACCTGGGACGTCCCTACTCGAAAATTCGATTAATACAAACGTCGCTTTATTACCGAATACTTATTAACTCTTATAACATAAACGCTTTCACAATCACAGCCCTACAATAAGATCAATAACTTTTGTCGTGTTATCCGGAACTACTATTCACGTCACACAAACAATGACACGCAGCACCAGAAGACATATTTCTCCTGGGAAGAAAAACTTTATTTTTATGCTTGATATGCAAGCACTAGACCAACATCATGCATAGCCTGCATGCCTAGCATGCTTGCCTAGAAGATACCTATTCACTCTTGACTCTTGTTTCCACCGGGATTCGAACCTGATACCCGCTGTTTAAGCTAACTCTCTGAACTACAGGCAGTTATATTCTAACTTCAACTTGCTTTGTCATAGTCGTGAAACAATAATTAACTCTTAGTTCTATCCAGCCGCCTACAAACAAACTCATTATTAGATCGTACTTCTGCTGACAAGTTATTTTGTCCAGAGCACGATTGCCATTACTCCGGCCACAGATACTAAATAGTCATCTCGTTATACGAACCCAATCAATTAAAAATAGTATAGCAGTTCATTGGTTCGTTCCCATAGCATTTTTGTCATAACTTCTGGTTAGACGTTCTAGTCGCAACCGCATATCTGTGTATGACAAATCGTGACAAAACCACCGACTCATCTTAACTCTTTAATCTTTGACCGTTTCAGAAATGTCCCGCCAATTGATTATACACATTATGGCTTTGTAATAAGATGCAGTTGGGTAGCAATTGTTTGGTTTTCGATGGTAAAGTTAAGGTGGTATTTTGGGCACGAATTCATGTGGCGTAGACGCATGCCTGGACCGTCCTCTGGTCCATCCATCAACATCGGTGCGCATCACCTTAACGCTGGCGATCGAGCGGAAACCTGACCCTTAACTAACTATGGCTTAGAACCTAATTAAATTAAATAACTGTATACGAAAAAAAAGACTGTGAAGAAACATAAACGTTTTCACACTTACAGTCCCGCACTAAGTTCGATGATTTGCGTCGTGGAAAACATTCACATCACACACACAATCACAACCAGAACCAGAAACACAAATTTTCTCTGTGAAGAAAACTTTTATTCCCGCTGGAAATCGAAACCGATACCCCTGCTTAGAAGAACGCGCAAACAACTAAGACAACGGGCATTAAAAAAAAATCATGACTATCCATGAGGTGAGATAGTGGCCGAATGCTTGTCTATCGAGCATTAAAAAATGATTTTCCTCAATTTCTCTCGACAAAGTTTTTGATTTTATTTAGGGCTTGATGTAAACTATGGAAACGTTCCAAGTTTTCTACACATAATGCCAATAGTTCTAATCTCGGCATGTAAAATGCAATACAAATATACTAAACACCATCTGATGCAATTGAGATTTAAAAACACTTTAAAATTGCCATCGTTTGTATTAAAGTTATTATAATTTGATAAAACTATATAGAAATTACCAACAAATATCAATCCTGACAACAGAAATAAAAATTCAATTAGCTGAATAAACGAATAGACATATAATTATTATTCTAACAACAGCGCTCTATAGAAAAATTTTTTTCGTACATTAAAATACGTCACGCATTTTTTATGCAAACGACATTGCAAATATCTAGCATCCCCCTCACCCCTCATAAAAACGTATCTGTCCTTATCGCACAGTCGCCAGGATAATATCAAATATCAATATTGGGATGCGATCAATCAAAGTTAATCACGCGAAAGATATAAAAGTAAAATGAATACATTAAGTTTGATAGAGAACGGGCGTCGGACGCAGTAGACCGAACAACTCTGAGTATTAAACTAGTAATGTATGTAGTCTGATAATGAACGATTAGAAAAAAGTATGGGAACTTGTTTTCCTATTGTACTGTGAGTACCAAATGACGTAAGCGCATTTGTGATAATTAATAAGCTGATCGAAAAAGAGACGCTTGATTTTTGGACCTGATTAATTTAATTAATGTGAAAAAGGAATTTGACCTACTTAAATAGTTTTATAGTTAAGTCCTCTCTATTTTAAAATTTTTAATTTGCCGCCAAAAAAATTTGAACGCCTGGCTGAGGCGACGTGTGATAAAATTTTTTTTTTTTTTTATTTGTGACAGGCTAGTGTTTGACCACTATCTCACCTGATGGTAAGTGACGATGTGATCGAAGCTGGTAAACACACTAGACCTGGAATACGCAGGCTCTCAAGGATAACTGCCGGAACACCGTATTTGGCTTGGCTTTCAACTTGATGGTGGCAAGCTACTAAAATGCTGGTACTTATTTGCCTTAACGTATTAAGCATTGCAATTCAGAGAGGCGATGCCGCCAGCATGATGGGAACACTACCCACTGAGAGTGGGTTTGAACGCTTGAGTATAAGCTTGCGTATAAGCTCGGTGCCTTGTAGGTAACTTAGGTGTTGGCTGTATGTATTTAGTTTTATTAAATATAGGAATTTGCCCGTAAATTGTGCATATCATTAATATGTCATCGGTTTTAATAATGTAAACGTAAGCAAAGCTTAAAAAACTGTCAACTTGGCTTAATCAATTTCGATAAAATTTATAAAGTACCACCTCTATATTAAATTTACCAAACAAAAAAAGAATTTTGAGTATCAGGCCAGAAATTTTAATGGGTGAGAAATCGGTGAACATGCATTAAAAAAATACATACAGTCGAATATATAACCTCCTCCTTTTTTTCAGGTTAACAAGAAACTTGGATTTACACGCTTAACCTTAACATAAGGTCTATAGATCAAGTTTTACGGAAATCTTTCCAAAGACTACAAACGTCCTAGTTAGAGTACAAAGAACAAAACACACTTCAATTTGAAAAGTTAAATAATTAGGTCAATGGTTCCGTAGCAATATCGATCGAGTTTGTAGCTAAAGTTTTAACTACGAGTGGGCACAGCTTAGCTAGCAGTTACTACGTGGTGCCACAGCTTAAACACTATTTGGTTCGTGTAAGTTTGAACAGTTAGTAGGTGCTCAAGGCAATAAAACTAAGCGCTAGTTCTGTTTGTATTAGTTGCACCTATTTGTTCGTGGACAGTATTGCGTATAATTTTATTGTTACGGCAGTGTCGTTAAAGTCTCCTGTAGGCGCTGCTATAGACCACTTATTCAGCCGAAATAAATGGGAATAAAATTTAACCCCAGTTTTGATAAGATTATCGTTTCTTTTTTCCTTTCTTTCCTTCGTTTCATCATTGAGACAATAGAACATGGTCAAATATTATAATAGTTTTAAAATGCCTGTAATTCATACCTACTTTATTTTATAAGTGTTGTTTTTGCAGGAATCCAAGTTTTTTCCAGAAGAGTAATTAAGACTATTATCTAAGTATATCGAACCATATCATTGTCTATTAGTAACCCTACGAAACTTAACATCTACGAATATCTTTCTATAAATCAGTCTACAAAACAAAAATAATTTTCTCTTCTTCTCTACGATAGTATTTAATGTGTTTATATCAACTAAACTAAAGTGAACACCTCACTTCAAATTTTTCTTTGGGTATAACACTCATTTGTACAATAAAAGCGGAGGATAGACGACCTCTACCTAGCTATATTCGACTAATGAATTTATATTTATATTATAACTAGCTGCGCCCCGCGGTTTCACCCGCGTTGATAATGATGAAAAGTGATGATGATGATGATGATGAAAAATAGATGTTGGCCTATTCTCATAGATACCGGATAAGCACAAAAAATTTCATCAAAATCGGTCAAGCCGTTTCGGAGGAGTATGGCAACGAAAACTGTGACACGAGAATTTTATATATAAGTTAGATCTCTACATTATGTCTTCAATCTGTGGTACAGAAGACCCAATGGTGCTATTATCTGCTAAGATTGTTGTAGACCAATCAAATGTAAGATTTTTGAAGTGAAACTTCTAATGGAAGAGCTTTAAAATTCTACTCCGCAACCTTTTTGTGTCACGAAAGTGGTGGTAAACACTATGATGTGTAATTAAAAATTTCCCTGTAATACAAAAGTTTCACGTCTATCCTGTATCGTTACGACACACCCTGATATTTTTAATGTAGATATCTTTCAAATAATTCTAGGTAAGCTTAAAAGTTTATTCCACTTTTAAAGTCTAAGTCAAACCTAGTATAGCATCAATAAGTTGTATAGAAGCGACTCGCTACACAAATAGTCGACTTTTTGTAACATGGCCGCTGTTAAATGTATTGTGACGGCTAATAGACGCCGCTCTGAGTAACGGGACAGCATCACTTAATTAGTAGTAGGTACTCAAGCTCGAATGTAGAAGGGAAAAAATGTGTATTTACTCTGGGCACTATATTGGTTTGACGTATGTGATAGCATCGCAAGATATCAAAGCGAATAGCTATATAGCTATAGACAGTATAATATATCTTTAAAAATTCAGGCTGCTCGTTTTAGCCACAACTAAGTCACAGGGAGGTCGTAAGTGCACTTTAAGAAAAAGTTTTGTAAGCTTCGAGGAAGGATGGTACAATTTGCTCGGCTTAAATGGCCACAGATAATGCAGACTCTATATCACTGGCCGTTTAAATAAATAAATAACATTCATCTATTCAGCAAAAAGCTAACGCCAAAATTTTTATAGGTAACTCTAGTGTACCTACACGGTCCACCAGGCGTTCCGAATTAAATAAATATATGTTAATGTTGTAATTATATATTTGCTATGGATTTGCATAGAGGCAAACTGCACAAGCGCTTTCTGGCGACTACATAATATAGATATACCTATTAATAATATAATTATAACTGTATTAGCCATTTAACAGTGTTTAAGAAAAAATATTAAATGCGCGACCGAGTTCTAGCCAGGTTCTTCTCAAGATGGCTGTAATTTTGTGAATGGCAGTATAGTCATTAGCTTTCATGAGTGCCACTTTGGGTCACATGTCCATGTCCCATTAATAAACGATTTTGAGTTATGTTACATTTAATCAATACTATAAACACAGTTTTTTGTTGCAAATTATATTGCGTTTACGTTTATTAGTTTTAAGCGGAAAAGCAGAAGGAAACTTCTCGGCAAATGTTGAAGCTAATTGACTTGTCATGTTATTGTGGATCTTAATTAATTATATATGCCACGACATAAAGTGTGAGTATAGTCTTATTTTAAGAAGATGATAAACAAGCAAAACTACTAAAATTAAAAACCGACTGCGTAAAAAGTGAACCTACTTTTTATGTAGTCCCTTTTTAATTTCTTTAGTTCTCTTTTAATTTTCCCTTTTAAAAATCCGCCAAATTGTGTATTTTTTGTCAAACAGTTATGGAAGGATAAGGACACTTGGCTTTTTAAGACGAATATAACGAACGATACCTTTACTTTCGAAATCCATTTAGGCTTGATTAAGTTGTTTGAAAGACACGAGGTAATAAAGAATTTAACGAAAATACATACATAAAAGATACGCGCGAAAAACATGACTCTTCCTTGGCAATCAGGTAAAAATGCAATTGAAATTTACGTTACGTTAGCATTTTCTGTAAATTTTACAATTTAAATTTTCAACACTAGAAGTAATGCCGCCCTAAATATCAGATTCTTTCCAAGATATATCACTGTGATTTCCGAATTTCGGAGTCTATACTCGCACCAGGGATGGAAGTTGGCTGAATCAAGTCTGCGAAGTTGAATGCCAATATTCCATTTCCAAGCGAGCGAGCAGATCTGTGCTTCGCCCGGATACGTTGGTATTCGTACGCTCGCGTACACCAGTGCTGTTAAAATTTGCTCATAATCGTAAAAAGGTAATAAATACGATAAATCTTACATAGTCAAAACATTTGAAGTGAATCTTTTTATGGCAGGGCTTTGAAATTCTTTTTGTGTGACTAAAAGTTGTGGGTTAATGTTTAACACATTATGTAGAATAATTGAAATGTTTCCAAAACCCTGTAATACAAAAGTTACACTTCTCTCGTGTGTTTGTTGTCTTATTTAAACGATTGATTAATATCAATAAACACAACCACACACGAAGCTTCAAGCAGGTGTTATGGGTGCCGGAAAAATTTACATCGCATACACAAGCATACCTAGAAATAGAAGCACAAATGTCCTTTGGGAAGAAAATTCGTGGTCCTGTCGAGAATTGAAACTACTATCGACCCACGGCGCAAAGGGCAGAGATCTGCTCACTGCGCTCATACATCTGTATTTCACAACAATCATTTATTTTAGCACGTGGTTTTGCTTAGCTGCAATCAGAACAACATTCTTTGTTTCTTTTTTAAGCTGCATTAACAATTTTTGTATATTTTTTATTGGATTTATATCTATGTATATGCAAACCCGTCGTATGACTGATTTTAATGAAAGTATAATAGTGTTATATATTTTCATAATAATGTATACTTATATATAAGTTTCGAACATTATCTGAAATTTAGTTATTTTTGAGTTTGATCTCATTGATTGTAGAGTTTATGATTTAGATTTTTTTAAATTTACTAGAGACATTTTGCATTTTTTTTGTATACTAAGTTAAATAGATCTGAAAAGACTGTAATGATATTTTGAAAAACTTGTTCAATGTTTTAAAAATAGCCACGGAGCTTACTTACATTTGCTCACGACTGTACAACATTACGAAAAGTTTGAGAAATGCTGTGTATGAGCAAGATATCTTAATTCTCGCTCTTAATTCCACATGTTTTCCAACTTCATTTAATTACTTCGCAAGCAGTTTCGACACCTGTGCAAATTATAAGAGATACGTGACTTAATGTTCGCAAAGGGGGTTAATAAAGAGAGTTAAATAAAGAGTTTATTAAAAACGCAGTGAAGACATCAGAGGCTTCAATCGCATTTTTTCTTGTGAATATTTCACTCATGCAGATGCTCAACAACGCATATCTCCTGCAGGGCTCCTATTGCAAACTGGGGGAAAATAATTAACAGTTGATGGTAGCATTATTTCGTGGTATGATTACTGCTGTGTGCGTCTGGGTGGAGATGTCGCGCTGCGCCGGCGCAGGCCCCGCCCCCCGGCTAATTGCGCCAATCTGCGACGCCGCATGCACGCACACACACGCACGCACGCAACTGATGGTAATAATATGGATATGACAAACCCTGCATTCGGCAAAGTGAGCAATGTAAATGAAAACGCAGCTGTTACGGGACGGTGAAATAATTAGCTGTGCACATACCAAATTGTGGGAACTAGACAAGGGGAGTGGTAAGTAAACTTTTGTTAGAACTCTAATGCTTTTCCATTGAAATAATCTTCTTAACTGGCTATCTATTTTTCATATGCGGTTAGGTGGAAACTTTGCATTGTTAGTCACTTATAAAACTTTTGTAAAATGTACATGATTTCATCGCCATGAATCAAATTACCGCCTTCAGAACTTATACGTGTTTCGTAGATTTGTGTTATTTACTGTATACGTTCGTATTAACGCCAATACTTAACTCAATTTACTCGCACTTATCTGAAGCCGACATGACAGTCACTTTCCTCTCACACACATTCAAATGAATGTGGACAAGCAGAATTAACAAAACGAATGCTTAGTCAATTTAATAGGCAGCGGCGTAGTGACGAAGCCAGGCAGACGAGAGAGTTCCTGGCATTTCATTTGTTTCACCCACAAGTCAGTAATTGGAAAAATCTCATTTTCCCCCGTCTAGTGATGTAAACTTGTGTTCGACGAGTCATAAAAAGAATAAGAAAGAATCCAATTTTAGTCCGCACTGTCCATATTTTTCTACATCTGCTTTTATTCCTTTAATTGTATGCCATTGCCGAAAAATATTGCTTAACTTAAAATTAAAAGCTAATTTGTAGCATCAGTAAGATTGTTTGTTAATCGATTTAGTTAAGCAGCCGTCAAAGAAGCTTATTAATTTCGTAAAAAACTATGTCTAGAAGCAATTTAGACCACTTACATGTAATATTGTGTAAGGCTAACACCCAATAATTTAAAACAAAGCGATCATAACTGCTATAACTTTTTGTTTTACCATTTAAGTTCAATTTGGACCTTGTAGAGTTGTGGTAGAGTCGACTTTATATTGTATTTTAAACGATGCAAGGTGCTCCGATGTTTGTCATTGCTCAATAGGTGTGAAATTGGCGATGAGTAGCCGATACAGGGCTTTGCATTGAATAATGCAGTTGTTTTGTTTCTTCTGTTTGCATACAGGTACTAGTTGACGTACTTATGATGCCTTCGCTATGAATATTCATTGAAAAGAACCTGACACATTCGGTTTATTATACAAGACGCTCCCGATTCAACCAATGACCATTAACGAATCATAGGTGTTATATTACAGAAGTTGAAGAATAAAAACAACCATAAAACGGAGCTTTCTCATCTCAAAATAAATAATTTCCAACGTGTCATCAATCGCATCGCTAAGTAATAAATTAAGAGTGCGCGCGTCAAATCGGAGGTCCTATCGAGTTACAGGGACAAACCAGTTCTCGTGGTAACCATCCTGTCATTCCATTGTTTTTACTTCAACATTCATTTGTTTTTGTTTGAATTCCTAATAAGCTCGGACATTCCTACTAGAGAATAATATAACTTTATGTTGGAGCATAAAATTGCACACGATAGTGCGGGGTTTGGTAGCGAATGGCGCGTCAGAAGGTAATAAAGTTCGTGGCCAGAGTGAAAACGATCCGAGTTGTCATCATAGCAGGTTTATGCTCGATCCGGTACGCTTAAAAATACATTTTATAACTCCCAGGACAATGTTCGGTCGACGGCAAACGCGCCAACCCAACAAAGACAGTTGTATGACACACCTATTTATACCCCATGTTTATTATAAAAGTTTACTGAAATATAAAACGGCCGAGCTAACTGCATTATTCACAAGGAGCAAGAAGATAACGTAAACGAGCTGACATTCCGTTAATATTTTTTAATTTACTTATCTTTTGTCGGACATCAATGTTTCACATAATTTTATATGTAAGTAACCTAATCGAAGCCGCCGCGTTTGGAACGACGATTTTACCAGATTCAGATGTAATCAGAGCGACAAGAAGCCGCGTCGAGGGACGTACACGATAACAGAGTGGGTTTACAAAACGGGCCGAATGCCGACCCGACCCGGCCGGGCGGCCCGCCCGAGCCCGACGCACATAAACTACGGCACATAACTGCTGTGAACGCGACGAAATCAATTCCCGGTTCCGATTCCGAGAAGTGACACAGTTTCTTAAGTGTCACGTCACTACCGACCCACCGCCAAATAAATTCTAATCGTCCCGTACCGGCCGCACGCCAATCTAGTCCCTAAACGCCTCGCTGTAGATGAACTTTCGTCCGAGCCCATACGTGTAGTTAAAATATAAAGAAGAGCCACCTGTCTCCACGAAAAACTTTATTGCCGCCATAAAATTAAACCTCTAAAGGAAAAACAAAAGTATGGAATCATTTTTTCTTTAACGACCGAGGCCCATTTTAAATCGTGTTTACCTAAGCTGTCACCTCACAGAATGGCGATTTTGACTGTTCGGGCCATCGGATTAATCGTGGAGCTCGGGAGAGATTTGGGCCGATGCGCGATAACGTTAGGGCCGAGCTGCCGAGTCGTGGGAGCAATTTGCTTTCTTCTGACAGATCGGCGTGGCATTATGCTTGTTTTTAATTGTTATGACGTCCAGTTCTGGTGAAACCTTCTGTTTTGGAATTGCATAAATTAGCAGTTAATTAAGAGGATCATGATAATAAATAAAGGAGTTAAGCGGATCATTATAATATGTAGAGAGAGACATACCGTGCGAGCCGACGGCTGCGGAGTAGGGGGCGTGCATCTGCTGGTGGTAGTACCGCGCGCGACTGTGGTGGCCGCCTTCCAACGGGGAATGGAAGAACCCATCTCCATTCGCGTCGGAGTTGACGTCAGCCGCGGCCGGGCTGCCGTTGACGCGGCTGTCGTACCAGCGCTGCTGCAGACTCGCGCCCGCGCCCGCCCCGCCGCCCTCGCCACTCATGTCCATGACCGCGGCACCGACCTCACAAACCATGCATCGCTTTTATACACACGCACTGTAAGTCCACACCCTTATCCGCATTTCCAGTCAATTGTTATGTTAGATCACTATACGAGCGCGATCGAGCTCAGTCTTAGCATTTTGCAGTCTGAACTATCACGTTGCTGTTTTCCGTTTCGAAGGCCAGTTCGCAGCCCGTATCTGTAAATAATAATAGCCCATTAATTTCATTCAATAGTTTCTTATCACATCCGCTAATATTTTAAGTTATTTCAAATAGAAACATGAATAAAATCTTTAAAATATTGTTGATTTTGTCGATAATTCAGAATTCGGAGTATCCGTGGTTTATCGTGGTGCTACCAAGTTATCAGGTTTGATACGACGCATCAAAGAATCAGTGCCGGTTTTTTGTCCAAAAAGACAATCAATTAAGATAATGATAAGAGTCAGTGATATCGGTTCGCTCCCAATTCGATTAGCTGATAACGCGCTACAACACTCGATACCGCCGATAAAGCGCATTAAACTGTTGGCCAGGCGAGCCGTGATTTTTATTGCCACTAAACTCGCTAAAGATAAGCTAGACGATGATATGTCGTGTAGAGTTGTAGATGTTAGTTTTTAGATCACTACTGAAAGATTGTCAAGAAATGTCATCACACACAAAATGTTTCCTTTAGTATTTTTCGGATGCGGCATGTTTTTCTTTTTGTTTGCGTAAAAATCCACATACATCCACGTACCTTCTAGGCAAGCGTGCTACATCTTCGGCCGCATCGTCGCTTTCCATCAGGTGAGATTGTGGTCAAACGCTTGCCTATCGTAAATAAATAAATAAATATTATAAGACTAATTTACGGGCGTACCGTAGAGGAAAAAATTCTGTCTACGTGGATTTAAAGTAGTATCAATTTTATTATCTCAATAGCAGACGTTGATGACAGAGACTTTAACGATAGATATAATGATAGTTGAAAGGTTAAAGTTGAAGATAAATTAATAAGCCAACTTTATCTGAACTTAAAACTTCATGAACTTTTCTTTATCAAAAGTTTAAGAGTACAATTTAGCTATGTACTCTTAAACTTTTGATATAAGATGGTAATTTTTTGGTAAGATTATAGTCATGTCCCACGGGTTCGCCTAAATAAATCATCTTAAAAAGTATTATATTAATGTTAATTGTTATGCCTATGTCTTAACTCTGGTTTTGAGCTACGCATATTCCAAATTTCATCCTAATCCTTTCAGCTGCTACGGCGTAAAATAAACAAACAGACTTACATTTGCACACTTACTTTCACACAAACTTACGCATTTATAATGTCACTAACATTATAAATGCGTGAAAGTAAGTTAAGGATAGTACTCTAGAAAAGTGCAATTCGGATTGATTAATAATATAATCTAATAAAGTAAACATTCAATACAATACTCAAAGTTTATCCTCTCATATATCACAGATAGTGTTAATCCATATTCATCCATCAATCGTCCATAATATATATAATTGTTGTTAATGTATGTCAAAGTCTACTACTAACGTCAGAGTATGTTTGGACACGCTTGATGATATTAGAAAATGTAATAATAGCAAAAGCCCTTTCAGCGTTGGCTCCGCTAATGCCTAACAAAGGTTCTGCATAGACCCGTTCGTTTATATAAATTGTATTAAAGATACAATAACTATAATTTAAATACACTTATAATATGTACTATTTTTTTATCACTAATAAGCTAGCATACCTGTAATATTATTATTTCAACCTATAGGTATATACTGCGATCGAGAATTGTATAGCAAATTAAAAAGCAACTGGCTATTTTCAACCTCAAACATTGATTGTTAAGAATGAAGGTTCTTGCTAAAATCCTTTCAATGTTTTGGGTATATTCATATAAATTCAGTTCGTATAAATAGGAAAGGTGTTTTTTTAAATTATATCATACATGACACACCCTAACTATAAGCTGAAATTTCGCCGCGAAAGTGAAAAAATGACGTTGTTGATTTTGTATAATTTTCCATTATGATTCTTCGATTGTTAATGTGTAATAATGATGGATTATTATTCGTTAATACTTAGTCAACGTGCATTAGTGTAGGCAAATCAAACAAAGTTGAAAAACTTGATTTACTGCTTCGCTTCAAAACTCCAATAAAACTTCTGTTAAAGTTTCTACCACTTTCTTAGAGCATTGAATATGGATGTAGTTTGACTTTGTTACTTGACTTTGACTGTGACTTGTGACTAGGACTTTTAATATGAAATACACTTGAAATATATTATTACTCAATACTGTCTAAATGCACAAGATTGCGAAGCCAAAATTAAAAAAAAAAACTATAAGCTGCGCGTGCACTTGGAACCCAACTAATTTAGCTTCATGTAATCAATCAATTATCATTTAGATAGGACACGTCAGATATTCGAACTACGATAAGATCAATTAACGACTTTATTGATTTTAATTTAGTATCTATTTTATTACTAGTCTGTACTTTAAAATAGAATTGAGTTACAATTAGTTTCGAATATTTAGAGGAGTAATTTTTTTAGACATTCAGTGAACTGCTTGTGCGTAATTGTTTGCTCGTTTGCTTTTAAAGCAGCGGGTATTAGGTTCGATTCCTGTCCGAAGTTGTCTCTCCTAGATACATTTGTGTGCCTGAGTGTGATTCTGTGTAGGATGTGAATGTTTTCGGCACCCACGACACAATTATCTTACTTAATGTGGGGCTATGAGTATATAAGCTTTTGGTAAAAATATCAATAGTAGTAGGTACCGAACGTAGCTGTTTCTAAAGATCGAGCTTTCAAAATTATCTAGGGGATAATTTAATGTTGTATAGCAATCATATCTAATACCTTTAAAAGAGCAATTCTTGTACATATATATATATATCATCTGAATCTCGGAAACGACTCCAACGATTTTCATGAAATTTAGTATCAAGGAGGTTTGGGGGCGATACATCGATCTAGCTAGGTTTCATTTTTAGAAAACGTCGTTTTAAACAAGCATGGCTCGGTAATCCAGGTACTACTCATAGTGAGTCAATCACATTTTAGGCTAAGCGAAATTACCCTATACCTCATCAACACTTACCAACAGGTCGTTGCAAAACTTTTTTTTATTAAGGATAGGCAAACATTTGACCATCTCCCGACCCTCATCTGACGGTAAGTGATGATGCGATCGAAGATGGAGCGTATTTGCCTAGAAGATTTAGAAGTTCTGTCGTTACTTAAAGAATTGCTAAACGGTAGCCTATCAGTGATAATAAAACGTCTAGATAAACGCTTGCCATTTCTTCCGTGATTTTACTCGTGATCTAACGATGACATTGAATTTGCGTCAAAACATACGTCAATACTTTATCAATTTGCGTTTGTCTGATGTCTAAAACCACGTGGACTAAGTAAGAATTTTCCATTATTTATAGTTTGATCCATAGAGATTTTTGGTTTAATATAACTATAATAATGCACCTGCAAGATCCTAAATGCTTTGAGATACGTTTCATTACTTTTACGTTTATCATCTGCGTAGGAGTGGAATTAATTGCCCTCGTCTTTGTTTCCCGAACGGTATAATCTGGGAGTCTTCAAGTCAATAGTGAATAGGTATCTTCTAGGCAGCCTACATCTTCGGCTGCATCGTCGCGTCGATTGTGGTCAAATGCCTGCCTACCGAGCAAAAAAAGATAGGAGACATATTTATTCATTCTAAGTTAAAAAACTTGTATTGCGGTTGCAACATACACAATACACAAACATAACAAAATACTGACAGTCAGGATATAGGTATAAATCCCCATTTTTTGTTATGGGAATGTGTTTAAGTATAACATGAAGTGTGCTTGTGGCTTAGCGGATTATTAGTAACTAGCTTTTGCCCGCGGCTTCGCTCGCGTTAAGAAGTATTATTATTAATTAGGTATAGATCCCCCATTTTATCCCCTTGGGGGTAGAATTAATCAAAATCAAAGGATTTTGATTAATTCTAATGACGTAGGCATCCGCTAAGAAAGCTTAGCGGATGCCTACGTCATAACATCTACCTGCATGCCAAATTTCAGCCCGATCCGTCCAGTGGTTTGGGCTGTGCGTTGATAGATCACTATGTCAGTCAGTCAGTCAGTCACCTTTGAGTTATATATATTGAGATTTAAATATTATCAACTTTTCACAATCTATCATTATAACTATTTTCACCCACGAGGGAACGGAGAGGGAATTAACGATTAGGACGAAAGGTCGTGTGCAAAATGTATGTTCCCATTTATCTCCAACACTGTTTGACCGAATTATATGGGTTTTTTTATTTGAAAGATTACAACCGTTTCCTTCGCGCTTAAAATAAAAGTACCTGGATGACCGAGTTTTACTCGTTAAAACGACGTTTTCTAAAAATGAAACCTAGCTAGATCGATGTATCGCCCCCGAAACCCCCTGCATACTAAAATAAATGAAAATCGTTGGAACCGTTTCCGAGATTCAGATAATATATATACCTATACTAGCTGCGCCCCGCGGTTTCACCCGCGTTGATAATGATGAAAAGTGATGATGATGATGATGATGAAAAATTGATGTTGGCCGATTCTCATAGATACCGGATAAGCACAAAAAATTTCATCAAAATCGGTCAAGCCGTTTCGGAGGAGTATAGCAACGAAAACTGTGACACGAGAATTTTATATATTAGATATATAATACATGAGGTATTAGATTATGGACGGTTATTAACTTCCTTGATTGTGAATTAAATAAACTGTAAAAATATTCTCTTAAAAAAAGGTTAATCAACAAAGGTTTTAAAGCAGGTAATTTTGCCATTACTCAAAAACCGTGATACTTTCGTTCTTTGTTATGTTGGGTTCAAGTGATAGAATTTATTAGCAATACTGAGACCTTCATTCAAATAGCAAATTTTTTTACCGACAAATCAAATATGTTCCTAAATTTATAAATGTTTAGGCATTAAAAATTAAACAAAGATTTAAAAGCTCCTATAATTAAATACTCAACAAATAGTTTATTAAATAAATAGTGTGCAAATTGATAGGTTTTATTTCTAATTAAAGGTAATATTCTACACTTTTTTTTCGACATGTTTGTGTGTAGTAATACCTCATTTATGTAATTAAGATTTAAAATTATATATTGTTAAGCACATTTTAAACAAGAATATAAAATAAATTAAATAATTATTATAAGATTGTATTGTTCGATTTCTTTTTATAATAAAAGAACGAAATTTGCTTACGCCTATTACTTAATGAATGATTCGTTTCTACATTTATAAAATATATTATATTAAGTATGTATAATTTTATTATATACGTGAGCATTTTTACAAAAATAAAAATCGAATTAAACTTTTCTCACCAATCGATTAATCCACACGTCGATAAGATGAAATCTCAACAAAATCGATAAATCTATGATCTATTATAGAGTATTATACAGATTTAAAGATTAATATAATACAACCAACTTGGCCGCTATCAGACCATCGACTGAAATGTACGAATCCACTGATAAAAAAAAGAAATCAAATATTTTATCGTAATTTACGCTGATTTTGTATGATTCCAAGTAAAGTCGTTTGATAAAGATAGATAAGCGGCGGTGGCACAAACAAAACTATTGTTTTTTTTTAATCCAGGGCCGCAATCCATTGCGCTGTAATTCAACCTGTCGCGATAAACAATATAAATGAAAAATCACTCGATATGCTTCCACATTTAATATCCGAACAGCAAAAGAGTGGAAGGGTGAAAAAAAGAACACGTTGAAAAGAATTCTCTGAATCTGTATTATACTGAATATACATTCGTGTACTAACAAGAAATCTCTCAGTAAATCTTTAAGTTTTGTTCCGATATACTTTAAAAAAACGTCATTTAAAGCATAGCGTGTTTACTACCCCCGACATGTCTTACCATCGATATGCGAGATAGTGGTCAAACGCTAGCTCATCAGAAAAATAATAAAAAAAAAACTTAGTACTGATTTGTATTAAAACAGTTTAAGTCCTTAGTCGCACCGTCACTTGCTACTGAGTATGATAGTGGTATTTTAAATCTATAACAAAAGTATGTGATCACACATAACATAAACACTTTCACACTCACAGCCCCACGCCAAGTTCGATGACTTGTATCGCCGACCAGAAACATTTTCATCGCACACACAATCACACCCGAAACCAGAAACACATTATTATGTCCCTTGAGATCTATTCTAATATTATAAAACCCAAAGTTATCTAAGGTGCGCTTCCCACACAAAAATCAATAAACAAATAAAGATATTTTCTCATACAAGTGTTTACGTTTTTAAGTTTTTATGGTCCATGTTTTCCAACTTATTGATATCATGTGTACAAAGATCAGCGACTTTAGAATTATTAAAAGTTGAAAGGCAAATGTTACGTTCCACAATCGGTATTTTATAATAAATACAACATACTCAAACGTGTAACGACTACATAACCTATAACAGAAAGGTTTGATAAAAACTCACGCACATTTTGAACTTTTAAATTAAAATTAAGCCTTCTTCAGGATGAGTGCGGAGCGCTCCGAATGAAGCCGAAACAATTGTTGATTTATTCATCGACAACGCGTAAGTCACGCTAATTCCCGTTTTAATTTTAATTTAAAATGTAAAAGAAAGGTGTAGTGGTAATACTTGGTGGAGTATCATGCCAGGAATCAGATATATTTTTATCCATTCAAAAATTAACGATTATATTTTAAAGATATTTTTGACAACTGAGATTATAGGAAGACCTGACTAACAAAAAGCCAACCTTTTTACGATCTAACAACAAGACAAACTAAACAACGTCATCCATTTATGGTCGACATACCTCCAGTTCGCTCAAAGCGTATTGCTTCTACATTCATCATCCGTACAGCGAAGGAGTGGAACTCATTGCCTGCGTCGTTGTTCCCCGAACGGTATAATCTGGGAGTCTTCAAGTCTCGAGTGAATAGGTATCTTCTAGGCAAGCATGTCACACCTTCGGCCGCATCATCACTTTCCATCAGGTGAGATGGTCAAATGCTTGCAAATACAAAAAAAAAAAAAAAAACTTTGATTTATGTCATTAATAAAAACATAGACTCAGGTGGGTATAGTTAATTCTTTTCTAAGCTCAAGTGTAGTTGTTTAGTGCTCAGAGTTAGGGCTTATCCATGTTCGATTAAAGTCTCTTGAGTCTCTTGAAGACTCGATTAAAGTGCCTACATACTGAGCTACGGATCTTGTTATACTATCAATATCTACTGTATGAGCCAAGATTTAAATCGATTTTCATTGTTATTTTGTAAACATACGCTTATTTATATAATTTGACAGAAAAAATACCTACTATTTGTATAATATGTATGTAGAGGCTTTTTTTATAAGCTATGGTTTTCGATATCAAGTAGATTATTATCCTACTAATATTATAGCTCCGAAAGTTTGTGTGTAAGTATGTTTGTTACCTCTTTACGCTTTAACGGCTGAACGGATTTGGATGAAATTTGGAATGTACATAGATTACACATTAGGCTACTTTTTAACTTGATAATAGCGGGCGAAGCGGCGGGGCACGGCTAGTTTATTATAAGTGCATCACAGAAGTAGTGAATACTAACTTTTATTTTCCAAAACTATTAAAATATGCCACAAAATTTTTGAACCAGATAAATAAAAAATAAAAAAATATCTTAGAGTGACAAACACAGAGCAAGATTTTGACCTAAGTTCAAAACTCTAGGTGGCACTGAACTGTATTGGGCATGCATGGAGCTTGCCATCAGGCGAGCGACTTACTCCTTCCGCCGCTCGATCACCAGAAAAAAAGGAACATAATTGTATGAAATCATTGCCAGCTGATAGTTTAACTGGAACTTATCAGAAGGTGGTAAGACATGCCCTTAAAATCAGTACTAAAAAGACACCACGTGATTGCCGGTTGATTTGACGTAGTGTTATCAATGTCGGAAACACAATTTGATATAAAATACCTAATTGTTATTGATTGGTTTATTGTAGAAGCAATTTTAATCTAACATCAAAGAGCAGACAAAGAGGCACATATTATGAATATCAAGACATTTGTTTTTTTTTTCAGAATGATGAACACACTTTAGCTCATTTAGTTCTACAACTTTCTCCTAAATGCTTTATTTTTCGTAATAATTGTAAAGTATTAAAATAATTTTAAAATCTTTAATTTATAGTTTAAACTACACTGCCCCGCAAAGAATGGCAGGTTGATACCTTAAGACGTAACAAAGAATTAATAATATATTTTAAAAAATATTTGAAAAATCTTAAAACAGAATTTGCAATAGCCGTACCACGAAGACGTCTCAGTGATTAAACTTATATCCCAAGAGGAAACCTCTTGATACCTGGTATATTACAAATTAAACTGTATGTAACTGTATGAAATCGTTATCATAACTCGCATGTATCTTCTTAGAGCCGTCATGTCTTGATATTTATTGCAACTAATTATGTTAGTAAAAAACTAAAAACATAGCTACACAATAGAACTAACAAATTATATTCTTACGATTATATCTTTTGACTTTTTCATTTTAATGAACGTACAATATGCTACAACCACGTACAATACAAATACATAAAATAATGATATCTAACAAAAAAACGCTTATAAATTGTCTAAAATATGTTAGCACAAATTATAACTGCATACCACGTATCCAATTACAAGTGAGTTCATTTTGTTGTCAACAAAATTACACACATATAAATGTTGTTTTTATGTAGATACCTATCGAAATACTGAAATACAAAATAACCGTTTTTCTTTCACCACTAGAAACGCAGGTAGATATTGCTATTGAACATAAAGCCATTCCATGTACATTGGTTTGTACAAAATTATTAAATAAATAAAGCTACTTCATTAACTAACAAATCACGATAACACTTAATCATAAAACAGGCATTCTAGTTTATCAAAGTGCGATATAGAAATTAATTAAATCATAAAAAATGTATTAAGAATATTTGCTTGCTTTACTAAAATGTGAGTTATCATATATCTAGATTTAATGTCATCATAACACTTTGTATTAAAATTGTCATTTTCCTTAGTTTATTATAATTTGTCCATTCGAACGAAGCAACGACTAGTGGTTCAAAAAGTTATAAAATATACATTGCCATTTCTAAATTAATATCTATAAAATAAGATAATTTTACAAGACCGTTAATATTATATCTATTTGATCCAATCAATACACTGATAATAAAATATATATGCAGAAACACTGCAGTAAAAATAGGCCTATCTGCCGATCATACATGATCGGTAGCAGTAGCGCATGTCGGTCATAATTCATGGGTTATTGGCTATAACTTGTATATTGATAAACATTGTGATTTTACACCCGTCGTACAGTGAATTATATCTCTCTGATCATATGCTATAACTATTATATGTCATAACAGTTACATGCTAAAGTTGGTTTTTGGTTTGATGACTTTGGAGTGTAGATTTTTAATCACACTGATGTTATAAATCCGAAAGTTTGTGTGTAAGTTTGTAATGTTTGTTTTCTCTTCACGCTGTAACGGCTGAACGGATTTGAATTAAATTTGGAATATACGTAGCTTATACCTAGGATTAACACATAGGCTAATTTTTTACCTAATCATAGCGGGCGCAGTCGCGGGCACGGCTAGTGTGCTATATAGATGTATTGTTGGTATTTGCTCAATCTTATCTTTTGCTCAAATTTATTTTACACTAGCCGTGCCTCGCGGCTTTACCCGCATAAATTAGGTTAATAAGTAGCCTATGTGTTATTCCGGAACCTAACAAAATCGGTTCACTCGTTACGGAAATACGTGATAACAAACATTCACACACACACACACACACACACACACAAACTTTCGCATTTATAATATTAGTAGGATTTTTATAAACAAAAAACCAGCCTGTAACACATGGAGAGTGTAATCAATTCAACCATACCCTATATTATGTTACAATCGGTCATGTAATTTAGACGCTGTATGCGACGAAATGCTGTGAGGGAACAAACGAACATACACAGATACATACGTATATATACATACGATGCTAAAATCATAACCCCTCTTATTTTTATTCGGGTGATAAAAAGACACGAACGTAAGATTTTACGATCATAATATTATGTTCAGAAGATAAACAAATTAATTTGAGCCCATCTCAAGATACGAACGCGTGAGACTACACTCTGGTTATCAACCAACGAGCTATTAAGATTAGAGCCAATTAAGAAAATTGATTCCCTACGGACCTCCCGAGCCTTAAAATGTATGGAGATTTTATCGAAGTTCTGTATTGAATCGAATCGACTGATTAGAGGACTATGTAGGGCCAGGTAAGCATTTGTTTGGACATGTTTTTGTGATGTGATGTTTTTATCAAGTGCATTTTTGTATTATAAAACTAAATGTACCTACAACTTATTTTCCATATGGCTCTTGATCGTTTGTCGAATTTGGTGAAGGGGTTGGAAGTTTAGATGATCTCTACTAATGTTTCGTGGATAATTGAAACGCAAGCAAAGCTTAAAAAGCCGACTTCATCGCTTATATTTCGGTTTTGGCTTGACCGATTTCGATAAAACGTATATGGGACCACCTCTGAAGTATACTCTACCAAACAAAAAAAAACATCAAAATCGATTCATGATTGGCGGATTTCGCGTAAAATACACACAAAAAAAACATATTCGAATTGAAAACCTCCTTTTTTGAAGTCGGTTGATAAAACTAAATGTACCTACAACGAAGCCTTGATCGTTTGTCGAATTTGGTGAAAGGGTTGTAAGTTTAAATGATCTCTTCTGATGTTTAATGGAAAATTACTGCGCGTGGTTCCAGCACAGTTTTAATACGGGTGTTGCCACTAAATAATTGAAAAATTTGTTGTGTCAAATAAAATTTTGACACAAGCTCTATATAATTTTTTTTACAAACTAATGATGCATCCCAATTGTTAGTTATGTACTGTGTTTATTTTACCACCTACGTACATATATAGAAAAAAAACGCTTTCACTCATAGCCCCACACTAAATACAATGATTTGTGTCGTGAGTGCCGGAAACATTCATATCTCACACACAATCACAACCAGAACCAGAAACACAAATTTCCCTTGGGGAGAAAATACCCGCTGCTTAGAAGGCGAACGCGTACCTTACTAAGCCAGTTCAATATAATCATAGAGAAAGATTATCATTTGACATTATCATTTACCTACGTTCCAAATTTCAACCAAATTCGTTCAGCTGTTACAAAGTGGAAAGAAAACAAACATACATACATTAACAAATGCATGTTCGCATTTATAATAATTGTGTGATTAGATATTTTACGACTTGTAAGTACGTAGAATCCAATAATAATTTTAGTACAAACGTTATACCTCATTTTATTAGAAACAAGAAGGCAAGTTCTTATATCATAAAGTTTATGAGAAATCTAAAAGGAACTTTATGTCACCAGTCTTGTTAATAGTTTTGTAAATATAGTTGAAGTACTTGTATGAAAATGGTTGAATGACACTTTACTAATTACCTAGGTCTAGTACTAACATCGTTAGCGTGAGAATTTATACTTATGCTTGAATCGAGCTATCTCTGAAACGGCTGGTTTTGATGGAATTTGGATGAAGTGTCTTTATCGAGACCTTGGCATTGAACATAGTTTACTTTTTTTCTCAATCACCGTGTGTAAAGTATTAATTTGATTTAAAAAAATAATGCTCGTATTTAAAAAAAAACACCAAAGACTAACCACGATTTTGAACCATTCGGTCACATATTAGCACTTTGGTATATTTCAAAGCAAGATTTTTTTTATTATCAGCTTGAAATCTCAATCAAAATGTACAAATGGTAAATATCCCTTATTAAACATAAATACTAATTAATGTGAACATATTAGCTTAAAAACTTATATATTTTTTTTTCATTTCATTTGTGCTTATGGTGTGCTTCTAACTACGGCCATTATTTCCTAACTTATAATAAGAGATTGGGGTATGGCTAACTGCGTATTTATAAATAAATGGAAAAGTAATACATCGGTTTATAAAAGAATACATGCTTATCAGATCTTTATGGCCACTCTAAATCAGTAATATAACGAGCATTAATTAAGAAAGCGTATTCTAAAACTAAACAACATATTAATAACAAGGACGCAAGGAGACAAACTGCACAATCGCTTTCTGGCGACTACATAATATAAATACCTAGGTTATCTTTTAATTTCCCTACTAATTATAAAATAAAACCCCATTTGTAATCTTATCTGAGATGATTATTATTATTTATTAGTTAAGTAATGTAAAATAAATAATTTAATTACCTAGGTTAAGACCATCCCTGTATTAGTAATTTAAGAATGTTTGAAAAAAAATGCGCCGCCGAATTTCATGCAAGGTTCTTTTCGAGATGGCTGTAATTTAGCAAATTGGCAGTAGTAATTAACTTTCTTGAGTGCCTCTTTGGGGCCCATGTGAATATAACTACTACTACTATGAGATAGTTTAAGAAGCCTGACTGTCTTCTCGAGACCATGGCCAATGCAACTTGGCCGAAACGTCGAGGTAAATAAAAATAGTTTTTTAGCGCGATTAAGTCCCGAGATATTACCTAAACTATGTGTTCGAATCGCGAAAGTTTAAAAATTACAACTACTACTATGAGTCTATGACTATTTGAATTTCATTTGGGTTCCTCAAACTTTGGCTACTTATTTCAGACGCTGACTGTACATGTACAATCACAAGCAACAGCTCTAATGGATGGAAACAAATCTGGATTATAGCCTCAATATTTCTTCGACACTTCATAAAAACAAAAAGCTACTACACACAAAGATAAACGAATAATCTCTGACGGGAGTAACAAACTCAGGCGTTACTTTTTCTTTTCTTTTTTTTTATTTAGAAGACATGCTCCCGATGGCCGGTCATGATCGATGCCTTTTAAAATGAACACGGGATTGAATAATTTATCGAAACCCCTTTTAAAACCTACCTTTTTTTATTGAAAACCTTTTAATTCGGCTGATTGGTGTTTATTTTAAGATTTAAATATTCATTAACGATTTGTTGGTATTGTGATAGTTGTAAGTGACTTGTAATTTATATGTGGGCCTATTTGTAGGATGTCTTCGTTGGAACCCAGTAACTTATAGCGATCTAGTTCCCCCATCCCCGTTCTATCATCGGACAAGCAGACAAATTGCTAAGCGACACCGCTATATGGTAGACATTCCACAAAAACGCACGAAGCGTTTGGCTTCCACATACATTGTACGAACTGCAAAGGAATGGAACTCCTTGCCTGAGTCGGTGTTTCCTGATGAGTCTTAAAGTCGCGAGTGAATGGGTATCTTCTAGGCAAGCTTTTTTTCTTATTTAATTTAATGAGAAAGCTAGTGACAGAATTTCTACGCGAAATCGTTTTTATAGTTTCTAACTAATTCTAACCGACTTCAAAAAGGAAGAGATTCTCAATTTAACTGTATGTACGTTTTTTTTATTTGTCTGTAATGCGATTATTCCGCCAATTATGAATCGATTTTGCTTATTTTTTCAGAGGTGGTCCTATATAAATTTTATCGAAATTGATTTAGCGCTTTTTGAGGAAATCAACAAAAACAAAAAAGTAAGCGTTGGAGTCAGTTTTTTAAGCTTTACTTGCGTTTCAATTATAATGTGTAATTATGGCGGATTATTAACTGTTAATGGATCGCGAACAGGCATCAGTGTAGGTGAATCATAAAAACTTGAATCACGTGATTTTCGCTTTAGCTCCAAAACTTAAACGGAAGTTCTAGTAAAGATTAGGTATACCATTTTACTAGGACATGACTTGTTTATGACTGGACCGTGACTCTTTTACTTGACTTTGACTAAGACTGGTAATTAAATAGCTGCCTATTTAAACATGAAAAATATTAAACTTAACATTGCATGCTTGACGGCTAAATGCAAAAAGATTGCGGAACCAAAATTTAATAATTTTGGTATTTATAACGTAGAATGTAAAAATAACGCTCTGCAATCATTTTGGTGCCACGCGGGTCTTTGATGCGCTTACCATCAGGCAAGTTTGTCTTTATAAAAATACTTTATGTAACGTTTAGAGTAGGTACATTAATGATAAGGTTAGGTAGAACTAAAAGTTATTCAACCCGGTAAATTTTAGTTCCTTAAATATTAATAAATGGAAAAAAAAAATTGTTGACGAAATTGTTAAGCCAAATAAAAAAAACAATTTTCGAAACAAATGTCAAATCTGTTAGTGTATTTAGATGTCATTAACACAGACATCAAAGTAATTAAATATCTAAATGAATGAAAAAAAAACATTATTCAGATGTTTACAAAATATAAGTGTGTATATGTATCTACTTTGTATTTATTTATAGCTACAAAATAACGTACAAAACAAGTATGTAAAAATATGCAAAAAAAAATTAAGGTGGTTACGGCGATCTTTAATGATCGGCAAAATGTCCAAAAGCTTGCTGCACTATCGCGCTATATAGCAAGGCTCCTCTTAATATATATCTAGATATCATTTTTAGTTTTATTCTCATGTGCATTTTTGCTGTCATATACCTATAAATACGTAGCCAAAGAAAGGTAGGCATTCGCCAATATATACTTTTTCTGAATGGTTAGTCATATGGTTTTTAATGAAATGCAAATAACATGTACTCATAATACATTTTATTGAAACACATGATCACAAAAATTATGTCCACAATGAAAGCTTTGACATAATTGAATAATGTCAATGTCATAGATTATTTTATTTTAACATTTAGTACATAATGAATTGATTTTTAAGTTATTGTACTAAGAATTTCAATTAAATAAATGTTAATTAATTTAATAATTTTAATATGTGTACAATATAAATAAATAAATATTTAAATTACCATGTCATAATATGTTTGTACACAATGAAACGCTAGCAAAGCTTAAAAAAACCGACTTCACCGCTTTATCTTCGGAACTTTGATCAGATTAGACGCATTATTGACGATATTTCAAGAACTACTGATCAAATGAAAATCGAACTACTGAGAAAATCGGTGCACGTGGAAAGAATTTATGAGGTAACACACATAAAAAAAACAAATACAGTCGACTTGAGTACCTTCTCCTTTTTTGTGAAGGCGGTAGAAAATATCTATAAAATTGTAGAGAAGCAAATATAGAGTATGGAGCCAGTTACAACAAACATATTACTTATTGACAATTTGTGTTATATTATTTATGTTAATGAATACTACTAAACTTAAATGCCGCGGTCCCAAGAAATAATAACATTTTCTTGACATATTGCCAGTTGTTGCTATCTCATTAGTGTTAAAAACCTAGATTTCAAGGTAATTTCTCACGGTCTACTTAAAACGGGTGCCTTCTCACAAAAATATTTAAAAATACCACATCAAGCTGTGAGTAATAACGTATTATGTTAATTTTATGCTAATATTGTATTTGATTGCAATTATTTTTTTAATTATTTGACAAGTTGACAGGACGTTGGTTACAACATACGTAGATCTCCGCCGGAAACGGCTACTACGCACACATGGATACCTTATCGAAGGTTAATCGATAGGAGCGCTTGCGCATCTCGGGCCGCATTCAAATTTCGAACGCGAACTGTCATGGCGGCCAAACGAACGCCCAAAAACAACTGAACAACCGATATGAAAACGAAGCGAGGTGACATTGACATTGATTGGTTGGTACTCTTGTACTCGTTTGAAATTTAAACAAAGAATTGGCAGAAATACATGTATACCTATATAGGAATGTGTCTATAGCAAACATAGCTGCATGTGTATTAGAATTTACATACATTTGATGGAATTTTTATATGTATTTTACTTATTTTTGTTTTGAATTACTTTTGTTAAGATAATCAACAAAGTGGCATCACGCATCTAATTTCTAAATTAGCTATTCTTGTCACACTAATATTGTAAATCCGAAAGTTTGTGACTATGTTTGTTTTCTCTTCACTCTGTATCAGCTCAGCGGATTTGGATGATATTTGGAATGGACATGGCTTATACCTAGGATTACCCATGGGCGTTTTTTTAACTCGATAAACGCGGGCGAAGCCGTGAGGCATGGCTAGTTTAATTTATAATACATAGATAAACTATTTCAACGACCAATGTTGGTCGTTAATGTCGAGATTAGATAAATATCTCACATTATTATTTACCTATGCCTAATAATACCAATTATTGTTTCTGTTACTTAGTTTACAATTAAAAACATGTTACAATAATTATAATAATGCTATTATTATCATAGTTTTGTGTTAATTATTATAATTATTTTGTATTATTAATTTGTCACATACATAAATTTTACAAGCGACTCGCGTTGATGTCTTTTGTATGAAAAGTGAAAGCTAAGAAAATGTAGCCGCTACGAAAAAAGTTAATAATTCTGGTATACTATTTTTTGTGCCCATAAATTTGAATTAATGGATACAAAAATTACACATTTCAATTCAAAAAATATTATTATATTTTTTTTAATATAATATAGGATTAGATTAGACACAAATAATGAAGTTTTTACCGATGACGCCAATGTGCAAAGTATTGTTATAAAATAATAACTATTATTAAAGTTTAAATGTCATTTAGAAAAATAAAATCAGGCTGATATTTAACTGATAACTCAAGGAATAAGATAAGGACAATCTGCGCAAATGGAATCTATAGATAAGAAATCTATTAAGATAAAAATATATTGATATTAAAATTTTATGTATCCAATGTTCTCGACTATAATCAATATAATATTATAATTTATAGATAAGTTGCTTTTATTTGAATTATTTGGATATGAATATTGTTTATATTTTGCGGTTTTCCATTGCCGACGGGAACGCAGCAGTATCAAATATCGTTTTAAATGTTATGAATAACAAATTCATTAAAAAAATATTTTATCTCTAGTATCTTATACGAACGTAGACAAGATATAATAATGCAGATTATTAATTAATGTAAATTAAATTACTGTTTAGAATAAATATAGATGGAGATCTTATCGCGTTTGATCTTTACTAATTTTCTATTTGCATACAATAAATTAAAAAAAAAAATATTTTTTTTTAAGTATCGATTTTTTTTATATATTTTTTAAAATTGTAGTGCTTTAATTTTTTTTAAATAAAAGTACAAAAGAGTTTAAGTATAAAAAAACAACAACAACCAAATACCTCAAATGTCCGTAAGTGATGGTTATCACAATGTCGATCACTATCACTATTTATCACTGTAAATACTGGCCGGAGTAAACACACTGTAATCAGCTCCATTCCGTCCGATTCATTTTGATACGGTAAATATCACAGGTATAAACTGATTGCTGTTTTGATATAGTTGTGTACGATAGATAAATTATTAGTTATGATTGCACTGGGTTTACAAAAATAGTGTAAAGAGCGCAAGCGCAGTGGTCGAGGCGTGCGGCACGTGATGCGGCGCCGATGGGACGCAACCCGACACTAAACCAGTCGTGTAACTTTTTGTTGTGAGCGCGCGATCGGACGCCCTCGGCCGCGTTCGCCGTCGCGAACTGACGCTCGGCCCGCTCCGCGCTCCTATTGGCTGGATATTTCCACGGGCGGCCGTCGAAGGCGGGACTTCCGACCCGATGGGTGTGTTCTCTTTTCAAATTTTCTTTTTCTCTTTTTGGGCGGGATGTGCGGTGGTGTGCGTTCAGTCGTTCAGTAGACGCGCGAGCGTTGCGCGTGATGGATTGCGGGAGTTGGATTCTCCGCTGGATGATGCTAGGCTGGTGGCAAGATTGATGCTTGCCGATTATAATGGTCTTATGACACGGGACGCTTATGATATATCTCATCGTCTTTATGTCACTGTTTTTTGCTACCTGTTTAGTATTATTTTTATTTGGAATTGGAATTTGTTACTGTAATGTTCATACTTGTAAGTATGATAACAAAGGATTTGAATCAAATTATGTTTATTTCATTAGCCACCGGTAAAAAGAACTACTGGGAGACATACGAAGGTGTTATTATTTCTCTATTTACCTACAATAAAATCAAAATAAGTATATTATCTCTCTTGTTGTAAAACAAAGATTTGAAAAGAGAATTATTGTAATTAAAGTACTTAAATATGCAAAGCCCTTGATCTATCAAAACATTACACTAGAGCTGATGTTGGATAACTTAGGTCAAAACGGATCTCCCTGTTGTATACCGTGATAATAACTAAAATGAAGATCCTGCTTATTTTTATTTAGTATGGTAAATACTAATGAGTCCTGGTTCACTCATTAATACCATTGTACAGTACCATTAATGGAACTAGTGACACTACTGTATATGTACCAAAACTGTACAATTTAGTTTAGATGCACCCGCCATTTTGAGTCTCATATTTTTAATGGGTCCTGTTAGAATTTAATAATGAAGTAAATAATTAGTAAAAAGTGTTTTTTTTAATGCAAAATAGGCAAGCATTTGATTACTATCTTACTTTATGGCAAGTGACGATGCGGCCGAAAATGTGACATGCTTGCCTAGAAGATACCTATTCACTTTTGATTTGAAGACTCCCAGATTATACCCCTCAGGGAACAATGACGCAGGCAATGAGTTCCACTCCTTCGCTGTACGGATGATGAACGTAGAAGCAAAAGCAAGTTTTCGTATTTTCTGAAGAAGGAATTGTGGACGATTGAGTAGTGTTAGTATGTACTAAGAACGCATGCCTATGGCCCTGGGATCTTCGACCTAAACATTCATACACACACACAAACTTTCGCATTAATAATACTAGCCTTGCCCCACGTCTTCGCCCGAGTTAATTATGTTAAAAGCCTATATGTTATTCGGGAATGTAAACTATCTACATTCTAAATTTTATCAAAATCGGTTTATTCCTTACGAAAATACTTGGTAACAAATATACACACACAAACTTTCGCATTTATAATATTAGTAAGATGACAATGAACTAGTAGGATTAGTAGAATGACAATTATTTTTTATATGTTCACTTTTTTTTTTTAAAGTTACTTTTTTTTTTCTGCACTACTACCTACCTCTTTTCTAATAAAATCTTACAAAAGACTTGAAATCAAAAAGCACTATTTTATTGCGGTAAGTTATCTTTGTAGGGAAGAGAATCCGGTTCAATTCCCAGTGGGAATACATATTTCAATAATACACTTAATATTATATTTATTAAAAATATAAAAGATCTAAAAAACAGAGCTTAACTTTTCGCAGAGATTTCTTCCAGCAAACCCTTGAAGTAGGGTATAATTTATAAGAGCAAGTATGTTTTTGTGTATATTGAAATATGATAATAATACAAGATACAATATTTAAAAACACAAATTAAATTTTAAATATATTATATTAATAGATAAATATGAGCAATATAATAAAATATACATATCTATTAGATTAAGTTTTCGTACATAAGTATTAATTTGTTACAGTTATAATAATACTGTTAGATCATCTACGGGCCAATATATAGTTAAGTTTTAGGAAATATAGGCATATATTTCCTAAAACTTAACTATAACTTATAGTATATATTATATATATAGCAGACCTAAGTTACCTATACAAGGCATATAGCTTATTATTACTAAGTGAATTGCAATGCTAATAATACGTAGAGCCAAATAAGAAGGTGACAGCATTGTGCTCTGATAGATATTTGATCATTGAAACGCAAGCAAATCTTAAAAAAAACCGACTTCATCGCTTATATTTCGGTTATGGCTTGACCGGTTTCGATAAAAATTATATGGGACCACTTCTGAAGTATACTTTACCAAACAAAAAAAACATCAAAATGGATGCATAATTGGCGGAGACATAGCGGCAATTTAGTTGAGCAACGGGGAAGTAGCGAGCGTAACATACATACAAAAAAAACATACAGTCGAATTGAGAACCTCCTTTTTAGAACTGTCTTTTTTTGTATGTAACGCGATATCTCCGTCAATTATAAATTTATTTTGATAGTTTTTTTTTGTTTGGTAGAGTATAGGTTCAGAGGTGGTTCTTTATAAATTTTATCGAAATCAGTTAAGCCAAAACCGAAATATACAACTTGTGACAAATTTGTAATTGTGGTTTTGGGTATGATTGTCTGTGATGTGAATGTTACCGGCACCCTCAACACAAGTCATCTTACTTAGTGTGGGGATGTGAGTGTGTAAACGTGTATTTTATGTATGTCAAATCCACCCGCGACAAATCTGGAGTTATTCTTACAGAGTTAAAAATAGCCTATATGTTAATCCCAGATATAAACTATATAACATTTAAATTTTATCCAAATTCGTCCAGCCGTTGCTGCGTTAAAGGGGATAAACACAAAAAAACGTTGAGTTTTATGATATGACTAGCCGTGTCCCGCGGCTTCGCCCCCGTTTATTAATAGTAAGTTAATCCTTGGTTTATGGTTATTGTATTGGCTATGTGCATTCCAAATTTCATCCACATCCGTTGAGCAGTTACCTACAGCGAGAAGAAAAAACAAACATAATTAAACACTTACACAAAAACTTTCGGATTTACATATTTTTTTCTCGACAGGCAATCACTTGACCACTATCTCACCTGCTGGAAAGTGAAAATACAGCCGAAGATTTAGCATGCTTACCTAGAAGATACCTATTTACTCTTAAATATTAGTGTGATTAAACAAATAAATGTTCTTTTCAAAAGAGATTGTCGGAAATATTGGCATTACACACAATCGCACCCAGAACCAGAAACACGAATTTCCCTCGGGGAGAAAACTTGAGTTCCCACCGGGAATTGAACCCGATATCCACTGCTTGGAAGGCAGACGCTCAACAAACTACGCAAGCGGTCATTTCAAATGGGTACAGTCAGTAACTTGAAAACGCGCTTTAAAAGCTGGAAAATTAACTTTAGCTGTTGGTCGTGCGGCCTGTGACGTCATTAGCCATTAAGGCGCAACACTAGCGATAATGTTGTCCTCAGGATTTATAGGGGGTGGGAATAAATCAGGAGGGGAGTCTGGGTCTATAGTGGGTTGTCTTATGCAGGTATTCGAAGATTGTTGAAGTTTGCCTCTTACTAACTCACAAAGATTTAAATATTATTTAGTACTTGTGACCACCAGATGTAAAGTTACTGTCTTCGATTATAAAATTTAAACAACAGTAAAAAATAGCGTCGAAAGTAATGCAATTTTAATTGATATTTTAATGAAAGAAATTGTTACTGTGAGTCAACCGTAACATATAGAGATATGCCATCGTAGAGTTTTCAGGATTTATAGGAACTACCTCCCACCTCCCCACTTTTTTTTTTAATTTGTGACAGGCTAGTGTTTGACCACTATCTCACCTGATGGTAAGTGACGATTTGATCGAAGCTGGTAAACACACTAGACCTGGAATACGCAGGCTCTCAAGGATAACTGCCGGGACACCGTATTTAGCTTGGCGGCAGACTTTCAACTTGATGGTGGTAAGCTACTTTGGTAGCAAGCCAGGCGAGCAACTCACAAAATGCTCTACCACCTCTCAAATGTCACCTGATTAGCACCACCCGGGGACCACGTGTAGGGAGTCAGACTTAAGGGGTATCCTCCTACGGACGTGGGTGACTCAGCCTCCAAATACTACTAAGACTACTAAGACTTACTTGTCAATGGGCCACAGCTTTACATATTTTCTAGGAATTTGAAGTTCTGTAAGGTTTAGATGTAGTATTTAGGTTTAGAAATGATTCTGACAAACGGATGTATCGGACGGACAAATAGATGAACCACAAGCTATTGGCCTTGTCTCAACAAATGACCAGTGGTGGTGTGGTTGCGAGAGTAAACAAGGACGTCACTTTTTGGTGCCTTATGAGAAATTTAACTCTTGAGCGTAATAATTACCATAGAACCTGAGTTGTAGCTAGCAAAGCCAGCAATATAAAATGCCCTAACACTATTAGTTCCATCACGATGTTACATTCATTAAAATTTCTACGATGTAGAGATCAAAACTCGCCCGAACATCAACTAGCTCTACTACTTATGATATTTGTGCTACAAATTACTGCCTACCTATTAATACTACAGCTTATCTCATTAAATTAAAATAAAATATATGCACATAACACACTCACTGGTACTTTACAAGGTTGTTCTCAAAGGTAGCCCGTTTATACTAAGCACGTACATGAGTATGTACTTAGATAATATTAACGCTATTTCCCAGTCCCACAACACCCACACATTTTCTAAGCGGGCAGCCAGTCTGAATAACATTTAACCCCTTTTCAAATGTAAAAGCATTACGGAATGAAAAAACAGCACTTATGTACCCCGAGACTCAGATAAACCATCTCTCGTACAAAGAGCACAAAGATACAATGCCTCTGAAAGGGTTCAAGAACGCACTTTTAAATTAACCATAGTAAATTCGAAAAAAACGTATCTCCGCTACTAACTTCAATCCATTTTAGTCTCTAACGAATCCATCTCCCGTTGTAAATACAACCAAATTGGCGTGCCAAACAAAAGTGATTTAAAATTTTATCTGGGACGTTCCTTCTATTTAAAATAGGTCCGTTTACATTTTTCCTTTTCATGTCATTGTCTCTGGTCGGAGAGCGCTTGCAACCGTCACGTTCCAATTTTGAAAAGTGTCGGAACAAAATGGTAGTCGCTTTGTGTCGTGCCCTCGCTCCTGACTGCCTCGAGTTTGGTAATTTAGCAGATGTTCCCTACCTTTGATGTCGGCTTCTGTAGCCTGGCGTTCTACCAAATGCGTCTTTGAATTTCAGCGTCTAACGCGGAGTTGAAGTCGCGTATGTCTACTTTTCGTATTGTAAGCGTGTAAGATAGATAAGCAACGGTATCTGTTCGGCTCTTTCTGAACTTTTTAGAACATGATTCGTAATTATTCATACCGCATACCGACGTCAAAAATCCGATGTACAAGCAGTCATAGATCCAGCCGCACATTGAGTCCGGTAACCAAATTGGAACATCACCGTGCCGTGTTTACAACTCGACAAAAAAGAAATAATAACAAAGGAGCCGAATTTAAATTCCAATCGAACTTTGACACATGTCTGCCACCATAAACAATGGAAATTCAAATCATCGTTGCATTCGACAGCGCGGGCTAATGCGATTGTGGCGGGAACGCTGCTCTATGGTCTCTCCATCTATAAATAGGAGCCTTTTCTCTCGCTTTTTCTTCACAGAATCTGAGGCGAGATCGGCCGATAAGCTATCTCGTGTGAGACGGTCTCAATATCCACAGATGGCCTTGCTCTCAAGTAATCTCTGCTCACAAGATTTTTGACATTTTTTGTTGGTGATTCTTTGAAAATCTCGCTTTGTGTTCTAATAGGGACATTATTTTGACGTAGAGCACGCCGCCGTAATATTGTAAACACTGATTGAGTATAGATAAGTAAGACAATCGGAGTTTTGTCCTCGGATAGGATGTTTTTGTGGTGCGAATTTAAGCCTCGTATATGGATGTACAGAGAAGACGTGGCAGCTGGAGTTGTGCTTAGGTGCACAACTGCACACACAGCTTTCATGTTGCTATTTTTAATTACACAAGCCACTACTGTTGTAAATTTTGAGGGAGGGTTACAGTGCAACGCCAAGAGGGTCGACGAGGAACGAGGATTTTTAAAGCTTTGGCGTTCTCCGCAGATATACACAGATCACAGGACTTTTTTATTTTAATAAGTAAGTCGTTTCACTCGCAAAGATTCAGGTAAAATAATTACCCGACTACTGCGAATCAAAAAGGAAGATTTAGAGTTTAGCGGTGTATGTATGTATCTATGTAGAAATAAGTCGATTATAAATTCACAATTAAAATAATTAAAAAATATTGTTTTATTCATACATAAAGTACATAAAGTCATATTCGTACTTCATAAAGTAGTGCCAAAATCAATGAAAATAGACAATTACTATCGTGATAGATATCAATAGAACTTAAAAATAGCAATAGGCAATTGACCCGTCGCGTCGTTAAGAACTCATAAAAATGTGTTTTGGTTTTAAAACTTTTGTCATATTTAGCGTGTTTTAATTTTAAAACTTTAGTCAAGTTTCTGTAATGTAGCACATCTAGCCTTTTTAACAGTAAACCTATTTAGTACATAGCTTATAGAAAACTCTTTGTAAAAGGGTCTACATAGGCTGGTACAGTCCGCTACATTGGACTTTAATTAAATTGATTGGTGGATACACTAGGACATTATGTTTCACGTTAATTAGAACCTGCATTACCTACTGCGGTAATTAATTATACCAATGGTATCGCGATTGGTTTATATTATTACGTAAGAGCAGTAAATATGTGTATTGGATTTTGAAATTATTGAATGATTGTAAAGTTTGCCTTCTTTACCTATGTCACTATAATATTACAAACACACACACATTCACACACACGAAGTTCGATGACATGTGTCGTGTGTGCCGATAACATTTACATCACACACAATCACACCTGAAACCAGCGTAATCCATTGGTATGATTAAGAGGCCAAGTACCAGTTTGAAGCTCTTGAATCTATTTACCCGCGAGCCAAAAGACTTATTGGCGATAGTAAGCTAATCGAGTCTAGGCTGCTGTCCAGTCTCGGTCACCGACGCGACGTAAGGTAGCAAGCTTATCGGTATTCTATCGCTTATATTTTGGAGAGTATGCGCAGGAATTACATGAGTTAATTCCCCCATGCCCTTTTTACCATCTAACAACAAGACAAACTATCATCCATTTATGGTCAAAATACCTCCAGTTCGCTCAAAGTATTTTGCTTCTACGATCATCATCCGTACAGCGAAGGAAGAACTCATTGCCTGCGTATTTGTTCCATAAACGGTATAATCTGGGAATCTTCAAGTCTCAAGTGAATAGGTATGTTATAAATATAAGTAAGCATGTCACATCTTCGGCCGCATCATCACTTTCCATCAGATGAGATAGTGGTCAAATGCTTGCCCATTCCGCATAAAAAAAATAACGGGTTGCACTCCGGGAGTGTCGGCAGAATAGAAAACTTGAACATTAACGTTGTAAACAGCAGGAGCAGGCATACATTTTCGCCGCGCGGTAGAAAGAAAGGGGGATATTAATTCCTCTTACTCCGCGCCGGCGGTCTACTCTCCCTCCGTCTTACGAATTTTCGATCAAGTCACATGTCCTGACGCGAGATTAACATTTTTTTACCCATCCCAAAAAGTGCACAACGCCGCTAAAGAAGTTTTCACTTCAAAAAGGCTAGATGCCTCTAACATACGGACGGACGTACAAAGTGCTGTACCCAAGTCAACTTAGAGACCTTCGCTCGATCAATTATTGCTAAGTACGCCCATAAGTACAGTCACCTTCAACACTGTTTACGCTAAGTTTACCAAAAACTGTCAGCTCGGTAGTAAAGCCAGTTTAAATGAAGCAGTAAAGTGGCCATATCAGCCCAGTAGAAGTTACTGCGCGCCGATCACGCCACACTGTAGTAACTTAACTATTCGTAGATAAGCAACACGATCGCATTTCATTTAGAATTAAGTACGACACAGTTTACTTAGACGTGCTTGCTCTGGTGCAATAAAATTATAAATTTATTCTACTTGTTAAATGTCTTAAAGAAATGTTTAGATGTGATCTGAATCTGTGTTATGAATATGATATGTAAAATTTTCTTGTGGTGGTTTAATGAGATATCATATTCATTTGATTATCAAATCGAATTAAATAAAAAGTTATTTATTATGATAGTTTTTGGATACTTGGACACGGTTGTTTTTCGATTATTTTTTTTAAATGTAGGTAATTGGCCCGTAGTAGTTTACAGCTTATGAATTAAGAGCTAAGTTCAGTATATGCAAGGTTACTTTGAATTAATGCTCCATACTCCGCAAGCAGGTCGGGATGTCGAATCCAAAAAAAATAAAAAATAAATATATTTTTTTACTTTTGATTTGATAAGTAAGTAAAGTACCAAGATATGATTAAAACCAATCATCGTCAGTTGAATTTTCATAGTAAATACTAATAATTAAACGCAAGCAAAGCTTAAATAACCGACTTCACCGCTTTATCTTCGGAACCTTAATCAGATTCAACGTATTAAACACGCATTATTGAAGATAACTCAAAAACTAGAGATCAAACCTTGACCAAATTGGTGGTGCTTTCCTTGAACTACATGGAAAGCACCAGCTTTCATATAAAAAAATAATCATCAAAATCGGTGCACAAAGAAAGAAGTTATGAGGTAACTTTTTAAGTCGGTTAAAAACGAGAACATCGTCAATGTAGTCTACAGAATACGCATTATTGAGGATAACTCAAAAACTACTAGTTAGATCTTGATAAAATTTAAATGGGACCAATTGGAAAGCAACATCTATCAAACAAAAATAAAATTCAATTTCGGTTCACGTGGAACGAAGTAATGAGGTAATAATACACAATAAAAAAAAATACATTCGACTTGAGTACCTGTTTTGGAGAAGTCGGTAAAAAAAAGATTAGACACATTCATTTATCTCAGTTGTATATTATATGTACGTATATGATTAAATCCATACACTAATTCCGTGAGGTTTGTGTTAGAGCCAAGGTTTATTTGTTTCCAATGAACCATTGACGTTCATCCAAGGAACCATTGACCTTAGTATTTAATATGATTTTCAATTTGATACCTCAACACGTTCCTGAGAAAAAGGGTCTTGATAGACAGACAAACGGACAACAAAGTAATCATAAGTGTAAATTCTATGTATGTATTTACTTTGTTTTCCCCACTATATAAACTTTTTAATTTTCCCCAATGAGTTTAAATTAAACCATTGCGTCCACAAATCCCCCGTGTATGACCGATCTGATAACACCAGCTTTTACGTCGAAGTTCGTTAACTCGTTCCAAATATTTTTATATTATTTTACCTAATCATCGCCAGGTAATTTATTTGTTCTTTGCATTCATAATTTTTGGAGTATATGATTTTCGTGTAGGGCTGAGGTTTAAGAATGTGAGTTTTAAAATTTAGTACCTTTAAAATGTTTATTTGAAACTATGAACTTTACAGTTTAACTTTATTGATACAGTGTACTTTTTCAACTGACTTCAAAAAAAGAGGTTGTCAATTCGACTGTATGTTATTATTTTATTTTTTTTGTATGTATGTATGTTTTTTGATGTCTCCGCCAATTATGAATCGATTTTGTTTTGTTTTGTTTGGTAGAGTATACCTCAGAAGTGTTCCCATATAAATTTTATCGATATCGGTCCAGCCAAAAGTCGGTTTTTTAAGCTTTGCTTGCGTTACAATTGTTAGCTTAAATAATTTTAATGTTACATTTTTAATGCGAAAGTTAATGTGTGTGTGATAGAGTGTACCTACATACTCTTATACACATGTTAACTTTCACATTAAAAATGTAAGTATTTATTGTATGTGAGTATGTAATTTAGCAGGTGAAGATCCTAAAATATGACAAATATATTTGTCCGTTAATTTCAGAAATCCACACTGGCCTAGCTACGAAGTCTACGAGTGCTACGCGTTGGGATTATTGTATTTTTTTTCAAATTCCCTACTTTAGTTTTAAAATTATGGCCTAATTTAAATTTTTATTTTAAATTTTCTAACAAGTAATAATAGTTTTAACCGGTACGAGATTTAACATTATAGAAATCGTCAGGTAGTTAATTAATTAAAATTAACTACTTGGCTGGAAACCCTCAGCTATGACGAAACTGAGAAACTATTAAAAGTAATTCAGTAATGAAAAACACACAATACCCACATATACCACATAACTACACACTTTTTTACTACAAAATTTATCCAAATCCCTCGGTTAGAGCGTGAAAAGAAAACAAACATACACACTTGTACACAAACTTTCGGATTTATAATATTACAGATTAATTATTATTTTGTCGTGCTGTAGGACTAGAGTGTTTATCAACATCGATCCTATCATTACTTACCAACAGGTGACACTATCTTACCTGTTAATTTATTGAGTGAATAAATATTATTATCAAAATTAAATATAAACCGCTCTCGTAGATCTTTTAACAAAGGCATTGGGAACTAAATAATATACTTGTTAAAAACTTTTTAAAGACAAGCTTTTAGAAGTCCTATTAATATTAAGTTTAAAGCGACGTCACTTTATTTTTCGAGTTATTCTCAGCCAGTCCTTTCATTTGATACCTTTATTGTAGGAGTGCATTAAAAATTACTTGTCCGCCATTTTGGGTGTTCCACCGTGTTGGATTTAGAATGACGTCACACAGCTAACTATGCATTGTCATCCAAACTAAACGTGAATACAAAATTTCAGCTCAATCGGTTGAAGATATCTGCTTCAAATTGAGTTGCAAGATTCACCCGGACAAACATACATACATTGCAAGTTAAATAAAAGCTTGTAAAAAAATAATCTATCAGCACAAAATCTATCGATTCTTAGATCGCAAGTAAGTTTCTAACTGAAAAATGTAACAAAGAACGTGTAAAAAGTAATATTCACAAAAATGTTGCTTGAAGCCGGCACCAAGTGAAAGTGCTATAACCGGTGCATGTATTCGTTATTTATAGTTTCATACCTGGTACAGTCCTACTACCAGGTTATGGGGAGAAATACGGGTTCAGAATAAAAATATGCCAGCAGCACTATGGTGGTCCTACCATACCACCAGAAGTATGGCCAGGGGTATGGTGGGTCCGCAGTGAGATTTTCACATAATAAATTTATGTAGACATGAGGCATTTTTATAATATGTATTATATGTTTACAAGACATGAAGCGTCGTTTGCCATTGTGAGTTGTTTCTTAGTAGAATAGAAAAAGGCATTTAAATTATATGTATAGGAAATTCAATCTCGAGATCCAGCGAGATTAGAAATTACAATCTCGCGAGATCCCGGAATTTTCGAGATCTCGGTTGGTAAATATTGTTAACTCAATAATTACCCGCAATTATTAGAAAATAATGAAATAACACTGTAACCCAAATGGGGAAAACAGTTAAGTTGTAGGGGTTATTTTGTAAATTACTTCTTAAAAAACAAAGAATATTGAAGGATCTGTCTGATAAAAGGCATCTTATGTCAGTCGCTATGTGGTTACATAGCGACTGACATAAGATGCCTTTTATCAGCAGCTGATAATGCCCTCTCTGATTCAACACTGATTGGCACCAGCGTCAGTAAACAATTATAAGCAAACCGTTAAAATACTACCCCTTGTTCCTCCACACTCATATCCATCTCTTTCTTCATGAATGACTCTAACCTAAACTCGTCGTAGATACACGCAAAAAAGACTTTTAGATGCTCTCAGAGTCCTAATTCCTCTTGAAGAGTTATTTTAAATTTTTGCAGCAGCAGCACGTCCATTCAAATCCTCTGTAATTAATACAGAGCAATTATTACAGAGGATTCTATATATTTTTACATCTGCGTTTTCTGTTTGCTACTTAATTATAATTTAATTACTAGAAAAACCCAATGCCGTCAATCTTGAGCGAGATTTCGTCATATGCTTCGGGATTGATCTCGAAAAATTACACGAGATCTTGCGAAATTGGGATTGCATTCCTAGCTATATATCTCATTGACGGAAAGCTTTTTTCATTACCTATTTTTTTTTATGAATACAAGTAGCTTTAATAGGTACTTATAATAGTGAGCCTTCGTATAAGTGATTATCGGGTTTAGATGTAACTTGGTTTGGGAATAGTCATTTAGTCTATCCAGTTAGCGAGCATAATATCAGTTCACCTAGCGAGGTCGAAGCGCGAGCAAAGCGTCTCCGTTTTATTTTGGGCATAAATACTTTCGTGTGGCCAGCAGATATCCGGCTGTTCTCAGCGTCGCTTTTCCAACCAATTTTAGGGCAGATTTGTGAGCAGCCCCCTGATTCAGTATCATACAATAACTCAGTTACCGTAGGATTCGGTTAGTTTTCGTACGATACAATGTATTTTTAATGAGAAAGGTTATCCAATCGTATCGATTCAGTAAGTTACCGAAACGTTCTGAATGAGCAGGTTCGATACATGGTTTTTTTTCTCGATTCAGTTTTTTTTTTTTAGTAGCGTAGAGACTGGGCTAAATTATACAGAGACTCGCGTTTTCAGCCCACAAAGCTAATTTAAATATTTTGGTTTTGGCTTTCAAAATACCTTAGTCGCAGTATAGGTATCGCGGTTGTACTGCACATTACTTACGTGACGAAGCTTTTGCACATGATGTATTGCTTCTTAATTCGTGAATTCATAATATTGTGTTTATTTAAACACTCGTTAAAAAGTGTGACCTTGCTGAATATTTTATATACACATTATACCTAACATACGTGTAACTTATTGAAATAGCTTTTAGACTCGAGGAGTATCAGTAATTGGGTTGTTGATTGATCAATGAATCCTTTTTACCCGACTAAGGGTAGGTTATTATTTTAGCTCTACAATAAATATATATAGGTATACATTTTACAGTTTAAAAAAATATTTTGAGTTCTCCTCTATTAGGCAAAATGTAGGCCCTAGGTTTCAGTTCTGAATCTAAATAATATATGATTTGTTTTTAAAGGCGTCGCGGTCTTCGCCATTAAATAATATGCCATAAAATAACCATAACAATCATAACTTCTGACCGTATTTCTAGAGGAACTAAAGAAATCTACCTACAAAACTTACAACTGATACGAAAACAAAGCAAAACAAACAACCATACCTGAAAATCAAAGAAAAGCGAGAGCAAAACAAAACAGCTCAATACATTCCCCGCCTATAGAACGTCCAGCTGAGCAGACAATCTCCGTACCTATCCCTTATCTGTGCAACTTAGCAAACAAAACATCGCAACCGGCAATAAGCATAAAACAAAATCGTTTCGACCCCACACACGCGTCGCCCGAACACTTGGAAAAATCCCTATGGATTTTCCGCGCGGCGACGAGGGCGAGGGACGGACGAGGGATGCGGGCGGGGGGAAAGGAACGTAAAAGAGAAAAGCTGCGAGTTTTTATCTCGACGCCATAAATTTTATTCGTAGCGTGATTTAGTGCGCAGATTGCCCCCCGCGCCCCGCCCCCCGCCCCGCGCCTACGCCTCGCCCGGGTAAGGCTGCTAGTCATTGTCAAAATTATTGCACCCCTATCTACTGAAGGTTTAAATATATGTCCCCGACATGTAGTTATGCCTACAACCCGTTCCTACTTTCAATATGAGACGTGCTGTAATTTTTAAAAGGCCAATATATCAGCAGACCAACGTCACGGCTTCAATCGAAGCTAAAATACAGGCTGAAAAGCATTTGTTCAAGTACAATGGAATACAATTGTTATTTAGATGTATTACACATCCATCCATTGGAATTAAAAGTATAACTTCTCTTTGTAAGATTTTTTTGTAGCGGATAGTTACGCAAGCTTTCCTTTGCTCTGAATCACATCGAAGTTTCCACTTGATCTATTTGCAATATTGCTACAACACTGCATCAGGATCGAGTCGGCTTTAGAATAATGCAATACAGATCCAGGCGCCATCCGAATCGAAAGAACGACTTAAAAAAATTACTCCGCCGTCCTAATCCTTCATTATTTTTGCTTTAGGAGTAAATCTTACTTATTTGTCAATACCGAGCCACAAAGGCGCCCAAATACCCTTACACTGGGTGTAAAGAATAATACACGCCTCATAATAGCGGAGCAATTCAGAATCTGTTAAAATTATAATGCTTTTGTTGGCCTCTTGACAGCTCACTTGAATTTTTTCTAGGCTTTGGTGGTTTCGAGTTGCCGCGAGCGTATCTCGCGAAAGTGACATATTTGTGACGATTCGGGCGAATCCCCGATCGGTATCTTTAGGGCGTATTTTATGTAAACACGACAAATTTCGCTGGAAGAGTATAGGCAGATGCGGCTGTGTTATTTTTATTGTCTGTCGGCCGCGGTACGGAGGCTCGCATTTGATCCGGGACGCTCACTCCACACTGTGTCTTATCTCGGATCTGGTTTTATGAAACCCTAAATTTACGACTGCGGTCGAGGGTGGGGGATGGTATTAAGCCGACTCTCGACGCTTCGCTGCGACAGACACTTTTGTCACCAACAATTCATGGCTAAGCACGTTCGGCAAAAATTTTGCGTGTCAAATTACTGCCTACTCGACGTTCGATTGATGTCGCGATTACTCGAAATCGAGTGTTATTGTGGAACGTTTTACGTTTATTACCGGTAGCTATGTAGTTACACGGATCTTGAATAACATTGAGCACGAAAGACACTTTAAATTGTGAGAAACAAGACTATCATCAGAAGATATGAATCTCTTGACAAGCTATTGAACAGCATAAAGACTCTAGATTGGCGAAGTCAATAAAAACCATAAGTGACGTATCTGTAAAAACATAATTAAACTATAGAGTTTTCAATGTGTTTTTCTTTTTTTTAAATACAGCTATCACTCATGCCATTTCATCGATATTGTCGACCTAGGTTTTGAGCATGTACGATGCTCTTCTTCGAGATAAGTTTACACCGCGAGATCGTGACGAAAACTGAGTGATAGCCGTATATATATATAATATTGAGTAGTAGTAGAGCATTTTGTGAGTTGCTCGCCTGGCTTGCTACCAAAGTAGCTTACCACCATCAAGTTGAAAGTCTGCCGCCAAGCCAAATACGGTATTCCGGCAGTTATCCTTGAGAGCCTGCGTATTCCAGGTCTAGTGTGTTTACCAGCTTCGATCACATCGTCACTTACCATCAGGTGAGATAGTGGTCAAACACTAGCCTGTCACAAATAAAAAAAAAAAAACACTAATTCTGATTTACTAGTTAGCCAGTGTCAAGATATAAATGTTTCAATTTTATTAGCTTACAAAAATTGTTTTAGTTTACAGCCAAAGTCAAATAAAGGATCATATAGTCCAGTCATAGTTAATTAAAGTCTAAGTAAAAAGCAAAAACGAAATTATTACGTTTTTCAAGTCAGTATAAGAGTTGCCTTCCACTCATACATGTACTTACATGAACTATTGGCGATTAATAATCCACCATTATTAAACCTGTTTTGGAAAATCAATAGTGCATCTCTATCACTTTCGCAGTCGAACTCCCCATCATTTTGTGAAGCTTATTATCTATGACGTTAGCATACCATCTGTCACTCCATAGAAGTCACCACAAAGCACGAAGCTCGCAATTACAACACAGATCTTAGCATCTTAATTAGCAAAGGAGGCTGGTCTTAATTGCGAGCTCTAGCCCGGCCGGGTTAGCCCAGATACAGGCGGATCCTCTATAAATTACGGGAATAAATCCCGGGAAAGAAAAATTGCCCTCTGGAGCACATAATTCTTGCCTTGTCACAAGCCCTCCTTATCTATAGCCAATACCGGATTACAATGCGATTTTATTTCATGCTATGTTCGCTTCCTACTTTACCTACTGGTTATATATCTGAGGGAATGTGAGATAGGTGAACAAGGGTTACGTGAGCAATATATGGGAGGTTTAACTTTGACTTCTTTATAAAATTCTGCTTTTATCGGAATGGTTACGGTTTTCGAATAATTATTTTTCTATGTGAAATGGAAGTTCTTGGTTATTATTTTTAGCGCGGAAGAACAGTTATTCTAACTTTAATTACAACTTTTTTATTTACTTTTGTCTGCTTTACATGCATTGAGTTTTTTTAACCTAAACCTTTTTATGGGAGGACTTTAAAATTTTGGTCCGAACCTTCTTGTGTGACGAAAAGTGGTGGGGGTAAGCACTGTGATGAGTAATTAAAATGTGAAGTTTTGCCGCGAAAGTGAAAAACGGCGTTGTTGATTTTGTATAATTTTCCAAAACCTGTGATTCTTCGAGTGTTCATGTGTCATAATGTATTAATACTTAGTAAACGTGCATAACTGTAGGCAAATCATACGAAGTTGAAAAACGTGATTTTCGCCTTCTCTCCAAAACTCCAATAGGAGTTCTAGTATAGTTTTTACCACTTTACTAGGGCTTGACTTGGCTTTGACTGTGACTTTTGACCAGGACTTCCATTTTGAAATAAAGAATTTGTTAAATATTTTATTTATTGTCTATTATTTGTATTTGTTTAAAATTTTGACTGAAGGACTATGCATCCATGGTCATGAAATAATTTAAATGTTTTCCTTATAAAACAAAAGTTTCACTTTTATCGTGACAACGACAAACCTTGTTTTTTTTACAACTAACTAAATTATTACAACTAACCCAAAACAATAATATGATGCATTAAAAGTCCCTTATTGTACTTTTAAGTTCAATTTTAATATGTATGATGTGGCTGCGCTATATTAAATAAATAAATAAATAAAATTAAAGTTTGTAGCACAAATAAGTACTACACTCGTGAATGTATTAAACACTATATTATAATAATATATTATAATGTTTTCCAACAATATCTTCTAATGGACAATGACAAATGATGGCCTTTGTCCAATATTGAGATGTCACGGTATCCTTTGTGGGCAACAATCTAACAATTTCACCAAAATATTATAGAAAAAAAATCTTCTAAATGTGTTCCAATGAAATATTTTGACAGGGTAATGTACGGCAGGTACCTATGGGGCTAATGATCCTTTAATCGTATATGAAAGGGAACAAGAGTGACTATACAGTTTTTTGCACTTTTTTTCTGTGGAATCAGCTTCACTTTTACTTTACGCTGCGCATACTTTTTATCTACGATAAGCTAGCGTTTGAACACCATCTCACTTGTGGTTAAGTGTATAGTAAGATAATGTGGTCGGTGGATTTTTATCAGACTCTTAAAAAGGAGGAAGTTATGTATTCATTCATCGTGAATATTTCATTTTAAACCGACTTCCCTTAAAAATTAATAATAATAATGAAATGTTATATAGGTTTATACTTTATACTATTACTCAAGGCATCGAGCTTATAGGTAACTTAAATGCTCAAGCCCACTACCAGTGGGTAGCGTTACCAACATGCTGGCGGCATTACCTCTCTGAATTGCAATGCTAATACGTTGAGCCAAATAAGTAGTTATAAGTTAATAAGTGGTTTAATATACTTGGTACTAAATATATTGGTAGCAGCCGTGTTCTAAAAAAAGTTCTGATGTAGTATAGTTTTTTGACCAGCATCAATAATAGGTTCAGGTGCGCCAATTTTTTTTGGATTCCTTGATAAGGACATACGCTAACCAGTTAATAAAGCAACTATATTAATTGGGTAATGTTTTTTATGCAAGCTACTACATATCGTAAAATTTGAAACATAAATTAATTAAATTCAATCTTGTATTTGCTTCAACGCTGGACAATAGCTTATCAAATGAGTCAGAATAAAAAATTCTATGCTGTTCCATATCGAATCTTTATATACCAGGAAAAAATATATGTTAGGCCTGCTGGGGTTGATTTAATGCAGTTCTTATCTACTGTAAACAGAAGCCCTACATTAAAATTATTTACCCCTTACAATTACGCTCCTGTCGGTAGGTAAACTATAATTTTGCTCCAATTTCAACACAATGTATTATTTTATGGGTAAAGAATGAATTGATATATATCAAACGCACTTTAAATTGTCTGTCTAGATAACAATCCAAGCATATATATGTAAAAGAACATTAGAATATTTTAAATTAATCGATAAAACGTGTCCAAAAACGTTTTCACACTCGTAGTCCCACACTAAGTTCTAAGACACGTAACATACCCATGTTCTGGTTCTAGGTGTGACCGGCGGGAGCTGAACCAGAACCAGAAATATCTCATGGGAAGAAAAAATCCCTTGTTTCTTTCTTTGGGAGTCGAACCTTATATCCGTCGCTATTTTAAGCAGCTTTCTAGCAGATGCGCAACCAATTACGCCAACAGGCAGTTCAATATGAAAATAATTACGTAGTAAAGTTCCTGAAATGTGATATATTCTACTTTTTATTCTGAATAACGCGAGAGAACCGATATCAAAATCATTTTTTATCAAAAATAACACTTGATTCTGCAGTATCTACATAGGTAGATATATAGTATATAGATACTAAGTATATATATCGTAACATAAATATTAACAAGAATATAATTAATATAGACTAATGGTCTGTAGATAGCTTTAACATGTCTTAAATATTAATGTATTAAAAATTATTATTTTATTATGTTCTATATAAATGAATCTCTATTTACCTTGGTCACGCTACAACTTGAGAAAGACTTTACCGATTTTCATTATCGTTATTCATGTATTTTTAAAAAGTGACATTTTGCGAATGGGACGGTTTGAGAATGGTACGTATTGCGAATGGGACGTTATGCGAGTAAACCTGACATTACATTCAGCTTTCTTTTTAAGTTTTCTTATATATAAGGAAGGATCTTATATAGAAAGTTTTTACGGAAACAAAATTAAGAAATTAGAAAATTTCAAAATATTTTAGGACAAATTATACTTCGCGCGTTTGATAAATGTGAATCTAATTGAATAATCTTACCTAAGACTGGTCAACTTCTATCGAGTCGACTAGTCCTACTAATATTATAAATCCGAAAGTTTGTGTGTAAGTGTGTAAGAATGTTTGTTCCCTCTTCACGCTTTAACGGCTGAACGGATTTGGATGAAATTTGGAATGTACATAGATTATACTTAGGATTAACACATAGGCTACTTTTAATATCTTTCAAATTATAAGTAAAATTAAGTGAAGTAAGATACAAATTATAAAAAGAAATGTTAAAGATGGTTTAGACGATCTTTAATGTTCGGCAAAGTTCCCAAAATGCTTGCTGCATTACCACGCTGTATAGCAAGGCTTATAAGGCTACTTTTTAATTTGATAATAGCGGGCGAAGCCGCGGGGCAAGGCTAGTATAGAATAAGTTCGTTTTAAAAAATGAAACTCGAAGATCCCAACGTTTGACTACTTACCTTATACTGCGGTCTAACCAAACCATGAGAAAATCACAATCTCCACAATACCCCACAATTCGATTTATCAATTTCAAATAGTTCTTCAACACGCCCATTCTGCCCAAATAATATTATATTTTCCATAAATTGCATAACAAATGCGGTGACAATGCATTGTATTAGGATTTATTATTTTCTTTTGTCACCGACCTGGCAACACTGGCCCGTAGTTAGCCGCACAGTGGGCAATAATAGCTGTGTTTATTTATTTTGTGAAGTGTTTGTATGGCAACCGATACATTGTCGTTTTGTGGACACTTCAATAGTTTGCAAGCACTGTACTCCTGCAGGGCAAATAAGGTCTTTGTATGGTAATAATTTGAAACTACTTGTGTGAGTTATAAAAAAGTTTTTGTTGAACAGAAAGTTACAGTAGTCGTGACAATAGTTTTTTTTAATTACTAGGAACTAAATTGTATAGGGTGTAGAATTCGGGATTTGATTATCTTCATCGTATTATAACATATGTCACCTACACTGAGTCTACGTACGTCCGATCGTGTATGGAGTACTGCGGCCACCTCTGGGATGGATGAGCTAAGTACCAGTTAGAAGTTCTAGAGTCTATTGACCGACGACCCAAAAGACTTATTGGCGATAGTAAGCTAGTTGAGTCAAAACTGCAGTCTTGGTCACCGATGTAAGGTAGCAAGCTATCGGTATTCTATCGCTTACATTTTAGAGTGTGCTCAGGAATTTGTGTGCACATAATTAAATTCCTCTATGCCATCACCATCTAATAACAAAACAAACTGTCAAACGTCATCCATTTATGGTTGACATACCTCCAGTTCTCTCGGAGCGTTTTGCTTCTACGTTTAACATCCGTACAACGAAGGAGTGAATCTCGATGCCTGCGTCGTTGTTCCCTAAACGATACAATCTGGGTGTCATCAAGTCCAGAGTGAATAGGTACCTTCTAGGCAAGCATGTCCCGTATACGCCCGCATCGTCACTGTCCATCACGTTAGATAGTAGTCAAATGCTTCCCTATCCAGCATAAAAAAAAGTGTATGCATAATACAATAGAGAATATGCATGAGTTTTAAATATATGTGATAGCTGTAGAAGTTCACCCATTAACATTACTATCTTATTAGAAGCTTTTTAATTTATAATTTTAACGAATAAAAAGTGATAGAAATGCATGGGATATTCAATAGCAAAACGCACATTAATGGCTAAACTGATTCGTGACGTCAGTTGAAACAATTTTAATGACAGTGATTGGTCAACTTTCCTTGACAGTGATTGGATTGTGGATATCACAGAACGTCAATGTGGCTGCGTTAAAAAATGCGAGAATTTTAAAATATTTATTTTGATATGAAATGTAATGTTTTTATGAATGAAATGTTATTGAAATATGTAAACGGAAATAATCGATTAAAAGAGTACAATAAAATATGCAAATTACCTATTAGGTACAGTAATGAGTCCACAGACCTTGAACTTTAATTATATTGGAAGAGAGCAAGTTACATAAGACTTTTTATTCATATATATAAATAAACAACAAACGCATACATACTTACAGCCCCACACTAAGTTCAAAGACTCGTATCGTGGGTGCCGTAAACATTTACATTACACAAATACACCCAGAACCAGAACCACAAATATCCCTTGGGAAGGAATTTGTGCTCCTGCCGGGAATCGAACCCAGGACCCACGGCGCAGAGGACGGAGACCTGTCTACTACGGGTCATCAGACGATCAGAAACACAGAAAGACAGATCAACGCTCAGAACACACCTTAATCCCAAAATCCAAGTTTAATAGTGACACTAGAGAATTAAGCGTGACGCAAACCGCGAAAAAGCGGTTTGATTGGTTTTTCTATCTTAGCCAGATAACATCGCATTTCCCACGAGCAATATAAGACAAAAGAAACTAAATCCTGAATAATATACTGGAATTTGATTATTCAATTAAAATACCTATTAGCTTTGCAGCCTTTACTCGCATAAATCAGGATGAAAGCTCTTTATCCCATTCCAGAGTCCAACACTATCTTTTTTCCATGATAAGCAAGCGTTAGCTACTATCTCTCATGATTTTAAGTGACGATGCGGTTGGCGATAGAATACCTACGTATGCCTATTCACTCGGGACTACCATAGTGTGCTTATACAAAACTACCATAGTGTGCTTATGAGGTAACAGATTCAGGCAAGGAGATACATTCCTTTCCGGTTCACTTCAATGTGGAAGCAAAATGCTTCGTCCGCAATTGTGAAATGTCTTAAATATAACGGTGTCCGATGATAGAATGAGGATGGGGGAATTAGATCGTGTAATTACTTGGGAATCACATTAATTTTATAAATCTGAAAGTTTGTGTGTAAGTATGTTTGATTTTTCTTTACACCGTAACCGCTGAACGGATTTGGGTGAAACTTGGAATATACATAGCTAACTTAACACACAGGCTTCTTTTTAAATTGATAAACGCGGGCGAAGCCACGGGGAACAAATCCGATAAAATACCGAAAGACCCGCTACTTTGCGAAGATGCCCTAACCTCGCCTATCTACATACACATTTTCATCCTAATGCGTACACTCACACTTTTTGATCATGATATAATATAATAAATGTTTAATATTTCGTAAGTTCCTTCTATGCAAACGTTACATTTTGATGATCCACTTAATCCTACTGTTCCTTTTTGCAAATTCTTTCTTCCGTGCACAGTGGACTGTTGGCTTTGTCTTCTTACAATAGTCCTAATCCGTCTTCTTGTTTCCCTTCACAATGGACTTAATTATGTTTACGCAAAAATATTTTTACGCTTTACTACTCAAACACTCTTATTTGAAAGCATTATTATTCTTTTGTTTCAAGAGGTTCCTTTAAACCTCCAAATATTTACTTAAATTATTGTATTCAAATAGGTAACGCTGGCACTTATTTGGCTCAACGTATAATAACCTTTATTCAACAATCTTACAAAACATGTATATAAAATCTATTATTTATTATCATAAAACATTTCTAATCATATATTACATTAAACTAAAAACGAAATAATTAATAGGTAACTGTTATATGCGAAACATTTTTTTTTTATTCAGTATAGACAAGCGTTTGACCACTATCTCACCTGATGGTAATCGATGATGTGGTCGACGATGGAGCAAACTTGCCTAGAAGATACCTATTCACTCGCGACGTGAAGACTCCCATATTGTACTCATCAGGAAACACCGACTCAGGCAAAGTGTTCCACTCCTTTGCGGTTCAAACATGTTAAATTTTTTTTAACATGTTTGAACCGCAAACGCTGATAAACAAAATAAACAAAAAAACACTCACAGTGTATTTTTGTGAGTGTTTTTTTATTTGTAATGTTGGTTGTCGTCCGAAATTAGACCAGATTTCAAAGGACCGTCTAAGATTGGTACTTTTGTATTTTTTTTTTGTAGTGGGAACACAGGTTCATCTCCCCAAGGGAAATTTATGTTCTAGGTTTGATTGCGTGTGTGACGTCAATGTTTCCGGCACCCACGACACAAGTAATTGAACTTAGTGTGGGGCCGTGAGTATGAAAGCGTTATTTTTTTTATGGTTATGATGGCAGTTCAAAAGCCTACGCGGCAAAGCACTCGTCACCCTGAAATATTAGATAATTTTATGATGTTATTTCACTGGAGACATTATTGATAGTCTCGGAGACTATCAATATTATCAAACGATCGATTTACCAACATTTCTATTATTATTTATTGTGTTGTATTGTTTGTGCATCAAATTTACTTCCGCATAAAAAAACATAACATTTCGAACACTTTTAGTTCAAACATAGCAATAAATAAAGTATGACCATTTGACCAACTGACAGACGCAAAAAAATGATGAGCCGCACCACCCAGAACGCACCGTCACGGGCGCAGTACCCCACAATCCCATGCTCTATTACACCCATTAGCATTCTCCACGGCTCTGCCTGTTTCCAAACACACAACAACAGACATATTTATTGCAATATTAGATAATTTAACGATGTGAACACATCCCGAAACTCCCTAATTCGGTCAGAGTTTGACAAGTTGACAAAGATTGCGCGACTTTCTAATAGTTGAGGCGTGATGGAATAATTGAAATTGCGATTTTACGACATGATTCAATGTGCGTACGGAGCGAGCAATTACTTTTATCTCACATGATAATTTTCATTTAATTTTATAGAGATAAAATACTGATATATTTCCCCGGAAACCGTGAAGACAACGTCATTATATACATATCCTACTAATATGATAAATCCGGATGTTTGTGTAAGTGTGTAAGTATGTTTGTTCCCTCTTCACGCTTTAACGGCTGAACGGATTTGGATAAAATTTGGAATGTACATAGATTATACCTAGGATTAACACATAGGCTACTTTTTAACTTGATAATAGCGGGCGAAGCCGCGGGGCACGGCTAGTATATAATATATTACTAGCTGTACCCGACATGCGTTGCAATGCCACGTATAGTAAAAGTGTTTTACCTTTTTCACGTTTATGGTCGCCTAGTACTTAAATACCATATTAAAAATTGGATATTGTTCATACAAAAATACTAGCAAAAATGGGGTTGTAAAAGGAGGATGAAAAATACATTACGACCTATTATTATACCTACCTACATATAAATATACAAAAAATGTACAAATGATTATTTTGGACAATTAAACTATAAATACGATTTTTTTTATTGGCCTACACACACGGCCCGGTCGGACGACGTGCGGGAATGTGGGCGCATGCACTTCTCTCCATGCCGATCTGTTCGAACCAAATGCGTTCAGTGTGTGACAGCCATTGTGCATGTTATATATAGCACCACTACATGTTAGCATATCTACTAAATCAGTCTTACTTTACCACCTTCAAGTAGAATCTGTCGCTAAGAACCAAATATATTTTTAGATTTATCCATATTCAAAGTATCGGCCAATTGCCTATATTTCCTAAAACTAAACTAGAACTTTATACAGCAAAGACCAAGGGACCTGTTGACTGGGTATCAACGATACCTGTCAGATATCATGGATACCTGTCACTAACTTTATTAGTGACAGGTATCCATGATACCCAGTTTCCATTCTCAGACCAACTTACTTACCACCCTCGACCACTTCATCACTGACCTACCAACAGATAAGATAGCAGAAATAAAAAGCTATTAGAAAAAAATACAACAGGTTACGAACCAACCCTAAATATTCCCAACTAGCCCCAAAATTAGCAAATCATGCATAGAGCAATAAAACCACAACAGTTTTGTTTGGAGCGTTGATTAGGCACGGCTCATTATTGATTCGTCCCGGGTAAACTGGGGCCGTACGCAAATTGACTATTTGGGACGAAATGGCATAGTAAGCTATGAAGGGTGGATGGCTCGTAAAGTTACGGGTGTATCGATGTAGTACGAGATAAGATAGATGCGGACGCTTCTCTGTAGAATTGATGTCGTTCTAAAATTAAAATGTAAACTAGGAACTTTGATTATATAGACAGGTATATAATCAAAGACTTGGAACAGCTTTTGATTATATTTTTTTAGTCTACTCCGTATATCGTAATACTTTTTTTTTTTTTTTTTTATTTGTGACAGGCTAGTGTTTGACCACTATCTCACCTGATGGTAAGTGACGATGTGATCGAAGCTGGTAAACACACTAGACCTGGAATACGCAGGCTCTCAAGGATAACTGCCGGAACACCGTATTTGGCTTGGCGGCAGACTTTCAACTTGATGGTGGTAAGCTACTTTGGTAGCAAGCCAGGCGAGCAACTCACAAAATGCTCTACCACCTCTCAAAACTTAACAACATACTTCCGAAACGTTAAGTAATAAGCATAATCATTAAAAAATATTACGCGTTACTTTGTCTCATCTGCTTGTTTGTTTTTGTAAACTTATATTTTTGATGTAGCGAAGCGAGATCTATAAGTTAACTTGGTTCAGCACTTTGTCCGTCTGTCCGTCCGTCTGTCAGAGGTATCTTGCTTCTAAACCAAAAAATTCTCAGAAATATGTAAAGCTATAGCTCAAAGCCAGATATGTCAATTGAAATTATATAAAAGAAAAAATGTTAGGGGGCCATACACGTAAGCGAGGAGAAAAATATTTTTTTATTATTATCTACCCTTATGGGGCTTCGTTAAAAAGAGCTCAGCAAGTAGAGTACGAAACGGGGTTTAAAATTAATTTATGTTGGTAAATAATAATTTGGTAGGCCACCAAAATCACTGTTTTAGGACCTATTATATATAGACCAAAACTGGAGTTCTTTTATTTGCCTCCGAAACTGACTAAATAATATATGTTCATTTCATTCACACAAATAACGTAGCTTTTAGAAAGTTAGTTGTTCTCATAACTATGTATTCTAATTTTACGATATTTCTAATGAAACAAACGACAATAATTCGACAAGCATTGTACTACGACTTACTACTAATTGAATGTAAAACGAGTCTCATATTCTAATAAAAATATATAAAGAATGCTTAAGCAATAACATAATTATTTAATTACCCTGCTACCAGCGTTTATAAAATATCAGATAATTCGTGTTCAAGTTTATAAATAAACGATATGAATTAAGATAATCTGGCTACCTTATGGACCAGTAGCTTTTTAGATATGATTATTATTTTTAATCATCCATTACATATTGGGTAGAGTCCACTTACACCGCTAAATTCATAATGTGTGTAATAAATAAAAATCAATATTTGTTTGTACATCATGCGATGCCTTACCGTTCTTTCGATTGTGATGAAACTTTGGTGGATTATTTTTAGTACAAACAAATAATACTTTTAAAAAGTACTTTAAAATCACGTTTTAACTAGTTGTAAATAAAAATGAACCAAAAAATTGTATAACCAGAGAATTTGTCAAGACAAATCAAACGAGCCCAAACTTGATGGGTTCTTCTTGTTTAGTTCAGAAGTTTTTATGGCCATCTTCCGTCTCCATTATAAGACCAGCTCCATGGTACCATTGTATTATCACCAAAGATACATAAGTACACCAAATTTTAAGTCCAATCGAACATCAGGAAGTGGGTTTAATTTAGCTTGCAAGATTTGATTACAGGCCGACAGATAACGAGACGGGGGTAACTAAATAAAAGCTTGTAAAAATAATGATCCTATTTATTTAATTATATTAACAGATCATAGCTTTATTTTCTACAACAAACCATATAAGCATTTAAGCACACATGTCCCCCAACTTACCCGTTAAGGCGACACAGGTAAGAGCATTAAAATTAATTAAGGGGATAGACCGCCCGCGCGCTACCGTCCCGGCGGGGCGCCGCGTGACGACTTCATGCAGCTTCCTGGAACCGCCCTGGACCATGGAACATACCTGTACGTGACGCCATGGATAGGGGTCAACGGTCCAATTCTCAGATTTGTGTTTCTAGTGAAATGTCGTTCGGAATTCTAAATGTCATGAAATATAGTTAATGGTTATGTGAAACTACTTGGTTAGGCACAGGGGAAATAGTAAGCCTTATTCAAATTATATGCATTCCTACACAATATTGGTAGTTATCACGCCGCTTACGAACTGTGCTGTCCAAAATTATAGTCTTTAACACGAACCCACTAGAATAACATCCATTATTACATCTATATCCATCATCTTCCAGTCATCGTCATCATCGGCAGCCAATGGAAGTCCACTGCTAGACATAGGCCTTTCCAATTGCACGCCACTGAGCACGATCCTCGGTTATCTTTATTATTAAAGTCAGCCAAAAAAACATCTTTATCCAGAATCTGTCTGAAACTGTTCCTTGCATTACTCCCTGTCCACTCTCTAATCTTTCGAAGCCTAACATTTTGATTGTTCTGATCTATGCTTTGGCAGATATATTGCTCATTGTAACAATTGGTGATGACCGTTTGTCATCACCAATTGTTACAATGAGCAGATCGTACTCGAGGTAAACTATATTATTAAACTCATAATATGTGTCCCTACTTGTACAAAAAGTCTGTACAAAAGAATTTTCCGGCATCTTTAGATACTGTTGTTTCTTGGAATCTCCCTATAGACCAAGGAGGCGTGGATGGAACATACGTGATGATACGCTACTAGGGCGAGTATAGTGTTTTTTAGAGAAATATGCTTTGGAATCTGTAAGTATAATATTCAACTTTCTTAGACTGACTACTATTCCGAAAAGATGTTAAAAAAAATCAGATTAAAACGGTTTCTAAGAGTAATAACGCGTCAATTTTCATAGCGGCTGAACAATACAATACAATATCTCTTTATTGACACAAAAAGATAAATACAGCTTACAGAGAAATTCATAAATATAGGTACAATGGGCGGTCATATCGCTAAGAGCGACCTGTTCCAGACAACCTTTGGACGGAAATATAAATGAAAAGTGAAAGTATAAAGTGGCGCGATAAAATGAATGAAAAAGATTTGAAAATAAAAATAATAACATTTTAAACTACATAAATAATACATACCATTAATATTAACAGAATATCTAATCAAATAAACTTACATTAAATAAATAAATAATTACATACAAGTACCTAAAATACATATACTATAGAATGTATATGGCTATAGTATGTTCTAAGATGACGTGACAAAACTGTTAAAAATAACATGTTTAAGTTTTTACGGCTTCATAGTATTTAAATTTTAATTGATATCAAATCAAATTTCAAATCACAGCAGTCCTCGTCTTCTGCAAAGTATTACTTAACAAGCATTGGAGTATAATGTAGGTGCCGTCTGGAACCTCTGTGGGTCCAGGGCTTCATATAGTAGCGAAAAGTCAACGATCTAGTTAAAAAAATAAAATTATGTAGTTATTGAAGTTCAAAATTTGAACTGAGAGGTTGCAGTCGTCAATTTGTAATTTTACACCTAACTACCTTATATGTCGCTATCTACAGGCCAATTGCCTATATTTCCTAAAACTAAACTAAAACTATATACAGCCTAAGTTACCTATAAGACATCAAACAAACAAACGCATTCACACTCACAGCCCCACACTAAGTTCAAAGACTTCTATCGTGGGTGCCGGAAACATTCATATCACACACACATTACACCCAGAACCAGAAGCACAAATATCCCTTGGGAAGGAATGTGTGCTCCTAACGGCATCAATTGCCTCTCTGAATTACTACTACTATGCTATTGAATTACTACTATGCTAATACGTTGAGCATTTTTGATCACGCTTCGCCACAACCAGGCTCTCCTAATATGAGTATGCCGCCGTCACGGTATTAATGAAAAGACATTGACTTACGAAGGTTTCCAATAAATTAAATTAACAAGCGTCATGCAGAAAAGTCGCTTTCAAAGCGCTCAGTTAATTGTAAAATACATCGACCTTTCTCGTCAATGTGAAAGCGCGCAATCCTTTGTCGGTGAGCGGATTTGACTCTTCTAAAAAACCGATCTAAATAACAAATATCAAAATTTCACGAGTACCCGAGCTCGTGGAGCTCATGATTTGTGTGGGAGTGAGTGACTATGACAACCCACTGCGTTCTACCTGTGCAAACAGTGTCACAATAGGTGCTGGTCCTAAACTCACCCGCTATGAGTTATTGCGACTCCCCTTAAATATTTCATCGATTTTATTGTGGCTCCGATGTCAACCTCGTCTCGACGATAGCTATAAAGACTGTCGTTATTTTTTTGTGCAATAATGTTTGTGCAAGGCTTGTTTCATGCCGCGTTATTTACAATAGACGAGAAACTCAGAAAAACTGCATTTTTCGGTAACTTGAATCTACATTCAAGTACAAAATAATCGTATGTAAGTACTACTACTTACATACGATTATCTATCCTATTTATTATATTATTATTATTATCCCACTTAATATTATAAATGCGAAAGTTTGTGTGTGTGTGTGTGAATGTTTGTTACCACGTATCTCCGTAACGAATAAACCGATTTAGAATGTAGATAGTTAGGTTCCGGAATAAAACATAGGCTACTTTTAAACTTAATTAACGCTGGCGAAACCGCGGGGCACGACTAGTTACTAATATTATAAATCCGTCTGTGTGTAAGTATCTTTGTTCTCTCTTCACGCTGTAACGGCTGAACGGATCTGGATCAAAATTGGAATATACATACCTTATACCTAGGATTAACACATAGGATACTTTTTAACTTGATCAACGCAAGTGAAGCCTAGGTGCACTTCAGATTCTAGTATATTATAAAACTCATTTCAAAATTAAATGAGTAATTTTAGTAAGTAATATCTTGAAGTAACATACGATTTAAATCAATTCAGAGAATAGTATCCTATTCCACTAGCCATACAATGTATGAGATCTATGGAAGCCTTTGACAAAGTTAACCCGTGCTCACCTGGCGTCACCCGCGCATCTCTCACGCTGATAAAAAACTCTTATAAAGAGATAAATTATTACGTTATGGCTTTTTGAAAGAGTCCACTGCTGCTGAGAAATGACAATATTATTAAAAAGTACGCGTCTTTGTCACAATATCTTTTTGTATTCGATATATTGTCGCCATAATAAATGCTGCCCCTTTATGGGTCGAGTATTGTGCTCAGAGCCTTTGTGGACATTATTAAATATATTTTAAAGAGTTTTATTAATGGTGGGCGTCGTATGGAGAACGTTTGATTTATTTTTTCGACGCGTGTGCTGCGAGATCGTTTGAAATGCTTCAATCATGTGACAAATGGACGACCACCTCGGAATAAAAACTAGTGTGACTCGTGAAATTGGACACAATTTTTTAACGTTACATGATGCCGAAACCTAACTTCATATTGATTATCACCCACATACTAAGAACGGGCCAATTTCCTATATTTCCTAAAACTAAACTAAAATTATATACATCTATTCAGCAAAGACCCAAGTTACCTACACGTCATCGAACTTATAGGTAACTCAAGTGCTCAAGCCCACTACCAGTGGGTAGCGTTCCATCATAATGCCGGCTTTGCCTCTCCTAATTGCAATGCTTGTACGTTGAGCCAAATAAGTAACAGCATTTTGATCACGCGTCGCCTCATCCAGGCGCCCTGATAGATTTTTGAAATTAGAATGAGCAACAATGTTATATGCTATATCAATTTACGTCGAGCCAAATAAGTACCAACATTTTGATCACGCGTAGTTTAATTTCAGGTAATATAGGCAATTGGCCCTTACTTAGTAATATTCCAACATACTTAAGTAACCAATAATACATCGATATTCATATTGGAATTTCCAATAAGTATATTTAATTATAATAAACATTGTTTTTTTGTTTCAGTTTGATTATTTATTAACGCCACAAGACGAAGTTTAGTAAACTGATTTCTAGTAAACGGGTAGCTAGTAGATAAAAACCATCGTTACTGATCGTTAAGTAGGTACAGACAATATTTTGATGGATTTAGCATAGACTAAATAAGATGTCTATTTAGACTATGGGAGTTAGTGGTAGTTTTACGAGGGAAAAGCAAACAAGTCTGATATTGGAATACTGAGTGAATATTTTTACCTACCTTTTCTCAACTTAGTTACCTCTAGACTCTGACCTCTGACTGAATCTACAAGATAATACATATAATTATTGAACCTGCTCACAAAACTTCACTAGAATCGGTTGAGGAATGCGACCTGTACAGCATAATAGCCGGACTTACTACCGGACATACGAAAGCATTTTTACCCAAGCTGAAAAGGAGGTGCTTTGCTCGTATTTCGCGCTCGCTTGCGGGTCTAAAATATATTTACCAACCTTTTTTTTAATGTCCAATAAATAAAACTACGGGCCAATTGCCTATATTTCTTAAAACTAAACTAAGTAAACCTACTTTTTTTTTTGTTTAATTTTAATTTAGTTTTTAGTTTAATGTAATATATTCTTTATAAAGTAATAAATATTATGCAGACAAAATAAAATATAACAGTAAACCTATATACAGCAAAGACCTAAGTTACCTAAAAGACATCGAGCTTATCTTACCTACCTAAGCTCATTCATAAATGTGTAGTACAGTTACATAATTAAGTTACAAATAGCCATTAGAAGAATATTCAAATTTTGCGATAAGAAAGGCAGCATATAAACCCGTATATATAACGATTTGTGTCAAATTCTCATCTTCATTTAATTCCAACCACAAAAAATGTTGAAAAAATCCCGCAACAATAATAAAACTTGCGAATAATTGAGATATCAAATTCGCTGTTTTGAAATACGACGCGTTTACCTCGTTCGAATCTTCGCACCTTCAGATCTTTTATAAAATAATCTTTATAATGTTGATTGTGTTTATCTTCTTGTATAGGAGAGATCTCGTTGCAGGGAACAGGTATGTGGCCACAACGTTTTTTGCCCATTCCATTGAATGTAATAAGATAAAAATGGTCTTTATCTGTTGTTATTATGTTCTTAACACCTGCGAGATATTGCGCAAGGAAAATTGTATGAGATTATTTTGATATGCAAATGTGTCTAGGACTTTAGTGAAGGTGTCGTTTTTCTTAGAGAATTGTGAGCTTACAATGGGCATTCAGAAACTAATCAGTTTGTTGAAGTAACGAATGAAAAAAAAATAATAAAAAATTAAAAACATGGCTCATATGCAAAACGTTTTACAGTGTAAAAGAATACCTAAAAGACTCCGTCACAATTTAAATAGCTCATTGTAAAAAACATTTAAAAAAAGGAATATTATGTTTTTTCTACCATTTACCAATGTAGAAACAGAACAAGTTGTTTGCAATTAATTAACTTATATGATCTTGTTTATTTTTGTATACATCTTGATATTTCTAGGCATTTTGTAATTCTTGTGTGATTTTTCGCTACACCTTACTGTAAATAATAATTATTATTGTATGTCCGAAACGGGCAAACTGTTGTGACAACCTATCTGTAACACTTTTTATACACAGTTCTACAATAAAGTTTATTTTGATTTTTGATTCTGAATAAAATGAGTGTATTGAAGTAATATTTTTTTATAGAGGATTTACATACGATTTCACTCACGGTTGTTTGCTTGCATTGTTACGAGACTAGTTTCGGAACATTCGGTGCTCCTTCATCAGTCGAGTACGCGCGTAGACCATCCGGAACTCACAAACTCAGAAACAAAATTTACCTGACCTGATAAATCTATCTAGCTAGGTTTCATTTTTAGAAATTGTTTTAACCAGCAAAGCTCGGTCATCCAGGTACAATATATATAGATGATAGATACAAAGTGGTGCCGATTCTGTTGTCCAGAATTAGACTAAACTAGCCTAAAATTAGTTTTAGTCCTGCTTTAGTCCAAAACCTATTCAGAAAATGCAAGATTAGACTAAAATTATGTTTGACAGGACTAAGTTAGTTTAGTTACTCTATTTAGTGAAAATGACCAAATTCTTATTCTGATGTACATGTTTTACGTCAAATTAAGACTAAAAATAAAAAAATTTAACTCAAATTAGTCTGCATGAAAAGGATTTGGATTATTTTTAATGTGATCTTATACTTGAAAGAATAGCGTTTAGGTATTCTTTGACTAAAATTAGTTCATTTTTAGTTTAGTTTAGGTTAGTTCGGTGCTTAAAATTAGTTTATTTTTAGTTTAGTTTAGGTTAGTTCGGTTTATTTTTAGTTTAGTTTAGGTTAGTTCGGTGCTCAACAGAATTAGCACCACTATCGACTAATTGCGTATATTTCCTAAAACTAAATACATTTATACACCAAACACCTAAGTTACTCGTACATATGAGGCACCTAGCTTATAAAGTAGTAAGTACACAAAGAACACAAAACGTTTTTACTTATAAAGAAAAATGTATATATAGTATATTGTTAATTATGACCTCAAAACCGCAGCGCACCTGTATATACAGTAAAAAATAAGTACAAGCATTTTTATCAGAATATATTAGGTCCTGCTAAACAGCAGGACCTAATACATTGATATAACATATATTTTAACTCATTCTATTTTAAAAAATCTATCAGTGCGCCTGGTTGAGGCGACGCGTGATAAAAATGCTTGTACTTATTTGGCTCAAAACGTATAAGCAATGCAATTAAGAGAGGCAAAGCCGGCAGCATGATGGGAACGCTACCCACTGGTAGTGGGCTTGAGCACTTGATTTACCTATAAACTCGATGCTTTGTAGGTAACTTATTTCTTTGCTGTATAGATGTATATAATTTTAGTTTAATTTTAGGAAATATAGGCAGTTGATTCATAGATAGACGTCTATATCTTCTTTTTTACATATATAATTCTACCATACGTGTGTATGTCACTGAACTCCTCCTCAACGGCTGGACCGATTTGAATGATTTTTTTTTGTATGCGTTTAGGTAACGCCTTGGATGGTTTAGATTCACAAATCAGCCCAGCAGATGCGCTGCAGGAGTTGCACACGGGCGAAGCCGGGCGAATCACTAGTATATATACAAATTGTTGTGAAATGAATCAAGATGAAAGTATAGGCTACTTGCTGAAATCAAATACGTAGTAGAAACCGGGTCCAGCCAGCGACGGAAGTCGTGTAGGCCAATAAATAACAAAATAATATCATGTGGCGCTTAACAAATGGACGATTCGTGCTTTGCCACCGGTACACGTTATTTTTCAAAGAGGAGATCATGCAGAAGGGACGTGTTTGATAAAATTGCCTAATATTTTTTATAAGTCTGGTCTTCTGATTGTTTGATTACATTAACTTACACTTTTTACCCAACTGCCAAGGAAGGGTTATGTTTTTCGCGCGTATCTTCTATGTACCTATTTGTAAATTTATTTATTACCACGTATCTTCCAAACGGCTCGGCTGGATGGATTTTGACAGTTAAGGTATCGTTATCATCGCCTTAAAAACCCAAGTATTCATAGATAACTCTTAAAAAAAATCTAATTGACGAAATTTTGGCGCTAAATAGTAAAACGTTTATAAAAAAAAATAACCAAACCTATCACGTAGGGTATCTAAATCAAAGAAATTATTAAAAATTATTATTAAATTTAAACAAATTACATAAAAAGTGGGTTCACATTTTTCACAGTCTGGTTTTTTGAATTTTTAGAACATTGAGATATTCAACGAATTGTTATGGGAAATAAGCTCATATTATTAAGTACAAAAAACTGTTACACTTTTTTTTTATTCCGTTGGCTTGGTTGAGTGGGTATCAGGTCCGCTTCCCGGTGGGAATACATGTTTTCTCAAGAAAAAATTGGTGTTTCTAGATCTAGGTTTGACTACGAGTGATGTGAATGTTTCCGGCACACACAACAGAAGTTATTGTGTCGAACTTATTGTGGGGCTGTGAGTGTGAAAGCGTTTATTTATTTGAAAAACCTATAAATAAGTCTAGACAAAATTGGCCCTTTTGGATGAACACATTTATGTTTTGATATATCTCTGACTATATTAGGTATATATAATCTATATATTATATCTTTCTCTATATTGCAGATAATATTATGAGTAGATAATTGTAACTGATCATTTAAACGGAAGCAAAGCTTAAAAAACTGACTTCACCGCTTATATTTTGGTTATTGTTTGATTATAGAAAATTTATATGAGACCAACCAAACAAAAAAAATCATCAATATCGATTCATAGTTGGCGGAATTATAGAGTAAAATACATACAAAAATCTGTCAAATTGAGAACCTCCTTTTTTCGGTTGAAAAGTAACGTATCGTGTCACATCTATATAACTGCTCTATGCTGGGACCCCCGCGTTTATCCAGTAACTAGTGTGCCACTACTGCTCAATTGTGTCATTAATATCAGCCATACCACATAGAATAAGACTTCATTTAAATAAATACGTTTAACAAAAAAATAAACAACAGTTTTCAATAAACATGACTTGAAATTGCAATTATTTCTAACTAGTTGTGCCCGGCGACTTCGCCCGCGTTAATTAAGTTAAAGTTGCCTATGTGTTATTCCGGAACCTAAACTATCTACATTCTAAATTTCATCAAAATCAGTTAATTCATTCCGGAGATACGTGGTAACAAACATTCACACACAAACACAAACTTTCGCATTTATAATATTATTATTTATTTATTTGTTTGGTTTACCAACAGTAAATACACAAATACTTTCATAATTTTTAAACTAAAACAATTATATCTATGTGTACAACCAATTATAGGTAAACACAGCATGCACTACTTTAAGCTATATAAATAACAATAATAACACATACGGATAGGATTAGGATACTGTGGGGATTAACTCTTATAAGGTACGAGCGATCCGCTCCGGCTTCGCCCGGGTGTGATAAATGAAGAACCGCCAGACCGATTTTGTGCAAACTTCACATAAACCATCTAGTCAAGATTGGAGCTCGCGGGAATATGTTTTTAAAAAGACGAAAAATACTTAAATTTAATTTATTTGTACGATACAAATGGTGGTCGAAGCTAGACTAAATTATAATTCAACTTAAAGGTACGGCATGCACTGCTTATCAGTACTGCATTCCGGCCGGCTTCTCAGAATGTCTGGCTCTACTCAGCGGTTTTAATACTTAGGTGTTTATAGTAACAACTTGGCCCTTAATACCGGAATGCATAACTCCTCCCTCCTCAACTTCGAAATCGTCGGGTGTATTAGGTGGATTTACCTGAACCCGATGATTTCGATACACATGATAATATTTCTTAACATAAAATACAGCAATTAATACTAAAATTATATATAAGATCAATGTTCCGATGCTCATATCTTTAACATTAATTATATTTTCCGAATCACTGGTTTTTGCACTGACACTTTCACTTTGGGTTAGCACTGTAGACAAGTGCTGCAGATTGGTCAAGTCCAATCCATCCAGGTTCACAGGTGCAGGTTCAATTGCGGAAGTCATCGTTTGTTGCGGTAATTCAGACAGGCTTATGATTGGCATTGCAGGTAGTGTAGACTTCTGTACGTTTCCTTGGTGTCTTCTTAATATTAATCCTTTGATTTCAGCTTTGCAGTCATCATCTATAGTCAGAATGTAAGTTCCTTGGATATGATGGTAAGTGATTTCATTATTACAAGTTTGGGTAAGTACCAGATTGGATTTAGCATATACCATCCATCTCTCGTCTTGTATCTTCTCTACTTTCAGCTCTCCTAACTCTACGAGGATCTGCCGACACGCTGTAGTATCTGTAGCGAAGGTAATAAGGTGGGCGACGCAGACATCCTGGACCAGCGAGGGTGAGTAGTCTTCTTTACACAGGAACAAGGACTCGTCGACTTTGTTGCAGGGATGTAAGAGCGACACCGTTTTCGACCCTTTCGTCAAAAGGTAAGGGAGTTTAGGGAGTATGAGGTGAGTTTGGTTAATGGAATTTATGATAGGTAGTGGTAGGACTTTAAAATATGTATATGTATCTGTTTCAACTAAGGGAATATCTAAGACGAAAGTTATTTGATTTTCTTTTATGTATACCTTTAAATCTATACATTGCTCTAGTTTTAATATGTTCTCTAACTTAACAGGAAATATGAGCTTACTCTGGTGCTCAACATCTTTTAACATTGACAACAATTCATGCGTATCTACGATGGATTGGTGTAGCATTCCTAATTTGCTAAAAGCTATAGTAGTTTCAATTTCTTCCAATCTGGTGTAAAGCGTTTGAAAGTTATGCAGAAATAAATTATAAATATTTATGAGTTTTTGGATGTTTTGAGTAGTATTTGTTTCATTTAATTGCTTTCTGATTTCCCAAATTGCTTTATCTAATTGGATGAAATTATACTGGGTGGTATTGGTAACATTAACTAATGACCTCATCATTTCAGCGACTACCGTTACCTTTTTGTTTATCGAGTTCTGCCTTGTTTTAACATCTTTTATCAATGAGTCATATCTGATCGCATCCTCGTGATCCAAATTACCAGAGATTAATTTAATAATAGAACCAAGAGGGTTTAAAATACCACGTTTACTTCTTTTTGATGGCAACAACTGATCTAATTTTTCCTCAGTCATGTTTTTAATATAATCGGTCTGAGTTTTTAGGTCACTTATCTCTAAACTAAACGGTTTCTTTCCGAAATAATTCATAGTGTGTTTATTTAAGTTTGCATATCTATTTATGTTAAATTCTAAGTCATCGCGAATTAAACTTAAGTCTATAATCTTAAAAATAGTCCACTTATCACTACTTATGAGGGCTTGGCCTTCCTTGATCGGAAGTATCCCAGGATTGCGGTTGATCCGCTGAAGTAGAAGGCCCAGGGCGACTGATGCTTGCATCAGGATCAGGGCGTACCTGTGAAGGACGTTTCAAATCCTTAATAGGAGCTTTTGTTTCGCGGCCTCTAAGCTTAACCGGTACTATGTTCCTAACTATATCTCCTGTCACTTCAGCCCTTTTATATCTTGCTTTATCCTTCCCTCTTCTTTCATTCACTCCTTTTATAAACACCATATCTCCTTCTTTAACATTGAACTCTCTTTCACCTCCACGCTTTTCCTTAATATGCTCTTTCTTGCTTATTGCTTTATCCGTTATATACTTATATAGGTATTTGGTTCGTTTTTGGTGATCTTGTACCAATTTCTGTGTGTAATCTTTATTGAAATCAACGTCAAATGGGCTTGTTGAGTCGGTATGTCCAAACACAACTTCGAAAGGAGTCAAACCCGTAGTTGAATGTATGGACTGGTTGTATGACATTAGCGCGTATGTCATTACGGAAGCCGCATCAGTAAACTTATGTTCATATTTTGCCAATCGGTATATTTCAATCAAACTTGAGTGAAAACGCTCTATTAAACCCATCGAATTTGGGTTATGTGGGGTGCCAATGTGGAGATCTATTTTATAAAAACTGAGAGTTTCTTTCATTAAAGTATTATTGAACTCCGTGCCTGAGTCCATGCTGGCTCTGCGAGGGATGCCATATAGAGAAAAATATTTAATAAGTGCTCTTATAACCTCCGGTGTGGTTTTGTTTGCTATTTCAAATGCTTGCCCTAGCTTACTAAAAGCATCAATGATGGTTAGATATGATCTGCCTTCTATGCTGAAGACATCTATGAAGATTTCTTGGAAAGGCCTATTCTGCGTCTGGGTGAGCTGTAATTCTGGTTTTAATGGTTTTCTATCGTATTTCATAGATTTGCATGCTTCACAAGAATTAATAATAGTTGCTACTGTTAGTTCCATGTTTATCCAATAATATGTGCGTTTAAGGTGCATGAGTGTTTCCTTTATACCCCGATGGCACGTTTTTCCTATGTGGTACTTCAGAACAATATCTCTTTGTTCGCATTCATTGTCTACATACACTACCCGTTGCTTACATTCGTAAATCCTTACTGTGTCTTTCTTAAAAAGTGTGATAAATGCGTCGGAAAATTGCTTTCGGTGTGTTTCGTCCTCGAAATAAATAAAATGTTTCACTTTAGGGTTAATGTATTCTTTCAGGAACTGTTTAACTAAATCTGTTCTATTTATAGGGAGATGAACCTCTAAAACCTTTTGTTTGGGTCTTGAAATGTCTTTCACTGTTAGCTCTTCTCTATACCACGTATGTACAAGAATTTGGTTAGGCTTGGTGTCGATTGCCTCATTTAAAATAGGTATGCCTGCTGTATCTGTTTCATACACTGAATGTTCTGTTTGTGAGTTTTCAGATACAGAGATAGTGCCGCTAGATGGGGACGGAACTGAGTATGGTGATTTAGGGTCTGGTTCACGTGATCCTATTGACATAGTCTTTTCAGAGTCTGACGATATAACTATAGTCCCTTCAGCATTGTCAATCATCACAGGTTGGCATTTTCTTAAAACTTCGATGTCTCGCATTACTTGATCTATTTCCTGAAGTAACCTTTCATCATCGTCATCACTCACATTTACTTTCATAGACTGGTCATCACCTCCTACAGCATTAACCTTAATTCGAGACAGTGCGTCTGCTACACAATTTTGCTTCCCGTTTTTATAAACAATTTCATAATCGAATTCAGATAGTCGTAATTTCCATCTTGTAAGTTTGCTGTTATGTTCTTTCATATTATTAAGCCATGCCAGGGGTCGGTGATCAGTGAAGATAGTAAACCGTCTACCGTAAAGATATGGCCTATAGTGCTTAACGGCCCAGACTATTGCCAATAACTCCTTTTCTATTGTGCTGTATCGCGATTCCGCGTCGTTTAACGTCCGGCTAGCGTAAGCGATCGGTTTGTCGGATCCTATTGGTCCTTGAGATAATACTGCTCCGATCGCATAATCAGACGCGTCTGTGGTAAGTACGAAAGGTTTTGTATAATCCGGGAATTGCAAAATTGGGGCATTTACTAATAGTTCCTTACACCTTTCGAAAGCTGCAATGTACTCGTCTGACAACTCGACTTTGTTTCGCTTTTTCAAGCAATTGGTAAGAGGGCGAGTTATTTTCGCAAAGTCTTTTATAAATTTGCGATAATAACCCACTAACCCCAGGAAGCTTTTGATTTGAGTAGTAGTTCTTGGTATGGGAAAGTCAAGGACGGCCTGGATTTTATCATTGTTTGGTTTAAGACCTTCTTTGGTAATCATATGGCCAAGATAAAGGACTTCCTTTCGGAAAAACTCGCACTTGTCCAACGTAACTTTTAGATTGGTGGATCTAAGCCTTTCAAATACCATACGGAGTTTTTCGACATGCTCCTGCAAACTTGCTGAATAGACAATAATGTCGTCGAGATATACAAGGCAATGGAGGCCCTGGAGGCCTCTCAAGACATTATCCATGGCTCGCTGAAAGGTTGCAGGAGCCGTTTTCAAACCGAAGGGCATCCGAGTGAATTCGTAGTGTCCGGATTGTGTGCTAAACGCTGTTTTCAATCTATCCTCTTCCCTGACCTCGATTTGGTGGTACCCGCTCGCCAAATCGATTGTACTAAAATACACTGATTTACCCAATTTATCAAATAAATCTGAGATGTTTGGCAACGGGTACTTATCATCCGTAGTAATTTCGTTTAATCGCCTGTAGTCTATGACCATTCTAAATTTAGTCTCACCGGAGGCATCGGCCTTTTTGGGCACGAGGTGTACTGGTGCGCTCCAGGGTGAGTAAGATTCCCTTATGACGTCATTCTCAAGAAGTTTATCGACCTGCTTCTGTATTTCTTCATTGTACACAGGTGGGTGTCTATACGGCCTTATGAATATAGGGTCTTCGTTTTTGGTACGTATGTCGTGTTTAACGCGGTTCGTGAACGTTAGCGGTAAGTCGTCACAATGAAATATATCTCTATACTCATAACACAACTTCTCAATACTCTCACGCTCTTCCTTATTTGCATGATCTAAACGCAACTTTCTCAGGTTTTGCTTTAACAATTCATCAACTTCGCACTCATTCATTGTCACGTTTACCGTACATTCCTCCTTTTCATATCTTGTTACTCGTAGTGGTTTTGAAAATGTCATAGTTATTCTATCTTCGGACGCGTTTTGTATGACAGTGTAAGCGAAAGAGTCTGTACACATTACGATGGCAGCCGGCATTCTAACATCTTGTCCAAAATCGGTGAATTCTATAATAGCCTCTCCATTTTGTAGATCTGTAGGGACCTTGACTCGAGTGTCCGTTCTTGGTTCAATGGTGATCTCATATGGAGGTTTATATATAATGGGTATGTTCGCGGTAGGTGTCTGTAATATTTGATTTTTCATATCGATTTTAGCTTCCAGTTGTTTCAGAAGGTCTGAGCCAATTAAACCGTCGTATCGACTATCGACATCGAACACATAGAATTTATGGTTACCTAAGCTTATGAAAGTTTTCAGCAGCGGGATGTAAATAGCTTCGCTGTGTTGACTACGAGCATGCGTGCTGATCACCTCAAAAGGCTCATATAACTTGTATGCGGAGAAATATTCATCCGCTTTAGCAGGACTTATAAACGACCGTGTACTCCCGGTGTCAATCATAAAACGCGCTTTTATTTCCGGAATCTCTATATGCGGAAGCTTCAAAAGTGAATCGCAATTTATTTGAATTATTTCGGGTGAAAACTGGAGGCCTGTACATAAAAATTTTCCGGGCTGCTTATCTCTTGATAATGGCAAGTTTCTGCCGTTTCCTCAAAAGTTTGGGGCTCTGGCATCTCTACATAATTATTTTCCTCATAATAAGCCACGTTTTGGTCATAGGATTGGTCTGGCGACGGCGCCTCTACAAGCTCGTTGTTATAGAACAAATTCTCGTTTTCAGCTGAAGTGTTCAGCATATTTTGCCTTAGGGGCCGAGCCGTGCGCATCGATACATCCGAGTTCACGTTTGGTTTAGGAACCGCTACGTTTTGATTAGGGATTCCAAATTTAAAATTTTGCTGGGGTTGCCCGAAAGGCATTTGTTGTCTATTAAAGTTGTTAGCCATAGGCGGCCTATAACCTTGGCTTTGATGCGGGATTCCGAAATTGAAGTTCGGTTGTTGCCTAGGTATGCCAAACTTAAAGTTTTGGGGACCCGGGTTTTGGTTAAATCTGAATCCAGTCGAATTTGGTTGGTTTTGCTGAAAACCAAATTTATAACCTTGTGGTTGTTGCGCGGGCACACCAAATTTATAATTTTGAGTATATGGTTGAAGTCGATTTTGATGGTTGATTTGGGGATTACCGAATCTAAAATTACCGCTGTTATTAGGCAAAACAACGGGGTTCGGTGCCTGAACTGGTTTTTGATGAAACTGATTTTGATGTTGTGGTGTTGAAAATGGGCGCGACTTATTTTTTGCATTATATTGATTTATGAAATTTACTTCCTCGGTCACAACACTTAAGGCGGATTCCAAAGAAGTACACACTTTAAGGCGCACAATTCGAATCAAATCCTCAGGCAGATTATACAAGAACACATTTAGCGCTATGTTATTATACACTATCATTTTAGCGGCCTTTACACCCTCGTCAGTTAACAAATTAACCTTTGCAAATAATGTGCTCCGAATATGTTGTATCCTATGGCAGAAGTCGATATAAGACTCTCCTGATTTTATTTTAATTTGCTCTAACTCGATAGCAATACAGTCTTCGGACCTTGGGTCGCCGAAATGTTGGATCAGAACTGGTTTGAGTGCGTCCCATGTACTAATATCCTCACGTTCACTTAACAGGTGAGCAGCTCTACCATGGAGCCTACTAGTAATTGCGTGGAACAGATAAGTCTGCTGTAACACCTTATCTTCGTCGGCAAATGCGCGGTATATATACTGGGCTTTCTTAATGAATAGGTTTAACAAGCCCGCATCACCATCAAACTTAGGTATAATAGTTAATAAATCTTTAGGGACTAATTGTATATTATGTTCCATTTTTATGTATGCTTAATTTCACTTTTACTTAAAATTAACACAATAAATCTATAACGACAAAGTAGGTACGTTATAAAGAAAATCAAATAAGTAACAATAATTACTAGTTCTAACAAACAGGAATAGATGGGAGGAAAGGATATGCGAAAAGGTCTACTCACAGTACACTCGCCCGCATCCTTCTGTTGTAGTTAGGCTCGTCCTTTTCGGTCCTCGAGTAATAATGACAAATTTGTTGGTTCGCGGATTGCTGTTAGGCGCGCTCACTGATATTAAGTTATACGCGTGCCGTGTTGGTTAAAACTCGCGGAAAACGCACTTTTACTTAGTACGCCACTTTTCACGATCGTAACCCAGCAATCCTACCGGCTGCGCCAGTCAAGATTGGAGCTCGCGGGAATATGTTTTTAAAAAGACGAAAAATACTTAAATTTAATTTATTTGTACGATACAAATGGTGGTCGAAGCTAGACTAAATTATAATTCAACTTAAAGGTACGGCATGCACTGCTTATCAGTACTGCATTCCGGCCGGCTTCTCAGAATGTCTGGCTCTACTCAGCGGTTTTAATACTTAGGTGTTTATAGTAACAACTTGGCCCTTAATACCGGAATGCATAACTATCTACTAAATAGTCCGAACAAAGCCTAAACATTTGGTTAAGGTGAGCCCGTTCTTGAGTTATAAAATTACAACGAAAAATGGCATTGATTATATATATATATATATAGATATCTGTATTTGATACATAGTAAATAACCTTTTTTTTTCAATTATGGATTTTTTATTAAGAATATTTTTATCCCAGATAACTTACAAAACATATAGCAGCAAATCTTAAAAACGATGTATGCCATAGTTGAAACGCAAGCAAAGCTTAAAAAACCGACTTCAACCCATATATTTCGGTTTAGGCTAAACCGATTTCGATAAATTTTATATGGGGCCACCTCTGAAGTATACTTTACTAAACAAAAAAATGAATCATTAAAATCGATTCACGATTCACGATAGCGCGTAAAATACATACAATAAAAAACATACCGTCGAATTGAGAACCTCCTTTTTTGAAGTCGGTTGAAAAAAGATAATTAACACTTATTTGCAAAGCGATATTTTAAAGAAAAAACATTATTTAGATATATTTTTTTAATTTTGTTTTCCTAATCTTGTGCATTTAGCCTGTGTTAAGTAATAATATATTTCAAGTGTATTTAACATTAAATGTCCTAATCACAAGTCATAGTCAAAGTCAAGTAAAAGAGTCAAGGTCCAGTCATAGTCAAGTCATGCCCTAGTAAAGTGGTAGAAACTATACTAGAACTTCTATAGGACTTTTTGGAGCGAAGGCGGAAATCAAGTTTTTCATCTTTGTACGATTTGCCTACACTTATGCACGTTAACTAAGTGTTAACGGTTAATAATCCAGCATACACACTCGAAGAATCTCAGGTATTGGAAATTTATACAAAATAAACAACGCAATTTTTTCACTTTCGCAGCAAAAAAACATTGAAATTGTTTAAAATATGGAAAGATATAAGTATAAATATTAAATATCCTACGGGAGTATAACCGCAAAAAAAAAAAATACGGTATACGTTTGTAGTATGTATCCGTGTTTGTCTATGACATCGTAGCTTCCAAACGGCTGGACCGATTTAGATTTATTTTTTATTTTGTTTGGATAGTAACTATCGACAGTGTTCTTAGCTATGTTTTGAAAAAATCAGTGCAGTCGTTTTCCAAATAGACTGTCGTTGATATTTTCAAAATGTAGATTTTTAACCTACGTCAGGGAGATCTATGTTCGACAGTATGTATATTTTTTTATGTATATTCACTGATTTCTTCCCCATTTGAGAACCGATTCTCAAAATTATTTTTTTGTTTGGTAACTAGATTATACTTTAGAGGGATTATTCCCAGTCGTCCCCACCTTGTAGGTGGTCCCATATAAATTGTATCGAAATCAAAAAAGCCAAAACCAAGCTTTGCTTACGTTTACATTTTTTAATTTTTTTATTTAACCATTAGTTTTAAAATTTTTTTAACATGGTCACATGGCAGCCGTTATATAAAATCTGATCTGTTTGCTCACAAAACACAGTTTTTCTAACAACAATGCCTCAAGCCGGTCCCCCTGTAAGCCAATAAGATTTTAAAGTCTATTTAGATAAGTTTCATTGTTATGCTCAGATTGTGCAGTTAAAGGATGCATCGATCCAAAGATGCCGAGTATTCCCAGACTGAGTTATAATTATGACTTATTTTGAATCTGAATGATATGTAACGCCCTGCCGTCTACTATGTTTCCCGAAAAGTATAATATGGGGTTGTTTAAAACGAGATTAAATAGGTATTTACTGAGTAAGCGTGCTCCATCTCTTTCTATCAGGTGGGATAGTGGTCAAAGGCTGACTTAGTCACAAATAAAAAAAACACAATCTTAAAGCACGTACGTAAGTACATACATAATAGGTGTTTTGTTAACAATTTATAAGATTTTCAACAGGCTTTAGTAGAGCCTAATAAGGTTAGTTAGTAGATACATGTTATATAATAATTAAACGCAAGCAAAGCTTAAAAAACCGACTTCACCGCTTTATCTTCGAACCTTCGGAACCTTGATCAGATTTAATGTATTAAATCGCATTATTGACGATAACTCAAAAACTAGAGATCAGATCTTGATCAAATTTAAATGGAATTATATGAAAAGCACCAGCTTTCAAATAAAAAATAATCATCAAAATCGGTTCACAACGAAAGAAGTTATGAGGTAACTTTTGAAGTCGGTTAAAAACGAGAATATCGTCAATGTAGTCCACAGAATACGCATTATTGAAGATATTTCAAGAACTACTAAATACTAGACGTCTCCCGCGGCTTCGCACGCATTTATCAAGTTTAAAAGTAGCCTATGTATCCTAGGTATAAGCTATGAACATACCAAATTTCATTCCAATCGCGTTGCAGCGTGAAAAATGAACAAAAATACTTACACACTGACACTTTTACACACAAACTTCCGATTTTATAATTTTAGTGGGATAGTGTGAAGAGAAAAGTATATTTTGTTTGATAATACATACCTACGATAAATTCTTTTTCTTTAGCTGATCTGATGATGAAATAGGAAGGACAGTTATGAAATTCTCAATGAATTCGGTTACTTAGGTGTTTTGGTTATTTGTTTTGTTTTGTTTGGCCTATTTGTTTTGTTAATTTTATTCTATTTACCGGTGCCTAACGTAGTAGAATATATCATCTTATTTGAATTTTACTCACAGAAATAACCAATTGGCTACTAGTATCTTTTCGCTCTCACGAAAACTACATGCCTTTTGAAGCATCAATTCAGTAGTTACGATTGGTCGATCCGCAACTCACGCTGACAACTGCCGCATCTACCAATCACAAGCATGGATCGACTAATTACAAGCACGCATTGGACAAAAACAAGAATACATTTACCTCGCTCCCTTTTTCCGCTGGTAAATTTTGTTATGATGTAAAATAAGCCTCATGCGCTGCGCCTCTGTGAGAGACCTTGGGTCATTTTCGTAATGGTTTTTTTTTACATATTTCTTCCATTTAATTTTTTTTCCAAAAACTACATCGACAAATGAATTCCGTTTTATTATGAAACCTGTACACAATATTTCACGAGAATCTGTTAAGACATGCAACCTGTAGAAAGAAAATCCGGACATACGGAAGTATTTTTGCTCAAGCTGAAACGAACTTCGCTAGCGCCTCGCGCTCGTACGGTCGACTATGGTGGTTTCATCAAAATCAAAATCGTTTATTCACATGGGCCTCGAAGAGGCACTCTACTGCCAGATTCGCAAAATTACAGCCATCTCGAGACAACCTGGCAAGGAACTCGGCGGCGCATTTATACCGACTTCAAAAAAGGAGGAGGTACTATGTTCGACTGTACGTATTTTTTTTTATATATGTTCACCGATTTCTCCCCCATTTGTGGACTAATTCTCAATTTTTATTTTGTTTGGTAAATTATACTTCAGAGGTGGTCCCAATATAATGAAATAATTTAAATGTAAGCAAATCTTACATATATTTTTTTTAAATCATTTCGTTCTTTTAATCATTCTTAAACACTAATTTTATATAATATACATAAATTATATTAAACTAGGTATATCTATATTATGTAGTCGCTAAAAAGCGCTTGTGCTACTGCCTCCATGCATCCTTGTCATTAATGTAGTCAATCGTTTCGTATTTCGTTTTATTACTGATTAGAACTTTACCAATGGTAATTCAGTTCTCGCATCTATATAGCGACCATCATAATAAGATTCTAGTAAAGGATAATTCTCATCATTTGATTGAACAGTGAATTATATAACTTATAAGATCTCTCTTATAACAAATACTTTCGCTTCCATTAAGAATAGGTAATTGACTAATGGAAAAAATCCAGGATATTGGATTTTTTCACTCTGATAGGCCAGCGTTTGACGACTATTAAATCTGATTGTAAGTGATAATGTGGTCGAGAGTGTCACTTGCCGTGTAGACTGGCAAGGATTGCTGCCGGATCATTTATAGTGATTATGGCAACAGATTTTTCTACTTTAGGATGGTAAACTAACCTAACTAACAAACAAGTTATACATATAAAAATAATACTTTACTAAATAACACGACCCAGAGGTAAGATTGGCATATGTGCCTTCTGCACCGCGGGACCTGGGCTCAATTCCCGCCAGGAGCACAACTTTCCTTGCCAAGGGACATTATATGCTTCTGGATGTGATTGTATGTGTGATATGTAAATGGCTTCTGCTCTCAAGATCTTGTTTCTTAGTGTGAAGTAAACGGAGTGTGAATGCGTTTGTTGTTAAAAATGTATAGTAACGGGTCAAAAATGTTGCCTGTACACTGCGCGACTAACCCTTGGTGGTCAGACCACCTTGCCTCAGCACGTGCCTCAGTTTACCCCCTTCAAAGCACTCCACGCTTCCGAGCGCCCTCTACTTTGAAACTTTGATACATTCACATTACTTGCGCACACGCAGCTGCGCACGTGCTCTTAATCAACCTTTGCTTTACAATGTTTTACCTCGCCTAGTGGCAAACTGGTAGCAACCCTGGTGGTCCCGATATATACTTATTTTTAATTAGATGGTAGTTTTAATATAACTTAATTAACACATGGACTCGTGTATCCAATTTCAAATGTTTAAAAAAACTGAAAGTGTTTATCCTAATTGTAAGCGAATACTAATTTATTTATTTATACTTTAAAGCTGTGTTAGCCATGTGGTGTTTAAAATAAAGTTTTTTCTCTTGCGCACCTTGGGTTCGATTCCCGGCAGGAGCACAATTTTTCTTCCCAAGGAATATTTGTGCTTCTGGTTCTGAGTGTGATTGCGTGTGTTATATTTAAATGTTTCCGGCATCCACGATACAAGTCTTTGAACTCAGTATGGGGCTGTTAGTGTGAATGCATTTTTTTTTTTTTTTTTCTAACTGTTAGAATATACCTACTTAGGTCATGAGGCTGAAAGCTAAAAAAATCATTGACAAATGTGATAAAATTTAAACAAAAGCAAAGCTTAGTAACGAAGCCGTTTTCACCACATATATTTAATTTTTTTTTTATTTTCTCAAAAAGCGCTAAATCATTTTCGATAAAATTTATATGGGACCACCTCTGAATCTACCAAACAAAAAATAATCATCAAAATCGATTCATAATTGGCGGAAAGATCGCGTAACATACATAAAAAAATATCTTTTTTTTATGTCGAATAGGCAAGCATTTGAACACTATCTCACCTGATGGAAAGTGATGATGCGGCCGATGATCTATCGAGTGAAACTAATTAAATGGCGGATAGAAAAAAGTCTCAAAAATGTCCAATTCTTATAAGTAACTTCAATTGGCTTAGTGACATACAGGAAAAGGTAATAACATCGAGTAAGAATTGTCAGTCCCTTTTTAACGTACCACAAGCGCAAGCGCAGCTGCGCCTGCGCAGCACGCGTTCTTAATGAACCTTTGTTTACCAACCCTGTTTACTATATTCACCGTTCTTCAAGTGCCAACCCTGTTAACCATTGTCTCCCGGTGGTCTCGGAATTAACATGTTGATTGCCACTTAATGACTTTCCTGTTAGAAAAACAATTGCAAATGGGCTCGGTGTGGTCTTGTTGATATTATAGCACTTCAGTTTTTTGTAAATGCGAGCTGCCGGCAAATATTGGAAGGATCACGCGTTGCAGTTTGTATTCGTGAATGCGAAAGAACCCAGTTATATTGTACTTTTTTTAAAACCCAAAAAGGAGACCATGAACAAAAGGGTGCTATTGAATGAACGCCTGTGTCTGTGTTTCTTTGTCGTTAGCAATTTCTTTGTGTCATCATCATCATCAGCCTATATTTGTCCACCTCTTCTTGCCGGCCTCCTAATTGATGCCACTGAGCCCGGTCTTCAGCTCTTCTCAACCAGTTTCTGCCGGCCTCTTTTCGGTGGTCGTCGCTCCACCTGACCGACGGGCTTCCTGTGCTACGTTTGCCATGTCGCGGTCTCCACTCAAGTATGCATCTACTCCAGCGGTTATCCATCTTTCTAGAAACGTGGCCACCTTAAGCCCCCTGCCATTACAGCTTGCTCATTCTTTCGGCTATGTCGGCTACTTTTGTTCTCTAACTACTTATTGTAAATAAAGGTATGTACATAATCTTTATGTCATAAGGTATTTTTTTACTAATATATTTTTTAATATTGTTAATTATACAAACTATGTAGGACACAATATACTTAATAAATAATATATCAGATTGGGGAAGCACAGGTTCCTGCAATACAGGCTTTGCCTAGATTCTGAGACAATATAATGTTATTGTCAAATAATTACATTTGCCCACATATTTATAGTTTGTATCAACTCCATGATTTATTATTAAACGTAATTAATATTTTAGGAAATAAACATAATATTTGTATAATTAGATGGTCCAATTTCAATGCAGATTTTGAATTTGATAAATGAGTGTTTAAGGGATGGTACTTATATTCTAATATAATTTGAAATCGGTATTGCTGTTTTTATGTATAAATTCGGGGGAGTTTTCTAAATATATATATACCTATATAAACATTTTATACCTTGTAACATTAAATAGGCATATTTCTTACTTTGCATTTCGTTATGGATATGTGTGTGATTTTGTTTAAAATATGTAAATGATTCCGGCACCCACAATACAAGTCTTTGAACTTAGTGTGGGGCTGTGAGTTTGATTGCGTTTATTTTTGTTATGTTTTAGTGCGATGTCCAACTCCGATCCGACCCGATTGATCCGATTGACCAACCGTCGTTTCTTAGGTATTTATTTAAATGTAAGTGATAAGCAAATCATACGTTGAATGTTACGCGACTCAAGATGCAGCATCTGCCATCTCCGCTCATCTCACTGTAGTACACAACCAACAATTTTTTGCTTTCTCCTCTCCATCCAAGGGTTGTCTGCAACCAATCGCTTTAAACGATAAGTCCGCCCCTTGTCCATGCCCAAGTTATTTTTAATTTTATAAAGCACTGTTATTTTCTTTTTGAATTGGTGTACAATAAACAGTTCATCAATACATCTCAGCTACGTTTAAATAGATACGTATCATGCAAGGCTTAATACGACGGTATGATACGTACTATTCAATCGGTCACTATAATTATAAAGTGCTGAAAGATTTAAGAAACACTTGTGTATAAACTATGACGGGATTCCGATTAGCTATTACCAGTGTTACTAAAACAGTAACCTGAGTAGACACCTAAATACAAGCCCTTAAAGACGCAACCGATCCTTCCGCCACCAATGAACATTTTCCAACCACAACCATCACAATTACGGCCTAAAATTAGACTGCAAGTGACATAACAATAAAACGGGACCGTTGTTTGATAAGTAAAAATAAAATTTCGCTTTGTAAATAGAGTAAATACAAGCAAGGGCTCGTTTGAAGTCCCGGCCACAAAGCCGCCCTGTAGCTGGGATGGGGAGGAGGGATGCCGCAGATAATATCAGCATGACCAAACTGCCATAGACAGATAAGGTTGTACGTGTGTGCGTCCTGAATTTTAATAATATAGATGCGGTTAGCTAAATGCTTAATTGAATATTTGTCTGTAGTAGTTTATGCTTTTGGGATGAATTCAATTTTCTTCATTTTCCTCATGAGGGTTTGTTATCATTGAATGTTTTGATAAGCCAAATAAGCACTTAGTCTAGCAAGTCAGCCTATTTATAGTTTTATTTATTGCTATATTCAAGAACCAAATGTAGCGTAATTAATATAATGGGTATGATAAGTTAAATCATTAAATTGTTAAATGCATAACATAACACGATATGTTAGTATTTTCTAATTTGAAAAAGAATCAACCCGTCTATTTGGAACCGCTTCCCAAACCAAATCCCATAACGTAGATAAAGATAAGATCTAGACACAAAAGTCTACAAAGAGCAAGAAAATCAACTAAGTAGACATTATCAGCACCCTGAAAAATGCAGAGACGGCATCGGTCGATACTGAACCCCTCCCCCAGGTGCGACGAGATAATCCAAGATGGCCGCCGAGATAGGACGTGACGTCACAGCGCAGTGCTTCACCTCCCCGCACACCCCCGGCGCATCCTCGAGGCCTCTCGCCACCCTCCTTAGATCCTTTCAGAAATCCGCCGAGTACCGTCAGCAAGAGAGGCAAGAAAGTGATTTTCAAATTTCATAGATTCATGATTGATAGATTTTCTGTATTTAAAAAATTGCCTACTAATATCATTTGTCATAGTTTTCTGTTATGAATGCGCCAAAAAATACAGTTATATAAAGTATTTTCATCATAGCTTTACACGCTGAATAGCGCAAGATGGAGACTTTACTTTTTTATTTCTAATACGCTAGACTTTGGACCAATATCTCTTTATCTTCCACTATCATTTTATCAAACTCCGCAACCCTGGCTATCACTCTCACATTATTAGTATGAAAATTTGTGTGTAAGTAGGTATGTTTGTTTTCTGTTCACGCTGTAATGGATGAACGAATTTGGATGGCATTTGGAATATACATAACTTAAACCTAGGATTAACACATAGGCAACTTTTTAACTTGACTTTACTTTTTGCTGTTACAAAGATTTACAGAATAAAAACAAATCTATCACGTCTCTTCCATTTATTTACATTTGTTTAACTTTAACAATGAACATAAAACATAAGGCCCTTGCCTTAGAATTCTAAGACTCTATACATTTTACGCTACAGGTCGCATGTCCACTACTGGCTGAGGCAGGTGGGTGCCTATGACGTGGAACCCGTCAGCGCCTCCGCGGTACTCCGTCACGTACAGTTTGCCGTCATCTCCTATGAACTCGTATTGGCCCTGGATCTCCAGCACGTAGCCTCCATTGGCGCTGGGTACTAGTCGACCGACCTCGGATACTACGGTGTCTGGAAGCATATGCTTAGTATTATGAATTTTGGCGCAGTCGGTAGGCAAATCAAAATAATGATTATTAAAACTGTCAGAAACCAACATATGCATTAATTCCTTTACTTTATTTAATCTAAATATTTAATTTACAACTAACATTAATTTGACCAATTTCATATCTCAGGTCTCAGACATTTCCGGTTGATTATTAAGAACTCCAACATCGTCTGAATGCTTAAGAGTGAAGAGTGTTTGCTGACGTTGGTATGCCCTGAATGATGATAGCCCCGGCTTGCACCTACCGCTGCACTGGGGCAAAATAGTTACTGCTAGCGTGACCCTATCTAGGGGAGGGACTGCTCCAGGGGGCTTTTTAGTGGGTTCAAGCCCCACATGACGCTTTCCTTCACCTTTTTGAAGGAAGGGCAGTGTAGGCATTAACCCCTACACAAAAAAAGAGTAGTTTGATTAAAAAAAACCGTCTTAATACAGTTACCTACAATCCTAGTGCTTGTGAATTGACTTACGCATAGTGACACGTTCGAAAAAAATGAACTAAATTCATGTACTTACTCTCAGCTGTAATATACCGCAGGGCATACTGTCCAAATTCATCGTGGATCTCTTCATGTCGCACCGCTGGTAGTGACCGGAGCGAGCTGTAGTCATTCGCTGGCTTCGGTGCGCAGTACGCCACCGCCACCAAGCAAGATACTACTATGAACTGAAAAGATAAATGCAGAAGTGAATATAAATAGGTTGTGTACAATTCTCAATGCCATAGGCCATGTTATTTTATTTTCAATCGACTTCAAAACTGTATTTTATTTTTCTATGTATGTTACGCGATATCTCCGCCAATTATTAATCGATATTAAGATTTTTTTTGTTTGGTAAAGTATATACTTCAGAGGTGGTCCCATATAGATTTTATCAAAATCGGTCAAGCCAAAACCGAAATATAAGCGAAAAAATCGGTTTTTTTAAGCTTTGCTTGCGTTTCAATTACGCTTCTCCCCGTTTATAGCAACGTAAAAAACTCACCAGTTTCATTTTGTGGTTGATGGTGTTGATGTTACAACGACAACGGCAGAATTGATGAACAGTTTGACATATCTTTCAATTTATATGCAGTTGTGCAAGTAGATGAACCAGTGTCTAATTCACAATTAACTACATCATTATAGTTAACTATGCTCCGATGTAACAAATAATTAGCAGGCAATTATGTGTAAAATATTTTAAAACATAAATCATCCAGTTTTTACAAAACATTCGATTGAGTTACTCGTAGTTACTTATAGTTTAAATGTCTAAAATATTTTATGTAGGTACAAGAAGGTTGAAATAAGGAGCAAAGAACAATAATTAAATTGCTTACTTGGGTGCGCGTTCGCCTTCTATGCAGTGGTGCCAGGTTCGACTCTCGGCGGGAAAACAAGTTTTCTCCACGAGGGACATTTGTGTTTCTGGTCGACGACCTAGTTGGCGCAGTGGACAGGTGTCTGCGCTGTGGGTTCGATTACCTGCTGGAGCACAAATGTCATCTCAAGGGATATCTGAGCTTCTAGTTTTAGGTGTAGTGTGTGTGTGTGTTGTGAATGTTTTCGACACCCACCATACAAGTCTTTGAACTTAATGTGGGGCTGTGAGTGCGAATGCGTTTGGTTCTGGTATGATTGTGTTTGTGATGTAAATGTTTCCAGCACCCACACATGTCACCGAACTTATTGTGGGGCTGTGAGTGGGAGGGCGATGGGTTTTTATTTAAATTCTGTGTTAAAATATACCCAACTTTCTTGTTCTCAAGATCTTAGTCTCCTTTTCTGCGCACCGTACTCGGGGGTGGTTAGGCGCTATGTGCTTTAAGCTATGTAAGGGGTTATCTCTCCTCTCGACTCTCTATCTAAATCTGTATTATCGCTCCGCCGCCGAATAATTATTACACGTACTATTTATACGTACTAATGTACTAGACTACTAGAGCTTCAGTTATAACTTCAATTCTGCGGCTCGATAGATCGACGATTGAAAGATTGCGATCTATGTTGACTTGGAGATTTACTGAAATACGAGTCGTTATCTCCAGATTATATAGAAATCGTTGAATTTTTTTTAACAATCTAAAATATATCTACTGCTAATATATTTTAGGAACAAATTTAATTAATGTACTAATTATCGTTTACATTTTGGAGAGTGCACCGTTTACATTTTGAAGAGTGTGCGCAGGAATTACACGAGTAAATTCCCCCAATGCCCGTTTTAACATCTAACAACAAGACAAACTGTCAAATGTCATCCATTTATGGTTGGCATACCTCCAGTTCACTCGAAGCGTTTCGCTTCTACGTTTATCATCCGTACTGCGAAGGAGTGGAACTCATTGCCCTCGTCTTTGATCCCCGAACGGTATAATCTGGGAGTATTCAAGTCAAGAGTGAATAGGTACCTTCTATATATGCTACATCTTCGGCCGCATCATCACTTTACATCAGGTGAAATTGTGATCAAATGCTTGCCTATCTGGCATTTTAAAAAAAACCCGTTGTCCTTTTTAGCTTTACTCGGGTTAGTAATTAAATCGTTTTCTATCATACAAACCTCTTTCTGACAATTACGAACACGACAAAAATAACTTTTAAACCGGTCGAGCAGTTGTCAAGTGATGATCTGACAGCGTAAACGCTTTTACACTCACAACCCCACACAAAGTTCGAAGACTTGTTTCGTGGTTGCTAGGAAAATTCACATCATACACTTTAATCAATTTCAATAATAATTCGAAGTAGAAACATATTATTATTGTACTGACAGTCAATAAATTTATAAAAGGTGATCAGCCTCGAAGATAGTTGTACATGAAGGCTGTGGTAGGTAAAAAAAAATGAATATAATGTTATTTTATAAGTACAACGGTATAGGTATCACATTGTATAAAAGGACACTCTTTTCAACCGACTTCAAAAAAGGATCTTCTCAATTCGACTGTAGTATATTTTTTTGTATGTATGTTACGGGATAATTCCGCCAATTAATTAATCGATTTTGATTTTTTTTTTTTGTTTGGGAGATTATACCTTAAAGATTGTCCCATATACATTTTATCGCAATCGATCAAGCCAAAACAAAAATATAAGCGGTGAAGTAGGTCTTTTTACGCATTTAAATTATTCTGATAAAATTTACCAGGAACACACTAATTGCTTTAATCATTACGCTGAAACATGACAAATGCCAACTTAAAGTACGTATATTCTCTGTTTGCCTACTTTCACTATTTGACGAATGTTTAAACGTTCATACAAATCCTACCTACATATTTGTAAAATTTTCAAGCAGTCCTTTGTTTTAGCATCGTTTTATTAACTTTCATAATAGCCACGTGATTTTTGGGTAAGAACAGTTGGCACATGACATCATCAAGTACTAGTTGTAAGCCAGTATCTAAATCTATTATATTTTAATCACCACTTGATGGTGTAAAACCGCAAAAATGTCGCGTATCAAAAAATATGCCAGTACTGCCGATGAGGTCGATAAGGCATACCTCCGAGGGTCGAGGCATTGTCTCCGAGAGGGAAATAGGATTGCTCTCCGAGGATTAAAGGGGATTAAGCTTTTATGCGATTTGCAGACAAGTGAGGATCGAGGGCTTTGGAGAACTTCAGGTGCCGTGCTGGAAGTGTCTGAGTAAAAGCCTGCGAGTGGTGGGTTTTTCAGATTTAAAGGAAGCTTAAAGTATAGCCATTCATATAGGATGTATTTGCTGTATAGATGTAAAATTTAAGTTTAGTTTTAGGAAATACAGGCCCGACACATGGGCCCCAAAGAGGCACTCATAAAAGTTAATGATTCTACTGCCAGATTCACAAAATTACAGGCTCATAAGTCTCATATAAGTATATAAATAATAAGAATCTATATACAAAGGAAATGTATGTTTCTGGATCTGGGTTTTAAAGTATGTGTGATGTGAATGGTGGATGTGGGGGCTGTGTGTGAAAGCGTTTATATTATTGTTTTACGTTTATTTAGATATTTTACAATGCGCATGTTTTATTAAATGAGAATGACACAAGTTCTCGGCCTGATAGTAAATGTTTACCGTTGCTTAATACTAAGATTTGTAGTTATGAAAAGAATATATCGATTGTTACCAATACCAGTGAACAAATAAACACATAGGTATAAAACCCGGACAAATAAGGTATATCGGCACTCGACATTCTCATGTTCGATTGTCTTCACAAAACGTTATTAGCGTTAGTCACGCGACGAACCGTGAGCCCAGGGCATCCTAACATCATCAACGAATATATCTATAATATCTATCTGCAGAATATAACATCCACACACGAGCGTCTCGCGGCGGAAATGGCGTCTAACCGGATATTGTATCGCGCCTTCATCTCCGGTGAGCTTCCGGTTCCGCCCGCACGCCGCCCGCCCGCCCTGCGCCGCCTAATTACTAACCTACACGTTACCCACATGGATATAGTTCATATCTACCCGCGTCTCCAAATAGATTGATGCTACGCAATCCATTTCAAAAGGAAAATGAAAACCAATTTTGGGTATTGGTGTCGTATCTCATAGGTCTTTTCAAGTGTCGGTTACATTTACACAATGCCAGGTTACAGACATATTTTTTTATTTATTTATATTTTAAATTGTATAAGCAAAAAAGTTGTTCGAAATAGTGAATTGTTGTTGTTATTTTCTCATTAATAAATAAAATTGTTGTACCACACAGCATCCTACTAATATTATAAATCCGAAAGTTTGTGTGTAAGTATGTTTGTTTCCTCTTCACGCTTTAACGGAACGGATTTGGATGAAATTTGGAATGTACATGTAGATTATACCTAGGATTAACACATAGGGTAATTGATAATACCGGGTGAAGCCGCGGGCCACGACTAGTAATTTTATATTATACTAACGACTCCGGCTTCTCATGGGTTCAAGTCTCGGTGTTTCCGAAACCTTTCTTTCATACACCTTGTACTGACAATTATGATCATAATAAAAAAATAATCAGCCGAAACTGTCCAGCCGTTCTCAAGGTGATGATCTTTCATGCATGCGGAAATTGATTTTTATTTATAAAAGAAGAAGGATATAGAAGAAGAAGTTTAACTGCTGGTCCAGGCTTAGGCAGGGTGGATATAATTAAAAAAATATATAATTGCTAAAAAAAACCCTGCCTTAGTAGAAATCTACACCACATAAACTACCTACCCGTCAAACTTCAGTTTCATAGTATGTGTTCATAGAGTTCAAAATTACATGATTAATCAGAGATTAATCTAATTTCGCTTTTATATATTTCAAATTTTATCTATTTTTTGTAGCAACACATATACAACAGTTTTTTTTTAACAAAAAATAACATATTGATATGGACCCTGAATCAAATAGTATGTAGCAAAGTACACAGTTCATGTTACTTAATAAATTAATATTATATAAACCTAATAATAACTAATTATTGCAGAGTTACGACTTAACGAAGTAACATATATTATAACTAGCCGTGCCCCGCAGCTTCGCCCGCTATTATCATTTTAAAAAGTAGCCTATGTGTTAATCCTAGGTATAATCTATGTACATCCCAAATTTCATCCAAATCCGTTCAGCCGTTAAAGCGTGAAGAGGGAACAAACATACTTACACACTTACACACAAACTTTCGGATTTATAATATTAGTAGGATAATAGCATTTGGTTGAGGTTGCATAGTAACCGTTTACTCGATGGTTTTTAAATTAATCAAGTTTATTATTGAATCGAAAACCTATTTGAACTATCAATGTCACTGGAAGGGATCGCCCGTCATGCTCTCTGGAAGTGGTCACAAGGTCATGCTCACTGAAAGTGATCGCTTACCTCGTGCCTGAACAAGTCCTAAATCCCTGTCACATCTATTTTACATTGCACATTTACATACTTGTAATCAAACAATAGATTCTAAAACTGTCTGACAGCTGTATCGCATGCACCTACATTTCTAATGACAGCATTTATACCCATCAAACTACCCCTCAACCCCATCAATACTGTCGTCTGACTATAATCCCCACACGTTCAGCACACTGTGAACAAGCCACAAGAACACACAAAACAAATGTCTTTGGCAATAAAACAGTGGAGCCAAGTCTATTGGACCCCCTGGAAGTGCTCTGGGGACAATTAAAATCGAATAGACCTTCTGTAATGGGTGTCATAGGGACAATGGCTGTTTATTGACTGTACGAAGTTTGCCATCTGATCTGGGTTATGTTACATCTGTGTCATGTTTAATTGAATGAACTGCAATTAAAACAAAAATATAGGACAAACATATTTTCAACCGACTTCAAAAAAGAAGGTCCTCATTTCGACTCAACGTTTTTTTTGTATGTACTTTACGCGATAATTCCGCTAATTATGAATCGATTTTAATGTTTTTTTTTTGTTTGGTAGATTACATATACGTGGTCCTACATAAACTTTATCGAAATCGATCAAGCCAAAAGCAAGAAGTAAAAGTTGAAGTCGGTTTTTTTTAAGCTGTGCTTGCGTTTAAATTATATATACGTAAAGAAGCTAGTAGCTATAATTAAATAATAGTAAAATATTCTAAATAGAAAAAAATATAGGTGCATAAAATTCATCAAATCAAATTTTTTTCACAAAATGAGGATTTTGAAACGAAAGTTCCTTATCACGCGTTGCGAAAGGCGGCTAGACGGAAAAAATTAAGACCAAAAGTTGTAACGACACGTTTTGCTATAGTTGTAAGCCATACCACGTCCTCGTCCGATCACCGAAGTTAAGCAACGTCGGGCGCGGTCAGTACTTGGATGGGTGACCGCCTGGGAACACCGCGTGATGTTGGTTTTTGCATGTTTCTTTTAATTTTGGAACGAAAGTTCATTATCGCGCGTTGCGAAAGGGGGCTAGACGGAAATTGAACTTCGTTCCATCCGGGTGTCCCTTGACACCTCTCAAGTTTTTTTTTATGTTCTAGGCTAGCGTTTTAACCACTGTCTTATCTGTTGAAGTGGTGTAGTCGGGAGTGGTAAACAAGCCAGACAGAATAAAAAATATATCTTACTTGTATTGAAAGATCTCTACTTCCAGTCTAATACATCCACAAACATTGTCTACGATCGAGTGTCAAATGTATAAACATTTTTATGCAGAACCCTGCATTTTTAACCACCGACGATACAAAGAGTGTTATAAGTTTGTAGCGTTTATCTGTGTGTCTGTCTGTGGCATCGCAGCTCCCAAAAGGCTGTAACGATTTTTAACCAACTTGAACCGACCGAAGGAGGAGGTTCTCAATTCACCTGTATTTTCTATCAACTTCACATAAAAGGAGGAGGTACAAAATTGTTTTGATGTGTGTGTTTATTTTACCTCATTACTTCTTTCCACATGAACAGATTTGAGATTTTTTTTTTGTTTGAAAGTTATTTCTTTCCCATTGGTCCCAATTAAATTTCAACAAGATCTGGTCTATAGATTTTGAGTTATTGTCAATAATGCGTGTTTAATATATTTATCTGATCAAGGTTCCGAATATAAAAAGGCGACGCGACGTCGGTTTTTTTAAGCTTAGCTTGCGTTTCATTGTTTTATGTGTATCTTATATTTTTTTTCTAGGTGAACCAATTTTGATAATTCATTTTTCATTTGAAAGCTGGTTCTTCCCTTTAAATTTGATCAAGATCTGACTAGTCGTTTTTGAGGCATTCTCAATAATGCGTATATAATTTATTTCATTTAATCAAGGGTTCCACAAACAAGCGGTGAAGTCGATTTTTTAAGCTTTCCTTGCGTTTTAATTATACCACCTGTTAGACTGAAGATCTCTACCTCTACAGAACACAGGGTGATCCGACTCCAACTTTTTATCTTAACTGAATCAGATAACCCAGCAGCTTTAAAAATGAGCAAGCCCTAGAAACAGGATCCGTGCGTTATCTCCCGGTACAGTATCCCCTGTTCCACAGATCAATTTTGCCTTGTTCAAATCACAGACAATACAGACTGTCTTTGGAAGGAAATGGGAATTAGCGCCCTTGATGCGCGGGCGCCGGCCGCGCGTGCTCCATTGTCTGATGACACTTCCCCTTTACCCTTGTCTCTTGTCTATCAAAGTGGAAATTGGCAATTGTTTATATCCTAAAAAGGTGAGATTGATATGGGAACATTTTTAATGTTTTTCTTCCAATAGGTATATTATTTTCTATTGCAACAATTATTTATTTAATGTGATCTTAGTAGCTGTTTATAACTTCTATTTGTATTGTTTATCATTTGGCTATCAGTTCATACCTTAAATTGGCTCATCGTAATAATCAAAACCTTAGAAAAAAATGATTTTTAAGCTGTTTATCTTCCTCATAAATAAATTTAATTAGATTTAGTAAATGATAGACAGCATGTCCATTTCATTCCATTCATTTCCACTCCAAGCTCCACCGCTCCACTCCACACACACACACGAGTGGAGCAAAGCAGCTTAGCGCTCCTGCTAATATAGCGTTCAGTTAGCTCCTGCTACTGAACGCTATCACCGCACTTAAAAAAACAAACGCATTCTCACTCCCATCCCCAAACTAAGTTCAAAGACTTGTTTCGTAGGTGCCGGAAACATCACTCATACACACACAATTACACAAAACCAGATGAACAAGTCTAAAATGACAGCAACTCGTGTAGTCATCTCATTATGTTCCATTAACATTATATCTAAAAATACTGTACATTAATCATACGTATAATTAATTTATTGAATTTATAAATACAAAAAAGTAATTGGTTGCACACGGGTCGTAACTCACAAATGTCATGTTAATCTTATCTATTTTGATCGAAGTAAAAATATTCTTGTACTTACTCAGTTTTATTGACTTACATCGGTTTTATAAATGTCTTAATTAAGTGCAGATGCATACTTGTTGCTTTTTTTAATCAATTTTATTTCAAAGTGTGTTACTTAACTTAACCCTTGCGTTCTTGAGCTGTTTTATACTAATAGTTAACAGTATTATTATTTACTAGCCGTACCTCGCGGCTTTGCCTGCGTTAATTAAGTTAAAAGCCTATGTGTTATTCTGGAACCTAAACTATCTACATTCTCAATTTCATCAAAATCGGTTTATTCGTTACGGAGATATGTTGTAACAAACATTAACGCACACAAACTGTCGCGTTTATAATATTAGTAGGATTGTTTTTGACAACTATTACCTGCCAGGCGTAGCTGGTTACTATTCTCCCTTCTATGTTTACCCGACTTCTTAGTAAAATTTTTAAAAAAACTTTAATAATAAACACTTCCACACTCACAGCTCGATTACTCGTGTTAAACCACCCAGTATGACGACCTAGTTGGTGCATTGGGCAGGCCTCCGGTTCGATTCCCGGCAGGAATCCTGCCAAAAATGCCATAAATTCAAAAAATTCTGTCGGTCAAATCTGGTTCTGGATGTGATTGTGTCTGTTATGTAAATGTTTCCGACACCCACGATACAAGTCTTTGAACTTAGTGTGGGGCTGTGAGTGTGAATATGTGTGTTTGTTTGTAAGTTAGTAATAAGCACACAAAATATCTTAGTATTCTAGTTTTAACCAATTTTTTTATTCATTCAGAAAAATAAAATGTTTCATTTTTCACCTGTGGTAAGTAACGATGCAATCGACAATTGAGCATGTTTGCTTAAAATATACTTGTTCAAACGTGCCTTTGAGTAGTCTTTGAGATTCCAAGAGACAAAAATCGCTATAGTCCCATCATGGAACTATCGAATGGAATTACTGGGACCAAGCGGGAAACCCAGTATTTTTTACCGACTTCCCAAAAAAGAAGGAGGAGTAAAAAATACAGTCGACTTGTACACAAGTCGACTGTATTTTTTAAGCTATTGCATAGCTTCTATCGCGGGCCTTGAGCGTGGAGACCGAATCCTGAAATTCCGTAACGAAAATAACCTAACACCCCCAACTCCGACCGGCACAACGGTGATACTTTTTAGTTTTGCCATCTATCGATAGCAGAACTTTTAATAACTTTTTTGAAATATCACGCTTGTCTCTTTAGTTCAGCAACTCGCCTCTAGGTGGCAGGAAAAAAAATACTGCATATCTAAATAATATAAATAAATAATTATAATTGCATAAGTTGATAAAAAATGCTATGCAATAGCTTTCCCGCGGCAGTCCCCGAGTGCCACTCGTCTTTTTTTTCCTGTCCTCATAACTTCTCTCCACGTAAGCCGATTTCGAAATTTTTTTCATGTGGTCCCATTGAAATTTGATCAAGATCTGATCCTTAGTTTTTGAGTTATAGTCAATAATGCGTGTTTAATACATTAAAGCTGATCAAGGTTCCGAAGATAAAGCGGAAGTAGTTTTTTTAAGCTTTCCCTGCGTTTAATTATTTCAAAAACAATTTAGAAAGCCGGCTAGCATATTAACTGGCTTCCCACTGTTAATTAGGTGCGCACATTGTTTCCACTCTGTCGAGTTTCATTCATACACAATTACATCTGTTATTTAAAGCTAACTGTGTTGCACCCTCGGAGAGTGATAGTTTAGGGTCCGAACCCCATCGAAAAAGAACAATAGCTGGTGGAGAAGTGGTCGTAGCTTGTTACGTTTAGAAATCAGAGGCGAATAAAATAAATGTGAAGAAAAAGAAAAAAAAAAAAGAGAAAATTTCTGAATTTCTTCAAGAATTATTCTGAATACTTGTCTTTTTTATCAGTAGGGTAGGCAGGCTGTTTTAAACGGGTAAGCAGTAATTTTTTTTTTAGTTATCTTCGTCTTTTGTTCAACAAGGTTTGTTATAGATAAGTACATGACAAACAAACTTTACCTATACAATAGGTACCATAAACATAAACGTATTCACACTCACAGCCCCACATTAAGTTCGATGACTTGTGTCGTGGGTGCAGGTAACATTTACTTCTCACATAATTCGACACCCAGAACCAGAAACTGAATATTCCTTTAGGGAGAAAACTTGTGTTTCGAACCCGATACTCGCCGCTTAAATGGTAAAATCACAGACAACTAAGCCAGCTATTCAATGAGGTCTCAGTATTCAACTGAAATTAGGTAGGCCTATTTATAACAAATTTTTGTACCTGTAATTGAGCGAGTCATATGAAATATAGTCTTAACTGTGTTTGCGAAGGAATTTTCTGTTAAACAAAAGAAATCAGGATATAACAGTAGGATTCAAACAATTTCATCCTCCTTACAAGCCACTTCCATCAAATACAACTTTTGAAATAGGTAGGCGTCGTCGATCCTTTAACCGCCCCAGCAGACAATGAGGTTTCCATAAATCAATCTAACTTTCAAACAAAGATCATAACTCTCACGCAACGACTCTTCTGGAAAACTTAAATTACTCTTTTTTCCGCATTAGGAGTGCGAATAATCTTCTTGACGGGCTGCAAAATTGATGGCGTCGAAAAAGCGCCGACTCAAAATCCGACGAACTTTTTACGTCAGTCTACTTTCACTTAGAGAAGTTTCTACATCCATTCAGAAGTTTGTCCTATACGACAAGCTGACAAATTTTAATGAACCCAAGAGGGCTGCTAATGTCTGCGAGTCGTTTAATGGGAAAACTTTGGAGCCTTCCCCCGAAATACACCCGAACAATTTTTACACGTTAATTTCTATTGTTTTAGACATATTTACCGGAGCGATTACAGTTCGCAAGTCACGTTACATGCTCAAATTGTTTCATTTTAATTTAATGGAGTTAAATGATGTTTCCCAGGCCGCGAACCCGCGATTTGTAATAGAATATCCCTGGGCGCGGTACAATAAAACGCGCAATCATTTCGACGTGTGCCATTTTGCCAACTCTTTCAACGTATAAATGACATTATAAAATTCAAGTTGTTCAGTGACCAGCGAAAAAAATGCATTAGGGTTCCACACGATTGTGATTTAAACGGCGCTACCCCCGCTAACGGGCGGTCGGGCCATCCATCATACGCTTTACATATGTTTGAATAAAGCTCGTGGGAAAAGGATTTCCTCTCAGAAGTCAACGCGAATTCTGCTTCAAGGTAGAGTGGCCATGAGAAAGGGAAATGTTAAAAGTTAGGACAGGGAAGTTTGGTACGGATAAATAATAAGTACCTGGATGACCTGATGAAAAAAAAAATGAGCAATAGCTCATTTTATTTTTTTGTATATTACGTTTTCTAAATATAAAACCTAGCTAGATCGATTTATCGCCCCCGAAACCCCCTGCTTACTACATTTCATGAAAATCGTTGGAGCCGTTTACGAGATTCAGATTATATATACATATACATTAATACAAGAATTGCTCGTTTAAAGGTATTAGATGGATAGATTGATGCATTCCTAATGAGAAAAAAAAAGGTGAACAACAAGCTTTATACGTAAAGTGTAACAACAGGCGACCGCATCACTAATAGCAAGCTCTTACCAGGCGTTCCTGCCGAGATCCGAACCTGATACCCCTGCTTAGAAGACGATGGTGGACGCAACTGAGCCAACGGGCAGTTCAAAATTATTCAAAAGTTGAGTTAGGTAATGTAGTCAAGTTGCAGTAGGTAGGTATTGTAGTAGATCGTAGATTATTTTAGATATTTAACCGATTGAATTTCTTACACTCTTTCTTATTCAAAGTTGTCTTTATAAAGTAGCTATATTCAAGATAACGTGTATATATATGATCAAAAACCGCTACTGTGCTTGGTTACGCGTCTGCCTTTTAAGATGCGAGTTTTATTCCCGGCGGGAACACAATTTTTTTCCCTAAAGGAAATTTGTGTTTCCAGTTCTGGTTGTGTTTCCAGCACCCGCAATACAAGTCTTTAAACTGGCTGTAAGTGTATCAACTGTTATTTAATTATTGTTTTATTTGTAACATAAAATATCCCTATAAGCTTCTATTCCATAGCCACCCTACAGTACAAATAGCGGATTAGGGCAGTTTGGCAAACAAGGCGTCGCCGTCGTGTGCCGGCGCCCTTAAACTAATGCCGTATTAATGTCTATTACTTGCTCTTTGTTCTGTTCAAAGATTTATTTAGCTTATTTAGCTTTGCTAGCGATCTATACAGCTTTATCCGGTAATGCGACGACGATGTAAGCCGCTGCCTTCCGCGCTACTGTTTGTTGTCAAATTGTTATGATTTTGTGTAATTACATTCAGTGTATTGAACTGCCCGTTGGGTTAGTTGGGTAAGCGTTCGCCTTCTAAGCGGTGGTGTAAGGTTCGATTCCCGGCTCGGACAGAAGTTTTCTCCCCAAGGAAAATTTGTGTTTCTGGTTCAGTTTGTGTGTATGATAAGAATGTTTCCGACACTCTCGACACAATTTAAGTCATCGAGCTTAGTGGGCTGTGAGTGTAAAAGTATTTATATTTAACAATGCAGTTTTAAACAAACAAAACATGTATTCACATTCACAGCCCCGCACTAAGATCAAAGACGTGTATCATGGGTGTTGAAAACATTACTGATAGGTATGCAAAGGTTTCCGAAAACAAAAATACACACGAATCACATTAAGAACTAGCACGAATGTCCCTTGGGGAGGAAAACTGTACTCCTGCCGGGCATCAAACCCACAGTGCCGAGGGCAGAGACGTACCCACTGCGCTAAATGGGTTGCATAAGTTTGTTACCTCAGCATGCTTTACTGCATTCATGAAATCAGGATTAATAAAACTAGCTATTGACAAGATAAGTGTGTCCATTTTTTCGTTTGTTTTTAGCCCCCGACGCAAAAAGAGTGTTACAAGTTTACCGTTCTTATCTGTGTGTATACATACACATTATTATTCATATACTTTAAAACCTTAAGATATAATTATTAAGCATGGCCTGACTTTTTTACTTTTAAAGGTACCTACTTACGTATAAAAAAATACTGCATTAGAGTAAAATGGCAACATTTTCAAAAACAACATTTTAAAATTACACGCACTTTAACTTCACCCGCGGGTTTACCTGGAAATCAGCGTCGAATTTTGTCCTTGACTTTTGTGCAGAAGCAAGCCCAATTCGGCATGCATAATAGATATATAGATAAATTATTTATTTGTACACCAAAACAGAACACTTACAAAGAAATCTTAAATGTAACATAGGAGCACAAACGGTGGTCTTATCGCTCAAAGTGATTTCATCTATAAAAACAAAGGGAGATGATAAAAATATTACAAACAAGGACGGTGGTGTACCTCAACACTTATTTAAATAAATGTACTTACACATAATTATACATATTGTATATGTGTATGATATATATGTAATGTGGCTTAATTGGGTGGCGTTCGCCTTCTAAGCAGGGGTATCGGGTTCGATTCCCGGCGGGAAAACAAGTTTTCTCTCCCAAGGAAAATTTATGTTTCTGGTTCTGGTTGTGATTGTGTGTGTGACGTGAAAGTTTCCGGCACCCACGACACAAGTCATCGAACTTAGTGTGGGGCTGTGAGTGTGAAAGCGTTTATGTTTATGTTATATTATATACATTTAAAAATAAGTTGATTAGTGTTTAATTTTGCTACTTCTAAACGTGTCGAAATAAATTCATTTTCTTTCTTTCAGAAGGTTGGTACAAGGCCATTGCCAGTGATCGATCTACTTGTTCAAGATAAGGGGTTTGTTAGAGTAGGGGGCGCCTTATCAAGTGCGTATCTATTTTGCGCCCCGACCTGCGGCTTGCGCCTGCCACTTTCTTCGCAGCAAATGAACTAAGTTAGAAATGGGGAAATTATTGCTCCGATGCCGGTACCTAATCAAATCAAAAACGTTTATTCACATGGGCCCCAAAGAGGCATTCATGCAATTTAATGACTCTACTGCTAGATGAGATGTGTCGAATGATCGATTGTTAAATATGACAATGCGACTGATACTCTTACTCTTACTCCTTTTAGTATCTCTCTTGCTCGCACGTTTCGATATTTTTAATAAATACAATTAGCTACGTGTGTTTTTGAAAATGTTTTCAACCAACTATATGGGCATTAATACAATGAATGTTTTGATCTACCTTTCGTTTTTCATCCTTAAGTAAAACGAAGAAAGCGTGAAAAACACATAAAAATTTGGGAACTTTGTTATTTCTCATCTTATTGAAGTTTGAAACGTCCTTGTATTAATGTTCATATTGTTATTTAAAACCATTTTCAGTTACTATAATACATAATTGTATTTATTAAAAACTAGCGATCCGCCCCATTCTTCGCCCGGGTGTGATAAATGAAGAACCGCTCTACCAATTTTGTGCAAACTTCATATAAACCTCACGGAGCCCGAGACCTTTCCAACGAATACAAAACCGTGGAAATCGGTTCGTGCGTTCTGGAGTTATAGCGTCAGGAAGGAAAACCCGACTTATTTTTATATAGTAAAAAAAAAGAAGATGATGGAATAAACCCTCTTAATGTTAGAATGTGGCTTAATCGAGGCCATTATATGTGCTATTCTAGATCACTATTTACCTACATTCCAAATGCTAATCAATCGATTCAGTAGTTTCGACATTAGGTATAACATAAATATAACAAACGATTTCACACTCACAGCCCCACACTGAGTTCGATGACTTGTGTCGTGGGTGCCAGAAACATTCACATTACACCTACATACACAATCACAAACAGAATCGGAAACACAAATTTTCTCTAGGGAAAACTAGTGTTCCCGCCGGGAATCGAAACCAATACCCCGGCTTAGAAGACGAACGCTAACCCAACTAAGGCAACGGGCAGTTCAATAAAAAATGGTATCCGTTACCCTATTTTTACAGCCACAAACGATCTCATTACCGTAGTTTCACTTTACACTTCCTGTTCATTCGTGTGCAATCTGTAGTGTGCAAATCCGATAATCTCATTTTGGCGGCAATGCGTACGCACGTGGCGCCACGTGGCCTCAAATCGAACTAATCTCCGAGCCGTACGCGTCCGCGGGTGAAGTACGGCCTAAGCGCGGGCCTAGCGCGTGCGCGCCCCGATAACGCCAAGGAACGCCATTCATTCCCGCTCTTTTGTCGCGAACAATCACTTATTTATTTATGATATTTGCCAGTAACCTGCAGCCACCCCCTCGTGACTTAATACACACTTAACTTGGCTAAGCCTCCGCATTTCGCAACGGGAGTCTTTGTGAGGGTATCTATGTAGTTTATATAGGTACTCAATTCAAGCGTCACTTTAGACTTCTTATTATGAAGTCCGTGCGGTTAAGCTAAAATTTTTTTAATTTAAATTTACCAACTCACGATGATGGAAAACAAGTCTCCCCAAACCTTTCCTAGCCTGCGGTAAGGTTTGGGGATTCAAAATAAAAACATTCGAAATAAATAATCTAGGATAAAATACATTCAAGTATTTATTCGAATCTTTAATACGATTCTTATCAACGATATCTCGGTGTCTTCAGTTCTAGAGTGTGAGTGAGGGTACCTACCTGCTAGGCAACAATGTTCCAATCTTCGGCCAAGGTGAGTTAGTGGTCAAATGCTTTTCTATACAGCAAAACAAAAAGCCTACTTACGAAAATTGCAACAAAAATACGACCTCGCTTCGCTCGCGCACTGATTTCTGTTTTTTGTTAAGATTTTACATCGCCAGGCTTTCCTAGCATATCTATTCGTTCGATCTTTTCTTGTTTTTTTTTTTTGTATATTAGGAACACCGTGTCAAAGTAATTGAAATAATAAATTGTGAATTTTGAATGAAACATTTTTTTTTATGGGGAGGTACAATAGTGTCATACCCTGCTATTACCATAACCCACACTTCAAAAGAAGAAATGTATCCTTTCCTTACATATTTAACTTCGAGAATAGTATGAATCTACTATAGTCCCTTCTATTTTACTTCTTATTTTCCCTCTTACTTCTACTATTTAAACAATCTACAAACAACATTCGCTTCGAATTAAAAATATAAAAACAACATTCGCTTCGAATTAAAAATCATTTCTTTTGATGTGTAAGCAATAAATGAACGATTTATCGATACGAGTAAACTTTTCATCTGGGATAGGCAAACATTTGACCACCATTTTATGGGATATTATGTGACGACGCGGTCGACGATGGAGCATGTTTGCCTAGAAGAATCTACTCTCGATTTGTAGTGCAGTACAACACTACAAAAGAGCGGGGCGCCCGCGCCGCCGCGCCGCGCCGCGCGCCTTCTCCGCGCCGCGCCACTTTACAATTCCTGTTTATTCGTGTGCCACGCGACAACTGTTGTACTATAGTTCCACTTAGAGCAAACGCCATCAACTCTCACGCTTAACGGGACAACACTAAACGACGACGCGTTCGCGTTCGTCGCGACGTTAGTGAATGTCGCGCCCATTCACGAACTAGTTTGGAACATACATACTTGTCAAAAGTACTTGACACTGACAGTGACATTACAATTTTGTACTACGAACGAATCCATCAATCAACGTTCTGCGACTTCTGCGTCATTCTTCGTAAACGTAAATAAATAATTTTGCCAACATCTCGTTACATTTCGTTTATTAGTCGAAACTTCCTGAAAATAAACAAATCAGTCAACTAAACGGAGTGGTTAATTCTTCTATGCAGTCAATCCTATCTGAATAATTATGGGCGAAGAAGACGAATACGCGTGTGTGAACAGAACTCAGCTGAAAATCAAGGATAACTCTGGCATTAAAAAGAAAAAGAAGAAGAGATCTAACAAAGAAACGGAAAAGTTAATTGAGAATGACGTCAAGCAACAGGTCAAACCTAATACTCAAACGAAAACCAAAGCAGAACTAGCGTTTCAGAAGATGCAAGAGAAAATGGTAATGATTTACATAATTGAGCCAAACGCCACATCTAATATTAGAAAAGCTTTGTGGTGACGGTAATCATCATGAAATTAATTCCATGAAGTTAGATCATAAACTAACAAGGTCACTCATTATAAATGTTAATAATATAACATAACATAAACATTCATGCTTTTACACTTACTGGACCACACTAAGTTCGATGACTTGTGTTGTGGGTGCCAGAAACATTCACACAATCACACCCGGAATCAAAAACACAATTTTTCCTTGGGGAGAAAACTTATGGCTGGAAATCAAACCTAATACCGCTGCTTGATGGCGACCTACCCCAATAAGCCAATAGGCAGTTCATATCACATATTTTTCACGGACTTAGTGCCGCATACAAATTGAGGGAAACACCCTAGGTCCCACAAATTAGAGACTATTTAAATAAATATACTAAATCTTTGTACTTAACTTATTGTTACTACTTAGATTTTTATTTGATTCTATGTAAATTCGCCTGTATCAACAAACTACATAATATGTTTCAGCAAACGCAGCGTATTCAACAAAAAGCCGAGATGACTCACAAGCAGAGAGTGGAGAAGTTCAATCAGCACTTGGACAGCCTCACCGAGCACTTTGACATACCAAAAGTGTCTTGGACAAAATAGTTATATTGTATTCTCGCTCCTACATTTTTCGTAATAGAAGTTACACTTGTAACTATTTCTTAAATATTCGTTTGATTTCTGTATTTTTTGTTTAATATGAGGATATAACGGATATTATTATGTAAGTTTCACCTTATTATACAAGTAGCCGTTTTTGAGAAAGACCCCGAGATAAAATAGGTCAAAAAACAGTTAGTTTGATGTCTTACCAAATTGTTATTTTCCAGTATAGTTTTTTTTTAAATGGTTTTCTATGTTCTACTTGCAGAGCTATTTTCAACAATACCCTACATAGGCAGAAAAAAAAGCCCCCTCCTTACATGTATGGGTTCCTCAGTAATGTTTTCATTTGTATCATTTTATTGTAATTTTTTGCTATGGGCCATTGCTTTACATATTCTCTGATAATTTGAAGTTATTCGCTTGTAAGGTTAAGACCTATGATGCCTCTGTCAGACGGACGGGCAGAAAAAGTGCTGAACCACCCAAGTCAACTTAGAGATCTTACATCACTCAATCAATTAGTTGTATTTTAAAGTAGGATATTATCAACTATAATTTTATTTTTAATTCTCGATAAGCAACGAGTTGACCACAATCTCATCTAAAGAAAAGTGATTAATTTACTATCTTGATTTAGTGTTACGTTACTTTACATATTTTGTAACTTTATTTCAGAGTGAAAGGCATTGCTATATTTATAACAATTGTAAATAAACCATGTATTACCTAGGTGTTGTTGTTTTATTACATTTTTGCAATTCTTTGCAAAGTATTTATAGAAAGATTATAATTTAATTTATAGAAGTATTTTATATAGAAACATATAACTTATCTAAATTGTAAACTGAAGCAGAACAAAATCCTTGTTTATTCAGCAGTTTTGTTTATGCTTCATTGTGGATATTTTTTTAAATTCTAGAGATAATGTAGGCAAGTGGAAACTGTAAAATAACACATAAATGTAAATATCCGGATGACCGAGCTTTGCTCGGTTTTTTGTTTTTGGTAGAATGTGTTTGAATTTGTAGCCTCAGAAAGCTCCATCTAGTGTCGAGTAGAAACAGTTTTTTACATCGGTCATGGCGTAATAGATGGCGCTGATAGTTTCTTAAACCCGGTTTTTCAAATACAGTTTGGGAACCGAGCATTTCTCGGACCTGGAACGTTGATAAATCGATTCCTTGGGCCAAAAAATCCCTAATCTGTAACTTTCATGAAAATCGTTGGAGCCATTTCCGAGATCCTGATTACACACACAACACATATACTATATATACAAGAATTGCTCGTTTAAAGATATTAGGTAGATGTGGTTTTGAAGTCTTTAGTTTAGATAGGGCTTCAGATTACAATTTATAATAATAATAATAATATTTATTCTTCAAAAAAATCTTACGTATTACACTTATTTTAGGACAAATAGGAATTGGTTCACGATGTCAACAACGGTAATTATTACAGTGACCACTGTATCTCACACTAGGCAACCCTGTGTTGTGAGATTCAGGATCTTCCAATTAAAATTGCTTAACATAAGCAAGAGCATAAGAAATACATTAATTAAATATAATAGTGGGTAGGTAGGATTTTATTTTAAATTAACTATAAAGAAAGTGTACTTGGTTAATGGCCAATGAAAGAATAAGTAGTTTACGTAATTATATAATTTATAGTGTTTATTTCTTTCCCAAATAAATATTAAAAGAGTTACTTGGTTTTAAATAAAAACAATGTTATTGTTGTAAAAAGTCATTTCTTCTTATTGATAAATTACATAATATAGTTACTTAAATAGTTGTATGAGTATGTTGGTCATAAATTAAAATGACAATAGAATGTATTTCATTGATTTATTTATTTATTTATTTACATAAAAATAGTAAGCTAACAGTAAGTAAATACCAAAGATATGAAATTCTTGTAATATATATGTATATATATATTACAAATTTGTGGGAATAGCGTACTCTCAGTCAATACTCTTGACGGCCCATGGGTCGCTGCCATCGTCGAAGTTACTGGGACATAGGTCGAGTCCTTGTTCGTACTCCTCCATTTCGATGGCGACGGCAGCGCCCTCTGTGTAGTTCCATGACGCCGCGTCTTGGTTTAAGTCGCAGTAAGGGCCGAGCGCTTGGGACATGAGGATTCTGTGGACGGAAAAAGCTGTTTAAAATCGTTTTGAATCGACATGAGGATTCTGTGGACGGAAAAAGCTGTTTAAATCGTTTTGAATCGACATAAGGATTCTGTGGACGGAAAAAGCTGTTTAAATCGTTTTGAATCGACATGAGGATTCTGTGGACGGAAAAAGCTGTTTAAATCGTTTTGAATCGACATAAGGATTCTGTGGACGGAAAAAGCTGTTTAAATCGTTTTGAATCGACATAAGGATTCTGTGGACGGAAAAAGCTGTTTAAATCGTTTTGAATCGACATGAGGATTCTGTGGACGGAAAAAGCTGTTTAAATCGTTTTGAATCGAAGAATGTGTTTTTTCTGCACGCTTGCCTGCCAGTAGCACAGCTGTAAGTCTTCTCCCATTCATGAAACTAGTTATGGGAAGCATTACAATTATGTACAAAATATGACTGTTGTGTGTGTATGTTAGCGTGTGTTTTTGTGTGTGTACAAGTTTATGAGTTATTGATCGAGCGAAGCGAGATCTCTAAGTTGATTGCTGTCGTTTAGCACTTTGTCCGTCCGTCCGTCCGTCTGTCAGAGGCATCAGCGTCTAAACCTTATAACCTTGACAAGTAGAGTACGAAACCGGTTTTACAAAAATCTATGTTGGAAAATAACGATTTGGTAGGCCACAAAAGTCACTGTTTTTAGACCTATTTTGTCCCGGGGTCTATCTGAAAAACGGTTTCACACTGAACGTTGAAACTTACGTATAATATCCGTTATATCCTGTACTTGAACAAATATATAAATCAAACAATTATTATATAGAAAAAAAAGTTATAAGGATCCTTATAGCTTTTTTGTTCAAAAGTTCCTAGTGCGGGGCTGTGAGTGTGAAAGCGTTAACGTTTATGTTTACTCTCCTTAGTGTGAGGATTTTTCACTTAGGTGGTACGACAATAACAATATTTTGGTGAGATTTAACAGACCCGAATGCTATAATCTGGGAGTCTTCAAGTCAAGAGTGAATATCGTGAAGTGAATATTAAAAGTAGTATAGAGTATTTTCTACGAGAGCATGCTACATCTTCGGCCGCATCTTCGCCGTCAGGTGATATAGTGGACAAATTTTGAGTATACCATTGTATACTCAATATTTGACCACTATGTCATCTACATATACATTTATAAGTTCTAGCATTAGTACTAGTTCTTCAACGCAGCTTCGCCCACCTGAACGGATACAAAAAAAAATTCATTAAAATCGGTCCGGTTCAGGAGTTTAGAGTCACATATTTACGTACAGAAGAATTATATATATAAAATTAACAAACAAAACGCATTCACACTCACAGCGCCGCACTAAGTTCAAAGACTTGTATCGTGGGGGCCGGAAACATTTACATATCACACACACAAATACACCTAAAACCAGAAGCACAAATATCCCTTGGGAAGGAATTGGTGCTCCTGCCCGGAATCGAACCCAGGACCCACGGCACAGAGGGCGGAGACCTGTCCACTGCGCCAACTGGGTCGTAACTATATATAAAACACGCGTGAATAAAAAATGGGCAGGAGTTGACAACAGATAACATGGCGTTTGACTTACATAAAAGCCTATTATGAACGGCTTGTGCGGTTTTGCCGCGAAAGTAAAAAAAATGGCGTTGTTGATTTTGTATAATTTTCCAAAGACTGTGTTTCTTCGAGTGTTAATGTGTAATAATTGTGGACTATTAACCGTTAATACATAGTAAACGTGCATAAGTGTAGGCAACAAAAAAAGTTGAAAAACGTGATGTTAGCTTTCGCTCCAAAACTACAATAGAAGTTCTAGTAAAGTTTCTACCACTTTACTAGGACATGAATTGACTATGACTGGACCTTGACTCTTTTACTTGACTTTGACTGTAAGTAGTGACTAGGACTTTTAAATGTAAATATAATTCTTCTGTACATGAGTATGTGACTGAACTCCTCCTGAAGTAAGTAATTAATTTATTAAATTAACGGGTCCGCTAGTAGACGCAAGTAGGTAGTATGAAAATATAATAATACTAAACACTTGACCTTTTAAAATCTCTCAGATACACCCAGCACCTGTACTTGGAGAACGGATCTAACTCATCATACGTAATTAGGTACGACTTGAGATTCTCCTTCCAATACCCAATGCACTTCATCCTGTAGTCGGGATCGCTGTAGGTAACTACGGGCCTTCCAAAGGGATCCACCGAGAGGCAATAGTTCTCCTTAACACGTATTTCTTTTTGGTCTTCATCACACACTGAGAAATCACTTATTTTAAGATTGGATTGCATTTTCGGTCTAGGACTCAATGTGACAACTCCGAGGATTCTAGTTTCGAATTTCACGTCTCCCCTCTGGGTGAATTTGAATTTGCCAGCGACCGGGCATCTTATTGGAGCGGGATCTTTTTTGAGAAAGGAATCGTAGCGCCATTGTTTCTTGTTTGGAAATTGTACCCGCGAGCATACTGTGCGGAAGTTGCTCTGGGTCATAGCTAAGCCTTTGCGGTATCTGAAATTTACAAGTGATCTAGAGTGTATGTAAAATTTCGCGCCGCAAACCGTGCTTTGGGTTATCGATGGCAAAAGTCAGTTTTAGAGAGATTTATCCTAAGTTTTATGTTCTCGCAGTAGATAATTTGTTTTTTTTTAACAGAAGATAAAACTTGCAAAGCTTTCTGCGGTGATTACTGTCAGAGTTTAAAAGTTATATTTTCAGCAAAAATATACTTTATCTGCGAGTAACTTAGATTTGTTTTCTAATTAACTTTTTTATGTTAGATAGGCAAGCATTTGACCATCTCACGTGATCGAAAGCAATGCTGCGCCTAAAGATGTAGCACCTAGAAAAATATCACAAAAAAATAAATTTAGACATTATTTCTCATAGGGAAAATACATTAATTTTCGGGGTTCATAATTTTAGTATGAATTACCTGATGATATTATGATGTTGTGGCACAAAATCGAAGCAAACATAATCTTTCTGACAACCATCTACTGTGAGTCGGGACATCATCACTCGGCTGTCTCTCTGTTCTCTGTAAGCATACAATTATTGTGGTACAGGTGGCTATTAATCGCGTGATTTTTGTGTCGAAAAATAATCCTTACATGTTTCGAGCGTATACGACGCTCTTCATTTTCTTCATTCAGAAATCAGGACTAATAAATAGACTGTTAGTACCACCATTTATAATTAAACGCAAGCAAAGCTTAAAAAAACTGACTTCACCGCTTTATCTTCGAAACCTTGATCAGATTCAATGTATTGCACACGCATTATTAACGATATTTCAAAAACCAAAGATCAGATCTTGATCAAACTTCAATGGGACCACACCACCTGCTCGCAACAGGACCTCATGGATGCTGCACCAAATGCAGTTCGGGTGGCTGAGTTCTGGGCCTCAGCTATTTAACAGTTTGCCATCGAAACGCTAAGAAGAAGAAGAATGGGACCACATAAAAAGCCCTCGGTCCACTAAAATCCATTGTAAAGATCCATTGATGGATCTATTTTTAAAAAAATAAAAATAATCATCGAAATCGGCTCACAACTAAAGAAGATATGAGGTAACTTTTGAAGTCGGTTTTAAGTCGGTTCTCGGTATTTTTTAGTCGGTTTCTCGTTTACGAGAACATCATGAAAGTAGTCCACAAAATAGGCATTATTGACGATGTTTCAAGAACTACTGATCAGATCTTGATCAAATTTTAATGGGACCAATTAGAAAGCAACATCTATCAACCTAAAAAAAATTTCAAAATCGGCTCACGTCGTAAGAAGATATGAGGTAACACACAAAAAAAAAATACCATCGTCTTGAGTCTCTTCACCTCCTCCTTTTTTGGGAAGATGAAGTGAAAAGTGGAACTCGTCGCTATAGTGTGTAAAAAGAATGGCCGATGCTCATGAACAAATACTTCATCACTATGTGAACGTTGAGGCAATCCAGATCCTCGACAAGTAAACCTTTTGAGTTATTGTAGTGATGTGACTTGCATTTGACAGTGTATTATAATGAGTGCAGTGCTATTAACAAAGAAGACAAGAACAAAGTGTGTTCCCTTCAATAGAGACAGTAAGAAACGCGTTATTGGACACATTCTTAGTTTACTACTCTATTTAGCTGTTTAGGCCCAATTTAATTACTTATTGGTCTTAAGGCCAGATCGTAATTTTAATGGTATAAAAAAAAGTACCACAATGAATATCGATCCCAATAGTTTTCGTTATATAATAGCATACAATAGACACATATACATATAATAAATTACATATATACATCACACTAATATTATTAATGCGCAAGTTTGTGTGTTAATGTGTAAGTATGTTTGAATTCTCTTCACGATGTAAAGACTTAACGAATTTAGCTGATATTTGGAATTTAGGTAGATATAAAGTGACCTGGCCTTTCTGCGGTGGTTTTAATTTCTATTTAGTCTGTGGACAGCTGAGATTTGTCTATGGGCGTGACGCTCATCCATGAAGCTGACTTACAGAATTAGGCTGCTGGAATAACACATAGGTAGACTAAATTTTAACTGAAATTAAATACGTTTGTATGTACTTGCACACATAAATGATTCTCCTGTATTTTTCTTCGTCGAGGTAGGTCTCTATGATATGGGTTTCGTTGATGAAAACATCCGCGTCTATGTTGGCTGTGTTGATCCAGTCTCCTGAGAAGTTCTGAGGCAGTCTGCAGCCTGGTTCAACCACTTCGGCCTGGGTTATATTAAAATCCCATTAATGTTCACGTATCACACACAAACCAATTTTCTTTATCCAAATCGAAACGTTTATATACCAGAATACATGCAATTGTGGAGCAAACTTTCGCACCGGGAATCGAACCCGATACCCGCTGCTTAGAAGGCAAACGCACAATCAACTCCGCACCAGCGCGTAGTCATAATAGTTGTTAACTTGCGGGATAAGAGTGGCATAACACTTAGCTTGTCAAGTCAATCTCATCTGCACGTTGTGCCCCTGCCAATAAACAAACGAGGCTCGAGTGAATCATAAAATTATTTTCATGGGGGTTTAGGCATGCAGTCATGAAAACTGGTGCCAAAGTTTGTTACCTGTCTACGTGATGCAAAGTCGAAGTATAATAGAAAAATAATAGAAAGTAGATGTGTCTTTCAGCCTGTATGTTTGTTCCTCTGTGGCTTTCTATAGACCAAATGCGTTGGCCGTTGATATCAACCGATTTGTCTTACTCGTGTGAGTGTCTCTTAAGACACTATGACACTAATCAAAATTCACTATGACACTAATAAAAATTCACTATGACACTAATCAAAATTCACTTTGACACTAATTTAAATTCACTTTCTTTTATGACACTAATCAAAATTCACTTTGGCGGCCGCTAGACGCCATATTGTGAAAAATTATTCATTGAAACGCAAGCAAAGCTTAAAAAACAGACTTCAACGCTTATATTTCGGTTTTGGCTTGACCGATTTCGATAAAATGTATATGGGACCACCTCTGAAGTATAATCTACCAAACGAAAAAAATCGGTTCAAAAACGGAGGAAAATCGTTGAAAAAAAAAACAAAAAATACGTACAGTCGAACATAGTACCTCCTCCTTTTTTGGAGTCGGTAAAAAATTAAACTTAACGAGCAAACGTGTCAAGTGATATAGTTACTGAATAGGTGTTTGAAATCATCATTAGGTTTATTTTATATTTTTCATTTCGAATGACCGCGTTTAGGATCTATAACAATTTAAAGTTAGTTACCAACGATCCTTACTTAATTTTTTAATACTGTTCTACTAGCATATTAACGAAAAAGAGTAAAATTCCACTATCCTACTAATACTAATAATATTATAAATGCGAAAGTTTGTGTGTGTGAATGTTTGTTAACACGTATCTTATTTTATCTTCTAGGTAAGCATGTTACATCTTCGGCCGCATCTTCACTTTCCATTAGGTGAGATAGTGGTCAAATGCTTGCTTATTATAAATTAATTAAAAACTCCGTAACGAAAAAATCGATTTTGATGAAATTTTTAATGTAGATAGTTTAGGTTCCGGAATAACACATAGGCTACTTTTAAGTTAATTAATGCGGGAGAAGCCGCGGGGCACGGCTAGTAAAAAATAAACTGCAAAAGTCAAATACAATATAATGCAGGACACGGCGACTTTACCAGTCAGGCATAATTATTATAAGGATTTTAAATGGTCTAGACTCTAGATATTCATAAATAAGAGTCAAAATAGCGGATGAACAAAATTGTACATACCTAGTACTTTTTGCCAAAAAAATTGCCTTTATATGACTAGTTCCATTGGATAGCACCATTAATGGTACTATAGTCACTAGTGACACTACTCTGTATCACTAGTACCACTAAATAAAACACTAATGATTCCTGGTTCACTTATTGATACCATTGGACAGTACCATTAATGGAACTAGTGACACTACTGTATATGTATCAAAACTGTACTATTCAGGTTAGATGCACCCGCCATTTTGACTCTCATATTTTTAATGGGTCCTGTTAGAATTTGATAAAGAAGTAAATAATTAGTAAAAAGTGTTTTTTTAATGCAAAATAGGCAAGCATTTGATTACTATCTCACTTGATGGAAAGTGACGATGCGACCGAAGATGTGACATGCTTGCCTAGAAGATACCTATTCACTCTTGATTTGAAGACTCCCAGATTATACCCCTCGGAGAACAATGACACAGGCAATGAATTCCACTCCTTCGTTGTACGGATGAACGTAGCAGCAAAACGCTTCGAGCGAACTGGAGGTATGTCAACCATAAATGGATGACATAATAACGTATCTGTAGTACTAGTTCTATTTTAATTTTCTTTTCATTCATAAAAAGCTAGACTCTACCTGAGTAACATAGCATACGTTTTATTGGTATTAAAGTTAGTACTAAAATTAGATAAAAAATAAATAGGCCCCACTATTGGTGAACGCTGATATCAAGTTTGACCTATTGTATACAATGTATGGCAAAAATATTGATCTCGTTATGTTTACAAAAAAACGCGATAAAATATCATCTTATATTGAAATATAGGTAAATGTAAGATTATATTTTATCGCGCCCAGAGTAATTACGTTTCTTTGTTAAAATTTGAACTAATATGTTGATTGAACATTATTTTTTTGCCCGACTGCTTGTATATTTGTTGTTTGTTCTTTTGTGGTGCTCTAGAGACCAAGCGCGTGCCGATTTTGATGATTTTTTCTTGAATCGATTTGTCTTAGTTTTGCGAATGTCACTAAATTAATTAAAAGTCAATATGGCGACATTCTGTCGCCATCTTGATTAGAACTAGAAAATTTACTTTTTTCCACCAGGCGACACCGAGCGTGTTATATACTGTTATATTATAATGTCAGCTAGTGTTATATATGTACCTTCACAGGAGTTACCCTGTATCTCTCAGGGGAGCTCTCCACGGTTTTCAAAGTATTACACTCGGGGGTAATCGAAGCTCCGATGTATAGATCGTCATCTCTGTTCTTGAGGAAGCAACGGTACCTTTCGTTTTTACGAGATTCTTTCGTGTTTGCCACAGCAAAGAAGTGATTCTTGTCCACGAACCAATGGCCTGTAAGTAATAATCTAATATTTATTTAAAGAGAAGATTGCGGCGTGGTAGAAGTAGTGACAAAGATTAAGAAAGGGATGCTTAGATGGTTTGGACATGTAGAGAGGATGGACGAAAATAGATTGACGAAACAGATTTATAAGGCGAATGTGAATGGGCAAGTTGGTAGGGTCGATCTAGGCGAACGTATCACGACCAGGTCGAAAGCGTTTTGAAAAAAGGCCAGGTCAAAAGTACCCGCAACCAACGAGCATGTATGAAAAGACTCATGAATGTAGGTGAAGCGAAAGATGTGTGTCAGGATCGTAGCAGGTGGAGAGATGTGGTCTCTGCCTACCCCAATGGGAAAGAGGCGTGACTATATGTATGTATGTAACATAAACACTTTCTCGCTCACAGCCTTACACTATATTCGATGACTTGTGTCGTGTGTGTCGGAAACATTAACATCACGCACTAAATCATATCCAGAACTAGAAGCACAAATTTCTTTAGAGGAGAACTTGTGTTTCCACCAGGAATAGAAACAGCCCACTACTTAGAAGACGAATTCGCTCCCAATTACGCCAACGGAGTTTTGTTTGATTTTCTTACTGGGCAGGTACTGAAACGATTGTTATTCCGGAAACCTTAAAACAGGCAGCAGCAAGGCAAGCTTTCAAACGTCATCCATTTATAGTTGACATACCTCCAGTTCGCTCGTAGCTCTTCGTTTCTATTTTTTAGTTTATATTTAGCTTCTCATTGCTCGTGTCTTTGTTCCCCGAACGATATAATCATTGAAAAAATCAGTTACGGCTTAATTGTTAACAGGCACTAACCCAAACAACTGTACTCCACAACACCATCAAATGAGTCTGATATTTCCGGACACTTCCTATAAGTGATATTGAACTTCTGGTTGGTAGTCAAGACCTGATTACCAGCAGTCTGGCACGACTTGATCTGATTTCCGGTGTGGTTGCACTCCCCAGTAATACGATTCTGATATGCAAATTGCCATACACCTTCAAGTGATGAACGACAGTTAACCTGGAAGATTTTATACCATTATTTTGTGTGTGATGTAAATGTTTAAGACAGCTACATTACAATTTTTTAACTTGGTGTGGGTTGTGAGTGTGAATACGTTTGTTTTTGTTTAATAAATCTGCCAAATCCCAGTCGAAGCTCAGAGTAAATAATGAATAGTTGAACTCACACCAAAATGGTCCAATGCCAATATAATCAGCGCGCGATAAGAATGGGATGGAACCTTGTCAAAGTAAATCGAAAATGAATAGTTCTCAAGTAGCGTTAGCAAAGAAAGTTCTTGACAACTGAATAAAATCAAGTTTGGTTCTATACAAACTTGGTTTGTCTATCACATAAATTGAGTTTCGAAGATTTTTACCCAATTATTTTCATTTACAAATTAACGATTATCAGTTTGTTTCTTATGCTTGAATAGTGAGACCTTGCTTCTCTCCAACTTTAATGATGATGTAGGTTTCGTTTTATTTACACGTGTCTAAAAAATATTTATGCTGCATATCTTGGCGAATTTTAATACTAACAAGTGAAGCTATTGTAAAGCGTGTAAAAAAGTGGGCTGTCCATTGTCCATTGTAGTGCTAAATGCCTAGAATGATTTAGTTTTTTTTTGTTTGAAAGGTGAGGTTGATAGTGTTCTTAACTTAGCTTATGCTTAGTGAAAACCAGTGCAACCGTTTTCTAGATTGATATGGGTATTCTAAAAATTTCGACTCACTACCTAAAGAAACGTAAAGAGCAGACTACATATTATTATTTGATATATATTTTTTTACTAGGTAGGTACCCGGGTCTTGACGTCTGTCTGAAGCCAAACAATTAAAAAAAGAACATTGATATGATAGACACTGGGCAAGGGCTTATTCAATTTAATACATTTATTAAAACCAAAGGCACATGGTACACTCATGGAAGTCAAACTGGATTAGTTTTTTCATAGTAATAATTAAAATTTAAGGTACGTAGATATACTTACGGGTACATAATTTTCTGAAAACAGTGTGATCAGACTCTGGTCAGGGTTCAGCCCTCGGCACACTCTATCTACTGTTGGTTCTTCATCAGGTCTCAAATCAACACACGGAGTCTCAATCTTCTCTAATACATTAACATTTCTGACGATGAGCTTGACACAGTAATAGCAGTTCGTATCCTGAAACACGATTGTGTAGTTCACTCGGTAGTCGGCTTTGATGTTCACACAAACACCCCTGTAATAGAAAAAAAAAACATTACTTACTGTGAAAAATATGCACGAAAATGTATGCATGTAAATATCGGGAGCTCAAAACTAAAAACTGCACGGTAAAACTCTCGTTAGCAATAACATTAGTGACTACCAATACATTTATCGTATTGTAGAGTAGTCATAAAAAGCTTTGAACACCTTTATATAGGCCCTTGGCGCCGAACTGTAATCTTATATTTTGCCCGCTTCGACCGTTTATAGAACCGGAGTTTCGGAACTGGTACCGTACGAGGCTTTTAATACTTGTAACGAAATGCCTAATAGAGAAAATAAAATGAGGTTAATTGCTTTTAACTTTTATCTTCAAAATAATCGTTTGTTATTTGTTGTTTAAGTACAGATATAACGGATATTATACGTAAGTTTCTCCTTTAAATGTGAAGCTATTTTTGAGATAGACCCCGGGACAAATAGGTCTAGAAATTTTGTGGCCTACGAAATTATTATTTTCCAACATAGATTTTTTATACCGGTTTCTTACTCTACTTGCAAAGCTCTTAAACGATACCCCACAAGAATAGAAAAAAAATACTTCTAACTTACGTGTATGTGCGCCCTCTCAATTAAACATTCATTTAGGTATATTCTTTTAATTGCCATTTCTAGCTTTGGGCTATAGCTTTAAACTCTTTGAGAATTTGAAGTTGTTCGCTTGCATGGTTTAGACGCTAGATGCCTCTGACAGACGGACGGACAAAGTGCTGAATCACCCAAGTCAACTTAGAGATCTCGCTCCGCTCAATCAAATAATTATAGTATAAGTGTGTAAGGATAGTGTAAAATGTGCGGCAGGGTTACTGTGACTTACTTTCCCGTCATATTGCTAGCGTTGATATCAGTAATAGAGTCCTTGCCATTTTCAAAAGAAAACCATGTATTCCTGAGCACTATCGGTATTGTACACTCCGAGTAAACAGACGAAACTGCAACAAAAATACGTTACTGCAACACTGGGCGTTAACCGCTACAACTACAAGTAAATTACCCGGTTAGGAATCGTATGACTTACTTCCAAGGAAAATTGTTGATACCAGTATTGGTATCGTCAAGTGTTTAATCATTTTGGTCAATTGTTTTATGTAAGAAACATTGGAACACAAGGTTTTTAAATGATTTACTCTGTTTGAATTTGGCGTTTAAAAATGTGAACTGACCACTCCGTGCTTTTGAATTGAATGATCATAAATGTACCGGTTTACGCAATCTATGCGTGATACGGTATCACACAATCTGTGCGTGTTACTTTGGCGACATCGGGCGGGTCATCTTTGAAGACTGAACTGCCCGCTGACGTAGTTGACCGACCGACGTCGCCAGAGTAAAAAACATACCCATAAATTCTTTCACACTCACAGCCACACTAAGTTCAATAATTTGTGTCGTGGGGCCGTAAACATTAACATCACAGATAACATTGGGTTGTCTGGAATAGCTCGCTTTGTACACATATTTTAAGTTTTCTTTCTTGTCTCTATTGTAATTTTGTGTTCAATAAAATTTTACCTATCTATCTATCTCTAACGTTCATAACATACCCAAAACCAGAAGCCTAAGCTTGCTCGTGTTCTCACCGGGGATCGAACCCGCTGCTTTGAAGGCGAACCCGTACATTACTACGCCACCGAGCAGTTCAAAGATGACCCGCCCATCAAAAACATTCACATGAACGCTTTCACACTCAAAGCCCCACACCGTCCGTAAACATTCACATCACACACACAATATTCACATCAAACGCAGTAGTGTTTATTTATCTCCCAAAAAGATATTAGAACAGTTACTTGGTCTTAAATAAAAACAATGTTCTTCTTATAAAAAGTCATTTATTTTTACTGATAAATTACATATTATTATTATACCTAAATAATTATTGTATGTCGCTCAAAAAATAAAACAATAAAATGTATTTAATTAATATGAAATTCTTGTAAAAAATATATATATTATGATAAGAATTAATAAAACGTGTAAAAATTATACATTATATAAAAAAAAAAGGAATAATATGGATCACACGGTTGTAATGAAGTTCCTTTCGCCATATATAAATTCTAGTAAAGAGCACACACATAGAAAGTAATTAAAGGAACTTATAGTAAATGCTATCTCTTCCATTCTAAATAACCAGGCTATCTCTTCCTTTTTCCAGAAATTTCCACAATAACTCTATTTACTAACAGTCTTTCCGAGAGTTGTGTTCAATCCACGGACTATTAATTATTATGCACTGTGGTTCAAACTAGCCCTCGGCGTATAAGTCTTACGTAATTGCGAAAACTTTTCGACAGAACCAGATTCGCTTATTTTACCACTGTGCGTCGAATTTTTTTTTTTAATTTTCGATAGGCAAGCATTTGTCCACAATCTCACCTGATGGAAAGTGATGATGTGGCCGAAGATGCAGCATGCTTGCCTAGAAGGTACCTATTCACTCTTGACTTAAAGACTCCCAGATTATACAGTTCGGGAAACAAAGACGAGGGCAATGAGTTCCACTCCTTACGGATATTTCTACGCATGAAACAAATAAACATAGCAAAAAAGGTCGTGACGGTTTTTCGCCAAGTGTCAGCGAAAGGAAACTTCCTTCAAACATTACAGATTGTGATTTGAGAAGAATAATTATTAGTAAATAATAAAGTTTAGATTACACAATCCTAATTTTAAAGCTACCCAATTTTATCTTCATATTTCATAATATATAAACAGTCTATTGTAATTTGCTTATCGCGATTAGCAGGTAAATTAATATTAATTTCTTAAAATTACTTGTAACCTGTCGTAGTTGGGTTTTATGACTAATATACATCACAAACAGAAAACAGACACATAAATGTGCTATATTTAGGTAGATATATTTATAAACACATAACAGATATAGTTGTTTAGTAATATTGAGATATCATGTAGATTAGCTATTAAAGAAAATCGAGTCTTAGGAATGTTATTTTTTTTTCTTACATTTAGGGTATTTATAAATACTTTTTGCTACTCTACCGTCATGAGGAAAAAACGTATCTACATTTTTGTCAAAATTGAGTTATTTATAATCATCGGTATCAGAAAAAAATTATCTACATTTATCTTTTCATTATAAAATATTCAAACTCGACCTACTATAATAGTTAAGACATTTCTGATGTATATAACTCAATTTTGGCAAAAATGACAGTTACATCTTTTTTCCTTATGACGGCAGTATTAACATGGATTGTAACAGTGAATGCGAATAAAACATAGAAGTATTTCTACGCTCCAAAATTACCAAACAAAATTTGCGCCTCGGTAGACAGCGCTTAAGAGCAACATACTGTACGAATTTCTTATTCAAATGGTCGCACTATAATTCAACTCAACATCATTACCAATCAGTCATAAGATAAGGTTGAAGGTTGACTTTTAATTGAAACACATTTTTAATATGTTTGTTTCCAAGTAGTTCCGACGACGCGTCAGTTCTGTTCGTAATTTTGGGACAAAAACTCCTTTAAAGAAATTCTTCCATGGTTTTTCTACGTTCACTGAATTAAACTGTATTGCTATCTTTCTCTTTACTAGATTTTAAACTTCTTATGCGTACTTATAGAAAAGTAGTTGAACTTTTTACTACATACATTTTAAAGGCACACAATTTAAAATATCTAATATCTTGTTAAGTAAATGCTCAGCTGCACAACGACACATCACACAATAGTGTTAATAATTACTACTTAAAAGTTTAGATTAGTCGGTTATAAGTTCAAAACAATCAGAAACAAAATAACTATGTATAAGTGAAATGCCTTATGGACGGATTCATTTCTTTGATCACTTATTTATACTAAAAACTACCAAAAAATAGCTTTTAGAATAGCAACATCATTAAACAAACGGAATGAAAACTGGACGTATTTTGCTAGGTGCCATCAGTAACAAATACTTTGGTACTTTAGTAAACAAATCAATATTTTTAAAACTTATTTTAAATTAAATTACACTTAACTTAAGTAAATAAGTAAACAGTGACAGTGCGTTATTAACATTTCTACATGATAGGATCGCAAAACAATTGACGCAAGAAAGATAATTATTTATTTGAAGTAGTCGAAATTGTGCACTTTATTTTTTATTTTTATGTTTATCAGATCATCACACATGCTCGGAAATGATGTAAAATAGTGTACCGTTAAGGGACTTCATATTTCTATATGAAGTCCCTTAGCGCCACAGGCGCGCGGCCAGGGCGCTGTAAAGATAAAATGTATGGCGCCTAAGGAACGAAATATACTTGGCGTCGCGGGCGTACGGTCGAGCGGCGGCTGCGACGCTTCCCCCCGCGCTGCCGACGTTTTTGTATAGGCTCTAGTATAACAAAGTGTGATGAGTGGACAGAGCGCACTTATTTGTACGGTGACAATATTCGACACGGAAAACTAAACTAGGTCGCAGAAGCAACGGCCGAGGCGCGCGTATAGGGCGAGCGTATTTTCGCGCGCCCTGGCCGCTTTGTATACCAAGTCTCTGAGAAGTATTCCCCGTTATAGTTTAAAATAGATCAAAGAAATTTACTTTCCAAGGGATGGGAATAAATTCAAAATTACGTGTGCATATCAATTTTTAACAGTGTACCTAATGAAATACACATATTGGAAGGTAACAAATTTAAAAAATCTTTAACTAGCTGGCTTCTTATCCATTGTTTCTATAGTGTTAAGGAGTTTAAGAATTTTTAGTAAATTAGTCTAGATATTATAGTAGACATAGACATTACCATTTGCACGTCTGCTTGCAGACTGAATATATTGTGTCACTTTTTACATTAAGATCTTATGTACATGTATTCTAGCAAATAAACGATTTCATTTGATGTGACTTGCAGTCGCAAATTTCCACAAATAAAGACGAAAAATCTCTTTGTATAAATCCAAGATCGAAGTTACTAATCCTTAGTAACATAAAAAAGCTGCTGACATAAAAAAACCGAAGAAAAATAAAGCGGGTAGGTACACAATATTTTTGTAGTCTTCGGAAATAATATATCTCATTTAAAAACCCTGTGTTTGTCTACCCTATCCTAGAGAAATGTTATAAAACGATTTTAGACTTGTTTTCTCCTTGCATGTTTGATGAAAAATTGTATGATCAGCTCATGTGTTTATTATAACAGCATTTATTACAAGCTCGGCTAAATATCCCAGTTGGTACAGATAGTTTAGAGCCCTAAGACCAATTTACTATCTCCAATAGTCCCAATGTGTAATGTTCATGAATAGCTATTCAGATCTGTAATATCAGTCAACTTCTGTACATAATAAGGCACATAACTATTTACTTTAACAAAGACACAATTGCTGCCACTAAAAACATTGTAGCACTGATTCTAAGCATCGAAGCATGATTTCTACCCCAGAATGAGAGTGTGAGTACTTTCACGTGGTTACTCTTGACAGCCCATGGGTCGCTGCCATCGTCGAAGTTCATGGGGCATTGGTCTCGTTCTCTCTCGTACTCCTCCATTTCGATGGCGACGGCAGCGCCCTCTGTGTAGTTCCATGACGTCACGTCTTGGTTTAAGTCGCAGTAAGGGCCGAGCGCTTGGGACATGAGGATTCTGTGGACGGAAAAAGCTGTTTAAATCGTTTCGAATTAAAGAACGTGCTTTTTACATCACACTTACCTGTAACAGCTGTAAGACACAGCCTAAGACAGATTCAAGACTCTTCAATATAACTATAGCATTTGTTTAGTAAAATTTAATAGGTTATAGCAGCAATTTTTTTATTTATTACATTGCAAGATCTCCCGAAATTTTATCTCAACAATTTTTTTTTTTTATATATTTTTTAACAAATCAAAAAAATTGAGATTTTTGTTTAGTCATAAAATTTAGGAACTCTTATTTGCTTAAGAACATATTTTCAATAGATCAAACATTTATTAATACCTATATGTATATTTAGAGGATATAATTTAGATTCTGAAGCTCTGATTCTGTTTCTGATGCAGTTTACACAATGACGAAGTGTGAATATTTGTGTGTGTGTGTGTGAGTGAGGGACCGTGTATATGTGTGTGTGTGTGTGTGTGAGTGAGGGACAGTGTATATGGGTGTACTTTTGCGAATATGTAATTAGAAATAAATTAGCATATTTTCCACATTTTCATATACCAGATTGTTGAACCACGGGAGTATAACTATTCTTAATTTGTTGTTACGAGGAATTGTATATAATACTCGCTATTTAATTTATCGTGAGATAGTGGTCAAATATCAAGCTTAAAATATATAACCCGCGTGAATAAAGAATAGTGGTTGACAACAGATAATATGACGTTTCACTTTCACTAGCCATTAATTGCTTGTGCGAGTGAGATGCAACATCAACTGTCATCAATTCTATTCCCATTCTTTATTGACGCGGTTCATAAGGTAGTATAAAAATATAATAATACTAAACACTTTACCTGTTAAGATCAGCTCTCTGATACACCCAGCACCTGTACTTGGAGAACGGATCTAACTCATCATACGTAATAAGGTACGACTTGAGATTCTCCTTCCAATACCCAATGCACTTCATCCTGTAGTCGGGATCGCTGTAGATATCTACGGGCCGGCCAAGGTAATCCACTGTGAGGCAATAGTTCTCCTTAACTTGTATCACTTTTTGGTCTTTATCACACACTGAGAAATCACTAATGTTAAGTTTGCAGTGCAAATTCGGTCTGGGACTCAGTGTGACACCTCCGAGAATTCTAGTTTCGAATTTTACATCTCCTCTCTGGGTGAAGTTGAATTTGCCAGCGACCGGGCATCTTATTGGAGCGGGATCTTTTTTGAGGAAGGTATCGTAGCGCCATTGTTTCTTGTTTGGAAATTGTACCCACGAGCATACTGTATGGAAGTTGCTCTGGATCATAGCCAGGCCTTTGCGGTATCTGAAATTTACAAGTAAATAGGTTAACTTTTCTTTTTTTTTATGTCAGATAGGAAAGCATTTGATCACTATATCTATCACGTGATGGAAAGCCATGATGCGGCCAAATATATAGGATCTAGAAGATACCTATTCTACAAGGAAAATCACACAAAAAACAAATTTAGACAATATTCCTTACATTTTTTTTTATAGGAAAAGTACATTAATTTGAGGGTTCATAATTTTAATATGAATTACCTGATGATATTGTGATGTTGTGGCACAAAATCGAAGCAAACATAATCTTTCTGACAACCATCTACTGTGAGTCGAGCCATCATCACTCGGCTGTCTCTCTGCTCTCTGTAAGCATACAATTGTTTCTAATTAAAGACACATACATATATTTAATGTAATTTGTATAATGTCATACAAAGTACGATAATAATACTAACTTTACTACTTACTAGTTATATTATTATTATAGCATGTTGGACTATGCATAAGATTTATAAGTGATATTTATACCTTGGTTTATAGCATAATACAATTGCTACCTTTAACCAACTTATATTATAACCATCTTTATGATCCTATACATGTGAAAGTCGTTCTTTAGCCGATAATGTCAGATTATTTCAGGTGGCATATCAACCGAAAAAAATATTTGTTATATTCCGCTTAAAACACGAAGATTTCGACTTACTTTGTAGTCGACTAGCCCGACCCGCACGCCTACGCGCCTCCGCGTATCGCGCGTCTGACTCATCCTGATGAACGACAGCTAATTTGTCCGAAACTAGTCGACTACAAAGTAAGTCGAAATCTTCGTGTTTTAAGCCGAATATAACATTGAAACATAATTGAATGTGTAATACTCACGATAGCTTTAACAAAAAAATATTAGTATACATTTTATACCAAATATAATAAGTATGAGTGAATGAATAAAACAATATTATTGTATCGTTGACTTGACAACACTGGGTTGCTTCTCCCATGTAATTTTTTTTTCATGTTGGTACTTACATGGTACACGTATGATCGGCAAAAAATATTACATCAATTCATTAAAAAGTACATTAAACATTTTTTACTGATATTTGGTATTTGTGCTAGGCACTGTACCAAAAGAACATTAATCCATCTACCTAGTTTCTGGATAACGTATTACCGACTTCAAAAATAAATAAATGTATAAAAATAAATCATATTATTATAAAAAATCCCTTTGTTGATCACATGCTTCACATATAGAAAAATAGCCTTACCAAAAATCTAGATACCATATGTTTGCTACTGATGTAAGCTAATTTAGTCACTATTCATGCCGGATTGTTCCCAGTTGTCCCCTCTAGCTCTGTCCCCCGTGGTGACAGCTGGGAATTGTCTTCCCAGCTGTCACCGGGGTGACAATTACTGGGAACAATTAGCATAAGAATTGTTCCCAGTAGTCCCCTCTAGGGGGTGACAGCTGGGAAGACAATTCCCAGCTGTCACCCCGGGGGACAGGGCTAGAGGGGACAACTGGGAATAATCCTTCATGCCAGGTTATATTGCCCACAGAAGTGGACTATGTCTTTAAAACATTAATAATTAATAATATAGGTATATCCTGGATCACTTTAGCAGTTTTGTACTTAGCATTTTCCATTAGACCCACCTTGGATCTACCCGATTAGTGTATATTTTGCGTGTAAATAAACATATTTGTATATACCTGCACACATAAATGGTTCTTCTGTATCTGCCTTCGTCAGGGTAGTAGGTCTCTATGATATGGGTTTCGTTGATGAAAACATCCGCGTCTATGTTGGCTGTGTTGATCCAGTCTCCTGAGAAGTTCTGAGGCAGTCTGCAGCCTGGTTCAACCACTTCGGCCTGGGTTATAATAAAATTACATTAATTTTCATATGATGATGATGTAGTCCGCGTCGTATTCGACGATGGCGACCCTGGCTATTTCTTGGCGTGTGCTCATATGCAAATCTAAACTTCGTCTTGAACACCCGGTCACAAGTAGTGCAGTAGAGCTGGCCCATCACACACACAAACCAATGTCCTTTTTTTAAATTTAAACATTTATATGCCAAGATACATGAACTTGTGAAGAAAACTTGTATTCTCAACGGGAATCGAACCCTTTGCTTAGAAGGCAGACGCACAATCAACACCACCAGTGACCAGTGGGTATTTCAAATAGCTGTTAGCTTGCAGGATAAGAGTGGCATAACACATAGCTTGTTAAGTCAATCTCATCTGCACGTTGTGCCCCTGCCGATCAACAAACGTGGCTTCAGTGAATCACAAAATTTTTCACATGAAAGTTTAGGCAGGCGGCCATTCATGACAATTGGTGCCAAATCTTTTTGCCCGACTGTGTGACAACAAGAAGGGTATCTGTATCAGCTTATATATAATTATATATGTATGTATATGTTTGTTTTTTATGGCTGTCTTGAGACCAAACATGTGGGCCGCTTTTGATGATACTTACGTCATTCGATTTGTCTTATTCATGTAAGTGTCACTTAATTCATGACAGTAATCAAAATTCAATATGTTGACCGCTAGACCTTCAGTTTTTATGTACACTTTTACCGTAGTGGAGCTTTAAATTTTTTTTTATTTCCTTTTTAGCAACTTTCGGTGTCGATTGATGGAAAAACTAGTCAGCTAGTGTTAAAAACTATCACATTTACCTTCACAGGAGTTACCCTGTACCTCTCAGGGGACTTCTCTACGGTTTTCAAAGTATTACACTCGGGGGTGATCGAAGCTCCCATGAATAGATCGTCATCTCTGTTCTTGAGGAAGCAACGGTACCTTTCATCTTTACGAGATTCTTTCGTGTTTGCCACAGCAAAGAAGTGATTTTTGTCCACGAACCAATGGCCTGTAAGCAGAAATCCAATATTTATTTATCATAAACATAAACACTATCTCACTCATAGCCCCCACTAAATTCAGTGTGTCAGAAACTGTACTGTGAAGGAATGAACCTCATTCGCCGGTAATATCTTTGTTCCCTGAACGGTATAATCTGGGAGTCTTCAAGTCAAGAGTGAATAGGTATCTTCTAGGCAAGCATGCTACATCTTCGGCCGCATCTTCACTTTCCATCAGGTCAAATGCTGAAAAAGGTTTAGTTATTGGATCGAATTATGAATCTAAACCATCGAGAATGGTCCACATGAACACACACAAAAAAAATTATTAAAATTGGTCCATGAAGGAGTTCAGTTTAACTTAAGTAGGTACTTTAGTAAGACATTCACTTACACAGGTTGTTTTTTAAATTTTTTAGAATATTAGTAGCAGGACTGTGGGTATCGAAATTGCGTTAAATAATCATCCCAGAACTAATCCTGCTGGCTTAATTGTTAACAGGCACTTACCCAAACAACTGTACTCCACAACACCATCAAATGAGTCTGACATTCCTGGACACTTCCTATAAGTGATATTGAACTTCTGGTTGGTAATTAAGAACTGAGTACCAGCAGTCTGACATGACTTGATCTGATTGCCGGGGTTGTTGCACTCCCCAGTGAAACGGAATCGGTTCTGATATGCAAACTGCCATACGCCTTCAAGTGATGAACGACAATTAACCTGGAAGTGATTATACCATTATATAATGTTTGATTAATTTTATGTGGGCTGTGAATGTGTTTATTTTATACTAAAATACAAGTGCACTATCATCATCATCATCATCATCTCAACCACAAGAAGTCCACTGCTAGATATAGGCCTCCCCCAAAGATTTCCAAAAAGAATGGTTGTTAGCGTCCTGATCCAGCATCTTCCTGCGACCTTCATTATGTCGTCCGTCCACCTTGTGGATGGTCTTCCGACACTGCGCTTGCCAATCCGTGGCCTCCATTCGAGAACCTTTCGGCCCCATCGGCCATCAGTTCTGCGTACTATGTGCCCTTCCCATTGCCACTTCAACTTGCTAATCCGCCGGGCTATGTCGGTGACTTTCATTTGTCTACGGATCTCCTCATTTCTGATTCTATCTCATAGAGAAATTCCGAGTATAGCCCTTACCATAGGTCGTTGTGTGACTCTGAGCTTATTTATAAATGCACTATACTATACTAGAAGTAGCTCAGTCACTGTATATCTATGTATGTGTCTATGAGTTCTTATTTTAAATCCCCGCCGTGCTGCCAGGTAATCCACGCCTACAAATATTAGTATATGTATAATATATGTTTTAAACTTGTATTTACAACCCCATTTCACCGAAGAATTTAATTCTTCTCTATCTAAAGGTTTTTCTGGAAGAGATTGCTTTTTTTTAATTATAATTATATTTTTTTATGTGATTTATGTAAGGTGTGACAATTAAGCGCTATCTATCTATCTACAAAATTGTGCAGTTAAGGAGGTAACAGGAAAGTAAACAGGGATTCTTCTTCATCCTCTGGTGATGATGTACTTCTCTCAGAATCTCAAGATTCATACAAATGTCCACAAGTCTGATATCCACACACAAAAAAAATTGTGTTATTTGTTGTTATACTTAGCACTAAGTGTCCAAGTCTTAGGGGTTCTGCTATAATCAATCTCAAGTTTGATGCTTGTATGTCATCAGCTAATTTGACAATAAAGTTAAAACAAAACAAACAGAAAAAATTCAAGTTTGATTTGCACTTTTCAGCTGTAACAGCATGAAGAGAAAATAAACGTACTAAACATTTACACACTTACACACAAACTTACGCTTCATACAAATACAAACTTACACTTTACAATAAATATTAGTGTGATTACATTTTTTACTGGTACCTTAACATATACCTGAGAAAACAGGTATTGAAGCAAACTTTCTGTTTATCTAGACAAATAGCACTGATACTAAACGGATTCCTTTAAAACTTTTGAGGAATGGAACGCTAGAAACTTTGAAAAAGAACATTGATATGATAGACATTTAACATAGGCTCATTCAAACATAAGTTACACTCATGTAAGTCAAAATAGTTTCGCTTTCACATATTATTAATTAACATTTAAGGAACATAGATACTTAATACTTACAGGTACATAATTTTCTGAAAACAGTGTGATCAGATTCTGGTCAGGGTTCAGCCCTCGGCACACTCTATCTACTGTTGGTTCTTCATCAGGTCTCAAATCAACACACGGAGTCTCAATCTTCTCTAATACATTAACAGTTCTGATGATGAGCTTGACACAGTAATAGCAATTCGTATACTGAAAAACCATTGTGTAGTTCACTCGGAAGTCAGCTTTGATGTTCACACAAACACCCCTGTAAAAAGCAATAATGTTAAAGCATTAAGTTCATACTAACGAGAAGTCTTTCCTGTATATACAAAGGTACTCTGTGAGTCTTCCCGTGATCATGGTGCATGCAAATGCACTAAATATTGGAAGCTCAAAAAAAATTTTACAAATCTGGATGGTAATAATATAGAACTACCTATACATGTATCGTGTTGAAGAGTAGTCATAAACAAAGCTTTGAACACCTTTATATATTATGTACCGTCTCTGAGAAGAGTTACAAGTTACAAGAGGCCAAGGAAAGTGTAAATTCTGAGGCACGGTTATTGTGATTGACTCATGAAATACTTACTTTCCCGTCATATCGCTGGCGTTGATATCAGTAATAGTTTGCTTGCCATTTTCAAAAGAAAACCATGTATTCCTGAGCACTATCGGTATTGTACACTCCGAGTAAACAGACGAAACTGCAACAAAAATACGTTACTGCAACACTGGGCGTTAACCGCTACAACTACAAGTAAATTACCCGGTTAGGAATCGTATGACTTACTTCCAAAGAAAATTGTTGATACCAGTATTGGTATCGTCAAGTGTTTAATCATTTTGGTCTATTGTTTTATTTAAGAAACATTGGAATACGAGGTGTTTAAATTATTTAGTCAGTATTCTGTTTGGCGTTTAACATAGATGAACTAACCACTCCGTGCTTTTGAATTCAATGCACAGAATACTATTGCTCACTCCCTACCGGTTGATTGAATGTCTTTGTTGAATGATCATGAATGAAGGGCTTATTAGACCACGCGATATTTAGTGTGTCTTACTGAGATCGTGCGCTAAATCGAATAGTGTAATAAGAGTTAGTCGGTCTTAGTAAACGACCACGCGATATTTAGTCCGTCTTATTGAGATCGCGAGCTAAATCGATTAGTGTAATAAGAGTTAGACTATTAATAATCTAATAATAATATTTAATCAACTAACAACTGCGGTAATAGCTACGACAGATTTTTGGGGCCACCTGGGTTTCGTCATGATAACTACCGGCAACGATGACGGACGCCTTGTGAATGAGTTAGCGTGGGATATTCAGCGCGGTGTAAAAGCGAGCTTGTCTAATTAGACTCTAAGAGAGTTTAAAGGGCCTTTTTTTTTTTATTCGGCCGCGAAGTCCCAGCCTGCGTGACGCGTCTCTGACATGATTGGAGATTTTCGTGCAGGTTGAATAATTTTTGAATGTTTTATTTTATAACAAATTTCTTAGTCTAATGCACACCTTAATTTTAAAATCTTTTCTCTTATCTCTCTTATCTTTTGTCAAAATTTTCACAATAAAATACATAGTACACATTTCTTATGTTAATATCACATATCGTTTACTTATTTCTATGTATGGTCTTATTAGCTATATTTACACGTGAGGAACAAATCTCGGATGTCCTTATCACTAATAATCTTATAAATATTATCTACAGTTATTTGACATCCGATTTTATGTTCTATCTCGTGCCTCTCGCGGCCATAGACAGGGCATTCTGACAGGATATGTTGAATATTTTCTAATTTGCCCGGTTCACATATGCAGTCCGGGCTATCTTTACACATAAAATCACTAAGATATACGGAGAAGCCGCCATGTCCCGTCAGTACCTGGGTTAAAATTCCGACAGGTTCAATTTTCCTAACAATGCCAAAGGCCTGGAGTGCGTCGGGGAAAAACAATTTAGTAGTCGTAGCCGTGTCCTGACTTATACCTCCGGTTCCATTCGTCACGCGTACAGAAACGAATTTGTCGCTTGACGAATGAAATTGGGACTCGGACTCGGGAGTCAGGTTTTGTTTTCAGTCTTAGGGCTGCGGCCTTTGCTAATTCATCCGCTCTCTCGTTGCCTATCAATCCCGCCTAAGGGCCTATTAGATCACGCGATATTTATACTGTTGTCAATCTCCGCCTGAGCCTAAGCGTGCAAGTGAGAGCGCGGAACAAACGATAGAGATTCACGATCGGCCTGAGCGTTCGTCTTATGACGTTATCACGTCCGTAAACCGACTTTACCAGACAACCAATTTTTTTCTTAAAGCATGCCATTATGTACACCTCAATGTGACAAACGGCTTCTCTCTGTGGCTGCCGCGCGCTGACTAAACGGTCCTATTCTTATTACACCACGCGATATCTTATTACACTACTTGATTTAGCGCGATCTCATTAAGACGAACTAAATATCGCGTGGTCTAATAGGCCGTTGATGTATCATAGACGTAAGTATTTACGTCATCTGTGATGTTTTTCACAAAGAGTATAACATTACAATCATTACATACGTATTGTAAGAATGTCCCGAGTCGGTGTTTTCTGATGAGTACAATATGGGAGTCTTCAAGTCACGAGTGAATAGATATATTCTAGGCAAGTTTGCTCCATCGTCGACCACATCGTCGCTTACCATCAGGTGAGATAGTGGTCAAAAGTTTGCCTATCTTGAATAAAAAAAAAGAGGCTTTGTGTTAAGACAAACAATTTAACGGAGTGATTATGGCAAAGGCGGATCGTTACGCGGAACGCGCGTTTTTTTCTTTGCCGCAATCGTCAATTCACATTTAACGCTTGGCTATTGAAGCGAGACAAAAGATAGTTTTGAGCAAGTGCTGCCAAATTGGGATGTTTAACAATTGAATGGGTTATTATTCCGATGACATTTTAGGGTAGAAGCAAGGACCTCTTAATTTTCAATGTCTTGTGAATTAACTAGTAGCTTTTTACCTGCATGAACAATATCATATTTATAGTACAGATAATAGGATAAGACTATTCATAACCTACTCTGTGTATTCATTTTTTTTGTTTTTAGTTTGTTTTTAGCATGGCAACAACACTGGAACTCAATGCCTGCTGTAACTCAATATTGTTTCCCGAACGGTACAATCTGGATGTTTTCAAGTCTAAAGTAAAAAAAAAAAGTCTAAGTAAACAGCCCCCCGATTACCTATCTTTGTTGCAAACGGTTTCAATACTAAATTGACAAAACTCCTAGGAAATAAGGTTCATTTTTGCTTAATTTTAATTGAAACCGCGTGCAACAAAGATACGTAATAGGAGGTCAGGTATCTAGGCAAGCATATTATATCTTCGGCCGCATCTTCACTTTCTATCACGTGAGATAGTGGTCAAATGCTTACCTATCAAGCTTAAAAAACATAAATGACTGCCATTATGGCACACAAAAGTTTATAGACCTATAAATTAAGTTACTAGTAGTTCGCCCCAAACTGAGATCTACACCTGCTTATTAAATGCTTATAACTTTTTCTTATTAATAATTGTTCGATTTTAGTACTTGTTGTCCGTGTACAACGTTTCAGATTTTAATGTGCAGCCGTTTTTGAAATAGACGTCGTCGGCACAAAATAAAAACAGTGACTTTGGTCCTTTACCTAAGTATTATTTTCCAACATAGATTAAAAAAAAATAACTGTTTTGTACTCTACTTGCAAACTAGTGTAGTGTACTCTACGTTGCTCTTTTACCGCGAAATTATCTCTGTTTTATTTCGACATGCAGGCGCGGCGGTAAAGCGGATCGCGTTGCGGTGACGCGCGCGATCCTCTTATGCCGCTACCACTCCGCTAAGTGTATAAAGAGCCTAAAGAGAATAAAGCAATTAGTCTTTGGTTCAATTAAGCATTTATTCATTCTTTGATTGTCATTGTCATTTGTCAATATTTAATTTAACTCAACTGTCAGAGTTTGCTGTTCATGTCACTTCATGTTTTGTGTTTTCAACTTCGATTGTTTTCGGAATCTGCAAATAGATTGATATTAAATAAATCCGTAAAGAGTACGTAAGTGCTTATTTATTTCGTTAATTTGTAGCGTCCTTACGGAATGACTTTAATTTAGAAGTAATATACCTTATTTACTTCATTATTTCAGCACTCCGTAATGGGACGGCGCAAGTCGAAAAGGAAGCCTCCGGCAAAACGTAAGGCTATTGAACCGCTGGACCAGCAGTTCAACTGCCCTTTCTGTAACCACGAAAAGTCTTGCGAAGTCAAAATGTAACTGCAGCATTCTTAAATTAATAATATAATGTGGTGGAAGTAAATTGCTGTGTCACATATTTTTATTTTTGTATTTTCAGGGATCGAGCACGAAATACAGCGAGAATACAGTGTCGAGTGTGTCTTGAAGACTTCCAAACATCCACAAATGTATTGTCTGAACCAATAGATGTTTATAATGATTGGGTGGATGCCTGTGAGAGCGCCAACTAGTTATATTTTTACACTTATGTATCTTTTAAGTTTTAATATATATTAACGTAATCTCGATATCCTACAGCGTTTTTCTAACTATCCCATCTAAAACGATTTAGGTAAATGTCTATAGCCACACCTTATTTGAGTATAATTACTTTGTTTTATGTTGTATTGATTGATCAAATCATCTTTCAAACTTAATACAACTTAGAGATAAATCTATGAGTAGACATTTATTTGGCTTATTAGTTGTAATCTTATATAAGATTTAAACCAGCTTATAGCCAACAGAAAATTTGGGCGAGTTATTAAATAAAATTACAGACAACATTGCAGATTAGTTTTGTTCAAGTCTACTAATCCATCAACAGCCATACTCATGCTTCAAAAATGTTACTGTGAAATCAATCCTGCTCTTTTTGAGCGTAATTTTATATATTTTCTATTGATATTTTATGAACATAGTTCTGATTTGATAACATAAAATAAAAGTAAGCATACCTGGTAGGACACAGAGATCTGTACCAAAATACAGATTTTTACTTTAATATGATAGACAACTATCTCGCCCGGTGGAAATGTGGGTGATGATGCATCCAAGATGTAGCCTGCATGTAGATGTACCTATTCAATACTGTACTTTTCAGTGTAGACAAAGACTATATAATGCTCTCTGCGAACCAGAGCATATTCCTATGCAGTCTCAAGACAAAATAACCAGTTCTCAATTACTAGTTCCCTTCACCACATATCTGTTCTGGTCCATGTTCTCAACAGTTGGTATGATTGGTTATACTATATATAAATCTCATAAATAGGCAGTAGACTTGTTTAGTTGTCTTTATTGTATAAGGTAATCTCAAAATTGTATTCCATATGGATCAAAGTATTAACTACAAAGTATTACTATTAGCATAATTTTAAAATAAATAAACTTGAGATATTCATCATTTATATCTGGTAACTAGCTCTGCCGTGCAGTGTTACCAGTTATTTTTTTAGTCCAAGAACCATTTCCTTTTTTACAAACCTTAGGTTTGTTGATAATGGCTGTACAGTACCTGCGATATCACATCCTAAATTTCGCAGTGGAATCCCTAACTCGGCAAGACCACTGTAAGGGTAGTACTGGGAGTTTCTTGAGGTGCTTGAAATGCACCCTGCTTTAAGGGACAGAAACTAAACATTGCATATGTTTGCAAATAAAATCTCAACATAAATGTCATCAAACACTTTATTATTACATATAACCAACAGTTGGTTGTACATAACTACTATGTACTACACAGTTTCACATAACAGAATACACAAAGTATAACAATTCAGCTAATAACATTGTTCATCATATGCTTCAGAATCTATATTAACTCCAATATTTTTAAATTTTAGTCAATGTTGACGCCCATTTAGTTTAGAAGCATGTAATGTATATTATGTTCTAAGGCAATACTTGCTATGTATATTTATTTATTTAAAGACGGGCAGCGGAATGCTGATATACCAGATGCTTGAAACTTTAAGGAACTAAATGGACATAACTTTTAATAATGAGAGTCATTAATTAACCATGCATATAAACTTGCCACTTTGGACAACTATTTTATTTTTAATTCATATTATCTAGGTTTTTGTTGAGTCAAAATAAAGCCAGAATACACACTTTTTGTAACAAAATATTTACAAAATGTTCGTAATGAAGTTAAGATTTATTGTGTAACATTCATTTAGACATTAGTTTGATGTTAAGTTCACAGTAGGATTTTCTTAATTTTAATTAAGTAGGTACATACAACATTTAAAAAGTTTTGATATGTGTTTTATGTTATCATATTTTCAAGTTGCATGTTGTGTAGTCTGGCCTTATTAAAATATAAACTATATATAATTATACATCCATGCACTACCACAACTAACAAATTTCATAAAATTTTGTAACAGCATAATCTCGGATAATATGGGGTTGATAAATGTTTGCTTATGGACATGTTATCGTGATATAAAACATTGGAATGGAATGTACTTAGGGCTACATCAAACACAAAGCTGGAAAATAACACTTTCATGTAATAATTATAGAGCAAGCAACATTACTTATGTTAAGAGATATCATTTTTTGTTTCGTTAAAATTATAAGACAAACTTTTTGTAAAGCGCTTTTTTATACATTAAGCTACAATTTTCTCGGTATTTGGCAATAATTTCCATAGTAATATACGTAATTTTCGTGCGCGAATAATTGACGGATTTCCACTACATGTGCTTGTAAGTACGTCACCTAAGTTAAATTGTACTAACGCCACCGCTATTAAAAGCTTCGCATTCTACCGATAACAACATTATCCTTTTAAGAATATAATACTATTAGACTTCTTTGATACTATTACATTGACAATATCATCTTAAAAACTAACGATATTAATATACGTCGATCAAAATATTCCTATTATTAACAAAATAAGACAGCGTCAAGCTGCATCACATTTCAGTAACAAATCGTAATAAATTAAAAAATCATCTATATAAAAAAATATAATACATTGTAGAGAAAAATTGAGCTATTGCCTAGACTTACAACCCAAGGATATCTGTAACCATGTCATTTCGTGGAATCACTACAAAATTGCACCTAGATATAACGAAATGTATAGATTATTTACAAAAGAGTGAATGTAAATAAGTCGGGACATGACATGGTTACCGAGTCGCATACCACCGACCCAGCCCTCCGTGCACAAGCAGTGAAGAGAAGGTACGAAGGTGTCGGGTAGCTCACTACACATCACCCGTCTACTGAACCAAACGAACCCCGCGGAATGTTACGATACTCGATAAAAACAACACTTCATATAAAATACATCTCAGTGACACATTCAATCAACATTAAATATATGCACACAGAAGCTAAATATTGCATTATAAGAATTTTAACATCAATAAACATGTATTAAATAGATTAAAGATTTTAGAATTTCCCCATGTCTATAAAGGAGTCGTACTGATCGAAGCCGTCAATGTGATCCTCTAAAGCGACCGTGTGTTTAGTGAGATCGGTGTCGCAGGTCGCGGTATCGTCGGAACTTTCGCTGTTGCTGTCGATGTATTCGAACAAAAGCTTCGGTCGCGAGACGCAAGCTTCGGTCGTGTACGGAAAAATAGGATCGACATTGATGGCGTCAAACGATTGAGAGAGCAACGCGTCGTCGTAAGCAACCCCGACGGTTTCTAAGTGAGACGAGCTCGCATCCTCCGTGAAGCGACCGGAATCTCCGAATTCAGACGCGTTTGGTGAAAGAGTCACGTTGCACGAATGCGGGAGCGTCAAGCTCTCTGTGTGTGCGTGAATGCTATCGTCGATTTCCGGCAAAGGCGGCGATTCACGGGTTTCCTCTTTCAACGATTCAGAATTGTCTTCAGATAGATCGCCGTCGGCGTTGAGAGTCACCGAATCGTATATCCCGTCCTTCTCGATCTGCAGATGTTCTAAATCCTCCACGCATTTGGTCGAATCGTCGCTGCTATCGGAAGCGATTAGCTCTATACTCCTATCCAAAATCCCCGTATCGGTGCAAGTGGACATCTCATCTTCGAAGACGATTTCGACGCTTCTGATTCTCATGAGAGGCAATTTCGCGGGTGATATTTCGTTTCCTCGCGCGGTCATGCCTCTTTTGTGGCTGGAAGAAACGTCTATAAGGGATTCCGTGCATTCGCTGATTTCGTCGTAGTCGATCTCGTAGCTTCTAAGGTCGGGGTTGCATGGCGAACTCTCCGTCGTTTTAGGGCTGTGACTTCGTGTGTGATCGTGTGAGGGTGACAGTGTGGTATGCGCGCTTCCCTAAGGTTGCAGTGAATCTTATTGTATAGTGGTGCCGAGGTCTAGGGCGCCTTCCTCTTGCATTTTTGTGAGGAATTTAAACACTCGGGATTCTTCGTCGGTCTGCTTTACCATGTCGATGAGGGCTAGCAGCTTCTTGATGCCGATGAAGATCCTGCGGAAAGTAAATTATTGATTAAATTTCCTTAAGATGATTTTATGAAATTGATCTTCAACTGGAGCCACCTTCATAGAAACCAAAACATCACTTAAGAACGGTCTCTTGCATCGAAGACTTGCTGCTCGTCGTTTATCACCATCTCTGTACATTTACATACCTATTATACCCCGTGATTGATTCTATATCTTCTGCAGCGATCATCAGCATTGTAAAGTACTTGTTTCAAATATTTTTATCAAGTATCCAGATTATATTTATTTGAAGAAGGAGAGAAGCAATGCAGTTACAAAGCATCACATCTGCCTATATCTACCTTACCAACTATCTTGAGCTTTTGATATCAGTAGTTTCACTGGTCAAAATTATGATAGAAACGGACATCAGGTAAAACTGTTATAGCATGGTTATGGTAAAGATACGAACCCTAGGCGACTTTACGAAATAGTTCTACAGCCTGATAGGTTTAAAACTAGACACATATCAGTTCACCGCCTTTTCTAATTTTAACCGTTTTTCTTATGTTTTTATGTAGATTCATATGTTATGACAAATATTGACGTTGGAAATGTACACAACCAGGAAGAGACTAGTTACCCACAACACAGGATATCCTAGTGTGGGAACTAGAAATCCCTAGTCGTGCATAACTAAAGGCTTATCTACTGCCCTCAAACTATGAAATAATTTATAATTTTACGTTATTTTAAGATTTTCTTTATGTACTATGTCATATGCAATATTATTTTTGTGAATAAAGATTTATTATTATAATTAGATTTCTGCCAGCGGGCAATTAATTTTCCGTCCGTTAAACACAGATACTGTGTAGATTTACTTACTTAGCGCCGCGCATGTAGTTTTTTATCTTCTTAAGGTCGCGGCGCGAGAATGTATCGTTCTTCTGTAAAGGTGGCTTCTCATGGCCTGTGTTCAGGCCGATTTTGCTAGACAATTCGCGCCACAGGCTCCTTCGGGCTACCTGCTTCCCTTGGCCCTTGTTATCGCAAACCGCGTCGCGATTTGTTCTTTAATTTGTCGAAATATAAATATTACTACTGCGCGAGACTACGGCTCGATATGGCTAGATTGAGTATTTAGTCTTGGTATTTATATGTAATGCAAAAAAATATAACTATAATTGTGGAACTGTAGTTTTGTTTAATCGTTAGTGATTTGAGATGGTTCTGATATTTATGGAACCCTGTAAGGTTTACAAAAGCCTTTCAAATCTTTACAATTTATGTTATGTTATATTCGGCTTAAAACACGAAAATTTTGACTTACTTTGTAGTCAACTAGTTTCGGACAAATTAGTTGTCCTTCATCAGGATGAGTCAGACGCGCGATACGCAGAGGCGTGCGGCTCGGGCCTCGGCGCGTGACTTACAATTTGTACCAATTCATAACTTTTTTCAGCAGAATCAATAACATTTCCGCTAGTAATATGTAAGAATTAATCACAATAAACGACCCGTCAGTGGCTGCTTCGATAGCGTTGTGGGAGTATTCGAAACAGCACTTAAGAAAAGTATTACCCACTAAAACTTTATGACTGCTCGGATAAGGCAGAAAACGAGTTATTTGCTTACAAACGTACCAAATTTAAAGAAACATCGTGGTACGAGAAGTCGTCCCTCTATAAATATAGCGAAATGCTCGCTATATTCAGGCTACCTTTTCATAGCCTTAAATGTTTTACAGATCCAGATAATGTAGTAACTCCTATTTCCGACGCTCGATCTTGCACTGCAACAGCATACCTGTGATTGCTTCACAAAAGAGCTTACGAAATGAAAGAGGATAGACGTTGTGTTTTACTTACCGCTGACAACAAACGTTTGAATTTTGCCAGTGAAACGCTCGAGAATATTTTTCAACTGTAAAGTCTGATAGTGTAGGTACTTACTTAGCGCCGCGCATGTCGTTTTGTATCTTCTGCAGGTCGCGGCGTGAGAAGGCGTCACTTTCTTCTAAGACGGAGAGCACGTGCTCAGGCTGAGATAGGTTTGGAACGTGCAAAACGCCTGTGAATGCGCTCAGCACCTCCATATCCTCCAGTACTTGCCTGAGAAATAATAGAACAACGTAAATGATGGAACCTGACCAAAGATTATTTATTATTTACCAACGGGGACCAGCGTCGTGGTATAATGATGATTAATGCGTGAACTAGCAATACAAACGACCAAACAAAACTCCTTAAAGTATACTTAAATATATACACTGTATTCCTGTAAGGAGAATGATACCAGCATATACCGTCAACTTGTTTGACTGTAACTCAAACAAACTCATCATATGTGCAGTAACTCAAAGGTATGCTTACAGGGTTATGTACTTAATATTACGTAATACATGAGACCCCTAAGGGCCAAAACTGCGTTAAGCTGACGCCCGCGCGGTTCCATACAAAAGTGCTCCGTCGCGGGGACCCACGCGAGCATTTTTATATAGAACCGCGCGGGCATCAGCTTAACGAAGTTTTGGCCCTCACGTATTGTTCTGCGAGGACGAGCGGGCGTCAGGTTGGCCGTGTTAGGACATATCCCAAACATACGCTTTTTATCATCCTGGTAGCAACTTTTTTATATAACAAACCGCATGTAAATATGTGATGGCTACTGTTCTCACCTCCGGCTGCTAGTGCAAAGGATGAGCAGTTTCCGTCCCTTGGGCGGCTGCTTCTTCAACAAGACGAGTAGAGCTTGCAGCGTAAGATTGGAGTACCGAGGTCCGATTGGACCATAGTCCAGAAGCCGCTCGATATTATCCACGAGGATGCAAGACAGGGTCGAGCGATAGGCGTCGTCGAAGTACTGCAAAACAAGATAATGCGTAAAATAGTTGAAATATATACATGAATTTACACACATATTTGCTCTCTCTCTCTTCCCCATTGGGAAAGAGATAGATGAAATATAAAATATATAATATAATTGCCGCTAAAGCGCCTTAAGGCCAGCTGTCTTAATAACAAATGCTTTAACAGTCAAACAAAGTTTAGGCTTGTCAGGCTGTCAGGTCAGTCTTGATCAAATTTAAATGGGACCAATGGGAAAGCAAAAGCTTTCAAACAAAAAAAAAACAAAATCTGTTCACGTGGAAAGAAGATTTGGTAACACACAGAAAAAGAAAACGGGTCTAATTGAGTACCACCTCCTTTTTTGTGAAGTCGGTAGAAAAACGATATCACACACTCGCAACTCGTACTGTAAACATTCACACAATCACAACTAAATCTAAAAACGTGCCATGGAGAGATAAAATTGTGTCCGGGAATCGAACCCAAGATCCACGGCGTAGACTTTTCCAACAGGATCAAATTTATTTTTTTTATAATTTCGGCCAGTACAAGTAATAAAATATTTCAAGTACAACATTTCATAATAGATGTCCTAGTCACAAGTCACAGTCAAAGGTCAAAGTCAAGTAAAGGGGTCATAGTCTCAAGTCACACCCTAATAATGTAGTAGAAATTTTACTAAAACATCTATTGTAGTTTTGGAGTGAATGCAAAAATCACATAATATATCAACTTTGTATGATTTGCTTACACTCACTTCCACAACGCATTTTTTCCGTTTCACGTCTAAACATTAAATAAATAATGGCAATCTTTATTAATAACACATCTGACATGTTTTTTTTTAATATTTCGACTGAAGGACTATGTACAATACACATGGTCATGAAATATATTAAAAAAAACACATTTGATATACCTTCCTGATCTGCAAGCACTTGGAAGTCTCCGTGAAGCCGACCATGTCCTCGGGAGAGCAAACCTTCACGAACGGGAAGTCTGACAGCTTCGCCAGCTGAGCCGCCAGGGCGGTCTTACCGCTGTTAGGCGGACCTTCCAGAAGTACCGACACAAGACCTGAGGAATTTGAGTTACATGTAGGGAATACTGAATATACGTGACATTTAAATATAAGTCAAGTATAACACATTTAATTGTTTATTGCATCTTGTATATGTTATATGTATGGTTAAATATATTTTTAAATCGTTTGCAATGCAATTTATTATGCTGTGATTTTCCAAAAGTGTACAGTGCTGAAAAAATTGATTTAATAATACTAATACTGCTCTATTGGCTCAGTTGCTTGAGCGTTCACCTTCTAAGCAGCGGGTAACGTGTTCAATTCCCGGTGGAAACACAAGTTTACTCTAATCTTAATAACCTATTGTTAAATGCTAGCAAAACCAAGTGTATCAAGTTTTCCCTTCCTAATGTTCCTTTGGTAGATGCAAATGTAACACTTGAAAACAACAAATTAGATCTTGTAAAGAAAACTGTTTTCTTAGGTCTGACTATGGACTCAAAACTGCAGTGGGGTCCTCATATTGATGTGCTTGCAGGTCGCTTGAGTTCCGCTGCTTTTGTGATCCGTAAAATTAGACAACTGACTGATGTAGCGACGGCAAGGATGGTTTACTTTGCATATTTTCATAGTTTGATGAGTTACGGAATCTTGCTATGGGGATCTGCTGCCGATGTTGAAACTATTTTTATTCTACAAAAGAGAGCGGTTCGTGCAATATATGATATGGGTCCACGCGAATCTCTCAGGGAATTCTTTAAAGAAACAGGCATACTTACCATGCCTTCGCTTTACATCTTTGAAAATATTATGCATGTTCGCAAAAATATTAGTAAATATAAATTAAGAAGCGACGCACACAATCTTAATACTAGATATAAGCATTTATGCTTATATCTAGTATTATTACGATTTTAGGAATTCTATTGTAAAATCTAACCCCATTTGCCATAAAAGATTTATTCGTTTTGCTTAATCTAAATGCGCGCACTGTAATTTATTACAGTTTAGTTAGTTTAGTTAGATTTTACAATAGAATTCCTAAAATCGTAACTGAATTACCACTGGGAAAGTTCAAATCTGTAATAAAACGGGCATTAATTAAGAAAGCTTATTATAAGACTACAGACTATATTAATGACAAGGATGCATGGAGGCAAACTGCACAGGCTCTTTCTAGCGACCATAATAACACCTAGGTTAAGAAAATTATGTATTAGAAATAAGGAATGTTTAAAAAAAAAAATGAATGAAAAAAAATGCGCCGCCGAGTTTCTTGCCAGGTTCTTCTCGAGATGGCTGTAATTTTCCGAATCTGGCAATAGATTCATTAACTTTCATGAGTGCCTCTTTGGGGCCCATGTGAATAAACGATTTTGATTTGATTTGATTTGACTCGCCAAAGGAAATTTGTGTTTCTGGTTCTCGGTGTGATGTTAAAATGGTAATGACAAAAGTAAACTGCACAAGCGCTTTCTGGCGACTACATAATATAGATATACCTAGGTTAATATAATTCCTGTATTAGTAATTTAAGATGTTTAAAAAAAATATATAAAAACATGCGACGAGATGGCTGTAGTTTTGCGAATCTGTCAGTAGAGTTATGATAACTTTCATGAGTACTCTTTGGAGCCCATGTGAATAAACGATTTTGATTTTGAATGTTTCCAGCAACCACGACACAAGTCATCGAACATATCGTGGAATTGTGACGAGTATATCTTTTGCTTTCTTTCACTCAAGAAAGAATTTTATTTGCTTTCTTTCCTCAAGTCAGCAGCAGAAACAATACTATGATATACATATAGATTGCATAGAGACCTATTTTCCTTACCACTAGCCTCGGTAGCTCTAGCCTGCTGTATGTAAAGCTGTCCATCCTCCAACAGAGACGTGACAGGTGCGCCCCAGTTGATTACACCGCGGGCTAGGAAATGCTCCAACGCCTCCGCTGCAGTACCGAAAGCCTGGGAACATTTAATTGTCAATAAAATTCTACTTTGCGATGAAAAATTTTTTTTAAATCTCTGATCAGTCATTCGGCTATAAACAATTGTGGTGCATTTGTCGTGTTGAGGCATTTTCAGTCATTGCTATTACCTATTTTAATTAAAATGTATTTAACAAAATTTTAATTATACAAACTCTACATCTTCAGAGGTTTTAATTTGAGATTTACTATTTTTTCTGTAGCTCCAAAACTTCTAAAACTTCCTTGATATCTTGATGTACCATTTTACAACCTGGTATCGCTTTTACACTTACAGAGAGTAAAAGAGATAGAAACAACATACTAAAAAGTTCCACAATCAATTCCTCCATAAAGATCGACGGCCAATGCTCTAAAATAGTTTGGTCAGCTGTTTCAAAGTTCTGTCTGTCACACTTAAAGAGAAAAAAAAGTGAAAAACCTCTTTCGATCAGATGTTTCAAAGAACTATCTCTCAATCACTTAAAGAGAGTAAAAGAGACAGAAACAACATACCGGTTTGATATAATTCTCGAGAGCGTGTAAGAAGTGTCTGCGTTCCGCCATGGCTTCAAGGTCTACCTTCACTATGCTAGATCAGGACTTGAAGGCTGAGAGGGATCTCACACTTACAGAGAGTAAAAGAGACAGAAACAACATACCGGTTTGATATCATTCTCGAGCGCGTGCAAGAAATCTCCACGTTCCACCATCAGTTTCTCCATGGCTTCAGGGTCGACCTCCACTTTGCTGGATGCCTTGATCAGCCGGTTCATGGCAGTAGACTGCGCGGCTCTCACTAAACCTTCTAACTCGGCACCGGAGAAGTTCTTTGTTCGAGCCGCCAATTCCTGTATAAAATAAAAGGGAGATGCTCAATTGCAATTCTAATGGTATTTTAATATAATGCTGCGATTGTGGAAGACTTTAAAAAATTAATAAGCCCGCAGCATTACTTGGTGTATGTTCTTGCTAAATTTGTGATATATTCCCAAAATAAAAATAAACATAAACGCATTCACACTCACAGCCCCACACTAAGTTCGATGACTTGTCGTGGGTGCTGGAAACATTCGCATCACACACACAATCACAACCAGAACAGTAACACAAGTTTTCCTTAAGGAGAAAACTTGTGTTCCCGCCGGGAATCGAACCCTATACCCCTGCTTGGAAGGCAAACGCTCGTCCAACTTAGCCAACGGACATTTCGAGTTTTTTTATTATTTTAACTCGCGTTTACATTCACAGCCTCACAACCGGATCAACGACTTGTATTGAGGATAGGAATATTCTTCTAAGGCACGTCGCCACTGCTGCAGATTATCAATAGATAATAATATTATCAAAAGTAGCCTGAGGGGAATATTATACTTCTGACAGTCCTCACCATGGCTACAGATATTACCAAAGGTACCCCTAGAAGAAAAAGCTTCTAACGACTCTTCCCCACTGCAAACTCGTAGACCGAAGGAAATAAAATTCTTACTACTCTTATGATGCTGCACTGCAAGACTGCAACACTGCCTAATTGAACTCACTTTGCTATCAACATCTTCAGCGATCTTCTTGTACTCCCTCATCCGCTTGGTGTGTATATTCAGAATCTGCACGCGGCCCTTTTCATCGGGCAGCCCGATTTCCATCTGCACTTCGAGACGTCCGGGCCGCATTAGAGCCTCGTCGATCATATCGCGCCGATTCGTCATACCGATCACGAGAATGTTGTTTAGTTGATCCACACCTGAGATAAAAAGATAAACATAAAACATAAACGCTTTCACACTCACAGCCCCACACTAAGTTCGATGACTAGTCGACCAAGTGGTTGTGGTAGCGGCTGACTATTTCCATTAACATAGACTTACCATCAATCTTCGACAGCAGTTGGTTGACGACAGTGTCATGGACGCCCGTGTTGCCGCCGACAGAGCCTCTGGCCTTGCAGATGGCGTCGATTTCATCGAAGATTATGATGTGGAGACCACTGTTGGGACCGCACTGTGGGAAAGTCATAGCACCTTAATATCAGTTTAAATCAAGGTCACTGTATCGAATCCTACCATTAGCTTTTATTAAAAGGCCTTTTAAAATTCCCGCCCGGACGTGCAGTCGTAGTTTTTACAAGCTTTTATTAAACTTACAATGTATGTAATGGATGGAATCTTGCAACTCAATTTTGAAGTAAATATCTTCAACCGATTGAGCTGAAATTTTGTATTCACTTTTAGTTTGGATGACAATGTATGGCTGTGTGACGTCATTCTGAATGCAACATGGTTAAACACCCAAAATGGCGGACAACAACAATTTTTTAATGCACTCCTTATATAATGTAGGTATCAAATGAAAGGGCTTACTGTGAATAACGCGAAAAATAAAGTGGCGTCACTCAAAATCCAATATAGCGGATTTCTAAAATTTTGTTTATAAAAGATAATTAGGTATTATTAGTGTGCACTGGAATTACATGAGTTAATTCCTCCATGCTCTTTTTACCATCATACAACAAGACAGACTATCAAACTTCATCCATTTATGGTTGACCTCCAGTATGCTCGAAGCGTTTCACTTTTACGTTCATCATCCATACAGCGAAGGAGTGGAACTCACTGCCCGTGTCTTTAATCACCGAACAGTATAATCTGGGAGTCTTCAAGTCTAAATTGAATAGGTATCTTCTAGGCAAGCATATTACATCTTCGGTCACATCATTACTTTCCATCAGGTGAGATGATGGTCAAATGATTGACTATCAAGCATAAAATAAAACACAGTCAAGCGAAGAATGTGTCAATATTTTTTATTACATGTCTTGATTGAATAGGTATAATTTAGTACCTTATATCTGGATTTTTAGTGAAGCATTTTTTTTTCAGGAATGAATTCAGAAACACTTCTACAAGTTAATATGCACAAATGTTTACCAGCTTCGATCACATCGTCACTTACCATCAGGTGAGATAGTGGTCAAACACTAGCCTGTCACAAATGAAAAAATTAAAAAAAAATGTTCTACGCCTAAAGGCTATTTACTACACTGTCTTGACCATATCATCACATACTATCAGGTGAAAAGTGGTCCAACGCAAGGCTATTAGAGATAAACTAAATCGAAACGGACAGTTGCCGCAGTGGACAGGTCTCTGCTATCTGGTTTTTCTGGTTCGATTCGTGGCAGCAGCACAAATTTTCCTGCCAAAAGGACCTTTATGCTTCTGGATTTAGGAATTGTTTGTATGATATGTAAATGTTACCGATACAAGTCTTTGAAATTAGTATGGGGCTGTGAGCATTTGTTTATTCGTTTATTTTTTTATTCCTATTTATAGTTGTAATGAAAAGACGTGAAACCTACCCGTTTCTCCTCGTCCTCAGCATCAGCGAAGAGCCTGCGAATATTGGCCTCGCTCTCGCCCACGTATTTGTCAAGAATCTGCGGCCCGTTGACGATCTTCGGTTCCCTCGCGTTCAGCATGTTACCTATCTGTCGCGCCATCAGCGTCTTGCCCGTACCGGGCGGGCCGTATAGCAAGATGCCCTTTACGTGCTTGCAACCTATGGAATTATAATCATAATCGTAAATCATAATCATAGTCATAAATTAAGAATATTATACAGTGCAATAACTGAAGAAATAAATTATGAATAATGAAGTGATTGTATCAGCATACGATATCGATAGACGTCAATACAAGCACATGTCCCCATAAGACGTATATAAAAAAAACTCGCAGTCCCTCACTAAGTTCGACGACTTGTGTCGCAGGTGCCGGAAACACACACACGCACAATCACAACCAGAATCAGAAACATATAAAAATACCAAATCAAATTTATTCAAAATCAACAACGCCATGTTTCACTTTCACGGAAAAACTCCGCACCGAATTGACTCATTTGCTCCCAAAGAACAGTCGCTTTACTGTCACTCAGCGTTCTTTTTACGTGACGAAAACTATACCACGGAAGACTTGGGTCTCAATGGTTGGAATAATGTTCTAAGAAGTTTCTAGTTTGTTGTTTAGCAAATAACCCTGTAAAACAAACTTGCAAATCATCTATATAAAAACCTATCTATCTAAAATGAATCCCTATTAATAACTTGAGAACGACTTACCGATTTCAATTATATTTTTAAAAGTTTTCAGATACTTTGTAGAAGGAAGGTAATAAAAGAAGAAGAATGTTCTAAGATAGGACAACGAACCACGTACGTGCGAGGCTCTTGTTGCCGCTACATCGCATGTTCCCGAGGATGAGCCTCTATATCGCTCGAACACCGGTCGAATTTCTCGATTAAATCAAAAAGTACCCGGATGACCGAGCTTTGCTCGGCTGAAAACACGGATAAACGAAATTTTCTAAAATTGAAACTTAGCGCCCCCGAAACCCCCTGCATACAATTGCACAGTTTAATTATTTTATCCACTATTTAGTGCGTTACCTAGTTGCTCGACGACCTCAGGTGGGAAGACTCGGGAAGCGAACGCCCGTCGGAAGATGGCATTGAATTCTCTATCGAGACCGCCGATTCCCATCTTGCCGAAGTCCCAATCTGGATTGATGATGGACTGACGGGGTTGTTTGCTGTAAATAATTACCCATTTAAGGCATACATTCTTTTTGATCTGTCATGCCTTTTGCCCGACGCGACGTCCACCTTCGTTGGGAATTGTTGTGAGTCTCCAAAGGCACGTTAGTTTATCAATATATCATAAAGTAGGTGAAGTCGGCTTGTGTGTCATACAGCTCGTTGTAAGGCGCTATAAACTATTCTAAAAAAGCCACCTTAAATAATCTTATGGCTTCGCCACACATGACGCATTTGGTTCGCACACGCTCGCGCCTACACGCCATCAGTTTAAGCCAGGTGCGTCCTGTGTGGCGAAGCCTTAACAGAGCAAGTAATCATTGATCAAGTAAAGCGAAATCTCTAAGTTTACTTGTTGGGTGGTTCAACACTTTTTCCGTCCGGCCATCTGTCAGAGGCATCTAGTGTCTAACTAAACCATACAAACGTCCCTTGGGGAGACAACTTGTGTTCAAATTCTCAGGAAATATGGCCCAAAGCCTGATATAAATGAAAATATTAAAGAAACCCATACACATATCTATTTGGGACCCCAATATAGTTTTTATTTTTTTTACCGCCCGTGGGTATCGTTAAAGAGCTCTGCAAGCGTGCGAAACCGTTTTTTTTATCAAACTCTATGTTGGAAAATAATAATTTGGTAGGCCACCAAACTCACTGTTTTTAGACATATTTTGTCCCGTGGTCTATCTCAAAAACGGCTTCACATATAAAGCTGATACTTACGTATAATATTTGATATATCCTGTATTTGAACAACAACAACACTACTATTAAAAACAATAGTTAAAAACAATTAACCTCAATTTTTTTTCTTTATAAGGCAATATGTAGGCGTAAGATCTCTGTAACTCTCTGTAACCTCTGTAACCTTGAGAGCCTGCGTATTCCAGGTCTAGTGTGTTTACCAGCTTCGATCACATCGTCACTTACCATCAGGTGAGATAGTGGTCAAACACTAGCCTGTCACAAATAAATAAAAAATAAAAATAAAAACTGTGACCACTAGTAATAAATAATAATAATAGTTTCATACGTACCCTTTCGCCTTCCCAACGAGGTTGAGTGCAGAGTTCTCCGCCTTGTCGAACTGAATGCATGCGTCGGGCAGCAGACGGCCCATTCTCACGCGCCGCGGCACCGCATTCGCTCCCGCGGCTAAAGCTTGCACATCCACGCCTGAACCACAAACATTATTATATCTATAGTGCTAGTGTTACTTTACACGGAACAGTCGACAGTCATTTCCTTCATTTTGATAGCCTACTCGATAGGTTTGGTTATTTTTTTTATTAACATATTACTATTTCAGTAATATGTTAATAAAACTGTCCGCCTTTATGATTTTTCTTTTGAAACACCTATCCAAAGACACTTAACTTTAACACTTTAACTGTCGAAATCCATTCAACCGTTTGAAAGATATATAAACAAAAACGCTTTCACACTCATAGCCCCACACTAAGTTCGATGACTTGTGTCATACCGGAAACAATCACATCACACACACAATCACAACCAGAACCAGAAACACAAATTTTCCTTGGGGAGAAAACTTGTGTTCCCGCCAGGAATCGAACCCGATACCCCTGCTTATAAGGCGAACGCCAGCCAACTAAACCAACGAGCAGTTCGAAGTAATAAAGAAATTTTCAAATATACATGCATACAAAATACGCGCGATAAACATAACCCTTTCTCAGTAGTCGGGTAAAAACGAGAATGATGAAACTGAAGTATGCTTACCTTCCAAATTCTTGACAAAGAGCGACAGGACCTTCTTGTCTTGAAAAGCGAACGCCAGCTGCTGTCCGACCGTAAACACCTGGTTCGAAAACTGAATGAGGAAGTCCCTCGCCATCGTCTCTGAGTCGTAAGGCTCCAACGATGTCCTGCGATTTTTTTTTTTTATAATGACATACCAATTTAATTTGGTGTACAACATTGGAATTCCGATCTAGCCTTAAAACTATTTAAGTAATTTTATTCTGACCAAACTGTTAACTAAGAATGTGTGTTCAATAACACTTTTCTTACTGTCTCTATTATCAGGAAGACACTTTGTTCTTGTGTTCTCTGTTAATCTGACTCACTATATTACACTGTCACATTACTACACTAGCTCATAAGGTTTAGCTCTCTTGAGTCTTGCTCTTGTCCTGCGAAATGTCGCCAAATTCATAGAAATATAATAGACGCTATAATAGGTCGCTTATCGGTAGTGTACTCAAGAATTAAGAAGTAATGTTTTATGAATGAAATGTTATTTTCGGCAATGTATCAACGTAAACAATCTACTAAAAGCAAAAAAATATGCATTTCCCTAATGCTAGAGTTCAGCATTCAATACATATCATATATTATTTTACTATTTTTATTACGTCATCAGTAAGTAACCTATGTTAAGCATGGCAACAGAATTACATCATTGTAGATTAGCGCATCACTATTATAATTAGATTGTGTTCACACTCATAGCACATCACTGTTATAATTAGATTGTGTTCACACTCACGTTTTCTTGAGCATGAAATCCGCTTCCAAGGTAATGCTGCACAGGCATTCTGCACTTTGTGGCTTGAATATCTTCACATCGATAATCTGAGAAAAGGAAAACTAAATTACCAAATCGATGGAGAAATATTTGACCGAGCGATCAAAGCGTCTCCATTTTAGCTTGGGCAAAATCGCTTTTGTATGTCTGGCCATTTTCTAGTTAATCTTCTCGACAGATCGCATTTCTTAACTGATTCTCGTGAATTTTGTGAGCAGGTTCGATAATATTTTTGTCCATTCAGATTTTGAAAATTTTTCCAAATGGTTTTGTTATAGGGGGTTGAAAACATAGTTCAGCCATTTAAAAAAATATGCAAGGTCTTCAAGTTATCTCCATAATCTTAATCTTTATAGATATAAAATTATATTCTTGCGAATGCGCGGAAAAGTGAGTTAAATGCAGTTTATTATTTTACAAAAATATTTATAACAACCTGGCCAATAGACAGTGTGGCCCATTTTCTCTGTGGAGCCGAAAAGCCGACAGTTCCAGGGTCTACACCTTGGTAGAATCTGATGCTGAACACAAAGTGCTGGGAGGGGCCTGTTGATACTTCAATGTGCCTGTAATTAACAAATATATATATTTCATAAGAGCATTTGACAATTTTCATTAAATAATTTATTTATTAAAATTGGTTTATTATTTGTGGCATTGTAATTTCCAATTTAATAACAAACATGTTCACACTAAGTTCAATGACTTGCTTCATAGTCATGGGTGCAGGGAACATTCACATCACACCCAGAACGGGAAACACAAATTTTCCTTACAATAAAATTTGTGTCCTCACCAGGAATCGAACCTAATAACCTGCTTAGGAGGCAGATTTAACTGAGCCAAGTAATTCTTCAAGCTGTGCCCTGTTGCTTCTCTGTTAAACCTTACCAAGGTCCATAGTAAAATTTTGATGAAACCCACAAAGAAATTAATCACATATAAGCAAATCTGTACATCCTAGTTATGCTGCAGACATAGACTCAAAGTTAATAGCACCCCCTATACAATTCTGGCAATTCTGATGCAATATATATTGCATCAGAATTACCTAAATCTTAAATTTAATGTAAACCATCATATTATTTATAGTAGGACAGTTTGTAAGCGCTTGCATGAATGTGACCATATAAGCTTATAACAAGGGCTAAATGGGAATACTACCCACTGTTAGTGCTTGAGAACTTGAGCTAACAGTAAGCTCGGTACCTTGGAAGTAACATAAGTCTTTTCTGTATAGATGTTAATAATTTTGTTTTGGTTTCAAGAAATATAGACAATCAGCCCATAGATAGAAAAGAAAAAAAAATGAGTTATATATAGTCTAGTCTAGTAAAACTATCATAAAATGATGAAGACACAGTACCTATCGTAGTAAGAAACGTTACTTACTTGGTGTCACTTGGGAAGTCATCCTGGTTGATGAGAGCACAATTTGTGATAGCGAGCTCGTCTGATGGACATTTGACTGCCTTCATCCGCTATAGAACAATAATTAAATTATTATGAGTGATAAAAAGTAGCCAGATAATAAATTAACTATATGTGGGAGGAGTATCAGGGTTATGTAGGTATGATTAATAGACATAGGTATAATAAATTAACATGAACATGTAATAGCTTGTACTAATTAGGAAATAAGTATGAAACCACTGAATCACCTGCAGTTGAATAAACAAGGATCACACACAAAATAAATTTATTTTGAGTTGCATGTTTTCAGTTTTTATATTAAATTCAAACGTAAAATGTCTAATTACTATTTAATACAAATTATAGCTTTATCCTACATGGAATGAGAAAATGAACTGGCTATTTATTTACCTACCATTGAAGACATTTTTATTTATGTTGGGTTTGTTTTCAAAAAACACTATTTTGACAAAATGATTCACGTCGACCGATCTGACATCACACCACCACACAATCAACCCGTCACTTTTTCGAATGACTGCAATGCAATTTTATAATAGCTGAGGAAAAATCAGTCTCCGACGGCAGAGCACGATCAATACTTAGCAATTCGTGGTGCATTGAATGCTGCCATGTTAACTCAAGATATTATTGATTTTTACTTTAAAGCAGAGCTATTTATTGTATGTTCTACGTATTTAACTTTACTATTATTACAGAGAAGTTAATGCCCAATTTTCTTAATACTGTTAATAACAAATTATTATTACTACATGTTATTTTGGAAAAACCGTACTTGTCCGAAATTTCTTAATTTTCATATATGGCAATCTAAATCTGTCTTGTTAAGACAGTTGGTGAAGCCAAATATAAGAACAATTTTTATGTTCACTCCTTCATTCATTCTTCCTTCCTCCCCCCACCCACACCCACTTCAACAATTTTACAAATGGCCGAATTCGTTGAATGTGTGTCGATTTGTGATATTTTGATAAAGTTCATAAATATAGTGTGTATCAAATTAGAAAAACTAAAAGCTTTGTGCTAATTATAATAATCTTGTAAATTGAAATGTTCGGGGACGTGAAATGCTTACAGCTGTAAGCCATAAAAAGACTCCTCAAATAACCTCAATATTCAGATAAAAAAATGGAGCTTCCTCAGCCACCGCAAGGTAATAACGCCAGCATTACAAGTTATTCAAAAGGATCACGTAAAACACGACTGCATTGATATATTTTTGTCATTTGTAGATCAAGATCTACGCAACATAATCGATAAACTGGCTCAGTTTGTCGCAAGAAATGGCCCGGAGTTCGAGAAAATGACGAAGACCAAACAAAAGAACAACCCGAAATTTAGCTTCCTGTACGGCGGCGACTACTTCAACTATTACCAGTACAAAGTGACGACAGAGCAAGCAAGTAAGCAAATATCAAATGGAAGACGATAAGCGCTTATAGATTGCGTTGTGATGGATGTGAGCTATCGATAACCGATTTTTAATGGACCTCCGCTGTTTATAGTTCTAAAGCAATCGGCCGGTGGCCAGGCGGCGGCTCCCGCCGGGGCTTATATGGCACAGAACAGGCAATATGTAATGCCCCAACAGGGCGGCGCGACTCCCGCGCAACTCGGGCTCGCGGCGTCTATGGCGGCCGCGCCGGCGCTGCAGCAGTGGCTCGCGGCCAACTCCGCGCCCGCCGGCGCCGCGCCCGCGCGCCTCGACACCCCCGGCCTCGACGCACAGATCAACATGCTCAAAGAGCAGATCACTCAGTCTGAGAGTAATCTTAATGCGCAGCACACGGTGAGTTCTGCATTACCTACTTCTACTCTAGTCACAAATTCATGAACAGGAAAGAAATTTGCAAGATCCTATTAAAAAACATATCATGATCAAGCTGACCACATCACAATGTGAACAGAGTGGATGGATCTTACAATTTTTTCCATTGTTATTGTTTTTTTTTATTTGGCATGACAATTATTAGTGATAGAATGGTCTAGGACAGTGATTTTCAAAATTCCAAATTTAAATCATTCTCCATCCTCAATAGCAATTTGATAGTGAAACAATTTGATATGCGCTTTCTTGTACCTAGGATTAAACTAAAATGCTAAAACTATACACATCTATACAGCAAAGACCTAAGTTAACTACAAGGCATCGACCTTATACTAGTTCCATTGTGAGAATTGTATATTATTTCCACGAATAAAACATATTACAATAAAAATGTAGCAATTGTTTTAACTATTTCAAAGGCAACTTGTTTACTCACCTATAAAGCTGTAACCCCTATTTTGAAGAACACTGGTCTAGACAAAATAATGTCATATTAATTTATAGAAATAAAAATTATCTGCTTGTGCCAATAGAGTTGTGATCATACTATGGTATGTTATAAGAGATTGCTATATTGCATGCCCAGATTTACATGATCAAACTTTATGTACATTACTCATAGAAATATATTTTGTTTACAGGCTTCGATAGTCCTTCGTATATCAAAGTAGGAATGGACATCTTCATTCTTATATCTAAATCCATTATTAGATATAGTAATTTACATTTATTTCCATTTTTAATTAATAAAATAAACACAACACCCACATCCCACCTGACACTAAGTTCGATTACTTTTGTCGTGGGTGCCAGAAACATTCACATCACACAATTACAATCAGAACTAGAAACACAAATTTTCTTTGTGGGGATAAATGTTCCCATCGGGAATCAAACCCTTTACCCCTGCTGAAGGCAAACATGCATGTAACTAAGCCAACAGGCAGTTTTGTTAAACAATAATTTATATACCTACCTACATTTATAATGTTACATTTTCAATTGACCCTTTGCTGTAAAGTCTCACTTTTCCAATGCTAGATTTTCTTAACAAATTTAGAAATTTTCTAGAAGAATTGTTATTGATGAATTCGCATTTTGAAGGAAAATTTATAACATACAGTATTTTTTTAGGTGTTAATTCAGCAACAGCAAGCTAAAATCAACGAGCTCGTTAACAAGGCTCAGGTGGAGAAAATACAGATGATGGCGGAAGACAACAACATTAATCTATCTGAATTGGACAGCATTCTGCAGCCCATTATTGACACATGCACTAAAGATAGCATATCATCAGGTAAATGAAATAAACTACAATCTGAAATGGCAAAACTGATAGCATTGTTGTGAGTTGTTTCAGAGGATAGTAATAATAAAATACCTTAATCTGCATGAAAACTAAAATTTGATTACAAAACTTGGAATACACTAGTACCACCTGAATTGTGGAATCCTGTCTGTTTAAAAATACTTATAATAATCTGTTTAATATAGGAAAGACCTATACTAAACAGCAATAAAGGGAACAGACTGGGTAGTATATAAATATAAAAAAAATCACTATTAGAATTTAAAAAATGCAATAATATGAGCATATCTAACAAATTCAGTCAGCAGTTTTGTTTTTCTTAAAATGTTTTTAAATCTGAACAATTTCTGTCTGTTTCAGGTAAAGGCTGGATTCTCCAACACGCTACGTCTCATGATGCTGGCAAAGTCATATCTCTACATCTGCTGAAAAAAGTGACCCAACCTGGAGCCGCTTTTACTCAGAAGCTTCACATCATTTACTTGGTAAATGACGTACTCCATCATTGGTTAGTATCTTTTATAAACCTATGTATTTTTAGTGGTCACCTAACATTGCTTTAATACTGTTTCGGTGCATCTGTCACTAACATTTTAATATCAGTCATTATGTTGATAGGGTATTTGTTATAGATCCATCTGCCATGACTGCTACTTTTTTTTATTTCATTTACAAACTAGATTCTTTGTTAAACAAAATTTTTCATACAAGATGTCTAGATGATTAAAATATATATGTGACTACATATCTCATATTAATTAATTTCATTTGGTGTTGTCATTAGCCAAGTTTGTGTATTATATGTTCCATTTTTCTCTAAGAGGAATCTCTTTATTCGTCATTTAATAAGATAATGAGAATGTGAACAAAGTTCTGTTTGGACTATTTTCTTTGGTATGAGATGTTATATGGTTCAGATAGAATTTTGTGCTGGTGTTAAAATATTTTTTAATAATTGTTTTACCTTTAAAAAAAAGTTCTTTTATAAATAATAATATATGTCTTTATCTATTAGTATAAATTAATTGTGTCACTTTACTATTTTTGTATTACGGTATTGTTGACTGTGTATTACTATTTTGATGTGTAACCCATTCCTGTAATTCATTATTCGATTTAGTTTCTATTATGCAAATTATTCCTAATTACAGCGCACGCAAAAACGCAGAAGATCTCAAGAAAAATTTGGAATGTGTCGTGGTCCCAATGTTTTGCAATGCCAGTATAGGTAAAATATTTATAATAATGCCCTCGAGATGTAGGACTCTTTGTTTTTATGCATACTCATCTATATAAAGCATCTAACATCATCTGCCTGTGGTTTGCACCATTCAGGTAACTTGCTTGGAGTTTGTTAGCTCGTATGACAACAGTTTTAATTTCTTTGCTGTTTCAGCCGTCACTGAAGAACAGGAGGCTAAGTTAAACAAGTTGCTTCGTCTTTGGGAGTCCAAGTCCAATTATTTCGAAACGTCTGTCATTGACAAAATGAAGAGTCCCACTTCTTCCTACCAGGATTATCAGAATAATTTGATATCTCAGCATTCAAACGCCATTGCGCATTTGACGCAACAAACGAAAGCTACATTTGAGAAGTAGGTATCTCTAAGTGAATATTCTAGATACACCAATAAAATACTTATTAATTAATCAACTCAATTCCAGCTATCAAACCCAACATCAAGCGTTCGTAGCTCACACATTGCAAAGAATACAGCAAATTGAAATGCAAAAGCAAGCGATGGAATTGCAAAATCAAGAACACAGCAACGACAATATGCATCAACAGAATAATGGCAGTTTTCAAAATAATAGCTTCAATGAAAGCTTTCAGCAGATGGGAAGCTATGATCAGAACTTTGGACCAAATAATCAGCAGTATGGTAGTGATAGTGGTAAACAGTATGGTAGCGATTGTGGAGATAACTACCCATCTAATAATAGTGTAAGCGGGAACGAGAACAGTTTCGACAGTCAGACTTTTGATCAAATCACACAACAGAAGAAACAGAGTGAGATAGTTGAGGAGCCCGACTTGTCAAACCTTCCCAATGTGAACTTCTCCCAGCCACCACCGGGTTTCGTGCCACATGAAAACGCGCTGCTAGCATTCCAAAACGGTCTTCCAGATTTAACCAAACCTCCCCCGGGCTTCCCTCCGTTTCCGGAGATTAACAATGAAGATTTAATGCCTTCCGTACCGTATTTCGAACTGCCCGCCGGTTTGATGGTCCCCCTTGTTCAGGTGAGAAAACTATGGTTATACTGTAGCTTATTGAACTTGAACTGACCATTGTTTTAGTTGTGTGCGCGTTTGCCTTCTAAGCAGCAGGGGTATCGGGTTCGATTCCCAGCGGGAACACAAGGTTTCACCCCATGGAAAATGTGTGTTTCTGGTTCTGTTGTTGATTGTGTGTGTGATGTGAATGTTTCCTGTACCCACGACACAAGTCATCGAACTTAAAGTGGGGCTTTGAGTCAGAAAGCGTGTAAAGTAATGTAAATAATAACAGAATAATTTCAAAATACGTTGTACATTTCTAATAGTATAGAATAATACAAATCTAATTTTTATAGTATCAATTGTATTATGCACGAGCATAAAAATTTATAGCTGTATTCAATTTGTTTATTTTTCCAACTATTTGAATACTCACAATAATGCAATTTATATTTTTCACCATTTCATAAGTTAGCGGAATGTTAATGCTCTCAAACCCGAACTGTAATAGGTATAACCTATCACACTAATATTATAAATCCGAAAGTTACTATTGTAATGTAAGTACCAATTTTTCTTCACGCTGTAATAAATTTAGAATTCGTACTTTATACCCAGGAATATCAAATATCCTACTTTTTATCCAGATCAACGCGGACGAAGCTGCGGCACAGCTAGTATAATATTAATTGACGTAACTGTAATTATTAAGTAATTCAATTGCGTTGTTTCCTGATTGATAGTTGTTTGTTACAGCTTGAAGATGACAAATACAAGCCCCTAGAGCCAGCGACAATAAGGCTACCACCGCCCGCGCCGCCCAACGATCGTCTACTAGCTGCCGTCGACGCGTTCTATGCATCGCCTAACCACGAACGGCCGCGGGACAAGTTAGTAAACAATCACTAATACCACCAAACAACTACGTAGAACTGGCCTTAAATCTGAAATATGTATGCATGAAATTTTAATACTGATAAAGTTTTATTTAAATCTTAGCCATGGAATTACACCTATGTTATCTTATTAAATTGCTTTTTAATTAGGATTTTTATTTGGAGAAGGATCATGCTTTGCAAGATTAACTGACCGTTGGGTTAGTTGGGTGAGTGTTCACCATCTAAGCCTTATCGGGTTCTATACCTGGCTTTCTTGTTATAATTGTGTGTGTATGTGTGTGTGTGTGTGTGATGTGAATGTTTCCGGCACCCACGACACAAGTCACAAACTTAGTGTGGGGCTGTGAGTGAAAGCATTTGTTTTTATTTTATATCTATCTAGAAGCCAGAAATATTGATATAACCTGTGATTTAATTTTCTTATTCAATGTCATAACTATTGATTTGATCTGTTCTTTGCATTTTCAGTGAAGGATGGGAGAAATTAGGTCTATATGAGTATTACAAAGCCAAAAACATGGCGCGAAAGATGAAAGAAGAGGCGGTCATACAAGGGTTCAGAGACAAGTCAAAATCGCCCAGTCCAATACCTAAAGACCTGCAGAAGCAGCCCACGCCGCCTGGTAGAAGATACAGGTATGTGTGATATAGTTGTCAAAAATTGTTGAATAATTATTTTACTTATTTTTTGTTTATATTGATGTATATGCACTATATGCAGCTGAGAACACTGTTTTGACCCAGTAGGAGTACAATTTTCCTCCTCAAAAAAGATTTGTGCTTCTGGTTCTGGGTGTGATTGTGTGTGTGATATGCAAATGTTTCCGGCACCCAGGATAATTGAATTAGCAAAAAACACCCTATTTCTTAAGAGATGTCATTTTTGATGTTATTATGTGATATGCAAATGTTTCCGGCACCCACGATATTTGAATTATGCAAAAAGCACCCTATTTCTTAAGAGATGTCATTTTTGAACGGAAACCATTCGCAACAGAGATAGGTTATAGTGGATAGGTAGCTCAAGTCAGTCCACAAGCACTGTGTCATAACAAAAAATAAAAATCCTCTCATCAGTTACGTAGATTAATCATTTTAACTAGAGAGACAAAACAGTTTCGGGAAAAAAAGTATGATAAATGTATGCATGGTTAGGTTTTATGTTGATATTCTATCTCACACACACATACACAGAAGGTTCAAAATGATTGTATTGTAAATAACACTTATTTGATATCTGTAAACTAACCCTTGGCATAATTAAATAGTCTCATTAATGCGAGAAGGCGCTGGTTCTCGAAACACAATGTAAACTACATCGGGAATGAATCTATATATATTATACTAGCTGTGCCCCGCGGCTTCGCCCGCTATTATCAAGCTAAAAAGTAGCCTATGTGTTAATCCTAGGTATAATCTATGTACGTTTCAAATTTCATGCAAATCCGTTCAGCCGTAAAGCGTGAAGAGGGAACAAACATACTTATACACTTACGCACACACTTACACACAAACTTTCGGATTTATAATATTAGTAGGATGTATATCCATGTATACCAGGCTTCAGAATCTATATTGTATTCTCTTAATTGATGTTAATACATATTTTTATCGATTGATTGATTAATGTCGCAAACATCAGCTATATCATGTAGCCATAGAGTGATTGCTTTTGAAATTTGTACAGGTCGAAGAGCAAAACGCCTGAGAAGAAGTCTCCAGTCGCGCCATCGCGATCACGGTCGCGGTCGCGATCGCGCTCCAAGTCGCAGTCCCCGCGACGGAAGCCGCCACACAACCGGCGAGAGCGAGACCGGGACCGGGAGAGGGAGAGAGAGAGTTAGTATTGTACTATCTACCACTATTATGTGGGATCTAGGGTGTTATTATCATCTGTAAATACGAGATTCGTGGTTTCCTTCCGTACTCACACCAATGTATGGAGGAAAACATAAAGAAATTAAAAATGCTCTCAGGATAACAGCATTTTATAGATTTTGGTTACATATTGCTGGTGGAGAACTTATAACCGAAAGCTTATATACAATTCCTTTTTATTTTTTTTACTGACTACACTTGGCGGTGGCTAAGATGACAAATACGAGCGAGCACGAAGCGTCTCCGTTTTAGATTGATTTAGCTTGGGCAAAAATGCTGTCGTGTGTCCGGATGTCAGGCTGTTCTCCTCTACAAGTCGCATTTCTTAACCAATTCTCGTGATTTTTTGTGAGCTGATATATTTAAGCCAATTTGAAATATACATTACAGAGCTTAAAGATATTTCTCACGGTGACAGTGCTTTGCTGAGCAGAACCTAAGTTCAAAGGAACTGTACGATCTAGTTCCCCCATCCCCGTTCCCCGTTCTATCATCGGACAAGTAGACAAACTGCTAAGCGACACCGCTATATGGTGGACATTCCACAAATGCGCACTAAGCGTTTTGCCTCCACATTCATTGTGCGAACCGCAAAGGAATGGAACTCCTTACCCGAGTCGGTGTTTCCTGATGAGTACAATATGGGAGTCTTCAAGTCACGAGTGAATAGGTATCTTCTAGGCAAACTTGCTCCATCGTCGACCACATCGTCGCTTACCATCAGGTGAGATAGTGGTCAAAAGTTTGCCTTTCACGAATAAAATAAGAAAAAAAAAAACTTGTGAGTGACACTGGACTGTAATGGGCAAGCATGACGCTTACACTCAGCCAAGTGACTTGCTTGTTTCTTAAATCAATTACCATAAAAAAATAGGCGTGGACTTCTGCTCACGGAGCCACTATCTAGTAATATAAGTGTGATTCTTGCAGGCCGCAGAAGATCAAGATCTCGGTCTCGGTCACGGTCCCGATCGCGGTCCAGAGAACGCGAACGCCGCGAACGAGACCGCGAGTCGCCGCGCTCGCGACGAGTCGAGAGGTCGCGTTCGCCCACTCCGCCTAGCTTCCTGTAAGTTACTATTGTGTTCTATTCGACCTAAGCGATTCTCACAATGTTAAAATGTATTTTGCGAACTGCGAGGAAACGCAAAACCCTTAACTTATTTTTCTGATAGATATTACTTGGGCATCTTCTAGGTAACTGTATAACTGTGAATCCAAAAAAATAATTAGCTAATTATCCCTCCCAACCTCCCATCATTATGTTCAAAGGTAGTTAAAGTAACACTTAGTTTAAAGAACTGTATAGCGATTTCTAGATTATCATCCACTACCTAGAACCGATAACAAATGTTTTTTGAGGGTAAGTGCTCCTACCAAGAAATCGGGAATCAAACTCGGGACCAAGCGGCGGCGGGATAGAAAACTAAGATTTGCCAACAAGATCATCATTCGAATTAACCCATAGTACCATTGATGGCACTATTGGTCTGACGGGTCCGTTTCGTTGCTGAAAAACACATCTTCTAATCGAAGTTGGTGAAATACGACTAAAATACTCATAAGATTGGTAGCTAACCAGGAGAGCATTAGAAAATTCCATAACTCCAAAAATGTGGGAATTTTTGCGCCAGATAAATCTTTCCTATGCGTGTTCTGATGGCACTGAGGGGTAAAACTTTTATAACGCCTGGGTCTCGGAAAACCTGATACAGCTTTTGCACGCCAACGACATAAACAGTGGAGCCTAAACAAAGCTTGCAAGACACTGCATTGTAAGTTCTTACGTCTTATAATGCCAAAAATTTACTTTCTACACTGACAAAACTGCTTTCTAAACTAGAAACAATAAAATAATCCTATAATTTAGTTGGTGTGTGCATCTAAAATCAATGTGTCTATTACCTACGTGTGACAGCAGAGAAGTTTATTCTATATTCACTCAAACAGTTTATTAAAACATGTTGTTGTGGTAATAACAGGCTATTAATCGCGTAAACTACCACTTTGGGGCTTACACGACGCTTATCGGAGTGTTTTCGACATAAAAAACACGCAATGAATAGCCTGTTAGCACCACATTAAAGTAACATGTTTGAATAAACGGTTCGATTGAACAACGAATATCAATCACGATACATTTTATAATAAAAAGATCACTTTATCCCAATATAAAACAAAGTCATGTCATTATCCAGCGGAGGCGCATATCCCAGCACATCCGGAGGCATTGACCCCACCAACAAAGGCCACCAGCTGTTACAGAAGATGGGCTGGAGCCAAGGAGGGCTCGGTGCTACGGGGCAGGGCATAGCAGAACCTATCAGCGGAGGCACAGTTAGAGATAGACAGGATCAGTATAAAGGTAATATCGTAGATTGTATGAAGTTTTTTGCTGATCTTTAAGCTGAAAGATTTCTATTATGAGTTCTTTTGCTAGCTGCTACTGAGTGATTTTTGATCATTTAATAATATAATCATGTAATTCTACTTTTTTTTACTTCATCAGCTGTCTACATATTAGCTGTCTATGGTGAAATGCATCTATACAGCAAATACATAAGTTACCCTACAAGGCATCGAGCTTATTGGTAAAGCTCAAGCGCACTACCACTGGGTAGTATTCCCATAATGCTGACGGCATTGCCTCTGAATTGCATACGTTGAGCCAAAGCAAAGTACAAGCATTTTACTCAACAATATTTTTATTTCCACTTGCATAACAAGTTATTGGAGGTAAAGGGGAAAAGAAAACTTCAAATGATTAAATTTGTTATTTTTATTATTCAAGAGATTCAAACCTACAAGCACCAGGCTAGATTCGAAATACTCCACTCTTTACTATAAGTCAACCGTTTAAATATAGAGTTATTTCAATGAGTACAAATGCAAAATTTTTATTTGCTAGCCCACAAATACGCTTATATGTTTTAAAATACTTTTTATATTAATCTGTTCTGTAATAGGTGTTAGGTACCATCTAATAACCGTCACATAGCTTTCTTTGAATGGCTCTCTTATCTGATGGAATAGGAACGATTTAGAAAATGTCTTACATGGAAGATTTTATTGTTACAAGTCCTTTAGTACTTATGTTTGTGTTTATCTTTATGATCAAGCGCATCGCAACTGCACAAGCTCTTTCTAGCACATTACCTTACATTTACATAACTAAGATATATGTAGGTTAATATAATTCATGTAATAGTATTTAAAAAAAAAATGCGCCTTCATGTTTATTGCCAGGTTCTTCTCGAGATGGCTGTAATTTTGCGGTAGTTATAAAGTTCTGGCAGTAGTTATAAATTTTCATGAGTTACTTTTTGGGGCCCGTGTGAATAAACAATTCCAAAAAAGGGAACCAACTTCAAAAAAGGGGGAGGTTTTCAATTTGTCACAATTATATATATTTATTTTCGTATGAATTATTACTTGATTACTCGTAAGACGGCTGGGCCAATTTGCAAAATTTTAATTTTGTTTGAAAGCTTGGTCCCATATATAATTGTTGAGATATGATCAAGGGTTCCAGAGATAAATGGTGAAGACAGTATTTTGGAAGATTTCCATGCGTTTCAATTATAAATTGGTTCCGTCACTAACATTTTCTCATACAAGCCATAATTGATGAAATGATGAGATGTTAAATTGAGTGTTTTCCGTTTTATAATGTCTTTATTTATTTTTACAGGAATTGGCGTAAACCTAAATGATCCTTACGAAAACTTCCGAAAGAACAAAGGCGCAGCATTTATATCGAGAATGAAGGAGAGAGCATTGGAGCGTTCGTCATGATCGCCATAGAAAAAAAGACTCCGTGTAAAAATGTGTACAATTGAGAATGAGTGAATGGAACGATTTATTTTATCTAAATCATCAACTGAAATAAAATTAGTAACTTTCATGTGCTGTCTTTTATTTCTTTAGACATACTTAAAATTAATGAACAATGTTTAAAGCTCGAAATTATCCTCATAATTATCTTTAAACTCAGCAAGCTTATTTAAACTTTCACTGAAATCTGCAGATTCCAATCCTTCCTCTTTGAATTTATGTAATTTAGCAAACTTTATTCTGCTAACTTCTCTGTGAAGTTTTTCAATCATATCCGTAAGGAAGTTGCCATTGTGATAGCCAGCTATTGCTGCACAACTTTGAACTTTGTCATCGGCGCCGTAACTCTTCACAAGTCCATATTGGTTCAGATTATCAGAGAAGAATTTAGGGAATGGTGTCTTCACTTGTAAAGGCTTTTCACAAACTGTCAAATTAGTGGCGGACAGGAAATTATTTGCCTGGAAATATAACTCGAACATCTCTTTCACAGAGTTGCATCGGTAAGCTGGAAGATTCATTTGTTCTCTGGCTTGTTTTAGCGGAGCTTTCAAATAACTTTCTGAGATTCCTCTAACGGTTATCAACTGGAAAATTTTATCTGTTGCCAGCTTACAGCTTGGAGTAATTGTTGTAAAAATTGGTCTTGTTGTTTCATTGAGGTAATCTATCAAGTATTGTGATTCGTTCAAAGCGAATGGCATCCCAAGTGATGCTGCTGCCATTTTTCTACCATATCCAGTCATATCGGCACAAATGTCTGACAAAGTATAGATATTGCTATTTTGCCTGTACTTTTGGCTCAATGTGTCTAGAGCTGATGCTAATAGTGATGAGGAATGATAGTACAGTTCAGGCTTATATGAGATATGATCAAATAATCTTGGATTGCCTGGTTTTCTCCATCCTCTCTCTCCAGTACAAATAGGCACGAACATTGTGGCATGTTCTGATAATTCTTGTATTGACAGTGCTATGTTTACTAGCCTACTGGTGTCCTTCAAGGTAGCCTTGTCTCTCTCTTCTGGTGTTGATGGATTGTTGTCCGGGAAGTGTGAAGCTATAATGGGGTGTGCAAGAATTGGTTTAGAATATTCATCAGTTAGTTGTTCAATACAGCTCATAGCAAGGCCTGAAAATCCATCTGTACAATCAAAGTTTATATGGAATCCTTGCATACTATCACATTCTTCTATGTACCTCCGGATATTATCATCAAATGCTTCTCCATAACATGATTTCCAAACTGATTTGCCAGTGTTGAAAATATCAAAGCCTCCCTGAAACAATATAATTCAGTTAGATATTTAATGTTAAACATATACCGTTTTTTTATAATTTTTTATATAAAGCAATTTAATATTTTGAATATCTCTTTCATCTTAACCCTTAGAATGCAACTGATGGCTAAAACTTAGACAATATCAAATCATGATAAGGACACGTCAATAATATGAATGAAGCTTGGAATGGTGATCAAAGACTTTTTTTTTATTGTAACATTTTTGTTTTAACTATTAATTTTACTATTATAATGCTAGTGCTGTAAGAGGAATATGAAAACCAAATATTTTTCATCTCAAAGATGAGATGAAATATTTTTATTTGGTTCACAATACTTACACTTTCACTTCCATGGCTATACTCTCTTACAGTATTAATTGTTCTGGAATGAAGTCTTGGATATAAGTAATCTGTCCATGTATTTACAGTATCATCAAATTGGTATTCTTTGGTTGTTGACGGTCCTTGTGCATCAATATCTTTTAGGTATTCATTTTTAGCAGCCGCTGGCTCTTCAATCTTCTCAGTATTATCCCAAGAAATATCTTCTACAGTTTCATCGTGTAAACCACCACTTTCAGGTAACGTATTCAAAGCACCTTTGAGGTCAGCTATGAGTAATCTGGGTGTGTAAGTAACCTCTCCTTTGTCTGTCTGACCTTCTCGATATAAAATATCATTGTTCACTTCAGTCTTTACTGTCCCCGTATAATCAAAACTTAGTTCTTGTATGTTCCAGAAATGTGCTCCAACATAGTTTGAATAATGACCAAACTGTAAAGTTAATATCTCGCGTGTAGACATTTTTGAGAAGCTAGCTACATTAGCCTTATCAGATTACATTGATTTTTGAGAATTTATGAAAAACAATAATAATGTACTATTTTGAAGATTAGATTTTATCTCTAACTTTAAATAAAACTATCCGGTATAAAAAGTTCTTCTATGTGCTTCACCACAATCCTTGGGTATATATCTTATTTATCTCTGACCACAATCAAAGTCGATTGTTTTGACTTTTTGAGAGAGGTTATTTTTTTTTTCTTTTAATTTTGGCTTCACAATCTTGTACATTTAGCCAAGTAATAATATATTTCAAATGTTTTTTTTTTCCTTAGTTTTGGCTTCGCAATCTTATGCATTTAGCCAGTGTCAAGTCAAGTAAAAGAGTCAAGGTCCAGTCGTAGTCAAGTCATGCCCTAGTAAAGTGGTAGAAACTTTACTAGAACTTCTATTGGAGTTTTGGAGCGAAGGTGAAAATCACGTTTTTCAACTTTGTATGATTTGCCTACACTTATGCACGTTCACTAAGTATTAACGGTTAATAATCCACCATTATTACACATTAAAACTCGAAGAATCACAGGTTTTGGAAAATTTTACAAAATCAACAATGCCATTTTTTTCACTTTCGCGGCAAAACTCCTTCAAATGTATTTCATATTAAAAGTCATAGTCACAGTCAAAATCCAGTAAGAGTCAAGGTCCAGTCATAGTCAAGTCATGCCCTAGTAAAGTGCGTAGTACTCTCTGTGGTCTGTGGTAAAGTGATAGAAACTGTACTAGAACTTCCTGTTGGAATTTTGGACCGAAGGCGAAAATCAGGGTTTTCTACTTGTATTTTGTGTTACTTGCAATTCTGCCATTTTGAATCCACTACTGTACAGTAGGTACCTATGTTCAAGGCAAATATCTTACATCTTCGGTCGTATTGTCACTTTACAGGAAGTGAGAGTGGTCAAACGCTCATAAAAAACGTTTCTGTACTTTCTGTACTTTCGAATCTTTGAGATGGTAAAGTTTTTTTTATGCCAGTTAGGCAAGCATTTGACCACAATCTTACCTGATGGAAAGTGATGATGCGACCGAACATGCATGCTTGCCTAACTAAATGCTAGAAGGTACTCCAAGGTACCTATTCACTTTTGACATGAAGACTTACAGATTATACTGTTCGTGGAACAAAGACGAGGCCAATGAGTTTCACTCCTTTACAAACAAACGCATTTACACTCACAGCCCCACACTAAGTTCAAGGACTTGTATCGTGGGTGCCGGATACATTCACATCACACACAGACTACACCCAGAACCACAATTAATATCCCTTGGGAAGGAATTAGTGCTCCTGCCGGGAATCGAACCCAGGACCCACGGCGCAGTGGGCGGACACTTGTCCACTGCGCCAACTGGGTCGTCAACGCAGTACGGATGATAAACATAGAAGTGAAACGCTTCATAAATAAAACCATAAATGGATGACGTTTGACAGTTCGTCTTGTTGTTAGATGGTAAAACGGGTATGGGGGGATTAACTCGTGTAATTACTGCGCACTCTCCAAAATGTAAACGTTAGAATACCGATAAGACTTACGACCTAACGTCGGTGACCGAGACTGCAATTTGGACTTGACTAGCTTATCATCGCCAATGGGCTTTTTGCTCGCCGGTCGATGGACTTAGGAGCTTCATGGTACTTAGCGGATCCATCCCACAGGTGGCCACAGTACTCCATACACGATCGAACTTGAGCTTGATATAAATTAAGAAGCTGCACCGGTGTGAAGTACTGCCTAACCTTTGCGAGGATACCCAGTTTCTTAGCGATCAGCTGAGCTCTAGCTTCGATCTAGGTACCGAAGTTAAGATTCGACGATAAGGAAACGCCAAGAAGCGCTAGTCTATTTGCAATCGGTATTGGTACTTTGGAAAGTCGGAGACAGGCGCAAAGGTCTCCGTTTAGCAGAGAAAAGACGTGTTTTGGACGCATTAAAACGAATCAAGTTGGCGTCGTCGCCCCAATCGGTCACGACCAACAATCTCGAATTCATTCGACCTACCATTTCCTCTGTCAGCGACTGGACTTGTACCTCACCAACTCGTTCATTGGACATGCACACGTTACGCTCTAATGAGTTTAATTTTACAAAAATGCGCATACTAACATCACATTAAAATCTAAATAAAAACATATAAGATATAAAAATCATATATACATAACATCTGTATATTCAAATATAAATAAAACGAAGAATTAAGTATTAATTTTATTTTATTACAAAAACTTATTCAAAATCATTCAACTTAAGTTTTCCTAACACAAAAATTACGATACTACTTCTAAACTTAGCTTTAACTTCCTATTTAATTGGATGATGAAATACTGGCAGTGGAAAAATACATTTTAGCTATTTTAGTTATAAAATTACATCTACTTCCTTCTGAATTTTTTTAGTATATTGTATATTTAGTAATTAATTTGCTATAACGCTATTATTGCTTCTTTATTGAACTGTTGGACTATAATCACGTTTTATTGGTGTTATCATTTCCACACTACGACAAATTCTATTTAAATTCACTACGAACACAAACTCGTTCACACGATCAAGTTATAAGAATTCTTAAAATCATACACATCATTAATGTTAATACAAAAGCAAAATTAAAGATTACTATTTATTTACACAATTGCACTGTAACATCTAAAAGTAGAAGTATACAAAGAGCACCTAACTAAGTCGCCTCATGAAAAACTAATAGATTCTAAACATTCACCGAAAAAAACAAGTGAATAGGTACGCATAACTTCCTATAATTATAACAACTATGCTAACTATACTACATTAGCAAGTTCTAAGTAAATGCGATCACGTGGCGAACACTTCCTTGTCACCAGATATAATATAAATTCGTGGTATACGGTTTGCAGTAGTATGTAATGTTATCCCAACTACTTGGTACACACGAATCACGCTTCATAGGCTACTTACGAATCCGACGTTCCTAGGAAGGTACATAAAAACAGCACAAATTCCAAAATAATAGGAACGTCTACCGTTACACCCATCTCGTAATGAGATTAATATTTATTTGACAAGACATTACTAGCACGCTGTTGCAAATATTCGAGAGATCTAAATTAACACAACCAATTCAAACTTTTTTCCAACATCATCTTGAAGATGAATCCACATAAAGGAATCATTCATGACATAGGTATTTACATATGAATACTCATTTCAAAAAGTAACCATAATTTATAGTTTTTTTCCATCTTCTATATTTTCTCTATGCTGTTTTAATCATAACGCATACATACTATGTTGCAACTTGTAATCTGTTAGAAAAGCGTTACAATATAAAACTCATACCTACCTTTGATTACGATTTTTTTTGTTAGTAGATTGTTAGTGTATTTCTATTCTCACCACATGTATATTTGAATAACATTAATCTTTGCAAAGCTGAACAGAAGTATGTACCTTATTTAACTCATAATTTCTAGATAAATTCTGTTGAAAATAATCTATAGAAGTTGCGAAAAGCTCGGAATTATCGTCAATTCACAATATCTAATGATTATTATACATTTTTCATACAACTCTTAACAAATATGAAGTATTCCTTAAACAATATCGTAAATGTACTAATCCGATTTAGGCAATACGCCTCTTCATAAATTTAAGCCCAATTTTTATCACAAAAAAGCTCTCGTAAGAGCTGCCAGTGTCAACAAACTAAAATACGGGAAAGCAATAGATATTTACATTTACCAGCGCAGCGGTGGGAATTTTTCAACATTTAAATACCCGCTATTCTTATCGCCACTGTGTTGAGACATTTTTAAACAACATAACACGACTTTTATTATATAAGAAAGCGAAGACTAAACTATCAGACTGTTGTTAGACCAGTTAAGGTCGTAAGAAAGTCGTGAGATAATACCTAGATTACCCCCTACTTATATCAATTACATATTAAGTGTTTTATATGATAATGTGTCAATCCAGCGGCACTCTTTGTACTGTTCGGTTGAAAGGCAACCATTTATTTACTACTAAAACACACACAACGAATCTTACTTTACACAGCTCACATGACACTTATTCTTATATTAAAAAAACGTACTAAATTAACCTGGCATATTCCACTTTAAGAAAAATCTATTTTTACAGTGTAAGATATGTAACAAGTGTCCCATTAGTGTATAAGTAACGTAAATACACTTATCTGGTACAAGCTATCGCGTTTGCGATCTAGTATCTTAACGAATTCATTTACAATCAGCATATCCTCAAGTTACGGCAAAAACTATGGCGAAACTAAATGTTTCCATGTTTTTTAATTTCCTAATTAATTGACATGTTGAACGTTAATGTTCTGTCGTTTACAACATGATTAATGTTATGTTATAAGCAAGAAAACATAGACCTTTGATTTCAGAGATATATTTGTTGATCAATCACACCAAGTCGTATTGAACCATGTCAATCCACGCTGCCTTTTAACTTGACAATACAAGGGCATATATAAAACGATACTTTTGAAACTAATAATTAAATCGACAGATATGCGTAAGTCCAAGTCTGTCGAAAAACTTTAGAAACATAAACTTACACTAGAAATATGTTACGTTTCGAAACTTTATTGACATACTATAATATATTCGTCACACTATATAACCCAGTTATGTTCGGACCTCAATTGTCTTTAACGCCGTTTATCGCGTATAGTGCGGGATACCTACATGTCTGTAAAGCCATCCTGTCCCCTACATCTTAAACGGCGTTAAAGACTTATGTGGCTTCAACATTATTGATAGTTACAAATATGGTATAGAAATGGAACAGTGACTATAGGTACTCGTAATTTATCGGTACGATCACATTGTTTCGGTAAGTCTTGATTCAGGAATGGTTGCTCTAAATGAGTGCTACTCTGTTGACGAGCGGAGTCTTCCGTCGGCTCGTGTGAGACTGGGAGGAGACTGGTTGATACACAAAGCTGGTTTTCGCTCGTTTCGCCGAATGAACTGTCAAACGAATTTTCCTTTAAATAAGTGGTAAACGATCGTGCTATTACATATGTAGGTATTTAAATGCACCAAATCAGATTGCAATGGCCATTCTAGGGAAGATATGACATTCATATATATAGTAGGGCATTCTCTTAGGCTCGCCTGGCCTGTTACAAAGTTCAGAAAGATAGCCTTAGTTTAAAAATCAAGTAAAGTAAAAAAACCTTTTGCTTAATTATTCTATAATGTTCCGACAGCTATCCTTGACAGCAAGTCATTCTAGTCACCTTCGACCCTTTCCGATAAGCTAAAGTATGAGTACTATTTCACCTGATTGTAAGTGAAGATAAGGTCGAGGTTGGTAAACCCGCAAGTCTAGAACGAGTGGTATAAGACTAAGGTGAGATTCATGATTTTTTAAAGAAGACTTTCCTAAATTTATGTAGATTAGCCTATGACCAGTATCGGCTTCCAGTATATTTAAAAAATAAACCTTTGATATAAACCTCGACCTTACAATTACGAACACAATAAAAACAAATCAGCCAAATTGGTCGAGCCATCCTTAAGTGATGATCTTTCATACATGCAGCAATATAATAATAAAATATATGATATGATTATAATATGAAGTTATACCTAATATAGCTCATTAGCACAAAGTTTGTGTTTACCAATAGAAGTGGGTATGTATATGTATTATAGGAAATATGACATATCAACTTACTCGTATACTTTTCTGTCATTGATAAATCTAACTTGACGGGTTTCGTGATATCGATTTCTTCATACGAATGCTCCAATATCTGGAAAGGGCAATTAGAGGTTAACATTAAATAATTAACTTTAACACTAGGCTAATGAGGTTGGCAATGACCCTATTATGTTGTTAACTTTATAAATAACTCTTAATTAGTAAGTCTGTTAAGTGTTTACACGTAATTACACCTTGAAGTAGTACGAGTAGCTTATCTTCGATTCAATGCTAATGGCGGTAATAAAAGCAATGAATATTTATCCAGAATAATTATTAAAACGAACATGAATGTTTAATGTTGTCTGGTAGAGATCGATGCTGAGCGATAAAGCCATTTTTTATGGTTTGCAATAACACGTATTTGTAAATAAAATAGCATGTTTATCTCGAGTGTCACTCTCAGTTACATTCCCGTATTATAAGCACCCTCACTGGCTTGTGTACCTGATTATTTCTTGTGTAATATATGATTGGTTACTCAATTACAACTAATGGATAAGCCAAATCGATCTTGCACCGACACCGACCAATATTGTGACCGGTCTAGTAGGTACTGACCTTATCTTATGCTCTTATCTGTGCTAGAAACAAATATATGGTAGAGTGGGAAGGGTATGCAATACAAGGTGACTAATCTAGATATCAATGAGTTCGTCTGCGGAGTCGAAGTCGGTAATGTAGGACATTTGAGCAAGGCTACGGCGACCAGCAGGCAGTAGGTGCTTAGGAGCAACCTGCGCTTCAATCCAAGCACGATTTATTTGACCATGCACAATGTCATCAAATGCGATCGACACATAGGGGTGCCATACTTAGATTTTCAAGAGGTCACGTGAAAATCTAGGAAAGTTAGTATGTATAAAAATATTGGCTAAATAAATTTGAACTGCGCAAATTGTGTGTGTGTGTGTGATGTGATTGTTTTCGGCATCCACGACACGTTTATGTTTAAAAATGTGTAACAACATATAAAAATACATACAATAATAAACTATGTACTATATATATATTTTTTTCTATTTGTGACAGGCTAGTGTTTGACCTCTATCTCACCTGATGGTAAGTGACGATGTGATCGTAGCAAACACACTAGATCTATACCTCCGGCATATCTGTTCTGCGATAGACATTACTAATAAAACAAACAATTTCACACTCACAGCCTCACACTAAGTTCAACGACTCGGGTCGTGGGTGCTGGAAACATTTACATCACTCACACAATCCCACCCAGAAGCAGAAACTTAAATTTCCCCTGCGAAGAAAACTTGTGTTCTCACCGGGAATCAAATCGGATACCCCTGCTCTAAGGACCGCGCACCCAAATAAGCTAACGGGCAGCTCAAAAATATATTATACTACGGTGTAAGCGTCGTGAATAGAAGGATCAAGAGTCGTGAATAGAAGAATGCTGACCTCGATATCGCTGAGTTCTTCTGCGGAGTCGACGTCGGTGATGTAGGAGGCGAGCGAGGGCCCGGCGGCCAGCAGGCGGTAGGTGCCGCCCACCATGCCCGTGCCCTCCACCACCTCCTCCACCTCCAGCTCCTGGTCGGACGCCTCCTGCAAGCAACCACGAGCGTCTCATTCTAATTCTATACGTGGTGATGTGCCGGCCGGATGGAGTTATCGAGTTAAAATTAATTACAAATATCTACGGTCCCTTAATAAAAAATCAAGCTTGTATATCATTGCAACTAAAAAATACGGCCATTTATGCCGCATATCTAGACGCTAGCAAATAAAACCTAAAGGATATTTTCCCTCTATCATACAAACCTAAGAGGTTTATCAGTTGACCTAGGATCATAAACTTTGGCCATTGTTGATCACAAGCACAAGTAAAGGAAAACATCTGATAAATTGGTTTCTAGTTTAAAATTATAAAAAAGAAGAAAAAAACACAAAATTATATCTGACAGGCTAGTATTTGACTACTATCTTATCCGATGGTATAGAAATATAGAGGACCGTAGGTACGTTATATTCAGAATGATAGACTCTCAAGTATGCCTAGCATCATTATTTAATGATCTGCCGACCGATTTTTCTATTTGAGGGTGGTAATGTACGACTGTATTGAGTGGCAAGCAAAGTTTAGCACGAGAAAATGCCCTACAGCCACGGATGTCATCACGGTGTTACCTACACGTGAGATCCAAAAGGAGGCAGGAAATTAAGGCACACTATCTAAAAGCGCAAGCCGACGTCACCTGCACGTGTTGTATAGTGCTGATTAACAAACGATACTCGAGCTGGAATTCACCATACAAATAATATTCTTATAATATTAATATAATTTTATTATGCATATATGTTTAACGCTAGAATCGTATTATTGTTATTAAAAAGCATTCGTTGTTGTCGCAGATAACGTTTGTTGATAAATAAACGGTTTTTAAGTCACTTTATGTATGTATGTGGTCATACTTATATTATATGTATAATGACTATATTTCTGTAAATTTACAACAATAAAATAATATTTACAATAACTGTTACATAAAATGTAAATGCTTCAATGATAATCTCTCATTATGGATGCATTGAGGACAGATGAAAAGCGATAGAGAAATAGTAACATGCGGGTATATATGAATGTTATAGTCAAGTATATAACCAAGTAACACCACTTGTTTATAAAACACAAACTTTTAACAAAACCACAGTTCTGGCTAATATTTGGCCAACAATTTAACTAATAAAATGCTTGTAAAGAAGTGTGATGGTTTTTTCGAGGATATCAATTTATATGGAAGATGTCTTCATCAGTCATATTATATGTTCAATGACAGTTTGACCTCACTGATAGACAATCACATCAGATGTTCAAGCTCGTCGTCATTTGCAAGATCGGCAGTATTTACAAATGCAGATTTTACAAAAGGAAAATCAACTTTCGCTCAGAATGATATTTGGCAAAATTACATGAAATTATGTGACGATATATGCCAGACGTTATGTGATCTACACAAAGCTATTTTATGGTACGACAGGTCTGAAATAGCTAATAAAATAATGGACTCAATACTTAAACTTGATGAGTTTAACCATAAAAACGTAAAAATTACGACTGGTTATGTTGGTGTCAGACTGTATCTAAAATATGAGAAACTAAGGCATGAATTGACTTCGTAAGTTCTTAGGATAATACTTAATAATACCATGTACACCTTAGGGTCCATTTCTACTTCTATTTTCAAGCTTGCAAATATAAGCGCTCAACCTCTCTTATCTCAATGTTTCCATGTTTGTTTAGCACGTACCGGTGACGTACCTCACAATTTGTATGAATGGCTAGAATACACAAAATCAGAAAGGAGGCAAGCAGCGAACAGAACGTTCAGTAATTCGTCCACGCCCTCAACCTCTGGGTCTAGGTATATCTTTTGTTTTTATTTATTTATTCATAAATAGGCAAACGTTTGACCACTATTTTCTCTGATGATAAGCGACGATGCGTCTATTTATCTCTACGTCTGCGTTCATTTTCACGTCTACTTCGGAAAGATCTGTCGACCTTCTCTACCTTCATTTGATACGTACCTGTTCAATAATAGTTTCATCCTCTACTTCTTCCTTGACCTCGGGGTCTATCTCGAGGTCGGCGTCCAACTCTACGTCCGCGTCGGCGTCGGCTTCATCGTCCCCGTCGGTGTCGGCACTCAGCCCGCTGTACTTCATTTCTCCCCGTTCCAGCGCTTCGAGATTCTCTGCAAACCGAACATTTAAATAATTTATAAAATATATCACTGCATCTTCATAAAAGACCGAGAAGTATGTATGATGGCGAGAAGCGTAGGTATATCTGAAGTCAAGAAAAGGGCACTACTACTGCGATGGCACTTATGATGTAGAAATGCTCTCCTTCTCTACTCCCGCTTTCCGAACGCGAGAAGCTTGCATTTACACTGACAGCCCCACAATATTTTTAAAGACTTGTATCGTGGGTGCCAGATACATTTACATATCTAACACACAATCACACCCAGAACCAGAAGCGCGAACGTTCCTCGAGAAAGAAAATTGTGTTCCTGCCATGACCGGCAAAAGTATCACTATAAAGAACAAATATGACAAACAGTGGAAGGTCAGACTGAAGATAATGATTAAAAAATGCATAATCTGTTGCATATATTGTTGTAGGACGAGTTTCAAATCTGCAAGGAGATTGATTGGTAACCCCCAGGGAACCAGAATACTCCGTATGCACGTATTAAGGTACGACCTTAGTTCGATAAATAAAATGTAGCATGTAGCTCTCAGATATTCTGTCATCATATTTATCCCCCTGGAGAGTGCACGGTTTAGACATGCATTGCAAACAGTGATATGCGATAATTATGCTAATTCTTTATGGTATTTTTGTTAATTACCTGGGTAGACCATCGCTTTCTTGATTGCTTGTGGATCTTTCCTAGACCACTTTTGAACTTCTTCGTCCATTTTGCCTATTTTTGAGGGATTCATTGCCCACAAACAACCTGAAATGGTTACACATATATTAGTTATTTTAAAATACTTATCTATAGAGTGATTACTGATCGTTAATTATTCTTAAGTATTTATGTTTATACCTTTTCTTTGACTTCCATTCGTTGAGGGTTTTTCGATTTTCTCAAAACATTTATTTAAACTAAGATTATGCCTCACTGAATTTTTCCATCCGTTAGGCGCAGTTTTGAAATAAGGAAAATGTTGACTGAAAACAATGAAAACATTTTATTTCGATCGTTATAAAACATCATGGCTGTGTCTTTGTCGCTGGCTAAAAATATTAGCAACAAGATGTTAATTTAACTGAAGGTCATGCTTACCACATGAAATTGTAGATTTCCGATACTGGTAAACTTCCTGTCCTCGAATTTTTTAATGCCATAGCTATTAAACACGAATATGAATACGCGGGCTTTGGGAACTCTCCAGGATTACTTTTATTGTTATTGTTGGCAGTGGTAGTTATAAACTTTGCTTGGCTCGTGTCCACTGTGAACGTACCATTCATGGAAGTCTTAATTATTTGCCTACCGTTGCTTAACGACGAGTTGTCAATTAGAATCGTCGCTGGACCTTTATTGCCATTCGTTAGAATAGTCCTACTGTTAATTTGCGTTGGGTCTAATATGTGTATGTTGCCTGATATAATAGTTTTTTGATGCGATCCGATTTTGTGGCTTGTATTCAGTATTGAGCAATTTTTGTTATTGACTTTGATAATTTCGGGTTGCGCTTTTATTCGAACAGTTTGTGTTAGGGACGGTTTCGCTTTTTCGAGGTCTTTTAGTAAGTCCTTTACAACAGTTTTTTCATTCTTCCTCACGAGGATTACCATTTGTGTCGCTTCTTCTAAATCCTTCCTATCTCTTTTTACTTCTTTTTTATCTGGAACTTCTATGGGTTCTACTTTTGGCATTTTGATTACGCTCGGAGAGAAAGTTAGGTGACTCTTTTCTTCCTTTGGACTGAGAGGAGATATACTGTTGTTTAAATCGCTGTCCGCTGCGGCAGAAGTTAACATAATATCGGAAGCCTCTTCTTTGACAACGCTTTTAACTGGAGTTTCGGCAAAAGATGACGGCATAACTGAATTAGGATTGACCATGACGGCATTGGCTTCGGACCCGTATAGATCTAAACTGTGTACGAAGCTGGAAGAAGTAATCCACGGCGAGTTATCTGTGTCCATGTCTAGTAAAGGTGGCATATCAGAAAAGTTTAATCCTAGTGAATCCTGAAATTAGCGAAGAATTTAATGTTAATAACATAGTTATAATAAATCATTTAACAATAAAAAACCTTAAAAGTAGTTTAATACTGACATAGTCTGTTATGCTGCTTAAATCTGTAGCTATTTCGTTCTTGATATCCATGTCAAGCATGTCCTGGAGGGAGTCGGTGATGAACAAATCCATGCTTGAAGTATTTGAGCACTGAAAAAGAAAGAAATAACATTGAATCTGTATACTAACAGCATGACAGAAAATGTACCAGAAAGTGTAATCATTAAAAATAATCAATTTACTAATTACAATTTCAAATTTTCGCGCCAATTCTTTAGACTACAAACAGGCATGTCATGTCATTGAAGTGGAACGGTGGGACGGGAGAGGCGGTACAATGAAACCACTACGTAGTACAAAAACCTGTTTCGGTCATGGTATGGTATGCGCTACCCCGAGACGTAAACTGTCTGCCTTGTTTACAATCCTTTCAATGAAATGAATTGTAGAGAGTTCGCTATTACTGTAACTTTAGGACTAAATTAGTAATAAAAGAAATGTGTGAATGGTACTAGGACCAGTTTTCTCTTCATTATAATCTTATAGTACAATCCTGTAGGTATACTTTAATATTTACAACAAGAAGCACAGATAAATAGCTAATAAGTATGTATACCTTCGGAAGAATATTGACCAATTTGTAATTCTAGTAATATAACAAAATTATATTTACATCATTCGTCTAGTAGTCTCATCAATTTAGATTTGTATGATTACTATTATATTATAAATACTGGGTACCACCCTATCTTCTTACAAATATGTATATTAGTTTAAACAGAGCCATACTTTACAATAGATTTGTCTAAGACAATACTCTACTATGAAAGGCAAGTACACATTATTTTAGTAAAAAACGTGAATTAGTTTAGAGATTCAAAGTGATACGAACAGGAGATATTACCAATCAAGTTTTTGTCTACAAAGACCTACACCAATCGAAAGTACGTTACTGGAGGGAGTCACAAAAAACATGGGCACCTGTTACCGAACGGATCATCGCATCGGAAGGCTTCCAACATTCGGGACGATATTTTTTATCTGGTGCTTTTACTCGTCTATAAATAAACTTGTTCTGGTATGGCGTGCGTGATCCATTAGGTCATAATATCGGTATCAACTTTACTTTCATCTTTTGTCGAGTCGGGAAGCGGTTCCATGAAGAGGACTCAAGTTTTATTTTGATGCGTATATGATTTTCTGGTGAACTCTGTTCTGAGGTTCTGAGATTTCAATCGGGTCACCAGATGGTGAGAAAATAAAACTTTTGGTACAAAGGAAGTACTGATGACAAATGCATATAATATTGTTCTTCAGATGAATCTTGTATTGTTACTAGTTAGGTAGGTATGAGTACATTTTTGCTTGAATTAACAGTAGTTTCGGCGTATCAACTTGTAGAACTAATTCCATTTTGTCTCATACATGACTGTTCGATCCATCACCACCTCAAGACTGAGTCAGATAGAAGGCAAGTATATCTACTACTAGATACAGCACGCATATAGCTAGGTTTTCTCCCTTTGTAGCACTGACCCATACGCAGGTAGTTTGGACCCGCCGACCGATGCCGGTGGCACCCTAGATTTGGTTTTTTTTTTTGCTATTTCTTATATGCTTACTATTTTGCCTGATGGTAAGTGATGATGTCGTTGAGGATGGTTTAAAAAGTAAAATAGTATTTAAATTAAATTTTACTAAATAATTCCTTTACTATGTGTTACTTTTACAAATACTTACCTACTAGCATAAATGTATAACTTATGCTACCTTTATTCTACAAACAGCATAAAAAATATTTAAATAACAATAAAACTATATAATAATAGGTGATTAATGGGATGTCATACGAGAATGCTTTTACTATAAAGACAATAATTGACATATATATTTTGTTTTTTATTAATTAATGAATACAAGCGTAATTGTATACTAATTAATTCAGCTCTTTCAATGTGTAGACGGTGAGTGGTTCAAAGTAAAGCAGTCAACGCTTCACTTATTATTATGAAAAATAAATATAAATACCTAAAACAAGTGATACATATGAGTGATATGAGCGTAAAAACACTCGTATGTTACCTACACTAAATAATCGTGATATCCTGCATGATTTAAAATTTTAAACCATTTCATAACATTAAAATATAAAGCTCTTACAAATTAATTTATGCAGTTTTCTAAATATAATATATAATAATATAACTACTAGAGAAGGTTGTCATTTCGACCCTTATTAATAAGAATTCAAAAGAGTTTTGAGCCCATTTCATCAGTTCAATAATTTCATAACACCCATATCAAATCTTACGACGAGTGCAATGACTGATAAGAGAACACATCAAAGATATTTTTATACGCTTATGGTTGGCGAAAGTGCCTTGAAGAGTCCGGTGCAAAGTGTGTAGATTTATAACATTAAAAAAACTAGATTTGGTTTTTAAGTAACCAAAGTTTGTATATCTACATAACTAGATTTTTTAATTAGAATACATTTAAAAAATAACCCAGTTTTTAATAACTACTAGAAACATTGGACACTATTAAATGAGTGATCTTACAAATTTATATTAAAAAGGCCTGTTATGCTGTATTATAATATTTATAATCTACCATGTGAGAGCCCAGAGCCTATCTTATATTGGTTTCACTAGGTAGATACATCGAGTATATACTGATGATGACTGATAATAAAATAAACAAACACGCCCAAACCATGTCCAAACATTTTACCGACTTGTCTAATCGTCATCACTATCAATCAAGATAACGATTCCGTATGCCTAAATTTTTTTGTAATTATTTTATCATTTTCAGTCATCAGTTAGTAATAAATACAAATAAAATTAAGAAGAATATTATCGATTGGAAAAGTTAGACAACATTATTCGCGCCAAACAAGCTATCGTATTCTCTTTTGAGGGAAAGAGAGACTTTAGATTGGGGTGGCAAAAAGAGATAGGTATACAAGATGAAAGAGGGTGAATCAACCCCTAATGGCAGCAGGCGAGGCGCTCAGGCCGCTGCCCTGACTACACATTCATTTTAGAAGCCGGAAATAGACGTACATTAAAAATTTGCAAACATGTGTAATGTTTTTGCAAATTTCAGACCAAACTCTAGGTAAATTACTTTCCCAACCTAGGTGTTTCATGAATCAAATGTTCGCCCAGTACTCGAAGTGGTATAGGTAACAGACATTTAGTCATCGTGTCGTGTCATAGAGGGCCATGAACTCCGTCTTTATTATTTGTAGAGTTCATCTAGCTTACGTTACGTAGATTACCGTGCGAGATAGGCACGTTAAGATGAAATATTTTGACGTTTGTAGAGTAAAATTAAATCATTTTATAGGTTATACAGAGCGCTATAGAATCTTAGAATGTTCTCAAAACAGAATTCGCCTTATTTTAGGTATGTCACCTTATACCTCCAGCGGAATAAGTTAACGGCTTTGGATCATTCAAATCCTAGTAAGAAAATACTATGCTATTTAAAATAGTAAATAGGTAACTATCAATCAGCAAAGGTTTCCCAACTTTATCAATTCCACGCTAACAGAGCGAAGGTCTACTATCTACTAGACTCCCTGGAGTAAAATGGAAGCTAGATAGATCTACTTCGTTAATTACCTTAAAAACCCTGTATGTTTCTAACCTCAGAGTAACTATTACTAAAGTTATATTAGTTACTGTAAGGTATCTAACCTACGTTTTTACTGTCTGACTGGACTTGCATTAGTTATCGAACAATCTGATGACTTAGCAATGCAGTTAGTTCTTAGTTGGTTGAATGGATGGTGGAAGAACCTCGGAGGCGCCGCGAGGGGCCCGCGTGTCCTCGAACCTGACCTAGCGCGTTCGCCTTGAACTCGCTCGCAGTCGGCTCTCGTGCCGCCGCCGCCGCTGGTTGCTGGTCGATGCTCGCGGACAGCCGCGAAAATCCACGTAGGTATTGGAAAATTTTATTCAGTTGACTCTAGGTAGGTAGGTACATAATTAGACGATGTACCTTAGATGGTGTAGGCAAAGATGTAATATTAATACGCAGCCTTTTATATCTTAGATCCATTTACCTATTTTAAAGTGTATTTTTTACTCTTGGACCAAACTTAAACAAAAAGTTAATTTGGCGCGAAAATCATCCCTTGTTTTATTATGCGCGCGCAGTCTTGAGGGGGTGTTAGTATTGATTGCAAAGCAGTAAGCGCTGCCAGCTCTCCTGTTTTTCCTGCATCTTCCTGGGTGTACCTACCTAACAGGTTTTCCGTTCGTAGGTAATTCAGGTACCCATATAATACACATAAGTTTGCCAAAATTATTTTAATTTAAAGGCTGATAAGTCCACGTTGCTTTGAAAAATCTCTATGTAGGTAGGTAAGCTGACTTATAGAATTTTTATACACGAAATCCTTGCTACGGTGAAATAAATAGGAAGGACTACAATAGTTTCTATCCACTTAAATGATCCATCACCAATACAAGCAATTCACTAGCAAACCATGATCCATCCATAAATAACACACACATAGAAACGGGGTACATATAATACCTACCTACTGCAACTTGCAACCGCTTGCATTCACTACTACATGCAAAGGCGCGCTCAATTGTTCAACCTTTTGAAATTCTCGCTCGTACAAAACTAGCCGTGGGAACAACGTTGCCGCGTATAACAAATCTACCTATTATGATAAATGATACTAGAACAGGTACAAAATGTTATCAATTCCGAGTGGTTTTGAGAAAAATTACGTCACCATTATAGCTACATATGGTATGATATTAATAGCTTTGTTCACCAGGAGCAGATGCATGTAACTGTTATTTAATGAAGTAATTATCTATCTAAGTTCTAGGCTGTAAATTTGAATGTCACAGAGCTTTGACGGAAATTGTTATGTAGGTACAACTTGCCAAATTGTCCTACAACTCCTACATACTAGAACACTGACAGTAAGCGAACTAAATCATTGTAATATTTCAAGATGTGGCTGTACTTATTTTGAATGTTTATCTTAACACAGTAGGTACTTTTATGTTACCCTTGCGCCCACAAAAGTGCAGGTAGGTAGGCAGAACTAGTGCCGCAGCTCGCGCAGGTAAAAAGGTTCCCAGCAGGCTCCCAGTTAATGTAAGTAAAACCTACAGTTTTTGTTTATCAGTAAACCGAGAATCCAGCAAAACATCACGTATAGGACAATTGATACGATTTCTTATCTTCATTGACTACCTCGAAACACCTGAGGGCGTATTCTGTACTGAAGGATAGGCGTCTACAACTTAAAATTACAATAGTGACTGCAATGGCCATTCTCCGATATTAGCTAGACGTAAAACGTCTCAAACAAAACAATAATCACCAAATCAGAAAAATAAAGAAACCCTTGTTTCCACCTGCACCGGGATTCGAGCCCCATACCCGCTGCTTAGAAGGCGAACACGCACCCAACTAAGCCAATGTGCAGTTCAATAAATTGTGATTCTTTCGGGATACGAACCCAAGACCGAGGCGTGGAAAGCAGTCAATACCGTCAATAGAATCAACACGAAAATATTAAGAATAAAGCAATATTCAGCCCTATTGAGAACCTGAACAAATGAATGGTTGCTCTAGTATCTGTCCGAGTACCATATAGAAATTAGCGAAATTTTTTTGTAATTGAGTCTACATTTAACTCTCAAGTACACTAGAAACTACGACTTGTTATATTTCTGTACAGGGTATGTATTTCAACACGGGATTAACTTCACCGGGAGCTCGGGAGGTCAAACTTGTCGTAGGATTCGAAACTGCGACACCCAACTGCGCGTTCACTACTACGTCCGAGCTATCGCAGATTTTAATATTTTCAACCGACTTCAAAAAAGGAGGTTCTGAATTCGACTGTATGTTTTTTTTGTATGTATGTTACGCGATATCTCCGCCAATTATGAATCGATTTTGATGTTTTTTTTCGTTTGGTAGATTATACTTCAGAGGTGCTTCCTATATAAATTTTATCGAAATCGGTCAGGCCAAAACCAAAACATAAGCGTGAAGTCGGTTTTTTAAGCTTTGCTTGCGATTAATTATAACTTTTTACATATATATATAGGTGAGTAAACCAAATTTGGGAAGAAAGTAAGTGATAAGGTAATAATAATAATAGTATAACTTGTTACCTAAGAAAATCCAATTCATAAAACTTAACATCTTCTAAAATGTGATTTGATTATAGTATAGTTTAGATGTTTTGAAAGGCAGACGGTCAGTGTTAACATTATTAATAACTATATTAATATGATAGGATGTTTAGTTAAATCAGGTGTTCATCACATTGTCCATCGGTCATATAGCTGATAGCTTCTTAAGAATTTATTAATCAATCAAATCTATTCAAATTCTCACACAATATGTAAAACTGTGGAACAGACAAAATTGGCAGCTAAAATGTTATAAATCTGAAGGGGAAAACATGCATAAGGAACCTTTTTTTTCATAACCCTTGTGGGATAAGTAGAACATGAAACCGTTTTGTGAGAAATCTACAATAATAAATAACAATTTCGTGGAGCAGCAAGGTTGCGGTTATAAACCTATTTTGGCCTAGTGTATCATAAAAACTGCCTAACAGTAAGAGTTGATAATTATTATTACATAATATAAGTTACTAGCTTTTGCCTGCGGCTTCGCTCGCGTTAAGAAGTATTATTATTAATTAATTCCCTATTTTATCCCCTTCGGGTAGAATTAATCAAAATCCTTTCTTAGCCAATGCTTACGTCTTAACATCGACCTGCATGCCAAATTTCAGCCCGATCCGTCCAGTGGTTTGGGCTGTGCATTGATAGATCACTATGTCAGTCAGTCAGTCACCTTTGAGTTATATATATTTAGATATCCTGTACTTGAATATCATACAGAAGGTACATACAACTATTAGGCCAAATAGCGGATGCAATCAACAGGAAGTAACAACTGAGTAGATGCTCCAGCCATATTACGCAGTCTATGTCAATAGACCGCCACAGGCTGTCTTGTCAAATGCAGTGTTTGTAAAAAGTTTTTTGAGTTAAAAGTTATGTGGAAACATAAAATTAGATTAAGCTTTTATGAAACCACAACCTCTATAAATAATTATTATATACTTCACGTGCCCCGCAGCTTCTGGATTAATCAAGTTAAAAAGTAGCCCATCTATTAATTCTTTGTGAAAGCTATGTAAACTCCTATATCTAAATATGTTCAGCAATTGCAGCATTTAGAGAGAACGGACAAACATTCAGGTTTATAATATTAACGTGATTATACAGATATTGATGAGCACTTCTGAAATCTTTTTGTCATTGTAATGTTACCCCTAAAATGTTTTATCAACACATATTTTCTGCATAGGAAGTGCAATGGTGTGTATAGGTAATAGTTTAGGTTTAGGTTATTCCATTGTGTACATTCCACTTACACCGAAGGAACTGTTGCAAATTTAATTTTAATAAATTCACAGTAATGATCCTCACAACTAGTGAAGAAGTACTTAAAAATTAAAATAATGATACTCAAAATATAACACTCGCCACAGCGAGGTCTGGCAGTCATAACCAATGATAATCATTGTCAACGATATGCTATTAACAAGTATAAGCTATTTTGAATAAGTCCTGTACTTTGATGGTAACTGTATAGTAGGATTATCAACTGAGGGTTACCATGCTTCAGAGGGTTAGTAAAACCGTAGGTTCAAGTTGTGTTAAGCCAAAAATCAATCATTAAGTCAAGTCGTGTCGGACACTAGGGCTGCCTACTAGTCCATATGCAGAGAAAACAAGCAATTTGGGATGTATAGTAAAATTTTAGTATTTATGCTGTATAATTAATGCTAGAAAAGGCATCATCGCAGAAACAAGTCACATTAAAATTACATATCGGTATTTACCTTGTGACTGAAGTAACACATTTTACAGACTAGTGTTTCATTGTCATTTAAAGCTCCTGACTACCTTGAGAAGTTTGTACTTAAATTATTCCATTATTTATAATTCTGGAATCAATTGCCGCTAGATTATATTTATTGAATAATAACTTTTGTACCAATGTTTTAACGACCTGAAATTCACCTGCCAACAAACATTTTCCAGACGTAAATAAATAGAAAACTGTAATTATCTGAATCTTGGTACAGAATTGTTATCAGTTGCATTTTTTTGTAATTTGATAATTATTTAATATTCGTTTTCTATCCTCGTCTTCCAGTCGCACTGTTAAAGCGGTAGAAAGAGACAGTGATAATAATTAACGACCTGTCATATATTTGCCGTTATGTTCTCTTCCCTTCCAGGGAAACGATTTAATTTTGCTTTGTTTTTAAGCGTTAATATCGAGTAAAATTAATTGATAACTGTTTTGGAGATATAGAGTAACATTTTCATCACTTATAATAAGCTCAATGTCTGCAGGATCCGTTCAGAGTTGATGAACTGTTATCGCAAGACATTTCCCGCCACTTCAGCAAGTAATAATCTTACTATAGATTCTTCATGAGAATAATAGGTTTACATTGATATTAGTAGCATAATCTCTAAATTAATGATGAGCACAAATTATATTACGTTTACAAAACACGAAATTGACACTAAAAAGAGCGGGACATGCACATGATAGATCCGTTTGTTGGACTTTCCCATTGTGAATACTGTTTTCATAACATGGGTGTTACAAAGCTATTTCTAAATTTTGTATTCACTTACCGAATATTTACTGATATAAATATCCTTGTGCTCGATCGAAAAATCCTGAATTTCACACATTTACGTTTTTATTGGTCTAAGATGAACACATAATATACACCACTCACTCACTCCACATAAAACCACAATGTTTTACTACTTTTTTGTGAAAAGGTACACAAAGAATGTTGTGTTTTTCTATTGGTTGAATATCACCACGTGACCTTTCTGGTACGTCTACTATTGGCTCAGCGTACAACCGTACTTGACGACAATAGAATTTTAAGCTACTCTTATAAATTGTAGAATCATAAACAAACAATTTATATTTGGAAACTAATAATAAATTACAACAATTTTTATCAGCCAAAAATATACTAAGAGTCCGTAGTATTTATCTTTAACTCTAAACTTATCTCATTACATGGCTGCTCCATTCACAACAACATGGCGGTTTGTTTACACCGGCATGATAAGGCGGGAAGTTCTACCGTCGTGTATGCTTACTCAAACTAAAAATCTAATCCAAAAAAATCAACACCACTTTTTGAAGTTTCTTTTATTGATTAAAATACTAACATTCTATGGGTATAACATTAAAATAACTTTAGTCATTGTGCACATGGGCGATACCACTTTAAGATACACCAGCGCCCTCTAGCGACAAAGTCCTGAAACTATGCATCAAAATAGCGGGAATTACAAAACGAATGAATATTCAATAAATTACGAAACAAACTACTAAAGAATAAAAAGGTGGAAACATACATAGTGAGAAATAAGAACAAATAATAGTACGTCAAGAAAGTGTAGAAAACAATATCGCTCTATTCTGCGTTCGCCGAAACTAGTAAGAAGTCGTTCTGAGCTTCCGGCTTAATGGAAATACTTGCGATATTTAAATAAATCATATTGGAACACAATGTTTAAATTGTAATTTTTACCAAATAAAACGTAAAAACATTAGTTATTTCAAATACAGTAATTTATATAACTGTTTCTTCTATACTTCACCCTACATCATTGGCATTGAGATATGCCAGTCGCAGCCTAAGAAATTACAATATGATTTGTTAACGTTTCTAGACTTACTTGACAGACTGAATTACTATTACGATCCAACCATATAATACAATAACCTAGCATATTAAACCCTAATAACAAGTTATCAACATTGCAATACTATTTAATTGTCATGTTAAACAAGTCATAATATTATGTGATCAGAATAATATAATGACAATCATAAATATATATTGTACGAGCATATTAATGATCCTTGAACATAGCACATCGAATATTTTTAATATATGAAAGAAAAAATAATAAACAACCAAAAAATAAGTAGATATTTAAATGTCAATAAAATCATAAATATAAGTACAATAACACAAATTACTCAACAGCTAAACATACCAACAAATCAATGGTTTTATCAAGACCGCATACATGGGTAATTATGAAAATCCATCAAATTAAAATTAATAAGCTTAAATTTTTACACAGGTCCTTTAATATTATCTCTATAAAATGAGCTTTTACACATTGGCTAATAGTTTTTAAAACATTTGGGCATATATACCAACATAATAATTATTTTTGACTTTGAAGTGGTCAATTATTTATTTTTATGAATAGTTAGAAAAAACTTGGTTTAAGTACCTACCTGCAACATTTTGTAAAATTAGTACGTCGTACACATCATGATTTTGATATTTAGAGCTAAATTAAATGCAGTTATATTAAATTTACCGGTATCCATTCTATAAAATACAAGAACGCATAATGGCACAACAAAAATAGCATATTTCGTTATTCCATATTAGAATTCTATGTATTGATGAATGAGAATTAATTAATTAAATTATTATCATAACAAAAACAACAAATTATTACAATAAATGTCATAAAACGGTTCTGTAAAAATTATAAGGCGGACATTTCTCACTATTTCTAATGACAATGAGCTAAATTAAAACTTCGACAATTTATGATTACGCTGTTTCTTGAATCGCTCAAAAGTTTTTAGTCTCTTTATTCTCTGATTGGCTAAAAATTCGTTCTTGAAATTGGTTGCGTCGCTCGCCTGCGCTACGAATTGGGTTTCTTGTGGTAAAACGTTTATTTTGAAGTTGCTTGTAAATCCTTTCCCTGATGTTATTGCTGTTGGCACAAATGGCAATACTTTAGGTTTTTTGATAGTACTCTTTTGTTTCTGTTGCACTGGACTGTCGTCGGCGTCATTCAAATATATACTCTCCTCTAAATAGTTCGAGGGTTTATTTTTCCTCTTCTTAGCGTCCACTACTTCGAATGACATTGTGGATATAGCTTTCATTTTCTTCTGCTTCTTCGATTCTTTTGGCTTATCATCTAATTGGTCGACTATAGAGTCGGGTAACCGAGGAACATGGACCTTATCGAAAGAATTTTCCTTGGAAACCTGAAAATAAGAAAGCAATTTATATTTTGAGATATCATAGGGTCGGCGAAATTGAAATAATTAATTGTTCACAATCGCAAAGCACCCATATTGTGAATAAGGTTTGTAAGAGTTTTGACACTAACGCTTGATTCCTGACGTTAATCCGTCCCTAGGAATACTCGTTTTGAGTAATTTGGTTTGAAAGAGAGATTGACTTCATTGACTAATTTTCATATAACTATACAATTGTATAGTACAGATTAACATTTGTTAACACGCGTAGGTATATCGATTCAAACAAAACTTTCGTAAGGTAAATCGTGTGTGTTTACAAATATAAGTGATACTTACGTTTCTTTTTTCAATTCAATTATATAGTAAATAATAATCGTTCAAAAAAATTGGACAAATCAAATTTGTCTAACAACATACAAGTTTATGTGAACTTTATTTATTACCTTTGATTTTTTCAGACTTGTATCACCCTCTGTGGCCTTTCGCTTTTTGGATTTAATTTTTGTGACATCTGCAAAAAAGAAAATAGTTATAAATGCTTTCACACTCACCTCCCCGAAGTAAGAAACAGAAATACAAATATCCCTTAGTCAGTTAAATTGTGCTCCAGTCTGCTACAATCAGTTCGATTAGTATGCAAAAAAAACACTTTATATAAAAATGCGAAAGTTTGCTTTTATGCATATCACGACAAAAGTACAGCATCAATTTAGCTGAACTTTTGAACATAGGCAGATTGGATTAACACACAGTATATATTTTCATCATTAACATCGTCAACGCGGGTAAAATCGCGAGACGCAAGTAGTTGAACATAATTATAAGTAAAATAAAATTAATGTTAGTTGCAGGATAGATAGTCAGGCAAGTCGAATCAAATCAATCAAAATCGTTTATTCACATGGGCCCCAAAGAGACACTCATGAAAGTTAATGATTCTACTGCCAGATTCGCAGTATTAGTAACAGTGTTCGTAATTATTAGTGTTCTTTCCCTCCATGGATCTATGGGTTAACATCCAAACTTTCGCGTTTATTATCAAACTAATATTATAAATCCGAAAGTTTGTGTGTAAGTGTGTATGTACCTATGTTTATTTTCTCTAAACGCTGTACCGGCTGAATGGATTAGGATGAATTTTGCAATGTACATAGCTTATACATAGGTTTACCACATTTTTTAACTTGATCGAACCGAGACGAATGGTAAACTAAAGGGAAGGCTATGCCCAGCAGGGTTGATGGGATACAACAGGCTAATGACGATTAACAAATATCTAGACAAAAAAATACCTCCAGTAGCAGCAACGTCGTCTAGTTCGGCATTTTCAGAAAATTTGATTTTCTTATTTTGACTCGTAACTTTTATTTCATCTGCAAGAAAGAGAAGACACATGTTTAACACATCATTTTAACATTAACATTTTTTAAACTTGTATATATTTCACATATCATGTTGGTAATGTACGGGCCAATTGTCTTTATTTCCTAAAACGAAACTGAAACTATATATGTACATCTATATAGTAAATAAACTACCTACAAGGCATCGAACTTATAGGTAACTCAAGTGCAAAAAACAAATGAAAATAGATATGTATAATGTGCAAAAAGCTTACCATCTGCGACGCCACTGGACGGCGTTGAGTCCACATCGCGTTTGCGTTTTTTAGAACTCAAAGAGCCTTCTGGAGTGCCTCCCGCAACAACTAGAAACCACAAAATATTGGTTAAACCACAATATCTCGCGCCTACATCTTGACTATTAGAGGAAATCCTGAAGAGCTTAATTGCTTTTAACTTTTCTTATTAATAATAAGTGTGAGTTGTTCCATTAAGGTGTGCAGCCGTTTCTGAGTAGGTGCCCGGACAAAGTAGGTCTAACATCAGAGACTGACTAAAATCATGACCTAACGAATTGTTATTTTCCAACATAAATGTATGACCCTCTTCATATTTTGATTTATATAATATTAATTGCCATTTTTTGCTTTAGGCCTTAGCTTTACAAATTATTTGAAAATTTTAAGTTAGTAGCTTGTATAGTTCAGACGCTAAATGCCTCTGACAGACGGACTGAAGGAAAGTTCTGAAACACGCAAGTAAACTTGACCGATAAGGTCTACAGTTTTTGACAGAATAACTTATTTCTATGGTTTGAAAATAATATGGTTAAATACTGTTTGTCTGGGTTAATGCACACCGTATGGTACGAGTAGGATTGAAGCAACCTGGTAATAGATCAGCATCGCCTCAAACGCTTTAGATTTCATTGTATGAAAGACAAGACGAATAATTCCTATGATCCTTTTTAGCTATGAAACAACAATAACTGACAGAGTTTACTGGACTCCATAAACACTTATTTCGTAGATATAAACTGCGATAACAAGGCGCGCCCCTCAAAAATAATAATACTAGATTATTAATGACGTCGCTAGTCGAGCAACAAATCCTTGGATTTGTTTATGTTTGAGAGCCGTCTCAGCACGTACACTAGCGTTGTGAGCCTTGGTGGCGCTTTGTAAATATTTTCACAAATTTTAATATATCAAAACGATTTTAAGAGAGGAGTGCCATGTTATCGTATTTTAACTCTATCTGAGATGGATTGCAGAAAATAGTCATATGATACCTCGTTATAAACACACAGTACACATTCACACACGCATTTGTAATGTTAGCATGATTACCTGTTTCAGTTTGAAGACTATTTTTCTTTTTCTTCTTCTTGTTCTTTTTATGCTTGACAGGCTGTGCGGATTTGTCCTCTTCAGGTTCTGCGAACAAAAAAAAATTAAAATAACAAAATTAAGAATCTTGGGTACAGGTTTTGTGTGTTGGTGGATTACATTACATAAAGAAGATTTATCCTGAAAAAGTTCAAGAATAGCAATATTTAACTCTATTTACTCTATTTATGTGTGTATATATACATATATGTTAGTTAGTTATACATTGTATTTATTTAAACACATATTTTTTTATTCTATATTTATTTATCCAATTACTTGTTCAAGTTTATTCTACTCTTTTTTTTATACGCTTATCTTTTAGCTGCACATCCAAACACTTTTCTTACAAGCCCAGGAAAGCTGGTAGATAATGGTTCATAGCATTCGGCTTATTCCTTGTACACTGTTGTGTGCTAAACTATTAAATAAATATATAAACAAATTACCCTACTTATTTTAGTCTAGAACTTGGTATAAAAGAATAATTATTTTTAGCAGTCTGCAAGATCAAATTGCAGATAGAGTTGGTTGGTACAGCTGGTCCTCAACATTGTTAAGTCAATAACATAATTACTTTCATGTTTCATTTATCGAAATATAATATGAATAATAATGGGTAATATCAACAGTAATATTTTTGAATGTCAATATTGTAAATATTGTAATACGATAATACATTTTACAATATTTTAAAACAAAATATAGTTAGTAATAATAAAAAAAAAGTATTCACACTTACAGCCCCACACTCAGTTCAAAGACTTGTATCGTGGGTGCTAGAAACATTTACATATCACACACACAATCACACCCAGAACCAGAAGCACAAATCTCCATTGGAGAGGAAAATTGTGCTCCTGCCGGGTATCGAACCCAGGACCTAAGGCGCAGAGGCAGAGACTTGCCCACCACGCCAACTGGGTCGTCATCAATAACAATAAGATTATACTTTGTATATAAACATTTTGTTTGATTAGGGTTTACTTAGTAACGGCAAATGATAGATAGGATAACACAATTATCTAAGTAAATTGAAGGCTGAGGATGTTAATAATAGTATTACTTATATATAAAATTAATTATTATTATTTAATTTTATTAACTATTATTTTTATAATATTAATTATATATTAATTACATTATTAATGATTAAAGTCGAATCTTAATAAACGTTTGAAAAATTCACTCATACACTTACAAACTTCCGCATACGAACGATACGTTTATTTTCAATTATAACTAATTTATAACTTACCAGGAACATCCGATTTCTTCTCACTTTTATATGACACCTCCATAGGTGCATCGTCAGATTCACCACCTGAAAGATGAAAATATAAGACTTGAATTTCATCCATACGTAAAGCAATAAAACACTGATTCAATTCGCAAATAAATCCCAGATAAGCCCTAACTGTTGACGCTCACATTGACCTCGGTATCAAATCGACATCGGCTCGCATGTGCACCTCTCTAGCCCCTAACTGTTGACGCACACATTGACCTCGGTACCAAATCGACATCGGCTAGCCTGTGCACCTCTCCAGCTTATATTACAATGCACAAGCTATTGTAGTGGCGCCTTGGCGATGGCGGGGCAATATATATTAATTGCAGGGGTGCTGCGTGTTTTAACATTTAGACTTAAGTATAAATCTACCCTCTTAGTAGAAATATCGTCAAGTGAAAACTTTTCTTATTAGTTATTACTGTACAAAACATACATGATATTTTTAATGGGACTACTTTATACCGTTATGGAGTGTAGGAGTAGTTTTGGTCGATAAATCATAATTCGTTGAGTTTTAATGTTCTTTCAGACAGACGTAGTAGAGTAGACGCACAAATACTCGTACTGGAGACACTGGCTATTTATACGTCTCAGCAAGGAAGCAGAATTACGTCAGATTGCTTTGTGGTTAGCGCTTTACACTTACTGTGCCTAATAAATGATTTTATTGCGGTTTTACTGAATCTTACTACTTTTACTAAGCAATAATAGAATAGCTTACACACACCTAACATTGAAGCCTCCTTTACATAGTATAAAGCCGCGGTCTCGATGCCCAACTGGGCAACACCTATGACGACTGGCTATATATTATTTATTCAGCGTCAAAACATAGTTGCCACCGCTGCCGCTCTGCTGACCGCTGTGGTCAAGTCCACGGCCGCAGAGCGTGTGACACTAACTATGCATTAGTACGGTACTACAACCTCTTTAATCTAAGCAACACTACTTGATCAGTCAGATAGTAGGCAGAAGAACTATTTACCTTGATCATCTTGAGAAACGTCGGCGGACCTCTTCTTCTTCTTCTTTTTCTTATCACTTTTCACAGAAATGTTCACAGCTTCCTCTTCGACTGCTGTAAAAATAAACAATGTTATCAAACAGTTGTGTTTGCATAGCTGAGCTAAGTTTGGTGTCTCACTATACTAATAATGCAACCAGTACAAATATGACAATATAAGAAGCACACATTCCCAGTAGCAAAGTTTCTAAACAGCTGGATACTATATATAAAGAGTCCGAATCTTTAATTTCCGTGATAATGACAGTCACAAATGGCGGTAAATAGTTAGTTAGGTCGGGACCATCACAGCGCTAGATAAGGAGGAAGGGATGTACACAAAGAACCTATAATTATAATGTACCTACATATAAATTATTTATTTCTATTCAAATTCAAAATCGTTTTTTTACATGGTCCCAAAAGAGAAACTCATGAAAATTAATTACTCTTATCGTTATCTATTTGGATGTTGACTTGAAAGAGAGCAAAACGCTACCATAAGTTGATTTAGGAAAGGGTAATGCTCTATTTAGAATAATCATAGTGGCTTCGGCACAACATGAACTCACTTGTGAATACATGGCAAATTTGTTTATGACTGGTCGTCCTGACGTGAACTCCCTTGTGTATGCCTGTTTTACCGGAGCCTCGTTTGTTGATAGGCAAGGTCACCACGTGCAGGAATAAAGTCTACATCAAGTACTTGTACAATGCAGGGAGCGGTCCTCATGATCTCAGGATAATTCTGGCATCCCGAAGGAATCTAACAGCGACTGTATCAAGAATTCACAACTTACAACCAGGAGTGAGGTTAACGTATCCTCCGAACAGTGAACTACTGTAAAAACGAAACAATCACCCAAGCAAAAGAATCATTACACATATTGAACGAAGCTCTACATTGTCAATCGGCACTACGAGTACTACATAGATTGCAGAAAAAAACTATTCGACTAACTACTGCTAAACAGCGCTAGCTACAACAAAAAAAACTATAGTTGAATATAACCTCCCAGAAGACTACAGCTAAACAGCAAACTACAACAAAAAAGCTATAGTTGAATATAACCTCGTAGATTATATATAAGCGAACTACGAAAATACAACTTCAACGAGTACCTTTGTTGTCAACACTGTCAGGAACTTTATGTGACTTTTTTCTCTTCTTTTTCTTATCACTTTTCAGTGATATATCTAGTGGTATCTCCTCGTTTGCTAAACAAATATATATTCATTATTATAGATGGAGGATTATCAGGACCGAATATATTTGAAAAGAGAAGGATTAAGTAATACCTGAGGCGTCAAGGGTTATTATTTTAGAATCATCCATTACTTTATTTCTCTTCTTTTTTTTATCGCTTTTAAGTGATGCATCTAAAGACGTCTCCTTGTTAACTAAACAGATATTTTTTTATTATTATAGATGGTTAATTTTTGGATAGACTATTCAGGACTAAACTATAGCTTGCAAAGAGAAAACTAAAGTTGTACCTGATTGGTCGATGGTTATTATTCCAGAAACATCAAGCGTTTTATTTTTCTTCTTTTTCTTATCATGTTTCAAGGTAATTTTTGGAGTTTCTGCGTATGCTATCAAAAACAAATTATATTAAAATATATATATGTACATAATAGAAGCCCGATCATAGAGAGCTATGCTATTTGCGTATATCTACAACAATTTTACCGAAAGATAAGAAAAAAAGGGTACTACTGTCACAAAAAAAAGAAAACTAGCATAATATTTCAATAATAAATAATACATTTACGAAGAATTATTACAAATAAGTCTTGTATAATTGCAATCTGAATTTTTCTGTATTAATACAATTCCGAAAATTCAATTGATTTATTATTCACCTTTTCTTTATTAGTGTCACATACACTAGCTTTGCATCTAAAACTGAATTGAATTACAAGGAAACAAAAAAATCAACATGCATCTCATAAAGTACTACAAATTAGAAGAAAGAAAAGAAGAATTTCATCCAGGTATCTACTTGGGTCTGAGAATTAGGTTATAGCAAAATATCTAGAATCTGAGTCAACGGAAGGTATTAAGGTATTATTATGTAAGATGAGTGATTTCGCAAGTATCGAAATATGTAACATAAATTGCCATATCTTTTGATTTCATTGACTTGGAAGCTTAAACTTAGTTTACATCTTCAAGGGACAGCGATAGAGTTTTGCTATGGAATAACTTTTGATGTACAGAACCCTAAAAACCAGCTACAACGTTCTACATAATACAATTTTATAAGCAGTACCTGCGTTCTCAATGGCATATAATTCAGAAACTTCATATGCTTTACTTCTTTTATTTTTCTTATTGGTTTTCAATGAATCATTCTGTAGTGACAGCGTTTCCTCGCACACTATGTAAAATAAAATGTTGCCATTTTTACTTATTTATGGTCATAACAAGAAATACATTCACTTTCAACCGACTTTAAAAAAAAGGAGATTCTCAATTCGACTGTACGTTTTAATGTATGTTACGCGATAATTCCGCCAACTATGAATCGATTTTGATGTTGTTTTTTGTTTGGTAGATTATGATTGGGGTGGTCCCATATAAATTTTATCGAAATCGATTAAGCCAAAACCAAAATAAAGCGGTTAAGTCGGATTTTTAAGCATTGCTTGAGTTAAAATTATAAAAATATATACCTATACTGATATCCTCGGTCAGTTTATCCTTTTTCTTCTTACTTTCAAGCGTCACTAGTGTTGATTTTATTTATATAGCATTAGCCATGCTAGGCAGAACTATAGTGATAAATTTAGAACACGTCCCCGTAAGACGTTAATAATAAGGAAAGGTTAATTTCGTCGCTTCAGGCGGGGCTTGAGTAGCTCAGCGGTTAGAGCAATAGGGCATGAGACCCTATGGCCGCGGGTTCAAATCCCGCCTCAAGCGATAATTTTTCCTTTCTAAATTTGTCACTAGTGTTGATTCGGGAACTTAAAAAATTGGGTCAAACTAAGTCACTGAAAAACTAACTACGCTCTAAACTACGAGACAAGCAGTACCTGCGATGTTGTCGCAATTTTCAGTAATTTTATGTGATTTACTTTTCTTCTTTTTCTTATTGGTTTTCAAGATATCTTTCTGTAGCGTTTCTTCGCACGCTATGTAAAAAAAATATATTGGCATGATGTTATTTATGGTTTTAACTATAAATACTGTTGCTATTAGTAAAAATAATATAATTACCCCAATTATTCAAGTATATTGGTTTGAAATAACTACTAATAATATAAATCCGAAAGTTTGCGTGTAAGTGCCTAGGATTAACACATAGGCTACTTTTAAGCTTGATAATAGCGGATGATGCTGCGGAACACGGGTAGTATTAATATACTACCCGTATGTTTGTTCCCTCTTCACGCTTATAATTAGGCGTGAAGAGGGAACAAACATACTTACACACTTACACACAAACTTTCGGATTAATAATATTAAGTACTAGTCTTAATTTCTTAAATTTTTAATATAAATTACTACAATAAATAATATTTTTTACATAAATAATTTATTAACACTAAAATTTACATGTAAAATAAATTTAAAATATTTTTTTTAAACCATTTAAAATGTATCTATTTTTATTATAGTTTTTTTTAAATTAAATATTTTATGGTTTAAAAGTAGCCTATGTGTTAATCCTAGGTATAATCTATGTACATTCCAAATTTCATCTAAATCCTTTCAGCCGTTAAAGCATGAAGAGGGAACAAACATACTTACACACTTACACACAAACTTTTGGATTTATAATTAGTAGGATTAGTTCATTTGTTTACCTTGATAATAGTATCTTTATTAATTATACTTTTTAACATAATAAATTATAAAATATGTACCTATATTGTTACTTTCGTTTAGTTTATTTTTCTTCTCCTTTTTCTTCTTACTTTCTAGTGTGACATTCACTTGCGTTATTTCGGAAACGAAGCAAAAATATTTTTTCGCTTTTATTGCTATACTAGCCGTACCCCGAGGCTTCGCCCGCGTTAATCAAGTTAAAAAATATATGTTATTCCGGAACCTAATCTATTTGCATTAAAAATTTCATCGTAATCGGTTTATTCGTTACGAAGATACGTGGTAACAAACACACACACACACACATTTATAATATTAGAAGGATATCAGTAAAAAACTAACTACGTTCTAAACTACGATACAAGTAGTACCTGCGATGTCGTTGTCACAATTGTCGGTGATTTCACGTGATTTACTTTTCTTCTTTTTCTTGTCGCTTTTTAAAGAAACATTCTCTAGGGTTTCCTCGCACTCTATGTAAGAAGAACATGTTTTTTACACACTATTTATATATAATAAAATGTTATTACGAAATATATTAATAAGTGAATACCGGTATTGTTAAGAGTCTCAGAACATTCAATTAATTTATTTTTCTTGTTTCTTTTTGGTGTCCCATTCAATAGGGTTTCCTCGGTAACTGAATTAACAAAAAAGTTTATGATTCACTTTAGATAATTATAAAAAAACTAACTACGTTCTATTGTTTTACGAAACAATGTAATTTTCTTTTTCTTATTGCTTTTCAAGGAAACATTATCTTGAATTGTATCACATGCTGTTTAAAAAAAAATTTACTCATCGTAATGGGAGACGATAATGTACGACCCGATATTTCTCGGCCCGATTTTGTACAGCCAATAATGCACACCCTGATAATTCATGTCTTTCAAATATCAGGGATTGCAATACTGGCTGCGTAAAATCACTCTGTGTCGATATTGTACGGCCAGTATTGCACAGCCAATAATTGAAAGCCAACCATAGATAAACATATACTCTCTCTGCGATGCCTCGTTTGTTTAGGCGAGTCGGTAGAAAGAGTTGGTACCTACAGACTATTAAAAAATTCTTACCTATTAAGAACATTGACTTTGACATTTGTGTGTACACGAATTATCAGCCGTGCTAATATTTTCCGACCTGTATTGTACGGCCAGTATCGCACGACCTGATGTTTCGTGTACATTAAATTAAAATTTTGGTTGCGGATTCCTGGCTTAACAATATCGGTCCGTGTTGTTATTTCACATCCAATAAAGTAAGAACCATATTACACAACCTGATAATTTAGAGCCAAATCACTGAATATTGGTTGCGAATTATTGGCCGTACATTATAAGGCCGTGCATTATTGGTAGTAAAATACAGGGACTCATCGTAATTATAGAATCGTATTTAAGAAAATGTAAATGCATAAAAACGAATGTTAAACTTATACCTCTTTTGTCTATAGCAGAACCTTCAAATATTTTATCTCTCTTCCTTTTTTTCTTATCAGTTCTAGTTAATATCTCAATAGGTGCTTCTTCGCATGCTGATAAAGAAAATAATGAAGATTTATTTATTTCACGGTGAATAGTTTCTATTATCGTAATATATCTTCAGCCGCGTATTATGCACACAACTACTTTTCAAATTATACGTATTATGAATGAATTCGGGGCGGGCTGTTATTAGTTTTGGTACTACACTTATAGTACGCGATAATATCAGTTTAACGTAAACATTGAACTGATTTTGTTATTTTTATACATTTTGATTGATTTTAGACGTGATAACATCTTATAAATCGATGAACACCAGCTGCACGCACGAAATAGTGTCACGTTCCGTCTGAGCCTGAGCGTGCAAGCGAGAGCGCGGAACAAGCGATAGAGCGTTCGTCTTATGACGTTATCACGTAAAATTATCGTCCGTAAACCGACTTTACAGACAACAATTTTTTTTTTAGAAATTTATGATATGTTACTTGCGACAAACATTATTACATATTTTTATAAGTTGGCTTCTTACCTGTATTCTCGACAATTTGTGAACTGTCTAGTGATTTGCTTTTCTTTTTCTTCTTTTTTTTCTCACTTTGCGGTGTTTCATCAGCTCCTGAAATGAATACAAATATTTGTTTCTAAATCATTTAATCAAAATTTTTTTTTTTTTTTTTATTCAAAATTATTTAAACATATACAAACGCTTTTACACACCCAACCCCACGGTAAGTTCGATGACTTTTATTGCGGGTGCCGGGAACATTCACAATCACACCCAGAACTAGAGACACAAATTTACCGTGGGGAGAAAACTTGTGTTTACACTGGGAATCGAACCTGATACACACTGGTTAAAAGGCGAAAGGCACACCCAAGTAAGCCATGTCTTGTAGGTAACTTAGTTCTTTGCTGTACATAGTTTTAGTTAAGTTTTAGGAAATATAGGCAATTGGCCCGTAGATAGAAAACAATATTTTGTTTAGTATAACATATTAGTAAGCCAATGACCAGTTCATAAATCGTTACAATATAATAATCTTATTCACAACATGACTTCACGAGAATGTGAAGAATCCATTCTTTACGATTATTCTTCCTAGGCGAAGATAAATAAATAGATTTATTCTATATTATACGCCTTTGCAGTAAGTGAAAAGAAAATAATAACGTAACATTAAATATAATTTAGGCAAGTTCAAAGGGCGGTCTTATTACAGCGATCTCGAAGAGTACACGATATGCAGACCAATTTTGTAGGAAAAGTGAAAACATTTATTAAAAATTAAAAGAGTAGTACTTATTCGGCAATCGAGGGATTATACAAATTTTAAATTTAGTTCATATTTTTTAAGTCAATTAGAAAATTATACTCGTAATTTTTTAATTTCGCTTACCTGTGTTTACGTCATTTTCGATTGTATCGAGTGACTTATTCTTTTTAGACTTTTTCTTTTCACTCTTCAACGAAACGTTTACTGCCGCTTCTTCTGACCCTAAAAGTAGTAGAAGTTATTGCTTAGGTGTTATCTCAAGACTTACTCGCCGCTAAAATCTATTTTTATTTTTCGAAGTTTCAGCCAAGTTCTTTTACTTAAGTAAGTAACGCTTCATACGTAAAGTCACAATCACAGTCCCCAAACTAAATTCGATGACTTGTCTGGTGAGTGCTGGCAGCATTCAATTCACACCCAGAACCAGAGACACTCATTTCCCTAGGGAAAACAATTTGTGTTTCCATCGGGAATCAAACCCGATACCTGGTGGTCCAAAAGGCGATCGAGCACCCAAATTAGCCAACGCGCTTATATATATAAAACTATATTACCAAACTATGTGCTCGGATATCGAAAGTTCAAATGTTAAAATAGAAGTAATTCAAGTGTATACAAATACATATTACATTTATTTCAGTTTCATTACAAAGATAAATAAATGTATAGTTAGAAATATATCTATGTCAAAATTAAATCGCTACAGACACTGATTTCCAGTATATATATGTATAAAAAACACATCCACCGTTCTTTATGCGTATAATATCAGCGAAAATGTGTCCCCGAGGCTCATAAAAGTACCTAAAGTAAATATTTGCGCACTAATTATACACATGGAACAATCCTTCACCAGTTACCAATGATTAAACAAACAAAACAAACGCATTCACACTCACAGCCCCACACTAAGTTCAAAGACTTGTATCGTGGGTGCCGGAAACATTCACATCACACACACATTACATTCAGAACCAGAAGCACAAATATCCCTTGCGAAGGGATTTGTGCTTCTGCCGGGAATCGAACCCAGGACCCACGTCGCAGCGGGCGTACACCTATCCACTGCGCCAACTGGGATTACTCAAAAAATTGGATATTGAACAATAAAAATACTGTGGTCTTAAATCCAGCTTATCTCTAGAATACATACCAGCAATGTTAGAAGTGTTTTTCTCATCGCTCGTGAACAATACTTGCAGTGTCGTTTCTTGGGGAACTTCACCTTAAAGTGTGAACAAAGAGGGAATTAAATTTCGTCATGATAAATTAACCTTATTTGACGAGGTCTTTGCCCTACGATTTCAGCAAAATTGAAAGTCATAGAATATATTAATAACAATGTTCTCAACATAAAATCACGAAAAACACAAATCAACAACTGTTCGTTTTTCTAACCAAGCAAAAACATACATAAATAACAACTTGTATCCTACTAATATTATAAATCCGAAAGTTTGTGTGTAAGTATGTTTGTTCCCTCTTCACGCTTAAACGGCTAAACGGATTTGGCTGAAATTTGGAATGAACATAGATCATACCTAGGATTAACATATAGGCATTTTTTTAACTTGATAATAGCGGGCGAAGCCGCGGGGCACGGCTAGTATAGAATAATTACCTGTTTCAGATGTATTTAAAGATTTATTTTTCTTGTGTTTCTTCTTCTGGCTTTTCAGTGAAACATTGAGAGATGTTTCTCCAGGTACTGAAAAAAATATCACTTTTTTAGTTTATTAATTAACATTTAAGTGGGAAGGTACACCGTTTTACCGATTCTGCAGCACTTGACTTTTAGTTAGAAAGTTACGAGATGCTAAACATAATTTAAACGCAAGCAAAGCTAAAACCGAGTTAGTCGCTTTATCTTCGGAACCCTTGATCAGATTAAATTAATGAATTATAAATTATTGAGGATAACTACTACTGCTCAGATCTTGATCAATTTTATATGGGACCACATGGGAAAGAAGCACCAGCTTCCAATGACCAAAAAATCATCAAAATCGGTTCATCAAGAACAAAGTTACGAGGCAACACACATAAAAAAATACAGTCGAATTAAGAATCTCCTCCTTTTTGTAATTCGGTTAAAAAAGATAAGTAGTTCTTTTTAGATATAGTTCGTTCTTATAAGCGCTAACTTTTTGTGTAGCTTATACATACCAGCAATGTTGGAAGTGTTTTTTTCGTCGCTTGCGAACAAAACTTGCAAAGTTGTTTCTTGGGGAGCTTCTGCCTCTGATATATTTAGAGATTTATTTTTCTTGTTCTTTTTCTTCTCACTTTTCAGTGAAACATTTACCGTTTCTTCGGGTACTGAAAAATAAAACAAAACATCGTTAGTTTGTTATTCGACTTTGTAATGCGAGAGTTTAGTAGCAAAGTGGAAAGCGAGTACTGTTAATAATATTATTTTTAATTAAAAAGTTAAAGATGCCAACATAAAATAAGAACATTAAATTAACATTGATACATCAAGCTTCCCTGAGTATTTGTGGTACCTATTTGTGGTACAAAATAGATCCAAATTTAACAATAGCATAAAATTTGTATGCATACCAGCAATGTTAGACGTGTTTTTCTCAACGCTACCGAACAAATCTTGCAATGTTGTTTCTTGGGCTACTTCACCTAAAAGAAAATGAGGTAAATTTATGTTATTATGGTAAATGGTATTAATTATTTAGTGGTATGACTCGTTTGCTCCTCCTGGGCACACCATTAACAGTCATTTAACCGTAAAGCAGTTGTGTGCAATCATTACAGTACTTCGGATTGACTGGCAGCGTTTCCAGTGGCATTGCAGGGTGTTAAAAGATCTTATACCTCAAGGTGTTCAGTGCACTGCATTGCCACTTAAGATTCAAAATGTATGTAATTTATGTCTTGTAGGCAACTTGGGTCTTTGCTGTATATAATTTTAAGTTTTAGGAAATATAGGCAATTGACCCGTAGATATTAGTAGGAGATTTAGAATTGTTGAAGACGTGGTATTGAACTGTAAATGTGGTGGAATTTAACTGTGATAGCGACTTGTTGGTTTCATCAATCAGTGCCATAACAAAACATAACTTGGCGATACCTATGCTGAACGACTTTAAGCAAATTGAAAATTACGACAAAAAACATCAAGTTTTGTCACGTTTTTTTTTCGTAGTTTTAAAACTTTTTTTCCGTGTTTTTTTTCTCTGACTGAAACAAATAGTAAAACATGTAGGTACTGTTCCATAAATAAATGAATAAGAGTACTAAATGGATTTTTATTTACAAAGCATCTTTGGGATAAAGATGAATTTTCATCCGACTCAAAAAAAGGAGGTTTTCAATTTGATGTTCAAATGTTTTTTTTTGTACGTATGTTACGCAATATCTCCGCCAATTATTAATCGATGATTTTGATTTTTTGTTTGTTCGATAGATTATACTTCAGAGGTGGTCCCATATAAATTTTATCGAAATCGATCAAGCCAAAACCAAAATATAAGCCGTGAAGTCTGTTTTTTTTAATAATTAAACACAAGCAAAGCTTGTGTTTAATTGCTTTGCTTGTGTTTAATTATAAAAAAAATGTGTATCTAATAGGATTATTACCTGTTTCCGATATATTTAAAGATTTATTTTTCTTTCTCTTTTTCTTCTCACTTTTCAGTGAAACGTTAACCGCTGTTTCTTCTGGTACTGGAAAAGAAATTAAAATATCTTAAGATTATTATTGGACTCTAACTGGAACGGTACCACCGTTTTGCGGAAAAACCAGTGTTAAGTTTTAGTAAGAAAGCTAAATAGCTTTCTCAGCAAATATTCTATCGAAAAAGAAGACTATCTGTTGGTATGCAATTTTTTTATAGTAAGAGGGGTATAAAACAGGTGTCAACAAAGGTAAATACTTTTTGCAAGACGAGTCCACTTGGTGCCAATCCCACTGGATAGCAGGCAAGCAGGACTAATTCGGATTGAAAGGGCGAAGTTGCCAGTGTAATTATTTGGGCATAGGTGACAACCATGACATATTCCTTTTTTTTTAATTCAAGATAGGCAAACGTTTGACCACTATCTCATCTGATGGTAAGCGACGATTCTGTCGACGATTCACACATACTTTGGCATCAATCTACGCTCAACTAAGGACTATAGGTGTTGTTGTGGTTACTTAGATGTTGAATGTTCTGGGTCTTAATGACTTGAGTACTTCTGGTAATACCGTGGGCCTCGGAAGGATATTATTGTAGACTAGCTGCGCCCCGTGGTTTCATCCGCGTGGTGATGGAAAATTGTGATAATGATAATAGACAGTATTTTATTTTTTCGTTATTTTTTTAATGTTTTATATTATTCTGCTGTTCGGGACTGAGACAAATTCAACAAATTAAGAATCATTGTTAACTATTTTGTCGATAATGGCTTACACATAAAGGAAAAATCCCGCGACAGCATATATCTAATATGCTGTTGCGGGATTTTTAAGGTAAACATTTGCATTATACATTATATACGTGTAATTCCAACGGTTTTGCGGCGCACGCCAGAATAGCTCGCAGATGGCAGATTTTTTTCCTAGTTACTAGACACTTATCGTTATATTTTGGATAATTCACACAATATCTTTAAAAAATATAGCCTGTGTTATTCTGATATGTAAGCAATATTATGTCATGAAAATCCATTCAGTAGTTTTTGCGTGAAAGAGTAACAAACATACATTCATACATTCTTACAAACTTTCGCGTTTATAATATAAGTTGGAAGTAGGATAGCAAAAACTTCCAACTGCGTTATTTAAGTACATAATTTTGCTTTAAATATGTTGTTTCCTGATTCTCTGATCCTAAAATTGTGTTTAGCATAAATTAAACAAACAAACGCATTTACATTCATAGCCCTATGGGGCTCAACGTGTAAGTTCAACTTGGATTGTTTGTGCCCGAAACATTTACATATCACACATAGAACCAGAAGCACAAATCGGCAAGGAAATTTGTGCTCTTGCCGGGAATCGAACCCAGGACTCACGGCGCAGATGGCAGAGGCATGCACATTGCGTCAACTGGGTCGTCGTTACAATAATAAGCACACATACCGGCAACATCAGATTTGTTCTTCGTGTCACTGATTGCGGAAACATCCAAGACTGATGAGTCGGGTTCATCAACTGAAAGTTAAAAACAATAATTAGAACGGAACTCAACATACAATCTCAACGCAAGGAAAGCTTAAAAAAATCGACTTTGGAACGATTAAATTAATTAAATACGCATTATTGAGGATAACTCAAAAAGTACTGGTCAGACCTAATTTAATGGGAAGCACCAGCTTTCAAATAAAAAAAACATCAAAGGTTAGTAGGTAAGTCGGTAAAAGCTGCTTCATCGCTAGTACCTAAGTAAGTCGAATTTTATTTTTTGACAAAGTATCTTTTTATTTTGTATGTATTTCATATGTCTTGTTGGTTGATAATCTACGGGCCAATTGCCTACTAAAATGATATACATCTATACAGCAAAGACCTAAGTTACATACAAGGCATCGAGCTTATAGGTCACTCAAGTGCTCAAGACCACTACCAGTGGGTAGCGTCATGCTGGCCGCATTGCAATTATTATTATTGGTTGTAGTTCTAGTATACAATTTGAGAGCTGTCACTTGATTAAACTATTTCTCTTTAAAACTCACAGACTAATTTTCGAACGCGGTTAGGGTTTAGGTTACTCATATATTCACATATTATAATATTGTAATAAATAAGTTGGTCTATGTACCTATCTGGGAAGCATTGAGCGACTTATTTTTCTTTTTCTTCTTCTTTTTGTCACTCTTTACCGAGGTATTTTGTGGTGTTTCTTCAATTGCTGAAACATATACATAAATTAATACAATAAATATTCAAAGCACACATTTTTAAAAATTTGAATATAGGACTAGCTGATCCCCGCGGATCAGCTAGTACGTAGGCCATGTTGCGGGACTTTGCCTATGTCCAAGACTGGTGTAATCAGGATAAAATAACCTGTGTTAACCCTCCATATAAGCAATATTCACTCCCAGCGCGAAGAGAGATTCAACTCACATACACAATTTTACAATCTTTCAGATATGTCATATTAGTTTTATAAGTATGATACATTTACTTCTGCGGTCCTACCCCTAATCGCTAATAGTATCTTCTTACCAAATCGACTCATCAGTTACAGTAGTAAGGCATAAATATAGTAGCCATAAAGCCAGCGATCAGTATGTAGTAAAACAAACACTTCCACACTCACAGCCCACACTATGTTCGTTGACTTGTGTCATGGTTGACGGAAAATTCACATCATACACACAATTACACCCTAAACTAGAAACACAAATTTCGCTTGTGGTTTCACTGGGAATCGAGTCCACTCACATTGCTTATGAGGTGAAACCTAACCCAACAGGCAGTATAGAACAAAAAACATCACACACACCTGTACTATCCAGTAATGTTCCATTAAATTCTACAGCACTCTGCGACAATTCCACATTTTCCTTGTGTTTCTTCTTGTTTTTCTTAGCACTGTGCGTGGACACTTCGTCTGCATCTTCAAAGTCTCCTTTCGTGTCTATAAAGAAATTGACACTTGTGTCTTCTGTTTCTGCATCTGTAACATTAAAAATTTATTAGATAGGGTTTTAATATATGGAATGTAATCCTGTTATAACATTTTGCATCTACTTTTATTATGCGTGCTGCTAAGGAGTGGTCCTACTGACAGGTGTGAGAGTTTTGAGGTCAAAAGTCAAAATCAAAATCGTTTATTCACATGGGCCCCAAAGAGGCACTCATGAAAGTTAAAGAATCTATTGCCAGATTCGCAAAATTACAGCCATCTCGAGAAGAACCTGGCAAGAAACTGGCGCTTTTTTTTTTTTTTTGAAACGTAATAATTTCACACCAATTCTTGGTTAGTGAGTAACATCTTCGACCGCATCGACATCAGGTGAGATATTGTATGAGGAAAGACACAAAAATAAATAATTTACTGATACATTTCGGCCAAGTGACTCAACTTATTAGTGACATTAGATTACACATTTTTGATGTCTATGATTGGTTAACTTGATGGAAGCGGTGATTGGATAGTGGATGTCACAGATTTTTTTTATTCATGCTAGATAGGCAAGTATTTGACCACTATCTCACCAATGGAAAGTGAAGATGTAGCGGGAAATGTAACTAACATGCTTGCATAGAAGATACATACTCACTCTAGTCTTGAATAAACCCAGATCATACAGTTTGGGGAATAAAGACGCAGGCTATGAGTTCCACTCCCTCTGTGTATGGATGATAAGCATAGAAGCATATCGCTTTGAGTGAACTGGAGGTATGTCAACCATAAATGGATGACATTTGACAGTTTGTTTTATTTGTTAGATGGTAAAATGCTTAAATCATTGACCGTAACGTAACAGAACATCAGACGTTCAGTCTTCAAAAGATGTAAAAAAAGAACACTTACTTGTTAGTTCTGGAGCTAGCTGAGCTGATTTGCGATTCTTATTTTTCTTTTGACTCACATTCAAATCATTTTTAGATGTATCCAGTTCTGAAATAGATTAAACTTGATTAAGGATAGTTCCACATAATAAGGTAAAGAACTGCAGCAATAAGTAATAATAAGTAAGACATTGCATGTAGCACCCAACACATTTGTATCGTGATGTAAGTAGTATTTTAAGCCACTCAATATAAGAAATTCTAATGCCAAAATTCAACAACTACTCCAATGAAATCTAATGAATGATACAAATAAATAGACATAATTTTATTATGCACGAAAATTGCTTGGTATTTAAATAGAAAATTAGAAAGCTTAAAGTGGATCAATATTAAATAGATAAAATAAGGCACTTACCCAGGCTTTCACGAACATTAGTCTTGGCTTCTGTCCTTTTTAATGGTATGAACACTTCTGCTGGTTCCTGGCTTACATTTTCGTCTAGTTTGAACTTAGTGGCATTCACTTCACTGTCATTACTGTCTTCAGGGAAGAGTAGTTTCATATCGATTGAGTCAGATGTTTCGGCTTCTTCATTCTTCGATAGAATTGTTGAAGTTTCTTCTTGTGGTTCGTTGTTAGTTTTATTTTCCTTAGCTAATTTATCAGCCTTATTTTTCTTATATTTCTTGACCTCAGTGAGGTTCAGCTCTTCCACAATAGGTTCTTTTTTAGTCTTCGACTTTTTATTAAGATTCAATGAAGTATCTAGAGTTTTAATTTTCAGCAAGTTATTACCTTTGTTAAGATTTTCAAGAACAGATTCATAGTTATCTCTAATTTCCATATTTTCACTTATGTCTGAATCTGATTCTTCGTCTTGCGCTAAAGTGGCTTGCAAAGGATCTGAGATTTCCTTTGGCTTCATCACGGAACCATTTGCGTCGACTTGCACTTCTTCGATGTCGTCAGTTATGTGAACTGTTGATATATTGAAATCTTTCTGTGGAGTTTTCGGCTCTTGTTTAACTGCTGCAGATAGAGGATCTCTTTTCTCTGCTACACTTTGGTTCAATATCGTTATTTCTTTCTCATTGCCATCGATATTCTCTTCACATACAGATTCTGACAATTGTTTCACTTTCTTTTTCTTAAAACGAATAGATTCATTTGTGTCATTCAAACTAACATCTTGGCTTGAATCAATCCTGAGGCGCTTTTTCTTCTTTGGTTCTTTTTCTTCCTCTTTTTCCGATTCTATCATGGAAGACTCTAACCTTTGTCGTTTAGATTTTTTTGCATTTAAATTATTGCTCTTGTCAGAATTATTTAAACTGTGACGTGCTTCATACATTTCTTTAGATGCCTTCTGCTGTTCTTTACGCTTGCGCTCATTGAATTTCTTCTTGGATTTCGCGGACATTTTCAGTTCATTGTCACTCGAAGAGAGATCATCTCCGGAGCCACTTAGCAAATCATTGTCTTCTTCATTGGAACTAACGATAAAAGAATCTTTTTCATATTCGGAATCATCAGACAATTCTTCTTCTTCTGAATCTAAAGTTTCTCCTTTTTCAACGATTTCATGGTCTTTTTCGTATTGTTTATCTTCATCATTTCTGCTATCTCCCGATTCATAATTCCCGCTAGCTTCTTCTGCTTCATCATCAATCATAGCACTTCTTTCTCTTGATTCTTCATCTGATTCTGATTCATCGTCTGATGATTCTGAGTTATGCATAGTGGTAGATTCATTTTTGTTAGTTACAGGCGTTTTTTGAACTTTTGAAGTGTTTTTACTTTCTATATTAGGACTTATCATTGATGTGTTGATTTGCATCGCCATTTTTTGCAGAGGTTTTTGCTGGAGAGGTGTGCTTGTTTGGTAGGTAAGAGAGAGAATTTTCTTATCAGTATCATGGGCAGGAACATTAACAGATTTAGAAAGTTCATTGTTACTGTCATTAGCCGATTTAGAGACATTGCTCATCTCATTTGTAGACACATCCTTGAGATGAGAGAGTACTAGTGTGCTTTTATTCTCATTGGAAGTCTTTTCCAGGTGTTGAGGATCACCATCTGATATTGATTTTCTTTTAGATTTATCAACACTTTCATTGATTTTACCACTATCTTCAACTTGAGGACTAGCCGATGACTTGCGTTTATCATTTGTTTCTTTAGAAAGAGACGATTTTCTTTTAGACTTATTCAAATTTTGCTCATTTTCGTCCTGAATTAGAATTGAAGATTTTTCTTTGTCTTCTTCTAAAGTACCAATGGAGGATTTTCGCTTTGAGCTATTTGATTCCTGCTGAATAGAAATGGAGGATGTTCTTTTAGATTTGTTGAAACTCGCATTCATATCAGAAGATTGATTGGATATAGAAGATTTTCTTTTAGAATCAGGCATTTTATCTTCTTCTCTGCTCGAATTTGTTTTATCAGAAAAGTCATTAATAGTTACATTTCCTGGAATAGTTTCATCAATATCCATTGGTTCAACTGTAAAACTTTCGCTAGCCAATCTCTTTGGTGCTGGGACAACCGGAACGCATTGGTCTCCACTATCATTGTGTTTTTGACCATTATTTTCTAGGTCCATGATAAGCTTTCCACTGTTTGAATCTGAATCCTCCAATAACACAACTGATTGCATGTCTTTAGAAGGGGTCTTTTCCAAAAGCTTTAAAGTGTCACTTTTATTCAGCACACTAGTAGACTTCATAATTAGAATGTTTTCTTTATTTTCTATCGAGCTGTTATAATTCAAAGAAGATTTATTGGGAGATTTTACATCAACTTCTTCTTTGGTTCTTAGTAAGTTATCACCAGAACCTGAATGATTTAGATTACCAACCTCTTTTGACATACTGTTGGTAATAGTTGTCCACGATTTAGTTCTTTTTCTATTACTTTTATCATTATTTACATCTTCAATTACGGATACTGTTTTATTTAATATTGATGATATTTTTGGGTTGGTATCAATTTCATTAATAAGGTTGGCACTATTTATGGAGACGTTTTCTTTCTCAGAGTCTTTTGTTTCAGGTTTACTCTCCGTTTTATCATTATTGGTAGAGGAAGTTACATCTGTGGTATCCGGATTATTTATAGTTGGTAAAGATTCATTAACTGATGTGGTGGAGTTATCGAAAGTCTTTTCTTTTTTCTTTCTCTTTTCATTGATATCTTTAATAGCATCATCAATGCTCTTTCTGTCTTTTTTATTGAGTCTGGGGCTTTTCCTCAAAGTTGGCGACTGTTTCTCAGTTACATCAAGTTTGTCTTTTGTGACTTCTTTTTCGGGTTCTTCAGCGATGGGTTCAGCGACCTGCGCTGTAACTGTTTCGCTGGGATTTGTGACCGCTGGAATGTACATCAATAACATTTTTTATGGAAGTTATATGTATAAATATATGACATTGAACTATTAATATTTATGGGTAGTGTTTAATTGTTAAACAAATAACATGTTAAATAGCTAAATAATTGTGCAATATGTTTCAAATGAAAGATATTTGATATGTTCTAACACCGAATAAAGAAAGTATTAAAAAAAATGTACAGTTCATTTAAATCCCTCACCCACACAGTTATCACAGGCAAGCTACAGGCAGAGGTATTAATTAGTATAATTATTATGAAATATAGTGTTACCTAATTTATCTACACTGGATGTAGAATCCTTCCTGGTCCTTCTAATTCTGGCTGGTGTAGTAACAGTTTCAGTGTCACTTCCTGTAACAATATCACTAAATAGTTTGCAGAAAACATCTTATTTTAACTACTGGTATACTCATGAACTTGTTGGTTCAAAATGTTGATTCTTTATGCTGTTTATTTTTTCAAATAAAATTATAATTTACTAGCAGATTGATCCTTCTTCAAAGATTTTGACACAATGTGGTGATATAATTATATTATACAAACAACAAACTGATTGAATCCGAATAAGTAAAATAGTGTTCAAAAATGCAAGTAGCAATAGACTATTAACTAATATGCTTCTTACCAAGTAGAGAAGTTCGCCTATTGGCTCGCCTAGCTCTCGGTGAGTCTACCACATTCTGAGGTGTCTCCAATACAAGGCTGGTATTGGAACGTATCCGTGCGCTTCTTCGGGAAGGTGTCACTGCCTTCTCCTCTACAGGATCAATGACATCTCTGGCAATCGACTTGCGGGTTGGCCTTTTTGGGACATCTTCAGTCACTGCAAACCAAAAATTATGATGTAAGTTTCGAATTAGTCAAATTATTGCAATGAAGTAAAACCTTCCTGATGCCAAGATTTTACATGGTGTTTGAAGGCATTCGACAAGGACCAATAAACAACCAACTGATATATTCTCTGAAGCACCATAAACAGACACCAATCTAAGTATTGTATGCACTGAATGTTGCTTCACCTTATCAATCTACAATAACATAATGATGACCAGCAGACTGCTGCAAGTGCTACATAAATAATATGTATAAACTTCTGTAACTGTGTAGTTTACAGCCAACTGCCTATATATTCTAAAACTAATATAAACTATTTATTATATCTATACTGCAAAGGAGCTACAAGCCATGGTGGTAGTTCTGCCACTCTTGAGTGGCAATGCTAAAGTTAAATAAGTACCAACATTTAGATTTGTGATCACATATCTGAGCTGACATATTTATTCTACCCCTTATGTATTCCATGACTACTTAGTGTAAGAATAAATTTCTTTTACCATTTTCATCAATGAGTTCCAAAGCTGGTTTGGCCAATCTGGTGCCTCTTTTCTTTGTAGGTGTTGATGGTGCACTACTGGCAGGAGATTGAGCGGCCTCAGCTTCCACGGAAAGTCGTCGGCGCAGCCGGGTGACTATAATTAAAGAATATAAATATCTTTTTATAAAAAAAGGTCATATGAAGAGCAGCCTAGATAAATGTGGTGTATAACTGATGACTATATATTTAATAGGAAAAAAGACATGACCACAATAGAGGATATGAGGATGAGGAAGTAGAAAGAATAGGGAAGCAGGGGAATAGATGGATGCCAAACATCAGATAATAAGCATAAACACTTTGACACTCACATCCCACACTAAGTTCGATGACTTGTGTCATGCGTGCCGGAAACACATCACACACACAATCACAACTACAACAAGAAACACAAATTTGCGAAAACATGTGGTTCTGCCGAGAAGCCAATACCGTTGCTTAGAAGGTGAACACCCATCTAACTAAGTCAACAGGCAGTTAACAATAATGAAAGAAGTTGGAGACATCTTTTAAAGCAAACAGACAAAGATAAATAAGATATGATATAGCCAAATTTATTATTGTGTACATAAATCCTACTATTATTATAAATCCGAAAGTTTGTTTGTAAGTGTGTAAGTATGTTTGTTCCCTCTTCACGCTAAACGGATTTGGATGAAATTTGGAATGTACATAGATTATACCTAGGATTAACACATAGGCTACTTTTTCACTTGATAATAGCAGGCGAAGCCTCGGGTCACGGCTAGTAAAACATAAATGTAATATTATTTTTTTCTGAATAAAGGAGTTATTTGAAAATAACAGTATTACAGACTTAATATAAACTGTAACAAATGGTAAAATAAGTTACTATGGCATTGCATAGGTCATAAAGACTCTTGTTTGATCTAAGAAGTAAGAAATATTATTTAGAACTGAATATCCAAACTAATATTATAAATCAGTAAGTTTATGTATTTTTTACATTATGTTAGTAACGGCCCTGCCTTTCTGTACTTGTAGAAGCTTCATGTACTGTTTGCAAGTCTATCAGCCTCTTAATATATCATAGAGCTAGCACAGTTATCAACAAGTTAATAAATTAACAACAAGATCAATGCTTCATCAAACATTCAATGGGTGCTCAACACTGAAGTGCCATACAAGACTTAAATCTAAGGTTCCAATCACTTCATTATGTTATAGGAATGGTAATTCTTATCAACTAATGAACCCCCTTGCTTCCGTAACTACTTGGCTAAGCTTTTTGATTTGATAGCTTATTCAAAAGCACTTGTATCGTGGGTGCCGGAAACATTCACATCACACACAAACACACATTACACCCAGAACCAGATCTGGCTGTAAAAGCTTGCAAAAAAAACTTGCCTAGTTTTTTTTTTTTTTTTAAATCTAGGCAAGTTAACTTTTTTTGCAAGCTTTTACAGCCAGATATTAAAAGATGTTGTGTTCATATTTATAACTGTTAGTTAGCTTATATTTTAGACACAGTAAAATCTTAAGTGCACAGTTTTTTAATAATAAAGAGAGGTAATAATTGAACTGCCCGTTGGCTTAGGCGAGCTTTCGCCTTCTAAGCAGGGGTATTGTGTTCGATTCCTAGCAGGAACACAAGTTTTCTCCCCAAGGAAAATATATGTTTCTGGTTCTGATTGTGTGTGTAATGTGAATGTTTCCGGAACCCACTTCACAAGTTATTGAACTTAGTGTGGGGCTGTGAGTGTGAAAGTGTTTATGTTTAAATTGATCTAGTTAACCATTGATCTTTTTTAAACTATTTCTTTTCAAAAAGAAATACTCCAGGGTTATTAAGACATGTCAACTCACACATTCACAAACTTTTACATTCAAGTTAGTAGAAAATTAAGGTTTATCTTGAGCCAAAAAAATACTTTAGTAGATATTTTTCTTTTAGGATTTTTTGTTTCTTATTAACTAAACAATATAAATGTAATATACCATTTATATGAACTATCAAAGTAAGTGTTCTTCTCACATATCTATTATCTTTGACCTAATATGCTAAATATAATATGCTGACATACTCTTTTCGCATTGATCAAGAAAGTCCTGTGTATAATGTGTCTTGGCATTTTCTAAAATTGCTCTATTTAAATCTGAAAGGGTTTCAGAGCCTAGAAATAACCTGTTAGGGTCTGTTGAGTTATCATCTATCCTAATGATCTGTGTTGTTCCACATTGTTGTGTGATAAAATGATGGATTTTATAGGCCAGTTATTCAGTTTTATTACTACCAAACCAGGTCATTTTATTATCAAGCTATTCAAACTGAATCCTAATTTTGTTCTTTACTAGTTAAGATACGTAAACTTGTGTTTTACCAGTACTTACAATCATGATAGGTGACGCAGCGTCATTTGAACCATGGCGCAGTAAGTAATTGATCAGTATTTATCGAGGCTTTGAATACAGCCTTACCTTAGGAACCGTTGACAACCGTTTGAGATTAATTGACTAGATATAGAACGAGAAGTCTTCATAAAAATATTACATATAGGTTGTAAAGACGCTGCCTCGCAACTATTGCTACACCGCCCGGTCTAATGCGTATATACTTGGCTAAGTACTTCGCAATATGTGTACAATTTATGGGATGTTTTATAACGAATTTAGGATATGCACGCGAATTAGAATGAACCATGGAAAGCATGGTCAGCGTGATAAATAATCAAGTAAATCGGCAAACCATGTGTTTTTCGGTAGGGTTGGTAATTTTTTTCTCATTAAATTGCTCACCTTTCACACCCAATTCGTCGTCCATAGTTCTAAACAATCAAAACACAAAATATTCTAGAATATCTTCGACAACACGTGCATTAAGCTCAGCTATTTAAAAAAATTGGGCTTTTCAATGCAAATTGGTCAAACAGCTGTTGCGATGCGGTAAACTGTCAAAAAACTTAAATCGAACGCGTGCTGAAAATATGGCAACACCGCAGTCTCGTCCACAGAAAAAATATATCTTGAGGATAAGATGAAAAACAATGGAAATTTTACGGTTTTTAGACAAGGTTCATTAAATGTAAAGTAAGAACTACATTGAAACGCAACAAAATAACATGAGACGTATCCGGGCGTATTTTTTTTTCTTTGTACCTTGCATTTTTTCACCTGTTACGTCACTTGTGCTATTATTTTTTTGATGATCATTATCAATATACATGATGTGTATAAAAAATAAAGATAAGTATTTATCTTTGTATTAGAATATGATTTTTATTATAAGGTTTTCCTTATATTATATTTTTTATGATATTCTAAAAGTAGTCAAAACTAGGAAAATGTTATGTAACTCACTAAATACAGGGGATTAATCCTTATTTTTACGACACTGTTGCCGTCAAAAACTTTGAATTTTTACCGAATCCAAAGACAGGTATATTTCTTGACATTTATAATGCTTAACACGGAAATATCAACCGTAAGTAATGCAAAATATTAGTTTATTTCTTGTTACTCAAAATCGATTAAGTGGAAAATTCCTATTGAGTTACGTAAATTTTAGCAATATTTTTTTATGTTCTACTTGATGTAAGTATATTTTTCAATGTGGCAACAGTAGCTTAAAGCGTCAAAACTATCAGCTATGTTGTATACCGTGACGAGAAGCCAAAAGGTGTGGTCGTTAGTTTGGTGCAGTCGAAATCTTCCACTGATTTACGGTATAATTCAAGGCAAATTCAAGGTAAGACTAATTCCTATAGTGTATTTGTTCTGTTTTTAAGGAAGATTAAGGTTAATACTCTTAATTTAAATCAAAATGTATGAAAAGGCAAAATCAATAACCTATAAATTAATTTTTGTATTATTATCTCACATGGAAGCGTTACGTCCTTTGAGAAACATTTCACGCATTGGAATGAATTTGTAACTCAATGGAAAGGTAAGGGGGAGTACAAATTGTAAATATACTAGCGACCCGCCCCAGCTTTGTACGGGTGCAATTCAGAGTTATAATTTTATTGTGAAACAATTCTCTTAATAACAATAAATAATAAAAATAATAATAAATAAACTAAAAACAATTAATTAGTTTCTTTATATAATATTTAATTTTATCTATATTAACATTTTATTGATTTAATTCCAGGTTGAAAGCGAGGATATAAATGAAAAAGATAGTCTAATGATGATAGACTAAATTTAATGAAAATAAATTACGGTGATAGCAGGCTAACTAAAAAGGTCAAATTTGAAACAAGTTCAACGGCAAAAGGAAAATTTCGGTCTATTAGAACAGTAGTCTCACGTTCTGTAGCATGCCGTTAATGTACAGCCTAAAATCCTTTTCAATCTTGTAGAAAATGTATGTGCTGTTCAGCCTGGTACTGCAGACAATGTGCTGGGACAGAAGCAAACCATCACGGTTACGATGACTACATTTGTGACGAACGTTTAGGAGAGTAGTCTCCTAAGCATTCACAAAACAGTTTTTTTTAAATTCCGTTAATTTTTTAACGTTTAAAACTTGTTTATTACGTAATTCTTTATTTTGTATAATTTTAATTTACTGCTATTACTACTCCAAGTATGTTTTTATAGGTTTTAGTTAGAGAAAACTGTAAAACAGAACAAGTATTATTAAGTAAAAGTGTTTGTTGTGAACAAAGCTTTACTGGTTCCATTTAGTTATTTCGTAATTCTATTGAGTGATGTCTACCAAATCTAGTGATAATAAATTAAAGATATTTCATTCAGTTCCTCAATTAACGTGCCATTAATACCAAATAAATAAATATGTATGTTTTTTCTTTTAAATTTTCTTAGATTTTATTGGCTAATTTGTCCAATAATACGTTGTTAGCAAACAAAAATGTAGTACTATGGCCAAACTGTAACTCAAAGGAGAGTATTTATAGATTATTATTGCTTATGTTGTGTTTAAAGGTTTACATTTTAAAAGATAAGTGTAGAAATGACTGAATATGTTTCAAAAAAATATTACTTCATAACTACTGGCCTATTTAATTTATGAAAAATCTATTAATGTTTCGTAACTCAATGGAGCATTTTATCAGTTCTAGCGCATTAAAAGACGTTTTATTTTAAAAGGTATGGTTTTTACCTAAAAAACATATTAATATTCAGATAATAGATATATTTATGATCTTAAAAAAATATTCAAACAGTATTAAAATGAGGTTTCATATTTAGTACAAGAAAATAAAAATACGCCCATCCACGTGTAACGTCTGAGGTTTGGGTAGGTACGTATGAGGATGGTAATTTTTAGGTCGAATATTTATCAAAATTCTTTGACGTATGCCCATTTCACTTGTTCTACATCTTTGTCCAAGATTATGCCTAGCAGTAGCCTCGGGTAGAGTATATTATTTTCTATGATACCTAGTATCCATGAGAAAATGGAAGGGATGGGAATATTGTGCTGTTTATGTACAGTGATTATTATAAAATTATTATTAAAAAAGTAAAAATCAAAACAAAAGAAGCTTTGGATGGATCCAAAGGCTAAGAGGAAAAAAGCATTAAAGATAATTCACTTAAAGAATTACAATTCGAGGATAAACATTCGTTTTGTTTTTATACACACGGTGCCTCGTATTAAAAATACATTCATTGCATTCATAAGCAAACTTACCAGAAACTTCCATATTGCGATCGTCCAGGAAACTTGATAGCAGTCATTTTGATCTAAAAGTCAAATATACTTAGATCAAATATCAGTGTTGCTAGCACATTTGATGAAGTCATCATCCAATATAATATTAATCACTACATTTTACATTCATTTATTTTCCAATTAATTAAACATAACAAATATATTATTATACTTACATAAAAACTTAAATAAATTACATTAAACACTAAAACTGAATTAAAATTAACCAAAAATAACTATACCTAGATATAAATATGTACAAAACTTAATCTTATATTTTACTAATTAAACTTATAGGTTCAACATACTGTACGTATTAGGTAGGTATATCTACTTTAATAATTTTACTAAACAGCATGGAAGTAATACTTGGACTGTCGTTGGGTTAGTTAGGTGCGCGTATGCACTCTTAACATGGGTGTCGGGTTTTATTCCCGATGCATTGTTATTATTCTGTTTCTGGTTTTGTTTCTATGTGTGATGTGAATGTTTCCGGCACCCACGACACAAATCATTGAACTTATTGTGGGGCTATGAGTATGAGAGCGTTTTAATAAGTACGAAACACCAAGGGTTTTAAAACTGGGTATGAAATCATCAACATTTTATTATCTTCTAGCTCGGAATTGGAATGCAAATCTTATTGGAATTTAAACTTAACAGTTAATAATTGAAACGCAAGCAAAGCTTAAAAAGACAGACTTCACCGCTTTATTTATTTAACCTTGATCAGATTTAATGTATTAAACACGCATTATTAACGATAACTCAAAAACTAGAGATCAGATCTTGATCAAATTTCAATGGGACCACTTGAAAAGCAGCAGTTTTTTAATAAAAAAAAAACATCAAAATCGGCTCACAACGAAAGAAGTTATGAGGTAACTTTTGAAGTCGGTTAAAAACGAGAACATCGTCAATGTTGTCCATAGAATACGATATTTCAAGAATATTTCATTATTGACCGACTGATCAGATCTTGATCACATTTAAATGGGACCAATTAGACAGCAACATCTTTTAAACTAAAATAAATTTTTCAAAATCGGTTCACGTGGAAACAAGTTATGAGGTAACACATATAAAAAAATATATATTCAGTCGACTTGAGTACCTCCTCCTTTTTTGTGAAGTCGGTAAGAACCAATTTCATCGCTTAAATTTCGGTTTTGGCTTGACCGATTACGATAAAATGTATATGGTATATGAAATATACTCTACCAAACAAAAAAAGAATCATCAAAATCGATTCATAATTGGCGGAGATATCGCGTAACATACATACAAAAAAAAATCTTTTTTGAAGTCGGTTGAAAACTGCTGTCATTTATAAATGTACTCATGTAGCCTTCAAGGCGAGTTGAATTAATGATGGCAATAACCAAGTAATTTAACTCAAATACAATTGTAAAAATAAATACAAGCGAAAAAATCTAATGTTACTGCACAATAACTTCTATTTATCCGAAATGTGGATAGGTGAAAACGGGGTTAACGTCGTTGGGCGTAATTTCTAGAGAGGGGTCATCAGGAAGATATAATGCCATTTCTGTACCCTTGATGTCTTTTTAAGTGCGGACCCACTTAACCCTAACTCGGGGCTCGGGGACTACGTTTTGGTGTCACCTTTCAAACGATTCCTAGAGAAATGCATATTCTTTGCGCGTATAATGTTGTAGAGGTATATTTATATTTTACTGAATCCGGGACATACCAGCGTGTTTTACACCCTTATCGCATAAATTGTGCCGTTAGTTGCTTTTACATTTTATTATCAATTGAAGTTGATTTTAGTATTTGTTGTAGTCATGTATGAGTATAATCGAGTTTGAGACGACTTTTTTAGGCAACGTTTTTTTAACACTACAATCACTCTGATGGAAAATGATGATATGTAGTTTAAGGTGGAGCACGCTTGCTCAGTAAATACCTATTCACTTTACTTTTGAACACACCCGAACCCCCCAAGGTGTTGGACAACATATATATCGTTTTCCCTCTCTTTGGCTTAAATATGGTGATTTCTACGACACGATACTCGATATACGATGGAATATAACTATAGTGTGCGTGGCTTTCCGCCAGCCAATTTCCGACATTGAAAATATTAAGCATGAACTATAATAAAGAGCAAGGTATATAAAATATATACTGGATGTACTGGATTCATGGTAAACTCACGCCGTTCCACTCCAAAGATATTAAAATCTATTGAAGAAAATAATTGTTTTTGTAGAACACAAGGTTTTCGTAGACAAAGCGGTGGCTGACAATAGGCGGGAGGCGCATCGCCGAGATGAACCGTTTCATGTGATAAAGCGCTACGACGTTTGTTCTCAAACCTTTCTCGCGTAGGTGTGTCGATTTTTTGAGTAATTTTGGAAAACCCCTAGTGTTATTTATCATAACAAGGATTACGTTCACTATGAAACAATTACCACTGGTAAGTTCCAATCAGTAATAAAACTACATTAATGACACGGATGCATGGAGGAAAACTGCACAAGCGCTTCCTAGCGACTACATAATATAGATACACTTAGGTAAATATAATTATGTATTAGTGTTTAAGAATTAAAAAAAATAATAATAATATGCGCCGCCGAGTTTCTTGCGAGGTTCTTCTCGAGATGGCTGTATTTTTCATGAGTGCCTCTTTGGGGCCCATGTGAATTAACGATTTTGATTTTACGTGGTCTACGCCGTAGCCGTAGCTCCATTTTTAAGAATACAAGAAAGATGGCTTCCTTCGACGGCTACGACGTAGCCGTAGTTCGTAGATCCGCAATAAATAATGCGTATTATGAAATAATATAGGTCAGCATTTGACCACTATCCAAAGGCTCTTAATTTACAGGATATTCATATTTTTCATAGAATGATGAGAATAACGGATGTATGGGTGAATGAGCCCTTGGTAAGGGTGATGTAATGTTGTAAATGTAAAGAACAATTTTACAATCTAGATGACTTCCAAATTATACTAATTGGGAACAAAGTCAGAGTCTTTGTATGCACAAGAAAAATAATTTGAATTGAGCAATAAGTTGTTGACTCAGGTAGCGAAGGAGTCCGCTCGCCCGCAAAGAATTGGTCTATAGATATAGACCAATTCATTTTAAAAAAATAGCTTTTTAAAAAGTATTTTGTATTATTACTTACTAATCGTAGGTTTGTCTCCTATCTCTATAGACCTGTGTCTATATCAATCATCTAGATAGGAGACGTCAGCGATGCACAAAGGGCGCATCAGTGAAGCTGCAATAGATTGTTTCATAAACAAATTAATTATTAAAAAAATCAGGCTTATTATGTCAATTGTCCTTTGGATTGTACCCAGAGATACATCATGCATAGTAAACACTGTTTACTTAAATAAATAGTCTTGTTACAAACTCAACTCATTTCCCTATCATTTTCAAAGTTGCTGACCCTGTCCATTCCGTTTATAGAGGCCCATATCCACAATAATATAACTTCACCAATGCATAAGCAATGTGCGAAGTCGTCAAAGTTCATTCGGGTTTTACCCTATATTACGCCCTTATACTATTTCAGACTGGTGTGGGCCCGACACCCACCATCCCTCACAGACGGGAACTTGGTACATAAATATATTGAGTTAAGTCAAGGTTAACTAAGCACTTAGTTCAATTTGTTCACCTTTAACAGATATTTACGCTTATTTCTAAAGGAAGCTACGAGTTATCAGTATTGAGTTATTGAATATAACAAATTTAAACGCAAGCACAGCTTAAAAGCCGACTTCACCGCTTTATCTGTGGAACCCTTGATCAGATTAAATGAATTAAATACGCATTATCAACGATAACTCAAAAAGTACTGCCCATACCTTGATCAAATATAAATGGGATCACATAGAAAGCAACAGCAATCGAATACCAAGCATTTAAATAAAAAAGGAATCGTCAAAATCGGCTTCCCTGGAAAGAAGTTATGAGGTAATACAAATATAAAAAAAACAGTACACTATTAAATGATAAATAAACGCTTTTACTCTGACAGCAGACAGCCCCGCACTACGTACGATGACTATAGGACACTGCCGGAAAAATGTAAATCACACATACAATCACAGCCAGTACCACAGAAGCACACCTACCGGTAATTGAACCTGATACCCGTTGCTTAGAAGGCAGACGTGCACCTAAGCCAACAGGCAGTGAATATTAAAGTTTTTTTTTTTATATGGAATGTCATAGACATTTAACCTTGGTGGCTGATTAATTTCTTGTTCACTTGGCTACTTCAACAACACTCCGGGTAGACGTAAAACGCCAATTATGCAAAGAGAGATCTAAGCCCTCCTATACTTATACATACAACGGCGTCTATCTTCTTCTTCTCTACTTCCCGCAGGGTCCACGTTTCTGCTGGGTACAAGAATATGGGGAATACAAGTGCCCGAACTAGCCGGATTTTTGTGGCTCTATATATGTTGCAATTCCTCCATATTTTCCTCAACTTGTCTGTAGAGAAATATCATACACAAAATTTGTCGTCAAACAGAAAGCGGTGTTCCGCTGATGTCAAGTAGCCATGCCCTTAGGTAGACTCTAGGCTTACCATACTTGACATCTCGACCACGTAATCTTTTAAGATAGTGGTTCATCACACCACCCTCTGTAACAATCCATTTCAGTACCCTCTTTATAAGTTTAACACACCAGAATTGTCCTCATTTGTATTAAAAAAAGGACTAAAAAGTTATATAACCAGAAGACTTGTCTATACAAATCAAACGCGCCCAAATTCGATGGATTTATCTTGTTTAGTTAAGAAGTTCCTATTTCCATCTTACGTCTTCATCATCAGACCAGCTCGATGGTACCATATTATTGTATTGTCACCGAAGTTACATAAGTACAACAAATTTGAGTCCAATCGGACATCGGGAAGTGGGTCTAATTTAGCTTCTAAGATTTTATTACAGACCGACAGATAACGAGACAGGTGAAACTAAATAAAAGCTTGTAAAAACAAAGACGGGCGTGAATTTAGTAACGTATTCGGGTATTAGAGATAACGTTGTGGTGAATGCCGCGGAGCTCTGTGTACCTATATACACTGTATACATTAATCTAGACTCTATTTAGTGCCGCGCTATATCTCGCTTTTCGCGTAAATTTGCGGCTTTACTCGAATGTTTCGTTGTAGTGTTTTTGACTACTCGTAAACTTGAGATAACTCCAAAATAGATTTCAATCACATTTATAAACTAGCTTCTGCCCGCGACTTCATCCGCGAAGTAGGTAAAACTTCTCCTCATGTGTTAACCCCGGTAATAAACTATCTGTGTGTCAGATTTAACCCAAATCCGTACAGTAGTTTTGACGTGATTCAGCTACAAACATCCATCTAGAATTTCACATTTATTATATTAGACACTAAGTGTTTTTAGCATAGGAGTGAAAATTACAGTACCTAGCCTAGAATATACGAGTGAAATGTTGAATTACCAAAATTTGATATTATATAAAGTTGTATTCAAAAACCTAAATATAATTGAATAAAAGAAAACATAAATTTAAAATATTTCTTCTAAAGCTTGGATAGTCCAGCTGATACAGACAATTAGTAAATAGTCAACGAACATTAAAACTCTATTACTACTCCACGACTTAGTATTGGGACCAGATAGAACTAAAGACTTTTCTATTTTCCTATATAATAATATAAGTTTCTCCAAGCCGTCGGAAGTTATTTAAAAACATCAGAAATTATCGGCACGTCTTAATTTTACGAACCGCGAAAGCGTCGTGACTAATGTACAGATTCGAAGAATAGCCTTGTAGAATGGAATAACAATATTATGAAGACTTTATTTTGGCGTAAATATTTTATGAAATTTCTGAAAAAGCGTGCTTGATTAAAACATTTCGGTTATTCAAAATGTAGGTATATTTTCCTGTTCTTCCTTCTACCAGCCCTGTAGTAACATGGGTAAAACATAATTCTACTTATCTTAATAGCAAGGTCTAATATAAACACTATGGGAATATAAGGGTATTTACGCCTTTATATATTATTTTGTTTTGGATCTGATTTTTTAAAATATTTTTATTCTGGTTTGGCATGCATTTGACAACTAACTCACCTGTTGGAAAGTGACGATGCGGCCGAAGATGGAAAATGCTTGCCTACTATTGCTAATTAGGTAATTCATTCAAATGTGTTGTGAAAAAGGACCAACAACTAAATTTGCAACCAGTCGTAGTAACAGACTTCAAATCGCAAGGCGTCTATCATGGCCGTCTTATGATCATTAATGTTTAATTGTTTTTTATCTTTTATAGGCTCGCATTTGACCTCTTTCTCACCTATTAGTGATGATGATTGAGGATCGAGGATAATAAACATTATATGCCTTGCATGTGAACGGCTGTAAATTATAGCTATCAGAAGAACATTAAGTGCTTGATGAAATCCATGAAAAAGTGTTTTTGGACGATTGTTTCGCTTACCTACTTAATTCCTGGTGATTATGTGTGTATTGTGTTTCCGGCACCAAACTTAGAAGTCTTTGAATTTAGTGGCTGTAAGCATGCTCGTGCCTGCTGTTGTTGCGCTTTCCTTGACGCTTACTGTGTTTACCACCCATCTCGATCACTTACCAATTGGTAACAAACTTGTCAAACGCAAAGAAATCTTACTCTTGTAAGTCGTTGATGCTACAGTTTTTATCTATATACTTATGACAAATGAAGTAGAATCGGGATTACTTGTATGTAAATAAATATGGAAATACCACAGGCGTCACTTACCTCCAGAAATGCTAACTCAGATAGGTAGCAATGAGGGACTCGGCTACGTTCCTCGCTTGGGACGACTTTTTGTTTGGCGCAGCTTGTTATTGTAATCCAGTCTTCGTAAAATATGCAATCAAATTGGTTACTCTCATCTTGCGTAATAGGAGGATGCGAAAAAATGTAAACAACGTTGTTGTTCGAGGCTTGGTTTTTTGCTTTTACAGTTACGAGATTCGGGGTAAGGAATTAAGATTTTATATTCTACCAACAGTTTTACAGATAAAGTGAAGCGCATACCTATTTATTTATTACAACTGCATATGCTCACTACACTAACAGTAAAAACCAATGTGTGTAGTGAGTCAGTTAACAATTTTGTTAAAGTTACTTACTTAATCATTATTGAACATTAATTTATCCTACTTAATCCTATCCTACTAATATTGTAATTTTGTGTGTGTGAATGTTTGTTACCACGTATCTCCGTAACGAATCAACCGATTTTCATGAAATTATGAATGTAGATAATTTAATTAACGCGGGCGAAGCCGCGGGGCTCAACTAGTATTTTATATGCGAAAGTTTGTGTATATGTGTGTGTGAATGTTTGTTACCACGTATCTCCGTAACGAAACCGATTTTGATGAAATTTAGACTGTAGATAGGTAAGGTTCCGGAATAACACATAGGCACATACTTTTAAACTTAATTAACGCTAGAAAAATAATGCTATCAATATTTTTTGCCAGGGGTGCATTAAAGAGCCTTGTGGACCATGGGAGGTAATTTATTTCTCTCATACCCTGGACGGCGGGTGTTCCTCTATCCGCTTGGGACGCGGCCTCTAGTTCTACCCTGATACAAAATGTATCTTGTATAATCCTTGGGACTCGCATATCTCTCGTAATGTAGCCGTCACTGCGACAAGTGCGACATAAGACTAGCTCTTTGAGCAACACCTCGGCTCAACGTTAGCCATGCATAGAATATGCTACACTGCCGCTGCATGCCTACGGTGCTACGCCGTCGAGTAAGAAAGGCGCCTAATATACAATTTAGAAGAGCTCTAGCTGTGCCCCTTGGTTTTACCCGAGTTAATCCGAATAAAAGCCTTTCGGCCGCCATCGTAACTATTTTTTGTAACCAGTTACCTAAGAAGAAATTGACGTATTGATCATCTCATAATCAAGTTACAAACGATGATTTAACTGTCTGTTTTCGTAACATTTTCGTAACTACGATATTTTCTTACCGGTTACAAAATAATAAATTGTTGTCTCGTCTCGTAAATGTAATAAACTAATACTTTTCAGTCTTTTTCTTTATTTCAATATGTTGTATGCAGCCTTTGATAAAGCAAAAATAAATTGACACGTACAATTTTACTTAATCTTACATTCACATGGGAATGACTATGCTAACTTTAAAACGTATATGAAGTCGATATCAAAATAATTATATTACAGGAAAACAATAATATTTACGTATTTATTGAATGTGTAGAATGCACTCCCTATCCATATCATACTGATGCATCCAGTCATCGGTTTACTAATCCACTACGTAGAGGGTTCCCCTATATCCAAAGCAAGCTAGCTTTGAGAGCCTGGAGTCGTCCTACCATGAAATTGGTCCGCCGCGTCCCGTCTAAACGACGCGATAATTTACAAATTGTGCTCATCCACACTTCTGTCCTAGTAAAAGAGAACTTTGATATAAAATTCTTAAAACTAAGCTAAAAAACTATCTAAAGCGAAGACCTAAGTTACCTACAAGACATCGAGCTTATCAAGTGCTTAAGCCCACTACCAGCGGGTAGCGTTCCCATCATGTTAGCGGCATGATGAGAAAACAAGTATGCAATGGGCCCGTAGTTTGAATATGGATAAATATATATATATTTCATAATGTCGAGAACTGTAGTGTGAAACGGAGGTGGGCATAATGTCTACATAATATACTAGGTTTATACAACTTTATAATACTGTTATAGTTTATTAAGATATAGAGTGAACTGCCCGTTAGATACGTTGGGTGAGCGTTCGTCTTCTAAGCAGGAGTATCGCGTTCGATTCCCGGCAGAAACACAAGTTTTCTCCTCAAGGAAAATTTGTGTTTCTGGCTCTAGTTGTATGTGTGATGTGAATGTTTCCGGCACCCACGACACAAGTCATCGAACTTAGTGTGGGGCTGTGAGTGTGAAAGCGTTTATGTTTTATGTTTATAGCAAATATATGCCCGGAACTGCGGCATAGGGAGCAGAGACTTGCCCGCTGCGCCAAAATGTTAAGATATTTTGAACTCTATGTGTACATAATTTCACACCAATTTTGTTAGTGATATACCGATCGATGTCGATTTATGTCGATTAGATAAATTTACACATTTTTCATCAGGTGTCGTCCTTCTATTTCTTTGCCACCTGCCACTTTGCCACCCCACAAATGGCCTCAAGTAGTATGAATTCATTTTTAATGAAAATAAAATCATTTGTTACTTACTTTTAACTGTTCTGATTCTTTTCTCTGTTATTGATATGACGGTAATGTCGGTGTACTGTCTCTTATCCGAGTAGGTACTAGAATACGACCACCGCATAATCTCGTCATTTGTTGTTTGATGTGCTCCAGGCCTCCAGCTCCGTTAATGGCGGAAACAAGCTGCCGAAAATGTAAGGAATGCGTTTCTGAGTGGCGGCAATCAGGGACCCCAGATTAAGTCGATGGGTACACTGAAGACTTTGTTGTTGGTAATTACCCATTTTATTTACAAAAATGAGGTAGGTTGCTGTACCTAAGATTTCTTTTTTATGCTTGTGGTACCCTAGTCTGGTCCTCACGGGATAAGATCTCTGTAAGGTACAGATGGATACCGACATGGATCATAATAATAGACAGATGACGCTGAAATCATAATTCTGGAGCCTTGAGACCTCTAGGTACAGGGAACATTTTATTGTAATATAAACAATCCGTGCTAAATGAAGTGTTATCAAATTTAAAACGTAACATTTTATGTCATAAGTAACTAAAAATTCAACAAAACCGACTGCGACAAATGTGAACCTACTTTTTATGTAATCCTCTTTTAATTTCCTTTATTTTGATACCATACCCGATAGGTTTGGTTATTGTTTTTTAATTAGCGTATCACTTTTTCGCGCCAAATATCCGCCATTTATTTTCAAACACCTATCTAACGACACTTGAGTCTTTAGGACGAATATAACGATACTTTAACTCTCGAAATTCATCCAGGCTTAGATACGAGGTAATAAATAAATTTACAAATGTACATACGTAACGAAAAAAATACGCGCTAAAAACTTAATCCTTCCTTAGCAGTTGGGTAAAAAAATCTACGTCGTTTTTTTAGCTAAATCTTTTTCATATTATAAAAGCTGTTGTTTCTTATAACCAATTATAACTACATGATACTGTTACAAAAAATAAAAACCAACCATTATTATAAGTAACACCGCTCAAGAAACTTGTCTTAAAATCGTATGAATGCAGGCGTGAGCCAAGTTTCCCATCCGCTCGCTGGGATGAGGTACAGGCAAAGTACCTATTTATGTGGAAAACTTAGTTACGAACATATCGGTGCCGCTGCTATTTCATTTAAGCGCTTATAGATAGTTACATCATTTAGAGAGTAAGTTTTGGACGCGATTATCACTAAGTATATGTACATCAGAGAGAACAGATGTCCTAAGACATGACACGGTGCCGGGATTCTATATAATGAATGTAACTATTATCTTTAAACGATCCATTCTTGTGTATATATATGTGTAATCAGGATCTCGGAAACGGCTCCAACGATTTTCATGAAAGTCCGAGAAATGCTCGGTTCCCAAACTGCATTTGAAAAACCGGGTTTAAGAAACTATCAGCGCCATCTATTACGCCATGACCGATGTAAAAAACTGTTTCTACTCGACACTAGATGGAGCTTTCTGAGGCTACAAATTCAAACACATTCTACCAAAAACAAAAAACCGAGCAAAGCTCGGTCATCCGGATATTCCTACAGTACAATAGGTATATTTGACAAAATGATTAGACAACAATAGCCAAAAGTCGTTAATTTACGAAATATAATTTTTAATGGGAATTTTACAGTTGATTATGTTTTTCTTTCCAGTTATTTGTATAAATGATTGAACTACCCGTTGGTTTAGGTTGTCAGGGGTATATTCTCGGCGAGAAATGTTTGTGTTTCTAGTTCTAGTTGTGATTGTGTATGTGTGATATGAATGTTTCCGGCATCCACGAGACAAGTCATCGGATTTAGTGTGGGGAGAGTGCGTTTGAGGCCCTGAGCCCTGATTCTTGTTCTACCCCTTAGCTCTTTTAGTTCTACGAATTTCTTCTGAATGCTATATTCATTTTGGTGATGTATTCTATACAATATATAATAGCTGTTTTTTTATAAATATAATAGTTTATTCACAGAAATAGAAATATCGGTATATACCTACTTATATCTACAGATATATAGTAAGTATGAACAAGTAAAATTATTATTGTACACGTACCTAATGATTCTACGTACACAGTAATACAGTAAAAAACGTGTATATGCATTATAAGAAAAGTGGAGCTCCTTGAACTGCAATTACTGTTTAGTTAGGGACTCTGGCCTCATACTAGGATTCCCTAAGTTATGAGGACAGTTGTTGTATCTCGTGTGTGCGTGATTGTGTGTGTGTCTGTGAGTGTGTGTGTGTGTATTATTTTGTTTATCTGTAAGATTGAATGGAGAGGGCCACGACATACGTAAGTCTCAATGGTTATAATGATGTCCCAAGGGGTTAGTAACAAATAACTTCTCTGTAAAATATAATATGCATCAATATAATTATATTTAACTAGCCATGCCCCGCGGCTTCGCCCGAGTTAATTAAGTTTAAAAGTTGATATGTGTTGTTCCGGAACCTAAATTGTCTACATTCTAAATTTCATCAAAATCTGTACGGAGATACGTGGTAACAAACATTCACACACACACACTTTCGCATTTATAATATTAGTTGAATTGAATAAGTCGGTCCGCCTACACTGTTATTGCAGTTCCCCGCTGAGGTCATTTTATTTAACATTTTATTTTCATTTTATAAATAATTACATATGAAAGCAATAAAGTATTGAGAGTTTTCTAGTATTTTACAAATTACCCCGAAAAGTCGATATTAAATTTCTGAGTTGACAGAGGGAAAGAACCCATTATTCCATCTCGTTTTTCCCATGAACGTCGTTTTTCAATAATAGGTACGTGCATGGTGCCACTCAAAGTGACATGCAGATTGGCGATGATTTTGGGGTGTTTTGGCATCGTTACTGCCAATAACGGACGTTTTTTATTTGTTTTTGGTTGGTTTTATCACATGACGCCATTTTCCATACAATCCTACTAATATTATAAATATAATAATAATATAGTGTGTAAGTGTATACGTATGTTTGTTCCCTCTTCACGCTAAAACGGTTGAATGGATTTGGGTTAAATTTGAAATGTACATACCTAGGATAAACACATAAACTACTTTTTAACTTGATAATAGCGGGCGAAGCCGCGGGGCACGGCTAATTAATCATAAAATTAAGGCTCTTACTTGAGAGAACTACCTTAACCATGATTTAATTCCCCCTTGCCCTTTTTACCATCTAACAAAAAGACAAACTGTCAAATGTCTTCCTTATATGGTTGACATACCTCCGGTTCGCTCCGAGCGTTGTGCTTCTACGTTTACAGCGAGGGAGTGGAACTCATTGCCTGCGTCTTTGTTTCCAATCTGGGTGTCTTCAAGTCTAAACATTAACATCTAACATCGTAAACTCTATTTTGTATGAAATAAATTCATTTGATTTGAGTCCAATATGGTATTGACTAGTGCTACCACCAATAAACGACTTAAGGAACTTGATATACAAAGCGCCCGAGGCGCGCGTACTGGTTGCGCGCGCCCGGTACAAAACGGCGGCGCAGGGGGAAGTGTTGTTAACTTCATTTATTAAAATGAATATTTTACGAGTAATTAACGGCTATGTAGTGCGTAATTAAAACACACGTGTGCCCATTATGCATTATAAGCAATGCAGTTAACCATATAAAAAAATCTTTATAAAAAAATATATAGGTTGTAAATAAAGAAGGACTAAAAAGTTATATAACCAGAGAACTTGTCAAGACAAAATAACGATCAATCAATCAAACTGGATTGGCTATTTATCTTGTTTAGTTCAGAAGTTCCTATGGCCATCTTCCGTCTCCATCATCAGATCAGCTTTATGGTACCTTATTATTGTATTGTCATCGGAGATACTTACTTATAAGTACATCAAATTTGAGTCCAATCGGACATCGAAAAGTAGATCTAATATAGCTTGCAATATTTGATTACAGATCGACAGATATACAACGAGACGGTGAAACTAAATAAAAGCTTGTAAAATACAAGACAACAATTTATAAAAAAGATATGTATAACATTAAAAAACTCCCAAGTGTACATAATCAGGTCCATTCTCAACATGCTTGGCGCAAAATAATGGTCGTTGTATAAATCTCGTCGCATCGCGAGGGCGCCACCCTCGCACAAAGCTTTATTTATTCACAAATATTTGTTTGCCGGGATGATCTCGCCGAGGGCCCCACGCGCCATATTTTCGGCTTTCTTGCAAGATGTTATGTGCTCACTGTTCATTTATTTAGGAGAGTTTACAGTAAGTTACGGTTTGACAATGATTTTATGAAGATAGGTTGGATATAATAACTGGTTGAAGAAAGGAGTTGGTTGTTGCGTATCTGGCAATTAGATTTTTAGGCATCATTGGGAAATAATATTTTTATATAGCAAAATAATAATCACACAATTACGAAAAAAGGTAAGTCTTGTTAATTAAATAGTTTTTTTTAATTTGACAGAAATAAAATTATTTTAAAAATTGGTTTTAAATCATCAAATTTTTGTAGGTTAATAACCGGTAGCAGTTCTATCGAGTTCTAGGTCTACACTCTGCTCTTGAAGTATTTATGTAGTTTTATTACACAAGAATAAATCAATGAAATCCTTTGTGATGTAACATGTTACAAACAACGCCTCACACTCACAGCTCACAGCTCCACACTTAGTTCGACAGTACAGTACATAATCCTTGAAAAGTTGTGTTTCTTCCAGGATTTGAACGTAGTTCCCGGGGCGTAGATGTGTAAGGACTCAACCCAATTTCTTATGTGAGGGTAGTGAGATGGAGCTAGAAAACCTCCGTCCTATGGTCGCACTTCACTCCCGCTCGAGGTGCTCAGGCGAGGCCCTCTGCTCTGTCTTGTTTAGTAGCACTGACCGCCGAGACTTCGAATTTAAGACAAAGACAGAACAACAAGACAAGGCGAATGGACCCTGTTGTGCGCTGGTGCTGGTTTTTACTCGTCAAACGTGAAGAGACCGCCACACCCAAAACAAGCGGCACTTTAGAGCATTAGGGTAAAACATCACCTCTAAGGGTTCTGAAAACTTAAATAAACAGGTCGTTGTTTTCCTAAAGATCGTGATACAATTTTCAACATGCAACACACTGCATTATTGTAAAGACATGTATTTTAAATGAAATTTTGCTAAAGGTTCCAAACTTTGCTACCTACTTATAAAATTAAAACGGTATACGACGAGAGTTGTCAGAAAAGAAGGTACACAAACAAAGACATTAATACGCACAACCATACTTACACTCGTTATATTATAAAAATTATGGACCGATGCGATCTGTCCTCAAGTTGCCTAACATGAGATTAAAAAGCTCTCAGACCGGCAAATGTTATTATTGCAGACAAGTGAAGTAGATTCAAGGCAAGTACTACACAAGCGGAGCGAGCACGCGTCACCGACACTCCTTCTACTTGCACTAATCTTGTAAGCACTTCGTCTCCATGTAAGTGCGGAGTCTCGTGTAATTCAATTTGAATGCTTCACTGTGAAAGTGCCCGGAATGTGCTCCATTCATTAAATGGCATGGGAGAACTCTCCAAAGAGCAGACTTCAACTTTTCTTATTCAATCGGGAACGTTTTGTTCTTTTTTTGAATAGAAAACTTACGTTGTTTTACTGCAAGTAATTAGGAAAGAAATCAAGTAATTTTCTATAGGAAGTGTGGTGATGACATCTTAGATAAGTATGGCGTAGAAAAAGAGCTGAAGATCAAAGTAGGATTTTTGCGAGGGTTTATATAAAAAATAAGTCGGAAGTCAGAACATAAAAAAGGTCACAAAAAAAAAACAACGGGTTGCACTCCGGGAGTGCCGGCACAAGTGAAAACTTGAACATTAACGTTGTAAACAGCAGGAGCAGGCATACATTTTCGCCGCGCTGTAGAAAGAGAGGGAGATATTACTTCCTCTCCTTCGTCTTACGAATTTTCGATCAGGTCACGTGTCCCGACACGAGTTTAACTTCTTTTACACATCCCGAAAAAGTGCACAACGCCGCTAAAGAAGTTATCACTTCAAAAAATCTTTAAATACTGATAAGCAAAAAAGCTGCTGTGCGGCATAGCAGACGTGCCCGTTGCTTTACCTTAAATTAATCTGGATTAAAAATAGCCTATGGTCAATAACAGGGTCTGGTTCAGCCTCAGTTATCAGTTCGTTGTCCGTCTCTTTGTCTGTCAAGAGCGTTATTCTCCAAAAGACCGCATATAGATTTGATGAAACTTTGTTACATTTTCAAGGCATTGAAAAGAAGACTAGCAAAGCTGCGGCTGACAACTAGTATGTAACTAAAATAAGAAGTATTGTTTTACTTAATGCTATTGTCTATTACTTGTATTGAGCGCGTATCTAAAGCTTGTTTAAATCATACGAAGACAAGAATATGTTCCCACCATAGTCAAATGTTCAACATCCGACACACAGCATTACATTGAAAGTTAAGAGAGTTTCAAACTTCTTTTCGCCAGTTTTCGCTATCATATCCTTCAATAAGATGAGAAAAAACACAGCTCCCAAATTTCAATGTATTTGTCACGCTTTCTTCGTTTAACTTAAAGACATGAAAAACGAAAAGTAGATTAAAACATTCATTGTATTAATGTCCATATAGTTGGTAAAACATTTTCAAAAACACACGTAGCTAATTGAATTTATAAAAAATATCGTAATGTGCGAGCGAGAGAGAAGACAAAAGGAATAAACCCTCTAATGGTCGAATACGGAGATCGTTGTTTGTGGGATCGTTTGATTGGTCCTCTATGCAAGTTTGTAGACCACAAACACGTCTTGTACCCGCATGATGACATAGGCACGACTACAGTGAGTAGATGTAGGTGTTACTAACCACAGCGTTTGGATCTCTAGCCATATTATAACGTACTCGCTGCGCTTTACGGCTTCGGCCGCGATGAATCAGGATATAAAGTAGTTTAATCTTATTCCGTAGTCCACATCTGCTCACCAAATAAAGCAAAGTTTATAGTCAAGTTAAACGTTAAGGTTTATATGGAGCTTGGAGTAAGAACTTAGTATTCTTGTACACATCAAGTCATGAATATCAGGGTCATTTGTCTTTGTACTTATACAAGGCGGAAAACTATAGCAATAAGCTACAGTAAGTAATTCTAAATGTTCATCATCACTTACCATCAAATGATATTGCGGTCAAAAGCTACCCTATTAGAGATAAATAATTAAACGCAAGCAAAGCTAAAAAAAAACCGACTTCAATGTTTTAACTACGGAACTTTGATCAGATCAGATGTACTAAACACGCATTAATGATGATATTTCAAGAACTACTGATCAGATAGTGATCTTATTTAAATGGGACCAATTGGAAAGCAACATCTTTAAAACAAAAAAAATAATTCAAAATCGGTTCACGTGGAAAAAAGCTATGAAGTAACAAAAAAAAAACAATTCGACTTGCGTACCTCTTCCTTTTTTGTGAATTCGGTAGAAAAACGTAGTCTTGATGACCCTGTTGGCTCAGTGAGCTATTCTTAACTTTTTATGCTACACGTAATGGGTTCGATTTTCAGTAGAAGATATTTTTATATATAAGATTTTTTTGTTGTGGTAATTGTGTATGTGATGTAAATGTACCTGTTTTCGGCTCCGAAGGTACAAGTTTTAAGGTGAGACTCTAAATGTGAATGTGTTTGTTGCATTTTTACAGGTAACGGCCTTAAATAAGCAAAAGGAAATTACATCATATGCAGCAAAAGTTCCTTAGGATTACCTTTGTTTGCCTTTAAATATCTGATACCTTTAGACGAGCAATTCTTGTTTATATATATATATATATATTTATATATATTATGTGTAATCAGGATCTCGGAAACGGCTCCAACGATTTTCATGAAATGAAGTATGAAGGGGTTTCGGGGGGGATAAATCGATCTAGCTCGGATTCATTTTTAGAAAACGTCGTTTTATCCGTGTTTTCAGCCGAGCAAAGCTCGGTCATCCGGGTACTTAATCATTAAACACAAGTACAGTAAAAGCAATAATAAAATATACTAGGATGGTTGAGCCATGCGGCTTCGCCCGCTGATAATGATGATAATGATTAAAGTAGCCTATGTCCTAATCCATAGTATCTACCTACATTCAAAATTTCATTAAAATCGGTTGTTGCAGAGATACATGGTTACAAACATTCACACACACACACAAAGTTTCGCATTTATAATATTAGTAGGATGCTCTTAGAGTTGCATCAACACATAACATTATAAAGTTGCAAACAATTAAACCCGCGTTAAGCTCAGTGTCGCTAATGAGCTAGGAACACACGCGGCAGAAACAAAGTAGTTTCCATCAAACACTAGTCACGGACACTGAGAGTGATGCTGACCGTACTCCTTATTAAAAACTCTATGTGAAAAAGAACTGGGAGAATTGGGTATTTATTCTACACAGTTTTACGAAGTTACATCATATCCAAGGAATTAATCATATATTAGGTATTATATTATTATACTCGTAGTACTTGTTAGTTCCATGACATCAGTTGACAAACATTTGACCTCTTTCTTGTTTATGGTTGCCTAGTACTTAATACCTTATTGATAAAATGATTACCCCCTTCATGTTTATGTTTGTCTAGTAGGTTCTTTATCAAATCCGACGGACGTATACCCACAAGAAAATGTATTTTTTGCCTTTTTAATTTTTTCGTGATGACCGAATTCGCGTGCAGTTGTAAATTGGAATTCAATGTATGTCAATTGTAAATTGGAATATACTATAATCCATCTTTTTGGGATATCTGAATTCCATTTGAAAGAGCGACAGCCGACTACGTATGAACCAGGTGCTAATTACATATTAATTTCACCACCGGCAGTGCGCGGTGCATAGTACACCGTAGTTCATCCGAACTTCGTAGGAACAAATTCCGGATTAAGTAGTAGGTACTTACTATTAGTATGTAGGTTTATACTTCTGTGTAATTGAGCGAATTGTGGTAAAACCGTTCTCTGGCTCATTATGTGGAGATTCTCTAATATGTACATGGTTGATATGTGTACTTGGATAGGTGTTTAGTATAGAATTTTCGGGTGCCTATTGACTCGCATAATTTTCCAGTTCCTAGTTTAATTTGGCCGAAAATGTTTCGCATAACAAGATTTGGCATAATAATGTTAGGGTATACCGTTTATTTTTGCATAACTATTTGTTGGCCTAATGTTTTTAGGCATATCCTTGCAGAGCATAATATTTGAATTGTTGGAGTCATGTATAGGTGCGACGACGAGCGACGCGAGGAGGAGCGTTAGGTTAGCTGGTGACCACAAAAACGCGCGAGCCGAGCGAGCGTAGCGAGCGTTCCGCGGCCTGCGGCAGCGGTCGGCGAAGCGCCAGGACTAAAATGAAATGTAATTTATATAGTTATGCACATTCGTTTTAGGCCACTTTATCATTATGCTCAATATTGTTATGCAGAAGTTTTTTATGCCTAAAACGTTATGCTTAACATCATGTGGCGTATTGATGCGTGGGCCAAAGTTATAATGCCTCTTTAAATTATGACTTCAGATTTTATTCGAGCCAATATGGACTCAAAAAATGGAAATAAAATTAAACTCAATTTACAATGACTCATTCTATTCCTTTTGATTGATCTCTAAGTTGACTTGGGTCGTTCATCATTGCGAGTTTGTATCCTTAAGTAGTATAAACTAACGCGCATGTGTCACACGACGTTATTTAAAATACAGGGTTATTTGTAAAATACCAGAAATCTGATTCTCGTTCTAATCCTTAGTTTTACGAATTTCTTCTGAATACTATATGTTCCTTAATAATTGATGATGTAGGTATTCTATAGAATCTTTGATTAATACTTATTTAAAATACACTGTCGCAAAGAATGGCATAGCCGCTTCGTGCCTCGTAATATGCACGCCAATGCCAGTTGACACTTAGGCGTAATAAAGAAGATAAATAATCAATTTAAAAATGTGTTTGAAAATTCATAAAACAGAATTTGCAATAGTCTTACCACGAATGACGTTGGTGTCATTAGTTCGAATTATGTCTCAAGAAGTTTCAGGTATATTAAAAAAATACCATGTCCATTTGATACAATTGTTACCGTAACATTCACATGATAATAATATAAAAATATATATATTGCGGATAATTTTAATTTGTTTCTGGCAATTGTAAATTTGACTTTATGAGGCTAGTGGTCCCATTTGACCGATTAAAAAACGCTATTAGGCTACTGTGATTTCATTACTTCCTGGTCACCAGTCACCAGTGTACTTAAAAAAACTGTTGTGATGAATTTTAGTGCATTTCCATTTGTTCCTTGTCAACAACACAGTTGAAGCAATTATTTATCCCATCGTAACAACGAGTTTCATTTACCCCAAAAGGTATTCCATTAAAGCCACTTTGTTAAGTAGTTGTCTGCATGAAACGTGTATAAAAAGCGTTTTTGTGGTCCTTATGCAGGAAACTTGTATTTTTTGTTGCGTTGTAGACGTCTGGTCGCGCGGTCAGTGCGGCCGCTCCCCAACCAAACAGAACATAATACCAAATGTACATTTTGAACTGAAAGCTTTATGGATCCATCTCTTTTATTTTCAAACCGCAGTGATACTCTCGAAACAAGTTGTGTGGTCGTCGGTAAGTGAATAGGATTTTAGTAACGGAAATGATGGCTATTTAGTAGATTTTCGAACTTCGGAGCTACGTTATAGACTTGTGCAGAACGTTACTAATATTTTCGTAAAAGGTTAAAACTGTAAATTAATATAATCAGCCAATTTAGTAACTCAGTGAAACAGTGGGATCTTACATAACTTGTATTTACATAATATAATATATTTACATTTTATATTGAGTAAAACATATTTTTAGATAGGTTCACTATAGTTAAGTAACAAATTTAGCTTGTTAATTATTTAGGTAGGTACTTATAATTAAATTTTCATAATTAGTAGATGTTACTAGATATCAAGTTTGTGTGGGACGTATTGATACGCCATAATACAGAAACATCTTGTTTTGGTATTAATGCCGACAAATCTGGATAATTATTAATTAATTAAATCTATATTTTCAAATACTTGTATAAGTAAACGTTAAACGGAGTGTAACGTAAGCGAAACGTTAAACAAATAAATAAATCATTAATTAGTTTATATGGTTGAATCTCACATAAGCCATACGTTGTATAATATTAAACATTGTAGTTTGTATATATGTAGGAACGTATTTTGTTATGTGCTTTACGCGTTAATCAGTATAAAACGTAGCTTATGTTTTATTGATGTTAGCAAATTTTATAAAAATCCGCGCAGTCATTACAAAGATACCACATTAAAAAAACATTGCGTCATAGTCACAAAGTTTCGGTTACTAAAAATACTCAAAATCAAACTGTTTATTCAAACGATCACCAAAGAGATACTCATAAAAATTAATAAAGTTAATAGCTGGCGCAAATTTACAGGCATCTCGAACAGACATCGAACAGGACCCAATTAATTGAGAACTGAACCACAAAATAGACTAAATAGTATTTTTATATTCGTACTATAAAATAATTAAGAGGTTTCTGGTATTTTACGAATTACCCTGTAAAAGTGAGTAAACTGTTGGTGAATAAAAACAATGTTCTAAACCTTATTACGTTAAGTACATTTTAGGTTTACTCGTCGAACTGTAGAGCAGTGTGTAGTCAAACCAACTAATATTGTAAACTTTACTTTTCAGCTTGTTTCCGTCTGAAATCCTGTTAGAATTCTTATCTTACGTTTGAAAAGTATTTGAGGTCCGTGTTTTTTAAATTTACTGGCGAGAGACTCGCCATGTTTCATATTCTGCTGGACTTTATGATTCAAACATTATATGATTTAACATTACTCCGAGTTATTTATTAATTCGTGTTAAAATTATATTTTTTTGTTTTAATGTTATAAGGCTTAAAACACATATAAAATGTCGACTTACTTTGTTGTCGACTAGGTTCGGACAAATCAGTTGTCCTTCATCAGAATGAATCATATCCGCGATACGCGAAAACCCGAGCCGCAAAAGTCAACATTTTTTAAACCATTTATAACATCAGCCGTGTCCCGCGGCTTCACCCGCGTTAAGTAGCATAGGTGTAAATCCCGAATATAAGCTATTTACATTGGAAATTTCAGCCAAATCAGTTTATCCTTTACAGCGTAAATATAAAACAAACATAACACATTTACGCACAAATCTACGGATTTATAATTTTAGTGTGATTATAAAAGTATTTGTTACTAATTTAATGTAATGACTAATTGATAAAATTACCTTTCAATTTACTACATAGATACAATTTGCATCACTTTAACTTCATAAAAAAATCTTTCTATATGAATTTTCATTTCACATTGCATTATTTTAATGCACCCCTGGCAAAAAATATTGATAACATAATTTTTCTATCATAAATTAGCTACTTAAATACCATATTTTAATGTTGATAACAAATTTTTTTACATTGAATGAACTATTAAAATAACAATTTTCATCGCTATAAGTTAAAAAACAAAGAACTTTCATACAAACGTTTTCACCGCATTTAACCCTCTTTGGGGTAGAATTTCCAAAAATCCATTCTCAGTACAAATGTACCTACCCTCTAAATTTAAAGTCTCTACGATCAAAGGTTGAGGTTGCGCTTTGTCTCAAAGTCAGTTAATATTATGTGTAATACTAACGATATTTTATAGTTTAAGATTATTTTTTCGTTGTGTTTATAATTGTAGGGACTTGGTTTATTAAATTATGTATTTTTCTTAATTACTTGACTGTACTGATCATCAGTTGGAGCACGAGACCTTATATGTCCCCGTGCTTCACATAGGTGGAGAACCTAGGTGAAGCACTGGTCCAGCTTCAAGGTTTGTACGAAATAACATTTTTCGAAAACCCCCCGGAAATATGCAGGGCGAAGTAAGGCCGGATCGTTTGTTTATAATATTAATATAATAATAATAAAATTAACATATAAAATCATGTTTCGGGATCAATATACTACATTTAATTTTAATCAGATAAGCCATTTAACACATACCCCGTGACGAATATGTAGAACAAAATGCTAATAGAACTAAATATATTTTTGACAAGTACCTAGTAAAATAGTAATTTATATAAGAACTTACGTTTCTAATTGTAGTGACAACAAAGCGAACGAAATCCTAGTTATTCAGTTTCATGGCGGACACCACTGGACCGTATTCTATTAAAATTCCCCGCTGTATCCATTGGAATTGCATCTGGGAGCTATGCGCTGTAAATAATAGTGTTGTACCAATGTAGTACCGGCAGCACATTGTTCACCGCGTACCTGATATACTTCCAGAATGTTTTGTCCATTGTCAGTGTTAAATATAGGTGTCTGTTTGCACTCCAACACTTGCTCGATTTTTGCGTGGATTTTTGTTCATGTTCATTTATGACTGAAACAAACAGATGTGCGTTGTGTTATTTTAGAATTACCTGAAGTAATGATTATAAACACGAGCAATTTTAGTCCTAGAGCCCTCTCTAGATCTCTTTATCAACAAGTCAAAAAGCGAGCTCCGTGACATTCTGTCGTGAACTCGCATGATGATGGAAATCTGATATCCTCAAAACCTAGGTCGTAAAGTCGACTCTAAGCCGTGAGTCAAGCTTTACAAATTATAATGTGTCAAACTCACAAAAACTTTAATAATAAAAAAGTCATAAAGTGGTTAAAAGCTAGCCAATCAAAGATAAAAAAATACAAGTATCATTTTAATCTCAAGTGATGATATATTTCTGAGGTGCATTAGACCCCAGAAAATATAAGGATATAAAAAATCACGCTTAAGAACTGTCAGAGAAATTTAGAAATAATATTAGATATTATTGCTATTTTCGAGCTGATTTGACAATGAATTCTCTTCTAACAAATTTCACTTCTATTTGTTTGATGAATTAGCTACCGGTAGGATATTCTTTTGCCTAATTAAAAAATATATTTACGTCATAGCTTATGTTATGACTGTTACGTTTTATAGCATACTAACAGAGCATATCGATATTTTTCTGGTGAATATAATACCTATTACATACTTAAATATGAAATATTAAGTTCGAGATATGATTTTGGTAAATTATATAGTAGATATCATATTAAGTATGTGACAGTTAAGTCAGCATAAGTTATCTAAAACGGGTTCCAAACTAGGCGTATCCTGTATTTTGGTACCATATTACCAATCCTTCTCCTTGGGGAGAAAACTCGTATTTCCACCGGAAATCGAACCCGATACCCATTGCTTAAAAAGCGAATACCCAACTTACCTAACGGGCAGTTTAATTACAGTTCAAAAAACAATGCTAAATGAACAATAACAAAAGCATTTTGGGCAGCGTATAATATCCCGCCGGAATGGATGAGGACGGCAAGAGAAAGGAACGTATGGAAGAATTTAGGGGAGGCCTACGCCGTAGAGGCGACTACTACTATTTAGTGATATTTGCAAATATAAAAATTATAGTATTGTACTTAAATGGCAAAACAGTAAAGGCTTTTTTATTTTATTCTATAATATCCCGCACACAAATTTCTGGTAGACAGATACTCTAATGCTATGCGGTGTTTCACTCAGCGACAAATTTATCCTCATTTAAGTCAGAACGTTCATTGGCATAAAACAACGACGGCGAGAAATTTAGCGTAGCTTAAATTGTCACATAATAGAAATCTGGGTATTCGAGATAACTCAACGTTGTCGCGAATGCAGCGGAGCTATGTGTACCTTAAGCCTGCATTCTATTCATATAAGTCCTACTTATACCTAAACATGCGCTATAAGTAACATACTGTATTTCTCATATAAGTGAATATATATTATTTTTGAGATAGATATCTTTAACCTTGAAATTGAACTGCCCGCTGGTTTAGTTGTGTGAGCGTTCGCCTTCTAAGCAGGGGTATCGGGTTCGATTCCCGGCGGGAACAGAAGTTTTCTCCCCAAGGAAAATTTGTGTTTCTGGTTCTGGTTGTGATTGTGTGTGTGATGTGAATGTTTCTGGCACCCACGACACAAGTCATAGAACTTAGTGTGGGGCTGTGAGTGTGAAATCGTTTATGTTTATGTTTAACCTTAAAATATCTTCTCTACTAATACAAAGTTGTTGTTTGTTTTAGCACGAAGTAAGTAACAAGTAACACATTTATTTTAGATATAACCTTTTGTCTTCATCTCGATCTCGCATCTCGTAATGTAAACTCATCCCTAAGAAGAGTATACATGCTCGAGATATAGGTTGTCAATTCCGATCAAAAGACGTGAGTAAAAGCCGTATTTTAATCATATTATAATTTGTGTTAAATCTTATATCAGATACTTACATAATTTAATAATATTTAGTTCAGTTGTTCACGATCTTATAAACTAGGTTGCATAAAGTTATCAACGTGGCATGTTGATAGTAAACATTGACTGTATCAAATCAAATCTACAAAATGTCATATATAGGTCATACATTTCCAAATCTGGTAGGAGTTATTTTTCAAGAGTGCCTGTTTGGACCATGTCAAACATTTTTATGTTCTAACAATTCACTCGGATGAAGTCGTGAGAAAAAACTAGAAATAAATCTTTCTATTCGCTGGTATTTCCGACTGTGCTAATGTTTTGTTGCATTGGCACACTTGATATGCACTGCGACGTTCGTGCCATTTCCTCCGAAAGCTTTGATAATGCAAATGGAATAGTCGAGTTAGTAAATACTCACGTGCGATTAAAAAACTGTCGCGAACGAAACACACAAAACTGTACTATTTAGAAATAATTTCAAGGGTAAATTTTAACAAAGGTAATTTTATTTTAAGGAAAAATGAAAACGTTGTTTACTTTTGTATTGATCCTGATATAAAAATTCTGGCCGAGTCGTCGGATTTCCTTGGTCTACTTATAAACTAATAATTTTCAAAGGTATTGTTACGTAAAAATAACATTACGAATTAGGGGCACGTCTTTATACCAAGCCGCGATAGATTGGTGACGCATTTATACCATCTATATACCTACATATAAATAGATTTAATATTTTATAAGGTCTACATTACGTTATTATGATTAATGTGGTCTCGGGGTAACTTTTTTCTTTAGAAATTGGAAAGTCGGTTGGGAGGTACAATTAAAAAAGAAATAAAGGTGATGGAATTAATTAAGTGCCTGCCCGGGTCGGTACCACCTCTTTCCCTAACAACTGACTATCAGGAAAGTGCAAACATGAGTGGTTCCAGGAGAGCGTGATCTGTCAGTGTAATTACCGAGCCAAATATTTTTATCTTTTTGAGGTTCCGGCTCTCTTCGTACCTTAAAATATAAGTTATAATATTCTGAAAGTAGCGAGAAATTCGGGGACTTGCTAAATCTTCAAGTTATGTAGAGTTTAACGTTCCGCTAGGGACACCTGATTTTTTAATTAATTGTTCTCAAAGAAACGTAATATAATAAACTTTTGAACATTTGTAATTTTTAAACTTTCGCGATTCGAACACATAGTTTAGGTAATATCTCGGGACTTAATCGCGCTAAAAAACTATTTTTATTTACTTCGACGTTTCGGCCAAGTTGCATTGGCCATGGTCTCGAGAAAATGCAACTTGGCCGAAACGTCGAGGTAAATAAAAATAGTTTTTTAGCGCGATTAAGTCCCGAGATATTACCTAAACTATCTTTTGAACATTATTTAAATAAACTTTTTACGTCATTACTTAAATTGATATTTGAAAAATAACACGCGATGCTTGTATACCTAATAATATGGTAGAGCTTTAGCACAGTTTTCAATATTCGATATGAGTTCAATAAGAACAATATGAGTTCAATAAGAACGAGAGAAAAGCGACGCTTCGGTAATAGCCTCCGCAATGCAATAAGCTCGAAACAGTCCACTTACTGCATAATGGCAAGATAATAAAATATTGAATTTTCGTGCATATGTTAAAAATAAATATAGAAGTTGCGAAGTGAGTAAAATATCAATATTATTATTGTTTACTAACCGGCTGGTACTCGCGGCGGTTTTGTCCACCTCACCGCCCAGATGATGGGCATCGTACATGCCCGAAACTAGTCAACTGGTTAGTAAACAATAATAATGAATAACACTTGCGATAGTTTTTAAACTCAAATTTCACTAGTCGTTCGCGCCAAACTGAGATCCCACGCATTTTGCCTCATAGAGAAAACCTTTTGAGGTTACTTGCTTATAACTTTTTTTCTATATAGGTAATAATTGTTTGATTTCTGTATTTGTTATTCAATTCCAGGATATAACGGATATTATACGTAAGTTTCAACGTTCAGTGTGAGGCCTTTTTGAGGTAGACCCCGACACAAAAGAGGTCTAAAAACAGTGACTTTGGTGTCCTACTAAATCGATAGTTTCCAACATAGATTTAAAAACAAACCGGTTTCGTACTCTACTTGTCAAACCTTTTCAACCTTGCCTATTTCAAGGGTAGGTAAAAAAATAAAAAATGTTTTGCTCCCCACTTACATGTATTCGCACCTTTAATATTTTCATTTATATCATTTTCATCATTTATATCATTTTAAATGTAATTTCTGGCTTTGGGCCGTAGTTTTTACATACATTATGAGAATTTGAAGTCATTCGCTTATATGATTTAGACGCTAGATTCCTCTGGCAGGAATCTAGCGTCTAAATCATACGGACGGACGGACGGACGGACAAAGTGCTGAACGACCTAAGTCAACTTGGAGATCTCGCTTCGCTCGATCAAATATATTTTGTACTAAACTTTATAGACGCTTCTGACAGACACGTCCATTAAAGTGGCAATGCAATCTCATATCAGATAAGATCCGATCTGTTACGATATCAAGAACGACGATCCTATATCGAGAGGCCACTCGCGTTCAAAGCAGTATTAGAGCCATCAGAGTATCGAGTTCCGTGGCTCCAACGATAAAACAATTATGTGGTAAGAATTGCTTTCGCAGTCGTCGAAAATTTAACCACGTTAAAATTTAAAAACAAACAGATGCCAAAAGTTCGCAAAAGGAAAGCTCTTGTCCCAAGCGTGGCGTGTCCCACTCTTTTTATGGTAGACTGTCAAGCATTTGACTACTATCTCACCTGATGGAATGTGAAGATGCGGCCGAAGAAGTAACACGCTTACCTAGATTATACTGAAAAGCTATCATTCAGTATTCACACATTATTCACTAGAATTGAAGACAAAGTTTGAGTTACAAAGATGCGGGTAATGAGTTCCACTTTTTCTTTGTACGGATGATGAACGTAGAAGTGAAACACTTCAAGCGAAGAGTGGAGGTGTGTCAAACAAGGTTTTTTTATGTTCGATAGGCAAGCATTTGACCACTATCTCACGTGATGGAGAGTGAAGATGCGGCCGAAGACGTAGAATGCTTGTCTAGAAGATAGACTTGAAGACTCCCAGATTATACCGTTCGGGGAACAAAGAAATATGTTTTTTTTACTATTAAACTCTTTATAGTATTATAGCCATAAAGCATGAGCACTCATTTAGCATGAGGTCTCCCGGGCGGAACGAAATATAGAGTGCGTCGAGCGGGCTCCACAGCTCCGGGAAGCCAACAAACGGTGACGGCACTGGGGAACAGTTTCATTTCCTTTCGCACATATTCACGAAGCGACGAACAATATCTCAGTAACAATGGCTTCGTAATTTGGACGAGATGGCGCCCGCGGGACAATACGTCAAGTGACTCATTATTGTGGAGAAAGGCTTCGGGCACAAAAATCATTCTTCTCGGCTCGCGTATCCTGCCAACAATGTGAGGTGCGTGCGTGTGAATTTACAGCACACGTCGCTATTCTACTTACCTTTTGTAAACGAATAACAATCGTCCTTACTCCATCGAAATAAGAACGGGAATACTGCAAGCGTGACTTACCTCGAGGAATGCTAACATTGCTAGGTCCAGCATTGAGAGGCTCCATGCGCTCGATGCGATCTTTTGTTCGGTGCAGTTTCAAATTGTTATTGTTTTCATTTCATAAATATGAACGTTAATTGGTTGTTCCCATCTTGCGCTCTAATAGGTGAATGCAAAAAAATTAACAACTTTATTTTTGTTTAAAGATCTCAGTTAAGTGGGATTTGATATGTTTTGTTACTGTGAAACATTAATAGTTTCGGTTTGTAATAGTTATAGGGTCAGGCAATTCAATTTAAATTAAAGTATTCAAAACTTGACATAGGTTTTATATTTGTGCCATTTGGGGTTGAGAGGCTAGGCCCATGGGGACCGATTGCATTAGAAATTTTCAAAGATTTGTCTAAGAGACTGATTGATTCGGCACATGACCAAAATGCTGGGTTTTGTTTTGGTCAGAGGAAAAGCCTTGCTGTAAAGCGTGGTAATGCAGCAAGCATTTTGGGAACTTTGCCGAATATTAAAGATCGTCTAAATCATCTTTAACCTTTTTTTTTATAACTTGAATATTTATATTGTAAGACTAGGTCTTGGAATAAATATATATATTTTTTTAAATTTGATATGTATTGAAATTCTAATTCTATGTTGTACAGTTTTCCAGCTGAAGATAGAGATAGGTTAGCATTTCACCTAATTCTAATTGATGATGTAATCAAGGGTGGTAAATACTTTTTAACTAGTAAGGTTAATACATATTTCAAGTAGAACCTCAAAGTATTCACAACCCCAGTAGAAAGTACGCATCAATAACTTTGTTTTATTCAAGATAGGCAAGTGCTTGACCACGACCTTACCTGATGGTAAGCGACGATGTGGTCGACGATAGAGCACATTTGCCTAGAAGATATTTACTCGCGACTTAAAGACTCCCACATTGTAGGTATTTATCAGGAAACACAAACTCGGGTAAGGAGTTTTATTTCAGTTTTATCGGTTCGCATAATGAATGTGGAAGCAAAACGTTTCGTGGTCGCAAGAGTCAACCTTAAATCGTGAGTCAGGCCGTTTCATTTATGTAAAGTAAAATGTGTCAAACTCACAAAAACGTTTACAGTAAAACGTTTCGTCTTATAACTACAACTATATGCTTGCCTATGTTTACGGATATTTTTGTAAGTAATAAGTAATTATCGAGAACACATAGTGTCTGCGGTAGAATGCGAACCGCGAAGGGCAGGTATTATCCACGCGACACACGTCGCTTGTAATTAGCCATACACGTCGCCGCGGCAAAAGACAAGCCTTTGAACACGATTCCGACTCGTCGTTAGCCATGCGTAGAATGACGCTACGCCACACTGCTACAAAACGGCTACGGCTACGGTGCTACGATGCTACGTTGAAGCGACGTCATGATTAACACTGAAAACCTTTGAAACATGATGACAAAATGAAAAATTCATACGACGTAGACTAAAGAATATTATACTATTAATTCGTACCGAAGCGAAGCTTTGAAATCGAAGCTTATAGATATACCCTGAATTGGTTTTGCTAAGACGTTTACCACAGTCAAATGGTTTTCTAACTATCTTTAAATATCAGTCAGATTATCAGATTACCCTCTACCACATAGTAGATTGGCCATTCAAAAAGAAAAAACACAATTTTTTTTAGGAGAAAGATGGCCAGCTATTTCAACCAAATCGTTTGATGCTTTGGAGCTGGACGCGATTTTCAGTGGTAAATATTTGAGAACTTTGATGTTCTAGATACCGGTGATGTTATTTTAATAAAAAAACGTGTACTTATGTACGTATCGGTCAATTTATTTTATAAGAGACACGATTAAATTAATAATTTGAGTTTTCAATTATTCATTAAAACATTTGCAGCCTTGAGTTCAAAACATGTATCGTGGTATAGTAGTAATATTAGAAAGGAAAATGATCACTTGAGACGAATATACCATGAGTGGCACAAAAAAAAAACACAAAAAATCACATCCAAATACAATCGAAAGCAAAACATCGCTTGAGAAGAAAGATTGTGCTCTCGCCGGGAAACCCATCCACAGCCTTGAAAGCCAATACTTGCCCACTGCGATAACAGATACAACCAGCTTAGAGAAAGCACCTAGTAGCGAAACAACTGGCCTTGGGCGTAGTAAAATCACAAATCTGCCTTCTGCTGTGGGTAGCGGGATCTATTTTCGGTAGGAGAATAGATCTTCCTCTAGTGAAATATGTGTTTCAGGTTTAGGTATAATCGTATTTCTAATGAGAATGTTACTGGAACTCAAGATATAAATCTAAGAACTGTATAAAAAAAAGCGAAAATGTCTTGCAAAGCAGTGGGATATCATATAATGTTATTAGTTGTGCCCTGCGGCTTTGCCTAAGGTAATCAGGATAAAATGGCTAGTGTTATATTCTACAGTTTATTTAATATATATACCTACCTTAATATGTACTAATCTATATTACTTTTTTCCATATACCAAATTTAATAGACACACCCGTTAGTGATACTCTTTCCGAAAATATTCAACCACTCGCATAGACACAATTACTACGCAAAATAAATCCACGCACATAAAATCATATTTATTATTATGGCCTATATTATTAGATCCCTAAATTAACACCAGTATATAGCATTCCCCTGTGACTAACATCCATCGCTTAAAGCACTCCGTATCGTTGTTACAAAAGCCTGTCTCTTCTTTAGCTTTCACAAATAGAAAAGCCCTTCAACTTCACATAAGCAATCAATTCTAAAGAGAAAGAAATCGTAGCCACGAATATTACCTATTCGGTGTAATAACTGAAATACCGCGACGTCGTGTGATATGAAAGGACGAGAATGTCAGAGAATTTGCACAGTATTTTTACAGTAAGGATACAACAATACACCTTACAACCGAAAAAGTTTTACATCGCCTAACAGTTCAATACCATGACCGAAGCTACGTCAGAAATACAGATAATGATTTTGAGACTATAATTATGCATAAAACCATGTTTTTTTTAACACTACTAACGTTTTACTAATTGAGTGTAGAGAGGTAGTAAAAAAATAAAATAAAACGTGTGTGTGTGTATGTACGCACGTAATAAGTTATACTTCTTTAACTAAAATATGTATCCCGTGTGCCATACTCTTTGTTTAGAAAAAAAATACATTTAATGACTTCCTTGAAAATAATTATCAGTTCTTACAAAAACTTGAGAGACAATTACCAACCAACTTCATGGTGCCGCTTTTAGGAGTCAGTGTGCGCGCGCATCGTTAAAATTCACTCACATCGTGTTCCCAAACGTGCTAAAAGAAATATAACTTCAAAAGAGTTAGTGAAACTGCAGCACTCGTTCTATGGCCCTGCTCTATGACTGTTCCATTTTCTAAAGTAAATTTTGAGTTATTCAATGAACATGTATTGTCTTGTTTGCGCTGTACTGTCAAAGCACCCTTACTGTCCTTACTTATTTTGTGAAATAGGTGTCGGCAGATTGATAGAGGGCTTTCTCTGTCACGACATCGCTCGCAGATGAGACGCGTTTTTCACGTTTTGCAGACTTTTCGAGACCAGGGCCATTGTTAGCGAGATTCAAAGGGTGGTGACGTGTGTGGCATGATTTTTCTGTCAGCATGAGTGCCTGCTCAGGGGTTATTTGATGGCGGCTCAAAATGGGCTGGCTATTATTCATGTTGGAGTGTTGATTATTTCGTGTTATATAAATGTGTATGTAGTTTTTTAGGCGATTTCTTCGAAGTTTAAATTGACTGAATTATCGGAAATAATATCTCTTGTCTCTCTCGTAAACCAATCTATCCTATTATTTTTTAAATGGGATAAATCTTGTTGATTTTAAACAATATATTAGTTAGGATAAGCCTTAGTCACCAAGATAATATAACGATTTTTATTGTCATTTACCTCTGCATGTAATGATAATTGATTTTGACTGCGTTTCAACATTCAATTGTCCATTTAAACCATCTCATGGTTAAACGAGTGCAGTTACTTCCATACCGATAGGCAAGTATTTGACCACAAACTCACTTAATGGAAAGATATAATGCGGCCAAAAGTGTAACTGTAGGGTTGCCTACAAGAAATCTATTCACTCTTGACTTGAATTGCGAGTAGTTATGTTGCTATTAGTCTTTTTAACACTCTTAAATCATGCCTGCCATTTCTTAGAAAAAATCTGCATTTCCTACACACTTTTGCAAATGCAGGCATTTGCACTAATATAATTTAACTCGCCATAATTAAATGTTTTTTAGCAAACAATAAATATTATACTTATAAGCATTCAGAGTTTCGATATTGATACAAAGCTAAATATTTATCCCATGAACACACGAACATCACGCGTAAAGACGTTCCATTTCGTAAAAATATAGGGAATATTTAATAACGTTCACGCTCGAATGGCTAGGAAAAGAGGACTGATTTTATTCCCGTCAGTATTCTAATACCGCGATATCTTTATTCGGCACATTTTTCGATTTGTCCTCGTGTTCGCAATTCGAGGTATGTGATTTATGGACTAGGTTGTCCGCTGTGGACTGTGGACTGATGCAGCTGTTTGCGTGGACACGGGCACTGACGCAGATTGCCATCGCTCCGGGCCAGTGTGCGAACCGGCCTCCACCACACGTCATTTATCACAGGCTTTTGATGGTCGCTGGTCTAAGAGTATGACGGCTCATAAATCCACATATTCCCTTTTCAATTATCAAAACAATATGAGCGGCAATAACGACATACGAAAGTTAAATTGCGATTTAGTTAAACCGTGAGAGGCGTCAAACAATCACGGCTTATACGAGAGCCTTCGCGGTACATCGCAACAGATGTTTATGCTGCGATATCATAACGCAACTCTGCTACTGAAAGGAATCAGGTCAAATACGGCTTTTAACTAAATTGAAAACAAACTTACGTTCTTATTTCCATGGTTATGTTAGGTCTCTGCGGTTAACGTTCTGCACTAACTAAAACATTCGAAGAACGTTTCAATAAAACGCGCTCATAATTTGTGCTGCTCGTAACTATTGTTGTTCAGAGAAACTGTGTAATAATATGCTGCGGGCTTCATTTCATCTACATATTGTTTTCGAACTGAGCATAATGAAAATTTCGACATATTTGCATTGTGCACTTTATAGATACGACTTTTTAGTGAAATGTATTTGTTGAATGATAGTTAGATTAATTGAACGCTTTATGCCCTAGGACATAATTACTAATTATGAACTGAGTAATTCGACGATAAGACTATTCAGACCGAGAGGAAACAAAATCCTTTTCTTTACACTGTAACCAGATAAACTTACAATACGAGCTTCCGAGCTGGAGTTTAATTGAGAAGCTTCATCGATAATGCTTGAGCTGGCCTCAATAACACAATAGCGGCCAGTAATGGAGTGGCGGAGCATCGGCGAGTAATAACATCTTCGTAGAAGCGAACTTACCCCCAGCGAGCCTTCTGTTTGCGGTAATTAGATAACTTCGCAGATGTACAGCTGCTCTCCACTCGCTGCCCGATGTAACGCGGCTACTTCATTCTCAACTTCGATCATCATAGCCAGCGATATTGCCGACCCTAACTTCTGTAGTAATTGAGCTACCTATCTACACCCTAATTACATCATCTACTAATACTATTTATTAAGTTTTGATTGAAATCTCACATCCAATAAACGTACTTGTAAATTTTGTAACAAATGTTTTAGTAGATACTTATTTTCATCCCATGTAACAAGAAATATTCATATTATCAACATAACAAGCAATATTGCCATTATAAACGCCAACGTCGACAATACGGTCCCTCGCCCGGGCTGAATTTTTTGTTAACAAGGGTATTACTGGACTTAACGTGTTCCGTTGAAATGCGTACTTATATTTCTGTGACCTTTGTCAGCGTTTACCGAGCCCATTTCGTCGCTGCCGAGCGTACTAAGTTTTCCATCAATGGTTCTAATTTACATAATCTCCACGTAGATGTGCCTATTGTGGTGATGACAAAGGGATTTCAATAGTAATCTGGGAGAATGATCCGCGACCGGCGCAGAGCGGGCTTGTTATAGCCACTATGGCGTCAGCACAGGCAGGTCACGTACAAAACTTTCAGCGAATCGCTGAAGACGCTTGCAGGAGTTAACCGGAGCGTCATTCTTCCTGCACCGATCAGTAACTCTGTGACATACTTCTGACGATATTTATGCCTCAGTACTACGACGATCGGCGTGGTAAAGCCAAAGGCATAGCCGTGAGGTCGCTAGGGAAATTACTTAGAGTTATTTGAGAGAATTCCAACGACTTTCATGCACAGGTTATCTAAGTGACTATATCTACGAATATTTCACCAACACGTAAAGATAATTCGACGGTATATCTTATCGTCAACTTATTGCCAGGAGAGATACGTGATTATTTATGTAAATATTCTGAGCACTGAAATTTGTGTCACAAAAAATGTAGCGGAGTGTATAAGAAGTTTCCCTAAAGCCTCTAGTTATTTTGTGATATTTTGCGAGATAAGTAGTGAAGTATATATATATATAGTATGTGATCCATTTATATGCGAGATTTCGGCATACAAACGACAGCGTCCCTGTATCTGCTAAAATCTGCTTAGTAAGGAATGTAGGGTACTAGAGGGTTGTTATGAATAAATCACTCAATATGAAAATCTAGTGATTTGTGATGAGTCCCGGAGTAGATTGGAAATTGCTGGCTATTCCCGGCACGTAGGACAAACTTCCGCAGGCGGTTCCATGAAACTTTACAGATATTTTGCCAGTGTGAGCGCATCCGGATTCTGGCCTTTTACAAAACTCATACAATTTTGTTGCACAAACTTATTTCAGAAGACGGAGGTTACAAAGTAAAGAACATGGTTAGATACTTATCTATGCAAATGGCTTTTCTCTTCCAGTTTACTTCTGTTAGTAAGTTGAGTGAGCATGTTTTATTCATTCCTTGTTCTATTTATAAGGATCAATAGTTTTCGTAAACTGCGAGAATATATTTAACTGCGTCTACTCAGACTACAGGAAATCCAACGTAGCCAACGTACCTATTACGTACCAACGTACCTATTCAACCAATGTTAGAGCTACAGTGTAAAAAATGGTAGTTAATTTATTTTCTAGTAGTTACCTATTGGGATGAGTTCAACTTACTAATAAGTACCTTATACAATTTTGACCAACCCAGTTACAGTGCGTCTGCGTTTAATTAATTTCGAAAAACGAGATACTTCGTCGATTTATCGAGAGAATTATTCGACGACCCAGTTGGCGCAGTGGACAGGTCTCCGCCCTCTGCGCCGTGGGTCCTGCGTTCGATTCCGGGCAGGAGCACAAATTCCTTCCCAAGGGATATTTGTGCTTCTGGCTCTGGGTGTAATGTGTGTGTGTGTGATGAGAATGTTTCCGACACCCACGATACAAGTCTTTGAACTTAGTGTGGGGCTGTGAGTGTGAATGCGTTTGTTTAAATTTTATTGCATATGACAGGTGACTGAAATCGTAGATATAGGTAATGATGATTGGAAATCGGTTTAAACTTTAAAAATATAACAAATACAAATGTTATATGAAATACAGTTCGTGCAACAGACTTAAGAAAGCTCGCAAATACTAGTTTCATCATTGAAGTTTAGCAGACTGAAAAGTTTGCGTATCAAAGGTAGCGCGCTGAAAGCTTATGAACTGTCATGCTTATGAACTGAATGTAAAGTCTTATGGACGAAGCGGATGGACGTAAGTTTCGTTGCTGACTTACTAACGCTTCCTGTGTGCAACATTACGCAAAGTTCATTGAAAACATCCTTCGAAAATGTCTACTCGCCATTTTCAAAGTGTATCGTTTCGTTTTTACTTTTAAAGTTAATTTTACAAATAATCTACCTTTGCATTCCTGTGTTTGGTTGGATTTCAACGTTAGTAGTAGGGATGACGCCAGGGTAAAAAAAATATCTAATTAGTCCATCTGTGATATGTATATGTGTAATATCTATCTGTTATGACCAAAAAATATTGGACTATTTTTTTTTAACAAATCGTCACAATATCTACGTAGTTTTTTATAAAAAAAATAACGCTAAAATACTTATTCAACATTTTTTTATAGTGTAAATGATAGATTAAATATAATTTGTCAAGTCAATTGATAAGTTGTCGTTACGTTTATTACTTACGAGTATATACATCTTGGCATCCTTATCGAAAGTGAACATTTTGTTATTCGTGTTCTTTGACGGCCTCTTTAGTAAAGTGGCAACATTGTAGCCAACTTTATGTGTCACAGAATTCGGGGACAAACGGGCTTTGTTTCGTCGTAGATAAAGCACAATAGCCTGATCCCACTGAGCTAAGCTGAAATTACTACTAGTGATATATCGACGTCGGGTCCCTTTTTTGCCTCTCAAAAGCACCTCGATTTATGAACCCATGTTTTTTATGAGCGCCCATGTGAATAAGAAAATAATAAGTATAAGCTTGCGTAACGAGCATGTACATAACTTATATATAAGCCCAGTTGCTGTACGTTACATTACGTGCCGAGTCATTACTCGCGGCGAAATTTTTCCATTTTCATTTTCTCTTTATCATTGCTAGTATTTATCTGTGGTGTGGGTTTATATTTGTGGGTTTAAAAGAGAAATATTAATGAAGATAATTTTAAATAGTCTCACAATTAAACCGTGGTTTAATTTTTTCTTTTTATTTTCAAACAGCTTAGCAAATATTGTTTTAACACAAACAAAACAAGTAATAGTGTTTTTTAAATCAAGCTTTTACATTTTTAGGACTTAAAAGTTATTCAACTAAAGAACTTGTCAAGGCGAGCCCAAACTCGATTGGAGTATCTTGCTTAGTTCAGAAGTTCATATGGACATCTTCCGTTTCCATCATCAGACCAGCTCCATAGTACCATATCATTGTATTGTCACCAAACACACATCTGCCGTCATTAAGAAAAAAGATGTATTTGCATTTTTGTCAAAATTTAGTTACCTACATACATCATCGGAATCTGGAATAATAAACACATCTACTATTATTTTTTTATTTTAATACATTCAAACGCAACCTACTAAATCTTACTTTGAATTTATACGCATCTGCTACAAGTCAAAACATGTACCAAATAGTAAAGAAATTTCTAATGTTCTCAATTTAGACAGAAATGTCAGTTACGTCTTATAATTACACCTACACCAAATTTAAGTCCAATCGGACATCGGGAAGTGGGTCTCATTTAGATTGCAAGATTTGATAACAGACTTGCTTAAATAAAAGCTTGAACATAGAGAACAACATACATATATAGTTCCAAAAGCCACTTTCTTAGTAAATGGTCGTTTACCGTCACACATGGAGGAAATGTTCGCGAGATTGAGGTTAACAGTATAGTCGATTATATAATACAACCGTGATTATCCTAAGTCTCGTCGTTTGTTGTTACGACTTCCGAATATCTGAGTGTTATTGCCTTATGTATGAAACTGAGAGCAAATGCCAAGTGTAGAAGATTTGGATTCAAAATCGTAGATTTTGAATCTTAATTCTTTGTACGCTGCCCGTTTTGTGTAACATAACTTTCAAAAGATAATTTCACTTTAAATATAAAAAAATTTGCTTTCAATTAATTTTTAACTTTTTTACACACCTTTGACATTTGGAAAAAATATTATCCGGCGTTCCTTCTTTCGATTTCAGCTCCGCGAATATTTTGTGATTGTGACATGTTCTTGTAGAGACACGAAACATTTCCATATAAATAACCTCACAAAAGGCAACACAAATACAAATACAGCTGGAATCTATCAGGAATACATCGAATAGTTTTTCTTTGATCATGTAAAAACTAGGCTCAAAGACTGTAATCCTGCTCGCGATCTCATATCGGCGGCCGGTGGGACGTCAGTTTGTACCATATGCCACCACCGGCTTGTGCAAAAGCCAAACAACGCACAAAGGAAGGACAGATAAACTGTATAAATCCTCAAGCATACAAATAGGAGCGTGGACGTACTTGAGTCTTGCCCTCGTTGAAGTCGTTCTAGCATTGTTTAAAGTAAAATATCTCATATATGAATAAAGATATTAAACATAAAATATAAACGCTTTTACAGTCACAGCCCCACACTAAGTTCAATCACTTGTGTCGTGGATGCCGGAAACATTCACGTTACACACACAAACACACCCAGAACCAGAACCGCAAATTTTCCTTGAGGAGAAAACTTATGTTCCTGCCGGGAATCGAACCCGATACCCCAGCTTAGAAGACGAACGCTCATTCAACTAAACCAACAGGCAAACGTTTTTACACATAAATACACACTTCACACACTTGAGTTATCTGTGAGCTCGATGTCTTGTTAGGTAACTTTGCTGTACATAGTTTTAGTTTAGTCTAAGGAAATAATGGCCTCGATTCTGATGTACACTCACTAAATTAAATTTAAACTATCCCTGTCTCTTACAAAATAGAAACACAAGACAGAGATAGCATACATTTTAGAGCTGTCAAGCTAGTTTATCATTTAAAATATTAACAGCAGAAAGGCGCGTGTTTTTAGTCAACACCAATAACATACTCGACTAAGCTTGCATAGACATCTAAGTTCTGACTAACTTGACAGCACAGCAGTATGCTATCTCTGTCTTGTGTTCCTATTTTGTAAAGGACACTTACTTACTTGGTGCGCGGGCTGTTTTCCGCAACTAGGCCGTATGTCGGCCCTTTTTGCGTGTCGGTTGGTTGCGCTAGTCCAGCCACCCGATGTCTGCAAGGAAGGCCAGCAGCTCGCTGACGCCGGCACAGGCCTCCCGCATCGTCTTCGGTGAGCCGAGGAGTGTTCTCCGCTGGTTCGCCACGCTACTGCACTCTAGGAGTACATGCGCGGCCGTTTCTTCTGCCTCCATGCAGCCTCTGCACAAGGGACTGTCGGTAACACCTATTGTAAATAAGTGTTTGTTTAGTGAGCAGTGACCCGTGACTACTCCGACAACTTGTCGGAGTTTGTCCCGTTTTAGGTTGAGCAGTTTTCGGGAGTATCTGGGGGTTTAATCTGGAAGTGCCTCCTTTGACTGTCTGCATTCCTTTATACTTGCCCAGTAGTCTTGGTGTTGTCCTTTTGTGTGTCGTCGGATCCAGGTTCTGATTTGGCTGAATGGTAAGGGGATGATTGGCTCCACACCATCCATACGTAGGTTAGAGCCTCTCCTTGCTAGTTCATCAGCCGCATCGTTACCTCTGGATCCACTGTGTCCTTTGATCCACTGTAGAGTGATAGTGTTGTGCTTACATACCTCTTCCAGTAGATTGTGACATTGTATGGTTAGCCCTGTCGAGTGGTCGTATCTCTGTAAGGCTTGTAGCACTGCTGCGCTATCGGATAGTATTCTGATATTTTGGTCAGTTACCTTCCTTCGTAGTACAGCTGATGCGGCCTCGATGATGCCAACACATTCCGCCTGGAATATGGAGTTGTACTCACCTAGGGTTGTTGATATATGGATATTGAGCTCGTCCGAGAACGAGCCCGCACCAGTACCTGTTGTCATTTTGGAGCCATCTGTGTATATCCTCATTTCATGAATGTTGGAGCTGTCACTGGGCTTTTCATGTAGTTGTACAGTGTAGTTTTTTGTGAATAGGTGTTGTTTAGGTACCCTATCATAAATCGAGAGTAGCATGGCATTACTTGCCGCATACTCATAGACGATATTTGTGTGAGTAGCCTGTTTATTGTGTTCCCAAAGGTTCAGTGCTTTTAGTCGATATGCCGATGCAGCTGCTTCCTGGTGGATGTGTAGGTGTAGGGGAAGCAGCCCCAGAATAGCCTCTAGGGCTGCTGTTGGAGCAGTTTTCATGCATCCTGTTACAGCTACGCATGCCAGCCTTTGGAACTTTTGTAATTTATTGATACATGTAGTTTGCTTGACTCTTGGCCACCATACTAGAGCACCGTATGTTATGGAGGGTCTTATTACTGTATTATACAGTGTAAAGGACAGGAATAGTTTAAATTTAATTAAGTGTGTTACATCAGAATCGAGGCCATTATAGGCAATTGGCCCGTATTTAAATAAAGATAAAAATAAACTACATACATAGCTCCACATTAAGTTCGATGACTTGTGTCGTGGGTTGCATTCACATCATACATGCAACTACACTCAGAACCAGAAACACAAATTTCCTTTGGGGAGAAAACTTGCGATACCTGCTGCTGCTGCTCAAAAGACGAACCGGCAGTTGGCTTCGTTGGATTTTTTGTTTAAAGGAAAAAAGAGAAAATACGTGTCCAATATCTTTAGATTACCTAATAGACGGACTAAATCGTCTTTTTTTTACCAAGGCTACATACCAATTGAGACACCTCATAGCGTTGTCACACGAGACTTTTTTATACAAAGTTCCAGTGCGGAGGTGCCACTGTGAACATATATATAGGCTGTAACGTCAAGCAAACGCCTTTCAAATCATAAACACAAGCAAAATTATCCCTCTTTTCCCTCTTTATTTCAAATTCAAATTCAAATTTGCTTTATTGACAATTTTTGTAGGTACAAATTAGGACATCAACTTGACAACCCAGTTGGCGCAGTGGACAGATCAAAAATTCAGGAGCAAAAATTCCTTCCCTATGGATATTTGTCCTTCAGGTTCTGGGTGTAATGTGTGTGTGATGTGAATGGTTCCGGCACCCACGATACAAGTCTTTGAACTTAGTGTGGGCTGTGAGTGTGAAAGCGTTTGTTTGTTTGTTGTTGTTTATTAACTGTTTTTTTTTCCAAATAATAACTTGATTTTATACATTTTATAGGCTAGCTTTTCAAAGTAAAGTTTCTCCCCCTTTCGGTTTCCTCCTGGTTACGCCCGGGCTCACTCGCGGGGCAAGCTGATCCATCCGCTGATCTCTTTCGGGGGTTATCCCGAAGTATCCTTTCATCCATCATCTAGGAGGATACCCTATTATTTCGCTACCAATTCGCATCGTCAGCATTCGCGAATGTTATGAAGGATCTATCTGGAATAACATAATCTAACATTTTGAGCTTACGTTTAACCAAATATTCTTACAAGATAAAGCTATACAATAGTGTTCTACGAATCAAACAAGACGAAAAAATGAACGCGACGATCAAAATGCTGGTACTTATAAGGCTCGACGTATTAGAATTGCAATTCAGAGAGGCAATGCCTACTGGTAGTGGGTAGCATTCCCATCATATTTGGTTTGAATAAATGTATACAGTTTTAATTTAGTTCTAGAAAAAAAAGACAATCGGCCCGTAGACCCCTAAAAAAATGACTACTAAAACTACTATAAACTCAACGGATTCCTTCATTAAAAATAGCTTATGTCTACTAATTTTACCGCACCCATTCACTTGTATCTAATTGATAGCCGACTCGTTGCTATATGTACATTTTTATTTTTTCTTACTATGTTATGAGTGTTTTCAGCGAACCATTTCATTGGAAAAGGGTTCTTTCATAAAACCAACTGTCGTCGAAAAGTTATTTCGAGGCGAAAGCGAAAGATGTTTCTGTAAAAGCTATCTTTGAAAAAGAGTGCATTAGATGTTTTTTTTATTCTATGGGTATAGTCAGACGTTTGATCACTACCTCACCTGATGGCGACGATGCGGATATAAGTGAAGCATTTCATCGGTGAAGTGGGTTTTAATTTTATTTTTTTATTTTATTTATTTATTAGCAAACATAACAGAATACAATCATAATAGGAACAAATTATAGAAATATGGGGTTGATCTAAATTGTATTCCTTAACCATGTATGCCTAAAAGCAACAATCTAATAATTTACATAAATTTCTAAATGTATACAAGCCAAGACACCCTTAATTTGAATTTGTCTCAATCTTAATATGTTAAATCGGTTTATTAGTTTGAGCGTCGTGACAGATCCAATGGACATATACACACAACATATACGCTGCTAAAATCACAACCCATTTTTTGTGTTACCGTAGGCGGGTAAAAACTGAAATAAAGATATATTTTATGCATAATATAATGTTAGTTCTCAAACTGGTTTCGATTTAGCAAATTTACTTTTGTTAAAATTATTAAAAGTTTTTGTAATATTAGTAATTTGGGCTGGCGAGTAGTCAGAATCTAGACTACACAAGAAATTAATTATGTTGGCAGTTGTCGGAATTCAGAAGTCTGAAAAAAGTTATCGGTATATTAAATAACTACTTAGGAATACAGCAAAATCTTCAGATATGAAGCAAAACACACGAGCATATTTATTGATCGAGCAAAGCGAGACCTCTCAGTTGACTGAAGTGCTTCATCACTTTGTCCGTGAGATCTCAGTTCGGCGCAAACGAATAGTATATAATAATATAATTCTTCTGTGCGTATATATATGTATATGTGACTGAAATCTCCTAAACAGCTGGATCAATTTGGATGAATATTTTGTGTGCTCAGGTGGATTAAAAAATGGTTTAGATTCAAATTCGATCCGATAAATAATGTTTGGTGAAGCGTCTTTGCCTTTTATAATATAAAAAATAAATGTAAATTATACATCTGTGAATAAATACTTCACTTTATATACCTAATATTCATATTGGCAAGAATCTTTGGATATTTGAATACATTTGCAGTGTATTAGGCTCTCTGCTGACCACTGTTAGAGATCGTTCAAGGACGATCCTAGAGATGGCGCTAGTTGTATCGAGTGACATTTTTTGCACTCGCGACTAACTTCACAGACTTAAAATAGAATCTTCTAGTCGTGTGTGTCACCTGATCCGTGTGGTTGACAAACCCTCCGCTATTGAATTTTGTGACGTAGAAAACTAATTAAATAATTATCATCTAATTAACCAGGACTTAAAATAAAAACTTCCTCGTGTCTATTGTGATCGACCGCTTGAACTGTGAGGTGATTTAGTGTTCCGTGCCTCGTACACTCTCGGATTTCTTCGGATTCATACTCGCCGGCCGGCGCGACGTGGAGTTGTGTGTGTGTGCTTAGGCATACATACAGTTTGCTGTAGTTCCTTTCTTGGGGAGCTCCGGAGGCGGTTTCGACGCAGTCTAGGTACGTGGGCTTAAATAAACACTGTAAATTGATTCGTGTATCCCTACTGATTTTTGCCAATGTTTTAATCAAAATAAATTACCGCTATCATTAATGAAGAGTTCCTTGCTGGGGCACAGATAAATAAAATACGAAGCTGCTAGTTCAACAGTCTATTCCGAACTGCCTTAACAATGTACCACTCCTTAGCCTAGGATCTTAATAACTAACTTACATCTACCTACTTATATTAATAATAATTAAATAATCGACAAGTACCTACATAACAATATCTCAATACACTACATTCCTCCACAATAATTACAAAAAACATCATTATGATACATACTGGGAAGGCATATAACCTGCAATTAGTTCTACATTTAAATTACCTAACTCCTAGTTTACACTTTATAATTAAGTTTTTTATTCTGTCGACATTTACGTAAAATCCGCCTGTTCGGTAACATAGTGTCCGATGGCTCAACCTGGCAAGGTTCACGGGGTTCAGGCTCGCGTAATTGAGGTGGAGTTACAACCCTGCGTTCGTGCACCGGTTGTTCAGCCACCACTTCGGCTCCCTCAGAGCTCTCGAGGTTCGCACCCTCAACTTCCTCGTTCGTAGCTACTATTTCCGGTAACTTAGTCTGGCGCCGCTGGAAAGAACGCTCAGGGTCAGGGAAGACCAAGGAACTTCTGCTCCTTCGTTTTAATTGGTCTATATGACGATGTACTTGCGCGTCCCCCCCTTCACCTATTACCTTAAAGTTTGACGGGCCTAAACTACATTCAACTTTCCCTGGTACCCATTTTTCCCCTTTTAAATACTGCCGGTACCAGACATCATCGCCAGCCGTTAGCGCGCGGGTGCCGCCTCCCGCGTCCTCGGCCTGCCGCTGCTGCGCGCGCCCCGCCCGCGCCTCCCGGTCCGGCTTCAACACGTCGAGCGGAGTCCGTAAACGCCTGCCTAACATCAACACTGCTGGACTCTCGCCTGTCGAAGCATGCTCGGTATTCCGGTAGTAGAGTAAAAATTTGTGCAATGCCTTTAACACGTTCTCTCTTTCGTATACCGCCTTTTTAATGACCCGCTTAAATGTTCTAACAGCATTTTCGGCCGCACCGTTAGACGCCGGATGATATGGAGCTGTAAAGATATGCTCAATACTGGCCCTTTTAAGGAACGATTGGAATTCAGTCCCGGTGTAGGTGGCCGCGTTATCGGTAACAATCTGTTTCGGTATTCCCCAGCGACTCCACAGTTCAGTTAATTTTTCGATAGTATGACTCGTAGCCGTACTAGGAACTTGAAAAATCTCTAACCATTTAGACATAGCATCTACCACTACTAGATAAGTTTTACCAAAAATAGGACCCATGAAGTCCAGATGCAACCTTGACCAGGGCCGACCGGGCCAGGCCCACGGCCGCGGCACCTGCCGCGGCGGCGCGTCCGCCTGCGCCGCGCAAGTGGAACACCCGCGGCACATCGCCTCCACCGCTTCGTCTACGCCGGCCCACCACACATAGCTTCGAGCTAACGATTTCGATTTTACTATGCCCATGTGGGGCTCGTGTAACATTTTAAGGACTCTTTCCCTACACTTTTCCGGTACGACCACTCTATGACCCCACATAACACAACCTAATTCCTCATATAACTCCTTGCGTCTATTGTAATATGGCTGCATACCACTTATCTCGCATTCCGAGGGCCAACCATCCCGAATGAAACCTAATAATCTACCTAGAATAGGATCTCGCGACGTCCACTTCCTTATCTCGTTGTGGTCGAGCAATAATGCTTCCTGTGCAAAATGCAAATGAGTCTGTTCGGGCATCGCGGGTAAAACCGGTTCTTTATCGCGTAACGGTAGTCTTGATAAGCCGTCCGCTGAGTTGTCATTCGTCCTAACAAACTCAATTTCATAGTTATACGCCGATAAGATTATAGCCCATCTTTGCATTCGGCTTGCTGTCATGGTGGGAATACCATTATTCGGTCCAAATATCGATACTAAAGGTTTGTGATCCGTTCGTAAAATAAATTTCCTACCATACAAGTATTGATGAAACTTCTTCATACAGAAAATTATCGCCAATGCCTCTCTATGAATTTGAGAATAATTTTTCTCTGCACTAGTAAGCGTCCGCGAAACGTAAGCCACTGGACGTTCCCCGCCGCCGGCGCCGGCGCCGCTCGCGCACGGCTGGGACAGCACGCCGCCGACCCCCGCCGCGCTCGCGTCACAAGTTACGATTAGTGGTTTTTTTGGATCGTAATGTGCCAACACTTGCGAGCTTGTTAATACCGTTTTGATATGGTTAAAAGCTTTTTCACAGTCCAGTGACCAGTGCCATTCTACCCCCTTCTTTAATAAATTGTAAAGTGGAACTAATATCATGCTGAAACGTTTAACAAATTTCGTAAAAAAGTTAGCTAGCCCTAAAAACGAGCGGAGCTCTGGTACGCTCTGCGGTCTCGGAATGTTACAAACGGCCTCAATCTTTGCCGGGTCTACCTTAATGCCATCTTTTGACAAAATGTAACCCAAATACGTTACTTCTGGTACTAAAAAGACACACTTGTTACCTTTCAGTCGTAAACCGCTCGTTAGCAATCGTTCGAAAACCGCCTGAAGTGCCTCAAGATGCGCCTGCCTTGTTTCCCCTCCTATTATGACGTCATCGATAAATACCGCAACGTTAGGTATATTTGCCAACAAATTTGTCATTGTCCTCTGGAAAATGCCGGGACTCGAAGCTAATCCAAAGACTAACCTTTTGTAACGAAAAAGTCCGCGATGGGTGTTGATTACCGTGTATTTCTTAGAATCATCTAATTCAATTTGATTGTACGATTGCGAAAGATCTAATTTACTAAAATATTTAGCTCCATTCAACGCCACAAGTACATCGTCGATCTTAGGTAATGGATAGCGATCGACCAACAAAACTGGATTCAAAGTAGCCTTAAAGTCTACACAAACCCTGAGCGATCCGTCTGCCTTGTTAACCGGCACCAGCGCCGATGCCCAGTCGGAGCTATCAACAGGTTCTATGACGCCCGCGCGCAGCATTGTATCCAGCTCCGCGTCAACGCGGTCGCGCAGCGCGAACGGCAGCGGGCGCGCACGGTGATACACGGGCGCCGCGCCCTCGCGCACTCGCAGCGTCGCCTTGCCCCCCGTGAACCTTCCCAAACTTCCGTCGAACAGCTCCTTATACCTATTTAACAAACACTCAACTTCAGTATCGTTATTTTTTATGTGGTTAAATTTGAACTCGGGTATATGAATGCCTAACTCGGTGAGCCACTGCCTACCTAAAAGTGAGGTGGTTCCTTTCTCAATCACGAACAATTCCAGTTTTTTGACCTGATCTTTATATTTTACGATAGGCTTAATATATCCCAGCGGCTGAATATTGGAACCGTCGTAGAACTTCAGACATACCTTATATGGGAATATTACCTCCTCAGAAAAATAATTATCGTAAGTATTTTTACTGATACATGAAATTGCCGTTCCGGTGTCTATTTCCATATCTAGGATTGTGCTATTTATACATATAGGCAAACTCACCGCCTTGTAATCCCTCAAACACAACTGATGTAGATCGAGGAAGTCCGCTTCCGCTTCCGCATCCTGTTCATCCGGAACAGTCGCCGTATCGCCATGAAACAGACCGCGGTCCCCGGCACCTCGCCTCACCATGCTGCTCATCGTCGACTCAGGCGCACTCGAAGATGAGCACACCCGCCGCAGATGACCCCTGCGGTGGCACCTGCTGCAGACGTAGTCCCGGAACCTGCAGTCCCGATAGCTGTGACCCGACGCTCCACACCCTTTACAAATTGAGTGTCCCGCGGGCACCGCCCGCGTTTGTCCCGGCACGGCCACATCCCGGCCGCCTCCGCCGTCGACTCGTCCTCGGCGCGCTTGCCCCGCGCGCCCGCTGGACCTCACCGCGTGCACCGTCGCGGTCTCCGGCACGACCCGTGCCTCCACCGCCGCCGCATCACGTTCCGCAGCCTCTAACGATGTCGCGATTCTCACCGCTTCCACGAAACTTAGCGCGTCGTCCTCCGCGAATAACCGTTGACGGATGACGTCACTTTTTAACCCACACACGAACTGGTCTCGTAGGTTTTCTCCCAAAGCTTCTCCAAATTTGCATTCCCGGGATAATTTTTTGAGCTCCGCCACGTAATCAGCTATTACCTCATCCGGTTTCTGCCTTCGCTGCCGCAATCTAAACCTCTCCGCTAACATAGAGGGGGCCGGTTGAAGATGACGCTGCAATACTTCATTTGCTTCCACAAACGTTAAATCCGCTGGTTTCCGTGGACTTGCCAAATTCACCAGCAACTCATACGCCTCGTCCCCCATTACTGATATGAGCGTAGGTACTTTGAGGTCTTCCTTAATGTCATTAACCAAAAAGTACATCTGTAAGCGATCCGCAAACGACGACCATGTTCCACTTTTCACGTCGAATTCCCGTATTTTTCCGATCGACATTATAAAACACCCAATATTAAACAGTTCACGCTAGTGATTCACTTAATAACCTCGTCGCCAATGAAGAGTTCCTTGCTGGGGCACAGATAAATAAAATACGAAGCTGCTAGTTCAACAGTCTATTCCGAACTGCCTTAACAATGTACCACTCCTTAGCCTAGGATCTTAATAACTAACTTACATCTACCTACTTATATTAATAATAATTAAATAATCGACAAGTACCTACATAACAATATCTCAATACACTACAATTAAAAATATTAATACGTAAATGGTGGGCTATTTACACGCCAGCGATTTTACTCGCGCCACCATAATTTTGGTCCTTTTCGAGCCGGATAGTCCAGTTTTAATTACCTTTTGCTTTGAGTTATTAACCATAAACATTTCATACATAAGTTCGCCCGCCCGTTGCTATGTGCAATTCACTCCGCTTATAACTACCTATAGTGTAACTGCCGCCCGCTAACTTACCTACTTGTTCCCGCCCGCATTTGTTGTTTGTAAACAAACATTTAGTAGTTTATTCGTGCATAAATTATTAGCATAACGATAACCGAACATGTCGAAACCAAGTTCAGATACGATGTTGATCATTTTAGGAGAAAAGAAAGAGTTGTTATTTAAACGTATGAATCATTTGTTTAATATGTCTAAAAACATCACTTCTTTCGAGAGTTCAAGGTCGAATGAAAACTTTATGTCTGAAACAGAAACTATGGATGACCTTCATAATAAATTTGAATCTATTGTAGATAAAATTAATGAGATTACCTTAATGTCAAACCCTTCCGCGAGTCCCGATTTTGGTTGTTTGGAGTCGTTTGACGAATTGTTTACAAGAGTGAAACGCGTTAGAAATAAAATGAATAATCACGCCGTGTCACCGCTGCGAAGTGATAGTGCTTCTGTGTTTAAATTGGAGCCGCTTCACATTAAGGAATTCGATGGTAAAATACAGAATTGGCCAGCGTTTTATAAATCCTTTAAAGCAAATATTCACGATAATACGCGTCTAAGTAATTCGCAACGCATTCAATACTTGGTAAGTAAATTGAGTCATTCCGCAAATTCCGTTATTTCGGGTATTGTACCAACGGGAGAAACATACAGCATAATTTGGGATAGCTTAGTCAAGAAATACCAGGATAAGCGACTTTTAGGAACACATTATCTCAACAATGTGTTAGATTTAAAAGGGTGTACTCACACTGCCGCTAGTCTCGATTCATTTATCGATCATTTTTCGGCATCGATTTCTGCTCTCAAACAGCTGCATGTTTCGGATTTGACGGATTTTATTCTCGTGCACTGCGCACTTAGAAAATTAGACACTCAAACCGCACAATGTTTTGAACTTTCTGTTAGAGATGTTGAAATACCTACAACAAAACAGCTGATCAGTTTCGTTCAAGATCAGGCTAAGATCTTAGGACGTTTGAATCCGACCATGTACATGAACTCAAGCCCGCGTAATTCAAATAACACAAATAAACCGCCCGCTTCTACGTCACGGAACACACGCTCAAACACATATAAATCCTTTGTTGCGAGCGAGGTACCAATGGTTGCTACCGGAACCTCTGCTTCGCACTCATACCCGCCCGCCATATCTCATTGCGCATTTTGTAATGAAACCGCTCACACACATTTATATACTTGTGCTAAATTCAAAAATACACACGATCCTAAATCTCGTTATGATTTTATTAAATCCAAACGTGGATGTGTAAACTGTCTCAGTATGACGCATAATTTATCGACCTGTAATTCGTCATCTGTCTGCGAGTTATGTAGAAAACGACACCATACGCTTTTACATTTTGTGAAACAAAATAATAATACGCATGTACAAACGCATTCACACTCACAACCCCACACTAAGTTCAAAGACTTGTATCGTGGGTGCCGGAAACATTCACATCACACACACAATGTACACACTGCTTATGCGAATTTTCCCGTGCTGTCGCTGACAACGCCGCCGCCGCCGGTGCCGCCGCCGGTGCCGCCGCCGGTGCCGCCGCCGCCGACTGATTGCGCGCCTTCACCCGCTTTAAATCTACCGCTTACGTCACATAATGCCGCTGTGCTTCTATCTGCCGAAACAAAACCGAAGTCGACTGTTTTATTATCAACCGCTCAGGTGTACGCGCGTTCTAAAGGTAGTACAGGTCCGAAAACTATCATCAGTCCGAAAACTATCATGTTTAATTGATAATGGTAGCATGAACAATTTAGTAACGACTGAATGTTGCCGCGCTTTAAACTTGCCGATAATACCTTTGAGTAATTCTTTTGTCAAAGGTGTTGGCTCAACTTCGCGTCCAATTGTTGGATACGTGTATTTGGATATTGAATCCCGCATATACCCGCAACAGAAATACACCATACACGCTCTTGTCGTGGAGTGTATTACAGATCAATTGCCGTCGCAATTTATTGAATGGAATCGTAACATAGATTACCACGACCTCCCGCTCGCAGATTTGAATTGGAATATTCCAGGAGACATTCAGGCAATTATAGGTGCCCAACTCTTTCCGTACATTTATTTGGGGAAGCGGGTTGACTTTGGTCTGCGACTTCCACCTGCACTTCTAACCACTTTTGGTTACGTTCTGATGGGAGATTATCCGCGTAATGACACCATACCTACCGCTTCTTTCACCGCGCTCGCGCTGAACGATCTAGTACAGAAGTTTTGGGAACTCGAAGAAGTACCTACGATGCGTTTGTTGTCACCCGAAGAGACGGAGTGCGAAAATATTTTCACGTCATCAGTGACGCGTGATGATGTCGGTCGCTACACGGTATCGCTGCCATTCAGCAAGGATCCATCTGAACTCGGCAATTCACATGCTGTTGCTCTTCGCCGATTTATGGCACTAGAAAGAAAATTTCGCCAGTCACCCGATTTGAGGGAAAATTACAACCAGGTCATTCAAGAATATATCGATAATGGTTATCTTAGCTCTGTCGATGAAACCGAAATTTCTGGTGGAGGCTACTACATACCTCACCATGCGGTCGTGCGACCTGATAAGCCGATGCCGCGTATAGTGTTAGATGCAAGTTCGAAAACTCACACAGGTTTGTCTTTAAATGACGTGTTGCATATAGGACCTAATTTGCAAGCTGATCTGTTTTTATTGCTTTTGCAATTCCGCTTGTTTCCTGTCGCGATGAACGCTGACATAAAACAAATGTACTTACGCATAGGTGTACCCGTGGACCAGCGTAAATACTTACGCATCTTGTTTCGTTTCAACGAGAACGAACAAGTGCGTACTTTTGCCTTCAAACGCTTACCGTTTGGACTCAAGTCGAGCCCTTATATAGCTATGCGCACTGTGCGACAGCTGGCTTCCGACATGAGTCCACGCTATCCTGACGCTGCAAAAATTGCAGAATCCAGTCTCTATATGGATGATCTGGTATATTCTGCACATAATGAACAAACCGCTATGCAGCTGTCACAAGACCTAATAAACATGTTCAGATCGGGTGATTTTGATCTGGTGAAATGGTCTAGCAACTCACCAGCTCTCTTAAGCAGTCTTCCTGATTCGCACCGCAAATCCCTCGATTTTGACGAAGGCAATATTTCCGCGAAGATCTTAGGTCTTTCCTGGGAATCTTCTGAAGATAACTTTTTCTTCACTTCCGCTGTAATAACCGACAAATGCACTAAGAGAAATATACTCTCCGTAGTTGCACGATTATTCGATGTTCTGGGTTTGGTCGCTCCAGTCATTCTCTATGCCAAATTGCTCATTAAAGAGTTGTGGTTGAGCAACAGTGGCTGGGACGATCCCGCTCCGGAAAATATTGTTGTCCGCTTTTCCGCCCTTGTGCAAAAATTTCCCTTGCTTGATACCTTACGGATTCCGCGCCATGTAGGTGTAAATATTGACTGCATTGTGAATCTCGTTAGCTTTTGTGATGCTAGTTTAAATGGCATGGGTTGTGTGATCTTTTTATACTGTACCTACCCTGCTGGCATCATAGTTCGCTTACTTTGCGCAAAGTCAAAGGTCTCACCGACTAAAGTCACGACTCTTGCACGTCTTGAGTTATGTGCTGCTGTTCTTATGTCTAAGTTAGTGAAGGTTGTCAATGACTCTTACGCTGCACGCGTTCCTATTGCAGGAGTGTATGCATTCTCCGATTCGACTATTGCCTTATCGTGGATACATTCTTCCCCACATCGTTGGTCGATTTTCGTGAGTAACCGCGTCGCTCAGTGTCAAGAGAACTTAGCCGCGAAACACTTCTACCACGTAGCTGGTGTAGAAAATCCTAGTGATTGTCTGTCGCGAGGTATGCTGCCGTCGCAGCTAGTCTCGCATGACCTCTGGTGGAATGGCCCTTCCTGGATGCATTCCGCTCCTGAAGAATGGCCAATCAAGCCATTTACGCCGACTGACTGCAGTAACCTTCCTGAGCACAAGACAAATGTGTTGACAGTGACTTCTTCTATGTGAGTTGGCGCAACGCATTTCGTCTTGGGACAAATTGCTGCGTGTCATCTCATACATCCTGAGATTCGCACGACCGAAAAATAGCATCGTGCCACGGTCTGTTCAGGCATTGACAGCCGCGGAACGTGCTATGGGCCGCGCCGTGCAATCAGTTCATTTTGCAGATGACGTAAAGTGCATTAAAAATAAAAAAATGCCATCCATGAAGCTGCAACGCTTGGCTGTCTTCTTAGATGAAGAGGATATTTTGCGGGTTGGCGGAAGACTTTCTAAGTCAAATCTTCCATTTGATGTCAAGTACCCAGTCCTACTTCCTAAACGCGATCATATCGTTGATCTTATCATACGACATTACCATGTCGTGAACTGTCATACTGGCCCTGGACTTCTCATGTCGATTTTACGACAGCGTTTCTGGATATTAGATGCCAGAACTGTCGTCAGGTCTCAATGTCGTAAACGTAATACGTGTTTTAAGGTGAATCCGTCGCATCCCACTCCCATGATGGCAGATCTTCCTGCGTATCGTGTTTCAGAAGCGAAAGCCTTTGCTCACACAGGAGTAGATTATGCGGGTCCCATACGCATAACGCTTACCCGCCGTAGAGGTCAACACGCGCAGAAGGCGTATGTCTGTCTGTTTGTATGCCTGGTTACCCACGCTGTGCATGTTGAGTTGGTTACTTCATTAAATTCTTCGGCTTTTGTAGACGCCTTTAAACGCTTTATTTCCCGCCGCGGACCAGTATCCTGTCTTTACTCTGATAATTCCACCACTTTCGTTGGTGCTAAAGCTCAATTGGATGAGCTATATACTTTTTTATTGAACTCTAGTTTCAATTCGTCACTCTCAGAGGAGTTGATGACCCGACGCATTGACTGGAAAATGATTCCTCCTAGAGCTCCCCATTTTGGAGCAATGTGGGAATCGAACATTAAGAGTTTGAAAACTCATATGTACAGGGTGATAGGTAGTCAGCTTCTAACATATGAGGAATTACAAACCGTATTGACGCAAATAGAGTGTATTCTTAATTCGCGCCCTCTGAATGTCGTATCTTCTGATCCACATCCAGAGGTGATAACTCCCGCCCATTTTTTAATGTCGTCTCCCCTGCAATACTTACCCACTGCCGATCTTTCTGATCAGCGCATCAGTCTTGTACAACGCAAAGAACTTTTGGACAGCATGGTCCAATCCTTTTGGAAAAAATGGCGCTTAGAGTATTTGCATACGTTGCAAGTAAGGCAAAAGTGGGCTACTCCGGATAAACCGGTTGAAATCGGGACTGTAGTACTCGTTGGGCAGGATAATTTAGCTCCTCTAAACTGGCCTTTAGGGGTTATTACCGAAGTCTATAAAGGCACCGACGGTATTGTTCGTGTTGCCACGGTCAAGACCAGTTCAGGTAGTTTTAAACGCCCTATCGTCAAACTATATCCCATTCCGACACAATAAATGTATATTCGTAAAATATTTATTATTATTTATTATTTATATATCTACGCGCGCTTATATAAGCATTCCGCATTATTAGGATTAAGTTACAATTACTTAAATAATTAACATTCACGCCTGATCAGACATAAAGTTCATTGATCTTTTAGATTATTTCATAATATAAACGAGTAGAATCTAATAACTCTTACTGTTTCTTTTGAAAGATCTTGCGCTCTTCCAAGGCGGGGTGCATGGTGAAGCGTCTTTGCCTTTTATAATATAAAAAATAAATGTAAATTATACATCTGTGAATAAATACTTCACTTTATATACCTAATATTCATATTGGCAAGAATCTTTGGATATTTGAATACATTTGCAGTGTATTAGGCTCTCTGCTGACCACTGTTAGAGATCGTTCAAGGACGATCCTAGAGATGGCGCTAGTTGTATCGAGTGACATTTTTTGCACTCGCGACTAACTTCACAGACTTAAAATAGAATCTTCTAGTCGTGTGTGTCACCTGATCCGTGTGGTTGACAAACCCTCCGCTATTGAATTTTGTGACGTAGAAAACTAATTAAATAATTATCATCTAATTAACCAGGACTTAAAATAAAAACTTCCTCGTGTCTATTGTGATCGACCGCTTGAGCTGTGAGGTGATTTAGTGTTCCGTGCCTCGTACACTCTCGGATTTCTTCGGATTCATACTCGCCGGCCGGCGCGACGTGGAGTTGTGTGTGTGCGCTTAGGCATACATACAGTTTGCTGTAGTTCCTTTCTTGGGGAGCTCCGGAGGCGGTTTCGACGCAGTCGTAAGGTACGTGGGCTTAAATAAACACTGTAAATTGATTCGTGTATCCCTACTGATTTTTGCCAATGTTCAAAATAATTTACCGCTATCATTAAAAATATTAATACGTAAATGGTGGGCTATTTACACGCCAGCGATTTTACTCGCGCCACCAATGTTTTTGTTAATTTACGCGGGCAAAACTGCAGGCCATAACTAGTATTTATATAAAATAATTATATAAATGTTATTATTTTAAGCACCATTTCTCTTAAGGCGTCAATAAGGAGTAATTATCGGATTAATTTCGATTTTACCTAAAATCTGTGAGTGAAATCATATAAATCCTTAATTGACCGAGCGAGCGAGAAGCGTCTCCGTTTCAGCTTGGGCAAAGTTGCTATCGTATGTCCGGCGGATTTCCAGTTGTTCTCTTATACAGGTCACATTTCTCAACTAATTCTCGTGAAATTTTGTGAACCGGTTCGATAATTATATCGTTTTTTTTTTGTCGAGTCACTTTATGGACATTTTTCAAAATGGCGGAGATATGGGGATTGAAAACGTAAAACATACAAACGCATTCACACTCACAGCTCCACACTAAGTTCATAGACTTGTATCGTGGGTGCCGGAAACATTCACATCACACACACACATTACACCCAGAACCAGAAGCACAAATATCCCTTGGGAAGGAATTTGTGCTCCTGCCGGGAATCGAACCCAGGACCCACGGCGCAGAGGGTGGACACCTGTCCACTGCGCCAACTGGGTCGTCAAAAAATAAAAAAAAACATATTTCAGTAATTTCGAAAAATATGCGAGTTCTTCAGCTCGCTGTGCCACTAGTATATGTATTATTGTATCGTATTGTATATTAACTAAGACTTTTCATGTTTCAAATTATATTTTACACCCACCTGTTTAATTTGAGTAACATTAAAGCTCTGATAATGTTTGGCCTTGGTACCCAGACAGCAGTACCTATTGGATCTCGTGAATATTTCAAGCTCGTTATCTCCACTCGGGGTACTTACCGCGCCTCTGCGAAGGTATTAATTCTTTTGAATATTCCACGAGGCAGATAGTGATCTTATTGAGGGCGTTTTATGTACTTGCGTAAATTCTTTGGTTGGAGCGCTCCGTGCAGGTATGCTGAATAGAAATGTCTTGAAATCGAGTTAAAAATGTTTCTTAAAGAGATCTTTATCTTTCTTTCGTTTAACTTTGTCACAAAAAATATGCCAAGGGTCACCTTGATGTTTTTTTTTCAAACAAAAAGAATTTATACTCACTTCTCAAACTAAGTTATCCTAGTTATCCTTGAGAGCCTGCGTATTCCAGGTCTAGTGTGTTTACCAGCTTCGATCACATCGTCACTTACCATCAGGTGAGATAGTGGTCAAACACTAGCCTGTCAAAAAAAAAAAAAAAAAAGTTTAAAGACTTGTATCGTGGATGCCGGATACATTTAACAAAAAATATACTAAGGGCCTTCACCTTGATTTGTTATTTTCATACGAAACGCATAACACTCACAGTTCCACACTAAGTCGAAAGATCTGTATCGTGGATGCCGGATACCTTTACATATCATACACACAATCATACATTTTGAGAAACAAGAAGTACAACTATCCCTTGGGAAGGAAAATAGCACAGCAGCTAAAACTTATGTGCCTACCTTCGATCAGTATCAATTACCTTCTAAAGCAATTTTCTTTACGGATAAAATGACTTGCTTTGTAAGGTCTTTGTTACGAGCTTTCTGGGACGCTTCCAAAACAAAGGTTACCAAAGCTTTTTGTAGCTTCCTTAGAGGCAGACTTATTAACATTTTGCTTATTTTACGCAGTAGGGTGTAGCTGGTAATTAATTCTGGTTCTGGTTGTGATAATGTGTGTAATGTGAATGTTTCCGACATCCACGACACAATTCGTCAAACGTAGTGTGGGGCTGTGAATGTGAAAGCGTTTATTTTTATGTTGCAAATCTGGAGTCTAAACTTTAGCAATCTAAGCATATTTTTTGTATTTAACTTGTTACTAGTGCCCCGCGGTTTGGCTGCGTAATTTGTACCCCTCGACGCAAAAATAGGGTAATTTTTACCGACTTCCCAAAAAAGGAGGAGGTACTCAAGTCGACTGCGTATTATTATTATTATTTTTTTTATCTTTGTTACCTCATATCTTCTCTCCACGTGAGCCGATTTCGAAATTTTTTTTAGTTTGAAAGATGTTGCTTTCTAATTGGTCCCATATAAATTTGGTCAAGATCTGATCTCTGGTTTTTGAGTTATAGTCAATAATGCATGTTTAATACATTAAATCTGATGAAGGTTCCGAAGATAAAGCGGTTTTTTTAAGCTTTGCTTGCGTTTAATTATTGTTTAAAGTGACTTGAGAGTGTTAGCTATGAACACTCTTGGTGGAAATCTGTGCATCGGTTTTCAACCGACTTCAATAAAAAGGAGGGTTTCGATTCGACTGTATGTTTTGTATAAATTTTATCGAAATCGATTAAGCCAAAACCAAAAAATAAACGGTGTAGTCAGGTTTTTTTGAGCTTTGCTTGCCTTCAAATTAGAGATAGAGCGCTCGGGGGTAAAATTTTGCTTTTGCCATTTATAATTAAATAGCCTATGCATTAATCTTACCATAACCTATGAACATTCGATATTTCATTCAAATCCGTCCAGCCGTTGAAATGTGAAGAGAAAACAACATACCATTTTCTTACTTGGTAGAAAGGAACGATGCAATAAAAATGGAGCATGTGTATCTAGTACATACCTATCTATTAACTATACCTAACATCTGCTGAACTAAAAATAATTCCATTCTATTTATTTTTATTTGACCGAAAGGAAAACCGAAATCTTTTGTAAATATTAAAAGGGTTTGTATATCCACCTGCCTTCATTCTTTGGCTTTAGGTATCATCTAGCAAGCTAAAAAAATCACTCGCATGAACTGACCCCATCACGTAAACTAGTTATCAGCTTCACAGAAAACGTCCTCCCCTTCCACGCCATATATTGCCCAGCCTACTATAATAACGGGGTCTATGTAAACAAACAGTGTCCCAAATCCGGGTGCAAATTCCTAAGGCCATCGATCAGTTAGGTTTTGGCGGCGCGCCTGCTCCCCGGAGGCCTGAGATTTGGCGGGCCTCCAGCGAGGCACCACATCATCCAGACACAATCTCGCACTCCTCTCTGTGCAATTGTGCCAGGGGAAAAAGTAACGACCCGGTGCACGGTGCAGCCTGGCGAGCTATGACTTCGAATGGGATCAAGGTTGTTATTTTCAAGCCTATGTTGGTATGTAGGTAGATCACAAATCATTAGTCTTTGAGGCAGATGAACTTACTGTATTGTATTCAGATAGGTTGTAGGCAACAAGAATATCGAGTCGATAAAATAAAATTAATATTTTGATCTTGTTAAAGAAGCTGAAGAACAGTAGCAAAATCAAAATGTTGATAATACCTACGATGCACTCCGATCTAGAAAACGGATGCACCAATTTGAACCTTGTGTTCCTGCCGGGAATCGAACCCGATACCCCTGCTTAGAAGGCAAACGCTCGCCAACGGGCAGTTCAAACCCTCTATATATAGGTAAAACACCCCTCTTTTTCTTTGAGGGTTATTTTTTGTGGGACCATATCGGGACTTGGTTCTACTATGTAGGTTTTTGTATGTATATTATGTATGTAATATTAATAAGTATGTATGAGTACATTTATGAATTTAAATACGGGTCGAGGTACACCACCGTCCCTGTTTGTAATATTTTTATCATCTCCCTTTGGTTGTCTGGCAGAAATCGCTTTGAGCGATAATACCGCCCTTTGTGCTCCTATGTTATATTTAAGATTTCTTTGTGTTATTTATTTTAGTGTACAAATAAAGAATTTATCTATCTATCTATCTACTAATCAAAGATATAGAGAAATAAAATACGCTAATCACCCAATAATTCTTTCTACTAAAACTAATATAGACACTTATAAAAAAATACGCAAAGAATACATCAACTCAAACATTTTGCTCCATTTTTCTATTGATTAAAGAACAGTAGTGTTGTTGTGTAAACATGCGCGCTGAATAATGTCTAAGTTATTTTTCATTATTTCCAGATATTTAAGTATTGCACCTTTTTTTACGGTGTTGAAATCTTTTAAAGTACCCGGCCATTGCTTTTTAGCTCTTCTGGGAGACACTGATATTTGTGCCTCCGTTTCGTCACAACCGCGAGAATGCTGTTGAAGGCTTGGACCATCTTCAACATCCCTGCGACGCCACCACAGTACACACACACACTGCTGTACTTCTCGGGCGCGTTTGAGTGGTGGTTCGAGCCCCAACTCCAACCCCCACGTGCCCAAAGGACCCTTTTAGTCACCTTTTACGACAGGTAGGGGATACCGTAGCAATATACTTATGACCTGGTTAATGCTAATGCTCTGGCTATCGGGCTAAAAGTATTGCACCTACACTGCCGCCATCAAACTCCTGTAAGTAATTGATTATCCGAAGGCTTTAAGATCCAACCTTCTTTCCCATACCAAAACAAAGAAAAACACGAAAAGCACCACTTACATCAAAATTCAACACGCTTCGCCACCATAACACGTAAATTAAAACTAAGTATAGTTCCCTCACGTCGAGGAAGACGTAAAAACTTATGCATTAGAAAGTTAGAAACATATCAAGTTATAGATCGGGGCTGCGTAGAAAGAAGTTTTATAACAGGTGGCTAACTGGCAGCGCTGTTCAAGTTTTACTTTTGCTTAAATAGAATAGAATGGAATAGAATAGAATAGAATAATATTTATTGTATAACTGTTAGGTATTCATAAGCGTTACAACAGCCTTCTCTTCGGGCGTACAATATATAATTTATCTGAGAAAGTAAAATAAAAGGTAGGTATTTTAATACTAAAAAATAAAGGTACTTAACTATTTGTACATTCTCTTTACATTATCAATAAAGTACATTTACATTATGATTTTTTAGAATTATAATTGTACCTATCTGTACAAACTACTAAGAACTCCCTCATTCAAGCGAAATTTTTCTTTTAAAAATATTCAATATATTCTTATGATTTCAGGGCGTTTGGTCGAAGCACCTCGTGGCCAAAATGGTGGCAAATATTTTGGACAGAGATTGAGCATTGCCATTCAACGTAGCAATGCTGCCAGCATTTTGGGTACTTTGCCGACTGACAGCGGTCTATTAGATTAACTTTTGTATATATTTATTTTTGGTTAGTTTAAATTTTGTTTTTAGTTTAATTTATACGTATTATATTAGTTTAAATTTGTAATTACAGATAATTATACAATTAGGCGCATTCCTGACATGAGACACTCCATTCAGATGTTGCAAATCTCAAAAAAAAAGTTAATATTGTTATTATCGCTATCAGCCACAGATACTTATTAGAACAAAGGAGTGTTGATGTAACTTTTGCTAAAACGATAATGGATTCATGAACTCCATCTAGCTTGCGGTCTTTGAGTGATTTACATTTCTAACTCCAGCCCTACCTTTACTAATTATATTAGGTAACATAATTCGCAATTTGAAATCACCCGGAATTACGAATTACTTACTTTTGCTTTTAGCTCTACGTAACTTTTTATCAGGTGATTTTATTTATTTGACTGAATTTATTTATAAAAAATCTAACTGTGTCCCACAGCTTCGCTTGCATTAGTTAGTTAAAAGTGTCTTTGTCCCTATGTCTATTCCGGGAGACCTTGTTCAAAATACTGATAGACACACACACACACACTTTGGGATTTATCCACTTATAAGCATTCATTAAATCTCGTCCTCTTTTCCCGCTGCGTAATTTTGTTATTACGAAAAATTAGTCTCATGCGTTAACTAGCTTTATAATCTGTTATTTTGCCAAGCTTTGCTTATCAACTTGATTTGTATAAATAATAAAATTTTACTACACTATTAAAAAAACACAGAAAAGAACAGTGAAGAGAGAAGCATCAATAGGCTAGTATGTATATCACCCGTACAAAGCAATATCAATCTTGTCCCGAATTTTTAGACAATTTATCCAATTCCTCAATATAGTACATACAAAGCATAAATCTTGACAAAAAGGAACTATAAAAAGGTCTAATGTTTTGCATCCGTCGTCGAGTCACGTAGAAAGTAAGTTTCTATGCAGCTTCGTAGTTCTGCAGACGCCCCGGCGGCAGGCTATCCGAACGGGATTTACTTTCTTATTCTTCTTCGTTATATGGGGCATGGTACGCTGTTGTGTTAATAGCTCGGATCGACTGAACGTGTTGTGAGTTTGGAGTGAAGTGTGGACATGAAGTCATTAGACAAAAACAGTATTTATTCAATATATTAAACAATTTTAATTTCTAGCTTTTTTAGTTACATGACTCAGAGGATAGCGCTGTGGGCTATATTATTACTAACTGCATTAATATCTTTGTCTATTTTAATATAATTATTTATAATGTTTGCTGTTTCCAAATAATTAAAAATAAAATCGCATATGTGTTTTTGACTATTCCAATGTAATACCTGAATCATTATAAGTAAATATACCTACCAATCTTGCTTAAACACAAAAAACCACTTAAGCAAAGCTTTTAAGTTTAACCTTATTCGATTTCAGTAAGCAATTCACAGGCATGCGAAGTTACCTAACTCCAAATGAAAATAGTAGTAAAATAGTTTGGGGACGGCTCGTTCATTTTCCGCTAGAGGAAAGAATTTTAACTCAATTTCTTAACAGTCTTTTAGTGTTCGTACCTATAATGCATCTCAAATCTTGAGAATGAGAAACTCAGTAGATTTACATCACAGAATACTTTTACTCCTTGAACACATAAAAATTGCCGCGCGGATAATATAGGTTTAAACACTGCCCTAAAAAGTACCTATTTTACTACCAAAAAAATATTATGAAATAAATCCATTTTTTTGTATTATAAATATTTTTGTATAATAATTCTAAAAAAATAACCTTAACCTACTGTTATCCGATTCGGTTCTGTCATAGGAAATTTTATTTTAGGAAACGTAATTTGGTGACCATTTATCCATTTTGGTAACCGTTTAGAATTTTTGGTGGCCGTCTTAATTATACCCTATAATATACATATACGAGTTGAAAAAACGAATAACCGAGTTAAATTGCTAATATTCGAAACTCAGGTCTTGATCAAATTACACCCACTACACACACACACACACACATACACACGCACACACACCTACGCAAAATACAAAAATAAAATGAATTCAGTTACTGGATTACCATTACGTTCGACATTATCCGCAGTATTATTAGTGGGAGAAGCCATTGGAATCTGAAATACAGTTCTAGACAATAGTTCAGGAGCCTATGGGTTAATTTATCATTTACACCATATTACGTCAGACAATAAATGTTTAATAATAATGTTTTAATTATAATAGGACAAACTAGAACGTACATCTCCTTACGAACAATAAATTTCCAAATCGGGTTAACAAATGACGAAGTTATGAGGTAATAACATCCATAAAAAAAGATTCAGATGAATTGAGAATCTCCTCCTTTTTTGAAGTCGGTTAAAAATGCAATTAACATAATTCCAAGCTCAAATAATTATGCCAGGGAAAGGTTTAAAGGTTTAAAAGGTCTTTACATTCATTCCATCTCCAATAATGTGTTTTCTCATTTATAGAATTAGTCGCGGAGTTGGTGTGAGGGTCGGCGCGTAAATCGGGACCACCAGAAAATTAGAAGCTTATCCCAGATTACTGGCAACGGCGAATAGCCTCGTTTATACCTAAATGTCCACTTTAAATTATTATAAATAACGCACGTGAGAACACACGAGGGAACAAATAGAGTAGATCCCTTTATTAACTAAATTAATATCACTTACTACGATCATACTTTTAAATCTGCCCAATTGTATTAGTTATTTATATTGCATCTGCTATAAACTGATGCGTACTTTATACGTATTTTCGTCGATTTAATACTATGTAATTAATACATACTAAAAACATTTTGTAACTTCCATTTTCTTTCGCAAATTCCATTTCGTCCTAAACGCATATTTAGGACAGGCTGCCAGACGGGCTAACATTAGTAATATAGGGTGCTGTTTGCACCCTTTGAGTGCGGAACTCTGAGAATAGGTTTAAACCTTAACAATGACCAAAAAATTCACTTTTAAATATTTAATTGAAATAAAAAAATATTTTTAAATTCTCTTAGAGATCAAAAAATCAATGAAATTATTTTTTTCTATAAACAAACAAACGCATAAAACGCATTCACACTCACAGCCCCACACTAAGTTCAGTGACTTGTATCGTGGGTGCCGGAAACATTTACATGACACACACAATCACACCCAGAACCAGAAGCACAAATATCCCTTGGGAAGGAAAAAATGCTCAAACAAAAAGTGCTACTGCCGGGTATCGAACCCATATATGATTCTATAGTATGGATATAGTATGGATAAATCCATATTATAGGAAAAATTCAAGTAAACAAAAATTTTCAACAATGATACCGTAAATTAAACACTAAGTATCTGACATATTTTAATTACGTTCAGTAATTTACTAATATTAGAAGTTTTATTAATGAAAAAGATTGGTTTCCATAATGGACGGCATACTTAAGAAGGGCTTTAAAAGGGACGGCGGCGAGCATCACAGTAAATTGTGATCGAACTAGGCTGTCGGGTTAGCTTAGAAAAACTTTCAAAAGGCTCACCAAGTTGAAGTTTGAATAACCACAACATTCTAAGAACATTATTAGGATTTATAGGTACAGTTATTTATATCTCTACTAGCCGCGCCCCGCGGCTTCGCGCGCTATTATCAAGTTAAAAAGAAGCCTATGTGTTAATCCTAGGCCGCCGTCCTCCAGCCGTTAAAACGTGACGAGGGAACAAACATACTTACACATTTACACACAAACTTTCGGATGTATAATATTAGTATGAATATCCATATCTTAAACTCTTACATATTATTATATATATCATTATTTTAGAAAATCGTTCGTACGCGTACATAAATTATAATTTATTGTTCCACTTTATGATATGAAAAAGGTTGAAAACTACATTACGAAGCGCCTGCACAAGAACATACGCTGCTTTATAACTAAAAGCGATATCTCCTAAGTAACTTTTGGATGGAGAAAATATAAAAATTGCTTAAGAAACGGCACACATTTTTAGCCTAATTCCAAACCTTACTCATTTAATTACTAGTAAAAAAGGAGTCGCGTGTCAGTTAAAGCTACTTAATACATATAATTTTCTCTCCTGTTTGTAGAGTTATACGTATATATGGGAGGTAAACAACTAAATTAATAATTAGGTAATTAAAATCTAGCCAAGATTAGGCTACTCAGTTACATTTTGACTTATTCTGCTAGTCCAAATTAACTAATATTCTCATGATTATGGCGCTTGTAACGGTGCCGAAATATCGAGCTCTCAACCACAATCAAAATACCCCGTATCAAATATTGAATCTGGGTAAATTGTCTCGTGCTTTGTTTATGTGGTTTATATGAAACATAATAGCCTAAATTAAATAGGCTTGGCTCCATTGATAAAGGGGCCGATGGGATAACTAGTGCCAATATCTCCGGTAGTTGTGACGTCGACATATAAAGGGGACGTTGGCACAGATCATAGAAAAAAAATTCAACTTGCCCGGTAAACTTGATGGCACGGAACGGGGTAGATGGCATAGATCAAATGCCGGCGGCTGTAGTACTCACTTTTAACGGGGAAGACATGGTGAGACTTCTGATATTTACTTCCGAAAATATGCTATAAAATTTGATCTGTGCCAAAACGTTCCCTTTACATGTCGACACCGCGGCTACCGGGGACGTTGACACAAAATTTCCCTCGGCCCGATACCGGGGCCGGGCCACCAGGGCCAATAATACCAAATCATTATCAAATAATATACAATAGTTTAATTTAGTGAAATCTGTTACCTTAAAAATATTACATTTTTGAGTTTTTCCTTATTTATGCATTTAGGTTTCTCGTGCACTCAAGATATATAACATATATATCACCTTATACGCTGTACATTTAATTTGCGTACTACGTCGTAGGTACTTAATTATATATGTTTGCCTATCTTTGCTTATATTCATTTTCAAGATTTTTTAAATTCAAGATAGGTACCTAATCTTTTGACTACCATCTCACCTGATTGTAAGCGACATATAATAAGAAAAAAAGATTATTTAGAATAAAATTATACCGGCGCGCGGCGTCCATTTCGTCATATGAAAACTGAACGAAATAATGGACAAATGTGACCATATCTTGTTTATTACAAATAAGTACATTTTAATCATTTATTAGTTGTAATATTATAAATATTTATAAACAGTAGAAGTGATAAAAAGAAAAGAAAAAAAGAGGTTACACGATCTTTCATGCTCGGCAAAGTGCCCAGAATGCTTACTGCATTACCACGCTACAGCAATTACAGTAAAACGCCTTGCTATACATAGCAAGGCGTTTTACTGTCAAAATACATAATATTAATCTTCATAATTTTGATACAAATAAATATTCTTTCATAAACATGATTTATCATAATGTTACAATACATATTTTTATAACATCTATTATTTAGAGGTGGTGAAAATCTCAACATAAATGGATTCTCTTATGAGAAAAATCGCTAGGCAAATCAATCGGCTACTAAAGCTAGTTGGCTCGAAATATACATAATTTTGTGCAGGTGTAGGTTTCTGAGTGGAAATAAAATTAAAACACATAACCTACCGTTATCCGACTCTGTTCTGTCATAGGAAGGCTTTCAATTGCAACAATATTATGCCTACTACAACAATGATTTGAATTCATTTTATTCATTGATAAATAAGAATTTTAATTGTTTTATAATAATAATATAAGAATTTTAATTGTTTATAATAATAATTATATATTAAGCACATTATGAAAAATAATAAAGTGCTGTTTGATTGTTATGAAACTTATAAATGTTAAACCAAATGATAAAAAAAATAGATTAAAAGAATGAGTAAAAATTGCAATTATAGCAAAAAATATGATGAATTACAACTGTTACTAATCAGTATAATAGGATATAATAAATAGTATTAATATAATAAATTATGAACTACATTTTTATGAATATGAACATTACTTAAAATGATTATGTAAAAAAATATATGAAAAATAATGTTATGAAAAGTGACGGTATCCCTAGCAAGCCTTATCCTCTGCCCCAAATACACTGAATTGTATTGAACATGTGCTGACTCAATCAGTTTCTTAGAAAAATCTTTGAAAGTATCTAATGCACCCGGTCCCCATGGGCCCAGGCGGTTCAACCCCAAACGGCACAAATATAAAAACTTTGTCAAGTTTTGAACACTTGCACCGTTTGAGAGATTCAGCTGTCACAGCCGCGCAACTAGCTTGTTGCGTGGTTTCAGGAAGATCGGATGGCGCCAAAGTGTCAACTCTCGTGGTATCTCATACTAAAGGCCGACCCCTCTTCCAAGGAATGAGTGTCGCATATTCTGTAAGACTTAATTTGTGCTTTATATTGACCTAGACGACTAGACTAGAGTTATCCACTAGTTAAAACCTTAAACGAATTCGTTTTCTTCCTAGAATGAAACATAGCCGATACCAAGCTATATAACACTATATATATACTGAAGCCTTCTTAGAAAGAGCCGAGCTATTTCTAAGAAGGCTGCGAGTTATATCGCCTCCGTAAGTAAAGTAATTAGCGCCTCCTCTGTGCGATTCTTGATTGCATTTGACACCAGCGCAGTGCTCGCATCTGTTACGACTAACTTACGACATCATGAAAATATAGAAGGTATATGAACCTACTAACAATAGGAAAAAATTAAGAGCGTCCAGAACCCGGATGCTTTTTGTATCCGCAAAGTTTTCACGCGTCTTGTACTATAATATAATAATATACCTACTATAAACTTCCTAAAATTTAAGTTTTATGTTTTGAATTGATCTGTTAGACATAGAGACACTTAATTTCGTACTTCAATTTCTTCAGGTTTTTTTCAGGTTTTTGTCCTGTGCTATACCAAAATCTGGTAGTGGGCTTGAGCACTTGAGTTACCTATAAGATCGATGTCTTGTAGGTAACTTAGTTCTTTGCTGTACATAGTTTTAGTTTAATTTTAGGAAATATAGGAAATTGGCCCGTAGTTAGGCAGTCGAAAAAAAAAATTGAAACCAAAATCTAAACTTGGTGGAAACTTAGAGGGCTTTTCTTGCTGTAAAATTATAAGATAAACAATAAGAAAGATAATTATTAAAACTAGACTTTTATGGGACTTTTTATTTGTTAAATATAGACAAGCGTTCGACCACTATCTCACCTGATGGTAAGCGATGATGTGGTCGACGATGGAGTATATTATAAAACAAAAAAAAATGTTACGTCATTGTGTACACATGTGTATAATATAATTTCGTAATGGTATTTTAGAGCTCTTGTTTCTAAATTAAAGTAAACTAAATCAAAATGTAGAAGGTATATTATTTTATTGTGGTCTAGAGTTCTACACCAGGACTAGGAGCTACGGTTTCACTTCATTAAAGATGCACGTGATTTTTGGTGTGACTAATGCTACAATGTAGAGTGGTGCAACATTGTTTATTTAGTACAGAGACAGAATATTCTCACGTATACTGTAAGTTAAGTCAAACGTGGACAACAGCCAACCACCACGTGACTAGGCTACATATTGCAAAATTTTCGTCAAAAGAAAAATGCAAAAAGTAGTCTTATATGGATTGACTTAAGTTGTCTCAACGAGATTCTAAACGATGAAATAAGACTGGTCTTTTTATACGGATATAGTTTGAAATTTTCATAAGGTTTTTTATGGAAATGGGCGTACACAAGATTTGAGATATATATTTTTCCAGGCGAAATAATTTTGTAATATTAAAATAAGTACAATTGATATCATAGATTAATGATATTGAGTTAGTTGAGTTAGTCGTTGAGGAATTTCTGAAGTTTTGTCCTCGCCTTTTGCATGGCCAGCTTGCCTACCGAGCATTAAAAAAAGTTGATCGATGTACTGCCACAGATCAACTTCATATTGATTAATAATACATCTTCAGGTTTGTCAAGGTATATTTTATTATAATGGTTTTTAGTCGAACAATTTCTGCCTACGATGGAACGGAGAAGGTATATGCGTTTAGGGTGAGAAGAGATGTGCAAAATGAACGTTCCCATTTATTGCCAAAACAGTTTCACCGATTTCGATATGGTTCTTTTTATTCGATAGGTTACTTTTGTATAGTTTTCCAGATAGATTATTTTCATAATTTTGTTTAGCCTCTTGTTTAAATAAATAAATCAACATAACATAACAACTGTTATTTAAAATGATCTCGTTAACGATAATATGACACTTGTGAAACGAGTACCTTCCGTGCAGATAGCAGTGGGCCATGACATTCAATCAACCATCAGTCGCCAGCATCATGCAGTTTCCATTTGCACTTCTAACAGTTCACTCCTGATGTAGCTCGATAGTTAGATTAAACACTTACTTGGCTAGTTGTAGTGTAGCTATACTACGAAATCATACGTATATGTTACTATTTTATTTTGTGTTTTATACCACACACACAAGAAACTCTTTCACACTCGCAGCTGCGCAGTAAGTTCGCTTACTTGTATCGCGAGGAACATTCACATCACACTCGCAATTGTTAGGCAACGGGAACCAGTAACGAAAACATAATTTAGGTAGAAAATTAGTGCCTCCACCAGGAATCAAACCAAGCAAAACAGCGAGTTTTATATAGTACAAAAACAGAACGCTATCGTTACTTATGTGAGCTATGTTCAGCTTATAAATATAATAATTATGTAGCGTAATTTAGATTTCATATATTGATGATGATTTTTGTAATTTCTTCTGAGTACTACCCCTGGGTATTGTGTTCGATTCCCGGCAGGAACACAAGTTTTCTCACCAAGGAAAATTTGTGTTTCTGGTTCTGGTTGTGATTGTGTGTGTGATGTGAATGTTTCCGGCACCCACGACACAAGTCATCGAACTTAGTGTGGGGCTGTGAGTGTGAAAGCGTTTATTGTAAATAAATACACGCTTTGACACTCACAGCCCTGCACTAAGTCGCGGTAGCCGGAAACATTTACATCGCTCCCAGAACCGTTCAGTGCATCCGCGATATCATTACGCAAGGCTATGCTGTGATGACGTATGAATTTAATTGCTAAGGCGGAGTATATTTGCTTTGATTATGAATTCAATATACAACGAATCGCCGAGAAGAAGTAAAATTACATTGACAACAGAAACTGAACGTCGTAATTCTGACAATTTAAATCTTCCGGAAATTGTTAACAGAGCCTGATATTATTGCCAATTATGGAGAAACCCTGGCATGTAGAAGGCGGAGGTAAACAATATATATTTTCTTTTAGAGAGATTTATTTAGAGGTGTAGTGTAACGTTAAGACTTGACTTTTTAGACTTACTTTACATAATCAAGATTCCTAAATATGGATGGCGTAACTTGATTGTTAGAGCAATTGGTGATATCTAATTTTACTAATATATCTGCATATAGCTAATTTTGTTGTTTGATCCCTTATGAATTATTTGAGTATCCGTTCAGACTATTTCTACTAAAAATTTACATAATATTCATAACTTGTCTTTCCGCCGGGAATCGAACCCGATACTGCGGTCACCCAACTAAGCAAGCGTGCAGTTCATCATTTGCTTGTTATTCAACAATATCTTCGTGTCAAGTTTCCTTACTGGGCATTTCGAGGCATCTTACATTGTTTTTACCTATGTACTATATAGTACCGTTGCCAACATTATTTGTTGAGAAGAAACAGGTGATTACTGGCCTCTGTTAGCGTCCATCGATGCGAGCACGTTCGCTCCCGATAGTTGCAGACTCGGAGAACTTGGATCGCTTAGTTGCTGTTAAAAATAACAACGTGTTGAGAACTAACCCCTTAGTCCAAGTAAAGTTTAAACGAATCTATTTTGTTTATAGTTTTGTTTTCAAAATCAAAGCGTATTTATAAATGTTTACCCTTAACGCTCTGATACATTATTTAAAATTCGCCGCCATCTAAGCAATCGGGTTCGATTCCCGGTGGTAACACAAGTTTTCTCCGTAAGGGAAATTTGTGTATCTGGTTCTGGGTGTAATTGAGTGTGTGACGTAAATGTTGCCGGCACCCAGGACACAAGTTATTGAACTTAATGAGTGTGAGTGTGAAAGCGTAATGATAAAATATATATATATTATATTTTAAATTATATTTCAGAGTGTTTAGGGTGATAAGTTTATAACCAAATTCAGTTAGTATGAATGTACAAAGAATGTATAAGTGTAAAATTATTATGGACTATCTAAGCCCCGCAGTTGTACCCGCGTAAGTACCGCTGGACTCGCAAGAATTCCGGGATAAGAAGAAGCTTATGTGTTAATCCATGTCAGCTACTGTTATACAAATTTCATCAATTTTGGTCCAACCGTTTGAGCGTGAAGCAGTAACTAACATAAAAACACACAAATTTTGTCCTTAATAATATTAATATGATATTGATAACTTACCAACCATTAAGCTCTTTTATACGCTCGAAACTGGTTGGAGTATTACTTCCGACACAAAAATCCCGAAATATAAATAGCAATCGCGGTAGTTTTCATAATAAAATGTAGTTCTCACTTAATAGCCAATTAGTTGTCGCGAGGTCTTTTTTTGGAGCTAACAACAATTTGCAGTAAAATACAAACACAATTTTGATTATGTGACGAATCACAAACATAACAAGAAATAACAGAATTTTAAACTTAAGTAAGTAAACCAACTGGATATTAAATTATTAACTTACTAAACTAAATCGGCAGCAGCAACATCAGGTTAAATACCTGTTATATTATCGACATTCTAATACAAATTAATTAAGTTATCTGTTGTTTAAACGGCATTTGTACGTTTGTAAACTGGAGCTCAATTAGTTGATTTGTGTACCTAATATGTTTATTGAATAATTGGATTCGATTTGTACTAATATAACTGTTTGTACAAATTGATTCAATATTATTATTATACACTAGGTTTTTTTTTAATCAAAATTTGGTCACCACTGTCCTAAACTTTTTATCTATTAAACAATAATTTTATAAAATACATTTAAAAAAAAACATTTTTTTTTATGCCGATAGGCAAGCATTTTACTACAATCTCGCCTAATGAAAAGTGATGATGCGGCCGATGATGAAGCTTGCCTAGAAGATACATATTCACTCTTGACTTGAAAACTCCCAGATTATACCGTTCGGGGAACAAAGACGAGGGCAATGACTACCACTCCACAATTAATCGAATACTACATTAGAAACTGAACTAAATAAGATATTGTAAGCTATTACATTGATTAAAATATATTTAACATACTATTCTTAGGTAATTATGACAACCACAAAAGCCTTCACCTATATTTCACCACGAAAAAGCCGGAATGGTCCCCACATACAGCACCCGCTCACGAGCATGACCGCCGCATGGTTGAACCTTCCAGTGACAAGTACCAGCTGTTTCGATAACTGAAGAGTGTACTCTGGGTGTTGGTTATCATATCATTTCTAATTTATTTTTCTCGTCCGTTCGTCAAGGCTATATATTCCTCTTACATTAAGTATTTATACATGAGGGAGTAACCATTTACTTTGTGTATATGCACAGCGCTTGATAGTAGCACAAAATTTAAACAAGTAAGGAACTCGGAAATGAATCAATTACTTATCATCAATTTAAGACCCATTTATTTTTATATTAAAAATATTTTTTTACATTAAAATCTTTTTATTGGCAGCTGTGCCTACGCATCAGCGATGGTTACTTCCACCTCCACACCAGGCTCGATATTAATAGAAGTGATCTGCTCCACGATCTCCGAGGGGGAGTGCAGGTCGATCACTCAGATCGCTTGTGTATCCTCATCTGGAACCTGTCCCAGGTCTTGGAACCTTCACCGCAAGGTGTCTTCCTGGTGGTGATGCGGAGGATTTTGGTCGGCATGCGGACTGGGCCCTTGACACGGAGCTTCTGCTTCTTAGCTCCGTTGATGAGGTCAGCGCACACCTTTTCTAGTGAGTGGACATTGCGGGATGTCAGTGTGATCCTGATCCGATGGATCGGTGAGATCTCAGCCTGGGGCTTCTCGATGTCCTTGCCTGATACAACAACGGCCGCGTCTCCGTTCCCTTGGAGCATTTTGATGCGATTTTCCGGTCGAGATAAACAACTTTAATTCAAAAATTGCTCAGCGCTGAACCGGGGGATTTGGAGGCAAATATAATACCCTTGTAAGTTAATAAATTAATCCCTTGTAAGTAGGTAAATATATTGTGAAGTTTAATATATACAGACTCTATCGAGAGTAGGCGATATTGGATTATAGGATGTAGAATAGAACTTATGACTCGAATGAACTCACTTGAAAAGTAGTTTCATAGGAATTAGTGATCAGTTCATAAAAAACCTTCTTGCTAATCTATTTCATAGCTCCAAACGGAGTACAAGTGAAAATCCTTTAAGATATATTCTTAAACATAAACAGCGATATTGGTTGATTATTACCAACTACTTATCATACTGTATATTTAGAAAGTATATATATCCATAATATTAATAAATTAAAACGTAGTTTCTAAAAAACTGTATCGGTAGATGACGTCATACGTTCCCGTAAGACGTTAATAATAAGGAAAGGATAATTTCGTCGCTTCAGGCAGGGCTTGAGTAGCACAGTGGGTAGAGCAATAGGCCATGACACCCTATGGCCGCGGGTTCAATCCCCGCCTCATGCGATAACTTTTCTATATAAAAAAATCAATCTATTTAGGTGGACGTTATCAACACAACGTGTAGCTAACTGAAAAGTTAGACTCGTAGGCCGTAGCAGTTTCTAAAAATACTGTATCGGTAGATAACGTCATTGGTTCACGTAAGACGTTTACAATAAGGAAAGGATAATTTCGTCGCTTTAGGCAGGGCTTGAGTAGCTCAGCGGTTATGGAGCAATAGGGCATACTGGATACGACATAGGATATAGCCGTGGGTTCAATCCCCACCCGTGTGCGTGGATAATGCTATAAAAACAAAATCAAATAAATAAAACGTGATTATTGTTTATGAATATTTTAAGACATGACCAAGTGTTCCATAATTGTTCCTACGGTAAAAAAAAAATGAATATCATTTCCTAGACACACAATAATCAAAACATACATGCCATTTAAACAGCTGATTGTTTACAATTGTGTACTCATATATGTACATTTAAGAGAAAATTAAAGAAAAAGTAAATGATCAAAATACTAGAATATTACCTAAAGTTGGCGCAAAAAACGTAAATGCCTAGGCATCAAGTCATTCACGTTTTTTGCAAACAGCTATTCTGTTTGAAGTAGAACGTTCTTTACTGACAGCGCTGCAATTTATAGCTGCAAAACGAGTGAACTCACAAAGAGCGATAGTATTTCCTTTGCGGAAGAATGGCGAGGGATACATCCGAGACCCGAGGACAGCGCGCCAGCCCCGCCGGGGCGCAGCGCCAGTTGCTTGGCGCAATCCACTAAATGCCTTCTCGGTAACGGCCACCGCTGTTCCCAGGCACTATTGTTTGCGCCGAACAGAAGTATTATCCCAGTTATTAATCTGCAAAATTAAAAGGCTTCTAGGCCCTCGAGTTATGTAATGGTTACATTTCTTTTAAATTACTTTTCTGTGATACGAAATTGGACTTGTACAGCTGTTTTTCTGTACGCATAATTGCGGGACAATCGGTCGAGTTATTACCATTATAAATTCCATGTTCTCAACGGGAAAAAGATCCTTTTAATGCGTACTTAAATCATTTTTATTAACTTGAAAAGGTTGGATTTATGCGGGGGCCCTGGTGCTTGTAATTTGCGAGCCCACTTTGAAATTAGGGCTCTTACAAGATTAGCAAGTACAGGTACGCCATCTATTTATGTTGTTAATCGGCGGTACTCGAATCCCGTCATTTTAATGGGATTGTTACGTGGGTAGGTATGTGAAATTAATTAGTAATAAAATACAATCAAATGTTAATAAATCAGAGAAAAATGCGAGTTTAACTTGGTTTTATACAGGCTCTTGATGTCTAAGTAAATGTATACATTGTTAATACAAGATTATCTACATTCCATAAATAAATCCACATGTTTTATTCGGCAAAATATTTCTCTTTAAACGGCATTTTAGAACACCATCACACGATCTTTTATTTTACACATCTATGGTTTAGCAAGGAGGAAGGTTATGATTTAAGCATCGTATATGTATGTGCGTTGGCTCCCTCTTAGCGACTTAGTTAACAAATAAACTGATTGCAACAGACAGGAAATCGTGTTAACTCTCCGAGTGCCATAATATGCGCTTTTAATAAATAAAACAGAATGGCAACCACAGCACTTTATGAAGTACCAAAGGGAACCAAAAAAATTGGTAAACACCAAGAAGATTTGTATCAAATAAAATAAAAGATGTAACACATTATAAAGTATCACGTAGTTTTTTTTTTCGGTTATAATTTAGTGAAAGTAAGTGAGTAGTACTATTCGAGTTTTGGTTTGTAATATTTCGTCGTGTTACGAGTATTATTTTGTATTCGTACTTCCGAGGGCTCGTAAAGCCATAAGTCCCAGTTGTCACACTATGCGTCATATCCTTGTTCCTTGCGCCGTTGCGTCATCTGCTTGACAAATCCTGACACCCTCTGCCCATTGGCAAACGGAATGGTAGAATCACTTGTCCATACGACAAGCTGGCGAAAGTTAAAGTAACCAGCGATCCTATTAACTGACAACCTACCGTCATTATCAATCTCGAGCTGCACTCTAGATTTTCTCTCAGGTTATGTCAACTTCAACTTCAATTGTTGAAGTTGAAGTTATGTAGGTTATGTCATCAAGATGGAAACAAACCTACGGAGCTACAAAATCCTGGGATTTTGTCTATTAAAATTATGTTTCTGACGGTATATGTGTGCAAAACACGATATTTTAATTATGTCAAAGCCACTTTTCGTTAAGCCCCCTTGATAGGGAGAAAATACAACGAGGCAGGTTTACCATCCACTCCACAGTGTGTCATCGGGTAATCCCTCACGTGCGATTTTTGTTTGCAAATAAACTGCCTCCGGTTGCAGGAGGCACCCCTTTTATGAAGGCTTAACTGAATACCTACTCTGATGTTTTCAGGTGACTTTGAAACATTTCTGTCAAGCAAAAGTAATATACGTCGGTTGGCACAGGAATGGTTTTTAGTAAGTAAATATAATATATATTTTAAACAAGCTCTTTCACACTCACAGCACCACAATAAGTTTGATGACTTGTGTCGTGGTTGCCGGAAACATTCACATCACACACACAATCACAACCAGACCCAGAAATACAAATGTTCCTTGGGGAGAAAACTTGTGCTCCCGCCGGGAATCGAACCCGATACCCCTGCATAGAAGGCGAACGCCCACACATCTCAACCAACGGGGAGTTCAAATGATATCTTAGGGATACACTCAATAGTCCCTAGCAACTAAAAATAGAACTTACGAAATGGTTACTTTTAAACAGGTATATATTTAGACAGGAATAAAACTAACCCGGCAATGTGTCATCCAATAATCCCACACTGCATATATTTGTAAGTATATTTTTTTGGTTTTATAATAACTGGCGCTAGCGTGTAAGCTTATAATATTAGGTAAATACCATGAAAAACCAGAAAGTTATCTACTACAACCAACTAAGTTTTCAGAATTAACTCTGTTTTAGCATAATAAGCTAAAGATTGAGTAATAGTGGTCAAAGGAAGCTAGTAAAAAACTTGGATTGATATGACGAATCATACTTCTTACTTCTTATGTTATAAATCCGAAAGTTTGTAAGTATATTCGATCACTCTTCGCGCTGTAACGGTTGAAGGAAATTGGATGCAATTTACAATGCACATGGCTTACACCTAGGATTAACACATATGCTACTTTTTAACTTGATCAACGCGAGCGAAGCCGCGGGGCATGGCTAGTCTTCAATAAACATAATATCAATTTCATAATTTACAGGAAGCACAGTGAATTAAGAGATTGATATAATTAAAGTACAGGCATATTATTTATCCATCAATCTACGCCACTTCGACGAAAGTTACTGTCAGCTCCAAAATTAATTTCGCGTAGGGAAGGACGAGTACAACTAAACGAGGTAAATATGGCAATAACAAAATATGAAGTCCCTCGGAGCTTCAATATCTATAAAGCCATATCCTATGAGGAAAATTCCTTAATATCTAATTTTTGGCGCCGTAAATGGCCAAAGTTTCCGTCGTTATGGTCAATAAATATACCATAATTTACCTTTATTCGAATAATATACTCACCGTTGAAAAGAATGGTTCGACGTAAACTGTAAAATTGCTCGTCTTGGAGTCTATACTCGAGCTTAAACTTTTATGACCTTTCACTCATATCGGCCAGTATTGACTTCTTCTTTTCAATCTGATAGTTATAGGACAACATTTCAGTATCTTTACAGTAGCTACATAGTAGTTTTACTTTCATGCGTTAAAAGAAAACAATAAGCCTCTACCTCACCTGATGTTAAATTATGTTGTATTTAAAGATGTAGCAAGATTGTAGAAGAAATATAAAAATAAATCAAATAGAACTTACTTAACTTCGAGAACTAACTGAAATGAAATAATATTCAAAGCTCGTACCAATTTTTGGGTTAGCTGAGCGCCCGCGGCTTTTATGCAAATCACCTATTCCAATAACATGACTGTTTTCGAAATGAAAATGCTATCTTTTTGTCCTTATGTCATAAATCTTATTTGAAATTGCTTTAAAAACTCATTTAACTTGCTGGCGCTGTGAATCCGAGAAAACATAAATCTTTTATAATTAAAATACGATATAGAGCGATAAATTAAGTTTGCAAGATGTTAGCTTGGCCGAGCGGGAATAATGAAAGGCACTACAAAGATATCATTATTATAATAAATATGACGATGACCTTTTCTATCATGATTAATATACTCGTAGGTAACATTATAAACAGTACATAACATTTTTAAGCATCAAGCTGTTGTAGCAGTCTTGCTACGTTAGCTACAGTCGTAGTCCTTCTACGCCGTAGAACAATACAAAACAATCTATGTTGAATAAATACATGAAATGAAGGGTTTTGCCGCGAAAGTGAAAAAATGGCGTTGTTGGTTATGTATAATTTTCCAAAACCTGTGATTCTTTGAGTGTTAATGTGTAATAATGGTGGATTATTAACCGTTAATACTTAGTAAACGTGCGTTAGTGTAGGCAAATCATACAAAGTTGAAAAACGTGATTTTCGCATTCGCTCCAAAACTTCAATAGAAGTTCTAGTAAAGATTCTACCACTTTACTAGGGCATGACTTGACGATAACTGAACTTTGGATCTTTACTTGACTTTGACTTGTGACAAGGACTTTTAATTTAAAATACATTTGAAATATATTATTATTTGACACTGGCTAAATGCACAAGATTGCGAAGCCAAAAAAATATGAAATGACACGTTATATTATAGTTTGTTAACGCAGAGATTAAGGTGAAACTTCCTGCAATAGTGTAAACATCTCCTGCCTTCCACAGCTCGCGAAATTAACAGTATTTTTTCCCAATTCATCTCATGAATGTAACAATAGCCTCATGAATTTTATTGCGCTCGGCGCTGGAAGCGCGCTTTAACACAAGTAGCAGGAATTGCGGTCTTCACTAGTCATAATTGAATTACAAATCATACATTGCAGGGAGGCGAGGAGCTCGGAGAGGCACCGGGCAGTGGGCGCGAGTGCGGTTTTGGAACAGCGGCGGTCCGTCACCGGCGATCGAGTCCAATATTGGACGCCGTATAGCGCCGCAACTTTGATATTGCACGCTCGATTCGTGCCAATCCACAGCCGCAAATTGTGAACGTGCCTGTCCCGCGGCTAATATAGATACGAATGTACGAGACTCATTCGGAGCGAGAACCTCCCTACAGATGCGACGTCGTTAGCAGATCGAAAATCTATTACTTATTGACACGTTGGCTGTTTCCGCAACCGTGGCGTGCCGGTAAATGGAAATCCGATTTCTTGTAGTATGTCTTGGTAAAATATTATTTCTTGGCTTCCCTTTTTCCTATTGGGTCTGAAGGGAAAGTCTTCTGCGATGAGTTATGAAAATGTTTTTTTTATATATAGGCCTACGTATACGTCGTGCCTCCATGGTAAGTTAACATTATTAAAAGAGAAATAGAAGCTATTTGTAATGTTTTAAGATTAACATTCATATGCCTATTGTGCTTACCACCCTCGAATACATCATCACTTACAATCAGGTTACAGCCTTTTACAGATAAAAGATAAGGAAAACAGGTAGGTACTATTGATTACTGCACTGGCGATATAAGATAATGCACATCACACTAATATTATTAATGTGAAAGTTTGAGTGTATATGTGTGAGTATGTAAGTAAGTTTGTTTTCTCTTTACATACGCTATAATGGCTAAACGGATTTGAATACAATTTGAAATGTACATAGCATAAGCCTGGGATTAACACATAGGCCAATTTTTTACTTGATGAACGTGAGCGAATCTGAGGGGCACGGCTAGTATTATGAATCCTCAACTTTGTCAACTGTGTGACTGTTTGCCTTGAGGTCAAGATATTTGTTAGTACTGGGTAGATAAGTTACTAAATTAAACTTGATAGAGGACATAGGTTACGTCGTGCAAAGTTACAAGTCACGAATCAGAATATAATCTGAAACAGGTACATACTTAAATATGTCACATAGAATTTAACATAAGGTAATTATAAATGCAGACCCCTATAACACATTACATGTGTGCGCCTGCCCGCTTGAATAGTTCCGTCTCCAAACAAAATGCAAATCTGCGGGCACGCCGCGCCGATTGATCGTACGCCCAGCTAATTAGATCCACCGTAATTAATGGAGTAGCAGTAGGCACTGGACACGGTCCGCCCGGACCTGTCGAACTACAGGTCCTGTCCGTTCGGACCGAACGTCAGGAAATATTTGCTTAATGATGGCTTGGGCGAGTTCCGCGCCGTGCCCCTCAACATGCGGTCGAATTCATACGGCTTACAGCGCTGCGATTTTGCAACGAGCTTCGTGTTAATTGAAACTCCGGATATAACTACTACTTCAATCATTTATTTGATACACGCATAAGTATCTTGAAGGATTATGTTTATGTTTCAATGTATGTTTACAATAACCATAACATCAACTTTATGATAAATTATTGCAATAATGGAGTCCAAGCGGCGCGGCCGTTACATAGAAATCTACCTCGAATTACATACATATAAATATATATTAACTAATAATTATAATACTTAAATTTTTGTATCGAATTGTATAATTTTTTTGTGTTACAGTTTTTCTCCTCAAGGGACATACAATTTGTGCTTCTGGTTCTAGATGTAATTGTATGTGTGATTTTTAAATGTTTTCGGCACCCACAATACATGTCTTTGAACTAAATGTGAGTTTGAAGTTCGATGTTGTATCAGGTGTTCCAGAAACATTCACATCACACTCATAATCATATAATGAGCCAGAACGACAAATTTATCTTTGGGAATCCAAAACGATACCCGCTGCTTAGAACACGCACCCAACAAAGCAAGCAGGCAGTGAATAATTTTAAAAATGTTTACGCTTACACGTGCGTCGATGGTACAGTAAGTAGACATCGTATACCATATATTTACTGCGTCGATGGGATGCTAAATATGTAGGTGCTTATATAAAAATCTTCATTAACGACTACCTTTGTCGAGTTTCACTGAAAACTCTTCATCAAAGTATACAAGGCTGAAGGCATGTTATTTATATAATATGAAAAATAAGCTAGAGAGAACTTGTTTATTTTTCCACAATAAGTGATGTGAACACAAACATTTTTCTTAAATATATGGTGCCGGCAACGCTTGTATTGGCAAAATTTATTGGATACTAAAGTTTTCATACGCTTTTATGTTTTCGACAGATTACGGCACAGGCAGTTTGCCGAAGCCCCGATATTTATAAGAGTCCTCGCCCAAAAGGGACGTACAAAATTGCTCCTTTTTCTTAACTGTGTTTGACTTGCAAAATGTTTCGCCAAAATCAATTTATAGCCGGGATAGTCCGGACTAGATCGGATGAGGGATCCTCTGTCGGCGCTTAATTTGGACATGAATTAATACGTTGGAAACCTGTCATGCAAAAAGTAAAGTAGATTCAAAACAAAATAAAGTTAGACAGGTAGAGGCGGCAGCGAGCGGGCGGAGTCGGGAACTCGCTCGGCGCGTTCGCTTCCGCTCAATAAACGCTTGCAGCTCGCACAAGTTTCGCCCTCGCTCGGCCGCGCTGCGCTCTCCATACCACACAACAATAACAACTTTCATTGCAACTTTTCGGCAGAAAGCGTCATTCGGCTTTCATTGCGTGTCTCTGCATCCGGTGATCTAGGAACGAGAGAGAACAGCTCTCCTGTTTAAAAAAAAACAAAGAAAAATATAAAACTCGCCTACTTTTATTATGAGCAGTAGGTTCTCTCGTTTTAACCCGAATGTCAAGGAAGGGTTATGTTTTATTTCTATATTTGTAAATTTCTTCATTACTTTGTATCTTCCAAACGGCTTGATGGATTGCGACAGTTAAGGTATCGTTTAATTCGTCTTACAAACCCAAGCGTATTTAGATAAAGAAAAAAAAAACAAAATGACGGATTTTTTGGCGCGAAATAGTAAAACTTTAATAAAAAAAATAGCCAAACCTATCGAGTAGGGTATCAAAATGAAGAAAATTAAAAGGGTTACATAAGAAGTAGAATCACATTTTTAGCAGTCGAATTTTTAAAGTGGAAACTTCTTTAGCGGCGTTGTGCACTTTTTTGGGATGGGTAAAAAATTTTAAACTCGCGTCAGGAGTCGGAGTCCAACCCATTGTTTCTTTTTTATTTTTAGTACATTGACTTGTTACATTCAAAATACACTAAAGTCGGTACCAAATCGCGGGTTTCCACAAAAAAACTGACGATGTTTGTTTTTTTATCATTGAAAAAATCAAATCATTAGAACAACGAGAAATAAATGCATAGATAAATTGCTGTACCTATACTCGTATATAAATAAAATGTCGACTTACTTAGTTATTTTCACGTGTTTCAAGCCGTATAAAACATTAATTCAACATGTGTTCATTCAACGATAGTTTTAACTTTCAAACTTCTTTATTAATTTAGGTTAATATTTTTCTAATAAAAAAAAGTAAAATCTAAAAATTATTTATTTTTGATGCGCCAATATTTTTTGTAAGATAACCTCGTGGTTTGGCTCTATCAAATAAAGTTTTGACTGACTCACAATGTTCGAGTATCCTACAAATCCTTCAATGCATATTTCTATATAAAAAATACGCGTATACTGACATAACCTCCTTCTTTTTTGAAGTTATTAAAAACGAACCTGCCATGTACATACGCAGGTAAAGTAGGTTCCATTATTCGATTTTCTGTTTAATAAGATGAAAACACAATGGGTGGGTAGGTAATTCCGAGTCGAAGCGCGTTTGTCTCCAGTGAATGGAGTCTTATTTAGCGGGGAGCTGACATCTTTTGTGAGAATTCAAAACGACGTGAAGATGCCACTGATTTATGTGCGACCATTATTCTTACTTTAAGCGACGTAAACACATGCCGCGCTCCTCCAGCCTTCAGAGTGCGTCAAATGAAGAGGCACGCGACGTCCTACGCGTCCGTGACATTATTTTTTCATAGCATGATACAATTTTTCACGCGCGAACGACTGGGGTGCCGACATTTTACTAAAGAAAATTCCACGAAAATCTTAAAACCCCTTATGCGGAGATGGAGCAATGTAGCGGAGGAAGTTTCCAACTAAAACAGATTCTGCAACGGGTATCTAGTTTTTAGTTTGGGACATCCGTCAGAAGGTGAACTAGACGGGAATCTTGGCAACACAAATAGTAATAAGCTCGAGAAGTCGCTGAAACTCAGTCGGGCTTTCGGAGTCTTGGCAAATATTACACCAAAGCGACACAAACTTGGATATTGTTTGTTGGACAGCTTTCTGACAGAGATTGTACCGCAAGGCGCGTACTTACTACCCGCCCTCTACCTTGATTGCTTCCGATGGAAATGATGTCTAGGTTTTAATGACGACCTGCCTTGCCGTGTTATACGCTCGTTTACAGCCTTGTTTCGGAATTTTACTTAGGGTTTCATGTTATTCCGTAACATTTAATTTTGTGGCGAATTTAATGTCTGTACTAACTCTACGCTGTATAACATGCACTTTAGTGCAACTTACGAGTAAGTGTGTAGTTTTTAGTTGTACGATCATATTATAGTAAAATAATCTTAAAAGCTAGGCGAAACGTTGTGTGTAGTTTAGAATAAAATAATAGCAATGAATATTCTACGATATTCTAATTAATGCTTAAGAAAGAACCCAGAACGTATTTTAGAGACACAAGATTCTGGAGAAAGTTGGTTATAACTCTGTCTAAAATGTTGTGCAATATAAACAAACAAACGCATTCACACTTACAGTTCCACACTAAAATCAAAGTCTTGTGTGGTGCCAGAAATATTTGCATATAACACACAATCACACCTAGATAGAAAAGCATAAATGTCCCTCGAAAAGGAAAAATGTACTCCTGCCTGAAATTGAATGTAGTAGGTTCTAAGTTCAGCGCGGAGGGCTTGCCAATTGCGCCAACTGTGTCGCGAATATCGTCGATGTATTCGCAAAGTATAAATACTAATCCACATAAATGCAACGAAGAGTACGTGCTAGACTGTGTATGATTAATAGACTTGTTAGTGGTACCACTAGTGAAAGTACTATAGAATATATTTTTATTTTTAAAATTACCTAATTGCGATCTACTAATGGAGTAGAGCCACACACATTTAATATCCAAAGGCTTGAGACAAAAAACATTCAATTAAATATATTAATCACATTCTCAGGCAGACTAACACATGAAAAAGTGGCTGCCTAGGCAAATCGATTGCGCCATCGTATGTATGAAGCAATGAATGCTAATGATTTGTTTTCACTCCGACAACTTTATTAGAAGCACGCGAGAGTGAATATTGTAGAAATTATAGAAATTCGCAAAGGAGCTCCCAAAGCTCATCAAATACCCGTTATCAGCTCTGCACTAACAAATCAGGGGCGCCTGGAGCGAAGACTTATTATGGCATCAGGAGCTTCGTAATATCAAATCCTTATTACCCAAACGTAAAGTTCAAATTAAGTACGTCAGCGAGGGATTGGCTGGGTCTTTGTGTGATAAATGATAATAAACTTGGGTCGGCTTGACGTCATAAAACGATAGATAGGTGCACATGCAAGATCCATCTAGATACATTGGTTACCTATATACTGTAAGCTATTTTCCTCGGTAGGGCGGGATGCTAATGCGCCGCAGCGCATCGCCTTAGACATTTTTATTGCACCCGGAAGAGTTAATATACTTTTATGTAAAACGCTTTAGGAGCTTTAATTTTCATTTCATTCTGAGTTTATTAAAATCGCCCAGCCATTTATTTAAGCGAGTGTCGGCTAGCCGTTAAGTTTAATGTCCTGTTACTACATTTTTATAGAAAGTGGTAAACGTTGACTTAACGTTTTGGAAAGCATTTTTCGAATCTTGCATTTATCCTGGTTAGGGAACTTAATATTTAATGCTGGTGTGCAGTGAGCTGATATTCTGCAAACGTATGGTTAGATAGTTCCGGCTACGGGGCGTAGAGCAATCGTAGCGTGAGAGACGCACTGACCAAATTCGATTATTTCGGGTCTCAAAGGGCACCTGGTACATTCATGTGCAATTGGAGTACTAATAATGAGGTGATTGATTATTTTTACTATATAGTAAAAGGTTCAAATTAGACAGGCTTACCAGACGTAGTAAAATACGGCTGGCTGAGAAGACCACCAATCGCACGTTACCAATTCGGATGCAAGTTTGTAGTTCAGCTGTAGTCATTAGCATAATCCATTATACACAAAGATTAGCCGGAATTCAATGGTATTTAGTATTAGGTTAGCCTATGTACCAGTTTAATACATTGTCGTTTTTATATTACAATACCTAGGTAAAGTGCCTTATAAACGTGCCTCAAAACCATAAAGACGTTCATAAAATAATTGAAATTAAAATTTACTAAAATTGCTGCAGAAACACCTCTAAAGTTAAAAATACATATTTCCAATTAATCTGTTAGGAAACATTGAATATCAAAAATAACAAAGCTTTAGCTGCTCTTTTATGTATTCCCGTTTCTTGATTACTATAAGAAGCTAACATAACAGCGTTTCAGCGTAAATTTGCTCCGGATTTGATGAACGGAGCGTATCAGGCGGTATCAGGCCGAGCCTTAATCGCAGATAAATGAATTACTGATCCGACGAAGCAGTGCAATCCATCAAAGTCGGTAATTTCAGATAAAAGCCATAATCCGAGGTTCATTACGCCTGAATCAATTATAGGTCTCAAAGGTTCAATTGGATTTGATTATCTATTTCTATAAATATATTCTGATCTATATATAAGGTGTGCCGACAAGGGCTAATAAATCTGTACCATGTTCAATATAATCTAATATATAAAATTCTCGTGTCACAGTTTTCGTTGCTATACTCCTCCGAAACGGCTTGACCGATTTTGATGAAATTTTTTGTGCTTATCCGGTATCTATGAGAATCAGCCAACATCTATTTTTCATCATCATCATCATCACTTTTCATCATTATCAACGCGGGTGAAACCGCGGGGCGCAGCTAGTATTTATGTAAATGTATCGTTATGCCTATACATATGGACGATTTTTATCTCTTTTAAAAGTACTTTAAGATCTTTTCTAATAAAATTACTGTATAACCCCTATATTTTACATATTGCGTTATCTATGAAGTTATGAACATAAATGTGTGTAAAATAGAAGTAGGTATGTAAGTAAATAAGTATATATTATATAAAGTATGATATAAATTATCATATTCGTTTTAGACTATTATAACATAGGGTACACTCATCCCTAGTGACACAAATGTGCCAATTAGGTACCATACTATGTTTTAGTGACATCCATCCAAGGGTTGTCTAGAAAAGACTTTCATGGATCATATTTGTATGGATTTCTTTTACGTTGACAATATCTCTAAATTTGATGCATGATGATTTGAGGGCCTTGCGATGATTAGAATTTATGTTCATCTTTCATCTATTTACCTATTTGACCACATAATTAGTGGCATAGATCATAAAGCGTAACATACAGTACGTTACCGTACCTAGGTACTGAACATGTATTAATGCTACATGCTATATCAAGCACATAAATCTTAATGATATTTCTCTATGTGATACGTTATATATACCCTGGGGCGATAATTTTACTCTCATCTGATTAAACGCTATAAGACGTTAGAATAACAAGGTTTCCTACGTCAATTTACAGCGTGCCAGGGTTTGATGAAGCGATGCGCATCCCGCGGCCGACCCTTAATCGGGGATAAATGAATTACAGCTCCAGCGCCATCTATCAACGTCGATAATTTTAAGATAAAAGCTACGAACAGGTTAGAAGCTTTTTAGTTATTGGGTAATCCATAAAAATAACGAGATACTCTTCCAAGTCAGAAGCGGTATATATAATGGGTACTTTAGTTAGCTTCCGAGGTACAATTTAGTGTTAGCGGGAATTCCACAGGCGTAATAAAGTTCCAGCAAAAAAGACGTTACGTAAATTTACACAAACAAATTCTAGTACAATGAAAGGTAAGCACTTCGCGAGAATTAACTAGGCAAGAATCCATGGCAGCCTACTTACCTAAGAATTTATCTTCGCAGGTTGAACTACGAGCCATCGTAACCTAGAAGCGCACTACCTTCCTTTGCGGCTGACTCAGACAGGTAACGTATGGCTCACTTTATCGGATGCTAGCAGACATCGCAAACAAATTTTTCACTGAAAAAACGCCGGGAAAATAAAATATGGGGTGATCGGGACCAGGGACCGCTTCCGTGACGCCCCTCATTCATCTGGCGTAATCGGACGTCGCCGATTCAATTACAATATTAATCGAATTAAAATTTATTGCACCCAAGACGAAGCGCTTTCGCGATGGGGGTTTTTATGAGTTTTTTTAGTATTCCGGGGTCAATTGGCATCATTTTGACAATAACTGTGACTGTTATGTTTGGAACCGCAAATATATACATAAAGTACTAGCGATCCGCCCCGGCTTCGCCCGGGTGTGATAAATGAAGAACCGCTCGACCGATTTTGTGCAAACTTCACATAAACCATCTACTAAATAGTCCGAACAAAGCCTAAACATTTGTTCTTGAGTTATAAAATAACAACGAAAAGTGGCATTGATTTTTATATATAGAGATATTATACAAATATACTGTTAAACATGTATTTTGCTCAAGTTTATATCATAATAAGGCCTATCTTTTGCGAGATTACAAATATGTCTTATGCCTACTTACTACTATATAATGCGAAAGTTTTGATGTTTAGATATTAAACAAACAAAACACATTCGAACTCACAGCCCCATACTAAGTTCAAAAACTTGTATCATGGGTGCTGGAAACATTTAGGTACCTACATACCGAACACAATTACACCCAGAACCAGAAGCACAAATGTCCCTAGGAAAGTAAAAATTTAAACAGGCGCAGAGGGCAAAGACTTGCCCACCTCGCCATTTGTGTCGTCGTGAGTATTTGTAGGTACTCGTATGTGACCCGTTTTAGCTGACATGGAATACACATAGTACATTTATCATCATAATTTTCTACAGTTTTCATCATACGAATCAAGCGGATGAAACCACGGATGGCAGTCACCATTAAATTCAATTTGATACTTAATACCATTAAACAATGTTAACCTTGTACAAAGGAGTAGGTAATTAGAATTAGCTACCAAGAAGCAAAGTTCTTCTACAATAACCATTCTTTATACTTCGTAAAATAGAGTAAATTGCAAACATGGGTAATTCAGTCTGTATTTGAGTGCCGAAGCTATAAACACAATCGAGTAACGCCTACATTCAAGCGTAGGTAAGATATCAAAGTTTATTGGCTGACGCCCGTATTGTGATCAGAAGTTATTACGGCTGTATGTAAAATATTTGCCGAAGCGGTTCGTATTGAACAATACCCGGCAGTAATATATTTTTCAAGACGCTCAGGGAGGCTACCTACTATTCAACAGAATTGCACCGTACATTACTGCAAATATAGAAGATCGGTGCAATTTGTCCAAATGTCATAGTTCGAGACAATCTCTATTTGTCTATAAATATGAAACGATTTAGTTAGAAGAGTTCCAGTTCTATGCGGTTTTGTAATAGAAATGCCAAGAAATCAGATTATATTGGACACAAGGCAAGCCCTCTTTTACCAGAGTCCTATTTTGATAGGCAATCAAAAGTATAGGTATCTCATTTCAAAGAATTTCGGCAGCAGTAACTTCGGACTTTTTCATTAACCCCTCCCTGTATAGGGAAAACAACAGCACGGATTTTCAAACGGCTAGAATTATCCCAATAAAACACCGGAGTAGCTTACCTAATGGGCGATGTAAACAAACAGTATAGGTAAACAAACTGCTTCGAAATCGGTATTTTTGGAAGCGATGATATTGCTGTACTTATTTGTATCCTCTTTGATGTTGCAGACTAAAAAATTCAAGTGGGCATTGAATTCACTCAATGTAAGTTACAAACACACACATACACACGGCGAAGGGTTATGCAAGATTGAATGAATGTGTGTAAAGATTCTTAGTCTTTTTAGAATAAAATTTACCCTTCTACAGTGAAGTAGTCCTAACTTTGTGTTGTATTTATAGAGAAAACATAGAAAAAGTTCATTGAATTAGGTAGATATTTTTACAATTAATCAAACTAGTTTTTTCAGGTTAGAATTTAATATTTTGCCAAAATTTTGTGATTCTATTCTATTAAGTCAAGTTAATTTGTTTTTAATATATTAATTATTAAACAAATTTGGTCGAAAAAATTACCTCCTACTTCGCTTCATCTTAACTTGAAACACCCTCGTTTTTGGTTCAAAGGTTAGAATATGAGGTTAAGATATGAGAATTAATGTGCCTTTAGTATTAAATCTAATTATACATAGGACATAGGGTAATAGGAAAATTAAATAGAAACATCAAGCGATAAGTTTAAATCATTTAATAAAAATAAGTGATGTTTTAATTTCTTATAAAGAACACATTTCAAGAGCAGTCATTGGCTGTATCGTTAAGATTTTACGAAACTAAATGAAACATTGTGAAAGTAAAGTTAATGAGTTAGTGTTATGGGCGACATCATACAATAATATTCGACCGCAAGTATTATTGCCAAGAAACACAACCAATCGAGAGGTTACAATGAATTATAAATGTAAAACAACTGTATAACAAAATGTTAAGTGCGCGCCGAGATATATGAGGTTGTACTTTTTGATCTGCGGACGTGAACGAATAGTTAGTCCACGTATTGTTAACATATTTTCGTCAACATGCATGTCACCTTAATAGTATAAATTATAACAGTTATAATCTGTCGTGAAAGTGTACATACTAACAGTCTTACTTATAAACCCCTCTTAATATTTAAACAATTGCTTAGCTACAGTTTAACAAAAATTTCACTCATAAACGCGATTTAGCGTTAAGTAATGCCTAAATAGTAGTCAAAATTAAACACCGCCATTGCTTAGTTTAAAACTTGCCAAGGCAAGATGGCGGGACTGATATCTTTCAATAATAAATGTGTCCAAACTTTTTACGTAAGGCGCAAAATTGTTTACTTCGACAACCGTTGAATGTCACTGAATATGTATTTTATTTTATTTCAATAGATTAATTAAACCACATTAAAAAAAAAAGACGTGTGGCTCTCGGGGACTGCCGCGGTAAAGCTATTGCATAGCATTTTTTATTTTTCAGTTTAATTTTTCAAAAAAAGTTTTCGGTCACGTTGAGATGCGAACTCCGTACTAATGAATACGATTCAGTATCCAATACCAATCGGCTACCGAGTCTTCTAACTATAACTTCGAAATAAGCATATAAATCTTGACGTTTACTTTAAAAACGTAAATGTCAAAACCTATACGCTTATTTCGAAGTTATAGTTGGAAGACTCAGTAGCCGATTGGTATTGGATACTGAATCGAATGCATCGGTACGAAGATCGCATCTCAACGTGACCGAGAACTTTTTGTAAAGTGGGGTGTTAGGTTTTTTCGTTACGAAATTTCTGGATTAGGTCTCCACGCTCAAGGCCCGCGATAGAAGCTATGCAATAGCTTAAAAACACTTTTAATCGACTATTTTAGTTATTATCTGTGGCAGTCGTGTAAATTTGATTATTTTCGATTCTCTGTGCGTTTCTCAACCAAGCAGCGCCTAACTAATGTTTATGAGTGAAGAAAGGTTAATCATTGATTATGGGCTTAAGAACTGCTTAACTAAGTGGTTGCTAAGCATTGCTTAGCGACATTTTTATAAGTAAGACTGTTAATGTTTAAGGACGTAAACAAATACGGACGTAACGCCCTATACAAAACGGTTGAAGCACCCTACAAATTTCGCTTGTATTAACGCGAGATACACGCACACATATACACCAAAGGTCCAACAATCGGCGACATTACACCAAGTAACGATTAGTTGTCTGTGCCAGTTTGCAGCGAAAAGCACGCACGCACACATGTACACTTGCACGCTTCACCCATGACCGGATGAGGTACGTCCGTATTTCTTTCAAGTCCTTGTTAAAGTTATGGTGTTAATATTTACTGTAACTAAGTTTCTACACTTTCATGATATTCTGTACTCATTCGGATCCGTATACCACCTGCAGAACACACAAATAGTTTTAAAAACTTCTAAGGCCGTATATGTAAACAAATAATCTTTATTCAACAACATAATTTTCAGAAATATTCCATTTACAAGCACTTTGAAAGTATAATTAATTAAAAAACATTTCATATTTATTATTTACAATAAAAACATTCATTTATATTTTAATACTATAAGTATTCAAATATCGATTTAATTATAGATATATTTTTCTGTACTTCTCTATTTATATGACAAAAAGACTTTTTTTTACAAGATTTAAGTACCGACATCTATTACAACAAATACTTAGAAATGTTCCTAGCTATAACTTATATCCGTCTTTACAAAAACGAAGTTTCTTACAAGATACCTCGCCAATAAATTCATGCATATCAAAATATATACCAAATACATTTATTGTGTCGATAATGATATTTTACTTTTAAAATATAGAGCCATATTTTCAATATGTATTGTAAAACTTCTTACTGCTAACACTGTAACTGAAAATACTCGAAATATTCGGGTATGGTTAATGTACTTTTAATGCGAACGATCGTATTATATTATGTACTTTATTTGTTGAAATTACATTTAAATGATCAAATGGATAAAGCGCTTAAAAATAACATTAATAATGAGACTAGGGAAATTGTTCTATTGTCGATAAAGTATGCCATAATACCGCAAAATCATAAAATTTTTGCGTATTGACTATGGCACAGAGGTAAACGTAGACGATACAATATGAGTACTCACAAACACTCCGCTGCGAAGTGTTACATTAACTACTTTACTCATTACTTTACTTTGTTGCATCAGGTACTTAAATTGTTATGTAACAGAACATCCAAATAAGCGTGTAACAATAGCCTGCAACATATGGCATGGAATGAAATGCAAAACTACTTTTGATATTTATATAAAACTGAACTATCTTAACCGTTACAATTTGATCGGCGAAAAAAGCTCGATGACTCAATATTCTATGACTGCAGCAAAAATTCAACTAGTGGCATTAAACAAATATTCACTCTTTATGGCAGAGGTATTTTTAATAACTATCAATCGGTTATCACTCGGTCGAATACCATGGTCCGACAGTATTTATATAGCAACATTGTATTAGGCATTTTCAACGTACGCTAAACCGTGACACGCGACCGATCGATCAACCATTAATTATATAAAATATCTCTGCAAGTTTACATTAGCAACTATTAACAAGTAGCACCTAAGCCGGCAGGTCAACACGTCGCCGGTAAACCGGCCATTCAAACATGGCTAAGAATCAACGAAATACAAGGCAAGCAAAGTCAAACCGTAATCACTTCACCGAGAACACAGATTAACACCCCACGAGAGTAACATTAAACTGAAACAACATCCTCGTATCGACTAAACACCATTCAATAATATCACTCTGAAATTTACAAGAATCGATACACAAAGGGTACACCGAACACTGAACAATCTGTAAACAGTTCAAAACGGCGTCGGACACGCGTCAATGCAGGGCGAGCACGCAGACTTTGATGAGTCCTGGCGGCGCTTTGTTTGGCGTCAACCTCGGAGGAGGCGGGCGATGCTATCCGTTGGAAGACAAGTCATCCTTGAGCCACTGCGGTACAGGCCGGCCGAGCCTCACCACCAGCTTGGACAGCGCAGTATTGTGCGGCGTGTAATAACGCTTCAGGAACTTGGCCGAGCGCTCCTCCATCGGCGGGTATATCCTACCCTTGGACTTACCGAGGCACTTGGTCCGCTCGTTGCCGAGCGCCTGGCAAAAGAAACCTTTTTTTGCGTCGTACCTGTAAACGAATACCGAATCAATTTTTTAATTTAGTAACATTGCAATTGAGAGCGAAGGAAAACACGGCAATATTGCGAGGATTATTATTGTTTACGAGGGCCGAGCTCGGTACCGGTTGTATTATTCAGACCGATCCTCGTCTTACATTCCCTTTCTCGGGCCTATACATTATTCTGTAAGTCTTTCAATAATTTCATCATCCATTTGGCTGAATGTCCGAGGGCACATGTAGCCGTCCTCCCGGTATTGCTATTCTAGGTACCGAGTTTATTATTCAGTAGCCCTATTAGGAAGGTTATACGCCATGACCCGGGTTGTGTTATTCAATACGGCCAATTTTAGATATGTAATTTTGATAAAGCATTGTTAGCATTTATATGGATTCCTTTAGCCGTTACCGGTCTTTAATTTTGTTCAGTGCGTTAAATTGTTAAAATAAAAAAAACTTGGGCTTAACTAAAATACGAAAAAAATTGGTACCAGCTTAGCACATAATTAAATTACAAATATAGTTGTCGTATGGATACAAGCACTTTAGCACTTTAAATGAAACATTAAACTTGAGCTTATACAAGTACTTAGATGAGAGACAACAGTCTCCATATCTAGAAACTAGCCAGCGAAGTTCAATCTCGAAAGCAATTTAAGGAAAGCACCGGTATCTAAGAGCTCTCTATCTACCTGAGCCTGCGTTCCAGACTACGGATATTCCGGTAAATGTTTACAAACTGAACTACGAAATGACAGAGATTATTGGAGTTCGAAACAAGTCAGGCGCGACTACGACTGAAGCAGTCCAAGGCTTACAACTAAACGGAGTACGAGTTTCGACTCAGAAGTATTAGAACATAAACGGCGACGATCCAAGGGAGCTTAGAACTGCAACTACCTGCTTTATGTAGATAGCGTAGTCTTTATTAGTCCTTACGACTCTACTCTGTAAAGTTGTGTGCTTGAGTTTAAGTGGCTATTGTGCCTAAGTTATGGTCAATTGCAGGGATACCTGGGTTGAACGGCCAGCCAGAAATATACGATTATTAAGCCAAAGGATACTAAGGAACCCCATTAAAGGTGTTGTTATCACCTGAACCAGCGAGGTTCGTTAACGTGCCGGGAAATCTACTCGGGAGTCGGCAGGCGCAAAATTTAATTAGATTTCACTTCACCCCGCTATATGAAAATACTTCTCAACTCTCATAAAAACGTCGCGAGGGTCAGAAGATTTTGATTCTCAAATTACAATTTCCATTAGCGGGATGGTAGGATCCCGTTGGAGTAAGTGGAGATGTTGGTGAATAAATAATAGTTTTCAACTTTTATACTTCGAATTTATACTAAAGTGAACCGAAGCAGCAAAGTCGCATTAAAAAGCAACAAAGTTGGGTAACAAGTAAGTAAGAATCATAGTTTAGTAGGGCAGCTTTTTAGCTCTTCACTTTGCAGAACCTACTTGAACATAAGAAGTACTCGTAACTATTACCAAAGATTTATAATCAAATTAGTTATTCTTTAGAATATATTTTGGTTTCGAAGCGGTTCATAGAATAATGATTCGCTGGAATTCATTATATTCTAGCGAAATTATTTTAAAAATCTAAGTCAACTGGATTCATATTCTTGAAATGATATGTTTTGTGAACTCATTTCTGTATATTGAGTAGTAACTAAGTTTTTGTCTGCTGTTATTGATTTGAGGACTGTATTAAGGTACTTTCTAACGGATCATAATGCGTACAAAATATTATATTCTATTTAATAATGTAAATTACAGTCTCATGCTAAATACAAAGACATGTGTCGAGGATGCCAGAAACATTGACATACTACACAAACAAAACACGCCTAGAACGAGAAGCACTTTCGCATGGGAAGGAAAACTGTGCTCCTGCCGGGAATCAAACCCAGAACCTACGGCGCAGAGACTTGCCTACTGCGCCACTTGGACCCCTATGGCTTATCTTAGAAACTGCAGCTGCAACAGTTTTCACCATATATAATGTGCACGGATATTATACGTTTGTCACCAAACACTGACAATATTATGAGAATAATCTCAGTTAAAAGATAAAACACCTCTTACCATAATAAATACCAAATTGAAATCAAGCCTTTTTGGGAACCACAAGCGACAAACAGACAAAGGCGTCGAACTTATTACAAACTCTCGTTTTTTGACGTCAGGGCTGAAATACACATAACTGATGATTCACTTAAAATTCATATTGCCATCTCGCATTTTCTCTCGCGTTTTGTCTAGTAACCGTCGCCCCAAGCGGTGGCTGTACAAGTACTAAAACTACGGGATTTTGAAGCGAAAGTGAGAAATTGGCGTTGTCGATTTTGTATTTAATTTCCAAACCTTGTGATTCTTCTTGTATTAATATTAACACAAGAAGAATCACAAGTTTTGGAAAATAATAATGGTGGATTACTAACCGTAATCCTACTAATATTATAAATGCGAAAGTTTGTGTGTAAGTATATTTGTTCCCTCTTCACGCTTTAACGATTGAATTGGATGAAATTTGGAATGTACATAGCCTATACCTAGGATTAACACATAGGCTATATTTTAACTTAATAATAGCGGGCGAAGTTGCGGGGCACGGGTAGTATTAAAACAATCCGGTATAGTGAAAGTACTCACTTGAGCAGCTTATTGTAATCCAGGTGGGGCGTTATCTTGAGGAACTTCTGCAGCGTGTTCATGACGAGCGCGGGCTCGGAGCGTAGCACGCTGCCGTCGATGATGTGCAGCTGGTGCGAACTGTACTCGGCCAGCCAACGCTCTAGGTAGTGGCTGTACTTGCCGGGGTTCAAGCAACGGTTCCTGTCGTACAACATATACATAACCCCTGGAATCTCCTAAGGGAATGGAGCTCTATGCCTGAGTTGGTGTTTCGTAGTCGGTATAATTACAATATGGGAGTCTTCAAGTCGCGAGTAAATCGAGTACCTTCGAGTATCTTCTAGGCAGGTTGCCCCATCATCAGGAGAGATAGTCACTAAGTCCAAAGACTTGTATCGGTGCCGAAAACATTCATATCACACACATATAACAACCAGAACCAGAAGCACAAATATCCCTTGGCATAGGAATTTGTGCTCCTGCCGGGAATCAAACCCCGGACTCACGGCGCAGAGGGCGGAGACCTGTCCACTGCGCCAACTGGGTTCTAAGCATTCTAAGCATAATAGGTAATATTTTCTAATAATAATAGATTCTAAGCATTTATGTTATTTTTAGTATTCATTCCAAACAAATGAGAGATAGATTTAGGCGGTATGAAACGTATACACATAATTACGCTAAAAAATAATATGGCCACCTTATATCTTTAATATTAAATATCTTCACAAAGTAGCGCAAACTAAGATCCATCAAATAAGACGCAACATAAGTATCTAATGTTCCCATTCTGCAAACAAACTTCGTCAAGTAGAAAAACGGTACGTAATAAGACCGTGATGTATTGACGAAGTCTAAATATAAACACTTGTGGTACGTTGCGGCTATGATAGGTTGGTCGGATAAATCGGTTTCATGCTTATTGGTCCTTCGAGCCGGATTACGTAAGAGTTACGCGCGTAACTCGTTTATTTGTGACATATTTTTGATACAAACCGCGATGTAGGCTAAGCTTTATGTGAGAGAATCCCGATTTATGTTAGAGCCTTTGTGATACCAAATAGTAAGAACATTGAACAAGCTAAATATTCGTAATACTTTTAATAAAATTGAACGGAATGTTATAAAACAACTGTTTTTGTTAAAGTCTAATCAAAGCGCAATATTACCGGATACAGAAAGTAATTGGAATTGATTTTCCAATTGAATGGAACGGAGTCTTTTATTGGCATTCTTATGTGAGTCTGCTCTAAGTCTTATTTATTTCTATTCAGAAAATTCGCTATCGCAGATCGAAATGAAATGTCGAAAATGCTGTAAAGCTATTTCCGAATATCGATTACTTTTTTTCAGATTGAATAAGGTAAACAAAATTGCAGGTCTTCAATTTAATGTCAATAACATAATAACGTTACTGTAATCGCACGTGATTTGATATTAAAAATAGTTAAACGCAAGCAAAGCTTAAAAAAAACGACATCACCGTTTTATCTTATAACTATAACTATCTCAGTTTTAAACACGCATTATTGACGTTAACTCAAAAACTTCTGATCAGATCTTGATCAAATTTAAATGGGACCAATCGGAAAGCAACAGTTTTCAAACAAAAAAAAAACTCTAAATCTGTATAAAATAACACATAAATAAAATACAGTCGAATTGAGTTTTTTTTGTGAAGTTGGTAGATAAGAATATTGTATTTTGCGATGTACGATTGCACCGCCAATATGACAAAATAACAATAAGATGCAGGAACTAATTAAGTTATTGAAAACAAAGTGGAAACAGGAGTATTTAAATTCAACATATTAACGAACGTAAAAGGAACTTTCACATTTTCTTAAAATACAGTTCACGAGTTTGTATTGTGTTGTGTATAATATACCTCTTGATTGAACGTTACCTGAGGTCTCGTAGCGGCTTCGGTGCGGAGTCATTTGCAGTAATCACAGTGTGGAACGTATAGTTGTTGGCCACTGGATCGCCGTGAGATCGGATGTGTTGGTACCAGGAGTACGCCCTGAGAGACATGACCAAAATTACTTAAAGCTTTATTAATTTGTAGACATAGTACACACAACTTTTAATAAATCATTAAGGTCCATTGTTGTTGAAAAATATGCTTCTACCCCGTTGCTTATTGCCCCGGTAAAGTGGAATTATGATCTAGGATAATGCTTATAACAATTTAGTAATAAATATTTAAATACTAAAGTCGTAAATCTTACAGTGGAAAAGTATCGCTGGGAACGGGACATGAAACTCACGACCATAGGCTGTCATGACCTACCGCTGACCTATCCAAGGCTGGCTATAAGCGACGAATTTGTCTTTCTCAATCTTTAGTCAGCAGTTAATGCTATAGTAATAAAATGATTATTTAAAATGGTATCCAATGAGTGCCTGAAACTCCGTCAAATTTTTCATTTGTTAGTTAATGAATTGTTAAAATCCAAATGTTTGAAGGATTATGGACTTAAAAGGTAGATCGCGTCTTGACTCGTTAGCAACGTGAGCAAGAGGTGCAGCTAGCCTTCACATTTGCCTATACTATCCGCGTATCTTTATTCAACCCAAAACTTTCAATTACTAAATCTTGCGCACTGCAATGCGATCCTCTCCCGGAGACTTAAGGTGTCATGTCTCATATGCCTTTCAATGTGTGTCTGCTACGAAGTAACTAATATTTAATCAGTTTCTTTTTACCGACTTCAAAAAAGGAGAAGGTACTGTGTTCGTCTTTATGTTTTTTTTTATGTATGTTCACCGATTTCTCCCCCATTTGTGGACCGATACTAAAAATTCTATTTTGGTAGATTATAACTTTAAAGGTGTTCCCATATAAATTTTATCGATATCGATTAAGCCAAAACCAAAACATAGGCGGTGAAGTCGGTTTTTTTAAGCTTTGCTTACGTTAAAATTATTATTTTTACTCAGTGTTCGTATGTTAGTTGTAGTCGAAATTGTTAACATATTTCTCTCTTATCTCTATAAATACGTCGAATTGGAAACGTTTGTTATTTCCGACGATATATCAACTCAAAAACACTGATTCTCTCAGGTGTTAAACTACCCCTCAATAAAGCGTCACGTTAATCATATCGACCTACATACGAGTGCGAGCGGCGGGCAAGTCGAAAATTGTCGAATTTCATTAATTATTATATTATTTAATAAATGGTCGTGAAATAACGTTTATACGGAAACGTAGCTGCAAATATTTCTTGTAAGAGGCTTAATGAACACGGGCTAAATTTGGATACGAAATTATTTAATCTTAATGAAAACGTTATTTATTAATTAGCAATTTACGCATTTTCCTATAATTAATATATATTTTGAAAATATATATGAAATAATTATAAAGAACGAGGTCTGAATCTATTTGAGCATTTTTTGCACTTGTTTTTAATAATTGAAATGCCATCAAAGCTTAAAAAACCGACTTCATAGCTTCCTCTGAAGTAAACTCTACCAAAAAAACAATCATAAAAATCAATTCATAATTGGCGGAGATATCGCGTAACATAGTTACAAAAAAAAACATACAGTCTAATTGAGAACCTCCTTTTTTGAAGTCGGTTGAAAAGAGAATCAAGAGAGTCAAGTCTCTATCAAACGAAAAAATTATTGGTAATGGCTTACATAACATGTAATAGGTACCATTTTCATGCAGTATGTAAAACTTTAGCCGCTAATATTATAATAAAACATATATGAAGTGGTTGGTCACACAAATGCTTTTTTTTATATTTGTAGATAGGCAAGCGATTGACGACTATAATTGTATCCTGGTGGTGAGTGATAATTTGATAGAGGATGGTTAACACTAGCTCTCAAAGATACTTCCCATATTATAAACAAACAAGGTTTGGTTTTTTTTTCATTTCTAAAAAACCAGTGGTAGTAGTCGTCAAGTCAATAGTAATTTCTTAAATCAAATCACTCTAATAATATTATAAACATGAAGTTAGTATGTGTGCGTTTGTTCCCTCTCTACGCTGCATCGGTTGAACAGATTTGGGATATATATAGCTTATACCCAGGTTTAATACATAGACCACTTTTAAACTTGATTAACTTAGGGCACAGCTAGTATAATATCATATTTATATGGAAAGTTGGAATGTTATAATGATTATTTTTGCTGCATTTTGAAGTTGCAATAAAACGGGATAATTTGAAGGTTCAATAGAAGAAAAGGACTCGTCTTAAAATTGACTATTTAACAAAGTCTAAATGTGTTAATTAATAACATAAACCATTTTTTTTAACATACACAAAAGTTATGCAATACAGTAATGAGAATTACAAAAATTTAAATATTTTAGGGTTTATTTAAGATTACTTACATTGAAACAGACATAGTCCATATTAAATGTGTATCATTCATCATAGGTATCATGAAAGAGGTCCAAAATATGATTTCAAAAATAATGAACACATTTAGGAATAGAGCATTACATAAAAAATATATTTTATCATCAATTTCGTATCAGAAGACGCGTTTTAATTTTCTGGACTAACGTCTTGTTGAATGTAGTTGCGAAAAAATCGATATAACTAATTTGTGTGCAAACAAAAAAGCTTTCAATCTAAGCTCTCTATTAGTACAAATAATGAAACGCAAGCAAAGCTTAAAAAAACCGACTTCACCGCTTTATCTTCGGAACTTTGATCAGATTAGACGTACTAAACACGCATTACTGTAGATATTTCCAGAACAACTGATCAGATCTTGATGAAATTATAATGGGATCAATTGGAAAGCAACACCGTTCAAACAAAAAAAAATCTAAATTGGTTCACGTAGAACGAAGTTATGTGGTAACACACATAAAAAAATACAGTTGAGTTGAGTACCTCCTCCTTTTTTGTGAAGTCGAAAAACGAGGAGCAGCGCGCGCCTTCGTTACCGAAACTTCCAAGGCACAAACAATGCAATTGTTTATCAATATACATATATATTTTCATAATAAACCATCAGGAAACCGAAATTCGCGCATATTTACATACTGAAGCAAACGGTTGCCCGTAAAATTAAAGTCAACAGAGCGAAAACAAGAATCCGCTACGTTCCTCGCAGTGGTCGAGTTAATGAAATTAAACATTGTACCGCTTTATATTGTTTATTATCTGCAAAGTTTCCGCTTCCTGATTTGGGTTTACTTTGTAACAGGCGGGCGGTAATCGCAAAGTAACTCAAATATCAAATTGCACGGGTTCCGGTTTCTAACAGGGAGCTTCAGAATTGGGCGGCTCAGTGTTTAATTTGTTATAAGTGACAAATCAAAACTTTGAAAATAACTCTTAGGGTTCGCCTGGTTAGGTCTGTTTAAGTACATGGTTTATTATCAGATAAGAAAATTATCTATTAAGCGACACGACAAGTTTTGGCTTTGTTTCATTTTCAGAGTCAACATTTTCTGTAGTCAAAAATTTCAATAAATTCAAAAGTCAATTTATGTAGTCTAAACAACGCAAATTAATAAAACGTCATTTACGAAGATTCTGATATTACTAGACGTGCCCGCGTTAACTTAAATTAAAAAGTAGCGTTAATGTGTTATTCCGGAACCGAAACTACATTCTAAATTTCATCAAAATCGGTTAATTTGTTACGGAGATATGTGGTAACAAACATTTACTCACACACAAACTTTCGCATTTATAATATTAGTAGGAAGTAGGATGATTATGATGAGGAGACTTTCGCGAAATGTAATTATGTTTATATAAGAAGACGGGAGAACGGGACTTGCACGACCATTGCAACTCTGCCCAAACGTCTCTAGTTTAGTCAAAATAATGTTACTAAGATAAAATCGCAAAAAACACGATTTTTTTATACAAGTCGAAGTAGTTTTTGAAGAACTGCAAAAGTAATAACGCATATTTCCTGTAGCCCGACAAATCTATTTACTCTGTCACTAACAACAGTTTTTCACCCTTCCGTTTCTTAATTAAGGTGTTTACTTTATTCACGTTGCGTGAAGGGTTTTAATTTAGAGTTTTAACCAATTATTCATCACCGCTGGACGTAACAAATGGCGGAATAAAGAAGTAAAACGAGCTATATAAAATGCGAAAAGTTTTTGTGCACATTTTTTTATTGCTAGATACGATCGTTTAATGAAAGAGTATAAAGGATAAAGAGGAGATATTATTTACTTTTATGGGTGCTGGGTGCTGTTATCTCAGCTTTAATTTACGGCATAGATGAGGCTATAAATAACGGACGACTTTCAAGCCGGGACGGACGAGACGTTCTGTCCGAACTTTTTACTAATTAGAAATGAGTCTCGCGAACGACTCTCAAAACTTAATTAAAACACCTCAGAATGTTTTTAATAAGTTTTATAATGTATACAAGTTGATTTACGGTATGAAACATTAATAAGAGTGAAGTAACAGCTTGCTCCCCAAGGATGTACGTGGAAATTAATGGTCGTACACTCTCCGCGAATGCAATGTACACATAATAATTACAGTATATATAAGTAGATTACTCTTTGGCATGACGGGTGGCACGGCGACGTGTTTTAATGAAACTAGTTCACCAAGTTGTACCGAAATCTGCGTATGTTTTCATTTCGGAGTAATGAGGTTACACGCGTGACTTAATATCTTTCATCTTTGAGAGATGAAACTGAATAAAACGCGAAGTTTCGTGGCTTTTGCAGAATATTAAAATTTTAGTCGTATGTAATTTAAGTTTTGGTTGTGGCTTACGCTATGTAACTTACTTAGAATGTAACCTACTCAAATTTTAAAGTTGTCTGAAAGATTGTCTATTAGGTAAGTGAGGTTTTTCTATGTTCGATAGGCAAGCATTTGACCACTATCTCACCTGATGAGAAGTAAAGATGCGGCCGAAGATGTAGCATGCTTGCCTAGAAGATACCTATTCTCTCTTGAGTGATTATACTGGATAATTTGTAAAATACGAGAAAGATCTTGGGACATCATTCCAACATAAATAAAAAAATCATAACTTTTTAAAATATATTTTTTTATCTTTTCAGTCAAGTCTGAAGTATCAAGTGTCAACAAGTGTCAGCGTTATTCTATGCCATAAAACCGTAGCACTTAGCGTAGCCTTTAATCGAATCGCAGCACGCTTGTAGAACAGTGTACTAGTCGAGATATCCGAAACTAAATTATGCAGCTTTCTACCAAACAAGTGTCAAAATCTGATATCTCTAATGCGGGTTAAAATTCGCTCAGAAGGATATTATTTCGTGCCCCAAATTTATCAAGTTAAAAAGAAGCCTAGGTATACATTTCAAATTTTATTCAAATTCCTTCACCGTGAAGATAAAACACATACCTACTTTCGGATTTATAATATTAAAGTGATTTCAAATCCTGTAATACAAACAAACAAACAACAATTTTACTAAATACAAAGCAGTCTTGGTCTAAATCAAATAAGAAAATTAATATTTTATAAAAACAAATTTAAATCAAGCTTTTACTAATTGTAAATAAGAAAAGACTGCAAAATTATAAGACTACAGAACTTGTCAAGACGAATCAAACGAGCCCAAGCTCGATGGGGTCCAATCTTGTTTAGTTCAGATGTTTATATGGCCATCTTCCGTCTCCATCGTCATGGTACTGTTACGCGGCTTTTGGAGATCCGCGTTTTAAAAAAAAGGATTTGATTTAACTAAAATAAACTTTATTTAATTTGGAATATTAATATATGGAAATTATGAAAACTGTCCTTGGGCAGACTTTACGCGGTGGAGGGTGAAGAGAGACTGACTGCTTTTACTATTGAAATAACTACTTGCAAACCTAAACCGCTGATTGAGTCGGTTTAGGTGAGTGTATGCATTATCACTAACAAGCTAAGGGTATAACAACCCCCGCGGAAGACTAAACTTCGGGGTTGAAAAGATAACTGAAGTTTATGTTAGGACGTATGAATTAATAGATTTATATTGGATTATGATTTAGCTTATATATTTATTTTTATTCATGTAGCTTATATACTTATGCTACTTCTCTAAGACGAGGCAAAGTATTAGGGGCGCTATGTTCAGATAGAGACACCGAAGGAGTACGAGATTTTTGTTTGATGGTTTGTATCTCGAGTCTGCTGCCGGACTTGACATATTTATACACCTTATATGCTAAAAATAGAACAACTAAAATCAATATAAAAGTTAAAGTATTTATCGCGTAATGTGTCCCATATTTGTTTAAAAACGATTCCTCGTTTGCGATTTCATCCGAGCTTTCTAATAAATTATTTATTAGTTTTTTATTCAAACTTAAATTTTCCAAATTAATGTTTTCTAACTTAACAGGAGACACATTAGACGTCAGTTTGCTTATCATATTATAGTTACAACACGATTCATTTATAAGGCTAAAATCCATGTTTATGATCGCGGAGCTAAAGTTAGCATAATCAAACTTAGGGACTAATCTATTACTTTTAGAGTAAGCTAAACAATAATTAGGTAAGGTCAGTATCCCGGTACCTAGGATGTTAAAATCATAGTTAGAGTCCTCGCATTCTATTGTTAATTTTGTAGGTTCCGATTGGATATATATCCACTTATTTTGACGCATAGCATTCCAAATATTAACGTGTCCGAATATTGATCTGGTTTCACACTGCACTGGTAAGGACGTGATCACTCGCGTAATTAGTTCACTTTCGCAGGTGGGATTCTCGGTAGACGATAACACGTTAGGTACGTCACAAATGTAACTCTCAGGGTTGACACTTTTACACTTGTCTAGATTATCCAGGGAACAATATCGAGTTTTGTCTTTGGTCATTGCTATATATAGACTGCTAGGTATAATAAAGCTATATGTATTTGCTTTTACAATATTGTGTGGAATAGGTAAAGGTAAGTTGCGATATACTAAATAATCTTCTGGGTTTACAAGCGGTACCTTAAGAACAAACATTATTTTATTATTATAATAGTAGCATATTAATTCCGACATACTTAATATAATAAACATTTTACTTAATTCTAAACTTACTGGTAGGCTGACACCGGCAGACAGGTGTAGGTGGTTATCGGCGAGTTCTTGATACAATTGCATAGGCGTTATCACCGCAGGGTGTACAATGTTTTTACTACTAAGTAACACAGCATTTGTTATGTCTTCTAATTGAAAAGAAACTGTAAGTATGGCAGTTTCAAGTCGGTTGAGGATACTATTAATTTTGTTTCTAATCAATAATTCATTTGAAATAAAAGTTACGTTTTTCAAGTGTGCAGAGAGCTCGTCGATAGCCAGATTCAAATTAGCTTCATTTAGTTGTATTTTGTGAATAGTTTGGTTATAACTCAATAAAGTAGATGACGTCAATAAAATATTTTGTTTAACGAGTGAAGCTAGTTTTTTCTCGTTATTTTGCAGAGAGTTCATAACCCTGTCATATTTTATGGCATCATCTTCATCTAGTGTTCCAAATATAGTTTTCATTAAAGAACCGCCCGCTCCTATCCAGGCTGATCGTTTGGTTCTATTATCTATCAAATGGGAAATTGAATCGAACTCTTTCATAAGGTCCTGATGTCGTATTGTTAAAGGTTCTACCGTATTATAACATTCAGACTGTTCCATAGTGTCTATTTGCCTACATAAAAACTTAAAAGTACCTAAAACTAAGTTTATATTATCTATATGTGGTTTTATATGAGAGATATCTATGGGTATTATGATATTTAGATTCCCATCTATAACTTTCATTTTACCCACATGTTCCGAATATAATCCGGATCCAGTCCGGATTTTTTCGATAAAGCTTGGGCTTGCTCCAGCGATGACGCTGAAATAAACATATAAAAGTGAATATTTTTATTTAAATACTGTTTCTTTACTTGAAGCCTTAATGGAGAAAATGATTCTCACGGTGGATTATAGTTAGCAAGTTTGATTTCGTCAATGTGATGATTCACGTGACGTCGATTTATGAGCAGGGAGACCGTATTATTATTATGAATTTTCCCAATTTTGTATGGGCCTTTCCAGATTGGGGACAAGGCTTTTCTGAGACGGAGATGGTTTTTCAAGTAAACGTAATCGCCAACTTTATATTGGACGCGACGAGTATGGGCATCATAGTGAGTTTTGGATTTTTCTTTTGAGTGATTTATATTTTCGAGTGCTTTGTCACGGGAAAGTTTGAGACGATGGTTTAGCATTTTTAAATACTCCGGATATGTTGGATCTAGATTATCCTCAAATATAGAGTCAGGAAGAAATGGTTTGTGACCAAACAATAGCTCGTATGGGCTAAAGTTGGTTGTTGAATGGACGCTAGTATTATAAGTAAGCATCGCAGTGTAAACGTAGGGGCCAGTTTTCTGGGTTAGCGTCAACAAATGACTTTAGGTATTCTTTTAAAGTGGAATGGCTGCGCTCGAGTGCGCCTTGTGTTTGAGGGTGATACGGAGAACACCATAACTGCTTTATCTTTAAAAACTCGCAAGTTTTCTTGAATAAGTCACCTGTAAAATTAGTTCCTTGATCAGTTAATATGGTTTTCGGAATAGAGTATAGTGATATAAAATGCACTAGGCATTCCATCGTTTCTTCAGCTGTAACGCTACGGATTGGGTAAGCTACCGAGTATTTCGTCAAGTCGTCCTGAAGGGTCAGTATGTACTTTATCTTTGCTGTACCAGATTCTGGTAATGGGCCAACAATATCCATTGCCACGCGTTGGAAAGGACTTGTAGATGTGGTAGTAATTTGCATTGGCGCTCTATTGGTTTTCCGTAGTGCTTTATTTTGTTGACATAGAGCGCACTTTTTAACGTAATTCTCGATTTCAGTTCTCATACCTTTCCAATAAAATCGTTCTTGAATTCGTTTTAGCATTCTAGTGGAGCCTAAATGCCCGGCAATAGGTATGTCATGATTTTCGCGTAGTATATTTTTGATTTCACTTAGAGTTGGATAGATAATGTTATTATGGTATATATGAACAGCCATGTTAGTATTATGGAAAAGGTAATTCAGCATATTATAGATTTTCATGAAAGAAAGTCTTTCAAATGGACTTTTAAAGTCTGAAATGGCAATTTCTACAGAGTCTTGTGTTACTACAAGTTCGTTTCTTATTAGTTTCAAAGTTTTGAAAATGTCTTGATAAGAACTTTCATCAAAATGGTGCACCTTGGTAAAAGCCAGAAATACCACCCTGTTATTCAAATTTAGTTTTTTGAAGGAAAATAGCTCTCTCTCGGTGTTTAGAAATTCTTCAGTATTTTCTAAGTTGGACAAGATTTCCGGAATATAAGGATTGGCTTCGTCTAAGTCTAATGAGGTCGGAATAATAAGTATTTTGGTGGTCGACTTTGTTAGTGCTTCATTGTGTTCTTTTAAACTGGTATTATAGTTGTTTTTTGACATTTCTTTCAGGAAGGTGGAGTAATCATGGTCATTAAGAGTTTCAGGGGCAGGAGATGGGATGCCGATGTTGCCCGAAGGAGTATCAGCACTGTTCTGTGCTAGTTCCGGAATGTTACGGATGAGTTGTTCGGGAATATCAAGGGAATGAGGTAAGTCATTTTGATTTTCAGGGATACCTTCTGCGATTGGAGTGGATTCAGGTAAGTTGTTTTGATTTTCAGGATCGGTATCTACGATTGGAGCGGATTCAGGTAAGTTATTTAGATTTTCAGTAATCGTAGAAGGCGTTGGAGGATTCAATGAGCTAAAATCAATAGCAGGATTATCATCGTGAGGGCTAAGATCCAAAGGGCCAAGGTCGAGGAGGGGCTCATCTATGGCGTTTGGAGAAATTGTATCAGGTAAGATTGGGTTCACGGGAAATCGTGAAAGGGCATCAGCTACATCATTGAGTTTACCCTTTCGGTAAATAATCTCATAATCGTATTCTTCTAACTTTAATCTCCATCTTTGAAGTTTGCTACTTGGGTCTTTGTGATTAAATAGCCATTTAAGAGGTCGGTGATCTGAAATAATTTGAAACTTGTTACCATATAAGTAGGGGCGGAATGTTTTACATCCGAACAGGACGGCTAACAACTCCTTTTCAGTTGTACTGTAGTTGGTTTCGCTTTTGTTAAGGGTGCGTGATGCATAGGCTATAGGTTTATCTTTGCCAACGGCACCTTGAGACAGTACGGCACCAATGGCGTAGTTTGATGCATCACAAGTAAGTACGAATGGTTGAGTAAAGTCAGGGTAAATGAGAAGAGGAGCTGTGGTCAATTTGTGCTTCAGATTGTCGAAAGCTAATTGTTGTTGGTTTTCCCAAATAAAGGGAATATCTTTCTTTAAAAGGTTCGTAAGAGGTTTCGCGATTTTAGAGAAATCAGGAATGAAGCGACGATAATAGGAAACTAGTCCTAGAAAGGACTTTATATCCTTTGGTGTTGTTGGAGTTGGAAATTCAGTAACCGCTTTTATCTTTTCAGGATTAGGTTTTACGCCCTTTTCAGTTATTGTGTGGCCAAGGTATCCAACTTCTCGTCGGAGAAATTCACACTTATCGGGTTGTAGTTTTAGATTGAATTTTCGAAGTTTTTGGAAGATGGCCACTAGGTTCTCAATTTGAGATTTTAAGTCATGCCCATAGCAGACTACGTCATCAAGGTACACGTAACAGCGAATGCCTTGGAGGCCTGATAAGGCTGTATTCATTAGCCTTTGGAATGTTGAAGGTGCATTTTTCAGGCCGAAGGGCATCCGTGTGAAATGGAAGTGTCCCTCAGGGACATTAAAGGCGGTTTTCGATTTGTCGGCTTCATTTAAAGGAATCTGATGAAAACCGGAAGCTAGATCTAAGGTCGAGAAGTACTTACTATTCCCTAGTTGATCTAGGATCTCAGCGATCTGGGGAATAGGGTAAGTATCGCCTATTGTGATATCATTCAGTTTTCGATAGTCTATTACGACTCGCCATTTTTGAACTTTTGAAGCGTCAAGCTTCTTTGGGACCACCCATATTGGAGAGGACCAGGGGGAATCAGAGGGTTCAATAATATGTTGGTTCAACATTTGCTCGATTTGCTTTTTGACCTCTCTTTTATGAATTTCAGGAAATCGGTATGATTTTGTGTGAATAGGAAGGTCAGTAGTAGTTTTTATTTCGTGTTTCAGGGAGTTGGTACAGGTAAGGTATTCTCCAGGCAAATGAAAAATATCGGAAAAGTCGGAGCACACCTGATGGAGAGCTTCTCTCTCTTCTTTATTCAGGTGAGACACACGCAATTGATTTAAGACTTTTTCAGTGCGTATCACAATATCATTAGGAATCGTTGTTTTAACATTATTTATAGGATGCAGAGCCTGAGTGGCATCATTAAGTTCAGAGGGATCAACACTGGTGAGTTTTAGATTCAGAGCAGATTTTACTGTTATAGGTACCTCAGAAGTGTTGATCACGGATATATTTATTCTGTTGTTATCTTTTACACGAACTAGACAATTTGCAATTAATAAGTCGTTGGAAGGGCTTTGATCGAGCACAAAGCCTTCTTTCATATCTGGATTTTGGACAGAGCATTCAATAATTGCTTCAGTTCTAGCAGGTATAATATATGTTGGGTCACAAAAGGAGAGTTTCAAATTTGTTTTTCCAAGATGTAGTAAGTTGTCGTTATAGTCTATTCTACAACCATGGGCATTTAGCAAATCTGTACCTATGATTCCGTCATAAGGAAGATGGATTTTGTCGATCACATGAAATTTGTGCGAGACATTGGATTTTGGAAAACGCATTTTTAATTGGAAATGACCTAGAGTTTGAACAGATTCTTCTAGAGAGTCAATGCCTTTGAGATGAATAATCTCTTTTGTAAGTTTGGGGTGACCTTGGATACAAGATCGTTTTATTAAACTCACAGATGATCCTGAATCGACTAATAAGGATAATGGGACCTCTGATACAGAGGAGTCAATCAGGACATGAGGTAGAAGCATTTTTGTAGGGTCATTAGTGATTTCAAAAATGTTCGTATTATTATGTGGCTGTTTAGATTTGGAGTCAGAGTTTTGCGATTGTGGCATACCAATATATGGTTGCTCGCGTTTTGATTTTGATTCAGAGACGGATTTAGAATTTCTTGTTAGGTTGTGACTACCATGTAGCGGAGTCGATTCAGAGTTCTCTGAATCAAGGTCGTGACTGCCATGTAGCGGAGTCAATTTAGTGTTCTTCAGAGAACTTTCTTGATTCAGATCGAGGTCATGACTGCCATGTAGCGGAGTCAATTTGGATTTAGAATTTGATTTAGAAGTTTTGGCGTCGGATTTGGAAGTATGAGGTCGCGCACGACACCGAGACGAGACTTTTATTCGTTTTTTGAATCTACTTCGTCATGGCCTTCATCGTCTTCGATGTCATCCTCGGATGCATTAGATACAAAATGAACACGTGAAAATTGTTTCTGTTGAGGCTTAAAGCCTGAACCTGATGGTTGTTGTTGATCAGCGTTACGGAAGCGATTATTGTTATATTCCCGTTTACGACAATTTTCGATAACGTGACCAACACTTTTGCAATAGCGGCAGAATAGTTTACTACTATCGTTTTGATTTTTACTATAATTATTGACATCTGGACGATTTTGAGAGTTTCGATTACGAAAGATGTTGTTAGATGAAGACGATGTCATTTTCTTAGAAATGCTGTCAGAAATTTTCTCTTCTGCTACGGCAAAATTAACAGCAGTATTAAGATTCTCAGGGTTACGACATCTCACAATATTAGCGATCTTAGGGTTAAGTCCTGTAACAAAAGTGTGAAGGGCAAGGTCCTCCATAGCTGCGACTCGGCCAGACAGTTCCGTTTTGCGTTTAGTAGGAATGGATATATTGATTTCAGTTATTAACCTTGCTAAACATGTTTCTATTTTGAGCGAGAACTGGTTGGCTGTTTCGTTAGGCAATTGTTTACACTCTTGTAATTCGGAAAGCAAATGCGCATAGTGTTTTTTCTCACCAAATTGAGTTTTAAGAAACTCTTCTAATTGATTCCAGTTTTCAAATTCTTTAATAGCACATGCTATTTGGGCTTTGCCTTCCAATCTACTAAGAATAAGTTTAAATAGAATATCTTTTTGCCATGGGGCGGCTAGACTTATTGCATTTTTACAATTTGTAATAAATGGATTTAATTGTTCCCTGTTTCCATCATATTTGCCAATGAATTTAGTAAGGATGTTGAGTTCTACAATAGGCACATCTGTTGGAGGTTCATGACTTGCAGATCTCGATGTTCCCTTTTTTTGTTCTTGACTTGGGGGTACGGCTAAGGATTCGTCCTTCGTTGCCATTATTAGTTAAATGAGATATCGAAGTAATAACAAAATAACCACAATTAAATCGAATTGAAGTGGTAACCCTAGCGAATCAAAACAATGACCAAAGACTTACAGGAGACAGAATGCGTAGGCGACCGCGATAAGCTGCATTATCGGACGACGGCGGGGCGACACGGCGTAACCTTGTATGTCAAGGTTAAAATCCAGGGTCTGGAACACGGAGCTCGATGCTGGATGGGTCACAATCACAACTATCGGGGGTGATTGGGACCTCTGCCAATAGCCGACGTCACGATGGATGGAGTCTCTTCCCTCGGATGCTATGTATATCTCCAGGATACAGCGATTTTCAGGATACGGCGGGTTTCCAGGACACGGCGACTTTTCAGTAGGTACACGGAGGTATCCAGGACACGGTAAGTTTATATGTGTTTATGTCACAGGTAGTTTTTAGACACTTATATTTCACTTTTAGTTGTAACTGGTTTTCACTTTAGGGTCCAAGACCTTTACTTTTGGACGATGTCACAAGGAGACGGACCGAGGGACCTTTATGATCCCCTTTTCGCTGCCACCAATTATGTTACGCGGCTTTTGGAGATCCGCGTTTTAAAAAAAAGGATTTGATTTAACTAAAATAAACTTTATTTAATTTGGAATATTAATATATGGAAATTATGAAAACTGTCCTTGGGCAGACTTTACGCGGTGGAGGGTGAAGAGAGACTGACTGCTTTTACTATTGAAATAACTACTTGCAAACCTAAACCGCTGATTGAGTCGGTTTAGGTGAGTGTATGCATTATCACTAACAAGCTAAGGGTATAACAGTACCATATCATCGTATTGTCACTGAAGATACATAAGTACACCAAATTTCAGTCCAATCGGACATCGGGAAATGGGTATAATTTAGCTTGCAAGATTTGATTACAGACCGATATATAACGGGACAGGCGAAACTAAATAAAAGCTTGTAAAACACAAAAGATTCTCAATTAAATAAAAAATAACGTGAGTAGGTACAACCGGAACTAAATCAACATGAATACGACTCACGATAGTTTTAATAATAAAATACAAAAGGCTTACCTTTTCGAGGGTGATATAAGTATCGCCACAATCTTGGCATTTGGCAGAAGGGCATGCGCTCTCCGCGGCACCAGGTCACCGTCGAAATACGTCGCTGACTTCTCGAACGTGATCTGAGTCGTGTTGCTTATACTCGGCGGGAAGAAATTCAAATACCTGCGAACAATCAACCTTATCTCAAACGACACAAGACCCACATTAGCCCGCCTTTCTTTGTTTACAATAATAATATGTAACACTAATGAATTTGTACCGTGTGACCGTGCGGTAAATGAAGTCGACCCTTTTGGGACTGAAGACGTTTGAGGTCGTCGATTATATTCTGGTCTAGACTTAGCGACGTGATGGAAATTTCCCACGAAGATAAAGTATTAAGCTTTAAAGGGGTAGACACTTAAGTTTGATTTATGAAAGAGTTTCTAGGTTTACTTTGGAAACATTTCAGATTGAGACAAGCTGTGACTCGAAGTGAATTAAAGGCGATGTAATATTTAGATAGATTTTCAAACTTTAGGATTGTTTTAAAACAGTACAGATAAGAGAAACATTTGAGTCAAATAAATTGAGGTATTATTTCAAAGTTATTTTAAAGTCTGAAAGGGATAAGTAATTAATTATTTATGGCATGAAGCGAGGGGAGAAATTAGTCGTTCGTTTAAAGGTAAGCGCTATCTGTCTAAAACATCTGAAGAGCCACGCAGAACATTAAATAACAAAGTGCTGCGTGGCACTGCAATGCGCTCCTCTCCACTATTTTCTTACATGTTATCGCACTGGCAAATTCGTCCTAATTGAAGGTGCTTCACGGTAACTTGTTACAGACGCCTCTTATCTCTAACCGATATTAAAATACATATTCCCGAGTTATCTTAAGAATGAGCCGTGTAATCTGGCGGTTCGCGCGGGAATGCGGAAGTCAATGTGGCGCGCGCGAAAGCGGTGTCGATAAGCTCCAGGCATCGACCAATATTTGAACGTTACAGTAGATTACCCAGCGATTTGTTCCGCGGTAACTTAATTACGCCACGCTCGTACATACTCGTAAAATGTAAATCAAGCTTATTACTCGAGAACGCGTAATAAAGCAAAAATATTTTAGTGAATAACATGTGAAATAAATTAAACGCGAATGAACTCATGAAATCCGCTCGCTTATTTATCGGCAGTAAAATATTTTCACGCAACGTATAGTAATTGGCCTTAATGAAAAACACTTTCTGTTTTCACATGAAAAAGAATCACTTTATTACGGTAACTGTATCTTTTTTTATAAGTGCTTTTCGCGGGTACATTTTATCGTGGATTTATCGGCGCGACAGAGAGACAGCTAGCGAGTTACGAGCGTCAATCTACGAAACCGATAAATTGTTTTTTCAGCTCGATCGGTCGGAATTAAGCTGCGGAAGAATAGACGTACGGACAAAGGCTTCCGTGGCTCTAATTTACCGAATTTACGGTGGAGATGGAATAAGAGAGAGTAAAGGCTGATTGGATCAAGATACGGCCTACGTTTGCAGTGTATCGGTGCAGCGTTTACGACGTTCGAACTCGATTACTGTCGCGGGATAATGACCTTTCTATACTTGCAATATATATTGATGGTACAAGAATCGTAACAATAATTTACAAAAAGATTTGTATCTTAAAAAGAAGATTACACAAAAGATAATTAAACGCAAGTAAGCGAAAAACCCGACTCCACCGCTTTCTCTTCGGAACCTTCATTAGATTAAAGGTATTAAACACGCATTATTGACGATAACTCAAAAACTTCTGATCAGATCTAGATCAAATTTAAATGGGACCAATCGGAAAGCAACAGCATTCAAACAAAAAAAACTAAATCAATTCACGTGGTAAGAAGTTATGAGTAACATAAAAAAATACAGGTAATCGGTAGAAAATAATTTATGCACTGTCTCTAGGATGTCTACCTTAGTAGATACGCCCTGGATCATTTCCGTCATATTGACTCTATATCGTTTATTATATTGTTTTTTATAAATGTTTTTAATAAACATTTTGACTTGACTTTGTATCTACATATTTTTAGAAACATTTTTTTATATTTTATTGTCTTTATGGCGAACATTTGCCTTTAGATCGTAACGCAACATGAACTATTCTTAAAAACATTTTTGTTAAAACTGGAATTAATCTCATATATTCTTCTCTGATGGATTATAGAGCCAAGCTAAACGTACTCTTTCATAGTCTTTCTTAGTTTTTGTGAACCATAATATATCAATAGTATCCACATGGTACAATTCTCAGATAGTCTTCTTAGACGTAATCATGATGAAATACAAACAAACAAACAAAAAACGTTAGGCTTAAAATGTGACCGGCTCTTATATATAGCTCCCGGAAAACCATTTCGGATTTTTCTACTTGGGGTTACTGAACTAGTATAGATACGTATATTTCGATAAAGAGTAGTTAAACAGGCAAACATGACAAAAGCATACCTTACTACCATAGATTTAAGAGATGGTGTACAGTAACATGAAACAAGCCCAAGCTCATCGTACCGACCATTCGCACGAAGCGTTTCGCTTCCACTTTCATTATGAAAACTGCCGAGGAGTGGAACGCCTTGCCGTCTACTGTGTTTCCCGAAAAGTATAATATGAGGTTGTTCAAGAAGAGAGTGAATAGGTATTTACTGAGCAAGCGTGCTCCATCTTCGACCGCATCGTCGCTTTCCATCAGGTGAGATTGTGGTCAAACGCCAGCTTAGTCTCAAATTAAAAAAATAATGGATCTGAAACCGCGATTATTCAAGGGCCGTCTTTACTACTATAAAGCTATCGTCAAGTTGCAATTAACTCGAATGTAGAGTTTTCAAAAACATCACAAATTATCCGCTTGTGAAAGCAATAAATACCGGCGTGAAGTAACAATGCAACTTAGCTGCTTTATATTTGAAAGAACATTTTCTGATGTATTGGAAATGTAAACACTAAGATGCGTTCATAAAACTCGCCTTAGATTACTTTGGGGATTTTATTCGCTTATTTATTGCGATTGATTTTTCTCACAGTTGGTATTTCAGTGAGTTTATTGTTGGTTTTACCTTCTCACGGAGACGAGTTAGCTATAAAATGGATTGAAAGCTTCCGGTACGGTGGGTTTCAGTTTTAATACCAATATGAAGTTGCAACGTAATAAAATCGGCATGCCGTATACTTAGACACACAATACAATCATGAAAATAAAAAGAACAGTTAATAAATTGAAGTACTAAAAGTTAATTTCGCGATAGGGTTAGAAACAGCGACCATCGTAAGGCGACCTCTCAATAATACAACTGAGATGTCACTACTACACTTGCCATACCTACCTATACTAAAAAGTCATATAAATGAATAGTTGTATGGAAAGGTGTTTTAGTTTGAAAGATTTATTGACTAGTACTAGCGTGGTTTGATACCATTAAAAAACAAAAAAGGCTATATCCACCCGTTTCTATCAAACTGTTCAGAATAGAAACAACCTTTGCCTAACCCATAGTAGATGATAGATTTTAAATAAAAGCACATTGAAACCTGAACACGAAGAAACAAAGGTTTAAAATATACATAACGCCTCTTACGTAAAGGACTTTCAAAGCTTCGTGAGTCTTATAATTCTTAACCCGGAGCTACTTACGGACATCGATAAGAAATATGCTAGAGATGACGGCGTGGATTAAGATACACAATAAAGGTCGCGATCCGTTAGTGAGTGCGGAGTAATGCCTACAAGATCTGTAATCAAACAAGTGCCTTACTAACCGAGAACCTTGATTGATACGTTGTTACTGAAGATCCGCAGATCTTTTTAAAGTGGCTTTGTGTGGCCGAGCTTAGCTGATTCCATACTAACGTCGGCGTAGCCAAGATGATGTAGGACGTGGTGATATCAATATTGTGAGCTACTAGCACCGCACCTTAGTTTGCACCAAAAAGGTTAGTGGATTACTAACCTAGACGCTTTAAATAGTTGTTGTTATTGAAGAAATGCAGCTCTTAGTAAGTGGCCAGCCTACACTGTTTCGAACGTGGTGCTAGTTGCTACCAATATGTCAGTTTTAATAAAACACCAAAGACTTACCAATCTGGACCTAATAAACAGTTGTGTTGATTAAGAACTACAGCTCTTCGTAAGTGGCCGGGCTACATTAATTCTAACGTGGTTCTTATAGCTACCAACACTTTAGTTTGAATAGAATTTAAAACCTTAGCGACTTACCAATCTAGGCCCTTCAAATAGTTGTTGTTGTTGAAGAACTGCAGCTCTTCGTAAGTGGTCGGGCTTGGCTGGTTAGATGCGAGCGCGGGATGCATCGCCAGGAATGTGTATAAGGCGGTGCTGCCGGTCTTCTGAGGGCCGATGACTAGCACTTTAGGGAGAGTGCCGCACCATTTGTTTTTCGACCATATGCGCCGGTGGCGGATGTCGTCGCAAGGGTTCTAGGATGAACGGAAAAAGTAATTACAATGCTTACGTTCACAAAAATAATTAATCTCTTTCATACTAACGAACTAAACTTCCTGTTAACTATTTCAGTCGGTACGAGACTAGATTGTGACTCCTTAAACGTTTTTTGTTTTAGCGGTGATAATAGGCAAATCAGTCGTTGTAATCAGTTACCCTTGAGAGCCAGTCGATCTAGGCCGAAAAGGATTACCATCATAGACCATATCATTAGGTAAGCCTTTTTATGTGTGATTGTGTGTGCGATATAAATATTTCCTGCACCCACAATAGAACAAAAACTCTTTGAACTTAATGTGGGGTGTGAGTGTAAATGCGTTTATCAGAGAAAAAAGTTATCTTTCCTCGAGCAAAATATTTTGTTAAGCATAGATATAGAAATTTGATTTGAGAAACAACAACACATTTACAGAATAAAAGAATAAATAACCTTGTAATACAATAATTTGATAGCGCAATCAATTTATAATCGATAGCACGAATACTGGTGCTACATCTTTGTGTCTCTATTTTAAAAATACCGTTGGCTCAAACAAAATTTTTCAACAGCGAGAGGAATGAACAAGCGAAAATATTATTCAACACATAATTCATATTCACAATAAAGCGTTTCGATCCGTACAAAAACAACGTTTCCGTGCAGAAGTGGCATTTCCACCGTTCAAATATATTTAATTGTTGATTGACATAAGCCACGCAACAATAAACACATTCCATTGAACCAATAAACATCGCTCTTACATACATTCATACATCGCTTTTCGCAACACGGAATAATATTTTCAATACTCTTTTCATATTTCGATGGAAACATGTCTCGTCGAAGCATAAAGTATTAAAACTCGTGGCGTGCATATGATATTGTTTCCGAGTCTGCCTTTACGTGAGAGACGAAATATTATGGGTTCGAACGTTCGTGTCTCAGAGAAGTCGCAGGCATTGGGTTTAGACTCAAGTCTAAACGTCATCTATTTATAAATCCTGGTTATATTATGTCCATTTACATATACCTCCAGTTCGCTCGTTCAAGCGTTTCGCTCAAACGTTTATCATCCGTACTGCGAAGGAGTAGAAGTAATTGCCCGCGTTGCAAGATTACTTTGAACGGTATAATCTGAGAGTTCAAGACATGAATGAATAGGTATCTTCTAGGTAAGTATGCAAGTATGCTACCTTCGGCCACATTATCACTTTCCATCACGTAAGATTTTTTTTTTTTAATTATTTCATGACCATGGATGCATAATCCTTCAGTCGAAACATTAAACAAATATTAACAATTTCTATTCTTCATAATAAAAGTCTTAGTCACAAGTCACAGTCAAAGTCAAGTAGTCAGTCATAGTCAAGTCATGCCCTAGTAAAGTGGTAGAAACTTTACTAGAACTTCTATTGGAGTTTTGGAGCGAAGGCGGAAATCACGTTTTTCAACTTTGTATGACTTGCCTACATTTATGAACATTTACTAAGTATTAACGGTTAATAATCCACCATTACTACACATTAACACTCGAAGAATCACAGGTTTTGGAAAATTATACAAAATCATCAACGCCTTTTTTTCACGTTCGCGGCAAAACTCTCTCACGTAAGATAGAGATCAAAAGCTTGCCTTTCGAACATAAAAAAAGAAGAAGTCAGACTAAGACAAATAGAAATATTCATTTAATGTAGAAAAGGGCCATACTAATTACTTTAAAGACGACCAATTTTTTACAACACAATTGCCTTATTGCTTGTGTATTTTTCCTTCACGTTAACTTTTCAAAGTTAGATTCGGAGCGGTCTTCTCCTTTTACCGAGTACATTGTTCGCTCGGCGTTCCCGCATCAGTTAAATCCTATCCAATTAGCCAATGTAAATATGGTCACGAGATAAGTAGAATTTGGACTAACTTTACGGTCGGGGCGCATCGGAGCGGAACAAGAGGGCCAGTACCAAACTGCTACAAAAGTTAATTGATCCGACGACAATAGCCCCCGGACCAAGTTTCCAAAGGGTAACATTCCGTTTTATTTGCGTCAAAAGACCGTTTCCTAACTTTGTTAAATAGAATCACTGATTAATAGCTTTCAGAAGCTGGAACCGTCAACGGCAAAGATTTAACTTTGTGCGCAGCCGAAAGGAACAACTGTAGTGCATACTTTTTAGTCGAATTTAAATTGGGCTCTGCTTCTCCGGGCTTACTGTTAATTTTCGCTTGGGATTGAAATGGATTTAAATAAAGGAAGGTAAAGCGGACCGTAATGGATGTTCCTTTTCCTCGTCAGCCATACTATACCGAGCACAGTGTTTTTATAGTTGGAATATTTTAGGAGTTTGTTTTTGACAAATTATTCGTTATACGGGATATTGATGTGTTCGATAAGTGCGATGCAGGTGAAGCTCGTCAATTATTGCGTGTCACTGGGCGCGTGTTCAGCCATACATGGCACTACCGGTGATCGATTGTAATGCATTATTTGAGCTCAGTCTATTTCAGAATAGATAAACACAGACGTGTATGGCAAACTGGATTATGTAAATAATATGTTGCACGCGAGTTAGGTTTTATACATCTCAAACAGCTTACGCAATGTTCTTATCATTGAGTAAACGTGAGTCGTTTTCTAGAAACGCAGTCTGAATTATTTAATTCTTGTTGAAATAACTAGTAACATTGATATTCTTTTCTAACTGAACGCCATTGTGTCCCATTTAAGTCTATATAATGATTAATGTCAATTAAGCGTTATATAATCGATTAGTCTACTTTAATTAAAAGGTAAAATTAAACTGGAAGGACATTAGTCCGAGTTGAGATGAGAACAATATGTATTTAATAGAGTTTCTACTATTATTCTTACTTTCGTAACAATTCGAACAAATTGAAATAATTTAGAAAGAATAACCTAATTTAAAAAATCTTATTCAGTATATTTAAATATGAGCAAAAAAAGAAACTGGTCAGTTCTTAGAAACATTCGTGTTGTAAAAGCGGAAGCGGACTTGTTAGGGACTTTATCAATAACTATAAATTATCCAGATAAAAATGTAAGCAGGTGAAACAAACGGTGTTCACTAGAAATATAATACAGGCCAGTGTTTTTACTAGGCATGATGTATGATGGTCAGCTTTTGTATTTTATTTATTACCAGTCTGAATAGGCTGGGATTGGCCGCTATCGCATTGGTTGGAAAGTGACGATAATCGTATTAGCGGTATATGCAAATAAACTGTGAAGCGAAATACAAAATGGTTTAATTTTGCTAGTACAACGTTGAATATTTTGACTAGTGTGATACAGATTACTGTTAATGTAATATGCAAAATATAATATAATGCTTATGAAAGTAACATAATAGCGGACACAGATAATTTAAACGCAAGCAAAGCTAAAAAAAAAGGGCTTCACGGCTTATATTTTGTTTTTTGATGGCACGTCGGCCTTCTAAGCGGGGGTACCAGGTTCGATTCCCGGCGGAAACACAAGTTTTCTCTCCAAAGATTTTTTTATTTCTGGTTCTGGTTGTAATTGTGTGTGAGATGTGAATGTTTGCGGCACCCACGACACAAGTCATCGAGCTTAGTGTGGGACTGAGAGTGTGAAAGTGTTTATGTTTGTTTTTTTAAGACTTACTCTCCAAAGAGTTCCATTCCATTTCGGAATGTTCCGGAATGTCAACAAACCGCTTCGTTCGCATTTGTGGAATATCTATTGTACACAAAATACCGAGTTCGGCATCAGTCAACTGGTCGCTACTAATAAGTCTCTTGGCCCTTCGCTTAATGGTGTCAAGAGCCTCAAGCTGGTATTGAGCCATAGATATGAGAACAATATTCCATACATGAGCGAACCCGCTTTTGATACAAGTTGAGCAATTATTTCGGCTTGAAGCAACATCTCACCTTTGAAAGTATTCTTACCTTTTTGCTTTTCACTCACAGCCCCACACTAAGTTCGATGACTTGTATCGTGGGTGCTGGAAACATTCACATCATACACACAATCACAACAAGAACCAGAAACACACATTTTCCTTGGAGAGAAAACTTGTATTCCTACCGGGAATCGAACCCAATACCCCTGCTTAGAAGGCGAACGCACACCCATCTAAGAAATAAATTAAAATTATACTTACTCCCCACAGAGGGTTGAGTTCGTCCGGCCGCAACTGGAAGTATTTCTCGGCGAGCGCGAGCGGAGGCGCGGATGTGAGCCGAACATTCGTCCAGCATCGGAGGAACTTCACTACTGACTCGAACGTGTAGAGAGCCAGACGGTCGTTGCCGTAGTTCGACATATGGGTCATGAACACGTTAATCTGTTAAAGAAAATCAAGCCTTAATACTACTAGAATTAACCGAAGAATACATGGAGGCAAACTGCACAAGCGCTTTCTGTCGACTACATAAATACGAGTAGATGTACCTAGTTTAATATAATTCCTACAATAGTCATTTAAGTATGTATAAAGAAAATCAATGATAAAATGCGTCGCCGAGTTTCTTGCCAGGATCTTCTCGAGATGACTGCAATTATACCAATCTGACAGTAGAGTCACTTTCATGATTGTCTCTATGGGGCTTATGTGAATAAACGACTTTTATTTTCTCTAATTATTTTCTCTAATGAATAATGACTAACAGTACTCAGCACGAAATTTAACACACAAATACAGTAAGCATTGGTCTAAAACTAACGTTTTAATAGAGCCGCGGTTTCAAATCCCGCTCAATACGATAACTCGTTTGCGGCTACCTATCTACCTACTGACCTAACCGCTGTGCTATCTAAACATAATTTCGAACGTCGAATTGATTCTTTCTATTAAGTGAACTTTAATATAATGAATGTACGGATATGTTTAGAATTGCAAAACTTTAGTGACTAATGTTATTTCAATAAGTGACCAAATCAACATTTTTGGAAATAACTCCGACGAAATTTTTGGAAATACCTCCGACGAATGCAGCTACACCGATTTTAATGAATGCGTTATAAATCCGAAAGTTTGTGTGTAAGTGTGTAAGTAGTCCTATGTTTGTTGCCTCTTCACGCTTTAACGGCTGAACGGATTTGGATGAAATTTGGAATGTACATAGATTATACCTGGGATTAACACATAGGCTACTTTTTAAGTTGATAATAGCGGGCGATGCCGTGGGACACGGCTAGTTTAATATAATCGTTTAAAGTTATCAACAAGCTTTATTATTTAATCAAATTTGGTAGAAAACAACCTGGAGATATCTGGAGATGAGTATACTTGCAAAATTACCGCGTAGCCGCTGGGCACAGCGAGATAATTATAAAGCATTATGAGCTACGCCACTACGTTCTAGTGTTAGAGATTGTATTAAAAGACCTACAACATCAAACAAGAAGTAATGGTAGCTTTTACCACAGCAATGTGCAAAAAACTATAAACGCTTAAAGTATATACAATTTACTTTCTAGAGGACCTGACAGAAAGGTGTAAGGCATGAGAAGGTGAGTCTATTCCCCGCTCATAAAATCACTTTTTCTTAGTGGTAGGGTATATTCTCGTGGTCATCTATCTTAAATAATAATCCTAAGCGAATACAGAGGTATTTTAGAACCTTCTATTAAAATATCTGTCGCCAAGTGGTGTTCCGGCTGTTGTTATTTTTGATGAAATATTCAATAGGTACATAAGAAACTGCTTAATATATTCGGCATAACATGTTTACCACCCTCGACCACATCATCACTATTCAGCAGGTGAGATAATGGTAAAACGCTTGCCTATCAGAGATAAGCAATTACTAGTACAATATACACAGCCTCCTGTCCATATGAAGCAGCCTGCATCCTCTTTACATTATACATGTATACAGAAATCTATTTAATTTGCAGTCGATGGATCGTAATCACGTTATATCATCATCGATAAGTTCCCTCTGTGGCCAACGCGGAGTTTTAACGCGAGCGTTAAACTGCATACAAAGTATTTTAATTTAACAAGGGACGCCGCGATGGGACATTACGGCAATATGACGTAGTTAAACTAAAACGTGCACTAATGGAAGCTCGATAAAAACAGAGTGCATATATTTAAATTTCTTAATTCTATAATATCTAAGAATGAAGAATCCATATACGCATCAATATATTTAGCAACTTGTGAGTACAGTTCTGTAAAATATTAGATTATCTGAACATCACTACGATCGTCTATTTAAGAAAATACGAGCGCGTGATAGTGATAACGAATAAAGTAATAGAGCTTGTTGTAAAATTAAAACAAAATATTGAAACTCATTAGTGATTGACATGGCCCAAACGGCCGGACTTTGGTTGCATATTCATACTAATTCGAAATCACGATGATTGCCGGAGAGCACAACTTTAACCGTAGTAATTTCACCTCTAGAGCCAATTTAACTGAAGAAACAGCAGTAAGTTTAAAGTGCGACGTTATATAAAAGTGTACGCATGGGCCATGTGGTGCAACGGTAATGTTATAATGTCATTACACTTATTGTAATGTGAACAATTTGAACAGAGACCGCGTCTTACGCACGATGACTCTTGAGGGAGAGCTCATTAAACGTACCGACATCGGGAGATACGGATTCGTGCCCCATACAATGCCACAGAATAAGTAATAGAGCAACGAGTCAATTATTCAATGCTCATATAATCGCCAATATCGGAACAAGCTGCTAGTCAGTATATTGTAGATATATTAATATTAGCCGTGATGATTCAATAATATTGAAATAAGACTGTATCTCGCCATGAAGGCGAATTTTCAGTAGACATATTTTATACAACAGAGAGACGAGTCGCTCAAGCAGCTCGCCTGATGATAGGCGTCAGGCTTGCTCATTATAGCTAGGTACAGCGAAAAACTAAGAACTTCAACGGTTTAAAATGTTGCGCGGCAATTCACTACGCTCGTCACCCTGAGATATTAGCTAATAAATATTTTGTATATCCTGTGATTTTAAAACTCAAAATAAAATAATGTTTGCACACTACATTGCTGCTAGACAGATGAATTACTGACAATGCAATGGTGTGATAGTTACTGAGCCAGGCGGTCAGCAAAGGACCCCTCTGCAAAGGATTCCTATCACAACAAAAAGAGGTTTTATTTAATTCAAATAGGTCAACGTTTGAGCACTATATCATGTTAAGTGACAATGCGGTCGACGATGGAACAGGTTTGTCTATAAAATGCTTATTCACTCGCGATTTGAAGACTCCCATATTGTTCGTATCAGGATACACAGACTTAGGTTAGATACAAAATCCAATTTTGCAATACACAAACAGCATATAGACTGTAGTATATTTGAACATAAGTACACACTGTACATATCCCCATACAAAACCACAGCGATCGGTTCTTCTTACTTATCGACCCAGAAAAGCCTTAGTCATTGTACGAGGAAGCTGCCCCCTAAGCTTGCTTTGATCCAATTTGCATTCAATTGGTCGCCTAATGACATTGCTCGGCAATATTAGTCGATATTTACTCTCAGACTATAACGGCCGTTACTGCCGTTATATCGAGTCAGTTTAAACGTACTTTTTGTACCGAGTCCTATATATCGAAACGTTTTATATAGAATTTAGTTCAGTTATAAAAGATTTCCAAGTTAGTATCATCGTTTACATTGACGCAATGTTATTGATATTCTCAATAACAAAACACAATGTAACTATATCTTATTTATCTGTATAATTTAATTGTTATTTGACACATTATTTTGTATTGTAGAATATAAGAAAAAAATGTTTCTGGCAATAAAAAAAAACAATTAAGAAAAAACTAAATGAGACCTTGCTGTCTTGAGAAGATCAATAATAGTGTTTCTTTGATTTAAAGACTGCTTCGAAATGAAATGAAAAAGTTATTACTGCTGCAGATCCGAATTATAAGATTATTACATTATATTTATATTACAACACTAAAACGATTTGATTAATACGTAAGTAAAAACTTTACAGGTAAACAAGCTTTTCATGTGAGAACATATTCATTAGTTTCCTCATGCAAATGCCGATGCCGACAAAGCAATATACTTTGTAGTAAATTCAAATTCAAATCTTTATTGCATTCTCTAAATGTAGAAAGATACATAATATGTGTGTCACCTAATCTTCAGGGGATGAGAATATTGTCCACCAGAGATTATAAAATGAATCTGAACTATGTAATATGACCCCTCATTACGTATCTCTGTTGCAAGCAGTTTCTATTCGAATTAAGCAAAAATGAACCTTATTTCTTAGGTGTTTTGTCGCTTTCGAATTGAAACCGTTCGCAACAGAGACAGGTAATACGGGGTCAGATAGGAATTTATTAATTATGCAGACGAGGTGAGTTTTGGCTTAGCTCGTGGAGACCTTGTCATAGAACAGACAAAGCCCTGTGTAAAATAATTGCACATCGAAACCTCTCTACGCTTGCTTTGATTCAATTTGCATTCAATTGGTCGCTGTCGATAAGTGGTTCCTGAGGGTAACTGCCGTAACGGGCTGGTTATAGCCCTACAGCGCGTCAATTTTAACGTCCACCTAGTACTGAATACAGATTCGCGAATAGCGACGCTTATTTTACAAAAATGCGTGTATTCCAAGATTTTGAAGTCAGTGTGAAGGAAAAGCGGAAGATTTGAGTGTCTTTTAGGGATAAGTGATGTAGGTATCCGAAAATGTCTTAGCATAATTTAACCTTTGACCCAAAAAGAGGTGCTATAGGCTTGACACCGTTTGTCTGTATGTCGCGTTGTAGCGCTGCAGATGGACCTATTTCAAAGCGGCTTTTTTGTTTCAATGCTGATTTTATCGAGATGGTTCGTAGAAATCAGAGCAGCAATTTGTCAGATATTAAACAGTGTTTTTCAGAATGTTAATACTGATCCTTGTCTAAATTGATAAAGACTCAATTTTAAATAAAGCTCAGAGACATTTGAAATTTACATTTAGAACAAACAAACGTAATATAAGCTTAGTAACATCACGACGAAGCCACAATGTGCGCTTGCTTTGATTCCGACTGAATTTTAATAGCATTACCAATATTTGTCGATAAGTGCTCTCAGAGGATGACTTACGACAGTCACCCTTGCGAGGTTATGGCTCGCCTGTTTTAATTCCTTCCTTGTACTGTATACAGAATATAGTTCCTAAGATCCATTGCTGCAGTTTTTAGAATATTAATTTAATACTATAATTAAGAATCTTTGTCCTGACATACTGACTGACTGATTTGCTGACTTAGAGACAACGCTCAGCCTAAACAGGTCGTAGAGACTTGAAATTTCGACAGTAAATTTGTCTTAGTACGCAGAGGTGTACTAAGAATGGATTTTTGGAAATTCTTCCCCTAAGAGGGTTGTGGGTAATGGGGTGAAATGTTTGTATGAAAGTATTTTGTTTTTGAACTAAATAAATTCTATAAGCCAATACTACAAAATACATATGTTTATAATATATTATATACAAAATATTAATAATAAAGTTTTACTATCAGGCAAGCCACTTGTTTACATTTTTGCTTATTTCTTGAAAAGAAACCCGAACATAAATTTTATAAATTATTTTGGCTCTCAAAGTAAACAAAAGTTGAACAAAACTTCTGCTAACAAAGTATTTCTTTAGGAATCTACTTTTAACTTACGTAGTTTTTACTTCAGTACCCGTTACTTCGTCAGATCATAAAATCGAACTTGCGAAACTGTGCGAGAACTAAGAGGTATAAAGATCAAATGGGACACTTTATTATTGGTCAGGGATATTTATTGATAACAGTCTAGAATAGTTTGAAAGTCGACGCTGCCACCTGGGTATTGTTGTAGTGGGAACGGATGTTGGAATAATAGATAGGGTCATAACCTTACCTTCTGAACGAAAGATGGTAGTGTAGGTTATTACACTATTACCTTTCGTACCATATATAGTACGGAAAGCTTTATCTTTAATCCAATGAAATATCATATTTATATGAGTTTATGTTTGTGAACTTTCTTGCCAAACTATAGTTCCTAACAAATTCTTAAGATAAAAGTCAGCAGTGCGGAATCCGAACGGAGTTTCTTTAAAATAAGCAAACTTCATCAATTTATGGTTGACACACCTCCGTTTCGCACGATGCAATTTCTTTTATTTCTTCAACATTTATCAACCGTACTACAATGAAGGAGTCGAACTCATTGCATGCGTTTTTGTTCCCCTAACGGTATAATCTGGTATTCAAGATTGTACAGGTATCTCCGACACAAAACATGCTAAGAGTACATCCTAGCAGACTATCTAGAGAGACGTGGCCCTATACTTACATATCATGGATAAAAAAAACAATAAATAAACGAACCAGTTGGTATTTATCGCGACGTTGGGAGTGTTCCTACTACGTTATTCCCTATATGTGAAAAGTTTACATGATTTATGATATTAAAAAGGTTAGTAACAGCCAATAAATCTCGTCAGTATCCTATCCTGGTAGGCTGTCATTGCAAGGGGAAAAGACGTCACAAATGTATGCAGTTATTTGTTAAATGCCAGAAAGCTCTCATACTCTGATTCTTGTTCCAACCCTTAGCTTATTTAGTTCTATTTATTATTTTAAGTATTCTATACAATCTACAATTAATAGTTGTTGAAACCAGCCCGTAAAGAATGGCATCGCCGTTCCACGCGAAAAGATAAATAATATATTTTAAAATGGGATATGCCACTGCGCTCCACGAAATAGTGGAAAACGCTTCACGAGCATATTTAAAAAGTAAAAAAAAACTCTCGTCCCAATGGTTGGATTGATGTCCTAAGACAGGGGTCGGCAACATGCGGCTCGCGAGCCACATGCGGCTCTTTAGATGTGAAGCTGCCGCTCTTTAGTTCCATACGCAAATATTATTTATTTTATAAAAAAATATAAAACATTTAAAAATCGTTCTGAATCGATAAACGAGGATTAGGCACCATTTATATCTCTCAGCCACTTGTGTTGTACTCGCTTTTCACCGCACCCCTCCCCGTGACATATTTTTTTGTAGCTCTTTAAAAACTTTGAAATTTTGTAAATTGTAATTTTTGACTCTTCTTACTCAAAAGGTTGCCGATCCCTGTCCTAAGAGGTTTCTGGTATTTTACAAATTACCCAAAGGTCATAGCACTACACCTGTGTTTGAAAATTACGAAGTTTAAAGACAAGGTACTTACTGGGTTGTTGATCACAGTTTGGAAAAGCTCGCCGCCCTGAATGGAGCGGTCGAGTCTATGTCTCCCGCCCGGGTACCGCTCTAGTAGAAGTGTGTGAGTGAAAAGGCCGCAAGTTTGTCGAGGCAGCACCATCACGCCTCTGTGACGAAAGCCTCGCCGCAACCTGCCGGAGTCAATGATAATGATAATGTCCACCCATTACACAAATTGTCCTATCTTCTAAATTATATAATGGGAAATAGGTACTGAAATTCGTCGGCATATTTTTGTACCGCCGCACAATATTGCGAATAGTGCAAGAAACGCTTCGAGCTTTATGCCAGATCTTCGATGTATAATGACAAAAATAATTAGGGAACATTTAAACTTGTGATAGAAGACTCAAAAGAAATAAGCCGTTTGAACTTATTTAGTCTTTGTGTATTAGTGTAGCGTAGTGTTATAAGCGCTGCTCATAAAAAAGAAATGAAAAAAGTTACTTTGCCTTAACAGAGACAAGAAAAGTGTTAGTGGACACATTCTTGAATTTGAATCTAGCAGAGTAGGTACAATTTAAGTTATTTATTAGCCTAATCTTGGCTAGATTGTAATAAAATGAGCATATATGCCTAATAATAGCGAAAAAAAATTGAAGCTGAACCAATCTTTCAAATAGCTTCTTTATATTACAGTATTGTAAATATTGTAAGAAACACTCAGAGCTTTGAGCCTCGTGATATCCAATATACTCGATACTACAATTCAAAAGAGATATTTAGGGAGCATTTAAAAATCAAACTTAGATTATCCTGTCATACGGACTTCGAAACCGATCCAATCAGCATTACCTAAGCAATTACATTACACAAATTGTCCAATCTTCTAAATAACGTTATCTAAAGAATGTACTTGGAATTTGTAGACGTATTTTTAGGTCGCACAATATTATTAATATTGCGAAAAACACTCAGAACTTCGAGGCGTATTGAAGACATATTTAGGGAACATTCAAACTAAACTTAGATTATTCTGTACCGAAACTGATCAGCTTACGTGCTCTGGAAAATCGCACAAATTGTCCCATATTCTAAACCAGAATAGATCTAGGGGATTTTCTTTGTTAATTTTAAATAGTGCAAAAAAACACTTTATGCGCACGTTGAATCTTAGACTTTTAAACCAATTAAAATTACGAATATAAATAAATTATTGTTTTGGACAATCATTTAACTAAACTATATTGATTTGAAAGGAGTTAAATTACGTTAATGTACGTTGTGACGTCCATAAAAAGACTTCAATTAACTTTCTAGCGTGAAAATCAATAAACTTACAAATTTGATAGATTAAACTGCGTATCAATTGACCTTTTTGATTTTTATATAAGGTTTGTATTAGCTGAGCTTTTGGAATGGGAAAAGAGATAGTATATTTTCCCCAGTGCAACCGTGCACACTTTTACGCACGCACGCCTTCGGTCCGTTCACGCTCACGTACGCACCATACGAGTCCCAAGTGATCACGTCCAACCCTAAGTTATATAAATATATACGCAGTATATAAATTAACATTAACTCCAATAATACTTTCACCGAATGAAATTATCGTTCCGGGATTAATAAACTGGACGAATGATTATCGAAGCCATTGATAGGTAATAAATTCGTCGGACTTCGTGTCATTTATATGCGGCCATAAGCTTATTAAAACGGCAAATGACTAATTACTTTTGCTGTTTATTGGCCGTATTGATGAATATTAATCCCGAGTGCGAAATATATTAATATTTGACTATAATTTATCAACTCCCATTCAAACTGTTGAATTAAAGTCTGACTTGGAAATTAAAATAACTTTGATTTGTTTCATTTCGTTCGTTTACATTATCACGTTTACATTTTGAAAAGTTACATACGTTACCGATAAATATGTAATAGAAATTCAGCGCATCCCGCAGATCGGTTTTGTGTTGAAATAAAAACCATTTGGAAATAGCGCCCTCTCCTTTCCGATTACACTCACGTTGGCGCGTTGCCGGTAATATAATTATTGGGATTTCACTGTCGGGTGTTGGCCAAAGGGCATGTGGAGAGATATCGGATCGGAAGCCACAATACAACGTTTGCGGTTACCAGGAGTTTGGCCGCCACAAATGTTCCGCGAATACGGACACTTACATCGCGCGTTAGTGCCTCGCTTTGTTACCGACTATTGCCACAATAAAGGTGCTAAAATGTATGCTTTACGACTCTCGCGAGGTTCGGCTTTGAGCTTCGTTTATTTCCTACTTTAGCGGCTCGTAAAATGCCTAATATAGCGACAGATAGACAATATACACAGCACTTCACTACCTCTATTTGGGAGTAAATTAGGTCGCGATGTAATGTTATATATTATACATTGTTATCAGTAAGCAATAGTACAATAGCTGTTACATATCACAAGTACTACAGCGGTATTAATTCGTGTCAAATCAACACTATATCAATTATACGAGGGACAAAAGCGACGTGCCATCAATGACGCGATGTTATGAAATACGAGATAAGCTTCGCATAACAGTATCCAAATTATATACAGTTAAATTAATTGTATCACGGGGTCTACCCAATTATTTTGATTTGTGGTTTGATTTGATTCTGGTTCGGTTCAATGATAATTACTGTTTAAAATTGTATGTTATGGTTTATATTGAAATGTGTTGACGGAAGGACGTGTTTATTGTTTGTATTAGGTGTAGATAAAATATATAATATAATTTTTATATTTTACAATATTTATGTTAAAGGAATATAATAAGGTACATATACAGAAACAAACTTATATAGTAAAATTTTAAAAAAATCTGTATGAAAATACAAAATTTGCATATTGTTAATCTAGTAAGTAGTTATCTTAATTCTATAGATTTTTACTTAAGAATAACCCCTTTATTAGTGGGAAATTCATTTATTTTTGTTTAGTTGATGTTTTGAATGTTGAAGAATTATTTGTGCTCAATCTTTAAATGTTATTGTAGTTTGAGTTTAATACCATAAAAGAAAACAGAGCCTTGTTAATAAATCGTCTATACTGTATTCGCCTCAAAATTAGACTCGGTAACTTGTAGGACTGTTCAATCGCCTTAAATTTAATATTTCACTGAATCGACATATTTTAAAAATGTCTAAATCAACTGACTTTAGAACTAGGTCAACCAATTTACACGACCATCATTTTCATTAAATGCTATATTGTTTGATGAAATAAGGTTCAAATTTATTTACACATACAAGTATAGTCGTGAACTCACCTAGCCGGCCTCAAATGCGGGTACTCCTCAGTGCTCGTAACTTTAACGTCCCAGACCTTCCTCCAGGCCTCGTACAAAGGCTCGTGTACTGGGTACACTCCTGAGTGGTGCGGTGACACAGAATAGCACGAGTTAGTGGGGATACCGTGCTCTATAGCGAATTGTTTGTTCAACGTCATCTCTGATTCGAGATGTGTGACGTTATTGTAGAGATGCGGCTGCTGATGATTCCACATGTGACAGAACCTGGTGACAAAATAAAAAATATACTCTTAAGGATAGGCTGCGTTTCGGTCCGGTCCGTCACAGGTGATTATAGACCGTATGCCATAGTACATAGGGACGCAGTTAGCGGAGTAAAAATATGGTGGTTACGCTAAGTCGCGCGTGCCATACATAGACTTTGAAAGGTTTTTCGTAAAATTCTCGAGTAGTAAGTGTATCAAAATGTGACGTAAACTCTACAAGGCATAATTTTAATTGAGGCATATTACACACACTTAGAACCAGTAACAAATTCAAAAGTTTGTGTTCCCACCAGGAATCGAACCCAGCACCGTAGAGAGTAGACATGTAACCAACTAGCTAGCTAGCGGGCTTTTTTTTTTTTTTTTATTTGTGACAGGCTAGTGTTTGACCACTATCTCACCTGATGGTAAGTGACGATGTGATCGAAGCTGGTAAACACACTAGACCTGGAATACGCAGGCTCTCAGGGCTTTTTGTATCGGTTGTATAAATAAGAACCTAAGTCCCATAATAGAACCAATATAACTAATATAATTTTATCTCTATTATTAGTTTGAAAGGGACGCATTAGTCTAAGTAACTAATTATATACCAGCCTAAAATACCACGTCGCGTCAGCTTTTGTCAGTATTGTTAAAGCTCAAGCATTACTGGCAGCTAATATTTCAATGTTCCGTATACACGCGAGCTATCACTATAACGAAGTGTTTTAGAAAACAACGCTAGCTATATGGTTCTGCCGGCATTATTCGGGTAAACACTGTTGTAATAATAAATTTAATGTAAAAAAACCGTTTTTTACACGATTTGATACACATCATTTTCAACCTACTTCAAAAAAGGAGGTTCTCGAATTTGACTATATGTTGTTTTTTTTTTGTATGTATTTTACGCGATTTCTCCGCCAATTTTGAATCGATTTTGATGTTTTTTACTATAATTATTTCGTCTCAGTTCTATGAATGTCATAGGCTAGGTTTGTTTTTAATAAAAGCAGTGGTAACAAATTAGAAAAAAAAACATCGTGATTGGTACTAAATGAAAGGAATCCCAAATACCATATCAGAAAAAACCCAGCCAATGACACCCATGGAACTGAGACGAATTCAACGATATCCTATACGTTACAATGAGTTTATTACTTTGGACGCTGTGAGGGAACAGACAAACATACGGTGCTAAAAGCATAACCCACCTTTTAACTTCGCAGTAGTCGGGTAAAAAGAGTCGATGATTCATTTCCCCACTAGTTGATCGTTTCGAAGCGTGAGTGACCTAATGTTAGGTATACGCAGCTATTTCCGTACCGTTCCACAACGGACACGCAAACTATCATTATCACGGCTATTTTACGTTACGTTCCTACATTTTTATGTCAGGAGCTATTATTAAAATCTGTGCCGGCCTTGCGTCTTATCAGTTCATAAATTAAATAGCTTGACATGAGAACCGCCGTGCGAAATTAAAGTCACGGTTAATGGCTGCTTTTATAGCGTGGAGAAAGTTCTTGATAAAATTATTACTGTATTTGTGATGTAATTAGGGACCTATAGATTTTTTAAACTAACTACCGACTTCCTTCACCGCTATCTCCGTATATCTATCAGATCATATCTTAATTCATTTATCCAATAAACTAGATACAAATAAAAAATAACGGGTTGCACTCCGGGAGTGAAAATTTGAACATTAACGTTGTGAACATCTGGAGCAGGCATACATTTTCACCGCGCGGTAGAAAGAGAGGGGGATATTACTTCCTCTCCTACGCCGCGCCGGGCGGTCTACTCTCCCTCCGTCTTACGAATTTCGATCAGGTCACGTGTCCTGACACGAGTTAAACATTTTTTACCCAACCCAAAAAAAGTGCACAACGCAGCTGAAGAAGTTTTCACTTCGAAAAAATATTTAAGTTTGAATGAAGTATGCCGAAGATATATAATCATTAAAGAATAAATAGTAAAAGATAGTTTAGTGAACTGTTTGTCTGTTATCTGACAATATGTTTTTTTATCACAGCCCCACACTAGGTTCGATGACTTGTATCGAGAGTGCCTCTCAACGTACTTTTTCAAATATATTAGTTTCGAAAAAAATAGTTGTCCTTCATTAGGATGAGCTAGACGCGCGGTACGCGGAGGCGAATGGCTCGGGCCTCGGTGCGTGACAACATCTAATTTGTCCGAAACTTGTCGACAATTAACTAAACCGTATTTAAAATATTGACATTTTAAAACAAGCTCATCTTAAATCAAGAATAGATACAAGAGCCCTAAACATAACAAAAACAATTAGCACTTTAAACAAAACCGGACTTGTAGACAACAGTCCAACTGTATTGTTGGTGTAAAGTTGCGATGTTAAATTGATTTAAAATTTAAATTCAGTTTACAGCGACCAATAACCGCGAGCGCCACAAAGTGTTCCGAACAACGAACAAAGTTGCGTTCATACCGTAACTCCAGCAATTGATAGCTGAAAATTACAGGAGTGTTTGAAACAGTCGCAAAAGTACGAAACTTGCTAACGAATCGTTGCTGCAACGACCGGGCGTGTTTCGGAATTAAAACTGCATCGGTGACTGCACAGACGAAAGAAACTATAAGTACCTACCTTTTAATTTTTTTTCATCTCAGCAATTTTTGTGCCAGTGTCAAGTAATAAAACATTTCAATTTCATTTATTTTTTATATATTTCGTAAAAGAAGTCCTAGGCACAAATCACAGACAAAGTCCAGCCATAGAAATCACTTACTTCAACTTTGTTTGATTTGTTTATAACAATTTATTATAATTTTAACATAAAACCGTTATTGTAGCGGACATGTTTAACCTAGACATATGATATTGTGGACTTTTTTGTAAAGCTGATTTAAAGGCAATTTTTGCGATACATTTTACTGACATATTTCAATCCGTTTAGGCGTCAAATGTCGATAAATCAGAGAAATTGCTGTTTTTTTTAACTTTCATTAGAAACACACTTTGCTTATAAGATTTTTTTTTTACTATTGTAGGTCACGATGGTGTGTTCCCTATTTTTGTTACAATCTAGCCAAGATTAGGCTAATAAGTAACTTAAATTTAACGTATTCTGCTAGATTAAAAATATCCAAGAACCTGTCCATTAACACTGTTCTTATTGTCTCTATTAAGGCGAAGCCACTTTGGTTCATGTGTTCTTTTTGAGCAGCACTTATAAAACACTACATTACACTAACATACTAACACTAAACAAGTTCAAACGGTTTTGTTCTTTTGAGTCGTCTCACTATATACGTGTGATCAAGGAGCTGGATGGCCTCGACGTTAACATGATGGTGAAGTCTATATTCATGAGCTTCTGCGTATTTTTTAATGATTTTGCTAACGAACTATAAGAATAATGTATAAAATATCCTGTAGCATTCTATTCTAATGTAGCTAAAAAATATTCAGAGTCGGACTTAAAATTCCAGAAATTAAAAACACTAAATGTGCCCAGCGGCTTCGCCTACGTTAATTAAGTTTGAAAGAAGCAAATTTTACTTCATATAAACAAAGTCCTGACAATTACGAACACAACAAATAAAACATCAGCCAGTCGAGCAGTTTTTAAGTCTTTCGTACATTAGCCAATTAATTTTATTTATATGGACACATATTTATTAATATAGAAAAGGTGAGGTATTTATACTGCACTATTTAAAGAAGCATAAAGGTAAAAAATGCAGACAGTATTAATGTTATCTCCACAATTAATGTTTTCGCAATGTATGTATCAACATTCCATGCCAAAATGCACGTATGCTTTAGTTAGTCTGCAGAAGCTTCACAATCGCTCCCACAACGCTCGTATCACATACATACATTGAATAGCATGTTGGCATTTGCTTCTGTTTTATTATCTAGTCAAACGTTGTTCTACTTTGTAGGTACTATGTAGGTACCTCTACAGTATATTTGTGAAGTATTTTATAAGACACATGCAATGATCTCGTTTCTTATCTAGCACAATACAAGAGATTAGATGCCAAAAATGTCGTCTGTTCTTACTATTTTCCTACTTAAAATATTCCCCAACTTAGCAAGACGAGCTACGATATAAATTACTACGTGAAAATGTTCACGATTCTTTTGCAAAGCGTCGTTTCCTCTGTCTTCTAGCACAGTACCTAAGTAAGTAGTACTCTAGTACTTCATATTATTATATGAAGGGGATCTCTACGACTAATCCTGTAAACCCATTTGATGCTGAATAACTACAGTTGATTGGAGGTCAAATGCTTGCCTATCGGGCATTAAATAAAAAGAATGCTTATTTGGGTGCGCGTTCGCCTTTCGTGGGTATCAGGTTCGTTTCCCGGATTTTCGGTAACAAAAGATTTTTATACAATTAATGGTGTACAGTCGGTTGCAATAACGTGTATAAATCTCAATTTTTTTTAATGTATGTTACCAAAAATCTAAACAGAATTTGTGTATTTACTTAGCTAATTCCAAAACATCACGAGAATTTTTGTAAACATAATTGTTAATTCAACGTTATGCTCAAATTATGTTTAGATTAGTAGTTAGGTATCTTTGAAAATTTGAAGATGTTTACATGTTAATGCAGCCGACTGTACATAAAATGGTAATTCGTGAAAACCGCTATCGATCAAGACACAAGTAATATACCTAGTTTGGTAGCAAGAGCTTCAACAAAATTGCTTTTTCTTTCTGAATTAAATTATTTTATTGTATATTTTTTATTATTCGTTTACTTAGTACCTAAATTAGTTATTAGAATTTACGGTGTTAAAAAAAAATTGGATCATGATAACTTACCACGTGAAATATTCCCGACTCTTGAGCAAGGCGTCGTCTCCTCTGTTTTCAAGAGTAGTGCCGTGGTGATAGTACTTGGCGCTATATCCAAGATTGAAGCGGAACCCTGGGACCAGCCGCTGAAGGGCCGCTTGAGATGCCAACAGCGCTGCTACATCTTCTTCGTGGAGACGGGTTCCTATAGAGGAATTTTATAAGTGAGACAAGAACAATAAACGTCTACTAATATTGTAACTCTGAAAGAAAGTACGTGTATGTGTTTGAAACGAGAATCTAAATCTAAAATAAATCTCTATAATGGAGAATATGGATACATTTAGGTAGAGTTTATTTTGTGTATAGAAAGACTTGACTCTAGACTTTATCCCGAGGAGCATAGCTAACATAGCATTTGAGAAACAACCGAGCCTTTCACTATTTTCAATATGCACAAATAAAAATGTATGTAAGATTCAACATAATACAAAAAAATACTTCATGATTCCTCTTTGAAATTTTTATAAGGACGTAGTTTAGATGTCCTCATTAAAATTTATTTTAGAATAAAAAAAAACGTTTCTGCGGTCTACTAAAAAAAAGTATTAATGAATAATCCACAGTGTTCAATCATCTCGTGATTGATAAGATTTATTTATTCCACTTTAAGCAAACAATCTAACACCTAGGGAGCGGACCGTAATCAATGCGACGTTTTATAAAAGCTTTCCCTGATTTGATGGATATTGATGGCGAGATCGAAGGTGGGAGCGTTTCCGGACCGATACCCATTCATTACTGCTATTTGGAGCCCGCAGAAAATTTCCACGTAGTTTTTTAAAGCTCGGCAGTTTTCAATTATTTACGATTGTGGAAAAAATATATACGGGTGAGATAAATATTAAAACTCAGCTGAATACAACAAAATCTATTAATATTTTGCACCCGTATGTCGCTGTAAGCGTAAAAACAAAACCAGTCACGTGTGAAACAGACGCACTCAATCATAAATTGCGTTCCGTAGCAACTGTTGCTCCAAATTCTACAGTAACATAGTAAATAGACTCTCTGCACACTGTATACCCCTTTCTATCGTTATCAAAGTAAACAGTGACAGGAGCAGCTGCGAAACACTTGATCAAACCAGTGATTCATAACATATCGTATTGCGTCCGGCTTTAGCTCCTACAATCGGCATATAGATCAAGTTAGGAGCGCAAGACGGTCCTTTGTCGAAAACGGAATTGACGGATGGCCTTGCTGCTGTGAAACCACGTAGCGGTCGCGTTTACACATAAACATATTTATTGCTGGATGCCGTTGCAATGTAATCTCGTACGTGTGGATTGTGTCGGATGCATTAAAGTGAGTTACTAGGTTTTCAAAATATTATTCTGCAGCCACATGTAGCTAAGTAGTTATGCGGAGTTTTGCCTCTAAAGCGACAAAATTACGCTGGCTTTTTGTATTTATTATTTTCTAACTAACATTTAGAATTCTTCGATTGTTAATGTGTAATAATGGTGGATTATTAATTAACAGTTAATAATTTGTGAACGTGCATAAGTGCAAGCAAATGATACTAAGTTAAATAGCGTGATTTTTGTTTATTCTCCAAAACTCCAATTTCTATTGCTTCTACCTTGACTATGAATCGTTTATTTGGCTTTTGATTGAGACTGTTTCTAGACTAGTTTTAAGAACTAACTTGTTAAATATGTTCTACTTACACTGAGTTATAATGCACATTTGCGGATCAGTAATTAAAAATAAAGTAGCTATGCGTTTCGACCTGCAAAGCAATGGCAGTCATTAGCGTTTTATGTGATCGGCATAAACTGGAAGTCCTAAGTGAATAGGTTATATTTTCTAGATAAGCAAATAACAGGTATGATAAAGGCCATCGCATAAAAAATAAGCTTATCGAGTTACACGTTCATTGGTAGCTAATACATGAGTACTTATGAGTTGTATTTTATTGAGAAGGTATGACAGTTAATAGTGGTAATTTTGGCGAGACGTGAATTTGCCGCCATAGCAATTTTACTGCTTCCTATGTAGACCGTTCATAATGTAACCTCATTAGTGTATTTAGAAAACACAATAAACATTGTATTTTATTTTATTGTAGTATGTATCGATACTACCTACGGCACTTATACTATTTTATTCTGTGCCTACGGGAGCTTTGTCGAATCTATGGTTTATTATCAGCAGATTGATAAATTGTCATATTGACTCATCCAGAAAAGTCAAAATCGTATGGTTTAGGGCCAGTCATCAATCACATTCTAACCCCAGTCCTCTAATAGGAATATGCATGAAATTTTAATATGCAATTACAAACCTTGTATACAGCTAAAATTTTTTTTTTTAAATCTTTATAGCTATAGAATTACATTTGTAACATTACTATCTTCTTAAAATGCTTTAATAATGAATTTCGGTGAATAAAAAGTGATAAAAATGCGTAGGAAAAATAAATAATTCAAAATAGAAAAACGCATGCTATTGGCTAAACTGATTCGTGACGTCAGTTCATAAATGTGTGAAATGACGTCACTAATCAGTTCGATGATAATGATGGGTAAATTTTCCGTTACGGCAGCCGTGATTGGATTGTGGATGTCACAGAGAAAACGTCAAAATGGCCGCGTAAAATTTCTTTCACATTTTCAAATAGTTATATTGATATAAGTAAGTAACGTTCTATGAAATTTAAATTTTTGTTAATTAATTAACTTAGAAAATCCATTAAAAGCGTTCAAAATAATGCATGGGGAAGATTAGCCAAAGCTGATCCGCTACAGTGTTGTGCATCAACATTCAAACCAGTACAAACTTATCCTATATTTTTAAAGCACATAAAGTTAGATCGGAAAATGTTTCTGATCAAGCCTTAAACGAGCCAGTATTTACGTACTCTACAAAATAAAATCAATTATGTACGCGCCTCTCATTAGAATTCAAAACATGCTAGTGGCGCCACTAATAGCATTCAGATATTCGTTGCATACTAATTTGCTAGCGCTAGGTAACACTCACTTATTTATGTGTTCCACATCTGACGATGCGAAGTAAAGTATTATGAAGCACGACCAATTGCTCGTAAAACTGCTCATTTTGTATTACTTTCATAATCAACAATAATTATGAAGCGATGACCAGCATTTCTGAGTTGGAACATTCACATTCCACAAAGCAACTTATATTGATCCTAATAGAAAAAATACCAAGAAAATGCGTATAATCTAATAGATTACGTTCAATTTGGTCGAACCAGTGAGCGTACAAATGCGTCGGCAAATCTTGAGGAAGATTGATTATTCTACCTAGTTTGCCGACGAATATGTCAGCGATATCGTCGAATGCGTAATCCATAAGCTACGGCGACCGCAGCGATAAAACCTAACATATAAAAGACTTTCGTCAGTAACTAAGAACGCATTAATAAAATGTACATGTAAATAGACACAAGAAACAGTTTCTATACAGTATTTTTAACAAATCTTCAGAACTAAAGTTTGAACTTTTGGCAACAAAAAGTGTGATTTCTTTCAGCTTCCGTTTTCGTAGACTCCGTCGTGTCGATGGTTCAATACTTCGTATCATTACTGACATATAAACTCAAATATATTGGCAGAACGGATAAACTTTTCCATTGAAATCTTACGGAACACTTAGTTGATAACATTTATTGAAGATGATTTCCAAGACAAGTACGGCTACAGCGACCTTTTTCTGCGTATTAAGGTTTAGGCATTACAAAAATAGAGACATGAATTGTTAAATTGCATGATTTAAGTACTTACCTCGTTCACCAACAAATATATCATCAATGTCGACGAGGATCCACCTGTCCAGGCTAAGGCTGAGTTGTCCATGGCTGAGGTAACTGAGGGCGTCCAGGAACAGTATACGATGCAGCCAGAACTGCAGGCCCGATCCGAAGAGCACTCGTTGGACGCCGTCCAAACGACCGTGGTCTTGTATTACTGTGGCCAGTAGCATCCGTTCCTCTGAAAACAATGTATTACTTAGCCCGCGTACGGATGAAATAGCACGAAATGTAAGTAATGTTGATATAATTTGAAATATTTAGAGGGCAATGTCTGTAAGTAGTACATATTTTCGAGTATGATCGTGCTACAACTGTCATCGGTTATTTGGCGGTTTTACTCGCCTTATACAGAAGTCTTGCCATAACGTTGGATTTAGATCCAATGGTGGTCTTGGGTCACCAAAGGAACTATTGACAGATGCGAATGTTGAGATCTATGAGTGGTTGGATATAATAAGGAATTACTTATCATAGGAAGTTTGACAGTTGCCCTGACTACTTAATAGCTGGGGAGTAATAAGTAAGCATATTATGGCCATGTTATGAGAAGGCATGAATGAACGTCATATGACGAAAGAATTGTTAGGTGTCAATGAATTACAGTTGCAGTTCACGCTTAAATAAAATAAAATAGAAAGATGAATAAAAAATGAAATAGAAAGATCTATAAGTAGAAATAGAAGAAGAGGAAGATAAAAATGAGATGAATGGACTATGACATAAAAAAGATAATGACAGTGGAAGAAAAAAACATGGTATACCAACACCACATGAAGTGTGATAAGCACAGAAAGAGAATAATGACATTTAAACTCAGTTGATTCTGTTTTAGTTTATTTCTAAGCCGATATCTGAGTTAAGAATTCTGAAGACTAACGAAAACACAAGCTTAACTACAAAAACATCTCATAACAATAATAATATAGAACTTTCGGTGCTTTGTTCTGAAGTCGAACACAAATGTACATAAAGCGGGCACACTTGTGTAACGGTTGTGTTGGCCGCTCTAGTGGAATACGTACATGGGTGAGTACACCACATTTCGGATGGTATAATGTTCTGAGTAAGCTGTTGAGATATCACAATACTTCGAAACCTGTCTTTGGATGGTTCTGTTATTGTAGGTTTGGAGTGCTACCGAGAATTTGAAAAGCGTTATTTACTTGGAGTATTATTATGTAACGAGCTTAGAAGTATACATTATAAGGCTTATTTCTCTGCAATAATTGAAATGTAAATATAGCTTCTACATAATACAACCCAAAGTTCGCATTGCATATTGGCCGTCTGTAACCGCCGCAGAAAATAACTTTGCATTTTTATTGCCGTCGAAAGCAAGCCAACTTTATGATATTCCGAAGTCTCCTTCGCTTTGAAAGCTACACTCGTTGCGGCAGTATTCAATGCAAACAAATGTGATCGTGCAATTCTAAAATCTATTTACGAATGCCGGTGACCAATAATTCGACAACTTTGCAGATGTTACGAATTAATATTTAAATATATCACGATTCTCTCGATTTCTGTTCAATGATAATTCATTGGAACATTAATGTCGAGATTCATTGATAGAATTGTAGATTCAAAAGCCGGGTGTTTTTTATCAAGGACTGTAGCAATTTATTTATAAATTCTTCGAGCGCACATTATGTTAACGTCGTGTTGGTTCGTAGAATTGCATATCGTGTAACTGATTTAATTAATTATATCAGCATCAGGTTGCATTCCTAGAATCGTTAGCTGTGGAGTGTAAACCTAAAAATAGTTACTCTTGTACCTAATATTAAGGAATTCCTTCATCAATTAGCGCAGTATGACGTGCCGAGATCCCAGTGATGATTATTAATTAATGTTGTTCGAAACGGTTACTAATGTATGCTGCGTGAAACTATGATAAATTTGCAATCTGTTTAAAAGGAAGATTTGAATGTACTACAGAGATTTTCGGATTTCGTCACTGATGCTAACGTGTACTTTATAATTTAATTTTTAACTTCAAAATTAATATTTTCAACTCAATGGAATGTTCCACTTTCTTTTTTTTTGTGCATGTTTCCTCATATTGATGATATTATTGATTGATTTAATTTTTTTAATATCGTATAAACGCGGCTTCTTCCACGTCATAATCATTATAATGAAAATGACAATAATTATTGTGAATAAGGACAAAAATTGTATAGTAACTGTGAGTACAAGTTCTATGCCTTTTGACCTATCCCTTATGATAACAAAACAAACTTTCGAACATTTTAATATTAGTATGATTGTGTAACAGACCCATCTTTCCATCAACGACAACCTGAACTGTTCCAGCATTCAAAATGAGTACACAAAATATTTACCTATTCATTCGAAATAGGTCTGTACATATGTAGCGTCTCACGCAGCCTTCAAGTTAATGGAAAATCAATCAAAAGTCGTTGCAGTAAGTCGGTTCGATAGTCGTTTATCAACGCTCACACTTCAGTGGTTGTCAGTCGCGAGTTGTACCAATGTTAGTATAGTTAACAAGGAAGCCTTCGCCGTTAAATATCCTCAGGAAATTGAACCTTCTGATGGTAAAATAATTTCTTTGCTACGCAGTTGAAGGTCTGTGTATTTTTTAAAAGCTTTCCAAAACGCACAAGCTTATGAGATTATTTGGATGGATTGAAAAGGTTTTACGTCTTGTCAGTCACACACATTAAGATTTAAAAAAAAGTCTTATTTGGAAATAGAGCGTGTTGGATTCGGCATAAACCAATACAAGTTAAAAAGGAAATTCTACAGTATTCTTAAAACTATAAAAATATTTATGTCACACATCACACGTTATAATTTTTTAACTTGTTGCAGCGCTTTTGTTCGAAAATAAGTATGTATATTTGTAAATTTCTTTATCAACTTGTATCTTCCAAACGGCTGGATGGATATCGACGGTTAAGACATCGTTTTATTTGTCTTAAAACCCAAGAATACTTAGGTGTTTGAAAAAAATTGGCAGATTTTGACACAAAATAGTAATAAACTTACGTTAATAAAAAAATAACCAAACCTATAGAGTAGCATATCATAATTAAGAAAATCAAAAGGGGATTACATAAAATTACATAAGAATTTCACATTTTTGCAAGTCGGGTTTTTTGAATTGTTAGTGGGTACATTGACAAACTGAAAAACGCAATCCATACCTCCAGTTCGCTCGAAGTGTTACGCTTCTACGATTGTCATCCGTACTGCGAAGGAGTGGAACTCATTGCCCTCGTCTTTGTTTCCCGAACGGTATAATCTGGGAGTCTTTAAATCAAGAGTGACTAGCTAAATTCTAGGCAAGCATACTACACCTTCGGCCGCATCGTCGCTTTCCATCAGATAAGATTGTGGTCAAATGCTTATAGGGCATTAAAAAAAACATTGACTTGTTTAGATCACTACTTCGTGGAGTACCAAAGAAGCCCTATGTCCTCTTTAAACCCAGCTCATAAAACCCGATGAATAGAGATGAATTCTACGACATAATATCTACACAAGCTACTAACCTCCAGATCCATATTCGTTCTGCCGCAGCGCCCAGGCCACTGGCTCGTATGTGGTGCTGTTGGCTCGGAAGACAGTCCAATGGTCGCCGGGCAGAGCACCCCAAGCGGTTTCCCCAGCTCGCGCTAGTCTCAGCACTGGCGATGCCGGGTTAAGTGTTGCATCCTGTACGAACATAATTGACTGAAAACGTGTTCTTGAGGGTTTTACCGCGAAACGGATATGTCGTTGTTGATTTAGTATTCTTTTCCAAAAATTCTCCAAATCTTGCGATTCTCCGAGTGTTATTTAATGGTGGCTTATTAACCGTTAACAGTTCATAAAGTGTCGGCAAATCATACAAAATTAAAAAAAGTGATGTTCGTTTTCGCACCAAAACTCCAATAGAAGTTGTAATAAAGTTTCTATGGCATGACTTGGACTATGACTCGTGGTATTGGTTGATATAATAATATTATATTCAATACTGGTATGTTGATAGCGTAGGTAGGCATAATGTTTTTTGTCATGCTCGATTGGCAAGCATTTGACCACTATTTCACCTGATAAAAAGCGACGATGCGGCCGAATATGTAACATACTTGCCTATAAGAACTACAAATAACACAAGAACTATAAGATACCTATGCACTCTTGACTTGGAAGGCTCCAAGATTATACCGTTCGGGGAACAAAGATGCGGGCAATGAGTTCCACTCCTTCGCAGTATAGATGATAAACGAATAGTGCAGTAGCACAGAATACTTAAGTACAAACACATTGGGAAAGTCTTCCCGACAAGGGGGAAATGTTCCTTTTCTATGGACAATAGTGCTTCTGGTACTGGGTGGTTGTGTCTGATGGTATTTGAACTTAGTGTGGAGCTGTGCGAATGCGTTTTTTGTCTTGTTTTTATATCTCTTAAATTGGAGAATACCGATAATATCTGGCGCCCATCAATGAATCAGCACCATTTACGCTGGTGCATATGCAATAGAAAATCAACAAGTAAAAACAAACGCCTTCTACTCTCTTTCTAAGTATATTAAAGTCCTAGTGCAGAAGAGATCGTTACAAAATCACTGCTACCTATTTCTTGGTTTTTTTTTTAATGTGATATATTATATTCCTGTAACATATATACAGGGTTATTTGTAAAATATTAGAAAGCTCTTGATTGTTGTTTTAATCCTTAGCTCATTTAGTTTTAAAACTTTCTTCTGAATGCAATTTTTTCCGTTATAATTCAAAAGTTGTATCCATTAATCTGTAATTTATAGTTGTTTAAACTACACAACCCCGCAAAGAACATAATCGCCGCCCCACGCTATGTACCTATACTTGCGAATGCGAGTTGAGTTGACGAGTTATATTATTTAAGCTTATTTTTTTTTATTTTGTAGGAAGACTAACAACTGTTGTAATACAATATGGCAATTTTAGTATTTTAAACATAAACTCTTTTACACTCACAGCCCCACACTAAGCTAGATGACTTGGGTTGTGGTTGCCGGAAACATTTACATCACACAATCTCACAACACACACACACACAATCACAACTAGAAACACTAATTTTCCTTGGGGAGAAAACTTGTGTTCCCGCCAGGAATCGAACCCGATACCACTGCTTAGAAGGCGAACACGCCACCATCTAAGCCAACGGGCATTCATTTATTTGTTATTTATAATATTTTTATATATAGTGTTACACTTGGCAGAAAAGCTGAGTCACGACCCTTTTGGCACTTTTTTGTTACTAGTTTAATTACCTTTCTATGTTTCTTTATATCTAATCTGTTTTTTTTTGTATATTGTATGTAATGTTTTATTTTGTTTATAGTGTCAAATAAATATTTCATTAATTCTTTCACTTGACTCCTTAGACTCTTAGACTAAACTGTGAAAATAAAATTAAATAACATTTAATCTATTTCACAAATATAAATAACACAATTTGCAACATATATATGACAATGTAAAAATAACAGAATTTGCCGTACTTACCAAGAAATACGTTGATCGCTAAGGTTGAAATGATGTATTTAACAAAGGTTGAAATTATGTATTTAACAATTACCTTGTATATGTACTATGTATAACTATCCAAAAAGCAAAACAAAACCTTAACCTATCTCAATAAATAAAAAAAAAACCACTGGCAGCAATCATACATAAATGTTCTGTGGATTTCAATCAGGGATATAGCCTCGGGGGAGATTGAATTGGACCTTTTAACAGTTTTTTTTTAATTCCCTATATGCTCCATCCTAAAACGACTGGTTGTTTATCTGTTCGTAACGTTTGGCAGTCGTTTGCGAAAATCAAATATTTAACAAGTTTTTACGGACCTTATTTTCGGAGACTGTTTATTTCATGTTTATAGAGGAAAACTGGGTCTCTTCGCGCTTTTACTTTAAAAATAGCATTTTTTTGACTAACCTCGACATTTCGGCAGGTTTACACCGGCGGTACAACCAAGCCTGATTGAAGTTCGCGAACGTTTAAAAAAATTAACAGTTTATTTACCAGGGCGATGGTATCTAGTAGAATACTATAGTCCTAGTAAATAAGTGATTGCATTATATTCATCATTTATTAGAACTCAACGATGTTATCCGTTTTAGTCTAGATTTTTGATTTTTTTTTAGCTGTTCTATTTATTTTTATTTCTGATAGGCTAGCGTCTGACCACTATATCAACTAATGTTACGTGATATTGTGGACAAACATGCTGAGTAAGAGGTATACTGAACATAATAATAATTTAAAACAGCATCATGATGGAAAATCATCTTTTTTAAAGGTCGGATGGCCACTTTGGAATACTTAATTGGTTTTAAATTTAACTCTTATTAATAATTTATTTATTTTACCCTCTCTATTTAAGTGACACTAAAACAAAACTTATTTCAAACCTCACATTTTTTTATTTATTTCTCATATTTACTAGTTCGCTATAACGGAAAAATAGAAATTTCTCCGTTTCTTCGATCCTGTTCAAATTTCCCAAGCTACCTATTGGCGTGTCGGTCTGAAAGCAATCAGTCCAGAACATTACCTACTAAAATTCAATCTATACTAAAAGACGAAAGTACAAAAACTTACAATTCGACTACTGGTACAAAATGGCTCCTTATAGTTAAGTATAAAAAAATGTATTACTTTATATTCTTTACTTTATGTATTTTTGAAATGTCATTTTGGAGTTCTTTCATTTGGTACCATTGACGACGGTATTCGACAATTTTTTCGGAGTCAAACAAGACTAGAACAAAACAGACGCCATTTTGTTTGTTATAAAAAAAACCTAGCCGAAAACACTAGTAGAATTGAAACGAATTCAAAAATACCATGGTAAAAACTTTATTTTTACTATGACAATACCCTACGTTACAATCGGTTCATTAGTTTGGACGCTGTGAAGTAACAAACGAACATACAAACATGCATACATGTAAAGCTATAATCACCCTCTTTTTTGGTTCGCCGCCTTTAATTGAAATATAAAACCACCAAATTATAATTGCATCGCTTGCCGCGACACCATAAACTAGAAATAAACAACAATTATTTAATTACTAGCGGGGTGCCATGCCTATGAGCCTTATTGCTTATTTTGGTAATAAAGACATTAAGAGCTGTTAGTCATTATGACCACAAACAAGCTCCTTAAGTGGTACATGTGTATCTATTACAAAGCGGTCCAAAAAAGGGAGACAATAGGTGCAACCACCTCGTAAGCGTATATGACAACTACTCAACTGTCGTCGTAATTGGATCTCTAATGTTGAACTATATCAGTGACATGTTATTGTGATTTTCATAGTATCATTGATTATGTTGTTAAATGTCATGGTTTGTAAGCCATCTTCTTTTTATGCCAAATAGGCAAGCATTTAGTCAGACAATAGTTTATGTAAATTATGGTTATTCAAACTCGCGAATCCTATTCTAAAAATAGAATGTTATCAATACCTTAGTCAATGTAATATCTTAGTATATAAACAAACAAACGAACGAACGCATTCACACTCACAGCCCCACAATAAGTTCAAATACTTGTATCGTGGGTGCCGGAAACATTACATCACACACACATAACACCTAGAACCACAAATATCTCTTGGGAAGGAATTTATGCTCCTGCCGGGAATCGAACCCAGGACCCACGGCGCAGAGGACGAACCTGTCCACTGCGCCAACTGGGCCGTCATATCTTATTTAATTTTGTTTTTAATGTAGTATTAGATTCATTGGTCGGCCTTATTTTATGTATTACCTAAAAAAAAAATGTAGTTAAAAAGCATACGTATGATTTTTTACTATAGGTCTTATATTATATTATTCTTATAGGTCTGTAAAGCTACTTTTAAATAATAAAAAAAATACGTGTTATTTGTCAAGGATATGGTGGTCATCGAGCCAGTAGCCACTAACGATCAGATTTGGCAGGTTTTGTAATACCGTGGTATGCATAAGATTAACTGTAAATTATTAATTGAATATTTAATTTACACGAACTTACCTTCAGTCTCAAATTGGTGTGCATAAAGAGCGGGAATCCCTTCAGCTGCGCGCCAACCAAAGTCTCCTCGCCAGGGGTGGCGAATCCCACCACACCGACGGAGTACTCGCGACAGTACTTGTCGAGAAGCTCTCGATTCCACTTGTCCATGTTAGCGTATTTCGATAACGACTCGAACACGATCACGCCGTATCGCCCCTTGTCCAAAGTGGTGAGTACGGGCAGACTCTTGCCCGCAACTTCCACTTTGTACCTGTTGAAGAGGGTAGAAATTACTAAATAGTTACTGATAACAACTTCCAAAGAAATGTATATACGGCTCAAAACATTAAAAAAATCGACTTTACCAGTAATATATAATATGCATGTATATAAAAACACATAATTATATTCACAAACCAAATTGTCGACAAAACATTTTTTTTCCATCAGGTGAGATAGCGGTCAAATGCTTGCCTATATAGCATAAAAAAATATATATATGTTATATAGGCACGTTAACGAATACATTGGGAGAAAACTGTCTGATAAGCTTGTTGAGTTGCAATGATGTATTTGGTTTAAATAAACGATGGATAAATTGACTTTGTGGAAACTAATATATGACAAAGTAAGTCGTAATTTTTATATATTTCAAGGCTTGCATAACTTAAATAATTAATTCATTATGAGTAATACTTGCGAGAGTTTTTACCTTCTCTCTACAATCATGGTTGTACGACAAAAACACCTTTTCATGACTTTTCTTTTTTGAAATTGTAATAACTGCGGCGTGGAAAGGGCGCCTCTCGATCAGCGGTGCGTTTTTGAATCCTACGACATCCTTGAGCTTCCGCTAGTGCCAGTGAATGTAACATCGTAATAAAATCTATAAAAGTAGAGCATTTTTTATGTTCGCTTTGAAAATACAGTTATAGTTTACGCCGTACTATACGTAATCCTCAAGTCTACAAAAATATGTCGAGGAACTCAAGTGATGCTCCGGCCGCTATCTAAGAACCAGTAATTCTAGACGTATAGCAGTAGATTTTACACCCTCGAATACATCATCAACAATGAGATAGTGGTCAAACTATAGCCTATCAGAATTATATTTTTTTTTTTATTCAAGATATGCCAACTTTTGACCACTATCTCACCTGATGATAAGCGACGATGTGTTCGACAATGGAACAAGCTGAACTTGTGAAAAAGAGATTTTAATATTGTTTGGGAAACTATTTGACCGCATTACGAAAACGGGTGTGGTTGGTATTCAGCATTTCCTAGCATTAGGTATTTATTAAGTTTGTGAGTGCGCCATCTAACGAATACAAAAAGCCTGTGAGAATAAGAGAAATCTATTTAAAGATTCAGTGCACGCTATAATATATTGCAAGCACTATTAAGTACATGCAAACAAATACGTTCATTCTAAAATCAGCCTCATGGAATTTTCTGACTATGGAAAATAGCTAAGAATATTTGCATCCATGTGAATCACGATGAACAAAATAAACATTTTATATAATCTAAGGCTGTTTGTAGCACTTGTGTCAGTTAAAACAAAAACACTCATGGTAGTATGACCGTTTTATGTCAGCCGCAGCCAACAAAAAAGCGGAGAATTTATTGAGGGTAGGTGAGTTCATGAAATAGATAAATAGCCAGCATGTTTTCGTGTCCCATTAACATTATTCAAACTGTAAAGGAAACGCTGTGGCTATAACACAGCGGAAGGCCGTTTTAATTGAATTGGGAATAAACATGTTTCTAACTAATTTATTTCATTAAATTGTTTTATACAGAGGAAAATGAGAAATAATCTTTAGTTGAACAGTATTTTTTTCTTTCAGGCTAACTGAGATTTTCTGACTAACGCTGTAGCTTTATTCATTTACGGTAACTGAAAGTTATTATAAATTGCAGCGAATTAAGCTCGAAGAAAATGAAAAGTCGCACTCGGAACGATAAATCTTGCTTTAGAAAGATTAAATAGGACTGCTGCATTCTTACAGTTACCTTATATTTTAACATGAGCTAGTGTAATGTTTATTTTCTAAAATATAAATCTGAACTACGGAGTTAGTATGTAATTTTGTTCAGACTTATTTTTCAACAGTCACTCAATAAAATAACATGAGGACTAGTCCTTAAACACGGCGTTCCACGATTCATCCTATTTGTACGAAACAACAAATAATTTCACTCGCAAAGCATTGTACGTCACCTATTGAAAGTTTATCAATGGAATGTCAACATTTCAAATTCAAAGTAATAAGCCTCTGTCAGGGAAAGATACTATTATAATCAAAGCAATGAAGGTCGACCCTTGTCATAAAATTGTACAATTTAAATAGCAGCCGGTGACGACCTCCCCAGTCAGACGCCAAACGAGCAGACCCACTTGATTGGCAATATTGAAAATTGAACAGTCCAAACATTCGCTTTTAGGATACTATTCAACTCTGAATCGAAATGTATTTAAACCAAATCTGCTACTGAAATCTGACAAGTCTTTGAGTAGGATAGCGCTCATTCGATAGACACAGGAAGCGGAAAATGCACCAAATGAAACATTGTAAAAGAGTAGCGAGTACCACGGGTATCGAGAGGCGGCCGTTCATTTTGCTCCAGTTAAGGCCCGTTTCAATTTGGCAGACGGAGAGCACTAGAGATCGGGTCCAGGGCAAATGGGAACTTGCAAATAGCATTTACCTACTCGTACCGGTCCGCTTCACCCTCTAATGTACGGTGCACTCGTTGGCAACTTTGCGTAACTAATACATTTACCAACTGGCAATACTTCGACAAGCAACTTTAACAATTTAATGCGAATGTTGTTGTGAATATCACGTACATTTGCAACACGAGCCGAGTATGTTTAGCTTGCGCTAACATCTATCTGATTACCTTAATTAGTACCCCGGCATTAAAACAGGAGAGAACGCTCGGTTTAAATTAGGGCGCGTGAAATAGTCTAATTTGTCCGTGAACCGAATGCTACAAGGGCTAATTCGCGATAAGGGAGCGCGCGTTCAATAAAGGGAAGCAATGTCACGGCGCGACCCGCCCGACCTGTCGCCCCTTAGGATAACCAGTTATCGTAAAGGTCCCGGTACTTGCCAGTTACTACTGTACGAAGAAATTTAACTTTCAAAACGTTTGGGGTACAATTGAATCCTAAAAACGCTTACTACATGTGTCTAACACCGCTGATTACATTAAAGTTTAGGCCATACGTTTGGTGTTTGAGTTTATATGATGTGGGTCTCGGTTTAGCACTAGTCCTAAGTATGGCGGCGCATGGCGGCACGCGGCAGCAAGTGAGCTCGGTTGGCGATAAGGTGCCGGCTCTAATGGAGGCAACGAGTGCACTAAAAGCGCGAGTACTGAACTAACGACAACACCAACTGCTAGCCAACTCAGTATACCTAAATTAAGGGCAACTTTGCCAAGTTAAACGACTTTAGTGGGTTTTTATGTGCCTCTAATGGGAACTTGTTTACTCAACTGGAATGCACTAGTGTTGCGGAGGATAAAGTTATACAAGTTCGTTATTTTCCTACCGAATGCGGCTCCATCTCATCGAACTGAGAAAAACGTAGAAAGAACCCAAGCGTAGAAAGACGAAGTCGTTACTGTAAACTTTTAGTCTACGACTCTTTAAATTGGGTAGTAAACATAAAATTCACTTCCCGCCGTATTATTAGAAAAGCTTTGCGTAAATCCAAAAAGTTTTTATCGATACCTAATCATTAAGTGACTTCCTGCCCGCCTACTTCGCAGAAAGTTTTCCCGGAGTCTTGGCTATTTCTTTGGCTGTATTGTGTAGTTTTACTTAAACTACTGGACCTCAGTTCCGGAGAGGCCAAAGGCATCGGAAGGGGAATAACCATTAACGCTCTATTAAAAATTAGTTTTGCCCCTCGTGCAATTTACAGCTAAGTTCTCGGGGGGCGTAATTACTAAACTGCGCGGCGCAAAGTTTACATCACAAAGGGTCAAGTGGCCTTTAACAATCAAACTACAAGCAAACAAGGCACACAAGACGAATTGCTCGCGCAAAGCTCATGATATACTACTGCGATCTCTATAAATAAAAAAAATATGCTGCAACTTGCAGATCAATCATAACTTTGATCATGAAGCGCGAAAATTGCCTTTTGCAACTGAATATAACAGTCTCTTTAAAGTTTAGTGAATTTTTAGGTGGAGTGAAGTGGAACCTGCTGCCCGAGGGTCGATCCTTAGTAAGAGGCTCTTGTTACAATAGGAAATTGGCGTATTGTTTGTTGCTTATATTAGGACTGTAACGGAATTCATCAGCGATTAAAAGCGGGTGTCAAAACGCCTTAATGTAAAGTAATTAAGTGACTTTGACACAAATGAGCTTTAATGGAGAACGAGCGGCGAAGATAGGGGGCGGGGAGCCGCGGGCCTCCTAATGGCACTACTAACTAACTGTCGCCACAACGATCCGTGGCTGGCTGACTTTCCTCTGGCTTCGAGGTAACTTGATATGTTTATAAATTATAAGAAAATGAGCCTGTATTTCAGTTTTGTTATGCTATGCCAATTTTATATGGCCTATAAAAGGCCTATAGGTAATATATTATTGTTACCTACTACTATCCCTACTACTAATACTTAAATGTTAAATAATAACTATTATGTACTTACTTAATAATTAAATGTAATAAATATAGATAACTCATAAACTACTGGTCAAATCTTGATCAAACTTAAATGGGACCACATAAGAAGGACCAGCTTTCAAATAATAATTTATAATAGATAATCATCAAAATCGGTTCACCAAGAAAAATGTTCTGAGGTAACAAACAAAAATACAGTCACATATAGAACCTCCTTCTTTTTTGAAGTCGGTTAATTACAATTAAGTATTTATCTGTAATTTATTATTATCTACACTAATATTTCACAAGTATTCATACATTAAACCTATATTAGATTTTGAACTACATACCCGTTAATTACTTAGATCGCATTACTGGGTCGAGGTAACATCATTATAACTAGATTTAGGTCAATGAAACTTAAAGCAACTGTATGTGCGAAGCTGCCAGTCAATCGTCTTATTGGTAACAAACGCTTTTACATTCACGGCCCACACTAAGTTAGAAGACTTGTATTGCGGGTGCAGAAAACATTCACATCACAGCTCAATCAGAAACAAAATACAAATTTCCCTTGGGGAGAGAATTTGTGTTCCCTCTGGGAATTTAACCCAGTACCCGAAGCGTAGAAGGCAGACATGTAACGAACTACGCTAGCAGGAAGTTCAAAGTTAGATGCCAATTAGAGGACGTAACCATAAGAAGGAGAGTGCGCATGTTGTCCGATTATAAGTAATGAGCTCCCCTCTTGAAGCACGATATGCTTTAAGAATCTTTGTAGGACGACTCGAAGCACCCTTCCGATCGATACAGTGAGTTGCACAATACAATAGATACCAACAGCTCATTATCCGGAAAATGCGTGTTTTTGTCGCATAACGAGAAAAATCCAGCCCGGACGTTTTTCTCTACTGTGCAAGTGTGCATACTTATATAAAATCATATGAGTCGCTGTTTGTATGTGTTTCAGTGTATGTATGCGCGGGAGGTAAAATGTATGTAAGGGTGTGTTGTTTGTGTGTAATATTTGTAGTTTGTATTATAAATTCATTTCTGGATAGAAGAGAAAAACTCAATTCGATCACAACGTCAACCAAATGTTTACACAAACGTAAACAAAGTGATAAAGAAAAATCGACAACGCAGTGACATTTCAATTCGTTTGAGAAATAGTGACTTTCAGTGGAAATATCTTCAGTTGAAGGTTTTAAAAAAGTATATATTAAGTCTGTAATAGAAAGTAGTTAGTTTCGAGTACGGCTAAAATATATAAAGTAACATCGTCTCTATGAATTTCGTTCGTACTTCGTAGTAAGTTGCTTGCTTGTCGTACGTACCTACTAGTGACCAGTCCTGGTATAAGGATTTTTCAGACCGCTTAAGGAATCCTGCCTTTGCTCTAAGATTGTTGTCTTTCGACTAACGACCGGGACTGACGGCTTATCGTGCCCTTCGATGCTCGGTACTCAGTTGTAAATCTTACTAAAAGGTCACCCATGCATGCATTGACCTTACTGGTATAACTGGTAAATGATAATATAACTGATTACGATTTTCCTATATTCTAGGACTTTTTATTAGATTGTTTCTACTACTACTAGTAGAACCAATCTAATAAAAAGTCCTAGAATATAGGAACATCGTAGTTACAGGCGATTCGCTAGCTTATTATCGTAAACTAGGCAAATATGAATAAGAAACAGTATAAAAAAATATCTTAGTGTTACAATTACCCGATTAACTTCTTCTTTCCATTTGAAAGAATTATTTGCTTACTTTTTTTGCCAAAGATTTATATTTAAATACAAATAATTTATATTAGTCAAACGATTACTTCTATTGAGAAATCATAGTAAGTACGCTAATATGAAAGTATTTACAAAACGAAATCATTCTTTTCAACAACAATCACGCAACTACTAAAATGGTATATCTTTATATATATACGACTTCTGTACGTGTATATGGGACTGAGCTCTTCCTAAACAGCTGGACAAATTGATACATTTTTATTGTGTATGTTCAGGTACAATATGGGAGTCTTCAAGTTGCGAGTGAATATGTATTTTCTAGGCAAGTCCAGCGTCGACCACATCATCGCTTATCATCAGGTGAGATGGTGGTCAAAAGTATGCACATAAAAAAAGGTGGATTCAAAAATAGTTACGATCCATTTTTTTTTTTTAATTTGCTCGTGGAACAACTAATTTAGATATAATATTAATCATAGGATATTGCAGTATGGTATTTATTATCTTCGGAGCAGGAGCGGTGTGATCGGTCATTGCCTAAGCATTAGCACAATTAGGTTATGCCAACATTCGACGTTGTACAATCAAGCTTTACGAAACACATAAACAAAACACCAATAAAAAAATATAAAAAGACTCATCAAGTTAAATAAAATTCTTACATTTCATAATTATTTCTGACTATTCTCTTTTAGATAGATCAAAAGACAACTAACAAAAGCATAGTAGCCAATTGCAATATCGTATTATCATATAAAGTTTATTCACAAACTAAGAAAAAAGATTTATTTGCAAAGTTATCGGAGAAAGGCTCGACGATAGATCACAGGAAAACATTGAAAGGAAAACTAATTCCTGACCCGTCAAACATTTCATAAACAAGCTCAGTTCGCTGCTCTAGACGAAACTGATTTTTAACCTAACAAGAGGAAAACATCAGTGAGGAAACTAGGCGGCATGCGCTCTATGAAATCCGGGACATACAGACTGGGAAAAAATGCTCTTAATAATGTTAAATGATTATATCAGACAGTCATCAGTTTGTGTCATATCTCATCTGCTGGTAAGTGAGGAGTTTTTTATAATGCAAAATAGGCTAACATTTGACCACTATCTCACCTGATGGAAAGTGATGATGCGACCAAAGATGGGACATGCTTGCCTAGAAGATATCTATTCGCTCGAGACTTGAAGACTCCCAGACCGTTTGGGGAACAAAGACGCAGGCAATGCGTTCCACTCCTTAGCTGTACGGATGATGAACCTAGAAGCAAAACGCTTCGAGCGAACTGGAGGATGTCGTTAAGAGGAGTTTGAATATACTAACTAAGCCTAGAATATTAATGTTTCAAAAATATATTGAAATGTAAACTTAATAATTTGGAATAGTATGTCAACTAAGGTATGTTTATTGAAAATTATCTATTAACTAGGTTTCCCGGCGACCTTCGGTCCGCCTAACAGTCAATGAATGTACATGTTTAGGAAGCCATACCCGGCATGCTTTACAATGCCACGTGACTATATTATTACCTCCTTCATGTTTATGTTTGCCTAGTACTTTACCAAATCCAAATAACGTATGAGAAAATGAATTGTATACAAAAATTTAAAAAAAAATGTGACGTTCCTAAAAAGTATCCCATGTCCTTCTCCTGGCTCTAAACTACCTCCCTGCCAATTTTCAGCTAAATCGGTTCAGCCGTTCTTGAGTTATAAGTGGAGTAACTAACACGACTTTCTTTTATATATATAGATTTATTAATTTTTTTTCTAAGAAACCACCTACTCTTCAAGAGGCCAGAGATAAATATAGCGTTATCATTTTTTCTAGTAAACAAGGTCAGTCAGATAAAAATATTCTTAATTAAATATTGCATTCTTATCATGTAATATTACAGTATAGTCATTTAATTCATGCTCGTTTTTAAAACATTAAATAATTTACAGAAACACTCATATAAGCATGAACATAAACGCTTTCACACTCACAGCCGCACACAGTTCAATGACTTGTATCGTGGTTGCCGGAAACCTTCACATCACACCCAGAACCAGTAACACAAATTTCCTTCGTGAGGAGAAAACTTTCCACCGGAAATCGAACCCGATACCCGCTGTTTAAAAGCGAAGCACCCAACTAAGCATACGGGCAGGCTGTTTCTGGGAACAAAAAATCCTGGGGGTCTGGGAATTCTTATACCGATTACCAGCTTCAATAGATACATAACAAATAAAATACTATTATTAGCATATACTATTTAAAACTAGTTCTTTGTATAACTGCTTGCTTGCTTACTAGCGTTAGGGATTTTCAAGCCGCCTGAAAGAATTCGACATGGGACTATTGTCTTATGACTAGCAACCGGGACCGACATATTAATGTGTCTCCAAAAGCACGGTGACAGGTTAAAAATCCGCTCAAGTCTAAATAGCCTAAATAGCTAAACGCAAGCAAAGCTTAAAAAACCGACTTCAACGCTTATATTTTGGTTTTGGCAGGATTGATTTCGATAATATGTATATAGGACCATCTCAGAATTATAGGTGCTAATTCTGTTGAGCACCGAACTAACCTAAATTAAACTAAAAATAAACTAATTTTAGTCAAAGAATACCTAAACGCTATTCTGATTTTACGTTGAACTTAATTTAAAAGTTGAAATGACAGGACTAAAATTGATTTTGACAGCAACCAAATTGAATTGTATTCACAAGAGCCGAAATCACATATTCCTCCATTATAGACTTTGTAGGTCAGTATTTGCATCATTAATTGCACTTGTTATCCTTTAGTATAAGATCACATTAAAAATAATCCAGACCTTTTTCATACAGACTAATTTGATTTTAAAATTTCTATTTTTAGCCTTAATTTGACGTAAAACATGTACATCTGAATAAGAATTTGGTCATTTTCACTAAATAGAGTAACTAAACTAACTTAGTCCTGTCAAACTTAATTTTAGTCTAATCTTGCATTTTCTGAATAGGTTTTGGACTAAAGCAGGACTAAAACTAATTTTAGGCTAGTTTAGTCTAATTCTGGACAACAGAATCGGCACCATAATCTACCAAACAAAAAAAAAACATCAAAATCGATTCTTAATTTGCGGAGATATCGCGTAACATACATACAGTCGAATTGAGAACCTCCTTTTTTGAAGTCTTTTGAAAATAATTTAAATCGACCTAAACAAATGAAAATGTATGAAAAAAACTTAGCAAAAAATTATTGAGAATCGCGGAAAACAAATGAGAATGATTACTTTCCATCAATAATTTAAAGAAATAAAAATATTTTTAACGCAATATGTCATATATGGTACCTAACGTTTTCGATATTATTGAGAATACTTAACAGCACACACATTAAATCCCAAGGAAACTACATCGCTACGTGTGCATATTGCAGACATAACTTATCGATCTGCTTTCCAACAGAGCAAAATGGACTATATTACGAAAACCCTAAAATTGTTTTCAGTATTTTACGTGCTATTCAGGTACTGGGATTTTTCTCTTTGAAATCCATTTCAAAGTGAAAATATGTTCCCAGAGTCATCCTGTACTCGCGGTAGATAGATTTCCTGACTCCATCCGTTCTCGAGAGCAGTACATCACCTCGTCCGCATATTAGCTGTCAACGGGCTCCAGCGATCGCCTCGCTCGAACTCAGGAAAATAAACAAATAGAGGCAAACACCAACTTATAATAGCCATCAGACGGGCACACTGGGTAAATATTTGCGAGTGAAATGTGAGAGACACCATTTTAAATGACTTATGATTGCGTGCTATCGTTGGGGGGTACAGTGTGAAGGTGTGTCTACATTTAGCATTGTTCTTTACTGACACTGGACTTTTATTTTTAACCCTTTTTAGAGTTCCGTACCCAAAGGGTAAAACGGGACCCTATTACTAAGACTCCGCTGTTCGTCCGTCTGTCGGTCGGTCTGTCACCAGGCTGTATCTCATGAACCGTGACAGTTGATAATGGTTGAAAATGGTAACGTTCGTAGGACCAAATTTTTTGTTTGTGTTTATATAGGTTGATTCAAGAATAGTTCAGATTTACAAGTGATAAAAAATGCTTTTTTTTTTAATTTACGTGGGCAAAACCACGGCGAACTACTAGGAAGAATATATTTTATGTAGATAACTCAAAAAATCTTACCGTATCCGATTGGCAACAAGTAGCTCGGCGATGTCGCGTCCGAGGCGCGAGTAGGCCGACTCGACGATGACGAGCACTTTGGCGTCGATACGGAGCCGCGCGTCCGAGCGGTGGTCGCGCGCCGCTTGCTGCTGCGACACCAGCAGCGAGCATTGCGACAGCGGCCGCGGGACTCGGTCGTGCCACACTAGGCTGTGGAATACACATCTATTTAAAACTAGCGATCCGCCCCAGCTTCATTCGGGTGCAATTTTCGGTGGATTAAAAAAAAATTAACAATCCTTGTCCTGACAATCAGGAATACAACAATAAAGGAATCAGCTAAATCGGTCGAGCCGTTCTCGATATTGCGAGACTAACAAAGAACAATTGATTTTTATATATTCTTATAGATTATTAATAGGTCTAGTGTGTTTATCATCCTTAACCACATAGTCTCTTGCCAACAGGTGAGGTAGAGATCAAACGCTAGTCTATAAGATATAAAAAATACTAATATCCATCCTTAATTAAGAAATTTTTACTCGACTGCAAAGGAAGAGAGTATTTCGCACGTATGTATGTATATTTGTAAATTTCTTTATTACCTCGTATCTTCCAAACGGCTCGATGGATTTCGACAGTTAAGGTTTTTTTTATGACAAATAGGCTAGCATTTGACCGCTCTCTCACCTGATGGAAAGCGATGATGCGATCGACGGTAAGACATGCTTGCCTAGAAGGTACCTGTTCACTCTTGATTTGAAGAGGCCTAAGTTATACTTATCGGGAAACAAGAACGAAGGCAGGGTATTCCACTCCTTTGCAGTTCGCATTATAAAAGTAGAGGCAAAACGCTGGGTTCTAATCTGAGGAATATCCACCATAAAAGGATGTCTTGTTTTAGTACGCCTTGTTGTCCCATGATGGAAAGGAGCTGGAGGAATTAATTCATGCAGTTCTGTCGCACACTCTCCGAAATGTATCTTGTAAAACACGCATAAGCTAGCTACCTTACGCCGATGTTCGAGGCTCTGAAGTCTTTTCTCTACTAGTTCAGTATGGCCAATCAGCTTTTTAGCTCGCTTTTCAATTGAATCCAAAGCCTAAAGCTGGTACTTGGCCGAACCGTCCCAAAGGTCGTTATATTGTTCTTAAAAACCCAAGTGTCATTAGACAGGTGTAAAAGGGCGGTTTTATGGCGCGAAATAGTACCTAATACGTTTATAATCAACCAATTTGTCGAGCAGAGTATCAAAATGAAGGGATTACATAGAAAGTAGGATCACATTTTTCGCAGTCGGGTTTTTTAATTGTTAATACATTGACTAGTTTTAATCATATAGCGCCTGACCTGGTCGTAAGAGCTGATGTGGTCCAGAGCGATATATATGTTAGGCCCAAAATGGGACGTCCGCGATCTTGAAGACCAGTCCATCAAACACAGAAAGGTCTAAATATATAGTTTTATATGTACACTCTTTTCTCCGGTAAGTATCAATAGGAAATATCTTCTATAGTTTGCCTTTCTGTATATTGCTAGCGAACTCATTTTAATTGTGTTGTATTTATTTATCGACTACGTATATGGACGTACGTATATGTATCATTCTACTTTGCCAAATATGTTGTGGCATAAATAAGGAAGCATTGAGCAGATAATATGAAAACGGCTAAAATACAGTCTTTTATAAATAGTCATTTCACATAATTTCGTTCCACATAACACGTTTGCTATAATTTTAAAATAAATTTCTGTAGCATACTTTACTATAGAATTAGCTATAGCATTAATTTACTCAATGAGTTTTGTTTGCATTTAACAAATTATTGCGGGAAAATGATTCGGCGTGTAAATATATACTTAAAGATTTTACCACGACTGTTAGAAGTTAAATAGCCCACGTTATAATAGGCGAACTGCGAGCTTGAAACGGATGGTATTATTAAACTTAATTAAACGCCACTTGACGGGGGTGACTTGGCGGCTAGACTTTGAATCAATTATGAAACTTAACTGTCAATTAGATGCTGTGAGTAAATTGTTACAGACTATTTTGATAATTATGATAATTACAACAAGTACTGTAGTATAAATGTTTGTATCTATAACGGGATAATTAATTTTTTTTTTTGCTTGCAACAGTGAAATATCGCCGAAATATCGGAAACTCAAAACAAACGAAATACATGGCAAATATCCCGTTATTTATACAAACATTTATAGTGAATGTGACCATGGTGGCTTAAAAACATACAAAGTACTGTAGTAGTTTATCAGCACTAGCTGATATAAATTATTTACATGGCATCAAGTTTTGTTTACAGACTCTTGTACTCGGTCAAGTTGGGACTAATGCGCGCATTTAGATTAAGCAAAAGGAATAAATCTTGTATAGCAAACGGGTTACATTTTACAATAAAATTCCTAAAATTGTACCTAAATTACCACTGGGAAAGCTTAAATCAGTAATAAAACGGGCATTCATTAAGAAAGCTCATTATAAAACGATCGATTACATTAATGACAAGGATGGATGGCAAGCACTTTCTGGCGACTATATAATATAGATATAAGTACCTAGGTTAAGACAATTAATGTATTAGTCATTTAAGAATGTTTAAGAAAAATTATTGAAAAAAGGCACAGCTGAGTTTTTTTAGCCAGGTTCTTCTCGAGATGGCTGTAATTTTGCGATTCTGGCAGTAGAGTCATTAACTTTCATGAGTGCCTCTTTGGTGCCCATGTGAATAAACGATTTTGATTTTGACTAATGCGTAATAACTAACATTATTTAGCACAAAATTAATTAAAACAGGCGTGCGTATATCACAAAAGGACAAATATAGGTAGGTATTTGTCTGTAATTTATTATTCTTAAAACATATAAGCATAACTAAATCACTTCTAACACTAACGATTATTAATAAACAAGGTAATGATATCTAATAACTCTAAGTAATATCAATCCGAGTCCCAAAACAAATCAGGTAATTTGATAACACCATCAGGCTACTAAGTAGCCTAATAAGAATATTTAGAAGAAAATCAATCAAAGGCTGCCAAAGTTAAGCCCGCATTCCGTGGAGCCACATCAAAGAGCCATTAAGGTTTATCTCAATAGCTTAAAATAAATAAAGGCAGCAATTTTGTGGAAATATTTTATCCGTAGGGTCCCGTGTACCGCGGTAGAGTTGCGGCCTCTTTGCCTTAATGAAAGCAGCGCCTAAATCAGGGAGGAAACTTTAACAGCCGGCTGAAAAGACATATCGGGGCAAACACGGCTCTTATTCACGGCGCCAGCTCGCCCACTAATAGTACCTGCGACATGCTATTATAATGATCCCAGTATTTACTGAGATTTCGAAGTGTTACGATAGAAATGAGCAACGCAACGAAATTTTGATTTCGCGACCACTTATTCGAGTATAAAACTATTTGATGTTTTGTTTTTATTTATACGGGCTCACAAGATAAAGGCTTTGCATATTTTGGGGCCCACAGCACAATTGAACTTTATTATGTCTTTCTTTGCCAAATGAACAAATGTTCATTTTCAATTTTCATTTTCATTTGCGATACTTTGGACCACTATCTCACCTGATAGAAAGTGAAGATGCGTTGTTACATCCTGAAGGTGCTTGCCTATATTGCTTTACTAATACTTATTAGCTAACTTTAACACTTAGGTTTGACAAGTTTAACTGTTCTGTTAGTAAATAAATGGCCACAAGACAATATGCGTTTAAATCAGCGAGTTCGGGCGCGTTAGCGAAGCTGCTTCCATTAATTAGCCAGAACACAAGTTTTGCTATAAATTGTAGGGAGCGGCGAAACTTGCCGCCTCCGCCGCTCATCTCGGCGCGGTGTTATATTAAGCCGATAAAATAAAATATTACGGCCGTAGCTACACGACATTCGCCCTAATTACATAAAATCACGTAATAAATTACTGTAAAATATTCAGCTCCTTGTCGTTGTTTAGCTGGGAAACAAAGGGCGACGGCGACGACGGCGAGAAGTTAAACGCTTTTAATACTTCCGCTAGGCAATTTCCTTCTGATATTAACTGCCAATTCCCCGCATAACGAATCCTTTGATATTAAAATAAAAGATTTTAGTAAACAGTGTGAGTCTGTGATGTCGCTTGCCTTTTTTGGTTGAGTGAGCGGAAAGGACCCAGAAAATGAGAGTTCCGAGAACGTGTACCTTCGAAGATAAGAATGAAATGAGTTTATGCAAACAATTTACTTCATATATGTTAAACACGGACACACATGTCGAATAAAATGCTCTTTGTGAACATTCGCTCTTTATATTTTTCAATAAGATAGAAATTGCACTTTTTGGTTTAACATGGTTAAAAACTAATGGCATTCTTCATATAATACACACACATCAGTATTTAATATCGAATTATTAAGTATATTACTTAATGGAATATAATACAGCAACATTAGGTAGAAATATAATAAATTTAAGTTGTCGAGAACATTGTCTATAATAATAATGTTATATAATTAATACCAGTCCCTGCATACTACGGTCTTGTAGATGTATTCGAATAGCATGTACTTAGGCAAAAAAAAAATTGCCACATGTAGCTAAACAAAATAAACTAATATAGTTCGAATTATCTTATATCTAGGAGAGTCCCACGGATTAGCCTGCGTTAATTAAGATAAATAAAAAAGCCTATGGATGAACGCTGGGTATGAGCTCTTTGCATTCAAAATTTCATCGGAATTAGTTCAGTATTTGCAGCATGAACCCTCTTCAATAAACATACCACGCACACTATTTTTAATTAAAACAAAAACTTTCGGATCTGTAACACTAATTTAATTATAGGAGTAAATTTATATCGCTTGAGGCGTACTTCAGTTTACTATATTTTCTACTATAGTACTACTAGTATTATCTACTGCCTAGCATGGCTAATGCTATATAAACAAAAATCAACTAATTTAATCGTTCGAACAATCATATAATGTTCTTATAAAGCAAGATCCTCGTGCAACATATACATAGGCCGCACGGAACATATTTCCACAAACAAACAGCGAGGCAATAAATACGAATTAATATAAAATATATTGTTTTGTTCGACAACAATGTGCTTTGCGGATATAAAAACATCGATTCTCAACTAATCCCTATAAATAACAGTTCAATAACACCGACGCGAGTTCGAATGCGATAATTTCATATTATTAATTCATATCATGGACGTGTTTGTTCCAGATAGGAAGTAAATTGGATTTTATGCGAATGATGCATATTTTCGACTAGGTGATTAATTAAATTCTGTGCCGAATTGCCAAACAACAACGTATTTATATAAAGAAACGTTATTATAATAAGAATATGTAATAATTAAATCTACCCGTTTACATTGTTGGGTGCGTTTTCGCCTTCTAAGTAGGGGTACCGGGTTCGATTCATGGCGGGATGACAAGTTTTCTCCCCAAAGAAAATTCGTGTTTCTGGTTTAGGTTCTAATTGCGTGTGTGATGTGAATGTTTCTGGCACCCATGACACAAGTCATTGAACTTAGTGTGGGTTGTGAGTGTGAAACCGTTTATTTAATTTTATTAATTAGGAAACGATTTTTAGAATATGAATTGGAACCAGTAAAATATTTCCAAAAATATATAAAATACTAGCGATCCGCTTCCGTCGGCTTCGCACGAGGGCAAATTCCGGTGGATTAAAAAAATGTTACATACAACCCACTAACAAACGTCAATTGATTTATATATATATATATATATATATATATATATTTTTATATATATATATATATATATATATATATATATATATATATATATAAATACAATATAAATCAATTGACGTTTGTTAGTCTCACAAAAACTCGAGAACGGCTCGACCGATTTGGATAATTCTTGTTTTGTTGTGTTCGTAATTGTCAGGGCATGAGTTGTATGTAACATTATATATATATATAAAAATCAATGCCACTTTTCGTTGTTATTTTATAACTCGAGAATAGGCTCACCTATCCAAACCAAATGCCTAAAAACATTTGGTTTGGATAGGTGAGCCCATTTGGACTATTGTTTTGGACTTTGTTTGGACTATTTAGTAGATGGTTTATGTGAAGTTTGCACAAAATCGGTCGAGCGGTTCTTCATTTATCACACCCGGGCGAAGCCGGGGCGGATCGCTAGTATAATATATATATATATATATACACATATTATCTTCGTCCTATTCCAGGATACAAGACGCATAACACTTGGGTCAAAATCACCAAGGTGGCAAATTCCAAATTCTGTTTTACGATGAATTTACCTAGCAGCTATTACTTTGATGATCAGCCTAAATGATCACTAAACTTATGTTTTAACAGTATTTACGTTGGCAGAGCACAGAATTGATTACTACTCTTGTAATTTTATTTTTAAAGAGAGCTATCGTTGAAAATAATCATTCCGGGAACGTTTTTGTGAGGCTTATAACAACATTATAATATAACATAAGTATTTATTTTTTACCTTGTTCAATAGCGGATATATGTTATTTTTAAATAAACATTTAAAAAATATAATGAAATTGCCAATAAAGACGTTAAAAAGCAAAATATAGTGCGAATGGAGCTATTATGACTATTTCTTTGCCTAAATTATCTAAATATGAGAAATATCGCTGTCTTATATATAAATTAACATGCTATAGGTATGAGAAGTTCGCCTTATATTAATATTATCAGGGCTTTTTTTTTAAATATCTAAAATAATAATGTATTATCTGTGATTTTAGTGACGATCCCGGAAATGATGAGTTGTTCGTGGAATGATACGTGTGTTCCTTAAATCACGATATAGATACAATTGAGGTTTACAAAATCATAAGCAATGTTTTTGTATGTCGTACTTATTTATTAATTTTGGCATAAGGTTCTTAATTAACAAAAACGTAACTTAAATCACTTTACAGTCTTTTAATTGCTGTACACAGCCGATTAGAAATCTTAATAATCATATTAAACTTTTATTATGATGGTAATAATCAAATCATCTAAACATTATACTTATTGTTTTGTAGTCAATATTAAATAAACTTTACTTCAAAAACAAGAACTCCTAATCATATTAATTTAACACAAAAATATAATATTATATAAAAAGAAACAAACTTTAGATTTTTTCATAATCATCAATATGAGTCTCAAAGTAATAATACTCGCTATTATTTTCTTTTTAGCAATGGCGTTGGAATAATACTTATTATTTGCTCATTGTCGCAAGTACGCCGAACTATTTTTTTAAACTTGCTTTTTCGGACGTTTTTTATTTTGTTCAGCCACATGAGACTCCATATTGCTAAAAAATATAAAAACATATATTAAAAAATATGTTAGCACAACATACACTAAATTAATTAACCAATAGTTATAATAATAGGGTGCATTTATTTGAAAAAGTCATTTCAGGAACGCTCCGTAAAGTCCGGGAACGGTCCCGTAATGACCGATCCCGAAATAACTTTTTTTAATTATTGCGCCCTTTTGAGACGGCAGCCATCTTCGACATTATGTTTGGCTTTGTTATTGTAAAATATTTGGTGTTAGTATTTGCTATAAAACACTAAAAAACTTATTTTTCAATATTCCAAGTTGAAAAACGCATTCCCGGTATGATGACGTATTGATGTACGCTCTATAAATAATGAATTGAAAGACACTTACCACTTATTTTCAATGGTTTTTGGTGAAAAGTCTCTCGACAACCGTTTGTTTACATTGTTCACATCACTGAACCGTAGACAAGTAAAGGCTGCGTTCAAAAACTGATTTATTACTGAGAATCAAAATTGCGTTCACTAAAATGACGCTTACATTGCCGGACACAATATTTTGATTTGTTTTTCTTTTATTTCTTTTATTTCTTTAATAATAACAATAATTAATTGATATTAGATAAAATTGTAGGCCATTAAGTAAGAAAATCTTTTCACTTTATTTTATTTTATGCATGTTTCCAAAGTTAATTTCTGAAGATTGCTACATAGGACGCGTTCTCGAAATGATTTTTTGTAGTGATTTCTTCAAATAATTATGAACGTGCTTTACTTTTTCAGTATAAAATATTGTGTACAGTTAATATGAACAGAGTTTAGTAATATTTACAATAACGATTTGCTTAAATAAACTAAATTTAGACATTTATTTGCTGGCAAAGCTAATTCTCCACCTTGGTGATTTTGACCCACTTGCATTGTAGATGCGTATACTTTATTCTTACCTTGTTATTCACTTTTATTTACCTTCTACTATTTATTTAGTAATACAAGTACAAAAATAAATATGAAGAGGCATTTCATACATACTATACGAGAAGGGTTGTTTAGATGGTAATAGCGTAGAAAAATCTGCTGTACCGTTTAAGATTTACCCTAAACGTTTTAAGAAAAGTTTATTAAATTTACTAATTTCGTATTTACGAATAAAAATTGAGAATGATTAAGTGATTTCTCTCTTCGCCTGGATTTGTTTGTAATCATTTAATTAAAAACTGTACTAAGTATTTCTCTTTGAACGGATCTGATAACTCAAATGAGCAGAAAAGCTAGCACGAGATTTCATTTGCCGATCAGAGAGGTCTAATCGAACTTTTCCAAGAGAGTTCCGATTCAGACATTATCCACTTTGTAAGTGTATGAATGAGTTGAGATTATTAACGTCATATAACGATCACTGTTATTTTAAATTTCGACTACTACTCAAAGCCTGTGCCTTGCTTGATTCGGCTTAAAATCGACTCTCTGCTATATCTATACTATTAATACATCTATCTCGTAACAAATATATATATACCAATACATATATACATATCTTCGTCCTTGTCCCCGAACAGTATAATCTGGGAGTCTTCAAGTCAAGAGTGAATAGCTATTTTCTAGGTAGGCATGCTTCATCATCGGCCGTATCGTCGCTTTCCATCAGATGAGATAGCGGCCAAATGCTTACCTATCTGCCATAAAAAAAAAAACAAAGGATACGTTTCAAATTTACACATTACAAAAAATGTATATGATTCTTACCTGGCTAAAGGTACAGTAACGTAATAAGTATAGAAGAATATTGTGAGGACGGTAAGCACCATGACGCCGGCGACGCATTTCTTGACGTTGACGCGGCCAGCCAGCCAGTAGCAGCATCTCAGCGCCGGCGTCTTGTGCCCATACGCGTACTCGCCCACCCCGTTCTCCAACAGCGGCGCCCGCGCACCCCGCCCCTCCCCCGACATCCTTAACATCTATCACTATATTTACACAAAAACACTTAGGCCTCTAGGGATTGCGTCTCTATCTGGGTACTCTAACGGCTGCGTTAGTCCTCGGCGGTGACGTTTTCTGTCGCCACTTGCCGTGTTTCCACATTTCATATGTGTGCGCGGGGGTGTGTGAGTGCGCGTGCGCTGGCGCTGGCGGGGCGGCCATAGCGAGCCGACAATCGCGTCCGTTCCCGGGTTAGAGAGGCCGCGGACGCATGCTGGCGGGTTGTGCTCATCACGACGACGGCGTGCTCTCCCTGTGTAGAGCTCACGGCATCCGCGTGCGACACCGGCCGGCGGCGAACACTGTGCCCGCTGCTGTCATCGGTAACGTCTGCAACAATGAAGTCACACTTTAAGCAATCATCAATCGAATGCGCATTGCTATTATTTTCTAGGCCATATTACTAAGTCGTAACTAGAATCAATAGTAGCAATGTTAAACAAAATTTAAATTCTTAATTAATTTAAACAATAATGTTATCTACGAATAGCTGACGAACTCGTCTACCTACTACTATTTTGTGACGCCTCGCGAAAATACACTCGTAGGTACTCTAAAAGAAAACTATAATTATACTTTCATATATATGTTATTAATTTAATTTAATTTGTTTCAGATTTAATTCTCTAAATGAAAATGAAAATTTATTTATTTGGTATAGAAAGACATAATAAAGTACTATTGTGCTGTGGGCCCCAAACTAGGCAAAGCCTGTATCTTGGGAGCCCGATATGATTAACAATTATCGAGAAATGCCTATGCATAATAATATAATATATTGTATACTATCTATTATATTATATTTATGTCGTGGAACTGCCATATACTTGTTTAAGGTAGTTAAATGATCGATGTAGGGTGTAAGCTCATAAGCAGTAAGCTATTAAGTTTATATTTACTACTGCCATCTTTCTACCACACTCATACCCAAGTAATGCAATCCAAATATGAAAACAGTGTGGGTGATAAGACCTTGATTGAAAAAAAACCCAAAACTAGTGAGAATTCATTATCAGAAAACAAAACCAAAACTAGTGAGAAGTCATTATCGCGCTCGCGACACATCTAGCTTAGTAACAGTCTCTGGGCCACCAAGATACAGGCCTAGCCTAGTTTGGGACCCGCAGTAACATAACTAAATTACTGTAACTACGTTTATACCGAACGTATGACACATTCTAATGTAATATTTACGTATAATGGGTAACAATATGTGTTTTTGGCAAATAAACAATGATTATTAAATAACTATACGAAATTGGAATACATTTTCAGCCTCAGAGATATTTGAGTTCGACGGCCCGTGAACACTTCACATCGGCCGGCTGGCCCTATAAATTCTCCCTTGACGTTATTTCAATGTAGACTTACTCGTACATCAGAATACTTCTTAGCGACCCGAAACAAATCCATTCAACCGGTAAATTGGACGAACAATCCTCAAAATTCTTAATTTAATTTGATCAAAAAGTTAAGTAATGAATGCCAAATCCGATTTGGACTACAATAAAAGGTTTCAGATCTGGGCTCAGTTAATGAGATTTGATGTTTCGTATGTCGGTAATAATTCTGATAATATGAAGTATATATTCTTTTTTATTGAATTGAGAAAAAAGGCTTGCAAGTCACTGGCCTGCAATGATGTCACACTATTAGCCCATAACAATATACTTTCTACTGAAAATTTAGATTTTTACAATGGATCACAGTGTGATTCAATCCGAAATACAAAGTAGTGTGTATACTATCGTGTCGGCAGTAAAATGACTGACGGTGAAATGGTTTTTCTCCAGGCGAACTCTGCAACAGATTCCCTGCTCTACAAAAATCTATAATTAGATAAATATCAAATCTGTTATGTATTTAGTTAGCGACTACATTATCCTTCCTACTAATATTATAAATGCGAAAGTATGTGTGTATCTCAACTTTCTTACTTTCTTTTGGTTCAACTACCTGACTGGAGTACCTACTTCATAAATCTCTAACAATAAATGTCGAATAAAAATAAATATTCTCGATTTTCTATAGTACTGCTTCATCGACTGAAATGCATGAAAGAATATTTTCTTTTAAGTTGAAACATTTCAAGAATGTCAGCATTATCCCCGACGATAGAACGAAGTCATAATTGAGGCAGACCTAAGTACGGGTTCCATTGTCCGAAAAAATGCGATAGTCGTAAACAAAATTCACGTACGTACTTCGCATATTTGATAAAGTTGTATATGACGTAAATAGAGAGTACAAAGGCAATATATTTCACAATGTATAATTACGAAACATAAAAACGTATGAAAAAGTAAGTCTTCACAGTCTTATTTTGGCAACAGTGAGTGAGAGTTGGCGATGCTAGTCTGTGGAACGCAGACGCGTACGGAATCCGAGATTGTGCGACCCTTTGAATATTAACTAGTAGATGACCCCCTCGTAACCGGGCCACGAATCTACAAGGCTACTCGAAAGGTTAATTCAAACTGCTCACTGTCGGGACGTGCTTTATTCCTCCGCTAGAGATAAAATCGTAGGGACGGAAAGAAAATTGAAAAAGAAGCAACCTCATTTATTACATTCAGAGCTTTTCCCTCACATACATGTAATACATATGAGAACTGAATACAGGAATACGAGTACATATGAAGTTGACATCTGTTTATTCTGAGAGATAAATCTTTGTGAATGCATTATTAATAATCAGTGTAAGGGTAAAAATATACTTTAGGAAAATAAATATATCTTACTAAATACAAAAATCTTTGAATATGTATTTGTTATCAATAGAGGGAGTGAGTTACTGCTGGAGATACGGTATAGTCTTCATTTCAAACCACAATTTTTATTATAAGCTTGCAACCTGTCTCCGCTTCGCGCAAGTGCCATTTCTGATGATTTTCCAAAGAAATCTTTCAAACAGACCTTGTCCAGACTTGTTTTTTTTATATGTTAGGAGATAGATTACAAAGAAAACAATAAATCTCATTATTCACCGTATATCTAAGTTTCTCCAAGCAACCTAACCTAACCAAGGTGACTCAAAATTATTTTTATTCGAGTTATGAGAATGTTCTTAAGTATCTAACCAATCACGGTACCTGAACAGTAAATAGGCATGTTACGTTTCTACTAATCCGTTGGCATAAGGCACAAGCTAAGATAGTGATGTATTAATCCCATTACGTGGAACGACCGTAAACGAGCCGTAGTCCGGACTTCGGACGGGTTACCGTGCCGGAACACGTAATGGCCGAAAACAATTAATAGAGTAACCCCGGGACCTTTTCGCATAAAATAGTAATTGGAATGACCTATCAGCGATTAGAATGGATCTATCCTGCGCGCTGGGACATAATTCTGCGATCCTTTAACGATTAATACTATACAGGAATAATGAGACTTGGATTTTATAACTGTATCATAAGTATTTACTGATTCATCAAAAGTCTTAAGAACGTAAATGTAAATTAGGTATATAAAATACTAGCTGTCCCGGCGACCTCCGTTTCGCCTACAATAAATGTGCATGTTTAGGAAGCCATACCCGGCATGCGTTACAATGCCACGTGACTATATTATTACCTCCTTTATGTTTATGTTTGCCTAGTACTTTACCAAATCCGAGTGACGTATGAGAAAATGATTTTTTACCTATTTAAAAAAACATGTGACGTTCTTAAAAAGTTTCCTATGTCCGACTCTTGGTTCTAAGCTACCTCCTCACCAATTTTCAGCCAAATCGTTCTTGAGTTATAAATAGTGTAACTAACACGACTTTTCTTTTTTATATATTTATATATATATATATATAGATATGATCAATAAGTTGATAAAGAAACATAATGCAATTTTTTTTATGTCGCTAAGTGGTGACACATTCGTCGGTCCCATGTATGCGTCACGATTTTCCATTACAGTTTAGTGCCACCCAAAACGTTGAACTTCAAGCGTTTAAAATCTTGCGCGGTTGACTGCGCACCGCGCTCAACACCCTGCGATATTAGATGCTAAATCTCGTTATGTCCTGTGATTTGATTGAAAATATTTCCCTTCCAACTAAAGTACCTACTGTAATTTTTGTACATTTGTGCTTGGCGGTCGAATGACTGGCGATTGTGTGGTCAGGCGAGCGGTGGTCGTGGTCAGCGGTCTCAAGAAAAACGAAACCTACCACTAAAAATACGAGTACTGATGATGCATTAAGATATCTCTATTTTGCCTTCGCTATAGTATGATTTTTTTCCAAGTTAATATTGTATTGTCTTCTTCCTTTTTTATATAAAACCCTCCACGTAATTTACTGTCAAGAAAGTTCACAGATAAGAAGTAGGTAATCCTTGTTCACAAGTTGGTTGAGCACGCACAGTTGTGATAGGATCGCACCGTTATATCGGATCATAAGACAATGCTCTCACGGCAGAGACGAAGGGACCAACTTATTATAACTTTGCTCGTTCACCACACCTCGTCGTCACGGACCCCTTAGGAAACCCGCATAATAATGTAGCCGTCGACATCAAACTTCTAATAATGTGAGGATCAAGCCGCTAAAATATTGGGGCGTTTGAATCAGAGAACTGACACCGACAATGACGGGGGTCAGTCGAATGCCATTTAATGTTTTCCAAGTGGACATTTTTGGTATTACATTCGTTTCTGCGGTCCTACAAACATCGACATCTGTGACAGCTCTTTAACGGTAACGTTTTCGATATGAATTTAATTTACTTACTTGACAGATCTAGTAGCTCCCTTGACATAGGTAGGAAAACAACGTGAAACACGAATAAATATAGCTTCTAATCAGTTAAAGAGCACTGCAGTCTTGACTTTAATGTTCAAATGTTTTTATGGAAAGGGAAGTGCCTGCAACATTAACGTCGCCATTAGGGCTGCGAGTCGGGAACCACAATTCGCCCGCATATTTGGTCAAGATTAATTGCCCTTAACATCATCTGTCAACCCTGGCTACATTCCGTGGACATTTTGTTTGGAGAACAAATAGCTCTACATATCCGTCTTGTAACACGTTATTAATTGTGCACAGACGGGCCTTTCCCTTAGTTAGTGGAAGTGTAGATTCTTGGGATATTCTTGGCCTCCATCGGAATCGATATTACAACGGTAATATGAGAAAGCCCTATTCAACTATGTAAATTTGTACAGGCTACGTGTTCAATCTACGATATAGAGTAACTGACTAAACGCTGTTAAATTAATTTCAACATGAATACAACGAAAACTCAATCACAATAATTGTACATATCAGTCAAACACAGTGCAACAGAGAGCATACGTTACCATGTTAAAATAGAGCACGCCGTTTCATAATTTATTTGCTGAATCTCCTCTACCTGGTTGTTGGCTGTTTCATTTGCTAAATGCCAGCTGCCGGAGAGCAACAATCGAGCACTAATTGTGATTCCACTAATTTGCATTGGCGCTACGGCCGACGACTTGCTGGTACCGCGCCCGCGCCTCTACGGTTTAACTGCCATACTATATTATGCATAACTATACAACCTATTTGGAATCGCAACTGCTAATTCCACTTTATCGGACGAGAGCTGATAAAATAGGTGTCCACCTAGATGTCATTGGAATCATTTCAGATAATTGATTTCACATCGGTATGACCTTAAGATGTTCATATCAGACGTTCTCTGGGTTGATCGCAAGACACTTCCTTTTATGGCTTGTAAAGGCCAAGATAGAAGTCAGACCAGTCTTACATAAACTATGGTACTAAGAGTTATTTTTAAAATACCCTTCATTATTATACGCCTGGTGCCCTCCGTCATCCTACTTAATATTGTAAATCTGAAAGTTTGTGTGTACGTGTGTGTGTAAGAAGTATGTTTGTTTCCTCTTCAGGCTTTAACGGCTGAACGGATTTGGATGAAATTTGGAATATACATACATTATTCCTAGGATTAACACACAAATTTAAATAGCGGACGAATCCGCGGGTCACGGCTAGTAGGACTATAAAATAGTAAAAAAAATAATAAAAAAAAAAATTAGTAAAGCGTTTCTAAATACTTATGAGCAACTGAACTAATTATGTTAGTATTATAGTTAATAGTTAATAAACATTTTGTAATTATTCTGACAGGTTAATAGGTGCAGTATATTTCTTATAAAAGTTACCTACTTATTTACCTTGTTGAATTATTATTTGTTATACTGCTCATAGAAGATCTTTAGGATTGTATTCCATATTACAATACGTGCTTTTAATTAATTGAATTATCTAAGACATTTCAATGCAATAGTACATAAGCCAGTGAGTCTGCATGCACAAGGTAGTCCTGAATTGATGAAAGCAATCAATCAGACCTCTACACGAATTTCGATTACTCGCAAGTAATAACCGATGCTAGTTTGCAAGCAATGCGTCCAGCAGCAAACCTGTATCTCCAATTAACGGAACAATTGAACCATTAAATACTTGTTACTGCACTGTATGCTTGTGAATAATTAGGAGGAAGCGACCCAGACATAGCTGGAATAGGAAACGCTCTCAAATGCAATCTGCTCCTGACATTTTTAATATAAACTGCATTGCTTTCGTTAAATTATGCAAGTGGCACTGGCTTTACTGGATTACAGTAAATTTATGCAAGACATTATCCGAGGACAGCGGCGTCGCATAACAACGCCTTCAGTGTCCGAACGCAGCCTCGTCGCCTTTATGAAAACCCTCTCAGTGATATATGGTCGTGTGGCGACACGATATTGCCTCTACGAACATGTTTTATATGCATTATCATATTTTAATAGCGATACGGAGGCGACAGTAAGTGTAATCGTTTTCGTATTTAAAGTAAATACAATGGTTGTTTTCCGCTAATGAGGGCGCGGGACGTGGTCGCGCGATAATCTCCCGACCATTAGGCCCGACCACTCGCTCGCAAATCGTCCGCATATTTTGCCCAAGATTAATTGTTCTCGAATATCATCTATCACGGTGAGCTCTCTCGTGACCGTCGCCGGCAGTGCGTACGACGTTTTATTCGAAGCACAATAGCTCCCTAGAGCACCGCAGTTGAGGTAATTAAATTTTTGTTAGGATATAATGACGCCGCTCGGAGAAAACACGTAAAAACGTAAAATATTTCTACGGATCATGGAACAATTCCTTATTGTTTTAAAGCTTTCTTTGTGCGAAAGCTTCATGTCCTTTTTTACTATAGCAATATATAGCATATATAACAATTTATGGTTATAGCAAGGGTCGTACACTAAAAATAATAAAGAATAAAACCTACTTACTTATAGTATTTGTGTATGTATGAATTTATTTATTTTTTGTGTAATAATTTTATGTATATGTAAGACTTGCCGTACGTCACCCTACACAGGTCGGGAGTGAAAACCAGTGTCCTGTTTCTCCGTTTATTTTCTACTGACTTCACAAAAAGGAGGAGGTACTCAAGTCGAACGCATATTTTTTTTATATTTGTTAACCTCATAAATTCGTTCCATGTGAACCGATTTCCAAAAAAAAAATTTGTTTGAAAGCTGTTGCTTTCCAATTCCCCTTCCAAAGGTCCCATTTAAATTTGATCAAGATCTGATCAGTAGTTCTTAAAATATCTTCAATAATGCGTGTATTACATCTAACCTGATCAAACTTCCGAAGATAAAGCGATGAAGTCGGTTTTTTTTAAACTTTGCTTGGGTTTAATTATTTAACAAATTATCAATTTTTGGATGTTTCCCTTTACAAGAAAGAAGAAGCCATGATTGGCACTTTTTTGATTCTTTGAATTTTATTATTCTAGGTTAACGGGAAGTATCCCCCAGGTTTTGATTTACTAGCGAATGTCATAATATGCATTACGAGTTCCTTAGAAAAAGGGTCTTGACAGACAGATAGACGGTCAACGAAGGGATCGTATAAGGGCTTTCTTTTTTGGCTTTCTTTTCTTTCTGAGGTACTGAACCTAAAAGGACTATATTATTACGTCGGGTGTTCTTGATTTATACCTTTCAAGCATTTTAAATCTTGTTTTCACCCAAATAAATTAAAGTGATACACTCTACATAGATATAAATCCGTAGTTAAAAATACCCTTTGCCGAGTTTATTGCACAACGGACAAGAACAAATTGAGTCAATCTTTTTTTGCCGGAGACGAAAAACCGAACGCCCGCGTTTTCAGCATTTTCAACGTGTAAACTTCGAATATCAATCAAGTCGACCTTTTTTCAATAAAGCTACCACTGGGATCTATCAGAGGCAATTTTTACTCTGATTAAGCTATGGGATTCACGAGTTGCTCATTAGATTTTAATGAGTTATGTGAGTTTTGATAGACATTGATAAAACAATAATCATTGATTTTGTTATTAAGCATTTCGAGTAACAATATTTTTAATACAGATTTTAAATGGGCTTTGAGTCACTTTGCGACTATGTCAGTCTTATTGGTGCACTCCTATACTGCATCAATCTTTTAATATTGCTTTGGCTTTGAATTCTAGCAAATTATTAACGTAGACTGTCACAATAGTAACAATAAAAAATATAAATTGCAGCTATTTGAAGAGATTTACATAAAGAAATAAAGACTCACGACACTTCCCATGCAAATGTTCTAATGAGACGACTGTAAAGGCAGTGATTCGTTATTTCCATCGCAGCCCATTCATGAAGGTATTGTCTAGCGGTCGCAAAGAGTTGATTAAAGAGCCTGGTACGGCGCGAATGAATATTCAGTGCATAAGCATAATGCGCCCGCAATCTTAGTGCCCCGCCGACGATGCTGTCGCAACTGCAACGCTACCCATTTCTCATCTTAAATGGCAAGAGCAACGCGGCCGTTGCAATGTTCTTTCGCAATTTTCTATCTTGCGACAAAGTACCCTCGCTGGCTCCAGGACACAAAGTGAGGACAAAGCGTGTGAACGCCCGCAAACGGTGAGCGATTACGCTTAAAATATTCCTTTTTAAGGACGTAATCAGCGTGAGATTTTCCTGCGCTTTTGTTTTAATATTTTGATATCAAGCTAGACTCGGGTAATATATAAGTTGGTTTCTAGTCGAAAATTTAAAATACTTTACTACATAAAACATATATGTATATGACAATTTGATTTGAGGCTCTACATTGACAACAAAGTCAATCCTTACTACGCCGATCAAATTTGTACAAAAATTACGTTATAAGCTGGCTGTTGCTATATGACGTACGCAATTCTATTAAGTATAAGACAGTAAAAATCGCAAACAAAGCTTTAAAAAACCGACGTCAGCGTTTATGTTTTGGTTTTGGCTGGATCGATTTCGATAAAATTTATATGGGACCACCTCTGAAGTATAATCTACCAATCAAATCACAAAAAAATCATCAAAATCTATTCATAATTAGGCGGAGATAGCGCGTAACATTAATACAAAAATAAACATACAGTGGAATTGAGAACCTCCTTTTTCGAAGTCCGTTGAAAATTAACTATCATTTAAATCTAATACCTTTCTTTAAACGAACGAATTCTTGTATATATATGTGTAATCAGGATCTCGGAAACGGCTCCCAACGATTTTCATGAAATTTTGTATGCAAGGGGTTTCGGGGGCAATAAATCGATCTAGCTAAGTCTCAATTTTAGAAAACGTCGTTTTATCCGTGTTTTCAGCCGAGCAAAGCTCGGTCATCTGGGTACTTATTCATAAAAAAACCAAAAAGCTAAACAACTATTCGGATGTCATAATGACATTTAAGAGTTCAAAACTTCAACGGTTTTACGAGTCCGGCAAGCACGTACCGTAAAGCTAAAGAGTAGTTAAGGCGAAGGAATGGCGACCTCAGAGGTGCTTAAAAGCTCATGATGCCTCAGCACAGCGATAAAAAGTTTCAGAGAAAAGAATCTATCCAATTGTTTTACACGCCGAGTTATTTCTCATCGGGAGTGGATTTGTGTTCGGAATTGGCGGGAGCGATAACGCGACCTACTCTTGCGAACTGGCAACTGGCAAGCGGCACAGAAAAAGGACTAAACTGAATCCGGCCGCCGCGACTTCTGATTACGCTAAAGGAAGTAGTGTAGGCGTAACGGATATAGGAAAAGGTTTTTGCAGGCTGAATTTTATCGACGCAGCGGGCGGCCTAATTTATGGTTATACGACATAAATATGGCATAATTGATGAGAGAACTAGCCTTTACTTCGTTCAATATGTAAGAAAAAAGTATAAAGGGAACATTAAGGGTACGCACTGGTTTTTAGCCGAATTAAAAAAAGGAGGAGGTTCTCAAATCGACTATTTTTTTTTTGTGTGTTAGATAAATCATAACTTCTTTCTGGGTGAACCGATTTTGATGAGTCTTCTTTTATTTGAAAGCAGCGGCTTCCCATGTAGTCTCATTTAAATTTGATCAAGATCTGACCAGTAGTTTTTGAGTTATCATTTATAAAGCGTGTTTAATTGATTTAATCTGATCAAGAGTTAGTCGAAGATAAAGCGGCGGAGTCGGTTTTTTACCGACTTCCCAAAAAAGGAGGAGGTACTCAAGTCGACTGTATTTTTTTTATGTGTGTTACCTCATAACTTCGCTCCACGTGAGCCGATTTCGAACGTTTTTTTTTTAGTTTGAAAGATGTTGCTTTCTAATTGGTCCCATTTTTGTTTTGACGATGTTCTCGTTTACCCGACTTCAAAAGTTACCTCATAACTTCTTTCGTTGTTAGCCGATTTTGATGTTTTTTTTTTTATTTGAAAGCTGGTGCTTTTCTTGTGGTCCCAATGAAATGTGATCAAGATCTGATCTCTAGTTTTTGAGCTATAGTCAATAATGCGTGTTTAATACAATAATCTGATCAAGGTTCCGAAGATAAAGTGATAAAGTCGGTTTTTTAAATCTTTGCTTGCGTTTAATTATTTATACCTGAACTGTTTAGGTTTTGAGAAAAGTCAAGTTGAAGCTTTATATTTTGTCATATTATAGAAGAATAATCCAGCAGCGCGTATGATACGCTGCGCTTTCCATTTACTCAATTTTATAGTAAATGAGTTTTGTTTCTCTATTAACCTCTTTATTGTTAGTATTAATATATGTTATTATTACTAGCCGTACCCCGCGGCTTCGCCCGCATTAATTAAGTTAGAGTGGCCTTTGTGTTATTCCGGAACATAATTTATCTACATTCTAAATTTTATCAAAATAGGTTTATATAGATACGTGGTAACAAACATTCACACACAAATACACACTAACTTTCGCAGTTATAATATTAGTGTGATATTTTAATGTATTTTTTTGACCTGTGTTGTTTTAGTTTATATTTTTTTGACTCAGGATAAAGGCCAAAACATACATCGTAGCCATTTTAAAGATAATCAAGAATTTATAAAGGGAAAAAAAACATCGAAACACAACATTATTGACTACTACTGATATCACACAATAATTGCTGTAGTTTACTAAAGTAACTAATTTAAACATTGAATTATAAATACTACTTTCAAGTTTACATTAAAGCGAAAAGATTACTTCTGATCCAAAGTTTGTATAGCAACATAAACAACAACAAAGGAAGTGGTGATTCACCATTTGATTTGATGTGGGGACGTGGAAAATCACTCACACAAGTAATGTGCGATGAAATCATGTTGCGTGCCAACGATAGCAGGTACCGTGAATGTCGACCGCTCGCCAACCTTGCGCCGCCGATACAAATCATAAGCAATTTTTAGGAATTATCGTTAAAGTCGAATTATCCTTTTTAATATTTCACTCTAAAAGCTGCAAATATAACAGAAAGCAAGTTACATTTTAATCACTGAGCAATTTAAAACTTACCCGTTACAGGTTAAATTCTTTTATTTGCTTTAAAATCAGCAACGGCAACACAGAGTTTAGCTGAGCTTGTGTATTAACACGTAAATATTTATATAACAAAGAGGAAGCTACACTTATTGTCACACATTACGTCGCGAGTGGCGGGCGGAGACGCGACGCGCGATACGACCTGCCTTTCGCGCGGTTCGGAGTATACTGGTGTCTGATAGTCGGCAAAACCAAAGGCAACTGGCGATATCAGAACGGGCGGCCGCCGTAGGGCGGGCGCTACGAAAGCTACGCGCTACGAGGGGTGAAAACTGGTGAGATGGGAAATTCGGTCGTTCATACACTATGAGTTCCGATCATGCATGTCTATTGGTGATGGATGATAAATTATTTTTAAAGGGGTTAGGAAGTGGGTTAAGCCTCTCTGTAGTCAGTAGTTGGGCGTCGTGAACAAAAAGCTTTAGTGTATTGTAATTTACGAATATAGAAGACTTTTGTCTATGCTTCAAAAATATAACAATTAAATTACGTATATTTAGATATCCGATTATAACTAATAGTAGTTATAAACTAGCTGTGACTAAAAACAGGAACAAAGTTTACTATATATTTAAAATATGACAAACTAAGCCACAGATTGAATTTATTGCGGGACATTAAGAGGCAATCGTCTATTCAGCTTCGCCAGCTCGAGTTTCCATTAAGGATAATAATCTGAGGAACCATAAAAATTATTCGGTGGAGAAAAATTAGGCCCGCTTCAACCACGACAGTCCATCTATTCCCCTCCGGGCGCCTAAGCGCGATACAGAGGCGGAGCAGTGGAAAACAGTGATTAAGAAAAGTGGTTGCCTTTCTGTTTTTCTTTCACCACTAGACAAAAAAAAACAAATTTAATTAAAAGAAAATTAGGAAATTAAATAAATAATTTGTGATCATTAAGTACTTATCCGTCTTAAAATTAGCATTAAATTTTGAAGCTCCGGCATTCGGTTACTATGTATCAGCAATTAGTACAACTAACATCATATTTAGAGAAAAGCGTTACCTGATATTTGGTTTACTTTCATCTGTTTTGGGGCACGTGAATCACAAATTATCATGTAAAATATCAGCTACCGTACAGATCAGTTAGAAGGTATTCAGAAGTACCTAAGCACGTGAATCGTGGACCACAAAAGATCACAGAATGCGAGCTTCCGTACTGATCGAATAGAAGGTACTTTAGCAGTACCCGACCCGATTAATACTAAGCACGCCAATAAATATTGATACTAGCTTCTTTGTCTTGCACGGAAGATTCGCTCGCCTTTATTAATGGGACGCTCACGTTTGCTTGACAAATTGCGAAGGTACTCCACCTCCGTCGATACCGTTCCGGAATCACATTCCTTTGTTTCGGGTTATTTTATTGGATGTTTGCAGGGTTGGTGTGTTAGTGTGTTACATTCATTTGATTCAAATGGCTCCTCTATTCAGTTTTCGTTCTATTCGTTAGGGACTATGAATTTTGTATGAACTAGTAACATTTACGTAAAGGCCATGAACGCGTGTTACATTTTATATTGGAATTGGGGTTAATTTATTATGGATATTATCATTATTGATGACGGAGAGTAGTGCGTAATTATTAATTGAAAGTAATCCCTTCCTCGTTCTACTAATCGATAGATGGATGTCAGGATTTAGGCCGACATACACGTGAATAGAGGCGGTCGAAGCGACAGATCAGCCGCATGAAAACGTGACGGGCTGACACTGATCCCTGCTAATTAATATATAGAGCCTTAGAGAAAGGTTCAAACGTTATACATGTATTTTATCAGGATGGCTTATAACGTTTCAAAATGAAATAACTAGAAATTACCGAAGTAGTACAAAAGCTTGTTAATTCATTGTTCACTGATCAGGTTTCATTTGATATGCAATCATACACCAAACACGAAAAATGCTGGTGTATTCATACGTATAGTAATAAAAGTTCGTCAAAGACGGAAACAAATTCCTGCATGTCATATTTTTATTGTTTTTCATACAGCATTAGTATATTATCTCTAGCGAGTCTCGTGTCACGTAAAAAGGAAACTACGTACATTTCACAGCTACAAGGAAGACTCGGTAGAACAGCACAAGTGGCGTTTAGGAGGGAACGCGCTGTCTACGTCACATCTTGAACTTCCAGCCAACTCGCGGAGCGAGAAAAAGGGGCCCCAGCGTACATACGCGTGGAAGTGTTATTTTATTATGCAACCTTCTTTGCCACAAAGTCGAGTCGCGAGTCACGACTGTCTAGCGGAATTTACATGAGCCTTGTAGGAATAATTCGCTCGCGGGCTTACCCACCTACCCTTTTTATTAGCCTATTAAACTCAACAAGGCCTTTAAGGAAACGATAAATCATCAAATTACCTATATAATGACTGCTTTGTAATAAAATCGGGTGATAAACTTTATTGGAATCGATTTATTGTCTAGTCGTGAAAGGTTTTATGAATTTTTGAGTGAAAGTCAGTTAAATTAGATTGATTTGTAAGAGATTTCATCATCACTAAGATTAATCGGTAGAGACTTGCAATAATTGTCTTTTTTGATATCCAACAATATAGATTCGAGATAACTCGCTAGAGCGTGGTTCAAACCAAAGAAAGTTACCTACCAAAGTAGCATTCTTTAAATTAAATGAATGAATATGATAATAATGAAATGATTTCATAGCGCAAACTGGCCCGATTTATGTGCCACAAACTTAACCAAATAAACTAGTTAACTGATTATTAAAAAACCGGAATATATTAAAATAATAAAATATAATCAATTGATAAAAACAAAATAAAATCTATTCAAAAAAATTAAGGCAGATTTCATGCTCGTAGGCGTAGTGATTGCAGTCCCCCGTTCGGACAGCCAACGTTTTGAATCTTACGACGCGCTTAAAAGCTTCTAGTAACAACGTAAGTTCGTAAAAAAAAATCCATGGTGAGAGGGCAATTTCTCTTTTTTTTTTTTTTATTCGTGATAGGCAAACTTTTGACCACTATCTCACCTGATGGTAAGGGACGATGTGGTCGACGATGGAGCAAGCTTGCCTAGAAGATACTCTTGCTCTGGCTTGCTTTTACCCTTTACGGACTACGGAAATACAGAAAACCTTCAAGAAAAATCTGTGGCGAAATCACTAAATGAAGTTCTGGCAGCTATCTAGTAATTCAGGCCTAACGTGTTTACCACCCTTTACTAGATCATCTTTCACATCAGATGAGTATTCAAACGCTAGCCTAAAACAGATAAAAAAGTCGTGCTATAATAGAGAGAAGCTCACACGGTCGGGGAAATTGACGCACGTGATGGGTCCCGCAGTATACAACTATATACCAGAGCTGAGCCAGAGGTTACTATGGCGACGATCACTTCACTTCGTCGTCGTTTTCATTAAAATTAAAAGCCAGGCTCATCGACAACACGTTGAAATATCGTGGAATATTCACATCATACACACAATCACAACCAGAACCAGAAACACAAATTTCCCTAGTGGAATATACTTGTGTTCCAGCCGGGAATCGAACGCGATATTCCTGGTTAGAAGGCGAAAGCACACCTAGTTCTTTGGCTTCTTTCAATTCTTAGACTATGTCCATAAATGGCGCTAATTCTACATTATAATGAATACCTATTTTATGTATTTAAATATTGTATTGAATTTTATTTTCTTTAAATATTATTATTTTGGATTGACTAAATACTTATCTACAAATATTTCTTGCGTGACGTATAATTTTAAGGCAAATTATTAATAAAAAGTTTATCAGAGTGATAATCAAGATATGATGTCATATTTGTTCTGTAATATATGTCAACAATTAACTAGTTATAATTTGGCACTGGATATAGAGTTCAACACAATGCTCTTGTTCGATAATTTGCGAAACATTGTGTTTATTTCAAAACTCACAATAACCAGAAAAATGTTCCATTTAAAAACGACGGAGAAATAAAACGTTTTATTATGACATAAAAGCAAGATGCGTGTTCAAAGAATGTGATAAATGTTTTGCGCGAGGCAAGTAGCAACGTCTGTGGTGATCATAAACTGTATCTACGGCATTGGACGCGTGTTCATCGCATGTGGGGGCTCACGCTATCGCTATCGGTGACTTACTCAGCCTACGGATGGCAACCAATGAGATTTTACCAATAAAGACGTCATACTCATTATAAAAACACTGGCGATCCTCCCCGGCTATACGCGGGTGCAATTTTCGTTGGTTTAAAATAAAAATACTCTGACAATTACGAACCTAACAAAAAAAAGAATCAGTCAAATCCGTTGAAACGTTCCCGAATTTTTGTGAGACTATATATATCTATATATATAAAAGAAAGTCGTGTTAGTTACTCCACTTATAACTCAAGAACGGCTGAACCGATTTAGCTGAAAATTGGCAGGGAGGTAGTTTAGAGCCAGGAGAAGGACATAGGATACTTTTAAGGAACGTCACTTATTTTTTTTTATATAGGTGTATAAATATCACTTTCTCATACGTCACTCGGATTTGGTAAAGTACTAGGCAAACATAAACACGAAGGAGGTAATAATATAGTCACGTGGCATTGTAACGCATGCCGGGTATGGCTTCCTAAATATGCACATTCATTGACTGTTAGGCGGAACGAAGGTCGCCGGGACACCTAGTGATATATATAATTGACTGGACGAGCGCAAAGCGCGAGCAAAGCATACGCTTTGCTCGCGCTTTGCGCTATGCTTTCTTATGTCCAGATATCCGGCTTTCCGACTGTTCTCTTCAGGTCGCATTTTTCAACCGATTCTCTTGAAATTCTGTGAGCAGGTTCGATAATTATATAGATTTTTATTGTCGATTCAGTAAATTTTTTTTTTTAATTGCGGAGATATTGAGGCTAAAAACGTAATAAAATATATTTCAGTCATTTTGAAAAATATGCGAAGTTTTCAGCTTACAGAGTGCTCTCTCTACTCTCTTACATATGCGTTACTGGTTTCGTTATTATACTCGCAGATAACCACCCGTATGTGTTTGTTAAATGTATTCTCTGGGACTAATGCTTCAATACTCACAATTTTTTTATGACATAATATCGTTAGATTAGTCTTAGCACGCTAACTGGCGATGGGTTCTGTATCAGTTTCAATTACTATTACTGCGTAATAGTAATTGTTAAATTTTACGCCAACTCAGATAAAAAGGTTTTCAAGTCAACGGATTTTTTTTTGCTAAGCCGTTTTACAACTTATGAGCCCGGGCTACGCCAGGCGTTAGCCCGCCCGGCGCAGCCTGGGCGTACTTTGTACGTTTTAATTTATGATTTTATTGAATTGATGTTATTTTTATTAATATTTTTTTTTTTTTTTTTTTTTTTTTTTTTTTTATTTGTGACAGGCTAGTGTTTGACCACTATCTCACCTGATGGTAAGTGACGATGTGATCGAAGCTGGTAAACACACTAGACCTGGAATACGCAGGCTCTCAAGGATAACTGCCGGAACACCGTATTTGGCTTGGCGGCAGACTTTCAATTTGATGGTGGCAGACTTTCAATATGCCTACAATTGACGAAACCATCTTGGCTAGTTGTCTTTTTTAAACAGCTTGCAGTTTTATAAAAATAAGACGGCATTTCTCATTTCACAGTTTTGTGTACATACGCGTGGTTCGTCGTTTTAAAATGGAGTTCGAGTTGACTCGCTGACGGCTGTCAGATATTTGTAGTGATGCTTTATATTTTAAATGCATGCAAAGCCTAAAAACCCTACTTCACCGCTTATCTTCGGAACCCTTGATCAGATTAAAATAATTAAATATTTTTTCATTTCACTCAGAAAGAAGTTATGGGGTAACACACAAAAGAAATTAAAAGTGAAAGTTAAAAATTAGTATGATGTCTCTATTAGTAGAATCTTATCGACAGCAACACGCTTCTGTAATACTCCTACGGTATAGATCTTTCATTCGAAATATGCACGCCCCTCCATAAATATTTTCATACATTTGACACTCGATAGTTTGACAAATTTGGTGGAGGGTCATGCACATTTAAAATGAAAGATCTCTGCCTACTTAATAATTTATTTTTGCCCTTAACTACAACCCGCGGGCTACACGCGCTCTTCTTTTTTCTGGTTGAAGCAGGACAGCCACTACTTTACACAATAATAATTGTATTCTCGGTGCAAACACACAAGCCACGTTGCATTTTTAACCCCAAACAAAAAATAGTAGTTACGTGTACATAAAGTCGTAAGAAGAGTGCCATAAGTTATTTGGCTTATTTTTTATGTATCTGCTGTATTTAGCATCGTAGCTCTCAAGCGTTAATTAACAGCTGGTTTCATTGACCAGCTCGATGGATCACCGAGGGCAATTAAATAATAACTTACCAATGAATAATAATAAAAACAATAAATACAAAAATATTTATTGTACTCCAAAAGAGATACAAACTTAAAAGGCAAGAAGGATAGGAGGTATCGCTTTCAGCTATTTCTGCCAGACAATTCATACTTAGTAGAAGACTTGTGAATACAATCAAATTACATCAGAGAGAAGCAGTCATGTAGCAGAAGGCTGAAGCATTTATATTGGAGGTACAAGCGAATTAGCACGGTAGCGATATGATGCTTTTCACACTTATAAAAGAGCTGATGTATCATTTGAGCTGGTGTATATACTATATAATAAAGTTACACAATTTATGACTCGAAAACGGCTGGACCGATTTTTATGATTTGTTTGATTTGTCTTCGCCCCGAATAGCAGAATAACTATTAAAACAAAACTATTAAATAAAAATATTCACGAAAAATATTAATAAAATATTTTTTTTTACACATTTTGCATGGAACAGCTTTTTATAATTTTGAACACTATTACATCTGTCGGACTCAGTAAAGTACTAGGCAAACATAAACGAACAAACTGAAAGAGACAAATATTTTTTTATTTAAGTGGCATTGCAACGCATTCCGGTTACTTACAACTAGTTCAATCCTACTAATATTATAAATCCGAAAGTTTGTGTGTAAGTGAGTAAGTATGTTTGTTCCCTCTTCACGCTTTAACGGCTGAACGGATTTGGATGAAATTTGGGATGTACATATATTAACACATAGGCTAATTTTTAACTTGATAATGGCGGGCGAAGCCGCGGGGCACGGCTAGTATATTATATAATTAAACGCAAGTAAAGCTTAAAAAACCGACTTCATAGCTTTATCTTCGGAACTTTGATCAGATTAGATGTACTAAACACGCATTATTGACGATATTTCAAGAACTACTGATCAGATCTTGATCGAATTTAAATGGGACCAATTGGAAAGCAACATCATTCAAACATGGAACAAAGTCATGAGGTAACACGTCAACAAAGTCAATTTGAGTTCTTCCTCCTTTTTTGTGAAGTGGGTAGAAAACATAGCAAATATTTTATTCTGAAATCCTTACCCTATCGAGCGCTACCAGCCTTGACGGTAGATCGCGTTAATCACTCTCACTCTCTATTCCACTTGAAGTAAACTCAAACAATTTTAAGAAAGTGATGCTTTGAACCGTTACGAAGGGTCGTCTCCCCAAGGATCTGACTTTTTCTCTTCCCCTTCTTGTCTAACTGGTGAATATATTATTTTACGCTTCACAAAACTTAGCGGCAACGGACCACTAAAATACGAACAAGACAGTTGTGGGTCAATATTAGTAGGTTTGTAAGTTCCTACAGAAAGATGACATTTGCATGTTCACTGAAATCGTATTATTTGGTATTTACCACACTGATATATTTCATAGGTATAAGGGATAAATAATCGTGCGACTTATTTGCGCGGACTTTTGCCGCAACGATTTTATTTTTGCCTGACTACGGCGTAACAAAAAGTAGTGACATGACTTTAGCACAGAATGTTTGTTCGTTTGTTACCTCACAATGTCTAAACTGATTATAACGTAGGTATAAGGCATCCTTGAAATCATCTCAATTCTAGTAGTAAACTAGTGGCTCTGTGAGCTGAACCCTCGCGTCTGAACCAACAAAAATATTCCATACTAGCCGTGCCCGCGGCTTCGCCCGCAATATCAAGTTAAAAAGTAGTCTATGTGTTAATCCTAGGTATTATAAGCTATGTACATTCCAAATTTCATACAAATCCGTTGAGCCGTTAAAGCGTGAAGAGGGTACAAACATACTCACACAATTTTTCGGGTTTATAATATTAGTAGGATTAGTAGGATAATTATCTAACCTGTTCACATAATTTAAAGTATAACATTAATTTATGGTTTTATACTATAGAAAGCTAGTTAGTACCAGTAATTGGATTTTAACTTACGTATTAACCTTCCAATATCGTGTGTCTCAATGAGAGATTTGTTCATAGATTATTTTTACGTACACGTTACACGATCAATGCTGCGTGCATACACGTGTTGTTACATTATCATTTGAGTATAGCCAAAGAATATTATACCTACAAAAACACCTGCAGATAAAACAAAGATAAACAAGTAAACAAAAAAGGTAGCATTATTTGTCGCTAAAGTCAAGCGGCACTGACTCGATTGAATTATTAAAGAGCATCGATTCCGTGGATACAAGTCCAAGCTATCTCTCAGTATTGCACTTTGTTACGGCAATAAATAGACGGCTGTCGATTCGATAAGGAACAGCGACATTTCCTACTACAAGTGTACAGCAGATAGAGTTTAATCTTGTGTTAAATCTGAGCTGTCGCTCTGATTAATATTCTATTAATATTATGTAAAGTCATGCTAATAAATCTAAGCTTGATATTGATAAGACTTTAAACTACGCGACTTCAATGCTTGACGTGAATTTTGAACCGACTTCAAAAAGGAGGTTCTCAATTCGACTGTATGTTTTTTTTGTATTAATGTTACGCGATAATTCGGATAATTATGAATCGATTTTGATAATTTATTTTTTTGTTTGGTAGCCAAAACCAAAATATAAGCGGTGAAGTCGGTTTTTTAAGCTTTGCTTGCGTTTAAATTACATTGTGTAAATAAGCAAGCAAACTGTGATTTATTTGTTCTTTGAATTGCCTAATTGTCTACTATTATTAATAAACTACTTAGCTACCTATATAAATCAGATTAATAATTATAAGTATATATAAAAAAAACTCATTAGATCTGTTCCACCGCTACATAGATATTTTGTTAACTTTCAAGTCTTTCAACAAACAGAAACACTTATTAATTTCGAATATAGTTTTAATGGTCATTAAGTAACTAAACGAGCATGTCCATCGCCTGATGGTAAGCATTACGGTTGCCCATTATAGTTCAATACCACCCAGATTTTTGAGCTAGGTCAAAATCCTGCTCGGCAAAGCACTGCGTTCTTCACCCTGAGATATTAGATTTTAAATCTGTTTGTGCCCTGTAATCTCACTGGTTACATTGCCCTTCGCGAAAAACAGTAATTTGTAATATGTGTGTGATACGTTCGATTTATAGTTTTTTTATTGGTATAATAAGAACTAATAATATCGAAGACATTTTTGAAATGTACTGTAATAAGTAAAAATATATACTTAAACCATATATATGATGATTAAAAACTTACAAACATAAATTAATGGTAAATCATCTTATACAAGTCTCTGGTTTCTTGATGTTAGCATTAAACAGTATGCTTTACTTGTTAGATGTTTAATGCTAACATCAAGAAACCAAAAACTTCATCAGACTTTAATATCCGTCAACAATACAAAATTATCGTCAGGCCAAGTCTGAACTACGAAAACCATTAACATCAGACCACGAGGCGTTCGATGCAGCATTTCGTTCGTAAGCTTGCTTCATCGCATCAAAGTGTAAAGTTTCTTATAAGTATGAGTACAACAACGGCGGAGCTTTTAGCGAACACACACTAAGGTGGAGCCACTCGGTACCTTCATTTATGAAAAGCTTTCAGGTTCGACACGGTTAACGGGAAGCTCTATTCAAATCGCTTTCCTTTCGACAAGCCTTTACATAAATCAAGTATTGAATAAGCTGTTTTCTCTACACCGCCCAAAGATTTGTTCAGGACAAAGCAGTATCTATCTAGTTATCTATGGCGAGTTGCGGGTTTATTCCTTGGCTTACATGACAAGCAGTCGTTATAGCATAGATGCACTGATATCAACTAGTAAGTTTCGTGAATTTATTAGATGGGAACATGACGGGCTCGTGTTGCTCATTTTTGAGAACGCGCATAGAGCTAAAGCAACTATACCAAGTTTTTACTGCATAAGATATACAACACTTCCATGAGCACAAATGTTTAGATTCGTAGTCATGATACATTGCCTAATAGTTCTTATTGGGGCGTGCTATTTGTATCTCTTCGATAGGATTTTCCTTACATTTTAAAATATTCCAGAGGGATGAATATTGTCAGCGTCATCCATGCGGGCGATTGGATGTCTGCGCAAATAGATATATTCGTAACTCATGGCGAATGGCGATCCAGCTAGTGCAGTGCATAAGCCCGACCTTCCTACGAAATCCGTCGTACGTCGTGACGGTGCGAATAAGCGGCTCAGAGAAAGCTGGGTTCTTACCACTACCTTCAAGTGGAAAAGAAAATGTGCTGCATCGTATGAAATTGGTAAACTGAATAAAATATCACTTTGGAGATATTTTATTGTTTTATACGGTATGTAGAGTTAGTTTATCTTCACAAAAGATATGTCGTAGACGTTGGGCTACGGGCTACGACAAACGTAGAATTGATCACATAATGAAACGGACGACCAACTCATGATTTCACTTGTCGTCGCACCTACTACACATATTTCACATTAATTATTATAAATTTTCTGTGACACTTTTTTTTCTTTGATATGTTTACAGGCACATAAATAACTACAGTCACATAAATATCTACAGTCTTTTAACCAAATTTATACAGAATCCTCGTCATCACAGTCAGCATATGTAATTCAGCCTGCCAAAGTTTCTTTATTTGCTTTTTATTAAATATGTAAGTCGAAAATTATATTCACAGAAATCACGTTTCTGAGGTAGTCAGAATTTAAATTATTTACTAGGATCACAAATGTTATTAATACCTATTTCATAACTAGTTTTACAGTTGAGCTGTATTAGATGCCTGTTTAGGAACTTGTGAAAATTAAATAATAACCGTACAATGAACAAAAATACAAATGCAAAATCCGTAGGAGTGCAAGGAGAAAAACTTTTTTCATAAAAGCACGAGCCAGTGGGCTGCGAAGAAAAAGAGCTTGCAAGTGAACAGTTGTCGGAGTTACTTATTAACTTTAATAACTTTACTGTTTTGTATTAACGATTAGGGACCCCACCTCTTGCACATAGCCGTAAAACTTTACCAATCTTGCCGCTTCTAACGTAATTGACGAGCAAAAACACTGAAAAATATAACAAGTAGGTATTATTAGTACTTTCCCTAAAACGTTAAATGAACATTAATATTCAGGGTACGGCTCGTAATTGGATCTCAACGACTTACAATTATTAACAAGAACGACGTCATTAAGCCGAAGAGTCGACGAAACGATGCCAAGAATGTGGATATAAAGTTTTTTTCATAAATGTGCTAAGATCCTAGAGTGGAGTGAGGAGCAGCTGACAACCGGCCGGAGGCGATACAAGGCATTCGACTTTCCGGCAGATGTGTTAAAACGGTGAATTCTATCCTTGCTCCTTAGCCAACGGCTATATGAATAAAAGAAGTGTTGTTTCAGCCTAAAATGAAATCGGAAATGGTTTTCTGCTCTATTTGTTGAACGGAATGAGATCATTTGATGTTTTACATTATTCCTTATTTTCTTTGAAGCAAATGTTACAGGACTTACTTTTTATTGAATTTTCAAACCTTAGTTCCATTTATAAATATTACAGCTTCAGAGATAGTTTAGGAAACATCCCAACATTTAGTACAAAGGCAATTTCAGTAGGTACGATATGCGAAAAGTTAAGAGAATATGAATAATAGAACATGAATATATTGTGAACTCAATAAATCTCTCACATCAAACAACAAAAGTTAGCCTCGCTAGGAGAGCCCGGAGCGCAACTACGTAAATGTATCTCTATATAATAATTGGATTCGTTAGTATTACAACAAACGGATTGTCGTGTCGAAACTAAATCAAACTTTATTTCCGGCGGGAGTCCGGAGTAGGCACCTAGTTGATGTCGTTACAGGGGATATTGGGAACAAACTGTGCCCACTCCAGTTTATAACCATTACCATTGCTGCGGGCTGCGACCGAACTAGCCGCCTATCAGCGGAAGCAGCGCTCAATTGCGCAACAGCTCAAGATATGAATAGTTTAAACACTCGTTAAAACTTTAATACGTCTTTAAACGTTCTCAACGGTTGGCTAAGTAGCTCCCTCGTCTACATTTTCCGAAGAAATCAATTTATTTCTTTTTATTGAAATGCATTCGTTTACATTCAAAAGGATGTGTTTAAATGTCGTCGCCATCGGCATAGCAACATGTGCGCGAATAATAATTACGGGTAATATCGAAGTACTTGATGCAATGAATTAAACATACACACGCATTATGCTCAGCGATGCGGATCGCGACGACTAAGAGAGAGTATCGCGAAAGTGAAATCAATTAAAACACAGCTAATGCAGATAACTATATGTAACAGCATCTCGGATCGCGTGTCTATTCTCGCTTTCTGTAAACAATGTGAAAGAACCAATACGTTACACAATGTTGATTTCAATAACGGCTATAAAATATAATAGCGCGGGATATTAGACACAAATCTCGAACAGACGTCGCCACTTAAAATAAGCTGGCACGATTTCAAGTGCCGCCAACCTGAATGCGAAGTATTCAGTTCATCAAAACCAGATGCTTCCGAGTCCTATGTAAACACAGAGGTTTACGCGGTGCGTTTGATTACTTTAATTATATTTGTTTGTTTTATATTTACTCCCTACATATTAAACACCCGCCAGCTATAATTACCATTTGTAGAGGATGTGTTTTTTTCCGCGAACTCGAACTTTTTGCTTACTTATTTTAACTCGCGAAACGTATTGTACTTAAACTAAGCTTATCAGGAATGTGTCGTACAAGTTATTAAGAATTATGTGAATGATAAATAATAATGTAAGAATAAAGCTGGATGGCTTTTATTATAGTACTTATGTAGATAGTTTAGACCCTGGAATAGGCACACCTTTTTATCCCGGTCAACTTGTGTAAAAATTCTAGCTGCAGAGTGACTTACCGATCCAAATATAATGTAATTAAAGTTGAGTTGTGTCTTGCTTTCCAATTGGTCCCATTTCAATTTGATCAAGATGTGATCTGACCCCCTATTACCTATCTCTTTTGCAAACGGTTTCAATACTAAATTGACAAAACTCCTAAGAAATAAGGTAAATTTTTACTTAATTCAAATAGAAACCGCGTGCAACAAAGATACGTAATAGGTCAAAGGTAATGTACCGTTGTTATCTATGCACTTTTGCCATCTTATAGGTAGTTCATTGATCCCTTTACTAAAAAAACCACGGGAGCGAGAATCTATAAACTCTTTGAAGGCGGTTTGGACTGCCGCTTCGGAGTTGAAGTCAAAATCGGTTCACTTGGAAATAAGGTATTAGGTAACATACATTGGAGACCCAGTTGGCGCAGTGGACAGGTGTCTGCCCTCTGCGCCTTGGGACCTGGGTTCGATTCCCGGCAGGAGCACTAATTCCTTCACAAGGGATATTTGTGCTTCTGGTTCTGGGTGTAATGTGTGTGTGATGTGAATGTTTCCGGCACCCACGATACAAGTCTTTGAACTTAGTGTGGGCTGTGAATGCGTGAAAGCGTTATTAAAAAAACACATAACATTCCTTTACTAACATATTATAGACATAAGAAACTATACATTTAGAAAAACATGGGCTGGTTATGAATTAATGCAATTTCCTTATACAACGCATCGCTTATTTGCCTGGGCTATTTGCCTTCCAAGCTTTTTACCCAAACAACAGCGTCCGACTTGGGAATAAAATTAAATTTATTTTTAGATACATCGACTCGGACTCGTGTTTCACTTTGTGTTTCGTCCGAGATCGAAACAAGCCTGCGTGCATGGTAATCATCAGGCAATACTGAAAAGCATCTAAAACATTTCCTCATACTATTTATCAAATTAATTCAATCAACAAATTAATGAAAAGTCAAGATTGTAAGTTAAAAGAAGCCGTGCATCGTTACCTATTTAAACGCTATAATATAAACAAACAGGAGACGTTGGCGGCAGTCCAAGTGGGCTGGGTGGGCGCCGGCGCTACCGGCGACATTGGCGCGCGCCTCGACCGGTCTGAGGCTATTATAGCTTTATCAGCCGCGTTGGGCCACTGATTCCTTTAACCAGCTGATTTACATTCAAGAAACATGACCGAGTTGATAATACTCTTCTATATTTACATACGTTCGACGGGTTCAACTACACACATACTTTGAACCTTCACTCAAATGTCCTTCGCTTAACTTCCTCGCTTCAAACTTTATCATCAACCCAAAAATACAACAAAGGTCCTGCGTTTCGTACAATGAAACCGTAATTAGGTGATTATGCAAATGCTTCCCCTTTTCATTTTCATCATGAAAACAAATTAAGGTATTCGAAACCTATGCAAACTCTTTTTATCCGATTAAATCGAGTTATGTTAATGGGATCCGAAAAGGAGGGATGTCTGTTTATACTGTAAACTCGAGCGGTTTATTCATGGTTTCAATTAAAGCGTAGCTTAGCTAGCTCACAAGTTGCGCAGTTATAGAGGTCCTATTATCTGCATGAAATTTGACTCGCAAACCGCGCCCCGCAGCCTACAGTGGGTCGGCATAACTCGACCCGAGCTGAAAGCTTTAATTACGTGGAGTGAGCTGTTCACGCAGGTGACTCCTTAATTACAGGCTCAGAATTGAGCTGCCCATTCATCTGACAAGTTTGCAAACGGATTATCGTGACCATACATCCACCGCCGGGAACGGCCCGCACCCCGAACCTATTGGTAAAGCCGCGGGATCATAATATGGGCTCAGTGCCATTTAAATTAAATAGGGCTGTTTGCACAGGGGTCAATACTTCGGCAGGCACTTGATATTATTTTCATAAAGAGGTCATTGAAGGATTTTCGCTTTTGAAAAGTTAGAGCAACATTTCGATTTTAGTCAGATCCCCATTTCCAACCAAACACATCAAGCTAAATGAGTTGTGAAATAGGAATCTGGCTTCAAAGCAATTCAAATCATCGATAACCAGACTCGTTCCAATCAACAAATTGCTCTAAAGCAAATATTTGCCTCCAATTACCATATTAATAGTCCGAAATAGCGTTCCCATTGAAACGTTATATTTTAATACAAGTGTCTCTAATGTGTTTATCGAGCGAGGAATTAGCATTCAAGCAAGCGAGTGTTTCAATAAAGGAGAAACCCTCTCAAGTTTGAGACGGTGCTCAGTTGAGATAACAACAAGTACAATTACTTAAATGCAAACGACTTCTATATGAATTTGATACATGGAGCTGGGGGAGATGATACATTAATATTTATTTGACACGGAAACAATTCAATGAATTAAGAAGCTGGGAGGCCAATTGAGGATCATGAGCAAAACATTCGCGACAGTATATAACTCGCGGAGAGAGTAAATCATTCAATTCACGATTGACCATCGCACTAAGTTGATGACTGCACAATAAATTACTTTGAAAAGAGGATATCGATGACATGAATGGATTGAATTTAGACATTTAAATCGAGCGTTCAATAAATTTCTGCAAAGCCGTTATATTTCAAGAATGGAGGTTCGTGGTTTAGCCAAAAATTTGTACGTTTGTCGTTAAAGTCAATAACCACGAGGTTTCGTAGAAATAACAGTTATAGCGTGAGCTACTCTTAAACCTATCTCATCTTTGAAATCATTTCAGCATATTTAGCACTTATATGACAAAACCCTGTGGACTGTGAAAAATTATCAGGATTACCAATAATTAGACATTACATCTACTTTGGTCACCAATTTGCTGCAACCGCTTCTAATATTAAAGCCGCATTATATCGTACATTTTGGGTAACGTCCGTCCCTCGTGAATCCAATTTGTGCCTGCGAAGCTACTACTTCTCCAGTAATGAGATTTCAGACTCGATCTAAAAAGGTCATTTAACACCTATCGACTATACAATAATAGATGATGATTAGGCAGCCCTACAAAGGTGTTATTTCAACATACATCTCGATTAGATTATACAATTATTTGAACTTCTGTTATAATATTATAAATGCCAAAAGTTTTTGTTTGTGGTTATGAATGTTTGTTACCGCGTATCCCCGTAACTTCTTAATCGATGAAATTAAGAAAGTACATATAGAAATGTTTAAGTTCTGGAATAACGTATAAGCTAATCATAGCCCTTAAGGAGGTTATACAAAGAAGTAAAGCTTCTAAGGCAAAATTTATTCCTTGAGTGTTGTGGGAATCGAAATCTCTCAAAACTCGGTATAAATAAGTAGGTTGGACAGATATCTGAAATAACAAATAGACGACATTTTAACTAGATTAATGCAAGCGAATCCCCGGACCATAGCACAGTATGGAAAAATCTGAAATTGTATCGATTAAATTTTCAGGAAAAAAATAATTACTTACATCCAACGCAGCCTACACAAGACTTAGGAGCTCATTAAAAAATCACGTTCCCGACTTAATTAAGGCCTGAAATGAAATGTGGAAGTTGTACCGGAACAAACCAATGAAGAGGAAAAATTCCTTAATTGGAAACGAAGGGGTGCCAAACGACAAATAGATATTAAATTTCATTTTCAAGCTAAAATTGAAATCAGCGGATTTAACTTAGCAAATATTACCAATGTTTAAACTTCAACACTATGTTTTGTTAACTATCGGCTCTATCTTAAAGTGGAAATAGTGCGAACTCAAGCTCTGACAGATCTTTGAAAGTGGGTATAGTGCGATGGGGCTAGTGAAAAGTTATTAGTAGCATTTTGAAATAGGTCGTAAATCAGCTACTAAACCCATTTAAGTATCATGATAAACTGCAGAAACGTATGACGACGGTTAAGATGTGTAGTTGCTGAATTTTAAAATATTGTTATAATAATGAATGAGTGTCTGTGCGTACCTTAGTAATTTTGGGAGACAAACGAGCGGCTGAACTCGCGCCGGCTGCGCTTGGTTGAGTCTGTCACGTGCGCACGGTAAATAAAACACGTTCAGGAGCCTCCCTGCTCCCTTCCTCGCCCGCAACCAAACGCGGGATGACAAATCTCATTCCGCATGCAAATTTCACGAGACCTCGTCTTAGAGAAACCTCCACGAATGTTTATTTTAGTGAATTATAATCTTGCCATTTAAACCTAACAGTCAGTAAAATGAGCGCCAGATTTATGACAGCGCTCGAGCATTTCGTGACCCATTTGAGGTTATATTTGGCATCCATCATGCGCGATGACGAGGTAAAATAGTAAAAGGGAGATTTCACGTTTTATTGCATTCGAATAGGTATCGGTATAGGACGGGTTCCTACTTCTCGGTGTTCACTGATGACGGAAGAGCGATTCGGTCGTAGAGCGCGGACGCACACTGAATAGCAAAGTAGTAAATCAGTCCATTGTTGTGAACGGCTGAATATTCAGTTACCCACGGCGTTTTCGTGTATAGCATTCGTATGTAGATAAGTTATCTGTGAAAGCGCTTGTGGTCCTGTCGCAATTAATGAAACGAATCTTGAAGCTTAAGTTTTATTACAGCTTCATAAAAAAGATATTATTTAGTATTATGTAAGCAATTAAAACATTGCTGTTGTGTAGAAATTTGTTAATTCTCACAAAGCAGTTGATCTTCAATCAAGTTTCGACGCCGCTTTCGTTAGATAATATGTCCAACAAAAACTATTCTAAGCTACGAGAACAGCGGCAAAGGAGAGAAAGGTTGCTTTTGAATACAACCGAGATGCCCATGCATTAGCGCGTAGAAGCATAAATGTTGACTCAGCGTTTCTTATTGTTTGCACAAGCGGCTTTGTCGACCGACCGCTTCCTTAGCCCTTTGGGCACTTCGCTCCCACCCAACCGTCTCACCATGCGACTAATGTGTTTTTATTTCTCATTCACATCCGTTCAAGTTGCTTGCATTAATATATTATTATGAACATAATTCGGAGAATTGTAAGCCTCGCGCGCCAATCCTACTAATATTATAAATCCGAAAGTTTGTGTGTAAATGTGAAAGTGTGTATGTTTGTTCCTTCTTCCCGCTTTAAAGGCAGAACAGATTTGGATGAAATTTGAAATGTACATACCTAGATATAAGCTATGTACATTCCAAAAGTATGTGCTTCATTTAAAAGTAGCCTATGTGTTATTCCGCTGCTTTTTAACTTGATAATAGTGGGAAAAGCCGCGGAGCACGGCTGGTAAAACAATAAATTACTTCAGTGATCATGGTCGGTAGAACAAACGTTTTGCCTAATTTAATAAACCGTAACGGAATCCGAAAGGTCAATTTACAAGAAGTTTCCAAGTCGGAAATGGAATTCCGAATCGGCTGCCATTTGAGGCGAATGCGTCCTAGGAACACGCCGCTGGAAGACGTGCCGTGCCATTCAATACTTCTGAAAAAGGGAGCGCGATAGACGGGAGAAATCGAAAAATGTCGAGTGCTTGTTTTGATGTCTCTCTCGAGGCTAAACAGCGTTTGCTTCAGGGATGAACACGAAATAAACTGGCGTATAACCGCGTACGAGCCGGAAATCGTACTCGACGATGTAGCATCATCGCGAGTCGCGACGTCGGATTGGCCCGTATCCCGTAACGCGGGACCCTATATCCGCCGCGAAATGAAACGTGATTCCACTGCCAATATTGTTTGTGCTCGCACGGCCTTACACACTCAGCCCTATCCCGCCGCCGTACACTGAAACATCAAAGATTTGAAGAAAAATACAACAGCATTATCGTAGAAGCGTTTCAATTTCAATAGTTTCTGTCTGATAAGATAAAACAATAGTAGGTATAACAGAGAGAGATGGGCCAATTGAATCTATATTAAGTATCTTGTTCGAATGTTGTCAATAGAGCAAAAACTAAGTGTGAAATCGTGCGTACATTGAGATAAGTAGACTCTCTAGCAACGGTAATCAATAATCAAATTATAAAGGCGTTCAAACTTAGTTCATGATTTATGTAACCCACCTTTACGAGCCACCGGTAAACACAATGCCGATACTTGACAAACCTATTAATAAAGCCAACCGATAATTTAATGTTAGGTCTCCAATGGGTACAAATTCGTATAATCGAAATTGAAATCGGTAGATTTATAGATAGGCGGCTCGCATTAATTAGATATAATTGATTATTACCACCACTTGAGTACTATGGTAAACAGCTGATGGTATGGCATTAATCACATCAGTGGTGCAGTAGTTTATGTCCACTATCCCAGTGTCCAAACTGTGACCTAGCTAATATATAAGGTGCAATAACCATTAACTGTGGCATAATGAGCTTGATTAGTGACTGAGGGTGTGTTTAGCATATTCAGCTTGTGTTACATTTTGTGTTAATTATTATAGTATACATAATCATTAACTATTATTATGGCCCAGATGCTATTCATCGTGTTAATCAAGTTATTCATAAACAAGTTAAAGTTATTTATGGCAAATAATAATACAAGGTGAACATTTTATGCGCCTGCCTCTTACGGTTTATAAAATAGAGACCTTTAAAGATTGGACACACAAAATTAAGAGGAAGGATACTAGGCCAATAAAATAGTTAACACCTATTTTTGGTTAGAACTCTACAACTATATTGCAACTATAATGCAGTAGAGTATTTCTTAGAGTAGAGAACTTTCATAAGACACTCTTTGGGGCCAATGTGAATAAATGATTTTGAATCTGAATTAAGAGTCCCAACTGTGAGGAATGAAATGATAATGAATAATTTTAAAGACAATGCTTCGTTCAATAACCGTTATTCGCTATTTCGTAATAAAATTGCAAAGGGATAGACTCGATCTACGTTTTGTCAGCCAAAACTAATATATATTGTAGGGTGATGGCTCTCGAAAGAATACTCCAAAAGACTGCTGAGTTAATTCAGGCAATGAGCGTGCATGATTCTTCCTTGGCGATATGATTTGGGGCGATGCACGCTCGGCTGGCCCGACGCCAAATCACGGCACCCCACGCCAACCACAGATACTCCTTATCAACAAAAACAAAAAAAGTTCTCTTTATTTGCGCAAACCTTATGTAAAATTTCCGCATTTCGAAAATCAATTGAAGCGTGCTGTTGGCCGCACTAGTCGCACGATCGGTACGTTTGTTCGTTTTGTCAAGCCATTGGACGTACGTGCTGCGAAGATTTTGTAATGGATGCGATTCTGCGCCAACCACGTTTGCCGTAACCACGAGCATGTACACTCGCTTCTATATTCCTTTCTGGTGGTTTTAGACTGGCAACGATGGCAGCGCGCAAGCTGCTTAATAATGGCATTTTTATTTACACTCCATACAATATGAAAAAGAAGTGTCTATGCAAGTTCTGTGTGAACCTATGTTCAACAATATTTTTTGCGGTATTAGCTTCATTAAGAATATTATTATGTGTTTGTGTGATACAGGATACACCTGCACTCATGATTGATTGCATCTTTACAAAGACCAGGCCTAATTCATGCACGTGATCATGATATACAAAATTGTCTAAAAAAAGATACGTAAAATGTGTTATTTTACTATAAGTTACTAAATATTTTGAATTTGTAATCTGGTACAAAATAAATTGCTAAAACTACGACAAAGCGTTGTACCAATACGTTAAACGTACATACGTATTTCTTACGAATCTAATTTATTCTCTATTCATTCTTGAATGCCTAAAAATAAAATCTTGTGGATACGTAAATTTGGCAAAATATTACGGTGGTTGAACAAAAGTCGCATCGTACCGTGTCACAAGCCGTCACATCCTGGGAGAAGCAGCACCCGAATTAAATTCCTGCTCTGTTCGCCAGCTCCCACGTACACACATATATGTGTGACAGAACGTAGATTTCATAAGAGGTTTTTTATATGAACACAATAGTGTCTAGCACGGTTATCTAAAATAAAGGAGTTTATTTTTTGTAAGTAGCGTTAAGCGCATTTTGCGGCAAAGGGCAACAGCAGACGCACGATGACATCGAATTGTGCACCAATGACTTGTCCTATAAACGAAACAATTGCAAAGTGGAAAGGTGAGTTATGGGCACAGTGAAGGGAGTGGACAGGCGAGTGCATTAAGATAAAGCGGGTTGGGCGCCAGCCAGCGGCGTCTCAAGTGTCCGCTCTTTGCCAAGACTGGCAACCCGCGACGTTACCCTTCTTGCGCTCTGGTGCTCCACTAAACGGCACTTACAATCAATGTTGAAGTCGTTTACGGAACACAATTTAGATCCAATTAGCTATTCTCACTTCGCGAATACCTTTACAAGCCTTCGTCATCCAAAGTAGAATCTATACAGGGTTCTATAAAGTATTTCTATCGAGTGTAGCTCGGTGTAGCAGCTGGCTTGCAGAATAATTTTACTAAACCATCTCTGGTTTCGTCAAGTATTACTCCCTCGTAAATTCCAAGAGACGTACCTCGGAGCACTTTTGTACGAAGTGGACGAATTTTAATTAAAGTCTTTCAACGAAATCGTCCGGTCCTTATGAGCTGAATTCTCTCCTATCAACATTTAAAAAACTACCGGAGTGCAAAGACTACTATGTGTCATTCTATTTTATTGCTTTAACATACTTGCATTTTAAGAGTTTTCGGAAACCCATTTTAAAACTCTATATGCGTATCAACCGTTTTCTTTTTTGATTGAATTATAATTAATTGCACCACAATTTACAACGTAATGCAATTATCTGCTTATGATATTATAAGATATTTTAATAGAGTGTCCCAAAGCAATTTCATTAATATCGTAAAAAAAACTACTTTAATTTTTACTTCAATAAGAGTACGCCTGCCTAAAACGTCTGGAACAATAATTAAACGCAAGGAAAGCTTAAAAAAAGCGACTTCACCGCTTAATCATCGAAACCTTGATCCACCAGCTTTCAAATAAAAAAAGAATCATCAAAATCGGCTCACAACGAAAGAAGTTGTGAGGTAACTTTTGAAGTCGGATAAACCAGAACATCGTCAAAGTACGCATTTATCATCACAAAATAGACATTATTGACGATATTTCAAGAACTACTGATCAGATCTTGATCAAATTTAAATGGGACCAATAAGAAAGCAACATCTTTCAAACTAAAAAAAAAAATTCGGAAACGGCTCACGTGGAGAGAAGTGATGAGGTAACATACATATAAAAAAAAACAAAAAGAAACAATACAGTCGACTTGAGTACCTAACTCCTCTTTTTTTGGGAAGTCGGTAAAAAACAGATCAAGTTATTTTAAAGCACATTTATAAAAATGACATAATGAGAGTAAATTTGATTTGAAAACGCTTGGTACCCAAATAACCTAATGTACTATTAAATAAAGTATAATTTATATGAATTAGAAAGAAGTTGAGCATGGTAAGCGGCCGCCCGCCATTTTACTGCAGTAACATTCGAAAACTTAAATAGCAATGTTTCTCTTGGTACTACAAAGCTCTCCTCTCCAGAAAACTACAAATATTACGTATCTTATGCCCATTCAATAAAAAGTTAATGTAGCATTACATGTACATTTGAATGAATTCGAAATTTAAATTCTGTTGAACATTAGAAAATGGTCCATAGATGAAAATCGCTTAAAACCCGCACTTCTTGGAATGAATTAATTAAACGAATTCTCGAAGTTTGCAACCGGGATACTATTTTAAGTACTTCTCTCGGATATCAATAAACCAAGTTTCCGAAAGCGCAATAAAACGTTGAAGCAGCTGAGGGTCGGAGTGGAACTGAAGTCAGCAATTTCTTTGAAGCGCATCTTCGGATAGAGGGACAATAATGAATTCAGGCTCGTAGAGAACGGTCACAGTGAAAAGACAGTGTGCTAAATTAAAAATGTCCTAAATTCCAGCTGAATTTAATACTAAATTGACATTTAGATTTTCTTATTTGCCAGCGCAATAAATAATGGCCGAGGATGGTGTAGCGCATTTATATATATACTAGCTGCGCCCCGCGGTTTCACCCGCGTAAGTTCCGGACCCGCGGGAATTCCGGGATAAAAAGAAGCCTATGTTCTTTCCCAAGCTCTGGACTATCTGTGTACCAAATTTCATTCAAATCGGTTCAGTAGTTTTGGCGTGAAAGCGTGACAGACAGACAACAGACAGACAGAGTTAGTTACTTTCGCATTTATAATATTAGTAAGGATAAGGATCAGAGTTTGATCTGACCAAGGTGATGTTCGTCCGTCAAATGTTACCGACAGAAAATAGTCATGTTATTGAAAAAAAACACATATATATAAACGTACTTACACTAACATTCCCTTACTAAGTTCAAAGATTCATTGAAACACATAATAATGTAGAACAAAATTGTTTGGACAAACCATAAAGTAATCATATTTATGCTAGTATAATCATTATGGAATTATATCCAGTACGCGCGGTGTGTGCAAATGAAAGCTACACTAAATTTGGAAAACAAAGTAAGTAGTCTTAGTGGAACAAGCTGATCTTGTTACCGTGAATGCAAATATTATTAATTGTGTGCTACAAGATAGGAATACGCTGCTTATATCAACGATTTTCTTCAGCTACAACTGCTATATAGCGTATACTATATATTATGCTCAAAGGACTTGCTTCCCTGGCCTGGTCACGGCAACGTCATTTGTAGTTCCACTTGGGATTAATAAACAAAACCCGCGTGGCACTGTAATACATTCTCCTGAAAGTTCAGTTGTCTCTTTATGCCCGGTAATTACACCAAGCTGACAACACGCCTTTTTAACCAGAACCAATCTTGAAGCAGATGTATGGACGCGTTCTTAGATTTACCATTCCCCTAAGAAAAAGGTTCTCGGAGATCCGTCCCAGTCAGATTAAACAGGCGCACCAGGCGTACAATTACCAGAATCGGGATACTGTAAAGTTTTCTGTGCTGACAGAGTACTTAGAGGAGGGGTTCTTGAGCGTGCTCGTACGCTCCACTTTGCACTTCCGCTCTTATAAAGCGATTAATGACAGAGACCTTTGACGAGGTTGACGATCAAAATAAGGAGAATAAAATCCAATCACGAGATCTCAAAGACGTCGCTTCGCATTCATTGCCGAGCCTTTGTCAAAACGTCTTTTACTTGATCAAGTCTCGCATTGATAGTCGGATTTATTACTTTCCGTATTGTTAAAATACTTTGACTTTAAGACTAGCTTTGTACCGAAAAAGAAGATGGACAAAGGCTAAACAGGAATATTTCTTTGTTATTTTTACAATAGAAAGACTGCATGAAAAGATTTTGCACTGGTTACGGGCTATCAACTTTGCCACGCAGTCCCGTCAGACCGAGCCCAGGAAATACATTTCCTGGCTTATAAACATATTCTTGGGAAATGTGCTGAGGTAACGCGAGCAGACGAACGGAATCATATTTTGATGGGGCACTGCATTTATTTCAACGAATGTGAATTACGGCTTCGGTAAATCGCGATCTGAAAATAATGTTCGGGTATTATTGTCATGAAACTTCCACGAAGCTCGTGAAGCAATTGGAACAAGGATTGTTATTATAGACATCAAAATAACATAGGTTTTTATACATCATTGAAATAGCATTTGACTATATTTTGTTATTGAAAATTATAATTGTTTCTGCTGGTTCAGTTGATACCAACGATACAACGTATAAGAATACAGTTGCTAGAGAAACTATATTTAAAAGAACTCTGATTGTACGGTCGCTTTATAGAGTTTTCTATAAACTATCACCTTAACTGCCAACTATAAAAAAGCTTCACTGCTTTTTGTAAATCAGCACAATATTGAATCACGCCAAAGCACTACATAATTCTTTATTAAGCTGAAGTATCGTACCTATTAGTTAATTGTCTCACAGCAATTTGTATCCCTAGAGGTCAGTATTCAGGAGGAAGCGCGGTCTGTAATTTGCCTGCTGGTATCATTACATGGGAGTGTTGTTGTGCCATTAGTCGTGACTAGGTTCGAGTTAGCGTTAATGTGCAATCGAATAGCGCCCCTGACTACGGGTTAATTATGCGTACGCCGTATGAATTCCAATCGAGCGTATGATTGGCTTGCTATGTTTAATGTGTTACATTCAATTTAGTGTTAAATTCTTTATTTTCATTTCTATCTAACTTGTTATATACTCTACTCTACTAGTTGTTTCGTCAATTTGGAAGCAATGAGCAGCTTTCATCAACCGATTAATTTGCATTACTCTGATTCATATCTCCAATTAAGAAATATATATTGATGTTCTCATTATAAAACACTCCGTTTTAAATAAGTTCGTCCCTTACTTAATACTGTCTTGAAACGTATTTAAAAAAACGTTTTTATTTCTCATAAACAAAAACATGCGGCATTCATTAGGGACTGCCGATAGAAGTGAAAACGATATATATTACATATATACACAGAATACATATAGCTCATGGGACGCGTGCGGTGACGATGACGCGAGTTTCACGCTTTTTGTTCATCCAAACCCGTTAAAGTAAGTATACACTTTTATTTTTATTTTTAAATATTTCAGGTATTTTGAATTTTTGGTATAACGACTTGTTTATTATAATATGCAATTGTGAGGTATCGAGTAAACTTAATTATAAGTTAATCCCCCGATCGTGAGCAATATGCATCGCGCGTAGAGCTCAACAAATATTGGCCGTTCGGTGACGATGACGGGTTCCAAGATTTTTGTTCACCCAAAAAGTGCTCAACGCGCCTAAAGAAGTTTTCCCTTTCAAAAAAGCGCTCCATAGTAAACAATCGGAAGACAAAAGTTTGTTTGACGTACCCTAGAAAATAAACAAATTTTGAGACTCAGGAAAACGAAGACGCAGAGCACAAAGCAAGGTCTAAATTGTTTGATTTTAAACGGTTTCTACACATTCATTGAGCTGACTTCTCAACGCTTAATAGATATCAACAACTTTATTTGAAACTGGATCATCAACTAATAAGTAACCAAAACATCAACTAACTCTCGAAATGATTACGCAAAACAATTTCAACTCAGAAACTGCGAGCAGCGTAAAAGTTTCCACAGATTAAGACAGAATTTCCCACTTTTATTTGTTTAATGAGCAAACATAAACAAGGAGTTGTTCAAAGGGTGGAAATGTCTCTGCTTAACCGCCGCGACCCAGATTTCATGCCAAATATTTATTTTAATTACATCTCGGTTCCTTCAAAGAACACGTTAAATGTCTCTATCTCTTTTCTTGTCAATATCACGAATTAATTTAACATCTACAATTAAGTGGTAATTAGAACGAGAGATAGTTTAAGCGATTAATAACATACTGCTTCTATATATAAGTCGAGTGTCGACGGGGCAGAAAATGATCAAATCGACTAGACCATTAAATGGAAATTAGAAAAAAGCGAGAGAACGTAAAGAACTAAGCTATCTGCGGCGGAATATCGATGAAGTATTCCTTCCGGGTATTACAGCGTTAATATAACTAGCGCTGAATGGATCGGAGACCTAGTTTCCAGCGGACGAGACGAGGAAAGAGTTTAATGCGCCGCTAGAATAACACAATCGGACATGAGCATTGAGGGCGATGTTAATTAAAACTAAACGGCAGCCTCGGGAGACAATGGCTGCGGGGACAAAGCGACGGCCCGTCAGAGCTGCTGTCAACTACAACCGCTAAGTGCGATCTAAGATTACTCCCCGACGAGTTTAGCACTAGTCGACTTAGCTTGCATAATTGAGGGATGGACGCTCGGGGATATGAACTTACACGAACCACCGAGCAGAAATGCTTCAAGGGAAGCTAAGTCTATGAGAAAGTACAACAACTTCTAACGTTTAGCGGTTAGATCAGTTTAAATGAATTAATTTGGACTCGCCACTTTTGTTTACATTATGCGGTATTTAATTGATTACTATCATAATTATTCACATACAAGATATTTTTATATTCTATAAATGCACCGAACTAATGTAATACGGACGTAGATATCGAATAAGGAAACATACAGTTCCGTAGCTGCGCATCTGTCGGCAGGGCGAGTTGGAATACCACGGTTGCAGAAGCGCAAACTAAGAAAACATCTGCGCATAAATTCTGAACACGTCCGGCTATATAAATTCATAACTTTGGAACGAAGCTCGAAGAGGAGACAGACGGCACGCCGGCTCTCTAAGAATTTATTAAATAAATTAATTGAACCAAAACGAACGAAACGACTTGAATATTGAGCGGGTTGAATCAGTTACGTCAAAACACGGATTCAATTATGGTAATAAAATTAAGAGATAACGTTGCACCATTTACTGAGCTGATCCAAACTGTTGCTATTTAAGAGACAGGACTGATCAACTAGTGAACATTTTAAAAATGTTGTAATTTTTAAATTTTTCACTAAGGCATAAAGGCCCTAACAAAAGATCTCACGAATCTGAAGGTTTACGTCTGCTTATGGCCATGAAATGCCATGCCATCCTACACATGGTGCATGGGCTTTAAATAGAGCAAAATTGTGTGGTGAAAAGCTTTATCTGGCGGCTTACTTTACACCACCCGAAGTCGGACAAAGCCATGGTGATAACAAAGCTAAGTGATTTGCTTTTAGCCCTAAATGTCCAAGATAGTCATTCGGAGGAAGGAGTGGGTTTAGTTACGCTACTCGAAAGACTGGTTTTAGTCATACAATGACGCCGTGTCGTGTAACTGAACTCAAATAATATATAGCGGTATCTGAGACACGGTTTTCCATGGGCCGGTTGTAGATCTTAAAGAAAATGAGTAAACCATTCAAGAAAAGCTGCCCAGCGAAAAAATACATGAATGAAGTAATATCGCCACGACTTACTTTTAACCTCTTGCTTCTTTGGCGAGCCGCCATTTAATGAGAAGCAGTAAATATTTATGAAAGTAACAGAGTTACAGATCTTTCCCTACAAGTGCACTTCTATCATTCGAGACTTGCACTCGAAGATTCAAATATCGGTTCGGTCAACCACCATCAAGGGTCCGTAAAATCGCATACCACCTACTATTTCACACAAGTTTAGTATAGATACCACTTCGAACTTCAAGCCTTTCTCGAATTTTTGCAGATATTATGGTCCCGATGACATCTGTTTTTTCTCCTCCTCTACCAGTTTTGATGTTGATTGATTCGAGAGGCCATCGATGGCTGCTCGTCTTCTCGGAGTAACTCAAGGGTCAGTTCTTTCAGTGACTCTAAAATCACCAAAACGATACGCTCCAACTCTGTATCTTTGGGTACGCCGAAGGCAGTACTGTTGTTGCAAGATAATCATCCGCGAAGTTTGAACTCCAGCTTATCAGCTAGGTCGAACTTAGGAAATTTCAATTTAGTTAAGTTTAAAGCGTCAATACTACTGGCATGTGTCTTCTCCTTAAATTGGAGATATTTCCATCTATCTTATCATTTTTAGTTTCGACCCTCCGGAATATGCAAATTTGATTGGCAATACCGATTGCAAACCAAACAAATTTTGTCTCTTACATTAAAGCCAGATTTAACTGGCCGCAATGAATCTTGGTAACTTCGCTCCAAGCAGTAGGTACTGCACACGTGGTGATTTGGATTGTACCAGATTAATTTATTTTATTTGGCAAAGAGATAAATTTTATTTTAATTGGAATAAGATGGCTAGCTCTACATTTATCTAAACGCAGGCAAAGTCACTGGGCAATGGTAATATATATTTCAATTTATATCTAATTGTCACCCGGCCTCACCCGAGCTTTATCTGCGTGAATTATGTAAAGAAGTATGCATTTAGCCGTTAGAGTGACACGCAATTTTTTTTATTTATAACTAGCAGTGCCCCGAGGCTTCGCCCGCGTTAATAAAGTTAAAAAGTAGCCTATGTGTTATTCTGGAACCTAAACTATCTACATTCTAAATTTCATCAAAATCGGTTTATTCGTTACGGAGATACGTTGTCACAAACATTCACACACACAAACATTCGCTTTTATAATATTACTAGGATATAAGTGTGATAAACACGCCAAGTTTTATTCAAAAGTAGGACCGGCGCGCTGAGTCAATATACGCAGCATTGAATTCCTGCATACGTAAGCCAAAGTTACGTCAGCGGTATATCAACAAAATATTTCCAGAACATTAGTTGTTGTTCCGGGCATCCACTTTTCCAATATACCGACCGACGGAGTGCATAACGTGCCGAGATTACTTATAGCCTCCGGAGCCGACGGCCAAACAACAATATTTGTTGGTCCGGGACACTAGATTAATTTTTCCCCGGGCGTTTTACTCCAACCACAGAAATACTACAGAGAAAATAAAGTCGATCCGTTTTGATAGTGGAACTCTATATAATAATGAAGATAATAGATAATTAACAACTTTATTGTAGTTATAGAAAGCTTATATTGGCTAAATATGACGAGAAAATGTTCGTCACAAAGACTGTGTCCAATATTCTTATTATCTTTAGATAATTTTGAAACCTTTTAACTATCCTGGTAAAACAGATATAACTCAAGAGGAAATCATACCCATATTATAAATCCCGAAGTTACAGAACAAAATCTCAACGCAATAAAGATTTTAAGCGTCTACTTAAAATATTTAATTAAGCCCCTCATTAAACCCGTAAATTTAACTTAAGATTAAATAAACAAACAAACAGGCGGGAGAAAGCTAATCCTTTACGATTTAAGTAACGGCTAAGACAGAAATAATTTTGCATTTTGCATAATTGTAAGTAAAAATGGTTTTGAATTAAATTACTTAAGATTAAATATCAAAGCAATTATCAACAAGCAACAGATGATCTTTAAATAAGGCTGTTGCCTGTTTTTCGTTAGCCATACTTGTTTTAGTCTTATCATATTGTATGACTAGTCGACGTAGTATTATTAGTGACGGTCCAGTTGGCGCAGTGGAAAGGTCTCCGCCCTCTGCGCCGTGGGTCCTGGGTTCGATTCCCGGTAGGAGCACAAATTCCTTCCCAAGGGATATTTGTGCTTCTGGTTCTGGGTGTAATGTGTGTGTGATGTGAATGTTTCTGGCACCCACGATACAAGTATTTGAACTTAGCGTGGGGGTGTGAGTGTGAATGTGTTTGTTTTGTTTTTGTTTTTTTCACTGCGAAATGATATCTCGCGCCTACCTTTTGCCTAATAAAGAATACTTTTGAGGTTAAATGCTTATAACTTTTTTTCCTTGTGGGTAATTGATTGATTGATTTCTGTATTTGTTGTTCAAGTACAGGATATGTCAAAATTATACGTAGGTTTCAGCTTTAAATGTGTAGCCGTTTTGAAGATAGACCCAGGGACACAAAAGGTCCGAAAACAGTGACTTTAGTGGCCTAGCAAATTGTTACTTTCAGACATAGATTTTTTTAAACCGGTTTCGTTGTCTACTTGCAAAGTTCTTTTCAACGATCCCAGGGTAGAAAAAAAATAAAAAAAATATTGCTCTCCACTTACGTGTATGACTGACCCCTTAATAAATTCATTTATATTATTTTAATTGCCATTTCTGGCTTTGGGCCATAGCTTTACATATTCTCTGAGAATTTGAAATTATTCGCTTGTATGGCTTAGACTCTAGATGCCTCTGAAGTTCGGACGGACGGACGGACAAAGTGCTGAACCACCCAAGCCAACTTAGAGATCTCGTTTCGATCGATCAACAAAAGATTGCTATTTATTTTCGCCCAGTTTCTAATGAACCACCAATAATAAGCAGAATATTCACAAAAGGGAGCAAAATGAGATCTGTACTTAATTATATGATTGAAACCTTTGAGTTGACCTCCTTTGTAACTTCACAAACGAGGTAAATTCTAATATCAGGTATTATAATCTCAAGTCTCTAACAATGCTTGCTACTTACAGTATAAATAACGAGCTAAACATAAAGTAAACAATGTCTAATTTAACTAAAGAGAACATGCGTCTTACGCTTTCAATTGCTATATCGGATTTTTATGGACTGCAAATAACGAGGAAACTTTTAAAATATTTTATACCATGGGTGGAACATAACTTATGAAAAAGATCGTTTAAAAATAAAAACCATCACTGTAGCAGAAATATTAAACCTAGATATATATATAGTGTTGCCAAGTTTTTTGTAAAGGTAATGAAAGCATTTAAGCTTACATTTTATACATATTTCAAACCGTTTAGTTAGACAGCGCACGTTGATAAAACATCCAGACAGATTGCCTGTTTTTTCTGACTAGAAATACAAATATTGTAATTTATTGCTAAAATGTCACCTTTATCAGAATGAAATATACCTTATAGCACTCAAAGAGTTACCGTAGCTATATAATTATAATCGTTTTTTTAAATAGGAACATTAGTTCCGAAGATTACCTCGTACTTACAAACATACTTTTACAAACATAAATTTACTTCTGTATAATATTACTATAGAAATTAATTTGGGAATTGACTTTGAAAGCAACATTTAGAATTTAGTTACATCCCGACATGAGGTCAATACCTATGATCGTATTATTCATAGGTGTTTAATAAAAGTCACTTTTACATTACGCGCAAAATACAAGTATCATCAGTAGATTGAATATTTTATCGTAAAGTTTGAATATATTATTTTACTAGCTGCGCCCCGCGGCCTTGCCCGCGTAAGTCCCGGACCAGCCAGAATTCGGGGTTAAAAAGTAGCCTATGTCCTTTCTCAGGCTCTAGACTATCTGTGTACCAAATTTCGCTTAAATCGGTTCAGTAGTTTTAGCGTGAAAGTGTAACAGACAGACAGACAGAGTTACTTTCGGATTTATAACATTAGTAAGGATAAAGATAATAATAATATATTCAAAACAGATCGAGATAATTTTTTGAAGTCGAAAATTTTATGTTTCCGTTTATGAAAAAAAAAATTAAACGCAAGCAAAGCTTAAAAAAACCGACTTCACCGCTTTATCTTCAGAACCTTGGTCAAATTTAATGTATTAAACACGCATTATTGACTATAACTCAAAAACATGAGATCAGATCTTGATCAAATTTCAATGGGACCACAAGACAGGCATCAGCTTTCAAATAAAAAAAAATCATCAAAATCGGCTCACAACGAAAGAAGTTATGAGGTAACTTTTGAAGTCGGGTAAACGAGAAAATCGTCAAAGTAGGCGTACAATAATAGGCATTATTGACGATATTTCAAAAACTACTGATCAGATCTTGATCAAATTTAAATGGGACCAATTAGAAAGCAACATCATTCAAACTAAAAAAAAATTTTCGAAATCGGCTCGCGTGCAGAGAAGTTATGAGGTAACACACATAAAAAAAAAAAAAAAATACAGTCGACATGAGTACCTCCTCCTTTTTTGGGAAGTCGGTAATAAAAATAGTGTATCGCTACTCAACATTTCTAAAAATATTGAGTGACGATACTTTTCATTATTTTTACAGAATATACCTACACTTTTTAAATTTAAGAGCAATAAGCGCAAAGGTGATGGTATTGATTTTCCTTACCCGCATTATGTTGTCTATGAAAATTAACTTTTAACGTAGACTAATCAAAATTAAATATATCTGGTAGGTACAACGAATAATATTACAGATTACAGATAAAGAATCCTCCAGATTCAACCTTTACGAATATCCGTATGTAGGAGGCGTAATGAAAAGTTCCAAGAAACGCAAACATCGCACACAATGTAGGCGTTTGAAAATGTTAGTATTTTCCATGTTCATTAAATAAAGTTTGTTTTACAGGATAAAGAAAAACAACGCTCGTATTATTTGTACCATTTTTCAGTAGCCTCGTTATATAACGTCACAAATTAAAATAATAGCCGCATTGCGAAATGGTAACAGTGAAACAAAGTGAACATTATCTGCGAAAATATAGCGAGGCCATTGCGCTGTGGACGCATATGGCACAGACTCATTAACGCGCAATATTCGCACCGAGTTCTGGCTAACTGCCGCTATCCAGGTCTTAACGAAAGGTAATTTACCAGCTGCCGCTGTTTGTGGCCGCCAGCCACCACGCAATATTACCCGCTTATAGCGAACATGAAAAACGACGAAACCATCTACGCCTCAGACTTTGACTTCTACCAAACTAACCAAAAAATTCTATATTTTTACCGACTTCTCAAAAAAAAGGAGGAGGTACTCAAGTCGACTGTATTTTTTTTTATGTATTTTACCTCATAACTTCTCTCCACGTCAGCCGATTTGGATTTTTTTTTTTTAGTTTCAAATGTATTGCTTTCTAATTGGTCCCATTAAAATTTGATCAAGATCTGATCAGTAGTTCTTGAAATATCGTCAATAATGCCTATTTTGTGGACTACTTTGACGATGTTCTCGTTTACCCGACTTCAAAAGTTACCTCATAACTTCTTTCGTTGTGAGCCGATTTTGATGTTTTTTTTTATTTGAAAGCTGGCGCTATTCATGTGGTCCCATTGAAATTTGGTCAAGATCTGATCTCAAGTTTTTAATTATAGTCAATAATGAGTGTTTCATACATTAAATCTGATAAAGCGGTGAAGTCGGTTTTTTAAGCTTTGCTTGCGTTTAATTATATCGTATATAAATATCTCGCAGACTTATCAACGAAGATTCATGCAATGGATACTAGTTAGGCTCATATGGGAAAAACACTGTTAAAAAATAAAACGTTATAAATCAAATGACGGCTATAAACAAGAGCCTACTACACGACATCGATACAAAAACGGCCAGTATAAAAACGTACATCTGAGATGATCACGGCTCCCGTGTTTTCTTTATCCCAGCTTAAACAAGACAAATATTCTTCGTTACGTACGTGTGTTCGTACTAATAAATTTATCTAGTTACCTGTGGCAGTGATAAATAGACACCGCACAATTATAGCATCGTTCTTCTCAAGATTCGGATGAATAAATATTGCCCAAGCCGAGTGTGTTTTATGTGTCCAATTAACACCTCGACTACCTTCCACTCTCTCTTTAGTAATTTTATCTCAAACATTTACAGCCCGGTGCCGAAGTCTCGGCTGACGTTGAGTAAATAGACACGTAATTTTCCATACCCTGATTAAGTCGTAAAGATGAAATCGGGTTAATTAAAACGGTAGGCATGCCGTGGAAATTGCTGCGGTTTCGCCGGGAATAAAGATCGGACGCAATATTTCGGTTGGAGCTAATAGTTACATACACGGAATAGTTGCGAGGCTTTGGGGTTATTATAAGGCGAGAGACATTAATTTAGGAGGTGGAACAATTGCGGCGGGCAGCTTCGTTAGAGCGGCGGTGACACGTGTAATAAGATAAAGTAACGCCCAGGCCGGTCGTGCCCTGCTAGAACAAAGGCTTACAAAGGTCTTCCGACACCGTCTGGCCGAGAACAATTGCCACAACATGTTCGCACCACGCTGTCCTCGCCTCCTGTCCTGTTGAACCACACTTTGCAATACAATGGAAACCGAACAACGTAATCTATACCTTTGCATATAACGCCTAAGCAATATGCATGTATGAGTGCTAGTTCTTACAATTGCCCCATTCAATTACAACAACATTTCGTAGTAACAAGATGATATGTTTTTGAAAAACCCTATAACAGGCTTTCAATAGCTTTTATGTCAGATTTCAATTAAAGGTAACAAGACCAAGACGCACATCTCGAAATTACCTGTCTTACAAGGGCTTGACGAGGATGTTATTTGACGTTGAACAAACGAAACTGACGAAAAAGAGGCGTCTAAGATACAGAAATTCATTCGCATTAGACCAACCTTAAATTATGGACGAAAGAGATACAATTCAAGCTTCTAAACCTACTGAAATTTAAACCCTCGAAGCATTCATTTCAAATATTTATTTAGATGACGTCTAAATTTTAAGCATTGGCATGAAATAACGGCAGAGCTCGCTATTTCACATTTTATCCTTAATTGTGAGCAAATAACGACCGTTCCGATTCTTCCATTCTATACTTTGAATGGTTTTAAAGTTAATAATTAATGAAAGAAGTTATTTTATATCGAACGTAAAATCCAAACAAGGGTTTGGTTAGGGTAAGTAGGGTAACTAATTAGAAACCCATTAATGGGACCTTCTATAGGAAAACAAAAGCGGGTTGATACCGATATTAGACCTTTGTGATAAGGGATTGATTACTGGAATGGCAACCCCACTCCAAAACTATTTTTGCATTAGAAGCATATAATATAGGTATGTACTACTAATGTAATTTACAACAGATAATCATATAGAAATATCTTAGCCGTAAGTTAGCAATATCTACGGGCTAATAGCCTATATTTCCTAAAACCAAACTAAAACTATATACCTAAGTTACCTATACAAGACATCGAGCTTATAGGTGCTATAGGCTTATAGGTGCTATAGGCTTATAGGTGCTATACCAGTGGGTAGTGTTCCCATCATGTTGGCGGCATTGCCTCTCTGAATTGCAACGTATTAGTTGAGCCAAATAAGTGCCAGCATTTTGATCACGCGTCGCCGCAACCAGGCGCTCTGATAGATTTTTGAAAATAGAATGAGATCCCGGGCCTCCCGAGTCTCAACACAAGAGGTATTAATTTAGAAGTATTGTATAGTATATAAGCATAAGTGGATATGAAGTAAGCATCTAGTTAGCAGCCTTAGCATTCACTAATACGAATCTTATATTATATTTTCTTATACGTAGAACTCGGACAAAGTCATGATTATAGAGAAACTAATGTAATAACTATTCTACATCGTTCAATCAACAATCGGAGACCCGTAAAGTCGCAGTTTTTAGACCAATTTAAAACATAAAAACAGGTTAATTATTAAATTGTTTTAATGATATCCCGTACACAAAAGTACTATTTAGCTAGCCACTTCTTAACACCTTGCTTTTAAATATATTTCGTTTATATTAGTTAATATGGATCAACAAAATAGTTAAAACAATCCTATTTTAGGTGTGTATCGTATTTTGTACATTTTATTCGTATTAATATTTTATTTGTATTCATTCGAATCCAGACATGTATAATATAATAGAAGCTGCAACGAAGGATAGATTAGACAAATATCAATATTTGTTCCATCAATAACAAGAGACTACAGCACAGTTTGGCTTAGCTAATTAATTATTGTAACCTACAATTAAATTATAATATAAATGTTAATCCTACTAATATTATAAATCTGAAAGTTTGTGTGTAATGTTTGTTCCCTCTTCACGCTTTAACGGCTGAACGGATTTGAATGAAATTTGGAATGTATATAGATTATACCTAGGATTAACACATAGGCTACTTTTTAAGTTGATAATAGCGGGCGAAGCCGCGGGGTACGGCTAGTATTATATATAGTTGCGATGAATTATCAAAATGAAATGTAAATATTTATATAAATATTATATTAAAAGTAAGTTAATAAGCGAAATTTAACATCAATATAATTTACCAAACAAGCTATAGAAGTTACACAAAATTATCTAGGATAATAGGATAACATAGTTTTCTTAAATCGAGTGAACGTACCAGTAACATTGAAATGTAACTGCTATTTAAATGGAAATAACAGAAGGAATTGATCAAAAGACATTTAATTCAAAGGTATCCGGCTAAACTGGTGTACCTATTTGTCTGTACATTCCAAGTGTCTAAACTCGGTGAAACGTGGAATTCCGAGTGTCAAGGCAGTTGACATTTCTCCAAGTAGGTATTCTGGTGAGGAGGGTTGGTTTAAATACATTTGATGTTGTCCATCTAGGAGTGGTTGGGTTACAAATAGCCGTGAACACGGTTTTGAATCGTACCTCTAAAGGAATGTAACAAGAAATAGTTTCTCGGATTTAAATTAGAACAGAATGAGAAACATTAATGCGAGATTGGTAATTTGGTATGGAATTGACCATGGCGTTGCATTGTCTGATTGTTCATTCAGTAGCGAATGTACGATAATTTTACTGAAGATTTTAGATATAGATCAATGAGCAGAGCTATTCATTACCTTACATCTCCAATTATCACAATATCGATGCCCAGCCCACAATGCATTTTTGCAATCGCTTCATAGTCTCTTCCATTAAACGTTACGCATGCCTTCTCACACGTCCCAGTCTCGGGCCATTAAACTCGGTTACCTTGTCTGAAGATGTATTTCTCAATAATATATACCTACCTTCTCCAAGTCATGCCGACAAAATAGTCCGTTGATATTAGAACGTACCTGAAAAAGACAAAACAATTTCAAATTATTAGCACATTAAAAATGCAGATTGCGATTAAAGCATAAAAAACATCATAAACAGTGGGTGTATTCACGACTTTACGTTTAGTAGGCTATCGTCGGCCGCAAGCCACGAGAGGCACATATTTAACGCTCCAGGCTTATCTTCACGAGGAGGGGGAGAACGTGCTACAATATCGAGCCTATCTTTCTACTAATGGCCTACATGTGAAAGGTGAATAGCTCCATCCAACGCGAAACGAGGGGAAAGCTACTAAACGAAGAGGATGAATGGAGATTAATTCACTTATCTGTTCTATATTCACGAGCAAGAATAACAGTGACTTAGCCAAACGCAGAAAATATCACTGCATAATCAAAAATACACGTGCACAAGGTGTACATAAATAACTGGAATTATTTGCCTTAATTGACCTATTCAGGAACATGTGAAATAATGTTAGAAATATACAAATGGTCTGTTGGAAACGGGAAACTCCACAAAAAGCTACTTTACACGAGTAATGTTTAGGCAAGGGAGGTGCGGCCATCAATTACACGGTATAACCAGGCGGCTAGTGTGCCGCAGCAAAGTCACCGATGTCCATTACGATGAAACATGTCGGTCTAATTAATGGACATAGTCTATTATTACCGGACTCGCGGTCGCCACGTGGAGCGCCGTACGCGCTTCTATAATACGATCCTTTCTTTAATACTCACATAACGTTTCATGCGGTAATTCACGCAAACGAGAATTACCGCGCGTGCGGAACCGCCGATGCGTAATGTTTATTTACTTTGGATATTTTCTTTCGCCGCGTTTCTTCGATGGAATGTAACACGAGAAATGGAAAGTCACTTTGGCGCTTTTCACGGCCTTAGGAGCCTGATAACAATTTGGAATTTCATTACTTACACAAATGTACTAGATTTTATACCCAGACAGTTAGATATAACTTACGATTCCGACCTAGATTTTCTGCTGTTATCATCTTGACGTTACAAATTCAAGTTAACTTCGCGTTTGTGACTCCATTTCTTGTTCTTGGTTTCATTTTGCCCGACGCGCGACGGCTGTTCAGCGGGAGCATATGTCGCCTACAATTGTAGTTCGCTGCGACTTAACTCGTTTTATTGCCACGCGATTCATCTTATGCCGAGGTTTTGCACTGCACACTGAACATTAGAAATTTCTAGAAACCCCATATATAATGTTCATGTCCACACTGAACGAACAAAGTTTTTGAGTCTTGTACGACGACTTTATTACTCATATACATACAATGGTAATGGTATAACTGTTATATCATTAAAGCGTGATCTGGAATCAGGATGTTGTGCTAAAAGTTTTATTTTACTTGGCACAGTCAGTATCCTTACGGAGCGTTATCTGTACAGGAGGGAAGTGCTTTGTCATGGAATGGTTAGCAAGTTTCGGGTTACAAGTGTGTGGATTAAGCGTTTGGGTATATAGGGCGGTACAAACATGAGTAGACGTGGGAGTTATCGATTATACTAGGTTAGTAGTGATCGAGGAGGACCGAATGCGGCCTGGAGAGGTGCGGTAACGGACGGACCCGGTGGCACCTGCGTCCGTCGCGACAAGCCGCCCTAATGGGCTGTCACGCGTCCATCCGCGCCGGTGATTGATCGACACACCCCCGTGACGTGTGCACACACATCGCTTACATCGCCTCCACGATATCGCGCATAATCCATCACACATTCCAAATTTGTGCCATAAATGTGAACGCCGAAGCGGATTTATGCACTATGATCTACGCAAACCAGGTAAGTGGCTTTACGAAATTGCTAATGCTGATACAAAGTCGATCCTTTTGCGATTATTCTACTTTCTACTAATATTATAAATGCGAAAGTTTGTGTGTGTGTGTGTGTGAATGTTTGTTACCACGTATCTCCGTAACAAAAAAACCGATATTGATTAAAGTTAGAATGTAGATTACTATCTACAATCTAACTTTAATCAATATCGGTTTAAAAATAAAATAAAAAAATTGCCTGTGTTATTCCGGAACCTAACTACTGTTAGGTTCCGGAATAACACATAGGCAATTTTTTTAACGCGGGCGAAGCCGCGGGGCACTGCTAGTGAATAATAAAAGAGTCAACAAAAATGCATTTGCATTTATCAAATCCAGACTTTATGTCACCTAATCATTTCTCTCAATGTTACCGAGCAAACAACGAAGAAGTCCAGTAAATTTTAAAAGAAAAGACTGTTCTTAAAAAGTCCGTATCTGAAACGGCGAAGATCTCAGAGCAAGTATTACGTACTACAGACAGAAGTGTCGTATTTTAGCATGGTATGTACAGATTGCATTTGGATTTTATTAGAAAACTTCGGGCATTCGACTGGAGAGAGATAAAAAATAAATTTGTATTTGTTTGTTTATGGTATTACATTAAGAACAAGGGAAACTTGGGCAAGTCGGGCATCTGTTTTTCTTTATCTAAAGCAGATTTTTTTGGATAGCGAGCAGTTATTTATAATATTGCTAAATATGTGCTACGAACTAAAGGAAAGTTAAGATAAAGTCCGTTACAACATTGTGTTTGCACTAACAATCCAAATTAATTAAGATTTCCTTGGAGGCGGTCCGGATTAACTGAGTGCGCATCTACCATTACGAATCTCTACATTAAGTTACCCAAGTTTCCGTCTAAAAGCTGCCATTAATCAAAATTTATTTAATAGTATCGTTTAACTTAGTTACGGAAAACGGGTAATAGGAACAACTATTCCAAACTAAATGCGTTCAGAATTCAGAACTCTAAAGTACAGTCTATTAGCCAAAACGTGTTTAAGCTTAAAAGCTGTCCACGAAATTCAGTAAGGAAGTCGTAGGTATTTCAAACCAAATCGAGTTTAAGAATTATGGCCATGTCCGGAGAAGTATTTTTTAATAAAAAGACAAGATTCGTAATTAAAGTGCGAAGTTAGTTCTCTCCGTGGAGACGAGAGTCGAGAGCTGCTTGTATAAGTGATGAGATAATGGTGTTGCACTAAGAGATAAAAATGCTTCTCGTTGGACTGTTTGGAAAGGATAGAATAATACTTAGAAATTAGTTTAATATTGTTAAGAACGAGTATGAAGACTTCCAGAACATATTGTATGACAACGTACTCGTAATACAAAAAACACATTGAAGCCATTTGTGTGTGGCAGGTATAGGATATATCACGCCTGTCATTTTGTTTATCCACGCGTATTAATTATTATTCATCGAGAAAATATTGCTAATAAATCAATACAGACTTACTAGCAGTTTTCACTTATTTAACCTGGCCTGCGCTTTGATGCGAGAACGTTTGTTACCGCAGGGGATGATAGGGCGTGTACTGCAGCATACGCATAAAGGCGAATTAGGCAGAGTAAAACTATGGCGGTAACGTAAGCATAATATATGGCTTTATAATAGCATAATGCTATCTTTAAAGATTTTCTTAATTTTCTCAATAACATAAGTAATACATTTTTGGCTTAGCCAAGGATACCAAGTAAACCTTTAAAAATATGAATCAAAGTAAAATCATTTAATAGACTCCGAAAACGTATCTTTTTCAGTGAAAGTATATCGAATTAAACCCATTCCGTGAGAAAGTAAAAAATACTTGTAAGATGATTTCCAATTCCTATTAGTAGAAAATTACCTATTACCATTAATTGGACAAGTTTACCGTACCGTATTGTAGGTTAAATTGATGTCACTCAAAAAGCTCGCAAAGCGAATTCAATTTAAATTTGCATTTTACCGGGAAACATGAAATGAAATAACAAAAGCAATAGAAAGCTCAAACTAGATCTTCAGAGTCAACAACGGGAAACATTGCGGCGCAAACCCCCGTTTTGCAATCGAGCCAAGGCCGAGCCGTTCGAGTGGAAGTGATCAATTTTCTCAACAATTTCACCGTCATCTTAAATCTTTTCAGAGTCACAAAACATTTAGCCAATTCAGCGCACAGGGCCGAGATAATAGAGCCTGTTGGCTGCGAGGGACATCGCAAACATAAGCCATTAGCGTATTGTTAGCGCGTCTTTTCAACCGCGCCCTACATTTCCGAAGGTTTTTGTCAAGTATCCTTCAAGTACTCTATGGACTATTGAAATGAATCACGCAACGCAACCCAAATATTTTCTTTTTGGCTATAGGAAGCTGGATGAAAATATTGAAAAGGTTGCTTTCAGCGTTTTAATTAGGGTCTTAGTAAGTAGAATGTAAAACACGAAAAAGGCTCTAGGCTTTTTGTGGCCTAGAAAATAAAGGTTTATTTCATATTTTTTAAACAATGAGCAGGATACGGTATATTATTAAAACTAATATAACTTGTGTTCATTAATTCGATAATGAATAAGTTCTAATAATGTATGCCTATTGCCTGTTAATAAATGTGTAGGTATCATATTTTCAAAATAATTCATCTATTACCCCATTTCAAAAATAATCGAAAAACAAATAATATGAACCGATTTAATTTTTGCAAATTATAAAATAAAATGCTATTTACTAGACGCACCAAAACTGATAAAGTTATCACCTAATAGCACCTAAGCAAATTGACGTCATCGCCTGGTAATACAATCGTTTTATAATGTTCTCGTCTGTGGTTCTGTATAAATTCATTTTTAACCATTACATCAATTAACCAATCATAGACAAAAAATGTTACCAAGTTTTGATGAAACAGAAAACATATTGAGCACTATCGTTATTTCAATCTCGTGACCAAGTGCTTTCAACATAATGAACTACAATTTATCTACCCAATAATACATTAAATAATATTGAATTTAGTACTACTCTGCAAGAGCGATTTGACTATTCGACTGTATCGATAAAAATGAGCGTAGTAATTTTCCTGCAGCATTCAACTACCCTAGTGGGTGTATAGTGGAACTCATTGCCTGCGTCTTTGTTCTCTGAACGGTATAATCTGGGTGTCTTCAAGTCTAGAGTGAATAGGTACCTTCTAGGCAAGCATGTTCCATCTTTGGCCGCATCGTCACTTTCCATCAGGTGAGATAGCGGTCAAATGCTTGCCTATCTAGTATAAAAATATAGTATATAAATATTATTAACTTAATGTTTTCGCAAATGTTATCCACACCAATGTTATTTATTCTGTGGAAACGGCAAGCAATAAAGGTAGGTAGGTACCCTACAAGTGTACACAGAGAAGAGCTCATGAACAGGTGCGTGCAGCCGACAGACGATAGCGGGCGTGAAGCCGGCTATTCTCCTCGGAACAAAGCTCTCCTGATCTAATCAACGCAACAATACACCTCGTATACCCCCGCAGCGGAAATACACTCGCTCCTCCCGGCCCAGCACCCCGTACCTAGTCAAGTGGCGACACTCACGATATTTTAAATTACAAACAATATTACGCGGCGAGGATACAAACGGACCATTGTAGGCCGTATGCGCCCGACAGCTGGTTTAGATAACGTGTGACCTCTCTAGAATAAAGCGCGCCATAAACGATTACACCGACAATGATGACCAGGTCGCGCCGGCTGTCCAGTTCTACGCGGCGAAAGCACCTAAATGTTTTAGGATTGGGGTTGAAGTGTATTATTGTTCCGTATTCAATGAACAGATACGGGCTTCACGTATTGACATTCGCGATTATATTAATGGAATGACATTGGAGATGCGCTAGACTAAACAATGAACGCATGAATGGCTTCATGCAAATGATGATAAGACGCTCATGATTTTATTATGGCGAGTCTACGTTCTGTTGACCTTCTTTGACTCATGATTTAATATATCCCGGTGATTTGTTATTACATTGCTTGCGGCTTGCACAATTATAATTCGTAAATAAAAAAGTAATTAAATATTAGTGATATACAACATGTTACTAAATAGGTACCATATTTATGAAATGAAGCAAATTTCTTTAGATATCAGCAACAAGCAAGATACCAAAATAAATAGGTACCTAGATAACACGAAGATAAACTACTTTTGTATTTGTATATACCTGCATTCTTTGATCTTCACCGTTCATACCCGAAATAACCATAACATTTCAATGCTTTTGATTTTTTAGTTTCTGGCACAATTGCGAGTTTTAAACCATCGCGTGTTACGCAAGTAAGGTACCTAGGAAGGGCTATAGTATATATAAGGGATATAGTGTAAATTAATAGGGCTATAATATTTATTGATTGGTGAAATCAGTATCTGCCATTCAGCAAAAATAAATTACTTATTTAGCTATAACAATACTAATAAATTCACAAAATATTCTCAGGCTGGGTCTGACTATACATCATGCATGCGACTACCGCTTTCAATAGAATCTGTGAGGAAACTCGTGTATTGTACGAAGAAAACACCGGAACACCAAATGTGCGACATCCGTGCCAGATGGAGTTTCCGTTGGAACAAAGAGAATCTTGATTAATCAACTAGGATCAGTAGCTACAATCTAGCTAGTTTAGTCTCAAAATAATGCCAGTACCTACAGGGAATGTCAAATTTCACAGCATTTCCATTGTTAGTCGTAGATTGGATTGGAGTGACGTTATGTTATAGATGGATAGATTACTTAGTGAGAATGGAATCCCCCTGTCCAATCCGGGCTTTAGAGGCTAGCGTGTCGTCACAAACGGGTCAAGTGTGAGTGACAAGCGTGCAAGATAATGCGCTGCTCGCCAAACAAAGCGTTGTCTGATTTAATCAACTATTCTATGAAGATCCAGCGTAAGCACACTAAGCACCTACTCCACCGATGACAGATATAGTGAGGAGGACGTGATGTTAATTCCAAGTGTAATGCATAGCGATAAATTATGTATATGACCAATAAATTGAACATGGATCGAGAATCGAATTCTAAATCGACGGCTACGTAAGCTCCGAGTTGGCTTTTCAACGCGTATGGATGTAACGTGCTATAAAATATCTCATATAGATAGTTACACTTTACTAATAGTAATTTGACATGTTCAAAAGCAATAAAATTAAAGCTAAGCAAGCTAAGGGCAAGTGATTATCCATGTTGATCTAAAGCCACAAAAGCTTCTCCGCATTTTCTGTTCTTGCAGCTAAAATATGTATGACGTCATTCGTTGTATATATAGACACGATGTATAATGTAAAATATTTACGATGCGGTGAAGGCAAGAGGTAGATTCTCTATTGAGACATTACGTTGTTGAGACTCTGGCATAAGGGTGCGGTAACAGCGCGACTTCGCAAATTAGATGACTGCGTGTATGTGAACGTGGGCTAAGTGGGAACGGCCTTGTTTAATTATGGTTTCTCGTCTCATTTACTTTTGTAGGTAGATGAGACAATAGAGCGTTCTTTGTGTACTAAAATATGCTGGACTTATATTATCATAATAATCTTTATATTAACGTTTAAGTCATCGTCAGTTCTTTGTCACTGATATTCACTAATTCTCAAAATTAAGTAATAAATTGCTTTACTGACACTAAATAATACAGTATACAATTGTCCAGAGAACATACAATTTAATTTACTTATTAAAGATGAGTTTATAGTACAATAGCGACAGATTCAGCATGTGCTATTGGAGCAGTTACATGTACGCGTAGCGTTGTTTTTCAATCTGCCCCTGCCTCAGATTAAGATCAAAGAGCAAAGTTCTTGATGTTTGCTTCATGCCATCTAAAACTGCGTGCCTCTCCATAAAATTTTATCTCCATAAAATTTTAGTACGTACATATTTTCTACAACGAATCCGTCCCATCAATAAAAAGTTTCTGTACCTATATGCGTAATTATTGAATTATTACGCATGCAGATTTGTTAGGTAACCAATCATAATTCGATAGAACGCAGGGCGGACCGGACCGGAAGTGGTTTCCATTCAGTGTGCCAGCATACTAACTACTACCATCTACTACCATAGTATAAATCTACTACTACTAAATACTGCTACTTAGTGCTTAAGCATAGCTGATATCACACAAATATTATAAATGCGAAAGCGAAGTAGTCGAACTCATTGCCTGCGTCTTTGTTCCCTGAACGGTACAATCTGGGTGTCTTCAAGTCTAGAGTGAATAGGTACCTTCGAGGCAATCATGTTCCATCTTCGACCGCATCGTCACTTTCTATCAGGTGCGATAGCGGTCAAATGCTTGCCTATCTAGCATAAAAAAAATCTGTGTATAAATGTGTTAGTGTGTATGTTTGTTTTCACTTCAAGCTGTAACGGCTGAACGGATTTGTATGCAATTTGGAATGTACATAGCCGACACCCAAAATTATCACATAGATTGGCAATTTTTTATTCGAATCCGCGACGCATAAGAGGGTAAAGTGTTTATCAGCCTATGTAAGTATTTATTTCTGTTCTTTTGCAGCTTTCTAGAGACCAAACGCGTGGGCCGATTTCGATGATTCTTACATTAATTGATTTGTCTTTAATCTTGCGAGTGCCATAAAAGACATGACAGAAATCTAATTTTAATATAGTTACAACCAGAAACAATATTGTGAAAAAAAAACGCGTTAAGTGAGTACCATTGAAAATAGGTAAGTATTTAAGAGTAATAAATAGTAAGTAATACTTTTTAAGGTTTCTTTAACCATTTTTCATTTCATTTAAGATTTATATCGATTTAAAGTTTGTTAGCAACCATTCACACTTAAATTTTAAACATATTACTTAATAAAGCTGTAATAAAGTTAAAGTTCTTATATAATCACATAATAAATAGGTCTTACTAAAGAAAAACTGTAAAATAATGTTAATTTTATATATTTTTTTTTATTTTTGCCACATTGACTTGTTAACTTAACTAAAGAGGGCACGGGCCGCGGGGCACAGCTAGTAAACTAATATAGAAACCAAAATGCGTAAGTATTCAGATTGACTTCTATTTCCGCAAGTACACATACGTGAGAAGCGTGTTTTATATCATCACAACCTACAAGTTTCTATCCAGTCGCAACCCAAGCATTCTAAGTCTCTACTCTTATAAGGGCGCGAAATCATATTTTACTAGACCTACTAGCTAAATGGTTAGATGAGCCACTGAACTGGGTACATAGCTACCCCTTTGTTTCCTTCATAATTGATGAACAGGCTGTTGGTCAAATGGAGGCATTCAATTAGAAACCTAAGCGAATTAAGACTGCTCATCGTTGAAGGCCTTACCATAATACTTTATGTCGTTTGAACCTCTGGAAACCGAATTAAAGATAATTTTTTTAATAAAAAATTATTTATTAAAATTGAATGTTAATCAACTAATTATAGGAAACAGAAACATGATTGAGAGTATTCGGCTTGAAGAAAAAAAAAATACAGCTACGACATTTCATCATACTCTGAGTAAAATCTTTTTATTTTCAAGTAGATATAGATTAACGTTTTCAGATTTCTTTTCTCGGGAAAGAAAAACAATTTAAATTTTGCAGTCAAGTCATCTTGATGGCACATTTTCAAATTATTTTTTTCCCTGACTGTACTAATTTTCTATGGTAGTCGAGTTAACTACTATAAATAAAATAAAAAATAAAGTGGCGACTCGACCATGCGATCGAGTTAACAACCATCTCCTTGAATACTGTTGGAATTATGAAAATGAAAGTTATAAAATTATACTGCCTTCATAAGGAAAAAAGAGGTATCTGCATTTTGTCAAAATTGAGTTATATACATTATCGGAATCAGGAAAAATAGACGCATCTATGTTATTTTATTATTTTAAAATATTTAGATTCAGATTCAGATTGTTTATTGCCTCCATATATACAGTACAAGGTGTTTTTTTATTTAAACCCATCTTACTAAATCTTAATTTTAATTTAGACGCATCTGCTACAAGTCATTACATATACTAAATAATAAAGACATTTCTGATGCATATAACCCAATATATAAAAAAACAGATATGTCTTTTTTCCTTGACGGCAGTATAGATATCGGTTACGTATTTATTCTCAAGAATTTAATCCTCACACACATTGTTTTTTTTATCTTTCTAAGTATTTGCTGTTACATAAACATAACATACACATTTTCACTATATGTTAACACTCACAAAACCGACAATCAAATCAATCACTTGTTTTCATTCACATCACACACATAATCCAACCCAGAACCAGAAATACAAATTTCCCTAAGGGAGAAAACTTGTTATTTTTTTACTGGGAATTGAACGAGATTCGTAAGGCGGTCGCGTACCCAACTACGCCAGCAACAGGGCTATTCAACGACAGTACATATATTAAAAACGGGTTAATTTTTACTAAAACTAATCAGTTTGATTTCCACCTATGGAAATTATTTTATCTGAAACCCAATGATGCAGTGATTTCAGTTTTTATCAAGAATTTTTTTTTTATTTTCATTTACCTACAATTAAATTAATATAATTCAAAGAAAATTATGACATAAAGTACATGAATAAAATAAAAACAGATTCTCAATTTTACTTAAACATATAAACAAATAAAATTGTTAAAAAAAAATTATATATATAAGATTTTAAATAAAGTAGTATGAAAATCACACTAATATTATAAATCTTAAAGTATATGTGTGTGCCTTTGAAATCTCTGAAAAATCTGGATGGATTTGGGTGAAATTTAGTGTGTAGATTGTCTAAACTTTGGCAAAGGGCATTGGCAACTTTTTATCACGCAGTTAAGCGGCAGGACATGTACCAATCGGCATTACAAAATTTACATACTGTTGTGTTCATATAATTAAGAACTATTTAACGTGTAGTTATATGTTTCTTAGAAGTAAATATTAGGAATATAGAATTAAATCTGAAATTAATTACATAGCAATACGCTTCTGTCTTGGATAAGACTCGCAATCAGATCACACACAGTAAAAATAAGAACTGTTAGCTAGCTAACCTACTAATGCACCTTTGGTGCAAAGTCAAGAAAAAGGTTTCACATTAACAGTGCGGCAATTTAAGAGAGCTGTATGTAATTTTTTTTTAAAGAATGGAACTATTTAAATGGAACTATCGAACTTTTTAAAGAATAGAATTATTTTATCTATGTTTCATATAAAACAACTCTCGAGCAGTTTGGACAAATAATTATTACCTACAGTTTGAATTTGTTACCATAAAGAAAAAAAAAATTTTAAAAAATTTTAGCAATTTAAAACAAACACTTTCACACTCACAGCCCCACACTAAGTTCGATGACTTGTGTCGTAGGTACGAGAAACATTCACATCACACCTACAATCACAACCAGAACAAGAAAAAAAATATTCCATGGGAGAAAACTTGTGCTCCCGCCGGGAATGGAACTCGATACCCCCGCTTAGAAGGTGAACACTCACCTAACGGGCAGTTCATATATTTATTATAATATATAAAGATAATATAATTAATAACAAATTAAATAAGTCCCTCTAATTTTTTACTTTTTTGTGCATCTAGGCAATTCATCAAGCATTTGACCACTATCTCACCTGATGGAAAGCAATGATGCGGCTGAAGATATAGCATGCCTGCCTAGAAGATAAAGATAAATAATTTAAATGAAGGAAATTTTGTAGCAAAATAATAATTTCTCTAAAATAATTTGGTTCTATGATACAGAGAGAATAACAACAACTAACAACCTTTCTTTCTGGAGATCTTTGAGGTAGGCTATATCCAGCAGTGGACTTCTTGCAGCTGAGATGATGATGATGATAAAAATAATATTGTAAATTGTCAATTTGTGTGAAATTGGGATTATGAAGTTCTTAAAACACTCCAAAACAGGATTTTTGGTATATTTCTAAAATGGATTGTTTTTCAATTTTCGCGATTGAAGGCATGGGGATCAACATCATCATGGGGAATGGATACATCTCTACCTATAAATTGAATGATTTATTGTAAAAATATTATTATAATGACTTTCAGTACATAGGCTCCGTATACGAAACACTTAAAAAAATTAACACCTCATCTTATCGATGCCGCTGGTGACAAGAGGGCTGACTCATGCATAGTTTTATTTTTTGTTTTAAGATTGTGTAATATTCAATAAAGTTATTATATATCTATTATGATAACATTAACCAAATTAAAACATTGACATTGATAAGGCTTAGTCACAAGTTTGTGCTGTATAAACATGTATGTCTTTTATTTGTAATTTTATGAACACTTTCTCAGAAGTAATTAAAATTGGACAAAATCATAACAAAATATCTCATCGGCCGCATTCTCTTTTTGTTGATGGGTAAACAAATAATTTAAGATCACCTTTACTTTTATTGAAATACAAATAAATTGTATGAATAAACAAATACAGAGTCCTCTTTACAAAAAAAATAGACAAAGGAGTAAAACGCCGAGTAAAGTTTAGAGGAAATAAAAAAAGTGCACGGAATGCTGTTTGTACCTTTCGATGCCTCCTCACTCTTGACAGGTGCTCCAAGTTATCGTAATATCAACACATAACAGGAATTATAAACAGTCACGAAAGCTTAGAACGGGTTTTATATCACTAAGAACAAGTCACTAAATAAACTCACTTCGTTTACGAAACTTTTCCTTGAACAACCAAAAAATGCGTCTGTCTTTACGACAGCGACATCATTAATGCGTTTCGTTAAAGCTTCTTGGACTTATGGTGAAATAGGTAAATGGTTTAAATTTCGCGATGAATTTAGCTAGTTGAGAAACTTAGCCTACCTAGAATTGTTTTTTTCTAATTAAATTAATATAATCGGAATACTTTTGTATTAATAGACCAGCGAGATGTTATTGTAATAAGCGAAAAAATTTAATTCTTTTAATAATTTTTACAACGTTTCTATTTGAAATAACAAAACGCTTTAAATGAATGAAGCGAGAACTACATTAGACCGAAACCATACGTCTGTCTGAGACGTCTCACCGTAAAGTATATTCAATATTCTTTTCTATGCGTCTCATTGTAATACTATTTTCATTCTTTTTAGTCTACACATAATAAATTATGTGAGATAGACATCTCAGACTTGCTGTAATCTTGTAATGTGTGACCAAGGATTTTGCAGCTAAAGTAATAGATTTGTTTCCCATCTATAATAGTTAAATACTAACACTACTCGCATTCAAACCCATTAAATAACAACTTAATTAAAATAATTAAACATAATTAAACAACAACATAATTAAACAACAACTTAATTAAAACTTAGTTTAAATACTTGATTACAGAATATTTAATTTTACGGTACTAGCTTGCGGTGTTATGTGAAAACATGTCTATAATATCATTATAATAATTTTTTTATAGTTCTATTTTGTCTGAGCCCTTACTTGATAGGTGCTCAAGATAGACCACCGATCAGCGATCACGTTCACGCCCAATAGTGGAACAACTTCATGAGCGTTGCAATTATTGTGGATTAATTCCGGAACGTGGCCTATGTCAGCTACTTTCAAAAAGTCAATGCCATTATTGACAAAAAATAACCTAAATCTTATCATATACAAAATTATCTGAGTTCGGGGGATTCATGTAAAACAAAAGTTATGAATACATCTTTTATTACTAATTTTATAAGGGGTACGGCGGCTCTTTGCTATCGATCTCACAATGCCGCCAATTTTATTGCTACATCTCTTATCAAGAGAAACATACACACCACTAAACCCGCCCTTGATCTGATGGAGTTTTTCGACGATAAGAAAAATTTTGGTGAAACCAGCCTAAGAGTCGGTAGATCTTGGAAACTTGATGAACTAAGGATCAAGTCGAACACAGATCTGCATAAGCTTTGGTATGTATTATTGAAAGAACGCAATATGCTGTTTACAATGGAATATGAATGTAATGTACACATGAGATTGTTCCCAAACCCTGAAAGAATCGATAAAGTACAAAATTCTATGGATAATATCGAAAAAGTTATTAGGGAACGTAATACCGCATATTACAAGTTGGAGACAGGTGAAACTGGAGAAAGGCCTGTGGAGGATGTCATTAGTAAAGTTGGGTTGCCAGAAAAATACGAAAAGAAGGAGCACTATGTACCTCGATTTATGAATTCAAGATGGGTTGCCCCATATCTTGAAAATGGATACATTAGTAGCCATTCAGTTAAAAAGTTTTTGAGGCTATATCGAGAGAAGCAGGTGAACGAGAAAAGGAAAGCTCGCAACAGAGACTTCAATCATGTCCAGCAGCTTCTAAAGCGCTTTCCGAATATGAATATGGACCATCTGAAAGCAGAGTACCCCGATGTAAATATTGAAAAAGCAAAGTCTAATAAGAAAGCGAGAGGTCACTTTATACCTAAGTATTAGTATGATGTAGAGCTGGTATAGAATTAAAACATTATCTGTTACAAAACTTTTATTTCCATTCTTCTTTATTATCATAGGAAATCTTATGCTAATTTTCTGTTACAAACTAGACAATGTACATGAGGAGTTGCTTTGCAACTTTTTAAAACTACAAATCAGTGAAATGCTGTAAACTTAAGATGTTACACATTGGTTTCTATACAAAAACTAATAAACAACCATGATATTAAAACATATAAAATACCAGAATACATACTATACAAGCAGTTACATATTAGATATGTGTGAAAAATTTCAATATTTTGGTTATTTTGTTAACCGACATAAAAAAGGAGGAGGTTCTATGTTCCACTGTATGTATTTTTTTTTAATGTATGTTCACCGATTTTTCCCCCATTTGTGTATCGATTCTCAATGTTTTTTTGTTTGGTAGATTTATACTTCAAAGGTGGTCCCATATAAATTTAGTAGAAAATAAACAGAAATATAGAAGTCAGTTTTTTTTAACTCCGCTTACGGTATATCTGAAATAAAAATCATACATTTTGGATGTTTTGCTCAATTAGCTAGTCCAAAAGTACCCTTAGCGCATATATTTAGTTCTTCATACACTTTATAGACATCATATATGTTTATTGTATTTTCTATGGGAATAGAGAGCCTAGAATTATTTTACTTAACAATGATTTGGTGTTCATAACAATGAAAAATGCATTGTTAATAACAACTATCTACAGTACTTAGCCTGGCTTAGACCAGATTCCATATTGTAACTTTTTGCAATTAGTTTGCTTTACTTTTTAAAATTTAGAAACTCCTAGGATATAAACATTTCCACTTTGCTTAGTATTGGGAGGGTGTTTGCTTCTAAGCAGGGGTAGTGGGTTCAATTCACAGTGGGAACAAAAGTTTTCTTCCTAAGGAAAATTTGTGTTTTTGGTAATGGCTGTGATTGTGTATGTTTGATGTGAATATTTTCACAAAAAAGGAGGAGGTACTCAAGTCAACTATTATTTTTTGGTTGATAGATGTTGCTTTCCTTGTAGTCCCATTTCTTATTTGATGAAGATCTGACCTCAATAATGCGTATTCTGTGGACTACATTGACGATGTTCTCGTTTTTATCAGACTTCTTTCTTTGTGTGCCGATTTTCATGATTATTTTTTTAACAGCTGGTGCTTTCCATGTTCTCCAATTTAAAGTTGGTCAAGATCAGCTCACTAGTTTTTGAGTTATTGTCAATAATGCGTGTTTGATAAGTTAAATCTGATCAAGGATCCGAAGATAAAGCGGTAAAGTCGGTTATTTTAAGCTTTGTTTGCGTTTAATTATATCATTACAGTACAGTACATAATCATTACTAAATTATAACTTAACATTATTTTGTATTCAATTTGTTTTTGGGACCAGTTTCTCAAATGGACAGTATACAGACATAAAATACTTATAATAAAAATACTTACTTATTGCTTAGTTTCAGACTTTTTAATGAGGTATATATTTGGCAGCCAAAAGGAGACAATGTTAAAACAAATAATTAATTTAAATTTAATTGTGATTGTGTTTCTTTTCTTTATAAGAAGTTGGTTGAAAAACAAATGCATATTTTGCAAACATATTACGTAGGTACTTACAGCTTTAAAGTAATATTTCACGATTTTAATCATTAAAATTAAAAAAATGTATGTCACAAGTTTTTGACGAAATAGAATATTGCATTTTGCATTCATGCAACATTGTATTTCATGTTACTTGTTTTTTACATTGTTGTTAGACGACAAAATAATACATTCATTGTCAACAAAATGATTATTTTCAAGTAAGGCTAAGGCACTAATTTGGCTCTACTCATAGTATATCAAAATGGACCTAGTCCTTCAATGTTTTCAAATATCCTTAAAATATCTGGTAATTCACTACCTTTTAACTCTTGGAATAACAATACTAGTTCCTGCAAATTTTGAAAAATGGATCGGTAATTTTTTATAAAGTCCTCTGAGACTGAATATGATGTTAGATCTGGGAGGAAATTGTTGATTACATTTGTGTCATCATTTGAGGTAAGCTTTTCATTTAAACTGTCTAATGTTTCTTGCACATCTTGAACACTATAAGAATCTAGATAAGCTTCTAACGTGATATACAATGCTTGAACAACATTATTACAGGTGGGTGGTATTCTATCTTTGAGTAGATATGTATCCATTTTGGGATAATAAATATTATCATTATCTTCTGGTACTTCCTTCAAGCTCCACGCAGCACATTTGTTAGACAAATATTTCAATTTCCTTTTTACTTTTCTAGGCTTTGGAAAAAGGTTCTTTGATAATTGCAACTCGCTTTCATCTTGATCAAATTTGTTCCATTTTGAGTGTTTTATGAAATTTATTAGATTTTTGATGACACTATCTTCTTCTGTTGAGAGCAGCTTCTTGATATGTAAAGCTCCGATAAGGTGCTTCATGTAAGTAGGTTTAATCGTCTCTATTATTCTGATTATTGAGTTATGGGGCATTTCTGTAACAAAAATATAAAATTTAAAGAAATGGATCCTCTAGGTAACAGTTTGAAGCTCTTGACTCCATCGACTGACATGCGAAAAGAAGCGAGTTTTAACGACACGTTAACAGTTAGGTGTACGCAGGAATTACGCAAATTAATTCCCCTTGCTCGTTTTACCATCTAACAACAAGACAAACTGGTTGCCAACTTTTGTTCACTGAACGGTACAATCTGGGAAGCTTCAAGACAAGAGTGAATTCTTGAGTGAAATCTTCTAGGCATCATCATTTTCCATCAGGTGTGATAGGGGTCAAATACATACTGGTCAGATTTAGTTTTTTTGTATGTAACTATCTACGGGCCGATTGCCTATATTTCCTAAAACTATATACAGCAAAGAACTAAGTTACCTACAAGACATCGAACTTATAGGTAACTCAAATGCTCAAGCCAATCAATGCAACTACCAGTGGGTAGCGTTAGATTTAGTTTAGTGGCAGTATAATTATATACCTATATCTGATTATGTTTTTTGAAGCAATGCAGCTGTGACGCCATCGGTCGGCTGGTTAAAGGTTTCGGACCCGACTACTTGAAGGTAGCATCAAATCTGTGGTGGTAAAGTAAGAGAGAATGCTTGTCTGACAAGCTACCCTAGTAGTTTGCTAAGTAGAAAAATCTGTCGCAAAGAACTAAAAGTTGTTTCGGCAAGTATTCTCGAAAGCAAATTATATTCTAGGCGGCCTAGAATGTAATTTGATTGCACCATGCAGTGCAGCCCGCCTGCCATACGCCATAATAAGTTTTTTGACACGATTGGGGCCGCACCTAAATCTGGTCGCCCTAGGCCCGGGCCTATCGGGCTTTAGGGTAAATCCGCCACTGTCTAGGCCTAAATTTGAATATCTAATCTCTCATCACTGACCGATAAGTTAGATAGCGGTTAAATGTTAGTCTATGTGCGTAACTAGAGTGGGGTCTGTCCGTTCAATCGTAACAGATTGAAAAGGATAAGAATAGTGTTCTGTCAAATTTACAACTTACCTTCAATGATCTTGTAGAATTCAATTGCAAATTTCGAGCAATATTTGCCTGTATTTGGGTAGTCACTGTTCGAATTCGTTTCGCAGATGTAAAATGTCTGTATAACTACATTCAACCAAATCTGGAACACATAAATAAAAATAGGCTAATTCTTTCTATGCAGGAATAACCTCAACTATTCTAGTGCATAATAGGATCAACCTTCCATGTGCATTAACGTAGGAGACTGAAACTTTTGCCCAGGTGAGTTTGTGGATTCAAATTTAAACTTCCTCTAAAAAAATATATAAACATTACTACTGCAATGGTACTGAAATACAGTACCATTGCAGTAGTAATCTAAAAATAAAAGTAGTACATACTCTATAAATCAATAATTTAGATTTAGCTTTTCCTATATACTTTGGAAGCTAAATCTGAAATGTGCAGCAGGTACCAAATACTGCCGTCATAAGAAAAGACGTATCTGCAATTTTTGTCAGTAGAAAAAGAGGACAATCTTTTTTGTAGCTTATTGGTCTTGCCAAATAAAAAATAAGTTATAAATACAAAGATAATCTACATACGAGGGGGCATTTTTAAGTTCGCGCATTGGGGGACAACGATGATAAAAAAAAATGTCCAATACTAAGCAAGCTACTGAACGATTGTGGTAACACACTTGACTTGTTTGGGGACTCGTTAGGATGTTTTCGCAAAAAAACATCAGATGTATTCCTTAACAGCGCAAGAGCAATGAGAGGCAAGCGTGTTACTAAGTGAACATTTATTTTAAAATTGCATGAGGTGTTTACCTTTTATTGTTTTTTTTTATGCAGAATAGGCAAGTATTTGACCACTAACTCACCTGATGGAAAGTGATGATGCGGCCGAAGATGTGACATGCTTGCCTAGAAGATACCTATTCACTCGAGACTTTGACTCCCAGATTATGCATTTAGCATTAAATAATTTTAGCAAGTTTTAAGTACACATGTTGTAATTAATACAATAATTGTTGGTAACCATATATTTCCATTATTTTATTATTATTTTCAGCTCTGACCTGTATAGGTTTAAACATATTATTATAGAAGAAGCACATTTCAGATTTAGCTTCCAAAGTATATAGGAAAAGCGAAATCTATAATTGATTTATAGAACACCACATTTATTTATAGAGGCCAATTACTACTGCAATGGTACTGAAACATATTTATATTTTTTTGTAGAGGAAGTTTAAATCTGAATTTACAGGCTTACCTGGGCAAAAGCTTCAGTCTACTACGTTAATTTTAATTTAATATAGAAGAAGATACACAAATATACAGACACTACAATAGATAGATACTCACTGTCATAACCTTGATATGATCTTCAGGGTATTGTAGATGTACCAATTGTGCGAATATCCTAAGAATTTGCCTGCAGTTGTTGTTCACAGCTCCAGTGCACAAAATGTTATTCGACCAGAGAATGAAAGCCATCAGCGGTTTGTGAGACCTCATTATGTGACTTCCCAAATTCTTAGAATATCTAAAAATGCAAGAAATGTAATTTTTATTTTCAACCGACTTCAAAAAAGGAGGTTCTCAATTCGACTGTATGTTTTTTTTGTAATGTGAATGTTTCCGGCAACCTCGACACAAGTCATCGAATTTATTATGGGCTTTGACTGTGAAAAAGTTTGTTATATATTAATTATCAAGTTAATAAGTAGCCTATGTGTTAATCCTAGGTATAAGCTATGTACCTTACAAATTTCATCCAAAATTCGTTTAGCCGTTAGAGCGTGTAGAGGGAACCAATTAACCAACATGCTTACACATCTAAATGATCTAAATGGATGGCACACCTCATGGGGATCAAACTCCAACAACAAAAGAGGGAATGAAATTTATGATCTTATCACACAGCATAATCTTATCATTTGCAACAAAGGAAACCACCCAACATTCAACACAGTAACACACGGTATCATTAGACATTCAATAATAGACCTTACATTGCTCAGCGACAATACAAACCTGGAAGTGACTGATTGGACGGTAGAACCAAGTATATGCACCTCATCAGATCACCATGCCATAAAATTCAATATAAACCTAAAAAACAGCACTACATTTACTAAACAAAAAAGCTATCCACATACAGATACAACACCACTAATGTTAAATGGCCACAAATAAACGAAAACCTAACCGAAGAAATCAAAGAGCACCTAACTGACCAATCAATCTCACAAATCAACCAAATGACGACAACGCAAATTGACGCCTATATTAACAACATCACTGGAGCCATACAAAAAGCATGTGATAAACTCCTTCCAAGAGCAACACCTCCACGCTACAAAATACCATGGTGGAACGACAAATTAGAAAGCCTCAAACAAAATGTCACAAAAATCCACCACACACTCAGCAGACTAGTCAGACAAAAGCAGCCTATTGAAGAAACAATCACAGAGAGAAATAAAATAAAAAAGGAATACTCAGAGGAAATACGCAAAACCTCAACGGAACACTTCAAAGAATTTTGCAACAAGCAAACAAAAGAAGATGTCTGTTCGATAACAAATAGGCTTATTAAAACAAAACCTGTTATATTACCATCACACACACTAAAACAACAAGACGGCACATTCACAAAAGATGCCAATGAAACCATCACAGCCCTGATGAAACATTTCTTCCCAGATGACAGCCCAGATAGCACAGAATATCAAAAAATCACGCGAGCAAATATGACAACAACCTCTGATCATCCACCTGAACCACCATTCACATATATCGAAATCACAGAATGCTTAAAAAGCTTCAATCCAAAAAAAGCCCCTGGACCAGACAACCTTACCTCAGATATCTGCCTACACTTTGTCACTCATTTCCCTGATATAATGATATCCATCCTAAACAGATGTCTTGAAATAAAATATTTCCCCATCAGCTGGAAGCATGCAATTATAAAAGTCATACCGAAACCAAATAAAACTGATTATACAAACACCTCATCCTATCGCCCCATTGGCCTCATAAATGTTTTTGGCAAACTATTCGAAAAATTGATTATCAATAGACTTACACATCATATACACACTACAAACAATAACTGTGAAAAACAATATGGCTTCAAACAGCAAATTTCAACAAACGACGCAATACACGATGCACTGAAGATAATCTATGAAGCCAAAGAAAAAAAAGAACAAGTTATAGCTATTTCACTGGATATTCAAGCCGCATTTGATAATGCATGGTGGCCAGCGGTTTTCTATAGACTAAAAACAATCAAATGTCCCAGTAACATATACGACATCTTAATAAATTACACACAAAATAGAAGAATACAAATAAGCTTATCAGACACCAACCAAACAAAAATAGTCACTAAAGGATGCGTACAAGGTTCAGTTTGTGGACCCACAATGTGGAATCTTCTACTAGATGACCTACTATTAACAGATCTTCCAAAAGGATGTCACATTCATGCATATGCTGATGACATTCTACTTATCGTACATGATAAAGACCACAACAACCTACAAGACAACGCCAATAAAGCATTACGAATAATACATAACTGGGGCAAAGAAGCAAAACTTACTTTTGGACCAAACAAAACCCAATTAATCACCTTTACCAATAAAGCTAGAAAATGCAGATTCCACATTGATGGTCTTCAACTACCACAAGAAAAACAAATAAAATATTTAGGAGTAATAATAGACCACAAATTAAATTTTATAAAACACGTTGAATACATAACACAAAAAGCCAAACGAATATATAACCTAATAGCCAAATACGTGAGACCCACATGGGGGTTGATCCCTGAAAACGTGAAAACCATATATTTACAGGTCATACAACCCATAATATGTTATGCAGCAGGTATCTGGGCCCAAAAAGCCACAAAATATATTCAAACAAATAAAAAATTACTATCACTACAAAGATTATTCGCCATAAAAATTATAAAAGGTTTTAAAACCATCAGAACAGCCACAGCCATATCCATAGCACAACTCATACCACTACCTGACAAACTTAACGCAATAGCTGACACTGAAATCACAAAGATAAACAAATATACCAGATTTGCCCCCACCGATGTCACAATTGAAACACCAACACCTCTTAAAGAGATGACTCATCCATCTCTTAGAGAAGGCATTAAATATGAAGAAATAACAAGTCAACTGGAGTATGATGAACTATGTTTACAAATAGCAGAAATAAACAGTTGGCAAATATTCACGGATGGGAGTAAACTTGAAAATAAAGTCGGTGCAGCATTTGTAGCTATAAGCCCCACAGGTTCACAAATTGTCACAAAAAAACTCAAACTACATGACCTCTGTTCTGTTTATCAAGCTGAAATGTTTGCCATAAACAACGCCACTAAATGGATACTTAAACACGGAAACATTTCAGTAGTATACATCCTCTCTGACTCCAAATCAGCTTTGACAGAACTAGCAAACCCAAACACTAACCAACAAATGGCAGTTGAAACACACAAAAATTTGACAACAGCAAGTCAATCAAATACCACGATAAAATTCGCATGGATAAAAAGTCACATTGGCATCAGCGGAAACGAACTTGCTGACACTGCAGCAAAAGCAGCAACAAAGTTACACAAAACCCCAGACTACTACAAAATTCCACTAAGCCACATCAAACTACAAAACAAAATTGCCTCCACAAACCAAGCCGAAAAATACTACCAAAAATCCAGTCCACATCTCTTACAATTATTACCAACATTCGAAGAACTCAACAATTACCTTAATACAGTCAAACCAAATTTCGCTACAGTGCAGATTTTATCAAACCACGGCTATCACAAACAATATCTGCACAGATTCAAAATAATAAACAACAAATCTTGCCCATGCGATAATACTAGCACACAAAGTATACAACATCTGATTGAGGATTGCCCACGTTTTGCGACAACTAGACTCAATCATACTATCGCATCCAATATGATAAACGGCTCCCCGTTTCAAATACAGAACATTTTGAATAAAGAAATAACAACAGACACATACCACACACATATATATGATATCATTAAAAATCTAAAATCATTTAATAATACCTAAACATTTAACGCTAAAAGTTTCAATATTGCATCAATCCAACATCCATCTCGTATACATACTTACTAAACTACCTAACTTAACAAATTACTAAATACCACTCAAATGTATGCAAACCCGCACAATGCTGGCACAACATAACTTCCTATTCATAACGTTTTGCTCTTGGACTGCGGCCCGGTTGGGGATGTAGACTTGCTAAATAAACCCAACATATTATAATCCTTAATGGGGCTGCGACTCGAGAGTGAACTGTGAAGAAATCGAGCGGGCAATATGCGGATGCGCAACTAAATAGACTAAGTACTCGTATATAAATATTTCATAATGTAAATAAAAAAAAAAAAAAAAAAAAAATACTTGCAATTAGAAACCATATCTTTGATAAATAAAGAATAAATTGAGTAATCGAATAAAAGGGAAAGTCAATATACCAATATTACTTGTATATATATCATTGTACATAATTCATAATAATTACTATAACTAGACAAACATATTAAACTAAGTGCTAAATAAAACAAAATTCTTGATAAAAAAAAAACAATTATTACTATTACTAGACAAACATATTAAACTAAGTGCTAAGTAAAACAAAATTCCTGATAAAAAAAAAAAAAAAAAAAACATTTTTATTACTATTATATCTATATCATTTGTATTCTGACTCTGTATTCTATAATCCACACATGATTCTATTGTCTCTCATCTATACAATGCTTCCCATGATTCAATCTTAAAAAAGATAATACCCACTTAAGCGAGCAGGGGCAAGGAGTAAACCGTTAGCACCGAACTCCTGCAATTCGCAAAACCAATTATCTACACAAAAAAAAAAACATACTTACACACATCCTTTCGGATTTATAATATTAGTAGGATTAGTAGGATATGTATTAAAATTTGCAGAAGGTCAAATCTGCATTTTATCAGTTAATAGCTGCTGTGCCTCGCGGTTTTACCCGCGTAAGTCCCGGACCCGCGGGAATTCACACGTTATGAAAGTTAAAGCTAAATTATCATCTATCATATACGCCCTTCGCGAAATTAAAAAGACGACTGATTTAAATACAGCTGTCGCGACATACTATGCGATTGCCCACTCGAGGTTGAGCTATGGGGTACTATTGTGGGGAAATAGCAATGCTGCGACTGAAGTATTTATTATGCAGAAAAAACTCATACGTATCTTGGCTAATATTGAACAGACTGACAGTTGTAAACCTTATTTTATAAAATTTAAAATCTTAACCTTGACATGCATATATATTTTTGAAATTTGTAAATTTGTACGTAATAATCCCGACTTATATAAAACTCGACAACAGTTAAAAAGTAAATTTACATTTCGTCACGGTAACCGGTTATTAATACCTACATCTCGACTGCAGATGCACTCTGCTAGTACATTGCCCATGTCTGTAAAAATATATAATAAGCTACCAGCAGACTTTACAAATGAAATAAATACCACGAAATTCCTGAAAAACCTCAAACAACTATTAATAACGAAAGCATACTACTCAATTTATGACTACTTAAAAGATAATATTTAAATTTTATAATTAAGAATTGCGTCCTCTTCTCTCTTAAGTTGCTGCGCCCGACAGGGTCCATAAGAGACATTGTACCTACCTTTTGGAATGTAACACCTTGTACTGTATATATGGAGGCAATAAACAATCTGAATCTGAATCTGAATTCCGGGATAAAATTTTCTTTTATAAGAACCTTCTCCTGACAATAATTAACACAACAAAAAAAGAATAAGCGATATTGTTCCATCCGTTCACACGTGATGCGATGACCAAGGGAAATAAAGATTAATTTTTATAAATATAGATGAGTTTTATATTGTATTTTATATATTCATATTAGCATTTGACCACTATCTCACCTGATGAGAAGTGATGTGGCCAAGGGTGATAAATTTGCTAGGCTTACAATGACCTCTCAAGAAAGGTTGCCGGTACATAACTTTAGATATGGATTTTTCGATTAGAGAACTACGAATGTATTTTAGTGGGGCGTAGAAAGCCCGGTTAGGATAATCAAAGCAAACATATTTAGATGTTGTTTTGCTGATCTTTTTCCTGTACAGAAATTTAGAAATTTAGATCTTACCGACTATACCAAATAGCCAAGTCAAATTGCAGCAGCTCAATAATACACTCCAATACAGCCATAAGCCTGTCTATCCTTTCTTTTCTCTCCAAAACTTCATAAATCTCAAATTTCTCTTTTTGCCAATGGAGACCTTTAACACTCTGTTTCATTTCTTCTGGAATGTGTTCATACTTATCGACTAAGCATTCATCTTTGCTCTCCGAGCTTATTTCATATTCTAGCCTATTCATGCAGTATTTTACAATGCCCTTGTCATGGCCAAACTGAGTTCGGTTTGTGAATGTCTTCTCTTTGAGATCCAGAGGCGATGTCAGAAAGTTGTTGTAGCACTGCCTTAGTTTTTTTAAAAGGCATGGTGGGTGCGTGCTGAAGTTTTGAAACAGGATCTGTTGGCACTTTGTTATAAGGTATGAGACAGAGTACTCGGAATATTCATCTTCATGAGCATTCTGCAAAATTATACATAATAAATGTTATTACAAGCTTTCATTTAGATTCACCTGTTCCGTTATCTGTCAGTCTGTAATAAAACCTTGAAAGCTAAATAAGACCCACTTTCTGATGTCGGATTGAGTGTACTTACGTATCTACGGTGACAACACAATGTAAAATGAAGATGGCCATAGAAACTGTACTAAAAAAAACTTATCGAGTATAGGCTTGTTTGATTCATCTTGCCAATTTCTCTGGATATATGACTTTTACCCCCGTATGGGTGCGGGAATTTCGAGATAAAAAGTAGCTTATAGCTATTTGAGCATGAAGAAGTAACAAACATACAAACTTTCACCTTTATAATATTAGGGTGATAACGTAGATGAAGGCTCTCAACAGAACCAAGTTTAATTATTATGGAGTGCATTTGTTGTCTGTAATAGTATTATGAAGAAGGTTAGAATGGACATCTACCTAATATTATAAAGATATTAAGTTTATGCTGTATTAGCCGTGCCCCGCGGCTTCGCCCGCTATTATCTAGTTAAAAAGTAGCCTATGTATAATCTATGTACATTCCAAATTTCATCCAAATCTGTTCAGCCGTTAAAGCGTGAAGAGGGAACAAACATACTTACACACAAACTTTCGGATTTATAATATTAGTAGGATTTCTTCTGATATATTTTAGACTGCAGTAAATTAGATTTCAAATTAAAATATACCAGCATGATTTCCACAATTTCCTTCATCACGTTAGCAGACAGGTACTGTGTGGCAGTAATACACATTATGCACACCTCCAGGGCTTCACACCACATGTTTGCTCGTATATCTATCATGAACGCTTCATCAGCATGCGGCAGCATTTCCTTTACAGCTGTCTGAAAATGTTTAATTTATGCTTGAAGAGGGTGTCACTTCAGTCATGGTCATTCTTGTGGTATAGATATACAGTGTCACCACACTGTACTACACAAAATAGGTGTCACAATTAGCCCTCTATGTAGGATGCATGGAGGAAAACAAAATCGTAGAACATGTAATAACTCCATGTATTGTCACTGAAGTAATTAGAACCACTGGAATGCTAGAGCAACATTCCACAAAACTGAAAGCTGCACAGAAATCTATAAATATATATAACTCAAAGGTGACTGACTGACTGACTGACATAGTGATCTATCAACGCACAGCCCAAACCACTGGACGGATTGGGCTGATATTTGGCATACAGGTAGATGTTATGACGTAGGCATCCGCTAAGAAAGGATTTTGATTAATTCTACCCCCAAGGGGATAAAATAGGGGATCTATACCTAATAAATAATAATACTTCTTAACGGGAGCGAAGCCGCTGGCAAAAGCTAGTCAAATATAACAACTTCACCACTGGATCAATTATGCCAGCACCCCAAAACCACACTCTGTTATTTTAAGGAGCTGGGGTGGATGGGGTAGTTCCTGGCAGGCGGCATTATACACCCCTAGCGGGACATCAGTGCAGGCCGCCTGCACATTGAATAAGAATAATATAGTGTGGTGTGTAGTAGTTTAAAATTCTATGGGCTTGAGCTTCCTATGAAGGTAACATTATAATAAGTTGTCTGACTAATTAACCAGAACCAAAATACAGTAAATTACCACCTTCAATTAGAAAGATGTCACATTCTAGACCTAGCAAGTTTACCACATCAGCAGGTGAGATAGTGGTAGATCTAACTGGCTTTGAGGCTCCAAACAAAGAGAGAGAACTTATGTTGGGGGTTAAATATAACCTGTTCAAAAATTTTCTATTTATCTTCATCATTGTTTTTCATAAATGCTTTCACCCTCACAGCCCCACACTAAGTTCGATGACTTGAGTTGTGGGTGCCGGAAACATTCTCATCACACACACAATCACAACCAGAACCAGAAACACAAATTTTCCTTGGAAAGAAAACTTGTGTTCACGCCGGGAATCGAACCCGATACCCCTGCTTACAAGGCGAACACACAGCTAACAAGCAGTTCAAAAATTTTATAATAACTAGATGTTTCCCACGGCTTCACCTACATAAATTTAAATAAATATACTGTATGAATAAGTTGTTTTTTATAAAAAATATAACATGAACTTTTACTGTTTTAATAGTTATTCTGGTATTTGGGGCAAAGACTAATCTGATAAATCAAAGATCATAATTATCTATTCAGCCATTCTTGAGTTATAAATGGTGTAACAAACCTGACTGTTTTATTTATATAAGTAAGAGACTAGAGGAGCCTTCCAAGACAAGTAAATATTGCTTACCTGATAATTGTGTATGTAATTATATATTATTTAAGACACAAAGTCTTCGCTCTTATTAAAAATAATTTGGAATAGTGTGGGTTATAAAATATGAGCTCCTAAGTGAATGATCAAGATGCATATTTATATATATATATATATACATATATAATAATCAAAGAAGCATAGCCAAGCCTGCCAAGAGAATCCCTGCTGAAGAGCTGTGGATGAAGTATTTGAAGTTTATTGACTTCAGCACATTGAAAATACAGTAATTCCAATGGACACCCCCAGCTAGGCAATGCCTGTATATTGGGTGTCCTATAATGGTGCTTTAACAAATTTTTTCGTCAGTCTTTTCGTGCACTTCATGGATTTATTTGTGCTTAATAGTTTTATGGTCGCACTTCACGCTGGCGACTGAATCTTTTTCACGCTAGTACTCACTCGTCAGCATTATTCGGAACACACGGTAGTAGGCATACAATTCTATACATTGAACTTTTTGAAAATTTCATGGAAACTGATGTAAAAAGTTCACTTACGTTTACGTTATTATCGACATGTTTACAAACACTGTTATTCATGCACGATGGCAAATAAATTAAAAGCAATCTCGAGCGGTGATCAAAATATGCTTTGTATGAGACTTGTTCGCAAGCAGTGATGAAGTTCTTTCTTCTTTGAGCGAGCAGTTCCGCATCCTGGTTTTTCACTGATTTAGAACGTTTGCTTGAGCTTCCCTCATTTTCGTTTTCCCTTTTCAAAGATTTAGATTCTTCTTCGCACATTTTCATTTTTTTCTTTATGTAACTCATTTTATTTATTGAGAAATAACTATTTTCATTGAAAATTGTTGAGGTTTAAGGAGAGTGATTACTCATTACATTACTTTTGGGTATTTAATTTAAAATGAGAATTGAGTTGTTGTTTTATTTTCTAATTTTTCGTATTACTTATTCAAACTCGGTAATATGTCATTGTCAACTATCAAATACGTGTTGTTAGTGTCAAAGATATTGTATTAGTGTGTTATACGTATAGCACACTAAGAATGTTTCGGCATTACTAGCTTGCTAAGACCCTTATCGTGGAGAAAAAAGACCGGTAGGAAGGCTCATGATTTACTGTTAAGTGTGAAGAATAAGGTAAATAAACCGAAACTCAGTCCAACACGGACAAAAAATTAAGCACATTCACAGAAAACACGCACACATACAAACTTTTCTGCCTTAATGTTTCCAGCCATGGATAAATCAGCTAGATTGGTGTATAGGGGAATGCAGTTGGAAGGTAAAATAGTCTAGGAAAGGTGGGTAATAATATTTATTTATTTTAGAGATGAATTACTAAATGATTCACTCATTAAATTTCACAAGGCTGCAGAGATGAAATTCCGTTAAGAGGACGGTTAGAAGACTTCGTGTAAGTTCAAGAGTGGCGGTTCCAACCCTATGCCGAACACTGTCAATGCAATCCTGCACTAGTAGGATATGTTCCAGCTGATACAGCAAAACGTCAGTATAATAGCTATTCACAATGTAAGAGCGCATTGCAGTGTAGCCTCACGCGGAACTTTGTTATTCAAAGTTCTGGTTAGCACTAGATGTATACAGGTGGACATGTTGTTTACCGTTAGGCAAGCATTTTACCACTATCTCGCCTGATGAAAAGCGATGATGCGGCTGAGGATATAGCATGCTTGCCTAGAAGATGACTATTCTCTCTTGACTTGAAGACTCCTAGATTACATCTTCCGGAATTAAGACGCGGGCAATGAGTTCCATTCCTTCGCAGTACAGATGATGAACGTAGAAGCGAAACGCTTCAAGCGAATTAGAGGTACCTATGTCAACCATATAATGTATGAAAAATAAGACAAACTGTCAAACACCATCCATAATACATATTCTGTATTATGGTGGCGTTTGACAGTTTGCCTTGTTGTTAGATGGTAAAACGGGCATGGGGGAATTAAATCATGTAATAAGTTGTGTGCACACTATCTAAAATGGAAAAGGTAGAATACCGAAAAGGGTTTAATTTAAGCTTATCCTATAATAAATGGAATTATAACTATATGGTACCAGTTATACCAGGCTATTGTAAGTTTAGAACAGCATATCGGCATCGTGTAATTTTAACGTTCTAGACCTGGCATGTTTACCACTCTCAACCACATTATCATCACTCACCAACATGGAAAACAGTGATCAGACAATGCCTTATCGTAGATTAAGAATGACGTCATAATTAAACGTAATAGGAGGATATTTTATGCTGGTGAGAAAAGAGACGAGCTAGATGCAGTTCTCATGGTAAGCAGCACCCTTGCTATTGTACAGATGCAGTAATGATCTAAACTTGAAATAAAAAAAAAAAATACGAGGGATAGCCATACGTTCCTCTCCCTAATATTTAACAGAAACGTAAAACTAAAATGCTTTTTATGCTATTTTTATTTTGCGACGATTGTGAATAATATTTTTATGTTTAACTAGTGGCAACTTGTTTTCTGTCCTGGTATTATTTCTAGTCACTTAGTGTAAATAGGGGTGGCCGCGTTCGAGAGTCAATGTTCAATCTTTTCATATCTTCTTCATCTTTAAATGATTACTATGGATTTTAATTGTTATTTTTTTAACTATTATAAAACAGTGGAACTTATACGCGTATTTAAAAGATATGAGAGGAAATAGATAAAATGATAAACTCTTTATTAAACACTTTAACAAATGTACGACAAGGAATAATAATAGTTATAGTTAGTAATACGTTGGAGCCGTTTCCGAGATCCTGATTACACACATATATAGGTATATATATATTTGTATGCCTGATAGGCAAGCACTTTATCACAATTCTTGTATATATATACAAGAATTGCTCGTTTAAAGATATAGATACTGCCGCGAACTTTTTTGTAAAACTCACAAAGGCCAACATTGTATTCACCTAGGTATGTTTTAACTGTTTAGTCAGCGTACGCCGATAAAGCGGCCAGTTAGCGATTTTTTCTCCGAATTGTCTTACGAATATTGTTATTTCGAACTCATAACTTTTATCCCAACAAAATATAGCCTATGTTACTCAGTGATAATGTAGCATTAAACGCAAGCAAAGCTTAAAAAACCGACTTCACCGCTTTATCTTCGGAACCTTAATCAGATTTAATGTATTCAACACGCATTATTGACTATAACCCAAAAACTAGAGATCAGATCTTGATCAAATTTCAATGGAACCACATGAAAAGCACCAGCTTTCAAATAAAAAAAAATCATTAAAATCGGCATACAACGAAAGAAGTAATGACGTAACTTTTGAAGTTGGGGTAAACGAGAACATCGTCAAAGTAATCCACAAAATATGCATTATTGACGATATTTCAAGAACTACTGATCAGATCTTGTACAAATTTTAATGGGACCAATAAGAAAGCAACATCTTTCAAACTAAAATTTTCGTAATCGGCTCACGTGGAGAGAATTTATGAGGTAACACACAAAAATACAGTCGACTTGAGTACCTCCTCCTTTTTTGGGAAGTCGGTAAAAAAAATAAGATTAAGTCGAATTGAAATCTCCTTTTACGAAGTCGGTTAAAAAGAAACATTTTATTGGACATGTCAAACAGCAACTTCAGCATTGAAAATAAAATTATATTCTACGCAATATTACGTTGTAACGTTTGGCTGCGTAGCCGAATATTGAAAATTATTGATTCATAGTTTGCCGCAACTGTACTGGCTCACGATTGCACCTATTCTCACTGAGTTTGTGGTTGGTATAAAACCACATCAGCTGCAGCGGGCAGTATCAGTTCCGCTGGGATCCTTGCGCTATACTACCGGCAACATGGCTTTTCTAATCAAGGTAAATTGAATTAATTAAACAACCACTGAAAATCAGACTAAGGTCTCCCCATCTTAGTCGATGATCGGGACCCATATTCACAAAATTGCGTTTTTTTTTGTCATTTGTTTAATTTTTGATAATTAACGCATCTAAGTACCTATATTTTTAACCGACTTCAAGAAAGGAGGTTCTCAGTTCAACTGAATGTTTTCTTTTTTTTGTATCTATGTTACGCTATATCTCCGCCAATTATGATTTGATTTTGATATTTTTTTATGTTTGGTAGAGTATAGTTCAGAGGTCCCATATAAATGTTTTCTAAGTGGGTCAAGCCAAAACCGAAATATAAGCGATGAAGTCGGATAAAAAATTCGAGCTGCAAGCTTTGCTTGCGTTTCAATTATGTGTATTTTTTATTTATATTCCATAATTCGTTTGTTTACTTTTGTTTGTGTCATAAATAAATTTAGTCACTTTCTTTTCTCTCACTAATTTTATTGCAATTTTGTTATTTTAATCAAACAAAAGTGTTTTAAGTGGTTTTGAAATAATAATATGAGTTGGACTCCCGGTGGAAATACAAGTATTCTACCAAATTCTCATTAGTGATTCTAGTCCTGTGATTGTATGCGATGTGATTATTTCCGGCACCCACAAAATAAGTCTTTAACTCGACCACGTGGTCGAGTATTTTGCGGCCGAGTTAACAACCAACCCCTTTAAACGGGTATTGCATTTCAATTGTTTGTTTATATTCTTTGACCAAATTCTTAGCGCGATGTTTGTTATGACTTTATAACGAAGCGGCCATAAGTGAAGCACGTTTGATTTAAGATACCGTTCACTTGTGACTTGAAGATTGCCAGATCGTGTTTGTCGGGAAACATACTCAGGTAAAGAGTTCCACTATACTAGCGCATAATAAATGTAGAAGCAATACGCTGTTAGGAATTGGGATATGGTCGTATCAGGCTCAGTAGTCCGGACGTATTGCATCACCGAACTATCGAGACGAAAAGTCCGTGGTCGGACTAAATGACCGAACTACTGAAAACGGCCGGTCGTGCACAGGTTCGGTAGAGCGACGATCTTTGCAGGGCTTGCAAGATTTGAATTATTGAAGTCCAGGATTGCTCAGTGGCGTGACTTTGAAAACGCCTATGTTCAGCCGTGAAATGCATTGGGCTGATGATTAATCTTATATATACTTAAATTCAAATTATATCTGATTCGTCACCGGTCAACGTTTGCTGGTATCGGGAGTCAGAAATCTAAAGTACAAGCCATGATCCTATACAGAATTTTGATTTCGTTGTCTTCCATATACAAACAAAAATTTCAAAATGGCGGTTTTTTTTTCCTTTCTCCCTTTATCGGGAGAATTGGCTTCGTACCAAAATGGCGGTTATACGGGGTTTACTGCCACGTTTACAGCCCGTGGTATGTGATATGGGGCTTAGTGATGTGAAAAACTATCTTTTAAATATTTGTCTGTGACAGTTACTTTAAATCGAACTATGTACCTAAATTTGGTAAATAGCATAATATAAAAAAAAACTTGAGAGGTGTCAAGGGACACCCGGATGGAACGAAGTTTAATTTCCGTCTAGCCCCCTTTCGCAACGCGCGATAAGGAACATTCGTTCCAAAATTAAAAGAAACATGCAAAAACCAACATCACGCGGTGTTCCCAGGCGGTCACCCATCCAAGTACTGACCGCGCCCGACGTTGCTTAACTTCGGTGATCGGACGAGAACGCTGTATGGCTTACAACTATAGCAAAAAGTGTCGTTACAACTTTTGGTCTTAATTTTTTCCGTCTAGCCCCCTTTCGCAACGCGCGATAAGAAACCAAAAATCGCCTTATTGACACTACAAATAATTGTCCAGTGAACATACAATTAACACATGAATTTATGGACACAGATGAATTTATAGTGTAATAGAGACAGATTCAGCGTGTGCAATGTGAACATTTACACGTACGCGTAGCGTTGTTCTTCAATCTGCCGCTGCCGCTGCCTCAGATTAATATTAAAGACAAAAGTTCTTGATGTTTGCTTCATGCCATCTAAAACTGCGTGCCTCTCCGTAAAAAAAAAAAAAATAAGTACGTGCAGATATTCTACAACAAAAAAAATAATTGCGCTATCTGTTTTTCAATCTGCCCCTGCCTCAGATTAAGGTGTTAACTGAGTAAAAATGTGAAAGTGAGTTAAATACCTATATTATACTAGTAGTTACAAAAATCAGAAATAATAGGTAGGTACAAAAACTGTCTTGTATTTAGATTGTAGGTAATAAATTACGTTGAAATATTGATTGTTATAACTACTACAATCATATAACAAATTGTAGATATATTAGAAGAGAATATTACCAGATGCGGACGAGCATTTAAGTACGTCAGCAACTCGAATTAGATCGATGCTAACATGCCAATTTCCAATATGTTGTTTTTAAAATAACATTATTTTTACCCAATAAGCAACAATAGTTAATCTTGACCCTGGTTAAAAAACAACAATAGAAATCGATTGGTCACCGTCGACGCAACATCTCGACTTTCTTCGATTATTTTCATTGTCACCGGTGGGTCACCAAGATTGGGTAATGAGATAGTAGTCATCGACCGTGAAGGTCGCCGTTTTTGTGGTAAACAGTCCAAATAAAGGTTCACGTGACCACGATTGAAACAAAGTATTGGGTAACCTGAAAAATAGAGATGAGAGTCATATAGGTTACACGACAAACTTAACAATAGCACCTCTCATGCCTTTATTCTTTGCTTCTAATATAACCTGGGGACGAACTTCCGACTACAAATCTTTGAATATAACAATGTGTATGTTTGCGTGCGTGTTCATGTGTGCATTCGTATTTGACATGAGTTATCTCGGCCTCACAGCTCAACGGATTTGATTTAAAGATATTATTTAAATATTTGTATCACTTGTCTCAAGGGACTACTGGATCAAAATGGTGCCTGCTGTCCTATCATGGGAAAACGCGATGCGACCGAAATAATCGAGATTCTGGAATGGGACATGATATATATATTCTGATTAAACACGGTTATTCTGAAATAATATATACTGGGGGGTATCCCTTCAAATAAAATAAAATCAAAATCGTTTATTAATATGGGCCCCAAAGAGGCACTCATGAAATATAATGACTCTACTGCCCGATTCGCAAAATTACAGCCATCTCGAGAAGAACCTGGCAAGAAACACGGCGGCGGCGCATATTTTTTCATTTATTTTTCTTAATCATTATATTAACCCTTCTCAAACTGTCGCTGTAACAAGCTGTAATTTTATCTGAGCATATGTAAAAACATACCAGCTACAATCTCAAAATAGTACATATATAAGTATTATCAATTTTTGTGGTAGAATTTTCTAACATTGAATTTCCAACAGATTCTCACACCTCTTGCACTAGCATCACTAGTCCTAGCTGGCAAACCAGGGGGCTACTCATACAGCCGCTTCAGCGGGCCAGTCAGCGGGCAGATTGTAGAGGTCCAAGTGCCAGCTGCACATGGAATCCCGGCACAACAGCATGCGGATTACGGATATGATCACAATACGGGGAAGATCGACCCTGACACCGCTAAATATGCACATCTAAAGACTGTGGATTATGTGGTAAGCATGACTTTGATTTAGTAGCTTTAAATAATTTTGATCATAGAAGACCAAGTGCCTGCAGCACAGGGGATTTCAGATCAACGGCAAGTAAACTACGGATAGCATTACTATTCGTAGAAGACCCCGACTCGCCTAGAGATTGGATTGCGGTAAGCATGATACTGAATTAATAGTTTTCAATGGTTTTATGCTTAGTGTTCTAAGTGCCAGAACAAGCGATTCAAATGCAGACTAGGATTACTACTATTCGGAGAATACCTGACAAACTGAGACAGAGAGCTCCAAATCAGTTTTAGCTTTCTAATGCTCCGCTGGCGAAGTACCTACCACTTGTTACTCTAATACAGTTGTAGGCTCTTGCAGTTTATCATCCTCGAGTAGAACAATCTGTCGCCAAGCGCGAAACGGTGTTCCAGCATTTTCAAGAGCTAGATCATATGGTTCGTTCTCATAATATTATATTCTCAAAATATTACATTCACAAAACATTATATTCGCAAATATTATAGGCCTAATATAGTATAAAGCAAACAAACGCTTTCAAACTCACAGCCCCACACTAAGTTCGATGACTTGTGTCGTTGTTGCCGGAAACATTCACATCACACAAACAATCACAACACATTTTTTCCTTGGTGAAAAAACTTGTGTTCCCGCCGGGAATCGAACCCGATACCCTGAAAGAAGGCGAACACCACCCAACTAAGCCAACGAGCAGTTCAAAGTATCAATCAACAGGTGAGATCAAGATTTCGTATTAGGACTTCGGTCTTGGCGAAGTAGACCTATCTCACTGAATACTTTATCTGATATTGAAAACGACATATTTTTTAACATAAGATAATTAAGACTGCAGGACTTTAAATTTCCAGGCCAAGCCTGACTACACCTATTCCTACGGAGTAGAAGACCCTCACAACGGCAACCTGCAGAACCACAAAGAACAGAGAGACGGCGACGTGGTGCGTGGAGAATACTCCCTCGTCGAACCTGACGGCTCCATCCGTCTCGTACGGTACACCGCTGACCCTAAAAACGGGTTCCAGGTATGATCTTTCGAATTTAATCAGCTCCCACGATATGTACGTTTTTATTTTCAGTTTGGGGATTGTACGACAACTTGTCTTGTACATACAAGAGGCGTATGTAGTTAATAGCTACGTTTTTTATAGATAATTTTATAGGTATGATATTTTAAGATAAATATACGGTTGAGGTTTCATCTAAAGTGAAGCCGTAATTTTCTATTGAAAATACTACCTACACTAATCTTTGAAGTGCAAGAAGTTCGAATTTAAAAGTAAACACAAACGAAAAATCCTTTTGCTACTTCCGGAAAACCCTTGTTTTCTACGCCACATACAGTCTTGGGTTCAATTCCCGGCATGGACACGATTTTCCTCCCCATGTGCTTATGGATTATATTTGGTTATGGGTGTGATTGAAGTGTGATGAACTGTGAAGTAAATAATTTCCGGCACACGCGATACAAGTCTTTCGATTCAATGTGGGGCTGTGAGTGTTAATATTTTTGTTATTTTATACTTAATTAGTTATTAGGGTATTCATCATTTTTTTACAATGACATGATGTTCAAGCCATAAAAATCAAGCATATCTTGAGATGCTTGATTTTTATGGCTTGAACATCTCTCTGAGTCTATCAAGATCTTTACTCTTCAGATGAAGCAAGTTATTGCAGGATGTTACTAAATACTTATTATAAGTAGTACACGTAATACCTACCTATCAACAGGTTTCAATTTGGACACACTATTAACTTGAATTACATATTTTGGCAGCCTAGATTTGACTATCTAGCCAAACAAATCAAGCATTTCAAGAGTAAAGATATTGAGTCTATCAAGATCTTTATTCTTCAGATGAAGCAAGTTATTACAGGATGTTACTAAATACCTCTTATAAGTAGTTTACGTAATACGTACCTATCAATAGGCTTCAATTTGGTCACACTATTAACTTGAATAACCTATTGTGGTAGCCTGGATTCGACTATCTATTGTGTGCGTTCATTCATGTAATGCATTTTGACATTTGTTAGTAGGTAATCTATTCGGTACGTTTGGGTAATTTAGTTCAATGTAAGTAATCATGATTACAGATATTTAGCTAAATTAGCAGTATGTTGTAAATGCTAAAAGAGACATAAAACTATAAAACGCTTTCTTACTCACTAACAGACCTACAATTTAATGACTTCTGACGTGGGTGCCGGAAACATTCACCTCACATACAGACCATAATCACAACCAGAACCAGAAACACAATGTTTCCATGGGGAGAAAACTTGTGTTCCTGCCGGGAATCGAACCCGATAAGAAGGCGACCGCTCACCCAATTAAGCTAACGGCAGATTTAAACTATATTAGATTTACATCTTGCTTTATCTAATAATTTTCTACGTCATGCCACTAACTGCTTTGCTGGAGTTTTGCCGCGAAAGTGAAAAAATGGCGTTGTTGATTTTGTATAACTTTCCAAAATCTGTGATTCTTCGAGTGTTAATGTATAATAATGGTGGATTATTAACCGTTTATACTTAGTAACCGTGCCCGAGTGTAGGCAAATGATACCAAGTTGAAAAACGTGATTTTTGCCTTCGATCCAAAACTCCAATAGAAGTTCTAGTAAAGTTTCTACCACTTTACTAGGGCATGACTTGGTAATGACTGGACTTTGACTCTTTTACTTGATTTTGACTATGACTTTTAATATGAAATACACTTAAAATATATTATTATTTGACACTAGCTTAATGCACAAGATGGGGAAGCCAAAATAAAAAAAAAAAACTGCTATGCCCTATAGTTATTCGTTTAGACTGGTAATTTTGCATCTATTATTTATCTCCGTATTACAATTTACATAAAATTGTTACTCGTTAGCGTGGTTGGTTGCGCATCTGCTTTCTAAGCAGTAGGGTATTGGATTCGATTCTTAGTGTGAGAATCAGTTTTCTTCCAATGGAAAATGTGAGTTTCTGGTTGTGTGTGTGTGTGTGTGAATGATATAAACGCTTCTAACACGATACAAGTCTTTGAACCTATTGTGGGGCTGTGAGTTACGAATAAACTATGAGTGAAAGCGGTTGTTTTTTGTTTATCATATTGTATCTATTATAAAGTTACACCTTATTTTCTATTGCATTCGCTACCATTTTCACTAGCAACTAGTTTAAAAAAAAAATACGGTCGACTTGAGTACTTCCTCCTTTTTTGGGAAGTCGGTAATAAAAACCGCCATTTTTACTAAAGGCCGTGCACAAAAGTATGACAAATACATAACTAAATAGTAAGTATGTGCTACGAACATGACTGTTGTCTAGTTACCTACCAGTGTCAAATAACCCGTAACAATAATGAATATATTTATTTGGGGAGTCTTTTTTTCATCGTAGCCCCATCGTTCCTTAATCTAGGGGCAGCGGAGATAAGGGATCATAGTTTAGCTCGCTGTATAAAACCAAAAACGTTCCTACCTAACTCCGATATTTAGCTTTACCTAATTCTTCTATTTCAGGCCACGGTTCACAAAAAAACGGGAGGTCAAGCCCAGCAGCCCATCCACTACGGACACACAAAAAGCGAAGATGACGAATCTAGAGAATACTAGATGGTAAATACTAGTCTTTTTAACGCCTTACGAATGCCGCCGAATAAACAAAAACGCTACAATTCAGTAGTAACACTTTAGGCCAAAGTCTACAGTTCTTGGCCAAATGCTACTCAGATCTTCTTGGCCTAAGACTACTCAGATGCTGTTGGCCTAAGACAAATCAGATGCTCTTGGCCAAAGTCTCTACTCAGATGCTGTTGGCCAAAGACTACTCAGATCCTCTTGGCCTAAGACAAATCAGATGCTCTTGGCCAAAGTCTCTACTCAGATGCTGTTGGCCAAAGACTACTCAGTGACCAGACTTCTCAAATTTTTTTGGTCAAAGACTACTCGAATCCCGCCAAATAGAATACACCTAAGAAGGCCAGAGGTATCCACGGCACCCACGGCACCCACGACACAACTCATTGAACTTAGTGTGGGGATGTGAGAGCGATTATGAGTTTGATATTGTTTACTTTGAACTGTACGTTTGTTTGGCTCGTGCTAACACTGGCGCAAGGTGTAACTTTTTACTCGTTTTTTTTTATTTATCGGCCATGGATGTCCGCTGTGGCGTTAAAAACTGAACTTTGTAGAATTAGAAACTTGTTATCTATTTATTACTAATGTTTTTGTTAAATAAATGAAACGATAAACGTTGAATACGTATTTTATTTTATTAAACCTAAGTATACATAAAAATAGAATAATTTATAAATACTAAACTATTAATAACTTTAAATACCTATAAATTTAATTATATAACGTAGTAAAATAAAATTAAACAAATTAAAATGTCAGTAAATACTTAGCTGCATATAATTAAGTAGGTATTATTTATTAAACATTTTCTTGAAAGCTTCTATAGAGAATGGGAAAACGACAGTATGAGTTTTGTCGCTCGATATCAGATGAAGGGATTGTAGATACCGCAACTGAAAAATAATTTAAACACAAGCAAAACTTGAAAAAACCGACTTCACCGCTTTATTTTCGGAATCCTTGATCAGATTAAATGAATTAAATACGCATTATTGAGAATAACTCAAAACTACTGGTCAATTCTTATCATTAAATGGGACCACCAAGTACCAGCTTTCAAAAAAATAAGGATCATCAAAATCGGTTCAAAAAGGAAAAAGTTCTAAGAAAAAAAAAAATGGCTGAATTGAGAACTCCTTTTTTGAATTTGGTTAAAAAGCACGATTTAATAGTCTTGCTTTCTTGTAGCATGTTCCTGTGCAGATAATACTGTCAGAACTGTCAAACGTCATCCATTTATGTTTGACATACCTCCAGTTCGCTCGAAGCGTTTTGCTTCTACGTTCATCATCCGTACAGCGAAGAAGTGGAATTCATTGCCTGCGTCATTGTTCCCCGACGGGTAAAATCTAGGAGTCTTCAAGTCAAGAGCGAATAAGTATCTTCTAGGCAAGCATGTCACATCTTCGGCCGCATCATCACTTTCCATCAGGTGAGATAGTGCTCAAATGCTTTACTATTTTGCATAAAAAAACCGACTGTTTCTGGGCTTGAGCGTTTGACCTATGGTCAAACGTTTGGTCACCTGATGGAAATCGACGTTGAAGCAAGTTTGCTTAGAAGGTACCTATTCACTCGTGACATGAAGACTCGAATCCCATATTGTACTTTTTAGGAAACACCGACTCAGGCAAGGAGTTCCATTCTTTTGCGGTTCTTACAAAGAACGTTACTTTTGCACTTGAGTTACCTATAAGCTCGATGCCTTATAGTAGGTAACTTAGGTCATTGCTGCATTAATGTACTAGCTGACCCGCCCGGCGTCGCCCGAGTTAAAAATCATACACATAAATGCATACACACTCACAGCCCCACACTAAAAGTACTATGACTTGTGTCGTGGGGCCGTAAACATTCACATCACACACACAACATTCAAATCAAACCCAGAACCAGAAACACATATTTCCCGTGGGGAGAAAACTTTGAGCTCCCATCGCGCATCTAACGCTAGCGGGCATTATAAGTGATAAAAAAAAAGTAAGTCATGTAAGTCATGTAAGTCGTTTCAAAACGTATAAGTATGCCGCATTACGCAGTATCTGTTACTTATTCTATGACCTTTCTCCTGAAATAAATTGAACGATTTCTTTACTATACTATTACTTACTTACGTCCAAATTTTATGCAGTGAAGGGCAAATTCTATCTTAATTGTATCTACATAAGACGATGAAATAGTTTATTTTGATAAGGATTAATTCTGAATGCCTCAAAAAGCCAACAAAACAGAAACCGCTATTTTTTTTCCGATTTTTAAATAAGTAAGTGTTTTTTCTAAGCTAAATATACATGTTTGATAAATGCTGTAACTTTTTTATAAAACTCACAAAGGCCAACATTTTTGCCATACATTGTATTTACCTAAGTCTGTTTAGTCAGCGTATGCCGATAAAGCGGCCAGATAGCAAATTTTTCTCCGACTTGTCTTACGAATATTATTTTTTTGAACTGAAATTAACTTTTATCCCAATTAAACATTGCCTATGACACTCAGCGATAGTGTAGCTATCTATTAGTGAAAGAATTTTCAGAATCAGATCAGTAGTTTCAAAGATTACCTGTTACAAACAAACAGACAAACTTTACTTCTTTATAATATTCGTTAGTATATAGTTTTAGGACATATAGGCAATTGGTCTTACAACATATGCGAATAACAGTTTTTTATGCAAGATAGGCAAGCAATTGACAACTATATCATGTGATTGGAAGTGAAGAAGCAGGCGAAGATGTATAATGCTTGCCTAAAAGGTGTGTACACTCATGATTTGAAAATAATGTGTGACGTGAATGTTTCCTGTATCTACAATAAAAGAAATTGAATGAATTAAATGCACGGCTTTGAATGTACGAGTTTTTTTTACCTGCATGCTAAATGGGTTCTCCATAAGTAAGGCAACAGCTTTCTGAAGATTCTTTGTGGCTTCAATTTCTGCATTTGCGACTATGATCTTTGCATTTGCTATCCTTGACGATTCAGCTTCTGCCGCCATGGCCTTTTGAAGTTGAAGAGGCAAGCATATGTTTTTGCTGAAATTTGAGGAATTTGCATGGGTGCTAGAAACATTTACATCACACACACAACCAGAACCAGAAACAAATATCTCTTGGGGAGAAAATTTGTGTTTCCATCGGGAGTCGAGCTTGCCAATACCTTCTGCTTAGAAGGCAGATGCTCAGCCATCTATGCGATGGTACAGTCTATTCGTATACCTATTTCCTACAAGTAGGTACGTGGTCGTGATCAGTTTAAAGGTAGGTTCTTGCTCACATTTCAACTCTAACCACTTTGATTCCCCACTCCCGTGCAACTCGCCTCATGTTCAGGTAAACTTGGTAGCTCACTGCTGGTCTGTCTATCAGCAGATGTGACAGGTTCCTAGTACCAATAGTGTTCCGTAGCGTAGTGGCAGCGAGAAACTGTGTGGATGACCTATGGGTATAAACAATTATCATATTATACTATCTTTTGCCAGCGATTTTGTCCGCATGGATATATGGATTGGTGATATCGTTGCTATACATAGTTTTCCTACCTGTAGTAGAGAAATCCGTTGCTAAGAACGAAATGGTGACTGGTGGCTGTCCTTGAGACTTAGTACTGTTCTAGGCTTATACCATCATCATTTATCATCAGGTGATAGTGGCATCATTAAACAAAGCTAAGGGCCATCCTGTTTAAATTAGATTAAAATAAAAACATATTACGTTCCTTCTGGTTGGAAGCAACAAAACAATACGAGGACGTAAGGCGTTAAGTTTGTAGATAACACCCCTTATTTTTAACGTCAGAAATAAAACCTATTCGGCTATGAAAATCACCAGAACCCATCTCCCAATCACCATCAACTTTATGTAAGGGCATTACCGCTTCATAAACATCTTAAAGGGTAAGAAAGATATAAAATACTTACCTACCGGAACACAAGGCTGGAGTAAATAATATAACTCAACCAAAACAACCAAGGTAGAACTTTTTGCAACGGCTTGAGATAGTAAGAACCCTTTTACAAATAGCTGTATAATAGGACTGCGATTAAAAAAGACAACTGAATGAATTGGTTGCATGTCTCCTTTCTAATTAACATAAAAGATCTAGTGGAAACTTACTCGAAATCGGTGACGTTAATAACTGCACAAATTGGATCATGAATTTTGTAGTTTACGACGGCATCCACAGTCACGGTCAAAGAATCTTTAGTCAGAGCCTGAAAATGTTAAAAATGATTATACTTGATTCCTCATATCAACTTAACAAAAGATGAGTGATACCCCACTGTGACGCAGAAGTTACGCCACGAAGATATATAATTCCTCGTGACAAATCAGTTTGGTAACCTAGTTAGACCACGGAGAAACAACCAATTTAATAATATATACGAGTTTAAAAACTAATAACCGACTTCAATCGCAAATACCTTCAAAACTCTTCATTAGATCTTGATTAAATTATAATGGAGCCAACTAGAAAGAAATGGATTATGGAACACTTTCGAACAAAACAATATTTTCCAAGTCCGACGTGAGTCCAAGTGACGGAGTTCTGAGGTAAAATAAATAAAAAAACGATTCCGACGAATTAGAGCCTCATTTTTTTTATTTTGAAGTCGAATAAGACCTGTAAATGTAAATAACATAACCTTCTTCTAGTCTACAAATCTCGGGACTTGGAGAGTGATTAAGTAATAAAGCAAGAACGATATGTTCTCCATATCGTCACTTTCCATCTCTGCAGCGTGGTGGATGGCCTAGACTCTCTTTTTTTGAGAGAAGGTTTAAAGGAAGTAGGAACGTATTGGGCTGAAAATAATAATGACGACAATAAATCATATTATACAACCTCTTGTGGTGGAATCGCATAACAAAATATTCTGAGGTCCGTGTAATTGATGACATCGATGCATGGCATGTAGTGAATCAAGCCTGGGCCAAATGCACGACCGCGACGCACTTTTCCATTGCGAAGAATAACCGCCCTTTCGAACTGTCGTACTGCCTATAAGCAAATTAATAAATAAATTATAATTAATATTTGCCTAAATTAAAATAAAATTTTGCTTATAACAGAGGTTGTTACACTGGACAAGTCATGTTGTTGCATATCCCAAATAAAATGGGTTAGTACAAATTAAATAACAATGATCAATAATGACCGTCATTGTTATAATGACGGTCAAGCGACTCCGGTTCGTTAATTATATCTTCTGAAGTATTTATTAGTATGATACTGTCAGTCAATCTATCAGGTTGGATTTCTGGTGGAGACGAAGGGAAATTTGTGTTTCTGGATGTGGATGATCTTTGGTAAGGAGTAAGTATAGCTACAGATAACCAGAAACACACATTTTATTTGGGGAGAAAACTCGTGTTCCCGCCGGGAATCGAACCCGATACCCTTGCTTAGAAGGCGAATGCACACCCAACTAAGCCAACAGGCAGTTTGCCTATTACTTCATCTCGATAACACAGTTTCAGATAATTTTTTTTAATTTACGTGTTTATCCATAAGATACATAACAATGAACTGCCCGTTGCACGTTTGCCTTCTAAGCAGGGGTACCGGGAACACAATTTTTATCCCCAAGGACATTTATTGTTTTCTGGTTGTTATTGTGTGTGTGATGTGAATGTTTTCCGGCACCCATGACACAAGTTATCGAACTTAGTGTGGGGCTGTTAGTGTGAAAGCGTTTATGTTTATGTTAATTATACCATATATAATAACTTACCACAAATATAAAAAACAGAGACAGCGGAAATAGTAAAATTGATATCATGTATGAGAAAATTATTAGTAATTTCTCAACCATAGTATCAGATTCTGAAAACAAAATGCGGGCTTTATAGAGAACAAGAAATATCTATTCATTTAGGTTTGAGTAATATGTACTAGTTACTAGTAGTCTTTGTTCCCCGAACAGTATAATCTGGGAGTCTTCAAGTCGAGAGTAAATAGCATAACACTCAAGCAGCCAAGCTTGGTAGCTTGGCTGCTTGAGTGTTATGTAGGGTACGCAATATAATATGTTATGTAGGGTATGCAGCCAAGTGCTATCATGTCAAGTTTAAAACCTCTAAAAGTTTTGAAGATACGTTTCACCAATACATGTGAACCGATCCCCATACTCGAGTCTATTGTTGTGAAAACTATACTTAATTAGTAAAATACCCATATCGGATTCCATGTAGATATGTCGTTTAACAAAATTATCTTCGCTTATATCAATGGATTTGCTATAACTAGGGTTTTTCTTGTCATTTCCTCGAGTTATATCCTCTTCTTCGGATTTAATGATTTTTAGTTCACATGGGTCAAGCACATTTTCTTCCTCAAGTGGAGGAACTCTTTCTGCTTTAGATGCACCTTCCTGGTGCGTTTCCGTTGAAATAGTGCTGTTTGATCTTCCTCTTGACTTCTGCTGTTTATTTTGCTTGCAATCGGACATATTGTTAAAATTATCTACAATAAATAGTTACACAAAATAACAGATGTTTTATGAAATTATGATTTCTAAGTTCACGTACAATGGAGCAAAAATGTTTCTATTTACAACAATATGACGTTCTACCATAAATCATATTAAAGAAGATTTTACTCACAGTATGAAATGAAAAAGTATTTATTATTTTTTTACTTTGATGCAGAAAAGTTACAGGCATCGGGCATTTCAAGGGGAAATGGAAAAAATATTGTTGTCGGCTGTTGTGATGCTATAAAGTTCAATGTCTGTAAATATCTCAGCTGAAAGACAAATATACGTGACTTCATTAATGAAAATACAAAGGGCAACCCCTAACATATGCGCTAAGGATCTTTGTCCTTCTGTCAATCATGAAAAACACTTTATTGCCGGCAGAAAGTAATCGCTGGAATACATTTTATCGACATTTATTCATAGGAAATTTTATTTTTTAACATTCAATTGTAACGTTAACAATTTTTTTAGTACCTATTCTTTTTGCGCGAAGTATCAAAGAACGAAAACACAGGTATGTTATTTAGGATTCCGCAAGCAAACAATTGCATGTTTCAGAGGAGCACATTTTGATGGTTATTAAAATATATTTTTATAGTAACTTGCCTTTGGAATTAAAATTTTAGACAGCACAATTTAAAGTGAATTTAGGCTTGTTTGGCAATCTCACTACAAACTTCAACAATATATCAGTGTTAAAATATTAATGGTTCGATTTTATATCGTAATACAAACATTATAAATTTATAATATATAATATACTTATTATAATTAATGTAATCTAAGACAAACTGTTACACAATTCTGATTTTTATGTCTAATAGCTTGCATATGTAACACGCTCAAAATGGGCAGACTGTTGTAATTTGTATAGTTATCTATTTTTTGTAATACTATCCTATACTGTTTACAATAAGTACAAGTGGCAAAATTAACATTTTGACAAAACCTCCGACGACGCTCTGTCTGAAAAACGCCCTTTCATTTGATGACCCAAATGGAGGGATTTGTGAAAAAATATGTAATCCGCCATTTTGAGGCGGCGGCCATCTTGAACTGATTTTCATCAAACATAGTTAAGAACTCTCCCGACTAATTCATCTCTCAAACCTCTCTTTGCGTCGGGGGTTAGTAATTAGTATATTCATATAAACTGTATAAATATAAAACATAGCTTTTTTTCTTACAAGCATAGTTTTTGGGTTTTCCATCATAATCCTCGAAGCTTGTTGCAAGTTTTCTGCTGCTTTTATTTCACCTTCAGCCTCAATTATTTTTGCTTTTGCCAAACGTGTGCCCTCGGCCTCAGCAGCCATCGCTCTTTGCAGATCTATCGGCAGCAGTACGTCTTTTCTAAAGACAAGTAATAGGTAACTGTATATTAAAAACTAGCTGTGCCCGCGACTTCGTCCGCGTGGAATAGTGTCTTTGGGTAGCATTTTTAATTATTGAGGCTAATTATCAACCCATTACAACCCTTTTTTCACATTAAAAAGTAGCCTATGTCCTTTCTCAGGCTCTAGACTATCTGTGTACCCATTTAAATCGGTTTAGTAGTTTTAGCGTGAAAGCGTAACAGACAGACAGAGTTACTTTCGCATTTATAAACGATTATTTTCAAGAATTTTTACAATAATTTACAAATTTAAAGCTATAAAAGGGGAACAAAACAAATATCACTCAACAATTTTGTAGACCGCTTGCCGAAAGAAAAATGACCAGAAAAGTGGCTGCGTTAAAATTACCCCTATCATAGTAATAATCAGAGTAATTGTAACTTAGTGAATTTAATTCCAGTGGCTCTATGAGTTGAAGACCACGTATATTTTTCGTAATGATTTTTTTACGTTTTCAACCCCTATACCTCCGCATTTTGAAAATTTTCCGATTACTGAATCGACAAAAAAATCTAGATCACTATCAAACACGACAGCATTTTTGCCCAAGCTAAAACGAAGACGCTTCGTGATCGCTGGGTCAATAATAAGTATCTGATACCGAGAACACATTGAACGCCCCTCGTGTAACAGTAAGCAGGCTGTCATACAAAAGTATGATGCAATGTCGAAAGTAAATTAAGTAGAAAGATCATTACATTTCAACTCGCTCCATCTCCACCCCCCATTCAGAGGTGATCTTATCTATTTCACTTCTCGCTGTACAGCTTACGACCTGCCGGTTGTTTAGCAGTTCCTTCAGTGTGTACTGGCCGAGGATATTCCTCAAAATTGACACCGACATCATTTCCGTAGCATACCTATAAACAGATCAAATCTATTGATGTGAAAGTGCGCAAAAGTAATAAAAATGTCGTTGTTGATATTGTATAAGTTTTTAATACTTGTGATTATTTCAGTATTAATGTGTATTGTGGAGTTTTGGAGCAAAGGCGAAAATCACGTTATTCATCTCTGTATGATTTGCCTACAGTCATGCACGTTTATAGATAAGTAAAAAAAATGTCGTTGTTGATTTTGTATAAATTTTTAAAACTTGTAATTTTTTCAGTATTAATGTGTAATAATGCGGAGTTTTGGAGCAAAGGCGAAAATCACGTTTTTCATCTCTGTATGATTTGCCTACAGTCATGCACGTTTACTAATAAAGGGTAATAATCCACCACTTTTAAGCATTAACACTCGAAGAATCACACGTTTTGGAATATAATACAAAAGCCATTTTTTGTTTAAGGTAAATCTCTCAAAAGTTTTTGGGCGAACTATGATTCTAACCCAGCATAGTCCACGCGAGACTTAGTTATTAAAAAAGTTTTAAGCAGACGTCACGCTTGCTTTAATACCAAAAGAAATCTTTATTACGATAAAATGACGAATAGAAATTAGTTAAGATACAGTAGCTGTTTTTAGATAAATTACCATTGTCTATCAACCATGACAAATAGGTGATCGTTTTTGAAATTCTAAAAATATTGAGTAATAAATTAGCAAAAAGATTTACTTGTGAGATTGAACATTCAGCAGGCAATTAAGTGGTTTCAGAACGTGAAAATAAACAACTGCGTCCACGGATACGGTGACTGAGTCTTTCGTCAGTACCTGAAAAAATTCTAGGTTTCATTAAGATTACTAAATTTCTAGAATACTTACCCTCTTTACTCTAACTCCTAATTTATGTTGTATACGGCTTGAAGCACGTAGAAAATGTCAACTTATATTGTAGTCGACTAGTTTTGGACAATCCATCACGCTGGCTCATTCCAGTACAATGCCATCCAAAAAACTACATGTTAGGTATATCGAGCGTGTCAAGAAAATCGTACGGTCGAATTGAGAACCTCCTTTTTTGAAATCGGTTGAAAATACCTGTTCGCTCTTGACTTAAATTTATATCATAGGAATCGTATAGATCACAGAATACAGAAAAATATGTTTAAGTGGCCTGTGATTGTTATTAATAACGTTATTAGCGATACAAGCCGGAGAGCCTGCGTATTCCAGGTCTAGTGTGTTTACCAGCTTCGATCACATCGTCACTTACCATCAGGTGAGATAGTGGTCAAACACTAGCCTGTCACAAATAAAAAAAAAAAAAAAAAAAAAAACAAACTATCTCAGTATGACTATAATAACCTCTTGAGGTCTCAAATTCAAGTTCTGCGTCCTTATATCAATAAGTACCACTGTGTCTGTGCATGGTACCACCCAGATAATCCCAGGGCCTACTGGAGACGATTTCCTTACTTTGCCGAACCTTAATATAACAGCACGTTTGTATTGATTCACGACCTTAAAATAAGAATCAGAAATTAAATTATTGCTTATATAATAATAAAATGGTATTATTAATTTAGTTATATAAAATTATCAACAATCCATTTCGGACGTACAATAATATTTTAATCAGAAGAACAACTTTGTTCATATAGTAGAATTACAAAGTATCTTTTATCTTTATAATAATTATAATAGTACGTAGATAATGTAACATAGAAGGGAGATGAGACAAGATTTGTTTCTTGTGATAAATAAGGATCTGTTAGCCGACTCCACTAAACAATATGTTTTCAAATAACAATTTTGTACCTACTGTTCGGAAATAACATACTGATGCTTAATACCCGAATCGATTTAGACTTTTTAGCCAAGACATAGAGAAGAGTATAGGGTATATATATCCGTTTTTGGGTGCGAGGTTCTGTGCAAAGTATCTTCAAAACAGTTGCACTGATCATTAGAATCGACTTTTTTATTTGAAAGGTTACTTAATCGAGAATGTTCTTAGCTAATACGTTTGGTGTAATCGGCGCAGCCGTTATCCAAAACGTCATCAGGGTTATTTTCAAAATTTAGATTTTGTCACTTCACTCATACTTTGAATGACATATATTATACTAGTCGTGCGTCGCGGATTCGCCAGCTATTATCAAGTTAATAAGTAGCGTATGTGTAAATCCTAGGTATAAGCACGTACATGCCATATTTTATCCAAATCCGTTCAGCCGTTAAACCGTGAAGAGGGAACAAACATACTTACACTCTTGCACACTTACACACAAACTTTCGGATATAATAAAATATTAGTAGGATACTTTGTTTATAGTTAGATCCATACAATAATTTTTTTCAGAGATTATGACAATTATCGGTTTATTTTTTTTACGTTATTTAAACTGATGTCGAAATACACTTACTCTAAAACATGCCACAAGCAACAATGGGCAAATAATAATCATAATTATTGCGATTGTCACAAACAACTTCTCTGTCCCTGTTTCTTCTTTAAATTCTGAAATGAATTAAAACATTACCGTATATTTGCCTCAGGGTAGCCTGAATTTGTCTGTCTCTAGGTGGCGGATAGGAGACACATGGAAGGTTAAACTTCCCAGGGTACATTCCGTCAACAAAGGAGGTAAGACATCTTACCAGTCCGCCATCGTCGGTACTGTCCTCATTGCGCTACAGGTCTTGTTCTGGCTAATATCTGCTACAAACTTGACTGTGTAGCTGCTTTAAAGAGCAAGTTTCTAGTATAGTTACTAGGTATTTCAAAAGTATTACTTTATATCGCCTTCTAAGCAGGGTTATCGGGTTCGATTCCCGGCGGGAACACAAGTTTTCTCCCCAAGGAAAATTTGCGTTTCTGGTTCTGGTTGTGATTGTGTGTGTGATGTGAATGTTTCCGGCACCCACAACACAAGTCATCGAAATTAGTGTGGGTGTGAGTGTGAAAGCGTTTATGTTTTATTCATGTTTATATCTCAGGGCGCATTACAGTTCCACGCATCATTACTTTCCATCAGGTGAGATTGTGGTCAAATGCCAATCTGGCATAAAAAAAACGCGAAACATGGCTATTCAAACTTCTGGGTGGTTATATAGTCGAGCGGTCACTTACCATCAGGTGAGCCTAACTGTCTCCTTTATTACAACACTAGCCGTGCCCCGCGGCTTCGCCCGCTATTATCAAGTTAAAAAGTAGCCTATGTGTTAATCCTAGGAATAATCTATTTACATTCCAAATTTCATCCAAATCCGTTCAGCCGTTAAAGCGTGAAGAGGGAAAAAACATACACACAAAAGGAATTAAATATGCGTAACTGTGTAAGGGAAATTAACGAGTAGTTACATCGCTTAATGTTTGCCAGAACTCTATCCGTTCACTAGTGCTTAATTTACAAGTGTGGCGAGTTCACTATGACCTAGGATGGTATGTAGCGAATTAACAATACTTAATAGAATAGTACTGTGGCGAGTTTATATACGCTTATTTCCTGAGCTTACTTATCTGAGAGTTTTAGAAGGAAAATAAGGTTTTTAAAAGGTGGAAAATTCTAAAATGTCTCATAAAATACCTCCACCGGTTAGTACTTCTGGTGTCTTCCGACTCTTGCCCTTTACCTCTGTTTCACCGTCAGTCATAATAAAAATATTATGATAAAGTTTAAATGTGTTTGCCAAGTGTTTTATTTTGTATTAATTGTGAATTTGAGAACTTTATCTTTCCGCTTTAAAAAGTTTCTCTATGATTGGGTACACAGAATACTATTACTACCTACCGGGAGATTGGGTATCTTATTTATCTATGCTCTATGATGTAATTCACAGAATATGATTACTCCAGGAGATCACCATAGAGAATTTTGGTAATCACAAAAAAAAACTTATTTTGGCTCTGCAATCTTGTGCCAGTGTCAAGTGAAAAAATATTTCAAGTACATTTCATACAAGTCTAGTCTCAAGTCACAGTCAATCAAGTAAAAGAGTCAAAGTACAGTCAAAGTTAAGTCATGCCCTAATAAAGCGGTGGAAACTTTACTCGAACTTTTATTGGAGTTTTGGAGCGAAAGCGAAAATCACGTATATCAACTTTGTATGATTTGCCTAGTCTTATTCAATAAGTATTACCGGTTAATAACCACATTAACACTCGGAGAATCACATGTTATGGAAAATAATATAAATTCAAGAACGCCATTTTTACAGTATCGCGGCAAATCTCCAGTATCGATTCTTACATATTATGCAGCAATAAGTATACAACATAGAGGAACTTTTTATACAAGGAACAAAGACGTCACTCGCAAGAATTTTGCAGCTAAAGAATTTTAACAGTATCAGGTTTTTTTTTACCAGGAAGTATCACACAAAAAGGAAGTTCGAATGGGTAGTATATATGTAGTCAACTTTTTTTTCTTCACACCAAATTGAGTTGTAGTACCTAAAAGATCAAAAAGCCTTTAATTCATAATAAAAATATATTTTTTGATGTAAATAAATGAACATTTATCACTAAACTTGGAAACCAGCTGGTGGACTGGGCGCAAGCGATGTACTGGGTCCTGATCCTCCTAAGAATGTCTTCAAGAAGTCCAGGGGGAATGGAAATATTATCGTTGAGTTCTTCTCTGCTGATATAGTGTTCAAGGACTGTAGGTAGCGTAACTGAAAGCGGAAAACAAATATTGTTATGACGAACAGGAGCCTTTTAATCTTTCGCGAGCAATCATGTTTTTATGAGAAAAGCATTTTCTTTATACAGATTTTTTGTTTTGATAGGCTAGCAAAAAATCTTAGGGATAACTAAGTAGTACTTTAATACGACACTAAAAACTTAATGACTAAACTACCTCTTTCATGTTTATGTTTGCCTAGTACTTTACTAAGTCTAACAGATGACTTTTCCAATATATTTTGGACCAAGGAACCTTTGCCCAACATACGTAAAACTACTCATTAAAGTTTTTATATGGGAAAATATTTATTTTTCATAATTTTTTTATATTATTTTTCGATTATACTCAATGTCAAAGTACCTGTAACGCCATGGGATTATCTATCATCACAAGAGATGCTTCTCTCAGAGCTTTTGATGCTTTAATTTCTCCTTCAGCTGCTATGATCTTGGCTCTAGCCTCTCGGTCCGCCTCGGCTTCTGCTGCCATTGCACGCTGCAGCTGCACTGGCAGACGGACGTCTTTACTACATTAGTAAAAATATATGTATGAATTAGTCACAATCTCACCAATAACCGTATGATGTAGCCGAAGATGTAGCATGGTTGCCTATAAGATACTTATTCACTCCTGACTTGAAAACTCCCAGATTATACAAAAAACTCTTTAAAAGAAAGATACTGGGACAAAAAAGTCAGTCGACGATGGTGAACAGTTTTGTATATCTTACTTAATTTCAAGTTCAGTTAATTTCCACAACTAGAAGATAAAACGTTTTTTTATGTATGTATATGCAAGGGATTTATTTAATTACATTAATAATTATATGTATATTAATGTTATATGTTTCTATAGAGTGCATGTATAATGATCCTTGCCACACAACCAATCGCTTTTTATTAAAATATATTATCATATCCATCCTAAAATCCTAAGGCTATCTGGAAGATATCGCTGCTTAGTAATGAGGTCGCCGATTGTACTGTTTTGTTACTATTTTCTGTTATACATAATTATTTGTTTTTGTGCAGTAAAGAGTATTTGTATTGTATTCTATAAATCATATTAGATATTAGTTGCGAATAAGAGCAAACATTTGCCATGCCAATGCACCCGAGAGAATTGTGAACTTTCGGCTAAATGGGGCAACAGTCTCCGCTTGGCGTTATTGTTCCAACGTATAATATTTTCAGGGACAGGGTTTTCTTCATGTTTTTCATAGCACAGCAATGTTTTTTTATTTAAGGTAAACAAACGTTTAACCACTATCGGGTTCGATGCCCAGCGGGAACACAAGTTGTCTTCCCAAGGAAAATTTGTGTTTCTGGTTCTGGTTGAGATCGTATGTGTGATGTGAATGTTTCCGGCACCCACGACACAACTCATCGAACTAAGTGTGGGGCTGTGCATGTGAAAGCGATTATTTTACTGTTTATTTATTAACTATCTCACCTGATAGTAAGCGACGATGCGGTCGACGATGAAGCACGTTAGTCTAAAAGATGCCAAATCACTAGTACGTTTAGGTACTCACATTTCTACTCTCTCCACTTCCACTCCCCAAGGATCCGTAGCTTCATCAAGGTTGGCTTGCATCATATGGCTGATGGCTTCCCGGTCAGAGAGCAGCTGAGCCAGATCCCGCATGCCGAGGACATTCCGAAGAGTCGTCGCTGCTAGGAGGCGGGTTGACGCTCTGTAACATGATGATGATTGAAATTGAAAATATCGAACTTTCATTTCATTAATAACGAACGATCTCTTCACACTCATAGCCCCGCACTAAGTTTAAAAACTTGTGATATGGGTGTCGGAAACGTTTTCATTACACAACTACTGTTTAACTAACTTTATAACCTTAAAAGTACTAGGATTTGTCAAGGCATAAGCGGCGTCCATTAACTATGTGAGGTGTTTACATGAGGGGAGCGGGTTGAGCCAAACCTTACACGATGTCACGTGGGGGAGAGATGGTGTCGAAGCAAATAGCACGTATTTTTTATTGTAAGAAACAGTGTAAAATTTCCTGAAAACTGGGTTAATAAATTAAGTAAAAAAAACTACTGAAATATGGCAAAATCATATAGTTATTAGGGGCTAGTCTTAAATTAAAAAAATAAACGAAATGTGTCTTAAAAAATCTCATGAAGAATAGGGGAGGGGGAGGGGTCGGGTAAAATCTCACGACATCTCACCAAGGGTAGAGAAAGTCGAAAAATCGACAAAATCACTTCACGCGATCAATGGAAGTCCCTCCAAAGCCTGCTAAACTAAACATTTTTTTTTTTTTTTTTATGCATAATAGGCAAGCATTTGACCACTATATCACCTGATGCAAAGTGACGATGCGGCCGAAGATGTAACATGCTTGCCTAGAAGATGTATGAGTCCCGTGTAGTTTTTTATTTTTTTTATTTGGGATAAGCAAACATTTGACCCTTATTTCACCTGATGGTAAGTGATGATGTGTTTAACGCTGGAGTGTTTGCCAGAAGAAACCTGTTCACTTGTGTCTAAAAGAAATAATTAAACGCAAGCAAAGCTAAAAAATACCGACTTTACCGGTTTATCTTCGGAACATTGATCAAATTCAATGTATTAAACATTTTTAAAGTTTGTTTTTTTTTAATGCTGGTGCTTTCCATGTGGTCCCATTTAAATTTGGTCAAGATCTGATCACTAGTTTTTGAGTTACCGTCAATAATGCATTGACGGTAACTCAAAAACTAGTGATCAGATCTTGACCAAATTTAAATGGGACCACATGGCAAGCACCAGCATTCAAACAAAAAACAAACTTTAAAAATCGGTTCACGTGGTAAGAAGATATGACACATAAAAAAATACAGTTTGAGTACCTCCTTCTTTTTTGTGAAGTCGGTAGAGAAATACCAAAATTGCTATAAAAAATGGAGGCCGGTCCCCATTTTTTTATCGCAATTTTAATAACGGTCCCACGGGTAGTACCTTTATCTCACTAACCAAATATACAAATAAAAATTTATTAAAATCGGTCAGTAGTGCGATCACAAACACCGTGACACGAGCGATATATTTAGATATAAGAAAGAAAAAATAAGCCCGAAAATAAAAATGTAACTACCAGGCAAGCATCAATATAAAGGAAGTCTATTTAAACAGTCACCTAAATCATTATTTACGAAAAAATAAGCCTGAAAATAAAAATGTAACTACCAGACAAGCATCAATGTAAAGGAAGTCTATATAAACAGTAACCTAAAACATTGTTTACCAATGATGCATTTGCATTCATGTCTCGTATGCATTACACATTGCAATTTAGTTGATTTATTTGAATGCCGCTAATTTGGCATTGCTGTGCTATTAATATCTTCCGAGAGAGAATGCTTCGTTCAGATTGTGATTTATTATGCATCATTCATTTTCACGCACTAGGTATATACATTTTATCTTGTGAGTTTACGTGTATTGTATTATATCAACGTCTTGCACTCACGAGACAAAGCGTTTCAGTCACAATATTAAAACGTCATTAAATAATTGAAACGCAAGCGAAGCTTGAAAAAACCGACTTCATCGATAATATTTCGGTTTCGGCTTGACCGATTTCGATAAAATTTACCCTACCAAACAAAAAAAATCATATAATCGATCGATTTATAATTGGCGGAGATAGTACGTAACATACAAACAAAAAAACGTACAGCCGAATTGAGGACCTCCTTTTTTGAAGTCCGTTGAAAAACCGACTTCACCGCATTATCTTCGGGATCCTTGAACAGATTAAATTAATTAAATATTGAGATTGAGATAACTCAAAAACTACTGTTCAGAAATTGATCAAATTTAAATGGGACTACATGGGAAGCATCAGCTTTCAAATAAAAAACCAATCATCAAAATCGTTTCACCTAGAAAAGAGTTATGAGGTAACACTCATAAAAAAAATTGAGTTGAATTGAGAACCTCCTCCTTTTTTTAAATCGGTTAAAAAGGAGAATGAATTCCTCAAAGAATTGCTTGGTGCTCTCATATCTAGTGGGTGCAACCCGAATCACCTTATTCAAGTCGAGTTTACGAGGTTTCTCCAAAACAGATCAATTTTGCTGTCGATTTAGTATATTTTTCCAAAATTGATACTTCAATGTATATATTCAATTTGTAATAATAGTGAGTTAATAAACGTTAATAGTTCTTAAATCTGCATGAGTGCAGGCTAAAAATCATAATTTTTGTATTCACTAAAAAACTCCAATAGAAGTAGTAATAGTAAGGTGTCTCCTACATGATATATTATTATATTATCTTAGTAAATTAGTGAGGTAGAAACTTTACTAAAATATTTTATGGAGCAAAAACGAAAATCACATTTTTTAAGGTAGTTATGTATGACTTGCCTCCACTCCTGCAAGTTCACGAACTATTGACAGCTAATAATCAACCATCATTACAAAGCTTCACTCGAAGAATCACAAATTTAGTAAAATAATACAAAATGGACAACGCAAATCAAATTCGCGGTAAATCTCAATAAAAAATAAAATGAATATAAATAGATAAGCATGAATACTAACGAACCCTGCATCTGCAACCCGCACGATTGCATTCAGAGGTTCTTTTATCCTGTAATAGACGACTGCATCCACTGCCACTGTTACCGAGTCTCTTGTTAACACCTAGAAATAATCAACATACAAATTAAAACACCCACGCTGGAAACATAAAAACTGTTAATAAAAGAGGTCGTTATTGCGAATCAAGACACAAGGTGGTATAGACACAGATTAATTGGGAATAGAATTAATAATTCAATTGTTACTAGCGATCCGCCCCGGCTTCGACCATGTGCAATTTCCGGTAGATAAATAAAAATTACATATAAACGATGACCTGACAATTACAAACACAAAAAAAAACAGCCAAATCGGTCGACCCTTATTCGTTTTTTTGCCAGACTATCGTAGAAAAATTGATTTTAATGTATAAATATATTGATTATTACGTTGAATCGTACACTGTGTCCAAATTTTATGAGTTCCGAATAAAAAAAAAACTACCTTACTAGGGAAAATTGTGTATATACCTAGCATGATGCGGGAATAAACACAGAATGCTACCTAGTCAAACTTTGAGAGCTTCTACTTTACTTTTTAAGAACTAATTAATTCAAAATTAAAACTACGTGTAGCCGATTTGGAGGCTTTAATATTAATGAAATACTTATTTCTAGCTCTTCACACGAAGACTTAAATGCTACGTTAACATAACTAGAGTTCTTACTCTGCTCTGCTGAGAATTGGATTGGATGTGCTGAGCAAGCCCTCTCTAACCTAATACAGAAAGGCAAGGAGGATACATAACTACCTACTTTGAAAGTTTGAACACATCAAATTTTGTAAATTAAGAAGTATTAAATCATCATCTTCATCAGCCCATTTCATTGACTTGAGGTCAAGACTAGGTTAGGTTTTAATTTACAAAGTTGGATGATTCACGTCCACAATTTTCAGAAGCTAACAAATTTCTAATTACAAAAAATCGCTTTGTACAGGTGATTAGTAAAGTTATTACTGCGATAAATACGAGAAAGGTACCTAACCTCAATCTTAGAGGTGATTAATATCTTCTTCATAATACCGTTTCTGCTTACAATAGATATAATTGTATTGTATTTTTTTTATTCCAGTTGGGTTCATAAAGTACGCTTAAAAACTCACATGTTACAAAATTAAACGCTTAAAATATACATAAAAAAATAATACAAGTGGAATACATTATGGGTTAAAATTCTTATCAGCTAGAGCTTCGTCTATGGTGTAGTACGAATTCTTTATTTATCAGTGTCTTATTTTGAAGCTGTAGACAGCCAGGTCTAAACAGCATTTTCACATGGTAAATTGTTAAAGAGTTTAGCACTCATCTATAAATAAAATCTATGTACTGTAGCAAGTATATGAGCTGGAGTAATCATATATTTTCTGTTTCTTGTATTATAATTAGTATCTGGTTTTTAGACGTTTTATAAAAATGAAACCTAGCTAGATCAATTTATCGCTCCCGAAACCCCCTGTATACTAAATTTTATGAAAATCATTGGAGCTGTTTCCGAGATCCAGATTCAATATAAACATACATAAAAGAATTGCTCGCTTTGAAGGTATAAGATGTATGTCGCAATAAACGCTACACAATAGGGTATATTTTTTCAGGGTAAGTTAACCGTCACTGCTTAGTAATCCGTTTTTTTAATTCAGTTCCGCATACTATTATGTGCTTTTTTAGCCAGTGTCAGGTAATGAAGTATATTATTTAAAATTATTTCATAAGAGTAGTTCTAGTCCCCTGTCAGTCGAGTGATATAAAAGAGTCAAGGTGTAATAATAGCCAAGGCAAAATGGTAGAAACTATACTACAACTTAAAAAATAAGCTTGTTTTTAAAATGATTTTAACTAATAACTTATTGAGTCTGATTATTATCGATTAATGTATGTGATAACATTATTTAATAGGTTTCATCGTTATCACTGGTTTAATCGTACACCCTTAACCGAAATTTGGTGAACTCAAACTGTTATTCTTATTGATATAAATGATTCATAAAAAAAGAGGAAAACAAGGTCAGTGCGCCAGACCAGCTGCTGGTCGCTGGCATGTCGTTCTTTACTTTCATGTATATAAACAACTGTGACGTTGTCTTGATCAAAGGTGCTATAATCAATTCATGTAACGTAAAACATTTGTGGTTTTTAACTAGCTGTTTCCCACGGCCCACGTGTATGAGGATAAAAAGTAGCCTATGTGTGTAGGTCAGCTATGTCCATTTAAAATTTCAAGCCAATCCATTCAGCCGTTGGAGCGTGAATAGGGATTGGTTCCTCCGTCACACAAACTTTAGGATTTATATAATTACAGTAATTAGTGTGTTAATGATTAGTAGGTATATAGAATTAGTATATATTATTATCTACTATATGACATCTTATTTCTATGCGTATAGATAGCTGCACGGTAAATTCAAGTCAAGAGTGTATAGGTATCTTCTAGGCAAGCGTGTTACATCTTCGGCCGCATCATCACTTTCCATCGGGTGAGATAGTGGTCAAATGCTTGCCTATCGAGTATAAAAAAAACAAATATACACACACAAAATTTTCCTAATTTTATTCTTAGTTTGACGTGAGAGAGATCTACGTTTATGTGAACCACATCACATCAAACCAAGACACATCTTCACTACAATGAATGTTATTAAATTCAGAGAAATTACTCTACTTTCAAAATCACTTTGACAGACAACAGTCCCGGCCTCCATAGCCTCCATGTTTCGGGCACCAGACCAGATATGGGTCTATAATTGGCAGGGTCGGGACAACTACTCTTTTTGGGCACAGACTGCACGTTGCCAGACTTCCATGCTTTTGGCTCTCCATCGAGAGTCTCCATAGAGAGGCCGAATAGACGTGTCACTATTGGTGTCAACTCAGGCGCACATGTCCTCAGAACTATACCATCAGGGCCACTGGCCTTGTTCACGTCCAAATTGCGTAGCGCTTTACGTACGTCTGTCGAATGTGGTTTTCTCTCATGGATAACTCGCAGACAGAGAAACTTGGAGGCACAGCGCTACTAGCATCTCAACGTGAAAATTCCGCAAAGAGTAAAGCGAACAAGTTAGCCTTCTACTTAGCGGTGTGAGCCAATGACCCATCAGGCTTCAGCAGTGGAGGCAGTGAGGGACGGCAGAAGTTCGCTTCAACCGACTTAACCAGGGAGCAAAATGCTTTACTCCTATGGGATAAGAAGCAAGTTTGGCCCCTATTCAGCTAATGTGGTCGAAGGGAGCCTTCTTGGAACCTTCTTGCAGGACTTGGCAGCTTTGATGAAGGCTTTCTTCTTTTCGCGTATGTCCTTAGCTTTACGTATTCGAGCATCAGCCCAAGCGTAGGCCTCATACTTAAGCGCTACTACGCTACTACATTTGGCCCCAAACCAAGGGCGAGCTTTGCTGGACAGAGGTAGGTCTGAGAATGGAATAAAGTATTCCATACCTTGACGCACCACATCCGCAACAGCATCCGCGCATGCAGACGGATCACTAGAAGAAAAGCAAACTTGCTGCCAAGGATTAAATGCATAAAAAAAAACGTTTTTATACCAATCTGCTGACTTGTATGGCCATACCCACCAATTGCCTTTTGGGCTGGGGTCGGGCGGGGAATGGACTGATAGAGACTTTACCAGACACTGAGTAACGGTCTGGGTCTACATTAATTTCAACTTACCACAGTTAATGTCATTATTGTTTGCAAGAAATAAAAATATTTATAAAGGTAATTTTAAAACCATGAGCTTATTTATTTTGTTTTTTCCGCCTTTTTTCTCCAAAGTGGATTCTCATTTACTGGAGACTAATTGATATCCTTAAAAGGATAATAAAAAAAAGCACAAACATTTTAATGTTTGTTCATGCGGGCGAAACAAGCTCCGCGGGCGAAACCGGCGGCGGGCGGAGCTAAAAATTATGCATGTAACAACTACATTGTAGTTTATAGTTTTGTACAAATATACTTCGCTCATTAATAATTTCCTGACGTTATTATGACCACCGTGAACTTATTACCACCATGCTGCCACCATTTTATTGTTTTGTTCTAATCGTCCGACGTAACGAGGACGGCTGGTAGCCATCTGTTTGCAGCTTCTCAATGCTGGACAAGCCAAAATAAACGTACAGTTATGATATTGACCATGTATTAAAAGAACTAGCTTGTTGCCCTGTAGTCTGCCCGCGATATTTCTGTTTTATAAACGCTTTTACACTCACAGCCACACACTAATTTCAATTACTTGTGTCGTGCGTTCCGGAAACAATCAGGACTACTATTACGTATCTTTGTTGCAAGCGGTTTCTATTTGAATTAAGCAAAAATGAACCTATTTCTTAGGAGTTTTGTCAATTTAGTATTAGTAATAAGTAATAGGGGTACTGATCACACCCAGAATTAGAAACAAAAAAATCCTTGGGTAGAAAACTTGTGTTTCCACCGGGAATCGAACCCAATACTTAGAAGGCGAATGCGCACCCAACTACGCCAACGGGCAGTTCCATCACACTAATATTATAAGCCCGAAAGTTTGTGTATGGCATGTTTGTTTTCTCTTCACGCTGTAACGGCTAAATGAAGTTGGATAAAATTTTGAATATAAATTATTACATAGCTTAGGTACACCTATAAACACATAGGCTACTTTTCTACCGACTTCACAAAAGAGGAGGAGGTACTCAATTCAACTGTATTACCTCAACGTTACCTCAAAACTTCTTTCCGCGTGAACCAATTATTTTTTTAACTGTTGCTTTCCGCTTGGCCCCATTTAAATTTGATCAAGATCTGATCAGAATATTTTGAGTTATCGTCAATAATGCGTCTATAATGATGTTTACATTTAATAATTATGATCAAGGTTCCGAAGATAAAACGGTGAGCAAGGTTGCAAGGGTTTCAGGAAGTTGTTTGTTTCATAGGCGCATCTATTGTAGTGTGTTAAAATTATTTTTCTTATAATTAAAAATTATAAAAAAAATGACTCCCAAACTGTGACTGTATAATTTGTTAATGGCTAGGCATTAATTAAGAAAGCGTATTATAAAACGGACTATATGAATGACACAGATGCATGAAGGCAATCTGCACAAGCGCTACGACCACATAACTTAGATATATCCTGTATATAATGTATTAATAATTTAAGAATGTTTAAAAATAAGTGAACGCAATAATGCGCCGCCGAGTTTCTTGCCAGGTCTTCTCGAGATGGCTGTAATACAGTAAATTGTGTCATTGTTGGGCGATAGTGACATTCACTTTATAATACCTCTTTCGGGCTCATATGAATAAACCAACAAAATTTTGATCTTGTTATGAACAATTAGTACAGAGTTAAAAATACATTACAGTTTTATCTATAACAAGCCGTGCCCCGAGGCTTCGCCCGCTATTATCAAGTTAAAAAGTAGCCTATGTGTTAATCCTAAGTATAAAATATGTACATTTCAAATGTCATCCAAATCCGTTCAGTCGTTAAAGCGTGAAGAGTGACAAATTTACTTACACGCTTACAAACAAACTTTCGGATTTATTATATTAGTAGAATGTATATATTTAATATAATATATTACTTTATGTTTGACTTTAATTTATTATTATTATTTATGTAGGTATTTTGTATCTAATATTAATAAGTATGTGTAAGTACATTTATTTTATCTAAATAAGTTTTGAGGTACACCACCGTCCCTGTTTGTAATATTTTTATCTTCTCTCTTAAGTCTGGAAAAAATCGCTAAGCGATAACACCGTCTGTGCTCTCTATGTTAAATTTAAGATGTCTTCGTAAGTGTTATTTTAATGGTGTGCAAATAAAGAATTTCTATCTATCTTTCTACGCAAGTATTAATCGCATTTTTCCTAAAACTCTTTCTCATAGGAAGTTGTCTTATTGAATATGTAGGAATGGTAAAAACAAATCTTTCAGCTCTCCATAAAATCCTATACGTATCCACGGTTTACCTTTTCATTCATTGATTTACCGGATTCACCGTTAATGTAAATAGCATTCCCTTTGCGTATCAGTGTTTACCACAAACAGGAATTTTAGGTATGGCATTGGTATTGAACACTGTTAACCCAGTTGCTGCCATTCTCAATTGATGTGGCTGTAAACTATCAATCAAAGTTTAACGAGATGCTAAACAATCGTGTAAACCAATTGTCTAGAAACTGCGACCTAATAATAGTCGCTGTTTTACGTTTTTGTCTCGGGATCGGGGTCGTAATTTTACGGAATTGAGATCAGCTGTTGGTTAATTTCAGTATAAAACGCACTTCAAACACTGCTTTATTGTAAGCGTAATGCTAAGGCGATAATAAACTGTATACCAAAACGTTAATTTGGAAATAATCCAAGCCAGTTTTCGTAAATTTGTTATACCTACTCCAATAAAATGAACTACACCTACAACATTCTTGCAATGGTTCAAAAGCAGCCAAATAGTTAAAATTGCCAATTTTATAATAACAAACGCTTTCACCCTCACAACCCATTACTAAGTTTGATGAATTGTGTCGTTGGTGTCGAAAACATTGACATCACACGCACGCAATTACAACCAGAACCAGGAACACAAATTTTCCTTGGGAGAAATCTTGTATTCCCGCCTGGAATCGAATCCTATTCCCCCTCCCCCTTTCTCTAGAAGGCGAACGCGCAAAAAACTAAACCAACAGGCAGTTCATCTTATAATTAAATCATATAATAATAATAATCGTCGCTTACCATCAGGTGAGATAGTAGTCAAATGTTTGCCTATCTAAAATAAAAAAAAATTTTTTGTCACATAAAATTAAATGTGCATTTTTTCTCGTGGTAGAGCCATAGTGGAGTCAAGTTAGAGTTCGATAAAAATATTTGGATCGGATTCAACCTAAACGATGGAATAATACACACATGTTTTAACAGAAAAACAACGATCATTTGTTTACGTTTATAACTTAGTAGTGAATAGTGATACGTACGACGTATATAAATAATCAAAGTGCAAAATATATTACAACTCATTCATACTACGTGTCCTCCCACAAGCTTATCAATAAAGCCTAATTCGACGATGCTAATGAACTTCCCATGTATGTAATTGATGAAGTCCATAAGCATATGTGGGTTAAAAGCTGCTAATTTACTTTGGAGCTAATTTGGGTATTGTGGTCAGAGCAAATGATGTCATTATGCACCTACTCTTGAAGCTAATTGTAGGTATAGCGTGTACACTTTAAGAAAGAGAATCAGTCTTTGTTTATACGATCAAATACCACCATCTGAAAGCTTTTTTGCCAATTCTGCGCTGTTTTATTTAGTTATTTTGGGGGGTGGTCACATTTTATGCCTATTGCCGGGACTCTTCGTGTTTTCTCACTGATAGATAGTCTGGGCCAAAGTTCACAATAGATGACACGGTAGAAGACACATGTCATCGAATTTAACAATTCTTGAATATGTCGGTTTTCCCGCGATGTAAGTGTGTACGCAAATCTCACACATAATTTGAGAAAGTAATTTGGGCAAATTTCAAAAGGAGAGTAAATTTCATGTATATTGAATGATATATAAATAAACACATTCACACTCACAGCCCCACACTAAGTTCAAAGACTTGTATCGTGGGTGCCGGAAACATTCACATCACACACACGTTACACGCAGAACTAGAAGCACAAATATCCCTTGAGAAGGAATTTGTGCTCCTGCCGGGAATCGAACCCAGGACCCACGGCGCAGAGGGCGGACACCTGTCCACTGCGCCAACTGGGTCGTCACTTTGTCGTTAGTATAAGCTTAAATCCTCTAAACCAAGTAAAAACTAACCCACAAACTCATCCACATCAGTTCTGCTACTATTAAGATACCCTGTGAACACTCACTACATTTTCACATTAACTTTATAAGTAAAAAATATTTAAATTGGAAATATGAATGGCTAATCAATAATCTTAAAAGTATATGGTAGTTGACACAGTTAGATGACCAGCAGATAACGTCTTTGGCTGATGCTTGATGCTTTCAGTTAATTTAAATATACCTATATATTTACCTCTTGAGGCGGAACGTCGAAGGAAACAGTTCTGAGATCAACTTTCCTATATGTGTCTATGCAGGGCAGTACAAAGAACAGGCCCGGTCCTCTGGCACCACCTTTTCTTAATCGGCCCAATCTGAAGATCACAGCACGTTCAAACTCTTGGACCACCTGAAGATAAAGTTAACGTAATTAATCTGCCTGTATATTTACCCGCTTTCTTTTTGGGATAGACTGCTATATTTATTTAATAACCGCAGCTTTTGTATGAATATAATTAAACGCAAGCAAAGCTTAAAAAAAACCGACTTCACCGCTTTATCTTCGGAACTTTGATTAGATTGGATGAACTAAACACGCATTATTGACCAATTGGAAAGCAATACCTTTCAAACAAAATTTTTTTTTTAAATATCGGTTCCCCTGGAAAGTAGTTATAAGGAAAAACACATAAAAAAATACAGTCGACTTGAGTACCTCCTCCTTTTTTGTGAAGTCGGTAGAAAATTATAGATATTTGAATGACTGGTATCGGTTTTAGATAGCGACGGATATTTATAATACTTATATTATTAAAAGATTTTTATATTATATAATATTTTAATATATGGTATTATTTTGGCTCAACGTAATAGCATTGTGATTTCGAGAGGCATCATGCCGCCAGCATGATAAGTTCACCGCTTTTCAGCACTTAAGCTACCTTAAGCTGGTTTTATTAATATGCATTCGGCTCATATCGTGCCTATAACAAACATTTTGAAAGATGCACTATATTTACACGCCTACATTATAGTTATATTATTTATTTTTATTTCAATTTATATCCTACCTTGAAACATTCGAACAGAGAAAATGGAAAGGTGATGATGATAAGCAGGAACGAAAGCATCGTTGCACATCTTTCGATGCATCCCACGGAATCTGGATTCGCTGTCACAAATAAAAATAAGACTTTGTACTTGTTATACAAAACACATGGGGTCAAGTTATTCCTATTAAATTATGACATTTATAAACACGAAAATTTTTAAGACTAAGGTAAAAAAAGGTATAAGGCGTAAGGTATAAGCGCACATCTATGTTGTAAGCTTTTTAGCAAGCCTGCACTCGAATTGTCAAATTACTTACGCATTTGTATTGTGATAGCGCAAGAGGTACCCGTATCGCAATCTAAAATATTTAAATTTTTAGAATTAGAACTCAGTTTGATGTAATGTGCTCTAAGTGCACAAGTTTTTAATTACTCACTACTCGGTATGTTGTCGCGTCTAGTGCTTACAGTTCGCAATTCCGTACGCATTTTGTTTTGATTATCGTACGCTTCGTTTTGCACAGCGATGTATGTCGTTATATAGGATTAAATAATTAATTGAGGCAATAACAACGCGTGATCCGACCAGCAATCACGCACTGCGCTGACACACGGACCGCCTTACTGTCAGAGTCCAGCTGTTTACACGACCCAAAAACTACACCGATCGCAACTAAAAATATATATTACAATGCGATGTTCCACAACAATAAGAAAGCTGTAAATCGCCGATAATAGCGTTTAGTCAAAAAGTATTTACGTATTTCGAGGTAGCACTCCACTTCCCCAGAGTCCTTGTCGTAGCAACCGAAATCCATGTGGGGAAAGAATTCGCGGTATATAAATCTCATTGACTTAACTGTCAGCAGTTGTAATGTAAAGAGGTCGTGTCTTCAAAGCGGAGTCTATATCGGAACTAAGGTGAGAAGCGTAGAAGAGCAGGTTGTCGGTAAAAATAAATAAATAACGCACTTTCAGACATTTCGACGGGCGGGCGCGGGTGCTCAGTGAGCCGCGTTACTCCAATTTGCGGAGATTAGGCTCGGGATGCTCTCGCCTGGATAATGCAGCACTGAATTCATAACGGGATGTTTGGATAATAAATTTATGAATAACTTATTGTTTACAGGACGGTAATACTCCATTGAGAAAATAAATAGCTTTGCCGTCACTGAGAGTCTGGTCGTGCAAACAATTTACGAGCCGTAGTCATCACTTCGCTTCAAAATTCTGCCATTAATCATAATACGTAGATTGTTTGTTATCTGTAGGAACTTATTAGACATCGTGGTCATCCAATTTTGATTCATGCCAAAAACCCGCAAATATCTTAACACTTCAGTTTAAACATCATTTTTCTTGAGTTAATTGGGAAAAACAAACAGCCGAAGCCCAACAGATGCAAGTTTATATACAATTCTAAAAGTTTCTGTTTATGTGGGTAGATTTATCTATTCAAATAGCAGACATTTGTTGTAGGTAGGTACATAAACAATGTCAGCAGTAATTTGGCAGAGAAATATTAATTTCGAAAGCTGTAAATTCAGATTTAGGTCACTTGGATCCAACTGCCGCAAAGTCCTTTGATGTCGATTGACGTCTCACACACACAGTTTATAGAGTTACGCTTTGTCTAACTGTCCATGAAATTAACTTTTAAAATAGAGGAACAGACTAATGGACACCGAAGTGGAATATTAAACAATCATTACTTATCAGCTTATTTCGTTACCATAGCTGGGAATTGTGGCTTTTTCTCCGTGGGCTTAACTCTCTAACGTGCAGGTTGGCAGATAACACTTGTTTTCGATTTTTTGTGATTTTTGTACTTGCTGGTTTCCTCGCGTTATTATTAGAGTGACCGTAAATTCCACACATAACTTAGAGAAAACGCAGGTAATTGATACGGAGCCTAGCGGGATTCAAACAAGGTTACATAAGTAAAGGATTTTAAGACGCGCATGTTTTTATAATATGTTTCTGGTTCTAGTTGTGATTGTGAGTGTGATGTGAATGTTTCCGGCAATATAAATAAGCCATCGAATTTAGTGTGGGGCTGTGAGTGTAAAGGCGTTTATGTTTAGATATTACAGCTAAGCCACTCTCACTCGTAATGTGGAATAAGTATAATATTACTAAGTAGTTGTTTCCGTGGCTTCGGCCGCGAAAATTAAAAAAAAACATATATTTATCGGATCGAATTGTGAATCTAAGCCATTTTTGAATCCACCTGATCGCACACAAAAAAGTTCATCAAAATCGGCACAGCCGTTTAGGAGGACTTTAGTCGCATACAAGTACAGAAGATTTATGAGAATAAAAGATTCAATGCAATTCATTTAATTCATCCAATTAAGTTAAACATTTTCGAATAGAGATAATAATAAACTTGAATATAAAAAATTCTATTAAATATCTAATATAAAAGTCTTTTTTAACAATTGATCATGTCGCTATTTTCTCTGTCGATACGTCTTACGTGACTCGGGACATGATACACAAAGCGCCCGAGGCGCGCGCCCCGGTCGCTGTAAATGTAAAATGTATGGCGCGTAAAGGACCTTGACATACAAAGCGCCCCCGACTCCTCCCCCCGCGCTGCCGTTTTGTATACTAAAGGAAAAAAGACGTAACTGCATTTTTGACAGAATTAAGTTATATAGGTTCATCATCTGAATCAGGAAAAATAGACGCATCTACCAGTATTTTTTTATTTTAAATTATTCAAACGCAACATACTAAATCTTACTTTTAATTTAGACACATCTGCTACAAGTCATAACATATACTAAATATTAAATATATTTTTGATGTAAGTATATAACTCAATTTTGATAAAAATGTTAGTTGTGTCTTTTTTCCTTATCACGGCTCTGTATGCGCGGCTCGAGCGCATTGTATACCATTATTATAATCACAATTAAATAACATACAAAACATTTATATTTTCAAAATTCTATCAGAGCGCCTGGTTGAAGCGACGCGTGATCAAAATGCTGGCACTTATTTGGCTCAACGTATTAGCATTGCAATTCAGAGAGGCAATGCCGCCAGCATGATGGGAACGCTACCCACTGGTAGTGGGCTTGAGCACTTGAGTTACCTATAAGCTCGATGTCTTGTAGGTAACTTAGTTCTTTGCTGTACATAGTTTTAGTTTAGTTTTAGGAAATATAGGCAATTGGCCCGTAGTTAGGCATGTGAAGGAAAAAAAATAACATACAAATGATATCAAGTCCTATAAGGTAATGTTATAAAGATGTAATAGTTGTCGAGAAAAAATATTCCATGAGATTGAAATTTGCAAAATATTTTTGGGTCACGACAAAATAGTCCACATTTTACGAAAAGGTACTATTCACCGGGCTTATTCTCGTATGTGGCATGCGTTGTATTTTTTTGTGGACATTAAATGAACCTTGATAGAAATGCGACACGCTTGAAATGTTTCTCATGAGAAATTTGCCGCGAAGTTGAATAGACTACCTTTTTTTTACTAAGAACACGCTAGACTCTTTCTATGCTAGGAACGACGCGACGCGCGACGTTGCGACTTGAAACTAAATCTATCTACATTTTCTGATATTTGCGCCGCAACGAATATTTATTCCTTTTAAATGTTTGACGTAAGTTAGTTTCCTTGAGATAATTATCTTAGCCCCTAATGAGACAATAATTATGGTACTACCTTGTACGTACTACAAAATTGTTTCATGTATATGCCTTAATATATAATAGCCATATAATAGCCATAATAATTATTATTTTTTATAGATTATTATCTTTAAACGAGTTAGTATGCATTTCAGGGGCGATAAAATAAGCTAGGTTTCATTTTTAGAAAACGTCGTTTTAACGAGCAATGCTCGGTCATCCAGGTACTTTACAATTAAGCATGGGAGTTGGATAAGAGAAAGTTTACGTCTGCTATTAATTTGTATTGCTTGCACACCATTGCGTTTCGAGATTGTTGGTGTTGGTTTATAAATAACTTATGAAACATAAAGTTAAATTCGAGTTCTACTCACATATAAAAATCCAGCAGACAGATGGTATAAAAGACAGCAGAATTAATTTGAATCAAAGCATCCGATGCTAGTTGAATCATAGCAGATCTGGTAAATATTCGGTTGACCTTATATTTACCAGATCTTCCATGATACAACTGGCATCGAATGCTTTGATTCTGCTATTCATTCTCACCTTCTGTTAAGTACCTATCTTTGTTTCAAATTGAAATCTACTCGACTTAAAGATATAAGGTTCATTTTGCAAAACCAAACGGAAATCGTTTACGACAGATACAGAAATATGAGGCCTGGTTTTTACATAGCTCATAAGTGCCAATTAATTAATAGGGCTTTCTAGGGCTTAGGAGTATTTTTCTCTAAAAATATCTCAGCCTTTTTTGTATCATTGATACTAGGAAAATGCTATTAAAAACTAGCTGCGTGTCTTTACCTTCATTGAATAGATAATTATTATACAAGCTATGAACTAGTATGGCGACCAAGTCAATGTTTACAATGTACTCATTTATTAATCTTCAAACACGGCTGTTACAAAAAAGTATCCGATAGCCCATATTTATTTTTACGGTACACTTTGCTGTAATTTTTAATGTTTTTTTAAATATTTTTATGCGATTTAGACAACGATTTGCATGATGGAAAGTGATGATGCGGCTGCAGAAATATTGATACTTTTTGTCTTGTTGTTAAATCCTAAAATAATTGTCACGGAGTAATTAACTCTTGCTGGGATTTACTCTTAATATAACATGACCATCATCAAGCTTATACTTGTTTTTTAATTTGTGTATATTTCAAATTATTAATCACTTCCAGATGTAATATGAAAATGTTTAGCATGAATGGTCTAGCGTGCGCGTTCCCCTTCTAAGCAGGGGCTACCGGGTTCGATTACCGGCGGGAACAAAAATTTAAAAACACGGAAAATGGTTCTGGTTCTGGTTGTGATTGTGTGTGATGTGAACTTAGCGAGGTGCGGTGAGCACTCACCAAAAGCGTTTATGTTTATATAACAATATCTTTTAACCTACATTAAACCATACTAATTTACTTCACAAACTCTGCACTAAAATTTTTCCCGCATTAAATATCATATATCCTTCTTCATGATTAAAATTTCGACCTTTCATCAAGATGGTCCAACTAAGGTGTGAAAAGGTAATGAACAGACGTTGTGTGATGTACCAGTTGTTGATACATTTTTACCATGATTATATTATGCTATCACATGTTTCGCAATATCCATCGCTCATCTGCAGATGTTATTACTGAATTCTGCGATTCTGTATCTGGGCGGTGATCCATCAGGATAGCAGATGCTTGTAAAGCAGGTCACTTCTGGCACTGACGCAGTGCATCGTATTGTATACTCTATTGGATTTACTTGTATGCCGATCGTAGCCACCTGTTTATGGTTCATTTCGATGAAAGCAGATTACGAACACTGATGTATATTTTTCTGAAAATAAAAAAGGTTATCAAAGAAAACCGCAAAACGAACCTTTTTTTATTCAACTGAGATTCAAGACGAGTAAGTTTTTCGTCTGATAATAGGCGTCACGCTTGCTAATTTAACTTGCACAGCTGTCCTGTAATTCGCACTGGAAATAACTTCCTCCAATAGAAAATATAGTACTATATGTTGTATATTTTAGATACACACAGCTGTTAAATAACGAGTAGGGCCCCAACCGGGCTGTGCAAAAAAGTTCTACGTACAAAATAATAACAACAAAAAGTTTTTAAAGAGATTAATAATGCTAGTTGGCAGCTTTTCTGAATAGCGCCTTTGTCAAGTTATTTGGCTAAAATAGCTTACAACCTTAGCATACTTCTCCCAAAATTAGACAGCATAACATAAATATAAACGCTATCAAACTCACAGCCTCAAACTAAGTTCTATGACCTGTGTCGTGGGTGCCGGCAACATTCACACCACAGTCACATAATCACAACCAGACCCAGAAACAAAACTTTTCCTTGGGGAGAAAACTTGTGTTCCCGCCGGGAATCGTACCCGATACTTAGAAGGAACGCTCACCCAACTAAGCCAACGGGCAGTTCGTAACGTTTAAATTGTAACATGCCTAATAATATTTTATTGCATGCTTACCATACTTTGTTCAATAATTAGGTTAATGGCTTGCCATATTCGCAATTTATAAATCGATAGCGGAGAACCTAATCACGAGGAATGTTTACATGGCAAATAAAAAATAACATATTTGTGTTCTAGGTCCGAAATAGCATTCCTAGGGTTTGTGAGAATGGAGGGGTCCTATATTTATAAGGCGATTGAACCAACGCTATTCAGCCGGGAGTGAGTCTAGAACGAGCAATATGCGGGTAAGATAAAGTAAATTTTAATAAAATAAAAGTAACAAATTGAATTATTATATTATTCTTTTAGTATAATATAGAAGTGTTTCAATAAAACAATTCAGTTAAAATTTACAAAATATATTGTGCTGCAAAAAGTATACAATTTTCGTGACGGAGAAAATGTGTATTATTTTTGAGAAGCGGCTCATGGTTGAAATTGTCGAACTCAAACTGACTATCAGAGTTGAGAGTGTGACTACATTGCGATTTGATTGTGCTATAAACCTTTTTATTATTCTTATATTCTACTTTATATTTCTATTTATATCATTATTGTCATTAATATTTTTACAGAATCCTATAAAGAAGCAAATTTATTACGAAATCACTTTTTGTTTGAATCTGTGATTTGATAATTATCTCACCTGATGTTAAGTGATGGGTCGACGATGGACCGCCTTTGCCGTGAAAATACCTATTTACTCTCGACTTAAATCACTCTTGAATCACTCTTAGAGAAGAATTGCATTTCATAGACAGTGTTTTAATTATCGTAAATAGTGGTAAAATTATGACCTTAATATTATACGGATTCATCTCACTTACTTTCTTTTTGTTTATTTTCTATTTGTATATACTTTATTGTCTGTTTTAGATCCTGTTAGTGCTAGCGTTCGTAGGTGCCGCTTCGGTTTCGCCACAAGGGCTAACAGGGCCCGGGTTTGGAGGCACTTTCGACACAGGGCTTTTGGGTGGGGGACTAGGTGGTGGGCTACGAAATGGGCTTTTGGGCCCCAGGATACTAGGACCAGCGGTGGTTGCCCCCGCTCCCATACTTCCTGCTCCAGTTGTTCATGCTCCCATCGTTCGCGCTGAGCCAGTAGTAAGCATATCTACTATTATTATTTTTATACGGTAGATATATGCTATCTGACCTGATGGAAAATGAACATGTACACTAAGATGTAAAATACTTGCCCAAAAGATACACATTTACTAGACTTTAAGACACTCATATTGTACAGTTCAGGGGTCAAAGACGCTGACAATGCGTTCCACTCCTTCGCTGCATGGATGATATACGTAAAAGCGAAACGCTTTGAGTGATCTAGAGGTATTCAAGCATAAATGGGTGACGTTTGACAGTATTTATTATTTACTTATGCTTATACGTGCTTATATACAGACAATGTAGGTATTTAACGGTGGGCTAAATAAACGAGCAATGCTACCGAATCATCAATCAAATATACCTACGTCTTGATTAAACCTGAGTATGTGGGTGCTACCTTCTGCCACGGTATTACTCGAAATTTACAGCTCTTTGAACAAATATGTTTAACCAATTTCAATAAAAGCTTTGCGCGAATATTACCTTTCTCAGACATACGTGAAATAATACCGATGACTTGTAATTTTTTTTTGTTTGATTCTTAATAATACCATTTGATTATAACTTCTTATTTTTGATCGAGCGAAGTGAGATCTCTAAATTGACCGGGATCGTTCAGCACTTTGTCCGTCCGTCCGTCCATCTGTCAGAGGCATCTAGCGTCTAAACAATATAAGCGAATTACTTCAAATTCTCTTAGAAAATATAAAACACAAGACCAGAAATGACTTTTAAAATAATATAAATGAAAATATTAAGGGGGCTCCCATACATGTAAGTGGGGAGCAAAATAATTTTCAATTTTTTATCTACCCTTGGGGGTATCGTTGAGAAGGGCTTGACAAGTTAAGTACGAAACCGGCTTTAAAAAATCTATGTTGGAAAATAACGATTTGGTAGGCCACCAAAGTCACTGTTTTTGAACCTATTTTGTTCCGGGGTATACCTATCTCAAAAACGGCTTCACACTTAACACTGAAACTTACGCATAATATCCGTTATATCCTGTACTTGATCAACATATACAGAAATTAAACAGTATTTTAAAGAAAAAAGTTATAAGCAATTAACCTCAAAAGTTTTTCTCTATGAGGCAAAAGGTAGGCGCGAGATCTCAGTTCTTCGCGAACGACTCGTTAGATATTTTTAGAGACCATAACGGGGTATAGTGGGTATTGAAATTAGTTTCTATATTATCAAAAATCTTATCCAAGATTTTTGCAGCTAAAATAATCCGTAAGTTTGTTTCCTATCTCGATGATCTTATCATAGGTTCAGTATAACATAAAACATAAAAAAAATATGATATCATCCAGATAGGAAACAAAGATACGAAATCCTTGAATGATATTAAATTGATTGACTTTTATTTTAATGATAATTTTTGTTTATCTATACTAATATTATTAAGAGGTAAATTTTGTGAGTTTGTGAGGTTGTAGGGGGTAATCTCTGGATCTACTGAACTGATTTTGAAAATTATTTTACCAATAGAAAGCCACGTTATTTGTGAGTGTGATAGGCTACGTTTTTTTTACCCAGGTGACCACGGGTAGGTCAGCTAGTCTTAAATACTTTTAAGTATCTACGGCGCTGGAAGCAAAGAGTTGACATTTGCATAACGATATTGCATATTTCAGTCATATCCAAGGTACGCCTTCAGCTATGGAGTGAGGGACACACACACCGGAGACATCAAGTCTCAACAGGAGCAGCGAGATGGTGATGTCGTCAGAGGTAATTAGTAGATTAAATATTTTTTTGCATTCACATTCATAGCCCCACACTAAGTTCAAAGACTTGTATCGTGTTGCTGGAAACATTCACATCACACACAAATTACACCCAGAACCAGAAGCACAAATATCCCTTGAGAAGGAAATTGTGCTCCTACCGGGAATCGAACCCAGGACCCACGGCGCAGAGGGCGGGGACCTGTCCACTGCGCCAACTGGGTCGTGCATTTAATTTTTCAAACTATTCTGCATACATTATAAGTATAGATATGTGTGTAATGACCTATATATTTTATACAGCTTGTCATACTTGAAAACATAATTTTACTCCCCAAGAGAAATTTGTGTTTGTGTTCTGGGTGTGTTTTTGTGTATGTTGTGAATGTTGTCGGCCCAAACACAAGCAATTAAACTTAGTGTGGTGCTGTAATTGTGAAACCGTTTTACCGTTTACATTACTTTTTGTATCCTTACTATAATTTATAGCAGCACTTTTTAAATATGTCATACAGGAAGCTACTCATTAGTGGAACCTGATGGTACAACTCGCACAGTTCAGTACGCAGCTGATGACCACAATGGCTTCAATGCAGTCGTACAGAGGACAGGCCACGCGGCGCATCCAGTAAGCCATATTTTTTATATACTAACTAGCAGAACTAGGCATGCGTCGTTTACCTCTTTCACGTTCATGGTCGCCTAGTATTTTAATACCATACTAAAAACTTTTTGGATATCTTATATATATAAAAGAAAGTCGTGTTAGTTACTCCACTTATAACTCAAGAACGGCTGAACCGATTTAGCTGAAAATTGGCAGGGAGGTAGTTTAGAGCCAGGAGAAGGACATAGGATACTTTTTAAGAACGTACATTTCTTTAAATTTTTTTTTTACATTTCGACATGCTTTCCATTTTTTCATACGTCACTCGGATTTGGTAAAGTACTAGGCAAACATAAACATGAAGGTTGTAATAATATAGTCACGTGACATTGTAACGCATGCCGGGTATGGCTTCCTAAATATGCACATTCATTGACTGTTAGGCGGAACGAAGGTCGCCGGTGTTCATAAAAAATACTAAAATCACGATAAAAGAATGGGTGGTTTGGGTAGGAGGGTGAATACTTAGGGATAGGGATCCCTAGGGATACTTGAGCTTCTGTTTCTGGGTGTCATTGTGTGTGTGATGTTGCCGGCACCCACAATACAAATCTTTAAACTTAGTGTGGGGTTGTGGGTGTGAAGGCGTTTGCATTTATGAATCAAATTGTAGCATTTATCAAAGATTACAAACATAAAGGTAATTAGTAATTTAAAAGTGACCAGGTCTGACTGACTGGCCCCGAGTGTGACGCATACCATCTGGCTAACGACACGCTTGTACTTTCTCTTATTAGTTAAATAAAAATTGCTATGTAGAGTCAGACTGTGTCTATTGTTTAACTGTCTCTATTAAAGAAAGACACCTTTTTTGGGTTGCAGTACCTGGATTATCATAATACTGTTATACTATGACTATATCATCAAAAAATCGAACCCACAAAATCTCATTAAAATAAAATAACATAAACACTTTCACGAAGACTTGTATCGTGGGTACCGCATTTACATTCGCATGATACCCAAAATCATACCGAAAAACAAAAACCATTTTTCCTTGGGGAAAAAACGTGTCTTCTCACCGGGAATCGAAACCGATACCCGCTGCTTAGAAAGCAGACGCGCTCCCATCAACTCCAGCAATCTAACGGTCTCTATCCTTCAGTTTTGAAGTTTGAGGGCATCCTCAATGTAAATCTACTGAAACAAAGGAGATCCTCAATGTAAATCTACTGAAACTATCAGAAAGCCACAAAATTAAAAATTGAATCAAGTTGAAAGTCTGCCGCCAAGCCAAAAAGTGTTCCGGCAGTTATCCTTGAGAGCCTGCGTATTCCAGGTCTAGTGTGTTTACCAGCTTCGATCACATCGTCACTTACCATCAGGTGAGATAGTGGTCAAACACTAGACTGTCACAAAAAAAAAAAAAATGATTACTGAAACTATTATGACGTAGGTACATTTTAGACGGTCGAGTGCGGCTCTATGAAATAATAATTCACAAAAAACTCTACTACTACTGTTATTAGGAAAATATCTTACGAACATAAACACCATAACAGAAGCGATTTTCGTTATTAACTTGTCCAATACGTTGCCAAATACGATTTCCCTGAGATAGATGCGCTTGCGCAAGCTATCGGCGTAGGCTTACAAGGAAATTGTAAAGCCGGATTGTTGTACCATAACAAGGCAAAGGCAAAACTGTTCTGTGGAATATAACGGTTTGTGTAATGACCTTCCTTGCGATACAAGATTTTTTGAGAAATCGGTTATTAGTGATATTTTTTGTTTATTTTGGCAGCATGATTGCAAATAACTTGATATATTTGCCTTAACATATACTTTACACTGTAAAATACATGCACATATATACCTTTTACACTGTTTTATAGATTTTTGTAACATGGAGTCTATTTTTGATTAGTTGTTAATGTGCCTATATATTTGTAGCTGTATTGGGTATGTTTTGATTTATTCACAGCACTTGATCGATTTAATTAAAATATATTGTTCGAAAAATTTGCAGCGTTTAGCGACGTTGACGTTTGACGTTTAGTCAAGACCTGACCGTATTTCTAAAGAATATCTAGACTTTTTTTTAAATTTTGATAGCGTAGCTTTTGACCGTTCATCGCATTAATAAGTGGCTTGCATTTTGAGCCATAGATTGGCTCTGAATAAAACCTGCTGATGCACCATTTATGATGCGACAGAGTTTTACGTTAGATTATCTCAAACTTAAGTTATACAATTTAATTGTCAATTGTTTTTGGTTAAACCTTAGACACAGAAACTTAACGTTGTCAAATTTTTAGTTACATTATGACATTTCCGAGCTGCTTTCAAACTTAAATTAGACAATATCTTCTTTTCAAACTTGCTACTTCTTTTGGTATTTTGTACGGGAATTAGTACTTTTAGTAGTTCTAACTCCCGTAACCTTGAACTACAATTCAACGCTTTATGAGCACGAAGAAATTATCCGGTTGACTGCACCATGAGCCGTTAATGTACAAATTGTAAGCACTGCTGTGTTATTGTGACTATTGCAAATAAATTTGTTACAAATTTCGTAGACCTTTAAACCTTTGTTGCTGTAATTTGATGCTGGACACAGAATCAAAACTGATTATCTTATCCTATATAAAACAGCAATGCAATGCGCTGGTCAACCTGATATAACGAAAATACACAATGATATCTGATATATCTACCTATACAAAAAAACGGGTTCGTTACACAATTCATGAGTTAAGATCATCTGGATCTTTGATTTATTGGATTTCTCTCCGGCTCCGTAAAGTAATCAAATCATTAAAAACATCAAGAAGTCATGAAAAAAGGAATAAATTCATTTTCTCTTATATTTTGTAGAATTTTTTAAGATTCTTGAAAATTAATTGACCAAGGAGGTAACATACTTTTTTCTTTACTTTTATACATTTTTAGCTAGCTAGTTATAGTTCATAGAATATGTTCTTTTCTATGGTTATACCTATATCTGAACTGGTATACAGTTACATGGCTGTCATTTTACTGGAAACATTAATCTTCAATCCGAAATCGAGTAATATTTACACACTACTGCTTAGCGGTTGAATGTTTGGCAAAGGTGTTCCTTAAGTAGACTCTACATATGAGTCATACCACTACATGACCACGGGTAAATGACATGACCATGATAAATGGTAAATTTCGAATAAATGTTAGTTACCATGGTAAATTTCCCGTTTGTATCAACAACACTTATCACATCACAGACAAAATCGTTGATCCTTTTGTATCTTACAGGTTCATCACCAAGTGGCGGTAGCGCCAGTTGCTCACTACGCGCACGCTCCAGCGGTCGCCTTATCTTCAATTGGCCTGCCTTAAACTCTTTCAAGCTAACGACGACACGATAACACACAATGATTCTCGATCTGAACCTTATCACGATATAGTAAGGTTCAGAGTTATTTTTAAGGCAATGGCACACAGGGTATGACACTAACGACGCTGATTTTCCTATGGCTCACGAAATCGCGCTTGGAGACTGTTCTCTATTTTAATCTTAAGTAATTAAATACTTTTCTTAAGGAAATTTTGTTTATGCTTGTTTTTTGTTTATTAATAAACACCTATATTATAGATATCACTGGTGAGCTGCACCAAATTTTTATTTTTTATTTGGACTAAATATTTTTAGCGAATCTATCCACATAGGTTGTTCCAATAAATGACTTTATCAGATGATCACACGCGTAAACGAAGTTTGAGTGTAAACAAATTGCCTGTAGATGAAGAGCATCTGAAGTACAAGTATTTATATGTAAAATATTATTTAAAAGTAGGTTAATACGATTTGAATTTATATAGATACATGTTCAATTGAAAATATTTCGATATTTTCTTATTAAAATGTTTAATTCAAATCAATAAACAAACGCAAGCTTTTTTTAATTTGTGTCATTTATTATTTACACCCAATTTTAAATAAAACATCGTATGAAGTTATAGTCACGTTCAGTGGAGGACTAAAAACGTATATCGCCATTGATTGATAATCAAATAAACTTACCTTAATGTCAGTTGGTACTATTTATCATTAAATTAAAATTAAAACGGGAATTAGCGTGACTTACGCGTTGTCGATGTCTAAATCGACAATTGTTTTGGCTTCATTCGGAAGCCTTCTTGAGGATGAGTGCGGAGCGCTCGCCGTCGATAGTTCAAAATGTGCGTGAGTTTTTATCAAATTACTATTTATCAATTATGTGCTTTTAAGTAAATAGTTTTCAAGTAAATTTCGATCTTAAATTTTCTTCCTTCTTCGGAAATATTTAATTTGACACTAAGTAAAGCATTATCGGAAGACTTAAAAAAATAATTTCACAATAATAATGACTGAGGTACTAGTTATGAAAATGGAAAAAAAAAGATTTGTTTAACTGGTTATAAAATAAATCTCTGATACATAACCAGTTATGAAATCTTAGTTACGAAAGTGGACGAAGGGGTAATAATATAATACTTTTACTAAGCGTATGCAAGTAAATAGGAGATACTGATGATTGAATATAAAACGATATAGGTAAAAGAATATTTTGTCAATGCGCATAGCACTGTAAAAAAGTACGTTCTGGAAATTAAAAAAAAAACAAATAATTTTAGGTAGAGTTAAGAAATGTATATGTTGCGATCCCGGATTGTGAAATAGAGTTCAAAAACCTTACACATCTCGTTTAACAGTAGTTTATCTCAAAATAAATAAAGCTGAAGAGAAAAATGGCAGCAATAAAACATAAGTAAATGTCGGCACGCCTAATGGGGATCTTGATGGATGTTACAAGCTGACTGACGAGAATACGTTATTTTGTTATGTTTCTTTGATGTGAAATGAATGTAAACCAGTCTAGTTTTAAATTATTATCCTTTTTTTTTAAAGAAATCATATAAAGTTATTATAATGTTTACATATAGACGAGCAGTAGTTCGATATAGTTACATACAGTCATTCATTAGAATGTGATATAGTTAAGAACTGAAGTCTTAGGTGGAGTCGACAATTTATTGTGTCCATTTATTTTAACTTTACTGTTCATCTATTTGAATGAATATCGTTAGTCAGAAATGAACTGATTTATACTGCGGGACGCAAGTTTTATCAAATTTATTCTAGTAGGTACCTGGTAAAAGTAAATTCATATAGTGTAAGTTCATGCAAAAACTTGTCTAGACTCGTTGAGTGCTCCCAACATTTCATTGTTGTTTAAACCTTTCCATCGACCATTTTCCATTAACTCCTTTAGTAAGTATAGTGTTATTGTATCATACTCTTATTGTAAGCTTGTATCAGGATAATTATTATTAAATTAATAATAGGTAATGAATTATGCTCGAACTCCACATATTACTAGTCGTAAAGGGCTGAGAGTACGAAAGCGTTTATTTTTTAATGTTTGAAGATATGCATGAGAGTGAAAATTGGCTAAACATATTTATTTATTAATTAGTTAATAAATCATTAAATGTATATACTATTAATATAGTTCATAGATAATAATATAAGCAGAAAATATTGTCTAATACAAGATTACTAATTAAATTAAACTGCTTAAATAATATACTAAAGTTCATTAACCTCATTTCCATTTTGCGGAATATAACTAAAAGCTATTTATATGTGCCATAACTCCCATTAAGGCAAGTCGTAAACGAGTTTCAGATATAAGCCCGTTATGTGTCGATGTGTCATTTTACTACTATAAAGATTGGTTTTCCTATTTTGGATAAGGTGTTACTGCCCATTAAAGGTAATGTCGCAAATAAATATAGCGGTTTTGTCAAGACCCAGCCGCTTTTTTTAGCAATGCGGTCCCAGGAAATACACATATTAACATTTAACATTAATAATAATTTTTTTTTTTTGAGTTTTGGTGTCTGTGAGAAACAACCGAAACAATTGTTTAATTCTTTGGTATTTACTTACACACAATCAGAGAGAAACGCACAACTTTTCCTTAGGGAGAAAACTTGTGTTCCCGCCGGGAATCAAACCCTATATCACTGCTTATAAGGCGAAAGCGCTCCCATCTTAGCTAACAGGTAATTCAACAGCAGCATATCGCAATGTTCTTACTATGTAGGTACTAACTCTTTTACCGACTTCCTAAAAAAGGAGGAGGTACTCAAGTCAACTGTATTTTTTTTATGTGTGTTACCTCATAACTTCTTTCCACGTGAGCCGATTTCGAAATTTTTTTTTAGTTTAAAAGATGTTTCTAATTGATCCCATTTAAATTTGATCAAGATTTGATCAGTAGTTCTTGAAATATCGTCAATAATGCCTATTTTGTGGACTATTTTGACGATGTTCTCGTTTAATCGACTTCAAAAGTTACCTCATAACTTCTTTCGTTGTGACCCGATTTTGATGATTATTTTTTATTTGAAAGCTGGTGCTTTTTATGTGGTCCCATTGAAAATTTGATCAAGATCTGATCAGTAGTTTTTGAGTTATAGTCAATAATGCGTGTTTGATACATCAAATCTGATCAAGGTTTCGAAGATAAAGCGGTGTAGTCGGTTTGTTTAAGCTTTGCTTGCGTTTAATTATTACTTATTGTCATAGCTTCGTATATTATTGCAGACTAGCGATCCGCCCCGGATTCGTTCGGGAGCAATTTCCGGTGGATTAAAAAAATTACACACAAACCTTGCCCTGACATTTATAAACACAACAAAAAAAATATTAATCAAATCGGTCAAGCCGTTCTCAGTGTAAGACCAACAAACGTCAACATTTTTTATACATATAGAAGACTAGCCGTGCCCCGCAGCATCGCCCGCTATTATCAAGTTAAAAAGTAGCCTATGTGTTAATCCTAGGTATTAACTATGGAAATTTAATCCAAATCCGTTCAGCCGTTTAAGCGTGAAGAGGGAACAAACATACTTACATTAAAAATTTTGCGTTTATTAATATACCGTTACGTATTGATTATACCGTTTACAAGCGAAGGATAAACAAAAAACAAAGACCAGTAGCTTTAAAAGCTAATGAAGAGAAGAATGAATACTTTTTTTATCAAAGCAGAGGCGTTAATGATTTATTATTACACCTCGACGAGAGAAATACGTCGTAAACAATATGTCTCTGCTACATAAAATGTCTTGATTAAACAGTAATAAAATATTTATTAGTTCATTCATGCGATTTTTGGACAGTCGTAAAGTAACAAGTCGAGATTACAGAGTATTTTCATCTGCATGCAGGTAATATATTTTTGTATTCAAATAAATATTTCATAATAATAACATTTATTGATACAATTTCGTTTATGATTTACTAGCTGTGCCTCGCGGCTTCGCCCACTATTATAAGTTAAAAAGTAGCCTATGTGTTAATCCTAGGTATAAGCAATGTACTTTCCAAATGTCATCCAAATCCGTTCAGCGGTTGAAGCGTGAACAAACATACTTACACACTTGCACACACACTTACACACAAACTTTCGGATTTATAATATTAGTAAGAAGTAAGATATTATGATAATCTCAAGTATTATTTCAACGTTTATTCAAACAAAACGGTTGAATTGCCTATATTTCCTAAAACTTAATAAAAACTATATACAGCAAAGACCTCAGTTACCTACAAGACATCGAGCTTATAGGTAACTCAAGTGCTCAAGTCCACTACCAGTGGGTAGCGTTCCCATAATAAAAAATACATTAATATTAATATTCAGTAGGGAAACATATTGCGCATCTTGCATGTTGTATGATATCATTTAACGTAACTTAAATTAATATGAATTATAAAGGCGATTACTTATTTTTCTTGTACAACATTTTCATGTTTGTAATATTAGAAGTTTGTAGATGGCATTGTTAGCTAGCTCTTACACCCTTATTAGTAACTAGCTGTGCTCCGTGGCTTCACCCGCTATTATCAAGTTAAAATAGTAACCTATGTGTTAATTCTAGGTATAAGCTGTGTATATTCCAAATTTCATCCAAATCCGTTCAGCTGTTTAAGCGTGAAGAGGGAACAAACATACTTACACACTTACACATTTACACACAAACTTTCAGATTTATAATAATATATATATAAATATATGATATAGTAGGATAATCACCGAGAATGTGATTATTTAAATAATAATGTGTACTAGTTGTTCCCCGTGGCTTCACATCTGTCATTTCCAAATTTTTTTGCAGCGTGAAGAAATCATAAAGACACTGATATACTAACACACAAAATATCTATGACATTAGTTCGAAGTGTGATTGTTCATAATCAAACAGCATTTTTGAATGTATGCTAGATCTGCTTCGCCCGCTATTATCAAGTTAAATAGTCACCTATGTGTTAATCGTAGGTATAAGCTATGTACATTCCAAATTTTATCCGTTCAGCCGTTATAGCGTGAAAAAAGAACAAACATACTTACACACTTAAACATTTTACACACTTACACGGAATTTTTTGGATCTATAATGTTAGTATGATGTAAAAAAATCTTATACATTTTAATCATCGCTATATTTATCTACGTAGGTTCTGCTTTTCAATAAAAAGTTTTACATCGCATGTCTCCTTAAATTTTTCCTCAACTTTATAACCTTCGTAAAAGGAACCTACCATATCCTGCCGTGTCACACTAATGGCATGACATCACGACCGCGGATATGGGTGAAATTGCCTTCACCCACTAACAACTCACAGATAGCTTATAAGTAACTTTACGAGTTACGAGTCTGTTGTTTTCGCCAGGTGAAGGCATTAAAAGGAAACAGTGTTGTAGGCGACGCATGTGTGGATTGTCCGTCTTAAAAGCTTGTTCCTTCGGCGGACGCTTTAGAATACTGGGAGGTTTCAAAGGAAATAAGTTTGTGTAGTGATTTTAGTGACAATGGATTTTCTGGTCAAGGTATGCATTAATTATAGGTTAAATATTGAATAATAGTTTACAAATACACCTGATTGGTAAACTGAACAGGGTTGATACCAGTATTGTAAACAAAGAGAACTTGTTTTTTAAGAGCAAAATGTTTAAGGTATTTACGTGCGTCTCTTGTTTTACACAGTTATTTTAATGTACCTAGTTAATTGGATAAAGCAGACATATGTATGGGATTAAACTCATAACTCCACAGCTATTAATTAAAAACCTAAATCAAATATGTTTCTGCTAATTATGTCAAGTGACCTTTTGATTAACTAAATAAATAGTCATAGTGAATACTTAGGCTTAACACGAACTTTTTTAATGCTAGTTAGACAAGCATTGGCCCCCATCTCATCTGATGGAAAGTGAAGATGTAGCTTAAGATGAAGCATGCTTGCATAGAAGATACATTCACAGCCCCACACTAAGTTCGATAATTTGAGTCGTGAGTGCCGGAAGTACATAAAAACAAAATATCTTTTTTGAGTTTCGGTGTCCGTGAGAAACCTGTCCACAAACAAATAATTATTTTTTAAATATAACATAAACGTTAACTCAATCACAACCAGATCCAGAAACACAAATTTTCCTTCGCATTTTCTTTGGGCACGCCTAGGAGAGAAATATTGTGCCCCCGCCGGAAATCGAAACCGATATCCTTGCTTAGAAGGCGAACGCGCACCTAAGCAAATGGGTAGTTCTAATTTTGTATTTTTTTTTCAGGTTATTCTGACAACTGGACTGTTTAGTCAGGTTATAGAGTCAGCTCCTAGGGTGCCTAGACTTAGTGTAGCTGAGAAATCTCCAAGCGATTATTACATCAGTAATATTGAGGGTACGGAATATTAATTTTCCCATACCTACATACTTAATATATTTAACATACATAATTCCCCAAAAAAAAGTTTTACCAAAACAAAATTTGGTTGGTATAAAAAATCTGTTTTAATGCATCTGAGTGACGAGGCAAGTCTCTTGCCTAATGGTAAACGTCACGTTTGCTCATTACGGTTAATTACCTTACAATTTGTTTACTCCAATTACAATGCATCGATAATCATTAAAATGTAATGAATCGATTTACTATCGATTACATTTCGGAGAGTGTGCACTCAAATTACACCAGTTGTCTCCCTCATGCCTTCAAGTCTATAGGTATCTTTTGGGTAAGCATACTACATCTTCATCCGCATCATCGAGCTGGTAGACGTCTCAACAAGCGTATATATGTGAGATAGCGGTATAAAAAACAAAATGCTTACCAATCTGGCATCAATAATTTAAATGTAAGCAAAGCTTAAAATACCAACTTCACTGCTTATATTTTGGTTTTGGCTTGATCGATTTCGATAAAATTTATATGGATTCACCTCTAAATTATAATCTACCAAACAAAAAATAATTTTGAGAATCGGTCCACAAATGGGTGAGAAATCGGTGAACATACATAATAAAAATACACACAGTCGAACATAGAACCTTCTCCTTTTTTGAAGTCGTCTAAAAAACGTATATTTCTGTACGACCATGTGATTTTGTTTTCTGAGAAACGTTAACCCTGCCAAAAACTTTCAGGTAATCCAGGCGTCTACTCCTTCAATTACGATATATCAGACGACAGAACTGGAAATACACAATATCGGTCCGAAGATAGGTATCCAAACGGCACTGTGATCGGCGCCTACGGATATATCGATGCTTTTGGAGTACCACAGCGGTATCGATATGTAGCAGATGACGCAGGATACAGGTACGAATGGATATTTATTGAATAACCTGTGATAAGTTGGCGCAGTGGGGGAGTCTTAATCCTCTGCGCCGTGATTCCCGAGTTCGATTCCCGGTAAGGGGGCAATTCTTATATCACATAGCTTCGGCTAGTTTGAGCCGCCAGTAGCCATATAATGTTAAAAAATCTAACAATATACAAGTCTTTGAACTTAGCGTGTGGCTGTGATGAGAATGCGTTTGTTTGTTTTTGTATGTTTGTGCTTCGATACTCGCATTACTAATGATGATGATGATGAATGATTATGAAAAGTACTCTATGCCGTTTTGTATCAAGCATTAAACATTGGTCCCGTGTGGTTTACCCGTGACGAAGTAACAGAGTGACAGAGCTTTAACTTTGGATATTATTATTTGAGTGTGTTGTGATGTAATATAATATGATTCTCACTTATAATTATATGTTCTTCAGTAAAATGAACTAGACGCCTGATCAAAATATAAAGGTAAAAATTGATTCCAAAAGGCTTGATGTGAAGTAGGTGGCATTTGGACATAAAACATAAATTCACTTACGTATGTACTCCTTGCTTTTCTATTACATGGGTACTTGATGGGGCGGCACTGTAAGTAGGACGAAATAATTAAACGTAAGCAAAGCTTAAAAAAACCAACTTCACTGCTTTATCTTCGAAACCTTGGTCAGATTTAACGTATTAAACACGCATTCATGAAAATATTTCAAGAACAACTGATCAGATCTTGATCAAATTTAAATGGGACCAATTGAGAAGCAACATCTAACAAACAAAAAAAATTACGCCAGTGGCTGTCCATAACATAGTCCGCCTGGGGCAGTCCATAACTTTGCCAGCAATCGTCAATCGACGAGATGTAGTGTTCAAATATTTCTGGATTTCGCATTGTTCGAGTTCGTTTCGAGATTTAACGTCTAATACCTCAGGATACCACGAGCCACGCAGGATTTTGAACTGTTAAAGTTATCATCAGGCCACTGACATGCTCGTCTCGTCTCTCAGGAGCATACCTATTCACGACTTCATTATGCGAACTGCAAAGGAATGAAATACCCTGCCTTAGTTCTTGTTTCCCGATAAGTATAATTTAGGCCTCTTTAAGTCAAGAGTGAACAGGTAGTTCAGGTATTCTATGCAAGCATGTCCCACCGTCAACCACACGTCGCTTTCCATCAGAAGAGATAGCGCTGAAGTGCTTACCTATTGATCATAAATAAAAAAAAAACAAAACATATAAACATTTTTTGAGCGACTATGGATTCTTATTACTGCACCTGCTATTTTAAGCACAATATTGAAGAGTGTCAGCTGCTCTTCTATTTCACTAGGCGTTAATAAAAACAACGCTTTGTAATTTTTTATATTAAAAGTATCACTAAGTAACCAACATATTATTTTCTTTCAGAGTGTTCAAAGAAGATCGCCTCAAGCCATTCTACGGATACCAGACGACATCTCCTAGACCTATCGACAAGTTGGCTATCGAACCTACAGAACCCTCTGTAACCTGGACTCGTCCAAGAAGACCAAGCAAAAATAAGAACAAAGTTCAACTAAATAAAGTCGGATTTGAAAAATACAACCCTGGGAATGGAAGATACAATCTTTTAGGGCCACCTAGTCTTTATGTGCAATATGATTAATCCCAGAGACATTTTCAAGATAGTTAATAATGTATAATAAAGACTTATAATTTATGTATCTCCATTAATGTGTAGTTCTTATAATATTATATTTGAATTTATAAAAACTTACTAAACATTAAAACAAATAATAGTACAATCTATAGATTTTTGGATTATCCAAGGAAGGAGGAAGGTAAGTAATCCTGATCCCGCTTAAGAGTCTCCATAAGACTTTTATGTGTTTTCAATATAATTCAATATTTGTATTTTCAATTTTCTGAGCTAAATTTAGCTCCGTATTTTCAATTTAAGAAGTTAAGTCTAGCTCCATATTTTCAATTTTAGGAGCTAAGTCTAGCTTCGTATTTTCAATTTTATTCGTAAAAAAAAATTTGGGACAACTAGACTAGTTCTCAGAAACATATTTTCTAGTCAATATTGCAGTTACTATGTTCTTTTTACAAAATAAGCTAGTTATTACCATAATTATAGTTGTCTCATAAAGCATTAGAATGTTGTTAGTAACAGCAACGAGACATTTTTCTTAGTGCAGGAGCTAAGACTAGATCCTAATATTTAAAATACGGGCTAGCAATGAGGCACTATTATAGTTCTTTTATCAATATTAAAAACTCCTTTCAAAATACATTGATAAAAGAGCAGATGAATTCGTAATTTTTTAGACATGTCAAATGATAACGTAATGTCAAAAATCTGATTGTGAAACGATAGTCGTCGTGCATTTAATTTTAATTGTTTTAATCCTTACATAATTATAATTGTTACAGTAAATGATAAAAACGTTAAATAAGGCATTTAAAGGATGAATGAAATGAGCGCAGCTGACATTAATTTTATATACATTGGATGCTTATTTTTGATATTTCATGCAATCTCTTGTAAGTACTACACCAAGACAACTAATAAAATTTAATAGAAGTTAAATGTACTGGAGTAAAATTAAGGGGAACATGACAATAGAATGAAATGTATCTAGTAGCAACTATAATATAATTTTGCAATTTTTTATCCATAATTTTTACATATTGTAATCAGTTATTTCTTTTAAATCTACGTTTTATGCTGGATAAGTATTTGAACACTGTCTTATTTGATGGTAAGTGAAGAAGCAGCCGAAGATGTACCATGCTTGCCTTATACTTATTTACTCTAGACTTAAAGTACCGTTCGGGAAACAAAGATTCAGGCAATGAGTTCCGCTCCTTCGCTGTACGGATGATAAACGTTGAAGCGAATCGTATCGAGCGAACTGGAGGTATCTTAACCATAAATCAATGACGTTTGATTTACGTGATTCATATTTTAATGCGAAGTAAAAATAACTGTAATGGGGTTTTTCTTGTGAACTCTTGGTGACTCCCTCCATGTTTTTTCATTCCGTTGCTCTGGTCATCCGCAGGCCAGATAATTAATTGTGTAAGCATTATATTATTTACAATTCACCATAACATCAATCACATGATCTTTATTCATAATTTATTTGTATTATCATATTTATTTGGTAGATGATAGATTTTTTATAATTAGGGGTCGTGGTTTCGAACTCTACCACGGGCTTGAGCTTCCTGTGAAGGTAACATCGTAGTGGAATCCGTAGTGTAAGGGCATTTTTTCGTGCTCGCCTGTCTAGCTATTGTGTCGAAAATAATATAAAACATAAACATAAACGCTTTCAGGCTCACAGCTCCGCACTATGTTCGATGACTTGTGTCGTGGGTGCCGGAAACATTCACATCACATATACAATCACAACCAGAACCAGAAACATAATTTTCATTGGGGACAAAATTTGTGTTTCCGCCGGGAAATGAACCTGATATCCTTGCTTAAAAGGCAAACGCGCACCCAATTAAGCTTACGGGTAGATCACCTTCAAGTAGAAAGAAATCTATCCCTATATATATCCCTATATATCCCTGTATATATTTTTGAGAGCCAGTCATTCTCCGTGTATTCTAAGTGGTTACCATACTTGACGACATAACCATTAACCATCAAGTGAGATGTTGATCAAACGCTGTTCTGTCAGAGATAAAAAAAAGCTTACCGTTTCGCAAGAACATACTTCGACTACATAGTAATATCTCAAGACTGCTGCCTTCTCACATAACTTGCTTCTCCTTACAAAATATACTTACTAGTAATCTTGTTTTGATATAGTCTTAGGAATTCTTAAAAAGGATGTGTTAACCTATATATACATATTTTGTTTGTTAGTTTTACTTTGAGCCATAGATAACTTAGGTAAACGTCCTCCTTATCAGGTTTTCCCGTAGATAACAATAGTCTTATTACCCTAAAAACGGAGCTGAAGGACGAGATACAGTACCCTAACGGTACTGTTGTGGGTAAATATTCTTACAAAGACAACGCTGGCAATCCCATCAATGTGAAGTACTACGCGGACAAATCCGGTTATGGGTAAGACAATTTCATATTTGTGTCAATATTTAGTAACTTTATTGACAAGTGTTTGTGTCAATTCTATTACTATCGACCGCGTGGGAAAATATTTATTAATAATTAAACGCAAGCAAAGCTAAAAAAAAGCGACTTTACCGCTTTAACTTCGGAACTTTGATCAGATTAGATGTACTAAACACGCATTATTGAAGATATTTCAAGAACTACTGATCAGATCTTGATCAATGGGACCACAAAAAAAGCACCAGCTCTCAAATAAAAAAAATGCATCAAAATCGGCTCACAACGAAAGAAGTTACGAGGTTACTTTTGAAGTCGGTTAAAAACGAGAACATCATCAATGTAGTCCACAAAATACGCATTATTGACGATATTTCAAGAACTACTCATCAGATCTTGATAAAATTTAAATGGGACCAATTGCAACATATTTCAAACTAAAAAAATAATTCGAAATCGGTTCACGTGCAAAGAAGTTATGAGGTTAACACACATTAAAAATTTTTTTTGGCAAGTCGGTAAAAAATAAGTCAAAGCGGAATAGGTAGTAGATTTCACGCTTATTTTTGTTAAAGTAATCAAAACTCACTCTGTCAGATTATATTATTAAGGTACTAAATTGTTGACAAAAAAACGATCAACAGGTAATTAAAAGAAAAATTATTGAATGCTTTTCTTGATTAATGGCCTAAACTCTCTCAAAAACATAAACAATGTTCACCGACGTAACTGGGTCACTTTGCTATTACATTTAATATTCTATTCCATTACAGGGTGGAACTGAATAGCTTCAAGATTATCGATTCGAGTACTAACAAAAATACACTGGTACAAACCAAGACTACAGATTATATGAAACCTATAGAACCTCTGATAAACTTAGCGTCTGAAATAATGAACTTTCGAAATGATAAACAAACGAACTCGCCAGATGCTGTAGATACTGGTAAAGTAAGCCACATGAGTCATATTGCGAGCAAGACGGCTAAAATAAGCAGACCATATTATGAAACATTTTATCAAAACGAATTGAAAGCCCCCAAACAGTGTGAAAAGGATAGAGTTAAAATATATTTGGTGAAAGAAAAGAGGAAGACTAGAAGTTCTGTTGAGGATGACGATGAAGCTAATGGTTATTGTGGAAAGTTTTGATAAGGCGTTACAAATAATACATTAATTAATAAAGCTTACAAAGTATTATTTTAAATGGAGTTTTTGTCTCTTCAAAACAGTTATAACAACGACGCTAAATCATTGGTTCTACATGACATGGTTTAATCAAACCCGTATATTTGGAAGTTTATTAATTTTCAGTTTAAATTTTATTTCTGAGGACATCTATATAATATCTACTTAATAAGTGCCTTATACAAGTGTACATTAAAATTTAACTCGATTTAATTATCGGCATTTTGAACCCGAAAACAAAACAGGTACATTTGTTTAGCGCAGAAAATTAATCTCTTGCTTTTAATACAACTATAGTAGAACAACATTTTGAAACATAGCAGAGCAGCATTTTGCAAACAGGACTAGTTCCAGTTGAAATTTACCAGCAAAATTTCTGGACATTTGATACATGACGAGTATAGTCGGCTCCGAAAACAACGTTATTGTCATGTATTTGTATCTCCAAATTTAATGCTAGCATTAAAAAAATTACTGGAGAAACTAAACTTAACTGCTGAATTTTAAGCAATAAGCATCAATTAAAATCATCGTGAATTCAATTTATTGCACTAATTTTGTTTAGATCAGTAGTAGTAGTAGTTAGCAAGATATACTTGAAAATTACTGGGAAAATGATGATGATTGATAACACTTACCTACATACTTAGGATGCTTCAGCATTCCTACGTTTTCTCTAACAAATAACTCCCAGTTTCTACTACACAATCAAGGTAATTGTTCCAGTTGTATGTGTATTGAGAGCGTTTCCGATGTTTTTATTGACAGTAACAATGCGTGGAGAATAAGATATAGGATGATATAATAGTGTTTTGTATGCTACTATTGTATTGAATCTAGCTATGCGATCCAGTTACATGTTGAAGATTTACTTATACAAATAATGTAGAATTAACTGATACTTGACATATAAAGTACACTGAACTCATTTTTTCAAAGTTTAATACGATTATTTTTTCATTTTTGAATTCTTATTTTAGTTAAGGTGTTTCACAAATTGGTCTATCCGCTGATTGAACAATGTAGGTGCGCAACACAGTAAACGTAATGTGTTACATTAGATTTAAGTGTTCCATTAAAATTATTGATACAACTGATTTGTAGTACAGATTGAACTTTTTACTGATTTGCTAATTGACTGAAGTTTGCGTGTGCTAGAACATTCAGTTATAAATGGAAATTAATGATTTCATTATTGTTTGTGTGTTGATTCATTGAGATACATTTGCTAAGCTATTTTCATTTATTAGTATACTTATCTAATGAATGATAGTATTTATTGGTGCCGATTCTGTTGTCCAGAATTAGACTAAACTAGCCTAAAATTAGTTTTAGTCCTGCTTTAGTCCAAAACTAGAATTAAGTTTGACAGGACTAAGTTAGTTTAGTTACTCTATTTAGTGAAAATGACCAAATTCTTATTCTGATGTACATGTTTTACGTCAAATTAAGACTAAAAATAGAAATTTTAAACTCAAATTAGTCTGTATAAAAAAGGTCTGGATTATTTTTAATGTAATCTTACACTTGAAAGAATAACACGTGCAATTAATGAAGCAAATACTGACCTACAAAGTCTATAATGGAGGAATATGTGATTGCGGCTTTTGTGAATACAATTCAATTTGGTTGCTGTCAAAATCAATTTTAGTCCTGTCATTTCAACTTTTAAATTAAGTTCAACGTAAAATCAGAATAGCGTTAAGGTATTCTTTGACTAAAATTATTTTATTTTTAGTTTAGTTTAGGTTAGTTCGCTCAACAGAATTAGCACCATTATGTTGTGTATTTAATCTAAATCCAACTTTAGTGGAGGCAAAGTAGCGTGCGCATAAATGGCACCATGGTGTTGAAAAGTGTTGCTACAGATTTATGAAACTATACTCCCGACGTTTATGTGGTAGTTCTTGCGTCTCAACCCTTGGAAGCTCAATTAAAACAATTCACGGGGTAGCTAGCAAACTAACTTTTTGGGGTTATTGGTCGGCCTTACCAGGTTTCCAAATTTCCTCTTGGCCTTGTCAATAATCTATGGATTCAATCTGTATAAAGTACTTTCATGGGCTAAGTACAGTCATACGCAGAAAACAAGTATTTTATATCCTTAACAAAAAGAAAGATGGTCGATTATAATCAAATAAAAAAACTGGTGTTTTTATTTAACATAAACGCATCCACATTCACAAACCCAGACTAAGTTCGTTGACTTGTGTTGTGGGTGCCGGAAACATTCACATCACGCACACAATTACAACCGGAAGCAGAAACACAAACACAAACTTTTCTTGGGGAGAACACTTGTGTTTCCGCCGGGAATCGAACCCCCTGCTTAGAAGGTGAATGCGCACCCAACTAAGCCAATGGTCAGTTCACTACTGTTTGGTACATTATAAGATAATTATTTTAATATCGTTGATTCTATATAATACTCAGTACAATGATAAAATAGTATGAAGCCGACACCTACAATCATAAGTAATCATTGATTATATTATTTTTTTACCGGCGTACTAGTTATTAACCCAAATCACTGAAGGATAATATTGCGTTATTATTAAAATTAACTGGCGTGAAATTATTAATTTTACACAATATTAGGAAGAACATATTATGAACATTAATGAAAGCACAATAGACTGTGGTTAACATATGTCGAGCGATTTTACATAATATGTACCTAATACTAGAAGGAAGTTAAAAATAATTATTTACTTCCGTATAATCAATATGCTGGAGCGAGTTATAAAGCTAACAAACTATTTGCCTTCGATTTGGTCTGATTCTAGTTTGGCTACTTTAATAATTTATCGAATAAAAAAATTCGTAACGAATTGTCGTTGTTTTTATTTATTTTACTTAATTGAATGTCAGATTGCTGTCTTTAAAAAGACAATTCCATGAATAAGTTTACATAGGCCGTTGCACCAAACAGCAAATTTTTTATAGGCCGTTGCACCAAATAGCATTTCTTTTATGGGTTTCATTTCAGATATATTTTTTTAAACCTGATTAATATGTGATTCGATGGAATCTACAGATTCTGATGTGAGATAGGACTCTTTTATCTTAGAATATTTCAGGAATATTCATAATAACAATAGAAAAAATATCAAATCGCAACTACATATTTTTTTCTTTGGTAATTTAATATCAAAACAGATTGAAAGTTATTGTGTATTTACTAGACAAAGGACATATTCTGCTTGTTTATTTTGAGGCGAATTTTCACGAAAGACCATAAAAAATCGAAGATTGTCACACGTGGCCTTGCGTAACCGTCATAAAATATGTAAGTAGAGCAATATACACCTTTATTTGCAAACATGTAAAGAGCCGATTAATAAAGGTGCCTGCATTGACACAATAATATATATCTGCTCCTTAACCAACGAAGTCTGTGCATTCCTACATGAGTAGACCTACTGAGTATACGCTACAACTTACATTACTTCGATGACAATGTGTCACTAGCTCGCGAGATATTTGTGTTTACGTAAGCGCACTGTAGCTAACTATGTAGCCCACTTTCCTTCGACCACCTAATTATGTGACAATGGCTACACCAAAGCTCGTTATGTGTTGTCATAAAAAAGTAATCCGATTTAAATAGCTGAGGTAAATTGGCTATTTGATTTCTCATTCTATGTGTAGTATTTTGAGTGAGTTATGAGTACCTATTTTAGTGACTGCCCGCGACTTTCTCCCCGTTGTATAGGTAAAACATCCAAGTAATAAACTATCTGTGTGCCAAAGTTCATCGAATTCTGTTCAGTAGATTTTTCATTATTCGTGTAGATACAAATATACAGACAGGCAAACAAAAATTCAAAAAAATGTTTTTTTTTAATTTTTGTTTGCCTTGAATTTTTGGTTTCTGTTGCTCTAATAAAGAACCCACATATTACATTTTCTTCAATATCTATAATGTACAGACTCGGTATGTTACAATTTTATAAAATGCATGCTGTGACCAGTTGTGCAAAGCTTCAGAGCTTAGGGCATCGTCGCAAGATAGCGAGTCTTTCGGTATTAGGATACATTTCGGAGAGAGTATCAAGGAATTTCACATCTGATACCCGCATCCTCATTCTATCAACGGACGTCCAGACGATTACTTAGCAAAACCACTATATATGGTAGACATACGATATGCGAATCGCAAAAGAATAGAACTCCTTGCCTGAGTCTGTGTTTTCTGAGAAGTAGCGTAACAAATTTGCCAATCTTATACAAAAATATTGTTGGTTATTATATTTAGGCACCCGAAATATTTTGGCACACGAACGAGCGAAGCAAGCGATGGCGTTTTTAATGACTTCACAAAAAAGTAGGAGGTACTCTAGTCGACTGTATTTTTATCGTCAATAATGCGTGTTTAGTACATCTAATCTGATCAAAGTTCCGAAGATAAAGCGGTGAAGTCGGTTTTTTTTAAGCTTTGCTTGCTTTTAATTATTATTTTGTTTATCTGCTGAACTAGAACTCGTCGTAGGACTAAATACTGCAAGCACTTTATTTTTAGCACAACGATTATTTGTCTGTGATTTTCCTATAAAGAACTGAGTTCTAAATTTTGACACTGGATTTTATATTCGTAATATACAACAGCTGTTCACTATTCCTGTCTTGTTTATACATTCTACCTCTCTAACATTCAATGAACTCTTTAACGTGCTATGCTTCACTGCACTCTTCTACACGTTGCATGCTGTTGATAGCTTTAGGTACCATAGTATAGGAAATAACGTACAGTAGAAATACTGCTTCATTAAGATAAATAACTCACTTAATTTGAGTACATTTCTTATCTTCAATGACAAACAGAATGTGAAAACTAGAAACCGACTATGGTATAATCTAGGAATCGATATTAATGGTCGGAGCAAATAGGTAACTCCTAGGCAAGCATGCTACAAACTTCACCTGTATCATCGCTTTCCATCAGCTAAGATTGAGGTCAAATGATTGCCTATCGAGCACTAAAAAAAAGTTGATACCCAAAGTGTAAAATGTAGAATTACTGCTTATATCCATTTTATACCTCCAGTTTCTTAGAAGCGTTTCGCATCTACGTTTATCATCCGTACTGCGAAAGTATGGTACTCTATGCCCTCGTATTTTTTCGCCGAACGATTTAATCTGGGAGCCTTTACTCAGGTGTCATATTTTCAGGTCAAGAGTCTATTATATATATATTATATATCCTACTAATCCTACTAATATTATAAATCCAAAAGTTTGTGTGTAAGTGTGTGTGCAAGTGTGTAAGTATGCAAGTATGTTTGTTCCCTCTTCACGCTTTAACCGCTGAACGGATTTGGATGTAATTTGGAATGTACATAGCTTATACCTAGGAATAACACATGGGCTACTTATTAAATTGATATAAGCGTGGCGAAGCCGCGAGGTACGGCCAGAAGATTATATAATAGGCATCTTCTACCCGCACGCGTTTTTCCGCACCCGGAATCTTTAATTATATTTTATAGTGATAATGCATAAAACTGTTAAAAAAGTATTAAACGTAGAGCGTTAACGTACTACCTGGTTGTTCTTTACACTGTGGCCATACCTCACTCAATGCAATACGAGTATTTATAAGCGGATGGGCGGATCTGTGACATAACGGCACGTATCTTGAATACTGGTGCAACTAATAGGTGTTAAGTCTGACATGTCTTATATCTATTGTATAAATCAAAACAAATTATGTTATCTTCGGGCCAATTGCCTATATTTCCTAAAACTAAACTAAATTTATATATATATAGCAAAGACCCTCACTAAATTGTTATGCTAATACGTTGAGCCAAATAAGTACCAGCATTTTGATCAAGCGTTGCCTCAACCAGGCGCCCTGATATTTTTTTGAAAATAGAATGAGCTCCCGGTCCCTTCAGGCCCAATGTCTCAACACCAAACGGCTCAAAAATTTAACCACTACCGAAGGTTCCATATTTTGCGGTGCTCTGCCAAAAACAGCATTGCAACTTCATCATACGCCAATATGAACAATATGAATCTATGCAATAACAAGAGGCGGAATCAATTTTTGAAAATATGCCCGTCAATCTGGAACAGCTGCACCAATTTTCACCAAACATAGCTAAAAAACTCTCGATCATGTCACCTTTCAAACAAAAAAAAAACAAAATTTTAATCGGTTCGGTGCTACAATGCCACAGATTGACACACAGATAGGCACACAAATACACCCGTTAAGTTTATAACACCCCTCTGTTTGCGTCGGTGATTAAAAATAATACTTATCAATTGACAAGCATGTTGATTTTTGTTTTATAGCAAAGCAGAGCGTAGTTTAATGTCTTAAACGTCCAAAACTCTTTATAATGTGGACGAGATATTTCTTTCGTAGGGCTTGGGTAGCTCAGCGGTTAGATCAATAGCGCATTTAAAATTCTAATTGAAGTTCTAGTCAAATTTCAACTAGCGACTAACTATGTTACTTGCGCAAGTCTTAACTATAAGACTGGAACATGACTTTGACTGTTACTAGTGAGTAGTTTGTTAAAACGTTCATAAGACTAGTCTCTTATGAACTTTTTAACCAACTTCAAATATATTTATGACACTGTCTAAATGCAAAAAGTAAAAGGAGATAAAATTTTAATAAAAAAATTACCTTTGTTATTTATTTCTAAAGAGATGGCTAAGCAAAGCTATTCTATGTCCTTTCAAAATTATTTTTTTTAATTATGTAAAGGGCATCAATATAATGAGAATCAAAATCGTTTATTCACATGGGCCCCAAAGAGGCACTCATGCAAGTTAATGACTCTACTGCCAGATTCGTAAAATTACAGCCATCGCGAGAATGGTGAGATAATGGTCAGTGTATTTGTCAAGTGAAGTATAGCCCGGGTCGTTCGGCTTAGCTAACTTACTTTATAATTATAATAAAGATTGTTCCTTAAACATTACCATAAATGGGACTTAAAGACAAATATATTAACTTTCCGGCAAAAGACAGCTGTTACCAACTATTGTATCAGCTTCTTGCTTGCTATGAAAAAATTGACCGGACTTCAATCAATCGAATTTTTTGTTTACCTAACATGGAAGAAACATATTATTATTGGTGCCGTTGGAGTAAATTTGGCGTACTGATTCTATATTGTAATATTAAGAATCAGGATACTGGGTTACATACTTTATTCATGTACAAAAACCGGAAATGAATGTTTAATGCAAATATCAAACATAAGTAGGTACTGATGTTTTATGTTGAGCACCGTTTTTATATGCAAATTTAAATGTCAATAATATAACATCTGACTTATCTACGATTAATCTGTCTATATTATATACTTGCTTTTTATCGATATCAATTGGGCCCGTGGGGACCGATTGCACACAAAATTTTCAAAGATTTATCTAAACGTTTGGTCGAGGTGATAAGTGACCAGAATGCTGGCTCTTATTTAGCTAAAAAAGTAAGTATATTCAACGTGGACTTTTCTTTCAGCAAGCGGTTTACAACATTTTAAAGTGTTATTTATTTGATTCCCCCTTTTTAATTTTAATTTTCTACAGAATTGATTAATATTTTAATACATTTTTGACTTTGAGACTATTATTAGCGTTAGAAAAATAAACCTTTTTTGATTAAAATCAGACTTTGATTGCCAACTGCAGACGAACTATGTGGCCTAAGCTAGCTATCCTTTTGAAAGCTGTTGCACCGAGCGGATGCACCTCTGTGCAGGTTGCATTGACCCCACGGGCGTTATAAAGCCTTAAATTTACTGGAACACTAAATATTTACAGGTATTTTACATTTACCTATCATGTACTATAAAGTAGTACAGAATAATATTTGTACCCACATTTTCATTCGCGTTAATCGAGTTAAAACGTGGCGTATGTGTTATTCCTAGGTATAAGCTATGTTTATTCGAAATTACATGCAAATCTGCCGTTACAGCGTAAAGACAAAGGAAACATTCTTGTACATTTTCTTTCGTTTTAACTTTCGTATTTATAATAATATTATGATACGCGATATAACCCATTAAAAGTTTTATTCATCATTGTTAAACATTGTCAAACAGTAACAGTAGTACAGTGTGAAATTTGACCGTAAACCCATGTCTCCTTTTTTAAACGACTTCAAAACAGGAGATTCTCAATTCGACTCTATGTTGTTTTTTTAATGTATGTTACGTGATAATTCCGCCAATTATAAACCGATTTTTCTTCAGAGGTGGTCCCATATAAATTTTATTGAAATCGATCAAGCCAAAACAAGGTTTTTTTAAGACTTTGCTAGCGTTTACTAATATAAATAATAATTTTTAATATTTTAATAGCTTTTTTAGCTATAAACTAAGGCCGGAATAAAATTCGCGGGTGCCATTTTTTTTCGTTTAGGAGATAAATAAAACTAAATCTTATACCAGAATTTCTGATATATTTTTTAAACTGTTTCGCAACATTTATGCATTTAGCAACAGAGGTATATTTACTCAACGTTAATTCAATATGTTTTTCCAGCTAAAATCAAAATCTAACCCGTAAAATTTTTTTTTTCTCTAAAACTGCATTAACCGAGTTTAGGTCTAAGATATAGAGGGACTGTAGCCTAAAGTAGGTTGATAACTACCTGTAGATCACCAGGACTCCTGCTGGTATATTTACAGTTTGATAATTAATACTTTTTGGAAGTAATTTATGTCTCTGTTTATAGCTTAAGATACGTAATAATCGCCTTAATAAAATGTCACACTATGATGTGTTTAACTTAGATGAATCCTTGTATCTATCTACCTATTTTATCAAGATAGAGCACATTTTCCGTTCAGCATCTGCACCACCTCCCCTTTGCACCCACATACTTATAAGCTCTCATGTGTTTCACTTCGCTCACTCCGTAAACGGCCTTCGACGCTTGTGTTTCGTTTTATTTGATACATTTCAAAGTTTCTTATAGAGTCAGTAATATTTGTTAGTAACAAGTGACTTAGTTGAAATTTTGAAGCAGCTTTAAATTGTGAAGATGACCCTTAGAGTAAGTTTGATTATGACTATATTATTTGTTTCTTTATTTAATATTTCAATATATATCTTTGAATAGAAAGTGGTTCGATTTTTTGTGTATTTAGGTACTAATTCTATGATTATTTTGTTTTCCACCTGACAACGACACCACAATTGATCACTAGGTAGTTAAAGCACCGGTTAAACGCTTATCAGATTAAAAGAAGAATAAGCGAATTTAATAAGAAATCATCTGTAAACACATACGACACGCAAAATATCAGACACTATGATATCGTTAAAAATAAAGGTAAAACCTTGGTTTGATCTATTATGTTGATAATTCAGTGAGTTTATAAAATGCTGGATTCTTTTGGCAATGCCAGCATGATTACGCTGCCGACAGACCATGCCATTTTATCCCTATAATATAATTGCCTGCATATTTGGCTGCATCATCATTTTCCATCGAGTCAGTAGTAAAATTCTGGCGCCTGTCTTGCATACAAAAAGTTGTGTCATTTTGTAATGAAAAAAAAAAACATCTACATGTTTTCTTGAAAATAGATAGGTATGTTAATTTCCCAAATATAGCTCATACAAACTCATACTTTTCATTGCAAAACGCCAGTTTTTACTCGACTAGGAGACAAAAGGAGGGTATTGTGTTTAGCAGTCCATGTTTCTTTGTGGTGATCTGGAGACCAAACGCTTAGGCGGTTTTAATGCTTCTTACATCAATCGAATTTGATCTGATGATTTTTTTAATTTTCCAGTGTCACTTAAGTATGTGATAATAATTATGACAGTCATCAAAATTAAATATGGCAACAATCAGACGGCATATTGTAAAAATAAATAAAAAAAAAAAGTCGTCGAGCTATGCTAAGTGGGGTATTTTAGAACAGATATTTAAAAAATATTTTTACGTTTCTCTTATCATGTTTCATTTCATATGAACAATTAAGATCTATAACGATTTCAAGTTGGCCAGCAGCTATTATCACTTAATATATTAATATTTATAATTAAGCTATATTTATAATATATATTTATAAAAGCATAATGCAGAAGGGTATTATTTTAAGTAAGTATATTGCCTTGTATCATAACAATCACTCTATTTCCCATTAACATAAACGTGTTAAATCATCATTGCAGCATAATAAAAGTGAAAACAAAAGTAGGTAAGTACTCGTTAAGATACGAACAAGAAAACGGTACAACGTAACTATTACTGTATTGAAAGCTTGTGGGAAAACATATGAAAAACAAACGCTTTGTGATGAGGGCAATGATACAAGAGTTATCTGCTTGTTGGGTACAAAAAATATACAATTGTGTTGGGTATCATCATATTCATTCATTATTTTTCGTTTCTAGATGACTAATTTTTTATCAATTATTCCAATTGTATTGCTCTTCTTGAGGTGAATGGACGGATAAGTGTTGGCGCCTCCCAAAACAGGTCGCAACTTACTGCAACCTGTTTTGGGTAACTACGTATATCTGTAACTACAGCTTCCGATATCCTACTTCCTACTAATATTATAAATCGGAGTAAAAAGTGTGTAAGTATGATTGTTCTTCACGCTTGAACGTCTGAACGGATTAAAATGAAATTTAGAATGTACATAATTTTTTTATTTTTTAATCTATATTTAGTAAGGACTTTGAGTCACTTTGCGTATATGTCAGCCCTATTGGTACACTCCAATACTGCATATCTACAAAATGTTTTTGATCTTGACGTACAGAGCCCTAGCTGGATCGCTTTCGGTTGAATGTACATAACTTATACGTAGGATTAACACATAGGCTACTTTTTAACTTGATCATAGCTGGTGAAGCCGCGGGGCACGGCTAGTAGTAGATATGTAACATCGTGATGAAAATCATAGTTCGAACAGCTCGTTGGCTAAGTTGAGAGCCAGTTCTAAGCAGCAGTTATCGAGTTCGATTCCCGGTGGAAATACAAGCTTTCATGCTAAGGGACATTTGTGTTTATTGTTATGGGTGTGACTTTGTGTGTGATATTAATATTTCCGCGCCCAAGGCACATGTCGTCGAACGTAGTGTGGGGCAGTGAAAGCGTTTATGAGTTTGTTCATTATTGATTATCTGTTTATGTTATGTTTATAGTTATATTTTCTCGACTGGCTAGTGATCCTGAAATACAGTGGTAATTAGTTTACTATCCTCGAGAAGAAAATTCATTAATTTTTTTTTTTAAATACTCCCCGTTTTAATTACTCCTTTATCTGGAAAACGGCAGCATGTTTTCACCAAACATAGTTAAAAACATTCTCAATCAATCTACCTTTCAACAAAAAATCTAAATCAATATCAGTTCAGCCGTTTGGGAGCTACGATGCCACAGACAGACAAACACTTTAAACCTATAACACCCTCTTTTTGCGTTGAAGGTTAAAAACTATAGTGACCGATTATGATCTTCCTTGTACTTGGCCACCTACGATCTCGGACTAGCCTTGGAGATAATCATAATACTAATTATCTATTCAGCTGCATTTAGATTCCTTTAGATACCTACTCAGCAGCCTTCAGGTTGTTAATTCAGCGCTGAATAACGCTGAATTAACTATCTGAAGGCTTTAGTTCTAAAGGTGAAACATGGGATACTTGATGCATTATATGTGTTCTACACGTAATGTTTAATGAACATCAATTACGTGTTATAAGCTACCGTAATTTTACATGCAATATATTACGAAAAACCTTTTACAGAGTACCAGTAACTTCATTACTGATTATCTGTTCCATTAAACTATAATTACCTGCACGTTAAAGTAGTGATAGCTCAGTCGTAATAGTCGTGGTACAAGCGTCTCCTCATTGGAACGGTGGTCACAGTTTTGAAGCCTGAAGGTTTAAGCTTTCGGTGAAGATAATCATGTTGTAATTTATGGTTGTGGGCCATTTTCTCACGCTCAATTTGAAGACTAGTATCGTGGGTGCCGGAAGCATTCGTATCACTTGCGTATACACTATCAAAACAAGAAATTCCCTTCTCACACCCGCACAAGAACAGAAGTTTCTCTAGTTACCTAGTTAGTAGCAAAAAATACCAACAGTTACTACGTAGTGTAAGCAATTACGATAGCAGGAAGTTTTTTGCGACAATAGTGCAGAGATAAGCCCGCGGACTCCGATCGGGAAGTAGTGGTATCGAATTCTACCACATGCTCGAGTTTTTGATGAACGCAACACCATGTTGAAATCTATGGGAGTATCGTATCGTATTTACTTTTGACTATACATGATCACTTATTAAGAGCGTCCTAGCCCATATAGTAGTTACAGGATTAGAAAATTTACCCGTTCTACGGTAGTAAGATTTGCCTAATTGGAAGTAGGCATTTTACTACACACGGGCAACAAACGGTGATCAAATAGTTCATACAGTCTTTGCTTTATTTCAGCTGGTGATACTGTCTCTAGCGCTCGTCGCCTGTCACGCTCGAGTCTTCTCATACCTACGGCCAGTGAGAGCGGACCTTCTTCCGGCCTCCACCGTCGTCAGAGCAGAGCCTAGAATAGGCTATGAGCTGCATCATCACATACCTGAGGAGGAACACGTTGATTATTATGTGAGTATTGGCAGATAACTGCGTCTAGATATGTTGGGTCAATAGCTAGCTTTTTTTTTATGTTTGATAGGCTAGCATTTAACCACTATCTCACCTGATGGAAAGCGATGATGTGGCCGAAGATGTAGCATGCCTGCCTAGAAGATGCCTATTCTCTCTTGACTTGAAGACTGCCAAGCTGGAACGAAGTAACCATGTATCCACCAGATTTAGCTTTAATTTTATTAAATGATCTTGAATAAGCAGGTATCTGTGGAATTTTGCATTATATATATAGTAATAAGGATTTTCAAAAAACAAGCCACGCAACTATTAGATCAAGACTACATTATAATTAAGTTATTGGTTAATTTTGATGCTTTCAAGCAGATCTTGTTGAAATTCTTCATTCTGGAAGAAAATTATTTGGCTCAGTTCTTATTACTAAATGATACTCGTATATGGAATTAAATAATCTGGGAGTCTCCAAAACTAAATTGATATGATCTGTATGTGTATAAGTAAGCATGTTACATTATCGGCCGCATGAGGAATTCAAATTAAATGACAGCTTAGGTAAAAAATGGCAGACACTAAAACTTTTGTTCGTTAATACAATATTTAAAATGAAGTACCTTCTCATTTCTTCTTATTTTATTCCACCATTCCAATATAAATAATAATCCAAATATATATTATAATATATGTATTACTACATATATTAAGTAATAAGTATTCTAACCTTCAGAGTTATCTGATCACCTGCTCAACTTGATTCATACATTGGTTGCATCAAAACACTCAATACACTTCCCCAGTGTTACAGAATCTACAAAAAGTTTAATTAAATCAACCGTTTATATGATGTAGTACCAGGAAACTGTTCAACTGGTAATCCATTTGTTACGATCATTAGTAATTATGAAGGTATTGTTTCAAACTTTCAACTTGATGAATCATCATCGTAACCGCCAGTCAGCCGGAGAAAGCCCATTTCCTGGCCTTTTCATCAAGTTATAATCAAGACTAAGTTATAATGAAGAACTGCCCATTGGTTTAGGTGGGTGCGCGTTCGCGTTCTAAGCAGGGGGTAACGGGTGCGATTCCCGACTGGAACATAAGTTTTCTCTCCAAGGGAAATTTGTGTTTCTGGATCTCGTCGCGATTGTGTGTTTGTAAAGTGAACATTTCCGGCACCAACGATTCAACTCATTTATCTTAGTGTGCGGCTGTGAGAGTGAAAGCGTTTTTTTTATACAAAACTAAACATAAATATATTCAAGTGTTTACATATAAAGCTTAAAAATTTGTGACAAAATTTATTCGGTCTTGATGTTAATGATACTGGTTTAAAATAAAAAGTGATTTGGAGCTAATACAAGCTATTTTACTCCAAATGTAATTTAAATCTTTTCCAACTTTATCAGAAAAACATATTGATGTATAAATTACAAGCTCCTCTTACTTTCACCCTAAAATTTATGAGATCACAAAGTCAGTAATCTTTTCGTATGAAATTAGAAAAACAATCGATAGTAACTGTTGGCCTTAAATAAAATAAACAAATTAACGTATTCACACTCACAGCTTCACAATAAGTTCAAAAAGTTATGTCATGAATGCCGGAAGCTTCACACACACATTACCCCCAACCCACGAACCCAAAACTCACGGCGGCGCAGCAGAGACCTGTCCACTACGCCAACTGGGTCATAATAAATAATAATTTATGAATAATGTTTTACTATTTATGATAAATGAATTAATATTATTTCATTTATAAGTTGTATCTTTTGGACTCAGCAATCACTGACCGTCACGGGGAGTGTGGTGAGAAATAATAATTTATCTATCTACTGCATAACCTCAGGATGTTATATATTTTGTTGTTAAAAGCTAAAGAGATAAATAAGATATTCATCACTCGATCTAAGCCTAAAGTGTTTATTATTCATGTTAAAATCAACATTTACTATGAGGTGAGGTAGTCAAATGATAGCCTATTAAATATCAATAATAGAATTGAAATAATTTAAACGCAAGCAAAGCTTAAAAAGCCAACTTTACCGCTTTATTCTCGGAAAACTACTAATACGCATTATTGAGGATAACTCAAATACTATCGATCAGATCTTGATCAAGTTTAAATCCCACATATATAGGAAGAACCAGCTTTCAAAAAAAAATTAATCAAAATCGGTTTACCCAGAAAGAAGCTATGAGGTACACAAACAAAAAATATACAGTCGAATTGAGAACTTCATTTTTTGTGAAGTTGGTTAAAAAGATATCGTCGTATTTAACGTATTTATATGCAAAGTGACAGGCAGTGACGATAAATGCGGGGCAAATTAATAGTGATGGTATTACTGCCCCCGTAATATACTGGTGATGCACCGTTGTGATGCAACGAGAAAATAAAAAGATATTATGTAAACAAAGCCAATTTACATAATAAACAACATTCCCACACATTATGCAAAACAATTTTATGGGACCAATAATAATTAATGGAACTACTGTAATATAATAATAATTGATGGGAATAAACCAAGTAAATGTATAGTGGTTACTATTACTGTGATGTAAGGTAACGTAATAGAAAGTGCGCTATCAAGCAGTCATTCAAATTGGATAAACGGTGTGTATAGTAAGACAATTAGGGCTATTTCGAAAGATGCACGTATTTGGTACACATTTCCTTATGCTAAGTACTGTAAGCTAACCCGGATCTACTCAATAAAAACTCCTCGCGTTTCACTTGAACACTTATATTTGACTGTATAATATAGTTTATAACATTGGCACATAATGTTAATATAAATAACATATAAGTAAAAAACGTCCGTCCAGCTTCGTCGCCGTCAATCAACCCCTTCCGAAAATCCTCAAGCTTACCACCTGAACGTCAATGAACCTTCGTTCTTAGATCTTCACTCATTTGAACATTACGCTCTCAATCCTTCGCTCATGCGGATATGTTCTCTGACGTTCAGTTGGTATAACGTACATTTAAATCGTTAAATTACAAATAAAAATATATGATCAAAGATAAATTATACGATAATTTTAATGAACCTTACACTCGTCCATCCTGATAACGTGTATGACCCCATACACGACTCTGTTGGAAACCTTACACTCGGTAGATCTTATGTTTTGGTTACCACATTAATTATAAACCATTATAATAATAAACAATTGCAAAAAAAAAAAATCTTAACATTGTACATCATAAATAAATAATTACAATAATATGTAATACATCATCAGTTCATAAAGCATGTTAATACTCACTTTTAACATCATCCAAATCTTAATCAAGATCAAAACTTTATTATTATTTTTATTCCATACATTATAATCATCAACAACATCAACTTATCAATTCAAGTAAACAGCCATAGCCTCGATATCTAGTCTCTAGGTAACCACTTTATACTAAAAACGAACATTTTCACTCTCTATATTCAATGAATTCATAAAAAACTATCATAATAAAAATTATAAACAATTATAGCAATAAAAAAACTGCAAAAAAAATGACATTGTACATCATAAATAAATATCTACAATAATATGTAATACATCATTACTTCATAAAGTATATTAATACTTTTATAATAAATTATAAACAATTATAGCAATTAAAAACTGCAAAAAAAATGACATTGTACATCATAAATAAATATCTACAATAATATGTAATACATCATTACTTCATAAAGCATATTAATACTTTTAACATCATCCAAATCTTATGCGATTCAAATAAAGAACTATAGCCTGGAACTCTATTGTGTCTCGAGGTAACCACATTATACAAATAGCGAACAGTTTCACTCTCTATATTCAATTAAACCATCAAAAATTATCATTATCATTATATATAATAGCGAACCATCTTTCTCGATCTCTAAGTTTAATGAATCCAACTAAAACTATCATAAGATTACTTGAACCAGCAAACCATCTGTGTCACTCTCTATGTTCAATTAATCCATCAAAAATATAATATTAAATAGCGAACCATTTATATCGCTCTCTATATTCAATTAATCCATTAAAAATTATCACAATAAGATTATTTGAACCAGCGAACCATCTATCTCGCTCTCTATGTAAATTAATCTATCAAAAACTATCACAATAAATTTATTTGAACCAGCGAACCATCTATCTCGCTCTCTTTGTTCAATTAATCTATTAAAAACTATCACAATAAGATTATTTGAACCAGCGAACCATCTATCTCGCTCTCATTGTTCAATTAATCTATCAAAAACTATCATAATAAGATTATTTGAACCAGCGAACCATCTATCTCGCTCTCTATGTTCAATTAATCTATCAAAATCCATCATAATAAGATTATTTGAACCAGCGAACCATATATCTCGCTCTCTATGTTCAATTAATCTATCAAAAACTATCACAATAAGATTATTTGAACCAGCGAACCATCTATCTCGCTCTCTATGTTCAATTAATCTATCAAAAACCATCATAATAAGATCATTTGAACCAGCGAACCATCTATCTCGCTCTCTATGTTCAATTAATCCATCGAAAGCTGTATCAGTTGATCCAGTCAAGTGGCGAATCCATCCATTCTCGCTCTTGACCTTAAACAAATCATACGGTTTTATGTAGTATAAATTATCATAAAAGTAAACAAACATTAAAATAAATAAATACGAAAATTTAAAATAATAATAATAATAAACTAGCATATATTTGTATGAATGTGACTTCAATCGGAAAATTCATCACAACTGTTATCATCCATATTCGTATTTCGTTTGCGAATCTTTGTCATCATTATCTAGTTCTAATGACGTTACGTGTATCCAGAGTTGCATCCAGTTTGCGGCTACTGTAGTCGTGTGCTTATTTTTCATTCCTTCAAACCCCGGGATAGAAGCTACTTTATAGCGATCGTTCCCTAGGACCTTTGCAATTCTATATGGTCCTTCAAAGGTAGGTAGGAGAAGTCTCTTTTGCTGTAAATACGTGATGGTTTTCGCCCCTTGTAGTATCGGTTTTGTTTCTCCTGCTATAGCTCAATCCTATTTTATTTTGCCGTGTCGAGGAAATATCGCATGGTTTACGATTTATATCTGTTCTCATTTAATACCGAGTTACACTCGCAATTCATCATGGTAGCGAACATGACCTCTGCTGGTGCTCTATCTATCGTCTTTTGCCCTGCATTATTCAGCCTTCATTGTGTTTGTCCTAATTTGGTGTTCGTCTTTTTCATTGGCTTTTAAATTCTGTGCTATCAGAGAATCCAGCATAATCATATTAAACCTTTCTACCGGACTATTAGACCTAGGGCTTGCTCCAGCATTCAAAATATGTTTGGTAACTTTTTACACGCACTCTCAATACATGAACTTTCGGATTTCTTAACAAAATGCGTCATTTTAGGCCAGGAGATATTTTTTTTTTACGTTCTAGCGTTTTCTCATTACCAACATGCCCTATATCATCGTGGTTCATCCTGCAGACCTGCCACCTTGCGCCTTTGGGAACTACCCATCTCACATTAGCTTTAGCTCTATCTAGAAATTTGAATAATTTGTTACCTCTCATGACAATTTACTTGGATATACTCGAGCTCTTTTGGATTTAGAGCACTGCTGTTAATGTCGCGAATCCAACCTAGCTCTGTGTCACCTAATTGAAGGGTGAGTTGAGCGATTTTGATCGCTGATGGATGCTGGGTAGCCTCTGGTACAGCCATGTCAACTATAAAAACAAACAAACAAACAAAAGCATTCACACTCACAGCCCCCCACTAAGTTCAAAGACTTGTATCGTGGGTGCCGGAAACATTCACATCACACACACACACATTACACCCAGAACCAGAAGCACAAATATCCCTTGGGAAAGAATTTGTGCTTCTGCCGGAAATCGAACCCAGGATCCACGGCGCAGACGGCCGACACCTGTCCACTACGCCAACTGGATCGCCATAAGTCTTCTTGATGGCGCATCGGCATAAACCATTTTCATACCGGCTATGTACTGTCAAACTCTTACAACGCTAACCACCAATGTGCTATACCGAGAATGCGATCACGTTTCTGGAAAGTAAAACGAAGAGCACTACAGTCGTTAACAATCTTGAACTTTCAATGCACATACTATTGCAGTGTTACAAATTAATTTTTTTTTGGCCCAAGCAATCAGTTTTCCTGAAGCATGAAAGGAATGGAACAGGGTGTAACAGTGACATTTAGTAGACGATTTATAACTTGGAAAATACCTCCAAGTGCGACATTGTTTTAGGTACATGAAAACCCTTCGTAGACCTGAACTCTTAGTTCAAACGCTAGTGCTCGGTCCGATTACCGATTTTATTGACATTTATCACACTTCAGTAATAGTTTAACACATTTACTATAAGGGTGACCTTTTTCTTTACAATTATAACAAAAGAACCCAGTTTTTACAGTAGCTGCTTTTGTCTTATTCTGTTGAAACTCATCGGCTTGAACGGTGCTCGTTATTTCTTTGTCTAGAGGAATGGTGATACGCGCATTCTTTGTTACTCAGTAGGAACTTCAGTAGTAGATCAGGCTCCGTGCATCTTAATGCCAGTGCACTGGTTTTCACAGTTCTATCGATTAAACCATAGATGATACATACGGTCGACGGCTCATTTGCCAGTAATATCGTATTGTTTAAGTAGCAAGATTTCACAAAAATAAGTTTTGATGGGTTCATTAAACCAGCTCTTTCGTCTTAGCATGTTCTCCAAGGGCCGACTGTACATAATTTTGTTCGAAAGGGAAGGCTTTGTTAATATTTTCCTGCCATTCCGTCCACGAGAAAAAAAACATGATTAAGCTGTAAACGAATTTCAAAACATGTAACGTGCTTCCTCTGGCTTGCATCTATATTAGAGATATTTGTATTTTTACAAAAACATACCCAGAATATCTAAAAAAATCGCAGTGAAATTTACAAAAACAAAAGCGTGCGAAATTCTCCTCACTTAATAACACAAAAATATATTAACAAAAAAATATCTTATATCACGTGTATATCTGTATATAATAAAATAGTTTAAAATTAATAAATAGTTTTAAGAAGAATTTGAGTGACTGGCTATTAAGTAATTGTTATTATACTATTAACGAATTCATGAAATTTAAGACAATAATTATTTTTTTATATATGCACGTCTGCATGCAGGCTGAAACTATTTGACATTTGAGTGAGCTTTCGTACCACGTTTTGCATCCCTTGCGGTTTCTGCATCAAAAAATATTACTTTTTTGTGTCCCAACTGTAAACCGAGGCACATTCGTTTACTTTTCTAAGCCAAATGTCAAAGCGTTGGTTTTTCAAAGAAGGGTAAAATTCTGACAAAATATGTTTATATTCAAGTTTATTAAAAGAATGTGCCCTCTGTTTAATCGGTTGCGACTTAGAATTAGTTTTGAGCGATTGCAATGACTTAAAAATTGTCTAATAGAAAAAGGACTACGTGACCTTGAGTGACGCCCGGTACTGGCGCCACGGTTGCGGAAGTCTTGTCCATATCACTGTTGCTCTCGCGACGATACCTGTCAGTATGCACGTTGTCTACGCTGATCACCGTGCAGCCTCCGAAGTGCCATTCTCCCCGTCCTCGCAAGCGTCGTCGGTCGCGGCTCCGACACTCTCTGAAGCGACTGCGACTCCGACTCCGCGAGTAGCTGCGCCTGTGCAAGCTACTACGTCTGCGTCTACGTCGTGATGAGGGGTTGCTATTCGCTGCACTTCGTTACGGTCGCCATCATCCATTTTCCGATGCTCGAGAAAAAAAAAATCGAAAAGTCAGATATTAGGTTTGTAATTCTTATTACCGCTGTAATGGGTAGTGCGCCATGTCGGAATATCGAAGCATTGTTATCAGAGGGTAGCACAGACTTAACAAATTCGACCTCCGACAGAGCACCCAACCATTCATGAATACAACCAGATGTGTTAGTCTCAAATGGCTCATGCCAGCACAATTATTCCCAATGATTAAAAATTATTGCATCACAACAGGTTGTATGTCCGAGTTTCATAAATCTAAATGACACGAAACATAACATCACAGCAGCCTCAGTATCGCTATTGGAGAGTAGCCTCAATCAAACGATACCGAACAACTGAAGCAACATCGTTGCATAAATTAGCTAGTTCGACCGGATAGTCACGGATTTTTTTTGACCAGTTCATACTAACAAAACCTTCGCGTCATAGCTTCAGATCATATGAAACTTCATATCGGGAAACATGCAAGTGATGTGGGTATTGCAAAATACTAACTAAAACCAAAGTTTGTTCAATCAAGTATTTCATACATTTGCATTTCATAAACTTGAATGATATGAAATATACCACGTTAGCAGCCTTATCGCTATCGGAGAGTAACCCCAATCAAACGATGCCGAACCACCGAAGTAATAAATTATTAAATTCAGCCAGTACCACCGGATAGTCTCGGATAACTCCGACCGGTAAGTACTAACTAAAATCATAATTGTGTCATAGCTTCAAATCATAATAATATGAAATGTTAAATAAAGAAACTTGTGTAGGTATAAAGAAAACAAATCTGATCTCTGCCTTTGGAAATAAATTTGAATGATAAACGATTATATAGACCATGTCAGCAGCCTCATCGCAATCGGAGAGTAGCCCCAATCAAACGACGCTGAACCATCAAAATAATACATTTTAAAATCCAGCTAGTACGATCGGGTAGTCTCGGATAACTCCGACCGGTTCGTACTTACAAAATCTCTATCGTATCATGCATTCAAATTAAACGAAATGTTATATTAGAAAACATAAAAATGATGTGGGTATTTCAAAGTATTTTTTTTTTTTATAAAATCTAAATTTACTTCAATCCCGAGTTTTTGCATTTAATACATTTGAATTATGAAAATGTTATATCATCGTTTTATCAATCAAACGATGCCGAGCAACTCTAGCATTACATTATTAAATACAGCTAGTACAGCCGGATAGTCTCGGACAGTTCCGACCGGTATGTCCTAACAACATCTTTACATTTTCATAGCTTCAGATGACCAACCTTTTAGGAAAACATGGATTATCTAAACAATGCGGGTATTTTAATAAGAAAAAAAACAATAATAGACAAATCGTACCTTGGTTCAATCCAACTTCTGAGGTGTAAGCTAACCCGGATCTACTCAATAAAAACTCCTCGCGTTTCACTTGAACACTTATATTTGACTGTATAATATAGTTTATAACATTGGCACATAATGTTAATATAAATAACATATAAGTAAAAAACGTCCGTCCAGCTTCGTCGCCGTCAATCAACCCCTTCCGAAAATCCTCAAGCTTACCACCTGAACGTCAATGAACCTTCGTTCTTAGATCTTCACTCATTTGAACATTACGCTCTCAATCCTTCGCTCATGCGGATATGTTCTCTGACGTTCAGTTGGTATAACGTACATTTAAATCGTTAAATTACAAATAAAAATATATGATCAAAGATAAATTATACGATAATTTTAATGAACCTTACAGTACAATAACTATTTGGACGGTATGTCACTTAGTTCATAACGGGACTTTTTTTACTCTGACATACTAGAGTATGACCACTGCCTCACCTTTTAAAATTAAAATTGGCGTGACGTGTCATCTTGCGTTGTTGTAATGTCGATATCTAGATCAACAATTGTTGAGGTGGGACGCAACGGCAAGCGCTCTGCACTCATCCTGAAGAAGGCTTTCAAATGAAGCAATTGCCGATCTAGACATCGACAACGCGTAAATCACACTAATTTCCGTTTCAATTTAAAATTTGTGAACCGCTTACACCACTTACGCGTACCGCTTTACAGTGGTAAAGCGAAGCCAATACCCGCTGCTTAGAAGGCAAACGCGTTACCAACAGCGCCAGTGGCAGTTCATGCATAATGCAGGAATAAATCGGCTAAGATAATGATAAACTGTTTCGTTTTATTGACTACCGCGAATAAATTTCGCTAATCTTACCCGAATTCTAACCGATAAGATGGCAATAACTTCAGAGGTAATGTTAATGGATTTTTTATTTATGTTTATGTGAGAAAACCGGGTCTTTTCGCGCTTTTATATTGTTAGTGTTGTGTGTCGGTCCAGGGACTTAGAAAAACAAGTGCGGGTAGTTGTAAATACTGCTCGCTAATCAAGACGATGACACCCGACACCTCAGTCTCTCGTGACCACGGCCGGTGCAACCCTGCCGAAACGTCGAGGTTAGTCAAAATAATGCTATTTTGAAAATAAAAGCGCGAAAAGACCCGGTTTTCTCACATAAACATGATTGAAGTTCGCGAAAGTTTAAAAAATTAGATTTTTTATTTGTTGTAGATTATAAACCAGCAATTTACACGACGATGTTTAACATCTTATTAGTTGATCAAATTAGTATAATAATTAGTTAATCTTACTAGTTAACATCTCGTTGAGGTTACGCGTTTATAAACACGAGGATAATTATGTGATCAAGTTACGTGATTAAGTTACATCTCCAACAAGGAATTACTATAGTGACAAGATCGCGTTTCCTGTGAACGTTCCGCTTCTGTTTCGTCACAGAATAAACTGAAGACGGCAAACAAGTAGATATAGCGTGGGTAATGGTGTAAGGCATAAGAGAACAAGCCAGTAAAGTTATCGATATCGCTCGGCGGATAATATAATAATATGTACCCTAATAGTACAGGGTGCATGTTTTAAGTTTTATATAACAATGACTTGCGTTTATCCACGATCTCACCTGATAGGAAACGACGATGAGAATGAAGCAGGCTTGATAAGCAAATATTTTATATAAATATTATATTTTTATTTTATTACCCACTCTCTTTTTAGAATGCCTTTTCTTATAATTTTCGGGAACACAGTAAACTGAAGTTTTGAACTAGTCTTTATACAAGAACAAATTAAGTCTTTGAAAAGTAACATATAATTAAGTCCAGTCATAATAAGTACCGTGTAACTAGTATATTTGTTTGGGTTCAATGAATACATGTTCATAAATGAATAGTTGGTTGTGGATTTTTGTTGAGTATCAGGAAAAGCAGAATGACAGAAGCGATCGATCGGTGTTAATTTATTTGTATCTATGTTAAAATTTTGTATTGATACGGATATTTTCAGTCATGTTCGGATATTTAATAGCAACTTATATGAAATAGCTTGTATTTTCATTAATCAGAAATTAGCACTTTTATGTGTACTTTAGTAAAAACTTACATACTTATAAGCAAAGTGGGTACAAATTATAAACGCTTATAACATATATAAATATAAAAAACATAAATGATTTTACACTCACAGCCCTACACTGGGTCGATGACTTGTGTCGTGGGTACCGGAAACATTCAAATCACACACAAAATCACAACCAAAACTGGAAACACAAATTTACTTAATTCTACTTAGAAGGCGAAAGTGCAGCCAACTATGGCTTAGTTGGCTGCACTTTCGCACACAGGCAGTTCAAATTATAATTTGTGCATTTCAACTATGTTAAGTGGGTACCTTGATATCTGATCAAACGTTTGGTTGACGAAGAGGTACCTATTAACCGCTAACTGATTATAACTTGTGACTCAATAATAAGAGTCGGTAAAAAACATTGCGTAAGCGCACGCGACGCGACGCGTCGCGTCATGTAAAAAGATCTGCATTTCCGATATATTAGATATGCACCTTTTAAGAGTGATAACATCTGTATTTAATATAAAATATCCGGATAAACGAGCTTTGCTCGGTTTTTTGTTTTTGGTAGAATGTGTTTGAATTTGTAGCCTCAGAAAGCTCCACCTAGTGTTGAGTAGAAACAGTTTTTTACATCGGTCATGGCGTAATAGATGGCGCTGATAGTTTCTTAAGCCCGGTTTTTCAAATGCAGTTTGGGAACCGAGCTTTTCTCGGACCTGGAACGTTGATAAATCGATTCCTTGGGCCGAAAAACCCCTAATCTGTAACTTTCATGAAAATCGTTGAAGCCGTTTCCGTGATCCAGATTACACACACACATATATATATATATATACAAGAATTGCTCGTTTAAAGATGATAATAAATAATATAATATGAATAAATATGGCAAACTAAAATTCACTGTAAGTGGGTCTGAATAAATTCTTGAATATCGTTATGCTTTTAGTAAGCTACATTAATAAGATAAATTAATACTAGTTTGTGGTGTAACTCTTATCTACATGCTACATCTTTGGCAGCAGCATAATTTTCTACCGACTTCACAAAAAAGGAGGACGTACTCAAGTGTAATGAATTTTTTAAATGTGTTTTACCTCATAACTTCGTTCCACGTGAACCGATTTTGTAATTTTTTTTTGTTTGGAAGATGTTGCTTTCCAATTAGTCCCATTTAAATATGATCAAGATCTGATCTGCAGTTCTTGAAATATCTTCAATAATGCGTGTTTAGTACATCTAATCTGATCAAAGTTTCGAAGATAAAGCGGTAATGTCAGTTTTTTTAAAGCTTCGCTTGCGTTTAATTATATGTACCTAAGGGTTGACTAACGATGAGTGTTTACATTTTGATCTTGGAATAGCTCTTATACTCATAGTATAAATCATCAAGTTTATGATTTATCTTATGAGAACTTCCCATTTGTGCAATTGGTTGCGCATCTGCCTTCTAAGCAACGGATATTGGATTTGATTCCCGGTGGTTACGCAAAATTTATCTCCAAAGGAATTTGTGTTTCTGGTTCTAGATATGATTATGTGTACCACTTGCAAGTATTTGAATAGCCCCGCAGCTTCACCAACTATTATCAAATTAAAAAGTACCCTATGTGTTAATCCTAGGTATAAGCTATGTACACCCCAAATGTCAACCAAATCCGTTCAGCGGTTAAAGCGTGAAGAAGGAACAAACATACTAACACACTTGCACACTTACACACAAAACTTTCGGATTTATAATATTAGTAGGATATAATTGCTGAACTAAAGCGAGTGAAAGTGGCACAATCAAACATCTTGATTTTTTAATTTATATGTTGTTGTTTATGATTAAGTCAAAATAAAGTGAAGCGTCTGAAACCTGTTTGCTAAAACATAAGCATTTGTCTATTTTGTTTTTCAGTCCTTTTAATTTCCCCGATCAGTGAAACTATAACTATATATGCAACTGTGAAATCATAACCTTCGTTTACAATTTTCCAGGCCTACCCAAAATACGTTTTCAAATATGGAGTGAACGATTTCCACACGGGTGACATCAAGACCCACCATGAAAGCCGAGACGGTGATGTAGTCAAAGGTAAGCGAGAGCTTAATACACGCTTAAAATAATAACATATGTTTGTAGTGAATTTAATAGCTATTACTTAAACACCAACCAACTAAATGTGAATAATTTCTCAAGTCAACGGGATATTGTATTTGTCTGGGTTAATGTTATTATATCATGTTTCCAGCGTAATTAAAGTTTTATTTTATCAAGTTCAGGTATCTAGTTGTAAAGTGACGAAATTCAGACGATTATAAGATAGTGCAACTAAAGTTGGTTTTGGTTTCTTACAAAAATATTATTTGAACCCGATTTAATCGCCACCTAGGTGACGTTAGCGGAGACAGTGGCGATAGAAATTCACAAATTTCTTTTCAACTGTGTTGCTATTATGTTTTAAAATAAAAATCTTAATTTTTTTTAAAACTGGTGAAAGTATAATAATTCGAAGTTACTACCCACTCTACAAGAAACCAACAAAAATAATTATCATCTAAATTGATTAACGCACTTTTTTCTCGAGTTGGTTTGATGCTATCACTTTTTTTACTATATTTTTTACCGTCTCAAAGTTCGTATTATTTATATGATCATATATTTATAAGTTCAGGGCATAAACAGATTTAACTTCTAATATCTCGGGGTGGTCAGCGCAAGATTTTGACTTTCAAAACTTTGGGTAGCACTGAACTGTAATCTGCAAGCGTGACACTTAACATCGAGCGACTTCCTCGTCTCGTCTCTCAATTACATAAAAAAAGTAATATGTGATAAAACTTTCATATTGCCTTTCCTATATCAGGAACTTAAAATTCCTTTATAAAGAGTATTTCATTATTTTATGTTTCAATGTTACATCCGACATAAAACACGTAAAAAATGTCGATTTACTTTGTAGCCGACTAGTTTCGGACAAATTAGTTGTCCTTCATCAGGATGAGTCAAACGCGCGATACGCGGAGGCGAGCGGCTCGTGACGAAACTAGTCAAGAGTACAAAGTAAGTCGAAATTTTTTACGTGTTTTAAGTCGGATATAAGATTGAAATATAATAGCTGATACTCACGATAGATTTAACTTTAAAATTTATTATTTTATCAGCAAGAAGTAACAAAGCAAAGGCCATAAACCATCATTTCGCTAAAATGAAGACTAACAAATACCTTCTGTCATTTCTAGGTCAATACACAGTGGTAGAGCCCGATGGTTCTATTCGCACAGTGGACTACACAGCCGACAAACACAACGGCTTCAACGCGGTTGTGCATAAAACAGCGCCAATTTCACAGCATGAAGCTGGACTGTTACACCACCATTAGTTAAATGAAATATGATCCAAATATGAATTTCAGATGATAGTGTAAAATGTATCATGATTAACTAAGTACAGTATCAGTATTGTTCTCCTAGAGCGGTTTCAGATTAGCGTTTTTTCTGCGAGTGTAAGTTTGTTTTGGAAGCACATGTAGGCGCGTATAGGCGCCGCCTTTTGCCACACACGCAATTTTTATGAGCGTTTGATGCGCTAATAAGGTTGTATAAGCGCGAGCCGCAAGTGACGACTCCCTGCGCGACCATTTTTTCCGACCCCGTTCGAGCGAACAAACCGAAATAAGCCTGTGTACGCGGGGCCGGTTTTTTTAAGTGCAAAATGTAGCGCGCGTGTAAGCGCTTATGCTGAAACGACCGTAAACGCGCGGAAAAAAAACGCCAGTCCGAAACCGCCTCTACAGAAAATGAATCAATAGTTTCTACTTTTGTTATGCTCGCGCATTTTGAAAAGAGCCTGTTTTGAGGATAAAATACGCAAACAATACATAGTTTAGTTTAGTAACGCTACAGATTTTAATGAAGAATCGGTATGCAGTTGAATATAAGCTAGAAATTTGATATAAAAACTATCAGGAATTAATGTACAGTATCAAATTTTATAGCCTATATGGTGTAAACTTAAACATTGGTGCATATTTGCCATCTAGCTTAAAGCGTCTCTAGATTTATTTGAAGATATATTTTTAACTTATTGTCTGGAATTAATATTTGAAATATTATTACAAAGTAAAATGAAAAGAGATTTAATTTGAGTTTATTGTAGATACTTAAGTATTTAATGTAAATTTATGGACCATGGAAAGGACAAGAAAAGTGGAATCTGAGCAAGAAGATCTCCCTTAATTCTTGTTTTTAAATTATTATCTTTAACTGAATGTACCTGAATTGTTATATCTTAGATAATGTTGTTATATTTTATTGTTATTAAGTATAGTCTCTATAGTAATTATTGATGTTACAAGTAGTGCAGATGTGTCAATAAAATTGACGTATAAACATTTTGTTTTAATAATTATTACCAATGTGTAAGCTGTGGAAATAATTAATTCAATTACTAGAAGAATTAAGAGTCCAGTACTAAGTAAAGGAAGTACATACCTCATACAGTACATAAATATAACTGGATTTATCTTTACAAACTGAAATGAAAACTTGACCCTATAAACAAATACACTCGGGTCTATAAATAAAAAAAAAAAATTATAAACCATGATCATCGAGATAGAAAACAAACCTACGATTGACAAAATCTTTGGATATGATATCTTTTGTCTTATTTCGATTGAAGTGTTTTGTCACGAGTCAACGTAATACATAATGTTTTTTTTTGTATTGTATTTGTATAGTAACAAATTTTTTAATAAATAAAGAAAATACAGATTTAACTAAACTACTAACCTAATACAAAAAGTCATTGGTCGGCAGTGTGCCCAAAATGCTGGCTGCGTTACCTCGTTGCACAGCGAGACTTAATTGCTGTGCAAAATATAAACCATTTTGGTCACGTGTCGACTCTTTCAGTCTCAATTATTTGTATTATAAATCTTTTTTTAATATAAGGTTTATTTTGGTAAGGGGCTTTGGTAATACGATAGCCAAATAAAGATACAAAAAATCTTTAATACACTAAAAAAAAACAAAATATGTTATCGCTGACCCAGAATCTAAAGCAAACTACATCTTTTGTTATCATGTAGGCATAATAAGGTTTTACTATTATAGTCTGCATTAACTGTTCTGGAGTTTTGCCGCTAAAATGAAAATATGGCGCTGTCGATTTTTTATTCTCTCCAAAATTTGTGATTCTTGTGTAATAATGGTAGATTATCAATGGATAACAGTTTGTGAAGGTACATGAGTGTCGGTAATCATACAAAGTGGAGTTTTCGTCTTCGCCTTATAACTTCGATAGAAGTTCTAGTAGGTAAATTTTCTATGACTTTAATAGAGCATTCTTATTCTTATTCAATGTAAGGGTAAGGCCTGCACTGAAGCCCTATTTACTACGGTATGACTAAATTTTGGCACTTTTACTTGACATTTGCATTCTGTCATAGGCTTCTATAAAATTATCTATATGTAAATGATCTGCTCCGCATCTAGAAATAGAATAATAATGTATATCATTTACTATCATAACAATGCATAATCTGGTCTTATCTTGTTGTTAACAATACCCGTGTGAACGGTATAACTATGTACACCGATATTTTTCAATAGAATTTGCAGACAAAAGTATGTTTATGGTGTACCATTGTTATATCCGATTTAGAATATTTAGATAAATTACACTTATATAGATATAGATTTAGAATTTTCTGCTGATTTGAGCCTCGACACTCATTTAGGTACTAGAATATTACTACAATCAAACTTATTGAATGCCTTCAAAAAAAGAAGGAAGTTCTTAATTGGACGGTATTTTTTTATGTGTTGTTCCCACCAGAAGTTGTGCTCCCACCAGGAATCAACCCGATGCCTGTGCTTAGAAGGCGGATGTGCACCCACACGGCACATGCACGGGCAGTTCTCAAAAGAAATAAGGTCTAAGGCATGCTTTATTACTTATTGCTTTACGTTCAAATTGTGTTTCTTTTATGCTGGATAGACAAGCATTTGAACTCCATGGAAAGTGACGACGCTGTGGAGAAAGAAAAATGCTTGCCAACAACCATAAATGGATGACGTTTGACAGTTTTCCTTGTTGTTAGATGGTAAAAGAGCATGGAAGAATTATTAAATCATGTAATTCCTGAGCACACTCTCCAAAATGTAAGCTATAGAGTATGAAAAGGCTTGCTACCTGCTATGTTCGGCCAACCTTGCCAAAAACCAAGACGTTATTGCGTTTTAGCCCTTTGTTGCTACTTGGGAAATGGAAACAAAAGGACATTATGCAAAACACTCTGATATCAAGCAATCAAAACGTTTGATACAATGCACGCTAACAGCTTTATTTGTACGCAGTTTGTTAATTAGGTGAAACCAAGTTAACTCGAGATCAGACGATGCATGAATAGACGAACAGAGTTCTTATGCCATGGGTACAATCTATATATTTATATATATTCTGAAAGTCTACCGAAAATACCGTTTGCATAGCTGTGTTTGTGTTTAGGATTCTTTATTATCTCATAAGAATTAACAATTCACTTACTAAGATAAACTTAAAATAAGTAATTAATGCGTGTGCCGCAGATACATGACAGTGAGCAAACTTAGGTAGGTAACTATAAATAACTTGAACTAGTAGTTAGATAGATAGATTAGATAGCTAAGTAAGCCTACTTCAATTTAACGTAGGATATCAAATCAAATCAAATCAAAATCGTTTACTCACATGGTACACATAAAGAGGCACATGAAAGATACCTTGGATTTAGCCTCAGTTAGAAGTATAAGATTGAATTTAAGTGACCCTATTGAAATACGGAATATGCATTACGTTTATAACATTATTCGAATATTTACGTAAAATTTTACCGGTAAAAAAACATTACATTTATATCAAAATAAGTGTAAGAAAAAATTATACGTATTAAAAAAAATGAAACGCAGCCATTTTGACGTATTTTGTTTGACGTATTAAATTGAAATAGTAAGATATAACTAAGTAAATGTTATTATATAGCTATAAAGATTTAAAAAATATACTGTACTTCACCTATATTTGAACCTATATTCCCTAACTAGCTGACTCGACAGACGTTGTCCTGTCTTAGCATATTCATCGAACGCACAAAGTTTTTTAATTTCCAATTTTCTATGCAATTTTCTTCATTTTTCTTTCCTTAAGAACCTTCTACAAAATATTAGAAAACTTATAAAAAAACAATTGAAATCGGTAATTCATTTATTTGGGATTAATAATAATATGTAATAAATTAGGATTCATTTATTATATTGCTTAGTTAGAGCCAGGTTATTGCGTGCCATGGACTAGCGTTATCGCATTTTGAAATTTTTATATAGCTTCTTCATCACGAGGAAACTAAATTATTCAAGTTACGTAACATATCATCCGGTCATAATTATCATGATAATGTATTGGCAATAGCATGTAGATAGATTAAATATAAAATACCTTGGAATGGGACATATAATATAGTACATCTTAATAAACGCTTTCACTGCGGAAAGGGGTGCCGAAAACATTCACATCACACACACAAACACAAATTTTCTTCGGGGAGAAAACTTGTTTTCCCCACAGGAATCGAACCCGATACCCCTGCTTAGAAGGCGAACGCCACCCAACTAAGCCAACGAGCAGCTTCTTATACTGCTAAAAGTGGATAAATGCTCTGGTTTCAGCTATAATCACTGTAGCCATACAACATAGCATACCTATAGCACTCGGAAGACTAACAATATAATGAACGACGAAACTAGCGATACAATCGTTAATCATGATTAAACGTAAGCAAAGCTTAAAGCACCGATTTCAACGCTTGCATTTTGGCTGGATCAATTTTGATAAAATTTATATGGGACCACCTCTGAAGTATACTCTACTAAACAAAAAAAATTATCTAAATCGATTCATAATTGGCGGCGACATCGCGTAACAAACATACAAAAAAAAATACAGTCGAATTAAGAAGCTTCTTTTTTGAAGTGGGTTGATAAGTCTGACAAATCTTCTACCGCGATTGGAACTGACATTTTGACAATTGATTGTAGAACGAGTATGAACCAGACTGAATTTGATATCTAAGGGATCGGAATAAAAACGAAGCATTGTAAATAATTTTTTGACTGGGAATCTTTTCAGTATATCGGATTGCAATATCGTACCGATACGTAGTCAAATAAAGTTATTTTCGCTGTGATGTCTTAAAAGGAACTACACATTATCCTCATTGACGAAAGTGTAAACAAATATTTGTTTCGAGGACTGTCTCATTGTGTTCAATCAGGATGTCCTGTGAAGATTACAGCCTGGGAGACAACAGTGCCTGATTTGGTACGCTTGTTTAAATTGAAGAATTGGAACCTTGGTAATTAATGTTATTGTGCAATTTGAGAAGTTAGTTACATAAGGAAATTTTATCATTTGGAAAATATTTCAAATGGTCATCGTGAAAGATGGAAAATGGAACAGACCAGTATTTTTATACTGCAAATTATTATTTGCAGTAAAAAAATAAATATTTCTATGATTAGTACAATAATACTAACACAATTGTTGCTATATTCTAAACTACTTTGATATCTCAAATGAAAAATAGTTCATATTATCTGGCGATGGACCAGTTCAGGCCTACGCTTTCTTAAACATATTAAAACTGCACAGTGTGCAGCGGGTATCTTATTCCCTATTATCTATATGTATTATGTATATTCACAGTGGAAACACAAGTTTTCTCACCAAAGGAAATTTGTGTTTCTGGTTCTGGGTGTGATCGTGTGTGCGATGTGATTGTTTCCAACACCCACGATACACGTCATCGATCATAGTGTAGGCCGTGAGGGTGAAAGCGTTTATGTTATCATATAATAAATGCCGAACATTAGTTATTAATTGTACACTAATTTCACATAGGTGATCAATATGCACTTCATGGTTCACCCTTAAACCTAGAGGCGAGAGTACAAACATGTTGTAAAGACTCCACAGGAATATGTGCGGTATGACTTTGTTCAGATAAAACATCATAGAAGAATACAAAAAAACCAAAACGTCACTAATGATTATATTTTCAAGTAACATACGCATAAAATTAATTTTACCGATCAACCAGGAATATGTGCGGTATGACTTTGTGCAGATGAAACATCATAGAAGAATACAAAAAAAACTAAAACGTCACTAGTTATTAAATATTCAAGTAACATACGCATAAAATTAATTTTATCGATCAACCAGGAATATGTGCGGTATGACTTTGTGCAGATGAAACATCATAGAAGAATACAAAAAAAACGAAAACGTCACTAATTATTAAATATTCAAGTAACATACGCATGAAATTAATTTTATCGATCAACCAGGAATATGTGCGGTATGACTTTGTGCAGATGAAACATCATAGAAGAATACAAAAAAAACTAAAACGTCACTAATTATTAAATATTCAAGTAACATACGCATAAAATTAATTTTATCGATCAACCAGGAATATGTGCGGTATGACTTTGTGCAGATAAAACATCATAGAAGAATACAAAAATAACTAAAACGTCACTAATTATTAAATATTCAAGTAACATACGCATAAAATTAATTTTATCAATCAACCAGGAATATGTGCGGTATGACTTTGTGCAGATAAAACATCATAGAACAATACAAAAAAACCAAAACGTCACTAATTATTATATATTCAAGTAACATACGCATAAAATTAATTTTATCGATCAACCAGGAATATGTGCGGTATGACTTTGTGCAGATGAAACATCATAGAAGAATACAAAAAAAACTAAAACGTCACTAATTATTAAATATTCAAGTAACATACGCATAAAATTAATTTTATAAGTGTTTCTGCTCATTATCATTCATCTTTTTAGTTTCGGTCATAAGACACTAAATTGAAATGCAGACCAGAATCAGTGAAAGTCGGTCGGATGTCTTGTCAGACATACATCAATATTTCAGTGCGGTTCATAAAATATAATATAGTTTAGAAACGATCCGCCCCGGCTTCGCCCGGGTGTGTAAATGAAGAACCGCTCGACCGATTTTAAGCAAACTTCACATAAACCATCTACTAAATAGTCCGAACAAAGCCTAAACATTTGGTTTGGATAGGTGAGCCCGTTCTTGAGTTATAAAATAACAACGAAAAGTGGCATTGATTTTTATATATATATAGATAGAGTTACAGACCAGAACATCGAATATAACTCATATATAGAAATACAAAGCTAAAATGTTTACATAATGTTTTCGTACCTGTACGAAATCTATGCAAAAACCAATATTTTGAATTTATTCTGCATTATTTATGCTTTCATTGTTGCTTAGATATTGAAGTGCAAATCGATATTTGCAAGGCGTTGCTACCAAATAAGTCCTAATTGCTAATTAACCTTAGTGGAGGTCTTTGTCTGACATACAAGGCACCGTATGAGGACATCAACAATAGGAAAAAACAGCAGGATAGTAAGTTATTACTGTTGTCCATCTCTGTTCCGAACTTATGAGATTTTCTCCATTTACTCCTAGGTTAAGCGTATACCCTTGACCACATCGTCACTTACCATTAATGAGAGATTAGTGGTCAAAACTAAAACTTTCAGAAAGGAAAAAAATTCTCTATAGGTGAATTCAGTAAGTATTATCATAGGTCACCCCTTCAGTCAGAGGGTGCCATCAAAAGAGGCAAAAGAAACCAAAATTTTAACAGGAAAAGGACAAACGTCATATCTCGTTTCGTTACTCCGCGTGTGGTTTATTTGGTGGAAGAGCATTTTCTAATGCTCGTCTGGCTCTTCTTTATAGAGTAGTTTATCACGTTCAAGTAGAAAATCTGTGGCCAAGCAACAAATGCGTTCCAGCAACTATCTTTGTGATTGAGTAACATTCTAGGCATTTCCAGCTTCGATCACATTATCATTTGTAATACCAGGTGTACCATTATAGTGGGATAGGTTTTAATTTTATCATTGGTAAGTCGTTTGAAAACAGTTAAAAGCACTTGAAATGGTCAATGTATAAATATTTTATATTTTTTGCTTTAATTTGTTGTCGCATCTTACGAGTAGGTAGTAGGAAGTTAGAGTTTGAGTAAGAACTCAAACAAATTCATGATTCTCTACAGAAAAATTGGCGTTGAAAAATTTTTTACGACACTTACAAATCTGATTATTTTCGTTGCATTCGTCGTTTCGCCTTCCAACAGTTACAGAACTATTGAACAATTTGCTGTTTTGACCAAAGATTTCGAGACAGAACTCTTTTTCGTCGTGTAGATGGTTCAAAATGTTTTTGTTTTTCAGATTTACTTAGCTGTTCTAAATTGTCTTGGCCCTCTGCAACCGCGACTTCAAGAGGGAAGCCTCGAGAGCTGCCTAATTGACTTTTGGCGACCTAGTTGGCGCAGTTGGCAAGTCATTGCATATGTTTCGAATCACGGCAGGATTACAAGTTTCCTCCCCAAAGTAAATTTGTGTTCTTGTTTGTTTTATTGATGTGAATGCTTCCAGCGTTTGCGTTTTTTGAACTTAATGTTATACTGTGACCACAGATCACATAAACTGTGACTGTGACCATAAAAGCGTTTCTTTGTTTGATTAAAACTATAGCGCTCGCAACTTTTACAAAGTGTAGGATTTTTTGTTACTTTGACTTTGACATTTGACTTGATTGACAAGATTGTCTAGAAGAATTTGCTTTGCGCAATAAGACTGCCGATATCTTTTACCTTGAACAAACTATTATTCCTAAAATTGGTTTAGTACACTTTGTAAACTGGTTATACAATAAAGAGTTTTTTTGTAATATATTCTTCTTCTTCATCGTGTCTATGGTCCGAAAGATCTTTTTATAGTTTTTATAGTAACCTCCGTAAGAGGTTGGGCCAGAACTTGTATTGTATTGACTTTAAGTCACATAATTATGACGCCGCTGAAATCTAATTAAATATATTATGCTTAATTTAATTACAACTATGACATTTTGTTCTATCCCACGAGCCACACAGCCATGGATATTGCAAGGTATGTAAGCTCTCCGAATTTTGTGTCATGCACTCACTCACATTCTAAGGCTAATATGGCATAATTTGGGTTATGACATGAGCTAAGTTCGCACGGTTTACTTAATTAGAATCCTTGCACGTGCAAGTTTTCCAACGCAAGGTTCTCTATAGTACATCTTTAAAAAAAAAACACTCGATATTAAAAAAAACAAATTTTAAAACAAGCTTTCGGATTTATAATATTACAGGGATTATTAAACTTAACTGATTACTAAATTACATTTTAAAATTATCAAATGTTCTTTGCTGAATCCATTTTACGAACAAAATATACCACCAACCTAGCCCTCTCCAAACAAAAAGTCAAGCCAAAAAATCATCTGTAGCCTCATCTAAAAAACTCTTGCAACACATGCAGTGTACCGTGCGAAACTTTTCTCAATTAGCCAGTCTTAGTTCTCAGTACAAATGCTCCAACGCTAAAGGAAACTTCATTTTCGGAAGCCATTTCAGCCACGCCTACCAAGGCTGCAGTACCTCTAATAAGGCCAGATATAAATGCCTGCGAACCCTGGGTTGTTGTATTCAGGGATCAGACAGACACAGGGACAGTTGTACAAGTTGAAGTGTTAATAAAATAGTATATATTTTTTGTTTTGATATGTTGCGTTTTCAGTGTCTAGTAGTGGTGGTGTTGATGAGTTTGGTACAGGGGAGGCCGAAGCTAACTGTGTTCGGTCCTAGTTATGAGGTTGGATATGAGAATAATAATTTTGTGAGTATAATTTAGGTTTCTTTTCGTTGTTTTGATTCAAATATAAATATTGCAGCGGTAGTCCATGACACTCTATGGTCGCGGTTCCATTTCCACTCCAAACTAAATTTCTTTTTCAAAATTTACTAGTACTTTAGTTCTGCCTAGCATGAAAGCTACAAAAACAAAAATGGACCTACGCTCGAATTTTCTTTTTTGAAATAATTGAATGTTTAATATGTTTTTCCAAACGTTATGTTTTTTTACATTCAATGAAAATGTATCTTCGAAGAAATGAATTATTATTAATATTAAAATAAACATCAAAATGATTTATTCACACGAACCCCAAAAAAGTACTTATGAAAGTTAATTGCCAAATTCAAATTATATCACAATCACCATTAATAAAAATAAAAACTTAAATCAAAATCTTTTATCCACATGGGCTCTAAAGTTAATTAATCTAAGTGACAGATTTGAAAATTAAATCATAAACTCATGATATTAAAGCTACAATTTGTCTGTAAATAGCCGATTACTCTGACATTACAATTGTGAAAGTTTGTGATTCCTTTACCTCTATGGCTATAAAAAAAAACATACATGAAATTTGTTATACTTATTATTGCGTCAAAAACGCGGGCGAAGACACGGTGCACATCTAGCGGTGTGATATTTAAAAAGATTAACTGTTATATGTACACTGTTTAGATAGATAGATAGATAATACTTTATTGATCCACTCTATAAGATGAAGGTCATAAATCACTATAATTTATAGCAGTTAATATAATTAAAAGTAGGTACCTATTCCATTGCCGTATCCCAATTACAAGTTATTATATCAAAATCAATTCAATTGGTACCGTGATAGAGTTAATAGCCTTTCATATATTCTCGCACTCACAAGGAAACTTCTACAATATAAATTTTTAGTAAATTATGTTCCGGCAAATCTTTAAAAGCCAGTCATTTTAGACGTATTTACAGACCTCGATCACATCATCACTTACCATCAGGTGAGATAGTGGTCAAATGTTACCATATAAAGAAGTAAAACAAGTTGATTAAGAAGTCCCGTAGTTAACAAGTCTACGGTTTCCATGCCGCGAGCTCTGCAGAACTTGCAGCGTGTAGAATCTGGCTGGGTATTATATCCATGGGTTTGATTTCCAGCAGAAGCATAATTTTGCAAGGAATATCTAAGCTGCTTGTTCCTGAGTGTAGTGTATTTGAACCTAAATGTTTACGGTACTAACGTAACAAGTCTTCGAATTTCGTGTGTTGTGAGTGCGAATGTCTTTGTTAATAAAGATAATAAAGAGCAATGGAACAAATTTCAGGACAACCCTCAATACACCTTTAACTATGGCGTGGCAGACCATTCCACTGGAGACGTAAAATCTCAGCATGAAACGAGAGACGGGGATGTTGTCAAAGGTGTGTATACTTTATATATAAGAGAATATGACCTGTAATATAGGCAATTGGCTCAGCACGTAGGTGATGAAAATGAAAAAAAAAATTAAAACGCTCATAAAGTGTCTTCGCACATAAACGAGGATAAACTTCATAATTTACGCACGCATAATAATATAATCTAACAAAAGTACAATAAGCTATGCTATTAGATAATAATTAATTCATAAAAACATATAATTATTTTTAGATAGCAATCTCTTTCAGTTTTTACCTGACTGCGGAAAATGAATGTTATTTGTAGATTTCTATGTAAATATGTAAGCTTGTTTACAGAGCGCACTAACAAATATACCAATCGTAACCAGTATAAAAGGGAAAAGTTAAAGTTCGTATCGATCAAAATGCAGATTATCTTTATCAATTTTGTAATTAAACTAGTAATTTAAGTACATGCGTTTTATCTACCGGAAGAACAACATCGGCTAACTGCCCATTGTCCCTTAATAGTCCTCGCTCAAATCGACTTTGCATATCATAGAGCGTACCAACACCATAATAGGATACGTTAAACTTTGTTTTCAATGGCATGCATTGTTTTCCAAGCTATGCTGTGAGCTGTAATTAACGTGAACATGACCCAAACTTACATAGTAACTTGTGTTTAATCTGTGTCCAAACTATGCAACAGAAATACCAACAAAACCTCTGCAAGAATAGGTATTTCGCACATTTGGAAATTTGCATTGTTGTTTCATTAGCATTCTAGCTAAATTTATTTATGTACTAGAGGAATTTATGGTCTTCATAGTAGGTCAGCTATACATTATACGAGTACAAATATAAGTACCTTGTTTAACTGACGGGCCGGTTGGTTAAATCTCTAAGAGATGCAGCAATCTCGATTATCGAAAAATGTACTAAGAAGCAAACGTTGAAACATTTCAAAACTATTCATTAATCAATTTGTGAAAAGTTTTAACAACCTGCCATCTGCCAGATGTTGACCAACATTGGTAAAGGTAATGCTTTTTTGGGATACCGGAGCCTCGCTTATTGTTGAGCAGTGGCACCAAGAGCAGGTAGAGCCAGCTTGGGCGGCTGGGTGTTATAACGAACTTAATACATTTTTGTATACACACTAAGGGAATCAGTTGGTAATTAGTTTTTATCTGTTTTTACGTCTCTACTTTATAGAAGTATAGACGCCATTTTGGGTTTTTTTAAAGCCATGTCTGTGAATCCATGTATAGACTTGAGACGCATTCAACGATACGTAACAATCGGTTTAATAGGCTGTGAAGAAACAAACGAATATGTTTGCATACATGCGTTTCTATAATCATAACCCTAATTTTTGCTTTTCCGTAGACAATTAAAAATATAATTTAATACAAAATGGTCTGTCATTCATGAAATACGCGACTCAAGTATGCCGATAGGTATTTGAAAAATATAGATATGCACAAAAATCAGAACTAAGCTTTTCATACATTTAAATGAGTGTACGATATTTTTGCTACTTTAGAAATTGGAATTTTGCTGTATTACAATTAATATGAGCTATTATAATAGACCCAAAATTAGCAACATTTGCACGAAGTTCAGATGAACGAACTGTTGAGTCAACTGAAATAAGCCATTAATCTTAATATCAGGGCATTAATAAATATATAAAAGGGCATAATTTTTTTTAACAATTTGATTACCAATATATTCCTCTATTTCCAGGCCAATATTCGTTGGTGGAACCTGACGGGTCCATCCGTACAGTGGACTACACAGCAGACGCCATCCATGGATTCAACGCAGTGGTCTCCAAAATCGGTCCTAATGTACACGAACCACAAAGTTCAATCCAGCTGCAACGCAAGCAGATAGTTCCGGTCCAATCACGCGGCCCGGTCCAACCTATTGTCCAAATTCAATCAGTTGGCCCGATACAACCAGGCTACAACCAACTCGATGGTCCCATTCAATCAGGAGGTCCGATTCCACCAGGCTACAATCAGCCTAATGGCCCCATTCAGTCAATTGGCCCGAACCAGCAATACAATCCTATTTCGCGGTCTGAGGGACAGTTTGTGCGATATGTGCCAAAACTTATCCCAGTGCCAGTAGAAGTACCAGCTCCATTTGACCAGATGTACCAGCATCAAATACCTTGTAAGTTAATACATTTCTTAAACACTCCCACACCAACACCTCGACCTTTGAGTCTCAAATGTAGTAAAAGCCAAAATACGATTTTAGGGAAATCGCAAAAAAACATAATGGCGAAAATACTTTTTTCCATAACTTCTTTCCTTTTTAAGTTTTGACACGCTATACTGAATATAGAGTTCTGTAAAATGTGATATAGTTAACTATATTGGTATGGAAGTTAGTGTGGTTTTAATACATATTTTTTTTATGTTCACTATAAAAATTCGGTATTAAAAGATTTTTTTTTGCAAATAGAATTTTTTCAAATATACAGTTCGATAGGGTTCGCAAAACTATGCAACATGGCATTTAAAGTCCATTTTGGCCAAAATGGCTTTTACGACATTTGAGACTCGAAGGGTCGACCTCTTTAATAATGTCTTAATACTTTTGTTACGGTACATTTTCTAAACTCACATCCTCTCAATAAATAGAAATTATTGAAAAAATGTTGTGTAACGGATGCTAAAAATATTGGAAACACTAGTAAAAACAAACAATTGAGCTTCTGCTATGAATCGAACCCAAAAACGAAATATCCAGCTTGTTCATTGATCAAACCGAACGTAGTGGAATTGCCGAGGAACCTATGCTAACAAAACTAACTAATTTATAAACATAAACACTTTCATACTCTCAGTGTGGGGACACTATATATATATAGGGGATATATAGAAGTGCAACACAAAACAAACAGTTCCTGTTAGCTTATCCTGATATCCTATAGTCAAATTGAACTGCCCATTGGTTCAACGCGACGGGAACACAAGTCTTCTCCCCAAGGAAAATACGTGTTTCTAGTTCTGTTTGTGATTGCGTGTGTGATGTAAATGTTTCCGGCGCCCACGACACAAGTTATCGAACTTAGTGTGGGGCTGTGAGTGTGAAAGCGTTTAGCGTTTATATCACAGATTAAACAAAGAAATTTTATCTATTTGTACATTCTCTTGACAATCCAAAACCTTTGACAAGAGACGAGCTAATCGACTGTTTAAATAAATACACGTATTCTTTGAATTTCCTCTCCCTAAAACTTGAAATATATTTCGTATGCCCAGTATCACACTCATATTATAAGCAAGTCGTGCCCCGCGGCTTCGTCCGCATTAAAGTAGCCTATGTGTTATTTTGGAACCTAAACTATCAACATTCCAAATTTCATCAAAATCGGTTTATTCGTTACGGGGAAACTTGGTAACAAACATTCACACACACAGACACACACACACAAACTTTCACATTTATGATATTATAGTAGGATTAGTAGGATATAAAGCGAAACTTTGTGAGTGTATTTTGTTACTTCTTCACGCTCAAACGGCTGGACAAATTTTGATGAAATTTGGTATGGAGTTAGTTGACACCCTGGATACAACACAGGCTACTTTTTATGAAGGAATTCCCGCAGGTTAAACCGCGGGTCGCAACTAGTTTTACATAATGAGAAGCTAGCCAATAGATATTACATGACAAAATTACACAACATTATGCCCAATTACTGTCACAAGCCAGATAACGATATATGGTGCTATTGTCTGTATTGCATTGTCTGCCACATGATGGAATCATTTGTATGCCATGTGGAGAAAAATTGGTTGAAAAAGCTTGAGAACTTCATTCTAACAATATTTCGTGAGGTTTCCATTCGTTGTTGATTACAAAGATTTCGAACGCGTCCTTCATAATACCAGAAAAAGTAAGTTATAGCATTTGGCTGCATAAGCTAGATTACCCTGAACTTTTTTGTTCCGTAGAGAACTTGCCATGTTGATTTTGGATAGATCTACTTATACGTAAAGTGATAAATTTATGATTAATTTATTTGACCCTATGGCCGCGGGTTCAAATCCCGCCTCAAGCGATAATTTTTCCTTTCTAAATGTATCACTTTAGTTCTGCCTAGCATGGCTAATGCTATATAAATAAAATCAATCTACTTATACGCTTGAAATTAAATTTAAATAACACTAATGTCAATATTAAAATTTTGAAAATACCCCGACCCTCTATCTGGAACACGGCTTCACCGATTTTCATCAAACATAGCTAAGAACACTTCCGACTAATTCACATGTCAAACAAAAGAAACAAAATTAAAATCGGTTCCTCCGTACGGGAGCTACAATGACACACACAGACAGACACACACACGTCAAACTTATAACACCCCGTCATTTTTGCGTCGGGGTTTTGGCAACCTTTTATGCTTTTTTTACCGACTTCCCAAAAAAGGAGGAGGTACTCAAGTCGACTGTATTTTTTTTTTATATTTGTTACATCATAAAATTTATCTTTTTCGAAAAAAAAAATATTTCAAAGCTGGTGCTTTTCATGTTGGGACCACGATGAAATTTGATCAAGATCTGATATCTAGTTTATGAGTTATAATCAATAATGCGTGTTTAATACATTACATCTGATCAAGGTTCCGAAGATAAAGCTGTGAAGTCGGGTTTATTAAGCTTTGCTTGCGTTTAATTATTATCATATATAGTGGGAAAGTAAAGTATTTATTATTTATCTATCTATACAACTAGACTCAACACACACACTCACACACTTTTAACTTAACCTGAAACCCGTGACCTACTTACTTATATATAATTTTAAATCTAATAATGTACTACACCGATTAATATTATTATTCTGTCAATCTAATTTATTAATTAACATTATGTTTAACCTCGCTATATCACTATTTTTTTTCTATTCCGGTCTAAGGCCGAGGATCGAGGTAAATTGTAAACCAGCATTGTGTGCTCATGTAAATGAACACGCAGTACAAAGCTGAATTTACTCCGATTGCTCTATAAAAAGTATATAGTTAAGAATTTTAGTTTTAATTGATGTATTTTTGTTTTTTATAGTAGCAATAAATATATTTCTTTCTTTCTTTCTATATGTATATCAAACGTTGTTCTACTTTCAGACCCGAAACCATCTCTGCAGTACCCTGCCGAGTTTCCAGGACTTGAACTAGCAGGACCCTTCCCACCGCCAGATTTTTACCAGAAATAGTATCAACCAAAGTATTGTAATAGCATTTCTTTATCTTTAATAAAATATTAATATGTATATACCTACCATTTAAAAACATTTAAATGTCATTTATTCATATTCATTTCATATCGATGACCCAGTTGGCGCAGTGGATAGGTCTCCGCCCTCTGCACCGTGGGTCCTGGGTTATTGAAGTTTATCTCGTGATCCACAATGACAGAAACGTGATATGTATTATATTCACATGATAGTTTTTTTTCAAGAATATAAATATTTTTTATCTAGTATATAATTAAGGGGGTGCTCAAACACCTGGAGAAGAAAATATAATAGGAAAATTTGGAAGAGGCAAACGAAGCAACAATGATGAAAAACTGCTTGAACATAACTTAACGCTGCTAAACTTAATTTATTTATTTACATAAAAATAGTAAGCTAACAGTAAGTAAATACCAAAGCGCTAACTACCTTAAATATTTTGTAAGAAATAAACGTAGATTGCTTAGAATGGCTCCAAAATTGGCACTGAAAATGTCGACTTGTTGGAAATCGCGGGTGAAATTGTTTAAAATGGCCAATAGTCTGCGCGTAGGCGCGTTTCTAGCGTGGCTAGTCCGTAAAGTGGGACATGAGAACAACTGATGCCGGCGACGACTCCCGACCCGGGTGTAATCATTCGGAACAAATAAACCAAGAGTACCCAATACGGACGGATTATTTATATCATTGTGCAGTATGTGGTAGTAATGGATGACGAGAAGTAATTTTCGTCTGTACTCCAATGTGTCCACTCCGATCATTCCTGAGACAAATAGAGAGGGGAAAAGGTACGGGTAGTATCCGTATATGCGTTTGTAGACGTACCTGGCGAACTTGCGCTGGAGTTTTTCTACAAGCAAAGTGTACTTAGCCTCACTCGGGTCCCAGACTATTGCACCGAATTCCAATTTGCTGCGAACGAACGCATTAAAGAGCGTAATTGCTATATTGACGTCTTGGAATTGTGAAGCTGTCCTCATGATAAATCCTAATGTTTTATTAGCCTGCTTACAAATTGAAATCTTGTGTTCACGGAAGTTAAGCCGATTATCAAGAATGAGGCCCAGGTCTCGGACAGAATGCATTCTCTCTAATTCAGATCCCTCCACCATGTATCGTAGTGTAAGAGGCGTTCGAGATCTCGTGAAAGAAACTACTTTGCATTTGGAGACATTGAATAAAAGTCTATTTGATCGACTCCATTGCACCAAAGACTCAATATCCTGTTGAAGCTCCATACACTCAGCAAGATCACTAACAGGTAAAAATATTTTTAGATCGTCTGCAAACATTAAGCACTGGGCTGGGCGGAGTACTGTCGGAAGGTCATTGATCATAGCAAGGAAAAGCGTAGGGCCAAGAGTACTACCCTGACTAACTCCTGATCTAGTAAAAAATTCATTAGATCTAAACTTATTTGCCTGTACATACTGCCGCCTATCGCTTAAGTAGTGAGCGAAAAATCTCAGTAGCTTAGGAGAAGTTCCTAAAGTCGACAGCTTCACCAAGAGGACGTCATTGTCAACTACATCGAATGCCCGCCTAAAGTCCAGAAACACGGTATCAACTTGCCGTCCAACATCCATATTCGAAGCTACGGAATCTACGAAGGTGATGAGGTTTGTGTTTGTGGAGCGTGCGATACGAAAACCATGTTGTGAATCGTCATAACTGGATTCAAACTGGCGTGTAAGATAGTAATTTATTATAGACTCGAATATTTTCGCAAAGACAGGCAATACAGCAATAGGCCTAAAGGTTTTTATATCTGTTGATGACTTATCCTTAGGGACAGGCGTAACTCTAGATAGCTTCCACTTGGCAGGATAGCAAGAAGTCCTCAGTGACAAATTAAAGATATGTAGGAGCGGAGTTTCTAACGCAGATGAACAATCTTTAGCTAAAAAAGGTGGTATAGCATCTGGACCCGCTGCCGATGCTGGCCTCAAGCGACGAACTGCACGTCGAACATCTGCAATACTGATACTATCCAAAGTGACATGCCTCGAACCCCCTACACAAGCGGAGCTCTGCATTTCCTCTTCCACGTCGAGTGCTGGGACATTTTTAAGGAAAACAGAGCTAAAGTATTCAGCAAATGCTGAAGCCGCCTCCTGACCTATTAGCGTCTTACCATCAAGCGTGTAATCATTCAACAGATTCATACTTTTCCGCTTGTCTCTGATATGATTCCAGAATCGCTTGGGATCACGTCTAATATTGCCGCCGACAAACCTGATATATTGGCAATACGCATCATCAATGAGTTGTTTTATGTGGCTTCTGTAATATTTAAACACTTCGCGATTGAACTGCAGACCTAGTTCCTTATATTTACACAAATAAAAGTATTTAATTTTAAGCTTATGTATAATTTCTGTTGTATACCACTGAGGATACTGTCGATTCTGTTGAGAAGAGCTTTGTTTCTTAAGTGGTACAAAAACGCTTACAGCATTGTTGAGTTTTCCATAAAAAATATCTGTAGCAAAATCAACATCCTGCTGTTCAAGCACATCCGTCCAATCCATAGAAGAAACACTGGAGTACAAAGAACAAAAATCTGCCTTTCGGAAATTCCAGTCAGGAGCATAAGTATTCGTATAAGTCACAGAAGGTGTGGAAAATAACGTGTGATTAATCTCAGTGGTGTAAGCTAGGGATAATATTATTTCGAAGGGAGGATGATAAGCGTCAGCCGGAACCAATGGTATTACGTCGTCAGACACGTTTACGTTATCAAAAGATATAAGATTCGACAGCACGAGATCCAACATTCCGCCATAACAGTTGAAAATGGTATTATACTGGTATATTTTACAAAAATCTGTTAACATATCAAACTGCAACTTGACATTGTCACTGCAGGATTTGAGGTTAAAATCCCCAACAATTAATACATCAAGAGTCGAGTATTTACAAACAGCATTTTCAATACACGTAAATACATCTAAATATTGCGTATCGCTATAACTGGGAGGTATATATACTACACAGATTAAAATCTTTACATTTTTAAATGACACCATTGCAAACAGAATTTCTTTATCACCCAAATGACCATTTATATTAGTAATTAATTTGGGTGTATAGGGATTTCGTACAGCTAACAGGACACCTCCCCAGCCGGCGTCACCAGCTCGGTCCTTGCGGAGCACCACGTACCCCGGAGGAAAGAGCTCACTATCCGACACCGAAGTATTCAGAAATGTCTCCGTTAGTGCAATGATGTCACAGCAGTCCACCGAGACGTTATTGTAAAACGTTGCTGTTTTACTCCTCAAGCCTCTGACGTTCTGATAGTACACGTGTACCTTTTTAGTTCTCTTGGTCTTCTTTGGTCTTCGGACGAAATGACTGTCTCCATGGCTTGATACAGATATCTTTGGCCCAATTATTGGGTGACATTATAACATCCGCCAACTTAGAAGGGACGTCTAGCTTAAATGATGCATAACTGCCTCTAGCCTTGAGAGCTACCACTTTATATGTATTGTTCTGAGTTATGGAATTTAAGTGGTTGTACACTTGTTCCTCAGTGGTGGCAACTTTGACGTAGTATAGGTGAAGAAACCGACGGCGGTCAGCAGCCTCAAGATTGGTCGTACCTACGTCAGCTGCTCCTCTTACGACACCAGCAGGGGTACTGGGCCGCTGTCTCTTTGTCTTCATAGTCCACTGGGTGCTCTCAATCTCGCTATCATACAGGTTTGTAGGCTCTACGGTTAAGGGTCGATTATCACCAATCTGATTCCTTGAACTTGAAGGCTTAGGCTCCGAACAATTTTTGTTTAACACAACTGTACTTTCTGAACAGGGCTGAACTTGTAAGATGGTTGAAACAGTTTCAGTTTTCTCATGAGCGTGGATCTTCTGATTCGTCCTGATTGATTCCGCTTCCTTTGACTTTTTTCTCGGCTCAGTGATGACTACCTGAGTGTCCTGCAAGAGCTTTGATTGAGTCTCAAGCACGGAGATTCTTTTCTCCAGTTCGGCTATCACTTTCTGTAAAGGTAAAGTAGCTTGAACAGTCTGTTCAGCTACAACCTTATGAATTATAATTGACACGCGGTCCTCTACAATGCGTTAAAATTCATCGCGTATGATGGTACGCATATTATCCAAATAAAAACTTTCCTCCATGAAGGAGCGATCCGGTATCTTTCTATCCAAGTCTGGGCCTCCAGCGCCTCGTAGTATATTGACGTTATCGGTTTCGCTGCCACTGCCACTTGAGACACTGGTAGGGCTTATCTGATAGACTTTCACCTCTTCGCGGACCGTCGCACTGTGTGCGGCACCTACTGGCGTATCGGTATTATCAGACTTAGGCTGCTTGCTAATGCAACCAGGGCACCTCCATGAACTTCTCTTCTCATTGGTTAGCGTACCAAAAAATCTCGCTTCCGAAACATTAGCACATTCAAGATCATATACTTGTGTGCATAACGAGCAAGTTAAATAATGCCTCGTTGTTATAGCCCCTCGGCATCCCGCACAATTGAGTACTTTACTTGCTATCATTACGAATAGCTACAAAACTCCGATATATGAAACAAATTCTCGTAATATGTAACTGTATGTCGCCTGTGCCACAGTATGCGCAAGAGTACTGCAGGCGATCGCGTTTTCTGCCACAGCCTATGTAGGAGTACTGCAGAGCTTTGCGTTCGCGAGGTGACGCAGAGCAACACGGATCCCGGCTCTTTCCAACTAGAGTTGTACGTACGCTTTCAATAATCACCTCCGTAATTAAAAAAATGTTCTGATGATAACTTTTCCCACAGGTTACGAAAGAATTGGCAAATATCACTAATGTGTCACTCGTACTTTAAACTTAAAAATGATGCACTTAGTTCACACCAAAAGTCACTTTAAACATATACTAGCTATTTATTTTTGCAAGCAAAAAAATAAACGTTAAGGTAGGATCGAATTCCAAATGGACTTTTATAAACGTTAAGGTAGGATCGAATTCCAATGGACTTTAAATCTAAATGGACTTGGATATCTCCAGATGGAAAGGTTAGAAATGAGATAGACTTCATCTTGTCTAACAAAGCAAGACTGTTCAGTGACACAAGTGTAATACAATAACTGAACTTCAATACTGACCATCGTATGATAGAGTCAGGAATGTGTATATCAGACGCAAAACGAAACTCACAGACATCCTTATACATATTGACCAATTAAAATGGAGATGGACACGGCATATGCTCCGTTGTAAGCATGAAAAATGATGCAAGCATGTAACAGTCTGGTATCCAAGAGACGGGTCAAGAAGCCGAGGTCGCAAAGTGAGAAGATGGGAAGATGATCTGAAGTTGACTTTAGGTCCCCTTTGGCTAAGAAATGCAACCGATACGACGATAGAAGATCACACTCAGAACCAGAAACACAAATTTCCAACTTGTGCTTCCGCTACCCGGTGCGTTCTGTGATATTCACAATCCATTTACCGTCAAGTAAAGTTGACATCAAAAATATGTGAACTGTCGTCACTAATCAGTTTAGTCAATAGTGTGCGTTTTGCTATTTTAAATTTTTAATGCAGTTTTTTACACTTTTTATTCTATAAAATACCTAATAAAAAGCGTTTCAATAAGATGATACAGATTAAAAAAATAACTTAAGAGCCATTTCGTACGTTCAGTAAATAATCGAAGATTTTGAGTGCCTAATTTATTATCTTGGGAAAACCATTCAAACTGTTTTATATTTATTAAATAAAGACCGATCTTTGGAATTGTCACATAATGTAACAGATTTTTTAAAATATCTCTAATTATTTTATAATATTAAATCTTCAGAACTTAGTTTTAGTTAAAACGACAACATAAATTTAAGCTCCTTATACATTGATTAAAATGAATTGAATCTATTAGTTAAATATGCGTAAATAATATGTCAATAATATCTCATATATAAACATCAGGCACGTAATATTATTGACACATAATGTAGCGGAATTTGATTTTTATTTACATTGATTAATAAGTAAAGATACCTGTATTTTACCTATTATTATTACAATAAGGTTGTCAAAAATACTGACTTAGTAAATAGAAAACACTGAATAGACAGAAAGAAAGAAATAAAATACATTTAATCGGCAACTGTTATATATTATTTTGACGTAAACAATTAAGGGGTTGACCCAAGTTCGGATAGGAAGCTAGATTGCGAAGGGAAGCTCTCGCCATAATCTTAGTGGTCTTTTCCCAAAGGTCAGAAAATACTGCTTTGAATAAATATGATCGGCAAAACATATTTTTCATTTAAACACAGCTTCAAAAACCGATCTGCTTTATATTCGGAACCATTGATCAGATTAAATCAAGCACATACGAATTATTGAGAATAACTCAAAAACTACTGGGCAGATCTTGATCAAGTTTAAATCGGATCACATGGAAAGCACCAGCCTTCAAATAAAAAATAATCATCAAAATTGGTTCACCTAGAAAAAAGTTTTGAGGTAACACAAATATAAAAATAAATTTGAATTGAGGACATCCTTTTTTTGAAGTCAGTTAGAAACTGCTATGTAAATTAAATACTCTAAATTAACACCTGTTTAAGTTTCAAACATTTAAAGTACATTTAAAGAATATTTTGATGCGTACTAAAGCACACGTGTAGTAAAAATACGTGGTTATATTTATAGCAACACGTCCAAGTCATTGGAAAATAGAAAAGCAGCAGGCGCCTGTAAGATTACACAAGAAATATGCGTATTCCAGGTCTAGTGTGTTTACCAGCTTCGATCACATCGTCACTTACCATCAGTGGTCAAACACTAACCTGTCACAAATAAAAAAAAAAAAACAACAATTATACAAACATGCACACAACAAACGTCATTAGATTTGGTTAGAGTTATTAGAGATATTGGTAGCATACTTTAAAAGGCAGAATAAATAAACAGCCTTTATTAAATTCATAGATGTAGTAGTAATTAATTTAGGCACACAATTTTCCAATATAAGAAAAAAAAATGAACTATACCTAAGATTACCAATTTGCCTAAACATCCCCAATTTGAGAATGCAAATACTATTATTATTTATGAAAATATTTTACTGTATAAATACATAATTATATGTTATTTCATTCAAATCTGTTCAGCCGTTAAAGCGTGAAGAGGGAATAAACATACTTACACACTTATACACACAAACTTTCGGTTTTATAATATTATTCTGTAATATTAACACCAAACATTAATGTTTTTTATACTAAACAGACAAGCATTTGAGCATTGTCTCACCTGATATAAAGTGATGATGCTGCCGAAGATGTGACATGCTTGCCTAAAAGATAAGTTGAATAAGTATCTTTTAAGCTCTTGATTTGAAGATTCCCAGATTATTATACCCTTTTGGAGAACAATAACACAGGCCATGAGTAATTCCACTCCTTCATTGTACAGATACGGATTAGGTCTAAAACGAATCATCCTAGTCACACCTAGTCAGTCAAGACAGTTTAAAGTATTAGTTACTTGAATCTCCCAACCCCATCTGTAGGAAGATAAATAGGTACAGATGAGCATAGTAGGATGGACATTTATGTTCTATGTTTTCATTTGATAAACAATTCATATTATAATGCAATGCAAGGAATGTATTGTTCAAGTACAAGTCGTGACTGTCAATCCAAGATCAAAATGTCAGACTCATCTTCACTGAAGTATTTTTATAATAATCTTATTATACCCGCAATGTTTTGCTAAATTCCAAACATGATTATGAGAAGTATTTTGAACAATGATCTGTTAGAATCTGTTATGCCGAGTCCACACGTTTGCCAAATCTCGTCAAGCATCTACAAATTCAAACTTGTTGATTGGATGTTTGGCTTGGCTTGCAAAGGCTTGCAAGCGATTGCCGCCGATCCGAGCTAAGTCGGTTTTTTGTCCAAGCGTTTGTAGAGTTTGAAGTTTGCAGCAATTGGCAAACGTGGACCTGGCAATAGTATTGGATCATAAACAATTTCAAGTCGCCATGAAGCCGGTAGGTAAGTGTTTCTTATAGTATACACAATGAGGCGTTTTCTATTAAAGTTTTCTTTACTAAAGATATAACTTCATTAACTTAGTTAACATAATCGTTTAAAACGATATATTAAGATACCTTTATACACGCATGGCTACCCACGCGTGTATATGTACCTAAAGCGGTATTTATAAAGCTTCTATAAGCTATGTTCCAAATTAGTTCATCCTTTGCAACGTGAAGAAGTAACAAACACACGCACAAAGTTTGGGAGATTAACACGCTATAATTTTTTTCTTAGTTACTTTTTTTACTGATCAACGTCGTCAAAGCCTCGATTGCAGCGAGTGTCATATGTGACATATAGACGTCGAGATAAGAGACAAAGCTATTATCACTTTAACTGCAAAATCCTTGCATGTATATATTTTGAACATGACAACAAAAAGGAATGTGCATGTTTTTTATGCGTTAATTATGTTTTTAGGACCCAAAAATAAAAGATAAATCATTTCGTATCGAAATAAATATTTGAAAATTTGAGCACGTCCGGTCAATTAAAAAAAAATATACCTATGTGTTTAGCCAATCTGAATTTTTACGGCAGTTTCTTCACGTTGGTAAAATAAATATTGGTAAAGGCTTAATTCTATAAATATAAAAATTAAAAACAAATACTTCACTTATTATTTATATTCTCTGTATTTGTTATTTTTTCTAAACCAAAGGATTTTTACAATATTTTTATAAAAGTAATAAACAATATTACAAAATAAAGAAATCTGTAAAATAAAAAAAACCTAAACCTAGTATGCCACCAGCAGGGCGGCAGGGCCCAAGCTACCGGTAGGTCAGTGCTGCAGAGTGAGGAACCTCCTGACAATTCGTGCCGTCTCCAGGAGTACTGCCTTCTGAATCTGACCCTTGATTCAACCATTTAGCGAAAACCTCTTGAAGTGTTGACCGAGGCTTTTCGCTATTATATTTATATAATTTCAATCACATACATATTCCCTGTTAAACTTTACAGTTGTCTATTTCACGAATATTTTGCAATTCGAACGCATTGTGTTCGAAGTGGTCATAATGTAATGATTAATTACATCACAAGTGCAGTACAATGACACCGCCACTTTTGACTAGTAGCTAAGTAGGTACATTAAGTAGTGGCATTATAAAAGTATGAGAACCAGACCTTTCAATACTGTGCTATGACATCGATCGAAATTCGTCACTCACTTGCAATTCAAGAAATAAATCAATTTGTTGTAAAAATAATTTGCATTCGAACATTGCATCTTTAATTAAAGTATTGCCTAAGTTTTGTAAATTTATCTCAACGCCGTAAGGCACCGTTTTATAACTGTAAACATAATTGTAGTGTTTTCAATTAAATATAACATTCGCGAAAACCTAAGAATTCAGACGATCTTCCTAATATCAACTCTATGAGAAGTTCTTCCTAATATCAACTCTATGACAATTTTAATTTACCTACTTTTATTGAAAGATTTATACAAAAATGTATAGGTATTAGAAATTCAATGATTTATTTTTTAAGGAACTTTTTATTTGACATATTAAAACAACTAAAACAAATACTAAAATATTATCTTAACTAAATAATACGATTCGACTCGACTGCTCCAAGGCTTAGTTGGGTGAGCGCTCGCCTTCTCGGGGTATCGGGTTCGGCTCCCGGTGGGAACTTAAGTTGAGTGTGAAAGCATTTATGTTTATATTAATTAAATTCTTACTGCCGATTGGCAGTATTCTCAAAATACTAGCTGCTATTTATTTAGTATATTATATGGACTTCGTACCACGCCATCTTGAAAATAATCCAAAGTAACTCCAAACATTTTTTTTGGGTTTTTCCTTATTATTTTTTTTCTAAACCAGCCTCATGCAAATAAAACAAAAAAAAAAAACGTTCTAGCCGTTGTCGAGTTATTGCGAGACTAACTTATTTTTTATACCTATTTTTATATTTAATAGAATACTTGGTAGGTTTTTTCCTAACTACGATCCAATCCCTATATTTCCTTAAATTAAACGAAAACTATATACAGCAAAGTCCTAAGTTACCTACAAGACATCGAGCTTTTAAATAACTCAAGTGCTCAAGCTCACTACCAGTGGGTAGAGTTCCCATCATGCTGGCGGCATTGCCTCTCTGAAGTGCAATTTAATAGAATAGGTTAAAAAAACTTATTTATGACGATTTTTTTTTTGCTCATTAAGCAAGCATTTCACTACAATGAGATTGTGATCGTGATGTAAAGCGATGATGTAGCCGAAGGTGGAGCATGTTAATATTTGTATTTCTTTTTCTTTCTAAAATAGTCCATCATTGCATCATGCTCATATCTATCAGCCTAAGTAAAGGGGCGTATTTAAACAGGAAGATATCTACCAAGCGTATAGAAAAGTTATCCGCTCTCATGTTCTAAAGGTGCAATCAAGATCTCACCACATCCTGAACAAGTCTTCATCGTGACTCAATAACATCTTCAAGCCGATTACTCAATTAAGTATGACATAAATATCAGATAAGTAACGTCATCGCTTCCTACAAGTTCTAACGTTATGTGAAGGCGCTTCCTCCGTTCGCTTCCAAGCTTCCTTTACGGATCTGAGACATTCCATTTCGATGGTAAAGATTTATGGCCCTCGGTGTAGTTTTAAGGCAATTACGTCGATACGGATCTATCAAAAGGGCTTCAACCTATTATTAAGTGTACCTATAAAGTGAACGTGACAGTACATGATGGTACTCGAATTCTAGTTGAAGAGATAGAGCCATGATTTTAATGTTAAGTCTGTTTGTGTTAATAATAATAGTAACAATAATAGTTTCTTTATAAAAAAATAAATATATAGCTCAAATCAAAATCGTTTATTCACATGGGCCCCAAAGAGGCGCTCATGAAAGTTAATGAATCTATTGCCAGATTCGCAAAATTACAGCTATCTCGAGAAGAACCTGGCAAGAAACTCGGCGGCGCATTTTTTTTTTCATTCATTTTTTTAAAAAGCATTCTTAATTTCTAATACATAATTTTCTTAACCTAGGTGTTATTATGGTAGTCGCTAGAAATAGCCTGTGCAGTTTGCCTCCATGCATCCTTGTCATTAATATTGTCTGTGGTCTTATAATAAGCTTTCTTAATTAATGCTCGTTTTATTATAGATTTGAACTTTCCCAGTAGTAATTCAGTTACGATTTTAGGAATTCTATTGTAAAATCTAACCCCATTTGCCATAAAAGATATATCTACAGACATAGTAGGTATGAACAGGTAAAGTTCCTAATGGCTTCCAACATTACTGTAAAACAGTAAATAAAAAGTATTTATAGTAGTATATATAAAAGCTAAAAAAAAATAGTAAAAGAAAAAAAAATATAACAAATTAAATGTGTTTCGGAGTTTGACATGTACTTGGCCGATTTAATTGGTCAAGGGTACTTCATATTATGTATGCTGTACTGAACTCTACCTTATCTGATGCTGCTACTAAATTGCGTTTGTAACTGTATATTGCAAGAGGCAAGTGATATTTTAGAAGTGATGTTGTTAGAAGTGACGACGGGAAACGTTTTTTTATATTAAAAAAATATTCAGTATAGACAAAAGTTTGACCACAATCTCACCTGATGGTAAGCGATGATGTGGTCGACAATGGAACACGCTTGCCTAGATTTATCTATTCAATTGCGACTTGAAGCCTCTCATAAGCTAATAAGCTTTCGTTCGTAAATAATCTCAACCCTACAATTTTCTTGGTTTATTCAATTGGACGCTGTGTTCAAGTGAACAAACGAACATACATACGCTTAGTGATAGATACGGTGCTAAAATCATAACCCTCATTGCTTTATCATAATTGGCTAAAACAGTCGAAAATGTCAAACCTGTGCTCCAATTCCGTCCATATATGGTATCTTCACAAATCCTACAGACAGTTCTCGTGTCCTTTAAAATAAAAATATGATGTTTCGAAAGGAACCCCTGACAGTTATCAGTACATAGCTGGTATTTAAATAACACAAGTTAACATTGGTCCGGTGTAAGCTGCTCCGCCCTTGACTTTTAAGAACTATGCTTCCGATGAACGACAAACAGACTTGTGACATGAAGTCATTACAGCCGGTGTGGTAATGTGAACGCAATCTATACTTCTGTACTAACATTATATAAAGAGGAAAATTGTTTGTTTGTTTGTAAAAGGTAATCTCAGAAACCACTAATCCGATTCTGAAAATTCTTTCACTAATAGATAGCTACACTATTGCTGATTGTCAAAGGCTATGTCTTTTGGAATAAAAGCTTAAGTTTGACATAGTAATATTCAAAAGACAAGTCGGAGAAGTCCCTTTTTTCATTTGCGGGCACCATTTTCGCAGTTTATATATACTATGTCGCTACCACAATTCTGATGAATTCAACGACACCTCATATGTCAAAAACCGTTCAGCCATTGTAGGACATGCCAAAGAAATGGTCATACGTACATACATACGCTCGAAAACCATTACCCTCCTTTTGACGCAGTCAGGGAAAAATAAGTACAAGCAAACAAGGGCAGTAAAATACATTTCTTTTTCTGTTGTGTGCCGTAGTTACTATTAATAAATTCGATTACAGGATTCAAATTAATTGGCTTTAAGCAGCACAACACTGACTCATAGAAGTTCCTGAACTACATCCTATTAAGGTTTTACCTAAACCATTAAAATCTCATATATTGGCGTTAATAACCACTAATTACAATGTTTTCGAGTAAGTAGCTACATATTCCACAGATCTACTAGTATCTCATATAATTGGTGCATTAAAATCAAATTTTATTGTATTGGTCAGTTAAATAATTATAATGTTGGTTGTTCGACTAAAGCGCATTTATGTATATGGTATTTGATTTAATATTGAGGCACTTTCAATTTTGTTTTATGCTGGAATGCGAGTCAAGTAGTCGGTGGCATATATGAAATTTATCTTATCATTATAACATATACGTAACTTTTACACAAATAATTCTTCGCTAAGATTAAAGACTTACATCACATGTGTCGAACACACTTACATAGTTTTAATGGTGGCGGATAAAAGAATATACTTCTGAAGACGTTGAAAAAACAAATCTGATTAAGCGACAAAAAATATATAACATAGAATTTATTTAACCAATCGTAGCGAGATCAACAAACGGATAACTTTCAATCTATCATACAAAGCCATCTACCGAGTAGACGGAAAAACATTGTCGTTATTGACAACAACCTTAATACCATATTGCTGAGATAATGGTCAAATGCTTGCTTATCTAGTATAAAAAAGAAAGGAAAATCAACTGTTCTGTGCATTAGTCTCGAAATAACTTGAAAATACCTTGACTGATATTTTTGTTTTATGATACTTTAGACTGGACTTCGGATTACTTTCAATAGATGGCGTGGTACACAGTTCACCGGGTCATCTAGTCGTAAATACAAACCATGAGATCAGACAAATATAAAAACATGCAAGTTTACTGCAACTGATAAAATAGCATGTAGAATATGCCTTAAGTTAATAATATTAGTAAACCACTAAGTATTGCCAGTTCGTGAAACAGATCAGTCGTGTATCGTGAAGCTGCCGACCCTGGACGGTTGGCGGCAGACGAGTCTTCAATTACAGACTTTATCTTCGAGCCATCTTAGCGAGCGCAGGGCTCGTAAATTACGTCATTATACTTGATAGGCACTTGTAGAGTTGATATGTGAGTGACTGTTTGTATAAGCCAAAGTATATCTGCGACGCTACCAACGGGTAGCGTCGCAGATTACTTAATAATTAATAAAACATATTTAGTGAGAGAAAGAGTCTGATCGATTTTTAAAGTTTTGTATAAAATAAATCGTTTTATATTTATGCCCTATGGCTAAAGCTATGCTAGACATGATTAATCAATTTCAATAAATGTATTGTGTTTCTAAGTCTATATAGATCTTAAACAAACACAATCATCAAAGCGTTCGATACAGAATACCGTTTTTACTTAAATCAAATTTAAGTCACAAAGAAAAATGCTTAAAAAATGTCTGCCATTTAAAAAAATACATTAAAAGCTGCTTTGACTTCAAAAAGAATACGATAACAGAGAGCAAGAGTAAGCAGACTTTAACAGATAGCAAGAGTGAGCAGACTTTAACAAATAGCAAGAGTGAGCAGACTTTAACAGATAGCAAGAGTGAGCAGACTTTAACAGATAGCAAAAGTGATCAGACTTATACATTATTTTTGTTTCTGATAGGATAGCGATTGGCCTTGATGACTTAATGGTGAGTGAAAATGTGGTTTAAGATGTTAAACACACTATTTAGATAATATTTTTTCTGTACATTGTATTTGAGAATATAACAGGAAAAATAAGAGTAAAGCCAAGAGGAACACCTCGTTCAATTATAGTTTACAGCCATCATGTTTAACATCTATTAATTCACATGCTTTTAGGTTACTAGTACTTGTTTGCGTACATTACAGTCGTTTCTACGCAGTTGTTGATTTTGAAACATATCTAAAACTTCGTAAAATATAAGACAGTTTAAGTTTAGCCCGCTCTACTAGGTAAGACTATCTTGTTTTCGGCCTTAATGTCATAAGTGTTAATAACTTACAGAGCTGTCAAAAACTGTTTCTATTAAGGGCATTACAGACAATGTTGCTATTGGCTTATCTCATGTTAAAGGTAGATACTATGTTTAATAAATGCCATATCTTACGCTAAGTTATTCCATGGATTCAGCTTATGCAGCTCGGTGACCGCTTTAAGGGCATCTACGCACTTTTTTATTGCTACAGCTATTTGTAAGGCACGACAAAACCGCTTTATGGATAATGCTATGTCGTTAGTGGTTAGTAATCCTAGATAGGTACTATTTTATGCTAAGCAGACTTGTCTTAATGTACTCGCATTTATTTACCATCTTGGCTATTAAGTACAGACTTTGATGAGGATAATAATCATAATTATATGGAGCATTACTAAATGCAAATACACAGTTGAAACTGATGGTAATAAGACGGCCAGTTTGGTTTTGAATATGAATGCTGTTTTTTTTTTGTTTCGGCTCTTGACTTGGCTTTATTTTTTTGTAATTGAGAGACGGGTCGCACAAGTTGCTAGCCTGCACTGCGCTTGTTACTCTCGAGATATTTGATGTTGAACGTCATTATGCACTTATACCTTGCATTATGCCTGTAATAGTACATTGTATTTCCAGAGAGACATTGAACTATTCAGGTCATCTAGATTCATCTCTATTTATTTGCGCAAATAGGGCTAATAGAAGAGCTAGCTGTTCAGAGTAGACCCATTTCATAAATTAAATTTATATAAAGATTCTGCTCAGTCAAAAATACACATGTATTGGTTGATATAAAATGAGTGAAGCACCCTACAATATTTTTATTAGATCCATCAGGTACAGTAGTCAGTCGTCCGATCCGTCAGGTAAAATATGACACATTTAAAATCCACATTTATAAATGTATAATATAATACAAAGCTAGTTTAAAGCGCACGCTTAAAAAAAACTTTATTTTAATTATATACCTTGGTCTATGATACGGGTTATCACAGTATTATTATAAATGCGAAAGTTTGCGTGTTAAGTTTGTGTAAGTAAGTTTGTTTTCTCTTCATTCTATAACGGCTGAAATGAATCATGAAAATTCGAATGCATATTAGTATATTAGCTTGTCTAAGATTAACACATAGGTACTATTTAACTTGATTAACGCGGGCGAAGCAGTATATTATAATTATTTCAATTATATATGGCTAAACACCTATGTAATGAAGCAGGTTTGTCTAAAACATAACTATTGTACTTATTGAGAAACAAAGAGAATCATTGAGAAGTTCCCAAATATTGAGCAAAATTTTCATCTCTGGTAGTTTCAATCCTTCGCGGTACGCATAAGTAATTTGTAAGTAGTGAGAAAATCCTTTCATACTCGTACACATTTTGAGCATATTAAAGTTATGCAAGAATCCATTTTCGGCTGTATAAAGTGATATCAATATGTCAATACTAATGATCTAATAAATATTAAGGTTGTGCACATTTTTGGAAAGCTATTTTTATGTATGCGACTGTAATAGGCATGCTGATAATGAATATTCAGTTCTTGTACGCCGTTGGTGACCAAAGGAGGAAGCAATAATTCAAGACAGTATTTTATGAGTTGATTAATAAGTTTATGTAAAGCTTAACAAATTCTTGAACTATTAATCAAGTCCTATAAATGTCCTTAAGTCTGCTAAAAATAGTTTCTTACTTAGCAGCAAAATAAATAATCAGGATAAAAGATTTTTTAAAACAAGGTTGGTGACACTTGGAATAGGTTTTTTTTATGCATTATAGACAAACATTTGACCACCATCTCACCTGATTGAAAGTGATGATGCGGCCGAAGATGTGACATGTTTTTCTAGAAGATACCTTTTCACTCTTGACTTGACAACCAAATTATACCCCTCGGGGAACAAAGACGCAGGTAATGAGTTCCACTAGTTCGCCGTACGGATGATGAACGTAGATGCGAAACGCTTCGAGCGAACTGGAGGTATGTCAACCATAAATGGATGACGTTTGACAGTTTGTCTTATTGTTAGATGGTTATCATAATTAAATGAGTGCACAAAATGTCGTAACCGTGCTGTTGTTCTTTAAAGAGCTCCTTTATCTGGAGCTAATTCGGAAAGTCGATTCAAGTCATTCTTACCATAAAAATGCATTCATATCGAAACTGAACCAACATATAAAAGCTCAACACTGTAGTATAAGACGATTCTAATTCAGCTTGCTAGATTTTAAAATAAAAGCTTGTAATAATATAGACTTGACTCTACGGTTCGATTGGCTATAATTATATTTTCTAATATATATACATTTATATAGTAAATATTCTCACTACAAACCGCTATAGCTTTAGGTACTCAAATTATAATCAAGCTAATAAGCAGCGTGCCTATCATGCTCGTGGCAATGTTCATAAATCTTTACTTATCCTTACTCATACATAATTCTAGGTACTTATAGGATCTGACTTATTACCTTATTGCCTAGTTTCAATCATCCCATGGTATTACGAGTTGTGTTGTATCTATGCCTACCAACTGATGTTTTTATAGTGGACAACCTTCGCTGTATGACCAGTTTTTGTTATGCAGACGACGCAGATATGACCGGGTAGACCTGGCAACCTATATTATATACCAATATACAACATCATTGCGTTATACAGGATGGTCTAGAATTTCCTTAATTGTAATCTCATAAAAATTATATCACACTAATTATAAATAAGAAAGTTTGTGTTTAAATGTGTAGGAGTAAGTATGTAAAAGTATATATTTGTTTTTTTTTCTTGTAGTAATGGCTGAACGGATTTCGATGAAATTTGGAATGTACATAGCTACTACCTAGGATGAATTACACATACATTACGGCTACCTTTTAACTTGATTAACGCGGGCGGAGCTTCGGGGCACGGCTAGTGTACATATTCAATATTCGGCAAATTAGATTTAGTTAGAGAGGTAGATTAAACAAATTAATATATGTTATAATAGCCAAGGGATACAATGAATCAATAAAAAAAATGAACTAACCAATTATTTAATTAATTAAAACAATTAACTGATTAGGGGAAAAATATACTTTCACACTTAGATAAACGTGTGCAAACAATCCCAAACAAAAACATACACATTACATCTGCCTATCATTGCCTCCTTGCAACTGAATGCCTACTGTGCTCGCTTTTACCAAACTTATTATAGGTACATTACTTACTGTACTACACTTAACATCAGTCTGAATTATAATACGCCTCAAGAAAATAATGTATATGTGACAATTAAAAAAAACAGGGTTTACGTGGATCTCAAATATCAGGTTGATTTGGAGCGCGACGCATTGCCGCGAAGAACTTCGTAATAATTAAAATACAGATATAAAAAAGGAAGACTATTATTAACTACTGAATGACTTGCTGGTCTTCCCTTTTTCACAGGAGCCACTCAATAGAGTGGCGCTTCGGTGGTATGGACAAGTCGACGAGTAGGTAGATATATTCGTTTACTAGCTAGATTCTTGCATGGCATTCTACTTATATTATTTATTGTGTTTTTATAGCCGTGCCCCGCGGCTTCACCCGCTATTATCAAGCTAAAAAGTAGCTTATGTGTTAATCCTAGGTATAATCTATGTACGTTCCAAATTTCATCCAAATCCGATCAGCCGTTAAAGCGTGAAGAGGGAACAAACATACACACTTACACACAAACTTTCGGATTTATAATATTAGTAGGATAGCAGAGCATTCTGTATATAAGTAATTGTAGGTTCTACTGTATATTTATCAACAAATTGTTATGTATTGATATAATATTCAGTAAATCATTTTCAAGGTTATGTCATTTGTAGCAGAAGGTATATAATTATTACATTATCGGTACATAGTTAAATTAATAAAATTGATTTAACCATTTATGTGTTACATGGAAAGTAATCGCTTCATAGCTGTACTGAAAATGTTATATACTTTTTATATTTTTTATAATGTGATTTGTTGAATATTATAATAACGAACGGTTTAATCTAGGAGACTTAAAGTCAAGAGTGAATAGATACCTTCCAGGCAAGCATCTTCTTCATCTACAACTTCGGCCGCATCATCACTTGCCATCAGGTGAGATTGTGGTCAAATGCTTGCCTATCGGGCATAAAAAGTTGTATTTGTATGATAATAATAAACATATTACACTTCCACATGTTGTTCGCCTTCGTAAATTCAAGATAAACATTATTAATCGGCTCGAATTGTAAGTCTCAAACATTGTTGAATTCACCTAAACACTCAAAAAAAATCATCAACATCGGTCCATCCGTTAAGGAGGTGTTCAATCATCAATCACATACATAAGTACCTACAGAAGAATTGTATTTGAAAAGATATGACATACTGAAGATAAATACATGTACTGACTCTTTGACGCAGCAAAAATAGATTTCAAATTAATTAGCAGTCGCAAAAAAATATTGATACAAATCTGTCAGACAACGCGTAAAAAACTAACAAGCAATGTAAAATACCGAGGGCTTCAACACGACTTCAATAAAAAGGTGACACTTGTAAATTGCTTTTGATAGATCGAGTGCCGTATATATAATACCTACGTGGTTCAATCCAATTAATTATTAGAGACTAGCGATCCGCCCCGGCTTCGCGCGGTTTCAATTTCCGGTGGATTAAAAAAAGTTATATTCACACCTTGCACTGACAATGACGAAGGTAAAGCCGTTTATGAGTTTTCGCGAGACTAACACAGAACAATTTATTTATTTTTATATATATATAGAAGATAATATAAGAAAAAGTTTGCGACTGCTCGATTTTATTCTCAATAGTAGATCCCTGCAGCTTCACCCATCTTAATCAAGTGGAACCGTAACCTATGTGTTAATCCTAGGTATTGTAATTCTAAATTTCATCTAAATCCATTCAGTAGTTACTGCGTGAAGGAAGACAAAACAAACATACTTACATAGGCATTTAAACACAAACTTTCGCATTTACAATGTTAGAGTGATTAGTTCAAATAAATTAATAAAATTAAATTTTTATAGTGTGGTATTTGTTAGATGTATTGTTATTAATTATATTAATCCATTATTTCAGCGCGGTAATGCAGCCAGCATTTTGGGCACTTTGCTGAACATTAAAGATCGTCTAGGCAAACTTTAACTTTTTTTTTCATTATATATAGTTACACTTTTTGTAGCTAGAACTGAAGACTGTATTGAACTCATTACTGACCTATAGTTAACTATTATTTACTAGCCGTGCCCCGCGGCTTCGCCTGTTATTATCAAGTTAAAAAGTAGCCTATGTGTTAATCCGGGGTATAAGCTATGTACATTTAAAATTTCATCCAAATCCGTTCAACCGTTAAAGCGTGAAGAGAGAACATACATAGTTACAAACTTACACACAAACTTTCGGATTTATAATATTAGTAGGATGATTATCTAGAAATGTTGATTAAAATACTTTTAGTATGGGATTATAACCCGCTATAAACTGTCATAATATATATGTTTTAATAAAAATAGTATGACGTTTCCATATTGTTTTAATTTGAAGTAAAATATGTTAATTATACGAATATGTTTGTTAATTATACGAATGTTATTATAACTACTTTGTTCATATTTTTAATCGTGTTTTAATATAATTTTTATTTTAGTGGTAATTGCCTGTAATAAAGAAGTAATATAAAATATTTCATAACATTCCCCCTGTGCAGAATAATGAACACATGCATATTTTAAGGTTTTAATTTGTAGTAGGTACTTATTGTCATACAAATTCATAAATAAAACTAACTAGCTGACCCGCCCGGCGTCGTCCGGGTGGGCTATTTATAAACGATATTTTTCCACGGACTTCTCCAAATATTTCAAAACCAAAATTAGTCAAATCGGTTCAGCCGCTCTCGAGTTATGGTGAGACTAACAAATGTCAATTCATTTTTATATATATATAAATAAAAGATTATATTAAATTCTTATCATACCCCGTTCAAGTGAGGTAGGTATTGTTTTATACAAATTGTAGATTTGTCTTTACAATGTAACATGTATTTATGATAAAAAGTTATCAACATAGAATAATGTTTTTACAAAATTGCTAATGTTAAAATTGCCTTGAGGACATGTCGTTAAATCTAAATCCATTCGAATCATTACTGTCACCTAAGGTTAGTAGTTTTCCTGGACCCTGACATTAAAACATGTATCTCGATTTACATTTTGTGGAATGGTCCTACCTACTTCTGATAATGGAATCTTGTTTGGATTAATCTTTCAATCGTACAATGAAATGGTAACATAAATCCAAGTTGGCTCAGTGGGAAAGACCCTGCTCTCTGCGCCGCGGGTCTTGGGTTCAATTCCGGGTAAGAGTTCACTTTTCCTCCCCAAGGGAAATTTGTGTTTCTGATACTGGGTAATAATATTGTGTTTGTGATTAGTAAATGTTTCCGGCAACCCACGACACAAGTCTTTTAACTTAGTGTGGGTTTTAGAGTGTGAAAGCGTACATAGCTCAGAATAAACAGCGAGGAGAGTTCCTGGAATCTCAAGCCCGTAGTAGGATTTGAAACCGCGTCCATCCGATTACGAGGCGGTCTTACTACTACAGCGCCATAACGGTTTCGAAACGTGTTGAATTTAGATCTACTACATTATGGATATGTAAAGTAGCAAACACCAAACTTTCCAAAAAAATTTCAGCATAGCAACGGTTTCTCAAGTCTAATCAAAATTCGTTCTACCTACTCTATCGAGTTACTGGAACATCCATATAATTACAAATTGAATTTTAGTATTCCAAGGAACGTTGCGCATTGCTGCAATAGGTATGTAAGTGCATGGAACCTACTATTGGGACGCATCGTGTTGATTTGCAATTTATACTTTTGCAATGTTTCCCTCAATCGTGAAAGATGGATACGTGAGTTGGGTTATGGTCACGAGGCGTTGCGACGGATTCGGTAATTAATCTTCTTATGAACAAGAGAGAATGAGCATTAAAACATATAATAAAGCCTTCAAATATAAATAATCTTATTTGTAAATCCAATCCGAAAAAAAATAGTTTGTTGAGGTGCAAGTCCAGCCCAAGCATTACTTTATTATCCCTGACAATAATTAAATTATTGCTCTAATTTATCGACGATGACCACGTACAGGATCTGTTACTATAACAAATAGATCAATCTATTGAGAGAAGCTATGCCGCCAGCATGATGGGAACGCTACCCACTGGTAGTGGGCTTGAGCACTTGAGTTACATGTAAGCTCGATGTCTTGGTAACTTAGTTTTTTGCTGTATATAGTTTTAGTTCAGTTTGAAGAAATATAGGCAATTGGAAATTGGACACATCTAATTTGTACACTTATTTATTGACAACATTGTGAACCGGGCACCCAAAACACAGGCATTTTGCTTAGTTTAGTGCCTACGGTAGAGAGTAAGATAGTAATAATGATCCAAGGCTATGAGTGTACATTTATATTAATATCTATGTTAGTACCATTTTACTGGAAATCAATACTACAAGTATAATTAAGATAAAAATTATTGTTTTTACATAGATAGGTGATTAGAATTTAAGATATTAAAAAAATACTTCCATATAACCCAGGTGATCATAGTGGCCTACAACGCAAAGAAACATTGTTGCATAGGCGAAATAGAGTCTTATATATTAAAATAGGAATAAACAGGTCGTAAAGACACACGATAGAAGTACCTTCTAGCCAAGCAGGGTACATCTTCGGCTGCATCATCACTTTCCATCAAGTGAGGTTGTGGTCAAAGTTTTGCCTACCGGGCATCAATAAAAAAGTGAAACTTTTTTTTATTCGTCACAGTGTGCCCCACTCCTATAAAAAGATTCACTTTAAAAACTATTGTAGAAACTTTTAGCAAACACAATACATAACAACTAAATGTACCATAATCCTTCAAACGAAATGAGCTAAGGGTTAGAATAAGAATCAGGGCCTGAGCTTTCTGGTATTTTATAAAGTGAAGATTAAACGCAAGCAAAGCTTAAAAAAGCGACTTCATCGCTTATATTGGTTTACTTTGGTTTTGGCTTGACCGATAACGATTCAGTTTATATGGGACTACCTCTAAAGTATAATATACACAAACAAAAAAATTCATCAAAATCGATTTATAATTGGCGGGGATATCGCGTAACATACATACATACAAAAAAAAACATACAGTCGAATTGAGAACCTCCTTAATTGAAGTCGGTTGAAAAATATACAGGGTAAGTATATGATTAAACGTTTACATGTTCATATTATTTATGCTATAATACTTTTACTTCGTCATTTAAGTTACATAAACGTAGTTATAGTAAAATATTATTGATCCTGGGTATGTTAAGTGCTGACATAAAATGAACATCAATTATCACATTTTAATTAAATTACTTAACAAGTATCAACGTTGATTTGATTTCGTTACCTTCGTGACGATTGCAATAAAATTTGGTGCAATTTATCTCAAGATCAAATCTATTGATCTATATTCTATGATCTATGAAATGTTTTGATGAAAGGATGATTGCTGTTTAGTTAAAGATATTAATTTGTTTGCCCTTGCCTATGTCAAAAATAAAGAATTAAAAACTAATCGTGCTGGTCAATCAAAAACCAGAAAAAGATTTTTTGTAAACTTTGACTTGGCTTCAGAGCTATGGTAATAAAACAAAGCTCATTTTATACATGTCATAAAAACATTGTAAGCATTTTATACATGTCAAAAAAAAGTTGGCTTGTAGGCGACTTAGGTATTTTGCTGTAAAGATTTACCTATATATAGTTTTAATTTGGTTTTAGGAAATATAGACAACTGCCACGTAGGTTGATGTAAGGTACCTGTGACAGTTGGATTAACTTAGATGATATTTATTACAATGATTTATTATATAATATTACTTAATTGTGTAATATTTTTGGCTACGTTTGATACTGATATAAAACAGAAGCTGTGATACGACCTTACCTAAGTTACGATATATAGATAAACGCGAGCAAAACCGACAGGCACAAGTAATAATCTAATAATCCAGTATCATAGTAAGTCATTTATAGGAAGAAGGCACGGTACGTCTCAGGTACCCATATAGATATAATAGGTCACGATCTAGGTTTTAAGTTGCAACACTGATGCACTGAGATCTCGTTAAATCTGGTGTAAAACCCTAATTCGTGTGGCGAAATTGTACGCCAATCTTGAAAGCATCTGCCCCAATTGCAACACTCATACATACAAGGTACCTGTGTATCTGATTACCGCAAATGCGAAATACAAACGAATACTGTACGAGTTATATCTATACAATACAATACAATACAATACAAAACACTTTATTGTATACCAAAAAAATTATAAACAATGACAAATAAAATATTACAATCATCGCGGTAGTACAACAGGCGGTCTTATCGCTTAAAGCGATCTCTTCCAGACAACCTTTGGATGGACAGTAATAGAAGAATGAATAGACGGTGGTGTACAATAAAATATAATATATATATATAATAGTACATCATTATTCACACCTACTCTAGATACTAATACATAAATAAAACAATAAAATCCACTAATATATATTATACTAATAAATACATACAATTATTATTTAATTGTTACAACATAATTTAAGTAGCAATTGTACATTACATTAAACTAAAAACTAAATTAAAATTAAACAAAAAAAAAACTATAATTAGATATAAATATGTACATAAATATTGAATGCAAATAATTATGGAAAATAATAACTTATAATAGAATATAAACTGTAATATGTAGCGTTTTAAAAATATTGTTTTTTTACATATAAATTTAATCAATAGTGTTAATTTGATAAATAGTGTTCTTTTACTAATTTTTTATAAATTGGCAGAGATTTGGCACGTTTGATTTCTGGTGGCAAATCATTCCACAAACAAACAGCTTGTACAGTGAAGGATTTGTCATAGTACATGAAAGTGTGGGGAGGGATACTTAGTCTATATCTCATGGCTACTCAACAGTTTATTTTTTATTTGATTGAGCGACTAGACGAGCAAATCGTTCGTCTGATGGTAAGCCTCTCGCTTGCCCATAAAAGTGCAGTGTCACCCAGAGCCTAGAGTTTTTATCACCTAACAACAAGAATAACTATCAAACGTCATCCATTTATTGTCGACATACCTCCAGTTCACAGCGTTTCGCTTCTACGTTTATCATCTGTACAGCGAAGGAGTGGAACTCATTGCCTGCGCCTTTGTTCCCCCAACGGTACCTATAATCTGGGAGTCTTCAAGTTTCGCGACATAGGTACCTTCTAGGCAAGCATGTCACATTTTCAGCGGCATCATCACTTTCCATAAGGTGAGATAGTGGTCAAATTCTTGCCTATTCCGCATTAAAAAAAAACCTAACTAGTTTGCTTACATTTGGCGAATGTTTACTTGTTATGTTCCTGCGTCCTGTACCATTATCACCATATAACCGAACAGGTTACATGGCCATGTTCTACGCCACAGGTACCGATTCAAGAGTTACGATCCAGCAACACGAGAACTAGGTACTCCTACAATACAATGCGTAAACAAACCTGATATTTTGCTCTATTATCTTCTAACAATCTTTGAGCCTTCATTATAACCCGTTAACAAGATCTTGCCATTTTCTCCCGAACAACCAAAGCCGATTTCCAAACTAACCTATTACCACAGAATAAGTACTTTATACTCGTACTTATTACTACAGATATTGACTGACGAAGGAATCTTAATACAGGCTGTTGTTTCGAATTTCTGGCCACTGTTACGTTTGTAAGTATACGAGATAATTGTTGTACAGTTTAGTGTATAGCAATATCGATTGCTCCACTGGAATCTATAGCTAATATTTTAGAGCAAATTTCGCCATGTCCGTCTGCATTATAAAACGTTAATAGTCAACAAAGATCAGCATAATAATATAGCAACGAAGAAAGAGCCGCATTGATTCACTGACTTATTGTAAAACATAGGGTAACACCTTATGTTCGCTTAGTATACAGTCTTTCTATTTCACGATAAAGGTTTGGCCATGGTTGTAGTAGTGACATGTACAGACACGCGCGTTTGTGTGTGTAAACTGAAGGAGCGTTAGCAAAGAAATATGAAACGCATTTTTAAATAAAGTTTTAATTTTTTTTACTGCGATTTAATAAGTTATGATTATTTAGCTCCTATAACATTTTTTTAATGTAAAGGGAATATAATATGATAAGTTACTAGAAACACTTAGGTTATAATGTCATATGTTTTTATTTAGCAAAAAGTTTAATAAAGTTTTGTACCAATGTTTATTGTTGGTTGCGCCTCTGCCTTTTAAGTAGTGGATATCGTGTTCGATTCCTGGGGAAAACAAGCTTACCCCTCTAAAGAAATGTGTGTTTCTAGTTCTAGGTAAGATTGTGTGTGTGATGTAAATGTTGACGGCATCCACGACAGCAGTCATGGGGCTGTGAATGTGAAAGCGTTTATATTATGTTAAATGTTAAAGAAAACCTTTTACTCTCTGACTTACTCAAACCAACCTTACATGTATGCGGTACCCCTGCCGATCAACAACCGAGGCTCTGGTTATTAGCAAGCATTACCAATGAGGGTTCATATATCATATGGCTGTAATGTTGCGAATCTGGCAGTAGAATCATTAATTTTCATGAGTGCCTCTGTGGGGCCCGTGTGAATAAACGATTTTGATTTTGATACAATTTGTACAATAAATAATTCAGAACATAGAGTAGTTTCCCTTTGATCACTTATGCACAGTTTACATCTCATATATTTATTTATTATTTTGAACTAATTAGCTGCACACGGAGGGCTTAATGCTAATACAGCATTTTTTGCCAGTCATCCGAGAAGGTACAAGAAAAATCACGTTTATATAGAGTTATTCAATGATAATTGAAACGCAAGCAAAGCTTAAAAAAACCGACTTCATCGCTTATATTTCGGTTTTGGCTTAACCGATTTCGATAAAATTTATATGGGACCACCTCTACCAAACAAAAAAAATATCAAAATCGATTCATAATTGGCAGAGATATCACGTAACATACAAACAAAAAAATATATATATACAGTCGAATTGAGAACCTCCTTTTTTGAAGTCGGTTGAAAATAGATTGGTGTATTGCGACAGTCTCAGTGTGTTATTCGAGGTGTTTGCTAACAGACATAACAAGTGCAAGGCGCCAAGTTAGAACTACGGATGACGGTTACCTAGATTGAATAATGACAGGCGCTGATCGCCCAGGGACACTACGTCTAGCTAGAGATAGCAGATCTAACCACAATATTGGTAAATAAAATTACTATAATAATTTCATAGTACTTGTTTTGTCCGAGCACAGCGAGCTACAAGTGTAAGTGGCGATGTGCGTGTCTAAGTTTTCCTATTAATTAGATAACGGTCAGTTCTACCATTACGGCACAATTATTATTTAAACGATACTACAAACTGGTAATATAATAAAACCCGGGTACTAATGAAATTCATTACATTAATATATGATCAAAATCTGATGAAAATCTCACTAACATAGTTGTGAGTAATGGAGAAAACGCATGAAATTTAAATACATTTTGGTATCCTTTTTTTATTTATATAATTACACCTGTAACATTATTATCTTGTTTAAACATTTTTAATTGGGTAATTGTATGAATGTAATAGCTAAACGAGGCACTTATTTTCTAAACTGATTCAAAGTCAAAATGTTTGATGTTAATGATAAGTCAACGTTTCTTTACATGCAACCGTGATTGAATTCAAAAAAAGTACTTAAAAATATTTTAAATAGCTATTTATTTTGATAAGAAGATGTAGCAGCAGAATATATTGTTTTTGGTATTAAACGTTTTTAGTATATACAAGATAGACAAGCGTATAACCACTATCTCACTTGGTTATTTAGTCGAAGATGGTCGATCACTTATTTTTCAAACTCATTTATAAATTACTAGCCGGGCCCCGCGGCTTCGCCCGCTACAAGTTAAAAAGTAGCCTATGTGTTAATCCTAGGTATAAGCTATGTACATTCCAAATTTCATCCAAATCCGTTCAGCCGTTAAAGCGTGAAGAGGGAACAAACATACTTACACACAAACTTTCGGATTTATAATATTAGTAAGATAGGAGGATAGTAGGATAATGTTTCAAACTCACGAAAAGTAATAATAAAATTAATTAATATAAATAAATTTTAGTAAAATAAAAAAATTTATAAATTAAAATAAAATTATAATAATAAATAAAATAATTAATTAATTAATACAAATAACGTCATATTACACAAATACTCTTACATATATAAATATTAAATACCATAACACATAAACATACATAAATATTAATTAAACATACATAATTATTAATTAATTATTTTATTATTAATTAATTAAATGAATAAATTAATTATAGTATATCTTTATCGAATTTGGGTTTAATTTGTAATAGTACATGGGTATTATCTAAATTAACCCTATCCTAAGTGTCTATTAAGAAACACATTTTAGTAATATGTTTTATTGGATATAATTACTAACCCGTATGCTTCGTAAAGTTTTATGATTAATATTAAGAAATACGATCGCAATATAGAACTCAATTGAATATTGATAACTACAAGCTGTCCCGCGGCGTTACACGCATTAATGACACTAAAAGTAGATTACAGATTATCTTTAGAATAAATTTCATACAAATCATTACATTTTTTTTTTCGGATTTTGGTTAGGCAAAAATTTGACCACTATCAAAATCAATCTATCTATCCTTCCCAAGGGATATTTGTGCTTCTGGTTCTGGGTGAATGTGTGTGTGATGTGAATGTTTCCGGCACCCACGATACAAGTATTTGAACTTAGTGTGGAGCTGTGAGTGTGAATGCGTTTGTTTGTTTGTTTGTTTATCTCACTTGAAGGGAAGTGACGATGCGGCCGAAGATGGAACATGCTTGCCTAGAAGGTAACTATTCACTTTAGACTTAAATTCACCCAGATTGTACCGTTTAGGGAACAAATGCGCAGGCAATGAGTTCCACTCCTTCGCTGTACAGATGATAAATATAGAAGAGAAACGCTTCGAGAGAATTGGAGGTACATCAACCATAAATCGATGACGTTTGACAGTTTGTCTTGTTGTAAGATAAGAAAAGGCATGGAGAAATTATGTCATGTGATTCCTGAGTACGCTCTCCAAAATGTAAGCGATAGAATACCGATAGGCTTGCTACCATATGTCGGTATAATATCGGTAAAATATGCATTATAATGTCGGTATAATATGCATTATTATGCATAATAGCACAAGCATAAAACATGTTGTTAGTATTATAGTTTTTTAATTATTTATTTGTCCTAAACAAGGCATATCCTGTATCTTGAGCGCCCGTTCCGAAATTTGTTAAATCTGGTTTTTAAGCCAAACATTTTATATCAGAATGGCGAAAGCCTAAGATCTCATTTAATTGAGCATTGCCATTCAACGTGGCAATGCTGCCAGCATTTTGGGTACTTTGCCAACTAGTACCGGTCTATTAGATTAAGTTTTGTACATATTTATATCTAGTTATTGTTATTTTTGGTTAGTTTTAATTTAGTTTTTAGTTTAATGTAACATAATTATCTTATGGTATGCAATAAATATAATAGATCTCATATTTTTTTTTTTTTTTGTGCTGGATAGGCAAATATTTTACCATTATATAACTTGATGGAAAGTGGCGACGCGGCCGAAGACGGAACATGCTTGCTTAGAAGGTACCTCGGTATTCACTCTAGACTTGAAGACACCTAGATTCGTTAACATACGTACATAATAACCTTTAAACTTACATATTTTACTTACAACTTGGCTAAATATAGCGTAGGTAAATTACCACTATTTTTCTTTTTAATCCGTTTAATGTTGTTTACCCGACTATCGATGTGTTTTTTAAATCACAAAATGTAAGGAAAAACTGTACCTCACGACTTACAGTAGGTGTGTCGTCATAGTATGCGGCTTAAGGATGTTTACTGTTTAGATAACAAAGCGAGCGCAAAGCGTGAGCGAAGCGTCTTCGTTTCAGCATGGGCAAAATAGCTTTTTAATTTTGACTTCGCAATCTTTTGCATTTAGTGTCAAGAAATAAATATGGGACGGCCTTTAGTATGGGATGCAACTTGTGTCGATACTTTAGCTCCGTCACATCTTCCTGAAACACAGAATGGGGTTGGCGTCGCGGCAACTTCGGCAGAGCAGCGCAAACGGCGCAAATATGGAAACCTTGGCAGTGGTTATATATTTGAGCCGTTTGGTGTTGAGACACTGGGTCCGTGGGGACAGGGAGCTCATTCTATTTTCAAAATTCTATCAGAGCGCCTGGTTGAAGCGACGCGTGATCAAAATGCTGGCACTTATTTGGCTCAACGTATTAGCATTGCAATTCAGAGAGGCAATGCCGCCAGCATGATGGGTACGCTACCCACTGGTAGTGGGCTTGAGCACTTGAGTTACCTATAAGCTCGATGTCTTGTAGGTAACTTAGTTCTTTGCTGTACATAGTTTTAGTTTACTTTTAGGAAATATAGGCAATTGGCCCGTAGTTAGGCAAGTAAAAAAAAAAAATGAAAAAAAAAAAGAAATAAAATAATTCATATATATGTATTTCATAAAAAAGGACTAGTCACAAGACACAGTCAAAGTCAAGTAAAAGAGTCAGAGTTCAGTCATAGTCAATTCATGCCCTAGTAAAGTGGCAGAAACTTTACTAGAACTTCTATTGGAGTTCTGAAGCGAAGGCAAAAATCAAGTTTTTCATCTTTGTAAGATTACACTTATGCACGTTTACTAAGTATTAACGGTTCATATTCCACCATTATTACATATTAACACTCGAAAAATCATAGGTTTTGGAAAATAATACAAAATCAACAACACCATTTTTTTAACTTTCGCGCCAAAATTCCGCAAAAAAGCTATGTCTATGTCTATGTCCGACGGATGTCCGGCTGTTCACCTCTACGTGACTGGTTGTCTTATTGGTAAACAATATCAAGTCTTATTAGTAAAAAAGATCGTTGAACTGAACAGATTTTCAAATAAAATATATTTATAAAAAAATTAAATTTCATAGCAAACAATACCATATGAACACTTATTTGGCTCAACTTATTAGCATTGCAATTCAGAGAGGCAATGTAGCCAGCATGATGGGATCGCTACCCACTAGTAGTGTGCTTGCTTGTATTGAGAAAAATACTACTTGAGTTACCTATAGGCTCGATGTCTTGTAGGTTACTTGGTTCATTGCTGTATATAATTTTAGTTTAGTTTAAGGAAATATAGGCAATTGGCCCGTAGGTAGTATTTATACAATAATATTTAAAAAAATACCATTTGAATGGTGTAATTTATAGGCGAAAAACGTGTAAAACCTTGTGATGCACCCGTAGAAATCTAAATAATAAGGCACCTTATTATTTTGTAGCAATAAATATATTTCTTTCTTTCAGTGGATGCACTCCACACCGCAAGTTGTAACGATAAGGTCCTAGACTGCTGACATCGCGCCTGGCTTCTGGGTGAAATGATTTCTTCGTTAAGATATAAGATGTTACCTTAACATAAAATTTATTTCTCTTTAGATTTAATAAAACTGAATCTTTCGTGCTCGGACGTATATTCGGCTGTTTATTTTATTTTCATTATTGGTTTTTAATAACACTACCCAACTATTCCTGAAGTTGACTACCTCGTAATCACGCTTGTTTACACGTCTATCTATTATTAAAGACAACACCCGCCTTGACAACGTATAACTTGAGTTAATTACAATATGACAGTTAACAGATATTCCACTTTAGTTCTTCTTGATAATATTTACGTCCTACCTCAATTTAGTAGAAGCCTTCAAAAGTGTTAACTTTATTACAATTAACAACTCGCATAGTAATTTTGCATAAACACTAATTTGTAAATCAGTATTTTGTAAACCAGTCGACCAGTTGATATTAAAAAGTGAACGCCACTTGTAATAAATCATAATTATTATTGCTTTAATATAAAAATATAATTAAGAAATATGTCCTATGAAGCAAGTGTTTACATATTAACCTACTGGATTTAAAATGTTTTATGGCACAATCGATAATTTGTATTCCACTGTTTTATTTACTACGTGTGTTGGGTCTTAAACATGATAATGTAATCGCCAATGTAAATCTTTCTATTCCATATAAGACGAAGTTTGGTCCTGATATATGGGTGTATAAGTGTGAAGTAATCAAGTTCTGTAATCATTTAAACATAAACATAAAAATGCTTTCACACTCACAGCCCCACATTAAGTTCTATGACTTGTGTCGTGGGTTCCGGCACCATTCACATCACACACGCAATCACAACCAGAACTAGAAACACACATTCACTTTGGGGAGAAAACTTATGCTCCCGCCGGGAATCCAACCCGATACCTCTGCTTAGAAGGCGAACGCTCACACTACTAAACCAACGGGTAATTCTAATCATAATCATAAGTTTATTTCATCGAAATGTTTACATCTTTTAACTAAGTGCACTCAAATAATATCTAATTGATTAATGATTCTAATGTATTATAGTTATAATCCTAAGTTGTAGTTAATGCTATCTACTTGTATGTAAGCAACATAAGAAATACTGCATCAATTTTTTTCTTTGGCAGCACATTCCAAACTCTTACTCTACTTATAAATATCAATACCTTTTTCTTTATAGGCGCAAGTATTCGACCACTATCTCACCTGATGTTATTCTTAATTATAACGTGAAGACTTTGAAATGTAATGCTTCTGATTTCATAGTGGTGTAAGGTTACTTATTAGGCTTAAGGTGGTCCGATAGAGTACACTTCCCACACAAAAACTCAATGGACAACAACGAGGTATGTGACCTGTAAAAGAGCCAGAACACTTGCTCTACAAGTATGGTGTGAGTATAAAAAAATGTATGATTTACAAAACAGCAATATATAATTATAACCAATTCACTCATACAAAAAAGAGTTTTGAGTTTTTAATTTAGCTCTAAATTGAAATTCCCACATATTGTATATCTAGCGCACATCGTATTAAAATATGTACCAAATTTTAACATTACTGGTAAACATCTTACAACCAGACAAACTGTCAAACGTCATCTTTTTATGGTTGACACACCTCCAGTTCGCTTGAAGCGGTTTGCTTCTACGTTTATCATTCGTACAGCGAAGGAGTGGAACTCATTGCCTGCGTCATTGTTTCCCGAGGGGTATAATCTGGGAGTCTTCAAATCAAGAGTGAATAGGTATCTTCTAGGCAAGCATGTCACAACTTCGACCGCATCATCACTTTCCATCAGGGGAGATGATGGTCAAATGCTTGCCCATTCAGCATAAAAAAAATAAAAATAAAAAAAGTTTTTGAAAACTAATGTAACAAATTATGTGTAAATGTACATAGTGAACTTTAAGATAATTTGGTAAATATAGTCTTTTTCTAGCTACCACTTTACCTTAGTATATGTTATTAACTTGGGTTAAAAAACAGATATAGGCTACTGGTTTAAATTCTATATGACATTACTTGTATAAAGTTTTATGCCAGATAGGCAATCATTTGAACACTATCTTGTGTGATGGAAAGTAATGATGTGGCCGAAGATGTAGCATGCTTTCCCAGAAGTTGCTTAATTCACTCAAGACTTGAAAACTCCCAGACTATACCGTTCAGGGAACAATGACGCGGTTAATAAGTTCCACTCCTCCACCGTACGGATGATAAACGTAGAAGCGAGACGCTTCGAGTGATCTGGAGGTATCAACCATAAATGAATTATTTTTGGCAGTTTGTATAGTTATAATTTTTTTTTATTTAGGATAGGCAAACCTTTGATCACAATCTCACCTGATGGCAATCGACACGAATCGGAGCAAGCTTGCCTAGAAGATACTTATTTTACACTCGCGACTTTAGACTCCCATGTTGTATTTGACAGGAAATACCAACCCAGACAAGGAGTTCCATTCCTTTGTAGTTCGCACAATGAATGTGGAAGCAAAACCATGACAATAGTATGAGAATTTGACTCGTGTAATTTCTGCACACACTCTATATAATGTAAAGGATAGAATACCGATAGGCTTGTAAGTGGTCACAGTGGTTGATTGCTTATTTTTGTGTGATGACAAAAACTACACGCTTTCAAATCAAATCAAATCATTTATTGCTTAGAATGTAGGTAGGATTACAGAGTTGTTAAGATGAATATAAAAGTCCCTATACAATCTACCTCCTTCAGAGGTGTGCAATATTAAAAGAATTTATTAAATTTATAACAATAAAAAAATACATATATTTAAAGATTTTAAAATAAATTAAACGTTATTAAGTCAAATTAATTATATTTATGTCAAATGATTAGTGTAAATGTCAATAATAATTATAAATAAGTAAGTACAGTTAGAGCCAAAACAGTTATTTATTATATTACATGTCATAAATTAATTTATTTTAATTGTAAATAATCTTTAACATTATAAAAACATTTTGACATAGCTTTTTGAAGCATCGATTCAGTAGATTTAGTTGGTTGTCTCGCAACGGACACTGCAGTTGACTCTGAAATCAGCGAATAAGAAGCACGGATAGACCAATTACAAGAATCATCTGCTAATCACAAGCAAACATTTAATTATTCTTCTCACCTCGCTGTTGAATTTTTTGATGAAGAGAAATTACCCTCTTTGCACTATCGATCTGTTTCATATATATATCTATATATATAGACTTACTTTGGACTTAACCAGCATTGTATCACTCAGAATGTTATCTTACATCAAATATGCTTATTTCAATGACTTCATACTTTAAAGGGCGAATTTAAATAGCAGTTACGTGCTTAATGACATCTCTACTGAGTGCTACTTCATCAAATGGAGGTATAAATGGCAGTGGGCGGACATCTGTGTCAGAATGCTGTTCTCAAATATTCAGAACATTGAATAGGAGGTCATGCGATTTGTCATATTTACATACAATATGAAACTGAACGTAACTATGATCAGGAGACGTTTGGGCGGATATGCTTCTAGTAAAAATTGAGAGGCGTGGCTTTGGGAACTACTTGTATGCAAAATTAAAAATACCAAGGTACTTACTGCATGACTTATACCTAGGATCTCGTTTAGAGCCTAAAGGATAAAGTATTGTTTTATATAAATAAACAAACGCTTTCAAATCGTCTAAAGTTTGTATTTAAAGTGAAAACAATACTTAGTTTCTTATCAACCGACTTCAAAAAATGAGGTTATCAATTAGACTGTATGTTTTTTTTGTACGTATGTCACGCAATAGTTCCACCAATTAACAAACAAAAACACTCTCAGCCCCTAACTAAGTTCAAAGACTTGTATCGTGGTTGCCGGAAACATTCACATTACACCCAGAACGAGAAGCACAAATATCCCTTGGGAAGGAATGTATGCTCCTGTCGGGAATCGACCTACGATCCACGGCGCAGAGGGCGGAGACCTGTCGACTGCGCCAACTGGGTCGTCAAATTAAGAATCGATTTTGGTGTTTTTTTTTTGTTTGTTAGATTATACATCAGAGGTGGTCCTGTATATATTTTATTGAAATCGATTAAGCCAAAACCAAAATGTAAGTGTTAAAATCGGGGTTTTTCAGCTTAGCTTGCGTTTAAATTATTTTTAAGATCATTTAACAGCCAAGTCACAATTTTTTTAATTCAGTTTCTCGCTCTTTATTTTTGATCTCCATATATACTTTTTATGGTCAAGTAATTTTAGTTGGGAGTTGGTACGTTTTTGTTTAATGTTTTTGTTGGGATTGTAGATTACATAACTTGGCACAGGGGCACATTTTATAGACAGTTGTGACGCTGGCAATCTTGCCAGTCTTCTCTCATTTCACTAATATTATAAAGGCCAAAGTTTGTGAGTGTGTTTGTTTGTTTGTAACTTCTTTACGCTCAAACGGCTGGACCAGTTTAGATAAAATTTGGTATGGAGGTAGCTGACCACCTGGATTTACACATAGGTTACTTTTATTCTGAAATTCTCGCGGGTCCAGGACTTACGCGGGTAAAACCGCGGGGCGCAGCTAGACGTTACATAAAACAAAACAGTTTTTAATATAAAAGTTACTAGAACTTCATTAGGCTTTATAATAGTTGCGATGGCACATACTCTTCTTCTTCTGCTTAGCGTTTGTCCCGGCTTATGCCAGGGTCCGCTTTCCGACTAAGTTTTCTCCACATCGTACAGTTGTGAGCATCCTCGGTAGTTAGACCGTTGGCTCTCATGTCATCTTTTACAACGTCAAGCCATCGTTGTTTGGGCCGGACCTTGAGTCTAGCGCCTGACACCACGAGGTCTAAGCATTGCCTACCAACATACTCCATCTGCTTTCTTAAAACGTGTCCCATCTACCGCAGACGACTTTCTGTCAGCTTGTCACGATGACCCATACTATGGTATTAATAACTTACTAATAACTGTACTAACCAGGGTCTATTCAACTGCAAAGGTGAAACAGATTCTATTAATTAATTGTATAAGCTGGCCTATTCTACCAAACTGTAATGTTACTTAATAGCTAAAGCAATTCTATCCAATCATCTTGACACATGAAATATATACCTATATCAGATCCGATACAATGAATGTCGTAAGATAACATGGTAACATAGGAAAGCCATAGCCAAATGTCATCAAGATAGCTTCAATGTATACATATTATTATTGTTAAATAACAATAGGCCTATTCTAGTTTTAGCGAACATGTTATTGTCAACTTGTCAAATACTTGTTGATAGATTGGTCCCTCGAAAACAATAGTTGAAACCCTATGATTTAGACGTCTATCAATGAACCTCCAACTCTGCTCTCCATGGACCGCAGCTCGCAGGTGCCTCGTTTCTAAATTTATATTTAGAAACGAGGAACCTCTGATACACGTAGAGCAGAAATGGAGGTGCATTGATAGACGATTTCTTTTTAAGCTTAAACCCATTCTTATACTATAATCTGGGAGTCTTCAGGTCAAGAGTGAATAAGTATCTTCTTGACAAGCATGCTACATCTTTGTTTATATGCACTAGTACAGTGCAATTCCTAATAATGAATAATCAGAATCAGGAACTAGTAAAAAAGTACGAGTATTTATATATATTAATTTATAATTTTTTTGGTGGGAATCAGTTGCGTTACGCACACATTGTCTCTTGCAAAGTTTTACTATCTCCTTGATCTGAATGTACGCATCATGCACATTGACGTTATGAAAATATTTCTTCACAGACGACCATTACGACTATCCTTCTTTTTTATTTTCTTCAAAAAGAAGAGACATTTACAATAGAAGACCTCTAAGTGGTTTTATGTTACTATATAGTATAATAATATATTGTATAGTAAAATATTGATATCTTATTTTAAGTTTCCGGTGGCTTTACGATGTTACCTTCGTAATATCGTCATAATCTACGTTGGTAAGTATACATATCTCAAACATTTTGAAAAAAATAAAATATATTGACTAGATATATTGACGACCCAGTTGGCATAGTGGACAGATGTCCGCCCTCTGAGCCGTGGGTCCTGGGTTCGATTCCCAGCAGGAGCAAAAATTCCTACCCTAGGGATATTTGTGCTTTTGGTTCTGGGTGTATTGTGTGTGCGATGTGAATGTTTTCAGCACCCACGATACAAGTCTTTGAACTTAGTGTGGGGCTGTGAGTGTGAATGCGTTTATATGCTTACCTGGCTGGCGTCAACTTTATCACTATAATAAAGCCATAGTTTATTACCTTCAAAAATCTGTCAGCGAGCTCTAAACAGCGGTGCAGCAGTTATCTTTAAGAACCATTCCCATCTGAAGCCTACTGCACTTTTGTTGCACCTTACCAACAAATTTTTGTTTACTTCTAGAGTACCTCTTACAAAGTGCCCTATTATAATTACAATCTAGCCAAACTATAGCTAATCAGGAATTTTACTTAAACTGCTACATTGCTAAACTAAGAATGTGTCCATTAACACTTTTTTTATTATCTCTATTTAAGGATAAGACACTTTGTTCATGTGTTCTTTTGCAGCACTCTCACTATATATTACACTGATATATACTAAAATTACACAAGTTCAAATGGTTTAGTTCTTTTAAGTCTTCTCATTAAGTATGTTACGTCAAGGAGATGGATTGCCTCGACATTAACGTGATGATGAAGTCTATATTGGTGAGCTTCTGCGTGTGTATTTATTACTTTTTCAACGATCTCTATCTTAAGGTCCCTATGAAGATCGTCATTTCTGACGTCCCTGGTACGTTGCCAACAAATGAGATTGGTCAAACACTAGCGTATCTGATAGAGAACAATTTATTGTTATAAACCTTTCTCACGCGCTATTTGTTCCAACGATGCAGTAACGTGTGGTAAATTATCAAGTAAAATTATTTTATTGAGCATGTTCTATTAGATAACATATTTGTTAACCGTGATACTCTGATATTTAGTATATTGTAACATGCAAGGCAGATTATGAAATTTCATAGATTAATCTCTAGCCATCTAATGCTTTAACGTTTTATCAAATATTCTATGCTATTTCTCACGGACTCATTCTTTTAACTCAGAATATAATAACGTATATCATTAATCAATTTGACAATGTAGGCCTACAATTAATTTTAATTATGCTACTAAATTTCAACCCACTTTTGCAGCCTATATTATCTTCACAATGTCACTGCGTTCATCAAATATATATTACACAAAGATATCATTGATGTTATTAAGCACTAATTCTGCAATGCAAATGACTTGTAAATAATCGTGCGATAAGTCTTTTCGACCTTAGTCTATTCACTGGCCATGGTTGTGTCAGGTATTCATCTTCATTATAATTAAGCTCGCTTCCATTGACTGCTAGCCATTATCTTATAATTTTGCTGTCCACTTGTAAAGGAATTATATTTTTAAAATGAGAATTCAGTTATAATTGTGTTCACCGAGTTTGTTGCTAGGTTCTTCTCGAGATGGCTGTTATTTTGCGAATCTGGCAATAGAGTCATTAATTTTCATGAGTGCCTATGTGAGTCTTTGGGTCCTATGTGAATAAACGATTTAGATTTGATTTGATTATATATTGAACTGCCCGTTGGCTTAGTTGGGTGTCGTTCGCCTTCTAAGTATCGAGTTCGATTCCCGGCGGTAACACAAGTTTTCTCCACTTGAAAAATTTGTGGTTCTGTTTGGGATCGTGTGTGTGATGTGAATTTTTCGGTACCCACTACACAAGTCATTGAATTTAGTGTGGGGCTGTGAGTGTGAAAGCGTTAATTTTTAATTAGTTAGTTAATATTTTCTAAGAGCTTGCAATATAGTTACTGCGTCAAAATATTGAAAAAACTCAATATCCAATCAATAAACTCAAACTGTCAATTAAAGGATGTAGATTTTTTAAATAAATTAACAAAATATGCAAAAAATAAGCTAGAAAAATTTACAGAACTTATACGTGATCACAACTTTGCAGTTATTTCTACTATGGGTTTAGTGGAACTATTGGCTGACTAGTTCCAGGCCCCTTATTACCTATTTCTGTTGCGAGCAATTTCTACTTGAATGATTTGGAATTATACAAATATGAACTTTATTTCTTAGTGGTTGTGTCGTTTTCGAATTGAAACCGTTCGCAACAACAGTGTTCCGATATCGGTGAGTATCGGCGACGACATAACATTGTCGTGTTGGCTAATTAAAAAACGCTCTTACTTCTTTCAAAGAACAGTCAATGGAAGTGTTTCTTTAACTCAAACCATTTTAATTTGATCTCTTTTTGTATATTTCTTTTAAACGAGTGGTGACACTTTAATAAAAGTTAAAGGTCAAGTTAGTCTGAACATAAATTCGGTAAGTGTCAAGATGATTGACTAGCACTGTAGGCGGGCGCCAAAAGGTTTCGCTCATTACGTGTTGTGTTTGATATGTGGCTATTGCACAATATAATACAGTTAAGAAATATACTTTATTGCTTCGTCAAGTATTTGATTATTGTAAATATCTTCCAAATTCGAACCCTGTTTATAAAAGACTAGCTTTTGCCCGCGGCTTCGCTCGCGTTAAGAAGTATTAATTTAAAATTGACAAATTTTCAAACCAACTTTCATCCCCTATTTTATCCCCTTGGGGGTAGAATTAATCAAAATCCTTTCTTAGCGGATGCCTACGTCATAACATCTACCTGCATGCCAAATTTCAGCCTGATCCGTCCAGTGGTTTGGGCTGTGCGTTGATAGATCACTATGTCAGTCAGTCACCTTTGAGTTATATATATTTATAAGATTTTTTAAGGAATAAGTTTTAATGCCAAATGTTTATTACCTAAGTCATAATTACATTGAACAATAGTAGCTCTACATAATAATTTATCGTGCATCTCTGTATCTCAATAATTACTACAGTCATATTACTACAGTATATATATATATACACATATTTTTATTTACAAAAATTGATCGTTTAAAGGTATTAGGTAGATTTGTGGTTAATTTCTAAGAGTATTCTAAGAATTTCAAGAGTTTCTAAGAATATAGGCACACATGCACAGTTAAGTTGTACGTCTCGGTTTATAATGGCATTAGGTCATCAGGTATGCCTTCCGTATTATAATGTGTAAAATGTATTATGTGATTACTTATCACTGAATTCGAGACGGCACCTCCTTTCTAGATGTGTCTTTCTGATGATCTAATAATAAAACCGGCCAAGTGCGAGTCGGTAAAACGGTAAACGGCTATAAAAACGGCAAAAGAATCACGTTTGTTGCATGGGCGCCCCTTTAATTTAAAAAAAAATTAAAACACTTATTTTTAAAGTAAATATATTATGAAATATTCTGTGAATATTTCAAGCGTCTACCGGTTGCCGTTATCAATATCGAGTAAAATCGAGCAAAAAAATCACGTTTGTTGTAAGGGAGCCATAATTATTTATTTTATTCTGTTTTTTAGTATTTTTTGTTATAACGGCAACACAAATACTTTACCTGTAATAATTTTAAATGTCTAACTGTCACGGTTTATGATAAACAGCTTGGTGATAGACGGACAGACAGACGGACAGCACAACGACAGAAGGCCTCGCCTTAGGTTTTAGTTTGTCTATAATTTATCTTTATACGTCATCGGCATAAACCATAATATAAACGCTTTCACACTCATAACCCTATACACTAAGTTCGATAACTTGTGTTGTGGGTGCCGGAAACATTCACATCACACACTTAATCACACCTAGAACCAGAAACACAAATTTCCCTTCGAGAGAAAACTTGTGTTTTCACCGGGAATCGAACCCGTAACCGCTCGTGATAGTGCAATGGGCCAACAAATAAGCCAATGGGTAGTTTAGACGATAGTAACACATTTAAATATCGGCTTGTTTGAAAACAATTAGGTTTAGATAAAATTAATGGCGTTTTTAATATGTATTGTAACAAAAATCTATTCAAATTTAACAATGTTTTGAGATTTTTACCTTGTAAACGTTCTTTAAATCTTAACAATTAAAAAATGGCCATAGCCAATAAGACGTTGAAGCCGCACCTCTATAGAGACCCTAGATAACTATAAAAGATCAGAGTAGTAATATAACTATGATTGCCCGATTCAGCTAAAATTATTGCTGTCATTACCAAAAAGCGTCTGTTTGCTTGTAATCTAGAAGCCTGAATAGTTATACTTATCTATAATTTGCTCTAGGGCCTAATCCTTTATCCAGGCAAAAGTATCAGATCCGATAGCAAATAAACTCGCCTAACTTAGGTACTACATCGAAGCCAGAGCTCAGCTGGCCGCTAAAAAACTTGGTATCCTCGGAGAGGTTAGGCAGTAGGTACTTTACAACGGGGCAGCTGGTAAATGTATATCAAGCTCAAGTCCGTTCGTGTATGGAGTACTGCGGCCACCTGTGGGATATTTCCGCTAAGTACCAGCTTGAAACTCTTGAGTTCATCGACCGGGGAGCAAAAATACTCATTGGCGATGATAAGCTAATCGCCTCCAAATTGCAGAGTCTCGGTCACTGACGTAAGGTCGCAAGCCAATCGGTATTCTACCGTTTACATTTTGGAGAGTGTGTGCAGGAATTATACGAGTTAATTTCCCCATGCCCGTTTTACCATCTAACAACAAGACAAACTGTCAAACGTTATCCATATATGGTTGACATACCACCAGTTCGCATGGACATCCTGCCCATTCTACCATGGAAAAAGCAGACAAACTGCTAATCGACACCGGTATATGGTAGATGTTCAACAAATGCGAACAAAGCGTTATGCTTCTACATTTATTGTGCGAACCGCAAAGAAATGGAACACCTTGCCTGAGTCGGTGTTTTCTAATTGGTACAATATGGAAGTCTTTAAAGTCGCGAGTGAACAGTTATCTTCTAGGCAAGCGTGCTCCATCTTCGACTCTATGCCACTCTGGAATACAATTATTGTTATACCTGCATTTACTACGTTATCTTGATGGATGGATTAAAAGAGATTTTTTTTTAGTTTTAGTCAATATAGGCGATTGGCCCGTAGTTGTTATAGGACTATTATGATATATACTTAACCAATATATAATTGAGTCTAGAGTTTTATTTATTTGGATTCTACCCTTTAATAAGATAGTTCCTTGTTAATTTAAGTTAAATGAATGAACTAATGAATTGCCGGAACTAAAGAAAAGCCCGATAAGTTGGATAAGTTTAAGAATAATTTGTGTCCGAGATCTTTGACAATGATATATGCTTTATCATTCTATCTGAACATAACATCCCTAATATGAAATGTAATTGAACACCATAATTATGTCGCCATGACAATGAAGCATAGTAACGATATGACAAAGGTATCGATATTATTACGCTATCGATTACAAAATCATTACAAAGTATAAAATGTGAAAGGAAGCAGGTGTAAGACGTCATATAAGGCTAATTGTGATTTATTATATACAAGTTTTTATTATATGTGAGTTGCGGAAATTGGACGTATTTTTCTATACATCTTGTTTAAAAACTTTGTGCTTAATATTTATAAATTAATATTTATTTCTTACCACTACTTTTACATTCACATCCAGACTAAAACTTCAGGACTACTTTTTTTTTTTTTTTTTTATTTGGGTAAATAAACAATGAAACTTACTAGATGACTACTTACTAGATTGAGAGTATAAGATGGAGACAACAGAGTTAAGTTGCTTGATCGCAATGACGTAAATATTTTTATTTTATTTCTAAAAGAAACTGAGTGTCACCGTGTTTCGGAGGGCACGCTAAGCTGTCGGTCCCGGTTGTTAGTCGTAAGACAACGGTCGTTAAACCATGTCCACTGCCTTCAGGCGACCTGAAAAATACTGACAATAGGACTGCCCACTAGTCTATAGGACAAGCAAACATTTCTATAAGAAAGAGAGGAGTGCCAGACATGAAACCCACAATATTTTGCATGCATTATCATTATTTTGTCATATATTTGAATAGCGAAATGAGATTATTATAAGTATTCAATAATTTACAAATTTAACCCATGCTGTACTGACCTAATCACGCGTCTAGCTAAGTGTTACTAACAACTGTCATTAAGAAAATCTAGCACACACGTCGATTTACAGGCAAATGTATGCAAACAGCAAATTGTTTAACTACCTACACTATGTCAAGTACAAAGGAAAGGCACGGTCATTAATCCTTTGACTTATGTCCTAACTAAGGACTTTCACATTTTTTGATTAATGTGTTCTCTAAATGCTTCAATAGCGACAAAAGCATGCTGTCAAAAAATGACGGGAGATACAAAGCGCTTTAAAGATCGTAGTTTAATACGATTTTAAAATGACAAGTTACAAAAGTTGCTTTTTCTTATTTGTAACTGTTTACCAATTGTTTTTTAATAGAAAGCATAGTAACTTTACAAATTGGAATTTAAATTTAGTTAAATAAATTAAAAATTAAAGTTAATTTAATTTAAATTTTAATGTAGTTTTTCTTTTATTGTAATTTATGATTAGAAAAGTTTAATGATAATAAATGACATATAATTAAAAAAAAAAAAATGTGGAATTGAAAATGTATAATTTTAGTAATATTCATCCAATTAGTTTATTACTTCTGTTACGTTAATAGTTGCATATATACGTTAAATGACTCGCATTGGTCTCTCCACTTGCACCGCTCGCTTGGCTCGCACGTTGTGGTCGCTTATCCTTGCACCTTTTGAAACCATTACCCTGGACTAGAATTAACAATTAAATTTAGAAATTTCTAATTTAATAGTGTTTGTTGAAAGTTTTTGGATAAGTAGATATAGTAAAAAACTGGAACAATACTCACAAATAATAACTTTAAACGTAAACCTGTGAAAACACCTCACTTGGTAATTAGACCACCAACGTAGCTAAGTACATAGACAACTAAGGCATTAATCATGACTGTAGCATCCACATAATAAACACCTAACCATCAATATTTCTCTTCTTCAATGCCTGCCAGCACTACCAGCAAGGTTAGGTACCTTGGATACCAACCCCCAATATAGGATGACGTCCTTTGGGCTCAGCCAATATCACAGTGATAAACATAGAGTCCTATTATAGAGGACGACATTTATTTTAAAATAAAGACATTCAAAATCAAAATCAAAATCGTTTATTCACATGGGCCCCAAAGAGGCACTCATGAAAGTTAATGAATCTATTGCCAGATTCGCAAAATTACAGCCATCTAGAGAAGAACCTGGCAAGAAACTCGGCGGCGCCTTTTTTTTATTCGTTTTTAAAAAAAACCATTCTTAATCTCTAATACATAATTTTATTAACATAGGTATTATTATGGTAGTCGCTAGAAAGAGCCTGTCCAGTTTTCCTCCATGCATCCTTGTCATTAATTGAAATAAAGTGAGAATGGTACAATACTTAAAATAAAAAAGATTAAAAAAAGAAGATATTAAAGATTTTGCAGACCCGCCAAATTTTGGCAGTTTATAAATAAAGATGTCTCTATATGCATAGCTCGTTTACACGAAATACCACCAATTTTGGCCTTGTGCATTACATAAAGTGTAAGAATGTAAAGTAAGTAGCGTTCGTTTAGACATTATAACTCTCAGAGAGACGGCCGGACGGATGGACTTGTATGAAATGAAAATAAATCCTAATAATCAAAAACTCAAATATTTTTAAATTCAGAATTATCTGTTAATATATTTTTGTATGTAACTTTATACGTAAAATGTCGCTTAATATGATTGCACCTACTTTAATAGATTCACTTCATGCTTGATTAACGTTTAACATTCACCTTGAAGCGGCGCACGTTCCTCTCGTCTCGATTTTAGTTCATCTATGTATGGTAGAGAACAGGTTCTGTAATAAGGGAGTATTCACTTTAGTTACATTACGTATAATTTATGTTTACAACTTATTTGTAGCTAACTAGTATATTATTATTTATTAGTATATATGTATTTTATGAACATAAATATGTAATGTTCTATTGATAATTTTAACTAATCATCTTACTTTCTTTTGTCTCTCACCCTCTCGTCTAGCATGTGTGGTTGATTGGTAAAGAATGCCCCTAGCATTAAGTCCGCCTTTTGTAATTTTTGTGCAAAAAAGAATTAAATAAATAAACTAGAACTTTAAGTAGCTATGACTTACCAAAATCCTGGACATCATTTTAACCATTGAGACGTCTTTCCTGGTAAGGCTATTGCTAATCTCGCAAAGCTCTGTTTTATAATTTTGCAAATAAATGTTAATTAATATTTTCTTACATATATTATTCATCTACTCTGTTAAGTCTAAGGAGTCAAGTGTCAATTGGCGTTGGCGTGCATGTTACGAGGCGCGACGCGCCGTTTTTTGCGGGACAGTATAGTTTAAGCAGGTATTGATAATAAATTGTATAGAATACATCTTAATTGTTACGGAAAATATAGCACTAAGAAGAAAGTTGTTGATTTAAATGAACAAAGGGATTGAATAAGAATCAGGGTCTGAAGCATTCTGGTATTTAACAAATACTTAACCCTGTCTATAAATATATACATAAACTAATGTCACTATTAGGAGAAGTCACTGGGATTTGAAATACAGTGTTCCGTCTATTTTGGAAGCCTATAGATCAAATACTATAATGTAATAATTATGTCAATAAATAACATTTCACTTTTTACTTTTACTATATCCAAATTCTTCATCCGCGTTTAATTAGTTTTATGATGTCTACTATATCCACTCAAACAAGTAAAATACTCATACAAATAGGTTGACGTACGCTGGACTTACAAGGTTTCTTAATAGGTATCCTATAGAACAAAATACTAGGTAAACTAAAGCAAATAGAAATTAAAATATTTATTATATAATAATATGAATAATGTATTATTTAATATGATTTGTTTATTTTTTAGTTATTATATTGGGAACGTCGAGCAACGAATCCTAAAATCATTGCCCTCCATTTCATTTGCCGTAATTGTGTAAAAACAATACTTTAAGTTGACAGTGTGGCCGTGTCCTAGCCAGTACCTTTTATGGCACATTATACATGACGAGAAGTCAACAGACTCAAACTAGGAAGTGAGCAGATCTCAAAAGCACGAACCAGTTGGATAACGAAGAGTTAAATGTTAAAATCTGTTACATTTTACCTTTATTAACGCGTACTTGTCATAAACTATTAAAATAAATGTAACAGATCAGTTTAAATGTCAAATATTATTGTTACACTTACCGTTTTTTGGCATTTAAAGTACCGGATTAAAAACGAATCGGTAATTAATTAGGTACCTTGACATTTTCGTAAGAACTTATTCTGCTGTAAGTAATTACTAACCTATATACATGAATGGTATACGATTTTTCTTTTGGAACTCATTACTTCATTAAATTACATATTAAAAATATATAACGTTGAATTTATTGTAACTATTCAGTGTCAAGATATCCGATATCCACCCACAGAGACTAGGTGGTAGGCTGAGTGATGGAATCTTACTTATAAGGCTATCATATCCTGGCAAAAGCCTTCGAGATATCGAGAGAGACAGCATTTTTTTCTTCGTGTTTCTCAATGGCTTCACTCCAGATGTGTTTGCTAGAAAATCCCCAGACTCCGATTTTGACGGAATCCGTGATGTTGATCACTGAAGAGATCCTCTTGTTAAAAACATGTTTCATGGTCTTGCACAGTATTGATGTGACTGGCCTGTGTTTGGCAGGGTCGGCACGACGAAACTTTTTTTTGGCACGGGCATTATTATGGCTGCATTGTAGGCAAAGGGTATCGGGTTCTGTTTCCGGGTATACAAGTTTTCTCCCCAACTGAAATATAATATAATAATGTACTAAAACATTCTTTTGAATACAGTTTTTAGCTTGACCTTAAACAGTAAATTCCACACTCATATTATAAAATCATTTTGTATGTTTGTTCTATTTTAACGCTGCAACAGTTAAATCTATAAAAAATTGACTATTTTTATCCTAATTGGTCCAACGTGTTGCATAACATGAGCTATAAAACCAAAATCTGATACACAAATTTCCTTTGAACAGAAAATTTGTACCTACAGCGTACATGTACATCTTTACGTTCCATCAGCTAAGATAGTGGTCAAATGCAAAAGAGTAGGAGGCAGATATAGCCAACTACGCCAACGGGCAGTTCGTTGATTATTATGAGCGCGAACAAAAGTACCGGCAGGTCCAAGACTGGATTTCCTTGCTCTATCATTAAACTTAAGCGATGTTTACCAAATTTTATATCATAAATCTTAATGTTCTTCACAATAAATCAGTCTAAAGCGACATATTGCTATTAAGTGACTTAAATATTCATTTCCGAAGCTATTCAGATGAAACTGCATATTATTTAGTGCGAAGGTTGACGTGGGCCATGTAATGACATGTTCTGGTGAGGTTATACAACGAGCGGTTTATATTAAGTAGCAGTACACAGGAGTAGCCCTTTTTAATAAGAAAACCTGTAACCACTGCCGGGTTACAGATTTGAAGCGTTTGATGTTGAGACACTAGGCTCGCGGGGACCGGGAGCTCAATCTATTTAAAAAATGTATCATAGCGCCTGGTTGACGAGACGCATGAACAACATTTTGGTACTTATTTGACTCAATGTATTAGCTCAACGTATTACGCAATACAGAGATATAATGCTGCCAGCTTGATTGGAACGCTACCCATTGGTAGTGGGCTTGAGTATTTGAGTATAGCGGTCAAATGCTTGCCTATCTAGAATAAAAGAAAAAAATCTAAAAGCTTGGTGCCTTGTAGGTAAATTAAGTCTTCGCTGTATATATAGATGTATATAGTTTTAGAAAATATAGGCATAATATGGCGCCGTGAATAGTTCGGCAGTAGTTACACTTTTTATTAAGAACTTGTAATGAAAAATAAATTAATGCTCTACCGCTAACACTGGGGCAGTACCCCATTTTTTAAGCAGCACATCACGGTGACAGCCAGACATACAAAAACCATTCGAACAGTGTTCGGGCATAATTTATACAGCCCATATTACAAATAATGTAGGTACCGTATAAATACTACTACCGTAGTTACGGTTCCTACGTTATTTGTAATATGGGCTAAAAACATGGGCATTTTTGCAACATGGGCTAAAAGCAGGTATGTGGTTGATGTGGAACGTGGTTTTAAAGACTATGTAAATAAAAAATAGGCGGCTATATTTGCACACCAAGGGATAGTCCAGTTATGATTATGTGTGTTTATGGCACCCAGATAATTAATTATTCGATTTTATTGCGGGTCTGTGATAGTGAAAGTTAATAATGTTTTGTTTATATGTGAAATCCGGTTCTTTTTGCGCTTTTATTTTCAAAATAGCATTATTGTGACTAACCTCGACGTTTCGGCAGGGTTGCACCGGCCGTGGTCACGAGAGACTCCGGTTTTCTCATTTAAACATGATTGAAGTTCGCGAAAGTTTAAAAAATAATGTTTTGGTTAAAAACTATCGAGAAATCACTGTTTAAAATAGACATAAAGGTGTCCTATTCATTCGCATAATATTTTTAGTCCTTAAGTTGTTCTGCATTCATATCTTGTCATAATATTTTGTAGTCATAATATTAGATGCGCATATTTTTTTAAAGCCATACTTGTATGTTGTCATATCATTTGCTTGTAATAAATGTCATGTGCATAATGGTTAAAACGCCTATTGTTCCTAGTCATACTATTTCTTGTTCACATTTTTGAATTTACTATATTTGCATGCCCTAACAATCATTATTCCTAGTGTTTTTTGTGTTTATTTAAAGCGAAGCTGAGCTCCCTTGCCTTAACCTTTCGAGGTTTTTTAACTACCTATAGATAAATATATATATACAATTTTGTAAACAAATTAATGTCATTTTGCTAAGCATAAAGCTTCGATTTCGTTGCCCAACTGATTCTAGGGCAAAGTCATTAGGTTAGGTTAGTTAGGTTGCTTGTGACCATAACGCACGAGCCGAGCGAGCGGAGCGAGCGTGCCGCGGCAGCGGCCGGCGAAGTGCTAGAAACGAATTGGCCCCTGTTTACTAGTCTAGGCAGACAAAACTTACATATATCAAAAACGTATACTTAACTGTACATACATCCGGAAACCTCGTTATAACCAATATGTCGAATAATATTAGGGCAATTATAACTTATGACATTAAATATTTATGGCATAAAACTTTATGTTTCTCAATAGTTGGGGCGTTTAAGGTTATTGCTTTTAAATATTAGTAATACTAACATTATGACAAGTGATATTAGGGGCAGTGATATTGTATGTAATGATGATTAGTAGTAACTAATATTAGGAGGCAAATTTTTGTGCGATTCAATTTTAGGGCTAAAGATATTAGTCGAATCAATAGGGAACCAGACATAAACTCGTACCTCTGTAAAGACTGGGCTTGGTGTCCCTAGAAGAGAATATAAACAGTGCAACTAATTCCTCGCGGCTATACACTGAACGCATTTGCTTTGAACGGATAGCATGTGGAGACATGGGCGTGGGCTCGTACTGTGTGTAGCAGTAGTAATAAAATGTGTCCGGGTACGAAAAACCGATATTTAAGGGGGATTTTAGCTTTTTTATGTAAACTAATTTACTCCTTTAACATTGCCTCTCCTCTCACCCTCTTTTGAATGAGGGATGCATTAAGGTGCAATGGGGGATAGAAGTTCATGTCAAAAGTTCTGTATTTATAGTATATATTATATGAGTAGTAAAATGAAAGGTAATTTTATTAATAAGTCATTACTGTTAATTAGAAATAAATACACTAACGCGTAATTAACTCTATTATTATTACACTAATATTATAAACCCGAAAGGTTGTGAGTAAAAGTGTTAGTGAGTATATATTTTTCTATTCACTCTGTAAACGATAAACTGATTTGACTGAAAATTTTAATGTACATAGCTTGTACTCAAGAATAACACTTTTTAACTTAAGCTACTTTTACTAAACGCGGGCAAAGCGCGAAAAACATAACCTTTATTCTTTGACAGTCGGGTAAAAATAATAACAACAAAACAAAGAGCATATAACTAAAGTTTTAATCTGTCAGTCCTGAACGATAGAATCTGGGTGTCATCAAGTCTAGAGTGAATAGGTATCTTGTAGGCAAGCATATTACATCTTCAGCCTCATCTTCACTTTCCATGAGGTGAAAGAGTGGTCAAATGCTTGCCTACCTACAATAAAAAAAAGACGTGTGGCACTCGGGGACTGCCGCGGTAAAGCTATTGCATAGCATTTTTTATCAACTTATGCAATTACAAGTATTTATTTATTTTATTTATGCAGTATTTTTTCCTGCCACCTAGAGGCGAGTTGCTGAACTAAAGAGACAAGCGTGATATTTCAAAAAAGTCATTTAAAGTCCTGCTATTCATCGATAGATGGCAAAACTAAAAAGTATCACCGCTGTGCCGGTCGGAGTGGGGGGTTTTAGGTAATTTTCGTTACGGAATTTCTGGATTCGGTCTCCACGCTCAAGGCCCGCGATAGAAGCTATGCAATAGCTTAAAAATAAACAAAAAGGTTTTTTACATAACCACCTGTTTCGCAATAGTTATCAAGCTCGTGTATATTCATATTTTCTAAACATTATTATCGCAGAACTATAATACCCCATTGAGATTAAAACCAACTATTTTAGTATTATAAACAACTGACGCCTTTTCTATATACTTAGAACTTGACAGTCAGTCGGACGAGGTTGGAGCGCGAGCGCGGGAAAATTCTTTGGACTAACAAAGTTTTCTATTTTATTTTCGATTTGTGTGCGGCCAGCTCTCATGAGCAGTATTGAGGTTAGTTACTTCTATACATACATTCTTTTTTTTTTACGTTTTCAATCCCCATATCTCCACAATTTGAAAAAAAAACAAAATATGAATCGAAAAATAAATCTATACAATTATCGAACCTACCCACTGATTCAGAACTATACAATAGCTCAGTTACCGTACGATTCGGTTAGTTATCATACGATAAAATGTATTTGTTATCTAATCGAATCGTTATCGTAATTCGGTAAGTTACCGAAATGCTCTGCATCAGGGGGCTGCTCTAAAAATTACATTAAATGCGACCTGAGTGTGTGATGAGAACTGGAAATCCGGACATACAAAAGCAATTTTGCCCAAGCTGAATCAGTTGATGCCAGAAGGAAAGGTTCTGGTGCTGGTTGTGATTGTGAATTTTTTGAGAAAATTAGCACCGCGCTTTAATGAACAGATAAGTATAAGTTAGTCGAATGTTTCCGACACCCACGAAACATCGAAGTCATCGAAGTCATCGAACTTAGTGAGCTGTGAGTGTAAAATCGTTTATTATTGTTTTATACACATAAATTAATTTAATAGGCCGATGTCTGTACATTAAGTATAGATATTGAAGAAAAACTAATATGGGGGTCTTTATTAGACCAACAGAAGCCAAAACAACAATTGTTAGATTTATGTTTGTACACGCATCAAGTTAAAACTACCGCATAGAATTGAATGCAGTTTTCACCGATTAGCAAGGTCGATTTTACACCATGAAAATGTCTAATTCCAACTGTTTTAAATTTAATTTGCCCTTGTCTCTCGTTCTGTAGAAATACTATACGGATCTCCGAAACAACTAAACATATATTTATAAGGTTTTTTTATTGAAAATTTATGTTGGAAACAAAAGTTATAGTCATTTATAGAGCACAAGCGATCCGCCCCGGCTTCGCCCGGGTGTAATAAATGAAGAACCGCTCGACCGATTTTGTGCAAACTTCACATAAACCGTCTACTAAATAGTCCGAACAAAGCCTAAGCATTTCGTTTGGATAGGTGAGCCCGTTTTTGAGTTATAAAATAACAACGAAAAGTGGCATTGATTTATTTATATATATATATAGATATAGAAGAAGAAGAAGATTGATAAGTCGCCAAGATATCGGTTCAGTAGCGAATTTCGGAACTAACATTATTTGTATAAACTTAAGTAATTTAATGACTTTAAACTGAATGCTAAAACAAATTTTGAGGAAATAAGCACCGCGCTTGAATGAACAGATAAGTATAAGTTAGTCGCAAACGAAGCAGTAATACGCGGACAATATTGCGGGCACAAGCTAGTCTAAGCTAGCTTTGCCAAACTTTATAAAAAAAAAATGTGCTTATTAGCCGTATATATATATTTAGAGATTGGGCAAATTAAAAGTCGCTCAGCGAGCTATGGAAAGAGCTATGCTCTGTGTTTCTCTGAAGGATCCAAAGCGGTTGACATAGCACAGCCAATTAGTAAGCTGAACTGGCAATGGGCTGGCCATATTAGCCGGAGAACCGATAGCCGTTGGAATAAACGTGTTCTAGAGTGGAGACCGCGAATTGGCAAACGTAGCACAGGACGCCCTCAGACTCGGTGGAGCGACGATCTTCGCAAGGTGGCTGGCAGGAGCTGGATAAGAGAAGTAGAGGATCGTGCTCAATGGCGTGCAATTGAAGAGGCCTATGTCCAACAGTGGACTTCCATAGGCTGATGATGATGATGATATTTAGAGAAGCATAATGTACCAACATTTTTTAATTATATACAGTTTCAAGCCTCCTTGTACTAAAGTGTATGCTTAACTTTGATTGAGTAGTTGCTGCTCTAGAACTGACACTTCTTGACAAATTGATGAGATTAGCTACGAATAACTGCATTTCACTACAATAATAATATAATAGAGGCAACAGTTCACCTAATTACAAAAAATATATATTTCAGTATACATATATAATCATCACTCTTATATCAGTCCTTAATCTAATGTTTTTTTAAGAAAATTTATTGTCAACTACTTCTTGGTGTTTGTATGAATATTAAGAAAATATTTACCTGTACGTTGTATATTTAATGTAGTCCATACCTATATGGATGGTGCTGGCGTACGAATATATTTTTCTCAACGGTTTTTAGTTGAACTGCCCGATGGAGTAGTTGTTTGCACCTATAGAACAGAATATAATGGAATGGAATGGATTGGAATAGAATTTATTTCGTGAAATTTTATTTTCTTCTATGCAGCAGGTGACTGGTTTGATTCCCGGTCACAAGTCTTCTCCGCAAAGGTATTTTTTTATTCAAGTTATATAAACGTTTGACCTTCACCCCTCCCAATAGTATAAAATAGTATGAAATTAGTGTGATTGTGTATTTGATGTTAATGTTTTCGGCACCCATGATTCGAGTCTTCAAAAGATTTTTTGATATAAACTTTTGCCACAATATGAGTATGAGATATTAAATGTTTTTTGATACAGTGTCACCTCTGTTTTTATAGATATAGGCATGGTTTCACTCAATCACTCAGTGTATTGCATTGCCCGCCTGATTGGAATTGAAATTAGTAGTTCTCTTTGGAGGAGTTCATTATAATCCCGTTCATAATTAGGTAAACTAGCGTTTTGAATCCTTAATTACTAAGTCGTGAGGTTCATTTTGTAATTATGTATTTTGTATTACCATTAGGTATGCCTAAGAATTAAAACGATGCAATATAATCTGACCAATTGCTAACAAAACCTTTCACTAAATGTTGAGTAAGTAGATACATTTTGTATGGTATTGTTTCATGGAGATGCAGTTTTTTTTAACTCAAATGGTACTCAACTTTGATTGCATTTGGGTGCAGAGTGGTCAGCTCTGCATACAAATACAGTTACCGTGATAAGTAAAAAAATACGAAGCTGGTATTTTGGCAGGTAAAGGAATCTTTGTATACCTTTGAGAACCAGACAAAATCTAACAGATATAAATATAAAATAATAAAATATTTTTTAAATCTTATCAGAGATAAAAAAAAGGTTTTATAATGGCTAGCGATATAGCATGATAATATCAAATTTCAAATTTAAAATGTTTATTTCAGACAACAATGAATCCATAATTTTTGTTAGTATAAGTTTAAAAAGTGAGGCCTCCGAGCTATGATTAGTACACATACAATTATCAATATAAAATTAACATTTGAAAACTTACAATTAAAAACAAATTCCTGTAAGATATTTATAATAAGGACATGATTAAATCATATGAATACCAAAGTCTGCAACGTGGTTCAACACAATTACAAGACTACATGTATGTATTTTAGTTCCAACGTATCAGATTTAGATCAGTTTAGAACAATAATAAATAGTTTATTTTGGTGGGACTGATCTTATGAAGTGATCTAAATTTGTCTCTCTCGGTTTATACAATATTTGAAACTCATTTTGAAGTAAAAACTTCACACTTTTTGGGTGAACAAGAATCATGGAACTCGCGTCAACGTCACTAACGGCTAATATTTATTAAGCTCTAAGCGCGAAACATTGCTAACGATCGAGGATCAAATTTTAATGGTTTTTTAAGTTTACTCGATACCTCACAATTCCATATAATAAATACACTTTTCACTTCTATCGGCCGTCGCCAAAGACTGTCCCGCATGTTTTTTTTACTATTATTGATCACTATAGCGTGTTCTCTATTTTTGTTACAATCTAGCCAAGATTAGGCTAATAAGAAACTTAAATTTAACTTATTCTGCTAGATTCAAAATATCCAAGAATGTGTCCATTGACACTTTTCTTATTATCTCTATTAAGGCGAAGACACTTGGTTAATGTGTTCTCTATGAGCACCAAGTAAGTATACAACTCATATAACCAACTCAAAGGCAAGTTTTTTATTCTAAACTTAGTTCTTACGTGTTGGAGTTGTAGGATGTGTCAGCAATATTTTACGAGATGAGGTAGTAGTAACACGGGAATTATTGATTCGTTTCCCGTTTATTTTAATGATATAACTATGAATAATGAATTAAGTTTTTCCTAGATAGACTTTTGATCCTCGATTCATTTTGTCTGATAAGCAAGCAGTGATGGTGTGGCCGAGAGCAGTCTCTCTAATACACTAAGCCTAAAATATAAACTAAAAGATAGCTAATTTATGTCGTATTCGGCTTGAAACACGTAGAAAATGTCAACTTGCTTTGTAGTCGAAAGTTTCGGACGAATTTGTTGCCCTTCTTCAGGATCAGGGTAAAAATGCGATACGCACGTCTGACATATTTTTACCTAAAGCTGTAAAGCACTATCCACACATATTCGGGTCTAGGGTCGGTCAGATCTGTCATAAAGGGAAAAAAAAATTGCTTGTATTTTGTATGAGCACAGTTCCGTGTCAGGCACATCCTTGTCATTCGTATCCCATAGCAACCAGTTATTATCATTTCAAACCAAGCTTTATACTGAACCGATTTTAATAAAATCTTTAAGAAACTAATAGGTATTCTTTCAAATAAAAAAAGATGCCAATTTTGTTTAAAAATGACAGAACTCTGATGAAGAAACACGAATTGAGAACCACTTTTTTGATGTCAGCTAAAAAGCTAACATTATATATATATCCCAACCAGGACTTTGACTCGTTGAGTATATTATTTCCCATTGAGTCCCACTGTTATGTTAGAGTGACTTGATGGGAATTCATTAAAAAAATAATGTCGCAACCACTAACAGTGTAATTCGACGGCAAAAATATTTACTTGTAAGTTTTCGGTCTACAAAACAATTTAGTTTGCGCTATGAAATTATTGTTACAACCTGCTAGCACAACATGCAAGTGAATATTACTCATTAATTTTCCAGGGTGTACAGTGTGTACGCTTTATTATTATTTCTGATTTATGAGTAAACCAACGCACTGTAATTTAGAGCGTCGATATGTATAGACTACAGGTACTAGAGGTTATTCTCTTTAGCATTGCGTTACAACACAACTTATGCAATTTTAGGCAAATTTTATGTAACAAATTTTTATACTTTCTAACCCTACCAGTAAAGAGTAGGCAAGATTTTATTTCTCAATCGACTAATCCCAAGTACTAAGTATTTTGTTATGAAAATAAATTGCCCATTATATGAATTCAGCAGTAATTTTAAACTTATTTCAATATTAATAAAATTTTAAGTATGAATTTTTATTTTTTATTTATCTTACAAAGTGCCCTATTATAATTACAATCTAGCCAAACGATGGCTAATCAGTAATTAAACTTAACTTAAACAGCTACATTGCTATTATTAAGAATGTGTCCATTAACACTTTTCTTATTGTCTTTGTTCTTTTTTTTAAGCTATTGCATAGCTTCTATCGCGAGCCTTGAGCGTGGAGACCGAATCCAGAAATTCCTGCCACACGTCTTTTTATTTTATTGAATGACATAATGCTTTTAGAAAAATTTGGTAGAGTTGTGATATTATTTATAGTTAGATATAATAAATGTATTAATCCAAGTGAATTTTATACTTTTTTAAGTCAGATTATAAATTTGTTTGTTTTAAAAAAAAACCGAGAGCAAAATATGAAGAGGATTCAGATAACACGTTGTACAGAAACCACGGTTCAGTCGCCCAATAGCATATATGAATCTGTCGACTGGGATCAGAAATACCTCTTTTCAAATACACTACACATTTATATAATTTTAGCATTAGCAAATATAAATATGATACTCATGCGGCTCTACTTGCTATACTTGCATTAATCTTGATTAAAGTAGGTTTATGTTCTATTTCAAAAGCTTGTCGAAGAAAATTTATTATATGGACTCATAAACACACAATTCTCCCATTAATCATTTAAACAAGGTGTGATCATGCTATTTGCAATATTATATTATTTTTTTGACGACCCAGTTGGCGCAGTGGACAGGTGTCCGCCTTCTGCGCCGTGGGTCCTGGGTTCGATTCCCGGCAGGAGCACAAATTCCTTCCCAAGAGATATTTGAGCTTCTGGTTCTGTGTGTAATGTGTGTGTGATGTGAATGTTTCCTGTTTCCGGCACCCACGATATAAGTCTTTGAACTTAGTGTGGGGCTGTGAGTGTGTACGTTTGTTTGTTTTGTTTTGTTTTTTTAGGGTTTAGTATGTACCTAATGCAAATAAACGAAAAAGTGTTTTTTTTTATCGAATGAATAATTGTCACCTCTGGTGATATTAATGTAGTTTGATGTGTAGTGAATCTACGCACCTATACGTTTTGGAAAATCTCTACCGGCTCAGCTGTCGATGAAAGTGTTTTATTGCAAATTGGTTTGCGAATGCCGATACATCTGTTTTCCACGTTAAATTAATTAATTATAAAAACTATGATTTAAACTTGAAAAGAAAATCTTGCTTCTCATTTTCCACTATGTGATCACACGTCAAGAAAAATAGTAAAAAATCGATTCTTCACTTACTCGTGAAATCATGTTGTGATTAAACATTTGGAATGATATAACCAACCCATGGAAATTCAATGAAAATGTTACGCAAAAACTCAAAATTGGGGCGACTTCAATTTAACCGATAATTTTTTTTTTATCTGTTCGCCTCAAAAGATAGTTATGAAAAAAGATAATTAGACAAGTTCATATACCAAAAACTAAAAAAGCCCGACTGCAAAAAATGTGTTCCTACTTTCTATGTATCTTCTAATTTATTGTCATCCGCTTTTAAGTTCCTTAATTTTGGTACACTTCTCGATTTATATTTTTTAAAATTAACATATAATTAACTATTTCGTGCCAATAATCCGCCATTTTGTTTTATTTTTTTCAATTACCTATTTAAGGACACTTGGTTTTTTAAGACAAATATAACGATACTTGAACTCCGTTCAACCGTTTGGAAGATACAAGGTTATAGAAATTGACAAATGCAAGATACGCCCGAAAAACATAACCCTTCTTTGGCAGTCGGGTAAAAAAACAAAAAAATCGATTGAAAATATGTAAGAAGCTCTGTTACCACCATAACAGTTACCAACACAGTCAAGTAATTATGCAGGCAGAACAAAGAAAAAATATGAAATAATTTGATCGTGTTTTTGTGTGGGCTGGAAGTAAGTAGTTTAGCTAAATCTGTATTTTGATTAATCCTGAATATCAGATATTATTATTAATATGAGTCCAACAAGGTATACAAACAATATAATAATATGAGCTGGAATAAATAAAATTAAGATAATTTTGTTTTATATTTGAAATATATATAAGAAGCCGCAGGCATAAGCTATTAAGTACTAATCACGAGAATTTAAATAATTGCAAGGACTGTGTTGTATTCTTTAGATATTACCTTGTCCATACTCTATATGTTTGACCTTAATGATGACGATCTAGTATAATAAAGTAATTAAATTAACTTGGATATATGAATATTTTAGCTATTTTTAACCTTATGTTAATTAAGCTAATGTGATATATTTTTAAGCAAGTTAATATTTCGTAACTGACTTCGATATTTTTAAACTCCGTGTATTTTGTAATGAAATTGGAATTATACTAGGTTATAGCGTACTTATGTACTAAGCATGTATTAGCAAAAAAACCCAGACTAGAATTAAGTTGCAAAAGCAAAACGCTTCGTGTGAACTAGTGAAACATTTACAATATTTACTGTTCAAAATTTCTTTGATACAGAAGGTTGTATCGTAAAAAAAATTTGAACAATTATAGGTAGTCACTAAATCATACGATTTTTAATGTAAAAAAAATCCAACGACTTCCCAAAAAAGGAGGAGGTACTCAAGTCGAATGTATTTTTTTTTATGTGTTTTACCTCATAGCTTCTCTCCACGTGAGCCGATTTCGAAATTTTTTTTACACATCTAAAATGTCATACCACGTCCATAACCCAGCACATCATTCAAATATACGAGTAAAAATTACTAGAAAAATCAGCATCTGTACAGTTGCCTAGTTGTTTTTCTTAAAGGTGTAATATTCTATTCTAGTATAATTATATTCTTATTTTATCCAACAAAAATATGATTATTCTTAGCCTTTAGTGCCTACCTGTAGCGCTAAGGTCTCTCTACCCTCTCGACACTAATTGACTCGACGCAATTTGGTGCTAAGGTTAAACTACCATCTAAAAAAAATTAAAAAGAAAATATCTCTTTTTGACTTTTATGGTAATACAATTTTTATGTAAGAAAAGACGGTAAGAAAGTTTTAGATCTTCCTTAATAAAACATCTTGCAGGGAACGAAATGCCCCACTATTACCTACATATCTCTGATTACAACACATGGGGCGGTTTCACTCATTAAATTGATGTGTTATAGAGTTCCTTACATTAAGTTTGCGTAACTCCAGGAAGTGATTTCATGGTCCATTCGGAACGTTACCCACACTACACCATATCAGTTCTAGTATCTGTTATGTTAACTAACAACTGAATAATTAGTTGAAATTGTACAATAACAAATAATATAATACTATACTCACTACTTACTCGTAGTTTATTTTTTCTGATAGGCTAAACGATTGACTATACTCACCTAGTGTCGACCACGAGCCAACACATAAATTGTATCACTATTTTGTCTGCATTGGGAATTCAAGTCCGTCGTGGGATTCGATGCCGTGCACCCTCGATCGGGACGCGAGCTTACTTCGAAACAATCATTTAATCCATTTTTTAAGTATATTAGGAAGAAAGATCGCAGATTCGTATACGAAGAAAAATCTGGGACAACTAAACTACTAAAGTTCTCAGAGACATATTTTCTAGTCAAAATTACAGTTATTACGTTCTTTTAAAAAAATAAGCTATTTATGACCAAATTATTCTGTAATTATTGCTTAAGAATTATAGTTGTCACGTCTTTTTGTAACAGTAGCGATATCTTTTTATTAGTTTATTTAGTGCTTTTTTCCAATAATGGCTCATTTAATTATTTTGAATCGAACTGCCCGCTGGCGTAATTAGTTACGTATGCGTTCTACGCTGTGGGCACCGGGTTCGATTCCCGCAGGGAACACCTCCGTATACTTATACTTTCTCCCCAAGTTTTTGTTTGTGGTTCTAGTTTTTTTTTTTTTTTTTTTTTTTTTATTTGTGACAGGCTAGTGTTTGACCACTATCTCACCTGATGGTAAGTGACGATGTGATCGAAGCTGGTAAACACACTAGACCTGGAATACGCAGGCTCTCAAGGATAACTGCCGGAACACCGTATTTGGCTTGGCGGCAGACTTTTAACTTGATGGTGGTAAGCTACTTTGGTAGCAAGCCAGGCGAGCAACTCACAAAATGCTCTACCACCTCTCAAATGTCACCTGATTAGCACCACCCGGGGACCACGTGTAGGGAGTCAGACTTAAGGGGTATCCTCCGTAAGTTGTAATTGTGTGTTTATTGTACGCGTTTCCAACACATACATGTTATATAACTTACTGCGAGCTGTGAGTTAGTTATGTTGTTAGTCATTATAGTAAAGAAATTTCGCCGTTTTGCTACCATTATCAATAGACCAATGCTGGAAAGGTCGTGAAAAAAATCCGTGGATTGCTTACACTTTAAATTTTCTCCTGTGCCTCTTCAATTATAATTAATCGAAGTGTGACCTAAGTGTTAGCTATATGTTACTAAATATTTATTTCTCAGGTGTTCCTCAAACCGTAATTTAATATCACGCAGATCCATGCTTGATTGGATTCGTGTTAGGTTTTAATTAAACTGTTACTTTGTCTGTATTGATCTTGAAATACGTAGCTGTTCGTGTAGTCTAGATAAACACATTTCAGACTATTCAGTCCATTTATTCTCACACTATCTAGGGTCTAATCTTTTCAAAGTTACATTGAGTTAAATATACACACAAACATATCACACATAACAGGGCGTAGATAACTAGGTGTCCATCCCTTATACCTGTCATCATAAGGTTTTTTTTTTGCCTGCAAATTATGTACATACTATTCGCCGAGGCAAACTAGCAAAACTGAAATAATTCATAAACAGCCTAAATTATTTAAGTGTGTGTGTGTGTAATGTTTCTCATGTATATAATATATTTTTTCTTAACACTTTTCTTTCCGCTGTCAGAAGCTTCTTTTCCTCTTTGCCTCATAACCATAAACCAAGATTGGTCTTACGACTGCCTTGTAGATTCGTATTTTGGTTTTTCTGCTCAGAAGCTTTGACACCAACACTTTATGAAGGGCTGCACTGCATCTTAAGACGGATGTCAATTTTTTCTTGCCTAGTGTTCGTATCAGTCACTGAGCAACCCAGGTATTTGAAGGAAGCCACGCCCTTGTAAGCGATGTCACCAACGCATAGATCTTTCCGTTTTTCTCGCAGATTTTTATACCTTTTCATGTGGAAATCATCCGTTTGTTTATGATTCATTCCCACTAAGTGGTCACCCACCCAAGCACCGGTCTGACTCAACGTTGCTTAACCTTGTCAATCATTTAGTTGTTGACAAGGCGGACCGCGCTTCAAGAGTAAAATAAAAAAATCTATAAACTAAACTTTTTTTGTCTGAGGGCCATATTTTCGGATAACATTAAACATAGTTAACATCCTCTGCTATTTCCTCAACTATCACGGCTGAATCAAATTTCAAGGAATGATCGCCATGACTAAACATCTCCGAATAAATTAACAATGACCTTTTTCTTCGGCTATTGTTAATTGTTTCCCGTTTACCTAGCAAACTGACACATGTCTTTCACTTAATATATGTAATTGAATAAATACTCGTATTTAAAAATAAGTACATAAATTGTATAAAGACTACAATTAAAATTGGAGCGAGCTGTACTCATTTCCGCAAACAATTGTTCAAGTTGAACGTAAAGACCCTATATAACATCAAAAATAAAAACAAGTCGAGTGGGTTCAATGGATCACTTATAAGATTGATATATTGTAGAGGTGACACTCTATCAGCAACATATTAGTGTAAGTTGTAAACATGACTGTATCGTAAAATATACCTTATTCTAAGTTGGTACAAGTAAGTTATACTGTTTGGAATTAAAAAAAGGACAGAATAATATAACAATTTGGAAAAACTTAAAAGACTAGACAATGACAGTCAATTATTTCAATTATATTTCTTCAAAATATTTTATATTGAGTCTAATAAAAAAGCATTAATTATTTTACATTTATTTACAGGCTGGGACCAAACTGTTTGTGTATATTAGTCAATTTAACAAAGCAATGTCCAACGTAAAAAATAGTTTACGTTTTTAATCAAATTTAATTTTGTAGGCAAAGTAACTCTGTTTTTATTATATATCTTTGATGGACAAACATTCGACCACTATCTCACCTGATGTTAAGTGCCCACGCGGTCGATTATGAAGTACGCTTGTCTAGAAAATAGTTATTCACTCTCAATTTAATGACGAAGTTTGAATTTTTTTGATTCATATTTCTTTTTAATGTAATTGAATCCACATATTATCTAAACCAGAACACTGTTTAGGTAAAAAATGTACCCCTTTGAGTAAATCTCAATAGAGTAGGTAATGTATAGCCACCTCTACAATTTACAAGTATGACTCAAAGACTTAACATCAAGTTGCGATCCTTCACGCCTTGTAAGATAACATGATGGTTTAAATTGTTGTTTTACTCAGGAAGCATGTTTATTTTTGGATCTGTAATCATGGACGGTAAAATTAACAGCTTTTGGAATATCTGTGTGAAGTTACGATATGTCCTTTAGAGAGGATGGTTTGGTTTAAAATTTCATATAGTGGTCAAAATTAATATTATAGATTTTATTTACCAATTTATAAGTTGCATTGAGTGTTTAGTTGAAAATTAATAAGGGTTAGTATCGACTGGACACGCGAATCTGGGCACACGCGTGTCCAGTTTAATACTAACGAGGAAGCAAGGAGAGCGCCATCGTCATGTGAAAAGTAACATTAGTGTCTGATTTTGCTAGTGTGGTTCAATACTGCCGTGTCAAATTGTTTTTAAAATGTGGAAAACTTAAATATATGGTTTTTAATAGTGTTATACACAGTTATACATATAGCGTATTTTTATGTACACTTGTTGCAAGCATCAAGCTAAAACCACTAATTAATTGAAATCTGTTTTCTATACGTTATAATTTAGGAGTCTTCAAGTCAATAGTAAATAGGAATCTTCTAGGCAAGCATTTTAGCATGCTTGCCTTCAGCCGCTTCATCGCTTTCCAACAGTTAAGATAGCGATCAAATGCATACCTACCGAGCATAAAAAAATATGTATATTCTGTTTCGTATTTAAAACCTTACGATAAGATTTCAAAGTGGTAATAATTTTATTATCATCATCTATGTAACTGCCCGTAGCTTAGTAAAGTGTGTGTTCGCCTTCTAAGTAATGGTATCGGGTTCGATTCTCGGCGAAAATACAAGTTTTCTCCCAATGAAAATTGTTTCTGGTTCTGGTTGTGATCACACAGATGTGAATGTTTCCGGCACCCACCACCAAGTCATCGGATTTAGAGTGGAGCTGTGATTATAAAAGCGATTATGCTTACGTTAAGTTAATGTCCATAAATAGTTCCAACGGTCCATGCGGACGAAGCCGTGAGCAAAACCTATGGTGTATTATTATTAGAGGTGGTAGAGCATTTTGTGAGTTGCTCGCCAGGCTTGCTACCAAAGTAGCTTACCACCATCAAGTTGAAAGTCTGCCGCCAAGCCAAATACGGTGTTCCGGCAGTTATCCTTGAGAGCCTGCGTATTCCAGGTCTAGTGTGTTTACCAGCTTCGATCACATAGTCACTTACCATCAGGTGAGATAGTGGTCAAACACTAGCCTGTCACAAATAAAAAAAAAAAAAAAACTAATTCTAGAATTAAAATGGTCACCGTTGTTACTTTTACATAGATGAATCTTATATATGTATATAATATCTGTTTACCCTTGTTGTACTTATGTTTTAAACATATTAATTAAATATTTAAAAGTCTATAATATTAACAGTTCATTACCAGAAACGCAAGCCAGCACATGTAGGGCATAATTAAGAGCACTTATCTCTAGTCAACTAAGTTGCAAACCTGTTCCAAAGGTTTGAGCGACGACTTATTACTTGATTTGAATTAAGGCTATTGTGTGCAAGAATTGCATCTGTTCATTGTAAATGCATTAGTTTATGCTAATGATGAGGCGTAATGTCACTAGTGCAATCAGTACCTACTGTGAAAAAAAATTACTCTAGCATAATCACAATTTTCTATGAAATCACAATTTTCTATGAAATCAATACAAGTACGTAGTTAGACAGATTTTTGAAACTCAAGAAATATACGCTTCAATTTTTATGCAAATCTAAAATTTTACGGAAATTATTGACGACCCAGTTAGCCTTATGGGCTAGTCTAATAGATTCAATTCCCGGCAAGAGCACAATTTTCCTTCCTAATGAATATTTATAGAAATGTTTCCGGGACCCACGACACAAGTCTTTGAACTTATTGGGGGCCTGTGAGTGTGAATACGTTTATTTGTATGTTTTGATGGCATCTACTTGATAATTTAACCCGTTGCATAAAAAAGACACAACATTATTACTTGTAAATAAAATGTAACTGTATAACTAAGTATTATCTGCGAAGACAATCGAAATTTTTGTCTTCTTCTTAGTGTCATATCTATTTGAAAATAGAGTAATATTTTTGTACCATCAAGCTGATCTAATAATGGAGCTAAGAGCTCAAGGGTAGAGTTCATAAATGCCTACTCCTATACTCGGCGGTTTTGGACTCTTTGGACTCAACGTTGTTTTGACAAGTCTATGTGACATTTGGTGTCATGTGATGTTCACGACGTGTCTTTGCTTATGTCCTGAAAAAAATATGTTATCATTGTTACTTTTATTTTTATCTGTCAAAAACATTCAAGTTACATAGTTCCTATATTAATTATGTGGTTATGTTCAAGCATTAATAGAGCCAGCTACTTTGCGACAATGTAGGCTTACACATTTATGCCAAGGTTTGACCTAAGTCGTCCATACCTATTTACCTAGCTTAGTGATCACTAAACAATCGATAATTAAATAAGTTAACTTATATGTGAGAGAAACCACTTAATTAATAATATTGTTTAATACTAGTTTTGAAAGCCTATGAATTAATGATGATTTGTTGTAACCTCTTATGTCTGTACCTATAAATGAGAGAATTTTAAGAAATGGTTTGAAGATTACGACTAAAACTACACAATTTTTGCCAATAACTACTAAAATGTTAATAGAAAACGTATTCGTTTTGTTTGATTGGAATTGTTAACATAAAATAACATTAAGTTTGAACGTTACGATGTTAAATCGCACTGTTAGGTAACATACATTAAAAAAATCATGCATGCTATTTTCTAACGAAAACTTTACAATAAAATTAGGCATGCTATGTTAAAACAATCGAAAAGCTTTAAAATTAGATATGCAATGCATGAAAATCTGACGTAAGTTGGATTTAAGCGAAAAAGCGTTTGTCTCGCAATTTTTTGTGATAGCTGTTTAAAAGTAAGCTTATCCATGGTAGTTGTGTTATCAGGCGAGCTCCGTTCAACGCGCCGAGGACCAGTTGATGTTCGCGCGTCGGAGAAGACACATCCGCAGCTAGCTGAGGCTAGTGTCGTGTAGTGAATTGTGATCGATAACTTATCGAGTGGTTGGAGAATTTGTACCTTTGGAACAACGGACGCTGGGATTTCGAGGGGTGCGTGCCAATCTGTCTTATAAAAAATTGTCTGTATTATTTGAATGATGAGCCACTGTTTTGTGGTACGAAATTGTTTTATTCTAGTTACTATTGTACGTGTAGTATAGTATAAGTAAAAATCTGTCGCTTGCACCAGTCACTGCTCCGGCAGCTATTCCTTTAAAGCCAATTCTCATTCAAGGTATATTGTGCTCAAACATGCTTCATCATCGATCGCATCATCTCTTACAATCAGGTGAGACAGTGGTTAAATGTTTGCCTATCCTGAATAAAAAAAATTAAAAACAACACTCGAGCAAATCATTGTTTCTTAACAAGCGAGATAGAGGTCAAACAATCGCCTATCGGAAGTAAAAAAAAAAACTTATAAACAATAACAGACAAGTGCTTTTTTATGAATCAAGGTGAAAGTTTAGCTCAGTGACACTATTATTAGCGTTACTACGGTATGAATAAACAAATATAGTATTGCATTATGATTTTAAATGATTAATGAGCAAGAACAAACTAGATTTATTGTGTACGGTGATAAATGTTGTAAATATATAACCTATACCAATTATAATCTGCGCTCGTGACAATAGTTTTTTTCATTGTCACGTGTCATTGCTTGGGAAATAAGTATTGAATACGTGGGAAAGAGAAAATTATCTTATTGATGGCATACGGGAACTTGAAGATAAATACAATGCATTTACAGAAAACAACATTATTAATCGAGTCCTACTTATGTTTTTATCGCTCGAGGGTACAGCGGAGACAAAGTTTTCCTACGTAAACAATTTATAGGTATATAATTATTAATAATATTACTCAAATGACCTCGATTTACAGAATTCAACTCGTCTTTATCGAGGCCCACTCAACTTTTTATGTCTCTAATTAAGTGCTAGCTTATAAAATTATTTATATCTAATACCTATATTTAATTCAAGGTTAAGGATGACGGGGCTATCTTAGACTCAATAAATTCGGCCAGTGCGTGTTCCTATCACAATACAATGGCGCGATGCTGACTTGCACTTGGCCAGTTTTGATGTTAACATTTGTCACAGTACCAATTTTATAGGGTTATACACTATAATTACTGTGAAATTGGACTGTTTGCGTATTAGCGTTTCGAAGATAGATTATATTTCATTAAAAAAGTACATAAAAAATAATAATTATATAACATAAAAAAAATTAAACGTTTAAAATAAAACGTGTTTCTTGTATAAGTGTGAAAGAAGCCCCTTCTTTCACATTTAAATGTTTTAATTTTGTTTTTACATTTTCGGTATAACCATTCAAACGACACACACCTTTTCTGTAAACATATCGACGTTATCTAACAGGTAGCTAAGGCTACCTGCTAACGCACTACTTTTCTGTGAAAATACCTTAGTATTAAAGTAGTGCGTTCAGAGATAGATCCCTTTAATAGAAGAACAGATAGACAGATGACAATGCCTTAGTAATAGTGTTCTGTTAAGTATCTTTTATGGAATCCCGAAAAGATCACTTCGTTAAGTCGAACAATTAAATCTAAGCACTTGGAATTCTTAGTCAATCAGCATGCAAATTTGAAAAATCTAGTTTCAAACATAAAAAATTGCATAACGCGAATTACGGCAAGGTATAATAATAAAGCTTTCTCTGAATAACTATGTACAAGACGAATGCAGGCGCGTTGTCCGTGACGAATATTTTATGTCAGACAATACGTTCCATAATCACTTTGTAACATTATGTATTGAAGACTTTATAGAGTATTATTATATACTAGGCAGTCTTAACTTCTCATATTCAGACTAAAATTAGCAGAAGTGAGGCACTTGTTTTTAAAAACTGCGTCTTACATACATGAATTTACAGTAACAGATAGTATTGATAGGGGTCTCTTATACCACACCATTGCAAGACATTCAGCAGTAGTGTACACACATTACTGTATTTCGGATTGAAGGCCAAAGTCTCCTGTTAAATTACAGAGCATAAAAATATTTAACATTTAATATCTCTAATAGTGACGACCGCAGTGCATTGCTGCTCTCTATTGGATTTTAAACTATTTAAGTTCGACTCTGGGTGGTACTGAACTATAATGGACTGACCATTAGGCGAATGTCATGCTTGACTCAAATCTCAATTAAATTAAAAGAAATAAGTAAATATATATCATGCATATGTTGTATTAATCTGCTTATGCTTTATTGCCCTATGGCGTAGAGGACTGAGACATGTCCACTGCGCCAACTGGGTCGCCAAATATAAGTTCCACGCATATGAGAAATAGTGTGTACTATTAGCGTATACGAAGTGGATAAGAAATATATATTATTTCTTTTATGGTTCATGCAAGTTTCGTCGTGCTGACCTCGAAACTTCAAAATAAGGATGGTACCAGATGGCGCTTCTAATTTAGATCAATGTCAGTCCAGTTATTTAATTTTATGTACTAACTGCAAACTGTATTAAATAAATCTTAAATCAATACGCCTTTGGGATGGTGATGTGGCAAAGAAAAATATTATTATAAAACGGCAATATATTATTATAATAAATACGAATGACTTAAGGAATATACATTGTACTAGTCGACTCAAACTTGAGGAGGTAATCATTATACTAGGTGTAGCTCGCGACTTCGTCCGCGTTGGAGTTACATTCTTACTTCTTAGTGCTTAAAGGAAGCTGAATATTTGCCCTATCAACTGTGGTTAAGGCTGGGTGGTATTGCAAGTTAGTCAAAATAAATACATATTATTTCCAATTTTGATATTCGATTCGTTTTGAATGTAATCTCTTATAGCAATATATTTCAAGACTCTTCTTTTTAAGTGAATTTATTAGAAACTGAACTAAAAAATATTCCTTAAATTTTTATAAATATTGACATTTGCGACTTATTATTTTTATAACCAAAAAAAACAACCTTGAACTTTTTATAATGTTAATGCATGTATGTTTGTCACGAACACAAGCTTAAGTAGTGGCTATACGTTTTACGCAGATCCAAACATTTCTACAGAGATTTATATTGGAAAGGAATATAAATATTGCAATGAATATTATATGTATTATATATATATATATATCGTGTATATTTGTATTATTTATGTTTATTTATTTAGATTTATTATATTAGTATAGAACGCCACACCAACCCAAATCATCCTGCGTATTTTCTGTCCTTCCAAAGGTTGTCTGGCAGAAATCGCTTAAAGCGATAAGATCGCCCATTGTACTACCTCATATAACTGTATTATGTTAAGTACAATTTTACTTTTATTTGATGTACAATAAAGAATTATTGTATTGTATTGTATTGTATTACCGTATCTACTGAATTTTTACAAAAAAACATAAACTTTTGACAATCACAGCCCCTCACTAATTTTGATGACATGTATCGTGGGTGCTGGAAACATTCACACCACACACACAATCACAACCAGAACCAGAAACACAATTTTCCTTGGGGAGAAGTCTTGTATTCCCGCCGGGAATCGAACCCGATATCCCTGCTTAGAAGGTGAACGCTCACACAACTGAGCCAATGGACAGATCAATTTAACTAGATTAGCATTATACATCTGTCAGTAAAATTATATATTGTTAGCAGAATATTTATAATCAAACACGTCGATTCAAATCTTGATTTATGTAAATTATATTTAACGATTGATAACCAGTTATAATAAAACCATTAAGTATTGTTTACATAATTGAACTCGTAGTGGTCCGTATTGAATCTATTTGCATGTGCTAATCGTAATCTTTTTGTATGAAATTAGCAGTAAGCTAATTTCATACAAAAAGATTAAAAAAGAATGTTAATCAGTCATTGGCAAAGTCAACTTGTCAAAGAAACTCTAGGATAATTTACCGTCGTAATTTTACTGATGCATTTACTGAGTGGGTACCGAGAAATGGCAGAAAATACTTGAATGCGATCATCGCATAACAGACATGTGGCATTAGGGAGACAGGGTACTGCATAGGTATAAGACCCTGCAGTCGCTGGATATAGGCCAGGGGTCGGCAACCTTTTGAGTAGGAAGAGTCAAAAATTACAATTTACAAAATTTCAAAGTTTTTAAAGAGCCATAAAATATTTTGTCACAGGGAGGGGTGCGGTGAAAAGCGAGTACAACAAAAGTGGCTGAGAGATATAAATGGAGCCTAATCCTCGTTTACCGATACAGAACGATTTTTAAATGTTTTATATTTTTTTAATAAAATAAATATTCTTTGCGTTAGAACTAAAGAGCCACAGCTTCACATCCAAAGAGCCGCATGTGGCTCGCGAGCCGCAGGTTGCCGACCCCTGATGTAGGCTAATGGTAATGATTAATTAAATCAAAAATAATGACTGTAGTTTGTTACCCGCCGTAACAACGAAAGACATCAAAATGCTAGTTTAAGTATATATAATAATTATTCTTGATATTTTTATTACATTAAGTCTTAAAATAATCGTTAATTAGAATACACACCTAGATAGAAAATCTACAAAATCTCATACTACAAGATATAGTGTATTATATTATAGCTACTAACGAAAATATTAAGACTACAAACATTGCCGAGTGCCTGACCAAATAAAATAGTCTTATAAGATTTATGAGATATTAATGGTATGAATTTGTTGTGTATATATTAAAACGCATGTTGATTAATTCTTTATAATGGAATCAATATGTGAAAATTTATATTAAATAACAATATGAAATACAATAAAATGTAAAGTTTATTGATATTTGATTTTATTTCAAATTTACATTTTAACGATGCACAATTTATGTTAATAACATACTTAAATTGCATCTAATATGTAATGGATATAAATAAATGTTTTAATTTGAATTATGACAACATCACATGCTATTTTCGTCGTGTTGAAGCTGTTATTTATATCATGTGTTTGAATAGAAATATCATCAAGAAAAGTTCAATTTGTGATTCCAATATATTACATGATTTTCCTTACATCATCCTAATCACACATTTAGAGCTCACTGCAGGATTCTTGGTCTTTTCTTATAAGGAGAGAGTCCAGAACATAATCTACCACATAGGCTTAGTTGGCATGGATGACAGACGGTCATCTGTGCTGAGTGCTGAACGGCACTCGGTCTCATATAAAACAACGTAAAAAATAAATCGTAGCAAATACTATAAAATTACTATACTTCAAAAGTATCGAAAAATTATGTCCTAACTTTATTTTATAACTGGAAAGTAATTATTAAAAATGTATACTATACTAGCCTTGCACCGCGGCTTCGCCGGAGATGCCATAGAGTGTCATGCCCTATTGCTGAACCACTGAGCTACTTAAGTTCAAAACCCTTATGTTCAAAACCCTTTCTAAATTTGCTTCTGAAATATATATTTTGTAATAATTAATATTCCAGTTTTGGAATAAAGTTAGGAAATAAGTGCTATAACCACAGACCAATTGCCTATATTTCCTAAAACTATATACAGCAAAGAACTAAGTTACCTACAATACATTGAGCTTATAGGTAACTCAAGTGCTCAAGCTCACTATCAGTGGATAGCGTTCCTATCATGGCGGCGGCATTGCCTCTCGAATTGCAATGCTAATACGTTGAGCCAAGCTAAATAAGTACCAGCATTTTGATCATGCGTCGCCTCAACCAGGCGCACTGATAAATTTTTGAAAATAGAATGAGCTCCCGGTTCCCACGGGCCGTGGGGTGTAACTTTTGCATTTACCAAAGGAATATTAGGCTTTGGAGTCACATTCTAATACCTTTAAACGAACAATTTTTGTGTATATTTACATAATATATAATCTGAATCTTGGATTTTCATGAAATTTAGTATGAAGGAGGTTTCGGGGGCGATAAATCGATCTAGTTAAGTTTAATTTTTATTATAGCTCGGTCATCCAGGTAATGACATTAATATGAATATAAAACCTAGAGCAATTTGATTAAGTATAATTTATTTTAATTAATTATTTTTTTGAGTTACCTTTAAGCTCGGTGCCTTGTAGGCAACTTAGATCTTTGCTGTCTGATTATGCTTAGATGTAAATAGTTTTTGTTTAGTCTTAAGAAATATAGGAAATTGGCCCGTAGATAACCAATTAAAGTTCTAATACATTTTCGTTTAGTTTTCAATCTACAAGAACCGTGTTAGTACCGTGTCAGGCGTAACACATTCGTAGAATGACACGTTGGCTACCTATAATTACCTGTACTAACATTGATTTCATTATTTTATTCCAAAGAAAGAAGCAAAGTAAGAGTATATGCTTTTCTATGAAACTAAAGTAAGTAGGTATATAGTGGGTATTCCTTAAAACGCACTAAACGTTTTGCTTCCGCATTCATTATCCGCACTGCAAAGGAGTGGCTCGTGACTCCTTGCTCGAATCAAATCAAATCAAATCAAAATCGTTTATTCACATGGGCCCCAAAGAGGCACTCATGAAAGTTAATGAATCTATTGCCAGTCGAGTTCGTGTTTTCAGACAAGTACAATCTTGGAGTCTTCATGTCGAGAGTGAATCATCGCATCGCCTCTTAGCATCAAGTGAGATATTGGTCAAATGTTTGCCTATCGCAGATAAAAAAAAACATTATTGATAAGTCAGTAAAGTAGAGTAAAACTTGTCTAGAAAATACCCTTGACTATACTCCTCGATTTATAACAAAAATATTCTCTTAGTCTTTGTATCCGACACTTCTATTTATTTGTTTCTTCTTTTTCCGTTTTTTGATTATACACCGCTTAAAAAAACTATTTGTTAAGAAAATTTGAGCGATCGTGACTTGGTCTTGTAATTGCGATAAAAAATCTATGTTTCTGGAAAATGACCCGTAATTATCATTAGCGCAAACAACTATGCCATTTTACCATTCTTGCGTCGATATTTTGACGATTAAAAGGTAATTGTGGAATTTTAAGCCAAAAAAGGTATAGGACGAAATCAAAACTGGAACGTACGAGAAATATATATTACACCAACTATATACCTCATTATCTCACTGATGTTAAAAAGCCAAAAGTATGTGGGTGAGTATATTTACATGGGATATTTAGTTAGTTTTAATAATGAAATCGGACACAATTTTAATCTATCTATTTGTCTTCATTAACGCGCGTTATTCTAGTATCACCTATATATATTAATAATATTAGCTGCGACTCACGGTTTAACCCGTGTTGATTATGACATTAAGTGATGATAATGAAGAATAAACAAATTCTAAGCTTTATTTTACCTTTGTTAAAAAATACCTAAATCAGTTGACTAAATTTATGAGGTGTAAATAAAAAACAGATGGGAGTAAAGTATTTTCGTACCTATGTAAATATCATAATATTATTATCATCCATGTATTGTTAGCTAATGTAGGTTGGAGTCATGATTGAGCAACAAACATTCAAACATATATACAAATTTCCCATTTGTATGTCATTCTAGGACGACACAGACTCAATAGAACCAAATTTTTGAATTTATATAATGCTGTGACAGTTTAGCATCGTGGATACAATTTACCAATGACACAAAAACAAAATGTCCTCATTTCCATAGAAATAGTAAGGAAAATGTTAATAAACACATTCATAATTTACTTCTCTAGGACACATTTATATAACTTAGTTATTAATAAAAAAACAAATTCAAGGTCTAGCCTATTTACTATCAGTCTACCATGTGATTTAGTAGTAGCAGCATATAAATTGGATCGGGGTGGAATACCTATATTTGAATATTTACAATTCATAGGAAAAGCTCTGTTATTTAGCGAACAATTTGATTGCGTCTTGATGTAAAGAACGTAGTGATAGTTAATTGATATTTAACCAGCAAAATTTAAAGACAGGCACGTAACCGGCGACGCGTAAAGCCGCGGCACTACACTCGTGATATTATCTATCTAGTAACGACCGTCTAATGTGTACAAATTACCATCTACAATTTAGTTTCGTGAAATATGAGGAAACAGGGTTCCTTTCAACCATCCGCTTGTAGGTCACACTTGTCAAAATAACACGCAAGGTTTTTTTATAGGGTACGGTTCATTAAACTATTAGTAAGAATATTGTAATGCACTTACTTAATGCATTCTTGGCATAATTAATTACTATCGAATTCTAGGTGTTTTGTACAATATTCCTATTGCATAAAAACAAACACATTCATAGATGGATATGCGTAAAACTGATGATAAAGCTTACTAAAGAGACAGAGGCATTCAAGTCAAATAATTGTAATTTTGCTACTTTTTATCTTATATTTTATTTTTATACGATAATATTATATATTTATATTTTGGTATATTTGTTGTATGTTATGTGTATATATGTTGGTATATTTTAAATCATAAATAATAGATATTAACCCCTTATACTGCACTACCACGAATTTTTCTGCACCTTTTCGGTTGACTGGCAGAAAATGCTGTATTAGCTTTAAGTCCTCCGTGTACATATGTATTGTGCAAAAGAATAAATAAATATATTTTTTTTAAATCTTATACGACTGTTACTAACACTTTGATAGGAAATTAGCCAAATTGCTTCATCTTTCTTTAAGTGATGTGTTTAACAGTATTTGAATTTAAATAGAAGTTTATTGTATTATAATTATAAAAAAAAAAATTTCAATCACCAAAAAAATTACTGAAATATACACATATACTACAAAGCAGAAACAAACGCTTTAATAAACAAACGAAGACTTGTATCGTGAGTGCAGGAAACATACATACCAGATACAATTGCAACCATAGAACCAGAAATAATAAAAAACCCTGGGGACCAAGGGTTACCCAGCACCCGCAGCTTAGAAGGCAGACATGTAACCACTGCGAACAGCCAGCGGGCAGTTCGAGACAATCTTTACTTTTACCGGAAAAGTTTTACGAATGACCTATGATGAGTAAATCGGTCTGCAATTTTATTCTCTACTATTACGATACAACACTGTACAATCATATTCCGTACGAATATTATTATTTTATGGAGCGGTTCCAACGCTTATTAAAAATGTTTTTACGCAAAGAGTTACCAAGTTATTTCATACCTCCAAATCGCTCGAAGCGTGTCGCTTCTACATTTAACATCCGTACTGCGAAAGAGTGGAACTCATTGCTCTCATTTTGCTCCCCGAACAGTATAATCTGGGAGTCTTCAAGTCAAGAGTGAATAGGTACCTTCTAGGTAAGCATGCAACATCTTCGGCCGCATCATCGTTGAGATTGTGGCCAAAAGCTTGCCTATCGGACATAAAAAAGAGGGAACAAAAACGTATACCCACACACAAACTTTAAGTTCTCTAATATAAGTGTGATAGTGGTTTCATGTGTATTCGTTTTTAGTGAGTTTAAAAACTTTAAAAACAACCAGCAAACCAGAATAAAAAGAATAAGTATTTTTAATTTAAGATTTATATCCAAATAACATTTAGATAATTCAATCTGTCAATAAAGAGGCCATCTACTATTTACTAAGGCATAATTAGGCCCGAGTTCATCAAGTCAAATTAACGATCCGAAGCTAAATTCTCCGGTTAAGTCTTAATAATGTGATGACGTTTGACTTTGACAGTTAATCAGAGTAGAATTGCCGCCGTTTTTTGGTTAATAGATATTTAACGCGAAAGTGAAAAATTACGCAGTTGATTTTTTATTATTTTCGAACACTTGTGATTCAATAACAGTTTCTGTGTAATAATTGTGAGTTATTAACCGTTAATATTTTGTGAATGTGTAAGCAAATTATACAAAGTTAATAAACGTGATTTTCGGTATCACTCCAAAACTCCAACAAAGGTTCTAGTAAAGATTGTACCCTACCTCTTTACTAGGGTATGACTTCAAAATGTTTGAAAAGTATGGTTTACTTTATGCGCCTTAACTGTGACTGATAACTACTAGATAATAATGAATTAATTATACAATTTTTTTTTTTTTTTTTTTTTTCATATCGTGTACTAACTACGGGCCAATTGCCTATATTTCCTAAACATAATAATGCAAATAATGCCGCCAGCATGATGGGAACGCTACCCACTGGTAGTGGGCTTAAGCACTTGAGTTACCTATAAGCTCGATGTCTTGTAGGTAACTTTAGTTCTTTGCTGTACATAGTTTTAGTTTAGTTTTATTATAAAATTGACTTTATTATTACTTTACACTGACTGAAAAATAATCTCTATGTTCTTAACCAGAGTTTGGTGTATTCAGACTTTAATTAGAGTTTAAAAGATTCTAATAGCTCTCAAACTCCGACAGTTTTATCGCATTTTTATGTTCAATGCTGTCAATTTAATTTATTGCTGCATTTACGAACACGGCTTTGTAAAAACACGATGTTCTTTTCAATTAGGTGATTGAAGATAATCATCTGAAATTCTAGGATTTCAAGCCTTTAAGTTGAGGCTATTTTATTATGAAGTTAAAGTGATCAAGTCATGACTTGTAGATTATACCGTCTGATTGTAATAATTATTGTGATGTTTGGTATTCACTTGTAGGTACCTAGATTTTACTACTTATTACTTATTCTGTATCTGATTTTACTTTTTGTTTTGTGTTAAAATAAAAATGTGCAATGTGATATTATTTTTTTAACACGCTGACTTTCCGTACAATAATATTATGCGATGCATGGAGAGTCAAAAAATAAAATGACGTGAATAGTTATTTTAAAATTATTTGTGTTCCGCAATTTCACGAGTATTTATCAAAATTAAATGTCTTTTTATAAATATATAGACCTAATGATTTTCAAATATGTTCATTTGTTACAGACCTATTCCATGACATATATCTGTTCATTGTACTCACATCACATTCTACATACAGAGAGTATTTATACATAAATACTTTTATATTTTTTTAAGTGTAATTTATGTGGTATTAAAATAATATGTTTTTTTAATTCTTTGTGTATGTATCATCTGTATTTTCCAAGATTTTATTTTAGATATATATTTTAAATAACCAAATATTTAGAAAACTCCTTAAGACGCTGGTCAATTCGCGGATATCTAGTTACCCAATATATCTTTTATTGAGATATAAATTACTAAACTATTTTAAATACCAACACTTGCCAAGCATACCTCTTTAAGTCAGTAAAGGTTAATTGCTTCAATTAGTATGCAAGCTATGCTATGAATCAATTACTTAATGCTATGTATCAACACACAATGCAAGCTGCAACTTAGAGAAAGTTAAAGACTCATATATGATCGGGGATCATGGTAACCCTGTCAGAAGTAAGACTATCAAAATTCTATTATATTTCGGCTAGATATCCTTTCGTGTACCTAAGCTCACGGACGTAGTATTTCCATATTTACAAAATCTATGCCTTAATACTTTTAATCATAATATCACAAGTACACTGTGTAGTGACATCACACGAAAGTAATACGTATATGAAAATAAATTATATGATCAATTAAAAACAACCAATAAATGACAATGACCTTCAATGTATTAAAAATATTGATCACCAATAAAGGATAAATATTCAATTCATTAACCAACTTAAAAAAATTACGAGGTTTCACATTTTTTTGTTGCGTATGTATTTTGATTACTTAAAAATGGCTGGACCGATTTGGAAAATTATTTTTTGGTTTGAAAGGGTAAAGTGTCATCAAGTTAGTTCCATATAAAAATTGTCAAGATCTGTTTCAGGGTTCCAGACATAGATAGAGAGAGTAGATAATGTCAATATTTTGTTGCATTAAATTTTGCTTATTCAAATTTGAAAAATTGTTATATATTGTTGCACCTATTTATATAACTGTACATTATGGAAGCAATAAAGAATTGAGTATTGAATACAAACCTTTCTTTTAAATGTTCAAATTACTTATAATTTTTAATACTAAATCACGATTGCTCTACCTGTCACTGTTTAAAATGTATCTATCTAAACATGCAAGTCACGGCACCTCCGTTTGTTTGCTTATGCATTGTGCGTCTTCGACGTTACTGGGTTGACTTTTTACAATACAATGATTACATCTATTGTTACTGACCTCAAAGTCTCAATTCTAATAAGTTGCATGTCTTGGTGTTAACTCATCGTATACACTTTGAACTAATGATAGTAAGGTACTTTATAGTCGCAAGCGTGGTTACGCAATAGACATGTGGCTCGTGTTATTATGTCTTCAAACATATAACATTTTTAAGTGCAGCATTTTAGTTATATACCTATTTTCTTAAGAAAGTACGTATAATACTTTACGAAAAAATCAAAAGATAATGAGCATTGGTGACGTTATTTATATTAATTATGAAAGATCGGGAAAATTGGTATGATTGTGAATTGCTTTTTCATTAATTTTTATGTCAAAAAAATGGTATCATTTCACTCGAATATATATTTCACCTTTTTTGTATGCTCTATAGGCCAGCATTAGACACGATCTCATCTGATAGAAAGTGACGATACAGTCAAATATATTTGAACAAATTAAAAACCAACATGACGTTTTTATTATTTAAATAGAATAACATACATTATTATTTAAGAATATTGTTAACGAATTAGGAAAATGTTTTGCACGTATACTTATATATTAATTTATTGTCAAGTTGTCTTGTCATTTTGAATGGTTGTTACTAAATGGTAATATCATTACAAATAGTAAAATATAGTGATTATATCATACAACATTTCGTTTAGGAAAGATGGAGGAGGATGGAATTTCTGTCTATCATAGATTGAGCGACGTTATCCCGACTACCTACATACATAATTAGGATTGTACTGAACCACTAAGGGTATAGTTCTATTCGCACTTTTCTGGTTTTTGCTAAACAATTTAATTTGTATAAAAAGTGCATAAAAACTCTTTCGCTTTCATTATAATGTCCATTTATTGTTGATAAAGAACGAACTTCCAACGAATACGTGTCTCGTTTATACGAACTATCTCCGTCTGTCTCGTTATTCCAATTACTCCATGTAATAACAAGCGTAATGATATTAAAATTTATATTCAATACGTCAATGCTAACTTAGGTACGCACATTCCTTTGTCCCGATATCTGAAATCTTACAGCTGTCTTCGTTTACCATTCCGAACCACTTCCTAAAACGTTTATGGTATTGCTCGCGGAAAACATTTCACTTTGCATCTTGCTATATGGCTTGTTAGTCATCTAGGATTTTCCCATTTCTAACTGGGACGTGAGAACAAACTTTAGGTGTTACGTGGTGATGATTGGAGCCAAGTAAATGCCTGGCTGTGTCGGTTTACGCGTCAAGCATATTAGGTAAGTGTGTGCTTCTTGGTAGATTGCAAGTGTTTTCATGTATGACCACGTCTATCTAGAAAATAGCATATAATAATAAAAATCTTTAATCAGATATTTGCATCCCATATACATTATAATCACATTAAATCCATTTTATACATTCATAATTGAAATCAAGCAAAGCTTAAAGAAAAACCGACTTCATCGCTTATATTTCGGTTAATACAATATTATTTGTAAAATATTCGTTGGTTAAGCAGCTGAATTAGAAATAAACAGCCGATATTCATTAGACACTTAGACGTCTTCACATAAATTATTTCCTATCAATACCGAAAATTATCCGACAATAATTTTACGCTTAATCGGCTTATTAGGTACTTGTAAGCTTACATAAACTCTAGACGTAACTAATATTAAAGATTTCGTAATAATACCTTCTGACATTATAAATACCATAGGTCCTATTTAATTAACGTTCACCACATTAAATATGTGTAATTTGCTTTTAATCGCAAACATTCCTGGAATATTACAAAGACGTATACATGTAGTTGATTATTAAAACTACAATTTTAATTAAGATTGTGGGCGTTTTAAAAAACAAAGTTTCATTAGAGGAAACATAGTTTTGGACGACATTTCAGAGACACTTGATCTTATCGAGACCAACCATGGTCAATGCAACTTGGCCGAAACGTTGATAAATAAAAATATTTTTCAGTATGGTTAATTTCGTGATCATCAATAGAATATCGTTCAAACTGGTTTAAATCAGTATTTAATCTGAATCTGTTTTGATTTTTTTCTCGTATTCTGTTCTGTTTCAAATTGAGTAAAGAGCAAAACATGTTGTTCCAATATATTTTCTATTGTTTAATAAACGTAAATGTACCCTTTAATACTAATAAAAAAATAATAGTATTGTGTCGCGGTGCCGTTAACATTCACGTCACATTTTCTCTTTGTGAGAAAAAATGTGCTCCAAAATCAAAATCGTTTATTCACATGAACCCCAAAGAGGCACTCATAAAAGTTAATGTCTCTACTACCATTCGCAAAATTACAGCCGTCTCGAGAAGAAATCCTGCCGGGATACAAACACAGAACCTGCGGCGTAAAAAACAAAGACTTTTCCACTGTTACAATTAGGTCGTCCTGCACCAACAGCCTACGCCATAAATGAGTAAAATTACTTTTTCTAAGTCTTGTTGATCGTGACAAGAAATAATTCTTCATTTTATAGTTTAATAGCAATAACGGGCATTAATAACGGTTTTTAAAATGTAGGATCTCGATATCGCTTTAATACACGTTTATGTTTCATATCAATCATACTAACAGGCTCACGATTGATATTAATAGAGATTGCCCTGAATCATCATGCATAATCTGCATAGTATATATAAATTTTTTTAAAATCCTATTAATTAATTAGAAAGTGACTAAACTCTACTATCCGCAGTTCCCAGCATTATTTATATTCCTTTTGCAATAACCACAATAAATGACCAGAAATTATACTCCTAAGTTCCGAGTAGTCAAAGGGCAGAGAGCGTTATTATCGTTAACTGGTTTAGGAACACGGCTTTAAATAATTGGCTGAATTGCCACCCACAACAGTAGCGCGTAAATCAAGAGATTATCTTATTAAAAGGATGTAAGATTCTGCACTCCCATCTTGCAGATATTGGGCAACCGAGCCTAGTCTGAATTTACGCCCAATATAATTGCATCAGGTCATCTTCCCTTAGCCTTAAATATACCTTTTACAAGCTCGTGGTTACTCTTTGTCAGGTTGTCTAAAAGTGAATATGTAAATTTTTTATGCTTTTAGTCGATTGTTTACGTTAATGCATTACTGAAAAATACATCATCATTATTATATTTCATAACAAAATAAATATTTAGAAATGCAATTAGGTTTGGGCAATGTTAATCGCGGCAATATTGACGCTCATTATTTGAAGTCAGAGTCTAAAACCCAGTGACAACTTCACTGCCGTGAAGGAAACTTGACAGGTCATTAGTATCAAAAACGTGGACAATGACGTCATGAATCCGTCAAGAGCGTGCGTTTAGGTATTTCGGATTTCTAATGCATTGTTTTTATTTTTTATTCAATAAATTCTCAATTTATATCCATAAGAAAAGATGTTATTTGCGTATGTGGATATAAACTTAAAAAATAATACTTGTACCTACATACAAATCTCACGCATATTCTCTGTTGCCAGCCGCAATCCGCAGCTAACAGTAGCGTAAAATTAAGAGATTATCTTATTAAAAAGTCTATAAGATTCTGCATTCCCATCTTGCAGATATTGGGCAACCGAGCCTAACCTGGCTTTACGCCCAATTGGATTACATCAGGCCATCTTCCCATGACATGAAATGTCCCTTTCACAAGCTTGTGGTTACTCTTTGGCAGGTTGTAATTAAAAGTGAATTGTTTTTGGATCTTTGAGATGTTATGAATATGGACGTGGGTATAGTGAAACCTGTAATTAAGCTATCGTGCATCTCATTGATTGATAGGCAAAAGAAAAACTTATGTTGTCTCTATAACGTCTTCCTTAAAAGTTTGACCATATCACCAAGCAATTCCTAACCTTAAAAGATGTTTTAATTTAATTTTAGTAATAATCTCAGGCCTAGTTTGAAGTGAGAAGTATTCACAACAATTTGCACAATGATGTAATTTTTATGTTTTTAATAGCACCAAATAATAAAAGTTTAGGTATTAAAAAGTTGATGATTCATACGGAATTATTATTTAAATGAGTTTATCATCATAGTCATCATCATCTCAGCCACAAGAAGTCTTCTGCTGGATATAGGCCTCCTTCGAAGATCTCCAAAAAGAACGGTTGTTAGCGGCCTGCATCCAGCGTCTTCCTGCGACCTTCATTATGTCGTCCGTCCACCTTGTGGGCGGTCTTCCGACACTGCGCTTGCCAGTCCGTGGCCTCATCGGCCATTAGTTCTGCGTATTATGTGGCCTGCGCTGCCTTTAATGTGTTCGTTATTTAAAAAATATTACCGTTTGAGCTTTTGTGGGTACCAGAACCACAAATTTCCTGCGAGAAAAATAATATGTTCCACTGGGAATCGAGCCCGAAATCAGCTGCTTAGAAGGTAACGTGCACTTGTGAGCGCTCAAACTAACAAACTAGTTCATAATTGGCAATGTTTGAGTTGTTTTTCTTGCATTTATAAATTCCCTTGCAATGGAAGTTATGTGTTCTACGAGCAAAGTTAGCATCTCGTGCCTTGAAATTGGTTGCTACGCTCGTATTTGGGTTATAAAATCCTACTCTTTCTTACTTAATGAAGTAATACCTATTCCACCTTGTACTTTTACTTCGTTATGAACGCTTAGTACTATTTAGGCATATATCTCAGTCATCTAAAACATTCCAAATGCAAACATAGTCGACCTTCACATGTTCTTTATAATTTGATACTTTATTTGATCATGATATCGTTTTACGCAATCAAATTGCATCTTGAGGTCACAAGTGATGTTGGTTTTGCTCTATTTATCGAGCTTGGGTCAAATTACACTGTTGCCTGTCAGAAAACATTATCGTACAATTTGATAAGAGATTGCTGCAATATGTTTGCTATAATTTTACGGCATGTAAATAATTAAGTCATTTTTATATCATCGTGATACTTCGCGTATGTTTAAGAATTGTGGTATAATTCTATATACATATTAATCTCAGACAGAAGTTTTAGTTTATTTCCAGGCCCCGATTTTGAAGGCGTTCAGAAATATGACGGAAATATCACGTTTTTGAAATATAGAAAAATGATTTACATCTTTGTTTTTAATTAACATGGTCCCAAGCTTTACATTAATATCTGAGTCGAGCTCTCATCCAAAATCAAAATTAATGAGCACGGTGAATATCGCACATCACATTCTTTTTGGCCCAATAGGCATGCATTTGACCACAATCTCGCATGATGGAAAGTGATGATGAGGCCGAAGATGAAGCATGCTTGCCTAGAAGGTATCTATCCACTCATGACTTGAAGACTCCCAGATAATCAGTTAATACGATCTGTATGCTCAGTCAGGCTCAGTGTAGACATGCCTTTAGCTGTTTACGATTACTTGCTGCTCGTTTACAAATGCAAAGTGTAGGTACCAATGCTAAAGTAAGTAGAATAATTCAATGGCCTGTGCCTAATGCATCATTATTCAGTACTATGTCACCTTTGCGCTTTGCCCGCATATTTTGGTCCTGTGTCAGTAATTTTAATGTCACAATACACTCGTTAAACGATGCATAATTCTAACTTATTACCATATAATAATTATTTCATACACAAAGCTGCAATTATTGTTGTTGTTATTGCATTGAATTAACTTTCACATCTTTTTTCTCTGATCATGGTAATGTTATCCAAATAAACACACTTGATTTTTTTTATTTAAAACTAAACATAACATCTGTGTAACCGCGGCTTACCTTTATCAGATAGCATAATTATCTACGAAATGTATCATTTTGTATGCATTTTGACTAATACTTTATTTAATTTGCTTTGAATAGCTTGTCTTTAAACAGAGTATACAGTTTTGTATAATAATGTATCTACTAGTGTATCTGACACGATTGAAGACATATTATTTGCTTATGTTGAGTCTGGTAGCGAGTAGTACAAAATTGTTTTAAATTCGGGTGTAATATATGTGGTTATCTCTATTCGCGTGTTTTATTTACGTCAACGTCGAAATCGAACGATTTTCTTTTCTTATGAACCATCGAATCGACTGAAGATTCAACCGTTCGACGTCGCTACAATTCGAACAATCGTAGTTTGACGACCAGAATAGACCTACTTGTATCAGGATGTTTCAGGCCACATGAAGACATCCTCATTTAGGTATCTATTTCAATACATATAACTAACTACTATAATCGAAACCTTGTCTGATTACAAATACCATGAATTATATTGAGTTCCGTATTATCATTGATTGCGAGTAAGTTACCTAGTTATTTATAATTATAAGTATAAATATATACATTTTCCCTTTTATAGTATGGCAATAAAATGTTCATTCTAATGATGTATCTAGCCTACTTATATAAATTTTAGATAACGAGCATACATAAAATAACGTGATATACGTTCCATGAAGTCGATAATAAAACAAACAGAGGAAGCAGGCCTGACCATGTATTGTAGATATAATATATATTATAAAATATAAAAAATAATAATAAAATTCTAATTAAATAATAATTAATTTTAATTCCATGGAAGATGGGACGGCCTTTAGTATGGGATGCAACTTGTGTCGATACTTTAGCTCCGTCACATCTTCCTGAAACACAGAATGGGGTTGGCGTCGCGGCAACTTCGGCAGAGCAGCGCAAACGGCGCAAATATGGAAACCTTGGCAGTGGTTACATATTTGAGCCGTTTGGTGTTGAGACACTGGGTCCGTGGGGACCGGGAGCACATTCTATTTTCAAAATTTTATCAGAGCGCCTGGTTGAAGCGACGCGTGATCAAAATGCTGGCACTTATTTGGCTTAACGTATTAGCATTGCAATTCAGAGAGGCAATGCCGCCAGCATGATGGGAACGCTACCCACTGGTAGTGGGCTTGAGCACTTGAGTCACCTATAAGCTCGATGTCTTGTACGTAACTCAGTTCTTTGCTGTACATAGTTTTAGGAAATATAGGCAATTGGCCCGTAGTTAGGAATGAAAAAAAACATAAAAAAAAAAAAAATTAAAAATATAATAAAAAAATGTTTCTTGGTGTCATACAGAAAAAAACGAGATTATAAGAGCGAGCGACTAAAGTTAATAGTAACTAAATATTAAGCCTAAAATTATTTACAGCACGTGTCAAAAAGTTATTATGTCAATGACCATGGTACTCAACTACAAGCGAGATTAGTTGATTTAGTGTGATCAACTGATTACACTAATAGGTTTCTATACTAGAATTGTAAGTTGAGCCAAAATTTATTTACAACACGGATCAAACAATTGTTGTGCTTAAATAACCACGGTACTAAAAACTAATAATTAATGAGATGTTTTTATTGAGTGAGATCTATCGACTATTTTTCATATAGTACTTATAAGTAGGTATAGGTTGAGACAATAATTAATTACAACAACAATTAAACAATTATTGCGGAGTTTTGCCGCTGAAGTGAAAAAATGGCGTTCTTAATTTTATAATTTTCATAAACATGATTATGCGAGTGTTATTGTAATAATGGTGGATTATTAACCGTAAATACTTAGTAAATGTGCATAAGTGTAGGCAAGTCATACAAAGTTGAAGGTTTTGCCTTCGCTCCAAAACTCAAATAGAAGTTCTAGATAAGTTTCTAACACTTTACTAGGGCATGACTTGACTATGACTGGACCTTGAATTTTTTAATTGAGTTTGACTGTGACTTGTGACTAGGACTTTTATTATGAAATACACTTGAAATACATTATTACTTGACAATGGCTAAATGCATAAGATTGCGAAGCCAATATTAAAAAAAAATATTGTGTAAATTACCATGCTTCTTAAAAAAATTTTATAAGGGAGATAAGTTGTTTGAGTGTGATCAGCTGATTACATCTATAAGAAATCATAGGTACTAGATAAGTAAAGTATGAGTTAAGCCTAAATTTATTTACATCACGGAAAAACTTGGTGTTGTTCATACATTTTGTTGACGTTACTGTCTAAATGACGATGGTAAGTACTTAAAAAGATTAATCTGTGAGATGAGTTGTTTGAGTAAGACTTATTCAATAACTAGCCGTGCCCCGCGGCTTCACCCTTATAAAGTTAAAAAGTAGCCCATCTGTTAATTCTAGGTATAATCAATGTACATTCCAAATTGCATCCAAATCCGTTGAGCTGTTAAAGCGTGAAGAGGGAACAAACATACTTACACACTTACACACAAAAAGCATTCACACTCACAGCCCCACACTAAGTTCAAAGACTTGTATCGCGGGTGACGGAAACATTCACATCACACACACACATTACACCCAGAACTAGAAGCACAAATATCCCTTGGGCAGTTATTTGTGCTCCTGCCGGGAATCGAACCCAGGACCCACGGCGCAGAGGGCGGACACCTGTCCACTGCGCACAAAACTGTTAACACAAACATTCGGATTTATAAAATAAGTAGGATATACATTTGAAACTACTAATACTATCAAAGTAACCTTAAACAATCAATGAATTGTTCCGGTTACGCAAATCTAGTGCAGCTAATTCACGTGATTGTAACAGTGGCTTGATGCCATTGACCCCTGGTTTATTGATACCTACAGTATCTAGACCTTGCGAAAAAACTACATACCCGTGTTAAATTACTGTGAAGACTTTCATGAAAAAATGTAGGTACGGTTTTTAGGATAATCATTAGTTTTTAATTTAATTGTGCATGTTTAAAAATGGAACGCTGGAAGTATTGAATGTATAAATATATGGCCAAATATGTAATATGTTAGTTTAGTTTAAATCTTATTATTTATTGATAAACCTTATGTAACGTTAATAGATTGTATAATAATTAAACGCAAGCAAAACTTAAAAAAACTGACTTCACCGCATATATTTTGGTTTCGGCTTGATCGATCGATTTCGATAAAATTTATGTGGGACCACCTCATCTACCAGTCAAAAAACATCAAAATCGATTCATAATTGGCGGAGATATCATGTAAAATACTTACAAAAAAACAACACAGTCGAATTGAGAATCTCTTTTTTTAAGTCAGTTGAAACTAATTGTAGTAAACAATTTTCTACAACATAAATAGGCCATTTTCTAGGCATAATAGGCAATTTTCTATAACATAATTGGCCTATTTATGTTGTTAAAATTTGAAAAACAATAAAAGCAGAAAAAAAAATGTTTTACTTGGAATTGCTTAAACCTGGGCAAATTGACAATAAATTTAAATAAATGAATCGTAAAACATGACATCGTATTTAAAATCATAAACATAAAAAAATACAGATACATAATTAAATACATAAATAGGCTTGGCGCATCTAAACTGGATATGTGATAATGATAGAAATTACAGCATAAATAATGGTAATTCTGACCTACTCCAGTTACAAAAATAAAATAGGAAGGCTAAAAATATATGTTTGAATTAAAACATTGGAAGAATTCACAATCATAACAATAATATGATGAGCTCACTGGTAGGCATTTCGCAATCCATAAAATAGTATCATAGATAAAAATCTTTAGATAATAATCATATATAAAGAAACGCGTAAGCTTTTGATGTGGTAACAAAATTAATGACTCTATTGGCACAATTCATAAATATGTAACGGAATTATTATATGACACTTTAAATATATAAGCAACAGAGTTATTGTCAAATTTAAGGATCAATAAATAAACAGAAAAGAATAATACGTGGGTCACATTGTGGGTCATGTATGGTCACATTGTGGGTCATGTGGGTGAATGTATGGTAGGACAATATATAGACTGTTCTGAGAAAATATAATCTAGGAAAGTACGTTACGTCTTCGGCCGCATCTTCACTTTTGATCAGGCGAGAAAGTGGTCAAAGCTTGTATATATAGCATAAAAAAAGAATTCGCCATGTCTTACTAATTGATATCATAGTTTTGCGCTCCACAAGTATGAGCTGGGTGTTTTACTATACCCAGTAAATTAACTGGCAACTCTTCCAAAAACAATCACTATGACTTTAGGAACAGTACTGATATGCAGCTGCTCTTCAACTTGCAAACTCAAAGAAAAGTCCTACATTCAACTAATTATCTTATGTTTGTGTCTATACCATCAATTATTTTACTAGGTAAAGTACGTCGATGATTGTCACGGGTCTGACATTAATTCATTCAGATATTTATATCTTAGATTTAATGCCGACAGTTTTTCGTACATCAGAGCACTTCTGGTACTACTAAATGGCAGGATGCATAGCTTATTACACTACTAAATATTTACGCTGCGTTTAATTCACAAATGTTTCCGTTTATTCATAGGTTTTGGTACTCAATTTAAAATCCATTTGAAAAATATACGAGGTCAGTGACTCGCTAACAAGGCTCCAATGTCATCCATAGAACTAATTATGTACAAAATTTATTTGTTTCATTAGTATTTAGTAGGTTCATTAGTATTTAGTAGATTCATTTGTATTTTGTAGTTTCATTAGTATTTTGTAGTTTCATTAGTATTTTGTAGTTTAATCAGTTTATAATAAGCAAAAAGTGTATAATGTCGCATCTTCTTTATAATAAACCGATTGTCATTGACTCCACGTGGTCTTGGCCCAAACTGACACAAGATGGTTGCGTAAAGATTGCGATAAATGAGGGATAGATGCCAACCGCATACTTAGGTTCTATCAGGCTCATTGCAAGTACTTGTGTTTATTCTGTGCTTATTGTTTGTTACTCTAGAACGTTGCCAAAACTTGTAAAGACAAATTGTTGGTCAACAGGTATAAGCTATGGTCACAGAACCGAGAACTTGCTTATAAACTTATGCGTATTTAAAAGCTGTCATTTACGTGATCCCAATTTTACTGGAACAGATTTCTTTATCGTTTATACATTGTACTCTGGAGTCTGTGTCATATAAAAAGATAATATAAAAAGTATTTTTTTTTTTATTGATAAAAAAATTTGCTCATTGATTAAATTATATTTGTTTACTAGCTGCGCCCCGCGGTTTCACCCGCGTTGATAATGATGAAAAGTGATGATGATGATGATGATGAAAAATAGATGTTGGCCGATTCTAATAGATACCGGATAAGCACAAAAAATTTCATCAAAATCGGTCAAGCCGTTTCGGAGGAGTATGGCAACGAAAACTGTGACACGAGAATTTTATATATAAGATTGATTAAAACATTTTGGTTAAATTAATATTTTTATTAAAAAATGTTTTTATTTTTTTCATAATTTCATTTAATTACTTTCACTTCATTGTGTTTTCTATTCAATAAATACATACTCATATGTAGTGGGTATACAAACCGGGTATCCCAGTTGTTATTTTTGTGTAGAAAATGTTTATGGTGCTAATCCAGAAATAGTTGCAAAACTGAAAACTGTTTAGGCTTTGCGGTTTCGTAGGTGCTCTACAGTTTGTATTGCGATAAAATTTTAATGAGTTGCGGTTGAGGTGTTATTCAATACACTACCTTTAGAATGTACCTAACATAAGTTAACCTATAAATAGTACGATACGACACTATTTGGAGATTTGTTGTGTTTGTAGTATTTTTTGTTATATCTTTTTATTCACGTTTATATTTTTATCTTCAATTAACTTTTAGATAGGGATAATTTTATAATGTTTGCCAAGCTCTAAGTGGTGTTCCTGCAGCTAACCATGTAAGCCTGTCATTCTAGGCCTAGATATTATTGCAATCCCTACCATCCTCGACCACATTATCACTTACAAACTCTAGAGTGAATAAGTATCTTCTAGACAAACATGTATACATCATCTCGTCTCATCGGCCGCATCTTCTCTTCCGAAATAATGGTAAATTGCCAGCCTTATAAAGATAAAACTAAATACGTCTTACAAACATAGCATTTTTTATTAAAATAACCGATTTAAATGTTATGGTTAATTCAACTTAAATTTAGCATACTTTAGGTACTTTTCTTATTCATGTTTTTTAATACATGTAATTGTTGCAGCGAAAGGCTGTAAATGTAACAAAATTATTTATAAATAATAATAGTTCATTAATAGACATTTTTGCAACTTATTAGAAAACCAGATATTTCCGCGCTTTTATCCTCAAAATAAATTAACCTTTGAATTAGTCAAAACATTTTGAAGAAAATGCCCGGAAAAGATCAAATTTTCTCCCAAATTAACATGCAGCAGCACACGAAAGTTTAAAAAAAAACTACTCTAAGCGTTCACCTAATGTAAATGGATAAAGGTGTAGTACATTTCAAATAAGGCAATCATTCAACTATTTCCACTATGTGCTAGATTTACACAAACATTTCGTCGGATGACCCAACGGCTAACATCCCAAATATGTAGTTTATTTTCTAGGAATTTTCCAGCTAGATCGTTTGCATTTGATATATTGTGTAACAAACGTGATGTTTTTTTGCGATTGCAGCTTTTTGTCTCAACCTTTTTGTACGATGTCATCATTAATTTATTTTCTTCATATATTATGCATTTTTATCAAGCATTTTTCGGCTTTGTTTTTTGACACGGACTAGATTCTCTACATATAGTATATAAATACTATATCCTAGTTATGGACCTATAGAGATACGTAACATAACAAGATAACATAACAAAGCAGATCCAATATTTATTTGAGCTTTTCGTTTTGAACAATGATGATATAACATTCTTATATTCTTGTACACTTGATACACTCTGTAACGATGTACCTTTTCGTTTAATATACCTTAATCTTTGATTCGATCGAAAGTTTTTTTGAAGTGAAAACTTCTTTAGGCGCGTTGAGCACCTTTTTGGGTGAACAAAAATCATGGAACTCGCGTCATCGTCACCGAACGCGTAGTATACTGACTACTGGCATCTGTCTCTTTCTAGTTTTTACTTCTATCGGCAGTCTTCAAAGTCTGCCCCGCATGTTTTTTTTTTATCTTGCTTCTTGTTTGAGTTCAGTTTTTTAAATAAAAATCTTATCTCTATATGGATATCCGTCAGCTCAACAAGACCAAAGATATTATCTTTTTAAGAAGAAACACAATAATGCTTGATTAAGGTGACTTAGAGTTAAATAGTTTTTTTTTAAATTATGGTTGTAATGCCTCTATAAAATTTTTAAGACAAAAAATAGTAGTATATATAAGTCAGAGGTAAATATATAGACTGTAAAAATTTTACCAGCCTATCTCATAAGCTGTTAGAGAGAGTCTTTTTATTTCTGAAATTCTAACCCTTGATAACTATCTCAATTAATGGGTTAGTAAAGATGTGGTCGAGAATGCTGCATGTTCAGCGGTTTTAGAATAAAAGGCTCTTAAAGATAATGTAAACAAATTTTTTTGTCATTTTGGCGATTTTTTTATTTTATGTAGGCAAGCATTCCACTATCTCATCTGATATAAAGTGACGATTTTTGCTAGAGGGTGAACTACGACTGCACAGAGTAGCAAGCCAGACAAAAATGCTCTCCAACTATGGATTCCATCCCGATGTTACCTTCATTGAAAGCTCAAGCCTAGTTGGATTTGAAGCTGACATCGCTTGATCGGGAGGCAGGCTTACTACGACGGCGCTATCATGGCATCGTCAATTCATAATTTGAATTCGTAACATATTATTCTTAAAGCGCACAGTTGAGATATACTAAAGCGCTACACCATCGTTATGTAAGACATATGCATTTATCGACGGTTTCATTGAGGAATATGTAACAGCCGGTAAGTTCTGATAATATAAGGCTAAAGCCTAACCAGTATGCTTCCTATTTCATAAACGATCAGTTTATCGATTACAAGCAGAATATCAGTTCTGTACACAGCTACCGTGTTCTAAAAGCAAATACCTAAGAGTTTTAAATATAATTATTACTTAAAATAAAATAAACGCTTTCACAATCACAGCCCCACATTAAGTTCGATGACTTGTGTCGTGGGTGCCGGAAACATTCACATCACACACACAATCACAACCAGAACCAGAATCACAAATATTTCCGTGGGGAGAAAACTTGTATTCCAGCCGGGAATCGAACCCGATACCCCTGCTTACAAGGCGAACGCCACCCAACTAAGCCAGCGAGCAGTTCACTCGTAATTTATTATCTCATTTTAGTGAGATAGCGCCGATAAATATATAATTAAACACTTCACCTACAACTCTCGTGAATCTCTTCAAAATATTTTATTCATAAGACGACACGAAAAACTTACACATAAGCGCTGATTAACATTGATTTTTCTGCACAATCATTTAATTAGTTCACATTATAAATAAATGCTCGATCGTCACATGTCTCATTAGCAATTACGAATTAAATTAACTGTCAAAATTATCAGCCCTCATAAGTTATCGATATCTCATACATTCAATTAACATCAACTTACACACTTAATTGGGAATGAACACTCACCTTATACAGAGAAATGGTGAATAAATGACCGACTGAGACAACATAAAGGCTATTCAAAGGCTTATAAATTACCAATTACTTGTGAAATGACTTGGCCTTTGTGAGACGAATCTGCGTAGTTATTTTCTGTATGGCTCTTATTGTTTGTATAGAGATACACTAGTGCGTCGCAGTGTGTTCTATAATTTATATTTCTTTACTGTATAGTGTATACTCAAAGCTCGCTGCTGCCATAATGGTGTATTATGCAAAATGTGACCGTGAACTCGGTCGGTGTGCACTGGGCCTATTAATGTAAACCTGTTTAATTGATGCCTTCCCGCCATTGTATGTGTATACGCCTTTATAATACTGTGGCCATGATTTTGAAAATAGAACATGTTTTTTCTAGCCAACAGCGTTTTGTTATTACATGAAATCTAACATAAATAAATATCATATTAATTAACGTCATGATTATTGAATGCTAGGAAGTAAACTGCAATTTAGCAACGTTATGCATAATAATATGTAAACTTTTCATATGCGTGGTATTTGATAGAAATGTCAAGCTTTTTGGCACGATTTTATTGATCGTGTGCTTATATTTGTAATTAATAACAATCGGATTGAGTAAATTAATCTTAGAATGCTCAACCGCTAGCCATTACAGCATCATTCTATCGTCAGGTATTTTGTAATTAGAAAAGTAGAGTTTTGAAAAAAATACGTAATATCATGTGAGATGGTGGTCAGAAGTTTGCCATTCTTGAATAAAAAAAAAACGTAATATTTTGGTATCATGCTGTTGATGATCCCGGTAGTTAAATAACGGTATAACCATCGAATTTGCGTTAATACATTTTTAGGCGACCAACCATGATAATTTGGATACTTATAATAATATTCGCTTGATTTTGTTTGTGTCTACAAAATAATGTTGTATAAAAAGTGAGTATGCTGGAAGGTGGCTAATTCTGTGAACAACCAATTTTAAAATAAAAAGGCGTGTTTCATAATAATAATAATTTTAATTACTACTGAATGCATTATGCCGTTACGTTCTACACATACCATGTGTGGCATTGATCTGACACAGTGTGCACTGCGCTTAATAATGTTTAATTGATGCCTTCCCTTCATTGTGTTCAGTATAGTCATGGTTTTGTCAATTTGTATGGGCATAAAAATAATTGTTTATTATGTAATATTATTTTTGCCTGTCTTGTGAACATGTGTAAAAAATTCAGCAGGCGTCTTTTATCTACTGGATGTCACAATGATTACACATTATGATATTTTTAGTTTTGCTTAGTAGGTATATCTATCTATCTATATATATAAAAATCAATGCCACTTTTCGTTGTAATTTTATAACTCAAGAACGGGCTCACCTATCCAAACCAAATGTTTAGGCTTTGTTTGGACTATTGAGTAGATGGTTTATGTGAAGTTTGCACAAAATTGGTCGAGCGTTTCTTCATTTATCACACCTGGGCGAAGCCGGAGCGGATCGCTAGTTATATATATATATATATATATATATATATATATATATAATATATATTTCTAATCGGACAAAAAAAAGTTGTACTTAAATGAATAAATTCTGGTCGTATGGATTGCATATGGAATAATGTTGTACACAACCAGAACCAGAAACACAAATGTTCCTTGTTAAGGAAACTCCGTGTTTCCGCCGGAAATCGAAACCGATACCCCTGCTTAGAAGGCAAAGGCCAGCCAACTAAGCCAACGAATGAACAGTATAATCTGGGAGTCTTCAAGCCAAGAGTGAATAGGTACCTTCTAGGCAAGCATGCTACATCTTCGGCCGCATCGTCGCTTTCCATCAGGTGAGATTGTGGTCAAAAGCTTGCCTATCGTACATAAAAAAAACGAGCTTTTCACAAATTACAAATTTGTAAATTGATTTTTTTTTTAATTGCCGTGCCTAGTACGCGGCTTCGCTCGCGTGAATTAAGTTAAATAGTAGCCTATGTGTTATTCTGGAACCTAAACTATCTATATTCTAAATTTCATCAAAATCGTTTTATTCGTTACGGAGATACATGGTAACAAACATTCACACACACACTAACAAAATTTCACATTTATAATATTATGAGTAGGATTTATCGAGTGCACTTTTATTGCGTAAATTCTAGACCAGTTTAAGTTTCTGTTAAATCTTATCATGCTTAAACTGTGGTTTTGCAACTTATTAGTGTAATTTATTTATTACATTCATTCAATACATTGTAGGTAATGTAAATGAGCAAAATTATCGTATTATACCAGTTAACACGAATTTGTAAAAGGTAAATACAAATTGGTTAAAGTTAATAAATTTAGGTATTACTCGTAATTAGTTCTGTGGTTAAAGCCAGACTTGAGGTATCAATGTTCTATAACTATAAGTTCATCTTTATAATTAAGTGTTTACACGTCGTTAATAGCATTAATATGAAGTTTTAGTCTCAAAGATACGAAAAATATGCTATAGGTACCTACTTACCAAATTATCATTAAAATTATAATAATGGTAGAACAATAAGGATAGGTTCATACCTATCTAACAACGTATGTATGTATGTATGTTTGTTTGTTTCCTCACAACGTCCATACTATTAAACCGATTGTAACTTAGGTATCGTTTAATTTGTCTTAAATTTGTCGGTTTAGATTTCTTAATAAAAAAAAGATACCAACATTTATATAGTGACCAAAAAAACACAAACAAGATGGGTATCAAATAGAAGAGAATGAAAAAAAATATTCAAAAAATCTAAACTTTTATGGTTATAATTAAAACTGTTTTGTGGGTAAAACCTAGTAGTCAGTTTTTCTTGTCACGATAATATTTTTTTAATATCCTACATTAATAAACAAACAGCCAAGTTCCAGTAAAACGATTCACACACTAGTTAATTAAGAATAAATAATAATTACTTCCTCATTGTTTTTCTAACATTAATAACCCTTTGCACGGACGAGTTAGAACAATGGTTTGTTAGAAAAACAATTTCAATTAGGTGCTTCGGTATGACATGTGTTTGTTTCAATGTAATTTTGTATGGAATTCAATGGAATAGCTTTAGAAACGGAAGTAAAACAATAGGAACGTTTAAGATCTAGATCTTTTTCTTGAATCATTATATTTATTTGGTTGTTTCGTATAGAAAACATAATGAATGAACATGATACACGTAGATTTAATTAAAATCTAATCTCTACAGTTAAATTTATATAAAATCTACATGTATTATGTTCGTTCGTTATTTTTTCTAGTATGAAATGTATTTATACGAGTACATAATATACCTATTTTTTTTAATGTTAGTTAGGTAAGACTTCTTTGACCACTATCTTACCTGATAGAAGACACATTTGTGCGAACTGCGAAAAGGAATGGAACTTTTTGCCTGAGTGAGTATTTTTTGATAAGTATAATATGCGAGTCTTCAAGTCACGAGTGAATTAGTATCTTCTAGGCAACCGAGTTTCATCGTCAACCGCATTGTCGCTTACCATCAGGTAAGATAGAGGTCAAACGTGTGCGTACCTATATAGAATAGCAAATAAACAACGAAAAATTATTATTATTATTAAATAAAAGCGCCCCAGGCGCGAGGTGCGGGGAAAGGAGTAGCGGGCGCGCGCCCTATACCTATAATACACAAGTACACCAAATTAAAGTTCAATCGGACATCGGGAAGTGGATCTTATTTTGTTTGGAAAATTGATTACAGACTGATGGACAGACAACGGAACAGGTGAAACTAAAGGAATGCTTGTAAAAAGCTGGCGTACCTACCATCAGTCTCCAAAACTGCAATTGCAAAAACGACGGCGGTCAGTTATTATACATTGAAACAGTTTAATTGACCCCAATTGTAACTTCATTTAACATGCCAAGTGTTGAATTACGATGAGTTCTTATCCTTCCATCAATTCTAAGGTAGCAAGGTTTTGCCTAGAATACAGATAAAATCGATACTTTACATCATTTGATGGAGATATTCAATATTAATCGAGCAGCAACCATTGCAACAATGTTGTATAATAGTCTTGTATAAATATTCCAACCTTGCTCTATGATATATATATTATATATTTAATGCTGAAAAATTAAGCCATTATTTTGTTGCGAATTGATATTTCTTTTCATAAATGGAGCTGTATGGTATGTTGTTAATTGGTGGTTGACAGAGTTTACCTTTTGTGGAGTAGGTGAATTATTATTGTTGAAGTGTGAACATACGCGTAAATCAAATATGTATGTCACTGTTTAGAAGTCAAATTGTTGAGATTGGTATTTTGAATTTTATACCAATTATTGTAAAGGTTCAATTTTAATTGCTGCAGGTACTGCACGATGTCTTAAAACTAAGCCAAAACTATAATTAATGGAGCAAAGCGAGATCTCTAAGTTGACCCAAGTCAGGTTCAGCACTTTGTCCGGCCGTCCGTCTATCAGAGAAATCGTCGTAGTAGCGTCTAGGCCATACAAGCAAATAACGTCAAATTCTCAGAAAATATGTAAAGCCAGAAATGACAATTATTAAAATTATATAATTGAAAATGTAAAGGGGGCAACCCATACACGTAAACAGGGAGCAAAATATTATTTTATTATTTTATCTACCCTTGTGGGGTACCGTTGAAAAGAACTTCGCAAATAGAGTATGAAACCGGTTTAAAAATCTATATTGGAAAATAACAATTTGGTAGGCTGTTTTTAGACCTATTTTATCCTAGGGTCTATCTTGAGATAGGATTCACATTTAAAGCTGACACTTACGTATAATTTCCGTTATATCCTGTTATTGAATAACAAATACAGAAATTAAACAATTATAAATAAGAAAAAAAGTTATAAGCAATTAACCTTAAAAAGTTTTTCTCTATTAGGCAATCTCAGTTCGGCGCGAACGAATAGTATACATCTAATACAGCGAAGACCAAAGTTACCTACTAGGCTCATAATTAATAACTCAAGTAAAATAATTAGACGTGAAGTACTTATTGTTTCACTTACCATTCGCTTTTGTTTCCAATATTTTTTAAATTGGAAAATTGGATTATTTTCTTGTAAATAAACAAAGTAAACTTGTTAAACAAAATAGAAATGACAATTATTCTTGGTATATAAATCAAGGTGAAGGTATCTTAGGTCCATTCTATGGGTTGTAAAGCTGTGTGTAGTTTTAACAAATACTAATATTATAAATGCGAAAGTTGTGTGTAAATGTGTAAGTATGTTTATTATCTCTTCATGTTGCAATAGCTAACTGAATTTGATAAAATTTGGAATGCACGTAGCCTATACTTAATACATCATTTTTATTTATATAACGCGAGTGAAGACACAGAGCAAGTCTAGCTTTTAATAAAATTATGTCTAGTATCGTGTATTATCCAATTTAATTATTAATCCTGCAGTCTATAATGTTGTCACACTATTACAACCTCATTGTAGACAGTGGTTTTCCTGCATCAGTTAATTATATTCATATAAGAGAGATATTTACTAGTTCTTGCTTTTCTACCTATTTATTATAGGGCATTGTGTAAATAAAAATCCAATATATTGACAATGCCTTTAGTAACACATAATGATGTCTATATATACATATATTAGTAATGTACAAGACAGGGTAAAATTGTAAGACTATTTACAATATAATATTTTTTTATTTCTAAAGTTAAGGTACTATACAAAAATGTTAAGTAGGTAATAATGGTTCTTAATTCATGAATTTCATGGAATTAAGAAAATTACAAACCAATAACAATAAAATAGGTACTTATTATTATTTTTTTGTTATTACTGACTAAGCTAACGTTTGACCACAATCACACCTGATGGAAAGTGACGATGTAGTCTTGCTTAGTAAATACCTATTCACTTTACTTTTGAACACACCTAAATTGTACCTTCCGGGAAACACAGACGACGGCAAAGCGTTCCATTCTTTTGCTGTTCTATAAATTAATGAAGACGCGAAACGTATCATGCGAATGAACGGTATCTCAACCATAAACAATAATATGTTCTTAGATACCGACATATTATTCTATTAGGTTCAAGTCAACCAAAATGTGAAGGCCTTATGTTCTTTTTTAAAATTTTAAATTACATGTTACAAAAAAAGACGCAATTAGCTTTGCATAGGTATTTATTAATGTACAAAATGATGTGGCTAATAATTCAGAAGTCATATACGAAATAATATGTTCGATAACGTGCTTCTAATGATACCTAGTGATTAGACGTTTTGAGTATTCAATCGTTTTTTTTGGTTAGCAATTGGTTGATTGATAAAAATATGTAATGAAAATATGAGTTATGTTTTTTACTTACTTCAAGATATGTAGTTGTTTAATTTGAATTCGGATTTACTAGATTGTTTACATTTTTCGCGAAGTGTAATAATTATCTGTTTCTTGGTTCGAGATCTATGAGATATGCGAGCGAAGCAACACACTCAATGTCGTATAAAATCACACATGTTGTAAATCTGATAGATTATAAATACTTCAAAATTCAAACATTCAACAAAAATCATTTATTCACATGGGCCCCAAAGAGGCACTCATGAAAAAAAAAACTCAAGCACAAAATTACAGTGTGAGTGTGTTTATTTGCTTTTCACGCTGCATCTTATCGTAATGGATTTGAACAACATTTGGCAAAAATATAGCTAATGTCCAAGATAAACACAAATGTTCTTCCTAATTCATGAACGCGGATAAAACCGCAGAACACAGCGGGTATAGCTAGGTAGTTAGTATCAATATTATTTTAACACTAATGACTGCAAGATGACATAAAATAATATAAATACATTAACGACATACAACTGAGTTATTCGGTGTCATGATCACGACTCCAATGTGTTCGTCATGTGTCAAATTATAAGTACTAACCTTTATTTATGATTAATGATATTATTACGACCTGTATAGATTTATACAATTTGTCGATAAATGGTTGAGGTAACACACCTCAATCACAAATGGTGACGTGATTAGAACCATAGATTGTAGAGTTTCATTATCTTAAACGATTTAAAATGGAATGTAGAGAATAGTTCAGTTAATCTATTTGTCCAAGAAATATGTATTTTTTAAAATAATTTCTTACTAAATTATAATTTTGTTATTATACTGTATTATACATAAAAAAAACTCAGCAAACCAGCAAATTTACAAGTAACTAGACAATGTTCAGCGTGCCCATCGTCTAATTATATGAATTCACTAGATCAGAGCTCTATTTATTTTTTTTATACTGTATAGGCAAGCATTTGACCATTATCTTATCTGATGAAAAGTGACAATACGGCTTAAGAGGGTACATGCTTGCCTAGAAGGTACTAATTAAGGTACTAAACTAAGAAACCCAGATCCGTTCAGGGAACAAATAAAGCAGGGAATGAGTTCCACTCATTCGCTGTACTGATTACATACGTATTTCAGGAGCAAAACGCTTTGAGCGATTGATAATAATAATGATTAAACAGCTTTGAGTATTATGATTCATTCACGTGCTTTAAATTTTGATTAAATAACAATAGTAGATTAAAAAATTATCTCTTTTACAAGCTTTTATTTAACTTGCAATATATGTATGTTTGTTCGGGTGGAATCTTGCAACTCAATTTAGAAGCAGATATCTTCAACCGATTGAGCTGAAATTTTGTATTTACGTTTATTTTGGATGACAATGCATGGTTAGCTGTGTGACGTCACTTTAAATCCGATATGGTTGACTTCAAAAACTTAAAAAATAAAATTTAACAAGTAACTTATTAAAACTTAGACGGCTGCTTATTGTGCAAGCTATATAAGCTCAAAAATTTTAGTACACTTTTTTTATGAATACCTTTTTATTTATAGTGTGTTCATTAGTGCTTAACGTTTAATTCTACCTGATCCTGACCTGATTGTGATAATAACTATGCAGTGGAATATAATATTTGCTATACCTAATGTAAATTTTATGTTGAATAAAATATATAATTTATGGAGCTAACAAAATTGAATATTGATTTTATTGAGATGCCGTTATATCATAAAACTATGACTTCTATTGCATATTAAAATTAACAGTTCCCTCTTTATTTAGCTTTATATAGAAAAAAAACTTAGGTTTAGAAAGATAAAACTCTTGACGGTTTATATAACGTTCTATGGATTTTTTTTCATGAAAATAAGTTAAAACATTGTGTTTTGTCTAAGAATTTTGCTGCTTAAGTCCGTTAGTCTCCTATCACGGTGGTTTTTTTTATTTTAACTAAAATATACAAGAATGAATAATACAAGTGATGTGATAAAATATAATTAAATCGCCAGTAAAGCTAAAAAAACCTTACCTAACCTAACCTGACTTTATCGCTTATATTTCGTTTTTGGCCTGACCGATTTCAATAAAATTTATATGGAACCACCTCTGAAGTATACTCTACCAAACAAAAAAAAACATCAAAATTGATTCATAATTGGCGAAGATATCGCATAGCATACATACAAATAAAATAAAACATACAGTCGAATTGAGAACCTCCTATTTTGAAGTCGGTTGGAAATACAGGTGAATGACGTGACAAAATCAATATTTCTCAATTAAACTAACAAAAAGCATTAAAGTAACCTTTTACTAAATATAATAAAAACATTATTACTAAATATTATCAATGTCAGCTTTTAAAAGCAGTTATAGTAATTAGGATACTCTTACAATGTGTACGATCGAAACTTATAATATTAATAAATCGATTCTAACATTTAATTTTAATTGAGTTACAATAGGCCTGGTGAATGTCGATATATGCATTGGGAGTAATTTGATATATGAAATACAAACAGTGAAAGGGCGCGACAGATGATATAGGGACATACATTTCCTAGTCTTTTTAACCTTCTTTAAAAAAAGAGGAGGTTCTCAATTCGACTGTATTTTTTTTATGTGCGTTACCTCAGATCTTTTTTTTATAGGTGAACCGATTTTGAGTTTACCCATTTTTTGGCACGGACCGCTCTTTTGTAGAATGAATATGGTTTGAATATCGGCAGCAGATCCACATAGTTAGATGCCGTAACTCATCAAACTATGAAAATATGCAGTCTTAAAATCTTGTCATAAAAAATATAGTAAATATTTAAGACATTAGATCCATTTCAATATATATTTATGTATCTGATTTTTTGTCACAATTGAGTTATATAATATGAGTATACATCGTGGGAATCAGGATAAATAAACGTTATTACTATCTTTTTTTTGAATATTCAAACGCAACTTTCATATCTTACTTTTAATTTAGACGCATCTGCTACAAGTCATAACATATACGAAATAGTAAAGACATTTCTGATGTATACAACTAAATTTTGTCAAACATATCAGTTACGTCTATTTCCCTTATGACGGCAGAATAGATGTACCTCCTAGGAGTTTCAATTCAATTGTTTTTTCTCAATATGGAACTCCTTGCTTTTAAATTTCAGTTCTTATAGATTGGACAAGTGTAAAGATTATCCACAAGTTGATGATGCAATTTGATCGACTTTCCTGTTATTAAGAGTGAATGCACGTGAATGTATGTAATGTCACAATGCTGTTTAGAATGTTGGCCTTTCATCAATTAATGATCGATTTCCGATACAAATGGTATAAATGAATAGAATGCTTTATTGAACTATTGAGTCATAAAAATGTACAAACTGTCTGTAAGCTTAATTGGATTGTTATATACAGGGTGTTTGTTAGATGGTCAGCCAAACGTGGTGGACGTGTAGTTAGACCTATTTGGAAAATACAAGTTCGCGTAAAACCCGCTAGGTGTTTATTGTTTTAATATCGTTAATGTTTTTTTTTTTTAGAATTTTCCGAAAGGTTTACTCTTTTGATTAAAAAAATTATTTTCGTGCACTTGTCTGGTCATTTTTTATATTGTAATAGCCTCAGATTTTCTTTCGGTCTACTTAAGCCAAGAGCGAATCATTTTGGCATTGTAGGGATCTAAAAGATTAAATCCCTACAATGCCAAAATGATTCGCTCTAAGCTTTTAATTCTAGGAAAATTAAAAATAAAAATCAAGTGGGAGACTTCCTAATTAATAAAAAAAATACGAAACGCCACCGAAGGAATTTAAAAAAAATAACAAAATCTACGAAAAAAAAACAACAACACCTAGCGGCTTTTACGCGAACTTGTATTTTCCAAATAGGTCCAACTACACGTCCACTACGTTTGGCTAGCCCTCTACCAAACACCCTGTATATTTACTATCATTGGTACTGGTACACAGTATGTCTTGGTAAGTAAACAGTGTCGCTATAATAGTTACGAGTATTGCAAAATGGGACGTTTGCCAAACGGCCGTCCCGTTTGGCAAACGTCCCATTTTGCAATCCTAAGTCCAAGTCCTCCCGTCCTGTTTGGCCCAGTGCTTGTTTCGAACATACTCGCAGACTAATAAACATTTTTGTTTATTAGCCTGCGTCCCCCCGTCCCGTTTGGCAAACGTCCCGTTTTGCAATACTCGTAACTATTTTTATCTTAACCTCGCGGCAACGTCTGTAAGGAAAAAAGTACTAAAGGACATGATTATTTCTCCTTTCTGAAAAAAAATAGATTGTTCCATCCCTTTAGACACAACATTATAACGTACATATTTTAAAAATAAGTGTAAAATGTGTTTAGTTCTTGCTGCCTACGTTTGTGAGGATAAAAACCTTCCCCTAAAGGCCTTACGCATAAACATATGTGTTCAAACCCCGTCTCATGCAACAATTTTACCTTCAACAATTCTGCACATTTGTTATGCCTTACAAAAAATATATATGTCAACTTAACATACAAAATATTATTTCTTTATAAGTGAGTGCGCTCCATACTGCGTTGCATATTTCCAGCATACGAATTGATTTATTGCACCACTTGCGTCCTACATAAAAAGCAGATACATATTGCAAGTTTACTTTAAGATAACCTATCAGGCAGGAGTTTGTCCTTTCGCTCTACATTCAACATTTGATTGACTAAACAAAGACTAATGTAATGCTAACTTCATTCATTACGTGTTCTCACTTATTTGTCATAAACGCGCCTGATTTAATACATTAATAATGGCCTTTTTCTAACAGTGTTAGAAAAGATTGAAACCTAGTGGAATTGTGATTATGTTTATATATGGATATATGTTACCCTTTGGCTTAGGGGATGATGTTAATTGTCGACGCTACGCCTGTACCAAATCTTTTCATCGGTTGCGGCGCTACATAGATACTATATAACCTTACAATTAATATCTATAACCCTTCTTTTTGGTTTTATCAAATAAATCACTTACCATCAGGTGAGATAGTGGTCAAATACTAGCCTGTCACAAATAAAAAAAAAAAAAAAATCAGGATAAAAATTATGTTTCAATGTTATATCCGGCTTAAAACACGTAAAAAATGTCGACTTACTTTGTAGTCGACTAGTTTCGGATAAATTAGTTGTCCTCCACGTATCTCGTGTCTGACTCATCCTGATGAAGGACTACTAATTTGTCCTAAACTAGTCGACTACAAAGTAAGACGAAATTTTTTTATGTTACGTGTTTTAAGCCGGATATAACATTAAAAAATAATTTGTAATAGACAGGATAAAAAGTAACCTATGTCTTAACCCGGGTCTAGATTTGTTACAAACTAAATTTCATACAAATCCGAGCAACTGTTATAGAGATAATATACCTCGTTTTAAATACTTGCACATAATCATTCTTAAAATCAAATTGTTTGTGATTGATATGTACGTGATAATGGTATATTTTAATTATTTTTTTTACATAATATTTTATGTATGGATTTGGTACGAGGGGATTGGACAGGGGCGTACAAGAGTCTCCTCTATCTCGAACTACACTACTCATACCCTTGACAAAACCGAACTTCTGTTAATGCTTTTTTAAACTCAAACGCACTGTTATAGTTGATACAAGAAATTGTAAAGTATTGTGTACTACAGTCTCGTTTTTATAATTTTGTTATTATTCGTATATGTTTTTATGAGACTTCATCTTATGAGGTCAAAATAGTCTCAAGATCAAAACAGCCATTGAAGCATGCAATAAAGTATGCAAACTATTGATCTTGATGATATCAATCCCACTGTTACCATACCTGATCTACGTAATCGCATAGTAACGTAGGCGGATCATTTGCATTACCTGTCCTAACTAATGATGTTCTTTGTCGCTTGATACATTGTCAAGGCACTGAGCCAAGGAGACGGGACTATTATAATGCTTCCTCGCACTTATATTATCAACACTCCTCCCAAATTCATTCCTTTTGCTGTAACGATAGAGTTTAGTATTGATTGTCATTTTCATTTAGACATATAAACTTACAGGCTTAAACACTTGATTATACCATTATCAAGAATGTGGTTGAGAAAACAATTGCATACAATACAAATAAAACCAGTAACAGTATATAAGATCTCTGATCTGCGGCTCCGCCAATATTAAGTAGGATAAAATGAAACGAGTTCAAAAACCAATATCATGAGCGCCAAACACACATACATATCACACACATTCTCACCCAGAAATGGAAACACAAATTAGTATCCCTTGGGAGGATTGTGCCTCTGCTGGGAACTGAACCCAAGGCCCACGATGCGGAGGGCAGGACTTGCTTGCACTAACTGGGTCGTTCAATTTATAAAGTCTAGTTCTTCTACCTACAAATTATCATCTATAAATCTGTCTGAAATATCTCCTTAGTAGATTAATAACACGCACATCGGACCTATTAAAGATAGTTGTTTTAATTTGACTACCTTTATGAGTAGCTCTCAGGGCCCCAAAGGAATAAATATTTATAACTTTAATTTGAAAGTTTAAAAGGAAAGTGCCGCATCCTAAAAAGCACGTCCTAAATTTTTAAGAGTTGTGGATTTCGTTTGAATAAATAAATAAAAAACACGCCCCATCTACATTAGTGTGACCGATTAACAATATAACAAATACTAAAAATTTCAAATGTAACCTAGACAACAACAGAACACACGTTTCTTAAACAGTTAAGTGTCAACTGGACACATTTTCCATTGGAAGCATCATACTTGAATCCTATTTTCAGTTTCATCACGAAATCATAGTTAAATCTTGTTTTTTTTAGTCATAAATTTGCATTAAACAGATCTATGTTCATAGGTATACCATAAAAAGGTTTTAATTTGTATTCAACAAGCTTGCATCTCTTTGCGAAAATGTTATACTAAATCCAATGTGATTAAAACATATAAGGTAACTAGTCACAGGCTTTTCCTAAGCAAAAAGGCGCCGCAATTATTAAAATGTGCTATTCGACAAATTTCCTTATAGTTAAGGTAGTAAAATACCAAATTGGGTGAAGAACTTAAACGGTATCAATTAAATTTATTGCTTCTTAACAGACCAACGACGCTTAGATTCGATCGATCGAGTATTAACGTAACTAATCCGAACTGATACTTTGTCGCAAAATTCTTGAGAGAGGCGTTGCATAATTATAATCTTATATTATAAATACTAGTTGAAAATATAAAACAAATATGAGTTAGTTAGACCATTTTTAACCTAAGAACGGCTCGACCAATTTTATAAGCGTTGATTTGTTGGATTTGTCTCCGCCCCGCATAGCAGAATAACTATAATAATTGAAACGCAAGCAAAGCTTAAAAAAACCATCTTCATTGCTTATATTTCGGTTTTGGCTTGACCGATTTCGATAAAATGTATATGGGACCACCTCGGAAGTATATTCTACCAAACAAAAAAATCGATTCATAATTGGCGGATATATCGCGTAATATACATACGACAAAGAAACATACACTCATATTGAGAATCTCCAATTTTGAAGTGAGTTTAAAAAAAAAGAAAATTTTGTCGCCATTCAGGAAGTCATAATATGTTTTTAGGACTAAGTAAAGTACTAAGCAATCAAACATGAAAGAATTAATAATAAGTTTTCATTATGGTATTAAAGTACGAGGCAACCATAAACGTGAAAGACGTAAATCACTTTTTTTCTTTACATGCCATTGAATCGCATGCCCGGTACAAATAGTATATACTATACAGCTTTAGTAAAGTGTTTTACAGTGCGATAAAGCTCGTAAAAATATCTATAAGAAGTTGTTCAGAGCCTGAGATTTTACTTTAACTAAATTTTGATTGCTCATTTTGATCAATAAAACAAAACAACTTAATTTTTGTTTTTTTACTTTGTCTACCAAATCAGCTAACCTTAAGAGCCAATCATTATAGCGTGTTTCGAATCCTCAAACAAATGATCACCTACCATCAGGTGAGAAACGCTAGCCTATCAACGGTATAATCTGGGAGTCTTCAAGTCAAGAGTGAACAGGTACCTTCTAGGCAAGCATGTTACATCTTCGGCCACATCATCACTTTCTATCAGGTGAGATTGTGGTCGAAGATAAAAAGCAGGGTGTGTCGTAAAGATACACGACAGAAGTGAAACTTTAGTATTACAGGGAAACAGTGTTTATTACCCTCACTATTTGCCACTCAAAAATGTTGCCAATCAGAATTTCAAAGCCTTCCCATAAGAAATTTCACTTCAAAAACCTTTTATAACATTATATACCATATACTACATAGAAATATTGTATAGAACACTGATCAAACTGAGATATACTCGTAGAATAGACTACTAAATCACCGTGCTGCAAGGCAACTCTACGTCAATACGACGAAACATCATTGCATGTTTAAGCGTATAATGGGGTAATGAATCGACGTTACTCTATTAGGTAAACCTAAATAGGAGCGTCTGTACTGAATGCCCTTTGCTAGTTTCGATGCTCAGTTTCATAATGACCCTTGCGAAAATGTTAACCTAGATTTATGATCTGTGTAATCAGGAAACGCCTATTTGCTAACAGTAGGTAATTTTAGTAATAACCGTGGTATTCGGGTTGAAGTTCATGAACTATTGCGGTGATAGGCGGAGCGGGAAAGGACACGATGATATAAATATCAGCTTAAAATTGTTAAATATATGTTCAATAATTTACCTTCAGCTTAAGGTTTCTTTTTATACCTGACAGACGGGCATTTGACCATTATCTCATTTCAAGGAAAGTCAAGATTCGGGCGAAGATGTAACATGCTTGCCTAAAAGATTATTAGAAGACCTATTCACTATAAACTGGAAGATATCCAGATTGTACCGTTCGTGGAACAAAGACTCAGGCAATGAGTTCCTCTACTTTTGCATGATAAACTTAGAAGCGAAACACTTCAAACAAACAGGTGGTATGTCAACCATAAATGAATGACATTTGAGAGTTTGTCTTTATGTTTAATGGTAAAAATGGCATGGGGGAATCAACTTATGTAATTAATAAACCGCGCCATACACACAAAATAACAAAAAAAGAAGAAATTGTTTTTGGTAAATATTGTTCATTAATTTATTATGATCGTTCATTTATGTTTCTTATGTAAATAACTTTGAGGGTAACATTGGTGTTACCCTCAAAGTTATTTACTGTTGTATGTTTGTGTACAATAAACAACGAAATATGATGGTTCAATGTAACAACAAAATTGCGTGCCGTACGTGTTCACAGATTTAAGAAGAAGTCCATTATTCTTCACTTTCTATAGAAACGTTGCGTTGCGTTACTTCTTATAGGAGAGGAGGTTAGAAAAAGGAAAGAATGGCGCCGTAGCTCTATGAAATTTCGCCGTTGCAAAGATATCTCATGTCCATCCACACACTAAAACGCGTATTGCCTGAAATAGATATTTTGAGGAATGTGTTAATGGTTTCATATTATGTTCTATTATGTACCTACTCATTTTGTAATAGATATTAGACCTTAAAATAAAGTAAGACAATATATACTGTCTAAAACAAAACAAGTAAGATAAAATATAATGAAACGGTACAAACTCAAATAATATGCGACAAAATAAAACGAAAGCGACATAAACAAATAAAACGCGATTAAATCGAAAAGTAGCAATCTCGCAATCGCTCTTCTCACAACTAAGACCATACCCGCAGATAATAACCGTATCTAAAATTGAGTGACAGTGAATTGACGCGTTCATTACGATGGTAGTTAGTGAAATGTACCGTCAACATTTGTGATTCGGTCGCATTGTTCTAGTAATTAAATTAATTAGTTTGTTATTAATGGGTTTGTAAATAAGTAGAGCCCTTCAGTTTTAATCACAGATTTAGTTTATGGTGCTGTGCTTTTAATAATTAGAATGGCAAAATTATATAACAATAAAATACATACGCAATCTAAACAGTAGCTCCGGTATTTAGATTATAATATAAATAATATAAAGTTTTAGATAATAGTCGATATTTTTAGCAGATTCATTGGTATATACCGCTGATATTTCAATAATTAAATGATGATAATAATTTGTTATCAATAAATATATGAAAATAATAATTTTTTAACATTTTGTGCAATTCAGAGTGGCAATGCCGCAAGCATGATGGTTACGCTGCTCACTGGTGATGATCCAAGCTCAATGCCTTGTAGGTAACTTCTTCTCTGATTGATGATTATTTGAAAGCTGGTGCTTTCTATGTGGTCCCATTTAAATTTGGTCAAGATCATAGTTTTTGAGTTATTGTCAATAATGCGTGTTTAATAAGTTGATTCTGATCAAGTTTCCGAAGATATAGCGGTGAAGTCGGTTTTTTAAGCTTTGCTTGCGTTTAAATATTTGGTTTATAATGTTAAAAAGAAACGGCATCGCTGAAAATCCAAAACACAAACCATTTATTCCGAGTCTTATAATATAAAAAATGTTTATGTTATCTTTGAAACATAATGGTTTATTATAAAAGTACTTAAATATACATATTATTATATTTAAGTACCACAATTATAGCAGATAAAGATGTTAATTACCCATAAAATGACTTCACATATTTTATCAATGATGTAACTTGACCTTACTTGTAGCTTAAATAATTTTACGTATTTTAACGTAACGTGCCCCGCGGCTTCGTCCGCTATTATCAAGTCAAAAAGCCTAAATTTAAGCATAAATTAATCATAGGTATAATCTATATACTTTCCAAATTTCATCCAAATCCGTTCAGCCGTTAAAGCGTGAAGAGGGAAAAAACATACTTACACACAAACTTTCGGATTTATAATATAATATGTAGAATTTCATTGATATCTCCAGGTTAAACGACTGTTATGTACAACGTAATTTATTGCAGTTATTTTACACAGAAAATGGTTATCTTAATTTTTAACCAGCTTCAAAAACGGAGGTTCTCAATTCGGCTTTATTATTTTTTTGTTTGTATGTTACGCGTTATCTCCGCCAATTATGATTCGATTTTTTGTTTGGTGAGGTGGTTATATAATTTTTTTATCGAAATCAATAAAGTCAAAACTAAAATATAAGCAGTGCAGACGGTTTTTTTAGCTTTGCTTGCGTTAAATTATAAATATTTATCACGTATACGACGTTTTTTTATATAGGTATCATTTGATCACTATCTTACTTGATTGTAAGTAATGATGTAGACGGCAACATATTTTTTTATGATTATGACGACAAATTGTTAAACTTGAGAATTGTGAACTTCGTCTATATATCGCCACAGGGTAGGAAGGAGTACTTCCCAAAGGATCATGCCAGGCGAGCACGAGAAAATGGCCTACCACTTATAAGTGGAAAGTGGAACATGGATGTAACATTGAAGTATTTAAATTACTAACTAGTAATTTAAATACTTCCATGTTACATCCATAACTTCCTAGTAGAAGTAGTAGTAGCCTAGACTATCTACATTCATAATTTCATCAAAATCGGTTAAGGAGGTACGTGGTAACAAACATTCACACACACACACACACACACACACAAATTTTCGCATTTATAATATTAGTATGTTTTTAGGGTTACTTCGAAATTCGCAAAACATTGCATTTGGTATTAATCCTACTTTAAAAGCAATACAGAGTTATTTTAGATTAAATATCACTATAATCAAAATGTCAAATGTGCTCGACGTAAAAATTATCCAACCTTTCGAACTTAATCGTTCATTTATCTTCAGAGCTCCATAAAAGGTGTAAGATAAAGTGTATAATTTTTAATCATGGAATATACAGCTTACAAATTGGCACAACATCAAAAAGGAAAAATGTAATGTATTTATTCTGTCCGCGAAACGATGTCATGCTGTGTGCTAAAATGCTCTTTTCGGTACCTGGTTTTTATCTTATTGCAATGCAAGTTGTATGCGTGATGCATGTTAATTGGCTAGAATGCTACCAAGTAATGTTTAGTCTTTATCCACTTTTATAATCGTAGTATTTATATTCTATATAAGAGTAGTTATTATATTCTCACGATGTAATAACTGTATATAATAGAAGATATTATATGGTCACAAAATAACTCTCTTTTGTTCAAACTAAGGTTAATTTTACAAAGTCATAATAGTTTTTATTTATCGTTAAAATATTAATAACCATGAGATTTTTTTATAAATTTTTGCCTATTATTTTCATTGACTTCAAGGAACTTGTGCTATGAATTGAATAAAAATGTACATATTATACTTACTTAAATAATGTTTGAATAAACCAAGCCGTCTTAAATTTTGCCACTTATTAGGCAGTTTAGTTTTTTAGCGCGGTTTGCGTTATTTAGAATTTCTTTTGTTTGTTTTTATCTTTGGCAAAACCTAGAGGCTTGAGTTTTTTAACTTTAATCACGTTAAAACAGCGGTTTCAGTTCAGAGCGTATAGTCAACAGTTTTTTTACTAGTGTCTATATTTAGGTCAATTCTATAGCGCCTTGATAATGGGAATTCAGCTGAGTCCCAAAAAACTCGACATTTGAATACTATAACTTTTATACTTTTAAAACCCTTTGTTTGTAACGTAAACTATTTCGTCACTATTATTACCGAAGATTATACTAACCATCAAATATTTCAATTATGGCACCATGACAGGCTGCTCATTGTTTCTGCAAGCATGTCTTCACTAATAAAAATATTGTAAGACATTACAAAATAGCAATTTTGACGAATAGATAGGGAGCCGCATGTATTTTTACCTAGGGTTGGTAATAAATCAATAAAATAAGTATGAAATCAGTAATTTTTTAATAAGATAATCCATTGGTAAGCTAAGGATGACCACTTGAATAGTCGGGGTTTGACACACACGACTGCAATTCTAGTAAAAGTAACATCTTGATTAAGTTCGTAATCTAAAAATCATTTTCTGTTGCTTGCTGGTTTCTATTACTACACTCTATCGATGATCTTTTTATCTGCTGAAGTTTATCACCCTGTAGAAGAATCCGTTGATAATTGTGTTACGGTGACTATCTATTAGAGTCAGTTCATTGGCCTAGGCTAGGTCTAAAATGTTTACCAATCTCGGGTAAATCATGGTTTACTAGCGGATGATAAAGTGGTCAATGATTGTGAATGATGATGAAACAAATCAAAATGCTTCACAATGCAAATCTTCTACAAAAAACAGTATTTGCTATCACGTAGTACTATTTTTAGCTAAAACAAAACTAAGCAATTTTTAAAGCTGATTCAAAGAAAATAGAAAACATCAATAACATTGTATATGTGTGTAATAACTTCTATAACATTTGGGTAGAGTTCAGAACTACAGAACTTGCGCCTGGTTTCTGCTGCCTCGAGCTAGAATTCTGAAATGCAACCATTGAATCAACTCACCTTACTCAAAATCGTCCACAGCTCTTGCAACAAGCCCGAAGCTGGTTCAGCGTAATATGTCAGGCTCTATTTATTTGCAGAACTGTGATGCGTGCCTAAGATATTGCGGACCAGTTCACCTTTCTTCTTTCAACGTTTCACAATCCTTCTCGTGTTTCACACCTTCCTAGTTAACGACATCTAAGTTATTGCTGCCGTCTTGAATATCATAGGCTTGTTTAAATTGTGTTAATAATTTGAAGAAACGTATTAATTAAAAAACATAAAAAACACAAACGCTTTCACATTCACAGCCCCACACTAAGATCGATGACTTGTGTCGTGGGTGCCGAAAACATTCACTTCACACACACAATCACAACCAGAACCAGAAACACATTTTTTCCTTGGGGAGAAAACTTGTATTCCCGCCGGGAATCGAACCCGATGACCTTACTTAGAAGGCGACCGCTCACCCAACTAAACCAACGGGCAGTTCTTAATTGATGCCCTGTATTTACTCATTGAAACTTGAACTTGAATTTGTCGCCCGCACAAAACATAAGTCCCGAACTTAATGTGGGGCCGTGAGTGTTAAAGCGTTTATGATTTTATATTTATTTCAACTTAATAACAATTTTTTTTGAGTCGCGAATCGCTTTCCACTTCTTCCTATTCTCCTTATTGTGGTTATTATTCGGTGTGTATTTTGATACTTTCACTGCGCTATTGTACACTGAAATCTAGCTCCGGTAAAGTAGACCACGCTTGTTTTATAAACTTGTACGAGTATACGTCTTTTAATAGTAATCTCGTACAAGTCCCACACATCTCGAGTAAACTTGTACTAGTATGCTCTAGCGCCATTTTTAGGGACCAGTCGGAAGCCATTTATTTAAATTTAAGCCAGTCTAGTAACTTTGAGAATGACAAATGGACACTAAATTTATTTACCCACTATTTTTCAAAAATTCAAGGTTTTTACTTTAAATTATTATGATTGATTTCTAAAGTGTCTTGGGTGGTTCAGCACTTTGTCCTTCTGTCCGTCCGTCCATCTATCAAAGGCATTTAGAGTCTGAACCATAGCGAATAACTTCAAATTATCGAAGAATATGTAAAGCTATGGCTGAAAGCCAAAAATGGTAATTAAAATTATATAAATGGTTGGCACTCATACACGTAAGCGGCGAGCAAAATCATTTTTTTTTTGCCCTCATTAAAAAGAAATTTGCGATTATAGTACAAAACCATTTTTTTATAATAATAAAATATTTGGTAAGCCACCAATGTCACTATTTTTAGACCTATTTTGTCTCAAAAATGGTTGCACCTTTATCATCATGAACAACAAAAATAAAAATCAAGTAATGATTATTAAGATAGTAAAGATAAGATAAGTAATGTCTCCTTTGCTATTTTGATATGTAAAAGATTTCATTTAATTAATTACAGCAATTAAATTCTTGTAATAAGTAATTAACAGTAAAAGGCAATAACTTTAAAGAGCAAGTACAGAATGAGGAAAACCAAAATTGGTGATGACGATATACGTTTCAATAAAGTTATTAAAGTAAATACTGGCATTAATCTGTGCGTGACATTTTAATTATAGGTAGGCGAAAAGTGGGTGTATTACTAACAGTTTATTTTTTGTTGCAGGAATAAACGAATGACGTAAAGGCGACTCCTACACAAAACAAATATGAGATTCTTGGCGAGGTTACAGGTATGTTTGTTTTTGTAGAAATACAACCTGTAACAAAAAGGTGTAGTAATACTTTGAAGTGTGTATGTGCATCGTGCCAGGATGCGTCTGCCAGAGAACAAAAGTCGAAACCGGAGAATTTTCCATACAACTATTGAAAAATACATTTCACATCTGATATCTAGGTCCAAAGACTATATGGTGTAGAACGGTAGCTGATGAAATAGGGTTGCAACTGACATAAATTTTTTAGAAACTTTAATTCTTCATAAGTCAATATTCATGCTGTTGCCGCGAATGTAGAAGTTCCTGTTAGACTCCATACATGTACCTAGAAGCGTGGCTTGAATATTACACCTTTCTGTTACACAATGTATACAATAATAACAGTATTCATTTACATAAAATTTGGTATTTCAAGCATAATATATTCTAAGTAATTAAAAAATCTGGCGATTTAAGATAATTGTTATTTATTTTAATCTGTTGATTAATTGACAAGTCACGCCAAGACCTATAACATTATCTTAATTGTTAACGTACACTCATATGGTACATAGGTACTTATATTCTTTTATCAAATTAAATGACGATTAAAAAAGGTTACATATATAACAGTCTAATTCTATTTTTAAGATTAATTACCTGGTAGAAACTCAGAGACACAGCTCTATTCTCCTAAATGTCGTCCAAAAAGGCTTCCTTTAAACTAGTTTATCAAAGGCCACATCACCAACCTGTAATTTGGCTTCACCGGTAGCCAACAAAAAATCTGATCTATTAAATTAACAAAATAAAAAACGCAAATGACGATACGAGACCCTGAAACCTAACAATGCCAACGTGTTTTTATTACCACACGTCAACACATTAATCCACAACAATTACTGGCCTAGCCAGAAACACTAATAAAATCGTCAAGATTCACCGATAAGGATATGTTTAAAAATCTTTGGTAACTCCGCATTACAAAAGTTTATTTGCCAACTTTGCATAAACAATAGACAAGCAACCAGAAACTAACACGTAATTGGAACGAGTGTAGCTAAGTAAAAACGCATGGAAAAATTAGATGTTCTCGTGGGAAAGACAGAACTTAATTCAAGGTTGCGTTTGAAAGCTTGATCTTGATTGAAACTTAATTAAGATGAACGTCTCGACAGCGGAACAATCAGCTTTTATGTGGAAACAACCTTTTATTGAAGACGGGCTTTATCTGATGCTTTGTCGGTAACCGCTGGGGTTGAATGCTTTGATACGCTTGCGCAAGTTGCAATCTATTGTTGCATTTACTATGCTATTTTATTGGAATTTTCTTTATTATCGCCTACGTTTTTTAAGAATTTAATTTTCGTTGGATGTTTAGAATGGTCAAGTTCAAGATGACATCCATATTAGTTGTTAGATGAATAACCAAATTGAATTTTAGATTAAGTTGTCTTACGACATTTATAAAATATGCACCTGTTTGTAAAGATATAACCAGAAAGAGATAATATGGCACATCGTTTGTGATCTTCTTTCTGTTATATACAAAGCTAAAGTCAAGGGTATAGGTACAAATTTCATGAAGCCTTTTTTTGTATGAAGTCATCAATATGTTTAATTAAGTTTATAGGTGTTCGTAATTTTAATTATCTTCAGAAATTATTATGTAACATTCTAGCATTGTAAAAATATAGATTGCTTATTTTTTTATCACTGAAAGGCAAACGAATATGTAAAATACTGAATCAATTTGTTACTTTAATACCTAAAATGTAGTTTATGACTTTATTATCTTGCAGTTCCTGACATGCCTGATGCTGTACGCGTCTAGCGCACAGGCTATCATGGTGAAATATGGAACGAAGGGTGGACCCATCGAGCCACCGACGCCGGAGCCCGAGCTGCCCGTGCCGCAGCCCTATCGCGCTCCAGCGCCGGTCTGGGAAGAGAGATCTCTAGACGCACCCGACCCTAATGCTCAATGGTAATTGTCGATATTTTTTATCTACCTTTTTCATCAAAACTGCATACTTAACCGGGAGAACAGATGACAAAAGGTCGCGAGAACCCGGTTTGTTAGTGTATTCCAATTTAAATAACTGTTAACAGTGTTCTAGTTGTGGTTCTAGCATATCTGATGCCATATAGGTTACGGGAAAATTGGTGTAGGTGGAAGATCTACAGAAACAAATACCGTGATGTTGGTAGTAAAGCATTTTTTCGTACTCGGTTGTCTGCAGCGAAATACAGTCATAGTTTACCTATAAATCTACCGCCATACTTTAAAATTGTGTTTTTGCAGCTATCTTTATGAGCCTGTTCCGTTCTAGGCATAGATAGCCCAGGCCAGACAGAACATGCAATAGTGCGGTTTGGCTGTTGTTACGTTGAAATTTGTTAATAATGACGTTCTTTATATGCCTAATTCTTTACCATGTTTTCTTTCACTGTTTCATCAATTACAGGTGGATATTTATTTATTCCAATACCTTAGTTTTACAATATAAATATTCAAGTTATAAAAAAAAAGGTTAAATTAGACGATATTTTACTGTTCCGCAAAGTTTCCTAAATGCTTGCTGCATTACCACGCTGTATAGCAAGGGTTATCCTCTGCATTATAGGTCGAATAGAATCTAAATAAGTAAAGACCTATTTTATGGGATGAACTGAAGCGCTTTCTCTAAGAAAACATTATAAAATTTATTTAATAAAATGTATGTTTCATACGGTTACGAGACTCGTTACATAAATATAATCATATTTAAATTAATAATAATTGATATTTTAAAATTCAATGACACATACTTATACAAATAGGCCCATCACAATAATTTGATTAGCATGATGAATTTAACATTTATATCTTTCCAGGCGACCCCAACTCTTCAAACCTGAGCCGAGATACACCCAAATTACATATAAGGCTCTAGCTCCGGCCCCTCTGCCCCTCAACAATGCACAGCGGTTCGTCAACGCATACATCCCAAACAACCAACCAATCCAGCCTCAACCTGCCCAGAGCTTCTTTACACCCACCCAGTTTCTTAGCTCTCAAAGCTTGCCGGGCATTGGACTGCGGTACTTCGTTCCAGCTTATATCAATAATGCTCAACAAAGGCAGGAAGATGCGAAACTTAATCAAATAGAATCGAACGATGTTAATGGTGGGAACCATGACTCAGCCAGTGACCTGCAGTGGAAGTATGAGAAGGATGCCACGAGGCGGAACGCTCGGAACACGCAAGAAGTAAGCTTTTATAATAACCGTAAAATTCTACCGTAAGCCTTAAATAATTGAGACAACTGTCAGCGGTCCTTGCGCATCTGCTCGGTCCACGTAAACTATTAATCTCAAATATTCGTTCAGGTTACGTTTTAAAACAAATTAGCATCGGCTTTGACTTGTAGTGAAATCTTTTAAGTTGTAGTATCAAACCACTAAGCTACCAAATAATAAACTAAATGTAAAACTATTGTTGCATATAATAGCAAAAATATTATAGTTATCTAACATAGAAACTCATCGTGTTTCTATGCGAGGATAACTCTGTGACAATTTAACTTGCAAATAGTGCCATAATATGGAAAACTAAAAAAAAACGAAATACATGCATTGAACAAAATTAAATGTTTGCATTAGTAACGGGGATAAATAATACACCACTACATAATATCGTGAAATGAGATATTATGATTATTAGATGTTATATGTAGTATGATGATACAATTCCTGAAAAAGACATTAAAAAACCCTTCAATTATCATTTTAAAAATACATTTTTTTCTATTCTAGGCTGCTGCAGTGCCTTTCTACATTTGGCCAGCGTACGTCCATCCAGCACATCAGTAACACTTAGATTATTTTAGTTTAGTCATTATAATGTGATGACTGTATGTTTTAGAATTAAACAAACGTGCCAGAAATTATATTCCTACGGAATCATACAAACAAAATAGTATAATTCATGAATACATTTTTTGATGTTATTAACCGTGCAAGGCTTTACACAAAGATACAGTACAATGAAACAGACTAAAAAAATATTTTGATTTCAATAAAAAACTTAAATAACAATCTAGTTCATCAACCCATAGTCGTTTCAACAGCTGTTGCCTTGAAACTTCAGTACAAGCCGTATCTTGTCCACGAGCGGGCCGCCTGCATCCTCTTATTTTTATACATTTTATTCCTATCACGCGGGCTGCATGCGCAACGCAGATTGGCTGCATATAGGAGAGTGCTACCACATGCACGCGGACCAGATCCGCACGTGGGTGCATGAGAGGAAAATGGGCCTTACACTGGTTAGGGCCATCATTTTAATTTTTATTGAAGGCTCTAGCTCGATAAAAAATTGAAATAAAACTAACACGGGATTCCATGTAGATTTCCGCTTTACATTTATGTCAAACTAGACATCGACAACGCGTAAGTAACACGAGCTCCGATACATATTAAATAAAAATATAAAACATTGATAATGAAGAACGTATCAAAAGAGTTCTTCACGGTTGTACTCAAACAAAAACAATAACAAGTTTTGTCTTCATTCAAATGTTTGAATAATGCTGAATATTCAAGGTTGTATTGGATATTTGAGGTTATATTTTGTAAATAATTTCGTAGCTTAAGTTTTATTGTTAGGAATTGCCATTATATAATATTTTTGTTTTGTTACTTTATGTATTCAATAGCAGAATTCTAATTGTGGTTACTTATTTTTTAGTTTACTTTCCTTTCATTTTAATCGAAAAGATTCAATATCTATTACATTCACAACAACGGCCTCATAAAAAAATATATAAAATACATCTCTCTCATCTGTTGCGAGTAATGTCAAGTTAAAAGATGTTAATCACGCTTAGAGCTAAAATAAGAACTTGATGTCGACCATAGCGTGCTATAACAGATTTTTGACGCCAAAATGATATCGCCTATCAATGGTCAGACTAGTTCAAGCGTGCTTATCATCATCTTCACTGACCAATGTGTATAATATAGTTTAACCGAAACTGCTGTACCGCGCCTTAGGTATGCGCGGCAAGGAGGGAGGAGGGATGGAAAGAACATGAGCTCACAAGGCGTGAACGTTGATGTCGGGCTGGCACAGAATAGCCGCCTCTTTTACCCCTCCACATCGCTTCGCACATACCTAAGGCGCGGTACAGTGGTTTTGGTCAAATTACAGTAGTCGCAAACTCTAGATAATAAAAAACAGGGAATAACTGCCTTAATGGAGACAGTTTTGGATATGCAACCACAAATAACCTCTTTGTACTGGTATAACTAGATACCGTGACAGAAGCAGTTGTTTTTATTTTATATCCATTGAGAGAAAAGTATTTTTTGTCTCAGCAACCTTTCCTATCGGTTCATTATACAACATTTTCTAAAATTACTAGTGATTACCGACTTTCCAAGATTATGGAAATTTTATTCTTAATTATTTTTTAATGATTTGTTTCATTTTAAGTGCATTGTTATGTATAGCTGTAATTACGCTTGTAAATATGTAAAATAAAATACTGTGAGATATTATCTACAATGTTTTAATTTATGTTTAATTTTCAATACTTACTATCTCGGATATAATCCTTAAACATTATATCACAGAAACTTTAAATATTATTTCAAATTAGCTGTGACCTGCTGTGAAAGTGTTGACTGCGTTGGAATTCCTCTTTTAGAGCTATAACAACAAAATAAAGGTAATTGAAAATTTAATGTCTCTATCACTTCTAGTTTAGACTGTGTATTGGTTTTCAATCAGTGAATCAGCGACACAAGAGTTAACTATTAAGAAAATAAACATAAGCCCCAAATCTGCCCCACAGCAAAACTGCACACGAAGCGTTGACTATCTTCATCATCGTCTCATCTATCAGCTACCCCACAATCTTAAGTATTTTGCGTTTTCGCGTAAATTTTAATTTGACGACCTAGTTGGCGCAGTGGACAGGTGTCCGCCCTCTGTGCCGTGGGTCCTGGTTCGATTCCAGGTAGGAGTACAAGTTCCTTCCCAAGGGATATTTGTGCTTCTGGTTCTGGGTGTAATGTGTGTGGGATGTGAATGTTTCAGGCACTCACGATACAAGTCTTTGAACTTAATGTGGGGTGAATACGTTTGTTTGTTTTCGTTTGTTTTGCTTATAATGGGTTGCCTGAACTTACAAATCGAGTTGCTTATCTCTATCTGTAAGACCATCTCAAAGATGGAGAATCGATCGCTTGGCTTGCAGCCTGACTAGGAGGCTTTAACTTCAACATCTTGATTAATGGCATGGATTATGATTAGTGGCAGAAACACAATTGACAACCAAAGAAAGTTTGGCAAGTTTCGATTTTGAATATAGGAGATGTGAATGTATCCATCACGTCCGAGAGAGAGAAAACATTTCTTTTTTTTTTATTAATGTTTTGTTAATAAAAAAAAAAAAATGTTTTGGAATAAAAAAACGGATGTTGTGTCAGGGGAATGTAGCAGTCCTCGATACAAGACAAGTTTCAGCCAAGGAATATTATTTACTATATTCCGATTTTTGCTGAAGCAGAAAAGTGACAATAAAATTACTGACAACAGACTTCTTACGTCTAAAGGTGAGTAGCACAATGCTTTGCAGCAATGAATTATGCAAAGAGAGTGGCACCGAATGCAGATAAATAGTTAGGCATGTCTCTTACAATAAAGAAAACATGATTAAAGTGCTAGCAAAGCTTCAAATAACCGACTTTATCGCTTTATCTTCGAAACCCTTGATTAGATTTTGATAATTTTATATTGGATCAATTCGATACCATAATTATATCCTTTCAAATAAAAAATAATTTTCTAATTCGATTCGGCCTTCTTTGTGTAATGATATAACAGACATATACACTCACAGCCCCACAAAAAGTTCAATGAGTTATATTGTGGGGCTGTAAACAGCAACACCACATACAACATTCACATCATACCCAGTAACACAAACTTCCCGTGGGAAGAAAACTTGTGTTCCGGGACCGGGAATCGAACCCGCTGCTTTGAAGGCGATCACGCACCTAGCTACGCCAGCGGGCACTTCAAAGTTCAAAGCCGACGCGCCCGGCGTCGCCCAGGTTGAAATAAATACACTTTAACTCTTCCAGATCAACACTCAGTTCAATTATTTGTGTCGTTGATCCGTTAAAATTTTTATCTCACATACAACTTCAAGCTTAGAGGGTATAGGTATCTTTTAGGCAAGCATGCTATTCATTTTGCGATGATGCGGCCAAGGGCATCTTTGGCCGTATCATCGCTTTCTACCAGGTGAGATAGTAAGAAATGATTACCTATCAAGCAAATAAAAAAATACATTCCCATAAAATCCAAAACCACAAACACAAATTTCCTGTAGGGAGAAAACTTGTGTTTCCTTCGGAAATTAAACCTAAGTGCTTTGAAGGCGATCATACGCATAATGTGCAGAGTTATTCCAGCCGTAAAACTAATCCCACAATTGCTCCTAGACTATATGTCCAAATTATATATGCAGTAAATGGCTAATTGTATCCACATATACTAGTCAACAGCCACATACACAAGTCGGTGACCCAGGAACAAGTATAGATATAAAAATTCATACCTTTCCTTGCAACCGCACAAAACGATTTCAAAGCCATGGCTGTAACTGCACATCACTAAGTAGGGTCCCATCAATTAGATACCTAGGCGTCATAATCGACGATAAACTTAAGTGGAGCGTTCATATTTCAACTTTAGCATCAAGGACTAGAAAACTTATATATGCAATTAAAAACCTCAGATCTGTAGTTCATAGCAAATTAGCCATTCAAATCTATCAAGCGCTTGGAGTGCCTCATTAGGTATTGTTTATGCGCATGGGGTAGCGCAGCTAAAACTCACCTTATATCTATTGAACGTGCACAGCGCGCTGCCCTTAAAGTTTTACTATATTTACCATTTAGGCATCCAACTGCTGACGTCTATAATAAATCAAATGTGTTGAGTGTAAGAAAAATATTTATATATGAAAGTTTACGCAGGTACCATAAAAAGTTGTACCTACATTACCAACTTCCAATAAAAGAATCGACCGCTGTCCTATTCCATCCGTAAAATCAAGATTCGCACAAAAACAATTTGATTTTATAGTCCCCCACATATATAACAAATTAAATAAGGAATTACAAATAAAAACAAATCAAATAATGAGGTAAAACAAATAATATTAAATTGGTTAAAACAATTTCAATACGAAGATGTTGAAACTATGTTTAATATTAAAATCTAAAAGCGCTAGTACACCGTTATATTCACATACATACACGCACACACACACATACACACACATATACACACACACACAACCATCACTACACACACGCACACACCCACTCACACACACACACATACATTTCCCTCACACTCACCCACACCCACAACCTATTAATAAATATTGTTTACGCAAAATTAATGTTAGGTACATTAATTATTTAAACATTTGTGACGTAATAAGATACAATAAGATTAATTATTGGGAGAAGCCACTGGCACCTGAAACACAGTGTTCTAACACTAGTTCATGTGTCACACAGTGTTCTCACACAGTGTTCTAACCTATGGATTCATAAAATTTTATGTAAAAACTTATGCCAATAAATGTTTATTATTATTATTATTATACTAAATAACACGATGAAATAGTTTATTATGATAAGTATTAATTAATTTTTCTGATTTTTAACAAAGTTAAGTCTCTTTTCTAGGATAAATTCCAGATATATGCACACATTCCAGATATGTGCTATTGCGGACTTTTTTGTCAAACTTATAAAGGCCAGCAGTTTTGCGAAAAAATTATTAATTTATGTTTAACTATTTAGTAGTTGTAGATAAAGCGGCCAATTGGTAAATTTTTCTCCGACTTGTCTTACGAATATTGCTTTTTCGAACTGAATACTAATATTTATCCAAATAAAACATAGCTTGTGACACTCCGGGATGGTCCAACTATCTGTTGGTGAAACAATTTTTAGAATCTGATCAGTGGTTTCAGCAATTACCTTTTACAAGCAAACAAACTTAACCTTTTTATAATATCAGTGTAGAGTGTAGATAATATAGATAAGAACATCATGAAAGTAGTCGAAGTCAATTAAATATGCATTATTCCGGATAACTTAAAAACTGCTGGTCAGATCTTGATAAAATTTAAATGGGACCACTTGAGAAGCTAATAGACCAGCTTTCAAATAAAAAATAATTATTACAATTGGTTCACCTAGAAAAAACACTGAGGTAATAAACATAAAAATACAATCAAATTGAGAACCCCCTCCTTTTAGCAGTCGGTTAAAAGTAGAATATAAGCGACTTGCATGTCTCTTTCCTCCCACACTGAAAATTTACATTACAAAATTTAAATTTACATTACCCTTTCAGCTCAATCAAATGCCATTAAGTGCTTGAAAAATGGATTTCGAAATTCAAGTAGTTGATTTAATAAAAGCTTGTAAAAATAATCAGTGATGAACTGAAAAAAACATTTCAAAGCTTCGTTACACATCACGTTGCGTGGCATGTCGTGACTACGTGACACGTGCGCAACCTTAATTTGCGAAGAGTTGTCGTGATCGTGACGTACGGCACTTCCTGGTAACATCCACTGTTCTGCGAATATAATGACAGGTTTATATATCTAGCTTAAGATAGGAACAAGTATTATTGTCAAAGACAACCACTCACCTTTATAAAAAGACCGACCGCTGCAGTTCCGTCGAACTTATCACTGAAACAAACTACACACATATTTAGACTCGGTTATAAGTTCACTTTTTACCCAATTTGCAAAAGAATTAGGTAATGCACTTTATATGTAGGGGGCAAACGTAAGAATCGTGTAGACTCAATATGAGCGAGCAGAAAATAATTAAAATGTTACACTAATAATCAAAGTCAAAATCGTTTATTCACATAGGCCTAAAAGAGACTATCGTGAAAGTTAGTGACTCTTATGCCAATGAACTTAATTTTTTCCTATGCCTGATAGCAGAGAGGTAAAAAATAATTGCCCCCTATATAGTCTGATGGAATTCGATACTGCTGCCAAGGATGTAGTATGCTTACCTAGAAGATACCACGTGCCCATTATTACATCCACAATCTGCGTATATGTTACGTTACGAAGCATCAGTGTTAAGATATGGTCTCGTACTATGGGGTAATTCTACATACAAGCTTTTATAACAAAAATTTAAAATGCAGCTAAAATTAAATCATAGAATTATGCAGACAATTATGTAAATAAATAGTACTTAACTTAGTATGGCAAAAAAATTACCACCCTCTACACATCATAATCACATACTATCAAGTACCAAACGCTAGCCTATCAGATACCTATGGTATGCAGATTGTCATTTTTGATACAGGATATAAATATTGCCTCTGTAACGGCTAGACATATTGTGATGCTTTATAAGTAGATATTCTAGATTCTCATTAACGCTGGTAATGCCCCAGGGCACGCGCAGTGTTTCAGCTCATTTTTTTTCCTAAGCATAAATGATTTCTTGACACGTAAGATTACTCTTATTCGCCTTTCTCAAATGTGAAATAACATGCTACTGAATTTTCAACCAACTTCAAAAAAGGAAGTTCTCAATTCGACTGTATGTTTTTTCTATTTGTTTTTTTGTATGTATGTTACGCGATATCTCCGCCAATTATGAATCGATTTTTGTGTTTTTTTTTGTTTGGCCATATAAATTTTATCGAAATCCATTAAGGCAAAACCAAAATATAAGCGGTGAAATCGGTTTTTTAAGTTGTTATATTATTGTTACATTTTCTATATAAAATCAATATCTGAAAATATTTTAGAAGTTGGTTGGTTTAAAGCTAGGTATCATTATGTTGCGTGCCTATAAATATATTATACAATTTTGCATATTAGTTCCTAGTAATGCTTATAAAATGTTAATTCATATTTTAATCTTAATTTATTAGGTTTCCTGGTATAAACGATTTTATTTTAATTTTTATTATTTCTATGACGCGCCAATTACAGCGTGTGTATAATCTATCTTCTAATAATTACTGTAATTATCATTTATAATTGTATTTATTAATAAAAATATGAATGTAATTATTATACTTCTAAGTAACATTTCCTGATTCTTCAACGAAAATAAAACGATAAACTGGTAACAAAACTTAAATGTCAGCACTTAGTTATAAAATAATTGTAATTAAAGCGACTAACGTAGGTTTTAAATGGCAAGTTTTGCATTAGACATTTAACAGTGACCTTCGAAAAATCAATTAGATTTTTTATACAACTTAAACAATTTTATCGTGTAAGTCCGTTAATTAGTTCATAGCTATTAGACTTAAATTCTTGCCAAAATGCATAAATGGACAGAAAATACACCATAGGTTTCAGATAGACATACAAACAACGAAGAGATCCTATAAGGGTTCCCTTTTTCTTTTAAAGGAGCCTTAAGAATTATAATCTTTATGTTGATTTTTATACGCTTTATTTTGACTTTAAAAATAGTACTCTAGGAGAAAATAATACACTCAATTAAGAAGAAAGCAGCAAGGAGCTATGGATGAAATCAACATCTTATTGAAAATAAAATAACTATGTTAACATAATGACGCAGGTCCATGACATAACGCTTCTTATCTATAGAAAATAAAATAAATTTAAATTGTATCATATGAACAACTGTGTAGAGCCTAATTTTTAAACAATTCTGCGTATCATCTTGTATGAAATAAACAGCAAAATGAAGGCAACTAAATTGAATTAACGTTTAAAATAATAGAGTATCTAAATCACGAAAGTTAAAGCTTACCTACTGAGACTAATGGTTGTTTTAAAATTACAACAGCAAGATTATTGCTCTGCTTATAAAATATATCTTGCTTGCTTGCCTAAATGCTAGATCCATAGATAACTTTGTATTAGATAAAACATTTTTTGTATAAGATTAAAAGAACTTTTTTTATAAACCAGGGATATAGTACGAGTCGTGATAGTAAGCAAAATCTTGGTTTGGTTTCATTTTATTTTATACACAGCTGTGAGTAAATGCATGGATGAAAACGAAATGGATTCCAATTTTCGCATGAAAACTAAAAAGAAAAAATATATTTACATTTTCAATAAGGTTATGGAATTATTAGAGAAAAGAAAAAACATCCTCATACTGAAATGATTGAATAAAATCACAATATACGCTCAGAACCCTTAGAAAGTATTAAGTAAGTGTAAGAAATGTTAGCCCGTGCCCAGGTATTAGTAACACAGATAAAGATTTTTCACGTTCTACTATCGGTAGTAAGAATTAGTTACTACCAAGTCTTATTAGCACAGCACGGGTAATAAACGAAGGAATACCTATTAAATTAAAATTTAAACGTAAATTAGTCTGACTCTGATAGGCGTTGTCAATGTCTAGATGGTCTGTTCTAGACATCGACAATGCATAAGTCACGCTAATTCCCGTCATAATTATAATTCAATAATTCAAAATGTGCGTGAGTTTTATAGAATTAATAGCTGGTATTGTTTTCATACTGTCATTAATCCCAAATAGAATTACTAAATAAACAAGCTCGATAAAGTATCTTAATTGGTGCCAAGATTAATACTATTATTCGTCTATGCTTCAGTCGCTCTGTAAACCTCTTTCAAATGTTCGGAATGCCGATTTATTAGTCCAATTCTAAGAACGATTACCATTAGAAACCATATTTTATGTGCTTATTATTTGTTTTAAAATATACGTGTTCAATGTTTAATTGGCCTACATTTTCTGAAATCTACAAATCCCATACGTTAAGTATGTGGTATGGAATGACATGATCCAACGTGTTTTGAGTCACTTAAAACGTATATAAAAGTATATAAATGGCTACTTTACTTTGTATCAGGCATCCATCATAATTAAAATAGTAGGAAAACATTTATTTAATCCGTTTATGTTCAGCGCTTGTTCTGATTGAATTTATTAAAAAAATATTGATAGCTTCAACTCTGGGTTCAGCTTTTGTACCAAGTCACGCAATTAGTAACAAATACTCAACAATTGACGACCTATTTGGCGCAATGCTCAAGTCTCTGCTCTCTGCGCCAAGGATTCTGGGTTCTCTTCCCGGCAGAAGTACAGTCTGCATAACAAAGGGAAGTTTGTGTTTCTGTTCCTCGTTGTGATTGTGTGCGTGAAGTTTAAATGTTTTCGGCACCCACAATACAAGTCTTTTAACTTAATAAGTTAGGAGTGTAAATGCGCTTGCGTTTTCGACTACTACTCTATCGGAAAAATTACAAAAAAGAGGAAAGAATATTAAAATTTCATGAGTTTGACACATTAAAGGTACTTTATAAATGATACCGCTTAACTTACAATTTAGGGTCGACTCTTACGACCTAGGTTTCGAGGATGTCCGATCCCCATCATCAGGCGAGTTCACGACGGAAGGTCACGGCGCTCAGTGAGCGGACATCCCAGAAACCTAGGTCACAAGAGTCGACCCTAAACCGTGAGTCAAGCCATATCATTTATAAAGTATAGAGTACATAATATTATATACCTACACTATATTAAGCAATTACTACTATTATTGCCTCGTCCATCATCCATAGACTAAAAATAATTTTCATAATCAAACTTAATATTACATTTCTGTAAACAAACTTTCGGATTTATAATATGGCAACAAACATACTAACATACTTACGTGTGTAAGTATGTCTGTTTATACGTCACGCTGTGATGGCTGAACAGATTTGGAAAATTTATAAAGCTTATTCCTAGGATTAACACATTGGCTTACTTTTTAACTTGATCAACGCGATCATAGCCGCGGTCCACAGCTAGTTGATAATAAAACGTAATGATTGCATATCTCTGATTGACTCAAGAAGCGTCATAACTACGTCAGAATAACGTCAGCATCTTCATTCTCTTTTCGCCTCGAGTCATCATTTCACTTTCGATATATGACGTACACTATTGACGTCAGACGTCGTAGTAGTACCGAAAAAAGATTCACTTTCGCACATTCACTTTCGTTGAAAGTGCAAGTGACCACGACCTACCCGAATTTGTCTGAAGCGATGTTAGTGACGATTTTGACGTAGAACTTTCTAGACGGTCTCTATCGAAAACAAGAGTGACCTGCCGAAACCGTATAACCTACTGTAATACTTTCTCGATGTTCAGACTCACTTTCAGCTGACGTAGTTTAAATCAGATAGTAGATACTAAAGTAGTGATATATTTTTCTATAATCTGACATCATTGGCGATTTTCCAAAACCCTATTAGATTAGATATTTATAGGACCAATGAAAAGACACTTTTTCAAACATCAAAAACGCCGAAGAAATAAAAAAAATACGAATTTTATGGGACCAACCTTAAGTATATCCTTTCAAACAAAAAAATCATCACTTTCCATTAGGTGAGATAGTGGTCAATTGCTTGCCTATTGAGCATTAAAAAAAAGTCAGTAAAAAATCATTCATAGAATTTGATAAAAATTAACTTGCATACTAACTATAAACTAGTTATAAAACAAATCGATTCTAATAATAGCTGAAGTTTGAAGCGAACTCTTCAAGGTGGAGTATTTAATATTCTGTAACCGTTTTACCTTTGACGTAATTATAAAAGATGGAAAGTACCTATATTACTAAAAAATAACGCAAATGATTGTTGAATTGATAGAGCATCTCAAATTCTTATTCTAATCTCAATTTCTTCTTTACATGATACAGTACCTATTCTTTCTATCCATTTATAGATTTTATATAAATGAGAACGCCACAAACGAACTATATAATGCGTTATTTTTTGTTTATAATTAAATTTACTTTGTGTTGCTTGATAGTCAATTTTTATTGTACTCTGTAAAAATGTGATCTATATCTTACTGCTCTACTAAATGTAGGAACTACAATGATATACATTTCTCACGTAATTCATTTCAATTTGGCAATCAATTATGTGACAGTGTACAACAAAGAGACTTTTTTGCATATTACTTAAAAGGCTACTGGACTTAGCTTCTAATCTGCAGATCATCACGAAATCGCGAGGTGTCGCGCATACAATAGAAAAGAGCCCAAGGTTCAGTTCCTCGCAAGTAGCACACTATAAGTAATAAACAGTAGTAAAGCTCGCTAATAGACGAGGTATCTGAAGGGAATTATCGATTACATTACCAGGATGCATGGAGGCAAACTGCACCAGCGCTTTCTAGTGACTACCATAATTACACCTAGGTTAATAAAATTATGTATTAGAGATTAAGAATGTTTAAAAAAAAATTAATGAAAAAAATGCTCCGTCGAATTTCTTGCCAGGTTCTTCTCGAGATTGCTGTAATTTTGCGAATCTGGCAGTAGAATCATTAACTTTCATGAGTTCCTCTTTAAGGCCCATGTGAATAAACCATTTTGATTTGATTGGTTAAAGGAAAAAAATATTAGGGATAACTAGAAACATATTTTCTTGTCAAAACTACAGTTACTAGGAATTAATTTATTCAGAAAATAAATCATGTATTTAGAAATAAACTCTATACAAACTTAACTAACCTACTTACCTAACACAAAAAGTCATTGGTCGGTAGTGTACCCAAAATGTTGGCTGCGTTACCTCGATGTACAGCGAGACTTAATTGCTGAGCAAAATACAATAGTGAGTAGGTATGCTATTTTTACAAAATAAACTATTTATTACCAAATAATTTAGTAATTGTTCTTAAATAATTATAGTTGTCACATAGCACTAGCATGTTAGTAACAGCAACGAGACATTTTTCTCAGAGTTGTATCTAAACGCTAAAACATAAACGCTTTCATATTCACAGCCCCACACTATGTTCGATGACTTGTGTCGCGGGTGCCGGAAACATTCACATCACTCACACAATCACAACCAGAACCAGAAACACGAATTTTCCTTGGGGAGAAAACTTGTGTTCCCGCCGGGAATAGAACCCGATTCACCTGCTTAGAAGGCCAACGCTCATCCAACTAAACCAACGGGTAGTTTAATCTGCTCGTATGTAGCCATTTTTAACCGATTTAAGGACTGACTCTTTAGGGTAGCAGAAACATCATTATAAATGATTATAGCGACAGATTTTTCTACTTAATGGTGGTGATATATGACGGTGTTTCGGGACAGAGTATATCTCACTGGAACGGCCTCTAATCTGTATCACACTCAAATTCAATCATGTCTGGAATATGCTGTATCTAAAATGGATCCACCTGGTACGATCCAGGTAATCCATTGGCCAATGTGCCAAAAAACTCATTGGCGAAATTAAGCTAGTTGAATCTAAACTGCTGAGTCTCAGTCCGCTACGAAAGGTCGCATTTTGAAAAGTTTAAGTAGGAATATGAAAAGTTAGTTCTCCTATTATATGCCCTTTTACGTATACACCAATAAGACAAATAAATATTCAAATGTCATCGATTTATGGTTTACTCATAAATACCTCCAGTTTACTCGGAGCACCAGTTACTTCTACATTCGTCATTAATACAGAGAATGAGTGGAAATTATTGCCCGGGTATAATCTGGGAATCTTCAGGTCTAGGGTGAATAGATTGATGAAACATATAATTATTTGTTTGGTAATTTTTATGTTTGATAAAGTATAGCGTCTAGTTGGTCCTATTAAAATATCATGATAAAGGCTTTCGGATATATTGACGGTAAAGTTTAAAATATTAATAGGCAATTAACATACTCATGCAACGAAAATATTTGATTATGGAAGCATAAATCATTGACCGATGCCCCGATACCAAACCACACTCTCTCGGCTAAGTACCTTCTTAGCTGTTATTGAACTACTGTTTCGTACAATATGTTTTATGAAGTACGTATTGCTTGTGGTTGTGTAATGCAGCGACATAAAGGCTCATAAAAGGCTAGTTGATGGGCCGCAAATACTTCATCTCTAGGTCAAGAGTCGCCATGCGTCAGCCGTTGGTGTTCATCAACTGCTATGGTGTTAGAATTGTTTGTATTGACAATACAAACAATTCTAACACCATAGCAGTTGATCAAATGAACAAATTACTGACTTTCAGAAGAGTTATTTTCAAAGTTGGTCAAGGCGGATGTTGTAATGGAATATTTATAAAAAGATATATAATTTTACTAACACGATAAACATTTCAACTTGGCTTTGAAATTTAGAATTAGAGTAAAATTATTAATATGTGCAAAAATTTAAACTAATAAAATTTAGATTCATTTTTTGTTCAAGCGCGCCCGATATACATACATACCCGAAAAGATGAGACAGAGAAAACTTACTTAGTTCAAAACTTACAATCTTTTTTGAGGTCATTTATAGTGTAAATGTATTGAAAAAAAGTGATTTAAAAGTTTTTAGTACATTTCAAATTATCGTATGAAATGTATCGCAGCTTTTGCTTTAAAATATCCACGTATATCATTCTAATATTATAAAATCGAAAGTTTGCGAGTGTCTTTGTTTGTTTGTTACTTCTTCAAGCTCATATAGCTGGACTAGTGAAATTTGTTAATAGGGTAGCTGACACTCTGGAATTCTCCATACCATAACATAGGCTACTTTTTATCCCGGAGTTCCCCCAGCGGAACTTGCGCGGGTAAAACCGCGGGGCGCAGCTAGTAAGACATAATTATATAGGATTATTCAAGATTAAAATAGTATGAAACGACTTGTTGTAAAACCTGTAGAGCGCAAATGCAACATCCTTTTCAAATGTAATGGATTTGATAGTTTTTTTTCTAGGTCAATATTCCACATAGCTAATGGGACTGGACGGTTTACATTCCTTGATCAAAGATAGTGTTGACCAAAGTTGAGCAAGGTTGCATTATCTTAATTGACTTTTTTACTACTGTTCGTAACAAGTAAGCTAAGTAGATTTGACTGTTGACTCTTACATACCTCTGTATAATACCATAATTGAAACGCAAGCAAAGCTTTAAAAAAACCGACTTCTTCGCTTATATTTCGGTTTAGGCTTGACCAATTTCGTAAAAATTAATATGGGACCACCTCTGAAGTATATTCTACCAAACAAAAAAAAATATCACAATCGATTCATAATTGGCGGAGATATCGCGTAACCTACATACAAAAAACAAAAGATACAGTCGAATTGAGAACCTCCTTTTTTGAAGTCGGTTGAAAAATAGCCTATGTGTGTGCCTTCTAGGCAAGCATGTCTCACCGTCGACCGCATCGTCACTTTTCATAAGGTGAGATAGCGGTCAAATGCTGGCCTATTTATATAATAAAAATTAATAAATAAAAGTGTTAATCCTTGGTATTAGCTATGTACATTCCAAGTTTCATCCAAATCCCTTCTAACATGAAAAACAAACTCACAAATTTTTGAATCTATCGGTTGAAAATAGATGTCGGATGTTGTAGAAATATTGTTGAAATCCATATTATACCTGCTGGACATAGGTATGTCCCAATGAAAGCCACTGAGCCCGGTTTAAGGCTTTTTTCATCCAGTTTCTACGACCTCTTTTCGAAGGTCATCGATCCATGTGCAGACGGGCTGACGAGTGATTTTTACTCACCATGCCCGTTTTATCATCTAAAAACAAAACAAAATGTCAAACATCAACCATATATGGTTGACATAACTCCATATTGCTCGAAGCATTTTGATTCTACGTTTATCATCCGTACTGTGAAGGAGTGGAACTCATTGCCCTCGTCTTTGTTCCACGAACGGTATAATCTGGGAGACTTCAAGTCAAGAGTGAATAAGTACCTTCTAGGCAAGCATGCTACATCTTCGGCCGCATCATCACTTTCCATCAGGTGTGGTCAAATGCTTGCCTATCGGGCATGGAAAATATAACTCGTGTCTATACTATTATTACACTCACACAATCTTTATTATTTCATATTTCAAAATGAAAGATAATAAAATGTGTATATATCTACCAATACCTACTTAAAATGAACACTCCACTGTACGCTGTACCTACACTTACCTCTGTACTACTTGTCGTGCCATCAAACTATAAGTTGTATTATATCCAAAAAAATATCATCCATACCGGGTAATCATCTCACATATCAGACATACAGGAAGAGCAACGATTTGAAGCACCACGCAGGACTTTTGTTTAAAAATCACATACGATTATGTGAGAAAACCGGGTCATTTCGCGCTTTAAGTTTCAAAATAGCATTATTTTGACTAATCAGTCTCTCGTGACCACGGCCGGTGCAACCCTGCCGAAACGTCGAGGTTAGTCAAAATAATGCTATTTTGAAAATAAAAGCGCGAAAAGACCCGGTTTTCTCACGTAAACATGATTGAAGTTCGCGAAAGTTTAAAAAATTCAAACACATACATACTTAAAATACTAATATTACTAAAATCCACAGTAAGTTTTTTTAATAATCTTAGATTCAGCTTTGAATCTATTGACTAAGCGACTCCATTGGAAATTACTATAAAACTTAGACTAAAAGATGCTACGTAATATTTTTTATTATTATTATAATAATTAATCATGAAACCTGGTCACCTCATCCACGAAGCAATCCGATGCGCCTGAGGCTAAACCGGTTGCAGTAAAACACACGTTTTGTTTATAGCTCGAAGCAGCGAGAACGATTATTATGTGTACTTTTATGCCTATTTTACCGCCTCTTTATTGGATCTTCAATGCCAGAGGATCGGTATATTATGTTTATTATGTATATACTTGTATTTATTGTATGTACTTATTTATTTTAGTATATAAAAAGTTATTATTTTGTTTAGTATCTTATTGCATTATTATAAAGTTTGCGTAACTATGTGGTACACCTGAGTCCCAATACATTTTGGTATCTCCTCTCCATCCTGAGGTTGTCTGGAAGAGATCGCTTTAAGCGATAAGACGCTCATTGTACTAGCCTAAGTTAGTTTTAAGGTCTTTAATGTATTTTCCCTTATTTCTGGTGTACAATAAAGAGTTATCTATCTATCTATCTATATACACGTAAATAAAAATCAATTGCCGCGTAAAAGATTGTGACTTGAAAACGGTTCGACCGATTTGGTTGGTTTTTTTTTAAGTGTTTGTAATTTGTCCGGACAAGGTTGAGGGTTTTTTTTAATTCACCCGAAACTGCACCCGTGCAGAGCTGGGGTGGGTCGCTTCTTGTAAATAAATAACTCAAGAGATTAGAATTAAATCAAGAGTGTTCACAGCGCCGCTATCAATATATACTTAGTTTTTTAAGAAACGCCTTTAGTCATATTGCGTAAAGCAATTCCGACGTTGACGTTGAAAAACGCATCACTGTTGAAATGGTTGCTTGGTGGCAATGTTGGTTGCACGTCTGCCTTCTCAACAGCGAGTTTAGGATTGGATTCCCTATGAGAGCACAAGTTTTTTCCCAATAGAAAATTGTGTTTCTATCTGGGCGTGATTGTATGTGTGATGTGAACGTTTCCCGCGTCCACGACACAAGTCTTGGAACTTAGTGTGGGGCTGTGAATGTGAATGCGCGCGCGTGACAGTGTTTCTATGTGTGTTTTTCACTCATATGCTAGTCGCATATATCCACACAATTAATACCTATAATTTTGCAGAATACGTGAATTTTCTCCATACTTTTCTCCAGACGCATAAAATAATAATTTATACATCTATGGAGTCCCTATATTGTACGGCCAATAATGCACGCCCTGATAATAAATGACCAATAATTCACAACCAGTATTCCATGATATGGCTACCAATTATCAGATTCTGCAATACGGCCCGTACATTATTAGATGTGAAAAAACAACACGAACCGTATTATTCAGCTGATAATACGCAGCCATGAAAAAACATCCAATATCTGAATTTAATGTAGGTAAACGAAATATCTGATCGTGCTATACTGGCCGTACAATACAGGTCGGAAAATATTAGCTTGAGCTTTTAATGTACAGCCAATAATGCACGGACGATAATTCGAGTACATACAAATGTCAAAGTAAAAGCCTCGTTTGGATGATCCAGTAATTTCAAGAGGGCAAGATATGACTGTTTAAAGTTTTCATACAAACTGTTTATTTATTCGAAAGCGAAGCGTAAGCGTTTATTGTATTTCATTTTTTTTTTCTTTTAAATAGGTGCTTAGTTTTGAGCGCTCCGCGGGCCGCTGCCGCGGCTCGCTCGCTTTAACCGCTCGGCTCGCGCTTTGTTTTGTCGCAGTTCAAACATAGGTTTAAACTGCAACAAAACAAAGCTTGAGCCGCTAACCTAACCTACACTAGCAGCCACTTTTATAAAGGCCACAGAGAAGCAAATGTTTTTAATGTTCTTAGATTAGAACTTTTTAATAGTCTGTGCCAACTCTTCCTAGCAACTCGCCTAAACAAACAGGGCATCGCATAGATAGTATGTGTTTATCTATGGTTGGCTTCCAATTATTGGCTGTGCATTACTGGCTATACAATATCGACACGGAGTGATTTTACGCAGCCAGTATAGCACGCACAGTATTTTTTTATTTTATTTTTATTTTTATTTTCATAACAGCGTTTACAAAATATACATAGGTAATAAAAATATTCTAATAGTATAGCCAAAATAGGGTTACATATGTTATAATATGAACAATGTGTCTAATCATACAATCCCTATTGTTTAGAAAAAATAAAAGTTATAAGTGCGATTTACAGTATTGCACACCTTGATATTTGGAAGCCATATACATGAATTAATGGCTGTAAATTATTGGCCGTACATTATCAATACGGACCGATTTAGTACAGGCAATAATTGGCATCCCGGAAATGCACGGCTTGATATTTCGTAACCATGTACATTAATTAACAGGGTGTGCATTATTGGCTGTACAAAATCGGGCCATGAAATATCGGGTCGTACATAATCGTCTCTCCATCTGGGGACAGATTACGCCATCTACCGGATAAAAAGGTAACATTACAGCCAATGAGACGAGATTACGGATACCATAAGTTAACGATATCTGTTGGATCTATCGATCCATAAACAAAATAACGTGTATAAAAGCTAACTGAGAATGCCTTACCATAATGAGATGGTTGCATTATCGTGTGGCAATGGAACGAATTGATGACACGTTGCTCGCAATTAGTGTTTGATCCACTATAATATGAACATTATAGTAAGATGCATTTAATTTTAAATAAAATTTTACTATGACCCACTTACACTACAATCATAGCTACCCTAATACTTGAAATATTCACTAAAACTAACTATCTATAACCCATTTGTTAAAGTTATGTTTACTGCACTGTGCAAATAGATCCCATTGTTATTTTTATGTATAGCTGAAGTCAAAGCTTTTTTTTTATTTTCCTTTAACCGACCATATTAGGCCTAGATTAGGGTCAATTGCCTATATTACGTTACCTACGAGGCACAGAGCTTATAGGTAACTCAAGTGTCCAAGCCTTCTCCTAGTGGGTAGCGTTTCCATCATGCTGGCAGCATTGACTTCCTGAATTGCAATGCTAATACGTTGAGCCAAATAGGTACCTACATTTTAATCACGCGTTGCCTCAACCAGAAGCTCTGATAATTATTTTTTTTTGGACTTTGGTATGTTCATGCAAGCATTTTATATCTTCGACCGCATTTCACTTTCCATCAGGTGAGATTATGATCAAACACTTGTCTATCTAGCATAAAAAATTCAAGCCAATTTCCAAACGAACCTATACATTATCCTCACCTTGAGTAAATTAAGATGATAATGTGAGAACTTAATCTGATAAGTCTAAAACTGCAATACGACCTTGACTTGGTAAAACTCGACATTTGTAAGTAACAACATAATGTTCAACATTTCCAAAGTGACTGTAATACATGCTTATTTTAAAATTAGTCTAGTATAACATTACACTTTACATAGGTCAGGGACCTTTAATTTGGTTATAAATTGCATAAGGTGCTTTAAAGTGATATTTTAATTACTGTTATCATAAAAACATTATTATGTTCAATTTATCAATGAGTTTTAGGTGAGATTTTAAAATAGGTATCTACTTTACTATACAGTTTTTTATAGTACACACGTTAAAGAACATTTCTTGTTTAAGTTTGTGTGTGTGTAGGTGTGTTTGTTCCCTATTAACGCTTTAGCGGCGGATTTGGATGAAATTTGGAATGTACATAGCTTATACCTAGGATTTACACATAGGTTTCTTTTCAACTTCTTTTCTTGATAACAGCGGGCGAAGCCTCGGGGCACGGCTAGTTATATAGTTTAGTATGTTTGGCTAATTGACTCTATAAGAAGAAGAAGTGGCCAAAGGACCAAAAGGCGATGAGGGCCTTAATCTCTCGCAAAAAAAGTCTTTATTTTACTTAAATATTTCGATGAACTTGTTGAAGTTACACAGCCATGAGAAACAAGAACGTAGTAGCTAAACCACTTCAAATAGATCCACCTTATAAATAAGGCATTGAGCGTGTAAAACGGGAATGAAATCAATCTTTATTAAAATAGTTTACCTTGTAGAGCATATTTACCTAATAGCATACATGCGTCACTTTTTCCAGCAACGTAAATTATCACTTTAGTAAATACACTTATTTTTGTCCGAATGCGCGACGAAAAGAAAGGTCATGTATGTATGTTTGTTCCTATGTGGCGTTCTAAAGACAGGTGTGTGGGACTGTGGGCCGTAAGATTGTATTTATCTTATGAGTGTCACTAAAGGCACTTGACGGTAATCAAAATTCAACAAGGTGACAAATAGACGTCATATTGTGAAAAATAATGAAACGAAAGCAAGGATGTTGTAGCTAAAAACGTAGGTTTGTTTCCTATCTCGATGAACGAAAGTCATTGAATAGGCAATTGAAAAGCGTCTTTAGAATTCTCTAATCATTTTTCATTTTAAATGACAATATAAGATCTATAACTATTTAAAGATACTTATAATAAGCTGTGATAAGTAGTATTTTTTTATGCTAGATAGGCAAGCATTTGACCGCTATCTCACCTGATGGAAAGTGACGATGCGGCCCAAGATGAAACATCCTTGCCTAGAAGGTACTCTAGACTTGAAGACACCCAGATTGTACCGTTCAGGGAAAAAATAAAGCAGGGAATGAGTTCCACTCATTCACTGTACTGATGACAAAACGTAATCACGTTCTAACGTATTCACAGTCACAGCCGCACACTAAGTTCAAATACGTCTGGTGCTGGAAACATTTTCATATCACCCACACAATCAAACCCAGAACCAGAAGCACATAACTAGATCGATTTATCGCCCCGAAACCCCCAGCATACAAAATTTCATGAATATCGTTGTTCCGAGATCCTGATTACACTCCACTCACACATAAATAAATATATAAACATATATATATATATACGGGAATTGCTCGCTTAAAGGTATTAGATAGATAGGTCTTATTAACGTGAAGCGCGTCCGGTTTTTTGATATTTTGGTATATCTATATACAAAGGTATTGTATAAAGCGACGAGTTTGCGGCTAAAGTAGGTATCTCGACGCATATAGGTCTTAATCTTAATAATAAGTGATTGATTGTAACAACTCACTGAATATTACCAAGAATGACTATGAATTTAGCTCAACGTTATATTGTATATTATTTTAATACACCATTATTTAAAGACTTGTCTACAGACAATTTACCTGTTATAGGAATGCAATAACATATATTTTTTTATATGTGGCAACTAAATTACAGAATTATATGACATGTGCTTAGTTTAAATGGTATCTACGAGCTTGAAAACTACAAACATTTAAATAAATTATTTAAATGTATTCTGCTAGTAACACGTAATTTTATTACGTAGGTACATTTCCATTAATTCAATTCTGTAATAAGGTATACTTCAGACTCTATGTCGTTTCAAGTAGAGTATTGTATAAACTACACTAGTACACGATGTTGCATCTCCAACAAATATTCATATTTCCAAACATTTGAAGGCTCGTAACTCGTAAATAATTTCATTTATTATTTAGTAATGCAACTGAGCCTAGCCCGCCACAGTTGCCGAGACTAACACTGTTTTGTAATGTAATAAATAGGTTCTGATAGAGTGAAGCAAGTCATTTATTATGCGAATCGTAAGACGTTGAATATAGATGGGTTCTGAATAATTTCATACTTGTATTTGATATCTGTTTTAATAGATACAGATAAAGTACGACGCCATAGGTGTCAGGTAGTGTGCATAGGTACATGTAATGTCATTTTTATATAGTATTATAAAAGTTTTAACAATTAAACCACTAATTTAAATGATTATCTTGAACTAGTCAGCTGCGGTACCAGACTTAAAAATATAAAACTGAAAGAACTCACGATATTTAGTAAACTTTCTCGACTTAATGGTCAAGAAGTTACGCATATGTGCACACTCCGGGAAGAAAATAATTGGATATATTGTTGATCGAGAAAATCTTCTATAAAGTTATAATATATTAAGTTTTGTGTTTATTTTTATTAATAAATGATAGTCTTCACTGATTAACTTAGGTATGAATGCAGAGGTCTTTTTCATAATATAGAATGTATCTTTTGATGCGTAATTTACTTTCATGTACACCAATTTGTTCGTGATTTCCGAGTTGAGTTTCTGAAATATTTTGTTGTACAGTAAAAGAGGCTTAGAGTCTCATTTAATCATGTTCGAAACATTTGAAATCCATCTTTAGTTTAATTTTTTTTTCATTATTATTTCATGACCATGGATACATAGTCCTTCAGTCGAAATATTAAACAAATATTATCAATTCACAGTCACAGTCAAAGTCAAGTAGTCAGTCATAGTCAAGTCATGCCCTAGTAAAGTGGTAGAAACTTTATTAGAACTTCTATTGGAGTTTTGGAGCGAAGGCGAAAATCACGTTTTTCAACTTTGTATGACATGCCTACACTTATGCACATTTACTAAGTATTAACGGTTAATAATCCACCATTATTACACATTAACACTCGAAGAATCACAGGTTTTGGAAAATTACACAAAATCAACAACGCCATTTTTTCACTTTCGCGGCAAAACTCTTAGTTTAAATTAATAAACCAGTGTTGCTGCTATACAGCATGGTAGTGCAGCAATCATTTTGGGAACTTTGCCGAACATTAAAGATCGTCTTAAACATCTTTAACCTTTTATAATTTATATATTTATATTGTAACTAGGACTTGATAAGAGCATAATTTTACTACTTATGATAAATGCAAAAGTTTGGATCTTTGTTTGTTACTCAGTCACATCAATACTGCTGAACGAATTTCGATGTAAAAATCATTACACACATTTTTATCCTGATTATTAGCAATCCTTAGTAAAGCTGCAGGACCAACTAGTAATTTTTAAATGATAATGTTTCTTTTGAATATTATTTACCGATCAAGAATCAAAAGCCATTCCCAATTTTATATACCTATTCGATTTTACGTTTATTTTTCAAAAGACAATATTTCCTGAAATAATATACCACTTGACATTGAATTATACAGAAATGAGGCAATTTGTTTTGAACATTGCGTCATCTCGTCCTGTCCACATAGGGATTGAGGAGATAATACAACAATGTTGCTGTAAAGTGTAACACACATACAAACAAAATGTTAATTTAGATATTCAACAACTTGTTCTGTTCTTAAATCAGAATGGCCAAGCGATTTTCTCATTACACTTGCATCGAATGACAGAATAAAATTGTCAATAGATTTTTTATCAATAACTAGCTATATATTGATTACTTTATTATTTGCAAGTAGGATGGTGGAGGTCAATAGATACGCTGGGCCCAGAATGTGGAAAAGATATTGAAGGATAGCTTCCACACTGCGTAGTTCTTGGAGACTACCACCCAAAAATAGGTTAGATATTTAAGGGTGGTAGTACAGCTGTATTTCGGTGCAGGGCTAATGTTAGGCTAACATTGTACGATATATTTAAATTATAAAAAAAAAAAAATGTTTTTATTATTCTTAAGAAAATAGTGGCGGTACATAGTAATTGTTTCATAAATAAATAGTACTTAAAACTAGGACATAAAGTACCTTCGTGAACCTCGGTCCTCAACACAAGGTCTCGTTAGAGCCTGTATTGTTGGGTTACAGCGACCCTCTCTGGTCATCTTCATATTATAACTGACATATAATATCGTAAGAAATGATAATAAGTATGTGCACCTAGTGTAATTACAGTACTTGTAGTAATTTGCCTTTATAAAAATAATTCCTTTATTTTACACTAAATAACTAGTCATGCTATTTTCTTTTTGTTTCATATTTATATTATTTAATTTATATAACGAAGCGAATAAAATACTAATACGGCAGAAACTGGATGAGAAGAGCCGAAGATCGGGCTCAGTGGCGTTCATTAGGAGAGGCCTCTGTCCAGCAGTGGACAAAAATAGGCTGATGATGATGATGATGATGAATAAAATACTTAGTTGATCACCTTATAATAACTGTAACACTACCGTTGATTTAAAAATACTCTGCGCTTTCTTTATTTCCAATCGATTTAGGTTCTTCTATATATCAATCTGTTCAAAAGAGATCCAGGAACGAATGTCTGATTAATATTTTTTTTTTTGGTTTTGCCTACACTTTGTTTCCACACAGACTATGATTTCCAAAAACATGTATTAAAAGATGCCTACGCAAAAATATAACTATAATAATACATTTACCTATTATATTTTTTGTTTAGTTCGTTTACAATGTAGTCGTCGTACATAGATATTATGTACAATTTTATATTTATGTGTATTGTACATTTTATTTTATATTGTATTTGCTGTAATACAGTAACATGTTATAATTATAATTCTTTTATAGTAAATCTACTACCTACGGGCCAATTGCCTATATTTCCTTAAGCTAAACTAAAATTATATACAGCAAAGAACCAAGTTACCTACAAGACATCGAGCCTATAGGTAACTCAAGTGCTCAAGCCCAGTACCAGCGAAGTAGCGTTCCCATCATGCTGGCGGCATTGCCTCTCAATAAGTGCCAGCATTTTCATCACGCGTCGCTTCAACCAGGCGCTCTGATAGATTTTTGAAAATAGAATGAAATAAAATAGGATATTGTATTTGTGTATGTAATATTACATATTTATTTTTTGGTAAATCTGTAGTATGTTATGCTATGTATATTATGTATATTTTAAATCATAAATAATAGTTAATAGTCCTTGTACTGCACTACTGTGAATTTTTCTGCACCTTCTTCGGTAACTGTCAGAAAATGCTGTATTAGCATAAGTCCTCCGTACAGCTATATTGTGCAAAAAAAAGAAGAATAAATATTTTTTTAATGTTACCCGTATCTGAGTGTGTTAATGTAATAACATAAAAAAATTATAATATAAAAAAATAAGTCAAATCTATTTTTAAAGTCCGAAATTCACGCAGTACTGGATGTTTCATTGATTTTATTAGATATTCCCATTGCCTAGGCAAACTAGTAACAATATTTTCACACATAATAAATATTTCAAGAGATTATTTATGTAGGTTGGCATAATGTTTACGTACGCCATCTGTTGGAAATTTCATGAGCTGCTTGCAAACAGTTTAATCACCTCTTACTTATGCAAGCAAGGCTAAACCGAGCGATGGATCGCACATGCAATTTCAGTACAATGGTAAAGTTTAAACTGCAAGCTATATACACGAGATGGCGCTTCAAACGAGCGATTACAATCAGCAACTTTTAAAAGTCAGTTCCATTTTACGCCAACGTGTTTACCACCCAACATTTATGGTCGTGGGTTGTACTTTCCTTACCATAAGGAGTATTGTTGGTCAAATAATAGCTTCTCAGATATAATAATCCTTTATACTGCTGCTACTCATTCAACAATATACCTTTATTAATTTAAGTAATACATTTATAAAGGAAAAATATAGCATGAACTTGAACCTGCGGCACTAGGGTGTCATTCTCTATACCGCTTTAACTACTAAGCTACTCTTGTGAGGGCGATAAGGCCTGCACTGATGTCACACTTGGGCGTATTGTAGGTACTAATTCTACCAGGACTTACTCTATCCGCTCCAATTGCTCTATATAAGTATTAAGTGTGGTGTAAAGTGCCAGTATAACTAATCCAGTGGTAAAGCTGTTGAATATGATGGGTTTGGATCTTTCGGTTTTGCGCAAAGTTGCTCTAACATTCCAGTGGTGGCTCTAATTTCATCAATGACAGCCATGATGATAGCGCAGTAAGCTATTTACATGTTCTAGTTCTCGGTTTATTTTTCCACCCTGCATCCTCTACACAGAGGGCTATCTGTGACGTTTATCAATTTTTTTTTTTAATCTTATGGAAAACCAGCTTTGAGACACCGTACCGCTCGCCAGCGGAGTCAAACAGTGTGTGTCGTGTGACACCAATTAATCCCACAAAATAATTAATCCGACTAAAACCACACGATGGTCTACGGGACGCCATAGTTGCTAGGAGCCGAGGAACGAGGAACACTCTCGCACCCACTTTAATGGCACTCTTGCACCCGCTTTAACTCGCACCCACTTTAACAGCAAGTGGCGCTTTAGGCCAATTCCTGTTTAAGGCCTTGGACTCGAACACAGCGGGTACCGGGGCGGCAGCGAGGTAGCGACTAAGAATATTGTCACAGAATAAATAATATACTGTAGCTGTTCGTCGTTCCACGGCCTAAGAGGCGATGTTGGAGTTGCTTCGCGCAAACCACCTCGAATCACATTATCATCCTACATCAAGGTCAACATTTGGTCCACATCAGCGTGAGAACTCTCGTTTCACGCCCTACTTTCAGCCTGTGCTAATATGGCACGTAACAGTTTAGTTCGGCTTGTTACAAGTCATTCATGGTAGAAATTCTTTAGCACTTATATTTCTAAACAGTCATTGTCTAAATTAAGAGAATTTACGATTTATAAAACTGACTTCACCGCTAATATTTTGGTTTTGGCTTGATTGATTTCGATAAAATTTATATGACCTCTGAAGTATAATCTAACAAACAAAAAAAATCATCAAAATCGATTCATAATTGGCGGAATTATCGCGTGACATACATACAGAGAAAATACAGTTGAATTGAAGACCTCCTCCTTTTTTGAAGTTGGTTAGTAACGTAATTATAATTTTTTAATATTTGCTGCCATTGAGAGCTATTTTGCCATTATGTTATGAAAACCAATTTAAAAAAACATTAAAATAACCTGTTTTTCGTTTTTACACTGAACGGGCCAGCAAAAACATTCACATTATAATTTCGTGTTGTACAAAGAATTGGCATGATTTTATATGACCGGCCGCTTGCCGGACGCTTCGCTTGCCCTTTATAAAATGCCTGTGTAATTCACCGAAGTCTCGTTTGATGATAGGCAGGAGCACAACGTGCAAACGAGGTTGGCTCGGGCGGCGAGATGCTATATCGCTCAAGCCGACCGTTGCTCATTATTAATTTAAAAACAAAAAAGTAATACACTGCATTTCTTAAACATATTAGGAAGAACTATACTGAGTACCTGTTTAATCACAAGTTTATTTTTTAATAAAAAGCTCACAATATTAAAAATAACTATATTATTCGAGCGTTAGTACTTAAAACTAATAAAGTGTCCTTATGGATCAAATTAATAAATAACCTTTGTAGCATGTTAATTGCCTATAAAGTTTTACTACACAATTACTCTCTTGCATGCTATCGATGGCCTCATTTTTAGATCATACCAGAGTCTCCCAAAAAAATATAACAGATCATTTAACACGTAACAATAGAAGCTGCAAAAATTCAAGAATTATCAGAAAAAGTGTATTACGTGTTACTTGGCCAAGGAAACCGCAGAACACGTACTATACAAGGCTAATATAATAGTAGGTAGCATATCGCTTATCGACTGTCAAAAAGAGTTGGAATTATAATGTAAAGCTTGTACAAATATGTATGTATGTTTGTTAGGTACCAAATCGCTGGTCGACTGTCGAAAAGAGTTGGAATTATAATGTAAGGCTTGTACAAATAAGTATGTAGGTTTGTTAGGTACCAAATCGCTGGTCGACTGTCAAAAAGAGTTGGAATTATAATGTAAGGTTTATACAAATAGGTATGTAGGTTTGTTAGGTACCAAATCGCTGGTCGACTGTCGAAAAGAGTTGGAATTATAATATAAGGTTTGTACAAATAAGTATGTAGGTTTGCTTCGAAGGCCACGCTAAGATATCTCTCCCGGTTGTTAGTTGAAAGAAAACAGTCTTTAGCGACGTCGGATGCCTTCAGGCGGCCTGAAAAATCCTGACACTAGAACTGCCTTCTAGTCTATACGACAATCACGTGACGTGACGACGTAATAGTTACTTATTCACTAAGGGCTGAAAGAAGCTCATTACAAATGAGCTGTGTTAAATGTTGCACTCCACTGAAAGCATATTTTTTTGTCAAATGCAAGTAAATCTTATATCTAATCTATTCTAATCAATCCTAGTCCATTTTACTCAATACTTCTTCGTATCTAATAACGTCTTCGCACTAAACTCCATTTACTGTACCCTAATAACTAACAAAAACTAAAAAGCCATAAAATCGCTTGCATAAAATGAGGTTGGAAAATAATGTGAAAAGAAAAAAAACATTTTCACGTGCCATATTAGGCCTATTAGAAATATTAGGAGCGATATCTCAGTTCGGGGTGAACGACTGGTTATTATTAAGTAACAAAATTAAATTTTTAACGTTATCTCTTTTTTACTGACTTCACAAAAAAGATGAGGTACTCAGATTGACTGTATTTTTTTATGTGTGTTTACCTCATAATTTCTTCCCACGTGACAGTTTTTGTTTTAAAGGTGGTCCCACTTAAATTAGATCAAGATCTGATCAGTAGTTTTTGAGTTGTCGCCAATGAAGATAAAGCGGTGTAGTCCGTTTTTTAAACTTTGCTAGTTTATATTTATTATCAGATCTTTTTTATAATCTAGCTTTTTAGCTCTTTCTGTTAGTTATGAAGTTGTAGTTGGTGTAACGGTGAGTCTGTTAGTAATGAATACAATGAGTATGGTGAAAAATTGCCTATCAACTACATTGTTAAATTTCCATTTGGTTTCTCGTGGCCTATATTTAAATGTATTAATTTTACTACGCCAAAGTAATGCTTATATACTATAATTTTGCTCGGTCGATTATACTCCTAAAGCCTTCACACAAAGAGCTCAACAAAAACAGTTTCATTGATATTTGATAAGTCGTTGCATAATGGTTATTGGCTGTGACCAAATACCTCACAATTCAATACCACGCTATTCTTGTATAAAATGTACTTGTACATTAATTGAATGTCTGACCGACGAATAATAATTCATAACCTCTATCGGTATTTTCAAGGAAGCTTGCTTCATCTTCGACCACATCGTCGCTTTCCATCAGGCGGGAAAGTGGTCAATTTACATAGATACAATAGCTGCTATTTTATCTGTTTGAATTAAATTTGCAACTGCTATTCAACATGATACCTTGCAAACGAGTATGTATTTTAGAATGATTAACGTATTGAAATAATTTCAAGTATATACATCGATCGGTTGCTACGAATAATTCAATGCATCGATTTGTAATTATTGAAGCTTTGTTCTTATCATCGCCTGCTCTAATGAGCGGTTTGGGTGAAACACTACGCGGTTACAACCAGTGACGTATTAAGTGTGACTATACAATTTCGATAATCTTATGTACTTATAGTTTTATAAAGCGGCTTTTATAGACTTTGACAGCAAGACGAAAAGTTACTGTCGAAGATTGTTTCGATTGGCTGACGTATTTTATCTTAACGTTAACATAATGTTGATTGTAAAAATTATAACGCGTACCTATATATTTTTTAATTTTGTGGCGACTGTAAAATTTACGTCATAGCTTTGGTAAACTGACTAATTTCATAGATCCTGTTCCAGTAACCTTTATCATTTAGAATTTTATTTTATTTTTATTAAAATATACATTTACTATAAAAAATGTTTTTTTTATATGAAAAAATAAATACAAACTTGTACAAATGTATTATTATACGTATACGTATAAAACAGTTTTCTTAACAGAGATGTTTTGATAACAGGAGTTATTATTGCGCGGTCAACGCTGTTACTTATACGCGAAATAAATAAAGTTGCATAGAATACGTCAATTAGTAGAAGGAGTATTTTAATAACTGCCCCATACAGCTGATATTATGATTATACTCCATTTGAGACTGAGTACGTCCACTATTACACTAATAGCCGTTGCCTTGTTCTAATTCTGCAACCGGCATATCGGCGATTTTTATCGAATCTTCGGCAATCAACGTACCGATCGCCACTTAGCTACGAATTAGGAAACCCAGATCTTTGTTTGGAGCTCTATCATTAGAAGAATCCTTAAATTAAGGCTTGTTAAGGATACTTTTGCAGCGTAAATGACCAAATTTGAATTAACAACTTTGATTTTGATTCAATACTAAATAGGAAGTTAGTGATTAAGATTGATAATGGTTTAGTTACAAAACATTTTGTTTAGAGATAGTCATGAATAAACATAAGAGAGTTACATAGCTTATCATCTGTACAGCGAGGGAGTGGAACTCATTGCCTGCGTCTTTGTTTTCTAAACGGTACAATCTGGGTGTCGTAAGAATACGTATAGAGTGCATACTAGAGCGTACTAGAGTGAATACGTATCATCTAGGCAAGCATATTACTTCCGCTTTTTTACTATCTTCGGCCGCATCTTCACTTTCCATCAGCTGAGATAGTAGTCAAATGCTGGCCTATCTAGCATAAATAATTAAACGCAAGCGAAGCTTGAAAAAATACCAACTTCACCGCTTTATCTTCGGAACTTTGATCAGATTAAATGTACTAAATACGTATTATTGAAGATATTTCAAGAACTACTGACCAGATCTTGATCAAATTTAAATGGGACCAATTGGAAAGCATCATATTTTAAACAAAAAAAAAATCAAAATCGGTTCACGTGGGACGAAGATATGAGAAAACCCACTTAAAAAAAAAATACAGCCGACTTGAGTATCTCCTCTTTTTTCGTGAAATCGGTAGAAAATGAGGGATGGGTATCATAAGCATTATCAGGATCATTACTTTTTTTTCTTAGCTTTTGACATCTATAGAATCTTGTGAAATGCAACACTGTAATGATTTTGTTGAAACTGAGCGTTCTGAGTGTTCTGAGTGAAACTGTGTGAAAGTAAATCGCTGTTCTGTATCTTCCAGAATTTAAATAAAAATACTGTGTAATAATAAGACTGTTAACAATCAAGGATGCAACTCAGTAAAATGTTACTGGCATAGTTAGTCATGTTTGCCTTCTACACTGTGGATGCCGTGTTGGATTCACGGTGAGATGTGATGTGAATGTTTCCGGCATCCACGATTCAAGTCATCGAGCTTAGTGTGAGGCTGTGAGTGTAAAAGCGTTTATGTTTACATCTTTATTACAAATTAGAATTTTTGTCCGAGTCTATGCTGAACACCCCATAGATATTCCTCATCTGTAAATTGAACTAAGAAAGAAATTTGCCTTAGATTGTGTATACTCCAGAACAGATGACATTATTAAGGTACTTTTTATTAGAATGAAAGCAAGCAAATTCGCCCGGTGCAACTAATTGTTTCATAAAGTGGCATATTACTCTAAACAAGACATTTAATCAAATTTTAAGTTGATTTTAACAACCCAAATTACACAAAATATGCCAACAATTATGGCAAATACAATCGGAAGTATTTTTTTATGTAACAGCCGCGTTCTTGCATGTAAATATTAATTACAAGATTATGCTTCAGTGCTTAAGCATTTAGTATAACAATTTAATTAGATTTATACATAGCATATATACTACACATGGCAATAAATCACTGATTATGAAGGTGTTGAATCGGATAATTTTGAAATTATCTCGGTCCACGCATTCAGTTAAATTTTACAATTAATATAGTAAATATTATTACCTTATTTTCATTGAGTTAGCATTTGCAAGTTGTTTTTTACCGTTTTTACACTTACAGCCCTACAAAGTTCAATGGATTGTGTCGTGGGTTCCGCAAACTTTCACAACACACCCAACCAGATAAATTAATTTCCCTTGATAAGAAAACTTGTATTTCCACCGGGAATAGAACACGAGAATTGTTTAAAAAAAATACGCTGCCACAGTTCCACAGTAAGTTCAATAAGCTGTGTTGTGGGAGTCGGAAACATTCACATCAATCCCAAAATCTCAGCCAGAACCAAAACAAAAAAATATCTTAGGGAGAAAATCTTGTGTTCCCATCAGGAATCGAACCCTATACTTGCTGCTTAGAAATCAAACGCTCAGCCAACGGGCAGATCAAATTATTGGACATAATTGATCGAGCGAAGCGAAATCTCTAAGTTGACTTGGACGGACAAAGTGCTGAATGACTTGAGTTCATTCAGCACTTTGTCCGTCCGTCTGTCAAGGGCATCTAGCGTCTAAACCATACAAGCGAATAAGTTTAAATGATAATTAAAAAGATATAAATGAAAATGTTAAGGGGGCATCCATACATGTAAGCGGAGATCAAAATAATTTTATTTTTTAGATATAAAAATAACATTATTTTGATCTCTGATTACATTTATGGATACCCCCTTCTATCAGGAATTATTGAAAAGAGCTCTGTAAGTAGAGTTTTAAAAAAAAATATGTTAGAAAATAACAATTTGTAAGACCACCAAAGTCACTGTTTTTAGATCTATTTTATCCCAGGGTCTATCTCAATAATGGCTGCACATTTAAAGCCGAAACTTACGTATAATATCCGTTACATTCTGTACTTAAACAACAAATACAGAAATCAAACAATTTATTTCAAGAAAAAAGTTACTCCAATTTTTTTTTCTCTATTAGGCAAAATGTAGGCTCGAGGTCACAGTTCGGCGCCAACGACTAGTATTATATAGTAGATAATCTTCAGACGCGCACAACATTTTTTGCTTCAACGTTCATTATACGCTCTGCAAAGAAGTGAGACTCCTTGCCAGAAACGTGCCCAGTTAAGTATATTCTTTGAGTATTCAAGCCGCGAGTGAATCTACTTGGCAAGCGTGCCCCATCGTCAACCACCTCGTCACTCAACATCAGGTGAGATAGCGGTCAAATGTTTGCCTTACCCAGAAAAAAAAGATAAAAACATAATAAGCATCACTTTGAGTCTCAGGGAGAGGAACACGTTGCAGATCCATAAAGAACTATGTTATTTAAAGTTCCGTGTGGTTAACGGTGGCGATGCATTTAGCGATGTATTTAGGTGGGCGTGTTACTATGAGGCGAGTGTCTTGCTTGTCTTCTCTGTTACAGAGAAACAGGGAACAGTGTAATTCAGTAGGGAACAGGGTAAGATGGTGAGAATTCATTCGAAGGAGGATCATGGAGGGAGGAGGTCAAGACCCTCAGATATGAGTAGCTCGGCTCAGGAGAGATTTTACCATCATTTTTTTTTAATTTGTGACAGGCTAGTGTTTGACCACTATCTCACTTGATGGTAAGTGACGATGTGACCGAAGCTAGTAAACACACTAGACCTGGAATACGCAGGCTCTCAAGGATAACTGCCGGAACGCCGTATTTGGCTTGGCGGCAGACTTTCAACTTGATGGTGGTAAGCTACTTTGGTAGCAAGCCAGGCGAGCAACTCACAAAATGCTCTACCACCTCTCAAAATCCGCAATAACAATACGTATGAAAGTTTGAATTAGTACTTCATAATTATTCCTCTTTATTCGGATGGTTTAGACCTATTATACCATTGTATACATCCGTAATGCATGACTGTATGTGAGAATCAGTATGTGAGTTTGACTGGAACAAGTGTTTTCTGTAAAATCTGGATGGATTTGGATGAAATGATGTAAGTAGGTGGTTTTGGAATATGATATTTAAGTTTAATTCGACCACGTTGACGTTGACGACCCAGTTGGCGCAGTGGACAGGTGTCTGCTCTCTGCGCCGTGGGTCCTGGGTTCGATTCCCGGCAGGAGCACAAATTCCTTTCCAAGGGATATTTGTGCTTCTGGTTCTGGGTGTAATGTGTGTGTGATGTGAATGTTTCCGGCACCCACGATACAAGTCTTTGAACTTAGTGTGGGGGCTGTGAGTGTGCATGTGTTTGTTTTTTTTTTTTTTTTTAATTACCAGGCAATCCTAGTCACAAGTCACAGTCAAAGTCAAAAGATTCATGATTCAGTCATAGTCAAGTCATGACAAGTGGTAGAGACTTTACTAGAACTTTTTTCTTTATCTAAGTCTACCTATCGCGAATAAAAAAAAAACTTCTGTGGGAATATTGGTGCGAAAGTGAACATCACGTTTTTTTTATTTTGTATAATTTGCTTACATGCTTACGAAATATTCATATTAAATAATCCATAAATACACTTTCGAAGAATCACAAGTTTTGGTAAATAGTACGAATCATTATTCAACTTTGCGTGTTACGGTCGTACCCAATGTATTATTTAACTTCTGAGGTTATATACTATTATAGGTTATATCTCTTTCAAAGCCGACAAAACTGCGGCGTACTTTAAATTAACGTGCTATGAATGTCACTGGAAGGTTAAAGGAATTCAAAACAGATAAAATACCGACGTTTGTCCAAATTAAAAAAGGATATTAAATGTCAAAAGAACAGAATAATAAATAGGTTAAGAATAAGAGCTTCGGAAATTAAAAATATCCAAAATCGTAGTTAACAAAATTTTTTGTGTGAGTATATTTGTTTCGTAATTATGTCTGTACGTAATGGTGGAAAGATTAAAGGGATTCTTTTTATAATTTTGTATTTTGAAATAGAATGTAGGATATTTTATTACTTTCTATCTTCACTAATAAGGGCAAAAACACGAGGCGCCTCTCGTAAGTTTTATTATTGATTAACAGTAATGAAGGAATCAGAAACTGGATGAGAAGAGCCGAAGATCGGGCTCAGTGGAGTTTATTAGGAGAGGCCTATGTCCAGTGAACAAAAATAGCTAGATATAGCTAAGGCTGATGATGATGATGATGATGATGAAGGAATCAGTAGGAATGATACTAATTTAAGCCATTTATTATGTCATATAATATAAAATATATATATCTAAGCACCCGGTTTTATTAATATCACTTTAAATATGTAATAAATGCATATCTCCAACCGAATTCAATCAAGGAGGTTCTCAATGCGACTGTATGGTTTTTTTTGCTTGTAGGTAACGCGGTATCTCCGCCAATTATGAATCTATTTTGATGTTTTTTTTGGTTGGTAGATTATACATCAAAGGCAGCCAAAACCAAAATATTAGCGGTGAAATCGGTTTGTTAAGCTTTGTTTGCGTTTAATTATGTTACAGCCTATTTCGTATGCATGTTTACAAAAAACAGGAATATAAAACATACTTACTGTAACAAAATGTAAGAGTTATAAGACAATTTATTTTACTATTTTTGGATCATATTCTATTAGCAAATCTACCATTACACTATTTAAACTCTCAATTGAACGGCGTGCACAAAACAAACAAGTGTTATATTTAAATAGGTAATGACCTGCTTAATAATATATAATCATTTATACGCATACAACGCAATATAGAATTACTGTCTCATTAATTTCTAGTGGACATATTTAATGTTCGCGACAACTGTACCACTAATTACGACATTAAGTGCTAAGATACGTGGCTAGGTAAAGTGACGTTATGCCATAGAGAGAAAGAACATATACTAAAAGACAGTGTTCACCGACATGATTATGTAATAGACATCATCATTTTCAAACTGTAAAGTAACAAGATTTACTATATATATATATGTATACAGAATCTCGCAAACGGCTCCAACGAATTTCACGAAATTTAGTATGAAGGGGGTTTACCAGCTACACACTTTAACCAAATTATTCAAGGATCCATGGTCTTTAATATTTTAATAGCCATAAACACCGATAAAAATGTGAGGCAATAATAAAATTAGTTGTAATAAAATGCTTACTCTGGCATTATAATAACAAAAAGTGAGAAATATTAAAAATGGATAAAAAAATGCTTTAACAGATCTAAGTCCCGCCTTAATTATGTTTGATTGTAACATATCAACAAATAAAGGAAATATCTGCTGTGTCCTGTAATTAATTTTATTACATAATTGAGATAATAATCAAAATGTAACGGTTCATAACATACATATAATAACTTAAGTATATTTAATTTTATAATTTTAACTTGGAGCTATTTGAAATATTTATCGGAATCTTTGTCATGGCTTAATAAGTACGCCAACGGTTTCTCCTGCGAGTAGTCAAAGTACGCTTTGACCTTCAATTTCATCTAATTCATGTCTTTCAGCATAATCATGTTAAAAAAGACAACTATAGCTACATTCACATCTATACCTTATCTCACGTAGTAACTCATCTATATCATATCTCACGTAGGTATTCTCATTTCTTAGATTTTATGTCTTTGAATCAATAATGCTGTTACAAATACATCGATAGTTTTATTTGTTTCTTGGTAACAATCGGCAAATCGGCATCAAACGCTACCATATCAAGGGTAAAAAATATTAATCTCTTTGCATATTTGCTTACTAATGGTTGGGACTCTCGGCGGGTTTGTCGGATTGTCCGACTAGTTTCGGATAAGTACGATGCCCGTCTCCGGGGAAGTGGCCAATCATAATGTTCGCGACGTCTCTCCCCACGTAACTGTCACCCAGTCGGCTAGTAAAAAAATATAGATTCACAAGCGATAGTTTTCAGAATCAAAATACTTTTTGATTTTGAATTTACCACTCATATGATAAGCGAGAAAGATCCGGCTGAAGATGTCGCACATTTTTTTTTAACTTATTACATGTAGCTATCCACTACGTAGGAATTCACTCTAAACCGCAAAACTTAATTTCAGATTGTAACGTTTGGGAACAAATAGGTATGCGGCTAATGAGTTCCTTATCTTCATTGCGGATTTCATACGGATGATCAATGTGAAGCAAAACGCTTTATGTTTATGTGTTGTTGAGGTATGTTAACCATAAATCGATAACTTTTGAAAGATTATCTTTTTGGTAGATTGTTAAAAAGCAAAAAGCACTTGTCTACTTCCTGCGTACACTCTCCGAAGACCGAGGCCACTACCTTAACTGTTGGTATGTGAAGATGTAGTCAAGGGTTGTAAACACGCACGTACTTACTCATAAAAAATAATGTTTAATTGACAGACCAGTTTCAAGAACGCCGCTCTCGCTTTCGATTCATTTCCTGGGATGCTCGAAAAAAGGTATGCATCTAAGGGATTTTGAAAACAATAAGTATGGCAAAAAGGTATTATACTGTTACCGGCGATCATTGATTCGCAATGACAGGAACATCTTTAGTGACGGCGCAGCCCTAGGATCACGCAAAGGAGATTTTGACAGTTAGTAAACGGTATGGAGAAAAAACAAAAGCATACAAGACACTTAAAATTTTTCAAGAAAATACGCTTATTTTTTTCACTACGCTGGTCCTACGCCTTCTTATAGTTAAACTACTATGTTAAGGCCTTAGTTCATGCAAAAAATTACCTTCTTATAAAGTTCTGTAACTTGTAATAGAAGAAATGTCAACATTGAAAGTGTATGCGTATCTACTATCACATTATTAACGTACTCAACACAGCTAAGCAATCAGTTTGGTGTCGTAATTTGCCTATAATTGAAACTGCTTTTGAATAACTGTTATCGATCTAAAGGACTTTGATCCACTTTTCCCGGCTTGCATAATGTTGAAGCATTTCATGTCTAAACAGGTGTCAGAGTAGATTTTATGCTTCGAAACTAGATTCTTCCTTAGCTTAGATAACTATAGAGAAATTTCTAGATTGTGATTCAATTGAATTTGTTACAAATTTTATTTGTGATAACTTGTAAATAAAACGTTATTAATTGAATTTCATGTCTTCAATAGGTATTTTTTTATATAAATCATTATTTAAAAATGTAAATATGGTAAATAAAACCAAATGAGTATATCTGTAGTTATGACAATAAATTTCTGCGTACACTTTAGGAATAATGAGCGTGTAGCAAATGTAGTCTGGGTTATGTATGCCTTTAATTTTTTTATTGAAACATAGATTCTTCTAACTTTTAATTTATAGTGTGAATCATATGCTAGTTACAACGGACGTTATTCGAACATCGCATCCTTATTATAAAATAACATCAATACAAACCTTTGTATGCTCACGAAATGTTAAAAAATATAATTATATTACTTATATTAATTGTAAAGTTTTGTCATCAGAGTGCTGTTTAATTTCGTTTTATTTCAAATTGAACTCGAAACATTATTTCGCTGAATAAACTATGTTTTCTAAAATTTCCTTTTGTTTCCATAGGTATAAAATTATCAAAGGTCTGTAATAAAATGCTTCTTGTGAGCTAACTCTAGTAATTTTTTTCACACACCGAATCCCAATTTCCGAGGTTCTAAGCACGCGTCATAGCAAGCAACGGGCGCGGTGGTGCAACCAAAAGAGTTATAAATACTGCGCATACCATCCAACAAGCACCAGTGTCAGTTCTACTCCTGTCGGCTACGCTGAAGAGGAAGAAAGTGACCTAAACCTAAGTACCTAAGTGTGTGTTGGATTTGAAAATGCGTAGCTTCCAAGTAAGTGTTGCAAGTGCCAGAAAGGAGACAATTTTAATAGATCATTTTCCAAAAAATTTTTTTTAAACATTTATATTTTTATTTTTCTTTATGAAATGTAGTTGTTAATATTAAAAAAGGTCGGCTGGCAACTCGTCAGTGGTACCCTGAGTGTTACAGATTTCTATAGACGACGCCTACGAAGGCGTCACATTACAAACATACACGCAGACGACTGCTTGTATGTTTGTAATGTGACTTTGAAAGATTTTTAACTCTATTGCATTTTATTAATTTTACAACTAATCACATCACAAACGACATTATTTATACTAATGTAATAAAATGGTTGTAAAAGATTATCTCTATAATTTCTGGTCTGATTCTAAAAAAATATTTTAATACTAGCTATAGTTCTCCGGTCCTTTTGTTGATGCGATAACATTTAATTTTCAGTAGGTACAAAATTACAATATTTGTAAGACAAAAGGGAGAAAAATAAGCTCATTGCCTGCTATATTTGACTTTGGCTAATTAGTTTGTCATACGTGAAGACAATGTACGGCAAAAATGTTGACTTCTAATGTTTTACATAAAGTTCGTCACAGTATATATATAATATATATTTAGTCGAGAAGAAATACATTTCTATGTTAAAAAATATGTGAAAAAATTGCGGTTTTTTGAAGCATTCAACATTAATTGACGACCCAGTTGGCGCAGTGGACAGGTTTCTGCCCTCTGCACCGTGGGTCCTGGGTTCGATTCCCGGCAGGAGCACAAATTCCTTCCCAAGGGATATTTGTGCTTCTGGTTCTGGGTGTAATGTGTGTGTGATGTGAATGTTTCCGGCACCCACGATACAAGTCTTTGAACTTAGTGTGGGGCTGTGAGTGTGAATGTGTTTGTGTGTTTGTTGTAATACTTACAAAAATAACCAAACGCAAGCAAAGCTTAAAAATCCTTATCGTCGTCTTCTCAGCTTATATTTTGATTTTGGTTTGATTGATTTCGATAAAATGTATATGGAACCACCACTGAAGTAAAATCTACCAAACAAAAAAAAATCTAAATCAGGCTACTCTGTAAAAAGTTATGCGTGGTCATACATAAAAAATAAAAAAGTACGCGTTTACTTTAGTACCTCCTCCTTTTTTGTGAAGTCAGATAAAAGTAAAAAAAATACCATTACAGGCTGATAAGTAGACCAAATTCTGGGCTCTCATTATTTAAAATATATACAGTATCTAATGAAAAGGACATTATAAATACATGAGTATTTTATAATAAACGAGAACTAAGCCTTTGGGAACTGAAAATGAAATCAGTATGTACTAGGACAAATTTATCATCTTTCTTAGTTCAAAAAATTATTGAAAGCATCAGTTTAACTAAAACAATCATGGTTTGACTATAGAAACCAATTAAACCTACGTGTTATGCAAACGTTCAACTTCAATAGTCATTAGGTACATCCAATGTTTCTGTGCCAATGTAGACACAGCTGACAAATATGTAGACACAGTTTTATACAATAGCGGGTACGAGAAAAATAGCAGCTAATAAATGCAAGTCGGTGATTTCTGGTAAGTAAATGAAAAAAGCTTCTGATTAAAAGTTCAATACTTCATTTAAATATTTATTATTATTTTGTGCAAGAAGCTATTGTTGCCAATTATTACAAAAGATAATAATATGTTGTCAGTAGTTCTTGCTTCAGAATTAAGATTGCATACATGTTGGACGTATTTATTACTTAACATTTTCGAAAATAATTGACAAATTATGATGTGTGTTTCTTATAATATTCAAAGTTAGTAATGACAACCTTTTGTCTCTAATAATTGGCAATGGGCAGTCATAAACATTGCCGGACTATGTTCGATTGTCAAGTAATAAATTCAATAGTTTGCAATTACAGTAAAATATTAAACGACATCGGTGTATTTAAATCTGAGGAAACCAACTAATTTTAATCACTGTTTATATTGAAATTGATGCATTATAACAAATGTTGTCTCCTGCCTCTCAATAAGTCTAAATTCCATTATGAGAGAGATACGGTTAAAACCAACTTTTGTTAGTACAAAAATTGATGTTAAAATGTATAGATACAGTCTTCTGATGTATAAGATTATACCTATTAGAAAAATAAAACTTGGGCTTGTTCATCAAACTGCGGTTAAAAATATATCGACTGTTTAACCTGGTATTGGCAATTAAATTTTAAACTATCAGAAGTAAACGTCTTATCGAGAGATGCACGATGTTTTTTTACCTATAATTTATTCACAACTGTTTGAAAAACTTGTATTGTGGGTCCTGCAAATATCCACATCACATCTACAATCACACCCTGAACCTTTAATACAAATTTCACATGGAGAGAAATATAATTGTGTTTCCCTGAAAATTGAACCTGATACCCATTGCTTAGAAAGCAGACGCGTAACAAACTACACCAACAAACAAACAAACAATCCCATACAAACAAAAAATGGGCATTCTATTATTATGACATTCGATAACCAAATTAAAACTAGTGCAAACACATTGTCATAGTACTGTCTCAGCGTTGATCAAGATAACTGATGACATTAAATATGGTATGGCAGATGGCAAAGTAACAACATTGGCACTACTAGATTTTACAAGTAACGTGGATTTTGATATTTTGCTAGGACTTTTATGCTCGCTCAACATATCTCCAACGGTAATTGAGCTGTTTCATAGTTACCTGCATGGTCGCCGGCAACGTGTGCGCATCGATAAGACCTTTTCATCGTGGTATAACACTATTGCTGGTGTACCTCAGGGCGGCGTTCTATCTCTTTTTTTAAATTTTCAATCTTTATAAATGCTTTTTCACAGCATCTTTCTTCATCCTAGATTTTAAGCTATTGCATAGCTTCTATCGCGGGCCTTGAGCGTGGAGACCGAATCCAGAAATTCCGTAACGAAAATAACCTAACACCCACTCTGACCGGCACAGCGGTGATATTTTTTAGTTTTGCCATCTTTCGATGAATAGTAGAACTCTTAATGACTTTTTGAAATATCACGCTTGTCTCTTTAGTTCAGCAACTCGCCTCTAGGTGGCAGGAAAATAAATACTGCATAAATAAAATAAATAAATAATTATAATTGCATAAGTTGATAAAAAAAATCTATGCAATAGCTTTACCGCGGCAGTCCCCGAGTGCCACACGTCTTTTTTTATTTATTTTTTATTGCACATCACCGCCGTCTATTCTTTCTTCTGTAAATGTCCATTCAAAGGTAGTCTGGAAGTGATCGTTTTAAGCGACAAGACCGCTCATTGTAGTACCACGATGATTGTAATATTTTATTTGTCGTTGTTAATGTTTGTTGGTAAACATTACAATGTGTTTGTATTGTGTATTGGACTGTCATCATATAAATTATAATCTTATAAGGTACCTAGTGTGTTGCTTTATTTCAATTCTTTATTTTAATTATACATATCAGTTTAATTACATCCGATATTGACCTTATAGTATCAACGCCTGTTTCTCATGTCCCATTGTTTTAATTCAACTCAGTTGCAATATAAATTTCTGTAGATCGCATACTACAATAACTATTAACTATGACATGAAAGATAAAATACACGTTACTGATTGTTAATGTGAGTGAAATAAGTCACAAGTGATTTAATAATTAAGGTATCTTAATTACATCGGACCTCAGATTTCATTTATTTAAGTATGTATAGAACACTTTTCGGCCAGTTCATTCATAGACCCAGAATACCCAAAGCTACGAATATTATTAAATTTTAACTAAGAGAAGAGTATTTTTGTACGTACCCTAAAATATTATATAAATATACTATAAGAATTATACAATCAATGTATCGATGAGCTTGTTTCTTAATATTAAAACCGTAAAGTAACAATTAGCTCATTCGTAATGCTTATGCTAACAATACTCATGTAAGATATAATCCTTTTTCTTTATGTATTTCTGAATGAATATTTAATAACGTTAACATTTTCTATAGCTTTGGATTGTCCAGTAAATTTTTAAATAATATGACTGATCTGTTATTCATAATAAGTAACCTTATGTATAATACTAGTCGTTCCAAACGGCTTTGCTAGCGTAAATTTAAAGAAACATGACTTATCGGGTCGGATTGTGAATCTAGACCATATTTGAATCCATAAGAACACAAAAAGAAATAACAAAATCAATGCAGCCGCTTAGGAGGAGTACAGTCACATACACAAGTACAGAATAATTATTTAAGTATATACAGATACGGTTCAGTCCTTAAGGCTGGAAACAGGCAGGATGCCAGTAGAATTATTCAGAGAATATGTTTATGCTTCTTTCACGCATAGTAATAAAAGCTTTAATTATGAAAGATTATAGTGTAAACGGTGTAATCATGATTAAATTTAAATAACAATACTGGAAAAACATATAGGTTTAAGTCGGACGTGCGCCATTGTGGTGGCAGTACGAAATCCTCAGTGCTCGATCCGGTACATGGCTGGTATTTTAATGTACTATAAAGAGAGAAGAAAGCGCTTACTTGATGTGAGCATCATGCCTAATTTTAATTTAGTAGTACCCTGAATTTTAAATACAAAATCCCGCGTAGCAACCATTAATTTTCTTACAAAAGATTTCAACGCGCGCTATATCTAATGTTCATTATGTGAATGTAATCCTATATTGACAACCACAGACTCGCATGTAAAATGTTCACTAATGTAAATACACTGAGTGCATCATTTAAATGTTTTATGTAAAATGACTGAATCTACTACATTTAAAATTTTAGTGTTTACTATTTCTTACCTACTCAAAACAAAGCGCTAGACTAAGAGTGCGCGTTGATATCTTTTGTTTGTGCACATCCAATTTACCTACATGTTAATCTGATGTAAAAAAAATATACATTTTCCTTCTAATAAGTCGTATATAGGTAGTTTTTTTTTTGCCTGATAGGCAAGTATTTGACCACAATCTCACCTGATGAAAAGTGATGATGCGCCCGAAAATGTAGCATGCTTGCCTAGAAGGTACCTATTCATTCTTAACTTGAAGACGCCCAGACTATACCGTTCGGGGAACAAAGACGAGGGTAATGAGTTCCACTCCTTCGCAGTACGGATGATAAAAGTAGAAGCGAAACGCTTTCAGCAAACTGGAGTTATGTCAAACATAATTATAAGGATGACGTTTGACAGTTTGTCTTGTTGTTGATGGTAAAACGGACAAGGTGGAATTGACACGTGTAGTTCCTGCACACACTCTCCAAAAAGTTAATGATAAAATACCGATAGGCTCGTGTATAAAGTTATACCGACCAAGGCATATATGACCCCATTCTTTAATTATTTTCATACTACCGTCATAGATACTCCAAATACAGTAATACTCAAGCATTATCCAGCGATGAATCAAACGTTCATATAAACTCTATTGATACCCTGATACAGTTTATAAACAACTCAAATCGCTTGATTTTTAATAAATCAGCAGGTCCCATAGCTATTCCGGCGATATTCTTAGTTAAGTGTGCCAATGAGTTAGTAATTGAATTCTGTGACGTCATAATTTTAAATTAAAAGATTACGGTTTCTACTTTGTAGTATCCGTGTTTATCTCACCTATTAATAAAAAAAAAGTGGAAAGAGTGTAGCAGAAAACTATACACTGATATCTAAGCTTTGTATTTAGCCAAAATGCTAGGGCGAATATCTCTATAGCTAATATATAATCAGCTATATAGTAGTATTCTTCCTAACCTAGTCCGTTAGTATTTTAAAACCCATATGTATTGTACCCAGAATTTAAAGCATTAGATATGTGCGCAGGCGGGCCATATAGCTGCTGTAATTTTACGCACTTTATTAGAAAAATAATAACGATAAGTATGTTTTCTTCAGGTGTTAGTATTTGCCGCCGTCTGCATTGCCACCTCTCTGGCAAGTTACGCTGGATATGGCGGACAAGGAGGTTACGCAGGTTACGGTGGATATGGCGGACAAGGCGGTTACGCCGGTTACGGCGGATACGCCGGTGCTGGCGGCTACGCTGGCGATGGAGGCTACAGCGGTGACGCTGGGCATGGCCACGGGGATTACTACGTATGTATATTTGTCACACTAATCCTACTAATATTATAAATCTGAAAGTTTTTGTGTATTTGTGCAAGTGTGTAAGTATGTTTGTTCTCTCTTCACGCTTTATTGGCTGAACGGATTTCGATGAAATTTGGAATGTACATGGCTTATACCTAGGAATAATACATAGGCTACTTTTTAACTTGTTAAGAGCGGGCGAAGCCGTGGGGCACGGCTAGTATTATAAATCCGAAAGATTTCTTCACATTGTAACGGCTAGACGTATTTGGAATGTACAAAGCTTATACCCGGGATTGACCCATACTTTTTGACTTAGTTAACGTGGGCAAAACCGCGGGGTATAGCTAGTATTGATATAATATGTATATACTAATGTAAGATTCAGCTTTAAACGTGCAGCCTTTTTTTAAATAGACCCCGAGATGAAAAAAGATGTAAAATCATTTAATATGGAGGCTCATAATTTTTTTTTTCCGACATAGTTTTTATACTCCCCTTATACATTGTGTTAAACAAGGGGAGTACAAAATCTACTCTAATCTAATTACGTTTAAAGTTTCTTTGTGTGTGCTCTCCATTAGTGTCTTAGCACACTAATGGAGAGCACATGTAAAGCGTTTAAAACTAAAACGGCAAACAATGAATCAGATTATAACTTTCATCACACAAATAAGTATTTATAATTTCCTTTATATATTAATACTAGCTGCGCCCCGCGGTTTCACCCGCGTTGATAATGATGAAAAGTGATGATGATGATGATGATGAAAAATTGATGTTGGCCGATTCTCATAGATACCGGATAAGCACAAAAAAATTCATCAAAATCGGTTAATCCGTTTCGGAGGGGTATGGCAACGAAAACTGTGACACGAGAATTTTATATATTAGACTAGCTGCGCCCCGCGGTTTCACCCGCGTTGATAATGATGATGATGATGAAAAATAGATGTTGGCCGATTCTCATAGATACCGGATAAGCACAAAAAATGTCATCAAAATCGGTCAAGCCGTTTCGGAGGAGTATGGCAACGAAAACTGTGACAGGAGAATTTTATATATTAGATATATATATTTATACCAAACTCTTTAATAAGATTTTCTAAGAACATTCAATTATCAGTCACAATTTGTGACACTTCCTTTGATTTCTAAGGGAAGCATTTTACTTGTGACTGAGGTCCGTAATAGCAAAATTACGATGCGTAACGGTTATGGTTGTTACCCACCATAACGTTACATGCTTGCATCATGAGTATTATACGTAGCCAAATGAAGTAAGTTATTGGAACCATAAGCGTTTGTGTTGTCATTTGACGAAATAGATTTAACGCTTTCTCACTCACAGCCCCACACTAAGTTCGATGATTTGGTTTCGTGAGTGCCGGAAACATTCACATCACACACATATTTGCAAACAGAACCAGAAATACAATTAATATTCTTTGAGGATAAAAATTGTGTTCCCTCCGGGAATTGAAGCCAATACCCCTGCTTAGAAGGCGAACGCGCACTCGATTAGGTGCGCGTTCGCCTTCTAAGCAGGGGTCCAACAGATATTTCATGGTACCTCATTCTTCTCATTCAATAAATAAAATTGAAGTCAGTTGCGTTACTTTTGAGGTCTGTATCATACAAAAAATCATACAAATTATAATAGTTTTTATTTTCCAATTATCCATAATTTTTAACGATATATTACTTATCTGTCCGATTACAACGTAATGACTCCGTCTGATATGATTTAACAGATCATAAGCAAAATTTACACTTAATAAAATTTATCAGAAACTGATTGATTTTGCATTGTTAAAATATATTTGTTTTGCTTCCACATTTATCATCCGTACAGCGAAGGAGTGGAAGTCACTGCTCGTGTCCATGTTTCCCGGTGGGAATTCGACATTTCAGAACTTATCCTTCCATATTTTAGTATTCTCAAATAAATGTAAAGTACCTACACAACATTGAACAACGTTCCATAATTATTTAATTATAAAAAACTTGGCGTTATGAGTTCTAAAATTATTTCTTTCAATATTGATTTTTTACGTTATTTAGTAAAGAGTCTGTTTGTTCATCATTTGTTTTCAGGCATACCCTAAGTACGCGTTCGACTACGCAGTAAACGACCCCCATACTGGTGACCACAAGACACAATGGGAAACCCGAGATGGTGACGTTGTTAAAGGTGAAATGAATTAATATAATAGTAATAATAATAGAAATTATTCTTCCATTTTATATGTAACATTCATTATGCAAACCGCAAAGGAACGGAACTCCTTGCCTGAGTCGTTGTTTCCTGATAAGTAAAATATGGGAGTCTTCAAGTCACGAGTGAATAGGTATCTTAGAAGCTTGCTCCGTCGTCGACCACATCGTCATTTACCATCAGGTGAGATAGTGGCCATGAGTTTATTAATCTTGAATAAAAAGAAATTAATATTGTTTTGTTTACTATACAGCGCCCTCTATAAATTTACTCATGCAGCATATATTTTGATTCAGGTGCATATTCTCTTGCGGAACCTGACGGCACTACTCGCATCGTCGAATACACAGCTGACAAACACAACGGCTTCAATGCAGTTGTGAAACGAGTAGGCCACGCTATTCACCCACAAGTCTACGGACACGGCAACCAATACGACGGTGGAGCTGGTTATTACGGCTACCACTAGATGACGCTAATATAGAGATCGAAATTAGTTACCAAACCAAATAACAGATGGCGTTACAGGTACCAGCAAAAGTACCATTCAATCGATTCACGAAATCAACGTCGAACTGTGATATTAATTATGTTCGATTTAATTTATATCAATGTTTCACAAAACTGAAAAGTAGGCATTGCGAAACTATTAGCTTCTAAGTTTTTTAAGATAACATCATTATGTTATGCTCTTTGATACGAAACCAAAATAAAAGTCTTTTAATAATAATCATGTCTCTCATTTTTTTTTCAATTAATTGTTTAAGTAAGAAAGTCTATTTCGTCGTGTCTTTTCCTACTGAAATTAATCATCGTTACTTGAGGATTTCAAGCATGAAGTACTGTCGAACGGTCATAAATATATATAAAACTAAATGATGAATGATTTCTTGGGTAATATCATGCATCAATGATTTAATTTTGTATGGAGCAGGCTGTACTTAGGATTTTCCTGCAGATATATATGTATATCCACCCATATACGATTTATGTTACATGCGTACCTTTTTATTATTGTTTATACTTTTTTACATGAGTTATTCTACACACAATTGAAACATGTAATATATTATGTTTCAGCTTATAGCTTTTGCCACATGTGCTAATTTACTTTGATCGCAAGTAGCTTGCTTTTGTGTGCTATCAAAATACAAACTATATAAAAATGCTGGTTTCTAATGGTATTTAGCATTTTTTAAAGATCAATCTAGTCACTGTTACAACTACACTGCTAAAAACCTTGTAACTTCCTTATATAAATTCACTTAAAATTGCCAAGCAGCGTAACTAACAATAACATAACTTTCTTTTAAACAACAGTTGACTTGTACATTTATATTGGAATATTAATGTTAACAGCTGTTTAAAATAACATTATGTGTTAATTAACTCAAGCCTTAGTTGTATACACTTTTTTGATAAACATCAACAGTTTTACAGCTAACCTATTGTTAGATATATTACAAAGTATAACTAGTTCCTCATGTTTGTTATGAATTATCGTTTAATCTATTTTCTTTATTCCGGGATGTGATCATCCCATGTTTCCTTATTGTACAAACATATTTGTAGAACTTAATATGAAGTTGATTATTTTTTGAGTAAAATAACTGATTTGGTACAAAAAATTAATATAAGTACCTTAATTAAATAGTTTATACTATCTGTTCATAAAATTTTTTGTCAGTTTTTTTTTATTATGACAAAAATATCAATTCGAATACTATATTGGCGCAGAGGTTCAGCCTCTATACTATCACGCCTTAGGTACTAACTTCGACTCATGCTTAAAAAAATTTAGTCACTTGAGGATATTAGATTATAGGCCTGGGCACAGAATAAATAATATTCCTGGCTGTGATGTGTATATTTCTGACTACCAAGAGACGATACGATAATATAATAAAATGAATATGTGTGTGTGTTGTGAATGTTTCCGGCATTCACGGCAAAAGTCACAAAATCTTAGTATTTTTGTTCATAATTGGTTTTTTTTTACTGACCTGCACTACGCCTGAATTGTACACACATTTAATTATTTAGATTAGAAATCACACCCAATCATGGGACATTAATAGGATATTTTAATAGTAAATTGTTAAGAAATTAAGTACCTAGTTAACATAAATAGTTTACCAGTAATTAAATACATTGTATCAAATGATTAAAGCAAAAAAAAAACTTTCTTTAGAAATAACTAATGCTTGAAAGCTAATGAGCAGTCTACCAGTCACAATGTCAATTTACGAGCTATCAAGTAACACGGCGGAAACTAAAACTTAATAACTAAACTAAAGAAAGGAAATGTCTATTCTGACTATAATATGGTAATGAAGGAAAGTTTATGTGTTGACGTTCTTTGATATTCATACTTCGGTAATCGATTGGTTTAAGAACGTTTATTCCTTCTGGCTTCTTCTCTCGCTCGCACAATTCGTTCAATAATTTGAGAAAAAACACATTTTCCAAATTTCAATGTGATTTTCACTAATTCTTTGTCTAATTAAAGGTAAGTATGAAAAACGAAAGGTAGATTAAAACATTCATAGTAATAATTATCCATATAATTAGTTGAAAACATTTTTAAAAACACACATAGATAATTGTATTTATTAAGAATATTGAATTGTCTGAGCAAGAGAGAAGCCAATAGGAATAAACGCTCTTGAACCAAACAGCGAGTTTGCTTTGAAGAATCAATCTCTACAAGGTGTTCCACAAGGCAGCTTATTGTCTCTTCTTCTTTTCGATATTTTCATATCTTACTTGTTTATACTGCCTTAATAAAGATAAATCTTCAGACCTACATGCAAGCTCCAGTTTGTGATGTATATAGACAATTTTTTAGTAAGTATTTGCCATTTTAATTAGGATAAAAGGTAGCCTTCGTGCTATAGTTGAAAGTTTGGACTGCCAATATATCACATTTCATACTATTGCTTTTAGATTTTTAACCTTGACAAAATCGCATACACACGAGCACATATAAAAACAATTGCGTTTATAAAAATATAATTATTATTGTGTAGTTTTTTATAAATTTTAGTATTTTCATGTAAAACTTAGTATATTTAGCCTTACTTACTTTTAATTGTAAAAATGTGTCCATTAATGTGTATAAAATAATGAATATAAGGATTTCTGGCTAGTAAGTATGTAACTGTTGTGGATCATTGTAGTACATTAGACGAAAAAATAGTAATGTTTATGCAAGGAGGCAAAACTTTTGTGACTTTTAATTTTGTATAAATGTTCTATCATAAAATCTATTATAGTAGACGACGATATTTAGTTTGAAATTTAGACCTTTATTAACAATATTTTATTTTTCGATGCAGCAAAGTTACAAAAATCTTCAAGTAATCATTTAGTTATTCATAATAAAAATTGCCTGATCATAAGGACAAAATAAAATATTGTTTTGTTTTCCAAATTAAATTTAGGTTAGTTTAAAACAACACTTGAAATATAACGCTTGTTTTCTACGAATACTCAATTTAAGTCGACACGCATACGAAACAAACTACTACTATTCAACTGTTGTACTGTTCTGTTAAATAATGACAGAGGCAATTTGTATTTGTCACAGAGAAAATGAAATATTACTCATAGAAACTCCTAATTTGAACACAATACGCGATTTAATCTAGTCTATAAATTTGCGATAACATTTATATTCGACACATGAAATAAAAAAAATAACCTGCAATGTTTTTCCTTTTTTATCTATAAACGGCGTTTGGCCACTATCTTACCTTACGGTAATTAGAATTACATAACATTAAAAAAATTACTATCTTTTCTAAATGTTTGGACATTTATACACGAAGAGCGACGAATATAGATAAAAAACATAAGTGAATTATGTATATAATGAAATGAAATATATTTATTTGGCACTATGGACAAGATAAAAAAATATACGATAGACAGCAAAAACAGCTTACAAAGGTAATTAAACATAACAAAAAAAAAAGTGGTCGTGACTCAGCATTTTTACCAAGTGTAACACTTGGCGCTGATTTTCAGTCACAACCCAGAGGTGGCGGATCTAAAACAGTATATAGGAAAATATCACATATTATTATAAATATATTTAAAAATATATAATAAACAACATATAATGAATTTAAGATAGGCAAACGTTTCACCACTTTCTTATCTGACGATGCGTTTGACAATACTAATAGAATAATTAATACGAAACTATTATTTTTAATGTGTCGCCAATTATAGTTATTATAAATAGAATTAATAAGCTTTTTTGTTGAAGCTATGTTTAGGAAGATTGATAGGAAGTAACGGATATCAATCTGCAATAGCTAGGGGATCTAATTGTTTAGTTATTAGAGCATCCTGGTTTTGTGATTGTCTACACAGATGTGTGTGGGTGAGTGCTCCTCATGCAACGGGGGTTTATATGTGTGCGTTTATATATAGGAAAGTGGTGGACGTCGCGGTGCGTCTTCACGAAGTCCCGACCTTGGTTAACAGACAGTGTACGATTTTTCAATATTTTTTTGTATTATCCCTATTAAGTGTTTTTTGTTTTAAATATCAGTAGTGCTTATTATTTATCGGATGGTGAATTATAGGAATAATGGCGAAAGAATTTGCTATACTGGTATGTATTGTTATTTTATATATGTCAAATGTAATGTTAGAAATAATTTACTCAGTTGAGTAAAAATTTTTTTTTTTTTATGAATTTTAATTTAAGCCAATATAATTTTGTTTCATAACATATTAAATTATCCAACAGGTCCTCTTTGCAAATTTGTTGGCGTTGAATTGTCAAGAAGAGGAATTGGTTCAAGCTCTCGATGATCACCATGAAAATGATAATGTGCGTATTTTTAATTTACATAGTTTTAAAAATGTCCTATAGATTTTTTTTGTGTTGAGTAATTTAGATCCAACTTCAGATATCTATCTTAATTAGTATACATGTATCTGTATAACTTGTCTCTAATACTAACACCATTATGAATTTCATCACGATTTATCTTCAACAGACGCTAAAATCCGTCTTATGATAATAACATGAATAATATCTTAATTGACTCAATTGTTCAAATTATTTAATTATTATTTACAATATTCTGATTATTGTCTTCATTTGGATGTATACTTACTCAATTTTGAAATTTTATTATTGTCTTTTCTATTTTTTCTTTGTGTAACGATGCGTTAATGTCATGTTTGCGTTAATAAGTAAAATATATTGTTTCTATCCGTGAGGACCATTAATTGGCTTCGGCTGTTGGTCTTCCTTGTAAATAAATAAAAAATAAATATTAAGCCTTTGCTATAACCGTTTAAGACATGCACACGATAAGTCCGATTGCTCAATTTTAACAATTCTACTGATATTACACTTAATATGTATTAACTAAACCTTTAGTTACAGGTTACAAGTTATATATCCCATCTCACACATTTTTATTGCTAGGGTTTATAGCACAATTAGTAAGGTAACGATGTGAAATTAGGAATACGTGAATACTTTTACTTTACGAAAATAGTTATAATACGAACTATTTTCGTAAAGTAACTTTTTCATCTGGGAGATTTCAAGTTTAGAGTCTTCCAAGCAAGCTTATGACATAAAGAAAACAAAGAAAACAAGTCATTTTAGAAATAAAATAAAAAATCCCGTTGAGTCAAATGTTTTTTTCTTATAAACAGTTTTTTCGTGAAGTAGTCCGATGTTTGGATTTGGAACGGACATAAATCCAAAAAATCAAAAGATAATGAAAATTTGTTCAGCCGTTCCTGAGTTATAAATGGTGTAACTAACCCGACTTTGTTTTATATATAATATACATATAGATATAGATGTGCGGCGCTAATATGAATCCCAGTATATTTATACTTCTTCGTAAAATAGTCAATTAAAAAAATACTAACAAAACATGTAACCTAATTTATTACAGCTTGTTCACATAAAATCTATATATTATCGCAGATGTCCAAACAAACACGCGAGTTTCACTGTCTTTCTAAACACGCACAATATCGTTACTACACTGACAGCTCGTTGAAACCATAATAACAGGCTTTGGTACTGACTATATGAATTCGTGATATATATAAATAATACAATGTTGAAAGCATTGATAATGAGAAGATACATTATCATCCGTACAACGAGGGAGTGGAACTCATTGCCTGCGTCTTTGTTCCTGTAAACTGCCCGTTAGCTTAGTTAGCATTCGCCTTCGAAGCAGCGGTATCGGGTTCGATGTATTTCTGGTTCAGGTAGTCATCATCGTCATCATACTCAGCCTATCTGAGCCTATCCACTGTTGGACATAGGCCTCTCCCAAAGCGCACCACTGAGCCCGTTCTTCGGCTATTCTTTTCCAATCGTTACTAGCAGCCCTACGAGTATCGTCGCTCCACCTAGTCACAGGGCGTCCTCTGCTACGCTTACCGATTCGCGGTCTCCACTCCAGAACTCGTCTCCTCCAACGGTTGTCAGTTCTGCGGCATATGTGACCAGTCCACTGCCACTTCAGCTTGCTAATCCCTTAAGCTATGTCGATGACTTTCGTTCTCTGGCGAATTGCTTCGTTCCGGATTCGATCCCTTAGATATACACCGATCATAGCTCGCTAAGCGACTTTGAATTGGTAGACTAGTCGTGCTGTTAGTGTCCACGTTTCGGTTCCGCATGTCATTACTGGTAGGACGTACTGATTAAAGACATCGCGGTATTGGCGACGAGAAGACTCGACGAAGTCATTGTGTGTGATGTGAATGTTTCCGGCACCCACGACACAAGTCATCGAACTTAGTGTGGCGATGTGAGTGTGAAAGAGTTTATGTTATGTTCCCTGAACGGTATAACTGGGAGGCTTCAAGTCTCGAGTGAATAGATATCTTCTAGGCAAGCATGGCAATTAAAATTATATGTAAGTGGGCAACGATTTTTTTTCTGCCTGTGTTTGATATCTTTAAAAAAGACTTTGCAAGTATCCTACTTGCAACCGTTTTTTTTTATCTATTTATATTTATTAGAAAAAAAAAAATTTTTTTGGACTTATTATATACTCTATACCCAAGTATTGTACAGTAAATATAATATACGTATATTCTGATGTGCTAGAACGCTATTTTAATCCATTTAGTGTCGGCGTCAAAGTGAAATATGTACTTTGAAATAACAAAAATAATTGAGCTCTCTATTGTCGACTGTCAAGATACGCATCGGCCATTAATTTTGCTGTCGGTTACACTACAATCAGAATAGCTTTCTCTTCCTACTTTTAATTTACAATTTAACGTTACAAAAGGATAAATATGTCTCATCAATCAAGTTACTAAGTAACCATTACTTAAAATACGTGTTAATGATAGTCGTTAAGTAGATTATTAATTGAAACCAAGGGCTTATTGGCGAAACACATAGCGGACAAGTACTGGTCAAGTTTCGACACTTGCAATAACAGTAATAACACCTATCACAAAGTCACTCTCGTTCACCCAGTTCTTTCCATGGCTACACGACAAGTCTTATTTAGTAACATTGCTTCAAAAAGGTTATGCAAAAAAGTAAATGCAACGAGACGCATAATCATCAATTATTGAGTTACAAATGCGTTTTCATTTGCATGTTCTTTTTTTACTTTTTATTGTAACGAAGCATGAAGCGGAAATAAGCGAAAGTATATTCGTCACTGACATTGAACAACGCGCGATGCGCACGTGCCAGCACTGACTCATCTTGAACTTGATAGCAAGCAAGTGACATTTAAGACGCCAAGAAGCCATCTGTTTCTGTTTACAAACATTGGAACCTGTTTGCTAAGTAGCAGATTATATTAGCAATTTTAGTTGAACCACTTGGATATTGAATTGAATTAGATTATATTTTTATAAACTACGCTTATTTTAGGTCTGCCAAATGCTTTGAATAGTTCTTCATAAACAAACAAAAATACTACAGTTTCATCTTAACTCAAATTTAAAAGTTTGTTTATTAATTCAACATAGGCAAACAAAGTGCATGCATGTCGCTGTGTATGTTGCAATTCATAGCTCGAAAATATAGTAAACTATCTACAAGAAAGAAGCTATAATGGATATGGTCAGTTATTACTTCTCTTGAATGCTGTAGTTTAAAAATAAATGATACCATATTTGTGTCAAAATCGTTTTTTAAACTTTTATCTAGAATACACTATGATTTAAACAGTAACTGTGAGATAGCGGCCATAAAAAAAGACATTTTCACCTATTCACATGGAAATGCTTTATAGCATGCGATTTGTTACACGTGTGTTTCACAACACTCGTGATTGAGAATCGAGAGTGATAAATACCATACGATACACTACCGATTTGATGGACAGTCAGACATTACTAGCAACAGTAATTACTGCATACCAGACTTATGGAAACGATTATAGACTTCATTACTTATTCAGAATACTAAACTATAATCGTCGAGCATGCAACGTCTAGTCATTATGAGTAAAATACCGAATTAATGCACGCGAGCTATCACTTCACACATTCTTTTCATTTTTTTTTTGCTAACGACATCAGTGTGTAATTGTTGAGGAGCGGAAAAGTGATCGATGTATTAATATAAGTGTGTTTGTCGTTTTTGTTAAAGGGGAAACCGAGTTACTCCTTCAGCTACGGGGTGTCTGATGCCCACACTGGTGACATCAAGGCAGTGTGGGAGACGAAGGAAGGTGACACTGTCAAAGGTAAAGACCACTTTAGTTTTTGTGATCTGTGGTAAAGACCATAATTTTAATTTTTTTTTTAATTACAAGTGACTAAAATCAAAGTTATGAAAATACCCCCGACAACCTATCTAAAAAACTGCAGCACCAATGTTCACTGAATTAGATAAGAACACTTAAAATCAAGTAACCTTTAATATAAAATAAAAAACCCAAATTGGTCAAACCTTTGTAGAGATTTATGAAAATATTCGTTTTGCACACAGCCAAGGGTTACCTACTCTCCAGTACCCTGAACGCTTAAACCATTTCTGTTTCATCGTGGGTAAAATGAAATTTAATGTCACGCTATACTCTTAAATTGTAAAAAATAAGGTTTAAAGTTTAGTACCGGCAGTACTTCACACCTCGCCAGCTTCTTAACTTATATCAAGCGCAAGTCCGATCGAGTATGGAGTACTGTGGCCATCTCTGGGATGGATCCGCTAAGTACCAGCTTGAAGGTCTTGAGGCTATTGACCGACGGGCAAAAAGACTTATTGGCGATAGTAAGCTGATTGAGTCCAGATTGCACAGCCTTGGTCACAGGCGTATGGTCGCAAGTCTATCGGTATTCTATCGTTTGCATTTTGGAGAGTGTGCGCAGGAATTACATGAGTTAATTCCACCATGCCCATTTTACCATCTAACAACCAGACAAACTGACAAACGTCATCCATTTATGGTTGACATACCTCCAGTTCGCTCGAAGCGGTTTGCTTCTACGTTCATCATCCGTACAGCGAAGGAGTGGAACTCATTGCCTGCGTCATTGTTCCCTGAGGGGTATAATCTGGGGGTCTTCAAATCGAGAGTGAATAGGTATCTTCTAGGCAGCATGTCACATCTTCGACCGCATCATCACTTTCCATCAGGTGAGATAGTGGTCAAATGCTTGCCTATTCTGCATAAAAAAAAAAAAAAAGACTGCTGAAATGCTTTCACACTCACAGCCCCACACTAAGTTCGATAACTTGCGTCGTGGGTTCTTTGAGGAGAAAACTTGTGTTCCCTATGGGAATCGAACCCGATACTCCTTAGATGGCGAACGCTCACCCAACTAAGCCAATGGGCAGTTGAAAAGTTCTACTTTCCGATGGAATTATATAGACCGACAGAGTTTTAAATGCTGGAAATACAAGTGCGTTAATAGAACTTGTACCTCAACCTAAATATATCATTATTTATGTTACCGGTTACCTAAACTAGGTTTTATATCAAGTGGGTTAATCCGATTTCAAAACAAGTTTTTATTACAAAATGGTATTTACTCTCATGAAAATATAAGTTTTCTCAGTTAAGTCTGTTGTTTTCTTAATTTCAGGTCACTACAGCGTGCTAGAACCTGATGGCACTATGAGATCTGTTGAATATACAGCAGGTCCTAAAACTGGTTTCACTGCAGTTGTTAACAATGAAAATACTTTACCACTGGAGGAAGATTTTGATAAAAGTATGGCAGAACCAAAGTCTATGAGGGATTTTGGAAAGTTTTACGACATTTCAGAAGAGATGGAAGATGAAGACTTTTATGACAGAAAAAGGAATAAGCGACCATACGATTCCTATAATGAAAGAGATCTTCCTCATCGCAAGAGACCAAAATATCCTTTTGATTTAGAACCCAGTGAGTATACACACAGTATAACTATCAAGCACCCCCGCGATGAGTCGTCAGATGCCGAGGCAGCTCACAGTCACATCGGATACAACTTCGATCCGAATTGCAAAACAAAAAAAGAAAGTTACGAACACAAAGACAATTCATATTCTAACATCGTAGAATACGATCAGAATAAACCGAATAAATACCCAAATTTTCCCCCTGAGTCTTTGAGAGAAACTTATGATAAATACGCCGAATCGTCCAACTTTGAATACGAAAAGATAAGACCGTATAGAAATAATAAATATTCTAAATATGAAGAAATGAAATCTTCTCCATCAACGAAATACAATTATCCCTCAGTACCAGATATACTTCCACCGGAGAGATATTACCCGGAAGACATTCCTTTGCCAAGACCGAAAAAGAAAAATAGACCTCAAAAAATTTCCGAATATTCTAGCGATGATTTAGATGACTATATTTTAGTACCTAAGAAGAAGTACAAGCCAATGAGGGTTGTGGAGCCGAACGACTACCGACCTGAATCAGAGGAAGAATACGACCGTCCTTCGTATTCCAGTAACTATGACGACCAAGATGATCGATTCCGTCCTATAAGAGGAAACACCGGAAACAAAGAAGTTATTCGTAAAATTGTGAAGAAAAGACGACCGCCCATCGTAAAGCTTTTAGATATATTTGACATATAAAAATTTGTACTAATAATAGGAATACAAATTAGTATGCTACACAGATGATCTGGTGATAAAGTAAAAATAATCATAATGTAAATTATTACCGATAGGTACTTAAAACCTGACTGATGTGTATATTCGAAAAGACTTTTAGTAATAATACTGATTCAAATTTTACTTTTACAGTAACACTAGTAATGCTGTTGTTATTTTGGTAAGTATTAGAATTAAAACATAAAAACATATATTAGCTTGTCTATTATTTCTTCAAATATTTACATATTATAATTAAAACTACATAATATACCCATTTATTATCAAAACTAAACATAACCCTTCTAAAAATGATAAAACTTGCTGTATGCTTGCTAAAAGTTTATGCTGAAAATAATCTATTTTTCTGTTTACAGTTACGTCACTTAAATATTATTTTTCTATAAATAAAACATTTACGTATTTTTCTAACTATCACGCTAAAGTCAAAACCTCACTAACTACCTAGTTATGACGAACATGGTTAACGAGAGCTAAAACATTTGAATCAGATCATCTTACCATGAAGTAAGACAGTGATCAGTCGCTAGCCTTTGTAAGATAATAAATTTAAAATCTAAAAATACGTATAATTTTATGCTACTTTTAAAATGGCAATGACTTAATAAGGTATGCACACAGTAAGGAGATTGCGCAAACGCACAATAATAGTGAAAGTACAAAGTAAAACTAGAGCGTGTGGGAGTGTCCGTTACCTCACAAGGACGTTCAGAGATTAATGTAGTAAAGGAGCTACCTGCTTGCTTTCAAATAGTTTCCTCTTGAATATTAAACGAATTAGCTCAATCTCTCTATAGCTATAAGAATCAAAGTTTTGCTTACTGACTGACAGACAACGCACAGCATTAGTTAACCGTAGGTCGTAAGTTGTAGAGACTTGAAATTAGTAGGATTTATCTTGTTGGATAGAGGAGAACTAAGAAACGATTTTATAAATATATATGATTTTATATTTTGTAAATTTTTGTGTGAAAGTTCTTTGTTTTGATGTAAAAATTGTTTGTATAAAATAAATATTACATTTGAAATGTTTCTTAACACGTACGATATAAAGAGACAGAATTGGAATTGGTGTTTGTATAGACTAAAACAATATTAGCTCGGAGATTTGTTTCAAAACCTCTTTATTTTTGAAGTCATATTGGAAAAAAATGTTTATTATTAAGTATATCGTAGGTACTATTATATGTATAAATCTCGATATTTGTTAGGATTTTTCATGACTCTACCACGTTTAAACTACTATACCGACTTATATAACCAATATAGAGCTGAATCTATAACGTAGTATATATAGACCTCTACAATAACACATAAACTACATAATAACTTTTGAGAATACTTTCTTGTTTTAAACTAATAAGAGCGTAATGTTTTTTTTTTTTAAATTACCCTTTAAATTTTATATTTCTACTTAGAATAAATGTATGAGAGCTCTCTGTCTATTCAAAATTTATCACATATTAAACCTTTTCAATACTATTCGATATCTCCAATAAATAATTAAACTGTTTATTAATTTTAATAGGTAATAAAAACTGTTTCAAGGTAAATATTATACGAGTATCAATACGGATACAATTTTACCTTAAAATTTACAAGTTCATTTGACGTTTTTTGGAATTTAATTTCAAAACACGACCTTGAGGTATATCAATAACATCACTTTCACTTTCATAAGCTGATTTCGTTTTGTATTTAGTTTATGCGTCTGAATGACAAAAAGGAATGTAAACTTACATCTTTAATGAGTAAAAAGGAGAAAGGGCGATGGGCAATTTATGATGTGGCGTACTCATTTAGAAAAAATAAATAAATATAGTTACTTTTTTAAAAGTAACAAAAAGAAAGATTATGCTGTTGAATGGTAAGTATGTGGGTATGACAGTATGAATATTCATCAGCTATTCTTTCAGAACTTATAAACGACTTATCATAATTTAATAAATGATATTTTTGGAAGCTTCTTGATTGCCTGTTGGTTGTAATATGCATTACATATATAATATATATTATACTTTATAATATGGAACCGGGATTGTACTACAGAAAGAATTGGAGCAACAAAAAAAATTACTTTGTGAAGAAAAAGTAAGAAGTGAAGATCTGAAAAATGAGAAATAAATGATTACCCTAATACGGCGCGGAAAATCAAAACAACTGCAAAAAAAAGCTAGACATCCAAAATTAAACCACAGAAGGTACGTTTCTTGTCCTTAATATTCGTGAACTGAATAACATCGTAAATACGTTGCAAAACCAATGTAGGAAACTAGAAAAAGTAAGTGGAAGACATAATGCATATTCCCAAAGAGTTGGAATCATGGGGTGTCTCTTTGGCTGGATGCAACATCTAAACTAAAAATGTGCTGTATCCTCTAAAGAAAACTAAATTTAGATTTAAAGGTCGCCATAAATCAGTACTTATTTTTGCGGATGAAATTGGAAAAGGAAAAGCACGCAAGTGAATAAAGCATTTTAATACTAACATTGATGTAACTAATATTTGAAAGCCTGGAGGAGAAGTTAAAAACATTTGTGCTGCCTACCATGAAAATACAAGTCCACTAAAACGAGATGACATAGTAGTGTTACTACTAAATTGTCAGACCCATTACTCAAATAACGTCAATTATTTCAAACTTCTTGAAGAAATGGTGAACAAACCAAACATACAATTCAATTTAGTTATAAGTGTTATGAGACGTGATGGACGAAACTACAAAGTCATATATATATATGTATATGTCTTTGTAGTGTATCAAGTTAAAAAGTAGCCTATGTGCTGGTCCTAGGAGCTATGTACCTTTCAAATTTCATCCAAATCCGTTCAGCCGTTAAAGCGTGAAGAGAGAACAAACAAACTTACACACTTACACACACTCTTGCACACTTACACAGTAATCAATAATAGAATAGCTTGTATAACCAAATTCAGTAAAAATGTAAAGTTTTTAGATTTGATTCAAGTGAATAAATATGTTACTTCTGCCAAATTTGTCGTAAATAGTATAAAAATATTTCTGTCTTCGCAATTCAATGAAATAAACCATAGAGAAAAAACCATCATGTGAAATAGAAACTAACAGTTTGAACCAAACAACGCGTGAATCAGCAATAGATGATGACTCTAATGCATTATTGACCGTAGCCATATATACAGATAGAGGTAAAACTTTTTTCGAGGACAAAGCAAAAAGTAATCAAGCAATCAAATACAATTTATTCGAAGATCAACATATTTTTACAAAAAAATATGCGGTACAAGTAGTAAGACAGTTTAATTAGAAGTGTACATTGACTCATTAAGGCGTGATATAGATTACGTATGCAGATGTGAACATTTTCTCAGTAACATAACTGCTCTATTATTTAGCCTGCCTAAACATAAACTAGTATCTTACAATGCCAGCTGTTACAAAAAACGAGGTGGCAGTTCAATTCTAGCTCGTAACAGTTTGAAGTGCGAAGAGTTATCCTTCTGTAAAAAAATGTATTATATATAATGTTTTGAGGTTTGCGGTGTTAGAGACGCAATCACAAATATTTGTGTGTGCTGTTGTTATACTTTGAGTGCTACATTATAGAGATAAGAGATATTAAAAGTCACAAAACCTTTAAAGTTTTAAATTACAAACTAGAATTTGACGTGACTTACATGTTTCGTTGTCTAGAGTGTCTAGAGTGATTAAATTATCTTTTGTCTAGATCGCTTTATTGGGAAACTTTCTTTAGTTCCAATATTTCTCTCCATGGCTACACCTTGGCATTAAAATGTAAAGTGATATCATCAAAATTATCTACATATTATATCATAGAATAGTAGAACCTTCCTTCTAATAAAGTTTTTTTACTTTGTAATATTCTACAGAAATCAATCATAATGTCTTACGAATTTTGATTAAACAAATAAATAGCTAGACCGCTCTTATTATATACTAGTTTCCCGCGGCTTCGCGCGTTTATCAAGTTTAGCCTATGTGTTAGTGCTAGGTATAAGCTATGTAGGTTCCAAATTTCATCCTAATCCGTTCAGCCGTTAGAGCGTGAAGAGAAAACAAACATAGGTACTTATACACTTACACACAAACTTTCGAATTTATAATGTTAGTGTGATGAGGTATATGATATGACTAACTATAAGATTCTTTTTTTAATATAATCATACCAAAGGCCTTACACAAGCTAATGTACTCAGTGACAGATGTAAATACTGCAGTGAATGTCCAGAGCGACCGTGACATAGTCATTGTCGCAACTCCACGCGCCACCAGTTGTCATAAAACTGAACTGGAGAAAGGTGTATTTTAAGTTCCACTGGAACAATTACAATGATTTAATGGTAACATAAAACTGATCCAGTACAAGTAGCTACTTGTTAACTTGTTATAACTAATATACGAGTGTAGGTATAAATACTTACAAGGGTAGTTACAGTGGTAGGACTATTATGCTCAGTTCGACTGGGGCAGTACCACACGATTGCCAGACATTCAAGCGCTTCCAGTAATGTAGAAACATTACTGTATTGCGGATTGAGAGGCAATGATCCAGTGAAATAACAGGGCATAAAGCAATTTAACATCTAACATCTCAAGGTGACGAGCGCAGTGTTCAGCCGCGCAGGGCATTGACCTATTTAAGTTTAAAACTCTAAGTGGTACGGAACAGTAATAGACAAGCGTGACACTGACAATAAAGCGAATGTGAAAGTCACGGTTCTCAATTACATAAAAAAAAGGTATATTATCTTAGAAAAAAGACAGCAAGTTGAACAGCAAAAAAGTTGTCATAGCGATCCTTTGATTTAAAAGCATATGTGTCATAAGCATTACGATCACAAACAGATTTTTATTAATTTCAAATAACAAAAGTCATGAATAAATACGTCCTAAGCCAAGTCACAAAAACATCTATTTGTAGCACTAATACACAATCGATATACTTTTGCTGGTAACTTTCACTTACTATTTAGAATAGTAAATCGACGGCAACTTGCAAAGCCTCTTGTTCTGATTGATGAGTGATTTGTTGTGTATTTACATTTTGCTGTATAGATAATGCATGAATAAGTTGTTCTGTAGTCATTTTACTATTAAAGTTGTCGTAAAAATCAGACGTTTTACAATTTTCAAAAAAAGAATCATTCCAATTTTTTTTACCGTCCAACAAAAAATTCAAGTAAAATTGACATAATCTGTTGGTTCACATAAACCAATGTAATTTTGTTACCAAATAATTTTCATACGTACGTTTTAAGCCCCATTTAACATGCTTAGGGGTAGGATTTCCAAAAATCCTTTCTTAGTACTCCTCTACTTACTATGCCAAATGTACCCTTCAAAAAAATTAATAGGTTAAGACTGTGCGTTGTCTCTAAGTATGTCAGTCAGTCAGGACAAATATTCTTATAATATTAAGATAAAAACGCATTCACATCCACAGCCCCACACTTAGATTCAATACATAAGTTATGCGAGGCAAACATAATTTTATCCCAGTCATAAGAACGAAGAAGGCTAGTGACACCAAATTTGAGCAATAAATAGGCGGTCCGTTAAAAACATAGAGCATAGTGCAATTGGCCTGAGTTATTATAAATATGCATAAAAGTATAAGCCTATAAAAGCTTGTGCTAGTTCCTTACAAAGTCGTTTAGAATCAAGATCTAAGAGCCAACTAGTTATAAGTATTTATATTAGGAGTGTCAACACTTTCCATGCATTTGATTTTATGTAGTACGATTTTTAAAGTTAAGCCAACAATAAAGCTTTGAAGTTCCTTTGATAGCTTTGTTTTTTGGCCAAGCATTCTATGCGCGTAAAAAAATCTAATCAATGAACTTGATATTTCTAGCAATTCTTTTGCAGTTTGATTTAATTTAATTTATTCAGATTAATTAAGCTCAAAATTTTAAGATAAGTATATGTCCCAAGCTATTGTGATTATTTTAAGTATTCCTTCTATTTTATTTTTATTTATTTTTTCTTACTTTTTTAGCAGGTTTGACAAATTATAGGCACGCCAAAATTGACATGCATATCAGTAAATTCCCTTGTTGTACTATTGATTTTAAGTTTACTTTTAATATGTATGATGTGGCAGTGCTATATTGATAAAAAATAAATAAACTTATTAATGCTAAGAATTCGATATGTAGATAGTCTAGGAAATATATTTTTAATATCCCCGATGAAGCTCAATATTAAGACTAAGTTAAAGTTAGCGCAGCATGCCAAAATTTAAGATAATACAAAATGGCAATTTTCGGCATAAAATAATCCCACATGAAGTGAAAGTTAAATGAAGCCAAGATAACTAAGATAATAAAATAAGAAATAAAATAAGGTACCTACTATAAAACCAATAAGGGCAAATTAGACATACATTAATCCCACTTATACCGATACTACACTTGACAAAAAATCAGCCTTATTAGGTAATCATCATATTTATAATTGATTGGAAGTAGAGTGGCATTGCCATAAACGTAATCCTTTATTAATAGTGTCATAGAGCTATTGTATTATTTATTACGGAATGTTGACACTAATTACTATTGATTTAAACTGGAGCAAAGTTGCAGTACTATAATTTTTACATTTATCGTTAAATTTAGTTGGTAAAAACTTGTCGGCTTTCAGATAAGATTGCTTATTCGATTGGACAGACACACCTTAAGGGTAAACGTCAATCTTTTTTAACATCTTTTTTAACCACAGCCGATTATACCTCTTACACTTTTGCACATAAAGATGTTGCGTAAATTACATCGTAGCGGTTAAGTAAGGTCACGCGTGGCAAACTTATATTTTTATGGTTTTATTCAAATTTCGTGAAAACGCTCCTCGAAAAAAATAGTAAGCTGAAGAAATCATTCGTCTAGTATTTATGCGTATATGAAATAACTTTCACAGTGTTTTGATATAAAATGGCGGAACGAAATGGTTACATAAATACAAAATGATGTTATTTGCATGAGGTTTCATATTTTTTACTTTAATATTTATGAACATTATGAATATACTAAGAATGCATAATTAATTGTATCACACTGAATACGACGAATAAATCCAGATACATTTTTATTCATCTAGTGTATGAATACCGAGTAAAACGGTTAAAAACACACGCGTTTCAGATAAAATTCTGGTATCGCCACCTGAAGTTCATTCTCCTATTGAAGCGATAAGATTTGCATTATTAAAATAATAATCATCATTTCGTGTCAGAATCTTTACAACGACTCACTCTCATTGAAGTCATCCGAAACATTAGAATTAAGGATGCCATGCCACAGTTCTACATTCTATGTCAATATTTTTTTTCATTACAAACTATTCGCCTCTGGAACAGTTTACCGGTATCAATACTTCGCTCTCAATCACTACACAATTTTATGAAACAAATAAAAAAATATATCACTGTCAAGTTAAAGCTATTTATATCCTTTATTAGTGAAATAAAATATTAGTTTATATTTGTTTATAAAATATATTTATTTATGTAGGTTTTTGTAGGTATGTTATATATCTAATATTTATAATTATTTGTAAATACATCTATTTGAATAATAATTGAGGTACACTACCTGTTTGTAATATTTTTTATCATGTGGTTATCTGGAAGAAATCGCTGTGAGCGATAAAACCATCCTTTGTGCTCCTATGTTAGATTTAAGTTCACGAAAAATGTTTATGTCTCGGCTACTATACTGCAAATCCAAACAATGTTAGCGAAGCCCACAACGCTGTTAATACTAATGATAAACATTGAATGCTGTAGATGTAGTTGTAAAACTCATAAATTGTCGCCTAGATGTATTCGTATACATTACACGTTTCGCCCTATCATTTGCATCTAACTGCGTGCATAATAGTTTCCTTTTACGACAATTTGATACTGTGACCTGAATAGTTAACTCTTTAGAACTTGAGCATTTTAAGTTTGTTTTAATCGTAGTTGGATGGCGCCTGATTTGGACCATTTTTTGTAATGTGATAGAGTCCTAAATTGTGAGGCAGTAATAGGGTGTGCTCTACATGGTCCTATTTCGCCACGTTCTCACACATGCACATATCGATAGTGAACAGGTTCCTGATAAGAAACCAGCGTTTTACAAAGATTTAGTGCTTTTGATATCAGAATTCAACGCGCAATAAATGACCCAGCGGGCATTTAATCCTATAGTTAAATATTTATGCCTAAAACAGTTATAGGGCTTCATAACTATATCAGACAAAATCACAATCATTTTTTTCTCTATTAGAAGACTATTTCTAGTTTTTTAACGAATTTGTTATGTTTTGTTGAACTATCCGCTGGCTTGGTTGGGTGAGCGCTCGTCTTCTAAGCAGGTATCGGGTTTGATTCCCGGCGGGAACACAAGTTTTCTCCCCAAGGAAACGACTGAATGTTTCTGGTTCTGATGTGAATGTTTCCGGCACCAATATCACTAGTCATCGAACTTAGTGTGGGGCTGTGAGTGTAAAAGCGTTTATGTTATTTTATGTTTATTTCAACAATTGAATAAAAATATATCTATTGTTTCTTTTAATCCTAGATAGGTCAAAACAAAAGTGATCAAATTGCAATACCTCTCAGCATTAAGACCTAGATATCAATTATTATTAATGCCGAATTGATTTCAATAATGTAATATGATATCCCACATGAGCCGCAATATCGAGTTATTTAGCTCAAGCATGAATATTATATTGAACGTCCATTTCAAAACCTATAATTTACAGTAAATCTTTGGTAGGTAATGCGTATGGGGTAACACGCCCACAGCAAATGCTTTGTTAATAGAAACCCAGCGTAGATCTGATTACAGACTGAGGATGTTTCTAGTCGTGACTCATGTCCATGGATATAGTATAGATGTCCAAAAATCATGGCATTTTAAATTTGGATCAATGATATGATTTAACTGATACCCATTAAATCTAATCTTATATAATTATATATGTGTGGACCTGTGAAAATATTGCTATCAAAGCAAACTAAAACATTATTATTAAATTATGTGTTGATATCACGAACTTACTCTCATACACTTAACTCCACTAACTCATCTCCAGCCAACATTGTGTAGAGTTTGGTAGAGTTGAGTAGATTAGGGTGGACCAATAACTCTACTCAACTTCACTTGACTCCGCTAATTCTACGCTGATTTAAGTGGAGAACTCAACTTACATCGACTTAAACTTCATTCTTTACACCACTCTGCCTCAGAATATGATGAATAAATAACCTCTTATATCGACGTTTACAATCATGAATCACAAAGCTATTTAGGTTCAATTGAAATGCAAATTATTATCGAATAACATAATTGAGAGTAAACTCCGAACCGGTTGTTCCAAATAAAGCCGGTAGGTTATCGACTTGATGAGTCACAGACACCTGGCGGGAGACTTGCGGTAGACGTTCATTCCTTAAACAGATATGTTGATGATAATAAGCTTTTACTTTCATGAAACTTCAATTTATAGCTTTCTGAAGAATACATAGTAGGTTAATATATTTCATGTATTAGTCACTTCAAGAATGTTTGAAAAAAAATATGATATGCGCCGCCGCTTTTCTAACCAGGGTCTTTTCGTGATCTTTTAATATAATTATGAGAACAAACGAGTTTTATGCGTTTCGTCGAACGAGACATTTTTTATGACGTCTATTTTTTTAATAGGGTCATACGATATAATAACTAAATTTGACTTTATACAAAAAAACGCAAAGATTCCTCAAAATATTATTTTTTAATATAGTAATTCAGTATAATTATTTAATAAGTATATAGTAATTTAGTATAATTTTATTTGAGGCATATTTCAATAAACTTACTCCTTTCTATCAGTCCTGATCCGTCTTCTCTAATTTACAAACAGGATCAAATTCCCGGTCAATATTTATTTTTCTAACTACTATATATCCAAAGTGAAACAAACGCTTGTAAGTTTTAAAATAGCGCATGTACATCAGATTTACTAACGTCACATGTAAACAACAAAAATAATTAAACGCAAGCAAAGCTTAGAAAAAAACCGACTTCTCCGCTTTATCTTCGGAACCTTGGTCACAGGTGTTTTAAACAACCATTTTTAACGATAAATAAAAAAAAATAGGACCAATGGGAAAGCTACATAAGCTTTCAAACAAAAAAAAAACAATATCGGTTCATGTGGAACGAAGTTATGTGGTAAAACACATAAAAAATACAGTCGAATTGAGTACCTCCATTTTGCGAAGTCAGTAAAATATAGCCTGACCTACATGCACATACATTCAGACTTTATAGCAGTGCAAGCTCACTGCCCAAATACAAAATTAATCATATTCGTGTAATACCATACATTTAGAGCGTTGTGGGCGGGTTGTATGGAACTAACACTGAGTGCTCGTGCGCACGATCCCATTGTACAGATAACTATCTCTGCTATCAAGGACTTTTATTATGGCTGTTAAATGCAAATAGACCCGCTTGGCCCGTCGCAGAATTTAAGAATTTATTTTTTACATAAACGCTTTCACAGCCTCACAGTCAGTTCAATAACTTGGGTCATGGGCGCTGGAAATATTCACATCACACACACAATCACAACCAAAACCATTTTTTTATTTTATTTTTTATTCTAGATAGGCAAACGTTTCACAGCCATCTCACCTGATGGTAAGTGAAGATGCGGTCGACGATGGAGCACGTTTGCCTAGAAGATGCCTATTCACTCGTGACTTAAAGACTCCTATATTGTATTTATCAGGAAACACAGACTCAGGCAAGGAATTCCACTCCTTTGCAGTCCGCATAATGAATGTGGAGGCAAAACGCTTCGTCCGCATTTGTGGAATATCTACCATTTAGCGGTGTCGCTTAAGAGACTGTCTAGATGTCCGATAATAGAATGGGGATACTCCATGAAACACAATATTCCTTTAGGAATATAACTTCTGTTCCCGCTGGGGAATCGAACCAGATACCTGTTTACAAGACGAACGCGCACCTAAATAAGCAGTTCATGTTTCATCAATTGTTTAATAATATTACATAATAATATAATTCAAATATGAAAATTAAAACTATCGTGAGTATTACACATAATTGATGTTGTACGGCTTGAAACACGTCTAAAGTCACGCGCCGAGGCTCGAGCCGCTCGCTTCTGCGTAACGCGCGTCTGAATTTGTCCGAAACTAGTCGACTACAAAGTAAGTCGAAATTTTAGACGTGTTTCAAGCCGTACACAGCATCAATTATAATTCAAATAGTACTACTATTATGTTAAAATTCAATTATTTAAAATGTTTCCGGCACCAACGACACAAGTTATTGAACTTAGTGTGGGGCTGTGAGTGTGAAAGCGTTTATGCTATAATAACATGGATTATTCACGTGGATATTACTTACCTACAATATGTTCAATTACAAAAATGAAACCATTAAACTGTCTTACATTATCTACTTTAAAGTTATTTTGTAGGTAATTGTAAAACAGGCGAACTCAAGTATGTTCAATAACATAACGTGTTAAGCTAAACCTAAACCGAAATGGGCAAACAGACTAATAAAAACATTATAGTCGCCACAACATCGAATAGTTCCATAAACTTTATGTGTATATAATAATGCGCTTTAAAAACCTCACATTACGTATAATATAATATATTCTATAACACAACTATGTGGAACTAAAAATAGGTACGTATTTACATTGCAGTTCAATACCAATTCTCGATCAAACACAAACTAGTGACCGCGACAGCATAGGGTGGATAAGCACAGAAAAAAACAATAATATATTAAAACAGCATACACACAAAGCATTCTAAGCGGTTTTAGGAGCAGCCGTTTAGGAGGAGTTCAGTGACATACACACGTACATTATAATTATAATTATATATATTTAAAGATAATTAATACGTAATAACATTTTTTTTATCGATCAAAACGGTAATAATTTCCAATTGTATTAATTATTATAGTTATTTATTCCCGACTCATTCGAAATTTATTAATAAAAAAGAGCTTTTTGGGGCTTATTTCAAGTCAGTGTTTTTCAGGAAAAATAAAATAATATTATGAACTATTTCAATTTTCACGTCGTAAAAAATTTATTCAGCGATTTAGGAAAATAAATTACATTTAATTTATATTATTTTATTTATATTAATATAGACTCGCAGCTTTGCCCGCGTTTATTAAGTTAAAAAGAAGCTTATGTATTAATCCTGGGTAGGTATAAGCGATGTACATTTGAAATTTCATCCAAATCTGTTTATCCGTTACAGCGTGAAGAGGAATAAGACAAATGTACCTTCCAAATTTCAATATTTACGACCAGCGGTTTAGGCTGTGCGTTATTTCTAAGTCAGTTAGTCAGTATGTCAGGACAAATATTTTTATAGTATTGATACAGTCACATTATAAAGACCGACCGGAACTCGACCACGCAGTCAATTCGCAACCTTTAATTTTTGTTACAAAATTTAACAATCAAAACTTAATTAAGATCTAGTTCAGTCAAAGCTAATCCATATAGTCCCAACAATCTGGTTTAGTTGCGGCCAGCGCCCACTAAATATACCTACATCTATGTTTTCCTGCGACACGCCTTGTCGGGACTTTAGCCTGTATCCATAGGACATACAGCCTCTATATAAGAGGAGATATCTAAGAATTTGGTACACTACAAGCCCTACAGCTAACAGTGACGTACGGATTAGATTTAGACAAATTAAAGTGAAAATGTACGCTAAGGTAGGTATCGGTTTTGATGTGGTTTGCGGGTGGTCTGTATTTATATTGTTAATTGTGATTATATGAGTTGTTAGTTATAATGTTGACTGACTGGATTATGATACCATTTACCGACACATTTTGAAACTTTTAATAATAGAAATTGTTTTTTTTAAAAGCTGTCTATGGCTGTTTGAACTTTTGTAAGTTTCATCATAGTTGTAATCCTGTGTTTAATTTAGAATTGTTAAAATTGCGAAATTATAGAACTGTGTTAGAGTTTACTATAATATCTGCTGCTATTTTTTATTTAAAATAAAGCTAAGTTTTACGGCGATGTCATACTGCAAAAAAGTGCTCGTGAGTAATAGTTTTTCTTTTCTTCTATTTTTAATAGAACCAAAACCTTCGGAGAAGCAATGCTGCCAGCATGATGAGGTTTGAGCACTTGAGTTAACTATAAGCTCGATGTCTTTTAGGTAACTTAGTTCTTTGCTGTATATTGTTTCAGAAAATATAGGTAATTGCCCCGTAGATTGATAAACCATCGTATATGTTCACTATTGGAAGAAAGCAAAAACGTTTATATTCAGATAATCATTCGATATTTATCTCAAAAGTAGGCAATCATTCACATTATAAATTATATTAAGAACAACCTAATGTTTGTACTATAAGCTTGATGATTTCTAGGTAACTTGGGTCGTTGCTGTATAGATGTATATAATTTTAGTATAGTTTTTAATTACAAAAACAAAGAAGAGGTTCTCAATCCGACTTTTATGATCTTTTTATAGATGAGCCGATTTTAATCATTATAAAAATTTTTAAAGCAGATGCTTTTCGTGTGATTCCTTTTTCATTTGAACAAAATCTGGCCAGAAGCTTTTGAGTTAATGAAGAAGAAATGAGCTTAATAATGTGTATTTTATAAAATTCAAGCACATTATTATTTGAAAGGGTAACGTGTCAAGTATCCCATATAAAAATTGTCAAAATATGGTCAAGGGTGCCGGAAATAAAGCGATAAAGTCAGTTTTATGAAGTTTTGCTTGTGATTAAATTATTTACTTCCTTTTTATCAGTCTAAGGTTTGACTAGGTATACAAACATGCGCTTTCACACTCACAGCTCCACAAGTTCGATGAATGGTGTCGTGGGTACCGGAAACATTTACATCACACACAAAACCAAAATCAGAAACACACATTTTTCTTTGGGAGAATATTTGTGTTTCCACTCGGAATCGATACCCCTGCTTAGAAGGCGAACGCGCACCCAACTAAGCCAACGGTCAGTTCGAGGTATACATTACTTAATAACTGTGTGTTCAGGTATATGTATATTATGTATAAGTTTGGTTATTAATTATAGCATAATAAGTATATTTTCTATTTCATATTACAGATACTCATCGCATGCGCGCTCGTGAGCGTCGCGCGCGCTGGTTTGATTCCGGCTGGACATGGTGCACTCTCATCCCAAAGCATTATCCTAGGCGGAGGCCTAAGTCATGGCTACGCGGCTGCAGCGCCCTCGTTGGGCGGCCCGGCGTATGGAGGCTACGGATATGGGGGGCTCGGATTAGGTACGGTAGGCACTGTTTAAGAAATTATTTGAATTTAGGCCTCGAAGGTAATTTAATATTTTGCACTCTTCGTAATTATTGTTATATGTTTTTTCGGCCTTTTTTAAATATTAACAGTAATTTTTTGAAGCATAAATATTTTTGTTTGTTACCGCAGATATAATTATATAAAATCGTTAGGACTTGTTTTGCGACCCTGTATATTATTGGGTATAATACTGCGGGTGGACGATAACTCTATAAATTTTCGCTTTCTGATCAAAATTTTTCGTAAATATATATAAGTATATAAACCGCAAGAAAGTAAATTCAAAAGTGTTATGTAGATTTACTTTTTCTTGATGAGTCGCGAAGTTTATTACCAAAATTACGTCTCAACGCTGTGTGCTAGCTGCTGGGATAACGTTGAAGAACTCTTTATTTCTTTATTATGCCCGGATTAAAGGCAACGTTACCGTTCTGCTGCTGGCGTATAATATCTATGGTGTTTGAAACTTTGAGCAAACTCCTATATAAATTATATGTCTGTTATACACTGGAAACCCGCTCTTTCAACCGGAACCACAGCTTTCAAATTTTTTGCCCAAAAAGGTAGGTACTCTAGTGCAATCGCATAAAGTTCTACTTTAGTCCACGAAGAAATATGGAGTTCCCAGTCTTCTTAAAGTAGAAGTAGTCAATTTTTTCTCATTTGAAACTAATGAACTACCAAATTGGTTCCCAGGTCACGGCGCAGTTGTCGCACACGCAGCGCCCGTTTTACACGCGCCGATCGCCGCGTATGGGCATGCCGCGTACGGACATGCCGCCCCTGTTGAAGTATATGTAAGTATTTGAAGATTGACTATAGCCTCTAGATTGATTTGAAGGCCATCGGAAATAGACTTGAGCACTTCGCTTGCTTATGATGTAAATAAGTAGCCACCAAGCTGACCTCACCTGTACGTGGAGCTCCTGATGATGAAGATTATTGAGGTCAAACAAGAGGCAAGCTACAATAACTCATGCCTAATTTTTTTCTAAACAAGTAAAGACTCATTTTTAACAGTGACGAATCCATTTCAAAATAGGTACTCTTTCAGGAAGATAATATGTAGTGCCGACCCGAATTGCCAGTTGTAAATATAATGTTAGGCTTACGATAAATAATATCCGTACCATGAGGTACTTGTTTATTAATAGTGTAGGTACACAGCGGGCGTGTCAATTTTCATCAAGCGAGCATCTTGCTTGACTTTTTTTGACAGAAAATAAGAACACAAAAACACAATACCGGCAACTATATCCTCCTATCACAATACTTAGGTACATAATAAGCGCTACAGAAAATTGCATGCGTTTCAAATTTATAGTTTCTGTGATTTTTTGATGAATACCTATTTAATTTTTACTTGAAACTACATTAAAAGCAAATTTTGAGACGTTTTGATAATATTACATACTTTGTTTCAGTCCCACCCCCAATACCAGTTCAATTACGGAGTTACTGACAGCCACACGGGCGATCAGAAGAGCCAATGGGAGTCGCGCGATGGCGACGTCGTGAAGGGACAGTACTCGCTCGTCGAGCCTGATGGCACCGTGCGCACTGTCGACTACTCCGCTGATGATCATAATGGGTATGCATGATAACAAATTGCCTAAATGCTGGAGCCCCCGGCGGCCATCTTTATTCACACCTGGAAACCTGGCTATTAGACTTATTAACTTTCATGAGTATTGAAGCACACGAGATTTTGAAGAACATGGGTCCCACTGACCCAGGGATCGAAATTGGTCCTTGAGGAACTACTCACTTGTTAACGACTGACAGCATATATATAAAACAATACTCCCGTCCCTATGAAATAAGTTGACAAATAGTCTTTTATAACTGCCAAGACCAGACCTGCGCTTCATGATAGGTCTTATCACAGGACACTGTGACTTAAATTACCAACTGTAAAAAACTGGTAATACGGACAGCCCTCTGTGCAGAGGTTGTATGGAGAATAACGATACTGTAGAGCATGTACTCCCATGAAAGGCTACAGATGAAATTAGCACAAGAACTCTTTTAGAATGCGATGAAGAACGGGAGTCTCATACCTTAAAGCCATCAAAAAGCTATACGTCTCAACCATTTACAACAAAAACTCATGCATCAGCTTTCACTCCATCAACTCTTGCATATAACATCTAAAACACTTTGGAATAGATTAGTCGGCGACCCAGAGCCATCCTACGCTACATAAAGGAACTGGGATGGCTTGGATAGTTACCACTAGGGAGAAATGCACAATACACTCAAGCGGAACGTCAGTGCAGAACTTATCGACCTTTTCATCGCCCCTCGTTTAAAATACTACAATAGACTCCAAATGTAAGTGCGTATATTGGATCTTTGAGGCAAAAATTTGAGCTTAGAGATGTGCTAACGTTGCTCTCTCTATAGGTCTCTATAGTAATGAGTCATTACGAGCGGTCTAGCCTAACGAATCTTAAAAATATTATATTGCCATGATTATTGAAAATAAACTGCAACAATTTTTTTAAATTTTAGTTTTTCAATCTGTAATATTTTTTTACACATTGAAACCATAAACAAAGTTACCGTTTTTAAATAACAACCTCATTTTTTTCAAAAATCTATCAGCGCACCTGGTTAAAGCAACGCGTAATCAAAATGCTGGTACTTATTTGGCTCAACGTATCATTGCAATCAGATAGGCAATGTCGCCAGCATGATGGAAACGCAACCCACTGGTAGGGCTTGAGCACTTGATATACCTATAAACTCGATGTCTTGTAGGTAACTAAGGTCTTTGCTGTATATATTTTTAGTTTTGTTTTAGGAAATTAAAGCAATTGGCCCGTAGCTAGAATTACCAAAAAAATATTTGTCAACAGATTCAATGCAGTCGTAAGCAGAGCAGGCCATGCAAGCCATCCAGCCAGAGTCGCCGTAGCTGCTCCTCTTGGCCACGGACTCCTTCACGGATAAACAACTCATGCAAACCACTCACAACGACATAATTTATTACCTTACTTAGCTTAAGCTTGGACGGAACGTGACAACGAGGCTTCGGGACTACGAAACGTTTAAACGTTTCATAACATGTACAACTGGGACTTCACGGCCCACTATTTCTTTAGGATATCTTACAAAGTACTCGGAAGCTACTTTTGTATCATATTTTCTTGTAGTTAGTAAGCACCTCCCGTTTTCGATCTCCAGTGATGACACATTTTATGAAACGTTGAACAAATGCTTACTGGGTGACGAGCGAGAACTTGGGTTTTTGCGACTGATGTTAATGTAAAATATAATATTTTCATATGATTTTTGTTTTTAATTGAATTTAAAACCTGTAGCAGTAAAATAAACGCTGTGACTTATATAGTAGGCAAATTACATGTGCCCTTTTTTACAACAATATATAATTACAAGTATGTCACAAAACACTTGGAATCATTCCATACTATACAATTACATTTCTATGGTTTCCCTTTTTTGTTAAATAAGTAAAATGTTAAATAATAGGTAACCGTCTATTCATTCTTCTGTTACTGTCCATCCAAAGGTTGTCTGGAAGTGATCGCTTTAAGCGATAAGACCGCCCATTGTACTACCACGATGATTGTTATATTTTATTTGTCATTGTTTATATTTTTTGGTATACAATAAAGTGTTTTGTATTGTATTGTATTGTAACCTTATGTGATCTTATCTTATGTCTGACAAACGGCGTCTACTTATGATTGACATAGATAAGTACATCCACTTCGGTCAAATCTTTCGCTTCTTCTCTTTACTTCAATCATCAGGACATACAGCAAATAAATGAAACTTGATGAACACCGTCTATTTACCTCGCACGGTATCATCAGGGACTCATCAAAACTCAGGCAAGCATGCTGCATTTTTGAGTACATACATAGGTTACATCCATCAGGTGATATAGAGATATTGGAGGAAAAACTTATATCAAATAATAAAAAATAAAAAAAACGTATATCTTTCGTTTGTACCGCTTTTCCAAATTGATGTATAAAATATATCACATGATATGACAGGAATTTTATTGATTTAGTTACACACATAAAAAAATTATGAAATATTATTGTTTTCAATGCAGGCAACAAAAAAATAAATTACTGAGATATTTCGAGCATTCAAATAATTATCTGAAGCAAAAGCATATGTATAAGCATATGTATGCCTCCAGGAATGGAAAGGCACTGCGAGTTAATAAATTTATTAAATGGTATCATTGTCAGATTTTAAAACCTGTATTTTAGCATCATAAAGGGTGACGTAGGTTGCTTCACGTAACACATTGACCCCACACGAGGTTGAAGATCAACTTTTATGTATAAAAAGCGACCCCGCTTTTAAATTGATATCACTCAACTCAAAGTACCTGTGAAACAAACTCAAACGCAATGTTTTTCAAAGTAAGTTTGTTTTGGCAGACTACATTAAAAGTATTTCAATTATGTTATAAAGTTAATAAAAAATAGGTATTGTAATAAAAAATATATTAAATAATTGTAAAAAAAAATATTAATGATTAAAAAATGTAAACGATTGAACTTGGTAACTTTAAATCATCAATAGCATAATAATATCTTCTTAATTTGATATGAATGTACACATTCTTTGGTTCTTGCCTATAAATTGTTAATTTATGAATAAAGCAATCAAATTCAAATTCAAAATTCTTTATTTGCTTGAACATGGGTACAATCACTTGGTAAAAAAGGAAATAAAAGAAATTCCGCCATCGCGGCAAAAACTACACGATACTGTTATACATGCAAAACAAACATTTATATAATCTAGTTAAGTATTTTTTTATCATACATTGAATATCTATTATACTTACCTAGAACAGTAACTTTAAACATTTCATTTAGTGGTTATATGTTAATACGTAAACTTGTCCCACATGTATTCACTAATAGTATATGTCTTATAATATCTATCATTTTTAGACTACCCAGTTGGCGCAATGGACTGGTCTCCGCCCTTTGCACCGTGGGTCCCGGGTTCGATTCCCGGCAGGAGCACAAATTCTTCCCCAAGGGATATTTGTGTTTCTGGTTCTGGGTGTACTTGTGTGTGTGATGTAAATGTTTCCGGCGCTCACGATACAAGTCTTTGAACTTAGTGTGGGGCTGTGAGTGTGAATTCGTTTGTTTTTTTGTTTTGTAGACTATCATCCTCGCTGCAGCAGTGGTAGCCGTGTGCGCCCAGCATGGCCACGAGCACGGTCACGCTTACTCCTCCCAGTCCATCGTCCGGCACGAGGTCTCCCACGGCCACGAGCAACACAAACACCAGCCCGCCGTGCACTACGCGCCTGTGTACCATGCCGCGCCCGTGCACCACGTGGCTTCCGTGCACCACCTGGCTCCTGTATACGAGAAACACATTGCTCCCGTCCACTACATCCAGGAGAAATACGGTGAAGCTCACCATGAAGAAAAACACCATGACTACTACGTAAGATTCCCAAATGAGTTCTATCAAATATATGTTTCTATGACAGTCATTTGGATATGTACCATTTGACGTACGTATATGCATTTATCGTTTCAACACATAATGATATTTAACAGGCTCACCCTAAATACGAGTTTGAGTACAAAGTGGAGGACCCTCACACTAAGGACTACAAGTACCAGCACGAGAGCCGCGACGGTGACGTCGTGAAGGGCGTCTACAGCCTGCACGAGGCTGATGGCACCGTGCGCGTTGTCAAGTACTCCGCCGACAAGCACTCGGGGTACGAACTCAATTCAAGAAATGTTGACATAGTGTTACTAACTAATCAAAAACTAACGACTCTCGTCCTCTTCCGCAGATTCAACGCTGAGGTTCACCACGAAGGCCACGCTAAGCACATCGTTCCTCAAAAGCACGAGTATCATCATTAATCCTGTGACTGTGATATATTTTAGACGCTAAAATTGTTATTATGATTCTAATTGTTATGTTGATTTGTAAATATTTCTTTGTCATAGTTATGTAATAAAGGTTTGTCATATAAATATATTTTATGTCACAATTATTTTAATGATTATTGTTTATTTAATATGTGATCATTATTGGCACATTTAAGTACGTATAGAACACAGTAATTATTGTACTGATTACATAAAACATACACTGTTGTTTATTGTGTAAAGGACGTTTTATTCTGCAAAAAGTCAATGGATCTGCACTAATAAATAAACCGCTGTCAAGTATAGTTAGAAGTACATTTGTTTCAAATCCAGAATACTTTTCGTTCTTACTAAATTCATTATATAAATACATTAAACAATCTTACCATTTAGGAATGTTTTTGAAGACAAACACAATAGCTGATTATAAACTTTTTAACTCAGTTAAACTATACCTTCATGATACCATACCAAAAAAAAAAAACAACTGCATTGTCATCGAAGTCACAACGTCCAAGTATATCCTTTTCTATGCACAAGTTTGTCAAATTCACAAATCACAACTAGATTGGGCTGAAATTTGACAAACTAATGAAACGGACAGACAGAGCGAGATAAATAGAAGCTATATATAAATACCTTTTTTATTTTTACTGACTTAAATTCCAGTAGTTATTTTACTAGAATTTAAGCAATTCTGCAATTGTGTATTATTATTTTGAAATAAGCTTCCAGAACTTATAAATAGGTACATATAAACATTAGTAAACATTATTACTGTTTCTTCCTAAAGATTATGTCGTTGATATGTAAGTATACTTTTGCAGATAGTAAAAACGATCTCATCTCATCATCAGTTCACAGCTGGACATAGGCCCCTTCAAATACCCTTTCAGAGTTCTATAGAAATAAATCGTTTAACTGACACAAGTTTAACAAGCTTTTCACCACTATCTCATCTAATAGAATTATACAGACAAAGATGTAACATTATAAATGTTTGTATCAATAACGGGTTATTTACCATGTATTTCGTTTGTTTTGAGTTTCCGATATTTTGGCACTGTTGCAAGGACCATGATCACAGAGTAACAGGAGTAGTAACTGGAGTAGTGCGGGCTCAAAACAAACGAAATAGATGGTTAACATCCCGTTATTGATACAAACATTTAATTTTATAGTAAAAGTGACCATGGTAGCTTGAAAACTTACAAAGATGTAACATGCTTCCTTTTAAGATCACACTTATATTATAAATCTTAAAGTTTGTGTGTAAGTAGGTATATAGATACGTGCCAGTGTATAAGTTTGTTTCCTCATCAAATTGTAACGGCTGAACGGATTTCTATAAATTTAAAAATTTACATAGCTAATACCTAGGATAAACTCAGAGGCTTCTCTTTAATTTATTTAACGCGGTCGAAGCCGCAGCTAGTAGAATATAAAATTAAAGACTCTCAGATTATATCAAATGGAAAATAAAACTCGTGCAATGAGTTCTTCATTCTGATAATAAAAGTAGAAGCAAAGCGATCCGAGCAAACTGGAGGTAAATACACCGTAGACCCCTACGGTGTATTTATGGTACGACGTTTGATAGTTTGTCTTTATGGTACATGGTAAAACGGGCTTCTTTCTATCTAAAATATAAACTATAAAATACCGAAAGATGGATTCAACATATCAGTTAAAAAGTTTGTTAGGCCCCGGGCTCCGGTGAAATTACCGTTTGATAGCAAGGACACCAAGTTTCTTGGAGTCCATTTGAGCTATGACTGATAAAAGTCCCAAAATTAGGATTTGACGATGAAGTGCTTGTTTTGATCTGCCCGTCGGTTTAGTTAAACTCACGTCCGCCTTCTAAGCAGTAAGAACCTGCTTTTCTTTTATGGTCGATATTTTTTTTTATTAGAATGCTTGGTAAACATAGCGTTGCTTGCCAACGCAATTGCTTTGTTCACATCACGCTAATAATAATCACTGATGATGATAGATGATGATGAGAAATCCGATTTTTTCGGATTGATGAAATTATGTTATGGCAGGACAAATCATGATGTTATTTATAGATAGTTTTGACAATTTAACCAGAAAATACGATATGTTTAATCCTCATTATAAAAATAAATCTTTCCAAAGTAGGCTACCATAATTATTATATTCTCGATCTAGTTTTCTGAAGGTTCCGTTCCGAATATGATTATTTTTTGGTAGGTTAGGCTTAGTAAACAAAATTGTTGGCATAATCATACAGATTATGCCAACAATTTTGTTTACTAAGCCAGCAAACGCAAATCACTATTTTTTTTATATTGTTGACAGACAGAAATACGCTCCATTTCTGTTAGATAATTAAGCTTTTTTTGAAGAAAGATGAATATAAAACGCCAATCCTGTAAGATAATTAGATTATTTGGTATATATAACATATTTTATCAGTCCACTCGTTACTGAGTGACTTCAAACACACTTATCACGATGTTTTTTTTTTCATATGAAATCTACAATTATATATTTTGTGAAGTGCAAAACTTTATTAATTGGCATCAAAATATAAAATTGTATTATTTCGATGGCAAATAGAAACTGACCTTTTATGGTAACTAATTTTAAAACAAAATATATCTCATTTATTTTGCACACTTATATTATGAATGCAAAAGTTTGTGTGTAAGTATATTTTTTCTATTCATTCCGTAACAGCTAAAAAGTAGAAAATAAAATTTGAAATGTACATACCTCACACCAAGGATTAGCACATAGGCTACTTAATTTACGCGGGCAAAGCCAAACACGAAGCGACAAACAACTAGAATCGAATAAAATAAATCAAAACTCAAGAACTGCGTTATAAAATAGGTTATTGAATATCTAATGTAATTTTAATGCAAGAAGCCTGTATCTTGCATTAAAATTACATTAGATATTAGATATGGCTAGTTTGGGGCTCATTGTAACTGATGTTGTACTATATATTAAATATTTGTTTAATGAGTATCAACTAGAACGCGTTACAAAAATGTAAATTGCTTGAGGCGTAGATACAAAATGTATGCTTCAAGCAATGAAAAAGCTTTTGAGAAAGGTAATGGTTGTTAATGAATTTGGCGTCATTGATATGTTTTAACTCGACTTTAAACACCAGGTATTTATGTCACCCTTCAGCGTAGGTTTCAATACGCAACACATTGACCCACACAAGGTTGAAGATCAACTTTTATGTAGGTATAAAATGCGATCCTGCTTAAGTATTAATATCACTCAGCTGTTAGTATCAGTACAAACAAGAACACCATGTTTTCCAAAGTAAGACAATTACTTTATATATTAAAACATTACGGGAATAATTTTAATAGTTCGTTCATGTGGTAAAACATATAAGAGTACATGTAGAGCTGAATAATTTCATCAAAACACTAATTGATCGAGCAAAGCGAGATCTTTAAGTTAACTTGGACAATTCAGCACGTTGTCCGTCCGTCCGTCCTTCCGCTCGGCTGTCTGAGGCATCTAGCGTCTAAATTATCAAAGAATATGTAAAACTAGGACCCAAATCCAGAAATGGCAATTAAAATGATATTAAAGATTTACTAAATATATTGAAATTATAAAAATATCAATGGATTTGTTTTTTTTTAAGTAATTTGGTACTACTTTATCTATCGTTAGTTATTGTTTCTTAAATGTCAAAGTGGTACGAGTCTTAATAATATAATATACTAGCTGACCCGCCCGGCGTTGCCCGGGTAAACAAAAGCTAAATAAACGCTTTCTCACTCACAGCCCCACTGTAAAAGTACTATAAGTTGTGTCGTGGGGCCGTAAACAATTAACACCACACACACAACATTCACGTCATACCCAGAACCAGAAACATAAACTGCCCGTGGGGAAAAAACTTTTGTTATTGTGTTCCCACCGAGATTCGAACCCGCTGCTTTAAAGACGAACGCGCACTCATCTACGCCAGTGGGTAGTTCAAAGTTCAAAGATTCCCCACCCTGCGTCGCCCGGTAAAAAAATCTACACATAAACACTTCCACATTCACAGCCCCACACTAAGTTCAGTGACTTGTAGCGTGGGGCCGTAAACATCCAAGATTCACAACATATTAAAAACCAGGAACACAAATTTCCCGTAGGGAGAAAACTTCTGTTACCACCGCGAATCGATCCCGCTGCTTTGAAGGCAAACGCGTACCCATTTACGCGAATAGATAGTTCAAAAGATGACCCGCCCGGCGTCGCCCGGTTAAAAAATATACAAATAAACACACTTCCACATTCACAGCCACACACTAAGTTCAATGACTTGTATCGGAGGGCCGTAAACATCCAAGATTCACAAAGTATTCACAACATACTCAAAACCAGGAACACAAATTCCCGTGGGAAAACACCTGTGTTCCCACCGGGCATCAAACCCGGTGCTTTAAAGGCAAACGCCCACCTAACTACGCTAGCGGGCAGTTCAAAGTTCAATGATAAGACTAAACAAAAAAAAACAGTCGAATTTATATCCCCCTTCTTATGTTAGTCGGTTCAAAACATAGACGTATGCCGGATTACGCAGTAACTGTTTCATTCTGTGATCCACCGTTTTCACCCTCAAATAAACTTAACGATTTCTCCTAGACTATAGGTCCAAATTATATGCAGTAAAGAGCAAATTAAATCTACGTGAACTACGTAAGCCGATGAAATAGGTTTTTTTGATAAGGATTAATATTAAATACTTAAAAAAAGCCAACGAAATAGAAGCCGCTATTTTTTAATGTGCAGGAATTCGTAGTACGTGGCGGTACATTTCTGACCCGTCCCGTTCACGGGCTCCCGTGAAACTAATTTCACGATTTCTCATAGACTATTTGTCCAAATCATATGCAGTAAAAAGCAAAATGTATCTACATGAACTACGTAAGACGATGAAATAGTTTATTTTGATAAGGATTAATACTGAATGTCTCAAAAAGCCAACTAAACATAGGCCGCTTTTTTTTCAGATTTTTTACAAAGAAAAGTATTTTTTCTGAGCTATACATACATGTTAGATATATGCTGTCGCGGACTTTTTTGTAAAACTCATAAAGGCCAACATTTTTGCCATACATTGTATTCAACTATGTCTTACCGTTTAGTCAGCGTACGCCGATAAAGCGGAAAGTTAGCAAATTTTTCTCCGACTTGTCTTACGAATATTATTATTTCGAACTGATAACTAACTTCTATCCCGACAAAACATAGCCTATGGCACTCAGTGATAGTGTAGCTATCTATTGGTGAAAGAATTTTCAGAATCGGATCAGTAGTTTCAGAGATTACCTTTTACATACAAACAAACAAACAAACAAACAAACAAACAAACTTTACCTCTTTATAATATTAGTATAGATAATATCTTCAGGCCATCATCGTCGCCGCGGTTGTGGTAGCCGTGTGTGCCCAGCATGGCCACGAGCACGGTCACGCGTACTCCTCTCAGTCCATCGTCCGGCACGAGGTCTCCCACGGCCACGAGCAACACAAATACCAGCCCGCCGTGCACTATGCGCCCGTGCACCACGCTTCGCCCGTGCACCACGTTGCTGCCGTGCACCACGTGGCCCCTGTATACGAGCAACACATCGCTCCTGTCCACTACGTCCAGGAGAACCACGGTGAAGCTCACCACGAGGAAAAACACCATGACTACTATGTAAGATTCCTAAACTACTTGTTTTTTTCCATAGCAGATATGTGAGCATTTACTTTGATGTGCATATATGCGCCTGTCGTTTTAATACATAATATTATTCAACAGGCTCACCCTAAATATGAGTTTGAGTACAAAATAGAGGACCCCCACACCAAGGACTACAAGTACCAGCACGAGAGCCGCGACGGCGACGTCGTGAAGGGCGTCTACAGCCTGCACGAGGCTGACGGTACCGTGCGCGTCGTCAAGTACTCCGCCGACAAGCTCTCGGGGTACAAATTCATTTCAAGTAATGTTGAAGTTGTGTTACTAACTAATCATGAAACTAACGACTTTGTCCTCTTCCGCAGATTCAACGCTGAAGTTCACCACGAAGGCCACGCTAAGCACATCGTTCCTCAAAAGCACGAGTATCACCATTAATCCTGTGACTGTGATATATTGTAGACATTAAATTTGTTATGTTTATTTGTTAATATTTGTAGGTCATAATTATGTTATAAAAAGTATCAAAAAAAAAACGTTATTACTTTAATTATTCTAGTTTATTAAATAGTGTGATCATTTGTCACATAGGAATAGGTATGAAGAAGTAAACAGCAGTTTTTCTTTTGAAAAACATACACAACTGTTGCTAATGTTGTAGTATAAAAAGCGTATTAGCCTGCAAGAACGAATCCATCAACATACACAAAACATTCACGGTCACCAACACGTAAATCATTGACGAGTAGAGTCAGTAATAAACTATCAAATCTGGAATACTATTTGCTCCTCTTTTTTAATTTACTTTTCAAGAAATTTACAATACTAATCTGGGAACAGGGCTCACCAAAAATAACATGCTGTCAATTTAATGATTTTAATATTTCATTTAATGGAATTTAGAAAAAATTATCGCATCACATCATATTAATTTTATAACTTTAAAAAGAAACTTTTTAACCCGACTGCGTGCCGTAAATAATGGGTTTATCTAGAGACCAAAAGTGTGGGATGATTTCGATTATTTTTACGTTAATCGATTTGTTTGTATAAAATTGTGCAAGTGTCACTAAATATAATTATGCCAGTTTCTATTCAAAATTCAATGTGGCGACCGCCAGACGCCAATAAAACATTTGACAAATTGAGTGAAGTGGAATATTATTGAAAAGGTTTTTGATCATTTTAATATCAACTTTAGGTTTGCGTTATTAAAGAGGTATGATAGTAATCAATGTTCATTATCACTGGTTATCACCATAAAAACAAGATCAATAGTCTAGATTTCTTTAAGTAATATCGAACATCTATACTTATAACGATCATAAAACTGTGAATTAATTTCAAGATCGATACAAACATAAAACAAATAATAAATTCTAATTTGAAATAAATAGTTTCTGATTTTTCAGCCGGTTTCTCAAATCAAATGTTAAAAGTCCCAATATTCTTAATTAGATTTTGTTATTTGATATATATATTTATCTATGTATAGATCGTTAAACTTAGTGAAGTCTATACTTAGTCAGTAGATATGTAATAAATTATAAAAAATATGACTCCCAAAATTGAATGAGCTACCTCTTCGGTGATTAACGAGCTCATCAGTCAAGCCTTAGGCCAGGTTGCCTAAGGCAGGTATTGTATATATGGACAGTAGTAAGGAGGTTAATAAACTTCTACGTTTATCATCCGTGCAACGAAGGAGTGGAACTCATTGCCTGCGTCTCTGCTCCCTGAACGGTACCTTGCCTTCTAGTCTAGAGCGAATAGGTAAGATAATCTTTTTTTCAATGTACGATAGGCAAGCGTTTGACCACAATCTCACCTGATGGAAAGCGATGATGCGGCCGAAGATGTAGAAGGTACCAATTCACTCTTGACTTGAAGACTCTTAGGCAATATATCTTCTAGACAAGCTTGTTCTATCTACGGCCGCATCGTCACTTTCCATCAGGTGAGATAGTGGTTAAATGCTTGCCAATCTAGCATAAAAAAAACATGAAATGTAATAATTAAAAAGCATTTAAATAACATATTTTTTTGTCTATTTCTATAGCTTTAAATAAGAAGAAAGACTTCATTTATATATTCCCTATAGGTATACAATAAAATTATCAAATCGTCAAATTTTGAGTTTAAAAGTCTGTAACGAAACTCATAAGTAACGTTGATATAATATTCGTAATAGTGCACGCTGTGACGTGGCGATGACGACACGTTAGAGATGCGGGAAACTAAAAGAAAATAGTTCAATCTTCAAATTGACAAAGTTTTAAAGAAAATCTTCAAAATAGTTGAGTATGAGTACGAATTTAATATACAAATAAATTTTCGACTGAAAAATGTTAGTAGAACTAAAAGTTTTAAAGCTAAAAGTATAGTCAAGAATTTGATTTTACTCAATAATAGCACATAATATATACAGTCATTTTAAGTATATAAACCAGTGTGGGATTCGTCGGTAATTAAAGACCAATCCTATTTGATATGTAGGTACCTACCTGTTGTAGCACCCTAGTTCAATACGTATAAATTAATTATTTATGACACCCACAGAATTTAAACTACAAACAAACATCAAAATAAAATACACAGAAATATAAATACATAAATAATCAAAAATAAAACAAATAACAGAAAGAGAAGTGTGAATATTGTGAGTGTCATGAATGTGAGTGTAACGACTAAGGTAAGACCTGGGTACTTCCCAACGGATCATAGTATCGGATTTTCACATTAACCGATCATAAAAGTTGTTCCCATCTGATCATAACATCAGTTGCAACTAAAATAAATTATATATTATTCTTCCCAACTGATCATAGATCCGTTGGGACTCCAGTAAATTATATATTGTTGTTCTCAACCGATCATAGGATCTGTTGGAACTTAAATAAATATTTGTTATTAGTCACTGAATTTCAGTCGCCACCCATAGTCATAGCTTCACGAACTTCAGGGCAAAATAATACCAAATATGAAGACTAAAACATAAAAATCATAATTGAAACGCAAGCAAAGCTTTAAAAAACCGACTTCATCGCTTATATTTCGGTTTTGGCTTGACCGATTTCGATAACATTTATATGGGACCACCTCTGAAGTATACTCAACGAAACAAAATATATTCATAATTGGCGGAGATATCACGTAACATACATTAAAAAAAACATACAGTCGAATTGGGAACCTCCTTTGAAAACAATAAACTTATTGAAACAAAAAAAGTGCGGCCGTTGCATTTTTCATTAGTCTACGTGGCAATTGGCAGTATCAGATACGACAATATCTATACCTACTGAACATCCTCGTAATATTTGTTGTGGTTGATATCTGAAATATTTTATCTCCTATAATAATTTTCCATTTTTTTAAAACGATAGTACCTATGGATACGTACAAAAACAAATTGAAATAAGCGTTATGAAATCTTCGAATACGGTGATTTATCATACTCGTTTATGGGTGCGCGCCCGCCTTCTAACTTAGAAGTTCTAAGCAGCTGATATCGGGTTCGACTTCGGGTGGGTTCGCCAGTTCTTTTGGTTTTAATTTGTGATTGGGTATGATTGTATGTGTGATAATATGAATATTTCCGGCACCCACGATACAAGTAATTGACAAATTAATGTAGGGCTATGAGTGTGCATGTTTACGTATATTAATATTTTAATATTAAGAGCATACTTAAAAGTAGCTATAATAGTACCTACGCCTTTAGCAATTTTTAGACCTAACCGTTGGCTCAGTTGGGTGAGCTTTTGCCTTCTGAGCAAGAGCAATTCTAAAGAGCAAATCTAAGCAAGAGTATTGGCCGCAAGGAAAATTTATGTTTCTGGTTCTGTTTGTGATTATGTGTGTGATGTGAATGTTTTCGGCACCCACGGCACAAGTCATCGAACTTAGTGTGGGTCTCTGTGAAAGTGTATTTATATTTATAATTGGAAGGGCACTGCGAGTTAATGAATAATGGTATTTATCATTGACATGCAATAAAACCCGATTTTTAGCATCACGAAAGGTGACGTAGCTTTCAATACGTAACACATTAACCCGCACGAGGTTAAAGATCACCTTTTAAGTATAAAAAGCGAATACGGTTCAATACTGATATCACTCAAGTCTCAACCGATAGTAGCAAAACAACACGAGAACACAATGTTTTCCAAAGTAAGTCACATTAACACGTAATGAAAATAATAAATGATTATTTGACTGTCCACACTAAAAACGCTAAGGAATTCCCACAAAAATGAGTATTAAAATTATCAATAATTCTTGTTTTGATATCTTGAAATAATTGAAACGCAAGCAAAGCTTAAAAAAACCGACTAAATCGCTTATATTTCGGTTTTGGCTTGACCAATTTCAATAAAATTTATATGATCTCTGAAGTATACTCTACCAAACTAAAAAAATTGGAGAAGGTATCGCGTAACAAACAAATAAAAAAAACATACTGTTGAATTAAAAAACTCCTTTTTTGAAGTCGGTTGGTAAGCAACGAATTATGTGTTTTGGTAACCATGCAATCATTATTTTTGCCTTTAAATTGTTAATTTATCAAAAGAGCACGATTACAATAAAATAATAATATGCAATTTTTAGGCCATAGTTCTTGCTGCAGCTGTGGTAGCTGTGTGCGCTCAGCATGGCCATGAGCACGGTCACGCGTACTCCTCCCAGTCCATCGTTCGGCACGAGGTCTCTCACGGCCACGAGCAACATAAACACCAACCCGCCGTGCACTACGCGCCCGTGCATCATGTGGCTCCTGTGCACGAGCAATATATCGCCCCCATCCACTACGTCCAGGAGAAACTTGTTGCTCCCGTCCACTACATCCAGGAACAACAAGGTGAATCTCACCACGAGGAAAAACACCATGACCACTACGTAAGATTTCAAGATTACTAGATCTGACATTATTTTTTATGTCACACTTGTGGAATTTTACCATTTTGCAAGCGTTTATGTTATGACTAACCTATAATGGGCGTTAGTCATAACATAAATGCTTGCATACTCACAACCCCACTCTTAATTCATTCATAATCGTAATCATAATCATTTATTGCATAATGTAACATATTGGACAGATCCTACATGGTCAAATAAGTAATTTTACATTAACCCTTTAGGGTGTCGCATTGACTTTTACCGTGGGTGCCGTAAACATTCACATCATACTCAGAAACAGAAACAGTTTCCCTTAGGAAGAAACTTAGATTCCCATTTGGAATCAAATACGATATCATCTATTTAGGCGGCGCATTCAACTACGTACGTCAGTGGGCTGTTCAAATCAATCAATCAGTCGTTTCAAAGCTTAATGTTATTTAACAGGCTCACCCTAAATACGAGTTCGAGTACAAAGTAGAGGACCCTCACACCAAGGACTACAAGTACCAGCACGAGAGCCGCGACGGTGACGTCGTGAAGGGAGTCTACAGCCTACATGAAGCTGACGGCACGATACGCGTTGTAAAATACACAGCCGACAAGCACTCGGGGTACAAACTTATTACAAAAATTGTTTAGTATGTGTTACTTACTAATCACGGTGCTAACGATACCCGTTTTCTTTCGCAGATTCAACGCTGAAGTTCACCATGAAGGCCACGCCAAGCACGTTGTGCCTCAAAAGCACGAGTATCACCACTGATTCTGTCACAGTGATATATTTTAGACATTAAAATTGTTATGTGTAACTGTTGTTATGTTGAATTGTAAATATTTGTAAGTCTTAATTATGAAATAAAATATTATCATAATAATATTTGTTTATTATTTATAAGTCATCGAAATAAACATACATAACAATATCATTATTATGTACAATAATTAATATCATATCATTATGTGTAACAATATATTATTTTGGAATATGGAGCATCATACACTGTAAAATTCACACACATTCTATTTCTTTTTATGACTGTGTAAACGACAGCTCAAAAGAGGGATATTTTCAACGTGGTTTTAAGTTAATAAATAATAATAATAAAGGTATAGGTTTTCTTTAAAAAACAAATTTTAGTATTGTATTGTTTATTACTATTGTAAAAACATTGTTAAAAAACCTCCACATAAGAAAACTTAAAAAATAAAGATAATATTTAGATTAAGCATTACTATGAAATAGTGGTATATACAGGCGTTACGCGTTGAATGACACATTGGTCTTAACTGGTAATATTTTACGTAAGAACGTAAAGAATGTAAAACCAGCTGATAGGGTATGAGGTTTTTTTCCTGTATTAAACAACTCACCATCGAAGGTAAAAGACAACGTTTTTGATGAATGTAAAGATGATTTTTTTGTAAAACCTGCTGACGTGAACTATATAATTTGCAGTTCATTATGCTTTTTAAAATAGAAAGAAACAGACAATCTGGTTACTTTAATGGCGTTTCTTATATTACTTTAATGCGTTAGTCTTATTCTTTAGTCTTATTGATCATTTGTCTACCCGGTAAAAGACGAGATAATTTCGCGGTTATATAAGTGATAAGTGTGCATTTTACTTATTCATAAGAGTATTAGCATATTCTCTACTATATAAAAATAAGTCGGGTTTTCCTTCCTGACGCTATAACTCCAGAACGCACGAACCGATTTCCACGGTTTTGCATTCGTTGGAAAGGTCTCGGGCTCCGTGAGGTTTATAGTGGCGAAACGGAGTTCGCCGGGTTTGCTAGTTTTATTATAAATGTCAGTCGCTTATGTCGCTTTAAATCAGCAAATGTTTTTAATTTAAATTCCTAGGCCTTAATTATAAAAATGTTATAATGTAGTTGGTGCGTTGTTACGTTTAAATTAAAAAAATCGAAATCATTAACATGGGCCCCAAAGAAGCACTCATGAAATTTAATGACTCTATTGCCAGAATCTCAATATTACAGCCATCTCAAAGAGAACCTGTCAAGAAAATTGGCAGCGCATTATTTAATTATTTTTTTAAACACACCTTAACACTAATGTCGGATTTATTTTAATCTGGGTATATCTTTATTATGTCGTTGCCAGAAAACGCTTGCGCAGTTTGCCTCCTTGCGCTTAACATTGAAGTTGTAACGCGTGCCAAAGAATTTCACATACTCGTATCTACAAGCATACGCCCAATACGGATGGGAAACGGCCATGAAATATTATGATTTATTTTTAAGTGATTTATGGTGACACTCTTAATAAGATCGTAGTTAAAAAGTAATTTGTAAGTAGAGTAAGAAACCGCATTAAAAACTAATCTATATTGGAATATAACAATATAATGTACAGTTTTACATAAAATTTGTTCTGCATTAAGACCTATTTTTCCTCTATCTCAAAAACGAATCCTCATTTAAAGCTGAAACTTCCAATATCCGTTACATTATCTTCGTAATAAGCAACAAATACAAAAATCAAACAATTATTGTTAAAAAAGTAATAATCTATTAATCTCAAATGCTTTTCTATAATATGTAGGCGCGAGGTATCTACAATTTACTTTAGTGAATAATATATCCAGCAGACATAACTAAACAGAGCTTAACAAAACTTAACATTTTTAATTGTACAATATGATCGCAATCCGTGACAATACTTATCAATTTATGTACTTGTACGAAGATATTAGCTTGTAGCATATCTTCGTACTTCTTCATATCTATTGACGACCCAGTTGGCGCAGTGGACAGGTGTACGCCCTCTGCGCCGTGGGTTCTGGGATCGATTACCGATTCCTTCCCAAGGGATATTTGTGCTTCTGGTTCTGGGTGTAATGTGTGTGTGAAGTGAATGTTTCCGGCACCTACAATACGAGTCTTTGAACTTAGTGCCCCACACTGTGGGTGTGAATGCGTTGTTTATTTCGTACAAAGCAATAGAGATAGAACTTCAGAAACTAATTTGTAATGTCTGATGCAGCTTCTATACTTAATTTAAAATCGTTAAATCTATAATGTTGAATTTAATTGAAATATAAATTAATGTGATTTCTTTAGGCATTTAAGTTTTTGGTCGTAAAATTGTTACATATTTTTTTGAAGTTAATCTTAAAATTATACTATAAAAAGCACCTATTCAAAGACATATTTGGAGTTGGTTTTCATAAACCTCAAAGTAGGTTAAAAACGGAATATTTATTAAATTATATTTCGATGGGTGTTTCTTCTACTTTTTGCTCCTGACGTCTTCATAAATAGGTAATTTGAATCCTATATCTCCCCACAATAAAGACAAATCTAACAACTTATGTTAAAATTCATTATGACGTTTCTGTTGGAGAACATGCCTGAGAAATAAATATACACATATACTGACATACACACACATAATCGAAAACCATAGCCATCCTGTTCCTGCACGTATTATATTACAAAATAATTGTATTAAGTTATTAACTTATTAATATTAACAACAAAATAACAATCGTATACGAGGTAGATAGTATCTTAAACATAGTGATGGTATTTAGGCTGCTCATGCTATGAAGGTTTGGAATTGTGGACCTGGGTATTGAAACTGAAAAATATGTATATCTTTATTATCATATACACCTATATTTAAGGTATTTGGTGCAGTTTAATACTAGCGCATAAAATTTGGAAAATACAAGGTATAATCGATTTACTTATTTAGTGTGTTTGGCTTTAAGATATTCTTTTAACTTTTACATATTCTGAATTATGTACACAAATCAAACTTGTTTCATGTCTCTGTGATAAATATGATGGAGGATTCTAGTGTTCTTTCTCGCTGTGCTTGTCGGCTGAATATTTAACAGTGCGGATGGCCGCAGCCTCATGAAGGCTGTAGACGCCAATTAAGTATATAATATAGCGCAAAAAAGTATTAAATAAACGATAGATAAATAATTATTTGCATTATTTAAGAAATTTTTTATGTGTACTATCAAATCAAAAATTATAGATCACTAGCGTGCCCCGCAGTTACGGCCGCTATTGAGAGGGTTACTTTTTAACTGCATTGCAAATTTCTTCCTCATTCTTTCTATGTACATTCCAAATTTCATCTAAATCATTTTAGCCGTTATAGCGTGAAGAGGGAACAAATATACTTTCACAATTGCACACCTGCAACCTTTCTTACTTACTCACAAACTTTCTATATATATTATTAGTAGGATTCTAATAATCATTAAAATAATTATAAATATGACAAACATTTATTACATAATTATGACAAAAAAATATTTACAAATTAACATAACAATTACAATCATTATAACAATTTTAGTGTCTAAAATATATCACAGTCACAGGATTAATGGTGATACTCGTGCTTTTGAGGAACGATGTGCTTAGCGTGGCCTTCGTGGTGAACTTCAGCGTTGAATCTGCGGAAGAGGACGAAAGTCGTTAGTTTCATGATTAGTTAGTAACACAACTTCAACATTACTTGAAATGAGTTTGTACCCCGAGTGCTTGTCGGCGGTGTACTTGACGATGCGCACGGTACCGTCAGCCTCGTGCAGGCTGTAGACGCCCTTCACGACGTCGCCGTCGCGGCTCTCGTGCTGGTACTTGTAATCCTTAGTGTGGGGGTCCTCTATTTTGTATTCAAACTCATATTTAGGGTGAGCCTGTTGAATAATATTATGTATTGCAACAACATATATGCACATCAAAGTAAATGCTCACATGTCTACCATGGAAAAAACAAGTAGTTTAGGAATCTTACATAGTAGTCATGGTGTTTTTCCTCGTGGTGAGCTTCACCGTGGTTCTCCTGGACGTAGTGGACGGGAGCGATGTGTTGCTCGTATACAGGGGCCACGTGGTGCACGGCAGCAACGTGGTGGACGGGCGAAGCGTGGTGCACGGGCGCATAGTGCACGGCGGGCTGGTGTTTGTGCTGCTCGTGGCCGTGGGAGACCTCGTGCCGGACGATGGACTGAGAGGAGTACGCGTGACCGTGCTCGTGGCCATGCTGGGCACACACTGCTACCACAACTGCGGCGAGGAAGATGGCCTAGAATATAGTAAGAAAACAAATAAGTTGGCATGCAGATTGTGATTATGAATGTTGTTAGAATTTTTCTATTTAAATATGTTCGTCTTACTTTAGAGAACATTTTGCTCTTGTTTCTTATAAGACAATCAGGTAAATGATATCATTCCGAAAGCGAGATCACTTTTTATACCTATAATAATTCCTTAACCTTACACTTGTACAAGTGGGTTACGTATCACATAATTGGGTAAAATCAAGTTATATTGTAATAAGTCAGGTGAAATGAACGTTAATGACAAGTATTTTTCTTTATTTTTATTACTTAATTTAAAGGGTTTAAGGATTTTATAATATGTAGTTTACGTTCTTAAAATCTTGTGGGTAATCATTTTGGCCGATATTGTTTGCTATAATTGAAACGCTAGCAAAGCTTATAAAAACCGACTTAATCGCTTATATTTCGGTTTCGGCTTGACCGATTGCGATAAAACTTAAAGGACTACTACTAACAAAAAAAACATCAAAATCACTTCATAATTGTCGGAGATATCGATAAAAAAAAATATACAGTCGCATTGAGAACTTCTATTTTGAAGTCGGTTGAAAATTACGATTGCAGGATGGGAAGGCTATTTAAAAAAAAAATTGCCACTATTCAACCATGGTGCAGTGGTACGTCGGCACAATCAAAAATATATTTATATTATGGAATAACATCTAAAATTGCGAATATCCTTTCCACCCGACTTTAGTACTACGTATTTCTGGATGTCATTTTAGATTTTAATATTTCACACCTACAGATAAATCTCTTTAAATTTTAAACTTAAAAAGGATAGACTTCGTAACATTGGGTGGGGAAGCCACATAAATAAAATATACCTATTCAAACTTTTATGATATTATTATCAATATATATTTTACTATTTTATTTGTATTAAACACCAACAACAGTTACGGTCTCGGAGTATTATCTATAATAGTTAATTTGCGTTTCGAGTGTTGTTCCAAACAAAAAGTGTGTTACTATATATGGCTTGGGTCTAGAGCAATCTATCTAAAAATATTATAATTTGCATTGATATCCTAAGTAATTTATCAGTGATTTTTTTATCTCCAATTCAATTTTGAATGAATTTTATTTGATAACCTTTGTCGTTGAAAAATACATCTTGTAGAGTTTATTTTAGATTTTTTGTTAAATTGACTTTCACATTATGCCGTAAATTAATATGAAGTGGTAGACGCTGTAGATGAAATTTCTCAGATTAGACAGTAAACAATACTAATCGTTCACCCCGAACTGAGATATCTCGCCTACTTTTTGCATAATAGAAACAAACTTTTGAGGTTAATTGCTCATCACTTTTTTCTTAGTAAGTAGTATTGTTTAATTTTTGTATATATTATTTAATTTAATGTTATAACGGATATAAGATTGAAGTTCTGTGATATATTTCGCCATTTTTAAGATAGATCTCAAGATAAAAGAGGTCTTAAAACGATGACTTTGATGTCCTACCAAATTTTTCTTATGCAACATATATATATTTTAAAAACGTTTTCGTACTCAACTTACTCTATACAATGATACCCACAAGAAAGAAAAAAAATGGCTCCCCACTTACGAGTGTTTTATATTATACCAGCTTTTGCTCGCGGCTTCGCTCGCGTTTAGAAGTATTAATTTAAAATTGACAAAGTTTCATACAAACTTTCATCCCCTATTTTATCCCCTTGGGAGTAGAATTAATCAAAATCTTAGCGGATGCCTACCTTATAACATCTACTTGCATGCCAAATTTCAGCCCAATCTGTCCAGTGGTTTGGGCTGTGCGTTGATAGATCACTATGTCAGTCAGTCAGTCACCTTTGAGTTATATATATTTATATAGATAAAAGATTCCTCTTAATATTTTAATTTATATCATTTTGTAGCCATTTCTTTACTTTAGACCATAGACTTACATATGTCTGAGAATTTAAAGTTATTCACTTGTATAGTTTAGACGCTATATGCGCCTGACAGACGGACAGACGAAAAGACGGCCAAAGTACTGGACTACTGATTATTTCTCTTAATCAATCATAGAGGTAACTTACACACAAAAGAAACTACGATGTAAACAAATAATTAAATAGGATTTATTACATTAATAGGAATACACATCTAGTAACAATAACAATAATAGAAGTCGCGAACGCTTAAACTAAGATTTTTAATTTTTATGATGACTCTCGATGTGGACGTGCTGTCCAGGTGCAGAGTGTTTCACGATGGCACTGAACCTGTGAAAAAAAAAACATTGTTTTAGTAGTCCCTTAACTTAACCTCCAATAGTAGAAATAAAGAGAAACACTGAGCATCGTGGGTTCTATAAACAAACTTTAGCATATTATTCACTAGCTGCGCCCCGCGGTTTTACCCGCGTAAGTTCCGGACCCACGGGAATTCCGGGATTAAAAGAAGCCTATGTTGTTTTCCAAGCTCTAGACTATCTGTGTACCAAAGTGACGACAAGAAAAAAGTGTGACAGACAGTGTTACTTTCACATTTATAATATTAGTAAGGACACTAATCAGCAGCATCCTCCAGTAGAATCCTTGTATATTTTTTTATTTCCAAGAGGGAAATCTATGTCCTGTATTGTTGGCAATCTAACCATGTGAATACCATGCTGAGCCCAAGATAACTGGATTTCAATGATAGCTGCTGGAACACTACTTAAAGCTTAGCGACAAATTTTCAACACAAGGGTAGTAAACTACCACTTTATTTAGGTACAGAGCTAGCAAAACGAGCACGTGAAAATGTCCTACTACCATGGATTTCATCACAGTATTATCTGGATCACTGAAAGCTTAAACCCATCGTAAGATAATTAAAACGTCGATTATAATGCTTCTATCCTAACTAACACACAAACAAAACACTTACACACAAACTTTAAGATTTATAATATTAGTAGGATTTCATATGAATGCTGATTACTAACCCATTGTGTTTGTCAGAACTGTATTCAACAGTCCTGAAGGATCCATCAGCTTCATGCAGACCATAGACGCCCTTCACGACATCGCCATCACGAATCTCATGTTGGAATTTATTGTCACCAGTGTGGGGGTCCTCTACCTTATACTCATACTGGTACTTGGGGTACGCCTGAGAATAGTAAAAGTTTATTATCATTCTGTTTAGTTCCAATGCACGATTTTAAACCGAATAAATGAATGGAAAGTCGCAATAAAATTGGAAGCAGGAAATGAGCAATTTAAATGCATGTAGATGTAACTCACGTAATAGTCGATAGGCTCGTCGTGAGATTCATGGGATTCCGCTACGTGGTGAACGGGGACTTCGTGATGAGGAGCGTGTTGAGTGTTGTGTGGCACTTCGTAGTGTTGCACTTCGTGATGAGGAGCGTGTTGAGCGTTGTGTGGCACTTCGTAGTGTTGTACTTCATGGTGTGGCACTTCGCGGTGATACGCTGGCACTTCATGAGATTCAGGCTGGTAATGGGAAGGAGTTTTGTAATGAGACACTTGGTTTGTCTGGATCTCGTGGTGTACAGGAGCGGGAGCGGGGTAATGCACTGCGTGGTATTTATGTTTCACTGGAGCAGCGTCATGCACATTCTGCTCCTCGCTCTGCTCGTTCACATATTGGTAGACTGGAGCGACGTGATCAGTGTTGCTCTCGTGAGATTCCTCGTAAGCAGCTGTTTGACCGTGGTGAACTACACTCTGAGATGAATAAGCGTGTCCATGGCCCTCCGGACTCTCTGGAAGTTTGTACTGCTCTTCGCTCACGGGTGCATCGTGATACTCTCTAACAGGGGCATGCTGATGAGGATAATGTCTGTATTCTTTGGGAGCTTCTTGTACTACAGTCTTCAATCTGTAATGGATGTTCTCACTGGAAACAGCGACCACTGCGATGGTAAGTACTAAAACCTGTAATGTTAAAGAATTATTACAATTTGCGTAAACTTTTTTCTTATACAATGTCATATGTGTTTGTCTACATACTTTAGCTAACATTTTGATCTTTCTTCTTTGACTTCCGCAGTAGAACTGTTGAATTAACATAGTCATTAGCTCAATATATACCGGAGACGTTACGAGAGAGTATTGAATAGATTTGTATCCGCTTGGGCGTCATGTTTGTAACGCGGCGCGCGCGCAGACCCAATGACGTAATTTATGTAACCAATGTGAAGGTTGTCAGTCCGCTAAACTAGTGCAGTGGATGCTCTGATTAATAATAATGAGCCTTGTATCTAGCAGTTCTAGACTCTGAATAGGATTTGAAACAATCGCATTATAGGCATTCTAAACATAGCGATGGAAATCTATCTGCTTACTATTCTCAAATAGTTCTTCCATTTCCTATATTTAAGCAGTATTGTTTTCTCTTTAATAATTATGACTTGATTGAAGACCAATTACACAATGAGTATTATGTTGTGACATCAGTTTAGTAATCAGTTATGAGTAACATTCAACAGCTTTGCTAACTTAATAACATGTCATAGCTTTATTGATGTAGTTGTCTAGATTTTCTGGATTAAGTTACATAAAAAGTAATATTAGGTAGCACAAGTATAAAAATCTTTGCTCTCATAACAATTGTTATCATACTAATATTATAAATCCGAAAGTGTAAGTGTGTCAATGTGTAAGTATGTTTGTTCCTCTTCACGCTTTTCATTAACGGCTGAACGGATTTGGATGAAATTTGAAATGTACGTAGCTTTTTCTTTATTCTTCATTCAAATTTATTTTAAGGACCTTTATTTTAACAATATGACGGTCCTATTGTATGCTTACGTTAGGGAGAATAAAGTTATTCTTGGAAAATGTACATAGCTATCTAGGATTAACACCTAGGCTACTGTTTAACTTAATAAGAGCGGGCAAGGCCGCAGGGCACGGCTATTAAGTACATATATGTCTAGTAGTATGTACTGAAGTTAAGTATTATTATGTGATGTTAGGGTTAATAATTTCAATTTCTATGGACATTGACCCCGAAGTGATTAATGATGGCAAATGATGCATGACGACCCTAGTTACCAAAAAAATCTTTGATGTTTACGCCGCCGCCGCTGCTTTTTATTTTCAGCTATATACATATTTAGTTTCTCTAACAATCTATATTTGTGCATCTTAATCTGTTCAAGTTTGTTTAAGTGTGTGATGTGAATGTTTCGGTAACCACGATATAAGTCTTTGAACAGACAAAATAACCATTTAACTAGTAATGTCGTAATGACCTCACAAAAACAACATATATCGTAATGACAGATAACAAACTTAAAATATAACTATATATTCAACCCTCTCCATAAAATACAAGAAATCGAAAAATTTCGTTAACTTATAAAATTATATAATTAATATTTCTGGTTATTTTGATTTCAAACCCGACCTGATTTTAATGTAATTACGACTACTATGAAAATACGTTCTAAAAAAATGGTTCATAAAAAATGGAACATGAATTGAGAATCTCCTCCATTTGCAGTTGGTTAATATTAATAAAGGTCCACAAAATGGTTTTCAAATTTTTTATCGTAACCTTCTTATAATAGTCGTATTAATTTAAAACTTTGCGAATGTATGTATGTAGTATGTACATACAATACAATCATTCGTTAAATTGGAACTGATCTGAAGTGAGAACTAGGAACTAACTTGATCGCTGTTCAATAAACTGTTTGAGTTTAGACTCATTGAATTATATTTTAACTAAGTTATTCAAAAATAGAAGGAGATTTTGCCGCAAACGTGAAAAAAGGGCATTGTTATTTTGGATTATTTTCCAAAACTTGTAATTATTCGAGCGTTAATGTGATATAATGGTGGATATGGTAGTTCACTAAGGAACGCATGAGTGAAGAGGCAAATCATATAAAGTTGATAAACGTAATATACGATTTAACTCCGAAACTCCAACAAAAGGTCTAGTAAAGTTTTTACAACTTTATTTTTGCATGACTTGACTATTACTGGACCTAGACTTTGACTGTGACACTAGCTAAATGCGCAAGATAGCGGAGTCAAAATAAAAAAAAAACAAATATGTTTTGGTTGGTAGTTATAAGAAACTATTTATATTATATGTACTGATATTTTATCTGCGCGTTGGTCTCATCTCTTGGTGAGTAAAGTTGTGGTTGAATATATTATAAACATGTTATCCACGTATTATATAATTTAGTAGTTTGAAGTTCAAATTGCAAAGTCTCGGTCACCGACGTAAGGTCGCAAGTCTTTCGGTATACCATCTATTACATTTTGGATGTGTGCGCATGGATGACATGAGTTGATTAATGCTTCTGTCTCCCTTTAACCACCTAAAACCAAGAGAAACCCACAAATGTCATCCATTTATGGTTGATATATCAGTCTACGTTTATCATCCGTAGTTCACTTCTACGTTTATCATCCGTTAGGCGAAAAAGTCGAACTCATTGCCCGCGTCTTTGTTTCCTGAACGGTATAATCTGGGATTCTTCAAGTAAGAGTAGCTATCTCATAGGCAAGCATGCTACATCTTCGGTTACATCTTGACTTTCCATTAGGTAGTTGGTGGTAAATTGCTTGTCTATCTAGCATAAAAACAATTAGCTAAGAAATAAGTTATGAGGTAACTTTTGAAGTCGGTTAGAATCGAGAATATCGTCAATGTAGTCCACAGAATACGCATTATTGAGGATAACTCAAAAACTACTAGATCTTGATCAAATTTAAATGGGACCAATTGTAAAGAAACATTTATCAAACAAAAATAAATATTCAAAATCGATTCACGTTAACACACATAAAAAAATAATAAAAAATACAGTCGACTTGAGTACCTCTTTCTTTTCTGTGTAGTCGGTAAAAAGATACCCGTGACTGGTGTCAGTTAAGTTAAACTTTTGAATGATATTTTCTAACATCATCAATGATGTCGTGACGGTCAACAGTTACGAAACTATGTCATTGTCGAGATCCGCGGCAAAAAATAGTGATCAACTTACGCACTGTCTTCGCCGTGAACCACTTTTAAAATACGTTTTTGTGTTCTGACATACATTTTTGATCTACTTCTCTTTAATGGAACTGCTTGTTGACTTAGTGGCGTTTGCCTTTTAAGCGTTTTAAGGGGTATCGGGTTCGATTCCCGGCTGAAAAACAGTCATGTTCTCCCTATAGAAAATTTGTGTTTCTGGTTCTAGCTTTCTGGCTGTGATTAAGTGTGTGATGTAAATGTTTCCGGCACCCACGACACAAGACATCGAACTATAAATACAATAACAATAGTCCAAATTAATATTATGACGCTTAAAAGATAGACTCACCTCATATGTTCATACCTACACTTAAAGCAAATAAATGCATTTCATTTTAACTAAGTGTTGGACTGTGAGTGTGAAAGTGTTTACGTTTGCGTTTAAACCTTTGAATTTATTTCTTTTTCTAGATAAGGAATTTTACAGCAGGCACATTATGATAGGTATACAGATAGTATAAATAAAATAATCGTCTTATTTGTAGTGTGTAGATTCGTATTAACTCTTATGATTACTTTGATAAATAAATTAGTTATGATAAAACCGTATTGATTCAATTTCTTGCGTAACAAAAATATTTAAATTCTATACATAGATAGCATTTTATTCAAAAGAAGATATTATTTATCACTTTACGGAAATTATTATAATAAACATTAAGATAAACTTATAGGATAACGTTAAACTATTCTCAACTCTATGGGTGTCATAGGCCAGGGTTTATTAAATGTTAAAACAAGAAGGCTTCCGTAGTAGGTCCTACTCCATAAAGTAGGGAAGAAAATAAGATAGTCACATATCGTTATGGGTATCAGATTAAAAAGCTCCAAATTTATCATTTCAAAAAACATAACACATGTGGTAATCAATTATAACGTAGAACATTTTTATTGAGTTTTAATGTTAGGAAACCATTTATTACCAGTAGCCGGATTTTAGTTATAAAACTTTCAGCACGTTATATATAACATACACGGTACTATATACTTATAAGCTATAACTATAAAGGTATATTGCTTGTACGTGTGAATTACTTTCGACCATGTTATCGCTTAGGTACTATAAGGTGAAATAATGGCCTGTTTATAAAACAACAAGAATAAAGAAATTAGATTGCTTATACATCATATAGTTATATTAAGCAGAATAACAGTATATTATATTAATGAAACCACAGATAGAAAATTGACACAATATCCACCATTAGAGGCCATTTTTTTCGCTTTGTGAGCAAAAATGCACTCTTTGATAAAGTAGTTAAAGGATATTAGGTTAAAAAAAAGATTTAAATATGTTTGATAAATATATTCAACAACCTTAACTAGACAACAGTCATAATAACGGTGGAACTAATGGTGGTGGGATTGTTGTTCGTGCTTTGATGGCGCGGAGTTGTGTACGAGAGCGTTGAATCTGAAACAAACATACCTTATTAAATATGAACCTAATAAATGGATAGCAACATGGACTGAATAAAAGAAAGTCTGTTTTGTTGAATAGGAGAAAGTATTCCAAAAAATGATGATTATTTGTTATGTCTATGCATAGAATAAGTAATATTGGATGTTGGTTAATATTTGTGATATGTTAGACATATTTTTATTTTAGAAGGTCAGAGTAGGACAAAGGTGTTGACACTTAGCTATTCCAAAGGGAAATCATGGAACTCATTTCTTGCGTCTTTGTTTCCCGTCTGGTTTAATCTAGGTGTTATCTTCTTGGCAAGCATGTTACACCTTCGGCCGCATCTTCACTTTTCATCGGGTGAGATAGTGGTCAAATGCTAGCCTATTTAGTATAAAAGAAGACCGGTATGAAAACGCATACATTAGGCTTACATTGATTTAAACTTAGATTAGATAAGTTGGTGATACTGGTTATTACCAATTTATCATAGTTATGCTCAAATATGTGTCGGATTATCTCACCCGGTGTGCTTGTCTGCAGAGTATTCAACAGTGCGGATGGAGCCATCAGCGTCGTGCAGGCTGTAGACGCCCTTCACGGTGTCACCATCGCGGCTCTCGTGCTGGTACTTGCTATCCTTGGTGTGAGGGTCCTCCACTTTGTATTCGAATTCGTATTTGGGATGCGCCTGGAAGTTTAAGTTTATGTGAGTTTTGTGGTGCTCCACAAACGTGGTGCAGACTAGTGTGGCATCAATGTATCTCAGATAATTATCTTATACACTTACATAGTAATCTTCATGGTGAGATTCTTCGTAATGTTTAGACTGTTCCTTGTGTCCAGATTCTTGGATGTAGTGTTGCTGAATGGGAGCAGCCTGTATCACAGTATGACGGACAGGTGCAGCGTGGTGTTGGACAGGGATGATGTAATGCTCAGAACCCTCGTTGGAATTGTGGTCATCGTGACGAATGATGTTTTGGGAAGAAATAGCATGACCATGAGATTCGGACTGGATTTCGTGGGAGGGAGCAGCATGCAGGCTAACGGTGTGGATGGGAGCAGAATGGTGCTCAACAGGGATGAAATAATGGCCGTCACCGCTGGATTGTTCTTTGTGGCCGCTATCGTGACGAATGATGCTTTGGGAAGATACAGCGTGTCCATGGGACTGTTCACTGGACTGGATTCCATGGATGGGAGCAGAGTGTAGGCTGACAGTTTGATGAACGGGAGCAGCTACAACGTAGTGAGAGTCACCGTGAGATTGTTCGTGGTGGCCACTTTCATGGCGAACAATGCTTTGAGAAGATATGGCATGACCATGAGACTGACCACCAGAGTGGATCTCGATACTGGGGGCAGCCTTGATGCTGATAATTTCATGGACGGGAGCGGGTTCATGGTGTTGGACGGGGACGATGTAGTGATGAGAATTTTCATGGGACTGTTCTTGGTGTCCACTATCATGGCGGATAATGCTTTGAGAGGAAACAGCGTGTCCATGAGATTGGCCTCCAGAATGATATTCATGTGAAGGAGCAGCGTGGTAAGTATGAATTGGGATGTGAACAGAGTGGTGCTCTATTTTCTTCGGCTCTTCATGCTTCAAAATAGTTTGATATTTGTAATGGGAATGCTCTTGGCAATAAGCCACTGCCAGTAGAACGACGATAGCAAGTACCTGTGAAGTTATAAAAACCTTGATTTGTGAAAGCAAAATTAAATATTTTTATAAAGATGATAGTAAAATTGCAAATTGTACCTTTGGAAACATTTTTGGGTGTTTTCGTTACTGGAGCTGTTGGTAATGTGATGCTGAATGCAACAGAAGCCGCACATTTTATACATCGTAAAGAATCTTGTTTATAACAGGTTTATTTCAGTTTTGGACTGATTTTTGGATGTGTGTAATTTCATCTACGCACACCTTCAAAAAATCAGGTTCGTATGTAACTTGAGTTCAAAGTTTTAAGTAATTACGCAATGGCTTAATTTCTGCAGAAGGTATCATTACCGATCTGTCAAAACGAAAGGAAAGGGTCGACGGATAGCTGACTTGAACGAAACGTGATCTTGAAACAATTTATGCCTTTATGATTCTGAAGCCTCCAAGTGGCAAAGAACCATAATAACTTGAACACAACGATATTGAGGATAAAACAAAATTTGTGTACTTTCATTGTACTTCGAAGGTCTTTTAGAGATGTTGAGACAAAGGTTAGCATGTACCTACTTTTGAAAGTCGATATGAGAATTACGAAATTATGCCGTTTAAAAATAGCTGCTTTAGTTCAACATTTAGTTCCGCTGGAAAAATGTGTAGGTTTTAAGTAATATAATATGAATAACTTAGATATGTCTAAATAACTAAATGTATAACATAACCATGCCTCAAAATATGCACGTTTATGCCTAATCTAATCTTTAAACGTGCAATTCTTGTATATATAATCTGAATCTCGGAAACAGCTCCAACAATTTTCATGAAATTTGGTATGAAGGGGGATTCGGGGGCGATAAATCGATCTAGCTAAGTTTCATTTTTAGAAAACGTCATTTTAACGAGTAAAGCTCGGTCATCCAGGTACTTACTATTTTATATAAATATTAGGTGCTTACCATCAGGTGAGATTGTGGTCAAAAAATTGTCTATTTTGAATAAAAAAATGACATAAATAAATAATGATAATAATATCTAAATAGTACGTTTAAATTTTTTCTTCGTCAAGTGTGGTTTAATCCGCTTTTATGATGATGGTGATGATAAATTAGAGTATTAGCAGTATACTATAGTTTAGGTCTCTAATATCTCGGTACTAGTACTATTTTTATTTACCTCGACGTTCCGGCCAAGTTGCATTGGCCACGGTCTTGGGAAGGCTTTAAATAGTAGTATAATATGTCATTCATAGGCATAAGCTATATCCATTCACATTACGAATTTAAGAATTGTATTTCTCTTAACAATTTACAAATGCACTTACAGAGAATAACAAACACATTTTCAATTGAATCTGTACAGCCGTTTCAGTGTGGCAACAAAGACACAATCTTTCGAATATATTAATAATATAATGATGTTCTATATCTGCGGTTAATCGTTGACGTTTCCTTTTTCTACCGAAGTAAAGTCAAACTCAATATCAAAATCGTTTATTCACACGGGCCCCAAAGAGGCACTCATGAACATTAATAAATCTACTTTCAGATCCGCAAAACAAAAGCCAACTCGAAAAGAACCTGGCAAGATACTCGAAGGCGCATTTTTTTATTTCAGTTACAATTTTAGGAATTTTATTGTAAAATCTATGCAACAAGATAAATGCATTTAGATGCATTTAGAAAAAAATATTACTATGTCAATAACTAATGAAAACGATGTCATTGATAAATTTAACAACCTAGAATAAAAATAACGCTATTAAAATGAGAGCCCCACACTAAGTTCTAAAACTTGTTTAGTAGGAGCTAAAAACATTAATATCTAACCCATTATTACAACCACAAACACAAATTACTTTTACACATTTTTTTTGCGTTTGCTAAACCATAAAGTTGATGAAATTTATTTTTGAATAACATTTTAACATACAGTTGTAAATTTTTATGTAAAGAAATTACTTGAGTAAATAGACATAGTTATATATTATACAAGATAGATTTAATTAATTTGTTTGTAACATTATCTTTGTCTGTTTAACTTTGTTACAAAATCCCTTACGGATTACATAACCGCAGAGGCTTGTTTTATGTTACGAAAATTCAATCATCATTTGAATGATAATACTGTATACTAATAGTAAAGTTAACCAACTATCTTTATTGAAACAAAACAAAATCGATTTTGGTAGCTATTCATGCAGTTGCAGACATTTTAGAGCGGTTGCTTGTTTTGTGCATCTACATTTAATTTTGTATCAACAATACTGTAACAAAACTTGCATAAATTCTTCAAAGACATTTAGCAATTCCTAATCACAAAATTTATAAAAGTAATAACGCAGCCATGCCACAAAGTTAATTATATTAGTACCTGTCATGTCGATCAAGATTTTTACGAAATCATTACAAACACTGCATTCTATAAAGATTTTAATAGTCAATAAGTTAGCTGAAATCAATATTACCTTGGCCATTTGTAAACAATATAAAAAGCGTCAGTTTTAGGCAGAACGTATCAGTTAGTTTTTGAAGCTAGAGTCAGCATAACAGCTATTTAGTATTTACTTAAAATGATCTCTAAGGTAATAAATTATCTTATGAATTAAGAAATAATAGTGCATTTAGTGAATCGGAATTCGTCGTTTGCAAAAGTGTTTGTTGGATTGACGTGAAATGTGATCTAAATAAGGATTATAATAACAAATGAAACAAACGCATTCACACTCATAGCCCCACACTAAGTTCAAAGACTTGTATCGTGAGTGCCGGAAACATTCACATCACACCCACACTCCAGCTAGAACCAGAACTACAAATATCCCTTGGGAAGGAATTTGTGCTCCTGCCGGGAATCGAACTCACCCACGGCGGACACCTGTCCACTGCGCCAACTGGGTCGTCTATCGTATAATAAGAGCTACATTACATCTATAAATTATTTATTGATGACTATTAACGTGCTTTCCGACTTTTCTCGCGTTACTTAGAAAATTTAAATCCATACCAAAGGTGTAGTCTATCTGTTTACCAAATATCATTATTGTTTTTTGGAAATTACCACAGGATCCCCAATTCAAATAAACAGACTTGGACTGTCTGGTATATTCGTAGAGAAAAAAATGTGGCTTTTCTATTCTTGAAAGGCAAGCATTTAGCCACAATTTTGCCGAAGGATGGATATTTTTATAACTTGAAAATTCACTTGTTATAAATACGTATTGTCAAAGTCATTTCCAATAAATATCCAGTGATATGGTCTAGTTTACTAATACAAGACCTAGATGTGGGTCGTTATTGGTTGTCATACTACTGCATAACTGATAGAAAACCAGTTGTAGAACTTAAGTTATGGAATTGTATTTTTTTTCCTTTTTAAGTCTAGTGTTTCTTTTAGGTAATTTGTTTGGTAGTACTTGTCGGCGCAGTGGTCGCGCAGCACGATGGGCACGGTCACGATCATGGCCACGGTCATGGTCACGCGTTTTCGTCTCAGCACATCAACCGACACGACGGACCCGCGCAACCCGTACAAGTCCACGGACATGGACACGGACATGGCGAGCATGGTCACGGACATGGCGAGCATGGTCACGGACATGGCGAGCACCATGTTGATTATTATGTGAGTTGAGTATATATAGTACGTGCCACAAAGTGAAATTGCAAAAAATCGAATTACTCATCCTTAACCTCACCAAAAACCTAAATTTAAACTAAAGTGCAATTTATTCGTTCTCTTGGTTTTAACTATGCTGATCAAATCAAATCACATATATTCTGGCGTCTCATATTTTTTTACATAAAATTACCGTACTTTAGTAAGTATATTACAAGTTGCTCAGGACTGAGAGAAATGATGTCTTCAGGCCAAGACTCGTTTTGGGTCACTGCACCCCGATAAGTAAGTAAGTAGGTACATCCCAGCTAGCCAAGCGAGCTGAGAAAAAAAAGTTCCACCTTAGTAACACATTTGTACACAGGAAACAGTAAAATGTTAGATTTTGTGGTTGAAAATTGTACTTTGCGTTAAAAAATGTCTTCTCTACTTGAATATAAACAAAATAATGAAAGAAAAACTATTATTAGAAAATGTGACTAAAATGTGTTTAAAAATAGTTATACCTTTCATTTAAAAAGGAAATAAAGAAAAAAAATGTTGTTCTACTTCAGGCGCACCCTAAATACGACTTCGCATACAAAGTGTCAGACCCCCACACCGGCGACCACAAGGAGCAGCACGAGTCCCGCGACGGAGACGTCGTGAAGGGATACTACTCGCTGCATCAACCTGACGGCTCCATCAGGCACGTGCACTACCACGGTGACAAGCACAGCGGGTGAGAATAATTTTATCAAATAGATTTTACTATTTGTTAGCTGTAGAATGAAAATTAGTGGACTTGTCACGAATCCAAGTGTGATTATTAATGTTCCTAGCACTCATTACAGTACAAGTGCCGTACCGTGGGGATTTGGGTACCTTAATGTAAAAGCGTAGATTTTTGTTAATTGTTGACTATCTTGAGTTCAAATGTCTGTCCAATCAGTTTTTAGGTTGTGAATCAATAGGCATCTTCGCATCGTTAATTAACACCAGGTGAGATAGTGGTCCAATGTTTGCATATCTAGGATAAAAAAATGCAAGCTTAAAACTTCCGGAACTAGACAAAGCCCCCGAATATAAAAGAAAAACTCACATAGATTATTTACTAAATTATGTTGAACTAATAAAACTAACTTAAAGTGAAAAAAAATCCTTCTTATAGGTACCTACATCATTATCAGTTCGTACAAAATAATTAAGTAAAAATACTTTCCAATCGAATGTAATACAAGATGATATTATTATTACTTCTGTAAACAAGAAATACTACAATCGCCATACAATCTAGGGCACAGCAGCCCAAGCCGTTAAACTGATTATTAACCTCTGACCCGAAATCAAAAGACACCGCATTTCCGTGTGTTATGCAACTTGATTACTTTACAACGTAACAAACTGCGAACCATCGTTTCACTTGTAGTAATCATGTATCTAAAAAATAATCGGGTGGTATTCTATTCCAGGCTCTAGACCATCTCTACTAAATTACGTTACAAAATTCATCTATCATATTATCACAATACTAATAATACAAGACTAGCCGTGCGTCGAGGCTTCATCCGCTTTTATCAAAATAAAAAATAGTTTAAGTGTTAATCGTTTGTTTAAGTTATGTATATTCCAAATTTCATTCAAACCCGTTTTGGCTTTACAGCGTGAAAAGAAAACAAACATATTTACACAATTACACACAAACTTTCGGATGTATAATGCTAGTGGTATTATTTAAATAACAATTGCCACTTAGTAGTACCTACATTTAACGTATAAAAAGTAAGTGTATAAAAATAGCATTTATTTCCATATTTATATAACTTAACTTATTCGTTTGATTTCTAACTTCCACGCTCGGCGATCTGTGTTGTGGAATGAAGCCTCTTTCGTCGTTCGTAAAGAGAGAATAAAGCAGAAATACTGCAGCTTTATAAAGATTTGTAATGATAATAATGAATTATAACTTAGGAACGACGATCATGCATACTGTAATTCTTTGAATTTTGTGTGAGTTCACACACGTGTGTGTGATCATTTTATTTGTGGATGATTACGTCAGTTAGAGCAAAAACTAATTAAAATAAGAAAAATATACAGTCGAATTGAGAACCATCTCCTTTTTTAAAAGTTGGTTAAAAATCGTCATATCGAACCATAAACGCACAATAAATATAAAACTGTCGATAGATTGGACCCTAAAACCATCTATAATAGTATTTAATAAGGATTATGTTTTGTAAAAATGGTGGCTTTATGAGGCATCCCACGTCAATGCGAAAGTTTTTTAAGCGACACTATTTACTTACACGAGCACGAAATGGGATGGCAAGCGATGTTTATCTCCAATCTAATACATAATTGAAGCTACTAGGCTTCAATTATGTATTAGATATTTCGATCACGTGCTGACTTAATCGTCTCTTGAATATCATTTCAAACTCCTTATAAACTTTCATAAAATGGTAAACATTTTTAGTGTTTATACGTAGTTTATCATAGTTTGTATGTACTAACTACATATACTAATATAGATACTTTATAATATTAGGTTACATAACAATTAACATTGGGATTTTTTCCATCCCAAGAAAATTTGTGATTCTATTGTGTAATATGTAAATGTTTTCGGCACCCACGATACAAGTCTTTGAACTTAGTGTGGGGCTGTGAGTGTGAAAGGAATTTATTTGTTTTGTTTATATATAATTTTTATTTCAGTTTCCACGCTGACGTGAAGCACAGCACACACCACATCGTTCCTGAGAAGCATCATCATTGAATCTTTGTAATTTAAATAGTATTATTATAATATAAGTAGTAAAATGGGCATAACGGATCTTTGTCCGATGAATAAAGTTCGTGCCAGTGGGGGGTCTCATGATTAGTTAGCAAGTGAACGCCTGATATGAGGGGGACGGTACCTACTTGCAGGAATATCTAGTTCAGAGGGGCAAAGATCCGCTGTACCAACTACAACACCATTGTTACGTTGTTATGTTTTTCAACTGTGATTTATTTTATACCATTGGTTACTTTGATTAAATTAGTGAATTTTATTTTATTTGACTTTTTCTAACTCTAAACAACTTTACGTTTCTTTTTCACGTTAAGTTGCTATAGTTGATATAGCGTGAAAGATTTTCTTTAGAGTCCAGCGCAGATTGTTAACTAATAATTGGTTAGTAATATTGACGACCCAGTTGGTGCTGGCCAAGTCTTCGCTCTTTACGCCGCGGATCCAGGGATCGTTTTCCAGCTGTAGCAAGTGTATTGGCTTCTTCTAAGCAAATGTGCTTCATCGTCACTTAACATCGGTTCCCTTTTTATTTCGCGTTAGCCCGAATTTTGAAAATGATAAAATTTTACGTTCTTATATTATTTGTTGCTAATAATCACTGTCCCTAATATTACTACCCCTACTACCACTTGTCCTAATGTTAGCATTAATATTATTTGACACCTATAATATAGGCAGCCCTACCTATTGATAGTCATATAACTTTACGCCATAAACATAAAAAGCAAAGCCCGCAATTTATAATCATATTTTTTCCTCGGCTAAGTCCTAAAAATTACTGCATCAGTAATATGTATGAGCAAACAAAATAATAAATACAGAAAGTTTTTCTGGCGCTTCATCGACCGCTGTCGCGGCACGCTCGCTGCACTCGCTCGGTTCGCGCGTTGTGGTCACAAGAGACCTAACACTCCTCCTCGCTTCGCTTGTCGTCGTACCTTTTAATGACTTTGCCCTAGCCTAACTTACAAAAGAAATTAATTCTTACCTGCTTTATGCACCAGCAAAGATAAGAGCACCTATGACTCACTCCTTGAATTATTACTCGATTGTAGATATCAATTAATGCATGTTAACTATATTACTAACATAATAAAAAAAACATGAATATAATAGTGTTTTCATTTAAGTACTTAGGTGCACCAGTATATTATACACAAGAAACATTAGGAACTGTGACAGATAGCGCATCTATATATTTATTACATATAAAAATATAACTAAAATATTACGACAAAAAAAAAACAAAAAGAAATTATAAACACTGTGCTCATTGCTTTTATAACAAGCAAATGATAGGCCAATATATTAGTATGACTACGTCTAATATGCGCGTCCAATAATATCACTATAACACATTATGACGAATGATGTATGCAGAATAACTTTATGATTTGTTACATTATGCGAATAATTAGGTCACCCTTAACATCAGGTGCCTATCTAGGATCAAAAAGGAGTACAATTCACCTTTCCAAGGGACAATTGTATATCTGGTTCTTAGTGTGATTGATTTCGGGCCTATAGTATCCGTCACTTTGCTATAACAGTCTGCCGGTAATACATATTTCAACCTCCAACATTTATCATGCAGGCGTAATTCAATGAATTTCACATTTTATATTTGAGGATTTTAAAATAAATCAGTTAACCTGGGTTCAAAGGAAAGTGACTTAACATTTTAGCAGCTCCACATTTGCAAACATGTGTGAATATAATGGAGAACTTTCGGTGCAAAATAATCAATTTTTTGTGATCTTTTGTTGATCGAATAAAGCGAGATCTTTTGTTGATCGAATAAAGCGAGATCTCTAAGTTGACGTTAGTGGTTCAGTACTTTATCCGCCCGTCTATCAGAGCCATTTAGCATCTATTTGCTTGTAGGGTACAAGCTAATAACTTCAAATTCGCAGAGTATATGTCCAATAAAGCTATGGCCGAAAGCCAGAAATGGCATTTAAAATTGTAAAAATGAAAATATGTGTATCATGGTAAATATGTGTATATTATGGGTGACTTATGTGTATTATGGGTGAGCCCATAATACACGTAAACGTAAAGCAAAATATTTTTGTGTTTTGTTTTGTTGGTTTCGATGGCCTACCGGCATATCATATTTTGCAATTATGGCAAGCACGAGTAAATTCCCTACTTTAATGGAAAACCAGTGAGTTTTAAGTCACAAAGCTTTAGCTTATACTTCTTACTACTAAAAGTGCTTTTAAATGACGATGCAATTTTTTTTCAAACAGATTTCATACTGGAGTCTATGGAGTAGTCATCAGTCATCACCGGATGGGTAAACATAATATCTGATATTATGTCAGTGGTCAAAATTTACAGATAATCTTAAAATAATAAAAAATTAATACCGCAAGTAAATAGGCAACCGCTACGGAAGAGGTATGAAAGTCGTAAAAAATGCTACTAGCTACTAATTCTACACGCCTGATACGTTAAGTGTATAACAACTGTAATAAGTGGTTAAATATTATATTTGGTAATTTTATTCAGCGGGGCTCTCCCCGCTGACCTCTTACCTCTGTAAGATATTTTTTGGGCGTGATTGTGTGTGTGATGTGAATGTTTCCGCCATCCACGATATACATTATTAAACTTAGTGTGAGGCTGTGAGTGTGAAAAGGTTTATTTATTTTTGATTTAGCATCAATTATTACACCAATACATTTCAATGGTATTATTAAATGTATAATCAGTTACTGATGAACACCACTTGCAATACATGATATAATCATTATTTATAATATTAACTTAATCTATAATCTATGTGTTTTTGGAGTTGTTGAATAAATCTAATTTTTTTTTTGGAAACCTTGCCCGAACCGAATTATCATTGCGGATGATTTTGTGAGGAAACGCGGTTGGATCTCGGTAATTAGTTTTAAAACATAGCATTGTGTTATTATGAATGACCATATACCTACGTGACATTAGATGAAACCAAAAAACAATGGGCTGGCGCAGCTATCCCAAGATCCCGCGGACACGAGAGAGATCTTCCACGCGAATTTTACTTCCTTCGGCTAGTTCCGGTTTCTAAGTTTGAAGATTTTCCTATAGAACGGACGCACGATAGTCGGGCGTTCCTCTACGCTAGGCTATAATATTTGAATCAATTAGGCACTTTACCACGGTACGCGGGACGTTCAAAAGCATTTTGAGAAACTGTAGTACACGTAAAAAGAATATAAATTCACTAAATTGTGAAACACCAGGACATACTTAATTACTAACAAGGCGTTATAATAGTTACATAACTAATGATTATACTTATATGCTTAAAAAGTTAACTTAAATTAACAGTGAGCGCTGTGAACTTCCGTCGTGAATTCGCCTGATGATGGGGATCGGACATCCCCGAAACCTAGGCTACAAGAGTCGAACCTAAATCGTGAGTCAAGCTATATCATTTATAAATTATAATGTGTCAAACTCACGAAACCTTTCATAATACTATCAGAGTAAATGGTAAGTGATAATATAGTCAAGAATAGGAAGCAGGGCAGGCAAAGAATAATTGACTCTGAATGATAGCTCCTGGAACATCATGTGTAGTGATTTTGACGACAAATTCTCATTTTCTACTTGAGGCTGGTCTACGTATTGGTACATGCCAAGCCAAGTGAACACGAGAAAATGCCCTATCAACATGGATTTTACAACGATATCATGCTACCTACATCGGAAGCTAGCCCGTCGTAGGAATCAAAACCCCGACTATCACGATCTTACAACGAACGTGCCATCGCAGCTTAAAAAATAACATACAATTATACAAGCCTATATACTAAACCTTCAAAAAACTCGACAACGCAAAAAATTTACTTACTTTTTTATTTGACACTTTTTTGTTCATAAGACCGAAATACAGTAAAATAGTACATACAATTTTGATTACTATCATGTCATTATTAACACTCGTAAAAGCAAGACAAGTCGAATGACATGAATCGCTAGAATCATCAAAATCAGCCCAAGTGTAGAACATACATATTATTATGTATGTATACTTGGGCTAAGCTGATAAACATATTACCTTACTTTACTTCGCGCAGTCGGGTAAAAAGAAATAAAGTAACAATCACACTTATATTACAAATCCGACAGTTTGTATGTAAGTGAGCACGGCTTGTTACATTACATTTTTTTCTTGATTTTCGTTTAAAAGTTCCTATATAATTTGTTATAAAAGATTGGAGAACAACCTACCTACAAAAACACTTAACGTCATAACTATTATTTTACTTCGTCTGTGTTATTTATAAAAAAAAAATATTTTCTCTTAATATTAACAGCTCTACATCTACATTAAATTGGTTTTGTAATGTATTATTCAAATTCAAATTAAATTTATTCAATTTAACATTATGGGCACTTACAACAACATATACAACTTACATCTAATATATAGGTACATAAGCTATGCTATTAAAAAAACAAGCTCTCTAGTTCCTACACTAGGATACCCTTTGTTGTGGGCTACCAGTCTCTTACATGTTAAGGCACTTACAAATTAACTTATAAAACCTTCATACTTCTTACCTTTTTTTTTTACAATGGTAATACTTTTGCTCAACGTATTAGCAGGGAGTTTTTGCCGCGAACGTAAAAAAATGGCGTTGTTGATTTTGTATAATTTTCCAAAACCTGTGATTCTGTGAGTGTTAATGTGTAATAATGGTGGATTATTAACCGTTAATACTTAGTAAATGTTCATAAATGTAGGCAAGTCATACAAAGTTGAAAAACGTGATTTTCGCCTTCGCTCCAAATCTCCAATAGAAGTTCTAGTAAAGTTTCTACCACTTTACTAGGGCATGACTTGACTATGACTGACTTCTTGACTTGTGACTAAGACTTTTATTATGAAGAATAGAAATTGTTAATGTTTGTTTAATATTTCGACTGAAGGATTATGCATCCATGGTCATGAAATAATTAAAAAAAAAAAAAAAAACGTATTAGCAGGAGTTTTGCCGCGAAAGTGAAAAAATGGCGTTGTTGATTTTGTGTAATTTTCCAAAACCTGTGATTCTTCGAGTGTTAATGTGTAATAATGGTGGATTATTAACCGTTAATACTTAGTAAATGTGCATAAGTGTAGGCAAGTCATACAAAGTTGAAAAACGTGATTTTCGCCTTCGCTCCAAAACTCCAATAGAAGTTCTAGTAAAGTTTCTACCACTTTACTAGGGCATGACTTGACTATGACTGACTACTTGACTTTGACTGTGACTTGTGACTAAGACTTTTATTATGAAGAATAGAAATTGTTAATATTTGTTTAATATTTCGACTGAAGGACTATGCATCCATGGTCATGAAAATAATAATAAAAAAAAAAATAACGTATTAGCATTACAATTCAGACAGGCAATGCCGCCAGCATGATGGGAACGCTACCCACTAGTAGTGGGTTTGAGCACTTGAGTTACCTATAAGCTCGACGTCTTTTAGGTAACTTAGTTCTTTGCTGTATATAGTTTTAGGAAATATAGACAATTGCCCCGTAGATAGTACTGTACGTTTAACAAAAAAAAATTTACAAATGTTATAATGCTGAATTTTATCACTCTAATATTATGCATTTTATAATCAACTTAATTAAATATTTAAAACAGTCGAGTTACGCCGTAGAAGGCAGCTACGAAAACTCTACGAAATACCTACGAGTTCAATACGTGCGTTTCGAAATCATATTAGCAAGCATAATGTTACAATTATTATTATAACTGTCACTATGTATCAATAATAAAACTATTACAAAAAGTTTATAGGCTTCTGTAGGCATTATTTGCAGTGAAACCGATGTTACCTTGGACCTCTTATTGACAATATAAAAAGCATTGATTGGAGACAATGTGTATCAGTTGTGATTTTGAATCAGTAATATTAGCTCGCCTATATTTTCTAACTGCCATAATGTTTTCAAAGGTAACAGGCATTTCAGTTTTATTAATTTTGTTTAAAAAAATTAATCCCTTATATCCGAAAGATAAAAATGTTATCGAACAAAAAACCGACTTCAATTTACAATATTTTTTGTTATATTTGTACAACTTCACTGAAGTAAATTAATCTGGATGAAATCCTGTAATATACAAAAAAAGTTATAAATTTATTACCCAATTTTATTTTTGAAGTCAATTATATGTATATTTAAATATATATATTAATATTATAATAATAAATTAGTTTTAAAAATTCGTACATATTACAAAGAGTATTGTTTGACAGTTTAGCACAAAACAGAGTACAGGGAATACGCTTAATACTATTAAGCATCATCTACTAGCCTTTTGGGCGTGAAAGAAAAGGGTTTGGGCGTCTAAAGGTATATGCTAAAATAAACTCAAAACAAATAACTTGATATCCAATGTCATTTATCTGGCATACGTTTTATGGTTTTCTGGAAACGAATTGAATATTCTTCTTAATAAAACCAGCTAGAATTTTAAATAAGCTCATTGAGATTGGTTCAACCTCAGAGCTAGGCTGGCATGTACAGATCACAGATCTTGTCTTCATTATAGGCACTTTGTGGACCGATGAATAAATTATGTTGTACTTTCAGGTTGTTAGTTTTGTAGCACTCATCAGCGTTGTAGCTGCTCAATATGGTCATGGTGGTCATGGTCATGGCCACGGTCACGGCTTCTCTTCCCAGCACATATCCCGCCATGACGGACCCGCCCACCCAGTGAGCGTGCACGGTCACGGGCATGGTCACGATGGTCATGGACACGATGGAGATCATCACGTCGACTACTACGTAAGTTTTTCTATATAGACGCAATATTCTGTGTCCGATAAACTATATTATAGCAATAGCTAGTCTATCGGTATTTTTCGGATAGGCATTCATCGATATTTTGTCGGATACATTTTGGAGAGCGGGCTGCGGTATTGCACGATGTATTTATACATACCACTCCATCATCGGACCATTCAACAAAAACGGCACCGTAATTCGTAAATTTGCCATCTATTTGTACGACGGTCACAACAAACTTATTTCATATGCGAACCGCAAAGGGATAGTGGAAAGAGGAATAAAAACTCTTTGCTTCGAGTCTTTTTTGCCCGGTAACAACGTTTTGAAAGAAATACGGAAAAAAAAAAAAAAAAAAAAACCTACAGCTACCTCCAGTTTGCTCAAAGCGTTTTGCTTATTCATTCATCATTCGTACAGCGAAGGAGTGGAACTCATTGCCTGCGTCTTTGTTCCCCGAACGGTATAATCTGGGAGTCTTCAAGTCTCGAGTGAATAGGTATCTTCTAGGCAAGCATGTCAAATCTTTGGCCGCATCATCATTTTCCATCAGGTGAGATAGTGGTCAAATAATTGCATATTACACATAAAAAAATAACCTTATGCAATCATGGGTGAAGTATGCAAATGTCCATGTGTGCATGCATCTTACTGCAAACTATTAATACAACTAAATAGTTAAATTACTGAACTGTATAAACACCGATTGTCGAACCTTAGGTGTATTTGTGTGCGTGTATTGCGTCAATATCAAGCGAAATTTATAAGACCTAGGGTGGTAGAGATTGTCTAAGCTGAAATGACGCGCCCCACCACGCTGCTCCATAGAGCGAGTGTGGTCGGATTTATCACCCGACTAGTCGACCGTCTTGTACACGTGCAGATCCATTGTTCACTGAACAATCGACGCTCCCATACAGATGAAGTGTCGTCATTAATATTTGCACTCACACATCTAAATAAACTAATTAAGTAGTGGGGCGCGTCATTTCAGCTTGGACGAGCTCTACGTCCGTATTTTTCCGTCTGTGCCCGATAAGTGCTATTTAGGTGTTTTCAAGTTGTAAATGAGTATGTACTCATATATTTTAGGCAAATATATTTTTTTATAACCAATGTTATAAGGTACACTGGATAATCTGATGTATTACTTCACAGGCTCATCCCAAATATGAGTTCGCATACAAAGTTTCGGACCCACATACCGGCGACCACAAGGAGCAGCACGAGTCCCGCGACGGAGACGTCGTGAAGGGATACTACTCCCTGCATCAACCTGACGGCTCCATCAGGCACGTGCACTACCACGGAGACAAGCACAGCGGGTAAGTCTTCTCGGAAATTTTCAAATCTATTATTGGACTATGTAGAAAAGTAGACTCAAAACAATATTTCCCAAGGAGACATTTGACATCAGGTAGGTGGATTGTCGTGAAAAAGATTCATGAGAACTTATACAAAGTCTATCCTTAATTCTTACTCTTTCACCAGGAAAAGTGACCGTTAGAAAAGGAAGAGAGATGATGATTTATAATACAAAAACCAATATATAGACAACTATGAGCTTTGTCTGAAAAACGCTTAATAAAAGCACGTGCTAACAAGCAGTTTTGGAGTGATAATGCGCATAACATTCAAAATGTTTTAATACATAAAGATAACAAAAATATTTTTTCATACGAAACCCAGGAGTGTCTCTATAATTTTATTCAAAACTAAAAATTCAGTGATCTGAAACTAAGTACTTTTTTACGACGAATTCAGGAATTTTAACTTATCACAGACATCATGATTATCCGTAAAATGTTATATGGAAACTTTACCCTAACGTACCATTTCGAATTCACAGAATAACTAATAGGATTTGTTTCTAAATATTATGTTGTATTGTTTCAGTTTCCACGCTGATGTAAAGCACAGTACTCACCACATTGTTCCCGAGAAGCACCACCACCATTACTAAATGTACACTCCATAGACTGTTTTTTTATACGAATTGTTAATGTTTTTTACTTTGCTAAAACCAAATAAATTTGATAATATCTATTTTGTTTATTTAGTAACTTCAAATTATTCTAATTCATCGCAGTGAATTGTCATTACCACACAGGCAGTTTCCCACGACACCTCGCTCTCAACGATACGATTCACAGAGCTTTTGTGTCCGCAAACGTTCCTTGTGTCCTAGAGCTGCCGACTCTTAGGTACCAGTTACTGTTGTACTCACGTTTCCCGTGTGGGATTCAACTTGTTTTTTATTATAGCTGACTAAGCAATCTGATAGAAAGTGACGATGTAGTCTAAAGTGAAGCGCACCTGCTAAGTAAAACCCTATTCACTAAGTGAAAACTTCTTTAGCACTTTTTGTGCACCTTTTTGGGATGGTAAAAAATGTTAAACTCGCTTCAGGACACGTGACCTGATCAAAAATTTGTAAACTCCGTCTTACGAATTTTTGATGAGAGTAGACCGCCGGCGTGGCGTAAGAGATTATATCCCCCTCTCTTTCTACCGCGTGGTAAAAATGTATGCCTGCTCTTGCTGTTTACAACGTAATGTTCAAGTTTTCACTTCTGCCGGCACTCCCGCAGTGCAACCCGTTGTTTTTTTTAACATACCTAAACTCTCTCTTCCTATCGGGTAATACAAATGATGACAAAGCATTCCATTGTTTTGCTGTTCTATAAATGAACCAATACAAAAAATGTTTCGTGCAAATAAATGATATATTAACCATAAATGGGTGATGCGACTCCGTTCGTCTGGATGTATGATGGAAAAATGGTGAAGGGAGAACGAGATTGTGCAGTTCCTGAGCACATTCACTATAATGTATTTTATAAAGTAAAGGCTTGCAACATTACGTCGATGTTCAAGACTTTGCAATTTGGTTTCAACTAACGCGTCATTGTTAATTAGCCTCTTTGCGCGTTGTTCTATCGAATCCAAAGCATGGAGCTGATACTTGGCGAAATCATCCTACAGGTGACATCAGTACTCCATACTCGACTTAATAATTGCATTTTTACTACCAGTTGCCTGAGTCACTATTCACTGTATTCACGACCCGCGAACGGCCGTGAAAGACACTGCTAGTATAATCAAACGAAAGCAAAGCTTAAAAAAAACGTCTACCACGCTATTTTGATTTTGGCTTAACCAATTTTGATAAAATTTATATGGGACCACCTCTGCAGTATATTTTACCAAATAAAAAAATCATAATAATCGATTTATAATTGGTGGAGATATCGCGTAACATACATACAAAAAAATAAAAATACAGTCGAATTGAGTTTTTTGAAGTCGGTTGAAAACCACGGGCCATTGTTGCGCTGAGGCCAAAAGATCTATTAGAAAGATAGGTTAAGAGATATACGATTGGTGATCTTTGTTTCTGGTCGTTCCTGATGCAGAGTATGGCTATTAGTATCCAGCGTGATAATGCTGGTAATATATTGGGCAGCTTTGTTCCTGGTTGCTCCTGGATCTGGAGGGTAATATGTTTATCAGTCCATGTTTGTATGTATGCATGTTTGTTATTTTGTTGCGTTCTAGAGACCAAACGTAAAGGTCGATTTTTATCGATCTTGCGAGTGTCAATAAAGACATGACTGGATCAGACACAATTTTAAATCACAAAAATGTGAAATAATAATAATTAGGTGACCACCATCGTTTGACCACTATATCTTACATGATAATAGAGGAAATGGTTTTACAACTGACAATCCTGAGCCTAAAAAATCAAATCAAGCATTCATAAACTTAAAACGAGCAGAGCGTGGAAATACTGCCAGCGTCATGAGCACCTTGGCACCGGGTACAGTCAGTGGTATTTAATTAATATTTTTGACTGAATACGCTTAGTTTTATAGTTATAATACATGAAATAATAAAACGTCTTCTAAATAAGCTGAGGCAGGATAATAAATATCACGTTTTTCTACTTACATTAGAGTTTTGACAAAGTAAGAGGCTGTACAATTCTCGTTATCTGAGCTCATTGCCGAAACTTTTTATATTAATTGTTCTGTAATTCAAAGGTTTCACTTTATAACATTCTGCATAAAAAAACAAAATTTTTATATTAGTTAACGCCGAATTTAGGTAAAGGTGGGTATAATTAATTAAGAAAAACAATGCAACGTTTCAAATTGGACTAAAGATACAAATTAGAACATCTTGTAACTGTTTGAAGTGTTGACTGAAGAGTGCAAGCTTAAAACTTTTACTGTTTAGAGCTCGTGTTCATTTAAAATAGACATATTTTAATTGTTTTGAAGATTCCTGTTAAACGAACCACCATTAACTTTAAACCTTACTTCTGTGCTTGAACCATGCTAAATCTTCTTACAAATAAGATGCTTTCCTTTTTTAAACAAATATCAAACCTATGTTTCCAACAACATTTTCGATTTACATTGACTCATAGGTTCGATTCATCGGTCTCACCAATAATTAGTGGTAAGTATTTACCAGACATAGAGACACCGTGAGGCACTATCAGCCCCAGAATAACAGAATGGTTGTGGTTATCATGTACTATTATTGAATAGTACATGATAACCACAACCGTTCTGACACGAGCGCCACGACTAAGAACAAGATTGGTGTGATTTATGATTGGCCACGTCTTTGTTAGAAATCTACTTCACGTGTTACGACAATATCTTGTCCATCCTCATGTCATGAGTCCTGTCTGAGTGTCATCATGTCCGTCCATGTATCCAGTCCACTGCCACTTTGGTTTTATGATATGGGATCCTATTTCTAGCACAATATTTTTTATAAGTATCCGTATTTTATACTTTTTCGATCAATTATTCCTAAACATCTCTGTGGCTCGTTTTGCGAACCGCAGCTAGTGAACAGTTCCATGAGTAAATCTTATTGAGGCAGAATATATCGGTATGAATGGAACGTGATTTTATTAATATGATTATTAAATATTATGAATTTACTTCACTTTGTCTTAGTTAGGTGGGTGTTCACCTACTAAGCACCCGATACCCCGGGTGCGATAACCGGCGGGAACACAAGTTTTCACCCCAAGGAAAATGTGTGTTTCTGGTTCTGGTTGTGATAGCGTGTGTGATGTAAATGTTTCCAACTCCCTGACACAAGTCATCGAACTTAGTGTGGGGCTATGAGTGTGAAAGCGTTTATGTTTATTATATTAAATTCATATATCAATTAAAATCACCTTTAACTAACGGAACGGAGAAGGTATATGCGTGAGTTACACGCAAAACGAATTTTCACATCTATCTCAAAAACTGTTCGACCGATTTAGATATTTTCATTTGTATTAATTATATAATTGAGAGTGTTTTATTATATTGTAGCTTTGTTTAAAATATGGTAAATTTTTTTTCCAAGTAGGTCGTAGTGGGTATTTTCATAATTTTGATTTTGACCAATTATTCAAGATGGAAAACAGTAATAATAATAAGTTTATTAACAAAGTAGCTTAAATTAAATTAACTTCCATCTTAATTAATCTTAAATATCAGAAACAATAAAACGAATTAAAGACTAAATATTAACTAAATTCAACTTATAGAGACTTAAAGCACATTCTGTGACATTACTATCTTTTAAGGTAGTATGTCAATATTATAATTATAATTTACATTTAAACTTTGTAATTTAGAAGAGTTCTACAACAATGAGCATGATACCAAGCGAAGTATATTAAAACAATTCAATAAAAACACCTATATAAATATTACCTACTTATCAATCATGCCATTACGATAGATGTTGAATTTAAACTAATATTTTACAAATTTGGCACATTTTTTTTTTATTTTTTTTTTATTTGTGACAGGCTAGTGTTTGACCACTATCTCACCTGATGGTAAGTGACGATGTGATCGAAGCTGGTAAACACACTAGACCTGGAATACGCAGGCTCTCAAGGATAACTGCCGGAACACCGTATTTGGCTTGGCGGCAGACTTTCAACTTGATGGTGGTAAGCTACTTTGGTAGCAAGCCAGGCGAGCAACTCACAAAATGCTCTACCACCTCTCAACCACATTCCACATTTCTGTGAACATAGGTAAATAGTATACTACTACAATATTGTTTTACATTTTTGCATACAATTTTATGATTTAGAGCTTTGTCAATTTGATGTGGGTACATGATACTTGCTAAGTATATTTTATCTATAAAGACAGAGCCACTAAAAAAAATCCAACATAAACATTATACCTAATTATCGATCAAGTCATAATGATCAATGTTGAATTAATTTTGTTTAAACATTGGCACAAAATTGACATATTTGTGTAAACAATGATTGCGTGAGCTTTACAATACATTTACGCGATAGGCGATTTGGATTTTATGACTCACATTATGCAATAAAAAACCTTGATAGTTATTTTAATTTGTTTTTCGTTTTATATTTAAGACGTTTACATTTGACAAAAAGTATCATTTGACAACTGAGTTTTGATCCGAATACAACATTTAATAATCAAAATGGTGTACAAGGTATTTTAAATCTCCTTTATCTATTATTCAATTTCTTTTAAGCATACATTATGAATAATTTATGTTAGTGATTTTCTACTTTAATTTAGGTACAAACTGCTAACTTTTAAAAAATCGTAAACTCTTAGAAATAAAAACAAAAAACAACGACAGTTTCGAGAGTTCAAATGTTGTAAACCTAAAGCTGACTTAGCATCGACCTAAATAAACGCGGAACCGCGCTGCTGTGCTCCATTACGAGCGAATTCCAACCGTTCATCAGTAATAATGTCTCATTAATATTAGAAATCTCTTTCATATAATTAAATAAAAATATTGTAAAATCATGATTATCTAATACCTCCTTAAAGGCCGAGATCTCACTTGTACGCTTCCCGTACAACATTTTTGTTACAGATTTTGATCTTAGCTGCTTTAGTGTGTGCTGTCACTGCAGAGCACGCATACTCATCCCAACACGTTCACAAGCACGACGGTCACCACCAGGAAGTGGAAGTCCACGACCACCATGGCCATCACAAGCATGTTGACTATTATGTACGTTACAGGAATAATACATAAACATATTTAATGGCTGGAAGCTATGAGGAGGTATTTATTATACCTTGTTTACAGACGCATCCCAAGTACGAGTTTGAGTATAAGGTGAAGGATCCTCATACACACGACTTCAAGGAGCAGCATGAGACTCGCGACGGTGATGTAGTAAAAGGATTTTACTCGCTGCATGAACCTGACGGCTCCATCAGACACGTGCACTACCACGGAGATAAGCACAGCGGGTGAGATTTTTATGCTATCAGACGCAAGACACGGTAAGCGAAATGCTCACACTTTAATAAATCAGCTATACCTACTACCACTCGGAACAATCCACAAAGTTCTTTGTGGAGCTGCACTACTTTCCCTAAAACGTCTCAAACGCCCAGTTTACAAAGGCACCTCGGTTATTTCATTAATTCAGATATTCATCGGATTTACCTATAATAAACAAAATCATGATTATCTATTACAATAAGGAAAAGCTGTGGCTTCAGCCATATTAATGTTAATAACATAAAAAATAAATCTCAGCCTATAATAGTCGTGGTAAATAGCTTTCTTGGTCGTTAAGAGGCCGGGGAGATTGTGAAACGATATATAGGCTGTCTCTGTTTAACTGGCAAACCGTGCCCATGCTTGATGCGATACCACTACCGACCGAACAAATAATGATAGGTGCCGTAATACCAAAAATTATGAATGAAAATGTAATGTTTAGCCACTGTTTTTTGCATTAATAGTACCTTGAAATGATAATCTATGTTCCTATTATAATGACAAAAGAAATGTGTTAGTTTTTAATACAAAACGAATAAGTTAAAGATGCAACATTACGTCGTAATAATGTGTAAAAATCAATTGGTTTATATTTCGTTTTAGGTAATTATTTTGGAATAAAAACTATCCAGGAACCTAGATTAATACGTTTTTAATCTGAATAACAGCACAGTATGATGGTAATATGCTTGAATTATAAATAATTTCGGTATTACGATTGTATGGGCAAATCAACCACCGTAGGCCCCTTAAGTCGTCGTCATCAAGACCAAGACTATCTGGTGTGACAATGAGTCATGATATACAAACTGGGGATATTTATAATTTGTCTTTTTCTCAGGTTCCACGCTGACGTGAAGCATGAAACTCATCACATTGTTCCGAAACACCATCATCATTATTAGGCATCGCACCTATTCTACTCAGCAACTGTTTTATTCTGTGATATTTTTTGTTGTACTATATTAATACTTGTCTATTATAATTTTATTGTTGTAAAACTTATTTGAATAATAAAACATATATGAATAAAAGATTTTTTTCTAAATAATATTTTCACTTACAAAACCATACAACAATAGACATAGTATAGATAGATATGTAAAAGCGTATAAGTATATGAAATACCTTAAATTTTTTATGCTTATGAATGCAGGAAAGCCGTGTTCTGCAGTTATTGAGACCACAATACTTAATTTTTGACAGAATCAAAGAAATTTTATATGCACCTAGAGAAAGCAATGGAAGCGTAATTAGTGTATTTTATACGTAATAAACGGTTGCGGGTTCTATATCCTGCAGGAGCTCAATTTTTTATAAAAGTGCAAAGGAAAGTATCTTCGCTTACCACAAGACTTTGAATTTAGTACAGGACTACGAGTATGAAGGCGCTTATTCTTTTTATTTTATAATACGGAAAGTTGTAATGGAATCAACCCTAGACAGCTTTGACTCCAGGACTGACATTTTTAAGAAGGATTTTAAAAATATTTTGTCGTTATTTATTGTTTTTTGTGTCAATTAAGTTTATCTCATCACTCAAAAGCCTTTTGAAATCATTTTTTTTTAAATCAGCCACATACATTCCAGAACAATAAAGGATCTGGTTTTGATCTAAAATTAACACTTGCTCGAGGGCAAAATTTGTGAATGAGAGAATTTCATTTCGTTGTTTTTTCTTGTGCTATAATTATTTATTTAGATTACAGTAATACAATAACAATGTCAGATAAGATTACAAAAGGAGAATAAAACAAATAACACTTAAACATATTGTAAACCGCTTGTCAAAGGAAAAGTGCCCAGAATACAGGCTACGTTTCCACGTTGAATAGCGATGCAAATTTTTTGTACTAAATAAGAGGCATTCTGGTCTCCTTTCGCCACGACTAAACGTTTGGATAAAAATTTAATTATTTCATGTGTACCCGGTTTTTTGTGTTTTTTTGTTGTTGTATATGAGATTGTTATATCTTAAACGTGGCGATGCAGTATAGAACAATGGTATACAAAATACTACGTACTCGACTCACATCTATTTGGATACATGCACCATACATACAGCTGGTGCGGTGGAAAAGTCTCTGCCCTTTAAAGCGTGGGTCCTGGGTTCGATTCCCGGCAGGAGCACAATTTTCCTTCCAATTTTCTTTCCCGTGTGTGTGATATGTAAATGTTTCCAGCACCCACGATACATGTCTTTAAACTTAGTGGGGGGCTTTGAGGGTACGAGTAAATACGTATGTATCCTTAAGACCAAAGCACTACTAGAAGACACGTAATCGAAGTTTACTGCATTTATTGTTTTCTATTTTAATTATGAGGTTTCACTCCGTTTTATTTACACTAGAGGTTTTCAATAAAAACGTTTTATCAGATTTTTATTAAATCGTAATTTATTTGGTATATACAAAATTATAAAAAAAATCACAGCTATAAACAATATCTTAAGAAGGATATTTTACTATTAATGATGATGTTTTGGGACAATGTGGTGGGTGCTATGCTTTACATCCGCATGGAACCTGAAAATATATTAAATTTATTAGTATCTTGCATAATAAAATGAGAATGATAGATAGTGTCATTTACTTAATTATTTTTAATTTCTTACCCGCTGTGCTTATCTCCGTGGTAGTGCACGTGCCTGATGGAGCCGTCAGGTTGATGCAGGGAGTAGTATCCCTTCACGACGTCTCCGTCGCGGGACTCGTGCTGCTCCTTGTGGTCGCCGGTGTGAGGATCTGACACTTTGTATGCAAAATCGTACTTAGGATATGCCTGAAAAGGTAAAAAAATTAGCATCACACAAAATTATTGAGCTGGATTTACTATGTTACTTTTGAGCTCGTTACATCTGATTACACTTTATCTTTGATAAATCATCGATATCATAATCTTACATAGTAGTCGACGTGGTGATGTCCGCCGTGACCATGACCATGCACGTGCACGGGATGAGCGGGTCCATCGTGGCGGTGGATATGTTGGGATGAGAAGCCATGTCCATGACCATGTCCACCGTACTGCGCGGTCACTACCCCCACGAGAGCAATAAAGGATATAACCTGAAAAAATCCATCTAGTGTTTAAGAATTAAAAATCACTACTAGTCATATGAATTTAAGAACGGTGTGTTAAAAGCACCAATTTATTACTGGCTGTTCGACTGGATTCCACACAGTATGCAATCAAGTGTATATATGAGTATGTTTGTTAAATCGAGATACATCATCTATCGAACGATACGGGTTATATTATCCAGAAAATTATAGCTAGACTCTCAAATATGACTGTCTGTATGTATATTATGACCACACACATGTAACATTACAATTTGTGCTCCACTCGTTATATTAGGTTATTCCATTATACCGCCTACCTATATATAGGTATCATTTCATCGAAATAGAAATATTACTAAATCCTTACATTAATTCAACTTTTATAATTAGGAGAAACAATATCATAGTAATGTGGGTACAGTAATTAACAAATTACCTTCGAAAACATTTTATACTCCTTTTCTAAATTTAACAGTAAGGTCGAACTAGCTTCAAATACCAACTGATATAGTTAGTTTATATCTATTGACTTTTATATTATCGTTAACAAGGGTCCAAGGTGACTTCGATTTCTCTACAATTATCTCGGCTCACAATATTATTATGCCCATACGGCTTTCAGCGGCGCCGCTATGCAACTATTTCATAATTTGCGTAGGTATTTATGAAATCGGCACTAACTACCGAATATGCTTCAAGTACCTTTCCTAGAGGTCTATTCTCACGACGCTACGGAAACGCTGGTCATAACCTAAAACTTTCTTAAATTCGAGTAAAATAAAATACTTTTATTGGTCTAAGAGATTGTCAACACATTTAACATCCAAGTAATACATCTTAATACTCTGCTTAGTGGTTAATTAGTCTTTGAACCACATGAAACCTCTGGTTCCTTTTCAATATTTTTTTTATCAGTATTTTTGTAAGGGCTTTATTTCTGCCCTCTTGGTTATTCTGGTTCCTATAAAAGGAATTGCTAGTGCGACTATATGTAAAGGTTTTATGCACGCTTCCATCGTGTGAATGACTTGTTCCCGGAAACTATTTAAAAATACCCAGAATCAATGATAGGTTAAATAATTTGTGAGCCTAATCAAAATAGACATAATATGGATATTAAGGTTTTTAAGTTACTTAAGTATCCAACTTTATTAATATAAATGCCTACTGAGTTAAAATAAAAAACAAAATATTTAATTACTCATTTTGTTGGTACTATAATTGAAATTGAAACTACTAGTACATACATTATCAGTGTCATTTATGAAACATTTGCTTCAAAATTTGTTCAAAACGTATTTTTTACATACTTTATATACTTAGTATAGATGTCTGGAAGAGAACGCTATTCAGCTTTAAGGCCAATGATTGTACCGTTAACCTATGTAAACTTATCTAAATACTAATGTGTTCTTTTATTATTCTTTTTTTTGTGCAATATAGAGTTCTGGCTTTTGTAACTCCACCACTGCGCTGTGTCATGGCATTTCAGGATTGCATTAAAATTTATACGCCCTTAGATACACCAATTATAATATTTGTTACATATATTGTTGTATATACTTACACTTACATAACAGTTTATGAATCTCACATATAGAGGTATGAAGACAAGTTAAAGCATGAAAAGTTATTGGTGAAAATAAACGACATATTTGTAATACAATTTATTTACACAACAAGTTCTTGTAACATTAAATTAACAACTAAAACAGAACTCTGGTTTCAATGATGATGGTGGTGCTTTTTGGGGACGATATGGTGAGTTTCATGCTTGACATCAGCATGGAATCTGGAAACAAGAGCGGTTGTTTTTCATCGCAATAATAAAATAAAAAATAAATATAAATTAATCAGACTCTCCGCCCTGCACTTAGTTCCAAAACTTGTATCGTGGGAGCCAAAACATTTATATTACACACACTGAGAAAATAATCTCGCTGCTTTTAGTAAATGTATTGTGTTATTTGTGACAACTATAATTAACGCGTAGATTTGCTGAATTGAAGTTAGGTATTTACTAATAAGAAGGTTTTGAAAATCTTACCAGAATAAGTACGTATTACCAGATTTTTCTTGTTATTGCTAGTTCTGGTAGTCTTATACAGCGGGACTATTAGTGTTTACAAAATTAAACTACATCGATTACATAAATATTTTGTTAGATGTACTTATTCTGTAAAGAACTTTAGTAATACTAAAGTTATAATTATAAAAAAACGTTATTATTATATACTACTTACTTGGTAAAAATAACGTAATAAAAGTAATTTTGACTAGAAAATATGTTTCAGATTACTTTTTGGTGGTCTAGTTATATTTTTTTTATCCATGCACAATCACACCCAAATCATGAAACAAACTAAACACTAAATGATGAAGAACATTTAGTAACAAGTGGTTGATGATGATAGGACGACGTACCCAGAGTGATGGTCAGCATGGTAGTGCACGTGCCTGAGGGAGCCATCAGGTTCATGCAGCATATAGAATCCTTTCACGACGTCTCCGTCGCGGGTCTCATGCTGCTCTTTGAAGTCATGTGTGTGAGGGTCCTTAACCTTGTACTCGAACTCATACTTGGGATGAGTCTAGAACATAAAGAAATGTTTTATAAACCATTTATTGTAGTTGCTAGTTGAAGAATAACCGAACTTTAAGTTATTCTTAACATTAAGTTAATCGTTCGGTTATTCTTCTATTAAAAGTTGTGGATGATTTTCCATACTTCACATCCTTTCTTGTATCAAAGTTCTACTCACGATAAAGTTGCAGACATTCTCAAACCAAATGGTTTTTCTGATTTTATATAATAAAATGCATGTAGTAATTAAATATATAATTTCTTGTTACAATTTGAACATTAAAAATGCCCGTCGGAGCGATTTTCAGATTTAATTCCACTAAAGATGGGATGACCTTTGGTTTGGAATATATATGACACTTTAGCGCATTTTTTGTATTGGTGCCGCTTTGCTTGTTGCTAGTTCACCTGAACAGCCAAGTGGCAACAATTCTTGGTATAATTGATTAAAAATACTAGGGTCATAGGGACCACAAGTTCATTTTAATCGAATACCAGTACTTTATTAATATATAACTCAACATATGCGGTGGCAAAGCCATCAGGATAATCAGTTTGACTTGTTTAGAGCACTTGCGTTACCTGGTTACTTTTAGCTACATTTGTATGTAAATTTAACTTGCGGTTAAGAAAAATGTAAGAAATTGATGCGTTTTTTTTAAGTATACTACTTACATAGTAGTCAATGTGTTTGTGTCCATGATGATCGTGGATTGTGACTTCTTTGTGATGACCGTCATACTTGTGCACGTGTTGTGAGGAATACGCATGCTTCGCGGATACAGCGCAAACTAACGCTGACAGAATAACAATCTGGAAACGTAAAAGTAAATACATAAAGATAACTCAAAATAAATAGAATTTAAAATTATTTTTTTAGTATGTTTTATAGTATTTTTTTAGTATGTTTAGCGTTTAATTATTAGTTAACTCTTTCGCAATTATTGTGCAAATCAAAATGACTGGAAAAAATATCTCTTTCAAGTAAACGAATTTGCGTGTTTTTGCCTGTGACTTTTCAGCGCACTTCACGGCCAATTTATTAGGACAATCATTTAAATTTTTTGTTGATATACGGTCGAACCAAATACTGTATTCGGTCGAACAAAAAAAACTGTATCCCATAATACATAACTGTTCTAGTTTGGATCCTGTACTGACCTATAGTCAGTACAGGATCGAATACAGTATTTGGTTCGACCGTATATCAACAAAAATTTTAAATGATTGTTCTAATAAATTGGCCGTGAAGTGCACTGAAAAGTCACAGGCAAAAACACGCAAATTCGTTTACTTGAAAGAGATATTTTTTCCAGTTATTTTGATTTGCACAATAATTGCGAAAGAGTTAACTTATAATTAAACGCTTAAACGCTAAACGCTTCACACTCACAGCCCCGCACTAAGTTCGTGACTTGTGTCGTGGGTGCCGGAATCATTCACATCACACACACAATCACAACCAGAACCAGAAACACAAATTTTCCTTTGGGAGAAAACTTATATTCCCGCCAGGAATCGAACCTGATACCCCTGTGCAGAAGGCGAACGCTCACCCTTATGAGCCAACATGCAGTTAAAAACCCAATAGACGCGATATAAAGGTAAAGAGTCCTAGCAATGTTATTAGACTTCTTTTATGCTCGATAGGAATCATTTGACCACTATCTCACCTAGACTTACAAACTTGAAAAACCACGAAATCTAGAAATAATCTAGAAAATATCTAATAAATCCATTAAACCGTAACTCCTACCTATCCACCTGTCCGATTATTTCTAGCCACTTACCATTGACACCATGTTAATGTTTTTTGTTGTGCTTGCTGTAACACTCAGTAGATAACTGATACTTAATTTCAAATTCACGTGTGTTTTATATATTGTTAAAACGAATCAAAATCAAAACCAAGGTGATCGTTTTCTCCCTAAATGTGAGTGAATTCTGATTTTATCACCTATCGTTTGGATTTGTAAAGCTTACACAATAAATGTGTTCGCACGGTACTTGCTAGAGAATGTCACATTGTGGGCAGTGTTATTGATTTGAGAAGGTAAATCATTTACTAAATCTCATATTGATATAACATTCCTATACTTAGATGGTCATAGTTCATCAAACGTGCTCCATTGTCGTCCACATTTTCACTCTGCGTCGGGTGAAATAGTGGTCAAACATTTCCCTTTATGAATTTTTTTTAAAACCCGAAAAACGCAACACTACCGTATTAACGGTCTCTAAACGCTTATATAAACATAAACGCTTTCGCACTCACAGCCCTAAACTAAGTTCAATGACTTGTTTCGTAGGTGCCGGACACATTTATATCACACACACACACACACATTCACAACCAGAACACATTTTTTTCTTAGGGAGTAAAAACTTGTGTTCGCTCCCGAGGTCGAACCAGGATACCCCTATGAATAAGAGGAACGGGTGTACGTTCCTAACTAAGCTAACAAACAGTTCGATAGGCATTTCCGGAACGGTAGCAATTACTTAATAGAAAGTCATACCATATCACACTAATATTATGCATCCGACACCAGTATAAACCAAATAAACGATAAATAGTATAAAGATAAAAGACCAATCTGGTCATTATTACTGTTTACTAACATGCTGGTACTCGCGGCGGTCTTGTTGGACCAGCCTGTTAGTAAACAGTAATAATGAATAACACTCGCGATAGTTTTAAAACTTAATCTGTACCCCTAGTGTGAGTTTTACTACAGCAAAATATCGTTAACGTAACTGTGGCGTTGATCGAGTATACGAAAACGATTTTGGTTATACTTCGATAGCGAGTGTAAGTTTAATAGTTGACAACTGTCCATAAACAGTTTATTCCCTTTAGTTTCTGTGATCTGTGGTTTATTCACTCTGTTGATAGTTAATTTTTACCGACTTCCCAAAAAAGGAGGAGATACTCAAGTCGACTGTATTTTTTTTTTATATTTGTTACCTCAAAAATCCTCTTCACGTAAGCCGATTTCGAAAATTTTTTTTAGTTTGAAAGATGTTGCTTCCTTATTGGTCCCATTAAAATTGTATCAAGATCTAATCAGTAGTTATTGAAATATCGTCAATAATGCATATTTTGTGGACTACTTTGACGATGTTCTCGTTTACCCGACTTCAAAAGTTACGTCATAACTTCTTTCATTGTGAGCCGAATTTGACGATTTTTTTTATTTGAAAGCTGGTACTTTTTATTTGGTCCCATTGAAATTAGATCAAGATCAGATCTCTAGTTTTTGAGTTATAGTCAATAATGCGTGTTAAATACATTAAATCTGATCAAGATTCCGAAGATAAAGTCGGTTTTTTAAGCTTTGCTTGCGTTTAATTATTGTTTGTAATGTTGGTGGCTTGCTATGCTATAGTAAACGAATGCGACTAATTTACTTGAGTACGTAGAGATTACTATTCAAACTTACTAGATTCGACCTCGTTATTTGGTTGGGTTATAATCGTCTCAAACAAAATATATGGTTTCTCCTTTTGCTGCGCTAAGTGCGAAAGAGAAAAGATACCCTCGGTCAAGAATGGCGCGAAGTGATAAATTTTCGACTGTAACTACTTCTCATTGTTTTAATTAAATCATAATGTAAAAGATTATATAGTTGTAACTCAACTTGAAATGATGGTGACGTATTTGAGTACGAGCAGTGGGTGGAAATAATTTTAATAATATATGGTTATAATGTATTTGTGAGTGAAATGTTTTATTTTAGTTTGTTTACAAAACGTTTAGGAGAGACGAGATATGTCAATAAACTCTCAGGGAATGCTCAAGGGTAAGTCCAATGAATTCAACACTGGGCTACAGTAACCAAGTTGCTAAGGAGAAACAAATCGCCAAGTTTGGAACTTATTTCGCTCAATTTCGGCTGCTGCTGTTACTGTAATTCTCCAAGCAAAAGATTAACGCGAAAACATTTTACAAAAAAACATCTTTACCGTACCTTAATTATAAAAAGTAATAATTTAACTACAACAATTTGCTTCTCACTACCAAAACATCAAGTGAATGACTCTACTATAGAAGTATCGTTTCTATACTACAGTCAAACGTGTCACTCACACTCGGGATTAGTGTATAATTACTAACACAATTAACTGAAACTGTATAGTGTATGTATCCGAACGAAACCAAACGCAACTACGTAAGCTAATGATAATCTCATACTCGCATGATTAGTTGAATAGTTCGCTCGTTATAGATTGCCATACAAAAGACACTAAAATACGTGAACAAGATAGTAACGTATTTCGTTTGCAAAACTCACACTAGGCATACTGGTCATCTTGGCAAACTTTACTTAATTGTCTTTGATGTGATGCCAGAAATAAACCTTTTATTTAGAATAGTGTTTGTTTACTGTGGTAAATATAGTATCATTATATGTACCGTTTCTGCATATAAAACAAAAAAATAGACACAAAGTAACGTAAGTAAATGTACTTAGGTAGGTACAATACAATACAATACAATACTTCTTTATTGAACACCAATAAGATAGCTAAGTAACATGTTAATAACATAAAATCTAAAAATAATAATTGTTGTACAATGGGCGGCCTTATCACATAAAGCAATCTCTTACAGGCAACCTTTGGATGGACAGGATAGTAATAATAGACATTTTTTGCGGTCGGTGGTGTTCTCTAATGAATTACACTGCACATGCATATAAACAATTTAAACATTACTTACAAACAAATAAAAATAATACATAAATAGTAGAACTTTATATATATGATATATATCTGTAAATACATATATATACATTATGTAAACTTAATAAATAAATAAAATAATACACATATACTTTTAATACGTATTGACAATACATAGATAACTTTACAAGTTAAAATATTATACAGTGGAACCTGGTTAATTGGGATCTCAAGGGACCAAGAATGTTGTACCATTTATTGAGTGTTTCCATTAATCCAGTTTTCCAATTAGGCAGGTTTAAAATTATAGTTGTCTCATTTACAGAGGCTCCTGCTTATAGAGGTTGAAATGTACGGCTATTTCATTTTTAGAGGGAGAGGTGGAAATGTTAATAAAAATGCGTATTTTTGGTGTAATGAATCTAATATATTATGTAGGTATGAATGTACAAACATTATGTATAACGTGGAATTTTTTTTTTTTTTTTCATCAAGTTTGATATTTACGTTAGGGCATTTTGTACACTTTTACTCCCTTGTTTTTAGGTCAAAACTTGAGATAGTACTGACAAACAAAGCGTATGCGAAAGACATTCTAATGTGTAAACAAAAGTGTCAAAACCTGTCGCAACCTGTTAATTTGTCTCATTTATAGAGGGAATTGAGTTACAGAGTCCCAATTATAAAGGTAAACATCGATTAAATCCTAGAAATCAGATCTCATTTAACCAGGTTCGAAAAGTCCCATTAATAGAGGTTATTCAATGAAAAAGTACCGGGACCTCATTGTAACTCTCAATAATAGAGGTTTCTCATTTATCCAGGTCCCATTTAACCAAGTTTCACTGTATATATATATATATATATATATATATATATATACACTATTTGAATAATAGTTTCAAAAGTTTATTGACAGGTAGTGCAACTTGACCAAATTTTTGAAGATAGCGATCGTTTTGGCATGTCTTATATCCACGGGCAGGTACGCTACTTACAAAACTGTAACTGTTGCAAAGCGCCGCCGTATGGGCATAATTGTGGGTCATAGATATTTGTAGAGAAATCGCAACAATGTTGCCTTGGACCCTTGTTGCTTGTTAATAATAATAATATATAAGCCGATTGATTTCTACGAACTATATCAGTTTCGTTTTGTGGGCCTAGCAGAGACAACTGTACTTACTTTAAAATGTTTACCAAGGTAAATAATTTCTAAGAAAATAGTTACCATATCCAAAGTAATTATTAAGCAAATAAAATAAGTGACAATTATTAGTATTATTAGTACTAAAATTAAGAGGGTTGGTTGTTAACTAAGAAACTCTAGACGTTGTATTTAGAAAACAACGACGTGTTTTTCCCTAAACTTAGTTTTACTAGGTAGTCAAGCATTTTACCACTATCTCACTTAATGGAAAGTGAAGATGCAGCCGAAGATGTAACATGCTTGCCTAGTACATGGCTATTCACTTTCGTTAAAATTATTCCAATAAAATAAGCTAATGAATAAAATAACCTATTATAATCGGTCTATCTATTTATAAGCTACAAAGACGGATACTTCAAACTAATAAAACTTTTCTTGTAAGATTGCAGACATTTATTTTAAAGTATTTTCATATTGCTATACCCACATAAAGTAGGATGAAAAATCTGTGTCCTTGAATAATAGACTAATTTATTTCAGAAATTTCAATGACACTTAACTATCACATTTATAATCTAAGTATTATTTCTAGGTTATAACCTTCGTGGCTTTAGTGGGTGTAGTGGCATGTCATGGACACGGCTACTCCTCTCAACACATCCACCGCCACGACGGTCCTGCGCATCCTGTCCACGTCCATGGACACGGACACGGACATGCCGGACACCATATTGACTACTATGTGAGTGCGAAGTATAATGAGAACAGAATATTCTGTACAATGTGGTAGCTGGTCGTATACACGAAAAACACGGCTCTCGGTCGTGATCCACAAGCTCGAATTACCGGTGTCGCTGGTAAAGGCTACATCGTTATTCATCATCATCATCATGCTCTTATAAACCACTTAATATGGGATCGGTACATTTTGTTTAATTTTTCACTCTCTTTTCTTAGCCGTTATTAGCATTATTTTCTTGTCATGTTATCTTTTAGATATATTTTCCTTTACTTTTTTCAAATTTGATATAATCCATCCACAATCCACATTTTACAACTAATACTCTTTTTGTTATATGACTAAAGTATAATCAAATGATGTTTAGTGATATGAGTGATATGTGGTGTTGGGGCATTTTCCTATGTTTACCTGGCTGACTAGCATTGTACCGTAATACAAAGTCATAGTTTAACATTTTAATATGCAACATCTGTCTCTAAATACCAAAATGGTGGTCTGGTAGCTATGCAAAAAAAATTGTTCCCGTTTATGGCCTAGTGTAATTATTACTGAGATCTCATTATTTAAAGAAACGTGTAATCTCGATAAGACAATAATTAGAAATAATATAAATTCAGTTTCTTAGCTCGCATTATATACCACTGTTTTACATAAACAAATAATTAAATTTATTTAAAAAATGCAATTTCTTACAACCACGCATCTCATCAGGAAGCTTATTATAATAGGTATGCTGCGAGCATTATAAAAAAATATTTGTTTTCCCATTTTATATAAAGACTACTTGATTTCCTATCCTTGGAAATAGCAGTCAGAGATTATTTGAATGTGAAATGCCTCAGTAAAATTTTCTGGTGTTCACTGTTTCTTGTTCACTCTTAGTATTTTATACTATTATAATATATTTATGATTACAGGCTTATCCCAAATACGACTTCGCTTACAAAGTGTCAGACCCCCACACCGGCGATCACAAGGAGCAGCACGAGTCCCGCGACGGAGATGTCGTGAAGGGATACTACTCGCTGCATCAACCTGACGGCTCCATCAGGCACGTGCACTACCACGGAGATAAGCACAGCGGGTGAGAAATTAAAACTATTGAGTATCAATTCCAAAACATAATTTTGTATGAATTTATCACATGATAGGACTTAATGTGTGAGTTGTTTGTACCATGCATTGAACAAAAAGGTGGAGGTGGCAGCTAGAGGACAAATGCACAAGCAAAATTATTATTAATCATAAGACTTCCGTTGTTATAGTCATAGACCATAATAAAACAACACTAGGGATGAGAGATGCGTGGAATGTCGTTCAAGGCCAAAGATGACATTGGAGTTCTGGACATTATTTACAAATATCTTCTCTACATTCTTATCCAAATTATGAAACATTAATGAGTTATATAGTGACACTGTTGTGTTATGATTTTTATAAAATCTTTAGTCATTTTAATGTTACTTTGTTTCAGCTTTCACGCTGACGTGAAGCACAGTACCCACCACATTGTGCCGCATCATCATCACTACTAATGCAACAAATACTTTTTACGTGTTCTTCTTTTTTATGATTTTTGTACAAAGCCAAATAAATTTTTTTTTATAACTATGGTAGATTTGTTTATTCACCAAATCACGCTCAAAACACTAATGGTTTGAAAATAAGACGAATATTAGATTGTTACGCATAGCACCCCAATGTAAAATGCCGAGTGGCATTCCCGGAGTGACGTCAATACAGCGCCACGAGGAGTTCTCACTTGAGTTCTAATACATCTCTATAGGTAATAATTAATTTTAAAATATATTTAAGTTTCGGAAGTAAATATATTTTTTTGAGATCCTCGCTTTGACCATATATTTTTAGATAGAAAAAGTTAATGAAGTTTTTACTCAGACAAACAATAAACATTTTAAGTTAGCTATATTACAAATATTTTTTACCCCGTGATAATCAGGAACGATGGTTTATTCTTTATAAATTGAGATATATTGCATTACAATCAAACATCCAAGCCTACCATAACTATTATGGATGCGAAACATAAATTTTCTTGTTTTAGACTATTTCTTGCTTACCAATAAATCAGATTCACAATTTTATAGATTGAGTTTTGTTCTAAAAATATTTGAACTCCTTAAATGGAAGGTATTTTTGAGCTAATTTTGCGTTATCTTTAAATTACGCTTTATGTCGTAAATATAAAAATTATTATATTTTCATGCATACGGGGGTAACAGTTAAAAAAGCATATTATATTTTATCGCTGATCAATATTTGGACCAAATAACAGCATTTTGATCACGCGTCGCATCAATCAGGCGCTCTGAAATTAATTTTTGAAAATAGAATGAGCTCCCGGTCACCACAGGCCCAGTGTCTCAACACATCAAACGGCTCAAATATGTAACCACTGCCGAGGTTTCCATATTTTCGTCGTTTGTGGTGCTCTGCCGAAGTTGCCGCGGCGCCAACCCCATTCCGTGTTTCAGGAAAATTATTTGGCTCAACGAATTAGTATTGCAATTCAGAGAGGCATTACCGCCAGCATTATGGGAACGCTACCCACTGGTACTAGGCTTGAGCACTTGAGTTGCCTATAAGCCCGATGACTTGTAGGTAACTTGGGTCTTTGCTGTATAGTAGTAGATGTATATAATTTTAGTTTCATTGTAGGAAATATATCCAATTGGCCCATAGATAGATAGGTAGACCCTAATATAGTGGTAGAAACTTTATATTTGGATATGTCATAAATAATACTACCACTTAACTCACGATTTAGGGTCGAATCTACCGACCTAGGTTTCTGGGAAGTCCGATCCCCATCATCAGGTGAGTTCAAGACGGAAGGTCACGGCGCTTACTAAGGACGCGAGCACGCTCGGCGCGACATGGATGTATGTTATTTAGTACTGGTAGGACTGTATGTTTATTTCGGATAGAAGGACAGTGTTTCCAGTAAAATTACGGGGCACAAAGAGATTTAATATCTAATATCTCTGGGTGACGAGCGCAGTACTTTGCCGCGCTGGATTTTTAGTCGAAATTCAAAGCCCTGGGTTACACTACACTGTAATGGACAAGCGTGACACTGACTATGAGGCGAGCAAATTGCTTCTCTAATCTCTCATTTAAATAAATATAGTATCATTTGTATTTATCCAGAACAACAGCAATAATAAACACTTCTTACACTATTTCTCGGATCTAATTGTAAATCTAAACCATTTTTAATCATTTAAATACTTTTTTCATCTAAATACACACAAAAAAATATCGTTAAAATAGGTCCAGCTGTTTAGGAGGAGTTCAGTGTCATCCCGAGACACGTACAGAAGAATTATAATATATATAGAGATGTATATTTTCAAAATATTTATTAACAAAAACAACTACATACTAAAAACAACTGATTTAGTCAGAAAACGGAGGTATTAATGATGATGGTGCTGTTTCTCAGGAACGACGTGGTGGGTCTCATGCTTCACCTCAGCGTGGAAACTGAAACAAAAAAAGGAGAACGGGTAAATATAAATAATAATTATTGTAATATTGTTGAGGCCATCAGTGGGCGGATCAGAAGCCACTAGCTGATGGCAATCTATAATTAAAAGTAATTCAATATGAAGATGTAAATAGCAGTCAAATGTACCCAGTATGCTTATCTCCTTGGTACTTCACGTGCCTGACGGAGCCGTCAGGTTCATGCAGGGAGTAGTATCCCTTCACGACATCCTTGTGTCGTGTCTCATGCTGCTCCTTTTGGTCGTGAGTGTGGGGATCCTTGACTTTGTAACCGAATTCGTACTTGGGATGAGTCTGGAATAAAAATATCATTTTTTATCTCTTAACAATGTGAATGAGATTTAAATGTGTGGGAGTGTTTCGAAAAACCTATTATCGTAATGGAAAAAAATGGATGAAATTTGTTGTATAGTTCAGATTTTAAACAAATAAATCCAATTTAACTATGCCCAGCTAAGGGATTGAACTCGTGAAAAATAATACTTATACATTCGCTAAATTCAAATACTTTGACATTGAATACTAGATTGTTCCAACTTTAATGATAGCCATAGTTTTACTAATTAATGTATCTCATTGAATGATTTCTAATACCGCTTCTGATTCATGTTGCCAATTGGGCAAAAGCAATCCCAAACTCTTGCATCGACTTGAAAAACAATACGTTACAATTGGTTCGTGTTCGTGTAGAGCTGTGAGTAGTTACTTGAACTTACGTAATAGTCCACATGTTTATGGCCATGGTGATCTTTAATTAGCACTTCTTCGTGATGCTCATCATGCTTGTGAAGGTGTTGTGTTGAGTACGCGTGTTCTGCAGCAACCGCGCAAACTAATGCCGATAAAATGATAATCTGAAATAAAATGACATGTACTTATTTTTTTATTAGTTAAAGGATGTTTCTTGTTCTTTACTTGTTCCGTATAATTACGTTATTTATTTCGTCGTCATCATCTTTTCCTTGCCCACTTTGTAAGGTCAGCACAGTAACTATCTACTCTCAGGGAGTACAATATGAGATGACTGAAACACTTTTTGTTGAACCTGATTGGCTATTTTTTTTTACCTCTATCTCACTTGTTGGTTTACTCACTTATTACATTAACATTAAATCTTTCACACTCATAACACTCCACTTGCCACACAACGCTCTACACTAAGTTTGAAGATATATAATGTCTTGGTTGTCAGAAACTATTATATCACACACTTTAACACATCCAGAACTAGAAACACAAATTTCTATTGAGGGAATAACTTGTTTGCACACGACACCAGGAATTGAACTCGACACCCGCTTTTTGGTTATGGTAGCTACGTTGGCGCAAGCAACAGCACTAGCGGGCAGTACGTGAGGCCTTTTTGTGAATGAGACAGGCTTCATGCGTCGAGTCAATCCTCCATGGGAATAGGTACCCGTTGGGAGTAACCACAGCCTCGTTCACTGGTCAGTACCACGTGCTACTGAATAATTTTCACTGCACTATTGTATGAAAAATTGCTGTTTGATCTTACTTTTGACACCATCTTATAATTTTTGTTTTGTTTTGTTGTGTTTACTATAAAGCTCGGCAGCTAACTGACATGTTATGATTAAATTCACGCGTCTTTATATATTTTAAACAACGGTGATTGTTTTTTCCCGATGTAAGTTAATTTAATCAACTTTCGAGTAGGGCTTGCACAATTATTGTGTAAATGTTTTATATGTACCTACACATGACATAAAAGTAACATTAACAAGAATCCTAGTGTACAGGTAGATTGAAATTAATTATTTCTTGTGGCGTAGGTTTATGAATAAGATTATCACCCAATTCTACCTAAATGTGCTATCTTTAATCAAATCTTTTTTTACTACTTCTTATACAGGCATTAATATTAGGACATTAATAATAGGGAAAGGATAATTTTGTCACGTCAGGCAGGGCTTGAGTAGCTCAGTGATTAGAGCAATAGAACACCCTATGGCCGCGAGTTCAATCCCCGCCTCAAGCGATAATTTTTCCTTTCGAATTTTATCACTACAGTTCTGTCTAGCATAGCTAATGTAATATAAACAAATTGAAAGAAATTGGACACTATTTAATTGACGACCCAGTTGGCGAGTTGGGCAAGTGTCTGCCCTCTGCGCCGTGGGTTCTGGGTTCGATTCCCGGCAGAAGCACATTTTTCTTCGCAAGGGACATTTGTGCTTCTGGTTTTGAGTGTGATTGTGTGTGTGATATGTAAATGTATCCAGCACTCACGATAAAATTCTTTGAACTTAGTGTGGGATTGTGAGTGTCAATTCATTTGTTTTTTTGGTTTAATTAAATACCATGCAAATAAATCTAAACCTACAGGGTACCTACATTACTAGTGTATGAAGTTAGACAAAAAGCAAGGTCTTAGACGAAAAAAACAAAATTGTTGTACCGACTCCGCAAATAGATCTAAGACTACAGAGCCTCTAGAGTATGAAGTTTGAAAATAAACAAAGTCTTTCAGCTTAAGTAAGTAACCGAAACACCTGAAAATTGGTATAGATAATTGAAAGAATAAATAAGTGAAAAATGAAACGGGAGATATACTTCAAGTCTGTGGTGGCTGAACTGGATCTTTCGGTGTTCGAGTTAGACTTCACTTCTTCTCGGATATAAAAAAATATGTAGGGTATAGTATTTAGCAAGATATCAGATATAATAAAATATGTATATATCCTTTTCTACAAAGCCATATAAGCATATTTTTACAACGATAACAGAATTATTTATTTACCGAACGAGTTATGACTCTAAAAACCAAATCATCTGAGACAATAAAATTTAGTTTATTACAAAAATAACCTGCGTAAGGTTAACATTCTTTTAAATAAACGTCAATTATTCTAAACGACATTTCACATATACACTAACCACTTAGTTTAGTTTAGTCGCCACTATCTCTGGAATCACTGGATCGGAAGGGACACATTTGAATAATAAATCATCCTCCTACTCTCTCAAATTACTTACATCCAAATAAATATATTTCATTATAACCGCAGGAAGAGAGATTGTACGTAATTTCCCCCCCTCTTCTGTGGTTACAAAGCTATAATCAAGTACGATTGATAGTTGCAATCAGTTTTGGTTGGTGAAAAAAAATTGTTACCAATTATTTTAAGTACCAATAATGTTAATATAATTAAGTGGAGATTAAACTGAATCAACTCAATAATCACATTTCTTTTTCTGCTAAAGCTAAATGCGTTAGACGGTTATCTGTTATTATCTATCCATTCAGTAAGTTAATGGTAATCAAATCTACGTGCACGAGTTGTTGATTCAAATTCAAATTCAAATTCAAATCTTTATCGCCATTTGTAGCGTATATAGATCGAAAAGAACCCATGTAAACTGTATTCTTATTTCTGACAAGCTAGCATTAGATATGACCAAAGTAATATACATATTACTTTGGTCATATCTAATGCTAGCTTGTCGAAGAGGTTATTTTCAAGATAATTTTGATTGCATTACTTAAGAAATCATATTAGGCTTTTTCACGAACTTTATTGTCTTAGATTTCTTTATTTATAATTAAAATAAGTAAAAAAAAAATGAATCACAGGCACTCTTAAAAAATTACCTCCATGTTAGTTTTACCATTTATAAATAATGAACAAGTATTTCAATATTAAGTAAGATTTAGGGAATTACAACCCTACTGAAATATTTTCAAAAACAAACAAGAAAATATTTTTTATCGTAACAAAATATTTATAAAGAAAAATAACTTAATAATAATAGAAAACAACTAAGTCAGTCAATAGATTGAGTTCTTAATGATGATGGTGATGTTTCTCAGGAACAACGTGGTGGGTCTCATGCTTCACATCAGCGTGAAACCTGATAACAAGAACAAGAAACGGGTAAACAATATAAGTAGGTAATACTTTTATTGTTATTACTATCGGTAATGGGCGATCAGGAACCACATTCTAAGATATTTAATATGAAGATGTAAATAGCAGTCAAATGTACCCGCTGTGCTTATCTCCGTGGTAGTGCACAGGTTCATGCAGGGAGTAATATCCCGTCACAATGACCGCATGCTGCTCTTTGTGGGCTCATGTGTGTGTGAATGAAGATGTAAATAGCAGTCAAATATACCCACTGTGCTTATCTCCGTGGTGGTGTACGTGCCTGATGGAGACATCAGGTTCATGCATAGAGTAGTATCCCGTTACAATGTCCTCATGCTGCTCTTTGTAGACGTGAGTGTGAGGATCTTTCATTTTTAGCACCCTAATGTAAAATGCTGAGTGGCATTCCCGGAGTGACGTCAATGCAGTGCCACGAGGAGCTGGTTCACCGCATGCCTCCTCGTGCTGCGATTACCGGAATCGGCCACTTTTTGACCTTACTTCGGTTCTACAACATCTCTGCAGATAATAATATAATTCATTTTAAAATAATTCTTTTGTTACTTAAGTTTTGGAAATAAATATATTTTTTGAGATCCTCGCCGTGACCATATATTTTTAGATAGGAAAAGTTAAGTAGGTTTTTACTCAGAAAAATAATAAACATTTTAAATTTGTCATATTTCAAATATCTTCACCGAGCCATAATCACGAACGATGGTTTACTTTATATAAATTGCGACATTTTGCATTACATTCAAACATCCAAGCAAACATTGGCTGCAATTTTGCGAATTTGGCAGTATAATCATTAACTTGAGTGCCATTTTGGGGCCCATGTGAATAAACGATTTTGATTTTGATGCCATCATATCTATTATGAATGTAAAACATTAATTTACTTGTTTTAGACCTTTTCTTGGCAACAATTTCAATCAGATTCACAATTTTATTGAATTTGAGTTTAGTCCTAAACATATTTAAACTCCTTAAATGGAAGGTATTTTTGATTGAATTTTGCGTTTGCTTCAGATTATGCTTAATGTTGTAAATATATTATTATATTTATATGCATATGGGTTTATAAAAAAGCATATATTTTATCGCTGACCAATATTTGTATATGTCATAAATAATACTACCACTTAACTTACGACTTAGGGTCGAATCTACCGACCTAGGCTTCTGGGATTTCCGATCCCCATCATCAGGCGAGTTCATGACGGACGCGAGCATGCTCGGCGCAACATGGATGTATATTATTTAGTACTGGTAGGAATGGATGTGTATTTTGGATAGTAGGACAGTGTTTCCAATAAAATTACGGGGAACAAAGAGATTTAATATCTAATATCTCTGGGTGACAATCGCAGTACTTTGCCGCGCTAGAATTACAGTCGAAATTCAAAGTTCTGGGTTACACTACATTGTAATAGATAATCGCAACATTGACTATCAGGCGAATTGCTCATCTAGTCGCTCAATTTAATATATATCGTATCATTCAAAGATTGTTTGAATTTATCCAGAACAACAACGATACCACGACTATTTTCTTAATCCATCTGATCACACAAAAAAACATTAAAATAGGTCCAGCTGTTTAGGAGCATTTCAGTCTCATCCAGAGACACGTACAGAAGAATTATAATATATATAAAGATGCATATTTTCAAAACATTTATTAACAAAAACAACTACATACTAAAAACAACTTATTTAGTCAGAAAACGGAGGTGTTAATGATGATGGTGATGTTTCTCAGGAACGACGTGGTGGGTCTCATGCTTCACCTCAGCGTGAAAACTGAAACAATAACGGAAAACGGGTAAATATAAATAATAATTATTGTAATATTTTTGAGGCCATCAGTTAGTGGGCGGATCAGAAGCCACTTATATAATTAAAAGTAATTTAATATGAAATAGAAATAGCAGTCAAATGTACCCAGTATGCTTATCTCCATGGTACTTCACGTGCCTGACGGAGCCGTCAGGTTCGTGCAGGGAGTAGTATCCCTTCACGACATCCTTGTGTCGTGTCTCATGCTGCTCCTTTTGGTCGTGAGTGTGGGGATCCTTCACTTTGTAACCGAATTCGTACTTGGGATGAGTCTGGAAAAAAAAATTATCTCTTAATAGTCTGAATGAGATTTGATTGTGTGGGAGTGTTTTGAATTACGTGCTACTGTAATGGAAAAAAATGAATAAAATTAGTTGTTTAGTCCAGATTTTCAAGTAGGCAAAAACTACTATTTATTAAAAGAGAGTATCAATGATCTGGGTGAAACCCCGAGTTACAGTTAGTCTCTCTATAAATATAAAATCAATTCTTAATTCAAGACTCGGGAGAACTGCTCGACCGATTTGGCTGATTATATTTTTGTTGTGTTCGTAGTTGTCAGTGCAAGGTTTGTATAAATTTTTTTATCCACTTGATATCCCTCGATGCCGAGGTGGATTTCTAGTGTCTAATAAATTCAATGTGACTATGAATCAGGGATTCAACTCGTGAAAAATAATATCAACTCGCTAAATTCATACCTTGACATTAAATATTAGATCGTTAGTTAAGAGAGAAAAAGATCACATTAAACTAGTTATGTTACAATTTGGATTATAGAAATTGATTTCTGATACCGCTCCTGATTCATGTTGCTAATTGGGCCAAAGCAATCCCAAACACTTGCATCGACTTGAAAAACAATACGTTGCAATTGGTTCGTGTTAGACCTGTGAGTAGTTACTTGAACTTACGTAATAGTCCACATGTTTATGTCCGTGGTGATCTTTAATTAGCACTTCTTCGTGATGCTCATCATGCTTGTGAAGGTGTTGTGTTGAGTACGCGTGTTCTGCAGCAACCGCGCAAACTAATGCCGATAAAATGATAATCTGAAATAAAACAACATGTACGTATTTTTTTATTATTATCAAGAATGTTTGTATAATACCTTATTCGTCCGTATAATTACATTATTTACTTCGTCGTCATCATCCTTGATTGCTCACTTAGTAAGGTTGACACAGTAGCTATCTACTCTCCAGTAGTAAATTATGAGATAATTCAAACACTTTTCGCTTGACCCTGATTGGCTATTTTTTACAATTATCTCACTTGTTGATTTACTTATTTATTACATAAACATAAAAGCTTTCACACTCATAACACACCACTCACTACACAACGCTCTACACTAAGTTTGAAGATATAATAATATCTTGGTTGTCGGTAACAATCATATCACACATTCAAACACATCCAGAACTAGAAACAAATTTTTGTTGGGAGAAAACTTGTTTCCACACGACACCAGGAATTGTACTTGACACCCGCTTTTTGGTTAAGGTACGTTGGCGCAACCAACAGCACTAGCGGGCAGTACGTGAGACCTTGTTGTGAATGAGACAGGCTTCGTGCGTAGAGTCAATCCTCCATGGAATAGGTTGGGAATACTTTTCACTACACTATTGTATTAAAAATTGCTATTTGATCTTACTTTTGACACCATCTTATAATTTTGCTTTTTTGTTCTGTTGTTTTTACTATAAAGCTCGGCAGCTAACTGACATGCTATGATTAAATTCACGCGTCTTTATATATTTTAAACGAATCCAAGTGACAATCACGGTAATTGTTTTTTCCCGATGTAAGTTAATTTAATCAACTTTCGAGTAGGGCTTGCACAATTGTTGTGTAAATGTTTTAAAACTGTACCTACACATGACATAAAAGTAACATTAACAAGAACCTTAGTGTTTCTAGGTAATTATTACTTGCGGTATAGGTTTATGGATGAGATTTAATTATTATCGACGAAGGAAAACAAAGTGAGAATCGTTAATTTAAATGGAATAATCTAAAGCGATGCATCCCTTAGTTGTTTGTTTGTATAAAATCACCTTTAAGTGAGAAAATATTTTTACTATGACAGCAATTAATGACACCAATTAGTGTCCGGCGGAATTTCTAGAGGCCAACCCAATTCTACCCTTACGTGCTTTCTTCGACCAAATCATTTTTTACCGACTTCCCAAAAGGAGGAGGTACTCAAGTCGATTGTATTTTTTATTTTTTTTATATTGTTACCTCATAACTTCTCTCCACGTGAGCCGATTTCGAAATTTTATTTAGTTTGAAAGATGTTGCTTTCTTATTGGTCCCATTTAAATTTGATCAAGATCTGATCAGAAGTTCTTGAAATATCGTCAATAATGCCAATTTTATATTTGGACTACTTTGACGATGTTTTGTTTTACCCGACTTCAAAAGTTACCTCGGAACTTCTTTCGTTGTGAGCCGATTTAGATGTTTTTTTTATTAGAAAGCTGGTGCTTTTCATGTGGTCCCATTGAAATTCGATCAAGATCTGATCTCTAGTTTTTGAGTTATAGTCAATAATGCGTGTTTAATACATTAGATGATCAAGGTTCCGAAGATAAAGTGGTGAAGTCGGTTTTTTTAAGCTTTGCTTGCGTTTAATTATTACTACTTCTTATACAGGCAAGATAATAGTCAAAGTGTAGCTTATTTGACAAAAAAAATTACCATAAATCGGGCTTTAGTGATAAATATATAAAAGAAAAATATAAATTTGCCTAGCATAGCTAATGCTAAAATAAACAAAATCAATTGATTTGACGTTATCAACACAACGTGTAGCTAACTGCAATTTTAGACTCGTTGGCCGTAGTTGTTTCGGAAAACTGTTTAGGTAGATGACGTCACACGTCCCCGTAAGACAGTAATAATATGGAAAGGATAATTTTGTCGGTTTAGGCAGGGCTTGAGTAGCTCGGTGGTTGGAGCAATAGGACACCCTATGGCCACGGGTTCAATCCCCGCCTCAGGTGATAATTTTTCCTTCCTAAATTCTGCCTAGCATAGGTAATGCAATATAAACAAAATCGAAAGAAACTGGACACTATTTAATTGACGACCCAGTTGGCGCGATGGGCAAGTGTCTGCCTTCTGCGCCGTGGGTTGTGAGTTCGATTCCCGGCAGGAGCAAATTTTTCCTTCCCAAGGGACATTTGTGCTTCTGATTCTAGGTGGGATTGTGTGTGTGTGATATGTAAAATTTTAATAAAAGCTTTCACACTTACAGCCCCACACTAAGTTTGACGACTTGTGAAGTCAGTGCACAAATTTAAGTCTCTTCTCCCTAAAACTTGAGTTTCGACCGGGAATCGAACCAGATACTGGTACAATATATAGTTATTATTTATTATAGAATTGATAAAGTATTGCGTTTGAATTAAATAATATTGTAATTAATGTTTATGTTAATGTTTCTTTGTTGTCTTAAGTTACTCTACTCTTATTATTATTGTTTTATTGTGAGTCGTTTGTGTTGTTGTAGGTAGTCCGTTTTGCCACGACAAATCCGGTCCTAATGGAAGACCAGCGCTAATCTTTTGATCAGCATTTATGCTGAGTTGGAACCGATTGTGGTAATGGCGTATTCCAGGTCTAGTGTGTTTACCAGCTTCGATCACATCGTCACTTACCATCAGGTGAGATAGTGGTCAAACGCCTGTCACAAATAAAAAAAAAAAAAAATGGCACCAATTATTTATTTATGTATAACCATCTATTTTATTTTCTATTTATTGTTGTTAGGTGTTTATTGTCACAAATACATTTATTTTCTTTCTTTCTTTCAATACATTGCACCGTATTAAAATATTTTTACATAATTTAATTTCAAGATGTCAAAGGAAACAAAGCAATGGAATATTTATTATTATTTTTTTTACATTGTAGGTCACGATATCGTGTTCCCTATTTTTGATTTTATTTCATTTATTTATTGCAATCTATAATAGTAATATACGTGTGTTTTTTTAAGAGTACAGTTCTATATGTTCCACCGCAAAAATCTTAGAATTTTGTAACAATAAAGCCATGTTTAGGTATAAGTAACTTAGATTTAACTTAATCTGTTGATTTAAAAATATTCAGGAATTTCTCCAGTAACACTTTTCTTATTGTCTCTATTAAGGCGAAGACACTTGGTTCATGTGTTCTTTATGAACAGCACTTGGATATGTTTTATACACACACACATATATATATATATGGATATGTATCTACACAATTGAATATTGACCACTTTATCAATGAACATGCGAATGCGTTCATTCATTGCACAGCTAAAATACGCTTATGCATCTATGATAGCATATATATATTCTTTCGGAACGGCTATCTTTTGACTAAATTGCGTTGAAGAAATTATTCAAGTATCTCACTGATACAGAAATTACATTTTTTTTTATGGTAACTCAATGACAAAATTATCAAATCGCTCGCGTGCTGGTATTACAGTTCAATGTAACCCAGAGTTTTTACTTAGGTCAAAAGCTTGCGCGACAAAGCACTACGTTCGGTGTCTTAAGATATTAGATGTTAAATCTCTTTCAGCCCTGTAATTTCACTTGAAACATTGCCCTTCAATCCGAAATACAGCTATGTTTACACACTATTAAGAAAGATATTTTGAGTCGCCTATTTGATCGGAATCTACTAAGCTACTTGTGTGGAAACCTCGTGTTATATGAACTGGTCTGCCCCTTGGCTTAGTTGGTGCGCGTTCGCCTTCTAAGCAAAAGTATGTGGTTCGATTCTCAGCGGGAACACAAATTTTCTTCCCAAGGAAAATTTGTGTTTCTGGTTCTGGTTGTGATTGTGTGTGTGATGTGAATGTTTCTAGCACCGTCGACACAAGTCATCAAACTTAGTGTAGGGCTGTGTTTGTGTAAGCGTTTATTATTATTATAGATTATAATTGAGTAAGTTGTGCATCTATCATTTACTGTGCATCTTTCATTTTGTTAGACCTATTTCACGTAATTCCGTTTTGGAAGCCTTGACTGCATGCACAACTTTACATGCACAAGCTCGACTCCTCATCATGTTGCAGTTAAGATGAGACACTGTGGTGCCTACTGTTGTAGGGTCTTTACGCACACAATATATCACGTGTAAATCACGCCGAAACAATGGCGGGAGCTGCCCTGCCGACGTTTCCGACAAGGTCGATTCCTACCAAGTAGATTATCTTCTTCTACCGTCCAAACAACAGTCGTGGCGTACGAAATAGTGGAATTTTTTTACGAACACCTCCTCCCACAAATTAGATTCCCTACAAGCCGATTCTCATCGGTCGCTTAGATAACGTTCGCGCTGAACAAAGGCCAATAAAAAAAGTATATAAGAACATTTTGTTGATAATAATTGTCTATTATTTTGTTTGAGCATGTCATGATGTCATAACAATACCCACTGCTTATAATTTAAACGCTTAAAAAGCTTAAAAAATTGACTTCACCGGTTTTTTGGAACCTATGATCAAATTAAATAAATTAAATACGCTTGATAACATTTTAATGGGTTCACGTGGAAAGCACCAGCTTTTAAAAAAAGAATCGTCATTATCGGTATACCTAGAAAAAAGTTACGAGGTAACGCACAAAAAAATATATGCATTCGAATTGAGAAAAAGTAGGTACAATGGTCTTATCGCTAAGAGTGAACTCTTCCAAACAACCTTATGGTTAGCTTTATATATAAAAAGTTAAGGGACACCCTTGACTTTTTATATGTGATAAAATAAATGAAGTAAAAAAATCTTACACATTGTTTAAACTAAATAAACATAACTAACAAATAATAACAGAAAAACACCTTATCAATTAAATAAAGTACCATTAAATAAATAACTATAATTATTATTGTACACGTATAATTCGCATATTGTAAAGTTTGAAGATTTTACATATTAAACTTGAGTTATATATACAGAGTATTAAACTCTGAGTTTCGGCATAATCACAGGCAGAGCATTTCAGAAAGAAACCCACGGTTTCTACTCTTAGTAATAAACCAAGGAAGCTCATGCTGTAAGCTGGAGTCGCAAGTTTTCGGATAATCAATTGGAAATTGGAGGATAGATAGAACTTGGAGTTTTCTTTCAGATAAGAAAGGGTGTAAGGATTTAAAATAATGTGTTAGAGAATAGAGTAAATGAGTATTCTAACGTAGACATATAACGGGCCGGTTGAGCATTGTGCGAAAAAAAAATATTATTATCTTTTCTAAATATTTATTAAAAAAACAACTATATCATAAAAACAACTAATTCAGTCAAGTCAGTGGAGTTTTAATGATGATGGTGATGTTTCTCGTGAACGACGTGGTGGGTCTCATGTTTCACATCAGCGTGGAACCTGAAAATAAAACGGAGAACGAGTAAATATGTGTAATAATAATAATACCATTGAGGTTATCAGTAAGTTATCTATCTATATATATTATTATATATATAGCTATCAGAAACCACTTATATATGATCGAAGTCGTTTAATATGACGATGTAAATAACCTACCCTGTGTGCTTATCTCCGTGGTAGTGCACGTGCCTGATGGAGCCGTCAGGTTCATGCAGGGAGTAGTATCCCTTCACGACGTCCTTGTGTCGTGTCTCATGTTGCTCTTTGTTGTCGTGAGTATGTGGATCCTTCACTTTGTACGCGAACTCGTACTTGGGATGAGTCTGCAAAAAAAGCATGTTTTAGCTATATACAGTGAGAACTCTGAATGTGTGCTTGAAATAAGGTATCTCTGAAGGCTATGAAGTTGCTACTTATTAGGCTGAATTATCTTAATCTTTTATATCAACACAAAGAAGAAGATTATTTTTAATCGATTATTGTTAGAGCTTCGTTTCTGAACGTGATATAAAATTTCCGATACCGCTGGGATTAACGCTTTCTTGTTCTTGTTATATTATATATATGTACTTATATTTTTGTGTTTTTATTATTTTGCTGTTTGTTTTTAGTGTAATGTTGTGTGTGTCATAAATAAATGTGTTTTCTTTCTTTCTTTCAGTTAGGTCAACACAACCTCAAGCACTTGCATCGACTTGATAAACAATATGTTCATAAACATTGTTTGTTATAGTGCGTGTTAGTTGTAAGTAGTTTTTTAAACTCACGTAATAGTCCACATGTTTATGTCCATGGTGATCTTTAATTAGCACTTCTTCGTGATGCTCATCATGCTTGTGAAGGTGTTGCGAAGAGTAAGCGTGTTCTGCAGCAACCACGCAAACTAATGCTGATAAAATAACAATCTGAAATGAAAAACGAATTAAACGTTTATATAATTTTCAATGAGGCTATTACTATGACAGTTAATTCTACACGTAAAACATTTTTTTCCACGTAGTAACTTTTTTTCCTGACGTTTTCTTACATATAAGTTTTGGTACAATTCGTAACTCTTCCAGGAAAGGATTAAGACTGGGAATGGTTTTTTCACTCATTTTATTTCTGATAAGCTAGGTTTTCACCACTTTATCGCATGATCAGTCTCTTGAACATATATTGTGAATAAGATTATTTCAACAGGCCTCCTGCCTAGCGTCAATTCTGCTTTATAATAATTAACCGTCGATAGTTACTAGAGTTTGATTTATTGATCAATACCACGTGCAAATATACAATCTTCACTAAAGTATTTTATTCAAAAACACCTGTTATGTTCTTACTTTTAAAACCATTATGGTTTGTTGTTCTTTCTGTAAAGCCCTGTAGCTAACTGATACGTTTAATCAAATTCACGCGTCTTTATATATGTTTATAGAATCCAAACCACAATCAAGGTAATTTTTTTCTCCTAAAGTAAGTTAATTCTCGGATTTTATCACCTATCGAGTATGGATTTGTAACACTTGCACAATTATTATGTACACGCTTCATTGAAAGTAGACCTACAGTCCTAATTAACATAAAAGTAACAATATCGAGTAATTATCGATTAAAATTAATGTTGTAGCATTTTATGTAAATTAAATGGCGAAGGAAAACGATTTGATTATTGTGATTTAAAATGATCTGAGGACCACCGGTTCGGTTGTGATCCGAATTCGACAAAAGTACTATAGTTACGGACATGATGGTAATTTAACGGGCGATGGACGATTAGATTCTGAATAGCTTAATCTATCGGAATATCTCTGGTGTATGCACTATGGTGCGTTGAATAATGTGAATTGAGGGACATAACTACAAAACCTAGTACGTGTTTAAGTACTATTCACATTAATATTCACAATAATAACATTACACACACACAAACACATACACAAACACTCTCTCTCACACACGCATTCACATACTGGTCGTTCACATATTGTAAATAGCTGTAAACTAACCCTTGGCTTAATTAAATAGTTTCATGAATGGGAGAAGACGCTGGTTCTCGAAACACAGTGTAAACTACATCGGGAACCAGAGGCTTCAGAATCTATATTGTATCATCTAAATTTATATCAATAAATATTTGATTGTTTGATTAGTTTTGATAATAATAATGAAAAAAAAGTCTTTTTATATGTAAAACTACCCGTGATTAACTACCTACTTATTTAGACGAACTAAAACTACATACAGCAGAATTCTATTACCAATTAAATTGTTTGTACAATCTAAAATAAATTATACAGTAAAGTACATATAGTGAAATGGCGGGAGAGAATTGATATCCTACACACAGGGAAACCTAGTTAGCAGTTGACAAATACCTACTTACTGATCAGCTTAGTTAAATTATGACCCACCTGTATGAGCTAAGTTATAATATAAGATGCTGTATTGACACACCATAGTGTTCCTAATATTTTTATAGCTAGTTGTAAGTACATGGAGTATTTGTATATGTTGTATATATACAAGTTCTTGACAAATAAAAATATGTTTCACTTATATTTTTCTTTTAAATAGCTGTCTAATTCAAATTCGATTGCGAAACAAATTTCCCCATTACGCTTTTCCTGTATTTATCCTGTAGAGTCATCGAAATAATATTGCAGAATAATTTGTATAGGTTTTTTTCCCACTTAACATTTTTCACGTACGTACGGACTAGAAGAACTCAGTAGTAGAACAAGCGGCTCTCAAAAGTGTATATGTAAATCGTTACTTTCCACCAGGTGAGATAGTCGTCAATTGTTTGGCTATATAGAATAAAAAAAAAGTATTTACAAATTAGTAGAACTTATTGAATTGTATGTTGTTTATTTATTTAATACTAGCCGTGCACCGAGGATTCGCCCGCGATTATCAAACTAAAAGTAGCCTTTGTAGTGTATTAGCTACGTGTTTCCGTTAAAACGTGTAGAAAAACAAAGATACTTACTGCACACTTACACAAAACCTTTGAGATCTATAATAGGTTTTGTTGCTCGCCTGGCTTGCTACCAAAGTAGCTTACCACCATCAAGTTGAAAGTCTGCCGCCAAGCCAAATACGGTGTTCCGGCAGTTATCCTTGAGAGCCTGCGTATTCCAGGTCTAGTGTGTTTACCAGCTTCGATCACATCGTCACTTACCATCAGGTGAGATAGTGGTCAAACACTAGCCTGTCACAAATAATAAATAAAAAAAAGGTTTTATAATTCTGATATAATCGTGATCACTGTGATATGATTTAAAATCCCTTTTTGTTGGTTTAATCCAAAGTCTATGTTTTTTACAAGTTTTTGGGTGGGTTGGTAATTGAGAGAAGCATCCTCTTGAACCGCCATGTGACACATGCCTATGAATTTGTGGTTACATGAGACGGAGAAATTGATTTCCTGCCTTTTCTATCTCGGACAACGGACCAACGGACCAACAATTAAGATAAAGGTGAAACGCTAGCCGTTTCACCTTTATCTTAATTGTTGGTAAGTATTGATGTTGTCAAGTAGTAGACCGTATCGCGACTGGTAGCTATAATGTGATTGGTTAAGGATAACTGAAATGTTAAAATATTGTCAGATCTTGAGATTTTGAGATTAAGGAGTGTGTGTAAAAAAACAGTATTATTTTACTATTCACGTTGGCGCTGGACTAGTTTTTATTTTAAAGTGCTTATTATACAATGTGTAACAGAAAGGTGTAGTAATACTCAAGTCAAGTGTATGAAGTCTAACAGGAACTTCTGCATTCGCGGCAGCACCATTAATATTGAGTTATTATAAATTAAAGTGACTAAAAAATTATGTCATATGCAACCCTATTTCATCAGCTACCGTTCTACACCACATAGCCTTTGGACCTAGACGTCTGACAGTGGTGGCCATAACAAAGGTCAAGGTCACGCGCCACAGATGTAATCGTAGGGTTGGCAAAAAAATATTTTTAAATTTTTGTACGGAACAAATATCTCCAATTGCCGCACATGTAACTGTAGGGTTGTCAAAAGTATTTGAAACATATAATATAAATATTTTTTAACGAAACAATTATGTCCGATTTCGACTCTCGTTCTCTGGCAGACAATTCCTGGCACGTTACACATACACACAACCAAGTATTACCACACCTTTTTGTTACAGTTTGTATATTTGTGCGAACACGGTAATCATTTATTACTTATATAATAAGCATGTACCCGTGATAACACGTCTGAGTATATATTAAATGTATCTTCGTCACTCCGTGGACCGATCTTGATAGGTATTTTTTTTTATTCATGATTGGCAACCTTTTTACCATCATCTCACCTGATGGTAAACGCCGATGTTGTACTCATCAGGAAACACCAACGCAGGTAAGGAGTTCCATTCCTTTGCGGTTCGCACAATATCATCAATAATGTGTGTTTAGTACATCTAATCTGATCAAAATTCCGAAGATAAAGTGGTGAAGTCGGTCTTTCAAAGCTTTGTTTGCATTTAATTATTGAAAATGCAGTGTAGAGCCACAAAATATTACTATATAGAATTTTAGTTGACCGGCAAAAAAGGTCTCGAGCATGGCTACGGGGCTCGTTGTCGCTTTACTTATTTTAACTTTTTTATTTACTTTTGTAGGAGTAAGAATCTTTTTCAGAGTGGCCTGAGAAAATACCAGCTTTTGCAAGTCATTCAACCAAGTAGACTGCTAACATTACTATATGTTGAAATGAAGGCCAATGTTTCCAATTAAATTCCAGGGCATATGAGATTCAATATATAATACTAGCTGTCCCGGCGACCTTCGTTCCGCCTAACAGTCAATGAATGTGCATATTTAGGAAGCCATACCCGGCATGCGTTACAATGTCACGTGACTATATTATTACAACCTTCATGCATTTGCCTAGTACTTTAACAAATCCGAGTGACGTATGAGAAAATGGAAAGCATGTCGAAATGTAAAAAAAAAATTTGAAGAAATGTACGTTTTTAAAAAGTATCCTATGTCCTCCTGGCTCTAAACTACCTCCCTGCAAATTTTCAGCTAAATCGGTTCAGCCGTTCTTGAGTTATAAGTGGAGTAACTAACACGACTTTCTTTTATATATATAGATATCAGATTGAAGAGCATAGTCCATTGCCAAGCCCTTACCATCAGCGAGCGATTGCTATATCATCTCTCAGTTGGAAAAAAAACTATAGAAGTAGTTAGAGATGTTAGCGTCAATATACAACATTGAAGCTAACATCTCAATCAATTAGATACTTGTTTCTTTAATTTATAGATATTGTAATGAAAAGGAAGTAAAGTAAAATCTTTTAAAAAGATTAACATTATTTATTAACAAACATGATCTATAATAATCAACTTTAAACTTAAACAGTCAAACGATGGATTTCTAATAATGATGATGGTGATGTTTCTCAGGAACGATGTGGTGGGTCTCATGCTTAACATCGGCGTGGAATCTGAAATTATAAGCGTCATATTATTGTTGTGTAAGCAAATTTTTACACGTTATTTACCTCCCAAAATATAAAATAAGCACTAAATGGTGTTCTGGCAGCAGCCTTTCTCTTCTCATTCTAGGCCTATTGTGTTAACAATTGTCAACAAAATTGAAACTAACCAACACAGATGAGGTACTGGTATTATAATATCTAGTTTTTGTTTGTTTGTACTGCCCATTGGCTTGGTTGGGTGGACATTCGCCTCCTAAGCAGGGGAATCGGGTTCGATTCCCGGCGGGAACACAGGTTTTTTGTTTTTTATTTTTTTATTACAGACTAAGCAAACGTTTGACTACAATCACATCTGATGGAAAGTGAAGATGTAGTCTAAGGTGGAGCACGCTTGCTCAGTAAATACCTATTTACTTTACTTTTGAACACACCCAAATTGTACCTTTCGGAAAACACAGATGGCGGCAAAGCGTTCCATTCTTTTGCTGTTCTATAAACGAAGGAAAATATGTGTTTCTGGTTCTGGCTGTGATTGTATGTGTGATGTAAATGTTTCCAGCACCCACGAAACAAGTCTTCAAACTTAGTGTGGGGCTGTGAGTGTGAAAGCATTTGTTTATGGATCATGCAAAAATGAATTACTTATATAAAACCTATGCATTTAAAAGCCTAATATTAGGTAACATTGCTACACATTTTATCTTATTCTCGTTTTTGGCTATCAAAGAAACATTTCTTATCATTGCAGAAACAGTTGCAGCCAAAAACCAATAAGATATTAAAAGAGTTGAGAATCCTCGAAAGACACTGAAACTCACCCAGAATGATGATCGCCGTGGTAGTGCACGTGCCTGATGGAGCCATCAGGTTCATGAAGGGAATAGAATCCCTTTACGACATCATCGTGGCGAGTCTCGTGTTGTTCTTTGTGATCGTGGGTGTGGGGATCTTTGACCTTGTATTCGAACTCGTACTTGGGATGAGTCTGTAAATATATACTTTGATTAGCTCCGTTTCAGCCGTCATAGGTGATAAATTGGAACATAAAAGATAGGTTATTGGGCAGCAAGGATGTTCAGCGGCATTTTCAAACTGATTCAGCGAACTTCAGTGAATTAAGGAACAACTGCCGAACCATAAACCATAACACCGCTGTTAACCTTTAGTCTCACAATCGATCTGCATAAAGATTACGAACTGTGACTGTTCGATTGTTCTTCCTATTGTAACTTACGTAATAGTCAACATGCTTGTGATGCCCGTGGTGATCTTTAACTTGCACTTCTTGGTGATGACCATCATGCTTGTGAATGTGTTGCGATGAGTACGCGTGCTCTGCAGCCACCGCACATATTAAAGCTGCTAGAAGAATAATCTGAAATAATAAATTGTTTTAATTTTATAACGATGACTGATGAATGTACTACATAATACCTAACTTTTAAATTTGCCGTTCAATTAAAAATAACACTAACGCTTTCATCCTCACAGCCCCACACTAAGTTCGATGACTTGTGTCGTGGTTGCCGGAAACATTAACTTCACTGACACAATCACAATCAAAAAACACAAATTTTCCTTGGGGAGAAATCTTGTGTTTCTGCCGGGAATCGAACCCGATATTTAAAAGGCAAACCACCAACTAAGCCAACGGGCAGTTCAACATTTTAATTTTTTAAATATTTTTTACTTACTTTAGATATCATTTTACGTCTTTGTAGTTTGTTCTTGTATCAAAGCTCAGTAGATAACTGATATGTAATTTCAAATTCACGTGTCTTTATATATCGATTAAACGAATCCAAATCGCAACCAAGGTAATTGTTTTCTCCCAATGTATGTAAATTGTCGGATTTTATCACCTATAGCATATGAAGTTGTAATGCTTACACAATGATTATTATGTTCATGCAGACATTACTAACATTTTTTTAGGTATATTTTTGGTGACATTTGTTGATTACATAAATGTATATACATGCCTCATTACTCTCAATTTTGAGAATAGTGTCAATTGATTTTATTTATATATAATAGCCATGCTCGGCAGAACTATAGTGATAAATTTAGAAAGGAAAAAATATCGCCATGCCCTATTGCTCTAAACGCTGAGCTACTCAAGTCCCGCCTGAAGCGACGAAATTAACCTTTCCTTATTATTAACGTCTTACGGGGACGTGTGACGTCATCTACCGAAATAGTTTGATAGTCACTACAAAAAATTTTTTTTACAAGCTTTTATTTAATTTCATCTGTCCCATTGTATATCTGTCGGTCTGTAATCAAATATTGCAAGTAAATTTAGACCCACTTCCCGATGTTTGATTGAACTAAAATTTGGTGTACTTATGTATTGGTGACAACACTATCATATGGTACTATATAGCTGGTCTGATGATAGAGACGCAAGTTGGCCTGGAAACAATACAACCAGTATGAGCTGGATATTGAAAAACTGTTTAAGGTGTAACTTGTTTCCAATATGGTTTTGGTACTTTTAGATATAGAACCTTTATATATATAAAATTATTACCAACAGTTTAATTACTAACACTATATAGAAATTACTATTATGTACACGTAGATAAAAAAAAAAAAACAACAACAACAATTACTGTAAAGGATACCTAACAATAAGCTATATTATGTGTTACCGGAGAGGGTTGCTGTAACCCAGCTATACAGGCTCTTAGGAGACCTAGTGCTGGGGACAGAGAATCACAAAGGTACATAATATTGCAATTATTACTCACATAAATATTTTATCCTTAATCAATATGTACCAAACACTGTTCTTCCTGAATAAATAACTTTTTATCTTCTTATCTTTACTTCTTATATAGTTTTGTCAATATCAAATTGTCAATTGTCACATAATATAATAAGAAATAGGTACAACAGATTACTTAATAACCTTACTAGGTTAATTTTCTGGTACCTAAAGTACCCAAAAGTAAGACTCTTTAAGCTTCCTTATCAATCTACTTGTCAGCGTTTAATCCTAAAACTCGTTTTGATCGGATTTAAATGTTTAATTGAATGTTAATGGTTTCTTCAGATATTATATACAATCGTAAAGTATATGTATCGTATGCCGATCCTATCTTGATGAATTGTATGAGAACACGAGTAATTCAATAATGAAAAACGAACAAAATAGTAATAATTAAGGAATGCCTGCTTACTACACCTGGAATTTTTGAAACTTGGAATATTGTCTAATCCGGTGTGCCACTGCAATGTGCTCCTCTCCATAGGTCTTGGGATGTTTTGCTACTCTTCTTTTTGCCCAAAATTAGTCTTGCTTGTAACTTGGTAACAAACGGTTGTTGCAATATTTTATTATGTTATGGTAAAAAAAAAGTTTATTTTGCCCTCCCGGCATCTAATATCAGTACAAAACGTTTCATTCATTAAAATTTATTTTAATTATTAATAGTCTTACAACCGAGTTTGTTACTCTGGGTATGTCTTATTATTACTTATACCACATATTTTTTACTATTAAATAAACAAATTAGGCAAATAATAACATACAAAAATATTAATCTATACTTTTCCTATATTGTATAATATAATACAAATCATGAAACTATATCTAAAGCTGCAATGCTTTCTGAAGTGGATTATCCATCTATAAAGATGTTTATATAGCGAAGTTACACCTGTTATATCACCCAGGTGATCATAGTGGAATAGACCTATGACAGGTCTATAAAATCCTATTTGCCTAATTGTAAAAAAATAATATGTACATAGACCGATATTCATTCAAATACCGCATACAGCAAAAAATGTACTTACGAAACTATCGCAAGGTAGCGCCGTATGGGCATAATTACTAGCCGCAACTATTTGTAGAGAAATCGATGTCGCCTTGGACCCTTGTTATCGATCATATAAAAGTCAATCGATTTAGATAAACATTATCAGTTCAGTTCTGGAACTAGGAACACAAAGAACACCAGTAAAAGACATAAAATGTTCACCAAGGTACTTATGATAAGTCTTATTTTTGATAGCAGAATAACTGTAAAAATATCAGAAACAATTTACGAAACAAAATCATTTTCTCTAACATTTTGTAACGGAATTGGGGTTTTGATGATATTTCGAAAATTAACGCAGACGAGGCCGCGGGGAAAAACTAGTAGTTAATATGTTTTAAGTTTAGCTTATTTTAGCAATAATGTACTACCAACTTAGAATGAAAAACTTTGTGTTCCAGGTGTTTTCCCTTGTGGCTTTAGTGGGCGTTGTGACAGCTCATTATGGTCATGGACACGGCTACTCTTCTCAACACATCCACCGCCACGACGGACCCGCGCATCCCGTGCACGTGCATGGTCACGGACATGACGGACATCATTTCGATTACTATGTGGGTATAATCATGGTATTTTCAACCAATTTCAAAAAAGGATGTTCTCACCCCGATTTTTTTATGTATGTTACGCGATTCTTCCGCCCATAATAATGATTCGATTTTGATGATTTTTTTAGTTTAGTAGAATATATTTCAGAGGTAAACATATACATTTTATCGAAATCAATCAAGCGAAAACCAAATGTAAGCGGTAAAGTTGGTTTTTTACCGACTTCCCAAAAAAGGAGGAGGTACTCAAGTCGTCAGTTTTTTTTTTTATGTGTGTTACCTCATAACTTCTCTCCACGTGAGCCGATTTCGAAATTTTTTTTTTAGTTTGAAATATATTGCTTTCTCATTGGTCCCTTTTAAATTTGATTAAGATCTGATCAGTAGTTCTTGAAATATCGTCAATAATGTTTATTTTGTGACGAATAATGCGTACTTTGACGATGTTCTGGTTTACCCGACTTCCAAAGTTACCTCACAACTTCTTTCGTTGTGAGCCGATTTTGATGATTCTTTTTTTATTTGAAAGCTGGTGGATCAAGGTTCTGATGATAAAGCGGTGAAGTCGGTTTTTTTAAGCTTTGCTTGCGTTTAATTATCTAAGCTTTACTTGCGTTTAATTACTTTTCAAAACCCACCACGTAAGAAATACGCTTACTTATCCATCACGAAATCTCTAGAATAGAGACGTGAGGCACTTTATGCATATTAGGGACTTGCTGAGATGGTGCTTTGGGAAATTTGATAATAAAAACTAAATATTTGTGTAAATAAAAACATACTCCTTTAATTGACAAGGAAGAATTGTAATATGCGAATGATTAGTTATTTCAAAGAGAAAAATCTGATGTTCTTTATGTTATTATAAAATTAAGTAATATGTTTTTATAATAGTAGTTAATAATTACTTGCAAACAAAGACATAGAAGACAAAGTTATTTACGGACGGTATATTCTAAACAATCCCACTTCGAATTATATCAGACACGACATTATAAGCATTCAACAAATTTTAAATAAAATCAAATGAGATAAAGGCTCACTAAAATTAATCCTCCTGTTTCGTTGTCAGACTCATCCCAAATACGACTTCGCATACAAAGTGTCAGACCCCCACACCGGAGACCACAAGGAGCAGCACGAGTCCCGCGACGGAGACGTCGTGAAGGGATACTACTCGCTGCATCAACCTGACGGCTCCATCAGGCACGTGCACTACCATGGAGATAAGCACAGCGGGTGAGATTTCATAATATATTTAATACAAATTAGTTATTATTTATTTCGATAGTTTTAATAAACCACTAATATTTATTATATGTACATTTATTATGTCACTTTACATTTAATTTATTTCTTCAGGTTCCACGCTGATGTGAAGCACAGCACCCATCACATTGTTCCTCATCATCATTATTAAAAATGGCCGCCTTACTACGTATTCCTGTGATAATTATTTTTGTACAAACCAAATAAACTATTCTTTGAAATAAAATATTTTTTATGTTACACACAAATTACTCATGTAGAGAAAATTGTTACTGGGAATCGAACCTAATTCCTGCTATTTAGAAGCAGATACGCTATCAACAACGACAGCGAGTAGTTCTGCAATTATGTTTATTGCATTTGCATAATTACGTATTTAGAATAACGTTGTCTATTGAATGCCAGTGTCTTTTTGTTTTTCCTATTAGTTCTTGCATTGTGGTTTTAGCACCGCAATTATTGCAATTACATTATTTTCTTCATATCTTACTTGATCTCGTTATAAATTCTCTAAACTATTCGATTTAGGCAGGTTTTCCTAATCCTAAATTATTATTTTTATTTAAGCTAGGCAAACTTTTGACCACCATCTCACCTGATGGTAAGCAACGATGTGGTCGACGATGGAGTAAGCTTGCCTAGATACCTATTCACTCGCGACTTTAAGACTTCCATATTTTATTTTACCCATCAGGAATGACTTAGGCAAGGAATTCCATTCGTTTGCAGTTCGCACAATGAATGTGGAAGCAAAACGCTTCTTTCGAATTTGTGGAATGTCTACCATGTAGCGGTGCTGCTTATCAGTTTATCTGCTTGTCTGATGATAGAACGGGGATGCGGGAACTAGATTGTGTAGTTCTTTGGCGCACTCTCCGAAATGTATCCGATAAAAACCGAGAGGCTAGCGACCTTGCCACGATGTCCTAAGCTTTGGAGCTTTGAATTAAACAGCTGCTCACTGCAGATGAGTCTCTTGGCTCTTCGCTCAATGGTGTCGAGAGCCTCAAGCTAGCTGAACCGTCTCAAAGATGAGAATAGACTCCATACATGAACGAACTTGTGCTTGATACAAATTGAGCATATGTTCCGGTGTGAAGTAACATCTCACCTTTGCTAGGATTCCCAGCTTTTATGCAGCTAGAAATTTTTAAACTTTCGCGAACTTCAATCATGTTTATGTGAGAAAACCGGGTCTTTTCGCGCTATTATTTTCAAAATAGCATTATTTTGACTAACCTCGACGTTTCGGCAGGGTTGCACCGGCCGTGGTCACGAGAAACGTCGAGGTTAGTCAAAATAATGCTATTTTGAAAATAAAAGCGCGAAATGACCCGGTTTTCTCACATAAACATGATTTATGCAGCTAGTTGGGCTTTTGACTCGATGAAAGTTCATAAATCGACGTTTCTCGTGACCACGGCCGGTGCAACCCTGCCGAAACGTCGAGGTTAGTCAAAATAATGCTATTTTGAAAATAAAAGCGCGAAAAGACCCGGTTTTCTCACATAAACATGATTTATGCAGCTAGTTGGGCTTTTGACTCGATGAAAGTTCATAAATTGAGCTCTGAAGTTAAAGTCATACTTGTAATTTATCATACTTAAAACATAGGTCCCATTAAAGTAAGTTTAATTAGGATTTTACAACCTTTTTCTAATGATATTAAATATTACCTAAAGAAAAAACTTTTCCTGTGTTAGTTATCCTTACAGCAAAGGAGTGGAACTCATTGCCAACGGTATTAGCTGAAGTATAAATTCGAGTCTTGAAGTGAATATTTAGAGAATTAAAAAACTTAACTTAAAAAATTGCACTATTTAACAATAGTCTTTTACCCAAGCGAACCTGCGAATTAGTTTTGTGTCAGGGAAATTGTATAAGGTTTATTTAGGCTTTTGATTGAATGCAGGAATATCACTTTTTTTCTAAATAATTATGTAACATAAATATAAACGCCTTTACACTCACTGCCACATACAAGTTACATTACTTGTGGTGTCCGAAACATTCACATCACTTACACAATCACACCCAGAATCAGAAACACAAGTTTTATTTGGGGAGAAAACTTGTGATCCCTCCGGTTATTGAACCCGATACCCTTGCTAAGAAGGCAGATGCGCACCTAACTAAGCCAACGGCATCATGGGAAGGAATCACGGAAAAACCTTGCAGAGTCAGTTATATAGAGTGTGTTAAGAATCCTCAACCACATCATCACATAATAGGTAAGATAGTGGTCAAACGCTAGCCTATCAGATGTAAAAAAATATAATGTAACGTCAGCAATATTTCAATTGTCACCCAGAACTTATTTACAAAAAAAAATCTCTTTATGACACCAAAAGATAAATACAACTTACAGAGAAACTTATAAAGATAGGTACAATGGGCGGTCTTATCGCTAAGAGCGATCTCTTCCAGACCATAAGACTTATTTGTGTATTTAAAGGTGCCTGTCCACATTATTTCAACGCAATTACTAAACGACTACTTAAAAGTTTTTGTCGCATGCGTTATGAAATCAAATAAGCAATTATGACAATTACCGATACTGCATAATGCAAGTACCAATGTTATGAAACTAGCGCAGGCCTCGTGTAGGAGCATTTGCAATGAAATCGATGTTACCTTGGACAGAGGTCCAAGCTATCTATAAAGTCATTAATATTAAACAATAGGCCTACCTACCTCTGTTATCACAGTTCAGCAATTATAATATTTGCTGCCGTTCATGATATATATGTAACGGATATAGATAACCAGTGATGCGACTCTACACTTAGAAACGACTAAACTGATGTAGAGACGTGTATATGATGATCTTTGCACAAGCGTTGTTTCGACTGACCAGTCTATTTAACACTTCAATCAATAACCAAATTAATCATCATCGTTATTAAAGCGGCCGAAGACGCCGAGTGCTTAGATAATATTAATTTAATAATATAACACGCAGTATCTCTTAATTTTGTTTAAGTATGTATAAAATATTACTGAATTTTATAATTTATAAAAAAACTGTGAATATTTTTAACTGTTCTAATTAATACTTAATTAGAGCAGTTTTAAATATTGACAGTTTTTTTAATTATAAAATGTTCATGACAATTTCAGAGATTTACTTGAAGATTAAAAGGAAATAAAAGCTTAATAATAATAACATGGTGAAAATCTCGACTCTTACACACACAATAACAAACATAACCTCAATCATTAGTTACGTTCCCATCAAATAAGATGTGAAAACTCGTATCCGAAATAATTAATTTGATTTTATTTTATTTTTCATTAGGATTCTCTTTTTTTATGTAATTTTCATTCCACCTATAGTTTTAAACTTGGTAGGTTTGGTTAAAACCCTACTCGGAAATGCACTGCGCTCGTCACACTGACATTATTAGGTGTTAAATTTCATTATACTGTGATTAAAATGTTTAAGCTTAAAATACGTAAAGTAAATATATATATTTATATATATCAATACCAATCTAAAATAATTAAAAAACGAAAATAATCATCACACACGCCTTCTCTCTCTCTCACACACACAAACTCACGCGTACACACGCACACAAGTACATACACGCACACACACACACTCACACATACACACCTGCATACATTATATTACCTTAAATGTAATTCCATACAACATAATAAATACATTAATCAACTTCTTTTATAAATCTTCTAAATGTAACTGGATTATGTAAGATATTAGTGCTAGTTAATATTGTAGATCTAGCTATGGGAAGAGCGCTGTATGCTGAAACACCAGCGATGAGCCTAGTTCGGCAGCAGATACTCTACAACGATATTGCTAACTTAGCCTTTAAGAACACTATCTTGAAATATTGTACATTCTTTGGCAATAAAGATTTATTTATTTATTTATTTAATGAATTCTTTTACAAAGAAAATCTCACTAATATATTAAATTTTATTTATTTCAGGGCTACAGCAAAAACACAATTTAATATCGATAAAAGTAATATTACTATATTTCAAAAGCAATTTTTAAGCTTGATACCTTTAAACAATGATTTTATACTATATTTACGCAAGCATTAACGATCATTATAAAACGACATGCAATAAAATCTGATAAAGGTACTTTGGCGAAAACAATTGCCTTGATTTGAATTGAGTTTAATTCATATATAAGACGTGAATGTTTGACAATTAGCATCAGTTAGTAGCTGAGCATTGTTACAAGACATAATAAAAAAATATCATAATAATGTACTCAAAGGTAAATAATAAAAATGTTAGAGCATTACTCTAATAATGTAAATTTAAAAGTTTACGTAGGGCAATATTTTTATAATTGTGACCAATGGTTAGATTCTAAGCTTTGGAATATGTCTCAAGCTTTATCACTATGATTAACACGGACATAGGCAAAGCTAGTTTCTAATAAAAAAAATATAAATATAATGGCATTTACTTCGTTGTTAAAAAATATAGATTATTTAATTAATTTTTTTGTTATATTTTTGGGAGTGGCAATTTTTTTCGATCTTTCACGGATACTTGATTTTTATTAGGAGAAATTGGGTCAAACAAAAAATAATAATAAGAAAATGATAATGGTGGTCGAAGATGCTGATGAGCTGCCTTGGATCACACAGTCATTGTTATCAAAAGTGATTTAATATTCACTGCAGTACAATATTTTTTGAATTTGTTTGATAATTGATCTTCCAGGTCCTATTGCTGGCTGCTTTGGTAGGCGCTGTGGCTGCTGAGCATGCTTTCTCTTCCCAACACGTCCATAAGCACGACGGTCACCACGAGGAAGTACACATTCACGACCACCACGGTCACGGTCACAAGCACGTTGACTATTACGTAAGTTACATAAATATAAATGTGACTTTATAATGTAGGTGATAAGAGCGTTTTTCAGTAATATTTGATATTGTAGAGTTTGATCTTCCCCTAAAAATTTGTGAAGGCGCTAGGCCTAAAATCACTTACAAGATATTTTTTTGTGATTTCAGTTACACATTTTGCGACTTATTGATAAATAAATAAACGCTTTTACAGTCACACCTGTGAGTTTTTAACATTAACTTCTATAACTTGTATCGTGGGTGCCGGGAACATTTACATTACACACACAATCACAACCAGAACCACAAATTTTCCTTAGGGAGAAAACTTAAGTTCTCAAACTTGTTACTTGTTATAGTGAACTCTACGACTGTATTTCGGTACAAAGAGAAAGCTAGTCGAACGTGGCAAACTGTCCTACTACCATGGATTTCAACACTATGTTCCCTTACCGGAAGCTCAAACCGGTTGTAGCATTCACAAAACTGTTCGGGACTTTAAAGGAACATTCAGAATTCATAGGAGTTTCTTTTCTAGACTCATCCCAAGTACGAGTTCGAGTACAAGGTGAAGGATCCTCACACACACGACTACAAGGAGCAGCATGAGACCCGTGATGGAGACGTCGTGAAGGGCTTTTACATGCTTCATGAACCTGACGGTTCTATCAGGCACGTGCACTACCACGGTGATCACCACTCTGGGTAAGTAATCCGTTACACTCGATACTGATTCTATACAAGTATATATATCATCTGATTTTTCTATAGCATGCTATTCGATCGAATTGAAATATGAAAGTAAATTTTTTTTTTTACTTTTTCAAATTACTACTTATGCAGATCATCGGTAGTAAACGTTAAAACCGATTTGTCGGCTATTTTCGTTATATTGTTTTGTATTTTCGCTTACCATCCACCAGGGTAAGATGAAAGATGAAAGCACTTTCTTCAGACTAGTGCTGCGGTATTATTATTTTATGTTATATAAACTTTTATTGCAGTTTCCTCGCTGACGTTAAGCATGAAGTCCATCACATTGTACCTGAGAAGCACCACCATTACCATCACTAATCGAGATTATTTTAGAAATCGATAGACTGAACGTTAATGTTACTTACATGTATGCTTATATAAATTAAATGTTATTATTCTAATTATGTTTTGATTTATTTCATTAATATAAGATGAATTTAAATTAGAAATATTCTTGTAGAAACTTTTAAAAATGGTCTGGGGTAAATCCCATTCATTTACTACTTTTTTAAATCAAAATCGAAAAGCAAATTCGGTCATTTGTGTGTAAAATATTTTATGACACACATTTTTATTACAATTTTTTTTACATATCCAACCTACATAGTCATAATTATATAGGAAATTTAAAATGTACTTGTCTTTAGAAGCAACTAAATTTGATATTTAATGTTTTCTGTCTTTATCTTAATCATAATAGTAGTCACTTAAAGTCTGTAAAACTAATTTGACATGTGGTATGTATTTAGTTAAGCAGACATATCGTTGTTTATTAGTACTATAAGTTAAATATAATATACTCATATAGATAAATAAAGAAATTCTTATCGGTATTCTATCGTTAACATTTTGGAGAGTGTATGCAGGAATTACTCGAGTTAATTCTCCTATGCCCGTTTTACCATCTTGCAACAAGACAAACTGGCACAGATCTCCAGAGGGCTCAAAGCGTTTTGCTTCTACGTTTATCATCCATACTACGAAAGAGTGGAACTCATTGCCTATGTTCTTTGAACGGTATAATCTGGGAGTCTTCAAATCACGAGTGAATAGGTCTTCTAACAAAGCATTCTACATCTTCGGCCGCAACTTAAATTGTTAACAGGTTTGATATTAGTCAAATGCTTTATTATTGCATCAAAAAAAATAGTTAAAACACGAAATCGCTCATTTCAATATATTGTTTGCTTCAAAGCTTATAATCATGGAAAACTAAATACACCTTCACAAAAAATTACACCGTTTTACGTCTTTTACGTTTAACAAGGTTCCAAGGTAGCATCAACTCCACTATGAACACTTGCATTCTACGTGTTTATTATGTTCGTACAACTTGCAACAGTTTCATAATGTCGATACTTACATTGTACAGCGTTCGTGATTGTATCAATTAAGTAACGCGTTTCATTACAGCACTCAACTTAATCATGTAACAAAAAAAGTATTTGAGGAATTTACCTAGACGACAATTTTATAAAATATTTTTAATACATGTAGTTAGCATTGGAATGCTTATATTGAATATCATATACATACAATTCAGTTAAACTTGTCTCTATACTGCAGATGTATTCTGTATCTTACTTTATATACATTATATACTTAATATAATTCGCAAAAAAGCACAAGTTTCAAAATTCACAGTAATATTATAAATCAGTAAGTTTTTGTGTAACTGTGTAAGTGAGCAAAGTAAAGTTTGCTATTTGCTCTTCACGCTTTAATGGATGAACAGATTTAGATGAAATTTGAATAGTACATAGCTTCAACCTAGAATTAACACATGGGATACTTTTTTACTTGATAAACGCGGGTGAAGCTGCGGCGCACGGCTAGTGACATATAAATGTCAAATGACTACAATGGCGGTAACGGTGATTTATCAAGAGAACAAATACAAAATTATGTTATTCGATGCGTAGGGCATGTGAACAGAATAATAGTGACTATTTAGTTAGAGGTTGTAAACAATTTTCCATCTTTTAAAGCTTCGTAATATTGATAAAAACCAGGAAATGTTCTGTGTGAATCATATCATGCCAGAGTGAAATTAAACATAAGCATGACTGTTCTTCGGTGGTTTATTGCTATTTAATCTGTGGGCTGAGTACCTTACAGAATAGTACTTGATTTATCAACCGACTTCAAAAAAGGAGGTTCTCAATTCGAGTGTATGTTTTTTTTGTATGTATGTTACGCGATAATTCCGCCAATTATGAATCTATTTGATGATTTTTCATTTTCATTTTCCATCGTACTGACTTAGGCCTTAGGCTTTACGGCTTTCAATTTCCCAAATAAATTTCTCTGTATCGAATGTCATTTTTTGAAATAGTTCGGAACCCAAAATACGTCTGACTGCTACAACTAGTGTGCGGAGACTGACGGTAGCCACATACATTCGCCTACACACGCTTTGGGTGCGCGTAGCCAGCTGGCTGCCGTGCTAACAGGCGCGTTGTATTGGCTACCGCAGCTGGGAATTCGTGGCTGTCTAGTGCACGGGAACCCTAAGAGAGAGTGCTGGCTGGATAAGAACTTTTTTTTTTTTTTTTTTTTTTTTTTTTTTTTTTTTTTTTTTATACTCACAGCCCCACACTAAGTTCAAAGACTTGTACCGTGGGGCCGAAAACATTTACATATCACACACACAAATACACCCAGAACCAGAAGCACAAATATCCCTTGTAACTTACAGAAACGTGCTGCTCAATTCATGGAAACTACCAATTAACATAATGCCCCACACTAAGTTTGGTGCATCATGGGTGCCGAAAACATTAAAAAAAAAACAAAGTAATTCAGGCGCTTCAATGAAGCCGTGAAGACATGAGAAAATCTATATCTCACTTTCCATCAGGTGAAATTGTGGTCACATGCTTGCCTATCAGGAATAAAAAAAGAGACAAGCAAAAGCACAAAATTCAGCAAGATCAATAATAAACTGATATTACATTAAACTTTTAACAATAGCAAAACAGCGCGAGCAAAGAGGCGAGACATTGATTAACTAGCAATACCTCGCCGCTATGGTCGCGCAAACTGGGATATAGCCTATGTCCTATGAAAAAGATTTTTCATTTTTTTATTAATGACTAAGCAAACGTTAAAAGGACTACAATCACACCTGATGGAAAGTGACGATGTATAATAAGGTGGAGCACGCTTGCTCAGTAAATACCTATTCACTTTACTTTTGAACACACCCAAATTGTACCTTTCGGGAAATACAAATGACGGCAAAGCGTTCCATTCTTTTGCTGTTCTATAAATGAACGAAGACGCGAAACGTTTCGTGCGAATGAACGGTATTTCAACCATTAATGGGTGACGCGTGAAAAAGCTGAAACGGGATCAAGGTTGTATAGTTCCTGTGCACATTCACCGTAATGTATTTTATAGAATACCGACAGGCTTGCAAATTTAAGCCGTACAAGTATAGATGCAATATTGATTATATAATACTAAAAATCTCCCTTATTCCTCTTAGATAACTATATCAGATAACCAGTATTCTAAAAGGAAAAATATTTACTGTTGGATAACTTGGTTTTCTAATGGGCAACTTTATTCCTCGTAGATATCCAAAATCTCCGTTCGTAAATGATTGAACCAAAAAATATATTATATCTTGACATAGACCAATTTTTTTATTTTGAGAATATACATATTATACTTAAATAAACATCTGAATTCAAATTGCTCGTTGGCTAAGTGAGGCATGTGTCCGCCATCTAAGCAGCGATTATCGGGTTCTATTTCCGGTGGGAACACAAGTTTTCTCCCCAAAAGATGTTTGTGTTTCTGGTTCTGGGTGTGATATACTCGTATAATATTATATTATTACAAAAACGCTCGTGAGTCGTATTCATATTGATTAAGTACCGGTTGTACTGTTGTTATTTTTTGTGTGTAAAGTGACCTTCCGCGTTAACTCTTAGTAATGTCAAATTTTATTTTAATAAGTTCCTAGTAAAATAAAAATACTTATGTAATTTTGTACGTTACTCGACAACTCGAAGACGACTACACCTGTTTGGAAAATTATTTTATGTTTAAATGGTATATTGTCAAGTCCCGCATAAAAATTATCAGGATCTGATCAAGAGTTCTGGAGATAAAACGGAGAAGACGGCTTTATGAAACTATTTTTGCGGTTAAATTATGGTTTATATATGTAATCATAAATTATAGAATAAAGTGCAAAGGTGCGCTTTTGTTTTACGTCATCAAAATGCAAATTCTGTTATAATTTTACCAGAGGAACATTGAGTCATACAATCATAGCTGATTGAAGTATTGAATGATATTGTCATTAATGGTGCATTGGCACCGTTTGTATTGACAAACGGGGGCTCATTGTGTAACCATTACAAATCTGCATAAGTAATAGGTGATAAAATTCGAGAAATTTTACAGCATTTGGCGTTGAGTGAAAACAATCACCTTGATTATTGTGTTAATTGCAATAATTGATATAAAAGACGTAGACGTTTGACAATAAGTATCAGTGTACCACTGGACATTCTAACAGAAACAGCTTGAGAAAAAAAGAAATAATGTTTACCAAGGTAAAAACAGTATAATGTTTGAAGATGCAAAGCAACGTGTATTATTATTTTATTAATTACGTGGCTATTATAAAAATAAATTTTTTTCACAGTTTGAGAAATAGTTTTTCACAAAGTATTTTCTACCAAAAGAATACGAATCCTCTTGTGTCTATTTCAAATTTTATTAATTGAAACATTTAAACATATTTTTTGTACAATATCAATTATGATCATAGTGTAAATTATATAAATAGACAAACTTTTTACTGAACGTTTTAATTGTACCAATGATAGTTAAGAAAAAACGATGAATAAAACTAGTATAACAATGAAATGGTCTTATCGCTGAAAGCGATCTCTTCTAGACAATCTTTCAGAGAAGAAGAATTACGCAATGAAGTGGGACGTCCGTGCTTCAAGAAACAATCATCTGAAACGTGCAGGAGCTGAAAATAATCGTATAGTTTTTTTTTTCAGGCTTTGATACTGGTTGCGCTGATGGGTGCTGTGACCGCAGAGCACGCATACTCTTCCCAACATGTTCACAAGCATGATGGCCACCACGAAAAAGTAGAAGTCCACGATCACCACGGCCACAAGCATTATGACTATTTTGTAAGTACATTGCCGTGCCCAGCAGCTTCTTCCGCGTTTATCAATTTAAAAAGTAGCTTTGTGTTAATCCTAGGTATATTGCAAATTTTATCCAAATCCGTTCAGCCGTTACAGCGTGAAGAAAAAACAAACATTTATACACTTACACACAAAGTTTTGGTTTTTATAATAGAAGTAAGATAGAGATAATGGCAAAAACTCTTTTTTTTTTGTCGGAAAGTGTAGAAAACGTTGAGAGTGCTAAACACAACAAGCCTCAGAAGTGTATTAAGAGTAAACTACTGTATTTCGTATAAGGGTTTATCATGAGAAAATACTCTAAATGATTTCATCACGATGGAACCTTCAACGGCGCAGCAGCTGCGACTTTGATTTTAACATGCGTTGCCTATACTATGACTGAAGGCATGCGTCAAATTGTGTGCTACATTATACTAAACAAACTAAAAAGGTGCAGATTGTTGACCAAGTTAACAAAACGAGCGAAGCGTCTCCGTTTCAGCTTGAACAAAATTGCTTTTGTATATCCGGCGGATTTCCGGTTGTTCTCCTCTACAGATCGCATCTCCCAACCAATTCTCGAGAATTATGTGAGCATATTTGATAATTATATGGATTATTGTTGTAGATACAGTTTTTCGATTTTTTTTTTGTTTTTGAATTTTTTCAAAATGTCGGAGATATGATGATCATGGGGGATGAAAACATAAAAATAAACATATTTTAGCCATTTCGAAAAATAAGTGAGGTCTTCAGCTCAGAGCCACTATAGTAAGGTTTATGTTGTAGACTCATCCCAAGTACGAGTTTGCGTACAAAGTGAAAGATCCTCACACTCATGACCATAAAGAGCAGCACGAAACCCGCGATGGAGATGTCGTAAAGGGATTCTACTCGTTGCATGAACCTGACGGCTCCATCAGGCATGTGCACTACCACGGAGATCATCACAGCGGGTATGTGTTCATTACATAATGCTTAAAAAACCGGCCGAATGAGATTTGTGTTCGCGATATACTCTTTTCTCAATCTACTCTCTTCAACTTTACAATGTCAAAATAGAAAAGGTTTTATTTACCTACCTGAAGAAAAGGTTTTATTTTAATGTCTCTTAGTGCCATGATAGCTAATAACGACTATAATAGCCAGAATTGCAAATATTACAGTCTTTTTAAGAAGAACCAAGCCAGAAATTCAAGCTCTTCATATAAAAAAACTATACTATTTTAAATGTTGTTTCCTAATTTCAGACTTGCATTGGAACTTTTATATCTTACCCATTTTATATAATATAATCATTTCATCTTGATCTGTATTGAGATTTTAGAGATAGAGCTTAAAACAGACAGTCTAATAGTCCTATTTGCACTTTTTGGTTATTAAAAACAACCTATAAAAAGTTACTTTTGTAGTACATTTCTACGAGAAAGATATCTATGAATCTTGCTATATTATACTTTTTTTTCACAGATTCCATGCTGATGTGAAACACGAAACTCATCACATTGTCCCAGAGAAACATCATCATCATCACTAAATTGTTTTAAATCGATTGTTATTACTTTTATAAATATATTATCGTTACTTAATTAAATTATCGTTTTTTTTATACTGGGCTTCTAAGAAGAAATTTCTCTTTTTAAGGTGAAAAATTTAATAAGTATTAAGTAATATATTGGCAGAACACTAACGTTTGTCACCCATATTCAAGTTTTCTTATCAATTAATTCTCAAATTACGTCCGTTAAAACGGGTTATTTTATATTCTTGCGCTTATCTGTAGGTTCTTTGTTGACATTAACCTTTATTACTCGATAATGGCCTAAGATATTACAAATACTTTTGCACTTCAACTCTTGTCAAGTACTCGTTGCTATTTAGTTCTTTTTTATTATATTATGTTCTTTTGAATAAAATGTTTATTAAGGTTCGAGGATATACCTATTTTTATTATTAAACAAGTGGAATTGTGAAAGTACCTTATAAAATAGTATGGAATTAATAAAATAAATTGAGGATATAAATTATAAAATTTAGTTGTTGCTGGATTCCATTTATTACAAGTAATAAATTAAAACTTAGCTTTGTTGAGATTTAAACTTATTTAAAACTTATTTTTCAGATTGCAATAATCTTTGCACTTTCCATTAGTGTTCAAACATCAGACGTTGTCGTTGTTAAAGGATGTAAGCCTAGAAAAATTATGTGCAAGAAACATAACCATGGAAGCAATGCAAATATTACTCAAAGTTTGGATAATTCAGACGCTAATAGAACACATGAACACCATAAAACAGGGAACAAAACTATTAATTCAGTTTCAGAAACTATAAATAACAATGAGCAAGATGCTAACCACAATCAATTAAATCATCAGCATTCCATTCAAAATAGTCTCGGTGGTGAGAATACGAACGATAAAGAAAATTCAATTAAAGGCAATGAAACTGGTCACATGGGAGAATGTCACGGGCATAAAATGAGCTCTGAGGGCAAACATAATCATATGAACCACAAAAGCACTGAAAGCCCGCAACAACACACGGCACATCATTCTATGTCCGGAATGTAACTTTTACGTAATGATAAAATTAAATGTAAGTACATAGGTGACTAAAAATATTGATTGAGGGCTGTATTTTTATCTCAAAAACATAAAACGAAATACCTTCTTTTTTCTGTGAGTTCTAAAAATTACACGATATTACAATTATGTTAATTAATAAATTAAGCACAGCCGAAGTAGGCGTGTAAATATCGTCGTCGAAAATATTTAGTAACAGGTGAAAGATTTATACGCATTGAAGGGAAACCAGAGTTAAATTTATTACCTCTTAAAGCAAACTTCGTGCTCGTGTTTTATATTTTCAGTAAGTATTTAAACATCAAAACAATGATATGTCATGTTCGCGTGTTTATGCTCCCCGTCATTATAACAAATTTATATTTAACTTATTATGTTTATTGATGGAGTGAAGCGAGTAGTGTGTTATTGGGAACTCTGGCTCAAACTGAAATGACGGAAGACGAACGGAGTGAGCCTGGTTATTTACCATTCAATAAAAACATGCCAAAAGTGTTATTGGGAACTCTGGCTCAAACTGAAATGACGGAAGACGAACGGAGTGAGACTGGAGGAATGGAAGTTTGAGCCAGAGTTCCCAATAACACACTACTGAAGCGAGATTGTAACCTGTACTTGAATAGCAAATTCAGAAATTAAACAATTATTAAAAAAATAAGTTATAAGCAATTAACCTCAAAAGTTTTTCTCTATAAGGCAAAATGTGGGTGCGAGATCTCAGTTCAGCGCGAACGACTAGTATGTTTGTTAATTAAGGTTTCTTGCAAGCTGAATTAGAACCACTCCTTCTTGAGGATTTGAATTTTTGCTTGTTGGTTTAGTTTCAATGACAATGCATTTCTATGGTTAGGATGACATCTAGGATTAACTTCAGATAAAGGAACCCTTAAACGGTTCGGAGGTGGGTGCGGCGGCGTTTTGGGTCGCTTACCTTCCGATTGGTGCAGGTGCTTTCCGGACATGGATGTTTCGGAAAGTACCTGCACCAAATCGCGAGACGGGAGCCGACCCCGGCCTGCCACGAATGTGGGGCGCTGGAGGATACGGCGCTCCACACGCTGGAAGTGTGTGCCGCATGGGGCCCGCAGCGGCACACGCTCTCAGCGATCATAGGCGGAGATCTCTCCCTGCCGAGCGTGGTAGACGCCATGCTCGGTAGTGAGAGATTGTGGCAGGCGGTAGTCTCCTTCTGCGAAGCGGTGATGGCGCAGAAGGAGGCCGCGGAACGGGCCAGAGAGGTCGATCCCCTTTCTGACCCGATCCGTCGCAGACGGATGGGGGGGAGGAGGAGGCAGTTCGCCCGCCTCCTCTCTCCTCCTCTGTAGTGGGGTCACCGGTGGAGAGTCAGGGAGCTCTCCACTGGCTTGCACGGCCCCACAAGTCTGAGGGGTGACCTTGGTGAGCAAGGTCACCCCTACATAGGCGCAGTGGCCCGGTTGTACTCGGGCCTACCGCCGGGGCAAGATAGTGACTGCTAGCGCGACCCTATCTTGCCCCACCTCGGCGAGGGACTGCTCACGGGGGGGTTTTTAGTGGGTTCGAGCCCCACATACCCCCTTCCTTCACCCCTGGGAAGGAAGGGAAGTGCAAGGCATTTTCCCCCCCACAAAAAAAAAAAAAAAAAAAAAAAAAAAAAACCCTTAAACGGTCAACAGCACATACCTATTTAAAATTTTGTGTATGGATTTAATTATGAAAGCTGATTTTAAGTTTTGCCGTAACTGGTTGCGGTAAGTCAAGGTTGGGTCCTGAATAGGAATCTCCCTAATGGCAGCACAGTTATGAAGTTTTATACAAACACTAGCCATGCCCCGCGGCTTCGCCCGCTATTATCATGTTAAAAAGTAGCCTATGTGTTAATCCTAGGTATAATCTATGTACATTCCAAATTTCATGCAAACCCGTTCAGCCGTTAAAGCGTGAAGAGGGAACAAACATACTTACACACTTACACACAAACTTTCGGATTTATAATATTATAGTAGGATTAAATTGATAACCACTGGGTTATTATAAATGTCACCGTGACTTGGCTTCTACATAAAAACTTGTTTTTTTTAATGTTTTTCAATATTACTTTCAGTCGTTGCTTTAGATATTGTGTGAGATTTCAATGAATATATTTAATGATGAAATAATTAACCCCTTGATTGCTTTAAATCTTTAGCAGTATGGAGAGACGAACACAGGTTAACACTACGTTATTAATAATTAAACACAAGAAAAGCTTAAAAAAACCGACTTGACCGCTTTATCTTCGTATTAAGCACGCATTATTGACAATAACTCAAAAACTACTGATTAGATCTTTATTAAATTTAAATGGGACCAATGGGGAAGCAACAGCTTTCAAACAAATTTTAGAAACAGGTTCACGTGGATAGACTTCATGAGGTATAGCACACAAAAAAATATATGGTCGACTTGAGTAACCCCTCCTTTTTGTGAGTCGGTAGAAAAAAATTTGTTTAGCTATATCAATTAGAAAATACAGTCGACTTGAGTACCTCCTCCTTTTTTGTGAAGTCGGTAGATAATATAGATATAATTGTTTAGTTTTAAAATTATGGAAGTGTGTATCTACTGTTGATAAACCAAATAAATAATTAATTTAATCTTACTTTGCTTTCAGATACCAGCAACTCACCTATTACCTATTCAGTATTTACATAACATAACATTATAACAGTATAATTACGTATGTAGGTTTGCAAAAGTGTACCTTTAGTCAGCAAAATAATGTAATTCAAAAACTATGAAGTGTTCTAAATAAATAATTCAAATTGCTTCTTTACTTACCGCAATTAATTTTAAACTGAGTAAATGCCATATAAAGTATATTTTTTTAAATAAACATGAATTGTATTGGGATTTATCCTTGCTACCTATTAACTACCGCGGGGGATCCGACCGGAACGGAAAAGTTTGGTTGATCAGACCGTAAATTTATTTTAATAATAAATAGTGGTTGATCAGTTTGGGGTATTCGACCGGAATAGTATTTATAAAGGTATGTGTTATATCTATGCAAATCATAATTGAAAAACAGTAAACCTGTGTTGTAAATTTGGATAAGTGGTTGCGTCTTTAGAATGTTTGATATCAATGGTAAGTACAATAATTTTTTCTTGAATTTAAAGTTATTCGCTTGTATTGTCTAGAGTTTAGACTTTAGACGCTAAACGACTCTGACTGACGGACGGACAAAGTGCTGAACCACCCAAGTCAACTTAGAGAATATTAGGTATTAATGTTATAATATTTTTTTGTACGCATAATTTATTTGGTTTTAAATTATAACAATCCATTTCGTACTAGTAGACAGGTTTTAATTTTAAAACCTTAACACCCTAAACAGTTTACAAAAAAACATAAATGATTTTACACTCACAGCCCCACAATAACTTCGATGACGGTGCCGGAAAAATTCACATCAGAAACAGAATCACACCAGAACCAGAAACACAAATTTTCCTTATGGAGAAAACTTGTGGAAATCGAACCTGCTTAGAAGGCAAACGCGCACTAAACTAAGCCAACATGTGTGTGTGTATACTGTGTGGTGTCATCAGATCTTCACAGTATAATTATACAGTTTCAACATAAACGCATAACAATCCGGTACTGGAGGCGCTCCATAGTATAAACGCCTAAGTGTAATCTCAAGGCTGCATGCATTGTCTTATGTCACCTCGTATAAGTTGCATTGCCTTTGGGTAAACTGGTTAGACTTTTTCGACTAACTGCATTCTTGCGAAAAGCGATTCTTACTCCCTTTTACTGTGTATAAAAGACAAATGAAGTATTTGTGGAGTATCACTTTCTGTTGGTACTCAGTCAAAAAATTAACTAAAAATGTACAAAGTAAGTAAACCGAAACTTATATTAAATGACGTTTTGTTCGATATTCCCTATTTTAATTACAAATAGCCAAAATTAGACTAATAAGTAACTTTAATTTAACTTATTATGCTGGACTAAAAATACCCAATAATGTGTCCTTCTCTTTTTTATGGTGTATAGACAAACATTTTACCACTATCTCACCTGATGCGACATGTGAAATGTTTGTCTTGAAGATAATAATATAGATCGCTTTCTTATATGAAATTTATTATTGGCGTCATGAAACTAACTCACTAAAAAATGTTTTCTTCGTAGATCTTTGCTGTCGCTGCCTTAGCATGTATCGTAAGTGCACGGCCTCAAGAGGGCTACAAGCACGAGCACGGGCATGCGCTCTCCTCTCAAAGCATCGTGCTGCATCAGAGCCACGGCAGTGAGAGTCAATCACACGAATCATCAGGCCATGGCTACCAGGAGCACCACGAGGACTACTATGTACGTATTCATTTATACTGCTCTGTCGTGTATACTGCTGTCCATCTGCGCGAGTGGCGGGTCTCTATGCTAATATGCGCGTCCATGTTGCAGGCTCATCCCAAATACCAGTTCGAGTACAAAGTGGAGGACCCCCACACCAAGGACTCCAAGTACCAGCACGAGATTCGCGACGGCGATGTTGTAAAGGGCGTCTACAGCCTGCACGAGGCTGATGGTACCGTGCGTGTCGTCAAGTACACCGCGGATAAGCATTCAGGGTAAGTGTGCAGACAGCTAGCGATTATACAAGCATTTCTTAAAACTATTAGGAATTACGCGCCGGTTTTGTAGGATTTTCTGACTAGTTTTGGGCATGTGAGATTTAGTAATCTAATATAAAATAAAAATATTTTCTTTATTGTAGATTCTCGTTGTAAACAATGATTGTGTTAGGATACAAATATAAGCTTTTGATTGTTTTCATTAGGCTACTGATTGGAATGGTGCTAACAATACTCGTTCTGTTTTACAGATTTAACGCTGAAGTCCACCATGAAGGCCACGCTAAGCACATCATCCCTGAGAAACACGAGTACCACCACTAAAGCCTGTAAACTTGTATCTGTGAAAAGAGATCGTCTGTATCAGCTAGTAATCACCAGTTTTAGAATTCACCCGAACATTGAACAAATGTTTATTTTGCCACTAAAATCGATAGACAATATCTTTATCGATTTTAATGGCGCGGTGACAGACTACTAGCTCGTTGACGTGATCTCAAATTTGTTGTTTGTTTGTTTGTTTTTAGTTGTTGTTTTGTTGTTAAACGTTTAGTCATGTAAATGCTTAGGCTTGAAATATAATATAATGTTTTACTGCACATATTTTCATGTTGATTTATATTATTTTTGCCATATGAACAATCTTTGCGAACTTCGAATTTTAAGAGACAATTAGTCATGATTTTATTGCTACACGTCGTGTAGCTGTAGACCATGCAACAACTTATATATTTAATATGCATCAAATAGAGCAATAGGTCTATTTAAAAAAAAGATAAACCCTAAGTTCTGAGTTAACATAGGTTCCTTTTAAAAACCTAAAAAATATGCTGATTGTAATAGTTACGTTTACACAAAGGGGCTTTTAATTTCAATCTTAATCATTCTTAGATAAAATCCGAAAAATATTATTTTTAAACTAATAGGCTGGTGTTTGTCTTCGTTGTACCTGTTGGTAAACAATAGATTGCACAAGAGTAGTAACCACATTTCAATTGGAACTGGCTATCAAATCCTTAAGACCGTAGCTTAATGCGGTGTTATAACTGGATGATTGCAATAGCACTACATGACGCTTTGCTATAGATTTTCTTACTTATTTACTCCGCTGGCTCAGCAACCCAAAGTGTGCCTCGGCCTCTGAGATAAGAGAACGCCATTAGTCTCGGTTCTGCGCAACTTCTTGCCAGTAATGGGCTTGAAGCACACGCAAGTCTGCCTCCAGTTCGTCGATACAGCGATACCTTGGCCTGCCTACTGGTCTGCGCCCATACGGCTATCCCAAATACGCATTTTTGACAAATAGAATTTCTACTTTAAGTTAAAATATGACAGCAGGCACGAACAGGAGTTGGAACTAATAGATAGAGAGAGATAGATCACTCCATCAACTAGCCAGACGAACCTACAAATGCTCCTAACAACACCTAAGACATACGAATACAGTAAAGTAGCAAAGGATGCGCCGCGTACATCTGTATACGCTTGTCGTTGTGGTGCTGATAATCCAGCTTTTCTATGCTATTTCATTTAGGCACCAAATCAACGAAAAGTAAATGTTAAAGTAAAAATTAATATGACATATGTTTTGCACATTGGGTAGAAGTACATGGATGGTTAGGTGGATTTCCAATAGACTCTCGGAAAGTATTCTTCTGTGGCTCAGAGCAAGAATTTCTTTTTAGTTGCACTACCTACTTGTGATTATACTACGCTATAGACAATTTGACTATCAAGGCAGGGTGACGCTGTTAATGGATGGATTAAACCAGATCTTGGAATTCCCAACTGCTTATAAAACTGCACCCTGTCAAATCACCGGTGCCTTAAATATAGCGACCATATTAGCAACGTTTGTAACCATAGTTAATTCTTCCTTACAGTGTTTAATATAGATGTGATTATTACATGTATAAAATACGACAATTATTACATAATTTTATTTAGATTTGATTTTCAAATAAAATTATTTAATGAAGAAAAAAACGCTTTTTACCGATGTTAGATGAATGTATCACGCATTTTTACACTGATACATTATGTAGTCTTCAAGTTAAGTGTGAATCTTCAAGCGCGCGACATCTATGGCCGCATCATCGCTTTCCATCTGGTGAGATAGTAGTTAAAGAATTGTCTATAGAGTATTTTTTTTAAATAGTGTTATGTTAAAACGTGCGATCTCCACGCAAACGCGACGCAATGCAGTTTACTACAATAATAAAGTGTAATACAATAAGTAAATTACAATAAAAAAAAAAATGATAATCATGTATTTGATAATTATGTAGTAACTAATTATTGCACTATTGTTTTAACTTAAATTAGGTACTAAAAAAATACCTGAAAAATTTGTAAATGTTTTATTATTATGTTGTGATTGTTGTTATCAATTGCATGGGACATTTTGCTAATGGGACGGTTTGAGAATGGGACGGACTGCGAATGGGACGTAATGCGGATGGGGCCGTTTGAGAATGGGACGTGCTGCGAATGGGACGATTTGAGAATGGGAAATTTTGCGATGGGATGATTTGCGACCGCGTCACTAAATTGCGAATGGGACGTTCTACGAGTAAACCCCCTAATGGACTACGAAAGTGTAGTTATTACTAGTGCGGGAGGTAGCTTGGTATGAAGGAAAAGTCCTGCCGCAGTCCTTTGGTAAACGCGGCAGGACTTTTCCTTCATACCGAGAATTATAGAAGTAGAACTGTAGTAGATGGTGGTCCCTCGACTACATCGTCACTCACTCACAATTGAGACAGTGGCTTAACGCTAGCCTATCAGAGGTAAAAAAACCAACAATTTTTGTATGACGTGAGATTGTAAAAGTGCTAATTGACTGCGGTCAGTTTATTTATTGTATACTATTTAATTGCAAAGTGCTATTAGAACATGACAAAGTGCCTTTCATATAAGCAAAAAAATAAATGTTAATGGACACATTCAAAATTAGAAGTATATGGTAAGCTTTTTTTTATGCCAGATAGGCAAGCATTTGGCCGCTATCTCACCTCATGGAAAGTGAGACGTATAGAGACATCATAAACAAAAATAAATTAATAGTATAACGCGGGTGATATTTCTAGCGTTCTCGGGTTTTTTTTCTTTTAATGTTGGCTTCGCAATCTTGTGCATTTAGCCAGTTTCAAGTAATAATATATCTCAAGTTCTTTTCATATTAAAAGTCCTAGTCACAGTCAAATTCAAGTCAAAGAGTCAAGGTCCAGACATAGTCAAGTCATGCCCTAGTAAAGTGGTAGAAACTTTACTAGAACTTCTATTGAAGTTTTGGAGCGAATACAAAAATCACGTTTTTCAACTTTGTCTGATTTTCCTACTCTTATGCACGTTTACTAAGTATTGACGATTAATAATCCAACATTATTACACATTAACACTCGAAGAATCACAGGTTTTGGAAAATTATACAAAATCAACAACGCCATTTTTTCACTTTCGAGACAAACCTCGCTCTCGTGTTTGTTTACCGAATGCATTGGAGATAAAACGAATCGCGCGTCCGAGGAACTGGAGGCTTATTAGCCCCGTGATAACTGAAATAGACTACAATACGTATAATAGTAAAAATACGTTAATAATAAGCTCACCTTTCAAAATTAAATGCGTATACAGCATTTTATGTCTGTGTTTTTAATCGCAGAGAAGTACCTTCGTTAGGAGCCAACCCTGAGTGCAGCAACCATGTCATGGTAAAATGTTTACCTTTAAACCAGCTTTTTTCATGATTAAACTCTACACTAACCGTTAAAAACAGGTAAAATTTCCTGTATCTGGAGCCCATCATAAACATGGATGATGTAAATATGGTCATGCTTACCGTAAAATGTTATCAGATGTAAAATTTGATTTCCGTAGGATAAAATGAAGTGGTTAATTCGACTTGCAACATCTGACCTAAATAAATAAACTAACACAAAAACATTGCAAGTTAATTACTAGGTTGTTACAAAAACTGTATTCTCTCTAAGTTTTGTGATTATGTTAATATAATTACGTTAATTAACTTATACCTATTTAATTAATTAGTTTAAAATGATATCGTTAATTATCTTCTGGATTGATATAAGGAGTGAATGGGCGTTGAAAACCTTTTTACGAGTTAATCCCAAGGTAGCATTAACTCATTTTGGCAAACTGGTTAGACCTTTTCAGCTTACAACATTCGTACGAAAAATGTCCATATATACCCTTACATTTTGTATAAAAGACAAATCAAATTTTGGTAGAGTATCAGTTTTCATTTGTACTCCGGAAAAAACGATCCAAAATGTACAAAGTGAGTGATATAAAATATCACATACATAAAGAATGTTAAAAAAATTATAAAGAATCAATAACATTCGAATTTTAAAATTGTATATCTTAATACGAAGTGTTTAATGACTATAATTTATTCTTATGCAGATTTTCGCAGTCGCCGTTTTAGCGTGTGTTGCTACCGCTCGGCCCCAGGAAGGCCACAAGCATGGGCACGCGTTTTCTTCACAAAGCATTGTGCTGCACCAGAGCCATGGCAGTGAAAGTGGGCACCATGGAGTCTCAGAGCAGCAACACTACCACGAGCAGCCCGTAGTGCTCGTCAAGCACGAGCCGGCTCATCACGACCACCACGAACACCACGAGCACCACGAGGACCACTATGTATGTACACATTCATACTTCTCCATTTGCATGAGCAGTGAGACTCGATTCTGACGTGCGCGCTTGTTGCAGGCTCATCCCAAGTACGAATTCGAGTACAAAGTGGAGGACCCCCACACCAAGGACTTTAAATACCAGCACGAGAGCCGCGACGGCGATGTTGTGAAGGGCGTCTACAGCCTGCACGAGGCTGACGGTACTGTGCGTGTTGTCAAGTACACTGCCGACAAACACTCAGGGTGAGTGTGTTGAGAGATACAAACACAAGAATAGCTACTAGAGGGTTGCCAATTTATTACGATGCTAACAACGCTCGTTCTATTCCACAGATTCAACGCTGAAGTTCACCACGAAGGCCATGCCAAGCACATTGTTCCTGAGAAACACCACGAGTACCACCATTAACCACAGCTACTTACACCTACTTTATTTATCTGTTGAGATCATGTGAACAAATAGTAGAATTTACCAGAACATTGCAAAACATGTTATAATGCCTCTAAAACCAATAGATGTTATCTTTATTGATTTTAAAAGCTCGCTGATTTTCTTACGATCTTGTTTATGTGATCTCAATTTTGTTGTTGTTTTTTTCTTAGTAATAATTTATATATTGAAGCGATTAGTCATGTATACGCTGTTAAGTCTAGAATAAATGTTTTACTGCACAATTTGTATATGTTATTTATCTTATGATTGAAATATTACACCCTTGACCCTAGAAAAAGTTGAATAGGATCATGCTAACGCCCGATCCATGACATGGTATTATAGTTGATTTGGTGTTTTGATCATATTGCAAAAAAATGAGTTTGTACTAAATTTTTTAACCTTTGTGTAATATTTTTAAAACAAGACTATATATACATGATAATATTTATGATTTAACATGCATTTAACATAACATAAACGCTTTCACACTCACAGCCCCGCACTAAGTTTGAAGACTTGTGTCGAAAACATTCACATCATGCAAACGATCACACCCAGGACCAGAAACACAAATTTTCCTTGGGGAGAAAACCCGCTAGTCAGAAGGCGACCATGCACCCAACTCAGCCAAAGAGCAGTTCAGCTTAGACTCATCATATTTTTTTCCTAGTATTGTCTATTGAATAGTTAGTTGCTCCTTTATATCAAGCTAATGAGATGCAATAAAATATATTGTTATGTATAAAACTTAAGAGTCGAATTGACAAGAATAACAAGAGTAATAAAATAATAATATATCTTTTCGACAAACGTTGCTTAGATAAGAATGCTCAGATGCTCTGCCGGAACTATTTTTTTGCACAAGTCTCAACCAAACCTTTAGATCAGCGATACAGGTTAAATTTAGCAGAAATACAACTCATGATACGGTCGTATCATGAGGATGCCGGAAGATCTCATCAGAAAATTGCTTGACCACAAGTACAATTATTACACAACACAATGACCGAAATAGCAGTAAATGTCTGTATCTAGTAAAAAAGACTTCTTTGGAAAAGAGCGATCGGGAGAGCCACCCTAAATAAAAATGGGATAAGGGCAGAAGAAGAAGGTGTTGGAGCCATTCCAATTCTACATTTAGAAGCCAAAGTGCATTATGTTTACTTTTAGCGATTTTAAGATATACCTAGAATTATAATACTTAGATCTAGAAACTGCGGTTTTGCAGCAGTAAATGTGAGCGCGTCTAAGACAAGACAATCATCTTTGTAAAGGCTGCAAGTGAGTTCGTTGGCTTGTGTGGTTTTTGGCCATTCATCAATTCGTTCGACAGGTGCTTATGTCTAAAGCGGTTTTAAGTAAAACAATGATATAATTCTAACGAGTTCATCTAATCTGTTTAAGTCATCTAAGTATCTTTCATCATATTCATTTAAAAGAGCTGATTGGGACGAATCTTGGTAACTGTTGGTTTTAGGGGCACTGGTCAGATATTGTTTTGTGTTTTGGCTTATTGGCGTTCGCCTTCTAAGCAGGGGTATCGGGTTCGATTCCCAGTGAGAACACAAGCTTTCTCCCCATGGAAAATTTGTGTTTCTCGTTCTGGTTGTGATTGTGTGTCTGATGTGAATGTTTCCGGCACCCACGACACAAGTCATCGAACTTAGTGTGGGGCTGTGAGTGTGAAAGTGAATGTTTTATGTTTTTTTAATTGGCTGTTTTTTTACTATTCAAAAGTCTCTCCGAACCGGCTCAAATCCAATTCGCGGTTTCTAGCTTGTTATCTTGCTTGAGTGCTTGTTTAAATGCTATCAAGTCAATGTAATATTCATTTCATTGAAAGAGGAGGAAGGGTAACTATTGAATGGCTTAGGAACCCTATAGTGGATGTGTCCTAGCGACGCGATCTAAGTCAAATTATTTTAGTTATTTAAACTTTTTTAGACTCTATGAAATGCAGGCCTACAGATATCCAACGGTGCTGCGGAGTGAGATATAAAAATAGAAACTTATGTATATTATATTTCATTCGATGAACGTAACAGTTATATTCTTGTCACAACATTAAGCTGGATCAAAGGATTTTATTAAGCACTAATTGGGATTCTGGTCATTTGTTTGGTTATGTTTGAGTGAAATTTACTTTAAAGGCATAATATACTTATTTACCAGCTTCGACCACATCATCACGAGCTGAGATAGTGGTCGAACGCTTACCTATCAAAGATAAATCCTGCACCTAGCCTACAAAGTATAACTGTATTCTCTCCAAACCAGTATCAAACTTCTTCGCAAATAAGGGTTTAGCGTATCGTCTAAATTAATTTCACGAGACGATGTTTAATTTAATTTATTTGTGTAACTTATAGGCTGACTTTCATCGCTATCCGATTTTTACTGTTCTAACAGCTACTATAGAATGAGAAGAGATAATAAATATTGCCGTGTCAAATTGTAGTTTACTATTCATGAGTAGAACAGTCAGTTTCTAAGCACCAAAGAGAAGATTCAGCAGCGCTTCTGAGTTAGTTTCGATCACTACGAAAAAATAATAAAATTAGTAGATCAGGCGACTAGGAATGCAGTCCCAGCCTAAATGCAACCCCAGACGTTTCAACGCTTACGTTAGTAAAACTGCTAAAGCAAAAATTTGTAACAGGTAAATTTTCTTGATTGAAAATGAGGAGGCAACTTGAAGAGACTATGTTTTGGTATTCAGCAAAATGTTAATCTAAAAAAAGTTCATCAATACCTAATTACCAGTCTAGGGCAATACTAATCACATGATGTCAATAATAGTGAAAGAGAAACGTTTAATTCTTTTTAGTGAAACCACCAAAATAATCAATAGAATTAATATTTTTTTAATAAAAGACAAACACAATTCTCCTTTTATAATTTACACCAAAGCAAAAAGCTAATCTAATTTTGATTTAAAGGACCAACCAAAAAGTATCCATTTAAATAAAAAAATATATTTTACATTGTTTGCGATGATGGTACCAGCATCGAGATAGGAAATAAACCCACATTACTTAAGCTGAAATATCCTTGGGTACCAGTTGAAAATAAATATAAAAGAGGTGATTAAAACCTCAAAGTAGAACATATTTTACTACAAAGATGATATTCCCAACATGTATTATAAGTAAATGAATTCTGGTACTTAAATTCATCAATTATATATTATGGGTAATCAAAAGAAACGTCAATTAAAATATTGCTTTGTAGATTATTAAAGACTTCACAATAAACATAACTATTATAATAATCCTATGAATAAATCCTGTGACAGTACCTATTCTTTGTGAACATCGTGATAAGCGTTCATTCATAAAACATGCGTTTCGAATGTTCTTACATAATTATCACCTGCGTGCTTTTGTACAGAGAAAGGCATGCCAAAATCAAGGTCGCAGTAAATTAACAGAATGTGAGTTATCTGGTGCACTGAAACAGGTTTATCAGCTTTATTTTTAAATTTGGACAGTATGTATCACTTTCGTTCTTTGTATAATAAGCACACGAGTTAAAAAAGTCGGAGGTCGGCAGTGTGCCCAAAATGCTGGCTGCGCTACCTCGATAAACAGTGAGACTTAATTGCTGTGCCAAATAGAACCCAGCATACATTAAAAATAATGTATTTCTTATAACAACAAATATTAAGTTATGTTGTTTGTTATTACAACATCCTTCTAAAATTTCAATAAAAATACCTAGAAATACACTTCTTAAACATTTATTATTTTTGATAAAGTATACTATTCTACAATTTTCCCTATCTTGTATCCAGATACATGTCGCCTACAAAAGTTAAAAGTTCGCTCAATTTTTTCAACAAACCTCTTACGTACTAGAAACAACTAGATTCTAGATTTTTGAACAGAAGACGTAGGTACTCGACCGCATTATCAGTTTTAGTCAGAGAAACAAGAATCTCTTATGATGGAGCTTTTTAAATACAGAATAGCTAGAGCTTTTTAAGTACACTTAATTTATTTACAATGGTTCCCAAAATTCAAGTAAATACTTGACAGATTGTCCTGTATTGACGACTTCAACTAGGTCGTGGGAATGGGCTGATCTCTGCCCCGTGGGTTTTGGATCGATTCTCAGCGGGAGCACAATTTTCTTTCCCAAGAGACACTTATGCTTCTTATTCTGGTGTGATGATGTGTATGACATGGTGTTTCCGGCACGCATGAAACAATTGTTTGAAATTAACGTCAATTACCAACTACTCACACACAAAATTAAAGACAAGTATATGAGAAATATTTTAATAACTACATAATCATGACTTAGTTACAAATCAACATAACAATAACCAGCATTTTAAAATCTAAATTATCTTCTATTTAATCAACAGGGTTAATGGTGCTTGTCGTGCTTTTTGGGAATTACATGTTTGGCGTGGCCTTCGTGGTGGACTTCAGCGTTGAATCTGTAGAAGAGAACAAACTTCGTCAGCATCATGACCAGTCAGTAACACCCTATACCTAACAATGCTTGAGGCTCTAAGCACACTTACCCCGAGTGCTTGTCGGCGGAGTACTTGACGACGCGCACGGTGCCATCGGGTTCGTGCAGGCTGTAGACGCCCTTCACGACGTCGCCGTCGCGGCTCTCGTGCTGGTACTTGAAATCCTTGGTGTGCGGGTCTTCCACTTTGTACTCGAACTCGTACTTGGGATGAGCCTGCAACATTGAGCGTACGTCAGGATTGAGTCTCGCTGCTCGCGCAAATGGAAAAGTAGACGTAGTATTAATAAGTAGTTACATAGTGGTCCTCGTGGTGTTCGTGGTTGTCATGCTGGTCATGGTGTGCCGGCGCGTGTTTGATGAGCACGACGGGCTGCACGTGGTGGTGTTGCTGCTCATAGACTCCATGGTGTCCTTTCTCGGCGTGGCTCTGGTGTAGCACGATACTCTGCGAGGAGAACGCATGTCCATGGCCTTGTTCCTGACCGTGTCCTTTCTGTGGCCGAGCGTGAGCCAGCACGGCAACAGCGGCGATTACGAATACCTAATGACAGAACTTAATTATTAAATTTCAAATTTAATTCAAATTCATTTATTTTAAAATACATATAAATATTATAGCCCGAATATATATACCACAAATAACATAATGTCATATCCATCATTACATACATTTTTACAATAGATTGTAAATTAGGTGTTCGTTAGCAGCCGTGCTAGGATACCTTATGTTACGGCTGCTACGATTCCTGTCTCGAATTATTGGCACGAAGGAGGTATAAGTTTTAAATTAGATTAGGTATTATAATTACATTTAAATTTTAATTTCATAAACAAAATTGAAACCTAAAAGCTAAACGAACAAATTTAATTGGTGTAATATCACAACAATTAAACTTGTACACGTAAGAGTAAACCAAATCTCCATACATACTTTGTACATTTTTGTGATGTGTCTTAATTTTGACAACCAAGTGGTGAATGATAATAAAATGTTAGCGTTATAGGCTTTTATATAGAGTTAAAAATATGATGCTTGTTGTTAAACCTGTTTTTAACCTGCTTCTTAATGCAGTCGGACGAAAAATGCAACCTTTAACATGATGTAAATTAGTAGTAAAAATTTTACTTTCTTAATAAGTTTCACATAATTTATCAACGGTTTGTATAGTTTAGAGTATTATATAACAATAATATACAATAGTTGAGTCGGAAATTTGGTCCATTTTTTAGCATAATTATTTTTATAGCGCTTTACAGAGAAGGAGGCTTTTCCATTGCGCCAACTTTGTTTTATATTTTTATTTAAGATTGAACCTTTCATTTTCAATGTTTGGAATCGAATCCATAAATGCACACATACTATATCTGCTTAGCATTGCTCGCACACTCTTAAAAGTCATATAAGTTGAAGTTTACTAATCATTGAAGTTTTGACCGGCAAGCAAAAAGACTCATTGGCGATGATGAGCTAGTCGTGTCCAAACTGCCGAGTATCGGTCACCGACGTGAGGTTGCAAGCATAACGGTATTCTATCGCTTACATTTTGGAGAGTGTGCGCAGGAATTACACGAGTTACTTCCCCAGGCTCGTTTTACCATCGAACGACAAGAAAAACTGTCAAATGTCATCCATTCGCTCTCGTTGACATGCCTCCAGTTTGCTTGAAACGTTTCGCTTCTACGTTTATCATCCGTACAGCAAAGGAATGGAACTCATTACCCGCGTCTTCGTTCCCCGAACGGTATAATCTGGGAGTCTTCAAATTAAGAGATAATGTAGGCATCTAGGGCTTGCATGCGACATCTTTGGCCGCATCATCACTTTCCATCAGGTGAGATAGGTCAAATGCCTACCTACCGTATATTAAAAAATAATTTTGAAAAAGTTTTATTGACAAAATGTACCTACTGGCATGCTAACTTACTTCAGCACCACCGCTTTTGTTTTTGTAGCAGATTTATCCACTTGGGTGGTAAACCGAACAAGAATGTACTATGGTCGAACTTTGGAGGGTGCTCTATCACCATTGATTTCATTACGATGTTAAAGTTGATGACCCAGTTGGCGTAGTAGGCAGATCTATGCCCTCTGCGCCGAAGGTTTTGGGTTCGATTCCTGGTAAAAGTACAATAATCGTTCCCAAAGGCTATGTATGCTTCTGGTTTGGGTGTGATTGTGTATGTAATATGTACCTAAATGATTACGGCACCCACTCTTAATAAATAACCTTAATAATTAATGATATCTTCTATCATATCATCTTCGGCATGCTACATCTTCGGCCGCATCATCACTTTCCATCAGGTGAGATAGTAGTCAAATGCTTGCCTTTTCCACATAAATAACTCACGATACAAGTCTTTGGACTTAGTGTGGGAATTGTGAATGTGTTTGTCTGTTTTAAGTTCAAAATCACCCACCTTATTAGTACTTATATTGAAACTATTTGGTGCATGCTGTCGTTTTACTCACGTTGAAGATGATTAAAAGTGACGATGATGATTATGATGACAAATATAGTATGTCTAAATTCAGGTCCCAAAATTTCAGCTAAATCAGTTCTGGGTTTTTAGCGCGTCGTAGCAGGCATCCAAACACTTACTAACATCTTAACATTTAAACATAATAACTTTAACACTCAATGCGCATACTAAGTTCCAAGCTGACTGTAGGTGCCGGAAATATAAACATCACACTAACAAATCACACCCAGAACCAGCCAAACAAATTGTTCTTGGGAAGAAAAGTTGTGTTGCCACCGGCAATCAAACCCGATACCTGGTGCTCAGAAAGCATATACGCTCCCAACTACGCAATGGAGCATTTTATGGGCAGTTATGTTCACGGGCATTGGATATATCGATCTAATCATTTGCATTTTCCTAGTAGATACAGGGTTCCCTATCAGTTTTTTTTATTTATAAACTTTGTTCTTCCTTAATTAATCGAGTTTGATTCAGAAATAATTAAACACAAGCAAAGCTTAAAAAAACAGAATTCACCGCTTTATCTTCGGAACCTTGATCAGATTTAATATATTAAACACGCATCTTGATCAAATTTCAATGGGACCATATGAAAAGCACCAGATTTCAAATAAAAAAATAATCAAGGTAACTTTTGAAGCCGGTTAAAAACGAGAACATCTTCAATGTAGTCGACAGAATACACATTATTGACGATATTTCAAGATCAGATCTAGATCAAATTCAAATGGGACCAATCGAAGAGCAACATATTTCAAATTAAAAAAAAAATCGAAATCGGTTCACGTGGAAAGAATTTATGAGGTAACACACATAAAAAAAATAAAAAATTACTGTCGACTTGAGTACCTCCTCCTTTTTTGTGAAGTACTATTAATTTGATTTTATAATCCAAACCAAAAGCTTGACTTGAATTTCAAAATTGTGACAATTGGTGAATATTGTAACTGTAAGCCATACTAAGTTTACTAGTATTTAGTTTTAGAAAAACTACAAATCAAAATCGTTTATTCGAATGAGTTTTAAAGAGGCACTCAAGAAAGGTGACTCTACAGCCAAAAGAGCGAAATCATTATAAAAAAAGAGAAGGAGAAGATGAATAAACAGGCATAGCTTTTAATATCAGGCAAATTTTCATTTGAGTACAATTTTTTTTAACAGTTTTTCGTTATCGCCGCTATCGCCTTTGTGGCTCATGGTCGGCCCCAGGAGGGTCACAAACACGGGCACGGGCACGCGTTTTCCTCGCAGAGCATCGTTCTACACCAGAGCCATGGTAGCGAGAGTAAAGCACAAGCGCCGTCGCACCATGACCACCATGAACAACACGAACATCATAAGGAGCACTATGTGCGTACATCTTTGCACATTCTCCCCAAGCAGCAGCGAAACTCAATGCTAACTGCGTGCTCCGTGTTACAGGCTCATCCCAAGTACGAGTTCGAGTACAAAGTGGAGGACCCCCACACCAAGGACTTCAAGTACCAGCACGAGAGCCGCGACGGCGACGTCGTGAAGGGCGTCTACAGCCTGCACGAGCCCGACGGCACCGTGCGCGTCGTCAAGTATTCCGCCGACAAGCACTCGGGGTAAGAGTGCTGAGGGCCTCGAGCATTATTGCTAATAGTGACTGACTAGTCAAGATGCTAACGACGTTTCTTCTGTTCCACAGATTCAATGCCGAGGTTCACCACGAAGGTCATGCCAAGCATGTCGTGCCTCAAAAACACGAGCACTACCACCATTAATCCTGTTACTGTCATAGAAAATGTTTAGATTTTAAAATGTTTGTGATGTTGGTTATTTTTATGTTGATTTGTAAATATGTTATTATTAAGTAATAAAAATGAATTAAATTCAAACATGTAATTTTATTGGTTTCCCTATGAAGGCGTCAACAAGGAAAACGTAAAAGAGAAATACAATGTACTAGTTGGAACATTAGAAAACTACAACTTTACTGTCTTCGTGAGTTGTTAAGATTGTATGTATACCTTTAACCTAGGATGGACAACAATCCAGAAGTTCCTAATACTTCATTATTCTACATTCCATCTCACAGTTCCATATTGCTTTGAGGTTCTAAGTAGTTCATTCCATTACACAAAGCTGCTCTTTGCTAATCACAATGTCTTTGCTATCACGCTTTCTACCATGTTACCTTATTCTTTATTTGTCTGAAAATCTTTAAGTTTGAACTAGTTTGTTGACAGGTTGAACGAATGAATGTGATTGAATGTGTAGGTTGATACGTATATGTATTCTAAGTACTTATATAGATAGATAGATGAACTCTTTATTGTACACCAATTAAAAAAGAAAATAACAACAAACAATTACATTAAAAATAATTTAGGTTAGTACAATGGGCGGTCTTATCGCTTAAAGCGATCTCTTCCAGACAACCTTTGGATGGAGAGGCGATAGCAAAATAATTTTGGGGCTGTGGTGTACTACAGTTCTAAACAAATTATATATAAAAAAAATAAAAAATAAAGTTGTAAATGTCTAATATGTAACAAATTATAGTTATACATATTATATTGTATACCTACTTAAACAATTATATAAATATACATAAATACAAATATATAAACAAATAAATCTTATATGTTAATAATATATTATACCGATATTCATAACTTAATACCAATTTGAGATAAGTATATTTTTTTACATTTTCTTTAAATGAGTATAGTGATGGAGAGTGTAGGATACTGACAGGTAAGCTGTTCCAAAGACGAGCCCCCTGAACAGTGAAAGATGCATCATAAAAAGAGGTGGTGTATGGAGGCATTTATATATAATAACGTTGAAACAGACAAGTAGCTTTTTACCCGACCACTACAAAGAATAACGGAGGGATATGATATTAGCACAGTAAAGTACGTATGTATAAAAGTATATATATTTTTGTACATACGTACTTTACTATATGTGGTTATGTACATATAATTATTTATACGTATGCATATACATAGGTATTCATCATCGTTTACAGCGTTCATTCGTTTACACTGATTCTAATATATTATAAGTTCAATTTGTTTCAATTATCCGGGTTTTAGATGTTTATAAAAAATGGTGTCCATGGTACATAATAAAGTAATGAGTAAATAACCATTACCATCAATATTTTTATTCATTTAATTGAGTGACGAGACGAGTAATTTGCTTGAATGATGGTAAGCGTCACGATTGCCCATTACAGGTGAGCGCCACCCGGAGTTATTTTTCAAAATCCTGCGCAGCAAAGTACTGCACTCATCACCCTAAGACAGGGGTCGGCAACCTGCGGCTCGCGAGCCACATGCGGTTCTTTAGATGTGAAGCTGCGGCTCTTTAGTTCCATACGCAAAGATTATTTATTTTGTTAAAAATATAAAACATTTAAAAATCGTTCTGAATCGATAAACGAGGATTAGGCACCATTTGTATCACTCAGCCACTTTTGCTGTACATGCTTTTCACTGCACCCCTACACCGTGACAAAAAAAAATATGAATCTTTAAAAATTTTGAAAATTTGTAAATTGTTATTTTTGACTCTTCCGACTCAAAGGTTGCCAACCCCTGCCCTAAGACAAAGATGTTAATTATCTTTATCATGCCGTATGCTTTAACTGGAAACATTACTCTACAATATAAAAAGCAGTAACGTTTTTACACTACTGCAGTAACTTATGCGTGTAAAGCAATGGTCTGGTACTGCCCCAGGCAAAATCAAAAAAAATCCCAACACTACAGAAATCCATATAAAATAAATTATATATAAATGATTATTCAATAATTAGGGGATTTTATTTTAATTAGGGTTAAAATAATTGCAAACGCTTTATAAACGCTCAAACACTAGCTCTACACTAAGTTCGATGATCGTAGGTGCTAGAAACATTCACATCACACACAATAACAACCAGAACCAGTAACACATACTTCCCTTAAGGAGAAAACTTGCGATTCACACAGTCACACACACAACCACATCCAGAACCAACATGAAATAATGAATAAATACATTTTTTTGATAAACTTTTTTATTATAAAATAATAACAAACAAATATTTAAAAATCAACACAACAATAATTAGTATCAATAACAACTTAAATTATCTAAATTATATCACAGTCACACGATCAATGGTGATACTCGTGCTTTTGAGGAACTACGTGCTTAGCGTGGCCTTCGTGGTGAACCTCAGCATTGAATCTGTGGAAGATAACATTAAGTTAGCATCCAGAATAATAAGAGATACAATAACAATAATAATAGTAATAAGTTTGTACCCCGAATGCTTGTCGGCGGAGTACTTGACGACTCGCACGGTGCCGTCGGGCTCGTGCAGGCTGTAGACGCCCTTCACGACGTCGCCGTCGCGGCTCTCGTGCTGGTACTTGAAGTCCTTGGTGTGGGGGTCCTCCACTTTGTACTCGAACTCGTATTTGGGATGAGCCTGCAACATGGAGCGCGCACGTCAGCATTGCACAGCATAGCACATGGAGTGGCGATATGAGTGTTATACGAGTGTATTATACGTACATAATAGTCCTCGTGGTGCTCGTGGTGGGCGTGATGTGCTGGCGCGTGTGATTTACTGTCACTGCCGTGTTTCTGATGCAGAACGATGCTCTGCGAGGACAACGCTTGTCCATGACCGTGCTTCTGACCATACCCATTTTGGGGCAGTGCGTGAGCCACAACAGCAACAGCAGCAATTACGAAAACCTGATTAAGATTAATTTTAATATTTTTACTGAGACATTTAATTCTACTACTATGTATAGTGTACTTAATGTTTTGTCATTATTTATCGATGACAATATTAGCAACTAACTAAATAAAAACGACCACAGATATCTCTATAAAAATATTTTTATATAAATAAATTGTGTCTAGGATCATTACTAAAAATACGAGTACAAATAAAATGGTATAAATACGTATTCACAAACATACTTTGTACATTTTAATAATGTGTACTTTCTTGAAGAACTAAGTAATGAATGATAATAAAACTTGTCTTCATTATACTTTTATACTCTGTGTAAATTTACTACGTAAGCTGTACACCCGTATAAAGGTTATGAGAGTTATTTAACCTGTTTTAAACAACCAGTCAGATGAAAAATGCAAACTTGAAAGTGACGTAGGTAAAGGTAACAGATAATTGAAACGCAAGCAAAGCTTAAAAAACCGACTTCATCGCTTATATTTCGATTTCGGCTTGACCGATTTCGATAAAAAAAATTATGGGATCACCTCTGCCAAAGAAAAAAAATCATGAAAATAATTCATAATAGGCGGAGAAATCGCGTAAAAAAAATACAAAAAAACATACAGACAAATTGAGAACCTCCTTATTTGAAGTCGTTTGAAAAGACATTTTGAATAGTATTTCGTTTCATGAGGTAGGTTTATTTGCTATTATCATATTCAAGCGTACCTATTACATAGCCTGTACTTAAAATATTGAAACCTCGGAAAATATAGCGCGCAGTGTTCAATGATCAGTGGATTTTTATTTAGAAAAAAATGCTAAAATATTTATGCATAGTAATATTATTATGATAAAAATGACAAAATATTTAAAAAAGTGTGGTTGCATTAAATAAATCCGTTGTATAGGATAATAAAATACATATTTGGAACATTGGAGGTCACCATTCTTTACTGACAATTTTTATTTTAAAAAATCTGAAATTTAAACCAGTCCCAGGTGAGTTTTGAACATTGCAACATAAATCGCATACTGAAAGTACGTTTTTGTATAAAAGTAAATACTTGAAAGACTGAGTTATCATTCGTCATTTGGTATTGGAACATAAACTGCCCATAATGTACAAAGTAAGAAAATAAACGCTAAACATTGGTAGTGGGGCTTTAGCGCTTGCGTTACTTATAAGCTTGATGCCTTGATGTAGGTTGCTTAGGTCTTAGCTGTATATAGTTATAGTTTATATTTAGAAAATACATATAAACGATTGGCCCGTAGATTATATATTTACTGAATATATAATCTACGGGCTAATGTCACCTAATAAACGGAGGGCTACGGCACCCGAAACACAGTTTTATTACTAGTTCGGGCGTCAAAAGTCTCACCATACCACAATATGTACATAAATAATTATAAGACCTTGAAATAATGAATTTAAATTAATATAATATATAGATATAATTCTAATAAAAAATATAATGAAATGAATATAGAATGTAATATTAGGTATCTGTAAGTTATATGTTATAAGATGTCAATAAACTGATTTGATTTGATTTTGATTTGAATATATGCCGTATTTACTGAAAAAAAAACAGGCACAACAAGAAAATAAGTAGTAAAATAAGTAGTTTAGTATTATTAATTTAATTCTTAAATAATAAGTAACAATAGGAAAAAAAATCTTCGACAGTTTTTCATCATCGCAGCGGTAGCCATTGTGGCTCATGCTCGTCCCCAGGAGAGCCACAAGCACGGGCACGGGCACGCGTTCTCTTCACAGAGTATCGTGCTGCACCAGAGCCATGGTAGCGAAAGTGGGCATCATGGAATCTCAGAGAAGAAACATCACCATGTACAGCCCGTCGTGCTCGTCAAACACGCACCGTCTCACCATGACCACCATGAACACCACGAACACTACGAGGAGCATTATGTACGTACACATTTACATCGCCTCCTCATGCAAATGCAATCAGCGAGACTTGACGCTGACGTGCGCAATAATTGTTGCAGGCTCATCCCAAGTACGAGTTCGAGTACAAAGTGGAGGACCCCCACACCAAGGACTACAAGTACCAGCACGAGAGCCGCGACGGCGACGTCGTGAAGGGAGTCTACAGTCTGCACGAGCCCGACGGCACCGTGCGCGTCGTCAAGTACTCCGCCGACAAGCATTCCGGGTGAGTGTGTTGAGAGTCTCAATATTTTTTACTACAAGTGTGTTATAAATTACGATGCTAACGATTTTCGTGCTCTTTTGCAGTTTTAACGCTGAAGTTCACCACGAAGGGCACGCCAAGCATGTCGTCCCTCAAAAGCACGAATACCACCACCATTGATCCTGTATCCTGTATAATAGAATTTCGATTTTTATTGGTTGTTATGCTGGTTGTAACAATATTTGTTATCTTGATTTTTAAATACCTCGTATTGTGTAATAAATGATTAATTTAGCTTATAACAGTTTATTATTGCGTAATATGCGTAGGATCCCAAAAATTCCGTCCGTCTGTCTGTCAGAGGCATTTACCGTCTAAACCACACAAGCGAATAACTCCAAATTCTCAGAGAATATGTAAAAGTATGACTCAAAGCCAAAAATAGCAATTTAAATTATATACCTACATAAAAAAATTAAATGGGCACGTTTTTTTATCTACTAAAAATAACAATTTGGTAGGCCATCAGAGTCACCGTTTTAGGCCTATTTTGTCCCGCAACAGCTGCATATTAGATTTAAAACTTACATTTGAATAACATGTCCGTTATATCCTCTTATTTGACAACAAATACAAAAATAAAACAGTTATAATAAAGAAATAAAGTTATAAGCAATTAACATCAACTTTATTGCGTTTTAGGAATACTTTTTACATTAAGATCTTATGTACATGTATTCTAGCAAATAAACGATTTGATTTGATTTGAATAAAGAGAGCAGGTCTTCCGGTTTTGTTTTTAATAATAATTGTTTGTTTGTGTATTTGTTGTTCAAGTACAAGATAAAACAGATATTATAAGTAAGTATCAGCCGTTTTCCAAGATAACCCCGGGACAAAATAGGTCTTAAAACATCTACTAAATCGTAATTTTCCAACATAGATTTTTATAAAAAACGGTTTCGTATTCTACTACCACACACGAGCAAAAAACCATATCTGGCATTGGGCCATACTTCTTAATATTCTCTGAGAATTTGAAGTTATTTGCTTGTGTGGTTTAATCACCAAATACCTCTGACAGACGGACGGACGTCTTTTTCGGGATTGTCACGGGATTTTGACGTTTACTTTTCTTATTATTTGAGTAGGCAAACATTTTACCACTCCTCACCTAATATTAAGTGACGACAAGGTCTAACATGGAGCACGCATGCTTAGTATATACCAAGGCGAAGTTTTTTTACGTTTCTGTACATAAGGTCCTAATTTTTTTATAGATTAAAGTATAACAAAATACTTTAATCTTTAATAGAAATTATAATTAGTATTGAAAACATCTGATACGTTTAAATTAAAACTGTAGTGGTAGTAAAACTCTTTCGCAGAGTCCGTGTGACAATTTTGATAGACAATTTTGATTTTGATTCGTCAAGCAATAAGTATGCTCGGGTAGAGTATATTATTTTCTATGGTAGTATGCAATTACTTAGAATTTAAAGTACTGTTTTTTTTTTGTTTGGTAGAGTATATTTAACAGGTGGTCCCATATAAATTTTATCGAAATCGGTCAACTCAAAACCGAAATATGAGCGATGAAGTCGGTTTTTTTAAGCTTTGCTTGATTTCAATTATATATCTCAGGGCGACGAGTGTAATGCATTTCCGCGCAAGATTTTGAACTGTGTTAGTCTGATGGATTGCACTGCATTGTAATAGGCATGCTTGACGACACCATCAGGCGAGCGACAAGCTCGTTTCTACTATCAGTTGCTAAAAAAAATATCACCTTCAACTACTTCGTCAAGAATTGATTTCGATGAATTAATGTTGCAAGCCCCTTTCGCAGACATGAAGACGATACACAAACTTATTTTACTCGTATATGGAGATGTAAACAAATTGACGACCTAGTTACTCACCTTACTTTAAAAAGAAGATAAACATATCCCAGGTCTCATTATTTTTGGTTAAAAGATAAATTGTACAAACTCGTTTACTTGACAATTATGCCATATAAAATTAAAATGGTTCCTTTTTATTTGGGTATTTCAATATTCTATAGAGTGCAATAAAAAATATGTTTTTATCTATTTTGAGGCCGATATAGCGAACTGTATTAGAGCTTCAAAATACCTTGGAAAACCAATTCTATTAAGAAAACTTTCATGAAAAAACCAATCATGTTTCTGGATTCCATTTATTTAGAATCTATACTCAAATCTTTATTGTCTAAACGATATAGCTTTGTCTTTTCTCGTTACTAAATATGGCTTATTTTTAGTGACTGAAACAATTTGCATAGCTTTATAAATCTTTAATTAACATATAAGTCGTTACGTAACGTTCAAAAAGTTTAATGTAAAGTTTTGTAGATTATGGGTATATTAATTGCGTATTTTTCTAGTTATCTCAATCGTACTATATAATATTATAAATTCGAAAGTTTGTGTGTAAGTATGTTTGTTCCCTCTTCACTCTTTAACGGCTAAACGGATTTGGATGAAATTTGGAATGTACATAGGTTATACCTAGTATTAACACATAGGCTACTTTTTAACTTGATGATAGCAGTCAAAGCCACGGGGCATGGCTAGTATATAATAAGATGGTGATATCCCGATTTTACGTCATTTTAGAAAATTTATTATATTTTTGTTATTAATTATTATTTATACAGCTCAGGACTAGTAAATAACTTGTACTGACCGTGATATTTCTTTTTCCGGGGTACAGAACCCTTAAAACTTTAATTAAGTATAGGTACTTGACTGAGATCTTCGTCTAATGGTAGGCCTTATAACAGGTCACTGTAACCTCAACTACCACCTACACAAAATAGGGGTCACAGATAGCCCTTTGTGTAGGGGATGTATGGAGGAAAACGAAACCGTAGAACACGTAATAGCTCAGTGTGCTGTCACTGAAGAAATTAGAGTCAACACTGGAATGCTAGAGCAACATTCCACAAAACATAAAGACTCACCTGAAGACTCACAGAATTCAATTACAAATACAACAACCTCATCACTGGAACAGTTATGCCAGCACCCAAAAACCACACTCCGTTATTTTAAGGAGCTGGGGTGGATGGGGTAGTTCCTGGCAGGGGGAAATGCACAATACACCCCAAGCGGGACGTCAGTGCAGGCCTTAACGCCCCCATATTGAATAAGAATAAGAATAATAAGGTACTTGACTGATATTTCAGATTTACGTTAATTTTCAGTCTTTCGTCAACCGCAGCAAAAATAACAATTTTTTTACAATACAAAGTGTTTATTACAAATATAAAAGTATTTACAAACATAACAACCAGCATAACAAAAATTACAACATAATAACATCACAGTTACAAAATCAATGGTGGTGGTGTTCATACTTCTTAGGAATGACGTGCTTGGCGTGACCCTCATGATGAACCTCAGCGTTGAATCTATAAAAGGAGAAAAATATCGATAAATTACTAATGACCAATCGCTGTCAGTATTATAATGCTCATATATGAGGCGGACAGCACACTTACCCCGAGTGCTTGTCGGCGGAGTACTTGACGACGCGCACGGTACCGTCAGCCTCGTGCAGACTGTAGACGCCCTTCACGACGTCGCCGTCGCGGCTCTCGTGCTGGTACTTGAAGTCCTTGGTGTGGGGGTCCTCCACTTTATACTCGAACTCGTACTTGGGATGAGCCTGTAACATGGAATGCCCATGTCAGTATAGAGACTCGCCACTCGCGCACATGGACAGGCAGTATGAATGTATACGTACATAGTGTTCCTCGTGGTGTTCGTGGTGTTCATGGTGGTCGTGGTGTGCCGGCTCGTGCTTGACGAGCACGACTGGCTGCACGTGGTGGTGTTGCTGCTCTGAGCCTCCATGGTGCCCGCTGTCGCTTCCGTGGCTCTGGTGCAGCACGATGCTCTGAGAGGAGAATGCGTGCCCTTGGCTGTGGCCGTGTTCGCCCTGGGGCCGTGCATGAGCCACGAACGCTACAGCAGCTATGACAATGATCTAAGAAAACATATTTCATTAATAGGCGCAATTAAATATGTTATATTAAAGATGAGTATAAATAATCACGCTAAAAAATAAATGTTATATTGTTAATTATATAAATTTTTAACCAACTTCAAAAAAAGAGGAGGTTCTTAATTCAAATGTATCATCTTATGTATTTTTTAAGTGTACACTACAACCTTAGAACTTTTTTCTAGATGAACCAATTTTAATGATTTTATTTGAAAGCTGGTGCTTTCCATGTGGTTCCATTTAAATCTGATCAAGATCTGACTAGTAGTTTTGAGTTAAACGCAATAATACGTATTTAGTTTATTTAATCTGTTCACGGGTTCCAAAAATAAAGCGGTGAAAAGGTTTTAAATATTTGCTTGCGCTTAAATTATTCGTTGTATTATCTTTGATGAGGCTACTTCTGTTTAAATCGTTAGTATGATAGTGGAATATTATTATGATGTAGTAGATAATTATGATGAAAATAAATTAAATAAGTATAATTCGTATCTACTCAAGATTTGTTTTCGATTTAGTTCATTTATCCAGAATATCATGTATTATTTTGTAATAAATACAAAATCTACCTTGTACATGATGTTTTTGTATAACTCTTTGGATGCTGAATGGTGACTGATATTAACATTTTAATTTACTTACTTTTTATAGGTAAATAAAAACAAGCAGTAAAATGTTTCACAATTTTGGGACTGGACTACATTATTCTGATTTTGGCTAATTTAAGGTAATTTATGAAATGTGACCTTCGCTGAGTGCAAGTTACAAGTTGCATAATTCTTTCACTTTAGCTTGTTGTCAAGTAAATTAGTGAAATTTATAATGATTAAGTAATAAACATAATATGCCACTTTTGTTGTTGTAATATGTTGTATAGAGGCTGTTTCTATTGTCGTAAGTTTATTTGACAGATTTTGGTAAGGCGTATGTAATTCTAATGTGTAATATTAAAAAAAAATATTTCACTGCAATTGTTAAAACAGTGATTAAAAAAAACTATAATATTACCAATTTTCGGTTAAGTGTCAGGTCACCGCTACTGGACGTTTACTGCATTTTTTTCTCATATACATCCAAAACGTAACGTATTAACAGATTATGTTTTGTGTGCAACATAATAATATTATTTTCACTATAGAGATAATTGTTATGAACAAATTCACTACTTAATACTACTACTGACAAAAATTTGAATAATTAATCGAAAGGTCTGTATCATTATGTTCTATAAACCGCTATCTACCGGATAAATAAAAAACTGAACTGATTGTGTCTGAAATTTTTCTAGGTACATTGGTGCCGATTCTGTTGTCCAGAATTAGACTAAACTAGCCTAAAATTAGTTTTAGTCCTGCTTTAGTCCAAAACCTATTCAGAAAATGCAAGATTAGACTAAAATTCAGTTTGACAGGACTAAGTTAGTTTAGTTACTCTATTTAGTGAAAATGACCAAATTCTTATTCTGATGTACATGTTTTACGTCAAATTAAGACTAAAAATAGAAATTTTAAACTCAAATTAGTCTGTATGGAAATGGTCTGGATTATTTTTAATGTCATCTTATACTTGAAAGAATAAAACGTGCAATTAATGAAGCAAATACTGACCTACAAATTCTATAATGGAGGAATATGTGATTGCGGCTCTTGTGAATACAATTCAATTTGGTTGCTGTCAAAATCAATTTTAGTCCTGTCATTTCAACTTTTAAATTAAGTTAAACCTAAAATCAGAATAGCGTTTAGGTATTCTTTGACTAAAATTAGTTTGTTTTTAGTTTAGTTTAGGTTAGTTCGGTGCTCAATAGAATTAGCACCAATATATAACTAAAAGTTATCAAGATGTGGTGGAGCAGTGCCTCAGATTTGTAAGGCTTAGGTGCGCGTTTGCCCATTAAGCATCGGGTTCGATTCTCGGTGGGAACACAAGGTTTCTCCAAGGAATATTTGTGTTTCTGGTTCTGGTTGTGTTTGTGTGTGTGATGAGAATGCCGGCATCCACGGTACCAGTCATCGAATTTAGTGTGGGGCTGTAAGTGTGTTTATGTTTATTTATAAACCATCTTAAAGATACATGACTTCCTATGATGATAATGATTTCTTAGGTTTTTTTTTTATTGTTTTACATGATGATACCTCTGATGTTTGAATTAAGAATCAACAAAGCTTCCCATTTAATCTTAATAAAGCATCGTATAAAGAAAAGTTTACTTTTGAGCTCTTTTTTTTTTTTTTATTCCTGATAGGCAAGCATTTGACCGCAATCTCACCTGATGGAAAGTTCAAATTAAAGAAAGCTCGATTTTGCTTAATTCATCTATTAAGTTTTAATTTTCTTTCACCGTTGCCTGTGATGTCATCGTCCTTCTCTTTTCCACAAGTATCTAATATAATATGAAATAAGCTTTCACTTTGCTTTTTTTCTGATCAAAACCGAAAGATGATTATAAGCAATTTTAATTAAACAACAATATTTTTTGTATGTTTTTAATAACAATCATAAATCACAGATTAACAAGTTTAACAGTCTTTTCGAATTAACAATTTTACTGGCATTATTAGAGTTGTCAATGATGTTCGTGTTTCGGAGCTTCGGGTATCGGATGACCTTCGTGTCTCACGACAGCGTGGAATCTGCAATAAATAAATTAAATTAGCTTCGGTAATACAATTTTTACATTACTACGTCTCGAAATTGTTACTTTTCAACAAAAGCGAGATGAAATAATTGTCACGGTAAAATAGTCCTCAATAGTATTTAGTAGGATAGCCTATTCGAAATAATTATATATGAAAAATATAATATGAATATTACATAAAACTCTGACGCCAGATTATGTATCGTGGAGTACATTCAAATTATCAATAGAGAAAGATAATAAATATTGATCTTATTTGATGAGCCAGCATTACTAGCACTAGATACTATTGGTTTACAATCTCGGATTTGATGCCTATCGTTGGCATTAACTTAACTTTTATTAAAAGAGGTTATGTCTTGCATTTAAAATGAAATAATAAAAAATTACAGTAGACATTATCATAGTTAAGTGAGTCATGAGGCTTACTTAACTGTGATAATGTCTATTGTATACGTAATTGTCTATTATTTTTATTATGTAATGAATATATAATTTTTTCCACATCTTCTTTTACTACTATAGTAACATTACATTCATTAATATAGTAGATATGTGATGAAATATTTTGACCTATGTTAAGATAATTCCTGCATTAGTCAATAAAATAAAAAAGTAAAAAACAAAATGGAAAATGCGCCGCTGAGTTTCATGCTAGATTTTTTTTGAGGTAGCTGTTTGCAAATCTGGAGTAGAGAGAGTCATTAAATATAGTCAAATCATTATAGTAGTAAAAGATAACTTGCATGAAACTACGTAACTGGATACCCATCAAGCTGTTATGTCCATTTTTCCATCTACATTTACTTTGGCCCATAAGGGTTCATAGAATAACTAAGATTTTTTGTTAGGTAACTTACCCTGTGTGCTTATCAGCCATGTACTCTACAATCCTGACAGTGCCGTCGGGCTCACGAAGCGAGTAGAAACCGTGCACGGCGTCACCGTCGCGGGTCTCATGGTGTTGCTTTTGGTCGTGGGTGTGCTCGTCTTCTACTTTGTATTCGTAATCGTATTTTGGATGAGTCTGAGAGGTGAAAAATATAGTATTTAATGATCACATCCCACTAATATTATAGGTTAAAGTTTGTGAGCGTGTTTGTTACTTCTTCACGCTCAAAAGGCTGGACAATTTTGATGAAATTTGGTATGTAGGTAGCTGACACCCTGGATTAACAAATAGGCTACTTTTTATTTCAGAATTCCTGCAGGTCCAGGACATCGCAGGTAAAACCGCGGGGTGCAGCTAGTCTGTTATAATTTAATTGGCCATATCGCTTAAGATAAACATAGCTTATTTATCATAAGCAATATGGCATCTGGTCATGTTTCAATTTGTGGTCAATTCATGAATCATTTACGGTAGACTTAGATTATGGCCTAGACTCTCTGTGTAAGAAGGCTCTGAGTCCCAGCAGTGGGAATGTAATGGCTATAGGTGAAATATTCGGTTGTACGGCTTCGTTCAGCTGTGTATAACACTTGCTCTAATTTCAACTAAATTGTCGCTAATAATCAGCTATGAAATCTCTTCACCGCTTTATCCGCTATAATATCCTTTAAAAAAAAGATAAAACTAGTATTGAAAAGGTTGACAACGCGATAGTGAAACCTTGAATTTATTGCTATAGGCAACAATAACTGATTCTCATCATGCAAGTCACCTTTTGTTTGCTACTTGTATTTAAAAAAAATGGTCAAACAGTTTTGTCAGTAGGTAGGTCAGGTTAGTTATGAGTTTAAAGTATGATGTAGATAATTTCGCATATTGAACTAAACAGAAAGTTAATTTAAACAGAGCTCTACTCAATCAAATTAACATATTGCACACTATACTCTTGCCTTTTAGAGATAATGCAATATTTTAAAATTGAGACATTTTGTTGTTTTTTTTGTAAAAGGAGAAATTTAAATGAATTAATTAAATATTTGTAAGTACCATAGTTCGAGTATGGGGCAAGGGCTACATACTAAGAACTTGTATTTTTATTGTACGCTATCTATATGAAATTAGGGTTACAGCTGTCAAAATATAATTGTTCTAGATATTATTAGTAGTAGGTATCAATGTAAGGTACTTACATAGTAATCTACATGGTAATGTTCGTGATGCTTCCCGTTCTTCTTTTCTTCGTGCTTAGGAGCTTCATAATGTTCGTGCTTATGTTCATGGTGCTCATGGTCATGTTCATGATGCTCATGGTTATGCTCATGATACTCATGGCTTTGTTCATGATGTTCGGGTTCGTGCTTTGGAATATAAACTTTTTCTTCGTGGCCGTGGTGAATCTTTATGCTCTGTGACGAGAAAGCGTGATGTTCGTGACCATGATGTTCTTGTTCTTGATGTTCGTGGTGATCGTGATTTTCATGAAAGCCGTGCTCTTCATGTTTGTGTTCTTCCTCGTGATGTTCGTGGTGATCGTGATTTTCATGATGGCCGTGCTCTTCATGTTTATGTTCTTCCTCGTGATGTTCATGTGTTTCATGATGTTCGGGCTCGTGTTTGTGAATGTAGACCGGCTTGTGATGCCCATTGTGAATCTTTATGCTCTGGGAAGAGAAAGCGTGATGCTCGTGCCCATGATGTTCTTGTTCGTGGTGATTGTGATTTTCATGATGGCCGTGTTCTTCATCTTTGTGTTTTTCCTCTTGTTGTTCGTGTGTTTCATAATGTTCAGGCTCGTGTTTATGAATGTAGACCGGCTCGTGATGACCGTGGTGAATCTTTATGCTTTGCGATGAGAATGCATGATCATGGCCGTGGAGATGACCTCCATCTTGAGGCCGTGATGCAACGACTGCGAAGACGAGTGCTAGGCTGATGACCTGAAAGAACGAAAATAATGAGTTAAAATAATTTATTTACCGACTTATATGATTTTGATTATTCGTGTTTAAGTGCAGCTCGTGGCGATTATCGTTGATCATTCATGACTAAGAATAAATAAATACTTAAACAATCTATGGTTAAAAAACTAAGAAGACTAGCTGAAAACTAAGAACCTAGTTATGCTTAGATGAGATTGAAAGTAAATATATCAATGTAAAACACTGTTAAACTGTGAAAACATATAAAAAAATAATTTATAAACAAACATTATTATTCTAATTGTACTGTACCTTTGCGATCATTTTACTTTGTTGGCTGTATTGTTCGATATCTGCTAATTGTCTGAATTATTCAAATTAAATTAAAACCTTTTATACAAAAGTGTTTGAGACAGTTTTCGCAAGTTTATGAACTTGGTTTTACGTGCAAATGGCGATAATAGCGGATATGTTGAACGTGAAAGTTACATTGATAGTTATCATAAAAATCAGTTTGGCAATAGGCATTTAGTGAACGGATAAAGTTCGAGTAAGTTCTTAAAAAGAATATTTTACTCATTTGTCTTTTAGTTTTATTAGTTCCCTATTTTTAAGTGTGTTTGATTTAGATCGTATATTATGACTAACAAATATTTCGATAAAGGGAAATATGAGTATTGATGAATATTAAATGACAAAAATATCTAGCATAAAACAAAAATTAAAACATTTGAATTACGTGTAAACAGTACAAGTAAATTCCTCCGTACAGGTCTGACACAATGATCCAATTATGGATTCCAGTTATTCAATGAAAGATGAAAGTTACTGCCCTTCTGGGTCAAAAATAGCTTTATTTGGTGCAAAGAAAAAACCGGATTCGTAGTGACATATTACCAGGTTTAAGTATTAAGTATAAATTCAGAGCAAAATGTGATAATGGCATCAGTTCACCGAGTTCCATAATCAAGAGAAACCACAAAAATGTTCAGAGTAAGCTAAAAATTTAACCGAATTTTATATTATTAAATATAATCGAAACGACTACGAGAAAAATATCACAGTTATAAGTTTGGTTGTTAATCAATCATAACTTTAGAATCCTTCAAAAAACAAATTTACATTACAAAATCACTAATTACCAGTTTTTATAAAATAATGCTGTACATTAATTTTATTACAACATGGTTATATTAGATTAAATCAATCTTATACTTTTTATCAATTATATCAGCTTGGGTACTTCTATTTATTTTTCTAATCTTCGATTACTGGATTAATTCTACCAAAATATTTTTAATTAAGACGATTATTATAGTTTATACCTGCTAAATATCTACTACTGTAAATTTCCAACACAGTATAAACAAACGTGCCCGCGTAGTTTAACTGGTAGTACTACCGGCAATTCACATTTTTTGTAGTTCAACTGATTTACCATGGTCAATGATAATTGCCAGTAAATGGATAATGCATTTGGACAACAGATAACAAACCTAAAAAACGAATAATTTTAAAATATTTAATTATTAATTCTATTATTATAATGTGATTCTTTGTTTTTAATTTTTTAGAGTAATAGGTTCTGGTTATAAACATTTTTCATGCTTATTTTATCTTTGCCAGCCGAAGTGTTAGTAACACTCGTAAAGCATGTCCCGTTTTAATACTAGTAGTAGGAAGACAACCTAAGATACCTATGATTTCGTAATGAGTAATAAACGGTATTTTGTATACAAATAATCTTAATTAAAGATATGATAAAAAATTACGCCTGTAAGAAATCCTACATTAAAATATTTGTTCACAGGTACTTGCTCTCGTTGTTTTTGTGGGCGTTTGCCACGCCGCCGAACACGCATACTCCTCTCAAAGCATCGTGCGACACGACACACACAAGCACAAGCAAGAAGAGAACACCATCAAATATGTTGCTCCCATCAAATACGAAGTTCCCATCAAATATGAAACTCCTATCAAATATGAAGTTCCCATCAAATATGAAGCTCCTATCAAATATGAAGTTCCCATCAAATATGAAGTTCCAATCAAATACGAAGTCCCCATCAAATATGAAGTTCCTATCAAATACGAAGTCCCCATCAAATATGAACCCGTAAAGTACACCGTTCCCACTGTGACCAAGTACGTGACCAAGGCTGTGCCAGTTGCGCATTACGTAGAAGAAAGCTCTGGTCTAGGTCATGAGGAACATTCTTCTCATCACGCGGTGTCCTCGTCTCATATCCACAGAGAGGATGTGCCCTCTAAGGCGCCTAAGGATTTCTACGTCGAATACGTAAGTTTTAACCTTTTTTTTTGGTCATAATAAAGTGCAATCTAGGTGTAATGTTATTCATTAAACTTGATTAAACTTGTCTAAAAATTTAGATCTACTGCAAGTTACTGAATTTATTGCATATGATGTAAGCATCAAGCCTTATTACAATCTAATTTACTTCTTACGAATCTAGATAACAGTAATTACTTAATACTTATTTTAGGCGATATTATCAAATCTTTATAGACCACTATAACCGTGCCCCGCGGCTTAGCCCACGTTTATCAAAAGTAATGCATATTGTTAATCCTAGGTTTAAGCTATGTTCATTCCAAATTTAATTCTAATCTGTTCAGCTTGAAGAAGTATGTTCATTTTCTCTTAGAATCACACTTTCATATGCGTAAGTGATAACTTATACATTACACACAAACTTCCCGAATCGCAAAATAAGTGTGATTATATAACGGTGAAAACTATTTTCCATACTTAAAAAATGCAGATCAGTCTTAATGTGTAGGTACTAAAGTTGTTATTTGTCTGATTTCTAATGTAAAACCTTTTCGTCTAGGGTCACCCCAAATACGAGTTCGAGTACAAAGTGTCGGACCCCCACACTAAAGACAACAAGTTCCAGCACGAGGCTCGCGATGGTCACTCCGTGAAGGGCGTGTACAGCCTTCACGAGGCTGACGGCTCCATCCGCACTGTTGAGTATGCTGCTGACAAGCATTTAGGGTACGTTATATGAAAACTATCACTGTAACATTGTATATCTTATGCGTTTTGGTTATTTTCCATAAGTTAATTACCTACTTGATAATTACGCAGAAGAGTGTTCACTTCTGAATCAAACCTCGAATAAACAAATCTAACAAACGCTTTCAAAAATTTACATGACGCATACAATGTCCAGTCAGCGCAGTAGGCAGTCTTTGCTCTCCTCACCGTAGGTACCGGCTTCGATTGCCGGCAGGAGCATAGTTTTACTTACCAAGGGACATAAATGTTTTTCTGGGAGTGTGATGTAAATGTTTCCGGCACTCACAATACAAGTCTTGGAACTGAGTGTGAGATTGTCGTCTAAATACGTTGTTTATAGATTTTCTAATCGTTATATCCAGAAATAATAAAATAAAAACATGCATTCCCTTGAGAAGGATATTTCTCCATTTTACGGGAAACGAAACTAAGACCCCCGGTTTCTAGAAAGTTCTTAAAGTGTTTTTTATTATTAACATTTTTTCTTCCAGATTCATCGCTGACGTCAAGCACGTTACCAAGCACGTCGAAGAACATAAGCACCACCATTAACTACGATTACCTCAAAACATTGTTTTTTAAATATGTTTAAGTATTTAAATTATAATTTTTGTCATAATTGTTGATGTCAATTGTTACCTATTTAAATAGTGCGTAATAAATACATTTGAACAGAAATCACCTGTTTGTTTATGTTTGATTTGAATACAGAATATATATTCTTATAAACCTGCTTTTGTCTTTGATAATAAGAGTGCCTCGGTAACGGCTGGAGAGATCGGGATGTGCTCGGTTGACAGTCAATTGAATTAGTCTAATATTAGTAAAATCAAAGAACAAAGGGGTGAATTACAGCAACATTATTACTACAACGAATTTTCAAGAAAACATGAGGAAAACAATATGTCAATTTTCTGGAATTACATCATAAAGGTAATTTCAAGAGATGTATCGGAATCCACCTTATCCATAGGCAGGTAGAAAAAAATCATCAATCTGTTCCCATCTAGAACAAATATATTAGTAACATTTAAAAATGTAACTTATTTTTATTAAAAATACTATATTTTTCGTGTTAACGATATCATTAACATTAACAGTGGATGAATGACCTTTAATTTTAGTTAATGCAACATGAACCCACCGAAATAATCAATGGATATTGTTTATTAAATTAAAATAATGATCAAAATTTAAACTTTGTAATATACGCCAAAGCATAGATGCAATATTTAATATAATCACCATTCCATGTGGACGAAGCATTTTGCTCCCACATTCGTTTGTAATGTAATGAAACTGCTTGATTAATTTCCATTTCTTGGATAAAGAATTAAAGTAAATAAAAAATAATTTACTGCAATGCCAAATATTGTTAAGACTAATAAATTGAAAACTATTTAATCCGTTTCAACTAAAATCGAGAAAATGGACACAACGTACAAATTTGTGCATAATAGGATAGTTACGCCTATTACTATGTATTTAGCTATTTTAATAATGTAAGTGATCAAATAATCAACACAAAGTTTGTGTTGATCCCCCTAATATAGAAGTCATTGAAATACTTTATCATTTTGACCCTAACGATTTGCTTACAAAACACTATCTGATGCTAACAAATAAAGTAATTGTTCTAAGTTTATTTGATTCTTTTAATTTTGTGTGTTTTACAATAGTTTATTATTAATTTATCCTTACATATACAAACTTTTATCAGAACTCAGAGATCCAATCGACAAACTCAACCGGTAACCAGATAGAGCAAGTTCCTTGCGTAACGATGATCGATTTTTAAGAAATTTGTCTCTGAGCTATGAAAGCTTAGTAAGTTGTTCTACAACTTTGACCTGTCGACCTTGTCACTTCTAAAATCTGACCACTATATAAACTGCTCTTTAGATACGCAATGTATCAGTTGATCTAGTGATACATAGCAAAATGTTCTCCAAAGTAAGTGATACGGACAAGTGACCAAAAATAAGTGATCAGTGACAGTTCAGTTAGGTGTGTGAAATAGAGCAGGTGAAACATTGAGATTTGGTTGCAGATCGTGTGCCTGAGTGCCGTGTTGGCGGTGTGCGCTGCAGGTCTCCTGCCTGCCGCCCCTGCCCACTACTCCTCCGCCGCCGCGGTCTCGTCCCAGAGCATCGTCCGCCATGACGAGCACGGTCCCCAGGCTAAGCTCGCCATCGCCGCGCCCGTCGCGTACCACGCCGCTCCCGCCGTCGCCTACCACGCCGCCCCTGCTCCCATCGCTTACCACTCTGCCCCCGCTCCCATCGCTTACCACTCTGCCCCCGCTCCCATCGCTTACCACTCTGCCCCCGCCCACTACTCGGCTGCCAACGCCGTCTCCTCCCAGACCATCCTGCGTCACGACCAGCCCCAGCCCGCTAAACTGGTAGCTCCCCTCGCCTACCACGCCGCACCCGCTCCTCTCGCCTACCACGCCGCACCCGCTCCACTCGCCTACCACGCCGCACCCGCTCCTCTCGCCTACCACGCCGCACCCGCTCCTCTCGCCTACCACGCCGCTCCTGTCGCCAAGGTGCTCGCGCCCGCACACAAGGTGCTTGTTGCTGCCCGCCATGAAGAGGAATATGTGAGTTATATTACATTTTCATTGTCTCACTCTCCTGAGTTAACGAATCCGTACATTATTGTGACCATACCGTGTGTTACAGGCTCACCCTAAATACGACTTCTCTTACTCTGTGGCTGACGGACACACCGGCGACAACAAGTCCCAGCAAGAGTCCCGCGACGGTGATGCCGTGCACGGTGAATACTCGTTAGTGGAGGCTGATGGTTCCGTGCGCAGGGTGCAATACACCGCTGATGACCACCATGGTTTCAACGCGGTGGTGTCTAACTCCGCCCCTGCCCACCACGCCGCTCCTGCCCACCACGCTGCTCCTCTGCTCCTTGCTCACCATTAAAACGTTAATTGTAATGATTTAGTAAGGCCATGATATACATAACGTAGAATTATTTATTAAAACAAACAGACAATGTTTAGATAAAAAAACTATTTTAATTAATTCCCTACAATCCCCACACAAAAAAGGAAGCAAAGCATAAAAAATAACCGACTTCACATTACACAATTACGCATTATTAGGAATAACTCAAAAACTACTGGTCAGATCTTGATCAAATTTAAATGTGAAGCACCACGTTTCAAATATATTTTTTTAAGAATCGTTATACCCGAAAGAAGATATCAGGTAACAAACATAAAAAAATACAGTTAAAAATAAAACTCATAAACACCCAACAACCATTGAGTACCAGTAGGAAATTCTTGAATAAACTTTAAACAATCATGTGTCATGGTATATAAAGCTTTGACCTTTAAACATCATAACTGGACAACACTACAAATAATCGAGGAACATTTAGGGTATTTACAGATACCCCCAGGGATGAGGCATACATTTTCTTTGGACGTCTCTGTTTGGTCCAACCTGTATAATATTAAGATACCTACTTATGTTCATTATATTATTAACTGGCTCTGGATAAGCGGTTAGCCATGATACTTGTAGCAAGTTTAATTCGTTTGTTGGTAAGTTTATGATTACTTAGATAATAATTATTGACTACAGTTAGTAATACATATATTATTTATTTATTTGCCTGAAATACAGCTGCGTCATATTAGTTCTACTTTTCAATTGCTTCACCTTTAATTTTTGATAGAAACAGATGGAAAATTATAATCTTTTATAAAATATTTAGTAACGGTAATATATATGAGTATATAAAATAGTATAAAGGAGATCCGCAGGACCTGTAGACTCGTTAAAACATAGCAATAAAAAAACACGCATGATTTTTTGTCATCACTATTTTGTTTTTTGCTCTTTGAAAATACCACTTCGTCGATAGATTATAATTCTAATATACCTGGGAGCCTTATTGTTTAGAGTTGGTATCGTGTTCGATCGTAAAATCGAATTTTTAGTATTGATTTTTTAATGTTTTTACCATGTCCATTAATATAGTAATGTGAAAAAGCTCAATTGTAGTTGTAGATTATATTTAAATATAAAAATAGTTTTTTAGCGCGATTAAGTCCCGAGATATTACCTAAACTATATTTACATATAAACGATACTAAAGTATTTGTTAATGATTTTTATTAAAATACAAGGATTTGTTGATAAATAATAAATTATAATCGAATGCAATAATCGATTTGACAGATACAATTTGCTGACGTAGTTGACATGCGCGACAGGATATATTTTCGGATTATGGTTTTTTTTTATTTTCTGCTTTATTCCGACGACCTCTGGCTATCATAACGAATTTAGACTCTTACAAATACGCTTCAATAATCACTTAAATGATTAGATTGGTCATGCAAGGACTAAAAACAATTAATCAATATGCTATTATGTAGCTGTAGAAATTCATTCATTTTTGAGACAGTCTAACTTTGAAACTGCAAATAGGAAAAGGAAACTAATTTCTAACGAAAGTTGTTATTTTATCATGCTACAAAGCAATTTTTTAAGTCTGTCTATCACTGGCCCAAACTTCAATGGGCACTTGCGGATTGCAATTTTAGGCAATAGTCAGTATTTAAATAATATAATGTTTTGAATATTTTGTTAAAATAACTTGTTGGTTTATGCACGTTTGTATCAAAATAAGTATAACCACCGTCCCTTTTTTTGTTATTTGATAAATAACTTAAAATTTTAGGTTGAAGAAATGGTTCTATTTGCAGACCAGTGCATACATGGGTGTGCCAATAGAAAAATTAACATGTGGCAAAAAAAAATTTACCTCCGACGCTAGTCTTTTGCAGAATCCGCTTGGGCAGCACCACAACATTGACGGATATTCAACCGCCAAGCAGTAGTGTGCTAACACTTCTTTTTCGGATTGAAGGACAATGTTTCCAGTAAAATATAGGGCTTAAAGAGATTTAACATCTAATATCTGAGGGTGACGAGCGGTAATGGGCAAGCCTGACGCTTGCCATCTGGCAAGCGACTTGCTCGTCTCGTCACTCAATTATATATAAAAAAGGCTCCTTTTTAAAACCGGCTGCACAAATTTTCACCAAACAGCAAATAACACTCTCGATCTAGACATCTTTCAAACAAAAAACTAAATTAAAATTGTTTTAGCCGTTTGGGAAGTTAATGCCACAGACAGGCACACGACCCTTACACACCCCGACGAAATAGAGGGGTGTTATAAATTTTTAGTGTGTATCTCTACAAACCTTTTAATAAGTTGCACTATTTACTGTGTCATAATAATGATGCAGATATATAATTAATATAAAAAGTAAGGTTTTAAGGAACTAACAATAAGTTTGTCAGTGACGCGTATAAGCCCTCGAGTAAATAATCAACTCGAGTGTTCGAGTGTTTCCTATTTGTCATTGAAAAGCTCACCTCTTAGCTCTATCAGCAGCCTCTTGTCACCAAGAGTCACTTATTCGTCACAACAAACTAATAAACCCTGAATATTACATTATAGTTAAAGTCAATTGTACCATTTTTTTTTTTGACAGCATCGGAAATATTTCTAAAATGAAGTATAATATGACTATAACATACTGAAATATCGGAATGGCCCTAGCACCGTTGCAGGCACACAGTGTGGGCGGTGACAGAGGAGATGACCTTTCCATCAAGTAACTGCGGTGTTTTTCCTTGAATGACCCGTAATTTCACAGCCGCAAATGTACAGGTATATTGCATAACTAAGAATAAAGAGTTATCTAATTAGATTTATAAATAAAGTGAATTAAAAACGTTGCATATTCTTTAACAATTTGCTTTATATCAAATAAATACATACTAACTATTTACAGAGTATTTCGTTGCAGATATCACTAGAAGATACATTGTATCCAGTTGACTAGTACCATTGCATTAATGGTGAGCGAGGAGTAGAGGAGCAGCTTGGTGGGCAGGGGCGGCATGGTGGGCAGGTGCGGAGTTAGACACCACCGCGTTGAAACCATGGTGGTCATCAGCGGTGTATTGCACCCTGCGCACGGAACCATCAGCCTCCACTAACGAGTATTCGCCGTGCACGGCATCACCGTCGCGGGACTCTTGCTGGGACTTGTTGTCGCCGGTGTGTCCGTCGGCCACGGAGTAAGAAAAGTCGTATTTAGGGTGAGCCTGAAACATACAGTATGGTCACAACTATGTCAATAAATGAGGCCTTACCAAAACTTCTTAATGAATTCTTATTTCTTTAACAATTTGATGCAATGTCAAATTTGTACTGAAGAATGTCAAAGTATCAATTAAATACTGCTGCTTTAATAGTTACTCATAATGGAGAGATCAAAAGAATGTACTACTTACGTATTCCTCTTCGTGGCGGGCGGCAACGAGCACCTTGTGGGCGGGCGCGAGCACCTTGGCGACAGGAGCGGCGTGGTAGGCGAGAGGAGCGGGTGCGGCGTGGTAGGCGAGAGGAGCGGGTGCGGCGTGGTAGGCGAGGGGTGCAGGTGCAGCGTGGTAGGCGACGGGGGCTACCAGTTTAGCGGGCTGGGGCTGGTCGTGACGCAGGATGGTCTGGGAGGAGACGGCGTTGGCAGCCGAGTAGTGGGCGGGGGCAGAGTGGTAAGCGATGGGAGCGGGGGCAGAGTGGTAAGCGATGGGAGCGGGGGCAGAGTGGTAAGCGATGGGAGCAGGGGCGGCGTGGTAGGCGACGGCGGGAGCGGCGTGGTACGCGACGGGCGCTGCGATGGCGAGCTTAGCCTGGGGAGCGTGCTCGTCGTGGCGGACAATGCTCTGGGACGAGACTGCGGCGGCAGAGGAGTAGTGGGCGGGGGCGGCAGGCAGGAGACCTGCGGCGCACACTGCCAACACAGCGCTCAGGCACACGATCTGAAATCAAACCAAATTGCTTTATCCGCACTGCACTAATTTTTATATGACCTAATGAACAATATTAAAATGTTTCATTTAATAAATTATCTCTTGAGACCCACTTACTTTGGAGAACATTTTGCTGTGTATGATCAAATACAACTGATGCTATGTATCTGCAAAGTCTCGTTTATATACCTTGCGGTAACATCTTGGGCGAGGCAAGGTCGACAGGTCATGAAGCTGTCAACTACATCATAAATGAGAACTTTCTTAATATCCTACGACTAGTAAAGTTATGGCTCAATAGTGTATTAACATGTATTTGATAACAGTTCAATTTGAACAGCGAATGTGAGTAAATTGATAACTCGTTTTTAATTTGCTACTTTACATTTGTAGATATGTTGACGCTAAGTTATAGCAAACGGGTTGGAGACCTTATGCATGAAAAAATAAATTAATTTCAGATCTCAAGCATATCCGTTGTGAAGTTCTAGACCTTACTCGGGAACTCTTACTTTTGTTTATAATCAGGAAATACATAAAAATAAAGTAAAATGTGAAAAATTTCGATCTATGCCCTTGAATTCATTGTTTATAACGAATAGGTCAATATTATAATCGTGACCGTGATCGACTGATCGTCGGGTCTTCGAACTCATCACAAACATTGCGTAAGTGACGTTAGTGAGGATGATTCATTCATTCTGTGAACAAAACGGTAATATTGTGACTTTAGAAAGATTTATTGTTATTACAGCAAATAATAAACAAAAGCCTTAACCGTAGTGTGGCAGTATAAATACTATTGTAAAGTCATTAACTTAATTAATTTTATTATACAACAAAATTTATTAACATGGTTTAAAAAAGTTAGGCCTTAGGCGTTATTTAGTCTTTAGATTTACAGTTTTGTAATAGACATTTTATTCATGACAGAATATACTGTTAGACTAACTCACTGCACAGTATAAAAATTGTACAGTGTCTTACTGAAAATGTTTTAGTGCATTAGACACTAAAATACAAAACATACACACAAACTTGAAATTTGTATGCGTTCAAATATGCATAAAACATTTATTTCAATGCAATCTTTTTGGTACCCTTTATATTTCGTTTTCAAAATAATAAATGTATGTTTGTAATGTTACATTTTACCTATATGTAATCAGACACAGGACGCGACGTCTTTCTGAAATTTAGCTGACTATTCCAGCTTTAGCCATTTAAATAAATAAATAAGAATAATGAGACGACAACCATTATTATTTACCTTGACGACACATTTCTTGGTACTAAAGCAACTTGGTCGAAAAGTAGAGATACATGAAAATTATTTGTCCTGGAATTATCTATGAACTATCTTATCTGTGATTTACGATGAGTCCTATATAGTAAGCCATATAACCATATTTATATGTTAAGGGCTTATTTAAGCTTTTATTATGGAATGTTTGTTTATGCGGTTTTTTAGCTAAGCATTTTTGTAGCCCTTAGGGCATCCAAAACTTAAATTCTATGTATATACATTAAAGCTCCCAAGGTGCACTACATACCTCCCAAATGTGACCCGGTTATAAGGTCAGGGATAACACCTCGCATAGTTGTCCGACTGTTGTCGAGCCGCGTTACGTTACTGCTATCAGTATTATATTAAAATTAAGCAACTATATCAAGTTGATTAGAGATCTAAAGTACAGGAGGTAGCGGATTCATGATTCCATAATCATTTCACATAATTTACTTAAAAATTATGGAGGAAATACAATCATCCAACACATTTAAACAAATTAGTGAAAAAAATGAAACTTTTTTTATTTCTTATAGTATTTTAGTGCCATTATTCTCGTGTCTGTGTTACTTCTTTTGTGATTTTTAAAAGTTTTTTTTCATACTCTATAACTTTCTCTCACTGGCGCAACAATAAGTTTAGGATCTGCGTACCTCCGGTGCTCCGGCTGGGTACTTCTACTGATGTTCCTACTAGAACAAAATATCCACACATTACAAACCGGCCTTTGATTTTTTTCGTTAGGTACTCTACATGTGTGGATTCTAAGTTCTAATACATCAGAATCAGTTTAAATAGAACCTGTGACATTTAAAGTTAAATGGGGATTTCGGGATCAATTTTAGTTTCTGTGACCAGTCATCGTTTTACCCATACCACATATTTTATATTTCACATAACGCCCAAATCTTCGTCGTTCTGCATTAGTGAACAGAGATTATCGAAGAAGATAAAATAAATAAATAAACATCTAAAGTATTACGGATGGAACTAGTGCCATCTGTAATCCTTTAGATGTACCAACAAAGTCGCAGAAAAAAAGGACTAATTAATTAGTTGTTTCTTCTAAAATGTATTTTACTTATATGTGTAGATGTATCTTTATATTTATATCTATATTTATAAAAAAATCAATGGCCGTGCGTTACCCTCGCATAAAACGAAAATCGCATGCATCGGGTCATCTAGTAAAATATAAAACTGGTATATAAACTTAATGTTTAAAAATTTTTGCAACGTGAAAAAATGCCTTATTAGTACTGTTTACTGCCTTATTGTAACTGGAGAAACAGAGTAAAAGCGGAATATTTGTTTAATTTACTTTTCGTTTGAACCAAACATAATTTGCCTTAGGGCATCGTAGCCTACGCTTTCGTGCCGCAATGTTATATTCCAAGAAGTACATACCTACTTAGCATTCATCTAATTTTGAAGAATTTAGTCATTTAATTTGATTGTAAGTATGTAAGATTAAAATAAATTAAATAGTGTCCATTCTGTAGGCATCAATAAGCGTGTTTATCTACGATTTTCGACTATATAATCACATTTTAATAGTTCAGATATTATATTTGGAATGTGTATTGAGATAGATATAAAATATTTAAATAAGGGTATCATTAGAACGGTTTGACAGAATTGTAGATATTATTGTATGAAGACAACGGAAAAAATTTGAACATTGCCTGATGGCAGCGGTCTGCTTGAAGAGGCTCATTTTTAAATCAATTTTTTTTACACCTGGTATAGGCAGCACTTATAAAATTTAAGTAATTGATTTTGTAGGTCCTTTTCCGTAGTAGTTACAGGTGGGGATCCGTAGTCCTATTGATTGGACCGTTTCATTAAACTTTCTTCCAGCGATACCGTTGAACAAACTTCATAAAAATGTATAGGTATTAAAGTTAATAAGAAACAGTTAACTTTGCCACAGATTAAATACATTTACCCCAGTTCATTTAACTGTGCCAAAAAAAAGCTTCTGCCTATTTCACTGTAGGTACTACGGAATAAATAAATAAAAATAAGAAATAGATTCACAAATAAGTCATGTCACGTATGTTTTATATATATGAGTCTTTTCATAAAGTTAGTTAAAAATAAGTAGTAAGTAAGTAGTTACTGTCATTACATAATTCAGTAATGCATTTTAATGTTTTGTAAATAAGCCCGACACGTGTTTGTTCATTATTATTAAATGCGACATCTGATGTAAAATTACCTATTGATAACATTCATAAACGCCATTGTTTAAAATTATAATAAACACACGACACTGACTCAAAAGAATCATGAAACATACCTATTTATGTAACGAACGAGATCCATCATTCTCAACAGAATCAATATTATCGTATCCCGAGAGTAATGGCCAATCGTGTTTTATCCTGTGTGTGTACAAATATTATAATTCTTAATAAAACATATAATAAAATTTAAGTTGGAACTTGTAGGCAATTTATAGCTGATTATTTTTTATGCCCGATAGGCAAGCATTTGACCACAATCTCACCTGAGGAAGAGTTATGATGCGGCTAAAGATGTAGCATACTTGGTATCTATTGGATGAATTGCTCTGGATAAAACGTTTACTTCCTGTTAAAGAAAATACCTGAGATCAATTTGATCCTTCTTGTTCTTGTTTCCGATTTAGACGGCTCGAGCGAAGCCGAAGTACTTACTTCGGCTTCGCTGGAGCCGTCTAAATCGTTACTTATTTATAACACACTTTTATAAGTCTTACTAACGAAATAACTATAAATCAAGATGACAGTCATTTGGTACCATCGAGCTGATAAGGCTGCGAGTTGTGTGGTATAATTCTTCAAAGACTTAATGACCTAAATCACCAAATTAGCAAAATTACTGTTCATATACTAATTTGATTCTATCTGACCCAAACAAGGTCAAAGTAAGAGCGAGTTATTAAACCAACTAAGCGTGCTACATGTCATAGAACTAGTATTAATATAAATACTCGATCTATCGGCTTGCAGTTATCATCTGTGCTTTGATCGATCAACACCCACAAATAATTATGTTCTCCAAAGTTAGTACACATTCATTAATTCTTCACATAATTTATTCTTAGTTCTCAATTTGTTGAGCTAGAAATATGAATTGATTATTTTCTTTGTGGTTTGTCTATTGTTTTGAAATATAATTTAAAAGAAATTATTCTAAAAACTAATGAATTCCCAGCTGGTAGCTCTGTGCGCCCTAGTGGCTGCCGCCCAGGCTGGTCTCCTGCCAGTCGCTCCTGCGCACTACTCCTCCGCGGCTGCAGTTTCCTCCCAGAGCATCGTCCGCCACGACGAGCACGCTCCTCAAGCCTACCACGCCGCCCCCGCCGCCGTTGCCTACCACGCCGCTCCCGCTGTTGCCTACCACGCTGCCCCTGCTCCCCTCGCCTACCACGCTGCCCCTGCTCCCCACGCCTACCACGCCGCTCCCGTAGTCGCCAAAGTTCTGGCTCACCACGATGATGAAATCGTAAGTATACTTTTATCTCCTTAGATACCATACAACCTTCCCTAAATAACACTCGGTTCCCACTCGGCAGGCCTACCCCAAGTACGAGTACAACTACAGCGTGGCCGATGGACACACCGGCGACAACAAGTCTCAGGCGGAGTCCCGCGACGGTGACGTGGTGAAGGGCTCCTACTCCCTGCACGAGGCCGACGGCTCCATCAGGACCGTGGAGTACACCGCTGACGACCACAACGGTTTCAACGCGGTGGTGCACAACTCCGCGCCTACTCACGCGCCCGCCTACGTCAAGGCCGCTCCCGTCTACTACCACCACTAGTATCTCCTCAGCCGAATGATGTCAGAATAAACTGTTGTTGACTATTTATTTAAGCAATAAACTTAATAGAAGAAGAACATATTTTTTTTACATTTATATTTAATACAAGTCCCATAAAATATGAGTTTTTATCTCTGATAGGGCAACGTGTGACTAATATCTCACCTGATGATTAATGATAATAATCAAGGTCATATAAATCAAATGAATGAAACGTATCACCATAATCACTAACAATGGTGTTCCAGCAGCTATCTCAGTCAGTTTATCTATCAGTTTAAAGCCAGTCATTACATGCCTAGCCTATTTGTTCCCCGAATAATCTGGGAGTCTTCAAGTCAAGAGTGAATGTTCGGCCGCATCTTCACTTTCCATCAGGTGAGATAGAGGTCAAATGCTTGTCTATCGAGCATAAAAAAGTCACCATCCTCTACCACGTCATAACTTACCATCTGGTATAATTAGTGGGCAAACGCGCCTAGCCTCATTAAGAAAATATTGCGATCGTTCTTTTTGTGGTTAATTCCCACTGGCCCCACTAATTGGCCCCCAGTGGGTCTGGTGGGATCTGAATCGGATTTTTTATCTCGTTTAAGCTCAATGAAATCTCTGATAATGTTGGTGAGTGATTATCTTTTCATTCTTACATAAAACTACACTTTACTAACTTCGGTATATTGTATACTAGCTGTGTCCCGCGGCTTTGCCTGCTACTATCAAGTTAAAAAGTAGCTTATAGTTTAAATCCTAGGTATAAGCTACATTCCAAATGCGGCAGCCGTTAAAGCGTGAAGAGGGAACAAACATACACACAAACTTTTGAATTTATAATACTAATATCCGGATGACCGAGCTTCGTTCGGTTTTTTGTTTTTGGTAGATTGTGTTTGAATTTGTAGCCTCAGAAAGCTCCATCTAGAGTCGAGTAGAAATAGTTTTTACATCGGTCATGGCGTAATAGATGGCGCTGATAGTTTCTTAAACCCGGTTTTTCAAATGCAGTTTGGGAACCGAGCATTTCTCGGACCTGGAACGTTGATAAATCAATTCCTTGGGCCAAAAAACCCCTAATCTGTAAATTTCATAAAAATCTTTGGAGCCGTTTCCGAGATCCTGATTACAGATATATATATATATATATATATATACCTATACAATAATTGCTCGTTTAAAGATATCAGCTTAGGATTTGGGTAGTCTGTGTCTACACAGTAAGACGGTGACTGGGAGTTAGAGCCGTTTTAATTCTACCCCTATTGTTGAGCTTTTGAGGAATAAGTATGCAATTGAGAATAATTCGTAGCGGTGCAAGGCTGCAACATGAATTCGAAAACCGGTAAAACGGTATGATTTACGTCCGTTCCAGGCAAACAGTTCTACTCAGGTTAAACTCATGTCGTCAATAAATTTACTTATTGCGTGCAAAATTATAGTAGTATAAAAGTAAGTAAAATTTGTTTTAAACCATTCCCAAGGAATGGCCTTTGTGATTTTGCTGTCAAAGAATATTGAAATACTATTTATGTATAATACCAATGTATCAAACGTATGGAACTGCCCGTTGGCTTAGTTGGTTGAACGTTCGCCTTCTAAGCAGGGGTATCGGTTTCGATTCCTGGCGGGAACACAAGATTTCTCCTTAAAGAAAATTTGTGTTTCCAGTTCTGGTTATGACTGTATGTGTGATTTGAATGTTTTTGACACCCACGACACAAGTCATCGAACTTAGTGGGGCTGTGAGTGTAAAAAAAACCTGTGCTTGAGTATACTAAAAAAGCACTAATGATTAACCTTAATTTGAAGATTAAACTAGACAATTTATAGAAAAAAATTCAAATATGAACATTGGAAGTCTAATAATCAAATTTACTAATTTCAAATCTAAGTAGATATTTATAAAAAAAAATTACGAAACACCTTTGGAATACTAATACTTTATATTCCTACTTTTTGTCGCTTTTTAACTGTGGATTCATTGTTTATTTTACCTAAAATCGTAGGATTATTTTCGATATTGATAGTTTAAATAATTATGAACAGAAAAAAATAAAGCACTTATTATAATTGATAAATTAAATTCAATAAACGCGACTTCAATAAACAAAGAAAATAAATTTAACGTGCAACATAGTGACTAAAAGCTACCCGAAAAACCTAATCAGCACACCAATTAACGATTACTTACGTTTTATATTAATATCGTTACTTCGTGTCTTTCTAAACAAACTAACAAACGTGTTCATACACACAGCTTTAGACTTTTTCAAAGACATGTTTCGTGGGTGCCTGTAACGTCCGCATTAACCTCACCATCATCTAGTCACCAGAAGGAATAAGTAGGTGAATGATTAAGCACCGGTCAATGGTTACGCTATCGTAAGAGTGAGCTAACCGATCGGAAGTTATTGATTAAGCCATTGTTATTTTAATAGTTACCTACAATAGCTGTTTAGGCCATAACAGTCCAAAGACCATCCACAGAGATGAACACTGAAAGCTGACGTAATACCTGTGCTAACTGCAAACAATATATCAAAATGAAATAATAGACCATTGATATCGCGCCCAATAATGTAAACATTCATTTTGCGGCTCACTAAGCAGTCGATCAGATCGATTATTAGAGATATTACGCGTTGTAGGGAAAGAAAATGTGAAACGCCAGAAAGGCTAGGGCTTTGTTACAGGACTCACGTTTTGAAAAATCGAGAATAGTTATTCCATATGCTTCTAAACATAATTGTTATGCAACAGATTTCTCTTTGTGATTAGGATACGTAAACAAGTGTAGCGGTGTGCAATACGTTCGAACTTTATTTACCGCAGACGTGGGCAAGATGGTTTGTAAAGTAAGTTCAGTGCAAAGTGTTTGGATGTGCAGTGATATTTGAAATGAAAGTTAGAATGCATTATAAGGATACACAGTTACACAATTCACACAGTTTACAACAATTTGGTTGACTTTTCAGGTTTTATCAATCGTATCATTGATATCAATCATTTCAATTGTTAATGGCAGCCAAATGATGCATAAACCTCATTATGCAGTTCCATTACAAAGTTATCAGCGTGATAATGTACCGGTATCATACAAATTCAGTGCCATCCACTCTTATCCAATTTCCACTGATACGAAGGCCATAAAACAACAAAATGTGGAAAAAATGGTCAACGAAAGAATTTCTCGGTTTCGTTTTCATCCGCTGAGGTATGCGGAAATCCAATACGCACCACTTCCTCATAGCAAGAAAAAAAAACATGGCGACTCAGATTATCACACTACACCCCATGATCTTAATGAAATTAGTCGTCACATTCATTCCACGGAGGCTACTCCAAAGAATAGCCACTTAGAGCCACATTTAGTTGCAAACAATCTTGAAGAACACAAACAAGACTATAGATCTTTCGAACCGGAGTACAAAATTGAAGTACCTAGTACAATAAATCAAAACGTGGGATTAGACAATAACTATAAGATGGAAGTCAATAGTACAAGAAATCAACACATGGGATCTGAGAATAATTTTGTAAGTTCTCAAACAAACGATCAGGATTATCAGGTAACCAAAATATTTTTTAATGAACTAGGTATTTATATATAAACCAAGAACTCATATTATTTTTAAAAATATCAGATAACCTGTTTGAACTACGCGTGATGTAATGCTTAATACGGCTTAACGTTTTATAGTAAATTTTATATTAGCATTGCGATTCATAGAGGCAATGCCACCAGTGTTATTGGCACGCTACCCACATAGTGGGGCGTAGGCACTTGAGTTACCTAAAAACTAGGTGAATTGTAGCTCTTGAGTGCTTTTTTTGTTTTCAATCGTTTATTTAAACTATATAAATTATCACAATTTTACTGAAGCCTTGTCTCTTGAAAAAGCGTGAGCTGTGGTCCAAGAGACAGCTCTCTCCTATCATTGTTAGCTTCAGTAATTCTGTTTCCCGATAAAACAATCTGGGAGTCTTTTGTCTCGAGTGAACCTTTTAGCCAAGCGTGCTACATCTTCGACTACATCCTCACTCCCATCAGGTGAAACAGTGTTCAAATGTTTGCCTATGTCGAATAAAAAAAACAACGGGTTGCACTCCGGGAGTGCCGGCAGAAGTGAAAACTTGAACATTAAATTTTGTTGTGAACAACAGGAGAAGGCATACATTTTCGCCGCGCGGTAGAAAGAGAGGAGGATATTACTTCATAAGAATATCAAGTGCCACAAATATTAGTGCACTATATACTATGCACTATGCAATATATACCACTGTTTATTTCAAACTGAAATGTACTGGTACATTTCATAGTATGACGCGGCATCGCAATGCGCTCGTTTTTTGTTCTTATGTCTCATAATTTACTTAATTTTCATTTGTCATCATATCATCGCTCAAAAATATATACTGATATCCAAAATTATTTTTGACGTATTTTCAGCAAATGTCTTACTACAAGAACCCAGATCAAAACCATTATGGGACACCGCCAAGCTTTATATTTGAGTCGGGGGAACAAACATCTGAAAACCAAATTCAACGGGATTTTTTGCCACTTACGAGTACATTGTTACGGAGAAGAAGTAAACTGAAACTTAAATCGTAAGGAACTGATAACTGCGAATTGCATATAACTAAATACAACTTTTTGGAGCAGGTTTGATCGCACAGAGAAAATTTTACCCGAAAATTAGACGTCTCCCTCTTTTTGTCCATATTTGAAAATTTGCTCAACTAAGATCATGAAAAATCCCAGTGCTTATTTTGTTTCGTTAACGAAATCGTTTTTTTTATCTTTGCTTGCGTTTAAATTATTTAATCACATATCTATCTTATCCTGTGATATCACCCGGTCAAGGTAAAATCGGTGATAAACTTCTTGATGGTAGGATATTTTATTGAGCTCGCCGGTCTACCCTACCCTATACATATTGAACTGCCTGCTGATGTAGTTTGCCTTCTAAACAGCGTATATTGGGTTCGATTCCCGGTGTAAATAAAAGTTTCCTCAACGAAGTTTGTGTTTCTATTTCTGGGTGTGTTTATGTGTGTGATGGGAATGTTTTCGGCATAAGCGTGTATGCTTATATCGTAGTAGTTTATCAACCTCGAGTAGATAGATGATCGCCAGTCACATTCTAGTCCATTCTAGCATGTATACTACCCCCGAACACATGCTCTCTATCAACAATTGCCATTTTGGTCATACGCATTCGTATCAGTGAACAAATACAATGCGTACCTTAATCATTATATAGCAAAATGAACATATTCTTCTATTTATATTTAATTATTTGAACAGCCCATTTGCTTAGTGAGGTGAGCGTTCGCCTTCTAAGCAGGGGTATCGGGTTCGATCGAGGCACAATTTTTCTCCCCAAGGAAAATGTGTGTTGGTACTGGTTGTGATTGTGTATGTGATGTGAATGTTTCCGACAACTACGACACGAGTCGCCGAGCTTAGTGTGGAGCGTGTGAAAGCATTTATGTAAATGTTTTAATTTACTTTATAAAATTTTACAGATTACACCAACAACTACTGATGGAAAAGCCTGTACAGGCCTACCAACATGTGCCAAGACTGCATCTGAACATTGCACGGATATACAGCATTGCTAACCAGCCGCAAAAGGCACCAAAGCAAGCCACTAGCGTGCTCGACAAAACGTCTCTACTAAATACTAACTTAGCGAAACCTCCGGCACTAACTCAAGCTATTTTTATACCGAATAATTTAGACGAACATAAAACGCTATTGTTCCCCGTACCAAATCATTATAAAGACAGTATTATATATGTATGATATCACCCATTGATAAAATGAGGATATAGGATATACTTACAATGCTAGGATGTTTTGTATATTCGCCATTATTTTAAGCCAGTGGCATGTTGACGATTTAAAATCCGAAGAATTTTTGTGATATTGATATATAATTGCGTATGACAATTAAATACTTACGACGAAAAAAAGCACATGCTATTTTAACGGTAAGTATTGTAAATATTTACGGGACTTGTTCGTTATTGAATATATAAGAATAAGTATCCAATAATAGAATCCAGAATAAGAGTCCATAGCCCAAATAAGATGAACATTTTCATGTCTTTGAAGTAGTAAATGTATTAGATTTTTTTTTATACCTAGGTAGTTTGTTTTATAAATTATATCAATAAGCTTCGTAGCTGTTCGGCAAATTATGCTTGATATTATTAAGTATGGTTATTGCACTAATATTATAATTTAGTAATAAAAGTAATAAAAGTGTAAGTATGTTTGTTTTCTCCTCACGCTGAAACGGTTCAACGGATTAGGATGACATTAATGAACATAGCTTACCATTAGGATTAATTATGGGCTGCTTTTTACCTTGATAAACGCGTGCATACGGGACACAGCTAGTAAGAACCAATCTGACTTATTTGTGAATATTTGAAAACAAACACTAAGTATTTCCTTTTTTTTTAAACACTCATCTTTATTTTCACTTGAATGAGTATTTCCGAACTGAAATGGATAATTTGAATGTGAAAAATTAGTTTATTAATATATACTGTATATATATGTAAGTGTCTGATACGGAGGTATCTGACATTTCAGATTTCACACTATCATTCCTCCAAGCTAAAATAGGTGGATGGATATTATAGTATAGGAATAACTTTTAGATTCGATTAAGAGATAGGCCTATATCTGCGGATAACAACGCAGAGCATTACCTATTTGTATTTAATAAAGTAGGTTTAGGTAATTGGAGTTTTAGACACTAATTACTTATTACACCATTTACTTATAAAATTTAATATATTTTTGATTGTATATATGACGGATATGGATGTTATTTGTAATGTAGATAGCTCTTACTCTTTCTAATAAAATTACAAAGTCAAGTCGTGCCAGTTCTCGTTCTAATTATTCACACTAAAGCTATAAATATGTGAGTATATGTGTGTGTTTGATATGTGAAGTATGTTTTCGGTGTGAAGGAGTAACAAATGCCCGTTGGCACAGTTGGGTGAGCGTTCGCTTTCTAAGCGGGGTCGATTCCCGGCGGTAACACAAATTTTCTCCCCAAGGAAAATTTGTGTTTCTGGTTCTGGTTGTGATTGCGTGTGTGATGTGAATGTTTCCGGCACCCACGACACAAGTCTTTGAACTTATTGTGGGGCTGTGAGTGTGAAAGCGTTTATGTTTATGTTTAAATATACAAACTCACTTTAGCCGTTTCATATGTACGCTGACGACCTACAGATATATTCCACCTAACTGAGATCAATGTATTTTAATAGATCTAAAGTCACAAAAACATTTTAGAGCTAATTTTAGCCCTTAAGCAATATAACCACAACAAACAGCTCTATTCTAGTGACTCACTTCTCGTCACCACTCTTGCTTATTCCACTTCTTTTGTAAGTAAGTCATAAAAAGTTGTTGTTGTTCGTCTCTGAAACTCACTCAAACTATATCCTAAAATTTGAGACCAAAGAAAATTTTAGGAGCTTTACGAAAACATAATATGCAACCTGTAACAAAAAGGTGTAGTAATACTTTGTGGTGTGTATGTGTATCGTGTCTGGAATCGTCTGCCAGAGAACGAAAGTCGAAATTGAAGATATTTTTTGCGCCCTGTACGCGCGCCCTGTATGCAAGCCCTGTTCGCGCGCCTCGGCCATTGCTGCTGCCACTGTACATTTTGTTACACTATACATTATATGTGTGTATGTTTGTATATTGAATAAATAAGTTTTTTTTTTTTTTTTTCATTTATTTACCATTTAAAAAGTATACAAAAAATTTGATCGTATAGCTTTTAAAAAACCACTAAGGTTTGTAAGTATTTGCATGCATATATATTATATTGCATTTATGAGGTTTTTAACATTATTTATAATGTATAGTTTCATATCGTGCCCGCTGATATATATATCCTGAATAAACAGAATTACTATTCTACGATGCTATCGCATTAAGTCCTTTTAAATAATGTTTTTGTGTAAAGTTAAGAAATTGATAAATACTTTAATAAAATTCGTTTAACTGATTGAGTCACATAATAATAAAAACTGACCGCTAGCGTAGTTGGTAACAAGTCTACCTTTTCAACAGCGAGGGAACTACGTTCGATTCTCTCAACTCACAAAAAAATTGCTTGGTTCTTGGTGTATTTTGTCTGGTTCTTGGTGTATTTTTGTAATGTATCTTCGTTAAATGTGAATCGTGACACAAGTCTTTAGGTTCATCCTGTTATTAAAAAAAAAGTGTATGTAAGTTAAATGTAGAAAAAACATTACAATTTCTAATTAATAAATAAAATAGTTCAAGGACTGTGGTATTGTTTAAGTTACGAAGTTACCTAGCACATGTTGATTTGAAAGTAATTATAAGCTGGTACGTAGGTTGCAGAAATAACTGACTCCTCAAATATGACCTATGGCGAGGTCGTCTGGTTATAATCTAAGCCGAACTTGTATAAATAATGGCAGCGAAATACGTTTGATTATCATTCACTGTAAGTACACAGAGAAACAATCAACATGTTCTCCAAAGTAAGTTTTTTGTTTGTTTTTCTACTACTTAGATCAAAGTACTTGCAATTCAAGGCAAAGCATGATGGGTATGCTGGCCCCTGCTAGTGGCTTTGACCACCGAATTTATCGTAGTAGATATTTTTTTAACGTTGTGTATACTTAGTTTTGGCTAAGTTTTAGAAAATTTTGAGAGTTACACAGTAGAAAACTAGTACCAGATTCATGCATGGAAAAATATTTTTCAAGGCTCTTGTCATCAATGAATAACATGTTCATCAATAAATAACATCTTAAAGTTGATAATATAGGACCAAAATGTATAATAAAATATTTTTTTTCTAGTTAGTAGCTCTGTGCGCTGTTGTGGCTGCCGCCCAGGCTGGTCTCCTTCCCGTAGCTCCTGCGCACTATTCCTCCGCGGCTGCAGTTTCCTCCCAGAGCATCGTCCGCCACGACGAGCACGCTCCTCAAGCCTACCACGCCGCCCCCGCCACCGTTGCCTACCACGCCGCTCCCGCTGTTGCCTACCACGCTGCTCCTGCTCCCCTCGCCTACCACGCCGCTCCCGTTGTCGCCAAAGTGCTAGCTCACCACGATGACGAGATCGTAAGTATACCTTTAACTCTTTATAATACCTTTAACCCTTTAGAATATACCTTTAACTCTTTAGAATTGTGTCCGCATGACGTCCCTAATTAACGCTTGGTTCCCTTTCGGCAGGCCTACCCCAAGTACGAGTACAACTACAGCGTGGCCGACGGACACACCGGAGATAACAAGTCGCAAGCGGAGTCCCGCGACGGCGACGTGGTGAAGGGCTCTTACTCCCTGCATGAAGCCGACGGCTCCATCAGGACCGTGGAGTACACCGCTGACGACCACAACGGTTTCAACGCGGTGGTACACAACTCCGCGCCTACTCACGCTCCCGCCTACGTCAAGGCCGCCCCCGTCTACTACCACCACTAGTATCTCCTCAACCGACTGATGTTATAACCTATTTATGTTGTTATTTATCTTATAAATAAATGAAGAAGTATCTAAATTAAAAACATCATCTTTTATATATACACAAGCCTAACCCCGCGGCTTTATCCTCATATATCAAGATAATAATACCCATACAGCGCACTTAGCCTAGGCCCGTGGGCTGTATTATTTAACCGGAGTATCATAAATACTTTGTGAACGTTTAAACGTGAACAAGATAATAGTAAACGTAGCATAACTATAATAATATGTAAAGCTTCCATGTTTTAAGCGGATTATTTAAACAATAATAATTTTAACTTTATGTAAAAAACAGCATGTAATAGAAAGAAAAGTAAAAAATGATGAGATGTATCCACGCTGATTGACACATATTTGGATTTATCGAGAATTCAGCAGGTTTTTATGACAGCTACCACACAAAAGTCGCTCCTAACCAGATCAAATTCTTTTGGCGGTTTCTAGCGGTTATTTGTAAAACTGCTACGAAGGTTTTGTATCTCATATTGACTTATAATGGAAGGGCTTCTACTAAAAGGTTACAGAATCCTAATGTAAGTTTGTTCTAACAATACACTATTAGGCAATTTATTTGCTGCAAAAGAGAATAATTACATTTTTATAACGTCCTCCCTGGTTCTGATATCAGACTGAATAAGGCAACTAACTTTCATCATCATTTCCTAATTTGCTAGGAAAAATTACAGACAAATTCACCACGAGAAATAAATTTATGTAAAAAAAAAAATATATTTCAACTAATATATTTTTGATCAAGCAGGTTCAGCACTTTATCCGTCCGTCCGTGCCGTACGTCTATAAGCGGCATCTAGCTTCTAAACCATTAAAAAGAATAACTTTGAAAATGCAGAACCACTTAAGTCAACTTAGAGATCTCGATTCGCTCAGTCAATAATATACATATAAATGTTTTATTTTTATTCATGACAGACAATCGTGGACCGACATGATGTTAAATAACGCGTATCTAACAATGGCCATGTTTGCCTAGATGGTACCTCTTCACTTGCACCTGGCAAGAATTCCAGATTGTACTGATCGGGAAATATAGACTGACGAGAAGATTATCATTCTTTACTGTATGCATAATCAATCAATCAATTATTTATTGGAACCATATAAATTATCACAATTTTACTGAAGCCCTGTCTCTTGAAAAGCAGCAGCTTAAGAGACAGTTCTCTCTAAAATGTATTTGTTAACAATATATTTATTATATATGGCTATCCTTATTACATTATTATATAATACAATAAAGAAAATGCATTGTGGACATTTTGTGTAGAGTTTTTGTCAGTGTGTGAATGTATGTGTTCCTAAGTATGTATATTGTATAGTACTGGTATAAGCAGATTATATAATAACAATGAATACGCAGTGGCGGTTTTTGGCGGTCCGTTTGTGTCCGGTAACACCAAGTACCTTGAGACAATAGGGTTATAGAAGACGCCTGATCCTCGGCTTATTTTAATTGGCCGTCAAGGTAGAGGCGCATTTGTTAAGTACCTAAGTTCTAACGGTGGAAGTAGGCACAACGTCGGGAGTATTGCTTAAATATGCCTTTATTTTTGTGGAAGGAAGGAAAGTGGTAAGTAGGGCTCGAACCAACTGAACCATCCCCATCCATCCCTGCCGAGATGAACTAAGAATTCTCCTAATCTGATAATACTTGTCCTTCTTCTAGTTAGTTATACTATAGTTTTAATTATTATAAACTAGCGACCTGCTCTGGCTGCGCAAGGAGACAATTTCTGTGAATTTTCCTAAAAAAATATATATACAAACCTTGTCCTGACAGCGAAGAGACGATAGCAAAATAAAGATTCTAATAACAAACATAACATAACGCTTTATGCGGATGTGTGGAATATATGCTAAATGATGGGAACTTAAAAAAAAAACTGGGCGTCCGATAATAAGAAGAGGAGTTGAGTGGAGGTCCTGTGGTAGTTTATAGTTTTATAAGTGACTAATCGACAGCTGAAGTTAAGTAACGACGCGGTCAATGATTGAGCACGTTTGACATGAAACTAAATGATATTGGAAAATGCTAATTCAATCTATCTGATACCTTTAAATGCAGTTCTTATATATATATATAAATATGTGTAGTCAGGATTTCGGAAACGGCTCCAACAATTTTCATGAAATTTTGTATGCTGATGGTTTTGGGGGCGATAAATCGATCTAGCTAGGTTTAAATTTTAGTAAACGTCGTTTTATCCGTGTTTTCAGACGAGCAAAGCTCGGTCATCCGGGTAGGTACATAATTATTAAAAGACAAATAACTACTCTACTTATATCTATTCTGACTGTCTCAGGGCAGCATTACGGAATGCTTTTATTTAATTTTCATTACATGGTAGTTAGAACTCAAATTTGTCGAATAAATCACACGAGTCACTATTCTATAGTGAAATCACTATTTCTTATCAAATTCTATGTTCAATTCATTTGCAAAAGCTAAAATTGAGATCGTAAGTGAGCGTGACGTCGGAAAGCTCGAGCTTGTTACGTATCGGAGTTGACACAGTCATCCGTGAAAGTTGGAGACAGTTGAAGGACATCTATTTCTGTAGTTTTGAAGTGCCAAATAAAAATTCCAAGAATATAATAAAATTTTAATATGTCGTTGTAATTTAAGCCCCGAACTTGGTCGAGATTTTTCTTGATAAAGTCAATATTTATGTAAATAAACTTATTGTTGATTTAAACCACTGGTACCTCCCAGTAGATAAGAATCTTTGATGCAATTATAATATACGTAAAATATTTGACAGCATCAAGGTCGATGTCAGTTCACCAGCTCTGCTTCTATACTAACAGGTTACTAGAACTAGTATATGTATAAATACTGAATCTTTGAACTTGCAGTTATCGTATTTGCATTGATCACTAAAGACAAACATGTTCAGCAAAGTAAGTATGTAGAAATGAAATTTACAAGTACAGAACAAATATTTAATTTTAGCTTAATTAATTGTTTTTTTTTATTGTTTATTAAGTTTATTAATTATTATTTTACTAACTCAGGTGTTGGCTCTCTGCGCCCTGGTGGCTGCCTCCCAGGCCGGACTCTTGCCCGTGGCTCCAGCACATTACTCCTCCGCTGCTGCAGTGTCTTCCCAGAGCATTGTTCGTCACGACGAGCACGCTCCCCAGACTAAAATCGCTGTTGCCGCTCCTGTTGCGTACCACGCCGCCCCCGCCGCTGTCGCCTACCACGGCGCTCCTGCCCCTCTTGCCTACCACGCTGCTCCCGTAACCAAGGTGCTAGCTCATCATGACGATGAGATTGTAAGTATACCTTTACCTCTCTGAGCACTAACTGTGTCCGCACGACGTTCCTAATTAACGCTCGGTTTCCATTCGGCAGGCCTACCCTAAGTACGAGTACAACTACAGTGTGGCTGACGGACACACTGGTGACAACAAGTCACAGGCGGAGTCCCGCGACGGTGACGTAGTGAAGGGCTCTTACTCATTCCACGAGTCCGACGGCTCCATCAGGACCGTGGAATACACCGCTGATGATCACCACGGCTTCAACGCGGTGGTGCACAACTCTGCTGCACCTACCCAAGCGCCCGCCTACGTCAAGGCCGCTCCTGTCTACTATCACCACTAGTCTCCTCCGTCTACTGATTTTATAACATGTAAATTGTTGTTTATTTATGTATATAGGCAATAAAGTATTAGCTTAGCTGAAATCTTTGTTTAAATGTATACATGCAAAACCCTGCGGTTTCGACCACATAAAGCAAAATTATAGGTAGCATAATCACTACCGCTTTCCGGAAATCTCCATCAGGGTTGATCTAGTTATCCGTGTATCAGTTTATCCGTGAAATGTTTTTCCAACAATGCGTTGCAATTTCTTCACTGTAATATTAACAGTGCTTACAACAGTTGTTCTTCACTGTAATATTAGCAATATTTCGCTGCCTTAGTCTTTGGATAAAGCTTTAGCTGCGATTGAACGATAAACACTTTGCCAAATTATTTGCTGCAAAAGAGACTTCATCCTATTAATACAACTTTTACTCCCAACTATCCCGGGTAGTATAGTTTCAGATTTAATTATTATATAATTGGTAAACAATTTTCACCATAAAATTCGTTAATTGCCATCAAAAAATTAAAGTTTCTTGTAAATTAGATTTTTTATGAAGAATTGATATATTTTATAACTAATTCTTAATCTTTGCAGATTTTTTTGGATTCCGTACCCAAAGGGTAAAACGGGACCCTATTACTAAGACTCCGCTGTCCGTCCGTCTATCCAGACAATTGAAATTTTCACAAATGATGTATTTCTGTTGCCACTATAACAACAAATACTAAATTTCTGTTGCCACTATAACAACAGACGTGATTTTTTGCTCGTTTTTGCTAGACATTGATAACGGCGGGTTATTCCCAAAGTACTCCAAAATTATTTCCCAAACTACTCCACGAACAGGTAGAAGCTTGAAACATTCACAGAATATTTAGTTATATATTCACTTTAAAAATAAATAATTAAATTAAAATAAAACAAATGTTTAAGAGGCCTCCCATACAACAAACGTGATGTAATATTTTTGCGGTTTTTAAAGATGGACGGAACCCTTCGTGCGCGAGTCCGACTCGCACTTCGGTTTTTTTAATTCAAATACTTTAAAGTGATACGTTTTAATTTCGGACGTAGTTCGATATTCATTAAAAAATATCTACAATCATATATTTTTGTAGATGTTTTTTAATGAACAAAACCAGCAAAATACTAATATTAAAAATATTTTCAGATGAAGTTCTGGGTCTTTTCGGGTTTTGATGCTACACAAAATACGATACATTGTAGATCGAGACAAAGATTACCAAGACAAGTTAACGCTATAATTAAATCTTAATTAAAATTGTGTTACATGTGATGACGTCTGATTTTCGATTCCCTATTTTTTAGCATACAATTTATGTCATAATTTAACATGGCATACTGTTACTTATCCTAATAATAGTAACGCACAGTATTCATGAAAAATTACTTTAAAAGCACAATTTTTTTAAACATATTAACAATTGTTAAACATACTATTCTAAAGCCTGAATTTACTGGTGCATAATGATATTTAAGCATCATTTTTATAAGCATTTTATATTTGTGTTTGCATTTAATAAAGTACTCTTCGTATATAAAATAAACATGTCGGCGGCTTAGGTTACCGCTCCACTCTAACCTACTATTACACTATGGTACCCAAGTTATATTTATTTGCCTTTTGATCTTTATGCTTAATAACTATTAGCCGAATAAACTGTTACTTTATGCAAATCGAAATTAAGGCAAAGCCATTAGCCTAAAGTATATTTATGCTTACTGAAATAGTATACCAAAAAACAATGATGTTAAAATATTATTATGACAAAATAAAATGTCTATCTCGTAATGCCAAATTAAGTTTTGACAAAACAAAAATTGTCTAAAAAAGGGATCCCCAGATTTTCATAGGTATTTCACATTTAATGTCTTTCACGTAGGACAGCATGCCCTTCGGTAATTATCAGTCCTGCTAGCAAAATGTTTTTTTTATCTTAACATAATTATATTAAAGTGTTTTTTACACTCAGTCCCACACTAAGTTCGAAGTCTTTTGTTACAGGTGCGTTGAAACATTCAATCATACACCTAGGACCAGAAACACATATTTCCTTTGGGCAGAAAACCTATATTCTCCCATCGGAAATCGAACCAGATATCCGCTGCTTTGATACTCGCAACCAACTACGAAAAACAGTTCAAATTTAAGATGCAGATGACAGTTCCTACGGTAGTAGGGCAGCCTCTCCGAAAAACAAACATAGATTAAAAAACACTTTTGATCTTCTTTCAAATAAAAAAAACTAAATTAAAATCGGTCCAGCCGTTTTGGAGCTACGATTCCACGACTTGTGTCGAGGGTGACTGAAACATATATATCACACACACAATCACAACCAGAACCAGAAAAGCCAATTTTTCTTTGGAGAAAAAACTTGTGTTCCCAGGAATCGAACCCGATACCCCTGCTTAGAAGGTAAACACGCGCCCAACTAATCCAACGGGCAGTTCAAATAATATCTCCATACCCTTTTTACCACCTATAAAATCATGTCAAACTGTCAAGCGTCATCCATTTATGGTCGACATACTTCGCTCAAAGCGTTTCACTTCTACATTCATCACCCGTGCGATGGAGTCGAACTCAATGCCCGTGTCTTTGTTCCCCGAACTGTATTATCTTAGAGGCTTCAATTCTTGAGCAAATAGGTATTTTCTAGGTAAGCATGTTTTAAATCTTCGTCCGCATTGTCATTTTACATCAGGTGAGGTAGTGGTCAAATTCTTGCTTATCAAGAAATAAAAGGGTTTTAGAAAACATTAGTCCTAAATCCAAGTAAGTCCATGCAATTTTTTACCGACTTCAAAAAGGAGGAGGTACGAATGTTCAACTGTATGTTTTTTTTTATGTATGATAGATAGATAGATAATACTTTATTGATCTACTTTATAAGATGAGATAAAACAAAGGTAACAAACAAGCTTATACATAAAGTATCACAACAGGCGGCCTTATCACTAATGTTCACCGATTTCTCCCCCATTTGTGGACCGATTCTCAAAATTATTTTTTTGTTTAGTAGATCATAGCTTCAGAGGTGGTCCCATATAAATTTTATCAAAATCGATTAAGCTAAAATCAAAATATAAACAGTGAAGTCGGTTTTTTTAATGCCAGATAGGCAAGCATTTGGCCGCCATCTCACCTGATGGAAAGTGATGATGCAGCCGAAGATGAACCATGCTTACCTAGAATATACCTATTCACTCTAGACTTGAAGACTCCCAGATTATACTGTTCAGGGAACAAAGACTCGGGCAGCGAGTTCCACTATTTCGCTGTACGGATGATAAATGTAGAAGCAAAACGCTTTGAGCGGACATGAGGTATGTCAACCATAAATGAATGACGTTGGTCAGGTCGTCTAGTAGTCCGATTATAGAAAGGGCATGGGCAATCAATTGATGTAATTCGAGTGCACACTCTCCGAAATGTAAGCGATAGAATACCGATAGGCTAGCTACCTTACGTTGATGACTGAGTCTCTGCAACTTGGACTCAACTAGCTTTACTTACGTTTAAATTATTGACATGAATATATATTATATATTTTCTCTACCTGGGGGTTTATTTCCATGAAACATTGAAACATGAATTTCATCAAACATTTTGAAAATCATAAATCCGATCTTTCAAGTAATTAGATATGAAATTAAGAAAATAACGATACAAAAATACAAAACTAAAACACACGTTTTATTAAATGTTTTAAAAAACATAAATCTAAAATTTCAAGTAATTCGGAACAACTCCCTTTAGGGGTTGATTTTCTGTAAACACATGTCTGACGTTAAGAAAGATAAATCGTAAATTCCAAGTTATTACGAAAACAAATTTCATCAAATTTTACCACCATTTTTTTCAGCCTGAGAGTATAATATTTTCGAAAAACACTGAAGGACGTATTTCCTGAAACACTTTAAAAAGCATATATCATTAACCTTTATCACCATGTGAACGTTGAGGCAATCAAACTTCTGGACAACACAGTCTTAGTGAGACGATTCAAGAGAACTAAACCTCTTGAGTTAGTGTAGTGATATGACAGTGTATTACAGTGAGTGATATTGACAAAGTACACAAGAACCAATGACTTCCCTTTAATAGAAACAGTAAGAAAAGTGTTATTGGACACATTCTTAGTTTACTACTAAGCATAAACTGCTTGGTCAAAATTAAATTACTAATTAGTCTTAAAGCTAGATCTTAATTCCAATGGTGTACCAATCGTAATCGTTACGTCATTAACAAAAAAACATCCTACTGCTCAACTGATTATACCACTCGTACACCCCCGCAGAAAAGAGTGATTGGCGCAATGATAATATTTGACCTGCAACAAGGTCGACCTTAGTTCACCACCTCTATTTCTATAGTAACAGGTTGCTAGAACTAGTATAAGTATAAATACTTATAACATGAACTTACAGTTATCATTTGTGCATTGATCACTAAAGGCAATCATGTTCTGCAAAGTAAGTTTGTAGAAGTAAAACTAAAAAATGCTAACACATATGATATAATTTAATTAAAATAATATGTGTAGTGCTAATTAAGTATACTTTCTTAAAATTTTACTTACTTTCAGGTGTTGGCTCTATGCGCCCTGGTGGCAGCTACCCAGGCCGGACTCCTGCCTGTGGCTCCAGCACATTACTCCTCCGCTGCTGCAGTGTCTTCGCAGAGCATTGTTCGTCACGACGAGCACGCTCCCCAGACTAAGCTCGCTGTCGCCGCTCCTGTTGCGTACCACGCCGCCCCCGCCGCTGTCGCCTACCACGCTCCCGCTACCGTCGCCTACCACGCCGCCCCCGCTCCCCTCGCCTACCACGCTGCCCCCGTTGCCTACCACGCCGCCCCTGCTCCCCTCGCCTACCACGCTGCTCCTGTCACCAAGGTGCTGGCTCACCACGACGATGAGATTGTATGTATGCCTTCATCTCACTGAACAATAATTGTATCTGCACGACAGGATATCCCTAGATTAAGCGTGTTTCTTCTTTGGCAGGCTTACCCCAAGTACGAGTACAACTACAGTGTGGCCGATGGACACACCGGCGACAACAAATCGCAGTCGGAGTCTCGCGACGGTGATGCGGTGAAGGGTTCTTACTCCTTCCACGAAGCCGACGGCTCCATCAGGACCGTGGAGTACACCGCTGACGACCACAACGGCTTCAACGCGGTGGTGCACAACTCCGCGCCTACCCACGCGCCCGCTTACGTCAAAGCCGCTCCTGCCTACTACCACCACTAGTGCTTTCATTTGCCGGTTTTTTACAACCCAATGTTAATTATTTATTTAAGCAGTAAATATATAAAACATTTTGACTGAAATTATGTCCTTTGTTCTCAATGTTGTTTTCACAATAATTACGATAGAAACCAACAAAAAATATTAGTAAATCAAAGATCCTCTAACAATACTATTAACCATGCCACGCGGATTCGCCCGCGTTTATCATGTTAAATGTAGCCTATGGGTTATTTCTAGGTGTAAGCTATGGTCATTTCAAATTTCTGCATGTACATTACTTTTAATCAGGTAAGTCTAATGGAAAATGTTGATGCAAGAAAAGATGTAACATGGGACTCTACTACTGGTCTAATACCACATTGTCAAGTGTGTTATACGTTTTCGAATCGTTATTATAAATAATAATTTGAATCCCTTTTCAAAGGTATACATACGCATTATTCCGTTTGGTTCACTACTAATATTGTTATTTCTTTTTTAAATTTAAACATAACACACCTTGAGATTGGATCAAAAAATTAAACATTGCAATCAGTCTATCGGTTTTAATGTTGTGAGGGAAACGAAATAAAACAAGCATTCATAAGTACTGGGAGGGTTATAGTTCCTTTTTGTTTCGTAGTACCTAGCCCGAGAAAGATGAAAGCTTATAAGTGTTTGAATATGAAACCAAACGCATTTACACTCATTACCCCTTACTAAGTTCAAATAAAGTGTATCGTACATATGATTTTTAACGGTTAGACATAAATAACTAACTAGATAGATAGATGAGAATTGTATGTTGAAAAGTAATGGAAAAGGTACTCTACTAAAGAAAACTCTACAGGTATTAGAGTTATATCTTGATTAACGCGGACAAAACTTTGGGGTATACCTTTTCCACTAACCACTGATCTTGGGAAATTCTTCGCTGAAGAGGACCGGCAAAGTAGAATAAAATAGATATCCAATCATACACCTGCATTTTTATCTAGGTACTTGTTTTGCGAACGCAATAAAGATGTATGACTTTTCGCAATATTTTTCAATGTACTACTCGACCATTAGCAGCAGTATCTATGTTTTGAATGCGCTCGGGAGACTATCATTTAATAGTTTTGATTTAGATAACATTAAAGTTATAATAAAATATAATAAATACGAATATTACATTAAAGTTATAATAAAATTATGAATCGGTATAGATTAACTGTCATCAAAACAAACCAAATGCATTTCCCGTTGGCTTAGTTGGGTGCGCGTTTGCCTTCTAAGCAGCTGGTATGGGGTTCAATTCCCGGTGGAAACACAAGTTTTTACCCCAAGGCAAATTAGTGTTTCTAGAGAACCAGGTTTGATTGTGATGTGAATGTCTCCAACATCGAAAAGTTAGTCTTGGATTTCTGTGCCGCAGTTTTTGGGTCCAATTCTAAGGTGTTACACTTTCTTCACCAAATCATACCCATTTTTTTTTTTTTTTTTTGTGATGGGGAAAATGCCTTGCACTTCCCTTCCTTCCCAGGGGTGAAGGAAGAGGGTATGTGTAGCTCGAACCCACTAAAAACCCCCCCGTGAGCAGTCCCTCGCCGAGGTGGGGCAAGATAGGGTCGCGCTAGCAGTCACTATCTTGCCCCGGCGGTAGGCCCGAGTACAAACCGGGCCACTGCGCCCATGTAGGGTGACCTTGCTCACCAAGGCCACCCCTCAGACTTGTGGGGCCGTGCAAGCTAGCTCCACCAAATCATACCCAAAACCATCCAGCCCTTACAGATTGCTGTGTGTTCACAATTTGTTTATTGGTTTGCCAAATTTTGGAGTCCTTCATTTGGGGCTTGTTTGATTTACTTTCGGATTGATACTCAATTATTGGCGAGCTACTCAATAACATAAAGAAAAGCTTTTATAGTCTCACTGCCAGGTCTGTCTTTTTTGCCTGTTGCTTTTTTTGAAATCGGATTAATTCACCTCAGATCGTCCGACGATGTATTAAAATGTTAAGATAGATGGAGAGTTGGAGACTTGCTACACTTAACGGGAACCCATTAATGCCTTGGCTGTTAACAAGTACAAGTAACTTTAGAGTGACTTAGCTAATACGCATTGAGATAGGTATGTCCCTGCAGTTCTACTAAAACGTTTTAAATAAGTCCATGCAAAGTTCCACACAATAGAAATCATAATATGCGATAAACTAGAAATTAAATATTGCACTTTTATAAATTGGTAATGCGTTACCACTTCCAGATGACCTATTACGCCAAATTGATAGAATGTGTAATAATGTAAACGGATAGGGTCGTGTAATAATGTAAACGGATAAGTCCCACCTGTCCTTAAAGCCCCGTCTCAAAAGTTCACTCCGTATAATGAAAAGCGATTAATATAATACATATTATGAATGTTTAAAGCACAGTACACTAACAACAAGGATCTCAGTTAACTCAAGCAAGCATATTTTACTCATTTACACACTTCCAATATCCTATTTCTACAAATATTAATGTTATTTTTCTTCAAATGTTGTATTCACTCTCGAAATAAATATGGTCAGACCCGAAAACGTGCCAGGCTGAGGTCAGGACGACCACGGCAGCAGTTACTCTATCGTTTCGCTTTATTTTCATCCTTTAGTACGATGAGATATTTGGTTTAGGTACTTTTAGCGCGATCAAGGTACGAGAGTCATTGTTTGAATCGCAAAAGTTTAAAAGTTACAATGAGATATTTATTGACTTTTTATGGCAATATAAATTGGTCGGCCGAGTCTTATCTTAGCGACCAGCTAGGATAAGACTCGGCCGACCAAGATTTTTTAACATTATACAATGGCTTCTAGCCCTGCAGGCTAGTTTGTTCCTTTAGTACTATGAGATGTTTTAGGGGGTAAAATTGACTCACTTTTGTGTGCAGTGGGTTTACAGTCTAGTAGTGCTACGTGGGACGCGACGGCAAGCGTTCCGCACTCATCCAGATGACGACGATTATATTTTATAAATAGTTCAAAATTTGCGTTAATTTTTATCAAATGATGTGTTTAGTTATCTAGGAGTAATCCTCACAAAAATTAGGCAACAAGACATAATTACCAAATTTGGTATATGCTTATGTTTTATTGGAGTAACCGTAGGGCGGAGATAGTAATAAATTCAGTGAAATAAATTCTTCTAATAATTTATTGCTAAAATAAATATTCAACCAATTGCTATCACATCAATCAATGGAAGAGACTAGTGGTGGTAGTAGGCAGGAGCGGCTTTGACGTAGGCGGGCGCGTGGGTAGGGGCGGAGTTGTGCACCACCGCGTTGAAGCCGTTGTGGTCGTCAGCGGTGTACTCAACGGTCCTGATGGATCCGTCGGCTTCGTGGAAGGAGTAAGAACCCTTTACCACATCACCATCGCGGGACTCCGCCTGCGACTTGTTGTCACCGGTATGTCCGTCGGCCACGCTGTAGTTGTACTCGTACTTGGGGTAGGCCTGCCGAGTGGGAACCGAGTGTTAAGTACTCCTACCGCTAGGTACGTCGCGCGTTGTGCGGATACAACGATTATTCAGGAAGATGAACATATACTTACGATCTCATCGTCATGGTGAGCCAGCACCTTGGTGACGGGGGCGGCGTGGTAGGCAAGGGGAGCGGGAGCAGCGTGGTAAGCGACTGCGGCGGGGGCGGCGTGGTAGGCAACTGCAGCGGGGGCGGCGTGGTAGGCTTGAGGAGCTTGTTCGTCGTGGCGAACGATGCTCTGGGAAGATACAGCAGCCGCCGAGGAGTAGTGCGCGGGAGCAACGGGTAGGAGCCCCGCTTGAGAAACCACCACCAGGGCGCACAGAGTTACCAGCTGCAAAATTGTAAAAGTTGCACAGTATTGATTAATTTACAAAAATTACTTTCAATAAAAAACCGAATAATCGTTAAAAAAAAATTTTTTCGTAGTTCTCGCTAGGTAAATTAAGTTAATATTTAAAATGCGATGAAATAATCGCAACACAAAACTTACTTTAGAGAACATGTTTGTTTGTGTTGATTGATCAAAGCACAGATGATAACTGCAAGTCTACAAGTCGAGTATTTATATTAATACTAGTTCTAAGTAACTTGCAGCACGCATATTGAACTCAATGACTCGAGCTTACTTCGACCTTGGTCGGGTCAGATAGGATCGAATCTGCTTATAATTACAACAGAACTAGGCATACAACGTAGGAGTAAATTTGCTTTCTAAATATTAGTAATATACGAGATATTGAAGTTAAAGAATCAATCGTTATAATTTATTCATACACAGTGTATTGATTTACAATATCAGGTATGTAGGTTTATGGTGGTCTACGCCAAATATAGGTATTATTTATAATATGACTCAAAGCCATCATAATAGGCACGTTGCCTACTGTTGTGATGTAATGATACTAATCCTGTGTAATAAAATGTATTCAAAGTTAAGTCTTCAAAATATAGTAGTTAAATTTTCAAATAATTAAAATAATATCATAAAACTATGTAGTAGTAAAAACAGAGCTTTATCGTTAGTTTTTATATCGCGATCCGCCCTGGCTTCGCCCGGGTGTGATAAATGAAGAACCGCTCGACCGATTTTGTGCAAACTTCACATAAACCATCTACTAAATAGTCCGAACAAAGCTAAACATTTGGTTTGGATAGGTGAGCCCGTTTTTGAGTTATAAAATTACAACGAAAAGTGGCATTGATTTTTATATATACCTATAGAAGAGAAGATAAGCGTTTGTCCATTGATATATTACCTAATGGTGAGTAATAATGTGGTCGTGGATGGTAAATACGCTAGGCCTAGATTGACCAGCTCTCAAGGATAACGTTCGGAACATCATTTTTAGTTATAATAAAGTGAATAAGTATTTTGCTGTCAATATCGTCTATAAAGGCTTTATATTATTATATTATATATACTTAAAACAGCACATATCTCCTATAAACTTTTTTTTTATAATAGTGATAATAAAAAAAAATTAATTATTAATGCTTGAACTTCTGATATACATTTTGAGCACATTAATACAACGAACGTCGTTTATGTAATACATTTTATAAAATTATTTGTAAATTTTCAGTAAAATAATTATATTTACGTAAGAATTTTGTCAATAAAATAGAAAGTTGCTAAAGCAAAACTTCGTCAAAAATGTACCTGATGAAAATCAAACACCTCAATTAACTTAAAGTTATGAATCCCTTATTAGTCATATATATGTATATATAATAATAAATATTAGTTTATGTATGTTTATAATACATTATTATTATTATTTATGTAGGTTTTTGTATGTATATTATGTATCTTATATTAGTAAGTATGTATAAGTATCAAATATCCTATGTCATATTTAAGATTTCTTTGTAAGTGTTATTTTTTTTGGTGTGCAAATAAAGAATGTATCTATCTATCTAACACTGGTGTTATAGAATTTCTTACTCTACGTTTAGACTTAGTTTTACGACAGTAGTTACTATGAACTTAGATATTATAGATTTGTTTTTTTAATTAAATTTTAAATTAATGAAACTTTTTAGATACGTAATGGTACTTAAAATCAAAGCCAATAAGATGCACGTTCACATAATAAAGACAAAGTACATAATTAGTAACGAATGGAGAGATAGATAATTAATTATTATGTGATAGATAATTAATTATTATGTGATTTTTTTAGAATAAAAACGAAAAGGCTTTCGTGGTCCGCCATAAAGTAATCACTAATAAATAAAAAATATTTGAATACCATTGTCATGTGTATGAAATGAATGGGCTCCAAAATACGATTTAAGGTATTAAAAACACATAACGTATAATAACAAAGAAAAAATATGGAAACCTTGGCAGTGGTTACATATTTGAGCCGTTTGGTGTTGAGACACTGGGTCCGTGGGGACCGGGAGCTCATTCTATTTTCAAAATTCTATCAGAGCGCCTGGTTGAAGCGACGCGTGATCAAAATGCTGGCACTTATTTGGCTCAACGTATTAGCATTGCAATTCAGAGAGGCAATGCCGCCAGCATGATGGGAACGCTACCCACTGGTAGTGGGCTTGAGCACTTGAGTTACCTATAAGCTCGATGTCTTGTAGGTAACTTAGTTCTTTGCTGTACATAGTTTTAGTTTAGTTTTAGGAAATATAGGCAATTGGCCAGTAGTTTGTATGTTGTTTGAAAAAAAAAAAAACAAAGAATAACGTATTTTTTATTTGGTTTGAAACTTATAAGAAACCATTTTGTATACTAGAACTAAAACCCACCTATACGAGTACTATAGGTTTTAATTATTAAAATAAGCACAAGAAGAAATTCTTATGCTGTCAATTCTTTAGCAATTGCATACACCAACTGACACAAAGTTGCTTATGACATTCTATGAGTAAAATATGACGAATAGCCGAATATAAAAGCACCGTTAGACAGTTCTGGCAGGAAGCAGACTATCCGAGGAGAGGAACACGATCCTGTGCCTTCCGGGATTTTGTTATTCATGCCTTCTTTTGGCGGTGAAGTTATTAGATAGCGAATGCCTCCATTAAAAAAACAAATTTAATTTCAATAGCTGTAATAGGATTTCAATAGAATATCAGAATCAAGTAATCACTGAGAATTACACAGCCTAAAAAAGCAACCAATATCTGTTTTCTCTACTTTTAATTATGAGATTGTTCTCAATTACAACATGAGTTCTAGTTGTAATTAAAAATGTATTAGCATTTAGAAGTTAAACCTAGTCATACAAGGAGTGCTTTCGAAACAATCAGTGAATGGATTGAGTCTCATAGTCTATGTGACACGGGGCAAGGCCGCCCTCGGCAAGTTTGACAACTTCCACTACTCTTACATACTGATTTACTGAGATTATTCAGTATAAAAACTTGAACTATGACAGCATGAGTATCATTAACACATTGATCATTCCAAAGAAACAATGTTCTCCAAAGTAAGTTAGTTCAGACATTTTAAATCGAAATTACTGGTTCTATCTCAACACTTAATCACAAAGATAAAAGATACATGCGCAAGTGCAAAGTTGTTAATGATGCATTTTATTCGCAGCTGGTAGCTCTCTGTGCCCTGGTGGCTGCGGCCCAGGCTGGTCTTCTGCAGGAGTCACACTACTCACCCGCTGCAGCGGTGTCTTCCCAGAGCATCGTTCGTCACGACGAGCACGCTCCTCAGGCTAAACTCGCTTACCACGCTGCCCCCGCCACTGTCGCCTACAACGCCGCCCCAGTTGCCTACCACGCCGCTCCCGCTCCTCTTGCCTACCACGCCGCTCCCGCTCCTCTTGCTTACCACGCTGCTCCCGTCACCAAGGTGCTGGCTCATCATGACGATGAGATTGTAAGTATACATTTATCTCTGTAAACACTTATTGTGTCCACACGTCGTCCCTAATTAATGCTCGGTTCCCACTCGGCAGGCTTACCCCAAGTACGAGTACAACTACAACGTGGCCGATGGACATACCGGCGACAACAAGTCACAGTTGGAGTCCCGTGACGGCGACGTGGTGAAGGGTTCCTACTCCCTGCACGAGGCTGATGGCTCCATCAGGACCGTAGAGTACACCGCTGACGACCACAACGGCTTCAACGCCGTGGTGCACAACACCGCGCCTACCCATGCTCCCGCCTACGTCAAGGCTGCTCCTGTCTACGTCAAGGCTGCCCCCGCCCTCCAATACTACCATCACTAAGTTGTTATGAACTCGCCTGACGAGATGACTGTTGATAATTTATTTATTGCAATATACGAATACGTTCGATACTTACTGTCTTTGACTATTTTACTCCTTCATGTCATTTCAAGTAAACCCAAGTACAAATGGCCATTTTGACTTGAGTTATATAGCATTATCGTTGACTTACATTTAGTCAACATTGCTTATCCGGTTGCAAAAAATTTAAGAATTCTTCCCGACATGCTGAGTCGGTTAAACTTATAACAGACACAAAGACCTGTCCGTTATAAATCATTACTTTCACGAACGTCTGTTCGCAAATAGTACATGTAATATTAGTATAAATATTAAAAACCTAATTACATAACATATAGATTTGAAGAATATAGAAATTATTATTTAATTATTTATAGCTATAGTTTAAAGTAAATAATGTAACCTCTCGTAAGTTGCAGTCCCCCTACGGGGTATCACAGGAACTGCAATTTTATGTTTAAAACTCTAATTGTTATGTGATATGCAATAAACATATTTTAATTTGTATTAAAAGTGGAATTGATTGGTGTCATTGTAATGATATACTATTTTCCAGAGCCTGTTTGACTTTCCACTTCCAATTCTTTACCAGACATTTAACTGCCAAATAAATTATGTGCAAGCTGTCGCTGTACTTTAGAATAAAGAGCCAAACTGAAGCACCTACAAATTCTAATTAATAGTTTGTTATACTCATAAAACAGGACCACTTTGCCAGCAAGGTCGTAAGTCTCTGTACTTCACGGATGCCAATTTCAATTTCTACTACTACTATTATGGGTGAACTGTGCTGTAAGCGAGCCGTCCAATCATTCCTTTTTATGAATAATTCTATATTTGGAGCCTATAGCAATTAATTGCTGATGAGATGACAGCTATTCCATAGTGAGGTTGCCTATTATACCAATTATTTCTAGAACCAAGATAGGAGTCTGGTTTATTAAAAATACTTAATTTTTTTAAATTCTTGAGTGCCGCAAATATTCTCCGTTGTCAAAAACGACGTTAAACGATTTGATTTTTACAATAAATCTTTCAACTCGCTTAGTACTTCGTAGTGGCGCTCTTTTGCATTGTCCATCTGGGGCAGTGATACACCATTGCCAGACATTCAACGCATATGATACTGTATACCTGATTGAAAAGCAATATTTCCAGTGATATAACACAAAGGAACTAACATCTAATATCTTGTATCATAAAATATTGTATGCTCGAATTGTTAACACAGTCTGACAATAAAACATATTCGAGTATATATTTAGATTCTGATATTTGTGGGGACAAGCGCTCTGTTTTGCCGCATAGGATATTGAATTTTGTAAATAAATAAAAAAATTAAAAAAAATTGTAATAAATAAGTTCGGAGCTCTGGTTGGCACTGAGGTATGATGGGCTAGCGTGGCACGTAACATCAGGTGAGCGACTTGCTCGTTTCGTCTCACAATAACATAAAAAAGGAAAAAAAACTTACAAAACAGCCAAAAAACTTTAAAATAAATATATTTACTATTAACGAGCAAAATGTAATCAGACTCATATTTTTAAAAACAGGCTTCTCGTGTGTTAAATAAAAGTAACTCAAAAACTTTCTAGATTTATATTTTATTTTTTAACATCATTTTAGGAATACTAGAGAGTTCAAGCTGCTCATCCGTACAATGAATCTATCGCCTCCATTGAATTGGCCGGCACAGATGGCAAAACCGATAAGAAGACCATTCTCTTTTATAAAATTTGGAACTTGAATTATGTAGAGGAACATGGGGATAAATGTACCTCACAAATTTATCGTAGTAAAATTAATTGTATCGATTTTGTGCTTGCTGTTACTTTCTTGTCTATACACATGCCTTAAAGCTTTGAATGCAAAGAATTGTCGGTAATTATGTTTTACATAACACCTACGTTGTAAAACATAATTCCTCACTCAGGTGATGATATCATTAAGTTCAAAGAAGAGGCAGATTACGAAACGCCTGTTTATGTTATCCTTCTTTATATTCTAGACTACATACTAGAATACACACTTAATTTCATTCATATCCATATAGCCTATAAGGCAATACCTTGGTATGTCTCGATCGCCGCGACTTCTGTCGCGACATCGTTGTCTTATTTTGTTTAGCATTAACTTGATGTTGTAGAACAAGACTAGCAATACACCAGCCTGATGGTAAGTGACATGCCCGCGTATATACATCAGAATTGCCCCCAAAAAAAAACTACCGCCAAATATCTTATTCAAATTTACCAATTTTTATTAAATTTTACATTTTATTTGCGTTTAGCCTCATGTACCCTTTATTAAATTCGTCGAAATGGTGACGATACGCCGATAAAATATCATACGATCTCATAATATGGACATGACTTTTATAAAATCATTACATACCTATTAGTGTTTAAAATTTGTCCAAATTCTTTAAAGGGTAGTTACGATTGTTTAATATGTCAAACATTATTTAAGGGTATTAATTGTCCCATTACTAACTAAAAAAACAAGCTTATTTTATTAGAGTTTTACAGCTTCTTCTTTTAGTTAATTATACTTACTAAGAGTAAAATGGTGAAAAACAGCAATTATATTACTTACAGAGTAGTTACATCCTATGTGCCGACTCGCACCAACTTGTTTTGATCAGCATATTGATATCTGAAATCACCGTTTTTATTGATCGAGTGTAGCGAGATCTCTTAGTTGATTTGGGTGATTCAGCACTTGGTCCGTTCGTCCGTCAGAGGCATTTAGCGCCTAAACCATAAGCGAATAATTTCAAATTCTCAGAGATTATGTAAAGTTATCGCCCAAAACCAGACTTCGCAATGACAATATATATAAATGAAAATACTTTAAACGTACCTAAGTGGCGCATAATATTTTTTATTTTTTTATCCGCCCTAGGGTATGCTTCAAAAAACTTTGTAAGTAGAGAACCAAACTGGTTTTCAAAATAATATATGTTGGGAAATAACAATGTGGTAGGCCACTAAAGTCACTGTGTTTACTTTAGACCTATGTATTAAATACAATTATTTTTGACGTAAGGACAATACAATTATTCTGTCAGATGGCGTTCACAAAACATATTATTTTTATGCCCGATAGGCAAACATTTGACTACAATCTCACCCGATGGAAAGTGTTGATGCGGCCGAAGCGACTGTTGAAATTCTACAACAGAATATTAAAATTTGTTGACATCTTCAAGAGATTTTTTTTGTAAACGCCACGTGATTTCATTAGCTTCTTACGCTATTATATTTTAAAAGCTTTAAATTTTATTTCATAAATGCAAGCCAATAATATCATATCTTGGGATCTACTACTAAATTTTTTTGTTTAGGTTCTCAAACAATACTGCATCGAGCTTATCCTCTCTATTATTTTCGCTTAATCAAACAATAGCATCTGTACAATAGGATTTGAACAATTTTATGTAATAAGTATTGGAAAAGTATAAAACGGTCTATAATGACACCTTTAATCAACAGTTAGCTAGTACCTTCCGTTAGCAACAGTTCTACCACGCACTTCACAATGATCCAAAAGGTAATAAAATTATTTTACAATACATTAATTCACAATATACAAAATAACGTATTAAAAATTAAACTAATTTATCCTATTTCTTCCAGTTTTTATGTTTAATTTGCTTCGTGGCTTCAACAAATGCAGTTTTAATAGATCCTAGTAATGGCGTTAGCAAGGAAACGAACAAACAGAGCAGTTCAAACACGTGGAAAGAAGTTAAATACCAACCCACGAGTTCACAGTCTTATGGAAACAAATATCATGAGCATTTTGTGAGTATGAAGCTTTTGCTAAATTATCAAAAGATCAATAAGGACAACAAGGACTCCAACAAGGATCTAATATAAAGATTAAAAATTATACTAAACCTCAAATTTCTCATAACGTTAGTTCAATTAACTGTAACCGGTCGCACCATTTACCTACATAAATAATAAAATAAGAAATAATTCATCAAATTTTTTAACTATTATTCTTTAAATCCTTGCAAATCTTGTATATTACGAAAAAACATACAAACATTTTTTTAAAATAAAATTAAGTACTTTGTAGAAAAAAGTATTGTATCTTATGATGGTCCCAGTTTAAGCCTAGCGTAGGTACCTGATAGACGGTGACCACTTCATTGTCATAACTCTACATTCCATAAAGTCATCACGTGTCATAAAGTTGTTCTATATACATATTTTTTAGCCTTGATTCGATTCGGATTAGATTAGGCTTTTAAGAATATTAAGACTACAAAACCTAAGAAACAAAGTATTCTGGCTTGTAGCTTATAAAAAGATAATGTGTTGTCAATGAAATTTAAGAATACGCCTTTAGAGTATGATACCAGTAAAAAGGCAAATAAATATTTTAGTTAAAACTATCAATCTATAAATTGTGTTGCTAAAATCAGACTCTGATGATTTCTTGTTTTTCGGTTTTGTTGTCACCCAATACCAGCTGATTTCATTATTGATCGATAAAATTTATATGAAACCACCTCTAAAGAATACTCTACCAAACAAAAAAAACCATCCATTATTGGCGGAGATATCGCATAACATACATACAAAAAAAACATACAGTCGAATTGAGAACCTTCTTTTTTGAAGTCGGTTGAAAATATTGTCTAGTCCGTAATATATATATATACTAACTGCGCCCCGCGGTTTCACCCGCGTTGATAATGATGAAAAGTGATGATGATGATGATGATGATGAAAAATAGATGTTGGCCGATTCTCATAGATACCGGATAAGCACAAAAAATTTCATCAAAATCGGTCAAGCCGTTTCGGAGGAGTATGGCAACGAAAACTGTGACACGAGAATTTTATATATTAGATAACCAAAATGTTGTGTACAATTATAATAATAGCTACTCTTTTATCTACAACGAATTTTATATGTAATCATTATTATTTTCCCGTGCAAAATACCTTCAACATGATACGTTACCTAAAACCAACACACATTTATCATTCAATAATTGCAAGTTTTCTTTGTTCAGGCTTACCCAAAATACGAGTTTGAGTACGCAGTTTCGGACAAGAAGACGGGTGACCATAAGAGGCATCATGAGACCAGGGATGGAGATAGAGTGCGCGGCGAGTATAGCCTGTTAGAGGCTGATGGTTCGCTGCGACAGGTCCAGTACGACGCTGATGATTATAATGGGTAATACATTAGATTCGATACCGTCGATCCTGGTTGTTACTCGGAAGATGTAGGATTCCTTCAAGCAGCCTAATAAATTCTGTATTTTCCCCATTAGTCCATACGACAAGCAAGTAACTTCACATGTCCCTACTCGTATATTCTACTAGAAGTATCTAGATGCTATCTTGTGGCCAAATGCTTGCCTATCTAGATATATAAACAAAAGATGCGAATATGACCCAATCAGCGCAGTGCGCCGGTCTTTACCCTGTGCGCTGTAGGTTCGATTCCCGGCAGGAGCACAATTTTCACAACTTCCAAGGGACATTTGTGGTTTTGGGTATGACTGTCTGTGTGATAAGTAAATGTCGCTGGCACCCAAGAACAAGTCTTTGAACTTAGTTTAAAGCCTTGTTCTTGTTAGAAAAGCTACATGTTAGCAACAATAATGCTCTATGGTGTGTGCATGAGTGTGAATGTGTTGTTTTTTTTTGTATTGTTTTGTGTGTGCTATGTTTTTTTTTTATGAGACTAACCCAGCGTTTGACCACAATCTCACCTGATAGAAAGCGACAATGTGGTCGAAAATGGAGCACGCTTGCTCAGTAAATACCTATTTACTCTCTTCTTGAACAACACCATGTTGTACTTAAAGTGAATGAGTCACCTATAAGCCAGACAATAGTGTTGATCTATAGCCACATAGATTTCAAATTTCTGCGCGTGGTAAAGACAGCCTTGTCCAATCAAACGAATAGCTAAGCTAGACTAAGTAGTGTTAACTATACAGCCAATTATGTAGTTAAAAATGACCGTGACTAAATTAGTTTAAGCTCGTGAAATATAACGCACGAATTTTTACTCAAACCTAGGTCTTTGAAGAGTCGATGCAAGTTTACGATAATTAAAAATTCGAATCAGCTAAACTTGTATTTTTTATAATATAGTCATTACTAAATGTAAATATTGCCATTTCCGTGAGGTTTTTTCGATTGCGACTAATGATAACAAAATGATTTATAAAACATTATGAACATTTTAAATACAATACTGGATATCTATAACCAGCCCGTATTACCTTCATCTCAACCTTTTTAATATTAATCACAATTATGACGGCAAAATTATCTTCGAATTGTCTGCGACAAAATCTGATCTAAAGCAAATTTTTTTTTTTCAGATTTAACGCAGTCGTCAGCAAGACTGTGAACAAACATGGAGACCACGCATTTTCTGTATCTGATCACACAAGACATTTCTACCCCATCGGTCATGGCATCAAGATAAACCACTTCTTCCCAAACAAGGAATACCGATACTTCGCAGGTTTACCCGAAACTAAATCAAAACAATCCACACCAGTTCAAGAATCTGAAGAAGCTGTTTCTAAAGGAGACGGGAAAGTTGTGCTGATGTCTGGAGAAAATACTATGCTACTTGAGCCTGTCAAAAGTGTAGAGCAAGCTGAATCTAAAGATGTTGATATCATTAAAGCGACAGTAGACGAAACTCCGCTTAAAATTATTCCTACTGTGGTTTCAATGACCAAGCATGAAATGGATAAAACTGATGAAATTGAAGCGTTTCCAGTAACGTTTAAGACTTACGAAGAAGATACATCAAAGTCAGAGGAGGACATAAAATCCGATGTTGAAGAACAAAGTCCTGATTCGGAAGTGGCATCTTCTTACTATCATACAAGATTTTACTATGTAATGTAGGAATTTCGTGCCTAAACTCTTAAAATAAATTCGTTATTTAGTATTTAACCAATGAAGTCATACTTTAATGTAGTCACGAAGTAATAAAAATTGAAACATAGACAATACCAGTTTTAATTTTAGCACTTTCCTTTATAATATATTGCAAGAAGGTATCACGCTCAATCTTAGCAACTAAAATCACTTTTTTATTTAGTTATGTGAAGGTATGTAACCAACTTCAAAAAAAGAAAGCACGTTCTCAATTCGACTTTTTTTTGTGAGTGTTACATCATAACTTCTTTCGTTGTGAGCTGGTTTTGATGAAAATTTTAATTTTGATTAAATTCTGATCACTAGTTTTTAAGTTATTCATGCGACAAATAATGCGTGTTTAATACATAACATCTGAACAAAGTTCCGAAGATAAAGCGGTGAAGTCGGTTTTTTTTAAACTTTGCTTGCATTTAATTATGTTGTACATATACCTACTCGTTATAGTATAAATATGCAATATTTTTTTTGGCTATCCCGACGTAATAAATAGTGTATTTTTTTATTCTGTTTATTTAAAGGACTTTTGAACGACATGTTCATGCTTGCCCCGAAAATGCCTTATTTTAGTACAATACATATCAACAGGAAGATATTACATAAGTGTATAAATGCGGATGCTGGCATTCTGCCTGCTATTCATTACATATCACAAGCAGTGTTAGCACCGAAGCTAAACACTGCAGTTAATAAACTAAGGAAAACCAAATTTGAAAAACACCGTCATTAAGGCCTATCTTATGTATGGTACTATTTGTATCAGCTCTTTATTAAATGTCAATCCGTGTTTATATTTTCGAGTACACGATATACACGAAATTTGACGAGACGCATAATTATGCTCTGTACGATTTGTAACACATAAATCATCATGATATAGCTTAAATACCTATAATCGTGGAGGGCAAGGATTGGATGCTTAAAGCTATATTTACAATAATACTGACGTCGTAATTACTACTATTAGATAGACGATGAAAAAAACAGAAGCATTTTATTTGTGTGGAATACTGACCTTAAACGAAAAAGTATCCTATGCAATTACACTAGTTTTTTTTTTATCTCTGATAGGCTCACGTTTCATCTCTATCTCACCTGATGGTAAGTCATGGTGTGGTCGAATATGATACACAAAAAATAACTGTTGCTTTCGAAATTTAATATAAGTGTCGTATCTCGCGGTGGGTAAGCAACCGCCAATATTTTTCCTAGATAGATTTTGATGATTTTAATCGCTTGCTTAAAATTATCAAAATCTATCCAGCTTTGTTTTATTCATATTGTTGTTCACACACACACGCACAAATTTTCTGCTTTATGATATGAATGTAATAGTGTAATGCTTATAAAGATAAGATGCGTTTCCACGCATACAATTAATTACATGTTTTAAACAAGACAGTCACAAAAACTCATTATTTATTGTTAATTGGAATGTTTATTACTACACTTTTAAGAACATAAATTACTTGTAATAACATTGAACTATTCCGAAGATGCATTCAATCCATATTAATGATTATAGCTTCCATATATCTTTAACTTCGTCGCCTTTAACATTTCTGTCGTTGGCATCAATGAGACCGAGCAAAAATTCTTGAATACAATTTCAAAACTCCAATGAATCTCGTAATGCAAGTTGCCATCTACAGACAATGGTATGTTTTCATTTTATAATCGAGTTAATCAAGTTGAACTTCTTTATGCTTTTAAGGAAATGAGACATGCTTTCATTTATTTCAACAATGATTCAGTCCCAGATATTCGGTCGTGGAGTTTATGCAAGAGATTATTGCGCGGATCACTTACGCATGTAACTACAAACTACAATACTTTGCATGTTATAATGAGTGTTTCATAAAAATATAATTATGTGTCGACTCTTGTTTGCTGACATACATTCTTAGGTAATTTATGCTCACCACATCGTCGTATAGCATGAAACATTTGAGCGAAATTTTTTATCACCTCAAAATCAAAATGCTGATATGAAAATGCTAAAACATAGGGATCATTTGATTTTATTTATATAGCATTAGTCATGCTAGGCAAAACTATAGTGATAAATTTGGAAAGGAGAAAATATTGCTTGAGGCGGGGATTGACACCCTTTGGCCGCAGGTTCAATACGGATAATTTTTAATCAAGGAGCATATTGATATAAATTATTATTATTAAAGGAAACTCTATTGTAAAGCACCGCTAGCATGATAGCACGCTGCCCACTAAATTGAGTACTTGAATTACCTTTGTAATAAATAGGCACTTTTGCTGTATTTCTGTACGTACATATTTTTTTTTTACTTTCCGAAAATATGGGCAATTAGCCATTAAAGTAGATTTCATTACAAAACCTTATTCAACTGTTGACTGAGCGTTCGCCTTCTTAGCAGAGGTATTGGGTTCGATTCCCGGCGGGAACAAGTTTTTTCCCCAAGGAAAATTTGTGTTTCAGGTTCTGGTTGTGATTGTGTGGGTGATGTGAATGTTACCGGCACCCACGACACAAGTAATCGAAGTTAGTTTGGGGCTGTAAGTGTGAAAGCGTTTATGTTATTATAAAGTTTCATCATCAGCCTATGGAAGTCCACTGCTGGACATAGTCCTCTCCAATTGCACTGACCACGATCCTCTGCTTCTCTCATCCAGCTCCTGACAGCCACCTTGCGAAGATCGTCGCTCCACCCACCTGAGGGCGTCCTATGCTACGTTTGCCAATTCGCGGTCTCCACTCAAGAACACGTTTACCCCAAAGGTTATCGGTTCTCCGGCTAATATGGCCAGCCCATTGCCACTTCAGCTTACTAATTCGCTGTGTTATGTCGACTGCTTTGGTTTATATAAAGTGGTTATGTCATGGTTATTATAAAGTTTACCTTAATGTAAAATGCTCTATCTTAAGCTCTTCTAAAATTAAAGAGGAGTTATGTAGACGTTGCGAAACGGACCTATACAAGACAACGCGCAACATACCATTGATTGGCTTTAAGGAAGAATTTTAAAGTTTTAAAGCAGAATGCGTGGATCTGCAATATCTTCTGGACAGCGTACTCTGTCTTTTCTGTTTAGGCTAGCGTTTAACCACTTTCTTACATGGACGGTAAGTGTTGGAATAGATTGGATGAAAATAGGTGTAATGATAGATAGCCTGGCTCTACACTGGCTGGTAAAAATATTGCTATTTAGTTACCTTCCTAAAACAATGTGTGAGAGCATGCACTTGTGAAATTAAAATTAATGCCATCTGTTTAATGCGCATCTGCGATACAACCTATACGTTTTCTAACTTTATTCGTCTATGACATACTTAGATGGAGTGATCCGTCCAATTACTAATAGCCCCAAACTGAAATTTCTTACTTGAATTATCTTATGCCGACAAAAGACTTGGATTGGATTGGCGGAATGCCATAGAAACCGAAAACTTGAATCTTTATAATATCTTTTACGAATTACATACCTCTGTTGCAAGCGGTATCTAATTGAATTAAGCAAAAATTATCCTCATTTTTTATGTAGAAATGTTTTTCGATTTCGAATTGTAAAATCACAACAAAGATTCTGTTCATCATAGAGACTAATTATAAAGACTTGTATGCTGCCGGAAACATTTTCATTTCAGACACGCAACGCAACCTTAAATTCAGAATCATAAGCACAAATGTCCCTTGGAAAGGAAAATTGTGCTCTTTCCGGGAATTGAGGGCAGTCTCTCGATTCCCTCGATCTCCTCGACAATATTGACGATCATTGGCTTCCAAGATTGACAGCAAAGTATTATTCATTCGTGCTCTACTTTGCGCATTAGGAAGTAAATCCTAACCATAACTCCTAATTTTCATAGCCCTTCTCTGTTAGCTAACTGCAAATATCTCGATCAAAAGATCGTAAAGTATTTGTATAACTTGCTTATCTAGGAATAATTATAAAACAAACCGGTGTCTAACAAGGAACAGCACTCTCCTTGGGCCCTACGCGGTGATTAATGTTTTAGCAATGCTAACTTTATGAATGCTTAGACTTTACTAGCATTATTCTGTCTAAGAAACAAAATCTTACGTTTCATTGATAAGCCATTTAAAATAAACACTGGGCTTAGTGCGATATAGTCCTATAGTGGTGGCTTTTTACAAAGTTATAGTTAACCAACTGTATTTACATTTTATCTAGCTAGACAGTAATGTAACAATTATGTAACGGCCTAGGTTAATACTTATTACCTACTGGATACGAATTTATTTCAAAATACCTTCATTTAGAAATTCGTTCATGATATTTTCACCATGCATTAGCTATTCAGTCAAAATTAAAAGCTCCCAGTTTACCGTTTGGTGACCAAAGACGTAGGCAATTAGTTCCACAACTTGGACTACTCTACGGAAGATAAAGGAAGAATTAAAACCCAGTTTGGACAACCCAGTTGGTGCTGTGCAAGACTCTGCTGTCGCAGATGGCGCCAGTTCGATTCTCGGCAGGAGCACAAAATTCCTCAAGAGACATTTGTGTTTCTGGTTCTGGGTGTGATTGTGTGTATGTAAATGATTCCGGCATCACAATATAATTCTTTGGATTTTGTGTGGAGCTGTAAGTGACGAAGCATAAAATAAAAATAGAAACTTTTGTTTTTTTTTATTTGAACGTTTAACCGTAAATATCTCATTACTTTATAAAGATGATGTGGTCGGGGATGGTAAGCTAAGCTTAAAATGGGATAGGCTCTAGAATGTGTTATTATACTATGCCGGAACATTGATTGGTTCTTGCCCTCAGATACAACTTGAAGATATTTATCTTACGCCAATAGTTTGGTAAGTCAAGTAACTCTAAAACCTGCAGCTTTGCCCAAATACTTTGTACCTTCTTTTGACTATAAAGATCTATTTTTATAAGAATTACTAGCTTTTCATTACTACCTTGCGTGTTGGTAAGCTATAATATTTTAATCTCACATTTTAAGTTTAATTAATCCTCATTAATCAGAATCAAACAAAATAAGAGTCAAAATAAAGACATTTATAGATATCTGACCTAAAATGGAAAAACTGATTTGCGAAAAACCCAATGGGATTCATACCTACTGATAAAAGTAACTGGGCGTTACAAATTAAAAAAGCAGCTACATTTTTTTGTATTTATTTCCCGATAGGCAAACGTCCACTATCTCACCTGATGGAAAGTGAAGATGGTTATAATTGTACCACAGTTACAATGCCGCACACAGAATTAATAATAACGACAATCCTTTTGAGACGAGGGTTAAAACACCAAACCAAACAATTTTAAGAAATGGAATCCCTAACCAGTGCTCACCTTACGTTTTCAGCTATATTATGTCTATAATGTAGATAATAAATAACGTACATACATGTTACAATAGAGATAAGCATCTTCTATTGTATCATGCAGACTTCATCCATTAAACATCGCATGTGTAAAGGCTATTAAAGTGGCAGTTTCCAAATATTGATTAAACCAGAGTATTACAAATCGAGAAAATATCGACCAGTTACTTCCTGCTTTAATCGTTAAATCTTGAAGATTTACTATCACAATTGAAGTTAACTGATTATTGCTGATAAAAATGTAACAATGTCTACCTCTCACTCGTAGCATCGATTTTCTCTACATATTATAGCCATATCGAACGTTGCGACACCCAATAAAATGAGCAGATTGGCCACGCTGCAATTACTGTGATCCGATCGGATATTACGGGAATAGACCCCCTCCACACAACTTATGTTTTGTTTGATATATAAAAACAGTACGCTATCAAAGTAACACCAGTCAAGGCACTTGTCTCTAAAGCAAAATGTTGTCCAAAGTAAGTTTTACCCCTTTCAAAAAGCCTAAGTAGAGCGGATTACCTAACGACTCTCAGGACAATTTGCTTCATCGAAGTAAACTGGATTACGTTGTCAATTGTCGGTCATTAAGTTGGACCTAAACTGCAATCTTAAAAGTGGAGCTGTGCTATATTTAGAACAGCTGGAAGCGTTTACTGTGACAGTTATGTCTGAGAAATTGTAATTTGTGCGAGGTGCGTGTGACAGTTATAAAATGCCATTTCTTTGTCTAGATCGTGCTCGCCTGCGCGTTGGTGGCTGTATGCCATGCTGGTTTGTTGCATCATGGAGCTGTGTCTTCTCAAAGTTTCGTTCACCATGATCAGCACATCCACGAAGCTCCAGCACATTACGAAGTGCACGCTGCACCTGTCCACCATGCGCCTATTCACGCTGCTCCCATCCACGCTGCTCCTGCTCATCATGAAGAGCATTACGTCGATGAATACGTATGTTCATTATAAGTATTATAACGTCACTTCATAAAGTCCAATTTAAGGCAATTTCTACATTGGGATGCTACTAATAGAATAATCAGTCATAAAGCTCTGTCTGAGAACCAGAGCTTAGTCTAGGCCCAGTCTAAGACTAATTACCGATTAATCAGTAGTAAAATGTAAGTATAGCCAATATAAAATTCAAACAGAATTTTGACAATAATTCTAGCATGTTTCATGTCCCAAAAGGTGTGTTAACTTTAATATTGAAATAGTTTAACGGATCGATTTTTTACTATGATACATTAGAATATATTGAAAATATTATTCCAGGCCCATCCTAAATACGGTTATTCCTACTCCGTGGAGGACCCTCACACCGGCGACCACAAGTCTCAGCATGAGACACGCGACGGAGACGTCGTGAAGGGAGAATACTCTTTGCTCCAGCCTGATGGCTCCTTCCGCAAGGTCACCTATACTGCTGACCACCACAATGGGTAATACAATCATAACCACATTAAAACAGTATATCATCATCATTGTCATCTCTATTACATAGTACAACACAATAATTATGTTGTAACTAATTACTCATTTTCTTGGAAAGCCACGTAGTATATCTGTATAGTGTAGATACAATAAACAATAAATACATTAAAGTTAACAAAAATATTGTTAACAATTTGCCTGTTGGCCAGATAATAGAACCACTAACTACTGGTAAATTATTAACAGTTTCTTAATGTAAAATGTTTACATACGAATTACAAAAATACAGCAAATAACTTACTGTAGTACAAGAGTTCAAGTCAACTACCATTAACAGCATACCAATGAGATGGGCACATATGCAATCGTACCTGATGCAGAACACCGTGGCAAGAAAATATAATCGCTTGATTAAAATAGTTTCATATGTATAGTTTCAATAGTTGCTCTTCAATTCAGTAAAACCATAAAAATATATATTCATAACTCCAGATTCGTGATAGCACTAGAATCTTCACCTCTATTACGCCACCTTTGACCTATGTTTATGTTTTGTCAACAGTTTCAACGCCATCGTGCACAACTCTCCACCGGTGATCCATCATCATTAGGCGTCTGTACCAATCTGTGATATTAGAGTTAATCTAGTTCTTGTAGTAATCCCATCATAGGCATTCCATCGTTCTCATTAAGTATACGCTACGGTTTAACCGGAATGAGTGTTAATGTAAAGGCAGTATTATTTTTTCCATAGTTCAGAACCCCTAAATTTGAGGCTGAATTGTCGCCACTATTTCTCTTTATTTTGAAACTAATAATGAAATAAAATGTACCTACATATATTATTATCTAAAAATACGTGCCAAGCACCAAAATGTTTATATATTTGACACTGAATTGTTTAAAATTTGATTGAGGTTCGTTAATTTTTCGATCAAGAAGATTTTTAGGTACAGTCAAACCAGTAATTTTAAGTATGGATTAAACAAAACTGCCTCATCAAGTTAATGTTATGAGTATGAATGTTCTCTTGTAGCCATTTTTTCAATAGTTATCTTATAGATAAATCTTGTAAATAGTCATTTCCTACTTAAAAATTCTGGCTTGTGCCAAAGAATTTGTTGTTTGTATGAATATACCGTAGTTTAATATATGTCGGGTCTGGGCAATGCAGTTGTATATAGCAGAGCTTTTATGTGTGTGAAATAAAGAAAAATATTGAAGAACATGTTTTTATTGTTATTTTTTTTATTTAAGATAGGCAAACATTTGACCGCCATCTCACTTTATGGTAAGTGACGATTATGACGTCTTAAACATAATCCAACCATGGTTCAATAGAATAACTCATATTTTTGAAATTTCCAAATGTTTCTTAAGTAACTTATGTGTAAGTTTTATCTTGCAATTAGAAAAACAAAGAATACAATAAGTAGATACACCAGTATTTAATGGTATTTTTTTTCTAATAGTAGAATAAAAGGTGTGCATATTATTATTAAACAGAATTTGTCTACTGCAACGTCGTATCACAGTCATAGGATTGTGATACTAGATAGACAAATAATACAGAATACTTCATCGTGGATCACATCATCATTGCTATTAATGATGATGTGATCGACGATGAAGTATTCTGTTAGAAGATATATCCTAACAGTTCACTCTTATCCTAATAATAACTCAGATTGTATATATCAGGAAACAAGTATGTTGAACACTGGTACGGTCTCATCCGTGTTTTGAATAAAACAAGATTGATAATGTGTTAACAATTTTCAAAACATCGTGTGAAAATCTAGAATAATAATTAAGTATTTGAAAACGTTTATCAGCTCAAATACCTAAGTATAATATATACATATTATTTTATAGAAGAATAAACTACTTACCCAAAACATTACACAACCAAGGACGTTGTGATTACATTTTATCCCCTTCCAAAAAAGTAATTAGCGTTTATATGATGTTAAAACAATAAAGGCGTATGTGTGCAACGTAGTGCATTAGGCTGTATGTGTTAATTGCACAAACCGGTCCAGTGGAGCGTGAGAAATATAAGATCTCCTCCAAATTGCATACAAGTATTACCATACAATGTCCGAGACAAAATAAGGAGTGAAAGCAAGGAGATACCTTGTAACAGTGCTGCTCTTGTTAGCGATATGCGACGTATTTTGGATGTTATACGAATAACCTACAGCACTAAAACAGTATTAAACTCTACATTGGGTACTTACCATAGTTTGAAATCGCTATATAATCTTTGATCGCGGCTTGAACGAGTCCTTATGACGAAAGCCTAGAACTTTATCTGTCAAAATGAACTGGTAACTTTATATGTTTTTAAACCGACTTCAAAAAAGGAGGTTCTTAATTCAACTGTATGTTTTTTTGTATGTATCTTACGCAATATCTCCGCCAATTATGAATTGATTTTGATGATTGTTTCTTTGTTTGGTAGAATATACCTCAGAGGTAGTCCCATATAAATTTTATCGAAATCGGTCAAGCAATGAAGTCGGTTTTTTTAAGCTTTGCTTGCGTTTCAATTATTATTTTAAGTAAAAAAATACTATTGATTAAAATCTTGAAAAGTATAAACCAAACAGTGCGAATTGGTGGGAATGACTGTACCAACACAAACCTCTTTTGTTTTAACGGTACTGACCTACTATAAAACTGTATGTAAACTTTTACTTAAATAAATAAACTAAAAAAATAAATGCGGTTGTCTAATAACTGCATAGGACAAGTTATCGTACAGCGAAGGAGTGAAACGCATTGCCTGCGTCTTTGTACCCTGAACCGTACAATCTGGGTATCTTACCTTAACAACAAAAACAATTCTTAAATCTTATTTAAATGTCATATGTCTACAGAGCAATTCCTTCAATTAATTATAATAATAGTAACAATAAAAAAAATAGGTTCTTACGGTAGAAACTAGTTCCCATAACACAGGGAATCCTAGCATGGGAACTAGTGAATAAATCACTAGTACAGACTAAATAATAGAAAGATATATATATATATAATTAAAAACATATTTAGACAGTTTCTAATACAGTTACTAATAAAATTCACTCTAACTGTTTCACTCTAAGTGTTTGTTGCTTAATGTATTTTATGTTTATTTTAACAAGTACCTGTATTGTCCGTTTTGTTTTATGTGTAAATAAACAATTTCATTTCATCTATAAGTCTTGAGTGAATAGGTACCATCTAGGCAAGCATGATTCATCTTCAGCCGCATCGCCAGTTTCTATTTGGTGAGATAGCGGTCTAATGCTTGCCTATCTAGCTTAAATAAAAAAAACATGTTACATTACGGTTGACCACGGGAAGAAAAATTATCCCTTGTACAGCCACGTGATCATGTAAGTAGACAACGGGCAAGTAGTGATAAATTCATGAATCAACACAGAAACAGAACAGAATTTATTATATTATTATTTTTGGTAACAAGTACACACCTCAGTACAACCCGAAATAGGACTAAGGTTAAATGCTTAACAATCATATAGGTAATCAAATAATTAAACGCAAGCAAAGCCTAATAAAACCGACTTCACAGCTTTATCTTTGGAACCTTGATTCAATGTATTAAACACGCAATATTGACTATAACTCAAAAACTAGAGATCAGATTTTGATTGAATTTCAATGGAACCACATGAAAAGCTAGCTTTTGAATAAAAAAATAATCATCAAAATCGGCTCAGAACAAACGAAGTTATGAGGTAACAAATAAATAAATAAAAACCATCGATTGAGAACCTCCTCCTTTGTTTTTAAATCGGCTACAAAAGGACGTGGATTACCTTTATATCCCTATTATGGCAGGTAGAGTGGAACACAGCTAATAATTATTTATTGAATAAGCCATGTGCAGCTGTTTTGACTGGGTTTAAATATATTTTACTGCATATTCTAGGATCTATACAATTATCAGAATACATACAAATATATGCTACATACAAAATGTGATCCAAATCGGTTCTGCCATTACCGAGATTTCTCGTAACATTACAGACATTCTCACACACACACACACACATCCTCATACACACAGTTTTATTTTGCTCTCGACCTTCAATTCAGGCTCCAAATGCATAGATTTTTTAAATAAATTAAACTGGGACAGTGTTCCTAATTAATTAAATGTTTATGCTTTATATTCTTTATATGTTTATGTTTTTTTTTATGATCAAAGTTGCAAAGCAAAACTCATAATATATAATAATAATATAATTATTATTATATATAACGTCAACGTGACATATTGAAAGAACCAGTAGATGGAAAATGTCGCCTTTGTGCAAACAAAGATGAGACTACACAGCACATAATATCAGGATGCGAAAAATTAGCGGGCACATATTATGTTAAAAGGCATAATAACCTAGTCCAGTACGTCCACTGGTGTCTAGCCAAAAAACACAACATAGAAATTAATAACTCTGGTGGAAAGAAACGCTTACTCAGCCACAAGTAATAGAAAACGATTCCGCAAAAATTTTATGGGAAATACCCGTCCAAACTGATGTCACTGTAACGCACAATAGACCGGACTTAATATACGTTGACAAAAGTAACAATAAAACATACCTCATAGACATTACTGTTCCATCAGACTACAACATCGGAGCTAAAGAAATTGAAAAACTCAGCAAATACCACCTTTTGAAGACCGAAGTCACTATACACAGACGGCTGTTATCCCAATAGTGATAGGAGCAACAGGAACAGTTGCTAAAAGTTTAAAGAAGTACATAGACAAATTAGACACCCACATTGACATCAGCATCCTTCAGAAGCAAGCAGCCATACATACATCTATCATTCTCACCAAAGTGCTTGGAGATACTGTTTTTGTAAACACCACACAAAACCCACTCACACAAAACATGCAGCAATCGACAGTCTCACATCAGGCACCAAGCACAACAGGCTTACCCATCACAACCACTGAATCTAGCACACAAATTTCATCTGACAATTCACAAACATTACGAAGAGGGAGAGGAAGAGGTAGGAGAAGAGAATGTATTCGCACGCAACGTGCGATGAATATAGAATAGGAGGGAAATAGGTACCTTTTTTCCCGTGGGCTACGGGACGGGGTACTTATCAAGACCGACGTAAGTCGTGTAGGTGAAAACCACCATAACATAATATAATAATATTTTGAATATTTTGCAGCAACATCTGTTTATTAACTGGTCTAATTGGATTGATTTCTAGACTCCTTCCTTATGGTAATTATTGCGTTAACTTCACTAAACATTTTATTAACTATCTAGCGATTGAAACAGAATCGTATATCTTATAGGATTTAGTTGTATGATTTTGTTTTAGTTAAAAATAGTAAAACTTTTTTTGTTAAAACTATTCGACAGATTGTTGTCTTATTAGTATATTCGAATCTTTATAAATACCATATACAATAAATGAAAAATATAATGATATGTATGATATAGTCATATTTTATTACATTATAAAATCATTAAATAAATAGATAATTAAATTTTTTGCATTAAATATATATACTTCATACAATGGAAATACATCATTGTTCTTACCCAATTTTGTCATACAATTTCGAGATACTCAATACCACAATCCATTTAAGAGGAACAACACTACGCAATCGCGCGAACGGACACGAGTTCTGAAACCCTATACACCGTATAGCCTATTTAATATTCCGCCATTAGGCAATTGCGAACACAGCAATTCCGGCATGAGACTGCATAACCGTTCAATTGAAATATTTGCATGCCTAAATATAGCTTCTGTACCGATATTCATTCATGCAACATGCGCAACCTGACTATCGACGGTCCGGGAACTTAACAATCGTAGGACATTATGTTATACTAGCCATGACAAGCAGCTTTGCTCGCTATTATCAAGTTAAAAAGTAGCCTAAGTGTTAATCCTAGGTATAAGCTATGTACATTCCAAATTTCATCCAAATCCATTCAGCCGTTAAAGCGAGAAGAGGAAACAAACATACTTACACTCAAATTTTCGGATTTATAATATTAATAGGATGACGTTTAGGTATAGTCATCGTAGATATTATTTTACTAGAGAAGCATCCCTTTATCGTACTTGCTGTATAATTTTACTTAGTGGATATTTATGTTTGAAAGTAGTTGAAATAAAAGAAATTTGTAGTGCCCATCGTCAGTCTAAAGAACTAAACCCAGGAATTAGTGTTTTATTTAATGGTACTAGAGATAATATACAGTTGTGTCACTAGTACCAATGGTACCAGTGATATAAGGCTAAAATAAAATATTGATTTAAAATGTCTTTCAAATTTGATGATCTTGTGTGTTCCCAAATTGTCGTAGGTATATAGCGATAGCTACATTACCAGGTGCATAGTCTGAACTTAGAATAGTATGTTCGATATTTTAAGAGTCGTAATTGCTATAAATTGCCATAAAGTAAGTAATAAATATATTGAAAATAATAATAATAATGAACTGTTGAAAATGCTTGCTCTTTGTACTACCTACTTATTACCAGTTTTTTAATTCCATTATTAGATTGAATCTTATACGTACACATTCAAACTATTAATTATTATAAAGAAGAGCAACAGCTGCGTACCCGTTTACATCGTCTGTAAACCCAAACTGAATGAAATCAAGTCTGATCGTCTTCGAACAAGCTTATTAACATTTTGATGTACAGCCTTACGAAACCAGGACCTTTCCGAAGTTAACAATGCATTTATTTTGTAATTTTCTTGACTTACTGACCCGAGAGAAGAGTAATGTTATATTAATCATGGGAATTCATCGAATTCGTCACAGCTGCTGACCAGCTGTCGAACGTGGTGGTAATGATTGGCGATTTACCATATTACTGAATTTCGTAACGCAAGTACTACCTACAAGTAAATTGAGTTACTATGAAAATAGCAGCTGAAATACTCTGACCATCACAATCAACATAAAAGGGCATAATGATGGCAAGTGTATGAGTGACTAAGAGGGATTATCAAACGAGTACTTGATCGTACGTTAGTCAGTCTAGGTTGTAAGTTACATCGCAGCAGTCATAACGTTATATGGGATGACATTTGGCTCTCAGAAAAAATATGATATTAGGGCTTTTACTGGTCTTTAAGACAAGCAAGCAAGCTTATGTTTATATATTAAATCATAAGCGCTGATTGGGAACATAAAGTAGTAAAATTTTGCGATGACGTTGTTACACGTACAATATTTACAAAAGTAAATCAAAAGACTATCTTATGTTTAAAACAAGTCACACTTTTAAAAGTTTTGTAAAACCAAGCTTTTACGAGTTGTACATAAAGTGGACTAAAAGTTATATAACCAGATAACTTGTCAAGTCAATTCAAACGATCCGAATCTCGATGGGGTTGCGTCGTTTCATTACAGAGTTCCTATGACCACCTTCCAGCTCCATCATCAGACCCTGGTTACCATTAAAAGACAAACAACTCGTCAAGACGATGCAAATGAGCCCAAATTCGATTAGGTTGTGTAGTTTCATTGCGAAGTTCCTTTGGCCACCATCCAGCTCCATCATCAGACCAGCGCCATGTCATCATAATATTGCATTGTCACGCGATTTACACATGTGTGCAAAATTTCAGCTCAATCGGTAACCGGAAAGTGAATCAAATTAAATTTGCAAGATGTAATGACAAACATCGGGACAGGTGATACTAAATAAAAGCTTGTAAGAAAAAGAGCAGGAATAAAACAAAAGGGGTTCAAAAGTTTTGTAGACCGCTGGCCGTAAGAAAACTTTCCAGAATTGTAGCTGCGTTTCCACGTTGAATACAAATTTGTGCTATAAAGAGTCAGCATTTTGACCTTGGCAATAGCAGGTGACAAGTGATAAAAATGTAGTTAAACAATTCTTGTTTAAACTTTTGGTCCATGACCAAAGTTCAAGCAAGATTTGTTTTGTTAAAACATGTTGGTTTTTTATAGTGATATTGCAGAAGCTTATTTTAATTTGCAAATACTGTTTAGACATAATAGAAAGAGACAATTGAAGTTGCGTTAGACTAATCGATAAATTCTACATTGGAAAGTGTGCCAGCAGAATGCAAAACTAAGTCCTAACTCCTATAATGTATAATTACAACAGACACAGATAAATAAGATAAGGAAAAGCCGGTAAGTAAATCTAATTAACATTATTGTCTGTTTCTACTATGATATTGAAAATATTTTATTAATAACATTTATTACCATACTTTTTTTTTTTTTTTTTTTATTTGTGACAGGCTAGTGTTTGACCACTATCTCACCTGATGGTAAGTGACGATGTGATCGAAGCTGGTAAACACACTAGACCTGGAATACGCAGGCTCTCAAGGATAACTGCCGGAACACCGTATTTAGCTTGGCGGCAGACTTTCAACTTGATGGTGGTAAGCTACTTTGGTAGCAAGCCAGGCGAGCAACTCACAAAATGCTCTACCACCTCTCAAATGTCACCTGATTAGCACCACCCGGGGACCACGTGTAGGGAGTCAGACTTAAGGGGCATCCTCCTACGGACGTGGGTGACTCAGCCCCCGATCGACGATCGGGACGATCCATAGAAATAGATACTCATAGATAGAGTACCTAATAGAAGTTTAAGTCATGAAAAATTCCCTTTAATAGTTTATTATAAAATGACATAAGATTTTTTAAGTATCTTAATAACAGTATTATCTATGTCACATAATCGTTAATTCGGAGACAACAAAAGTTGTCTTAGATTCTCACATCTTTTTAAATTTAAAATAAGGTCGAAAATTTTAATTAAATAATTTAAAAGAAGAATTTTTTAACTTTATAAAATCCCTAAAGAACTTTTGTCTCTCATATAATCATAGATTCAGAGTCATGAGTGTCTTAAACTTGTACACCTCGAAAAAGTAGAAAAAACGATACACAGTCACCTAGAACTAGAAACACAAATTTCCCTTGGGAAACTTGTGAAAACTTGTGTTCCAGCCGGGAATTGAACCCTGCGACCAGTTGGCGCAATGGACAGGAGTCTGCCCTCTGCACCGTGGTTCCTGGGTCCGATTCCCGGTAGGATCACAAATTCCTTCCCAAGGGATATTTGTGCTTCTGGTTATGTGTATGTGTGATGTGAATGTTTCCGGCACCCACGATACAAGTCTTTGAACTTAGTGTGGGGCTGTGAGTGTGAATGCATTGTTTGTTTTTTAGAAGGCGACCGCGCATCCAACTGAGCTAAAGGAAAGTCATTAATACAGTTTATTCATTTATTTTCAGAAGATCTAAGTCACATACCAACTTGTAGTCGCATTCAAAAGAAGTTGTCTCAAATTTTGCACACCTTGACCTCTCAAGAGTTAAAAATAAATTAATAATCCCACAGCCCTTTCACGTTCATAACCCAGACCTTAACAAGCTACAAATGTATAATTAAGCTCGGTGTGTGGTATGACAATGTCATTCAATGCGGTTGAAGTATGACATAATAAGAATAATGATCCTTTTACCTGTTATATTATCACAAACAAAAATATCTTACAGACTGCTTTCATTGATCATCTCAATACTTCATTAATAACAAAATAATTTTTAATTATTTGCTTCTATGAGATCTACGAGGTCATCAATGTTCAGTGTTTGTAAGGTTCTGGGGCACTTTTGAACTTATGCCTAAAATGTTTACAGAAAATGTGTTAGTATGACAAAAATTCATAGAGAAAATCAAAACTTAACTAAAAAATAAAAGGAATATTAGACGACCCAGTTGGCGCAGTGGACAGGTGTCCGCCTTCTGCGCCGTGGGTCCTGGGTTCGATTCCCGGCAGGAGCACAAATTCCTTCCCAAGGGATATTTGTGCTTCTGGTTCTGGGTGTGTTTGTGTGTGATGTGATATTTCCGGCACCCACGATACAAGTCTTTGAACTTAGTGTGGGGCCGTGAGTGTGAATGAGTTTGTTTATAAAAAAAAAAATATGTAATATATATACTAAAAAAACATACATTTTCGACGTTTTTTGTAGGTATTTGCATTATGATCAAAAAGTTATATATTATATACAAGCGTAAAACTCAAAGTTATTTTAAATTTTATGTTTTAATATTATAAAAATTAACCCACCACAGACACAGACCCTCCACTGTCCGTGATTTTTTTTAACAATAAATATTTATGCTAATACACAATACAAAGCTAAATAATGATACACTCAGCTATTTATAACTAATTATATTAAGTAATGTTAAATATAATGTTGTAAATATAATATAATGTCTAAGTTTAACAAGAAAAAATAAATCTAAATGCGATTCGGGTTTGAGACATTTTGTGTCGGTACTATGGTGATTACTGAACCCTCGGTGATCGAGACCGACTCGCATTTCACCGGCGCTTTGTTTTATCTGCTTAGCTCTTCAAACCACAAACAATTATCCAAGATAACAAACCAACAGTTACAATGTCAAACCGCAGTACTGAGCCACGGCACAAAGAGTCACTATGCGTGCGTGACGCATCAGCTACGGTGCAACACACTGGAGTACAAGTCGAGATATGCATCCGTTACGCTTAGGACCAAGGTCGTTACACCCATGTTAGATGAAACTTGATTTTTGCACACGAGATCTTTATGAACGTTAAGGCTGTTTGTTGTAGCGAACAGCGAGAACTGAAAAGTCTTTTATGGCCAGAACACCATTATTTTTTATTAAAAAAAACTCGATTTCTAGTGCTCACAAAATGGTTTCCTTTAAATTAAAACCAAATAAAATGTTCAACGTTATACATTATCATATCACCACACGTTAAATATCTTGATGGTTATTGGTCATTTATTTTTTTATCCAAAATAGACAAACGTTTGAATTTGATGTCATTTTGTTTATTCATTAGTAATACCCATCGAGATATGAAACAAACCTAGATACTTTAGCTGCAAAAGTTTTGGTAATACCTAGCCAATGACACCCGGAGAGTTAAGACGAATTTAACGATTACGTACCAATTTATTCAACACAGTTGTTACAATTTACTACTAATACCTAACTACTTAAGGTTAGGTAATAATTGAACAAAAGTTATCTAAGCACTTACAAAATTTTATTATGTTATCATTCAGTGTTAAAAAAAAATATGACTCAGCATTTTGGTAATTTTTATTTCACGCTGGTTTTCAGCTATAAGCCTATAGAACCCTCTATATATAAAAAAAGCTAGTTAATTCAACATTAGGTTCAACAGCTTGGACGCAGCTTAAAGTGCTAAAATCATAACATTCCTTTTTCCTTCGCCAAACTCGGGTAAAAACAACAAAAACATCTTCGGGGAATTGAAAGGTTTCGAACAAGCGGTTTAATTTACGGTGGCCGGCGATGACCTTCGCAAAAAGCTCGTCTCGTTTTACAAGACTCGTAAGGAAATATGCCGCCAAGCGAGATGCATCGTTGTTACTTAGTACTTACTTAAGCAGGGGATACAGCAAGCCCTATATAAGGAAAAAAAATCTACAATATAAAATTTTTTATTTATGTTTTTATTTGAACTAAAGTAGTAACTTTAGAAAGTAGGAATTGCCTTCTTGTTTAAAATAGAACTTTCCGTGAAGGTACAACATTGTGTTGAAATCCATGGTGCTAGGGCATGTTCTCATGCTCTCCTGGCTTAAATATTTACAATAATATAGGAAATATACCTGTGATTTGGTTATAAGTTTAGCATTATTATTTTGAATCTTTATAGCCATAGAAGTAAACCTAAAAAATTATTATCTTATTTAAATGCCTTTTAACTACGAATGTTGAAGAATTATAGGTGATAAAATGCATGGGAAATTCAAAATAATCAATTCGTCATTTAACACATTTTTGATGTCAATGATTGGTTGACTTACCGTTTTTACAGCTGGCGAGTGCAGTCAAATTTCTTTGACAGTGATTAGATATTAGACGTCACAGAAAAAACGTCAAAATTGCCGTATGTAAATTTTTTCAAATATTTTCGCATTTTCAAATATTTATTTTGATTTAAAACGTAATGATTTTATGAACGAAATTTAATTTTCGGCAATAAAATATTATAAAACAATTAATTTATAGTACCAAAAATTAGCCTAGTCCCTATTACGAATATCCACAATGAAGTAATTTACTAAAGGATTTTCATAATAATTTATTTTAAAACAAAGGCGATTGAACATTACAGTAACAAAAAATATAAGGTTTAGGGTTAAAGATATTTATTCTCATATAAGATATCTCATATAGTTTGTGTCCTCTTAGTGTACCTCAGTATTGACGTTGTGTAATAGTTTATTGGAGCACTCGGTGCAACCCAGAGCGCTACTTTTCTCTCAGCCGATATTATTAGGACTTATCTACATTGGACATCTTTAATAATTATTGTTTTATTAAAAGTTCATTAATAGAATGAACTTTTAATAAAACAATAGTTATAATCCTAATCTGTCGTTTAGAAGCTTCTGATAATGTTATATTCCTTTTTTTATCTGGTATGAAGTTTTGGATGACATTATTGCACATTATTGCACATTTTATATCGGTTTTTCATAAACTGATAAAACTTTGCATAAATTTCATCAGAATAAGGATATATTTCAGTATATGCATTACGAATAAACTGAGATATATCCTTATTTTTATAAAAAAATACTTCAAATTTAATATTGTTGGGGATTAGTAAGAAATAAAAAATTATAGTGCCTAAATTTGGTGTTGCTTTATTTCTTTACATTTGATTTCGAATTCGGCCTCTCAATAAATGGTTATACATTAAAACTTCACACTTAAGTAACTTCGTTTTATCATTTATTAGAGACAAGAAATCTATTTAGAAGCTCACTCAATTAATAATTTTGTTGCTGCAATTTGTAAATGATCAAGTGAGCGCAAAGTGCGAATGAAGCGTTGTTTCAGCTTGGGCAAAATTGTTTTCGTATGTCCGGATTTCCAGTTGTTCTTCTCAACAAGTCGCATTTCTCGACCGATTCTCGTCAAATTTTGTGAGCAAGTTCGTTAATTATATGTATTTATTTTTATTCAGTTTATTCAAAATGGTGGATATATGGGGATTGAAAAAGTAAAAACATAGCCATTTTAAAAATAAGCGAGGTCTTCAGCTCACGGAGCCACTAGTTATAAACAGTTTTTAAAGCTCTCCAAATGATAATAGGAGCTTGAACTATCCCAAATCACCGAATCTTCAGACCATGATCACACCCTAACGTAACCTTGAATGAGAATAAAAAAGCTGCATCGGTGACGTAAGGTGCAAAGGTGATCGTGTGTCGGTGTCATATGTTGGGCCGGTACCCGCCTCAGGTGACATGTCTCGACTTCCACCCCGATATAAAAACTACCATCCCGCTGAGGGAGTTGTCAATCGACTCCAAGAGTTCAACCAACATGTACTCGAAAGTGAGTCAATTTGGGAGTTTTAACTTTAAAACACAATTTAAAAATGTAAAACCATGTTATTTATTTAAGTAAATTATTGAATTTTATCGACAATAATTTTGATTGATTTTTTTATAGTATGAACAAAAAACTGGATTGATCAGTATTTTAGTTGATAATCGCTAAATTAAACTTCGGAGCATCCATAAAAAATATTTTCATTTCCTTCAGGTAATAGCCCTCTGCGCTTTTGTAGCTGTCTGTCAGGCTGGAGTCATCAACGACAACAACGGTCACGGGCAGGCAGTGTCCTCCCAAAGCATCATCCGACATGATCAACCTTCACAAAATGGGCATTTCACTTTGGAACACGGCAGCCCAGTTCTTCAGCACGCCCCATTGTTGCAGCAAGCTTCAATACTCCAGCTATCAGCCCCCCAGCAATCCGCTGCGCTTCTCCAGCACTCGACTCCTCTTATCCAGCACTCAGCTCCCCTACTCCAGCACTCTGCTCCTCTCCTTCAAACCTCTTACTTGGAGCATGCCCCCGTGGTTCATGCTTCTCCCGTGGTCCAACACATTGCCCCAGCAGTTCATCAATCCCCAATTGTCCAGCATGTTGCGCCTGTACAGCACGTAGCTATCGGTCGTGCTCAGCAAGAAGAAGAGCATGTAAGTTATTTTTTATTATATTTTGATATCATTCATTTATATACCTATAATCTATATAACTTTTTGAGCAGCAGGTATCGGATTCGATTCCCGGAGGAAACACAAGTTGTATCGCTAAGGATAATTTGTGCTTCTGGTTCTGGGATTACTTGATTGTTTATTTTTTCACCATATTAACTGAAGTTTAGTGTAAATATGGCAAATTGAAAACTATAAAAACTAAATTTTTAAAATTTGCTCATTTTTAAATGTTTTAACATTTTTTTTATCCTTTTAATCACCAGTTTTTGAAGGTTTGATACTATGAGCTCACTATAGTTAAAAAAGATATATGCATTGACTAACTTTTGATTGATTTATTCGTTTTATCAACGCAATCAAACAATAATTGCAAGCTTTTATTACACGGATGTAATTAAGTATATCACTCTTTAGTTCTTCTAACATCTATTTATACCACGTGCCAAAATTTACCCACACAAAGAAAGTGAAAGGCAAAACACTATCATGATTAAAGTTGTGATCAGCTAATATAACCCAATTAAATATGTGTTGTGCAATCCTCTTGTTATTACAAGAACTAAGCGTTTTGCAATCTATCCGAGCAAATCTATCAGAGTGATTGCTATTGATATCTATTTATCAAAAATATAACTAATGATAAGTGTTTGATGAACGTTAACTTTGTTCACGAACACAAATCAACGTTAGTAATAATGTTTGTGTACCTATATCAAATTAAAAGGTTCTGGGACTATTTTGTCCAGGTGTGAAAATGTATTGTAGATAATGACCTACAAAACATCATCTGGACCTTTACTTGAATGACACATGTTTGAACATGAAGCATCATGATCAAGCAGAGGCGTCATTATGGAATGAAGATTCTCTCTCTCTCTCTCTTACTGACTAAATATCATATACGATGGTGGGCTCAGCCTTCCTACTATTTACTTTCCGCTTAGTTCTGTTCTAGACGTCAATTATGGAATGAAGATTAATTGTAATTAATTGAATTATATTGGTTTAGGATATATAGGCAATTGACCCCTAGAAAAATCTTGGGAATAGAATAGAAAATAAATTATAAAAAAAATTACAGGTATGATGTAGTACACGTTATAATTTTATACTTGCCACGTGAAAAGTTAACCGCTATTATTTAAATTAATATTATTTATGAAGTATTATATTGCCAGTCCTTTGTATCTCAGCGTTGGATAAGACACACCTGTTAGCCGTTTGTAGTTTTATTAAGTAAATAACTAATTGTGTTCCACTAACTGTGCCATTAATTTATGAGTGAACACACGCGTGTCCATATCCGCATGTCCAGTTGTATTACAATAATGAAATAATAAAACAAATAAACAATAATACGTATTGTACTTATATAGGTATATATATAACAGATTTGTACATTTAGTATTATACAACTAAGTAAAAATACCGTACCTATTAATTATATCACAAGTATTATATAATGATAATTATGCACGTACATTGTGAGTAGGTAACTCGTCCAAATTATGGAAAAGAATAAACATAAATTACTCATTATAAAATAATATTTCATAATGGTTGTAACCTTGCTCTCATAATATGAATCTCATAGGTCCAATTATCTACATCTGTATAGTAATATACTTTATTTGTTTATTAATTTAAAAACTTCATGCACAAAACTATGTACCTACATAGGAGGACTTATTAATGCTACAGCATTTTCTGCCAGTCATCCTGCTATTTCAGGACATATATCGGCATGCAATAAATCAAGCTATACAATAAAGAAGACGTTAAGAAATCCAAAATTTATTTAAAATATATATATAAAATTTACTTAATATAAAACTTGTGTATGCAAAAACTTTAGATAAACATGCATACAACAGAACATATGATACATATATACTAATATAAAAAATATACTGTATATAATACTTTATATAATTATACTATATATAAACAAAAATCGATAAAATCTATACACTACAAAAATATTTAGTGCATCTTTGAAAAATCATCACTTGAGAACGACTCCATCGATTTAGCTGATTTGGTTTTTGTCGGTTCGTAATTGTCAGGACAAGGTTTGTATGCAAGTTTTTATATTAGAAAATTCTATCCATTGAAAGGCGGGGCCGGTTGCTAGTAATCAATAATTTTATTAATTATACATTTTTATATATCGTGCAAAGTTTTTTTTTTTTATGTTATTGCGTGACTTCACTGACAAGTCACTCGCCTGATGGTAAGCGTCAACCTTGCTGATTACAGTTAAGTGCTTCCCAGAATTAAGCACTTATATAGGTCAAAGTCAAAATCCTGCGCGTCAAAGAACTACGCTCGTCACCCTGAGCTATTGTAATTTATTTAAGTTTTTCTGGAATTTTTGTTAATTAAGTACATACTACTTTACTACGCACTAGCCATCATTATGATTATATAATCGAAGCCAGCAACTTACTTCATAATATATATGTTTAATATATATCTTTTAATTTTAGGCTCCCGCGAAGTACGAGTTCTCTTACTCCGTGGAAGACCCTCACACCGGCGACCACAAGTCTCAGCATGAGTCCCGCGACGGTGACGTCGTAAAGGGAGAATACTCTCTTCTTCAGCCTGATGGCTCCATCCGCAAGGTTGAATACACTGCTGATGACCACAATGGGTAAGTTTCTGAGGACTTCATATTTAGAGTTGGGAATTTAAGTTGGATCAAAAGTCTAGAGCTAGAAGCTAATGTGCTCTTGGTGCTGAAAATAAAATAAAATATAATAAATTTATTGTCTAAGAACTACCCGTTGGTTCAATTGTTTGAGCGTTCGCCTTCTAAGCAGGGGTATTGGGTTCGATTCCCGCCGGGAACACACGTTTTCTACCCAAGGAAAATGTGTGTTTCTGGTTCTAGTTGTGATTGTGTGTGTGATATGAATGTTTCCGGCACCCACGACACAAGTCATCAAACGTAGTGTGGGGCTGTGAGTGTGAAAGAGTTTATGTTTAATTATTCTAGACATTTATTAGTAGAGATTAATGATAACATTTCATATGGAAAAAGTAAGGATTAACTAAATTATGCTTTAAAAAAATAATATCTTTTTGAACCAAATAAACATTTTGAGAGACGGTAGCGTATGTTTCAGTTTTTAAGCTGTTAATTACTCTCACTATAAATCGTTGTATTCAACCATGTTAAATTTTGAAATTAAGAAGATCAAGAATTCCATAATGAACAAACTTTAATGTATTAAATATAACCTTAATGACATGAGCACGTGGTTCGATTCCATTCATACGAGCGGCCCATCTGTCATTTTACGTAACCACTGTGTTAAGGCCACGCCGAATATAAATCTACAGAGAATATCCGCTGGCGAGACTAATAGCCAGAGTATCTGCAGAAAACTGCAATTTATTAAAATTTTGATGAAATCACGGATATTAGAGCCTGTCTGCAGCCCATCCGGCAATTTATTCATCATCCGGCAATTTCAATATAAACATTTAATCAATATGATAAAATTTTGTTCTTGAGTAATTGATGGTGATAAAATGTTTTATCCGATTGCTTATAAATAATTAAATTTTGCTAGAATATGATTGATCATTGCAACAGCTTTTATTTTTTATATAACATAGTGCAATGGCTCGCATACACTAGAGAGCAATAAAACTGATTGATGTTCAGCTTAGCGTTAACCTTGCTGATTTTTTCCGGCCAAATCACTTACCGCCATCTCTAATAAATACTAATCTTAATACCAGTGTTGTTGCGGTCAATAACGCAGATAAAATCGTTACATACAATGCCGAAGTGCTGCAATTGTGATGTACGCGATATATTCGCCTCGTTGTTGCTGTTATTCAATCAATAATTTGCATACCACTTAACTACGTAAATGTGTACGCATATAATGTATATTTGATTGTATCATCTAATTTTAAACGTGTTGTGTTAGTTGCGGACCTTACTTTTTTCATCCATACTACTACTAGCAAGTATAAAGATGCTTCCATTTAGGCTGCACACATCGTTCACGCCACTCCAGTTGTCAACGTTTTTCCAGTAGTTCATTAATAATATCAATAGAAACTAGTCGTTTTTAGTAAATGCGAGTGCACACCCAGCAATTTCGCATGCAATAATCGGGATTAATCTCCTTATTCCCAAGTTAAGGATCTATTAACTACACTTCATTTAATTCAGTATAACCGTAGCAGTGATACCTTGTTTTAAGCAATAACAACAAGTGAAAGTAAATGTAAACTTAAAATTCCAGCTTCAACGCTATCGTCCACAACTCTGAGCCTGACGCACACGCCGCTCCTCCTGCGCCAACTCACGCTGCGCCCATCGTCCATGCCGCCCCAGTTGTCCACGCTACTCCTGTTGTCCACGCTGCTCCAGTTGTTCACGCCACGCCCGTTGTCCATGCGGTCCACGCCGCTCCAGTTGTCCATGCATACCACGCCACCCCTTTGACTCATACCGTCCAAGCCGCGCCTCAGTATTTCACTGCTCACCACTAAATCCGGATTTGTTCTGTAAACTTTACTATATATCCTATTTTAATAAGTGCTATGCCGACTTTAAAATATAATGTTAATTTATAACGTAGTATGTGATTTTAATCTGCTCTCATCATCTTTTTGTTTGAATACTAATTTCTATATTTCGTTACGTACGCAAGTACAATTTATTTTTAAATACTAGGTAACTGAAACATGTAATTAGAAGTACTTTACATAGTTGCACATTCTATATTTTCCGGTTATCTGGTATTATGTAGCTAGTCTTCATTTTACTCGACTATGGCGAGGCTAAAAGGAGGATAATGACTTTAGGAAGGGATATATTATGTATGTTTATTCGAGACTAACCAATCTAAAACGATTGCGACATATATATCGTTGAATTTGTCTTAATTCTACAAGTTTCAAGAGCTAAGCATTTAAAAAAATAACTGCTTTTTCTTCTGTGAACTTCTCATATAGTATTCCAACTTATCTTTTTCAATTCTCTCTCTATTATCAATTCAATAGAATAAAAATGCAAAAGAGTATGCCTTAATATAAATTATATATATTTAAACCTGAAATATAACAAAGACTGCTTCGGGTTATAATCAACCGGCACATCAGGGTATAAGCCATTATCCTAATGAAGTAGATATCTGCCAGATCCATTAACCAAACGTGCGGATGTGTGATGTTAAGTAACATCAATAATTAGTAATTACTTACTGTTTAAGCAAACCACACACGTAATGAAAGAAGCCGCCTACCGGTACACCAGGTTTCAGAACTCATAAAAACTTATGCATAACACCGCACTACTTCAGTAATTGGTTTTAATTAATGATTAAATAATTAATCTTTTACAGGAATGACAGGTAGTGGAAATTACTAATTGTACACAATGAATTCTTTTAAACAGTATAGGAGCGTCGTCGAGTCAGAAACAAATAAAAAACATGCGGGCAGTCTTTGGGGACTGCCGCGCGCGGTGACGATGACGCGAGTTTCACGCTTTTTGTTCACCCAAAAAGTACACATATATACACAGTATACATATAGCTCATGGAAAGCGTTCGGTGACGATGACGCGAGTTCCATGATTTTTGTTCACCCAAAGAGTGTTCATCGCGCCTAAAGAAGTTTTTACTTCAAAATTTACATTCTGGCAAACATTTATTTATTCTCGTAAAAGTTAGTAAATTTATTTATCTGTAGAGTATTAAGAATCCAAATCTGAAATACAGATAGTCTTGACCACAGACAATAGCTTAATGAATACCAATTATTCTCAAAGACGCTTCACGGCAAAACACAAAGTAATGTGTTCACAAGCAAGTGAAGAATCGTTTATTCTATTAAAGGGAAGACATTGCTTAAGCACTCACAATATTACACTGTCATATCACTAGACTAACTCAAAAGGTTTGGTTCTCTTGAGTCTTCTCACAGAATTTGTGTAGTCGAGGAGCTGTTTGTGTTGTCGAGGAGCTGTTAATGTCGTCGAGGAGCTAAAATAAAAGGGTTATGATTATTTACTGTTACCGCAGTTAAAGTTAGCTTTCTTCATCGCGTGTTCTAGGTTAGATCCCTGGCAAGCAGAGGAAAACTACTCTCAGGGTCATTTGTTTTTCAGATTCTGGTTGTGAATGTATTTGTGATTTAAATGTTTCCGGCTTTGTTTTCACGCTGTAACGGCACAACGGATTGGAATGAAATTTTGAATGTATAAAGCTTATACCTAAGATTAACCGTATAGGCTACTTTTTACCTTGAGCGAACGAAATGACACGTGGGGCACAGATTTTAAATATAATTTGGTACGGAATCACAATATTATCCAAGCTGCACAAGCGCTTTATGGCGACCGCATAAACATATCTTACGGAAAATATTGTATAAGTCGTAAAAGCATTTTTAAATAAAATGAAAAAATATGAATCGTGAATTTCTCGCTAGGTCTTCCTCGAAATGGCTGCAAATTCAGAAAATATGTATTGTGTCGAAGCAACAACTCATTAACATTATGAGTGCCGATTTCGGGCATACAATAAAAATCTTTTAATTTGATTTTGATCCTGAAAGCGGAGGGCGCTAGACACAAATAGCTCATGATTTACAAATGTATATTTTGTTCGACAATTAATTTTTCATGGCAAATGAATTAACTGCACATTCCTATTTGCAATCCTATATATTTTTCACTAATGCTACTCATACAATAATCAAAATGATCTCTCTCGTAACACTGTCATTTTTATTAAAAGATAAAATTACTTCATTCACAGTTACTTGAACGCACGTTTTACTTTATAATAGTTGAGCTCTCTTACTTTTATCAGATGACGGAAGTACGAGGTCCAGAGACAAAACACGTAATATCAAGATTTTATGGCGCATGAAACGGAATATCTGGGTTAAGAATATAAAACATGGTCACATAATGTGTAATAACTTCCAAAATTCCACAATGAAGAGTTTTCTTCATACATAAGCTGATTACAAACGCGGATTTGTAACTTTTATTCGTAACTACAGATACGTACTGCTTAAAGTCATAAATAATGTACCGATTGTTTTATTATTTTTTGATCAGATGAAGTTTACCACTTACACATCTACTTAACTTGTATGTATGTCATTAGCACTAAATTTATTAGACCCTATTTTTAAATAAATTAAACAAAACAAACGCATTCGAACCCACAACCCCACACAAAGTACGAAAACTCTGCACTTTACATTACACACACCCCAAACCATAAACACAACAGTCCCTTGGGATGGAAAATTGTGATCCTGACGGGAATCGAACCCAGAAACCACTGCGTAAAGGGAAGAGACCGGCCCACAGTGTCAACTTAGTTATCTATTTTTATATTTATTTAAAGCAGAAAATGTTGGTACAATACCGGCAAATAACTTTTAAAAGCTAATAATGATTTTAATCTACTTACTAGATTGCCATCCTCGACTACGTCATGACTTACCATCGGGTGAGATAGTGGTCGAATGCTAGCTTATCAGAGATAAAAAACCAACGATCACAGTATTACGTCAATTAACTGAGAAAACCACATACATAAATACAAACGGTTTAACACACCACAGTCCGGAGATTTATATCTTGGGTGCTGGATACATTCACATCACAAACACAATCACACTCAGAAACACAAATTTCCTTTGGGGAAAAAACTGTTCCTACCGGGAATCGAAACCACTATCCCTACTGATGGAATGGTCGAGGATGGTAGACACAGTAGGCCTAGAATAAATGGTTCTTAAGTTGGCCAATGCATTCCGATACTTTACAATAATATGATTATCAAAGGTTGTACAAGAATCAATTATAATTTATTGATGAACTGACAAATTATACCGCTATGCAAGGTGTTATTGCAATTTTGTAATTTCAGTTTACCCACTTCAGGCATTCAATATTTAGACACAGCAATAGTCATATTTTCTACCGACTTCACAAAAAAAGTGGAGGTACTTAAGTCAACTGCATTTTTTTTCATGTGTGTTTTGTGTACCTCATATCTTCGTTCCACGTGAACCGATTTTTTTTTTTTTGTTTAGATGAGTTTGCTTTCCAATTGGTCCCATTAAATTTGATCAAGATCTGATCAGTAGTTCTTGAGATATCGTCAATAATGCGTGTTTAGTACATCTAATCTGATCAAAGTTCCGAAGATAAAGCGGTTTTTTTTAAGTTTTGCTTGCGTTTATATTTGAAACAATTTTATATTCATACTGTGGGAGAGTACAAAAGCGAATCGTCAGCTAGTCGCGACATATTATTTAATGAGATCCCTTAGAGCTGTGGAGCCATTAAATTGTCTTTAAACTTGCTCACTGGCCCTGTTGCACGAAACGCTCTGATTACCGCTAATTATACCTATGTAATTACAGGTTAACAAGACGAGAGTACACGAATTTAGTGAGTGTTAATATTTTTTAAGTGATTTGGCAATACTGGTAATCTTAGAATGCAAGTGAGAACAGATGAAATTTCAGCCAGAGGTTGAAATTAATATGACATATTTATCAGATTCTAATTAAACATAATATTTTATAACTACTTTATAAGAATCAAATTGAAGAATTTGATAGTAATCATTATCGTTTTAAATTTATCACCTACTGGGCTTTTTACACAATTGTTAACAATTTCCTGACAAAATAAATGATTGATAGATTGATTTAATATTAATAATAATTAATATTTGATCTGCTCGTTGGCTTAATTGGGTAGCGTTCGACTTTTAAGTAGGGGTTATCGGGTTCGATTCCCGGTGGGAACACAAGTTTACTCCCCAAAGACGATTTGTGTTACTGGTTGTGGTTGTTATGTGTGATGTGAGTGTTTCCTGACCCACTACGTAAGTCAACTTAGTGAGGGGCTGTGAGTGTAAAAGCGTTTATAGGAGTTTATAGCTATAATGTTTGTGTAATATTTTTACATTAAATTATATAGCAGGTACCTTTTTACAACACACCTAAAGTCAAACCTAATTTAATCCAAATCCGACTAGCCTTACAGCGATGCCTCGGTTACAACACATAATACACCCAGAAAATGTTTGATTTATAATATTACTGTAATTCCAAGCCTTGAATTATCAAAATACCAATTTGGTTGAAATTTGTAGAATTGATACCTCATTTAAAACATATTTACACACTGTCATATAACTTAACTTTTGCAAAGGCAAAGTTAAAAAAAAAACTTTCAAGACTTTAGGGTTTTTTGAATTATAATCTTAATTATTATAAATATGCGACCTTGTCCAAGTTTACCAAAGTAAAAAGTATCGTTATGAAATTTATTTCAATTAATTAATTATCTTCAAGTTATATTTAATTTAAAAGCCGATGCACTGTTTTGGCGTTACTGAAATAGAAACACATTATAAAATAATATACATTTTTCACAATAAAAACCGGTAAATGCGACTCACACACCGAGGGTTCTTGTATGTAGATATGTCTTCCGTCTTGGGAATCGAGGATCGAATATTTTACTTTTAAATTCGTTTTCTTATTAACTCCAATTATAAATCTTCGTTTCGCGTCTTCGTTCATTTATAGAACGGCAAAAGAATGGAACGCTTTTCCTTCATCTGTGTTTCCCGAACGGTACAATTTGGGTATGTTCAAAAGTAAAGTGAATAGGTATTTACTGAGCAAGCGTGCTACACCTTAGACTACATCGTCACCTTCCATCAGGTATGATTGTAGTCAAACGTTTGCTAAGTCTGTAATAAAAAAAATCTGTGATTTTCCTTTACTTTGAGACCTTATTTCTAGCCAAATTTCGTGATACGTGAAGTGTAGTTTTTCTATAATTCTAACGGACCGCAGACTTAAGTATTTGATATGTACCTATTAATTTCAACTTTATACTTTCGTTTTTTCCTGAGGTAAATGTTTATAATACACATTCAAACACACAAAGAACGGTTATTTTTCTCTTTACGAGACAAATTACCCCAAAAAATATTATGAATATATTGTACTAGCTGTGCAAACCTATGATTTCATCCGCGTTTATTAAGATAAAAAGTTCCTAAAATCACTAAACAAAACAAGCAACAAAAATATACTTGTAATAATTTTCAGCCTCCTGGTTGATAACTTTTGTTTTACTTGGTGTACTGTGGTAATACAAAGCAGTACCTATAGCATAATATTGCAAAATATTGACCTTCAACTAAACAACTTTGAAGATGCTGTTTATTTTACGAGGTGACTTCGCTGGCCCGTTTTTTTAGGAATCTATAAATAGATTTGCAAATGTTTTCTGTTTTTACAACTGACTCCAAAAAGGAGGTTCTCAATTCGGCTGTAGGTTTTTTTTGTATGTATATTACGCGATATCTCCGCCAATTATTTGATGTTTTTTTTTGTTTGGTAGATTATACTTCAGAGGAGGTCCCATATAATTTTTATCGAAATCCATCCAACTAAAAACAATATATAAGCGTTGAAGTTGTTTTTTTACGCTTTGCTTGCGTTTAATTATCAAAAAAAAATTTATGCATTCATAAAAGATTTTAAGTCAAGTATATAATTGTAAAGTTAGATGACTAGTATCGTAGGTGCCGGAAACATTCACATCACAAATACAATCACACCCAAAACTAAAAACAAATTTTCTTTTGGGGCGAAAACTTGTGTTTCCACCGGGAATCGAATTCTATACCTGCTACTTAGAAGGCGGAAGCAAACCCAACGATGCCAACGGGCAGTAGTCGGTTTAATTAGATAATCCGTATAAATATAGCATCTACGCACTGAACAGCACAGCAGGCCTTTCCAAGACGGAAAATAAATATTTCATGATTTCCAAACGGTTAAGGACTCTATAAGTTATCTGCATATTACTAGTTTAGTCACGTATTAATCAGATCATCCCTATATCAAACTCTCACAAGCTATGCGCATTCACCGCACATTCTAACATTCCAAGATTCACGCAACAGCATTGACTCAAAACATCATACAATCTTCGTATAAAAATGGTCTACTTTCTTCACGTTTATTGTTTGATACTCATAGTTTTCTCACCTTGAACCACGTAGAATGCTATGTAATTTTACGTAATTGCTATATCATTATCAAACTACCGTATTCTTGCGTAGAGCTGGCGTACATCGCATCTCGTCAGCATAGGTCCTAATATATAAGTCGACGGTGCCGCTACTCGGCATCAGTTGTGTGTGGTCGTGCACTCGAAGCAAACCTTATTCTAACACATAATGATCTCGAAAGTAAGTGGGTCCTGTGCTTTGTATTCCTGTTTGGAGTTGGTGAAAGGATTGCCTGTGCCTGAGAATGCCGCTCGTCGTGACCGTATACTTTCGGAGTATACATCTGTTGCAGAAGGACTTTAGAGCCCGTTTGGGAGCTTATAAAGAGCCTCTGACCTACATCATCTCATAGATCTTTGTTTGAAATAACACAGAATAACAAATTGTGACTCGGATTCAGTTTTTTGTTATATTTTAATAGCACTAGCTCCATTGAATTCCAAATGTTGAACTGATGAAACCTTATGTTAATTACCACCATTACCTACAAATATCTGGATGATGTTTTTTCTATAGCTTTTTATTTCTTACTATTACAATCACATTCCATATTTTGAACTGATTAAATTTAAAAATATTTTTAAATAGTTTCAGCAATACCTATACTGATCTGATCAAAAAGTTCCTGACTATTTGACATTTGTCTGATTTATATTCTCTCTCCAGGCCGCAGTGATCCTGTCAGTAGTGGCGGTGGCCACAGCCGGTGTCATCCAGCAGTTGGCAGGACACGGCTACGCCGAGGAGTCGTATGGACATGAAGTAGCTTACGCCCCGGTGGCCCACGTTGCGGTAGCACCTGTCGCCAGCTACGCAGGTCACGAGGATACACATGTCGACTATCACGTAAGTTCTATATAGATGAATAATAAAAACAAAACTGCAGCTTCATAAGTTCTTATATCCAACGATACGATGCTAACGAGTGACAGTTGGCGCAGTGGCCATGCCGCTGCCCTATGCTCTCTATATTGGGTTCCAGCAAGAGCTCAATTTTCTTTACCAAGGGACATTTGCTTTGGGTGCGATTTTAAGTGTGTTGTATCAACTCAATTAATCCTGAATTAAAATTGTAAAATGCTTCAAACTCCATTAGCAAAAATTGTTTACGATTAATTTTATGCTTGAACATAATATTATACCGTATATATGCGTAAAAAAATATGTGCAATTTTGAACGCCTTGACTTTTAAGCTAATTTAATATTTATTAACTAAAAAACATTTGCCAAGGCTTACGCAAGTTATATCATTATATACAGTTACTGATGAAGAAAACATAAATATTTTAGATCAACTGTGCCTTGCGAGTTCGCTCGTAAGATCATGTTTAAAACTTCAAAATATCACAGCTATGCTTAGGATAGCTATGCCCTATGCTTAGGATTTGTTACAAAGATACCTCATTTCAAACACACGTCCTCATTAAACAACATACACTCACAAAGTATAGCTGAAACGAAAATAGCATAATACTATACAATAGGTGGTAACCCATAGTAAATGTAGAATAGATACTGTCAATGTTATCTTAAACAACAACCACAATATACCAATATTCTCTAGATCAACTTAACTAATACATCATCATCGAAATAAGATATTTAATGGCGATTGACAATAACAAAATATCATAATTAAACGATAGCAAAGCTTAAAACAACCGACATCAACGCTTATATTATGGTTTTTGCTTAAGCCATTTCGAGAAAAAAAACAAACAAAAAAAAAACATCAAAATCGATTCATAATTGGCGGAGATATCGCGTAACGTACATACAAAAAACACCATACAGTCGGATTGAGAACCTCCTTTTTTGAAGTCGGTTGTAAATGTATCTTTGATTGGTCTTAATTAATTGTAACATATAATTAAATTGTATCATTGATCAAAATTGTACAACATTGTATTATTACAGAACAATCAATTGGTTAATCAAAAAAAAAAATTCTTCTTTGCTTCACTAAACATTTTCGTGTGAGATATAAAAAATATATAGGAAAAAGTATTTTTCACACTCTCCCTCCAGATTGCTCCTTTATAATAATCTATGCCAACCGCGCTTTGAAGAAAGGGATAATTTTCGTGTAATTAAAGTCGAAATAATAATGACGTATCACTAAGAAAGATCAGTAGCAGAGTAAAAAGCGCTTTTAAACATGATACTCACATGCTACGCGCTAATAAAAATCTAAGATTGATGAGAACAACTTTGTGTCATACAAGTTGTCTACAGTAATAAACATCAGACAGTTACTCGAATTAAATTCATGGACATCTTCAATGGAACAACACCTTGCGCACTTACTGTCACATGTGCGTATGTGGAATACATTCATACTAGAAAATCACGTGGTCAAGGATAAACAGATCAAATAACTGCGCGTCAATTATGATAACAACTATTTTAACTGTAATATTCTTACATTAAATATAATTTACATATACATACGCTTCTACACTTACAGTCTCACACTAAATTCGATGTCTTGTGTCGTGGGTGCCGGTAACATTCACATCACACACAATGACAACCAGAACCACAAACTCAAATTTTCCTTTGGAAACTTGTGTTCACGCTGGGAATCGAACCCAATTCCCGATTCTAAGGCTTCCACGCACCCATATAATCCAAAGCACATGCAGTTCAAATAAATGAAGAGTTTATTTATATAATATACAGATACAACAATGTGTTTGAAGAATCGACAACAAAATAAAAAAAATTACACTAAGACATCATAATATTTTAAAGGGTGTAAAAGTTTTGTTGAGTGTACTCCAAAGTTTTGATTTATGCTATAAATTGTAAGTAATCGTTCTGAATTTGTTTTTAAAGACTTTCTTGATAGGAAATCAAAATATTTGTGTACACACCGATATAATTTTTATTTAAAAGTTAAACCACCAAAGAGTTATAAGGAAGAGGTTATTCAACAGCTAAATCTGAATAATACAATTAATTGCTTTGTCGATTAACTGGTGCAAACTAGCGAACGAATCTAAAACGCTATAATCTCATTTAAAATTCAAAGTACTACGAAAACATGCGGAAATTCAACACTGTAATCATTACATCGTGTATCAAAACTCTACTGAAGCATATTGTTTACGCCTCACTCACACTTTCCTAATTCATTACCTAACGTATTGCAATTTTCTACTCACAATTAATTTAAATTTGTTTCGTTACTGGTAAATAGGCATAACTTGTTTGTACTTAATTGGAGCAGATAGTAAGACCCGTGAAGTCGTGATCTTTCTCAATACTGTGAAAACATATTCATAGCTTGGCTGAAGACAGTTTGCGGTGGTCTTACACTATTAAAACAATCTATTTCTATCGATACTCTTAGATTAAATAAACCATGACAATTTCATGCACTCACTAACACATATATATAATTATTCCAATTTCTTCTAGTCTCATGTATTCATGCAAATTGACTGTTGCTGTCAGTGAAATCCGACAATCAAAGAATCCGACACGCAAATATCCTGTGTCAGACATTCTTTACAACTTGTTCATTGGAATCAAGTTTTAGATATCTATTAAAGCATTCAAATGTCATAGAGATTGCATGCAATCCAATCTTTCTGCTTTAGTGCATTTGGACTAACTTTATCGACCAATGATCTTATTACTATTTTGGAGCTCTATTCATATAGCACTCTAAATGATTTAATTCATTAAACGGATTTTATTAAAAGGCCTTGATCTATAATTAGTTTATCAATAGAACATAATATTTAAATAATCGTATTATGCATCATTACAAATTACCAAATTCTAAATTAGATGTGTTATACTACATAAACATACTTTAAAAATACATCTTGCAAAATTGTAATAATATAAATACATGTGTCTTTATATTTAGATAATTACCGATTTTAATAAAACAAAACTAAAAATACACCTATACTATACAAATAAATTAAAATCGGTCCAAACAGACAGACAGAGGCTTTAATAAAACTTAAAAAAATATGTATATATATCGGATCGAGAATCAAGAAAACGTTGATTGCAATGTACATAAACATAAACGCTTTCACACTAACACCCCACGCTAACTAATGTAATAGTTATACAACAGCTCCAAGAATATTAATTAATTTAACTTTATAACAATAGAAGGCTGCTAAACGTAACGTAAAACATAAATTAAATACTAAAAATAAATAACACACTTCAAATGAAACACAATTACAATGTTACTTCGTAATGAGCAGCAGCGCGTTGAAGTCTTTTATATGCAACACTTGTGTTGGTTACTGCGCAATAAAACTATAAGCTTAGATTTTAACTGTTATGTCTTAGACATTTCTTTGTTCACGATACGAGTTAAAACCACTAGTAAACTATTGGATAACTATTACGCATTACAGCATCGTTGGCGTCAAATTAAACTACATAACTATATTTCCCGTGCTCTGTAATTCGTGGGCTGTTGTGGTACTTCGCGATGTCATAAATCGAACGACAGATAATGGTTTGAAATCCACTTAGGTATTACATAATGGAGTAAATCCTGGTCGTGACTGTACTCCGATAACAGTTTCCCAGGGATCGCTCGATCGATTGCAACATTGGGCCGGTTTACGTTGAAAGCACAAAGAGCGTCCTCAGTTGTTTTAATCTCGACAATTTATTACTTTGAATTCATACTGGATTTTTCATTTCGTTTTAAATTTACAAATGCGTTTATATATTTAAAAGTGTACAGATACATACAATTTAATAAATACGATTTTATTTTTTACCACACATGCAATTGGCCATTGATGCGCATTTTCGACCTAGTTTGTCTAACTGCATGATTAAACCAACACATACTATTCTGCACTTCTAGTTCTATATCTTCACTATTCTGCACTTCTAGTTCTATATCTACATGATTTCGAATGGATTTAGTCATCAACGATTTACAACCATTTAGTGCACGCTCCAAGCCTAAGTTAATTCATTAAATTAAGTTGAAACAATCGTTTTATTTATTATTTCTTCCACCTATAGTGAATTCTTGAACAGTATCCACACAATTCTGACATTGTTGTTAATGTTTACACAAATGTGTATCTCGCTTCCTTCTGCTAGATTTATGCACTCCTCTAAAGCAATTGGCCCATAGTTGCAACACTTACAAGTCAGCCCGAAGGTAATGACTGCCAATACACGGGAAATGTCGTTGTTTGCATAAACTTCACAGACCTCGCTTTGATTTTAATGACCATACAGAATGGCTGATGTCGACCCAAATGTGAGATTGCGTCAATGACATCTGATAGTTTACAACATTCGAAATATTTTAGTTTGGACAAAAAGGATCTGATTAATGCAGATGCTATGCAAATTCAATCGGATTTATTATTTTTTTATTTATTAATACAGATTTTTTATCCAGTTATCATCAAAATGTTTAATTATAGTCTTAAACTAACCTCCAATAATTCGTGCATTTTTTTCGTCATATTTTTTTTTTTTTTTTTTTTTATTCTAGATAGGCAAACGTTTGACCGCCATCTCACCTGATGGTAAGTGACGATGCGGTCGATGATGGAGCACGTTTGCCTAGAAGATGCCTATTCACTCGTGACTTAAAGACTCCCATATTGTATTTATCAGGAAACACAGACTCAGGCAAGGAATTCCACTCCTTTGCAGTCCGCATAATGAATGTGGAGGCAAAACGCTTCGTCCGCATTTGTGGAATATCTACCATATAGCGGTGTCGCTTAAGAGACTGTCTCGATGTCCGATAATAGAATGGGGATGGGGGAATTAGATTGTGTAATTCCGTTGCACACTCTCCGAAATGTATCCGATAAAATACCGAGAGACTCGCCACCATGCGACGATGCCCTAAGCTCTGAAGTTTTGCATCAGCCAACTGGTCGCTGTTAATAAGTCTCTTGGCTCTTCGCTCAATGATTTCAAGAGTCTCAAGTTGGTATTTAGCTGAACCGTCCCAAAGATGAGAACAATACTCCATACATGAACGCACCTGCGCTTGGTACAAATCGAGCAATTGTTCCGGAGTGAAGTACCGTCTCACCTTTGCAAGGATTCCCAGCTTTTTGGCGGCTAGTTGGGCTTTTGTCTCAATGTAAGACCCAAAATTGAGTTTTGAGGTTAACGACATACCAAGTAACTCAAGATGGTCAGTTACTGGTAAGGATACATCTCGAAAAGTTGGAGTCTGATCGAAAAGACTCCTTTTAGCGGAGAATAAACACGCCTGTGTTTTGGATGCGTTAAACTTTACCAGGTTAGCATCGCCCCAATCGGAGACTGCTTGTAAGGACAAGTTTAGACGAATTTGGCCATATTTGGCCTATTAACGTTCCCGAACATAATAATATCATTGTTTTCTTTACCTGTTTTAAAATTTTGTCGCCAGTGAGATTTTTTTTTTCCAAAACCAAATTAATAAAGTAATAACCCACTTACAAGTTTATAATATGTTTACTGAAGCAAATGTTTAGATTCATTGGTCTTAAAATAACAATCATGACGCCAAACAAACTATATATAATTGCTTGAAACAGTAATAGCTACTCGTAGTTATATGCCCATGCTAGATTATTTGGCTCTATATACGAGTACATAAAAAATTAATTGGAAATATAATAAACAACTTAACAATAATATCCTTAATATGTTTAATTCCAGGCCCATCCAAAATATGACTACTCTTACTCCGTGTCAGACCCTCACACCGGTGACCACAAGACCCAGCATGAGGTCCGTGATGGAGATGTCGTGAAGGGAGAGTACTCTCTTCTCCAGCCTGATGGCTCCTTCCGCAAGGTCACCTACACCGCTGATGACCACAATGGGTAAGCAGGGCATTTGTTTGTATCTTGATTTAGTTTTTATTAAATTGTTTCCATTATTAAAAGTTTTAAGTAATTATTATTAATATTTATTCGTTTAATGCACGGAAATCTCTCAACAATAATATAAAAAAAAATATAAAACATATAGTACACTGATATTTGTGGGTACATACTGGTATAATAGAAAAAAAATCTGTGAATGTATCTTTAACACGAGGTAACAGACTAGAGCTAAACTAGAGTCTGAAATATAACATAGGCTACATTCCTAAACAACTTATGCAAAAATGTGTGATCGCTAAGGTATATTTAACTAACAAAAACTGTAGGGCACTACTAGGAGCTACCAGAGTCACGCTCAGTATCAATCGTATTTTATATTTTATCAAAACAAAGACGCCTAACGCGCCTCTCTAGAAAATGTCGTCACCTGCGATATTTAAAACATATTTTAATAAAGATCACTACGCATTCGTTACTGAATGAGTTTTCTTCTTTTTCAGTTTCAACGCAGTGGTGCACAACACCGCTCCCCAGATCCACCACGAGTCCTACCACTGATCCGTTTCGGCACCTCGCCACCCTCATGTGATATTAAACCTTTAATACTTAATTTAGATAGTCTTTAGTCGATGTGTTATGTTTTAAGACTGCGGCGAAAATAAACTGTTTTAAAAACGTTTTGAATTTTAATTCTTATGATATACTTATAATTAAAATTAGTAATGCCCGATAAATCAAGCAAAACAAACGCATTCACACTCACAGCCCCACACCAAGTTCAAATATTTGTATCGTGGGTGCCGGAAACATTCACATCATACACACATTACAGCCAGAACCAGAAGCACGAATATCCCTTGTGAAGGAATTTGTGCTCCTGTCGGGAATCGAACCCAGGACCCACGTCGCAGAGGGTGGACACCTGTCCACTGCGCCAACTGGGTCGTTCAATCAAAAGATGATCAAAGCTGGTGTAAAGTAACAATTTTTTCTTCACTATTTTTATTTAATTATCATGAAAAATTAGTTCTTTTTAATAATACGTTACTCTTAACACATTATTTCTTTTTGTCTTCGTTAATAATAATATTATAATATTTTTTGTTAATTTGCCATCACAAGTTATTTTATTTATGCAAATCTAGTGACAAAATAAGCTTGCCGCTCGAAACTGTAGGTCCATTCTGGTCATCAAACTACGATTGATCGAATTGATGCGAAGTCGATACGACAGTCGATCGATTGAAAATTCATTGAATTCGATGAACTTTGAACAAGAAAGAATAGTTTGGCACTGTGATGTTCTCCTTATAATAGGTATATCTCGTACACTAGCAACTTCACCAACAGGATAGCACAGTCTAAACATAGTAAATTATTTATGTTATTTCCTTTGTTTAACATACTTTTACATCCTTTACATGATTGTCAGCGTATCGATAAAATGTTAAGTTTAACCATTTTGCCGATCAAACACACGTTTTCGGGTTCTGAAAGAATATTTTGTGTAAAGTGGCACTTGCATACAAATAATATTATTATATTAATAGGCTAATAGAAAGGAAGAGTAGCATGTCGTATGTCTGATACCATCACGATTGTCATATATAGTTCTGCAGTGCCTCTCAGGCGCTGAATTACAAACTCCTGTTTCCTGCCAAATCGATATTCCAAAAACATAAATCGGAAGGTAGCTAAGGAAGCATTAAGAAGGAATTACTAAAACTGTTATCTCAAAAGGGCGTTGTTTTAGGGTAACTGCCTGTTTAGTGATTAATCAATCTGATTAATGGAATCGTAATTAAGACTTTTAATATAATTAAGACTTTCTTATAATTACTATTGCAAATTCTTATTTCCTATTATTTACAACTAGGGGAGAGGCGTACAAAATGACATACTAGTTATAAAATCGGTTATAAAATCTTTATTTATTGGAAATTTTGAACTCTTTATGTAGCTACATATTCTTTGATTTATTACCTACCGAATTATCACAGAGACCATTCAATTTAAACATAAACATAAAAATTATTAAACATTTATAAAATCTTTAATAAAAACCGTTTTGTCCGCCCTAGGCGGGTAAAATGACACACGTGGTGTGGACAAAATGGCATACCAAATTTGTACTGAAAATCAGCCCAATACTTGCAGAGTTTACGTGAAAAGCTTCAGTGAAAGCTTGTGAGGAAGACAAATCAGTTTCACTGTTGGAATTAATTTCCAAAGCTTTTGAAACATTTTTAGCATTTTTCATTGAAACAGGTGGATTGACTATATTTCTTTCGGCACTGGAGATAGCACGCTGACTGGAAAATTGTTATATATGCCTTGGAGTATCAACCTAGGTGATGTGGGAGACGCAGGTATTGCAGCAGCTGTGTCAACAGATCGAGCCGTTGAGAGTGGACCTGAGTTGTCTACGGCTGATATACTCTCAACCATCAGTGATGTTGAACTACTTTCTTCCGCCTGAGATGGACCTGTTGTTGAAATGATTAGGTTTTTTACTGCCGTTATGTCTTCTTCGAGCTTTACCCGATCTTGTTGCATGAGGATGTTTGTTATTTCAGCAGGCTCAAACAAATAAACAATTATTTTGAAGAATAAAAAGATAGGTGGGTCAAACGACATACTATGCCATTTTACCCGAAGAAGTGGTATGCCATTTTGTCCACTTTATAACCTCAAACATTAGAAAACAATAACAAAAAATATAATAACAATTTTAAGGTTTCAACACATTCTCTGAGTTATTTAGTAAAATAACTATAAACTAGAGTCAATAAAAACAAAATAACTTAAAAAAATACTTACTCTTGCGAAGAAACAAAATCCATCTGAGTAAAACTCGTGACAATAAAAATCAAACAAACACGAATACTGATCACACGGTCAGACGAAAGCAAATGGCGTCAACAAAGGTTGCGATTTGTTACTAAGCGGCCCTCTGCAGGCTATTGAGAATACTAATATGTCAGTGGTTTTGGAGAAAAACAAGTGTGTCATTTTACCCGCCTATGTCATTTTGTACGCCTTTCCCCTATTTTTAGGAGTATTTGTCCTCTGTATGTATTTTATGAATATGTTTTAATATTTTAGAAGACATTTAATGTAATAAATTTTATGCAACGATTTATACGAATGGACAATTGAAATTTTAAATGTTCAATGTGACTAGAATCTTACTGTGAAGCAGAACTTCAGCTAAACTTCCTGGACTGGAGATACCAATGTGTATATAAATTACGATAGAAGAAGGATGAAAACTGACGATAACTTTTGACATGTAACACAGCAAACCCTCTGCTCGATAAGCTGAGGCTAATTTTAATTTAATTTCACCATTGAACAGCCTTTCGAGAACAGCTGCCGGGACTTCGTTTGATGGCTATAGATTTAAAGCTTGGTAAGCTACTCGTGCTCGTGTTACTAATGAACTTTTTCTGGCCAAGTTCGCGTTAGGGTTCATACCGCATCATCACCAAGTTTTTTTTCAAGATTCTTGCGTATTACTTCGCCGACAGTATGTTGAGTACGTCCGTCCCGAGCGTGAGCCAGGAAAGTAATTTCGAACTGTTAGAATGTATTCTTATAATCAACGGTTTGCCATCTGTTGTGGAGGATTCGAGATGTTTGCTGTTCCCAGACGACTTGAAGTTGTTTTTGTCAGCGGAGGGCACTTCGGATAGTCAACGACTGCAGCGTTATATCGATAGGGAGACGCAGCCACGCACTTAATCCACTGCACCACGTTAATGAGGTCTATGCCGCGAGTCAACAAAGTGCGGGACGTTCACTGGCGCGCTTGAATGTCACTACTAAGGAATTGTTAGGTTCGAGCACCTTGGATGTATGAAATGAGATTATTTGCTTAAACTTCTAGCAATATAATACAAAAAAACACGTTCGATTTTTGAACATTTGATTAGCGCTGAATTACAATGTGCGTGTGTGACGCTCATCAAGGGCAGGATAATCGCTCTTACAGGGCTACACATAGAAATAGAAAAGATTTATATAGGTTTTTTCTTTAATAGTTTGTAGTCTGTGGTTAACAATCGTCTATTAAGTTTAAACTTAATTAAGAAACTATTTAATAAATTTGTAAAGAATACCTACCTTATTGATTATTTATATACCTATTGGATAAGATTTCTTCACTTTTGTCATATTAATGCGAAAAGATCAATTGAACTTAACTAATATATTTACTAGCAAAGTTCCTGTGGTTTGCAACAGAGCAACGCTGAACATGGGTTTTGCATTGATAGAAATTACTTGTTTCATTTTTCATTTATATATTTACTAATACAATTACAACAACAGTACAGTCTAAACCAAGACGATGCTATAAGTAATTACACAATAATCCGATTTGTGTATAGTAATAAAATATACATAGTACATATCATAAACATAAATATAAAACTGCATTGTGACACCGATATATGGCGGATATTCCTTAAATGCACACAAACGTTTCGCTTCCACATTTAATATGCGCACGGAAAAGGAGTGGATCTCCTTGCCAGAGTCTGTGTTACCAGATAAATGGCGTAACTCTGTCACTAAGGATGTTACCAAATTTAAAAACAAAAGGCTAATAAGTTGGTCCTCTGTGCAGGCACTTCGAGCGTGAGTATGGGATCTATGACGGTGCCCTTAAGGACTCACGAAGCCGCAACGTCGCTCGCCAGCACCTCCAATTGGTGCAGGAGACCACGCAGCACGCGGAACGCGTACACACTCCTTCTTATACAAAAGTTTACAAAACTTATTTTTAGTCTTTCCTACCTTGAGGCTATACTTAGCTTCATGGAAATTCTAGATATTAGCACTCGTTTCGAGATGACTACGGACGAGCGCATTTTATAAAATTTGGATGACATCAGTATTATTAAAACCCTTCACGCAGTATAAAACGTAGGTTCCGTAAGCCTAAGCTAACGCCTGTGATATACCCAAATTCCCTCAATTCTCTGTATTGAAGGTCTGGAATAGCTTCAATAAAGTGCACTTTTTCAATGGTTATTGACTATTCAAGTATGTATGATGAAGAAGTTGTTTGAACCTACAGACACTTATGTGATATTTTATTTAGATGATAAACTATTTGTACCTACAACGTTTTACGTAAGAAATCGCTTTATGCGATAAAACCACCGATTGTATATACCGATTGATAATTATATATTTTATTTATATTTTTAAAAACAACATAAAAATACCTATCCAACCAAACCCAATTTGAAATCGAACTTCGTTTGTGTTGACTACGCAAAACACTTCGCTACAATTTGCGTACATAAAAATGTAGGCGATATGCATTTTTTTTTTCAACTTTATTAGGCGTTTTACTTACCTATTTGTAATGATGATGTGGTCAAGGATGGTGGCTAGAATGAAAATAGCTGACTGGGATTGATGCTGTCGGTTTTGATTTTACTACTCAAAAATGTTTAACTTTGACTAATCAAAAGTGTAAAAGTATGTAGTTTTTACTTTACTTTAGTTAACGGATCTAGCAAGAAAATTACTTCTGCGTAGATCCAAACTGTCAACAAATGGGTCTACTAAAAAAAAAAATTCACTAGATCTACTGAGATTGAACTCTTTTAATGCGTAGTATCATACTTAGCGTTCTCCTATGTATCGGACAATCTATTTCAAGTAAGTATTTTTACAAACACCCAATGTACCACTGTTTCAAATCGAATGACACGGTTCTCTGTTGATGGATTATACCACACAATAGTTGTCATAGGTTCGCCTCTATACCTACTAACTCGAGTTCGTTATTCTGTTACACTTACGTTTGAAGCGCCAACGAGTCATGTAACTTAACAAGATTTTTGTAGATCCTGGAATTCAAACCACATAATACATGTTATATTAAAAATACACTTAACTAGTTTATAATACTCGTTAATCAATAGTGTGTCTATCTATCTCTTCTGATATCTTTATTGAAACAGTGGATGATTTTTGTATGGAAATTAGCTAATGTGTTAAAGAAAGTTAATGGAAAGCGGGCAAGCGTAGACTTTGTTTACTTAAAAATGTTTCACAAATTACAAATTGATATAGTAGCAAGATAGAACGATTTTTTTCCGAAACGGCGATTTCATCTAGATACTGGCAACGACGTCAAAAAATTAAAAGAGGTCAATAGTGTATCTGACTTCCAACTCCTTAATAATTAATGTATCCTACATTTAAAGAATAGCCAGGTCAAAAGCACCCTAACCAATGAGCATGTATGAAAAGTCTCATGAATTTAGGAGAACCGAAAGATGTGTGTCAGGATCGTAGCAGGTGGAGAGATGTGGTCTCTGCCTACCCCAATGAGAAAGAGGCGTGCCTATATGAATGTGTGTATCCTACATTTTTACACAATATATTTTTAACATATTTCATGAATTATAATAATAATTTCAAATACTTATATGGTTGGAAGGTGGATATTTTTAGCTTCAAACTATATACGTATTTGAAATATTAATAAGTCGAAAGGGTCACACTTGAGTAATGGCATCCAAATAATACAATCCAACTTATCCAATCTATTGAATAAAATGACTTAATTTAGAATATAAAAGTAATCTTAGAATTAGAATTTAATTATTATCCAACACTAACTGATTACTATAAAACTGTATTTTTTTTTATATATTGTTACACGATCACGTCAAAATTACTGAACCAGTTTAGTTGAAATTTATATATATATATATATGTAATTAATAATAAAGGAAGGTATTGGCTTTGAATAACATAGGAGCAGTCAATTATCGTTTATGCTGGTAAAACCGCGCTGCGTACTATCAAATAAATGATTATAAATCATATAAACAGGCGCACAGAATCAACAACTAGCAAATCAGAATTTTAAAAACACCTCCGATTAATTATCTGCAAACGATTTTCACCAAACTTACCTAAGAACCTCGATAAAAATACCTTTCAACAGGAAAACAATTAAATCAAAATTGGTCCAGCTATATGGGAGCTACAATACCACAGGCAAACACACAAATACACAGAACAAAACCTTCTTTACTTTGACTGCTAAAAAATTACAAGTCACACCTTCGTTTAAAATTTTCGTCGAACTGATACGATCTTACTTTTTACTGCGCTTTGCCGAATTCAAATAGCATGAAGCAGTAAAACATTCTTATTTTGTTATTTTATAATTGTGAGCTTATTTATTTACTTGGCAAGAGCTTTACTAAACTCTCTCACTTTTTGCGATCTTGCTTTATTTCAAATAAGAGACAACGTCATATTACCATCTTTTTCTGGGTCTGCCATAAACAGCACCGCCTTTTGTTTAGTGGATCCCGATGGATGATATCCGTAGTGTAGTGGGGATAACACTATGGATTTACCCATCGAGATAGAAGACAAACCAGCGGTTTGTGAGCGTATAACAAACTGTTCTGTGATATAGATCTTGGCCATAGAATATATAGGACATAAGTAATACTACCTAGAGCACATAGTTTGTAATTTGCTAATGGGCAGTTCAGCTATGAGTCAATAAAATGAAAAATTGTTCTATACCTTCCAACTACCTAAAATCTTCGCATTAAGTATTTTAATAATTCCATAAGCTGTAACATCAAACTGTAGGTTTATAAGGGTGGTAACAAGTAGCTACGCAATATCCTCACATGCACGTGATGCTTCTACCGTTCAACGCGACACTAGACGCGATAGGAGATAACGATGATAATTGTATACTCCAGTAATGTCAAATGTAAAAAATAAGACTATAATGTAGGCTACCCCAAAAACCCGCACTACCTGGGCAAAGCGCCTGGGTCTCGACCCAGAGCTAGTTGTGGGTACATAGATTCGCAAATGTACCAAAGTTTTACAAAATATGCAAAAATATGTGCACTTATTATACCACCAATCAAACAAATAAATAAAACTTATATATTACATTAGAACCCAGAGTCCTAAGAAATAAGTAAAAAAATCCTAATTATTATAATCCCATCTCCATTAATACGTTAAATATTTTTAGTGGGTACAAATACCTATATAATATATACATTTGGCTATAGTACAATAAAATAAAAATATATAATTATAATAAATACTTTAAATACCTAAATTGTAAAAATATAACAGAGGTAAAATTTTAAACGGTAAGCTATTGTAACTGGTGATCGGAACTAATTTGTGGCGACCATCATTATAATAATATACATTTCCTTGTTCAAATAAGACGAAAGATAAAATCTTGAATCAGCTTTTTATTTAACTAAAATGCTTCCTTCAAAAACATGTAATGTATACTCAATTAAAATAACTTGTGTGTAAATGTTTGTAATGGTGTATTAAAGCTCTTCCGTTGATATGGATATGTAGAGTAAAATGGACGACAATTTTTTTTTGAATATGTTATAGATCCGAAGACTTGGCAAATTCCGCAATGTTTTATAGATTTTAATCGATGCTCTTTAAAACGCTCTGTAAGAGAAAAGTTACTATAACGGATACAAAATAATTACTATTACATAAAGCTGCTAAAATTTGAAGGTGATTACGTCACCGTTAAACCGATTTGTGCCATGTCATTATTATTGAAAACAAATAAAAATAATGCAATGCCGAAACAATTTTATACCCACTTAATTTATAAGCGAACAATATCTGAATGGACCATTTTTATCTGGACTAAACATCTTCAACAAAATATTTAACAACGGAGACACAAACCTTGTTAACAATGTAAACAAGAATTATGTGAAAGCTCTCCCGCTTAGCAGTACCTAATCTTGAGCTAACAATCACTGTCATGTGAACTGTAGAGTTATAGAACAGTAAACATTTTCCAGCCATATATTGCATAAGTATACGTACTAACCGGACAGTCTGAGGCAAAAATTATTTTCACGCTTGTTCACGATGTTTTGTTCAACACGTGCTTTGAATACGAGAGAGACACTGCGAACCGCGTTAAATCTCCATTACCATATTAATTGTTAACTGCTATTCATCTAGTCTGCGACATTGGTGGTTTGTTTCGGTATTACCGAACAGCATATTTTAGGACGAACAAAGCACCTTTTATAAAGCGGTGGTACATTCAGAAAAATATCAGTAGTCCATCGATCACCGGGAAAGATGATTCTTAAAGTGAGTATCTATTCAAATGTCAATATTTAATTTAAATCGGTAAATTATTAACTTCGTCCCGTTTGTTCCAGACCTGCTTCTTCTTGATGCTGAGTGTGGCATGGGAAGTTTCGGGTGCTTCTTTCTCAAAGGTGTTCGTACAAACTGGTCCGGAAGTCGCACCCGCAGTCGAGTACTTAAAGTATGGTGCTCCGTCTTATACCTATGGCAGCCCTGAAGTAGCTCAATACAATGCGGCTCCCGTCGGATTTGAATACCCTTTGTCATCCAGTTATGGTTATGCAACACCATGCTACTCTGGCAGTTGCTTTTACCCAGGACAATCTGTAGCTTCCGTAGCGCAGATCGCTCCCAGTGCAAACGTGATCGAATATAAGTCTCCGGTGTCAAACCATCCAGTAATTTACTCTCCTGCTCAGACAGTACGTATAGTTATAAATGTGACTACAAATTCAGTTAATTTCAAGGTAATTTTAGTCAATTTATGGTTTTAAATTTTGTTTTTTTTTTGCAGTCTCCTTCCGGCTATGAGTACTCTTATGTGATTGTTGATCAGCGCAGCGGGGATCACAAGGTGCGCAACGAGTTGAGCGATGGTGGAGTTGTCCGTGGCGAATATTCGTTCCTTCAACCGGACGGACTCGTACGCGACGTACAATATGTTGCTGATGATTCTCAAGGGTTATATTTTTATTATTTCAACTTAATCATGAAATAAGAATATAAAAAAAAACTGTCTTTAACTTACCATAATTTTTCTTTGGCAGGTTTATCGCTAACGTCGAAAATTTTGCGCCGGAAGAGCACGTTATACACACTGAAGTAACTCATCATGCCGAGCCATGCCACGATGGCAAAAGCGCAGCTTTAACAGCGTTAGAAAGCCATCACGAGCATCACGAAGCTCATGAAGAACATCATGAAGGTCATCAACACCATCCAGAGCATGAAACACATGAACCCGAAGCTAAACACGGACACCCAGAGCACCATGAACTTGAAGAAGACCATGAAGTTAAAGAACATCACGAAGAACATGAAAGTAGACATGGTCATGAGCACCATCCTTCTCATGAGGACCACGAAGATGAAGATCATGAAAGTAGACATGGTCATGAGCACCATCCTACTCACGAGGACCACGAAGATGAAGATCATGAAAGTAGACATGGTCATGAGCACCATCCTTCTCACGAGGACCACGAAGATGAAGATCATGAAAGTAGACATGGTCATGAGCACCATCCCTCTCACGAGGACCACGAAGATGAAGATCATGAAAGTAGACATGGTCCTGAGCACCATCCTTCTCACGAGGACCACGAAGATGAAGATCACGAAAGTAGACATGGAGGACATGAACACTCTGCTCACGAGGAACATGAAGATGAAGAACACCACGGAGACCACAGCCATCATAATGCACATGAAGACAATGATGAAGAAGGTGAAGCCAGACATGGTGAGCATCACGGACACACGGAACACGAAAGCCACGCACAAGATTCTGAAGACATCGAATCTTCACACCATGAGGATAATAGCGAAGAATCTGAAAGCCACCACGCTCATGAACCTCATGGTCACGCTACACATGAAAATCTGATTGAAATTTCTCACATAGAAAGCCATCAGCCACATGAAGGGCATCACATTATACAAACTATCCATGAGCCTGGTGTAGCAGAAAGTAATGTTTACGTATCCTACAACGATATCATCAAATGTATCCAAGCTGCTATGACTAAAGCTAACACGCATCCTACCTTCCGACCCCCATCTCCACTCACCTACTTAGTCTTGAACAAACCTTGTTAAAACGTCAAAATACGGAAATAGATATCTAGTCCCCATGTCCAATTATGTTTTTGTGACTAACTTCCAAAAAATGTTTTATTTTTAATTTATGTGATTTGATGTTTCTTGTTTTAATAAATTGAGCAAAATTTCGCAGTTCTTTTAATACCCATACACTAAATTACTCGTTAGTAAGTAGGCCTTTAATTATAGCAATTTGGCTAAACAGTTGAAATGCAATGTTCATTGTTGCATTAGCCAATAGATGTTATCTCAGCGAACCTTTTAAGTCAACTTTTAATTTAGATTGATGATAAATCTATTTAAGCAATTGATCAAATAGGTACGTATTGAATGACCTCACATTGTTTTGTAACAGCAAAGTAAAACATTTATTTATCACTTAATATATGTAAAGCTCAGATAAAGTATACAACGTATGGATTTTTTAATGGAGATAATTTAACTAGTTTACATACAAATCGTAGTATAAGACGCTCCTATCTAACCCGCCTTTGATATCCGCCGCGTGTGACGACCCATTTGGCGCAGTAGGCAGGTATATCCTCTATCAACATTTACATAATTTTCTCATAACAATAAAAGTAGTCGTTCGCGCCGAACTGAGATCTCGCGCCTACATTTTGCCTCATAGAGAAAAACTTTTGAGGTTACTTATAACTTTTTTTATATAATAATTGTTTGATTTCTATACTTGTTGTTCAAGTACAGGATATAATGGATATTATACCAAATTTTTAGCGTTCAGTTTGAAGCCGTTTTTTGAGATAGACCCCGGGAAGAAATAGGCTTAAGAACAGTGACTTTGGTGCCCTACCAAATCGTTATATTCCAACATAGATTTTTTTTAATCGGTGTCGTACTCTACTTGTCAAGCCCCTTTCAACGATTCTCCACAAGGGTAGATAAAAAATAAAAAATATTTTGCTCCCCACTTACATGTATGGGAGCCCCCTAAATATTTTCTTGTATATAATTTAAATGTCATTTCTGGCTTCGGGTCGTAGTTTTACATATTCTACAAGAATTTAAGTCATTCGCTTATATGTTTTAGACGCAAGATGCCTGTGACAGACAGACGGACGGACGGATGGACAAAGTGATGAACGACCCAAGTCAACTGAGAGATCTCACTTCGCTCGATCAATTATTTTCCCAAAACGTTTCACACTAATATTATTAAGGCGAAAGCTTGTTAGTGTGTCTGTATTTTTGTTACTTCTTCTCGCTACAAGGACCAAAATTTATGAAATTTTGTATGAAGGCTGCTGACATCCTGGATTAACACATAGGCTACTTTTCATCCCGGAATCGCCAGTGTCCGGAACTTGTGCCGTGGGGCGCAGATAGTAATTAAAATAATCAGAAGTGTTTTTTTTTTTTCGCATTCACTCTTACAGCCTTACACTAAGTTCAAAGACTTGTATCGTGGGTGACGGAAACATTCAGATCACATACACATTACACCCAGAACCAGAAGCACAAATAACCCTTGGAAGGAATTTGTACTCCTGCCGGGAATCGAACCCAGGACCCACGGCGCAGAGGGCAGACACCTGTCCACTGCGCCAACTGGGTCGTCATTTTATCAGCAACTTCTTTGAACAAATACCTTTGACTACTTTATTCCTTGTTTATTGTATAGACGCTAGAAGGCATAAGAAATGGCATAACGACTGTTGTCTTTCAACTACCAACCGAGACCTACTGCTTAACATGCTTTCCGAAGCACGGTAACCCTAAAATTATGTACTTGTTTTATAACTTTAACGAAACGTAGATGTAAGTTACAAATATGTTCCAAAAGATTGCCCTTTTAATAACCGGACCACAGGACGAACTGATCATCCATTTATGGTTGACATACCTCATATCCACTCGAAGCATTTTGCTTCTACATTTATCATCAGTACAGCGAAGGAGTGGAACTGCCTTCGTCTTTGTTGAGAGCCTGCGTATTCCAGGTCTAGTGTGTTTACCAGCTTCGATCACATCGTCACTTACCATCAGGTGAGATAGTGGTCAAACACTAGCCTGTCACAAATAAAAAAAAATAAAAAAAAACAGTATAATCTAGGAGTCTTCAAGTCTAGAGAGAACAGGTATCTTCTAGGTAAGAGTGCTTCATCTTTGGCCGCATAATCACTTCTCATCGGTTGAGATAACAGCCAACTTGCTTACCTTTCTGGCATAAAAAAAGATTCAATTAATAATTAAATTTATTTTATTTTATTTTTTTAATTCTATCAGAGCGCCTGGTTGAAGCGACGCGTGATCATAATGCTGGCACTTATTTGGCTCAACGTATTAGCATTGCAATTCAGAGAGGCAATGCCGCCAGCATGATGGGAACGCTACCCACTGGTAGTGGGCTTGAGCACTTGAGTTACCTATAAGCTCGATGTCTTGTAGGTAACTTAGTTTTTTACTGTACATAGTTTCAGTTTAGTTTTAGGAAATATAGGCAATTGGCCCGTAGTTTTAGAAACTCATTATTTTTTATCTATGCTGATATATATTTAAAAAAAAAAGATTAGTTTAATTAGAATTCGCAGTCGTTCACATGCGTCCTATTAAGCCAAGGCAACATAACTAGAACAGTTTAAAATTTCACAAAATACCTGCAGTAGGTATTTCTCAAGCAAACATTAAAAACGACGTTTAGGCAGGGGAAGTCAGTAATAAATCTATTCACAGCCTGTCGTAATAATACATTGCAGCGCAAGTCCGTGGTTATCACATAATGAGCTATACATTCTTGTTATGGAATTAAGTAAGAGTACAATGTAAAAAGTATAAGTGTAGGTGTGTTTTTAGTTCGGAATACAGCATGAAGTATAATACAAATAAATTCTATAGAATATAGATAAATACAAAGATAATTTAATTAACAATTAAATAATTGAACTGCCCGTTGGCAAAGTTGGGTGAGCGTTTACCTTCTAAGCAGGGGTATCGGGTTCGGCTCCCGGCGGGAACAGAAGTTTTCTCCCCAAGGAACATTTGTGTTTCTGGTTCTGGTTGTGATTGTGTGTGTATGTTTCCGGCACCCACGACACAAGTCATTGAACTTAGCGTTGGGCTGTGAGTGTGAAAGCGTTTATGCTTTTGTTATAAATTAAATCAAATGCAATGAAATCCGTTCGGGTCGATAATGCTATATTATCAAAGTTTACAACTTTAATATGTGACAAAACTATTTATATCTAAAGGGTGACCCTTGAAGCAAGCGGTACTTAACAGATAGGTACTGAGGGTCAGGAGAATTTGATTCTACGTTCATCATCTGTACAGCGAAGGAGTGGAATTCATTGCCTGCGTCATTGTTCCCCGAGGGGTATAATATGGGAGTCTTCAAGTCAAGAGTGAATAGGTATCTTCTAGGCAAGCATGTCACATCTTCGGCCGCATCGTCACTTTCCATCAGGTGAGATAGTAGTCAAATGCTTGCCTATTTTGCATAAAAAAAAACTTACTCTCATACCCAAACTTTAGCATTTATGATATTGGTGTGATAGGGTGATACTAGAAAGCTACACATTATTATGGCCTTCATTATGTTTACTAGAATAAAGATTGATAAGACACCAAATAGAACGGGCATATAGAAATATACTTTTTTAGATTTATGTGATTTTAGGTAGATAGATAAACTCTTTATTGAACACCTTAACAAAAACATGACAAGGAATCCTTGTCATTGCTTAATCTAGAAAAAAAGTGTAACAAGAGGCGGTCTTATCGCTAAGATCGATCTCTTCCAGACAATCTTTGGATGGAGAGGAGTAAAGCAATTAAATTGGACGATGGTGTTTTTTTATAAATTTAATAATATTTTTATTCAGTCACAAAAAAAATAGAAACATACAAATACAAAATTCTTTATTGGCACATTTTCATTTACAAAGATTTGTAGAATCCCTGCCTCTTGCATTAGTCAAAGTAACTGTGTTGCAGGAGGCAGTGTCTATCCTATAAACCTAACTTATCTTTAACTCTGGAGTATGAAATGCTTGGGTTCAACACAATAAAGCAAAAATATAAAGATATAACATTTTCAAGGCGAAACAGTAAATCAAGTTAAGGTAACAGCCGTAAAAACAAGATTATAGTTATATCACGCACAAATCTACATAGCTATTTACAAAAACATTTGTTCTGCGTTAAATTTAAAGGCGCATAATAATAATTGTTATTACTGTACACAGATATAGCACAAGTTCGTTAAAGAATGGTAACCATCCGGATATGTTACAACAACTTTTTTGTGTCTAGAATACATTCTAAACGTTTGTTTTTAAAGATGAATGAAAACTGACTAAAACGCTCTTGGGTTGTTTTCGGCTAAGACACACATTCCGTTAGTAAAATTAATAATAAAATTTATAAATATACGCTTTCACACTCACAGCCCCATACTATGTTTAATGACTTATATTGTGGACGCCGAAAACAATCAAATCACACACACATCCGTTTTTTTAATGCTATATAGGGAAGCATTTGAGCACTATCTCGCCTGATGGAAAGTGATGATACGGCTGAAGATGTGACATGCTTGCCTAAAAGATACCTATTCACTCTTTATTTGTAGACTCCCAGATTATACCCTTCGGTTAACAATGACGCAGGCAATGAGATCCACGCAGTACGAATAATGGGGTAGAAGCTAAACGCTTCGAGCGAACTGGTGGTATATGCTTCCTACTAATATTATGTATCCAAAAGTTTGTTTGTAAGTGTGTGTGTAAGTGTGTAAGTATGTTTGTTCCCTCTTCACGCTTTAACGGCTGAACGGATTTGAATGAAATTTGGATTATACATAGATTATACCTAGGATTAACATATATATATAGGCTACTCTTTAACTTGATAATAGCGGGCGAAACCGCGGGGCACGACTAGTCAACCATAAATGGTTGACGTATGACAGTTTTTCTGGTTGTTAAAAAATCCAGAACCAGAAACACTAATTTCCCTTAGGGAGAAAACTTGTGCTTCCACCGAGAATAATAACCAATACCTGGTACTTAGAGGGCGGATGCAAACTAATCCATCGAGTAGTTGTACTATTCATAGTTAAATAAATGACTTAAGACTTCCAATATTTTTTATGTAACTGTTTAAATCAAACTGAAATGAAAAATGTCTAGGCAGCAACACAGTTTACTACAAGTTACCAAACTCCCATTGTGCCCATCATCATGGCGGCATAATACCTTTGTATGATAATACTGTTGATTACAATAATCTAACAAAAAACATAATTATTTACAAAATAGGGGCACAAAATAAATAAACGAATTTATGAGATTGGAACTGTATGAAGAGAGAGAGCCTGCGTATTCCAGGTCTAATGTGTTTACCAGCTTCGATCACATCGTCACTTACCATCAGGTGAGATGGTGGTCAAACACTGGCCTGTCACAAATAAAAATAAATAAAAAGAAAAACAGCGAAAATTAGGAAACTTGACACTTTAAGTTAAGAATAATTAGATAAACTAATTCGGTATTTCAGATTTATTTAATGTAAGTAAATGTAAAATAAACACTAGATTTTTTTAAACTTTTGCGAACTTCAATCATGTTTATATGAGAAAACCGGGTCTTTTCGCTCTTTTATTTTAAAAATAGCATTATTTTGACTAACCTCGACGTTTCGGCAGGGTTGCACCGGCCGTGGTCACGAAAGACTGTCGTGCTATAATGCTATTTTGAAAATAAAAGCGCGAAAAGACCTGGTTTTCTCATAGAAACAAAATAAACACTGTAAGACCGTGAAAATCTCAACAGTTAGAGCTGAATTGATAGGTATTATAAAATATTGCCTCAAATGTAATGTTATAATTTCACTTTACTAAAACTAAACTAAACTTCAGGCTTAAGTTATATAAAATCTTATACATATTTTTGTAGAGCCGGATCAAGGTACAATGCAATCGTTTCTGAGAATAATAACAAACAAATCTTTAAATCAATCATGTTGGGCATACCAGGTAATTACCAATGTTCCTTATATGCTTCTTCCGGAATCACATTACATATCTGTTAACAAAAGACGTCGTCATACAACGGATACATTAATATTGAGCCGGACACAGATATCGATACAAGACAACGTTGACGTGACCTTGATCGAGTCAAAGTTACGGAGTCAAGGTGCGCGTGTGCATTTCTTTGCCCCACCGCGCGACACGCGACGTTAGCGTTCTATAAAATCATACACTAAGAATTTTAATATCAATCAACACTTGATACTCATTCAATACACTCAAAATGTTCAGCAAAGTGAGTTAAAACAAAATAGTAAAAATATATACCTAAACATACATTAATTATATATATTGTATTTTATATTTCGAAAGTCTCAGTAACTCTATCGTAAAATGTGCTGAGGAACGTAATATTTTAGATCCAGAGTAATATCCATTGTAATATTTTATACAAATGATGCCATGCGTTGACAAAGATAAAACAGCCTCAGCCACTAATTCTCAACTGAGCTATAGTAAATATCTCCTTGGCAAATTTTGTAACAATAAATACAGCATTTCATGTGATCGAGTCAACTAACAAACAAATATCCAAACTATTGCATTATTATACAAAGTTTTTGTAATAGAAATTTATAATTAGAACCTGTCATCATTTTGATGACAAGAATAACGCTACGCGCGGTTGTCCACGACCCGAAAGGTTTACTCAAACAAAGTCTACTTGTTTTCAGATTGTAGCTTTTGGTGCCCTCCTGGCCGCAGCCAACGCAGGCCTCCTTGGCCATGGACATGCCGTCTCATCCCAGAGTATCATACGCCATGATGAGAGCCACCAATCTCCCCTTCACTACGCCGCTGCTCCCGTAGCTCACTACGCTGCTGCTCCCGTAGCTCACTACGCTACTGCTCCCGTGGCTCACTACGCTGCTGCCCCTGTGGCTCATTATGCTGCTGCTCCCGTAGCTCACTATGCTGCTCCTGTTGCCCATTACGAGGGTCATGACGAATACGTAAGTTTTGCTCTTAATAAAAAAGGTGATTTCTTGTATTCTTATTGATGTTTAAGTGTAGCAGGTGATAATTTACAAAATAGTGTGCATATGACTTTGAGATTGTTTGGTGCGGTCACACAAGTATCAATTATAAATGTAAAAAGAAGTGTATTTCACCCTATTCAACTATTTTCTTAACTTTTTTATACAAGCTGAGTAGATATTCTACATCGCAATAACTCAGTTAAATCCTTTATCATTCTTTAAATTATCTGTCGGTATCTGGCAAAGCGTGGTAATAAAACTGTAATGCTTTTTTTACAGTCTCACCCTAAATACGACTTCGCATACTCCGTGGCTGACCCTCACACCGGTGACCACAAGTCCCAGCATGAGTCCCGCGACGGTGATGCCGTTCACGGCTCCTACTCCTTGGTGCAGCCTGATGGCTCTGTCCGCAAAGTCGAATACACCGCTGACGACCATCATGGGTAAGACTTCATTCTTATGTTCTATACTTGTATTTTTAAACCGTTCAACGTTCTTACAATTTTGTTAGGTCATTTTAATAACTGTTTTCCATTTTTTATTTCAGTTTCAATGCTGTAGTGCACAACTCAGCCCCCGCCATTCACGCCGCTCCCGCTCACGCCTACCATCACTACTAAATGTTTGAATGTGTTGTCTGATTTGCTGTTTTTATGTTATAATTATTTATATTTTTGTAAATACGAGAATGAGAATAATGTAAATAAAATGTGTGATTGAATAAATGCAGTTTAATACAGAATTTCAATGTTTAATTATATTATTAGCCATCAAACAACTACTAAAGGTTTCCAATTCTCGTGAAATTTTGTGGAGGATTGTTAAATATATGGACTTTAATTATATTAACTGAATCGACAAAAAGATATAATAAACAATATCTTCTTGTGGTTATTATGCAAAGGTAAACTTTAAACTTTTCAACTGACAGAACCAATAGTATAATTGAAACTAAACAAACAAAATACATTTAAAAGCAATATTAATAAAAAAGCTTTTTATAATATAAAAGACTTTTTAAATGACAAATTGTCTTGGGTATCAATTGACCTGTAATATATGGCATGGAAATACATTACGTATTTCCATGCCATATGTAAAAAAAATCTATGTTGGAAAATAACGATTTGGTAGCCCACCAAAGTTACTTGTTTTGTTACCCATTTTGTCCCGGGGTTTATCTCAAAAACGACATCATACTGAACGATGCAACTTACGTATAATATCTGTTATATAACAACAAATACAGAAATCAAACAATTATTATATAGAAAAAAAGTTATAAGCAATTAACCTCAAAAGTTTTTCTCTAAGGAGCAAATTGTAGGAGCGAGATCTCAGTTCGGCGTGAACGACTAGTTATTTAATTATCGATCTGAACCACAGTTGGTGGAACCCGTCACTGACACCTCGAGCAAAATCCTGGGTCATATCGCTGTAGCAAAAATAAGAATTAGAAATAGCTATGCCCCGGTGCTTCACCTGTGTTAACTAGAACTAAAAATATGCTTTGTCTTAAAACATATTATTTTTTAAAACGCTTTTAGTCGCAGCACCAAACTAAGTTTTAAACTTGTGATGTGGATAATATTCATAACACACAAACTCTCACAATCACAACTAGAACCAAAAGCATGAAGTATCCCTTGGAAAACCATGCTTCTGCCAAAAATTTAACTCAGTACCCATCATCTAGCTTTGTGTTTAGAGAACCAAACTGAAATTCTCCACAAATGAAATAATCTAGTCGAGACTTACTTATACCATTTACCAACACCAAATTTTTTCACCAAAATTTGTTCAGCCGTAGACGGTACCTCAACAAGTCAAAGATTCACATAACAAACAAAATTTACAAAATCATAAATAGTATCAATCACATATTTTTACCCGACTGCCAAAGAAGTGTTATTTTTTTCGTATCTTGTGTGTATGTATATTTGTACATTTCTTTATAACCTTGTATTTTCCAAAAGGCTGCATGGATTTCGACATTAAGATACCGTTAGCACGTTTTTAAAATACATTGAATGATAGCTTAATCAATCAGAATTCCAAAGGTCCTTATTTTATTATGTAAGTGGAAAATAATTGTTAAAAATATCTTAAAATTCACAACCCTTTTGGCGCATATTTGTTTTCGCGCCTGGAGTACATTTTGGGATATTTGTGATTCAGGTTCTAAATGTGATTATATGTTATGTAAATGTTTCAGGCACTCACGAAAACTCTTAGAGCTTATATGTACCTATTTGCATGCTAGATATTAATTAGCTTAACATGTGGCTCATCTCAAATGTAACATCCTTATACCATGTTAAAAGCAAATTAATGATTATGATTATGATAAGCGTGGGGCTTTTTTTATGCTAGATTAGTAAGAATTTAGGTACACATTTCACCAGATGGAAAATGACGATGCGGTCGAAGATGAAGCATGCTTGCCTAAAAAAAAGAGAAGAGACTGGGTTACATGACTAAAATGAAGTCCAGAAATTACTTTAAACTGTCCTGAGTGTCTCTTTGGGGCCCTTGTGAACAACAACAAGTGAATAATTTAAATTTATAATTTCACTCCGCTTTTTACCCTGAGATTTAATTTGAATGATAAATCTTTCATAGTATTGACAAGCTGTCAAAGTAGTAGTAATTCCATACAAACTACAACATTTCCATATTGTTGCTTATATATTTACTCCATTATACTGTTTCTGTTATTTAATTATATAGTATATTGTTAATTATATTATATTTTTAAACATGTTTACATTATTTGAGTCAAAATATATGTAACGCTATTTACGGAAAGTAATGCAAGAAAATCTGGCTTTTTATGCACACCTCATGAACGGAAACACAAAAGAAATATTAACATTAGAGATGTTGTTCTGTATATAATTTAAATATTATTTACAAGTTTTTCCGCAATTAACACCCACTTATTTCATAGTTTTGATTTAAACGATATAGTAATTGAACCGGACACGTGCTAACGGCTTCACATTAGCCAGTAACAATTTGACCTTCGTCGAGTCAAAGTTACGGATTCAAGGTGCACGCTTGCATTTCTCCGCCCCACTGCTCGGCACACGCATAGGCTCTTGTGTTCTATAAAACCATACACTAAGAACATTTGACAATAATCAACTCTTGATTATCAAACATTATACACTCAAAATGTTCAGCAAAGTAAGTTGCAAGAATAAAATGTATTACTATTATTATATGTGATGGAAGAAAATCTGATTGAAATAATAAAAAAGTGTCACTGTAACAATAATAATTACATGATTATGAACAGAATTTTAGTGAGATCAAAGTAAATGTAACTTTAAGTAATGTGTGTCATTAGTCTTAAATGTTATTGGCTGATATTATGTAATATCGTTTCTATCTACTCAAACAAACTCTTTTTTCTTACAAAAATATTAATATTATTTAATTTTTGAACCACAAACACGAATAATGAATATACGATGCTAACTACAGCTTAAGATAAAGTTATGTTTATTATTCCAGATCGTAGCTTTCGGCGCCATATTGGCTACCGCCTCCGCTGGCCTCCTTGGCCACGGACACGCTGTCTCCTCCCAGAGCATAGTGCGTCATGATGAGACTCACCATGCTCCTCTGGCCTACGCTGCTCCCCTGATCCATGCTGCTCCAGCTCATTACGCCGCCCCCGTAGCTCACTACGCCGCTGCTCCCGCAGTTCACTACGCCGCTGCTCCCGTAGCTCACTACGCCGCTCCCGTAGCTCATTACGATGGACATGATGAATACGTGAGTATTTTTAAGACGTAAAACTATAATAAATATGAGTAATATTAAATTTAAATTATGTTAACTGATAAGACAGTGCTGCTACCGCATACCGCCCGTGGTAGCTTATTGAATTTGAGATTACGATCGCTGCTAGTAGTGCTTGTAACGAACAAATCGAAATTTATCTATAGTCATTTGCTTTTGTTTTCACAGGCTCATCCCAAATACGACTTCGCGTACTCCGTAGCTGACCCCCACACCGGCGACCACAAGTCTCAACATGAATCTCGCGACGGTGACGCTGTCCACGGTAGCTATTCTTTCGTGCAGCCCGATGGCTCTGTCCGCAAGGTTGAATACACCGCTGATGACCACCATGGGTAAGATCTCGTAACTAATTGGGATTTTATTTAAAATTATGATACTAGTATCTACATCAATCGTGATCATGTTTGTTGTTACAGTTTCAACGCCATAGTGCACAACTCCGCTCCTTCCGTCCATGCCGCCCCTGCCCACGCCTACCATCACTACTGAGTAATATTTGGATAGCTCGACTGACCTCAGTTATTAATGTTTTTGTAAAAATATGCGTGTGATATCTGTGTAAATAGTGCGTGACTGAATAAACATCTTTAAAATATTATTTTTTTGAATTTATTTTGGTATTATTGTGTTCATAGTTACTTGTTACCCAAAGATCCGATTTCATCAAGACCTGGTAGATATCGCTATTAGTGATAAGGCCGCCTGTAATGATACTTTACGTATAAGCTTTTTTGTTACCTTTGTTTTATCTCATCTTGTAAAGTGGATCAATAAAGTATTATCTATCTGAAAGCCAACTTTTATATCATACAAGATGCTGGCTCGAAGCTCGTCGGTTACAATATTTTTGAAGTGAAAACTTTTTAAGTGAAAACTTCTTTAGCAGCGTTGTGCACTTTTTTGGGATGGGTTAAAAAATATTAAACTCGCGTCAGGACACGTGACCTGATCGAAAATTCGTAAGACGAAGGGAAAGTAGACCGCCGGCGCGGCGTAGGAGAGGAAGTAATATCCCCCTCTCTTTCTACCGCACTTCTATGCTGACGATGATATTATTATTTCTACTTGTAAAACTCATGGGTAAAAAATGTTAAACTCGCATCAGGACACGTGACCTGATCAAAAATTCGTAAGACGGAGGGACAGTAGACCGCCGGCGTGGCGTAGGAGAGGAAGTAATATCTCCCTACTGCGCGGCGAAAATGTATGCCTGTTTCTGCTGTTTACAACGTTAATCTTCAAGTTTTTACTTCTGCTGGCACTCCTGGAGTGTAACCCGTTGTTTTTTTTTCCTACAATATGTCTGAACAATATTGAAATTGAAAACAAAGAGATTCAGGTTACATTAATACAAAAATATAAAATCGGGTTTACTAAAACACCTCTTCTAGGTGGCCAATATTAAGGATGCTATGTGATGGCTATTATAATTTACCTGCGACAGAAAAATGTTATAAAATGCTGTGCAGATAGGTATTTATCTGTTTGGATACACAGAATATCTGAGAAAGCTCATGGTTCACGATTCTTGATGGTATTAATATCAATACTTCTGATTAATACAGAATAGGTAAACACTGAGCCGCTATCGAAAAACGATGAAATTTAATCCTATAGACTTTAAATTAGAAGATTTTGTATTGCAAGTAGCTCATCTTGTTTCTTTAAAACAATACAATAAATGATATTATACAATACCAAATTTAAACAAGTCGATACCTAAATATCCTATCCTACAAATATAATAAATCCGAAAGTTTATGTGTGTGTGTGAATGTTTGTTGAAAACCAAATCTAAGGAATATTACGGATAAAAGTTAGTATATACATTTAAAAAAATATTGATTAAACATTGGTGATTTTGAAAGTAACCCCTACGACGAAATCGCAATTAAAACCATCCATCTACCAATACAAAATTAAAAACTCTGAAATAGTACAAACACAAATTTTAATTCATACAGGCGAGGCCGCGGAACACAGATAGTAAATAAATAAAACCGTGGGAATTTTCTAACTATTATTTAAAGAATGAATAGACTAAATATTTAGTGATAATGGTAATAAATTTGCATAATGATATTGTTAAGTTTAATGATATAGTTGTTAATCTTAAAAGATCTAGAGAGATTGCTGCAATTACATTCGATGCGTTTGTTTCAGCACTACTATATCATTAAATAATCTAATATTATAAATAATCTAATACTTTTAAACCAACAATTCTTATATATTTAATTTGAATCGCGGAAACGGCTTCAACGATTTTCATGAAATTTAGTATGCAGGAGGTTCCGGGGGCGATACATCGATCTAGCTAGGTTTCGTTTTTAGAAAACGTCTTTTACCAAAAAATTTACCGAGCAAAGCTCATCCAGGTCATCCAGGTACTAAATGTTAATAGAACACTGATATAGAGATGTGTTTTCAAACTTATCGCCAATATTTTTAGGTGAAATTCAAGAAAATAATTGAACACTCCGTTGCTTATTTAATTGTTTTCACTTTCACCCCCACAATAAGTTCGACGACTTGTGTAGTGGGTGCCAAGAAACATTCACATCACGCACACAATCTCACTCAGACACAATTTGTTAAACTTGTGTTTGCACCGGGATTTTAACCCGATACCCGCTGGTTAGAAGGCGAACGCACACCGGGCAGTCAATCAATATTTGGAAGTCTATAAACTCTGCATTTTATTAGATTTCGTAAATTTCGGATGCCAGAGCTGATTTATGAACTAATAGATTAGGGAATATGCATTTATTTTTTATACTTTTAAACAATTATAAAAACGTTTATACATTACCAAAATTAAATTTCATTAATAAAAACACAACATTTCAAATCAAAATAAATATTTGAAAACACGAATAGTTTCGAGTAATTTTAGGGAATAAATGAAATTATATAAAAAGTAGGTTCACATTTTTTGCAGTCGAGTTTTTTAAATGTTGTACATTAACCTGCTTTAATACTCTATTATTCTCAGAGAGAAGTTGGAGTACTGAAGTCGTGCAAACAGGACCTTGTTACCATATATGAGGGAACTTTTTCCTTTCACCCGCACACATAAAAGTTACGAATGGTTTAGCAGATGTGATTCAGGCACGTTGTTAATCATTAAGTAAATTACATGCTTGTGATAACAAGCACATATCTCAATTAGCACCAAACATCAAAAAACTTCTTCCAAAAGTAAAATTAAATCACATTATTTAAAATGTTACTACATAAACAATTTATCGGACTAACGTTTTCAACACACGCTACCACATTGTTTCTGAAGTGACCTTGATCGAGTCATAATAGCAGAGTCAAGGTTCGAATTCGCATTTCTTCTCCCCACCACGGTCCGTTTGCGGCAACCCCCGCGTTCTATAAAACTATGTACTAGGAGCTTTGATATCAATTAGCACTTGGTTAGCAAATAATACACTCAAAATGCTCAGCAAAGTAAGTAGCACATTAAAATGAATAAAATAATTATTAATAATAATAGGGAAATTAGTATTAGAAAGCTTTCCTTTCGGAAAGTATAAATTTATAAGCCTTATAATATATGAAAACGGATTAAGCTTTTAATTAAGCTTTAAAAACATTAACAAATAATTAGAAAATTATCTAATTACTGGGTTTGTTCAGCTGTTCAGCCGTGACAGGAATACCTCGTTTGTAATACAATACATCAAATTGTTTATTTTTCGTAATATTTAACTATTTAGAAATTAAATTAATATTTTGATATTGTATAATAAAAAAAAACGAACCATAAAACGAAATCCCAACATTTAAAGTAGACATATTAATATAATGATAAGTAATTAAATAATAATGTTATTGTTTCCAGATCGTTGCTTTTGGCGCTCTTTTAGCTGCGGCTAATGCCGGCCTCCTCGGCCACGGGCATGCTGTTTCCTCCCAAAGCATCGTGCACCATGACGAACAAGCTCCCCTGCACTACACCGCTCCCTTAGTGCACGCTGCTCCTGTAGCTCACTACGCTACTCCCGTAGCTCACTACGCTGCTCCCGCAGCTCATTATGCTGCTCCTGTGGCTCACTACGCTGCCCCTATTGCTTACAATGGCCACGATGAATACGTTAGTTTCAAAATAATTTTCTATGATTGCTCTCTGTTTAAAAACAATATATATTTGAAAAGTTATTATAAAAAGATCCAGCTTTGAGATACCTTGGAATGTATTTCATTATTATCATGTAATTCGTCGCAGGCTCACCCCAAATACGACTTCGCATACTCCGTGGCTGACCCCCATACCGGTGACCACAAGTCCCAGCAGGAGTCCCGCGATGGTGACGCCGTTCACGGTAGCTACTCATTCGTGCAGCCCGATGGCTCCGTTCGCAAAGTCGAATACACTGCCGATGACCATCATGGGTAAGATTTATAATAATTTACTCTTAACCCTTCGAGTATTCGAAGCACCAAATCTAAAGAAATTGCACCAAACTCAATGCATTTTTCGTCGCCTTGGAATTTTTGGATCTTGTGGGTTAATATCTCTTTTCACAATTAATTTGAAAGCTCCGTTAATGACCATAATAAAGGCACCATGCTACATTATGATTATCATAAATACTTATAATTAATTCAATACTTATATTCAGTAAATAAAACGAAATCGAAACATTCTACTTGAGTTCTTTAAGCGTCATCCGATGACCATTCGCTTATTTAAGAATTTCAAGAATGTTAATGATTGATTGTCCTTTATTTTAAAGATATCAGAGGATCAGAAGCTTCAAAAAGCGTTTTCACTTACCTATGTCATAAAATCAATTTATTTTTATTTCAGATTCAACGCTGTAGTGCACAACTCCGCTCCCTCTGTGCATGCCGCTCCCGCCCACGCCTACCATCACTACTAAAAAACTGAAAGCCACGACTTAAATAAATATTGTCATTATTTATATTTTTTTATAAATGTGTGTGTGGGTTTTTGTAAATAATGTGCGAACGAATAAAATATTACAAGTAAAAAATTTGTTACACAATTTATTTCATCTTCAACAACATACGAATAATTTTTCTTTAGCTGAAATGACTAGCATAGAAATAGCATCCGTGCTTTAGGACGGAACTCTACCTAGAGTTCACTAGTCAATTACGTATAATGATATATATTAATCGGATACATTTCGGAGAGTGTGCCAAGAAATCACACGATCTGATTCCCCTATTCCCATTCTATCATCGGACATCCGTACAGAATGCTAAGCGATATCGTTATATGTAGACATTCCACACATGCGCACAAAGCGTTTTGCTATGCGAACCACAAAGGAGTGAAACTCCTTGCCCGAATCTGTGTATCCTCATAAGTACAATAAGGGAATCTTCAAGTTGCGAGTGAATAGGAGGCATCTTATTTGCTGACGTGCGCCATCATCACTTAACATCAGATGAGATAGTAGTCAAACGTTTGCCTCGGAAAAAAATATGCCTTTGTTGTACAGAAAGTAGTAACCAGTCGTGCAACCGATGCTACAAACTTTAACATGACATTACATACGTAAGTATTTTTGACAGAAACAAACTATTTACAAATACACGACATTACATACGTACGTAATTTTGAAGAATAATCATTCATCATTAGTTCATACAAACTCGTACGTATTTAAACATAATATTTGTAACGTCTTAATGAACTTAACCGTCACTTCATATTTAATGGTCGAGCGAAGCGAGATCTCTAAGTTGACTTGGGTAGATCAGCTCTTTGTCCGTCCGTCTGACAGAGCCATCTAACTTCTAAACCAAACAAGCAAATAGCTTCAAATTTTCAGAGAATATTATGTAAAGCTATGCCCAAATTTAATATTGCCAAATTATGCCGATAATGATAAAATATAAATTATATAAATAAAAATATTAAGGAGGCACCCGTACACATCCGTGTTGACCAAAATATTTTTTGTTTTCTGCCCGTGGTATCGTTAAAAAGAGCTTGACAAGCAAGGTACGAAACCGTTTGAAAATAAAACTATGTTGGATAATAACAATTTGGTAAGCCACCAAAGTCACTGTTTTAAGATATTGGTGGTGTCCTATTTAGTCCGAGATCTATCTAAAAACGTATACAAAACGGATACTTACTTATGATATCGAATATATCCTGTGTCTACTTGAACAACACAGAAATTAATATTTTTTTATAAAAAACAGTAGTTTAAAGCAATTAACTACAAACAATTTTCTTTATGAGGCAAAATGGCGGCCTGAGATCTCAGTTCGGCAGGTATAACTAGTATAAATGATAATATTAAGGGGGCACCCATACACGTATAACAGAGCAAAATATTTGTTTTTATCTGCCCGTGCGGAGTATCGTTGAAAAGAACTTTGCAAGTAGAATACGAATACATTTATAAAATAAAAATTATGTTATAAATTTTTATATTAATGTTATAAAATAAAATTTAATATTTGGTTGGACATCAAAGTCACTGTATTTAGACCTATTTTGTTTAGGGGTCTATCCCAAAAAATTAAGGTTTAGACGCTAAATGCCTCTGACAAACGGATGGACGGACAAAGTTCTGAACCACCTAAGTTAACTTAGAAATTTCGCTTCGCTCGATCAAATATGGTGTAAAATATATATATTATAATTAAATACGACAATGCATTTAATTACGACATATTTTTCGTCAAATATTTGACTTAAGAGTTTTTTTTTTTATATTTGACGTAACTAACCAGGACCGTAATTAAATAGATATTCATGATACAATATACATATTCATATCATTATTTATTATTATTATTAAGTGTGTTATTGTGTTGTGTACAAAGGTAAGCAAAATATCAAAGACAAATACACTTTATACTCCTAACCTTAATAGAACGATACAGGCTTTGCTTAGTTTGGGGCCCACAGCACAATTGTACTTTACTGTGTGTCTTTTCTCTGTCAAATAAATAAAAATAAATTTTAAAATTTTTACTACCTATACACGATCGAAATATAGTAATCTGTACTTATTATAAATATTTCATAAACTTGCAAATAAGAGCTGTTATACAATTTAACGCAGGCACGCAATCACCTACGCTATCCTAAAACTAGCACGCTTTGTCGACATCATTTATGTCTATAAATGTTTGTATCAATAACGGGATATTTACCATGTATTTCGTTTGTTTTGAGTTATTGAGACAAACCGTTATTAATACAAACATTTATAGCGAAAGTGACCATGGTAGCTTGAAAACTTACATCATTTATGTCAGTGTATTAGACAACTAAATATAGGTGCCATACAGAAACATCATCAAGAGTCCTTCTTCCGTCCACTCCGTCCGAATCCTCTTTATAGTGTTATTGCGGTTTATACCCTGCGTTGGGTCGATACGGGCTGATGATGGCGATGAGGATGATGGTGACAACGCAAGAATCTGTTCTGGCATCAGAGTTTGTTCTTATAATTAGGAAATTTACCAATTAGACGGTCTAGATGACCATTTCACTAATGCAAGGTTTTGTACCTCACCATCGTTGCAGGATGACAACACTCGATATTTAGCAGATATATTTCAGAGAGATAGATTTCAGAATGTTCCATAAAATTGCCCTATCACCATTGCTTCTACGTTCATCACCTGTACAGCAAAGGAGTGGAACTCATTGCCTGCGTCTTTGTTCCCCGAACGGTATAATCCGGGAGTCTTCAAGTCTCGAGTGAATAGGTATCATCTAGGCAAGCATGACACATCTTCGGCCGCATCATCACTTTCAATCAGGTGAGATAGTCGTCAAATGCTTGCCTATTCAACATAAAAAAAACCGTCATCGTAGAATTAGACAAATTTCTTCGCGGCACCGCTGTATTGTAGATTATATTTCCGTTATATTATTATATAAACGTTACACTAACTTTGTTATGTGTGTGGAACATGAAACTAGTATGCACTACAAAAAAAATATATTCTAGTTCCATGGTGTAAAACTTACCTGATAAGTGCAAGCTTTACAGCATGAGCATCTTCAATTAACTTCATGTATGATGATGGTCAAACGTTCTACTACCTTGGATATGATATTTTAACTCTTATATGAAAATGAAAATGAAAATGAAAAATGATTTATTTCTGTAACCAAGTTTTGCTTAACTTAAGGTAGGTTGGGACCTTCTATTAAGTATAAAAATACCTGCGTCAGAAGACCCCGCTCTTCCATATCCATACCATAAAATATATTTAGGTTTCAGATAAGTAGATGATAATTATACATAATTAAGTTTTTCAAGTTATAATAATAATATTTTATTTTATTTATTTATTTATTTATTCTTTTGCACAATACATATGTACACGGAGGACTTAATGCTAATACAGCATTTTCTGCCAGTCAACCGAAAAGGTGCAGAAAAATTCGTGGTAGTGCAGTATAAGGGCTATTATCTATTATTTATGATTTAAAATATACTTACATATATACACACAACATACAACAAATATACCAAAATATAAATACATAATATTATCATACATAAATAAAATATAAGATAAAAAGTACAATACACATACATAAATATAAAATTGTACTATAACAGTAAAGGAACTAAACACAAAATATTATGTTATTATAATAATGATGATGATACCATTAAGAGTGGAGCGTTTTAAAGAAATGGGCTTGAGTTTGCCGCTTAAAGGTAACTTTGGTGGTAACCTTTTTTATGTCAGCTGGCAATTCATTCCAGAGTCTGACAGCAACAACAGAAAAAGAATTGTCAAGATAAGAACTGGAATGTTGGGGAACAGCAAGAAGTAAGTTAGAGGCAGACCGAAGGTCACGCTCATGAGTATCGCTCAGAAATCGGCAGGCATCTTTAAGGTAGATGGGGGTGTTTGGGTCGTTTAGGACCGAGTATAGCATGCAGAGGATCCTAACGTTCCTTCGCTCACGGATTGGCAGCCACTTTAATTTTCTCCGATATTCCGAAATATGATCGTACTTCCGAAGACCGAAAATAAACCTAATACAAGTATTGAGAAGGCGATCCAACTTGTTAAGAAGATCAATATTAAGATCAATCATGCATACATCTGCGTAATCAAGGATTGGCAAAAGAAGAGCATTTACTAGAGAAATTTTGGTAGAAAGTGGAAGGAAATTTTTTAACCGAACGATTGAGTGAAATGATGCAAAAAACTTGCGGGAGATATCTTTAATATGCTCAGACCAACCAAGATTAGAGTCTATAATAATACCAAGGTTTTTCACAGTAGATGAAAAGGGAATAATGTGTCCATTATAAGACAGTGAAGGAAGATTAGACTGGTCTATTTTAATAAGCTGCCGCGAACTACCTACGATTATTGCCTGACATTTATTTGGGTTTACAGAAATACCATAGCTGTGAGACCATGATAAGAGACGTGAAAGATCAGAATTAAGGGAAGAAATAGCAGTATTGAGATCTTCAGCTGGTGCAGCGCAGTATAATTGAAGGTCGTCAGCGTACATATGGTACTGGCTAATTATGTTGGAGGAAAGTAGGTCAATAAACAGGGAAAACAAAAGAGGTGAAAGGATGCCACCCTGAGGCACACCAGCTTCAACAGTAAGCCAGTCAGAAAAATATTCACCGGACCGAATCGCCTGACGACGATCATGAAGATATGAAGAAAACCAGGCGATTGTTGGGGGGGAGAAATTTAGACGAGGGAGCAAGGTAAGAAACAGGTCATGGTCAACGGCATTAAATGCGTTACTGAAGTCCACTAGGACCAGTACAGTGATAAGAGTATTTTCCATGTTGTGACGAATATCTTCGGTTACTTTAAGGAGCGCAGTTGTCGTGCTGTGGCCTGCTCTAAAGCCCGATTGTAAAGGGTTAAAGAGACCAGCATTGGAGAGAAAATTGGTAGTCTGCCTGTGGACCTCCGATTCGATAATCTTTGATAGAAAAGGTAAGATTGAGATGGGACGGAAATGATTTGGAAGAGTAGGATTTGAGACTTTAGGCAGAGGAAGAACGTAGGCCTTACGCCATTGGTCAGGGAAAACACCCGCAGAAAGTGAAGCGTTAACGATATGAGTAATAGCTGGGAGTATTGAATCTATTATATTAACTAACATAATACGCCCAACCTCATCACACCCAACGGCCCTGGTCTTGAGGGAGCTTATGATTTTTTTTACTCTATCCAGACTTACAAGTGAAAATTCAAAAGGATTACACGCAGGAATTGAAAGAAATTGCATTTGGTCAATAGTATCAGATTTAGTGTTCGAGTTTAGTTTAGAAGAAGCAGAAAAATGATCATTGAGAGAGTTCAGGTCAAGATTAATTTTAGAGTCAATCGCTTTTGGCTTGCCAAATCCAAGTGAACGTAAAAATTTCCAAAGACCAGCAGGGCTAGATAATTCTATCTGCTCTGCGATATAGCGACGTTTAGCATTTCGCACTAATTTATTACAAATGTTTCGTAGCTTCTTGTAAGAAGACCAATTATCGTCAGTTCTATCATGTTTGAACTTCCGAAAAGCTCCATCTCTTCTAGCCATTGCCCTACGTATTGTACTGTTAAACCACGGTGAAGGTGGGTGCTTAACCTTAACTGGGTGAATGGGTGCGTGCTTGTCAAAAAGTTTTATGATGTTGGAATTGAAAAGACAAACTTTTTCATCAATAGAATCAGTAAGTTCAACAATAGACCAGTTCACGGATACAGCATCCTCAGTTAGTTTATCCAGATCCATCCGAGAAAAATTACGTTGGTGTAGAACGACAGGCTTAGGCTTAGGAATCTTAATTTTGAGAGAGGAGAAAATAATATCGTGATGCGAAAAAGCCGGCGCAGCTAGTTGGCCGTGACTGGTAACTAAATCAGCATGAGACGTAACGATAAGATCAAGCCATGAGTCGGATATGCCAGTGTGGTGAGTCGGAAGCAAATTCATGATATTTAAATTTAAAGATTCAATTATATTACGCAGCTTTACATTACGTGAGTTAGGTTTAAGCAAGCATGTGTTAAAATCTCCCATAATTAAGAAATGCGTGTAGTCTGACATAAGTGTTTCTAGAATACTCTCAAATTTAGAAAAATAATCTACAGTTGGAGGACAGTATATCACACCTAAAATGAGTTTAATACCAAAGTCAATTTCTAAGAACAAATATTCGGCACTGGCATTGTACGAAGATGGAGACTGAAGCACGATTTTGTAAGAAAGGTGACTTTTAATGTAGATAGCTACTCCACCACCTCTTTTCTCAGTACGGTCGTTTCGCACCAACACATAGCCAGGAACAGGGTAAGACAATGATGGAAGAGTTGGTTTGAGCCAAGTCTCTGATACCAGAACTGCGTGAAGGTAGGAACAGTCAAATGCTTCAAGAAAGTCAGAAAAATGCGAGGGAATGCTCTGAGCATTCAAATGGCAAACGTTGAAGTTTTTTGGATAATGTTTAAGGTTGTTCTCAAGTAGTTCACCTACTGTTAATGAGGTATCATCACAACTATCAAAACAACTACTATTTGATTCAGCAGATTTAAATGAATCGTCATCACTTAAGGACATTATGATAAAAATATAAGGTTATCATATAATGTAATACTCACACAAATATATATATATATATATATAAATGTACAACACAAATACTAGAAAATATAAATCAATATTTTAAAAATAAAAAAGAAACAAACTCATTTTAGCTGCACCTCCTGCTGACAGAAAAACTTCACTAAAATAATTTAGTAAAACAAAATAACAATATATTTAGTAGTAAAAATGTTCCAACTGAGGCCGATTTACACCAAACATATTACTTATTCTCTGCTTGCAAACAAAAAAAAAAATATTATATAAATAACCTATAAATTATGACAAACTAAATAAACCGAAACTAAACATTTTGTTGGAGTATTAACTTGACATATTCATGAACATTAGGGTTGGAACAATAGAGGTACATATACCATCACTACAAGTAAAAAAAAAAAGAAAAACAATAGAACAAAAAGCCTCTTATATATATATACACCACACACTGCTATATAATAAAAAAGATGCTTCTGCCAGACTTTTCATTCAACGGTGCTATTATATAACAGTAATTATGATTAAACGATAGTATACAATATACAATTAATTATACCACTCAATTTATAAGCCTGACAGAGATTAAGCAAAACATACATATATAAAAGAGTACTTCATAGTTAGTGCAAATCATTATACTGGTGGCTAGTAATTTAGAAGGCCAAATGATTATAATTACTAAAGATTTTTAGTTAGTTCAGCTGCATGAGTCTAACTACCCAAAGGAATTTGATAGGTATACAATCACATTTTATACAACCCAAACATAACTAAAAAGTAGTCAGTAACAGACTAATTATTAAAGTTAACACTAAAAATAATAATACAATGTTCAATCAGTGGGAAATAGTAATAATACCAGCAATAACCAGCAATAAGAGATACTGAACTAGACAAAAATACATGAAATGAATACATCAAAACACACACCCAACAAAAAGTAAAAGCAAATCTTCATACATAGGTGCCTCAAGATCATTTCTCATTAATCTAAGTATTGGTACATATGAAGATTCAATCTGCAAAAACTAAAAGAAACAGAGGAAAGTAAATATAAAATAAATACAATATTTGTCGCCCATTTATCACAGAGATAATGGTAACTTTGTTAAATATAATTAAACGAACATAAACAATGAGTTAGTTATAGAATCAACACATATGATAATTGCTTGATAAATAGGTAGAATATTCAATATAGATCTTCGCAACAAAAACCAAATAAAAAAAAAAGAGGTATACAGGTAATAGTTAATAACATCAGTCCGTTCTGTCAATTGATCAACGATAACATTATTTAGCAGAGTACCATTTTTACGAAAAAGATATACAACATATTAAGATATTGGAATATTTAGGTCAAGCTGGTATAATATCTTATTATATATTCATCTATGGAATACAATACCTAAGAGAAACGAGACATATAGCAAATATTTAAAGTTGAGGGAGTTGAGACAGTACATTAGGGCCCAGCTGGCGTAAGAGATCAAAATAAAAAGAACTAGACATGTTACATATTACTTGATAACTTTTTTCACCACGTTCCGACGAGATTGAGGAGGCTCCCTTTGATCCACAGCAGGGGCCGGCGGCAGTGCTCGTTTAGAACGAGAGCCATGCTTCGCCGTAGATTGCGTTGACGGAAAGTCTGCTATCAGCTGATTTAGTTCATCAATACACGAAATGCGTTTACGCTCACTGGTGGGCAGCTTAACAATAATCTGTCCATCTCTTGTCCAAGAGTGGCTGAGGCCAAAGTGCTTTCTAGCCGCAGCAAATATAGCCTGACGTGCTTTTGTCAAAAATTCACTGAGCACAGTTGATGAAGACTTCAGATGCTTTTTCTCATTCCAGACTGAGTTCCGAACATTAAGATCTACGAAACGGACCAGTATAGGACGGCTGCGAGGGCTATTTTTATTGCCCAGACGATGACAAAGAAGGATAGACGATGCTTTGACATCACTAAGCTGCAACGTTTTATGAATCACATTGAGAATTAGTCCTTGACAATCTTCACTTTCTTTCTCTTCAATGCCACCAAACAGCAATGCATTTCTTCTATTGTAGCAATCTAGATCATCTACTTGTCTCGTAAGTGCCTCAATCAACGATCGCAACATTTGTAAAATAGACCAAACACTTTCTTTGAAGCACTTGAAATCAGCTGACAATTTCTCCAAAGAGGCCCCATTAGTAGCAACTTCTGCCGACTTTATTTGTTGCTCAAACATGGTCATCCTTGCAGAGAGGGTGTCCTCAATGGACTTTTGGGCATTCAGGACCTCTTGTACACTCGACATGATGAAAATATGAGAAATTACTTTTGACAGAAATTGTAGGTTATGTCACGGCAGGTGGGTGCAGATTGATATATCACGACAGCTTCATGGAATCTGTTTTTTTGTGCAGACACAGTATATTTGATGAAAATACACAAAATCAACACTAATTACACCATAACATTCATTATTTTAATTAATTTTGTTCGGAGCAAAATAAACTAATGTTGACAGATCGACTGCCTACCACAGAAAAAAGTTATTTGTTCTTATAAGTATTTTGTTCTTATACAAGTAACTATTAGTGTGTTTGTGGTGTGTGAGTGTATGTATGTGTGTGTGTGTGTGTGTGTGTTTGTGTGTGTGTGTGTGTGTGTGAGTATGTGTGGATGGGCCGTGTGTATGTGTGAGTGTAAGGGTGTGTGTAATGTTCATGTGAAGAAATATATTATATCCAGTATATTTAAGTTAAATGGTATTTAAAGAGAGTGTACGTTTTTATTTATATCTAAGTTATTTACTTTAGTATTTGTAGTACTGCTTCTGTTTCATCATAGTTTTTTGAAAGTATCCAACTGGTTAGAAGTTTTTTAACATCATAATATTTCTTTGGATAAATATCTAAGCTTTTGTTTATAACATTATATAATCGCGCGGATCGTTTTACATATTGATTGCATTATATAGATGGTATATGACGATTTACCTGATATGATAAATAAGTGAATTCATTTATGAACAAAATTGAAAATTGTCTGTTTTACATTGATTATACAATTTCATAGCGATCTCACGTCGGTTGTCTATGCAACTGCGTTTTTTTAGGCCTAATCACGTAGAGCAGTATAGCATGACCAACCGCAATATCGATACCATGACACATATTGCGATTCTATAATCGGTTTTTAACATGACCTTTAGCTATTGTCATGTCATTGTCGTATCGAGGTCCGCATGTTCAGCCCCACTTGTTCTTGTTCTGTTTTGTTATAAAAACCAGCGGTCAGCAGGGTTTGACATCAATCAACAACCAGTTGTGATATTGACAGCAAGATGTTCAGCAAAGTGAGTGTTAAAGTGTGAATTTTGTAGTGTGTCTGTGAAAAAACCTAGTTTCTCTGACGTCAACATTTACTTTACAAAACAGGACTTGCATTCTATATTTTATTCAGTTATTTTTAAATTAACTCTAATATTAACTAGGGCATAAGGCTCCAGTGACCCGCAACGAAAATTTCCAAAGAAGATTGACAACAGGCAGGGAGCCGGTTATAACAACTCATGCAAAATATTTTTCATAACATTGGTTTACAACTAAGTGAAGAACTCATTCTTCAGATAAAATAAAAATTGTATTAATGTTGTGCTGAAAAGGGACAGATAATGTTGATCTTCTAGGGCACAATGTCACTGCATTCAAAGTTTCCCCGAAGAACCAATGCGAGAGTGGACCTTCTAACATTATGGCCCTTTGTAATACGATACTCGATACAGCTTTTTACATGAATATTCTTATCTACAGATCTTAGCTTTTGGTGCCATGTGGGCGGCTGCCCAAGCTTACGGCCATGCTGTCTCCTCCCAAAGCATCATTCGTCACGATGGCTACGCAGCCCCAGCTCACTACGGAGCACCTCTAGGCTATGCTGGCTATGCCGCCCCTCTGGCCTATGCCGCTCCCCTGGCATATGCTGGTCATTACGAAGGTCACGATGAATATGTGAGTTTTTCTCCTTTCTTACTAATGATAAGAATATATACATATAGATTTTTAATTTACATTTTCAAATAGAACGATTTTTGTTCTTGTTTCTTTTTGCTTATCCTACTTTACAAACTGGAGACACTTTAATCTTTGTGTAAAAATACTAACATTTCGGTACTAAAAATATTAAAATAATGTATCTTCCCAGGCTCACCCTAAATACGACTTCGCGTATTCCGTGGCTGATCCCCACACCGGCGACCACAAGTCCCAGCATGAGTCTCGCGACGGTGATGCCGTCCATGGATATTACTCCTTGGTACAGCCTGACGGCTCCGTCCGCAAGGTCGAATACACTGCTGACGACCACAATGGGTACGTAAAATTATATTGTCAACCTTGAATTGATGTCTGGATGTCGGTCTATTAACTATTTTTTTTTATGCTGAATAGCATAGCATATAATAGCAAGCATTTGACCACTATCTCACCTGATGGAAAGTAATGATGCGACCGAAGATGTGACATGCTTGCCTAGAAGATACCTGTACACTCGAGACTCGAAGACACCCAGATTATACCGTTAAAAGCTTATTTAAAAGCTTTATTACTTTTTTGTACTACAATTTCCTAATAGTCGCTGTTCAAAAAAAAAAAATTATAATTCGTACATATTTTTACAAAATAAGTATTAACCAGCTGCCAGATAAATCATATTTGCTATTGAATAGAGTTTGAAAACTATCGCGAGTGTTATTCATTATTAATGTTTACTACCTCCCAGATGATGGGCATCGTACTTGCCCGAAACTAGTCGGAAAATCCGACAAAAACCGCCGCAATTACCAGCCGGTTAGAAAACATTAATAATGCTATTGAATAGGTTGTGGAAAACGATACGATATATTTTTGAAACTATCCCATTAAAATCATGGATAAGCGTTTTGACTTATCTCGTAAACAAACACTGAAAATATCTAAAATGACAATCTGTTTAATTTGTTAAATTTTTTTACACATGTGCAAGAGATCTCAAATCATTAATATCATCTTTATCGAGCTGCCTTTCATTTAAAGTAAAGCACTAATTTTATTCGTATTTACTGGATTTGACGCAAACGTTTGAGCTATAATATGTACCTACGCCATATGGTTTTAACGGCTGTGCTTATTGCCTACTAAAATCATTGTGAATTATGAACCTTACTGCGTTTATCCCGTTTTCCAGGAATGTTACGGTGATGGAAAGTACATAAAATGACACTGTTTTAATTACAGAAATCTCTCAAATCTTAATTATTGTCACATATCTGGACTAACCTGTTATGATTCACCGTTATGGATAAATATATGGTATAGTCACGGCAATATTCAAAGTAGATATATTATATGTAGTACCTACCTGACTCATGTGACAAGGTTGCATAAAAATCGATTTCAATTATTTAACACATTGTCTGCCATAGTGTAAATACGAAAAATGGCCCAAAACTTTTTTGGCACCAATCGATGCTAGTTGAGAATATACATGTTATATAATTTTAGGGAAATTTACTAGCGAGGTTTCGGAGATATATTGAAAAAAAACCATGAGTCACCCGTGCCCTACGCGGCGCTGTTGAGTAGAAAAGTCACTTTTCGTTACAAAGGCGCCGTAGAGGTCACGGCTCCGGGCAGCCGCGCCCCTCAGTCAGTGTGTTAACAGAAAATAATTGAAATCGATTTTTTTGCAACCTTGTCACATGAGTCATTCATGCTCACACTTTAAGCAAATTAGAAATACCATTCCAAAAGTTCTCAAGGTCTTAACAATTATTTAATATTTATTGTGTCTCATAAAGTATTTCTGTTTTTATTTCAGATTCAACGCTGTTGTGCACAACTCTGCTCCTTCCATCCATCCTGCCCCTTACCATCACTACTGAAGAATTACGAAAAAATCTGAAGATTTAGTGTAATCTATATACGACTCGATGCCAAACATTAATTATTTATTAAACGTTTTATAACTATACAAATCATACTTTCATTTCCTTCGTAAAAGTGCAATACGAGACAGTAATTACAGAAACTGTTGAATGCTTTGATCGAAAAAGCCTTGCAATTGATAGACCCTACATATTAAGGAGCCAAATTAGTGATAAATCAAATTATTATTGCCCCCGACCAAAAAGAGGAGTGTTATAAGTTTGTTTCCGATTATCTGTCTTCCATTTTCATTAAGTTTTTTTAGAATCAGAAGTGATCGCGAGCGTTCTTAGTTTCGTTAGAATCGGTCGGCAATCGTTTATCAAATAAAGCGTCGTTACGTCAAACAAAGCGATCAAAATTTTGATATTACCAAATATACAAAAAAAAACATTAAAATCGGTCGAGCCGTTTTAAAGGAGTTCGACCACAAACACCGTGTAACGAGATTTTTGTATATTAGATATGTAAAACGAAATATTTTATTACTTGACACCTGGCTAAATGCGCTAGATTGCGGCGCCAAAATAAAATGAAATAAAAGTAACGTTTCCTGTTACAACTCTCTATTATATTTCAATGATTACAACTTGTAATAATAAAGATAATTTGTCTAATATGAATTGTATCAACATTGCCTAAAGGTATAAATAGCTAAGTAGTGTAATAAAACAATCAATTACATGTGTCAATATGCTTCGAAACAGCCCTATTGCAAACTAAATTGATGGACGTAATCGTTGTGCCATTTGACTGAAGCAATTACCAGACGATATTATTAAAGTTTGATCTACTGTAATCGAATGAAAGCTGCGAACGGTTAATTTATACGTACAGGTGTTAGCGTACATTGTAGTAATTGCTAGCTTGTAGTTGGCTCACCAAATATACGGTAGTCTTTAAGTCTAGAGTGAATACCTATTCACTCCAATACTATAATACTACACAGAGAAATAATTAAATGCAAGCAAAGCTTAAAAAAACCGACTTTACCGCTTTATCTTCGGAACCTTGATCAGATTTAATGTACTAAACACGCATTATTGACGATAACTCAAAAACTAGAGATCAGATCTTGATCAAATTTAAATGGTACCAATTGGAAAGTAACATCTTCATCAAACTAAAAAAAAAACGAAATCGGTTAACGTGGAAAGAAATCATAAGGTAACAAACAAAAAAAAATACAGTCGACTTGAGTACCTCCTCCCTTTTTGTAAAGTTGGTAAAAATTTTTACCGACTACAAAAGCTCTCGGAAACATATTTTTTGTTAAAATTACAGTTACTACATTCATTTAACAAAGTAAAAAGTAATTAATATCTCAAGACTTAATCGCGCTAAAAATCTATTTTTATTTACCTCGAAGTTTCGGCCAAGTTGCATTAGCCATGGTCTCTAGAAGACTCAATGGCTAATGTAACGATATTACCTAGAGATATTACCTTAACTATATGTTTGAGTCGCGAAAGTTTAAAAGTTACAGTAAACTAGTTATTACTAAATTATTTTGATATTACCAAATAATATGGCCACCAGAGTCGCCATATTGAATTTTGTTTTTTTTTTTTTTTTTTTTTTTTTTATGTTTGTTAGGCTAGCATTTGACCACTATCTCACCTGATGGAAAGTGATGATGTGGCCGAAGATGTAGAATGCCTGCCTAGAAGATACCTATTCACTCTTGACTTGAAGACTGCCAGATTATACCATTGATTACTGTTGTCTTTAGTGACATACAACATACATACATGGGATGATAAACACATTACCCTCCTTTGCGTCGCGCAGTCGGATATCAAATAAAAGAATTACGAATAATGTGTAAATTGTACGGCGACCAGAAACAACAAACACATGTTATGTAGACCTGTTGACGGATCGAATGTGTCAATCGAAGGTATGCATGCATATTTATGTGTATTTTAAGACATACATAGTTCTAGTCGGAAATTACTCGACTTGAGGTATGACCTAATAAACATTAATGAACTTAATTATTTTGTAAAGTAAAGTAATTGTTGTATTTTGATTTGATTTGACAACCCATTTGCCGCAGCGGGCAAGTCTCTATCATGCGTGCCTGCGTATCCTGGGTTCATGCAATTCCTGGCAGGACCACAATGCTCCTTGCCCAGGGACATTTACGATTCGTAGTGTAATTTAAATGTTTCTGGCACCCACGATACAAGTCTTCGGACTTACTGTGGGTCTGTGAGTGTTAATGCGTTTGTTTGTTGTTCAATGCTCCATACAACTTCGTGGTGCTACAAAGGGCTGTATCGCTGTCATTCGATTAATACAGTAATATACTAACTCGTACTTCTACTTATTCTAGTGCACTTTCAACAACTCTATTGAATAAAATGTGTTTTGCGCGGTGCGGTTGCTATTGACCTACTTTATAAATGACATAACCAAAAACAAATGCAAACCATGCAGATTCATTTGTTTTTGCTAACTCCTGTTCGCTCTCAAACAAACGAGAGAGAAAACATACAGATTTCCGAAACAAAAACAGTTGACTACGCACAATAAGACTTGAAACAACCTCAGAATTATGCAAAAATATTACTACGAGCGTAAACTTGGCCGCACTTCTAGAAAATGAGGCTCAGACTCCCGTAATTGTAGTAATTTTGTAACCACACCGGGCAGCCATGAAAATTGCCGTGCACAATGGCAACAACACTTCATTCGCCACCGTATTGCCGTCAGTTCCCACTGCGAATACTGTATTAAACAATCTGCGATTTGATAAGGGTTTTAAGTATTCATTGAGTAGGTAAACATAAGGTCATTCTGCTATAATGACTACGAAATTAGATACTTTAACTAACTTTGTAATCTTATTAACTTGTTTTAAATCTATGAACTGCGCGTTCACCTAACAAGCAGCTGGTACTAGATTCGATTCCCGGTGGGTACACAAGTTTTCTCTCCAAGGGAAATTTGTGTTCTTGGTTCTGGTTGTAATAGTGTGTTTGTTGTAAATGTTTCCGGCACCCACGACTTAAGTCGTCGAATTTAGTGTGGGGATGTGAGTGTAAATGCGTCTATGTTTATGTTTTAAGTTATGAAGTATTTAAAGAGAAAATCGAATTATGAATTAATTATAAACAGATCGATAGTAGTCAAAACGCTAGCCGATCATAAATAAACAAACATTTGTCTTCTTTTTCATAAATATCAGAAGCCAAATTTGCAACTACTACAGTCATAAATGACCAGTTTTACCACCTTCTAGCATAAAATATGTTATCAGAGACAAAACGGATACTTGCCCGTTGTTGAGCTTTTCAAAATGAAACAATTACTGTAAAGAAAAAAAAAATTAAACAATTAACTGTAATTATTTTTTTAACTGACAAATACAGGAGATTGTTATCAAAACCTTTTAGAATAAACAAGTAATACTTTTAATTCGATTTTAAAATCAAGGTTTTTCCAGTTGTAAATAAAAAAAACTAAGAAATTATATAACCAGAGAACTTGTCAAGAGGAATCAAACGAGCCCAAACTCGATGTGTTTATCTTGTGTAGTTCAGAAGTTCCTATGGCTATCTTTCGTCTCCATCATTAGACCAGCTCCATGGTACCATATCATTGTATTATCACCAAAGATACATAAGTACACCAAATTTCAGTCCAATCCGACATCGAGAAGTGGGTGTTATTTAGCGTGCAAGATTGATTACAAACCGACAGATAGCGGGAAAGGTTAAACTAAATAAAAGCTTGTATAATATAAATTACATATCATACTAATCAAACGCGTCAATATTTACAAGATAATATTAAATATCGTACAACTACTTGCCGTAAAGCCAAGGTACCTAAGCTCTTTGTTGAAACTGTTTGACGTATTGTGAATGAAAACGAACGCTAAAATGAATATTCATTGTATACATTATGATGTCAATGAGTGGTTATTGTAGATCTATTTAAGTTATTTATTAACACGTGCGTAGTTGTAAAGCCGTTGAAGTGTTTGACAGCTATTTGAATGAATATGAACGGTGCAGTGTGTACGATATTCATAATGTTTATGTGTATATCGTACAAAAGAGTTACCTACTTAGTTCGATGGCTTCATCCTTTATTCTCATTCTTCAATCCTTTAAATAGTGTTGTGTTTCTATCGGGAATCGAAGCTGATACCCGCTGCTTTGTAAGCAGACACGCAAACAACTACTCCAGCAAGTAGTTGTATTATGATTGTATTATTATTTCTCACAATAGGTACCACAACTTCTATCCGATCTGATACGAATGCCTACCTCTATTTTGTACGTACGCAGCCTACGAGTGAAACAATAAAACCTTATCATCCGCATTGACCTACTATAACAAAGTACTATCTCGGTTCACAGTGTTTACGCTAAGTAACAATCATACAGTTATTAAAGTAATGCGAGAATGTGAGACAAAGCTGACCTTGCGTCGCGGGGACGCGCTTTCGGCTCCCCACCGGATCTACAAACAATTCTTATAAAACCCACCGTTGGTTATCAAATGTATGTCAGTCACGCACTTCTATCCCACACAAAAAATGTTCGCTAAAGTAAGTTGGTGTTTACTTTGGTGATGTGAAAAATGTGCAAGTTACTTCTATTACTGTAGTAGTTAAAGTAATTACGAGTTACATTAAAGAGATTTAAGATTCGACAAGCTTGCTTATATAAGTGACTATCTAAAAGAGGATTTCGAAAAACTAACAAGCTCCATTAAATTTTTAGGTCGTGGCCCTTGGCGCCCTTGTGGCAGCTGCTCAGGCTGGTCTTCTAGGCCATCACGGTGACTACACCGTCTCCTCGCAGCACAACCTGGTGCACCATGGAGCTCCCATATACCATGAAGCCCCCGCATATCATGCCGCCCCGTCCTATCATGCTGCCCCTGTGTACGCTGCTGCCCCCGTGCATCATGCCGCCCCCGTGTACGCTGCCGCCCCTGCCCATATCGGAGGACATGGACATGAGGACTACTATGTAAGTTTATATATAAAGCTTTAGCATATTCAACGAGAGAACAGCTCAAAAGGTTTTTACCTGACGAACAAAACTGCTACTCCAAGTTTTTTATTTAATTCCACACAGATCTTAAATTTCCTTATTTTTGTACAAAGGTTCCTGAATGAAACATGACAATACAAATTTTAATAGTTTTCGTAACATTTCAAGCCTCTACAACGAAATATGATGGATTACTGTGGGAAAAGCCAACCGACAATGGTATGAAACGCTCCGTATTATAAACATTTTTTTTTTCTGCAGGCTCACCCTAAATACCAGTACTCCTACTCCGTGGAGGACCCCCACACCGGTGACCACAAATCGCAGCATGAGCACCGTGATGGAGACGTTGTGAAGGGAGAGTACTCTCTGCTGCAGCCTGATGGTTCTTTCCGCAAGGTCTCCTACACCGCTGATGACCACCATGGGTATGTATAACTTTAAACAGAAAGAAAGGAGTCGTTTGACTTACAAATTTGCCAGAGCAGATAAATAAGAATCAAGCACGAATATTTCATATTTTCGCGTAGTAACAACATTACGTAGTTCAAGAGCTAGGGAATTGACCCAGAGTCTTATTCCAAATGGCACTTTAGAATGGAACTAAAGGGTAAGGCTAAGGTCCAGTGCCATTTCAGTAGATATATTTGGAGAACGGCAGTCTAAGTCATGCATAAATTATATTGCAAGGTATGAGGTATATATAGCATGATGTAAATTATGCCACTGCTGTTCATTGCTGGTATATTTTATGATCACAGAAACTGGTAAACCTATGGATAGATCTTAGAATCCAACACTATTTGGCTGATGATGATGTATTAGGTTGTACCTATTACATAAATATTACATTTCTCACATTGTTGATAGTTAAACTTTCTCGAAATTACGCAAAAACAACATAAGCCCATTCATGTTTACCTCTTACGGAGCTTCGTTTGTAAGTCGTATCGTGATGTTTATGCGATCATATGGTGGTCAAACCGGCTCGCGTAGTAAACATGTGTAGTATGACTTGAATGAGGAACGACCTCAAGTGACCCGGCTTCCGACGTTGAGGAACCTGAATTGACAATGTTGAAACCTGTTTGATGCAAGTGATTGTTATGTCTAAACGTTTTGATTTGCATAATCACAACAGTATTGTCTTTAAATTGAAATACTGACACAAGAACCGAGGATATTGTAAAAAGTGGTAAATAGTTTTAGTTCTAAATCAACTAAATGTATACACGTAAAAAAATGTAGAAATATATTCAATCTATCTATTAGTGCACTACATTGAAATTTAGTTTATGTTTCATTTGTCGTGAGAAACCTTATCAAGCCCTCTATCTCTCTTGACTTGGCTTACTTTCACCCGTACCGTATACCATATGTGTACTGTGCTTTCGTTTAATCAGCTGATCAAAAACAGTTTTTTTTTGCTTAATTAACAACTTGAGCTGGAGCTTATAATAATCAGCTATTTAAATGGTAGTAAAGTGTTGAGCCTTAGCAATAATTGCACAGTTGCCTAAAAAATTTGAGGATGTCGTATTAGGTCAAAAGTAGATATGTTATAGCACAAAGAAACAAAATATACTTACTCACTAAGATACAAACTTTAGGATTTAAAATATTATTAGTAATGTATTGGTACATAGCAACCGTATTATACACGTAATGTTGACAATATCTCTTTGTTTTCAGATTCAACGCCGTTGTTCACAACTCCGGCCCCAGCCATCATGTCTACTCCTCCCAGCATCATCACTATTAGATCTCTCCTAAACAGAGGCTAACACAATGTACCTTATATTTATTCGCTGTGATCTTCATAATGTACTCTTATTGTAACTATAATAGTCATTAAATTTATATAAAAACACATTGATTACGATTCCTTTTTATTTTCAAGATCTTCGATATTCATTTGTAAGTTATAAGCTTCGCGATTAAATACTTAGTTTAGGTAAACTCACGGAACTTAATCGCAATCTAAAAACTTTTTTTACGTCTTGGCCATGGTCTCGAGAAGGCTCTTGTCTTCTATAATAGGTATGTATGTTATGGGTGTAGATTTTTTTATTTTTTTATTTGTGACAGGCTAGTGTTTGACCACTATCTCACCTGATGGTAAGTGACGATGTGATCGAAGCTGGTAAACACACTAGACCTGGAATACGCAGGCTCTCAAGGATAACTGCCGGAACACCGTATTTGGCTTGGCGGAAGACTTTCAACTTGATGGTGGTAAGCTACTTTGGTAGCAAGCCAGGCGAGCAACTCACATAATGCTCTACCACCTCTCAAGATCTCATGCTAGGTAACTTAATGATAACTTTGTTTTGTCTAAAAATATTATAATAATGTCAAAGCGTAGCCAAATATTTTAACTATAATAATTACTAATTAACACAAAATACATAATGATTTATTTTCCATTAAAATCCATAAGTTCTTAGTTTATTGCCAATACTGGGCGGCTCTTTTCAGATCGCGAAGGTTCTATCATTGCATTAGTCCGTATTTTCTGATAAGTACAATCTGGGAGTCAATTACGTGTATGGGCGCCCTCTTAGTAAGTTATAAATGTAAAACCATACAACCGACATGCGACAGTCAGTCAGTCAAACAAACAATCAGTGAACAGGTTCTTCTCGAGATGGCTGTAATTTTGCGAATCTGGCAGTTGAATCATTAACTTTCATGAATGCCTCTTTGGGGCCCATGTGAATAAACGATTTTGATTTTATGAACACGTGTTTCATCTTTGACCACATCCCCACTTTCCATAGAAATATTGTTCAAACGTTTCGCCTATCACGAATGAAAAAGCGTTCGGCACAGGTGTGAAAATACGGTTTGGCTTCTGATAGAGCCAGTAGAGCCTACATAGCTTCAACTGTCGGCAGAAATATGTTCTAATATAATATTACCCAACAGTTCTTTCAATACAAAGTTGCTATTTGAATTACGAAAGTCAGCGAGACAGTTTGCAAATAAGCGAGAAAAGTTAGCAACGCTTAATGTTTATAAGGATATAACTAGACTGCCTTCTCATAGCAATTAAATATCGTTGTAAATTTAAGCATAAACACTGACTTATTCTCATATTTATTTAAAAACAACTGCAATAACACTGGCATCTGTAATATTTACCATGATTTCAGAATGAGCCTTTTTATCATGGCTAGCCTAGCGTGAGCTAGATGCGCTAGCGTTGGAATACTATTTTATTGATTTAATTTGGTGGCATTGGTAGCAAACAAGAAAATCATTCAACGGTACCATTCAAAATTCACTGACAAGTTTTTATATGAACCCGGTAACCTGGTCCTTCCGCGCTTATATCTTTAACTAATCTCGATGTTTCGGCAGAGTAATGTGGTGTAGCATTGGGTGTGATCACGGCTGCAGTTCATAAAAGTTTGCTGGTCGCGAAAGTTCAAAAATCTCCTCTGACTAGTTGTCGGCCTAGTCTAAACAAATGGTTTTTTTCTTTAAATAACTCTGTAATGTCGTTCTTTATATGGATACCTATATATAGAGCTAGAATAAAATTTTTTTTACGCATGATATTATATTATGTGAGTCCCCCACAGTTTATAGAATTACCCTTGTACAATACAATTTTACACAGAAAGCACAGCTTACCGACGAACTGCAGTGCGTATTATGTAGAAAACTTATAAAATTTTCTGACAGAGTTTCGCTACTATCTCACCTGTAGATAAGTAATGATGTGTTTAACGTTTTCATGTTAGTTTCTACTTTTGTTTGCTCGAGAATGGTAATCTAAGAAATAAATGAATACAGAATCATAAATATAAAATGCAATTTACCATCCACTAACATTTAGATATCATTAATTTAAAAGATACTCCAAAGGTTCTTCGTCGTGTCGATGATCCTTATATTGTTTGGACCCAGTGTTGCGCCACCGACACTCCTAGAGGAGACGCTTCATATAGACGTCAGTATATAACGGTTAGTTCTGGATCACCTAATTTTAACCAAAAAGGTCATTAGAAATTAAGTAGGCATTTGTGATTATCAATAATAAAACGCTTCAAAAGCTTAAAACACTGACTTAAACGCTTATAGTTTGGTTTTGGCTTGATCGATTTCGATAAAATTTATATGGGTACCTCTAAAGTATAATCTATCAAACAAAAAAAAACATCAAAATCGATTCATAATTGGCGGAGAAATCGCATAACAAACATACAAAAAAAATACAACGGGTTACACTCCGGGAGTGCCGGCAGAAGTGAAAATTTGAACATTAACGTTGTAAACAGCAGGAGCAGGCATACATTTTCGCCGCGCGGTAGAAAGAGAGGGAGATTTTACTTCCTCTCTTTCGTCTTAGAATTTTCGATCAGGTCACGTGTCCTGACGCGAGTTTAACATTTTTACCCATCCCAAAAGTGCACAACGCCGCTAAAGAAATTTTCACTTCAAATACAGCCGAATTGAGAACCTCTTTTTGAAGTGGTTGAAAATAATATATCTTGCTTTTTGCTTGTACTAACTAGCTTTTTGCTGCTGCTTGTTTTATTGATAGTAAGGAACCACCCATTCGCGCCTGACTTCCAGCAAAGAGAAAATGATTAAATCAATTGCTAGAACTCATTAAAGCGCTTACTTCATGGGCGAGTGATCAGGCACGGATACATTAATTTATCAAAAGTAGCCTCATTAGCCTCCCACTGGAGTGTGGCAACTTAACAAATTATAATGGTTTTATTTGCTTGCAAGCTTACATCCGTAAACATGAGTTGTTTGTTTACTTCAGGGAGATGAAGGGATTACAGTGCCACCTGGGACTTTGTTATTCATAGTATGGGTGGTACTGCAGATATTATAGATAGGAGTGAGGCTTACTAACAGTTGACAATTCTGCTTGTTTCCCCTCTTTATGACATAAAAAAACCGGCCAAGTACGAGTCGGACTCAGGCACGAAGGGTTCCGCGTATCTATAAAAACGGCAAAAACATCATGTCTGTTGTATGGGAGCCCCCCTTCAATATTTGTTATATTTTAATTGAATTATTTATTTTTAAAGTGAATATATAACTAAATATTTTGTGAACATTTCAAGCGTCTACCTGTTGCCGTTATCCATATCGAGCAAAAACGAGCAAAAAAAACAAGTTTGTAGTATGGGAGCTCCCTTAAATATTTATTTTATTCTGTTTTTTAGTATTTGTTGTTATAGCAGCAACAGAAATACATCATCTGTAAAAATTTTAATTGTGTCACTACCACGGTTTATGAGATACAGCCTGGTGACGTACGGGCGGACAGCGGAGTCTTAGTAATAGGGTCCCGTTTTACTTTTTGAGTACGGAACCCTAAAAAGTACTATTAATGAACAATCTGATGATTGTGATTGTGAGTGAAGTGAATATTTCCTGCAACAAACTTAGTCTATGAATGTAAAAGCGTTAAAAAAAAATCTAGCTGCCTCAGTTCCCACTGAAAATATCCAGGCTCTAAAAATATCATCGTTTTTATGTTTGATAAGCAAACATTTAACCACTATCTCACCTGATGGAAATCGACAATGCGGCCGAAGATGAAGCATGCCTACCTAAAACCTAAAAGATACCTTTTCACTCTTGACTTGAAGACTCTCAAATAAGGAAATAAAGACGTGGGCAATGAGCTCCACTCCCTGACATCTCCTTTAAAACTGTTAATTTCCCATACTAGTACCAAATCCTACTACCATTAGTAGATTGCAGATATGTAGTGTTCTTTTTTTATGCTAAATAGGCAAAAATTTGACCACTATCTCACCTGATGGATAGTAATGATGCGGCCGAAGATACCTTGGCTGGTAGTGTTATAAGAAATTATTTGTAACCCCTTCAAAGTCTCAAAAATTAAGAACAAAGTATGCCCAGCCAGCCAAATGACAGAAACAACACATTCACTATTATGGAATATTTAGGTCAGGTCACTTAAAGTTTGTTAAAAGTCAAGTGAGCGTGTTATTAAATTTGCACAGGATCGTCGAAAGTTCATGTATTAGGTACGTGACAATGTTTGATTGATGTGCCTTGATGAGCTGGATCTGCTGCAACATGGCTGCAACACAGAACAAGTTTCGTGACTAATTTGTTTAGCACATACACACCAGTACTTGCATTTATACCAACGATGTAAACTTGTGTTTTTACATTAGTACCATGTTTTTCTTCTCCTTATCGTAAGATAAGAACTTAGTCCCACTCATTGGGAAAAGGACTGGATTAAATAATGAGTTTGCCTAAATAATAACTGCTATACATATAGTCCAAACTAATCAGCACTAATGTTTTCTTAATTATTAGAAAAAAATGGACTAAAATCAGCTCATAAATCGGTAGTTCTGACACTCAATCGTTTAATATTGTTTAAAGGGTATTCATTTTACAGGAGACAATCTCTACATTATAATGTTATTAGTTACTCAAAATTTACATTTAAGCTTTTAACTTGTTTAGCTACATACTTTTGTTCATAGTAGATGCTTTATTTTATTTATATTCATAAACATAAGTTATGTGACGCAAACCTAAAATGACACAATAAGTTATGGTTACAATTTAACACTTACAACGAGTGAACATGGTTTTCCAGTGTCAGTATAGGGCCATACCAAATCGTCTGTATTTCTGAAACTTAGCTTGTTAATCCTTTGACCGAATTTTTGTTCAAGAAAGACCGATCCGCTAGAGTTAACAAACTCCACAACAATATTGTCAGTATAGTGAAAATCAAAGCCCTATCTTGACAACAGACAGCATAAATTATCTTGTAATTGATTGACACTAATGCCTATTCTAAAATTAAAATTGTCTAAATAATATGTATATATATACAAGAAGGAACGGACGGCATACATCAAGGAAGTGTTTTGTACATATGCACAAAACACTTCCTTCATGTACGCCGGTTTAGTCGTTTGTCAAATCAACGCTCAAAAGGAACAGGAAAGTAACGTTTGGCTAATATTATAGTGGGACACGGATATTATATCGGAGTCCCAATTACCAATGATCTAAGGGGCGTATTCTTGGAAACCTGTTACCTAGATCTGTTACTCAAACTTGCTATGTTATGAGATCTTTATGCTACTTTAATCGGCGCTGGAAAGGGCTTAGAGCCTACACTACAATGTTTAAACTGGTACATTTTCTTTTATGCCAATAAAGAAAATCAACATTAGACTACGCAACTAAACGTGGGCACGATCGGCGAATACATAATCAAGATTAACTTTGTGCAATAGTTAAATCGTAGATATTGATAACGTCAGATCTAATATCGTTATTTAAATTGCGCACAAACAGCCAATTCATACAAAAATAAATATGTTTCCTTTCATAAACATTTTTTTGCGAGAAAATTTGAATTATTGAGATTATTTCTAACGAACACATTCAAATAACAAGTTCGCTTTATACGCATGTTGAATATAATACCAAATATAGTAATCCGTCATAGGAATATGGGATACGTTTAATCAATACATACTATATACTACTCATACCTTTTTATAATTTTTTGAACTGCCCGCTTGCGTAGTTGGGGGCGTGTTTGCCTTCTGGTGGTTTGATTTCTAGTGGGAACGCAAATTTTCTCTCTCAGAGAACTCTGTGAGTTCGGTTCTATGGAGGTGTGATGTGAATGTTTCTGGCACCTACGATAATAATCATCAAACGTTGTATGAGGCAGTGAGTTATATATTTAGAAACGTATATTAAAACTCATTTTGAGAAAAAACAAGCGTTTCATCTTATATTTAAACTATCTTTCAAATAATGTAATGCCTCAATAAATATGGTACTCGAGATTATAGCAGCGTTCTTTTGTTGGAAGACAAAGCTCCACGATAAGACGGTCCATTGTTTCGGATCTTAACGCTGCTGTCGACGAAAGCCGGTGATTGATATTAATAGTTTGGTGTCACGGTCGCATAGTCAGCGGCTGAGTAGCCCCTGAACTATAAACCAATGATCAGAATTGCTCCTTTCAGTTGATTTTACCTTAATGTAGCCTTGGACAGTGGACACGGTATAGGTACAGCTTACACCTATGCTGTGGTATCTCGCTTCCGTGACGGTAACGCGCAGTTACACCGCACGACTATACTAAAGCTTTCTGGCACGCCATGCCTTTTACAAAATCTCAACAATTAAATCATTCATATCAAATCGTGCGGCCCTTTCGATTGTCTTGAATATTCAACACGGACAAGGAATTCGTTAACGTTAGCGAATATTCAAGGTTCACGGATTTGCAACGAAGATTTTGATAGTTATCTTTAAATTTAATTATTTTTATTTTAATCAGTAGATTCATGTTTCGATATTCGATTTAGCATTATTTCTCTGGTCTAATGAGCTTAGTTTGATCATGTTACACACATCGGCTGGGAAATTAACACCCAATAGAGTAACATATGCCTGTTGGTGACCACGGTGTGGTAAATTGTAGTGCATTTGATACCGTGATGTCGCAATTCCACACTTGCAGTAATAAGATCGTGTATATTTGGACGTGGAATATAATTGTTAATAATAATTACAGGCACGTATCATACATTCTTGCAATAGCGACATTCCATGCTAATAGACCAATTGAGATTGCTACAGTTTGTCTCTGAAGGTAATTTTACTAAGACGGCGTGTATGCAATTTGACTTAGAAGTATGTAAATAATACGTGTCTGTTCAGAAATGTTGATTGAGTTGAGAACAATGGTATTAAAAGTAAACTTTTTTTTTAAACCACCGCCTTTTTAAAACTTAAAAGCATGACACAAGTGTAAACCTCCGACGACCCTGTTGGCGCAGTGGGCACCTGTCCCTGTCCTCCGTGCCATGTGTCCTGGTTTCGATTCCCGGCAGGAGCACAATTTTCTCTTCCAAAGGACATTTTTTGCATCGGGTTGTGGGTGTGATTGTGTATGTGTAATGTTTCCGGCACCCACGACACAATTCATTGAACTTAGTGTGAAGTTGTGAGTGTTTAAAAAAATCTATGTTATAAATACTTACTATACTCGTATTACTACTACTATTACTAGCGATCCGCCCGGCTTCGCAAAGGTGCAATTATCGGTGAATTAAAAAAAAATAACGCCATGAGTCCACTGCAAGGTACCATAACTCATAAGATTAAAGGATAAAACCAGATTGTACAGAACTTAATAGGTACAACAATTTGGTTGGCTTGCGCGCAGCTTGGCACGTTTTGCAGTATAGGTCAAAAAGTGCGTCAATTTTACTCCGAAATATCTCATCGTATTAAAGGATGAAACTGGTCTCTAGATCGATGAACGCTAGAAGCCGTTATACAAAGTAAAAAAAAACTGCTCAGGCTACCGGTAGGTCAGTGCTAGATTATCTTGACAATACGTGCCGTGTCCAGGACTACTGCCTTCTGAATCTGACCCTTGATCCAACCATTTAACGAAAGCTTCTTGAGGTGTTGATCGAGGCTTTTTGCTATTAGCCCATTCGCCGAGACGACTATCGGGACAATGATCGTCAAATCTACATCCCACATGGCGGTTACCTCGAAGGCCAAGTCAAGATACTTTCTTAGCTTATCCTTCTCAGCTTTCACGAGATTTCCATCATTTTCATGGTATTGTTATTATGATTAGATATTCTAGGTACTTAATTAGACCTTGAATAGACCCTTGTCTATTATTAGTCCCTAGTTTATTAGGTACCTATACTTAACCTTGGAGGTTGCCTTAATAGTTTACTTTAATTTTGCTAAACTCGGGTGGCATATAGGACACAGTTTCTAGATCTTGAGTTTCAGACTTCTATATTGTTCTTACTCATGCAGTCATTACACGGACACACCTACCTTCAAATTGAGTAGTAACATTGTACGACATGATAATTGTTCAATAACATACTATTAAACCTACTTGTAAGGTTACGGAACTAAAAAGAACGCACGCAACCGATATTGCTCAATATCGATCAATATGTTGACTGCCTTTAGTTCGTTCATGATAAGCAATTGTAATTAAGAATGTAATGTCTCCAATCTCCCCATCAAACTTTGTACTTACAAAGGGCAAACCGATAAAGAGTAGATTGATTATCCAAATTAATCACGTAGTGGGAATGGTATTTCTCACATACCTGTATTTCTACATTTGGTTATGGTGAGGTAAAACACCAATTATTAATGTAGAGATCGTTTAATGTAAAACTGAACGCTATGTGACTGCGCCGCGTTATCTTCTGGTAGGATGGTATGGTAATGGTAGGTCTTTAGCAGAACGTACCTGGGGAAGTACAGGTCTACCGGTCACATCTTTGCCGGTCATTCAACCGTCAATCAGTAGCGTATTGAGGATAGAAGGGCAATCTTCCCAGTCACATTTTAGGGCATAATCGCTTCCACTCTTATATTCACACACTAAGTTCGCTGACTTGTGTCGTGGGTGCCGGAAACATTCACATCACAGACACAATCACAACCAGAACCAGAAACACAAATTTTCTTTGGGAAGAAAACTTGTATTCCCGCCGTCAATCGAACCCGATTGAATAAGTTACGGAACTTTCGCCTTCTAAGCAGGGTAAGAAGGCGAAAGCTCGCCCAACTTAGCCAACGGGCAGTTGACATGTTACATTTAAGGGGAGACGACTGCAATGCCATGATGTCCAAAATTCAGAATGGGACTGAACTGTAATGGGCAAGAGTGAAGATTTTCATCATACGAGACGAGCTCATCTCTTCGTAGCATAAAAAAATGTAGATGTTGTTGGCAGTGGCTACACACTACACATACCTCGTATTTAAAAAACAATAACAAAAACAAACGCATTCACACTCAGAGCCCCACACTAAGTTCAAAGACTTGTATTGTGGGTTCCGGAAACATTCACATCACAGACACATTACACCCAGACCAGAAGCACAAATGTCTCTTGGGAAGGAATTTGTGCTCCTGCCAGGAATCAAACCCAGGACCCGCGCAGAGGGCGGACACCTGTCCGCTGCGCCAACTGGGTCGTCAAATCAATGATCATTAATTATCAATCATTAATCGTCAATGACGACTTATATATGTTTACTGCGTCTATAAAATTTATATGCGAGTTTAAGCATATTATTATTATGGTTTACTTTTAAATTATAAATATACATTTTATCAGATGAGTTTATATGTATACTTTTTTTTTCTGTACTATCTACGGGCCAATTACCTATTTTTCCTAAAACTATCCACAGCAAAGAACTAAGTTACCTACAAGACATCGATCTTATAAGTAACTCAAGTGCTCAAGCCTCCTACTAGTGGGTAGCGTTCCCATCATATGCATTAAGTCCGAAAACTTGTATCATTAATACCAGTAACTTTTACTTCACTCCTAGTAACCATAAGATAAAGTAAAAGGTTCATGTAGTGCATTTAAAAATTAAAGGATATTAATATTGTCGGTTGAGAAGGGCTCGAAAAGCTGGTTTGAGGAATATATTTCAAACCGCGCCTCAAAAAAAATGCAATAAAATGTTGGACTTTCCACTTTACATATAATTATTCGCTTAATGTTCTTTTTACCTAAATACAGTGAAGCAAAAAGGAGGGTTATGATTGTAGCACCGTATCTAAGTATGTATGTAAGTATGTATCTATGTATGTTTTTGTTTCTTTACAGCTTTCAAAGAATTGGGTATTGTTGATTTTGTCATAACGGGAGTCTTAGGCTAGGATTTTTTATAAAAAAAATGCGTCCGTGGTTATCCATAAAATAGTGACACAAAGTCAAATTCCATCGTCATGGATATCAAATAAAAGAACTCCAAAATACCATTTCAAAAATATATAACACATGTAGTAATTAAGTATAATGTTGTATTTTTTTATTTGTTTTAAACTATAAGTATTTCGTACTAGTTGTCGGATTTTAGTCCCAAATTTTCGTTTTGTTGTCTTATTACAAGTACCACTATGCTGCAGATTTATATATATCTGATGAATCATAAATAGTATCTATTTTATGAGGTTACAAGCCGTTATTGCCAAACTCTACAAGTCGTAGAGTAGACGCAAAGCAAATATGGGTAAAGGCAATACACACACAACGTAATTATAATTGAACTTTGTGGGCTATAGTTATGTTCACGACCGCTATTATTTCACAGAGATATAACAATAGGTAATATTCACAAACTCACCGATACGGGCAAATACAAAAGATCACAGAGTTCACAGGTGTCTATGAATAGCTCTATCATACAGATTTTATATCAACATTAGTAGGTACAACGAGTAGACTGATGTCTTTACATTTATGTTTATTCATCATGCATTTATTTTGATTAATAATGTTATGCTACTTGTACAATGTTCATTTCGTTTCAGACTAGTCCAAAGCTTGGATTAGGTACCTAAAGCACGTTTTCTTTCAAACTTTTGTCTTGTCTTTCCTTAATCTGAAACAAAAAACGATGCCTTGGAGTAATAAATCTACTTGAAAAGCAATGCTTCCGAGGCCTGTAGGCATGAATGCAGGCACTTGCGTATCGTGCAAGGAGGGCGATCGTTTGTGAATTATAATCCACCGAAGGTATGCCGGCAAGCGGCGACCTCGCGGTGTCAAAGTTACGGAACTGAAGTGACCGCATGCCCCACCACCGCCAGGACTGCCTCAGTTTTGCTTTTCATATAAAAGTCACACTCCAGACCGATAATAGTATCAGTCACTTGCCTGATTAACTAGTGCAAAATGTTCACTAAAGTAAGTGGAGCAAATCCAAATGAAAATTAGTTTTAATTCTAAATTTAAAATCAAACAAGCCCTTCGCCCTGTTGCAATGTTATGTACTAAATATAAATGAGTAACTCCATTTGTTTATAGGTGCTTGCTCTTAGCGCGGTGTTGGCTGCCGCCAATGCTGGTCTGCTGCACCACTCAGCGGTCTCTTCTCAGAGCATCGTGCGCCATGACGCGCCTGTGCACTACGCGCCTGCGCACTACGCCCCCATTGCCCACGTTGCCCCTGTAGTCCACGCCGCTCCCATCGTCCACGCTGCACCCATCGTCCACGCTGCTCCTCTTCTCGCCCACGGACACGACTACGTGAGTAACTGAATTGGTTTTCTTAGGGAATACTGCAGCTTTTTAAATAATCAGTAATTAATTGTTTCATTTTATATAAAATGATAATCAAAATTGGTGATTAGAAGCAGTATTTTTACTATGTTTTTCTTTTTTTCAGGCACACGCACACCCTAAATACGACTACGCTTATTCCGTGGCTGACCCTCACACCGGCGACCACAAGTCCCAGCATGAGTCCCGCGACGGCGGTGCCGTGCACGGCTCCTACTCCCTGGTTGAACCCGACGGCTCAGTCCGCAAGGTTGAGTACACCGCCGACGACCACAACGGGTAAGCTTCCACAACCTCACTTTACAATTAGATACGATTGTCACAGCTTTACAAACTTCACTAGAAATTGATGACAGGTATAAATTTATATGACTACAATTCACATATAACATGTATCTTTGTTTGCGAAAAATGATTAGACTGTCACGTTAATTACCCGGGAATGAGCTGAAAATGTTTTTATGTCATGGTTGCTAGCACAACAAAGCAATATTAGTCACGACTTGTTATACTGCAGACATTGTAAATTAGGCAATGCATAAGTAGTTAAGCAAAGCAGCGCGAATGGAGGCGATGGAGATAAGAAATGTATCCAGGATTATTTTCAGATCACAGTATAACACAGCTTTAATTAAATGCTAATGTTTTTTTTTTTTATTTCAGTTTCAATGCAGTCGTCCACAAGACTCCCGGCCACCACCCTGCTCCCATCGTCCACGCTGCTCCTATCGTCCACGCCGCTCCCATCGTCCACGCTGCCCCCATCGTCCATGCCGCCCCTTACGCGCATGCCTCTCCCTTGGCTTATGGACACGGACATCATGGCCTCCATTACTAAACAACAACTAGCTTAGCATAGTGCATGATCGTGACGGATGACTGATGAATGTGATATTTATGTGTACATAATGATAATGAAAAAAAAAATGAATATACTCAGATGTAAATAAATACTCAGCTGCTGAAAAATATATTGTTGTTTTTAATATTGAACTCATATATTAGAAAGCCCAATAAGAGATTTTTCTTTGAATCTTTAGCAAGTGACAATCGAGTTTATTTCTATAGAGTGGTTTATTGCACTGTTTTCATCAAATTAAGTTATTTTGACTACAACGTCTTAATATATCTATATATTAATAGGAGCTATATTAAAGGGATAGTTCTACGTCAATGCATCTGCATTGACGTAGAACTATCCCTTACAATAATATAGTAAGTGTATAATATATTCTTTTAGGATGTATTTTTAGCTATCTGCTTACATTACGTTCCCTGTTATAAACATAACTGACCTCAATAATATTTCTTAGCTGACGTCTACTTCCCATTATAGCAGGCCGTATAGTATACTTGCTAAGTTTCAGTTTTATGAAGCCATGATGATATTTAGTGTATAATTATTTTTTTCTTTTACATTTAGTAATTAATATATAACAAGTATTCCAACAGTTTCTTCAGAACATTTATTACAAATATTCTCATTTATAACCTCTAACATAATGTAACGACTGCTACTATTGACATACGTAAACATTGTATCAAAATACCGGTGTTGCATTATATGCTCTACTTAACAAACTATTTGTAATCGGTGATATCCAAACTTTATTTTTTGTCCGCATTCCAAGAGAACACATTCAATGCTTGTAATTAACTCATACCCTTGATGATAAGGTTAGACATTGGCTCCATATTATAATTACGCCTTGTTATTTGTGTTGACACGCTCCGTTGCGTGCTGAACAAAGTAGTGCCACAGAATATAAGCTGCTACTGAAAGAGTTTGTGAATGTTTCAGTTTTCATCGCTGTAAAAAACATAAAACATGTGAAAGAAGACGCCTCACTTAACAATCACAGCTTAAAAAAATACAAGGTAATAGGGACTTGTTAGAAAGCTTTTATTAACATTTTCCTTTTTAAAAAACAATATTTTATAATGATGCCTCCGAGGCAGTGCGAAAGTCAATTCTAGGAGGTATTAAATCTGGCAAACTATAAAAGCTCAGTGTGTGTATTCCTTCTGTAGTATATCTAAAAACAAGATGACTATTTATGATATACTGACCGGTAGCTTTTCCCGGTAAATAATGATGATGGTGAATCAGGTCAATAAATCATGTCGTTTTACATGGCTGTCTGGAAGCTCATAGCGATAAGACCGTCATTGTACCTTTATTTTATAAGTTTCTCTGTTAGCTGTATTTATCTTTTAAGGGTTATTGTATATTTATACTTTTAATTAAAATCGGCCCAAGCGTTTGGTCTCTAGAACGCACGAAGCATGTTAAGCACCTGACTGTTTTACTCGTAGCTCATCCGAACCTTTAAATGTCGTATCAAATAAGAACTAGTAATACAATAACCAACCGTAATGAGGTGCCTAAACTGAACATTCTTGTAAGCAAGTAAATTTGATAATTAAGTATCAAACAATGTGTCTTGCTCAAAATGCACTTGAGGTAATCACTGCGTGACTACGATCCGACCTAGAAAAACATGTGTGTTTTTCTATTAGCCGTTTTTTGTTTCACCATCGCAATTCGTAATATAATACTGCCCGTTGGCATAGCAGGTGCGTGTCCGCTTTTTAAACAGGGGTATCGGGTTCGATTTCCGGCGGGCACACAAGTTTTCTCCCCAAGGGAAATGTGTGTTTCTGGTTCTGTGTGCGATGTGAATGTTTCCGACACCCACGACACAAATCATTGAACTTAGTGTGGGGTAATGAAGTGAACTTCATTATTGTACAGTTATTGTACGTAAAAACAATAACTATATTCATCCCTTTCCATCAGGTGGGATCGTAGTCAAATGCTTGTCAAGACTATATATACTGAATGCAGTGAAACCGACAGACAACTCCTCCTGTAACATAAAACAGTATTTTTTTTCACGCTTCATAGCCAAATCTTTGTCCTGTCACTGAAAAGCAAGCCGAAGATGCAGCTTGCCTAGAAGTTACCTATTCACTCTTGACTTGAAGACAACCAGATACCGTTCGGGAAACAAAGTAAGGGAAACAAGACTATATTAATGACAAGGATGCATGGAGGCAAACTGCACAGGCTCTTTCTAGCGACTACCATAATAACACCTGGGTTAAGAAAATTATGTATTAGAAATTAAGAATGTTTTAAAAAAAAAATGAATGAAAAAAAAATGCGCCGCCGAGTTTCTTGCCAGATTCTTCTCGAGGTGGCTGTAATTTTGCGAATCTGGCAATAAATTCATTAACTTTCATGAGTGCCTCTTTGGGGCCCATGTGAATAAACGATTTTGATTTTGATTTTGAAAGACGCGGGCAATGAGTTCTACTCCTTCGCAGTACGAACATCAAATCATTTTTGTGAGCACGAAACTAAATACTCTCACTTTAGTCTACATAATAAAGTAAACAATAAAGTCATTAAATAGTTACAGTACAGTTACCTTCACACGATATATAAGGACCAATCAAACGGTGAACGACATCAATTTAAAGGCAATCTTGATAACGACGACCAGACAAATCACATTATGTGTAAATCGTAATCACATAAATTGCTACAGTTGCCTACGAAAATACACGACAAAGGCTGCGTTTCGACATAAAACAACAGGTGATCAATCAACTAGCAAATAACAAGCAATAGGTACTTCCCACATGATTTTGATATACCTACCACCTTGTTAAGTAGCTACTTGACTGGTAGAGAATGCTTTTAGCATTAAGTCCTCCTTTTGTACACTTTTTACTGTGCAATAAAGTATTAAATAAATAAATACTTCATTGCAGGATATTACCGAAAATTTTAGTTTGAATTATGAGTGTTAGCTGTGCTTTGCGAGCTGGCCCGTTTTAACCTTTACATGAGACGCGGTTCGCGCGTACCGAATCTGCGCAGTGTGTAGCTATTATATTAACTGAACTTTATCATTTATTTTTTATCATTTAATTTCTTTCTTTCGTTTAATATCCGTACTAGTGGAACTCCTTAACAGCGACTTTTTTAAAATGCTCGATAGGCAAGCATTTGTACACAATGTCACTTGATGGAAAGTGATGATGCGGCCGATGTCTTTGTTCCCCGAATAGTATTATCTGGGAGTCTTTAAGTCAAGAGTGAATAGGTATCAAAGCAAGCATGCTACATCTTCGGCCGTATCTTCACTTTCCATCAGGTGAGATAATGTCAACCACTATCTCACCCATCTTATAGAGCATAAACAAAAACCAAATCGATATAGCGTAATCAATGTAAGTGAACATTTTATTTACGTATAACTTTACTCTCTTTATGCCATCGGTCCAGTCACGTCGTGCACAGTCGCCGAGCGGCTGTCTCGTCAGATCACGCGATTTCGATCACGTTCTGTCTGATCACACGATCTGACAAAACATGAAATAAATTTATAAATATTACATTATAAATAATACATTATAATTATGTAAATAAATATTACAATGAATAATAAAATAATTCATTCTCTTTTATAAATTAGTGTTACAACTTTAGTTATAGCGTGCCTAATGGATACAAAATATTAGATGGAAACAAATCTAAAAAATGTTGACAGTTTGAATAGTGCTAAGGAGTTTAAGAGTTTTATAAACTAGACTATATAATATAGTAGCCATATAGAAATCATAATAATTTATACGTCTGCTTGCAGGCTGAACATATTGTCGCTTCTTACACCAAGATCTTATTTACATGTATTCTGGTAAATAAACGATTTGAATTGATTATTTTTATTCATTATTTGTGTAATTTTAGAGATTATTCATTAGATCACTAGATCCAAGATGAATAAGAATGATAAAGTAAGAAAATTTGTTAATCAATAGAATTAGGTTAATATAAATAAAAAAATCGAATCATAAGATATAAGGCTTAATTATGTAATTTTGAATCTAATAATGAATTCTTCGATTACTTCTTATTTACATCCTACTAATATTATAAATCCGAAAGTTTGCGTGTAAGTGTGTGAGTATGTTTATTCCCTCTTTAACGGCTCAAAGGATTTGGATGAAATTTGGAATGTACATAGATTATACCTAGGATTAACACATAGGATACTTTTGAATTTGATAAAAGCGAGCGGCTATTGTATAATATTTACATTGTGTTGCCATCTCAAAAAAAACACAGAATAGTCTAGAAAAATCGCCACAAAAATACCAACGAAATTCATTTATTACCGGCTCATTACCTTTTCCTTTCAATTGTTATCTATAAATCACTTTATTTAGAAGGTCTTCGTGTAATTTGCGCATTCCAACACTTAATTACATACAGCTGGTTCATTTGCCTAATTTCATTGTATGCCATGGTTAACTTAATGTTTTAATTAAATTATTCTGACCGAATCCATTATGACCATGAAGGATACTGTTGAAAACACGCCTGTTTGCTCGGGAACCGTTAAATATATGCATTAGACATAGCTTGAGTCCGTATCGTTATTTTCGTATTCGGTGTTTAGTTGAGGTGTATTTTGGTATAAATTTTGTGTTATAAATAAGAGCGTAGAAGAAGCTTTCAAGCTATGAATATCGGAAACTCAATGATGGTGCAGGACAGTAAATACGGATTTACTGTCTGTTGTACAGATTTCCACACAAAAATATCCAAAGCACTAAACCAAAATAAGCTTTGTTTAGCATGTCTACTTAAAACAGATTTTCAAATAACCAAACATACATATTTAGTTGCTCGCCTGGCTTGCTACCAAAGTAGCTTACCACCATCAAGTTGAAAGTCTGCCGCCAAGCCAAATACGGTGTTCTGGCAGTTATCCTTGAGAGCCTGCGTATTCCAGGTCTAGTGTGTTTACCAGCTTCGATCACATCGTCACTTACCATCAGGTGAGATAGTGGTCAAACACTAGCCTGTCACAAATAAAAAAAATTAAAAAAAGACTAATTACTCTTTGTAAAGCACACAATTTCTGTGCATGTAAAATTATATTCAAAAAATTGGAACTTCTTACCCGCGTTTTTGTTTCTGAACGGATTTATCTGGGAGTCTTCAAGTCTAGAGTAAATAGGTATAAACGCTTTCATATTCACAGCACCACAATAAGTTCTGTTATTTGTGTCGTGGTTGCCAGGAACATTCACATCACACATAATGACGACCATCTTCTAGGCATTTTGTATCTTCGGCCGCATCCTCGTTTTTTATCGGGATAGATAGTGGTCAAATGCTTGTCTATCTAGGATAAAAAAGGAGAGGCTGAATAATATTCTCTTTTCATCACATTTTTTTTTTTACCTATTGAATTATTAAAAACAAAATTGGTATGTAAGCGTGCATCCCAGTTTAAGCGAGAAATACAGAGCACTTTTCGAGGGATTATTTATCTATTTTCCGAGCATGTGTAACGAAAAATAATTACGTTCCCACTGCTGGAACTCGAAGCCTTCTCATACAGAGCGTAGAGAATCTAGGTCGTAATCTACCACGCTGGCCAAATGCAGGTTGGCGGATGAGACATGTCTTCGAATTTGGTGACTTTTGGAGATGCCGGCTTCCATAGGATGTTTTACTTCGGCCACTCTACCAACAATAAATTTCAAAACCTTTTTTAACATACACCAGGCAGATATAACGTGAAATAATCAGTTTTCCACAGGGCCCAGAGGCAGAATTGCTAGTAGGTATGGTCAATTTTATTGTTCGTGATTCATTTATGTCGGAACAATTCGAACACAGATTGGAGCGTCGACAACCTTCGACTAAAGATATCGATCTTAGACATAGCGTAATTAGCCCATGTTCATATTGAGAGTTCAGTGCATTGAAAACTTACAGTCAGTGTGTTGTTTATGGTAACAAGGATTCAAATAAATGTCTACCATTATTTTTAAAAACTTTATAGCAATGGAATTACACCAATAACATTATATTTTTACTTAAACGCTCGTTAATTAGGAATATGAATGAATAAAAATGCATGAGAAATTCAAAATATCAAAACGCACGCCTAGACTGACATGTGACGTCATTTAGTCGACCAGTTTTTTGTAATCAGTATCAATCAGCGATTTTATTGTGTTGTTGCACAAACATTGATATAAAGAACGTTAAAATGGCCGAGTTTAAATTTGCTAGAACGTGATGCATTCTCAAATATTTGTTTTGTTATAAAATGTAATGTATTTACTGACAACGTACTAACGTAAACAATAGACTAAAATCATAACAAAAAAAATATCTGTATGGCGTTATTGGTCAATTATATCAAGTAGTAATTATAACAGCCATGAGTTAAGAATATAAACGGTTTGAACATTTTAATTGATAACATATATTAACACTACTGTGTTGAAATAAAACGAGGGAATAATATTTTAGCAGAAAACATTAAACATCTTTATTGTAATAAGTGCCCCATTGGATTGTTTAAGGGTATTTCACGACCATGTCCCGGTCGTGAAATACCCTTAAACAATCCGCAGTAAAAGGGTAACGCTTTTGTATATCAGAATGAATGTATGAAAATCCTTTCGTAGCTTAGATTATTATTCACGTTACAAACATACCTGCCTCGATTATAAAATACTTTCATACTCACACACACACAAACTTTCGGAAAGCACATCTAAAAAAAACTTTCTCAAATCTTTTTCTTTTTCTTCCCTCCTTTGTTCCCCGAACGGTATAATCTGGGAGTCTTCAAGTCAAGAGTGAATAGGTACCTTCTAGGCAAGCATGCTACATCTCCGGCCGCATCATCACTTTCCATCAGGTGAGATTGTAGTCAAATGCTTGCCTATCAGGCATCGAAATATAAAATTCTTAATATTGTGAATAACGCTTATGCTTAAAGTTTATCTGTCTTATATTACAATATATTATAATGCGTAAAGCTATTCGCCCAGCACGTTTATTGACCACGCACAATCACCATTGTTTATAGCCATGAGATTGAATTTTATTTAACTTAATGACTAACTACACCGCAACTCAATTTATCTCTTTTGGATAAGGAAAGAATAAGGAAACAATAATTAGTTTCTTATTCTGATTCAGGCATTCACATTTTCAAGGCGACTTGATAACCCCACTTTGTATCAACTATTTTAACTTTAAACTAGATAGACAAAAATTTGATTTGTGATGATAGCAAAATTGATAACTGTTAGACACTAACATATTAACTTATTGTTTACAATAAAAATGATATTGTGTATTATTTAGAATAGATAAGAACACATTAAACCAAATTTATAAAGGCGTTTGGTCGTGGCAACAATTGTACAAAATGATGGCAAATACTCTGCGCACAAATTGAGCATTCAAATCAAATCAATATCGTTTATTCACATTTAACGCAAAATTACAGCCATCTGACCATTGACATTCAACGTAGCAATGCTGCCTGCATTTTGGCCACTTAGGAAAAATTTCGTACTTATTATTTGAAGTTGTATTCATTTTATTAGTTACTAATAATTCCATTTTTAGTTATGTTCTGTGATAACATCGTAAGTAATAAGTAATGATCTATCTTTTGTGTAATTCTTTATTTGACCTTGGGCTTACAATTGTCTGCTTTGACAATTTTTATGTCTTACAAATTCGCTGATGTAATTTCTATATACCCAATACATTGACACCTTAACTTATAGCCACATATATACTGTGGGAAATTAGACGATGAACGAGACTGTATAACATGTATATTGTAGTCAATATCTACGAGTATTTACGTAGTCAATACTACGTACGTATTGAGTACTCTGTAAATCGTGAACAGGAAGCAAAAAACTGTATTAAATTGAAAAATGAAACAAAACTAGGTGAATTACAAAAGATTTCTTATGTAAATATGAAAATACACAACGAAAATAAAGCAATTCCAAATTTTTGTAGCATATGAATTATGAATGACACAACTATGCACAACAATAGCTCTCAATTACCTGTTTTGAGACGTCGTTAGCAAATATTTTCCTGCCACATATAGTTAACATAATGAGAACAAAAAGCTTTTAATTTCACAATATACAAATAGATACAGATACATTCTCTCGCGTGTAACTTATGTTGTGGATCTTTAACAATGATCGCTATATTGTGTACGGTTTTTGCATAAAGCTATTTTGTGATAATAATTAAGCGTAAAATTATTTTTGTATTATATAAATGGTTAGACTTCCTGATGCAAGTTTGTACTTATATGTATTGTGTGGTTGCAGCTAAAATGTAGGGGACAATAGAACTGTTTTGCATTTATCTTTAATACGGTTTATTGTTAGTTACATTTGAGACGGTTTTATTGTATGATATATATTTCTCATCTCTCTCGTCATTTATTTTTATTTAAGACAATATACGAGCGATATTAATCCACCTGCTCGAGTTTCTTGTTAATCAAAGCTTTTTGCAACATCATTGATAACTAAACTAAGAAAATACTTTTGTCGAGTACGGTATTATTTACCTCGATTCATTTAAATTATCTTCGTCTTGCTTAAGCAAGAACTTAAGATCCAAAAATAAATAAATAACTGTTACTAAACTGTACTCCACGAAAGTATTTTATGAAGCATATTTTGCAACCGGAGAGATTCACCTTCTCTGTTCCCATTGATACTATGGCATATCTATTGACCTAGTGAACGAAGCGTCTTCATTTCAGCTTGAGCAAAAATGCTTTCGTATGTTTGGCTGTTCTCCTCTACAGCTCGCATTTTTCAACCGATTTTCGTGTAAATTTTTTTTGGTCTATTCAATATTTGCAATTTTTCAATGATGAGATGTGGAAGTTGGAAATGTATAAAAACATATTTCAGCCATTTCGAAAAATACGCAATGTATTGAGTTTACAGAGCCACTATAGTATATATAATAATAAACATTAATCATAAGCCTATGTCCAGCAGTGGACAAATATAGGCTGATGATGATGAATCAAAAGACTGAAATTTGTTACTAAATTTAAAAATAACAATGCTAAAATGCTACAAAAGCTGAAGTTGGTCGGTAACGCAGATATTCAATGTCTCGGTCGCGATCCGTCACGGCTACAGATTGCTCTCGTAATGTATCTGTTTCTTTGCTCTTTTTATCTTGGTTTACTGAACTTGAAATGTTCGTGTTTATTACCTCAATTTCATTCACAACGGATGCTGTTTTGCAGTCGCTTGTCCGATTTAATATTGGCAATATACACATTGACGTCTTATATATTGATATGGGGTTTATCTTCTCAGTTCAGATATTTTATACACACCTCGTTAATGAATAACCTGGAATTTCTTTGTTTCTGTTTTTTACTCCGGGACTCAATTTTAATTGGGCTGGACTCATGGCTAAACGTGGTGACGACAGTTGGAGCAAGGTGTTAGCAGAGTGGTGGCCAGACAATGTGAATTTAGCGTCGCACGTCTAGCGCCAAGATGGGTTGACTATATTGTTAACATTACGGGTCGAAACTGGATAAGACTAACACAGGTCCGAGGCGAATGGCAATGAGATCAAAAAGGGCTATGGATGATGATGATGATTGAGGTATCTATCTCAAGCGCCAGCCCTAGCGTGTTTACCCTTCACCCATATTAAAACATAAAAGTCAACGCTTTCACACTCACAGCCCCACACTAAGTGTATCATGGGTGCCGGAGACATTTACATCTGACACACAATCACACCAAAAAGAAAGACAAATTTCCCTTGCGGAGAAAACTTTTTGTTAAACAGGAGTCAAACCCGTTACCTAAGAATGCAAACGTGCTACCAATAGCGCCAGTGGATAGTTCCTTTTTTCACTTACCATCTGATAATAAGTTGTCCAATATTGCTCAACACCAGCTTATCAAACAGAAAAAATGAGCGTTATCAAAATAATTGTACTTTGATACTGAAATACTTTTTCAGGACGTCAGGCAGGCACCCGTGCATATATATTTATGGTAAATTAAGTTTACAAGTACAGGTAATTCTACTATTTAAGTTTTACTCTTCCACCAGAAAAAGTTCATGTTTAACCGACTCTACTAATCGGGAAATGAAGTACAAGATCAAAATACCAATTACAGATTATTTTGAGGGTAATTATCTTTTTTAACAATTCTTGAATAGATACAAATTTGTAATTGCTTACATGATTTTCAAGATATACAATTTCTAAAACCAGTTTGCAACCTGTTAAACTATTGAGGCACGCAACTAGCTGATTATAATAATAAATTAGCAGATCTGTACAAAGATAACATTAATGTTTCACTTGTTCACAATCCGTCGCAAAACTGAAACGACGTGACCAAGTTGCGTATTTACATGATGTAGGAATTAGCACTGCTTAGATGCAGTGATAAAACAGCTTTGGTTACTGTTGTTTAACGACACCTAATGACTGCGCCACACAGGATGCACTCTGTGGGACGCACTAGTAGGTCTATTCTAGTCGTCAAACTATGATTGTTCGAATTGATGCGACGTCGATACCACTCGATCGGTTAAAAGTTCAGTAGATTCGATAATTAAGAAAATCGTTCAATTTCGACGTCGATGTAAATATAATTGATGCCCAGAAGAGACCACCTGGCTTGAATGGGTGGCGTGCGGGGACGCGGGCACGGTCGCATCCCGAACATCGGTGTAGACCGATAGTGGAACGTAACATTTGCCTTGAACTTCTAATAATTCTAAAGTCAATTTTTGTACACATGATTTAGTAGGCTCATATTGATTTGTTAGCTTATTTTAAAAAGTTGGAATATTCAAAAACATGCATTAGGCGTAATTTACTGACATACAAACATTAATTAGTTGACCAAGCTATTCTATGTACGACTATATCTAGAATCTATGTCTGGAAGAGATTTATCGCTTTTAGCGATAGTACCGCCGATAGTACACTTTAATTTAAATTTTAAGTTTTTTTGTAAGTTATTTATGTAAGATGTGACAATAAAGCGTTATCTATCTATCAGTTTTATTTTTGCTTGCCTAGCAGTGGTTCTGGTAGGAACACAATTCGGTCCCAAGGGAAATTTGAGTTTCTGGTTCCGGCACGATACAAGTCCTTGAAATTAGTCTGGGGCTGTGAGTATGAAAGTGTTTACGTAAATTTGTTGACTTGTGTAAGTACACTATGTATGTCATTTGATGTGTACATGTGTAGATGAGTGTACACTATGTGCAGATCATTCAAAATGGTAAAGATGTGTGAAAACATTTGTATGAAGTCCTTTGGTTTTAAACTTGTGTAGTGTTATCAATATTTTTGAAATCGATGATATAAAGGAATGAAATGGAAATTGATATTTGGATAAGGAGACGGAGAGACCAAAACAATAATATTTTTATTTTTTGAACTCACATTCGTTAGACCGGTGTGGTTGGGTATGGTTAGGTATATTGAACTATATATTTTACACAAATGAGAAAATATTGACGTTTGCATGGATAATGCTAATCTAGTTGAAAATACTAAACCGATTTGTTTGAAATTTGGGACGACGATAGATAGATATGTGGAATAACACATAATGCCGCGGGGCATGCATATAGCTTTGATTATATACCTGTATATAATCAAAGGCATATAATAAGGATGTGTGTGAATTCCCATAAGCCAAGTGGCTTACTTACCTTTATATCCTTTCTATATACCTATATATATCTCTCTCTTTTGAACACATAATAAAGCAACTATTTTCTTTGTCACTTCATCAAAATGTTAATTAACTGTAGGTACATCTTACTGCACCTCGTGTGGGTTTGCTTCTGCGACACAGTCCAATGTCGTAAGCTAACGTTGTAGCGACGGCGACGTCTCGACGGTGTACGTTCTTTTACCACCTCATTTAGACATTGACCTGAAAATAATTTAAGTGTAACAGCTATTACTGCATACCTACTAAAGTACGAAACAGCGATTCTAAAAATAGAAGAGATTAAACAACGTTTAAAGGATCAGCCTTAATTTAGGTCCGAGCTTACTGAACTCCAGTTAAGGATATTACGATCGTTTAACTAGAAGATGTGAATAAATGTCAAAAAAAACACGCACGATAAATTATAATTAAGACGCTATGCAAATTTATTGAGCCACTAAGAATAAGTTGTGTTAGTAACGACAAAAGATATAGATTTATTATTTACAAAATAAAGATTTGAGTCTAGATTCTTAGTAAATGGAATCCAGGAACATGATTGGTGAAAGTTTTCTCTATACAATTGTTTTTAAAGTTGGGTCTTTTGAAACTCTAATATAGTTCATACTACTCTAATATAGTACATACATGCTCTCAAAAAGATAAAACATAGTTTTTAATAAATTTTTTAGACAATTGAATACCTAAATAAAAAGAAACAATTTGTATTTAAAATTGTCTAGTTATCACTTAAAACGAGTATTTACGATTTATCGCTCATCCGAGATAATGAGACGTGGCTCTGATCTATATATTTATCTCTTTTTAATGTAAGTCGAGTTAATAGCTCGTCTGATTTTTCTAAACTAAATTTTCTCCATCATGGACATCCCGGTGAAGTCCCGGTAACGACGCATTTAGTAACTTTGCCGTATCTTAAGAAAGTCTTTCATATAAAGAATTGTATCTGAGTATCAACACAATATTTTTGTACACATCATTTTTGCTTGTATCTTGTAACCGGAGTCAATCAAATATATGTATTCAATGGCGTAGCCGTGCGTATGTCTTAAAAGATAATGTCTTCACCAGTATTCATATTTCAATGGGGGCCTACAAAAAAGATTGAGAAACTCTTGCTATACTACGTCTTTGTTGTGGTTGAGTTACGCAGTAATTGAACCCTGACAAAACAAAACCGCTACAAACGCCCCCATCATTCGTGTTTAGACGATAACAATTTATAAAAGGAATAATATGCTTTGTAATATGATATTTCGTTAGTTTGTTGACCTTGGTTTAGGCAATCATTGTCTTAAATATTGATTTGGATGATTAAGTTCAATTCAATATATAAGTAACTTAAGTAGGTACCTTATGTGAAATTGTGCAATACATGTTGGTCACTAAATAAATTACCCCGTTCATAATGAAAATTTACTTTTTTGAAGTGATACTTTTATGGGCGTGCTTTGAAATTCTGATCCGCAACCTTTTTGTGTAACGAAAAGTGGTGGGGTTAAACACTGTAATGAATAATTAAAATGTTTCCCTTTAATATAAAAGTATCACTTCTATCGTGTGTCTATACGAGACACCCTGTTTTTTTAGCAAGTTTTATTTTTACTGCTCCGTATACAGAAGGTTGTCGTATTGCTGTCTCTCTGCTTTTGCGATTTGTAACGAATGGCTTGCCCTTATAAATAGGCAGAGCCCTTATAACTAGGTTGAAGTTGATATATTTTGAGAAAATGGTGAACTTATAGTTTATTGGTTAAATTATAACCAAATCAAATACCGCATTAATTGAATCATTATTCAGGGGGGCACATTAACATTAACGGCTTCACACTTACAGCCCGACACTAACTTTTGATGATTTGTGTCGTGGGTGCCGGAATCATTTAAATAACACACAAAATCACACCCAGATCCAGGAACACAAATTTTCAAATATTTGGGAAGTAAACTTGTGTACCGGGAATCGAACTGGATACCCGCTGCTTAAATGGCGGTTGTGCTCCTTTTACGCCAGCGGGCTGTTTAGCATGTAAAAATAGAAGGATATGATTTTTTTTTTTTTTTTATTTGTGACAGGCTAGTGTTTGACCACTATCTCACCTGATGGTAAGTGACGATGTGATCGAAGCTGGTAAACACACTAGACCTGGAATACGCAGGCTCTCAAGGATAACTGCCGGAACACCGTATTTGGCTTGGCGGCAGACTTTCAACTTGAATATTGTCAGTTTAGACTATTTCAAAAGATTTTTTTCCATTATTAATTATCTGTTTATTTTGCAAACAGTCTTAATTTTTTTAACCGACTTCCCAAAAAAGGAGGAGGTACCAACTGTAGGTACTAGTTGTACCTCCTCCTTTTTTGGGAAGTCGGTTAAAAAAATTAAGACTGTTTGCAAAATAAACAGATAATTAATAATGGAACTTCATATCTTAGTGTTCAGCTTACCCTATAAAAAGGTAATTATTACCCACCCAATCATAACTTACTATTAGCTAACCGCTAAACCGCCGACGAACGGTGATTTCTGAATAGGTATGGTCTTATTTACATAGCTGCATTAAAATAATGACTAGTTACTTTTATTATATGCTGAGCATAACTAGTTGCTTTTATAGGCTGATTTTATGATTAACTATTGCCCATTCCACTGTTTATGTACGATTAAATTACTATTAAATTGAGTGCTTAGTACATTACATATTTGAGGTAGTTTATTATGGCAGTGGCCAACCCTGTTTCAGTCAAGTGAAGCGCGTGGACCTATATATCTAATGATTAATATAAATGCCGTATACCTGGAATCATTATTCGCAATTGTAGTATCTAAAAAAAGCCTACAAGTTGCGAGCATAGAGTTTGATTCCTGGAGGAAACACAAGAATTCTCCCCAAAGGGAATTTTGTAGTTCTAGATTTGGGTATGATTGTGTATGTGATGTGACTATTTCCGGCACCTACGACACAAGTCATCGAACTTAGTTTCGGCCTGTGACTGTGTGACTGTGAAAGCGTTTATGTTTATAAAACGCTTTCTCATTCACAGCTAAAACATTTGCATCATATATATACATACATTATGACCAGAACCAGATACACACATTTCATTTGGGAGAAACTTTGTGCTCCAACCGGGAATTAAATATGGCACCGCACCATAAGAGGCAGACATATAACTACTGATTCCAGCTGAAGAGCAAGTTGCTAGTGTAATGTAGTACCTGTGACGTAATACATTTAATTGATTACAAACACTTTGTTAATCAAAATTCCGGGTGGCTATACAGATGTGCCTATACAGGCTGGCCTGTCCCGTATGACCACACTGGACCAGACATCATGCTTGTCACCGTTCTTACTAACAAAAAAATACTTTTGATTATAACTCTGCCTATATTTTACACATACTGATTTGAATAGTGAATGTTTCGTTCCGTTGTTCCATTTCCCAACTGCCATGGTGGCATACAAACATGTATTCGTGCCTCATTGTCGTGCTTTTTACGACTTATTCATTACATTCTCACACATACTATTGCAATCGTGGATTTGATCCTCTTGGGCAATGTTTGGTCCGAACTTCCGAAATAATATTTTGAAGAATGCTCCTGAGCAGTCCATATATATATTATTATATATATTTCAAACGCTGCTGAAAAAAATATACATCTCATCATTCTCTCCACTTGTAAACTGAGACGGCTTCTATAATACAATGGATATCCAAGTCGAAATAAAATAGATGATTTCTTGAACCTGTTTGAAACAAGCCACGTTTATTTATTATACTATCAGGATGATTTACGTTATCCATTCCATGTCAACTATTTCAAACGCTTTCACACTTACAACCTCACATTAAGAAGAATTGTGGTCAAAACTTATTCATAACTGATGAAATTATATAACATACATACAAAAAAAACAAGCAGTCGAATTGAGAACCTCCTTTTATGAAGTCGGTAGAAAACTAGTAAGTATAATAAATATACTGAATCTTATTTGCAGACATTACCTACATGCGTAGTAATGTTGTAAACTATTAGTGATGAAACTGAAATTCCATGAATTTAATGACTGGCTATTATTGATAAGATTCCTGTAATTAGTTTCACGACTGTTGAGCGGTTGAGTGTAACGGTCGCAGTTTATTGACTAAACCGGATTTACGGTATTTACCGGCATAAGTATGGTGATAAAATCAACTTACATAAGATTTTAACAAAAGATAGATGCTAAAATAATAGCATAACTATTCAGTGTCCAGAAATGGTCCATACGCTGATAATGTACTTTTATTGTATTTTTTTAGTTTATATCTATATATAAAATCTTACTTCAAAATACATTGTTCAACACATCGTTTAATTATGATAATGAATTATCTATGACGTAAATGCAAAATCACAGCCAAATTGATTCAGCTGTTTTGACGTGATTTTTAATAGTCGTTTTTAGTTAGGAGTACTTGCTATTTAAAATCTCTTGATAACCCTTTTTTTTCCTTCAGGATGGATTATACTGGAACAAAAAGGAAATCAATTTATCTATATGTATATTATGTAATTATAAAAAAATTGTGAACTCTAAGGCAATCCAGCTCCTCGATAACACAGACTTAGAAGAATCAAGAGAACTAAACCTTCAGAGGCTTCAGAATCTTTATTGTATCATCTAAATTTATGTCAATAAATATTTGATTGATTTTATTTGATTGATTTGATTTTGTGTTAGTGTAGTGATGAGACAGTGTAATATAGTGAGTGATATTAACAAAGAACACAAGAACAATTAGTTTTCGCTAATACAGAGACAGTTAGAAAAGTGTTATTGGACACATTCTTAGTATACTACTCTACTTTAGCAGTTAAGGTCGAAATTAAATTACTTACTAGTCTTAGGGCTAGATCGTACTGTCAATGGTTTTGTACCAAACGAAATTGGTATGTCAAAATAAACTTTTATCTTGCATTAAAACATACCTAACTATAAATTGAAATTTGTATTGTAAATGTATACTTTTGTAGTAACTTGACGAAGCTTCGTGAGCTTTGTCACGAAGTAAATGTCAAAACAAACGACAAACTCGATGGGTTTACTAGTAGCCACTGAAGAGTTCACCATCCATCTCCTGGCTCCATCATCAGATCCACGATACCAAATTATAGTTTTGTATTCTGAACTACATATATATCTCTAATATCTCAGGGTGACCACCACAGCACTTTGCAGCGCTGGATTTAGACCTGCATAAGTTCAATCTCTGGGTGACACTGAAATGTAATGGGCAAGCGTGACGCTTACCATCAGGCGAGTTCAGAGAGTCATTGCTCGTATCTCAATCTAATATATAAAATTCTCGTGTCACAGTTTTCGTTGCCATACTCCTCCGAAACGGCTTGACCGATTTTGATGAAATTTTTTGTGCTTATCCGGTATCTATGAGAATCGGCCAACATCTATTTTTCATTATCATCATCATCACTCTTCATCATTATCAACGCGGGTGAAACCGCGGGGCGCAGCTAGTTATATATAATAAACAGGGTGTGTTGTATAGACACACGATAGAAGTGAAATTTTTGTACGACAAGAAAAATAAAAATATTTACCTCACCTCACCACTATTAGTCGCTTAAAAAAGGTTGCGAAATGGTTGCCGACCAGAATTTAAAAGCGCTTACATAAAAAGTTTTACTTCAAAGAATATCAATAAAGTTTCATTTTGATACGAGTAAGAGTAATGTTAAAATTGACTACTAAGATTACATTGTTTATTACATTGTTTGTTAGTTTGAAGTGAATCTACTCTAAAAGCGAGTTAAATTGAAAGATCAAAGAAAAAAAGCTCGACCGAGTCGATCGTTTTTTTTTTGTTGTGTTCGCAATCGTCAGGACGAGGTTTGTAAAAAAAGTTTATTTTGGTATTGTAAGCTATTTTTAGCGGATTGGGCTAAATGTCGACAAACTTTTCGGACAGGGGCTGAAACGTTTAGCGCCATAATTGCCATCCTACACACATGAGGTGTACTTATACATTACGTTAGGGCTGTTGGCAAACCCTGAGAAATTGATCAATGGATTTTTGCTCTATTTATTCCCACAATTATAGCCACTATAAAAGCTAATGAATAACAGCTATTGGTGTGCACTATTGTCTTAGGTCTACGATCAACACCTTTCGTTCATAATTAACAATTTGTGAAGACAATATGTTGTCTAGAGTAAGTTATTAGTGTTATTAGTGAAGTGATCTGTGCGATATAATTAAAATTGTATTTATTTATTTGTTTGGTTCATTATTCTTAAATATGTTTAACTGATTTTCTGCGTTATAAACACAATTGAATTTAGTTATATAACATATTGTTATGCACGTGTGAATAAAATGTTTTTATTAACTCGCGTTTCACAAGTATTATACTGAGAATCTATTTTACTGAGATTTTTTAGTTTTCAACTAATTGCTTAATAACAACTCACGATCCTAGAGATACCATAGATCTGTTGAACCGATCACAGAAAAAAAATCTATGTGTATTCGGTGCAACGAATGTTTTATTGAACTTCTTTTACAAGCATGTTTACTCTACCTATTGTTATACCTAACCTAGCTTACAAGAATGTCAATTTTCATCTGGACTTGGCAGGACTGAGAAGTAGAGCATTTTGTAATCCAAATTTTAAATTCAACAACCCCCTCTTTAAGTCATAAAATTAAATAATCTTTAATCAACGCATTAAGTGTTGTGTATCCATCCTTGTAAAAAAAATACACAGAATAGATCATATCTTTAACACTGAAATTATTCTATATTTGACTGCCCGTTGGCTCAGTTGGGTGAACGTTTGCCTTCTAAACATTCTCCTATATCGGGTTCGATCCCCAGCGGGAACACAAGTTTTCTCCCTAAGGAAAATTTGTGTTTTTGGTTCTTGTTGTGCTTGTGTATGTGATGTGAATGTTTCCGGCACCCACGACACAAGTCATCGAACTTAGTGTGGGGCTGTGAGTGTGAAAGCGTTTCATGTTTATGCGTTTATGTTTAAATTAATGCTTCTAGGTTCTGACCGTGCTGGCAGTGGTGACTGCCACGCAGGCCATCTTCCCGTTCCTCCACCACCACGAACACCACGGGCACCATATCCACCACCCGGCAATATCACACCAGCAGCTGGATACGCCGCGCGGTCCCCACCACCCGATACCGATCCACCACGTGCCAATACACCACCACGTGCCGATTCAGCACCATCTCCCACTTCTGCACCACCATGTGCCCCATGTACCCCATGTGCCACACATCCCGATCCATCATGATCATTATGTAAGTATGATAGCGCCATCTAGCGAATATGCCTTGAACATCGTTGCAAATTCTAAAATAAAGCCTCGGCCCTGGCAATTTCTATCGATATTAGTGCGTCTATAGAGTACTTCAACTTGTTGTAATTCGTGAGTTTGATATACAAATATATTCGTAAAAACGCAAGTGCATTCACTATTTCGAACAGTTAAAGCCCGCTTTGCTAGATGGCGCTTAGTGCATAACCATTATTAAAGGCTAATACGAGACGTTATCTGCCGTCAGAAGGAGAAAAGACGTAAGTATATTTTTGTCCAAATTGAGTTATATACATCAAAATCATGCAATTTAGTATATTATGTTATGACTTGTAGCAGATGCGTCTAAATTAAAAGTAAAATTTGTTAGGATGCGTTGGAACATTTTAAAATAAAAATTGTAGATGCATCTATTTTTCCTGATTCCGATAATGTATAAAACTAAAATGGGCAAAATGCAGTTACGTCTTTTTTTATAATGACGGCAGAATACTTTTCGGTTTTAATTAAAATGTTTGTAACACTTGTAAAACACTATTAAAATTTAACAAGTATGCACAACTAAAGCGGAAAGACTTTTACCTCAACTTGCTTGTTAAATTATAGTATCATTTGTGGATCAACTATGTAGCAATAAGTGTAATAATTTGAGGCGAAATTATGTCAAATAGAAATGCGACATATTACCCTTATTCCACTGCTTGGTTAAACTACTCAAATGCACTATTGGCAATCGCATTACTCTGTCAACTTCATCAATGGTTTAAATGTTTTACGTCAATCAAATTTTATTATAGCCAGGGGCAATTATAAATTTATAAATGGATATCATAGCACAATTAGGCGCATATAAGACTGTGTTATGTCGATATAAGCCCATGATTATTGATTTGTAGTAGTATGACTCTTTAGTTGAGTCCGCCTGGATTAGTACCACACCATTACCAGAGGTTGGCGCAGTGGACAGGTGTCCGCCCTCTGCGCCGTGGTTCCTGGGTTCGATGCCCGGCAGGAGCAAAAATTCCTTCCCTAGTGATATTTGTGCTTCTGGTCCTGGGTGTAATGTGCGTGTGATTTGAATGTTTCCGGCACCCACGATAGAAGTCTTTGAACTTAGTGTGGGGCTGTGAATGTGAATGCGTAATATATAAAATAAAAAAACGCGCAATACTGTGCCGTGCAGGGTTTCGAATTATATTAGTTCAAATCTCAATAGCACTGAACTGGGCAAGCGTTATGCTTACCATCAGGCAAACGACTTGCTCGTCTCGTCTCAAAATAACTTTAAAAAAAATTACAAGTGTAAAACCTTCTTAGCGTTTTCATCCTGACATTCCAGGCATTCCCAGAGTACAAATTTCAATATTCCGTCCACGACCACCACACTGGAGACGTGAAGTCCCAGCACGAGGTTCGCCACGGAGACCTGGTGAAGGGCGGGTACGAACTTGTTGAGCCTGACGGCAGGTTCAGAAAGGTGGAATACAAGGCTGATGATCACACCGGGTATGCTTTAACACTTTTAAATATATGTGTTATCAAATGAATTCAAATTAATGACGAGAGGACTCAATAATTGTATGTAGAGAACTCAATAATTGTAAATTTAATTTCAAGAAAACATTATTACAATAAATTAATTGCCTTTATTTATTATTCTATTTTGTAACAGACGTAGCAAGGTTTGATTGAACCATGATTTGATTTTATTTAGTAGGCCAAAATCTCTGACGCTAATAGTGCACTGTAAACTGAAATACTGACTGTTTCGTGTGGATTTTTGTTTGTTCTGAAAAAGATAGACCGATTGGCGTGAAATTGATTTGATTATTATTAATAAAGCTTTCGCACTCACTGCCCTCACTAAGTTCGATGACTTGGTTCGTGGGCGCCGGAAACATTCACCACAAAAAAAATTGTGCTATGTAAGTAGGTAGAGTTCAACTAAAAACAGGAAATATCGTATTGTTACAAACCTACATGTACCTGTACCCATCATATAATATGTTTCATTTTCTTCACATATAGCAGTACAATAGGTAGATTCAAACCATTTATAGAATAATAGTTGTACATTATTCTGTCAAAATCTAAATCAAAATTGATTATTCACATGGGCCCCAAAGAGTCACTTATGAAAGTTAATGACTCTACTGTCATAATTATATTTTTAAAATTTTAACTTGTTTATTGTAGTCATAGTATATTTATTTTTCATGTGTTTTTCATTTGTTTTTTAATTAGATTTAATATTTTTTTAATAATTTTTAATAATTTAATAATTTATTTCATTTACAAAAAATATTACACAGACTAACATTATATGTACACATAATGTTGTAGTTAGTGAGCCCTGTATCCCACACTAGGTCGATGCTTAATCGTATCAAAAGGACACTTAGAGAGTCAGAGAAGGTATAGAGAAAAATAACTGATTTTGTTCCAGTTTCAACGCCATCGTCCACCACTCATCGCCTCATCATCATGTTCATCTCTCTCATCATCACGGAGGCATTTAAACCAGAACATCCTCGGGCCCCTCGATCTCCGACCAGACAATTCCAGACTGACACACGAATACCTCTGCCTTATGTAAAATACTACTCCATTGCAATTAAATTGTTTAGCGCTAATCCACTGTTTCCTTTTCCCAATATTAATTATAGACCATAATTATTATTATAAGACCTTATGAACCAAATGAAGTGGTAACTATGACTGAACTGGCACTCCTTCGCTAATTATCTACTAGGTGTTTGGATACATTGCAGGTATGTAGGTACTTAATAATATGATCTAAGTAAAAGCTTAAGATCATTACAACTGTACCTACTATAAAACTCATATCGTGGTCCGCTTGGTCGATCGTAACATTCGTAACTGATTGAGGTTACGCAATATCCGGTCAGTGCTTTAATGTGTAACCATTTAGTGGGGTTCAATTGAGTGTTACCGTTTTTCGAGGGGTTAAGACGTTGGTTCGGTCCGGTTCTTAGTCGTAAGACAACAGTCGTTAAGTCATATCGTGAAGTTGAAAATCTTACTTTTATCTTTTTCCAACGGACTACTTGTTGCTGGCTGTTTGGATAGGCTCTGGAGCGTCACTGGATATCAAAGTTTCTATAATTCTCTCTAATAAAGTCTGTACCAAACATTTTTCAAAAAATCTGGTAATATACCTATTAAGGTTTATAAGGTACCTAATAACTTAAGTATGTAATATAGATATTTCTAGTATTCGGATTGTTAACATTTTATTATACATTATTACTTATTATAAGTATGTACATAATAAAGTTGATGCTTAGCATGGTGTGGTAGTAAGTATTTCATCTTTTATATACTAGGTGTTGGAAAGATGCATCGTAAGTAGACTCCTGATATCTTGCTGAGTTACGTGTAGCTGAGTATGTAATTATATCGCTAAAATTTTAGGCGTTAAAAGATAGAGATTAAACGAGTCGACATATTCAATAATTTGTCAAATAGGAATATCGGTAATATGTTAAACAACACTTGAAAATAAAAAATAAATACTATTATTTTTTATTTTCAAGTGAGTGTATATAAATTATTTTGTTCGTAACTATTTATGAAAATAAACGTAAGATTTTCCCAAGGAATAGTCTCAGTCATTACGCAATTTTGAGTTTAACTTTAGTCATATGATTGATCGTAGTACGCTATATATTATGTGTGTATAACGTTTTTACCGACTTCAAAAAAAAGGAGGAAGTTCTCAATTCGACTGTATTTTCTTTTTTTTTATGTGTGTGTACTTCTTTCGTTGTGAGCCGATTTTGATGATTTTTATTTGATAGCTAGTGTTCTCTATGTGGTCCCCATAAAATTTGATTAAGATCTGACTAGTAGTTTTTGAGTTATCCTCAATAACGCGTATTCTGTGGACTACATTGATGATGATCTCGTTTCAAATCGATTTCAAAAGTTACCTCATAACTTATTTCGTTGTGAACTGATTTTGATGATTATTTTTTATTAGACAGCTGGTGCTTTCTATGTGACCCCATTTAAATTTGATCAAGATCTGATCACTAGTTTTTGAGTTATCGTCAATAATGCGTGTTTATTAAATCTGTTCAAGGTTCCGAAGATAAAGCGGTGAGGTCAGTTTTTTAATCTTTGCTTGCTCTTTAATTATTATGAACATCCTTTATTATTATGTCATATTATCTTGGCTTTAGTTTCACCCATCTAGCCTTGGCTTTACGCAACAATGCAACGAACACGCCCATCCACAATGTAGAGAAAATGTGCGAAAATGTATGTATCTACATGTAATTGTAGCGTTTAGGGTGTTTAGTTTATCAGGATATAGCTATTTAAAATCAAAATCAATATACAAGGTATAAATAGATGATCAGCTAGTTAATTATTATCATTTGAGTTTCAAAGCTCAAGAACCTATAGCATCATGATTTGGAAGGTAATATTCGTTATAATTTCATTGAATCTGTAATTTTGACAAGGTTTTACTTTGTTTTCATTCATAAAATACGTTTAGTATCTTGAACTCATCGGCGCTCTTTAACAAAAAAAATTTTAAGCTATTGCATAGCTTCTATCGCGGGCCTTGAGCGTGGAGACTAGAAAATAACCTAACACCCCCCACTCCGACCGGCACAGCGGTGATACTTTTTAGTTTTGCCATCTATCGATGAATAGCAAAACTTTTAATGACTTTTTTGAAATATCACGCCTGTCTCTTTAGTTCAGCAACTCGCCTCTAGGTGGCAGGCAAAAAAATACTGCATAAATAAAATAAATAAATAATTATAATTGCATAAGTTGATAAAAATGCTATGCAATAGCTTTACCGCGGCAGTCCCCGAGTGCCACACGTCTTTTTTTTATCCTAGTTTGTCAAGCATTTGACCACTATATCACCTGATGATTATAATGCGGTCGAAGATGAACAAACAAACAAACAAACGCATTCACACTCACAGCCCCCCACTAAGTTCAAAGACTTGTATCGTGGGTGCCGGAAACATTCACATCACACACACATTACACCCAGAACCAGGAGTACAAATATCCCTAGAGAAGGAAATTGTGCTCCTGCCGGGAATCGAACCCAGGACCCACGGCGCAGAGGGCGGACACCTGTCCACTCCGCCAACTGGGTCGTCAAACCAGTGAAGCATGCTTGCCTAGAAGATACCTATTCACTCTTGACTTGAAGAGTCCCAGATTATACCGTTCGGGGGACAAAGACGCGGGCAATGAATTCTACTCCTTCCAGTATGTATCTTCTTAAAAACCTGTATATCTGTGATGTTCCTTTCAGACTAGCATACTCTTATGTCTAACAGTGAGTGTGTTGTGTTACAAACGGCCCTTAGTTTCGGAAAAAAATGTGAAACTTATTTTACCTGGCCAGCATGATGATCTGTCAATTGAACACAAGAAACCTGAGGCTCGTGAAACATACGTAAGTCATCTTTTAGTCCCTTTTCCAACTACTCGGCACAGCAATGTTATAAAATAGTTGGCATTAGTAAAATTACAAGAGTGTATATAAGATAAAGATACTTTTTAATAAATACATAATTGGAGACGAATCGAGCAAGACACTCGCCCAATGGTTAGCGTCACATTTGCCCATTACAGTTCGGTATCATCCAGAGATATTTGAACTTATACATCGGATAATCACACTAACATAAAAAATCTGAAAGTTTGTGTGTAAATACGTTTGTTTTCTCTTCACTCTGTAACGGCTGAAAGAATTTGGATGAACTTTCAAAGATGCATAGCTAATACCTATGATAAATACGTTGGCTACTTTTTTACTTGAAAAACGTGGGCGAAGCCGAAGAGAAAGACTAATAAGGCTTACTTATACTAACTAGAATGTATCATGCTCTGAAATATTTGAACTGATTGTAAAAGAAAATATACTACCTAATAGTTTTTCCCAAACTGAGACCTCCCGCCTACATTTTGGCTTGTAGGAATAAAATTAGCCTTTATAGCTTTTTTCATCATTGTAACTGTTCATTTTCTGTATTTGATGTTCATCTAAAACCGTTAACTTCGCTGTTCCACTTCATTATTAATTTAAATTGTAGAATGTGCTTTAAATAATTTGATGAAACGGAATTACTTATTTTCATAGGCGCATGCGTATCCATCATATGAGTTCTCATACAATGTGGATGACCCCTACACACACGACAAAAAGGCTCAACATGAAGTAAGTCACGGAGGCAAAGTCACAGGAAACTACTGGCTTATGCAACGTAACGGAGAGAAGCGATACATTAAATACCAAGCTGATGATAAAAGCGGGTTCGTATAACCTATTTCATTACTATAGTTATCGAAATCATTATAGCTGTTGTGAATGCATACAAAAAAAGAAGAGCTGTAGATTATGTTCATTGGGAGACTCTTCCAGCAGTAATCCAACACAGACTGAAGACAATTATGCATGCATGTCCATTACCCATCTGACTTCTAATAAATACTCAATTATCTCTCGAATAACGAACTGCGATCTCCCAGAATATGATAATACAAATAGTAATTAACTAGCACTAATCACGATGACATCCTAAGTCACATTTGGTTCAACTTTTATCTTATATCAAACATGGTTAATTAAATGCTGCATATTTTCTTTAACTATGACTTTCAAAACTGATGGAGTTTTTTTTCATTCCAGTTTTACTGCTACAGTCAAGTACTCATCGCCACACTCTGAAGTATACTACAATAATATGAAAGGTTCCAAAGACGGGAACAATGCAGATGTAAAGCGTCGCTATGATGAACAGGGTGGCGTTCAAGATGGTGGTCAAGAAAGTGGTCGCAGAGATGAAAGCGGTCGTGAAGGTAAAACAAATAAACATGACAGTAGAAATGATGGTGGTAGAGATGACCAACGTGACATTACTAAATGGAGTCAACATGACAGTAGGCTTAGTAGTAACAAAGGACAATACAGGGGACACAGCATAAAACAATATGATGGCGATATACGACGTGATATAGAAATTGGTCGTGGAGGCAGTAGAGCACAATCAGGTGATAAAGATGCAAAACGTGACAGTAATCGAGGTGAAGGTCAAGATGGCGGTGTTAAAGGTGATACTAGACAAAATGGTGAGAGAGATGAGAAAGAACGTGATGATGGAGACGATGACAAAATTTGGTGGTATGAGGGTCATGATCTTGGGGGAAAAAAATATCATAGTAGAGCACAAGCAGATGGTAAAGATGCTAAACGTGATAGAAATCGAAGTATGACCTACGCTTCTATTCAATTTAGTGGTCAAGATAGCGGCAGCGGTAAAAATGTTAGGCCAGATAGTGAAAGATATGGAAAAATGAAAAGTAAGGGGCGTGACGATGGAGAAGATGATAGTCACGAAAACGTTTGGTGGCAAATGAGCGGTAAGGGTTGGGGACGTGATGGGGGACCATACGGTGATTTCTATGGTGGTCGCGGTTACGAAAATGGACAAGATGGTGGTCTTAACAGTGATCGTGGTGGCAGCAACTGGAGAGAAATGGGCGAGAAGAGCCTTTGGGGACAACTAGAAGACAGGCAAGACCGTCGAGGCCAACTCTCATCCTTTACGCCCATACCGTACAAAAAACGATATTGATCTTACTCATACATGACTATACTACTTTTCAATAATGGAACTAGCTAAAAAATTTTTGTAAAACTGTAATCGCGCGTATTGTGTACCCTGTTAATAAATATTAATACCGCAATTTGTATTTTTTATTATCGCTACTTAGTTAATAAAAAAAATATCTTGTGAAAATAATAATTGATCAATAGGTCGATGATCGTGTAGTACTTTACCTACTGCTCGGCAATGCATATCTTATACACTTCTATTTAAAATAAGATCTACGCATACAAGAACTTTCGGCAATATTAGAATAATGTTTTGATGACAGCTTGTTATTATGTTATGCTTTTGTTTCTTATTTATATTTTTCTTTGGTGTTATTGTTGTTTAAACCTAGAGATTTACGAAAATTGTTGAATGTGGTTTTTGGATGCAAACTAGTTTCTAAAAAGTATTAAGAGGTTTACGTTCACATAAAGATGACCTAAACCTTTTCTAAATTACGTTTTAGGTTACAAGTTAATTAGTTATAAGCTCGTGGAAGTAAGATACCAAGTCAGCTGTCATCAATATCAAAACTTTTCTTTATTAAGTCGCGTAATACTTATAAATTTATTTTATTATATACCTATAATTGATTTATTATAATATTTATTATTGATCGAGCGAAGCGAGTACTCAAAGTTGACTTGAGTCGTTCATCACTTTGCCCGTCCGTCCGTCCGGCTTGAAAAGTAAAATACGAAACTGGTTTAAAAAAAAAACTTTGTTGGAAAATAACAATTTGGTAGGCCACCAAAGTCACTGTTATTAGACCTATTTTGCCCCGAGGTCTATCTCAAAAACAACTTCACACTGAACGCTGAAACTAACGTATAATATCCGTTATGCCCTGTACTTGAACAACAAATACAGAAATCAAACAATTATTATATAGAAAAAAGTTATAAGGAAATGACCTCAAAAGTTTTTCTCTATGTGGCAAAATGTAGGCGCGAGATCTCAGTTTGGCGCGAACGACTAGTAATAATATGTACATGTTCACTAAGCTAAGTTAGGGGATACCTAAATGTGGTCAAAGCTGCCTCTTTGATTTCTCGTCACCATTGGGTAAAAATGTATACATAAATAATGATTAAAAAGTTTCTTTAATTTCTCACTTACTGTGTACAACTAGGTTTAATATATTGTTTATTATATTATCTAATCATGATATTTCACAGATATTATTATTATATCATGTAGATATACTAAACTACATACTGCAGGTTTTCCGCAAGAGAGTAAACATTTTTTTATATATTAAATATATATTTTTTAATTTTATTCTTTAACGAAATAAACAGTTTAATTATAGAATAGAAAGACTAGCATTGACGAAGCTGGAGCAATGAAGTAGAAACTATACCTACTAAATAGTAGGCATGTTATAGTTCATACTTCGTTTCAATTATATTTTACCAATTTATTAAATTGACGGAAATCTTTATTGTGGAAATACACACCTGACAAATAATATATTTTTCATAGTCGATTAAAAACAGTAACAGTAAACAAAAACAATGTATAAATAAATCTATTTGAAATTTGAAGTTATTCATTTCGGGCGATGACTGGGTTCCAACCCGTATGGAATTAGTGGTTTAAATCTATAGTTAGGACGAACTTTAACATCTCGGTGATATTCATGTTCACGACTATTATCGCCGGGTTGTTGAGCATTGAGGCCTTTCCCTTCATTCCACCCAACCATGACTCCATGCTTCCAGTGTTCTTTGTTAACCTGTCCTTGTCTCCATGCTCCATCACGGTGATTTTTATAGCTTGGTTGTTCTTTTTCCAAACGAATACCATAATTGTGACCAATTTGTTCATCTTTATCTCCTTCATTGACTCTTATTTCATGTCTTAATTCTCCGTGACTATCATACTTGTGATCTGGGTGATTTTTTTCGTAAAGACGTATTCCGTATATACCTTCGTCACTTTTATGTCTGTTAAGCACCGGGTGTCTATTTTCTTTACCGTCATCTACTTTAATTTCATATTTGAGTCCTCCGTGGTTGACATACTTTTGATCATTGCGTTCTTTTAACCAACCACGAATTCCCCAAAGATGGCCCTCGTGACCGCGATTCTCATACTTTACTGGGTGTTCGTCTCCCCTACCTTCAAGTATTATTTCTTCTGATCTTCTATCTTCTGGCCTTCTATAAGCATGATTTTGTTTTTCATCATAACCAAGGCGATAATTATCCCCACGAATCTCATCACGGGTAACCTCTTGATCAGGACCACCAAGTTGCTTTTGTCGGGCCCAGAGGTGTCCATATTCCTGACCGTAAAGCTCATCACGATGTCGTTTGTTCCAGTCCTCAAGCTTTTCGCTATGGCTTCCGACTACACCGTCATGATTTTCTCTTTTCCTAGCATGACGGTTAGCATCGTTGTATCCATAATTATATTCGTATACGGGAGCATGTATTTCAAGATGACCAGGGCGAAGAAGATATTCATTTACTTCGTTGTGGTGACCAACAGGTAAATACTTGACATCGGCGTGGAACCTAAAGTTAGATAAAATATATTACATTATAGATAGAATGGTAAGATGCCTGTGTGGTTAATCGATTGTTTAGTAGAAACTATACCACAATTATAAACACAAACATGATCGCATGGTATATCGAATGAACAACAAACGGATAAAATACTACAATGGATATATTAGCTAGATATATGTTTATATTAGCTGTCTAGACCTAGTCTAAAATAGTTCAAAAACTTTAAACCGATGGTCAAACTTCGGACAAACATTGTTGTATTTTCGAAACGTCTGAGGTAGACATTCCCAAAGATAATAATAATTTAAGTGATATTGCTTATGCTAATACTAACCCGCTTTTATGGTCAGCATGATAGTCGACCACTCGCTTGTATCCATCGGGCTGTATGAGCCAGTAATTTCCAGTTACTTTGTCACCGTCTCGTTTTTCATACTGGCCCTTATGGTCGTGTGTATGATGATCATTTACGGAATACGAGAACTCATATGATGGATATGTCCAAGCCTAAAAATAAAAAATATCAGATTAGTTCTTATAGCCATTATTAAGAATTGTGTTCCATGGTGGTATTTTTCTAACTCTGGCCTGGCAACTCTAGCGAGAGTAGCTCTAGCTAATGTACGGCTACTATTATAGTAGTTTTTCACCCCCGAGTAAAAAATAATGAACTAGTTGTTTCGGCAGTTATTTTAAAAGCCATATGATAGGACAAATCCGTTGGCATCAATCAAATGGATATTATCAAAAACGATACATAAAATCTCGGCTACGGCTATAGTTTGTTTAATATATATCTTCAATCTTTATTTTTATGTATGAAAGACGAGTGAGGAAATCGCTCACCTGATGGTAAGAGCCACTTTTGCCCTTTACAGTTCAGTGTTACCCAGAGTTATGAACTCATATAGGTCAAAATCCTGCGTGGCAAAGAACTGCGCTCGTCACCCTGAGATATTAGATGTTAAATCTCTTTAAGGCCTGTGATTTTACTGAAAACATTGCCCTTCAATAGGAAATATAGGAGTGTTTGCACACTACTGCTAGGGGTTGAATGTTTCTATAGAGCCAGGTTTTATTAAAGAAACAAAGCCACGTTTTCAGGGTTGTGGATGCACGATAAAGCTGAAATCCGTCAATATTTACACAAAAAAAGGTGCACATTCCAATGGGTATCTTTGGTCTGTTTGTTCCGAATGTCTACAACAGGGTCGCGAGTCGTCGCCTTCAGCGATTAGTAGGCAGTCGATTAGTTGCTCTCATGTCCCACTTTACGGACTAGCCACGCCAGAAACGCACCTACGCGCAGACTATTGGCCATTTTAAACAATTTAACTCGTAATTTACAACAAGTCGACATTTTTAATTACTATTTAAGAACGATTGTTAGTAATTTAAATAACAAGACTCTTAAGATAGTTAGCTTTGGTCTTTCTATTTTTATTTAACTAAATAAATAAATTAAATTAAGTGTTAGTTACATTTTACAAACCACAGTTAACAAAAATAAGATAACGATGTTCTACGCGTGTTCAAAACCGTGATAAACGTTAATTAACATCGTAATTGCATATATAATTAGAATGCATATTTACGAAGGATTTTTGCATGATAAAACAAGTTTCTATCGGAAGAGCCGTTTTTTGAGGAACCATTACTTATGCTTCATGATACTCAGGCTCGTGGTGGTCGATGTGTGATAGAAAAACGCCGTTAGTTAAGGAACCAATAAATTTACTTACGTATGCTTCATGATACTCAGGCTCGTGGTGGCCGATGTGTGTTAGATATGTAATAGAGAAGCGCCGATTAGTGAGAAACTATTACTTACGTATGCTTCATGATGCTCAGGCTCGTGGTGGCCGATGTGTGCTAGATGTGTGATAGAGAAACGCCATTAGTTGAGGAACCATTACTTACGTATGCTTCATGATTCTCAGGCTCGTGGAGGCCGATGTGTGCTAGATGTGTGATAGAGAAGCGCCCTTTGTTGAGGGATCATTACTTACGTATGCTTCATGATGCTCAGGCTCGTGGTGGTCGATTTGTGCTAGATGTGTGATACAAAAGCGCCGATTGGTGAGAATCTATTACTTACGTATGCTTCATGATGCTCAGGCTCATGGTGGCCGATGAGTGCTAGATGTGTGATAGAAAAGCGCCGATTGGTGAGAAACTATTACTTACGTATGCTTCATGATACTCGGGCTCGTGGTGTCCGATGTGTGCTAGATGTGTGATAGAGAAGCGCTGTTTGTTGAGGGACCATTACTTACGTATGCTTCACGATACTCAGGCTCTTGGTGGCCGATGTATGCTAGATGTGTGATAGAGAAGCGCCGATTGGTGAGAAACTATTACTTACGTATGCTTCATGATGCTCAGGCTCGTGGTGGCCGATGTGTGCTAGATCACCGTGATGACCGGTATACTCGTAAAAGCGCTTTATTCTCTGTTCCGAAGTCGCGGGACGTTGTAGACCTGACCCTGACACATGGAGCGCTAGGCATAAAATTAATTTCGCCTGAAAATAGAAAACAACACATAAATATGATATTTGATAATGGCACAAAAAACATTGTTCAAACAGTTCAGTATCAATCAGCATCTTATGTGATTGTGAATACGTTTATTTATTTATTATTTACATGATTCCACAATTCACAGCCCACACTAAGTTCGAAGACTTGTGGGTAGGGAAACATTCACATCACAGTTAATGATCACATTTTAGTTTAAAAAATGCTTCTACAACATAATTTTACTACCAAAATAGACATGAGACATTAGCGAGGCATATCAGTCATTTGTGAAAATGTTTACGTCATGTCGTCCTCCTTTTTTTAAGTCGGTTGATAAAATAACAAAGCAAGTTTTTGAAAGCGTTCGAAAACTACAGATTTAAGATTTATAAAACTAAATTACCTTCCAAATCATGGTGAGACCTATTCATGAGCAATAGAGCTCCAATGATTATCCGTTGTAATCTCAAGGAATATTTATAGATTTTAGAACTTGAGTTTAAATATCGATGTCCTGTAATCAAGGGATCATGCGTAAGGCCGATTAATCATTACACATCGCATATGCAACATCAGATACATTACGAGTAGGTACATCACAGGAGTTTTAATTATGGTGGGGCGTCTTAAAAACTAATGTATTATAGAAATTAAGTTGTATGTCTGTTACATAATTTAAGAATTTTTAGAAGTTCGGCCTCAGTTTCGCATACTGACTGTTTTTAAGTTATCTTCTTTTGGCGTATTTGGGAAAAAATACGAGATATTTTTTACGATGCGTCCACACATTTCCCACATCTTTTTTCTTACTTTAGTAGAAATAAAAAAGTCGTAAAATGCCTCTCAAGTTTTTGTGAGAACTGATAACTATATTCACTAGGCTTTAAATAACTTATTAAATTTTATTAATGCCTTTTTCACATACAAAGAGTCTACTCTTTGTGTTATCTATGTGTCAGTACACACAAGATATATTTTTCAGTTATTTTTGTTTTGTTACGCCAAAGAAGAATTCTTTTTTAACTTCTTACGTGCGTACATATATGCGTGAAAACGTGTGTACACAAACACGTTTTTTCTTGCATAAATCGTACTTACATAAAGCATTTCCACATAAGACTCTAAATCGGATCTATTTGTTTTGGTCACAACTTTGTATGATTACAATAAAGATTTTTTTTTTGTATATTGTTTTTGATGTTATTGTTTTCAGCTTCTCTCTCCACCCAGAGGAATTTTACCTCCCAAAGGTCGATCCCCTATCTGACTTAGGGAATCAGAGTACTCCGAGGCAATTATTATACAAAATGGTGAAAATTGCTATTTGTTTTTACCATAGAGATATACTAGACAACTTGAAGAACATTAGATGATGGCGCCGTCGCAGTAAACACCTGTTTTCCGTTCGAGTGATCGCAGTTTCGAATCTTACATCAGGCTAAGTTTACAGTGAAGGTTTCGTGTTGAAATCCATGAGAGTATGTGGTAGAGCATTTAATCGTGCTGGCCTTGCTATCTACCCTATACTGAAATACAGTCGTAGCTCACATACATCATCAGACCCTATATTACCTATCTCTATTGCGAACAGTTGCAATACTAAATTGACAAAAGTCCTAAGACATAAGGTTAGTTTTTGTTTAATTCAAATAGAAAACGCGTGTAACAAAGATACATAATAAGGATACTGATACCCGATTATCTATCTCGGTTGCGAGCAGTTTCTATTTGAATTAAGCATACATGAACCTTTTTGCTTAGTAGTTTTCGAATTGAAACTGTTCGAAACAGATATGTGTAATAGGGGGTCAGATGAGATTGGCCAAGATTAGTCTATCGAGCCTATTGATTAATTTAAAAAATACTATACTTACTTTTCTTATCCTTATATTACTTTATTTTGTTCGCAAAAATACTATTTGTGTCCAAATTCGGCAACACTCTCCTTGAGATAGGCGTAAGTAGTATATTCAAGCGAAGCAAAGTGAGCGGCCGGCCGGTTGCTAAAAATTTTAGTAAAGGTGCATATTTTGTTTAAAATTTGGGATGGAATAAACATAAACGCTTTCACAATCAAAGCGCAAACTTAGTCGAAGACTTGTGTCGTGAGTGCTGGAAACATTTACATTACACATACAATCACACCCAGAACCAGGAATACAAATTTTCTTTGAGGAGAAAATAATGTTCCCATCGGGAATTGAATCCGATATACTTTATTTATCATCCTCCATGGTATTGCGATATTTTAGATTGGAACCAATTTTGAAAACTGAATACAAATAAGATCTTATGTAAAGCTTTATTGAAAGCATATAAAAACATTCATACTTATATAGAGTTCAGTTGTTTTTACCGACTTCCCAAAAAAGGAGGAGGTACTCAAGTCGACTGTATTTTTTTTTTGTGTGTTACCTCATATATTCTCTTCACGTGAGCCGATTTCGAAATTTTTTTTAGTTTGAAAGATGTTGCTTTCTAATTGGTCCCATTTAAATTTGATCAAGATCTGATCAGTATGTCTTGAAATATCGTCAATAATGTATATTATGTGACGATTAATGCGTACTTTGACGATGTTCTCGTTTACTCGACTACATAAGCTACCTCATAACTTCTTTCGTTGTGAGCCGATTTTGAAGATTCTTTTTTTATTTGAAAGCTGGTGCTTTTTATGTGGTCCCATTAAAATTGGATCAAGGTCTGATCCCTTGTTTTTGACTTAAGCTCAATAATGCGTGTTTATACATTAAATCTGATTAAGGTTCCGATGATAAAGCGGTAAAGTCGGTTTTTTTAAGCTTTGCTTGCGTTTAATTATTTAAGCTTTGCTTGCGTTTAATTATTTTTATCTCTAACAGGTTAACAATTGACTGGGATCTAACCAAATGGACGATGTTTGAAATGGTAAACAAGCTAAACCTAGAATATAATATATCAGAACATTATTCTAAAAACCTTTTTATTATCTTCTAGTTCTTAAGTACTCCATTGTGTAATAAAATAAAGTTTAGAGGAGTTGTTTAATTAGCCAGCTGATTTTCTTTAAAAAGGATACGCGTGGTAATAAAATATTACTGAATAAGCATTAGACAGCTAACACTCGTAGCTAGCTACGAAAGGGCTAACTACAAAAGTCAATCACTCTATCATAGTAGAGTCGTACTTCTGAAGCCAAGCACTAAACGAAGTCCAAGAATCGGCAGCTTTCCTCAACAATGAGCTTCTATTCTAAACTTAAGTACTAACCACCCTAAAAAGGAAACCTGTTAAAGGTCAGACAAGCCTGTATAAGATAGATGAGTGATGTGTTTCCCGCGCCCGCAATACAAGTGTTCAGACTTAGTGCGGGGCTGTGAAGCTTTAAATAAAATTTAAAGACAACTGCCTTCTAACGCAGTCACCTTAGCCAAACCCGGCTTCGAAATGATCGCCATCATCATTATCTTTATTTTATAAAGAGAAACATCCGGCTCAAGATTTTCATTAACTTTTAACAACTCTCCTAACCAATAAAGATACTCCACGCGACGAGGCGTTAGTAAACGATTAAAAACAAAGTAAATTATATTACATCGGATGCATGATTATGTAGAAACTCAACTCGTATACCAATTTCCGATATATATTGATTCAATAATATAATAGTTGGATGTTTTTTGATAGTTCTATTCCGCGCCTTCTGACAGCAACATGTTGCGTGTGAGTGCATACTTTTTGTTTAATTTAAAATCATTGCCTGCTCCTTTTTAATATAATAAAGAGACTTCGTTATTTGTAAGGAAAAGGAAGATTGCTGGTAAAAGTAAATAGCAAGTAGGACATTGTATCGTTAAATTGTTTTAAATATTTTTGACTGAAATTATTTATATTAACATATCTGTTTTTAGGTGACACAGCAGTTTTATGCGTATTTAGGTAGGTTAATCATCTGATTAAATTAAAAAAATATATACATTATATGTTTTATATTAGTATATTTACATTATGAACTGCCCGTTGGCTAAGTTCGGTGAGCGTCTAAGCAGGAGTATCGGGTTCGATTCCCGAAAACACAAGTTTTCTCCACAAAAGAAACTTGTGTTTCTGATTCTGTTTGTGATTATGTGTGTGATGTGAATGTTTCTGTCACCCACGACACAAGTCATCGAACTTAGTGTGGGGCGCGGAAGCGTTTATATTAATTCCCTATTCCAGCTAATCGACTAGTTATTATGAAACTAGTTATCCATTATTGCAATTTACTTGTACGTTATTATTTAATACTTTAGTAATTAATAACCTAAAAGTAAACGTAAACGCAAACACATTCATACTCACAGCCCCACACTAAGTTCAATGACTTGTATCGTGGGTAAACTAATCTACTTGGTAGTATCACTCAACGTTTATAATAATAATATGCTCCTGTCTGATGTTGGATTCGTACTCAAGTTTGCATCCAGTAAAAAACATTTATAACGCAATCTAGGAAAATAAAAAAATGTGGATATTTCCGAATGCTACGAACATTTGTATCTAAAAGTGCCTGATATTGCTCAAAATATTACCATGGCTGCTTTCAAATCGATTTATTCGTTTTTTTAATTATAATGCTACAGATGCATTTACATAGATAAATACAAACAAACAAAATATAGACAAAGGCTTTATAAGACCTTTCTATTAAGAATGAGAGTCAAATTCACGTTTACCACTCGGTAGAGCTTGATAAAATCATTCGAATTATTCTAACTAATTATTGTGGTCAAAGCTTGATTCAGTTTATACAACCGTTACAACCACTACTTTCTTCACAGTTGCTACTACTGACAGTCGCGCTATCTGCGTGCATGGCAAAAGATGAACCTGAGGTACCTAAGGAACCCCTAACACCACAGGAATCTCAGGATCCCCAGGCTTCCGCGTCACCCGACCCGGTCCGTATCCACTACGACAATTTGCATCGCGTAGAAGAACACCGCTTGAGGGAAGGGCTGGCTCGCATCCGCAGCGATTTGCACCGAGTCAATGATCGTCGGCATGACAGCCGTCGACGTGACTATGACCGTCACTACCCTGGCCGCCTTGATGAACACAGCCCCTGGAACGAGCCCCGCGATGAACATTACGATCATGAAGAACCAGAAGGCCCAGTCATCTTGCGCTCAATTAAGCCTGACGGACGTGTAAGTTCGAACTTGTCATATGACTACTAAATGTACGTGATATCAATTAATCTATTGTCAAAGTCTTGATTTCCTTCCAAGTATGTTGTAAGTTTATTGCTATTAGCTAACAATTTTAATTATTGTAAATAATGTGTTTTCATGTTCCAGGGTCATCCGGATATAGCTCGTCAAAACAAGTAAGTTTTAATTTCAGTTTTACCTGTAAATTATTAATCATTGTTTAATGGCATAATTATATCCTTTCCAGTTTTAATAAAGACTATATAGTAGTATGTGCATGTTACAAGCGAAATAAATATTTTAATGCATAAAATACATTAAAACGGTTAAAATCATATTTCCACTCTAGAATTCAATCATCGTCACCATTTTTGGTCCATTATTGCGCATGGTTAGGTTTGTACTCAGGCCTACCGCCGGGGCAAGATAGTGACTGCTAGCGCGACCCTATCTTGCCCCACCTCGGCGAGGGACTGCTCACGGGGGGGTTTTTAGTGGGTTCGAGCCCCACATACCCCCTTCTTTCACCCCTGCGAAGGAAGGGAAGTGCAAGGCATTTTCCAACCCACAAAAAAAAAAATTATTTCTGTCTTTGGTTACGCAAACCGCCCCAGTCACAATTCAGTAATAGTATGTAAGTATTACTTATGTACTGTGTACACATCTGCCTGCTATCGCACGTAGCACTCTTCCTTCTAGCAACAAGCTGCGATTTCCAGTAGATAATTTAACTGATAGTAACTTATCCAAGAAACTATGGGTCCTACCTACATGGTATCCTACAGGTGTGCAGAAGAGCTGACTCGCAAAAAAGTTTTGCCACCATTTGTTGGTGAGGAAGGACCCATTTCCGACCTTTTGGACCACAATCGAAAATAGGATCTCCATTGAGGTATCTTAATGTAAACGCAAGTTTAGTTTAGTTTATTTATCAACAGAATCATACAAGACGTATACAGCCCAGACTACGCAGAACCAACTTGGGTTCTGGACTATCGTTATATGAAAACAGGCGGAAGGGACTACACCCGCGGTCCAGGAGGACAGATCATCATTCTTCCCAGGGGTATTCATACCAATGAACACAAGGAGTTTAAAAATTACGATGAGCTGATTGAGCACCTCAGGCTTAAGAACTTGGCGGAGAGAAAGAAACCTCGGTACTTCATGCCACTTGGTGAAGAATCACGTAATGAGCATGAGTATCTCAGAGAAGGGCATGAAGAAAACGATTACTGGAAACATAATGAGAAATAGAGTTTATTCTACTATTGGTGTTAAAACTGCTGTAAATGTAATTTTATTGTGAAAGCTTAAATTAAACAGTATTTTTTGTCAATCTGTTATAGTTACGCCCAAGCATAGCACTCTTACAACAAATATTGTAGTTTATAATGATTGGAAGTCTTCCTTCTTCCTGTATTATGTAACCATTCTTAAAATCATAAACAGCAGTCAACTATTATATAAAAATCCGTAACCGTATATAAAATTATGAATAAAACGGCTTATCTTACGGTGACCCTTGCGACCTTAAATCGAGATTGAAGAAATTTCTTTCACAATTTTAACATTGTAAATTGTATATAGGGTAAATTTAACAGGATGTCAATTTTAACAATTAAACCAGACTGACGCTGTAATGGTGATTCTAACACTTACTTTTGAGTAAAGCACGACTGATTTATACACATCTATGTTTTTTATTAAAGCCAATCTCAAAAAGCAAATATTATTGCTATACAATGTTAATCGTCCATAAATTACTCAATATTTCATATGACAATATGGACGTCTATTAATAAATAAATGTATTTTTATTCAATGTTTTATTATTTAACTATATTTTACACGTTCACAATCGATTAAAACTGCTTTATTTGCAACCGAAAAAAAACGTATTTCATGTAATTTTAATCTAGCTAATACTATAAGAATATGTCCTGACATGCTGACTTAATATGTAGGGATGTACTAAGAAAGGATTTTTGGAAATACCCCGAAAAGGGTTAATTGGGGTGAAAACGTTTGTATGAAAGTTCTTTGTTTTTTAGCTTATAGCGATAAAAATAGTACTTGATTAGTTTATTTCATATAAAAATTATGTATACAATATTTTTTTGGCAGGAGTGCATTAAGGTGGTGCAGTGGGGGATGAAAGTTCACGTCGAAAGTTCTTTATTTATGAAGTTGATATTTGATTGAAACACTGATGGAAATTGTTATTTGAGTAGTTCAATATTTCTTAATTAACTTTACCTATCATCACACATTCTTTTTCAGGAGAAAAACAATTCTGCTTCTTTCTTTTTTTAGTAGTTCATTTAAAATATAAAAATAATCCTTTAAGTATTTTTTGCCAGTGTGACTAACACGTAATTAACTCTATTATAATCATACAAATATTATTTTTTATTCCTTACATTATTATTTGAACTGCCCGTTGGCTTAGTTGGGTGGGCGTTCGCCTTCTAAGCAGGGGTATCGGGTGCGATTCCCGGCGGCAACACAAGTTTTCTCCCCGTGATTTGAATTTGACTGAAAGACTGAAAGATCGAAGACGTGATCAGCATGCTAGATTGTATTCTGTTCAGTGATAAATCTCGCTGTCAAATTAGGCAAAGCAGCCAGCGTTTACGGCATGTTTCCGACCAATCTAATTTACAGTAGATAAGTGTAGGTTTAGTTTGTATTTAGGTGACTTATATGATTGTTTTAACCAGTTTTCGACCCAGTTGACGCAGTGGACAGGTGTCCGCCCTCTGCGCCGTGGGTCCTGGGTTCGATTCCCGACAGGAGCACAAATTCCTACCCAAGGGATATTTGTGCTTCTGGTTCTGGGTGTCACATTACACCCAGAAACGCATTCACACTCACAGCCCCACACTAAGTTCAAAGACTTGTATCGTGGGTGCCGGAAACATTCACATCACACACACACACATTACACCCAGAACCAGAAGCACAAATATCCCTTGGGAAGGAATTTGTGCTCCTGCCGGGAATCGAACCCAGGACCCACGGCGCAGAGGGCGGGCACCTGTCCACTGCGCCAACTGGGTCGTCATAAATATATATATATATATATATATGAAATTTGGAATGTACGTAGATAATACCTAGGATTAACACATAGGGTACTTTGTAACTTGAAAATAGCGGGCGAAGCCGCGGGGCACTGCTAGTTGTAAATAAAAATTAAACTGTAGAATTTTGTAATAATGTATGAACCATTTGGGTCATACATTACTACAAAATCTATAATAGATTTAATAAAAGCTGCAGCTTCGACCGCATAAATCAAGTTAAAAAGTAGCCAATGTGTTATTCCTATAAGCTATGTACATTCGAAATTTCAGCCAAATCAGTTTAGCCGTTACAGCGTAAACATAAAAGAAATATACCTACACACTTACTCCTTTTTACACAAACTTTTGGACTTATAATAACATAACATAACATAAACGCTTTCAAACTCACAGCCCCACACTAAGTTGGATGACTTGTATCGTGGGTGCAGGAAACATTCACATCACACACACATTACACCTAGAACCAGAAGCACAAATTTCCCTTGGGAAGGAATTAGTGCTCCTACCGGGAATCGAACCCAGGACCCACGGCGCAGAGGGCGGTCACCTGTCCACTGCGCCAACTGGGTCGTCAAAACTTATCATTAAGACCAAAATATCTAGCAATATTTTTGCTTTAACACGCTATTCCACTTCAACGCACTGAATTTTATTTTATTACCAATTATTATGATACTAGAAGCCGTATTAGCGTCAATAAGAATGCCTTATTAAGCTTTTATAACACATATAAATTACTTGTCTGAACATGCAATTTGTTAGGATATTAATGGTCATCAATATTTCCAAGGAGACTTCAAATAAGAGGCAGTTAATTATCATCAATTCAACCATCGATGATAACGCAACGAAATCAATTACGTAATTTGCCGCTACGATTCTGTAACGCATAATATGTCTCGTACACATTTTTTTCTGTCTGTGAGCAAACATCTATGGCGCCTTTGGTGGGTGATTTTCATACTGAGATGCTATATTTGGTTGATCTACACTCAGCTCATGCACATTCCTAGTCGCTGTTCCAGATGTTTTCAAACTTTAGTTTCCGGTGAAGTACCATCGTGAATTTCATCACATTTTCTTATGTCTGGCATCACATTTTCTTAACCTGTACCAAAATACAGTCGTAGTTTATCACTCTCAAATCAAAAATGGAAAGCCCCGGGCGCCCTGGGCGCTTTGCTTTATTTGCTATTTAGTACATGTCATGACTTGTGGTAGATGCGTCTAAATCAAAAGTAAGAATAAGTAGAATGCATTTGTATATTTTAAAATATAAAAAAATAATAGTAGATGCGTCTATATTTCCTGATAATGTATATAACTCAATTTTGACAAAAATGCAGTTACGTCTTTTTTCGTTGGGGAGGTGTCGCAGGCGCTTTGTATATCAAGGTCCCTTACGTTCCATACATTTCACCTTAAAATGGTTTTCCGGCAGATACGCACTACGGCAAATCAAAAAGAAGGGGGGTGATTTTAGCATCTATGTAATGAAAGCATGTATATTTGTATGTTCGTTTGTTTCACTCTTTACCCGTGGTCCGGTTCAGTTGTCTTGCTACCGGACTACGAAAAAAATATATTTTCCATGGTTATACAACCAAATCATCAAAGATCAGTACTGTTTGATAAATAAATATTTTTCATGTTCCGGTTGCTCCCAGCGTCCAATCTAATAAAGAGGTAGGTACTATTGTATTCATCTCAACAAAAAAGTATTTGTAGTGGGTACTCTATTAAGGGACCAAATTATAAAACTTGAAGATTACGTCAAGATTACTCATATATATATATTTAAATCATTTTCTGCGTTAGTCTCACTAAAACTCGAGAACGGCTCGACCGATTTGGCTGAGTTTTTTTTTTGTTTGTAATTGTCAGGGCAAGGTTTGTATGTAACCTTTTTTTCAATCCACTGGAAATTGCACCCGGGTGAAGCCGTGGTGGATAGCTAGTCTTAAATAAAAAGAAACGCTCTAAAGTACTATTTCAAAAATATATAACACGTGATTAAGTATGACGTTAAACATTGATGGTATTCTATATTTAAGATAGCATTTTTTTTATAATATTTCCGCGCAAAAGCATTAAAGAAGAATAGCTATGGATTATACAGGGGCCTACATATTGTACTGCTAACAAAGTTGCATACGTTTTAGTAAGTACTATTTAATCACAATCAACCTGTCTAATGATTTGAGACCGCCCTTGACGTCGATAATAATCTGAAGTTTCACGAATTATCCACAGTTAAGATTAATTTTGGTTAAAAACGTATACGAGTGGGGTTTTCAGATATAAGCGTGATGCTTCTGAGCATTCTCATAGTTGAGTCTAACAGGTCCAGCGATTTGAACTGAAACATGTGGTTCCAAGTGAGTAGGTTGCTGTATATTGGTGACACAAGATCTGCTAAGCATCTTCTTAATTACATAATCACAAGTGCTACATCGATAAGGCGGTGTTGGTCCAATTCGTAGTTTGACCAATGTCTTGTAAAGGTCCATTTCACGAATAGTCCAATTCGCAAGTAGTTAAATTCTCCGTTGGTGCATTCGTTTTTTCTGATTGCTGGTCATCAGAAATACAGACAATTGTCAAGTTTCATTATGATACGACAATAATACTTTCCATTACTGTATTATTATATTATCGCATTTAGCCTTATCTTGCATCACTGTGTCTATGCAAATTATCTAGTTATGTGTTGCTTTCGAAACTGGTCCGTGGTCAAAGAGCTACATTTTATGAACATATTTGAACACTTCAAAACTTTGGCATAATTTTAAGGTAGGAGTACCATTGAAGTAGTTGCAGCATTATATTGATTTGCCTTTGCAGGCAATAAAAATGTTTCATCATGTATGAATAAAATGCGATAACAAAATGTTATAATATTTAACCGGTGCTGAAAAGTGCATAAAATAGTGAGGTTTCGTTTCACCCAGTAACTACCTAACTACTTTATTAGAGTACACGCTCTTTTTGTCAAAGAAAGAAAAGAAAAACAAGCGATAATAAATAAATAAAAAAGTAATATTTGTTCCAGCTTGCCTTATTCGTAATGGTGGCTGGTGTTATCGCACACCCGCCCGCTACTTCACACCAATCGCGTGTGGACCACCATCACCAACACCTTGGTCACTCTGATCTCGGTCACCACAACCTTGGTCACCTTAACATCGGTCACCACAATCTTGGTCACCAATATGGGCATGATGGACACGGTGAGTATTCATCGTTTTTAAGTTACGACGAGTAATCGAGACGTATCTATATCTATCTACAATTATCTGTTACCCCATGCTTTAGACCACACATTATTTTAATATATTTTTCAGGACTTCACCACCTCGGCCATCAAGGGGTCCAAGTGAGTATCTAACGTTTGTACATGTTTTTGCACTCGTTTTAGAATTTTTTAAACTTAATTCTTTTGTACTGGTATGCTCTATTTTCTGATTAAATCGTTCGGTTTTATTTTAAAATCTATTTTGGAGAAAAATTGGTAAAATACTTAGGGCTGGTCTGATGAAGAGTCTGGTGGCCATAAGAATTCCTCAATAAAAAACAACATATTTGTTTTAAATGATTTATTATGTACCTAAGTACGTGAAAACGTACTTCAAAATTTTTTTTTTTTTGTAAAATACGTTTTCACGTTTTGAAAAATAATAATATTCGAATAAAATACCGTAATTATTTTCTTCTTCTTTGGTTCCTGCTTCGAGATAGAATGTACGGCTTTCGTAATATTATTATATACCATAACTCTAAACATTGTACTGAATGCATTAAAACCCATTGATTTTTCATCTATAATATGAACAGCTTGTTCCAAAATTAACTCTACGCTTACCTATATTTTAGCACCACCACCCGTCGTACCAGTTCTCCTACTCTGTGCATGACCCCCACACACACGACGTGAAATCGCAACACGAGCACAGAGACGGAGGCCACGTGAGAGGTGAATACTCTCTTGTGGAGCCCGATGGCAACCTGCGGTCTGTTCATTACTCCGCTGATGACCACCGCGGGTAAGATATAATTTTAAATATACCTTTTTTTAACACTTCCACACTCACAGCCCCACACTAAGTTCAATGACTGGTGTCACGGGTGCCGCAAACATTCATACCACACATACAATTACAAGCAGAACCAGAGAAACAAATATTTCTTTGGAGAAAAACTTGTGTTTCAGCCGGGAATCGAACCCGATACTCCTGCTTAGAAGGCGAACGCCACCCAACTAAGCAAATGAGCAGTTAAAAAATAGGATAGATTTTTAAAATGTATCACAATAGAACAATACTCTGACTTAAAATCACGTCTTGAGCACTTGCGACGAAGGCTAAACGAGGTATTAGAATTGCTTGCTCTATATAACGATATGTGATGGCAAAGTCTTCGATCCCTGAAAGATATAATGCAGATATGAGTGTTCAAGTGCAGAGTGAACAAATATCTTATATGCACGCATGCTACATTACTTTCCATCAGGTTTTTTTTTTTTTACTTCTAGAGTACTTCTTACAAAGTGCCCTATTATAATTACAATCTAGCCAAACTATGGCTAATCAGTAATTTTACTTTAACTTAAACTGCTACATTGCTAAACTAAGAATGTGTCCATTAACAATTTTCTTATTGTCTCTATTTAAGGGTTATACACTTTGTTCATGTGTTCTTTTCCATCAGGTGAAGTAGTTATATATCACTTGCCTTAAAAATACCTTATCTTCAATACTCAAATGATGTTCAACTGTGCTAAGATAAACTAAGAAGAAATAGACAGACACTCATTCCCTGATGAAAATTGATAAAGCAGCTGCAGATGTAGCATGCTGACCTAGCACCCTAACCCAAAGACTCCCAAATTATAGTAAAATATATTATATCTTTCTTTATTATTTTTCTTTAAATTCTAATTAATCATTTATTTTTCGGGAGAAGGATAGATACACTTAAATAAGTTTGCAGAACATTAGCCAGAAAACCAATTTCTTTATACAAAACGCTGCTAGAAGACCCAAAGTACTAGTAAGACCTCAGTGAGATGGGAGAATGACATCAAAAAAGTAGCGGATAGCTTGTTACCCACCTGTTAGTACAAATAAAAATAAATAAATAGGTTAGATAAAATAAAAGGTTGGTAAGTGGTTGGAATTCGAGTAGGATTATTTTCTTTGTATTTTATAATATAGAAATTATTTTCACGGCGAATCGCCAAGCATATTAACTCGGCTGAATCTATTTTCCGATTACCTATATGTAGTTGCTGATTTTTACATTTTTTAATACAGTTTCAATGCTGTGGTGCATCATAATACTATTCATCACCACGTCATCCCGCATCATGGTCATCATGGGCATGCTCCTAGTCATCACGGTCACCACGTCGCCCATCATGGCCATCATGGTCACATTGGCTACGGTCATCATTAACCTGGACTCGTCATGTAACTCCAATCCCTCGATCTCGATAGGATACAAATATAAAATAAATTATATACCACCAAAGAAGCTATCGTTAGCGCTGACGAATAAAAAACCAAAAAAAAAGAAACATTTGCTCTTTTTCTTATACCAATATTATTCCTTTATCCATCCATCGAGTATATTTTGTTAATTTACTCACAATAATAAGTAGAGTAACAAAATAAAACGAGGATTTAAGAATTAAATATACAGTAAATTGATTATTACATCTTATATACTGAATAATTATGTTCTAAGCAAGCGTAATGTTACATCTTCAGCCGCATCGTCGATTTCTATTAGGTGAGATAAACATAAACATAAACGCTCTCACACTCACAGCCCCACACTAAGTTCAATGACTTGTGTCGTGGGTGCCGGAAACATACACATCACACACACAATCACAACCAGAACCAGAAACACAAATTTTCCTTGGGGAGAAAGCTTGTGTTCCCGCCGGGAATCGAACCCGATACCCCTGCTTAGAAGGCGAACCCTCACCCAACTTAGCCAACGGGCAGATAAGGGTAAATAGTATAAAATAATATATAATAAGATAAGGGTGAAATATTTGCAAATGTAGCATTACATATATAGTAGCATATATATATATATATGCTACTATATATATATATACACCCATGTTTATGTATATATATATATATACATATACATGGGTATACAAATATCAAAATATCCCATGATACTAATACATACAGGCCAATTGCCTATATTTCCTAAAAATAAACTAAAACTACATTCAGCAAAGACCTTAGTTACCTACAAGACATCGAGCTTGTAGGTATAATATGAAAATAAAAAACAAAATAATACATAGATTTACTAGGTACTAACACAAAAAGTGTCAATTACAAAAACCCATCAAAATAGAAAAAAAGGAAATACTTTGAAACTAATTATGGACGCGCCAAAAATAAATTTCATATTTTTACCATGATATATCATGGTAAAAATATGAAATATATTTATGGCCTTTATAGCCCAAATTGTATAATGATAAAGGCCATATAGTAAATCTTAGCCCATACAGTAACCTTAGTATAAATTATCAGAACCCCTAAACTTTTTCAACACGTGACTGACACTAAAGTCAACCCCCGATTTATAAACACCCTTCGGCCCTGAGCCTGAATAGTCAGGGTTGTTTCTAGTACGAGTGTCGGTAGAAAATAAGTTTCTGTCCGTTTTCTGTCCGGGTATAACGTCGTGGTGGTTTATTTGGTTTGTAGAGCTGTGGCTGAATGGATCTTGAGCTGGGTACTGTTGTTTGTTGGGCTCCTTCCTTTTGACCACTGCGTTGAACCTGTGACCAATTATTACTTGTTATAATCTTATTTTTTATGGTAATTAAGTGATGAAACGAGCAAGTCGCTCGATTGATGGTAAACGTCACGCTTGCCCAAACAGTTCAAAGACACCCAGAGTTTTGATCTTAGTCAAAATCTTGCACGGCAAAGTACTGCGTTCATCACCCTGATATATAAGATTTTAAATCTCCTTAAGCCCTGTAATTTCACCGCAAACATTTCTCTACAATCCGAAGTATATTTGTATGTGTTTTTCTAAATAGTGCATAAGTCAAGTAATAATAAAGGTTAATTGGATGACCTAAAATTCTACGCATGATGGAAATAATAATACGTACTGAATTTACAATTAATATATGGACGAATTTGGACCTCGAAGTTAGACCACTAATTAATCTAATTCAAAATAATGGCATTAGACTAATATAATCATCTATAATATAGTCAATAACACATACTTACAACACCTTCACGTGAGCATAGCTCACACTTTGCAATTTTTTATATATTTTGTTGTTCTTTAGAGCATACTTAAAATAACTTCGAGTTTTTGAATTATCTTACGTAGTATATTACGGTTTTGATAATAATAGAAACCAAACAAAAACCTTACAAAATTTACACGTAGCTCTTAAATTGAATTTTTTCTTAGTATTTTATAATTACAAATACTCTGTGAAAATGTCAGCAGGCTACCTGTTACGGACTGCCGTAATATATAGCATGCAGAAATGTTAACCCTTTCAGAAAGGGAGAGCCTTCAAAAAGTTAGGGTAGACATAAAGTCAAACGGCGAAGATGAGACACTAACAAAAGTTAACACCAATATTATAGGCCATTCATATCTCTACAAAAACTACTCACCCATGGACAGAATCTGCAGTGTACTCTACAGTCCTGAGCGCTCCATCTGGTTCATAAAGAGTGTAGACGCCTCTCACTCTGTCTCCCTCCCTGGTCTCCCAATGGCTCTTCCTATCTCCAGTTTGCTGGTCGGAAACTTCGTATTTATATTCATATTTGGGCTGAAATTTAAAACCTTTTTAATTCAATGCTAATAATAAAAAAAGTTCTTTACTTTGCTACCCCATAAAATTGTAGTGATATTGTATATTTTTAAGATTATGTACTTATTTTAAGGCGTAAATTGAATTTAAAAAATTCAAATTGTTTCTGATTTAATTAACTTACCTGTCTTGTGCCATGTCCATCACCTGCTGATAGATCTGAAATGAATAAAAAACTTTTTTATAACATCTTCGAAGAGAACATTAATTAAAACGAGCTTAAGAAGAAAATTTCGAATCGATACAAGTATAAATAAAAAGTAATGTGTGCTTGTACTTACTGTTTCTGAGCATGTAAATACTCGAAAAGAATTAACTGTTTCAGCTATTATAGTGTATGCGTAGATATGTACGCTTTCACATATATCATCGTACGGCAAAGGAGTAGAACTCATTGCCCGCGTCTTTGTTTTCTAACCTATATACTCTGGGAGTATTCAAGTGAAGATTGAATAGGTATCTTCTAGGCAAGCATGCTACACCTTCGGCCACATCTTCACATTCCATCAGGTGAGTGAAGCTATTGGACACAATATATTTTAAGTTGTAAATATAGCAGTTTAATTTAAAATTAAGATTATAATAAGAATAGGCAACTATGTAAGAGATGCATGCATCAAAATTACCAAAACCTATTTCAGTAGGTACTTTAGTAGAAGGGTATCTTACCTGGCCCGTTGGTAGAAGATTCAGATAAGCCGGTATGGAACACAATGCTCTGCGAGGAGGTCGCATGTTGCAACATTGCGACTGGAGACCCTCTCGCAAACAGCCATCCGTTCAGCAGCAGGACAATCTAAAGTAATGGTTTTTATTACTTTTTAATTAACATAACATCTATGTATTTCTTTAGGAGATCACAATGCACGCCACATTACGTAATCAATGGATATTCAGTATAATCCAGCGCAGTACATGACATGTACATTAAATACATGACTGTGCTGCTGAACACAGCGCTCAATGCCTTGGATTTGCAAATAAAGCCAGGGACATTGGAATAAACAAATATCAAAATTGAGATTTAAAGAAAATTGCGTATAGGTATAGAAATATCTAAATAAGGTAACAATTATAATATAAAGCACGATACTCCATTTAAGAAAGTACAAATGGAAAATGAACTGCTCGTTGGCTTAGTCTGGTGGCGTTCGCCCTCTAAGCAGGGGTACCGGGTTCGATTCCCGGCGGTAACACAATATTTATTCCAAGGAAAATTTGCGTTTCAGGTTCTGGTTGTGATTGTGTATGTGATGTGAATGTTTCCGGCACCCACGACACAAGTCATCGAACTCAGTGTGGGGCTGTGAGTGTGAAAAAAACAGTAATTTTTGCCCCTTAGTTCCACAAACACAGCTCCATAAACAAAATAACAATGATCATTTATGGTTTTACTAGGAGACAATATTATTTGACCCTTTACAATCTGATTGATTTATTGTTAACTAGCTGCGCCTCGCTGTTTTACCCGCGTAAGTCCCGGGCACGATTTCGGGCAAAATTTTTCTTTCATAAGAACCTTCTCCTGACAATAATTAAAACAACAAAAAGAATTAGCGAAATTGCTCCATCCGTTCACGCGTGTTGCGATGACTAAGGGAAATAGACATACAGATGAGCACTTTCAAACATACTCAATCAATATTTATTATACACAATAATAATATTTGATTCTCTTTTTTAGTTATTGGTCTTTTTTTAAAACAATTGATGGTTTAAAGAAAAGGTTAAGGTTGTTTTTTTTTATTTCCACCCATAAATTCTACAAAAATAAAACGATTTATAAAAAAAAGTATGAAACAGTTTTGCGTAGTTCTAAACAGATAAATAATCGTTAGATGAAAGTAACCGTTTAGATTTTTTTGCTCGATGTCTATGCAAAATTGAAACAATCATTTAAATGGAATTCAAAAAGCATGAGCCTTTTGAATGCCTTGCACCTAAAATGAAAAAAAGCACTTAAATACGAATATAAAATACAACGTAACTAGCCTTCAAATACACCAAATCCATGTCAACAAAGATGCAACGGCACTGGATTGAAGGGACACCACCCGTCAAACTCCTTTTTATAGGGTCAGTGCATCAGATAACTGAAACAATGTGCTGGCGGCGGATGCATTTGCATCGACAGAGGTCCTTGTCAATTAAATTGATATCACTGTACTATGGAAGCACTTTTACAACAGACGATGATAATATAACCAATTTTGCATATATTTCCTAAAACTTAACTAAAATTATATACATCATACAGCAAAGACCCAAGGTACCTACAAAGCATATAGCGTTCTCATCATGCTGATGGCGTTGCCTCTCTGAATTATAATGTTAATACTTTGAGCCAAATAGGTACAAGTATTTTGATCACGCGTCGCTTCAACCAGGCGCTTTGATATATTTTTGATAATAGATTGAGCTCCCAGTTTCCAGCGTATCTATTTAGCATCGCACTAATATTGATAAAGCAAAGAACATATGCAAGAGAACTGATCCAGGGGTCGAATATCAGCGCGATGGTCGAGTAGCATAATAGAGGCAACAGGGGAACTCTATAACGAAGTTGTACTGGCACAAGACGGAGAAAAATTGAGATAAGTTACATATGGTCACAATCCTCATCAGTGTGGGAATGACGAAGAAGAAGAATATCGTAATTGGCTGTAATTTTGCGAATCTGGCAGTAGAGTTATTAACTTTCATGAGGCCCATGTGAATAAACGATTTTGATTAGATTTGATTGAGAAGTCGTAAACTGAGTACCGTTCCCATCATGCCCATTGTGCTGTTCCGATAATCACACTAATATTAAAAATGCGAAAGTTTGTGTGTAAATGTGTAAGTAAGTTTGATTTATCTACACGCTATAACGGCTGAACAGTTTTTGATTAAATGTTTCTGGATGATAAACGTGGGCATAATCGCGGAGATCAGCTAGTATAATAAGCGACTCTCCACCTCGGATATCTGCTTAGTAAAGAGCAGGCAACGCACGAGCAACAAAATACTCCTTACGTTTTATTTGCAGTGTGTCTATGCGACTGTAATCATTTTCCATCAGGAGGTCCATCACCGCGTTTGCCACTTCTTATTATAAGAAAATCTTTATTAAACTTGAAAGTTTGGTATGTTTGTCTGTCTGTTTGTTGCCTTTTCAAGGCTTAGTTATTGAATCGGACCTGGTTCAATTTGATTAATCTATCTCCTCATATCATCTCCCTTTGTGTCTAAAACACTCCCTATGCCTGTTTGTGTTTGTACAACCAAAATTGAAAATTTAATCCCTAATTTCACCAAATTGGGATCAGTAAAATTAAGTTGGTTACAAAGATTATATCACGGAGATAAGTAGGAAAATTGTTGTAGAGATCTTTCATTCTAAATGTGTACGCCCCTCCACCAAATTTGTCAAACTATCAAGTGTCAAATGTATAAAAATGCTTATGGAGGGGCGAGCATATTTAGAATGAAATATCTATACTTAGATCGAGTAACATATTGGCCTCGATTCTGATGTCACACACTAAATTAAATTTAAACTATTTCTGTCTCTTACAAAATAAAACACAAGACAGAGATAGCATGAATTTTAGTGCTGTCACGCTAGTTTATCAATTAAAATATGAAAAGCAGAAGCAGTTAATTCTGGCAAATTATCTTGACGCGAGCTAAGCTATGGGGTACTGCAGCTAAATGTTACATCGCTACAAACATCATCATTCCGACAAAATATTTTAGTTTCTCGACGACATCGCATCGTAGGCTTAAACAACCTCAAGAAAAACTTGCAAAAAGTGGTTACTTTACCATAAAAATCTCAGAATAACATCAGCTTGAGTTGCATAATTAATCGGTCTGTTTATGCAAAACACTGTTAACGTATGTATTTGTCAATTTAATATTCTTGTAATAAAGAAGAGACAAGTAAGTTAGATAATCTACTCTACAAACTATTAGGTTTTTAGGTTTCTGTATATTTGTACAGTTTCGAGTTTTGCCCCGAAAGTAAAAAAAATGGCGTTGTTGATTTTGTATTATTTTGCTAAACTTGTGATTTTTCGAATATGTAATAATGGTGGATTATAAGCCGTAGAGCACGATTTGACTATGACTCTTTTGATTGACTTTGACTGGGACTGGTGACTAGACTAATTTTGAAAACATGGACCAAAAAAACCTAAAATATATGTCACTTGATACTGGTCAAATAAATATAGATTGCTAAGCCAAATACAAAAAAAAAAAAAATTTTACCAGAAATAAAATAATTAAGTTTTGCCGCGAAGGTGAAAAAATGGCGTAGTTGATTTTGTATAATTTTCCAAAACCTGTGAATTTGTTAGTGTTAATGTATAATAATGGTGCATTATTAACCGTTAATGCTTATTAAACGTACATGAACCATACAAATGTGGCAAAAAAATTTGGCAAATCATACAAATGCGTTCGCTCTAAAACTCCAATTCTGGTAAAGTTCCTACCTTATTACTAGCGCATGGCTTGACTATGAATGGACCTTGACTCTTTTGCTTGACTTTAACTGTGAATTGTGACTATACTAGTATGAGTTCTTTTAATATGAAATACACTCGAAACATATTATTACTTGCCAAGCCAAAACTAAAAGAAAAAAAAACAACAATTTATAGTGTTTACCATCAGCGATCGCATCATTACTTACTATCAGGAGATAGTAGTAAAATGCTAGTATGAGATTAAAAAAACAAGATTTAAAAAAGCGATTACCAATTGCAACCTTAATTTATTTAAAAATGTGTATCTTTATACTAACGCCATCTATCAACGATCATGTGAATTCCAAGTGCACGCCTAAGATAATTTATTTGCATTACCACCAGTGTTCCATACAGTTCTTGCTCAAGATTTTACCTACTTACATAAACAAAAGCCAACAGATGGAGTAATGTTCATGTAATAATCACACCACAAGGTATCAAAATATTTTTTTCTTAACATTACAGTTTATAAAAAACTTAGTACTTATATCAAACAAAAACAAAAATTGTCACATACACCGGGGCTGGTTTTCATTGTTTTAGTTAAGAGTTTAAGTAATAATTTTATGATTGGAGCTTGTATCTATTTGTAGAGCAAAAACATAGGCATAGTAGTAATTATATATTGACGTAGAGGAAAAACAGAAAATTGGGAATAATGAGTCTCTTAAACGTGGTCTTTTTAATAATCGTATCTTACAAATGAATACCAACTCTTTATTTTCTTAATATATGTTAGATATTCGCCATTACAATACAGATTCTATGAAAATGCAGCTGCTAATGAATACGGTTCATAAAATAGAGCTCTTAAATGGTTAAAAAGAAGATGGCATCTGGAGACGTGATGGCGCCAAAAGTTGTAAGACAGGCTTCCAATCGGTGGTCGGAGTTTTGAATCCTACAAAGGCTTGATCATCATTGTGATGAAAGCCATGGTGATCGGGCATTGTCTCGTGCTCGACTTACTTTCTACCCTGTACCTTCTACGGACTGCGTAAGAATCATCAAAATCAGCCTTCGTTCTTTGGTCTCTAGAACGCTATAAAGGAAGAACTGATAAACACATTACCCCTCCTTTGTTTCGCGGCAAAAAATATATTAAACTACAGATTATATTCATATATTTTTTTATTCTTTCTCGTAAATAACAATTGGCGACTGTCTGGTATACCGCCATAAAAGATGCCATTTATACTATCTATACTAATATTATAAAGAGGTAAAGTTTGTTTGTTTGTAAAAAGTAATGTCTGAAACAACAAATCCAATTCTGAAAATTCTTTCACAAGTAGATAGTTATCATAATAAACTATTTCATCATCTTACGTAGTTCATGTAGATAAAATTTGCAATTTACTGCATATAATTTGGGAAAATAGTTAAATTTATTTGATGATAAAAGTGGTAGGTCACTGAATGAGTAACAGTTACTGCGTAATCCGGCATACTTCTACGTTTTGAACCAACTAACATAAGAAGGAGGCTTAAATTCGACTGTTTCGTTTTGTTATGCCGGTTGTAGCTTATCTTTGAACTTTGAACTGCTCGCAGCACGGGGTTACTGGTTCTGGGTGTGGTGTGAACATTGTGTGTGTGATGTGAATGTTTACGGCCCCACGACACAAGCCATAGTACTTTATGTGGGGGTCTGTGAGTGTGTAAACATTTGTGTGTATATTTTTTAACCGGACGACGCCGGACGGATTAGTTAGTAGGTTATAAATAAAGGTAAGATTTTATTAACCTATCTGTAATTATCATTGAAACAATTTATACAGAAACCTAGAATATATTAAGTGGTCTGATTGGCCTTTTTCAGATTTATCATCGTATTGGTTAGACGACGGACAACATACCGTTCCAATGAATATACTTACCTCTACGTTCTTCGGAGTCATCACACAATCACACGTTGCAACACTAACCAGCCTGTAGGTAAATTGCAAATCGCCAAATTCAACATCATTTCGATCCAGTTTATTCGCAATACTACGCATATCGTTAGCAAGCACTTACCTTACATACGTTCTACAAGGCTGCTCGAAATTTATCTTGAAAGTAGCTTCATTAGTCCAGGAACGAGTGCACCGGATGTGTTATTTTGAACTTCAACATTTATTTTCAATGCAACGCAATGAAGGTTAAGATTTAGATTACAATCCAAATAGTTAAGGTTTCATAAAGATTAACTTTTGATACCTGCGGCAAATGAAGAAGCTCTATCTGAATTTGAAATGCAGGTGAATAATAAAAGCTTCTAAAAAAGCTAGTGCATTGTGTTGATAAATTGAGATTTTAGGTACAGATAGATCCTTACATCTAGATTTGTTTGCCCCGATAATCATTTGTTTGTTTTCGCGGATTTCCACTTATAGGACGTATTAGGACACTTATCCACGTAGAGCATTTTGTGAGTTGCTCGCCTGGCTTGCTACCAAAGTAGCTTACCACCATCAAGTTGAAAGTCTGCCGCCAAGCCAAATACGGTGTTCCGGCAGTTATCCTTGAGAGCCTGCGTATTCCAGGTCTAGTGTGTTTACCGGCTTCGATCACATCGTCACTTACCATCAGGTGAGATAGTGGTCAAACACTTGCCTGTCACAAATAAAAAAAAATAAAAAAAATATATATATATTTTAGAGAATTTAATTTTTTTTTTTTTCACTTTTATATAAGTAGTATGGGTAAACTACGACTAAGGATAAATCCCTTTCTACTACTGGTTGTAAGACTTGATAGTGTTATTATCTAATAGCTTGATAGTGGAAATACACGATATCTATTAATATAATATTTTATTAATTTTTGGATACATAGTTATATATGGCTTCGGTTTAAGCAATCACCAGATATAATGAGATATAACGCCCAAAAAATCGTTAGTACTTATCAGAATTTAATCCCTATTTTAATATGAAATTATCACCAATAAACGTAAAGTCTGCTTACCTAAAAAAGGCAAGTATCTTCAGAATAATCGCTGAGCTACCCAAAAAGGCCACGCATGCACCAAATATGTACTCGCATTTTATTTTAAAATTTCATCCTAATATGTTACTACAATAATATAGGTATCAATTTTTTCGTATTATAAATATTTTTGTATTAATTTAAAACAAAAATTACCTTAACCTACTGTCATCCGATTCGGTTCTGTCACAGGAAAATTTATTTTATTTTTGGTGGCCATCTAATTTATACCCCAAGTTAAAATTTGGTGCACGCGTGGCCTTTTTGGGTTATGAAATGTTTTTGTAGTGCAGGCATGACTTAAATAGCCCGAAAGATTTTGGTACAGGTTTCATTTATTTGTACCTACATATTAAATTTTTCGACGAGGCTGTTTAGGGCAACGATTGTTTTTTTGGTGGTCATTAAATTTCATCCCGTTATATATTCAATTTACTGAATAAAGTCAATATTTATTCAGTCTTATTCTCATAATGGTTTTCCAAACAAGTTACCAGTCACAGTCAAAGTTAAGTAAAAGAGTCATGGTCCAGTCATCGTCAAGTCATACCTCTAAGGTCATAAATTGGTAGACACATAAGTTTTTTGAGTAAGGAAACGAAAATATCGTTTTTAAAGTGAAAGTTGCCAGTAGTTATCTATCCGTAAATCCTGACACACCCTGACATATCACAGCAAATTGAATTTTGTCCACTTAACATGCGCGCATACAGTAATAGGTACATGATACTCAGCCTAATTGAATGCTCGCTACATTATATGATGAAACTGGCATCGGCAGGCAATTAAATGTAGATCTAGCTTAATGTACCTGTAGTGATTATAAAATATCGACTCCTTTCCCGACAACACTAATTTGCATTACACTGACACACCATTTTAATTGGACTTGTTACAAAATTTACAATTTTAGCGAGGGTTTGTTAAATCATTGGCGCATGCCGAGATTCGAAGAGGTTTTTTATGTAATGCTGTGTAAATTTAATTTGCAATTTTATTGGTCATTACTATCACTTAAAGCTGAGACATGTCTGAATATATATAATCTCTACTAATATATGAAAGTGTAACGTTGCCTGTGTAATTTGGCGTCTTTGAAACAGAATTGATTCGGAATAAATTCTTTTTTTTTTTAAACCGGGCGTGACCAGCTTTAAATTGTATCCTGATTCACCATTATAATAAACGCGAGCCAAATCGCGTAGCAAAGCTGGTATTATTATGTTTTATCCAGCGGTGGGATCAAAAGGGCTGTGGATGATGATGATTTTTTTAGTTTGAAAGATGTTGCTTTCTAATTGGTCCCATATAAATTTGATCAAGATCTGATCATTAATTCTTGAAATATCGACAATAATGCCTATTTTGTGGACTACTTTGACGATGTTCTCGTTTACCCGACTTCAAAAGTTACCTCAGAACTTCTTTCGTTGTGAGCCGATTTTGATGATTATTTTTTTATTTGAAAGCTGGTGCTTTTCATGTGGTCCCATTGAAAATAATAGCGATAAAGCGGTGAAGTCGGTTTTTTTAAGCTTTGCTTGCGGTTAATTATCTATTGCATAGATTTAGAAGCTTAATTTTGTACAGCTCCAAGGACCATAAACGAAATAATATGTATCTGTATATATAACTTTAAATCTGCATTGCTTTTATAGTACTGGAAATAATTAAGTATAACATTTCACAATAACCTTTGCTATAAGTTCTATCTAGATCTTACAGCAATGATTTCCTAGTTCAAAACTAGAATGTATAGTATTGTGCAACGGTATCGATTTCGATACATTTGTTTCGAATAAATAAGGTATATGTAAGTCGTATGTTGCCTTTATATTTTCTGAGCAACATAATAATTTAGCGCTAACTTCAAGAAAATACTTGGCTTTCTATTGAAATTCCATTAGATAACATTTAAGGCACTTGACGTTTCCAGTCACATAACATAACACATTAATTAATTTAATTGCATCTATAAAGCGTGTTATACAGAAAAAGAATGTCTTCAATTATGTCATTAGCACATTTATAAGTTTACTTAATAAAGAGGTAAAGTTAGTAGTGAATTTAGAAACTAAAAATATTGCATGGAACGGGACTTGAACCCGCGGCCATAGTTTTGCCTACCATGGCTATTATTATCTATAGAAATGAAATGAAATGCATTTATTTGCTTCAAGTGTAGGTATAAACAGATGTAAGGTTAAGTGTATCAATATAGTTCACACACTTGGTCATAATAGTGACATGCAAATATCGATTTGAGGGCTAGGTAGTTAGATATCTTTATAGCGTCATAATAATATTTTTGAATATTGTTAATATATTCTATATGTAGCCCAATTACAATAACTGAAAATGGAAAAATCATCATTAAAGTTATAATGTCAAGAGTTGTCAAAATTTCAGAATATTAATGTCAAAGATAAAAATGTTACTAAAATATAATTATGTCATAAGTTATTACAGTCCCACGATTGAATATAAGTATAATTTTAATGATGTTTACAATTGTCAAGAAAGTCATTTACAGTGTAGTAGGATTTTTCTAGCAGCCATTCTTTGAGTTTATTTATAAATTTGCTATACGGTAAATCTTTGATACTGATGGGTAATGCGTTATAGATTTGACCACATCTAGCGTAGCAGTTCTTTTTATACAAAGTAGTTTTAGGCACCTTTGGCAAATCAATCCAATTAGGATCTCTCGTATTTCTGGGAAATATCTCACGAGCCTGTCTAAATAAGTTTGGATGTTGTTTGACAAATTTAGCACATTCAAATATATACATGCTGGGCAATGTTAGAATTTTAAATTTTAAATTTGATGAAACAGCACTGCATTTGTTTGTGCATGTGAGTTTGTTTGTAGCAGGTAATATTCGAAACTTATAGGTACTAATTTATTCTAAATATTTATTGTTATTCAATTAAGGCAAGCATTTGTCCACTATCTCACCTGATGGTAAGCGACGATACGGTCAACGATACAGCACGCTTGGGGGCTGAGTCACCCACGTCCGTAGGAGGATACCCCTTAAGTCTGACTCCCTACACGTGGTCCCCGGGTGGTGCTAATCAGGTGACATTTGAGAGGTGGTAGAGCATTTTGTGAGTTGCTCGCCTGGCTTGCTACCAAAGTAGCTTACCACCATCAAGTTGAAAGTCTGCCGCCAAGCCAAATACGGTGTTCCGGCAGTTATCCTTGAGAGCCTGCGTATTCCAGGTCTAGTGTGTTAACCAGCTTCGATCACATCGTCACTTACCATCAGGTGAGATAGTGGTCAAACATTAGCCTGTCACAAATAAAAAAAAAAAAAACAAAAAAACGCTTGCCTAGAAGACACCCATTCACTCTCAACTTGAACATATTGTACTTATCAGGATATGCCCACTCAGTCAAGGAGTTCCATTCCTTTGCGTTTCGCACAGTGAATGTGGAAGCAAAACAGTTCGTTCACATTTGTGGAATATAGTATATACCGGTAATATATCGGTGTTGCCTACCAATTTGTCTACTTGTACGATGATAGAATGGAGATGGGGGCTAGTTCCCCCATCGTGCAATTCCTTGGCACACTCTCCGAAATGTACCTAACTGACAAAATACCTATTGTAATAAATATTTCAGTAATAGGAATAATAATAATACTAGTGCTATATATACAATTTTTTATGCAACTTAAAGATAAGCGCTTATCCATTACAATTTAGTGCCACACAGAATTTTGAACTTCAATAGTTCGACATCCTACACAGTCCTAAGCTCGTCACCCTGAGATATAAAACGTAAAATATCTTTATGCTCCGAGAATTTTCACTGGAAACAATACACTAGCGCCCACACTAGCGCTTGATTGAGAAACTGGCAAAGGTAGACTCTGCAAATAAGTCCTACCTATATGACTCCACTATACTTTGATAAATATGAATTATAGTTATAATTACAATATTTGTAAGTAATGCGACTTATAATAAACTGACAATTTAAAAACGGCTTTGTGAAATGCCTATTGTCTTATTAAAATGTCTGGGTTTATATTTGTCCACCCGGAAAAAGACATGAATGGCCGGATGAGGTTGATACTTTTGCCTGATTCTGTACCTGCTAAATATTAAAATGAAAGTAGGATTGTACTGAAAAAGGTAGCTGTATATTTTTTTATTCTATTTTTTTTCCGTCAAAGGAAGTTCAACATTTTGTCAACATTAAATTTTAGCCCTTTGTATAATATTTTCAAAGATCAAAATTCGAAACCTTACATCCGGAACATTAGACAAACCAAGCTACAAATCTTGATTAGGCATTTATATTTTCAAACAAAATAATGATCATCCAAATTGATTTACAAACATCGTAAATAATAATGTAACAAATATATAAGCCGTTATCATTCAAATGACGTGACACATCGACGTAATGAGAACGAATTCTTTCTAAATGTCGATATAAAATTGAATTATCTTTTGTAAGTACATTTTCAGCAAAGATATTCCGGTAGCTATCCTTAATATCCAATAAATCTAGGGCTTGTTAAGCTATCAGAAATAAAAAAGTACATTTTCGAAAAAATCCCTATTCCATCTTATACTTTCAGCCACACAATCCGCACCGCCAACAACACGCCTTTGCTTTAAAAAACAATACAAGCTACGACCTTCATTGCCTACAAATACGATAGAAGTGGCATAGATTACCATGATACCAGTTATACAAGCAATGATATCAGTAATCCTCTGTCAGCACCGCATTATTCATTACAAATCCGTTTTCAATAGATCGTGCATTATGCATAAGGCAAGCAAGCGCTGCTTATTATCAATCATTTTAATCTAAAGGCCGGATAGGAGTCGGTGCAGTAAAATGAACTAGGTGAAATATGCATTCAAGAATTAATTTAAGGCAGATTTACAATTGGTAGGCGGATATAACAATTATATATACTAAATTAAAATTAAAACGGGACTTTCGCTTTGTCGATGTCTAAATCGACAATTGTTTCGACTTCATTCGGAAGCCTTCTTTACGCTAGGAATTAGCGTTTTAATTTTAATTTAATGTTCAAAATGTGCGTAAGTTTTTATCATATTATTATAAATATTGTTTTCTATTCAAGACGTGTTACCGAACGTGTGCTACTATGCAATAAAAATAAAAACAATTAATGCATTGTTAACCATCTTCTTGCTTGGGAAAGGACAGGCTACTTTTCATCTCGGAATTCGCGTGGGTCCAGGGCTTACACGGGTAAAACCGTAATGCATTATCATTTTTCTTATCACCGGGTGCTTTTTTACTTCATATTCTTTTAGTCTTAATGGATAAAAATTCTGTAGAAAAGATTTTTTTCTCTAAGCAGTCCCTTAAAACTGTATCTTAATTAAAAAACTACACGACTACTATTTTAATTAATAGAGCGATAAATAAATTGGGAAACCAATTTCCTTTACTGACATGTAACTTTTTATAGCCATACCATCTCTTTGACCTTTGATTTTATTACAGTAAACTGTTTTTATTAAACTTTAACTACTTCTTAATAAGAATGATGAAACCAACACGAGATATGGTTTGAAGGTGATTCTCAGGCGATACCAGATATCGTACTCGTATGATTACCTTAATGAGTTTATTTTAATTAATGAAGCAGCCCTTCAACTGTTTGTACAATGGATGGTACAATTATTTATAAATAGTTATGACCTGTGGCTTTACCTGCGGTAATAAGAAATCAGCAACTTCTTTCAACTTGACAACAGCTTCTTTTATACAACTTGTCCTGACAATAAACATAAACGCTTTCACATTCACAGCTCCACACTAAGTTGGATGACTTGCGTCACCGTCGGTACCGGAAACATTCTCATCACAAATACAATCTCACCCAGAACCAGAAACATATTTCCCTTGAAAAGAAAACTACGTTCCCACCGTGAATCGAACCCGATACCCGCTACCCGCTACTTAGACGTACGCCCAATAATCTTAATCAACAGCCAGTTCACAATAAATTACGAGCATATAAAAAAAAACTGCTAAATCAGTCAAGCAGTTCTCGAGTAAAGATCTTTCACACATACGGCAATTGAATTTTATTTATACAGATAGTGATATCGAGCTGTTCTAATGAAGTCACGTATACATTAATGTAAGCAAAACAATTGAATATCTTCTAGGTCTGAGTTTACGCCAGACAAGATATTAAAGGTTACATCTAATTCAATTCAAATGTTCGCTTTTGAGGCAAACTAAGGCCTGCAATTATTCCTAAACGAGACAATGAACGTATAAAATATGGGCTATATAGATACCATAGTATGCTAACTAAGAAAATTATGCAATGGAAGCTGTATGGTGTACAGCTAGCTTAGGCGTTAGTAAAGCTTGTTATAAAAAGAACAAAAGGAGATGACTTGTATCTAAAAGCATATTTAACCAATATGACACATACTACAAACATACGACTCTATCTCAGTATCTTCATCATTGCCATCTACAAACTCAGTAGAAGCGTGAACGATAAAAAACGATAAGTGTATGTAGAGCGACGCTATGGTTTTCATTTGGCGGTAACATAAGACTTCGGGTCAACGACTGTTTTTCGCTCTACATTTGGTATAAATTCTTTATATTCTTGGAAAAAAAATAGTATGTGCGAAGATTTGTGTCGCGGTATCTACATAATAATAATTTTATTTCATTTACAAAAAATATAACACAGACTAACATTATATTACACATAATGTTACAATTAGTGAGCCCTGTATCCCACACTAGGATAAGTCCTGTGTCGTGGGATTCAGTCTCTTTCAGTATTGATTGGTGCACTTTATTTTGAGAATTTATACATTATAAAATTATATAATAGTATATTAAATATGAACATTATAGAACTATTTATATTATTGGGATTATTGACAAGAATACGAATAACATCTAAAATTTAAATTATTAATAAAATGTACAAATAAATAATTTTAAGTATTACAAAAAACAATAAAAGTTTCAGAAATGAGAAATTTTGAAAAATACGTGTTCTCATGGTTTGCAAACCATAAAATTAGTAAATCTACACTGGATTTTAATACAAGTACTCCTTACAGCTACCGACCAAATAACGACACCAAAATAGCATAGATCCGAAAGTTTATGTGGAAATGCGTAAGTGTGTAAGTATGTTTGCTCCCTCACGCCTCAACGGCTGAACGGATCCGGACGAAACCCAGAATGTACACAGACCATACCCAGGATTAACACATAGGTTAGTGTAGTTTTTATAGTAATGGTTCACATAATAAATAATAATGCAAAATATTTTTATTTGGACAAAAACGTAAATTATTAATAACTCCATGCACCTATAACTAGCAATAGTAATAGTCATGTCATAGTAGGAACACTGGTGTGTGAACATTCACATCACATTACCAATTATATCCAGAACTAGAAACACAGCCACAGCTTATAAGAGGTGTAACGTCTACCACATATAAGCAGTTCTATATGTTCCTAAAAAAAATATATAGCTGTAACTAGATATAAATATGTACAAAACTTAATCTAATAGACCGCTGCTACCAGTTTTTTTTACTTAAAAAGTGAATATTATGAACAGGTGTTTTGGTTTGTCACGACTGGCTTCGGCAATTTGCACAAAACCATTATGATTGATAGCAGAATGTAAAATTGAAACCGCCGATAAATATCCCTTATAGGGCCACAATGTGGAACCAAATTGAATACAGGCTATACACAACAATAAAATATCTTTAGAAGGTATTTTTACTAAGTATATTAGACCTGACTAAGAACGTGGCATTGCCTGCTTTGATGAATTTTACAGACATGTAACCTTATTGGAAATCCTTATAGAACGCATCATAGAAAAGAATACTCGCATTATGCAATTGTAAGATTTCTAATTCATAAAGCGAACAGATTGTAATATATGAGATTGTAATTAAATATTGTCATTTAACTTAGCTAAGTTCTCATCTCTTTGCAGTTCAAACCTTTTTAACAAGATTTGTTGCATTATTGAATATAACACCAATAACATACCAAAAAGTCTGCCAGATTAAAAAAAAGAGTAAGTACATAATAAAATTAAGGAAATATTAAAATTATGGAATGTGTGAGTAAAATTATTTTTATGCCACACATGATAATTGATGATGATGATGATGATGATGATCATCATCATCATTATGATGATAATATTATGATAATATTATTATATTATTATTAATATTATCAATTATAATTATAAGTACATAATAAAATTAAGGAAATATTAAAATTATGGAATGTGTGAGTAAAATTATTTTTATGCCACACATGATAATTATGGTTCATATGAGGTCAAACACAGTAATTATTTATAAGAGTTATAATTTAAATAATGATTTAATTATAACAACTACTTTCAAATTGTAAAACAATGCAGGTCTGTTACTAGGTTATTTAATCGAAATGGGAAACAAACCTACGTTTGGTAAAGGTACAAAATTCTTGGGTTATTTATACTAGGTTAGCTACCGCTTTGATAAAAATAATTCAGGGTCTAGAACCTCATGATCTGCCAAACTTGCTCAATAGATGGCTCTTATCAATATCTAACACGTTCAATCTGTATCTCAGATAGATGTGATATCAGAAAGTGTTACACATCGTTATATAAATAACAAGAAATGTTTATATTCGTTATATACAAGACAGTTAATTATTGCATAAGTGTAAATAATGATAAGGTCCAGGATATCTACAATTAGTAACATAGGTATTCAATATGATTTGCGACGGTTAACACCTTATGATGTAATCATCGATATTATATGAATAAATTACTTGCGTCCACATTATTAACCAGTATTAAAATTATGATAGCTTTAAGCAGTGCGTTCCATAATATTTGATATATATTTCCTCGACCACATTGCAAGCCTGGGAATATTCTCGCCCTAAATCTTAAGTTTATCTATACTAACAGTACAATGTAAGCGTTTCGATGAATGTAAATAGGGTAGTGGCCCACTCGAAAATACAAAGTAGAATGGAGCTTAGGGCTGCCATGCAGCTCAAAATCACTAGAAAATGCTGAGTAGATAGTTAAATTTAATGTCATTACGACGAATTAGCGAATTCCAGTCTGATAGACTGTCTAGATAGATCCTTTACAATTTAGTCAGTTAACATCAAAATTAATAGCAGTGATTAATTAAATAAAGTATCAAAATAGAGAGGTCAGGCTATTTAAATTCTAAATATAATATGTAGATTTTTTGTGTCGACTAGAATACCACAATGAAGAGCAATCGCGATAGTTTTGATAATAGTAGAATTTACTCCTATCTCTCGGCATCCTGCGGCTATAGCGACATATTATATAAGTAATTATTACAAAAATAGCTCTTGAAAGAAACACATGTTAAATTGGAAATAGGTATACAAATATTTCATTTAAAACGTTGAATTGTTTTGATCCGTCAAAAAATCAACCGAACTCCTTAAAGCCCCCGAAGCCTTTTAGTACACAATCGTGAAATTATTATTCTTTATGCCATTATTTGGAAATAAAGATTTATTATTATTTTCTTTATTTATTATTTTTTCTTAAGTAGAGGTTTTTTTTTCAATATTTTTATAAAAGTAATAAACAATACAACATTACAAAATAAAGAAAACTGTAAAAAAACCTAAACCTAGTATGCCACCAACAGCGAGCCAAGGCTCAAGCTACCGGTAGGTAGACTCTGCAGCAGAGTGAGGAATCTCCTGACTTATTATTGTTATTATCTCAAACTTTTTTTTCTTGGGTGCCAGTGTTATTGGACACCCATTCACATTATGCACTCAGTTGCACTTCTAAAACGCCAGTAGGCGGCCATTATAATGTCCAGCGGCTTGACATTTGAATAAAGAGGTACAAATTACGTCTAATGTCTAGTCATAACGTGTAATGCTTCTACGTATCACGAATATGTGGGCTTGGATAGAGTTAATTGAATCTTAGGACCGATAAATGGAATAGGTTTATTAAGTTTAATAGGCATTAGTAGTATTATAGGGCCCGATTCAAACGTAGTCAAAATATGTATCTACGTAAGTGACGAAAGTTCAAAGTAAAAGTAATGATTCCTTCTTAATTTTAGTTAGCTTAACTAAAGAAGGCTCTGTGATGCATTATGGTGCCTAATTAATAACTATTTTTATACCTCCTCCTCTCCTCGTATAATTTTCCCAAATAGGGCGTCATTTTTTTGTAAACTGTATTTAGGTACTAGCAATAAATCCATTTACTAAGTTGTTAAAAATATTTGAAAGATATATTATATTAAGCTTCTTAATTTAATTTATATTAACTTACGCGGACTACAGAAAAAAAATCTTTTTAGTTACTTTCAGAAATCCATTTATCATATTTAGTAATAATCCCGATATATATATATATATGTCATCTCCTTACATAACATTGATGGCATTAACACTAACTATAATCAATTAACATTGAAGCGTATTTCAGTTAATTTTAATAATGAAGAGATATTTTTTCATATTTTTGAACACACTGTACTCATAATGAGTATAACAACTCTATAAATACGTTATATGTGGTATGTATCTTCCAAAAAGGTTAATAATTTATTCGTCAATTAATAATTACACTAACACGCTAGTGATTATCATTAGAACTACTTTAGAAACACCGTAAAATCACAGATACTTAACAGTTACTATAAAATGTAGAGCATTTATGAGTAATATTTTATCACGTTCTGGAAAATAAAATATATTTAGTCTCATAATTTTCGCTTAACTTAATGCAACCTAAATGTATTATTTAAACTAAATAAATTAATTATAAAACATTTGCAACGCAAGCCTAAATACCAGTCTTTGTTAGAATTCACCGATATATTTGAGGCATAGATAAATGGCAAATGTCAGCATTGTTTAATTACAATGCAATAGAATCACGAACACGTCTGGTTAGATAATCTACGACTATCTAAGCATAAACTTAGGCTTTATAAATACAGATTTCAATCCAACATGTTTTATATGTATAGGTGTAGGTATATCTCTTTAAATGCAGAGGAATTTACCTACAATGAATCAAGATGTTCAAGTCGATTTGGTGTCTTTACTATACTAAGAAATAGCTTCAAATTCTAAGAGAATGTGTAAAGACGTGACCCAATTACTTTGTCTAAAAATCGGCTACACATTTAAAGCTGAAACATACATATACCGAAATATCCTGTACCATCTACGGGCTAATTGCCTATATTTCCTAAAACTATATACAGCAAAGAACTAAGTTACCTACAAGACATCGAGCTTATTGGCAACTCAAGTGCTCAAGCCCACTACCAGTGGTTGTCCTGTACTTGAACATCAAATTCAAAAATCCAATCACTATCAAAAACCCTCGAAAGCTTTTCTGTGTTAGGAAAAATGTGGGCGCGAGGTTTTAATTTGGAGCGAACTACAAATTTATTAAAGTTTTACATTAATGAAACTGACGTTTCGTAAAAAAAGGGTAAAAGGTATGGTAATAAAATTAGAATATTAATAATGTTTCGTTAAACACATCATTGTGAATCCGCACTGGGAGTCTTTAGATCCCATACAGTGAGTTAAAAGAAACCTCTCTGGTCGAAAATTTATTAAAAAAAGACGTGTGGCACTCGGGGACTGCCGCGGTAAAGCTATTGCATAGCATTTTTTATCAACTAATGCAATTATAATTATTTATTTATTTTATTTATGCAGTATTTTTTTCCTGCCACCTAGAGGCGAGTTGCTGAACTAAAGAGACAAGCGTGATATTTCAAAAAAGTCATTAAATGTTCTGCTATTCATCGATAGATGGCAAAACTAAAAAGTATCACCGATGTGCCGGTCGGAGTGGGGGGTGTTAGGTTATTTTCGTTACGGAATTTCTGGATTCGGTCTCCACGCTCAAGGCCCGCGATAGAAGCTATGCAATAGCTTAAAAATATTTTAAATAGAACATCAATTTCAATTTAGCGTCACAGAATAATGAATAGTACTAGCACAGTTTGTCTCCACAAATACATTACAATAAATAGTTCCTGCTACTATGAAATAAGGTGCATGTTGTGAATATCAGAGACTTAGGCTAGTTCTTTGAGGCATCACATGAGAATATGTGAAGTCGGCTTGAACTAGGTGTTATATATTAATTCCCCATCAGATAAAACAATGTATACTGTGTTTGTCTCAACTGTCATTTCAATGTTCGTTGAGCATTAAGCATCACACGCGAACCTTTGACCTATGAGCACGCTTGCATCTATTTGATCCTTATCTGTGAGATATGAGTCAACTGCGTAAGTTGGCAAGTTAATGTCAGTAACATTGTTTTTACCAAGGTCAAAAATGTCTTTTTTCTTTATTTTTGGCTTCGCAATCTTGTGCATTTAGCCAGTGTGAAGTATATTTCAAGTGTATTTCATATTAAAAGACCAAGTCAAGTAAAAGAGTCAAGGTCTAGTCATAGTCAAGTCATGCCCTAGCAAAGTGGTAGAAACTTTACTAGAACTTCTATTTGAGTTTTGGGACGAAGGCGAAAATTACGTTTTTCAACTTTAAATGAATGCCTACACGTATGCACGTTTCCACCATTATTACACATTAACACTCGAAGAATCACAGGTTTTGGAAAATTATACAAATTTAACACGCCATTTTTTCACTTTCGGGGAAAATTCCGTCAAAAATATTGCAATAATTTTTATCCTAGTAATAGAGATTGAACTCGTTTCTACCCCAAATCACACTATCTCATATCGAGATTCAAGACAGAAATGAGGTTGTATATTTTTTTATTGTATCCTTACTTTATTAATTTATCTTTGACGCCCCTGTTGGCACAATGTGTAAGTCTTTGCTTCCACACCGTGGGTTCTAGGATGATACCCGGCAAGAGCAAATTTTTTCTTCTCAAGGGACATTTTTGCTTCTGGTTCTGGTGTGTGATGTAAATGTTTCCGGCTTCCATAGTATAAAACTCTTCGTCTTTAAACTTAGTGTGGGACTATAAGTGTGAATGTGTTTGTTTGTTGAAAATGGCTGGACGAATTTTGATGAATTTTAATATATAGAGGTAGCGGGAGGTGTAGCTTCCGGAATTAGGGGATATTTGGTTAGTCTAGCCTAGTCATGATGTAGTCTAAAAAGCAAAACCTCGCACTCTCTAGCAGGTTTGAACAGAATGTAAACTGCGTTAAGTACATTTTTAATTAGTTGCAATTACCGATATGTTATGTTACTTAATTAAACAAAGGCCATACCTACTTAAGTCGTTGAGTAAATGTACAATATCTGATACTAAATACTCCACAATCCAATAAAAGTATTTCAAGAGCGATCACCATCTCGTTATAATCCATAGTTAAAAAAATATGCCAACTAACGAGCATCCCAAGGTAACCATCGGTTTATCTAATTACAAATAATGCTATAAATTGAAGCTAGTGTGTTAAAGCAACTTTTATAGCAAGATAGGAAATGAAAATCTTTTATTTTTATTTTGGCTTCGCAATTTTGTGCATTTAGCCAGTGTCAAGGAATAATATATTTCAAGTGTAATTCGTGTTAAAAGTTCTAGTCACAAATCACAGTCAAAGTCAAGTCCAAAATAGTCAAGGTCCAGTCATAATCAAGTCATGCCCTAGTAAAGTGGTAGAAATTTTACTAGGACTTCTATTGGAGTTTTGGACCGAAGACAAAAATCACGTTTTTCAACTTTGTATGATTTGCCTACATTTATGGACGTTTACTAAGTATTGACGATTATCACAAATTAAAACTCAATAATTGATTTATTCGAAAACTTTTTTTTGTTTTAATATGTATTCTGCTATTTAGGGTGGAGACAAATCCAACAAATCAAAGATCAAAGAAATCGGTGCAACCATTTTTTGAGTTATAAGTGGTGAACAATTTGTTTTTTTTTTTTGCAATTTATATTTATACTAGCTTTTGCCCGCGGCTTCGCTCGCGTTAAGAAGTACAACAAACTTTCATCCCCTATTTTATCTACAAGCATATCAAAAGCAAACGCGTATTGTGCTAGTCCATTACTAGTCCTACAAGTCACACTTCATAAAAAGATTTTAATGTTTTATTTATTTAATAAATCGACCTTGTCCACACAATACTTAGGACCATTACTTTGGGAACCTCGCGCCAGATATTAGAGAGTTACGTAAAATTGAATTACATTAATACCTTGTGCGTATAATAAAAACTGGTCAATAAAACAAATACTGGTCGATGTACGATATAACGAGCTGGTTTTGGAGCGTGACTTTGTTTTTTAATATTAGTAGAACTAGCGACCCGCCCCGCTTCATACGAGTGTAAATTAGACAAAACAAAATCGATTCATAATTGGCGGAGTTATTGCCAGCTGACATAAAAAAGGTTACCACCAAAGTTACCGGTATGAGGCAAACTCAGGCCCATTTCTTTAAAAATCTCCTCTCGTAATGGTATCATCATCTTAATAATAACATCTTTTTTATTTAGTTTGTTGACTATGTTGTCGTCATAAGATACTTACCAAGTCTAGTTAATTTTTAATTTTTTATTTATGTGTGTGTATTGCGCCTTTTATCTTATATTATATTTATGTATGATAATATTATATATTGATATTCTCGGTTGACTGGCAGAAAATGCTGTATTAGCATCAAGTCCTCCGTGTACATATTTATTGTGCAAAAGAATAAATAAATAAATAAATAATCGCGTAAAATACATACAAATAAACATACAGTCGAATTGAGAACCTCCTTTTTTGAAGTCGTTGAAAATTAAAGAAATAGTTACCTACTGTGAGTCACCCGTATCAGATAGATATATGCAATCTTAGAGTTGTTTTTTAGGATTAAGGAAGATTATTATTCTCTTGACATACATTCATTACATCATTATTATGTATCTCTTAAGGTTTAGCCCCTGTAAGCCATTTAATTTTAAATATAAACCTTGCATTATAGTGAGGAGGTTTTAATGCGATTTTCACCATAAGGTATATAATACCTTATGGTGAAAATCGCATTGAAATCCGTTGCGTACTTTAGGAGGAGTTAGTAGATAAACAGACAGACAGACGCGGAAAGCGACTTTGTTTTATGCTATGTAGAAACTATAATTTAATGTTATAATTTGAGCGCAGTCATTACTCACACATGGCGCATGGTGCAAACCCGGGTCCATTATTATTTTTGTGAACTGTTTGGGACCAATTAGGAAATAGTAATAATAGTTTTATTATGAGTCATGACCCTGATGTTGCTTAATGTTTCGTGTCATAGTCATAGTCCTGTCTAGATCATCTGGTTTGGCTTAGTACTGCCTAACTACGTGAAATACTTTAAATGTTTTGCTCTGATTTGATTGCATTCAAAAGAAGTGTCTTGAACGCTTTTAAAGTGGTAATTAACGTGAATATATTTAGGATGATATCTTGATTGCATAAGTCGCGCTAATTCCCGTTTTTTTTTTAAATAATTTTATTGCAACCGCTTAATTAATGTTGGTTATATACTACTGTTACTTAGCACTACTACATACACCTATTAAACGCTTATCTAATATCCACGACTTGGGTACCAGAAACATTCACATCACACCCAATCCCACACTATATAGGCAATTGGTCTGTAGGTATTAGCCCCATTTTTACCGACTTCAAAAAAGAAAGTACTATGTTCGACTGTATGTATTTAAAAAAAAATGTATTTTCACCAATTTCTTCCACATTTGTGGACCGATTCTCAAAATTCTTTTTTTGTTTGGTAGATTATACTTTAGAGATGGTCCTATATAAATTTTATTGAAATCGATCGAGCCACAACCAAATACAAGGGGTGAAGTTGGATTTTTTAAGTTTTCCTTACGTTTAAATTATTTAAAAAAGCATTACAAAATTATACTGGATATTATCCTATACACCACCAAAACAGAGAATACAAGATTTCTTCTTTCCTTGAGCATTAAAATTCAAAATTGTTTATTCATATGGGCCCAAAAGGGCACTCATGAAAGTTAGTGACTCTACTGCCAGATTCGCAAAATAATACCCATCTCAGAAGAAGAACCTGGCAATATCTTCGGCGGCGCTTATTTTCATAATTTTTTTAAACACTCTTAAACATGAACACATAAATAATATTTACCTAGGTCAAATCAATAGGTATATATTATATAGTCGTCAAAAAATGTTGCTTCCATGCATTTTTGTCTTTAATGTAGTAATTCGTTATATAATAAGCTTTTTTTTAATTAAAAAAGCCCGTTTTATTACTGATTCAAAATTACTCAATGGTAATTCACTTACAATTTTTTTAATTTTATTGTAAAATTAACCCCATTTGCCATAAAAGATTTACTAATTTTGCTATAATAGTGGATTATTAACTGTTAATACTTAGTGAACGTGCATTAAGTGTAGGCAAATCATATAAAGTTTAAAAACGTGATTTTTACCTTCGCTCCAAAACTCCAATAGAAGATTTAGTAAAGTTTCTACTTTATTAGGGCATGACTTGACTATGACTGGACCTTGACTGTTTTACTTGACGTTGACTGTGACTTGTGACTAGGACTTTTAAAATGAAATACACTTGAAATATATTAATACTTGACACTGGCTAAATGCACAAGATTGCGAAACCAATAATCAAAGATAAAAAAAGGATTCGAACCAACAATGTCTAGTGGATTATCAATGTATTTGTAAATCATCTTGATATTTCTCTTATCATTCACATCATCTGCAATATAGTAGTTGTTAGTTTACCAATCTAGAGCCCTGTTTAATACGAGCGAAGCCGAGAAGTGCAACTAGTCCGCTGTAATCCCTGTTTCGTGGACATGACGAATGACCGGTAGTCACGCCGGCGACATCGACAGACGTATCTGTACTCCAGATCTTCTACCGCTTTATTACGTACTGTTTGGATCATTCGCATCGTAATCTGAATAATTAATAAGCTTGTTGATTGACTTGTCTAAGCTATGATCAATTGCGGTCTTTTAAGATGACGCAACGGAAGCAGCAATGTGGGTAATAATTGATCATCATGGATCGAGGCACGTTTTTTATAGTCTTTTTTAACTATTTGTATAGCTTACTAATGTGTATATTATCTTTGATAATTATACCGTAATAGTGAGTAGAAGTAAAGATAAAGTATTACGGTGTTCCGGCAGTTATCCTTGAGAGTCTGCGTATTCCAGATCTAGTGTGTTTACCAGCTTCGATCACATCGTCACTTACCATTAGGTGAGATAGTGGTCAAACCTAGCCTGTCACCAATAAAAAAAAAAAAAATCACTAGTATAGGTGCTGTGTATTTTAAAAATATATACATTTCATTCAAAAAACAATCCATAAATTGTTAACCAAGGTATAAATGACTGAGTTTAAGTATAAGTAGTCAAACCTGAATAAGGCAATAAACAACACAAAAATCATATAGCGATTGATTTTCGACTGAAATTAAATGTAAACATTAATTCAAAATAAAAATTAATGTAAGACTGACAGACAATAAACAGCTCTTTACTTGTTTTCCCATTTCAGTAGAAAGATTAATGTTCTCAAATCAGTAACACTTATATACTACAGTATAATAAATATTCAACTGTGTTATTTATAATTAACTAAATAGCTGATTTTAATTTAACGTCTATGTTAATAGCCGTGATTATACATTAATAATATCGTGAGTGCGTAGATAGTGCCATGAGAGCGCGTTGATGTCTAATGTATGGGACTACCTACTATTTGGATATTTGACAATGTCGAATAATTATTTCTGTATACTACTGGTTTTAAAATGTAAAACAAAGCTTCTTATACGCTTTGCAATTGTTTTGAGCCGCAAAGAACTAGTCGTATTCATTAACAAAGAATATACAGTTTTCATATTTTGACAACATTTACTTGAGTATAAATAATCGAAACAAATAAAAAACCAGAAATATTATTGGTGAATGTTTTCTCGACAGAATTGTTCTCCGAAATTGGCTATTTTATAATTGACTTCTAATTCACCAATATATTTCATAATCAAACATGAGTTTTATTTATATTTTTTAATAAATCCTTTAGATAATTAAAATACCTTAATAAATGGAAACCATGGTTTGTTTTAATTAGTATAGTTTTCACGTTAAACGGAATTTTATCATGTATGGCTTAACCGGGATAAAGCGACATGACTCGTGATTTATGTTTATTTTTTCTACAGAATGGCGAATACAGGTTCCGACTTTTTTTTTCTGGCAAAATAATTGTTATCGTTTTTAGAGTAATTTCCTTTTTCGATAATTTACCTAATAATTCAAATGACGTCAAAGTGAAAATAAAAACATTACCGTATTAAGCGATAAAAGGTCATGTGATAAACACTTGCAGTTATCAAAGTAATGTAGTCAAAATCAATTTAAATACTTAAAAAGATGATTTAATTGTAAACGATCGCGAGATTTAAATAAGAGTTGCACTTATATAATAATAGAGACCATGAAATGTTTGGGAAAGTTATTTACTCTTGGGTCATTTTATTAATGCCAACCTTAAAATAGTTTGAATTTAGATTATATTTTACCGATGATCTTATTTGCGATATGCTTAGGCTTCTAATAATTAAGAGGCGCTCAGTGTTTTATAAGATAACTAGCTGTGCCCCGCGGCTACGACCGCATTATCAAGTTAAAAAGTAGACTATATGTGTAAGCTATGTACACCTAGGTGTGAGCTATGTACATTCTAAATTATATCCAAAACCGTTTAGCCGTTATAGCGTGAAGAGAAAACAAACATTCTTACATACTTACACAAACTTTATTATTTATGTAAATTAAAACCATTGTGCTACGGATAATGGTACTTATAAGTAGTTATTCTAAGATATCATGTTACGAGTGTATTATATTAATATAGATAAATATCCTCGTATAGTGAGCCATCAAAATGATACGCTCGTTAAACCTATTCAGTTTATTGATTCTACAACAATGCTCGATCTATTTAGCAATATCCACTCGGTATATAATTGCCTTAGAAACTTCACATTATTTTCACATCAATTATCAGGTTATCCTTCATGAATTACGCTCCATCCGGTTTACACAGACTCGTTAGTAAATTAATACTATATCAATAAGTATTCTACGTTCATCATCCGTACGGCGAAGGAGTGGAACTCATTGCCCGCGTTTTTATTACTTGAATGATATAATTTTTTTTTTTTTTATTTGTGACAGGCTAGTGTTTGACCACTATCTCACCTGATGGTAAGTGACGATGTGATCGAAGCTGGTAAACACACTAGACCTGGAATACGCAGGCTCTCAAGGATAACTGCCGGAACACCGTATTTGGCTTGGTGGCAGACTTTCAACTTGATGGTGGTAAGCTACTTTGGTACCAAGCCAGGCGAGCAACTCACAAAATGCTCTACCACCTCTCAACTGTCACCTGATTAGCACCACCCGAGGACCACGTGTAGGGAGTCAGACTTAAGGGGTATCCTCCTACGGACGTGGGTGACTCAGCCCCCAAATAATCCGAGAGTATTCAAGTCTAGAGTGAATAGATATCTTCTCAGGCAAGTATGCTTCACTGCGATGCTAATCCATCAAGTGATATAGTGGTCAAATGCTGCCCTATCAAGCATCAAAAAAAGTTTTCAATAACATATGCACGAGTAATGATTTTTTTTTAATTGTAAGTTTGTTGACTTGTGTCGCGGTGGCTAGAAACATTTACATCACACACACAATCATGACCAGAACCAGAAACTCACTTTTCCTTTGGAGAGAAAACTTGTTCCCGTTGGAAATCGAAACCGATACCTCCTGCTTAGAAGGCGAACGTCCACCCTACTAAGCCTACTATTCTCACATAACTCGTAGCGCGGTCCGCTGAATCAATCGTAACGCAGTGGTACCGCTAGTGTTGATCAAGTTAAAAAGTAGCCTATGTGTTAATCTTAGGTATACGCTGTCATTCCAAATTTCATTCAAATCCGTTCAGCCGTTAAAGCGTGAAGAGGGAACAAACATACTTACACACAAACTTTCGGATTTATAATATAAGTAGGATAAACGATATTATTATTCTTACTATTTATTATATGCCTTCTTTTGAGGCAATAAGCCCAAATATTTAATTTTCCATGTACTAGACCAGCCTTACATCAGCCGCGGGCCTTGTTCAAATCCTTCCTTGCGTGCTTTCGCAATATGCATGTAAGCTCTTTAGAGCTTAGGGGCTTGTTGTCTTATGCAAGCCCCACCGGCTACTCGGCGTAAATTGCATATTGGAACATGTATGAGGAAATTGCAGGACTACGTTAAACTAGAACATATGAAATTTTGAGATTTGCATACGTATAAGTGGCTGACATTTATTCATTTATAAATATTTCGTACGTTAATTGTTCTGTCCTAATTCTGAGTACCTGACTCATAATTGTAGGATATATCTACGTAATTGAAAGAATAATTGTCTATTAGACAACGATGAAAATCAATGGCAGCATGTATGTAAGATAATTACTTAAATAGCTAAGCTAGATCAAGTCTAGTGTGAATAGGTACCTTCTAGGAAAGCATGTTTCATTTTCGGCCGCATCGTCACTTTCTATCAGATGAGATAGCGGTCAAATGGTTGCCGATCTTGCATAAAAAAACGATTTGGATTATCATTTTTAGTTGTGTTCGTAATTGTTAGGACCAGGTTGGTATAAAAGAAAATTCCTACTTTTTTTTAATGAAAAATTTTTTTTTAATGAAAAATTATAGGCTATATTGAACCTCAATTTTAACAGGTATTGCCTTTCACAATAACATTATTATGTACAGCAAGTTCGATAAAGGCAAAATATAAACAATTGTCAATACCTATTAAATTTAATAACCATTATAAAATAATAATTTAAGAAATAACCTTTGTAATTTACACCCACATAAACATAATTTTCGTTATTTATTATCACGACGTGCAATCATTATTACACAGATACTGAATACCTATTGTAATAGGTTTAACGCGACTTTTACGAAATATTACAAATTAAAGAGATGTTATTTTAGAGGCTATACATTTTAGAATTCAACAATAGAATTGGCAAGTTTTATTGTTCTTCTTAAATTATAATGTACAGACTCGATTATTTCAAATATCATACTTCAGTATCATAGTAATGTTATAAATCCGAAAATTTATGTGTAAGTATGTTTGTTCCCTCTTCACACTGTAACGGCTGAACGGATATAAATGAAATTTGGAATGTACATAGCTTATACCTAGGATTAACACATAGGCTACTTTTTAACTTGATCAACGCGAGCGAAGCCGTGGGGCACGGCTAGTATTTTATAAATGCGTTTAGTGTATAATTTAGTATAGTGATAAGGCCCTAATTGCGGTTATCCTACGATGATATTATAAATCCGAAAGTTTGTGTGTAAGTATGTTTGTTCCCTCTTCACGCCGTAACGGCTAAACGGATCTGGATGAAATTTGGAATATACATAGCTTATACCTTGCGAGTGAAGCCGCGGGGCACGGCTAGTATTCCATAAATGATAGGCTTGCGTTTGGCGATAATTTTAACAGCTGATTCAAAATTAAAAATCGCAATTGTTATTTCATATGACCCCCAAAGAAGTACTGATATTGTATACTCTTTGGTATTGACCTTTTTTTTTGTACTACGTTAAATTGTGGTTGCACTGTGAAGGATCAAGAGAGTCAGTGCCCTATATACCACAATGAATTTCATCACCATGTTACCATCATCGAAAGTTCAAGTCCGTGGTAAGATTCGAAAGAACATTCACTAGTTAGAGGGCCATGTCTCGATTTTACCACTGAGCTGTTACATATAGGTTGTTGCTTTTTCTTGACATTTATAGAAAGTCAGTTTATAAAAAAAAGTCATCAAAATAGGTTCATAATTGGCGGAGATATCGCGTAAAATACATACAGAATATTTAAACGCAAGCAAAGCTTAAAAAAACCGACTTCACCGCTTTATCTTCGGAACTTTGATCAGATTAGATGTACTAAACACGCATTATTGACGATATTTCAAGAACTACAGATCAGATCTTGATCAAATTTCAATGGGGCCACATAAAAAGCACCAGCTTTCAAATAAAAAAATAATTATCAAAATCGGCTCATAACGAAACAAGTTATGAGGTACAGAAGTTATGAGAACATCGTCAAAGTAGTCCACAAAATAGGCATTATTGACGATATTTCAAGTTCTACTGATCAGATCTTGATCAAATTTAAATGGGACCAATTAGAAAGCAACATCTTTTAAACTTTCAATATATCAAAATTTCGAAATCGGCTCACGTGGAAAGAAGATACGAGGTAACACAAATAAAAAAATTAAAAAAATAATACAGTCGACTTGACCTCCTCCTTTTTTGGGAAGTCGGTAAAAATAACATACACTCGAATTGAGAACCTCCTTTTTTTGAAGTCGGTTGAAAAGTGATAAAAATGCATGGGAACTTCAAAATAGCAAACACACTGTATTAGTTCAACTTTCAAATTAAAATTATTCTCCTTTCTCACTGATAAAGAATGCTATTCAATTAGAGAATACATTATACACATGTTCTAGAATGTAATTATGGCGTGTCATCCACGCAAATTCAAAATTTACTAAAATTATGAACTAATCTAATTAATATTTTACAAAATTGTTGAGTGCTATTTGTCCCCTTTTGCAATCTTATCTGACGTTGTTATTATTATTTAAAGAATATTTTTTTGTAAAAAATAAAAAAAATATCTAATTAATCTGATATAATAATAATATAATATAACATAATGTACTAATACACAGTGATTAATTATTTTAATTGATTTTTTGTTGCAAGGAGAATGTACGCCATATGGCAAAACATAGCCGCACATCTGCCTACTAATTTATGACCGTTGTCCTATGATTACAATCTATAAATGAATTATGATTCGAATAAGAATAATAATTATATTTTTTATTTATTTATGTTATTCAGCATGATGAGAACGCTACCCACTGATAGTGGGCTTAAGCACTTGAGTTACCTATAAGCTCGATGTCTTGTAGGTAACTTTGCTGTATATAATTTTAGTTTATTTTTAGGAAATATAGGCAATTGGCCCATAGATTGAAGACATTGTAAAAAAAATATATATGATTCGTAACGTTACACACGTTTTTGGTGTTAATGATTGGTCAACTTTGGTAAATTTGAAAATGGAAAATCAATGTTTATTTTGTTGTAATGTTTTTATATATAAATATTATTTTTTTGGCAATTTATTAACGTAAACAATCTATTAAAAGGGTTAAAAAAATGTGCCTACTACAATTAATCTTTTAATCTCACCACAGACTATTAACTCTACTTGTAATTAATGATATGTATAAATAGACAAATCCGTCTGCATTACTCTAATAGAGGGATTAGTTACGTAAGTTAATTAAGAGCACCTGTACTAATGTGTATAATTATACACTTCTGTAATAGGTAGGTTTATACTTGCATTTGCAAGCGAATTCGTGATAAGTAGAATTGCCATATATTATTTAATATCCTAATTTATCTGCCAAGGTAGGTATTTAAATGGTTTTTGGTTAGATCAGAGAACTTAGAACTTAGACTTGGTATGATGATGACACAGTTGGCGCAGTGGATAGATCTCTACCTTCTGCGCAGTGGGTCCTGGGTTCGATTCGGCAGAAGCATAATTTTACTCCCCAAGGACTCTTGCGATTCTGTTTCTGGGTTTGATTGCGTGTGATGTAAATGTTGCCGGCACCCATGATACAAGTCTTTGAACTTTTGTGGGGCTGTGGGCGTGAGTGCGTTTGCGTTTGTTGATATTTATAAGCTGGTTTGATTAGGTACACATATATATATAGGGAGATATATTTAAACCTAAAGGTTTAAAATCATTTATGCTCTATCGAGAATTGACAATATTAAATTGTACTTATAGAACTACTAGTTGCACCCTGCGGCTTCGCCCGCGTAGATTAAAAAAAAATAATTGTGAATCTAAACCATTCTTGAATCTATGAAAATTAAACACATCATTTATGTTGTTTACGGCTTAAAACACCTACAAATGTCAACTTACTTTGTAGTCGATGTAAGTAGAACAACTAATTTGTCCAAAACAAATTACAGACACAGTACGTTAACATTTTTTAAGCTGTATAAAACATAAACAATTATTGAATCTACCTGACACTCAAAAATTTCATCAAAATTAGTCCAGCCTTTTAGGAGAACTTTAGTCACATACACATGTACAAAAGAATTATATAAAGAAATATTTACATTAATATGTATGAGTTGATTGTTAGTATGTAATACTTAGACCTGAGGCCTTCAACACATAGTCGTCGTGAACACTGGCTTTGATAATAACGAAATGGGCCGATAATGATCACATAATTGCTGTTTAAAGCAATTTTTTGATCATCATCGGCCCGGAAGTCGGTCGGTACTAAATAAGTACTAATTGGATACCTAGTCCCAGTTTTCCGAACAGCAATGTGGTATCCCTAAGTGCAAGCTGTCACGTGCAAGTACGTAAGTGTATTATTCGTCGTTAACTGTTTATCTTATTTTAGTGCAATGTTGTGGGTTAATCTTGCCGGCTAATTAATTTAAACATTCGTGTGAGTGCTTTTGAAACAATGCAAGTGTTAAAAGAAACTTACACGGGTGTTACGACTTACAAGACGGCATTTAGTGAAGATGTTTTAACAGACTTCAAAAAGGAGGTTCTCAATTAAACCTTATGTTGAGTTGTAGTTGAGTCAAAGCTGCATAGTCTTGGTCACCGACGTGAGATAACAAGCCTATCAGTATTCTATCGCTTACATTTTGGAGAGTGTGCTCAGGAATTACATGATATAATTCCTCCATGCCCTTTTTACCATCTTACAACAAGACAAACTGTCGAACGTTATCCATTTATGGTTGACATAACCTCCAGTTCACTCGAAGCGTTTCGCTTCTACGTTTATCATCTGTACAGCGAAGTAGTGGAACTCATCGCCTGCGTCTTTGTTCCATGAACGGTACAATCTAAGTGTCTTCAAGTCTAGAGTGAATAGGTACCTTCTAGGCAAGCATGTTCCATCTTCGGCCGCATCGTCACTTTCCATCAGATGAGGTAGGTCAAATGCTTGCCAATCTAGCATATAAAATATTTTTTTTTAAAGACTTTGAAATTCTGATCAGCAACCTTTTTGTGTGATGAAAGGTGGTAGAGGCACACTATGATAAAAATGTTTCTCTGTAATACATATGTTTCACTTTTATCGTGTCTTTACAATACACCCATTTTTTTGTAAGTTTGTTATGCGATTGCTCTGCCAATAATTGGGAATCAGGTGTGGTTCCATACATTTTTAACAGAAATGTATTCTTAGAGCTATACGGTAAATTAATGAATATATCTGACTTCTGAGTCAAATACTCTTTTATTTGATAGAATAATCCACATGTACAAGTAAGTACATAAACTACTGTGGATTGTCAAATGGTAACTTTTAGAACTTTATGATTTCCAATGATAAATGTTAATAATCTAGTACTACTACATTTTTATATAGAACGAATTTGACAAACTCAAGAAGATTCTTAAAAACAAAAATTCCTGTTTGTACAGTCAGAAAACTTATGTAACCTTAATATTATAAATATTAATATATGTGAGCGTATGTTTTTCACGCAAGATACCACTGTAACAATTGATCTGAGTTTATAGTGCCCATTGGCTTAGTTGGGTAAGCGTTCGCCGTCCAAGCAATGGTATAGGGTTCGATTCTCGGCGGAAACACAAATACCTATTCTCCCCAAGGAAAATTTGTGAATCTGGTTCTGGTTGTGACTGTGTATGTGATGTGAATGTTTCCGGCACCCGCAACACAAGTCATCGAACTTAGTGTGGGGCTGTGAGTAATTAAACGTTTATGTTTATGAGTTATATAAAATTTCTCATTTGACAGTTTAGACTCTAGACCCTTTAATAAAATATATCATAGCTGATCTAGTATGAAATATATATATATATATTTCAAATATATATATATATATATATCTAAGCTATGCGTCAGGAACAGTTCTTTTTTAAACACAGTATATGTGTATTTATGTATATTACGCTTATTTTTATTATCTTGGCTATCTACGGGCCAATTGCCTATATTTCCTAAAACTAACTATATTACGCTTAGTAATCTTAAGTTAATAAATTATAAAACGACCTAAGTTTTTTTATTCACTATTTTTTATTGTGATTTACCGAAAAAAAAATTCTTTGATGAACTTGGAATGGGGATTCAGACCCCTAAGCCCCCATTCCAGATCGGGTCATAACTACTGCAATTGTTTCCCAACGAGCTATGACCCAAGTTAATGGTTTGTTTATACTCAAACATGCATAGATTATACAATCTGTTGAATGTACTAATCGACAAAGATCTTCATTATGATTAATAATTATTCGCTTATCTAAATCTCATTTTAAAATGTTAAACATAATATTCTAATTCGTGTCCCTTCGAATGATCTCAAATGGTCATACGGTCAGTGGACTTGCTTTAGCGAACGTTTGTCACACATTAGAGTTGAACTTTGGCAAACGGACCGCGCCCACAACAAGTACGTATAGGTACGCACTGGCGGCGAACGCGAAAAAGTATGACCCGTTCTTACACATATGAGATCGCTATATAAGACTTTGCGGACCCACTTTGCTCTCATTTCGACTGACGCTTAACTTTGGCAAATACATATTAAACTTTCAATAGCATTTTAAAGCGAATTAACAAAAAATATCGTAATTGTATGATAATAATAGTGATAAGTGTTGATAATAATGAAATTGGTGAGTGTTCATATAAAAAAATGTGTTAATATAAAAAACAGGGCGTGTCGTAAAGACACACGATAGAAGTGAAACATACAGGTCCAACGTCATCCATATATGGTTGACATACCTCCAGTTCGCTCGAAGCGTTTCGCTTCTACGTTTATCATCCGTACTGCGAAGGAGTGGAACTCATTGCCATCGTCTTTGTTCCCCGAACGGTACAATCTGGGAGTCTTCGGGTCAAGAGTGAATAGGTACCTTCTAGGCAAGCATGCTACATCTTCGGCCGCATCATCACTTTCCATCAGGTGAGATTGTGGTCAAATGCTTGCCTATCAGGCATAAAAAAAAAAAAAAAAAAAACATTTTAATTATTTATAACACTGTTCACCCCATTTCTTATCGTCACACAAAAAGGTGGCGGATCGGAATTTCAAAGAACTCACATAAAAAGTTTCACTTAAAAATATTAATTCTTAGAGTTTGAATGAAAATAGTTTAGGGTTTCAGTAATATACTTAAATGCCTAAGTATGTCAATAGAGATAATATCTTGTGTTCCAGATAATATTCGTAGCCGTCACAGTGGCCGTAACAAACGTGTTTTGTTACCACGACCCCGATCTCAACTACCATCTGAGCCAGGTGCAGAAGATAACGTCGAACTGTGACAACGGCTACAGCTACCCCGCCCCGGCACTACAACTCTCCTCTAGTGGCGTGAAGTACGCGGCACCTACTTACATTCCACCGGTGGCTGCCCCCGTGGGATACACTTCAGCCGGTTATTCGACCGGTCTCGCGTACCAAGCACCTAAGATCACTTACGCTGCTCAACCCGCCGCGACATATCAAACATCCTCGCTCCTGTCAAACTACGCCACTGCAACAAATGAGGCGCACGGATACACCACCTCCGCGGGCCTGTCGGCATCATCGCAAAGACCCATCACTCCGGCCGCGACATACGCTCAAGCTCCGATTATCGCCAAAATAACGGGATCTCCTCTTATTGCGAAGTTTGCTCTGGCCCCGGCTAAGACCACGTACGCCGCGCAGAACTTGATCGCGCAGCAAGCCGTTTCGACTGGGTCGTTAGCGAAAGCCTCTCTGAACTCCTACAACGTTCAGGCTGGACCCGTGGTGTCTCAAGTGTATGCAGCTCCTAGTGTCAGATATACGACGTCTCCTGCTCTGAGAGGGCCAACGCAACAAGTGACTGGATACAGCGTTGCTACGCCTGGAATACAGTACGCCCAAGCTGCAAATATTGGCCAATATGCAACGTCATCTTTGTCTCAAGTGTCTGCGCCAGCTTCCGCATACTTCAGTCCAGCTCAGAAAGTGACGCAGTACGCTGCACCGGTAGCGCAATATGCGCAAGCTGTACAGTACGCGCCTGCTGCTCCAGCGGTGACTCAGTATGCTGCCCCGGCTATTGCTCAATATTCGACACAATACTCGGCGCCGACTGTATCGCAGTACGCCACACAGCACAGTTCTTCCCAGTACTCAGCACCGGCCACAGTAACGCAATATGCAGCCCCGGCGTTGACTCAATATGCTGCCCCAGTTGTGACGCAACACACGGCTCCGGCTGTACAATACACCGCTCCTGCTTTACAATACGCTTCTCCAGCTGTACAGTACGCCGCTCCAGCTGTGCAATACGCGGCTCCAGCTATAAAATACGCCACTCCGGCAGTACAATACGCTACACCAGCCTTGTCACACTACTCTGCCCCAGCTGCGCAATACTCCTCTCCAGCGGTAGCTACAGTGTCTCAGTACAATGCACCAGCGTCTGTGACTCATCATGTGTCTGCCCCAGCGGCGACTGTAGTCGCTGCTCCAGCTGCAGCGAAAATCGCTACCACTGGTCTGGCTGTAAAGAATGTTCACACCGACTTCTTGGAAAACTACGTAAGTTTTTTGACCTAATCTCATCTATTAATGCGTCCGATAATAGTACCCAACTTTAATATGACATTATAAACAACCGTCCCCACCATTTAATGTTTATTGCGTTATAGTTTAAAGGTGATTTATAGTTAGATTATGATTGATGACTATTTAAAATGCAGTGTTCTATTTAGTTGCAAATAATCAAGGTACTGCCTCTAGGACATTGCAAAACCCTACAGCCGCTGCCTGAGCTTAAACCTAAACTAATATGATGTAACTGGATTAGTGGTCAATTAGATCTAGACTGGTTTGACCACATAGTAATAGCTATTAATCACTATTTACATCTATACTTTTAGAAGAGTTTGCATAACAATTTTTATTATACACCCAGTGTGACTACTCCATTGGCGCGGAGAGCAAGTGCCTATGTGCCGTGGGTCTTGTTCTCGATTCCCGGCAAGAGCACAAATTTCCTTCACAAGAGACATTTGTGCTTCTGTTTCTGGGTGTGATTGTGTGTGTGATATGAAAATGTTTCCAGCGCCCACGATACAAATCTTTGAACTTAGTGTGGGGCTGTGAGTGTGAATGTGTAAAAAATATATGACCTTCATGTAATATATGATTAAGCTACTGGTTATTACCCGAAATGTATACAAGTTATTCGTTTTACACAAGTTGATAGGTTTTTTATTTGAAATAGGTTATTATGGGCAGTAGTAGGCGGCTATTAGAATGGAACCTTCGGTCCCACCAAACATAAAATCATTGAACGCCACGACAAAGCTGTTAAGATAGTAGATATTCAATATTTCACAATAAATCACTTGCACTGGCTTTAGATACGTTCACAATGCGAAATAGACGGTGATAATTTTACAGTAAAGCAAACTGCGACCTATTTTGCGTATTTATTAAACCTCTATAAGATTCAGAAACTGCTTTGGTTTTAACGCTTACGGTGTCATAAGAAATATCTTTGACTTTAATTATATTATTCTATAACTTTTTTCATTTGTCCAATGTTTTTTATGCTATCTATACGGGCCAATTGCCTATATTTCCTAAACTTAACGGAAACTATATACATCTATACAGCTACGACCTAAGTTATATAGAAGGCATCGAGCTTATAGGTAACTCAAGTGCTCAATTAAACCAGTGTGTTTAATATCACAGTTCTGCTAGTGATCAGAACTATGAACGAATTAATAGTGATATAAAAAACGCTTTGACACTCACAACCTTACACTAAGTTTAATGACTTGTGTCGTGGGTTCCGGAAACAATCACACCCGGAACTATCGAATAAATAATAAATTCCCTCGGGGAGAAAACTTGTGAAGTGTATGTGTGTATGTATGTTCATGTGTGTATGTATGAACATCTGTTCCCTCGTAACTTCTAAACTACCTACTTATAATAATTTGATAAACGAGGTGTCGTTGGAAGCATCTTGTTACTTACACTATTATTTGTTCACTACATTCATCTACCTATAGTAAAGTTGTCTCTGTTTAATTAACAATCGATAACTTTATAGTTTATTTATTATTGCAATACATACACAACATATATATTTTTTTAATAACATATTGATATGGACCCTGTATCAAATAGGGTGTAGCAAAGTACACAGCTTAACATAAAACTATGTTAGTATTATATAAACTTAACAATGAATTATTGTGTAGAATTACAACTTATGTAACTTTACCACATAATAACACAGCAAGGACTCTATACGGAACTTTGTGCATATTGCATTAAATGAATCTTACATAACAATGCGACCGGACTGGACAGTATATCAACAAATCCATCACTGATCTGCTTTCACTCGAAATAACTGCACATAATGTACATCCATTCTTAATGACATAATTTATTTATTTATTTATTTATTAATACATATTAACTGTGAGAAGGCCTTACAGTTTCCCAAATCGCCTCCTCCAGTACCCTAAATTTCTACAATTTTTAACAAAAAAGTAAAACTAATTTAGTTAAAAGTATATTATACATATTTAGTAAAAATTAAAAACAAAGAAAGAAAAAATAAACAAAAAAAATTTTTTTTTTCTCTCATCCCAGTCCAATAAACAACTCATAAATAAAATTTAAAAATAAAAATGCTTATAGAAACATACATTTCGAGGTAATTAATTCCATAAATAATAATATGCGACCTTCGAATTAAAATCAATTGATTCTTTTAAACGCTTTCACACAGCCCCACACTTTGTTCGATAACTTGTGTCATGGGTGGCGGAAACATTAACATCTCACAAACAATCACAAAAACCAGAAACACATTTTCCTTAGGGAGAAAATATGTATTCCCGCCGCGCCGGGAATCTAACGCGATACCTGAACCCAAATAAGTCAAATGGCAGTGCGATGAACGAATGCCTATATATAAAATACACGCACAAAATTATTTATGTAGGTAGTGTACACATTTTTTTTTTTTTCCTTTGAATTACCATTTTATCATACTTACCATCCGCAACTACTTACAAACAGGTAAGATATTGAAAAAAACGTTATCATAAAAAACTAAAATCAAGTTAAAAACTTTATATCTATGATAATAATTAAACGGAAGCAAAGCATAAAAATACCGACTTTACCACTTTATCTTCGGAACCTTGATCAGATTAAATGTATTAAACACGCATTATTGACGATAACTCAAAAACTACTGATCAGGTCTTGATCAAATTTTAATTGGAAAGCAAAAGCTTTCAAACAAAAACAAATATTCAAAATCGGTTCACGTGGAAAGAAGTTATGAGGTGACATAATTTAAAAAAAAATTAACAAACATAGGTACAGTCGAAATGTGGAGGAGGCCTTTTTGTGAAGTCGGTATAAAAGTTACTAGCTTTTTACCAGACTACGTAGGAGTAGGTCGAAGGTTACATTACATTTTATGTTTTTAGCTAAGAGAAAAATGTAAGTATCGACCTCGCGTAACTTTTTTGGCTTCTGTGGGTATTATTCCCATTTATCAAAAATATATAGTACCTACTTAGTAGTACTTACCTACACTAATGTGCCAAGATAAAGAATTAATAAAAATAGCACAAAGCAAGTATAAGTTTCATCATTTCGGCATGCGCCTACACCAAATCATTTATAACGACTACGATTTTATCAATACCTTATTATTAGGGCAGGTACGACCTAGTTTAACAAAGTTCATTCGACACTGAACTTTGTTGCAAGAGGCATTTCACACGGCATTAGGCGATTTATCTTTGATGATAAGGAGTGTTGCGACGATAGGCGGCAAGCAAAGTGACATAGATTAGGTAAGTACAGTCAACAAAAAAGTAGCGAATCATCTGCAAAATGATTATTTAATGGGAAATACTTATACATACTCGTACATTGCTATATGCTTTGCGACGGTTGTTTACTTTAAAATATTACCAGAAAAAAAATCGGGGAAAAAATACGTTTCATACTAAAATCAATATCTGAAAATGCAATCAAGTTTGAAGGAAAGTTGACAGGTCATTTACACCAACTCTCTCTCTCTCGCTCTGTCTTTGTTAAATGTTGTTTGATCTCAATATATAAAGCTGCACAATTGTTTGTTTTTTTTTTCTTTGATTTATGCTTCGCAATCTTGTGCATTTAGCCAGTGTCAAGTTATAATATATTTCAAGTGTATTTTATATAAAATGTCCTAATCACAAATCATAGTCAAAGTCAAGTAAAAGAATCAAGGTTTAGTCATAGTCGAGTCATGCCCTAATAAAGTGGTAGAAACTTTACTATAGCTTGTATTGTAATTTTGGAACGAAGGTGAAACCTACACGTATGCACGTTTACTAAGTATTAACGGTTATTAATCCACCATTATTACACATTATAACACTCGAAGAATCATAGTTTTTGGAAAGTTATACAAAATCAATCAACAACGCAATTTTTTACTTTCGCGGCAAAACTCTGCACAATTGTTTAGTGTTTAAATTCTAACACCTTAGAGCATATAATTTACCTTTCGTTTAATTATGGTAAATATAGTTTGAAAACTAGCAATGTTCAGCTAGTTACTTTTGTTGCTAACTCTACCTACGTAGATAGTTTTCAATTATATCAAGATGTTTCTGTACAATGAATAGAAGACTGGTTAAGTGTTAATTAAAGTGTAAAACTTTTACCAAGCGTTTTATTTTGTAGATATTTAAAAAATGTGGCGAATATCACATAAAACACATAAGGTAGTGACACATGATCGACGGTGATGTATTCAGTATTACACTGTAGGTATTATAAATGAATGAATATGTAATGTATATGTAGGTATGCCGTTCAAATTAAAACGGCTGGTAAATATCAACATAAAAATTACGGAATTTTGCCGCGAAAATTAAAGAATTGTGGTTCTTCGAATGTTAACGTGCATGGGTGTAGGTAAATCATATGAAGTTGAAAAACGATTTTCGCTTTCGCTCCAAAATTCCAATAGAGTTTATATTAAAGTTTGGTAGAAACTTTATTAGAGCATGACTTGACTATGACTGGACCTTTTACTCTTTAACTGTGACTTCTGACTAGGACTTCATTATGAAATATTTTACACTTGAAATATTTTATTATTTGACATTGGCTAAATGCACAAAATTGAGGAGCCAAAAGATCTTAACGATTAAATTTGGTCACCTCACCATCCTATTTGTTTACCTATTGCATTATTACTTATTGCTTAAAGCGTTGAAAATTTAATAATTCAATCAAAAGTTTTTACATAATATGAGACAAAAACTGTGAAACTATTACTTTATGTTCAATTATTAGTATAGTGTTAATAACACCATTAATGTATTAAAATGTTGTTTCCAGGATGCTCACCCAAGGTACGCCTTTGAGTACGGAGTCAACGACCCTCATACAGGAGACATCAAGCAGCAAAAGGAGGAACGCGACGGAGAAGTTGTCAAAGGTAGATAAATCTATCGATGCTTGTTTTACAATATTTCGTTATATATTTGGGACTTTGGAACTTTTTATGGACAAGCGTTATACCATAGTAGAAATAAATAAGTATGTTATCTTCATAGAGTGGTACCAAACGCGGCTTGTATGTGTGCACGGCCGTACGCACGTGCCTCAGCACGTGGTTTTACCGTGATTTCATTGCGGTCCTTACACACAAACCTGGTAATGACAAACACAACATAATATAAATTAGTTAAATAAATTAGATAGATACGTTCTTTATGGGCACACCAAAAAAGAACACCTACAAAGAAATTATAAATGAAACACAAACAACATTGGAGCACAAAGGGCGTTCTTATCGCTCAAAGCGATTTCTTCCAGACAACCAAAGGGAGATGATAAAAATATTACAATTAGTGACGGTGGTGTACCTCAACACTTATTTAAATAAATAAATGTACCTACACATACTTATTAATATTTCATACATAATACACCAACAACAACCTACATAAAAAATATATTATAAACATACACAATCTAATAAAGGACATATACGCTTTAATGACCCTTTTAGTATTTATTATGATTAGCATAAAATGTTATTTAACTGTAAATTTTAATGTTGTATTTATATGAATTTTATAACTTGTATTTTAATGATTAGTTTTAAATTTATTGACATTTTATAGTGCATTTATTTAATAATATATTTATGGGTGCAAAAAAAAAATAAAAAAAACATTCATAATTATATATGGTTTAAAGCATAGGTTGACAATGTAGTAGGGTACAGCATGTTTTTTGCTTTGTCAGCACGCAAATATTTAATTGTAGGTACACAATTAAATATTTGTGTCAAATATTTAGTTGCCAAGTCATAATCATTTAATTTATTAACACTCTTTCACACCCACAGCCCCATACTACGTTCGATGACATGTGTCGTGGGTGCCGGAAACTTAACTCAATTATCACATATATACACAAAAACACTCAGAACCAAAAACACAAATTACCCTTGGCTACAAAATTTCTGTTTTCACCGGGAATCGAACCCGATACACACTGCTTAGAAGGCGAAGGCGCACCCATGTAAGCCAACGGTCTGAAACGTGTTTTTTTACAGGTCAATATTCCTTGGTGGAACCTGACGGCTCAGTGCGAACTGTAAACTATGTGGCCGACTGGGAAACCGGCTTCCACGCCGACGTTCGTAACAGCAAAGACAACCAGCACTAACAAGTACAATAACACACTTCAAATCAAGGAGCGACTTGAACTAACAGGAGCCTCTATAGACAAATCAAAGTGGAGGTAACCACGAATTCTGTTGGTTAGAAACTATTCATTATCATCACTATCTATCATCATCATTTAAACATTAACTTTATCTAAGAATACATGAAGCGAGTGCCTAGTTTCGGAAGAAGACGCCCAGTTCCCTACCACAAAACTTGAAACAAATGTTTTCGGAATATAACCATACCTACCTATAGATACCAGGTAGGTGTTGTAGCACAAGTACCTTAGCTAAATGTTTAAAATACCTACCTACTCAATTATACGGTTAAGCTTTTTATTACTTACCAGCATTAAATCTAAAGGTTCCTTACCACGAGATCTTGTACATCAAAATCAACGTTAAACGATGCGACCCCGCCAAAACATCGAGGCTATTGACAACAATGATAATTTTGAAGAAAAAGGCGCGAATTGGCCTGATTTTTTCATAATATATGGTAAAACCATGGATGTAGTTCGATTGATGTAGGTGGATACCAATACTTCTAAACCTAAAACGATAACGTCTTCAGTGGTTCAGAGATTGAACAACTTATATTTCTTCCCTTTATTGGATACCAGTCCCAATTCTTCCCTACGTATATACAAGTATACATGCGCGTGTGGCTTGTCACCACAATAATCCACATGCGCGATAACATGTCGCATTTAACCTAAACTAGGTCAAACGGCAGATTTAATTGCTCCGGAAGTCTACATGTTCGATACTCCGAAACGGTCTTGCGCGCTGTGAGTAATATCTTAAATGCCATATTTGTGTTACTAAACATGTATCCCGCTATTACAACATTTAAAACGACCTTAGTAAAAAGGCTTTTCTAAAATATACCATTAAAAGCAGTGAAAATATGATTACCAAACAGTAATCGCAGTGGTAGATAGGTACCATAGGGCTTACTTACATTTACTTACCTGTACTTTTCGACTAGTTAATACTACAAGCATGCAAGCAAACCAGGGAATAGTACCTACAATTTATAATGCTCTGTGCAAGCAACTTCCTTGTCATAGTAATTCTTATTTTTTTAGTTTTCAAGAAGTAGATACTAATTACAGGGCGTAAATAGATTTATCATCTAATATTATCTCTGGGTAGATGCTCAGTGCTTCGCCGCGCAGGATTTTTACCTGCACAAGTTCAAAACTATTGCTGGCACAGAACTGTAAGTAATGAGCAAGCGTGACGCTTACCATCAGGCGACTTGCTGATCTCATCTCTCATTTAGGTACATAAAAAAATCATTTAGTTACAACTAATAAGAAATTGGTGAGTTTCAAGTACCTATGTACTTATTGCATTCGTTGAAAGAATAACGTTTCGAAAACTGCGTTGCAACGTGCAGTCAGCATTCAGGTACCTATTACACATATAAACGATTCTACGGCATCTTTTGGAGGTGACTGTTCGTCTCCTTTCACTCGCAGGCACTTTCGCTTATTTTATACCGGATGTAAAAACGCATGCCCTTTGTAATTGTACCTGCTTATCAAGGTTCACTTATACGTTGATATGATACTACGTAGCAAATATCCGGGGATTATCTATTTAACCTTTAACCTTTGCCAGAAGTTGGCTAGGTCCAAAAAGCCTCATCTGCACTAGCTTCGCACGTTATTTTGTATCGCTTATCGCCTAATGCATTTTTGTCGATATGGGTGCCTATAATATATAGGTATAGGTAGCCATAAATCATTTATCTATTTTAACACATTTAAGCTGACTGTTTCAGCTTAAATGCGTTAAAACTGTTTATATTTGACGTCACGTCATGACTTAAATTTTTTTTCAAAAACGGGAATACGTTTCCTTCCATGTATTTCTAGATTAAATCAATGTTTTTGGTTTTTGCGTAAGATAATGACGTAGGTAGGTACCTACTAGATATCTGATGTTGATTTAACACCTGACGCTGATAAAGGCGTGTTATTCGTACCTCTCAACTGTTATAACAGATTTTTTAATTGTATGTTAATTTAATGGGATACATCTTAACTATGTTTAGCAAAAATCGATGCAGCCATTTTCCAGATATATCGCCGGGGATTTTGCTAATTGCTTGTATGAAGCTTAACAAAGGGTATCGTCGGATTGAGCAACTTCTTTCCGGTTTAATCAAATCCTAATTTTGTTTTTTTCAATATAATTCTCCCTATGAAGCTTTTAGTAGATTAGTAATTTTGCTTTTGTACATACTTAAGAAAATTTGAGGCACACAATATAAGTGATATTATTCTGTGCCATTTATTTTGTCTATATTTAATTTTCATATCTTTGACGCATGTAGTCCAAAGTAGAAATATTTACTCTAATGGCTATTGCCTATATATTGTTGGATTAATTTGTAAAATATATACAAATACGGATATCACATGGTACAAACAGTATTTGAAGGAACATTTGGAGTCAACCGTGTACCTAAATCTAATGTTATTTATAAGTGCTATTAATTATAAGTAGACTGAAAAACTGAATAAAAGTTACTATTGTAAATGTTTGTTTAATTATTTTTTGTTTTACCTACTTATTTAATTACTAACTGCACTTCGTCCACGTTTATTATGTTTTTGAAACATTAAAAGTCCCTATTAATTAACGAATAATGATTATAATCATTTTCGTTAATTTTCTGTGCTAAACTGTATACCTACTACACACGCATATTTTTTAACTGCCCGTTGGCTAAGTTGGGTGCGCGTTCGGCTTTTAAACAACGGGTATCGGTTCTATTTTCGGTGGAGCCACAAGTTTTCTCCCCGAGGGAAATTTGTGTTTCTAGTTTTGTGATATGTGAATGAATGCGACACCCATGACATAAGTCATCGAACTTAGTGAGGGGCTGTGAGTGTGAATGTGTAAAAAAAAAAAAACAAATTCAGAACCAGAAAATCATATTTTCCTTGGGGAGAAACTTGTGTACCCGCCGGAAATCGAACCCGATACGCCATGCTTAGAAGGCGAACGCTCCTCCAACTAAGTTACACATTAATACTCGAAAAACAAGTTTTAAAGCTTCAAGGAAGTTTTACAGTTTCAAAGCCAAATTCTGACATTCGCATCAAAATTCGAAATATAAGTTATTCTTGCTTCTCAACACAGAAATCTAAATAATTAGATTTCTGTGGTTCCCTATTGGACCATAGGAAAACAAAAAATAAGGTACCTATATCATAGAAATAAAACAACTTTTTTTTTTAATATTAATTTTTCAATAACAATGTATAAGGTATAAATGATATTTAATATTAATCTTTAACACTTATAAATAATTAGAACTATTTAATTAGTATAATATAAGACCCGAACCTATATTCATATAAAAATAACTTTGGTAAAAAATGCGAATTCCTAGCCCAATTAAGGCGCCATGTTGATTCTAGTTTGTTCTATATTCTAATAAACCAATATCCCAATGGAACCTCAAAATGGTACCAAATCATTCAGCTTATTGGATTATAAATCTATTTACTTGTTTACCATTGTAATAGCATTTTGGACATGCAAAATCTGGATCTGCTGTTTTGTTGGCCTGTGAACAAAAAATTTAACATTAACAATTTCACACTCACAGCCCTAGACTAAGTTAGATCGACTTGTGTTGAGGGTCCTGGAAACATTCACATCACAGACAGTTGAATGGGAAATCAACAGCTCAATATGTTCCCACTCAACTATATATGTGAAAGAAGTAAAATGCTTTTTTCGACTCCGGGTTGTATATGCAAAGCCACATAAACACATTCTGACATTTAGACTACTAAATGTCAGAATGTGTTTATGTGGCTTTGCATATATATATAGCAAGTATGGCAAGCAGAATAGGTACAACTTACCACTAAGCAATAATAGCAGAATATATGACTGCATCCCATTACATGTGGCAATATAGGTTTGTTATTGCAGCTTGCGCACACTGTGTGCACAGTCATCACTGGGTCAGATGAAGTTGTAGAAGTACGAACATGCTGCCTCCACCAAACGAACTTTAAAGCACTGGATAATTTGTTCCTCAGTCCAAAGATGTTCATCAGAGATATAGCTGTTCCTATTAGTTCCTGAAATTGAAATATCACTAATATTACAAATCTGCAAGAGAGTACCCATGTTTAGTGTGTGTTTCATGTGTGTTTCATTTTAGCAACTACCATAATAACACCTACGTTAATAAAATGATGTATTAGAGATTAAGAATGTTTTAAAAAAAAATGAATGAAAAAAAATGCGCCGCCGAGTTTCTTGCCAGGTTCTTCTCGAGATGGCTGTAATTTTGCGAATCTGGCAATAGAATCATTTACTTTCATGAGTGCCTCTTTGGGGCCCATGTGAATAAACGATTTTGATTTTAAAATGAAGTATATTCGTAATTGATACACTGATTAGTATTTGCATTGCCTGTTGGCTTAGTTAGGTGCATATTCTCCTTTTAAGCAGCGGTTATCAGGTTCGATTCCCATGGAATCAGTTTTCTCCACAAGGGAATTTTATGTTTATGGTTCTGGATTACGAATGTAGATCTTTACCAGAGAAAGACACTAATATTAAAAATTGAAATATTAATTTTTCTATTTTTCTGCTGTGCCTTTGGGTTCTCCCTAATTTTCTTTTTTTCTAAACCACCTCTTTATCGAGGTACACAAAACAAATATTAAATCAGTCGAGCCTTTTTCGAGTTTTTGCAAAACGAATGCAATTGATTTATACATATACTAGCGGACCTGATAGACGTTGTCCTGCTTGGAAGAATGCCGCTGCATTAACACACTGACAGCAGCATGGTGGCGCTGCTATACTGCCTATACTGGGTCCAAACGTGTTTTCAAACCATCCAGGAATCCAATTAAATATACACACAAAATTTCATATAAATCGTTGGTATTGGTAGTGGGTGACAAACACACATACCTACAGCAGAATTATATATATTATGATAGATGAACATAATGTTTGATTCATACTTACAATAAAATTATGCCACAACAGTTCTCTAGTCCACGAAAAATCAGTCAGGTTTTCCCTCGTCAATTTATCAGCTGTCACTTCCAAGCCGAGTATAAAATCTATCAGAACAGGATATTTGCCAGTTTGAATGAATCTGATGAAGTTCAAAACATCACCCACTAGTTGGAATGTTTCCAGCTTTTGCACAAAATTCTGCACTCTCTCATTGGATGTGAAACTGTATATCGACCTTTCCTTCAAGTACTTAAGTCCTATTGTGTATCCGTAATACCAATATAGCTTGCCGTTGGAAAAGTTGTTTGGTTTGTAATTAAGTGAAAGCATCTGCTGTCCAAACGTAGATTTGTTGTTGTATACCGAATATCTGAATATCCATGTTCTTATCAACAGTTCTATCTCTGGTAAAATTGGTTGGAAATACTTGGGCTGGAATAAAGAGAAAAATTTTTGTCATTTTATTATTTATTTATTGAAAGTTATCCTCCAGGTGAATGAATATAATAATCAATATCTATCGAACTAAAGGCCAATTAAAAGTTTGCACTTTTTTTAATACTGGATAAGCAAGCATTTGACTGCTATCTCACTTAATGGAAAGTGATGATGCAGCCGAAGATGGAACATGCTTGCCTAGAAGATACCTATTCACTCTAGGCTAGAGATAACTAAATTGTACTGTTTAGGGAACAAAGATGGAAGCAATGAGTTCCACTCCTTCGCTGTACGGATGATAAACGTAGAAGCAAAACACTTCGAGTGAACTGGAGGAATGTCAACCATAAATGGATGACGTTTGACAGTTTGTCTTGTTGTTTGATGGCAAAAGGGTATGTAGGAATTATATTAAGTAATTCCTGAGCACACTTCCCAAAACGTAAGCGATAGGATACTGATAGGCTTGCTATCTCCTCACTTATAATATAGTCATGTTTCATTGTTTTTGTTATGAAGTTTTGCAATGTTAAGCAGTAAGTTGTGGTTAATAGGTAGCTAATGGATATCAGATCAGTGGTAATAAAAATAATTGTCTCAAGTTGTTCTTCCATGATGATTAAGAGAAAACAGACTAACTTCAGCTTTTCAGTAGTAGAAATATAATAATTAAGAGACAATCTGAGAACAATGAGCATAATTATTATGCTCACAATTTATTGATAACATAACATTTTTGGGGACTGAGTCACCCACGTCCGTAGGAGGATACCCCTTAAGTCTGACTCCCTACACGTGGTCCCCGGGTGGTGCTAATCAGGTGACATTTGAGAGGTGGTAGAGCATTTTGTGAGTTGCTCGCCTGGCTTGCTACCAAAGTAGCGTACCACCATCAAGTTGAAAGTCTGCCGCCAAGCCAAATACGGTGTTCCGGCAGTTATCCCTGAGAGCCTGCGTATTCCAGGTCTAGTGTGTTTACCAGCTTCGATCACATCGTCACTTACCATCAGGTGAGATAGTGGTCAAACACAAGCCTGTCACAAATAAAAAAAAAAAAAAAAAAAAACAAATAGGACAAGGAAAAAAGAGTAGTGCAATGCCACACAGGTCCTTGTACAGTTGATTTCAGATTGAACTGCAGATTTTTGCGAACATGAGACCATACTTTTTTAACGATAGGCTGCTATTTGACCTTTATCTCCTTGAAACTACTTCCTGGTTTCCTCATATGAGATCCAGACCAGGGCCAGGGATCCAAAAGTATCTGTTTAATGTGTTCTGGCAGATATATAAGATAGATTTGACTGGTTGCTGTGTACTTGAACATTATAGTATATAATAAACATTACAGTATATAATATAATAGGAGTACATTATGTACTACATACCTCAATATACTTAGTTGCTTGGAAAATCAACTGTTTAAATAGTTCTTCTACTTGAGTATCTAACTGTACCGCATCCAGCTGAAACATACAACGGCGCGGGGGTTTGATAAAATATAGAACAGAAACTACCTACTTAATACCTTGCGCTCCCGGATAATAAAATATTAACCTGCGTAACCCGAGGTATATAATTCAGTGACATTTCATTAACTTTTAATTATTCATAATCAAACATAAACGTGTTCAAATTTCAACTTGGGATATACAAACACAGAATACTATTACTCCCTACCGGGAGAATACAAAACAAACAATATTTACGGGAACAAGTTATCCCGAAAAACACAGAGAAAGTAATCACTAACCACTTCGCTTATAAAAAAGTAATCTGTGATTAGACTTGTGTAACTCATGAGTGATACATTAAAATGATATATATCTGAAGCAAAGATATATTGAATCAGTAAATCACCCGTACTCAAAATCAATCTTTATATCTGTATCATTAGGATAGAGTTGGTTTGGATTCGTTACGGACAAAGATAGAAAGAAACGAATTGATGGATTATAGTGGAAAAGAAAGAGAAAGAATGATTAGCGCTTGCGCAGTGAGGCAGGTTCCATAAGGTCACAAACGCCCGCAACAGAATAGCTAAAATAAAATGAATCGTAAGTAGTCTAAATAAGGTGCAGTCTTGCTGTAAAAAGTCGTCTATTTTTTTATATTTCAAATGTGCATACAGAGCTACGACGAAAGCCGTTAGACTGGTTAAATATCCTAAATAAATCTTTATAGTTTAGTGATAAGGCACAATATTGCTAGCAAATGCGGGTCGTTTAAATTATTATTTTGAATCTGTATAGTTTTGAGTTTGTTTGTTTACATTACAGTGCAGTCTTCGAATTGTTTTTGACGATTATTTACGCGGGTGATAATTAATAACTTGTATTATAATACTATATATATTAATAATTATAGTAAAAAAAAATTCAATACATTAATCTCACAGAATAATTATCTCTGGTAATCTTTAGCTCAGTTGATAAGATCGCCACTGATGACAAGAAACGCTTCTGTTCATCCAGACGATTCTATATCCATCCAACTCACATATCAGAGTGAGTTAAAGATACAAATGAGTGATATATATCAGTAGATCCGAAAGATACATATCTCTCTTTTCTTTTCAATGATACATATTGCGCATGTCTATCTGTGATCATCACAGCAACCCGCCGCCCGAGAGATTAGGAGCGGGAAACGCGGTTGCGAATAGTTGCGATTGCGGTGCAGTCGAATCCCGAAGGCGTCCCTCGGGCCGCGACCACAACGATCGCGCTAAATAGAGTTACGACTCCGTGATCATTGCGATCGTTGCGGACGAATATTGTAAAATGGCAAGAGTTTAGAGAACAACGAAGTTTAGTTGTCATTCATGTCATTGTCATAAAACGGAGTGATTACATTTTGATAGTCAGTGTGGTTTATGGTCTGAAATTGTGAATCAGCATCAGTGGAGTGATTTCGTTGTTATAAAATAAAATATTTCATAACTTTTGTGATTCACACAATTATGCACATTTGATAAATCTCTAGCACAAGCTGAGACATGGTTATTTCACCGCAGAGTCCCGAAAACGACTCGCAAAGCAGCCTATCGAAGAAGGCCAATATGGCGGCTAAACAATCTTCTGTCGCTGATACGAGAGCAGAACTTGCAGAATTGGTGAAAAGAAAAGCTGAAGTTGCTGTATGTGACGCATTGTTTAGCCTGTGGGATGTTGTATTGTTTTTGTTTCTTTTTTCATGTGTACCTACTATCTTTTCAGGACACCTTGGCTAACCTGGAGAGACAAATTTATGCCTTCGAAGGTTCTTACTTGGAAGATACTCAATTGTATGGCAATATTATAAGAGGCTGGGACCGTTACCTTACCACAAACAAGAGTACAAACTCAAAGGCTGATAAACGTAATAGGAAGTTCAAAGAGGCTGAACGATTATTTTCTAAATCAAGCATCACCTCTATGGCAGTGAGTTTTATCATACTAACTTGTAACATATCCACTCAATGAAGAACTACTCCCATGGATGACATAGTTTTAGATGCCGATGTCTAAAGTTGCTTTGATACATTAAACTATGCAATCATGTGATAATAAAAAATATTATTCTTTCAGGCTGTCAGTGGGCTAGTTGACCCGGCTGAAGCTAAAAGTAAGTGTAGTGATGTATGGCAGATATTACACAATTTTTTTTTTATATAAAATCAAACTTAATTCAATATTACATTATTTTCAGATGAGAGAAATAGTGAAACGGAATCGCAGACCAATGAAGACTCTTCTGATACCCAATTAAGTTCATCACTTAACATTGGAAGCTTGAATCACACAACAATCCATGGCTCTACAGAAAGTATTGCATCTATTAAGCCTTCAGGAAAGCAATACACAAATGGCAATATTGACAAAGTATTGAACCAATCTAAACAAAATGTTCAACAGAAAATCACATCAAGCATGCTACAAAAGTCATTTACAAGTGACAATAAAGCAATGTTAAATGCTATGTTAGACAGCAGGCCTGGTACTCCTAAAGACATAAAAGACTCGAGTATCTTAATGAACAAAGGTGATTTAACACCGAACCCATTAAAACACAAACTTTCTTCAACTGGATCAAACAGTGGTGGCAGTTTGAAAAAGAGCAATAACAAGAAGGCTAGACATCGATGAACTTTCTCAAGCAATATATTTTTGACATTACAAGAACTGAATAAAACTTTTAGGGATAAGTAAATCAATTTGTCTTACATAAGGCATTACACCAGCACTGCAATGATATTGCCTTTATGCACACACCACTTCATCTAACGACAAGGGAAAGTTTACATTACAAGCTACTGAAGTAGTGTGTGCATATGAGCAAGGTGATAATGTCCAATGCAGAGATCTTTTAATGGCCATTTACTTGCTAAGGGCACGTAAATGGGGTTTTAGAAGTGAGAGAATCATGGCAATATTATCATCGTGCCACATACTTCTATTCACTAAGGCCATGATAACAATGACGTGTGTATACATGTTCTATAGAGTATAGAAATATGTGGCACGACATAACGATAATATCTTCATCACATTGCAATTGTTTCACTTGCGGAGACGGCCCCTTAGGGTTGTAATTTTTTCGTAGTTTCCTTTTTCATAACGTTACTAGGATAAAACAGCTTTCTTGCTCTAGTTAAATCACACAGTTGATACTAAAGTAAGCTTGTAATTAGTGAACATTTTTATCAGAACTATTACAAACTGGTATGGCAAAGTGTACTTTCAAAGCAATAATGTATTGAGCATAGAAAAAATGATAATAACAGTATGAGTCTCATGAAACATGTGTGTTATCATGTTTCATTTCAATAGCAGGTCTGCTTCCATGTGCCTAAACTGACGACTAGCATTTACCATGTATTTTGTACTTAATGCAAATGAAATAAGCCCAAACATTTTATGATAATTTTGTCCATTTATTTCTTTGGTTATTGTAAATACAAAGTTTTGTTGATATAATAATAGTCTTTATTTTCGTTTGTTACTCCTTAATTTCAGTTTATTACTCCGTCTGATGACCTCAATATCATTTGCTTGAATCTTGACTCTGAAATTTGAATTTCCATTAGATTTGTGGCAATTAAGATGGCAGATATATAATCTTTATATTTGAAGGTTGGCAACCTTTATATATTCACATTAGGTTGCACACATAGGCCAACCACAGATGATCAGTTATTTTTTGTATGTAACTAAATTCTGCAATGCAGAAATATAATGGTATTGCCTTGCTAATGCCACACAACACTTTAACCAACTGTTGTGAATTGATACATAAGTGGTGTTAATGGCTGGTTGACGGCAGGGCGACGCGTGACCCTGATCTGGTGCCAGGATGAATATTTTTTTTATACGCATTCACACTCACAGCCTTACACTAAGTTCATAGACTTGTATCGTAGGTGCCGGAAACATTCACACCACACCAATAATAGTTGTTCTTATATTTTAACAAACAAACAGATTTACACTCACAACCCTATACTATGTTCTAAAACTTGAATAAAGGTTTTCAGAAACATTTACATATCACACCCAGAACCGAAACCACTAATGTCCCACGGGAAGGAAAAGTTGTGAACAGCCAGGAATCGAACCTAGGACTCACACGAGACAGAGACTTGCCCACCAAACCAACTGGGTCATCCGTAAAAATACAAATTTTAACATTTGATTATCACATAAGTAGCTTAATAATTACTAATACTGAACCTAAAAATTCAAACCATAAAGCGGCACCTCAGTAGGTACTTACGTTTTAATACATTAGGAAGATCCCTAATTGGTCCACAGAACCTCACCGCAATATAAAACAATAATGGCAATGTCGCTATGAGTGCTGTGCAGCATAAGAACACAATCTCAGGCGTTCTCCGAAGGCTGCAGCAACTAAGAACTTTGCTCCATTTGTATCTTGTAGCATTCATCTGAAAATATATGACTTAATAACACAGAAATAATACTTAAAATTAAAGCTACGGTCATACCAATTTTTTTATATTCTATATATTATACTCTTCTTTTCTTGAGATGTTGCTGATGCAGGAGAGTGCATTCCATTTGGTCATAAGGTTAATGTTTTAGCATTTGGCAAAGGAATGGAACTCATAGCCCATATCTTTTGGTTCCCGAATGTTCACTTTCCATCAGGTGAGCTAGTGGTCAAATGTTTGCCCAAATAGCAAAAAACAAAAATTATTTGGGAGTCTTAAGTCTATATTGAATATGTATCTTCTAAATAAGCAGGCAACTTTTTTTTTTTGTGTGTGTCCTCATAACTTCGTTCCACGTGAAACGATTTTGTTTTTTTTTTTATTTGATAGATATTGCTTTCCAATTGGTCCCATTTACATTCGATCAAGATCTGACTAGTAGTTTTTGAGTTATCCTCAATAATGCGTATTTTGTGGACTACATTGACGATGTTCTCGTTTTTAACCGACTCATAAATTACCTCATTACTTCTTCTTTGTGCGCCGATTTTGATGATTATTTTTTTATTAGAAAGATGGTGCTTTCCAATTAGTCCCATATAAATTTTATCGAAATCGGTCAAGCCAAAACCAAAATATAAGCGATGAAGTTGGTTTTTTAAGCTTAGCTTGCATTTCTATTATTATAAGATGAGATGGTGGACAAATAGTTGTCTGTTTAGCATTAAAAATACTGTACACACATTTTGCACTCTGTTTTCTGATTTGTTTTAAAACATATTGAAGTCACTCACCGAGTCCACAATGTCCATGCAAACACTATCTACTCCAATAGCGTCTTCGCTTAGCGATTTATAAAACTCATCTAATTGTACATATTTTGACATGCATTTCTCACAAATTGCATCAGTGTCGTTTGATTCCGTATTTGTAATGTTTAAGCATTGGTTAGTCTCATTATAATATCCTATAAATGTCTTCGTGTTATTTGAAACCTCTGGGTTTCCTTCTCTCCAATCAAAACATGCTGCAACAAATAAAATTAAATATTGTTACCTTCCACTGATTATTATTTTATGATGGTATGCATGAGTACCAAATTGTGGTAATTTGGTACTCATGCTTTTAGGTAATTTGATACTCATGCATACCGCATGAGTACCAAATTACCTAAAAGCTTGGCCTTATCATCATATAGTTAATTAGCTCATATACTAACGACCCAGTTGGTGCAGTGGACAGGTGTCCACCCTCTGCGCCGTGGGTCCTGGGTTCGATTCCCGGCAGGAGCACAAATTCCTTCCCAAGGGACATTTGTGCTTCTGGATCTGGGTGTTATGTGTGTGTGATGTGAATGTTTCCGGCAGCCACGATACAAGTCTTTGACTTAGTGTGGGGTGTGAGTGTGAATGCGTTTGTTTTGTTTTGCTTATGTAATGGCTAATGTAGATAAAATCAAGAGCATGGATATTTGGTGTTTGATCACTATCTCACTTGATAGTGATGATGTAGTTGAGGGTCATAAACATGCAAGACCTGGAGATTCTTGTAAAAAGCTTTGCCAAAGTCAATGAAAAGGAGGATATAAGAGAAATGCGGTAGGTGACTTTTACTTACCACTGCAATGCCCTTTTTCCCACACAGCCAATATACTGTCATGATAATCAAGTACAGCATCCAATCTATCATGAGATATAAAAAAAGACTTGCATGACTTTTCATTCACTTCTTTTGTGAGCAACTCACTATATGTATTGCGAAAATCCACATACTCATCAATGCACTGTAAACATAGACTTATTGGTCTGGCATGCTTAATGGAACATTCTGTAAAGTTAGAAGCACTGATGGCAAAGTCATCTAAAAGGTCTGTACAGTTTGTTGGAATTACTGGATATTCAATTTGTAGAGAGAATCTGGAAATATAAGAAACAATTCAGCACAGCATGTAATAATAGATCTCTTTTAAAACTAAAATAATGTATCATATATTATGATACTAGTAGTCCAGGCACACCAGTGTATATTCATTGATCAAAAGAGCATGCCAATAATTAACAAATGTAAATAGATTGATCACCAAAGATTTACAATAAAAATAACGTTGTTACTTACAGAGAATGAGAACTTCCCAGTTTATTGTTATCAACATCTGCGTTCATAACATTACAAATAGAATAAAGGAAGACAATAACCAAGTAGTTCTTCATCGTATCAAGGCTGGCTCTTATAGATCACATCACAGCATTCAGCATCACAATGAGCTCGCTCTCCTGAACAGTGAACTCAGTTTATTTTACTTATGGAACAAAACTTCAGTGAAATGTTGCTAAAACACGAAAAAACTCTTATCAAGGTAGGTACTTTGACTTCGTGATAATATAATGAACGCTAACGAAACGAATTTCCTGGAACTTACTAGGAATATAACCGTAGTAGTTAAGTATCTGGTGGAAAGGGCAAATATCGTAATCGTCAAATTAGAACTACGTTTATACAAATACAATGTTAAATGTTTATTATCTCTTCTACTTACTTTTTTTTTTTTCTTTAGTTTTGGCTTCGCAAGTTCGCAATCTTATGCATTTAGCCAGTGTCAAGTGATAATATATTTCAAGTGTATTTCATATTATAGGTCCTAGTCACAAGTCACAGTCAAAGTCAAGTAAAAGAGTCAAGGTCTAGTCGTAGTCATACTTTTTTTTTTTCCTTAGTTTTGGCTTCGCAATCTTATGCATTAAGCCAGTGTCAAGTGATAATATATTTCAAGTGTATTTCATATTATAGGTCCTAGTCACAAGTCACAGTCAAGTAAAACAGTCAAGGTCCAGTCGTAGTCAAGTCATACCCTAGTAAAGTGGTAGAAACTTTACTAGAACTTCTATTGGAGTTTTGGAGCGAAGGTGAAAATCACATTTTTCAACTTTGTATGATTTGCCTACACTTATGCTCGTTCACTAAGTATTAACGGTTAATAATCCACCATTATTACACATTAACACTCGAAGAATCACAGGTTTTGGAAAATTTTACAAAATCAACAACGTCATTTTTTCACTTTCGCGGCAAAACTAGCGTAGTCATACTTTTTTTTTTTCTCTTAGTTTTGGCTTTGCAATCTTGTGCATTTAGCCAGTGTCAAGTGATAATATATTTCAAATGTATTTCATATTATAGGTCCTAGTCACAAGTCACAGTCAAAGTCAAGTAAAAGAGTCAAGGTCCAGTCGTAGTCAAGTCATGCCCTAGTAAAGTGGTAGAAACTTTTGTGGCGATAAAATGTTAATCATCCTTTCGGCAGTCAGGTAAATTTATAATTATTAATATTATCACCAGGCTCGCGCATGTAAACAGCGCGCTCGCTTCTCGTCCCCGTCAAGCAGGTTACCTCACGCCGCCCGTCGCATGCCGCGCCCCTCGTGCGCCTGCCGACGCCGGCCGGACACCGCTGCTTCGCCGCTCCCGCACTCCTCGCTAGACCATTTGCTTTTGTATACGCGCCACTCAGAATAACATTATTTTGTACCGCACTTATTCCATACTGTAATTACACTAATTCAACAACTTAGCTTTTGATTTCACATTCCGCACTAGGCTCCGCATAACAGCGCTTGGATGTGTAGGGACAAATATCCCTCATTGGTGACCCCAGACAAAGGAGAATACGCAATAAGGAACGGAAAGTGACGTGAATAAATACCCAAACGAGGCATAGTGGAACGGTTGGAACGGAATTGCGGTAACGTACAGCTTTTGTATATTGTTTTAAAATGGCTACGGCCGAACCAAAGGGAAGTACTTCATCATTGAATTTAAATGACGCTATTATCGCTGCAATGAGTGCCGTATCAGCCAAAGTCAGCGTACGTGTACCGCCATTTTGGTTAGAAAAACCTTCAATTTGGTTTGCGCAGGTCGAAGCTCAGTTTGTTATAGCAAATATTACCTCGGATAGTACCAAATATTACACCATCATTGGAAATTTAGATGCACCGATAATAGCAGAGGTGGAAGATATTGTTAACAACCCCCCAATCACGAACAAATATGATAAATTAAAAGAGGAACTTATCAAACGATTGTCAGCTTCACAGGAAAAAAAGGTGCGCCAGCTGCTCGTCCATGAGGAGCTTGGGGATCGCAAGCCATCTACCTTTTTGCGTCACCTACAGAGCCTCGCGAGCCCTGGGGTACCGGATGATTTTTTACGCACCATTTGGACCAGCCGCCTACCTACTAATCTACAGACTATCGTTGCGTCCCAGCCTGAGATGCCATTAGAAGCTGTCGCTGCACTTGCCGACCGAGTAATGGAAATCGCTCCTATGAATCCGGTAGTCCAAGTCGCAAGTACTTCGACGCCTACAGGGGATATATCTGAGGTAATGCGTGAGATTGCTGCTCTCACTCGCAAGCTTGATGACCTGTCAACCAAAGTAGACAACCGTTCTCGTCAGGGTAATTTCAATAGTAGACACCGCGATGGTTACCGTTCACGTAGTAGATCCAGAAGCCGTCCCTTCAGGACTGAAAACAATGTGCAACTTTGTTGGTACCACAACAAATTTCGCGAGAATGCTCATCGGTGTGAACAACCTTGCGATTACAAGTCTTCAGAATCGGGAAACTACAAAGCCAATCGTTAACAACGGCGAACGATTGTTGCGCCATCACCAGCCGTTTGTTTGTCACAGATTTTTATAGCAAGAGGGATTTTTTAATAGACACAGGATCGGATTTATGTGTCTACCCACGAAGCTACCTGCACGAACGACGAGTCAAGGTGGACTTCGATTTAAGTGCGGCTAACAACACCATAATAAATACATATGGCTATATTTTTCTACAGCTAAATTTGGGGCTTAGAAGAAACTTCAGTTGGAAGTTTATAGTAGCGGATGTCTCTAAGCCTATTATCGGATATGATTTTCTGTCATTTTACAGCTTAATGGTAGACTGCCGTAATAACAGGTTGGTTGACGGAATCACAAACCTCTCCGTAAATGCACTGGTGGCACCATGTACGGTACTGAGCGTCAAGGCAATGTCGGGACCTTCAGAGTACCACGAGCTTCTGCAAGAATTTCCTAGCATCACTCGCCCTTCGGGTGCGCCAAGACAGGTACGTCACTCTACAGTACACCATATAAACACTACACCTGGACCACCAGTATTTTGCCGGCCACGTAGATTGGCGCCTGATCGTTTGAAAATTGCTAAGACAGAGTTTGACAATATGCTTAAAGAAGGAACAGCTCGTTACTCTAGTGGACCATGGGCGTCAGCACTTCATTTAGTACCTAAACGCGATGAAACTTGGAGACCTTGTGGAGACTACAGGGCACTTAATTCTCGGACCGTCCCAGACCGATATCCTGTACGTCATATCCAGGACTTTGCTCAGGCACTTAATGGCTGCGCTATATACTCTGTGATCGATTTAGTTAAGGCTTATCAGCAGATCCCCGTCCATCCAGAAGACGTCGAGAAGACCGCGATCACGACACCGTTTGGATTGTTCGAATTTCCCTTTATGTCATTTGGACTTAGGAATGCTGCTCAAACTTTTCAGCGATTCATCGACGGACTCGTCCGCGGGCTAGATTTCTGTTTCCCATATATAGATGACCTTCTAGTTGCTTCTAGAAGTAAGGAAGAGCACGAAGAACACCTTCGTGTTTTATTCTCTCGATTAGAAGAACATGGAGTAGTTGTAAACGTGACAAAATGCGTATTTGGGCAGCCTGAGGTTACATTTCTCGGTTATACAGTATCGTCAGATGGTGTACGCCCACTACAAGAGAAAGTAAAAGCGATTGAGGATTTTCCCCCCCCAAAAACGGTAAAGGGTCTTCGGAGGTTTTTAGGTATGCTCAATTTTTATCGTCGTTTCGTGAAAAATGCAGCTGAAATGCAAGCTCCTTTAAACGACTTACTTGCAGGTCCTGCGATGAAGGGCTCAAAACCCGTGAATTGGTCTACAGACTTATTGGAGGTTTTCGGGCGCTGCAGACACAGCCTAGCTCAGGCCGCTTTATTAGCTCACCCGGCACCGGACGCCAAAATGTCGCTTGTAACTGACGCCTCCAACGTTTCTATCGGATCGGTTTTGCAACAACAAGTGGATGGACAGTGGCAGCCCTTAGCGTTTTTTTCAAAAAAAAATGAGTCCAACACAACAAAAATACAGCGCGTATGACCGTGAATTGTTGGCCATTTATGAATCTATCAAGCATTTTAGACACATGTTAGAGGGCCGTCATTTTAATGTGTACACCGATCATAAGCCGCTCATATTTGCATTCAAACAAAAGGATCAGCATGGTTCACCGCGTCAAATTAATCAGCTGTATTTTATTTCGCAGTTCACTACAAGTATCGAACACATATCAGGTCAAGAAAATCAGGTGGCCGATGCGTTGTCTCGGGTGGAAGCTATTAGTTCCCCGGTGGACATGGCAGACCTTTCCACCTCTCAGCGGGTCGACCAGGAGCTGCGTGAACTTTTGAAGGGCAACTCATCACTGAAACTTAAAGAGCTCCAAGTACCTGACTGTAACGTAAATATTTATTGTGACATGTCTATGCCAAAACCACGCCCTTTTGTGACAGCTGCCCACAGACGACAAGTATTCGAAAACTTACATAGCTTGAGTCACCCTGGCGCCAAAGCATCCATAAAACTGGTAAGTGAACGTTTTATATGGCCGGGTATTAAGAAAGACATCCGTAATTGGGTGAGAGAATGTCTCCCTTGTCAAAAGTCAAAAGTAACTAGACATACCTCAGCACCTCACGGAGACTTCGGGTTACCGGATGCTCGTTTTGCAGAAGTTCACCTGGATCTGATTGGGCCACTTCCATTCTCAGAGGGATACAAATATTGCTTAACTGCTGTCGACAGGTATACTAGATGGCCAGAAGTAATACCTCTTTCCGATATAACAGCGGAAACTGTTACGAAAGCGTTTTTATCAAACTGGGTGGCCCGTTATGGCTCCCCGAAGAAAATTATAACGGACTTGGGGCGGCAATTTGTATCTCGGTTGTTTCAGAGTCTCGCGCAACTATGCGGAATTAAGTTGGCGAGAACGACAGCATATCATCCTTCGTGCAATGGAATGGTGGAGCGGATGCATCGTACTTTGAAGGCCGCAATAATGAGCCACGGTGGTAAGGATTGGGCGAATTGTCTTCCCATAGTCCTACTAGGGTTGCGAACCGCATGGAAAGAAGAATTGCAGTGCTCTTCGGCAGAATTGGTGTTTGGAGAAAGTTTACGCATCCCTGGCGAATTTTTCACTGCTACTACTAGTCAGGTGGAGTATCCGGATTTTATAAACCAGTTACGCAAGAATATTAGTCAGCTAAGGCCAACTCCTGCATCAAATCATGCACTACAAAAACCGTTTGTACACAAAGATTTAGCATCGACTTCACACGTGTTTCTACGCACTGATCTTCTTCGAGGATCACTAGAGCCACCATACACAGGACCATTTAAAGTCATTACAAGGAGCGCGAAAACGGTAGATATATTCTACAACGGTAAAGTCGTAAAGGTATCTATTGACCGCGTTAAACCTGCATTTATATGCCAAGAGAGCCATATTTTACCAGCTGCCAGTTCAAAGCACTTTGAAAAAGAGAATGTTTCTACTCCGGTAGAAAAACCTATACGCACTACGCGATCGGGTCGTGTAGTGCGTTTTCCTGATCGATTTTGATATTCCATATCACTCGTAGGGGAGTACTGTGGCGATAAAATGTTAATCATCCTTTCGGCAGTCAGGTAAATTTATAATTATTAATATTATCACCAGGCTCGCGCATGTAAACAGCGCGCTCGCTTCTCGTCCCCGTCAAGCAGGTTACCTCACGCCGCCCGTCGCATGCCGCGCCCCTCGTGCGCCTGCCGACGCCGGCCGGACACCGCTGCTTCGCCGCTCCCGCACTCCTCGCTAGACCATTTGCTTTTGTATACGCGCCACTCAGAATAACATTATTTTGTACCGCACTTATTCCATACTGTAATTACACTAATTCAACAACTTAGCTTTTGATTTCACATTCCGCACTAGGCTCCGCATAACAGCGCTTGGATGTGTAGGGACAAATATCCCTCACTTTACTAGAACTTCTATTGGAGTTTTGGAGCGAAGGTGAAAATCACATTTTTCAACTTTGTATGATTTGCCTACACTTATGCACGTTCACTAAGTATTAACGGTTAACAATCCACCATTATTACACATTAACACTCGAAGAATCACAGGTTTTGGAAAATTTTACAAAATCAACAACGCCATTTTTTCACTTTCGCGGCAAAAACCGTAGTCATACTTACTTATTTATTCTGTGTTCATGACTGTATCGTAACTTGACTGACACTGGCAAAAATAACGAACTGTCAAAGTAAACAAGACAGTGACAAATACTTACCGTCTTGTTTGTCACTGTCTTGTTTACTTTGACAGTTCGTTATTTTTGCCAGTGTCAGTCAAGTTACGATACAGTCATAAACACAGAATAAATAAGTAAGTATGACTTATTTATTCTGTGTTTATGACTGTATCGTAACTTGACTGACACTGGCAAAAATAACGAACTGTCAAAGTAAACAAGACAGTGACAAATACTTACCGCAGAAGTCAGAATCAGCGAACTGAAAAAAATACATCTTCCACTAACCTTTTGCTAACCTTAAATTGTTTCCTTTATCCATAGATCTTAATCACTAATATATGCAACACTAGCCGTGCCCCGCGGCCTCGCCCGCTATTATCAAGTTAAAAAGTAGCCCATGTGTTAATCCTAGGTATAATCTATGTACATTCCAAATTTCATCCAAATCCGTTCAGCCGTTAAAGCGTGAAGAGGAAACAAACATACTTACACACAAACTTTCGGATTTCTAATATTAGTAGGATATAAAATTACTAGCTGCTGGATACATATTTTATCTAATACGTAATTATTGTATACTCTCTGATTTTGTTTATGACCGGCTGTCTGTCTATTGAGTTCTCTTTGCTATGCTTGGTAAATTCATAGATAAATAGTAATAGTACTCTCTGTGGTCTGTGATATACACAAGGATGTTGTAGCTAAAGTAATAGGATGGATAACTGACAAACTTACAGTGCCGAATATCAAACATGCATGGAATCTTATCACAACTGACTTAGAGCGTATTTACAATGTCAAATAATTTTATCAATTGCATAAAGAACCAATCGTGGTTCCGGTCCCGATGAAATCGGGTGAAAGGTTAGAAAAGACCCCTGTGTCCCTCTCGCACAAGAGCGACTAGTTCTAAAAAAGTTTCCCAGTGGTAGAAATTATAGTCTGTAGTAATAATAAGATCTTATCTGTCGTAATTATTTGATTAATCGAAACCTTACAGAATATATTTCTAAATGCCCTATCAAACTATTCTCAATTAACCGATTTTTTCCTAATAGTATTAGGTTTTATGATATTATTTTTGATATATGGGTATACAAGACAAACTACACATAATAACTACATCCGCAATTTATAAAAATATTTTGTAAAAACAAAATAACGTTATCCTGCTATCATACTTCCTACTAATATTATCAAGGCAAAAGCTTGTGAGTGTGTTCGTAGTTTGTTTCTTCTTGAAGCTCAATTATGATTATATTAATTAATAATACGTTTGTGAATATGGAATATGCATACATTTTTATTCGATTGTTTCCGTTTATACATTGCGGAAAGAAAATTTTTCTTCATAACAATACAATTCTAATAGAGATTTCGATAAAAAAATCCTGATTGCATTTTCCAATGCCTATTTATTTAATTAGGCATTGGAAAATGCAATCAGGTTTTTTTTTATTCAAGTTAGGTAAACTTTTGACCACTATCTCGGGATAGGGATGGGGGAACTAGATCGTGCAGTTCCTTAGCACACTCTCCGAAATGTATCCGATAAAAAACCGAGAGACTGGCTACCATGCGGCGAAGACCCAAGCTCTGAAGCTTTAATTTGAATTAGTCAGCTGCTCGCTACCAATAAGTCTCTTGACCGACTCCCAGCTTTTTTGCAGCTAGTTGGGCTTTTGACTCGATGAAAGTACCAAAATTGAGTTTTGAAGTTAGAGTCAAATCGAGTAACTCGAGATGGTCAGTTACTGGTAGGGATACATTTCGGAAAGTTGAAGTCAGTTCAAATTGACTCCGTATAACGGAGAAAAAAAGTTTAGCAAATTTAAACACCGCTATTTTGAAAAAACAAATAGAATAAAAGGAAAGTTAAGTCAGTGACCTCAAAAATGTGCAACTTAGTCACGATCAGCTTAGCCAATAGCGAGCGGTTTGCTATTTTGAAATTCCCATCCATTTTAAAACTCATAATAAAAAGCAATTAAAGAAGAAAATCATATTATGGGTGTAATTTTATAAAAATAAAGATTAAAAAAATACTTGACCTGTATGAAAATTGTATGCTTATTTCCTATTGATAATTTATAGCGTTGTTATATTTTTCTTATATAATTATTATAGGCCAAAATGTATGGCATAATAATATGTTTCTTTCTTAAAATGTTGAGTTAGCGTTGAAGTTGAAGGCTTGAAGAATTTAGTAATTTTTAATTTTGCATTGGGTCACACTCTTTGACAACAATTTGTACACAACAATTTATGTCAGTTTGGTGTCATAAAAGTTAGGGTTTACCTTATTTGGATTTTTTATGGATATATTGATGATCTAGCCGTGCCGCCCGTCTGCGTTTGTCGGGTTAAATAGCAGCCTATTTGTTAATCTTAGGCATAAGCTGCGTACATTCCAAATTTATACAAATTCATTCAGCCGTTGCCGCGTGAAGAGAAAATAGACATACTTAAATAATGCCACAATTACACACAAACTTTCGGATGTATAAATTAGTTTGATATAAGTATGTAATAATAATATTTACCAAGATTTTGACATATCAATGTAGTAATAATATCTGTCATCGATTATATTTATTCTAGGATATAAATTTAAACATGGGTTGTAAATGTATCTAGAAGCTTATTACAACAATTTTACAGCACATATCGGCCATTTTGCAAAATATCGAACTTGCTCACAAAATATCACGAGAATCGGTTGAGAAATGCGACCTGTAGAGGAGAACAACCGGAAATCCGGACCTACGAAAGCAATTTTGCCCAAACTGAAATGAAATCGCTTCGTTCCCGCTTTGCGCTCGTTCGGTCAATTAAACCGAAAGTAACTTAGTCTTTCATAATAGTTAATCGCTGACCCAGCCGGCAGCGGCGTTCGCCTGGGTATAAAATCAAATACATCTACGCATAAAATTTTTTTAGTCGGATAAGCGGACGAAGCAGCGGGTAGATACTAGTAAATAAATATGTATAATGTTAATTAAATTTAAATGCATTTTGTAACATCAGTGTGGATTTTAATCACGCAAATATGTATATTTTAGTTTATCTTTTTGAATGACATTATAATAAGATTTTTATTAGATATCATATTGTAGCATGATTACACAGTTAAATATCATTCAAGTAGAACATAATTCAAATGGCTCAAAAGGTTATCCTACAAATCTCAAAATCAAGGTTACCCTAAAGAAAAGGGACACAGAGGTTTTTTGTGACCTCTCACTAGGACACAGATTTTCGGCGGAGTCAGCCCTCCTTTTAAAAACCGTAGGTTTGTTTTCTATCTCGATGGATATACATATCATATACTTATGCAAAGTAGTACCCTCTGTGGTCTGTGTATGCAAAGATATTGTAATTACTCTTTGTTGTCGTTTAATTGTAGATTCATATATTTTTTAAGTTTGTGCATGAGTAAAACGTAGAGATTACATTATCTTTGTGCACGAGTGTGAAAGAGCTACTTCGAATTGTTCGATAACAACATTTTTAGGGGTATGGAAAATGAACCGACACCGGCAGATTTACAAAGAAAGCTATACTTCCTTCTTGAACAACTCCAAGGAATGGCCAGAGAATTACCCCAGTAAGGATAATTCAGATCTTCTAACGTTAAATAATTGTGTATCCGCTCTTAAAAATATACTAGCCGTTCGCCCCGTACTGAAATTCCGCGACTACATTCTTTTAATAGAGAAATTATTTTGAGGTTAATTGCATTAATCTATTTTCCTTAATAATTGATTGATTTTTGTATTATTTCTTTATTGAGAGGATATAACGCATATTATATGCAAGTTTCAGCATTAAATATGTAGCTGTTGAGATAGACCCTAAAGACTAAATAAGTTTAAAAACAGTGACCTATGTCCTTCGAAATTGTTATTTTCCAATATAGATTAAAAAAACGGGCTCGTAAGATAAAGTTCTTTTCAATAATATCCAACAGGAGTATAAAATAAAAAAAATACTGCACTTACATGTCCTGGTCCCTGTCCCCAGGACCATATTTTCATTTATATCATTTTAATTGCTATTTTTTGCTTTCAGCCATAATTTTCACTTTCTCAGACAATTTTAATTTATTCGCTTATATAGTTTAGTCTCTAAATGCCTCTGATAGATGGTTGGACAAATGCTAAACAGAAGTTAACTTGAAGATATTACTTGGCTCAATCTTTTACACATACATTTTGTTTTTCAGAAAATACCAGATGAGAGTCCCCATAGAACTGTTATCGGGACTAGCAAACTGTCTACTAAACGACACGGTGTTTGAAATAGTCAAGGGATTAATGGAAATACAACATGTTACAGAAAAACATCTTTTCCAACAAAGACTACAGGTTATCAGCAAACATACTTGTTAGTATTATTATTATTCTCTTTATGTGACCGTTCCATCAGCTTGATATCAGTCTTATTGTTCAGTACTCGCTGTTAGCAAGATGAGAACAACTAGAAATAATATGCCTGAGTAACTCACCAGAACAGAGGCATGGAAATACTAGTCTAAGTTAATGATTGTAGTGGGTCCTTACTTCACTGCTACTATGGGAGTACTTGTGTATCTTACCTTACTCCTTCGTTCATATAAACACTTGATTCATTGATTTAAATAGGTCGAGTGTATCAGTCAAGAATGAAACATAATATTTAAACTTAAAACATTTATGTTTCAGTAGAAATCCAGAACATGATAAACACAACTATGGAGGAACAACAGGACCTCCACAAAACAATGCTGCTTGCTCGACACAAAGAAGAGCTGAGGCAGACAGACATGAAATTAGTTTTACAATTAGATCAAAAAGTAAGTTAATAAAGCAAACATGTTTACACTCACAGACCCACAATAAGTTCGAAGACTAGAATCGTAGGTGCCAGAAACACTTACATCAGGCATGCGGAAGGAAATTGTGCTCCTGCCGAGAATCACACCCAAGAACCACCAGCGCAGATGGTAGAGATGTGCTTACTACGTCAACAGGGTCATTAACAGACTAGCAGTGCCAGTTTAATGATGTTTAAAATAAAAGCAAGCTAACTTGCAACTTCTTTATGATATTACAAGGCTTAACGTGGCTAAAGACTTATTGGCGAATGGTATGTTAGTTGAATCCAAAATATAACGTTTGAATTTGAGTTGAAAACTATTGCAAGTGTTATTAATTATTATTGTTATTAATTATTAGATTTACTAAACGGCTGGTACTCGCGGCAGTCACTTACAAAGTTTCAGTCACCTACATATGGTAATCAGTCAATGTAGAGAGTATGCTCAGACCCCCTATTACGTATCTTTGTTGCACGCGGTTTCAATTAAAATTAAGCAAAAATGAACCTTATTTCTTAGGAGTTTTGTCAATTTAGTATTGAAACCGTTTGCAACAAAGATAGGTAATCGGGGGGCAGGAATTACATGATATAATTGCCTTGCCCTTTTTACCATATAACAACAAGACGGTCTCACTCTATTTTTCACTCTAAACTCACTCCTATGTTGATCATCATACAAACAGTACCATCTCGGTGTCGTTTAGCCTTGAGTGAATAGGTATCTTCTAGGCATCTTCTCTTCATCAGGTGAGATAATGGTCAAATATGAGACTATCTAGAAAAAAAATATACAGGTGTTAAATTGCTTAATGCTAAGCTACCATTTCACCTTTTGGTAGCACTAGTCCTAGAATAAGAACTTGCTTAAAACTCCATAGACAATAAACAATTTTTTAACTTGTTTAACATTATTTCTCCTATTCACAGGTTAGCGATCAGCAGACAACGTTGGAACAAGCTGGAGTACCAGGGTTCTTTGTAACAAAGAAACCTATAGAAGTGAAAGTGCAAATGTATTTACTAGATTTTATTTTAAGACTGAGCCGAATGGAATTTACTTGAATTTTTGCTAAGGCAACTTATGGACGAGTAAATGTTAAATATTTTAATAAATGTAAAAATGTTATATATTTTCATAAAATGTAGAATACATTTTTTTATTTAACAATTTCAGGATATCATTTACTAATTCTATAAGAATCTTTGTCCTGAGATACTGATTGAGCCTGACCTGAGGTACATTTGTCTTAGTAAGTAGAGGTGTACTAAGAAAGCCCCTAAGCCAGGGGTCGGGAACCTGCGGCTCGCGAGCCACATGCGGCTCTTTGGATGTGAAGCTGCGGCTCTTTAGTTCCATACGCAAATATTATTTATTTAAAAAAACATTTTGAATCGATTAACGAGGATTAGACACTATTTCTATCGAGCCATTAACAATCCTTCAAAGGTAGCAAAAAAGTACATTTATACTGTTGAAACAAGTAAATTATGGGATGATTAGGTAGGTATAACGCGTGCATAGCGTTTTCTATACGATACTCGTAGTACAGCAGGTATCGTTGTTGGCATTAAGCAAAGACTCTGGCTAATATCTGTGGCATTAAGGATCTTTGTTGGCAAGAAAAAAAATTGTGGCTCTATAAAACTATTAAATTTTGTAAATTGTAATTTTTGGCTCTTCCGACTCAAAAGGTTACCGACCCCTGCCCTAAGCGGGTTAAATGGGGTGAAATAAATTCTCTATCTTCAAGCTAAATAATTCTCTATCTCTTATCTTCTACTGATACAGGGGAACACATCACCTATATTTCAAAATAGGTGCTTTGGATAAATACATAATTGTAAAAAGGTTCACATCAAATATTCCATTGATATAGTTAAAACCACAATACTATTCCATGCTATAACTCCCTATCGGGAGGTTAAATCAGAGTGATTACATTACCTTATAGTTTTCAAACTTCACTATTTACTCTTAACGTTTAGAATTAGAATTTAAAGTTACTATTATATTAAAAAAAAAACATTGAAATTACGATCACAGATTACCTGTTATAGGCGGAGGTAATGTGATGAAGACATCAGCTGCTACGCATTGCAGCGGTGCCCGCAAGTGGCAGCTATAAGATCACTAGATCACACAAACAAAACTAGCTTAGATCGCTATATGTAGTACTCACATCGGCAGTTATGTTTTAGCTTATTTAGATTGATTGCAACTATAATCTTAATAAATAAAAAATCTCTCGTTAGTTGGTAAATTTTAATGAAAATAACTTTTGTGGGTTTACAACAGCTATAAGAAAAATAATAGTATCTATTTACATTCACGCTAATCTCAATGATTGCAATATGTAACACCAATGCTCATCAAAACGAGAACGTTCTTGTATAGAACACGCGGGCGCAGCAGAAATTACAGCACATAAAGAGATTTATCTTCTAATATCTTAGGGTTGCGAGGACAGTGCTTTGCTGCACAGGATTCTGAACAATTAAACCATGGGTGGCACTGAACTGAACTGAGTGAAACTGTAGTATGCAAGCGTGGCGCTTACTATCACACGAGCGACTTGCTCGTTTCGTCTCTTAAATACATTTAAAGTATGATTAATCGATTTTAATATAAACGTATGTCTGTTAGACTGCTTATGCATTTTTCTATTACCATAATATAAATAAATCCGACAAGTGTTAATCTGACTCGCCCACAGGGTTCCGTACAAAATTATACATAGATAATTTTACCAATACAAACCTTTTTTCGTTTAATAGTGTTATGTTATACATTAGTAAAAATAGTGAATGACCAAACAAAAATGTCTATCCATCAAGGACCGCATTTAGAAGCTTTTAACTGTTCTTTTTAGTTTATTTATTTATTTATACAATAGTTTTAAGTATTCGGCCTTGACAGACAGACGGACAATTCAGTAATCCTATAAGGTTTCTATTTTCCTTATCAGGCACGGAACCCTAATAATACGTATGCAGTCTAATAGAGGTTGTTTTCTTTTAAAATATCTGAAATTTGGGCCAACCCTTAAATATACAGGGAATCAGAAAACTTCGCTCTTATTTTGATGAGCACAAGTCAATTTTATTGCCATATTTGTTTTCCGCAACCATACATGTTATTCACAGGGTCTATTTATGTACGGTAAATAATGTATTCAATAAGGAAACTAAACGTCGTTATCAAAAGCAGGAGAAGCAGTCATAAAATAAGTCATACTTAAATGAATTTAAATGTTACATAATATGAGAAAAGTATACAAGTAACACGATTGTAAAAGAAATCAGTCCCGAAAATTACATCTTTTTGACAACCGATGCAAATGATAAACATTGTGTCCAAAGCATAGACAATTGACACGCAAAAATGTAAGTTGTACCAACGATTAAAAGTCTGAATTCTAATAATACAATTTAAATAATTAAGTCAATCGTACAACAAAATATTTAAAATATTAGAAGTTAAACTGTACAACTACTTTGGAACTGCTTAGTTTATAACCGACTGTTAGTATAAAATTCAATAACAAGATATATTAATATAAAAATTAATCAACCACAATTTAGTAACGTTAACAAATCATATAGAAGTCTAAAATGTACAGTCATTAGTAAATATACATATATGTAGCGCCACTTGGCGATGGCGTTTTTGTGCATAAGTATACGTTGTTTATTTTCATTTTGTGCACAAGTTCTATGAGTTACTGACAGTCGAGTTTTTGGGGAGGATTTTATAAAAAGAGGTTTATTTAAAAAAAAATGTCTCGTTAGTATATCGTCGCTTAGTATCAAATTGTAACACCATTTTAAAAATTTGTGTGTTTTAACATAGGTAAGGTGCCTTAGCACAATTAGAAATGGGTATAGAGGTGTGTTTTATACTACCATATTTATAATTTTACGAGATCTTATTTAGTTAAGAAAATTGTTGTAAAAAAGAAAGTTATATATTTCACAGTAACACCTTTAAAATGCGAGTTTGTGCTTCGGTGTTCTATTGGTTTTCTTTTTTGTGTGTCGTATACAAGATCATTGGATGTGTTGCAATAATAATAATATGATGTTACAATATTCATACAGAAAAACAACACGTAAAATCATCCATAAATTCGTATAAACAAACGCTTTCACAATTAAAGCCCCACACTAAGTTCGGAGACTTGAATCGTGGGTGCCGGAAACATTCACATAACACACACAATCACATCCAGAACTAGAAACACAAATTCCCTTTGGTGAGAAAACTTGTGACCGACCGGGAGTCGAACCCGATACCCGCAGCTTAGAAGGCAAACACAAAACCAACTACGCCAACGGGCAGTATAGAAGTATTAAGAATGTTGTTAGTGTGGAAAGGTATTGAGTTTTTAAAATGATATTGGTCTCTATAATATGGGGCATATATCAAGTTTTTATATAATTTACAGGTCTTATGGAACATGTACATTTGTCTTTACATATTTACTTACTTATATATTTTGTAAGGATAAAACAACAGGACAACTCGCATATTTAGTTATATTTGTTGTCATTGCGTTTAACGAGGCTTCCTACGCAATCATATCATTACATGATATTACTAATAATAATTTGTTCAATATAATGTCAATATACAATAATAATACACGACAATGAGCCCAAAACGGTACATTGAAGTCAACCGGAAACTGCTAAGAAAGTTAAGAAACTTAAGCTCAACAGAAATTTTTAATTTTTGTAAAGTTTTTACTATAACGTTAAGACTTTCTATATTTCTTGGCATTTTATATACCACTGCAAATTTTATCAAACTTTGATTAAGGATGAAAGTATTTTGTTATAACGTGTCTTATTGAAAAGATATCCTCCATAACATAATTAGAATACGGCAAATTTTTTTTCGGTTGATTATTTCTAAAAATAGATAACACTATATCACCGTGATTTGTATAACGTTGAATAATTGTGCTTCAAGACTAAGTAATGAAAAAAAAAACATTATGAAAAAAAATCCATTAACTTTTCGGCGACTATCTTTTTTGGCGAATAAAAACAGTTTTTCTAACACAGAACTGTTTTCATGCGCCAAAAATATGCTATTTAAATAAAATTGGTAACAAGAATTTTAAGAAGTACGCGAATAATGATATAAATAAAGTACCTATTTAAATGAAAAACAAGAAATATTATGTAAGGAATTGTAAGCCGTCCTATTAACCTTCAGCAAGGATTAGCAACATGATGTCAGTAATCTATATTAATCACATTTACATCATAATTCGGCAAGCATTAAAACAATAAAGATAATTAATCCATGTTTAGAATTATCATATAGCTTTGTCGTTATTATGTAAAAACAATAAGATCAAAATTAGCCAACCGAACAGTAAAATGTTCCACAAATTATTTATCCATAACACAAAACATACATACACATTTTTCGAAGAACAATTTTATAATACCAATGTCAAGTCAATCCATATTAGGATTTTTTAAAATTACTCCCGACCAAAAAGTGTTATCAAGTTTATTTGAAAGTTGACCCTCCATTATTTATTTTTCTGTTATAGGTTCCGGGATAGGTTTCTATTTCATTTACGCAAAAATGAACTTAATTTCTTAGGATTAGTGTCGGTTTCGTTGTTTAGGGTCTGGTTTTATCGAGAAATAAGTGCAACCATTTTTTAGGCAATCGGGGACATTTAAAATATTATAGTTTATCAATTTGTTAGTCGAATAAACATAGGTACAATCTCTAACTACCTTCAATTTTATAATATTTTTTGCATTTGTTTGTAATCACAATTCGTTAACACTGTACACTCTAGTTCTATCACTATAAAATACCAATAGTCTGTAGGTCATCTAAAACTATACTCTAACGTTATACACTCCTTTAAATACAACAAAAACTTTTTATACAAAAACTAATTACAATAATGTAATTTCAAAAATATAGTATACGGCAGGTATATACAATACAATACTGCGATGTTGGCTACTTCTTTTCTGTTCCATACGAGGATCCCTGGCTGATCTTTGACATGCCAATGGACTTTTGGAGGAGAATGAAAACTGTAACAAGAAAATATTAATATTAACATTTGATTCGACATATTAATCATCAGACACTGACGTAGCAGATAATAGGGTTTTTAGAGATGATGCCTGGGTAAAAATAAACTAATTAGTCCTTAAGTTAGATAGCCGGTGTCGAGTAATAATAGGGTATAATTTAGACGGCCACCAAAAATATTTTTAAGACTAAGCCTAGGCACCAAATAAATAAACAACTACATAAAAAATCTATTGACTTTATTAAAAGGGCCCTAAATTATAATATTAATATATATAATATATATATATGTATATATAGTATATTAAAGCATATATATGTAGTATTAAGCATTACCTATTAATTATATTAATATTTTTTTCAAATTTTTGTTTTTTTTATGGACAGTTCTGTTTTTTGTTTCATAATATTACTTTCTTATGTTTTTTTTTAATTTCAGATTTATTTACTAGTAAACATATCTATGTATAAGAATGTTTATATTATATATATGTATTTTTTATATGTGTGTGATATAGTTATAAACGTTCTTCAGCTACATGGTCACTCTCGCTATAAATATTTGCGTCTTGTAAATATTCCGTTTCAGACTGTTCCGAAATATATGAGTCAAAACTAACGAAACACATGGTAAATAAGAACTAAAGATATAGCAAACAGCACTAACACTCAATAAAATAATTTAAACGTAAGCAAAGCTTAAAAAAACCGACTTCACCGCTTATATTTTGGTTTTGAATTGATCGATTTCGATAAAATTTATATGGAATCACCTCTCAAGTATAATCTACCAAAAAAAACCCATCAAAATCTTATTCATAATTGGCGGCATTATCGCGTAAAATACAAACAAAAACATACAGTCGAATTGAGAACCTCCTTTTTTGAAGTCGGTTGAAAACAAAGGGTAGCCGAAAGGAAGCATTAAGTTGTAGTTGTTTTATCTCCTGCAATAAATAATGCTCTATCTCTTTAATTATTTCATTTAGAGGCGGATACAACTTCAGATAATTTAGGTTAGTAAGGCGAAAGCGAAGTCAATGGATATTACATATTTCTAGTAATAAGACATAATTTGCTGATGTTCATTTCTTTTCTACTGACCACAACTAACGTCTCGCTCACTATACTTACCGATATAAAACTTCTTAGAGCTGATCTAATCATGAATAATATAGCAAAATAATAGCTAAACGTTAAAATTATAGCCCATAAAAAACATGTTATCAGCAAACTGTAAATTATCCTAAGGTTGTCTTAGATAAAAGTTTACGATGATCGGTGTTACAGCATACTCTATGATAAGATCAAGATAAAGCGAGATAACATAATATTTATCTATTAATCAATCATATTGGCTAGTTCAAGGATCATATTTATGTAATTTTTCCCTCTTCCAAAGAACACTCTTACAATCGTAAATAAATAGTTTATTTACATACAATTTAAGACATAACAGTATTTCAGTATTAAATATATTAAGTCTATAAGTATATGTATATATCCTAAATTGATGGTTTATAAGATATCAATATAATGTTGGAATATAAAAATATTTATAATATGGATCCCTGAATTGCAAACTAGAACGACCTGTGTCGTAGGATTCAATTATTACACTCGAACTACAAAAAAAGGTAGCAAGCTACGAGCAGACTACCTAAAAATTATGATATTTATATGGAACACAAGTTTTCTCCCCAAGGAAAATTTGCGTTTCTGGTTCTGGTTGTGATTGTGTGTGTGATGTGAATGTTTCCGGCACCCACGAAACAAGTCATTGAACTTAGTGTGGGGCTGTGAGTGTGAAAGCGTTTATGCTTATGTTATGTTATTTAAATTAAAAGTGAACTTTCCTTTTTGGCTTATTTTGAGCGTAGACACGAAGGATAGGTACTTGTGAGCCATGAATTAAATTTCCACAAATATTTATTAAAAAAAAAACAGGATTATATTACAGGTAATAAGAACTTCCTAGTTTAAAAATAGCAATACTAATATTATAGTCGGAGTTCTTGCTATCTAGTATAGATAAAAAACAAAAATGTTTTAACTGGGACATCGGACTGCATAATAATGTATCCTTCTAAGGCCTACGGTAGAGCAAAACGTATTGAATAAACCAATATTTCTGAATGAGAGTATTCAGCATATAGTAAGGACTATGGGTGTTGTTAGGATTACTTAGATGTTGAGTCTTCTGGGTATTTAAAGATTAAGTTATTGAGTACTGTAGGCCTTCGAAGGAAACGCGATTTATTGAAACGAAAAGTACGTATATTATAACATTCGTGACGCGATCCAACTAGCATCTGGTAGACTTTATAAACTGACGCGCCACGTCTGGATTTGATCGTATTTATATTGGGTCACTGTCATTGTGATTTCTAACTGAGAACAGGTATCATACCTCAGTAATTAGAAAACAACAATGGTTTATCAATTTAAAATGCCAAGACGTGATACTTCCTTATCCACTTGATAAGCAAGCTAGGAAACACCATGACGAAATGAAGTAAAGAAACTCACTTATGTTGGAGATGTGTTGTTTCCGCTATCAATTACTATTGACGATTGACGCCTAAGTAAATCCTACAAATCACGCGGACTTAGCAATGGCTAAAAATAGATAATATGCTGATAAATTACTCAATAGAAACAAGTATTTACGTCATTATCGCACAATTCTTCCGTCAACTCGCATATCGGGTCAAACACGTGAGCATCAGAGCCGGTTTTTTAGTTCCTACATAAACAGGTCTGCGTGAATACTATACGCAAAAAATTATATCGCATTAGATTATTGACCTTGCAATTTATTAAGTGCTATGAATTTTAATAACCTATCTATAACGAATACAAATTTAACAACGATGATTCATAAATCACACTACTTTAATTTAATGATAAGCCAGTTCTTCTTACACTTAATACGTGACAAATACTGCCACCGCGTGATAAAAATTGAATTGTTCACAGTACAATACGAAGTATTTTCCTCTCTAATAACCACTATCTAGGTTTACTTCGTTGATCTTCTGAGACTCGATTATGATTATTTGTGATAAAACAATCAATATGTTGTCTAATTGTGAAGTACCAAGTTGACAACAGTTCTCTCTAACTCGATTTATAACATTAACTTTGACAAAAATCTTTATCTGTAACGTAGACGTGAAGTCACCTACCTTACCCTTCCTTAGCTAGGTAATATGCACTGTGAACTCAAATAACATTTCATTGTAATGTGGACTGGTCCCTTATGGTGAAAGTGATGCTTCCTTCTTTATTTATGACTTAGGTAACATTACATTGATATAGTCTAAGGATGCCACCTTATTTTTTATCTATAGAATCGAATAACATTTATCTTTTGAACTCTTATGATGACAGTCCATGACCCCTCGTTTATCTATCATCTAAGCTGACTTTACTATGTTGTGAACTCTTCCTAACTCAAAGGAATTCCATTCCAAATGCAGAGAAAGCGTCCTGCCTCCACATTCACGCTTTTTGCTTCCACATGTCAAAAAACAGAATAATTGCTGGAATATAGTTTGGTGATTAGTGACAGATGTTCTATTTGGTAATCTTACTATTTAATTAAGGTCCTTAATATCCTGCTTCCTGTTTTTACGTGATTAAATTCCTGAGTTAATAAATGCTACCGTTTGCAAAAACAAAACAATTTTTTCTTAAATAAAACACATCTCACCGCTTAGTTCGAAAACTTGTATCACGGGTCCCGGAAACATTCAAAATCATACAAACTACCTACTACAAACCAGAAACTTAAATTTTCCTAGGAGATAAAAACAACATTGAGTCTTCCCATCGGGAGCCCTTGCACCCGTAGCGTAGAAGGCAGTCACGTAACCAATTCACCAGCAGATAGTTTATTGACAGCGGGCTTTGTGTGTATCATGAGCATGCCTCATGTTCATCACGAATAGGTAGCAACATGATCCAACAATTTTAATTAATTTGTTACAATTATAAATTCTTAAATATTACATAAGAGAGCCAAATTATATCCAAGGTGTCAACTTCTTGACCAGAAAATAAGGTTATCAGCAGATGTTATTTACTTGACCTACGTAAACAACACAAATAAAAACAAGTTAATTTCAGTAATTTTGTGCACATGATTATAATAACAATGTGCGATACCTTAATAATTACGCAGTTTCAATGCAAATACCTAATTAATATTAGTCTATTATCATACTTGGAGCGTTAGTGGATGTCCTTTTGCGTTTAGGTATTTCTCGGTCGTAAAATATAAGCGTTGAAGTCGGTTTTTGCGTTTAATTATTAACTTGATAAACGCGGGCAAACAGCTAGTTTGTATATAGTATGCAAACTTCTGTCGATCATACAATACCGACAAAGCGATCTTGACAAATTTGGGAAGGAGAACAGTTTAAAACATTGATAATCCTGTTTAATGCGAGCAAAACAGCAGCTAGCTAAAAACAATACTTACATACATACATACATATAGTCACGCCTCTTTCCCATTGGGGTAGGCAGAGACCACAACTCTCCACCTGCTACGATCCTGACACACATCTTTCGCTTCACCTACATTCATGAGTCTTTTCATACATGCTCGTTGGTTACGGGTTCTTTTGACCTGGCCTTTTTTAAAACGTTTTCGACTAATTACAAGTAGGTCTATTCTGGTCGACAAACTACGATTGTTCGAATTGATACGACGCCCTTACGACAGTCGATCGTTTGACAGTTCAATCCATTCGATGGTTCTAAAGACAAGAAAATCGGTCAATATCGACGTCGATGTAAAGATAATTGAAGCCCGGAATAGACCCCCTGGTCGTGATACGTTCGCCTAGATCGACACTTACCAACTTGCCCATTCACACTCGTCTTATAAATCTGCTTCGTCAATCTATTTTCGTCCATCCTCTCCTCGTGTGCAAACCATCTAAACATCCCTTTCTCAATCTCATACAATACAATACTCATAAAATACAATACTTAACAGATAAATACCTAAAACATCAATGTTTTAAGCCTACGCTTGCATTAATTAACTAGTTCTGCAAATGCAACCGTTATCCTGTTTAAATTGCATCATTTCCTAGCCGTTTCCTCGAGGCGAGTTTATTAAAATAGTATACGTTGCGTGTACGTATCAACGGACATTCTTTACATCGCCACAAGTTACGTACATTGTTATACCACACATTTTGTGAACAAGGTCATCGGATATTTCATCTATAACGTACAAGAAAATGAAGTTGTTTGTACGGGTAAAGTCCAAATCTGTTTGCAGAACATACACATTAATACAAGTGGTATATGTATTGAGACATAATTATGTACTATGACGGCCTGTCGGAGTTATCGGAAACAGGTGTACAATTTTGTATTTATTTAATATTTTCTTTAAACTAAAACACAACTTCAATCGCCCGCCACTTTATTTATTTTTTAATCTAATTAGCTAATTAGCATTTGATCGCTATATCACCTGATGATAAGTGATGATGTGGTCGAGGATTCTAAACATGCTAGAATGACAGGCTCTCAAGGATAACTACCGGATCATAATGTTCAGTGATTTTAGAGACAGATTTTTGATGGTCGTGAGGCACAGGGTAGCTAGTCAGGCTAGCACGAGAAAATTATTTTAGCTTCATCTCGGCAAATGTGCTCAAACTTCGATCGATTTGACCAATTAGACACTAATGCTTGATGTTCGAATTTCCCTTAGGGAGGAAAATTGTGATCCTACCGATTATGGAACCTAGGGCGCAGAAATTAGAAAGCCATACCAAAAAAAAAACAAATAGTATACAAGTAAAACCTACTTTAAAAAGTTTATTAAAATCAAGCTTTTAACAGTTGCAAATAAAAAAAGGACTAAAAAGTTATATAACCCAAAACTCGTCAAGACGAATCAAACGAGCCTAAACTAGATGGGTTTTTCTTTTCCTACGGCCATCTTCCGTCTCCATCGTTAGACCAGCTCCATGGTACCATATCATTGTACCATCACCGAAGATACAGAAGTACATCAAAATTGAGTCCACTCGGACATCGGGAAATGGGGTTTAATTTAGAATGCAAGATTTGATTACACACCGACAGATAGACAGAGGGACAGGTGGATAAAATAAAAGCTTGTAAAAAGCAATACTGCATGGACATTAATAAAACATGACAAGGAAAATTGACTTACATGCTCCAAGAATAGCGCAGCCTATCGAAAAATACAACAATCTTCCGCTCAGCAACAGTCCAAGCAGGTAATACAGCATCGGCGTCAATGTAATCACAGCCCAGCCTAGAGCGTTGATCAGAGAGTAAATACGCGGAGGCTTCTCAAAGGGCTCCACTCTCTCAACGCCGGATTGTAGGAAGAAATCACCAGTGTTGAAGAAGGAGTCTTGCATTTTATCCTGGAACAAAGAGTGCAATTACAGGACAGTTTAAGAAGCTCGCTTTGCTCCGTACAACTGTTAGATACCAAATCTTTAATAATATGTAAATTTAATCCATTAACTGGAAATAGCGCTACTATTTTAAATCCTGATTCGAATAATTTAAGCGTAGAATGTGAGAATCTGTAAGAGTACTAAATTGCGTACAAAAAATACACATTTTAAGAATGATCATTTTGAGAAATGCCCGTTATTAAAATTGCTCATTATGAGACCTACTGTGAAATATAGATTTTGAATCAGATCCTCATTTTACGAAGTGTATTTCTGCGGATAACCCATCGGAATCTCTCTCGGTCCAATGATTTTCTCAAGTTATCTCTCAATATCGGCATGTTAATGAAAAACAACATTTACATGCGTTATCCAACCCGCACTAGGCTAGGTCTAGACTTAAGACTCTCACCGTGTGAGAAAACCCGAGTCCCACGAGTTCAAGCTCGTTGAAATTTCAAAAAAATAACTGGATTATAAAATGCGATTTCTAGATTTTGATTTATTTGCGAGTGTTATATTGGTTCTTGCACAAATGACCCGTATTTTTTTACTGCTTTAAGAGACCATAATATACCGTTGTCATTTTATACTGATTTCAACTTGATTTCTTTGCATTTTTGAGAAAAAGGGCCTTGCTTGATAAACAGAAGGAAAGCTAAGAGATCTTATAAAAGTTTCATCTTTTTCGTCTTTTGACGACCCAGTTGGCGCAGTGGACAGGTGTCCGCCCTCTGCGCCGTGGGTCCTGGGTTCGATGCCCGGCAGGAGCACAAATTCCTTCCCAAGGGATATTTGTGATTCTGGTTCTGGGTGTAATGTGTGTGTGATGTGAATGTTTCCGGCACCCACGATACAAGTCTTTGAACTTAGTGTGGGGCTGTGAGTGTGAAAGCGTTTGTTTGTTTGTTTTGATGTTTAGAAAAGTATGGAAAGAAACGTACCTAATTTATTCCAATTTTCGCAAATGAGCGGACTCGTACTCGACCACAAGTAGATTATAGCTTATTATTATTCTAGCTAATGAGTATTTTAGTTCGTTCTGTCAATAGATTCAAGAGCTAAAAATCTGATCATAATTATGGCATGAGCATCCAACTAAAAGGTGACTACAGTAAGTATAATCCACTTTAATAGAGAAAGGGAATGGGATTCGATAGCTGGCATTGCATCTCACTCTCACAACCGACTAACGGCAACAGTGAGAGTGAAACACCATGTCATCTATAGTCATCTGTAGTCGCATTATTTATGAACACAGGTTATTCATACTTTAAACGCGACCGACCGGTGCTTAAACCTCAATTGAAGCTGCCGAGTGTACTGACCTTGACGATGAGACGCCCGAATTTAGTCGTTAGTTAGCTACTTGTATTTACTACCTGTACCTGTCATCGATACGAAGAAGTCGTTAGTTGAAATCTGGATTCGATGTAAAAGCAAAAACTAACGTTGGCTTATATGGTTCCTATTTAAGTTTCAGTTTTAACTTCTTTCTCAGAAGCACATCCAATTAACTACATTCTTCGAGTTAATTGTATTTTTCTGTTATTTTATTCATGTACTAACCAATGTAGTCATTTACATGTACAATCATATTATTATTTAGTTTAATACAATTAAATCTTAAGCGGCGGAAAGGAAGTTTATATCGGAGCTCTACGGAATAAAAAATTGTAAGGTAAGTACTTACCTATATACTCAACTAGCCGTGCCGCGCGGCTTCGCCCGCTATTATCAAGTAAAAAAATAGCCTATGTGTTAATCCTATGTATAAGCTATGTGCATTCCAAATGTCATCCGAATCCGTTTAGCCGTTAAAGCGTGAAGAGGGAACAAACATACTTACACACAAATTTTCGGATTTATAACATTAGTAGGATGAGCTTATATTATAATAATATAGTAGAGTAGCCGTGTCCCGCGGCTTCGTCCGCATTAATTAAGTTAAAAAGTAGCCTGTGTTAATCCTGAGTACAAGCTATATACATTATAAATTGCAGCCAAACCTGTTTATCCGTTACAGGCGTGAAGAGAAAAAACATACTTGCGTACTAACACATTTACACATAAACTTTCAGATTTATAATATTAGTGTGATTTTAATAGAGATAATTACTTATTTATAAAATTACCATTCATTCACTATTCAGATAAAATTTTCAACTACAAAGATAAAAAATCTTTCTATATGGACCTTAATGTACCCCTGGCAATAATTTTATTTTTATTATTAATATTAAAATAACTATTCTACTATTAAAATTTTCAAAAATCCATTATTGGTATACTTCTACGTACTAAGACAAATGTACCCTCCAAATTTAAAGTATCAACGACTGGCGGTTTAAGCAGCGCGTTGTAGAGACAACAATCGTAAATCGATCGTATTTATGAGGGCATAAACTAATTCTATAAGAATATTTGTCCTGACATACTAACTGACTAAGAGTATTAGGGGTGCATGAAAATAGCCTCCCCGAGCGGCGTAATCAACATCGATTCGAATTAACGCCCGGCGCACCCTGGACAGTCGACGACTGACTGACGAATATTTTCCCCACAATGGTCAAACAAAACCAAACTCCAGCAACGGCATTTTTTTTTTTTTGCTTGCATTTGGCTACCGACCCATCTCTCTGCTGTGCCACACGTTTAAGCTTTTTGAACGATTGCTACTTAACCGCCTCTCACCAGCACTTGACGCCAAACTAATACCTGAACAGGCTGGGTTTAGACCAGGTAAGTCATGTTCAGGCCAAGTCCTTAGGCTAGCACAACACATTGATTGATGGATTTCAAACAAAAAAAGTGACAGGTGCTGTTTTTGTCGACCTGTCTGCAGCTTACGACACTGTTAATATCAAACGGCTTCTAGACAAAGTGGAGAGCTTAACAAACGATACGAATTTTGTGCTTGTACTTAGCGAACTCCTACGCAACCGTCGATTCCAAGTACACCTCCAAACAAAGAAAAGTAGATGGCGATGTCAAAAAAATGGTCTTCCCCAAAGAAGTGTGTTAGCCCCAACCCTTTTTAACATCTATATCAACGACCAGCCGAACACCTCGCTAACAGATCGCTTCCTATACGCGGATGACCTAGCCTTGACAGCGCAAACACTTACCTTTGCTGAAGCTGAGGCACGTCTTACTGGTGCACTGGAGGAACTGGACAAGTACTATGACGCCAACGCACTTAGGCCGAACCCAACTAAAACGCAGTCGTGTGCATTCCATCTGCGCAACAGCCAAGCTGATCGAAGACTAAACATCTCCTGGCGAGGTGTGCCCATTGAACACTGCCCAAACCCGAAATACTTGGGAGTCACGCTTGACAGATCTTTAACATACAAAAGTCACTGCTTGAATACCATGCAGAAAGTTAGTGCACGAAATCATCTCCTTCGACGCCTAATATCTACGAAATGGGGAGCAGCTCCACACGTGCTTCGCACAACAGGTATGGCACTGTGTTTCACCGCGGGCGAATTTGCATGCTCAGTGTGGCATCGATCCGCACATGCGAACAAGGTAGATACAGCTCTCAACGATGCCTGCCGAATCATATCTGGCTGTCTAAAACCGACGCCACTTTACTCTATCCCCTAGTAGGTATTGCACCCCCTGAAGTGCGGCGGGAGGTTTGCTGTGCCTTAGAGAAGCGAAAACAGGAAACCGATTATAGACATCCCCTTCACAACCATAAGGATCAGCAAATTAGACTCCAAAGCCGTAAGAGTTTCCTGTCCCATACCACAGCTCTCAATAATTCTACCCCCAGCGAAGAGAGATTGAAGATATGGCAAGCTAAGCGACCCGTACCTTCTAACTATACACCACATGCTGAGACTCTACCACCTGGCCATGAGCTGCAGTGGCAAATATGGAAATCCCTAAACCGCTTGAGAACTCAGGTTGGCCGCTGTAAACACAACTTGGCTAAGTGGGGGTACATAGACCATTCCCGCAATAGGTGCATCTGTGGAGCGCAGGACCAGACAATGTCCCATCTATTGTCCTGTACTTCATGTCCAAACACATGCACAGCTGAAGACTTAACAAATGCCTCCAGCGAAGCTGTAACACTGGCGACGCATTTAGCAAAAATTATATAGTTTATATATTTTAATTTATATATTTTTTTTTGTTTGACCAATTGACTCGATAAGAAGAAGAAGAGTATTAGTTTATGCTCTTATGAATACGATTGGTTTCTGTAAGTATTGTATTACGAGTTTCACATTCATACTAACAGCCCAACACTAAATTCGAAAAATGATAAAAAAACATGTAAATCACACCCAGAACCAGAAGCACAAATATCCCATGGGAAGGACTTCCGGCGACAAGACTCACGGCGTAGAAAGCAAAGACGCGAACAGGGTCGTTCGATGTCTGTCTGTAACCTTTGGTGGTAGGTCATACACATGAGTTCCGCTTCCCGCAATCTTAGGCTTGTATCTCTACTATATACCATCATTGGTTAATAGTGCACAATCCTACAGGGGGTGGACTAGAATCGACAACAAAAAAAATTACAATCATATTTTTTTAATGTCAAATTTTTTTATATATATATATATATAATATCCGCTAAGTACCAGCTTGAAGGTCTTGAGGCTATTGACCGACGGGCAAAAAGACTTATTGGCGATAGTAAGCTGATTGAGTCCAGATTGCACAGCCTTGGTCACAGGCGTATGGTCGCAAGTCTATCGGTATTCTATCGTTTGCATTTTGGAGTGTGCGCAGGAATTACATGAGTTAATTCCACCATGCCCATTTTACCATCTAACAACCAGACAAACTGACAAACGTCATCCATTTATGGTTGACATACCTCCAGTTCGCTCGAAGCGGTTTGCTTCTACGTTCATCATCCGTACAGCGAAGGAGTGGAACTCATTGCCTGCGTCATTGTTCCCTGAGGGGTATAATCTGGGAGTCTTCAAATCGAGAGTGAATAGGTATCTTCTAGGCAAGCATGTCACATCTTCGACCGCATCATCACTTTCCATCAGGTGTGATAGTGGTCAAATGCTTGCCTATTCTGCATTAAAAAAAAAATATATATATATAAACTATGGCGCAGACAGTTTAGTAATAGCTGTCTATGGCTAAGTAAACTATGGCAAGCCTTAGACAGCTGCTACAACAAAAGCTTGTACTAGGTAGATGAATACGAGTGCTGACATGTGGGGAGACATCAAGAGAGGTTACAGCTGTTCAAGAATTACAAGAATGTTAGATAGATACCATAAAAAAATTACGCCTAAAATATATTAAAAAAAAAAAATATTGTGCCCTTTTATCGATTCTAAACCACCCCCCTGCAGGATTGTACAGTACTAACCAATAATAGTATATACCTTGATCAGTTTCAATGTTAAATGAGACAACCCTAGCTCACACATACGTACGAGCTTGTATGTACGTATAATATAATTTTAATACGCTAATCATTGTTGACTGTACCGAGTGCAATCTTACTCCACCGTCAAGTCCAGAGCCAAAAACCAAAGGTCTTTCGACAACTACGTTTAAAGGCCGCCATTTTAGGCATATCGTGCCTGCCATCGTGTACCACATTATCACTTACCAACAGGCGAGATAGTGGTTACACACTAGATAACTAGGTATTAAAATGGCGAAACTGGATTAACACGCGCTGCAGTATTATCAATTTATCACTTAACGCGAATTATTTTTATCAAACTTCAATATCGTCGCTATGCGATCTCAATGTGCCTGTTTAAGACTTATTGGGCTGCTGTAATTTAGCTAATAAACAAATTCGCTACGAGCAGACTACCTAAAAATTATGATACTTATATGGAACACAAGTTTTCTCCCCAAGGAAAATTTGTGTTTCTGGTTCTGGTTGAGATTGTGTGTGTGATGTGAATGTGTCCGGCACCCACGACACGTCATCGAACTTAGTGTGGGGCTGTGAGTGTGAAAGCGTTTGTGTTTATTTCACAATGATATCCTGAGTCGATCACTGATCCCATCAATGTGTAACTTTAATACTTTATACATATAATTACTAGCCTGCGCCCCGCGGTTTTACCCGCGTAAGTTTTCGTACCCGCGGGGATTCCAGGATAAAAAGTAGCCTCTGTCCTTTCCCAAGCTCTATTCTCTCTTTGTATCAAATTTCATAATTTATCTCTACAAAATAGCTTCAGTCGTTTAGGCGTGAAAGCGTAACAGACAGACAGTTACTTTCGCATTTATAATATTAGTAAGGATTATTCTTATGAACGTGTGCATGTGACTGTACTCCTCCTGAACGGCTGGATCAATTTTGATGAAATTTTTGTGTGTCTTCAGGTGGATTAAAGAACGGTTTAGATTTAAGCAGAATAAAAATTAATTCTCGAAAAAAAAATGCAAAAGTATCATTTTCTAATGGAAAGGAATACGTCACTCGAAATTGTTAAAGTACTAGGCAAACATAAACGCAAAAGAGGTTAAATTCTAAATCTTTACGTGACATTTTAACACATGCCGGGTATAGCTAGTATAATTTTTTTGACTTTTTTCTATCCTCCGTTTAATCAGTTTCACAATCAAATTCGTTTCGTTTGAATGATTTCTCATTAAAAAATTACATGTTTCTGAGTTAATATCGGAATTTAACATTGAATTGGCTTTAGCCTTATGCCGCAAATAAATGAACTATATTTAAAGAACTGTACAAAAACCTTCAAAATCTAGGTATGGCTTGTGACCTTGCGTGACCGCCAAACGCGCCCCTATATGCTACCGCATACGGTCTATAATCGCCTGTGAAGAATCATGCTCGGATAAAAACGCAGTCTGTTCTTAAGCTTGGTTAGCAAGGCGAGGCTTTTAGAACCAGGTTACCAACTTTGTTTTTTTAATCCGATCACGGCGCAAAAAGAAGGGTTAATGTTAACAGTGAATATGTATGTTCAACCGGTTTTACAATGTATATGATATTTATATTATCCGGGCTAGGATTATCAACTCTGTGATATTCTACAAATGCAGACGAAGCGTTTCGCATCCACATTCATTATGAGAACCGCAAAGGAATGGAACTCCTTACCTTTGTGTTGTTTCCTTATTAATACAATATGGGAATGTTAAGTCGTGACTCAATAGGCATCTTCCAGGCAAACGTGCTCCATCGTCGAACGCATGCTCGCTTACCAGGTGAGATAGTGGTCAAACGTTTTCCTATCATGATTAAAAAAAAATGGAATCTGTATATTATGTTTGAACTGCCCGTTGCGTGCGATTTCGCCTTTTAAGCCAACGGGCATCGGGATCCTTTCCCGGTGGAAACACAAGTTTTCTCCCCAGGGGAAATTTGTGTTCTGGTGATGAAAATGTGTGTGATTGTATCCGTGATGTGAATGTTTCCGACACCCAACACAAGTCATCGAACTTAGTGCGGGACTGTGAGTGTGAATTATGTATATTAAAATTCCATAAATATGGCTTATTCCCAACTAGGTTCAAACCATTGTTCTCGAAAAAATAAAATTTCAAGCATTGATTCCCATGGAGGTCCAAGACTATTTTAAATAAAAATTAAATTATATTTTTCTTTCCCAACGAGGTCCAAAAGTTTGTTTGAAGTACGGTCAGCAAAATAAACGTTTACAATTTATTTTTAAATAATATGTGGTCCGAATGTCCAACAATGTGGGTAAATTAGCTCGCTTTATCAAGGTTCTGCACAAGAACCTTTCAAGGTGTTCTCGTACTCGACCGGTTTGTTTGTTGCAACTGAAATAAGGGCATACCTTGGTAACGAACAGCTGATGTAACCATTTGGACGCTTCGTCTTCATCTTCCGGTACCTTTTCCACTGGAATCCTTTCAATATAAAGATGCGCATGGACAGGTTTACCGAATAAAAGACTCGTTAATGTTGGTGGGGTCTGTGAAGAAAAGAACGCTATATCGTAGGAAATTAACATCATCAATACGTAAGTGGTCAAACTCTTTAATAAATTGTCAGATAATAATTGAAACGCAAGCAATGCTTAAAAAACACCGACTTTATTGCTTATATTTCGGTTTTGGCTTGACCGATTTCGATAAAATGTATATTACTCTACCAAACAAAAAAAAACATTTAAATCGATTCATAATTGGCGGAGATATCGCGTAACATACAAACAAAAACATACAGTCGAATTGAGAACCTCCTTTTTTGAAGTCGGTTGAAAAAACGGACAATAACGAATAAAACTAAGGTTTTCGTTTTATTATGTATCGAACAACGTTCCTGCAGTCGAGTCGAGGTTACAAATAATGTTTAATTTAACGCAAGCAAAGCTTAAAAAACCCGACTTCACCGCTTTATCCTTGGAACTTTGATCAGATTGGATGTACTAAACACGCATTATTGACGATATTTCAAGAACTACTGATCAGATCTTGATCAAATTTAAATTGGGACCAATTGGAAAGTGCAATACAGGCTGTCAGCAACCCAAACTTCATCAAATTTGGTCCAGTATAACATTAGTGTGATAATACATGTTATAGTACTTACCTTACTGCTCTTATCAAATGCTAACTGGATATTGTATATAGATGGTATTTTTCCTCTGAAATATTTCAAACTGGTTGTGAAACCCTTTGTTCGCGGCGTTAGGTGATGCTTCAGAATGGGTAGATTTTTCTCCTTTGCGAAGTTTACCGATGCTTCGTGCTTCTCTTTAGTGTAGCGCGTGCCTTCTGGAGTCATCAGTAACTGGTGTCGAAAATAGAGGTTTAATATGAAGCAGGCACAGCGCTCCCTGTACTTAAGAAAAGTCATAGACATAACTTTATTTAACTACTTTATACAGTATAGGTACTTTAAACAATACATTTGGATCAAATGACGTTCCTAGACAATGTAATATAGTTTTATAATAATACTAGCCGTGCCCCGCGGCTTCGCCCGCTATTATCAAGTTAAAAAGTAGCCTATGTGTTAATCCTAGGTATAAGCTATGTACATTTTCATCAAATCCATTCAGCCGTTAAAGCTTGAAGGGGGAACAAACATACTTACACACTTGCACACAAACTTTCGGATTTATTATATTAGTAGGATAACCAGAAACATTAATATTGTAACTCCATTTGGTATATAATATGTATGAAATATACATAAATAAAATATTTCATTCATTTTCCCCCTAACGAAAACAGCATGCCATAAGAAGCATCAATTCAATAGCTACGATTGGCCGTTCCACAACTGTCACAATCACAAGCACGCATCGGCCAATCACAAGCAATCATCTGCCAATCACAAGCACGCATCGGCCAATCACAAGCACGCTTTGGCCAATCACAAGCACTCATAGGCCAATCACAAGCACGCATCGGCCAATCACAAGCACTCATAGGCCAATCACAAGCACGCATCGGCCAATCACAAGCACTCATCGGCCAATCACAAGCACGCATCGGCCAATCACAAGCATACATTTATCTCGTCGTCTCCGCCACTGGTAATTTATTGTAAAGGCAAATTAGGTTGAAGTCTTTGATTGTTCAGATTAATTAAAATAGCTAAATAAATGAAAACCATTTTAATTTTAAATGGTTCTCACGCAAAACGAGTTTTTATTATTTATCGCTTCACCGAGATAATGACCCGTGGCTCTGATCATTGTTTACCTTTTTTGTAAGGCGAGGAAAAAACGATAAAAAATTGTAAATAGTATTTAGGGACAACTAATAGCCCACGAAACAATAGGAACCTTTTTTTTGCCTCCGCAAACTATGTGCATTTAGCCAGTGTTAAGAAGTAAATTATTTTCAAATTAGGTATTTCATATGCCTAGTCCTAGTCAGTTATATATACTCGTAGATACATTAAAAGTAAAGTAAAAGAGTCATGGACAACTCATAGTCAAGTCATGCCATAGTAAAGTGGTAGAAACTTTACTAGAACTTCTATTGGAGTTAAGGAGCGAAATCTAAAATCACGTTCTTTAACTTTGTATGATTTGCCTACTACACTCACGCATGTTTACGAACTATTAATAGTAAAACACCGTTATTACCTACACGTTAACACTCGAAGAATCACAAGTTTTGGTAAATAATACAAAATCCACATAGACATTTTTTAGGGACCGTACCCAAAGGGTAAAACGGGACCTATTACTAATACTGCGATGTCCGTCTGTCTGTCCGTCTGTCACCAGGCTGTATCTCATGAACCGTGATAGTTAGACAGTTGAAATTTTCACAGATGATGTATTTATGTTGCAGCTATAACAACGATACTAAAAACAGACTAAAATAAATATTTAAGGAGGCTCCCATACAACAAACGTTATTTTTTTTCTCGTTTTTGCTCGATATTGATAACGGCAACAGGTAAACGCTTGAAATGTTCACAGAATATTTAGTTGTATATTCACTTTAAAAATAAATAATGAAATTAAAACAAAACAAATATTTAAGGGGGGGCTACCATACAACAGAACATAATTGTCTTGCCGTTTTTTTAGATAATGCTACGGAACCCTTCGTGCACGAGCCCGACTCGCACTCGGCCGGTTTATTACTTTTGCGCCAAATCTTCAGTTAGTTTGTCAACTCCGACGAGTCCTATCTTAGGACTGTTTTGCCTGTCTACCTGGGTGGTGCTTCCTACCGGTTTGTCATACCAATCACCGCATTTACCCGCAAATCAGCACTGTGTAAGCACCACAGTCTGTTTGGAAATGAAAAGTGGTTAGCATAATAGCGTACGGCGCGGCGACGTACAAGATTCTAAAATGCTGCCGACAGGAATTACTACAGTTTGGGAGAAAGCTGTGTACAACTCTGAGAATATGCCTTCACTATTTATTCACCTGCCTGGGTATATACAAAACAAACAAATGCATTCACACAACCCCACAAATACATTCATATATTTGTATCACACCCAGAACGTAAAGTAAAGCAACGGGCAGTTCTGTTATCCAAAATAATTTAATTTTACTGTATGTGTGATTGCGCATTATAAATAACTAGCTGACCCGCCCGGCGTTGCCCGGGTAAACAAAAGCTTACATATAAACGCTTTCTCACTCACAGCCCCACTGTAAAAGTACTATAAGTTGTGTCGTGGGGCCGTAAACAATTAACACCACACACACAACATTCACGTCATACCCAGAACCAGAAACATAAACTGCCCGTGGGGAAAAACTTTTGATATTGTGTTCCCACCGATATTCGAACCCGCTGCTTTAAAGACGAACGCGCACTCATCTACGCCAGTGGGTAGTTCAAAGTTCAAAGATTCCCCACCCTGCGTCGCCCGGTTAAAAAATCAACACATAAACACTTCCACATTCACAGCCTCACACTAAGTTCAGTGACTTGTAGCGTGGGGCCGTAAACATCCAAGATTCACAACATATTAAAAACCAGGAACACAAATTTCCCGTAGGGAGAAAACTTCTGTTACCACCGCGAATCGATCCCGCTGCTTTGAAGGCAAACGCGTACCCATTTACGCGAGTAGATAGTTCAAAAGATGACCCGCCCGGCGTCGCCCGGTTAAAAAATATACAAATAAACACACTTCCACATTCACAGCCCCACACTAAGTTCAATGACTTGTATCGGGGGGCCTTAAACATCCAAGATTCACAAAGTATTCACAACATACTCAAAACCAGGAACACAAATTTCTCGTGGAGAGAAATTTTCTAGGTAAATTACCACCGGTAATCGAACCCGCTGCTTTGAAGGCGAACGCGCACCCATCTACGCCAGCGAGCAATTCAAAGTTCAGGAACGACCCGCCCGGCGTCGGCCGGGTAGTAAATATTAAAAAACATACCCATAAACGCTTTCACATTCACAACCCCACACTAAGTTCAATGACTTGTATCAAGGGGCAGTAAACATCCAAGATTCACACAACATTCACAACATACTCAAAACCAGAAACACAAATTCCCGTGGGAAAACACCTGTGTTCCCACCGGGCATCAAACCCGGTGCTTTAAAGGCAAACGCCCACCTAACTACGCTAGCGGGCAGTTCAAAGTTTAATGATAAGACTAAACAAAAAAAAACAGTCGAATTTATATCCTCCTTCTTATGTTAGTCGGTTCAAAACATAGACGTATGCCGGATTACGCAGTAACTGTTCCATTCTGTGATCCACCGTTTTCACCCTCAAATAAACTTAACGATTTCTCCTAGACTATAGGTCCAAATTATGTGCAGTAAAGAGCGAATTGCATCTACCTGAACTACGTAAGCCGATGAAATAGGTTTTTTGATAAGGATAATATTAAATACTTAAAAATACGAAATAGAAGCCGCTATTTTTTAATGTGTAGGAATTCGTAGTACGTGTCGGTACATTTCTGACCCGTCCCGTTCACGGGGCTCCCGTGAAACTAATTTCACGATTTCTCATAGACTATTTATCCAAATCATATGCAGTAAAAAGCAAATTGTATCTACATGAACTACGTAAGACGATGAAATAGTTTATTTTGATAAGGATTAATACTGAATGTCTCAAAAAGCCAACTAAACAGAGGCCGCTTTTTTTTCAGATTTTTAACAAAGAAAAGTATTTTTTCTGAGCTATACATACATGTTAGATATATGCTGTCGCGGACTTTTTTGTAAAACTCATGAAGGCCAACATTTTTGCCATACATTGTATTCAACTATGTCTTACCATTTAGTCAGCGTACGCCGATAAAGCGGAAAGTTAGCAAATTTTTCTCCGACTTGTCTTACGAATATTATTATTTCGAACTGATAACTAACTTCTATCCCGACAAAACATAGCCTATGACACTCAGTGAAAGTGTAGCTATCTATTGGTGAAAGAATTTTCAGAATCGGATCAGTAGTTTCAGAGATTACCTTTTACATACAAACAAACAAACAAACAAACAAACAAACAAACAAACAAACAAACAAACAAACTTTACCTCTTTATAATATTAGTATAGAAGTATAGATTACTCATTAGGATTTTAATTAACATTTATCGATGTTTTCAACATAGAAACGTAAGCATGCATAATATGCATTCTAACTAAATTAACTTTATTCTAAACTATATTTACATTTGTTACATGAATTTTTGAAATATTTCCTTAATCATAACAATTTATACTTAACATTTCGTTTATAACTACGATTAATTAAATGATCCAGACATTTTAATCATTATTATCAAATAGCATGCTTATGTATCATGTCCGAATACACTATCTAGTCATAGTGAATTGAGCATATCCAATTAATAATTATAATTGACATTAATGAGTAATAATAAACTCGGCCACAAGATAACTTGAACTTTATCTTCATTGCAATAAAGATAAAGTTCAAAATAATTATTATCATTAATTTTATCTGATAAGTCATTGACTTACCCATACGGGATCCGGATAATCACAAAGCTCGGTAATCTGTCTCTTTATTATTTCCTTGTCTTTGTCAAATGATCGTTCTAGAAACACAAACTCTGAAAATTTCCACATCCATCCGATGGGAGGTAGATATTGGATGACTTTCTTGGCATAAGCTTTACAGTTCTGAAACAAATGTCAATATTTTTATTTTTTAATCTTCCATCCCCTTTTCTAAAAACGATTGCGCTGTTGTTAAAAGCTTAATTCTTTTTTAAAATCTTTTACCAAATAACAATAAACATACTTACACGCCTATCCAAAATCTACATCAAAGAGTACTTTGCTTGTATAGGGATAAGATAATTAATTATAAACCCCAACTCATATAATTAAATGCAAGCAAAGCTTAAAAAAACCCACTTTATCTTCGGAACCTTAATCAAATTCAATGTATATACAATACACGCATTATTAACGATAATTTAGAAAATACTAATAACAAAGCACAAATAAGACAAATAAGAAAGCACCAGCTTTTAAACCAAAAATAAACTTCAAAATCGGTTGGAAAGAAGATTTGAGGTAACAAACAAAAAAAAATACAGTGGAATTGAGTATCAAGTTACCTCCTCCTTTTTTGTGAAGTCACTAGAAAAATCTAGTATGTAACATTTTGTAGAGAAATATATATAAGACTCCTATATATATTATACAGATATAAGTTGAAGAATTGTATTGCAAATCTCTTCGAAAATCTTCATAGTTTTGAAACTCAATTGTTTGACAAATTTTGGTGGAGGGGCACATAAAGAAATAACATCTTGTCGGTTGAGGTTTAAAATATAGGTAGTCATTTTACTTACTCCTAGAACAGCAATGTTATCGCAAAATTGCCAACCCATCAACCAGTCTATTTCATAACTGTGGTTCATAATTAAATATCCATGTTCCTTGCCATAGAACTTCTCATATTCATCCTTCTTTATGTAAAACGAAATTGTTGTTCCTGACCACCATTCTGACATGAATACCAATTCTGAAATGCAAAAATGTATTACTATCATACCCCTTGAATAATTCTGAGAATAAATTAAGACCAATATATCTTTGTTTTCAAAAGCATTTACATAATAATATGCTAAGCAGAGCTATGTTTAGAATCAGGAATGTATTTAATGTATGCATCTTATACAATAAATCTAACGATAGACAAAGAGGTCTTACAAGATTTTTTGTATTAATTTATTATAATATGTAGCATTCATTCCACATAGGTACCTGAGCAAAATTAACACTAAATATAATAAATTTAAGTAGTTATGGATTTTCGCAATGTAATGACTAACTCAAATAATTTTATTTGGAATGAAATTCACTTCAAACACTTAGCGAGAGTTGAGCCAAAAAGAAACTGTTGTGACACTTTTGCTATATTTAAAGCTCGTCTCTTAAAGTAACTTTAAGTGGGTTTCATGGAGTTTTTAATAACTGAATACCATTTGGTACTTGGCAACAGTATTTCTATTTCAGGATGGTAAACTAAACTACTATGGTACAGTGATGAATAGTTAAAAAAAAATGCATTCATCATTGATTTCATCACAACTACCTCAATTAAGTGGAAGGAAACTGCAACTTCCTGATTAACATCCTCAATAAAGGTCAAAATTACAGCTCTAGGGGATCAAAATAACAGCTCTACTAACACTTTCTTAGTAAAATCAAAAGAATTGGGTGAAATACAACTTAGTATTAATAGTAATTTACTTACGACTGTAAAACGAATATGAAAGATAATAATTTATTCTACGGTACAATGACTTATTGAATGGCTTCAGTCCGAAATATAGTATGCCTTGTATAAAATTCAGTATTATCCCAGAGATGAAGTACGATATAGCGAAACATAGATGCACTAACGTAGATTGCTTCAATATTTTTAGGACCCCCATTGTTTTTCTTTTTTTTTGTGACAGATGATTATAAATTCTGAAAAGATAAAACACTTCATAATAAATAATAATAGTAATATATATCACATTTTGTAATTATCATAATTTTTTGTAAATAAAGCATATTTATTAACTTAGTAACTGCTGCTCAAATTTCAATGTTTGGTTCAAGTATATAGACAACAAATAGCGGTAAGCTTCCAGGATAACATTACACATTTACCTATTATAAATGATATAGCTCGACTTACAATTTAGACTCGAATCTTGCTACTTATATCACCGTGGAGATGATCTCCTTAACCTAGGTCTCTAGAGTTGACCCTAATTTGTGAGTCAAGCTTTATCATTCATAATATTTCAAAATCACGAACTTTAATAATACAACAGTATACGTCTGAAACCGGCTCAGAGCATTTTCATCCAAAAATAATGCATGAGCAAGTGCCAATTAACATTACTATAATAGATAGTTTGTATTATTATTTTTATTGGCTTTTATCAGATACTAGCTTTTGCCCGCGGCTTCGCTCGCGTTAAGAAGTATTAATTTAAAATTTACAAAGTTTCATACAAACTTTCATCCCCTATTTTATCCCTTTGGGGGTAGAGTTAATCAAAATCCTTTCTTAGCGGATGCCTACGTCATAACATCTACCTGCATGCCAAATTTCAGCCTGATCCGTCCAGTGGTTTGGGCTATGCGTTGATAGATCACTATGTCAGTCAGTCAGTCAGTCACCTTTGAGTTATATATATACTTAGATTGTAAAAATGTACGACAATCATACTCTTTTCATAAGTGCTGGACAAATTTTTATAAAATCTGCAAATAAATTGTCTGCAATACAAAATAAATGCACTTATTCATCTGATTAATGCATGCTAAGTAACTGTGTTCTATTTCTAAACTAGTTGACATGAACCCGAAGGAGACAGTCATAAATTATAAATTACTAATATTGCTTTATTAATAAACTATAAAGATACTACTTTCTTTATTCACTTTATCATAAGGTTCAATTAATTTATGAGCACTTTACGTTTGAACTTATTTGGTGTTAGTGTAATGTAGTGTTTTATAAGTACTGCTCAAAAAGAACACATGAATCAAGTGTCTTAGCCTTAATAGAAACAATAAGTACATTGTCAATGAACACACTCTTGAATATTTTTAATCTAGCAGAATAAGTACAATTTAATTTACTTCTTAGCCTAACCTTGGCTATATTGTAACAAAAATAGGAAACACGCTATTGTGACCTACAATAGTAAAAAAATAAAAAAATTACGAGTACTTGATTTTTATTTATTTGCTGTTCTGTGTAGCAAATAATATGTGTTGAAAGCAGAGAAGAAACACTATTCAATACTTAATTTATTAACACAATTTACGTGCCCTTTAGACATAATCCTAATCTAGTCGAAACCACTAGATTACATAAATTAATTAGTTTTAAGAGTTTTAAATGTGAGTTTTAAACTATATGTAATAAGGAGAAAATAAAACGCGTATTAATAGACGACTAATACAAATAAGGCAGAGTGTATGTAATTGACAAACCGAGCCGGCAGCATGAATGACATGAATGCTCCGGCTATGATTTTCTGTACCTACTGCATGCCGAAGGTTAAATTACTAGATGCACTCTTTTAGGATTACAAAGTTTATTTGCTTCACTTGGTACAGACAAAGCTAGAATAAAAATACTGAATAACGAGTGCTTTCACCAATAATTCGACCGATATTCCACTGAATTTTCAAGTTCTGCGCGAACTCAAAGTCCAAAACTATGAATGAATTATATTTACCATCTTAATACAATTTTCGTAAGAGGTTCAAATCACAATTACTGCAACACGTACTTGCAGATAATTAATTAAAGGAAATCCTCCCTAATTTATTATTATGTTCACAAAATTACAAAGAAAGATCGCGTGTCTTTCCGCCCTACTCTATAGACAAATGATGTGTGACTGACAAGTACTGACAACTGTGACATTAAATCTTGATTTTGCAAGTGACATGACAGTCATGACCGTCGACAATTACAAACAATGACATCCATCAATCAAAGTATAGTCCGTCGAGATAATAGAAGATAAACCTCCTACGGTTTGTAAAGCCTTGGTTTTGGTTTCGCGCACATCTAATCACGATTCTTAGGAGCGTTAACACACAAGGGTCCTATCAGACAGAGAGCGGTCACGCGGTCAAGCGTTCTGCGTTCGCGTTCTGCGTTCGAGCGTGCGATTGCTCACGAACCCCGCTGTTGAACGATCGCTGCGGTCAGAATGCCTCCTGTGTGAATATATCTATGCAACGTAATATAAAACAAAGAACGCAAAACTGACCGCTTGAACGCTTGACGGCGCGACCGCTCTCTGTATGATAGAACCCTAAGACGGAGCGGCAAATACGGTAGCGGTGAAGGCGGAGCTAACGTCGCGCGCGTCGGTCGTCGCGACGTGCGTCGTCGTCGCGTCAAGAAGATACATATGAACTATGACGAGTATAATTACTTGACGAATACCAATTTATTGGAACGAAAGATCCTTATCGCGCGTTGTGAAAGGGGGCTAGACGGAAATTGTACTTCGTTCCATCCGGGTGTCCCTTGACACCTCTCAAGTTTTTTTAAATTGATTTAAACAGTATTGGTGAATACCGTCACAATAATTAACACAAAATGTACTTTTATTGAAAAAAACATTAAATAATATGTTAAATCACTGAAATAATTCAAGTTAATTGTCTAATCTACGGGCCAATTGCCTATATTTCCTAAAACTAAACTAAAACTATATACAGCAAAGAGCCAAGTTACCTACAAGCCATCGAGCCTATAGGTAACTCAAGTGCTCAAGCCCACTACCAGTGGGTAGCGTTCCCATCATGCTGGCTGCATTGCCTCTCTGAATTGCAATGCTAATACGTTGAGCCAAATAAGTGCCAGCATTTTGGTCACGCGTCGCCTCAACCAGGCGCTCTGATAGAATTTTGAAAATAGAATGAGCTCCCGGTCCCCACGGACCCAGTGTCTCAACACCAAACGGCTCAAATATGTAACCACTGCCGAGGTTTCCATATTTTCGCCGTTTGCGCTGCTCTGCCGAAGTTGCCGCGACGCCAACCCCATTCTGTGATTCAGGAAGATGTGACGGAGCTAAAGTATCGACACAAGTTGCATCCCACACTAAAGGCCGTCCCATCTTCCATGGAATTAAAGTCATTCCGTCAGGTCTTTTACCATCGTCACGCATCAGACCATTCGGTTCGAGAATGGCTGGAACGTTGGCACTGGTAAAAGCCCGGCGGATGATATCGTTGAGGCTGGCGTGGCGGGAAATTCGGCCAGCACTTTTCTGGCACGAGAGGCCGTGGTGACCGAGCTGGTCAACAGCAGTACCACACTGACAGCTATGGGCAACATAGCACCTTGCACCCAAACGTAAGCATATAGCGAGACGGAAAGCAGATGGATCCATAAGAGTACCAGTATTAAGCGAGGGAATGGCCTGCAACCAAAGCCCTGACTCCCATACAGAAACTGCTAGAAGTCTAGCACGCTCTGTGACGCTAGGACACGTATCTAAAAGATGTTTCCGTGCTAGTTCACAGAGCGGCCGATCCCACAGTCTCTGTGAGGATAGCCTCACTGGGAGCCCGGTATTTGGGCATGCCATCTCCCAGGCGCTTGTGGCCTCAGTCTGGTTTGAAATTTCTAAAGAACCCAAACTATGTGAAAGTATTTTTTCGACTAATTTAGAAGTACCATGAACTGAGGACAAGAAAGCCGGTAACGCAACACTAGAAATTTTACGAATACCTAAGCCTCCTAGTCTTACAGGTAAAGAAGCTTGCGACCAAGCCCTATCATCTATGTCAATATTCAAAACCGATACAAGAGTATTCTTTACGATATTGTCCATGCTCTCGAGGAGCGCGCCATGTTTCCATAGCGGACAACATCTTAAAGAATACGTAAATTTTGGGACAAAAAGGCAAAATCTAATAATTGTAAAAGCCATATGAGTGTTAATTTTGAGCAATCGGTCGGAAGAATTTTTAAAATTTTGAATTTTTTCTTCTACAAAAGGTGAAATTGATTCATCTAATATCGGCGAACCTAAAAGGCGAAGTGAACACTTGTCGACTAGTTTTATATTGTAAGCCAATGAGTTAAATTTTTGTAAAACCGATAATTTGTCTGAACAGTTATCGCAAACAAAAAGTTCGCATTTTGAAAAATTTAGTTCAAGCCCAATCATTTTAAATTCATAGAATTAAAAATTATTCATTATCTAATTATTCATTTGAAATAATTAGATTGAATAACTGATAAGTTTAGTATCTAAGTATAAATCACTCCATCAGTTACACAAAACTTCAAATATTTAATACCAAACATTAAATTACATATAAAAAATTATCAAAACATGGCAAAAACAAAAATATACATGGCAGTACCAGACTTAAGGCGCCGGGTAGTGGTTGATTTGCCCATACAATCGTAATACCGAAATGATTTATAATTCAAGCATATAACCACCATACTGTGCTGTTATTCAGATAAAAAACGTATTAATCTAGGTTCCTGGATAGTTTTTATTCCAAAATAATTACCTAAAACGAAATATAAACCAATTGATTTTCACACATTATTACGACGTAAATGTCGCATCTTTAACTTATTCGTTTTGTATTAAAAACGAACACATTTCTTTTGTCATTACAACAAGAACATAGATTATCATTTCAAGGTACTATTAATACAAAAAACAATGGCTAAACATTACATTTTCATTCATAATTTTTGGTATTACGGCACCTATTATAATTGTTCGTTCGGTAGTGCTATCGCATCAAGCATGGGCACAGTTTGCAAGTTAAACAGAGACAGCCTATAGACTCGTTCAAAGCCACCCCGGCCTCTTAAATTGCGTGACACGCGACATTAGTAACACCCAGGTGAGGTAGCGACGACGACGGGGCACTACGACGGAAACCACCACAAACAAAAAACGCCACGTATACCGCCGTGATCCACTTTTACCGCATTAGCCGCTGCGATGTGTACAAAGACGCATAGTTATAATACTTTTTTATTTATGCAAAGACAGGCATTTGTCTTGACCGCAATTAAGTTTGCTACTCCGCCTAAAGTGTTAACGCTTATTCTCTTCAAAATTCAATTATTCACAGAGACCTAAGAGGCACTCATAAAAGTTATGTTTCGTTTACCATCTAGGAACGAATGCCATCTATATGCAAGACTGTCTTATTAACATTTTTATACTTCCAAAGAGCCTTGGTCCGTTGATTAGATATGCTTTAATTTAAGTTTGAATGAGCCCACTGGAGCTCACAACGATATTACTACCTCATGGAAGGAGGAATATTATTCCAGCATTTCAATGACGTGTATCGAAAACTTCCCATAAATTTTCTTGTGATCCATGGGCATGAAAAACCATTACCTATCTATTTAGTAAAGATTATTTTTATAAACAACTCCGTGCATAGGGATTTCGGGTGTTGTATGAAATAAAAAAAAAAAAATTAAAGCAAATGAGCCTCGACCCATGTTCTTCATCAATTTTTCTTTTCCATTGAGTAGTCTAATAATAATATTTTATTATGTAACTAGCAACTGCGGTACATAAGAGCTACGATGAGTTTTTTTTTGCCGCGAAAGTGAAAAAATGGCGTTGTTGATAATTTTCCAAAACCTGTGATTCTTCGAGTATTAATGTGTAATAATGGTGGATTATTAACCGTTAATACTTAGTAAATGTGCATAAGTGTAGGCAAGTCATACAAAGTTGAAAAACGTGATTTTCGCCTTCGCTCCAAAACTCCATTAGAAGTTCTAGTAAAGTTTCTACCACTTTACTAGGGCATGACTTGACTATGACTGACTACTTGACTTTGACTGTGACTTGTGAATAAGACTTTTATTATGAAAAATAGAAATTGTTAATATTTGTTTAATATTTCGACTGAAGGACTATGCATCCATGGTCATGAAATAATAATAAAAAAAATAAAAAAAAGAGCTACGATAATATAATCTCGTCTATGCTTCTAGGATTAAAAAACAAAAAAAAATATTAATCAACAATTTTGATTTATGTTTAACCTTTTTTCATAAAATATTTGGGCGAGAATTGGGGTAAAAAATTATTGTTTGATCAATTATGTAGCGTCTTTCGTATATGTAACCAAAAACGTGTGAATTGTATCACAATTCACAAAAAAATGAGCAAATCAAATATTGTTACAAATTTCATCTGAAGTAAATATGGCTCTGCATGCTGTACGTAGTAGATTTTCTAAATTAAATGTTAGTTCCCTATTTTGTCGGGTACGTAACTATTTCGTGCGGTCTGCTAATAACATATGGGATGCCCGTATTCTAGGTATTGAAACTTCATGTGACGATACCGGTGTAGGTGTAGTTGATGGCATAGGTAACATTCTGGGGGACTCTCTGTATTCTCAAGAACTAATACATCTCCGTCATGGAGGTATTAATCCCCTGACAGCTTATGATTTGCATCGCATAAATATTGAATCAGCTGTGTCAGAAGCACTCAACAAAGCTGATATGGATATGAAGGATATTAACGCTATTGCGGTTACAACTAAACCTGGTTTAAAAGTCAGTCTTGAAGTTGGAGTTAAATATGCCAAGTACTTGGCAAAAAAGTTCTTCAAACCGCTCATACCTATACATCATATGGAGGCTCATGCCTTAGTTGCAAGAATGTTTTATGATTTGCCATTTCCTTATATCACTTTGCTGGTATCAGGAGGACACTGCCAATTAGCTTTAGTGAGGGAATTCAATGATTTTGTTTTGCTCGGAGAAACAATAGATAATGCGCCTGGTGAGATTATGGATAAGGCTGCTAGAAGAATGAAGCTCAGAAACCTACCAGAATACTCCAAAGTAGGAGGAGGAAAAGCAATAGAAGATGCAGCAAAGAAAGCTCAGGTACCTGAAATATTTGATTTTCCTATGCCAATGTGGAAATACAGAGACTGCAATTTCAGTTTTAGTGGCCTCAAGGACTCGTTAGAAAGAAAATTGTTGAAAAAAGAGTATGACCATGGGATACTTGGGGACTGTGTCATTCCAGAGGTCCATGAATTGTGTGCATCTTTCCAACTAGCCATTGCAGAACATTTGGCTCTCAAGACTGAGAGAGCAGTACGATTCTGTGAATTATATGAATTAATGGGTAATACTAAGAACATTGTGGTATCTGGTGGTGTAGCTTGCAATGACTTTATATTTAAATCTATACAACAAATAGGCCGCAAAACTGGTTACAATGTGTACAGACCTCCACCTCAACTGTGTACCGACAATGGTATTATGGTAGCATGGAATGGAGTAGAAAAATTTAGAAAACAAGTTGACATAACATTGAATTTATCTAAAATAATGGTAGATCCCAAAGCTACGTTAGGTAATAGTATAATAGATAAAGTGAGAGAAGCTAACTTGTCTGTAAAAAAAACTAAATTAAAGGATCTTTATAAAGCGTAAGCTGGGTTTTATTTATCTATGTATATGAATAATAGTATATTCAGGTTTGAATATTTATTTAATAGTTTAATACATTTTCCTATTTTCATTACACACCTGGCAGTATCTTTTGGATGCATCAGAATCAATGGTCACTAGGCATATTTAACATTGAATTTATGCCTGGGAATTGCTTCTATTTGCTTCCTATTCTCAGACTATTACTTTCATCATATTCTAGAAGAAACAAAACATTTAAAAGTGACCGTTCATTCCGACATCAGGACGGCCGGGCACCTAGTCTTAAGTGTCCCTGATAAAGAAAATCCTTGAAACTTACGGGGGCCTTAGGTTCATACTTCATAGAAAGAAGTTCAAACAAGAAAATAATATTTAGTTTACTATTAAAAACTTTAAATTATTTGGTGGATTGTATATTCAACGCTGTGGGTAACCTATAAGTAAGTGTAAGACATAGTTACAGAAACAAAGTTTATTGATTTTATTACTACATTAAATAAATAGGTAGAACATCATGCATGTTGATAAAGAACTCTTCTTTACTGTTTGGCTGCTTGCAAGGCTGAAAAATGAAGAAATATGTTAAAATATGTAAGTAGAAAAGCACTAATTTACAAAACCCTAAGTAATAATATCACAGTGGGATAGTTACAATATGCTCTGTAAGTAATGTTTCTGACTAAAACATTAGATGTATAAAATTCAACCTGATAAAATAGAAAATCTTAAAAATTAGAGGCACTTACAGCACCAGTAGCATGCTCATAAGTTACTTAGAAGCTTATTGGCTTGTAATAACCTCAGTTTAGTTAATTTTTAGTAATTACATTTTGTAATTGTACTTCCCACTTTGATATTATCATAGGATTGAAATGTAATCATAGAATGCTATTAGGACGTCACTCGCAAAAAACAAGATAAAGCTTTGAGAATTTTCTAAAATGTTAATTGTTGCTAATCCGATGCAGTCATTTGTTAGTATTATGCGTTGAGCACACACACAGTCTAAAGTTAACCTAGAATTCTAACTAAAGATTAGAGTTAATTCCAGTCAAGACAGTCTTCTTGCCTTGGTTACTCTCTAAAACAGGGTTTTAATGTATCTTTCTAAGCCTAACTTACACCGCACATTAGTCCTTTTCATCTGAAAAATATTCAAAAACAAACATATTTAAAATACTGAAACTACATCGTAAAATAATAAAATAATTTAAATGTATAATATGAACTACTTATGTACTAACAATCTATAGAATATGTAGTAACAATCTCCTCTACAATATAAAAGCAAAGTTAAAGTTTGGGTTACTTAATCATACTGAAAATACAGAACCAATTTCGCTGAAATATGGAGCATAGGTATATAGATAGATATCTAGTATACCACATAGTCTACATTATTACTTGATTTATGTGGGTTAAGCTATGGGGATCAGGTATTATAATAAAATCTCTCCATATATGTATACCACCACACCACATAAACATCATAATATCTGGAGAGTAAATAATCCTCTTCCTACAAATAGATGTGAAGGTAAACATGTTTCTTTGTAAAACAGTGGAACGGATTTTGATGAAATTTAGCAGGGAGTATTTGTTTAATGGAATATGACAGGCAACCGTGTATACTGATTAATGCTAGAGAAGCCGCTGGGGACTATATAAAATTTTTTAATTTTTTTTATTTGAGACTAATCTAGCGTTTGACCACAATCTCACCTGATGGAAAGCGACGATGCAGTCATTATAGTTCTTCAGCAACAAAAGCTGCCCTTGAAAATTTACATTTGAAATGTTTTACGATATTGATACTTACGAGCTGGCCTGCCATTAGCCCAAGGAGTAATCCTGACATGGGATACGTCGCGTTTCAGAGCATCTGCACGGAGATCTGCTTTAAGGGATCGTCTCAAAATCTTGGCTGCGATGTTGGAGTAGTTTATGTAACTGCAAAATTATAACCTAAGTTGCAACATTGAAACAAGCATAAGATTATCAGTATCACTGTAAATACTAACTTCAGACCAGCTTGCCTCCAGGCTCCGCTCATTTTGTCGTTTAATTTATTCTGATTTACACAATTTATTCCAAAATACCGCAATCAATTGTTGCGGGATGAATAGAAAAATGACGTAACAATTTTATCCATCCATAGACAAATTATTTTTTCTTATTATGATTTAGATCTTTGATCTTCTGCGGCTGTCTCAGTACTTCGTTGACCCACCCCGTCTGCAAAGTCCGTGTACATTATCTATATCTGCATTATTGAAAATAATTAAGTACTTTATTCAAAGTATCAATCTTAGTGTAGGAGTGAAATTACCATGAATACTTATTCTAGGATTTCTAATTCTATGGTTATACAAATTGTCATGAAACATAGTTTTGTTGGGAACGCTACCCACTGGTAGTGGGCTTGAGCACTTGAGTTACCTATAAGCTCGATGTCTTGTAGGTAACTTTAGTTCTTTGCTGTACATAGTTTTAGGAAATATAGGCAATTGGCCCGTAGTTAGTACAGGACATCCATCCTTGTTTTGTATTCTCTTTGATGTAACGTCAAAGTCAAGATAACCAGTGTTGCCAATTTGGCATTTTTTATGCTAAATTTGGCATGATATTATATATATAGCATTAAAAATAACCATCTAGCATGTAGCATATTCTTTAGCATATTATTTTGGGCTTAAATATGGTAGCTGTAAGTATATCCTATGCTTCATTGAAAGAAGACAGAAATTGTTTATGCTAAAAGTGAAAATATAAACCCCCATCCAACCACAGTGTTAATATTCTATGGGCATCTTTTGGCAGGCAAGTGAAAAAGTAGCGTTCTCAATTTTGTATTATTTTCCAAAACTTGTGTTTCTTCGAGTATTAATGAGTAATAATGGTGGGTTATTAATCGTTTATTATAATTGTTCGTGAAAGTGCATGAGTGTGGGCAAATCATACAGAGTTGTAAAAACGTGATTTTCGTTTTCGATCCAAAACTTAATAGAAACTAGTAGTAAAATTTCCACTACTTTACTAGAAGGTATGACTTTACTATGACTTTTATTCTCGACTTTGACAAGGACTGTTTACTTGTTTTATAAAGAGACAGAAAAAGCCTTAAGAGGATAGAAAAATGTTGCTATTCATATGTTGTCCCAGAAGACGTGTTGCGCTCTATTGGGACTAAAGAAAATTATGATTTTCAACAGCCCTCGACATCTACAATGGCTGATGATGAGAACGAAGATGTCGATATCTTATTTCAATAAAAAATTAAGACATAAATTAAGCTTATTAATTATTTTTTTATGTAAGTATCTGGCATTTTCATTAAGCATTTTTCTGAGTAGCAAGATTTTTTTTGGCATATATTTGGCATTTTTAAGGAGTAACTTAGCATATTATTCACTAAAGAGTTGGCAACACTGAAGATAACTTTGACTTTTCTTGTCAAAAAAAAATCAACACTGAATTTTAATTTTGATTTCCCTTTTGAAAATAATAAAATTCGCCACGAAGCCACATTGATTGCTCAATATCAATTGACAAATTATAATCATTCCTGTAAAACGCTCGCAGCTAAGAAGTCAGGTATCAATATAGACTAGTCTCACGTAATTCAATATAAATATATCACTTAAAAAACAACTGAGTTGGCATGCAAATTCTTCAAAAATCATCATACAAACCATGCATAACCATGCATCCATCTAAATTTATTAAGGCAGCATTGAAAATTGTGAAATATTGAAAGAATTCACGTACCAATAGTGCTTATTATCTTTAACGAACAGCTGCTGTAAAATTGCATCCTGCAATCTTTTTCAGAAGTAATAAAACATGGATCCCACGGATCATTTAATGAGGAACGACGATTTAGCTCCGCAGAGCAAGTTCAATGTGCCGGGCTTAGACGAGAACTTGCTGACGAAACCTAAGCCTCCTGGGGTTAAATGCGACATAGTGAATGAATGCCAGATGTTCATTAAATCTGAAGACGGCGGTGGCGACAATCACTTGAATATAATGGAAAAAGGTGAAGAGTCTGGTAAGAGTGGTATGTTTTGTAAACTGGCATTTTTAACTCCTTGTAGGTTTATGTTTCAAAGAATGATTTCATACCGTACATTAATGTAATTACACCTCTTTGGGGTTTATATCCATCTAAATTTCCCAAGTAAAAGGGTAACAAATACAGCAACTTTTAGATCATAGGACATTAGAGGTAGACAAATATACCTATATAACAAGCACTAGTAAAGTACAATTCACAGCCAGCTAAAAATATTTCACCTGATTTTCTTTACATTATTTCATGGTCTGTCTGCAAAAAGTTTAATTTAGACAATTATCCAGCAGTAGCTATTAAATGGTCAAGGTAGATTCGAATACACTTCCCATACATAACTCAACGGAGAAACACGAAGCCTGTGAAATGTTAAAACTCCTAGCATATGCTACAAAAGTATTTTGAAATAGGTGGAAAATATTCGTAATGTATGAGGTCATATATGAAATACTTAAAAAAAAAATTGTGTCATACATAAATATTCCTGCTTTATTAATCTATTTCTAAATTGAAAATCACACATTTTGAATATTTTTCGCACATATCTACTCCGCAACTACATCTATAGTTCATATTCAGTAATTTTTGCACTGCAGATACCATGTTTGTTCATTGATTTTTGTATGTAAACTATTCCCTAATGTACCACCTTATATGACTTAGAATGTGATCACTATTTGTTTGCCTGTGAAGAATGCCATTATACCAATACCTAGACACTCCATTAAAGACTTATATCTATTTTAATTTATAGATAGCTTTATGCTCATCTTGTTTACAAAGTAGTACATTTTCTGCTTATTTTTAGAAAAACCTGAGTTTGTGACCTCTACACCAGATCCAAAGAATGAAAGCCCTTCAGATTATCAAATTGCAAATTCAAATCCAGAATGTGATATAGAAGGTAAGTTAGGTGACATAATACATGCACCCACTGACTTTCTTCGGATAATGATCCCTTCTCATCTCATAGGCGACAATTCAATAACAGAATGATGAGCTTTTCAAGTTTGCCGTTCATGACATATAATAAGTCTGCTTATAACACTTAATGGCCTAATGTATTACAAGTGTGTTCCATACTAAAAAGTTGTTGGTTTTTGTCTTTGCTGATCACATGTTATATCCAAATTTGTATTGTATTTTAGGTGTTCCTGATTTGCCTCAAGATGATGGCTTCCCGAGCACAGTGACAGTTTTGGATGCACCAGATGGTGGAAAAGTTTACTTAGTGGGAACGGCACATTTCAGTATTCAATCTCAAGAGGATGTTGCAAGGGTATGCTATTCTACTACAGACTAAATAACCAGTTGACTGCTAGTATGTTATCCTTCCCGCTCGAAAACAACATGCCTTCAAGTCTAGAGTGAATAGGTATCTTCTAGGAAAGCTTGTTACATCTTTGGCCGTATTTTCACTTTCCATCAGGTGAGATAGCACTTGCCTATCTTGCATAAAAAATGCCTTTTGAAGTATCAATTGAGTAGTTATGATTCCTTACTCTGCAACTGAAGCTGAAAACTCGCAACGGCCAATCAAAAGCACGGATTGGCCAATCACTTGCACGCATCAGCAAATCTCAAACATACATTTACCTCATCCTCCCCTGTTAGTGAATTTTGGTTTGTAGGAAAATTTTACTCCAGCTCTATCTATTTATAATCTTCATATAGTATTGCGTCTCACTCCCACAAGTGACTAATGGCACAGTGCGAGTGAAACACCATGTCGTCAATCCTAGTCCCATTCTTTATTGATTAAGATTATAACAATATATGTTACAAACCAATCTAAGAAAAGTGTTCAACTAGATGTATCTGTAACTACCCAAGTAGTGAAGTAAGTTTTTCCTGTTTCAGGTTATACAAGAAGTCCAGCCTCATAGTGTGATGGTAGAGCTATGTGCACAAAGGACAAACATCTTGATGCTGGATGAAGAAGTCATTCTTAGGGAAGCTAAGAACATTAACATTAAGAAAATCAGGTATTTATATATGTATTTATTAGTATTCATATTAATTCACTACCTGTGTACAGCTGTGTGGGACGAAATTAACCTTTCCTTATTATTAACGTCTTACGGGGACGTGTGACGTCATCTACCGAAACAGTTTATAGAAACTACTACGGCCAACGAGTCTAACATTGCAGTTAGCTCAACGTTGTGCTGATAACGTCTACCCAAATCAATTGATTTTATTTATATAGCATTAGCCATGCTAGGCAGAACTATAGTGACGTCACACGTCCCCGTAAGACGTTAATAATAAGGAAAGGTTAATTTCGTCGCTTCAGGCGGGGCTTGAGTAGCTCAGCGGTTAGAGCAATAGGGCATGAGATCCTATGGCCGCGGGTTCAAATCCCGCCTCAAGCGATAATTTTTCCTTTCCAAATTTATCACTATAGACATAAGCTTGTTATCCTGATTACGCCACCTATGGGCTTTAATCTTTTTATCGTTACTTTTAGTTATCGTCACGCAGGAGAAACCAGTAATATATTAGCAGTGTATTATACGCAGCTAGTATAATATATTTTTGTGTTCATAACTTAGTGTGCAACCATAGATATTTTTTGTTGACAGAGCGACTATCGCCCAGAATGGAGTTTTCAATGGTCTGATGTATATTCTGTTATTGAATATGTCTGCACATATCACTCGAGAACTTGGCATGGCGCCTGGTGGCGAATTTAGACGGGCGATGGCTGAGGTATTAACAATTAATCATTTAGTAGTAAATGTTTGAAAGGAGAAATATCGATAGGATCGGGATTTATGAGCCTTGAGCCTTGGTGTTGAGTAATTTGGTTTATTTCTTTCTACTTTTACTGGGAATTTTAAGGCGGCGTTTTCTTCGTAAATATGGTACCGGAAGTATATTCATAGACCATAGATCATAAAAGTAAAAAAAAAATATCATAGGCTATAGACACTGGCGCGCGAGGAACGGCTATGTGGCCATTATTGGCTCGACGGTGGGCTTGTCAATCCAACACTTAGGAAGCCACGCTTTACCGCTCTAACAACTGAGCTATTCAAGCTAGGCTTCAAACAATGAATTTATCCTTTTCCAATTATTCACGTCATATCCCCATATGACGTGAATAATTGGAGAAGGATAAATTCCATAGCCAGCATAGCTTATGCACGGTCTATGTGTTCTCTACAGAGCCACAAAACCATAGCAAGTTGAAAAAAAATATGCACAACCAAGCTTACTAATCTTTTAATAAAAAGGCATTGGTTAAACGCAAGAGTAGGAATTTACTAGTAACCTTAGGCTTGTTTTTTGTGAAAGCTAGCATAAGTTGTGGATAAAAAGTTTATACAATCTTTTCAGGCACGAAAGGTGCCACATTGCATGGTGCATCTCGGAGATCGGGCCATAGACGTGACGCTCCACAGAGCTATTGCTTCCCTCTCATGGGGCCAGACCATCCGGTTCATTTGGCATCTGCTCACCTCCAACCAGTCTATCAGGTGAGGGAAATATTCTCTGCTGCAGTAGCATACTGCCGTCATATGGAAACAGTAGTAAGTAACTACTTACTACTTACTCACTACTGTGAGTATGGATAACTTGTGAAGATGGGATTTTTATATATTACCTAAATGTAACGAAAGCCAATTTAATTGATGTTATTACAACTATGTAAGTTTTATTCTATAAAGATGTAATAAAATAACATAAATTAAATTGATATAAATATTTATATTACTGTAATGTAATTTAAAACTAACAATATGCTAAAAACTTCAGTAGAGAGCGAATATCAAAAATTTGAAGATGTGATTTTTATATCGTACTAACAAACGCATTCAAAAACGCATTCACACTCACAGCCCCACACTAAGTTCAAGGACTTGTAGCGTGGGAGCCGGAAACATTTACATCACACACAAATACACCCAGAACCAGAAGCACAAATATCCCTTGGGAAGGAATTCGTGCTCCTGCCGGGAATCGAACCCAGGACCCACGGCGCAGAGGGCGGAGACCTGCCCACTGCGCCAACTGGGTCGTCAATATTATAAATCCGAAAGTTTGTGTATAAGTGTGTAAATGTGTGTGTAAGTATGGTTGTTCCCTCTTCACGCTTTAACGGCTAAAGAGATTATGATGAAATTTGGAATGTCCATAGCTTATACCTAGGATTAACACATAGGCTACTTTTTAACTTGATTAGTTAACGGGCGGAGCCACGGGGCATGGCTAGTTTTTATATGTATCTACAGAAAGCCATTAGACAATTCATTTAATTTTATTTATACAATGTAAGTTTTAGTATTTAATAAAAAAAATAATAAAATAAAACAAATTAAATTTATATAAATATTTATATTCCACGATAGTAATATAACCAAAAACTTACAATAGGCTATTAATAAACAAACGTAACTTCACTATGTCAAACTTAATTAAAAAAACAAGCAGTAAATAATAATTATCTATTATTATTTATCTCAGTCATCCATATCACAGTTATCTTCCAGTACATTTATTGTATTAAAGGTTGACCTTGATTTTAAAATCACTTTCTTTGAGTCTATTTCCTGGAGCTATTTTGCGTGCTTAACACATTACATCATGTTTTCTTTTTTAATGCTAATAGGCAAGCATTTGACCACTATCTCACCAGATGCAAAGTGAGAAGCGGTCGAAGATGTTACATGCTTGTCTGGAAAATACCTATTCACTCTTGATTTGATTACCCCCAGATTATACCCCTGGGGAAACAATGACGCAGACAATGAGATTCACTCCGCTGTACGGATGATGAACGTAGATGCAAAACGCTTCTAGCATACTTGAGGAATAAATCTTTTTTTTTCCCAGTTTGGAGGAAGTAGAGAAATGCAAGCAGAAGAAAATGCTGGAAGATATGTTGGACGAGATGGCCGAAGAGTTCCCTGCCTTGCAACGGGTGTTCGTAGTTGAGAGGGACATGTATCTCTGTCACTCGCTTCAAGTAGCAGCCATGCAACGCCGTGAGTTGATTAGTCTTATTTTTATGCGGAATAGGCAAGCATTTGACCACTATCTCACTTGATTGAGTTGAGTCGCAGCATCAAAAGCTTCAATATATTCCCATATAAAAAAGGTGTTTTCACAGAAATTTTTTATCATAAATTACACTTTTAGAATTTGGTTTGTTGTAACTCCCCAGGTCGCGAGCCTTGTCGGATAGTTGGGGTGGTGGGTATTGGTCACGTGGCCGGCATAGTCGACCACTGGGGCAAGATCCAGCCAGATGACATACCGCCGTTACTCAAGTAAGTTACACACACACGTGCAGAGTATGGGTAAGGCCCGTTACGTCATTGTAGAAAAATTTATGCAAACGTTGAAAAGGGCAACTGTTTAAACCTAACATTACTTTTCTAAGATCTTTATTCTTTTTACACAGTTTTTGTGTTTTTTGTTTTTTGGGAATAAACATTTTGTGATACTTGGAATATTTTGTTACTACTTGACAAACTTGGCTAAATGAAAAACATTGCCGAGCTAAAATACAAAAAAAAAATTTTTTGTTATTCCAACTCACTGATATAATCCGCGCACGATGAGAATGCGATGGAACCTTGTGAAAGTAAATAGAAAATTATAGTTTTCAGGTAGCGTTCGCATAAAAGTTCTGAATAAGTTATTTCTACGATCTATCATATTATGAAAATACACAAAGAATGCTTCATGGTTGTAATCATTTTAATAATAATGTTTAGGTAAATATATTTTTTTGCATTTTTGATGAAACCCATAACTTCGTCAAAAAGATCTCTTGACAATACAATTCCTGAATCACTAGATTCGTTAACCAAAGCAAACTGTGTTATCATTTTCAATGCGTTAGAACACCGAAAATACAATTAGTATATCTTCGACGCGAGTTTGCCGACGCTACGGCGACCCCGTCTCAGTTCCAAAAGGTCGCATCCCATTCTCATCGCGCGCGGATATAGTGACGTGTTGTGACATGTGATTGTTCCTTGTGGTAGGATCCCGCCGCCGACGCTGTCGACGCGCGTGATCCGTATATCGATGCGCGTGGCGTGCATCGGCGGGCTTGTGTACGCGGGGTACAAGCTGGCGCCGCGCCGCTGGCTGCTCTAACGACACCTGCCGAGTAAGTTACACAATAGGCTAAATGCCTGAAAGAATATATTTAGTCCGTCTTTTACACTGTCAAAAAATTACAATTTTCAATCAAATATACAATTTTGGAATATTTTAAGCTTTAAATTATTTGTTTACGTTATTATATTGTAGATGTACACTTTCGTAACGCGGCAATTTTGACACTATTTTTTGTGACGTCCTAGTCCAAAACAATGGCTGCCGTGCAGAAAATTTGACAGGTCATTGACATCAAATATGAAGAAACTGACGTCACGAATCAGTCATGTCAGCGTGCTTTTTACCATTTTTATTTTCTCATGCATTTGCTCATGTTTTAAATCACGTTTTATTTATTAAATTCCAAATTAAAAAGCATTTAAATAAGATTTAATTCTGTAGATACAATGATTTAAAAAAAGTTGAGCTAGATCTAGGTTGCTCCTCTATATTGTATGCGTGGTAAACATGGCTCATAAAATTTGACGAGAATCTGTTGAGAAATGCGACATTTAGAGGAGAACAACCGGAAATCCGGACATACAACGACAAAACCAAACTTGCCCAAGCTGAAACGGAGACGCTTCGAGTTCTTCGCTTCAAGTTCAGAAAAAAAGTCACGTAATATTTTTTTTTAATTTCCAGATATCGTAACGCGTACGTCTGATTGAAGGATGCGGTATAATTATATTAATTCCTTACTTCCTTTCACTGACACTTGGAATTATGATGAAATGTAACATGTTCTTATCAGTTATGTATTGACTGGCCAAGCCAATTTTAATCTCTATGTATGTAATATATTATTCTATAACAAATCTGTTTGCTGTCTCTGTCTGTTAAGTTTTATTACAAAGTACTTATTTGATAGCTTAGTTATGAATGTACGATAGGTTATACAGGGTGGTTTCTATCTTGAAGCCATTCTTAGAAATTAAAATGGGAATTTATTGTTCTGATTACTAACGTAACATATTATTATCTAGGATTAATCATAGACATATTATATTTTCTAATTTTGTCTGCAATTTTCTGAAATATAGGTAGACGACCAATATTAGTAGACACGAAAGTATTTAAATTGAGCCGCTGCATTCGCTCGTACTGACAAAAAATTGTTCTGGATTTCTGGGTTATTTATTCTGTGCTATCTAAAATTGTGCTAAATAGAAATATCTTGAAATAAAACGAATAAAGAAATGTTGTTTTCTAGACTAATTTTCATTTTTAACAATATATTGACGCCGCTATCTACGTGTGACGCAAAGACCTTGGTGCTAAATTTCTCTAGTGATTGACGTAAAGACCTTGGTACTATATTTCATCGACAGTTTTGAAAGCTGTTTCTAAACATTTTTGACGGACTACAGAAACAATTAATTGAAGTTAGAAACAAAAAAGAATATTTTAAAAATTTAGAAATTTAATGTGTCTATGATCAAAACAATTAATATTTTCTTAATGTTAAGTATCGTGAATCTAGCAGCATGTATAAGAAATTCGAGCAAATGCCGTCAATCGACGAAGATTATATAGCACGTGTGGTATACAATTATAATATAACAATATTTCCAATAGCTGGAAAGAATCGCATACATATTATAAGCTTATATTCTATGTTATACTTGTTAATGTTTTTGTCAAGAAATTCTAAACACGACTAAATTGTTTGAAAAAATATCCTAAATATGTTTGTTAACATGTTTTGTGTTAGTTGTTCGTCAAATACTTGATGATAATTTTAATATGTTCTTTCTTAATGCAATTTAATTTAACTTTTAAATACGATTCGAACACATAGTTTAAGTAATATCTCGGGACTTAATCGCGCTAAAAACTATTTTTATATACCTACCGAGACAATAATTTCTAGCAATACCAAGTGCGGGTAGTTGGGAGACAATACCCGCCCTTTCCGACGCTGACACCCGCATTCTTCAGTCTTCTCGAGACCATGGCCAATGCAACTTGGCCAAAACGTCGAGGTAAATAAATATAGTTTTTTGCGCGATTAAGTTCCGAGTTATTACCTAAACTACTATTTAATTTACTTACTAACACTTGCTTACATACGAATTTATGAAGTGTAGTAAATGTTTTTGTATATCTTGGGTAGTAGAAATTAGTTTGTGTTTTGTTTTGTTCTATTTTTGAGTTCTGACTACGTTCGTCTTAAGGCTTAGTTAATTTTAAGACATAACTTAGAGTGTCATAAATAATTTTATTTTTATTAATATATCTCTCTGCTTGTTTAAATCTTATAATCATTTTGTATCACCTTCAATTGTTTAAGCTTATGTTTATATCAGCACTGTATGGAAGTGTCTATAATTATTATTTAATTTTAATCCTTATATAGTTTTAATTGATATAAGGATCTTGTTTTATCTTTTAAGGACTGTGATAATTATTAAAGAAAAATTATTAGATGTCCATCCAATATTGCATAAGTGTTAACTTATAAGTGCAGCTAATATGTCTCTTTTGTAAGACTGTAGCTTAGGATATTGTTTAGTATACTTAGATAGTGTTGTAAATTGTATAAATTAGAGGTATATTATTTTCAATATCACTGGCATAATACATAAAGTTTTCACTCTAGTACTTACATCAACTTATAAAGCTTTTTTTAACGTAATTATTAACAAATAAAGAGAATAGAGCACAATGGCGACAACCAGATTTTAAAATCAACAGCGCTCCATTGTGACTTGTTCTTCTTGTTTTTTTCTTTAGTTTCATAAGACATATTTCTTTGTTTATATGTCTGTTGGACCTGTCAATAGCTGGCATATAATTAACTTTACATACTATATGTAGCGCATAACTGAATAGGTTGCTGCGGTAGCGTAGCGAAGGAAGGACTTGCTGACGTCACGTGAGTACCGCAGCAACCTGTTCAGTTATACGCTACCTATAGTATGTATTTCCAGACCATGAGACTTGGGACCATTTTGAACCGATTTAGTAATCGTAACTATCGATTTATATTAATTAAACAAAAGAGTGTGAGTTCACACGCGGTATAGAAGTGTAACAAAAAAGGGACAACTATTTATAGCTGTCTCTTTTTCGTTTCCTATAATCCAATTCACATCGCTCCAAAAGAAGTTTCAGTTCAATAAAATAGCACAACTGTTTGGCTACAAGTTACGTCTAAAAAGAAACCTCGTTTAATGTACATTTCTTAACGTTAGTATACATTTGTCTGGAAAGCGGACGTCGTGAATATCGCTTCGGAGCATAATGTACAATACGCAAAATGAGCACAACTCTCAAAATGTACAAGTAGACCCACGTTGACACACAATATTTGACGACTGTGTCGACCAATCAAATCTCATTACGGCTATTTTCAAATGAAATACAAAATTAGATACAATCTATTGTTTTTATTAATTGTGTCACGCGGTGTCACCCGCGTTCACTATAATGGGATGAGTTAACTATAAATGAGCAAAGAGCTTTTGACCACTATCTCATTTGTTGGTAAATGATGATGTGGATGTTATTTCAAATACTAAATGACATTTAATTTTGTGATAAAGCATTGGCTATGATTATAGATATCGACGCTGAAATCGAATACGATGTCACGTGATTACCGTATCTTTTTGGCTAGATTTTGTATTAAATTACAGACTACAAAGGTAGCATAACTGAATATGTTCCTGCGGAAGTAAAGCGGTACATAGAGACTCGGCATTCTGCGAGATACAAAATATCTTGATGCAGATCGGTACAAATATAAAAGAATTCTCATTTAAATAACGTCTGCGAGTATATCAGCGCGCGCTGCAACACGAGTGTTACGGCAATGGCTGCGCCTGAATAGGACGAAAGATATTAAAAAATCTAAATTATCAATAATATATTCGCTTTTTTATTAAATTTCTTTATGTGGTATCTTATTGTTTATAGGTATGAGAAGAGTTGTGAATGAATTTTTTTAGGGCTCAATAACATTGTCACATATCTTTGAGTATCATCTACTTAGATTGCAGTACCATACAGTGAGTGATATTTGTAGTAGTTAGCGTTACTCACAGCCTTTAAGGGGCTTGCTGACGTCACGTGAATAATTCACGACGCGCTCTCCTCCCGCGCCGCTCCTCTAAGACTTCCTCAGTTATACCCAAGTAGTAGCGATTCCTGAGCTTTATTATTGATATTTCTGTAATTTTGATAAATATTAGTATAAAACTTTTAAAGAAACAATATGCTCATTGTGCAACTCTTTCGTCATAAAAGTTATGATGGTAAAATATTTTTAGGTGGGCTAAATAGCTAACAGTCTTTAAGTAGAGTTTACGCTTTTTTTGTTACACTAATTGTGTATAAAGGGCCAGACAGCGAGTTACGGATTTAGATGAGGGTCGGACTGTGGATTTGACGCTCCATACGAATAAAAGACAAAAATCCTTATTACTAATACTTCTAATATATTATTCCTAATTAGTGAAATATCATGCTAAAATTTAAAATTACGTAAATGTTTATTTTTAGAGAGGTAAGGAGTGTATTTTTATTGTCGACCCAAATGAGTGCAATAATATTGCAATGTAACTTATACGACAGGCCCCAAAAACGGTGGAGTGACGAAATCAATTCCTTTCTACCAAATTTGACAGCACAAGCATTGGAGAGGGATTCTAGAAACATGGGGGAGATCTATGCTCAGCGGTGGGATAAAAAAGGTCACAACAGCAGTATTACTATTCGTTATCGTCAGTGATACTTGCGGCATTCTGACTCTTAATCGTGTTAAAACCATCTAGATAGGAAACAAACCTAATTACTTTAGCTACAAAATCCTTGGCTAAAACTGATTTATTCCTCTTGCAGTTTCGGCCAAGTTGACTGTCTAATGTCCATGGACTTCAAATAGATAAATAGCCCAAGTGTCAACGGCATGCTTCTATATTTTTTCAAAGTCAATATTTTGTTTTTTAATTAATTTCGACGAATTTAACTGTTTTGTTTTTTAATTAAATTCGCACATTTTTATGACTTAATTAGGATTTTTGTTTGCTTGATGATTATTTAAGCTAGCAGTGGCATCCGTACTTGCCCACACTTCTTGAAATTGCTCTCCTAAAAAAAAAAACTTTAAGTTTCTAACATTTCTTGGCGGACTTGGTCTGTTACGAGACACGATCGTAAGCAAATACTTAGTTTCGTTTTGTTTTCTTTCATACATCTTGCTGTGAGTAAATGTTTCCATACATTTCAAAAGAAAACAAAGGACAGGAAACTAATTCCAGTAATCTCAAATCCCCGGGCGCCTTACATATAACCCCTTTAGCTTATCCGACAAATAGGAACAAAAACTCTTATATCAGTCTTACTTCAATATTTATATTAAAATGAGAAATGTTTCTCGTAGAATGTCAAATCTGAATGTCTTTTATTAAAGTAAGATTGTGGTAAGGTCGGCTTACCTTCGTTTGAAGCCAGGGATTCTACAAATGTCCCGCGACACGTGTCTGCAACATGTCAGGCAAAGTCGTGCGAAATCGCGAAACTTCGTCTGACATATCGCGCCACTTCTGTCCATAGCGAAGTCAGGGCCGTCGCTCGATATTGTCCGTCGCAGTCCGGCAAGGTCGCGCCACATCAACCGACCGTTGCTGGCGACACTTGTCGCACGATATTGCCAGACATGTCGAGTAAAGTCCAGCATTGCATCGTCGCGCCATTTCACCCGACGTCGCTGGCGACACGTGTCCCAGGATAACTGTCCCTTATTGTATCTGTGGTTTAAATATCAAAGAGTTTGTATATAGCGTGAGTTATATCTAGGTGTATTTTAATAATAAGATAAGAATAAAATATTTTTGTCATACTATTTTGATTCCTCTATGTAATTGGCATTGTTTGCACTAATTTTAATAGAAGTCTATGAAGAACATGTTACACAATGTGACTTGAGGTTCCATTTCTTAGTTTGTTACAGTTGTCTCACGCAGTGTGGTGTGTTTACAGTATGGTTTCAGTTTTACGAATAAAATAATTATATTATAAAAAAATGTGTTATTAATTGTGCAGATAAGAAGCTTATGTATGCCTTACATACTTTTTTCGAAATTTTATTCAAAAAGTTTGTAGTTATTGTTTCTATTATGCCTACAGATGATGAAAAATAATTAATATAAACTTTATACTGAACCAACTAAAATCAGTTTTATTGCAAATATAATGAATTGCTTTTAGTAGATGATTGTCTCAAATTGTTTTTATTATTTTTAAACTTTGACCAGTTGATTTAGTTAGTAGGATACTATGATAAACTTTTTATTGTGCACATAAAAAATATTACCAATAAAAAAAATACAATTGGATGGACTTATAGCCAAACGCGATCTATCCTTTAACTGTTTGATGTGAGGATTAATAGTTAATGTGCCGAATGGAATGTATAAAAAATAATAGTTATCGTACTCCCAATTAAATACATGAAATAAAAAGCTACAGTTTTCTTTATAATGTAAGGTTGTAATCATGTGTAGGTTAGCACCTACATGTTCTTAGTACGAACTAAGATCACTCACGAAAGAATAGTTAATGCTATATGCCGTAATTATCAAGGTAGAGCAAGAGAGTGCTATGCTGGATAACACTAATTTGCAATGATTTGAAGAAAATTACTTAATGAAACTAAAGCGTCCACATAAAATGAGGTCTTAGTTTACAATTGAGACCTCGTTTCTTATATTTAAGGCCACTCATAGAACACTTCGATGACAGGCGCATTAAACAATGACACTCTTTTGTCACACATAGTCACCAAACATGGACGAATATCTGTAATATTTTTTCTAAAATTGCAAGTAAAATGTTTTACAATAAAAATTATATAAAGAAAAAATATGGTAAATCATGCAAGGGGAATTATACGACAGTTATGTGTCTTAAACCAAGTTAAGCGAATAGACACGTATAAGCAGTGTAAGTAACTACGACAAGTTTTTTTAAATGTAATTCTGCTCATTATATTATTTCCCCTTGAATAGTATTTACAAGATAGTAGTGATGCGAGGCTGTTTACTTTCCTCCCCCTTGTGTATTCTAGGCCCACAAAAATATTTGTATGCTTAGCTAATTGTATGCCTTTTATCTTTTACTATCAATAAGTAAATATTGAATTTGACTTGACATTAAATTGAATATATTGAATTTGTTACGTTAACTTTCATTTTAGCCATTTGTTGGACACTGTACAGGAACAGTAAACAGAAATCCACTTTAAAGTTGCCATCATCCGCCACCCTAATACAAAATGACACCAAAGCTACAGTCGTGTTACTTGGCACAGTGCATTTCAGCAAACAATCTGTCGAAGATGTAACAATGGTAATCATTAAATTATATTTATATCAAGGGCAGTATCTGGCAGTTCAAAATTACTATATAGTCTGCTGAAAATAGTAGCCGGTAACGCAGCTTACTCTACTTAGTTCTCGGCTCCCCATTGTTAGAGATGACGGGACTACCTCGGCTCAAATTAAATATGCTCCAGTTCGCTCGAAGCGTTTTTCTTCTACGTTTATCATCCGTACAGCGAAGGAGTGGAATTCATTGCCTGCGTAATTGTTCCCCGAGGGGTATAATCTGCGAATCTTCAAGGAGTAAATAGGTATCTCATAGGCAAGCATGTCACATCTTCGGCCGCATCGTCACTTTCCATCAGGTGAGATAGTGGTCAAATGCTTGCCTAATTAGCATAAAAAAAAAGATTAGGCATCCCATATGTATTGCTGTTTGCCTTAATCTGCTTGTCTTGGTCAGGTTCGAACCGCAATCTTACAATATCGTTGAACCGTCTTAGCGCTGAACGCCAAATTTGTGTTTGTACTATGTTGGCCACTCTATCAACACCTTACTTCGAACATATTCCCCCGCCATTTCGGAAACAAAAGTCTATTTAGAAATCTATTGGGAAAAAATTCAACCTCATTTTCAAAATCAGGGTTGATAAAAATCATTATTCTGATTAGCAAATATGTTGGATTAAAAAAATTATATGGTCTTTTTATAGATTTTTTAAAAATACTTTTATTTATCTTTATTTTAATTTAGTTTGAAGTTTTACTACCAACATCATCAACTAGAGAGTTGACAATAATATTATGCAAAACATCATAATTTAAAAGTAAGCAAAGCTTAAAAAACCGACCTTACTGCTTACGTTTTGGTTTTGGCTTGATCGATTTCGATAAAAATTATATGGGACCTCTGAAGTATAATTTACCAAACAAAAAACGACTTTTGAGAAATGGTCCACAAATGGGGGAGAAATCGGTGAACATATACATAAAAAACATACATTCGAACATAGAATCTCCTCCTTTTTTGAAGTCAGTTAAAGATCAATGATATCTTTAATAAAATATTTTTGTTTTAAAACCAATACCAATGTTCAATAACCAGTGTGACTTAACTGATGCCAAGTAAACTTTGTACCATTATCCAGATTATGAAACACTAAATGAGTTAAAATTATAATCTTAGTTTAAATCAATCAACCCTGTTCTAAAGTTATTAATTTATTTCTTTCAGATAGTAGATGAGTTACATCCTAATGCGATTTTGGTAGAACTCTGTCGACAAAGAGTATCGTTGCTTGAGCTTGACGATAAAAAATTCTTAGAAGATGCCAAAAATTTTGATGCACAAAAAGTACAGTAAGTAATGGCTAGTTAGTATATAGGTACCTACTCTGCAGGAATACGTAAGAATTCTCATTTTTTATGGCAGATGAGCGTTTGACCGCTATCTTTTTTTGTATCTAAATAAGCATTTGACCACAATCTCACCTGATGGAAAGTTATGATGCGGCCGAAGCTGTAGCATGCTCGCCTAGAAGATTATTTGATTCACTATTGACTTGAAAACTCCCAGATTATACCTTCGCAGAACGGATGATAAACCTAGAAGCGAAAGACTTCGAGCGAACTGGAGGAATGTCAACCATATATGGATGACGTTTGACAGTTTGTCTTGTTTGTTAGATAGTAAAACGGGCATGGGGGAATTAATCATATTAAACGACGTAAATTGTTTTTTTTGTAAATTTTAAACGACTTTCTAAAAATGAACCCTATAGCTAGATCCATTTATCGCCCCTGAAAACCCCTGCATACTAAATTTCATGAAAATCGTTGGAGCCGTTTCCGAGATTTTCATTATATATATATATATATATAGAGGACAAGCGGGGCTTACGTTAACGGCAGGTGATTACAGTGGGGGATAGTGTGGCTAGTAAGTCAGTATCGATACTGACCCTAAATATGTTACTACTTCATTTTACCGAATATCCACTTGGCTACTTAATGGTAGGTACTAGGGACAAACTGAACAGAACTTTTGTTTTGTGACTTTTCTAACTCAAAATGTTTATGCGTTTTTAGAAAAATTATAGACCAATACTTGTTCAATTTTATTTAACCTTACCATTTAGTCAAAATATTACCTTTTACAACTCTTCTACTTCTAATTTATTTAAGTTCTGTAAAATAACTTTTGGAGTCAAATCTAATATATAAAATTCTCGTGTCACAGTTTTCGTTGCTATACTCCTCCGAAACGGCTTGACCGATTTTGATGAAATTTTTTGTGCTTATCCGGTATCTATGAGAATCGGCCAACATCTATTTTTCATCATCATCATCATTATCAACGCGGGTGAAACCGCGGGGCGCAGCTAGTCTAATATATAAAATTCTCGTGTCACAGTTTTCGTTGCCATACTCCTCCGAAACGGCTTGACCGATTTTGATGATTTTTTTTGTGCTTATCCGGTATCTATGAGAATCGGCCAACATCTATTTTTCATCATCATCATCATCACTCTTCATCATTATCAACGCGGGTGAAACCGCGGGGCGCAGCTAGTATTCAATAAAATTTAAAACACTTGAAAATCAAAAACACTGCTTCACTATATGTCAAGTTGCATTATGCAGAAGTTGCATCCCAATACGAACTTTAATTCCTATTGACATGTTTCAATCCTTTTGCAATTGTTCTGTGAGATTCTATTGCAATTGTTGTGAACTGCTCGTTGGCTTAGTTGGGTGGCGTTTGCCTTCTAAGCAGGGGCTTAGAAGGCAAACGCCACCCAACTATCGGGTTCGATCCCCGGCGGGAACGCAAGTTTTCTCCCCAAGGAAAATTTGTGTTTCTGGTTCAGGTTGTATTTGTGTGTGTGTGATGTGAATGTTGCCGGCACCCACGACACAAGTCATCGAACTTAGTGTGGGGCTGTGAGTGTGAAAGCGTTTAAAGCGTTTTATTCGATGCGGTCTTAATCCTAATCCGATCTCCCGGTCTTAGAGTGAGACTGACCACAGAGCCAAAAGGCCAATCAAATTGTTGGTTATCTATTTTTATTATTCTGATTCAGCTTCTGGCAGGCAGCACTGGTGAAATGATGGCGTTTTTGCTGGTCCTTTTGTTATTTGAAACGCATAGTAAGTAGGTACTACGTAAACACAATCACAACTCTTTTTTCGTCCGAGGTTAAAAACTGTTAGCTAGGTACTAGGTATTTAAGTAAGTCCTTATTAGGTATTATAAAGTGAATATCTATTTATTACCATATGTATCGATTATGAATGAGGTAGCGCGTTTCCACTGAAGCTGTCTCTAATACGCCCCCTTCATGTGAGCCGATCACATCCGGCCGGATTAACTCATTAATACAATACCATACAATAACACCCACATAATATAAATTTTCTGAATAGTTAAATAATCAAATATGGATATGGTTAATAAAATACTCACCATCATCTTCTGATTTGTCCATGACAAATGAACAAAATAACACAAATTCGCTCGTAACTCTAACGCATCTTTCTTACCTTATTACTCTAACGAAGTAGTCTACTAGGTTCTCTATCACACGCAGAATGCGACGTTGCCGCTTTTTGTTCGAGTACCTATTAGTCAAATTTGGCTCCGGATCCATTTAGTCTAAGTAAATGTCGCATATAAGTTAAATATACACTGGATCTAAGAAATCATATTCAGTATGATTTTTTCGACCGTTGATGGATCAACAAATGTTGGTCGAATCGCTGACGAGCATGTTGAAAACCTGTTAGTGCAGATCCACCGACGTCACACGCGCATGAAGGACGGATCAAAGTATATCAGTTTGCGCGACGCGGAGCTGAGTAAACAAGTAAAATAGGCGGATCAACAATTGTTCTAACTTCTCACTGGATCAGCATTTACCGTTAAAGGTTGATTATATATATATATATATAGATATCCCTTTACGGTAAATGTTGATCTGACGCGACTTCACGCGAGCACTTTGTTGATCCAAAAATTCATGTTGATCCGGCGCCTTTTGTTGATCCAATATGCATCTTTGGTTACTAATGTGGCTCCGACCGGATCAACATCTACACTCATGGGACTGCTTACTAGCGTTCGCCGAAGTTGATCCGATATACAAATCCACCTTGCGATAGTTACGGAAAACGTTGATCCGATTCAAATAAGCCAATCAGAGCACAGCAAACGATAAGATTGGCTGAAAGCAGCCGCGACGTTGCCGTTTCGTATCTTTGTCCGTCACAAGCTACAGATTGAACGGATAACTTAACAATTCGACAACGCCACGACTTGTACCGAATTTATGGTGGTCAAATTGAATGCCAGCCCATATGAAAATAAATATGAACTAGAAATAACTACACATAAATGTAGTCGAGGAGCTTGGTACGATACCACCACCACCTCCGCTGCTTCCGCCTTCACCTCCATCATGCACAGACTCTGCTCTCCACCTCCACCACTGTCTTCACCAACGGAGACTGTGGTGGAGATGGTGGAGGTTGGAGGATGGTTGGTGATGGTGGAGGTGGAGGCAGCGGAGGTAGTGGTGGATGCACTGGAGTGCAGTGCAGTAGGGGGAACGCGTGAGGACAAGCGGGGCTGTTGTGAACTGCTCGTTGGCTTAGTTGGGTGGCGTTTGCCTTCTATGCAGGGGCTTAGAAGGCAAACGCCACCCAACTATCGGGTTCGATTCCCGGCGGGAACACAAGTTTTCTCCCCAAGGAAAATTTGTGTTTCTGGTTCTGGTTGTATTTGTGTGTGTGATGTGAATGTTGCCGGCACCCACGACACAAGTCATCGAACTTAGTGTGGGGCTGTGATTGTGAAAGCGTTTAAAGCGTTTTATTCGATGCGGTCTTAATCCTAATCCGGTCTCCCGGTCTAAATCACATTATCACGTATCGATTACAGCTACGAAACTTTGTGCAAGTGTTATATTATTTTGATTGAGCTGGAATCTTAAATATTATTTTGATTGAGCTGGAATCAAAACTTCTGAAATTTTGTAAATAGGTATGTAGGTATGTTTGGTCTTTTTAGGTACTTACTAAATTAAAATAAAATAAATAAATATCCTGGACATTTCACACTTATGTAGTCCCTGATCTCAAACTAGGCAAAGCCTACTGTACTAGGAGTGGAGGCCTGAGAAATACATAGATAATTAGGTAGTTGTTTAAGACCAAGACACAAAGCAAATATTCGTGTTTGTCACACAAATGTTTGCCATGGTTAGAAATCGAACCCACGACCTCAGGATCCGCATTCAGAGCTACCATAGAGTGAGACTGACCACAGAGCCAAAAGGCCAATCAAATTGTTGGTTATATCTATTTTTATTATTCTGATTCAGCTTCTGGCAGGCAGCACTGGTGAAATGATGGCGTTTTTGCTGGTCCTTTTGTTATTTGAAACGCATAGTAAGTAGGTACTACGTACACATACTTAATCACAATCACAACTCTTTTTTCGTCCGAGGTTAAAAACATTTAGCTAGGTACTAGGTATTTAAGTAAGTCCTTATTAAAGTGAATATCTATTTATTACCATATGTATCGATTATGAATGAGGTAGTGCGTTACCACTGAAGCGGTCTCTAATACGCCCCCTTCATGTGAGCCGATCACATCCGGCCGGATTAACTCATTAATACAATACCATACAATAACACCTACATAATATCAAGTTTCTGAATAGTTAAATAATCAAATATGGATATGGTTAATAAAATACTCACCATCATCTTCTGATTTGTCCATGACAAATGAACAAAATAACACAAATTCGCTCGTAACTAACGCATCTTTCTTACCTTATTACTCTAACGAAGTAGTCTACTAGGTTCTCTATCACACGCAGAATGCGACGTTGCCGCTTTTTGTTCGAGTACCTATTAGTCAAATTTGGCTCCGGATCCACTTAGTCTAAGTAAATGTCGCATATAAGTTAAATATACACTGGATCTAAGAAATCATATTCAGTATGATTTTTTCGACCGTTGATGGATCAACAAATGTTGGTCGAATCGCTGACGAGCATGTTGAAAACCTGTTAGTGCAGATCCACCGACGTCACACGCGCATGAAGGACGGATCAAAGTATATCAGTTTGCGCGACGCGGAGCTGAGTAAACAAGTAAAATAGGCGGATCAACAATTGTTCTAACTGCTCACTGGATCAGCATTTACCGTTAATGGTTGATTATATATATATATATATATATATATATATATATATGTGTATGTATATATAGATATATAATCAACCTTTAACGGTAAATGCTGATCCAGTGAGAAGTTAGAACAATTGTTGATCCGCCTATTTTACTTGTTTACTCAGCTCCGCGTCGCGCAAACTGATATACTTTGATCCGTCCTTCATGCGCGTGTGACGTCGGTGGATCTGCACTAACAGGTTTTCAACATGCTCGTCAACGATTCGACCAACATTTGTTGATCCATCAACGGTCGAAAAAATCATACTGAATATGATTTCTTAGATCCAGTGTATATTTAACTTATATGCGACATTTACTTAGACTAAGTGGATCCGGAGCCAAATTTGACTAATAGGTACTCGAACAAAAAGCGGCAACGTCGCATTCTGCGTGTGATAGAGAACCTAGTAAACTACTTCGTTAGAGTAATAAGGTAAGAAAGATGCGTTAGTTACGTGCGAATTTGTGTTATTTTGTTCATTTGTCATGGACAAATCAGAAGATGATGGTGAGTATTTTATTAACCATATCCATATTTGATTATTTAACTATTCAGAAACTTGATATTATGTGGTATTGTATTAATGAGTTAATGCGGCCGGATGTGATCGGCTCACATGAAGGGGGCGTATTAGAGACCGCTTCAGTGGAAACGCGCTATCTCATTCATAATCGATACATCCTACTAATATTATAAATCCGAAAGTTTGTGTGTAAGTGTGTAAGTATGTTTGTTCCCTCTTCACGCTTTAACGGCTGAACGGATTTAGATGAAATTTGGAATATACATAGATTATACCTAGGATTATAAATCCGAAAGTTTGTGTGTAAGTGTGTAAGTATGTTTGTTCCCTCTTCACGCTTTAACGGCTGAACGGATTTAGATGAAATTTGGAATATACATAGATTATACCTAGGATTAACACATAGGCTACTTTTTAACTTGATAATAGCGGGCGAAGCCGCGGGGCACGGCTAGTATGGTAATAAATAGATATTCACTTTATAATATCTAATAAGGACTTACTTAAATACCTAATACCTAGCTAAAAGTTTTTAACCTCGGACGAAAAAAGAGTTGTGTTTAAGTATGTGTACGTAGTACCTACTTACTATGCGTTTTAAATAACAAAATGACCAGCAAAAACGCCATCATTTCACCAGTGCTGCCTGCCAGAAGCTGAATCAGAATAATAAAAATAGATAACCAACAATTTGATTGGCATTTTGGCTCTGTGGTCAGTCTCACTCTATGGTAGCTCTGAATGCGAATCCTGAGGTCGTGGGTTCGATTTCTAACCATGGCAAACATTTGTGTGACGAACACGAATATTTGCTTTGTGTCTTGGTCTTAAACATCTACCTAATTTAATATATAAAATTCTCGTGTCACAGTTTTCGTTGCCATACTCCTCCGAAACGGCTTGACCGATTTTGATGAAATTTTTTGTGCTTATCCGGTATCTATGAGAATCGGCCAACATCTATTTTTCATCATCATCATCATCATCACTTTTCATCATTATCAACGCGGGTGAAACCGCGGGGCGCAGCTAGTCTAATATATAAAATTCTCGTGTCACAGTTTTCGTTGCCATACTCCTCCGAAACGGCTTGACCGATTTTGATGAAATTTTTTGTGCTTATCCGGTATCTATGAGAATCGGCCAACATCTATTTACCATCATCATCATCATCATCACTTTTCATCATTATCAACGCGGGTGAAACCGCGGGGCGCAGCTAGTTATCTATGTATTTCTCAGGCCTCCATTCCTAGTACAGTAGGCTTTGCCTAGTTTGAGATCAGGGACTACATAAGTGTGAAATGTCCAGGATATTAATTTATTTTATTTTATTTTAATAAGTACCTAAAATAACCAAACATACCTACATACCTATTTACAAAATTTCAGAAGTTTTGATTCCAGCTCAATCAAAATAATATAACACTTGCACAAAGTTTCGTAGCTGTAATCGATACGTGATAATGTGATTTAGACCGGGAGACCGGATTAGGATTAAGACTGCATCGAATAAAACGCTTTAAACGCTTTCACAATCACAGCCCCACACTAAGTTCGATGACTTGTGTCGTGGGTGCCGGCAACATTCACATCACACACACAAATACAACCAGAACCAGAAACACAAATTTTCCTTGGGGAGAAAACTTGTGTTCCCGCCGGGAATCGAACCCGATAGTTGGGTGGCGTTTGCCTTCAAAGCCCCTGCATAGAAGGCAAACGCCACCCAACGAAGCCAACGAGCTGTTCACAACAGCCCCGCTTGTCCTCACGCGTTCCCCCTACTGCACTGCACTCCAGTGCAACCACCACTACCTCCGCTGCCTCCACCTCCACCATCACCAACCATCCTCCAACCTCCACCATCTCCACCACTGTCTCCGTTGGTGAAGACAGTGGTGGAGGTGGAGAACAGAGTCTGTGCATGATGGAGGTGGAGGCGGAAGCAGCGGAGGTGGTGGTGGTGGTATCGTACCAAGCTCCTCGACTACATTTATGTGTAGTTATTTCTAGTTCATATTTATTTTCATATGGGCTGGCATTCAATTTGACCACCATAAATTCGGTACAAGTCGTGGCGTTGTCGAATTGTTAAGTTATCCGTTCAATCTGTAGCTTGTGACGGACAAAGATACGAAACGGCAACGTCGCGGCTGCTTTCAGCCAATCTTATCGTTTGCTGTGCTCTGATTGGCTTATTTGAATCGGATCAACGTTTTCCGTAACTATCGCAAGGTGGATTTGTATATCGGATCAACTTCGGCGAACGCTAGTAAGCAGTCCCGTGAGTGTAGATGTTGATCCGGTCGGAGCCACATTAGTAACCAAAGATGCATATTGGATCAACAAAAGGCGCCGGATCAACATGAATTTTTGGATCAACAAAGTGCTCGCGTGAAGTCGCGTCAGATCAACATTTACCGTAAAGGGATATCTATCCCTATATATATATATATATATATATATATATATATATGTGTATGTATATATATATATATACATATATACAAGAATTGCTCGTTTAAAGGTATTAGAATTTAGATAGATAGATTTGTTAAAGATGTATGTCGAAATTTTATGTATACTCAAGTTATAAAATCATGTTTCATCAGGTGAGATAGCGGTCAAATTATATTAACATTTAAAAATATTATCAATAAAAAATCTTGTATATGTATATAAGATTTTTTAATGGTAATATTTTTTACTTGTTTGTACTGTTAATAATAATTATTAATCAATGAAAAATGTATTGTATATTTTAATAATATGTTATTCATATTGCTTTTGGAGAGTGTAAGCAGGAATTACACGAGTTAATTCCCCGATGCCTGTTTTAAAAAAGTCAAACGTCATCCATTTATGGTTGACATACCTCCAGTTCGCTCTAAGCGCTTCGCATCCACGTCTATCATCCGTACTGCGAGGGAGTGGAACTCATTGCCCTCGTCTTTGTTCCCCGAACGATATAATCTGGGAGTCTTCAAGTCAAGAATGAATAGGAATATTCTAGGCATAGCATTGTGTTCCCGCCGGGAATCGAACCCGATAGTTGGGTGGCGTTTGCCTTCAAAGCCCCTGCATAGAAGGCAAACGCCACCCAACGAAGCCAACGAGCTGTTCATCTTCGGCCGCATCATCCCTTTCCATCAGGTGATATAGTGGTCAAAAAAGAAAAGTGGATTCCTATCGCCTTTTAGTATTATTTATGTAAACTGAGTATATTATCTTTGTGTCAGAGTATTGCTGTAAGCTAAAATGGTTGCCTATCCGTCTTCGCCGAAATACTCATATCCTTTTCCTTCTTTACCATATCCTCTTTCTTTCCCATACTCAATTGTATGTAAAAGTGCATACTTCGTATTCTTATGACAGGTCATTTACAATTCAGGCTGTACGTTTGTGGAACAAGCTGCACATTTTTATTATAAATAAATAAAGACGTGCCAAATCATTAGACATTATATTAAATTTATTTAATTAAAAAGGAGCATTAACTATCTCTCAACTACTGATATTTTTTAATGCCTTACTCAAATGTAGGTATTGTATGTAAATATTTATGTATGTTTATGTATTATGGTATTTAATATTTAGTATGTCGTTATTTGTATTTAATAATGACCTTTTAGCTGTTATAACGTTATGGTTATTAGTCAATAGAACACTCGGGTGTACCCTATTGCCCGAAGACCTCAATTTTTTAAATAATTTTCAGACAAGCAGTAAAAGGGCAAGGTGTTGCGTCTGGTATGTTACACGCAATGCTACTGAAAACTTACGCTGACATCGCTAAAGAATTGGGTGTTGCGCCTGGTGGAGAATTTCGGAGAGCTTATCATGAGGTATCCCCACTAATATAAAGTTTTGTCTGTTTGTTCTAATATCATTCGCAAAGTAATGGACTATATTTAATAGAAATGTTTGTGTTTAAAAGTTAATGTTTTTATTTTGCTTTATAACTGTAAGTTCTTATCAGCATCGTGAATTATCACGAATAGTTTCCGCAGTAGTACCACCTACGTACGGACGAAGCCACGAGCGAAAACTGAATTTTTGTATACATAATATGTATAATAATGTATAATCCTGCTAATATTACAAATCCGAAAGTTTGTGTAAGTATGTCCCTCTTCACGCTTTAACGGCTGAACGGACTTAGATGAAATTTGGAATATACATAGGATTAACACAGGGATTAACACAACTTGATAATAGCGGGCGAAGCCTCGGAGCACGGCTAGTTTATTTATATGTTTAGAATCTAGTATTGTGTGGTTTGTATAAGATATATCTTGCTGTCAATCTTAGCTAAAAGCTGGCGAATTAAAATTGCCTCATTGTCCGCGTCTTCATTTCCTGAACGGTATAATCTGGGAGTCTTTAAGCTAAGCGTGAATATGTCTGTCTTCAAGGCAGGCATGCTGCATCTTCGGCCGTATCATCGCTTTCTATTACTGAGATTGCGGTCAAATGATTGCCATATAATCATAAAATAATATCATTAGCTGTAAGCTAATTATAGTTTAAATAAATAAATAAAAAAATAATTAAATTAGCTGTATGGGTCGCAGAGGCGGTTGACTCCCGTACCTACAGCTATGCCCGCGTTCCAGTACGCCGATCTATTCGAACCAAATACGTCCTCTCTAAAGTCTCTAGCGCAGCCGTGAAATGTATTCTAAATGTTTGATATCTATTTTCAGATGAAAAAAATACCCGGCTGCAAATTATTTCTCGGCGACCGCCCAATACAAATTACGATAGCGAGAGCTTTTCAGTCCCTTAGCATGTACGAGCTAGGTCAAGTGCTTTATCATCTCACTACGTCTAATCCTAAACCTTTGGAGTATGTATCAATATTACTTGTATTTTGTATTTGGATGTTTTTGTAGTAGATTTATTTTGCAGAGTCTGCTTGGGGCAGTACTACGCTATTAGGAAATTAGGATAATGTTTCCAGTGAAATTAGTGCATGAAAAGATTTAAATAATGTCTCAGGGACTGCAACGTACTGCAGCTGTTCAGAAATTTGAACAATTGAAGATCTAAACTCTGACTGGAATTAGAACTTTAATGGACAAGCGTGACGCTTACCATCAGGCGAACGTCATATTAGACTCGTCTTTCAGTTGTTTAAAAAAAATGAACATTGGTTAAATGCTAAGATATTATAATAAGGTACATCTTTTCGTCATTGATCAGTGTGTGTTACCAGTGATGACATGTGGTGCTGAAACGTGGCCTCTTACTGTGGGCCTTATAAATAAGCTCAGAGTCGCACAACGAGCTATGCTCGAAGTTTCTGTACGAGATCGAATCAGAAATGAGGAGATCCGTAGACGAACGAAAGTCACCGACATAGCCCGGTCGGTAAGTCGGTCGCATGATTCGAAACCGCGGCTTATAAACTCTTTTTATTATTTCTGATATCGTTTCACCACTATCAAATCTGATGGTTAAGTGATGATGTGGTCGTGGAACTCTGGGCTAAGAGTGACTGGCTTCCAAGAATAACATTATTTTGATTATTGCGAAAGATTTTTCTACTTAGTCATAAGGTAACATTTTGGAGATAATAATAATTGTAGTTGATATATATATAAAATCAATATATAGAGTTAGGTATACCTAATGATCTTCATGGTAACGGAAAGATATCGATATCTAGATCCGAGCGTTAGAAGTATTACTTGCTCTATCGAGTTAGCCCTCATTTTACTCGTCTGATAGGTTTTCAATAATATTTGTCTATAGGTGATTTATACTTAAACATTTTGCAATAACTAACTAATTCGCTTGCAGCAAGCATCAGCTAGAGCGGTACAAAGACAAAGACTTTGTGCAGGCTCAGTTTGAGGAGATCACTCGAGAGGTACCCGCCTTCAAGAAAATATTTCACGTGTTTGTCGACGAACGAGACAAATGTCTCGCGTTTTCGTTGCAAGAGTGTGTTCGTTCGGGCAAGTCTACCTTTCTCTCTTTATTATGACCCTCCTTTTTTATTTTTTATCTCTGATAGGATAGCCTTTGGCCACTATCACTCATGGTAAACGATAATAGGCGGAGAATAAACTTTAACTGTGTATGTGTAATATATCCTACACCCCCGTCGACTGCATCGTCACTCAGAGAGATCAGAATTTAATGATAATTGATTTATTTTCCAGTGAATAACCCTCGGGTGTTAGCTGTAGTTGGGATGGGGCATGTGGATGGAATAGTTAGATATTACGGCAAAATGAAGCAAGACGATATAATTCCACTGTTAATGTAAGTAATACTTATATAATGTTATGACAGTTCAGTTACGAACGTGAACGAAAGGAACGAATAGGTAGAGACATTGATAGAAGAAAATGCGACTGATGAAGCCAGTTATATAGGTATACTTAACGTAAAGCATCGTCGACCGCATCGCCACTTACCATCAGGTGAGATGGCGGTCAAAAGTTTGCCAATCTTGAATTAAAAAAAAAAAAGCAATGAATGCTCAGCACTCAGTCGAAATTAGATAAGATGCAGGTACGAACATTAATTTGGGATCCACCTTATGATAAGTATTGTAAAGCCAAGTACGATTAACCGAATGGCTTCATCAGGGCCAAGTAGTTTTCATACGATTTCAAAAAAGGAGGTTCTCAATTCGACTATGTTTTTTTTGTTTGTATGTTTCGCTATATCTCCGCCAATTATGAATCGATTTTGATGATTTTTTTGTTTGGTAGATTATACTTCAGAGGTGGTCCCATATACATTTTATCGAAATCAGTTCAGCCAAAACCAAAATATAAGCGGTTGAGTCACAGCCCCACACTAAGTTCAAAGACTTGTATCGTGGGTGCCGGAAACAATCACATCACACACACATTATACCCAGAACCAGAAGTACAAATATCCCATGAGAAGGAATTTGTGCTCCTGCCGGGAATCGAACCCAGGACCCACGGCGCAGAGGGCGGACATCTGTCCACTGCGTCATCTGGGTCGTCAAAAGTACTTACATAAATCAGTAGCGTCGCGCGTCGGTTAAAGGTCTAACCGCACTATAGCGGGGCGGCGGCAATGCGGCGAGACACGACAAATATTTGTTATTATACTTGCGGGCCATTACTGCAACTCCAATTAATTAGATTGTTACAACTTAAAAAAATGTGTGGGTTATAAAACCACATAGGTATCAATAAGATTTTATGTAAGTATTATTTATATACCTAACTGGAACCGAATAGCAAAGATGCGGTAGCAAAGCGGCGCGCTAAGCGTCTTGGCTCCGGAGAATAAATTGACGCGATCGCCGCGCTACTTCGCTCCCGCTAATGGGACATAGCGACAACGAGGCGTGACGCGGAGAAGGGGTTGCATATTATCTCTACTTCTCTACTAACGATTGCAGTGCAATATGAGGTTTCGAAATTTACCTACAACAATTCATAAATATTGTCTTTGGTCATTCTCAAATAAGAATCTGAAGAGAGGTCTGTCTCTCCCTGCGAATTGGGAATATCGTTCACCCATATACATAGATCACTTTTTAATTTCTCCAGTTTTTTAACCTGTTTGTCCGTTCTTGTAAGACAGAAAACACCCGAAAAACTGCCGCGTGCTTAGAAGTGTCATTCGCTTCGCGCCGCTCCGCTAGCGCGTCTTTAGTGCGGTTCGACGTTTAATTCGCAAGCCATCACTTAGAATTTTGCTAAGAACATCACCGAAACTGCTTCTAAGTTCTGCTAAACTAAAAGTAAATACCTACTAAGCTAGATCGGTTCTAACTTAAACCTCCGTACTTAGCACGCGGGATGGAAAGGTGCAAGGGGGAGGTTGACGTCACTCCAATGGTACGCAGACGGCTGAGGCGGGCGCGGTAGCTGCTCTCCAATCAAATCGTTTCATACCTATTCAAAATATTTGAATGGGCGACCGATCCTTATGGAATAGTCAGGTAGCAAATTTTTTTAGTACTGGAGATGCTGTAATTTGGCCTTTTCATCATCACCGAATACGGAAAACGAGGGCTAGCTATATTTTTTATTGTTTTTCCTCAGGAAAATTGCGTTGATTTATTGTTGAGCGGGTATCTAAAGTTATTTTCTGCCTCTGTATGTAATATGTTTTCGTGTTTGTTTCTCGTGATGATGAAATTAGGCTAGCTCGCAAATGATTTCAATTAACTTTCAGAAGTGTAGGCTACCGCGCCCAGCATCTAACAAGCAAAAAGTTAATGTCAATTTTCCCTTTCAGGCTACCAAGGCAACCGTTGTATTCAGTAATATTTTGGAAAGCAGCAAAGTTTGCGTTTTATTTTATGATATTTTCGTTTTTCTATAGACTCTTATTCGGATAACATAATGGAATTGTAAAATAAAATAAAAATACATTAAGACAGTCATATTTTTTATTTTATAAATAGGTAGGTTATTATTTTATATCCCTGATAGGCTTATGTTGGACCAATATATCAACTTATCATTAATGACTTAATGATCATGATCAAAGGTGATACACATTCACATGTTCATATCCATCCAAAGGTTGACTGGAAGATATCGCTCATAGCGATAAGACTGCCTAACCATTGCACCTATTCATTAGTTGGTCGGGCGAAGTGAGATTTCCAAGTTGACTCGGGTCGTTCAGCACTTTGTCCGTCCGTACGTCAGTTCGTCTGTCAGAGTCATCTAGCGTCTAAACCATGCAAGCAAATAACTGCGAATTATTGGTTGATTCAGAGGTTTTCAGACCTATTTTGTCTCGGGGTCATCTCAAAAATGGCTACACATTTAAAGCTGAAACTTACGTACAACAAATATATAAATCAAAAAATTATTTTTAAGAAAAAGGTTAAAGCAATTAAACTTAAGTTTTTCTCTATTATGCAAAATGTAGGCGCGAGATCTCACTTCAGCGCGAACGACTAGTTTAGTTTTCAAATCAGAAAATTACATTACTCAGTACGGGAAGATACGGTATGCTCTAACATCAAGTAAACAAAAACTGGACCAGATGCACCCACTATGCGAAGACATGTTATACAATTTGTCTGTTTCGGAAGATGACGTCACACGTCCCCGTAAGACGTTAATAATAAGGTAAGGATAATTTCGTCGCATCAGGTAGGGCTTGGGTAGCTCAGCGGTTAGAGCAATAGGGCATGACACCCTATGGCCGCCTCAAGCGATAATAATATCAATACCTACATATAGTTTTGCCTAGCATGGCTAATGCTATATAAACAAAATCAATGTGTGCTGGTTCTTGAGAGCTTCTAAAAGCACAGTAAGGCATTTTTGTTGCTTGTTTAAAAAAAAACAATAGCATTTTCCATGTGATACTAACGTTAGCAACTGAGGTAAATTATGTGCATAGCACACGAATTTTACGGTAAACGTCCTATGAGCTAGGCTATCTTTGTTTTAAGTATAAACATAAACACTTTCACACTCACAGCCCCACACTAAGTTCAATGACTTGTGTCGTGGGTACCGGGAATATTCACATCACACACAACCAGAACCAGAAACGCAATTTTTCCTTGGGGAGAAAACTTGTGTTCCCGAATTGAACCCGATACCCCTGTTTAGAAGGCGAACGCTCACCTAACTAAGCCGGCAGAGTAAGTGCATAAACTTTTTTTTTATTTAGAGATGCGGCGAACAATTGTTTGTCTTTGGCATATTTTAAAACATTGATCTAAAAGTGGGAGCAGTCACGTACCTGGTACCTACACGATTGTGGAGCCCCTGGGTGGAGCCCCTGGTAGGTACAGGTTATTTTACGACGGCTGACAAAACCACAAGAAGCGATACCGATCCTGGATATACAAAATGCTCTCCTTTTAGATGTAAGTATAGTAATTTGTTGATGATGCTTTTTTATTTTTATTCAAAATACCTTTGTTACGAACATCCCACGGAGCGACTTGGTGGGAATCCGTGGGAATGAATCTAAAGTAAAAGCGGCGTGGCTTGTTGGGAAAAACTTATTTTGTTTTACATCTTATGGTCAATGGTCAATTCACAAAACGAGGTTACAAATGTTCTATGTGCCACGGCAGCCCGGATAATCAGTTCTACAATAGTAGTGGGCGATATAAATCGATACTAAAAAAATATCGATACATTACGCGATAATATTGCTTCCATCCGATATTATCGAAACGCCTAGTATCGAATTGAATATCGATATATTTCATCCGATATACCAAAAATCGAATTAATTCGAATTGCTTATTCCTTTAAATGTGCAACACTGACAAATTAAGTAACAATAAAAACATTATTTTATACATTATTGATAAACTAGCCTTTGCAATAACGAAACGCATACATGAGATACTCTCCACGACGCGGCAGCACTAGTAGTAGTAGCATAGACCATAGAATCTATTTATGGTCACTTGTTTGTTTAGTCATTGGTTTCGTTCAATTCGTTCGTTCTCATCTCAGTGCTGTCAACGCGCAAATATAACGGATAACCTATTCATAAACGCTATCTAATTTGTTATTACAGTTTAAGAAAAGTAAATTCCGTAAAGTGTGTGCAGTGATATTAAGTATAACAGCTATTATAATATATTGCATTGAAAAAGCAAGCTGTGAATTTTGTGTTTTGTTTACACGACTGTTTACGATTCATAAAGTAAGTATGTGTTCTTAACCTATAAATTACTAGGTATAAATTTTTACTATTTAATAGCATGGAACAATAAATAATGGAATGTGAGTGTACCTATTTTTGTGCGTGAAATGTGAATTTAACCGAGACTTATAGTGTATTTAGTGCATTTTGTTTTAGTCGCTAAGTCTGTTAATTAGGGATGGGATATAATCGATAAAATTTATTTCGATGAATTTGTTTTTATTTCATTAATTTTTGTGACTTTGGATTTTACTTACGCATTTTTTTTCTTTTTCAGGCAATTCTTTTAACATGGTACCTACAAAAAAAAGTATTGTTTGGAAATATTTCGAAAAAATTGATGAGAAATCTGCCAGATGCAAACTATGCCAAAAAAATGTTAAAACGGCTGGCAATACCTCTAATACGATGGCACATATCAAAAATGTTCATAAGGCGGTCTACTTGGAAGTTTTCAAAAGTAACAACAGTGCTGCTGTTATAAAACATTCTAATTCGGATTTGTCCGATTCAATCCCCACTACTTCGAAACAAGATACTATTACGATATCGGAATCTTACGTAAACGAACATCAACTGTCGCCTTCAACTTCTACGTCGTCTTCAATGAATTGTAGTGAGATACTTACGCACAATACTCAAACTGATCAAAAGATGGATTATGATAGGGTGTTGTCTTTGAAACGCCAGAGATCAATTGAAAGTAGTTTTGGCGAAATACATGCGTATACCTCTACTGGGGACAAAACTAAAAGAATTAACAATGCGGTAATGTTTATGATCTGTAGAGACAATCAACCTTTTTCATTAGTTGAAAATGAAGGTTTCAAGAATCTTCTGAAAGTAACGGTGCCTCATTATAAGATTCCTAGCAGAACCTCTGTGACACGCTGGATAGATGAAAAGTATGACGCATTATCAACAGTAATGAAAAATAAATTATGCTGTGTAGAAAATCTTACACTAACAAGTGACATTTGGTCAGATCTACAAATGCGAAGTTATCTAGGTGTAACTGCTCATTTTGGCATCGGAATTGAATTTCATGTTGTAACTTTAGGTGTTTACCACTTAGATGAAAGGCATACTTCCGAATACATTGCACAAACGCTCACTAAAACATGTGAAGAGTGGGGATTTAATACTGATAAGGTCACAGCAGTAGTAACAGATAATGCTGCAAATATGGTGAAGGCTGTCGAAATTGCATTTGGGAAAAAAAAGCATATCCCTTGTTTTGCGCATACACTTAATTTAGTAGCTCAACATATTTTGGCTATTCCAGAACTACAGGAAATATTAACAAAAGCAAAAAGTGTTGTTACATTTTTTAAACAAAGTTGTGTTGCAAGTGACGAGTTGCGTAAATCAGTTCAAGCTGACACAAAATTGATTCAGGATGTCCCAACACGTTGGAACAGCACATACTATATGATTGCTCGTTTCCTTGATTTACGAAATGCTGTGAGTGAAATTTTGATTCGTCATAAGACAGCACCGCCGATGTTAACTGGTATGGAGTTGACTATATTAACATCGCTTCTTAACGTACTACAACCACTAGAAGCAGCGACTAAGGAAATATCTGGCGATAAATATTGCTCTAGTAGCAAAATCATTCCATTAGTACACTGCATGATATCAAAACTGAAAAACCTAGTCATTGAAGAATCTTTAATCAAGGATGTACAAAAACGCACTCTTACTGAAATTAATAAACGAATGGGCGCAATCGAGCAGGTATCAGCATTAGCTATCGCTACAATATTAGATCCAAGATTTAAAAAACTTCATTTTGAAGATGCCATGGCGTGTGCAAATGCCGTCATTAAAATTAAAGAGATGATTAAAAAGAATCAACAGGATGAATCTACTGTGGAATCTGACTCTGACAACTCAGACAAAATTAGTCTATCATCGGATCTTTGGAGTGATCACCATAAACTGGTACAACGAAATTGGAAAACAAATAATACCAATGAAAGTCTTTCAGATGAGTTATCGCTTTATTTGAGGACTCCAGTGAGTAGATTTAACGAAAACCCATTAGAAGTGTGGGCAGACTATAAAATACAGTTCCCAACGTTATACAATGTGGCTTTTAAATATTTAACCATGGTGGCTAGCTCAGTTCCATCTGAACGGCTTTTCTCAAAAGCCGCACAGGTTCTTACACAGCAGAGAAGCAGATTGCAAGCCAAAAGGGTCAATAAAGTTTTGTTTTTGCAAAGCTTAGAGAAGAAATACTGGGATTTATAAATCTTTCACTTTTGGGTCGTATGGCCATTGATTTCATTTGCATGATATATAAATAAAGTTGATTTGTTCTAGATGTTGTGACTCATATTAATAATATCAACCTTCCCTATTTAATATTAGAAACTAGTTTAATACGAGTAAGTAAGTAGGAAATTACTTACGATATTTTAAAAATATCGATATATATGTTCGATATATCGCAAAGTATCGATAGAACATTACGATATATTATATCGAAAATAATATCGATATTTTTTTAACATGAACATCACTATTCTACAAGTTGCAGCAATAACTCACGAAAACTTCTTGAATTCGCTAATGTATTTTCACTCATTCCTACTATTACACTTAATTAGTTCAATTATTGAACGAATGAGTTTTTTGTTTATTAGGTTTTAAGTATTGTTATACAAACAGAGTTGTACAACAATTTTAATGAATGGAACGTGTAAAGAGTATTTAAATAAGTTATTTTGATATCAATGGGGTGCGTTCTTCACGTAAATATTCGAAGCTACCTATGTTACATATCAAATAGAAAATATAAATTATTGCGGTCGGTGCTCAAAACGTGTCTCGGAATGCGCTAATGTTTCAGTGTCAATAATTGTCAACGTCAACGACCGATCACGGATCAGCTGATTGTTGTTGTTTTTGAAAAAGCCTAGCTAAACTTTAAAATATATCTAACAAAGTGTTTCCAAAAATAAATCCTAATATTTCTGTAAATATGCTGATTTTCTTATTTATTACTTCTATAGTGCAATTAGCTATAACTGCGCAAGAAGAAAGTTCGTGTGGTTGTAATGTTGGACGCGAAGAGAGTGGAAAACGAAGTACACTTTTGGGAACACTACAAACTGATGATCAATTTCAATGCTCAAATAATAAGGAAAATAAAGTAGAACAAAATCAATATAACAAATCGAAACGCACGGTCTTAGTCCCGGGTGGTGAATATCAGCTCGGGACCGACGACATAGCAATAGAAAACGACAATGAAGGTCCGAAAAGAATTGTTACACTAGAGAGCTTTTATATAGATAAATATGAAGTATCCAACCAGGATTTTAGTGATTTTGTGATAGAAACTGACTACAAGACTGAAGCTGAGTCGTTTGGAGATAGTTTTGTTTTTAGTGTATTCTTAAACAGCACTTATAAAGAGAAACTAAAAGACTTTCGTGTAGTTCAAGCTACTTGGTGGTATAAAGTGCTAGGAGCTGATTGGAGACATCCCCATGGCCCAGACTCTGATTTAAAAGGTAAAATGAAGTAACATATATCTTTATTTTTTCTTTCTGAGCCAATAATATTAAATCAAAATGTTGTTCCAAGCTGTTTTATTAGTATGCTCTGGCTGCCCTATGTAGCTTGTCACATGGATCTGAATGAAATGCTAATACCCTATATATATTTTGACGATGTAAGCAATCTCACTGCTAAGTTAAGTCTTATTGTTAAATTTTTTTATAATATTACTTAATCTTTATTTATTATGTTTTCTTAGGTGCAGTTTTTTTTATTATTCTTGTTGATACTTGTTGATACACTGAGCAGCTTATTTAGATGATGTGTCTATATCACTTTTGTGCACTTTTTTTATTTTAAATGTTTGTCGCGTCTATTTTTAAATGAGGCATAACAAAATAGGTAAAAGGCCCAAAAAAAAAAACCAAGAACCTGACCTACAAATAATAATTGGTTTGCCCATCCTACATACAACATTTGGAGTGCAAAATTTCCTACTAAAACCTTTTTGAAGTTGTTAAAATAATGCAAAGTAACGAATTCTAGATGTGATGGACCATCCAGTAATACATGTGTCATGGAGAGATGCAAGAGCATACTGCATGTGGCGAGGTGCTCGCTTGCCAACTGAAGCAGAGTGGGAAGCTGCTTGCAGAGGAGGTCACAGAGACACCAAATACCCATGGGGAGATAAATTGTTTCCCGGAAAGAAACACATGTAAGTTGATTTGTTTATTTACATATTATACTAATCGTCAACTTTTCTAAAACAAAAGCTATCTTCACTATAGGATTGGTATTATAAATAATAAACATGTACACTCATAACAAACAAACAAACGCATTTACACTCACAGCCCCACACTAAGTTGAAAGACTTGTATTGTGGGCGCCGGAAACATTCACATCACACTTATTACACCCAGAACCAGACTCAGCTGAAGTATTGGAGCATACTTGATATGTGCCATCTCTATAATGCTACATTGTTGATTGTATATCCTACTGTATGTATATTGTTGAGACACTAAGACTGAAGGTATATCTTAATACCTGGTCTGAATAAAACTTTTTATGAATGTAGAACAGTGACGTCCTATTACTTTGCATTATTCCTTTCCATCCAAAGATTGTCTGGAAGAGATCGCTTTCAGCAATAAGACCGCCTATTGTTACACTTTTATAAAAATATACTGTTATTCATTGTACTATTTGTGTTCTTTGTTATTTAAGGTGTTCAATAAAGAGTATCAATTTACCTATGTTTAAGGGCAAACATTTGGCAAGGAACATTCCCGCACCACAATTCAGCAAAAGATGGCTTCGTTGGCACAAATGCAGTACATTTATTCCCTCAAAATGATTTAGGCCTACATAACATGGCTGGCAACGTTTGGGAATGGACTGAGGACTCTTGGTCCAAAGACAAGGTATAAGTTTATTCTTAGTTTTAAACTTTCACACTCACAGCCCACACTAAGTTCGATGACTTGTGTCATAGATGCTGGAAACATTCACATCACACAAAATCACAACTAGACCCAGTACCTTTTATAATGTAGGTTAATACAAGTAGAAAAAAAGTTGTTTAAGTCACTAATATTATACACTGAAAAATTGTGACAGTTTATAATAATTTTGAAATGAGATATACAATGTATCTATAATGCCTGGATGGAGTTCGACTCATAAGAGGTCTTATCTGAACAATGAAATTTGAAAGTTAAAACTATCATGAGTAATACACATAATTTATGTTGTATACGGCTTGAAATACGTAGAAAATGACAACTTACTAGTTACTTTGTAGTCGACTAGTTTTGGATAAATGACTAGTACAAAAGTAGTCGACTACAAAGTAAGTTGACATTTTCTACGTGTTTCAAGCCGTATACAACTGTGAAATTTGACCTATTATAAGACCTTGGTGATATTTTAAAGCATCAAAAGCATTGTACTACTTTATCAACCAGCACTCAATCAAATATTATTGTCAAAAAAATGCTCCATGAGTAAAATAAAAAGTAAGTGAGTGCTGGTTTAGAAATTAGTTTTTATACTAAAATTATTGTACTATTTTTAATTTCCAGCCTAATGAAAAAGTGAAGAAAGGTGGATCATACTTATGCCATCAGTCATACTGCTTTAGATACCGGTGCTCTGCCCGTTCACATAATACTGAAGACAGCTCCGCAGGTAACTTAGGTTTTCGTTGTGCAGAATCAACTTAGATCTTTACAAAAATTAATGCTAGATTTTTTTATTATTATTCTGAGACCAAATATTTGGTCATGAGAATATATTTATTTTATTTCCCTGAAAGATGTTAGAAATTGGAGAAATTATTTAAATAAATCCTTAATCCAGCCTTACTGCGAGATTAATACCTATAAATAATAATTACCTTAACATATCACAAGAACAAATTCTTAACTGCCAGAGTACTTAATTAAATGAAATGTAAAATACCTAAATAATGTGATACTTTGTTAAAACAATTGCTAGTTGCATTTATTTTAGTGTTTAGTTGATGTGATTTTGTTTTATATTTGTATTATTTATAAGAAATGTAAAAAAATGTGAAGCCTTCTGTTGTAGACCTCAATAGGCCCTACGTGATGTTGTGCAGTTGATTTAGATAAGTATCTATTTCTATATTGTATAAGTAAATAATTATTGTATGAGTTCAATTGTAATAGTGAGAGTTACTAAGAATACATCTCATGCACTACTGTATGATAATAGTCAAGATTTTAATTTTTAATTGTGTAGTGTAGTAAATAATATACCATCTTTATATGTAGACAGCAACATCAATATTTTTATGCTGTATGAATAGTGATTATGTGGTCGAAGATGTATCACGGCTGCCTAGAAGATACCTATTAACTCTATGACTCAAATTATACTATTCAGCGGAAAAAAAAACGCTGGCTTTGTGTTCCCATTCCTGCGCTATACGGATGTTGGAAGTAGAAGCAAATCGCTTTGAGCGAACTGGCGGTATGTCAGCTCTATGGGTGGCGTTTGAAAGTTTGTGTTGTTGTAAGATGGTAAAAAGGTAATTGGTTCTATGTATCTTCAGTACATATCTTAATTTATTAAAATTATAATGTGTACTCATACTACTGATCCTTACGTTTGATAAAGTGACAAGTAACTAAATAAAGCATTTGTTATTGGCATCTACCCTAAAACTGTAATATATGAATGGAAGTATAAAATAAATAAATAATTTATTCTTACAGTATACTTATTATTTATTTGCATATTTTTGTATAAAAATTACAATAGGTACAATAACAGCTGTCTGTATTGATTAACAAATTGTATATTTACAAAATGGCGAGCTTTAGCTTTGTTCACCTGGAGAACCAGGTTGTTTCGGAGTTCAAAAAAGCACCTTGATTTTTTATAAGTACAAACAAAACGGAAGACTAAACCAAGAGGAAGAACTTCACAAGCTACTGCTACAAAAACCCGTTTGTTATAAATAAAAGATAAATTAAAACAAAATAAATAACCAACACAACCACTTTAGTGTCATAATTAACTAAATCTACATTTAAACATTCAATTGAAATAAAATATACATACATTGTACTTAAATAACGAAAACTCCTTAGTGTACGCAGTACACAATGTGTAGTTCCACCATTGCACAGGTTGGAATCGTTTGAACCCTGACCTGGTACATTTAGCTTGAGATTCAAACATTCCAATCCCAAACAATACTTGTCCATTTAAGGTGGAACCCATTATAATGCTATTTTTTAGTTTTTTATATTTGATCTATTACTCAGAATCATGATTTATTAAAATAAAAGCTATATTTAGTTATTTTGAGTCTGATCTAACAGCGAGGTGTATTCTCTCCGATCAGATTGAAACCAAACCAACAAGCTCAATTATTCATATCAAGAATCCTTCTGCATAATATACACCATCAGTTTTTATTATTTCTGTCAATCTGATCCGAGAAACACATATTTAATTGACAATTAAAATAAATATTGTCGAATATAATCACAATTAACGAGCTTGTAAAATACAATATGGAAATCATGCGTTCGGTTTTATTAAATGCCTACCTTTGTGTCTTAAGAAAAATCGCGTCTGAACTAATCTAGATACATTTACAGATAATTAAACCAACAGTATGGCAAGGCACCAAAGTAACATTTAAACATTAATATTGACTTTAAAAAGGGCGTCGAAAGCTCGTGTAAAAAAATACAGATATAGAAACCTCGTAAAAAAAAATCAAACATTTACAAGCTCATTATGAAATCGTAGAACACTCCAGCACCGTAAACGAAGATCTATATCGATTCCGAAGACCCCGAAAGCTGCATCACTAACTATTAAAAAATATAAAACGCTATGCGATCACAAATCTAGCCGTACGTAGAGTAGAATGAAATAAGATTAACACCGTCGATACCGCCTAAGTATGTACACACGAGATAATCACATTGAGTCTTGCGGCGCGAGGCGTGTCGCGATCACAGAATGCTACGGAATGCGCGCCGCGCGGCGTCAGTTGCCGGCCGGCAGCACGGTGCGCGCGCGCAGGAACCCGTTGCTGTGCCCGTTGCTGAAGCCGTTCTTCAGCGCGCCGTTCTTGTACGGCGCTTCCTTTAGCTCCGTCGCGCCGTCCGCGATCGCGGGCGAACTGCTGCGCACCTGACCGACAGAAACGTACATTGTTAGTCTTTATTTATATTTGAACTGCCCGTTGGCTTAGTTGATTGAGCGTTCGCCTTCTAAGCAGGGGTATCGGGTTCGATTCTCGGCGGGAACACGAGTTATCTCCCCAAGGAAAAAATAGTGTTTCTGGTTCTGGTTGTGATTGTGTGTGTGATGTGAATGTTTCCGGCACCCACGACACAAGTCATCGAACTTAGTGTGAAAGCGTTTATGTTTATATATTATTATTGGCATTGTCTTGTCACGTCGCTCTCCGCTTTACAGGAGCGTAACTAAGTTCTCTCTTAACGCAATGCCGCAAAGAAATAGGAGAACATAAACATAAACGCATTCACATTCACAGCCCCACACTAAGTTCAATAAATTGTGTCAAGTGTGCCGGAAATATTGACACCGAGGCACGGAGAACCAGGAACACCAATGTATCTTAGTGAGAAACTTGTGTTCCCATCAGGAATCGAACCCCATACCCCTGCTTAGAAGGCGGATGCGTACCTAACTAAGCCAACGGGCAATTCAAAACAGAAACGTACTTATGTGGGCATTGTCTTACCACGTTTAGCGTTCTTATAGGAACTTGTAAATGAAATAAACTCGTTTGAAAGAGATCAATATAAGCACGCGGCACGATTGTGCCAGCTGAACTGTAATTGCATCCTAGCATGAGTACCTAATAATTTATTTAAATGTAGTCCAACTATCAATTATTCTGATGATTGATAGTTTCGCTTACCTTTTGCCGGTTGGGTCTGCTGTAGGACTGGTTGTAGAAGTCCTTGAAGAGGAAGAAGAACATGACGGCGTGCATGCCGATCCACCAGACAAACGCTCGCGGGTATTCGCACTCTATGAATAGTAGCTGGAACGCGTGCACCATGATGCCGATAAATTGCAACTGGAAAACATTACAGCAGATTAATTGACAGTGTAAAGAATACTATTATTAATATTATAAATCAGAAAGTTTGTGTAAGTGTGCAAGTGTGTAAGTATGTTTGTTCCCTCGGCTGAATTGGAAAGGAAGGATTTGGTTGAAATTTTTAACTTAATAATAGCTGGCGAAGCCGCGGGGCACGGCTAGTCCTACTAATATTATAAACGCGGAAGCTTGTAAGAATGTATGGATGTCTGGATGCATGTTTGTTACTCTTTCACGCAAAAACTACTGAATGGATTTTGATGAAACTTTACAAATATATAGTTTACACATCAGAATTACACATAGGCTATCCTACTAATATTATAAATCCGAAAGTTTGTGTGTATGTGTGTAAGTATGTTTGTGGTCTTCACACTCTAACGGCTGAACGGATTTGGATGAAATTTGGAGTATACATATATTATACCTAGGATTAACACATAGGCTACTTTTTAACTTGATAATAGCGGGCGAAGCCGCGGGGCATGGCTAGTTAGATATATTTTGTTCTCTAAATTCACAAGGGTCACCAAGAAAGGCTTATAAGCGTCGTCACCTAGTTTGGGACCCATTGTTAATATCGCATGAACTATGCAGGATTTACGCTGGATAAAAGCTTAAAATGAAATTTTTTTAAAGCTTTTAGTAGTGTCAACAATAGATGTGTCATAATAACAACAAACTGGTTCGGGTTGGAAAACGAGATAAACGGCTGATGAAATATCTGGACTGGTGATTTGGACTATAATATTTATAGTCTATATTTTTTTATGTTAGATAGGTAAGCATTTGACCACTATCTTACCTGACGGTAAACAGTAGTCGAGGTCGGTAAACACGCTAGATTTAGAAAATGTAATTAACAGTCGACCTAATAATTTTTTCTTAGATTTAGTATTTTCTTGTCTTATTTTATTTTGGCTCCAGAAACGATGTGTATTTAGCAAGTTCCAGATAATAAATAACCATTTCATGTATAAAATAGTTCAAAAAACTAGTCATAAGTCTAAGTCAAATCATGACCTAGGTAAGTTGTAGAAACTAAGGTTCTATTCGAGTTTTGGAGCGAAAATCAGGATCAGTATGGTTGCCTCAAGCAAGTTTACGTAATAAAAACATTCAGTGATTCACCATTATTACTTAATCACAAACTTTAGAAAATAATACAAAATCGACAACGCCCACTTTTCACTTCGTCGTCAGTTCGTATTATTATTCATGTGTCTGTTATTTGCATGGAGATACGACAGGCTTGCGGTCTTATTTTACTGTAGCTGCAATATCAATGATTTTTCGTTCCGAATTCAAACTGGTTTTTGTTTCAAAGTTAATTGATACAGCGTTGACATTGTTAATTAGTATTGACTGATACAAGCAACGGTATTTAACTGACAAGACTTATAATTTTGCTAATCAACTGTGACCTAATGTAAATGTAGTGTAGAAGGTTTTTTTCTTTAGCGTTCTTGAATAACATATGAAGCGCAAATTGTATTATAACAGGAGTTACATTGTTTTTGCGCTCCATAAACAAGGTTTTTTTTCTTCTTATTTTTAGCTTCGTAATCTTGTGCATTTAGCCAGTGTCAAGTGATAATATATTTCATGTGTATTTCATATTATAAGTTCTCGTCACAAGTCACAGTCAAAGTCAAGTAAAAGAGTCAAGGTCCAGTCATAGTCAAGTCATGCCCTAGTAAAGTGGTAGAAACTTTACTAGAACTTCTATTGGAGTTTTGGAGCGAAGGTGAAAATCGCGTTTTTCAACTTTGTATGATTTGTCTACACTTATGCACGATCACTAAGTATTAATGGTTAATAATCCACCATTATTACACATTAACACTCGAAGAATCACTGGTTTTGGTAAATTTCACAAAATCAAAAAGTACTATTTTGCTATATTGAGATAAGCTAAATGTAAACATTCTGATGAATAAACCTATTATTATGATTAAGAGGGTTTATTCCTTCTCTCTCGCTCGCACAGTTCGATATTTTCAATAAACTATATGGACATTAATACAAGGTTGTTTCAAACTTCTTTTCGCTATCATATCCTACAATAAAATAAAAAAAAACACAGTTCCCAAATTTCAATGTGATTTTCACGCTTTCCGTAACTTAAAGATATAAAAACGAGATTAAAACATTAATTGTATTAATGTCTATATAGTTGGTTGAAAACATTTTCAAAGACAAACGTAGCTAATTGTATTTATTTGAAATATCGATCTGTGCAAGCGAGAGAGAAGACAAAAGGAATAAACCCTCTTAATCATAATATTAGGTTTATTCATCAGAATGTTTACATTTAGCTTAACTAATTGCACTCAATATAGCATAATAGTACTCAACAATGCAAATGAGTAGTTTAAATAGCACTACACTTTAGTAGCTTCGCTAGGTTGAACCCGTGTTATGGTTGCCAAACTCTTATTTACATGCAGGACATTTTTACGTAAAGAGAATATCTACGAGATCCCTTCATAATGAACAATTTTGAAACATAACAACACAATACATAATACTACAACATTAACTCAAAAAACTTCGATAACTGACGACCCAGTTGGCGCAGTGGACAAGTGCCCGCCCTCTGCGCCGTGGGTCCTGGGTTCCCGGCAGGAGCACAAATTCCTTCTCAAGGGATATTTGTGCTTCTGGTTCTGGGTGTATTGTGTGTGTGTGATGTGAATGTTTCCGGCACCCACGATACAAGTCTTTGAACTTAATGTGGGGATGTGAGTGTGAATGCGTTTGTTTGTTTAAAAAAAAAAACTTTATTTAACGGTTATTGTGATGATCGCCAAGTTGTTTATTTGTAAAGGATTTAATATAAATGATAAGCAATTTAAAACTTTAATGCTGAAAATTTCTAGTGCAATGACAAGGAAGTATTAGACGAGCATTTAGGGAAACAATTCCTTTACAAATTGGCTAATTGGCCAGATGACGATGATTGCCTCTTTTTCACCTTTGTTTTTTTACTATTTCACACATTTGCGTTTCGCGTGTTGCCTCATGAATACTTATATATAAATAGTGGTATAATAATTAACTATAAACTGTTGCGCATAATAAACGTAGCTTACTTGACTATGTTATCAGTTTTTTGTGATTTAAATTTCATGGTCCATAAAATTAAATACCCACAACGCTAACATCCTGTTTAAAATATTGTGTTTTATTGCGAGTTGTTTTGAGGTTTTAGACATATTTATTTCTGAAAATAATTAATTCATTTATATGAGAAACATTAAACTTAACTTTAAATATGAACTGGACATAGCGTACATTATTTTTAGTTCATAACATACATTTAAATTTATAGTAAGTAGAAATATAATAAAAAAATACTAGATGTGGGTACTTTGAGATTCTTTGCACACAAATGTAAACAAAGTCTATTTGGTTGTGCGGACTGCGGTCGCATGGCATGCGTAGCTAATTTTATTGAGCTACTTCGATCACGATAGATGTTGCCTTTACTTTTTCAGAGTTAAAGCTATAGAAAAAAAAAGAAAGAAGACAAGTCGCTTTCCGAAGTTCAAGTGATAAAATTCCTTAAACTTTGTTTGGAATGTCCCGTAACAGAAGTCAAAGAGAAACATTGATGCTTTCACTTAGTTTGGGTTAATACAATATCCGGAGTGTTTACTGGACTTTTAAATGGACCAGCATCTGAGACTTTTTATAGGCATGATTAGGCATACATTAGGTTTTCTGTTAAAGATAATTTGGTTTGGCTACGTTGGGACTGGCTTGGCCCTAAGGATAAAAGTCCCCAAATATTGACTATAACAATGAGTGGGACTGCAATACGCTTCTCTCTCTCTGTTTAGATTCTTTTCATGATCTACCAGGCGGACTACGAGATTAACCTCGAAAGGGTTATATAATTCATACAGCTCATTAATTCATTGTTTCTTACCATTTGCAGCGCGGTCAAGTATTTCTTCCACCAGAGATATTTCCTCACACCAGGGCCCATCGCTGCCAGCATGTAGTAAGAGTACATGATGATATGGACGAAGGTGTTGAGGAGGCCGAAGAAGGTCGAATGTCCGCCCGGAGTGAACTTCACTCCGAACCACACTGACATAGGCATAACTCCGTGGTGGATCACGTGAAGGGTTGATACGTGGTCGAACTTCTTTCTCAGGATAAAGAAGAACTGGAACGAGAGATATAGAAATATGAAACTGGTGTGCTCTGGAGGATTGGCATGCATCATTTTAAGCTTAACTTAATGAGGTGTTTATTATACTCGTAAATTTGGAGCATCGATATATTAATTCTATATTAAGATTAAAGGTGACTATAGTCATTCTGCTATTCACAGCGTTGAAGCTCCAAAACAGACTATTAATTTGTTATTTACCATATTGTTAATATATTAACTTATTCATATAACAATATATGCTTCAGTTTGTTAAGTAATCTCATTTTAGCAGAAACTGTTAAGGGGTAGATAAACGTCAATGCGAGCACCCTTTTTCACCACAGCCAGAACAATTATCCCCCGTATACTTTCGCGCGGCCATCTAGATTTTTTGGTTTTATTGAAATTTCGTGAAAACGCGCCTCATATAAAAAAAATAAACCGAAGAAGTTATTCGTCTAGAAAATATGAGTAAATATGAAATAATTTTCACAGTGTTTCGACATAAAATGGCGGAACAAAAGGGTTACAAAAATACAAATTGATGTTATTTGCATGACATTTGAATATTTTTTCCTTTAAATTTATGAACGTTATGAATATATTAAGAAGAAGGCATCATTTATCGTATCACACAGATTACGACAAATATTTTTATTTATCTGGTATTCATATGAATGCCGAACAAAACGGTTACAAAAACACACATTTAGGATGAAATTTTGGTATCGCCACCTTAAGTAAGGCATATTTATTTTAAATCATAGCTGTGGTTTAACAGCCACTTGTTGACTTTTCTCGAACAAACATAAGACACAAAAATTAGAAATCATTATCGCGGATTTTTTTGTCAAAAAAGGTAACAGACATTAACACGTGCCAAGTCTATTTACTTTTTGGTGTGAAATAGCACGCTGGCGTTACGTATTTAAACACTAAATAAGCTAATAATCTAGGTAGTCTATGTAGTGCAAGATATAGGATATTATTCATCTAAATTCTCCATTGCGCAGTTTTGCTACCAGGCCGGTTATGAGATGATTGGAAAATTGTTCAGTGCAACTAGCCATCCTTATAGTTTAAGGACGCAGGATGCAATAATACTCGATATCGTATGCATTTCATTTCTACCTACTTTTCGAGGATAAACAACCTTGACAAGATCATTAATACTGTCTAGCATTACATAGTAATATTGTTATTTTAATAATGTTGTCGACCTTGTAATAATGTCTAATTTACAAAGAATAGAGATACTTACAGTATCAAAGAATTCTGTGAATTTGGAGAAATAGTACCACCAGCAAGCGTGAACCATCTGAAAACGTGTAAAATAGTTGAAAAAGTGTAAACAGTAAGACGTTGAAACAATGAAATGTATGTACATGTAATTTGTTGATCCTTGACTCATGACTTTGAGCGGAATTAATTAAACACTTCATTCATCAAATTGTTACAAACATTGCAGTATTCAATTCAAGTTCAAGCTATACTTTACTATTCACTGGACATATATCACTTATTTTAATGTCAAGTTGTGAAATTAATAGCTGCCGCTTTTATATATGTATTTATTGATTATGAATCAATTTTCGAATTTTTTTTACAGCGTTATCGTTAATCTAGTTATGCAATCAAAGCAGAGATAAACATGTTAATTGTTATGTAGTCTTCCCATTTATCAATTATTGGGGCATGCAGCGTATTATGACATGAAGTGTGATAGATGATGATCGGATTAATAAATTAATTGACAATGACACAAGATACTATATCTAAAATCTATTTCGTGTAATTAATTACTTCATTATCTCGAGATTAGTAGGAAGCGCGATTTATTTTATTTTTAATGTCTACATTATATGAAATAGATTTCAAATATTGTTACTTGCTTTCTTTGTTAAAAGTGTAACATAAAAATGGCTTCGAAATGAAATGGAGCATTTACAATGCAATGGGCACATGAAAGCGAGTGATAAATTATAAACAACTGAAAGGGTGAATGAGAAGGACAGATCTGAAAGAAGTTGTATCTGACCCGCTCACACGGAAGTAGGTTTCTCTGTGTTTGATAATTGATTGATTAGTTACTCGCAGGATCCAAACGGGAATGTTATGAGAGTGATCGTGAGTGATCACGCACACCAGGAACTGGAATTTCGAAGAAAGTGAGAACTGCGGAGTTTAATTAAACTTAATTGGTAATTCACCCTCATTGTTTGTGGATGTTTGGAGTGGTCGACCGGCTGACAGTGAAAGTTATACCTGCCTGTGAACCAGCCTGCCGCTCCGATCTGAAACAATATGCCGAAACCGACGCTATCAGCGAACTGCATCACAGCAAGTCGCACGCGGCGCCACGCGCTGCCGTTTTGGTTACACTCATTTAGTAATGTATGCGCAGATGATAGCTTTTTTTACAATGCTACTTAAAATAATGTTAGTCCGGACGCACAACACGGCGTTACTTTCTAACTACTTTTATACTACGAGATACCATCCCGAATCTGTAGATATTTACAAATCTCACAATACTCCTGTAAATAAATGATTAAATGTCTATTTACATGTGACATTGGTTAGTTCCGTCGGTCTGAGACCTCAGCCGCGCACTCGGCCGTCCTTCACTTACTCTCGAGGCCGTGGGGGAGTCAGAGTAGTCCACTGGTTGGCAACGATAGCTGTAATGCTTCAGCCAGCCTCCCATCAAACACTGAGCATGGCATATTAAAACAAAACTTAGGTATATAAAGCTTAATGATTGTAAAATCAACTACCAAACTAATGAAAACAAAACATTTTATCACATTAGAGATCTAGAAGGAATAATAAAAACAAAACTAGCTTATCAATTGTTTCTGCTGGGTATTATTGTATGCAGATATAAGAAATGGCTCGCTCATAGAATAACACACTTAATAATATATTTTTAAGTTAGAATACCTACGCTAGGTTAAATCAAAACACATTTCAAGTCATAGCAAACAGCTTGAGTGACGCTTACCATCATAAGATTGTCATGTTAATGAAGTCACTACAAAGTACAAATAAGCTTTAGTGAATTGCAAAAAAGAATTAACTTAAATGCCACACAATGAAACAAACTCGACAATGTTATGAAAAGATGTTAAGTGTTTCACAGGTATGTTAAAGTATTTCTATTGTAAATAATTATGATGTACTGTTTACTTGCGATGGCTATAAAAATACAAATGTGTTGTAGTAATTCATCAAAATGTGTCAATATAATCTAAAGTAGGGTTATGATACGCAATGTCTATATTATGACATAATATTTATATTGTTTGGTTTAAAGTACCACTTGATGTATGTGCGTGATTATAATGAAATCAGTTCATATTATGTTTTGTTCAGTAAAATAATCTTTAAAATTATTATTATAGTCAGTCAGCACCATTATATGCATGGTTGTTACCCTCTTTTTTAAGGGTTCCGTAACCAAAGAATGGAACACCCTGTCTTATCTATATTTACCATAAATATAATACGATAAGAATGAATAGGTATTTACTGAGCAAGCGTGCTGCATATTCGACCGCATCGTCGCTTTTTTTCAAGTGAGATTGTGGTCGAATGTTGGCTTATTTCAAAATTGAAATAATCGAAACTGCGAACAGGAGCCTATTACTATTTATTATTGGTAACTAAGTTTGTTTTAGATAAAATATTCACAGAATATGTGTTAATAATATCAACGAACAATAAATGAAACAATAATGATAAAAATAGAATAATTATTAGAATAATAAACTGTGATCAAAGAATATAACTCGTAATAATAGAAAATGTTTTTTCAGTGTTTTGTTTTACAAATAGGTGCAATTCCTGCTCACAACTATAATATGTAGTGGTAAGGAACCCTCAGTTTGAGAGTACGACGCGTACTTAGACAGTTTTATTTACCGTTTTTTAACTAATTGATGATGACATCAATGCTACAGCGCTTTTCCATAAATCAATTAAGTTATCAGTTTTTTCTGTAAGTTCATAATATGTATATGTTGTACCAAATAAATAAATGTAAATGATAATAATAACACATACTTAAATTTAATTAAATGAAATAGTGATACATACCTCATAGAAGAGCCATGTGCTAAATATGACTTGGCAAAAATTGTATACTATTAATAAATTCTTAAACACGAAAGGTTTTCTGTTTTCCATATACTTTGGACCTGCAACCTGTAACGTAAAAGTATATGTATTAGAGATATTAGGATAGTAACTTTCAAACAAGGGAATTCAATAAGGAATAAAAATGTCTTGCATACCTTGACTAGATAAACATAACTTAAACATATTATAAATGTAGGCAATGGTGAACTCATTAGGAACCATGGATTTGTCCTGGGATCTGAAACATAAATATTTATTTTAATGAGTATTTATCATAATGATAAATTAATCAGGATAAAAGGGATAACTGGCCTCATTTGGATCAGGAAAATATAAGCGAAATTTAATCCAAATTTCTTCAGCTGTCAGTAGGACAAAGGTGAATTAAACTGATGTTTAACTTCTACAGTATATAATAGCAAATTACAGAATATATTCACCCATGAGCTCATTTTCTCAAGTATTCCTCAACTGCCATGATAAAAAAAGAATCACAGCATGTGTTATCAGAGTAGTATTATAAAGATTTACTTCATATTTATGCTTATAACTTTCACACTCACAGCCCCACACTAGTTTAATGACATGTATCATGGATTCTGGAAACATTCACATCGCACACACAAGCACATCCAGAAACACTTATTTCCCTAGGGAAGAAAATATTTTTTCTTGCTGGGAATCAAACCCGATATGCATAGAAGGCCTACTGGTCACTAGGCGGACTCTTGGGTATTCGATATAGAGTCTGCTTTTTTACCCTAACTACTTCAAAACTGCTACAATAATTATCAGCAACCCAAAGGAGAATTTTAGAGAATGGAAAGTGACTCAATCAAAATAATTATAAGAGTAAGGTATTTACATAAGAAACTCACTGACACACCATGAGTTCTGAAAATTACAATCTTTTTCAGTGATACAGAATAGATAAATTAGACCAAACTCACTTGTTTGCAATATTGCAAACTTCTTGTATGCTCATAAAGGAAGATTTTATTAGCTGGTGACCCTTAAGTAATAATCTCTTTGTATGCAGATAAAACCTCTTTATCTGAGGCAACAACAACGCCCCCCTGCAAATGTCAGTCAATTGCCACAAGATCCTTGTCGCACTGTACTTTGATTTTTAATGCTACTAGCATTGACATAAGTATACGAAATGGCATATCAATAAGTAGATTGCATAATTCATTGTATTTTTTATTGAGGTGTGAAGCAGGTAGTTATTATATTTACATAGACTGCTTCTACTAGCATATTTTGTACACACATGAGAGCATCACACAACTGCTTTATAGGCCATCTATAAATAAGTTCTGTAAACTGGAACCAGCTCAGATTTGTATCTATGAAATATTGTAAGTGTCATGACTAAAGACTCTAATTTTAATTCTTGTGATGACAATTTCTTTATTTTAGTGTGGTGTCTCTATTGAATTGAAATAATAATACTTATGCCATAGTGTAGTACATTTTTTCTGCAATATTGTACAATACAATAATATTAATGATGTATTATTAATCATTAAATGTTTTTATGTATAAAATGTTTTTGTATGAATCTGTAGGTATTATGTAAATCTTTAATGCCTATATATGTACTTTATAATTTTTTTTTGAGTTTACCTTTATATAGGTATTATTGATATATAAGAGCCACTTTAGGTCAGTAATTATATTGTTTTATGATTAATATGTTTGCATACATATTGTTTCATCAAACAAACGCAAACACATTAACACTCACAGCCCCACACTAAGTTTAAACAATTATATTGTGGGTACTGGAAACTTTAACATATCACACACACAATCACACCATAAGCAAAAATGTTATAATGGATTAAAAGGAAAGAGGAAGAAAATCAATTTGAAATACAGTGTTGATATAGAGAACATCTTTAGCTTTTATTTACTACTATACCCTACTATATGTATTGCTTTAAATAGAGTCATGTGCTACTCATGCATTACACAATACGCATATTGTCATGGAATGAATAATATCTACTCACAAGGATCTACTAATAGGCCTAAGGGAATTTGTTCAATTTTCTTACCTCCATATTTGTCCATATAGACTTGCATATTATTTAAATATTGTAGTACTAGCGCCATTTTAACGTTATCTGAAAAAGAAGAATAATTAATTATAGACAAATGATAAAATAATTGAAATAAACTGTATGTCAAGGAAGTGTAATTTCGAAGCATTAATGCCATTTCGTGTGTTACCTTTTCTACCGGACTCGTATTAGTAATATATGTTTGGAGTAATTTAATACATTTTATTTAAGTTCTACGTATCGAGACGACAACATTTCTTTTATAATAAATTTAATTTTAATTTACAATTCGTCAGATAGGTTATCAGACGTAACTTTTGCATTGACAGAAAGAGCGGGGTGGGGCGCGGGAGGGAGTAACGCGGGAGGCAGATTTAGCACAGACTACAAATACGAGCTGGCTGTCAATGATATGTCACTTACTCTTCGTGAAGACTAAAGATTATATAGCACTGTCACTTTAGGCGGGAAATTCAAAATATACTTATTTTTTTCTTTTAATTTCGGCTTCTCAATCTTGTGCATTTAACTAGTTGCAAGTTACAATACAAAAGTGTATTTGATACCACATTTAAATACACTTGAAATATATTATTACTTGACAATGGTTAAACGCACAAGATTGCGAAGCCAATTTTATAAGAAAAATAAAAAAGTATTGATGTAGGGTCACCAACCTCTACAGATATTAATATTACGTTTACCATTGATCAGATAGAATGATTAGATAATTACCTAATAGGTACGTGTATATCCAAATTAATTTTGGACAATGGCGGTAATTTTGCAGTAAACGAACTAACATGTTTCACTAGATGTGGGCCGATTGAATGAAACTGATAAAAATACTCATTAGTATACTTTTATGGAGCTATAGGGATAAGCACTCACAAACAAGTATTCAGTGAGATGTTTATCACACCAATATTATCAATGCGAAAGTTTGTGTTTAAATGTGTAAGATTTTTCTTCACGTTGTAACGGTTGAACGGATTTTGATGAATTTTGGAATGTACATAGATATAATTATTATTACTTATTATATACCCTTAACACATAGATTTGTTTTATTTACGCTGGAGAACAGCCGCGGGGCACAGCTATAGTGGTTAATATTAACATAGGATTGTGTTTGTCTATATGGGTGGAGTACTGCTCGTAAATATTTCTCGCTCATCACACGATTGTCTGTACCTAGTGTATTGTGGCGTTTCCCTAGAGATTTTTACACATGCTCATCACTATGAATGTGTGGATGCTATAGGTTATTTATATTTTTACTGCTGTAATTAGTGTAACAGTTAAACCTTTTTTTTCATTGCCAGCCATTCTCTAGAATGTTAGTGACATGCTAGCGAATGGCTGGCGTAGGTAGATACTATGATAGGAATTCCTAATTTTCTGGTTGCTTGTATAGAAAATACTATAAGTAAGTACCTACTCTACCTGTAGGTACCTATGTTTGTACGACGCTTTAAGGGGATCTTTATTAATTCGTTTCTATCTTTTATAATATAAGTATATAAATAAGTATGTAAAACATAAATGTTCAAAGTACTTGTATCGTGGGTGCCGGGCATACCTATACATTACACACAAAATCACATCCAGAACCAGAAACACAAATTTCACTTGGGGAGACAACTTGTGTTTCAACCTAGAATCGGACCCGATACGCGGTCTTTAGTAGGCAGACGTGTAGCCAACTACACCAGTAAGCAGTTCAGTACGATGGATATCTAATACCTTTAAACGAGCCATTCTTGTATGTATATTATCTGAATCGCGGAAACGGCTCCAACGATTTTCATGAAATTAGTATGCAGGGGGTTTCGAAGGCGATAAATCGATCTAGCAAGGTTTCATTTTAGAAAACTTCGTATAAAATAAAAGAAAAACGGTTATCCTGGTACCTACTTATGTTAACATGACGTAAAGCTACAAATAAAAATAGCGCTTGTGTGAATCGGGCCCGTGCTGCCCGATGTGTCAAATTTACAAATCGTTTATTCACATGGGCCTTTATAAGGCCCATGTAAACACTCATGAAAGTTAATGACTCCAATGTAGTGGTACGGAACCCTCAGTGCGCTCTCTGTCTATAGGTAATCAAACAGTCTGAACTAGTCTTAAGTGATGCAACTATAATATATCTACCTAGTTATGTAGATAAGTATGGTAGGGATGAGGATTCTGCAATGACGATTAGAGACCTAGTTTTATGTTTTTGGGTCAAGGTCAAGGTCATTGATAAAATTATTAATGAGCTACCTTTTTTTTGGGGGGGAATGCCTGGCACTTGCCACTCCTTCCCAGGGGTGAAGGAAAGGTGTGTGGGGGGCTCGAACCCACTAAACCACCTCGGAAGCAGTCCCTCGCCGAGGTGGGTAAGGGCGCGCTAGCAGTCTACTATCTTGCCCCGCGGCGGCAGTAATATTTACCTTCCTTCATTATACTGATATAATAATGGACTATTATTACATTATTCAATGAGTGGTATCCGCTTTGTAAGCTTTCCACCAGGTTTTTGCGTACCTATAGGAAGTTACTAGTAAATATTTTTGCATTTTTAGTAGTTCCATGTCTGTTACAGATGGATTCAAATTACTCTAATGTTGTATCATGTATGATACAAAGAAGTGAACACAGACAACGTAGGTATACGTTGCTAAAATGTCACAACACGCGGCCTACCTACCTAATCACTTATACGATCGCTGCCAGGCGTAACCAGACCCCCTATTACCTATCTCGGTTGCAAACGGTTTCAATATGAAATTGACAAAACTCCTAAAATATAAGGTTCATTTTTGCTTAATTCAAACAGAAACCGCGTGCAACAAAGATACGTAATAGGCGGGCAGATAGCTTCAATCATTTATACATTTATAATAGTGTCGTTTATTGGTTTACTAATCGGCCGTGCTCATTAACAATACTCAAATGTATTCATAATACCTATCTATATCTACCTAACATAAAATCAATTGCCGCATTTATGATAGACTTGGCGTGCCCCACAGCTTCGCCCGCGTTAATCAAGTTAAAAAGTAGCCTATGTGTTAATTCTACGGTTTATAAGCTGTCATCCAAATCCGTTCAGCCGTTACAGCGTGAAGAAATAATTGAAAATCGAGCAAAGCTTAAAAACAACCGACTTCACCGCTTTATCTTTGGAACCTTTATCGGATTAAATTTGTTAAACACGTATTATTGATAATAACTCATGATCAGATACTAATGATCAGATCTTAATTAAATTTAAATAGGACCAATGGGAAAGCAACAACTTTCAAACAAAATCATCAAAATCTGTTTACGTGAAAATAAGTTGTGAGGTAACACCGTAACACACACCTCCTCCTTTTTTGTGAAGTCGGTAAAACAAACACTCTTCCACATTTGCTCATAAACTTATCCGCCGGATATTACACCCTTGCGAGAGCGGGACGGATCGCTAGTTAATAATAAAAGTAAAACATACTAGCCTAGTGGCTTTGCCCGCGTGAATCGATGTAATAAATAGGTAACATATTTCTATATATCTATATCGGGATCTAGACCATAAATCCGACCAAATATTAGCAATACAGAGATATCGACCTCGTTACAAAATTAAATAAGTAGGTGCCTACACACACACGAATTATCAGATTTATAATACACGTGGCCACATGTCCGCCATGTTTACAGGTCCGGCCTAGCCTAATGTGTAATCAGATACACGAATTATTTTTATCACCACTAACCTCATAACTCAAAACAGGCTAAAACTAGAGAATTATTATAATTATGCTCGTTATTTAGTAAGTACATACAAGCATTCCTAAACACAGGTAACCTTAGTTAGGAGTTAAAGCTCAGACATAATGGTGCTAATTCTGTTGAGCACCGAACTAACCTAAACTAAACTAAAAATAAACTAATTTTAATCAAAGAATACCTAAACGCTATTCTGATTTTACGTTGAACTTAATTTAAAAGTTGAAATGACAGGACTAAAATTGATTTTTACAGCAACCAAATTGAATTGTATTCACAAGAGCCGCAATCACATATTCCTCCATTATAGACTTTGTAGGACAGTATTTGCTTCATTAATTGCACGTGTTATTCTTTCAAGTATAAGATCACATTAAAAATGATCCAGACCTTTTTCATACAGACTAATTTGAGTTTAAAATTTCTATTTTTAGTCTTAATTTGACGTAAAACATGTACATCAGAATAAGAATTTGGTCATTTTCACTAAAAAGAGTAACTAAACTAACTTAGTCCTGTCAAACTTAATTTTAGTCTAGTCTTGCATTTTCTGAATAGGTTTTGGACTAAAGCAGGACTAAAACTAATTTTAGGCTAGTTTAGTCTAATTCTGGACAACAGAATCGGCACCATTATCGCATACGCTACAGAAACTAAACACAAAATACCTTCTTGTCAACAACGCAAAAGCACCTATTACGTTCTAATTCTAAAGCCCCAGTGAGCCAAATTATTTAAACTAGTTGACATTTCTTTTTTGCAATAATTTAGCACTTTTGTACTTAGCTGCTGTATCTACATTATGTCTATAGTCTATGCGATATAGTGTATATTTTTTGTGTGAGAAAAATAAATAAAAATGATCTTTTTTTAAATGGAACTGACTCTTACCTTAAAACTATGTATTCGAGGCTATTTTCAGTTGTGGCTTTTCAGTGTATCTGTAAATAAAGAAAAATGCAATTAATAAACATAATATAGGAAATTAAAACGCGCTACGCCTTCACCTGCGTTATAATTTAAACGCAAGCAAAGCTTAAAAACCGACTTCACCGCTTTATCTTCGGAACCCATGAGCAGATTAAATTAATTAAATACGCATTATTGAGAATAGCTCGACAACTACTGGTCAGATCTTGAACAAATTTAAATGAGACCATAAGGCAAACACCAGCTATGAAATAAAAAATAATTATCAAATTCGATTCACCTAGAAAAAAAATCTGAGGTAACACACATAAAAGTGATATAAAGTCGGTTGAAAATTAATAAAAAACGACTCGAAGTAAGTACTTCAGTGACTATATTATACTAAACCACCCAAATGGTTATTAGATAGATAGATTTTCTTTTTCTTTAATTCTTTATTTGCACACCAACAAACAACATTTACAAAGAAATCTTAAATATAACTTAGGAGCACAAAGGGCGGTCTTATCGCTCAAAGCGATTTCTTCCAGACAACCAAAACCCTTACCTTACCTTACCCTTACCATTACCTTTATGGGGTGATTTAGTAACAAATAAACACAAAGTTTCATATTTATTTATGTACATGAGATTTATATAATCATAATCATATTTATTACAGATATCAGGTAAAACATATATATAGATAAAGTGTTATTTTGTTGAACCTTTATAGCTTTAACATTATTTTTGCGTTCAAATTCTTTTTTATTAAGAATTTTAACGAATTTTGTCATAAAAGGACCGCGATTAAAATTGCTTGAACATGCTTGCATTTTCAGAATATGTTTATTTTGATATTACATGTAATGTTTTAAGAATGATAATTTATCTTCAGCAATATATTGATATAAGTAATCCATTAAAATAAATTATCCACATTCCTTTTTATTGGTGCTAGAATCAAGAATTACTTAGTTTACGTTATAATCCGCGCGCGTTTAGAATAGGATGGAACCTTGTCAACGTAAATCGATAATGACAGTTTTCATGTAGCGTCAACAAAAAAATTATCAATATTTATAATAAATAAGTTATTTCTATAATCTATCATAGGGTTATAAAAATACACAAAAATGTTTAATGGTTGTTAATAATAATGTTAAGGTATATTATTTTATGCATGTGTCATCATTTTCAATGCGCTAGTACACCGACTTCGTTCTTGATCGAAATATCTATCAACTGCTAGAACTATTTGGCGTGATTGACTATTCAAAGTTTTCCATCAATCACTAAAATAATCAAAGAATAAAATATTAATCTCGCATTTAAAATAAAACTCGAGCAGAAATCCACGCGCACTGAAAACACAACTAGCATAACATGCGAGCTTCGATGCGAGTTTGCCGACGCTACGGCTGACCGGCGGACCGCGCGCGTCTCAGTTCCTAAAGACCGCATCCCATTGTCATCGCGCGCGGATTATAGTTTATGTTAATGTTATGGGTGCATGTAACGGTAGTTCTGCTTTACTGTTGTGACGCTATTCATTGTTACAGAGAGCCGTGATGGTCATTGTCGTTTAATTAACAGCAACAAACATTGCTCGTTTCCGGATAATTGCTCAACATTGTATTTCCAAGGATATTGAGAACAATTTGCAGGGATTGAGCCATTATTATAAACTACCTCATCAAGAAGGTTAATGTTAATTAGCAAAATAGGCAAACATTAGGATGAACGCTTTCACACTCACAGCACTACACTAAGTCCAATGACTGTCGTGGGTGCAGGAAACATTCACATTACACACACACACACACAACTAACCAGAAACTCAAATTTCAAGGGAGAAAACTTGCGTTCCCGCAGCGAGTCGAACCCGATACACCTGCGTAGAAGGCGAACGCGTACCCAACTAACCAACGTCGGGTAGTTCAATCAAATATATCACAATATTTGTGATTAAATTTGATGCCGTTCTGCAGTTTTTTTTCTTGCTTTCAGCGTATTATGTTGAGCTTACATAGACATTGACACTTCCGTTATAGCGACTTTCATAGACTGTTTTTAATAACGTCAATTGATTATCTGAATTAACTAGTTCATATTTTATTTTAGTTTTTCGTTATGTTTATAAAATGTTAGTTTCGACGCCCGTCTTTTCGTCTGTGAATTACTGCTATTTTACTCTCAGCATATGTTATGTGATACTGAGCTCGCTTGGCATAGTTTAGTTGTGAGAATGGCCATCAATATTTATACAGTATTGTTGACTATTACTAAGTTATGAAAATAGAACCAAGGATTTACTTTAAACTTACAAGCCTCTATGTAGGTTTTCTTTAAACGAGGGGACTGGGAATAAATCTATAGTATATTCATATTAGGTCTATTCGCCTATTGCCGACGCGCATAGGACTTTTTGTTTTCGTTGCCAGTAATTTTATTACTATAAGAATTACCTAAGCAAAAATGAACCTTATTTCTTAGTAGTTTTGTCGTTTTCGAATTGAAACAGTTCGCAATAGAGATAGGTAATAAAAGGATATTTAATGTATACTTCAAGTCAAGAGTGAACAGGTATCTTCTAGATAAACATGTCACATCTTCGGCCGCATCATCACTTTCCATCAGGTAAGATAGTGGTCAAATGTTTATCTATAAATCATAAAAAAAAAAGTAATCCATTTTTAACCGACTTCAAAATAAGGTAATACGAGTATATGACAGTGTCTTAATAATTAATCAGTAGCATGGAGGTGCAATACTACGTTAGTATCTTTATTTAACTAAAACACACATACGAATATGTAGACAGTGATAAATATGACCTACTTAGGCGTGTCTGCCCGATTTCCATGATAAGATAAAGTCTGACGCCACACAATCATGAGCTAGCCTCGAACGACTTTATCAGAAAATCGTGAGATAAGCACCGTCCCTCTAAACTTTACATCAGGCACGTTTAATAAACTGTATCTGAACGTTTTATGGTTTTTTATTCGCATGTAAACAGGCCACATTTGAATTTTTACGATTTGGTTACGAATTTATTAAATTCTTTGCGAGTATGTACCTATTCACTGGTTCTAAGCCGCGCACACTACTTTCAACTTAGAACAGACGAATTATAATTTGATGTTTGTAAAATGTTGGGTTGTTCTTACTGACTTTAGTGTAGATACCATGTATCCAAAGGGGTAGGAGTATATTATATGTTCGTACCAATATCAAGGTAGATAGGATCTAATGTAAAAATCAACGCCCGTTTTTCATATATATACGTGATACTCACTCATTACTCAGTGATATTAATGATAAGCCAAAAATCAAAAATGTTATAATAATCTTTAAGTTTAAAGTGTAGGTATATATGAATAAAGCATGGAACTTGTTTGTACTTCATACTACTTACAGTTTACTAGTTACAAGATAACTTTATTATTTATTATCTGGTTGAAAGTGCTGTCACAGAATAAATAACAGTACCTGGAAGCTGTAATAGCCTTAAAGATCTCTGTACAGAAAAAAATATTAAAATAATAATAATAATAGCTAACACAAATATATGTATATACCATATACTGTGCATTGCTTCACTGATGATACTTAGAAGATGTAGCATGCTTGTCTAGAATTAGATTGTCTAGATACTTATCCACTTGACTTGCTTACCACAAATTACGTGAAAATCGATAGTCACATATACTTAAGATCTCCGATTTTGGGTATAAGTATAAAACCAGCAAGGCTTTTCGAATGTACGGCCTCGCTCACAACTGCCAAATGCCAATTCATCCAATTAATTACCTGTAAGCATCTATCAGATAGTAGGTAGTGTATCTAGTTTGTATTAAGAATGAATAACAGGACTTCTAATGTGATTTCGTATTGTAAGTAGGTATGCGTGCTTATTTACATAGTAAGCATTTTAAACGGTTACTATGTAGGTTGCTATTTTCCCTCATATTGAATTACCAATTGTCGCAATAGTCGTAATATGAGTAGATATGTTCTCGTGTTTCCATAAGTTCTAGTTGCCAACAATACCTAAGACACCTAAATCGAACAACATGAATATTTAATTGTTTATATATTTACTCTTTGCAAACCATTCGAAAGGACCGAGTTAATATTACTACTCAGTGTCCGAAAGGTAGTATTTATGAAAGATATGTTATAATATCTATATTTTATTCAAGATGGACAAACGTTTGACTACTGTCTCATCTGATGGTATGCGATATGATTAATTATATATTATATTAGTTTTGACATTACCCAAAAACATTTTATTTCTTTACGAAAAAAAAAGGATGACATCTAGATCAAACGGCCCGTTACTTTGTTGAGTCCGCATTTGCCTTCTGAGCAGGGGTTCGATTGTCAGTTTTTTCCACAATTTTTCTACTCAAGGAAAATTTGAACTTAGTGTAGGGCTGGGAGTGTAAAAGCGTTTATTTTAATTGTATATAATTTGTCTCGGGGTAGCTTGACTAACTAGAGTTAATGTCTTTAGTCTGGGTCGCGTAACTTTTCATTCACACGCTCTACCATCAATGATGAAATACTAAATAGGGTTGACACACGGTTGTTTTTAACTTAATATTAAAAAATATTACATAACATATAAATAACTTCTGATACGGCTACAAAATCATCAATAAACGTCTGTAGCGCACGTTTTACGAGTCAGCAATTCTTAAGAATTTCATACATGCTCTATCTATTACATGCGATTAAGATCAATGAAACTGTGGGCTTACATTTATTTATAAACAATCTTGGTACTATTTTAGTATTAAATATTAATATCTACACAAGCGGACCCACTAATCAAATAAATTAATTAAAACACATTATTTATCAGATCTATCTGTATATGACTCTAAATCAATTTGAATCGAACTGAACACACACACAAAATTCATCAAAATCGGTCCAGCCATTTAGGATTCAGACACATACTTACGTAGGTGAAGTATGAATCTTAGATAAACAAGAAAAAAAATCGATCCAAACACCGATTATATCTGACCTTTATACTATTTATTAAATTGACTTTTTGTAGTTGAAATGGGTATCAATTGTTATGTTTAACGTATTGGTATCATGCAACATAATGTATCTGCTCTGTAGCATAGATTGCATTTAGTTTTTGAGAGTTACTTTTGGAGCGCTGTGAGATGTGATGTGTTGTCAAACAAGAGCGTGTTGGTGTGTTTACAAGAAGTAAATAATAAACTTTTTGTCATTTGCTATATCACTCGAGAGTCAAGTCCCTAAGTGGGTCATTGGCTGCACGTCGAGTTATGTAATGAATGAGCGAGCTGGGTGCGATCCGCGGTAGCAGCCGACTGCAGCCGTAGCTCGCTCAAGTGCACATTGCACAGGCGCCCACACCATACATGCTTTATTTGCACTATTTGCATTTAATATTACAAAACCGAAAGTAACTTTGTCTGTTCGTTTCATCTTTCAGAGCTTGGATGAAAGAAAGTTCAACGGGATTATCAACCGAGTACCGTGCTTCGGATGATACGTTAAGACACCGGTCTCGCTTTTTAATAGAAAGAGTACCTAGTCATTCAGCCATGTCGGAGCTTGCAAGTGCTCTGAAAAATCCTTGCACCTGGACTGCCCCCTATTCCATTCAGCAAACAAGCAAGAAAGCAAACCATTCCGAAATTAATACATTTGATTCAGAGATAGTTTAAAACATGGAGAAACTTTTATCCTACTCGTTTATCAACGCAAACCTACAAGGCATAGCTCTAGTTTTTTATATTTCATTTTCTACATTAGGAATCTAAATCCAACACATACACACCAATATTTTCTTTCTCTGTAAAACTCCGTTAAACAGCGTCATTGCTCTGTGCCGTTTTGTAAACTAGTTATCATAGATCGAACGTTTCAACATCGAGTTGATGCAAAATTAAACCTGATTAAAAAATTCCATCGCGTTCGAGTTATATATCCAGATGTGCGGTAAAATGGTAAAGATTAAGCACGCTCTGGCTTGGTTTTCTAATCAGCAGTGGAAATTTACTTCTACATATATGCTAATTTTATGCAAACGTCAGAGGCGGCAGCGAAGGCCAAGGATTAGTTTCCTAAGAGGCTATAAAATGATTTATTCTGATTTAGGAGATTGTTCGTCCATGCGATAGCTTTTGTTCTTAATAGACATTGGATGGAGTATTTTGCAGGCCATTGCCGTCATGGTCGTCGCGTGGGAATACACGTACTTGGAATTATAATTATATTTACATTCTTGACTTGCACGGCGACATTTAAGTACGCATAAGAATACAAACTGCTCGAACAACAAAGAAACCGAGCAAACCGCGGCTTAGGATTCAAAGTCCACGTAGTTTATATAAAAGCAATAGCCACGTGTGACATCATATTAACTCGAAGGAAGCCTGGAGCTGTAGCCAAGTAATAAATTATTCTTTACTACATAATTCAAAAAGCAACTCATTTTAACTTAACCAACAGTACAGAGATCATTATTAGCATACTTTTTATTAGTTTATTATACGATCTGTGGTTCTTCGTCAATGTGGCCATCACATAAAACATGGTAATTTTAGATATCAACAAATTTTTAGTAATTAAATACATGTTTTGCGATACCTACCAATCACGGCGAAATCGCTTGAATATCAACGTGATCTGGAGGTACCTATGTATATGAATACAACCGGCTGTCGAAACTCCTTTCTTTTTTCATGTGTGGTCAAGTTTAATTTAAAGGAGCATTGACCTCAACGGTTTTTCTGATAGCTAAAATAGCCAGGTTGTCACTTTAGCTGAGGGCCCTTTTAGCGACGAAGAAAAGACATCAACGCGCTTGCTCGTTTATAAGCGCTACTGAATAATCTATTAACATCATTTTGATGCTCAATGCAAAAAGAGGGGTGTTATATTTAATGGTTGTATCTGTCTATGGAATCGTAGCTTTCAAACAGCTGAATCGGTTTTGATAAAGATTTTTTGTTTGAAAGGTGACATAATCAAGAGTGTTCAGCTGTTTTCCAGATAAAGATCGGAGGTATTTTCAAAATTTTGATTTTGCCTCTCTGAGAAATCCTCCCCCCATTGAACCGATTTCAAGAAGAACTTGATTTTTGTAAATTATTACTTTGTATATCTGATATTGCTAGTTAACCGATTTATTTAAAGTTCAAAACAATGGCACCGTGTTCTTAGAAAACAATGTCAATTACCAATACTATCATTGAATATCAATGAACATAAAGTATGTTAAATATGCGATGAATCATAGAAAAATAACTGAAAACGATTATCGAGAAACAACTTGGGGAAGCCCGTGCGGAATTGATTGTTATTCGAAAGGAGTCTTCATGATCGTCGAGAATAATAACAAAAGATTGAGAGCAAATTACTTTAAGTACAAAATACTTAGTAAGTTAAAGGAGGAAACTAAGCAATGCTATGTTAGTGCAAAAGCAAGAGCATGTTGTGGAACGTTTGTATGGGATTTATTATCTTTGTTAGATGGGTGTGCGTTCACCTTCTAAGCAGGAGTATCGGGTTTGATTCTCGGCGGAAACACAAGTTTTCTCCCCAAGGAAAATACATGTTTCTGTTTCTGGTTGTGATTGTGTGTGTGAAGTGAATGTTTCCGTCACCCACGACACAAGTAATTGAACTGTGTGTGTGAAAGCTAATAATATAAAAAACATATTATTTGTTTCTTTGTTGTCAATCATGGCTATCTTTAACAATTTTACCGTATGGTTAGTTATCTGTTTTTATTTATTGTAGATTTGCACGTATAAATAAAAAGCAACGCACCATACAGTCAGTATGACCTATGCCCGGATAGTATGCCAGAAAGGTAGTTAGTTGTGTGATAACAAGCAAAATCAAGATATAGAAATACCCCCGACGCTCTATCTGGAAAATGGCTGCACTGATTTTCACCAAATACAGCTAGGAACACTATCAATCAAATCAATTAAAAAAAAATCGCTCCAACCGTTTGGGATACCACAGACATACCCCCGATACACACTATAAACTTATAAAACTTCATTTTATTGTCGAGAGTTAAAAAGGATTTTAAACTGAGAAATATGGAGGTCTCGTCGAACCGTATTAAGAAAACAAGGTAAGCTGAATAAATACTACGAGATCATTAACTATAAAAACCAATTCAAATAACACTATAACAGGTATAAGTGTCGAAAACATAGAGAAACAAACAGCAGTTTACGCTCCTCCCATGGAAATAATAGCCAACATTTAGTGTGCCTTCGCATTCGCTAAGGTTGTTTAGATTAACGCAACCGCCATAACTGTGCAAGGTGAATCAACTTAATTGGTTAGCAAACGTACATTAGTGATACGAATGTAATGAAAACAGAATAAACTCTTTGTAACAATGCAAATCTTAAATTCCTGTCCGGTTTTTAACAAGGCAACCCACGTCCGCGCCGCGGAAACAGACTTCGTGATAATTATACGCCAAATTGGGTTTACATTTTCGAAATGTTTATTTATTCGTGGCTGCATTTTTTTTGCAGTCGTTAAATGTTATCTATGCGGTTAAAATATTTCGTCATAATGTTTTTAACAAATGCTTTAACTTTACACTAACATTATAAATTCGGAATGTACCTACGCAGATAGCAGGATTAACACACGCGAGTGAAGACGCGGGGCATAACAAGTGATTATATAATATATATAATTTGTCTGACTTTTGTTAGCCTATGGATCTAATTAATTTTCTAGACTGATTGACTAAATCATATGTAGTTCAAATATCGTGTTAATTTCAACGTAGGTGAAAAGTTTTTTCCTAAAGGGACCAAAATGCAAATCTTTTATAACTAGTTGGTACCGCATGCGATAACAATATTACTAAAATAGTACAGGGCATTTTACGAAAACTACAAATAGTTGATACTTTTATCTGTAGAACAAAGCCTGTGTATTTTAATGTTTTGTTATTTAGAGGGTCCTTAGGCAACAGCAGCTCATGGCTACCGCCGTTCGTGGCTGCCTTACAAATGACGGACTAATTTTTGATAGGTATCGTGTATCGTACACTTGACCTACTGGTTAATGTATGCATCACGCTAGAGAAGGTCCACATGTTATGCTGTAGGTACGTTTGAGCAAATTTTAATCACCCCATTATTTTGGTGAGGTATAATCAGAAACAACGCCTATCTAAGGTCATTATATATACATACATATGTATAATATACAAGACGTAGCCGTAATTATATATATACAAATTTGATATTAGTGTAGTTTTTTCATATAATGGCACAGGCGGGTTTTATTTGCACAAGCTGTAGAACTAATTTAATGACGCTCGCTCGTGTTTCTTATCTATTTGTCTACAGTACTTATTATTTTATAATTGGGTCTAATTTGTTATAACTTTATTCCAATATGATATATTTCTAGATGGTAAATGGTTGTTTTACATTTTGTGAGCCAAAACAAATAAAACAGTGTAACTGTGTGTATATATAACTATGTGTCAATAAAGAAAGGGATTAAGACTGACGGCATCTGACATTGCATCTCATTCCCACAAGCGATTAACTTTCCAAGTGAAACAACATCTCATCCGTCGCCAATAATAATCCCTTTCTTTATTAAAGCAGATTTATATCTCTAGAACGGTTGAAACTATTTGGACGTATTTTGGAACGTACTTACTAGCTGTACCACGGCATGGGACATAGACAATTTTTTATCATATTGTAGTAAACAAAGCCATTGGGCCCTGCCAGTACATATTTATATAATTCTGCCTATACCCTCTGAGATGGTGATGATGACTCAGGATAAAAAGTAGCAAGAATATTAACTGCACCATCACCCAGTCTAATCAATCTAATTATGTACAATGTAACAGTGTAAAAGTAATAAACAAACTAACAACGTTTAGACAGAGAGATTAGATTTTTATCGCCAACATGTGGCGGATGGTAATCTTGTTACGAAACTGTCTGTTTCATTTAGAAGATGCTTCCAAGTAGCGGCTTGCTAACTGCACCTGCGTGAATTTGTCACCATTGACATTGGAGTGCGTGTCTGCACGCTACGAGACTGAAAATTCCGCCCTATTATTTGAAAATAACTTTCAATGAAACATATCGATGTGTTGCTCTACTTCGCACCGGTGCAGTCTTCTCACACACATGCAAGTAAAATCAGATAAGCGATAATTGAAGCTACTCTTTTCGTACAATATATATAAATACAGTGTATTACTGGTTTTTTTTATAGCAGACGCTGGGTTGGTTGATTTCGTTTCAGCGTAATAAAAACAATGTACTTCATTGTTTTTGTAAAAATAACTAAGGAAATCATAATGTATTCTAAAAAAATGTAGGCATAAAATAAAAAAATTAAGCAAATAAAATAAAATAAAAAAATTGAGTGGCTTTGTAACAAAAACTTCAAACTTTGTCTTTATCTTGATTTAAATATATAATTTAGAATAACTTGTTTGCTGTCCAAGATTATGTAGAGTCGAGCAGAGAGGAATAGACATATGATTATTTAGCTACAAGCTGCGCCTGGCGGTTTTACCTGCTTAAGTCCCGGACCCGCGGGAATTCCGGGATAACATTTTCTTTCATAAAAACCTTCTCCTGTCACTAATTAGCACAAACAAAAAAAGAATTAGTAAAATTATTCCATCTGTTCACACGTGATGCGATGACCAAGAGAAATAGAGATTAATTTTCAACCAACTTCAAAAAAAGAGGTTCTCAATTCGACTGTATGTTTTTTTGATGTATGTTACGCTATGTCTCCGCCAATTATGAATCGATTTTTTTTGGTAGAGTATACTTCAGAGGTGGTCCCATATAAATTTTATTGAAATCGGTCAAGCCAAAACCGAAATATAAGCGTTGAAGTTAGTTTTTTTTAAGCTTTGCTTACGTTTCAATTATTATATATATAGATAGATTACCGGAAAGACGGCACGAGGCGGAAGAGAGTATTACTGGAGTAATATTAATTGCTGCATAAAATCTAATCTCTATATATTTTTGTTCTTGTTTTCTTTTCCATCCCTTACTACTTTTTATATATTTGTTTTATCATGATTTATTATACCTTAATTTGTTAAATACTTATTAATCTTTGGTATCAGTTGCAAAAATATTTAATAATCGTTTTTTATCGTTCCAAGGAAAATGATCTATCGTAACAAACATTTTACAGTTTTTCTAATAAATATAGTTCCACGATTTGCCTATCTACAAAAATACTTGACACCTGCCTCGATACTACTTATTCGCGCTCCATCTAGCGACGTTCCACATATACACGCATTTTCAAAATGAGATAACTGCCGTCTATTTTCAACCGACTTCAAAAAAAGAGGTTCTCCATTCGAATGTGTTTTTTTTGTATTTATGTTTCGCGATATCTCTGCCAATTATAAATCCATGTCGATGATTTTTTTTTGTTTGGTAAATTTTACTTCAGAGGTGGTCCCATATAAATTGTATCGAAATCGGTTCAGCCGAAACCAAAATATAAGCGTGAAGGTTTTTTAAGCTTTGCTTGCGTTTAATTATTATCTACAGAATATTTGTTACCACACTGTTATTATATTGACAAAAAAGGCAGACGTGATATTTTTGTTCACTTGTATACATATACAATATGTTCTGTGAACCCTATTGAAACTGGAATATAATAATTTAATTTTAATTTAAATTAATATTTGCGTTGTGCCAGTTTAGCACATATCAGCATATGTTTGTGTGCAACACAGTTTTACATAAGTAGCTATTGTACGAGTATATAGAATCGTCATATTTTTGTGTTATAAAAATGAGAATGACGTCTCTATTGGCAGAATCTCATTGGTAATTTCATAGTATATTTTTAAATTAATTTTAAGTATGATACTAATTCAGCTGTGTAAATGTCGAAACAATGTTTGTACAGTTGTAGGTCATCTACACTAATATTTTACACTATTATTATAAACAGCACTAAAGTTTGTTTGTAAAAGGTAGGTAATCTCTAGAATTACTAAGTTGATTCTCACATTTTTTCACTAATAGACAGCTAGACTATCCCAAAAATTCCTATGATAATATTAATTTAACATACACACTTACAGTACAATGACTTGTACCGTGGGTGCTTGAAACATTCCCATCACACACACAATCACACCCAGAACCAGAAACACAAATTTCCTTTGGGGAAAAAACTTGTGTTCCCGCCGGGAATCGAACACGATACCCCTGCTTAGACGCACACCTATATAACTAATCCAATGGGCAGTTTATAGTATATAAGCAGGCTATATTATCATATTTCACTTTTAGAGGCATTCAATATTAATCCTTTAATAATTCGTTATTTACTGGACATATACATATACATAGGCAATTGGCCCGTAGATTGGAAATTATACATAGACTGACATATACATATATATTTCATTGCATTACTCCTCTTCGTCCAAAGGTTGTCTGGAAGAGATCGCTCTTAGCGATAAGACCGCCTGATGTTACACTTATTTTGTAGATTACTATTCCTTGTCATGTATTTGTTAAGGTGTTCAATAAAGTGTTTATCTATCTATCTATATATAGACTGGATAGTCTAAGAGAAATCTTTAGATATATCTAGCGCGGTAACTGGCCCTGCATTGCATTTGCATTGCTCGCCTAGTAACTGTTACACAATTTTTACAACCCATATGTTTTTGTGTAAACGCTTTTAGCTTATACACGCGGGTGACGCCGGGCGGGTCAGCTAGTATTACAATATAGGCATAAGCATATACATATAGGCATAACCAAGCAAATTATATAGTTACTTATATCAGTTGCCAGATAAAATAAGTGTTATATACACATATTTTAATCTGGCAACTGATATAAGTAACTAATATATATATGTTGAATGAATATTACATAAATTATCAATGTATACCTACATGAAACTAAAATGTAATTAATTTTCAGTAAAATTGTGTGTTCTAAAGGCAATAATGAAGCCTATGTAATTGTAACAATACAACGTTAAACATATTTGGTTCAGTAAATAGGCCAAAATTCAAATATTTCATCTTGAATAATGGATGAAGGTTACATTGTCTAGAGAAATATGACTTCTTTCAGCGACTTTGGATTCACAATATATTTTTTGTGTTTATAAGGTGGTTGTTACGATAAAATTATAACTTTACCGTTTTAAAAAATACATTAATTATATAAGAAATTTTATTTTTATTTTAAGGAAATATTATATACTACTTCCTATTCTAAATATGGCGATAGCCACAAAAAAACAAACCAACATACATAAGCTGATAAACAAATTACCCTCCTTTGCTCACGTAGTCGGGTAAAAAACAAACGACTCTTACCCCTTGAGCTTGAATTTCAAAAAGTTCTTTCGGGGTATTACATCTTTAATCAACACACACACCACTCGCAACACACCACACATTATTGAAAACAGCATTATTATGTTACGTTAATATATTTTTAAATAATAATAATCAGTAAATACACGTTTATTTAGGCTGCGTAGTGCGTAGTCTGTCAATGAGTCATGTAAGGAAGGACTTTGATTCTAAAAAAATAATATAAATAATAGATTACCGTGACATTCACGCTTAGTTCCAAAACCAGTATCTCCCTCGCGGTTATTTATAGCATGTCTTTGGTGGTTTAGTGACCGTTAAGCATATTGCCGAATAAAGTTAAGCAATTGCCAATTAAAGGCGTTCCGGACGCGGACGCAAGCGACACAGGTTGTCGAGTACGAGTTACAAGGTCGGCGAGTGTGGGACGCGTATGCTTTACTTAAAACGCTGGCGATTTATCAACGACAAGCCACATCACATTTTTGGCGATTTTAAGTTGTTTTATGATGGTCACGATTCGAGCCTTTCGAGAACTATCAGCGGAGCTCCACGGATATATAGGTACGGTACCTATAAAAATATGTGTGCATTCGTAGCGACCGCGCCGTCTGTTATTCCTGTAGTAGTTTAGTGATTCAAATATTAGGTCTTTAGGTTAAATATTAATTATTATTCGTTTTTAATTAAAATTCAACCACTATCACAGTGATATCAAATTAAATATGATATATTTAGTTTGTACCAATAGATTTCTACTAATACTATAAATGTTAAAGTTTGTGTGTGTGTGAATGTTTGTTACCACGTATCTCCGTAACGATTTTAATGAAATTTAGAATGTAGATAGTTTATGTTCAGGAATAACACATAGACTACTTTTTAACTTAATTAACGCGGGCGAAGCTGCGGGGCACAGCTCAAATCATGATAAACTCATAGTCAGGTGAATATAAAGATGTTTGTTAATGTTTGTTAAGAAACGACAAGTAGTAGGTATACTCGTATTTTATAAATTAAAACAGTAAAGTATAATATTATGTACGTATTCGGTACAACTCAACAGAAATTATCATGTTAAAGCGTTTGATTAAGAATTAAGTGGAATTTGGTATAATGGGACCTTGTGGTCCTCGCAAATGGCACACGACATTGAGAATTCGAATCTCGACTCGATTCCGTAATTTTGAGCCGCGATAGGTCATCAATAACAGTGATTGCTAACCACCTGTGAATAATATTATTTCACTAGATTGATCAAGGTTGGTAATTCAATAAAACTCTTGCGAGCCAATACCTAGTCATAAACGAATTATCTAATGTCAGCCACGCTATACACTTATAACTTTTAAGGGGTACGTATTCAAAGGAAAACGGGGTCAGTACTTATGTGACGTCTGTCTGTGCTGATCTTTAAAGGCTCCTATGAACCGTAAGTAGCAGCTGGATATTTTTATTCAATACTAGCCGTGCCCCATGGCTTCGCTCGCGTTTATTAAGTTAAAAAGTAGGATGTGTGTTAATCCTATATATAAGCCCTATATATATCGTTTTTATCTTCCAAATTTCATCCAAATCCGTTCAGCATTTACAGTTCAAAGAGAAAATATACATACTTACACAAACTTTCGGATTTATTATATTAGTGTGATGGTAGAAGTACGTAATATATTTTACTTAAATATATGAGGCAATATTTGGCTTCGTTTCAAAGCTTAATGTACATAAAAAATCACATGTACACACAAACATTATGTTTATTACACTGTCCACAGCCTTTAGAAACTAGAACATTGTGTACGCGCTTAATAACTATCTACTTGATCTGCCACCGGTTACATACACACTGCAATGACTTATTTCATCAAAATGTCGACACTTGTTACGAAAATCTATGTTATTGCTGAAAATGGGTCTTTTATTTAATTTTGTTATTATTTTATGCTGGTAATATGTTGTTTGACTTTTTTGCTTTCTATAGCCATTGTTAAGGCACCTTTTCTATCTGTAATAGGTTAGAGTTGACCAGTATCTGACCTTTTTTTATGCTAGATAGGTGAGCATTTAACCGCTGGTTCACCTAAAGGAAAGTGACGATGCAGCTGAAGATGGAACGTGCTTGCCTAGAAGGTACCTATTTAAAGTAAATTAATTTATGACCTATGTATGACCTACCTTACCAACAGGTAAGTAATTAATTATATAGGTAACTCGCTAGGCTAGAATGACTGACTCTCAAGGATAGCTGCTAGAACATATTTTTTAGTGATTTAGTTTCACAAAAATGGGATATTCAGTTTTAACTGATTTTCAAATGCGAAAATTCTCATCTTATACAAATCTAAGATAGATTTAGTATTTTTTTTCTAACATCCGAATGTCCGGCTTGCTTGATATCCGATTAAATCTGTTGTACGTATACCTAAGCTCGAATGTCTAGTTGGTCCTATTTTAAATTACCAATATCCGACACTAAATTCTTAGATACTACCAGAATATTATTATTGATTTATTCTTACTAGATTTATACCGTTGGTACCGACAACTATCACAGCACACATACAATCACACCCAAAACCAGAATCACAAATATTCCTTAGTATTCCAGTAATCAAGTTCAGAACATCGTAAAAACTGAACAAGCTTAAAATCTTGCAATAATTTTTGTACCTAATAAATATTAATGCACTTCAATTATCCTACTAATATTATAAATCCGAAAGTTTGTGTGTAAGTGTGTAAGTATGTTTGTTCCCTCTTCACGCTTTAATGGCTGAACGGATTTGGATGAAATTTGGAATGTACATAGATTATACCTAGGATTAACACATAGGCTACTTTTTAACTTGATAATAGCGGGCGAAGCCGCGGGGCACGGCTAGTCATCTATACATTTTGATAGTTCATTGTTTTATTTGAAACATCCGAGAAAAGATCCGATTTGATTTATTTCACCGTCGTCGTCAACTAAAGCATCTGTGGCATTAGAGACTTAGTTTGCTAAGAAAGAGTCTGGTGGTTTGTTATAGGTACTGGAATGCAATTATTGTCGTTCAAATGGGGTGATAATATTGATTGTCGGCGAAATGCGCGCTGCTATGCGTTTTGCAATACCCGGAGGCAACATGCTCGACCCTGAACTCAATTCGGCCGCGATCATTTTGCAACTAATCGTCGGTCGGTGGGTGGACGGTGGACATCACCGTCGGCGCAAATGTAAACATTTGCAGGCGCGAGCGCGCCACGCGAGGCCGCCACGGACGTGCCCCAAACCCCGCAAACACACCACCGTCACCACAATCCTTGGTAAACTTGCACCAATTAGGAGCTGTCATTCTTGACATTAATCCACACGTATTTAATTTACATACTCTTTAAAGATTTGTCGTCGCTATATGAAAAAACGAGATCGTTTTGCGTGTACCAAGGGTAATGACTCGAACGGCGTTACATGGACCGGCTTGTGCTGCACTTTGTACCCTCTATACTTACAACCTGACATATAAGTATGGACATAATAGAAGCCGAATTGGGAATGTTTTTTATCAATTAGGTAAAGTTTGCATCATTTTAAAAGGCCAAGTAAAACGTTGTGTAAAAATGTAGGTTATATATATATATATATATATATATATATATATATATATATATATATATATATATATACATGTATTACAGTATTCCAGCTTTCTGAATGAAAACATCTATATTAGAAATTGATGGTACTAGTCGTTTGCGCCGAACTGAGATTTGACTCATAGAGAAAAACTTTTGAGGTTACTTGTTTATAAATTTTTTATATATTTTTTTTACAAAGCAGGCTAAAAATAGTGGCCTATCAAATCGGTTTTTCAACAATGTACAAGGGTAGATATAAAAAATATTTTGCTCCCCACATGAATGGCCTTAATATTTTTTATTTATATAAATTTTAATGTCATTTCTGGCTTGGGGCCGTAATTTTACATATTCTATGAGTATTGAAGTCATCCGTTTATATGGTTTAGACGCTAGATGCGTCTGACATACGGACAGACGGACGGACAAAGTGCTGAACGACCCAAGTCAACGTAGAGATCTCGCTTTGCTCGATAAATAAATCTTGTTATCCTCATTAAATTAGTCATTTTTGATCTTCGTTTAATATTCATGATTAATTACTACTATAATTGTATATAGATCTCTAGGAAAAGAGCCATTCTTTTGTCTTTAGGAAATAAAACTGACCTTTGGCTGGCACTTATCGAAGACGTTTTCCGCGATAATTACAGGTTTTCTTCCAATGACGCTGAGTTTTCCTGTTCACCCGTCAATATTCTAGTTTATATAAGACTGTTTGCTCTTATATTGCCAGCGTGATGTTTATCTTACTTATAATGGCTGCTAGTGATGTTTATGGAAATTACGAGTGCTATGCAAACTTACGTATTTAGTCGTTGTCTGATAATTACCCGGGCACATGCTGTACCACGTGGTATGACTTTAAACGGCCTCTGCGTCAGAAATGGCAATGCAAACAGTAGTACGTACCTAAATACCGGAACTTGCGACTTGAAATACCAAAAATACTCATTGCTGTACTTATTATTTATTAAAAAAAATATCGAATTTATTGCCGATACGTTTTTCTTGCGATCGATGTAATTTGTAACGGTTTTGTTTAATCTAACTAGTACTTTTTATTTACACATTTAAAGAAAATTATCTTCTTATCTATAATATTACATATATATAACAACTAGTTGTTCCCCGCGGCTTCGTCCATACTCTATTTGTTAATACTGGATGTAAGCTATGCACATTTCAAATTTCATTTGTCGTTACAGCAGCGTGAAGTGAAAACAAACATAATTACATACTTACACACAAACTTTCGCATTTATAATATAAGTGTGATACTGTTACGATAAAGTTATACTTATATTAAAGCACGGCTGTTTAAATATTTATAAAAAATAAATTTACAAGTATATAATAACAAATGTACTTAACACATATATGTAGAGCAATAATTACCTAAACAGAGCACAATTATAGACATAGACATAGACATAATAATAAAGTTCGATGACTGGTGTCGCAGGTACCGGAATCATTCACATCACACACAAAATTATATCCAGAACCAGAATCACAATTTTTTCTTGGGGAGAAAATTTGTGCTCCTAACGGTAATCGTACCCGATACCAACTAGGCCAACGGGCAGTACCGATTTTGATGAAATTTCTACGGGACAAATTAAAAGTACATAAGAGATATATAGAAAATGAATATTGAAATCAATTAATTAATTACGATGTTCTAGAGAAACAATAAATAAATACAACCGAATTGACCTCCTTCTTTTTTAAAGTCGATTAATAAATAAATAGTTTTTATTCTGTCCGAAAAATATGAGTAATAGATGAGTGTACAAAGTTAATGCAGATAGCATATTTAATAAAAACTGTCGTGTCATTCACTGACTGACAGTCAATCAACGCTCATCCCAAAATATATAAAATTGACAGTGTGTGAATTGAATGTGAAAGACTCGTGAAATTTTCAGGATAAATTCGTATTGATTTTCAAGACAGCTAGTGTAGTATTTAATACATATTATAATAAAGTTATAAACATACAATTATTGTATGCGTACAGATATATACATAAAACAGATATAATATTGAACTGCCCGGCTGACTGAATTAGTCGAGCGAGCTGTCGCCTTCCAGTGGTTCGATTCGGAACACAAGTTTTCTACCCAAGGAAAATTTCGTTACTGGTGTGTTACTAGTTCTGCTTGTGATTGTGTCTGTGATATGAACGAACTTAGTGTGGAGATGTGTGTGTAAAAGCGTTTATAAACAAAGCAGCCATACTTTAATTTTTCGTATCAATTTATTCACGGATATAGCCGTGTATATAAAAAGCGATAATCAATAGCACGTGTTTATATAAAAAAATAATAAAAAAATGTGATGTATGTATGAAAATGATTGACAGGAAGTTTGACTGCATGAATGGCTTAAGTAACGGATTTAAATTATATGTAAATATAGATACAAGATTACAGTTAATGAGTGGATAATAACTAGTATATAATTTAATAAAAGCGTACAAAAAGTTAGATCCGTGATGAGGTTAGCCTGTAATTTGGTTGAGAGTTTAATGACATTGGTATTATTCCATTATTATGATGATACGGGGAAAAATAAGCAAAGAAACACTGTTTTATGGTCATGACGTCAATGAAATTGTAAATTGATCCTATTTTGTTGATCACCATATTATTATTTATTATGTTGTGGTATTAAGTATTTTTAAATTATATATATTGTAGTCTACTGCGTACTTATCTGACCTTATAAGGCTAAGAGATGTTAGCTTTCCTTATTAAGTGTATGTTAGCTCGACAGCCTTCGTATTAGTTGAATCCATTAAGTTTAAGTTATTTGGTCTACTCATCGACATTTTCGTATTCATGTTTGCTTATTTTTTCCGGTTGTGTATCTACTTGCCATGACATTCTGGTAAACAACCAATTGAATATTTGAGATATTTAAATTAATGAATTCCAAAATATTTGAATTGTTTCCTTGTCATCATATTTGTTGAACTAATAATAAATGTAACAAATTGTTTATTTACAAAAAAAGGTAAATATTAAACCTTACTACCAGTATGCAGTTGTATTAAAGGGCCGCTTGCAATTAAAAGGAAATAATTTTTTTTTTTGTCGGTAAACTCGGTAAAAAGGTTTTTATAGTCTCCGCAAAAAAATGCGCCATCGCAATGATGTTTTTAATGAATAGTTCAGAGAATTAGTAGTCAGTTCATAAAGATAGATACATTTTTAAATATATACCGTTATTTAAAAATATATAATCATTATAAACAATAACCACGTTCACGCTTCAGATGACTTAAGATCATCTTCAAACTCTATATGTATACATTAAACATCTCTTACACTAAGTATTTAGTAAGAGATGTATAATGTATACGTATAGAGAGAGCCTGCGTATTCCAGGTCTAGTGTGTTTACCAGCTTCGATCACATCGTCACTTATCAGGTGAGATAGTGGTCAAACACTAGCCTGTCACAAATAAAAAAAAATAAAAAAAATATACTACAGCATAGTATATATTACAATGTCATATCATGTGCAATTTTAAATTTAGCAATCGAACAGTCTTAGATTTAGTTCGGTGGTTAGGAGTTATAAATTAAGTTATATGCGTCTAATCCATTCGTCATGATTATAATTGTGTTACAAGATAACCGTGACAAACAGAATGTTAATAATTTAACACTAAATTCGGCTCTGGTTAAATGTCCCTGGCCTAAAAGTAGGAAAAGAAACGATTCCTGCGACTTGTTTTAATATATAATATAGCAATAGGAGCGCTATATTTGTATATTTCAAAACTGTAAGTAAAAATCTTTTCTAGTTTATAAATGTATACGTAATTTCTAACGTTTGGGTCTTCTATATTAGATTACTTACTATATAGACTTATATTTAATACCTGGACGTTTTGAAATTTCGACTAATACCCCCCGGAGTCAGTTATATACGTGCATTATTATTTTTATGGTCATAATACGCGGCGAATTTGTATTATTTTCTTTGCTTATATAGCTTGTTTTAAATAATACAATGAGTACGTTTTACATTTTCAAATTAGTGACGTGATCCCCATCCTAATATCACGTCACATGTGTTTCCCATGTATGTACCAACAAAATTGCACCACAACTCAACAAAAAAAAATATATGTATCTTGTCGGATTGAAAAATATAAGATTTTGCGCCATCCTCAGAAAACACAACTAACTTTTTTTAACGACTAGGTGGCGACAAAATGTCTTTTTATTTGGCACTGATTTAAAGAGGCAGTTGTAAATAGCGGTTTTGGTAAGTTAAAAATTATAAATGGCACATTTAATGACTAGTTCAGAGTTATAACTAAGCGGTAAAGTAAACAAAAATGATTAAATGGGCGGTAACGCTATATGCAATCAAAGTTTTTCTGGCGCTTCGCCGGCCGCTGCTGCCGCGGTACGCTCGCTTCGCTCGGTCGGCTCGCGCGTTGTGGTCACAATAAACCTAACCACTCCTTCTCGTTTCGCTCGTCGTCGTACCTATTGAGCCCCCTTTACGGCACCCTAACCCACAAATTGATTTTTATTACTGTCCATGTTTTACTGTCGCAATAATTAATCAACCGCCATTAAATTAAATAACTGCTCAATATGTTTTTCAACTGATCATAATAACATCTTGAATAATTAAATAACAGCACAAAAAATTAGTTCCCTTTTTATTTATACCTGGCTAAAGTAGGTATAAGTACAGCGCGGCAGATTAGGTATAATTATTATTAATACAATAACAAATATAATCGCGAAGGAGTGGAACTTATTGGCTGCGTCTTTGTTCCCTGAACGGTACAATCTGGATGTCTTCAAATCTAGAGTGAATAGGTACCTTCTAGGCAAGCATGTTCCATCTTCGGCTTCATCATCACTTTCCATGAGGTGAGATAGCGGTCAAATGCTTGCCTATCTAGCATAAAAAAATTATGGCGTTTATTCCAATTTAGATTCGTCAAACATTTGGATCAAATGTTGACAAATTAGTCAAATAAGCTGCAAAAAAGCGCCGATGTATAGTTCCAGTAGCAATGTATAATGTAAAATAGCAAAAGCAGCATCCATTAGTGCAACAAACCATAGTGGAAGTGACCAATCTTTTTTCTAATTGCATTTAATTAATGAAATTATAATATAAATACATTTCTGTACATTCTGATATTGTAGTTCGTACGTCAATTTGAATAATTTAAATGTAACTGCACTTGGAAATCTAAACTAAAAATGCGATGATTGTACGATGGGTGTGATTGTGTGCGTGATGTTTCCGGCACCTACGACACAAGTCATCGATCTTAGTTAGGAACTGTGAATGTGCAGGTGAAAAAAAAACTCTAAATTTACTCACAAGTTTTACCAATATAATTTTTACTACAAAATTGTATATCAGGTATTTGTGATAAGACTGTTAACTAATATTGCGTCTGATAAAAAAAGGTTTCATGAATTGTTGATCTGATTGATATTCCTTCTTTATACGATACAAGAACGTGGAACAATTTCAAACTATAAATAACAATTTGTGTTGTAGATTGTCGAGTCGTGTAAGCTAAAGGGCTTATTCTTGATTGAAAGTAGTTTACCTGCCCTGCACCGTCTGGACACTTCGCGGATTGGTCTACTTAAACACTCACGCAAATACTACATTTATGTAAGTATAACTTTTCATTTATGTCACAGTAGCCGTGCCCCGCGGCTTCGCCCACTATTATCAAGTTCAAAAGTAGCCTTTGTGTTAATCCGAGGTATAATCTATCATCATTCCAAATTTCATCTAAATCCGTTCAGCCGTTAAAGCGTGAAGAGGGAAGAAACATACTTACACACTTACACACAATTTCACACACTTTCGGATTTATAATATTAGTAGAATTTGTGAACTTTTTAATTGTTACTCGAATCCATTACTATTGTGGTGTTCATTACGATGATTAGGAAGTTGTGATGGTAAGAACATTTTTGGGATTAGTGGAAAAAGCGAAAATGCTCATTAGTCTCTTATAAATTATAAAATGTAAGTGTTACAATAAGTTTTTATCTCAATAAACTAATTTAATTTAAGTTCAAATGATTATGAAAATTTTATATTAATGAACTGTTATCACACAAGGAATAATAAGTTAATGTTTACGACTGAGTGATTGAAATACCTGATCTTGAATTGGTGTGTAATGTGACCGGATTGAATCGATAGTGTCCGATAAGTGTTTTGGTGACCTTTCTAAGGTGCACGTAGTAGTACGGGTCCGGGGCGCTCGGGAGGCATGTTAATCTCATGTCAAGTCAGTGGCCAGGCGGCCCGCGATGACCTTACGTCACGCGGCCAACGCACACGCGGAGGGAATACTAACGCCAACAGAACGCCTTGGTACATCCTTGGCTTCAAAACCGAGCTCCTTTCTTAGTAGCAGACGGTTGCACTCGATGTATGTCTCTACGATTCTCAGAGGTTCATCGTTCACGGCGCAATCGCAACAATCGAACGTTACGCGAAATGTAATCTTTAAAAGTGTTGATAAACAAGCGTGTTGACGTAATGTCATCGGTGTTATCATTATAACATCGTTCGGCGAATGGTGTCTTTAGCTTGCGCGGCGATGAAGTCAGTAAATTAACTTCGGGAGTTAGCAGGTGGTGCCGCAAATTGACTTCGTTTGATCTTTGTAAAGTGACCTTTTTTCGGTTCTACGCTGTACCTAAGGATGCACATAGACGTTCATTAGCGCTTTTCATTATCGTTCTCTTGTTTGGCGTGCAGGTATTTTTCTCGCAGTATCGTTTCGATACAAGAAGTTGATGTTACAAGACGATATGATAGTATAATTATAGTTCATTCTCATGAGACTTGATTTATGATAAACAATAGCATATTGGATCCTTGATTTATTTACAGGTAATTAATATTGAAGAAACATTTGTTTGTTGTGTAAATAAATATGTCTATAAGATTATACTTTAATATTGGATCAATAATGAATATAACTACTATAGATATATATTATTATACGTATTGTCTTATCTACCTACGAGTAGATAAAAGTGTGTTATGAATTGCAATCCGTATTTTCACGGGCAATGTTTACGAATTTGGATAGAAACATGCCGATACGCCTCAAAACAAATTAATAAGATTGTTTGTTAATTGAAATAAATTAACAAAAAAACGCCTTGTTTCATTTTGCTTTGACTATATGGCTCTACAGATTAGGTATAATTTGTACTACCTAAATGCTTTTATTACTTTATCGATAAAATTCTTCATAATCGCTTAAAAACATGTGTCATATGAAATTTATCTTATTGATTGAAATTACGAAACTGGAATTGGAATAGTTATTCTTTATTACCGTATGTCATAGGTAGAGTACGTATTGGTTATATATGTTTATCAATATATATTCACGACATCTTTGATTTTTTTAACCATTCAGTTATGCCGTCGTGCGCGTCCCAAAAGGCGACAAAGTCAATCGTTATTTTCTACAATAGTCGTGAAATTAAGGGATCAGCCCTGTAGAGATAGCTATACTTTTGCCCGTTTTGTTTGACTTTGCCCTGTGACGTGGATAACAATTGAATTACACAGGTAATATCACGAATTCACGGCTTATAATCGTTAATTGTCAAGTTTAGAACGTTTAACCGTATGACGCTAAATTGAAATCAGCATGTCTGATAAAATAAAAGTACTCACCGGTATTGAGGCTGCGGTCGGGACGTGAGGTAAGACCGCAGATCTTGAGCAAGATCGAAGTTCCATCACATGATTCACTCGAAATAAAAGAAGGAAGGCTTACCTGAAGGCGAGGATCAAGTCGGTCGAGTCCCATGCGGGCTGGAGTCGGAGTCTTTCAGTCTAAAGGGCACATTCACTAGATGCGGGTGCGCGGTCGGTCGCGAGCGGTGGACGAGCGGGGGTAAAGAATGCGTACGAGGATGCGCGTATAAAGCCGCGGTCGCCTGCGCTCGGCGTGCGGTTGTGCAGAGTACTGGCGCCGCGCGCTGCCCTCACCTGCTTTTATCACATCGCACTTCACGCGCCTTCAACTTGACTCCCGAGAGACATCGTTTATTGATAATCGTCTAATCCAGGAACATAGTTAAGTTCAACCAGAAAAATCAAATCTAAAATATTTGCGAAAAATTATTTCAAGGCTTTCATGAGCACTAATACCTCTATACATAGTGCATACCTTTTTGTTCTTGACCTTAGAATTTTGTAATGACTTGTGGGTACAGCAAATTTAAAGGCAACTGTGATACCACACGCGAATATTATATAAGTACACCCAAAATTATATAACGTGTTTGCCTTTTACTGTAATCGGTGTTCTCAGAGAGAACAAAGCATTAATAAAAATATTGCGAAGGAACCACGCTGAAGTTCAAGTTTACATTTACATTCAACAATCCTACGTAACAGTTTAACACTTAGTCACCGTCAAAATGATGTACGATTACGCCAGCCTTTAAGATGACAGATCGTCATGCCTTATATAAATAAACTTAGAATACATGTGCAGATTTACTGATATCATATACAAATTTGCATTAAGGATGAAATTGTTTTGCCCCAATGTTTTTCTCAGGCCATCTAAACTTCTTAAAATGTAAACGGATGGCTTTAGGTCACTCGCATAAGAATTAGGATGCAAAAATTATTTTTAACAAACAATAACACGAAGCTCTCTTACAAAATTACGAATTTTTCCTCAACACAGAGAGCTCTTTGGAGGAGCTTTGGCTAATCTTTTTCTTTTAATTTGTCTCCGCATACAATGAGCATTTAGCCAGTGTCAAGTTAAAAACATTTTTTAAGTTATTCATGTATTTCATAAAACCAGGCTTAGTCACCAATCAACTCATTCTAGAACTTCTATTGGACTTTTGGAATAAAAACGAAAATCTCGTTTTTCATCTTTGTATGAATTGCACATTCAAGACATTATTATACATTTATACTCTAAATTACAAGGTTTGGTAAATAATACAAAATCGCGAACGACATTTATTCGCTTTCGCGCCTAAACTCAATTCAATTCAATTCAATTTTTAATGTTGTGGCTTTCTGTGGTAACGCCACCACAATTTCGCCAATGTCATGTGAGACCATAGGATGCAAAAAAAAGGGAAGTAGTTAAAAAGTGCCAAAACTCTCGGGTATCTTCCGCTGAGGAAGTAGACTGTCTGGTACGACAGACAGAGCCCTCTGGCGGATAATCTTTGGCATTGAAGTAGTGTGAGAATGTGTGTTTATGTATTTTCTGTGGCTCCGCGATAGTTGTAGGTGCAAAGTCTCGTCTTCTGGCGTGTAGTCCCTACATAGACACCTTTAAGATCTTCATTTTGATACTAAGGTGAAAAATTTGTTATAATTGGAATTTTTGTTATTTAGAATATAACAAAAAAGTTTCTCCTAGACCTCAAAGACCGATATATTTATTTACATAATAACTGAGAAGGAACCTATATTTTGGTATGACAGAAGTAATGGTAGCGTGTTTACCATCCGACCACATCATCGCTTACCATCGTGTGCCATTGTTGGCTAAACGCTGGATTATCAGAGATACAAAATATTTATACTCTTAGGACATTGAAAAGCATTATAGACGCTTTACTTATTTCAATATCTCATGTGCTCAAGCCTTTTACCACTGGCAAGAAGAGATAGCTTCTATTAGAAATTATGGAAATCTCAATCTAAGTATCTATTTTGTGACGTCTGCCTAATGTATAATTAAACGCAAGCAAAGCTTAAAAAAACCGACTTCACCGCTTTATCACCGGAACCTTGATCCACCAGCTTTCAAATAAAAAAAGAATCATCAAAATCGGCTCACAACGAAAGAAGTTGTGAGGTAACTTTTGAAGTCGGGTAAACGAGAACATCGTCAAAGTACGCATTATTCGTTACAAAATTGACATTATTGACGATATTTCAAGAACTACTGATCAGATTTTGATCAAATTTAAATGGGACCAATTAGAAAGCAACATATTTCAAACTAAAACTATTTTCGAAATTGGCTCACGTGGAGAGAAGTTATGAGGTAACACACATAATAAAAAAAAATACAGTCGACTTGAGTACCTCCTCCTTTTTTGAGAAGTCGGTAAAAATTGTGTTATAATTGAAACCTTATTTATATATATATATAATTTAAATCATTCAGCAAAATACACGTCATAATTACAAAATAATTAAACCTCAAAATTAAGCTTAGATACAGTCAACATTTTCAATTCAATTAATATAAATAAGTGAATGTAAATATAATAATTTTGTTGACATAGTCACTTTAAGACATTTACATATTTATTTATTTTGTCTACTTCTTGTAATATTGTATGCCCTGTGAAGTGATACATAGTGCACAATACCTTCATTAAGAAGTTTTTTGCATATAAAAAAAAATACTTTGTGTTGTAAGGAATATATAAGCACACATTTATTATATTACTCTACATACTCGGGCAATAAAGTGGACACGTAGCATGTAGAGTAAATAATAGAAGGAGGTCGAAACACGTGTTCATATAAAGCACTTGTAATTACGCGGGACAAAGAGGCTTCAATATGTTCATCGATTCGCTATAAAACGTTCATATGACTACAATAGAAGAAACCAAAATAAATATTGTATTATTTCGCCAAAGGAGGATACGATTGACATAGATAAAGGAACGCTACGGGCTACGCAATGCCCCTACGCGTAGAGGTCTATCGCTACGAGTCTACGAGCTTTCAAAATGTGAATGGGGAGGGAACCGAGTAGTTGGACGGACGGACAAAGTGTTGAACCAGCCAAGTCAACTCATAGATCTCGCTTTGTTTGATTAAATATATTGTTACGCATCCCATGAAAGGTCGATACAAAATCTCCCATTGTCCTTTGTGTGATGAATGTGTTTCCAGCACCCGTGATAGAAGTCCTCGATCTTAGTGAGGGGCCGTGAGTGTTAAAGCGTTTTAAAAAATAAGCGTCTTGAGCGCGCATCTCTAAATATCTGTACCTACAATCAATACTAGGGTATATTTAATGACCGACGTCTTTCAACATAAAAACCTAATCAAAAAGCTATTATTCTCGATCTTAATTCATCCAAACAATCGATTTTTAATTAAATAACAAATTTGTACATCACGCTGTTTCCGTAAACAGTGCGTCAAAACAACGTTATTGTTAATTAAACATATTATGTTGTAACTAGCTCTGAAAACTACACGTAGTGGTACTTTAGACTGCTTTCAGAAGGTCATTGAATTGTTAGTCGCAAAGTCAGGTTTCAATATCATCAAAACCTGTATCTTATATTTCACCTACACTTTGCTGATGGTAACTGTATTATTTTTAAAGCAGTGCCTCGCGACTTTGCCCGCGTTTAGTTGGAATTAAAAGTAACCTCCTATTGTCAGTTGTCTATTATCAGTTGGTTATTATCAGGTCAAATCTATACAGACGTCACAAAGATCTCCTTTCAAACAAATTATTTACATATAAGACACACGCATACATGGCGGCGCGTCAGCCTTCTATGTAAAGCTTAGAGGGTAAGGAAAACGCCTGTTTTTTTCTCAAGGGAAATTTGTGTTTCTAGTTCTGGGGGTGATTGTGTGTAATGTGAATGTTTTCGGCTCAATAAAATCTTTGAATTGATTGTGGAGCTGTGAGTGAGTAAGCTTTTATTAATTATTGTTTGATTTTCAGTTGTTTTAAACAGCTAAGTTAGAGCAAAATGTAGAGTACCTTTTTATAATGACGTGGTTCTAACGCAGCAGAGACAGCTCACAATAAACGTACTAAGCGTTTGGTTAAATCAGTTTCGTAGTGAGAAATTCAACTTGAAGAATGAACTTGAGGAAGACCAGGAACTAAGGTGAATTGATATATATTATTATTAAATGATTGTAAAATAGGTAAAAAATTTAGGGATTTTAGATAAAATAAAAGAAACGTAAGAAGAACGCAATGGTTACCTTCGTTAAATATCAGAATAACGCCAGAAAAAGACGCTCACCCATACAGAATTTATGTCTAGTGTTTGGTCACTTTTTAGTGGTTGTGATTGTATGTGTGATGTGAATGTTTTCGGCACCCACGGTTCAAGTAATTGAACTTAGTCTGGGGTTATTAGTGTGAACGCGTTTTACGTATTTTTCTATATCTTTTTCAGATTCAGTCTATAAATAACAGTAGTTGAGTAAAGAAGTTGGAAAATGTTGGAGAAACCCTCAGCGAAATAATCCCAAATAGACAGTCGACATTAGTAGCAGTTTTAAGACCTTCAGTAAAGTACTTCACCCTCCTTACTAGCCCGACCAATTACCATTTATTCGGCTATTTAGTCAATATCCGGGAAAAAAAGTTTTCTCAAGAAGCTGCCATCATAGGCTTTGTAGGGTCCAACAGTTCTATTGCAAAGGCGTAAATTAACTTTTAGATAATATGTATATAAAAAATTGTCACTTCGATTCAATAAATACATTGTTTCTTAAAAAGGTGTTTGAGTTTTCATTATAAAAAGGCGATTTCATACAATATAATAATACTGTATTGCCTTTTATATATGATCATGGTGTATTGAACGTCCGTAGTATAATTATAATGGTCATGTGCGTCATGAGGCGGGCCGCTGACCGTTTTCAAACCTTTGCCGGGTATCAAAAGATTCTTTATTTTTAAAACTTAGATTTTTTTGAAAATCCTTTTTAATTTGAAAGGTAAGGTTGCACCATTAATCTTGAATTAGAAGCGTCCTGCAATATCACCTGCATAAATCAAGATACTATACATATATACTACAACCAATGTCCTTAATGCAATAATTTAAAATTGCTGTACTACACTACATACAGATACTCTTTTACTAGTCCGATCTTGAAAAAGTAATAAAAATAAACGCTTTCACACTCACAGCCCAGCAAGTTCAGTGACTTGTGTAGTGGGTGCCGGAAACACACACACAATTACATCCAAAACCAGAAACACAAATTTCCCTTGAGGCGAAAACTTGTGATCCCACCGGGAATCGAACCCGACAACCCTGCTTAGAAGGCGGACGCGCATCTAAATAAGCCAACGGACAGTTCTGATATAATATAACAAACAAATAAACATACAAACAGGCATCGTATTATAACATTTTGTAATTACAATACATTTTGTGTGATATATGTATAGACCGGAATATACAGACCGTTGTATCCGATCACGTCCAACTTTCTCACATTTTGCTTAAGCCAGGTACAATACAATGAACTATTGATTTCATCTGAAGCCACGAGTCTAAGCATGTACAGAATGCTTAAATAAACTGTGTATTATGCAGTTAAGGTACGAAAGTTTTAAACTAATTTACCTTAATAGTTTTAAATTGAAATAGCGCTTAGACAAGAGATGACTGCGACTCTACCTGATGATTTTCAGAAAAATGCAGTTAGTTACAGCCATTTCATTAAGGTATTTCGGCAGTCGTTATAACCTCTCACTGTAGGTCTAGCATGCCTTGTTGGTAAACAACTATTACATCGTCGACCACACCATCAACGATCTGTGGTGGTCCATCTGGCGTTGTACAATTGGTAAGATTACTTTCGATCTAATCGAGCAATTCTTATATTTATAATAATTATATATATATAATCTGAATCTTGTAAATGGCTCCAACGATTTTAATGAAATTTTGTATTCGGGGTGATAAATTGATCTAGCTAGGTTTCATTTTTAGAAAACGTTGTTTTAACGAGCAAAACTCGGTCATCCAGGTACTAAATATTTATGGTACATACAGTATTTTAATATAGTTTTAGAAAATACCTATAGGTTATTAGTTAACACAATATTAGTACCTATTTAATATGACTGATGATAACAAAAAGCTTTACAAATAGAATACTAAGAAGCAGATGTAATGATTTTCCTTGTAAATAAACTTTTTGTGTTTGTATAGTGTGTATTTGCATTAGATGCAAAATTTAGAAAATTGCTGCGTCAGATGTGGAATGCCCGGTTGGGCATTAGATAGATATTGGTCATACATTACAATCATTTGAACTTGAAGATAATTACTTTAATCTCACAAGCAGTCACTACGATTTCATCTTTGTCATGTATACTTTGTCGTTCATATTTGTTTAACAAAGTTCTTAATCAGCTTAACTTTAATTTGTTTATTTTAAATTATAATGTTGGTAAATTTGTCTCCTCTTACCTGTACTCGATTAATTGAACCAGCCAATACCTATTAATCACATTAATTGATCGAGCCAATCGAGATCTCTATGTTGACTTGGATGAGACAGCATTTTGTCCATCAGTCCATCTACTTGAGCCATTTAGTGTCAAAAGAATATGTAATGCCAAAAAAAAGTTGGCGTGTGCGCCTATTAAGTAGCCCACTACTAAAACGTTTATGCACCGGGAATCGAACCCGATATGGGTATCGGGTTCGATTATTCGGTATTAACAAAGAAAAACGGAACCAAAAACGGTTCGGTATAAACAAGTATTCTTTTCGAGAGAAATTTGTGTTTCTGGTTCTAGGTGAAATTGTGTATGTGATGTTGATGTTTTCGGTTTAGAAGTTAAATGCCTCTTAACAGACGGACGGACGAATGGACGGATGGAGGGACAAACAAAGTACCGAACAACCCAAATCGACTTAGAGATATCGCTTCGCACGACCAATTAAAGAGCTACAAAACTAAAAAAATATTATATTCCTTTAATCCTATATTTTCTAGATGCATTTGATTTCTAGATATCAAAACTCCTAAGTCGTGCAAGCCTTGTGAATCTTTTGTAACTTTATATGACCCTACGGCACAAATAATATAACCAAATGTGAACATGACAAACTAAATCAATAATCCATTCCCAAGCTTCACTAAACCGGTTATTAGGGTTCTGACGGTGAATAATATTATGATTTTATTGCGTTGAATGAATTGCTTCATTCATGTTTAAATAAAAATAAAATAAATAAAAATTCGCTTTATTGACACTCTATACACAATACAATAATTGTCCCAAGAATATAAAAGTTTAAATTATAACAGTAAAATTTTCTAACAACAACTATTAAGGATATGATATACAAAGCGCCCGAGGCGCGCGGCAGAGCTGCGGGCCCGCGACTCCTCCCTCCACGCTGCCGTTTTATATACTGCCCTCAAAATGAAAAAAGACTTAACTGCATTTTTATCAAAATTAAGTTATATAGGTAATTTATTGGAATCAGAATGAGCAATAATATGACTAGTGTGTTTTACAATAATCTTCTTACAAAGCTCAACGACACCTCACAATTTTTGGAAAAGAAAACCACATAAGCAAGTATAAACGTTTCTTTATATATTCATATAAATATGATTTAAATCTCACTGATGTCACTCGAGTTTTAATAATTGTGTGAAATCTTGATGTGATTAACTTGTTTGGATTAGAAGCTATAATTATATAGCATATATTATAAATTTGCGCATACTTTTCTAAATACTCATAAATTGCTAAGTTCATACCCTTCCGATTTTCTTCACCGTAGTCGAGTAAAACGTGTATATGTCATTACTATATTAAAAGCTTAATACTAATAACGGCCATAACAAATATTAACTTTTTTCTTTAAAATCATATAGATACTAACTACTATTTATGTAATAAACAGAACGAGGCAATAATAAATGTTTTCTGGATGGATTTAGATAAAATTTATATCTATATAAAGGGAGATTTATCGGATGTATAAGATCAACTCGCAAACATTGTAGGTATTTCGATGAGAATACTAGTACTACCTCACCCTCCCTGGCTTTGGCTGGGTGGACATATAAATATTTCTCAGCTGAAGTTTATTCTCTATAAATGATATATCTGCCGTCAGCTCCGGAATTTCATGATGAGATAGAGAATTTTGCTTTTAATCAAAAATTAATTAAAAAAGGATATATCGCCAAACTTACACATAATAGGTAATAAAATACAAAGTAGGTAATTGACAATTGCGACACACTGAACACTGGAATGTGCTGCGTAAACTAAGTTTACCCATAGTGGACGGGAAAAGTAATATAAAAGTAATATTTATATTGCCATATTTTTGTTAAATGAATGTTTTATTTTAGCCCTACGGATTTTTAGCCTTAGCGATGTATTAATTCATTCGATCAATTTATTCATTACTATAACATTACTTTTACAAATATTAATTTAGTTAGCATACCAATATGCAAGACTTATTTTGTGAATTGAGCATTCTTCCTTTGTACTATCCATGAGACCATTTGCAAGTGGGACATTCTTCGATCAAACCCTGTTCGCATGTGCTAACGAGCTAGTATTTTATTTTACATTTCAAATAAGTACCTGGATGACAAAGCTTTGCTCTCTAGTTAAAATGACGTATTCTAAAAATTTAACCTGACTAAGTCGATTTATCGCCCCCGAAACTCCCTGCATACTCTATTTCATGAAAATCGTTAGAGCCGTTTCCGAGATTCAGATTATTTATATATATAAGAATTGCTCGTTTAAAAGGTAATTAACTAACCTAAGCTATCTAAGTAATTCATTAAATTGATCTAAGCTAAAATTGATAATTGTTTAATATATGGAACCCTCAGCTTGCAAGGTTAGCGTTTGACTGATTTTTTAACTTTGCATATTAAACTTAGTATAATCATCGATAATTTATATTCAAAGGTCTATGTTGGCAAAGTAACGGCAGAGCTTGTGTGAATTCCGTTATTGCCATACATTGAACTGCACTGTTTATTATACCTACTTGCTTATGAAACACCTATGGTTAAGCCAAATTACTGCTATGATTTGTTTATCAAATCAAATTCGTTTATTCACATAGGCCCCAAAGAGGCACTCGTGAAAGTTGACTCTACTGCCAGATTCCCAAAATTACAGCCATCTCGAAAAGAACCTGGCAAGAAACTCGGCGACGCATTTTTTTTCATTGTTTTTTTTTAAATCGTTCTTAAACACTTATACATAATCATATTAACCTCGATGTACGAACGAGATGTACTGGTATCTATATTTTGTAGTCGCTAGAAAGCGCTTGTGCAGTTTGCCTCCATGCATCCTTGTCATTATTGTAGTCAATCGTTTCATAATAAGCTTTCTTGATTAATGCCCGTTTGATTTGAACTTTCCCAGTGGTAAGTCAGTTACAATTTTAGGAATTTTAAAAATCTAACCCCATTTGCCATAAAATATTTATTCGTTTTGCTTAATGTAAATGCGCGCATTCTAATTTTATGCTTATATCTAGTATTAAGATTGTGTGCGTCGTATCTTAATTTATATTTATGAATATTTTTGCGAACTTGCATAATATGTTCAAAGATAATATATATCCACAGTTAAGTAGTTGTTGACACCTTCTTGCTTTTCGACCTTCATTGGTTGTAAATATTTTAAGTAAGTAGGTATGCTATCTACGAAAATTATAATTACGAATGGGGATGGATTTATTTATAAAGACTAGTTAGCTAGTTACCACAATTCAGAATATTAACCTTTTTATCCTATATTTAAACATATCCACATTCCGACAAAACTATAAATGAAATTATAAAACTAGAAAATTTTATGTTTACGTATATTTGTTTGTGACCATTTAACAGACTAGTCCGATTCCTTCTTTCTATGGAATAATCGATTGATCTTCCGATGGATGTAATATTTAATCATATCGATATCGCGACAGATTTAATTAACGTACTTTAATTAGTCACTCCATTGTGACAATGTTCTATTTAAATATAAATATGTATCTATCATCAACACTCAAGAAGAGGAATACGGGTACTAATAATTTAAATTACTAGATTTTTAACAAAATATTTTTACAAGTTTCGCCAAATCTCCCATTGAAATTGTATCGTACCTATTAGCTTAACCGGATGACTTTTGCTTTCTTTTTGCAGCCGTAAAAAAGATACAGAAAAAGAAAGTATTTGTTTAATTAAAAAGTCGGATGAAACTACAATCAATGACATTTCACCGGACTTCGAGGCTTGTTCCATCGACGTCAGTCCCCAGTAGCAGGTCCAATGTAGTCCGGTCACACCGGTTCGTGATGTGCAAATATTCAATCACACATAAATGGGCCCTGATTTTGTGAAGATAAAAACCCAATGGCCGTATATTAGATTATTTTATGGTTTAGACATTTTTATTGATCTTTTCTATGATAAGTTAACCATTATTTATACTCGTTTATTCTCATAATACCTTGTTAAACTACGAAATATTCATACCTATGTGGTTTTTAAACAGTCCCACCTGTTTGTGAATAATTTATTTAATTTTTTAGCAATATTAATTCTTCAAATAAACTTACTAAATTATATTAGTGACAAGCTGCACCCCGCGATTAAAAAATATTTACCTGTTACCCGTGGTTAAAAAATACTTATAAAAGTTATAAAGGTAGCTGGCAGCTGGACTTTGATTCCTTCCTCGCTCGTCCCACTATATTGTCCCACATTCCAAAGAATTCCTCGTTCGTCCGACTTGAGTTTTAAAGTCACGACTTGTCCCACATTACCGACAAATTCAAAGTACAGTTGACAATAAATTGAAATAATATTTTTTTCTAATTACATAAACTTTGGAGGCAGGTCGACCGGTACGTCGGAACTAGAAGCCTAGGTGGCATGGCACACGGGTCGCTTCTTTACGACTAGTGCAGGTGTTTTCGGGCCATGGGTGTATTGGCAAGTACCTGTGTAGAATAGCTGAAATGGAACTGACGATCAAGTGCTCAGGACACGACGCAGCACACGCTGGAAATATGCCCTGCTTGGACCCAGCAGTTTTTTTAGCGAAAGCCATGCTGGATAGCAACACGTCATGGAATGCGAACATCGCCTTCACTGAGGAGGTGATAACGCTGAAGGAGGTAGCGAAAATGGAGCGGGAGATAGCATCAAACCTACCGATCGGTTAACGTAGAGCAGGGCGAAGGAGGAGACTCTACGCCCTCCTTCACTCCCATAACCGAGGTCTGACGACGGTCTCGGTGGGACACTGTGGTCATTAGACTACGTCTCGAGAGGTGACTTGTGCAATGTTTCCGCGCGCTCCTCATAGATCACGTGGCGAAGCGACTTCAACGGCGCCTCTAAGCTGGAAATGGGCCCTGCAAAAAGCCACACGCCGTCGGGTTTGTGAAAGTGAGTGTGAAAGCGTTCCTTCAGCCTCGGCAACTGTGGTTTTAGTCAGGACTAGCTGCTAGTTAGTGCCGAGCCCGACACAACCAAAGTGCCTGGGGAGGCGCGCGGGACGGTACGTAAAGGTATTTTAAACCATACGTTAAATAAAGGGTATAAGTTATCTGAATTCCAATCATGCATGTAGTCGTTTCATTATAAAGAAGTAACAAATATAATAACTTAGGCACTGTGCACACACTGAGCTAATATTACTACGTAGTAATATTAGCTCGATGTGTGCACACTACAAACTTAAAGTAAGGTGATGACATAGGTACTCGTATGATATCAACATATATTTGGCGTATAAAAGTTGAAATAAAATAAAATTGTTTATTTTACACATAAAACAAAACAACAACAACGCAAAACAGGTTATAGTTTTGCATGTGGACGAGATAAAGAGGGCGAGATGTCCGTGTATCTGGAAGCTTACTAGATCCTTTCACATTTGCAGACACCGCCGTACCTACACGTACCAGCGTATATAGTATGCCACTGGAAGACACACAACTACTCATGCAAAGGAGGCATAACAATGCGGACAATAAATGTCAACAGTGTCAACATTACTAGATAAATGTTTATAATTTACTTTACTTTTATAATTATTTAGGTTAGCTAACTAATTAAAAAGATTGCAGGAGGGCAATGTAAACTACCATTATTCGTAATTTCCTACTCTTAGAAGCTTGTTACATCTTATCTCTGGAGACAAAAGCTAATTTCTATAATAAAGGTAACAATGAGAAATATATTTATAATTACAGTAATTTTTTAACAATAGTTTTCTTATAAAAAATAGGATCGATTGTAGTGTTTCCGTTAACATGTACAAACCTATATAATAGCAACATAGAAAAAGTAGTCTCATGATTGTCTCTCTCTATTAAAGATAATTTCATAGACATCAACTAATATAAAAAATGTAAACTTAACTTCACGACTTGGGTCGTATATGTTATGTGCATAATCAACCGCCATTTCTTCGATTTTTTTATTTACTAGATGACCCGGTTGGTACCACGCTATCCTAATAAAGTATATAGCCGAACCGGCAATCCCTGCAGAAAATATTTTATTTTTAATTTTTTTGTGTTTTTTCATTTTTTTTTCTAAACTACCATTGTATTTATATATTCATATTCATATTAATTTAGTCATATAATAAAATACAAGTAGTTTTATATTGTCTGTTAACCTAGCTTAAGTTTGTTTAGACAATAAGTTCTCGTTGTTAGCTATTACATACGGTATAATAATAACAATACATAATAATAATTGACACTGCGTACCCCGAGACACTCCCTGGGGCTAAGTGAGACCCCTGATCCTCGGCTTGCCTTAATTGGCCGTCCGAGGGTCGAGGCGCAAGAGCTAAGTTTCTAAGCTCCAAGGGTGGAAGTGATAAAGGGCATAACGTCGGGAGTAGGGTTAAGTGAAACTGCAGCACACTAACGTTGCTCCTTTTGTCGCCAATGCAGGCCCTTATGGGGAGCCCGTTCAGTGGGTGGCAACTCAATATCATCCATCCCCTAGCCCATGGTTAATTATATATATAATTATTATTGTAAAGGCGTGTGCAAGCATAAAACGGCGTCAACTTCTAACATAAGAGATGTCCGTCGTATGTTTGGTCACGCCTGATATGTTATTATTAAAATGTAAGTACATATACCAAAGAGTCTCTTAACGTTGGCTACAGCTCCGCTAATGTCTTACAAAGGTCCGGGCACAGACCCGTGAGTTAAAATAAATACTTAAACAATACATAATAATAAAATTATAATAATCAGTACGACTTAAAAGTAATTGTAACGGAGCCATTCCACTAGTATTCAAAAACAACTGAGTTGCATCGCAGATGCATGCCGAGCTCCCTGACGTCAGAAGTAGTCAGGCGAGTTAACAACTTGAATGTGCGATATAAGATGCTCCTTTTATGGGTTAAAATGTTTGATAAAGTACTCTTTTAAAATACGTTTAATGTTTCTACGTGTTATTTTACCTTTTGTTTCTTTAGGTAATTTATTAATTCGTTTTGGAATTAGATACTGTGAAGTTGTTTTACCATGTTCATTTTGATGGTTAGGTGTTATTAGAGGTTTGTTAGACATACTTCTGGTAGTAATAGTATACTTTTTTCTAATAAGATTTTCTTATAAAATATTGTTCAGTTACAAAATACAGTTCGTTATAAAATTTGATTTTATGGGGCACTATTAGTTTAATAAATCTATGTTGTAAGTTAAAAATGTTATGTATGTACGACCATATTGAGGTAAATAAAACAAAAATATCTAATTGTTCAAGCTATTTTCGTTTTTTTAGCGAAACTAACGCATACCAATTGATTTTTGTATAATATAATTATAGATAGACAAATAAATGTATATATAGGTATTCTTATTTATTATGTAGGTATTGAAACCAAAAAACTCATAGAACAACAACAATTTAATTAATGTTTGTGCTGTAATGTAAAAACTATTAAGTATCTGTTAAGAAGTGTATATTTTGAAAGACTTAAAATGTACGTACATGATAAATATTTGGTTCCTAGCTTAGTAACGAGTGGTTATAAGACATGCTACATGTAAGAACATGTAGGTATATAAGCACGGGGATAAAATAATTGTTATACCATCCTAGCCGCTGAAGCTGGTCTCGTCTGCATGAGATGGCCCAGACAACCACAAACGAAGGTAACCACAAAAGCCAACGAGGGTTGAGGTCGTGAAACTTGCCATGCAGACCGGGGCGTTGTGGAAGAAGTCAGAACAACAAGGAGCTCACTATAACCCATCAAGTTAATAATGTATTTGCTGTTCAGATGTACCTAGGCATACAATTTCAGTTTCGTATTATAAAATACTAGCCGTGCTCCGCGGCTTCGCCCGCTTTTATCAAGTTAAAAAGTAGCCCGTGTGTTAATCCTATGTATAAGCTGTGTACATTCCAAATTTCATCCAAATCCGTTCAGCCGTTAAAACGTGAAGAAGGAACGAACATACTTACACACTTACACACACACATACACAAACTTTCGGAATTATAATATTAGTAGGATATAGGCAATTGGCCCGTAGAGTTTGTAGGTTGGTGAGATACGTCTAGTTCACCCGGAAAATTGAGATAAATTCCATGATACCCTATTTGTCAAAGGCTTCCATAGATCTGATATATTGTATGGTTAGTGGAATAGGATACTATTCTTTGAATTGATTTAAATCGTATGTTACTTCGAAACATTACTTAATAAAATCACTCATCCAATTTTGATGAGTTGAATGAGTTTTATAATATACTAGCAGTGCCCATAGGCTTCGCTCGCGTTGATCAAGTTAAAAAGTAGCCTATGTGTTAATCCTAGGTATAAGATAACTACATTCCAAATTTCATCCAAATCCGTGAAGCCGTTACAGCGTAAAGAGGAAACAAAGATAAATTCCACACAGACTTTCGGATTTATAATATTAGTAACTAGCCGTGCCCCGCGGTTTCGCCCGCGTTAAGTAAGTTAAAAAGTAGCCTATGTGTTATTCAGAACCTAAACTATCTACAAACACTTTATTAGTTTGGACAAAATGAAGGATTAATCTAACATACACATACCCATACTATAATACCCTTCTTTTTGCTACGCCGCACGCGGTAGTCGGGTGAATGTGTGTTTCAGTTTTAAAAGATAACATAACATCATAGGATGTCTATATGTTCGAGATATCTTTGTATTAACAGCTGAACGACTTTTAATGAAATAAAGTATATATTTTAATACTAGATAGGCTATGGATTGGGACATATTCTCTCCATAATGCCATATAATGCACTTTTAATGCTGGCGCAGTTGTTTATCATGTATGATGGTGTGTTAATGGTTTGATGGCTGAAGTTTGTTTATCTCATTGACTGTAGTATGATAATCAACGTAAGAATGTGTTGTCACGTAATTTTTGTAAAAAGTGTCAGCTACAAATGATTGTAAGATTTTACTATCTATAATATGGTTTGAACAATGTTTTGCATCTGGACATTGGAGATAAGCAAGTCGTTCGCCTTTTGGTAAACGTGACGCCTTACTAGAACACTCGGAACTTTGTATAGTAAAATCCCACTTGTGGCATGCAATGCGATCCAGTTCGAGCATTTTTCTCTTTTTGTAAACGAAGCAGTCCTTCTTTTACTCCTCAACATGTCAACAGATTTTACGTCTCTCTGGCTTTGCGGTTCGCGAGGTATTTTATTTCACAGGGGAATTGTAATTCCCTATGGACGTACCTTTATCCCCATCCCGAGACCCGGCCTCTACCGGAAGTTTTTTTTTTTACTTCTAGAGTACCTCTTACAAAGTGCCCTATTATAATTACAATGTAGCCAAACTATGGCTAATCAGTTATTTAACTTTAACTTAAACTGCTACATTGCTTAACTAAGAATGTGTCCATTAACACTTTTCTTATTGTCTCTATTTAAGGGTAAGACACTTTGTTCATGTGTTCTTTTGCAGCACTCTAACTATATATATTACACTGATATATACTAATATTACATAAGTTCAAATGGTTTAGTTTCAAATGGTCTTTACCGGAAGTAAATAAATACATGTAGTATCACTCTTACAAATACTTTTTACCTACACTGCCATGTAGTGGAAACATTTGATTGGGATTACCCATATAATCATAGATCAATCAGTAAGCAGCAGACAATAATCAATAATGAATCTGTTATAAACTACCTACTAGGTAAGTGCAGATACATTGAAAATTCTGAATTAACATAGATTCATGTCGCGAATGACCTTAGATAAATTATGATACATGTTATATTTTACATATGTTTACGTCACACGTGTTAAATATACGGTTCCCAGTTTTCTAGCCAACTTTGGTTCTGAGCGATAGGCATGTCACTCTTTTTATAGTTTGGGAAAGTGTTTCATAACTTTTTTCACCAATCCGATCTAGCATAAACTGGCGTTACTGACTCTTACACTCTTACTCCCACTACGCTTCTAGTTTTGAAAAGTTGACCAATAATTGACATCAAAAATACGTAAATTGACGTCACGAATCAAACAAACAAACAAAACGAACGCATTCACACTCACAGCCCCACACTAAGTTCAAATACTTGTATCGTGGGTGCCGGAAACATTCACATCACACACACATTACACCCAGAACCAGAAGCACAAATATCCCTTGGGAAGGAATTTGTGCTCCTGCCGGGAATCGAACCCAGGACCCACGGCGCAGAGGGAGGACACCTGTCCACTGCGCCAACTGGGTCGTCAATCAGTTAAGCAAATAGTATGCGTTTTGCTCTTGAATTTCCCGTGCATTTTCATCACTTTTTATTCATTCAAATGTCTTATTAAAATGCATTTTAATAAGATATAACTTTATAGCTTTAAAAAAATATTACTTAATAATATAAACTATATTTAAATCTCTTTCTATTCTCTATTGTGTAATACTGTATGATATTTGCACGTCCGAAAAGGGAAACTGTTGAAACTTAGTCTTATATTTACATATTCTATTACACAGTTTTGGCAGTAAAAAATATTTAATATGGCTTACATGGTTTGATTTAATTTTTCCTATTTACCTGGACGTCAATACACGGATTTTTAAAACTTATCCTATTACGGCCCTGCCTAGCGCCCACCGCCGTGCCGCCGAGGCCTGCTTGTCGAGGTACTGCTCACGGGGGGTTTTCAGTGGGTTCGAGTTCCACACACTCCTGGGAAGTGCTGGGCATTTTCCCCCCACAAAAGAAATTTTAATCTTAGGACACGCCCCTAGGTAGGGGGATGGATGACCGTCTTGAGGTAATTTCAATTGAGTGTCACCGCTGCCGGTCCCGGTTGTTAGTCTTGCCATATCCGGATACCTTTAGGCGGCCTGAAAATTCCTTACACTAGGATTGAGTAAACAATAAGCAAGCATCAGAAATTACTAAAAGTAGCTATTGGTACCCTACACGTACCATTTTTATGAACAAATAAATAAGTAAAAAAGCAATTAAGCAACATTCTATAGAGTGGAACTTTCCGATGAACACTACGTCTTGTGTTTTTTAATATACATCGTTCATTTGAATAGGTATTACTGGTTTTTATTGTATTGTTTGTAATGATGAGAATTTGATCGCGGTCATTATCTACTGCTTACGTAGTAAAAAAAAAAAAAAAAACTGTGTTAGAAAAAGATAACGATGATATTATATCAGTTGAGTATTGCTCCTGAAATACTACTAATCTACCTCTTTTTTTAGATGATTATTTAATTTAACATTATACTTATTTCACCGATCCAGTTGACGCAGTGCAATGGGCAGGTCTCAGCGCCGTGGGTCTTGGGTTCCATTCTTGGAAGTTGCCCGTTTTTTCTCCACAAGGAAATTTTTGGTTCTGGTTGCGATTGTTTGTGTGATGTGAATGTTTCCGGCATCCACAACACATGTCATCCAACTTAATGTGGGGCTGAGACTGTGAAAGGGGTTTTTTTTTTTTAATTGTTTCATGACCATGGATGCATAGTCCTTCAGTCGAAATATTAAACAAATATTAACAATTTCTATTCTTCATAATAAAAGTCTCAGTCACAAGTCACAGTCAAAGTCAAGTAGTCAGTCATAGTCAAGTCATGCCCTAGTAAAGTGGTAGAAACTTTACTAGAACTTCTATTGGAGTTTTGGAGCGAAGGCGAAAATCACGTTTTTCAACTTTGTATGACTTGCCTACACTTATGGACATTTACTAAGTATTAACGGTTAATAATCCACCATTATTACACATTAACAATCTAAGAATCACAGGTTTTGGAAAATTACACAAAATCAACAACGCCATTTTTTCACGTTCGCGGCAAAACTCCACTGTGAAAGGGTTCTTTTAAGTGTTGCCAACTTAGTTTTAAAACAATATGTTTTACTAATAGAGAGATTAAAACTTATACGTAGCATAAAATCAAAGTGTAGCTAACTTTTTTTTTACCCGGACGATAAAACAGAACATTATATCAATCTAATGCGGTTTAATAATTCTTAAATAATTTGATGACGCCATTTGAAACGTCTATACACTTCTACGTAGATATAAATAGCTATATCATTGAGTCTGCCGTGGAAAAGTTTTGAGAACAACAGGATCTTAAGCCACTTCACATATAAAAACTTAAAATATAAAAACCACAAGATCATATTTGCATTATTTTTGTATAGAAGTAAGTAAACGTCGACATAGTTCGTGATTACCATTCAATCAACTTCGACAAAAAACGGAGGTTATTAAGACGTTATCCTAAAAGGTTTTAAGTAGATGTTTAAAAGTGGCTGTTTATATTCTCCTTGCATGACATGTCCATTTAAATCTTAATTTTTTTTTTGTATGACTTTAGATCATCGAGATAGGAAACAAACCTAATTACTTTAGCTACAACATCCTTGCTTTAGATTATATCAGATTTCGTTTGATAGCTTTTCTTACGTTATTTCGCATCATAACCATTAGACTCAGTTATAAATTAGATTAGCATATTTTTTTTTGGAATTCTGCCGCGAAAGTGAAAAAATGGCGTTGTTGATTTTGTATATTTTTCCAAAACCTGTGATTCTTCGAGTGTTAATGTGTAATAATAATAATGGTGGATTATTAACCGTTAATACTTAGTCAACGTGCATAAGTAAAGGCAAATCATACAAAGTTGAAAACGTGATTTTTGCCTCCGCTCCAAAACTCCAATAGAAGTTCTAGTAAATTGTTTACCACTTTACTAGGGCATGACTTGACTATGACTAGACCTGACTCTTTTACTTGACTTTGACTGTGACTTGTGACTAGGACTTTTTACAAGAAATAAACTGATAATATATTATAACTTGATACTGGCTAAACGCAAAATATTGCGAAGCCAAAAAAAAAAAAACAATACAATACAATACAAAACATTTTATTGTATACCAAAAAATATAAACAATGACACATAAAATATTACAATCATCGTGGTAGTACACTAGGCGGTCTTATCGCTTAAAGCGATCTCTTTCAGACAACCTTTGGATGGACAGTAACAGAAGAATGAATAGACGGTGGTGTACAATAAAACATATTTTATTTTTTACATTTAATTAATTTAATCACACCTAGAACTACAAATGAAGTTGAAGTGACGACAGGTGGACCAAGGTATTTACAGAGTGTCGGCCGCAGGTGGACGCAGCGACGGACGTCCAGCAGCAAGATGGGTTGACGATATCGTTAACATTGTTGGTCGAACCCGGAAAAGAGTAGCACAGGTCCGAGGCGAATGGCAGATTATGATAGAGGCCTTAACCAAGCTGTCGGATCAAAACGGCTGTGGATGATGGAGGAGAACTAGAAACATACTTTTTTTGAGGAGAGAACTTGTTTTCCCACCGGGAATCGAATCCAACACCCGCTGTTTAAGACTAACACGCCCGAGGGTTGGGCTGTTCACTTCATAATAGCACATTCTTTTATATTTTTGAATAGGATGATTTCGACTATTTACGAGTCGCCGAAGCGCGACGGTAACTTTTTAACGTTGGTAGGTACTTTATGTGAGAAATAATTATGAATTTAGAATTGCAAGTAGCAACTTAAGAAAATCTGATTTGTGTGGGAATGAGTCAATTTATATCATTTGCTAGGCTAGCGTTAGGTCCCTACTTCACTTGTTGATGATGTTTCAATTGATGATGTGGTTGATGATTACACGTATTTAAGGCGATGAAGCAGAATCTGAGCTACATGATTAAAAAAAAATAGTTTTAATTCTATGCGGTGTTTTTGATCCGGGATAGGCAAACATTTAACTTCTTTCTCATCAGTTAGTAACTGGCGACGCGGTAGCCGATGGAGCACATTTGCCTCGAATGTATTTACTCGTGACATCAGGACTCCCGAAGAACAATGAAGATGTTAATCTTGAACAGACTACTTCTTTTTGTGTGTGCTAGCTGTGCCTCCCAGCTTTTGTCGCTTTAATGCGATAAAGTAGCCTATCTTCTATTCCAGATTCTAGACTGGGTCCACAGACTGATTTCCTTCCAAATCCATCCAGCAATTACATAGATACCTAGATCTAGATACTAAAAGAGATAACGCAGAATAAACTGCACAATTAAAATAAATCTTAGCAAGCTGTTAGATGGCTGGATAATAACTTGCTCGCATCACCCATTATTTTATTTATCTAGTAGTTTAATAGCTCAGGTCATTTGATTTTATACAAGACCTTATAAACTTTATAACAAAATGAAGCTATTTATGTATGCTTACTTTATATACGTATATTGCTCAGATTTGAAGCGGCTTCCGCGTTAACAAAGTTTCAGGGTAACGACTCACCTAGCTCAACTTACACATTTGACCTAGGCCTTGCGAAATTTGCATTGAAGATATAAAATATGCTTTGTCCAAAATCTGATTATTTAAGTAAAAACGTCATTTACGCGGCGTTTGTATAAATTTAGATTCAAATCTGTATGATTATCGCATCTTCTATGTTTGTTTGTAAACATTTCCAAAGTCAACTCCACTATGCAATACCAAATAGATCCTTCCAATGTAGATATAGTCGTATGTGAGGGCGTTGACACAGAACGAGATTCAGCAAATTAAGTAAAGGTCATTAATATCAAATTGGAGGTCGCCGCGGCGCCGAAATAGGTTCTGATCACCTTGCATTACCAATACCGAAGCGGTCTCTAGTCGCCACAGCCTTATCAGTAATATGGAAAATTAATGTTTCTAATTGGCGTAAGGTTATGGCTGCCTCACAGAGTATATTATACTATGCTCTGTGGCTGCCACTCACAGGATATTGTATTTGGTGCGAACGGATCGGCATGCGGGACCACGGGCGCGGGCACCGCTGCACCCGAGGTGACTGCTGTTTGTTCATTGTGTGTTTAAAATATTGCATGTATGTATAATGATCATTGCCGCACCACCGATCACTTTTTGTTAAACTTTTTTATCCTCTCCATCCTAAGGTTGCCTGGAAGAGATCGCTGCTTAGCGATAAGGCCGCCGATTGTACTGCTATATTGTTATTTTTTCTATTGTTAATTAATATTTTTCTTGGTGTTCTTGGTATTGTATTGTGTGTCAGTCATCATTACCTTGGACATCAACGCCGTGCGTTTTGGAATTAATTACCAAAGCACTTATTTCACAGCAGTAAAACTGTATCATAGTAAGCGCGTCCCATTGGGTTATCAGGGTAACTAATCCTACGTCTTGAGCTTTCTCTAAATGTAATCATAATGATAAAATTTATGGAAAGATGGTGTTTTCTCATGTTTGCTGGCTAGCTGGCCTGTACCACATACAGTGTAAGTTTACCAATCAAGTAGCTATTTGTGGTGTTCTATAGCTATCCTTGACGTCCAGTCTTCTAGGCCTAGCGTGTTTGACCCTTGACCATCATTTACTACCAGGATAGAGTGGTCAAACGCCAAAAAATCTTACCATGGTATATTCCTGGCTCTGGTGTAGGTAAGTTGGGAATGTTTCCTGATTCTGCGACATATGTTTTCAAACTTATTGCGGCGTTAATGCGTGATATGTTTTTTTTTCTTGAGAACGCATGAAATGCAAACCAACTAGATGTCACTCAGAACTTACGCGACATGAAACAATCTGATACCGGTTTACATAAATTGTTAAAAACGGGCGTCGAAAATATTGGATACGGTATATTGCAGTACGTAGACATAAAAAAAAATCAACACATCCATAAAAAACATCGTAAACGCTTTTACACTCACTGTCACGACGTTCGAAGACTTATAAACACTAATATCACTTGGATAGAAAACTTGTACCAATCAAAATCAAAATTTTTGATTGATATCGCACTCATATGATTACTCGGGAGTCTATATTATTATAGAGTCGCAAACAACTTCCCTAGCGAGCAGATCAAACCTATTGTTCGTGTCTACCAAGGATTTTGCTTGTAACGTAGGTATGACTCCTATCTCGATGGTGTCTACCTATTGCCGTAGCTATTCAAAAATTGAAGATGTTGTCAATTCACAAGTCAATAAACATCGTAATCACAAATCAAACGGTAACAGATGTTCATGAAAGATATATAAATTAATTCGTTGCTATTTCTGACACTCATGTGCAATACCCGGTTGGTGAGTTTCAAGGTGGATTTCGATAGTAGCCACAGAGATTCGTTGTCGGGTGCCAGTAGTTTCCGTAAATAGTACATCTGGGTAATCTTTCAAGCTACTATAACGAGCCTTGAAACAGTGGTGAGGTGAACGTCATATTATATAATTAAACGTTTCATTAACAAAAAAGGAAAGTTAGGTTAGCTGCCTTCTAAGCCCCCTGCTTATATCGGGTTCGATTCCCGGCGGGAACACAAGTTTTCTCCCCAAGGGAAATTTGTGTGTCTGGTTCTAAGTGTGATTGTGCACCCACGGCACAAGTCGTTGAACTTAGTGTGGGGCTGTGACTGAGAAAGCGTTTATGTTATGTTTTGTATAGGCAATAAAAATGTAAACTGTAAAGAGAATAGGACATAGAACAGGTGGTACCTACATATAATTGCAAAAATCAGGAACCAAATACATGGCTCATGCTCACTTGGATCTATCCTGTATGTAAACACAGTTTTAGTTTACCTTTGTACCTTTCCTTTAGTAGAAAAATCTGTTGCTAACTCCTAAATTGTGTTCCAGCCTCTAACCCCCAGTTATCTATTTAGTATCATTCTAAGCTTAGCGTGTGTAACATAAGCCTATAGGAGATAAAGATGAAAAAAACTGGCGTGTCCAAATGTCACAAAACTTGAGTCATTTGTCATCCACCGACATGGCCAGCGTGGTTGATTATGCCTTAGTCTCTCCCACTGAGCGAACCCCAAATCCCAGCAGTGGGAACAAAGTAGGCTAACCATGGTATTAAAAGACATATTTATCTATAAAGTTTTATGTATACAGGTGCTTATCGTTAAATGTGTATATATACTTATTAAGGTACGTGAAAAACAAATACTCGTCGAATTTACTTTTCACGTGCCTACCTCTTTTATAACAAATATGAAATTTAATTCGTTTTATTAAACAAGTGTTTTCTGACTCAAGTTATAAGTATAACGCACAGTGCATACCAGTTTCATGATTAAGAAATTATTAATTGTTATTTGGAATGTTTATCTGGGAATTATGAATTTAATAAACTTTTAAAAACCCAAGCACATTTAAAACTAAATAAAATTACAACAGAAATAAGCAGTTTGAAGAAGGCTTCTGAATTAAGTTGAAACAATTCGATTCACTATTCCATATTGACTTTAACAACGCGAAAGTCACTATAATTCCCGTTTAAATATGTTTTTTAATTAACTGTATGAAATTATTTAAACGCAAACAAAGCTTAAAAAACCTTCATCACCTTGCTATGCTTTATCTTTGGAATTCTCGATTAGATTAAATTAATTAAATACGCATTATTGAGGATAACTCAAAAACAACTGGTCTTGATCAAATTTGAATGGAGCCACATGGGAAGCACCAGTTTTCAAATAAAAAAATAAATCATCAAAATTGGTTCACAAAGAAAAAGTTCTACACATAAAAAAATGCACTTGAATTGAGAACCTCCTTCTTTTTCTGAACTCGTTTAAAATTAAAGGGAAGTTTTTTCTTCTTCTAAATATGACCTACCTTTTTTTTGTTACGTTTGGTACAACATTGGAATAACGATCTAGCCTTAAGACTAATAAGTAATTCAATTTTAGACCTAAACTGCTATAGTAGTATACTAAGAATGTTGGATACATTCTTAGTATACTTACGAGATCTAGTTGTATGCAATTTTCATCTTCGTTCTCGTTTTATAAGCTATAAGGTTAATAATTTAGTTTTGATAATAATTAGCTCTTATTTTTCTCTTGTAATCAGGCATATAACCCCAGGCGTATTGTTGAATGTATATTGTAAATTTGTTTACTTCTAAATCCAGTTGATCTTGATTTTTAATGGAACTTTCAGATTAATTATTTTTTCAAGGTCGAGTTCCCAGTTTGTATTTTTATTAACTAGATTAGGGTTGTTTTCTTAAGACTTCAATAGTCTCGCTGAGTGTTAGTATGATCAGTGAATGATCTGAGCTCATGTGGCAATCTTCATCAATGCGAAGAAAACTGCTTGAAATGGATTTATATATAAAAAAATCTATTAGATCTGGGATCTTATTAGGATCAGTAGGCCAGTAAGTAGGTTTCCCTGTTGACAAAACATTGCAATCAAGGTATCTTAAAGCACATATCAAATTTTTACCTTTAATTGTAGTAAATCTGGATCCCCAAATAGTATGTTTGGCATCAAAGTCACCTCCTAAAATAAATCTGTTAGCAAGGTAATTCAAGAAGCTTCAGTACTGTTCCTTTTTGCAATGCTTATTTTGATGGACAATATATGGCTGTTATGGTTATTGGATAACGTTTACTACTTACATGTACAGCAACTGACTTAATGTATTCTTCTTCATATTTATGTTGTTCATAATGGTATGTATTTTCTATTATTATGATTGCGCTGCCACCACTGGTGGTGTTATTGGGGTGCAATGCATGTTTCATATTTTATAGCCTTTAATATGCATGTAAGATTCTTTTGTATAATGTGTCTCAGAAACAAGGCACACATCAACGTTTTCTGTGTCTAAGACCACTTATAGCTCATTTTGATGCTGTACTAGTCCATTAGTGCAATTATTTATATTTTCGTACATAAAAGACATGAACGCGTTAATATGTCGTTCTTGAAATAGCATGACATAAAATGTGTGGCTAAGTCAACTAATGCATAATATTTGAGGTTTGTGTATATTGTTATTATTATTATATTATTAATAAATAATTTATTGATAATCCAAAAAAGGGTTGAGCGCGGAAAGGGTACGTGAATGAAGGGATCATAAAGGCTTCGCCACAGGTGTTCTAACGGATGGTGTGCGGGGACGTGGCTGCGGTCGCTTCCCATACAAATACTTAGTAATATGCCCGCACACGAGTGTGGCAGTCCTTATCATGGGATGACATGACTGAAACCCACAATTCGTACTGGCCCAGGATGGGTTATGCCCTCATCTCCCTGTTAGAGATGGCGAGCCGAAGCGTTGGAGCGAAACAGGCTGACAGTGATCATAATCAGTACCTACAATCTATATATATGCAAACAATTATACCTAAATCACCTCTAATATCATAATTTAAAACTGTAGGTAAAGGTTAACTGGAAAACCCAAAGTTAAATCATGTATCGTTGTGGTTTTGTTTACAAAATACGCGATTGTTGTCTGTTATAGAATATAGGACAAAAATAAAAAAACTTTGAATAAATTATTCTATTATCTACGTTTATAACACTCATTTATTCATAGTAAGAATAACAGCAGCCATTTATCATGATCGTACTTCAAAATATCGATTAATGGTTTAACGACGACTTAATAATCTACGCAACTATTAATTTATTATCAATTATGTTATGATTAAATTACAAGCTTTTTTATTGTGACACATTATGTGATAATTGCCATATTACTATAAAACCTTGACCATAGGATTATTATTGAGATTTACATATTTTTTATGATGCGAAAATATATGGCATGGTTATTATTCCAAAGGCTATGCTTTTGAATGTAGGAATTTAAAGAGAGAATGTCGAAACATTCAAGCTCACCTCGAAACGAGAAAAAACATATAATTTTATGTATAGCCTATAGGAAGAGTTCATGTTATGCAGACGCAAGCCTATTGGTTTGTATCGTGCACCTTCTGGAGAGTGTGCGCAGGAATTATATGATGTTAATTCTCCCATGCCCATTTTACCATGGCCATTTTTTTCGGAGTCCATGTTTGCTCGCGTAGGATTTAGCCCTCGACGTCCTACACGTAGCTCCTGGGTGGCGCTAAGGAGCAATCGATAAGAGGTGGGAGGCTTCGGATGGCGGCTTTCATACCAAAACCATGGTGCCAAGCGATCAATTCGCGTTACATCATGTTCTCCGGGCCAGCCGTTTGGAGGAAGGAGAGAGTTCAGTTGCGTTGCTATTGTGACTGGTTACTAACAACGTCCATTTGCGGTTGACTTATCTAATTACATAATATTTGGGAAAACTTAGGTTCCCAAATATTTCGCTTCTATGTTTATCATCGGTACTGCGACGTAGTGAAACTTATTGCCAGCAAGAGTCTTCAAGTCAAGAGTGAATAGGTATTTTCTAGGCAAGCATTCTACATCTTCGGCCGCATTATCATTTTCTATCAGGTGAGAATTGGTAAGATGCATATCTAGTCCAGTAACCAGTCAATATACAAAAAATCAAGAAACAACTGCGTAGAGTAAACTTACTTATATTTAATTTACACTATTTCGTTAATAAGACCAATTATACGATTTTATATATGAACTTTATATCGGCTTTATTATCGAATATTATATAAATGAGAATGGTTACTAGCTAACTATATATCATTATAGACCCTAAACGGTAATTCGAAATGAATAATAGTATAAAAAAGATATCAGAAGTCAGACTATTTTATTGTTTTAAACTGAGTACATAGATAGTCTAGCTAGAAGAATTGTTTTGTTTCAACAGCTTATTCATTACGGACGTACAATAGTTACAATATGTACTTTATGCATCAAAATATTTCCATAAACTTAGGAATTAGTTATGATATGTACGATGTAGCAGGTACATAATTCATTACCTACTATGTTTTAAACATTCTTCATCTTTCAACATTCAGACTCTACTAAATGCAAGTAAAGCTTAAAAAAAACCGACTTTACCGCTTTATCTTCGGAACTTTGATCAGATTAGATGTACTAAACACGCATTATAGACGATAATTCAAAAACAGCTGATCAGATCTAGATCAAATTTAAATTGGACAAATGGGAAAGCAACATACAAAAAAAAATTCAAAATCGGTTCACGTGGAATGAAGATATGAGTTAACACACATAAAAAAAAAAGATTGAGTACCTCCTCCTTTTTTGTGAAGTCGGTAGAAAATGCTTCTATACTAAATGATGATGCGTTCTTGTAAGCACATACTTAACCATCTGTTGACCTTTTCCTTCCTAGTGCAGTTGGCACAAGATGAATTCACACATGCGCTTCCTAGAAAGATTTAGCATGAGTTATTAAGACCAGCCACCTGACTGAAATTAATGCTTTGGTGGTACACCTGACCCTCGTTTTTTTATCTGCAGGGACACCATTGCACCTGCAGAAGAGGTTGGCTTATGCTATTAGGTGTTATACTACCGTCATTCTTCGCCTTCTAATTGAACTTCATTTATTTATTTTGATGTCTAAATATAGATAATAATATAATCCCATCGTGCTTATATTGATATGCTTATAAATATAATATAATGCGCAACTTAAATCAGAGGGTAGGTAGGGTAGTGTCCCCTACACTACCCTACCTACTAACACTAACACGGACAAAGTCACGGGTAACAGTTATAATTCCTTATTATATGATTGTTGCTTGCCGTAAAGAATAGTGGGCAGTCCGAGTGTCAGGAATTTTCAGACCACCTGAAAGCATCCGACATGGCCTAACGACTGTTGTCTTACGACTAACAACCGGGACCGACATCTTAACGTGCCCTCCGAAACACGACGATACTCCGATGAAATTCCCACTAAACGGTCACCCATCGAATAACTGGCCTGATTGTAACCTCGGTAGATTAATTAATTGTGTTTAGATTTTAGTTTAATAAGATTACAAAACAATTAGCTGAGTATTCATTAAACAGCGTCCTTGCCGTCTTCTAAATTTTGTTGGATGGTTGTTTAACATAGCAAATTAAAAAGGTATGTTTACACCGAAAAGATTTCGTTCAAAGTTTGTAGTCTTCAGAGATGAAGCTATTAGAAAATAATTAAAAGCAAGCAAAGTTAAAGAAAACCGACTTCTCCGCTTTATCTTTGGAACCTTGATCAGATTTAATGTATTAAACACGCATTATTGACTATTACTCAAAAACTAGAGATCAGATCTTGATCAAATTTATGGGACCATATGAAAAGCACCAGCATTAAAAAAAAACATCAAAATAGGCGCACAAAGAAAGAAGTTATGAGATAACTTTTGAAGTCGGTTAAACGAGAACATCGTCAAAGTAGTCCACAAAATAGGCATTATTGACGATATTTCAAGAACTACTGATCCGATCTTGATCAAATTTAAATGGGAACAATTAAAAGAAACATCTTCCAAACAAAAAAAAAAAAAATTCGAAATAGGCTCACGTCGAGAGATTTAAAACAAATGCAGTTGACTTGAGTACCTCCTCCTTTTTTGGGATGTCGGTAAAAAAAGCCGATGTAATGTATCGTCAATAATTATAAGTACTATGAAGTTTGTAGAATCGAATGACGACGCAAACGTCATACTAGTTTATCAAATATTGAATTACTGTGTTTGCGTAAACGCGCACAAAGGTCACAACTTCCATTGCCAGTAAATTTTGAAGTGTTTGACCAACATCGGAATGTCAAGTTGAAGTGTCAAGCAAAGTCATGGTTATCATGTTAAAGTCAATGTTTTGATGGAGCTTCTAGTTCTAGGGTGTTATTTGCTCCACCTCTAACACCACAAGATAATAGAGCCTCCATGGCCTACCACCATTATCTTGCCTGGGTATCTACCAGTAGTTGAAATTTCAAGTAGTTTGCCGCAAAAGTGAAAAAATGGCGTTGTTGATTTTTTATAATTTTCCAAAACCTGTGATTCTTCGAGTGTTGATGTGTCATCATAATGGTAGATTATTAACCGTTAATACTTAGTAAATGTGCATAAGTGTAGGGAAATCATACAAAGTTGAAAAAAGTGATTTTCGCCTTCGCTACTAAACTCCAATAGAAGTTCTAGTAAAGTTTCTACTACTTTTCTAGGGCATGACTTGTTGACTTGTTGTTGTACTTGACCTTGACTGTTTAACTTGACTTTGACTGTGACTTGTGACTAGGACTTTTAATATGAAATAAACTTAAAATATATTATTACTTGACACTTGCACTGGCTAAATGCACAGGATTGTGAAGCCAATACTAAAACAATGACGTCAACTTCCAAATAGTTTTTTTTCAGGTATCCTTGAGATTCAGTCCCGTTCTGGGCGATAAATATTTCAAAAATAGTAATGTGACAAAAAAACAAAATTTTGAAAACCCCGACGACGCGACGCCCTTTCTGAAAAAAAAAACGGCTGTACTTTTGGGAGCTACGATGCCACAGAAAAATACACCCTCTGTTTGTATCGTGTCATCTAGTAGTATGTTTAACTTTTAACCCCAAAAGTTAAACATACTACTAGATGACACAGACCCCACGTTGCGTTGAAACTCCCACGAGGACAGCCTTCTTGTACTACTCTGTTGAGACGCCTAGAAAACATTCGAGATCGATACATTACACTTAAACATAAAAGCTTTCACACTCACAGCCCCACACCAAGTTCGATGCCTTCAGGCGGCCTAAGAAATCCTGACACTAGGACTGCCCACTAGTTAACTCGATGGGAAAAATTCCAACGAGCCACAGTGTGACTCGATTGGTGTGACTGGTTGGAACCCACCGTCTATAAGACAAACAAGCACTAAGTTCGATGAGTTGAGTCGTGTGACGGGAACATTAACATCATACACACACAATCACAACTAGAACTATTAAGTCTTAGTTTACTTTTTGCTCTAATTTCATCATAGTAAATAAAAAAGTATTATATTATGAAAAAAAATACAAGGTCAGTTTCATAATCAAAGTATAGTAAAAAAAACTACTAAGGCGTATGACTTTATAATTAGAACTTTATAACTCAAGATGTAGAATATAATTTTATTGTATTGTAACACTAAATTACCGTTACATAATTTGGAGTTTGCCGCGAAAGTGAAAAATGGCGTTGTTGATTTTGTATAATTTTCCAAAACCTGTGATTCTTCGAGTGTTAATGTGTAATAATGGTGGATTATTAACCGTTAATACTTAGTAAATGTGCATAACTGTAGGCAAGCCATATAAAGTTGAAATACGTGATTTTCGCCTTCACTCCAAAACTTTATATTTCGACTGAAGGACTATGCATCCATGGTCATGAAATAATAATAAAAAAAAGTTACATAATTTCGTTTTTAATGTCACTTTAATGTAGATGAAATGGAAATGTTGGATGCATTTTAGGTACCTATATAAATATGTACAGTGAATTTATTTTCCTGTTAATCTCCATTTAAAAAACCAAAAAAACCAATGAAGCAGATGTAAAAGCAGCTTTATTTAAAGACCTTGAAGCTCTTTTTGAATGCAGCATTCATTTTTGCGCTTTTCCTGGTCCAAAAATGCGCGCGTTTTGTTTTGTATCGTCAATGTCATAAAAATTTGCGATAGCAATTTATTTATCTATAGCAAGATTTATATAATAATATCTTGTTTCGTGAGATTTAAAACGTGCATCCAATTTGTCTAAATACCAATACACGTGATATGTAAGTCAGTGCGCGACTTTAAATCCTACGCCTGGTTCGAATCCTGGTCAACCGCCTGGATCAATGACATACTCAAGACAGAGATCATGTGTGGATAGAGTGGAATTTGAATCACACTTACATTACAAATGCGAAAGTTAGTGTGCTATGCCTAGTTTCTCTTCAGCTGTTACGACTGAACGGACTTCGATAAAATTTGAGATGGGCATTGCTTAAACTCTGGATTAACGCAAAGGATTACTTTTGAATTATTTTTACGCGAGTAAAGCCGCGGGACGCAGCTATTTCACTTTATAACTGTGAAGGGAAACAAGCGGGTATGAAACTGCAACAAGAATAACAAAATTTTAAGTCATGTGTTATTCACCAACCTGTAGTGAGGTGGATTACGATCTCTACCTATGATAGAAGGCCTTAAGGTCCACCAGAGGGACCGACATGGACTGATGATGTTGATAGTTTGCTACCGGCTTCTGTCGTATGGTTTCATAAGTTGAAATGGTTTACGGAGCTGGCATTCGTAGAGAGTCAGTGTGCAACCTAGGTAATAAGCTAATTCGTAATTTTGAAGTCTAGTCTATCTTCGGCCGCATCTTCACTTTCCATCAGGAGAGCCTATCAAGCATAATACAAAAGCTACAAGTCTAGATTGAAAATGTATTTTAGGCACTTAACATCAGGTGAGATAGCGGTCAAATGTTTGCCTATCAAAGATAAAAAAAATCAATTTCTAACCGCTACAAGTAACAAAATCAAACATTCTGAAATTACTTTCGAAGGTAAATTTCTAAGGTACCTTTACAAAAAATGCTTGATTTGCCTGCTAATGTTGTTGGTTGCGTGTCTGCCTTTTAAGTAGAGGGTATCGGTTACGAGTCCCGGTAGGAACACAAGTTTAGTTCATAAGGGACATTTGTGTTTCTTGAATGTGATGTTAATGTTTTCGGCATCCACGATACCAGTCTATGAACTAAGCATGGGTTTGCGAGTGTGAAAGGGTTTATTTTTATCGTTCTGTAGACATCTGAAAACCATCCAAAAAAATTTGCTGCAATGTCATTAACGGACCGAACGTACAAAAAATAATGGTGTTAAACTGTTTGTAAACATTTGTTGGGTTGGTTGTTAACTCGACCGCATAATACTCGACCGCATGGTCGAGTCACCACTTTGTGTATTTATTTTATTTATAGTAGAAAAAGTCGTGTAAACCAAAATAATATTAGTTCTATAAGATAATGACGCTATAAACTACAATATATATTTTGGTGGTTAAAATCTAACCAATGTCATTCAGCGATACATGATGATACATCTCGTGTTTTGTTTATCTGTCCAGTAATACCTACTGGTGTAAGGAATTTGATATACATAACGCCCCAGGCGCGCGGCCCACGCGGCGTTAATATTTACTTACTTAATAATTCTCATTTATTCTACTCTGCGAACGATTGCAACTTTTTAAAACTCGCTTGATTCTGATTAGCACACTTATATGTAAAACTGCATTATTATGTTTAATGAACTACAATTTACCGCAGCCCAATCTGTTATAACTATTCAATCGGACATAACGAGACGGTCCTTGAACTGAATGATCGGTTCATAATCCAGCCTCGCCTTCATTCGGGAAGTACCGCATTGTTTACATAACCTGTTGAATTGAGCATAAACAAGTTTCAAAAAACGAGAACACCTCGGCAGAACGTGCTCACATGAGCTTAAGTACAGGCTGCGCTTCTGTCCAAGCACAATAATGATTAGAGCGTATGCCGGACAGCAGAGTATTCAAATCGTATCAAATCAAAATAGTTTATTTACATGCGTCCCAAAAAGACACTCATGAAAGTTAATGACTCTACTGCCAGATTCGCAAAATCAGAGCCATCTCGAGAAGAACCTGGCAAGAAACTCAGCGGCGCACTCTTTCCACATTTTTTTTTCAATATTCTTAAATTACTAATACAGGAATTATCTTATTTTTATTAATGTAACGGTTACCATGGCAAACTCGTGCGTACCATAGATTTTTAAGGATTTTCGTAAAATGCTCGAAATATTTCATCAACATTTTAGCTAAGTAGCGGAAACAGTTTATTACTGTTGTTTAATAAAATGATTTCTCATTTTTAGTATTTATTTACGGCATTCAACGAACTTCCAAAGTGATATTTAAATGCACATTTTTCTACGAAGAAATCTATTGCATGAAACTTATTCAGTTGTAAAACTGGCTAAAAGGAGTATATAATAAAGTATGAAACATTTATACATAATAAAATTTTAGGGAGCCTGTTCTTAAGTTGGAATAGGTACGAGTAACTATTTGTAACAATAACTTTTCTCCAAAGAATATACGAGTAGGAATCTACTAACGTGTTTTAACACAACTAATTTACGAGACGAGCCAGTCGTTCGCCTGATGGAAAGTGTTGAATTTGGTTTACAGTTCAGTTCCACCCAGAAATTTGAACTAAACATGTTCTTTTTATTTGTTCACAAAAAGGCGCGGACTCGCGGCGGTTTTTGTCGGATTTTCCGACTAGTTGTGCCGTACGGGCCTGTAAGATGCCCGTCATCTGCAATATGGCCGATCACAACGTTCGCGTCGCGTTGCCTCTACTTGCGCACCTACTCTTTATGTCACGTTATTATACTTTACTTCACATCCTTTTAATTCATTTTACTTCACATCCTTTTAATTCATTCACATTGCATTCACTCTTTTCTTATGCGCTATTTGTTAAGATGTCCATTCAAAAATATTATGGGAGTTAAAATAATTTTGTAATTATTTATTGCAATTGTAACCTATTCTTTTACACTCACATCATCATGTTCAACTTTGTTAGAGCCGACAAAGTTAAACATGAAGCTTAATGTGTGTCTTTCTAAAAGAATTAATAGAAAAAAAACAGAAAATAATGATCTACATAATATTTTTGTTTTTTACAAATTTTCTTTCTAATTTGCAATTTTATCGCGTAAAAATGTTACAACTAAAGTTAATAAGAATTCAAGTTTTTAATTGTTTTATGTTGATTTCAAAACGTAGTCACTGACAAATACAATATCCGAGCTCCTAGCCACAGACCTAAGGCCTCTCCTACTTTACCATTTTAGTAAAACAAACGTGTGTATTACCACACCTAATGTGTAATGTGTTAAGTATGCTAAAACACGGGTAAAGTAAAGCAAAAATGTACAAATATTTTTACCAAATTCAAGTTTACTAATTATAGTAATAATACTCTGCTAAAATTCAAGTTTACTAATTATAGTAAACTTGAATTTGGTAAAAATAGTTTTATTCGTATTAAAGAATAAAACTATTTGATGCCTTGAACGTTTTAGCGTGCTGGAGCATTCGGAAACCAGAATCATCAATCCTACTATCCTTTGCCATGAGAACTGTTATAAAATTAAAAAACATTGATCGAGTAAAGCGAGATCTCTAAGTTGACTTGGGCGGTTCAGAACTTAAATCGTCCGTCCGTCCTCCCGTCTGTCAGAGGCATCTAGCGTCTAAGCCATACAAGCGAATAACTTCAAATTCTGACACTTCCACAGAATATGTAAAACTATGACCCAAAGATCTGGCCCTTTCTGAATGTCAATTAAAATTATATAAATGAAAAGTTTAGGGGGCCCGCTTACGTATATGGGTATATACGTAAGCGGGAAGCAAAATAATGTTTTTTTTGTTTACTAGCCTTGTGCGGTATCATTGAAAAAAACTTTGCAAATAAGAGTTTGAAACCGTTTTTTTTAAATAAACTATGTTGGAAAATAACAATTTGGTAGGCCACTAAAGTAACTGTATTTAGACCTTTTTTGTCCTTGGGTTAATCTCAAAAACGGTTCCACATTTAAAGCTGAAACTTACCTATAATATCCGTTATTGAACTGGTTGGCTTAGTTGAGTAGCGTTCGTCTTCTAAGGTATCGGGTTCGATTCCCGGCTGAAACACAAGTTTTCTCCCGAAGGAAAATTTGTGTTTCTAGTTCTGGAAGTGATTTTGTGTGTTTTGTGAATGTTTCCGGCACCCACGACACAAGTCATCGATCTTATTGAGGGGCTGTGAGTGTGAAAGCGTTTATGTTTATAACCTGTTCTTGAACAGTATATACAGAAATCAAATAATATTTTAATGAAAAAAAGTTATAAGACCACCCTTTGTACCGTTATGTTGTAATTATCTTTTCCTATATATAATATTTATACAAACACATTACATATCTTTTGCGTCCGTAGTCGAGTAAAAAACATCCTGTTTCTTTTAATATAGTTGAACCTATGGGTACGTATCCATAGGTCATTTGGATTTATGATGAGTGATTGATTTTTGATTCAATTGGTTTTTGCATATGTATATAGTACTAGCTGCGCCCCGCGGTTTCACCCGCGTTGATAATGATGAAAAGTGATGATGATGATGATGATGAAAAATAGATGTTGGCCGATTCTCATAGATACCGGATAAGCACAAAAAATTTCATCAAAATCGGTCAAGCCGTTTCGGAGGAGTATGGCAACGAAAACTGTGACACGAGAATTTTATATATTAGATACTAGCTGCGCCCCGCGGTTTCACCCGCGTTGATAATGATGAAAAGTGATGATGATGATGATGATGAAAAATAGATGTTGGCCGATTCTCATAGATACCGGATAAGCACAAAAAATTTCATCAAAATCGGTCAAGCCGTTTCGGAGGAGTATGGCAACGAAAACTGTGACACGAGAATTTTATATATTAGATGTATATGTATTCGTACTTCGTAGACACAGGAAAATGTTTGACTTTAATCGGCATAGATTATTATAAGTTTTATGTGATTAGTACCTATTGTAAAAATACCCAGCGTAGATGACGCTTGATATATTGAAAAAAATAGGCTAAGGTTGCTTTTCAAACGTCACTTCGTCAGTGATATCATTAATACATATAATTTAAGTGGAATTTGTATTTTGCACTGGACTGGTATGTTCTGTTAGCTCTAAAATTGCTGTAAATTGCTGTGTTGGGAAACTTGAAGGTACTTATAAGTATCCTTGAGCACCTTTATTATACTGGTAGGAACAAGCCTTTGGTACCTTCGGTATTTGGTTGTATGTGTTGCAATATACTTAGGTAGATATGTCACTAATAGATTTAAACTGTTTGACAATTGAACAAAAGTAATGCTCCAAGATTTATAACAATTTATGCTACTACCAAATCGTATTGTTGTTCCCGCCAGAGTCTCTAATGAACTGTAAACTTATAACACATTATCTTGACTATTATATATTGCAATAAACGTTTGAATTTGAAGTCTAACTACCATTAATATAATAGAAAAAGATCTAACGTATATACTAAACAACTAATTTAATACGAATATTAGCGAGGTACTTGCTCATATCCTACTATGTAATATTATAAATCCGAAAGTTTGTGTGTCAGTGTGTAAGTATGTTTGTTCCCTCTTCACGCTTTAACGGCTGAACGGATTTGGATGAAATTTAGAATGTACATAGATTATATCTAGGATTAACACATAGGCTACTTTTTAACTTTTTAATAGCGGGCGAAGCCGCGGGGCACGACTAGTATTAAATAAAAAGAATATGCTTGCTCGACTCTAGCGTATTTACTAAACAACTAATTTAATACGTATATTAGCGAGGGACTTGCTCATATCCTACTAATTTTATAAATCCGAATGTTTGTGTGTAAGTGTGTAAGTATGTTTGTCCCTCTTCATGCTTTAACGGCTGAACGGATTTGGATGAAATTTAGAATGTACATAGATTATACCTAGGATTAAAACATAGGCTACTTTTTAACTTTTTAATAGCGGGCGAAGCCGCGGGGCACGACTAGTATTAAATAAAAAGAATATGCTTGCTCGACTCTAGTTATTCTTAAGCAATGTACAGTAAAATAATATTTTTCCATTCCTCTAGAAAATATTTTTAACACATACTGCTACAATAGTTTTAAGTGTACTATAATCGAGCAAGCATATTTTTTTGTTTCATATTAAAGCGTCATTCAAAAGGTCTTATGTCAATAAATAAGTTAAGGGAATAGCAACCTTTCCTTTAACAAAATAAAGTTCTAAAGCTGTAAACGTCGAAGTGTGCCATATGGCACAGTCCGATCTTTAGTGACGCCGCAGAGACCGTGCCGTACGGCACGGTTGGATTTTAAAGGGTAGAAAAACGAGATGAGCAAGTAAGTAATGGTAAGTGTCACGCTTGCCCATTTAGATCAGTGTTGATCAGTTTTGAACGTAAATAATTCAAAATCTTGATTGTCACCCTGAGATATTAGATTTTAAATCTCTCTAGGTCCTGTAATATCACGTGAACATTGCCCTTCAATCAGAAATAAAGTATTGTTTGCACTACTGCTAGCGATTGAATGTCTGGCAATGGTGGACCACATCATTGCCAGGCCTAAGGCGGACTGTGTAAAACAGTTCTACCGCTACATCATTTTATTTATACTATTATTTATATAGGTACAATAAGGCCGCCTATTGTGTAAGAATTATTATTTTTAGGATTTTTTTCATTATATTACTTAACTATGTAATTGAGTGTTATATAGTTGTTCAATAAATAAATATTGTAATGGTATAAATATCTAAGAGCCAATTGCCTATATTTCCTAAAACTATATACATCAATGCCTACATTTGCAGATAACTAGTCCTCAAAAACTTGTTGAAAACCATCGGATTTATTATGAAAGAGTGTTTGTTCAGGTGATTAAACATACTATATAAGATAACAGCTATAATTAAGTTTCTGACGTCTAGAGGCGCGTTGAAACATTCGAAGCACATTTCACAGAACAATGACTTGTTAGTTATTACTTAATATTATATACCTACTACTTTATCCATTAGTAGTATTATTTTATTAAGGTTATTATAGATTTTATATACTAAGTGCCAGTAGCAAGTTGGCTTCTTGTATTCCATGAACTCTACTGTTTCGTAATTGTTGAACTGTGGAACATTGATAAGACTGCCCGTTGTAAACCAACTATAAGACAGGTATACCGTCTTATAAGTTTGAAATAGCGATGAAAACTCAAAAACTCTTCATTAATACCAAAATATTTATTTTTGTGTTAATTAAGAGTTTTGAAAGAAGTTTTTGAGTTGTATTGTATTGATGACAGGTTAAGTATAGTAGAAAAGGATTTGAATTGACCGAGCAAAGCGATATCTCTAAGATGATTTGGATGGTTCTGAACTTTGTCCGTTCGTACGTCCGTCTGTCAGAGGCATTTAGCGTCTAAACCATACAAGCATACAACTGCAAATTTTCAAAAAGTATAAATGAAATAAAGTTGTGGCCCATAGCCAAAAATATGTAATGATTATTGTAGCAAAAATGTGTTATATTATCATAAGATTTTTGAACTATAGATGAGTGTATGTTGACAGAAGAATTCAAGGTATAATTGCCATGATCGCTACAAGTCTTGAACTTCCGAGTCTATCAATACGTCACGTAGCATGTCTTTTTTACCAAAAAATATATGTGAAAAAATACCTTTCTGTGACTCTAGGCCCTCCTCAAACTACTCAGGTACCTACTGGGAGGAAATGTTTAATTCCATACAATCGAATTACTGCAAATTTTCAAAAAATATAAATGAAATAAAGTTGTGGCCAATAGCCGAAAATGAAATACATGAAAATAGGGGGCCCATACACATATAAGCGGAGGTAACATTTTTTCTGTCCGTGATGGATTTCTTTGAAAATAACTGTACGATCTCCGTACGAAACTGTTTAAAAATCTATGTTGGAAAATAACTATTTGGTAGGCCACCGAAATCACTGATTTTAGACCTACAAGCATTTCCTTTCGGGGTCTACATACCTATCTCAGCCATTAATCTCAAAAGTTTCGTTATAGGCAAAATGTAGGCACGAGGTCTCAGTTAAGGGTATTTTCTATTTCAATACAGTATATTTCAAATATATATAAATAAAGAACTCTTATCCTACTGCCTGATATTATAGAATTGTTTTCTTGATGAGTTGGACTATGTATTAATCGAATGATGAAGTATTTTATTTGTCATAAATTGTTACTCATTGAATAAATCAACCCTATTGTCGTCATAATAAGGTCCGATGTACCTGTATCCACGTCAGATGACAGCTTTCCTTAATAAATCTTTTAACTGAGTCGGTTATCGCAATAACTAGTTTATGGCTCATTGTTACAGTAACAAATCATTATGGCCTGGGCTGCTGTATAGATGGTAACACCAGATTAGGTAACTCTCCTCTGTTCTAGGTAAAGTACCTACCTCGGTGAAATGGATGGCTTTTAAGAGAGGAGGCGTCAGGTTTATAAAAAAATGTATTCATATTTGTGTCCATGTCATACATATCCTATGGATCTGGATTTTTTTCCCCCTAATAATACAATTTTACGCGTGATCAAAATGCTGCACTTATTTGGGTCAACGTATTAGCATTGCAGTTCAGAGCCAGCATGATGGTTCCCATCTGCTGTTTGCACCATTTGGCGCGCAATAGTAATACGTTATTTAACAAAAACCATACCTATAGAGTATGGTATCAAAATTAAGGAAATTAAAAGGGCATAACATAAAATTACATAGAAAGTAGGTAAACATTTTTCATAATCAGGTTTTTTGAATTTTTAGTACATTGATTTGTTTGCACACCAAAAATTACATAACCATTACATATTTAGTCTTTGTTGCACACAAGTTACTTCATCTAACTTCCCCGCCAACAATGTCAGTTGGCCCGCGTGATTGATTATGAGACCAAATATTGATTGTACTCGTAAAGCTTTATCTACTTCTATAGCATGTTTCGACGCCAAAGTCGATAATTACTCAGGTAAATAATACCATCACCGTGAAGGTAGACATGACACGTGTACCTACGGCAGGTAGATAATAATCTCGCTCATACTAAATATTTTATACTACCAGCGATCCGTTGTTCCACCGTGTCGTTTTAACGATTTAAACTATCTCTCCGCCACATGTCGTCAAAATTGGTCCAGCAGCAGCACGCATCGTAAGCTGTAAAAAGGTATGACAAACAAGAAATAAACAGCAAGCGAGTTACTTCTTTAGTGACACTACTGTAGCGTGGGATTTAGTTTTGTCAGAACAAAACGAAAAAAGACTAAAGTAGGTATTATCATTTATCTAGTATTTTTAAATTAATTAGATATCAAATATTAGTATAGTTATATAAAATATTAGTTAATTGATAATTTATGTTCCATCTACAGATCAACTTATAATGAAGACATCCGAATTGAATTTACATTGCATTTTTAATTAGTATAAAAACAGTTCTAACAGTTTGAGAGGCTAGGGCTCTGTACGTCAAGATCAAAAACATTTTGTAGTTATGCAGTATTGGAGTGTACCAATAGGGCTGACATAGTCGCAAAGTGACTCAAAGCCCTTACAAAATATAGATAAAAAAAAAAAAAAAAACTGTTTGAGAGAAAACGCAAATCGTTCGAGAAATCTCCGATTAGTCTATGGGAAGCTGGTCAGTGTCTATACTGGTAGATAGATAATCATAGGTACACATATAAAAACATTAACTTATTATACTTAAACCAAATAATGCCTTTAAAATATTTATGAATTATTCCGTATGTATATTATAGTGGGTATATCAATGCCAGCAATATACATACAATTAAATCATCGGTAGTTCCAACGCCACCTGCCGTAAGTTGGAGTAAACGTAAACGTAGTCCCAACGCCACCTGCCGTAAGTTAGTGTAAACGTCTGAGTAACCTACTAAACTTCTTGTAAGTATAGTTATAGGAACAAGTAGTTATTTATTATCTTTGATTGTAACGCTATTATAAACGTTATGCCCAAAGACCGGATAATCAAATTTATATATAAATCACAATAATATTATAAAGGCAAAATTTGTGAGTGTGTTTGTATGTTTGCTACTTTATCAATTTTGATGAAATTTGCTATGGAAGTAGCTGACACCCTAGGTTACACATAGGTTAGCTAACACATAGGTTTTATATCCCGGAATTAATTTGCGCGGGACGTACGCGTGTAAAGCCGCGGGGAACAGCTAGTAATTTACAAAAAAAAAATATGCTGTCTCCCCTGTTCTGACCTTCAAACCGTTGTTGGACCGATTTTGAATGAAGTTTAATAGACCCATAGTTTTAGTAATGTAGGACGCAAAACGCATTTTCTTTTCCAAGCTCCAGGACGGCAAGCCTAAATGCGGTGGCCAGTTCCTCCAATACAAGGACGTTCAAAACGACACAAAAAAATGCAATATTGAGCCCTCTCGCTGGTAATTACTAGCAGAGAACCGACTTTCAAGTGGTGGTGAAGCGTAATGTTTACGCTTTAGAAAATCAGCGAAGACGAGAACTGGATAAGAAGTCCGACCAACTAAATAAGAGTACGCTTTCATCAATACAATAAAATTACGTTGTGCACACTGTGCACGAGTATTTACCGCAAAAATAGGGCATATAAGTCACTTTAGAGCTAAACAGCCTACCACAGGAGACAATAAGAAAAGCCAAATAAATTTTGTAAAATTCTTTATTAAAATAATAAATAATATACATAATACAGGTAGTTGCAAAAGTGAAATAGTAGCAATAAGTTGAGCAGACCCGGGGGCCTACTCCATAACTCGACAGTTGATATATCGCAGTTTAAGCGTTGTCCTTTTCTAACATGCTTTGTTAGAGAAGGACAAGATGCTAAATCTTACACGATGCATCGTCGAATCGCATTACAGTAGCCCTCTGTATGAACGGAACAAGCTTGCCTTCAAGCAATAGGCACATTACACAACATACAAAGCATCGACAGGGTACAAATCAGAGGATAGGTTGACAATTCGTCACAATATCTATTTCATCGCTCTCACTGATAGGTCACCTTGTGCATTTAGTCAAGTTGCCTTGTATTTCAACTAGTTCGCAATTCGTCCGATGCATATGTTTAATGTACAATAAAGCCCATATACTAAAGTGCGTCGTGAACGCTGCGTTTTTATTACTATAATAAAATTGTTTTTTTTTACATCTATAGGCAACTTTGTATTTATTTTTTTCTTTATCTATTCTTGTAAAAACCAAATTTGTACGAATGTTTCATATACAGGAAATATTTATTTTGTACTTGATTGTACGTAAGCATCGGAGTTAGAAATGAGTCAAAATAAGGCAAGAAATGAAACGGAAACTGACTAGATGCACAAGGTGACGTGTTAGTGAATGTGACCTATCAGAGATAACGACGAAATAGATATTGTGTTGAAATGTCAACCTGCCCAGCCGTACAATGTTTTAACACATGGCGTGCACAGATGAATGCAAAGATTTTCTACTCACACCGCGTGCAGAATCATCATCTTTTATGGGGCTTATATGGTGGCACTTGAAACAAGGACCTAAATAAAGTACGAACGTAAAGTTGCAGTAGTTATGTGTGAAGCATACTAGAGATCTTACAATTTAGCTTGACATACACGCGAGATACACAATATATCAAAGTCCCGACAATTTGGCCACAGTATACTTGTAGTTTGTGACAGATAACACTCAAACGATAGTGTGCAGACATTCGCATGCTTCATCCATGATTAGACGAGGTACGTCTGTATTTTATTCAGGTACATATAACATATTAGAGTGATTTTGCTCTACGTCTGATCCCATACCATTAATGTCACGGTCTAAAGTTGTACGAAACAGCTGTGCATGCGACAGACCGTATTTTAAACAGGGTACTTTTTTATGCAAGAACGCTCTCCAATACACTATATTACAGTCAAATTTATGCAGAAATTGTCTATGTTATAGTTTCTATAATATAGGTACTCGCTACATACGTTTGAAATACACCCGATGTAAATTCTAGGACATATTAGCGATGAAGTTGGGTTTTACTATAACGTAGACAAGCACTCAATAATGATCAGATCTGTACATTTCATAATTGAATAGCGAAACAAGTTGTACGATATTATAGCCTCAGCCTAGGAGATAGTGCATTATCATGCCTCAATCGCCTTTAGTCTACCTTCAATGTGGATACTAAAATGAATCGATAAATTTACATGACATTTGGTAAAGTAACATCGAACTAGCGATGTCAAGATAATTTGCATTTACAAAACTAATCGTAATTCAATAACATGAATAATGTTTAAACCTAATAATATCTTCTAAACTGTGTTTCAACAACGTTGTGAGACATTATTGTGGAAGAATACAATAATATAATAAGTAGAATACAGAAAGCCGCGGGCCGAGAGTCCGTCAATCCGAAATATTGAAGGCAGTAACAACACTGGACATGTAATAATCATTATGGTAACATGATTTGCTATCAGCAATTTCGTAATAAAATTATATTTACAAAAATCCGTTAACCTTCACTTACTCTAGAGATACATGTTCAATAACTAAGATTTACACAGTAAAAATATATGTACATAATACAAAATGCCCACCTCACTTATAAACAAGCACGTTATGTCTATGAACGACAACAACCGTTTCAGTTTGATCGGAGTTCAGGTATAATTCTACAAATATTTTCTATAAATTCAATGAAAACGAACATCGCCAAAACGCGTAACATTCAACATAAATCGTGAGAAAAACAAATCAACAATCCATAGAATACCTATCAATACATTTTGTACTTAAAAAGAGGTTTCAAGGCAATAGTCGATCTGAAAAAGACCCGAAATAGTGTGACTTTGTGCATTAATAAATTGTAATATGTATCTAAATTCAGTACAGAAATATATTTTTGAAATTGTCTGTTGGAGTACCGTTGGGTACCAGCGGAAATGCAATCGGATTTCATCTGGCGTGCGCCTCCGAAATACGTGGAATTGGGGCACTAGAAGGGTGCCTCTCTTGGTTTTCGACGTTTGTGGAGCACGCGGGGCACCGACGCGAATGTTCGAGGTCACTAGTGGGTCACGCGGGCACTACGAGACAGGTCGCCGACGTACGAAAGCGTCTGCCCCTGAGGAAGCATAAGAGCTTGGTACTTCTGAGCCCTCCTGTTTGTATCCGTTCTTTCCAGCGTTGTCGTCCATCACGGCCTGAAACAACGAGCTTACATTAGTATGGTCACAAACTTGAGACTCGATATGGAGTCTATTGAAACTACCGGCAGGAATCGTTTATTTTATTCTAAGTCAGATAGGCTATAAATATACCATCGTCTCTCCTGTGGGTGGATGAAGTACCTATATTGAGGGTGGTAAACACGCCAAAAATAAGGACTGAGTATTTAGGATATCGGAAATCATATAGTGCTCTACCGAGGGGCGATAGATGTTCCTACGTCTGAGTGTGTTCAAGAATTGTTTGGTGCTCTGTCGACACATATTTTATTTAATGTTTTTTTGTGATGTTTAGACAAACATTTGACCACTAGGTATATAACCTGATGGAAAGTGATGTATTTATTATGCCCGCTAGGCAAGCATTTGATCACAATCTCACCTGATGGTAAGTGATGATGCGGCCGAAGATGTAGCATGCTTGCCTAGAATGTACCTATTCACTTTTGACTTGAAGACTCCCAGATTATACCGTTCGGGGAACAAAGACGAGGGCAATGAGTTCCACTCCTACGCAGTACGGATAATAACGTAGAAGCGAAACGCTTCGAGCGAAATGTAGGTATGTCAACCATATATGGATGACGTTTGGCAGTTCGTCTTGTTGTTAAATGTTAAAACGGGCATGGTGGATTTAACTCGTGTAATTCTTGTGCACACTCTCTAAAATGTAAACGGTAGAACACCGATAGGCTTGCAACCTTACGTCGGTGACAGAGACTTTGCAATTTGGACTCGACTAGCATATCATCGCCAATGAGTCTTTTTGGTCACCTTTCGATGGACTCAAGAGCTTCAAGCTGGTACTTAGCGGATCCGTCCTACAAGTGGCCGCAGTAGGAGCACTGCTGCCACCTGTGGGACGGATATATCAAGCTCAAGTCCGATCGTATATTAAGAAGCTGCCCCGGTGTGAAGTACTGCCTAACCTTTGCAAGGATACCCAGTTTCTTAGCGGCCAGCTGAGCTCTGGCTTCGATGTAGGTATTAAAGTTAAGGTTCAACGTCAAGGAAACACCAAGGACCTATCATATCCTCTCTTAGTGACTGGACTTGTACCTCACCAGCTCGTGCATTAGATACGTATCTTTCGACAACAGTGCTATCGTCCCATACCCAAAGATACCGGGCTTGAGCAGATCGTTAATGTGAAGCAAAAAGAGCGTTGCCGCAAAAACAGACCCTTGAGGTACCCCAGCATTAATTGCCATTAGATTGGACTAGCAGCCGTCAACAACTACTCGAATTGATCGTTCCCTCAAGAAGTCAGATATCCAAATATATAAATCGGAAGGTAAACCATAGGCTGGAAGCTAGCCAATAAGGCTTTCGTGCCAAACCCTGTCAAAAGCCTTGGAAATGTCTAGCGAGATTGCAAGTGCCTCGCTGTGTTTTTCCAAGGCCTCGCTCCATATGTGAGTGGCATATGCAAGAAGGTCTCCTGTTAACCGGTTCTGGCGAAACCCATATTTCCGGTCACTCAGAAGGTCATTTGATTCAAGATAACCAAGGAGCTTTTTGTTCAGTACACAATCCATTTCAGTCACGTCCATTATATGTAAGATTATTTACTTATTAATATATGATTAAAACTAAAACATTACTATGTTAGCCAGGCGAGCATATGATAATATAATATGTAAAAGAATACTATTTATCAAGATTCTCTCATAATCTTGGCAGGCCCAAAATTGTTTAGTAGAGAGTATTATAACATTTTTAGCAATGTCTCTGGATCTTGATATGATCTTTCATTCTTAATTTGCACGCCCCTCCATAAACATTTTCATACATTTGACAATCGATAGTTTGACAGATTTGGTGGAGGGGCGTGCGCATTTAGAATGAAAGATTTCTAATAAAATATCAAAAATTTATTACAATTTCGGAAATGAAGAACGGTTTATCTACAATATACTTATTTCGTTACTTTTATCATATTAGAGCTCCTCGACTATTCAATAATCGGAAAATTTCCTTTGAATGATGCAGAAGCTTTGTAGTTGTACTAAATTAATGTTACAATATACATACTGCGACTAACAATTATTTAGCCCCCGGCCTAAACTATGTTAATCTGTATGTTAATATATATCATCGCAGCTCCTAATAATATGAACTGATTTCAATTCAGTATTACAGAGCAGGTTTTTGGCTATGTTAGGTAAAAAATGTAGCCGCCGATTTTAAAACATGACGTCGGACGTATTTCCACACTTTTTTATTTGCCATTTATTCTTGTACCTAGTATAAAAATAGGTAAGTGAACGTCATGCTTAGTCTACAAGTTTTTACGCCTATAATAACCCATTCCTATACTAACGACGTGATGTGCTATCTATGACGCAAAACTTGATCATATATCCGCATTAGGTGTAAGGTGCGATATAGTGGTCAACAAGCAATTATCATCGATTTTATTGTAGTATTTGTCTACTGGACTGCTATCTCACACTTGTTGTCATTAAAAAATGTCCTACCATCAAGAACGAATAACACGTCGGATACGCTTTTACACTCCGTCCTTTTACGTCGTTTTGCTACTGATTTACTCTAGAATATATCATTTTGCCGGTTATGACGACACCCACATGAATATAAGTGGTGAATTATAAACGCTTGTTCCACAGATTGTAACTAGGGGGAACATGACTTTTTTAAACGCTTTCACACTCACAGCCCCACACTAAGTTCGATGACTTGTGTTGTGGGTGCCGGAAACATTCACACACACAATCACTTATTATTATTACCATGTAGAGGCATACTATGATCATTAATTTGAAAACCTATTATCAAGATATTTTTTTAAGTGCCGCGCAAATTATTGTCTTTTTATGTATGTACAATAGATTCCTCACCAAATACTTACGTAACTGTAGGCTCTGAATGTATACATACGGTATAAAATACTCGTGAAATCAATCTTTTTTCATAAAAAAGTTACATTTCCGGGAGATACCCAATTAGTTTAATCATGTGACGATTGTTTTGTAATCTATTATTGCAATAAATTGTCTACAGTAAATATGCCCTGGAAGTCAATTACTCGCTAATGAAAAAAATCTATTGTTAATAAATATATTATTATGCGTGGGACTGACCGTGGTCGTTTCTTCATGAAATAATAACTATTGATTACAAATGATTATATCTGAACAAAAAGTATGGAGATTAAAAAAAGTTAATACTTTTACGCGTAATTGGTTTAATTGTTGCAAGTGTATTAGAATAAATATATTGTGTAATGTTTTTACTCTAGTGGTACTTGAGAGATGGGACTCGGATGAGATGCTACAGGTGAACTAGAGAGATAACGTAGTGGTTACTTAAAGACCGAAAATACCTATCGTCAGACCACCAAAGAGTTGGGCCGCAGATATCATATCGATTAATAGCAACACGTGATGAATACTAGCACCAGCAAAATTGGTGTGCTAATCATGGGTTGCCACTGCCAAAACATTTAATATTTTAATATTGAATTGTTTATGGATGTGCTTTGGTTGGGTGAACTGCGGGTTAGCGTTCCCACTGCATGAACCTGTATAAAACAATGTTCTCAACATGTGTGATGTGCAAAAAATGCATAAAATAAAGCATTTTTTTTTAATTTAATTGTTTTTTTTTAAATCACACACAAATATTTAAAAATGCAATCAAGTTTGGGTAATTTTAAACGCGGCCATTGACGTTTTGACGACGCTTCTTTTTTTGATAACCACGACTAAATCATAGCTGCGTAGATGAAAGTTGACCAATCATTGACATCAAAAATGTGTGAACTGACGTCACGAATCAGTCTAGCCAATAGCGTGTGTAAAGCTATTTTTAATTTTACATGTATTTTAAGTTTTATGACTTTTTATTAATTAAAATTCACAATTATTTGCATACAAGAATATACAGGTAAAATAGGTGTGATTATATAACCTGGATTTAAAAAAATAAAACTTGACTTATTTTTTAATGTCATATTCCCAACAATTATGAATTATAATGGGACAAACTTTGGCTAACGGAAAAGGGTGGAACTAACGTCGCCTCTAAGTAAAATGTCAAGTATGTTTACAAGCAGCGCCCCCACCACGTGTTAGGACTACTTAGGTTGGAAGAACTGCGGGTTAGCGTTCCCACTGCATGAACCTGGAGGTCTATTCCGGGCATAGATTATCTTTACATCGACGTCGAATACGAACGATTTTCTTTTGTTATGAACATCGAATTAACTGAAATTTCAACCAATCGACTGTCGTATCGACGTCGCATCAATTAGAACAATCGTATTTTGACGACCAGAATAGACCTACTGTATAGATAGATGTTCTCAACATGTTCTGAAGATGTTAAATATTTACAAGATCAATCTTACTGTAATTAATATTCTTATACCTAATTCGTTAATACACTTTAAAAAACTTATAAACAACCAATTGGTTTCATAATGACTATGTTTTCGACTGCGTAATATACGTCTGTGTTATTGTTAAGTTAATTGCAGCTCTATACAATTTGCACAAAAAGTTGAAAAATAAAAACGAAACGTAAGGAACGAAACACTTGCAAAAAGTATTACACTATTAGATTAATATCTTCATTAATACTAATTCTACTTAGATAAACTTTATGAATATTTTTTTTTCGTCACACAAATCACGTACTCGTCATTTCTATTAATAATTCTTCTATATATATCCACAAATATATTTTCTACACTTGAGTAACTATTAACAACGTAGATTTTTTTATCATTATTTTTTCCTGTTTTTCAAACATCGATGTATGAAAAACTTGGAGTATGGAACATACATAATTTGATTGGTAGAGATAAAAACACTTTTAAAAGCTTAGCAGCATATTATTACATGTTATTGGTGCATTTATACTCTTTTTAGTTGTTTCAACAGTTTAATAAAATATATACGAGTTTAAAAAACTAATAACCTTCAATCGTAAATATGTCCGTAACTCTTCGTCATATCTTGATCACATTATAATGGGACCAACTAAAACGTATATAATAAAAGAACAGATTCCGACGAAAATTCGGTTAAAAATATCTTCAATCTACGGGCCAATTGCCTAAATATTCCTAAAACTATATACAGCAAAGAACTAAGTTACCTACAAGACATAGAGCTTATAGGTAACACTAGTGCTCAAGCCCACTACCAGTGGGTAGCGTTCCTATCATGCTGGCGGCATTGCCTCTCTGAATTGCAATGCTAATACGTTGAGCCAAATAAGTGCCAGCATTTTGATCACGCGTCGCCTCAACCAGACGCTCTGATAGATTTTTGAAAATAGAATGAGCTCCCGGTCCTCACGGGCCCAGTGTCTCAACACCAAACGGCTCAAATATCTAACCACTGCCAAGGTTTCCATATTTTCACCGTTTGCGCTGCTCTGCCGAAGTTGCAGCAACGCCAACCCCATTCTGTGTTTGGGAAGATGTGACGGAGCTAAAGTATCGACACATGTCGCATCCCACACTAAAGCAGTAACAATTAGCATCAATAATTCACAAATATAGAAATGACTCATGTGACACCACGTGCAGATTCTTAACATGACAACGTAATATTTTATTTTAAAATCACTACAACTAATTAATAAAACTCGATACTTAACAAATTACTTAAATAGTTCCATTCGTGTATAAAAAATCACAGGGCAATGCCCTTGTCACCTTTTGTGGCCGTTATCTTAAATCTATGAAACAAGCGAGGTATAAATTATATTAGGATCATTAACAAGTTGCTAGCAATGACCCCTAGCGTGGCTATAACTTACGTGGCGACAGATTTCAGTTAAAGCTTCTACACACTGGGCCCATTTGTTTCGAACGGACGGCCTGCAGTGGTAACTTAACTCACGTTCGTTGACTTGTGTCTTGGTTGCCGGAAACATTCACATCACACATAGAATCACAAATAGAACCAGAGACACACATTTCCATTGGGGGAAACGCTGTATTTCCGCCGGGATTCGAACCCGATGCTCCTGCTTAGAAGGCGAACCCGCAACTTATAATTCGATATTTTTTATACTTGATATTTTTTTTAAATAATATTTTCTTTTCCTATTTTATACGCATTCGCACTCACATCCCCACACTAAGTTCCAAGACGTGTATCGTATGTGCCGGAAACATTCACATCACACACAGAACCAGAAGCACAAACATCCCTAGGGAAGGAATGTGTGCTCCTGCCGGGAATCGAACCCAGGAGCCGTGGCGCAGAGGGCAGTGACCTGTCCACTGCGCCAACAAGGTCGTCAGATAATTAATACTATTTTGATACTTACCTATACTATCGGAGCCAAAAGCTAATGAAGTTTTTCTTTGTTCCCTGAACAGTATAATCTGGGTGTCTTCAAGTCTAGACTGAATAGGTAACCTTCTAGGCAAACATGTTCCATCTTTGGCCGCATCGTCACTCTATCAGGTGAGATAGCGGTCAAATGCATGCCTATCTAATATAAAAAAAAACTTTTACTAAGAAATATTGGCAGTATTTCAAGCAATATTGGAAGTAAACAAGGTCTAAGGTACAAACTTGCGTTGTATGTTGATTTAGCAATAATTGGTGACAACGTTTTGATTTTTGCTAATGTTTGGTTTGACAGTTTAATTAGCGTCCATTATGGCACACAGTACTTTTAAGATTAACTTGTATTGCAAAGCATATTTGACAAACAAAGTTCTTTGACTCTTCCTTTATGTTTTTGAATCAAAGTCTATTTGATTCAATCGGATAAATAAAAAGGGATTGAACTGTTTACGTTAATATGTTCCCGGTAGAGAAATGTCATTAAAAACACTACATTTCATATTCAAATATATATTTCAAAAAAAATCCGGTTTGCAATTTTTATAGCGGTCATTTTGACGTTCTTTCTGTGACGTCAGAGACAATGGCTACCGTGTAGAAAATGACTAGTCATTGACATCAAAGCCGCGGACACTGACGTCACGCAACATTCCCGCCCAATAGCGTGCGTTTAGCCAATATGAATTTACCATACAATTTTCATTTACCTAATCCTCAACAATTTTATATTTGTAAATAAAATACATGATTTAAGTTTCCTGCACACACACTATTTGATTTTGCCCTGTCTAATTTATTGCAAATGAATACGTTCTTCGTAAATAATACTTTGTCAGTACCTGTCATTGTCATGTTATATGACAAACAAACACTTCCACACTCACATCCCCCCGCACAGAGCTCGAAGTTTTGATAGCAGGTGCCGGAAACACATACATCACCCACAAAAACAATTAAAACCAAGACCAGAACCATTAATTGCCCTTGGGAAGAAAATTTGCTGTTCCCATCGAGAACCGAACCCTTCAGCATGGAAGGCAGTCGTATAGGGCATAACGAATCATGTTTCAAACAGGTGAGCGTCATGCTTCTCTCCTCTCCTCTCATCATACAATTTAAATATAAGTAATCAAAGGCTCGGTTCTTCTACTGAGCAACCATGTCGTCAAACTTAGACAACCAAGACACCAAAACAATTAAACCTTGGCTTTTATCCTCATAGCTTCTATACTTATAACTGTAATATGTATTAGGAGTGTGTTTTTTGCTACAAATAAACTTATTTTCATTAGAAACAAGAACAAACAAGTCATGTGGATGTGACTCACCATGCAGAAGCCTCTGTTCTTCAACTTCCTGCCAGCCTTGTTGTACCGCGCCTTGTAGAAGTCCGTGAACAGGAATAGAAACAGGAACCCATGCATCGCGATCCAGTACACGAATACGTGGGGGTACTGGCACGACGGACGGAACAGGACTTGCAGCTGGTGGCTGAAGATCAGCACGAATTGGACCTGGTGGACGATTTAGTTGATGATAATATTGTTGAAGACAAACTATTACATAAACAGCACTTACACACTCACAGCCCCACATTGGGTTCGATGTCTTGTGTCGTGGGTGCCGGAAACATTTACATCACAGACATGATGACAACCATAACCATTATAGACCATATTATTTTTGATAACTTAATTACTATCAAGAAGAACATTTTAATGCTAAAGCCCGACTACTAAAACTCACTAAATCTTTTTTGCTTCCAAAAAAAGTTTTACATTATAAGTACTTTATAACTACATGTTGATCCATCAGTGTTTCGTCATTTGATATTCATTTCGATAATATTTTTTTTTATTTCTTTGGTCACTACTTAATGGACAACTGTAGCCATATAGTTAAAAAAAAAAATTGTCTATAATGTCACCCAGACCAATATAAGGAATGGATTGAAACATCATTATTCAAAATCAGCTCAGTAGTAGGAGGTTGCTGAAATAGTAGTAGGCTGTTGATGTCTGTGCATAATATTACACCATTACTACACGAAAATATGCTCTGTCCCACAATGTGCTCTTCCGTGCTGTTAAGTTTAGATGCTACAGTGGAACACATATACAGCAATATACAGACTGCTAAAATCTTAACCCTTCGTAATATAAAGTGATTATTCAAAAAAGTAATTTGACCTATAGATATATATACCATAGATATCTTGACTAAAAAGAATTTAACACTGATTACCTAAGTAAGTAAAAAGTTTAAGTGTAGAGCAATTATTAGGGCAGTTAAAATGAGACTCGTAACAGCAAATTCAAGATTTATTTTGTTCTGGACATAAAATATAAGCTTAGAGATGAGCCTGTCACCGTCCCATCAATTTGTGCTGAAGTCATTTGAATTATTAAGCGAAAGTCCGAAAAAGCGATAAGATCATATAATTATGTTCGTAACAATAATTTGAACACGTATTTTGAGTTCATGCAATTTTAATGTGAATGTTGTACTGGCTGATCTACTTTATTATTTTTATTGTTTTTTTTTAGTTTTTAATAAAGATACTCGTTTACACGAGTATATTGTTTCGCGACAAACTACTTTTACGGCCTTGTGGTCCAAATTTATCGATCTGTTATTATTTCCTCATAGCATCAAGAAACTGACCATCACAGCTCCCTGCTCTTAATACATTATAATAAGACTTTCAGACTAACATCTCATCAACTTGCAAATATACCGGATAAGGAAGTAGAATCAAGTTATTGCATTTGGCGTTTGTTCGCGATGACTATAATATTGCGTAGGCAGCATTAGCCTTTGTTATATTTAATATAGGACTCGTATAATCAAAGGAAGCTGTTCGCCTTACTGTTTTAAGAGTTAATCACGGTCAGTGCTTACCAAAAATGGCGAAAAGCAATCGCGATTAATAAAATATCGAGCGTATTAGAATAGCATGACGCACTCGCGTAGCCTAGGACCAACCCATGGCATTGATGGCATTATGGAAAGACCAATAACCATAACCAATTTTGTGTCCTTCGATGACCTCGCCATAATAATGAAGGTGTGTTATATCCAAATGAAATTCCACAAAGAGGATATCGTGCATACTGTGACGTCAATGAAGTCTCAATTAAACAAGTTTTCAATCTATAAGATAAGGTGAACAAAATTTCCATATTACAGTTCCCCATTAAACAGCAGTTTGGTGATGCTTCAACGTTAAATTCGTATGCCTCAGTACAGCAATAGAGTAACCATTGTGTGCAGCTCAGTGGGTCAAACAAGTATTGAATTTATGCAACATTCATAAACCTCATGTAGGTAATTGTTTAAAACATTTCCATAAACTGGTATGTCCAGTTGGACCATTCACGCAAATGTTATTCAAATTGAAGTAGCACACGTCTCGACATTTGATAAATTATGACGCTAAGTGATTCGCTTGAGAGATATCCATTTATTTGAAACACACCTTAGTTGAGGCCTTAATAGCAGAGCAAATGAGTAGTTGAAACTTGGAAGCAAAATATAATAATTTTTTTATGCTACTTGGCCGCTTCAATTAACTACGGCCTAGGCGTATTTACCGACTGAAACCGTTGACAGAGATAGGACTACTCTTATATCTCTTGTAGTTCCAAATGTGTATCATGTCTTTGAAATATTTCCTAACATCTTAACTTCTTAGTTCCGATGTGATCGGTCTCTAATTAAAAATAACCTCATTCGAAAGTATCACACGTCACACGTCTCTATAAGCCGTTAATGATAATTAAAGGATAATTTCGTCCCTTCAGGCAGGGCTTGACTAGCTCAGCGGTTAGAGCAATAGGGCATGACACCCTATGGCCGTGGATTTAATTTATCGCCTCAAACGATAATTTTTCCTATCTCGATTTATTACTTTATTTCTTGTTAGCATGGCTAATGCTTTAAAAAAAATCAACCTTATTCAATGTGATTTATACAAAAAAATAATTAATGTATGTATTTACGGGTCAATTGCCTATACTTCCTAAAACAGTCAATTTCAAAATACGAATAAAAATATTTGAAAAGAGCGAAGCATCTAGAACATTGTTGCAGTTGTTTGACAGCAATATAAAATCATGGTAAGCGATTGTTGGCCTTTTTGCTTTACACAATTCATTCGAGCAAAAATAATACGCTGGGTTTTCCGCAGACGTCATTCCATCAGATTAGTTACGTTAGTGAAGTCAATAACAATAACTTACCATCTGGAAGGCGGTGAGGTACTTCTTCCACCAAATGTATTTCTGGTATTGGGGCCCCATAGCTGAGACCATATAGTAGAAATACATCACTATGTGGACGAAGGTGTTGAGCAGAGCGAAGAATGTGCTGTGACCACCTGGAGACAATGTAACAAGTATTATTGTAAATCTATTGACTGCTCCATTCAGTGGATTCAGTCTTTGGGACATATGCCGTGCATTATGGATATTGGATTAAATTCCTTACGGAAAAGTCCATTCCCGCTAGTCCAGTCCAGTTCCGGTGAGACATGTTCCTAAAGGAACACAATTTTCCTCGTAAGAGATTTTTTTGTTTTTGGTTTTGGGTGTGATGTGTTTGATTCCGTATTTTCCGTCAAAAGTTGAATTTGTTGCAGAGCCGTGAGTGTGAAATGCTTGCGAATGCACATGATTTAGATACTAGTATGAGTGTGCGGAAAAGCACATTATAGCATTATTATTCCGTTAGCATATTTTAAAATTAACATTAACACTCTTTACGATATATTATTATTGTGGTAGATCCACTTACGAGGTGCAGTTTGATCTAAATTCAGACTAAAAGAAATGAATCACTCAGAATTAAACAAAACAAACGCTTTTACACTCACAGAACAAAAGTTCAAAGACTTGTATCGCGGTCTCCATACACATACATCATGAACGCAATTACAAAACATAAACTTCCCTTTGGAGAGAAAATTTGTTTTCTCTATTTTTTTTTCTTCTTCTCTATTTTTTTGTTTTCTCTACTTTATTATATTAAATAATAAAACAAAAAACAAACAAAGGCATTTACACTCACAGCCCCACACTAAGTTCAAAGACTTGTATCGTGGTTGCCGGAAACATTCACATCACACACACATTACACCTAGAACCAAAAGCACGAATATCTCTTGGGAAGGAATTTGTGCTCCTGCCGGGAATCGAACCCAGGACTCAAGGCGCAGAGGGCGGAGACCTGTCCACTGCGCCAACTGGGTAGTCATTCTTCACATTGTCCTTTTTTTTACAAGAATATATTTAACTTGCAATGTTTGTATGAATGTTCGGGTCAAATCTTTCAACTGAATTTGAAAGATGTTATCCTCAACGGATTGGATGCTTTTTTATCTTGTGTGTGAAAATGTAATCCTAAAATAACTATAATATATTTGAAATGTGTAAATCTAACCTGAGGCAATTTCGCTACATCGAAATAAAATAAAATAAACCTGTGTATTGATGTAAGAAAGTTCAATGTCCAGGGTTGAACGGATTGTAAGCATTTATAATTTAAACCTGCCCATTACAAACTTGTCGAGTGGGTTTAACGTAAATCTTGTATTATAATATTTTTTTAATTCGGTCTACTTTTTGTGATACTCATTTGACGGAAAAAATTACAATGACGTATTTGATCCTAACTTAATCAGTGTTTATGTTTATTTTTTGCGGTGAACATATTTTTATGTTCCAATGTTGTGTTGCTTTTGGTTCGTCTTATATTTAGACACAACAAAAACAACCGATAAGTTTTATAACCGGAAAATATTTATACACAGTTTTTTATATAAGCTTTTTCACACACAGGAAGTTCAAAGACTTCTATCGTATTTTTAAATTACACACATCCCACTGGGAATCCAACCTGACTTCGCCAGCGATCGATTAAAAATCTCTTTAACAGTCTAGACTCTAGAGTAACATTTTAATATGTGTGTGATAAAGGTTCGTGTGGATAGTCTTAAATGCAACAACGACAAGCGAGGCAGTGGCTGTTGAATCGAAATCAGTATTTTTGTGTTCATATACCTAGTTTGTTCTTCGAACTATCTCGGAAAGTTTTCTATACAAACCTGGAATTTTACGAGTCTTAAATAGAATTAGCGACTATTATACCATATAGGATTTATTTACGCCCCGTGCTATTTGGCTGCCATGTTTTGCATTAATAAGTAATATCAATAGACAAAACGAGAATGTACAAAACATACATTTGTTTGTTATACCTACTTAATAATTATTTACACTTGTGGTTATATTGTTTCAAAAAAATGCGGATGTAAGGCTGCTAATGAAGGAGACAACGTCTTGGGCTCGTGATTATCACCCGGGCTCGTGTTTACGTCGTATTGAAGTGATCGGCGAAAACAAACGGTGGCCAGTAGGTACTTTTCAAGGCTAATTATATAACATTCCCACGAAAATTTTAACTAGCATTAAATATCTATATTAAATTCAAAATGGCATAGGTAATGTTCAAGTATTATCGTCTGTAACCCGCACATAATAATTCATTAAATTAGGATACCGTGGCTATTTACCCGACTGCGCGACGAAGGAGGGAGTGTTTATCAGCCTATGTATGTTTATATGTTTGTTCCTTTGTAGCGCTCTAGAGATCAAAAGCGTGGGCCGATTTTGATGATTCTTACGTCAATCAATTTGTCTACATCATGAGAGAGTCACGAAAGACATATTAATAATCAAAATTAAATATGGCGATAACCAGACGCCATATTGTGAACAATAAATAAACAGAAATCGATGTTCTATGTTAGATATATGTTAGGGTATTACTGAATAGTTATTTGAAATCATCTTTAGGTTTCTTATATTATTTCACTATGAATGTCCATTTAGGATCTGTAATGATTTAAAGTTGTTTAGCAAGTCTTACTAAAATTTTTAATCATTTTATAAAGTTATTATAGAACCGCATAATAGATCTTATTAAAGAAAAAGTAAAATAAAAAAGTACGTTCACTCCTTACATACTGGTTTTTGAATTTTAGCATATTGACCATTTAACATAATCTATTTCTATTTATAGACTTATGATTTATCTAAAGAAAATCTAGTTTATTACCTAGTCCATTAATATTTCATCTTTAAGACGTCTGATCTGAGATTAAAGCAACAGGTTTGCTTTGATTTAGTTTAGGTCAAAGAACATTTCTAGGTATCAAAGATTCAAAAAAATACATCAACGCTTTCACATTGACAACTTCGAAGTCTTGTATTATATAAGTCCCACGGAAACAAATTATACTTGTTTCACATCGGGAATCAAACCCGATACCCGCTGCTTAGTAGGTAGATGCGCAACCAACTACGCCAGTGAGCAGTTCTATAGAGACGCGCTGGTATAAGAAAATACTTCTATGAGGAAAAGTACTTCGTACTTTTTCTTTGCTTATTAATTTAAACGGAAGCAAAGCATAAAAAACCGTATTAATTAAATACGCATTATTTAGGATAACTCTAACTACTGATCAAATATTGATCAAATTTAAATGGGACCACATGAGAAGCACCAGCTCACAAGAATCATCAACATCGGTTCACACTTTAGAAAAATACAGTTGAATTGAGAACTTCTTCCTTTTTTTAAGTCGGTTAAAAAACACCCTAAAGGTTCGCAATATTTATATGTGCGTAACATTTAATGTCATACGTACGCATTTATACTACATTACCCGTGTCCCACGGCTTCGCCCGCGTTTATCAAGATTAAAAGTAGTCTATGTGTTTATCCTAGATATAAATGTATATTCGAAATTTCATCTAAATCCGTTCAGCCGTTACAGCGTAAAGAGAAAACAACACATACACAAACTTTCAGATTTATAATATTAGTGAGACTAGCGCGTTTCTCAGCCTTTTCCTTCAGAACTGCCCGTTGGCTTAGTTGGGTGGCGTTCGCTTTCTAAGCAGGGGTATCGGGTTCGATTCCCGACGGTAACACAAGTTTTCTCCCCAAGGAAAATTTGTGTTTCTGGTTCTGGTTGCGATTGTGTGTGCGATATGAATGTTTCCGGCACCCACAACACAAGTCATCGAACTTAGTGTGGGGCTGTGAGTGTGAAAGCGTTTATGTTTTTTTTCCTTAATACATGTATCTATGCTTTCTTATAAATACGTTTTGTCTAGGTCGGGGCAAGGTCTCAGCTTGCATAATATCCTAAGTTTAACATTATCAGCTGAGTTTCTACGTCTCCAAATGACATATAGAGGCCACTATTAACCGCTAGACGAATTCGTTTCCTAGGAAGCTGATTGTTATTTTATTACTGGATTGACCTTATTTTACAAAACAAATATAAGTGTAGCTACGTCTCGTTAAAAGCTGTTTATTGCATATTATTATATTACAACGACTCCATATAATTATGTGTTTATGACGTTATTAAATTATTTTGCATGATCTTGATTTACACTGAAGTGATGTAATGACATAACTAAGTTGTTCAATTAACATAATATCTAAGTTTAATGCATTTTAACTTGTAGTTGGTTGCGCGTCTGCCTTCTAAGTAGCGGGTATCTGGTTCGATTCCCCTCAAGTTTTCTGCCCAAGGAATTTGTGCTTCAGGTTCTGAGTGTGATTGTGTTTTATATACCAGTGTTTACGGCACCTAAGATACAAGTATGAATTTAGTGTGGGGCTGTAAGTGTGAAGTTTTCATTTTTATTCACTACTACAATCTTTATATTGTTTGTTTTTTATTCATTTAAATTAAAAAGAAAACATTATCTTTTATCGATACTGATAAGACTCCAAACCGGCTTAACAATGCCCCAACTAGTTGATGGATTAGAGCTAATTGCAATCCACTAGACGATCTCATCTTGCCAGCGGAGAAGCTCCCACCAAGAACATCCTTGACAAGTGTGGAAAACCCTAAACAGACTCCGAAATCAGATCAGAAAAAGCAGCTTTTTTATGTGAGGTATGTATGATTGACCCGATTTAAATTATCCGACTGCAGCAATCCAGTACAAAGCACTAGCTGAAGAGCCCATCCAACAATGCAAACTGGCCGAGCTGTTTCAGTGCACCGATGCAGTATGGATATAAATTCCTGGTCCAGATTATCAATTCAATATCGTTGACATCATTGAAACGCAAGCAAAGCTTAAAAAAAACGTCTTTATCGCTTATATTTCGTTTTTGGCTTGACCGATTTCCGAAATATTTATGGGACCAACACTGAAGTATACTCTACAAAAAAAAATATAGTCGAATTGAAAAGACTGTCTAAACTAGACCTAGGCGGATTCTTTAAAAAATGCAAAGTGTCTTACTCGAGATACAATTTTTTGTGGTTGATATTATACAACAAGTTTTTATAGCTTCATATTATCTATTCACAAATATATGATATTTATAACCCGCACTTGTTTCTTAGTCGCAAATTCTATCTATAAAAACGTATAACATATTTATATTCAATTTATTAATAAAGGTAGCAGTATATTAGTTTATCTGTGCAAAAAGTGGGTTTTTTGTTGGCCATAGGCAATAAATCGTTTCGACATAATCACTATCAATAAATATTCGTTTGTATAGTTAATGTTTCGGCGACTTCGGAACTTGGTATTTGTAGTACTAATGATGATACATATATTTTATGACTTATTTTACTGCCTAAAATGGCATATATTATCATTATTCTATGTAATTAATGACCTTCTCAAGGGCATACATTTAGAGAGGGCAAAAGGAACCTGCTTAAATAAATAATAGAATGTCGTTAATTAAAAACGGGGTACGTCATGGTATAAAAATAATTTATGTTTATTGATATAATTTGCAATAAAATTTGCATTTATGGAGAAATTTGGGAACAAGTTAGACTGGAATATGAGGAGATAGCACGTGATATCGTTGTGCAAAACGTGATATTCATAGCTATACTCCATGTCAGTTATTAGTGACATTCAATCAGGTTTATTTTGTTACAATACCTACTTTTCACTTACCATTAAAGAGATGAATATTTTATATATTAAAAACTATACCTAATATATTAAAAAAAATGTTAATTGACGTTTTTGATTTCATTAATCAACTTGGCTATGATGCGAACTTACATCACACTAATATTATATATGGGAAAGTTTCTGTGTAAGCGTGTATGTTTGTTGTCTCTTCGTGCTGTAGGGGCAGAACGGATTTGTATGAAATTTGGAATACACATAGCTCATACCCATATATATGGCGCAACTAGTTGTAAATAAATAAAGAATTTATGTGGATCCAAATTTTTGTATAAACTTCTTATAAATATCTTTTATTAGTATAATTTAACTGTATGTTTTGGTATCCCTATCCCTAATATCCTACTAATATTATAAATCCGAAAGTTTGTGTGTAAGTGTGTAAGTATGTTTGTTCCCTCTTCACGCTTTAACGGCTGAACGGATTTAGATGAAATTTGGAATGTACATAGATTATACCTAGGATTAACACATAGGCTACTTTTTAACTTGATAACAGCGGGCGAAGCCGCGGGGCACGGCTAGTAATATTATAAATGTGAATGTAAGTTTGTTTGTTACACTTTCACGCGAAAACTACTTCACCAATTTTAATGAAATTTTGAATGTAGGTAGCTTATACTCTGGATTAGGACATAGGCTACTTTAATTATCATCATCATCAGCGGGCAAACCGCTGGGCACAGCTAGTATATTATAATACTGTTTTGCTAAAAACTTAAAGTATTCTCGCATATGTCTTTGGTTGGAAAGTTAAGAGCCTGCGAAGGCGTTGACGAGGCTAGTCGACTCTCACAACGGTCACTTGCTATAACTATTTTCAGGCGTTATGTACCACATTTCATTTTGCGGATAGTTTGGTTTCACTGGCTAAATACAACTAAGAAAGTGTTTAAATCGAAGTTATTTTTGTAATATTGTTTTCACCAACATAATCAGCATCTAAAATTCGACTAAGCTTGTACTAATTAACAACGGTAAAATACAAGTTGGTTAATAATAAAAATATCGTTTGGAGCGGAACCCGTTAGTTAGGGTACGGTATGTGACACCCTAAACCGTGGGTGCAAATCCCGCTCAAATAAGTAAAATTTTAGCATATCAAATACTATAAAAAATAAAATGCAATAAATTTCAGTTGACACTTTAAGGCTTTCCAAATTCAACATCTTTTCTTTCACTTAACGAGCCAAAACAAAATATTGAAGATTTTTTTAGATACGGTGCACATGTTCACAGCAATTGTGTCTCTCATAATCTTCTAAATTATATAACTCAAAGGTGACTGACTGACTGACTGACATAGTGATCTATCAACGCACAGCCCAAACCACAGGACGGATCGGGCTGAAATTTGGCATGCAGGTAGATGTTATGACGTAGGCATCCGCTAAGAAAGGATTTTGATTAATTCTACCCCCAAGGGGAAAAAATAGGGGATGAAAGTTTGTATGAAACTTTGTCAATTTTAAAATAATACTTCTTAACGCGAGCGAAGCCGCGGGCAAAAGCTAGTTTATATATATGTTAGGGTTGATCGCAGACTATGTAAGTCCTAGAATAGGAGTTTCTTCTGCTGATTATTTATTTAAGCTGGTTGTGATAGATTTTCGTGGCAGGTCTTTTTCTGATAATTTGTTAATTTGCGCGATATTTTGTTAATTTTGCAGGTGCGAGTTGTAGCGAGTTATTCTAGGAGCTAGAATGTGAGCGAGTTTTTATTAAACATAAACATAAACGCTTTCACACAGCCCCACATTAAGTTCGATGACTTGTGTCGTGGGTGCCGGAAACGTTCACACACACACAATGAACACACAACCAGAACCAGAAATACAAATTTTCCTTCGATTTTTCTTTGGTGTTTCCGCCGGGTATCGAACCCGATATCCCTTATGCTTAGAAGGCGAACGCTCACCTAGCTACAACGGGCAGTAAATTTTTTTCAGCTTGTTTATTTACGCAGCTTGTGTCAGATTGTAATAGAAGTTAGATTGGGTGTATAGATTCTGATAATTTCTTGATTAGCGAGGACAATTGTCCACGCAAATACACAATCCGTGCAAATCAACAAATGATCAGAAACGAAACTACCTTTCTAACTAGAAAGCTAAGCATGTACTAGGAGCTAAGCATACGTACCAGGCGCGAATTTAAGCCCGAACCAGACAGACATGGGCATGATGCCGTGGTGGATCACGTGGAGCGTGGACACGTGCTCGTTCTTCTTGCGAAGCACAAAGAATAGAGTGTCCGCGAATTCCGTGAACTTGCTGAAGTAATACCACCAGCAAGTGTTCGCCATCTGCACAAAAATACATGCTTCATTACAACAACTAAAAAAACAAAGTAAACGACAATAATGACTGGAGATTCTAGCATTTTACCAATTTTTGATCTGTTAATTGGCCAACGATTTTAGAGTTATTTTATTAAGTGGAGTATTCGACACACACATGTTTTTCTACAGTACATCTAGTTTAAACGGCATTGCGACCTTTTCTAGTTGAAATACCTATCACTTGAACTTATAGTGCAGTCGTAGTCTACCACCCTAAAGTAAAAAAAACTATTGCTAACTACTATAATTTAAACGAAAGCAAAGCTTAATAAAACCGACTTTACCGCTTATATTTTGGTTTTGGCTAGATCGATTTTGATAAAATTTATATGGGACTACCTCTGAGTCTACCAAGCAAAAAGAATTTTGAGAATCGGTCCACAAAAGGGGAAGAAATCGGTGAACATACATACTGTCGAACACAGAATCTCCTGTTTCTTTGATGTCGGTTAAAATGGGAATTAACTGTTTAGGATAGCCTCGGGAGTGAAGCTTAGCGTGCTCGACACACATCTTTTGTTTATTTATTTATGCAAAAATTTATTAAAAAGGTATGATATTGAGCAAGAGATCCCCACTAGGATTCCCTGTACTCTTTCCAATAGGTGCGACGAAAAAAATTAGCGACAGGCGTAAAATTTGACATAAAAAAACCTATTTTATGAAAATAGCTAGGTAATGAAATGTCATGCTGTAATGTTTATTTTCCGAAAAGCCACATAAACGAATAAGAAAATAATAAAGAAAGACTAAAGAAAGCATGTTCCATCTTCGAACTCATCGTAGCTTTATATTATGTGAAATTGTAATCAAACGATAGTTTAAGCATATGTAAGTAAAGATAAGTTAAATAAGTTAGTTTTTAAGAGATGAATAAATACAGATTGCTTGCATGCATGTTGTGTTCAGTAGTGAGCAGTCATAGTATAAGATTTAACGACTGCCGCCTTAAAAATAACAACTAGGAAGCCGCTTTAAGTGCTCTCCGAAGCACGGTAACTCTGAAAATGCTTATATGGTCACGATAATCAATGTATCATTATTATATTATATCTATATATATAAAAGAAAGTCGTGTTAGTTACTCCACTTATAACTCAAGAACGGCTGAACCGATTTAGCTGAAAATTGGCAGGGAGGTAGTTTAGAGCCAGGAGAAGGACATAGGATACTTTTTAAGAACGTACATTTCTTTTTTTTTACATTTCGACATGCTTTCCATTTTTTCATACGTCACTCGGATTTGGTAAAGTACTAGGCAAACATAAACATGAAGGTTGTAATAATATAGTCACGTGACATTGTAACGCATGCCGGGTATGGCTTCCTAAATATGCACATTCATTGACTGTTAGGCGGAACGAAGGTAGCCGGGACAGCTAGTATCAATATACAATTCAAATAAAAACAAGTACCCCATAATTGAATACAAGAACCATCGATCAAATAATATACAACACTAGCTGTATCCGGCATGCGTTGCAATGGCTAGTTTAGAAAAAGTTTTAAACCTCTTTCACGTTTATGGTCACCTAGTACTTTAATACCGTACCTACTAAAACCTTTTTGGATATTTTTCATACAAAATTATTAAAACTACGACGATGAGAAAATGGGGAGGGAGGGTGTAGGAGGGTGAAAAATACTTTAAAAAAACATTGGTATAATCTATATACGTTCAAAATTTCATCCAAATCCGTTCAGCCATTAAAGTGTGAAGAGGGAACAAACATACTTACACACTTACACACTTACGCACACACACACAAACTTTCGGATTTATAATATTCGTAGGATTGTGGAAAAATGTTATTTGTGACGCAAGTTTCTTTTTTTTTCATCAAGAAAAGGCAAATATAATAGGCAGCAATTAGATTTCAAAAAAGAGTTCAATTTGCAATGAATGCTTTGCGTGCCACCTACTCATAATTTGATTTAATGATGTTATACAATTATGTTGATGTAAGAAACAAATAACTATGCAATTGTTTTAATTTCACTAAGAATAGGAAAGGCTTAACTACACTAGCTGACCTGCCTTAGCTTCGCCTGGGTGACTGACTATCTAATATAATATATGTAAATAGACTAAAGTATATTAGGTAAAATACCTTAAAAACCGAAACAGTTTCATCGGGCAAGTAGTTTTCTAGATTCATGAATATTCACTGAATCAGAGAATGCCGCTTTTTATATAAATATACTTTTGTGACTCTGATGGACAAAGTAAGGAACATTGTAATAAGAGAAGATTGCGGCGTGGTAGAAGATGTGGTGACAAAGATTGAGAAAGGGATGCTTAAATGTTCGGACATGTAGAGAGGATGGACGAAAATAGATTAACGAAGCATATTTATAAGGCGAGTGAACAAAAAGGAGGTTCTCAATTCGACTGTATGATTTTTTTATGTTACGCGCAAATTATGAATCGATTTGATGTTTTTTTTTTGTTTGGTAGACTTTGGTATACTTTAGAGGAAGTTTTATCGAAATCAGTCCAGCCAAAACCGAAATATAAGCGATGAAGTCGGTTTTTTTAGGCTTTGCTTGCGTTACAATTATTTATTTAACACGTTAATTACACCTATTACATGATTATTAACAGCTTTGACACATAAGTGACATCAAGTACATCCTAAATCGTCGTTCAAAATGAAAAATGGTAAAAGAGTTGCGCGCGGCCAGGCTTCGGGATGAAGAGCGTCGTATATGTGAGCTACTGGTCGGAGTATTTTGACACAATATAACGCGATTAATAGCCGGTTAGTACCATTATAATAGTAAAAGAAACCTTAAGATGATTTTCAAATACCTATTCAATGATACCCCGCTTAACACAGTTCGTCGACTTTAATTTTTTTACAATATGGCGCCTGATTTACGCCATATTGAACTTTGATTACTGTCATGTCTTTATTGACACTTGCAAGATTAAGATAAATTGAATAAAGTTAGAATCATCTAATTTCTGGCCACGCGTTTGGTCTCTACAACGAAGAACAAACATACATAGGCAGATGAAACATTACCTTCCTTAGCTCGCGCAGACGGGTAAAACATTACTAGGTGCGATGCCCGCGCTTTACGGGACCTTATATGTATGAGTTCAGTCCACACGGCCGGTTTATGTAGTGTGTGGGCTAATATGCCAAATAAATATATCATAGTAAGTCAATACAAATGATTAATATTCAATTATCTATTTAATATATTATATCTAAGCAGCTGGCAGCCTTTGCGGATATCTTATTATGTTGTTATCTATTCTTATTAGGTAATATTTTTTGATTGTGTATAATTATACTTTAAGTTGACTAAGTTAAGGTCAACGAGGTATTAAGTAGTATTAACTTCAATATGCAAATATTTGGTAATCTATTATTAATCAGGTCACGTGGCAAACGAATCACATTTATATTATAACAGATATATAGCCATTTTGTATAAGGAGTGTTAGATCTTAGTACGCATTTAGTTAAAACTTATAGTTTGGTTAACCTTTTTAAACTTAGATAACCTAGGCGGTTATTTGCGAGTATATTACTGCCGTCATAAGAAAAAAAAGACGTCACTGACATTTTTGACAAAATTGAGATATATACATCAGAAATGTCTTTACTATTTAGTATACTAGCTGCGCCCCGCGGTTTCACCCGCGTTGATAATGATGAAAAGTGATGATGATGATGATGATGATGATGAAAAATAGATGTTGGCCGATTCTCATAGATACCGGATAAGCACAAAAAATTTCATCAAAATCGGTCAAGCCGTTTCGGAGGAGTATGGCAACGAAAACTGTGACACGAGAATTTTATATATTAGATGTTATGACTTGTAGCAGATGCATCTAAATAAAAAGATTTAGTAGGTTTGGAATCCACGGTGTATAATTAAGATTTAGTAGGTTGCGTTTGAATATTTGTATTGTATTGTACTAGATGCGTCTGTTTTTCCTGATTCCGATGATGTATATATCTCAATTTTGACAAAAATGCAAATACGTCTTTTTTTCTTATGGCAGCAGATTAGATAGGCTATAGTTGCGTGTAATAATGAAAGAAAATATCAAAAAGTGTATGTTTGTAGTTCTTTACTTCTACTTGTACTTGTATAAACACAAAACAATTTTTTCATTTGTTTTTCAGTATAATTAAAACCTCTCTATTTTATTTCGATCTTTTTCTGTATTAAGACCAATTAAACATATGCTGAATCAAAGGATGATCACAGTCGGACGTACTAGGTAACATACTTAACAAAAAAGCAATATTAATTAGAATTGTGAATGTTCTCTTTTTTCAACCGACTTCAAAATAGGAGGTTCTCAATTCGAATGTATTTTTTTTTACTACTCCGCCAATTCTGAATCGATTTTGATGATTCTTTTTTTGTTTGGTAGAGTATACTTCAGAGGTGGTCCCATATGAATTTTATAGAAATCAGTCCAGCCTAAACCGAAATATAAGCGATAAAGTCGGTTTTTAAGCTTTGCTTGCGTTTAAATTATTAAAGTTGGTTAAAAATAAATATTCATATTAAACAGTTAGTTGTAAATTCAATGTTAACCCATTCAGGGTTAACATTGAATTTAAAACTAGCTTATAATAAGCTTGTATAAGTTATTAAAACCAAATATTTAGGGATTTTGGTTTAAAAGTGAAAAAATGGCGTTGTCATTTTGTAATATTTTCCAAACTTAGACTGTTAATGAGTATACGAATGGTGGATTATTAACTGTTAATAGTTCGTGAACGTTCATGAGTGTAAGCTAATAATACTAAGTTGAAAAACGTGATTTTCATTTTCGCTCCTAAACTAATCGAATAACATTTCAACTACTTTACTAGGGCATGACTTGACTATGACTCTTATACTTGACTTAGACTGGTGTCTCGGACTAGTTAAGAACTGCGTAAGTTAACTTGAAAATATTTATAACTTGTCTGTTAAATGGAGTGACAAACTATTTTCACACTCAGCTTCACACTTAGATGACTTGTGTCGCGAGTGCCGAAAACCACAATCACACACAGAACCAGAAACACAAATTTCACTTGGGGTGAAAACTTGTGTTTCCACCGGGACTCGAACCCGATATTAAAACAAACAAACGCATGCACACTCACAGCCCCACACTAAGTTCACAGATTTGTATCGTGGGTGCCGGAAACATTCACATCACACACACATTACACCCAGAACCAGAATCACAAATATCCCTAGGGAAGGAATTTTTAATCCTGCCGGGAATCGAACCCAGGACCCACGGCGCAGAGGGTGGAGACCTGTCCACTGCGCCAACTGGGCTGTCATACGCACTGCCTAGAATACGTATGCTTCAACTAAGCCAAGGGGAAGTTAAAATATATAACATGTTTTCATATATAACACAATTTTCTCGAGACCATGGCCAATGGAACTTGGCCGAAATGTCGAGGTAAATAAAATTAGTTTTTTAACGCGACTAAGTCCCGAGATAAAGTATGTGTCCGAATCGCGAAAGTTTAAAAGTTACAACATATAGCTTAGCGTCGCGTCTAGCTCAGTGACTTAGCGTTTTTGACATGCTCGCATGTATTGAGGAGCTAAGTCACAATTTACTAACTTATCATGTAATTTACAAACTAACCTTCGGTCCGGTTCGCATCGCATAAACTTGACATAACACGTGCTAATAGAGCCCACACATAGTTTAACTCACTTGCTTAACATTCCTTATTTGTTTAATATAGCGGATACGATCGTACAGGAAGTGTTCGTAAATAATTTGGAAGGATTTTATGTTTATTTTGTTGATTTACTGCTTCGAAAATTGATACCGAGGACGTATAACAAATAGTCGATAAAAAATTAAACTATAATATCATCGTGATGACTTCCGGGTGGTGATTAAGCGCTAAAAAATTAACGCTTTCACACTCACAGCCCTAAACTAAGTTCCATGACTTGTGGTCGTGGGTGCGGGTAACATTCACATCACATACAATCTCAACCAGAATCAGAAGCACAATTTTTTCTAGGAGAGAAAATGTGTTTCCGCCAGCAAACGAACCCAATACCCCTGCTTATAAGGCGAGCGGGTACTTTAAATTGTAATACTTTACATTTATTTAGTTTCGTGCATCATACATATGTAGATTATGTAGTACAGATTAAATGTGTTTGTAACAATATTACGTATTAATATATACACTAGACGACACGGTGAACTTCGTATCACGCCATCTATTGAAAGTAAGCCAAAGTGGCAATTCTCATACAAAATTACCAATTTCACATATTAACACATTCACACTCATAGCCCCACACTAAGTTTATAGACTTGTATCGTGCCGATCTGATCGTGTTCAGGCGCCCAAATGTCTTTTGAGAAAGATATTGTGATCCTGCCGGGAATACAACCCACGGCGGACTTATCCACTTATAAACAACGCCAAATGGGTCGTCAAGTTTCTCTGTTGCACTTGTTACCATTATACCTAGTAGATTGTACAGTATTATTTATTAAAAAAGGAGGTTCTAAATTCGATTGTATTTTTGTATGTGTGCTACTTCATAACTTCTTTTTAGGTAATGCGATTTTGATGATATTCTTATCTGAAATCTGGTGCTTCCCAATTTAAATTTGATCAAGATCCGGCCAACATTGCTGAGTTGTCCTCAATAAAGTGGATTTACTTCATTTAAACTGCTCAAGGGTTCCGTAGATAAAGCGGTGAAGTCGGTATTTTAAGATTGTCTTGCATTTAAATTATTTTATAAGTAGGTACATACCCTCATAGCTAACGGGCTGTGGGAGTAGTCGACCAGTTGGCAGCTGAAATTGTAGTGGCCCCACCAGCCGCTCATCAGGTACTGTGAAAATAGAGAAACAAATCGTTATACACAAATTCATACGTGCTCCAACCTGGTACTTATTTGGCTCACGTATTATCATTGCAATTCGGAGAGACAATGCTGTCAGCTCGATGGGTACCTACACACTTAGTAGGCTTCAGCTCTTGAGTTACCTATAAGCTCGATGCCTTGTAGATAACTTAGTTCTTTGATGTATATAGTTTTAGGAAATATAGGCAATGGGCCCGAAGATAGCAACGTCAATATATTATTACTAGTGCCCGCGACTTCGTCTGCGCAGGAGTAGTACTTCGTAGTAGCTTATTTTATTTTCCAAGGTCCTATCTATCTTTATACCAAAATTCATCAAAATTGGTTCTGCGGTTTTAGTCGACCGACCGCCCGCCCTATTCGACCGCCGACGGACCGCACCATAGTATCGCGCACTCGGTTGGTCATCGACGTAACTGTTGAAATATTTGTCCAAATGATGTAATGTGAAAGACAGTATATCTACTTTAAATACTTGAAGCGATAAAAGTATTTATTTTGATATAAGGATCAATTTATTACTATCAAATGTGAATTAGAAATTTTGATATTTTTTATTGTATTTATGGTTCACTATTTTGGCGATAATGGCTTACACATAAAAGGTAGATATATGCTGTCGCGTGCTTTTTAGTAGGACTATTTAAGATAAACATATTCTAATGTATAAGCTATATTCAAGTTTTTAGTAAAGTTTCATCAGTAGTTTTTGCATTCAAACATCCATATATACAAACATTCGCGAATATAATATAAGTAAGGATATTTATTAAACTATATAGCTTATTCACCATAAATTCCAAATATCTATAATCTAAATAATGAAAATTTGTATGGCTTGTATAATCATATTTTTTGACATTGGACGCCCGAGATGGGTCAACTGTAATAACATTACCTGCAATAAGAACTCGCAAATACTAACACTACAGTTTTAGCCAATAAAGAATTATCTTATCTTATCTTATCTTATAATCATTTATAAAGTTAATTCTTTAAACATACAATGACTTTTCGCGTCGCTGAAATTAATTTAATTATACTAATTGTAATTAATTATTCTAAGTAGGTACGTTGCTAGTTACAATTATTAGACGAGATAATTGGACCGACAAAATTATATTTTTTTTTGTAAAATTATATTTAATTTATATTTTATTAAAATTTGGTTTTATTACCTATTAGCAGCGCCCCGCGGTACTACCAGCGGAAATTCTGGGATAAAAAGTAGACTGTGTTAATCCAGCGTGTCAGCTACCACGCCAAATTTCTTTAAAATTAGCCCAGCCGATTGAACGTCAAGAAGTAACAAACATACAACACACACTCACAAACTTTAGATTTTATAATATTAGTCCGATTATATTACGCATTCAACAGGTTCATTGGAGTGAGTTTAAATATGTATAAAGGTGTTGCACGGGTAGGCAACTTTTGGTATTAACTAATAACTATGAATGGGTATCTTCTAGGCAAGCATGCTATGTCTTCGGCCGCATAATCGCTTTCCATCAGATAGTGGTCAAAACTTGCCTATCTCTTATCCAGAATTGAGTCACAACATCTGTACAACTGCCCGATTAGATGCAGGGTCTATTACCACATCGCTATAATCGTTTTGAATAATATATTGTACCTATACGACCTAGTTGGCGCAGTGGACAAGTCTCTGCCCCCTGCTCCGTGGGTCCTAGGTTCGATTTCCGGCAGGAGCAAAAGTTTCCTACCAATGGAGATTTGTGCTTCTGGTTCTGGGTGAGTCCGTGTGCGTAATATTTAAATGTTTGCATCACCCACGATAAAGCTTTTAAACAGTAGTAAGTATGGGGCTGTGAGTGTGAAGGCGTACATTTATTTTCTACGGACTTCATAAAAAAGGAGGAGGTACTCAAGTCGACTGTATTTTTTTTTGTTTTCAAGTTGTTGCTTTCCAATTGGTCCCATTTAAATTTGATCAAGATCTGATCAGTAGTTCTTGAAATATCTTCAACAATGCGTGTTTAGTACATCTAATCGGATCAAAGTTCCGAAGATAAAGCGGTGAAGTCGGTGTTATTAAGCTTTGCTTGAGTTTAATTATTTTAAATATTTTTGCATGTAATAACTTGTAAGTTAGACATACACTAGACTTGTTTAGTCATAGAAAATAAAATCTATTGTACAATAATAAAATATACAATATACGTACTTATAAAGTACGACTAACATCACAATTACAGGTACAATATGCTCTGAAGCATGTATTTAGTGTAATATGTCATATATAACATTTTTATTTTCCTTGTTACAGCTTTATGCTTGAGGATGTTAATTGGTAACAAGAACTATTTAATTTTATGTGGGTAAGAAGTCCTTGCGCAATTTTCCGGCATTATTCCGGTTTCATTGTTAAGCTATTTACATTTCGTACTGTAACTCTATAAGCAAATTCGCTAGTCAGAGATGCACTAAAGTTCTGCATATTATATTTTCTTATCATAATTGAGTATGTGCTGTCATAATAAAGTTAAATTGTAGTTTGTGCCCACCTCATGATGTTTCATGTGCTTTGATTTTGATAAATATTAAAGTGATTGCTATGTTCGGCAGTGACGTTATATCTTCGTCCGCATCATCATGTTCCATCGGGTGAAATAGTGGTCAAATGCTTGCCTATCGAGCAATAAAAAAAACTTGATATATTTATTAAAATCATTTTTTTTCCGAAAAAGCGTTTTCTTCGAATGAATATTTATTTTATTGTGTTTGACTTTTTTAACTTAACTGAATAAGATAGCTGCGAAATAGTGGAAAGCAATAATGCGACCGAATATGTACCTAGCTATGATTTATATCTGGTTATTTTGTATTATACTCTATACCTAATAACTCTAGCGCAAGTTCAACGAATTCGGGTTTTTTTATTTATGAAGATAGATGTATAAATTCTTTATCTGCACACCAAAAGAGAGCACTTACAAATAAATCTTCAATAAAACGTAGTATCACAAAGGGCGGTCTTACCGCTCAAAACGATTTCTTCCAGACATCCAGAAGGAGATGACAAAATATTACAAGCAGGGACGTATATACCTAAGTTAGAAATGGTGTCTAGTTGGTTCCATATAAATGTCTAAAACATAATGGAGAAATAGTCGGTATCTGTATTTTTCATTGAAAAATACTTATAGGAGTGTAATTTAACACACTCCTATAAGTATACTTAAAGTGTGTTAAATAATACACTTGTGTGTGTAACCCTCATATTATTTGCTAACAATATGCCGGCTTAACCAGTTTACCTCAAATGTTAAGTAGTTTCTTGAAGATCCAAATGCACAACTACTTGTGGCATGTGCCATACACATATTTGTTCCTTGACAACGATGCACAACCGGTTGTGCTATTATAACTGTTATATGTGACACAACCCGTAGCTCAGGCTCTATACCACCACGGGACAAAAATGAAAAATACATTTAAACACAAAGAAATAAGTTTAGAAAAGAAAGGGCATACACCTCTAATTCGCTCGTTGGCGCGTTCGCCTTCTAAGCAACTGGTATCGAATTCTATTCCCGTTGGGAACACAAGTTTGCTTGTTGTAATTTGTGTTTCTGGTTCTGGGTGTGATTGTGTGTGTGATGTGAATGTTTTCGGTATTCACCGTGACTTGTAACGAATTAATCGATAAACCATTTTCAGGTCTGCTTAGCATTGTTAATGCTATAGAAACAACTTTAGATATAAGTGAGACACTATTCAAACGCTGATATTTTTTTAAAGAAAATAGTGTGTTACTATATATGGATCCACGGCTTCTTCCGCCGACTTTTTTCTGGATGATGTCCTACACTAAATACATATAACAAATTCTTGCTAAGATTAAATAGTGGTAATCATTCGCGTGTTTTATTTACGAAAGAAAAGAATTTGACATTATCGTCCGTAAGTATGACTTTTTGTCGGTCACACTTACGTTGTGAGAATGAAATTCACTAAAAAGTTGATGTCACAAAAAAATTGGTGTACAATTTTATGTTATTGCTATTTTCGTACTAATTTCAACAACGAAGAGAGCAATATTCTATATGAAACCAGATATGTTACATATTGTTGATGACCACTTCAACTGTCAATGTCAAACCCCGTATTAGGTAAATATAATGGCGGGTATCAGGTAGGTTGGCTCGTATTGTTAGAACATTCGATTAGGCCGCTGCTTCCACGCGAATTGGTTAAATTGTACGGAGTCGTATTTTATTCGAAAATAACATATTGAAAAACATCACGTACAAATTTATAAGATCTATCAGATTTCGGCCGTTCTATATACGATTCCTGTTATTTTGAGGCAAACGAAGCATATCGTAAAGATAAGTCTAAATTGTATCTAAATATCATTTTCTTTATGTTATATTAGGTTTTGAACAATAAAACTTAAATATTGAATACCAAATTATTTGTTGAAATAATTATATTAGAGGCTGTTTTCTTAGTCTGATACTTTTAAAGTTACCGTACCTCGTAGAATATCCAAGCGCTGAATATGGTCTGTGCAAGGTTGTAGAACACAAGGACATTCCTCAGCTCGAAGGGCTTCCGGTTCTCCATGAGCCGCGGTCCTACCACCTTGGAACAGTACGCGTAGCAAATACAGGCGACCAGCGTCGGCACCGGCGACGACATCATCGCCCAGTCCTTCACCCTGGGATCTAGAAACGGGAAAAGCACACTTGGTTTAAAACTCGACCTTCTACTGGATTTGGCTTTTTATTTATTCGGTTTTATTGATTTTTTTCAAGCCCGGACGATAATTCTATACGGAAAGGTGATACGATAGTACCGGACGCTTTGCATACCGGGTACCTAATATGTCTTATAGTTAAACTAATTGTACCCGGCATGCGTTTTAATGCCATGTAAAGGAAAAGTGTTATTTTTTTTTTATTACTGACTAAGCAAACGTTTGACCACAATCACACCTGATGGAAATGACGATGTAGTCTAAGGAGGAGCACGCTTGCATTAAATACCAATTCACTTTTTTACTATTTTATGTTTATGTATTAAAGTACTAGACTTTAATACCATACTAAAACTTAATTACTAAATGATTACCTGTTTCACGTTTACGTTTGCCTAGTACCTACTTTACCAAGTCCGATTGACATATTTTAAGTCTATGAGAAAATGAATGTATTTTTTCATATTATTAGTTATTCTGCTATTTAGGGCGGAGACAAATCAAATATCATAAAATCTGTTTAGCCGTTTTTAAGTTATAAATGGTATAACTAGTCCGAATTTATTTTTTACTAGCTGACCCGCCCGGCGTTGCCCGGGATAACAAAAGCTTACGAATAAAAGCTTTCACACTCACAGCCCCACTCTAAAAGTACTATAAGTTGTGTCGTGGGGCCTTAAACAATTAATACCACACACACAACATTCACGTCATACCCAGAACCAGAAACATAAACTTCCCGCGGGGAAAAAACTTTTGTTAGTGTGTTCCTAGATTTGAGCTCGCTGCTTTGAAGACGAACGCACACTCGTCTACGCCAGTGGGTAGTTCAAAATTCAAAGATGCCCCACCGTGCGTCGCCCGTTTAAAAAATCTACACATAAACACTTCCACATTCACAGCCCCACATATCAGTGCCTTGTAGCGTTGGGGCCGTAAACATCCAAGATTTACAACATATTAAAAACCAGGAACACAAATTTCCGGTAGGGAGAAAACTTCTGTTAACACCGCGAATCGATCCCGCTGCTTTAAATGCAAACACGCACCTATTTACGCGAGTAGATAGTTCAAAGTTCAAAAAATGACCCGCCCGGCGTCGCCCGGTTAAAAATATACAAATAAACACTTCCACATTCACAGCCCCACACTAAATCCAAAGACTTGTATCGGGGGGCCGTAAACATCCAAGATTCACAAAGCATTCACAACATACTCAAAACCAGGAACACTAATTTCCCGTGGAGAGAAATCTTTTAGGTAAATTACTACCGGGAACCGAACCCGCTGCTTTGAAGGTGAACGCGCACCCATCTACGCCAGCGAGCAGTTCAAAGTTCAGGAACAATCCGCCCGGCATCGGCCGGGTAGTAAATATTAAAAAACATACCTACCCATAAACGCTTTCACATTCACAACCCCACACCAAGTTCAATTACTTATATCGTGGGGCTATAAACATCCAAGATTCACACAACATTCACAACATACTCAAAACCAGAAACACAAACTCCCGTGGGAAAACACCTGTGTTCCCACCGGGAACTAAACCCGCTGCTTTAAAGGCAAACTCCCACCTAACTACGCCAGCGGGCAGTTCAAAGTTCAATGATAAGCTATAACCGACTAAACAAAAAAAAACAATATAAAACTCCTTCTTATGTAAGTCGGTTCAAAACATAGAAGTATGCCGGATTACGCAGTAACTGTTACATTCTGCGATCCACCGTTTTCACCCTCAAATAAACTTGACGATTTCTCTTAGACTATAGGTCCATATTATATGGAGTAAAGAGCAAATTGCATCTACGTGAACAACGTAAGCCGCTGAAATAGGATTTTTTGATAAGGATTAATATTAAATACTAAAAAAAAGCCAACGAAATAGAAGCCGCTATTTTTTAATGTGCAGGAATTCGTAGTACGTGTCGATAAATTTCTGACCCGTCCCGTTCACGGGAGGGCTCCCGTGAAACTAATTTCACGATTTCTCATAGACTATTTATCCAAATCATATGCAGTAAAAAGCAAATTGTATCTACATGAACTACGTAAGACGATGAAATAGTTTATTTTGATAAGGATTAATACTGAATGTCTCAAAAAGCCAACTAAACACGGGCCGCTTTTTTTTCACATTTTTAACAAAGAAAAGTATTTTTTCTGAGCTATACATACATGTTAGATATATGCTGTCGCGGACTTTTTTGTAAAACTCATAAAGGCCAACATTTTTGCCATACATTGTATTCACCTATGTCTTACCGTTTAGTCAGCGTACGCCGATAAAGCGGAAAGTTGGCAAATTTTTCTCCGACTTGTCTTACGAATATTATTATTTCAAACTGATAACTAACTTCTATCCCGACAAAACATAGCCTATGACACTCAGTGATAGTGTAGCTATCTATTAGTGAAAGAATTTTCAGATTCGGATCAGTAGTTTTAGAGATTACCTTTTACATACAAACAAACAAACAAACAAACAAACAAACAAACAAACTTTACCTCTTTATAATATTAGTATAGATTTATAGATAGATAAATAATTTTGTAGGAAATCATTACTAATAGTGTTCCAATCACAGCCTTCTTCGGCTTACCCTTAAAAACAAAAAATAAGAGAGATTTGTGTTTCTAGTTGTAATCGTGTGAAAATTGATAATGTTTGATATGTTTCCAATACACACGATACAATTCTTCGAATTTAGTGTTGGATTGAGAGTGTAAAAGTGCTTTTGTTTACCATTGTTTGTGAAAGCCTCCAACGGCATTTCTTTATCATATTATACATCTCTGTATCCAATCAAATGCAAGTTGACTCTTCTTTAATCTAGAGTGAAGTGAATCAGGGACGCTCTGACCAGTTCTGAATGAGTGTAAGTCATTCACAACTGGTCACAGCGTCTCAGGGTCACTTTACTATGCATCCTGATTTAATGTGATCCATTTTGGAGATAATAGTTTAATCTCTAAAACAGATATTGAACTGCCCATTGGCTAAGTACGTTCGCCTTCTTAGCAGGGATATCGAGTTCGATACCCGGCAGGAACATAAGTTTTCTCCTCAAGGAAACCTTGCGTTCTGGTTCTGGTTGTGATTGTGTTTGATGCGAATGTTTCCGCTACCCACGAAAAGATATCGAACTTAGTGTGGGGCCGTGAGTATGAAAGCATTTATGTTACGGAATCCCTATCCTCTCCAAAACAGGTCACATTAAAACAGAATATACATCACAAGTATAAAGTGAGAGACTATATTTTTTTGTAGTATTTCCGGAATACATTAGGAGCAACCTTTAACTTTAACTTCCGACAACATTGTCTGGCAAACGGCTATAATAATTTTTCAACACAGATAATTTACGGTTCTCGAACATAGAACATAGATTTCGAATATAGATCAATTACGGTTCTCTTGAAGAGATTGCTGCTTATCGATAAGGGCGCCGATTGTAATAATGAGTATTAGTGTATATTAACAAGGATTAGGGGACTTACAAAACCTGTAATTTTAACTGGACTAGGGTAGGTCGGTCGGCGGGTAAAACATACATAATACGTTTTGATGACGCATTTTATTGCAAGAATGACATTCGTTCACTGTTTGCAGATTATTTGGCTATGACTCTTGATTACAAATATTCGAATAGTCACCTTCTTGTGAAATATTATTGCAGCTTTGTGATTTCGTATGTTTGCAGTAACATATAAGCAAGCGGTCATTTAGTGAATGTCGTTTTTTTTCTTATACGAGTATGATACCAACTTGTAATGCCAGGTATCCCAGCACAAAAAAATAGATTATTTAACATTACATGGCCACTGGCGGCTTAAACTAGGCGAAACTGTTCGATAATAATATAAGTCCCTTGATTCGTGATTGATTATGTATACTCAAATATTAAGCCTGTTTGAATGTAGAGAAGGCATCAACTGACCTTGCGAAAGAGAATTTAACTGTTTGCCAAAACAAGATCAATCAATTCAATCAAGTTACATAATGCGGATAAACGGATAAAAACCGCGTAAATGTTTCATTAATTCCATTTTGGTCGTATTGTAGATCTTTGATATCCATGTACGAAATAAATTGTCATGAAGAGTGAGACCCTCTAATTGCGAAGACTGAGCCACAATCTCTTTAAAAAAATATGTCTATCTCCAGCTTTCATGCCAGTCGTCAACCTACGGCTGAGCCACAAACTCGATAAATAATTAGGTCGATTTCCAGCTTTTCAGATTGGCAGTCGTAGTTTCTACGGCTTTGCCACGAACTCGATAGAAATTTAGGTGGATTTACGGCTTTTCTGATAGCCAGTCGTCGACTCTACGCATCATCAGACGAAAAGAATGTAGCGTGGATTTTGTACGACAACGGTATTCTAGATTGTAATAACACTGAATACATAATCTGCATGATTGAGTGACCGTCTCGCGTCAGATGTCCATCGCGAGCAAATACGCCGCTGCCGGGTCACGTAAATCAGGAAGTATGACATTTTTCCTGCATAGCGACTGTCATACTAATATCACATTTTTACTGGCTTGTTTAAAACTATTTTAATTCTGTTTATAATCATTATGTGAATGCAAACAGTATGACCAGATTTCTAGGGTTCATGAGTTGATGTTTCTTAGGTTTTTATAACTTGGGTATTATAGACAGAATTGATAAATACGTATATTTAAATTGTTTGCTATATATCTGACTTCTGCTCTATTTGCTAGGTAAATTAGTAGAAACCCGCTTCAAGCGATATTTTTTCTTACTAAATTTACTAGAAGTATTCGTTTTAAAGTTTGATTTAAATTTAAATAAATAAAAATGGTTACATACTATCAGGTAGACATATTTTTTTATCTTAAGCTAAAATAATTACATTTTAGCTCCAAATGATAATACACTAAAACAAAATTATAAAAACGAGTCTTTCCTTTTAGTTAACTATATAATAATACTTCACAGAATGTTATCTTTACACGTTAATCTTCTATAGGCTGGTACCGATAGTGTCGCATGTTGTGATACAGGATGTGCTTTGTAAAATTAATAGGTTCGATTGTCGAATAGAGAGATGATTTTTTCCTAAATCGAATGATGTACTTTAAGTTTTAATTAAAATGGGCTTCTAAGATATTATAGTAGTTTTTGTGGCATTGGATTTAACCATAATAGCCACTTGAAAAAGCATCATGTATACTTATCATGAACTTACATGAATACGTGTGATATGTGTATGATAAATATATAGATATTATGAATATATATTTAGTATCTACACATTTAGCATAAGCGTAATGAGAGGCTCTTATCCTGTGCAAACATCCATAACTCAACATAACCATCCTTTCAATTATCGCTACAAGGACACATTATTAATAAATCAGCACATGCATATTGTGTGATAGTGGATACTTGCACTTCGAAAACTAAGATTATACCTATCTCGACGTTCATTCCCAATCCGCAGTTTTTTGACAGGTTGTCAAAATGTGCGGATCAGTCTTAATGCTGAGATTCCATGTGATATGTTAAGGGCACGCAAAAATTATGGAGACGCAGTTACGTTTTAGCGTGCGTTAAGGCATGCACTTGACCTCTTTTCGCGTTTTCGTAGCGGCTCGGAGCTAGCTTAACGAGGTCGCGCGAGGCCAGGCGCGCGGTTGTAACCAGACAGTCGGAGTATTGCGCCCGCGATCACACCCGCGTCTCTTACATAACACATTGAGCAAACTGTGACGTCGATGCCTAGCTCTTGCCGCCGCAATCTCGGCCGTAATTAAACTTAAAACAACATTTCACAGACTTAGCAATTTACCTCCTAAATATTTGAGGGTGCATAGACCAATCATTTACAACATTTTCCTGAATTCCTATCTATTTCATTCCATGACGTCATGGTATTTTTTATAAAAACTGGGTATGTACAATTGCACAGTCATATTCGATGTGTTGGTGTGAAAGCACTTACCGCTTCGATTCTCCATGAGGTCTCTATACCAATTCTGTATGGTATCCATCTTTGGAAAAGTTTCTTTATCGACTAATTAAATCTGAAACAATAGAAACAATTTCGTAAATATTATGCAGAATGGATCGCGCGCGTGCTCGTTGATGTTAGACTAACACAAACTATGTTAATTAAGAACCTGCCTTCAACCAATTGGGCTTGCTTTTAGTAGTGACACTGTCCTTGATTTTAATTAAATATAAATTGAATAGAGCCCCATTTACCAACCATTTATCGATGATTTGGCATGGCCATGACTCATATGGAAAAATATAACATTTCTAATGTAAAACCGATTTCCCATCGCCACTATATGTACGATATTGGTTACCTTTAATGGTTAACGTAGGTGATTATCAAATCACTAAAAAAAATACGCACTAATACTATTGAAACTGGTTAAAAACTATCTACTGAATTTTGGCTGAACTGCCTCGGGTTAATATTACAATAGGAAATCGGCCGGTGAATATCTTGGTTATCGATCAAAAGGTAAAACAATCAGAACAATCCAACTATTAGGAACATGTTCGAAATTAATAATATAATATAAGAACATTGTACACAGTTTTATACAATAAACATATTCTATTCTAAAAAAAAGAAACCTAATTTGTTTTCGTGAGGTGAAGATCAGTGTAAAAATCATCGGACAAGCAGACAAACTGATAAGCGATACCACTATGTGGTAGATATTTCACAAATGCGGACGAAGCGTTTTGCTTCCACCTTCATTGTGCGAACCGCAAAGGAATGGAACTCCTTGTCCGAGTCGGTGTTTCCTGATGAGTACAATATGCGAGTGAATAGGTATCTTCTAGGCAAGCTTGCTCCATCGTCGCTTACCATCAGGTAAGATAGTAATCAAGTTTTCCTATCTTGAATAAACATACATAAGAAAACATACAATGGATACGTAGCCTCCTCCTTTTTGGAAATCGGTTAAAAAGTTACAATATTGCGCAGGCGGAACACGTATAGCATGAACAATTTCAAGGCACCCAATGTCCACCGATGATTGCACACATCCCTTTGCAATAGACCACGTGGTAGATTAAATCAGAAAGAATAACGGTACGAAGGTATGGTTGTTGTGCACCGGTAACAATACATAATTTCAACTGCTCATATTATGCAATTCATCACTCCGCTTATCCAATATATTCTATAATTGATTATTTTAATGTATTGAGCGGGGCGGCATAGGCAGCGACTATGGCTGTTAACAAAATAAATGTTAGCTTGTGCTCGTCCAGCTGTTCGCTAGTCATCGAGCCCCGGTGTCTCACAATATCTGTAGGCGCTGTCTACCAGATAAATAACAGAAAATTATCAGGAGGCGGTGACATAGGGCCTTGTTAAGTAAATATTAAAGCTAGCTACCTTGTACCGAAGTACAGTCGCTGTTCACAACCCACTGATATTTTTCAAGCAGAAAAAACGTTATCGAAGTGTGCATCATGTTAAGTTCGAAGAGAATAATTCAGAAAACGCAGCATTGAAACGAAATGATATAAATATTTTGATACTATATACATCAGATATTTATATCAATATCTGTCTGGAAGAGATTGCTTTATGCGATAAGACCGCCTATTGTGAAACCTCTTTAAGATTTATTTATTTAGTAAGTTCTAAAGATTTTTGTATAGGTTTTTCAATTAATAGTATTTGTATTGTATTGATATCATGTAACATAGATGTATTTAGTTTAGTTTTCGGAAATATAGGCAATCGGCCCGTAGATTAGTTTCACATGACTACTTTTAACGTTAAATCGTGTTATAAATGTAAAGTATGCATTTTTTATAAATATGCAATAATAATAAAAAACACTTATATTCTTCTTGTTCTAATTTACTGTGGACTTCCCTCAGGAATGTTTCGTGGCTTTCTAAGGAATGTAATTAGGACGTATTGATTTTTATTATATTATGATGTAATTTGAAAATATCTATTTAGTTAAATATAAACACGTAGTAAATGCACTCGCGGGTTGCAGTTGGTATACGTTTTACGCACGTACATATTTATCGGAGCCACATTGCAAAATATATATATGCCAAACAATTGCTAAAATATGGATACCGATAATGTATACGAGCATATGTATTGGTTAATTTAGGCAATGACGCATTTACTGTATCAATATTGAATTCTGTTAAGGTCAATAATTGATTAAAAGCCAATAGATGTCTTGTTTTAGAATTCATATCATAACACGTTATATAAACATATCTGACGATGACGTGCGCGGCAAATAAACAGAGCCGAGGTGTATCTGCATTAGAGTTGCATTGTTGATAACAATAGAGTGGTTCTAATGTAAGTGGAGGCTAAGAGCCGAGAAGTTGCTGTTTGGGTTACAGTTCGCATATTCTACTGATACTACGTCGCACCCAATACATGTCGACGGTTCAGCTCATCGTTCATCGTTCATCGTTCGTCATCATCGTTCATCATAGCTCATCATTCGGCCGAAAGCCATTCATAAAATGTAGTCTTTATTAGAGAGCCTTCCCACACTAATATAGGTTTTACATTTATCTTTTTATGAAATAATAAAAGATAATTGTAAACATTTGCAATAAATACAATTTCATGACTTTGCATGTTGGTGTTAATTATAATTTACAGGTTGGGATATAATAAATATATGCAACTCTTTAGTTATAAATCGAGCTCATGGCTCCTTAGATGACATATATTCTTTACATTTTCCACCCTTTATAAATCATATTGATATTAAATATTTGTTTATTACATATATATCTTATATATATGTATATAAAACCGAATTCTAAAAGCTATTCATTAATTATTCTCAAAGTCTAATAAGAATAAATGAATCAATGTATACGTAATAAATTTTTACAACTGAATGGTATGTAACTGAATGTTTGAACAATTAATTAAATTAATATGAATGATACTCCGATTCTGTTTCATGTGAACCCAAGTTTTTTATTATATCAAAATACAAACGTATATATATATATTTTAAAGATGTAATGTCGCTATCTACGGGCCTATTGCCTATATATTTCCTAAAACTAAACTAAAACTATATACACCACACAACAATGATAGCAAGAACGATGCGGTAATTTTATCGAGTATGTAATACAATATACATTCCTGCACGTCTATTAGTTGTTAGTTCGCGACCATTCACCCAAATGGCTGTACCGGAAGTAAGGCTTAGTTAAAATCGTAGTTTAGTCCTTTATAAGTAGTAGTTTGCAAATCTAGCATACATAACGGCTGCTTATATAGAGTATCCGTCAATTACGTCATAGCGTACATCACGCGTTGAGAGAAAGGGGGGCGATCTAACCAGTTTACCTGTTTACTCCAATGCCACCTACGGCCGACCGACACACTGATCTATATCGCGAATTACTCAATATATTATCACTTTGCAACGCTATTATACTAATTTATCAATTATTGACCAACATTATCAGATTAAACCAATTTGCAAATCACTATAGAGGAAGTAATCTGTTGAACACGTTTGTACATAAACATCACGTCGCAGTTCGGTTTCCAACCGTTGTCACGTTCCGGGAATGGTATCTAATACATATTTCTAGTTAGCCCATTTGTTGATACTAATCATAAAGGGTTATACGAGGAATCTCTGCCAGCGATTAGCGACACCGGTGTCAACGTCAATATTCTTATTAGCGCTAACAATCAAGGGAAATGAGATGCAAAGGACGTCAATAGACATTGCACGATGTATAATTATTATGTCGCAGTGCATAGCATATTGCAGAGCTTGACGCGATATTGGACGTTGGTAATTATGAGAGGAGTCCGATGAATAGAACTATAATCAAACAGATCGATGGATGACTGAGTGAAGCGCGTCAGTGGATGGTAGGGAGCCGCATGTCCACTGACGGCAGTGCAGCGGCTGGCAGTGGTGGCAGTGCTAGAATGACACGACACCGAGTGACGGCGCGAGCGTGCTGCAAGCAGCACATTTGTTGCACAACCGCCTATTGTGGACGACCTTGACCTGCTCTTCACGGTAAAATTCACTTACACTCACACTTGAACTGTTGCTTTCGATCATTTTAATTCCTAGAAAGACTTTGTACACGTAACTATTTAGCAACTGTTACTGTTCTGGAAACTTCTCATTTACATATCTAAAATATACAAATAACATTTAAATTAATTCTTCTAACCCCATTCGCATTAAAACAAAGCAATTGAAAACAATTACAGTTTTATTTATGCTGATTATTCGATTGAATAACAGGCCAGCGGGTTAAGTTCACTAATTCAATGTCATTAACACTTCGGCATATATAAATACGCATTAAATCCTGTGTTAATGATAATTTGTAGATATATATAGGCAAGGCCTCATCTTGGGTGTCCAAGAATGTGTGTCAATAAGGATAAAAGAGGTGTCAAAGTCGAAGGTGGCTGGTCTCGAGTGTTCTATGAGCATTTGCAACTTTCACTGTGCGGTCCGTGCGCAGGTTTTACGTAAGGGAGTTGCGCCAGAGCCTCGCGCCCTGCGGAATCAGTGACCCAGTCCCAGACACTTGGCCAGCAGTCTGCAGCACCAACGTTCATCCCGAGCGCTCCGACGCGACGTTGCGTTCGTTTACTCTATGGCAATATACGCGATTTATGCGTGCGTCTATTGAGAAACGCACGTTTTATTGACGTATCTATCAATTGGCCTACTCTTATGTATCTTGCAATCGATCATTATAATTTTGTTATTAGAGTTTGTCAAGCATTAATTTGCTTTGTACAATAATATATTATATATCCTACGTTACTGTTCAATCACAATATTATACAATAATTCGAGATTATTTTTTTATACTTACCGAGTGGGTATATAAAACATATTGACTCACAAGGACTCGTATGAATACCGCGGTAAATATCCGGAAATTTGTAGTGAGTAAATAATTTAAGCGCTAGCAAAGCTTAAAAACCCTACTTTACCGCTTTATCTTCGGAACCCTTGATCAGATTAAATGAATTATATACGCATTTTTGAGGATAACTCAAACTACTGGTCAGATCTTGATCAAATTTAAGTGGAAAGCACCGGCTTTCAAATAAAAAATATTTATTCAAATCAGTTTACTAAGAAAAAAGTTATAAAGTAACACACATAAAAAAATACGGCCAAGTATCTTCGTGACTCGATACCCGTGACGGACAAACTCTACGTACTAGTTTGTACTGAACCCCTCGCAGACAACAATATCACGTGCCGATTAAGTAGTTTTCAGCCACAAACTGCTAGTTTTTTTAAACAATATTACTGTTTAGTAATTTGTAAAGAATACAAGTACACAACAATGTCAAGGGCACATACTGCAGTTTCAGGTCATGTTTAGGTTACGAAAATCATGATATAGATTTTATAAAACGTGAAAATGTAAATATATCTAAGTTTCTACTCAGCACTTTTCCAGTCTTAATTTATTGTTTATAGAACAAAGGCCGAATAGAACAGAATACAAGAGAAACTTTTCTAGTATTTACTACTTTAACATATAAACTACTGTACATTGAATAGTCCTTTTTTACGGCTATTCTTGCTCCAACACGAGAATCCTCATGCGGAGCTCTTATCTTGTCCTGAAGATGCCAATAATGTTTAGAGGATGCTGTCATTTTTGACAAGTAACAACACACAGAATACTCTGGCGAATAAGCTTTAACTGAACTATCCGTTGGTTTGTGAGCGTTCGCCTTCTAAGCTGGGGTATCGGTTTCGATTTCCGGCGGTAACACAAGAAGAAGGAAAATTTGTGTTTTTGGTTGTGATTGTGTGTGTGATGTAAATATTTCCGGCACCCACGACTCAAGTCATATAGCTTAGTGAGGGGCTGTGAGCGTGAAAACGTTTATAACTAATCTCCATTGGTTGTCCGAGGGTAGGGGCGCAAGTGTAGAGTACCTAAGCTGCAAGCTGTATAGATTGTGATGAAGCATGTAGTATAACTCATTGTCTCATTAAAGTCAAAGTCAAAAATATAATTTGAATTTAAAACGCAGGGTAATGACCTGTTCATTATGAGGAGTGAGAATGAATATTTTTGTCTTTTCTAATACTAGTTAATTACCGTCTTTAGTTCGTCATTGCACTTTGAAAAGGCAGGTCAGTTAGGCCACGATTGATCGTATATCATATCACAATGGGCTTAATGGTATATACAATACATAATAATAATATAATTTATTGTGTTGATGCATATTATTGTTTTGAATTCAAAATTAAATTATATTATTTCAGTATTTTTTTTATTTGCAATGTTATGAAAAGGGCAAGTTCAAACATAACTTTGGAGAGATGAATACAAAGATAAAAAATATATAGAGTTTAAAAATAAAATTACTTGTTTTGTACTGCATATGAATGATTCAAAATTAATTTAAAAAATCGGCTTTAGTCATCATCAAACTAATATATCCTTCAATCAAATGACTAATTAATTGCATTTTATTAACTAGGAGTAAAACATTTTTTTTAGGCCAAAATAACGTCTTTTTTAAAACAATACTCTTATAATATATGGATTATTGACACATAGGAGTTCTACTTCCATCTTAATAAAATTCAAAATTATAAAAACCAACCAATTCTAAAATAAAATATCATGTCCGAAAATAAGAACTTATTCCATAATGTGCGCTACCATACAGTCTTATAGCTTACTTGCCAGGAATCGAACCCAATACCCCTGCTTAGAAGGCAAACTCCCCACCCTACTAAGTCAACGGGTAGTTCTAATAATAATGTTAACCGTTCCGATTGGGTCCTACAATCACTATAAGCAGGCGAAACCGCGTGGTACAGTTAGGTTGCGATTGTATCTAAATATAGCATCATATAAACGAGCACTTCCTTAGAATTTAAACAGATAATAATAAAGAAATCGTCTATGTAATAAATCAAAATAAATGTACAATTATGTTGTAACATATGCTTGATTAAAAATAGATTGCTTGCTTGGATGACTTTAAAAACAACAATGATGTAGTGTTGAAACTTCGAGATATACGTTTAATGAAGGGTTTGTTATTAAAAAGCAATTCATTATAGTTTTTATCAGGTTGAATAGTCATCCATCACTTATTCTTACCTTATGCCCTTGTACAAAGATGAGATCAAATATGTTTCCCGTTTCCTTATTATCCTAACTTCCGTCATATAGAAATGCCTAAAAGAAGCGAAACGTAATAACCACATACATTTACAATTTTTTTTTGAATAATTTTCTCTTGGAGCGCAGTGGAATAAATGTACTGGCTTATATTATTTTAATTTAAAATCAGAAAAAGTGCTCGTGGAGTGTTGTACACTATTTCGTGGAGCGCAGTGGCATAACCCATCATATCAAACAAAAACGAAACGCTTTCACACTCACAGGCACTTAATTTGATGACTAGTAGCGGGTCCGGGAAACATTCACATCACACACACAATTATAATCAGAACCATAAATACAAATGACCAACAATGTCACCTACTACAAAAATAATACATTCCTTTCCACCTGTGGTTGGTCTCTGGCACCTTCTATGTTATTTTTTTACCGATTTCACAAAAAACGAGGAGGTACTCAATTCGACTGTATATTTTTTTATGCGTAATAACTTCTTTCCACGTGACGTGAACCGATTTTGATGTTATTTTGAGAGAAGTTATTTGAGATGGTCCCATATACATTTTATCGAAATCGATCTAGCCAAAACCAAAATATAAGCGGTGAAGTCGGGTTTTTAAGCTTTGCTTACGTATTAATTATTTTAATTTATTGATAAATCTTTTATCGAATGTTTTTATCTTTTCTGATACAGGACAAAATTTAAACATTTCAATAATTGTGTGATTTCATACCGCCAGAGTTATTGAAAAAATGTGCTTTGATGTTCTACCGATATTATTCGCTATCAAAATTAATTATCTAATTGTGGTAAATACACAAATAGTTAATTTGATTTAATTTGAGTCTTATTGTAAACATCGAACCTTAGTTTGTGTTACTTGTTAAAAATAATTAAGAATACCTACAGGATGCATCTATACTTTTAAAATAAGTGTGTACATAGAATGTTATTATTAGCGATGGTTTTAAATATCATTAAAGATTTTTTTTATTATTACTAAATTATTATAGTTTTGACGGTAACCATTTTGAAACCACACAAGATCTTTAGTCGTTATGCACTGATTATTCACTTGTGTTGCGCGATTTTTGCAATTGTGAGGTGTCTTTTTTTTGGACTGAATTAGACTGTTTTTTTATATGTGTTACCTCAGATTTTTTAAAAGGTGAACCGATTATGATGATTCCTTTTTATCTGTATCTATAACTACCCGTGCCCCGCGAATTCGCCCGCGTTAATTAAGTTAAAAAGTAGACTATGTTATTTCGGAACCTAAACTATTTACATTCAAAATTTTATCTAAATCGGTTTATTCGTTACGGAGATACGTGGCAACAAGCATTCACACACACACACAAACTTTCGCATTTATAATATTGATAGGATAGGATTAGGCGGTATCTATTAGGTGCCTCGTTTGTTTTTTCTACTAAGTAATAGAGCTAACGTCCTTGATATGACAAGGCTTTTACATATTATTATGTATTCAAATTGTAACGAGGTTCGTATCATGAAGATCATCATGTCAGTGCTATTTTTAGCTAAACGGGTCTAGTTAATATGTATTTATCTGTTACATAACACTTACATGACTAAGTTGTGAGCAATTTTTTTATAGGTTACAAGCTTGCACCTATAATATTTTGGAATATAATTAAACGGAAGCGAAGGTGAAAAAACCGACTTCGGAACCTTGATCAGATTTATTGTATTAAAAACGCATTATTGACGATTATTCAAAAACTAGAGATCAGATCATGATCAAATTTCAATGGGACCACACGAAAAGCACCAGCTTTCAAATAAAAAAATAATCATCAAAATCAGCTAACAACGAAAGAAGTTATGAGGTAACTTTTGAAGTCGGGTAAACGAGAACATCGTCAAAGTACGCATTATTCGTCACAAAAAAGGCATTATTGACGATATTTCAAAAACTACTGATCAGATTTTGATCAAATTTAAATGGGACCAATTACAAAGCAACATATTACAAACTAAAAAAAAATTTCGAAATCAGCTCACGTGGAGAGAAGTTATGAGGTAACACATAAAAAAAAAATACAGTCGACTTGAGTACCTCCTCCTTTTTTGGGAAGTCGGTAAAAAATACAATGAGTTCCATGAATAAATAGCCACTTAGGGTTGATAGAAGAGCGGCTAATATATTAGACATAATGAGTCGAAGAGTATGAAGCATTTAATTAAATCTCTTAATTCGTCAAGGGACTGTATATTCTTGATGCAATGCGCTCGCTGTCCACTATTTCGTGGAGCACAGTGGCATAACCCATTTCGTGATCAATCTGATACACCGAGAATTGTTTTAACAATCAAGATTACTAGAATCCATATAACAGATACAAATTTTCGTAAGCGGATCAAACATCAATAGAGTTAACTTTGTTTATCGCTTAATAATTATCAAAGGTTAGGCTGTCCATAATATGTAGGAATTTGATTGAACGGCAACAAAGAGAACTGAAATAAAGTACCAGAATGAGTAAATTAATCTGAGAAAAGCAATAAAATAAATATCACGTAAGGTAGGCCCCCAAATATGGCATAGACCATCATAAAACTTCCAAGGTATTTCCAAGCCAAGCAACACCGCCTTATCTTTGACGATGACGAGCCTCTCCCAAACCATATCAGAGCCATTGATAATGGCTTCTCAGCTATCTGGTGCTAGCGAACTCGTCATCATCGGTGACGTAAACCATTTCGCTTATGTTGATAGATAAAACTATTCAAGATAAGGAACGACCGAACCTGGTAATATACATTAGACAAGAGTTGTTTAACACGCATCTGAATCCGATGCGAGATTTACTCAAGTGCCTATTCCTTGGTATCCCGTATTGAAAAATTGCAGTTGAAAAGGTACAAAAGCGCGCAAATACCAATCGCCTTTTATTTGGTTCGCTGAAAGTCGAAAAGGAGACCTTCACTAACCAGATTGACAAGACACAGGGTCACGCATCTTTACAATCCATACATTCCTTGAAAGTCACGAAACCTAGTAATTGACAATCAAATTGGTAATCGCGGTAGACCAAAGGGAAGCTGAAACTGCGTCTCGTGCTTAGTCATGTCAGCAACATACAAATCCTTCGTCTACTTCGATGACGACGATGACGCTATCGGTCGTTTCGTGAGGCAAGTGTCTACGTCAAGTAAGGATTATGGCCTAATGATGGTAATGAAGAACCGGGACGCAACAGTGACCGAGGCCTAAACGGGAAAAATCGAGAACTGGAGATAGTCATGGCAATAACTCCAATTGTCAAATATTTGAAGAGATAATCTTGCATTTCCGAACTCTAACTGCCTTCGCAAATCGAGATCTAGTGACTACCAGTTGAATCGCTTTATCTAGCTGGATGAAGTAGTCTTTGTTTTAAGAGGTACCTCGTTTTTTACATAGATTTTTTATGCTATTATTACCTATTTACGATTATATTAAAACCTGGATCTTGATAAAAAAAAATCTGGTTGTAATTTTTGATGCTATTAAGGGCGAAGGTTAAGCGTCACTTCTGTCAATTAACATCATTCAATCTTTATTCCGATTCGTTCATTCCAATATTCATTTTCAAAGAGCGCAAAAATATCCTCTTTATTTCTTACCAGTATAACTCAGATTAAATGTCCAAAAAAGAAAGTCCTGAACTTAACTGATATAATTTCATTTTTATTTACCTATTTAGTTTTAGCAGGTTGGAAGAATCAACAAATAAACAAACCCTTTCACTCAAACTCGCACACTAAGTTTTAAGACGTGTATGGTGGGCGCCCGAAACATTTACATCACACAGAAAATCACATCTATTACCAGAAGCACACATTTGGGGAACACTTGTGTTGCCACTCGGAATCGAACCTGATAGCCGCTGCCTAAAAGGCGAACGCGCATCCAACTAAGTCAACGGGCAGTTCAATAATTAAATAATCATTTAATAATAATACTCATCATACAATAAGTGGAAACTTTGAAGTGGTGTAATTTTTGAAAACCAGACTTAATTATTTTGGCTGCAGGTGTATAGGGAAGGAAAATTGTGCTTCTGCCGGGAATCGCATTCAAGTTCTGAGGCGTAGAGATCAAAGCGCCAATTGGGACGTCAAAATAAAAACGAACTTCTTCGGTCTGCCTATATCTAGTGCTTGTCTGATACGGTGTAGCATCTAGTTCATGCTAATCCGCATAACAAAGCCATTCAACAGCCTGTGACGGCTGACGCGGCCGGGCCACCGCGGCCTGGGCGTGGCACTTGCGCAAAATCATCGATATGCAGCGATGATCAGTGGATACCATCGTCCGACGTTATATAACTGAAGGTGGAGCAATCGCGCTTCCAATTCAAATCAACCTCCTTTTGCAAAAAAATACATAAACAATGGCATCGTCATGTTGAGGATTTATGCGAATCGTGATATAAGTTTCGCAGCACATCACAGTAAGGTTATAAATGCGAAAAAGTTTGTGTATAGTTTGGCATGATCACAGCCTAAGCCTGGTATTAACACATATGATACTTTTTAACTTGATAAAGGCGGGCGAAGCCTCGGGGCGCGTCTAGTAAGTTAATATATAAAAATCAGGTGTGGGAGATCGAACTCCTCCGAAACGGCTCGACCGATTTTAATGTATTTTTTTATATATTTGGCAGGTCTAATAGGTCGTCGTTAAGTATTTTTCACCCTCCTACCCCCCATTATTTAATCGTGATTTTAGTATTTCTGTATGTACAATATCCAAAAAAATAAGTCTAAAGTAAAAAGTAATAAGGTACTAGGCGACCATAAACGTGAAAGATATTAAACACTTTTTCAAAACATGGCATTGCAACGCATGCCAGGTACAACTAGGGGCGCGTCAAGCTCCATAAACGCTTCTTGAACGTACTGCATCCGAATCTACATCTCTCATCTTTTCAAAACCAGATTATCTAGAGCTTTGAAAAATGGTAAGCTTTATGACTATCGTAACTTGGACCACATTAATTATGTGCAAAATAGTCCAATAACCATAAACAAGTTCTATGGTACGATATGGTATGTCTTCGCCTGTGGCTATATCTAATCCACTTGTTGAATTTGTGTTGTTAGAGTGCCACATCTTACCACTTATAATAATATCATTGAGAGTGACAAATACTTCTAATACAATAATGAGTGGGCTTCTCATTGCCATAATTTATGCCAATAACTTTACTAACTTCGGATGCATATTTTTATTTGAGCGGCATGATAATATCAGAAATTAACTAAGTATATTATAGTGCAGGGCTACATGCATACCAATTTTAAGTATATTAGTACAATGTGTTACAGGCATTATATCAGATCCCTGGTACTATAGTAGCAGCGATATTTTGGTAAAGGATTCTTAAGACAGTTAAAACCAGCTACTTGCACGAACGGCGGTTATTCGTTCAAGGCCGACAATACATTAACGCCATTCACATTCAGTAACGATTTTAATAAAAATGTTTAAATAATTTAAAATATCAACGACATTCCTCCAAAGCTTGTTTACAATTACATACATGCGGTTTAGCTCAAAAGCATACAATTCTTTTGAAACGTGACATCATCATCACGTCGTCGCTTACCATCAGATGAGAATGTGGTCAAAAGTATGCGTATGTTAAATAAAAAAAAAATTAAAAAAACCAAGTGACCAAAATCAACATTTTGAAAATACACCTGACTATCTATCTGAAACACTGATCCACCGATTTTTATCAAACATAGCTAAAACACTAGATGATTTGATCGAGAGTCAAACGAAAAAAAAACAATATAAATCGGTCCAGCCGTTTGGGAGCTACGATGCCACAAGACACAGATACACACTACAAACTTGTAGCACCCTCTTTTTCGTAGGGGGTTAAAACGCGTTGGCACAGTTTTTACGACGATTGCAGGCAAAACCCGGGAGTCATAATCCTATATTCACCTTTCAGATCAAATCGAAATAGGTCATATCTCTTATGTTTTCGTACCTTAACGTTACGATCGACGCAATTTTGCTATTATATTAGAAGATCCGCAATGAGTCACTTTTTATAATTAATGATACTAAACTCTTACATTGTGTTGAAATATTTATTGTAAGTGTATACGTTTCCGCATTATTCTGAACAAATTAGCTTTTATTGCTACATTTGAGTGCTTTGTTGTTTTGCAGGAGTAAAATCGATTTTTATTTACAAAAAGGAAATGTACTTTTGAACTTAAATTATATATCCCTGCAAAATATCTTTAAAACATTAACGGTTCAGTTTTGGCGTGATTGGGAAACAGATACATATATCCAAACTTTCTAAATAATACGAAATGCCCGTAGGGATAGTTGAGTGCGCGTTCGCCATCTAAGCAGCGGGCATCGGGTTCGATTCACAGTGGAAACACAAGTTTTCTCCCCAAGGGAAATGTGTGTTTCTGGTTCTGGGTGTAATTGTGTTAATATTTGCAGCACCCACGACACAAGATACCGGATGAAGTGTGGGGCTTAGAGTGATTTGAAAAAAAAAACTCAGTAGGAAGTAGGATCTATAACCACTTTGATAGAATTGCATATAGCTCTGAAGGACATTCTTTGTGGCTCGCGACCTTTCTAATCACATGGTAATTTATAATGTTTCAGAAGTTAACTTAATAATTTAAATTTATAATAACTTAAATTAATGAATAACTTAAGTTATTATAAATTTACTTATGATTACAATGATAAATTTACTTGCTTCGCTCATGCATATAATCTTCTACATTTTTTATTTATTAAATGAACATACTTCAATTATTACAGAACTAAGAACTGACTTGCATTTCGAAGAGATGCAATATGTTATTTCCATTCCGTTTCATCATTAGAATTAGCAGTTTGATGAATGCTGCAATTTTTTACTGAAATGCACGCGCGCTTCTCTCACCGCTTAGTGTAGATATACAAAATCGATTGTAATTTAAAAGCAATATTTAATACAAATTACCTTCTGTTAATCAATCATAGCCATAGTTATATATAAACGCAAGCAAATCTTAAAAACCGCTTATATTTCGGTTTTAGCTTGACCGATTTCGATAAAATTTATATGGGACCACCTCTGAAGACCTCTCTTTGTCTACGAAACAAAACGATATATCATAAAAATTGATTCAAAATTGGCAGAGATATCGCGTAACATACATACAAAAAAAACAGTGGAATTGAGAACCTCCTTTTTCGAAGTCGGTTAACTCTAGTTAAAATGATGTAACTTAGCAATATTTTTACTTCAATTGAACCTATTTTCACTAGCATAACAATAGTATAATATCTTCCCACTTCCTAGATAATTCGTACGGAAAATAAGGCGAAGAAGAAGCTTGCTACTACAACGTGTTTTTATATACTTACTCATCACTCTATCAACTGGTGAGAGCCGAACGGTTCACTTTTTTTTTATATCTAACAGGCTAGCTGTTAGATATAAAAAAGGTGAATCGTTCTTCGTATAGTTTTATATGTCAAAGATATTCTGGATAAATATTTTTCAGCCTGGATCCGATTCGAATAGGTTAGGGATTTTTTAAACTTCTGCAAAATAATATGCATTAAGTCCTCAGTGTACCTACAGCTAAATTGTGTAAAATCCTACTAATATTATAAATGCGAAATTGTATGTAAGTATGTTTGTTCTCTTTTCACGCTTTAACGGCTGAACTGATTTGAAGGAAACATGGAATGTACGCAGCTTATACCTAGAATTATCACACAGACTACTTTTTAACTTGATAATAGCGGGCGATGCCGCGGGGCACGACTAGTAATAAATAAATATGCTAATGGCGAATAAAAATTAGGGCTAACGATATTATGCAAATAAATAGGGAACCAAAAAAAAATCACGGATTATGATGTCTGAAATGAAATGTAAATATGTCCTGCGTGGATTAAAATATTTGTACAGTAACATAATAAAGTAATAATGTATACTGTAAGTATTTAAACAAGTGTTCAACGAGCGGAAAACATGCTTATGTTGACCTAACAATCATATCTGTAATTTTCCGTGTATTTTTATACCACCTAATGACATAAATATATATAAACAAAATAATTGTACGGCAGACAGAACAGGTATCAGTTAACAAGGGATAATAGCAGGATCTGACCTAGAACTTGAACAAATGGTTAGATGACGAATGAAGCGACCTTACGGTATCGACATAAAACATTGCAATGTTTCTAAAGGCTTTTACACGCACAGCAACCTTTGATCTGCTCGTTGGCTTACTTGACTGCGGGTTCGCCTTTCAAGCATCGGGGTATCGGGTTCGATTCGCGGCGGGAGCACAAGTATTCTCCCCAAGGAAAATTAGAGTTTCTGGTTCTGGTTGTGATTGTGTGTGTGATAAAAAGTTTTCAGCACCCAAGACACGAGTCATTGAATTAGTGTGGGGCTGTGCATGTGAAAGCGTTTATGTTTACACTAAGTTCAACGAATTGTATTGTTTGTGTCAGAAACATTCAACACATATAAAATCACACTAAAAACAAAAACACAAATTTCCCAAGAGGAAAAAGCATGTGTTCCTACCGGGAATCGAACCCGATTGCTTATAGTAGGCAAAAGCGCAACCAACTACGCTAACGGACGGTGATGTGAAGTGCGAGATTTTATCTATAAGGTTTTAAATGTGTGTCTGGTGTGATTTCTGTGTGTAATGTAAGCGTTTCTGGCACCTGCAAAGCCAAGCTTGCAAGCCTTCAAAGCTTGTGCAGGGCTGTGCGTGAATAACCGTAGCACTCGTTTATCAAAATCAAAAATAACGTATTATGCAGAAAAATCTTCGTAACCGTTAAACTAGGTTTTAGTTAATACTCAGGCCTTCTCTTGCGATAATCAAACAGGTTTTTTTAAAGATAAAACCTACCTGTTGATTGTGTTTTTTCCAATAATCTCGTTTACAGCTATAATGAAAACTATACAATAAGTTACGTTTAAGTATACATTAAGTACTATGACAATAAGCTTAGAGCCTCTAACGTCTGAGCCTGGAATTTGATCGTAACTGAAAATTATAAAAACATTTTTTCTACCCTCTAATGTTTTTCTTTTGATCTTTGTCGTATACTTATATGACGTTGATAACCCCAAACACTATTTGAGCAATGAAAATTGGCCCAGTGTATTATTACATCGTCGACCGCATCGTCACTTACCATCAGGTGAGATGGCGGTCAAACGTTTGCCTATCTTGAATATAAAAAAAAAAAAAGATTTTTATGCTGTCCACATAGATGTAAATTACCAAAAGATGGCGCTTAGTAAAAAAAATGATGAATAAACAAACGCTTTCACATGCGCATCCCCTCGTAAGCATCCACACTAAGATCGAAAATTATTATCGTGATTGTCGGAAGCATACAGAATTACACCCAGAACAAGAAACACAAATTTCCTTTGGTGAAAAACTTTTTTTTTTTTTATGATAGATAGGCAAGCATTTGACCACTATCTCACCTGATGGGAAGTGAAGATGCGGCCGAAGATGTGACATGCTCGCCTAGAAGATACCTATTCACTCTAGACTTGAAGACACCCAGATTGTACTGTTCGGGAAACAAAGACGCAGGCAATGAGTTCCACTCCCTCGCTGTACGGATGATAAACGTAGAAGCAAAACGCTTCGAGCGAACCGGTGGTACGTCAACCATATAAGGATGACGTTTGATAGTCTTGTATTCTAATCTGGAAATGACCTGGAAATCACCCGATACCCGCTGGTAGTCAGAACCGCAACCAACTACACCAGCGTGCAGCGGTCAGTTCTATTTAAACAATCTAGCGAAACTTATGGTTTGGCGGAACATCCTTTGTAAACATATCTGTAACCATAACTCAAGTCAATATACTAAGAAATTCTTAGAACCCGACTGCGTAAAAACTTACTTCAATATTTTTACATTTTCGTTAATAAGAATTAGATATAAGATTCTAAAAGAACTCCATCACAGCTTCATTATAGGTAAGTATTGAAAATGTAATTGAGAATACTAACTTTAAATCGTTACAGATCCAAAATGATCATTACAAATTAAAAATAATATGAGAAACTTAAATAATTTAAACACAAGCAAAGCCTAACAAACCGGCCGCTTATATTTTGGTTTTGGCTTGATCGATTTCGATAAAATTTATATGGGACCACATCTAAAGTAATATCTACCAAACAAAAAAAAACATACTGTCAAATTGAGAACCTCTTTTTTTGAAGTCGGTAGAAAAAAAAAATTAATCCACTTTAGCATTTTATTTTTCCGATTTAAAATTTTTATTTTTCACAATATGTCGTCTGGTTATCGCCATATTGAATTTTAATTATTGACATGTCTTTAGTAACTCTTAAAATAAAGAGAAATCGATTGACGATGACGTTAGAATCATCAAAATCGGCCCGCGTTTGGTCTCTAGAACGCCACAAAGGAATAAACAAACTACATAGGCTGTTAAACATAGGAGGAAAATAGTGTTTTGCGTTTTTTTGTAGCTGTTACATCAATAAGTTTAATCTAGTTACATAAAATCGTAGTGTAAGCTGCGTTGATTGTCAGGTAGTTAATTAGCTTAACTACCTGACAATCAACGCAGCTTAAGCCGTAGGTGATTATATAGAGCTATTGACTGACTGACAATCAACACAGCCTTAGCTAAGTGATATATAGAAACGTGACATTTTCAGAGTAGCTTCTATTGGTAGTGTAGCACGAAGACAGGAATAAGATACAACGTGGACTAAATCGCGAGCATAAGCTAGCGATAATACAGGAGTGTGTACTATCTTGCAGAGGTGGTTTGGAATCTGTAATTAGTTACAGTGATTTGTTTTCATACTAATTGTTAACTGGTCCACACAGTACCGTAATAACTATCGAATAAACTGTATAAACGCTTTCACACTCACAGCCTCACACTAAGTTCTATGTCTAGTGTCGAGGGTGCCAATCACAACCAGAACCGTTAACACAAATTTTCCTTGGGGAGAAAACTTGTGTTCCCGCCGGAAATCGAACCTTATAGCAAAAGGCGAACGCTCACCCAACGGGTAGTTCAGTATATAGTAAGTATATACATATATTAAAATATAAGAACAATGATGAAATGGAATTCATTTTCGTCGTAAAATCACTTATTACCAGTTATTGCTTCTTTTATACCCGATTGTTGTACATCAGATTTGTAAAATTTGACTATTCTCGACGTAAGCTATAAATATTAACGTGACCCTATAAATATTAATTTATTTTTTGTCACATCTCGTCACATTAATATACAATATATAAACCTGAACCAATATATAGCCCTGAGTAATAAACTTGAATTTGATTAATTAGGAAGATATTTTTAATCATGATAAAATACATAATTACTGTCTTTTTTCAGCATCATCATGAAATCAGACAATGCCGCTAGGCACTGCATTGTTTGAAATATCTATATATATGAGCAGTCTGTTACCGACATAATTTAGTGACTGTTTTCTACCGACTTCACAAAAAAGGAGGACTCAAGTCGACTGTATTTTCTTTCTTTTTTTTTATGCGTGTTACCTCGTAACTTTGTTCCACGAGAACCGATTTTGAAATTTTTTTTCTGTTTGAATTAGATCGCTAAGTTTCTTAAAAAAAACAGGCATAAAAATTAGTTATGGACAATAGGTTGTTTGTTAACATTTTAATAGTTTCAACTAGGAATAACAATGGCCAACATTGTTCTAAATCGTCACTAAGAGACTCGTATTTTACATCAGAAAGACACTTATCATAAAGGAACAGCACGAAGTAAAGCATAATAATAATTACAGTAAAAAACTGGTAAAATCCTTAAAAAATTGTTCATTTAAATTAATTATGTTGATAGGTAATTCAAATCTTTCTCAGATAACTGTAGAACTGTATTTTCAGGTAGAACTGCTTGTTTGCTTAGTTGGGTGAACGTTTGCCTTCTAATCAGGGGTATCGGGTTCGATTCCCGTCGGGAACAAAGTTTTCTAACAATGGAAAATTAGTTTTTCTTGTTCTGGTTGTGATTGCGTGTGTGATGTGAATGTTTCAACGCCCACGGCACAAGTCAACGAAATTTGTGTAAAGTTGTGAGTGTGAAAGCCTTTATTTTTTATTAATAAGCTATCACAAAAATGTAAGCAAACTATGATCTCTATAAGTACCTACATCATACCGTATCTTTTACCTGTATAAAATTGATTGACACAGTTACTTTTTACGATTTATAATATTAAATTAATGTATATATGTAGTATAAATGCACATGTGATATTTTTATAAATTATTAGATATTACTGTATTGTAACTCCTGCGCTGTTCAGTAACTTTCTGCAGCTATCAGAACAGTCCCTAAGTACATGAGAGCGAACAATTCAATTAAAACTTTTAGTGATATGTGTTACATTAATTGACATACCTACCCAATTAAAGTATTACGAGTATTATAAATTGATTGCTGATAACGCGTCTACTTTTCATCACATTTATTTATAAAAAATCGAATGTATTGTAATAGATATTAGAATGCAAGACATCATAAGAAATGTAAACAAAGCCGAAACGTTTTGACATTTACAACACATGTATCTTGACCCAAACACAGGATTACAGCTCTTATGGAAGTGATTCAATCTCTGCTGATTAGGTCCTAATTGAACTATAAGTCATAAAAAATATAATCAGTCAAAAAGTACGACAATGTATTGATCTACAATAAATAACACATGACTTACGTGCAACAGGAGGCTCGGCGACGTCGCGCACGACGAAACAAAACGTAGGGAAAGGACGCGTCTATTCGTAATTTAAGGAGTGCGCCCGTACAGGACACTATATGAATATAAATAAATAGCAAACGGGTCGACTTTCGCGTGGTTTCGTGAGCGTGCGCAAGCGCAGGCGTAGAGGCGTCCGGCACCGCGACCGGCAGTGACTGACATGAAGTAATAACCATCGCCGCCGCAACATGGCTCGGCCTTAGCCTGCGTCACCAGAAACGTCACTTGACGCTGCTCTTCAATAACCCGATGAAGACTTGACGGTTAACAATTAGCACCTGCACCGCACTTCGAACCCGGTATATCGATAAAATAACCATTATGTCAATATTTTCGTCAATAGTGACGTGATTGTGGTCTATGATAAGTTGATAACGACCTCCGTTTTTGGAAATATTTACTGAGATACCAATCATCGTAGAATGTTCTAGGGTTTGGTAATAGTCCTACTATCTACTATGTAACTCCTAACTCATATTATAGCAATAACTAATATTAAAGCAACGGTTATTTACTTGCAAGTAAATTAAATAAAATTTAATATGTGACAGCGTTGTAACGGCTGCATGTATTGGGATCAAATGTTTATAGCGGGAAGCTCTAGACTTGTGTCTAGATTTTTGAATATGATATATGTGTAAGCATTGTATGTAGGTATATAAACCGTGTATGCTACATTTCTGAGCCGCAGAGACATATTACATCTTATTAATATATTTTTGGATACTTATAAATTTGTGTTCCAATACAATCCGGATAAGATTGGGATCAATATATAAAAATATTTTTTTTTTAAAGCTTCCTACGGTACCTTTATAACTTTAATATATTCTCATGTCATGAAAACAGACGTATGTGAAGCAGAAATACAATAGGCCTTTTAAAATGTAGGTTGAAGTTCAACTTGGTAAATCATTACATATACGAAACACAAAGGAGTCTTTTTATCTGGATAATAATTAGCATTGACAGAAACATATACATGTACTCGTATACCTATGAAACTGGTTTTAACACTCACATCCTTATAATTAAGTACGTACAAAAAAATTGCAGAAACCAGCCTGAATACCAAACCTGTGTAGGTATTTTGGCACTCAGTTTTCCGTAGTATGCTGAAGGACATTGTGAAGTCATGTTGACAAACAACATTAATGAATATATGAAAACATATTATGTATATAATGCCTTTTAACGGGTTTTTAATTATTATATAAAGATATAACAATTAGATAGTGATAAGTGATGTGCTTTGAACTAAATTGGGCGCAGTATAAACAGCGCATAAACAGCGAGTAATTATTGTTATATTTCCTTAAGAGATAATCTTTTAAATCCTCAACGTTGAAGTAAATAAAAATAGTTTATTGCGCGATGAAGTCCGCCTAATTTATAAGTCTGACAATTACAATTATAATTAAACGCAAGCGAAGCTTAAAAAATCCGACTTCACAGCTATATCGTCGGAACTTTGATCAGATTATGTACTAAACACGCATTATTGAAGATATATCAAAACTACAGATCAGATCTTGATCAAATTTAAATGAGACCAATTGGAAAACAACATATTTCAAACAAAAAAACATTTTCGAAATCGGTTCACGTGGAACGAAGTTATGAGGTAACACATATAATATATATATATATATATATATACAGTTGACTTGAGTACCTCCTCCTTTTTTGTGAAGTCGGTAAAAAATACCTAAAGGCAGTGATACAAGATTAAGCAAGTACGCGTGCTTACCAGGCTTTACACGTTTTTCGCTTGTAAATCACATAAGTGATTCGCGTTATTTGTACCATGTAAAGGTGTAAGTCCTCATAAGTCCGCGTACTTAATCGGAAGTTTATCAGCTTCTCAACACAGACTACATTATCAGAGCATTAAAAACGTGAAAAAGTTTATTCGGGAATAAATTGGACTTCATTTATTTGTTTGACAGCTAACTGCCGTTTCCATCCTACTAATATTATAAATCCGAAAGTTTGTGTGTAAGTGTGTGTGTAAGTATGTTTTTTTCCTCTTCACGCTTTAACGGCTGAACGGATTTGGTTGAAATTTGGAATGTAGATAGATTATACCTAGGATTAACACATAGGCTACTTTTTAACTTGATAATAGCGGGCGAAGCCGCGGGGCACGGCTAGTGGTTAATAAAAGTCTAAATTGAACGCTATCGTTATCTTATCAGTCATCAACGTCATAATAGCCGATCATACGATCAAATTCCGCAAAGTACCAAGGTAGGTAGGTACAATTAAAAAAAGAACAGTTCGTCGCTTTGTGGTTATCCATCGATTTGTCTTTACATTGACTTTTATTTCTTATAATAACTTCAAATATTCTAGCTGCTTTAATTAGTCTTCCTATGATATCTATTTGTACTCGGACATTCATTTGCTTCTTTAAAAATTTGTTTGTTTTTATTGAAGTTACTTCACTTTTTGGGAAGAGTATGGAAAAAAAATATTTTTGTACCTACCAGTAGGTAGTAGTCAAAAGATACAACATACAAAAAGGTACGACATATTCTGTTCTATTTTTCTGGTAGTAAGAATTGGTTACAGCACGGGAAAGAACGTATCTTTAAACGGCATTCGATACATTAAAATTTGGACAGCTTTAATCCTTTGGGTACAGAGTGTCAGGTTCGATGGACCTATCTCAATTCTGTAGCAATTTGTAGTGATACGACTCTTTTGCAGAATCCGCCTGGAGCAGTACCACACCATTGCCAGACATGCACGCCAAGCAGTAATGTGCTAACATTAATCGCTTTCACACTCACACTCACAGCCCCACATTAAGTTTGGTTACTTGTGTCGTGGGTGCCGGAAACATGCACATCACAAACACATACACAACCAGAAATACAAATTTTCCTTGGGGAGAAAACTTGTGTTCATGCCTGGAATCGAACCCGATACTGCTTAGAAGGCGAAAGCCACTCAACTAATTCAACGAGCAGTCCAATGGCTGAATTCGAAATATATTCGTTCAACACTCTTGATGGCCCTGAACTGTTATCGGCAAGCGTGACGCTCACCATCAGGCGAGCGAATTGCTTATCCCGTCTCTCAATGACTGCTTAATGAAATGCTGTATTAGCATTGAGTGACGACCCAGTTGGCGCAGTGGAGAGGTGGGTTCGATTACCGGCAGGAGCACAAATTCCTTCCCAAGGGATATTTGTGCTTCTGGTTCTGGGTGGAATGCGTGTGTGATGTGAATGTTTCCGGCACCCACGATACAAGTCTTTGAACTTAGTGTGGGGCTGTGAGTGTGAATGCGTTTCTTTGTTTGTTTGTTTATTGAGTCTTCCGTATACAGCTATATTGTGCAAAATAATAAATAAATGACTTCAAACCACCGGTTTCAGTGTACGGAAATTTAAAAAAAACGCGTCAATTATTATCGCTTCCTGTTTTTCTGTTTCGTATCCTGGTACCATTGTTTGCATATAACTCAAATTCTACTAGAAAGCTATAGGTATACTAATTTTATGGTATAGATCAGACACCAGGTGTCTAGGTATGAGTGCATTATAATAACATACATTACTCGGTTATACATTATTTCAGACAGGCTAGCATCATCAAATGCATGGTCAAATATCACACGATGATGATGATATATTCGAGGGTAGGACTGATTCAATCAGTTGTATCACGGGCAACAAAACGGCAGAATTAGTGAAACTGTTTACCTTTACTTGAAATCCGACCGCGAGTTCATTACCGCAGTGTGTTCTCTATTTGACAGGTAATTTTATAATTATTAAGCAAATTTATTTTTTTCTTTTTCTTTGATAGAAATATAAACCAACGCCGTCTAATGGGTGGGTCATATCAATACATAAATTTCACATAACCCGTCGTTAGATATTTGTTAAGTAGGTGCCAATATAGCTTTAGAAATATACTTCAGATAAAATTAATATAATAACGAAGTATAATTATTAGTGTAACTTATTTATTATAATAGTTAATCAGTAAATAACAAAAAATATGTATGTAAAATAATGTATATGAAATCATAATGTGTTATTGGGCGCCTGAGATGGGTCAGCTCTAAGCTAAGCTGTTGACTTTATACTAATTTATGTTATTTTATGTACAATAGACATTTAATTAATTTAATTCTATTTTTAAATTTGAAATTTGATTTATTTAAAATTTTAATTTTAATAAGTTTGACATTTGTATTGCTTTTAATAATTATTTTGGTATTGTAATTTAATTTATTTGTTATTCTATTGTAATTTTAATATTTTATTTGTTATTTGAATGTTCTATTGTAATTTTGTAGTTTTTTATGGTTAATTTACCTGAAATATATGGATTTAATTTTAATAATTTTTTAAGCAACATTAACTGCATTAACACTAACACTACAGTTTTTGCCTATAAAGAATTATCTTATCTATAGAAGTTCTCGTTCTGAGTAGTCACATACACAGTAAGCAATTGCATTCTGTGATTGACTATGCAAAGAAATTTGTCAATGCAACGATAATGTTACAAGTAAATAGCTCGGCTACTTATTTAATTTTCAACCGAATTAAAAAAAGAAGGTTCTCAATTCGACTGTATTTTTTTTGTATGTATGTCCCGCGATATCTCCGCCAATTTTTTTACGCAGATTTTTTTTTGTTGGTTCGAGTATAGATAAATGTATTTACATAACTAAATTTAATATAGATAAACCACTACCCAAGGCCTTGAACAAAGCAAATTTTTATTTGGTTTCTTTAGAAACAGGTTAGTTGACAACTTCAGATGATATAAGTACTTACCACAAAATGTGTGTTATATCACAGAGCGACGGCGGCCTGGGTCAGCTTGTATGTGTCCCCTTCAGTGGGAATTTATCTGAAACAATATTAAAACATGCATGACAAAACTTACTAACTGGGGAATATTATCGCCGCGCCCTCCCACTCCTATCTATGTATTAAAATAGGTTCATTAACCTAATTACGTAGATAGGTACCGGCCTACCTATCTACCGCCGAGTTCTCGGTTTTAGATAATTTTACGCAAGCAAAGCTGAAAAAAAAAACGACTTTACCGGTTTATCTTCGGAACTTTAATCAGATTAGATGTACTCAACACGCATTATTGAAGATATTTCAAGAACTACTGATCAGATCTTGATAAGATTGAAATGGGACCAATTGGAAAGCAACATCTTTCAAACAAAAAAAAAATTCAAATGCCGTTCACGTGGAACGAATAATTGAAGTATCACATATAAAAAAAAATACAGTCGACTTGAGTACCTCCTCCTTTTTTGTGAAGTCGGTAGAAAAATAAATACCCTTCAACATTTATGTTTGACAGTTGTGATACTTATGAACATGTAGTGGTAAGTCATTGAATAACAAATAAACATGAGACATTACTTATCAGGTTTAATAGACTATAAATAGGTAAAAAGTGATTGATGATAGAGACCATAATGTGGTGTATTAGTTATAAGTGAAATAAATAATAGGTACATAGTATAAACATATATGTTGTTTTACGGCTACTGAAATTTTACAAAATATATATATGTATGAGTTTAAAACAACACAAGACTGTTTTAGAAAACAAGAAAGTCGTTCAGAGCTCTACACAAATAATTCCCTTCAGAGCCACCGTACCCCTGGCATACGGTACCCCTGGTAGTACGGTGGGTCTTTTTAGTTAGCGTCACGTTTTTCAAAAACATACGCAAAGCCATCCAGAATACTTATACAGTGGGTTATTCTTAAATACTTAGTCCGCAGTGTTTGTATTTACTTTTTAATTGTGCAAAACATTTGGAAATCCATACGAACATGTACAGTTATAAAATAATACGTATATTAAACGGAAAGGTTAATGTTTATTTAGAGGAGTCTCCTAAATCTATCTTATTTGGAAGACTCTCATTCAACTTTTTAACTTCTTTGACTTATATACATCAGGCTTACGAAAGAATCAACAAAACACCTGTGTGTTGTGTTGAAGTGTCTGTACGCGTTCCTGGACGTTATGTCAGAGTTATGTATTGAGTAAAACAGAATAATGTAACCCTCCCATACAAACGTGAGATTGAAGCCGGCATACGGCGACATTCTCAAGAACTATAAAAACAGAGCGTGTGCGTGAAGGGTGGCAGTGGTTTTAGATAATATAGGAATGTTTTATCTCGTTTAACAAAATCCTGCAAAATTAAATATTCTTAACACAGGTCACAGAAACTATATGTGATCCTAAAATGTCCCTTAAATTTAGGGGGAAAGAGTACAAGTTATTATAAGGCCTGTCGAAATCTATGGACCTGTCTGAGTGTTTTACCAAAGAAGCTACCAAAGGAAAGGATGAGAGAAAAATACAGAACAGAGTACACACATTGAAGATTTAAAAGTTGAGATGGGCGTGTGTAGCGACAAAAGTCAATACTGCATGTGTAACTCAATACTGTCGTCTTTGTTCTCCGAACGGTAAAATCTGGGAGTATTCAAGTCGAAAGTGAATAGGTATTTTCTAGGTAAGCATGCTACATCTTATGATCACTTTCTATAAGGCGAGATAGTGGTAAAATACTTACCTATCGAGCATAAAAAAACAGAATAAGGAATGTAGGGAATGAGGATGCTTGAAAGTTTCCCTAGTGGCGAGTTACGAAAAAGGCGACTTTTTTTATATACTTTTGACTACTCTCGCCTGATGGTAAGCGATAATGGAGCAAGCTTGCCTAGAAGATACCTATTCACTTGCGACTTAAAGAGTGTCATATTATAACTTATCAGAAAATACGGAAACAGGCAAGGAGATCTCTTGCGTTTGAATGAATGTGGAAGCAAAACGCTTTATCCGCAATTGTAGAATGTCATCTTATGATGGTGTTGCTTAGCACTTTGTCTGCTTGTTCTATGTTAGAATGGGGGGACCTAGATCGTTTAGTTCCTTGGCACACTTTCCGAAACGTATCCGATAAAAACCGAGAGGCTAGCTACCATGCGGAGATGTTCTAAGCACTGAAGCTTTGAATCAACTGCTTGCTGCTTATGAGTCTTTTGTCATTTTCCTCAATAGAGTCAAGAGCCTAATACTGGTACTTAACTGGTTTGATATGTTATGGTAGTTAAGCAACGTATGCTTGGAATGAAAATAATGTAACGAGAAGAGTGTAAGTAGGAGAAGACTAAAAGAAGATGGATGAACTGTGTAAAAGATGACATGAGTAAGTAAGACTACTGTGGAGATGATGGCTACAGGAGACAGTGGAAGAGGAAAGGAGAATTAGTTATAATATCATTTAGTGAGAAGATAAAGAACAATAAAACATTAATTGTTCTGAAAATCTTTTGGTTTAGGCTTTTATTAATGTATATATGAATATATATGAAATATATATATATAGATATATAGGCAAATCAAAATAAATGACCGAATGTATGGAAGATCATAATTGTGAATAGCTTGACGGATTTAGCTGTATTTGTGTATAAACTATGAAAGAAAATCTACCAGAAATTTTACCCTTGCGAAGCCGGAGCGGATCGCTAGTCTAAAATAAGAATCTGGTATTTTTTTTATAAACAAACGCTTTCAAACATATGTCACACTGTCTTGTGTCGTGGGTCCCGAAAACAGTCACATCACACACACAATCGCAACCAGAACCAGAAACACAAATTTCCATTGGGGAGAAGATTTGTGTTTCCATCGGAAATTAAACCCGATGCCCCTAATTTGGCAGGCGGACGTGCATTTATCTAAGCCAACCGGCACTGGCACTTCAAATAAGAGGCATTAACTTTCATGAGCACCTCTTTGGGCCATAAGAATAATAATTTTTGATTGTAAGATCGATTGAAAAAAAAACAAAATTGATAAAAAACAATGGTTGCATTGAATTAGAACCAGCAGTGTGTTCAACGCAATCGCGATTCGTTCATTACATCATAATGACTTATCGGCATATTGACCGATCGTATTTTTCCTATTAGCATTCATATGAGCAAATAATAATTATTGGTAGTTATAGAACTTTAGACGAATGATAAGTACTTCTGCACTGCAACAGTTTATTTATATAGTTTTCTATTACGTTACATTCGTCTAAATTACGAGTGTCGAGATATTACGTTATCACCTTTTACAGGCCAAGGTAACAACACTTGGATATATAATTTACTGTACATTCAATTGCATGCAATTTAATACAGTTCTGATTTTCCTGTTATATATTTTAGTTCAGCTGTTATATATATTTAGCACATAAAACAAAAAGGCGTACAATTTTCCGTTGCAAATTGAGGATGATTGGTCACAAATAGAATGTAACCAAGTCGTTTTACGTCCTTGGTCAAAACCGCGCGTTATCTTGGAGCGGCTAGCATTTTGCTGATCGGCTAAAACCAGAAACACAAATTTTCCTTGGGAAGAAAACTTGTGCTCCCGCCAAAAATCGAACCCGGTACCCCTGGCCCTGCTTAGAAAGCGAACGCTCACGGCTACCCGTTAGTTTAATTCTCATGGTCATGCACAAGGTACTACGGTAATTTACATGAGAACCATATCTATTTTGGAAGTCCGTTAAAGAGAAAAAATATGAAGGAGGGGTTTGTTTAACAGTAGACGATCTCTACCTAATAGATAATCAACAGATAAATACATGTCTTGGTAAGTTTGGAAGTACGGTTACCCTATGCGAATACGAACATATGAATCGACTGTGATCTATCTGTGCAAACCTATTGACCAATGAACAAACTACATTTTAATGTTATTTATGTTTACAAAAAAGACCTTCATGGATATATAAAAAGTTAGGTAAGACTTTTGAGATGTGTATATGTTACTTCCAAAGATAAGCTGAATTTTAAATAAGAAATTGCTTTTTTATTTTTAATTTCTAGCGTGGCGTATGAATCAGGAGAAAAAGCAGCCTAAGTCACATTCGAGCTCATAATAGTGACTATGTATGAGATTTAAATATAGATCATGTTGTATTATTTTTAATTGTCATTAATAGTAATAAAATTACAAGTAGGTAAGTATAACATTATTTTCATGTTTAAATGCTTTCAAATAGATTTTTTATGACGTCATAAAAAAGGCAATTCAAAATAGTTCCCATATTCCCTATTGGCAAAAGTTAAAATTGCAAAAAGGTAAATGGCCGTCGAACAACGTCAAAAGATACCGATGTGTCATCCCATGACTAAGTTACAATACCAGATAAATTTGTTATCTCACACAGGCGACATAAATCAATAGTAACTATAGTCAATGTAGACCCACTCTTATCAATTGTTAGATAATATAATTTTTAAGAATTATCTATGATTGGTGTAATTAAATGTTGTTATCAATTGCACATGTGAGTCATGAAGTTTGAGACACTACTCATTATCTATGCTGCGTATGATTTCTTAACGGTAATTTTGTTTACAAACAATAAAGATATGAGTGACATTGGTAATTAACAGATCAATTCGAATCGACTTAATTGTACCAACAAGAGCATAAAAGAAAACTATCTATATTATTTGATAATTGAAAATTTTCTGATGGTATATTGCTCTTTCACGGTTACCGTCTGGTATTCAAGGAATAAGGAAGGCTGTTTTTTAAACCGTCCCAGAAAGAGTATCTTTATAAGATTAAAACTTTGGAAGTACGTCTGTTTGTGGCCATAAGTTCATACCCTTCAAAAGGATGCACATATTTCTATATGTAATTTTTTCGACAGCTTCATCCATGTTGGCGTTTGCGAGATCTCAACTAAATAAAAAATAATGTAACAAAGCAATACCTATAGCAATTATCTTATATGTAACCTAAGGCTTGCGTAACATATACATTACCTGATTTATACTCTCACTAGCCGTGACCCGAGGCTTCGCCCGCGTTTATGAAGTTAAAAAGTAGTATTTGCGTTAATCCTAAGCTTTGAATATATTCCAAATTTCATCCAAATCCGTTCAGCTGTTACACCGTGAAGAGAAAACAAACACACTCACACACAACCTTTCGGATTTATAATATTAGTGTGATCATGTGATGATTAGCATCCGACTAAAAAGAGGAGCAGTTCAGTTTTGAAGTTAGTTGCTTAGTTTCAAACAGGATAAGGCTTTCTTACAAAAAAGGTGTAAGCCATATTTGGTGATAATCGATGCATAAATAGGACGTCGTCGATATTATATACATGTTAATTATCTCTATTAGGCTAGCGTTATTTTGTCCTTGTTTTTTACACATTGATGAAATAAAATAAATGACTAGCATTGTTCGACAATTTTTTTTATCTGCAATTATTATTAATCAATTATTTCTGACATAATCATCATAATATACAAAAAAAACATAAATAATCGGCTTTAAAAATAAATAAATATAAATTTCATGATGAAATAAAAATGACAAAAATTTTAAAATAAAAATAAAAAAGGAAAATAATAATAATTGCTGAAATAATAAAACTATGATGGTGCACATGTTCATATCAGAAATGGCTGGATATTATAATGGAATACCCATTATAATACTCATCCATCTGCCCTGAAAAGGCTATTAATAGGCTAGTGTTTGAACTGGTAGTCATTTTTTACCTTCGCCCTAATTGTTAACCCCTACCTCTCCAACTCCTACGCCGTTACCGGATATCTATTGTTATACCGGATTTTTTGCAAAAATTCATAGATGTTCTACAAAACTATACATCTCCTGGATAGGGAAAGAAGTTCGAGAGGAACTTCTCTTCTCCCCCTCATCATCCCACTTGTGCCGTACCGGTACATATACAGGTACCGGATATCTTTTTAGTTAATTTCTTACACGTTTGAATAAAAATACAGTACTTGTATGTACATCTTTCAGAAAAACGCACTTAGCGAGAAAGTCTAGACTCTCTCTCTCCTTATCAATGAGAGAAGGTCCTGAGACAGTAGGAACAAAATGGACTTATGATGAAATTACCATCATGACAATCAAAGTGAAAAGAAAATTGAATTCATACCTATACCTTTATACTGTATACTTATAGGGAACAAATTGACATAAATTAGAATTAAAAGTTATAAATAGGATATTTACCATGAGTTATATTTGGCTTGAAAACTCGATCACAAACTACTGAGATGTCTTGTTATTTGACATTAATTGACATTTAGTGGTTATATTCTCTTTGTTTGAAAAAAAGTTAGAAATCCTATAAAAAGTTTTTATGTTAATGTGATGGCGATGTATGGAGAAAAATACAAAATTTCTTTTGTAACTAGGCCTGGTGAGAATTTTGCCGGGAAAGTAATAAAAAATGGTGTTGTTGATTTTGTATAATTTTCCAAAACCTGTGATTCTTCGAGTGTTAATGTGTAATAATGGTGGATTATCAACCATTAATTAGTAACTGTGCATAAGTGTAGGCAAGTCATACAAAGTTGAAAAACGTGATTTTCGCCCTCGCTGCAAAACTCCAATAGAAGTTCTAGTAAAGTTTCTACCACTTTGCTAAGCCATAACCTGACTGTGACTGGACCTGACTCTTTTACTTGACTTTTACTGTGACTTGTAACTAGGACTTTTAACACGAAATACACTTGAAAAATATTATTACTTGACACTGGCTAAATGCACAAGATTGCGAAGTCAAAATTGAAAGATAAAAAAATACTAGGCCGGGTTCCAACGATACCTTATTATGTGAATCTCTACATCAGATGAATGAATTCTACAATATCTAGTACAGGTCACAGAATAAACAACGTCATTACAATGTATTTGTAAGTAACAAGTAACTTTTTTTGTGCTTATGTTAATCGAGTAGGAAATAGAATATTAATATTATTATTGGTAGTGGGCTTAAGCACTTGAGTTACCTATAAGCTCGATGTCTTGTAGGTAACTTTAGTTCTTTGCTGTACATAGTTTTAGTTTAGTTTTAGGAAATATAGGCAATTGGCCCGTAGTTAGTACAGGATATTGAAAAAGTAGAATATTAATACTTTTGAACTATAATAGGTACCTAATTACTTAATTAGGTTATAAAAATCAAAGAATATTATGTTAATATGGCGATTATCCTATGGATAATTAAACGCAAGCAAAGCTTAAAAAAACCGACTTCACTGCTAATATTTTGGTTTTGGTTTGACCGATTTCGATAAAATTTACATGGGATCACAACTGAAGTATAATCTACACAGCAAAAAAAATCGATTCATTATTGGCGGAGATATAGCGTAACATGCATACAAAAAAAAGCATACAGTCGAATTGAAAACTAACATTTTTGAAGTCGGTTGAAAACAAAACATAAAAAGAGTTAAAAAAATTTCATTTAGTTCCCATTCCAGTAGTAGAATGGGAACTATTGGGAACGAATTGAAACTTGATAGCAGCATGGGAAATAAACGAGAAAACATACTAAAAATAAGATTAACAGTATAATCATAGTATAATTACATAGTAGCTTCAAACTTGAAGATATTATACAGCAAACTATGCAGAGTTTGCTGTTGTAAAAAGTGAGTCAAAATAGCACTACTGTGGTGATAAGGAACCCAGGTGTGCAAGTTCAGAACAGGTATTTCTATTATATATAAAACATAAAGCAAACGCTTTCACACTCACAGCCCCACACTTATTTCGATGACTTATGTCGTTGGTTCCGTAAACATTCACATCACACAAACAATCACAACCAGAACCAGAAAAACAAATTTTCCTTGGGGAGAAAACTTGTGTTCCCGCCGGGAATCAAACCCCAGTGTAGAAAGCAAACACTCACCTAACTAAGCCAATGGGCAGTTTATATTAGGTAGTTAATTTTAAAGCACACAATTTTACTTCTTCAATACTAAGTGCGTAATAATCAATCTTAATTAGTATGACAATAATAAAACGGCAGCAAAGCTTCAAAAAACCCCACAGCACACCCTCTTTATCTTCGGAACCTTGATCAGACTAAATGTATTAAACACGCATTATTGAAAATAACTCAAAATCTACTGATCGGATCTTGATCAAATTTAAATGGGACCAAAGGTAAAGCACTAGCTCTTAAACAAAAAAATAATCTACCTACCTTAGTTAGTAGTACCTTTTTTACTTAGAGTACCTTTTTTTGTAAAGTCGGTAAAAAATTATGTATCATGCAGGACTTAACTACAGAGTATCACTACAGCAATTTATTTTGTTACTAGTGTGTTTTATCATAGCTTGCATTTTTGGAACAAGCAATTTCGTACTATTGATAAGTATCAATAAGTACTATTTGATGGTAATTAAATGCAAGCATAGTTTAAAAAAACTGACTTCACTGCTTATATATTGGTTTGGCTTGATCGATTTCAATAAAACAAATTATATTAAACGTGATTACAAAGTAAGTTGACATTTTTTTTGTGTTTTAAGCAATATACAACATAAATTATTCATCACATGTATCGATTTATCTTAATCTTGTGATTTCACTAAAGATATGGAAGTCACCTAAATTCAATATAGGAACCACGAAACTCAATATTGTGAAAAGTAAATTTGACGAACTATGTTAACCGAGGGTCAAGATGCTAACTGGGGAATGTAACACATATTAGAGAGAAACAGAATAAAAAAATACAGAGTGTGTTGTAAACACACAATTGAAGTAAAACTTTTGTATTACAGAGAAATGGTTTACTCGCAGAACGTCACATTTGCAATTGGTCCCGCAGTCGCCAATCCCCCAATCGCATCGCGAATGTCCCATTCTCACGTCGCCCCATTCGCAGTACATCCCATTCTCAAACCTGGGAAGTAAACTGCGACTAAACCAGGGAAATGTCGTCACAAAAAAGCTTGTCTTATCAACCCTCATAAAATGTTTCACTTCAAAAATCAAGTAACGAAAATCAATTACAACAATACTTCTGTAGATTCACCTTTTGATCCCACTCACATACATTCATATAGGAAATTTCAGCAGAGGATAATTCGGCACACCCATGTTTTTATTGAATTCATAAATCCAATTCTCATTGAATTACAATATGCAACTATGGACACATAACAACACAAAACTAAGGAAACTCAAAATTCTGTATTATGCGGTTAGACTAATATTTTTTTCCGTTCTATTAATGCCAACTAACTTTAATAAATATATATTATATATATACATTATTGCAACTAGATTATTATATATAACTGAAAACAATATTTTTTTATCGATACATAAGGGTACATAACTGAAACAATTAAAACTTTCTTTCATTACGATCCAGACACATTAATATCGACTTTCTATGAAACAGTTTAAAATTAACAGTCAATTTACTAACTTTCAGCTTTTAAAATGTATGCAGAAAGTTTCAATGAATTGAGTTTATATCTTTCATTAGTCGCTCACTTTCAAGTTAACTAAAACTAAAACTCACCAGTTTTCTATTAAATTCGTTTCTCCGCACATCGAATGGTAAGAGCAAATTGTTGCATGTGAATGCGCGTATGTTTAATGCAGGCAACTGACTGAAATTCCACTGTCTTACTTTATCTAATCTCTTCGATGACTAATTGAGGTTATAAAAATAGTTGAGTCTATCTATTAAATGGAGGATCAAATGTATTGACGATAGCAGTCATTATTCTAGGGACATAATAAACTATGTTTAACTTATTATTAATACGAAAATAAACAAAATAACTATAAAAATATGAACTACCACTCGGCACCACCCCAGTAGTGATGGGATTGACAGTGTTACTTGACATTGACAATTGACAAATCAAGTCAAAATAAATAAGAGGATGAAAAATGACCACCAAAAAAACAATCGTTTCCCTAAACAGCCTCATCCAAAAAAAATATAATATGTACAAATATATGAAACCTGTACCAAAATCTTTCGGGCTATTTAAGTCATGCCTGCACTACAAAAACTTTTCTTAACCCAAAAATGCCACGCGTGCACCAAATTTTAACTAGCAAAGTTTTGTGTCATTACTACCCAAATATATCACTATACGTTTGCCATAAAATGTATGCATATAACCAAGTATATTATAATGATGGCAAATTAGTTGAGTCTCGCGGCTTTATTCCCACCCCTCCCACCCGTCGCTACACCGCACGCGCCGCGCCGCGATTCAGTCACGCGCGAGCACTGGCGTTGGGGTTGCGTATTCGATTAGTCGGTATTTACGATGGCGAAAGAAAACTTAGCGGGACCGAGTTCTTGTGCTCCGCTGTTGAATACTTCATCGAAATCGGAGGAAGAAGTTGAGCCTGCGAAAAAACTTCGAGGACAAGCTAGAGTTTGGATTTTTGAGAGAAAATTTGAGACTGTACGGGGAGCGGAGGAATTTATCAAAAATGAGAAAACCTGGGCAATACAAAAGATTCATATGACTGAAGACGGCGTAAAAAGGTACTATCGTTGTAACAAAGTGAAGGCTAAGGCTGATATGCAATGTTCTGCGGCAGTGTATCTTTTGTTCGATGCATCATGTGACGACATATTATTGTTTCGTACTGAAACATGTCACGATCACGAAAAAAGTGATTCACAGTCATTGAAAAGTGGATTAGATGAGAAAACAAAAAAGGAAATCGAAAAATTATTTGAACTTCGCCTAAAACCTAAATCAATCATGCATAGTTTAAGTAAAATTAATGGGATAAATCAGCCGACTAAAAGGCAGTTAAAAAACTATCTCAGTATCATACGTCAAAGAAAATACGGGCCAACAGTGATAAGCTTGGGCAAAGATATTGTAATCACTCCGTTTAAGCTTGGGATAAATAAGTCACACGCAAACAGTAACAATGTCAATCTGTAATTTAGTCGATTATAATCGAAATCGAAAAAAACAAAACTCGTTTGCTGTTTTAATTCAAACATTTCAAAGCACCATCTGTGTAAAGCGTAACAATTCAGAACAATCACCATTTATTTTGTCTATGATTTAGCTACTCACCACAAGATGGCGCTAACTATAGTTCAGTAGCGCTGAACGCATAGATATGAATTAAGTAGGTACCTACAAGACCATAAGCATAATTATAATTATGATGAATCCATTTATTTCGCAACAAAAATGTATCTCAAATACATCCTTGGTGGTTCCTTGTGCCTCAGGATTAGATTTCTTTAAAATAGGTTAGGTGTTATATGCAGCTTTGCTCACATTAGTCAAGATAAAAAGTAGGTAGGTAACTACCTACAACGTCCTACCTACTTTAAGTAGGTATATTAAGCACCTGCATACGGTACCTACATCAACACACGTGCAAATATTTAGATATAAACTGTTCGTAGGGTTCACCACCTATTGGGTAACATTGTATAAAATAGTAATAAATTAATGACAAAAATGTAGTGTATTGAAGAGCAATAGAAAATTACATGGGATTTCCAACTGGACGTTCCTTATTTTGTGTGTTTGTGTGAGTGCTGTGTTTCGTTCGCAGTTGCTAGCTGTAAGATAACAGCGACTAAGCCAAGTCAGATGCCTTAAGCCGGTATGGTAAAATCTCATACAGTTTAATTAATTTACCTGACAAATAAAAAATGTTAATGTCAATGTTAAAAAGTAGCATATGTGTTATATCTGAGTATAAGCTTTGTGGCACATTGGAAATTTCAGCCATATCAGATTAGTTGTTACAGCGCAAAGATAAAACAAACATACCTACTAACACACTAACGTATGTACACACAAACTTTTTACACAACTTTCAGATTTGTAGGTAAATAATATTAGTGTGATTATAATAAAGCTAACTAAGCATTAGAGCAATTATTTCTTATTTAAAACAATTTACATCACTTTAACTTCATAAATAAAAAACTTTCCATATGAATTTTAATTCCCTATTGTATCACCATAATGCAAGCCTGGCAAAATAAAATTATATCATAATTCTTTATATTAAACGAACTACTTAAATACCAATTTTCATCGCTATAAGTTCAAAAATAAAGAAGTTTTATACAAACGTTTTTTCCCATTTAAACCTCTTCGGGGTAGAATTTGATAAAGTCCATTCTTAGTACCTCCGCCCGTCTCGTTCTACGTAATAAGACAAATGTACCCTCCTCGACCAGTGGTTTAGGCTGTGCCTTGTTTCTAAGTCAGTCAGTCAGTTAGTCATTAAATCAGTACGTCGGACAAAGATTCTTATTGTATCAGATAATGTATTTTATTACATAAGTATAACAATGTTATTTACAGTAGTGAAGTATCAAGTTTACCCATTTCGGGCGTATAATAGCCCTTGATCTGCTAGTTTAAAGTGTAAAAAAGAATTCATTGATTAATTCTCAATACGTTTATTTGCCAGGTACCCATAGGTTACAATTTCCAGAAAAAAAATGTTATTACATATTTTTTACCGACTTCACAAAAAAGGAAGAGGTACTCAAGTCGACTGTTTTTTTTATGTGTATTACCTCATAACTTCTTTCTACGTGAACCGATTTTGAATATTTTTTTTTATTTCATAGATGTTGCTTTCCAATTGGTCCCATTTAAATTTGATCAAGATCTGACTAGAAGCTTTTGAGTTATCCTCAATAATGCGTATTGACGATGTTCTCGTTTTTAACCGACCTCAAAAGTTACCTCATAACTTCTTTCGTTGTGAGCCGATTTTGAAGATTGTTTTTTTATTTGAAAGCTGGTGCTTTTCAAGTGGTCCTAGTGAAATTTGATCAAGATTAGTTTTCTAGTTTTTGAGTTATCGTCAATAATACGTGTGCAATACATTAAATCTGATCAAGGTTCCGAACATAAAACGGTGAAGTCGTTTTTTAAGCTTTGCTTGCGTTTAATTATTTAAAATGACACTTGTGCGAAGCTTGTCGCTAGTTAACAATAAGAATACGTGAGAAATAGGTAATAGCTAATGTGATATAAATGTTATTGTATTATAGACGCATCCGGCAAGGTGACCAATAAAAAAAAGGTCAAGTTAAAATAATTAAAGTCGAGTGGATCGGTATCTTTTAGTCGAGCGTGCTCCATCGTCGACCGTATCGTCAGCTAAGCTCAGGTGAGATAATGGACAAATGTTTGTCTATCACGGATAAAAAAGAACATATTTTTGTCAGCGGTTCTAGTGATAACGTTCAGGAATAAAACATGGAATGTGTAATAACGACATTTTCATTTTTGAACCCGCGTTATATGTTCTAATATCCTACTATAATATTATAAATCCGAAAGTTTGTGTGTAAGTATGTTTGTTCCCTCTTCACACTGTGACGGCTGAACATATTTAAATGAAATTTGGAATGTACATAGATTATACCTAGGATTAACACATAGGCTACTTTTTAACTTGTGAATAGTGGCGTAGGAGTATAAGGTAATATATAGGTGTACTTACCTACTCTAAACACGGTTTACGAAACATCTCAATGAACAAAGATAGGGCATTGTATAAGTACGCAGGTACATGTATAAAATGGCGTGAATCAACATCAGGTACTGATATAACTAATCAATAAATCATAATAATAACTTACGTAACAGACTACCTATCTTGTAACTAAGATTCGAATGATACGACACGTAAGTATAGATGGTTTAAAATTAACCGATTTGATTTGCTTACACATACATCGTTTTATCGCTTTGTATTTTATATACCTAGACATATTACTCATTCAGTTAAAACAATTTAACAATGAATGTACAACTAGGTGTTTCTGGGTACAGGAGCGGATTTCCCAATAGGCCGAGTACTTTCATGCATGGTTATATTATTTATATAATATATTACATAGTTTCATTTTCATATTTCATTTTTACTACCTACTAGATGTTTTCTAGAAACAAAATGAAGCTTGTAATGCCATCTCAAATTGACTGCCATTACAAATTGTTTTATCTTCTCATTCATAAAAAATATAAGATCATATAATTAGTTCGATAAATCTATGGTTAAACTTTTCTTCATGAATTTTTATCGAACGAGTTATCTTATATGAATAAGGCAGCGTGCTAATTTAATAACTCAGAAAAATATTAATATTTGTATTTGTTTATATGTGTGACAAATTGATTACCATCGAGATAGGAATTAAACTTACGGTTTGTGCTACAAAATCCTTGTTGGTTACATCTGGCGATGTTTAGTATCTATACATATATATAAGTTAAGATATAAGCTAACACATTTATATTAAATTATTTATCAATGGTAATATCCTTAACACGGGACATTCCCATTCGTTTTATGGCAATTATGTTATTATTTCAATATACTAGGTACCTATTACTGTTTTATTAGAAATATAACATAACTGCGCCATGCCGTATGTTTAATTAAGAACGACCCAAGCGAGGGGCATTGGTCTCTGCCCTCTGCACCGTGGGTCTTGGGTGTATTCCCGGCAGGTGCACAATTTTCCTTCCAAAGGGATAATTGTGCTTCTGATTTTGGGTGCGTTGTAAATGTAATTTTATATTTTTAGGGTTCCTTACCCAAAGTGTAAAACGGGACCCTATAATTAAGAATCTGCTGTCCATCCGTCTGTCTGTCCGTCTATCACCAGGCTGTATCTCATGAACCGTGATAGTTAGAACAGACAGTTGAAATTTTAAATGATGATGTATTTCTGTTTGCCGCCATAACAACAAATACTAAAAAATATAATAAAATACATATTTAAAGGGGCTCCCATGTAGCAAACGTGATTTTTTTGTTTGTATTTGCTCGATATTGATAACGGCAACAGGTAGACGATTGAAATATTCACATAATATTTGGTTATATATTCATTCCAAAAATAAATATATTTTTTTTAATTGTTATATTTAAATTAATTAAGGTCTTTGACGATTTTTATAAAATAAGTAATTATATAATATAAGACTAAAATAAATTATTTAACCCATGTACCACATCTCTGATTAACACGCTGGCCGGGCCTTCGTTCCCGGATAAAAAAAAGCTATTTATTAACACATATAATGATGTAATAATGGTTAGTCAATGTAATTAAAACGGATAACAGTAAAAACAAGATAGCATAAAAATGACTCACAGGATTCAGTACTCTGAAATTTTGTATGTCTGAATTGCCTATAACTTGAAAGTTTAACCATACTTCTAAACTTCATCTCAAGAAGAACCTGAAAAGAAATTCAGCTACAATAGTTTTGTTTTTGACGGAAAGGGACGATGCAGCCGAAGATTTTATTATCCGTACTGCGAGGGAGTGGAACTCATTGCCCGCGTCTTTGTTTCCTGAGCGGTATAATCTGGCAGTCTTCAATTCAAGAGTGAATAGGTATCTTCTAGGCAGGCATGCTACATCTTCGGCCGCATCATCGCTTTCCATCAGGTGAGATAGTGGTCTAATGCTTGCGTATCAACCATAAAAAAACAATGGAACATTCTTGCCTTGAAGATACCTATTAACTCTTAGATTGGAAGACCGTTAGATGATACCGTTCGATGAACAAATACGGGAGCGGAAACGAGTTCGACTCGTTATACTATGTACCTAATACCTGAGCACACTCTCCAAGACGTAAGTGATAGAATACCTATAGGCTAGCTACCTTACGTCGGTGACTGATATTATGCATTTTGGACTCGACTAGCTTATTATCGCTCATGAGTCTTTGTCAATAGATTAAAGAGTTTCTAGGTACTTCTTAGAGGATCAGTACTTCAAACAAGATCGAACTTAAAATTGAGAAGTTGCCCCGTTGTGAAATGCTGCCTGACCTTAGCAAGGCTTGTTTTCGATATAAGCGCCAAAGTTGAGATTCGAATATTACATAATCATGTAAATAATAAACCTATTATATAAATAAGTAAGTATTATATTATATGTATAAGAACAGGTCAGAATAATATGGATCAGACGGCGAGAAAACCTCAAACGGTACCCTACTGATGAAAGCATTAATTAATTACGGGCTTTGTAAGCCAACATTATATCGTAACACTGTTTGTTTGCGTTTATGGTTTGTAAATGAACAGGAAGAATTATAAAATAATAAACAATAATAGAAAATTTGCCAAAATTTTAAACTAGAAACAGTTTCTATCACATATGAATATCAAGTTTTCGCAAAATACAAAGATAAGTTTCATTTTCTTTGATGAAAATTGACATAATATCTTCATGGACATGGATCTTGAACTGGCCAATTCGACGACGAAGTATATTAATGACTCTTTAACAGAAGATTATATCGATGAGAATAGCACAATGTGGCAAGAACATGAGATGGAAGGCAATGAAGAAGCTTATTACGCGCTTTTTGTGTATGTGTTATACACATTTGGTATTGTAATGTCTTGCATAACATGTTTCCTATCAGTTATATCCTGGGCAGTGATACCAAAATGGCGTACGTTTAAAAACTATGTATTTTTAAATCTAATAATTTGCCATACAACGCTATATTCGCTGTATTTAATAAAATATTTTGTAAATATTTATATTACGTTTGTCCTTAGATATATATTTAGTTATTTCGTGAATTCCTACTGTTGTTGGCTATTTATCGCTTCCATCGTTGCTTATATGGATGTCGTAAAAGTGTTTTCGCTAAATTTGACTCGGAAGGTTTTGAAATGTAACCTTTTTGCTTGGGGAATGCCTTTTTTTCTAACTTTAATCAATGTAATTGATGAAAACTTTCTCGAACATTCATACCTTTTAAATTACCCATTTTTAATAGGATTTCTGTTGATAAGTAATTTTATAATATACTTGAGAGTGTTTTACAGCCTGTTTGTAACAACTAGAATAAACAATAGGTTAAGATTTAAACTAAAAGCTCAAGTGGCTACGTTTACGTTTCTGATGAGCGGATCAATGATGTTACCAGCGTTCTCTATTTTCTTCGTTGAATTAAATACGTTGTTTCTTTTTATTAGTCTAGTACTGCCCTTACTTCATACGATTGCAATAAGCGTTTGTTTTGTAATGCGTAAATCGAACCGTAACATGTGGCGTGAGTTGTGCTGTGACAAAAGCCAAATATAAAATATATTGTGCTGGTGTCGTGCGACGATGAGTGAAGAGAGCTCATTCTTTGTTCAAAATTATATACAAGAAAGAAGGACGAATAAATTCAAAGGAATGTATTTTTCAAAATTGATAATTATTATACATGACTTTATTTTTAGACTTGCTCATTAATTACTCAAATTGCTAACCATATAGGCTTCAATATATAAACATATGCGTTTTATTTAGGATTTCAGTGCATTTGATGTCGCAATGGGTATCCTTGATAAAATGGCTAGTACTTAATGAGCTTTGCTAACTTTAAAATATCTCGTATTGAGTTTTATTAATTGTTGTAGGTATCTAAGATTTTTTTGCTTTTAATTATGGCTTCGCAATATTGTGTATTTAGCCATTGTGAAGTAATAATATATTTCAAGTAAAGGTATTTCATATTAAAAATCCTAGTCACAGGTCAATAAAAGAGTCAAGTTCCAGTCTTAGTCAAGTCATGCCCTAGTAAAGTGGTAGTAACTTTACTATTAGAACTTCTATGGAAGTTTACGAGCAAAGGGGAAAATTTCGTTTTTCAACTTTGTATCATTTGTCTATACTTATGCACGTCTACTAAGTATAAACGGTTTATAATCCACCATTATTACATATTAACACTCGAAGAATAACAGGTTTTGGAAAATTATACAAAATCTACATCGCCATTTTTTCACTTTCGCGGCAAAACTCATGTCAGATACATAAGTTTTGCCGCAAGTTTGTTAAGTGTAAGTGAAAATGTTTAATAAATTAAATTAAACTTTTAGTTTTATTCTTTAATAATATCTACATTTCTTTCCTAATATTGTTTTTTATTAATGTTATACAGGGTGTCGTTATATTTTTGTAATCAATCAATGCGATTACTCACTCAAGTAACAGCTTTTTTTTTGTTTTCTCATAAATCGAGCTCTTGAATCCTTACACGACTTCTTTTAGTCTCAGTTTTGATCATACAATCCCATCTCCAAAAGTACACCAGAGTATTTACTTAGTATGAATGTATATATAAGTTAAGTTAATTAGTGTAGTTTTAGATAAATATGCCAAGCAATTATGAATGAAAATGAATAATACGTAATATTTTGTACTCATTATTAGGTATTTATTTTTATAAGCATTGTATAAGCTTATATTATAAGCAAAATAATGTTGTTTATTATATTTATTTTACTAACAAGAATAAAAATACTATAGTGATAAATTTAGAAAGGAAAAATTATCGCTTGAGGCGGGATTTGAACCCGCGGCCATACGGTCTCATGCCCTATTGCTCTAACCGCTGAGCTACTCAAGTCCTGCCTGAAGCGACGAAATTAATTTGATTTGGGTAGACGTTATCAACACAACGTTGAGCTAACTGCAATGTTAGACTCGTTGGCCGTAGTAGTTTCTATAAACTGTTTCGGTAGATGACGTCACACGTCCCCGTAAGACGTTAATAATGTTTTATTTCAAATATTTTTTTTATAGATACATTAATAAACTGTAAATGTAAATCCAAATTCTTTTAGTTACACCCTAAAACACTTTAACAAAATATTACCTTAAATTGAAGTGTACAATTGGCGATCTTATCGCTATTAATGTTATAAATCCGAAATTTTGTGTTTTTGAGCACAAAGTAAAATATAGTAAAAAAATATAAGATGCTTAGATCTAGGCTACCTATCAACTTAAACATCAGTGCAGTTATAACTACTAAAAGTTTGTGTGTGAGTGTGTGAACACACAATATTTGAAATGAAAAATTAGGTATCTGGTATCCAAAAAATTTGGTATTCATAGGATGCAGGTGTTTCAATATTGTATGTGTTGCATTTCTTTGGTTAAAATGGCCATGTCCATAGAGGATATTATGATGTCCATAGATGATATGATATGTTCTACTTTAACAGGTTTGCTGTTCAAGTTGAAACGTATGTTTGTATCACGCTTTAACTTACATATTTGTGTAGTATGTATAAAGTTTACCACATAAACATAACCAATAATAATTTAAAGCGAAATCTTATTTAAATGCTTAAAACATATCCAACGCGGACAAAGTTGCGGGTAGCAGCTAGTATAAGGTAAAAGTTGTAATAATAAAAAAAATGTAATTAAAAAATATTATAATAACATCATTATACTTGCAAGAAAGTGTCCATGGACAAAAAATTCTTTTTACCAATTATTAACTGCTAAATTAAGTAAAAGTTTTATTACGTACCTATATTTGAGGTAAATGGAATCAGCTGTAGGCTGTTCCTATTGATGCTACTATCAATTAACTTTCTTTATCCACATGTTAAAGCTGTTATCTGATTAAAACTCATACACATTTTAAACCTTTTAATTTAATTTAAGAACAGTAGTTTAAAATATACGCTTACTTCTTGTTGAAGAACTTTCACTTTTGAGAACAAATAAAAAGCCCTCCTTTTTAATCATTCGATTAATAATCAAACGAAAAAAGAAACGCATTCACACTCGCAGACTTATAAAGTGGGTGCCGGAAACATTTATGTCTTACACACTATCACACCCAAATCCAGAAGCACAAATTTTAATGTCCCTTGGCAAGAACAATCGTGCTCCTGCCGGGAATCGAACCCAGCACGTTCAACAGGGTCGTCCAATATCTCAGTGAATATTGTCCAATTTTTGCAAAACATTTATAATAAGTCCGTATCGCATTGCGGGCAATGGTAATTCAATGACAAAATTATCTCTAAAAAATTCTTAAAAGAACAAGAAATAATATTGCATTGTTATCCAAAACAATTGTATGCAACATTTCAGCGGACATGATATTGTCTTATATGTTGGGATAGGATGGACGATATTATAAAATGTAAGTTTAAAAGGACCTCTTAGCGTTGGCTACGGTCCCTCTAATGCCTTTCAAATGCCGGGCTAACGCATAATTGTATACTGACTCAATTTTTATAATAATTAGTATACCTACTCATTATTTTGTTACTTTAAGTTGAAAGTCAGAATAAGTTTATTTTAAGACATATAGTGTTTGATTTAACTTTAGTTTCCAATATTGCGAATTTTGCAACATTACATTATATTGGCCAGTATCGCTAAAAATACAAAGCCATTATCGCATTAAATAATTAATTGTCACACATATATTAATTAATGGTTAGATAGCTTTATTAAAACGGATAACAATAAAAACAAGTGAACATACAAATAAGCAACGGGATTCCGTATATAAAGTGTTATATATTCATTAAAAAAACTCATAACTTGAGTAAAATCACTATCATTTTTCTTAACTTCATCTCAAGAAGAACCTGAAGAGAAACTCAGCAGCTTTTTATAATTTGCATTTTTTAGTCTCTTGAATATCTGTACAAAGGTAATGAAGTTGTAGTAAAAGGGTAAATATTAAAACTATTATTATTTCAAATCAATAATAATAATTTATTGTTAATGGGAAGCAGTCGGAGAGCAAACTTCAAGTGGAACCCTGTCGATATATATTTTGATAAGCCAACATCATAACACTTGATTGTTTAGTTGTAATTCCATAGGCAGGAGGAATTATACATTTTATACCAATTGACGATAAAAATAAATACATTACAATTTTAAGGGGAACCAACATCACAAATCAAAAATAATCTTATGTTTCCATAAATATAAGATATTTATAATTTTCATTAACGACAAATAATCACATCTCATACGAACATGGATTTTGAACTGGCCAATTTGACAACACAAAATATTAGTGATTCTTTTACAGAAGAATATCTGGATGGAAACAATTTCACAGTGTTGCAACGTGTATATAAAAACGACCACACCCAAGAAGATTATATGTTTATTGTGATTATTGTGTTATACACATCTATGGTGTTCATGGCTCTCATCACATGTGTCCTAGCAGTTATATCCTGGGTGATGATACCAAAATGGCGTACGTTTAAAAATTATGTACTTCTAAATCTTATACTTTGCTATACAACAATATACACACTAAGTTTTATTAGTTATTTTGTATCCGAATTCAGCTCGTATTTATTTATATATGTGTTAAATTTTTGTGCGAACGCTTATTGTTGCTGGCTTTTTATCCTTTCTATTGTTTCATATATGGATATTGTAAAAGTGTTTTCGATAAATGTGACACGAAAAGTATTGAAATGTAATATATTTGCTTGGGGAACACCTTTTTTATTAACTTTCATATATGTAATACATAAGAACTTCCTTGAAGTTCCGTATATTTTTGAATATCCATTTTTGATGGGTTTTTTATTAATAAGTAACTTCATAATATACTTGAGAGTAATATATAGCCTGTTCGTAATAACTAGAACTATTAACAATAGATTAAGATTAAGACAAAAAGCACAGGTGGCCACATTTACGTTTTTAATGAGTGGATCAATGATGTTACCCGCGTTCTCTGTTTATATTAATAAAAATAATATATTGTTTCATTTTATTAGTCTACTACTGCCTTTACTTCATACGATTGCAATAAGCGTTTGTTTTGTAATGCGTAAATCGAACCGTAACATGTGGCGTGAGTTGTGCTGTGATAAAGGCCAATTATGATGGTTTTGCCGCGAAAGTGAAAAAATGGCGTTGTTGATTTTGTATAATTTTCTAAAACCAGTGATTCTTCGAGAGTTAATGTGTAATAATGGTGGATTATTAATCGTTAATACTAAGTAAACGTGCATAAGTCGAGGCAAATCATACAAAGTTGAAAAACGTGATTTTCGCCTTCGCTCCAAAACTCCAATAGAAATTCCAGTAAAGTTACTACTACTTTCCTAGGGCATGACTTGACTATGACTGGACCTTGACTCTGTTACTTGACTGTGACTTGTGACTAGGACTTTTAATATGAAATACACTTGAAATATATTATCACTTGACACTGGCTAAATGCACAAGATTGCGAAGCCAAAATTAAAAAAACGGCCAAATATAAAAATTACACGCTGAGGTCGTAGGGCGGGTGGAGCCGAGAGTTCGTTCTGCTCATTCTATTTTCAGTATCATTAGAGGATCTAGCAGTGGCGACAATGCGTGAGCAAAGTGTTGCTAAGCTTACGCATTTGTGTATATAGGTATAATATTTAATGTTAAATGAACTTCCCTGTAACTATGTGAAGTCCTATTATAAATAATTATGCAATTTAATGTTTTTCTCTAGTAGACAAAATGTAAGCACAAGATCTCTGTTCGGGACGAACGACTTGTTTTATTCGTGCAAGAGAAAATTTAATTAACATTATTAACATGTTATGACTTATTAACATTAATTGTATTATTCTGCTTACGTACGTAAAAGGGAGAGCGTCTTCTGTCATAATAGTAATTAGGCATACCTTTATTAATTGTATAATACCAAAATTTTTATGATTAAAAACGCTGCGAATTTTTGTTTAATTTTATTTACACCTTACGTAAGAATTATAAGAATATTGATTAAATTTAATTAAAATGTGTGGTGTTATTCCTAACAGCAATTCCAGAGAACTCTTGGATTAATAGAATTTTTAATAGTGAATGTACAGATGAGGTAAAAGCATATTACTGATATGTAAGTGTAATAAACTGTTCTATTGTTGTAAAATTTGTACTTTCGCGATTGGAACACATAGTTAACATCGAGGTATATAGTAAGTGGCAAAATCAAAATTAAAAAAATACCCCCGACGCTGTATTTAGGGAACGGCTGCACCGATTTTCACCAAACAGTCTCGATCAAACAAAAAAACTAAATCAAAATCTGTCCAGCCGTTTGGGAGCTACGATGCCACAGAATTACATACTGATATACACATTAAAAACTTATCATAACACACACGTCTTTTTGGAATTTAAATATTTTTAGCGCAATTATGTCCCATGATATTATATATGTAAATTATATTGTTGTCAATGATTGATATCGATTTACTTCCAGTAATCACATTAACTGTAATCTAAATTTCTGCTTACTTTTGGTAGAGAAATCTCGCTCTTGGAAACAAATAAATAGCTTTCCTTAAAAATCATTCGCCTTTCTCTCAAAAAGTGTCAATTGTGACATCTTCGCAAAACATTAATAATAAGTCCGCATTGCATTGCGAGAAATGGTAATTTTAAATTACATATCTCTACACAATTCTTAAGAAAGAGAAAAATTACGCATTTCACACGAAGATGCTACCTTCTACGAATCATAAGTGTGTAATTATGCAAAAAAATGTGTGAATTTTTACGACGCATTGGGCACCCATCACACCTCTCTGCCCCCTGCGCCGTGGTTCCCGGGTTCGATTCCCGTTAGGAGTACAATTTCTTATCAATGGATACATTTTGAGCTTCTGATTCTGGGTATGTGTTTTTGTGCGCAATGTTTGCGGCACCCACGATCCAAGTCTTTGAACTAACTAATAAACTATTATAGATAACAAACAACTTTTACGAGATTAAGTTTTGTACATATATATTCTTATAATAATATTTGGTGATATTTAATAGATATAGGTACTTTTTTGTATAATTTAATATTTAGTTTCATTTAATGTTATGAGTATTGAATTTATTCCATTTTGATTTCAATGAAATAATTAGGCATTTGAACTTAATGAACTATTTTGTACATATACCTACTATATTATTTAAAAAAAAAAAACAAAATTGAGTAAATATTAATGAAAAACGGTAATAACAATTCAGTGAAATATAAAAAAAAAACAAACCACACACAAGAGATAACCACAAATTACTGATTATTATTTTTATACCACGTGCCATCGCCGACACTGGCTGATCTGACGCTGCCTGTAACGTCAAATATTTAATACGAATATATATTATAATAAAATTTTACGAAAGTGTATTTTATTATATATTAAATACAAATACAAAAAAACTCCATTAATCTTAAAAACAGTGGCGAAACCTAGAGAAGTTGTACTTAGAATTGGACCTGTTTAATTGTGAACCTCTTTCATTTATGATATCGTCTCATGTATTTTTTTTTTTAATTGAGTGACAAAACGAGCAAGTCGCTCGCCTGATGGTAATCGACACGCTTGCCCATACAGTTCAGTACCATCCAGAGTGAAGTTTGAACTTACGTCAAAACCCTGCTCGGCAAAGCACTGCGTTCGTCACCTAGATGCCTAAATCTCTTTAAGCCTTGTTATTTCACTGGAATAATTACACTGCAATACGGAATACAGTAATGTTTGCACACTACTGCTTGGCGGTTGAATGTCTGGCAATGGTACAGACCCAGGCGGACTCTACAAAACACTCCAACCACTACTAAAATGTGTTTGAAAACATGAAAGTTATTGGAACGAAAGTTCCTTATCGCGCGTTTTGAAAGGGGGCTAGACGGAAAAAATTAAGACCAAAAGTTGTAACGACACTTTTTGCTATAGTTGTAAGCCATACCACGTTCTCGTCCGATCACCGAAGTTAAGCAACGTCGGGCGCGGTCAGTACTTGGATGGGTGACCGCCTGGGAACACCGCGTGATGTTGGTTTTTGCATGTTTCTTTTAATTTTGGAACGAAAGTTCCTTATCGCGCATTGCGAAAGGGGGCTAGATGGAAATTGAACTTCGTTCCATCCGGGTGTCCCTTGACACCTCTCAAGTTTATTTTATTGTAAAAAATATGTAATTAGATGATAATAACATCAATTTTTTATTTGATTTCCTCGGCTTGTGGTGTCGACCCTCGGAGGTGAAATGGTAAAACTGCAGCGGTATCTACTATTAAAAAACGGATTGTATGTACTATTTGTACCATCAGTAGTACAAATTGTATACATGTTTATTTTAACTAGCTTTTCCATTCATTGGAAATCTAGATGAGATAGTGGTCAAACGTTTGTCTATACTGAATAAAAAAAAAACATGGATGGTAAAACTGGTCTTTCGCACATATCGTACCAATCATTAAAAAATGTATGAAAAAAATAGGTATGTCTATGCTACGATGCTACTTTGCCTACGCCGATTAGGTACATTGTTAAGAGGCTACTACATACCAATTTGCGTAGGTAAATAGTTTTTTTTCTATTACGGATGTAACCATGATTGCATATTTAGACTGAGATAATATCTCAAAATTATTGCCATAAAAATAGTAATGTTACTTTTTGTGATTAATTAAAAAAAAACAACAGTAAGTACCTATTAATTTTCGAACAGGTTTTAGATAAGGCAAATTTATTTGTGAGTTATTTTTGGTTCAGCTAAGTACCAGCTTAAGGCTCTTGACACCGTTGTGTGCTAAGGAACTGCACGATCTAGTTCCCCCATCCCCGTTCTATCATTGGACAAGGAGACAAATTGCTAAGCGACACAGCTATATGGTGGACATTTCACAAATGCGCACAAAGTATTTTGCCTCCACATTTATTGTGCGAACCGCAAAGGAATGGAACTACTTACCTGCATCGGTGTTTCCTGATGAGTACAATATGGGAGTCTTCAAGTTGCGAGTGAATAAGTATCTTCTAGGCAAGCTTGCTCCATTGACCATTGACCATCGACCACATCGTCGCTTACCATCAAGTGAAATGGTGGTCAAAAGTTTGAATAAAAATAACATCTTGAATAAAAATAACATTAAAAAAATGCCCATGAAAGGCCAGACTTAAGTCAATTCGAGCATCTTATTTAACTACAGTTACATATCTCGCTTACACCTGTAGCGTGTATATTATTGTATGTCTTAAATAATGGCTGTTACGCAAGGTCACGCGTGATTTCTTTGATTTTACATGAGTTTATTCAAACTAAATAAAAATGTTTTTTTTCTTTTAATTTTAATTCGCAATCTTGTGCATTTAGCTAGCTAGTGTCAAGCAATAATATATTTTAAAATTGTATTTCATATTAAAAGTCCAATTCACAACTCACAGCCAAAGTCAAGTAAAACAGTCAAGGTCCAGTCATAGTCAAGTCATGGCCTAATAAAGTGATAGAAACTTTACTAAGAACTTCTATTGGAGTTTTGGAGCGTAGATGAAAATCACGTTTGTCATCTTTTTATGATTTGCCTACACTTATGCACGTTCACTAAGTATTAAAAGTTAATAATCCACCATTATTACCCATTAACACTCGAAACATCAAAGGTTTTGGAAAATTATACGAAATCAACGCCATTTTTTCACTTTCGCGGCAAAACCCGCTGATGTTGTTTAACATAGCGCCTACTCGTTTTTTCCTTCACAGAGCTGTCCACGTACGTTGTCGTATACGATAGTCTGCGTATTATAAATATTGTAACCGCGTTATATTAGTTATTATGTCCGTAGTGGACATAGCTTTGCAGTATATAATAATATAATGAAATAGTGTCTAAATTGTATTTTTATTATTTTGTAGACTATTATAGAGTAGGTATAAAATTGTGCTTTGTAGTTTGTTATCACTAATGATTGTTATTTAGAATAAGTCATTACTCAAAATTATGATAATTAAATGAGCTTACAATACTTATTATGGTGAATATTAAATCGGTCTTGAAATAATGAATTTAAATTAATATAATATATAGATATCCTTGTAATAAAAAAAAAATATAATATGTACAATCAAGAAGATATGCGATGATTTGCAATACCTTTATATTAATTATTATACCACATATTTGTAGCCGATGTGATCGATATGACATAATAATTATTTTTTATCGATCGTATTCTATGTAGTATGTATCACATCACTATTGTATATATTTACGTATCGGTATACGGTCCAGATTGGCACGCTTCGGCTCGCGTCGGCCGCGTCGGCCAATCACAAACGTATTTATTAAGCCGTCCCCGACACCCCAAGGTGATGAGTTTTGTTTTGAAATGGCTTCAGGCCTTATCAAATGGTTTTATTATCTTTGGCTGAAAACTATGATCGTAGGGATAGAGACTCTATGAGCTGAAGAACTCGCGTATTGTACGAAATAGCTGTTTTTTTTTAACGTTGAGAATCCCCGTTATCTCTTCCATTTTAAAACATTTTCAAAAATTCCTCATCATTCTCGCTCTCCCTGTAGAAGAGAACAGCCGGACATCCCCTGACGATCCGCCGGATTTCCACCGGAATTGCTAAAAGCATTTTTGCCCAAGCTGAGACGGAGACGCTTCGCTCGCACTGCTCTTTCGGTCAAAAAACTGCTTCTAACTGGAGTACATAGGATAAACCAAACCTGTATGTAATGTATGATGAATAACACTTCCGGCTACTTTAAATAGTATTAATTATTGTTGTTTGCGGGTTGTTTATTTTTGTAACCGGTTTTTGTTTTCCTCTCTTTAGTTAGATTGCGAATACTTCCGAACACCAGGTCTGATTTTTATATCGGGTTTTACAATCGGGTATTTAAATCAGGGTAAGGTCGTCGCACCATGACTGCAACACATACTGACGAGCTATACAATATCCAGCTATTCCAAAGATTTCAAATGTGGAACCTCGTGCCCTAGAATTAGTCTTGTCTGTATCAATTTGGCGCTAATTTCATCATCATAATATATCATCAATATTAGACTCCAAAAGTGTTTTAACCGGTATCTCGTTAGCGGATTTTTAGAGCGAAGATAGTAAGTCCGTTCTTTTACTTTTTATTTTTATCTACAAATTGCTAACATTTCATGCATTTCACTACCATCACAACTGATGAAGGGTAAAGATGCGGCCTAAGATTTAGCACACTTGCTTAGAAGATATACCTATTTATTCCAGACTTTAACTTAAACTCATACTATAACTTACCACAAACGGCAGCTTTATACTTCAAGTGTCTACTCAGTAAGCAAACATCGTTACTATTTTAGAGCCAAATAACCTCGTGCGCGATGACGGCAAAAAATCCCATCAAATTACACAAATTCCTTAGGGACGGCTTATAGTTTAGGATGCTATACTTGCGAATAATGCTTTACCTTCCAAACAATATTAGAACAGCACATGAGGCAGGTTGTGCTGCTTTTGCGGCAGAATTCCTAATACGGCGCAAATAAAAATAAAAAAGTATAATAAAATCTCTATAGAGGCTTCATGTATGTGCCGTTTGGGGTAGAACCGGGACCGGTGCCCTTGAAATTTAATTAACAAACATTTGGGTACGCAATGGAGGAGCAGCAGTAATCAGCATCTCTCTTGAATGCTGATCTATATGAAGAGTAAAAGCATCGCTATACATTTTTGCGAGCACTCCCAAAACGATTTTGATTATTTTGTTTTTAATTTCAGAAGTACTTATATATGACTTAATTAACTATTTATATAATTCGTTTTTAAGCATTTAAGATTTAGAAATAGAGTCATAGTCGAAGTATTTCTTTACCTATGAAATAGATCTTAAACTCATTTAGGACGACCTAGATGATGCAATGGGCAGGTCTTTGGGTGGTGGTTCTATGCTTCGGTTCCAGGCAGCAGCAGAATTTTACTTCCCAAAGGACATTTGTGCTTTTGTATCTAGGTATTTGAAAACAATATCTTGTTTTTGTTTTTGAATAATATTTTGTTTATCTTTCTGGTATTGACTAAAATAGCTGCCCATTAAATTGCTGGTACCAATACCAGTTTCTTTTATTTACCCAAAATGTGCGTACCTACTAGCGCTCAATGGTACTTACATTTACTTCGGTCAATTACGAACTTCGGATAGACAAATACACAGAAAGTTTTTATGAATCTCAAATACAGGCAAAAAATTGTACAACTGTACCCTGTGGCCATACTTGCATTTTAATGATGGTGATAATCAATGCTGTTAAGAATGAGGATAAAAACATAACTAATATATTACATATAAATAAATATATAAAGTATTTATTTTCCTTTCAAAACGGTTTACATACAGGTACGCTTTTAAAAGTATTTACAATCAAAGAAACCTGTATTGCAATAACTGGTACCTGAAGTACGCATAAAATCCTGTATCACAGGTCACCAGTTCCCACGTATCATCAACAAGTTGCAAACAAAAAAAATTACAGACAGACACACACATATATACATTGATACACATATTAATGACCATGCTCTCAAAATTTAACGATAATCGGTTGAGAAATGACACCTGTAGAGGAGAACAGCCGGACATCCGCCGGATAAACACTCGTCTTTGCTTCCTGAACGGTATAATCTGGGAGTCTGATATTTTTTAAAGATGTTGGCCGAACATTGTCAAAATCGAGGTTCACCGATCCGCTTTCACTCATAAAGTCAAAACAACTGAACCTATTTAGTTGATCAAGCGAAGCGAGGTCTCTAAGTAGACTTGGGTCGTTCAGCACTTTGTCCGTCCATCCGTCTGTCAGAGGCATCTAGCGTCTAAGCCATATAAGCGACTGCCTTCAAATTCTCATAGAATATGTAAAACTACGGCCCAAAGCTAGAAATGACATTTAAAATTATTGAAATTAAAATATTAAGGTGGCTCACATGTAAGTGGGGACAAAATATTAATTTTTATCTACCATTGTAGGATATTTTTGAAAAAGGATTAACAAGTAGAGTAGGAAATTGAAAAAAAATCAATGTTGGAAATTAACTATTTTGTAGGCCACCAAAGTCATTGTTTTCAGTACTATTTTGTTTCGGGGTCTGTCCCAAAAACAGCTTCACACTGAACGTTGAAACTTACTCATAATATCCGTTTTATCCTGTACTTGAACAACAAATACAGAAATCAAACAATTATTATATAGAAAAAAAGTTATAAGCAAATAACCTCAAAAGTGTTTTCTCTATGCGGCAAAATGTTAGTTAAAATTGAATGCACAAAGGTAGATAATAACTAACAATGACGTATAATGACTAAACAATACGAATAATATTTTTTATCATCATCAGCTTTTGCTATCGTAAAAGCGCGACGCAACTTGCAAACGAATTAGTATATATGTGCTAGCTTTTCCCGACATTTGTAGCAATGCCACGTGAAGAATAAAAGCATTTTACCTCTTCCACGTTAATGGTTGCCTAGTACTTTAATACAAATTAAAATCTTATTGACTGAAATATTACCTCCTTCATGTTTATGCTCGCCTAGGTACTTAACCAAATTCGAGTGATGTATTCCTATCCATGAGAAAATGATTTGTTTCAATGGGTGATTTTTTTATGGTAGGTTCTTTTCGTGAATATAAATTCATCAAACGCGTGAACTGTCAATCGCGCAAAGTAAAATTAGTGGATAAGTTTTCTGAAATTTCCCAATTTATTGCTCAATTTTCTCAACGAAGTATTAGAAAATAGAAATAAAAAAAATAAATGAAATCAAACAAACAAACAAACGCATTCACACTCACAGCCCCACACTAAGTTCAAATACTTGTATCGTGGGTGCCGGAAACATTCACATCAAACACACATTACACCCAGAACCAGAAGCACAAATATCCCTTGGAAAGGAATTTGTGCTTCTGCCGGGAAACGAACCCAAGACCCACGGCACAGAGGGCGGACACCTGTCCACTGCGCTAACTGGATCGTCAAGTCGTGTCAAGTCGTGCTCAAGTTATGGCGTGACCAAGATAAATAGGATTCATTTTTCAAATATATAATATTATATAGATTGGCAGGATACTAAAGATGTCTTAAACGAATGTTAATACATAACATTTTTTATTTTATATCATTGCATAACATAATCCAGACCGTACTTATGCTTGTTTCAACCTAAGAAATAACTTTTATTATGTTTGGTGTGCTAATATTGAATATATTGAATGCTTGTTAGCTGAACAATTTAACACCAGATCCGGATAGCACGTAGATAGTATATGTACTTATAATTAAACACTATATAAAAATGAGAAAATTTTGTAAGTGTTTTTTTCTTTTCGTCGTAACTGCAGCGGAACCGATTGTAATGGTTTTTAACCGAGTTAAAAAAAGGGTGGAGGTTCTCAATTCGACTGTACTTTTTATGTTAGTTACCTCGTAACTTCTTACTACGTGAATGATTATTTTTTATTTGAAAGCTGGTACTTCCCATGTGAACTCATTTCATTTTGATTAAGCTAACCATTAGTTTTTGAGTTATCCTCAATAATGCGTATTTAATCTGATCAAGGTTCGGCCGTCTGTCTGTCCGTCTGTCAGAGGCATCTAGCGTCTAAACTATATAAGCGAATGACTTCAAATTCTCATAGAATATGTAAAACTACGGCCTAAAGCCAGAAATTACATTTAAAATGAAACAAATGAAAATATTATGGGGGCTCCCATACATGTTAGTAACCTCAAAAGATTTTCTCTATGAGGCAAAATGTAGGCGCGAGATCTCAGTTCGGCGCGAACAACTATGTAGTTTATTTAAGTTTTTCATTAATACATGTGCAAGCAAAATTATGTCATCTGACATGTGTTTCACTCACACTAAAACTGATTCAATAGGTAATATTTGTAGTTTTTGAGGAAACTACGCCATTTGTTTTTATCAATTTTCGTCGTATTGTTTCCTCATCTCCATTGCGCATAAAGAACAAATTTAATAACATTATTAATCTAATACCTTTAAACGAGCATATATATATATATATTATACAGACACAAACACACTCACAAAATTTCTCCTTTATAATATACGTGTGATATAGTGGAAAGGGAGATCTTAATTTATATTTATCAATATTTTTGTGAGCATACATAATATTTTCAAAGATGTAAAGCAAAGGCATAGCATGGAAGAATTCCCCGACAGATTCGCGCGGCCCTACCGGTATATGGCTAGTTCTCATAGTGAAGGAATTTTGGTGCGCTCAACTCATAGCTCCTTAGTTTTTAAATATTTCTGATTTATTTTAAATCTGGAATATGAAACTAATTAGCTTCTATATGGGCACTGAAATTCAGCTAGATACGAAAACATCTTTTTGGTGAAAAATGCCTAAACATGAGCAAAATTGTCACTTTCCTGTGGGGCGATTTTACAAAACGCAAGCTTCTACCGACATAATACGTAAAGTAAGTGTATAATTCAAAGAAATGATTATCTTATCACAGTAACAATTAATAAAACTTTGCTAAAACCTAAAAAGAAGTTGTGTATCTTCCTATTTTTAGTCGATTTTTCATCACAGAATAGGGGCGACAAGAATTGTGCATCACATTCCTGTCAGCTAAAAACATGTCAAGAATACCAACAAATTGAATAATGAGCGCTGTTGCCAGATTTCCGACACAAAATACATAGTAAAATGGACTCAATGCCGCTTAAAGTTCCGCCTAACAGCTAATCATACAGTCGCGACATAGGTTTCGTCGACCGCAGACGCGTTCGGGACAGACAACTTCTCACTTGTATGATATGTATTTTCGTAAACAATATTTGGATTTCTTAAATATTTTTAATAGTTTTGATTAAAACACCTAGTGTAAATATACTACAAAGCATTAACATGTCATTAAAATACAGCGTTTTTGTGTTTTTTATGAAAAACCTCAAAATTATCACTTTCCTGTGTATCACTTGTCTGGACTTCTTAGAAAGAAAAGTGATAAATTTACAGGAAAGAAATAAACATTCACTTAGATTCCTAATTTCCTATTAAAATTGTATGTATTAACACGTTGAGGCCTTTTTCTACAGAAACAAAATGTCACAACCTAAAATACAAACATTTTCTCGCACAAATGCGAGAAAATTAACGAAAACGTTATGAACGAATTAAAAATGACCAGAGAAGTTAACTACTTTAAAAGAAAAGAAAAAACAACGTTATTTAAAGTCAAGAACTGCTGGAAAAATAAAAATAATATCTGAAATGACCGATTGTGAAAAAAGGCACTGCAGGAAGTCGTGGCGGGCAAGATCTAGTAAAAACTATAAGAAAAAATGTGCTGCTAAAAAGATTACATGGAATACATTAAGTTTGTTGATTAAATGATCTCTTTAAGATAAATTTATAGTATTAAGCTACAAAGACCAAGTGATACTAGTAATACATTGTTTCTAAATAAAAAATAAATATGAGAATTTGTGTTAAATAATCTCACTTTCCTGGTTATTTCTCACTATCCTGGCAGTAAAATAACATTCACGTCATAATATTTTCTAACGGTTTTCAGTCAATGTATAAAATATATATTGTCAAGTATATATACACGTCACTTATTATGCATATTTATACATATTTAAAGTTAATTTTCATTTTCCTGTGCTACATATCACTTGTCTGTACTTAAATTTTTTTAAAAGGCCTATATTTTAATTATTTACCAATATTTTGTCTGACCCACAAAACTTTAGCTTATTTAAGTAAAAACCTTGATCTCTGGCCACTTTGCATACTAAATTTATGAAATAAAAGTATGGGACTAAAACGTTCCGTTAATATTCCTTCATAATAAGAACTAGCCATATATCTTATTTATCTATGGGCCAAATGACAGTTTACATTAACGTATTTAGTAATTCTTTTAAAGTGACATATATTTATACAAGACTAGTTGACCCGGCGAACTTTATACCGCCAATTGTCTGAGGTCAAATATTCAGAAACATCTCCTGTTTGACAGGTACGAACAGTTTATATGGGAAAATAAAGTACTACTTTTTACTAATTTTATTGCAATTTTTTTCCCTTCCCTGAACTTCCACAAATATTTCAAGATCAAAATTAGCCAAATCGGTCCAGCCATTCCCGAGTTTTAGCGAGACTAACGAACAGCTATTCATTTTTATATATAAAAGAAGAAGAAGATAAAAACATGTCAGTGCTCCTTGAGTGCTCCTTTATCACATATGCGATAGGCTCAAACATTTATAACATTTTGGTTTCTAGTTCTTTAAGCAACGTGAAATTGCACACAAATTTAGGAGAAAATCAAAGTTTCGACAGCACCGAGCAGATGATAAATTATCCAAGGATGATAGAACACGCGCTGGATATCGATGGTGAAGTCTTTATCTGCGTGTTGTGACGTCAGCGTCCTCAGTGATAAATACGGGTGGAACGAGCGCGCGCGAACATTACTGACTTTACTGAGTGCTCGAGTGACCCGCGCTCTGTCCTCGCGTCTCTCAGTTCGCGCCTTACCTCTCGACCCTCAACTCCCTATATCGCGGGCGTAGACCGCGACTTAGTATTGCACCAGTGTTTATAGTGAATTGTGCTCGAGGTGTCACTACACCGGTAAGTTCATATCAACTGTTGATCTTCTATGCCAATTGCCTATCTTTCCTGAAACTAAACTGAAATTATATACATCGATACTGTTGACAGTTTTACTTACCGGCTTTCTAGCTTATTTTAGTTATGATTTGAAGCGGGTTGATATCTTTTGTACGTTGATATTGTTTTCGGTTTTTAGTGTGTGTCGATGGTTTATATATTTTAGTACTTAATTAGGAAATGTAATTAAACTAATATAGGTAAAGTGTTGTTGAATAAATATATTCATAATAGTATATATACTATATCACACCCAGAACTAGCAACACAGTCCTTGGGGAGAAAACTTGTATTCACTCTCCCCCCGGGCCCTGGTTAGAAGTCGGACGCACACATAACTAAGCTAACAGGCAATTTATATTATAAGTTTTTGTAAAGTCAAGTACAGTACAATACAAAAACATTGTATTAGCATTGCAATTCAGAGAGGCAATGCAGCCAGCATGATGGGAACGCTACCCACTGGTAGTGGGCTTGAGCACTTGAGTTACCTATAGGCTCGATGGCTTGTAGGTAACTTGGCTCTTTGCTGTATATAGTTTTAGTTTAGTTTTAGGAAATATAGGCAATTGGCCCGTAGTTTGGTACTGTTTATATAACAGTTAATAATCAAAAAAAAAAAAAAAAAAAATACAAAAACACATTATAAAGTTAAAAAAATTATTATGGGTGAACTTATCGCTGAGAGATTTATCTTCCAGTCACCCTTTGGATGGAGAAATCGAAAAAGTATAAGAACGCGTGTACGGTATATAAACGGTGTTGTAAATAGACAGTTTTAAATATACATATATACAAATACATAAATATATACAATATTTAAATACAAGTTGTTTTTCTTAGTATAACTTAAAATAAATTCAAATTTTAAATTTTACGGGATAGGTACGTAGAATACCTAATCTACGTATATATTCGATAGATATAAGGCACATACCTAAGTAAATCAAAACTTTACCTATTTGTTGTACGTAATTTCCAATTAATAAAGCATATAGCGGACTTTTATATATTTAAATACTAAAAATACTGTTTCACACATTATGCAAATGGGAGGTCTTTAGCCTCCTTATATAATAAAAATGCAAAAAACATTTGCCTATTTCTTCATAATATAATATAATTTATATATATATATATATATATATTATATACATTTTTTCACTAACCGACTTAAAAATAGAAAAGAATCTATATTGGTAGCTTATATTTTTTATTTGTTGAAAGTTATCGCAATCTTAAATGATAAAATTTCTAGAAAACTTTGACTTAATATCATCATCATAAATTATAGCAGATAAAATTAATTCACATCAAGAACCAAAAAATCAATTGTTACAGCGTGAAGAGAAAACAAAGACACAAACTTTCGTATTTATAATATTAGTGTGATAGTTTGTTGGCAAACATTCAATTCACAATAAGATGCAAAATATGGTGGGTTACTAAAAAACAGATCAAATGCAGAATTAACGTAAAAAAATATTATATACACATATACACGCATATATATACATGTATATGTATATATAATAAATTTTCATATATATATTTTTATATATAGGGACACAATTTTTTTTACAATTGATAGTAATTTCTGAGCTAGTTTACGTAATCCTTTCTTTTCTCTTCCAAATTAATATTCGTATTATTCTAGAAATTTGTATGTCGGATAGTTAAGCATTTGGCCGCTATCTCACCTGAGGGAAAGTGATGATGTCGTCGAATATAAAGATTTTACTTACCTAGATGACACCTATTTACTCTAGACTTAAAGATTCCCAAATTATACTGTTCGGGTAACAAAGACGCAGTCAGTAACTTACACTCATTCGCTGTTAAATTTACATACATTCATCATCATTTCATCATCATACATACATTTCAATGTAAGCTATCTTAGCTTATATATTATAAGTTTGTTTGTTTAAGCATCATGCAAAAACTACTGCGCTTCATGATTTTTTGTTTATTTTATAGCGTACCTGTGTTTTTATGTTTAGTCTTAAACACTAGGTAGATAATATAAGTTCGTAATCATCATTAATAATCATCTAAAGTTCAAACACTCCTTGTCCAGTCGTTATAAGTCCATACGGACTATGTAACAGTAAAAGCTAGTCTATATAAATAAAAATAATGTTTCTTTGTATGTTTGTTCTTTGTAAGTTAACCATATGTACGTTGCAATCGGTAAGTATACTAGTTCGGACGCTATGATAAAACGAACATACATAAAGACATAATATACATACTTACAGTGCTAAAATATAATTCTTATTTTTTGCTTCTTTTTTTTCTGGATACGCTAACATTTCAAATGCTTTCACACTCACATCCCTACACTCAATTGTATGACTTGTGTCGTGGGTGCTGGAAACATTCACATCATACAAACAATCACACCTAGAACCAGAAACACAAATTTCTACTGGACCCTTTACCCCTGCTTAGAAGGCGAACGCGCAGCCAACGGGCAGTTTAAAGTCATGAAAATTTGTATTTCTTTAAAGATTTTTATCTACTGTGTTTAGAGTTACTATATTTGATTTAATATAAATTGATTTTATTATTGTTATTAATTAGTTGCTAATTAATTTGAAATAAATTATGTATATACTATTCATGCTCCGCGGCTTCGCCCGCTATAAAAAGTAACCCATGTGTTAATCCTAGGTATAATGTATGTACATTCCAAATTTCATTTAAATCCGTTCAGCCGTTACAGCGCGAAGAGGGAACAAACATACTTACACACTTGCATATTTACAGACTTACACACTTGCACACTTACACACAAACTTTCGGATTTATAATATTAGTAGGATAAGTACTACAAATACAAGCCTAGTTACATAAAATGTATGACCTAAGAGGGAGTAATTGAAAGTAAGTATCTACGTGAATGCGGATGTTCACCAAAGTACAAAGTACAGTATAACATATTAAGAAATTAAACCCGGAAATAAGCAGAAAATGCGGTCAAACCGGGAAAACCAGCAGAAGCCGGAAAGTTATAAATAATTTGGAATTTTAACAACAACTTAATAATTTAAAGTTAAGTTTTTAACTCAAGTATGTGTCATAGATTACACAGTTCAACAGCTTTATTAATTAATTAACAGGGACAAAAAACTACAATAATTAATGGCTAACTTAATCTCTCTGTCCATTGCACTATGACATTCTGTCCATAGAACTAGTATCTGTATAGTATAGTAGTCCTACTAATATTATAAATCCGAAAGTTTGTGTGTAAGTGTGCAAGTATGTTTGTTTCCTCTTCACGCTTTAACGGCTGAAAGGATTTGGAAATTTGGAATGTACATAGCTTATACCTAGGAATAACACATAGCCTTCTTTTTATCTTTATAATAGCGGGCGAAGCCGCGGGGCACGGCTAGTATAGTAAAGTTAGTAGTTTATAGTCTAGTTTTATGATTGTGACATTTAAATATTTAATCCCTTAGATTCATAATGACGCATTTTTATACTTCTTGAGAAAAAATAAATTCATCATTTTGACACGTGGACCAAGGATTCGCAGAATCTTTCGTAACAAGTCATTATTATTTCAAAGAACAGCGAAAGATGTCTTCTGACTTGAAAATACGGATAAGTTATACACACTTCATATACGTTTAGATTTTGAATGAGCTCCAATTATAACGAGGATAGCAGTATGTAGTAGGACTATGTTGCATAATAAATCAAAAAGATTTTAAACATCATGACAGATAAACAAATGCCTATATATTTCATAGATCAGACAAGCAAGTAGCTCGCCTGATGGTAATTATCAATTACTCCTACAGTTCAGTGTTATCTAAAGTTTTGAGCTTAAGGGGCCAGCGGTGGTTGATTTTCCCATACAATCGTAATACCGAAATTATTTATAATTCAAGCATATTACCACCATACTGTGCTGTTATTCAGATTAAAAACATATTAATCTAGGTTCCTGGATAGTTTTTATTCCAAAATAATTACCTAAAACGAAATATAAGCGAATTGATTTTCATACATTATTACGACGTAAAGGTCGCATCTTTAACTCATTCGTTTTGTATTAAAAACTAACACATTTCTTTTGTCATTACAACAGGAACGTAGATTATTATTTCAAGTTACTATTAATGCAAAAAACAATGGCTAAACATTACATTTTCATAATCAATAATTCATAATTTTTGGTATTACGGCACCTATCATAATTTGTTCGGTCGGTAGTGCTATCGCATCAAGCATGGGCAGAGTTTGCCAGTTAAACAGAGACAAACTATAGACTCGTTCAAAGCCTCCGGGCTCTTAAGTATTTAAAAACTCTGTGTAGCAAAGCCCTGGGCTCGTCATCCAGAAATATTAGATGTTAAATCTCTTTAAATCTTATAATTTTGGTAAAATAACTCGGGTTCTAGGTACACCTATAATTTGTTATGCTTTGCTCTTGGACGTGGTTTAAAAATAAATTTCTTAACTTAGAAATTGTTATCCTTTTTACAAGTTTTTATTTAGTTTCAACTGTCCTGTTTGTATGCCTGTCGGTCTGTAATCAAATCTTCTAATCTAAATTAGACCCACTTCTCGATGTCCTTTTGGACTCGAATTTGTTTTACTTATATATCTTCGGTGACAATACAATGATATGGTACCATGGAGCTGGCCTGATGATGGAAGCGAAATATGACCGTATGTAATTTAACAAGATAAACCCATCGACTTTGAGCTCTTTGGCTTCGTTTGTCTTGACAAGTTCTCTGGCTATATAACTTTTAGTCATTTTTATTTGCAACCGGTAAAAGCTTAAGTAAAAAAAACTTTTTGAAGTATTCTTTGTTTGTTACATTTTTTTTACGCTTTCACACTCACATCCCAACACTAAGTTCAATGACTTGTGCCGTGGGTGCCGGAAACATTCACATCGCATAATTGAATCTATCCAGTAAATAAGTTCAATTGTGTATCTGAAATAATGATATCATATTTAAGTATTTCTTTCACCTCTATATACCTAATGGCGAGTAATATATTATACAAACTACATTTCTAGGACGTTTACATTAGACAACCGGTTGTCGTATATACAAATGTATCTTCATATATTTGGAGAGGTGACCAGTTACCTAGTAGTCGCAAACTGGAAACAACAGTTACTTATTTTATCAAATATTTTCCACAAAATTATTTGGATTTCAACATGCGTTAGGAGTCCTTGTAGACTTAATTGCTAATAACTTAATAAGTTTTATTGGATATAATTACAAAATCATGAACATCATTTGAAAAAGTCAAGGTGTTTGAGTAAGAATTATCAATTTTATAACACTTATATTATTAATCCGAAAGTTTGCGTGTATATGCGTAAGTATGTTTGTTTTCTTTTCACGCTGTAACGGTTGAACGGATTTGGATGAAATTTGGAATGTAGGTACATTTATCAAGTTATATCTAGGATTAACACACAGGACACTCTTTAAATTGATAAATGCGGGCGATGCCACAGGGCACGGCTAGTAGTTACATGCTTTCACACTAACAACCCCACAATAAGGCTGAGCTGGAAATATTCACATCTCACACAAACCCATAAATACAAACATACATTTCCTTTGGGGAGATAAATAACGTTCCCAAACGGTAACTGTGCCCTTGTTAGGCAGGGATATGCTCAGCTTAGCAGTTTAAAGTTATCACATTATATAGACCAATGATATTACTTTGGATGTGATTTCGTTGAATAAGACGGTATTTTTATTTAAGTAAAATAAAGTTATGCTTATAAAAGTATTAGAGCTTCTCACGGATGAGTTTTTGCATGTTGAGAAGCTTAAGAGACTGGGTATATAATTGTCATGGGGATAAAATATATTTACATTATATTTTATATAATTCGTCTTGTAAAATCATATTTTATGAATCTCGAGGTCAAGTACCTACGACAATAATTATTACAATATGTTATATTTATATTTAAAAGATGCAGTGTGTTTTGCAACTGTTTATGTACCTGTAGACGTTTATCTTACTAATACAATAAATTTGAAATTTGATTTTTTTTTTGAAATTTATTCACGCTAGAAGGCTAGAAAGAATTAAAATTATCAGTCAATGGCGAACAACATTTTAACCTGGTTTTCATGAGTAGTAATTAGTTAGAATTAATTAGAATATTACTCAAATAAGTGCAGAAGCTCTATGTTAAGGATATATAATTTAAACAAGCTTAGATCTCAAAAATCATGGTAAAACCTTAACTATAAAACAAAATAAACTACGAGTTTCAAGTTTACTTTTCAAATGAGGAAGTTCTCAATTCAGTTGTATTTTTTTTGTGATTGTTGCCTCAATATATGTCATTTTCATACAAACCTTGTCACGACAATTACAAACACAACAAAAAAAAAAAACAGTCAAATCGGTTAAGTTCAGACATGCGGCAATTGATTGTTATTTATTTAGATAGTTTTGATGAGAAATCGTTCATTTTTGTTTGTAAACTTTAGTACATTTTTGTTAAAAAAAGTGGTTTTTTACTTTGATTTTGACACAAGAAATATGGTTTGTCGGCTATAACACTTAGAAGGAAATTCATAAAGAACAGATTGTACAAATTTCTTTAAACATGCCCAGCTAGTTCCTATTTTATCGAAGCCATTACTTAGATGCGATTTGATAGAGTACAAAAGCAAAGCAAAGCACATGATAGAGGCACTGACCTCATAACCTGATGACATGCAACATGTACTGCTGTTGTTTATTACGTGGATAAAGGTCAACATCAGAATCCTGAATCACCCTATACAATTCATTTTACTTTATTAGTCGCCCGCGTTACCTAATGAAGTTAAAAAGTAGCCTATGTGTTATTCCGGAACCTTAACTATCTATATTCTAAATTTCATCGAAATCGGTTTATTTGGACAGAGATACGTGATAACAATTTTTTTTTTTTAAACGCATTTTTTTTGTGTCTTCTTAATGGACAAGGTTTGAATAAATGAAAATTTATCAAGCTTTGTCTTAGAGAAAGCACTAAAACTAATTTAGGTAGTACAGTAACAATATGCGTGGGTGGTATTATGAAAAAAATAGTACCTATATACATTTTATGTTAATTTATTATATTAATTTTTAATTCTGATTTTATTTGTAGGATAAATAAGACTTACATATACATAAACACTTTCACAATCTCAGGCTCACACACTAAGTTACCGTGTGTTGGTGTAAGTTCTAAATCTTGTATCTTGGGGTCCGGAAACATTCACATCACACATACAATCACACCCAGAACCAGAATCGCAAATTTCCCTTGGGGTCGGCATACCTGCCACTAAGAAGGCGAACACGCACCCAACTAACCCAACTCGCAGTTTAAAAGTAAATAAGTATGTTTACAAAAAAATATGATTTCAAACAAAACATATTGTACACAGTGGTAGAACGTGCTTGACCAGTAAGGCATTTGAGATGAAACTATGTCAAATCCATCATTTCTATAGGAAAGTGTACGGCCCTGGTTATTGTAATGTTCTGGGTTACCTTTGGCACTTTAGTCACGCACTTTCAACAGCCCTTTTAACGAGAAATGAAACCATGATATATACACATTGGATGGAAAGTTGGTATTGTTTTATGAGATAGTATTATCTTCGCAGAGGGCAGAAATTTGCCCACTAAGCTGACAAAAGACTCATTGGCGATAGTTAGCTAGTTGAGTCAAAAATACAAAGTCTCGGTCACCGACGTACGGTAACAAGCTTATCGGTATTCTATCGCTTACAATTTGGAGAGTGTACTCAGGAATTACATGATATAATTCCTCCATGCCATTTTTACCATCAAACAACAAAAGAATACAACAACAAATAAAAAAGCTATCTACGGGCCAATTGCCTATATTTCCTAAAACTATGTACAGCAAAGAACTAAGTTACCTACAAGACATCGAGCTTATAGGTAACTCAAGTGTTCAAGACCACTACCATTGGGTAGCGTTCCCATCATGCTGGCGGCATTGCCTCTCTGAATTGCAATGCTAATACGTAGAGCCAAATAAGTGCCAACATTTTGATAAATTAATAATAACAAGAGAATTGATTAGGAAAAAGATTGAAAACATTAGGCAAGCATTTTCTGTCTTCGGCCGCATCGTCACTTTCATTACAAAAAAAAGTCTAAAACATATTATTATAGAGTTTATTACAAACAAGTGAGCACCAACGACATGTTGTAAAAAATCCATTGTATTTCGATCAAGATTGTTTAATTGTTTTATATAATCAGGAAACCGCAAACATTTTAAATACATATCAAATTAATGCTAATTGAATAGTAATTTAGAATGAGTCGCATACCAATTCTACAATGCAACTTGTTTTAATGACAATACTAATTAGCCATACAGTGAGAACATTCTGTGTTTTGGACAGGAACTTGAATTTTATGTATTTCAACACGAGGCCATAAACAAAATTGCTGGGAAGATGTAAGAGACCGTTCTATGTACCTACTCATCTATTATATAAAAATAAGTCGGGTTTTCCTTCCTGACGCTATAACTCCAGAACGCACGAACCGATTTCCACGGTTTTGCATTCGTTGGAAAGGTCTCGGGCTCCGTGAGGTTTATAGTGGCGAAACGGAGTTCGCCGGGTTTGCTAGTATAATATGTATTTTAAGCTATCTAAAAATGCGCCGCCGAGTTTCTTGCCAGGTTCTTCTCAAGATGGCTGTAATTTTGCGAATCTGGCAGTACAATCATTAACTTTTATGAGTACCTCTTTGGGGCACATGTGAATAAACGATTTTGATTGATTTTATCAAATGTTTACTGAATTTCTCTTATCTAACGATAAACTGGTGTCAGACTTCAATTATTAACTGGGTATTGTTTTTCATATTATTATTATATCTTCATAAGTATAAGTAAGTTTATATTTATGTGAAAATGTATATTTTTAAATACCAAACTCAGATATTCAAAATTATCCTTTTTTTCATCCAAAAGTTGACTGGAAGAGATCGTTCTTAGCGATAAGTCTGCCTTTTTTTGCTTAGCTTTTTTTGGTTACAGGATTTTCTATTCTATTATAATTCCAATACTTTGTCTTATATAAAAATTTAATGCATCAGTTATAGAGTAGATTAATATCCTCGAAATATTTAAATTAAAAATGTGATTTTAAATTTTTTGAAATTACCATTTATTTTACCTAACTTATTATCGAGTCTGTCAGCGATTCAACAAGTGCCCCACTTATAAGCAAACCTGCTTTGCGTATAAAAAACTATTATTGTTTCTTATGTTAAATGCCACTGATTTTAAATACCCATAAGGGTAGTAATAAAAACAAATTATAAGTGTTTTGTACATGCTACTTTAAAAAGATGTATTGTACAAGAAATGTGTAAGATTCAAGATTTTTATCTCACAAAAATCCTTTTTCGTTGACATTTTGCCGGTAAACAGTGAGCCCGACTTTACAAGTCCTATATGAACAAGAAAAAACGATTAAAATGTGGTACGAATATTAATTTAACTTTTAATCGTCTGGAATCTTAAACGTGACATTAATTACCCTGACTTACTGTAAAACAAGTGATACATTTAATAAAAAAAAAATTATCGAGCTTTTACCAGTTGTAAATAAAAAAGGACTAAACAGTTTTATAACCAGAGAACTTTTGTATTTTTTTTAATTTTGGCTTCGCAATCATGTGCATTTAGCCAGTGTCAAGTAATTATACATTTCAAGTGTTTCATATTAAAAGTTCAAGTCACAGTCGAAGTCAAGGTCCAGTCATAATCAAGTCATGCCCTAGTAAAGTGGTAGTAACTTTACTAGAACTTCTATTTGAGTTTTGGAGCGAAGGCGAAAATCACGTTTTTCATCTTTGTATGATTTGCCTACACTTATGCAGGTTTACTAAGTATTCACAGTTAATAATCCACCATTATTACACATTAACACTTGAAGAATCACAGGTTTTGGAAAATTGTACAAAATCAACAACGCCATTTTTTCACTTTCGCGGCAAAACTTATCAAAACTTTTCACCAGAGAACTTGTCAAAACGAATCAAACGAGCCCAGACTCAATGAGTTTATCTTGTTTTTTTTAGTTCAGTATAAGTTCCTATGGCCATCTTCCGTCTCCGTCATCAGACCAACTTCATGGTACCATATCATTGTATTGTCACTAAAGATACATAAGTACACCAAATTTAAGTCTAATCGGACATTAGGAATTGGGTCTAATTTAACTTGCAAGATTTGATTACAGACCGACAAATAGACAGACAAAGAGACAGGTGAAACTAAATAAAAGCTTGTGAAAAAGTATAAATATACGGTAATGAAAACAGGGTTTCCTATTTTTTTTATTAGTGAATTCCAAAAATTTTTTAGGCGTTGAACTTGACTTACACACTGTACACAGTTATAACAATAAAATTTTCTTATTTTTATTCTTGACAATGCTCTTAAGGGCTTCAGGCCAAATAAAGGTCAAATGTCCAGCTAATTTGGGGTTTCCCTAATAAAAAACATAGGAAATTCTGTTTCTTTAGCGTATATTCCCAAACTATAAAAGTTTGAAAAATTTGTGATGACCTCTCATCTCGAATCGTGCTTTAGAAATAATTTATTCTTTGAAACTAGGCAAAAATTTGTTTTATTTTGATTATACCTACATTTGTGCTTAGATCCGAATTATTGACATTACAAATACCTATAAAAATTATAAAAAAACAGTGCTTAAGAAACCTGATGCATAATATGTTTTAAATTTTTTTCTATTGTTTATTTAAATTATGACAAATGTGAGACATTAAATATTCAAAACATGTGGTTGTATACAGTCATATTTGCTCGTTATAAAAAACTAGCCGTGCCCCGCGGCTTTGCCCGCTAATATCAAGTTAAAAAGTAGCATATATGTTAATCCTAGCTGTAATCTAAGCACATTCCAAATTTCATCCAAATCCGTTCAGCTATTAAATCGTGAAGAGGAAACAAACATACTTACACACTTACACATTTACACACTTACACAAAAACTTTCGGATTTATAATATTAGTAGAATGTATAAAATAATGACCAACAATCCAAACTTGTCACATTTTTGGACGTATTCAATTTCCTAAATCAAAATAACACTGAAAAATAGATGTATATTATTTAACACATTAGTTACCTGTAGTTGAGCATTTAAAAATAAAGACTTACCCTTACCTGGGTTATTGGAGATGAGTTTATAGGTTCTGATGGAAATCACCTCGGCCTCACGCCGCGGATATTGCTATAAATAAATAGATACGACGATTCATACCTAGGACTATGAAATAAGTATAAAAGCGATATGAATACAATATTACGGTAACAGCGAACTGATTAGTATGAGCATCATATATTGTAATTTATTTTTGAATTCCCGTTATTCAAATGAGTTGAAACACACTACCTTCACTCTTGCTCATTATGCAGGTCCTGGAGGAGAACAAAATGTGCTTTTCTTGAAGTCCAGGAAGAGCTGCACTGGTCTTATATTTCCGGGGTTATAAAAATAAAATCACAAAGACAAAGCCTTTGACTTCTAATCTATTCGAAGTTGGAGCCGCACCAAATATTTAACTTTTAATATATTAGTCATCAAGTCAGTGTTTTGTAGTCGCCAAGTCAATATTTTTTAGTCATCAAGTCATTATTATTTAGTCACCAAGTCGGTATTTTTTACACCCTTTTAGGTTATACATTACATTTGTTATACATTTTCATAATTTGCCGTAGTTTACATCAGACTACCGACACTAATATTATAAATTCAAAAGTTTGTGTGTACCTATGTTTGTCTTCTTTTAACGCTGTAACTGCTCAACGGATAAGGATGATATCTGGAATGTTTAAAGCTTATACCTAGTATTAACATATAAGCTACTTTTTAATTTGATAAAAGCGGGCGAAGCCGTGTGGCACGGCTAGTACTTAATAAAACGTTAGGCCCTGTTAATATATAAAATTTCTGACGCAAGGTACATAATAGATTTTTATGATCCACATGCTGCCTGCATTGTAAATAATGCATGCGAGAATAAAAAGAAAAAATACATGCATAGAATGCTTATGTTATGACACAGCTTAGTAAAATCAATCGATATACAATGTAGGCAACATTGTCGCCGATTTTGTGCAGTTAATATGTTATGATCATTATTTCTACAACATTTGTAATTGCTTTCCGCATATTGCCGTAGCTTGAAGTAGTTTAGGTCGGCTATGATGTAGTTACCGGATAATAGTGGCATTCACCTTGCAGACGTTCAACGTGACTCTTTATAAGTATGGTGTTTCACTGCATTAGCAAAACAATGAAATGTAAGATCATCACTTAGCTACCTGGTATATATCTATCGTTAATCAGCGACAGGACGGTTTTATAACTGTTTTATATAAACCAACAAAATAGCATTTGCATACACAGCACTAAGTACTTCTAACTTTTTTGGTTTTAGAACCGATGTAGCGCTTATTACTGACTGACAATCAATGCACAACCTAAAGTAGAGGTGATACAGACATATTTTTAGGGCAGCTTCCTTTGGTAGAGTAGGAAAGTACTAAGGAATTTTAGAAATTCGCACTCTAATACGAGGTCCAATACGGATACCAACACCTTGTACGAGTAGAACAGGTACGTTTTTGAAGTACCTACTTGCACTATTCGCTGTTTTAATTAATAATAATAGTAAAAAAAACAACGGGTTGCACTCCGGGAGTGCCGGCAAAAGTGAAAACTTGATCATTTTTCGCCGCGCGGTAGAAAGAAGGGGGATATTACTTCCTCTCCTTCGCCTTACGAATTTTCGATTAGATCACGTGTCCTGACGCGAGTTTAAAAATTTTTACCCATCTCAAAAAAGTGCACAAAGCAGGTAAAGAAGTATTCACTAAAAAAAAAAAAAAACTTTATTTTGGTTACTAACTTTTACTGGTTTAAGGATACCAGAATCCTGCACTAAGACGACCTGTGTCGTGGGATTCAGTTTCTCTTCCAAAGGTTTAGTGAATCAGGTAGACTTAAAATAACAAAAAGAAGCCTTATAATAACTATCCTAATTACTATTATAAATATCCCAAGTATATTTCCTACTCTTAAAACAAGTCTAACAGTAAGAAGGCGAAAGTATGGTAAAGCTAATAATAAGATCCTATTCCATCCCTTTAATTCTATACTAACTGTTGCACACGGCTCTATCAGCATTCAGATATAAAAAGTTATAAGCCTGTGTACTCCATTAATCAAACTCTGTCTGCTAAGTTTGAGTCATTTTGGCGTGATTCAGTTAGCAAAAATGTATGTGAACTATTACTAATATCTATTATATAATATCAAGATAGATTCCTTGTGGAAAAATAGCTTTTCTTCTCAAGGGCAATTTGTGTCTCTGGTTCTGGGTGTGAATGTGAATGTTACCAGCATTCACGACACAATTCATGGTACCTACTTAGTGTAAGGTTGTGAGTGTGAAAGCGTATTTTATGACTGAAAGATCTACCGTACACTAACAAGTGCCAAAAGCCTCATTGTTTGCTTGTCAAAATAGAGCCAAATTATATTATCATTAAATTTGACGTAATTAATGTTTCGCTGAAATGCGTCAATGGCACAAATTTAACAGTTTAAAACGGATTTTATCATATTTTGAAATATGTAATTGAAACATTAATTACCTAAATAATTATCATTACCCAACGATACTATAATTATGCACATACATTTTAAAATATACGCTATACGATTTAACGAAATAAAAATGTTATTTAATTCAATTAAATAATGTTTTACATACACACACATACATTACATACCTTCATTATGCTGTGAATTGTTTACACAAGAGTATTTAGGTACTTAGTCTGATATTCAGAGATAGTTTTTTAAACTATACTCGTACTCCGCAATGGTAAAATAGAGTTTTTTTTATTTATTTTGGCTTCACAATCTTGTGCTTTTCAGCCAGTGTTACGTAATTCATATTTTTCAAGTAAAATTTAGTATTTCATATATATAGCCACAAGTCATATTCCACCATTAAAAATTAACACTCGAATTACAAGTTTGTAAAATAATACATCGGCAACGAAATTTTTTAGACTTCGGCGCCATAACTCATTTTTTTTACGTAAGCCAGCATGAGTTCTAACTTAAAGTGATCGCTGAATATAGAGCTTAATCTCTTGAAAATGTAATCAGTTAGGTACTATTAATTACTGTGCCAATAACCTTCTATAGGTTCAACTCAATGTAACATTGTAAGCAATATTACAGAATAATTAAAATCAAGCATAAATATAATACTATACACGTGAAATTTATCGACGTAGGTTAAAATATATTAGCTGAGCAATTTTTGTTTAGAATTTGCCCGTCTTTACTTTGGTTTCCGGCAGGAGAATTTTGCTTTGTGCTTCTTGTTCTAGGTGTAATTATGTGTGTGTGTGATGTAAATGTTTTCGTCATCTACGCAATGTATGCAATTCTATGAACCTTGTATGGGGCTGTGAGTGTGAATATGTTTGTTTTGTAAGTAAGATGAGTAGTGTATTAATGTTATGCGGGTAATAGATAAATAAAATCAGGTGATATTGGAACGAAAGTTCCTTATCGCGCGTTGCGAAAGGGGGCTAGACGGAAAAAATTAAGACCAAAAGTTGTAGCGACACTTTTTGCTATAGTTGTAAGGCATACCACGTTCTCGTCCGATCACCGAAGTTAAGGAACGTCGGGCGCGGTCAGTACTTGGATGGGTGACCGCCTGGGAACACCGCGTGATGTTGGTTTTTGCATGTTTCTTTTAATTTTGGAACGAAAGTTCCTTATCGCGCGTTGCGATAGGGGGCTAGACAGAAATTGAACTTCGTTCCATCCGGGTGTCCCTTGACACCTCTCAAGTTTTTGTGGTCAAGTGCTTGCCTATCATACATAAACAATATACGTTTTACTTAACTTCATAGGTGCGTAGATCTTCATATATTTATTTTAGTTTTTGTATATAAATGTGCTTATTGTAATGCGACAACATTGAGTGTGATCATGGTCGAACGAATAGCCTATCAAATAAAAAATATATATAATCAACGTAATGTTTTATGTCATTAAATGTTTTTTTATGCTAGTTAGGCCACTACACTACACACTACTACAGGCATATGACCACTATCTCACCTGATGGTATTTAAGATGGGGCCGAAGACGTAACATAATGAATTATGAGTAGATATTAACATAATACGAAGTAGTTAGGTAGAATACTTATTTCGCATTTGGATATAAAAGTTTAAATATTCGATAGAGTAATTTAAACATAACTATCATAAAATACATTATTTATATTCATCCTTATAGTATATTATTCTTACTTAGCTATTATTAATTATTCTAACTTCTTACTTTATATATTATTCTTACTTAGCCATGACGCTTATTTGTATTATTAGCAAGTTGTACTCGTAAGTAGTTAATCTGGCTAAAATTAGGCAATCATCTAAATATGAACGTTGTCTATTTTTTTAAACACCTCTTAGTCATTTTGAGATTTACTTAAATGTGATTTATATTAATGTTATTCACAGCAAACAAGGATTGTTAAAATAGATGTAGCACTCAAAATATATATAGAAGATATTAAACTAGTTCCCTTTTACAAGATATGCGTCGTAACAAATATTTACAGTGAGATCATTTTTTTAAAAGGTTAATAATATGAACTACATTCTTGAAATCTACTGGCTCACTCATAATAGTGCGAGAACGGAATATTATATTTAAATGTAAGGTTCTTTATACCTCTTTTGTCGTATAAACCCATTTTGCACCATATACCGCAATATCTTTGTTAAGTAACATTGCCAAGGAGTATTATTTATTGCAAGTACATGTATTTTCTACCGACTTCACATAAAAGGAGGAGGTACTCAATTCGACTGTTGTGTTTTACCTCATGTTTCCACATTAACCGATTTTGAAATTTTGAAATTTTTTTTAAAGCTGTTGCTTTCTTATTGGTCCCATTTTAATTTGATCAAGATCTGATCAGTAGTTGCAGAGGTGAAGTCGATTTTTTTTAACATTTGTTATCTCCTAAGTATTATAGCCGACAAACCATATTTCTGTGTTAAATTACTTTTTATTTTACAAAATTGTATTGCATACTCTTTTACAAACAAAAATGAAGAATTGTTCGTCAAAACAATCTACTTAATTTAATAAATAATAATTGCCGCATATCCAGAAGATCATTGCTTACTGCTTGTGACTAATTTGGCTGTTTTTTTGTTGTGTTCATAGCTGTCAGGACAATGTTTGAATAGACATATATTTTTTTTAAACCGTTGCAATTTCCGCCCATGCTAACTGGTGCAGTAGGTTTATTCTGGTTGTCAATCAACAATTTTTCGAATTGATGCGACGACGATACGACAACGACAGATATCGATTTTGACGTCGATGTTAAGATAATCGGTACCCAGAATAGACCCCCAGGTTGTTGGTAAAATATAATGATTGAAGTTGTTAAAGTTGACTTTGAAACATAATTATAGGTAGTTACATCATTTAGAGCATAATTTAATCGTAATATTATTATTCAATATGTTTTAAAACAAATCAGAAATCAGAGTGCAAAATGTGTGTACAGTATTTTTTATGCTAAACAAATGGTTGTCCATTTGACCACCATCTCATCTCATAATAATAGAAACGCAAGCAAAGCTTAAAAAACCGGTCTTAACCGCTTATATTTTAGTTTTGGCTTGATCGATTTCAATAAAATTTATATGAGATCACCTCTGAAGTGTCTAATCTACCAAACAAAAAAAGAATTTTGAGAATCGGTCCACAAATGGGGGAGAAACAGGTGCACATACATAAAAAAAAACATACAGTCGAACATAGTATCCTCCTGTTTTGAAGTCGGTAAAAACACCAAGGACCTTTGAGATATAATTTTAAAACTCATGCGCATTAAAACTTTTATAGTAAACATTCAGTGATATTTACCTACCATGAAAGCTTTAAGTGTTTTAAAATGTAGAGCCAGCAGGCCATTATGACTATAATAGTAGCCATGGATACCTTTATTACATCCTCAAGCGCATTTAGGCGAAATCTCAAGCGTGAAATATAATGATCCATTACACACCTAAATAATCCGCTCGCTTACAATAGCAATACAAACAGCTTTGCGTGCACGAGTTTGAATATAATGATATTAAATTTATTCACTAAAATAGCTACTACTGATCTTATCTATCTTATTAAATGTGCAAGTGTATAAGTATGTTTGTTTTATCTTCACGCTGTAACGGCTGAACTGATTTTGATACAATTTGGAATGTACATAGCTTATACCTAGGATTGACACATAGGCTCCTTTTTATTAGATCCGGAATTTGGAAATTTTAATAAAATAGATATACAATTCAAAGAGTAGTAGCAAATAATATTTATCAAAATTGTGGCGGCATGTATGTTTGAAATACGGTGTATATATGTATTCATAAGAACGCTTTGATTACAACTGGGTATGAGATATACTACACCTTAGAAAAATAGAGGCTTTTTTATCACAGTTGACTGACGACGTAGTTTAGCCTGAACTGCATTTCGGTAATGGACGTAAGGTCGATAGTTTATAAGAGTTCTTTCATTTACATTTCGGAGAATACGCAGGCATTACAAGAGTAAATTCCAATATGCTCTTTTTTCCATCTAACAACAAGACAGAATGACGTAGTTGATTGTTGACATATTATCTCCAGTTCATTCGAAGCGTTACCTTTGTATGTTCATTATCGTTACAGCGAAAGAATTGAACTCATTACCCGTGCCTTTGTTTCTTGGACGGTATAATTTGAGAGTTTTCAAAAGTTTGTATATGTGTTTTCAGCAAGGATGATACATCTCCGGCCGTATTACATGTTACCATCAAATAAGATACAGGCCAAATACTTACCTCTCATGCATAAAAAATAATAAAAAAAACGCAAGAAAGCTTAAAAAGAACCGAGTTCACAGCTTTATCTTCGGAACCCGTCGTTAGATTAAATGAATTAAATACTCATTATTGAGAATAACTCAAAAACTACTGGTCAGATCTTGATCAAATTCAACAGGGACTACATGGAAAGCAACATCTTTAATATAAAAAAACATCAAAATCGGTTCACTTAAAAAAAATATAAGGTAAAACACATAAAAATAATACAGTCGTATTGAGAACGTCCTCCTTTTTTGTGAAGTCAGTTAAATCCATGATTAACGCGGGCAAGCCCATGGGTTTGCTTTGCATGATGAAGTAGCCTATACATAGCTAGTTTCTTCATATATGGAACAATCGGTCGTTTGTTGGGCGCGTTGTATTACGACGTCATATGACATTGAACTTGACGAGTCTGTCTAGGCTCTCCGAGTCTCTTGCAGGACGAGATGTCAAGTGTCTCGGGTCGGCAGTGTCGCAAGTGGTAGCCAACCAAGCCCGAGTGTCTCGCAACTCGCCTATTAACACTATTAACAAAGTGTTGCAATCGAAATCCGTTTGTGCCCTTCTAAACGATGTTTTTTCCTGAATACTCGACAGTAATCATACTCAAAGATAACTAACAATGCTAAATTGACATTTCTTACATTGTCTCCAACAAAATTCATAAAAATTAATCGTGAATATTCCGTTACTAATATAAATTTAAGGTATACCTAATTACTGTATGTTTTCCAGTACATTCTGAAGATAATAAAAATAGGTATAACACAACGAGGCAAAAGATAATAAAAGTGGTTAACTATATTATACACAATTAACTTAATAATAAGATCGTTATTTTTATCATGGAATAATAAGTATAATTACCGCAACTATGTACTACGAAACTAATATCTACCACAAACTATTATATTTGAGATATATTACTGTATATTTACATAATAATAATATGTTATTTTAATTTTGCCAATTAGCCCGTAGAGTAGGATAGAATATAAATCGATATTTTTTATATCTATTAGTATTTTGTGTAGGACACTTTTGCAGAGTCCGCCTGGGGCAGTACAACACCACCAGACATTCTACCGCCAAGCAGTAGAGTGCAAACGGTACTATACTTCGAATTGAAGGGCAAAGTGCTTTGCCGCTCAGGAGTTTTAATTATGTAAGTTCAAAACTCTTAGTGGCACTGAACTGTATGGGCAAGCATGACGCTTACCATCAGGCAAGTGACATCCTCGTCTCGACATCAAAGGCAAAAAAAATGTATGGCGAAATTTGTACACTTATTCCAGTATGTTAGGGTTATAAGTATTGGGTTCTTTATAGAATGGCTGGAGGTAATATATCACGGCACAGGCATAATAATTAATATCACGATATTGTTTTCAATTGATGGCGGAAGAAATACTTATTAACTTATGTTGCGCACGCGATGGCTAGATTTCCTCTGTCGAGTCATTGTCCTTGCTTTGCAGTTTGTTCTCGAATGTTTACTGTATTATTATTTACATTTACGTCATTAAAAACACTTGACATGACATTTACTTTCATTGCAGTATAATGTTTGCTATGTACTTTTGTAAAAATAAGATTTTAGTCTGAAAATACTACAATCTCGCCTCAAATGCCTTACAAATGACAGGTACAATGTTTTATAATTTTCTTATGATAATAAATAATATAATCATAAAAAACGCTTACATACTCACACCCCACACTTCTTTCGAAGACTTGTGTCGTAGTGTCGGAAACATTCACATAACACACGCAAATCACACCCAGAACGAGAAATATAAAATATCCTAGAAAATTCTAATTTTAGACACTGTACGGAATTATAATTTTTATTACTTATCCAGATGAACGCAGGAGAAGTCGTGGGGCACTACTAAATGTATAATATATATATATATATATATATATATCTAATAGCTTTTAACGAGATAAGGTACTGTAAAATAATAGGTTATTAATCTTTTGAAGTATAAATTACATACACTACAGCTCTGATATATTTCTCATACACCCGGAATTATTCAGAATTTAATTAAATGTAAGTAATTATGCATATATTTTGTGTTAGAATAATTTATTTTAATGAACTGTTTACTTGGCGAATTAAGTGTTATTTGAAGTTAATAAGTGTACAATGTATCAACATGAAAATAAACGAACTGATTTGAATTTTTCGTCAAAACTATTGGTAGTCGAACTTGATTAACATAGGAAATAAAAGGCATAAACAACAAAACTCTGACGGAACTAGTATGATACGGAATATGATAAACTGGTATTATACATACCAATTCATATGATAATAATATGACAAACAAACAACTTTATAACCAGCATATGATCATTATCTCATTTAATTGTTAGTATTAAATTGGTCGAAGCACTATTGTTGGCTAATCACTCTAATAGAAAGGCTCGTATGGGACGCTATTTCGGGATGTTAATTACTATGTTCTAACGATCCTAGATGATGGTTCTCTTACATGTCTGAAATAAATTTGGCAATAACTACCGCGAGCTAGTATATATATACTACTAGCTTTTTTTCTGTAGAACAGAAAAAAACGCAAATCACGTACAAATATCTCTGTGTAACCAGTGTATAATAAATAAGAAAATACGCTACAAATACTTCTACATTTTCTGATGTTGATCAAAAATAAAATTAAAATAACACATACATTTGACAACTCAAATGGCGCAGTGGGCAAGTCGTTTCTTTTTCCACCAGAGTTTTAGGACTCGATTCCCGGCAGGGATACCATTTTCATTCCCAAGGGACATAAGTGTTTCTGGTTCCGGGTGTGATGTAAATGTTTCCGGCTCCCACTATACAAGTCTTGGAATTTTATGTGAGGCTGTGAGTGTGTATGCGTTTGTAATGGTATTTGCATTGCGATCTTCGATAGATTTATAGATTTTGCCTTAGAGCGAGGCTTTCTGATTTAGTGAGCCCTACTTGCCATCAACGACGTCGTGTGTATGCGACCGTCGCTCCGAGCTCTTGTCAATGCGCAATTACCGGAGCCTTCGAGGCCTTGCGACGTACGGACTCTTTGCATAACAATAAAAAATATTTACAATACTTCCCCATTGACGGTTTCATGTAGATTTTCTTTAGAGTGAATGCCAGCAAGGCAGTGATATCTATACGTTACGACTAAAATTGGTCAAAATAAAATTTATTTTAGGTCTTGGACCCGGTGATTATGGCCACCGGGATGGCTGGCGAGTTGCTTTTACAAGATATTACTCTATAAGGTGCACTCGTTAATGCTTATACAAAAATGCATGCACATATTGCTCCTTAGGGATGAAAATCTGGCTTATTGCCATATATAGACCAATATACGAGAGTATCCTCAAAGGTTCTCCGTAAACATCCTCGCTTTACTGAAAAATTATAATCTCGTCAGTTGGGTTTTGGAAGCTACGAAATATGTTCGCGTATAGTAAAAGAACTTAATATAACATGCTGCCCGTTTTTGGGTAGGTCCAAGCACGATTATATTTGTACTACTCCATTTATATAATAGTAATGAAATGTAGAGTTGACTAGATAGCCTACTAATAAGTACACTACATTGTGAACCGCGGACATCAAAAATACAAGCATTGCCTAGTTTGGATCCCATAGGCAAGACTCACGTCATATGTAAGAACCGCTTTGCGATTTTTACTTTATGTACCGCTGTTTTTGGTTAGACGAGATAGTTGCTACAGCATAGATAGTTGATACAGCTCAATATTAAATTGAACAGTCCCTTCTCCAAATCGATGTTTTTAAAATTGAAATCGTCCAGCAGGCTAACCTGTTTTAGCAGGTAGTGATTGCACCATATCTTGTCCTGTTTCTGGTTTCAGTTTTATTATGCATACTTTTTGGTCGTAAGCCTCCTTTCTCTACCAAATCATTGGAATGTGGTCATCGATACAACAACGTCGGTCTTCAGACAGGGAAAGGTAATTAAATCTTTACCGTTTTTTGTAGAATGTGTAAAGCAAAGTATTAAAAAAATCCCTAGAAGATCTAAAGCAAAATATTGACGGTTTGAATTAGGCGGTAAAGCTACGTTGACTATAAATAACAATGTTCGTAGCGCTACATATCTATTAAAATAACATTTGTATTTACCTGTCTACTATAAGACGCAATTATTGGAATTGTAGAGTTGCTACAGTAGCCTTATAGAATTATCCAATTTGTAAAACCCAAGTTTGGTCTACCATAACAAATAACGTCACTTCATACATAATCTACGCTGTCCAAGGCGCAATCCAACAGACTGGGAATTTTTGCCATAAAAACACCAATACTCTTTCTAACATTATTTGTTTGTTCTGACTCATTGAATCAATATACAGTCGATATATTTAAATTTAGTTTGCTACCTGTGTGGCATCATCACGTATGAGATATAAAGATGTGTCTGTGTCTCCGTTAAAGACCTACGACGTAGGATATTATTTATGCGTAAACATGTACTGACAGTTGAAACAACGTAATAAATACCGTTTTATTTGCTCGTATTTTTATAGTGTTCAACTGTTTGCTAAATCATTCAAATGCTAAACATTATTTATCGATACTTAAGGAGAAAAATAAGCCAATATTTCAGAATTTCTTTGAATGATGATACGTTTAAAATTAACTTTACTAACACTACCTTAATAACTAGCTGTGTTTAGTAAAACTTGTCAATTACTCAAAATGTCATGTCTATCTTCTTAATCTATTATCTACCTATATATAGAGCAAATTCGGGTTTGTCGATACTTATAACTCGAGAAAGGGTAGACCGATTATAATGATATTTGATTTGTTGGATTTATCTCTGCCCCGAATAGCAGAATAACTATTAAAAAAAAAAAAAACAATTTCTCTTACATTTTATAACTCAATTGGTGTTTTGATGATATATAAATAAAAATGAATTGCCGCATGTATGAAAGATATTAATTAAAGCGGGCGAATCCCTGGGGCACATCTACTAAAATATATTTGTATTAAATTATGCATGATTGATATAATATTTGTATAAAAGTGAATTAGAATAGATTGATTTTTTTTGTTTCTATAGCATTAGTCATGGCAGAACTTGAAAATTATCAAAACATTTGAAAGAAAAAAATATTTCTTGAAGCGGGATTCAAACCAACTCTTCTAATTGCCGGGTGTCAACTCCTACCACTCCTACTACTCTATACAGCTGAGCTATCCAAACACATTATACTATAGGAAAAGTAATATGTTGCTTTCCAAGCAGAAGAAGGAAAAGAAGAAAATACTTTTGTACTCGTATTTATTGAGATAAATATACATCTTTGCGAATATTCAACACTCTCACAATATTATTTAACATTTTATAACAATTGAAATGGACAAATGGAGCTGCCTTGGTACAATTTCAACACCGAACATCAAACATTAACGATGTAATAATTATAACATATTATGTATAAAAAAAAGCTTTGTTGAGTCTTTGACCGGCCTATTGTGCTAACAAAATGCCTTAACAGGTAATTTACATGCAGACAATGCTCAAATTATATATTATATATCCGGATGCTGTAATTTTCCACGTAAACAAGGACCATTCAAAATAACAGGTTAGATATTTCGAACCAAAACAAATGTGTTATTCTAGACCGAACCATATAAATTTAAATAATATTATTACCCGAGTACGGCGTAGGAAAAATTAGGGTTATGATTTTAGCAGTGTATGTATGTTTGCTTGTTCCCTCACAGTCCGAACTAATAAACCGATTGTAACGTATATGTAGGGTATCGTTGAATTTGTCTCTATTCTGTGCTGTCATAGGCTAGGTTTTTTTTATAAAAAGAAGATTGCGTTCATTATGCAACAATCAATGAAAAAATAAATATAAATATCCACAATATACACATATAGTAACAAAGTATAACGTAGATTATTTATTTTAATTTTAAACTACGTGAAGCCAATTCCTACAAATTTTTTATTTCCATCTTATTTTTAACTGACTTAAAAAAGAAAGTTCTCGATTTGTCAAATTTTTATGTATGTATGTTATTCCATTAGTCGAAGACGGCTGGACTGATTTCGACACATGTGTTTTTGTTTGAAATAGTATAGTGTCAAGATGGTCTCATAATTTTTTTTTATCTAGAACTGATTTAGGCCTAAAAGCGGTGAAATCGGTTTTTTGTAGCTTTGCTTGCGTTTCAATTATAATTATTTTAATATTAAATTATAATAACCCTGATTATGCAATAGGGGAGAGGTGATATGTTTTTTTTTTATGAGTACATTTTAAATTGTGTACGTGCAATACAAAGTTAAATTCGGTTTTCGTCGGTTTTTGTTGTACAACATTGACGTAAAACGTAACATAACGCTAAGAAGATAAATCAAATTACAAATTCAAACGTTTCAGAGTTGCCAGTAGTATCTCATTAATAAAATTAATAAATTAATACATCAATAAACACGACTGTAAAAAATCAAATTAATTATAATGCGGAATAAAGCGACTTTACCAGTCGGGACTCATTAAAATATAGCAACTTTACCAGTAAAAATCACTTTGTTCCGCATTGGAATATAGTTGTTTTTTGCAGTCCGGTTTTATGATTGATTAGTCTTCTAGCTGCGTAGGACCCGCGTAGGTCCAGGACCCGCGGGAATTTCGGGATAAAGAGTAGCCTATGTGTTAATGCAGGGTGTCAGTTACCTTCATACCAAATTTCATCTAAATTCGTCTAGAAATTTAAACGAGAAAATATTACAAACATACAAACACACTTACAATCTTTCGCCTTTGTAGTATTGCGATTTTTTAATTTACACTTTTTCGTTATAAACTACTAATAATACGTATTATGAGATTATACAAGCACTTTATCACAGTTTTATTATAATTATTGAATAATTAAATGACACTGGTTGCTAACCAACTTTGAATCATTATAGATCTCAAACGGTCATTCTAAATTTAAAATGTAAAAAAAAGTCAAATTAATTTATTCAAGATAGGCGAGGTTTTGACCACTATATCACCTGATGGTAAGTAACGATGTTGTCGACGATGGAGCATGATTGTCTAGAAGATACCTATTCACGCGCGACTTGAAGACTCCCATATTGTACTTATCAGGAAACACCCACTCAGGCAAGGAGTTCCATTCATTTGCGGTTCGCACAATGAATATAGAAGCAAAACGCTTAGTCCGCATTTGTGAAATGTCTACGATATAGCGGTGTCGTTTAGCGGTTTGTCTGCATGTCAGATTATAGAACGGGGATGGAGGAACTAGATCGTGTAGTTCCTTGGTACACTCTCCGAAATGTATCCGATAAAAAACCGAAAGACTAGCTACCATAATGTTTAAATACCTATTCAATACTCCATTGTCATATTGTTTACTATCATCTCTTTAGCGACACTTGCACGCTTAAGACAAATCGATGGAGGTAAAAATTATTAAAGCCGGCTCACGTGTTTCTTCTCTAGAGCCAAGCCATAAAGAATAAACATACACACAATCATACATAGGCTGATAAACACACTTCTTAGCGTAGCGGACTCAGGTTAAAAGTATATTCCTAATAAAATTTTATTTTTTATTAATACGACATGTCGAGTACATGTCGTATTAATAAAAAATAGAATTTATTTTTTTAATAGCACCTATACATAAACGACTTTGAGGGTGGAAAGGCATTCCTTTCTGTTCCTACTCTCGTTGTGTGTAAAGTGTAACGTTATGAGGGTACCATTAGGAGTGTACTACGTTAGTTTAAAACACAATAATATTTGCAAAGGACACACAGATTCCAGGAGTAAATTTTATTCATGCGTCTCGGCGAAGTGGATTATCTTTCTAGGGTTAAGGACCTTTAAGCCAAGATGGCTGCCCACTTTCGACTCTTATACAATTATACAAAATCATAAACACTCCATCTTTTGCACAGCTCTTCCCAAACGCGAGTGAATTATATTTATGAGTTCCAAAGTTCATAATTCTAATATGGAATTAAATTCGCATTAGTAAACAAGTTTCTGAAATGCTCAAATTATGCGTGTATTTGAAATGAGATTATAAGTTATAAATTTAACTGTATTGTAATTAAATTTTACGTCAATAGAACTAGAATAAATTCACAAACCATTTTTAGTGCCTGATAATCTATGTAAAAACCCAATTAATTATATTGGTAGATAGATAATTGTGGTGCTTGAAGCCCGCGTGAGAAAATTGTTTTAAATTTTCTTATAATTGGGACTGTTTTTTTAGTAACGCATAGATAAAAAAAACTAATTGTAAGCGTAACCAAAGCGCGTAGATATAATTAGCCTTGGACGGTGGCGAGAGCTCGCATGCCAATAAATCTATAATGTACGAGTAGATAGTAACCATCGAAGTGTGAGAACCTCATAGCATTTGTTTATATTGAATATGCACTAAACTTGCGTTATCAATTTGTGTTGTTTCAAATGTTGAGGTCAACAGGCGGCTTTCAAATTTTTTTCGATTTCTCTTCTATACTTTTAAAGTTGGTCAAATATTAGTTGCATTCTGATGTATCAAAGCATAACACGTGTCATTTCTTCACTCTGCATCGGATGAAAAGATTTACTATTTTATTAGATTTGAAACTGATTGAACTTATAATAAATGGACTTAGCTAATTACTTACGAGATCTGTAACCGTGTACATTCGGTTGATAATGATAATTATATCAATCATGCATAATTACTGCGGGAAGGCTAGTATTATATTGTACAGGTAATGTTATGTCTTCAACTGTAACAGATCTGTTGTTTTATAGTTCTGCTCGAACAGCATTCCGTCGCGTTTCTTAAACAGACGCGCATCAAAATTATACCCTTGTTCGTTGTTGTTGTTGTTAGCAATATTTGCCCTTCAAATTGTATAACAACACGGAAATTATATTTATAATTACATATATTATATTAGATAACTAATAAATCAATACCACATCATTAATGTTTAATAACTTTAATAATGTGGTTACAAAGTTGTTCACCTCAGCATTACGTTTCGCACAGCGTGTGCGTACGGACTGCGGAGTACGGACGGCCTTCGCCAATATTGGGACCTGTTGGGTGTCCACGGGTATTATGAAAGTTATATCAGATGAAAGGTCAATGCTCAGCGAGCCTTAGCAGTTTCCTTTGTTTACTTACTGTTACTTACTTACTTTTAGAAATAGGCTAACTTTCTCTAAATCTTTGAACGTTCTGGTATTAAAAGCGTCATTCTTTCTACACCTTTGTTTATTTTTTACTAATGAACGTACACTAACCAAACATAGGTGAGATAAAACTTACTATGCTAGTTGAACATAGGTGCAACGAAGATTAACATTCGTCAAATATATAAAACTCAAACATGGCATGAAGCTATTTCACAATACAAAAATATTGTGTCAAGTTATTTTGGTGGCTATGAAGGATATCAATACTAAGGTGGGGCAAAGCCGACTGACGAGCTTGGACATATTGCAAAACTGAATGTGGTGGCGGAGACCAAAGAAGCGGGAGCAAGGTCCTCCTCAAATTATTCATAGAATTTTCGTCAACAACGAAGCCTTCATAATAATATAACGAGGGATTAGATGTTAAGGAAATAAATCACTCAAGACAAATTTATATCCGTCTGTTTTTTATTTTTTCACGGTCACGTCGCCTGATGAAATTTGGCATAGAGATCAGGTCTAAAATTTGATCCGTATTCTAAATCATCGTCGTGCATGTGGACTGAGCTTCGGAGCTCAGCAAATATATCTAATAATTTGTTTAGAATGAAGCTGTCCAAAATGAAGTATAATGAATAATCAGTAGAAAATAATAGTAGTTTATATTTGAACTAAGTTACCCGAAGAAGTTGTTACTGCAACCTCAGTGAACTCCTGTGATTGTGTTTTTAAACAAACTCTACAACTTGTTAAAAACACAAAAAAACCGTTGTTAGAAATATGAACGTTTAAATGTAGACTTTCGACACTGTATGATATAGTAATACTGCTCTTCTAAAATCAAATAAAAAAATAAATTAAATGATAAAAGTATCAGCGTAAAAGAACACTGTAAACTGGTATTAGATAATTTATGATTGTAGGAATGCTATTGTGCATAAATGCGTGATTGTGTTGACGGTATAATTACGAGAACAGCTGTTTACTTATTAGCATATAAAACGCGCTGAGACTTAATAATCTGTTCATCGCATAGCAAACATGTGTTGAGGCTTGAAGCCCCGTCCACCCTGACATTCGGTAAACTTACGCTCCAAGTAAGCGGCTGCGACCGAACTGTCCAAAATTGCTCACTCTGTATCTGCAGTACTTGGCGTCAACACGAAACGTATACATTCTCCTTAGTTTACAGTGATACGTTATTGTTGAATATTAAAAGTTTTTAAATTAATTTTATCGTTGTTACAGTGAAAATGGAGGCGCTAAGTAGGCTAGTGGCAGGGTACCATGACCTGATGGACAATAAAAGTGACCAGCGCGTGAAGGATTGGTTCCTGATGTCTTCCCCGTTCCCCACGCTCGCTATTTGTCTCACATATGTCTTCACGGTCAAAGTAAGTGCATTCATACCTTCCGTAATGACCGGCTGTCATGCGTCAACCAGACCTGATTAATAATTAATGGCTATCGCGTCAAACAAATTATATACCATTAGGAACGTTTCCGACTGGAACTTACCTACGCTATTGCGTAAGGCTAATTATTTTTCTATTATGTTTTGTTGACATCGAGATATTTCCAACTGTGATTTACGTTACGGAAATATCGTGCGAATTATCATTTTGCTATATCATTGTAGCTTGCATAAAATTTGTTTTTGTTTCGTCAGGTTCTGGGACCGAATTTTATGGAAAACAGGAAACCCTTTGAATTGAAGAAGGTGCTTATTTGGTACAACTTGTTCCAAGTGATATTCAGTTGCTGGCTGTTCCATGAGGTGAGTTATTGGTGTCAAAGTCAGCGAACGTATTCAGAAATAATGCTACATATTAGTCATTCTTGCCTGTTGTCGTAGGCATATGATAAATCATGTTGTTTTTTGCAGAGTATTGTGAGCGGATGGTTCTCTACGTACAGTTTCCGATGCCAACCTGTTGACTACTCGAGATCTCCGGAAGCTATGAGGGTAAGTCACTAAAAATTTACCTTTTTTACTCTGCTAAGCTTGTGTTTGTACACTATGACAACTGGTGGTATGTGATGATGTGATTCAAGGTGGAAAACACGCTACAATTATTATTATTGACGTGCAATCACATCTTATAGTGCAGTTTTTCTTTATATGACATATTTAAAAAAGGTTTTATGACAAATTTGTAAAATAGCTGAATAAATTACCATCCTACGCCTGTATACGGATAGTATATTCATGTCACCTACTAATCAGAAATAAATAATAATAAAATCTAGCAGAGCACCTGGTTGAGGCGACGCGTGATCAAATGCTGGCACTTATTTGGCTTTACGTATAAGCATTGCAATTCAGAGAGCCAATACCGCCAGCATGATAAGAACACTAGGCACTGGTAGTGGGCTTGAGCACTTGAGTTACATATAAGCTCGATGTCTTGTAGGTAACTTAGGTCTTTACTGTATATCATTTTAATTTAGTTTTAGGAAATATAGGCAATTGGCCTGTAGATATTACCTACTAATTATACCTTCAATAAGTGATAGTAACAATTTAAAAATTCTAGTTTTTAAAGCGATTTTAATAATAATTACAGGTACTTGTTATTAAAGGCTTCTGCAAAATACATAATAACACAAAACCAGATTTTTTTAATTTAAATGTATTTTTTTGTTTCCTCATTTTATAATCAAAGTCTCTTAGAAAAGCCCTTCAATACACCCATTGTTTATATGTAGGTATTTATTACATACTATAAATATTTAGTTTAGAGCAAATATTCCTGGGAGTCAAGATTATCCGTAGATATGATATTTTTTAACATTTTGAATTATAAAGTTATCTATTATTATTCTAGGCTCTTAATCGTTCGTAATCTATAAAAACCAGAGAGTAAAAAAAAAATATATTTTTTTATATTGCACTAGCCGTGCCCCGCGGCTTCACCCGCTATTATCAAGTTAAAAAGTAGCCTATGTGTCAATCCTAGGTATTAGCTATGTACATTTCAAATTTCATCCAAATCCGTATTTAAAGCGTGAAGAGGGAACAAACATATTTACACACTTACACACAAACTTTCGGATTTATAATATTAGTAGGATGTGTACGATTCAATTTAAACATAAATAACAGCCAATTTTAAAATAAAATATATATGCCCATATAATGAGAGATTATTCAATTGTATATCTATGCAATGCATATTATTATGTCATAGTAGAGTGAAAAGTGTCGGCCACACAATTAATGTATGTTTGACAAACAAATCAATACTTACCTAACATACACAACATTCGAGTCAGCATTTAACTAGATAGATCAGTTACATATAGGCATATTTATTTATATATTAATATTTACATTTATTTATTTATTTATTTAACTCTTTATTGCCAAAAAAGGTACAAAGGGTGGACTTAACGCTAAAAGCATTCTCTACCAGTCAACCACTCATGGTTGAAAAGCGAAGGCTGTAGGCATGCAACAAAAATAATTTAAAAAATAAATTTATTGATCGCATTAATGATCCATTTAATTATTACTCGAGTAAAGCCGCGGCGTATCAGCTAGTATATATTATATTACATTGTAGTATTATTTTACATATACATTTTACTTTAAGCAAGCGGAAGTTGCAAGTAATTATAATAATTAATTTCATTGGCCCAAGTATTATTACACAACTAACATATACACATAATTAATAATGATATACGTAGTTAGCCCTGAATTCCACACTAGAATTACTACTGTATCGTGGGATTCAGTCTTTTTCAATATTTGTTTAATAAATATTCAGCACACCATTCAAAGAATTAAAAATAAATGCATGTAAAAATTGTATTGTAATTTTAGAATGAATTGAAATATTTGGAAATTTGTTGTTTTTTTTAAATATTAGGAAGATCAACGTTATTTAATATAGACATTCATAAAATCATATAAAAAGTGTAATTTTCTTAGATTGCCGGATTAAATGTTTGACAAAATGAAACACAATGTTTTACGCATTACCTACTGATTCGTATCCAGATATTTTTTTGTTAAGAACAATTTGAGTTTAAACACAACCGCGCTCAAGTCAAAGTCTCTGAATATTAGACTGTATGTAAAAAAAACAAAAGCATTTCACACTCACAGCCCACATTTAATTTAAAGATTTGTATCGTGGGTGCCCGGCAACATTTACATCACACCCAAACTTGAAATACAAACGACCCTAAGGAAGAAAAATTGTACTCCTGCTGGGAATCGAACCATGGATCCACGGCGTAGAGGCGAGTTTTTTCGAAACTCGGCCATTTTGACGTTATTTCTGTGATGTCTATTATCCAATCACGACTGGCGCAAAGAAAAATTGACCAATTGTTGATTTAAAAAACCAAACACACTGACGCCACGAATCAGTTTAGCCAATAGCGTGTATTTTGCTTTTTTGATAATTTCCCATGCAGTTTATCACATTTTATTAATTAACATCAATTTTTAAAAACTATTTACATATAGACTATATACTACATGACTACTGATGTGATTAATTATACAGCTATAAAGATGAAAAAAATACTTAGATAACTTGTTTTTAAATGCCCTAGTCACTTTGGAAATATTAGTACAATATAAATTAAGCATATGGACTTTTAGAATTTTAACAGCATGAACTATATATTTCAGACTAGTACATAATAGTATATAGACAGACTTACTAGTATATACTAGTCTCTATACAACTGCAATTTTATGGTGCCACGAGTAATGTTTTGTTCCTACTAATAGACAATAAATTTAGGAAATTGGCATAGAGATAATAAATTTCCATAAGAATGTGCGCGGACTCTACGTTTTATAGGACTACTACGAGTGTAACTTTATGACCGTCTCATCATAGCAGCCATACTATGCATAAACTGATGAGTGTAACTAAAAATTTATATGACCCAAAGAAAATGCTTATATGAACCTATAAGTGCTTAAGTTTTTACACACTGTACCTATTTTTAATAAATGTAATTTCAAATGAATTCATAAATGCATAACATAAACTACCTTTTTATTAAATTTAGATAAAATAGTTTAGCGGTGTATCTTAATATGAGAGACACAGAAACACTACAGGCAGGCAGACCTATTTCACGTGATAGAAATTGTTGATGACGCCGAAGATGTTGTATGCCTATCTAGACACTATACTTGAAGATCTCCGATACCCTTCAGGGAACAAAAACGAGTAACAAGATTCACTCCTTTGCTATTCGGGCGAAATGGAAGCGAAATGAACAAAAAATATACATAAATTGAAGCCGCCAATGTAAACGTTTCTAAGACTAGTAGGTACATCATATATGCTCATATAGATGTACGTACACAATAATACTTATATCTAGCAATTCACACAAAGTACCTGCTTAAGTTCCGAGTAAGTGTTTGTCAAGTTTCTTGTTTGCCTTTGTGACTGATATCGATGTTTTCCTTGCAAATGACTTCCATAACGATGTATAAGGCAAATTAAATGTAGATCTTTAGTCGTGTCTATAATGGTACAGCACATGGGGCCTGACCAAGGCCATGTCTTCTAGTTCATTCGCATTGCAACCTAGGTATATGCGTTTACTTGCAAGTACTACATACCTTGTATGGTTTACATTATTACAAGCTTTTATTTAGTTGTCTGTCTGCCGGTCCGTATTCAAATCTTGCAAGTTAAATAGACTCGCTTCCTGATCTCCGATTGGACTCAAATTTGGTGTAATTATGTATCTTCGGTGACAATACAATGATCCATGGAGCTGGTCTGATGATGGATACGGTCATAGGAACTTCAGAAATAACCAGGATGAACTCTTCGAGTTTGGGCTCGTTTGATTCGTCTTAACAAGTTCTCTGGTTATATAACTTTTTTTTTATTTACAACTGGTAAAAGCTTGATTTTAAAATACTTTTTTAATGTATTACTTGTTTTTATTACTGACGTTTCGAACATTTATAATGATACAAAGAATTTAATATGCGAAAGTTTTCAAAATTTCTCCATACGCAAGTCCAAGACAACTATCACCAAATCCATGTGTCAATCAATCAAAAAGGAGAGTTATGATTTTGATCGGTTGTATTTGACTAGTAGAGTATGTTTATATATTAATTTAGATTGCCAGAGTAATCATAGTGTAACTTAAGTGCCCATTAGCATACTTATTTCAAATAAGCGAAATTCCCAATCCACATCTGAATCTGCTTTTCCTGGTAGGTATAATTAGGGGTTATACCAGAAGGCAAGGGCATTCCATCATCGACCCACATCGTCATAGATCCACGTAAGATAAAGGTCAAATGTTAACATACTTTAAATTTAAAAAAACTTACAAATTATTAGACGGCATTTAAGTTATAACTTATTTTATTCTTCGTCGTTCCCTCACTGATGAGGACCGTGATCATGTTGAACGTCCTTTGAGTTGGCTAAGTTGAGTGCGCGTTCGCCTTTTAAGTAAAGGGTTTCGGGTTCAATTCCCGGTAGAAACACAAGTTTTCTCCCAAAGGGAAATTTGTGTTTCTGGTTCGGGGTGTGGTTGTGTGTGTGATGTGATCATTTCCGGCGCCCACGGCACAAGTCAACCAACTTAGTGTGGGGTGAGAGAAGTGGAGTGTGAAAGCGTTTGTTTATTTATTTATTAGTCACTAGTTGCACCCTGCGGTTTTACCCGCGTAAGTCTCAGACGCGCGAGAATTCCGGGATAAATAGCATATGTGTTAAATCAGGGTGTCAGCTACCTCCATACCAAATTTAATTAAAATTTGTCCAGCCGTTTGAGCGTGAAGCAGTAACAACCATACAAACACACTCACAAACTTTCGCCGTATGAATATTAGTGTGAATGTGATATGTAACTATCTCTATTTTTCTCGGTATTGCGCCAGTACAAATTAGTTGTAGAGTTTCCCCTGTTACCCTAGTATGCCACTAGATTCCCCTGTTGCCTCTATTATACTACTAATTACTCGACGACGATCGCGCTGGTATTCGTCTCCTGGGTCTTTTCTCCTGCTTATGGCTCACTATCATGCAGTTGTTTTTCCAGGTCATGCAACTTTATAAGTCTCAATTACAGGGATTTATGACATATTAGTATATATGCTATTGTTTCTATATATAGTATTATTTTTAATGTTTTTATAACGTGACGAGCAAGTTACTCGCCCGATGTTAAGCGTCAGTCACGCGTGTCTATTATAGTTGTTTGGTATATTGTTTCTACCTATATGCATAACGGTTGTTGAAAATAACAGTCGTGTATTCTCAATTTGCATATAGGTACGATGCTTACAATCATTAAATCACCATATGCACTTCTTTATTAAAAACCAGAGCAATATCACTTTGGTAACCTTTAAACGCAATATGTTATAACAGTTATAATCGGTATTGTGATGACATAAAATTATAAATAACTTACAGGTAATTTTGTTCATGAATATTCAAAAACGTGAAGTTATTAATGAATCCGTTTTATAATTAACGTGAAATATAAATTGGGATTAAGTATACTAGGTTACTTAATTGTATAAAATATGCCTAATAAACATAACAAACATAAAATCTTTCACACTCACATTCAAATTTATTTTACACACAGAAATTAAATGAACTTAGGTGAGGCTAAGTTCGTTGAATTGATTTGACACCTGTTGAAACGTCTCAATTCAACAGGTGGTCAAAGTAGTTTTTTATAAAAAACAAAATGATGCCTCTTGTACTCCTTAGCAGTGACGAAAAAATTAAAACAAAACAAATACTTATATAGCGATCACAATACATAATTTATATCACATCACGTGAGTATTAGTGTAGTTTATGCCGCATCGTCACTTTCCATCAGGTGAGATGGCGGTCAAATGCTTGCCTATCTAGTATAAAAAAAAAACGATCGTCTTAATGAAAGAACTTCTAATATACTATTTGAAATAATTATATACGAGTTAGTAACACACGTGGATATGAAGTATGACGCGGAACTTTAATTTCATTTGCAATTTTTATATGAAGTCATTGAATACTATATATAGTAACTTTTTTAGTTCCCAACCTTTTGTCTTGTATATATTTAGTTATGCCAACGTATATAATATTAATGATTTATGTTATTCTTTACAGACGGTGCATGGATGCTGGTGGTACTATTTCTCGAAGTTCACAGAGTTCTTCGACACTGTAAGTTGCCTTTTATAATAATCTTATACCTTTAAACGAGCAATTCTTGTATATATATATATATAATCTGAATCTCGGAAACGGCTCCAACGATTTTTAATGAAGTTCAGTATGCAGGGGGTTTCGGGAGCGATAAATCGATCTAGCTAGGTTTCAATTTTAGAAAACGTCGTTTAAAATAAAAAATGAAAATCGAGCACAACTCGGTTATCCTGGTACTACATTTTATAAATACGAATGTTTGTGTTTATTTATGTGTGAGTGAGTATGTGCGCGTGTATATTTGAAATTAGTTACGATAGTTGAACAAATTTCTATGAAAGAAAATTCGTTTAAAGTTTTATCTACGCATATATATAGTTTATATAGATCAAATCCTAGATTCGAGTAACTGTGGTTGTCGTCAGTCAATAGTACAAACTCTTAACGAGTTAACATATTTTTTTGTTTCTTTGCTAAGCTAGCGTTTTAACATATTATATGTTGGTTAGTGCTGATGTGGTCGAAGTATGTATGCATGCAGGCATTTGAATATGACATCATTTTATTGCATTTAAGATTTTTATCCATAAGCAACCGAGTGTATTATTTGTCTTTTTTTCTTAACCTTCCACGCAAATAGAGGAGTCTTATAAGTTTCACGGTTGTATCTGTGTGTTTGTCTGTGGCAATATCCGACAATTATTTTGTTAACAATACTCAAATTTCCATGGAGCGATGTTGACTAAAAATACAATTTTAATTTTTGTTCGGTGGAGCCCATTGGATACAAAGTATGGACATTCAATCGTTTGAGAACAATAGCCGTGGAGCGCAGTAGCATAACCCATCGTAGCTCCTAAACGGTTGGACCGATTTTGATTTAGTTTTTTTTAAGGTGACTTGATCGAAATTGTTCTAAGCTATGTTTGATGGAAATCAGTACATAAATTTATGCCACTTGTTTTATAATCCGTCCAATGACCTAAGATTCTTACGTGCTTGAATGATCAGGAAACACAAAATTAAGAAAAATAAAACGATTTATTACACAGTTTAAAATATTTAAAGATATCATGATCAGTATAGTGTGCAGTAACTGTTTCTGTTACATCTAATGAAAAAGCCCTGAACTATCATGCTTTTTAAACTTACGAGTATTTTATTGGTTTATTGCATTCATAACAACTTAATCTGGCAGAAAACAATTACTTACTTTGTGAGGTCATACAGAACAATGTGAATTCGTGATGCTTAATTTTTCAAATATTGTTATGCAATGACAATAAACTTTTTTATTTTGGCTCAGCATTCTTTGTCTATTAAGCCAGTGTTAAATGATGCATAAGTTTTATTAAGTATTTCATAAATGCAGTTCTAGTCACAGTCAAGTCACAATCAAAGTCAAGTCAACGAGTCAAGGTTCAGTCATAGTCAAATCAACTTTTACTAACTACTTCTACGAACTTGTGATTCTGGCTCTGGGTGTGATTGTGTGTGTGTGATGTGAATGTGATGCGGCACCTACGTCACAAGTTGAACTGGGTCGCTGAGTTTTCCATAATTTAAACGCGAGCAAAGCTTCAAGAAACCGACTTTACATTCACCGCTTTATCTCCAAAACTCTTGACAATTTCTTTTTTCTTCTTTCAAATAACAATGAAGCCGAAGTAAACTTAATATACATTATTAAGGTAACTTCAAGAACTATTGGTCAGATGTTGTTAAAATTTTAATGGGATCACACGAGAATCAATTAAAAAAAAATCATTAACTGTTCACCTTGAAAAAAGTTAGCAAACATAATTTTAAAAAGTGAATATTTAAGTCGCAAGATTTCAAGCTGCTAAAAAAAATTAGAAGCACCTTAAAAGCCCATTGTCCCATAGAACATGACGTCATCAGACAAATTGACATTTGACTTATCATTAAGTATACCATATAAAGCAACGTAATTTGCCCGTATCTAATAAAATATAACCAGCTTGAGAGCCAGCTAACAATATAGACTATATCATTTCTAACAACAGTAAGGCAATTGCCAAACTCTAGCCTATTAGATTAAAAAAAAACTATTATTCTTGCGGAACCGGAATGAAGACAAATTGCTGATATTAAAGTCATAATGGCTCAAGATTTATAACCACATGATTGATATTTAAGAGCAGTGTTGGGTGCATGTTTTTTAAACAACTTCACAAAAAAGTAGGAGATTCTAAACAGGACGGTATTTTTTTTATGTTTGTTACCTCATAAATTATTTCTAGGAGAACCGATTTTGATTCTTAATTTTTTATTTGAAAGCTGGTACTTCCCAAGCTTTGCTTGTGTTTCAATTATCATTTATTCGTGTTGTGAGCATTACAAGAAATGTAATTAAATAATAATTTTAACGCAAGCAACGCTTAAAAACCCGACTAAGACCGGTCAGATCTTTATCAAATTTAAATGGGACCGCATTGGAAGCACCAACTTTTAAACAAAAAAATAACTTTTAAAATCGGTTCACATGGAAAAAGTACTGAAGTAAAACACATAAAAAAGGGGTCGAATTGAGAACTTCATCCTTTCTTTGAAATCGCTTAAAAATAAGATTCTGTTAAAGTTACAAAAGAACTTAAGAATGTTCATGACGAGGTAACTCTCTTGCATGGGTATTATGCTATAATGGTTGATAAAGTTCGTACCACATTGAATTATTGTAGGATTAGCCATTAAAAAATATTTATCTGAAATAAAAATTACTTTCCCACAGAGTTTCTTTACTCGTTACTTCTGTTCAGAAACGTTACTTCTCTTCTATATTGGGTGTAACCCGAATATTTTTTTAAATTTTACATTGACTTTTGATGGTTTCTTAAATAGTAAAATCATTAATAAAATCTTTGAAAATAAGATTACTACTTTTAGCTGTTCAACACGCATATTATATTTATCTATTGACTACGACACTCAGAACTTGTATAGTACTTAAGCAGCTCAATGTCAAGGTGGGTGTGCGGACAGCGGTCATTAGGGCCTTGTTTATATCCTCAACCGCTTGCATATTTGCACACTTCTATGTAGATTAAATTTGTTCAAAACGTTTGCTCGTGTATATATATTTGGAAGCTCTTGAACGTTCTATGGACCCATGGTTTACTTGACTATGTTTATTTGCAGATCTTCTTTGTGATGCGCAAGAAGTATGACCATGTATCGAAACTCCACGTCATTCACCACGGGATCATGCCCATGTCCGTTTGGTTCGGAGTCAAGTTCACTCCAGGTCAGTATTTTTATCTATTGGAAGCACGCAAGCTTATGACTTTAACCCTCGACAAGCAAAAGGGTGATACAAATTTGACGTTTGCATCTGTTTGGTATTGATTTAGTTTTTTAGGTGACTTAATAAAGAGTGTTCTACGTAAACATAAACGCTTTCACAGTCACAGCCTTAGCTGTAGCTTAGTGTCCCCACACAGAGTTGGATGTCGTGGCAACATTCACATTTTACCCAGAATATCTTACACACTTACACACAAAACACTTGAACCAGAAACTCGGATTTCTTTGTAAAAAGAAAACTTGTATTCCCAATGAATATCGAATCCAATACCCGCTGCATAGAAGGCAGATACGCAACAACCGAAAACGGGCAGCTACAGAAAGGTCTTTGTTTTCTGTACGGTATAATCTGGCAGTCTTCAAGTCAAAAGAGAGGGGTATCTTCTAGGAAAGCATCTTCGGCCACATCTTCAGTTTCCATCAAGTGAGATGGTGGTCAAATCCTTGTCTTTCTAGCATAAAAAGAAAGGTCATCGGAGGTGAAATTTTCAAGTCTAAAGTGAATAGGTATCTTCTAGACAAGCATGCTACATCTTCCCTTCAATTTCCATCAGTTGAGATGGTGGTTAAACGCTGTATCAAGGTGTTTAAAAAAGTTGATTTTATCACTGGTGTTAGTATATTATTATACTAGGCGTGCCCCGCGGCTTCGCCCGCGTTAATGAAGTTGAAATGCCTATGTGTAATTCCGGAACCTAAACTATCAATATTCAGAATTTCATCAAAATCGATTTATTCGTTACGGAGACACGTTATAACAAATATTCAAACACACAAACTTTCGCATTTATAATATTATAGTTAGGATAATAGGAAGTAGAGTGCTACAATTAACACCACAAAAAAGTATGGTATTGCTATAAAAAATTAAAAAAAAAATGGTCGTCACAATATGTAGTTTACATTAAAGAAAAACTATTCAAGAAGCCTCGGACTAAAGCTATTTACGATATAAATCACCAGTCGAACATCACTCTTTTATTACCATTATTACACATTCTATCGTGTAATCGTCGAGGAGATAAACAGTAGTTACAGGGTACAGTGCAATAAAATAAACCTGTTCAAATTAACATTTCAAATTAAATCAAGTATAATTGTGCCAATATTGAAGACAGTTTCTTATTGCGTATTAGTAGGATAAAGTTATGGGTCGTTTTGAAAGAAGCGCTAAATTACTCAGTCTTGGTGCTAAATGTTAAACTTACAAACTTTAGTTAGAAATCAAACTAATCTGGTAACGATAATCTGGTAACGATAATCTGGTGTCCGATATTAATTACTAATTGGATATTGTTTATAATATTTAAGTAGGTTTATATAAAATACTAGCGATCCGCCCCGGCTTTGCCCGGGTGTGATAAATAAAGAAACGCTCGACCGATTTTGTGCAAACTTCACATAAACCATCTACTAAATAGTCCGAACAAAGCCTAAACATTTGGTTCGGATAGGTGAAACCGTTCTTGAATTTATTTATTTATTTATTTATTAGATCACCAACATAGTGTACATCAAAACATTCAAAACAGCATCATCTTAAAAATTTCAAACCAAATGTCACTATATTTAAAGGTGAAGACTACATGCATATGAATTTTAATTTGAGCGAATAACTTATTATACCTACCGTAATAACAGAGCGAACATAAAATTGCAAATTAATAATATAGGTAATAATAATAATTATACACAAGCGTTACAATGGACTAAATAAAAATAAAAAATACTAAACATAATCAATCTATTTTAAGTTCTTAATCAGGATGTCAGGGACTTTTTGAAAATATTAACATTGCCCATAAATATGTCAACTTGTTTGGTTTTAGCTAGTATATTATGGTGTCGAACCATTCTAGTCAACGGGGCATTCTGGCCTAGGTTAGAGTTAGCTCCAGCGACATGAAATGCGTTAAATCTCGAAGCTCTCGGTAATTTAGTGGGGGCAGAAATAGACACCTTTGTGAGCAAATTTGGCGTATCCATAATTCCATGCACTATCTTAAAAATAAACATGTTGTCGATTTTGCGTCTCCGATGCTCGAGTGATTCCATCTTAAAATATTGTAATCTTGAATCATAGCTCAATAATTCCCTACCGAGGTAACACGAGTATGTTAAATGCCAAAATGAGTTATAAAATAACAACGAAAAGTGGCATTGATTTTTATATATATAGATAGATTGTTTAAGTAAGTTTATATGTGTGGATGTGTTGATGTATACAATGTGTAACAGAAAGGTGTAGTAATACTCAAGTCACACATCTAGCTAAATGTATGGAGTCTAACAGGAATTTCTGCATTCGCGGCAGCACCATGAATATTGAGTTATGATGAATTAAAGTGTCTATAAAATTATGTCATTTACACAACACAACCCTATTTCATCAGCTACCGTTCTACACCACATAGCCTTTGGACCTAGACTTCTGATAGTAGTGGCCATAACAGAATTGTAAAAAACTAATATCTCCGATTGCCGCACATAACTGTTGTCAAAAGTATTTTAAAATTATATTTTTTGTACGGAAAACATTTTGTCCGATTTCGACTTTTGTTTTCTGGCAGACGATTCCTGGCACGAAACACATACACACCACCAAGTATAACTACCCCTTTTTGTTACAGGTTGTATAGATAGGTAAATAAGTAAGTTGTATTTATGTCTATTATAATGTTTTACACCGCCGAGCTATGTGATATTTTTTTTAATGCTAGATAGGCAAATATTTGACCACTATCTGGTGAAATATCGTCACTTTCCATCAGGTGTGATGGAAAGTGACGATGCGGCCGATGATGGAACATACTTGACTAGAAGGGACCTATTCACTCTAGACTTGAAGACAACCGTCTGTAGAATTTAACATAACGATTTGCATGGACTACAATGTAAATGGATACAACTCAACATAAACGCAGTGCGCTGATTTTCATTTGTACCACATTTCTTATGGAGTAGAAAGAAGTCATAAATCAATAAAATATTTTATATTTACTATCTGGACACACTAAAAAAATTTAGTGTGTCGAGTTGACAAAATAACAAATGACACATTCTTCCAGACCCGCGTGTCCAGTTGATACTATGTCGTAATTTTATACTATAACATTATTATGATTATGTACCATTAAATATAATCTTACGTAACTGTTTATTTTCAGAGGTGAGCAGATATGTGTTTAGAATTTTTAATCACCGAGCCAAATAAGTATATATACACGTTTTGGACTCAACAGTCACATTTTCCTTGAGTGTTATGGATTTTGAGTTGACTTGATATATTGAATAATGACTTGTAAGCTTGTTTATCATATTCAACGTTCGTTTTGTTTTATCTATTAAACCCGTTTGATGATTTTTGAATTTCGATCAGAATTTTGACGGCTGTTATTTATAAGGCGATGATGGAGTTTTGCCGCGAACGTGAAAAAACAGCGTTGTTGATTTTGTATAATTTTCCAAAACTTGTGATTATTCGAGTGTTAATGTGTAATAATGGTGGATTATTAACCGTTAATACTTAGTTCACGTACATAAGTGTAGGCAATTCATATATACAAAGTTGAACGTGAGTTTCCCTTTCACCTCAAAACTCAAATCGAAGTTCTATTAAAGGTCATCGTCACTTACCATCAGGTGAGATAGTGGTCAAACACTAGCCTGTCACAAATAAAAAAATAAAAAGTTTCTACCACTATGCTAGGGCATGACTTGACTATGACTGGATCTTGACTCTTTTACTTGACTGTGACTGTGACTTGTGACTAGTACTTTTAATATGAAATACCCATAAAATATATTATTACTTGACACTGGCTAAATGCACAAGAATACGAAGCCAAAATTAAAGTAAAAAAAAAGACGATGATTTCTGTCACACCATTGGCGGTCAAGAATCTATACAAACTTGCTTAATTCAGTAAATATTGTTATCTTAAATATTGTTACTATCGTGGGCCTCTGTAATGTCTCTTAAATTATTTTCAAACGCATATACAATAAAGAATTAGATAACATAAACGCTTCACACGCACAGCCCCACTTTAGGTTCGATGACTTGTGTCGTGGGTGCCGAAAACATTTTACGCATTGGCTGCGAATTCGCGTTTTAAGTTTCAGGAGATGTGAGTGTGAAAGCTATCATGTTTATTATTTTTTTTAATTTTAATATAATATTTTGCAACCAAAAATTCAATCTTGAGTAGCTTCTTATTTAGGAATCATTTTGAGTTCAAATTCAAACAACCTCACGTCAAAACCTTTATTGTGTTGATATTGTAAAGTTTAAATTAGACTCAATCTGATATATCATATATTGTGGCGTATACTTGAGTCACCATATTAACATAAAATGTATTTAACCATCATATAATAATTACATTATTATTAACGATTTCTAATTGCCTACGAAACCTCGTCATGAGGTTTTTACACTATTAGGAGAGTAGATAAGCAATTAGCCTAATGATAAATATATTGGTACACGTTAACCGCATTGTGGTTGAAATCACGGAAGTGGTTGATTAATCAATCAATTCAAATAATTATATAAACAATTTTAATACAGACTATATTCAAAATTCTATTATGTAAACATGTGTCAAATAAATAAATCAATTCAAATTAAAGTTATAAAATAAAAGAAAAATATAATCGAAATGAAAAAAGAAAAGTTAATTAAAAGTTATTTACTAACAATGTCACAGACAATATGTGATGTCAATAATCTATATATATAAAAGAAAGTCGTGTTAGTTACTCCACTTATAACTCAAGAACGGCTGAACCGATTTAGCTGAAAATTGGCAGGGAGGTAGTTTAGAGCCAGGAGAAGGACATAGGATACTTTTTAAGAACGTATATTTCTTTAAATTTTTTTTTTACATTTCGACATGCTTTCCATTTTCTCATACGTTACTCGGATTTGGTAAAATACTAGGCAAACATAAGCATGAAGGTTGTAATAATATAGTCACGTGACATTGTAACGCATGCCGGGTATGGCTTCCTAAATATGCACATTCATTGACAGTTAGGCGGAACGAAGGTCGCCGGAACAGCTAGTTAAGTATAAAATAAAAAAAAAATGCGACATGTTCAACCGTAGGTCCCATCCACGCATACTATTATGATGTTGTTTCATATCCCTGTAATTAGACTAGCAACTCGTCTGCGTATACAGAATTAGTGCAGTAACCTATTAAATATCCATGCACTACTGCGCGTCGTCATAAAAAGTAGTTCCGATGTTCGCGGTCAATACTTATAATAATTACCTGGTTCTGGGAAATTACTCTAAGGCAACAATTAGATTGTGTCATTTACGTCTCGTTTACGTAGTTGCTTACCTCTATTCTTCATTGTCTCTTTGTTTTATTCTGTACTTTAGTAAACAACATGAAAATCTTGTTTGAGTTAAATATACAAATAAAAAGAACCGGTCGGGTGCTAGTCGAACTCGCACACAAGGGTTCTATACCACCACACAATGACACTTACTGTTACTTAACTTGTATTTAACCTGTTGTTATACTCCAGAGCTATCATACTATAATATTATAAATCTGAAAGTTTGTGTGTAAGTATGTTTGTTCCCTCTTCACGCTTTAACGGCTAAACGGATTTGGATGAAATGTGGAATGTACGTAGCTTATACCTTGGATTAACACATAGGCTACTTTTTAATTTGATAATAGCGGTGAAGCCGCGGGGCACGGCTAGTAATATAATAATCTCCTATTGTAACACTATAATCTCCTAATATGAAACTTATACCCTGTCTTGTTGTAATTTCTTGTTGTTAAATTATAATCTACTAATTCGAATCTTTTATCCTCTCCTGTTATAATCGCCTTTTGTTTTGTTATAATCTCTTAATTTGAAACTTTTCTCCCTTCCTGTTGTTATACTATAATGTCTTGAATCGAAACTTTTACATATTACCGTTTAGGACGTAAAGTGAAAATAGAAATCTTAGAAAAAATACATGTTTCTTGTATGGGATGGGAGCTGTACGCCATATAGAAGGACACGTTTGTCTGTCTGGCTGTACGTTAGTAACAGTAGTAGTGTAGGCTTAGTAATCATTGAGTATGGAACTTATTAACAATACAATACAAAACTCTTTATTGTATAACCTGCTTACAAAGTGTAGAACTAAACAATTTTTAGAAATTATAGATTTAATTATTTAATAATTTTGACATTACGCCTGCCTACGTCATGCTCCTTATCTAAGAGCATAACCTTTTATAAGAAATTCAAATCTTAAAGTAGGAAAATACGATGTTACCTACTTTTAACTTATCATTTATTTAATTAAATTTCATTACCATGTTTATTTATAGGTAGTGTCTCTGTAAATCCCTATCGCGTGTTTTTATACTAAAAATGCTATCTACATTTAAGGTTAAAAGTTTAATTGTCAACGGGAATCACGAATCTTTAACCTGAACTTGAGATTATTTACGCATTAAAATGCTATTTGTATAACTCAGAGCTATACTTGAACTTTTTTTGAAATATGTGTGGTTATACACCTACAATGCCGGCACTGCTATTTTGTAGGTATCTAAATATCACATACAAATTGACGTATATATTGTATAAGGAAAACCAGCTAGTTACCTTGTTTTCCCATGGCAAATATTTTAGTGCTAAGTTGATACTTTGTGTTTCTGGTTCTGGTTGTGATTGTGTGTGTGTGTGTGTGTGTGTGATGTGAATGTTTCGGGCACCCACGATACAAGTCAAGAACTTAGTATGGGGTGTGAAAGCGTTTAACATAGTTTAATCCTACCAATATTATAAATGCGAAAGTTTGTGTGTGTGTGTGAATGTTTGTTACCACGTATCTCCGTAACGAATAAACCAATTTTGATGAAATTTAGAATGTAGATAATTTAGGTTCCGGAATAAGACATAGGCTACTTTTTAACTTTATTAACGCGGGTGGAGCCGCGGGGCACTGCTACTATATAATATAATATAATTAAACCAAGTCTTAGACAGTTCCAAAACTCCTCTTACTGTTCAATAACATTATCTGGCAATGGAAAAGGTTAAAGTCCACCTAATGTTTGGCGAGATGATGGTACAGATCTCGCGTAAGTCAATTTACATGACGACGCACGTGTTAAACGGTTTGTTTGATCTATTTGCTGACACGATTGGTCCAATGACATGTATCCGTGACGTTCCTACGTAAAATCCATGTCTTCGGTTATAGACATGGATCTGTTCATTGTTAAACATTATTTAAAGAGACTGAAGCCCACGACACAAGACTTATCCTAGTGTGGGATATAGGACTCACAACCCATAGCATTTCAATTTCATGTTGATTTATTGCCAAATATTTTACTGTAATTTTATAATAATTTTATTTGGCTATTTTTAGGTATAATCTTAATAATCACATCGTAATGTAGCGCAATAATCAGTTATTAACTATGGTTAATAAATGGTTATACCTCCATGTATCTATTGTGTACTTAGTGGATAATTTATACAGCGATTTGTAAACGATTTTCTATACCAGGATTGTTTTTTAGGACCTAAGCATAGGTTTAATAAGTAGAACAACCGCATTTTTATTTTAATAGATTTTTTTTCTTTAGATTTCGATTTGATGCTCTTAGTCATTCGGTTAAATTCATTTATTCATACAAGTAGTTTTGTACGTAACATTTATGCGAGTCAATTATACAATAGTTGTTAAAAAATATTGAAAATTTAAACACCTATAGTAATAGTCTTAACTTCTTGATACCTTATTTAGTACCACTACTAAGCAAATTATTTAGTATTATTGTCGCATAATCCAAAAGTGCACAATTATTTTATTGCATAACACATAAACAAAACGACCGACCATGACTTGTTTGCACAATATGATGATTTCAAATTTATAAAACAAATAATAGGAACGGAGTTTACAAGCTTCTTCTAACTATATAATGCCCAATTCCGACTAGTCTAATTGGTTGGGAAAACTGTGAAAAATATGTTAAAAACCCATACATCATGTGTCTGGTTGTTATGTCACATATGGTCTGTCAAATCTTTGAAACTAACGAAACGTCCCTTCACCAAATTATGTGTTTGATACTCAATTGCTTAGAAAATTAAGAAAAGCGGAGTGCACATTAGATAAGATGATCTCTACCTATATATAGCCTTTTTTTCTCAGAATTTGTGTGGTGCTGCAATTTATATAACCAATATGCAGATATTTTTCATCGAATTACGATAGAACATGAGCCAAATTTTATTTCAATACACAATTTACCAGTCGGGGAAGGGAACTAAAAATATGTTTACTTGCTATTGGAAAATTGTGATTAGTCAATGCGAAATACATATAAATAGATGCAGTAATTGCGGTACGAATCACAACTACTAAAGCACACTTCAAAGAGTATATTTAGCTATACTTGATAGTAATTGAAACGCAAGCAAAGCTTAAAAAAACCGACTTCACCGCTTTATCTTGCGAACTTTGATCAGATTAGATGTACTAAACACGCATTATTGGCGATATTTCAAAAACTACTGATCAGATCTTGACCCAATTTAAATGAGATCAATTGGAAAGTAACATCTTTCAAACAAAAAAAATCAAAATCGGTTCACGTGGAAAGAAGACATTAGATAACAAAGATAATTAAAAAAAATACAATAAACTTGAGTACCTCCTCCTTTTTTGTGAACTCTGCAGAAAATCGAAATAGCCATTTTCGAGATAGAGCGTCGAGAGTAAATACAATATTTTAATTTTGCCACATGTTACATTACAAATCTTTGAATACCATGTATTAATAATTGTGATTGTAGTAATATATATGTAACGCTGTTGTAGTTAAAGTTTTGGATTTGGAAGTGGATTATTTAAACAATGTGAATGAGTTTAATTCATTGAGTACTTAGATATGTTTATTTGCATACCGAATTTTAACTGCAGTAGGTGCGTAATTATCCCTCTATTCTCTTAGATAAACAAATGAACAACTACACGCCTGACGTACTTAAAAGTCAATATTTGATTTATAAACTAATACAGAAATTTAAGTTAAATTTAGAACGTATGACCACTGAAGTAGACGAATCATTTGTTGATTCCAAATGTATCTTTGTTTAAACTTTGAATAATGTCAAAAATATCAATACAATTTAGCTGCTACGTTTACGCACAAAGAAGGTTTTTACTTATATTTTAGGTATTGCTTATATTTTCATCATATTCCTGGTGTTTCTTTTTTTAATATATGAGTAATTATAGAATCAGCGCACCGAATATTAGTAGATAATGTATTTTTGTGTGCTTCTGTAAAAACATACTGCGTTTAAAACGAGATACCTCTGCAACGGCTGGATTAAATTTGGGTGAATTGTTGTACCTAGATGGTCCTGACCCTGGAATAAGACTTACACTATTATTATCTTTATTAAAAAAATACCACACATAATACTATGTGGTAATCCTACGTATAAGCTATGTTTATTTCAAATTTCAACCAAATCCATTTAGCCGTTACCGCGTGAAGAGGGAAACACAAACTTTCGGATTAATAATATTTGTATGATTTATTTTTTTGTGACATTTTGTTTTTCTCTTTATTATATATATATATTTGATGAATCATGAAAGATGCCACAGAAATGTGCCACCAAGTTTCTTTGCCGGGTTCTTCTTGAGCAAATAAAGTCATAAACTTCCATGAGTGCCTCTATGGAGCCCATGCGATTAAACTATTTAAAGTTTGAAACGTGTTTAAGATACATAGTGAACTCATAGTGAACTCATAGTAAACCCAAACACAGTTTTGGGTCGAGTGCATGTTGCGTACACCGATAAGTGAAAACTATCATATATATTTGCATTTTATAACAGAATGCCATTCAACTTTTTAATTATATTATTAAACCGACGAAATCCTTGCTCCCAATTGCATTTCCACACTGCAACTCTTGCGCAGGCGCGGAATTCAAGGCGAAAAGTTTAGTTCAATAAATAGTTAAATACGCATTAAATATTTTATTCTTGCATTTTATTTAACTATCTAAAAATTGTGATATTGTTAACTATTATTTCTCGAAGTTTTAATTATGTTGCAACCTTTATTTATATTATTTACTTGACATTCATCTTGCTTTAAGCTTACGTTATGCTGTCAGTTATCAACTCGATCGAAATCGACAAACATGTGATTGAGTTGATAACTGACTTGGAACACCAAGAGTACGTATAGACAGAATAAATGATACCACAAATAGTTCAGACTCCTTATTTATTTATATATTTTGGCGTTTTGAGCTGCCCATTCGCACTGGCATTGTTGGTGCGCATTCGCCTTCTAAGCAGGAGTATTGGGTTCGATTCCCAGTTTGGAATACAAGTTTTCTCCCCAAGGAAAACTTGTGTTTCTGGATCTGGTTGTGAACCAGTTTAACTTAAGAGTTCAAAAGAAGTTTACAATACAAATAAACAATTCACTTATCACATCATTACTTTTGTTCCAGGCGGCCACTCTACGTTCTTCGGCATGTTGAACACATTCGTGCACATCGTGATGTACTCGTACTACCTGCTGGCAGCTCTCGGTCCCCAGGTCCAGAAGTACCTCTGGTGGAAGAAGTACCTCACCGCTTTACAGATGGTAAGAATTATTTATAAGTTAATAAAAGAGAAAGAAGTTCTTTGTACGTAGTAATTGGGCTTTTGGGATAAGTTCGTATCGTGTTTTAAAATGTCACATGAGTGAACAGATGTCAAATGATTTATGTTCAAAAGCAATTATTTCTGGCGTCAATAACTTCAGATTTTTGGGGCAAACGCTAGGTTTTATGGTACGATTATAATTTATATAACACTATGTTATACATTTAGTTTATTGACGTCATCGTCAGACATATCACTATGCCACGCCTACAATGATAGTGACAGATAAATCGCTTTTGATAGAACAAATACATTGAACGATTACTATTAGTTTGCTCCCCGTCACTCCTGTCACTTTGTTGAGAGCAGTCTCGCTATATGGTTTTTTGTAGTTAATGTGCTTCACTCCATAACTATTCTTCCCTATGCTCGTCTCTTATTACGATACGCAGACACGACTCTAGCTGACTAGCTAGAGTCGTGTCCGAGTCTTCGGAGACTAGGCACCGTGGAATATCTTACATACTTTTATCCATTTCAATGTACTCGTATGTGAGATACTCCGCGGCGACGACTCACTGAGACTTTAGGGTCTTGTGTGCGTATCGTAAAGAGAGACGAGCCTTACAGTTAAAATTTTTCAAGCAATGTTTGCTTTGTGCCCATTGCAACTTCAACTTCATTAATAATTTTAGATTAGCTATAGTATAAATTAGATTTTATACTTAATTTGCGTATATTATTTCCAATTTATTCAAAATATTCAAACTCTCCACATTTACAGACTTGTCTATTCTACTTTTTAACCAGTTCTCATGATTTTCGCGAGATAATGAATTGATCACCCACATTTACGGAAATATGTAAAAGGAACAAAATGAGTGGTCGGTTTTATTTTATTGCCTTGGAATCATTATGAAAACTTGCTTGTCGAGACATGTATGCAAATTATATGTATAAAAAATATTTTATTAATGTTTCCTTCAATGAGATGAGCTGACATACTACTAAATTTGAGCCTGACATACTACTAAATTATACTTAATGCGAAAAAGTTGTCATTAACACGCAGTTCCGTAACCAAATTTGTCAAACTATCGAATGTCAGATGTATGAAAATTTTTGTGGACGGACGTGCATTTTTAGGCTGGAAGATGCCTACGTAGCTCATAGGACTATTATTGCTTGTAGGCGCCGGAAACATTTACAACACACCCTACGTAGAATAGTAGGTTGTTTAGTTCTCCTTCAGGGAATTGTAAGCTCTTATGCCCTTAGAACCAAGTTGAAAACGAATAGTTTTTTAACGTGTTTGCTGCACACAGATGAGTTATTATATTTTAATTCAGAGGACCACTCACCTGATGGAAAGTGAAGTTGCAGTCAAAAATAATATTCAAGTCTGTAATATTACAGTCCCTAGCCAAAAACCAAAACGCTTCGTCTCTAGTCTATCAAAAGAAACGCTTTCCAAATGTAACAGGCTTTGAACAAGTTTTAAATCCGATAAAGTAGTTTCTCATGCAATCATTTTTTCTTTGGATTATAGTTGATGCGATTGCCTAGATAGAAAACTATTCATTTCCAACTTAGTTATAAAAGGCCGTGATAATGGCGTAAAACAAAGACATGCATAGGCAACATAGTTGACGACCCATTTGGCGCGGTGGGCAAGTCTCTGTCCTTTGCGCTGGGCGTCCACGAAACAAGTTTTTGAACTTAGTGTGGCGCTGTGAGTGTGAATGCGTTTGTTTGTTTGAATGCGCTAGTTAGCTATGCAGTAGTGATAAGTAGCTTGTTAGATGCAGCAAAAATATAACCTTATTTTATGTATTTTTGTTCAGGTTCAATTCGTGCTAGTATTCCTGCACGCATTCCAACTTCTATTCATCGACTGCGACTACCCACGTGCTTTCGTCTGGTGGATCGGCATGCACGCGGTCCTCTTCTACCATCTCTTTTCAGATTTCTACAAGCAAGCCTATCTTAAGAAGAGGGAGAAGGTTAGTTTACGTTGATAATTTTTTTTTTTGCGCACCCTTGCAGACATTGGCCTATGATGATTTAATCAAAAGAATATCATTTTAAAACTGCCCCTGTGGATCTGAACCCAACTATACATTGCCAATACCAATTTACATATTTATATAAAAAGCTAGAGTTGCCCACATTATAAGGCTTCGGCAGACTAGGTGTATAATCGCAAAAAACGGTGACAGATTAACAAAACTTAATTGGATCGTTTTGAAAACTTGTGCCACAGGTTTTGCTTGCTTTTTTGTTATGTATATGATATGCAAGTCTTTGACCACTATCATTCCTAATTAAAAGCAATAGTTCCGCAGAACGAAGATTTAGCATGCTTGCCTAAGTTATACATTCTAGACTAGAACAATCCAGTTATCACCCCTCGGTGAACAATGATATCCAACTCCTTTGCTGTACGGATGATGAATGTACGGAGTTGGACGGAATAGAAGTTGTTACCTTTTAATGATGTCGCTGGAACAGTTTTTTTTTATGCTCGATTGGCAAGTGATGATGCGTCTGAAGATGTAGTATGCTTGCCTAGAAAATGCTTATTTACTCTTTACTTTAAGACTCCCGAACCGACAGTGGTCAGGAATGACGTTTATAAGTTTGTCTTGTTATCCGATGTTAGAATTGGCGAGGGAAATAAAGACGAGGGTCTGAAAATTGCAAATCGTAAATAATAAACGTGCTCGTTTCGCAGTACAGTCCCATCTTGATTAATTCCTGCAGATACTCTTTGAAATCTAGACGATGAGATGTAGAATTTAGAATCTATAAGGAAATCTTGACACAAGTTAATAAAGATGTTTCTTTTTCAGATCATCAGAGCCAAGGCAAAGAAAGAAGACGAGATCAAGTCGGAGTCGAAAGAGATGAAACTTCATTTGCTGAATGGATTCAGCAATGGGTCAGCACTAAGCGACGTCCGGCAACGAGTAGCCGGCGCAGTTGCCACTCAGTGAAACATAACCGCCTATATGACATAGTGGTATGGTGTACCACAGACAATCAAGTTTATACTTTTATAGTGAACGATATTAGATACAACGCCGAGCTCAATTCGTATGCCAATATTGGGATCGAAAGTGCGACGGGGCTCAATTAAAATACGCTAGTTTTAAAATTCGTTAAGTGATATTAGATTTAATTTATTTAACCACAATACACCCCATTAGGTAACTGACGGCAAAGTTATTTATTTAGGCTCTACGTTGAAGTCATCAGATGTCAGGTTGTTCTCGATACGATGCCAGGGTATTCAGGTAAAATGTTGTACTCAATGGTGTCTTACCTAAACAACAACCGTAAATAGACATTATTGTATTGTTTCTCACTGATGTTTAACAAAATGCTTATGGTACATAAATATTTGAATTCTTTTAAAGTCTGAAATGATCAGCTGTGCTGTGATTGTATTTTCGTAATGCCTTATCTCTCCGTCCGTATGTTCAATGTCTTTTTTGATGACATTTTAATATCATATTTTTTGTATTCTATTAATAGAAGAGACAAGCAACTAGATCGCCTGATGGTAAACGTTGTGCATGCCTAGAAACATCGGTGGCACTTGAAACATTGATTTCAAAGTCCACTGTGGCACTACAAACCGCACTGAAACTTATAGAAGGTTTAAGTATAATTAATCCGGTCCAATAAAAATGTACAAAGTAATAACGAGACTCGTTTTTTGTTAGATATTATAGTTATTGGATGGAAATTCCAAACATGTCACTATAGATACATGATTATTCATCTCAATATTTTATACATTATTATTTTTTACTGACCTTATAAAATGACGTGCAGTCATAAGTATTTTATTGCAGTTTTTATGATATTATATTCTGTCTATCTCATTAGAATAAAGACAAATGATGCATACCTACAAGGTAATTTTTCGACGCATCGGCGCATGGGCTTATTCAAAAGGAAAATATTACATCTGTGTAAGATTCACTACCCGAGCTAATTTGTCTAAATAAAAATATGTCAATTCGGACAAGTGTCCGAATATAATGTGTCCGAGTCGTCACTAAGCCATTTTTAGCAGCACCTAAGACCTGTATAAAAACTCGACGAATTAGTAATAGATTAATCCGTCGGGTTGACGTACTGCAACAAAAGCCAAACTGATGAGCTTAGAGCTTATATGGTGTAGTGTGCATCGTTTGTTTGTGACTATTAAATGAGATTATGTTTAACAATAAAAATTGATTTACTTTGACACAATTTATTGTTGACCGCTGAACGTGTTATTGCCGAGACGTATCATGAGCAGATAACCTTTTTCTCTTTGCCTTTTTGGTGTATATTACTGATTGAAAAACATATTACAATGTTTTTGCCGCTTTTGTGTTGCATATTGTAAATGTTTATAGAATTGTAAATACTTACAAACACACAAAATTGACTATGAAAAGATATTTTATATATGACATATTTACTGCTACAATATATAGAGGTATACTTCGGCCTAAATAAAACAATGGGCGGACCCAGCATGCGTATGTTTGAAGGCTATGAAATGAGTGCTGGCGCTCAATACGTTTCTGGACTCTTTGTAAGACACATATGTTTTGCTATATAAACAATAATTATCTTATTATTAAATAAAAACGGGAATTAGCGTGACTTACGCGTTGTCGATGTCTAGATCGGCAATTGTTTCGGCTTCATTCAGGAGCCTTCTTCAGGATGCGACGCGGCGAATGGGTGAAGCAGAAACAATTGACGATCTAGACATCGACAACGATTAAGTCACGCTAATTCTCGTTTTAGTTTTAATTGAATAGTTCAAAATGTGCGTGTGTTTTTATCAAATTATCTTATTTTCACGTAGTATTTATGTTCTGTATTTGTAACAATTGACAACATGTTATGTGTTGAAGAAGCATATGTCAGTTTGTATTAAATCGTTGTTATTGCGCAAGTTATATGTGTAAGGCCCATTCATCAAGTTTATTTAGGTAGATGCCTTTATAAAAATACGCTGAATTTTATAAAACTATTCACGATTGTATTTGTGTTTGTGTAAAAATGCAAGAGTGTAATAAATATATTTGTATTTACAAAGAATTCATCACAATTTCTGTGTTTTACAACAATAACAATGACAACAATTAGTTATTTAGCATAACGCATGAAATCTGTTTCGGTTGTAGAAGATTGTATACCTACATAAACATAATTATGAAGCAAAAATTATCTATGATTATGTATGTATATTATTATATTCTTACTTAATGACTCTTTTAAACCTACTTTGAAAAGGTCGAAGTTAGTATACTATTTTTTACATTACATCATTTATGATTTGATACATTGGTTTGTTTTTGATACGAAATATGTATTAAAATGTGAAAATAAGTTCTTACACAATGCCCTTTAGTTTGTTTGTCCATCAACAACCAACGAGTACCTTGTAAATATTAGTAATAGTGGAATTACTTACCTAAATATAATTTTTGTGATACATATTAAACGTAACAAATTTTTTAAGATGTGTTTATGTTTCTGTCCATAACGATTCCTGAATTTCTTAAAATTATATTAGCTACTTTTTTATTTTTATTTGACCGCGATCTTACCTGACGGTAAGCGACGATGCGGTCGACGACGGTGGGAAATACCTGCCTAGAAAATACCTATTCACTTTATTAAAAGTTTTTTTTCAGAACTTATATACTACGTATATTATGTAGTTGATTGAAAGAGTCGTAAGTATCACGTATTGAGGAGCACCAAATGTTACGAGACTAGTCTCGTTACAATGCGAGCAGACAACCGCGAAGTCGTATAAATCCTTAACAACAATAATAGTTGTATATATGATCCAAGTGGGACTATAAATGATAATTAAACGCAAGCAAATTTTAAAAAACGAATTCTATTAAAATTTATAATATTATAGAAATTGATCCAGCCAAAACTTAAATATAAGCTGGAAGTCGGTTTTAGTCGGCTGGAAATCGATTCATAATTGGCGGAATGATCGCGTAACATACATACAAAAAAAAAACATACAGTCGAATTGAGAACCTCCTTTTTTGAAGTCGGTTGAAAAGGGCGGTGGTGCGATCGTGACGTCATTACAATGACGAGTAGGTAGCATGTGAATAGACTACAAGTTATTAGTGTACAATTTAGCCTTTATACGCTGAAGTGGATACTGTTAGTCAATTGTAGGTACTACACTACAAAGTTTTATCACAGTCGAATGAACGGTATGGCATATGAAATACGAACAATAAAAAAATATTAATTTTAATATAATACTAGACTAGATACTAATTCGCCTTCTAAGCAGAGGGGTTATCGGGTCGACGAAAACACAAGTTTACTCCCTAAGAAAAAAAATCGTTCTGGTTGTGTGTAGCATGAGTGTGAAAGCGATTATTTATTTATTATATGCAGGTACCTATAATTTAATATTTATTTTATACATTTAAGAATATAAGTAATACATATGGTTGATGTTAATAACGAATTCTTTATCTGCATAGTATTGAGGATCGTTCCTCATGGTAACCGCTCCACAGGTGAGACATCAAAGAAATTTAGTTTCTCATTGACCTACCCAGCAGTGGAACTACGCAATCACAAAATGAGGTAAGATGGAAACTTAAGTTGAAAAAACAAATGAAAGTCGTAAGAAACAAATAAAAGTCGGTAAAACAAATGAAGGTGGAGAAACAAATTATACTGGAATTGCAAGAATTTGTTTTCCAAGCAAATGAAACCTTTTTTAATAACGACATCTACCAATTACTTGCAATATTTGCAACGTGCATAATGACCATAGAAAAGATGGATAAAAAGAATATACTCTACCCGAGGTAACGACGATAATTACAGTACTCTTTGATGGTTGGTTCAAATCTTTGAACTTTGTAAACATTGTACTATTGGTTATTTGAAGTAGTACAGCCACTCGATGGCAGGTGGCGCTGCTAGCAATACTCGTCTCAGAAAGGGGCAGGTGCAGAAATAGCACCTTGAGCCACTGCCACGAAGTGTTTGTAGTGGCTTGAGCTCGGGTAGAGTACAATATGGGAAACTTAAAGTCGCGAGTGAATAGGTATCTTTGTGCCAAGCTTACTCTACCGTCGACCACATCGTCGCTTATCATCAGGCGAGATGTTTGCTTATCTTGAATAATAATTAAACGCAAGCAAAACTTAAAAAAACCGACTTCACCGCTTTATTATCGGAAGCTTAATCCCCCAGCTTTCAAATAAAAAAAGAATTATCAAAATCGGCTCACAACGAAAGAAGTTGTGAGGTATCTTTTGAAGTCGGGTAAACCAGAACATCGTCAAAGTACGCATTATTCGTCACAAAATAGACATTATTGACGATATTTCACGAACTACTGATCAGATCTTGATCAAATTTAAATGGGACCAATTAGAAAGCAACAACTTTCAAACTAAAAAAAAATTTCGAAATCGGCTCACGTGGAGAGAAGTTATGAGGTAACACAAATAAAAAAAATTAAAAATACAGTCGACTTGAGTACCTCCTCCTTTTTTGAGAAGTCGGTAAAAATAAAGCAAATTCTTTCTATGGCGTAGAGGCTGGTTACGCATGATAGTAAGTTTTTGACTGTGGAACTAGATAGAGTCAGCGTCAAGCAGATGAGAGCTTCCAAAGTAGACTTACGTAAATATAATTTTATTATGCATTTCTCGGGATCAAGCTGATGTATGTCCGCTATAGGAATCCGCATATTGTTGTATGTATCATTAGGTATAATTATCGCAGCTACACAATTTACAATACCATTTAATATTATCTCTCATAATATCACTGTATCACGGATTGTACCTGGATGACCGAGCTTTGCTCGTTAAACGACGTTTTCTAAAAATGAAACCTAGCTAGATCGATTTACCGCCCCTGAAACCCGCTGCATACTATATTTCATGAAAATCAGTGGAGCCGATACCAGATTATACATATATATATACAAGAATAGCTCGTTTGAATATTACTTGCGATAACGGGTGTTCTAAGTGGGTTTGTCAAACAGATAATTTTGAGTACGTTGATTAAACATAATTTACTTACTAGTGGTTCTTTGAGATGAAGACCACGCGTATTTATCGAAATGGCTGAAATATGTTTTACTTACGTTTTCGAATCGTCGATAAAAAAAATCATATCACCGCTACTTGGAAAAAAATTCAAAACTGATTCAATAACGATATTATGATTATCGCTGCTTATAATATTTCACGAAAATCAGTTGTGAAATGCGTCCTTTACTGAAGTAAATCCGGAAATACGAAAGCAAATTTTCCCAAGCTAAAACGGAGACGCTCTGCTCGGTTGGTCAATGAGAAGCTAACTTTACAAAAATATTTAGATAAACATGATATTCTACAACTTTTTTCTCGGTTTAGATAAGTCACTTTTGAGAGATGCTCGATTTGTGTCAAGCCAAACATTAGGAAGAAAGTTATCATCAAATTTTAATGATAATTGCAAAGTTAGTAGACCAAAGTGAATCTGTATTGATCTTGTATATATTATTTTTTTCACCTAGTCTTAAAAAATCCTTATGGATTATGCGCAACTGCAATTATAGTGTGCAGGTACCTACGTACTTATCGCATCTAATTACACTAATATTATAAATCCGAAAGTTTGTGTCCATGTACCTAAGTTTTTTCTCGTAACGGCTAAAAGGATTTGGATAACATTTTTAATGTGGATAGTTTGAGCCCTATCGACACAGGCGAAGCCGCTGGGTGCAACTAGTGTTCTGTATTCGGTACTGCAGACAGCTCGTGTTTGGTTTATCCATTTGTTGTTTAGTTGGCAGCCTTACTCGTAGCAGTTAATCCGGGGAAATTCTTTTTCTTCTTCCCGCATCATCATTTCACTACCGAACATCTTTTAAGAACCAATGAGAAACTTAAAGCTATAATATAAAGGAAGATAAAGATAAATGGCAATGAAATATCTTCTAATGCTTAAAATACCAACATTCGTACAAAGCGATTTGCTTCCACTTTAAAATATAAGTATTTTGCATTGAAACTTCATTGTATTCATATAGTAATATTATTGTTTTACTAATTTTAACCTACAATCTCACACAAATTTCTCATTTGTTCTTAAAATATATGGGAAATGACACAAGTTACACAAGCCATTGTTTAAAGAAAACTTTATTTACAATGAGTTATTCTACAATCTATCGTCATAACTTACACTATTGTACCAAATGTAGATAGCAATCGATCGCGATTGATTGCCTCTTAAGTAAGGATTATGTCTTCAAATTCTAAGCAATTTGAAAGTCTACGTGTTGTATAGTTGTAGTACATAATATTATGTAGTATCGATGCTATCTATAACATATTTTAAGTACTTACGAGTATTTATTATATAACGACTTCATCCAATATTATATGAATAATAATATCACAAAATAATTTAGGGTAACTACGGATATGCCTCTTTGGAGAAATAAGAGTAGGTACTAACATTCCTAATATAAAATAAAAAATGGTACCGCTCACTTTAGTAAATTGGTACTTGATTATAACTATTTACAAATTACAACTTCATTTATACTGGCGTATTAGGCGTATTGTAAGACATGATCAAATTGAAATAATTTATTAGTTGTTTGTTTTAATATGAAATGAAGATATACTAATTTCTTAATCCAAAGAGGCGACTAATTTAATGGCAGTGATGAAAGATGAAGTATAATTGTACGTATATAAATTAAGCCCTTTTCTTAGTCCGACCGAATTCTTCTATATGGTCATATTCTGTGAAACCAGGGTCGGAGTCATAGTACGCGTAGTCGTAGCTCGCGTCTTCCTGTTTGTTGACAGGTTTCGCGGGAGGGGCGCGGGGGGTGGGCCGTGGGGCGGGGGCAGGAGGGAATGTCGGCGCCTGCGCGGGTCGCGTCTGCGGCCGCGGCGGCCTCGTCTCCTGCACCCGGGGCGCGGCCGTCGTCGTCCTCACTGGACCGTCGTTTATAGGAACGAAGTCCGGAGCACCGCTCGGGAACACACTAGGCCTGGATGTAGTCGTATACGTTTGGAACAGGTCGAATGTTCTTTGCGTCTGTGGTACAACTGTAGTGGTGTACTGCTCGGGCGCGTTGGTTGTTCTCGGTGGAGATGTCGCCGTAGGAGCGGGCCGGAACGGACGCGGTGAGGCGGTCTGAGCAGTGACTTTCGGCGGGGCCTGCGTCTTAGCGTATGCCTTCTTTTGTTGATCCTCCGGCAGCCTGTTTCCACTTGCAGCAATATTCAGAGAGTGGGCACCGGAGAGAAGTTCCTTATCATAAATCTCTGGTCGGTATTGGCCGTCATCCTCTCCATCCGGAGGTCTGTACTGGCCATCGTCTTCGTCGGGGTTGGCGAAGTTTGACTGAGAATGGAAACCGATGTTCGTGTTGTAAGCTACAGTATTCAAGTTACGCGGAGGCTCCGGTCGAACAGTCGTGTAGATGGTAGTCGTAGGGGGATTAGTCGTTGGATTGTAATAGTTTTGTTTCGCAAAGGGAATGAAGTTATTTTTCTCCGGTTCATACGATACACTGTTGTAGTTTTTATATGACTGAGTGGTGGGCGCCGTTCGTGTGGCAGCATTGTAATCGATAGTTGTCGTAGGTTGCTGCCTGCCATTGAAATTATTGATAGGTCTGGTTCGAGCAAAGTCCTCTCTAGGTGTGTCAGCAACGCTGAAGCTGTTTCTTACTTTGAAAGGTGTATTGTTATCGTTCTGAAGTCCCGGGGTTGACTGAGCATCGTAATTGTACAACTCGGCAAGACCAGCTTTTTTGTTATATTGGGGCGCAGCAGGTGTTGAATACGATGATGGAAGAGGTGTTGGATTGCTGGGATAGTACCGATTGGGCTTGGGAGTTACGCGGCTCACTTCTACGTATTCCTCCTTGAATTCACGGTATTGCAGCGGCACGTCAGGAGTTGTTGTCGGGTTGGGACTATTTTGAGGTTGGAAACGTTTGTTGAAGGTTTGCGGTTGGTTCAGCTGGGGTTGTTGTTTGTACGGCTGCTGAGGCTGTTCCTTAAACGTCTGCTGTGGTTGTGCCTTGAAAACCTGTTGCTGTGGCTGCTTGTACGGCTGCTGGGTTTGATCCTTGTAAAACTGTTGAGATTGTTGCTTGAACGCTTGCTGCGGTTGCTGATTGAAAGATTGTTGCGGTTGTTGGTTATACTGAGGTTGTTCCTTGAACTGTTGTGGTGGAGTGTTTGGCGGGAATGTTGGTGCTGGAGTAGATTGGTATACAGGTCGCTTCCTGACGAGTTTTCGTTTCGATACTTCATATTGGGAAGGGCTTGTGGGTTGGGGTTGAGGAGGAGGTGGAGTGGTGTATTGAGTGGTGGTGGGAGGAACGCGAGGAGTGGTGGGTCTTCTGTAGGACTGTCGCGGTTGTGCGGGGCGGGATGAAGGTGAGGAAGGCGCGGGTGATGCGGGCTCGTCTCGGCCGCGGTCTCGCTGTCCACTGAAGAAGTCGGAGGAGTGTGCAGCTCGGAGGTCGTTGTTTACATTACTTCCGATTTGATTGCTTTGAGACAAACGCCGGTCGCCTGTCTCTGCGCGCTGCAAACCGAACTCTGACTCTTCCTCGCGATTTCCAGTAGACGACAGCTTCTTTGTGTCATAGACTGGGAACAAACAGTAGAATTAAGGTAATTGTTCAACTCATTAGCTAGTTTTCTTTGTTATACACACAATGCCGAGGCGACACATAAGCGAACTTTCTAAATATATTAAATTATTGTTATATCTAAATGCATCTAATAAAGCAGTGTTTTTTCTGTTTCTACTATGACCCGCGAATCAATTTCCCTCCATTTGAAGCTCTATAACACCTTTTATGAAGCGTTCCAAGCGTTGCTAGCTAAAGCTCAATTATTCTGCAATCTGTTACCGTTCGCCGACTAACCTTTCAAACGACGTGTTGTAATTGAAACACGTATATATACAATCAGCATAATTGCTTTCAATCACTGCTGTTAGCTATCTGTGTCAATTAGTTTAACTAATGTTTCGCTCGGATCTTCATAATATCTTTCCAGTGAAGGTAAAATGAATCAACTTTAATAATTTGATACCTCTTCTGGCTACGAAAGAAATATATAATAATATTATAATTTCTTCATAGATTTGTTGTAAACGCGCGTTGCGTTTTTATTTTAATGATATTTTTTTATAAAAGAATACTGCTTTCTATAAGTATAGCATCCATCTATCTATTTTACTCATTTACAATGATGCAGCAATACCTAATGCCGATTATTTTAAATGTAGGTAAGCCATGAATGTAAAACAAAAAACATCAACGAGGTCCAAAGACAGACAGCGAATTACAGTGAAAATAGTGTACGTTTTTTAAGAAAACTTAAATTTTCCGTACAAAATTTGATACAAATTTCTAATTTGTATCTCTTTAATACGTGATTATTGTTGAATTTGTATAAGTATTTGTGAACGTTCAATAGAATTCATTTCACAATTATTATTCCTTCTTCGTCCTTAAGAATTGTTATTAATAATTTTCTGAACACTAATGTAGAATTCCATCATCGTTGTAAAAATATCACGATAAAACAGAATGTCGCCTCATAGGACGCACCTGGCTCGAACGGAAGGCGCGCGGTCGTATCCCGTACAGCGGTGCCCGCGCCCGCATCCTTGCTCGTTAATGCGTCCATTGTGGTGAAGCCTTTAACTTACTACGTTGCTTTTCAAACCTGTGACTACAATCTCACCATATTTTGTCGTTAAGTGCACACAGTCCAATATAAACAGCGCATGTGCTGTTACGTACACATATATGATTCACACCCATTGTCAACACATTAGTGCATTAATCTATTTGCGGGTGCTATTGTTAGTTGCAAAGCGAGCTCACCAGATCCGATCTTGTACAGATCGAACTGACCGTCGTAGATATCCGCAGGGCAGGCGAGCGGATCGTCATCACCCCAGTCGGTGCAGGTCTGGGCCTCCTGGTGGAACAGTGTACCAGGAGGGCAGAAGAAACGAAAGTCTCTGATGCCGCCGCCAGCCACTCTCACGCATACGTGGAAGGCTTTGCAACCAGACTTTGCGTCTGCGTAGTAGGCGCCGAGAATGCGACCTTTGCAGTTGAAGCGTGCTGCTCCCCCTGGTGATAAGAATGAGTGTAAATATTTAAGCTAATTTCTAAACTCAATTCAACTCTCCTTGGGTATGTTTTCATTATGATTTAACGGAGCCACTTAATTTTTTTTAAATCTACAGGGTCAACACGTGTACATTAAGTCCGTTTGGGTGGTAAAGTGTTATACTTACTACTCTTATCCAAATGATGTCCAATGTTAAAGTTATTATTACTATTTTATATTCGTTGCTGCCTTCAACCTTTCCATCTTAGCAATGCCTGGTATTAACAATAATACACATGCAAAAATTATCTAAAAGTGTAGGATCTAGAATATAGTATGAAAAAACTGCTTCTTAGAAATTTTATTTCAAATATATATTATACATGGCATAAAAAAAAAACCCTTTATTTCTCATCGCAATGGCAGTACTAAGATAAATTGTGATAAAACTAGGCGTATGTAAATAGACATTTAGTAATTCGTACTACTTTGTGAGAGCTTTTTAATTACTGTACTATGAATTTTTGTTCAGATTTAATGCAAGCTATTTTTTTTTTGAGGTAATAGTAGAACGGCTCCTAGTATAAGTGCCATAATAATATAATACTATCATATACATTCACTTATTTATTTAAGGTCCCAGAGAACACTGCAAAGGCAGCACACTTATCTACTATTTCGTGAACTTATAGCTTATCACCTGCTTATCGAAAATAATAGCTGATATTTTAACTCGTCCAAAGAGTATCTATCACAATGGTGGAATATAATTTAGCTTACTTTTTAACATGCAATGGAACGGGCTGAATGAAAAAATAACCTTAATATATAATTGTTAATTACAAAATGATTTTTACTTTATGAGAAAAGTAATATTATAAACTACTACCGACCCGCCCCGGCTTCGCACGGGTCTAATTTAGATAAAAAAATGGTTATTGTGAGTTAACCGTATAATAGATAGAGATATATATATATATGATATGCGTATATGACTTCGCATAATTTTCTTTAGGATATTAGAAGAACTATAATTTTTTTGTGTCTTTTAAGGTTTAGGACGTTTGGTCTCAAGAGAGCACATTATAAAGTGGGACCAGGCTGGACACGTCACTCGTATACAAAACTAGTTACCCAATGGGAGCCAGCAGACGACCTGCGTCGTCGTGGCCAGCCGGACCCCGAAAACGGTGGAGTGACGACATCTATTCCTTTTACCCAAATTTTACAGCACAAACAACGGACAGAGATACTTGGAAAGTTATGCCCAGCAGTAGGACACAATAGGTTAAAAAAAAGTAAAAACCTCATAAAAATCCTTTACGTGGTTTAGGAAAGAGTTAGCGGATATACAGACAGACAGACGCGGAAAGCGACTTTGTTTTAAACTATGTAGAGATTAGTGTAGGTAACGTAATTATGCGTTACAAATCAATCATAAAACGATGAACAAAAATATATCAAACCTCAGACGGCAAGAAAGTACAAAAAAAGATGTGAATACGTGCAACAAGCGACGGTAATTGGCATGTGTTTGTAATTACCCAGTCGTAGTTTTAATAAGCAGTTTAAATATAAAACTGGCGCTTTTTAATTGCTTTATTATTATCGGCCTTGTTTAAAGCAAGCGGAAGGAAGACGGAAACATTGTTTCTCCTCACAATGACTTGCACACATGCGTCGTATTTACATATTACCTCTAGATCTGACTGGAGATACACTTTTGCATAATTTACAACTCCCGTAGGCTGCAAGAGTCGTTGGCTTTGTAATATAATTGTTTTATACATCATTATGTACGTTTAGAATTTAAGAATATTAAGAATATAATTATGATTGACATACCTCCAGTTCACTCGAAGCGTTTTGCTTTTACGTTTATCATCCGTACTGCGAAGGAGTGGTACTCATTACCCGCGTCTTTGGCCCGCGAATGGTTTCATTTGGGAGTCTTCAAATCAAGAGTGAATCAATCTTCTAGGCTAGCATGCTACATCTTCGGTCGCATCTTCACTTTCCATTAGGTGAGATAGTAGTCAAATACTTGCCTCTCGACCATAAAAAAAAAGATTTGGATCACTACATTAAAATTACGTAATGAGTATATCTATACAATAATTTACTAGAGTTCACTTCAAGACACCAAGCTTATTATAAGTAACTTGAGTGCTCAAGTACAATTGGACAGCGTATTCATCATGCGGCATTAAACTGAATAGAAATGCTATAAATATATTACCTAAGTCAATTATGTACCTGCATGATGATAAATCTTTGGGACAGTTTATTTAAGGTATTTTATTTTATTTTTCATTAAATGACATGCATCATTACAATGCAATATATATGAATCTTTTATTGAAAACTAGGCGTTGAGTAGTTAGTACCTAGGTCTTATTTTGTGTTGCCTAGATGTAGAACAATAAATTAAATAATCTTTGAAGAACTTAATTTTATCAGTTTCATAATTACGACACAGCTGGGAATATTGCTTTACCGAAGATGAATAAATTAATGGATTGTAACCCATTGAGATGTTAATAGTATACGAACTTAATTTTACTGGTGTCAAAATGTCCAGACATCAGCCTGCCTTCGGATAAATAGAGAGTTCATGGAAGCAGACAAATATGCTCAAATACAAGTTCCACGTGTTGCACCCTCGAAGGTTAAATGTAGTCTACGACCTATTCTAAGATCTAAGCTTTTGCGTCAATCATTCATCAATCCTGCCGTTACAGAGATATCTCCTTTGAAACATCGCTCTCAGTTGTTCACACACACGCCACATACATACACATGTGGATTTCTCGTTTATTAGCATACTCTAGAAGAACGAACCAAGACAAAAATGAAATCACTACAGCCGACAAAATACCCCACTACTGGTACCGACAAAAAATATTGAAAATAATAACCGACGTTTATCACTGCATGTGTAATATATATTTGAAATGGTGACCCTTTAATTTGATACTCATTGCGATGCCATTAATATATGGCGTATCTCTTTACATAAAAAACCAATAGCTTGTCAATGACAACCGAACAATCTAATATATAAAATTCTCGTGTCACAGTTTTCGTTGCCATACTCCTCCGAAACGGCTTGACCGATTTTGATGAAATTTTTTGTGCTTATCCGGTATCTATGAGAATCGGCCAACATCTATTTTTCATCATCATCATCATCATCACTTTTCATCATTATGAACGCGGGTGAAACCGCGGGGCGCAGCTAGTATCATATAATATCTTACAATCGTCTATTTTTTTAACGTTGTAATAGAACAAACGAATATATATACATATGGTGCTAAAAATATAACGTTCTTTTTTGCTTCACCGTAGGGGGGAAATAAGATAAACATGTAAAACTGACAGCCGATAAAGTAAGTATTATTCCTTCATAATATTGGTAGCATGTTTTTTTTAGTTTTGGCTCCGCAATTTTATGTATTTAGGCAATGTCAAGTAATATAATAGATCGAGTTGTATAAACTTATTTCATAATAGAAGTCCTAATTCACAGACAAAGTCAAGTAAAAGAGTAAAGGTCCAGTTATAGTCAAGCCATGCCCTAATAAAATGGTAGAAACTTTACTAGAACTTCTAATGGACTTTTGAAGCGAAAGCAAAAAACACGTTTTTCAGCTTCATATGATTTTCCCATACTCATGCACGTTCACAAAGTATTAACGGTTAATAATCCATCATTATTACACATTAACACTCGAAAAATCACAAGTTAGAAAATAATACAAAATCGTCGTATCGTTGTCGTAAATAATGTTTTCACTTTTGGGCTAAAACTATCATGATATAGAACTGATTTCACTGACATTGGCTTGCAAAGAGAATATAAGCAGTATCTTTGCTTGCATACTATGTTCATTTGAATCCTTGTAGAGCTATAATTATATTACTGGGTTTATAGTCTGCGGTTATATAGAAACGTACTCTCAGTGTGTCGTGCAAATGTAATGAGACGAGGTGGTTTCGCAAACTGAGACCGTTTTAGGTGAATGTTGCCAACTAGGTAAATAGTTATTTAAATGTGCTGGTGTATATTTGAATGTAATTTACACATTGATGCTAAAAGGTTGACCGCACGTAGTACTCAATTGGCACTAGATGCATTTACTACATACCGAAGTTACAGGTAAGCACAGACTTATAAGCAGATAAATTGCAAAATCTAACTAAATTCTAACAGTATTGTTCTAATTATATGCAGAGCATACGTTATACAGAGCTATCAGTAGTCACTTTACAGTATTTTACAACATAATTACAAAAGTACTATGACTTGTTTTTATGTTTTTGTTGCTTATGTCAGTGTTGCTCTTTTGTTTATCATAAATTATAATGATTTATTGCCAATCACTTTTCTTTATTAAAGACCAAGTAGGTACAATAATTAGTTAGATATAACAGAGCATAGTAATAACAATGTGGTATGATCGGCGTCCTCATCGCTAAGTAGAGAAATACACAATAACAAAGCATTAAATTCATTTACAGTTATAATATTTTGATTATGAGGTACGAATTTGCGAAGTCTTACAATTGTACAGATAGAAACGCTCTGCAATGCCGTAACATTAACATCCTATTCCAACTTTACGACTACGGTAATAAACATGCAGTGATTCTCGAAGATCTTCCAACACAATATCACCCGACAAATCAACTAGTGGGTTCCTTATTGGATTTCCCATGCGTGTCAGGTGGAGGGCAGAGTGCAGACGATACAATCTCTTGCGCAACTTGGAGCGGTGCGGTGCTGCGGATCCATCCCGGTGGGGGAAAGGTCACCCGTACTCCGCCTCTGCCTTATGTAACTAACGACACGTTACGACTATCTACCTGCTCTACTTGGGTACGATTTACATACAACATTAGACCTAGTTTCACGTGGGATATACATTTTGCGAATACACAGTACCTACTTTAATAAATCCTTTTGGATAATGAGAATAAGAATCTGGTACCATTACGCCTGTCATCCTTTCATAACTCACCTCGTCAGTTTTTTACTCATATATTGCAATCTCTACAAATATCATTCAGTGCTATAAACACATATTATTTTAGTATTTAAAACCTATTTTTGGTTGCATCACTTAAGATTGCTTTTAGTGAACTGCAATTGGGACTTTTCAACTTCGACTGGACTGTTAGAAATATTTATGACGATGATAAGAATTTGTATATAAGACAAGTATGTATTAAACTTTTAAACGCTTAACAAAAGCTAATAAAAAAAAATAGCTTCATTATTAACTTCTATATATAAAAATTTATCACAAAAACTAAAGAACGGCTCGACCGATTTGGCTGATTCTTTTTTGTTGTGTTCGCAGTTGTTAGGGTAAGATTTGTATGTACTTTTTTTAACTCCAACGGAAATTAAACCCTGGCGAAGCCGGGGCGGATCGCTAGTTACTCATATTTCTGCTTTGATTCAAACAACATTTTTATGTAATGTATGTAAATGCTGCCGGCTTTTGTTAGGACGTGTTGATCGCGTATTGAATCAATAACTTCACTGAGTTTTACATTGAAAAGAGGATAAAAATGTCAGGAGAAGGATCTGCCTCTGCTCCTACTCAGAATTCCAAAGTCGCCCTCATCACAGGGATTACTGGCCAGGTACAGTTATGTTTTTATCAATTAATCAAGTATTTTATAGCGTTAACCAGGGAATACCACTTTTTTTTTTATTTGGAAATGCCTATTGAATTTTCTGTCAATATATACATTTTTCTTCAATACCTACCTATAAAGCTGCTTTATTGAATGGCTATAATTTTGTGGATATAAAAGATTTAGATTACAATTTATTTAAAACTTGATGTAGCCCAAATTTGGATTTAATATCAATTGTATTTTCCATATAATTTTTGTAAAATATGTTTTGATAAATAATATGCAAAAATAATTGTAAACATGTCATAATGAGCTCTATATGTGTGGATGCACACCACATTATACACAATCTAGAGCTGATTAAAATTCACCGGAAAAGAGAATAATTTATATGCGAGCGAACTAATTCAGTAAACTTAATTAGTCGAAACTATCAAATCAACGCATATCATAATGCCGCTCGTATTAAGTAAGAGGCGTATCATCCGGTGCAATTAACTTCCCAGAAACACTCAATACGCATGGAGAAACAAAAACTATTAAATGCAGTCTCGACGTAACGTGCAATTGTGCATTATATGCTCTGCAATAAAAACTAACAAGTAATAGGTAAGCTTTACTTGTACGTTGCAACACCGGAAACTTTATTTGTTGTGTGTGCAATATTTCTGCGATTGTTTGACCAATGCTTATGCTAATGTCTGCACATAACTCGTGACATAACAATGTTTTGATGAGTCAGAACTCACGATCAATCTCGCATTGTGAGCCTCAATAAACGATAGGCGTCAGACAAATGCCAATAAGCAGGTTACAAATATTACTTTCGCTTTTCATTCATAAGAACGTGTAGGAAGTTTACATTTCTCACGCCTTGACTGCAACAAGATATGAGATATTTACCAACATAGCTCAAGAGTGTAGATTTTTTGGACTATTGTTAAAGACACGCAGATAGGATCGTGATAATCTCGGCGCGAGGGTGTTCATGAGAACTTTTGTCATTTGAGCTATTTCTTAAGATCAAATTGCGCTTATTGTGAGCGTTGGAGTCGATTATAATAACTCATAGTTAAAGGCATTGATTTGTTAAGGTTTAGTTCTTTGAATGTGTTGCATGTATGTTCTAGTCATTTGACACCATTAATTATGAGCATCTGTAATTGAGGGCAATTAAATCATTTACAGCTAAGCACGACTGTCGCATGAATAGGACATACAATATTTTTAACGAAATGCACCTAACTATATTTAGCCATTCGTATTTTTTAAGGAATACCGATTATATCTTAATACAAATCTGTCGAACAACACAAGTATTCTTCCAATATCTTTAAATTGGGTCAGCACAGAGGTTTTCACAAATAGCTCCGCGTTGTATCATTTCAACACCTACCAGAGTTTTTAAGATAAGTCTGGTTAAAACCGCGGCAGCAAGAGGTAACTTGGGTATACATTTTCCGAGTACCGGAAATCATACATTATGATTAACCTATATAACTGAGTTTTGTCTATTTTTCTTTGCCTATAAATAAAAAATGTAAGACTTCAGCACAATTTAACAGAGACCTTTACGAATTAGTATGTGATTGGGTGCACATTGTTGATGATCCGAGGTTACCGCTCTCCGGCCGTCACGCCGCCCCAGTTGCGGAGAGCGGCTAGAGCCGTGGGAACATCGTTTATGCAAATCCGGGGAATCGATTATCGCATGCGATGCGCGTGCGGCCAGCGAAAGGAAAGCAAGGGTTGCGCAATGACGGCGCGATGGTGCAGTGATGTATGCGCCTGCGCTTGACGAATGATTAGGGTTGCACGACCACTGCAGCTATTTTCATATAGAATGTTCACCAATGTTCGCAGCTATCATAATTGCATGAGAGCTTCTGAATCTTCTGAATATCGTTGGCTAGTAACTTTTAACAGATCTCAGGTTCGATTTATATGGGGTAATTTTTTCTCCTCAAGGGCATGTGCTATTGGTTTGATGTTTTTTTTGTTCACATCGTGCAATTTTAAACAACGTTAATCATTGGTTACTCGACTACATTATCAATTCCTTGCAGATGATGTATGGTGGTCAAACGGTAGAAGTATTTTTTTTTTAAATCGTTGTGGAAATGTATACTGGTAGCTCTTATTTCACAAGTGAGCATAGAAGTTTTTGAAGCAGCCTGTATTATTAATCTTGAAACGTCCTAGACTTAGCTACCTACACATATACAATAATTATGTTTATGCGCGTATATTAAATATGTAATTGTCAGCTAGACATTATTTCTCTAATGTGGTAGCCCTGTCACTAGATGTTACTAAAATCACAGAATAAATAATAGTACTCTCAATAAGTTGAGAAATTTGTGTGGGATCGATCCGCAATCGATTAGTAGCACTTGCTGTTGCGTGCGGTGATTGCGCGTATCTATGTTTACAATGTATATTACTTTGATCATAATAATATCTACATCATTTTGTGAGATTTAACATTGTAAGTTTACTTATAAAATACAACAAAATACTCAAATACTCATTTATTCATAAACATTAGTTTACACGTCATATACATATACAAATACAACAAACATACAAATACAACAAATACATGTAATATCTGAACTGCCCGTTGAAAACAAGTTTTTGTAATTGTGTGTGTGATGTGAATGTTTCCGGCACATACGACACAAGTCATCGAACTTAGTGTGGGGCTGTGAGTGTGAAAGCGTTTATGTTTATATTTTATGTTCTCTACAGCAAGCATTTTTCTTTTTATATATTATGATATTTGGTATAGATAATTTATAGATAAGGTGACGAAGGCGGTGCAGTATCTCACTGTCCTCTTTATCTGTTGAGATTTTGAGATGTATTGTTAGCAGTGGCCACAATTGATTAACTTTCTTTTTTTGCATTTGATATTCGGAAATAATCAATTGACAATTCAGTTAAACAACGATCATAATTCAATATACGGAAGAATCAATTTTCGTGGTTATTTAAACAATTCAAAGTCGACTCATATTGGTTTTAACTAAGCAAATATGAATATTGTTATACCATTGACGAACCATTGTTTTGCAGCAAATCGATTTCCACACATCTATATTTAACGAATACTGAAACAAAAGTTTTCAGCACAGGTTCAAGAATCTCTAAACCAATACTCACACACGCACATATGTGTTCCTCACTATTACATTGGATCACTGGATGATCACCATAGTAATCACGCCTTACCTGTTGCACATCAGAATCCAAACCTGAGAACGATCGCTCGATCGGTATAGCACAGTCTTGATGCACTTTTGTTTCCGCACGGATAGTAGGGTGGGTACTGGGTAGTGGATGACTTACCCAGAATAGGGAGCAAGGTAAGCAAGATCCACAGAGGGGCCATGTCGTCGCGAGGAGCGCCGCGGAGGGACTGGCTGAGGTAGCGCGAGCCGCCCGCCTTTCAGCTCGAGTGGGGATCTGAAAGCTTACCGCCCGCCCTCCTCTGACAGTGGAAATGATGCGCTAGTAAGGTCAAATAGTTGGACTATGACTGTGCTATACCTCTAGTCTTAATGAGTGTTAACTTTTAATCATAGCTCGTTATATTTTTAATGTGTTCATAAATTATGTTGCATGGAAGAAATTTACGTTGAGATCTCTATCGGTTATGTAATGTATGTTTAAGTTGTTCTGATGTAGGCAGTTCTAAATTTGTATAGACATGTCTTGTAATAGAAGACTCATTTTCACTTATTGCACTTTGTCCTACTTTATTTACTTCTTAAGTATTTCCTTAAATCAAGAACTTTTTCTATAGCGAAATTCGCCGCGAATTATCAAAATAGGCGTTGTTGATTCTGTTTTTTTTTTGCAAGTATCAAGATTCTTCGAGTGGTATAGGTAAATAATGGTGGATTATTAGCCGTTAATAGTTTGAACACGTGCATGAGTGTAGGCAAATCATACAAAGTTGACAAACGTATTTGCTCTAAAACTGATATATATAAGTTCTAGGAAAGTTTCTACCACTTTACTAGGACATGACTTTTACTGTTTTACTTAACTGTGATTTTAGAGAAGGATTTTTAAACGAAATATGTTATTCCTATACTTGAAATATTTTATCACTTGACACTGGCTAAATGCACAAAGATAACGAAGCCAAAATTAAACAAAAAAATAAGAAAAAACCTTTTTCTATGAACTAAGACACTACATATTTTGTATTTTGTTAGGGCGCAGGCGGTCTAATACAATGATGCCTTTTAAGAAAAACATGTGTAAGAACTATAATAATGAAAAATTATAGGTACTAAGGACAACGATAGACAAATTATATTATGACTCAATTTTAAGTCCAGACGCTCAATATCAATACATTGGAATTTGACGACGTCAACGGTATCGAGTTGAAAACCTTACTCTCGAAGCTCAATTTGACATGTTTATTAGACATTTTGTTACAAATACAATGCGTTTTCGTGCACTAAAGTATTTTTTATTAATAAAATAATTTACTTAAATAATTGTTATTTGATTTTGTACTAAATTAGTCAATGCCATTCAAACGATAAATACAGACCCACATTCTACAAAGCATTCACCATGATTGAAATATTGATAGCTATTTACCACGAGCGCTGCGCACGCGCGGCGTGGGAGATGCGCATCACATGCATCTCTCATTACTGAGCTATTCGAGAGGTAGCCGTATTGGGAATAGGTAGCTCTATTGTTTAGGTTGAGTCATAACAGGATGCTATAATAGATTTGATATGAAATATGATTATAAATCGGGAATTCGTGACCATCGGTGCTCACAGTCCAAGCTATCAGCGTTTGCGAGTTCTACATGTGCATTCGTCTATTTTTTTTATTAATACGAAGTTGGATCACATTTCGTATGAACCTTTAACCGGGAAAATAAAACGTAAAATTCTAACATAAGAGACGGCCATCTTATGTTTTGACACGCCTGATATTTTATTATTAAAAAGTAATTATACCAACGCTAAGAGACCCAGGCGTTAGCTCCGCTAATTCTTTACAAAACCGGGCATAGGCCCGTTAAATGCAATAAATACTTGGATTTTAATAATATGCAACATGTTCCAATTAATATTTTTGTATAGTTTCTATTTAATTAGAATTGTTGACTTTTAATTAATACATCAAATGTGCGTTTTATTATGCATATCTTCACATCATATACCAACAAAAGTGAACCAGAGTATTTTTTTTAATTTTGCGATTCAATGATAAGTTTGATTGTGACCACGGCCGATGTAACTTGACCGCAAAGTCGAGATAAATAATGAAAAGGTTTTTGACGTAATTAAGCCGCGTTGTCTAAAATGAGGAAGGGAAGATCTTAAAGAAGCTCCACAAAGAACACCATTGAGTAGAGATTGAGTTCAATCAAACAACTTTAAAAGGATTTTATCCCGTAAGAATTGATTTTGCGTTCCAACCAAACAATGATTCCCTTGAAATAAATATATAAATAAACAATATTTATCAATAAACCAAGTGCTTCGCTTCCTCTTTCGTCAACATTTTATTATCACAAACGCAACAAGGCGAGAGTCGTGAAACAGCGCCATGAAGTCCTGAGTTGCTCAAACCATCCACGTTCACGCTTTTCTGTTCTCTACTACGAAATTTTAAATGAATAAAATTTTGGATATATGTTGAATATACGCGACTCTATTGCCGTCAACAATAAAATAAAGAAATGGAAATATATATATATATTTTTTAATAAATACACGGTGTCATTTGAAAAACGGCTGCACTGATTTTCACATAAAACTACACATTGAATAAAAACAGGATCACTTTCAAAAATCTCCTATCCTAAGTTAAACTTTTTGTTTAACTTCAAAATGTTCATTGAATTCAGTCCATACATTAGGAAACTACGATAACAGACAAACAGAGGTTTTAAATGTATGACACCGCTTGGGTTAAAAAGTAAAACAATTTTTAAAGCGTTTCTAAGTTCTAGTTTCTAGTAAGATAAATTGAATAAACTATTTTCATCTGTTTATTAAACACAGTAAAAAAGGGAAAAGGTGATAATTTTATTTACATAGGTGCCACAGATTACAATGATCAAAAAGAAAAGGTTTACTACATCCTTCAATCCTTTTTATTTATTTTGACACTGATTTGCTTTACCAGATATGGTAAAGTAGATAGAGATAAATTGGAACCATTATAGGGAAAAGCGATCAATCAAAGTTCAATACTTACGGTAATTATAGTATTTAATTAATTTAATATCTCTGTCGTTCGGCTTTATCGGATATAACCACGTAAGTTTATTCCAGGATCTAGGTGACTTTCTATTAACCAAATCTTATCTTAATCCATCGAGCCATTACGCTGTGTTTAGAATATACACATACCTACATACGTTTACGGATTTTTTAAACAAGTGTAACATTCTCGTTTGTTACTTTCGAGAAAGGCATGAGTTTTGTTAGTTAAATATTATATTTCACATTCAGTGACATCTTAATTTCCAAGCTCTGCGTGAGCACGACGACGATTGCCGCCTATTCAAATGTAACCTCTCTTAAATAAATAAAATATTTAACCACCCGATTACAAATACTGTAAATTAGTTTTGAAATAAAACAATTATGAATCCATTTAACTAGTAGTTATATAAATATGAAACGTAGAAAAATGTCCCATAAAGTACTATCGTCATTTTGAACTGCCCGTTGGCTTAGTTGAGTGAACGTTTGCCTTCTATGCAGGGGTATCAGGTTCGATTCTCACAATTTTCAACACAAATTTTCTCCCCAAGGAAAATATGTATTTCTGGTTCTGATTCTGATTGTGTGTGTGATGTTAATGTTTTCGGCACCCATGAAACAAGTCATCGAACTTAGTGTGTAAGTGTGAAAGCGTTAATGTTTGTTTGTGTCTAACAATTTTTAAAATATTCAAAAATTCTCATAGTTATTGGAAGTCTTCAAGAAGTCAAGGATGCCTATCTGTAGCAATTATCACAAGGAAGCCGATCATTTTTGACCTTCATGAGCGTTTACTCGGTGCATCATTTAAAGTTCAAACTGAGATAAGGTAGATCCGGAGTTGTGACCATTACCAGCTACGCGGTGACCGGTGACCGAGCGGTCGTCTTTGTGTTCGTAAGTTAGCCATTTATCAGTGACATTGTAAGCAATTGTGATCCAAGATCCATAGTGCATCCGCTTCAAGTCATACATCATTAGTAACCTCAAAGTATATTTAGTAGTAGATAAAGTAATGACGTTTTGTCGTCGCTGAGAACACACTTGTCAGGTCGCCGGTTGCACAACTTACTGCATTGTACTGCGGTCACCGCGGTCTCTGTTTGAACTAGGTATACAAACTTTACAATAAGGTTATTCAAGATATGAGCAAACTAATAGACACATTGTGCATGTCTGTGGTGAGTGGTGATAAAATATTATTGAGTATTTTGAACGATCTAGTCATCTTAACTATAAGTTGAAAGTTAAGCAAGAAGTGAGTCAGTTGTTTTAATGATAACATAAAACGATAATACAAAGAAGTTTATTTTTTATTAAGAGTCGATTGTCACTTAGATGATAGCATGATACCTATAATTTGGTTAATATCATCCAAATGACTAAAATGAGCTTACAAAAATTGATCTGTTTAAAATGTTACTTTAATATGCTTTTAAAAACATCGATCTACCGATGGATACCAATTGATCTACCATAGATTTCGGGTCTGCGCTCATAAGTATATATCACTGATGATAAGTGCTCAAGGAATATAGGCGATAAAACGAAATATTAGCGAAAAACCACTATCATATGGCTAAAAACTTCGTAAGGTGAAAATAGTGTATATGAAAATGTATACTGAAAAAATCTTGCAAACAAAACTAAGCTGTATAGTTATGAAGAATAGACATAAATTATTTTAGTTTGTATATAATAATATACGAGTATCTATGTTTGTTAATCACTTATTAGTTATTAGCATAGTTTGTTATCGCCACTACCAAACTACCACTACCAAATTTCACGAATGAAGTTTGTTTTAGAACCGAGCTCCATTTGTTTACAGGTCAATGTTTAAAAGTGTGAAAACAGAGAGTTTTAATTCTGCGACTTTATTTCTGGAGTTAATAGAGTTGGGCTTCCTAAATCGTTATATATTTTTCCAGTCGGTTCTCAATTTCAACTACTTTGGATAAAGAAAAAAAGAAAACACACTTATTTGGCACTGTAAATAAAAAAATAACAACTAACTTAAAATATATCATTAAAAATCAGGTTTATCATTAATATGAGTATTTGTGATACCAAAAAGGTTTAACTCTGGTTTTTTTGCCAAGCAGAGAACTCGAGAACTTATTAAGGTTCTCGAGTTCTCAGCTGCAGTGGGAAGCATTAAATTAAAGAATAAATAGAAAGCAGTGCATAGAATAAACAAAAATAAATAAATTAAATAATAACATATAAATAGAATCTTAACTTAAAATATAATAAATACAATAAGTAAATGATTACACATAATATAAACATATACTACATATATAAAGATAAATACATACATACATACATATAAATACATAAGCCAGTAAGATAGCTTAATAAATACTTTTCTTACACACCCAGGAAAGCTGGTAGATAATGCTTCAAAGCATTAAGCTATTCCTTGTACACTGTTTTGTGCTAAACTATTAAATAAATAAATAAATGGATCATATCAGCTTGCACCAGTCGGATAATTAACGAACATATAAGAGAAACTAAATAGTTTCCAATATTAACAAAACCATTTCTAAGTAACACATTAGATTATTTACTGGTCAAGTCTGGTATTACTAGTGACAAATGCACTTTCGACTTTTACTGCAAATTTAGCGCGTACGTACAAAAATTGTTAGTAACTTAGTAAATTGTTAGAAACTGATGTATAGAAAGATTTGCTAAATCTCACGAAACGGGTTTAAGGCGAGGCATCGCTTATACACTCTTATGTCAATATTTTTACAACCATATCTTAAGGCAGTAAGGTCTAAAATAGAATATGCAGTGAAGATTACACTTGCTACCCCGACCGTATGTACAATGTCGCAAACGGAGTATCTGACCTGCATTACGTCTTCATGGTACGAGTAGAGAGCTGGACAGGTAATGCGGTGCTTACTGGTCTAGATGTTCCGACCACTTTCATATTTCCGACTAATGTGGTTGTTATAAATAAGCAAAAGTTAGTACAAAAGGCGTATAATCTACATAAAACGAAATATATTTTTTATAATTTTGGGGATGGAAAAAAATACTTAACCCTTGACGAAAAGAGGGACTAACACCTTATACAAACTTATAAGTTGTAGTGTGACAGATCTATCTGTAGCTTCGTAGATCCCAAACAGCAAGACCGATTTTGATTTTGGATTTTCATTTGAAAGGTAACTTAATCGAATATGACCTATGTTTGGCAAAAATCAGTAAAGCCGTTTTGCAAATGGAGCTTTGAAGAAGAGGCAAAATATAATACCCCATTTTCAAAATTTTTATTTTGCCTTTTGTATTGCAGATAAACTATAAGATGACATTGCTATTATTTATATATATGATTAATAAACGAATCTTTACAAAACATATAATTATATAATGAATCAATGGTTCAATGATATTACAATATACTACCATAAATATAAAAAAACTATAAGCGACGATGTAAGGTCGGAGTTCAAAATAAGCGTGCCGAGCGCGTTGAAGTCTTTTCAACCGTGGGAACAAAAATCTATCGTAACATAACTATTTGTTTGGCAATAATGTAAACTACTCAATTTAAATAATATCACAACAATTTATAATTTTTTGTAATTATTGTTTATCGATAAGTTATTATAAATACCTTTGATGGAGCTGGATGTAAAACATTATTACCAATTAGATGCTTGACAGTCCATTGTTATGACACATACGTAATGGACGAATAATAAATAAAGCACGCAGTTTAACAATGGAGTCTTTAATCATAGTCCTAATAAATTTAATAATCATGGATGTCATCGTGAAGTTCTTTCGTCATCAAGATAATAGTCAAAATATACAAAATATATATTATGTATCTATAAAAAAATTATATAATACATAACATGTTTTAATGCTCGATAGGCAAGCATTTGAACACTATCCCACTTGACGGAAAGCGACGAAGCGGCCGAAGATGTAGCATGCTTGCCTAGAAGATACCTATTCACTCTTGACTTGAATCCCAGATTATCTGTGGAAAAAAGACGAGGATTTTTGTCCAGCTTGTTCCAAGACATTTATTACTTAGGTCGTCTGCAAAGTTATTGCTTAAAATATTTATTTGCTAACTTTAAATTATGTTTACAACAGCAAACAATCAAATTATACCATTTACGACCGAGAACTAAGACAATAAAAACAAAAAATTTTGTTCGGCACTAATCTTTTGTAACGCAACTAAATTTGCTATAAATAATTGTCGATTATTTTCGCAACTCCCATGCAGCACTATTTATGCACCCATTCAAATGTCATTGTACAAAAACTGCAATGTTTTTTACCGAAATGCCATACAATTCGCGCCAACCGCGTTTTAGACAAAGTAATTAGTCTCGTCTATGGTTTATTGTTTGTTTGCCCTTGACATCTTCAATATGCTTACATCATTAAATACAACGCATAATAGATTACATTAAATCATTATTTTTGTACTTACAAGAAAAAAACATTACAAATTTTTACTACGTTTATCACCTGTATGGCGAAGGAGTGGAACACATTGTCCGCGTCTTTCTTCCCTATACCATACGAAAAACTACGTTCTTTAATAAAAGTATATACATTATGGCTCCGAAACTATTTAACAAGTTACCGGAGAGTTTAAAAAGTGGAGATGTACCAACTTTTAAAAGAAATTTAAATAAATTATTAACTGAAAAATGCTACTATACTATTGACGAATTTTAATGGACAAAATATTAGAAGTTTAAATTATGTATTTAAAGTTTTTATTTTGTTGACATTTAAAATTTAATAATTATTTTGCTGCATAGAAATTAATAAACATTTTGATTTTGTTTTATACTAATATTATTAATTTATTTTACAAATATAAATGGGAATGGTAATGGTGGAATGGTATTGTATATGAATATGTAATATGAAGTATATGATAATACTGCATGTAAAAAATATTGTACGCCTTACACCTGTTAGTGTTATCATATAATTGTACCTGTAGTAATGACAATAAATAATATTGATATGATTTGATATAATTATGAATTTCAAATGAAAAAAATGAATTATTTCCGTTTTAAATAATAAGGTATCTTTATCCTCTCTTACCTTCTCTTACATACTGTCCGCTTACATATTACCATATGTATCGTAAATTTTTAGCAGTAAGTAGAAATACTATCTACATATATTTTTATAGGTTTTATTGTAAAACCTCAATAAGTTCACCCACTGGCCGCATCTTTAATTCGACAAAAAACTATGTAATTTATTCATTCGTGCGCATAAAAAGGTGGAACTGTTGATTGCGGCAGCATTTCGAAACATGCGTAGAATGCCTGCGACTAGGCAATTAGTACGATTGAGATGAGCCGACTACACGCGGCATGCAATCTTGATGTGAACTCGGGTCGAACCCACTTGTGGGAGTAAATAAAGAAGAGATAATGATCTCGAACCTTTGCTAGTTACGAGTAGATACGTAGCTCAGACAGTTTACTACGCTGCAATAAGGGCTTACACAGTTTTTGTTGCTTAAGCTTGCAGTTTGATTTAAGTGCGATGCTTTTCCTTTGTTATATCTTATTTTAATACCAATTTCACTAGACACAAGACTAATAAATAATTTTGACCTTAACCGCTAAATAGAGTAGTATACTAAAAATACATCCAATACACTTTTTTTAGTCTCTATTAATGGGAAGATACATTCTTGTGTTTTAAATTTATGTAAAACTATGCTTGTGAACAAAATAAATATATAGCCGTCACGTCAGGTAAAAATCGACTGAGTCTTTTGTTTTATATAATCGCCAATTTTTTTTTTTCATGCCTAACTACGGGCCAATTGCCTATATTTCCTAAAACTAAACTAAAACTATGTACAGCAAAGAACTAAGTTACCTACAAGACATCGAGCTTATAGGTAACTCAAGTGCTCAAGCCCACTACCAGTGGGTAGCGTTCCCATCGTGCTGGCGGCATTGCCTCTCTGAATTGCAATGCTAATACGTTGAGATATATATATATATAATATCGCCAATACATACATCAGCCACTGTTGCAATAGGTCTGCCCAGACTCTATAATATCATACATTTAATTAACTTATGAGTTGTAAAGAAGATAATTTTTTTGTTCTACGGTTTCGAGTATCATTAATTCTTATAACAATATCAATGGAAAGTTTAAATCTGTAAGTTAACGGGCATTAATTAAGAAAGCTTACTATAAAACGATCGACTATATTAATAACAAGAATGCATGGAGGCAAACTGCACAAGCGCATATACCTAGGTTAATACTATTATGTATTAGAGTTAAGAAATTATTAAAAGAAAAATGTGCCGCCGCGTTTCTTGTCAGGTTCTTCTTGAGATGGCTGTAATTTTGCGAATCTGGCAGTAGAATCATTAACTTTCATGAGTGCCTCTTTGGGGACCATGTGAGTAAACAATTTTGATTTGATTTGAGTTGAGTCTAAGTTGCAGATCCTCAGTCACCAAAGTAGGAGCTAGCCTATCAATGTTTTATCGCTTACGTTTTATTGCGTCTGCATACGAATTACACAAGTTAATTCCCCTTTACCCTTTCTATCATCAGAAAACAAGACCAATTGACAAACGTCATTCATTTATGGTTAACATACCATCCACTCGATGCGATTTGCTCCTACAAATATTATCCGTGATCAGCTAAATAGTTGAACTCACTGCCCGCGTCTTTGTTCCCCGAACGGTATAATCTGGGAGTATTCACGTCTAGAGTGAACTAGTTAGCATATTACATCTTCGGCCGCACCATCGGTTTTCATCAGGTGAGAAAGCGACCAAATGTGTGCCTATCGGGCATTAAATAACTATTATTTAGTGATTTGTATTGTAGCAACACAGTACCAGTCGCTAGCAAGTTATCGTAATGCCACACGTAGTGCCACACCGCATTATCTTGTCATGGTGAGGTTGCATCATGCGGGGTCATCTCATCCATCGCCCAATTACTACCATACCGCCGTTTGACCGAGGTTACCTTGATAACCAAATGAGAATAGACAAAGGGACCCGACTGATCATCAGATCAAGATATTACATGAATTGAAAAGTTCAGATGCCCTTGACGACACAGCTGCAACGATTGAATATTCTGGACAGTGTATTAAGTGTATTTGATATTGTATTAAACGATTTTGAAGCCTAATGTGAAAGTTTAATATATTTTTGATTGAAGATACTGTTTACGTTAATACAATAATCATCACTCAGATGTACTGGGTATGTTCACACGATTTTCGGATCAGCGTTCTGAGGTAAAGGTCAAATTAATAAAATTTGATTTGAACTATTTTAAAATGTTCGTTTAAAAATCCATTACGCACGTTTCACGCGAGGCACAACGATAATGCGCGGTAGTTTACCTTCTGCCTAATTGCGATGATGCTTTTGTACAAATGTAAACTGTATCTACCTTCCAGTATCTCAATTGCATTCGCCGCGACCTCGCGCTGACCTTTAACTCGGAGGATGCTCACATTCCGACCCGGCGATTCAAACTCTGCGTTTATATACAGGCTCCTATTGTTTAGTACTCTATAATAAATTATTTAGACATAGTTCACTTGCTAGGTAGCTAAATCTGAAAACCAGCAATTATTAACGAGGTGTTGCATCATTGATTTTTGCAACTGAGTTCTGCTAATATCGATACGCGAATCTGGATCACGTATGGATCTTTCTGAACGTGTAATGAAGACATTATCGCCGATACAATTGCGTGTTATTACAGGCTATAAAAAGTTTATCACGTCTAATGCAATAGTATGGTTTCTCACGCCCGGGCTTGTGTTTCAGTAATTACCGGGCATCATTAATCTCTCTCGGTTTAATCGTAATATCCGACGATGTGGCGTGGAGAAGATCATGTGTACAAGGTCCTCGCTTTGTACCGCTCTCCACTATTGTCCGACAAATAATGATAGCAGAAACTGATCTATTCATAAGTCATGGTTCATATCTATCAAACATGTGCTAATTAATCAAGCAATAACTCTACAACAATTAAAGACTGTGAAATTGTGTCGCCTTAGACGATGTCAATCTCTATGTCAGTCCAGACTTAGTTGAAAATAAAATGAGTATATAAACAACTTTACAATCGTTTAAGGTGAATAATATTCAGTTTTCTCATATTGACTAATCACATAAACAAGTCAATGTAGGTACTAAAAATAAAAAAATCCAACTGCAAAAAATGTGATCCTACAATTTTACGTAACTTTGTTGTAATCTCGAATAAATTTTCTTCATTTTGATACCTTACTCGATAAGTTTGGTTAATTATTATTTTATAACATATTACTATCAAAAATCCACCATTTTGTATCTTAATTAAACACTTATCTTCCTTAGATTTTAATCACTTGGGTTTTTAGACGAATATAGAGATACCTTAACTGTCAAAATCCATCCAGCCTTGTAAGATACGAGGTAATAAAGTAATTTACAAATATACATAGATACATGCATACAAGATACGCGCGAAAAACATATATTGGCAGTCGTTGGCACACATAACCCTACCTTGGCAGTCGTTGGCAGCAGAAGGCATGTAAATCCAAATCCAAAACATAACAAATATACTTGTGTATCAATATACAAATATACGTTTGTATATTTGTATATTGATTAGCATACAATGAAGCACTTTACCTATTCCCAACAATGTTCAAAATTAACGATGGTTCGTAGGAGTATTCATTATTATCTATTGATAACTAATTGTGGTGTAATCACAGTCAGGTATATGGCGGCCATTGTAAGCTCAACTTATTGCAACAAAAAGTGTTTAATTTAATTATCTAGCCATTGTCTCAATGCATATACAATGCGCTTTGTGCATAGTGCGAGAAAATTACACAGTCGCAGGACAACAGTTACTAGACTGGAAATACATCTATATATGCAGTGAGAAATAGCCGTTTTTGAAATAACCGTTGACTTAGGTGCGCGATCACCATCTAATATGAGCATCGGGTTCCGTTCCCAGAGGGACACCAGTTTTCTTCCCAAGAAAAAAATGTTTTTCTGGTTCTGAGTGAAACGTGTCTGATATGTTACCGGCATCCACGGCACAAGTCATAGAATTTAGTGTGGAGCTGTGAGTGTGAACTTTATGCTATGTTAAACAATCGGGTACATAATGCTAGACGGTTTACATTTATTTATTTTACGGGAACAGATGCACTGATTTTCAAGGAATCATCTGAATTCAAGATTATTATTGATCAGCTTTACATCATTTTTAGTATCCTCGAAAATCTGCCTTCTTATTGGGAGTCTCGGTTTCGAATCCTACTATGGGCTTGAACATTCAGTGAAGATAACATCGTAATGAAATCCAATTGCTGGTGGTTTTCTCGTGCTCGTCTGGCTTGCTACCCTGTACCCTGTACAGTTCACCATCCTCTAGTAGAAAGTTCTCTAGATATAATCACAAAAAAACAGGTTCCGGCAGCAACCATTGTCAGTAATTCTAAGTCTAGCGTGTTTACCAAGCTGGACCAAATAATCACTTACCGTCAGTTGAGATATTAATTAAACGCAAGCTAATCAAAAATAACAAAATCATTCGACTAAAATAAAACCGCAAATCGCTCCATTAGTTTGGGAGTACTATGCAATAAATATGCACATATATGTAGGCGTCGCTCTTATGATACTTAGTTTTCGTATAAACGTAAATAAACAAACGCTTTTACACTCACAGCCCCACACTAAGTATGATAACTTGTGTGGGTACCGGTAACATCACACACACAATTACAACCAGAAACACAAATTAACTCGATACCCTCTGCTTAGAAGGTGTAGTAGAAGGAACGCTCACCCAACGAAGCCAATGGGCAGTTCAAGTATATATATATATATATATATATATATAGATATTGTATAAACAGCTTTTGATCACCCGGAACTAATATTGAAGGATTTCAATATTTCAATAGATTCCCATGGATTCAGTTTGTATGTAGATATAAACCGTGCTTAGTCCCGCCCATACAATTAAACTAAAGTAAATATGGGCGGCTCTACCAAGAGCCGGCTATGTAGAGATCGTATCAATAGTCGATTTGATATTATAGTGACTCATATCGTATTATATAATTTTTGATAGAACTTAGCTGTTGTTAGGAAGATACTTTTATTTTAAAGTTATACGTATTACGAAGTTTAACTGATATCGTTTCAATTATTTTTTAACTGGTTTCATATGTAATTTCATTTATTCCAAACAATGTAATGAAACACTTGTGATGCCACAAAATCTGTACATTACAGAGGATGCAGACTATGTCCACATTTATTACAATCTTAGTTCTAAAATTTGATTATTCTTTTTTTTATAATAACAATAAACAATTTACAATATGAAAAATGTATATATTGCTTCATTTTACTTCATTCTATTTTATTTTAAATAAATACAGGTATATCGAAATTTATATCTCAGGTGTAACAACTGACTGTGTAATATAATAGTGAGTATACATCTTTCCTTTCAGCAAAGACCCAAGTTACCTACAAGTCATCGAGCTTATAGGTAACTCAAGTGCTCAAACCCAATACCAGTGGGGAGCGTTCCTATACTAGGGATCATGCTATCTCCTAGGCGATTTTGGCCCAGTCAGGTTTGCTATTTCTAAAGAACCCAAAGTATGTAAAAATATTTTTTCGATTAATTTAAAGCTCCCAAAGAACCATGAACTGAGAACAAGAAAGCTGGTAACGCAACACTAGACATTTTACGTATACCTAAGCCTCCTAGAATTACAGGTAAAGAAGCTTGCGACCAAGCCTTGTCATCCATGTCAACATTCAAAACCGATATAAAAGTAAGTATTCTTTACGATATTGTCCATGCTCTGACATGATGACAAATACGTAAGTTTTGGCACAAAAACTCTAGATGTTTTTCTAGTCTAGTCTAATAATCGCAAAAACCATATTATGAGAGTTAATTTTGTGTAATCTGTCAGAATTGACTGTGTTAACACAAAAATCGGCGTCTACTGGACATAAATTTGGAATTTCGCGGGAAATCCTTTCGAATTTCGGCTTCAGTTTAAAAAGTGCCTAAATTTGGAATATCGTAATACTCTCTAATACAAATACTAGCTGTCTCAAGTGGCTTTGATTGTGTCAATCAAATTAAAGGGCTTCTTGCATCGTTTCCCCAAATGTAGGTCATGACCACATCATGGTTTCAAAACTTTATCTTTTATGATGTTTCTTCCATCTGCTCCTGCTTTCCGCTAAAATATAGCCTATGTGTTTATCTTTGGTATTAGCTATGAACATTTTAAATTTAAACAAAATCTGTTACAGTCTGAAAAGGAAACAAACACCTACAACATTTCAGATTTATAATATATTAGTATATGATATAATGATCTCTTCTAGGTAATTAAGAGCCCCTCTAAAAGAGCCGACAAACGGTGAGATAGGAAGCATCCAACATATTAATAATAAAGATAACTTTATACGTAACACGTATAAACTTATTAGGGGAAAATAAAAACACAGCCTTGCGTATTACATTGTTTTATCTCTCACAACAAGTGAGATTTTTACAAGCAATAAACATTGCCAAATTAAGCATCATCGTAACCTGGTAACCACTTGCCTAACAGTGCTAACTGCCATAATATACCGGTAATAACATAGGAAGCTGTAAAGCAAAACCATCGTGTTGCGGTCTGCTTAAAATGTGGTATTCAACGTAGTTTAGTCAAAAATTGTTATCATTGAGGCCTTGGGCGGGTAAACAAGTACCTACGTTACCTTTGAGTGGAAAATTATATTGAAGAACTAATAATGAAAGCGATGTCAAGTTCACTAATAAATTAGAGATTAAGCTCCTCTTGAAAATACTTGTATTCATTAGGTTACATAATACAATTACCTATGTAATGTATCACCTAGCAAGACTACTAGGTTGCCATTCTACAACCTGAAAGAGGATTTTTTGAAGTGAAAACTTATTTAGAGATTAAGTACTTCCTTCTGTTAAGTATTATTAGCCCAATTCATTCCCACAGCTGGGATCCAAGGACTCTATAACGGCTCCCTGTCCTATCCACGCACTGAGAGAATCCTCAAAAAAAAAACTCGATGACTCTAGCGCCGCCGACCTACAGCGTAGGATTTAAAGTCAGTCAAATTTCCGGTCAACCACATACGCTCTCAAGTATATTCTGTGCACAGAAGAGAGAGAAAGAAAATTGCACGTAAAAAATGCCTCTTCTTTGATTCTGTGTATATATAAATAAAAACGTTATGTAGAATAGATTACATAATTAATTTTCCGCTCGACATATTCTACGTTTACCCATTCCGTGGTTGAATTTCGTTTAATCTTCCTTCCGTTCAATTATACTTCCTGCGTACAAATTACACATTCGTGGTAATTGCGTCGAACTATTGCTGGAATCAACCATGTGTATGAATCTAACATGTTACCAGTGTTAACAGAAGAAAATAATTTACGATCTATTCTCATTCTCACCAAATATACAAAATAAAAACATTAAAATCGGTCGAGCCGTTTCGGAGGAGTTCGACCACAAACACCGTAGCACGAGATATTTATATATCTACTAGCCGTACCCCGCGGCTTCGCTCGCTACTATCAAGTTAAATAGAAGCCTATGTGTTAATTCTAGGTAAAAGCTATGTACATTCAAAATTTCATCCAAATCCGTTCAGGCGTTAAAGCGTGAAGAGGGAACAAACATATTTACACACAAACTTTCGGATTTATAATTAAGTATGATATATATTATTTATTAAAATGAATCCCTATTTACCTTTTTCATGACATAACTTGAGAACGACTTTACCGATTCATTGATTTTTTTTTTTTAAGTTTTCTAATATTTTGTACAAGATTCTTATCTTTCGGAAAGAAAAATAAAGATAATTAGGCAGAAAATTATAATAATTATGAAGTTTTTTACTTCACGCATTCTATTAAAGTGCTAATATAGGGCAACGTATCGACATACTATAGGTCAGCTAGTTGTATATATATATCAAACTCCTTCATCAAAAATGGCTACACATCGAGAAAAAAACCACCTACGTTATGTAACACCTACGGAATGGCTTTGCTAGGCGTTTGGACTATTGGGCATCCTGGTGATGATGGACACCCATCCAAGTACTGGTCTTACTGAAAATTGCTTCTAACCTTGTCAAACAGTTCCGATGGTTCAGATGGATTGCGCTACGAATGTCACAAAACAAATACTACTAAACTATTCGTTCGCGCCGAACTGAGGTCTCGCGCCTACATATTCCCTAATAGAGAAAATCTTTTCAGGTTAATTGCTTATTACTATTTTCTTTTAAATAATTGTTTGATTTTTGTACTTGTTGTTCAAGTACAGGATATAATACGTAAGTTTCAGTTTTAAATGTGAAGCCGTTATTGAGATAGACCCCGGGACAAAATTGGTCTAAAAATACTTTGGTGGCCTACCAAATTGTTATTTTCCAACATCGATTTTACAAGGGTAGAAAAAACTTAAAATTTATTTTGCTCTCCGCTTACGTTTATGGGCGCCCCTTATAATTTTCATTTATTTCATTTTAATTGCCATTTCTGCCATGCTGACAGATGGACGAATGGACGGGCGAACAAAGTGCTGAACCACCCAAGTTCACGATAACACACAAGGGTAGATAAAAAAACAAAAAATATTTTGGTCCCCGCTGACGTGCATGGTCCTCATGATTTTAATTTATTTAGTAAATAAGTATACTTGTCACATATAGCACTAGAATGTTGGTAACAGCAACGAGACATTTTTCTCAGTGTTGTATTGAATTGTGATGTACCTGTGTTTATTACGAGGTCGAACAAGCGAATAAACATGTAAACAGGTGTAAGGTCAGAGTTTTCACCAGAACTCGCAACTGTTTCGAAACAATGCATTGTATGAAGAAAACGTGAACTCGCGTGCCACATCGGAATTACCTAAACATTCTCAAGTAGAATATTGAATATTGTATTTACAGCTTTAGCTGAATTAGTGATTTGCTTTTTTATCTGATTAACATGGATTCTCTACGAAAATATTTTTTAGGCGAGCGTGCTATATCGTCGACCATGTCGTCACTTAACATCAAGAAAAAGTGGTCAAGTATCTGTCTATTATAAACACACACCTACTATACTCTTTACCCATACACACATATCAACGGACACATGGAACCATAGAAAAAAATATACTTTACCCGAGCATGGAACTCTCACCCACACGTGCACTCTCTCTAACACACACGCAAACGCATGTATCATAATATTGTTTTTGTTTATGTATGTAGCATCAAATTTACCGTCATTTAAGCATAACAAATCATAATTATCAGAAAAAATATTATTCATGTGTAAGTAACAAAATTAGTAAATATTAAATCCGACCTAGGCCTTAGGTATAAGTTAAATTTATCAAACAGTTACATATGGCTCTGGATTGTTAATTAAAAAAATATATCGAAACCCGTTTAAACGCTAAAAGCTTTTACACTCAAATCCCCACACTAAGTTCAATAACTTGTTTCGTGAGTACCGGAAATATTTACATCACACACACTATCACAACCAGAACCAGAAACACACATTTACCATGGGAAGAAAAAATGTGATTCCGCCGGGAATCGAGCCCGATAGCCCGCCCTGCTTAAAGGCAAACGTGCACCCAACAAAGCCAACGGGTACTTCAAATTACTTAAGACCACAAGTATCAGTAATTTACTCAACCAACTTTCGTAAGTCGGGAGCTAAGAGCTAACACCCACTAAGTTAACCCAGTTTTAGCTATAATACAGCTATTTGATTACCATTCGTCTCACTTGCTTCCTGTAATAAATCATTCATTTGCTGCCAAAAGAGCGTAATAGACTTGCATGCTATATATACAAAAGATATGCGTTATTTCTCAAACTATTGAGTATCTGGAGCGCTTAAACGATTATAACCATTGATCTACTATAGAATATAGATACAACTCTCAGAACATGAGGTTGAAGGTTGGAGATACCACGAATAAGAAGCGGTATAGTTGTATCAGTAAAACAAAATAATAGTTTTTTTTATGTTCATTAGTCCGAAGACTAGTGTCGTGGGTGCCGGAACATTAAGATCACTGCCAGAACCAGACACAAAATTTCCCTTGGGAAGATAATTTATGTTTTCACCGGGAATCAAACTCAGTACGAACTACTTAGAAGGCAGATGCGCAACCAACTAAACGGAGGGTTGGAATAGGCGGCAGGTCATAATAACTCTTGCCAAATTTTGTTGCAACAAAGATTCTCAATTGAGTTCATATTGAGACCCAACGCGATGAGCAATGTACAAGGAGATATGTTAGAAATTTATACAAGCAAAATTGGCCCGTAGTGTATTATGTAAGATATGTAGGTAAAGTATATTCGTAAGTGACCATGAACCGATATTCTTCGCGGTCTTCACGCTTTGCGATTCAGGACCGGCAGTCGGAATAAACCACTGTTTGCCGATCGAACCATATCCATTGAGGCAACGTCTTGAGGAACCTTTGATGATCTATTGTTATTCTTTCATTAGTGACGAAACTGTACGGATGTTAGACAGATTTCAAATGTTTTTGGACATGCTGGCAAAATATTTTGAGTGTAAGAGTACGTATGAATACAAACATGTTGGCTTAATTGGGTGCGCATTCGCGTTCTAAGCAGGGGTATCGGGTTCGATTCCCGGCGGGAACACAACAGCTTTAAACAGTTTTCTCTCCAATAAAATTTGTGTTTCTGGTTCTGAATTTAATTGTGTGTGTGATGTGAATGTTTCCGGTATCCACATCACAAATCATTGAAATTAGTGGAAGGCTGTAAGAGTGAAAGCGTTAAAAAGTAGGCTTTAAGAATTATAAGCTTTAATATAGGTATCTAAGTAATATTTATTGATGGACTGCATAGAAAATATTTTTTTCACACGCAAATACACCCTTTTCTCTGTTATAGCCCGATACTGAATGTTTTTAAACTGTTATTTATGTATTTTACATCGCGTATTTTACATCGCACCTTATATCGCGTATGAAAATTGAATAAAACGTTGCTTAGGTTATAAAAGTACGATTTCAAAGTGCTTCTTTAAGAAAATCTAAGCGTAATATTATTATGTACTTGATAATCATAAATTTATATAAGATTTTTTAATATGCCTAAATTATTATTCAATTTGAGAGAAATATTCTTGCTTGATTATCGATTAGGAAAACTTAAATGAAATCAGCGTTGTAATTGTAAATTATAGTTTTTAGTTAACATACAAATGAAGTTAAAAATTATACAAATACCTACATATATAAAATATACACTTACCTACTTACTGAGATAGAGTAAGAACGTAATATGTGGCTTATTTCTAAACCCGTCGCATTGTTGCAAAATTATAATTTAGATTTTTATAATACTCAACTGCAGCTAAATTATGATTGTCTTTGTTTCCCATAACATGCATTGTTTAAATGAATATGTGCTACACTTGAGTAAAAAACACATTACCAGTTTTGCAACGCAGCTCAGGCGCTCGGTGAACTCGGTTTATGTCACATGAGTTTATTTTCAATAAATTATCTCTGGTGTTAAGTAAGATGGTATTAGCGTTATATCATTAGGATATTATGGAATACGCCTGTCGGAGATGTGCAACCAGGTACATCGATGGCCTACCTACAGCGACGTAGGCATGTAGAGAATGTGACTTAGGCCGTAACTAGCTTGCGTTGTAACTTGAAACAAATGTGGAGTTTATGTCTTTCTTAGAATAGATGCTTAAATATTAATAGGAAGGTACGTAAGATATTCGTATCTTTAATTTGCTTCCACGTTAATTATACGTAATGCTAAGGAATGGAACTCTTTTCCCGAGTCTATGTTTCTTTCAATCTAGTGTAAACAGGTATCTTTTAAGCAAGCATGCTCCATCTTCCATCTAGTGAGATAGGGGTAAACGCTTGTACATTTACTGCCAATCAATTTTGGTTCTTATATAGAGGAGGCTGAAACACACAATCACACCTCGCAGAGAACAATACAATTGTGCTCTAGTACCGAGAAACGTATCGATAAGTCGGTAACCGCGGCGTAGAGTAAGGACTTACAAACTTCGCCAACATATCTTCAGAAAGCTAATCTTCCAATAAAATTAGAGTAAAAGTAAGAGTATGCAAAATTAATGGAATGAATTGTTGAAGGTTCCCAGTTAAATTAATATGGATTTCTCAATGTTAGACATTCCGGTTGGTCGAGTCTAAGCACCGATACACCTCTTAGTAACAATTTAGAGCCTCTATGATATATACATTTACTGAAAATCTAAATGTTGAATATATAGCTTTGATTGCTTGCTTCGGTTAACTCGATTACAGCTTCTCCTCGGAATGCTCGGCGTCGCACTTACTTTTTGATGAGTATCTTTCCTCTCGGTTCGTGTGAGTGATTTACGGGCACTACACAGGGAGGTAGGTGGACGCAACTTTCTCCCAATCATGCTTATATCGCGAGAGTTAGTTCTTCAAAGTAAATCCGCTACGCAGTACATCGCGCCGAATGAAAATGAATACGCCACTTGAAACATTCAGAAAATATAATCAGGGAATTTCGGAGTACATTACATGATCATAATGAATAAATACGATAAAATATAATAAATAAATAAAATAAAACGTAATTTTAATATTTTAACAATATTAATTGGATGGAAAACATTGGCTAATTTTGGAATAAAACATTGGCGTTTTTCACTAAAGTGCGTCTAGGAAAACATCTTAAACATGTCATATTGAATGTCTCTTTTTATATTTATATATATATATAAATGAATATGTTATTTATTTATTTTATATAATTATTTTATGTATTATATAATAATACATTACTTGTTTATGTATATTTATATTATATATATATGTCATGGTGTAAGTAATGGTATTTATTAAGTTAATTAGGTATTCCATACACCCATTTATTATACCCCGTCTATTACATTCTATAGTTCTCTCCATCCGAAGGTTGCCTGGTAGAGATCGCTATTAGTGATAAGGCCGCCTGTTGTGATACTTTACGTATAAGCTTGTTTGTTACCTTTGTTTTATCTCATCTTATAAAGTGGATCAATAAAGTATTATCTATCTATCTATTGGTGACTTTCCGGACATCAGCACAGTTCCTGTGGCATAGAGCAAATTAGTTAAGAGGTATATCTATTACTGTAGGTCTGATTTTGATAAGATTAGGTAGGGAGACAGCAATAATAATACATTCTCGAATAGACTACTTTAGATCCCGAAAGTGAGCAGAGTTCCTGTGGGATATTATGGTATATTTGTTAAGTTGTTCAAAATGAGGTATATCTGCAACTTTTAGTCAGATTTCGATAAAATGTAATACTACGATCCTGGATAAAACATTGGCTATTTTTTAATGCCGAAAATCAGGGCAGTTCCTTTAGGAGAGGATAAATTTGTCGGTTGTTTGAAATGAGATATCTCCGCAACCATGAGTTTAATTTCGATAAAATTTTGTAGATAGATCACTACAATCCTGGAACAAAACATTTGCAGTTCCTGTGGGATAGGGGAAATTTGTTTAGTTTTATCTCTATTACTGTTTGTCGGATATTGAATGAAAGGATAATTTCGTCTCTTCGGACAGGGCTTGACTAGCTCAGCGGTTAGAGCAATAGAGCACGACACCCTATGGCAGCGGGTTCGCGATCATTTTTCCTTTCTAAATTTATCACTTTTCGACTTACGGATGATTAATACGTAATAATAAATACATTTTAATTATCATATTCATTAAATTCTGACAATCGATAGTTCATAAAACGTGGAAGTGAACGAGAGCGCGAGGACAAGCTCGAGACAGATTGGGTGCTGATAAGCAGCGTGGGAACGTTCTGATGGTCTCCCACATGTACCAGTGCCATTAGTCACGAAACCAGCCTGCGATTAGATGCACTGCCGGTTACTGTCATGATTTGGAACGCCTAAACTACTATATTTTTCATATGTTTTTTTCTGATTAATCAGACAATTTGCAAACACAAATGGCGGGTGGGTGTAGATTACCTCGTGATTAATTTAACATTATACTAATATTTCGCCCGAACTGAGATCTTGCGCTAATAATTTGCCTATTAGAGAATAATTTTTGATGTGAATTGCTTATAACGTTTTATAGAAATAAAAAATAATTACGTATATTTTCTTATCATATTATATAATTTTTATAGCCATTTTCAGCTTTGGTTCAATTTTTCAGGTTTATATATATTATCTGAGAATGTGAAGTTATTCGTTGGCAGACGGACGGACAGATGGCCAAAGTGCTAAACCAACCAAGTCAACCTAGAGATTTCGATTTGCTCGGTCTATACAAGGCTTTCGCTTACGAAATTTAACGCTTTCACACTAACAGCTCCACACTAAGCTCGACATTTGTATCGTGGTTGCCAGAAACATTTAAATCATACACATATAATGACACCCAGAACCAGAAACAAATTTCCATTGAAAACTTGTTTTTCTACAGAAAATTGAACTAATCTATCCGTTGCACTGCTTAGAAGGCAGTCGCTTTACCAACTATGCCAGATGACAGTTAAAAAAGTATGTAAATGCGGTAAGTACTTTAGAACCCTTTTTGCCTGGTAGAGATCGCTATTAGTGATAAGGCCGCCTGTTGTGATACTTTACATATAAGCTTGTTTGTTACCTTTGTTTTATCTCATCTTATTCAGTGGATCAATAGAGTAATATCTATCTATCTATCTTTTTCTAACAGGCTGACGTTTGACTACTAAGTATTTTATATGTTGGTCGAAGATGGTATAAACACACGAGGCCTATAATAACATAAACATTCACATCACACGCACAATCACAACCAGAACTAGAAACACATTTTTTCCTTGGGGAGAAGACTTGTATTCCCGCCGGGAATCGAACCCGATACCCCTGCTTAGAAGGCGAACGCTCACCCAACTAAACCAACGGGCAGTCCATAAGAGAATCAGTAATAAGACTGCTTACATAGCTTTCTAAAAGACCTCTTATTACTTGGCGGCAATTTTTTCGCTGGCGGTAAATTACGACTGTACTAGAATCTAGAGTGTAGTAATAGCTAGATGAATTTTGTCTTATTTTTACAAAATCTCTAAATAAGACGTCTATAAGAAGAAAAAGTTAATTTCATCACTTGAAGCAAAGCTTGGATAGCTCAGCGTTTAGAGCAACAGGGTCTATGTTACCAAAGGATAATTTCCTTCTGCCTAGCATGCTTGATTTTATAGAAAAAAAAACATATCTCTTTAAGTTTTCATACGTTCACACTCAGCATTATTAAAATTCCTAAACAACAACAAACTGGTGCGGTATTCATTCCATCCGCAATGTTCAGGAAAAGAAGCGCCACATCCTTATTATGGACGTGACCTCATCACGGAACTCATTATCTTAAGGATTTCGTTATTAACTAGTTATCAAAATTGTATCTGAATCATTATCATAGCCGGCGAGATACTTTAGGGCATGCTTACACTTGTCAGTTTGTTTAAGACTAATCGTTGCTAGTGGATAAGTTACAATGATACGATGTTGTTTGTAAATTGTTTTTTCAACAGACTTCAAAAAAGGAGGTTCTCAATTCGACTGTAAGTTTTTTTTTGTGTTTATGTTACGCGACGTCTCCGCCAATTATGAATCGATTTTGATGATTTTTTTTTTTGTTTGATAGAGTATACTTCAGAAGTGGTAGAAAAATATCGAAAGCTGCCAAGCCAAAACCGCAATATAAGCGATAAAGTCAGTTTTTTTTAAGCTTTGCCTGCGTTTCAATTATATTCATTTTATTTCTAATTTAACTGATTAATTTATTAAAAAAAAATTTAATTTGAACTTGCAAATGGTTTGTAGTTCATTTTTTTATTATATGTGTAATACTTATCTTTTAACATTAACGTAGGTGACGCCACGGGGCAAACCTAGTACCTGCTAGTCATTGACCGTAAGCCTGTGAATGCAGAGGCAGTACGAGGTTTCCAATAATAATAATTTTTATATCATACATTTTTTTGTAGTATATGATGCTTAGGAGGTGAACGCGCACCCAACTAAAGGTAAATCTTGGAAAATCTGTGCCAACTGCCTATTGGTTGCTAAGCCACCCAAGCCACCCGCGTTCATGGTGATGGAGCAGGATAAAAAACACTATGTTAATCCTGTTTTCGCAAGCTATGTCCATTCAAAATCCGTACCAAATTCATCAAAATCCTTTTAAGCGTTGCAGCCTCGTGAGAAAATTCAAAACATACTAACTTATGTACACACAACACAAATTCAGATTTATAATATATAATATATCAGCGGGATTAGTGTGATGATTTGACTTAGTATAGTAATTACTCGGACATACCTTAAAATATTGCACATATAGACACAGGATATTACATCATGAAAATATGTGCTCACTCTGTGAATCGATCCTAGTACTAGTTCATTAACAAAAGTTTATGGTGAGCATGACTTTATCTAAATTCAATTGCCTATCTACGTAGGTTGATTATGACTAGGCAATCAAAATTACAGGTGAATCATCGTTATGCAGGTAAGTATGCTATTTAAAACTCTGTTCAACTTTTGTTATTACTAGAAAATCGTGTCTCTAATTCGGCAAATTAACAAAACAGTGTAAACAACACGAAACATCAATTGTGTACCTTATTGTATGCTTTTTAACCGACTTCAAAAAAGTTCAGGAGGTGGTGCGCATTTTGACTGTAAATTTTCTTTTATATATGAGTTACTTCATTCTTCGTGATACGATTTTCATAATTTTCCATGTGGTTCCATTTTAATTCAATCAAGATCTGACCAGTAGTTTTTGAGCTATCTTCAATAATACGTATTTTATTAATTAAATCCGATGATGGGTTTCGAAGCCGCCGAGTTTCTCGCCAGATTATTCTCGAGATGGCTGTAATTTTGCAAATCTGGCAGTAGAGTAGAAATTTCATACCATGTGAAGGAACGAGCCTATGGGAAAAAACGTGTTTGAATTTAGATTTTTTTAAATATGACGATAAAACAGTGTAGTCTGTTTTTTTTTTCAGCTATGCTTACGTTTTAATATTATAATGTAGCAATAAACGATATATTATTCAACGAAACCCGTGTAGATTATCGTAAGTATCCAATTGTAGACAAAGAGCACCTCCGCCGAGCATCTGATTGTGGCCCGAAGGCGGAGGAGACAGCGATCTCGCTTTCGTTCCGGAGTCTATTCTCCAAGCTTTCCCACAATTACAGCGCGATCGGTTAGATAAATAACTATCGCGATTATGGAATCCGCACATTTTTAGCGTATGAAAATGCAAAATAAGCGAGCGAAGGGTCTCGTCAAGCTTTCCGGGTTATGAACATCCTGTTACGAGTATGTAGATGAGTGGCTGGTGGTACATTCGTGTATGGTTTTCATTCAAAATTCAATGGACAAACATGATGTTTATGGAGTGTAAAAATGCTTGTATAAAATAATTTTTTTTTTTACTTTTGGCTTCGCAAATTGTGCATTTAGCTAGTGTCAAGTATTAAATATTTAAATAATATTAAATTATTTTAAAATGAGTATTAATGTTTCATAACCAGTCACAGTCTTTACAGTCAAAGGCGATTAAAATAATTATGGTCCAGTCATAGTCAATTCATGCTCTAAGTAATGTGGAAGAAACTAGAACTTTTGGAGTTTTGGCACGAAAGCGAAAATCACGTTTTTAATTTTGTATGATCTGCCTATACTCATGCACGTTTACGAAGTATCAATGGTTAATGATCCACCATTATTACACCCTAACACTCAAAGAATCCAAAGTATTGGTAAATAATACAATATTGACATCTTAATTCTTTAACTTTTTCGCCAAAACTCCAACAAGAAGTTTCGGAGTAGTAGAGTAAAAAAAGCAGAAACACTTTTGTATTAGAAAATATGTTGATTACTTTTATGTATTGCTGATATAAATATCATAAATTTTGGAAGATTTTTGCACTTATCTACACTGAAAGTAATGGTATAGCACGTATATTAGGCATTTTTACACTCCGTAGACCTCGTATCTATCCATACATTTTTGTACGGCAAGGGTAACTTATCGGTCCACCTTAAAGGTACCTACTACGTACATAACCTACACATTCTTACATTAGAACTAGAATTGTGCAACGCAAGTTGCCATTAACAATACATATTTTAGATTGCTGGCAATTAAAGCAGCATGGCCGTATGTAACGCAGCATCCGAAGCTGCCAAATTGAGACAAATTTACGAGGTGCCGATGCACGCGACGTGAGGGAACATCATTGTTCGCGTGGCGTCAGTTGCGACACGAGCTTCACTTGTCGATTATTTAACAAGAGACAATGTGGAGTCGCACCACGGAGCTTCTCACGGCTGGCGAAGGTCGCGGATAACTTTTGTCTTACAACACGCTTAAAATAATTTGATTTCATAACTTTGGCGCCTCGAGGCGAGCTCCCTAACGAGTGTGCGCAGATTCACGCGCAGCCTTATTTTAGCAAATGTTATCTGTACACGATAGGAACACGTTGATTAGGCAGCAAGGCGAGAATTTTCACAGAGAACTGCTCAAAGCTTTTAATAAATCACGACTTGTGAAGCAATATATCGGCAGAAATGTTATTACTCAAATAAATCCTCGTATCCGGGGAGATATCTCTCACTGTGTCAATATTGCTTACATCGTAATGCACATCACGCAGACACGGAACACTGAAATATCAACAAAGTTGCTCTTATAAAGAACTTTCCCAGTACAGTTAAGTAAAGTTTCAAATACTATATAGGTAGGTCCTATTATTTATTCTGCAGTGTATTTAAGCATTTAATTATAATTTGTATATTTGTATATCTATATAAATGAATCTCTCTTTCCCTTGGTCATTGCATCACGCGTGAACGTATGGAACAATTTAGCTAATTATTTTTTGTTGTGTTAATTATTGTCAGGGGAAGGTCCTTATGAAAGAAAATTTTATCCCGGAACTCCCGCGCATCCGGGATTTACCCGGGTAAAACCGCGTAACGCAGCTAGTATGTCAATAAAAAATATATGAATATATATTTACTACACCAACCTACATTTTAATATTATTTCTCTTTATCCATCCAAAGGTTAATTGGATGAGATCGCGCTTGGTAACAAATTCGCCCATAGTACATAGATATAAATAATACGTTTGTTATTTTTTACTATATTTGGTACAATAAAGAGATTTTGGATTTGTATGTGTAAAGATGTAAAATAAGCATGAATTATCATGAATAAATGTATCCATGTGGTACTTGTATTAAAAGCAGCCCTCAATCGGGCAGTCGATGTTTCCAATCCTGCCACAGCAAAGGGTTGGGTTTTATTGAAGGTCGTGATTCAAAATCGAAAACGTCGAATCAAAACAACATATATTTTGATTAAAGCTATCACTCTATATGACCTTTATTTATAAAACATGCTATTGTAGTGATCAATTAAGAAAGGAAAAAATATCGCTTGAAGCGGGGATAAAAACCCGCGGCCATAGGGTGTCATGCCCTATTGCTCGGTAGATGACGTCACACGTCCCCGTGAGACGTTAATAATAAGGAAAGGATAATTTCGTCACTTCAGGCAGGGCTTGCGTAGCTCAGCGGTTAGAGCAATTGGGCATCACACCCTATGGCCGCGGGTTCAATCCCCGCCTCAAGCGATAATTTTTCCTTTCTAAATGTATCACTATAGTTCTGCCTAGCATGGCTAATGCTATATAAATAAAATCAACATGCTGTTGTAGTTTCTACGAAAGAGTTGTAGGCACTACTAATATTTAGAGTTCTTGTTTCAAACTCTAAACGACTATGCAGTCGAGCATATCGCTTTGCCTTCAGGCGAACATCTTAATCATCTGCTTTCTTAGTAGCCAAATAAGAATACAACTTCATTTTCATCTGTGAGATTTCAGCATCAGCGTGAAACAATTTAGCATCCGTGTGAGTAATGGGATGATATGTGTTGCGTCGGTTGAACGCAATGACCCGAGAGCGTCACGCTCCGGCGGCGGTAATGTCCTCATTGCATTGAAGTCGTATATATGAGGTTCATCTGAGGTTTTCGGATCTTTTTTCTTCTAGACAGGCATTCCCACAAATCATAGGGTTTATATTCGCTATAGGGTTAAGTCGCATGCAAGTGAGCCAAATGCCTTTCCATCACGATTTAAAATGTGGTGTGGTACATAAACATAACATAAAATAAACGCTTTCACACTTATTATGCTATAATTCAAACGCAAGCAAAGCTTCAATAATTAAATGCAAGCAAAGCTTAAAAATACCGACTTCACCGCTTTATCTTCGAAACTTTAATCAGATTAGATGTAGGTACTAAACATGCATTATTGAAGATATTTCAAGAACTACTGATCAGATCTTGATCAAATTTAAATAGGACCAATTGGAAAGCAACATCTTTATAACAAAAAAAAAATTCAAAATCGGTTCACGTGGAACGAAGTTATGATACAGCGATACTTTTTCTTTCTAAATTTACACTTTCTTTTCTTAATTTGAATACAAAAATCTTTCATATAAACTCTGCTAGAATCACACTGAAACGCATCATAATGTAAAATGGCCAAAGCAATGTGACTATATATTTTAGTTTACCTTTGTCAATACTTAACTGCAATAACAGGTATCTAAATCTAAACTAGGATCTTAACCACTTTTTCAAACAAAATAAGATTATCATTTCGACTGAAACGCTATATCCGACTATCAAGGGAAGGTTTTGTTCGATAGATAGATAGATAACGCTTTATTGTCACACCTTACATTAATCACTTACAAAACATTGAAAACTTAAATTAAAGTGTACAATCGGCGGTCTTATCGCTAAAAGCGATCTCTTCCAGACAACCTTTGAATGGAGAATATTTTAATAATTCGGTGAAACGGGGGTGTAAATACAAGTTATGAGACAATAAAATATATATATATATATATATATATATATATAAATATATTGTTAAAACATGAATATAACTAGGTAAACCAAGGTATATTTTTTTGGAGTTCTTCATACCTCACATGGAATTGGGACCCATATCAAGATGCTAAATAATTAATAGACACGTTAAGCTGTCGGTTCCGATATTTAGTCTTAAGACAACATTCGTTAAGCCACGTCATATGCCTTCAGGCGGCCTAAAAATCCTTAAACTAGGACAGCTGACTAGTATTTTTTAACTATATTGACAAATATAGGCTGACGGTGGTGATGTAGATTTTTCTATACATTATTAAAACATCTTGTAAAGGTATTCACAAAATAATGAACTACATAGAGCATTTAGTTTACGCACCCGCGTAATTCGGCGTACTAACTGCACTTACATCATTATGCAAATATATTTTACAAGAGCAATGTAACAAACGAAAGCAACTACTCTCTAAGTTACTATACACGAACATAAATTACGCTAATTGTACACAAATGTGTATTTAATTACTAATACGGCTATATTTTTCTGTTCGACTTTAGGAAGAAGCAAAATATTACGAGAATTTGTTACATAAATGTTGCTTTATCTAATTAGTTTGATACAATCAATCAAGTAGTTTTATGGCATAAATTGGTAGGCAGATGTTATTAATTATGCCTATATGTTAATTAATTTGTTGGTAAACAGGATGTGCGCCCGCATGCCCATTGCCCAACCTATTGCATTGAAAAATGTATAGGTTATGTCATCCTACGTATATACTATGTTCAAGGGATATTTAAAAACAAAAAACTTTTATGCGTATCAGTATCGATTTGTAGAAAAATTTTTAATCTAAGTTTTAAAAAATATTTTTTTAAATTACAGAATGAAAAAAAATATTTTAAAGATGGTTTAGACGATCTTTATTATTCTTTAATGTTGAGTGCCCAAAATGCTTGCTGCATTACCACGCTGTATATCAAGGTTTATCTTCTGCCAAATACAACCCAGCATTATCGACTCAGTATCTTAGACAAATCTTTGAAAATTTCTAACTCTCCCGGTCCCCATGTTCCCATATTACCGAGGCGGATAATAATAACATAATAAATAATTTTATTTCTACTACTTTCTGAAACGTGATTCAGTAACCAAACAAATTGTCATGAAATAATTTGTGAGTAATATATAAAGTAGACATAGCGTGACAGTCAGTATTATATTTAAAAACTATAACTTTGGTAAAAAGGGTCTGTTTTTCTACAAGGATATATATTTATTGTAATATATCGTAATTAATTGTATGGTCACATGCTGATGTGATGATGTGATAATTGTAATAGTAGTTATTTTATACGCTTTCACACTCACAGGCCACACTAAGTTCGTCGACTTATGTCGTGGGTGCCAAAAACATTCACACCACACGCAATCACAACCAAAACTTCAAATTTTCATTAAGGAGAAAACTTGTGTTCCCGCCGAGAATCGAACTCGATACACCTGCTTTAAAAGCGAATTCGGCAATCTAAGCCAGAGCGGGCAGTTTCAACTATCCTAACAACTTAAAAAAAAAACATATATTTACACATTTCTCAATTATGGGCTTAATGCTTAGTGATTACATTATCTTTTGATGGATCACTAATGCCAAAACAACATTATTTAATTTAATTACACAAATATTATTGTAATTAAGATATATCGGTATTCTATCGCTTACATTTTGGAGAGTGTGTTCAGGAATTACATGATATAATTCCTCCATGCCCATTTTACCATCAAACAACAAGACAAACTGTCAAACGTCATCCATTTATGGTTGACATACCTCCAGTTCGCTTGAAGCGATTTGCTTCTACGTTCATCATCCGTACAGCGAAGGAGTGTTACTCATTGCCTGCGTCTTTGTTCCCTGAACAGTATAATCTGGGTGTCTTCAAGTCTAGAGTGAATAGGTACCTTCTAGGCAAGCATGTTCCATCTTCTGCTGCATCGTCACTTTCCATCAGGTGAGATAGCGGTCAAATGCTTGCCTACCTAGTATAAAAAAAATTAAGATATATGCAACACATAAAAATTGAGGTTCGTCACCATCATATAATTATACAATTATCAGCATATTTAAATAACTATGTAGATAGTAATATCAACAGACTGCGAAAAAGGTATAAGTACTATACCCAACCAACTAAATGAGGTTTTATTTCACACTTTTCTCTACCGCTTCACAAAAAAGGAGGAGGTACTCAAGTCGACTGTATTTTTTTTATATTTGTTACCTCAAAACTTTGTTCCACGTGAACCGATTTCGTTTTTTTTTTTGTTTGAAAGATGTTGCTTTTCAATTGGTCCTATTTAAATTTGATCAATATCTGATCAGTAGTTCCTGAAATATCTTCAATAATGCGTGTTTAGTACATTTAATCTAATCAAAGTTCCGAAGATTAAGCGGTGAAATCGTTTTTTTTAAGCTTTGCTTGCGTTTAATTATTATTTCACACTAGCTTTTGCTCATGATTTCAGTCACGTCGAATACATTGCAATGTTCTGTTCATTAGCATATTATGTTTATGGTCATGTTTATCACGGAAAGCGCCCTGTAGATTGAAGTCTGGTGAAATGATAATTACTTCGCAGATAAAATACAAACATCTACAATATATGTTATCTTACATTTTATTTTATTAACTAATAACATACAATTTGTTAACATCCATTCCAACTTTAAATGTACGTATGTACTTACAAAATAGTTCTTCCAAAATAATTACAATTGAATGCACTTAACCTATAAAACTAAGTATTAGTTTTACATGCATGAATACCATGCATGAATACCAGTAGTCCACAAAACATCGCCTGCGTCTTTGTTCCCTGAACGGTACAATCCGGGTGGTCATCAAGTCTAGACTGAATAAGTACCTTCTAGGCAAGCATGTTCCATCTTCGGCCGTATCGTCACTTTCCATTAGGTGAGATATTGGTCAAATGCTTGCCTATACAGCATAAAAAAATGTCTCTACACTAAGTAAATAATAATAGTGAACATAGTGAACCAGTCAAATTTCCGAAGTTCCTTCTAATGTAAAAAGCAAACAAACAAACGGATTCACACTCACAGCCCCACAGAAAGTTTAATGACTCGTATCAAGGGTGCCAGAAACATTTACATATCACACACACACACAGCCACACCCAGAACCAGAAGCACAAATGTCCCTTGGCAAGGAAAAGTGTGCTCCTGCCGGGAATCGAACTCAGGACCCACGCTCAGAGGGCAGACAACACTTACCCACCGTGCTAACTGAGTCGTCATCAGAACAGGAAGGGCAACGAAATTGCAAAAGCTAACTGGCCCGAGTGCGGATGTAGCGACATTCCCGTGGACCCTCTAGGGCGGGTTAGATAATGGCCCCACTGTGAGCTTTCACCCGCGGTATATCACGACCCGGACCTTCCGCGCATCGCGACCTGACCTGCAGCGACAGTTTTGTAAGAGCTCATCGGGATGACACCGTTTTAGGACCAGCTCAAACGGAAATCATAACCTGGACGAACAAACTACTCAAAGTAGCAGTCGTCACTGGGAACTCTCCGAATCAATCTCTACTTTTACTCGCGACTTTATACTGTGCACACTATCAACAAATATGCGATACAGCTTATGAAACAAAATAATAAGAAATTTATTTTGGAGAGAACTAACTTAATTGTTCTTTACCTGATGAAGAGTTCAAATGTTCATTTAAGTACTTAATCACTTAATATTTTTTTGACTGATACTACTTCCGATTGAATTAGACTGAAAAATGTACCTACTGTTTTTTTGTTATTTTTGGTATATTACCTGATATGGCTATAGCGATCGTCGTCGAGTCAACTGACATGCTAGTTGTTCTTTGATTTAAAAAAAACTTCGGGAGCCCAAAACAAGATAGTGGGCATACTAGTCAGTTGCCTTTACCCTCCCTAATATCTGATATCCAGATTGTCATGAAGTTTATTTGCAGATTAGCATAGAAGTGTTAAAACAAATGCAATTTATTAGACGAGTAAAGGTCAGCAATATATAATTACATTGTAAGCAGAATTGACCTGCGGTAGGCGAATGACACCACAGGTCACAGGGCTTACCTCCACAGTAACCTTGCATTTCACAATATTCTGACTCAGGCCAGCGCCTAAATAACTACTTACTGCGCCACCGTGATGAATTATGACATTGAATCTAATTGATAGTAAAGAATACCTGAGTAGGAAGAAGTATTACCTACTGTAGGTACCTACCTACTGATGTAATCCATGGTGGTATATTTTTTCTTTTAAGTAGCGTTTGGTTACTTTACCAACTGTTGGTACGATGACTAAGATGCATGGAGGCCAATTGCATAAGCACTTTCTGGCGACTACATAATATAGATATACCTAGGTTAATATAATTAATGTATTAGGCATTTAAGAATGTGTAAAAAAAATGAAAATATGCTCCGCCGAGTTTCTTGCCAGATTATTCTCGACATGGCTATAATTTTGCGAATCTGGCAGTGGTAACTTTCATGTGTGCCTCTTTAGGCCCCACGTGAATAAATTTTGATTTTGAGAACGAAAAATGTGCTCCTACCGGGAATTGAATCCAGGAGCAACGACGCAAAGAGAAGAGATCTGCCCACTACGCCAACTGGGTCGTCAATTTATACACGTCAGACATTTTGATATAATATCTAATCACGATTTTCCCAATTTTATTCTTAAAAGGTGGTTACTAATCTGCCTAATTACTATACATAGCCTCAAAAGAATAGACAATAGTTTATTCGACGTTAATTGATATTTAGTTTATTCATTGTACCCATGTGTTGTAATTGGAATGATATTGCATGGATCTTGTATTGTGGTCCGTAAATAAAAACATATTATTATTATATTATTATTACAAATTTGTATTTCATCCGTGGACATTTGTTTTTCAGATAGACTAATATAAAAAAGTAATAAAATAAAATAAAAGATAGACTTCACCGGGGATTGCCTGCCATAATAGTATATATACAGAATTCACGTGGTTCGATTTAACAATCAGACCAACATGAAGTAAATCTTACAAGATCCAATCGAACTATGTAGCTATAATCTACTAAGTAGGTACCTATCTGTCTAGCTCAAACTGGTTAGATAGGTATTACTAACCGTAATAATTTTCAATTATAATGTACTTACTTACAAGCTAAATTACAGTAACTATTTAAGTGCATAGTCCAGATCGCGAGATATATCAACAGATCGCGATGTTCGGGGTCATAGGTGCCAGATGCGAGATCTCCGTCAAAATGTCAAACTACAACGTGAATTTTAATGCCAGTAATGCGTTCAATTCTGTGGCAATACTCATTGCTCGTTTGTACCACATTGAGGTCATCATTTTTATTGATGCAACTCAAGTTTATGAAGCGTCATGATAGTTCACCGAACAAAATGTCGCTGTCGTGGCGTGCAATCCCTTCACTCGTCCCTATGTGTAACGAGAACAAGACCCTATAGGGCTCACCTGGCGAACGACACTCTTAATTCTAGCTTTGTCTCATGTAGGTAACGAACAAGTAAGTACCTGCTGTTACTTATTAGTTCTTGTCTTGTCTTAACTAGAACAGCAGTAGCACACGTGCGACGTAAGATAGGTATAGCTCTGTCTTACGTATCAGCGAAGGAGTGGAACTCATTGCCTGTGTCTTTGTTCCCGGAAGGGTACAATCTGGGTGTCTACAAGTAAAGAGAGAATAGGTTCTTGGCAAATATATTCCAACTTCGACGGCATCGTCACTTTCCATCAGTTAAGATAGTGGTCAAATGCTTGCCTGTCCAGCATAAAAAAAGTCCTTCAAGACGGTGACCTGTTCATTCGCATAATTTTACGTGTCATACATTATTGTGCATAAATATTTTTAGACTGGATCCGATTCGGATAGATATGATTTTTTGAGTATTTATTAAGTCCTCCAAGTACAACTAAATTGTGCAAAATAGTATAAACAAATACGGTTTTGGCACGTTAAAATTAGTTATATCAATAATTTGATCTAATTATATTACCTATGCAAATAAATAGGGAACCTGCAAGACCCCTATTTTGGAAGGAGCCTTATTATTTTCACATTTGTTGACCTCTATTTCACCTAAAGTCGCCGACATAGCTCAAAGAATTAGCAAGCTGCAATGGCAGTGAGCTGGCCACGTCTCTAGAAAGGCGGATAACCGCTTTAGTAGACGAATATTTGAGTGGAGACCGCGATTCGGTAAACGTAGCACAGGACGCCCATCGGCCAGGTGGAGCGACGACCTGCGAAAGGAGGTAGCAGAAACTGGTTTAGAGGAGAGCCGAAGACCGGACTCAGTAGCGTTCATTAGGAGAGGCCTATGTCCAGCATTGGACAAAATAGGCTGATGATGATGATAATGATGATGATTTCACTGATGGTGTATTGATGTGGACGATGTCTAAATACTTAATCAATAACAATAAAACGTTTTAATTGCGGTGTTAGCATATAGGTAGTTGCTTCTATGTGTATCAAGCTGCAAGCTATAAAATGCTTCACTAATTTCTAATTAGGTAGGAATATATAAGAGCAATAACGAAAGCCACAAATGCCCTGAGCTATGCATAGAAGCTGAAGTGGAAATGGGAAGAACACGTAGCGAGGCTCACGGACCAGAGATAGATGGACCCTCAAAACCACTTTGTGGAGAGTACCACAAGGAAAAAGAGGAAGAGGAAGACCGCCTGCACAATGGGAGGACGAAATTAAAAAATTTGCAGACCCAAATTGGTGCCAAACAGCCCAAAACCCACCTGGGGGTTCTTGATAAATTCTAAAGTTAAATAGGTAGTAGTGTACATATTATGTAATGCATTAAGTAAGAACAAATAAAGGCTTTTTTATATTTTTTATTTACTTTATGTAAGACAGATCCTACCTGTAGATTAACTCGGTCGGTTTAGTTTACCGCGTTTCCAACGATTACAGTTACAGTTTCTCAATCCTAATTAATAAGAGACGAGTTTTATCACAAGAATGTGCGCTGTCTCCGATCTCGAAACACGGTTGATTTGTCGGCTGATAACAGTTTCTTTCGTTAGTTTTTATTTGATAGATCGTAATGACACGCACGCCGCGGTTCGCGAGCATTTCACACGCTACTTCCTTTTCCTCGTGTTGCTGATAACATTATAACTATAGAATTAACTTCTTTTTAGAAACGCTTTTACACACAGCCTCTAAGTACAGAGACTTGTTTTGAAGGTGATTCCGGAAACATTAACGTCACACACATAATCACTCAATACATTACTTTTACAATATCTAGGAGTCTTCAAGTGAATAGGTATCTTCTAGGCAAGCGTGTTCTGTCGTCGACCACATCATCGTTTACCATATGGTGAGATAGTAGTCAAACGCTTCTCCATAATGAATAAAAAATATTTTACAGGTGTATCTGTGTCTGACTGTAGCATCGTAGATCCCAAACGGCTGGACCGATTTTGATTTAGTTCTTTTTGTTTGTAAGATCAATGGATCGAAAGTGTTCTTAACTGTTTGGGAAAAATCAATGCAGACATTTTTCATTGAAGATATTTTTAAAATTTTCGTTTTGCTACTTGTTTTATTTGATAGGCTATCGTTTGACCACTATCTCACCAGTTGGAAGTAGTTTATGTTTTGAAGGTACTAAATTCAAATCTGCTTCATCGTGACTAGCACCAACTATTTTTTATATGGTAAACAAAGCAATTTACTACCAAGAATTCACCCAGCTATAATAGTATTTAAACAAGAAACAATCAACAAGCAGAAAAAGTAGGTAGAGATCGTATCACATATAACTGAAAGGAAAAAGATGAAAGGGCATCCAGTTTTAGGTTGAAATATATCTACGTAAAACGTAAGATACAGCCACAGTATAAATATAGTTCGCTTGCACCTATAGCAACCTTATAGCAACTGCCTTGTTCCTTCGTGAAACGCGAGTGGGTGCTTTTCTAAAATACTGGATATAAATATTAAATCATCAAAGAGAGCCAACATCATAGCTAAATTAATTCACAAAAGCAGGTTACTACAACAAACGAGCAAGCTGCTGCCAATTTCAAACTGTTTTTGGAGAGGACTAGATGAAGCTCGTTTTTACCACGTAGAAATGTTCGGTTAAGCAATTCCAAACACCTTAATCACTAAGTTGCCAACATAGTCATCGTTTCCGTTATATCCATATATATTTGCATAAACGGCATCAAGCTTCAAAACACGAGGAGGAATTTACTCTATTGGCGAATCTTGACTGGTTCTGATTGGCAAATGTACAACTGTGCAATCAGTTGGCCGCTTTAATATACCTACCAATATGTTATTTTAATGATAGGCTTAGGACGGCAATACGCGAACACGGTATCGATGTTTTTCACACGAGTAATCGTATATATGAATATATTTCGTAATAAATAATAACAGGAGGCGGTGGTGAATGTGATTAACTGATTTCATTGAGTTAGTTGATTTGGAATAGTCTACTGCCCAATTCGTTGTCTCTGACTGAAGGTAAGTATGTTAATTTGTTATATATATCTATACAATTCTATAACTTTATTCCCTGTATCCAAACGCCCAAGTTTTCGGAAAATTATCTACGTATGTAATACTCAATAGCTCGGGAAAATATTTTCCCAAACGAATATTTTAATAAATTAAAGAAAAACAATTTGGTAAAAAGAAATGCTATTGAAAAATAGACCAGTCATTCTAGGCCTAGATTACCATCCTAGACCACATCATGTTATATCATCAGGTATAATAGAGATGCAACAAAAAAAGTGAAAATAATATATTAAGTACAGTTGGGATAAAAAAATGGGATATCAATGAACTTCTCGACCTACATAACCTTCTAGGTTATATAGGTCGAGTTATATAACTCCTCGACCTACATAACCTTCTAGGTTATATAGGTCGAGTTATATAACTCCTCGACCTACATAACCTTCTAGGTTATATAGGTCGAGTTATATAACTCCTCGACCTACATAACCTTCTAGGTTATATAGGTCGAGGAGTTCATTCATATCCCAATTTTATTTTAGTAGAATAAAGGTTATAAGTAATATTTATAGGTAGGTACTTCTATAATTAAACGCAAGCAAAGCTTTAAAAAACTATGCTACTCATATAGGTCAACTAGCCGTGCCCCGCGGCTTCGCCCGCTATTATCAAGTTTTAAAGTAGCTTATGTATTAAACCTAGGCATAAGCTATGTACATTCTAAATTTCATCCAAATCAGTTCAGTCATTAAAGCGTGAAGAGGAAACAAACATACTTACACATTTACATACTTGCACACAAACTTTCCGATTTATAATATTAGTATGATGATGATATTAAAAGTGGGAAGAAATATTACCTGCTCTAAGACAGCGTGGACCCCATAAATTTGGTGCAATGAATACAATTTCCTTAACTCACAATCGGACAGTTTTTGGCGCATGTAAAATACATTAAGAATTTTTAAGTGAAAATTTCTTTGCAGGCATTGTGCACTTTTTTGGGATTTGCAAAAAATGTTAAACTCGCGTCAGGACACGTCACCTGATTGAAAATTCGTAAGGCGGAAAATTCGTAAGATGAAGGAGAGGAAGTAATATCCCCCTCTCTTTCCACCGCGCGGCGAGTTTTCACTTCTGACTGTTTTTTTTGGCATTTTTTAAGCAGCATAATTCTTTCCTATTCTTTTACAATATTCTACAAATAGCTCAAGAACAAAACACAAAATGTAGTTCGTAAGTACCTACCTAGTTAATTAATGCTAACGTAGTGTTAGAGTGTACTTTATCTTTTAACGTTTAATAATATCATTGAACGTTATCTTAGTTAGGTACCCGACAGTGCGCGTCAGCCTTGTTAGCAGGGGGCTTTGGGTTCGATTCCCGATAGGAACACAAGTTTTCTCCCCAAGGCAAATTTGTGTTTCTGGTTCTAAGTTTGATTGTGTTTGTGATGTGAATGTTTCCCGCACCTATGACACATATCATTGAACTTAGCGTGGGGCTGTGAGTGTGAAAGGGGTTTATTAGCACTACCTTTGCACAAGATTAGGAAAGACACAACACACTATTCAGTAAAAATCGTGTAAATCTATTATTAAATTAAGAACTTTCATCCTAAAGTTTTTTGTTAATTATCAAATACCACATCAAATTCAATAAACAAAATGCATCCGATACGAATTTGTAACCACTCTGTTGCTTGATTTGAGCAACAATCAATTATGGATGCCATAACTATCGTATATTTAATTGGCGTTGAAGAACAATGGGTTGATACGGCAAGTTATCGAGTATCTGGTGGATCAATCAGCGTCACAATAGAATTGCTGGAACTTTCACTATTCAGACCCTCGTCACCTATTGAACGTTGAACATCCATTTGTCAGATTTTGACCCCATCAATAATATTCGTGAGAGACGGTATTGTGCGCTAAGGTGCTTTCTATATTCATTCATAATATCGGTAAGAATAGTAACCTGCGTTAGTATCAAAAATTCATATATGTATAAGCACTTCGTCAAAAACTTTTTTAAATATTTAAAATTTTGCTCTATATAGAATCAACAGGTATTTATAAAAAACCTATTCAGTCGTGGCGCCGTGAAAAGAAACAAATATAAAATCTATCGGATTTATAATAATAATAAAGTTAGCTTGACATTGGATCACCTGGGCAGTTAATTTCCTATGCAAAAGATTTTATGTAAATTACACATACTTACTTAAATTCGTAAATCTGTGTTTCTGATTCTGGTTGTGATTGTGTGTGTGATGTAATGTTTCCGGCACCCACGACCAAAGTCTTTGAACTTATTGTGGGGCTATGAATGTGAAAGTATTTATCTTTATGTTTGTCGTTAGTAGTAACTAAATATCGTATTAGACACAGCTAAAAAAAATAAAGCCGCAGTTGTTGTCTACATAATATCGTGATGAGCAAAGTAAAGTACCCAAATACTTTTATCGTGGGTGCCAGAAATATTTACATATCGAACACTCAGAACCCGAAGCACAAATTACTTTTGGCTAGGAAAGAAATGGTCCTGCTGGGATTCGAATCCAGGACCCACGGCCCACCGCGCCAACTTGGTCGTCGAAGTTGTGGAAGTATTACGAAGCTAAATTTGTGCTATTTTATTTATTAGCTAAAAATATCGAAATATCTACTTATTTCCAGGTTTACCACAACAGACAATTCGGATACCATTTTGTCTTTGATCAGGAATGTTATATCCCATCGGTTATGGTAAGTTCCGCATTCTTCAGTTGGCATTTACTTTTGACCTCCCGAGTCAAAAAGCCTGGGAATTGAATACCATTTGGAGGATGACACAATCACAACTTGACACACGCCTGTAGTGTAGCAAGTGCTAGAAATATTGAAATGTTGGTATATTAGCAATAGGTTTGTTTTAATATAGGTACAAGTCCTTATAAGTGTGTTAACGACTTACGACAACATTTAAGTACAAGACTTACAAGTTTAGTCAAGGACTTGGTATCCTCGATAGTAGGCACATCCTTTCACGTCCTATAAGGCATGAACACGTTTGTGTTGAATAACTTCTAGTAATATAAGCGACGGTGTTATAGAAGGCCTTCGCTTATCGATAACTTGATCTATCGATCACTTTGGATGATTGTATTCTGTGCATTTTCCATAATTAATTTAATTTTTCACCTTGAGTGTACGGTATATGGTATATTGTATGTATGGTAAGTAATTACTTGACTATATAGTAATAATTAACAAGCACCAATTTATAACATAGGTGGAGGTAATAATATGTATATCTGTTACTGTAAAAATCCGTATATTGTAAATTCCTAGGTTTTACTAGTAAATCTTCGGATTCACCAATGGACTGGCAAGCGCAGTGTCGGAAGACCGGCCACAAGGACGAGACAAGGAAGGACGGACGACATAATAAAGGTCGCAGGAAACGCTGGATGCAGGCCACTAACAACCGTTCTTTTTTGAGATCTTTGGGGAAGGCCAATATCCAGCAGTGGACTTCTTGTGGCTGTGATGATGATGATGACCAACATGAGTTGGTAAATGTAAGGTTTTTGGATTTGATTAAGTAATATGACCTTCTGGGCTTTTGCCACCAGCCCCCTGATTCACAAACCTACAATAACTCAGTTACCGAACGAATCGGTTAGTTCTCGTACGATAAATGTATTTTTAAAGAGAAAGTTATCCAATCGTGTCGATTCGGTAAGTTACCGAAAACGTCTGAATCAGGGGGCAGATTTACTAAAGACTGTTAGTAAATGCTGGTTTTGGAATTAAGACTATTAATAACTATTTGTTTTGAAAGCCCGTAGCTTGCGTAGTTGGATGTGCGGTTTCCTTCTAAGCAGCCGGTATCGAATTCGATTTCCAATTGTAGGTAAATCTAAAATTTAACTCGAAAATCTAAGCATTTACCTTAGTTCAGTCTTTAACAGTAACATATCTATCTTAACACTTAATCGTACCTACAACAAAAACAGCAATAAAAGATAGATATGATATGACTACTTGCAATGGCCGCCAGATCCATTAAATACAAGTTGTTGAATAGGAATGTACCTACTTATTTATATACCGACCCGTATATACCCCATGAAAGTAAGGTACGAATTAATACTTATTTATACTGTGACCAAAACGGGATAGCCAGACTTTCTTTTCTACCGACTTCACAAAAAAGGAAGAGGTACTCAAGTCGACTATATTTTTTATTATGTGTGTAACCTTATAACTTCGTTCCACGAGAACCGATTTAGATTATTTTTTTTAAAGTTGTTGCTTTCCTATTGTTCCCATTTAAATTTGATCAAGATCTGATCAGTAGTTCTTGAAACATCGTCATAATGCGTGTTTAGTACATCTGACCAAAGTTCCGAAGATAATGCGGTGAAGTCGGTAATTTTTTAAGCTTAGCTTGCGTTAAATTATATTCAAAACAGACCAACGTTTGATTTAAGATTTTTTTATTAATTATATTCGAGACCCAGCATGTTTACCATCCTCGACTACATCATCACTTAACATCAGGTGAGACATTAGTCAAACGCTAGCCGATAGGCTCTGATAAGAGATGTAATAAAATATGTAAGTAGTTAATACAATGTTCCCCTATACCGAAAACTAAAGTCCTGTGTATACGCTATGTACAATTGTACATTCCAAATCTGTTCAACCAATGTTGGATGGAGGACACACATGCACAAACGTAAACTTTCAGATTTATAATATTATTGTGATAATGATAAGTTAAAAAATGTACTGCCCGTTGGCTAAGTTGGGTGAGCGTTCGCCTTCTAAGCAGGGGTATCGGGTTCGATTCCCGGCGGGAACACAAGTTTTCTCCCCAAGGAAAATGTGTGTTTCTGGTTCTGGTTGTGATTGTGTGTGTGATGTGAATGTTTCCGGCACCCACGACACAAGTCATTGAACTTAGTGTGGGGCTGTGAGTGTGAAAGCGTTAAAAAAAATAAAAAAAATAACAAATAATATTAGAGAAAATCACGGACAGTCTTTCTGTCAAATATAAAAGAAAAAAGGTGGATTTATGACATCTCTGAAATACCTGAAAAAATATATAATTAGGTACACACTCTAATAGTAAATGTCCATTTTTATACGCGTGAGTAATTCATTTGCACCGCGGCTAATAAAAACACGTCGCCTTGAACTTTGGCAGACTGACAATGAGAAAAACCATAATGAGCCACCTTTAGCAACCCTTCACTTCGGCACCGATGACACCATTCCGAAGCAGCAATTACCTACGACGTTGCTAACTAATGTAGGTACGTAATAGGAATAAACACAAGATAAAGCTTATAAGGCATGTTTGAAGTTAACGCTGATGCTTCTTGTAGCCATAGATTAAACAATATTTTCTTCGTATCATGTTTATAAGTTATGACATTATAGTAGGGGAGCCCACGATGCTAAATGGGGATTTACTCGAGCGTCATAGAGACCTATTGGGTTGGAAAGCTTAGATGATGAGAAGAAAAAAATGTTATATATGTATACCTTTTTATCGGTGGGGGGAGCGGCTATAGATTTTCAAATATGTAAAATAAAACTCTTGCACGGGCATACTCGAGCGCGTCAGATATTGATAGCATCAATGTCCTACGTATTTTTAATAATGTACATATGTTAATCTGATCGTTTTCATGATGGGGGTGGTCGTACTTAAGGGTTGAAAATGAAAAAAAAAAAAAATTATCGAGCGTGTCAGATTTTCTAATGGGGTGTTAAGTGTACCTAAAAAAAGCTCTCATTCAATAATCTGACGATTTTGATGTGACGCAAACTCGTGGCCATTATTACAATGTGCAAAAAAAATTCGCCATTTTGAAATACTCAAGCGCGTCAGATTAAGATATATATGGTTCATCTTTATGTCCTAGACGTGCTGTCTCATAATCTGACCGTTACCTAGAGGGAATCGCCTAAACTGATAAAAAAAAAAAAAATTAAATCCTTGTGTCATCAGCTGTGATGGCGTCATGGCAACCGAAACCAGAGTAGGGACGGAGTAAGAGAGTAATATATAGAAGTGTAGTAAGTCTATGTATATAGAGAAAGAGGGAGAGGAGAATAGAAACGGGAATATAGGCATCACGCAGCTGCACGCATTAGTTGGGAAGAATAATATATAATTTATTTTAGTTGCAACTGATCTTATGATCAGATGGGAACCAATGTTATGGTCGGTTAATGTGAAAATCTGATACTATGATCCGTTGGGAAGTACCCAACTTTATCGACAAATTTTTGGTACTTCGGCTTGTTGATATGGTCAGATTATATATTTTTCGTTAACCTTGAATTATTTCCTTAAAAATAAAAAAAAAATTAGCCACGCTCGAGAATGTCGAGATGACGTTTTTTTTTTACAACTTTTTAGCCCTCCTCTTTCTTTACGTCACTCTCAAATTGTCAGATTAGTGGAATATACACTTTTTAGCATGTAATTAACTCACCCTACCTTAATCTGACGCGCTCGAGATTTTCTGATGATCAATTTTTTTTTACTAATCTGATCCTTTATCCTTGACGTGCGGCCATATATATGGTGCTCATATTTGGTGGAGGTACTTAACCGGGTACAAGGTATCCCCCTGTATATTAATCTGCCGCGCTTGAGTAAATCCCGAAATCCCCGCTTGGGCTCCCCTACTATTATACTCTTAGTTAGTAGATAATCTGAAGACATATGAAATAACCTACCTCTACCGACATTCTCAATTTCTGATTATGGTAGGCTTATGAATTAGTTTATTTAGTAGGTAGGTATTGTCCAACTTAAGGTGCTAAAAACCTTTTTAAAAATCCGCCCCGGCCTGGCGCATATAAAATTTCCAGGAGATTTAAAAAAAATTACACAAACCTTGCCCTCACAATAACAAATACAACTAAAAAAGAATCAGCCAAATCGGTCGAGCTATCCTCGAGTTTTTGTGAGACTAACGCAGAACAATAACAATATTTAGATTTTTATATAATACATAGATTAAACTACGTGAAACCGTTTTGGAGGCTTTAATATTAATAAAAGACTTGACGCTAGTTCTTCACATGAAGATTTAAATGCTACGTTAAAATTACTAGAGTTCTTACTCAGCTTTACTAAGTGAGATGTGCTGAACAAGCTCTCTCTAACCTAATATAGAAAGGGGGATACATAACTACGTACCTACTTAATGATAATGTAGCAGAGGGTGGTAGACACGCTAGCTCTAGTGTGACTGGCTCTTAAGGATAGATGACGCATCCAAATGTGATGTATAACTTAGATCCAGTTTATGCAGCGTAACAGTTTTTTGAAGTAAAAACTTCTTTAGCAGCGTTGTACACTTTTTTGGGATAGGTAAAAAGTTTAGAGCTCGTGTCAGGACACGTGACCTGATCGAAAATTCGTAAGACGGAGGGAAAGTAGACCAGCAGCGCGGCGTAGGAGAGGAAGTAATATCCCCCTCTCTTACTACCGCCCGGCGAAAATGTATGCCTGCTCCTGCTGTTTACAACGTTAATGTTCAAGTTTTCACTTCTACCGGCACTCCCAGAGTGCAACCCGTTGTTTTTTTTTTATAGCTAGCCACTATCTCGCCTTACGGTAAGTATTCACGTTCATTCATGTTCATAGTTATCATGTCAATAAAGTGCAAAAATCGGAATTACGGAAGATTCGATATCCCGGTAGGGTTTGTGACCGCTTGCACTTCCGCGCATTGTAGCCGCAACTGGGACGCGAGAGCACAGAATAAATTACAGTAACTGTCTCTTGACACCTGAAGATAATTATTGCGATTGCGACATGGTTCCACTCATAATATGACTTAGCAGCTGGAGACTTCTATAAAAATATATCACTGAAGACCATAGAAGACAGCCAGTAGGTTAATAAAGGCTGTCTTAGATGGTAATTCGTAGGTAACCTATTTAGGTAAACGATTCTTAAAGACAATTAAAACAAAAATCAAAAACCTCTTTGGATTTTAAACAAATAACGATTCAAGAAGGTATTGTAAAACGAAAGACTTTCAAGGTATATATAATATAATAGACCTAGCCGAGTTTGGAGCCCTCAAGAAAATGGGTAAATGGACCTATAAGTGCTTATTTGTTTTCACACACTGTACCTATAGTTTTAAGAGTGATCTAAAATGAATAAATACATCTATCTAATACTGTAAGAATCTTTGTCCTAACATACTGATTCACTGACTGACCGACTTAGAGATAACGCGCAGCCTAAACTGCTGGTCGTAGAGACTTGAAATTTGGAGGAGGGTACATTTGTCTTGGTACGTAGAGGTGTAGGGTACTTCTCAACGGATCATAGTATCAGATTTTCACATTAACCAATCATAACTGTTATTCTCATCTGATCTCAAGATCAGTTGCAACTAAAATAAATGATATATTTGTAGTACTAAGCAAGGTTTTTTGGAAATTCTACCACTAAAAAAAAACATTTGTATGAAAGTTCTTTGTTTTAGAACTTATAGCGATGAAAATTGGCATTTGAGTAGTTCAATTAATATTAAAATTTGCTATCAATGTTTTTTGCCAGGGTGCATTAAGGTATGGGGGATGAAAGTTTATGTCGAAAGTTAGTTCTTTATTTATGAAGTTACACTGATGGAAATTTGTATTTAAGTTGTTCGTTTAGAATGGAAAAAATATGTAATCGATATATTTTGCCAGGCGTGCGTTAAGGTGGTGCAATGGGGAATGAATGTTTATATGGAATGTTTTTAATTTATGAAGTTAAACTGATATAAATTGTATCTGAATAGTAAAATGAAAGATAATTTTAGAAATAAGTCACGACAGTAAATTATAAATAAACTCTTTAACACTGATACCTAGACGGTACAATCTGGGTGTCTTCAAGGCTAGAGTGAATAGATACCTTCTAGGCAAGCATTTTTCATCTTCGGCCGCATCGTCATTTCCCATCAGGTGAGAAAGCGGTCAAATGCTTGCCTATCTAGCATAAAAAAGAAAACTTGATGCACTATTTTTAATCCGAATAGCATTAAAACTTCCGAATATCGCAATCAACCGGTATGATAGGGTTAAATTGAAAGGCATTGATGCCCCAGTCCTTCATAGCTTTGCCACGGATGATAACACAGCCTCATTGTTACACCATGTATAGTTAGTACGGCGGTTGCACTCTTTTCACTTAGTTAACAGCCTATTATTAAAAATGCTGATTTAGGAGAGTCACTAAGAAAAACACATTTTCACAATATTACTTTCGACTTTTATTTACAATATATTAATATTCTCTTTATTTCTTTCATCTTTTATGTTATTATATCAGTTCAGGCACTAAACATACATCGTTAAGCGTAAACACACATTGGAACAGATGTTAAGACCCCACTTTTCATGAATAAAAAACACGACATTGCATTAGAAAAAATACTTTGCAGAAAACGCCTTTGGCGATAAGAGATCATCTGCAGTAATCTCATAAACTATGGCAATGTTTAAATATATCTACACACTAGAGTTATTAGCATCCCACTGTTCTACATAGTTATTGCACAACTAAACTAAACATATAAGTAGACAAACATTTAGAAATTACAATATATTCAAAATTTGTTCAAAATACATAACGAAAAGAGAGAAAAATGTTATAGTAGCATGAACATGAAAAACCAAACAATCCGATCGGTATAACACATAAACAATGAGAAATAACTGTATTAAATTTATTATGCCTAACACTAAATTATAACCTATTCAATTTACATCCATGCAAATCATGCGTACACAAACATATCAACATTTAAAAAGTGAGGTCCGTGCTCTGACGAGAAATCGCGATCAAACGTTTTGGTTCCGATTTGCCATTAAAATAGTTAATTAAAATATAAAGTTTCAAAATTGCTTTAACCTTTGTTTAAAATAATTTCATAAGAGATTTGATCAATTAAAAAAAGGCTGCAACTAATTGGACAACTAAACTTGTAAAACTGATCAGTTTTTGGGGAACTAGACTGCGGATAGGTTTGTCCAAAAAAAACTTTGAGGAAGTGTAATTTTGATCTACGTTTTATTTTCTTTGATAGGCTATCGTTTGGCCACAATAAAAACTGATGATAAAATAATCAAAAATATTGAAAAAGTCAATCAGTAGATTTTTTTTTAAATGTTTGCTAAGCTTTCCTTAAAAAACTGAACCAGTAGTATACAATAACTAAACGATTACCTTCGTTTGAAAATTTTGTAATTTATTAAATATTTGTTTCTATTTTTCCTTTTTTTATGCTGTGTAAGAAAATTGAATGTATGGTATATATATTGGATAATTTTTGTAACTGGTAATATGAAAGATCGCGTCTTGCAAGACAATATGATGAAAGATTATATCGTATGATTGGCAAGACTTTTGGAATATAACGATATTTTTATATAAAAATACATTTATTTTATTGCGATTTTTATATCTACTAACACTTATGAATATATTACAACATTGAATCGATTTATGAAATCGTAATAATCGATATAATTTGGTACATGAGCTCGAATAACAATTAAACATTTCAAGTGGTATCGATTCGACCTCAATAGATTCAATATCGTAAGATCGTTAGTGTTTTACGGTGTAACCAAAGATACACAGGTACTACATTGCATTTGATATTTGACCACAAACTATCACTAGTTTCAACATATTACCATACTACAATAAATGTGTACAGCTTGAATTGTTGGAAGTAACCGAGAGATTCTAGTAACATGGCGTCTCAATTAGGTAAATACGTTTCGAAAACAATAACAACCATTCTAAAATTTGATCGACATTCATACGGCACTTAAGTACAAACACGTGCCCGCAACATATAGTAAATGATTCCATACATGTTTACAAAAATACATCGAATACGCAATCTACCGATAACAATAAATATTATAGCAAACAGTAAATAAGGGGGCCAAAGAGACATTTATAGTGATTGGACCGTTATGTGAAAAAATCGTTAATAATTATCTAGACATTTTAAGTCGGACTCAAACAAATGTTGATCATTACTTGACAAGTGACAACAAGTGATGTCAAGTTATATCCAGATGTGGTGTTAGTAAAAATGGAAGAGAAAACATTTTGTACTGTAGTGGAGTGATGGCAGACCCATTTTGTTAATAACAGGGATAAAGACGACCGCGGAAGCTAGTCTCCGTTCAATTTTGCAAAATTCTCTCGATAAAAACAAAAGTATTCAGACAGTCTATATTAAAAATTCATCTTCTTCCGTAGTTATGTTACTCTTTTTCGCTTTAATTGATGCAGTCTTCAGATGCACAAGGTTAAAGGAGTGAGCCAATGAAATTTACTTATGCACAGAACTCGACAAATGAGCTCGCGTGGAACGTCGCAAATTAGTACATAGCAACTATACAGTCGCGACTTATGCCGATCTTTCCACAGTGCGACCAGTGTGTTTAATACCTTCGCTAGATACCGTCTTTTTAAACGCAGAGTAGCTTCCCGATCTAACTACTTCGGGGTCAAACAGTTCGCGGAATGACAAGGAAAGAAGATGAAATTAAATCCAAACCAATGTTTCTTTTCAATATATTCTCCCTTAACTCTAATATTTTTTTCAGATCTGTCATATAAATTGTTTCTTCTTCAAACGAGCATTTTCAAGAACTAGTTTTTCTACTTTTTCGACAATGTTTGAGGAAGTGGCTTCAATCGGCCGACCTGGGCGGTCATCGTCTTGAATAGACTCTCTGCCTTGATTGAATAGACCATGCCATTTTTAAATCATGGTTTCTCCAGTACAAGAGTCCCCGTAAGCAGAAGACATCTCTTGTATAATAATCTGCGGTGTTTTTCCAGCTTGGTTAGGAACTTTATGACAGCGCGAAACTAAATTTTCTGCATAGTAGACATAGACTTGTTGACTTGGCGATAGCTCAAACCCGAGTAACCCAATTTGGCTAAAACTTAATATTTAAAGTAAAGTTGGTCCATCAACTAGTCCTAGGTATACGACAACAATCCTGTCTCTTTCTAACCATTCCATTCCGCGAACTTTTTGACCCACCCTCGTATATATTAATAAACATGGTAATCGGCTAAGTTTACCTTATGATTAGAACTTTGTAGACATTGGTGTATATAGGTTTGAACGGCAATTTGGTGTTCGATCATAGAAATCTTAATAAAAGGCAAAAAAGTGCCAATACTTCCCCAAGACCGAAATAATACAAAATAAATAAAAATGTTCAGTTAATTTCTTGGCCTTAAGGCCTCGTAATAAGGTACAAATTAGTAGCGTCTTCTTCAACCGGCTTGAACATTTCTTTTTACTTGTTATTAAGATTTGTATGTGTGTGACGAATGTGTTTCGCTTTAACAAATGTATCACGTGAGTCGGCACGATGGCATACGGCCGCAAGAGGAATGCCAGCGTCGCTTCCGCTGCGTCGACTCTGCGTCAGAAAGTTCCGCTGTAGACATAGTTCGGGAGCCGCCGTCGCCTAGCTCTGTAAAACGATTCAACATCACCTATGTGTTTATGTTACCCTGGTAGAAGCAATCAAATTCATTGGCGATGCGCTCACGATTCTCCCAAGAATTATAAGTGTAACTAAATAGTAACAAAAAAATAAGCAAAGATTTTAACGTTATCGCTGAGCGCATAACTCCGACAGCTGTCCTTAAAAGTCAGTTACCAGTTAGAAAGTAATTAGGGATGTATACATTTACATATGAAATAAGTAACATTTCCAACATATCAGATATAAAAAAATATGAAAGTTACGATGAGGATGCCTTCCGTTAAAAGCATTTTTTTGGTTGATAGGGTTATATTATATATAATGCTTTGGTTTTCGGTTGGTCCAATACAAACAAGTTTAGATGATGGGCTTTTGAAAAAGTGAACAAGAATATATTTTTAAACAATACTTATTTTTCAGTGTATTTATATTTTTCTTTAGGTTTTTTTACATAAAAATTAATATTTTTTAATCGTGAGCGTATCTACGTTTGAAATTGACCAACAATATTTTATTATACTCGTTATTACATATAATAAGTGCAAATTAGGTCAGAAGTTGTTGCAAATATCTGACCTTTTTCTATACTGTTAGTGTCACCGTCTTATAAAAGCGTTAAGATAAAAGTAGCGTGTTTGCTACTAATAAACATAAAATATAATAAATTCTAATAGATTATAGCAAAGGACTTCAAGTATATTTTTGTATATTTGGCAATATACAATTATGTATTAGGCTGAGAAATGCATAGATTGGGAGCTTTGCTTAGTTATTGTATGTATATGTGGGGTCACTCTCATGCAACGAACCTAACTCATGGGACAAATGCGAGCCCTGATGCTACCCGCTATGTGCACTTCCTCAGATTCTGCAATTAATAGTTATATATGATTTTTCATGAAAATATGTTAAGATTTCGTTATTTTTGTCATACAACAGTCGGATCCGCCCTGTAAGCTCGAGAGACGACATAAAGTAAGTTTTAATAATAACAACAATAGGGAATATACATGATTTCACGATTCAAATAGGGTTAAGTATTATTTTTATTACATCTATAGAATATTTACAATCACACCTATGACATTACTTTCTTATTTAAATACTTTTTTATTAGGAATTTTTATAATGTAATAAAAATGCGTTGGAAATTCAAAATACCAAAACGCACGCTATTAGAAATGATTCGTGACGTCAGTTCATAATTTTTGATGCCAATGATTGGTCAACTTTCCGTGACGGCCGCTGGCGGTCAGGTTTTCTTGACGGTGATTGGATTGCGGATGACACAGCAACGCCAAAATGGCCGCGTTTAAAATGACTCGAACGCTCTTATTTTCAAATATAAAATGTATAAACAAACGATTAAAAGCAAAAAAATAGTAAACATATTCCCTATTGTAAATTCATTATAGTGAAACACAATTATAAAACACTGATTTTATTTTACAAGCAATGTTGGATATGAATACTATTTAAAATATTTAATGAAGTACGAGATATATTTTCTATGAATGAACAGTAACAGACATGGTTATTGCTCAACATTCACTGCTCTGAGGTCTATTGCAGTAGTAAAGAATCTTGACTTACGAATTAATTTTTTTTTTTAATTACAATGCGAATTACGTGGTCGATCGTAACTGATTGACAAGGTTAAGCAATGTTCAATCACACCGATGCTTCAGGCACTGACCGGCAGTGGGTTCGAGCCCCAAATACCCCTTTCCTTCACCCCTGGGAAGGAAGGGAAATGATAGGCATTTTCCCCTCACAAGAAAAAAAACAAAAAAAGACAGTTTAGAGGGATTTTCTACTGAGTGTCACCGTACCTCGGAGGGCACGCTAAGCTGTCGACAGCAGTCGTTAGGCCATGTCGGATGCCTTCAGGCGGCCTGAAAAATCCTGACACTAGGACTGCCCACTAGTCTATACGACAAGCAAGCATTTACAATGACTTATATACACGAGTTTTAATGCGTGCGTGTTCATTCAAGTGACAACCCTAGGGTTCTCATTTGAATGAACACTCACATTGATCCCCAAGCCGCGGGGTGGGTTGCGGGGACAAAAATAGCACGGGGCGGAGTGACTAAAATGTAGAATTTAGTATAGACCGTGCTTCACCAACTTTTCTATGTGTTGTAAACAAATCGGTATGACGCATTTGTGTGTGCATAATCAAAAAACTTTCAAACTAAGCTCTCTGTGCAAAGATAGATAACTTATAGTTATTTATTTAGATGCACACTTAATGCTAAAACAGGATTTTTTGTCAGTCACCCTAGGAGGTGTAGAAAAAAATCGTGGTAGTATAAGTATTATTTTTTATACCTCATAGTTTATGACTACATTTATATAATGTAATGAGCCGCGCACGCTTTCGTAAGTGATACAATACAAAAAAATATTACTCTATGCTTTTAGTTTGCACCTGCGCATCCATTAGCCCTCAGCTGCAAATCAGCGAAAATTGTTGTTCCAACTGTCGCAGTATGATGGATAAGCAAACGCATTCACAGCCCCACACTAAGTCCAAAGACTTGTATCGTGGGTGCCGGAAACATTCACATCACACACACAATCACAACCAGAACCAGAAACACAAATGTTCCTTGGAGAGAAAACTTTGTGTGCATTAATTTTTTTTTAGCTCGATGCGTTTCGCTTCTACGTTTATCATCCGTACAGCGAAGAAGTGGAACTCATTGCCCTCATCTTTGTTCCCCGATCACTAAGCCAACGGGCAGTTCAATATATAGTGGCAGTAAGGACATACTGACCGTGCCTCAGGTCCCGCTCCGTGAAGTATTCGTGGGCGGAGGCGTAGTGTCGCTCCACGAGGTAGGGGATCACAGTGGAGGAGTGCATTTCATCCGAGCGCCGAGACCGCGGGCTCACTAGCCGCTCGCCGGCTTCCAGCGCCGGACGGGCTTGCACCCACCTGAGTAACAATGCTACATTAACATACAGTTCAAATTTCAGATCGTTCGAAGCTTTTGCGTCTCATCCGCGAAGAGCGGAGGAGCAGCGAAGGAGTGGAACTCATTGCTTGCGTCTTTGTCCTCCGAACGGCACAAATTGGGTGTCTTCAAGTGTAGAGTGAATAAGTTTTTTATAAGGCAAGCATTTTACATCTTCGGCCGCACTTTCACTTGCCTTGATTCCATTGACAAAGTAAAAAAAAAAAAAAATTCATATAAAAATTAGAAGAATTCAAGGTACGTTTATCCATTAATTATATTATAAAAATACGGCTTTCACTCACGTCATTTGATCGAAATTAATCGAGTAAACAATCGAATAAATAATTAACGGTAAAATAAGATTATTCAAATTTATAATTTCTCAGAATGTAGGTGCATTTTATAAATGTCAAGTTGATGTTTTATACACAATCTTACCGACTAGGTATGCAATCATTAAAATAAATAAAAAAACGTAACATAATGTCATATGACAACAATAAAAAAATAAATTTTTTAAATAATTAAATTAATATAATTACATAAATAAAAAAAAAACCGGATAGGAAGTGCAACACATTTTCTCCCCTACAAAATAATTAATCGCAAGCTTTATCTTCGGAACATTGATCAGATTAAATGTATTTTGTATGTATTATATAACACGCAATATTGACGATTACTCTAAAGCTACTAATCAGATCTTAATCAAATTTAAATGGGACCAATAGGAAAGCAACAGACTTCAAACTAAAAAAAAACAAAATTATCACGTATAAAGAAGTTATGAAGTAACAAAAAAAATTACAGCCGAATTGAGTACCTCTTTTGTGAAGTCGATAGAAAAAAAATGGTCTCCTTATTTGGGTTGATGCCCATGATGTTTTCCTACCCGGATCGATAACCAGGCCAGTAAATTAGAGTGCAAATACGCACATTACTTGAGAGAAAGTCATCATGAGTAAAACTTGTCCTAATCGAAAATATGTTTACAAATTCGTTTATTACTTTCATCTTAATTCATTGACCCGATTACATTGACCTGGCATTCAATAAAACACAATCAGCACATTATAAACAAACAAAGCGATATTTTTAAACCTTATTTAGGAAAAGCGAAGGTTGCTAGTTCATTGAATCATCCTTTTAATATTAATGCTTCGTCGGCTGTTGTTTGTTGAATTGTCTGAGGAAAAGACTTCCACGCGGAAGCAGTTATATATCATTTAAGTGTTCTTTGTTCTTTATTAAAATTATTATGCTAATTTGTGGAACTTTTTTATTGTTTACTTAGTTTTTTAATGCAATTGTGAGAAGAGACGAGTAAGTGGCTCGTCTGATGGTAAGTATCCCGATTTAAGCTTTAGGGAGAAGGGGTCGTCAGAGGGCTATCAACTTGATTTCGTCTCGTTTTGTTTCAGTTCATTTTGATATAAATGCTTGGCCAACTTTCCGTTAAGGCAGCCATAGTGAGATCGTCGAAGTCAGTCTTTGTTCCCAGAACGATACTATCTGGGTGTCTTCAAGTTTAGAGTGAATAGGTTTTTGATTGGTTGTGATGGATTTTACCTTAAAAAAAGTGCTTGCCTATTTAGAAAAAAAATAACTTCAAAATGGCCGCGGCTAAAATTGCCCGTACCTGTAATTTTCAAAAATTAATTCTGATATGGAATGTAATGTCTTTATGAATTAAATTTTATATTAAAGTATGAGAGATTGTGGTAAGACTGAAAATGTATCTCATATTTCACCAAAAATGTGACGTTTGATAGTTTTTCTTGTTGTTAGATGGTAAAAGGGCGTGGTGGAATTAACTCATGTAATTCCTGTGCACACTCTTCAAAATGTAAGCGATAAAATACCGATAAGCTTGCCACCTTACGTCGGCACCGAGACTTGCAAAATGGCAGGACCTCCGTATAAGGTGTTAGGCTCGAGGAACGTAAGGAACACCCTAAGTGCGATTCATGACTAACTTTCATTTGGGTTAAACATGTTGATGTATAACATCTTATGTCTGAACCTAGGTCGCAAGAGTCGACCTTAAATCGTGAGTCAAGCCTTTTATTATTATTATTTTTGATACACTGAGCAGCTTATTAAGCTGATACGTGTATAATATCACTTTTATGTTTGTCCAATCTATTTTTAAAAGAGTTTATTGACTTATCACTATTCTCTGGTAGCGTATTCCACACTCTAGATATGCGGTTCGGCAGGAAGTGTTTTCGGGGATTGCTTGCACTTGCATGTTTGATCAGTTTCCTGGAATGCCCTCTCAGTACCTTGTTTCATTTATATAAAGTATAATGTGTCAAACTCACGAAAACTTTAATAGTAAAATCCTATGTCTGTACACCACTAGGCCCTAGGTGTTATTCCGATACTCACGCGTGCCTCCTAGTCTCGTGGACGCTGGGCCTCAGTAGCGGGTCCCGTTTGAGCATGTGAGAGAGTAGCGCTCCGAGCGCGGGCCCGAGGCAGGCGGGCGGCGGCGCCGGCTCGCCGCGACCTATCGCTTCCAGCAGCCGGTACACGTTGTCACCCTCGAACGGGTACCGACCGGTGGTCATGTTGTATCTGTGGAAATTTCAACGTCAATCAAAGACATGTTGCATCTGTGGAAATTTAAACGTCAATCAAAGACATGTTGTATCTGTGGAAATTTAAACGTCAATCGAAGACATGTTGTATCTGTGGTAATTTAAAAGTAAATCAAAGACATGTTGTATCTGTGGAAATTTAAACGTCAATCAAAGACATGGCTTATTTATAATAATAAACATAACAATACTCTAAGTTTTTACTCGCATTAGTCACAGTTATTGTCAACCCAATATCATCCATCCCCTAGTCCATAGTTAAATATATAAATAATAATTATTGTGAAGGCGTGTGCAAGCATAGAACGGCGTCAACTTCTAATATAAGAGATGTCCGTCGTATGTTTGGGCACGCCTAATATGTTATTATTAAAATGTATCTATACCAAAGGGCCTCTTAGCGTTGGCTACGGCTCCGCTAATGCCTTACAAAGCCGGACCTTTGTAAGGCATTAGGCACAGACCCGTGAGATAAAATAAATACTTGGATAATAATAATAATCTCACTTGATGGAAAGTGACGATGCGGCCGAAGATGGGACTTGCTTGCCTAAAAGTTACCTATTCACTCTAAGCTTGAAGACACCCAAATTATACCGTTCAGGAAACAAAGACGCAGGCAATTAGTTCCATATTCACTGTACGGATGATAAACATAGAAGCGAAACGCTTCGAGCGATCCGGAGGTATGTCAACCATAAATAGATGACGTTTGCCAGTTTGTCTTGTTGTTAGATGATAAAACGAGCTTGTGGGAATTACCTAGTATAATTCCTGCGCACATTCGCTAAAATGTAACCGATAGAATACCGATAGGCTTGCGACCATACGAAATATATCATACTAGCCGTGCCCCGCGGCTTCGCCCGCTATTATCAAGTCAAAAAGTAGCCTATGTTTTAATCCTAGTTATTAGGTATATACATTCTAAATTTCATACTTAAACACTTACACGCTTGCATACTTACACACAAACTTTCAGGTTTATAATATTAGTAAGATTTATAAAGATCGAAAAACATTGTTACATAACAATTTATATAAAATACACAAATATTTCTTGAACATTCGTTATTTTTCGTTTGACCTCCCATTTTACATACGTGATGTCTATCTATCTTCCGAAATATGATTATAATAGCGGTCATTTGCATATCTTTTTCATGATTCTAATGTTAAATTTTAGTAAACAATCTTACTTACGACCTTAAATATTCATTTAGTAACAAAACAAACGCATTCACATGCATAGCCCCACACTAAGTTCAAAGACTTGTATCGTGGGTGCAGGAAACATTCATATCGCACACACATTACACCCAGAACCAGAAGCACAAATATCCCTTGGAAAGGAATTTGTGCTCCTGCCGGGAATCGAACCCAGGACCTACGGCGCAGAGGGCGGAGACCTGTCCACTGCGCCAACTGGGTCGGCAAGTACTTAAAAACATTACATAATAATTATATTCTATCAAAGAAAATGTTAAGTAGTATACACGTTTTATACGTTACTAGCTGCGCCTCGCGGTTTTACCCGCGTAAGTCCTGGACCCGTGAATAGGTATCTTCTAGGCAAGCATGCTACATCTTCGGTCGCATCATCACTTTCCACCAGGTGTGATAGTGGTGAAATGCTTTCCTATCAAGTATAAAAAAAGCGGTGAAGTATTTCACCCCCGACGCAAAAACGACGGGATTAGTTTAATGTGTCTCTCTCTCTCTCTCTCTCTCTGTGTGTGTGTGTGTGTTACTGTCTGTCTGTCTGTCTGTGGCGTAGCTCCTGAAAGGATGAACCGATTTTGATTTTGTTTTTTTTTTCTTTGAATTAGTAGGGAGTGTTCTTCACTTAGCTATGTTTGATGAAAATCGGTGAAGCCGTGTTCCGAGAGGAGAGGGGGTCGGGGTATTTTGAAAATGTTTATTTTGACTCTTGTTCAAGCTTTGCTTGCGTTTAAATTATGTATGCGTCATTACGTCCATATTTCCTTCAAATCGATACACTAAGTAATTTCCCGAACATTCCTTCATATGTATTTAAACCATTTCTAGAATATGTAATTATATTTTTAGTTTTTCATTAATTTGAGTCATGACGGCAATTTTATGTTAAAATCAAAACAGGTCGATTCCTCTCTGACCTAAAAATGTTACTCATTGACGTGACTTAAACAGTGAGTCATACATATGTACCTCTATTCAAAATACATTTGAATAAGTAAATAAATTATTGTGATTGTTTGTGTAGAATCTTACAAGAACATTGCATTACAAATTATTAAAAAAAAAAAGTCTTTCAGACCGGCATCAGCTATCAGCTATTAGCTGCGGCAAAATGTGAAAGACTTTTTTTTATACTCGATAGGCAAGCATTTGACCGCTATGTCACCTAATGGAAAGTGATGATGCGGCCGAAGATGTAGCATACTTGCCTAAAAGATACCTATTCCCTTTCTTAAAGGCCAGATGTATATCAATGCTAGCGTTAATTTCAATACAGTCAATTATTCCACTTACGCAATAGCATATAAAGGCATATTAATGCATATTATTGCATATCTTAAATAATAATATTTACTTAATATTATAAATGCGAAAGTTTGTGTGTGTGTGTGTGTGAATGTTTGTTACCACGTATCTTCGTAACGAATAAACAGATTTTGATGAAATTTAGATTGTAGATAGTTTAGGTTTCGGAATAACACATAGGCTACTTTTTTACATAATTAATACGGGCGTAGCCGCGGGTCACAACTTATCTTAAATAATGGCTGTAAAACAAACAAACGCATTTACGCTCACAGCCCCACAATAAGTTCAGAGACTTGTATCGTGGCTGCCGGAAACCTTTACATAACACAATCGTACAAAATTTAAAAATATGATTTTCGTTTTCGCTCCAAAACTCCAATAGAAGTTCTTGTAAAGTTTCTACCACTTTATTAATGTATGACTTCACTGGATCTTGACTCATTTCCTTGATTTTGACTGTTGTGACCTATGACTATGACTTCTCATATGAAAAATCTAAAGAATTACTTGACATAGGCTAAATGGGCAAGATTGCGGAGCCAAAAAATAATTTTTAAAAATTAGAACATATTAATCAAAATCCGCCAAGCCTTTTATGCTGTAGAAACAAAAACGCACAAAAGAAACTAACATACAATAGATATACATGAAAAATATAACCTTTCTTTTGAATAACAACATTGTAATTTCGATTTATTACACTGCATAATAGTGCATGATTATTATATACAGGAAAAAATTAAATGCATTTGCAACTCAGGATAATTAATACATATTTACAATGTATTGGAATATTCCGATATACTCCTTAGCCATTAGCTACAGTGATTATACAGTTGTTTGTGATTTGGAACGTTATTGCGTTCCAAATCACAAACAACACAAACAACATTACAATAACAACCATTTATCAATGCTTTTAAAGTTCAATTAGCTAAAGTTATCAATTTGGTTCAACAATGTTTTTATAGATTTTTTACCGACTTCTCAAAAAAATGGAGAAGGTACTCAAGTCGACGGTATTTTTTTTTGTTTTATGTGTGTTACCTCACTACTTCGTTCCACGTGAACCGATTGTGTTTTTTTTTGTTTGAAAGATGTTGCTTTTCAATTGGACCCATTTAAATTTTATCAAGATCTGATCAGAAGTTCTTGAAATATCTTCAATAACGTGCGTTTAGTACAACTATTTTGCTCAAAGTTCCGAAGATAAAGCGGTGAAGTCGTTTTTTTAAGCTTTGCTTGCGTTTAATTATTTTTATTCATAGTTTTTTTCAATGATTTCTCAAACTATGGTCCAATTACCTTTATTTTTTAATACTAATTAACTAAGTATATACAGCAAAAGTTCTAAGTCACCAACAAGCCATCGACTTTATAGATGACCCAGGTGCTGAAGCTCACTATTAGTTCCACGGTCCCATTATGCTGACGGCACTACCTCTCAGAATCGACATGCTGGTACTTTTTTATTGTATTTGGCTGTAATTTTGCTTATCTGGCAGTAGAGTCGTTAACTTTCATGAGTGTCTCTTTGTGAATAAACAATTTTGAATTATTGCTTGAGTATTGGTCAATATATTATAAAACTGACAAGTGCGAGTGTAGACTCGCACCGAGGGTTCTGTACAAACATGCAAAAAGTTAGCTCGACTATCACAGGGAACGAGATAAGAAGATTTAGCCTGTTTTATTTTGTCGCTAATGGGGCTAATGGGGCTAAAAAAAAAAGTAAGGCTTGAGTCGATAAGACCTAATTGCCCGTGGGTTAAACTTTTAAGCAATTTTATTTTTCTTAAATTCACCAAATAAGTTACTTTTATTTCAAAACTTACAATGTGACTCCACTACTCCAAATGTCTACTTTGGTCCCGGAGAAGGTTTCTGCTCCATTGGCTATTTCGGGAGGCTGGAACGCAGGCGAGCCCTGCCCCGTGTAGCAAGTGTCTTCAGGAGAGAACATATCTAGAGCCTGAAAATTTAAGATTTTAATGTCCTCAAAACAGATAAAAGAATAACTTCCACATGAATGGTATTTTAATAATTAGACAGTGTGAGAGTAAGAGAGATCTTTACGCAACGGTGACACTTCTAGTTTCGGCATGTACCAGGGAAAAGATAACAGCAAAAGAGGAGATGTAAGATCTTTTTTTCTTGTGGGGGTAAAATGCCTCGCACTTCCATTCCTATCCCAGAGGCGAAAGAAAGAGATGTGTGGGGCTCGTACCTCGTCCCTCATCCAGATGGGGCAAGATAGGTCGCGCAAACAATGCTGCCTCGCCGGCCCGGATACAAATCAGGTTAGCCTTGGTGACCTCTCCATAGGTCTCTATGGAGGCTACCCCACCAGAGAAGAGAGGAGGCGGGCAAACCATCTCCTTCTCCCCGGTTCGTCTGCTGCGCCGATGCGGGACAGATTGAGGAGAATTTGGTGGCGGGGAAAATGCCTACCACTTCGTAGTGAAGCAAAGAGGTGTGTGGGGCTTGAACCTGCAAAAACCTCTCGTGAGCCGTCCCTCGCCATAGGAGGGGAGGGCAAGATAGGGTCGCGCTGGAAGTCACTATCTTGCCTAAGCACGCGGCGTAAAGCCTGGATGCAAACCGGGCCACTGCACCCATGGAGGGATGGCCTTGGTGAACAAGGTCACCCTCCATCGCGGCATCGGTGCAGTGGCCCCCCAACGGGTGGAGCTGTGCAAGTCGGTGGACTCTCCACCACAGAGTAAGGACCAAACTACAGAAGAGAGAGGAGGCTGGCGAACCGCCTTCTCCTCTGCGTTCGTCTGTGCCGGAGCTGGTCAGACTGAGGATGAAGGCCTGTACTAGTCATTGTTGCGTGAGTGAGTGAGTTGATATTGGGCTCTATTAATATGAACTAGGGATATAAGCCGGGATTTTGCGACCTCGTTCCGGCGAGGGTTTTAAAGTCTCGGACAATCAAGGCATTGCCTACAAATTGAAGATCGCAATAGGGTCGCCCGGATCCTTAAGGATACCGTGTGCGAAAAATACGGAAATAACTAATTACCTATCACAATATTTAAATAAAAAGACGGATTAAGGCCGCGACGCAACCTAGTTACTAAACAGAGCAAACATTTTAAAATTTGCAACATACATTGTAACTTTTAATAATCGTTAGAAGAGTCTTATTAACACATTAATGGCTTAATTAGTGAATATGTAATAAGTCACTAGTGTCACCACAGGAAAATTGAATTAGCATTGAAATTATCTACTTTGTAAAATGGCTTCATTTGCCTTTCAAGATCACAGACTACGGGTCAACGAATGGAGATCATTGGCCTTATAATGCAAAAGGCTATGAGTATTTTTCTATAAAACAAACGATACTAGTTGACATGATCTCAAGAATGCTTAGAATCGCAATGCAGTGTGGGTCTTTATTTTTTAATAGTTCCCAACTGTTAAAGTCTCTATATTGCGCATTAGAATTAATTTCACGTATTTTTTGTAATCGGGGTTTTTGATTTATTAATTGAACGAGCTAGAGCGAATCGCGAGCGAAGCGTCTCCGTTTCAGCTTGGGCAAAATTGCTTGCGAATGTCCAGCGGATTTCCGGTTGTTCTTTCGAAATTTTGAGAGCAGGTTCAATAATAACATAGATTTTTTTGTCGTCAGTTTTTGTTTTTTTTTACATTGGATAATGTAAGGTATACGTGGAGATACGTTGATAACGTCAAAAATACATATTTCAACCATTTCGAAAAATACGCGATGTATTCAGCTCGCAGAACCTCTAGTTTTTTTTATTAGGTCATTAATAATGTTATAAACTTACCTTACGACAAAGGACTAGCGTGTCTCCTCTCTTAAGCCTTTACGCATCATAATCTGACATGGACATGCGTAAACACGTACAAACTGGCAATATAACGCGGGACAGGTTGAAATAACAGAAATGCTCTATACATATGATTAACATTTCTAGGAAGCCTTCGTATTCCAACATAGTCGTGATTAAATATATTTAGTGCATGATTGGCCTAGTTAACCATAAACATAGATAGTGGACTTGAATGTATCTATTTTAGAATTCTTAGTTTAAAGTTTAAACTAAATTAAAGTTTGAGCTTAGACCCAAAAACAGTCTCTATTTTATTCGAATTGTTTATGTAGCTGGAGTAATACACAGCCGAAAATAAAATGTAATTCATAATTTTATGAATGTTTAATAATTGAAAATAAGCGTAGGTTCGAGTAATTTTTAAGCTCGGCGCCATTTTGACGTTTTTTCTGTGACGTCAACGATGGCGTAAAGAAAATGTATAATTAAAATATATTAAACAGCCAGCCATAAACATAAACATAGAACATTTTCGCACAAAATATCAAAAATGCAATATGGGTTTTTTAATAATGAATCTATCACGATTATTTTACACATTATTGTAATGTGTCGGGCTTGAATTTGCTTTTAATTTAGCGGACTTTTCGTGGACGTCTTATTATCTGTATTTATCAGGATTGCATAATGTTGATTCTATAAGACTTAGTTCAATGTGGCTAACGCAGCTAGCATATGCAGCTGCTCTAATGGGGATGGCCCCATTCTATCATCAGACAAGCAGACAAACTAAGTGACACTGCTATATGGTAGACATTCCACAAATGCGGATAAAGCGTTTTGTGTCAACCACAAAGGTATGGAACTCCTTGCCTGGGTCAATGTTTCCTGATGAGTACAAAATGGGAGTTTTCTAGTCGCGATGAATCGGTATCTTCTAGGCAAGCTAGCTCCATCGTCTATATCGTCGCTTATCATCAGGTGAGATGGTGGAAAAGTTTGCCTACCTTAAGTTAAAAATATTTATGAAAACTACCTCTGCAACACCAAAATCTGTAATCTTCAAGGTCTGGTCCAGAGTTAACAGTAAGTTTCCTGGCTTGATATCCTTGTGAACAACTCCCTGACCATGTAGGTACTCTAAACCATCCAGCAGTTGAGTAAAATAGTCATGGGCTTGCCGTTGAGGGAACTTCTTGCCTGGACTGGATTCTAACATGTCCTGAAAGAAGTCATAGATTAAGTTTTATTTAAATGGGTTTATTATTAATAATGGTGTATATAAATTTTTTTTTTATATCTGTGACACTGTTTTACTTGTGGGTGGGGCAAGATAGGGTCGCGCTAACAGTCACTATCTTGCCCACGACGGTAGGCCCAGATGCAAACTCCTCTGGGCCACTGCGCCCAGCAAGGCAAGCATTAAGTGTCGATGCGGCCGAAGAGTGACATGCTTGCCTAGAAGATACCTATTCACCCAAGACTTGAAGACTTCCAGATTATACCGTTCAAATAGTAAAGTCAAGTACAAATATCTGTCAATAAATGCCAAACAGAGTTTAGGCATATAATCTTGACAGCCAGTTTCCATTCTAAGCCTAGTGAACTTAATACATCATCTCTTATTAAGATATTAGATAATAGACTTATTAAATTGTTAATTCTTATTAGGTTGTTAGGCTTCAAGTAGGTTGCATCTCTCGCACATACCGTGTGGGCATGCAAGAATGTCCAGGAATGCTAGTATTATTAAGGTATGAACATCAGAATTAGTGAAAATTATCGCCATTGCTATTCATTATTATGGTACTAACCAGCTGGTCGGAGTATTTCGACACAATAAAACACGAATAATAGCCAATTAGAAACATAATAATTACAATTAGTGTCATGGGATCTCCACTTAAGACTCTGCTCTCAAAGTTACAAGCCGCATCCTACGGTTTTACCATCATAGATGATGATTATGAAAAAATCCAATGTGTTATTCCAAGTCATTATCTACTTGTCAACTAGATTTAGAAATAAACATCCAAACATACTTACAAACATTTACAATGTAGTGTGATAAATCTTTGAATGACCTTCGAGAATCTTCTTATTAACCTCTTATAATAAATTATAGCAGATTAAGTAAAATACAGTCATAGTTCACCACCATCAAGAAGAAAAATATATCACCAAAATCACTACAATAATATTCCAGCTATCTATCTTTGAGAGCCAGTCATCTTAGATGTAGTGTGATGACCATCAGGTTTACCATCATCGTGAGATAATGGTCAAATGGTCAATCGCTAGCCTACCCGAGTTAAAAAAAAGTCTAGAATTTCAATCTGAATTTTTCAGAGAGACTAAAGTAATGATTTAACATAAATAGACAAAAATAGAGCATGATATTAGCAGATACACACCTGACCTTCAGATGTTAGGCACACAATAACTAATCTCTGCGGAGCATCTAGCCAAAGCATTCAAATAAAATAAACAGAATACTCGCTTGTTATTTTCCTTTGTGTACTAGACTTTGCCAGCTCCGTTATTTGGAGCAAGATATTATTCAAATTGAATATTTTGTTTATTTAGACATCAAAAGTCCACATCACATTGTATACATAATTTTTAAATTAAAATGCATCATGTACTAGATTAGAAAATATAATAAAAAGTTGAGATACAAGCACATTTTTTTAAATAAATAGAGAAGGTCAGAAGGTACACATATGGCATTACGCATTATTGTAATAATGATACTACAATTATGCAGTAAAGATATACTAGCTGTGCACCACATCACACTCGTTAATCAAGTTAAAGAGTAGCTAAGGTATAAGCTATGAAGATTCCAAATTCCTTCCAAATTCGTAAAACCATTACAGCTTGAAGGGAAACCAATTATGAATAACCTACTAATTCCTACTATAATATTATAAATCCGAAAGTTTGTATGTAAGTGTGTAAGTATGTTTGTTCCCTCTTCACGCTTTAACGGCTGAACGGATTTGGATGAAATTTGGAATGTACATAGATAATACATAGGATTAACACATAGGCTACTTTTTAACCTGATAATAGCAGGTGAAGCCGCAGGGCACGGCTAGTATTACATATTTGTTGTTGACCAGGGCATTTTTTTTTCTTCTACAATACCACGCTATGGTTTTTTTTTTAAACTAGGCTGGCATTTGACTACTAACTACAAGGTGATAAGTGATGAATTGGACAAGGGATGAAGCCTAGGATGACACTCCGATAATGATTATGGAAACAGATATAACTTACGGGTGAACTATGGTTGTATTTTGGTAGATGGTAGTGAGCCAGGTGAGCATAAGACAATGCCAGCACCATTAGTCATGAGACATATATTTCAAAACGAATTTAAAATCCGATTTCAAACACAAATCGTTTCGTATCGATTTCTCAAACTAGAAATCCGATTTAAAAAATCTACCTAGCTGAACCAAACGCTTACGATCTATCTAAACCATCAAACGAATCTGAAATCCAAATGCAAACTGCTGATACGTAGAAAACTAGAAATTCGCTTTCTCTCTTTCTAACCAAACTTAATCTAAAGGAGTAAAAAGGATGGTGCGAATTTTGCGATTCAGATTTTTGTTTATGGGGAACATCACACATGGAAATCTAATGCACTTTCAAATATGCGATCAATATCATCCTTATTGTTAATGACTTAAATGCTATATTTGCGAGTGTATGCGTTGATGGTTTAGTGTTTACTAGAAAGAATGTAATAATAGCGTAAAATAATGTTTTGTCTAAAAGCAGACAACTTAGTGAATTGTGTATATAAAATTTAAATAGTTTTGCTTTGGATTAAGTTTAGACTTTTTTATTAATTAGACAAGCAGTGTTTTAGTTTTTATGAAGGAAAATCGCGCAAATCTCTATCTGATTCTTGGTACATTTGTGTTTGATATCAGTTAATAAAACGAAATCAGTCTTTCACTTTGATTTCGATTTATCAACTGATGCGCTACTGAAATCGGATATCTAAAAACGGATTTTGAAATCGATTTTAAAATCTGAAATCACTGTGCCGTTCACATGAACCAAAAACGCCCATGACTAATCACCATGCCTCATGTTACCTACACTTTAAAAGCTTTGATTAGTATTTTGTTTTAAAGAGTACATACCTGCAGTACTCCCACACAGAACTCCATAACAAGGTACATCTTTTGTTTTTCATCATTATACATTACATCGACTAGTTCTATCACATTTTTATGTCTAAGTATCCGCAGCAGCTGAATCTCTCGTTGCACATTCTGCTCTCCGTTTGGTATTCTTCTTAGCTTTCTCTTTTTCAGTATTTTAACAGCTCTTCTACTTAACGACTCTGAATCTAGCATCTCTTTAACTTTACCATAAGAACCTTCTCCGAGAATATCACCCATCACATACTTCCCTACCATTTTGAATTTTTTCTTTTTACTTCTATAAATAATATCAGCGCTATCGACTCTATGAAAGCAAAAGTTTGGTTGCTCTAAATTAAGATCTAGATCTTCTATCTGGTCGTCGTCCAGCCATGTCACCATTTGCGGATCTGGGCTACCCTCCAGTAAGAATTCTTCGCTCTCTTGCGGTGCAATGATGTTTGATACTTCAAACTCCACATCTTCGCCGTCTGGAAGACTTTCACTACTACTGATTTTTCTACACATTCTTGGATCCATTATCTATCAAAACAACACATTTGTAATACTGTCCGTAAATCTATGCGTGCTGCAAGGCCTTTTGTCATGAGATGAAGGCAATTTTAATGTTTTTTTTAGATTTAGGTATACGACAAGTGCCCTCAATTTACACCATGTTTTATAAAATTTAGAATCCCAGTAGAATTTAATTGTAATTATATTATGAAATGGTGAATTACGGAGGTAAATAAAATATTTTATGAATGAATGAAACACAAGAATGAAAGATCGCGCAATGTAGACAGACAACTTGACAGTGACAAGATTCCACATATTTTTTTGTCACTTTGTCAGAACTGCGCTCTAGTGATGGGCATCGCAATCAATATTTAGTCGATTCGTTATAATGGAAAAGAATAACTCTACCCGAGTTCGTTATTACGAAATTAACGTATTCCTTGGAATGCCTTAAAATGCCATCAGGCGGTGAGTAGTAGAACTACGTAGTAGTATATTTTTTGGATTAAGACAATAGTTCTCCAAAATGATTTGCTGCATAGAGGGCGCCCTCTGCGAATTTGCTTTTAGTTTATATGCCGGCGCGCGGCGATAACTACTTACTATTTCGGGTTCGATTCATGTGTACACACACATGAATCGAACCCAGGACCCACGGCGCAGAGGGCGGACACCTGTCCACTGCGCCAACTGGGTCGTTTGGTGTTTTAATTTGATTTTAATTATTTCTAACATAACTTGCATTAACCTAACTTTTTTTGCATTTTTTTAATTTATAAAATATATTTATTTTATTAAATTAAAAACTCCTGGTAGATTTTCAAAATAATGACATCATTTTAAAACTTAAGCATTAGGTTTTAAAAAAATTTATATAATTTTATAAACATTACTATGGTCTTAATTTAAAAATACATTATTGTACATTTTGTAGGGGTGCACTCGCGTGCAGCTAAATCGACTCACTACATTATACTATTTTACTACATTATAATACATATATTACTCACTACATAATCGACAAAAGCATTTTATATGAACAGAAGACTTCCAGCAAAGTAGGAAGTATTCAATTTGACTGAGTAATGCTTTTTGTCCATTTTATAAAGTTTATGTTAAAAGTAGGTCGGCAGCCGATATAACAACAGCCTAAAAACATAATAAAACCCCAGAAGAAAACAAAATGTCAGTGTTTCATGGTTAACTTAATAAGTTTACCCTGGTCTGCCTTAAAATTTTCTAAATTTAAATATCGACTGACACAATATAATACTAGTAGATACTTGGAACAGCAACGGAAAACACCGTGGATATCCGTCGCGGATTTTATTTTCCCGGCTTTGTCGAGATTGCCGCTGAATCGTGTGGAAAGAATCGGCGAAGAAGTGCGACGCTAGAACAAAAATTATGAAAATTAAACACGCGTATCCGCGACCGGTGCTTACCGTTTGTTCGTCACAACCACGTTTTTTACTCCACATAATGTAACACATAATTTGTAATAAATCCAAGTTGTCATTTCCAAGTTTGTTCGTACGTGGAACTAATATGTACAAATTTATACGTTCTACGCATTCTCTAAAATAAAATGTAGCATGTGTAGATATGTCAAACATCTATACTAATTTTAGAGAATTTAAAGTTCATACAATGGGTGTACCTACCTATAGAATCGCACACAATATAGGTATATGTAGGTTTCCTACCAAAAATCTAAACCCGTTTGAAAGAATAACAAATATACAATTAGTGATATATCGAGTTTCTCGATTGGGATAGTTATTTCAATGTATTGCGCAATCATATTCTTTATACAGAGTGGACCAAAAATTGACGTTCAAAGAAAAAAAAATATCATCGATCATCTTGAGCTTGTTGGCCATACAGTCCAGTTATATTAGTCAAATTAGGGCAAGAATCTCGGAATGAGAAATAGTCGGCTGTAAACTTGTATACCTACCTAAAGCTTTATTTTTACACCCTAAAACTTGTCTCAAAACCTGCTTATCGTAAGGTGTCCGCGACTACAGATATTCCAAGGTCAAAGGTCAACAAATTGATTTGTTACACATTTATTGCAAATATCTCGTTTCTTATGGGTTTATCACATTTTATGCATTACGGATTCGATAGAGCGACGCGCAAAGAGGCTAACAAACAATGACGCTTTAGTTGAAGCCAGATTGCAAAGTCTTGAAGATCGGCCTAAAGTTGCAAGCCTGTCGGTATTATGTAGGTATTCTGTAACAAAATAAAAATCTGGTGATATAGTGGTGAAATGCTTGCCTATCCAGGATAAATAAAAAAATTACATATCGTATCATAACTATGAGAATTTTCACCTCAATACTATTGAATTCCGTATTAAGTATCCTAATAATTATGCTTGGTATGTATTGTTTTAGCGTTATTATGACAGCTTAGGATCCCGCGAAGTTTATAAAATCGCTCAGCTGTTATGGACTATATTTTTATTTGATTTTAAACATTCAACTTTGTATATCTGAAACCTATTTTTTTTTAACTTTAGATCAGAATTTTTGTAACTGGCATACCTATCTGTTTGGAAGCTGATTTTTTTATGACCGAAAGTACAATGCATTAGGATCATAATATCACTTACAATAAAATGCATAAAACTCACTAAAGTTTTATAAAAAAAATACCGTTCCGTCCGGAAATTCTCAAATAAAAAATTTTAATAATCGTGACTCGAAAACCATGAAAAATCATAGAACATAGGTACATGGGTATTTTCAGATACCTCTAGGGTGAGGCATTCATTTTCTTTAGACCTAACTGTTTGGTCCACCTGTATAAAGCCATTAGTTTTGCGAATTATATATGCTTTGGACATAGTGGTTTGACGTTAATTATTTATGTTAATTTATCAACAATATAAAGTAAGGTTTTGCTCCTGCTACAAGCTGCTTGTGAATATATTATTATAAACATAATTGCTTTTTATATATTATTATATAGATTCACATTTAATTATTATTAACGTTTAATAATTGAAACGCAAGCAAAGCTTAAAAACACTGACTTCGTCGCTTATATTTCGGTTTTGGCTTGACCGATTTCGATAAAATGTATATGGGACCACCTCTGAAATATACTCTATCAAACAAAAAAAAACCATCAAATTCGATTCATAATTGGCGGAGATATCGCGCAACATGCATACAAAAAAAACAAGCAGTCAAATAGAGAACCTCCTTTTTAAAAGTCGGTTGAAAATAAGAAGTATACTACCTACAGTAACTCAATATTTGCTATTTATATCGGTTATTTAATCTATTATAATTTGAATATATAAACAATTACAACAAGTTTTCTCCCCAAGGAAAATTTGTTTTTCTGGTTCTGGTTGTGATTATTTGTGTGATGTGAATGTTTCCGGCACCCACGATATAATTCATCGAACTTAGTGTGTGGCTGTGAGTGTGAAAGCGTTCATGTTTACATTTATTATTAACAAATGAAAAAAGAGGGGAATCTTAAATTAATCTTAAGCGGAAAGTTTTGTTAAAGCGCCTTAGCTTGTTAAGAAATAATTGTAATCTCTAGAATATTATGTTCTTACCTACAATAGAAATCACACTAATATTAATAATAAATATAAAATAATTTATAATTAATAATAAATAAATAATAATTTGAATACCCGAAAATTTGTGTTAGTGTGTAAGTATGTTTGTTTTCCCTTCATGCTGTAACCGCTGAACGGATTTGGATGAAATTTGAAATGTAAATAGCTTAAACCTAGGATTAACACATATGATATAGCATCTTATACTCGAAAATAAATGTTGACTTTAATAACAAACTAATTATTATATTAGTGCATTATAGCTCGCAATTAGATACTGACCAACTCTAGCTAGAAAACACATAAGAAGCACTTACTTAAATATATTTGATTAAAAAAGATACATCTATCTACTTTAAATAAATTTAAATATTCAGTAAGAGACACAAACAAAGACGACAAGACAACTTATCTGCTTTTATCGACTTTACCAGATAAAACAAGTTTTATTTTTTTCTCAAACAGCAATTCCGTTTTAGTCGATGACCTGATAGCGACTGTTTTGGTTGTCTAAAGTTACTAAATTACAAATAGATCATAGATTTATTAATTGATTGAGATTTCTTCCGAACGTCCGGTGGAGAAACTTATCGGTAAGAATAGTTCGTTTTACTTTTTACCGTTTTCACAAAAAAGGAGGAGGTACTCAAGTCGACTGCATTTTTATTTTTGTAACATCATAACTTCGTTTCACGTGAACCGATTTTGAAATTTTTTGTTGCTTTCCAATTGGTCCCATTTGAATTTGATCAAGATATGACTAGTCGTTTTTGAGTTATCCTCAATAATGAGTATTTTGTGTTTGCATTCGGTTAAAAACGAGAACATTGACCATGTTCTCGTTTTTAACCGACTTCAAAAAGTTACCTCATAACTTCTTTCTTTGTGCGCCGATTTTGAAAGGTGGTGCTTTCCATGTGGTCCCATTTAAATTTGGTCAAGATCTGATCTTTAGTTTTTGAGTTATTGTCAATAATGCGTGTTTAATACGTTGAATCTGATGAAGGTTAAGTTAGATCTGATAAAGCGGTGAAGTCGGTTTTTTTAAAGATTTACTTGCGTTTAATTATTCGCCCCGGCTTCGCCCGGGTGTGATAAATAAAGAACCGTTTGACCGATTTTGTGCAAACTTCACATAAACCATCTACTAAATAGTCCGAACAAGGCCTAAACTGGATAGGAGCCCGTTCTTGAGTTATAAAATAACAACGAAAAATGGCATTGATTTTTATATATATTTATATTTTTAATAATAGTAGGTTTCCCGATCTAACATATCGAGCATTCGTTCTGTCAAATAGAGAAATATTTTTCAGAGTTAATCGCTTTTTTAAGTTGTTTACAATAGTTTGATTTTTAACCGACTACAAAAAAGGAGGAAGTTTTATATTCGACTGTATGTATTTTTCATGTATGTTCACTGATTTCTCCCCCATTTGTGGACCGATTCTCAAAGCTCTTTTTTCGTTTTGTAGATTATACTTCAGAGGTGGTCCCATATAAATGTTATCGAAATCAATCAAGCCAAAACCACAACATAAGCAATGAAGTCGGTGTTTTAAGCTTTGCTTACGCAAATTATTATTGTGTCTATGGTTCAAGTACAGGATATAACGTGATTTTCAGCTATAAATTTGTAGCCATTTTAGAGACAGACCCCGGGACAAAATAAGCCTACTCTACAGTGACTTTGATGGCCTACCAAATTGTTATTTCTCAAATAAAAAAGTTCTTTTCAACGATAGCGATATAACGATCCCGGGCATAAAATCAATAATTTGTTACTGTACCCTTAATATTTTTATTTATTGTTTGAGTTTTTATTTGCCAATTTATTCACTAGTACGGTTTAGACCAGAAATGCTTCTGATAGACGGACGGACGGACAAAGTGCTGCACTAACCGAGCTAATTTAGAGACCTCGCTTAGCTCGATAAATTATGAACATAGAGTGGTAATCACTCTCGAACAGATTATTGCTTATTGTCAAGGTGACTTAGCGGGTATACGCTAGCCTATCAGAGAAAAAAAACAAATTTTCAAATTTGGTTCAACTAATTATTGAAACGCAAGCAAACATTCATACTTGGCGGAGACATCGCGTAAAATACATACAAAAAAAATCATGCAGTTGAATTGAGAACCTCCTTTTTCGAAGTCAGTTGATAACGGAAAACACGCTATTTAATTATATTCCTTGCGCCTTGAAAAAGGGTTTGTTGAAAACTATCCTTTAAAGCCCGGCCCTAAAAGAGTGTAATTTTAATATAGGCGCTAAGGCTGATTTATATATTTTGTGTTGTTATGTAATTAACTCAATTTTAAATGACGTAATTCACCAAGACGAAGAAAGAAGCAGCCGCAAGCAAAGTAAAGAAGCAGCCTAGGAAGCAGCCTGCAACTAGCGTGCAGCGGCACGCTAGTTGCAGGCTGCTTCCTAGCGTTCTTTTTGGAAACATTTGGGGAAACCTATATTGAGCACTGGACTTCTTGCGGTTGATGATAATGAGATGATGATGATAATTAAATTTATTTGTACATGCTTTTATTTTTACAATAAAATAAATTGATTTTATTTTATACATATTTAAAATTTAAGTTAGCTTTAGTTATTTATATGGATATCAATTACATGTAAAACAATCAGCCTGTCTGTTGTATATCTGTCTGTAACAGATAGATATTTTGTGAAGTTTTGTGATGGATTCAATATGGCGACTAACGGACGCCATATTGCGAAAAAATGTTGTCAGAATCGGATTAGTGTATTGTTATTAAAACTATACATCGTGAGTCATATTCATACTAGATTAGGTACCGGTTGTGCTCCCGCTTATTTAATTTGATCACGGATCTCGACCGGTAGTGTAAGACATTATTAGGAATATTCAAAGAAATCTTTACAAAAACAGTAGATATAATAAAAACTTAATTAATGCATATGGTCATTGCTTCGAAAATGCCAACAAAGTTGACCTTCTTATATTATTTAATATAGCATTAGATAACATCTAAATTTCTTCTGCTTAGCAGATAATCATATGTTTTATGTTTGAATTATTAGTATTCGAAATGAATAATAAAAAGATTATTAGAACCACCTGTAGCTTTTTCATATTAATATAGACAAGTTGAAATAAAAGTAATAAACTGAAACCCGACTAATAGTTTTTTAATTTTTTTATTACACTGATTTTCCAATAAAAGAAGAATGCTATCTACGGGCCAATTGCCTACATTTCCTAAAACTAAACTAAAACTATGTACAGCAAAGAACTAAGTTACCTACAATACATACAAATAGTTATTGTATTTATTTTATAGTTTTTGTACCTATGACTTCTTAAAATAAATTTCAAACGACAATTTTTTTTTATGTTATTAGATACATTACTTTTATTTTTTTATCACTTCTTATGTAGTACTATATATGGACTCCACTTTGTATTATTTACAATTGTAAACAAGCAAGGCCTAGATATATAAGGCCCAGTCAAATTAGCGAAACGTTCTATAGCGTAATTGCATTAATTCATAGCCAACCGATTTTTTTCTACATTTATAGTTTTTAGTCTCTAAAATATAGTAAAGGAATCCAACTTTCCTATGAAACCGAAACTTTTCATCTCAATAGTAAGGGAATCCAACTTAACTATGTAACCGAAGCTTTCATCTTTAAAATATAGTAAAGGAATTCAACTAGATTAATACCGAAACAAAAAAAAAATACTGATCAAATGTTCACTATTATACCTTTTAAAATTAATTAGGGTTGAATTCATAAAAGCCATGATAAGAATAATTGTTTTTTAGTCTTAGGTTTGAACAGATAAATGATTCCTTTCGACCTTATTGTATAATAATGCTGTGAAATTCAGTTCATAGGTAATCTCTCGAAGTTACCTCCTTATTGTAACTCCAGAAAATTTGCATGTTATTATATTTTGTTTTGAAAATTGCACACTTACAACCAACTTCCAAAAAAACTTATGACGCTACCAATTTTTTTCACAAAAGTGCATGTTGTTTACACACCTTTCTGTAAAAACGATAAAGATATCTAGATAAACTGATCACTATCTAGATCTCCACCTCGCTTCATCTCACAGATAAATCAAGGGTCACAGATACATGATAAAATATCGCCTTGCGTGACAACTATACCCTTTTTAATCAAAATGGCTTTAATTTATTTAGGTATTTAAATTACTTAAAGTAAAAATCCTTTGGGCGTGCCTAAAGGATATAATTTAGAAAATATAATTAAAAAAATGTAGAACCTCAGAAATTGAGAATGAAAGATAGAATTAATAGATGAATGAAAGTCGGAGAATAATTCTATCGAGATAACTTTGACCATTAATTTTTCTGGTTTCCATTTATTTAGATTATATTCTCAAATAGATAGTGTCCAAGTATAAAAGCTTTAGCTTTTGTTGTAATAGGATACGACTAGTTCTTGCTGCTTAAAAATTGCAAAGCGACTGAACTGATCTTAAACCTGACATAAGACTATTGATTAAGCACACTGAGGTTTCTCCGTGTAGGTATCAATTGTACTCACATCTTGCTTAATTTAATCGAGAAACATAGGACATAGAATAACAACAATAATAGTTGTATTCCGTATTAAACGGTAATGTTTCCAGTGTAATTAAAAGGCTTAAAAATATTTAATATCTAATATCTCGGGGTGACGAACGCAGTGCTTTGCTGTGCAGGATTTTGACTTCTAAACTTACGTTCAAAACTGTGGCACTGATTTGTAATAGGTAAGGGTGAAGCTTACCATCACGCGAGCGGCTTGCTCGTCTCGTCTATCAATTACATAAATAATAATAATAATAATAGGGAATGTGCATGAGGTTAAGCACGCTATTAGCTAGACTTTTCGTGACGTCACTTCATATATTTTTGATGACAATGATTGGTCAACTTCCCTTGTAGGTGATTGGATTGTGGATGAAAAAACGTCAAAATGGCCGCGTTTAAATTGCTCGATTTTAATATGTAATGTAATGTAATGTTTTCATGAATGAAGTACTATTTCCGAGTACCGACGTTGTTTAACCGTAAGCAATAGATTAAAAACATAAAAAAATCTATAGATATGCATAGGTATTCCCTAATATCACATACTCGTCTAATAATGTTTTGCTTTCATTGATTAACAACAAATAGTTGTGATTTTAAGTCCCGAGTTAAAAATAACATATATATATACTTACTTACGTATGAGTTTGTATTGTAGTATTGTGCACTCCACGAAAGAGGAGTGCCACTTCACTCCTATCTAATCTACCCACTCTTCTCGTTATTTTTCTGCGTCTTATCGCTTTGCTTACCTACAATTTATATTTATTATATAAACTCTGACTCTGATCTCTGCGTTTGATCACAATCTCACTAAAATCTCACCGGAACAGTATTAGTAGGATATTGGCAACAGATTTTTCAACTTAAGGGTGGTGGACAACTGTATTTTGGTACATAGTCTGGCGAGCAGGAGAAAATACTCTACTGTACCACTATTAATTATATTACCGCAATTTCAAGCTCGGAGAGGGATTCGAAACCGTGACCCCAGATTGAAAGGGCTTACTAGGGCAAACGAATCTACTAATATCAGCATATTGAAGATTCGTACGTCGTATTTCAATGTTTTTTTATTGCAATACCGATTGCAACGAATATGGTATCGCTGTATTTGTATACATTCACTAGTTGAAATGGGTTTTAAAAAAATGGCATCCGCATAAGGCATGCTCTATTATTATAATAACTATTAGCGAATCAAAAAATAAAAATTTAAATCGAGATAGGCATCAAATTATCTTTCATGTAATACACAATTCCATTCAATATTTCTTAAAAAATATATACTAAAATAACTTGTGTGATAGTTTCAACTTTCTTCTTGTACCAAACAGCTGTGAACTATCCCGATAAATTCAACTGTCATCAAGCTTACAAAGATAAGAATTTTATAATACTCTGGGTTATTCGTGAAATCGCAAATAGCTCATATAGTTCTATCACTTTCTTCTGAATGCTATATTTTCTGTTATAATTAAGATGATATTCAATACAATATTTAATATACCTAATTGATAGTTGTTTCTACACTATCCCACAAAGAACATCATCGCCGCGCCACGCCTCGTGACATGATCACTCACGCCAGTTGACACTTGACACGTTAAAATTAACAGAGAAGATAATTAAATAGTACTTAGGTAAATTAAAAACTAGCTATGACCGCGAGTTCGTCCGAGTGGAATAGTGTCTTTGGGTAGCATTTTTAATTATCTTGATTATTATTTTACAAATAAGACATATACTTACTAATACTTTAATGAGCTGTTTGCAGTGTTTCACTGCAAAGAGCTTATTAAATTATTTAAGTATATAAGTACATAAGGTATAAAGTTTTGAGTTTATTTTATTATGTCAGTTTATTTAAGTACATTTTTATAAACTACGTTTTTTGTTTTCCCATCTTTACAAATTTAAAAACCATATTTTTACAAACTTCGAATGTCATATTTATTTATCTCGAATCAACAATAAGTTTCATGCTTTTAGCTCTAAAAATGACGATACTTCCATAAAACTTTTCATCCCCTTACAACCCTTTTTCGCATTAAAAAGTAACCTATGTCCTTTCTCAGGCTCTAGACTATCTGTGTACCAAATTTGATTTAAATCGGTTCAGTAGTTTTGGCGTGAAAGCGCGGCAGACAGACGGTCAGAGTTACTTTCGCATTTATAATATTATTATATAATAGATAAGTAAGGATTTATTTCAAAAATCTTAAAGCAGAATTGGCAATAGCCATACCACAAAAGACGTTAGTATCAATGATTAAAATGATGTTTCTAGTATTTTACAAATTACTCTGTATTTTATTATGATAATAAATATTCTTTGCAGCTCCAATAATGAGAGCAATCAGTTTCATAGTTGCTTTAACATTAGTGACGGTATGCAGAGCGGCTACTCCCCAACTAAGGTTTGCCTGGAAGGAAGTAGACTATGTATGGAACACTCCGGTTGATAAAGATAACGCAATTAAAGAAGGGAGGTTTATCCCTAAGAATAACCTTCCCGTCGGTCTGGCCCGATGGAAGAACAAGCTGTTCGTGACTGTGCCAAGATGGAACAGCGCTGTTGTATCTTCGCTAAATTACGTTGACCTCGATGGTCCGCAAGACCAGCCTTTGAAGCCCTACCCTTCGTTTGAAGATAACTATATGCCTGATTCAGCGAAGGCATTACCTTCAAACAGCTCTATCGTTTCTGTGTTCCGGGTATTCGTGGATGCTTGTGACCGATTGTGGGTCATGGACACCGGAATTGCTGATAGACGGGGTAAGAATTTGTATTTGGAAATCTCTTGTTGCATTATAAGCTGAGCCATTTTACAAGCTTTTATTTAGTTTCACCTGTCCCGTGGTCTGTTTGTCGGTCTGTAATAAAATTTTGCAAGCTAAATTAGACCCACTTTCCGATGTCTGATTTGGACTCAAATTTGGTCAACTTATAGTATCTTCGGTGACAATACGATATGATATCATGGAGCTGGTCTGATGATGGAGACGGAAGATGGCCATAGGAACTTTACACATACTATTTCGTTCTTTTTTAATTACAATTGGTTAAAGCTTGATTAAAAATCTATTTTGAAATATTACTTGTTTTAGCTGTACTAATTCGTTTTGATGGGTGCTATAAACGACAAGTCATTAAATAAAAATTTTGAGAATACCCCAGACGCATTATCTGGTGAATGGTCAACTTGCTCATTTTAATATACATCGTTGGCTTAGTCATATATGCGTCAGCCTTCGAAGCAATGGGTATCGGGTTCGATTCCTGGTGGGAACACAAGTTTTCTCCCCGGGGGAAATTTGTGTTTCTGGTTCTGGGTGTGATGTAAATTCTGGCAACCATTAGCCATGCCATCGAACTTAGTATGAGTGCACACACGTTTATGTTTATGTTTAAATAGACAGTTATATTGGGGCTCTGTCACCTAAAATACAGTAGGAGTGATTCTGATTCGACGGAGTTCAGATGTCCGCAGTCCAAAATTAGTTAAATATTTTAAATGTTAATATTTATACTAAGCCACAAAAAAAATTATAGATATTTGCCATTTTCATTCGTTTTTTATTTTCATTCGTTCGTTTCTAGGTATACGGAATGAAGTTGCTGAACCATCTATCGTAATTTTCGATTTAAACACCGACAAGCTACTCCATCGTTACAACTTGAAGGCTGGGGATATAACACAGAACTCATTCTTCGCCAATATTGTAAGTCAAAGTAACATATTATTTTGTGAAAAACATTTGAAATATTTGTTTTAAAAATTTGGAATGTGTACTTGAATTTTGTATTTTGAATTTTGAAATAATTTTCTAAGCCTAAATGTATGATTCCGCTGCCTGCCGCGCTGATTCCAAGCAAGGCGGCCGTGTGGCGCTGTTCGTGCTCAAAATTCATCTATTTGTTGCCAATTTACTTGTCAACATTCACGTGTACCTACTATCGCTGCGGGTGTCTGACGCGTCACTACTGGTCTTTCGCGGCGACGGGGCGACACTGCCGTGCAGCAGTGCTGTCGTTGCAGTGCTGCCGCGACGATGCTGCGTAGCTCGGAATGTAATCTCCATATAAATCTATAGATAATATATGAGGATTGAGGACCAGTAGTGCTGCGGCAGCACTGCTGCAGCCGAGTTCGGTTCATACCTTTAGGTACGCTTTGACTTAGTTAAATATTTGCTCAGTTGCAGTTTTTTAAGCTTTGCTTGCGTTTAATTTCAGGTAGTAGATGTAGACAAAAACACTTGCAACGAAGCTTTCGCATACATCGCCGATATAAGCGGCACCAGCAACGCACTAATTGTCTACAGCTTGAAGCAGGATGATTCCTGGCGAGTGACGCACCATTACTTCCACTTCGATCCGCTGTCTGGCTCATACCATATTTCAGGCCTTAATTTCACCTGGACTGATGGAGTGTTCGGGCTTGCTCTGTCAGAGCCGAAAGAAAATGGGTGAGTGTAATGAAGCTAGTGAGATGTTTTCTAGTGTTTCTCTTTCTTCAACTTTCAGCCTATAGCTTGCATCTAAATTATATTCATTTTAGTAATAACAATAACCCTGTATATTGTGATTTAATGGTTAAGATTTATACATGAACTGCCCGTTGGCTTAGTTAGGTGAGCGTTCGCGTTCTACGTAGGGGTATCGAGTTCAGTTCTTGGCGAGAACGAAAGTTTTCCCTAGGAAAAAAATATATTTCTGGTTTTGGTTGTGATTTTACTCTGTGTGATGTGAATGTTTTCGGCACCTACGAGACCTGTTATCGAACTTAGTGTGTGGCTGTGAGTGTAAAAACGTTTATTTTATGTTATGTTTATACTTAACCTCATGGTTCCCTTCACGCAAACACAATATACAGGGTTATCTGTTAAATACCGGACTAAATACTCAGACCCTACTGATTATAGTTCTAACACATATATATATATATTTTATTCATGATAGGCAAACTTTTGATCACAATCACACCTGATGGTAAGCGACGATGTGGTCGAGGATGGAGCGAGCTTGCCTAGAAGATACCTATTTACTCGCGACTTGAAGACATATCGTACTTATCAGAAACACCGACTCAGGCAAGTTCCATTCCTTTGAAGTTCGCACAATGAATTTGGAAGCAAAACGCTTTGTGCACATTTATTTCTATTATATTTAGTTTTACAGCTTTCTTATCTAAATGATGTGTTTTGCGTAATAATTATGATGATCTATTGTATACAGACATTGGTCTCAATGGTCGGAATGATTTTCCCAATAGGTTTCTATTCTTTTACAAATTACCCTATGTATATGTTATTGAAGCAGTAGCATGGTGTTTTTTCGGATTTCAAACACTTCTCTCATTTGATACCTTAAGAAACCACAAAATCTAAAAATCGGTATTCTATCGCTTAGATTTTGGAGAGTGTGTTCAGGAATTACATGATATAATTCCTTCATGCCCTTTTTACCATCTAACAAAAAGACAAACTGTTAAACGTCATCCATTTATGGTTGACATATCTCCAGTTCGCTTGAAGCGTTTTGCTTCTACGTTCATTATCCGTACAGCGGAGGAGTTGAACTCATTGCCTGCGTTTTTGTTCTCTGAGTACCGTTCAGGGTAAACCAATCTGGGTGTCTTCAGGTCTAGAGTGAATATGTACCTTCTAGGCAAGCTTGTTCCATCTTCGGCCGCATCGTCACTTACCATCAGGTGAGATAGCGGTCAAATGCTTGCGTATCTAGCATTAAAAAAACATTTATTTTAATTTACTTATTTTCAACAGTGCAATCAATAGAATTAAATAGCAATCAATAATTAAAAATTAATAATCAATAGCATGTCACACCTTCGGCCGCATCATCACTTTCCATCAGGTGAGATAGTGGTCAAGTGCTTGCCTATTCAACATAAAAAAAAGTATTTTTTCAAAATAACAAATATGCTGTTTGAATTCATATACAGGTCACGAGTTAATGAAATAACAAGTAGCAAAATCAAAATGTTGATACTACCCATCGCCTTTTTTTCGTCAGAGGTTAAAAAAAGCGGAGTTACATAAACGAACTAAAGTTTTAAAATATCATTTCATACAATACATTTGCATGTAACACATGTGGAACAAATTACAATACAAACTCGCTTATCCGGCAGTAATACAAACTTAAGGTTGCTGTATCGGTGGAAAATTGGGTTTAGTGGAATATAAAAAAATAATACAAAGTATAAGGACACGTGCATACGTCCGGAAGTCATCTTTTTAACCGACTTCAAAAAAGGATGAGGTTCTATTTTCGACAGTATGTTTTTTTTTCTATATTTATGTGTGTTCACCGATTTCTCCCCCATTTGTAAACCGATTCTCAAAATTATTTTTTTCTTTGATAGATTATACTTCAGAGGTGGTCCCATATAAATGTTATCGAAATCGATCAAGCCAAAACCAAAATATAAGCGGTGAAGTCTGGTTTTTAAGCTTTGCTTACGTTACCATATAATTTTCTTTTAGAATTCCATTAAATTAGTTTTCAATATTTCTCCAGAAATAGGCTAGATGTTTGAAAAAATCTATTTAGGCCAGCATTTACGTTATCAAATAATATTAGACACGTATTTTTACCTCTAAATAAGTACTAGAAGATCCCCGCGGCTCCTCCCTCGAATAAAATGTGGCCTATGTTCTAATCCTAAGTACTTATAAGCTATGTTCGTTCCAAATTTCATCAAAATCCGTTCAGCCGTTACAGCGTGGAGAGAAAACAAACATACTCACCAACTTACACACTTACACAAACTTTCGGGTTTATAATATAATTGTGATTGTGAAGCGTGTATTGTAGATACACGGTGTATGTTTTCTTGAAAAGCAATCGGTTCAAATACAAACAAACATTATATGGTTATTTATTTTAAATATCTTTTGTAAAAAAATGTTGATTTAAAAAGCTGGTACATGTAGGTAATATTGGGTTATTTTGGTTGCAGATTCCGGTCGCTATTCTTCCATGCTCTCTCAAGTACCAAGGAATTCTATGTGTCCACTGAGATTCTCCAAAACTACCCACACCTCGACGCGGACAAGGCTTTCTACGACTTCAAGGTTCGAATAAATTTGTTTGACAATTATATATTTAGGGAATATAATAATAAACATTAACGCTTTCAAACTTCAGCCCAACACTTAGTTCGATGACTTTTTTTGTTTTTTTATTTGTGACAGGCTATTGTTTGACTACTATCTCACCTGATGGTAAGTGACGATGTGATCGAAGCTGGTAAACACACTAGACCTGGAATACGCAGGCTCTCAAGGATAACTGCCGGAACACCGTATTTGACTTATTTCGTGGGTGCCGTAACAATCACATCACTCACACAATCACAACCAAAACCAGAAACACAAATTTTCCTTAAGGAGAAAACTTGTGTTCCCGCTGGGAATCGAACTAGATAGGGGTATCTAGGGGCTAAGCAGGGGTGCTTAGAAAACGAACGTTCACCCAAGCAAGCCAACGGGCAGCTCAATATCTAAATAAATAATAATCGAGTAAAAAAAATGGGTTTTTTTTTTAGACAAAGCTAGCGTTCGACCACAATCTCACCTAATGGAAAGCGACGATGCGGTCGAAGATGGAGCACGCTTGCTCAGTAAATATCTATTCACTCTCTTCTTGAACAACCTCATATTATACTTTTCGGGAAACACAGTAGACGGTAGGGCGTTCCACTCCTTGGCAGTTCACGCTTAGTACTGGGAGTCCACAATTAATTATTGTAGAATTTGCCTAAGTACTTAATTGGTACGTGAAAAGATTTGTCACTAACTGTTAGGACACGTGGACCGCATAAATTAGGTGCAAGCATAGCAACACACAATTTGCCTCAGTCACAACCCTTAGGTTTATATCTTGTTTATCTATGGACTACCTTATTAATCAACTAAATATGTATATACTTATTCTATTTTTACAGTACTTGGGTGATAGAGGTGTAAATGCACAAGCTTCGGCCAGCTTCTACGAAGAAAAGTCCAAAGTACTTTTCTTCACGCAGGTAAATAAAATATCCGGATCATTATAGCCACGCAACTTTTTCTTTTCTATAACCTATAAAACCTTCCCTCTTAATTAGAACTTAACGCGCGAACAAACCTTAGATTTGTCTTCTATCTCGATTCCTGCAATCAAAAACCAGTGAGCCAAAAACTAATACTAATATCTTTTTTCTAATTTCTTGCCCTTTTTAATAACAATAAATTTTTCTAAACTTTCACTTCTTGTCGATGTTTTTTAAAATTAAATAATGGTTCTGCCACAAAAAATTTGCAACTCCCTTTCTCTCTATTACTCATATGTATACATACCTACCTATTATATATCAACGTACTCTCTAAAAGTCATGTGTTCCGAGGCTCTATTATAACTTTTGCGAGTAGGAACATTTTGTTCATGTTCGAATCACATAATAATTAACAGTTGCTTGGATGGATATATCGCGATCAAATACAATATTCAAAATACTTGTTTTACTGTATACTGTATGTACATTTATAATGTGTACCTACTGATAATTTTGATGTAAATTTCAGGTGAGTCACGATGGTGTGGGCTGCTGGAACACGAAGAAGCCGTTCACTCCTGAGAACAACCCACTGATCATCAGCGACCCCATCCAACTGGAGTTCCCCATTGATATGAAGGTCAGTATTTTAATTAATTCTAATACGATTCATTTAGCCAATACATAGAATATTTATATATTATGGATACACATTTTTACAGTTTTCCTTTCTAATTTCTGTAATGTTATTTAGTGTTCAATAAAGTGTTATCTATCTATCTACATAACAAAGGTCGTACATAAAATTTGCGCATGGTGCATGTTTATGCATGTTCTACAGATGACTATAATGTCGTACCAGCTAATAGTATTGATGTGATTTATATGAAGAAAATGTAACTGCCCGTCTGCCATCTTAGCAGCTGGTATTGGGTTTGATTCCCAGTGGAACAAAAGTTTTCTGCCTAAGGGAACTTGTGTTTCTGGTTTTTTTATCCTACACAAAAGCATTTTACCACAATCTCACCTAATGAAAACCAATGATGCAGCCAAAGATGTAGCATGCTTGCCTAAAAGACACCTAACTATTCACTCTTGACTTGAAGACTCGCAGATTATACCGTTCGGGGAACAAAGACAAGGGCAATGAGTTCCACTCCTTCGCAGCACGGATGATAAACTTAGAAGCGATACGCTTCGAGCGAACAGGATATCTCTAGTTTTGAAGACTCCCGAGTCTTCAACCAAAAATGGATGACGTTTGACGGTTTGGTTCTGGGTGTGATATTAAGGTTTCCGGTACCCACGGTACAATTCTTACTGGGGTAGTAAGTGTGAAAGGGGGAAAAAATTGGGTTTAATGACTCAGTAGCGCGCGGTTGGCAAGTCTCTGCCCTCTGCGCCGTGAGTCTTGGGTTCGATTCCCGACGGGAATACAATTTTCCTACCCAAGGGACATTTGTGCTTCTGGCTCTGGGTGTGTTGTGTGTATGATATGTAAATGTTTCCAGCACCCACTTTTGGATCTTAGTGGGGCAAAGCCTTTGGTCAGCCTACTTATTTATTAAAATTAATATTGATATTATAGTCAAGCTTATCTACATTTTTGTATCTTTCAGTTGGACAGTGAAGATACCCTATGGGTGCTGTCAGACAAACTCCCCCGCTTTTTCTACACAAGCATGGACCCCACCGAAATCAATTACAGAATAATGAGCATCAAGACCTCCGACGCCATCGCGGGGTCAGCTTGCGAATAGATTTTGTGTATTTATTTTCATCAGATATACTAAGATTTTTCTTGTAGCCCGATGTATAAATTCAGAGATTTTCAGAATATTAAAATTATATAGTTGACACAGACGTTTTATTAATTCCGATTGATACACCCAGTGTATATTGTACGACCCAACTTATTGCGCGCCAACTGGGTCGATTCCCGGCAGGAGCACAACTTCCTTCCCAAGGGATATTTGTGCTTCTGGTTCTGGGTGTAATGTGTGTGTGATGTGAATGTTTCCGGCACCCACGATCCAAGTATTTGAACTTAGTGTGGAGCCGTGAGTGTGAATGCGAATGCGTTTATATGCAAAATTGTAATCTTACGTTCATATTTCACACATGGTCGAAATATAAGCAGTCACTCGATGTGAACGTTATGTAATTAATACATCCCAAGGGAAAGTAAGGTCTAGATCTGGAATATATAGATAGAATATCTATATAGAGAATATATAATATATAATTTAAGGAGATATAGAATATCTCCTTAAATTGTAAGCGACTGTGAAGTCGACGATTGAGCATGTTTGCCTTGAAGATACTCATACCTATATACTCGCGACTGAATGATCCGTGTTGTATCAACCTACTTATAACATAGACTCAGGGAAGAAGTTCTATTCCTTTGCGGTTCACATAATGAATGTGGAAGCAAAAATTATGGCTTCATGGTCTACATTTTATTTTGGATTTACGCAAGAATACTCTCGCTCCCGCGTTCGCTTTTAGTTGAGCTGTGAATGCTTCAAAAAATATGAAGAGTGATTATCAAATTTCAACAGCATTTATTCCTAAATAACATTATTCAACCAGGTTTAATTTACAAAAAAAAATATGAAGTATATATTGTTCACTAATCCTAAGTTACTTCTTGTAGGTTTTGTTCATTTCCTTCTTGAGGAGTGACAGTTGCGTCAGACAGGCGTCACGCCAAGCACGCCTCTCCTGCAATTTGTCCAGAGGAACCATCGCGTTCAGTTGGTTGCAGATAGAATCGGCGCTCTTGCTTTGAGTCATGAGAGGAATTTCACCCATCGTCTTGCTGACGCTGTGGATGGTGTCGCCGTATCTGAAAATGTCAAATAACTAATTATGATCTGCTTAGTGTGAAGGCCATAGATATATCCTTGAATTTGTAAACTATCATCAGCGATTAGCAAAATTTATAATTATTATGAATAAACTAATTGTTTGTGAATATTAACCACTAACCGCTGCAAAAAAAAAAACTTTTTTTGACGTGATAAGGTCTTATATATCGATAAACACCGGCTGCACGGTAGAAAAAGTGTCACGTTCCGCCTGAGCCTGAGCGTGCAAGCGAGAACATGGAACAAGCGATAGAGAGGCACGATCGGCTTAAGCGTTCGTCTTATGACGTTATCACGTAAAACTATCGTCCGTAAACCGACTTTACAGACAACCATTTTTTTTTGCTTGTATTTCTGCCAACCATTGAGGTAGGCATAAAAGGAACTCGGTAATTCCATGTAGCAAAAAGATTTGGTTGACGATTGAAAGATTGTTTGCCTGACATCAACCCTCCTTGTGAACTCTTTTGTTATACCCACAAATCTCAATAAGTCACTAATCTGACTAGAGTAATATAATATTGCATAATATAATATTCCAACCTGATTTTGAACAACCTCGTGCAAGCAGTGTGCAAACCTATACAAAGATTACGTAGGTACTGTGTTTCAGATTAAAAGACAATGTTTCCAGTAAAATTACTGGGAATAAAGAAATTAACATTCTATAATATCTCAGAATGCCGATTATAATATCGCAGTGCCATGCAGGATTTTGAACTATTTAATTCATAAGTCTGGATGGCAAGCGAGACACTTAATACCGTCGGGCGAGCAACTTACTGGTCTCATTTACAAAAAAGAAAGATCCGGCTTTTTACCGACTTTACAAAAAAGGAGAAGGTACTCAAGTCAACTGTGTTTTTTTTTAATGTTTCCTCATAAATTCTTTCCACTTGAACCGATCTTGATTTTTATTTTGTTTGAATGATGTTGTTTTCTAATTGGTCCCATTTAAATTTGATCAAGATCTGATCAGTAGTTCTGGAAATATTGTTAATAATGCGTGTTTAGTACATCTAATCTGATCAAAGTTCCGAAGATAAAGCGGTGAAGTCGGTTTTTTAAAGCTTGGCTTGCGTTTAATTATCTCATAACATAATCGCAGTTCGTAAAAGTTAAAAAATCTGGAAACGAATTAGTTAAACGTACACAAAAAAATTAAACAAACATACCTTTCGATATAGCTCTTCATGCCCTCAGCGTTCAGATGCGCCGTTTCCAAGGATCCGAGGAAGGCATATCGCATGCCGAGCCCCTCGGAGATGACCTTGTCGATGTCCTTCACATCCACGATTCCAGCGTCCACTAGCCGCCACACTTCGTTGAGGATCGCGTATCTGAACAAAGACGTTGATTATATACCTATTATTTCATGACTTTATGTGGCACGCAGCTTCATCCGCATTATGAACTGGGTGTTGATTATTATATTTCAGTAAATTCATGTATAACATAATATATAAACCTCGGCAGTGGTTACATATTTCAACCGTTTGGTGTTAAGACTGGGCACTTGAGTTACCTATACCTACATTTTGTGTAAATTATAAATATTGAACTTACTGGATGCGGTTGAGCACGAACCCGTCGATTTCCCTGGAGAGCGAGACGGGTTCCTGTCCTATCTCGATCATGATCTCGCGAGTCTTCTTAGCTACCTCGGGCTTAGTCCACGGGGCGGGGACTATCTCCACCAGCGGGACATAGTAAGGTGGGTTCACTGGATGAGATACTATCACCTGAAATACATAAACAATCGAGTATAACACTTTATGGTAACTAATTGACGAAACGGTGTGGTACTACCCTAGGCCGGCTCACTACAAAAATAAACTAAACATACATAACATAAACATAAACGCTTTCACAACCCACTGAGTTCGATGACTTGCGTCGTGGGTGCCTGAAACATTCACGTCACACAATCACAACCAGAATCAGAAGCACAAATTTTCCTTGGGAAGAAAACTTGTGTTTATGCCGGACATTGAACCCTTACTTAGAAGGCCAAAGCGCACCCAGTTTCATAATATTTATTCAATGCTATATGACCGAATGAACTTTGTACCCGACATCTATTGTAAGCACAGAAATCTAAATAATGAGGCAGTGCCTTAATTATTACTGTAGATTTCTGTGATTGTAAGTTACCTTGGACAGGTTGCAATTCCCAGGCGAAATTCCGATTTTTTTTTACCTGACCCATTTTGATTTTCATCTGTTCTTTTAGGGTTTTTCCTAATTTAATAAACAGCTCTTGATAGGGCGAAAAAAATAAAAAAATATATTCAAAGCAGTCAAGGAATTTTTGAGTTTATGCGAGAACAACCCACTGAATTTAGAAATATTTTTATGTTCAGAATACTAGCTGATACCTTTATCTGTAGTGCCTATTATCTGGTTTTATTTTGGGACAAGAACCTTATCCTTTCGTACAAATCTTACAAGTTAAAATCTGATCGAACGCAAACTAGTTACCGTTACTAATAACCCGCTCAAAAAAAGAATTTGGACTCGCATTGATAACGGTATCGGATAACATCGAGTCGAAACCGGTATGTCCAAGAACCACAACATTTGCTGACATATTTATTATACAGTGTCATTTGCTAAAGTCATCATTTTTCTACCGACTTCACAAAAAAGGAGGAGGTACTCAATCCGACTGTAGTTTTTTTTATTTTGTTTTACCTCATACATACCACGTGAAACGATTTTGAAAAAAATTTTTTTTATTTTAAAGATGCTGCTTTCTGCTTGGTCCCATTTAAATTTGATCTAGATCTGATCAGTAGTTTGAATTATCGTCAATAATGCCTGTTTAATACATTAAATCTCATCAAGATTCCGAAAATAAATCGGTAAAGTCGTTATTTTTAGCTTTGCTTGCGTTTAATTATTATGTATCTCAAAATGATGTATTTGAGAAAAAAAAACCCGCGAATTATTTGCAGAATATTGATTTTTTCTACTTTTATTATGTAACTGATGGTAAATATCGCATCTAAATCCGTTGCTTTGGTAAGGAGTTAACGGATAAACAGACAGACAGACTCGTAAAGCGACTTTGTTAATATTATGTAGAGATGAACTGTAATATTTTATGGGTATAATTTTATTTTTCTGCAATGTATCAAGGTATTCAATTAAATGCATTAAAAAGCATAGGTATTCCATATTACAATACACGTATACACAAGTAGGGGTAGGTTGCACCAGCAATGCCCCAGAATCTTACAGGTGCCCTCATGCCACATAACATCAGATTTGACGGTGTTCGCTTGTTTGATTATTTGCCAAAAAAGAAAAAACTAACGGAAAGAATGTAGTTTAAATCAAGTTTTTGAGGACTTTTTACCTGCGACTTATGTTTAAGGTTCTCCGAGAACAGCGAGGGCAGGGTGGTGCTGGTGGAGCTTGACAGAATGGTGTTGTTTCCAACCACGGCGTCCAGATTCTGGAAAACCTTTTTCTTCAGTTCTAGGCTTTCGGGGACGCATTCCTGCACAAATATCGCGTCTTTCACAGCTGCTGCCAAGTCTACGGAACCTGGGAATGGAGAAATCAAAGATAATAGATTAATCTTCGGGAAAAACGAGTGTATGTGATTTTGTCTTATTTAGGTTAAGCTATCTATCGTCTATTTTTATCGCCTATCTTAATCTGATGCTACCTTCTTTTTCAACCGATTTAAAAAAAGGCGGAGGTTCTCAATGCAACTGTATTTTTTATATGTGGAATACAAAAATACAGTCGAATTGAGGACCTTTTTTGAACTCAGATTTTCACACACAGACATTTGACAGAACTTTTTCTAGGTGGACCGATTTTGATGATTATTTTTTAATTTGAAAGCTGGTGGTTTCCATGTGGTTCTGTTTAAATTTTATCAAGATTAGTACCAGTAGTTTTCGAGTTATCTTCAATAATGCGTATTTAATTCATCTACGAGTAATATGATCAAGGGTCCCGAAGTTAAAGGGGTGAGATCGTATTTTTTAAACGTTGCTTGCGTTAAATTATTAGATTAGTACTTAGTTATATAATGCCCATACATACATACATATTTTTTGCTATGTAAGTATTTATATTGTTAGTAGTGTAGGACAATTTAAACCATGGCCTTAGACGATTCTACAGTGCTCTACAGTTCTACACTCGTGTTCGCCAACGTATGTTGTTTAAAGAGTAGAATAAACAATACTTGATCTAATTGCTCACTACATAAGCAAACGCAACTTAAATGTTATCTAGTGTTCGATTTATCATATCGGTAAACATTTCAACAAACATGTACGTACAGTACAGCTACTATATCAATTAAATAGTTCCTCACATTACAATATACCTAATACAATACAAGTTATCTTTATTCCACACCAAGTTAATATATATAACAAAACCATAGTAACAACATAACGGTACAATCGGCGGGTTTCGTTTATAAACTGCGATCTCTTCAAGACCGATAGATACGAGATAGACTGTGGGTGGTAAGGACTGTGGACTGTGGTTCATATCATCTAACACCTATATATATATCTTTATATATAATTGTTTTGTACGTGTGTATGTGACTGAACTCCTCCCAAACGGCTGGACCGATTTTGATGATATTCTTTGTGTGTTAATGAGGATTGAAAATTCTATTAACAATGGTTATTTTATTTTTTAGGCGGGCGAAGCCTTGGTGGACAACATCGTCAGAAGATTGATTATCAATTATTATATGTCTTTGTTCCCCGAACAGTATAATCTAGTAGTAATTTGTGTCTAGTATATAATTATATAGATCAGCACAAAAACATCACGGGTTACCTATATTAATGCTTCGTGATATAAAATGTGTAACTTGAAATATTTTATAACTTGATACTAGCTAAATGCACAAGATTGAGGAGCCAAAAAAAGGAAAGGAAACAATGATAAGGTAAAGGAATAATGATAGAGAAGAACTGTAAATGCTTGAAAGACGCAGCTTTTTTGCAAACGTGTGGAAAGCAAGTTCACGCACCTTTAATGCACTGGAACTGCTCCTTTGCATTGAGAGCACCACGCAAAAGCCCACCCTTTTCCAGGGTTTCCAGCTGACTCTTGATGTCTTCCAGAGCATCTGTGACCTGCTGAGCAACTATGTCGAACACTGTGACCTGGTAGCCCACTGAGGCGAAAAGCATCGCCCACGACCTTCCGATCAGGCCACTGGAAAAATACAATACAAGAACTCGTTATGAAACAAAAGATAAAAACAGCACGCAGATAAACACAATGGGAGGACTTACAGACAATCTAAATATATTCTGCAAGTCGCTACTCATGGTAAGCAAAATGCCTTCCCACAAATATCTACAGTACCACTCAAAACATTTTTCATAGTTCTGCGTTGGACTGCAATGCGCTCCTTTTCTAATTAAAGATGCTGTGTCTCTTATGTCCAGTAATTACACTAGCAACTCGATTGTCAGCGGGAACCAGTCCTGCCGATGCCATATTTCAGCTGTTCGGCGAAGGGGTGACCTCGCAAGAAGTAATTTTTTCACCTCTAACTTTGTATGTTAATTGTATTTCATCTCTGTATCTTTATGGTTGTTATTACAATTGTTAAGTTTTCCCTCCTACCCTGCGATTCCATTATCTGCCACTTGGAGACGCAGGTTACCACGAGACAAAAAATATAAAAGAAATAAGATGATTTAGACAATATGGTACAATTTGTGAAATAATTAAAAATATAAATACCAAGTACATAATATACTCATTAATAACCTACTTTATAAACATCAAATGGTATTATTATGATTATGACATTAATTAACAGAAATGTTACTATCCACTCACATAGTACATATACTGTCACACTACTCTTATATATCGCAATTTCTGTGTATAATTAGAATATTATGAAAATAAGAACCTATTCGATAACATTTTGTATAGACAAAGCGTATATGTCCATAATGAAAAATAAGCTTTTTTTCAGACATATACAATTTAAGTAGCTGTCTACAACCTGCATATAATATGGCCAATCTTCGGCCGCATCATTACTTTCCATCAGGTGAGACTGTGGTCTAATGCTTGCCTATCCAGCATTGAAAAAATATATAGAATACTAGCCGTCCCCTGCGACTTCGCCCGCTATTATCAAGTTAATAAGTAGCCTATGTTAATTCCAGGTATTATCAATGTCCATTAAAAATGTAATCTAAATCCGTTCAGCCGTCAAAGCGGTAAGAGGGAACAAACATACTTACACACTCACACATTTACATACTTACACACAAACTTTCGGTTCTATGATATTATTAGGATTGGAACATTCGACCACATGGAGATGGTGGTCAAAGGTTAACCTATCTTGAATTTAAAAAAAGATGCTATAACCAACATATTATTATATTATATAAAAGATAGCTACCCACGTAATAGGTACGTTAAATTAATAAATATTTTTGCTATTGTTCGACATCTATACGACCTTCAAGTAATATTCCAATCAAAAGTTTATAGTATTTAATTTCTATTCATAATAAGATTTCACAATTAAGCATGTTTGTAATTATTTGTTATAGTTTATTAAACTCTACGACTCCCGTGATAACATTATCTCAGAGAGTTGACATGCTCGTTATCAATCATATTATTATGTAACTGTAATTCAAACATGCTCTCAAACTCACTTTTACTCCATAGAAACTATTATAATTGTCAGATTAGTAAAATTATAGCCCTGTCCTGAAGAACCTAGCATGAAAATCGGTGGCGCATATTTTCAACAGACTTCAAAAAAGGAGGTTCTCAATTCGACAATGTTTTTTTTTTGTATATATATTACGCGATAATTCCGCCAATTATGAATCGATTTTGACGATTTTTTTGTTGAGTAGATTATACTTCAGAGGTGGTCCATTCACACTCGCTTTATAAATTTGCTTCGTCAATCTACTGTCGTCCATCCTTTCTACATGTCCAAACCATCTAAGCATACCTTTCTTAATCTTTTTCACTACATCTTCTACTACGCCGCAATCTTCCCTAATCACAATATTCCTCACTTTGTCCATCAGAGTCACTCCAGCTCTATTTATTAGCCCTCTCATGTCCACAGCATTATCATCTTATCTTTCGTGCTTTTTCTGCCAAACCCAACACTCGCTGCCATACATAAGTGTTGGCACCAGCACCCCATCTCAATAACATTAAATGCAATTAGCCAATAATGTCTAATCTGCCTTGTAATACCTAAGTACGTACTAAAAATATTGTCAATATGTAAATGTAAAGTATTAGAGTAATTTGGTATTTTTATTTCTTTTTTAATGATAAGTGATAACATAGTGATTCTAATTACTTCATACTAGAGAGTGTCTAATAATGAGATGTTCTGTATGGTTGCCAAACATTAGATCCGGAAAATTCTAATTTTATGGTATAAGTACCAAAAAATATATTTTTCAAAGAAATCTTCATTTCAAGGTTGGAAGAACATAATATGTATATGCTTAGTAATTACGGGTATCAGTTATTTTTGCTTGAAAAGTTTTGTTACATTTCGGAAGATTATTTTAAAGCTATTTCGGTGTATTCGCGTTTCGGTGATAACATTGAATAACAATATTATGATAATTTATAATTGACGAATAAATTGATACTACATTTTTATTTATTCATGATACGCAAACATTTAACCAATATCTCACATAATCAATGACTATAGTGACAACTGCAAAAGAATGGAATTCCTTACCTGAGTCTGTGTTCCCTGATAAATACAATATGGGAGTCTTTAAGTCGCGAGTGAATAGGCATCTTCTAGGCAAACCTGCTCCATCGTCGACCGCATTGTCACTTACCATCAGGTGAGATGGAGGTCCAACGATTGCCTATCTTGAATAAATAAATAAAAAACATAATTATGGACTACAGTTTTACTTCGCCCTAGTACGCAAAAGCAAATAATTGCCAATCACTAAATGTTCGCCTCTATACGTATAGGAATGGCAGATATTCAATAATTTCATAACACAAGTCATCAAACTTAGTGTGTGGCTGTGAGTGTGAAAGCGTTTATGTTTATGTTGTTTATTCGGCCATTTTCGGATCTATATCTAATATGTTTACGTTGTTTATATATTTCAAGAACTTCCTCTCCGAATGGTTGTTCTTCGTCAGAGACTTTGTCATTTTTCGTATCACTACATATTAGGTAGAATAAATCCACTTAGTTAGCAAAACCTATTTTAATTGTGAAAAAACTTACAATGGTACATGTTAACTGATAGTGGTTAGGCTACTCTTAAGGAAAACAGAATTGAAATAATACCTTAGTGTCTATAATTACCTACCGGAATTTCTTCTGTGTAGACCACAGATCACAGAAACTATATATCTGTGGTGCAGACTGTTTTGTCCTCATCGAAATATTTCGATGTTTGTCCTATAGTTTGCAATTTCTTTCAGAAATGATAAATAATTAAACGCAAGCTAAGCTTAAAAAACCGACTAAACCGCTTATGTATTGGTCGATTTCGATAAAATGTATATGGGACCAACTCTAAAGTATAATCTACCAAACAAAAAATAAATCATCAAAATCGATTCATAATTGGCGAAATTGTCGCGTAACATACATACAAAAAAAAACGTACCGTCTAATTGAGAACCTCCTTTTTTGAAGTCGGTTGAAAATTACAGCGATTTCATACGTAATTAAACGGTGATTAAGTATTTTATATATTTAATACCAGCTGCGTTCCATGGCTTTGATCGCTATCGAACGAAATGTCTTATTCCAGGTTATGAAATATATAATTAAGTTGCAAATCCATTAAGCCGGAGACTGTATACTTACGTTTAAGTAAGTAGAACTCAATTTCAAATTAAAAAGTTCTTTATGAACACACAAAAATAAATCTAAAGATCAGAACCAGCAGCCCTAAAAAGTTTAAAACAAAATGAATGCATAACATGTTAATACAGACTTATGATAATTTTAAACGCAGACCTGGCAAGGTCACCTGTATTGAATTATTTAAATATCAATGTTTTGAAATTTTCGTTTATAGTGCCTACTATTTGCCATCTTCTGTTACTTATCCAAGTATGCCTAGGTCACTTAGATAACATGTAACATACTCTTAAGTTAACACTTAAAAACCTAACCTACCTAACGAGTATAAAAGACTTTTTGCTCAATTATTTCGCGATCTCGTCAAATTGGTTTCGTTCTTGATTGCAATGCATCAAGGGTTAATGTATTACAATAAAATATTATATTTATGAAATACAAAGGTGTTTAAATGATTAAAATACTAATGTTAAAATGTAAATGTGAATTAAATACTAAAATAAAAGCTTACCTTCCAACGATGCCAACTTTCTCAGTTTTGAATTTAGCCGCCATTTTGTTTCGTTGAGATGTGCTTGTGCTCTGCAACACCACTGTTGAATGACGCGAATGCTGTTCGCTCGTGTTTAAAACCCCACTAACTAGGTACCTACTTTAGTTATCAGCTCTCTGTGCAAGGCTGATTATTGACAATGAACTATTAAGTCGTTCATCAAATTGGTACTTCATTGTAATTTCTATAGCTATATTTCTTTCAAGGTACCTACGTATCGACTTACCTATACCTATGTCAAAAATGTAAATAGGTAAATAAATTTAAGCATTCGCACATCCAGTTTTTAATGTTAAAGTCAATATTGCGAGCTATTATTTATAGATGAGTAAACGTTCTGTTTAACTTCACAAAAAAGGAGGTTCTCAATTTGACTGCATTTTTTTTCGTTCATTCGAATTCGTTCATTGCATAATTTAATTTTGTTTATTTTTAATGTGTGTTATCTCTGAACTTTTTTGTATGAGAATTGATTTTAATAATTGGTTGGAAATGGTTCTTCCCATGTGGACCAATTTAAATTTGATCAAGATCTGACCGGTAGTGTTTGAGTTATCCTCAATAATGCGTATTTATAAGTATACAATAAGCCTTGCTTGCGTTTAAATTATCTAAGTAAAAATTTACTTTCTTGCGTTCTTTTCTTTCTGAAGAACTTACTGCACTATTTCACGTACCACATATGTTTTAACATTTTTGGCACGTTTGACCTCTAGAGATCTCACCTGTAACGATGCAGTCCGCTATGGATCCACGTATTCACTCGTGACTTGAAGATTCCCATATACTTACTATTACATTACTTACCTACATTATATTTACCTACTACTTAGTTGCTGTCAACAATATTTTTTTATAGTTTGCGCATGCCCTTGTAGATTTTTATTTCACATAATACCATTACAAACTCTGATTTTTATATATATCTTATTATTTTATATATTTTATTTTTATAGAAGCTTTTTTTCTTTCAACTTTGGCTTCGCAATCTTGTGCATTTAGTAGTTTGTACCGGTAATAATATATTCCAAGTGTATTTCATATTAATAGTTCTAGTCACAAGTCAAAGTCAAGTAAAAGAGTCACAAAGTCTAGTCATAGTCAAGTCATGCCCTAGAGAAGTGGTAGAAACTTTACTAGAACTTCTATTGTAGTTTTGGAGCAAAAGCGAAAATCACGTTTTTCAACTTTCTATAATTTGCCTACACTTATGCACTTTTACTATGTGTTAACGATTAATAATCCACCATTATTACACATTGACACTCGAAGAATCAGAAATTATACAACTTCAACAACGCCATTTTTTTACTTTCGCGGCAAAACTCCTATTTATAGAAGTTTTCTTTTATTTCTCCTTAGACGAAGAGAAAAAAGTTCGTCTTCTTTTCACTTTAAACTTCGTTTTTAATTGAAACATAAATATTGAGGGAGGGCTCGATAGTTCTCTTTCATTTTACCTCTGTCAGGTTCCTCTTTCGTCTCTTTAGTTTTTTTTACCACATTCCTTCCGCTCCAAGGAAATTTGGGGGACAGTAAATATATATAACTATAGGTATCTATCTACCTTATAACATGTTGTGGTATATTAGTTGGTTACTTATCTTCTATAAGTAACATTCTATTTTGTGAACTAACTGCATATTTTTGTTAATAAAATAAAACACTTTTTAAACACTTAACAAAATTTAGTACTTAATCTATAACAAGCAAAACAGCTCTTTTAAGTGAATCTCTGTCTCGCTAATAGACAAACTACTCATCTCGAGTACCAACTTCGCCAGACAGAAGATGTTTCCGCCACCCACGATACAAGTCTTTGAACTTAGTGTAGGGCTGTTCGTGCGAATGCGTCTGTTTATGTATTTTTTCATCTTCCAAAAAGATACAGTAATGCATCGGATATTTCCGGATCCACTGTACCGAAGGTAACAATTTGCACTAATTAAAATCGTCGTTATTTCTTTGAAACGCCTGCACAAATTGTCGTTTCACCAACCACAGGTATCCGGAGATCTTAAAACTGCGTAGGAATTGGTTTAACAATTTGCGAGCTACGAATCATAAAAATAATCCTAGTCACCATAACATCCCAAAACACACAGACAATCTAAGGCAACATAAACAAACATTTCTAACAGCCACATGTACCTATAATATACTCAGTACCATACGTTCATAAGAAAATTCTAACTTGGTAATGTTCGCAACATTCAATAACAAGTGGCAAAACTTTTAAAATACTTCCAACCCTCTATCCGGAAAACGGCTGCACCGATTTTGATTATGAACCAAACATAGCTAAAGCGAGCTTTCAATAAAAAAAAACTAAATCAAAATTGGTCCAGCCGTTTGGAAGCTAAGATGCACAGACAGACACGCATATACTCCCGTTAAACGAAAACACCCCTTTTTAACTGATTTCAATAAAGGAGGAGGTTCTCAATTCGTCGGTTTTTTTTAATGAAGGTATGTTACCTCAGAACTCCGTCATTTATTAACCGGGTATACGTTCTAGCTGTACCTATTATAATGCCTATTTTAATTTGATCAAGATCTGATAAAGAGTTTCGGAGATATTTGTAAGTAAAGTCAAATATTAACTTTTTAAACTCGTATACATTATTTGAGTAAAACAGTATGTTCTTTTACTCCAAGCTTTAATTGTGTAAACAACACCGTTTACTTCAAGAAAGTGTATTATTTTAAACAAATACACATTGTCCTCTAATAGTTTATTTAGGAACACTAATATATTTTACAAGTAATGGTGTTATTACAGAAAGAACGTAATATTAACATCCTGTTAAGTTATACAAGAAGCATAAAAAATAAATCCTATACTCATACGAAAATAGACCATAAAAATAATCGTGACAAAAATGAAACGATGAGCTCATTAGATAATATATTTAATTTTCAAGTAGCTTGTATTCATATTAAAAATAACAACAATGATTCCCACGGATTAACCGCGTGGTTCATCCTGTTGAACATATTCACTCTTCTGTTTCTTTAACTACCCAGCGTCACGATTTACGAGCCTTTACATTAAGATAAAGATGAGTTATTTGTACATGGAATCTTAAGGTTTAAAGAATTTTATAAAGTGATTTTATTAGACACTACAAATCTCATTAAAGATCTCTCATTTAAAAATTACATTTCTCAGTTTCATGGCTGATCGATACATACCTGCTAGGATCTACCTCAGTCACCGGTTTATAGTCTGTGGCATTATTACAACTGTGCCACAACGGCAACGTGGTAATCGTCAAAATCGATAATTTGGAACCTTTTAATACCTTCAAAATTTACTCGAATTTATTTAAATAGGTACTGTAGTAATTGAAATTAAATACCTTTACAAATACATTAAACTAATGACACTTAAATCTACATACTGTAAATAAAATAAAATGATAAACAAAATAGTGATATTCTTTTGTACTTTCATCTCCGTAAACTTACAAGGCATCTTACGGAATGGGAAGACAACAAGATAAATATGTTAGATGATAATTACTTACATTTTGAAAACAGTTCAAGCATTGCAAAGCACACTGGTTACCTTGATGATAATACTCAGTTATGTTTTTATATTTTTTGTAACATAACTAGCATTGTTTTCATCGGTTTACATCTCTTAATGACAAACTTCCGAAAAAACTTTTATCCTCTATGTTACCCCATAAGGGATGCATTTTTAAAAAGCTTTTTTTTAAATCCTTTGTCCTTTCAGCGCACGTAAGCTTAGAAGGAACTTCTGAGCAAAGATTCATGCTTCTGGAACCAGCAGTATGGACTCTTATGGAGTTTGCTCTTTCTGTCAGTGTTACATTCTTTAGTTCGAAAAAGGCTCGAGTTCATCAACCGAAACCATGGTTTTAGCACACAGCACGAATAAATATATCGAAAATGCAAACAAATGTTCTGTGTTGGGATATACTTGTAATAGTTTGAACCGTTTCCAAAATAATCCAATACTTTACAAGTACCGTTTATTTCTCGAGCCACTACCCAGCCTTACTACCAGTAATCGAACGAGTAAATTTGTTAGCCGTGTCACTACTAACTGGGCTGGTAGTAGAAATATGTGAGAATATATTTACCCATATTACGACTCCAAAAAAAAGTAAGAACAAAGCATTTATTTCCATCTGAACATTCTAAACTGAGCATCATCTTTACGTCCCATATCATGACATACGAGTACCCGTACCTACATAATATAGGTTCACATATATATATATATAGGTATCTATAAGACAACTGTCTCAACTATCAAATGCCTGTTTGCTCATTTGTTGGAAATCTCCTAATCGAAATACAAATACTGCATCTATTCGCAAGCTGTTCCCGCGATGGCGTCGGAGACCTTGATGCTGAATATCCTGTGGTTGATTACAGTGGGGTCTAGACCTTTGTAGATAAAGCGGGGGAGTTTGTCTGACAGCACCCATAGAGTATCTTCATCATCCACCTGAAAGAATAAGAATAAATAATATGAAAATCCATAAGGTGCAATACGAAGGATTATTTGTAAAATACTGAAATGCTCTAAGAACCTGATTCTTGTTCTAACCCTTAGTTCAAATTAGTTCTGCGACTTTCTTCTGAATTCTATATTTTCTGTATGACGACCCAGTTGGCGCAGTGGACAGGTGTTCGCCCTCTGCGCCGTGGGTCCTGGGTTCGATTCCTGGCAGGAGCACAAATTCCTTCCCAAGGGATATTTGTGCTTCTGGTTCTGGGTGTAATGTGTGTGTGTGTGTGATGTGAATGTTTCCGGCACCCACGATACAAGTCTTTGAACTTAGTGTGAATGCGTTTGTTGTTGTTGTTGTTGTATTAACAAAGATTATGTATTCAATACAATCTACAATTTGTAGTTTTTTAAACTATACTGTCCCGCAAATAACGACATCGCCGTACTTTTTTTTGTTTGATAGGTGACTTGATCGAAACTATGCTTAGCTATGTTTGTTAAAAATTGTTTATTTTTTATGCCTGATAGGCAAGTAATATTAAATATAATATAAGTGCAGCTGTTACTCAGATAAAGCGTCATTGGTATTCTAAAAATGTTGATTGCCTCATATTGCCAATGATTTCGAAGAAAACGTCTTCCTAAAATACATACGTATATTTAACCACGTATTTTAGGAAGGGAAATAATAATCTAACGCCTTGAGTGACGCTAGGACTAGAATTACTGGCTCTATATGGGTAGTCTATAAAGCCTGGAATAAGATTATGCTACTTTTTAGCAACGAGGCACAGCTACCAATAAAAAAACAGACCTTGAACAAAGATTTGCTATTGTACGAGTAACACGTATTTCTAGGTTCACACAAGGCTCTACGTGACCTCAATTACCCACTACTTGGTTGGTACTAGTTTCCTTTAGACTATTTTCCTGTTTAATTGATCGAGCATAGTGTCATCTCTAAGTTGAGTTGGGTGGTTCAGCACTTTGTCCGTCCGTCAGTCAAAAGTATTTAGCGTCTAAACCATAGCAATAACAACTTATTTATTTTATATTATGTAAAACTGGCCTGAAGTCAAAAATGGCGATTAAAATTATGTAAATTAAAATATAAGGTGGGTAAATGATGTGCATGGGGGCAAAATAATTCTTGTTTTTTTTTAAAGTTACCCCAGTATCTTTGAAAAGAACATCATAACATATATAAGTAAATGTAAATTATTTGATGTTTTTTTTTATTCAACTTTTTTTTTGGGACTTTTACCTATTATGGTATGCCATCATACCCTAATCTTGGCCTTCATCTGAGCAAAATTATATCGTGCAGAGAAAGTGCCACATCAGCTGATGGGTATGCTATGATATATTATGATTTATGATATTTTGTTTAATCCATCAACAGCTATCTAAATTTATCTGATTACTTGCCTTCAAATCGTTGGGGAATTCCATTTGAACAGGGTCGGTGATGATCAGAGGGTTGTTCTCAGGAGTGTATGGCTTGTTCGAGTTCCAGCATCCCACACCGTCGCGATTCACCTGAAATTTACGTAAAATAGAAGCACTATACAGATTACATATAGTACAAGCTCGCTTAAATTTCTAACCAATTAGTAGGTGTACTCAGTACTGTACTCGGAAACTTGGACTGCCCGTTGCCTTAGTTGGGTGCGCCTTCACCTTCTAAGCAGGGGTATTGGTTAATTTTGGATACCCATTTGACTCGCATAAAGTCTACGTAGTAGTAGTCCTTCCACTTGGCCTCTGTTGCTGTGGTAGGTATCTGGCCTTCTGGATTGTCCAGTCTGCCTGGGCTGGGCGCTGGGAGCAGCTACTCCCAGGGAGTGTGTCGAGCGCGTCAGTGGTGGCCGTCGCGCTCTGGTGTGGTCCGGTTTCATGCAGGGACTGACCCGTGCTGGGCGTTAGCCATCTTGCTCCAGGCCGTCCCCTTGTATGTATGGTACATTGCATAAAGTCTACCTGACCTCTACCTCTAGATATCACTTTTTATCAAGTCAACTACCAGGGGTTGTTGGGTGGTACCAGAAGCAGAGCCGCGCAAAACCGTTTAGTTATAAACTTTTGTTGGCAATGCTGATGCCACAGCATATGATTACTTATAATTATCTATGGCTGATGATGTAAATAGGTGACACGCTTTTAATCTTGTAAACTATTTCTTCTCTAAGCCCAGCGTCTCAACAGCGCGAAAGACAAAGTAAGCTTTGATTATCTAATCGGAAAGCAAAAAGCGGATTCTTTTGGTATAGGTCAATACAATTTACTTAAATAGTTTACCTGTTGACCACTCCTACGATATATTGTATTAAATATCTACATTAATATTCAAAGCCGAATAAAAAGTAAATAGATACGACTTATAGAGGACACAAACAATTTTCTTGAACAGTATTTGCATTTTAGTTTAGTGGTCGGCAACTGTTTTTAATAATCGATGATTGGAATTCTATACCGCTAACAAAAATAAACAACTGTAATGACGTATGTAGCTAAATAGTATACACGTAGGTAAATGCAATAAAATATTTATAAAATGTTTATAATCTTCGCCTCTTTAACAACATGCGTCATATCAGCTAAAATTTCTTAGAAAGAAAATATTATTTGTTGTGTGGATTTTTCCGGCACCCACGACAAGGTTTAGAACTTAGCGTGGAGCTGTAAGTGTGTAGGCGTTATTATTATTATTTACCTGAGTGTAGAAAAGTACACGAGCTTTTTGGTCGTAGAAGCTGGCCGAAGCTTGCGTGCGTTCACCTCTGTCACCCAGCAGCTGCAAATATTGTAAATCACACCGTTTTTAATAAATGCAATGTTTTATGTATGTTAATTACGGTATGATTTTCGATGCGGATGGCTTAACAGTTTAGGATGAAATTTTAAAAGACTATGTTGGACTGCCTGCTGGCCTTCCCATTTTAAGCAGCTGTATTAAGATACAGTATTAAGATTATTGATAATGAATCATTAATAATAATAATTAATGAATTATAATAATACATTTACGATATATCTATGATCACATGTTCACAGTATACACATAATAATAATAAGTATACACATAATAGTAATATCACAGTTATTATGAATCCGAAATTTTGTGTGTATGTTTGTTTTCTCTTAATGCTGTAGCAGCTGAAAGGATAACGATACAATTTGGAATTTAGGTAAATAGCGTATACCTATTATACACACACTATATGATACACATAGACTACTTTATAACTTCATAAAAGCGAGCGAAGCCGCGGGGCGCAGCTTGGATACATATGGAAGTGACAGATACAACATTTAGAATTATTATTATATTTTTAAATGTCATGCTTAAGAACCACATAAGAACCAGTTGTCATTATATTTCGGTAAATTTTAAATCAAACAGGATGCACAAATTCCAAATTCCGTGAATTAGAGACCATGTCAAGGTGTGCCAAGAATAAATTCAATGATTGAAATGTTTACTTGTTTTGCAATTCAAGTGGAAGGCAGATGCACAGTGAACGTTAGATGGTTGCTTAAAGTCGACAACTTATCCTTCTGAGGCCCACGGTACTACAAGAAGTACTCAACATTCAGACTTGAGCATTTAACATTTAAGTAATCAGTACCCGGATGACCGAACTTTGCTCGGATGAAAACACGGATAAAACGATGTTTTCTAAGATAACAATACACTGTATGAGTTATTTTGATTACTTGGTTATTAACGTGGATTTTAATAATTACGTAGACGTTGAATGTTTTGGGTTTGTTTGACTATGTTAATTTTGTACTTCTTGTAGTACTGCGGACCTTTAAAGGACATAGTAAGAACAGCACATAATACATGTCAATTAATAAAGGATAGACTAGCATGTAAGTGGTGACGAAAAAATACTTTTGTACACATGTCATCACATTAATATTTTAAACCCTAAAGTTTGTTTTCTCTTCACGCTGTAACGGCTGAACGGATTAGGATGAAATTTAGAATGTACATAAATTTTACGTAGGCATAACGCATTTTTTAAAAGGGTATTAACGCGGGCGAAGCCGCAGGACATGGCTCCTAGGCATAACACATAGGGTATTTTTTTACTTGATAAACGCGGGCAAAGCCGCAGGACTCGGCTAGTTAAGCTATAAACGAACCTTGAAGTCGTGGAAGGCCTCATTCTTGTCGATGTGAGTGTAGTTACGAAGAAGTTCAGTAGACACGCAGAACTCCTTGGTGCTTGAGAAGGCATGGAAGAACATTGTCCTGAATCTGAGAACAAAACAACCTTTTAGCAACTTTTTAACGGACTTTAACGCATATATTCTATAATAGCTCTACTCCAGAGCTTAGGCGCGACAAATTGGAACAATAAAATTATCATTATCAGTAGAAAAAGTTATTTTTTTATTTTTAAATAGAAAAAGTGCTTGATACTAAAGGGTTAAGACGAAAACCTTTAAAAAATGTTTCGAAAAGTGTACTTTTAAGTGCATCTAGAACGTGGTTAGGATAAAGTTCATGAGGAAATAATAGAGTATATTATAGGCAAATTCTTATCCTGATTATCATCATTATTATGTACGTAGCCAGAGTCACGGAGCACGATAGTATTACATTTTGTATTTGATCCATAGGCTTCTGAACTAGCAGTACACTGTTTTTCAGATGCCGGTGACTTCTCCCAATGGTGACACAAATTTACGTCTATTTTTATTACTTATATAAAAATATATCGAATTACTTATAGATATATTATTAATGTGTGTGTGAATGTATAAAACTTCGCATTCTTAAAAAAAACTATTAGAAATAAAAGTTATATAGCATGTTTCCAATGCCATGATATTTTTTTAACTAAATTATTAGTACAGATTGTATTATATTATTACTTATTATCTTAATATCAAATTCCTTTTTAAGTCTGTCGTATAGATGAGGTACTATAACGTCGAATTGCTTTTGAGCAACAAATTATATTTTTATACTGACGGCTATCGTATGACCCTGGCTTGTTACGCTCTTATTTTGGGGTCAGTGTCGAACGTAAAACTTGTTGGAGCTTTTCATTGTTGACATCTTTACACTATGAATTCGATACTGTATATTGAATGGAAATGAAAAAACCGGTTAACACATAAACTGGTACCGTCAAAAACCGTTAGCCAAAAAAATATTTTTTACTATTATTGTAGTAGTAGAGTATGTTTCAATGTTATATGCGGCTTTAAACACGTAAAAAATTTCGACTTACTTTGTAGTCGACTAGTTTCGGACAAATTAGTTGTCCTTCATCAGGATGAGTCAGACGCGCGATACGCGGAGGCGAGCGGCTCGGGCCTCGTTGCGTGACTGGACAACTAAATTGTCCGAAACTAGTCGACTACAAAGTAAGTCGAAATTTTTTACGTGTTTTAAGCCGGTTATAACATTGAAACATAATGTGTAATACTCACGATAGTTTTAACTTTAAAGTAGTAGAGTATGTTAAAAAATGAGAAATGCATTGCTTTTGTCGTATTTCATAAGATACTCTCGGGTACCTAAGAGTCCTGCTACTAACAGCAGGTAGTAATTATTGCACAGGAGTCTATAAGCATTTCTGATGGAAAATACATATCTGGTATAGGTATCTAAAACTATTATTCAGCTTTATCATATTAAGACTGTCTCAAATAAGTGTTACTTTAATGGAGGCATCATTAGATTGATTCATCATAGTGTCGTTATTGTAGACGAAACATCCGAAAATCAAACGAACAATTTCAGCAATCCGTTGGTTGAGGTTTGGACTCGCCATTAGATTAATTAGGTGAGCGTTCGCCTTCTAAGCATGGGTATTGGGTTTGATTCCCAGCAGCAACACAAGTTTTCTCCCCAAGGAAAATTTGTGTTTCTGGTTCTGGTTGTGATTGTGTGCGTGATGTCAATGTTGCCGGCACAAGGCATCGCACTTAGTGCGGGGCTGTAAGTGTGGAAGCATTCATGTTTATGTTTAGGCTTTCTCCAAAGCTTGCCTAACAACACAGAGCTGATCAAGTTGCCAAAATAAGATGGCATCAAGGAACTGAAACGTTGCCAGCATTATATTTATTGCCATTGCTATGCAAGCACATGCACACGACCTCAAGTATGTAAATTTCACAAGCAAGTAAGTTGGCAACGTTAGTAAACTTGTAACCCGTTCACCCAATCAATTTGAATTTGTCATTGAACTTCACGCGTATAACTGTACAATTTAAAATTACATGCCGTTTAACTGCTGTGTAGCAAAGTGACATTTACATACAGTGACTTTTTATTGATTTATTTGAAGTGTCATAAAACATTTCGTATAGTGTTAGCTTTTCTCGTGACCTTACCTCTGCAGATAAATTGCTAGCTATACTAGCTAGATACCTCTTTGTGCCGTCAAAAGTATTCTTTATTATTGAAATTATGTGCTAAATGTTTATTAAACAATATTGAAAGAGTAGAGACAATATTGAATCACACGAACCAGGAATTATTCTAGTGTATAGTGCTCACTACGTATAGCATTATGTTTATTTATTAATTTTGTAGGAGGACTAACAACTATTGTAATACAATATGGCAATTTTAGTATATATCAAAGAGTTAATTAAAAGTCTTCACTCATAGATATTAAATAACTCAAAAAACATGTAGGATATAACAATTATATAAGTGTTTTTCTCTTTATTTAAATATTAAATAAAATAACGTAGCTTTGTTTTTTTCATTATCCAGTGATGAATAATCACTGGGAACAAACAAAAATTAAGATGAACCGCACTCACTATCAATACAGTATAAGTATAATCCAAAGCACTAAATATATTGATAAAAAAAAGTATCGCCAATTATACGCCTCATTGTTGATATACTATATGTAATGTGAGTGGTGTCAATGTTTTTTTTTAATTATTATTATAAATTATGATTAGAGCTATCTCCTGTCCAGTTGCCAGACTATTCAGCTATTTTTCATTAGAGCCCATGCCACACAACATTGGTCCTCTAACAGCAACATTTATTATTTTAGGACTATTGTTTCTTGTTGACTTATTGTTGTATTAGTAGCGGCTATTCTCGATTTAATCGGGGCAAGACGTACGTCATCAAACGGGTTTGTCATTACTATTCAGCTAAATTCGGCAGGGACTTACCCTTTGCCAAATTTATTGAAATAGTCATCAAATATCAAACAAACATCTAATACCAAGAATTTACAAGTAAATTCTATATAATAATAATAATGCTATATAAATAAAATCAATTTATTTGGGTAGACGTTATCATCACAACGTGGAGCTAACTGCAATGTTAGACTCGTTGGCCGTAGTAGTTTCTTTAAACTGTTTCGGTAGATGACGTCACACGTCCCCGTAAGACGTTAATAATAAGGAAAGGTTAATTTCATCGCTTCAGGCGGGGCTTGAGTAGCTCAGCGGTTAGAGTAATAGGGCATGAGACCGTATGGCCGCGGGTTCAAATCCCGCCTCAAGCGATAATATTTCCTTTCTAAATTTATCACTATAATTTACAAGTAAACCAGGTAAAAATAAATAAAAATGTATAAGATCTTGCTTACTTTCAGTCAACAGGTTAGTTTGAATACGATTATCCCCATAGAAAGCAATCGCAACAAAGATCTTCAATAAGACTCAAAGTGGGAACTACGGAAGAAGCCAGAGGAATCATCTAAGTACTTAAAAGAACAATTTTGATTACTTACCCATTTTCCCTCGGCTCCGACAGTGCAAGCCCGAACACTCCATCGGTCCAGTGGAACTGAATACCCGAGACATTGTATGAGCCAGCTAGCGGCTCAAAGTGGAAGTAGTGGTGCGCCACGCGCCAGGAGTCATTCTGCTTCAGGCTGTAGACCACCACTCCGTAGCCGCCCAAGTCGGGGATGTACGCGAAAGCGTCGTCGCAAGTGTTTTTGTCTACATCCACGATCTAAATCAAATCAAATGGTTTATTTTCCATGTAAACAAAGATCTTAATGTAAGTAGTGAAAATAAGCAGTACAATGATATTGACAGTGGTTATCTGTATACTTATATGTCAGTTCAAATATTATTCAATATAAGTACAATACAGGTTGCCTTGGCGATGAGGCTTTGGAACACACGGTTGTTCAGCGGCTTACCCCTGGAAACTCTCTATATTCTTATCTCTATAAATTTGATGGCACGTCTTGCATAATAAGCTGCTTTAATTCGATAAATACAAATTCTTCTTTAATTTTAAGATACAAAGTATGTTCATTATATATTATCTATTCTATATCATATATCATTAACTTTAAAACAGTTAATGTTAATTATTCTACATTTTGGTTTTATATCAAATTTGGTTAAATAGTGCGATAATTCTTAATTTATAAGATATAGTGTGGTTTAGTTTAAGTGAAATATAATATATAATAATATGATATGTATGTACTTTTTCACCTATTTCCGTTTCTACTCTTCCATGTATACTAAGAATAAGTATATATTCTAACCTTCATCTTACTTTTATTAAAAATTTCATAAAAAATATTGTACTCACAATATTGGCGAAGAATGAGTCCTCTTTCATATCCGAAACTTTAAAGAAGTAACGATGAAGTAATTTATCAGTGTTCAAGTCGAAAACTACGATAGACGGGCCAGCTATTTGATTTGGAGATCCTGCGAAGGAAATGTGAAAAAGAGACCTGAGTATCAAAGTATATTGGGTCATTTAAAAATAGAAATAGAAAAGTATTTATGGTATAAACTGTGTTTTTAACTAAGTTATTTATTTCTGGATCACTTAAAATGCATACAAGTTTGCTAGTAACTTGTTTATAAAGTTATTCAGATGTTAAGCGTCAACGCTAAGTTTAGCATGCACGATTTAAACCAGATTCCAACTTAGTAAACTTCCATAATAATTCCCTTTACGTTGTGACCTTGTAGGCTTATAACAATAGGTATTTACAATGCGGTCCGTGTGTTAAGAAATTAATTATCTTGCTAGTAAATCTTCCTTTTCGATGCAATAATAGCGTCTGTTAACCGTGACGTATCACACAAATATTATAAAAAGCGAAAGTTTGTAAGTGTGTGTTTGTTACTTTTTCACACTCAAACGGCTGGACCAATTTTGATGAAATTCGGTGTGAAGGTAGCTGACTTTTTGGATTAACACATAGGCTACTTTTTATTCCGAAATACCCGTGAGTCCGGGACTTACGCGGGCCAAACCGCGAGACGCAGCTAGTATATAAATCAATGAATTATATAAATTCCTGTAAATAATTAGATTGTTTTTTGATTTTTGTTTTAATGAAGCTCGGTGGACATTTTAAATCCTCCAAATGGCAAAAAAAACTGTCAAATAGTGGTTGTCCAAACTAACCTTCTGAACCGCAGTAGATTGGTAACAGACCTTAAATATAATAGTCCTTTATCGTATCTCGATGATCTTCATTAAAGAAATACATGTCTTTACTTCTACATACATATATTATTATAATAAATGTCGTGTTGCAGTTCTCTTCAGAACACATGCAAATGCCATAAGTACTTTATAGAGAGCATAGCTCTTCTCTAGAATTCAACTTATCTATTTTTAAGTTAGAATACAAAAATATTCTTACCTAGAATATCAGCCAGTCCAGAATCCATGACCCACAATCTATCACAAGCATCCACAAACACCCGGAACACAGAAATGATAGAGCTGTTTGATGGTAACGACTTCTCTGTGTCTGCTACGTAGTTATCTTCAAACGAAGGGTAGGGTTTCAAAGGTTGGTCTTGCGCACCATCGATGTCGACGTAATTCAGCGAAGAGACAACGCCGTTTTTCCATTTTGGTACTGTCACAAACATCTTGTTCTTCCATCGAGCCAAGCCCAAAGGAAGGTTATGCCCCGGGATAAATCTTTCTTCTTTAATCGCGTTATCTTTATCAGCCGGAGTTTTCCATACATAGTCGACTTCCTTCCACGCAAACCTTAGTTGGGGAGTAGCCGCTCTGCATACCGTCGCTATTGTTAAAGCAATTATGAAACTGATTGCTCTCATTATTAACTGTAACAATGATATCGTGGTTATATATCACGTCTAGAGATTAATCTTATATTTTTTGAAAATAAATTGAAAATAATTACTGGGGTATTCATTGCTACCCGATGTTGTAAGTTGGTAATGACAGTATTGTGAAGCAGGGCATCTCTCGAACTGCACAATGATTGCTAGCTCACGTTTTTGCGGATGACTTGAGATCTTATTATTGAGAAATTGCTATCTGGGTGTATAAACAAGTCTTCCTTATCTTCGTAGATCAGGCTTGTTATGTTATGTATTCGGATGCATGGGAACTGTGACGATCTTACATAACCCCGAATAAAGGGAGCATCATTACTATGTAGAGACATAACTCTGACAGAAATTGCAATAATAACATTTCTTTCAATTGTTATAGGTATTATCTTCTTAAGTAGACGAATCTATATGTAGGTATTTAATCATACCTAGAGCCCAAAACTAAGCTTTTAAATCTCCTCGTCGTCTACACGTAGTAAAGCAGCCTTATATTTTCAATGAATATCATGTTTTTGGCCTCGTTTGTTGTTTTTGAACAGTAAATATAACAGTTCTTCCTCAAACACGTCAGTTTCCGAAATTAATTTTGAGATGTCGATGACTTTAAAACCGGTCAGTAGGTCCAATAATATCTTAAGGACTCAAAAATCACTTCCGATTTGTGCTCGAAGGATCGAAGGAAAAGATTGTAGCGACTCACTAGTTTTTACGACACCCAAGGCCAACCGGCGATTTGCTTTACTATAATCGATTAACTATCTAGCAAGTCATGCAGTTGTAGGTATTCGCGAAAACAAACAATTAAATAATGGAAAACCATGATGTTGTTGACTCATTTTGTATATTTTTAAGAACTGCGATAGCTAATTTTAGCTTGATCAGTGGACGTCAATAATGTATTTACGCTCTTTCGAGTATGGAAACTTAGTAGCAGGAGCTAGGTAAAATAGATCTTAACAAAAACCAATACGACGTAAGAAAATTAACAGATGCGTCGCAACAACTTGTTTTTATATGCAAACTAGAAATAAAAGACTTTTAATAGTACCTAAACCTGGCAGCAAGTACGTACAGACACACATTGGTACAGATTAAGATTCGGATAAAATAATATGTTTACACAGTACCTATCTACTTAATGAAGATCTATAGATATCATCCATCGTCATAAATTGAGATCCTACAACCACCGTTACTTAAAACTAGGTAACGAGGTTTTATATCCTTCTATAGAGACTATAGAGATCAAGAAATTTATACTAAGTAATTAATAAATCAAGGATTGTTTTTGTTTATAATGCATATAAGATAGCTTTTTTGAGTTTATAGTATTGTATAAAATAAGCCGCACAAATGTCAATGCAAACTGCTCTTGGCCTCTACGGAACAAGAGACCAAAATACTTTATATACACACAGAAATCAATGTAAAAAAATATAATTACCATTAATTAGGTATCTTTTGAAATCATAATCATAATTACCTAAACATCGAGCATACAAATTAAAGTTGGTTAACTAAGTCAATTGTAAATGTAAAAGCAAACAAAACACTTGAAAATAGGAATCTAAAACTCATCCAAATACCTAGATTCGAGTGAAGTTATTCCGCGTCTATTATGTTCCTAGAAATACCTTCACCATAAATCAGTCGACGCACTGCCATAAACATACATATTGAGGTAAACTTACGTGTGTTGGTAACTTGGTACAAGTGGAAGCTCGGGTCACTGCCTGCGACCGGTTCAACGGGGCCGCGAACACAGACTAAACAGTTCGAGGTCTCCACAGCCTTTATATTCACTTTATTCACACTTACATTATTCACAGTGTAACCTAGTCACACCAACTATATCATCACTTTGATGCGAGTAATTAAGTTCAGCTTTTGGAATTAATGAAATTATAACTGTCGCGAGTTCATTACCTAAATGAAGTAAGTGACATTTATGTAACTTGAGTAATCCGGTTAACCTTGTTAGATCTCGGTGCAAAGCTTGTCTTCGTTATCATGATAAGCAATTTTATGAGCTACAATATCAGTTAATAGGTACACCGTAGCTTTCATCCAGAGCTTTTAAAACAATTTCAATATACTTTTACAAAGTATTTGTTATACTTACTTACAGTTTTATCATAAAGAGGCGATTGAATTAGATAAATAATCAGCAATATTTGCACAAATGTTAGACTAGCAGCTGTTGCATAAATTAATGATACCAAAGCGTTGTAAGCTTGCCGTTTTGTAGTTTACAACTTTTGTATGTGAAATAGGTCGAAGTATTTAGTCGGATGACCACCATAAACTAACACATTTGGTATTGCGCGACTGTTGTTGCAAATTCGTTGCGGGTAGTAATTCAAGGCCTATGTATCCCCGTGACTGACGCATCCGTTGCCCATTCATGCTGGCAAATTATCGGCCATGGTAACCATTACTGTATTTTTTCATTTAACAGATACTTATTGAGCTATATACCTACCACTACTTACAGAGCTATTTATTTAGATGTAATGCGCTGAGAACTCGCGCTTTCATTTCGCCTAATAGAAACCTTTACATAGAGGTAAATTTTTATAACTTGTTTTCTTTATAATAATTGTAATTATTGTTTTATTAGAGGATAGGTATAGCGGATATTATACAAAAGTTTCATCTTTAAACCCAGCCTTTTTGACGACCCAGTTGGCGCAGTGGACAGATGTCTGCCCTCTGTGCCGTGGGTCCTGGGTTCGATTCCCGGCAGGAGCACAAATTCTTTCCCAAGGGATATTTGTACTTCTGGTTCTGGGTGTAATGTGTGTGTGATGTGAATGTTTCCAGCACCCACGATACAAGTCTTTGAACTTAGTGTGGGGCTGTGAGTGTGAATGCTGCTGTTGTTGTTAGTTCTTAAGATAAATCCCGAGGTGAAATAGGCCTAAAAATATTGACTATGATGCTTTACCAAATTATTGTTTTTTGCAACATAGATTTCTTTAAAAACGGTGTTGTATTCTACTTACAAAATTCAGTACAAAGATACCCTACCTAGGCAAAAAAAAAGCTTATTTAACCAGCTCCTAGGGGTTTTAAAGTGCTTGTATTCTGTGGATGACATGTACATTTTTATATAAATTTGGCTTCGCAATCTTGTGCATTTAGCCAGTTTCAAGTAATTTAATATTAAAAGTCTCAAATTTTTCAAGTGTATTTCATATTAAAAGTTCTAATCACAAGTCACAGTCAAAGTCAAATAAAAGAGTCAAGGTCCAGTCATAGTCAATTCAACATGTTTATTATAGCATAGTCATAGCAAAAACATTTTGTGACCGATGTCGGAGAGAGTTAAGGTGTACCTCGATATGTATCAGTTAAATATGAATAGAGCTGTGTTTGGTTAATTTTAAACACAGTATAAAAATGTAACAACCATATGTTTTAAAAAATGACGTAGGTATTCATGAATCAAGGCATCAATTAGGTTAATGGACATTCGACATAGACATTGATTGTTAAATATGTATTAAAGTTCACACATTCAGATTTATATTTCTTTATTAACTTTTTCTCTTAGGTGCATAAATGTTTTTTTACAATATTTCTATTAAAGTAATGAATACAATACAACAAAAAAAACTAAAAAAATCCGAAACCTATAAAGTGCCGCCGCGCCGCGCCGGTGGCGGGGCTGGCAAAGAGCATAACTAGTATATGGGTCCTGAGTCACCCACGTCCGTAGGAGGATACCCCTTAAGTCTGACTCCCTACACGTGGTCCCCGGGTGGTGCTATTCAGGTGACATTTGAGAGGTGGTAGAGCATTTTGTGAGTTGCTCGCCTGGCTTGCTACCAAAGTAGCTTACCACCATCAAGTTGAAAGTCTGCCGCCAAGCCAAATACGGTGTTCCGGCAGTTATCCTTGAGAGCCTGCGTATTCCAGGTCTAGTGTGTTTACCAGCTTCGATCACATCGTCACTTACCATCAGGTGAGATAGTGGCCAAACACTAGCCAGTCACAAATAAAAAAAAAAATATATATATATATATATATATATATAATGTTGGGTCAGTGCTGCAAAGTTTGGAACTTCCTAACAATGCGTGCCGTGTCCAGGAGTACTGCCTTCTGAATCTGACCCTTGACCTAACCGTCAAACGAAAGCCTCTTGAGGTGTTGATCGAAGCTTTTCGCTATTAGCTCGTACGCTGAAACTATTTATAAATAGCCGTGCCCTGCGGCTTCGCCCGCTATTATCAAGTCAAAAGTATCCTATATGTTAATCCTAGGTATAAGCTATGTACATTCCCAATTTCATCCAAATCCGTTCAGCCGTTAAAGCGTGAAGAGGAAACAAATTTACTTACACACAAACTTTCAGATTTATAATATAAGTAGGAATGATATTAGGTATCACTATTTATTCACTCAGGTCCCGGCCTAGTTTGGGACTTGAGAAAGTATGATTTGTAAATCAGTGTATTTCTGAACATGTGTGTGTGGGTACCACGTACCGTAAACTATTTAGGAACAATAAACATTTATTTATTTTCATTCGATTTTATCTAAGGATAATCTTGAGTATTTTAACTTCGAAACTTTTGATACGAATCCTATTACGGCTTTGAAGAGGAAGTTCTGACTCGAAATATTTGCTTTAGGTACGTTAATATGAGCAATTGTTAACCTTTTATTTCATTATTTATTCATCTATCTATCCTCATTTTTAACTCCTAGCAAAAAAAGGGTGTTATAAGTATGTACTATGTATCTGTGTGTCTGTCTGCATCGTGGCTGGCAAACGGCTGATCCAATTTTGATTAAGTTTTTTTTTGTTTTAAAGGTGACTTGATCAAAAGTTTTCTTTGATACCGTATAGGTGAAAATCGGTGCAGGTGCGGGTAAAACTTAGTGATCTGTTCCCCGTGTTCACTGGAATATTTTCGGATTAAAACTCGCCGGCCGGCGCAGTAGTTGTGCGTGTGCGCTTAGACACACACACAGTATGCTGTAATTCCTATCTCGGGAGCTCCGGAGGCGGTTTCGACGCAGTTCAAGGTATGTGGGCAAAAATAACCAACGTAAATTGATCCGTGTATCCCTACTGATTTTTGCCAATATTTAAATCCAAAAACCTACCGCTATCATATAAAATATTAATTCGTAAATGGTGGGCTATTTACACGCCAGCGATTTTACTCGCGTCACCAGTGACCTTTTTAAACTAGTATCCTTGAAATAACATCAATAATAGAATATTCTATGTACCTCTTAAATTAAAAAACCTGCATTCCTCTGAAAAAAATGTAAAATATAGCCAATACAGGCTGGTTTCTATCAAGTAGGTACTTAAAACATCTATATATACTTATATATTTATCGATTTGTTTTATTAGTAACCAGCCGTTTTAGTGTCGGTTTTGCCCGCGTTAAAAAAAGTGCTAGATATAAACAATGTTACTTTCAAAATTTCATCCAAATCAGTTTAGCCGTTATAGCGTGAAGAGAAAACAAACATAGGTTGGCACTTACACATTCGGATACTTACAAAAACTTTCGGATTTATAATATCAGTGTGATTGCATAATACTTTTGTATATTTACCTCCGCACCTTGGTAAACTTGATTTATTTTTTATTGCAGGTAATGGGATAATGAATAATAATATTTTCCTTATAGATTTGCCTACTGTTTTTTGAGAAGCTTGCATCAGCCAAGAAAGTTTAATATTCTATTCTTACACGAGGAAGATTGCATCTTGAGTTGAGTTTAGCAAAACCCCAGTTTGAAATGATAATTTAGTTGTTGGTACACAACGTGGTTTTCCTAAAGGATACAATCATCGTTATTTGAAGCTTAGTCTCTCTCTACAAGGCAAAGTCTCTACATATAAGAAAATATCAACCTCTCTCAGATTGAGCTCTAAATAATTTAAAATGAGTTCCTTGCAGCTTTATCCGCGTTATTCGGTGCAAAAAGTGGCTAAGACAAGTCGTATTTTATTTTATTTTTTATTTATTGGAAAACTACCAGCTAGGTACATGAAATAGTAAAGATGTATTAAACTAAGGCCAATTAAAAGTTTTCACTGATAAGCTAACTAATTAGCATAAAAAACACACATTAAATATAAATGTAAAATTAAGTATAAGTTTGTTAGTCAATAATAATAATTCAAAGTAAAAATACAATATTTTTTTTTTAAAAGCAGCTATCACTATTTTATTCTATTTCGGTTGATAATAGAAATCCCCAACCCTTTTTCTGTATTTCCCAAAAGGTACAATTGGAGTGTGTTTAAAAGAAAAGTGAATGGGTATTTACTAAGCAAACGTACTCCACTGTAGACTACATCGTCACTTTCCATATCAGGTGTGATTGTGGTCAAACGTTTCCTGAGTTAGTTATAAAACGAGTCAATGAAGTAAAAATTAAAAAAAAAACGAAAAATGTGAACTGTGTGATGTGAATGTTTCCGGCATCCACGATACAAGTCTTTGAACTTAGTGTGGGGCTGTGAGTGTGAAAGCGTTTGTTTGTTATAGACGTTAAATCAGCAAAACCGCAAAAGTTACATAATTTTTTTATGTGACACTGAAGTGATTGTACCATTTTAATGCGATTCACAGTACGGTATATATGAGCAATATATAAATATATACCTTTTTAGTGAGCCTAATGTAATTATTTCGCTTTCTTGTAAAAAAGTAATTTTCTAATTTTGATAGTTGCTATTAAATTAACTCCCAACACCTCTCAGGTATTTGTAAAACTATTCTGAGCAGAGAACATCATACCTACCTCAGTTTAAATAAAACATTGGTGTCAAGTAGGTACAAAGTATATTGAAGTAAAGCTATAAAATATGGAAAACTGATGTCCATTATCTGTAGTCTGTGTTTATATAACGTAATTTGATTGCTCTGCTAGCTGGTAGAAGCATATTTTTCCGCTAGATATACAAGGAAATTTGTGTTCGTTATTTTCATTGTGATTGAGTGTGACGTGAACTTTTACTTAGTATCCATCTACCGCGACAGCAAATTATTTACTTTACTTAGAGTGTTGTGAGTTTCTAAAACATTTTTTTTAATTATTATTATCCAAGTATTTATTTTATCTCACAGGTCTATGCCCCGACCTTTGTAAGGCATTAGTTGAGCCGTAGCTAACGCTAAGAGGCTCTTTGGTATAGCTACATTTTAATAATAACATATCAGGCGTGTCCAAACATACGACGGACATCTCTTATGTTAGAAGTTGACGCCGTTTTATAGTTTCACACGCCTTTACAATCATTATATACAATTAACTATGGACTAGGGGATGGATGATATTGCGTTGATAATAACTTTGACTTATGCGAGTAAAAACTTAGAGTATTGTATATTTCATGGTTTATAAAATGTCTTAATTTTGGTATGAGACTACGGCACCTGCCAATTCCGCCTCATATAAAAATATGTAGGCAGGTGATGGCTTGCCACCCATTGAACGGGCTCCCCATAAGGGCCGCCTGCATTGGCGGCAAAAGGAGCAACGTTGGTGTGGATGGCTAAAGGGTGTTGAGAGGTGTTGCTGCAGTTTCATTTCAGTTTATTATTATTAGTATTAGGGACAAAATGGCGACCAGCTAATTTGTGGTCATGTCTTCTTCATAATGTTGACTGTAAATTATTACTACAACCTGCTTTAGTAGAGACTAATGCTTCGAATAGGAAACATCTCGAGGTACATCAAAGACGCTCGACGTCGTCGTTTCTTGCCTGTAGTACAGATCCTATGATCTGTACTACAGGCAAGAAGCTCTTTACTTTTAAGTATGTATTTACTTACTCTATAGTAAGTAAATACATACTTAAAAGTACAGAGGGAAGTCCTGTTAGCTGAACCATTGGTGTCATTTCTTGCGGTAATACCAGAATGAAATTGAAAATGAATTCTTATGCGAACATATAACCTACTGTAACTTTCAAACTATATAACCTATATACCTATATAACCTACTGATTTTTCTTTATAATGATTTTTGAACTGCTCGTTGGCTTTGTCGGGTAGCGTTCGGTTTTAAGCAGGGTATCGGGCTCGATTCCCGGCGGGAACACAAGTTTTCTCCCCAAGGAAAATTTGTGTTCCTGGTTCTGGTTGTGATTGTGTATGTGATGTGAATGTTTTCTGCATCCACGACACAAGTCACCGAACTTAGTGTGGGGCTGTGAGTGTGAAAGCGTTTATGTTTTTTTTACCAAAAAATATACCAGTAAGCTACCTGTACTTCTCTTTTATATACAGTTAGGATATCATGAATTTATAGTGACTACGTTAATACAATCACATTTACGTATAGCCATGTATATTAGTATCTAAATTAAATATGTGTTGTAACAACTGTGTATTACTTTTTTAGCTGCTTAAAATTCTTTATGTAAAGTAATTAATGTATTTTTCTTTCATTATATTACATGTTTACAATATCTCAGAATACGTAATGCACTGGTGCGTAATAATTGCTTATGGATATAAATCTTCTGATCATCAATCTATTATACTTAGCATGTCCGCAATTACCCATCAACCCATCACGCCAGTACATTGGTTTCTTTGCAACTTCCTCGTAAATTATGAGCTACACAACCTTTTAACGTTTTGCTTTTAAATTTTTGTTAACATCGTACAGAACTTATTAATAAGTTGATTTTGTAATAGGCAAAACTATAGTTTTTTTTAATGCTAGATAGGCATTAATATTAATGGAAAAGTGTAAATCAACTGTAAAAAGTGTGTTGATAAAGATAGCTTATTATAAAATCAGTGATTATGTTAATGACAAGGAGAGGCAAACTACTCAAGCGCTTTCTGGCGATAGCAAAATATAGATAAACCTAGGTTAAGATAACTTATGCATTAGAAAAGAAAGATTTATTAGAAAAATTAATGAAAAAATGCGTCGCAGAGTTTTTCTTCAGGTCCTTCTCGATGTGGCTGTAAATTTGAAAATCTAGTCTTGGTCATTAACTTTCATGATTGCCTCTATGAGGCCTATGTAAATAAATAAATTTGGATTTGAGATGGACATGGTCAAAAGCTCAAGTTCAATTGTTGAATCATCTGGTTCGAGACTGAAATTATACGTCACTTACAGGATTCAGATTAAAGTGGCGCGGACATGTTCAATTGTATATAGATCAGATAGTCTAGTTGGATTTGTACTTATATTTCTCGACAACAGTATATCTTTATCAGATTGTTTATGGAGCAAATCTAACGATCGGCTATTATGCCATTGACCACTTTAATCGATTCTCAAGAGTAAACATGCGCGGCTCTATCCATTTACAATCTGCATAGCTGTATAATAATACATTTAAGTACCTCAATTAGTTTAATGCCCGGAAATCACAAGTTAGCACTTTTAACTGCTTATTTTACTGGACCTTATTATATTCGCAAGGAAAGGTGTCATCCTCGAGAACGAAAAACTTGAAACAAAAATAGTCGTGACCGGCAACCGCTGGCCCTGAACTGAGCTGCAATTTGCTTTATGAAAATAGTTTTTGCATATAATTGCTGTTATTAAATATGCTGGCTCATCCTGCTCTAGTTGTTAATGCTAGATAATTTTTGTGTTAAAAGTAGAGTAGGTTTGTCATGGGAGAATCGTGATCGTTAATTATTACGTAAGATAGGTACTTGGATCTTTTTGTAACTGAGAAAATATGTTTACTAATTTGAAAATACTATTCTATTTATAACATTACATAGCATGGCGCAAGTTAAGGACACATTCAAAGGCAGCTTGCCCAAAAACAAACAAACAAACAAAAACAAACGCAAACAAACGCATTCTCACTCACAGCCCCACACTAAGTTCAAAGACTTGTATCGTGGGTGCCGGAAACATTCACATCACACACATAATATAAAAATACTTATATTCTTTGTAAAATTTAAAACTCCCAGTTCTGTAAACAGTTTTTTTTTTACGTTCGCCGCCTTGATGACGTACCAATGAAAGTGCGAAATGTTTCGTGGGAAAACAGCAAATAATATGGCACGATATTTCTACCCAAGAACTCGAGTTGGAATACAAAATCTTTAATGTCTACAATCTGGGTGACAGTAGAATTGTAGTTGTCCGGTCCGGTCATTAGGAAGTTAAATCACGACGAAATCTATGATGCTTTCCGGAATATGGATGAAGAGTTTTGACTCAGTCATAATAGCTGGTCATTGCAAGTCATCAATAGATATTGATGTTCAAATAAAAGTAAGAACCTGACCCCCTATTACGTATCTTTGTTGCACGCGGTTTCAATTAAAATTAAGCAAAAATGAACCTTATTTCTTAGGAGTTTTGTCAATTTAGTATTGAAACCGTTTGCAACAAAGATAGGTAATCGGGGGGCTGATGACATGTTAGCCATTACAATCTGACTAGAGTTTCGTATTGATTGAGAAACTGTCGGAGTAAAGTAATTTATATAAATCATACCTTAAGACAGTAAAGTCTGGGATTTAGCAAGTTTTGTAACATCTTGTAACAAATTGTGAATTATGCTAAGAAGAGCCCTGAGATATTGGATTGATGTTTGATTGAGGACAGCTAAATCGAATCTTATCCTATTCAATATTTCGTCTAATGGTCTTACCAGTACCTACTTAATGTAGTATGATGCTATGTACATTTTTAGAGTCGCTAAGAACTGGTAACATTCAGTAAAAGCAAAAGATAAAGTTACAAGTTTTCATATTTAAATAATATATAACTGATGATGATGACAAAAAAATATGAAAATATAGTCCAGAAACCTGATTGGTTTACTTGATACAATTATTTTCCTATGTTGGGTCTTTTAAATCATTATTATTGTTCATTATCTCACTCTAACAACAAAAAAAAATGTTTACATAATTGAAGTACATAAATAAATAGAAACTATTTTTGATCGAGCGATTGATAGGGAGGTTCTGAACTTTTCCGTCCGTCCGTCTGTCAGAGGCATTTAGTCTAAACTATACAAGCGAATAGCTTCAAATTCTCAGAAAATATGTAAACCTATAGCCCAAAGCCATAAATGGTAATTAAAATTATATAAATTAAATATTAAGGGGGTAACCATACCAGTAAGTGGAGAACAAAAATTGTTCTGCTCGTTTGGAGTATCATTGAAAATAGGTAAATACGAAACCGATTTTTTGTTAAATCTATGTTGGAAAATTACAATTAGGTCGGACGGACATCAAAGATACTGATTTTACATTTATTTTGTCTCGGGGTCTATCTCAATAACGGCTACACTATTTAACGCTGAAAATTGCATAAATGTAATATGTAGTATCCACTTTATCCTCTAATTTAACAATTGCTATTAAGAAAAAAGTTAAAAGAAATTAACCCTCTAACAAAAAAATCTCTATTAGGCAAAATGTAGGCGCGAGATATTAGTTCAGGGCGGACGACTAGCGAACGATTCGGGCATAGCTAAATTTATTCAGTACGATGAAATAAAACAAAAAAAGGTGTATTTCTTGTTTCATACTTCCAGTGTAACTGTTTCTTACAAATTTCCTTTCAGAACATGCTTCCTTGTGTGTCATTTTCATGCATATCACAATCATCAAGACATTTACCTTCGGTGCGAGGTCGACGGCCAAACGCATATCTGCTTATCGAAGCGTTGGTAAAAGCGAGCGCCCAAGCGCAACTGCATAATCTGTACGGTGCGTCGTAAAAACAATTAAAAATAATTGCTGATAGAATGATAGATCTACTATTCATGCAATAAAGAAATATAGTTAAATGGTCTTTTAGTATCACCTGCGTCAGCGCGGTTTTATTTTGTAGTCCTTCATTTCACTGTGATAATCTTACCATGTAAAATTGCCCATAAATATATATTGATATAGGTATACCTACCTATCTGATACACGAATAACTAATAACTTGCAATCTGAAAGAGGCTTTCTAAAGTGACATGGAAAGAAGGGTTCATTTAATTCTTTTAGTCACATCAATATTATAAATCGTATTTGAAACGAGTGTCTTTATGAACTACATGAATTTTGATGACATTTGGTACGCTGATAATCCAGTTAGACCCTGGAAAAGGAAAGTCTACAGCGAAGGAGTGGAACTCATTGCCTGCGACTTTGTTCCCCAAACGGTACTATCTTGGTAACTTCAAATCTAGAGTGAATAGGTAACTTCTAGGCAAACATAGCACATCTTCGGCCGCATCTTCACATTCCATCAGGTGAGATAGTGGTTAAATACTTGCCTATCTAGTATAAAAAAAGCTTATTAGAATTATATCCTAGGTAAATGCGAATTAAGTCGTTAGCACATGCTGTCATGTTTAGGACCTGAAAAGGTGAGTAGGTACTTAAATGAGTAGTTTCACGTTTAGGTGTTTATAGTTTTAATGATTATGTAAGTTCATAAAATTAAAGGCTGAATATCTACTTAAAACTACTATACAATCAATAAAATGCTATGTAGTATCTACAAAGAAGGAATGAAATCGTGCAGTGAGCTTTGGCACGGATGATCATGTATTTTTAACCGTTCGTTCGTCGCGGCGGAAACCACGAAGAGACAGTTCCGGGTCCCGCTCTTTGCAAGGCTTTTCCTTCCTTATTTCTGTACTTAAGTTCTGCCTAACTTAGGTTTAACAAACATAAAATTATAAAAGTATCTACAATACATACAGTTAGCACGATTAGTTGGTAGTTGTCGGTTAGAAATGTCGTAGTACGAGTATAAATGCATTGGCACAAAGTCCTAAAATAAACAACAGAAAAAGGTAACAAAAAAGTACTACTACTTTTACTAAAAACCTACAAGCAACAAAAACTGTAATCAAAATAAGTTACTATAATGTACTTCCTATAGTAAAAAATGCATTGAAGGCTTAAATAGAGTTCTTATATCTAATAGAACTAAATGAAAAGTAAAAAAAACAGTCTTTATCACGTACATACACATTAACTGTCCTTTATAAATGAACATTTACATTGGATTCATCTTTGAATCTTGTGGTTTCCGTGTCACGTCGTTTGAAAGGCGAGGGCGGTTGAAGTTCCATGGGCCTCATATGAGGCAGGTCATTTCTGTCCATGGGGTAATGGCGGTCGGGCCACCGCCTCCTGGTCCGGTCGTGGTAGGTGGTACGAGACGGCCTCCTGGGGCGATTACGTGAGCTACAATAAGAAATTTCGATAAGTCTTTGAACTTGAACACCTTCCATGCGTTGCCGACACGCGTAGCTGAACTGCACGCAGCACAACAATGCCAAACACGAATTAATGTTTTGTTACATGCGCGACAAGTTCGTTTATACGTAGTAGTTATAGTGTTTTGTCATTCCAAAAATATCTAACAAAAATTGTAGTTAGATTTTCAGATATTCGTTCAGCTGTGAACAGAGCAGCGGCTCATTCGGCTAATCGTACAAGCTTAACTGGTATGTTGTGATTGTTTTGGTGAAAATCTTGAGATACTATTTGTAGTAAATTAAATTTATTGAATTTACTACACTATGAAACTCTTAGTGTTCTTTAAACATGTTTGACGTCATTTTTGCCGTTCTAATTTTATATAACTAAGACGCGCAGTTCTTTACACCTTTGGGTATAAATCAATGCTGCTACCAAATTTCATATCAATTAGATACTCAAAATTTGGAATAGTGAGGCGCATAACGTTGGATAGGATATCTACTTAATGAGAATACACTACAAACTAAGTCAACCTACTCCCCGAAAAGGTTGTCTATTACTCACAAAGCCATACTAACGAAGACCTGACACGACTAAATCAGTTTTAACAATTAAGTAAGCAAAATAAAACCCTTACTTGTTATGAATCTTCTTCTTATAATGGGAGTACTTGTGCTTTCCCTCTGGTCTTGGTAAGTAGTCGTCATCATCTCTATGATCAGAATCATATTCATCGCGTGACTTGGTGTGGTGGAACACTGGTCTAATATAGGGGATATGAACAGGGTAAGGTTTTACTACTGGAACTGGCACCTGAGCAAAAACAAAGTAGTCAAACAAAACACTTATAATAACAATAGCGTAGTAAACACTCCTATTTACAAAACTTTTACCTCAGAATCTTTTGATGCGGTGGGTCCCAAAGTGTTTGGTATCATGCAACAGGCATTCATGCTATGTATTTACATAAACAAATCCGATATGATTCTAATGCGACTAATTTTTCGATGCTATTTAACATTCCGTGGATTATACAGAACAACCCTTGAGAAACAAACTGCTAAAATTATCTCACACATTTGTGAAATAGTCTTTTTAGTGATATAATTTCATATGAAATATTTAAATCTAAAAACGTTTCATATCTTAAAATTCCTATCTATACCTACCCACTTATTTGAATACACGTTTACATTCAAGATGAAGTTGTTGTTTGCCGTTGAAGGATACCTGTACTCAGGAACTAATCATCAAATGCAGCCTGTTTAAGGCCCTTTCGTATCAGCAGTCTCATTCCAAACAGCACTTTCGGCATTCGTGTGGAGCTGTAGAACAAATCAAGCCTCGCCACTAACCTCTTTTTCTACATGCACTGGGACCAGCTTCTCGATAGGATAAGGCACGTCTTTGTAGACCACATAGGGCATTGGTTTCTCTATTGGGATCTTGATCTCGCGGTACATCGGCACGGCGACCGGCTTGGCAATCGGAACCCGGACTGGGTAGGGCTGGGGTACCGGCACTACAATCGGGTGAGGAACTTCTATCTGCAAGTTCATAATTGGCTGTGTATGCTCCTCTGGAAAGGCCGTCCTCGTTGAAGCTCGCGTGACTCCTAAATGTAATGGTAAGTGATGGATTGCGATGAAGTCATTCATGATGAAAAGGTTAGAAACGTCGTATGTTGAGAACACAAAATAAAACTCTGCCAATATACAATTAGTTAACAATGTAAGTGCTTCCAGGCCATCGACGTATTACCTCGATGTTCTAGCCGCAAAATCAATTTAAATCGTAGTTGTACCTACATTGTTTACAAAAAAAAATGTGAATGTCTAACTACAAAAACACAAAAATATACGTACAGAAAACAAGTCATTAACTTTGTTCGGAAAGTGAATAAGTGACAATGGAGTAATCAAAACACGCAACAATCTAATACATGCATTCCAGTAGCATTAATTAGTGCAAATTGTGTCATTTTATGCCAAGTTTACACAATAAGGAAATGGTAAAAAAACCTCTGAAAAATTACATGCATTGCTATTATAGATGTAATTTTATACAATACATTGAATATTGTGTTTTTATAATAAGAGTAGAGAAGGTATAAATATAGAAGCAAAATAACTACCTAATTAATTTAAACCTACTTAATTTACAAGTAGTTCATGACACCGCTTCAGCCCGTAGTCAGGTAGTCCTTGACTGAACCATCGTTAAAATTCGGTAATAAAGTTGACCGGATTTCCGAAATATCTAGAATAGCTTTAGATCACTATGTCACCTGATAGTAAGTATGGTCTATGATGGTAAACACGTTAAGGCTATAATAACGGACTCTCATTAACTGCTGCAACATAATATAATGACGTAGCGACAGATTTTTCTACTTAAAACAAATACGTATTATAAGTACAGGATAGCAAGTCAGGCGAGCATGAGGAAATACCTTATCACCATAGATTGTATCACGATGTTGCCTTCACCGAGAGCTCAAACGCGTTGTAAGTATAGGATCCAAAACTGCGCATAGGGGTGCTCTCACTATAATTACGCAAACATGGCTTCGGATGATGAAATAATCATTGTTATCACCCATATAAATTGTTTTTACGTTTGGGTTAAATAAAACAACTGTTATTTGCATATATAAAAAATCGCTAGTTTATGAAACAGAATTAATGATTATTGACATTAATGATTATTCGATCAGATAAATTTCGTGTTTTGACGTCTTTGATTCGTCATCGACCGATTTATTTTGCTCTTGTGTAGGATGCACTGAACACAAGAGGACAGTATGAAATAAACAGAATTTTATCGTAAGTAATGTGGATTATATTGGAGATAGAGTTCAGTGAATCGGCGTGGGTTATTGTGGACCAAAGTGAGGTAGAGAGGAATGGAGTAGACTATAGTGGTGTATTGGAGTCGACTCAAGCACAGTACTTCCTTGTACCTATTTGCAATGAAAAATAGAGAGTACAATGCTTCTAGTGAGTGAAAAATCACATTAAAAACTCAAATGGATGCAAAATGACACCGATCGTATGTTACTAGCCACAAATTATTAATGTCACCTTATATTTATGATCGAAATTATGGTCTATTTATCGCGTTATAAGATTACGATTTACAACGTGACTTGCACGATATTACGTCATATTTTTTTCCGTTTTAAATAGAAGATCTAAACCCATTTTATGACAAAATAACAAAATATATTCTTTTACGCAATTAACTATTGCTATTTTTAATATTATAGATGTCATGTGGTAGTAGTGCCTATATTTAATAATTTTATTGTTAACTACACATTATGCAAAATGCAAACGGCCCAAAAATTATTATGCAATATTTTTAAATAACTCAAATTGATAATTACATCAACATTGTATTCTTTGAGATAAATAAAATCAAATGCAGCATGAACAAAAGATCATGAGACTTGATAACGGCTCTAAGTACCTATTTGTCTGATTTTTGTTGTGTTATTAACTGCCAGGAGAAGGTTTGTTTAAAAGAAATTTTCCCATTTAAATTTAATTAACGCGGGCGAAGTAGCGGGTACAACTAATATATATAAAAATTTACTTCGAAAATATTTAGATATATAATTGAATGTATCTTCTCAAGCCATTTATGAAATGAATAAAGCTTCTTGGCATGATTAGTATTTCATCAGCGTCATTATTAGTAATTAAGTGTAATAATAATGATAGCCCGCAAGCAGCGCCAAGAATGCCTTCTAGCAACCTGTTGTCGACTGTGTCGGTGCCATAACATCCACTAGCGTCGATGACTTCATGAGAAATCATAATATCAAAACCTATAAAAGCTTATGTAGGTACAGGTTCTGTTATTGATAGCTTTGAGATTTAATTGCACAAAAATCTACCTTTAACATAAACGCTTTCACACTCACAGCCACTAAGTTCAATGACTTGTGTCGGAAACATTCACATCACACACACAATCACAACTAGAACCAGAAACACAATTTTGCCTTGGGGAGAAAACTTGTGTTCCTGTCAGGAATCGAACCCGATACCCCTGCTTAGAAGGCGGACGTTCACCTAACTAAGTCAACGGGCAGTTTAGTAAGTAAACTAAAACCTTTTTTACCAACTTAACCAAAAAGGAGCTTTCCAATTCGACTGTATTTTTTATGTGGGTTACCTCATAACTTTTGTCTGAGTTAACCGATTATGATGTTTTTTTTTTGTTTGAAAGCTGGTAGTTCCCACCACCCTTTAAATTTGATCAAGATCTGATAAGTCGTTTTTGACTTATACCCAATAATCTTATCAAGGGTTCCGAAAATAAAGCGGTGAAGTCGGTTTTTTTAAGCTTTGCTCGCGTTTTTATTATTAAAGGTTTTATTTCACATATTTTTTTTCTATTCACGATAGCCTCAACAATATCATCCACCGGGCTCATAAAAGCTCCAAAGTTCCAACCATTCTAGAATGAATGGTCAATGCCTGATAAAATACCCGACGGAGTGATCTGATCCCATGGAAGACAGGACGGCCTTTAGCGTGGACGCAACTTGTGTCGTCAATCCGTCACATCTACCTGAACACACAGATGAGGCTATGTCGCCGAGGAATTTTCGGTCGAGCACCAAAGTGACATACATATGGAAACCCTCGGTAGTGTAAAACGTATAGTGAGCCAGTGAAGACAGGAACTCATTCTATTTAAAAAACTAACATCGCCTTAATTGACGCATTATCAAAATGATGGTACTTTTTGGTTTAACGTACTCGTATAATAATAGCAATTCAGAGACGCAACTGCAAGAATGATGGGCACGCTACCAACTGGTTTGAACACTTGAGTTACATATAGGCTGGAGTGTTTGTACTAGTAGGCTGTTTTGTAGGATACATTTATAATGGTTCTAGAAAATATAGGCAATTGACCCGCAGTAGTTTGAAACAATAAATGAATTGTTTAATAAAAAACAGTAACCAATAATAACAAGACATGAATTAAAAGCTTTTCATTTTATTCTGGTTATTTTGTCCCATCGTTTGTTGGCGGTAAAAGTTAAGGGATCAAAAATGTAGACATTTTTAGGTAGCTAGAGCTAGGTGAAACAAGTGAATTATTTTATATAATAAAGACACAAACGTTTAATTACCTACCTAAACTATACTTACCCGAAATTTAAAAGAGTTCAGGTAAGGCACAAATAGTAACAAAAATAGTATTTTATTGTATATTTCGCTACATATTTTTAGAATATTTTTTTTTTTCTATCGAGTGTTGGTGATGACTTAGTTTCGATTTCATCGACTCGGATACCGTGTCCGAGTTTATGACCGTCTCAGATGAGAACAAGTCATAAGGTCACGGGTGAGATGGTGTTCAGACGTTTGTCTATTTAGAATAATAAAAAAGAGTGTCATATATTTTTCATAACTAGTACAGTAGTTTTTTTACAACTAGTATCTACTTTTAATTTTGTTTAAACTGTGATTTTTTTCTAACCAGTATTGTTAAATGTCAGAGAAGAAGGCTGAATTCAATGGCTCAATTTTAATGATTTTCGAAGATTTGTAAGATTTTTTCTTCTCTTTAAAACGATCATTATATTGTTTAAATACCTGCTGCTATGTACCTACTCACGTATTAGTCAGGATTTCTTAAGTACTACTAAGTATAAGTAACTTAAAGATGTTAAAGTAAATTATTTACACAGTTCAAGCCAATCCATAGACGATTAAAACTTTCACTCTTTCCACAGCAATGCTTTTCATAGGATTTAATAGGAATGCTAAGTCCATCTAAGATTTACTTTCACTGGAACAATAGGACCTAATGTTCCATGACCGTAGGGTGACTCCGTCGGGCTCAATTACCTGCCGACTAACCACTTGTGAAACCATCAATCTAACCGCACTCCAATTTGTTTTGGATTTATAAAGCTGTTTCTACATTTTAAAGCTTATCTTCTGTTACTTAACTATCAGAATGTCTGGAAGGATAATAGAGAACCGAAACCTCATTTGCAGAGCATACACATTGAACTACTTCTAATATAATGGATACTTCAGATATATACAAGTATTATGTTTCGTGATTTCACCCACGCCTCGGACGCGCTTCATCTTACTGATCAAGAGCAAGCGAGGAAATCAGTGCGCGACGCGAGATGTCTACTTTTCCGATCCGCATTCCATCATTACAGTTTTTGCTGAGCAATTATACATTATAATGTTCTTAACTAGACCAATAATCACTTTACAAAAGAGCTAGGATTATATACAAATCGTTTTACTTACCGGGTATGGCTTTGGTACAGGAACATGCTGAGGTTTTGTTTCGGTTCCGTAACTTTCATAATCACGCAATGCATCTTTATATTTCGATTTTAAATATGATTGTCTCCATTTTTCCACTAGCTTTTTATAGTCAGTCTCTTCAGATCCGAAATTACTTGATTGATAACTGGGTAAATACGATGGATGTGAAGTATCTTTGTTTCTTAGACCTAATAAGTCTTCTTCAGATTTGAATCTCGTGGTGGATATTTCGTTAGTCCAATCCTTGTAAGGCTTACTTTTATAAGGTCTACGACTATATTGAGATGACCATTCATGTGGCTTACTTTCGAAAGGTTTCTCATAATTAAATTTATTTGGTCTTCTTGGGATGTTAACAACCTCATCAAAATCTCTGTATTTGTACTTGTTAATATTGGGATGACTCTTTATAGATGATACATGTTCGGACGATTTGAAAGCATTTCCCCAGTTAGATGTCGTCGTTGGCGTCGTGCTATATAAGTATTTGTACTGGTTATAATCAAAATCGTTTAGTTTTGAATCTTTGAATGACGGAAAATTATCAAATTCGTCTTCTTCGTGAACTTTGTATTCGGGCATTTTCTTAAAACGTGAAAAGTCTGTTTCAGGGAACTGGTAATTTGGTACATCTAGGTTGCTACTAGCTGGAATAAGTTCATCAATCATGCTTCCTAAAGGTTTCGTCAATTTCTGTTCGTCTGCATCATACTTGAAACTCATAGAGCTGACATTAGTGGAGTATTCGTACCCCTTTGATGGTGAAGGCTCTTTCCAATTATTGAAATTATCTATAGCAGACGACCAAGGCTTGGACTTTGATTTCTTTTTATGATCAGCATCTGAACTTGTAATTAGTAAATTGTCTTTTCCACTTGTATAGCCACTGTAGCTGTAGGAGTCTTCCTTGACGTTATTTGTTTTAAAAGCGTTCGTTGCAAAGGATTCTTCATTATTATTTTGTTCATAGGTTTTATGTTTTGATGTGGGATTAAATAAATGCTTATTACTGTTATTGTTGCTATAAGTAGGCATATATTTGTTCGGGTTCGATTCAGAATTATCGTATACATCGGGTATTGGAGTAACCGATGGTAATCTTGAGGTATCAAGTTCGGTTAGATAATGATTTTGTTGTAATTTTGTGAAATCCACGACCCTTGGAAATTTTAAAGGATTTTGAGCATCGCTTGATATTGGGTTATTGAAATCACTGATACTTGTAGATTGGTAGCTTGGAGGGTTATAAAACGAATTACTTGTTTCCCCATATGAGGGTCTAGTTTCAAAACTCGGTTTGGCTTCCGGATACGGCCTACTTTCAAAAGTTGGTTTGGTCTCTTGAAAGCTCGTAAACTTATCTTCGTTCTGGCTACCACTTGTGCCTCCGTTATAATCCGTATTGTTGTACTGATAGAAGGGTCTTGTTTCTTTTTTCAAATTAAGTTTAGTGCCATAAGTTGGAGCATTCACATCTTCTGTGTTTCTACCGTAGATTTCTTCGGTAGCAATATTTCTATGCTGATCAGCATTTGATTCAAAAGATGGAGTATTGAAGATGCTCATGGAACTTTGGGGGTATTGTACCAAACTAGAATGCGATCCGTTATCTTCGCTCATGCTAAATGACTGTGCGCTATATGGTTGAGTGCCAAAACTGTTGCTGTAATCACTGGAATCCGGCGATGTTGGGATTCCTGATGAATGTGGTCTCGTCGAGTCCGGATTAGTACCGCTTAATAGTTTTGCGTAATCTGGCGAACTGGGCACAAAGCCCTCATACGTACCTACATCGTTGAAGCCAAACGTGGAGTACGAGACCACGCTAGGCTGCGGCGTATAATCTTCCTCTTCAGGTTTGCGGCGTTTAGTTTTCCTCGTCTTTTTTCCTTGCACAACGTCGTGTAGGAGAAGAAACGCTACGAGAGCAACACATAACTTTTTGTTGAACATTGCGGAGTCACTGATGCGAGTGGCGGCGCACTAATTACATTTTACGCGAACGCGAGGTGTTCGTGAAGTCCGAGTGGCGACTGTTTGGGAGACTGGGAGTCTCGTGAGTGGTGCGACAACGCCGGGTGGAGTGGCGTATCCACCACCGGCAGTCCCTCGCCCTAAGAAAACGAAAGCGTTTCACGCATCAACAGCCCCACGAGTTTTCCCCTATTAATTATTCGCTAATAACAAGTTCGATGCATTGTAATTTTAATATCTAAGTGTTGCGCCCGCGTAATTGGCGTCTCGTGTCGTCTCAAAATATTAGCTTCCGTCACGTACCGATGTCCGTAGTAGACTGTGCCTACTTTCACGCTTCCTGGACGAGTAATTTAATAGACGGTTGTTAGGTTATTGTCATTGTAATATAAAGGGAAAGATTGTGGGACTGTTCTAGAAAACAAAAAGCGACAAATCAAAACTTTTCGCCAAATATAAAATTTTTCTTATGATATAAAACTTCTACCATAGGCGACCTTGCGGATTAGGCTAACTACGAATCAATGATTACGGACCGTTACGTAATTTTTCCAATATTAATTAGTGTAGGTACCTATAACAAAAATTCTTAAACATGTATATGGGTATTTATTTTCAAGAGTCACCACTTGTCTGAGACTGCAGCCTAAAAGACTCCTACATCTAATAAAATAACAAAGGTATAAAAAAGTCTACAATTAAAATAGAATTTTTTTGCTGAAATACACTGGTCCAGCTTGTTGATTAAAATCTTTGGCTCTTTGGGAAAGGTTCAGTAAGAACGAGCCTTTTCTCTGGACTGTAAAAACACCCTCTAGATATATTTCTACTATGCCTCTAGTGAATAGGTATGGTAATGGTAAAAACCCTTTATCAGTGACGGTAATAAATTGAATGAATTGGATAAATTCGTATATTTTACCGATACTTATCTCTATCTTTGGGTTTGCAGTTCTATAATAAGGGTGCTCATTTTATAAGGGAAATTAAAAACTGAGTTATTCTAACATTTTTATTTGACTATGCAAATTATTGAATTTGATACAGTACCATTGTTGTCCACATATTATTATTACGTTACAATGGGTTATTCACTTAACACTATTGCGTCCATACAATATCAAAATAAAATGGCCACTATACCGTATAGGAAACTATACATAAACTTTTATAATATAAAGATGCCACTTTGTACTAAATTACAAAAACAACAATAATAAAATAATAAAGTACATAAAAGGGAATGAAAATATAAAGAAGACACATGAAGTGAAAGAATAACGAGTGAAAAGTGAAGTATTTTAAACAAGAATCGTCATACTACTAAATATATATCTATCCTATGATATACAACTTATGTTTTAAAAATATATCTATCAACAAGTCACGTTTAGGCACATTACAACAAAAATTATATAGAATTATATTCCTATCTACTGAAAACAAAATGGTGACAAATTTACCTCTTCCGTAAGAATTACTACACACTTTTTATACTGTTCTACGAATCGTTGGATTCATGAGCTATTTTAATGTTGATCATATAAGGAGATTCATCAATAAATAAACTGTATGACAATAAAATACAAATAAGTAGTTAAAATATAATATCTTAGATTCTAATCACACTAAAATGTATGACGATTCTTCTGAAAAAAAGTTGTAAGTAGTAGAAATAGTATTAAATATAATTAAAATGAATAGAATAATAACTTTAATACATTCAATAACCAAATCGTACTTATTGTATAGTTTTGTTTGTTGACTAAGTGCATTATTGTTGCACTACCCGATCAATACTCAATCGTCAATATACGCATTGATGATTGCAGTTACTGACAATTTATACGTTTCCAAAAGCTCTTTGCAGCTGTATAGTATGCATATCATTGCGCATTGAATATCAAGCACTGACCGGCTGGTGGCGCTATATTATCTGGGGTGTCTAATCTATTAAAATTTGAAAGTCCGTATTGAACGTTACATAAACATACAAAAATATTTCGATTTCTATCACGTCAATGAACACTTTTAATACACGTGGTCTACGTTAGGTCAAGTTCAATATTAAGGCCATTCAAACGCCCTCTACGGGAAATATGGAATATAATATGTATATGAAACTTTGTATGAGTATTATTTCCTTTAGCTCCAGTTTCACTACAAGATATTCGTATAGATGGATATTTGGTTTTATAGCTATAGGCAGAGCTAGAGTAGTAAGTTTAAAAAGGACTCTATTGCCGCGGGTTTAAGCCCTGCCTCAAGCGGATTTTCCTTTCTAAAGTTACTACTTTATGCTAGAGATGTCGAGCAGCGATACTGAAACTTTTGGCAAAATGAATAAAACTCGACCATAGGCCGATTTGTGTGACGTAGCCAATGATGTTATTTAAAGTAGGAATATATGTATGGAGCACATAATTTAGGTGCAACGCACACAGTTTTCCTCAGTCACATTCGGATTAAAATTCGTGTCGCACGTAAAGCGCTTGCGTTTTTTTGTGTAACTTAGTAGCAACAATGCATATCTTTTTTTACGATAGCTAATGAAACAAACACAAATTGTATGCTATGAAATGTCTTCATCTAGTAAATGCATCTGGTCCAGTTTTTGATATCTTGTTATTAGAGCTTATCATATCTTTCCGTTTTTTATAACATCATTGGACACAGTACCTATACATAACTTTTTTATTTATTTGTGTTCAGATAATATTTATCCACTAAAACAATGTTTATATACTAATAGTTAGGAGCAATCTACCAGGAAGTGGTGAAACTGGGGCTTGAAGTGATAGGATTCTATCTTAATCATTATATAGGTAAAAGGTAAATATTATTTTCTGCTATGGATAATCGTAACTTTATGTATAATCTAAATATTAAGATTTCTACTCTGACAATATAATATGATAGATAATATCTAAACTATTCTTCCAACGTCTATCTAGTCAAATTATTGTTACGTAGTTAATTACAAGATAAGTCACATAAGTCGAGTTACAACGATAAGTGTCAGAAGTGTCTACTGTGGAATTACAAAGTGCATCTTAAAGTTATTTATTTCAAACACAGCAGATATCATCTATATTAAACGACCGAGCATTTTAAAGATCAACGAGAAATTGTATAGCTTTAAAAAACTAGTGTTTCAATCTATCAATACATATAAATAAATTGGTATTAATCAATATTTAAACCTAATTATCAATTTCGCAATGAGAAAATCTACAAAACGGTGCCAATTTTTTTTTTTTGTTGAATCTCTGGACAAAATAATCAGGCGTAATTTTTTTAGTCGACCGCATCTTCACACTTCGGGTGAGATAGTAGTCAAATGTTTGCATATCAAAGTAAAAAAAATGTACGAATGTTTAGATGTCGCATCATATTATTTTTTTAAACGATCCTTCTTTTTCACATCAAGATATAACAGGAACAATTCAAGTTCAGTACAAGCAGAGTGTATCCCTTTTATTGAAACAATTTCAAGCCAATCTAACAAATACAGCCGATAACATACGATAGGTATTCCACTTATAAATATTTAAACACTTGCTTTTTACGATAAAAATAAGTAGAGTCGAACCTGATGACATGATATTATAGCCTATGTATATGGATAGACAAATTATTGATTATAATTATATACCCTTGGTATTAAGAAAGTGGTTATAATATCACATTACATAAACACAACTGTATTTTGAATTCACGTAACATTTGCTACAAAACAAATGTAATACATAGTTACTCGAATCGTAGTTTTTTAATTATATTTGGACTAACACGAAGACAAATTAGATCGGGAATATTTAAATTATAGAGTTAACATCATTTTGACTCGTAACTTCAATGCGTTTCAAATCTACGCGATACATATGTAAACCAAAAACTACCTTCTAATTATGTTAAGGCCTAGTTAAGAACAGTTGAGTAAATGCGTACAAATGGGTATCTACAAGAGATGTTTTGTGACTTCAAAATGTTTAGAAAAATATGTATTCTCGACTTACACTTTACTATACACACACAGTCGAATACTCAGTCAGTCGTGGTTTGATACAATTCGGTACAATGTGATCCAAGTTACAGTCCAGTCGTACAGATAAAGATACCATATACAGGGTGTAACGACATTTTGACAACTAACAAATAAGCCTAAGCAAACTCTCAAAGACTTATAGAGCCATTTAGCGAAAACAGCTAACCTTATCTGCTACTTTTGACAAGAAATACTATTAACACAAATTGGCTTCTGACAGATAAAAGGGTGTATAGACTATAGAGGAGATATCTATACCGAATCCCTTATCGATTATTCTGTATTCAAAACAATCGATAAAAGCGTTGGATTCGGGATACGAGAACGATACCTATCTAATCGTATTAATTCGGTAAGTTGTATATGGGGAAGGTTTGAATAATCTTCCCCGTTAGAAGCAAATTGTAGTCGAATTTAGATATTTGATCATTTATGCGATTATTACATTCACCCGTAACGTTTTTAATAAAGTAGTTGCCCGATAAGATGATCCTTGAATTTGAATGCGCGTAAATAGAACGGTAAAAAATTCGCAATAGTCTAAAGCGCATTCACAGTCGGATATCAACTTAATTGCCTACTGTATAATATTGACGCTAATTATTGTTTGTAAGAAAACAAAGGTAAAACCACTTATCGATACTGCTCCTGAGATGTTTCTCCAAGACTTTTTGTCTCGAAAAATGATTTTGTATTGTTTAACTTAACTTTATTGACGTTAGCTTTCCAGTTTGCTCTCACAATCACTTCATCGTGTTTATTCAAGATATAATAAGCATAACTAGTTATTAGTTGAAACTGAGTAATGCTGTAATTAAATAACACTTAATAGTTTTAGTTCTTTTACATTGCTTTTACATTCGAAAGCACCAAGAAGAAATAAACAAGAGCGTAACTGGAATTTATAGAACAAAAGATGCATCTAAAACAATAATTCTAATTTTAATTCGACAGTTCACTCGATTTTAGGAAGAATAGTGTCAAAATGCTCGTGTTGTTTCTCACTTAACTGTACTTCAGATAATTGAAGAATTTACACAAAATTCGTATGCAATTATTTGACAGATAAATTAACAGGTAATCAGGTAGTGACACAGGTTCTTTCTTTACTAATATGACCCGATTTAGTAAAGAAAATATCTGTGGTTGATGTATGTGTGAATCTGTCATTACAGTTGTATTGCTATTTCGCTCCCACAGTTGCAGTTAATAGCTTATGGGAGTGAGATGCCAAGTCAGCTGTCGTCAATGTCAGAACTTTTTAAATCGGGTTATACCTAGTTACAAATGCAAATGGTTCTTTAGATGACACCATGTGGTTACACCCTGTATCTAAGATTAAAATTCTAATGATCTAACACGTATTTAAATTATATTTATTTTCTACAATCGATTCAACAATATCAATATGTAGAATGTATGTAGATGAATACTAAACACGAGAAGCTTTTATTGTAGAGAAAGCTATTATAACAGGCTATTTATGGATTAATTTGATGGTTTTAAATTTAATGGTTGATTTATATAATGAAGAACTGGTTGGTTAATATCTGCTAAGTAAAATATGTATATGTAAATAATAATAATACTCCTCCTTTGTGACACTTACAGTGACTTGTTTTCGATGAAAAAATCTTAAATGATAACGTACCTATTAATTAACGCAAACAAATCATACAAGCTTTGGCGATCGAAGCGCTTCACTCACATTCACAATTTTAGCAACACGCATACAATATTCAACAACCTTGCATCAAGCATTTTTTTATTCATTCTCAACCTTAACCCTTAAATGCTAACATTTGGATCCCGCTTCCTATTTAAAGTTCTATGATCCCACGATCCCACCCGTTTCATCAAGTTTTCTTCTCCTCTCTCTAGATGGCGTTAATATAAACTTTTTAAATTTCCAAGTAAATTGATAGATGTCGCTATGTGTCTCCGATAGATTAATTTGATTTTGGACATGGGAAGTTTTAAAATATCAAGCTGCTATCAAGAATCAATACCGTTACACAAATTGGTGAAATTTATAATTAAATCACCCATCCGTCTGTTGAAATACTTTTTGAAAAAAGAATCACAACCTCAATGACTCGTTTTTTTTTTAAATCGACGTGTAGTATTGCTTTACACATTATTTTAGAACACTAAATTGTTTTGCATAGAACCGATAAAGCTGTTAAATCTTCACACGTGCCATTTGACCGATATTTGTTAATCTCTGATGCAAATGCGTTGTAATAAATAATCATACGACCTCGACTCAAAAGTTTAAAATGATCGGAATTTAAATTAATACGTAATAGGAATTGTAAATATTGCAGACACAATTGGCATTATCTGAATTCAAGGATAGCTCCAAATATTTTATAATCTTCTTGAGGTAAAATTAGACATCACTTCAAATCAACGCATAAAATAATGTCTTTGTTACCTGAATAGCTACAAGGTATCTTATCTTTTCGGTCTGTCTAATACAACAAATATAAAGTAATTTTAAACGAAAATTTTAGGTTTGGGCTCACTATGGCGGTAGTACTATCTTTGTTTTTACTATGGTAGTACTTAATATAAAAAGCCCGTATTGGTTGCTATTCAAAACTATTAATGTATTTTTAAATACAACCTATCGGTAATGTAGCTTAAAATAAATAAATAATGTCAAGTCAGCTATAGATTATGATCCACTTTCATAGTTTTTCAGCATATTGTCGTTTAAGCGACTGATTGACATGAGTTGATTGACTCTTTACATGATGCGATAGGTACATAATTGTACGTTTCAAATTTGATAATTACATTACAAATATATATATAAAAACTAAAATACATAATGAGAGAATCTTACAATATCTTTATCATGAATATATTGCGGTACCTACGTTCCAAAGAGTAAGAAAGTGCCTTTTATTTCAAAGACCTATGTCAGATTTAAATTCCGAATCAAAGTTAACTAAAATTGAAAAGTGTCAAGTTCAAATTAGTAGTACATTATTTAAATTCAATTTTATAGAACTAAAAAAAAGATGTTGAGAAGTAGTCGTACGTAGCTTAATGTGCAGAGGCGGCTGGAGAAGCGGCATGTCTCAGGCGCGCGCGTATTTCTTGCAGCGTAGGGTTAGTGCCAGGCTCAGGGTCTTCAGCTGGTTGCTCAGCTTGCTCGAGCCGTCGCGCTCGCTCGGCTATCGCACGTTCTAACTCTGGAAATAAATGTACGAATACTTTAATTCCTATTTGCTACAGACATTGGTATTTTAATACAAGATGCTCGTTTACCACTAACTCATCCTATGTTAAGACCATGGCTAAAATTTGGCTAGTGTTCGAATAATATTTGATGTGAATGGTTAGGATGAATGCTAGGTTAGAATGCAAATCCATGTGAGTCATTATTTTCAGAACCTGAGCAATGGCGAAGTTAAAATAAAGATCAATATAATTTTCCAGATTCACTATTGGGTAGGTCTGAGAATAGGTTGTTATTTATTTTTCATCGTTTCATAGTGATAAGAGTGGCCCAACCCAAAAAAAAATATATTTATCAGACTGTTTTTTTTTATGTTTCATCATTGAGAAATACATACAATCCCAAAATTTCACCCTTACATGATCAACCCCAATTTTTTATTGAACTAAAAAAATATTTCCTAGAAATAATGTATATGGCAAAACAATGTTTGCCGGGTCAGCTAGTAGATTTATAAAATTTAAGACTCACTCTAAGAAGAAAAAGAAGAAAAGTTTTGAACAGTCATTTAAAGATAATAAAAATATATATATACATATAATTCTTAATTTAAATCGAATTTTAAACAGTTTGAGAAATCTTATCGTGACGTTTACATTTCTGGAGGTGTTAAAATTTGTTCCTAAGCAATAAATTATACACCAACTTTGAAAGCTTCTAGGAAAAAGATATAAACTATTATCTTTGATGTTAACGCATTAAAGCCATTGGTTGATAAGAAATTATCACTGATTAAACCGAACGGGAAGTGACGGGATTGAAGTTCCGCGTTTCCGTTATCCACTAGTGTAAATTCTGATATATAAAAATTTCGTGTCACGGTGTTTGTGATCGAACACCTTCGAAACGGCTCGACCGATTTTGGTACTCCCCATTTTTAATCGGTTTTGGTATTCACAACGCATGCCAGGTACAGCTAGCAAAAATATAGTCACTTAATATTTGCATCTTCTATAATTAGGTCATGTTAGTAATAACATTGTAATAACGTGAATTATTACGTGACCAAGTTTATCGTTTAGTATTTCAATAGTGCTTGCGATATTCTTAATGAAAATAACTCACGAATCTCTTACACGATTTTCTTCATTAATACATTTTAAGATATGTAACTTTTCCTAGTTAGCACCAATGATAGTTTCAAAGTTAGCACTAATTTTGTAAGATATATGAAACACCTATCATTAATTCATATTTTTATTGCATAAGAACACGGTAATGCATCTATCGAATAGGTCAGTATACCAATTTTAGCGTTTATGACTGAGACTGGCTCATTCATACCAAAGCGGAAATGAGAGTTATGTATCATATATTAATATATACATTATTATTGCTTGTCTCGGCATTTGTACAGAAAGTATCTAAATTATAGTAGTATAGTAGAAGCCATCGCTTTTTATGTAGAGAAGGTTTAAAAGAAAATATGGGAGTGTGTCTGTAATTTAGTAGTTTTTATTTGGATGATTTTTTGTACGTTTAACAAACATCTTTATTTCATGTATTAAATATAGTAATTGGACAGTTTTACATCAAGGTATTATAAGATAAATATAATTTGTAATCAAATTGTTTTTGTATTTATAATATTAAAAGACAACACAGTATAAAGTAGCTGTAACATAAAAAGAAACCTATGTATTAAATGCTCGGCTTTTGACTCACAGTTGTTACATATATTCAATGATCTTTTATAAATCATGAATGATGGAGGTGCGTTCATTTGGTATGAATGCAGCATTGATATTTAAAAAATCCACTTCCATTGAATTCCAAATACCAAATACTAACAATAAATGTTTACCAAACAGCCATTTGAGTATACAAATAAATGCTCGTGAAGATAGGAATATTTATCTATGGTTGTAATTTCTCCCACGCGCGGCCAATCGGTTAGACGGGAAGTGAACTGATGCAATTTCACTTTCATCCAACCTTGGTCATCGACATCCGCGCAAACTAATTAGAGAAAATTATCACAAATATGTCGCAGCGAACACATACGGACTGCAAGCTATCGTATACGAATTAATGTACATTGTGCGCTCTTTGAAGGAATGTTCACAATTATTGGTTCTCGGGTGAACGGCCGCAGAACGCACCTGCAGTGTGCTCATATTCAGGCACCGGATAAACCACTCGACTCAAAATATGCGCGGGAAAAAATAAGTAATACGAGTTTTGTGGGCTATTGATTGATGTGTTGTTTCGTAACGCGCGCCGTTCGTTCCAAACCCTAACCGCGAATTATTGATTTGATACGTGCAAAATTGCTTCAAATATTCTTACAAAAAAATATGTTTAAAATGTTTTTGAAGTCAAAGAACCTGCTGCCTTCTTTTCTAGAATCGTCTAGATATAGAACAGAACTTTTGATAGAATTTTCTAGATACGCCTCGAGAGATGTAAACGAAGTCAATATCGGCCATCGGGCAGTGAAAAGGTACCCAAATCTCTTATAAAGGACCTAACAAAGGGAATATTAGTCCAAAGGACCCCGATTGATCTCTTTGATGTCCTTTTATGGGCTAGCTATTTAATGAGGCCAGTATAAAGGCGTGCGTGACTGTATAAATGCATCGAACAAGGTGCACCTATTAAAATAGAGGCCACTAGGGCATTCTAATGCTAATAACAGATTAAGTATAATCAAGTACTTCGATCTATAAATCGTAGGTGGACAGCTACCAAACAAAACGAATATTAATGAGTACCTTCATTAATATGACGTGACATTACTTCCTCGCCACCTGCTTTCTCTTACGCTATAAAAACAAACAAACGAATAACCCGCCTATTATAAAAGTTGTAGCATTGCTTTTATGTGCTGATATTATGAGTGTTGCAAGGCGGTTGCATAAATAAATAATTATAATTTCGGAGGCAGAGGTTAACACTGCTGTTACCTAAACGTTTCATGAACATTGAGGTGATTAATAAACGCGAAAACTGCTGATATTGCGACAATGGCCATTCCGCCGTTAAGTCAGGAAGTGTAAATCTAGACCGATAAAATTAGTCTACATTTTTTACATGTCAAAACGTTGAAGATTTAAATAAGAATCTAACGATTATATTATTATCTGATCTAGTTTGATTTCCTGCATTTTAAGGATTTAAGGAATTCAAGACTTGACCTTTGCAATAAATATATATATTTATAGCAGATAATATATATAATATTATCGTCTCACCTATTTTTATATATATAACATATTTTAATATTTGACGACCCAGTTGGCGCAGTCAGCAAGTTTCTGACCTCTGCGTCGTCGGTTCTGTGTTCGATTCCCGGTAAATGCTTCTGGTTCTGGGTGTGATTGTGTATGTGATAAGTGAATGTTACCGACAACTACGATTCACGTTTTTAAACGTAGTGTGGGGCTGAGAGTGTGAATGTGTTTTTTGTTTTGTTTAATATAAATCATTCTAATTACTCTCTAACTTAGTACAAGTTAGTAGGAAACTATAAGTGAATACTAAATTTACTATTTCAGTTAAAATAAATCAACTACATGTATAATAAATTTTCGCCTATACTGACCAAATATACCTTACACTCCCAGACCCCCCCAATTAACTATCTCTGTTGTCTATATGAATTTAGCAAAAATGAACTTTATTTCTTTGGAATTTTACAGTTACCGAATTGAAACAGATCGCAACAGATATAGATAATAGTACCTATAGATATAGGGTGAGTAAAAAAGGCACCAGTAATCGGTGGATCAAAGTACATTTTTTTTTATTACTTTGATTTTGTACTTATAATTGAAAAAAAGACGTAAAAATATTTCGTATTGTATACGCACTTGAGATGTACTCGTCTATTGGCCAACTAATTGAGACAATTTGTATTCAATTGATATGGAAGGGACAGGAGTGAGACTAGTTTGTAGTGATAGGAATTTTTTGCTAAGTCCATCTGGGGCAGTGCCATTGCCAGCATTATAGCAAATATTGTTAAAAGTTGAAAACTCTGGGTGGAACAGAACTGTAATGGGCAGCGTTACTCGTTTCTTCTCTCAATTATATTTTATTTAGAAATCTATGAACCGAAACAAAATTATTTCTTCGCCATAGCATTGCTATATGGATGTAATTGTGCGAATCTGGCGGTAGAGTCATTAACTTTCATGAGTGCCTCTTTGGGGCCCATATGAATAAACGATTTTGATTTGATTTGATATGAATAGTTTAACGAAATTTGTCTGTAGTTAAATAATATAGGTGCGTAACAAAAAAAATTATCAAAGATCGATCTTTAAAGTTCGGTAAAGTGGATAAAATTCTGGCTGCATTACTGCGCTGATAGCAAGGCTTCTTCTGCCTCTTTTCTCTCTCAAATACAAACCTATCAAACTTATATTATAAATCCGAAAGTTTGTGTAGAAGTGGAAGCATGTTTGTTTTCTCTTCACATTGTAACAACTGAACGGATTTGGATGAAATTTGGAATGTACATGGCTTATACCTAGAATTAACTCATTGGCCACTTTTTAACTAGATTAACGCGGGCGAAGCCGCAGGGCACGACTACTCAATTACAAATGTTTAACAGGCTTAACTCATGTATAAAATTATAGGGATCCCATTGGTGGCGTGGGATCTCAATGGGATCATAATATTATCTCATGTTTTTTTTCTCTATTATTATCTCGAGAAAGTAACTTGTTGTGTTTTATCCTTGACCAAATCCTTTGAAACCAGTAAGAATTCCGTTTGAGGCAGCGCCCGCATTCCTACTAATTTAACGCACAACTTTTTGTATTCGCTTTAGAATCGGGTGAAGTATTTTTTAGTTGAACCGATCTTTTTGGCTTCATGCCGAATTATGTTAGTATATTTTATTTATACAGTCAATAGTAATTAGGGTTAAAATTAGGTTTGTATGTGTGGCAACTTTAAAATTCTTTTAATGATCTCCAACAATAACAGTTCTGGAACTGATATAATAATTTGTGTTTGTTTGAAATTACTCTGTAACAGTTGAATGGATTGAGAGGAAATATAGCAAAAAGATAAACCTACGTACATCCTGAAATAGAACAGAATTGTACAAGGATATAAATGAGTGTAGCATGAAAAAAAGTCAGTACATCTGTATCTACGAGCCAATTGCCTATATTTCTTAAAACTAAACTAAAACTGATATACAACAAAGACCTAAGTTACCTGCAAGACATCGAGCTTATAGGTAACTCAAGTGCTCAAGCCCACTACCAGTGGGTAGCGTTCCCATCATGCTGGCGGCATTTCCAAAATATGCCGGCATAGTTGAAAAGAGTGTTTATATTCCGTTGCACGCCACGTTCATTGAAACCCTTATAGAACTAGGTAGGCTATTATTATGGTAAGAGCAAGTATTATAGCTAAAAAGTAATATTTACCTGGCGTTTCTCTATGTTCCCTTATTTGGTTCATCATTTGCTTGTCTTTGTGTTTGGAGAGCGCTCGCTCGAGTTCGCTCTTCTGGTTGAGCACATTCTTTCCTCTGAAATCAACGGAAATAGACACCTATACAGTCATATTCGTAGAATAGCTGGTCTATTCATTCAATCAATCATTACTCATACTCATGGCAAATCTATAAACAGTAAACAAAAGCCTATTTAAATTATACATTATATTTCAATAATTACCGTCATAACTATGACATCATATATAAACAAATGTGATCATAGAACGGCCTACGAAACCTAATGAGGCCACAAATACAACTAATGAGGCTACAAATTGAACTTATATTTTCCTAGGGGAAAAGGCGTATAAAATAAACTAGTATACTTATATTTTTTTTCCTACTCCAAAGAGTGTATCACCTAGCGCGAAGACATAAGTACTATTCAATGTTTTAAAGGCACGTAGCGCGAATATAGCACACGTATATCTTGATACAAATATGTTACTCCGAAATGACGCGGCACGAAACGCTCCTAGCCACAGTTTCATTTCAATCGGAGGAAACCGTATGACCTCAACTCAATGATAGTTCTAAAAGCCCCTTTTGAAACTATTATTGCCTCTACAAGATTTTATAAATAGTGTATACAACAGTAATTGTTAGGCAACTGTAAAAACTGTTGAACAAAAGCAATTTTCAAATGGTTTTTGACCGCCTCTAATAAATGAGAAAGCTCATATTCATATTCATTTCATTTGTAAAATAAATATTACAGGCCAATAACAAAGCAAAAACGAATACGACACGTTTAAAAATAATATTAAAAAGTAAAAATAGCTCATGAAATACTAAAAAAGAAACAAAATATTGTCAAAAAGCGAACCATGCAAGTCTTGTCTAAATGGTCCAATATAAAAACATTATATATTTCACACTCACAGGGGCTGTGACTGTGAAAGCATATAAAACGAAACAGAAACACAAATTTATTCTGGAAGAAAACTTATATTCTCATCGGGATTTGAACCCGATTAGAGGCGAACGAAATAGTTCCTACAAATGTAGATTGTCAGAGGTAGCACCAATTTAAGTCGGCTATAGGTTATAAAGAAAATAGACGTTTTTGTTAAAATATAAGAAAAACGTCCATTTTAATCACTATGTACACAGTGATAAAGATAACAAAAAAGCAAGTAAAGAAAGGCAGTGGAATGATTATAAATTCAACGTAGTACAATTTATTTACACATTGCTGATAGAAAATTATCTTATCAGACGTATGTAAAGAGGCAGATAATATAAAACACATTTTCCTGACCATATAAGGTAATGTTCGGTGACCGATACGTTTTAATTTTTGTTGTTACGTAAAATGACAGGCGTTTATTTCAATCCTATTTGATAAAGGAGGATTAATGTTATCACGTTATATCGGACATACTTGGTAATTAAATACTATGTAGTCGGGAAATTAAAAAGCTTATACACTTACACCTGCACTTAGTGCGAGACTAGTACCGCAGGTGCGGGAGACATACACATCTCACACACAATTACACCCAGAAAAATTCATACCTTTTTTCACTGGTAATCGATCCCAACTAAAAAGGCAGACATGTATTGTACGCATAACCAATTACCCCAGTCCAATACCTGTGCTAGTGTGTAAAAACTTTCAAGAAAGCATAAAAAAATATGCTTTCTGGAATATAGTAGCTCTATCAATGACGTAAGCAAAAGTAGAGTCAATATTGACACCATATACCTGTACCTACTTTTCTATCTATTAATCATAACTAGGTAAACATAATATTAAAACAAACGTGTTAAATCAAGGTTGTGTTGCGTAAATTGTGTTCTATGTATACGTAAACAGACAATGGGTTTTTTATTAAATTGTATTCGTTTCATAATTACGTAAGCTCAGTTCCCTCGAATGTTTCCCACGAGCAATACCTGCATATGTGGAGGACTATTTTGTCCGTGTGACGTCAGCATCTAACTGCATTGTTTTATTTTATTCTGTAGCACATGTGGCGCAATACGCTCATACGGTCGGTATTTACATTGCATTTCCGTTAAAATTGAACTTTGAAACTACGGATGCTTCGAAGGCATCACAGTTGTAATGAGGTCGAGTCGGCAATCGGTAATTGCCTCAAATTAAAACTAAAATCCCCGAGTAAATTGCGAGCAGGCTGTCAGCAAGTTAGTTGAGCGTTAAAATTTTCAATTTCCAGGCGGGTCGAGGTGAGTGGAGATGGTAGCTGTATAACCGCGAGTTCGTCAGCACGATTTAATCCCAGCTAATTACTGCCGGCTTCGGCACATTGCCGCTTGCATCTCGCGCTCTTCGCCGATACGCTTGGTAATGAAATAAAGTCTCTATTTACATATCCAATTGGGCCATCCTCGACGGCCCATATCTGGAACATAATCAACTTAGCAATCAGCGAGCTCCGTCGAGCGGTTAATAGCAAACGCCTGGATATAGGTCTGGCATCGAATGCAATTTATCAGCTACTGGTAGGAACGTTGCAAATAGTTGCAATCTCTCAGCTTATCTGACTATCGCTGTTGCGTATCTGTAATTGATATCAGCACAGTTTCCACTACACTGATTACGAACTAAGAATGTTGTATATGCGGAAAGAATCGATTTCAATTGACCTGACAAAAAAAATAGTAAGTATAAATTTATAAAGTATGTAGGTACTTCACGTACGGAATACTGTAATCTATAATATCTTGAAGAATTTAAGTGACACTTCATTTCAAAGGGAAACTTCCATTTACGATAGTAACATAGTAGATGTTTCCAATGAAATAACAGAGCTTAATGACATTTAACATCTAATATCTCAGGGTGATGAACGCAGTGCCTTGCCGCGCAGGATTTGACCTATAAAAGTTTGAAAAGTTCTGGGTAACACTGATTGTAATGAGCAAGCGTGACCCTTACCATCAGGCGAGCGACATGCTCGTCTCTCAATTATATAAAAAAAGACTATTAACGAATATTAGTAGTAACTGTTGGTAAGTAAATGACAACCAAAGCACACCTTCGTTTGAATGAGTTCGTCACACCACGTGTCGTCCTTACATGACTTTTCGTTATCGATTGAATGTTTACACGCCGTTATTCAAAGTCAAGCGATAAAATTGAAACATTTCAGTGCAAATACAGAAATGTATTTACGCCAGCAGACTGGGAATTGCTTCCTTCCGTAGATGGCGTCCGCACTCGACGCGGAAATAACAGGACGAGATGGCCCCGACAATCGCATCAACGGGGAAATGGCCTGAATCAACAGGTCAACATTGCGCAGCTATTTCTAATTTCAATCTTTATTCGAATGGTGTTTTGTTTTGATAAAATGTACGGGTTCTAAAACGAACATAAATAAATACCGTTGAAATGGTAGAATAGCCCGACAACGCCTTAGTCAGGACGACAGATGTTCAATAAAATTACACATCGTGCATCGGTCTCGCAGTTCTCGACAGGATGCGGTGCACCTGTGTGCTCAGAACCCGATCCAAACTTAGTTTACGCAAAAACTTGACTGACTATTTCGGTATGTTTTCTCTATGAGCAGTAGCGACAAAATAGCAAGCCTTTTGTTTACATGTACGTATGTATGTATTTAGCAAATATTTTGTAATTACATTACAGTTTTTAGTTTTTAAGACAGCTACTTGATTAAGTACTTTTTGATGTAAACTTCATAGGTAATTAATTGATTGTATCTAATCAACTATTCTGAATTTGGAACGTAATAAAATGATGAATGATGAAGGTCTACGCAATTATTTTACATTTTAATCTTATCAAAAACATGTATAAAATTCTTAATTAATGTGCATGTCTTCACTGACAGTAATCAAAACAGATAGTTTCTAGAACAAAGCCTAATGAATATGTCCTTTACCAAAGGGACTAAAGGCGTCTTGCGGAGCCGCGCACAAAGCTTATCGAGAAAAGCTTTGACTCAGGTAAAAAGTGCTATTAACAAAGGCTCTCCGCAATAACAATGGACAATGCTGCGGGAGTGAATGAGGTGGTGAGAAACGCTATGAGCGGTGTCACTAATGGACCTAAAGGATTTTACAATACATCCATGCCTGACTATGGTTCAAAACGATATAACGGTTTTTACATTGATTTATACTAGAATACCCACAGTAGGCAGTTTATCAATACAGGCAGGTTAAGTATTGAATTTAACGGACTACACATACTTATAAAACAATAAATGCAAAGCATAGGCAAATGGATGTATTCAAAATATTGTTAGAAGGTGGTAAATTAGCTCTGCTAGAGTAGTAAACAAATATATGCTGCCTGATACGCTTATAATATAGCGCGCAATACTTATTTAGGCCATTTTAGATCTGTACGAAACTGAGGTCTCAGAGGGGTAGCGCATCTGAGCAACCAAATAAAAAGTTATCTTACTGGATAGATCCTCGAGAAAGACGTTCGCAGTAAACCTAGAAATAGAACGACTCCGAAAGCGTTGCTATCGTTCACGACGAATTTTGGAACCACAGTCGTAGAAGTTAAAAAGTTGGTACTCACATCCTCTGATTGAAGAGCAGCTCCCTGTGCAGGTCACAGCGCTGCGTGCTCTCGAGGCAGGGGTTTGGCAGGCGGCGCGGCGCGATGAGACCGTCGCCCGCGCCCTCGCTCTCCTGCACCATGTCCAGGGCTGACTCCACCAGCGTGGGGACCAGGCCCACGCCGCCGCCGGCGCTCAACGCGCTTACTGATAGGACTGCGTAAACAAGAAAAATATTCCTAAAGCTGTTGTAGAGGCCTTAATGAAGATTAATTAATTTTGCCTATGTACCTGCTATTTTTATCCGTGCAATAAAGATCTTCAATCAATTAAAATTTCTGCCCCTATAGTTCATCAGGTTCAATAAAAATACCTTAGATCCTGTGACATGATTTTAACTATCGCTTTTTTTTTATGGTAGATAGGCAAGCATTTGACCACTATCTCACCTGATGGGAAGTGATGATGCGGCCTACCTTTTATCAAGATCAAATCAGTAGCAAAAATCGCAAATGTGAACAACTTACGAAATAATTTCATATCAATTTTTCTATTACTGATGAAAGACAAACTTGGCCCAATGCTCTACATATAAAGTCTTTCTAGGGCATGGATTTCCATAAAATACTACTGTAGCATATCTCTACTATAGTGCTAAGCCAATCCATTGCGTTTTATTGTATACAACCTATTATAGTCGATACTGTTAGCCCTGGAAATTCTTCCCTTATAAGAGCAATCGTTCGCTTACACGTAACAGATTCTAAGAAATTTGACTTATACAATAGTATATTCATATTTCGAACTCTATAGTTCGAAATATGAATATACTGTTGTATAAGTAAAATTTCTTAGAATTACATATGTCTTGGTGACTCATTAACACATTGGTGAACATTGACGCATAATTTTTATAATGATACGCAACAATATAGTACAGAGCTATGTAAGGCTATTGGTCCATGTAAGGTTGACCTATATTTAATGCCTATCATTTTAGGAAACAAATATTTTTTTAAAGCTTTATAAAAGAACCATACAGTTATTTTCCTCTCATCAGAAAGACAAAATAGTTGTTTATTGGTTAAGGTTATGGCGTGTTGATAGGTTAAGATTTATTCGCTCATCCATGACACGTGACGCCGATATTCTTAACTTTATCTATTTGTATGACACCCCTTCACGGATATATGAACCATTACTTTCCTACTATAATAAACTTACATATTTATACCGATACTAGCAGTTTTTAGCAGTTTTGCCCACGTTCATGTTGATGATAAATCTTATTAAAATATAAGTGCCATAAGGCCCTTTTCGTGATTTTTATTATATAAGTATTAAAAAATACATACAGTATAAAGAAGAAGACAACAGTATGAACAGTATGGTGATGAGATAACGATAGAGTGATGAAGTAACAGACATAGGGACAGACAGTAGTATATTACATATGATTTTGCATATATTAAGTTGTTATTAATGAATTATAAATTATAATATTATAAATAGAAGGATTAGCGACACAATAGAGAAAAAACAACCGGTCGAGCAAGCAGGCTTCAGAAAGGGGTTTTCAACGGTTGATCACATCCACACACTTGAACTGATAATAGAAAAGTACCAGGATAACCAAAGAACACTTTATATATCATTCATCGACTACCAGAAAGCCTTTGATACGGTAAGACATACAAGCATCTGGGAAAGCCTGAAAGAACAAGGAGTGGAAGAAATTTATATAAAAATTATCAAATCCATATATAAAAACAATAAAGGTAAAATTAAGCTTGAATCTTTAGGCCCTAGCTTCCCAATAGAAAGGGGAGTGAGACAAGGCGATCCGCTGTCTCCAACAATATTTATAGCTGTACTCGAGGCGATCATAAATAAGCTAGACTGGAGCAAACGAGGACTATACATAAATGGCACCTACTTAAGCCACCTGAGATTTGCAGATGACATAGTACTGTTATCCGAGTCATCCTCCCAACTGCAGATCATGGTAGAAACCCTAAACCTAGCTAGTGTTAAGGTGGGGCTAGAAATGAATACTACAAAAACTAAGACAATGACAAATGGCTCGCAAAGACCAATAATAATCAATAGCAAACCATTGGAATACGTAGAAGAATATGTCTATCTGGGAAAAACTATAAGTTTCGACAGAAAAAATAAAAACATAGAAATAGAGAAAAGAATAAAATTAACATGGAACAAATACTGGGGTCTCAAGGAAATTTTTAAAAGTAATTTACCACAAGCCATTAAAACAAAAGTCATGAACTCGAGCCTCTTGCCATGTCTGACATATGGATGCCAAACGTGGAAATTCACCGCTGAAGCAAGAAAAAATATAAACGTCTGTCAGAGGGGACTCGAACGAAGTATGCTAAATATAAGAAAGCTGGATAAAATAAGACACACTAAAATAAGAAAAATAACTAAAGCAACAAACGCTCTGACTTACGCACAAAAATTGAAATGGAAGTGGGCAGGACACATTGCGCGGCTAACAGACCATAGATGGACCAAAAAAGTAACATTCTGGAACGGGCCACTAGGCAAAAGAATGAGAGGTAGACCTATTACAAGATGGGAAGACGACATTAAAGCAATAGCCGGTCTAAACTGGAAACAAGTAGCAAAAGACAGAACTAAATGGGCATCACTGGGGGAGGCCTTCACCCATTCTGGGGTTCCGGTAGATTAAATAAAAAACTAAGTAACTATAAAACTAAATACTATGATTAAAATACACAAGATACACATAAAAGTTTAATCTAAATAAGAGAACAATAAATAACATAGAAATAAACAAATTAAAACTAACACATACATAGACTTTAAGAAATGTAAAATTTACTGGAAATAAAAAGGCTTTTTATTTTTATTATTTTTATTTATTATTTATTAATGAATTATAAAATAAAATGTATATTCAAGTCTTATTTGATAACGTTTTTTTATCTCTTACAATGAGGTAAGTCAGTTGGCAAAGGCTAGCTTATGAGAGACAAACACAAAAAAGGCAACATATTTTTTTTTAATATACGACACCCATTTCCTGCTTCGCATTACATTATGTGCAAATTAACTCTGAGTTTTTATTGTTAAACCGACTTCTAAATAATTCAAAGTGGCTATCAGTTCAATATGTAAATTTATTTTGTATGACTACACAAAACTTTTTACTGCACGAAAACAATTTTTTAGCTGAATCGGTAATTCTTTTTTTTTAGATGGACCATGCAGTGTTGTGTATTTCTACAGAAGCATAATAACTATGTCTTACTAAAACTAAACTGGAAATCAATCGAATTAAGATTTTAATTTATAAATAAATATTTGTGGCTTAATATAAATAGCGTTTGCAATAATTGCAATATAGATTTTTGTCTTAAGCAACATCATCAAGTTATGTCATACTTTTTTATGGTTTACTTGCCCAATGGCCTGGTTTGCTTGTCACAGTGGTCATCATAGGTCGATGTGCACGCGCAGGTAAAAATCTTATGAATCATTGATGACTATGATGTCATCATGGTGTTAGTGGTATGCAGCAAGCATAATGAGTGTCAAAGTGTTTTTTATTACTGATTCGTGGACAGAGTGTGTAAGCATAAAAAACGTGGTTAATGTTTTAAAAAATACTTTTTTTTTAAAATTTTTTTCTTTTGGAGCACACTTCAGCCACGCACTAAGATTGAAGTTATATCGCGGATGCCGGGAACAAATTCATCACAAACAATTGCAGCCAGAGAGCCAAAAACACAAATTTTCCTCGAGAACAAAATGTATGTTTCTACCGGGATTCGACACCAGAATCTGCAGCGTAAAAAGCAGACCGACCAAGCCACCGGGAGTTCATTTAATTCATGCCCTCAACAATATTCAGTAATACATTCATTATCTCTGTTTTTTTTTCCATCTAAGTTGGGGTCGGCACAACACGTATTATTTACACTTCATAAGGAATAGTGAAGAATAGATTTCTCATATAAAAAATTGCTATGAGTTTTTATAAGCAGCCGCTTGCTAGTCGTCCACCTTCATCGGGAATGCTTGTTGGAAACGTCAATCAATGTCTTCAGTATGTTATACATTATTGTACATTATAATATTATCATAATAAATAGTATGTCACAGTTTATTCACACCAATGTTATTTCCTACAGATTGTCCTCTACCTAAATCTGTAAACCGCAAGAGCAGACGAATGTACTAAATACATTCTTCCTTGTATGTATTCTTGATGACAATACAATACATGATAAGGAAACACAAGCATGTAAGTTATGTAGGCATATAGGTCAGGTCTTGCCCATTACACCCAGAGCTTTGTACTTAGGCCAAAATCCTGCTCGGCAAAGCACTCTGCGTTCGTCACCCTGAGATATATACTCGAGTACCTACTTAGGTTTATCCTACGGTTTACTTACATATTATCTTGTGATCAGAAGATTACTATACTCGTATTAGGCTGAACTTTTTTACCAAACATATTTTTTTTGTGTCTATTTTTCCTCTACCCGTTTACTTCTTTTACGTATACTTTTCCAATAAACAAGTCTGTCATTGTAATATCCCGATAATTGTTTTCGTCTACGCAATGGTTTTACTTCCTGCCGCATACCAAGCCAAATGTTTAAACGTAATTAAGGGAAGTAGTTAATAACGTAAGTAACCGTTAGAAATACGTCAGTTAAAATAAGCTAATAAACATAAATCACTTAGAATTGACGCCGCAATTCTATATCAGTAGTATTACAACCGCGCCATTTTCTTTGCTATCTTTATGGCATACGGAATGTAAAAGAAGCTTTTGTATTGTCTGTGACCCGGTTCGTTGAATGCCTCTGTAGTGCTATTGCGAAGTCCCCCAATCTCAGGTTAATAAGCGCCGAGAGCTGACGCTAGAGCCCCATTTCCCCACAGGTAAAAAACAGAGCAATTACATGGTGAATAATACCATAGTGAATATTTCTATAGGGCCGCACTACCTCAACGTTTTATAATGTTTCGCCACTCGTTCCTGCTCGTTATCTCACGGCACGGCCTCATTCCGGGCACTTTAAACAAACGGAAACGGAGTTATGAACTTTAAAATTCATTTCACAGTGGGGGCTTAAAAGTATCTGATGAAGAGTTTATTGGGAGTAATAAATTTTAATTAAAAGTTCTACAGAAATTGTTGGGGATACCAATAGTGTTAGTTGTCTAGCTAGCAAGCTAGAAAAAAATGTTAAATTAACTATTGCAAAAACTTTTACTTTTAAAAAAAAACTTTTAAATTATTGCAAGACCAGCTCTAAGAGATCGAGATGCAAAAATGAGAGATTTTATAACAAATGGCTACAGATAGAAAGACTAAACACAGGCCGTCGTGAAATCTTCTTTTTCTCTGTCGAGAGAACTACAACTATTAAAATTTGGTGCTATTATTGTTTAAAAAAATACTAAAACTGAAGGCGACTCTACCATAATGTTTATATTAACTTTGAAGAACGTGCAATTTATTAGACAACATATTGCGAGCAAATGAGAAGCATATCCCTAATCATGAAAAAGGGATCGCAATTAGAAACAGACATTTCTATGTACCTTCTACGTAAATATATAAGTTACTAAACTATTGACCAACAAAAATGCAAGGGTGTCCTTGCAACGGAACGAACCGCGCCTTTATGTGCAATAAACCAATTTTCACGGTAGGTAAAACAATATCAATAAAATTAAACTGTGAGAAATCGTTGAATTGCAGAATTGAAGTTGCAGCGTTCAATTTTATTACCATCGGAAGGAAACCATGTAGCAATAGCGATAGAAGTCACTTATAGATAAGCGTTATCGACGTTGACTTCGGTATTGTATGGTAGTCGGCTACACAGTAGCTACTGGCACAGTTAACTAAATAATGTACAGAAGTTAGTATGGTTGCATTGTTGTTACGTAATTATGTTTGTGGGACAACTCTCAATGAAATATTGAAATAGGTTTTCTTATGCACGAAAACACTATTTTTATGTTTCTATAATATTATCACTGTATACGTGATGATAATAATACATCTTAAGCACCGATGGAACAGCAGAAATATATCCAATTATTGGATAGTTATTCAGTTATTAATGTAGAGTTATTATATATATATGTACATGTAGGTATAAGATGCTATTATTATAAGCGAAATATTAAGCAGTCATAAACTGAGAAAATATCTCATTAGATATTACTAAGATTCCAGTGCTATATGTGACAACTATAATAATTTAGTAACAATCATTAAATTATTTGGTAATAACTACCTTATTTTGTAAAAAGGACGTAGTAATTTAGACTAGAAAATATTTTTCTGAAAACTTTAGTACTCCAGATGTCCCATTTTTTATTGTCCGTATAAGTACCAATGACAGTTTGAAGAATAGCGGGAAGTATTATAATACTCATATGAAAATATTTTTAGATAAAAAAATAATAAGATAAATTGTACTTTAATCACTGATAATGATGCTTTAATATGATCCGGAATGTTGGTAAAATAATACACTCAGAAAAAGCATATAAATTGCACGTGAATCATATCCAAAGTGCAGGTAAATGCCATTTGATAATGCAACCTGCCTCGCACAGTATTCAATATATCGATTTCATGCATAATACACCACGATATGGATACAATTTAAACGGATTATTGGCTTTGCACTCATACTCAGAATGAATGATCCATTGAAATCATATTACTACTATAAATCCGAAAGTATGTTTGTTTGTTGTTTGTTCCCTCTTCACGCTGAAACAGACTTGCATGAAATTTTGAATGTGCATAGTTTATACCCAGAATAAGACATAATCGAAATAATTGCATGCATAAAAATACGTTTTAACTACGATCAAAATAATTAATTATAAGTAGAAAGACTCAATATTGTATACTCTAATATAACTCAATATAATACCACTTTAAAAGACCGCCACAAATAAACAAGCATTACTGGCAATGTCAACTCAAAAACCAATCATTTACTTAATAAAATTAGAGTAGTCACAATTAAAACGGACTAGTAACACTCAATCCCATACCCCGAATGAATGCTCCTATCAAACGTCGGAATAATTGCTTCTTAAGTACCCATATTTTAAGTGTAGTAAATATATATCATGAGAAAAACAATATCTATGTGACTATCACTAAAAATACCACCATCAGAAACAATAGATACCACTTGCATCGTCAACTCAAAATCAATAATTTATTTCGTAAAACCCCGTAGATATAGTTCGAAATAGTCGATAGTTTGTTTTATTTGGAGTGGCTCGAGCAAGATAAGTAATGACTTGTGTACAAACAGTCTGGAGGGAGCGGCCTTGGAGAGGATATCCACTGAACAAACTCGGAGCGTATTGAACCAGCCAGCTGAAGGTCAAACCCAGCCGCTACGGCATCGGGGATAAAAACGTTCTCAAGGACTTAGAAACTTTATTGGAAAACGCAGGCTCAGGACCTCAGGTGCTCTTTCTTATGAAATTGTTTTATCAACGTGGAAATACATACATTGAGGCTTCGTTGATACGGGTTATTGTTGCCGTATATTTACTGGCACTGAAATGTTTAGAGGTTGCGGCCTTGGAAAGGATATCCCCCGAACGAGGCCAAATTCTGGGCGCGTATTGAACCGACTGACTGAAGGTCAGACCTAGTCGCTAGGCAATAAATAATCTACTAATATTCAATTCACAAGAAATATTTTTTCGAAAAAATATGAAAAGCTATTTGATCTTTTGCAAACCTCGCATAGAAATATACAAAATTAACGACAATTCGTTTTATCTTGAATTAAATAACTAAGAAATAGCGAATAAAGAGAATGGCAAAGATAAGCACACACCTCGTGCTTAGGATTAGAATTACAAATTCCTCATTTAGATAAAAGAGGCTCCTTAAAGAAACGTGGCTATAATCTTATGACCATAAACGATACCTACATAACTGTCTAGCGACGAGTACACGCGTAACACGAGTAAACATTAAAATAGAAACTTATAGATGCAATCATTTTACATCACGAAATGAATAACGGGCATCTAAGTTATACCATAACATCAGATGACCCCTGACCCATGGTATTTTTAACATCGCTCACATAAATGAAGGTAAAACACGCTGCGATGGCTTCACAAGGTCGTTCTGATGCTCGTTTGCTGAAACAATTGACGTCATAGTCTGAAGGCTCTAAGCTTGTTAATATACCGCCTTAATCAGATAAGCACAACCTTCACGGACCGTGCCGTGTAAAAAGATAATTAATTTCTTAATAACTAGGTTTCATAATGCCTTGTTAATTAACAAAATACGTTTATAACTTATTCATTTAACAAGTTAACTACTACCGTTATGGAATTATCATCGCTACGTGAAGGGATCAACGTCAACGTGTAGCTATCATTAACATTGGGATGCGACGGTTTACCTCGGAAAATAATTATATGGGCTAACAACTGCTCTTTCAGCCTATAGGGGTTTAGCCTTATGGACTTGTAAGCGAGGAGTATATGGGTATCAGAGCTGCTTCGTGGCTGAAGAACACTCGTTTTCCTTACCAAGGAAAAATGTTTGATGATTCTCGTTGTAGTTCAGTTCTGACTTAGTGCGGCGAAATGTTCAAGTTATTTCATTTAAAAAGAAGCGCAACGATTCAATTAACACAATTTCTGCATAACCCAGTGCTATGTAATACAGGTACGGATTTCTAAAGATGAAATGCCTTTGAATACTTTGCGAGTTTTCATCCCAGTTTTCCCAGTGAGCTTTCAGAGCTCGCAAGACGTGTTTTCTATTCACATAGCGTCGGCGTTGAGAGAGTTTTCTGAAGTCTACATTTGGAATTTTATTGTTTGGCATGTAAATTATAGCGTTTTGTACAGTTGGTGTTGACTGTTTTTAATGGTATGTAATTTGGTACTTGTATACAAGTCGTAGAAATGATATTTATACTGTAAATTGATAAAACTCATTTACTAATATTAGTTCATAGTTTTGAAATTTATGAACTGATATACGAGTAGTTGCTCAGCTTATCTTTTTCTTATTCCGAATGTAGACCACCTGTCTAAAAATTTACAGACGAGGATTTTTTAACGATATCTTTTTTGTCTTTCTATGATTTACTTTTAGGTCAAATCAAATAGAGATTTCGAGTCTAACTACATTACGCATCGTCTGACACAAAAACTTATAGCTGATATTCAAAGAATATATTTACGTACGACTTGAAAACGGCATCACATCTTACGACGCCGTTTTTAAGTTGGATGAAAACTTTGTATATTTCTCTTGCAAAGATTTTTTAAATGACTGACTAAAACACAACTTGAAATAATGTCCCCTTTTAGGTGTGCCTGGGAGCACACTTCTTGTATTATATTATTTTGTTATAAATCAATGTTTTAAATGCTATTTTTGGCTTCGAGCCAGTTATACACATTATGCGATTGTTCTCTGACAGACGGACAAAAAGCTGAACAACCGATATGACTTAGAAACCTTGTTGGGTTTGGTTAATCATTGTTTAATCACATCTTGTTAAAGATAACGTTAAAATGTTAAGTGCACTATTTCTCATAGCATTATAACGAAAATGCAAGTATGCGTGAATTGCGCGAAATAGTACGCTTTTAACAAAATTCTCCTTTAAACTCGGGAAAACAATGCCTTTGCTAAACCCATTGTTCCGTCAGTATGATATTTCCTGGAATACAATAGTATCGTAGCCTTCATAGCAAAAGAATAATAGTGTATAGATCACAAATTATATATGGGTATTATTGAAAAGTCCATGTCCTATCTTCGGCTGCATCGTCACTTTCCAGCAGGTGAGAAAGTTGTATAATGCTAGCCTATACAGCATAAAAAAAGAAAAAAGTATTCGCAGCATATTCGCAGTCTAAAAAAATAATTTAGTAAACTCCTATAAAAAAGCTTTCCAATAAAACATATGTTAAAAACTTATATTAATGAAAATATATTGTACTACTAAATATTTAAATAGTACTTACGTACAATTATATTATGTGTTTAATATTTATATTATATTACATTCCTACGTACGATAGGTGGCAATAAACAGCTACATATTACCTATATATTATTTTAAAACCAAAACTATCTCCAGGGACATATTTGAATAACACATATGTATTCTGCTTCGCTTTATTATCTATTTATTACACATATTATAAATACGCTGCTAAAATCAAAAACCTACTATTTACGTAGTTGCAGTCGAGCAACCATGAGTCCATCTAATTCCTTGATTGTTTACTGTTTTTTTGTATCTGATACGCCAGCGTTTATCACTATACCTATAGATAAGTGATGTGGTCAAGGGATGCAAGCACGCTTGGTATATATATATATAGACTGGGATTTTTCTGGAAAACAATTTTGTGCTTACTGACAGATTATCTACTTGAATGTAAAACTATATGACTACTGCTAGGTGATATCTTAGTGGTATCTAGCAATCCACTAACCAGCGAGCTTTTCAGCTCTATAGAAGATGCCCTATCAACATTAAAATCACTTTTTAAGTTGCCAGGCAAAGAACCCGAGTTCTTCTACTACCAGATGCTCCGTTTCCAATTTGTCTGTGCTGATTGACAGTTTCTGTAGTTCATGTAAGCGGTGGAATGACGGTAATTTATAAAAATATTTATATATTTGCCGTTTGATTCTTTTAAATGACTTTAAAAATGAAGGAAGTTACTGTTGTTACTGTTATCTCTACGAAAACATTTTTAATGTACTCGTACTTAAAACGATTATTTACCGATGCAGTGAATATCTTTTTATCTAATCTAATACCTTTAAACGAGCAATTCTTGTATAATATATGTCTATATATTATCTGAATCTCGGAAAAGGGCTGCAACGATTTTCATGAAATTTAGTATGCAGTATTTAAACCAAGCAAAGCTTGGTTATCCAGGTACTTTTAGTAAAGCTAAAAAATACAGACTATATGTATTATTTAAAAAAAATTGGTTATCAAAGAATTAAATTTTACATTGTAACTTAGTTACACTCACAACTCCATACTAAGTTCAAAGACGTGGTGCCGGAAACATTAACACAATCCGACCCGGCAATCGGAAATGAAAATCTTTTGGAAAATAAACTGGATTTTTTATTATGCTCCAGGAATGAACTAAGGATCTCCGGCGTAGAAAACAAAGACGTAAGTATAATCTACACTATTTTTAATAAATGAATAAGGGATATAAAATCTGAGCAAGATGCACACTTGTTAATGTAGAAAATAGCTATAACAACACATTTACTGGGATATAAAGAAAGAAAATTACGCACTGCACACACAAAATTAACTTCATAAGCTCGCGCGAGTAAGGCGTTATGTAATTTCAACCGATTTTCAGCTTAACTGTGTTAAGAAAGTGATGCATTATTGCTAAGATTTAATTGGGCCTTTCAGCGAAGCCTTGTTTTGTATGTAATGCAATAATGCTGTGAAGATTTAATTGGGTCGGCCTTTTTAACTAATTAGATCACTGGCAGATTACACGTCGTACTCGTAAATTGGGGTTCTCGTATTTCAGAAATTTCAATTTTAACCAAGTATCTGATTTCTTTTTTTTTATTAATTATACTTTACACCTTTTTTTTCTTCTATCTACGGGCCAATTGCCTATATTTCCTATAACTAAACTAAAATTATAAACATCTATATAGCAATGACCCAAGTTACCTACAAGTTATCGAGCTTATAGGTAACTCAAGTGAGCACGTGGGTAGCGTTCCCATCATGCTAATTACTTAGATCGGAAATCAAAAACTCATAGTTGAAAATAAAAAGTAATAGGAATAATAGTGAGAATCAAATTTTAGAAATATATTAGATAACATACCTCTAAAAAGAAAACCAGCAATTAGTCGAATCGGATCACCTCTATTTTGAAGTATCTACATATATTTAAAAATCACTCAAGCATTTATTTAACTATTAATTTCATAAAATTTTCCAAGTTACTATTTGTACTAGTGTACTATTTACAACTGACAACAGACGTGACTCTAATTTAAAACAGACTACTCGTTTGTATTCATTTGTTTATATTGAATCGTATTCAAAACAAACAAACGAGTTTAAAATCCCATTCATTCGATGAATCACTAAAACAACTGGGTATTTATGAATCAATGGTTTAAAGAAAATATTGTTATAATGACCTAGTTCGTAGCATTATTATAGTTGGTAAATCAAATAATAAACCTAGTTCTGGCTTGCGCAAGAATACGATGCATGTTTGTGGTCAAAGGAAATAAATTTAAATCATTTAAAGTCTTTAGTAAGACCGGACGGTGTATGCTATAAGCAGTTTTCTACAATCACTCGACGAATTTTGACAAAAAAAAGCGATTACACTATTTTCAATAACTTGAAAATATCCAGAGATTTTGCAGTTAAGTTATCGGCATAGGTTTGTCTCCTATGTTGATGCAGTAGGTATTAATATTAAGTTAAGATCACAAAAGAAAACTTGCGATCTACTAGAATCAAACGGATATTGAGGTCATACTCCAATCGGACCGAACTTATATTGCGCCACATGGAAATACCTATTTATATCTAGTTTACGATTCGGGTAATCAAAGAACAGGCGTGACCATTACCTAAACAATAAACCAACGGCTTTATGTTCTACCGAAGATATCGTGAGAGGGAATTATTGCTTTGAGTATTTCATTCTCAAGACACGTGCGTAAGGAGGGTCTGTTCCTCAGTCGTAAATTATGTATCTAATGGTAATGGTCGGGAACGTTTAACCTACCGTTCTATAAATGATCCAGTGAACTGATACACGTAAGAGAGAAACTATATTTCTAAAGAAATCATTGGAATGGAATGCTCCGATTCCTGGCAGAGGTTAATTGAGTCGGTAAAGGTTTAAAATAAACACATCTAACGCCAACATCGTAAACTGACCTAACACAAATAGCCACGGACCAACGCAGCTTGGGAATTCGCTCCTTAATCAGTGCATTGACTGATGTGATGACGAACTAGTCATTGGATGAGGTCCCCTCCAAGCTACTTCCTCATGCGGGTGCGTAGTTAATAGCCTTGATGACAGTTATGACTTCAATACATTTTTCCCGTGTGCTTCATTGAGCGAGGTTAACTAATTCGACCAAAGAGATGCAGAGCGCACGACATGTTTCTCATGCGCTTAATAGGTCCAATAAAACTAATAAAACCATTAATGCTCGGTATTAAACGTCTATTTCGGTCACATGAAAATAATATAATTTCCGTTAGTTCTTTGGTATCACACGAATGCCCGTTACGTCCAATCTGTCATCAGATCACAATTAGAAGAAGGTGTCCTTACAGATTAGCGATCCTCTATATTTGAAAATAACTAGGGTGTAACAAAAAGGGTTGAATAGTTTGGGGGACCACCCTATTTTAATGGAATGACAACTGATTTGCATTTTGGTATACGTTTGAAGCACAAAACATTTGAATATTCTTTGAGTTTTATAAAAGCATGTCCAAAAAATATTGGACAGCAAGTCGGCTGTTACGAACAGACGTTATGCTTTTCAAATGAAAAGATGTAAGATCATGTTAGCGAGTATAAAACTTCTTTCATACTTTAAACTTAAGCACAGATCTAAGTACCTATTTACAATTTTAAGTTTAGAATAAGCATTACACTACAAGGACATCGTTCATTTAATTCATTCACCAATAAATTACTGTACTGTTTTAACTATGGTTAAAATATAGCACCTACGTATATGCAACGGGATGTGTTGTGATATAATAAACATTGTTCCTCTGCCGCGTGATTTACAAGTGCCCTACGTTACCGTTTCACAAACAAAAGATCTCTAAAATAATAAGCAAAGCACGTAGAGCAAGCAAAACATTTCGCCTAGTTACATACACTTAACGCAGGAGTTGCCTTAAATAAACGTAGCCGTAATGTACCAAGGATTTCTAAGGATTTGCTATACGCTTACTGCACAGGTTTATTTATGTAACTTGGTGTAAATTGTATCTACCAGTTATATTCTGATATTGCATATATTCAATGACGTTGATTTAAAAACTAGCGTTTATTACAAGCTTTTATTTAGTTTCACCTTTGCTGTTGTCTATCTATTTGTCGGTCTGATATGAAATCTTGCAAGCTAAATTAGAACCCGATATCCGATTGGACTCAAATTTGGTGTACTTATGTATCTTCGGTGAGATAACAATGATATGGTACCATGGAGCTGGAGTGATGATTACAACTGGTAAAAAATTGGTTCTTAAAAAACTTTTTAAAGTTGTACTTGTTTTAATCTTGTAATTTATAAGTCAGCTTTTGTTAATAAACAACGCAAGCAAAGCTTTAAAAAGCCGACTTCACCGCTTTATATTCGGAACCTTGGTCAGATTTAATGTATTAAACAAGCATTTTTTTTCTGTTTGAAAGATGTTGCTTTCCAATTGGTCCCCTTTAAATTTGATCAAGATCTGATCAGTAGTTCTTGAAATATTGTCAAAAATGCGTGTTACGTACATGTAATCTGATCAAAGTTCCGAAGATAAAGCGGTGGTGTCCCTTTTTTTTTAAGCTTAGCTTGCGTTTAATTATTATTGTACTTAATGCAGTCCGCAATTATTTATTTACGCGAGGTGAGCACACTTTACTTCAAAGTGTCATCCTACTTGCCTTGACCGCTCCCATATGTTTATCAAGGCCTTCAAGCGGCGCTCAAGTGTCTTACACGAGAACTCTTCAAATATTATGGAAATCGCTTATCGCAGTTATTCTATTTTGTATGAACCAATACTGGCTTGAATTTAAAGCGTCAGCCGACTTGAATAAAGTTATAAATCATAGCATACATTATTTATTGCACAATCATGATTTATTCATGAGTGATCATGACAGGAGACGGATTAAGTATGCTCATGTGCGAGTACTAAAGAGCTCAATCTGCAAGAAAAAAAAGAAAAAGCTAGACAAACGCGTGGAGTTGTTCAGTAAAGTGTAAGCACAGTCATTCATCCGTCAGTGTTTCAAACATAGGCTTCGTCGTCGTGCCTGGGGCGGTTTTTCCGTTGCGTGACAAAGTGGAAATAGGCTTCTCATATGAATGTTTTATGGGCCATGCGTATTCCATATTCAAACCCGTAATCTATTCCTTGATAATTCACGTGAATACTCTTCAAACGACTTTAATTGAGTAGATGCATCACTAATATATTAAGTGATTACCCAACCATTTTACCTACTATTGTTACCCTTCTCTTTTACCATTGAATAATAAGACACCCTAATCAAATCTAAATTAGATTAATTGGTATATCGGATTCCAATGTAAAAGAACTCAGCGCACCTATTTTATGTATTGGATTAAGCTTCACCGACTACTTTGTTTAACAATATCACACTATTACAAACAATATCGATAACAATTGTCGACCATCCCTTCAGTCAGCAATGTTCATGGGCAGGGCTGCGAGGGCGTTGACCCCTAGAGGCAGACGAAGCTTTTCGCGTCTCGCCCTACTTGCCGCCCGCCCGCCCAACTCATGCACTTACGTCATTTAAGGCGTTTCATTTTTGTCGTCCTCAGCAAATCCTTGATAACCAAAATTACCGCAAATCCTTGATAAATAAAATTACCCAGCGCGACGAGGTCAATAACGCATCACGCTGAACCTGAGATCGTTCAATGACCGAAGGTGACTTTCGTTTTGTTCACGCGTTTCATGACCCTACTCCAGACCCCAGCTGCCGAAAAATCGTGCTCAAGGACTCATTGTGGCGAAGGCCTCTCGTAATTTGAAGTGTTTATTAGCCGCACGGTCTTGGCACTCTTCTCTCTTCCTGTCACGTTAATGAGTTCGCGGGTTAAATCTTCAGTTTCGATGCGAGTTGAGGAGACAAGGTTCTGTGTCGAGAGATAATTCTGCTGAAAAATATTTTTCATTCGGAATAGACCGCTTTGTACTCGACGATCCGCATTGAAACAACAAGCGTCGCCTGTGGACTTCCTTTGTCCTTTTAAGCGCAGGTTGAGTTGGAGCGGCCGCGGCCGGTTGTGCAGGGCGAGACAGTGCAGCTCGGCACTTGTTGGCACTTTCGCTTTCGTCGCATCGACCACCACACCTAACTGGCGGTTTGTCCGCTTGAACACGTCGCAAGCAGGTAGTGTACGGACATAATCAACCCATTACTTTTATGGCTGTACTGCGCAATACAGGAACAATACTGTAAAACTAAACGGTTGTGGTTGTTTAGCTACTTTTTGTCAGAATCTTAGAATTATATACATACGTACAGTACATACACACAGTACATACGTACAGGATTTCCATGTAACGATTTAGATGTTGTCATATTGATGCGTAGGCCTACTTGGGCGTACCCCACATTGATTTTTAATAATTAGATTGTTAAAATTTTATAAGGACCGAAGTGAAAATGTAATTTTTGAGTAATAATGCTATTTTTGTTCCTTTTGCTAATAAACTAGGTATTTGACTTTGATTCCATGTGTTTAGTAGATCTTTTATTAATCCATTGTTAGTAACTAATTTAAGTAAAAATTTATAGGTCTACAATATATATTTAACAAAAATAATTTTTAATGATACAATAGACGAAATGGTACATAAGCTACTAAGCATTATTTTGAAGTCCCTTACTCATTTTAAATCATTGGATTAGCTGATAGATCTTCAGGCGAATCTACAACTCTACAAGCAGCTCTAACATTCTACAGTTATGACAGTGAATATAATATATTACATTATATATATACACACTGTATTCATGGTATCAAGGGCATGAAGCTGGATGGGGCATCAAATCCAGCGGATATTTTCCTGTTTATGTCACTATGAAATTGCAAAAGTTGATAACATCATTACATAACTTATGCGCGTGTTCTTGCGAGTTCCATAAAATAAGATTAACATTATATGGAGCTGAAAACTTACTCGTAGAAAATATATAATTATATTATTCTTACAAGAGAACCAAAGTGTTTTAACTCTTTCGAATTTATGGTTCTCTAGTACTTTAACACCGCACTAAAAACTGAATAAATATCTTACATTGTTTTACATGAATTTTCCTATTCAGTGCGAAGACAAATCCAAGACAAATCCAACAAATCCAAGACAAATAAAAATTGTTCCAGCCGTCCTTAAGTTATAAATGGTGTAACTAACCCGACATTGATTTATATAGATAGACGCAAACATAGATAAAGCAAAGAAGACAATCTGTCTGGTACGTATAAGTATGTACCTATATATATGGATATACGTAGATTTGCTTAGAAATTTTACAGCATGTATTGCATCAAATAAATGTGTAAGTTTCTATTGTAACACAGATTATGAGATCTCTAACAAGAAACTTGCCTCACTGTATTCTGCTCTTACCAGACGATACGGCAAATGCGTAATAACCGTTTCATAAGCGTACAATTCCCACTTTCTTATGAAGACGATATTTACAGTAATGTCTTCATCATCTATTTATTATTTAACTTTCAATAGCACAACTATGCAATGCGGATAAACCAGTTGATCTTTAATGATGTTGGGAAATGTATTGCAAAAGAATATATTGGAACATATTGGCTAACAAGTGATTAAAAACACATTGGGAACGCTAGAGTTTATAATAGCTTTATGGCGAGCTTATCATAAATAGTAATAAATCGGGCAAGTAATATCATTAATCCGAAAGATGCTTGTGACTAATGTCACCGGAGATCATCGATTTGCCGTGAAAGGAACATCCCTAGTGGCAGGACAGCCCAGGATGATGCTAGGGAGGTTGACAGTTCGAACAGAATGGAGATAAAAACTTAAAAATAAAAGCATTTATCAAGAAAATATTCTTCTTTTTTCTAGTACGTATGTTTGTACAAGATATTTTTCTAAAATAAAGCTGATTTGGTTGAAATTTGGCAAGTAGCTACTCTAAGTTTCTAAGATCCAAGACGTTACGCTATGTTTTGTCTACTTGCCTTCTAAACCCTGGAGCTCGAAGCCATATAACGATTTAAACGAAAAAAATGATTTCACACTCACAACCCCACACTAAGTTCGATGACTTGTGTCGTGGGTGCCGGAAACATACACATCACACACACAATCACAACCAGAACCAGAAACACAATTTTTCCTTGGGGAGAAAACTTGTGTTTCAGCCGGGAATCGAACCGGGGTGCTTAGAAGGCGAACACCACCCAAAGACAACGAGCAGTTCATAGCAAATACTTATATTATAAGATAAATATTATGTCGTGCGCAACGCCCAGTTTAAAGCCAAATTATAATCTTCCAATAGCTAAGCGAAGAAATAAATATAATAATGCTAGTAAACTTAATCGAGAGATATTGAAAACATTTGAAAGTCACAGTGATATATTTATTCAGGGCCCATTTTTGACACCTCTGCCCAAGCTTACCTTACACCTTAGCCACCTTTGCACCTACATTTGATTAAAAGGCTCCTCAGTTTTTGAGCCATGTTCGGTTCAACCATTGTAAGACTGATTTAGTTGTAGAACAGAAACATTACTAAGCAACTATTAAGCTAGAAAAGTTAATAGATTTTTATGTAACATGAAAGAACAAATTACATTTAACTTGGTAATATCTCGGGACTTAATCACGCTAAAAAACTAAGTCCCGTGATATTACCTAAACATTGAGTTCGAATCGCGAAAGTTTAAAAGTTAAATTTACATTTCCTTGCATGTTTGCAACATATATTATGCATAGACTATTAAAATCCTTGTTGAACACGAACAATAGCAACGCGATATACTAGCATTTCCGTACATTTCCTTCACGTTTTGCACACCAGGGCGTTATTATAAACAAATGTTAGAAATGCTCGCCACATGTATGGAAGTAGAAGGACATGTTTAGACAATTATAAAGTCATTAGACGCTGAAGTTTAGTTCTACATTTCTGTTGTTAATGCGAAATATTCACAATATTTTATTCATGATGTTAACAAGTTTGACCATGAGATATAATTAATTTTTAGAGTTCCAACATCCACATATTTTAATTCGTTTATATTTTATAATTTAATATATTTATATTTTGTAAATGGAACATCTTCATGCTAGTAGCACTCTATAGCTAGGTACTCTATTAGATATCATGGACAATCGTCTTTTGTTTTTATAACTCTATATACAGTAATCTGGATTCATTTGATGAAATTCGACATCTGGGAGAAAATAAAGTATTGTAGGAAATGTATAGGTACTCATTATTTTGTCACCTTTTGTAAAAAATATTTCTGAGTATTATCATATTCATTTTTATATGTACTAACTATATTATGAAAACAACCCCTAAGCAAATTATTAATCAGCAGATATACAATGCTATGCGTTGTGTACCAACACTTGTCAGACGGACAGAATAAATCTTCGAAGTAAAATTTAACTTACTTTTTTAGAAAACCTAGACTAAACAAGTTTCTATAACATTTCATGTCCACAATCTACGTCCTCGTAATTTAAAATATAAAGGCCTCGAGCAGAAAGGAAAAAGTCGTCGCTAGCCTACCACCCATGGCGTTGGCATCGCTGCCATCGATGCAGCTTATCCCTTTGTCCGACTCCCGTGCCAAATGCCGCGCACTGAATACGTAATGCATGCCTCCTTGCATGCTACGCTTTATTATGCAACCCACAAAAATCTAACAGTGGCCTATCGCTTTTCTATTTGCATTCCGCGTTGCAACGAGTACAAGACAACGATATCCTTTCTGAACGCTACGTCAACATAAACGAATTAAGAATTGATAGTTATTCAAAAGATTAGGTACCTACACTAATTCAAATAGCACTAAATATCTACATCATTCTTTTCACGAAAATAATCCATCATTCTTAGGTTGAAATTGAACCGATCCCTTTTCAGAACATTCTATCTACTTCAGATGAATATGGTTTTGAATGACATCATTCGGAATAGAGGCTAAAGAACTCGCGTCTGTATCGGTGGTGTGGCGCACGTGCGCAGTTTGAATGATAAACGCTTTAGAGATAAAACAGTCGGTCAGGTTCTGAGGGAGCTACAAAGCGAGGCTAATCTTCGACAACGCTTTACGTGGACGTGTGAAGGTGGAAAACAACGTGTTATTGTGCTGAGGCAACAAAGCTAACGAGGCGCTTGACGATGCCGACGGTAACCGCTAGACAAGGGCTCTGTGTCTTACCAACCCATGCCCATTAAAAGATAGCTACGCTAATGATGTCTTTAAGAAAAGATCATTACGTAGACTTTTCTTATTTTGTAACTTCTTTGCTTATTGTAGTGGGCTAGCGGGTAATCCTGGTGTCAGGATATTTCAGGCCACTTGAAGGTATCTGACATAGATTAAAAACTGTTGTCATATGACTAACAACCGGGGCCGATGGCTTTCCATTTCAAACCACGGTGACACTAATTTGAAAATGTTAATGTCTTATGTAGTGGGCTGGCTTTTAAATGAAAATTTTCGTAAGGATACGAGGTTATACTATGAAGAAATGCTTACCGAATTAAGTTACAAAGTCAACTTAAGGGACAATAACATAACAATGAGTATTGGATCAGGTAACACATGTACAGTATGTCACCGAGATCGGATATCATAATCACAAGCGTGAAAGCGCGGAACACGTGCTTTGTTGAAACTGTACGTGTGCCAAATGACAACTGGCCATTGTGAAACACTACCAAATGAATATGTAATTATGAGGGTCGTCATTTAGCACTTTCGATCGTAAACCGACGAGCTAGCATGAGCCGTAGTGCGTGGTTTATGATTGGAATACCGTTCTCATAGATGGCAAGCTTTTCTTGTATCGCAGGTGAGGTTTTACGAGTTCTTGTGTCGCACATCGCGGGGACGGATGCGCACCGAGGCACGGAGACTAAATGCCTCGATACAGAAGCCGGGCAACGTGTCACGGCCACATAACAGGATTAGTTACCTGCCCTACTGTCACGGTTGAAGACAGTTGTGAAGCTTCGATGAGAGCATTTTGGTTCACATTGCAGTTAGATATTCGCTGAAAAGCTGTGCTAACTATGCTGCCAACTGAAATAACTTTTGTAGGACTTGGACTAGAACATTTACATTGTCTGAGATTAGAAGAGTATTCTAGATTAGCTTTTTAGAGTTGACCAATGACTGGACAGATGAAGTTGAAAAGGATCTGCGCGAGCTAAAGGTGTCTGACTGGTACTCGGCGGTGTAGCGCAGGGATTAGAGGCGGCATTGTTGGAAGCCAAGATCCACTTTGTTCAACCTACCATCATAGTAGTAATTACCACGTTCTACCTGTCGGTAAGTGATAATGTGGTCGAAGATGATCAGGAGACGCTAGAGGCTGGCTATAATTGGAATTTTGACTTGGGTGCAATAGCACTTTGTCCGTTCGTCTGTCAGATCCAATTCTAAACCAAAAAAGTAAATAACTTCAATAGCTTTGGCCATAAGACAAAAACGACACTATTCTTACATACGTAAATTAAAATATTGAGGGCGCGACTGCTTAATCGGAGGCCACCTTATCTATGAAACAATACCTATATTATTATTTTTGCTATGAATAGAATAGAATAGAAAAATATTTATATATGAAACATCATTGCTTAGAAATTACGATTCAACGCTCGGTTATTTATATTATGGCTGTATATCAGCAACCAGAACCATTTCTATAACCCTTCTATTTAATCTCTTAAGTTGGAAGGCAGACTTTCAGTACTGTCTCTGGCAATACATTTGCCCTACTGCGCAGGTAAACTCGACAGGGGCTGCTCTTTGTCGGCAGGTGTAGCTTAAGACAGCTTATGGCTATTTGTTAGATCCATAGGTTTTCAAAACTTAAGCATTGTCCGCATTTAAATAGCTTAGTGGTCAACTTGATTTTTTGTAGCTTCTTTGACATGACCAATGATGATGTTATTAAAAGTGGAAAAATACGGTACGATCCGACATCAAGTAAACAAAAACTGGACCAAATTCAATTTGTGTATTAGTCTCGAGTTACTGTAAATCTTGTAAAAGCACAGGAAAGTTTTGTTGCTGCAAGAACGCAAGCACTTTACGTGCGAAGCGGACGCTGTTCGATAGTTAATGGGGCAACTTGTGTGCGCATAACCTAATTTATGCGATCTATGTCCTAAGAGCTAGTCAGACCTCTTCCCACTTTTAATATCATTGTTTATCACCGACTTATTTACTAACTGTTTCCATTAAATACATGTGATGTACTTCTATTCGTTATGCTAGGCTACTTAGGCTTTTAGGCCTTCCTCCCGGTCCGTCTAAGTACCTACAACGCAACTATGGTCATGTCAGGTAACATTTGTGCAAAAGCTTATTTTTAGCTGAGACTATAGTTTTTAATTATTTGTTCCGTAGAAACCAATCCTTTCTTTTTGTATATTTCTGTTCACCTATAATTGAATCCATGATGTTCTATCCGTGGTCCCGGGTGGTGCTATGAAGCAACCGAATAAGAGCAGGGAGGCCACGGTCGGGAAAGCCCGGCGCGCGGCGGCTTACGTTCTTCCTCCGGTCCAGAGCAAGAACTCGGAGGTTTCGATCATGAGTTGAATAGGAGTCAAATCTGCTTCTTATCCCTCAATTAGTGGAGTTTAACGACTTCTCAAAAATTGTAAACAAACAGTATGTTGTACGTTGCTTAAAAGCCGCTAAAATAGATTTTTAAAAAGATCAAATATTTAAGTATAAAAGCCATATAACATCTCCCAATTATTGAAAACGTTAATTTGCTACCTAATGATTTTGAAACTGATTTTTTTTTCTAGATTGGAAAACCAAATACTTGCAATAATAATTCTTAATTAATATACATATCATCGAAAAAAAAATAGTATACAATAGAAGGTCGAAATGTTATTAACATAATAATAATTAAATACGTATTGTTATTTTTATTGTAGTTTGGCAAGGCTGGACGAGTTTTGAATCTGAAGAAAATTAAATTTTCTTTTAAAGTAAACAAAATATATTTCTAATATTTTTTTTAAATTTGTATATGTACAGTGACTAAAAGTGTTGTAATAATTTTATATTTAAACAATATGTAATACTGTAGTTTATGATTTTTAAAGTAGGTACAGAAAGTTAAAACTAGACTCAATAAATAAGAGAAAATAGCTATAAGTGATCTACGCTGAACTAAATAATTGGATAACATCATACCCAAAAAAATCTATAATCTAATAATTCTACAGTTGCAGAAACTTTATCGAAGTTATCTAATAAATATAATGTAGGTAAATCGAATACATAAATACCGACCTATTAGGGGATAATTATAATATACAAACTAAATATTTCATTTATTTGAAGTATTTAAATCTCCTAATGACATTAATAATAATAGACAAAAAACTGTTACAGTTACTGTAACATTATTATTGTTCTAAAATATATAAAGAAAATACTGTATAGTTACAAATAGTAGGCAACTAGTACAGTGTAAACAAATACTTACCAAGTAAGGGTTAACGATCGGCACTAATACTTCGCTAAATTTATAAGCACAGCAAGAAATAATAGCAAAATAGAGTGTAAATATCCGTGATATTGAAAATTTCACCGAAATATCGGGTTCGCGAATCGATTTACGTAAGAAAACACGCGCTTGATCTGACACACTACCAGAGTCCGGCCTTCGCTAGATTTGATTGATAAACAAAACTTCCGCTTCTCGCAGCGCGCGCATTTCGATGTAGCCATCACAAATAATATCAATGACCAGCTGTGCCGCCAGATACAGTGTCTGTGGGCCAAGCTTATGAAGTCTGATATAATATTATGTTGAATAATAAGAAAGTTTTAGCTGTATTTAAGTATTAATTTTATTAGAACTGAATATTTTTTATAAGTACTTGGTTACTAAAAAATTGTTTTATATTTGAATTTGGCACTGGCAATTAGTTAATTAGTTAAGTAAACAGGAACGTAAAAGCACTGTCAGTTGTTTTCATGATTTGACATTTGTCATGTATGATATTTGACGTAACCAAGTCGTGACGTTACGGTTACCGATCGCCAGGGCCCCGGAATTTATATTTCAGCAACATATATCAACAAATAGCAAATAATTAGATTCTAAAAATGGGTTATAAAGTTCTAAGACTTGCTTCTACATCATTACGGGTAAGTTACAGTTCTTTGTAGTATTTTATTTATTGTATTATTGTTTAAATGATCTCTTGAGAATTGTCAAAAATGTTATGCAATGGCTTAGATTGCCCGTACTACATTTCCTCGTCAAATGTTACTAACCTTACAGTACAAAAATCAAGTCGAAACCTTTGCTTTGTACAATCACTGGTGTGAGCTTCTTATACCATAAATTACCATGAACCTCAATTCATTCTGTCATATTTTTCCAAGTACTGACCTTCAAACATGTGACCGACTCCGAAAGTCTTATCAATATTATAACAAGAATCTGTGCTTATATTACATTGATTGATTGATTGACTCCTGATTTATACATTAAACATTAGATTACATGCAGCTGTATAAACTAGTGTATCAATTAAGATGTTTTTGTTTTTAGCACAGTGGAATAAGAATCGCCTCAAGAAACTATGCAACTACTCATGATGCAGATCTCACTGTCATCGGTGCGGGCCCTGGTGGATATGTTGCTGCCATCAAAGCCTCACAACTAGGCATGAAGGTATAATTTTATTTACAATTTTTTTGTGAAATACATGGCTCCCATGGCCAGAGTTGTGTGTTACCATCACTTCATCAACAAGAGAGAAACAGTTGGACAAATTATTGATTCACTATATGGGGACAGGTCAACCATGATGCAGAAAAAAGAACAATGAATAACGTTCAAACGTTTTGTTTGAAGCTTTGTAACTTACCCGTTTGTGTTGCAAGCCTCAAGGCTTGCAACACAAATAACAGGTTTATCGGAGCCCCTTATAATATACATGAAAAATATTTCTGTAAACTCTTTCAATGCTCAATGATGCATATTCCTATAATTTCTAATGAAGAAAATATGAATGAGCAGTTGTTCTGAAAATGTAAGAAAACTTGTGTTAGCTCTTACCTGCCTTATACTGCCTGCCTACAACCAAATTTTGTAAGAACCTCTTTCTAATATTAACATGTGGAAGTTCTTGACAAGCCGAGGTCTTTTAGTAAGTTGTAGTATGATTTTGCAGGTATATCTCTCCCTCCGACTTCAGTTACATGAAAAATATTTCTGTAAACACTTTTCATTAGCATTTTGTTAAGTTCTATTGTGTAAAGTGACATACTTGCCTATAATAAATATCTGCAATAGCATTCAGACTAAATTTTACAGAACTATTTACATTCACAAAGTCGGAACAAATATAAAACATAAACGCTTTTGTATTCACAGCCCCACACTAAGTTGGATGACTTGTGTAGTGGGTGCTGGAAAAATACACAATCACAACCAGAACCAAAAACACAAATTTTCTATCAATATACATTCTTGATAATGTGTTAAATGGAGTTAGATCAATCTGGCTTAATCCAGGTAATATCACCAGACATGTTATCAATTTGTACTGTCTACAGTCAACTGAGTGAATATGACTCATTCATTAAGTTGATAGGTTGTACTACCTACTTTTATCAGCTTACTAGTTTAAGCATGATTGAGTGACAAATATTAAAAATTTAATAGTTGATGTTGCATTGCATCGGTGTATTTTTTTAACATGTGTGTTTTAGTTATGCCAATCCAAATCATTGAAATAAAAATAAAAAGATAATATATTCCTAATCATAAATTATCTCCAATACAGGTGGTGTCAGTTGAGAAATACCCAACTCTTGGAGGAACATGTCTCAACGTGGGCTGTATCCCTTCAAAGGCTCTGCTACACAACTCCCATCTCTACCATCAGGCAAAGCACGACTTCAAGCATAGAGGCATTGAGACGGGTGAAGTCAAATATAACTTCGCCACCATGATGGATTACAAAAAAAATGCGGTAAACGCCTTGACTGGAGGTATTGCTATGCTTTTTAAAAAAAACAAGGTAAATATTTTTTCAATTTATTTTATTTACTTACTATTTATTTTCTAATCCATAGGGTTCACCATCAAATATTTACCTCTTATCAATCATAATTCATTGATTAAACATCCATTAAAAAGTAAATTAAAATGTAATTTTAATTAATTTAACTATAATACACAATAGTATACAATTAATATGAGTAAAATATATTATAATAAATTTAATACACTGTAATAGCACTTGTATCAAAATTTATGTCCACTTTTAATTAATAATAGGTTGTTGCAATCTGGTTCTAAAACTGCAAGCTTACTGCTTCAGTTTTATCATCTGGTTTTTTTATGGTTGGGTCCAAAACATGAATTAATTTGGTGGATTTAGGAAGCAATCTTGTTACACAACAACAAAATCCAGAAAAGATATCTTCTCTTAACATATTATGAAACATCTTAGTCCTGTTGGGTTGTCTATGGATAGAGTATACACAATCAGTGAGACTTAGAGAGAGATAGACAGCAATCAGACCATTCATTTTATTTTTTGCTCCTTGCCTGAGTCTGTGTTTCCTGATAAGTACAATATGAGAGCCTGCTCCATCGTCGACCACATTGTCGCTTACTTATCAGGTGAGATGGTAGTCAAAAGTTAGCATATCTAGAATAAAAAAAAACCCCAAACCTTCTCCTGAGTATTACTTGTATTACAATCGAAAAATTAAAGGAATGTAATTCTGATAAATTTTGCACCCATTTTCAGGTACAACTTTGCAAAGGTGTTGGTACAATTGTGGCCCCCAACAAAGTAGAAGTTAAAGGCGAAAAGGGTACTGAGACTATCAACACCAAAAACATCCTTATTGCTACTGGATCTGAAGTCACACCCTTCCCTAATGTTACAGTAAGTAAGTGCAGTGTTATACCTGCAAACCTTATAATAATGGTTATATGTAGGGGACTGTGTAACACCATAGAAATCATTTTAAGTTTTAGAACCAGCCTTTTGTACTCCTGTATGTTAGTTTTTGTAAATGCTTTCTATTAGAGTGCAAATATTTTATATTGTTTGATAGGTGTTTGACTTCTGTCTCACCTGATGATAAGTTTCACAGCCACCCAAGCCAACCTCACATGCACATAGTACTACTGCTTAACAATGAACAAGACTCGGCTCAAAGTGACTCGAGAAAAAGAAAACGAGAAATCTCAGAAAGAGTTGATGACAGGGAGAAGGCATGTCAGTAGGAAAAGGAAAGTGAGGATAATTAATGATAACTAATGCTTTAATTATAAAAATATGGCCTATTTCAGGATCTAGATTACATAATGTAATTTCATCCAAATCAATCTTACCACTACTTTCATGTTATGTTTGCCTGGTACTATTATTGCTACAAAGCGGGCAGTTGCTGTGATTTATTTAACATCTGTAATTTCAGTATTTTAACTATTAAAGTACTTACGAATTTCGATATAATACTTTAAAAATAATGTATAATTTTATCAATTATTTTCCATACCTATGTTGGGAATGGTCGAATATATTGAACCAAGTTAATTATGTAAAACAATAAGCACCTGGCCATAGCGGGAAAAGTTTATTTATTTTTGAGGCCAAGTCCCGGGCGCACATTTTTGAGTGATCCATACATAACTGTCTACAACGATACTATGTTTAATAATGAAAAGATCTGGGATTGACTAAAGCTATAATTTTATTTCACTCTATTGCCGTTTATTGCTAGTGGCAGAGTGAGATGCCATATCAGCTGTTATCCATTACAGAACTTTATTATGTGTGCTTATAATAGTTATCACCTCACCATTTCAGTTTGACGAGCAGCAGATCATCACTTCAACAGGGGCATTATCTTTGACATCTGTTCCTAAGAAACTGCTTGTGATTGGTGCTGGAGTCATCGGCTTAGAGTTAGGCTCCGTTTACACTAGGCTCGGTGCTGATACCACTTGCATCGAATTCTTGAAAACAATTGGGGGTAAGTGTATCTTTAATTACATTAGTATTCATAAATGCAAAGGTGAGTCTTTGGCAGAGTCCGCCAATGACCACCAATAATGTGGACACTACTGCTTGGCGGTAGCGTGCACACATTACTGTATTTTGGATCGAAGAGCAATGTTTCCAGTGTAATTACACGGCTTAAAGAGATTTAACATCTAATATCTCAGGGTGAGAAGCGCAGTGCTTTTGCAGCGCAGGATTTTGAACGCAAGTTCAAAACTTTGGAATGAACTGTAATGGACATGCGTGACGCTTACCATCAGGCGAGCGACTTGCTCGTCTCATTTCTAATACATACATAAAAAAGGTGAGATATGTGTAAGGTTGAAATGATTGATCTTTTATATTCCGTGCTACTATGAAATCTTTCTACTACTTAATCTGTCGTAGAAAGGGGAAATTTTCCAATGTTTCTGCTATTTGGGCACGGGAAACTATATTTTACCCATACTTCCTTCGAAAAAAGTAAGAACTAATTTCGGTAAAAACAAATGAAAGTCAGAAAACATGAAAATTAAAGTCCATTAACTTGGCATAAACTGGTTGGATAAACTCAAGTGAGTCCGCGTACTTTCATCAAAATCCGTCGTTTTAAGATACCTAGTAATTTGTTATTCTCCCCAGGTGTGGGCATCGATCTCGAAGTATCAAAGACCCTGCAGAAGATCTTAGTCAAGGAGGGTATGAAGTTTAAGGTCGGCTTCAAGGTAACGTCAGTTACGAAGGAAGGCGGCGGTGTCAAAGTCGAAGTGGAGCCGGCGGCCGGTGGAGCCAAAGAAACCGTAAGTATTCGAAGCGGTGATAGAGTTAGGCCGCCTCCCGACTGTTGGTCTCGGTTTCTAATTCAACGACAAGCTTGAGCTTCTGGTGTAGGTGACGTCATAAATCCATGGTGGCAACCCATTTTTCTTCTTGCCATGCTAGCTACTATAATTATTGCTATCTTGTATATAAGTATTGATAATATAAATGAGAATCGTCGCCATCGAATTTTAAATCGTTCTAAATTCTAAATGATCATTCAAAATGAAACATGGTAAATGAAACTTAAAGATGATTTTTAAATACCTATTCCAAATCCACTTAACACAGTTCGTCGACTTTTGTTTTTATTTTTTTACAATATGGGTCGCCATATTAAATATTCAACCGACTTCAAGAAAGGAGGTTCTCAATTCGACTATGTTTTTTTTTGTATGTATGTATGATACGCGATATCTGCGCCAATTATGTTGTTTTATTGATGTTTTTTTTTTGTTTGGTAGAGTACTTCAGAGGTGGTCCTATATAAATTTTAATCGAAATTGGTCAAGCCAAAACCGATTAAGTCGGTTTTTTAAGCTTTGTTTCCGTTTCAATTATTGTTTCTCATGTCTTTAGTGACACTCGCAAGGTTAAGATAAATCGATTGACGTAGAATCTGTTCTAGAATGTTACAACATACATAGACATTATCATTGCATCTAAGGACATTATCCTTTGCATTGGGCAGTCAGTTAAAGATACTGAAGTATACCCATTCGTTTGTAGCTTACCGCTGATGTAGTGCTCATCTCCGTCGGTCGGCGGCCGTACACCAAGGACCTGGGATTGGATAAAGTGGGAATTGCACTCGACGACCGCGGCCGAGTTCCCGTCAACAAGAAGTTCCAGACCACCGTGCCTGGGTGAGCATTTCCGTTGTAACACAACTACCCGTTCCCCGCGGCTACGCCCGCATTTATCAAGTTAAAAAGTAGCTGTGTGTTAATCCTAGATATAAGCTTTGTACATTCCAAATTTCAACCAAATCCGCTTAGCTGTTACAGCGTAACCAGGAAACAAACATACTTACATATTTATACACCTACACACAAACTTTCGGATTTATAATATTAATATCACACTAATTTCACCGGAGTTTTGCCGCGTATGTAAAAAAATGGTTTTGATTTTGTGTTATGTTCCAAAACTTGTGATTTAAAACTTAATGAAAAAACATGCGTGTGTAAAAGCGTTTTATTGTTATTATTATGTTTCTGGATTCCATCAATTTACATAACATCAAGTATATATTCTTTTAAAAACTATACTTTTTGTTTTTATTGAAAACTACAAAAAATATAGCAGCTCAAAAAATATGTCTTATTTCGACAAAGGAATACTAATGAATTCTTTTATATTTGCAGAATCTACGCCATTGGTGATTGCATCCACGGCCCCATGCTTGCCCACAAGGCGGAGGACGAAGGCATTGTCTGCGTCGAAGGCATCAAGGTTAGTAACAATTGCACGACCTGTACCAAGCACAGGTGCATTCATGTACCTGTGCTTGGTACAGGTACATGGAGTACTGTTCTCATGTTTGGGACGGTTCAGCTAAGTACCAGCTTGAGGCTCTTGAAGTTGTTGAGCGAAGAGCCGAGAGACTTTAACAGTTAAGAGATTAACAGCAGCCAGTTGACTAATGCACAACTACAGAGCTTGGGGAATCGTCGCATGGCGGCGAGTCTCTCGGTATTTTATTGGATACGTTTCGGAGAGTGTGCAATGGAATTACACAATCGAATTCTCCTATCCGATACTATTATCGGACATCAAGACAGACTCCTAAGCGAAACCGCTATATTGTAGACACTCCACATATACAGACGGAGCGTTTTGCTTCCACATTCATTATGCGAACCGCTAAGGAATGGAACTCCTTACCTGAGTCTATGTTTCCTGATAAATACAATATGGCAGTCTTTACGTGACCAAGCATCTTCTAGGCAAATGTGCTCCATCGTTGACCGCATCATCGCTTACCATCAGGTGAGATAGTGGTCAAAAATTTGCCTATCTTGAATGAAAAAAAAGTAATCCATGAGCTACCCCAATGCATAATACACCCCAAGCGAGACGTCAGTATATCGCCTCTAGTTAGAATAAGAACCAGGCGTTTTCGTCCAGCCGGTTTAAACAGTGTCTAAATGATAAGAATTGGTGTTTATGACGTAAGCATAGGTAATGTATAAGTGGCTATCTTTGTATATTCGTTAGATTCATGACAGCAACCAAATTAATTAACCAAATCACCAGATAGCCAGATTACTATCAGGTGTTGTTAGTGAAATTCATCTTAACTCCGTGAGTATCGTATTCTTCTAGTACTGATTTGAGTTTATGTATCTACCGTTTGAGTTTCTAGATTTATTGATTGTATTCATGTTGAACAGAATGTTTGCAATGGCATCTAGCTTATCTAGCAATTAACTAGGTATTAACATGTGCTGTCGAAATATCGAGTTCTTGTATACTTATAGTAGGGGTTTTTCAGTCTTGATTTTTAATCTATACTGTCCAAGTCGACCCAGTTGGCGCAGTGGGCAGTTCTCCAACCCTCTGCGCCGTGGGTCCTGGGTTATATTTCCAGCAGGAGCACAATTTCCCTCCAAAGGGACTTTTGTGCTTCTGGTTCTGGATGTAATAGTGTATGTGTGATGTAAATGTTTCAAGCACCCACGATATGTCTTTGAACTTAGTGTGGGGCTGTGAGTGTGAATGTGTTTGTTGTTGTTTGTTTGTCCGACTGGATGAGAAAAGATAATCCGGTTTCTAACTTCCTGGATGTGTGTAATCCACCTCAGTATTTGTTTTCAGGGTATGCCAGTTCACTTTAACTACGACGCCATTCCCTCAGTAATCTACACGTCGCCCGAGGTGGGCTGGGTCGGTAAAACAGAGGAGGATCTCAAGAAGGAAGGCAGAGCGTACAAAGTCGGCAAATTCCCCTTCCTTGCCAACTCGAGGGCTAAGACAAACGGCGAGCCAGAGGGATTTGTTAAAGTGCTTTCCGATAAGACCACAGACATTATCCTCGGTACACACATCATTGGACCTGTGAGTACCTGTAGGCTTACGTATATTTGACAGAGCGAAACGAGGCCTCTAAGATGGTGTTAAGACTTAAGTGATTTAGAACTTTGTCCGTCCGTCCGTCAGTCAGAGGCGTCTGTCTAAAACATACAAGATAATTACTTACACATTTACACAGAAACTTTCAGATTTACCTATAATATTAGTGTTTTTTTATTTTACACATTTTCATTACATAATATTGAGAATATAAAAAAGCTAATGTATAAAAATCGAAATGATTCGTTGAATTAAATTATTTTATGTTTACTATATGGCGTCTGGCGGTCGCCATTTTGAATCTTGATTACTTTTATGTCTTAAGGGACACTCGTACAAGTAAGACAAATCGATTGACGAAAGAATCGTCAAAATCACCCAAACATACGAACATAGACTGAGATAACCTTTGCGTCGCGCAGTTTGGTAAAAAGGCAGTATTAGCTATGTTGACTTAGTGTTGTCTGTGTATATGTTTCATATGTATAATGCTTGGTTATTTCAGGGCGGCGGCGAACTCATCAACGAGGCAGTGCTGGCGCAAGAATACGGAGCGGCCGCCGAAGATGTAGCCAGAGTGTGTCACGCCCATCCCGTCAGTTATACCATTATTACTCATTATTTTTTAATGACTCAGTTGGCGCAGTGTGTAGGTTCTGCCCTCTGCGCCATGGGTTCTGGGTTCGATCCCCGACAGGAGCTCAATTTCTTTCCCAAGGAATATTTGTGCTTCTGGTTCTGGGTGCGATGGTTTTGTAATGTGTATGTTTCCGTTTCCGGCATCCACGATACAAGTCTTTTAACGTAGTTAAGACTATTATTTATAGATATCACTTTGATACTTCAAGCCGTAACATAGATTTAGACTCTCCCTGTGAGAGAAGTTTTCGAATATCTTCGGGAACGAAATAGTTGTGAATAGTATTTAATGTTATTATTTAAACCTCCCCTCTTTGTGCCCAGCGGTCTAGTGGCCGTGTTAAACGAAACAAAATATAGCCTTAGGTACACAATTTGTAGTATCTCTAATTAAAAAAAATTTAAACATTTGACCAATATCTCACCTGTTGGCAATTCGGCTCAATTGATGATGTATTCGAGATTAATTTTAATATTCTCACCGAACCGATCGCAGTGTGTGATCGGTGTGTTTTGGATGTCACCATTTTACCCCAAAACAAGCTGGAAAATGTAGTGATACTTCTACCGTAATATGTGCAACGATACAACTATGTTTTAGAAGGTATTATTTAAATATGATAGAAAAAGCATTCTTCTCATTATTTGTAGTAGTCATATTTAAAGAATAACTTTTAGGATTCGCCTATTTATTAGGTAAAAATAGTCGCGGCACTACCACAGAATAAAGTTATTTATTCAGTGGTCGCTTCGCCAGATAGGATTTAGGCGCTATCTCACCTAATGGAAAGCGATAATCCTTATATTAGCGAACCAGAAGATTTAAATAGCTAGCGCGACGTTGGATGTGAATATCTGTAATTTCATATAGTTACACATTATTAAACTTTAATTTTCCTTACAGACATGTGCAGAAGCCCTCCGTGAAGCAAATCTCGCCGCGTACTGCGGCAAACCAGTTAACTTCTAATTTTAGTGCTAAATGTGAAATTAATTTATTAAAATCATTTCACTGCGTCGTTTAGGTCGAGAGCTTAAGGAATCTTGTATGAATCTAGTTTGAATGTCTGATAGTTTTAATACAACTCTACCATAATAGTAGTTACATACATTGAATGAGTTTACTAGTTTCAATTGTGTACACAGTTATTTATTTTAATCATTCAAATCAGTGGAAGTTAGCGACAAGAATGTGATATTTATATTTTAAATATGTTTTCTGAATATTATGTAAACGTGGCTATTTTCATTCCGCATTTTTTTTTCATACTTCCTAGTGCTTTATTTTTTTAGATGTAATATCCTGTTTTTGTTAAAATATTTTATTAAATTTTGTATACGCTTTATAAATACAAACCATGTTTTGAGTCATGCACAGTAAATGAAAGTTTCAAGTTTATTCGAAACATTTTATTTGAATATCATTTGAGTATTGAGAATCATTAGAAAAATAGAACTAGAGTTGCAGTTATATAAACTATAACTGCAAAAAGCTAAAAGATCAAACGTTATCATTATGTTACTACATCCAGCACACTTTACCAACAGTAGGTGAAGTGTGCTGGTTGTAAATATACAGGTATAATGACTGCATCAATAATGACGACAGATTATATCCTCCCAAGCGTAATAGCACTTTGGGACTGAATCATCTGTCGTCAATCTAGTCTTTATTGACGTGAGTTTTATCTAATAATCAGAGTTATTTACAGTTTTACACAACTAATAATTCCTCTCTAAGTACCTGCGCATTAACCCCATTTTTTTTATTTCGCTCCGCCATCAGATTTAGCCAGTGTCAAGTAATAAATATTGATCAAGCTATTTAGGTATTTCATAAAACCAGTGTTAAGCATCAGTCACAGTCAAGTCATGCCCTAGTAAAGTGGTAGAAAGTTTTGAGAACTTTATCACCGTTTTTAGAAAATAATACAAAAGCGATAACTATATAAAAATACTCCAAAATTCCTTACCAATTTGAATAGTAAGGAGAAACTTTCATCTACCAATAGCAAAATGAGAGTATTACGCACGCTAAAATCGCTGTTATTGGTAGATTAATTTCGAGGCATAATCGGCATAGTTTATTTTCATCTGATTATTTACCCGTTCAGAAACCATACCGTATCAATTTCTGCACAAATTAAAACTTACGACCGGAATGATTAGTTGTATAAAACTGTTATTCTTAATAACTAACACAAAGTATGACTAGATCGATATTCGATAATTTCGTTTCAAACACTGCATTTGCGCAGAGCGTAGTAATGTGGAACACTGATATAATAAACAAACACTAACATGGTAAAATGCAATAAAAAAGGTAAAACGTACAAAACATAAACAATTATAACAGTAAAATACGAGTACATTATTGAAATAACCACATAAGAAAACGAGATGTGAATAATTTAACAACCATATAAACAACAAACAAGCAAATTTAAAGCGTATTTGAGTAGATACAATTTTCATACAAATACAAGAGGATAATTTATTAAATTTGAAAGAATAAATATCGCATGAGGCGGGGTTTGAAATGATAGCAATAGGATGTTATGATATATTGCTCTAACTGCCGAGCTACCCAAGCAACCTCAAGTACCAAATTATCCTTTCCTTATTAAGAGCGTCTAACGGGGACGACTATTCCGTTCTTCATTTACTAGGTACTTTAATTCATGGCTAATTCGATAGAAACAAAAAAATACAGAAGAATACTGTTGTATAAAGATCGATAAGTGTGATGTCAGATGTCAGGAAGGAACGCGAACCATACTATAAACCTTGTTTTTATTATGTTAGCAAATTTAAGCTGGAAAACGAAACCAATGAATTGATAACGAAACGAATGAAAAAGAAGTTGAAAAATCAGCACTAAAATCAGTTGATGCTTTAATAAAGACCTTATAATAAGTAGAATTTCAAATAACAGTTCATGCTAGTCTTTACAATACACAAAACAGATCTTGAACTGAATGATATATGTAGGTTCGTTTTTTATTCATTTATAGTCTAAAAATAATTAGAAATCGCTTTAAAACTGCTTTAGTGCAGTACAACCACTTACTGGTGTCAATGAAACAGTTTCACGATTGGCGACTAGTGATAACTACATCACATTAATACTAACATTTTGAGCTCGCCAGTTTGATTGGGACATTGAATACAAGGAACGCTAAGTTTCCTTCTAAGTAACTCCACTTCTAAAATCGACCGTCTACTAGGAATACACAAATGAATAATGGAGGCGTAATTTCAACCCCACATATCCATTATTTGACTACACATGTTCATATAAAGCTTCGGAGAGAGTATTTCACAATACTGAGCACAATCACTCGAATACATAATGGCAGCTGCCATAGTATTAGCGTTGGTCGCCATGTATTTAAAAAGTATAGCCTCAAGATCGGTAATGGGCAAATTGTTGTCTAAATAAAAGTTTTTAGAAAGCCGAAAACAAGTTTCCCAGAGCTCGTTGTTTATGGGAAACATGGTCATGCATTTGTCGATAATCTCAGCTGCTTTCGAAGATATATCGCAATTGGATATATTTATCACCGCTCTAGGTGTCTTTTTGATATATTTCAGTTCATCACAGCAACAAGGCAATGCCTGATATGTGTTTATGTCTATAATAGGATATGCCGCTTCATTGAGTATGGATAAAGACACTTCTTTGATTCTCTTCGACATCATGTTCGTGATTGCGATCTTATTATCGTCAGTGTTTACATCATGTCTACCATCATTATTCATCTCTTCGGAGTTTAGTACACAATGCGTTACGTAAGGTTTATCAATAGTCGGCTTGCGTTTCAGGTTATCTAGCAAAAATCTTAGGCAGTCAGAATGCATATTGTTATGATAAGCCAATTTAGCTGCCATATTAGGATTCTTGGTAAGGACATCTTCGTTGATCCAAGGTTTAAGTATCATAATGATGTCGTCGGCCCAGGATTTGTTTCTAAAATCTTTCATCGACGCAAGTGGATTCAAACGCGGCTCCAGTGGCTTTCTTTGCATGTCGTCTATATCGAATGGGAACATGATATCGATCCTATCGATTTGTTGGAACAAGAATTTGTTGTTGCTTCGACTCGCAGGTATTTTGATGACTCGTTTCGTGGTCTTCATCATGATCACTCTGTTGGTGCCTTTTTCCTTTTCGCTGTTAACCTGTCAAGGAATTATAAGATTACAGTCCCACACTAAGTTGACTTGCAGCATGGAAGCAGGAAATACTTACTAATTACACACAATCACACCCAGAACCAGAACCAGAACACAAATGTCCCTTGGGATGGAAAATTGTGCTCCTGTCGGGAATCGAACCCAGAACCTACGGCACAAAGGCCAGAGATCTGACCACCTCGCCACCTAATAAAAATAAATGATAAAACTGATTAGTAATTTAAAAACTGGTTATAACTTTCAGTTCACTGTAAGCATTCTACGTTCTCAATCAAAATTTCAGCAAAAGAGCTCAATGCTTGAGTATTTGTTCTCTGAGCCGTAAAATCTCCTTATTTTAAGTTTAAGTAAACAGGTATTTTCTTGGAAGCATGCTCAACAGGCTGTATCATCGCGTACTATCAGGCCAGATAGTGATCTGACACAAATAAATTGTAAAATATTGACCTGTAGATGAGTATTTCCCGTTGCATAAACTCGTCCTTCGTCGTCGATGTAAATGGTGAAGTCTCCGCCGCAAGCGACCAATGCCTTGGTCTTAAAATCTTTCGCTTCCACTTCTGGCGATTTAGCACTGCTCTTCTCTGGATCCCTCTGTATATCTGTTCGGATTTTTACTTCCGTCGGAATGCAAGTTTGCTTCCGATCCCCGCTTCCTGTTGAGAGCAATTGTTATGAAAATAGACTATTTCAGGGCCTCTACCATGAACTTTTTAAGCCTGCCAGGTTCCGGGCAGTTCATTTATTGGATCGATATTTGTCCTATTACATTTTGTACTTACCACGAACATATCTAATCTAATACAAATTTTATCAGGAAAAATATCGATCCAATAAATTAACTGCCCGGAACTTGGCAGGCTTAAAAAGTTCATGGTAGGCCTACTTTGAATAATTAGTTAGTCTGCCTATAATGTTAAATCAAATATTATGAAACCAGTTGACCAAAACGTGGGGGTAAGTTTTCTTTAATAATACAACTGACTGGTCCGGACCGAGGGACGTGGTAATAAATGCTCATGATTGATCAAGAGCTATATATTGATCTAGCTATACTAAAATGAATAGTGATCCTCCGGCGGGATCCAAAAGAAAATATTCCAGCACGCCGCTCTGACCCTATATTCTCAAACGTTTTTTATAGGTCCGCTGATAGAGAAAAAAAACAAATACGCACTCAAAATAATTAAAAAATAACCAAGTGACTAAAAAAAACGAAATCAAATGCGTTTATTTATTAATAAGTTTCAATTATGTATTCATTAAACCATCTGAATGTCACACAAATTATTTTTTGCATATTGAGTGGCAAAACATGACGCGCATAATTTGGGGCAAGTTAGACTGACAGTGCTGGGTTTTTTTGTCTGGTCCGACTCTAGTGTATAATTGGGATCGATATCCGAGTCGTCCAACAGTCTTCTTGGCAAAAAAGCAAAATCGCGCGAAAATTTCATTAGCGGCAGGCCACGGGGGCAGCCACCGACTCACTGTCAATTACAATTGGCGTGCTGAAGGTATAATAACAAAAATACAATGGCGTGACATAGACGACACATTTGGGGTATGCCAGCGGCTCCCATGGCAGTACTGGCGTGCTATTTCAAATAATTTGGGGTACGCCGGTGGATCCCAGTGGTGTGTTAAGGAGTTGTCCTCTGATAAGACGCAGTGGCCAGTGTGGTCGATTAATAGGGGATAATAACTTAAACTCTCTACCTGGAAAAAAGATCTCTAGTTCCAATGATGGGTCTAAAATTAAAGTATATAGATAATGTAACAATTGTTATCGAAAATTACTATGGTATTTTAGCCAGTCTTACCAAGTTGTCCATCAAAGTTTAGACCCCAAGAATACAGAGTTCCCGTATTGGTAATTAGACAGGAGTGGTGCCATCCAGCCGCTATCTGTAAAAGACAAGCAATATGGATAATGCATTGTATTGATTTACCCCACACACAGACCTCTATGGATTCTGCACGCAAGCCTTATCGCAGGGTATATAACCCGACTTAAAAAACGCTTACACGCTTTCACACTCACAGCCTACTCACTAAGTTCGATGAACTGTGTCGTGGGTGCAAGAAACATCACATTACACCCTCAATCACAACCAAAACCAGAAACACATTATTGTCCTTGGGGAGAAAACTTGTGTTCCCGCAGGGATTCGAACCCGATACCTCTGCTTAGTCGGTGAACATTCACCAACTAAGCAAACCGGCAGTTCAAACTTAATAAAGAAAACTTTTGATTTGAACTGACATGGTATCTGACAAGTAATTAACGGCAATAGTGGGAGTGAGATGCCATGTCAGCTGTCGCCAATATCAAAACTTTTCTTTATTAAGTCGGATTATACTCAGATATAAATAGTTTCGATTCATCCGGGTTGATAGATAGCGCACCACGCAAATAGTGAATAAGAACGCATTGATACAGCCCCCGCCACCCGCTGCTCCTATTTTGGTGAACTAGGATCATAACAAAAAATCTCGTATATATAGTTGCAAGTGTCCACTAGTTACTTGCTGCAACTGCCACCCCACACGAACATCTGACCCTTGTATGACGTGTAAGTATCGCGACAATGTTCCCCTGCACGTTGCAAGCGTTCAATAATTACTCGATGCGGACTGCCGGCTCACACAAACACTGACCTTCGTATCACACGTACGTACCGTGACAATGTTCCCCTGCACGTTGCAAGCGTCCACTAGTTACTTGCTACAAATGCCGGCCCACACAAACACCTGACCCTTGTGTGACGTGTACGTACGGCGACAATGTTCCCCTGCACGTTACAAGCGTCCACTAGTTACTTGCTACTAATGCCGTCCCACACAAACACCTGATCCTTGTGTACGTACGGCGACAATGTTCCCGTGCACTTTGCAAGCTCCACTAGTTTTTATCGGATACATTTCGAAGAGTGTGCCAAAGAACTGCACGATCTAGTTCCCCCGTTCTATCATCGGACATGCAGAAAAACTGCTCATCGACACCGCCATATGGCAGACATTCCACAAATGCGCACAAAGCTTTTTGCTTCCACATTCATGTGCGAACTGCGAGGGAATGGAACTCCTTGCCTGAGTCGGTGTTTCCTGAGTGAATAGGTACCTTCTAGGCAAGCTTGCTCAGGTGAGATTGTGGTCAAAAGTTTGCCTATCTTGAATTAAAAAAAAAGTTACTCGCTGCGGACTGCCGGCCCACAGGAACACCTAGCCCTTGTATGACGTGTACGTACGGCGACAATGTTCCCGTGCACGTTGCAGGTGTCGACAGGTAGCGGCTTGAGGTGCGGGTCACGTGGCTCGTGCGTGGGCGTGGGCGGCTCGGACACGCGCCGCGCCGCCGCCGCGCGAACCTGTTGCGGGCTGCCGCCCCACACGAACACCTGGCCTTTGCTTGTGAGCGCCAACTGTTCGTAACGATTAATATTTGTTTGATTGAATAAAATTAATGGCAAAATTGCTCCGCCGAGTGTCTTATTAGGTAATTTTGCGAATCTGGCAGGAGACTCATGGATGTGCCTCTTCTTCTGTGATATGTAGTGCCTATTCCCAAAGACGCATCATGAAAACTGAATCGTTTAAGCACATGGACCCCAGTCTATGTGAATAAACGATTTTGATTTTCACGCCTATTGTTAACGAGAAATGTTTTATTTCACATGGGCCTCATTGTTGGAGATTAAACCCAAATTCCTTATACTGCACTTTGCACCTTGACGCGTGTCGCGTTTATTACGAATCTATTATAATACTATTATACTATTTTGTTTTCTGTTTATTTTGGGTGCTGCGGCACACGTATATACAACCAACACTAACATTAATAAAAACACACAAACATAGTTTAAGAACATTTACAGAAACAATAAACTAAGCGCTAAAATTAAACTTAAAAGCGTTTGACTACTATCTCAACTAATGATGTAGTTTAACGCTTTTAACGACTGGATCTCGAGGATAGCTACAGATATATTATTTAGTAATTTAAAACAAGTAATTTTATGTGACATGAAACAAGAAGAAGTACTCACGTTATGGAAGTACCCGACTGCGATAGCTGCGACATGTTCCGTGATACTGACTCGTACGGGCACGGCTGCTTTTTCCCGCGCGCCTCCCCCTAATTGACCAAACACTCCTGCCCCCATCGCCCACACCTCACCGTTCGCCATCAGAGTGACGGTGTGACAAGCGCCGCAACCTACGCTAAGCACCTGGAAAATAGGGACGTGGACTGATGTTTCATTTATAAATAACTAGCCGTGGCCCGCGGCTGACGTGGACTGATGTTTCATTTATTAATAACTAGCCGTGGCCCGCGGCTTCGCCCGCTATTATCAAGTTAAAAAGTAGCCTATGTGTTAATCCTAGGTATAATCTATGTACATTCCAAATTTCATCCAAACCGTTCAGCCGTTAAAGAGAAAAAAACATACACACAAACTTTCGGATTTATAATATTAGTAGGACAAGCCGTGGCCCGCGGGTTTGCCCTCGTTTATCGAGTTAAAAGCAGCCTATGTATTAATCCTAGGTATAAGGTACGTATATTCAAAATATCATCCAAATCCTTTTAGCAGTTAAAGCGTGAAGAGAAAACAAACATACTTACACATTTACAAACTTTCGGATTTATTATATTTGTGTGATACGTTTGATAAACAATGTTTAAATATATTACGTATTAGTTGTTCCCCGCGGCTCCGCCCGCCTACATTAAGTAGACTATGTGTTATATCCTAGGTATTGGCTATGCACATTTCAAATTTCATTCACATCCGTTCGGTCGTTACGGCGTGAAGAGAAATCAAACATACTTACACACAAACTTAAGCATTTATAATATTACTAGCTGTGCCCCGCGGTTTTACCCACGAAGTCCGAACCCGCGGGAATTCAGTGACAAAAAGTAGCAATGTGTTAATCCAGGGTTTCAGCTACCTGGCATACCAAATTTCATCAAAATTGGTCCAGCCGTTCGATCGTGATAAAATAACAAACGTACAAACACACCCTATATTAGTTATTTATAATATTAGTGTGATAATATAAAATGTAATATTAAAGAAATAATTGAAATAGGCTGATAAAGGCCTGAGTTATAATCAATTAAAGTTTTTGGCGGGGATATAGTGGGAATGCTCTGTCTCTTTCAGGCCTTAGATTTAAGCAATTAAAGTTTTTGGTAGGGATAGGGTGAGGATGCTTTGTCTCTTTCCCACAAAACGAGTGATAGAATGGATTTTATAAGTTGTTTGTTGTAGATAAATGTAGTTTAAAGCATGTAATTATATTTTTACCTTTCTGCCTTGAAATTTTGTGACCAACTGTGGAGTCCATTGATCGTCGATACAGCCAAGACCCAATTGACCGTGGACGCCCCATCTGAAATGTTAGTCTATAATCACGGCGACGTTCTTTGCTCTGACTCATAAAACTACAAACAACGTGACTGAACAAGCAATTACTATTTCTAAGTAATTCAGAATTATGGAATTTACAAATTGCCAGTTTTATTAAAAAAAAAGTGTTACTCCGGGGTAAGTTTACAGCTAAAAGGTATAGAAAATAATATTAACGTAAGTAAAGCTTAAAATAATTTAAACGCAAGCAAAGCTTAAAAAAACCGACTTCACCGCTTTAACTTCGGAACCTCGAACAGATTTAATGTAATAAACACGCATTATTGACTGTCAAAGTAGTCCACAAAATAGGCATTATTGACGTTATTTCAAGAACTACTGATCAGATCTTGATCAAGTTTAAATGGGACCATTAGAAAGCAACATCTTTCAAACTAAAAAAAATATTTTGAAATCGGCTCACGTGGAGAGAAGTTATGAGGTGACACACATAAAAAAAAAATACAGTCGACTTGAGTACCTCCTCCTTTTTTGGGAAGTCGGTAAAAATCGACTTCACCGCTTATATTGTGGTTTTTGCTTGGTCGATTTCGATAAAATGTATAATTATGGGACTTTTGAAATATAATCGACCAAACAAAAAAAATATTATGCTCCTCCTTTTTGAAGTCGGTAAAAACAAGGGTGTGTCGCAATGATAATAATAATTCATAAATGAAGTAAGAAAGCGTTTAAAACATTAAAATTAACACTTTCACACTCGCAGCCCCACACTAAGTTCGATGACTTGTGTCGTGCTTTATGTTTATGTATTTGTGGTACATGCTTATGGAACTCATTGCCTGCGTCTTTGTTCCCAGAACGGTACAATCTGGGTGTCTTCAAGTCTAGAGAGAATAGATACCTTCTAGGCAAGCATGTCCCATCTTCGGCCGCATCCTCACTTTCCATCAGGTGAGATAGTGATCAAATGCTTGCATATCCAGCATATAAAAAACAACGGGTTGCACTCCGCGAGAGCCGGCAGAAGTGAAAAATTGAACATTAACGTTGTAAACAGCAGGAGCAGGCATATATTTTCCCCGCGCGGTAGAAAGAGATTATATACGGATATTACTTCCTCTCCTCCCACCGTCTTACGAATTTTCGATCAGGTCACGTGTCCTGACGCGAGATTAACATACTTATCGCAAAAAAGTGCACAACGCCGCTAAAGAAATTTTTACTTCAAAATCAAAATTGTTTATTCACATGGGCCCCAAAGAGGCACTCATGAAAGTTAATGATTCTATTGCAAGATTCGCAATATTTAAATAGTCACCCCCAAGTATAGAGGCGGCCGCCCACGTCGACGGCACACGAGTGGTAGTGGCCGGCGGCGACGCTCGCCAGCGGCGCCGCTGAAGGATGTAGCGCGAGACGTAAAGCTCCTCCCGCGCCCGCACTGTCTCCTATAGCGCCGCGCCAAGCCGCGCCTACTCCTAGCTGGCCGTATGTGTTATCTCCGGCTGAATATATCTAGAACCAACTCTTCCATGAGCTAACATGCATCTAGACCACATAAAGACTCTTACGGCGTTTTGGGGCGAAAGTAAAAAAAAACGGCATTGTCGATTTTGTATTAATTTCCAAACTTGTGAGTCCTGGCATTATGTGTTATAATAGAAGATTAGTAACTGTCGTTTTATATATTAACTAAGCAAAAAAAATATTATAGTTAAAAAAAAAACACGCTTTATAAATAAAAAATATAATACAAAACATATTTTTGTATTGTCATCGGTCCTCGATAATTCTACGAAGTTTAAATGAAATCTGACTGTTTGAAGTGGGTCAAAATCAACTCCATTGGACTTCCAATGGAGTTGATTTTGACTGGATTTCCAATGGAGGACGGAACTGCAAAATGTTACTTACAATTAAATCTCTATATCTTTATTCATATATTTTTAGGTATTATTATTATAAGTGACTTACCCCATTTTCAGTGAGCACGAGAGTATGATGTCTACCACAAGCAACATCGATGACTCGCCCTATAAGCTCCGTGTTCACCGGAGTGTTAGTCATTAGAATTCTTGCATTCCCCTCATCGGCAACTCCCCAGTGAGCTAGGCCACAGCTTAAAGCCCGTTTTGGTGTAAACTGATTCTTCCACGTTTCGGGACTCTGCTCGATCTCTTGATATATCTCCGGACATGGGTAACGCGCTTCGATCGCAGAAGCGATTTGTACGAACGTTGATATTAGGTTGAGCATTCTAGTTGTCTGCGGGTAGAAACAAGTTGGATCCATTATTTTCAAATTCAATACACATTAGTTTATCTACCGACTTCAAAAAAGGAGGTTCTCAATTCGACTGTATGATTTATTTTTTGTTTGTATGTATGATATCTCCACAAATTGTGAATCGATTTTGATGGTTTTTGTTTTTTTTTTTTTGGTAGAGTATACTTGGTGGTCCCATATAAAATTTATCGAAATTGGTCCAGCCGAAACTGAAATATAAGCGATGAAGTCGGTTTTTTAAAGCTTTGCTTGCGTTCCAATTATTATAATCAACAATTATATTACAAAATGTTCTTATGATGTCTAAAAATCCTACTAATATTATAAATCCGAAAGTTTGTGTGTAAGTGTGTAAGTATTATTGTTCCCTCTTCACGCTTTAACGGCTAAACGGATTTGGATGAAATTTGGAATGTACATAGATTATACCTAGGATTAACACATAGGCTACTTTTTAATTTGATAATAGCGGGCGAAGCCGCGGGGCACGGCTAGTATATTATAAGCGTGATGCCTTGTAGGTAAGTTAGGTCTTTGCTCTATAGATGTGTATAGATTTAGTTTCGCTCGTTTTTTTTTTTGTAAATTACGTTTTCTGAAAATGAAACCTAGCTAGATCGATTTACCGCCCCCGAAACCTGCATACTAAATATCATGAAAATCGTTGGAGCCGTTTTCGAAATTCAGATTATAAATATATACAAGAATTGCTCGTTTAAAGGTATTAGATAGGCAATTGTTCCGTAGATAGCTAGACTAGGATGACTCTAATATATATTTAGGTGTACTGTGAAGTTGAGTTTACGACGATAGTTTAAACTAGCTGAAGACTTCGTGTATATTTCGGAATGGCTGATATATGTTTTTGTTTTTCATTTTTAATACCCATATCTACGCCATATTGAAGAATTTCCAAAATCTGAATAGACAAATAAAATTCTATATAATTATCGAACATTATCACAAAATTTCACCAGAATCGGTTGAGAAAGCTGACCTGTAGAGGAATACTGCCTGACATCCGGACATACGAAAGCATTTTTGCCCAAGCTGAAACGGAAATTACGCTTCACTCACGCTTTGCGCTCACTCGGTCAATAATTAAAAACAATGATATTATACACGAGTACATATTAATAAAATTTATTAAAAATTAAAGTGGGTATAAGAGACATTAACATTAATGCTAGGTTGCCTTATTACGTGCAAATGGTAAACAGCTGATTTGAATGGACTTTATATATAACGGTCGTATTTAAAACGAGTTCAAAAAGACGTTTATTGGGGGATAATGGTTTATGGGCTACCGTTAACAACGTGTATCATCGTTAGCAAAATTATAATTAGTCACAATGAAATATAAATATCGGCTTACGTAAACTGAAGTAATCCCTTGCTTAAGATCACGCATTACTGGTCGCAACTGATCTTGTAAAGGATTGAGCCACAAACATAGACACTGAAACAAAACAATTATGGATTGTATTGAATTATGTGTAAATAATTTTTTTATTCTCAATACGAAAGCATTTGACCTGCGCCATCTTACACGATGGAAAGTTGATGATGCGTAAAAAATTAATTCATAAACAACAACACAGTCATCACCACTCTTGGTTGAATTAGTATAGAGATAGGATTTTTTTATTTTAATATAGGTAGGAATCATGACTCCATTTCATCTATGGTATAGTTCAGGGGTCGGCAACCCGCACATGCGGCTCTTTGGGTGAGAAGTTGCGGCTCTTTAGTTACATACGCAAATATTATATATATAAAAAAACGTTCTGAATCGACTAACGAGAATTAGGCACCATTTCTATCGAGCCATTAACAAGTCTCCAAATGCAGAAAAAAGTACATTAATACAGTTGAAACAAGTAAATTATGGGATGATTAGGTAGGTATAACGCGTGCATATCGTTTTCTATACTTATAGTACAGTAGGTATTATTGTTGGCATTAAGGATAATTGTTGAAAAAAAAATGTGGCTCTATAAAACTTTGAAGTTTTGTAAATTGTAATTATTGACTCTTCCGACTCAAAAGGTTGTCGACCTCTGGTATAGTGCAATAAATAAATGAAGTTATATTTGTTAAGTACCTTTAAGATGTTCGAATCAAACTCGTCGATCTTCCGCACAATATAGTCAAAGAGCCACTGTCCGTTTTCTTCCAACAACAAAGGCACGATGCACCTCTGCTGCAGCAAACAGTTGATGGCTCCCCGACAAACTTCACCGCGAGTTTTGATCGCAGCCAGCAATAAGTTAAGGTGACCTCGATGAATGCTGAATACTGGAACTAAGTCCCAAAGGCCGATGGATGCAGCGAATGACGACAGTTCAAAAAGTTCGATGGAACTTAGTGTGGTGAATTTTACGTCCCTGAAAAGATTTCGCCATGTCAAATCACATAGGGCTTACAAAAATCCCAATTTGTCATTCAATAGCGAGTATGCAAAATAACAAAGAAGACAGGCTTTGATTTAGTATACATTTTCAACTCACGTATCAAATTTCTGCTCATCATTCGTCGCCATTTTGAGCAACAAGGCCAGCAGTTTGATGGTTATCGCCGAGTTGCTCAAAGAGCCGACGTTTCCCGTATGCTTGTAAAGAGACAGCTCGTGTGTCCTACCGAACACGCCAAGGCGTGCGACCCAACCGTCTGGTTGACTCTACAGAAAACGAAAGGATGTTAATTGACGACTTGAGAGCGTATGCTTATACAGAATTGACACACCCAACACAGGCGGGAAATGGTTCTTAGTTGTATCGACACAAATTTATATGTGACGCTTACATTGCTGTCATGTACCTTTTTTATTTTACTAACTACTTGCTTATATTATACTAATTAATAGTCAGATTAAGTGCTAGTGTAACGATGCCCACTATTTCGTGGAGCGCAGTGACATAACTCATTTATAAATAATACAGGGAGCGCCGTGACCTTCCGTCGTGAACTCTCTTGATGATGGGGATCGGACATCCCGAAACCTAGGTCGCAAGAGTCGACTCTAAATCATGAGTTAGGCCGTATCATTTATTAATAAATTATAATAGTCAATGATGTTCACATGCATCATTGAGTATTATAATTTATAAAGGAAACTTTCGCGTTTTTAATCCCATTTTTTTTCTTTGATTATTGGCTTCGCAATCTTGTGCATTTAGCCAGTGTCAAGTAATAATATTATGTTTCAAGTGTATTTCATTTTAAAAGTCCTAGTCAAAGTCAAAGTCAATTAAAAGAGTATAGGTCAAGTCATAGTCAGTTCATGCCCTAGCAAAGTGGTAGAAACTTTACTAGAACTTTTATTGGAGTTTTGGAGCGAAGGCGCAAATCACGTTTTTCAACTTTGTATGATTTGCCTACAGTTTTACGAAGTATTAATGGTTAATAATCCTATCATTACACATTGACACTTTTAGAAAGTATTAACGGTTAAAAATCCTATCATTACACATTAACACTCGAAGAATCACAGGTTTTGGAAGATTATACAAAATCAACAACGCCATTTTTTCACTTTCGCGGCAAAACCTTCAATCGCATTACGTACGCACCTGCGACAGCGAGTACAGGTAGTGCGCAGGCGCCAGCTTGCCGCGCGACATGAGCATGTCGGCGGCGGCGCGCAGCAGAGTGCCCACGGGCGCGCCCAGCGCTGCCGCCGATAGCTCGGCACCCCCGCCCCCACGCATTATCAGCCCCACTAGCCACTCGCATGGCTCACTCCTGTATAAACGTACATTACTTTAACTTCCAGAAACAAAATAGTGTCCTTAGTTAAGACCTAAACACGCTTTAACGCAAGTTTTTTTGCAAAAATCAATAGAAGAAAGGCAACGCGAGTTCCCCATGAACCGTGGCCGTACCTATACTTTTTCGTATGGCGGCTTGTACCCTCTAGTGGAGTCTAGTGTACGCAACGTCTGGACAAACTAAATATACATTTGATATTGAGAAACAGAATTATTTAGCTTTTCCTTTGTCTGCAACTTTTTTTTAATTCAAGGTATCGGCAATCGTTTTATATCTCATCTGATGGTAAGATGAATAAACTAAACTATGCTTCTTTTTATTATGCTAAATAGGCAAGCATTTGACCACTATCTCACCTGATGGAAAGTGATGATGCGGCCGAAGATGTGACATGCTTGCCTAGAAGATACCTATTCACCCATGATTTAAAGACTCCCAGATTATCCCCTAGGGCAGGGGTCGGCAACCTTTTAAGTCGGAAGAGTCAAAAATTACAATTTACAAAATTTCAAAGTTTTTAAAGAGCCATAAAAAAAATTGTCACAGGGAGGGGTGCGGTGAAAAGCGTGTACAACAAAAGTGGCTGAGAGATATAAATGGAGCCTAATCCTCGTTTACCGATTCAGAACGATTTTTAAATGTTTTATATTTTTTTAATAAATTAAATATTCTTTGCGTTGGAACTAAAGAGCCGCAGCTTCACATCCAAAGAGCCGCATGTGGCTCGCGAGCCGCAGGTTGCCGACCCCTGCCCTAGGGGAACAATGACGTAGGCAATGAGTTCCACTCCTTCGCAGTACGGATGATGAACGTAGAAGCAAAACGCTTCGAGCTAAATGGAGGTATGTAAACCATAAATGGATGACGTTTTATTTGCTTGTTTTTGTTTGCTAATAAATTTGTTGTGTGCCTGTGGGATCGTAATGCTTCAATTATACACAACACGTAATTGCAAACAAAAGTAATAAAGAGTAAGGGAAAAACTGTAAAAACCATTTACATTTCAGTGACGATTTATAAAATTGTTGGTGAAGAGATTACGCAATATATTTTATGCAGCTTCGACCAATTCTGATTAAACTTCAATCTATGAGATAAAAACAATCCATTATAATAAATAATCTTAATGTCAACTGCATTCAGAATCTGACTAGCTATGACAGTTTCCAGATACAATATTTTCCTGCAAGCACATTACTATAACCATTAAAATTAAACACGAGTCCGATAGAAACACTCATGAAAGTTAATGACTCTAATGCTAATAAACCAATCGGTCAAGTTTAAACATGTACTTACACAGTGTTCAGAATATAAGCTCCACAAGTAGTGACGATCAGACAAGGCTCCAAGGCGAATCTTGGCAACTGAAGGTCGCACATAAACGTAGGCTCCTGCCACCCTGAGGTTGCGGTTGGCGCTTCTCTAGCGGTCATGAGATGCGCGCGGCGAACATCGCCTATCACTTCGGCTGACCAAAGTTCCGAGAAATCACGCTTTACACCTAGTATTGCATCACCCTGAAATATGATACAGTAGGTATGTTAAATATTAAAAGTAGCTGTACCACTGCAATAAATAAATAAATATATATACCCAGTGCGAAAGGACGTACGCGATGTGTGCAGGTTTCTTTTGGTTTTTTTGCCTTGATATTGTAAAATTTGGACTATACAATGGTATTGATTGATATAAAACATACCCGCTCATCGCCAGAAAGTTGGGAAGATATAATAAGTGGACCAGCAAAGGTTCTGCGCGCCGCTTAGCTCGGCATATAGGACGTGAGTGGAAAATTTGTTTATTGGACAATAGGATTTAGATAGAATAGCTACAAGTATATTCACCTAATAATATGATTTGTTTATATTAGAATTAATAGTTTTTATGGTAATTTTATTTAAAATATATAATATGTATCTCTTACCTGGATGATAGAGAAATTAGCACTATGTATTTCTAATTCATTCTTTCTCAATAAGTAGACGAGCCTCTGTGACCACAGCCCTTGGATGTAGAGATTATCCTTCTTGACAAAAGGTCTTAAAGTTCTTGATGGTGTGTCTTCTTCAGGGCTTTCAAGCTAAAAAATAATACTTACATGATATAAACAAGACTAAAAAATTTTCAACATGAATTTTATAACCGAATTTTTACTGTTAACAACATTTACTTCTTTATTATGTATAGAATAAGTTATGAATACCCGGTAAACAGAATTTTCAGATGTTTGATGGAGAAACTTAAATAAATATCTTTTATAATACAATATCCTTTATAACTCACAATCAGTGTTCCTTCATTCAATTCAAATGCAGTCAAAAAGTGTCTTCCATTGACATATTGTGCACTAAGGGACCAGTTATTAGAGCCCTTTCTAAACACCGGCAAATATTCAACCGGTTTCAAGACATATTCTACTGTTTGAGACTTGCTTTCATCTGTAAGAATGAACTTAAATTAATAATTTAAATGGGAGGTTGGTAATATTAGAAATTTAAATTTATTATATAGGTAGTGGTTCCCTTTTAATTTACATAGTATCAGTAGCACAAATTTTTGATAGCCCAAATTTTTACCCACCATAACCATTTCAATTCTTTCGCACTATTCAGCTGTAAATGTAACAATTAATGCATATTCTTTTCCTAGCCTACATAGACCTCTTCAAATCAGATGCAAGCAATGTATATGGATGCGGAAGAACAATATAACAGGTGAAATTGTGGGAATGAACAGGTCATGTAGTTCCTTACTATTTAAATGTCTTAATAGCACACTTCCAGCTGTGTTTGTAACCATTCTGATTAATACAAAAAGAAGAATATAAACACCAAATTTAAAAGCAATACTTGTGATGAGCAATAATGCAAGATAGCTCATATTTTCCTATCAATCAATGGGAATGCTCATTCACTTAACAAGGTACGTGTTTTCTTTTATTTACCAAAGCAGGATCTAAAATGATTCACATAACATAATTGCTTTCAAACTCACAGGCCCTGACTAAGATCGATTAGTTGTGTCTTGGGTGCCAGAAACATTCAAGAAACACAAACAACCAGTAAAGAATTATCAGGTTATCAAAATCGTTCACTCACATGGGCCCCAAAGAGGCACTCATGAAAGTTCATGACTCTAAGTAGTAAGCATTCTAAAAGGTATGACACCCCCCTATGAGACAGCTTTTCCATGATAAGTTTAATTTTAATCTAATTCTAATTTGTGGTTGGGAGAATATGGCCTGCACTGATGTTACGCTTGGGGTGTTTGTGCATTTCCCCCTGTCAGCAACTATCCACACCATCCCAGATCCTATATGTAGAGTAGGATGGCTCTAGGTCCCAAAGTAGGTGTTTTAGATGATGGTGATATTGATATATGTGAAAGTGGATTACCAAATGTGTATTAGCAGTATAAGCTGATGCTTGACTCCCATTCCCCATCGCATTCTAGATAATTATTTTAATCATTTTACGTAAATCATTTAATGTGAAATTCCCAAATATAATATTGATTAAACAAAATTGTTTTACCTTTGGATCCACCCTGAATAAAAAACGTGATTTTGTCCTTAGACAGCTGTTTAATATAGGACATGAAACCATCTCTTTTGTCCTTATCATTCTGTGCTCGTGCTTGTTGCAGCCAGTTGTACCCGAAGGACCTGTGTTCCAGTACCAGCTTCCATTGTTGAGATTTTCCACCAGATATCTTCAATAAAAATGCTTTTTTTACTTCCAGGTTTCCTCTTACAAAGTTATCTATTCTAAATCCTATTATACAGGATGTATATCCTTAGTTAATGTCTATGCATACATATAACTATTGTACATGTGTGCATAATTAAATAAATAATCACTATCTATCCAAAATAAAACTAGTCAGTAATTTAACTTATACTGCTACATTTTTTTTTATGGTTATTAAGTTACGAAACCAGCAATTTGTTCGCCTGATGGCAAGCATCATGCTTGCCCATTAAAGTTCAGAGCCACCCCAAGCTTTGAACTTGGGTCAAAATCCTGCTCGGCAAAGCACTGCACTCATCACCTTGAGATATTAGATATTAATATCTCAAAGCCCTGTAATTTCACTGGAAACACTTTGACTAAGATGTTAAAGAAAAGTTTTAATGGAGACATCCATTAACACTTTTATTATAGCCTCGATTTAAGGGGTACCTTTAATAAGTAAAACATTTACTTTCTTTATTAGTACAATTCAATAACAATAATAAAACTGTTCCTTACCAAGAGTGCCAATAAGTCGAGAGAATCATCAAAGCAGATTTGAAGATCATTTATTTCACCAGACACTTTACATTCTCCTACAACTGTCTGAGTATCCAAGGAATAAAATGTAATAGCACCAGTCTGAAATCATTTCAAGAAAAACATATGTAATATTTGTTTTTACCTAAAAAAGCGACGCAAAGGAAGATGTGTTTGTCAGTCTATGTACATATGTTTGTTCTTTTGTAGAGCTCCAGAGATCAAATATATTTAATTATTTATACAAATTGGTTAATTGTATAAAAGTCTTTGGGTCAAACAATAACATGTCAGCAGGTATAAATAAATTACTAGCTGATCAATTAAAACAAGTTAAGTATTAAATTATGTTATAACTTCCATTAACAATTATGCAATATTTGTTGAGATGACAAAAAAATTTTTTGGAAATGGAAGATAAAGTTGATGGTAATAAAGCTACTAAAGCATGTGCTCCAACATTACAAATAGCATGGCTATTTGTTTGAACAAGTCCTGTTGAATCAATTGTAAGGAATTCTCTAGTTATTCTCATTGTGACTGAGGTAAATTGTGTGTGTCGCACATAATTTAATCAGTCCATGTTGTAAGAGCTAGTCATAAATCTTCACACTTATTATAACACTAGGTGTCCCGGCGACCTTCGTTCCGCCTATCAGTCAATGAATGTGCATGTTTAGGAAGCCATACCCGGCATGCATTACAATGCCACGTGACTATATTATTACAACCTTCGTGTTTATGTTTGCCTAGTACTTTACCAAATCCGAGTGACGTATGAGAAAGTGATTATACACCTATATAAAAAAAAATAAGTGACATTCCTTAAAAGTATCCTATGTCCTTCTCCTGGCTCTAAACTACCTCCCTGCCAATTTACAGCTAAATCGGTTCAGCCGTTCTTAAGTTATAAGTGGAGTAACTAACACGATTTTCTTTTATATATATAGATTGTTGTCTTAGTCTTAATTATAAAATATATGATGAGAGCTAATAATTAAACTTCTAGTTAAATTATTACCTCTCATCATATATTTCATAATTAAGACTAAGACAACGATGTTATAATAAGTGCGAAGATTTGACTAGCTCTTAGAACATGGACTGAATAAATGATGTGCAACACACACAATTTACCTAAGTCACAATGAGAATAACTATGAATCAAATACAAATTGTATGTTATTGAATCTCTTTACCCAATAGTATCTGGTCCATTTTTTATCAATGGATGTTGGAGCATACCATATCTTCCCACTTTAAATAACATGAAAGAAGATTTAAAACAAGAACGGAGGAAGTTACGAATACAGTTTCGAAGCCTTACCTTGGATCCTATGATCAAAATATTCTCAGATTCCTTGGTCAGCCAACACACAACCGAAGTAGGCTGCGGTATCACCGAGAGCGGTAGAACAGTGACCCCCGACCGTGACCATTTGTGATCAAAATCATTCTGAGGAATAAACAGAGGCAGGAACGGCACCAGTAAAACTTTCTGTTCGCTGACAATCAGTAGCCATGTACCACTTGGTTCAAAGCACATGCAATAAATGGGATTATCTAAGAAATCCCAGTCGTAGTTCTTCTCGAATCTTTCAGACTGAGCATTGATAAACAAAAATATTAATTCTTTATCACTACAAAATGCGAAGAACTTTTTTAGCCCGACTTCGTAAAAGCTGTGAGATACTATGTCTAGATGAATAAGGACGTCTAATTTAAATAACCCCGAGAAGTCCAAATGTTCACTTTGCTGGAGAGACATGCTTGTTTTATATTTGCGTCTCTAATTGATAATATTACAAAGAATGCATTCTTATACAATTTCCATTTCAAAGCAAATTTTTTTTAAGTCAATATTTTTGAGACGCGCTTATTTATACTATGTTACTTCAAAAGATACCAGGGAAAAAATACAAGTAACCCTAAAAGAAAGAGATTAAAACAAATAAAACTACCAGTTGACTTTAATATTAAAATACGGTCGCAAACTGAAAATAAACCCTGTATAATACAAGGTACTCTGAAATAAACTACAGAAACTTAAAGTTGATTAAAACTATCCCTAAACAATCGACCATATTTCAATCGGCGAACTAGGTAGCGTTCATCTAACGCTAAAGTCAATAATTTAAAACGAATTTAACGAAATAATATGTCCAAAAAATAATAACACTAAATTACAATGTAGTAGTCAGGTACCTCTAGAGTCTAGTAGAGGCTAATAATGGGATAGAAAAAAAAACTATGTACGAATTGTAATATCAAAAACTCATATACGTCAAATAAAGAATTTCACAAGTACGTAAGCGATTATTTATAAGATGAACACTATTTATAAAAATCAAACTAAAGTAAATATGTTACTGTATTCGTTGTATGTAAGAGCTATAAATACTGAAATATAGACATATTTCAAGGAGGTAATAGTACATCCATAACTTAAAACTCATTTTTTTTATCATCTCTCGCGGGCGAAGCCGCGGTTAATAAAGCTACTAAACACCTAGTAAAATAATAAAATACAAACTGTCTGGAAAATTACTAACACAGAAACAGATAACATGCGCTCCAACATCACGAATAGCATTTACACTTGCTATTCGCTCTGACAGCCGGAACAAGTCCCGTTTGATCAGTGCAGTGTTTTTGAGCTGTTTCGCATAGGGTTGGAAGCATCACAAGTGAACTCACAGGATGTCCTCTTGTTCTTACCGCAGTTTCATTTCTCCGACCTTGTGCTTTGCAAAAGGAAATCAAAATTCAACATTTCTATTGAAATATAAATAAGTCTCTAAAATAAATATATTATATTTCCATCATATACTGGGGTGTTTTACCTTCCCATGGGCTTTACGCTATTCACCACCTACAGAAGCAATCTCTAGGGAATTAATCTATGACTGGCAATATTACGGTACAAACAAATTTCAGAATTTTGCCGCGAAAGTGAAAAAATTACGATGTTGTTGATTTTGTATAATTTTCCAAAACCTGTGATTCTTCGAGGGTTAATGTGTAATATAATGGTGGATTATAAACCATTAAAAGTTCTAGTAAAGTTTCTACCACTTTACATGGGCATGACTTGACTATGACTGACTACTTGACTTTGACTGTGACTAGGACTTCTATTATGAAATAAAGTAGAATTTTTTAATTTTTGTTTAATATTTTGACCGAAGAACTACGCATCCATGGTCATGAAATAGTTTTAAAAAATCATTATTATGTCATTGTATGAACTGACTGCGTGTTTTTTTTTTATGTTTTTATATTTTTGTCTATGTGTGGACTGAGTATTGGTTTGTTTACCTTATTCTTACTATATACCAGTATATAATGAGCTTTCCTCCGATTCATTTTTGTCTACAATAGGGGTCTAAGAAACTGGTTACTTAGTAACTTTCTTAGTGTGCTATAAGTACACAAGGCCCTGAGTTTGACAATGACATAATATTACTAAGTATGAATAAGAAACTCCTGGGTTCCTATAGACATATTAGTATCGAAAAAAGATAAGTTTTCCGTCAGTGTATGACACTCGTATTGTGTCACTGTCAGTTTCAACAATGATGTCATAATATAACAGTCAGCTGAATCGGGAGGGAGGGAGGGAATGTACAAAGCGCAATTCTTGAAATTTTTAAGCTTATATATTTTTTGTATAAAATATCTTGTGTGTATTACATGTAAGTAGCTTAGAATTATAAATTAATAATATAAACTAGAATAAGAAGGCATAGTGTAATAGTGCTAATCTAAGAATTATGTCATTAAAATGAATATTTTTGTTGCATTTGTACTGTACCTTAAAGTATTTCTTTTTCAGGGTTAGATTATTTTGGCGTGAAATAGTTTTATATATGATTTCAGATTAACACGATGTTTGCTTTACGGTATCTAAGCAAAACAGTGGTTGTTGTTACTCCTGTTACCCAACAAACTAGAAATATTTCATCATATTTTCATCGTGGAGTGGAATTTTTCTTTAAGAAAAATCTACTGTTGACTAACAGTATTACATCAGGAATTTTCATGTTCATTGGAGACATGGTACAGCAAGAGTATGAGTATTCATCTAATATTCTTCCAAAGAGATATGACTGGGAACGACTAGGTACTATACATATTCCTATTAGCCTTAGAGTTTATAAATCTCATAATACAGTTTGATGAGGTTGCACCTGTTTTTATTTCAAGATTAGGTTATCATCCTAAGGTTACTTGAATACCGAATCTGAATCACTGCTTCACTCTTTACTTAAAACAACCCTTTTCTCCTCAAAGAATATTTATTTCTGGTTCTGGGTGCAATTGTGTGATGTAAATTTATCCAGCAGCCACAACACAAATAATCTAACTTAGTGTGGGGCTGTGAGTGTGAAAGTGTTTATTGTTATCACTATTTATAACTAATTAAAAATAACTTATTTATATTCCAGCAAGAATGTTCATAACTGGAACGGCATTAGGTCCTCTCCACCATTATTACTATCTTAAATTAGATTTTCTTCTGCCTAAATGTGATATTAAGACAGTAATGAAGAAAGTTATGTGTGACCAGTTGATTTGTGCACCACTTACAATACTCTTCTTCTACTATGCTATGGGGTACATGGAACATAAAACAGTAGCTGAGAGTACACAGGAAGTAAAAAATAAAGCAATATATGTTTATGCGGTAAGTTTGATTTTAAGTTAACCCGTCATGCGTCCGTCTTAGAAATAAAAATATGTTTAGATGTAGGGGTAAAACCAAAAAGAAACAATACTTTTTTTCTGGATGTTGGCATTTGACCACTATCTCACCTGATGGAAAGCATAGATGGAGCCGAAGATGTCCCATGCTTGCCTAGAAGATACTTATTTACTCTAGACTGGAAGACATCCAAATTGTACCTATAAAAAAGCCAATTGCATTAACTGCCCAGTTGAATAAACTGTACGATTGCAGAGTTAATTATATATACATTATTTTGCTATCTCCTCTCCATCCAAAGGTTGTCTGGAAGAGATCGCTTTAAGCGATAAGACCGCCCATTGTACTAGCCTAAGTTATTTTTAATCTAATTGTTTGCTGTCTTTTTTAATTGGTGTACAATAAAGAGTTCATCTATCTATCTACACATATCGTCGTTGTGCGTGCAAAAGTCGCTATGTGTTTTTTCGTGATATTCGGTTTTGACAAGTGATATTCGGGGCAGTGATATTGTATGTAATGATGATTAGTAGTAACTAATATTAGGAGTCAAATTTTTATGCGATTCAATTTTAGGGCTAAAGATATTAGTCGAATCAATAGGGAACCGATTAAAACTTCATAAAAAACCGAATATCACGAAAAAACACATAGCGACTTTTGCACGCACAACGACGATATATTCCTTTTAAGTAGCAGGTAATAGGTTCGATTCCTGATGGGTTACACAAGTTATTTTTCTACCCAATGGGTTTAAATCAGTTTATGTTTTAATATCATGTACTGAGATTTAATGAAATTATTTTTATGTAAATATCTATTTATTACCTAAAATATATATTTTTATTTGTGGATTTATATCAAACTTAGTAATGGTACAGTACCATCTACTTAAGTGCCATTGGTACTAAGTAGACAATAAAATCTTCTAGAAATTTCACTGCATTATATAATATTGGTTAGCTAGAATACTTTAAAACCATTATATTGACGCCCCAAAACGTTGAATTAACATAATGTTAATATTTTTTTATCATAGGCCTCTTAATTATGGTTTCTTTTTTGACTAACTGATTAAAATGAGGTGAGTTGGCAGCTTATAGTCTAAATATATTATTTGCATAAAATGAGCTGTAGAACTGTATTCTTTATCATGTGCCACTACGTTTTTTCATTGTCCTTGATTCTAAATTTATCTTATTTCTTTATTTAATACTTATAGTACATACAGCAACTAGATAATAATATAACTACCTCCTACAAAAAGCTTTTTATAGTTGATCGAACAAAGCGAGATCTCCAAGTTGACTTGGGTGATTCAGCACTTTGTCTGTCCGTCTGTCAGAGGCACCTAGCGTCTAAGCTATACAAGCGAATAACTTCAAATTCTCAGAGAATATGCAAATCTATATAATAATATAATGCCATATAGAAATGGCAAATTAAATAATATAAATTAAAATGTTAAGGGAGCACGTATACATGTAAGCGGGACGTAAAATAATTTTGATATTTATCTACATTTGTGGGGTATCTTTGAAAAGAGTTCAAGAAACCGGTTTTTAAGCCTTTTTTTGTCCCGGAGTCTATCTCAAAAACGGGTTCATCTTTTAAACCTAAAACTTACGTATAATATCCGCTATATTGAACAAATACTAAAATCAAACAATTAATAGTAAGACAAAAAGTTACAAGCAATTAACTTCAAAAGTTTTTTTCTATAAAGCAAAATGTAAGCGCGAGATCTCAGTTCGGCGCGACTAAAATTAAACAGATGTGTAGAGCTGTGTGCACATGATTTTAGAAAAGAAAAAAAACAATCACAAATCCGAAACAAAAATACAAATGCTAAATATTTTTTATTTGATAGTTAATTTACGTCGAAATTTGTGAATAAAAGTTTTAGCCCTAAAGTATCATGTACGAGGCAGGAAGTTAAAAACTCTGACTTAGTGGGAGTTCAGTGTGATCTTCTAAGCCGCGTGTACCGGGATCGACTCCAGCCCGGAACATTTCGGGTTTACACTATAATATTACTAGTCGTTCGCGCCGAATTCAGATCTTTAGCCTACATTTTGCCTAATAGAGAAAAACTTTTGAGGTTCAATGCTTATAGTTTTTTTTATTTAAAATAATTGTTTGATTCCTGTATTTTTTGTTCAAGTACGGATTTAACGGATATTATACGTGAGTTTCAGCTTTAAGTGTGAAGCTGTTTTTGAGATAGACCCCGTGACAAAATAGGTCTAAAAACAGTGAATTTGGTGGCCAACCAAATGTTTATTTTCCAACATAGATTTACCCCACTTACGTGTACGGGTGCACCCTTCACATTTTCTCTGAGAATTTTAAGTAATTGACGACTTGTATGGTTTAGACGCTAGTGCCTCTGACAAACGGATGGCCGGACAAAGTGCTGAACCGCCCAAGTCAACTTAGAGATATCGATTCGCTCGATCAATGATATAAAATGGTTTCGTGTCGTTTCCCGGCCCCCATTGGCCTGTGTTGCGACAAAAGTCTAGACTAATTGCACTGCTATGCGTATGAAAGCGTAAAAAATGGGAAAGCACATTACAAAAATTTTCAACCGACTTCAAAAAAGAAGGTTCTCAATTCGACTGTATTTGTTTTTTTTTATTTTTATGTTACGCGATATCTCTGCCAATTATGTATTTTTTTGTTTGGTAGATGATACTTCAGAGGTGGCCATATTAATTTTATCGGAATCGGTTCAGCCAAAACATAAGCGTGCGTTTAATTATGTAATTAATACACGATTATGACACCTCCAGGCGCAGTATTACCAATATTATTTGTTTGTAATTTTATAATGAGTAAATTTTATGCTCCACTTGATATGATAACAAGTGTATTTAGTTTTTCTTTAATATATTTTTATTGTTTCAGGGTGACTGGCTTTTCTGGCCTCCCATACAAGTAATAAACTTCTACTATTTACCTGCGATGTATAGAGTGGTTTATATTAATTTAGCAACTATGGTGTTCAATGTGTTCATGTCTTATATGAAGCACTATAATCATCACTAGCTAATGAGATCTTGTTATTGGCACAATACAGGATTTTTTGTATTTAATGTTGTATTTAAGCTAAGAATATTTATATTGTTAATTTAAGTCTAGTGGTGAATGGCTAACATTGGTGATACTTATGCTTATAAAATAAGCATGTTTTCATAGTATTTTAGTTACAAATAGGTATTATTTTATTCTTGTTAATTTTATTTTTGTGGTTGTGATATTTATTATACAATTAGCACATTATAATATCCATACTATTATTTAGTTTGATGATACATTTGATTATTTATTTTGCGGCATGAATAATAATTATTAAAACAATAATAATAGTAAAATTTTACTTAAAATGAAGATTATATTATATTTGCCTAAGACATTCAGCAGCAAAATAAAGAAATTAGATGTATGAAAAACTATGCAAATGAATACATATGTATAATTTTTTATCATTAGATCTTATATTTCTTCATAGGATTAAGGTTCAGTAAAAATACCTCATTAATAATATTGTCAAATGTTATATTTGTTGTAAATTCAAGTATGTACGTAACTTAGAATTTATTCTGTACATTTAATTATATGATAAAAATACTATTCCAGTTATGTACAATGTAGTTCATGTACAAAAAGTATAAGTTGTTATTATAATATATAAAATTATAAAACCTTTGTTTCCTTCATATAAAATGTTTGGCTACACATTGAATTTTGCAGAATGTCTAGAGTAGAAAATTATAAAGAGAAATATTATTGATGCAGACTGTTTTATGCACAGATGATATATGTATATAACTTAGGCTATTTGCTAATCTTGAAAATACTGATTATAGATTAAGAATATGTGACGTTAACCCCAGCACATGGTCCAATCATCCTTTCTTGTTTGTAGCTTTACTACAATACGATATAGAGCTAATCCAGGTCCCAGAGGCAGGCCTAAACCTTTGACAATGTCAGCTCTCGTTGCCATACTTAATGCTTGACCATCGAATTCCTGAAATAATTTTCAAATATAAAACACAGAAATTTCACACTTATGCTTCCAGATTTATAAGTGTACAGTAAATTTTGTAAAGTTTTTTTGTAAAAGTCTGGCATATCATCCAAATCAGCTGGTGTCAGATCTGCTGAAACTGAGCACAAGCAGGCGCCTCAAAAGGCACCATATTCTCGACTTAAGCAATAATGAATCACTATAAGTGCCTTGCTTACAGCAGCCTGGCACTCGACACGCCAATAATTAATACACCACATTTGCTTATAGCTTGATGTCTGATCGCAGATAAAAATACAAAAAAAAGAAAATAAGTAAATTTTGTGTTAATTTTTTACTTATTTTAGTATTTTTCTGTGGAATTTAGAACAATGTGGGACAAATATTTAAAAATAAAACTGGACTATGAGTTTGACTCGCACACAAAGAGTCCAATACATACTCATAATATGTAGATAGAATTGAATTTGTATTCTTACACAGGATTTGAGTCTAAAATATTATAGCTTCTTTTTCCACGATTCTTGCCAAATGTCATAATTCTAACTAAATTATTTAGTTTCTAGAGTTAAAATATGCTGCATTAATGGTTATATTTTATTTATGTCGATCAGTTCCATGCGGTTATTCCCATTCACACCTATGCTTCCAGACCGTCCACCACCGTCAATGACAACCGGGACATTTAAAAAACAATTCCCGATTGTCGCCTCTAGAGACAACAGGGAATGGAAAAATTTACATTCTCTGTTGTTTATCATCACTGGTGACAACTGCGACATATTTTAAACAATTGCTAGTTGTCACCACTGGGGACATTGATGGTGGTGACAAATGGGATTAACCGGGTCGATGCATGTCAGACTCGAGGGTTAATAAATTATTCATCACATAGAAGCTTAATTAATTAACCCATAAAGCCGACATGCATCGAGCTGATTTTGCAACAATCATATATATATTTACCTGATCTCTTAGAATAGGTGCAGCCTCAGAGTGATGCTTTAAAAAGTAATCATATACATCTTCTGTGGTCCAGTTGGTTATGTCTGGTATATTGGGATCAATAGGTGCATCATCACCTAATTTTGATGGTGCTCTATCTAGTTCATGTGGTTTTAAAAAAGGGTCAACAGGGTCAGGTGGTGAATCCTCCATTGTGTATTCAATACTTCTCGGTATAATAGCTGGTGATCCTGTCACTGTGGGATGTGAATCCAAGCAATTGTTGCATTCCCATTGGTCCCATGCCTTTAACCTCTCTGGTATTCGAGGACTGTGACAGAGTGCATGATAGGCATCTGAACAAATGCTGCATACTGTTAGAATTCCCTGAAAATTTAATATTTGTTCATTAATAGTCATAATATGACAAAAGATTACTTTTTTTGTATGTTTAATTGAAAAATTTGATATGTGACTACTAAAGCATAGAATACCTCAAGATAACACAACAGTATCTCACTGTAAATGAAAACAGGGTTTGACAATGGTTGGATGCTTTACCAAGCCAGATACAACCCCACCGACTTTTAATGTTACAGAGAAGGCGACAGATTGGAGTGAAAATAGCTGTTCACTCTCAGGTGTCTGAGAAGTTCCATTGAGCATGACACAGTAACTTTAACATTACTTCAGTTGTAGGATGTGTGCCTGCTTATATCCTAAGATAGTACTATTACGCATAAAAAGAAAAAAAATTTTTTGGTACTTACGGCATCATTCGTTTCACAACAAACTACGCAAGTTTTGCAATGAGGACACTGCCATGTGTTATCTGGTCTTGGTTTTAAAATACCAGATCCTGACTGAAGGCAGCTCAAATGAGCTTTATTGCTGCAGTCCCGACACTCAATAAGCCTATCGCTAGATCCTCTTGACTTCTGCACCAGGCATACAGAACACACCCCTCCAGAAGGTTCATGTGGTAGTGAGTCTTCTTGATCAATCTCTTCTGCACTACCTTCGAAAGACATTTGACTCTCAGATACCGGTGTCCCTTCCTTACTCAGTGGGGTAGAATGGCCAGCAGTCATCAATCTCTTTTTTATTGTGCTTTTATTTAAAGAACCAACAGGGCGGCCTCTTTTTCTCTTACTGGGAACATTGTTATCAGAAGGATCAAAAACTTTTTTTGCCATCTTTCGTCTTTCCCCAACACGAACTCCTGCATTTCGAGTAGCTATGTTGCTTGGCCCATGGTTAGAAGAAGAACCACCTCCACGTTTTTTTGGACGTCCTCTCATTCTTTGAGGGGATGACCTGCATGATGAGTTCGCTGATGAAGTCATCTGAAAATGTTATAAATAATGTGTTAAAAGTTTTACTTTTAATCACGGGTAAATCAATAGTGAAATCAGAAATACCTTGGTGTTAATATCAGCACTATATTCAAATTTGAAACTATCAGAGCTGTCCCCATCCTGATCAGCCGGGCCCAGAGCTAAATTACCATTTGGTAATCTTACAAGGCTTCCAGTTGCTAGCTCTTTATTGATAATGGATTCTAGATGTTTCTTAGAATATTTTGATTCCTGCGAAGAAGCTGCTTTCACAAGATCTTCAAAAGCAATTCCATTCTCTAAATAGCTTTGATCTTGGTAAATAAGAGTTGCTATAGCAGAAGTGATTATTCTGCGCTCGCTTGTTGCTATCCCTGACGCCATGATGACTGGAAAACAATTCCCGTGAAGGAAAATCAGTTATTATTTGTTTGATAATAATAACTTATTTTCCTTAATATTTGGGATATTATAGCAGTGATAGTATAAAACTTGTAAATACATAATACATGATATACATATATTATAATACATAGCAAGACTGCAGGAAAGTAGAGGATTGACATAGGTATGGTTTTTGCTTACGATTATTATGCTTGGATCTCTTTCTCCACTTAGCAGCGTTTCTGTAGCTCACATTATCTTTGTAATCTACTTTATAGACACTTTTTTCTTTAAGACAACGTTTAAGATCAGCTTTAGTGTCCTTGGCTGAAACTTTGTAACATTTCAGCATAAACTTGCAAATTCTATTCACATCGGGACGTGACTTCCTTGAACGTAGATGGTCAATTGCAGCCAATATCTGGTTTTTATACTTTATCTCTGACATTTCTGAAATATGGCAAAAATAATTATTTTATTTCCACTCAATTTATTATTTTTAGGACATTCTCGAGTGAACTCGAGATGAATTTACGTGTTGAGAAATCATATAATATACGGTGTGACAATACGGGAACAGAATATGTTTTTCTTTATTATATTTGATACTAAAAGCGATTAATAATTGATTTTAGATGCAAGATATTTAATGCAGCAAAATTGGAGACAAAGTTTCATAAGTAATAAAGTTGCGCCTAGAAATAGATTTGATGTAATACAAGTATTAATACTTACCTAGTTAAAATCATACCGGCGATTTTACAATCTTGCAGTTCAGACAATGATATAATTTTATTTCCAAAGTTTTGCAGGAAAATAAAAAAAATATTTTAGCAAACCGCGAGCCAAAGAACACAGAACCATAGACAAATATTATATATACCAAACACAGAACATAACATAGAGGACACAAATCACATACTATTACTGCCTACCGGGAGATACAGGATAAATATGTATTGTATATTCTTTTATAGAATATTTATAGAATTGTTTTTTATAGAAGAAGTACCTAGTTATAATATACTAACGCCCGTTTGCACCATTCACTAAATAACTCCTAGTTAGGTTATTCTTAACGTTAGGAAACTTCTAAGTTTGTACTTTGGTCAATCGTCGACTTTATAATTCTTTAACTTATGACTCTTATCTATGGTTAAATTTTTTAAATATTGTTTGCTTGCCATTTGGCATTTTGTGAATTCGCGCTATTTTGTCGAATTGAGAATTAATGAAAAATATTGAGCTAATATGTTTTATAAAATGTGTACTGCGAAGCGTGAGCACTCGGCAGTTTCAGCGCAGACGTTTTTACTAAATGTAGCTGCAGCTAAAATACAGTATACTTTTTATTTTTCTTTTAATTTTAGCTTCGCATTCTTGTACATTTAGCCAGTGTCAAGTAATAATATATTTCAAGTGTATTTCATATTACAAGTCCTAGTCACAAGTCACAGTCAAAGTCAAATAAAAGTCAAATAGAAATAGAGTTTTGGAGCAAAGACGAAAATCACGTTTTTCAACTTGGTATCATTTGCCGACCTAATGCACGTTTACTAAGTATTCACGGTTACTAATCCACCATTATTACACATAAACACTCGAAGAATCACAGGTTTTGGAAAATTATACAAAATCAACAACGCCATTTTTTCACTTTCGCGGCAAAACTCTGCAGTATACTTACTTATTATAGAACATATTCACTATTGACTTGTAATGTAGTATTTTTTACCGACTTCTCAAAAAAGGAGGAGGTAATCAAGTCGACTGTATTTTTTTTATGTGTATTAATAACCTCATAACTTCTCTCCACGTAAGCCGACTTCGAAAATTTTTTTTTTAGTTTGAAAGCCGTTGCTTTCTAATTGGTCCTATTTAAATTTGATCAAGATCTGATCTGATCTGATGCCTATTTTGGGGACTACTTTGACGATGTTCTCGTTTAACCGTTTTCAAATTATTTCAAAAGTTACCTCATAACTTCTTTCGTTGTGAGCCGATTTTGATGATTATTTTTTATTTGAAAGCTGGTGCTTTTTATGTGGTCCCATTGAAATTTGATCAAGATGTAATTTCTAGTTTTTGAGTTATATTGAGTTATTTTGAGCAATAATGCGTGTTTAATACATTAAATCTGATCAAGGTTCCGAAGATAAAGCGGTGAAGTCGGTTTTGTTAAGCTTTGCTTGTGTTTATTTATTTTAAAAGATAACAATAAATTAAGTATCATAGAACTGCCCGTTGGCTTAGTCAGGTGAGTGTTCGTCATCTAAGCAGGTTGGGTTTGATTCCCGGCAGGAACATAACTTTTCTGCCCAAGCAAAGTGTGTTTCTGGTTTTGGTACTTTGGGTTCAAGTACAGGATACAATGGATATTTTACGTAAGTTTCAGCGTTCAGTGTGAAGCCGTTTTTGAGATAGGTTCCGGGACAAAATAGGTCTAAAAACAGTGACTTTGGTGGCCTACCAAATCGTTATTTTCCATCATAGATTTTTTTAAACCGGTTTCATACTCTACTTGTTAAGTCCTTTTTAACCCCACAGGGGTAGATATAAAAATTAAAAATAATTTGCTTCCCACTTAATATTTTCATTTATATAATTTTATATGTCATTTCTTTTTTTGGGCTGTAGTTTTACATATTATATGAGAATTTGAAGTCATTCGCTTATATAGTTTAGGCGCTAGATGCCTCTGACAGACGGACGGACTGACATAGTGCTGAACGATCCAAGTTAACTTAAGAGATCTCGGTTCGCTCGATCAAAAATATTATAAAGAAGAAGAAATGTATTGCAAATGTTTTTTTTTTTTGTGGAAACACATTTCTCAAAAATATTTTTTTGGATGCCATTCCCAATTTTCCATTCCGTCAAAATTAGACTAAATTCGCTTAGAAAAGAAAAAAGTATTTAGGATAATTATTTACTTGAAGAATTACAATTCGAGAACAAATATTCGTTTTGTGTTTATGTTCTTGGTGCCTTGTATAATAAGACTGCACAGTACTGATACCTTACGAAATATCTTCAAGTCCAATAAAATTCTAACACTTACTGATATTTACATAATTATACGAGATGTGTGTATTCGTCAAATATAATACAAACATACTTTTTGATAAAAAAATCTTGTCGTGCCAATAATTTGAGGACGAAATATAAATATAATGCATGTATTCCGCAAGTTAATAACACTATGTACCACAAAAGTACTTATGTCATGGCAATCAAAATCTACAATAATTTGCGCTTAGATCTCAAAATGTGGAATGGTGCCTAAGCTGCGTGGCACGGCTAGTGTCAAATACTTGAATCAAATATCAGTGTTGCTAGCACAAGCATCCATTTTCTTTGATCCAACGTACATTGGACAAAGTTATTTGATAAGTGGAATACGACCGACCCTTTGGATGGTTTTACCCTCGGGTAGAGTATATTCTTTTCTATGATTTTACTGGTAGAGTAATTGTATTCTTCTAGTATTCTGTGGGCTCCCGGTAGGAAGCAATAGTATTCTGTGTCTGTGGGTTTTAGGCCGACGGTTTTAGGTAAACGGAGTGATTACATAGGGAGTAATAGTATTCTGTGTTACAATATCTTTGGTAAACGGAGTGATTACAATATCTTTGATCTTTGGTTTTAGGCTTAAATTTTATTTTTGAGTTCAATAACATGAACAGGTATATAAAAATATAAAATCTAACAAAATAAAACAGATTAATTAATATGGCTACTTTAATGCAACAAGTTCTACGATCAACTTATTCAAGAACACGATATATTAAAGCCGCATATTATTCTTCTCAACCGGAGCGTGCCAGCAAAATAAAAGTTGGAAAAGTAGTTAATGTAGCTATAATAGGTGCTCCTAATTCTGGAAAGAGTACTCTAATTAACAATATTACGCAACGTAAGGTAAGCTATATCAATTGTTATAAGGTTACTTAAGTTCCGATTACTTAGAATAAGATCCATGTAATAATTAGTTTGCAAATAAACGTCTGAGTATGAGTACTTTTATTGTAACCTCTATTGTTCCCATTTCACTTGAATTCAACCTGATGGAATTAAACATTTTAGATATGTGCTGCGTCGAATAAAGTTCACACTACGACCAAAATGATCAGAGCCATGTGCTATCAAGAAGGCACTCAAATAATTTTCTTGGATACGCCTGGTGTTATTACTGACAAGGAGCAAAAAAAGTAAGGAATTTTCTATATAGACTATATATCTGTGCAAGTGAATAGATATAATTATATTTACTTGTAAGTGGTTTTAGAAAGCCAAATAATGAGTAGTCCTATGAAGTAGTAACTAGTCCTACGAATTCCGAAACAAAATAATTGTACTTATTTACTTTTATAACTAATGTAATAATGCTGCAAGCTGGTGCCCGCGACTTTGTCTGCGCAGGAATAGTACTTCGGGTAGCTTATTTTCTTCTCCAAGTTCATATGTCTCTTTTTAAATGATAGATATAATAATATGCTGTCGCAAACTTTTTAGTAGGACTATTTAAGATATAAATTTCTATTATACATTATATACGAGTTGTATAACTAACAGTTTTTGCAGCGCATGCCAGAATAGCTCGCAGATGGCATAATTTTTTCCTACTTTTTTCACGAAATGTTAATACGTTATATTTTGAACAATTCACACAATATCTTTATAAATTATAGCTTTATATATTCTGATGGATTTTATTATTGTAGTTTCATTAAAATCCATGCAGTTGTTTTTGCATGAAAGACTAACAAACATCCATACATACAAACTTTCATGTTTATAATATTAGTAAGGAAGTAAAGATAGTGTTACATGTCAACGAAGATAATTCATATTAGTTATTAATAGATAATGAAGATATTAGTTATTAATAGCCATTGTAATTACTAAATAACTATATAAAGAGACATCAGTGCAGGGCTTACCACTCCTATATTGAATAAGAATTCATCATATTATTAAAATAATTTACATTACTAACATAATTAATAAATTATGTGTACCCCAAACCCTGCTCTAAGCCTACAGCTTAAATTTTACAGATACAATCTGCCCGCGTCGATGATTGGAGCCTGTCACAAAAGCCTGAGGTGTGCAGATGTAGTTGGAGTTGTCCATGATGTATCGAACAGGCATACTAAAGAGGAGATTCATCCTGATGTTATTTCTATGCTGCACATGATAGACGAGACTCCCGCCTTTCTTATATTGAACAAGGTAGTATTCAATGTACAATTTAAATCTCAGCAGTATTTTTAAATAGGTACATTCACATCTTTTACATTTTTTGCTTCAACATTTGACCTACAAACAATGGACCTCGGGTCTCGCACAAACTTCACGAAATTACCCTTAGTTTGTGCCGTCTTAGCGCTGAATATATTCCAATTGCCATTTGTATTGTACATTTCCCCCTGCCAGCAGTTAGCCCAGCCACCCCAACTCCCCCTGTTTATTGGAAGTTTGTTAAAAATTGCTCATAAATTTTAGTATATTCTGAAACTTTGAATTGCCATTGGCTTAGTTAGGTGCTCATTCTCCTTCTAAGCAGGGGTAAAGGGTTTATTTCCTGGCTGAAACACAAGTTTTCTCTCCAAGGGAAATATGTGTCTGATTCTGCATGGTTGTGATTGTGTGTGTGACGTGAATATTTCAGGCACCCACGACACAAATCATTGAAGTTAATGAGGAGATGTGAGTGTGAAAGCGTTTATTTAAAAAAATTCTTATTAAAAGTGTTGCTTACTTTATTTCAGGTGGACCAACTGAAATACAAAAAGCAGCTCCTATCTGCCATAAGAAATCTGTGTAATGGAGTGATTGCTGGCAACCCAATACCAGGATCTGAAGGGAAAAAAGTTTCTGGGAGAGGATATGGCAAATTTTCTGATGTTTTTCTAGTTTCTGCACTTAATGGTGATGGAGTCCAAGATATAAAGGTATGACAATCATTGGCAGATATTAACCTTTCATCACACTAATATTATACAGATATATATATATTACATATAAGGTTATATATAAAATACCAGAAACCTCTTAGACCCTCTTAGATTCTTATTCTAATCCTTAGCTCACTTAGTTGTATGATTTTGTTTGGAATGCTATATTTTTTGTAATAATTAATAATCCAAAACCCACAACGTAGAAAGAAAATACCGGCCCACTACACTAACTGGGTTGTTATGTTGTATATTTTCTGATCATATTTAGACTCAATTTCAATACTTTATTACACAATAGTATACAAAAGGAGGACTTCTAAAAGTTAGTAAACTACCCTATTAAGTATTAACTTTTGTATCTACCTAGTTTATTTAATTTATAGTCTAACCTCTTACAATTCGATGAACATTGTAAAGACCTGTAAAGGGTATATGAATCCTACTATTTATATATTTATTATAAATACGAAAGTTTGGGTGTATGTGTGATTTAAGCGATTTAGATACATTTGGAATGTACATAGATAATAGCTAGGATGAAGACATTTTTAACTTGATAATAGCGGGCGAAGCCGCGGGGCACTGCTAGTATCCTTATAAAATGTTATATTCATTGTAATATCATGTATATTATTGTATATTATGTATACTGTTGGTGTTTCTTAAATATATAAATAAAACATTCTCTGCCAGTCATCTGAAATTAAATGGTTCATCAATCAGGGAAAAAGAAAATATATGTAAGGAAATAACAAATTTTTTTTTTTTTTATTTATTTGTTTGGTTATAGAAGAGCATCAGAATGCTAATAAGTGTATATCACTCAGTGTTGTAAGTCATAACAGTTCACTTTTCTAACAAAGTTTGTTTATTAATTTGCAACCAATTGTCAAGCTTGCTTTTAAATCCATTTATTGTGGTAGAAGAAACAACATCTTCCGGTAATCTGTTCCAATTTTAAATCAATTCCAATTTTGCTCAAGAAATGAAAAGCAGTGTTTGTGTTTGATAGTGCATGGATGAGTAATGACTGGTGTCTTTGTGAAAGTCTTTGGTCTGCCTTTAGCCTGTAGATGGTATGGATGTCTGGCAGGTTGTATTGGCTGTTCATGATCTTGTAGGTTTCAATTAGATCACCTCTGAGCCTTCTTTCTTGAAGAGTAGTGAGGTGCAGCATGTGTAGTCTTTTTTACAGGGTTTATGCTGTAGGGCTTAGGGAATTTTCGTTGCTCTCCTTTGTACCCTCTCGAGGTTTATATCCTTTTGGATGTATGGGCTCCAAACCTGGAACCCATATTCAAATTAAGGGTTTGAAATATGCCTTGAAGATCTTAAGGAAAATTTCCACTGTCATTGTGTAAAATTACCTGCGTATGACATAAATGAAAGAGATGGCTTCTTTGACCATTATAGATATGTGATGCTCCCACATAAGGTCAGATGTAATAAGATTTATTGTTAGAATGTAGGTTATACAGAAGGTGTATTGGAAAATTCAGCCTTACTGCTGACAAACTTACAAACTACCCTGTTTAAGGGTGTACAAATATGATTACCTTCCATGTATTAATTAATTAACTATTTTTAATACACATTTATATTATTCAAATTCAACATTTCAGCAATATCTCATCACAAACGCGAAGCCAGCAAACTACCAATACTCACCAGACGAATGGACAGATCAAGAACCCGCACAATTGATTCAAGACACTGTCAGAGCTAAATTCTTAGACTTTCTACACAATGAAATTCCATACAATTTGAAGGTGAAACTGGAGTATTATGAAAAGAATGACGAAGGGGATAAAATAATGATTTCAGTAATAGTTGAATGCCCATCAGAGAGGCTCGTGAAACTTATAGCGGGGGCAGGCGGTGGAAGACTGCAGCAAATCAAATCGCACATAAGAAACGACTTAGTGGAACTCTTTAAGAAGGTAGTTGTGTTGAATTTACAACTGACAGCGGGAGATAAACCTGGTGAAACAAGTAGCATAGTGGTATAATCAAGAAATGAAGCATTTAAAATGTTATGTAAATATGTAATGTAATCCTAATATAAGTTTTACTTGCTATGTATGTCTTTATGTGTAAAAAAACAATTTATCCATATTAGGGTTCTTAACCTTTTTACAAGCTTTTATTTAGTTTCACCTCTCCCATTGCCTGTCTGTCGGTCTGTAATCAAACATTGCAAGCTAAATTAGACCTCACTTCCCGATGTCCGATTGGACTCAAATTTGGTGTACATAAGTATCTTCGGTGATAATACAATGACATGGTGAGGCTATATTTCCTAAAACTAAAGTAAAAATATATACATCTATCATACAGCTGAAACCTAAGTAACCAATAAGGCGAAACAACCATAAACTTGTTTGACAAAGCAATTAAAGATATAACTTTAAAAAAATATTAAACCTATATTATTAATTTGCAATGTTTAGTTAATTCTGTTTTAATATTACAGTTAAATATTAATAAGTTATTCGCTTAAATTAAAATTCAAATGCATGTCGTCTTCACCTTTCTTCACATTTGGTTTGAAATTTTTAAGATAATGTGTAAAATAATGGTGATCTTATAGATAAACTAGCATTTGCCCGCGGCTTCCCTCGCTTTAAGAAGTATTAATTTAAAATTGACAAAGTTCAGTATCCCCTTGGGGGTAGAATTAATCAAAATCCTTTCTTAGCGGATGCCTACGTCATAACATCTACCTGCTTGCCAAATTTCAGCCTGATCCGTCCAGTAGTTTGGGCTGTGCGTTGATAGATCACTATGTCAGTCAGTCAGTCAGTCACCTTTGAGTTATATATATATTTAAGATAAAATAAAACAAATTTAAATCACTTAAATCTGGTTGGTATAACAATTCAATAGCAATTAATTGTATAGATGGAGTTTGTCTTATTGACTCGATAAGAAGTTAAGAATTCAAAAGGTCTATCCAAAAATCACATACATTATAATATAAGTTTTTAAGCTATCATGGTTATTTTCACTATAAATGTTCGTATCAATAACGGGATATAATTTACCATGTATTTCGTTTGTTATGAGTTTCCGATATTTCGGCACTGTTGCAAGCACCATGATCACTACGAAGTAACTGGAGTAGTGCGGATGAAGATTTAGATTTACGAGCATACGAAACGGTCTACCCGTTTTCGTTCTCGTTTACTGCGTTGAACACCACTACATTTAACTGCCGTCATAAGGAAAAAAGACGTATCTGCATTTTAGTAAAAATTTAGTTATATACAAAATCGGAATCAGGAAAAATAGACGCATTTACTATTATTATTATTTTTAAATATTCAAATCCAACCTATTAAATTTTACTTTTAATTTAGCCGCATCTGCTACAAGTCATAACATGTACTAAATAGTAAAGACGTTTCTGATGTATATAACTCAATTTTGACAAACATTTCAGTTACCTACGTCTTTTTTCTTTATGACGGCAGACTAGCACACAACACCGTTTCTCGTTTTTTCTACACAGGATGCCAGACATTTGAGTATGCCGACTTGATGCTACCACAAAAGAACGGTTCGAGATTGGGACGATGCTCAGCACTGAGCCCAGGATTGAAGGAGGAAGGAGGAGCGGTTTTGTTTCGATAAAGTGACAAACTGAAGATAGAGTTTCTTTAAGTACCTATACTAAAGACGATGTAGAATGTAATTAGTAAGTTTTTTTTATGCCCGATGTGCAATTGTTGGACCACAATCTCACCTGATGGAAAGTGATGATGCGATGATGAGCAGCCGGATTAGTATTGATACCTAAGCATTTCATAGGCACACATGCACTCATACATCCACAAATCTTTGTAATTTCAAATTGCTCTCTGATCTGTAAAAAAATATATCTAGATATACCTAATCGTCACTGTTTTTGTATGTTACTCGAATACCTACATGGAGACGGCTGGACATATATGCATTTTTTTTGTGTCTAAATAAGAAAATAATTTCTTACTCACAGCCTTACAAGTAAGTTCGATGACTTGTGTCGTGGATGCCGGTAAAAATAACATTACAACCAGAACCAGAAACAAAAACAAATATTTGGAAGAAATCTTGTGTTCCCGCCGGGAATCGAATCCGATACCATGACTTAGAAGGCGAACGCGTACTCAGAGCTAACAGGCAGTTCATGTTGGTCCCATATAAAAATTGTCAAGATCTGATCCCTTGTTCAGATTCATTCCGAAGATAAAGCGGTGTAGACGGTTTATTAAAGTTTTGGTTGCTTTTAAACTATATTATAATCAAGTATATCGTATATCATATAGGTATTTACCCGATTTGGTTTATATGACATTAGCCATGCTAGGCAGAACTATAGTGATAATAACATGGTCGCCTATGGCCGCAGGTTCAATCCCCGCCTCGAGCGATAATTTTTCCTTTCTAAATTTATCACTATAGGTATTTAGTACGAGTAGGTGTACTAGGAAGTTAGTAGAAAGTAGATATACTGCTATATGCTTCTACGATAGTATAGATGTACTTCAAATACCAAAGAGTAGGTAGCACTACCTACGTGATTATAACTTCGATACGGTTGGTGGACAAAACGGCACCTAACTTAGTGGTTTGCAGACTTCGGGTAGTTTATCGAACATTATCTCTACACTTAGCTATTAAGAGCAAGCTCTCTAAAAATTATGATATTTTGCAATGATATCTTGAGCCGGTCACTTTTATAAGTTTGATACATAATTTTTCTGACCTTTTCTGTCCTCCATTTAGCTAGATTCACGACTAAATGACGCGAAAAATTTTTTGTCGAAAATTATGCCTGTTTGAGTTTATTTTAGATTTTTGTGTTGGATTGACTTAAGTGCATTATGCCGTAAATAAATACTTACAGTTATATAACATAGTTTATTGTCTACCCGTTGCTTAGCCGCAATTGCTATATTATTATATGTCTATTATTGAAATCAAACCCATACATAGTAAATAGTCATTATCGCGCACACGACACATCCAGCTTAGTAACAGTCTATGGGCCACAGAGTTACCGGCCTAGCCTAGTTTGAGGCCCGCAGTAACATATCCAAATGACTGTAACTATGTTTATACCGAATGTATGACAAATTTTAATGTAATATTTACGTATAAAGTGTTACAATATGTGTTTTTGGTATATAAACAATTATAATTATTTATTATTGTTATATCTCTCACATTTCGAGTATTTTACAAAAATCCTAGAAAATTGCACGTGCGACCTCATGTAACCGCCATTTTTACTCCACTATACGCGCCCCTATGAGCTACGGCATAAGCTCTGTAATCGCAGGTGACGATAATCGAGCTGGGACCGTATCGCACCCTGCCCTTAACACTTACTATTACTTACACAATAGTAAGAAACAGTAAGAGACCGCGTAACTTAACCACACAACTTTGTTAAGACTTGTTTACGAACACTTCCACTTTATGTGATAGCGGTCCCTAACTTCGTACTTACATTACGATTTAAACGATCTTAGTTTGGAACAAAACTTTGCGGTGATTACAATTACGTACACACAATGTATAGTATAGTTATATTATATAGTGTAGTATGTATGTATAGTTCAAATGGTTACGCGATTCGGAGACCGGAAGGGACGTATACAAGTAGCTCAATAACTATGTCTTTATGAGTTTAACGTAAGCTGGGGACGACAGGGGTCCCGGCTATCTATTTTGGAAATAGTCCACCTATTCGGTACCTTTTCTTATCGCGAAACAAAATAATCCCCATTTTCAGTACAAACGGAAACAACAGATATTACGTTTTTCCACTTCCCCTAAACTAAATGCTTGTAGGATTTTTTTGGTGCTAGAGACCGTCTATTGAATTTAACTGAGCGCTCTACAGCAGTGAAATGTTGACCTTATTGTAGAGTTGAGAAAGCTCATTTCGTTTCGTCGGGTTTTCATTATTACGCAAGCTTTTTAGAATGTCCTGGATATAAAGAAAGTAAATAAGATTTTCCGTTCATGCTCGACACTTCTTTAGTCTTTTTGTTCCATTGTCATGTATGGTTATGACCACTTTTAATTTAATAGGCTAGCGTTTGACCGCTATCTCTTTACGGTAGGTAGGTAGGTATATAAATAACTATGTATTTGGAGATGCATGTTTTGTCGTGTAGGTAGTTAAATAAACACTTACTAAACCATATTGAATTATATCCCTTAAGATAGGCTTATATTATTACGGCTTAGGTTTAAGCAATCACCAGATATAATGAAATATAACGCCCAAAAAATCGTAAGTACTTACCAGAATTTAATCCCCATTTTAATATCACCAATAAACGTAAAGTCTGCTAACCTAAAAAAGGCAAGTATCTTCAGAATAATCGCTGAGCTACCAATGAAACCTGTAGGTACCAGCTATAAATGAAACCTGTACCAAAATCTTTCGGGCTATTTAAGTCATGCCTGCACTACAAAAACTTTTCATAACCCAAAAAGGCCACGCATGCACCAAATATGTAATCGCATTTTATTTAAAAATTTCATCCAAATATGTTACTATAAATACATTTTTTCGTAATATTATAAATATTTTTGTATTAATTATAAAAAACAAAATAAACTTACTGTTATCAGATTCGGTTCTGTCACAGGAAATTTTATTTTATATTTGGTGGCCATCTAAATTATACCCCAAGTTAAAATTTGGTGCACGCGTGGCCTTTTTGGGTTATGAAAAGTTTTTTTAGTGCAGGCATGACTTAAATAGCCCGAAAGATTTTGGTACATGTTTCATTTATTTGTACATATTGTATTTTTTTTGGATGAGGCTGTTTAGGGCAACGATTGTTTTTTTTGGTTGTCATTAAATTTATGACTATTGATTCGTTCAATACCTCAAACAGAACTTTTTTGCAAGTTACCGTGAATGTTGGACATTCTGCGAATAGGACGATCCGGTATTGGACATTCCAGGAATTTGACATTCAGCGTATTGGACATTTCGCGTATTGGGCATTCCGCGGATTGGACATTCCAGGAATTTGACATTCCGCGAATTGGACATTCCGCGACCGCTGGACAGTTTGCGAATTGGACATTCCGCGACTAAACGTTCCCTTTGTATGCTTACCGGTAAAAGATCTAGTGAATAATCCCTATATATAAAAACCTATTTCTTAATATATAATCGATTGTTGGTCTAATAAAATGGATTTAAAAGTAAGTACGCATATATGAATACTAGGCGTAGTTTCAACATTTGATGGTAGTACAAGGTTTCTCTCTTAATTTTGTATCTAGCAAAGTGCAGCAATAAAGTATTCTCACAACAAAATGATAAGTACGTCATCATTGCACGCTGCGGACTCAAAGACCCGAGCGCAGCGCGTATTCTATTCGCTCCAGGCCGAGGTGGAAACGACGTCAAATAGTTTATTATTTTGGTACAACTATGAAAATGCGTTGTAACTTTGTAAGTCAATAAGAAAATATTCGAATTTAAAAAGTTGAAAAGAAACATACTGAATATAAGAAAAACGACATAAATCAGATCGGAAACTGATATATACACGTCCTTTTTTATTTTAATAAATACAACTACTTAATTATTTTTTTTATTACATCCAGATAGGCAAACTTTTAACCACCATCTCTCCTGATGGTAAGTGAAGATGTGGACGGCGATTAAGCAAGCTTGCCTAGAAGATACATATTCACTCGAGACTTAAAGACTCCTACATTGGTGCCGATTCTGTTGTCCAGAATTAGACTAAACTAGCCTAAAATTAGTTTTAGTCCTGCTTTAGTCCAAAACCTATTCAGAAAATGCAAGATTAGACTAAAATTAAGTTTGACAGGACTAAGTTAGTTTAGTTACTCTATTTAGTGAAAATGACCAAATTCTTATTCTGATGTACATGTTTTACGTCAAATTAAGACTAAAAATAAAAATTTGTAACTCAAATTAGTCTGCATGAAAAGGATCTGGATTATTTTTAATGTGATCTTATACTTGAAAGAATAGCGTTTAGGTATTCTTTGACTAAAATTAGTTCATTTTTAGTTTAGTTTAGGTTAGTTCGGTGCTTAAAATTAGTTTAGTTTAGGTTAGTTCGGTTTATTTTTAGTTTAGTTTAGGTTAGTTCGGTGCTCAACAGAATTAACAGCACCAATTGTATTCATTAGGAAACGTAGACTCAGGCAAGGAGTTCCATTCATTTTCGGTTCACACAATGATTACTTTTACAGAACGAGAGTTGAATCGACTAATCACAATGTTTCCAATAGCTTCCACTTTTTGTTCAGAGTTTAAGCGACTTCCAACCAAGGAGAAACAGAAGCTCTGCACCACAATAATTTAACAAAAACCAGACCGAACCGTAGCCGCAACAACGGGATTATTAACTTCAAACAAAGCTCTAAAATCAAAGTTCCTCTTTTCCGGACGTGTCGAAATCCTTCCAAAGTAAAGCTTTTAAGCACTTGAGTAACAATTACACTTGTGTGCTCCTAAAAATTCACACCGACCGCGTTTTCACCAGATGGACTCGATTCGTACAAAAGTTTCAGCGATCTATGTAAATGAGGTACCGTACTTTAGTCCATAGGGAAACGGCCTTTGTATTTTTGGATGGAGGGCGCTATAGGAGCTAAACGAACTTGCGAAGGGCGCTCGGCTGAAATGGATGATCGTTGGACTATTTGATTGACTATTGTAGTAAAGAGGAGTCTTAAGAGTATAGGTAAACGCTTTCACAATCAGCCTTACATTCACATTAATCGATAAACTATATAAAAAACGGCTTCATATTTAAAGCTGAAACTTACGTATAATATCAGTTATATCCTGTACTTGTAACTATATTATACAACTTAAGTTAACATTTTAAACGACGAAATAAAATGGCCATCATTTTATACAGAGTAAAACATGGTGATTATTTCGTTGCATGTTCTTTATATTTCTTTGGTCTTCCTGTATATGTATAGCTACAGCACTTTAGTGAAAGTGGAATGTATTCGAAGTTACTCGACTTTAAAACCTTAAAGTCGAGTAACCACGAGTACTGTCAAATATATTTAAAAATTCAAACGCACGTGCAAAGGCACGCTTGCCACTTGGAATGTGCTCAGATGCTCACTAACCCGTTAAGACGACTACTTTGTGTCATTCTTACGCTTACTGCTTGCTTTTATAGATACCTACATATCTTTAAATGTTATAAACCCTAGTAATATTATACAGGACTAGTTTTCCCGTATTATTTAATACCTCATATTTGCTACTTATGATGTACATAATATCATATTATATTGTATTATAATTTTTAACGTTTAGTAGGTTTGCATGGGATCTTAATTTTTTGGTATTTTTGTATCGGAAATGTGCGACGGAGAGTGAAACGACGACGGATTGACATTTTATTATATAATTTTTTTTTTTTTACTATTATACGAAAGCGTGTTCCCTATTTTTGTTACAATCTAGCCAATTAGGCTAATAAGTAACTTTAATTTAACTTATTCTGCTAGATTTTAAAAATCACATGCAATGTGTTAGTCTCGCCAAAACTCAAGAATTGACTCTCTCGTTTGACTGATTTGGCTGAACTTTTTTGTTGTGTTTGCAAATATTGTCAGGCCAAGGTTTGTATAAAAGAAAAATGTTCCTGCCCAAAAAACAAGTAGGAAAAGTAACTTCTTATCTGCGGGTAACACAACTAGTAAAGAACATAAATATTTCAATCTATGTAGGTAGATTTAATAGGTACCACTTGATTATATCTTACTTATACCTACACTGAACTAGAAAGTGTGATTTTACTGGGTTCCAGGTAAGTTGGTTCACAAGTATTGTTACAGAGCGTCGGCAAGAAAATAAGTTTTATTTAAACATGTAATGGACTTAGTTCCTCTAGATTAAATATAATCTAATCGCAAGCAAAGCTTCAAATAACTGACTGCACCGCTTTATCTCCGGAACCCTTAATCAGATCTTGACACTACTAACAATATGGGACCAACTTGACACCGTACCCTTTTGAGTAAAAAAATATTTTTCCAAATCGGTCCGCACGTCTTCGAATAATCGGGTAACATCAATGTAAATTAAATAAAAAAAAGAAAGGAAATACATTTATTCGAATCAAATACGTATTATTATGGATAACTCAAAACTGCTGATTAGATCTTGATCAAATTTAAGCGGGAAAACGTAAGAGGCACCAGCTTTTAAATAAAATAAAAAAGATCATCAAAATCGGTACAACTAGAAGAAGTTCCTAGGTAAAAAATGCAGTCGAATTGAGAACCTCCTACTTTTTTAAGTCGGTTAAAAATGTCTTGCGATAAGTGTCCTAACTACTAAGATTGCAAGGTAGGTAGGTACTATATTCAAACGAACAAACGTCAAGTTTTATGTAGGTATGATAGTTACGCAGGAGTAGGAGTGGCTGAGACTGAAATAACAATGGGTGATAAAATCCATACGTGATAACCCTGATGAGACCGTCCTAAGGATTTTAGGATTTTTAGGTGCTAAAATCCAGTCACTTAATTTTTTGGGGCGCGAATTTACGAGTAAGTAATAAAACAGTGAAATCCGTTTTTGTTTTGTCATAAAAGTCTTATTAGATTTTTATGTTTGGTTCTATTAATGGATGTTATGTTTACGTCATAAACATTATTTCATTATGAACAAAGAAGTAATTCTAGATTCACTATTAAAGCTTTTTAATAAAATTGTTGCGTATATATATTCACGAAGTGCAATATCGCACAAAAGCTAAGAAAAGTCAAAATTTATTATACTTGGTTAGAGTGACAGAATAATTTAAACGCAAGCAAAAATAAATAAAAAAACGACTACCGCTTTATCTTCGGAATCTTTGATCAGATTAAATAAATTAAATTACGCATTATTGACTAAGTATTAATGTACCAAATAATAAGTATATACTTTAACTCAAAACCTACTGGTCAGATCTAGATCAAATTAAAATGGGACCACATGGAAAGCACTAGCATTCAAGTAAAAAAATAACATCAAATTTGATTCACCTAGGATAATAACATCGAATACAGTCGAATTGAGAACCTCCTCCATATTTTGAAGTCGGTTAAAAAGCATACACCGAGATATTACCTAAACTATGATTACCTTCATATTGTCATTTTACGAAACTTGCAATGATATGGTTCGAGTCCTAGGTAATTAGGTACTCCTAACACTTTACTGTCGTACCTACTCGCAATTAGACATCGCGTTCATTTTTTCCAACAGAAATAATTACTTTGTATCCCACCGACAATTACTTATAATCTAATAATCCATTTGATGTTACAATTCTCGAAAAGGTCGTAGTTCACAGATGTTGATGTTCCACGCTCACTGGACACAGAGTTACATTTGCTTATAAAAATATACGTAAAATTAACATGTACCTCTACGAATAACAATATTCCCCGGTCCGGCAAACTGAATGACCTTTCTGAACCTATTTAGCTATTCAATTTTCTCTAGAATGACGATTGATATCTCTATAAATAACGTTCCAACAGAAACATACGAGCTCATTTTCGCCATCACCCAGCGATATTTCCACATAATGTCCCCAGGACCGCTATCTCGGGAGATTTATCTTGATGGCAACGGAAGACCTGCAAAAAGTTTGGAACTGAACGGTTTACACCAAACGTGGGATTAAAAGTTTTGTGTTGGTGTGGGTTTGGAAGCCATTTTCAACGGTTGGCATTAGTATTGTGTAGACTTTTCACGTTTACTTAATCTAACTTGATACGAATTTATCTTAGTATATTATGAACGGCCCGTTGGCTTAGTTGGGTGACCGTTCGCCTTCTAAGCAGTGGTATCAGGTTCGATACCCGGCGGGAACACAACTTTTCTCCCAAATTTGTGTTGCTGGTTCTGTTTCTGATTGTGTGTGATGTGAATGTTTCCGGCACCTACGACACAAGTCTTCGAACTTAGTGTGGAGCTGTGGGTGTAAAAGCGTTTAAGTCATGTTAATAGGTAAACTATTGAGTTGCGTTCATTGTTTTTTTCAGTACCTGCTTAAGTAAGCACTTGGAAAGCTGTAATTTCGCGCAAAACATAATGTACCTAGTTAGTAATTTGTACCTATTACTTGTAGAGTTTGGTTGGCTCTATATATTAAGGTAAGGCTATGTGTAGGTAATCAAAGTTCTAGATCGTACCTATCGCTGAAAACACATCTTAAACACTAACTACATCCATATTGATCTTGTTTTTATAGCATTAGCCATGCTAGGCAGAACTAAGTAATAAGTTTTAGAAAATAAAAACTATGGCTCGAGTCGGGGATTGAACCCGACATATAGGGTCTCATTCCCTATTGTTCTAACCGCTAAACTTATACTCAAGCTTTGATATATCTTTCTAATATATAAAATTCTCGTGTCGCGGTGTTTGTACCGAACTCCTTCGGCTCGACCGATTTTTATGAAATTTTGTGTGCATATGGGGTAGATCTGAGAATCGGCCAACATCTTTATTTCATACCCCTAAATGTTAAGGGTGGTCCAACACAAAATATTTTTTTAATTTTTTGCACAACATTTTTTGTTTTTATTTTTTTATATTTCAGCATTAAAAAAAATTACAAATAATGTATATGGCAAAACAACGTTTGCTGGGTCAGCTAATAGATCTATATATATTATATAAAGAGAAAGAAAGAAATAATAATATATTTATGTCACACAATATCTATGAGCTGATATTATTATCACTTACCTACCAGGGGACACAGAACTGGGCTTTTTTCAACAGATGTTAGATCCTAAGCATTTAGCTAGAACACAACTAAAGTAGTTTAAAACTATTTCGGTAGATGGCGTCACACGTCACCATAAGACGTTAATTATATGGAAAAGATTAAAATTATTTCGTCACTTAAGGGAGAACATAGGACGCTCAGCAGTTATAGAACTAGTGTATGCCCTATTGTATACTGCTATGACAATTGACACCCTATGGCTGCGGGGCCATAACTACCGATATTTATCTTTATTTAAATATAATTAATTTTTCAACTAATTATTATTGTAGCCGTTTTTGTTGTTCCATTTGATTCAAATAGCAAGTTACTCGATAAGCTCAATTGAAGTGTAATAATTTATATTCAAACGCTAAATCTACGGTGATCAATGATTTGCATACGTCGCACTAATTAAATCATACGTAGAGTAGAACGAACGCAGAGACCGGCATAAAAGAGGTAATTCACGGTTCACGGGTACAAATTTATTTTGTACCTAGTTGTGGTTACCGTTCGTTAACCAACACTTGTTTATTTTGTGGAATATTTCGACCAAAACTTTGATGTTTTTTTATAAAGGTACTTTATATTTTATATCCCTGTAGGTAACTATTATTACTGTAGGTAGGCTTTTTGTTGGGCTCGCGTAAGCGGGGATGTTAAATCAATTGGGATATGCGCTGAAATTGGTTTTTCGCTCCTACCCCTGCTCACATTCTCGTGTGTGTAGTCTGTCGTAAGTGGCAAAATCAATATTTTGAAAAGACCTATAAGGCCCTATCAAATTCAAGACAGTCAAAATCATGCGCGGAAAAGCACTGCGCTCAATCCGGAATAGAATATTAATTTATATGTATTATACAGTAATGTTTACTCACTACTGCTTGGCGGTTGAATGTCTAGCAATGGTGTGGTATTGCCCAGGACACGGACTCTGCAAAAAATTCCTACCACTACAGAAGTAAGTACATATATGTGCGTTTATCGCGATGAGTTATAATAAGTGAGTATCTACCTATCGAATAATGCAAATATAATGCAAATAAAGCTTAGCTAACTCACCGGATTACGGTAGAGGCGAAGTTCGGAGAAGCGTATATTCATGCAGTGAAACTTCATACAGCCCTATCCGTCCATGCCATGAGGGAGTTTAATTGTTTTAGTTGTACTTATATATACTAACTATTTATGACATAATTAATCTGAATTGGGGAGGTAATTTTTAGGGTTTTTTGTAAGCAAATTTTTAGCTTGTTTTCCTGGTAAATAATTGATCAGATAAAACATAATGTCCGTTGAATTATAAGATGAATATCTAAGTCGACAAGTATGAAGTTTCAGCGACTGTATCTTTCACTATGTATAAGAAGATAAGTTATAGAACTTTATTGTTTCACTTAACAAAATCAAACAACGATAACCTTCCGGCTGGCTTAGTAAGTTGCGCGTTCATCCTTTCAGCAATTGCGGCTTCGATTCCCAGCGGAACGAGTATTTGCCCTAGGGAATGTGTATTTCTGATTCTGATAATACAATTTAAAATATGTTTTCCTCTTAATATTTGCGCTGTTAACCAATACGTATAAATACTTATATTCCATACCAAACTTACCTTAATCTGCTTACTTATTGCATAAATAAACTAAAACAGTACATAATTTTTACTTCAATAAAGTCAAAATAAAATATTATCGATACATTGCAATTAAAAATATCAGAAGTAGTAAATCGTACCGCCGTATTTAAAACCATTTTCTTTCTCACTATTTAATTAGTTTCCAAGCTGCAAAAATGAAAACGTTTTTATGTTTTGCAAACTTGACTTTATCCGAGCATTTTGACCCCCAACTTTACTCTAGACTTCTAAACTGAAGTACGCGAAAGTTTAAGCATGAGTAAGAGGTATTCAGTTACTTTAACGACCATCATTTTTGTCGGGGCTTGCCATGAATCTCGAAGATAACCGTTTAATGGAAATAACTGAACATTATGGTCATACGAACTATCGCCGGGTCGTGACCTCTAAAAATATATTCTCTGCATAAAAACGGGCACGTAGATGTATGCTTGTTTGCCTCTGGTCATGGTTTGTAAAATTCTTAAAAATACAATATATTTCGGTTATAATAAGTGTAAGGTTAAATAAACACTAGGAATTTAAGAAACAAGAAGATTTCGATATAAATAGTTCTTACCTAAATGTCCAGTTTCAAGAAAACTTTTATTTCAACTTACCTGTTTTTTCCCTATTACATTTAAAATACCTATAAAACTACTTCGTGTTTATTTAACCTATATAGAATAGTAAACTTGGACATATCTACTACCCTATTACAATAGGGTAGTATAGATAGGGTAGGATCTCAATATATGCAACTATCATGTCTCATACATTATTGAATCACTGAGATTCAACGCACAGCCTAATCTAAAGATAGAGTCGTGAAAATTCCAGTGCCAATTTTCAACCGACTTCAAAAAAGGAGGTTTTTAATGTATGTATGTTACGCGATATCTCCGCCAATTATGAATCCATTTTAATGATTTTTTTTTGTTTGGTAGAGTATATACAGAGGTGATCTCATATAAATTTATCGAAATTGGTTAAGCCAAAACCGAAAGCTTTGCTTGCGCTTCAATGATTACAATTGAAAACTCTGCATAGTTTGTCTTTAAGTTTAAAGCTATTGTGTTGTTATACTGTTAATCTTATTTCAAATATGTTTTCTTGTTTATTTCCAATGCAAAATTAAGTTTTAAATTGTTTCCAATAGTTCTCATTCTACTACTGTAATGGGAACAATATGAAGATTTTTACCCTTTTTTACCTTTTGTCTTCAACAGAATTCAAAAAAGGAGATTCTCAATTCGACTGTTTGTTTTTTTGTATGTATGTTACGCTATATCTCCTTCAAATTGTTTCGTAATTATGAATCGATTTATATGTTTTTTTTTTGGTAGATTACTAGATTATTTTTTTTATTTGTGACAGGCTAGTGTTTGACCACTATCTCACCTGATGGTAAGTGACAATGTGATCGAAGCTGGTAAACACACTAGACCTGGAATACGCTGGATTATGGAGATTACTAGATTATACTTCAGATGTGGTCTCATATAAATTTTATCGAAATCAGTCTAACCAAAACCAAATTTAAGCGGTGAAGTCGTCTTTGCTTGCGTTTAATTACTAGACAGAACAACCTTTGGTATTTTATAATATAGGCACTAAGAAAGGAATTCAAACGCGGATGAAGTTTCGGGAAATAGCTAGATTAGTATAAAATATCGAATGAATTAGGAGCATTTACATATATTATAACTTATCTAAAGAAAAACCAGATTTCAATCGTTAGTATATCGCCTTCTAAGCAGTGGCTATCGGGATCGATTCCCGGTGAAAAAGTTTTCTCCCCAGAAAATTTGTGTTTCTGGATCTTAGTGTAATTGTTTATGTGTGTGATGTTAATGTTCTGGCACCCACGACACAAGTCATTGAATTCAGTGTGGGGCTGTGAATGTGAAAGCGTGTATGTGTGTATATAAAAAACCTATATCAATCGCTACTACATTTCTGTAGGACCTCGTAACTTAGTTCTACAAAATAAAGAAAAAATACATATAAGTACCTACGTTAATCGGCATAGAAAACTTTGAAAACGTATTCGGTGTACATAAATAAATTATACACTAAAAATACATATATTTTCTAAAGCATGTTAAAAAGAAAATAAGTACTTCTAAAATATAATATTAGGTAGGACATACTGTGGATCTAAACATAAATAATACTGTCTACTTCAAAGCCTTTACAAAAATGTTGCATAAACATTAAGGTTTCTAGATGTCTTTAACAGTAGATATACCTACACCCGCAGGCTTGAAATGCTTTTAGTCCCCAAGTAACATAAAAAATACCAACAAACTTCAAACACGTCTAAAAGGATTCCAATGTAAACAATGTAGAATCAACACGATGAATTTATCTAAAGGGAAATCTCCAGCGAAGAGTAAACACGCCTGAAGCAAAGACTACCGAGGGATGACAGACTCACTGGACTAGAAAATGTTAGTTGATTTTTGAATTTCATACTTCAATACCCTTTTTAAAGTGGGGTGTGGGGGTGTAGCGTAGACACACGACTTGTGTGACACTAATTGTGTCGACACGAATGCTTTTATATATGCATGCGTGTTGAATATATAGGAGGTTAAGTATTATTATTTTTAATATTTTAGCTGTACTAGATGCGCCCCGCGGTTTTACCCGCGTAAGTCCTGGAACCGCGGAAATTTCTGTAAAAAAGTAGCCAATTTGTTAATCGAGGGTGTCAGCTACCTCCATACTAAATTACATCAATATTGGTCCAGCCGTTTGAACATGAAAAAATAAGAAACATACAAACACACTCACAGACTTTCGCCTGTATTACTATTACTACGATACCGTTTGAATATACCTACTTATATAGTAATTACCTGATTCGAACATACAGCCATCTTAATAATAACTTATTTACTTACTAGTGATTCGCCCTGGTTTCGCCCGTGTGCAGCTCCTGCAGCGCCATCTGCAGGGCTGATTTGTGAATCTAAACCATCCAGGGCGCCACCCAAACACATACAAAAAACTTTATCAAATCGGTCCAGCCGTTTAGGAGGAGTTTAGTTACATACACACGTACAGTAGAATTATGTATATAAAAATATTTATGAGTATTGACAAAGTAAAGAAAGAGGCACCATTTGTTATTCGAGCATTTTTTATATTATTAATGCGAAAGTTTATGTGTGAATGTGTCAGTGTGTGTTTTTTCTTTACGCCGTCGTGACGGCAGAACGGATTTGGATGAAATTTGGAATGTGCATAGCTTATACCCAGAATTATCACATTATCACAGATGCTACATTTTAACTAAATTTATTCGAGCAAAGCTGCGGGTCACCGTAAGTAGGTCATAGGTAATAGGAACATACTGGTGATCCATCCATATCATTTATACCAGCCCCCCGATTACCTATCTTTGTTGCAAACGGTTTCAATACTAAATTGACAAAACTCCTAAGAAATAAGGTTCATTTTTGCTTAATTTTAATTGAAACCGCGTGCAACAAAGATACGTAATAGGGGGTCAGAAGCGATGATAGCTCAGCCATAGTGTAGCCGCCTCCCGTTGGGGCGCGGCGGTTGAGGTTTTGGATCCAGCGGTGGGCTTGATGTTTCAATTAGGACTGTGGTGAAAATCATTGGGGTAGGACCTTTTATAGGATAAATAGGTGAGTTGTACGATAACAGATATTTCTTTAGGTATTATATTCCTATAATCTGCACTTATAGGTATGTTTACACTTAGGTATTATTAGAGGATATAAGCTATCATATTTTGTCACATTGTTACACTTATCTTATAAATCTAAAAGTTTGTGTGTAAGTATATTTGTTTTCTCTTCACGCTGTTACGGCTGAACAGATTTGGATGAAACTTTGAAATTACTTAGCTTATAAGTACTTAGGATTAACACATAGGCTGTTTTTTAACTTGTAAATCGTGGGTGAAGCCGTGGGGCACGGCTAGTTGTTTAATAAGTTATTATTGCATTTATTTTAAAAACATGTGTCTAGTGAATCTAAGACATTTTCTGATGTTTCTAATGTTGTAAAAGTAATGCTTTCAGAAAAGAAATAGCTCTTCAAACCGTTTATATAATACAACGTTAATCTCAACATAAGTTGAAGGAGAAGACGTCTCACGGAGCGGTATGTCTAATTACTTCAGTTACCAACTTTACCTGAGCTAGAAAGCAAGTCTTAACGACTAAAGTATTTAAGACGAAAACAAACTCAATACGCTCATTCATCACCGATAGCGGAACTTTTTTTTTTGCTTTGGCTGTAGACCAAAAAGCTCCCGTCTTTGTGTTAAAAACTTCTTGTTATTACAGCTTAAGCTCATGAAAACAACCGCTAGAATGAGGGTTCAACCTAAATGCCTACTTGTTGTTTCGTGTAGCTGTTAGCACCCGTTATTAAAGTGTGCGAAGAAAAAAGCGGAAAATTGAATTGAAGCCAATTTCTGAAGCTGACAGGAAACTTTGTTAAATGTTATAACAGTGGAATTTATGATTAGAACCGGGAGTGCAGCGGACTCACAACTTGAGTGAGAATTCAATTAGGTACAGAACTGTAGCGAAGATTCTGGCAGGTTCTGGAAGATTCGCTTTTGATCATTTCTTTGGCATGGATTCCGGTTATTAGTGAAATGAGGAGATTTTAGTAAAGAATTTTTAATTTAGCAGGCACGTATGAAATATCGTTATTGTATAAAAATCTGTTCTTGATTTTGAATTCAATAAAGAAATGCCGTCAGTTAGATTTGCTGTTGGTATAAGAATATAGTATTAGAGTTTGACGAAACTTATGAATCTTTGTATTTCTATAACTAGAAATACTTTCTAAAATTAGTTACTCAGATCATAATTGGTAAGTAGATATGGAATAATAGTTAGTATAGTACGTGAATGTGTAAAGAACAATTATTGTCAACGATCATTGACTAAGTATGTGGCTAATGAACTTCATATATATATTTTTACTATATGTTATTTTTAATTAGGTACGAAATAATATGACGGAGGTTTTATTATTATAAATATTGCAGGTAGATACTAATTTTGGTCAAACTTAATATTTTTGCACCAAGTTGCAAGGGTAGTATATTTGAGTATAACGATTTGGATTTTTTTTTGTATGAATGTGTTTGCTTTCCAATTGGTCCCATTTAAACTTGATCAAGATCTGATCAGTATCTGATCAGATCAGTAGTTCTTGAGATATCGTCATTAATGCGTGTTTAGTACACGTCTAATCTGATCAAAGTAGAAGTCGGTTTTTTAAAGCTTTGATTGCGTTTAATTATATATAGTGTGGTATATATTACTAGCTATAGTTTACTTAATTTGAATACACTTGGAGGTACCTACCTACTTAGTAGTTAGTACCGTTGTATTGGCTGAACAGATTCTAAACGAATAGTGTAGCTCTACGATACATGTTTAGCTTTAGTTTGACCAAAACTGCTGCATCGTGCCTTAGGAATGCGCGGCAAAGCGGGGAGAGGGAAAAAAAACATAAGTTCACAAGTAAGCGTTGATGGTGGACTGATAGTGGTATCGGTCGAACTATAGATGCTGGGATACGACCCGTGAGAGCTAGACTTTATCTCGATTAATTTGGGTGAAGCTACCGGATCTAGAATTATACACATTGACCTCGTTATATAAACACATGTATTGCCAACTCCAAGTGTAAATCAGAATCGCAAATTCCTGCGGACCCTCAGTCCACACATGTCTGTTTAAGTAGGGAATGTGTTGTAAGTTAGTAAGTACAAGCCATCCGGGTGTTAGCGGCGGTCAAGTCGGGTACTTGACCGCTTGACCGCTACCAGAATATCCTAAAGATTGAGGTAGGAGTAGGAATACCCAAATTGAAGTGAAGTTTTCTCATTAATTTGATTACGTCGATCCCGGGATCCCGACCCGTGTCACAAGTTACTTCATTAGTTACGCAACTTGCTGAAAGTAATCCTAGCGAATTACATTTTGTAAGACAAGAAACGTCCGAATTATATTGACGTTTAAGCTTTTTTTACAATGTCGGCCTTGAGCTAGTTAGGGCCCATTTGAATGTTCCAATTTTCTTGGTTAATTTTCTTAAGTCCTGTCTCTTACTCTTGTGCTGGGTATGACTTCAGTGAAAAATGATTATGAAAGTTATTTCTAGGCGACAAGATCCAAATTCCTATGACATATTTTGAAAAATTGAACAGTAATTAATTAGGTTCCTTCACACCTTCAAACCTACCAAGTATCTACAATATCTAGGTATACTACATATATCGAAACATTTCGAAACTCATTTGCCAAGATCGTGCAAATGTCATGAAAGACTAACTAAGCCTTAATTATTTTAAATAAACTTACTATGCCCCGCGGCTTTGTCAGCGTTAATTGGAATAAGTTAGCGCTAGCTATAGTGGTATAAGTAAATAGTAGTATAAGTAAATATTGCACGTTCATAGTTGGCAAGCTGTTGATTCAATAACCAAAATATAACAACATTTATAACACAGTTTCTGCAATCAATATATTTCATTTCATGGTATATTTATTTGCCAAACATTAATCCATTCATCTAGTTTAGATATACCTTGTTTCAAACATACTCATGCAGGAAGTACTCATAATCTTTCGGATTTATATTATAAGTGCATTTCTTAACTGATTTCAATAACTGTGGAATGTATATTATCTCTATCGACTTTATCTAGAACAAATAATAGCATCACTTATAATAAAATCAATTAATTATATTAATCGATTTAATTATTTTATTTTATCATCATTGATTTTTGACTTATTCGCTCAGCGAAAAAGCTCCGAAATTAAGAATATCACTAATAATTATCTATTACTAGATGCGCCCCGCGGTTTTACCTGCGTAAGTCCTGGAACCGCAGGAATTCCGAGAAAAAGCTTCAGTGATAATTCAGGGTGTCAGCTACCTCCACACCAAATTTCATCAAAATTGGTCCAGCCCTTTGAGCGTGAAGAAGTAAAAAACATATAAACAAACTCAAAAACTTTCGCCTTTATAATATTAGTGTGACGTGATTAGAAGAATAAATTTTTAAACTTAATTATTAATTACTTATGCAATAGTCAATAATCGTGCAAGTTGCTACAGGTTACACCCACCGCAGCAGAGCCCTAAGAAATTCATGGGGAAGTAATTTTATTTAGTTAAATCTTTTTCAAACACTGAACTCAATATTATTATAGCATTAAACAACATATGCGGAGGCATAACAAATTACTTTTTAGATACTGTTAAAGAAGGCACTGTTAAATAATCAGAACTGTAGTATTACCTACGTAGGTCTAAGTCAGTGAACTTAGTATTGCCACAATTAATTAATGATAGCAAATAACTACATACATCTCGGCTGATTAGCAAAATTAAGGTTTTATTTGGTAGAGACCACGGACTCTTAGTTAAGTTTTGAAATTGTTTATATTTTTCATGAATAAAATTATCTTATCTTATCTTATCTTATCCATAGAAACATTCTTAAGCTTCTCAATAATAAGTATTTATGTGTGTGAGTTTTTTGGATGTTTTTACAATAATCCCAAGGCGAAGCAAAGCGACGATAGAAGTTCGTTTTTTTTTCGAAAAAATATTCATTAATGACTTGTTTGTATTTAATGTATATAATGAATTTATGATCTTTGCCATCTTTAACCTAAAGGTTCTTGTAAGATAATCTAAAACAAAATAATGATAATATACCTGGCGGGAACACAAGTTTTCTCCCTAAGGAAAAATTTTGTTTCCGGTTCTGAGTGGGATTGTGTGTGTGTGACATGAATGTATCCGGCACCCACGACAGAAGTCATCGAACTCAGTGTGGGGCTGTGAGTGAGAAAGCGTTAACGATTTAATAAAAAAATATGGCCGCTAATTTAAAACCTAAAACAATTGTATCTTTAAACAATGCTCAAAGCATCCTTTCGAATATGTAGGTTGGAGTTTTAACGTCACTGTTTGGACCACACTTTATAGGAAAAAAAGCATTGTATTTTGAACAGCAAACATGAATCATAAAATTAAAATTTAAAATCAAAGCTCCGCTCCAGAGTGTTTTTGTCCTGAACCGGCGGCGCGGGCGGCACATAAGTTACGACGACTATTTATGTTAGGCGACGCCACCAACAGCCTCTCATATTTACCGCCAAGATCTCGTTTGCTGCACTCTTGTATTTGCATTTTACATGTATCATATCTGTTTTAGAACATGAGTATTAGGAAATGCGAAATATGAGCTTGAGGCTAATAATTCGTTTTTGTTATCCGCATAGTACGGGCTGCCGCGGAGCCGTGTCCATTTGTATTTGCATGCTCGGAAACTTTTTTGTTTATTATTTTTAGAGTTGGTAAGTCTTCGTAGTTTGTTTGTTGTAATGGCACCATAACTTGTATACTTTACATGTTTATGTAATGGCTTAATTGAGAGATACGCTTCTGCTATAAATGAAGAATCTTTGTGTTAATCTTCTACTAGTTGTACCCAGCACAATGCTATGTAAAGAAAAAAGTGTTTTACTTCTTTCATATTTATGGTTGCCTAGCACTTTAATACCATTCTAAAAACTTATTGACTACATTTTTTACTCTTTTATGTTTATGTTTGCCTTTAACAAGACTTGCTGAAAGACGTCATCCTGTCCAAATATTATAAAAAAAGACCATTTGCAACTTAAGTTCCAAGTGCAAGAGAAATTGAATATTTTTCATACAATTTTTGTGATTCTTTTATGTTTTAGTAGTTTCAGAATAACTACTCTATTCGGGGTGGAAACAAAATCAACAAATTAAAAATCATATCCGACTTTGTTTTATTTTAATATATTTTGTATCGCGTTCTAGAAGTTAAACAAACATTCCAGAGAAATTACGGAAAGAAGGTCAAATTTTGATCAGAATAATAATAATACGATGTTGAATTCCGTATTCTGCATACGAAACACGCATCCTTAGGAGTTGAGGTATACAGAAGTTGTTGACGCTGTCGAGTCGAACTCGACAACTTTAGTTGTTGACATGCCGGCGAGTCAACAGCTCCTGAAGATGCCTCGTGTAGAGGCGAAACGAGTGCCGAAATGAGTTTAATTTTCAGTGTTTTATTCTCTCTTAGGTGTCAAATCTGAGTTATACCTTATGAGCTGCGCCCCGCGGCTTCATCTACAACAAAGAAAATTTATGATGATAATAAAACAAGCTCCGTGCATTAAAGGCCATAAGCTGTCTTTGTACAAACATTAAGGGAATGATACCTTAAAACTGCTGAAAATTAGTGGATGTTGTAACCGTTTTTCTCTGAAACCGTAATAGTGAAAACTCCAAAAAAGTATGTCATTCTTCATCATGTGAAACATGACACCTTCTTCTCAAAATTTAAGAACACTTATTAAATGTTAAATAAAAAATATCAAAGTCTCCTCTATTTTCAAACTTGTAACCATTTTTCTCCTAAAGTAACATTCATAAGATTATTTTATTATTTTTAGATTTTAGAAAAGCAAAAAAAATAGAAAGGTAAAAAATAAGCAGAGACAATGTTTATTATTGTGATGGGATTAGAATTCTAGATACAACCTACTTAAATGTTGTGTTTTTTTTTAAATAATTTCATGTCCATGGATGCATAGCCCTTCAGTCGAAATATTAAACAAATATTAACAATTTCTATTCTTCATAATAAAAGTTTTAGTCACAAGTCACAGTTACAGTCAAAGTCAAGTAGTCAGTCATAGTCAAGTCATGCCCTAGTAAAGTGGTAGAAACTTTACTAGAACTTCTATTGGAGTTTTGGAGCGAAGGCAAAAATCACGTTTTTCAACTTTGTATGACTTGCCTACACTTATGCACATTTACTAAGTATTAACGGTTAACAATCCACCATTATTACACATTAACACTCGAAGAATCACAGGTTTTGGAAAATTATACAAAATCAACAACGCCATTTTTTCACGTTCGCGGCAAAACTCCCTTAAATGTTGTGTGGTGAAAGTGTTGCCACTCAGCAACAAAGCTCTCAAAATGCCACGTTTTTTTAAATATATTTGAGACACGAAACGAGCTATCCCTCACCTGATGGTAAGCGTCACGCTTGACCATTATAGTTCAGTGTCGCTCCGATATTTTTGAACTTAAGGCGAGCCTTTCCAAGAACTGTAGGCATATTGCGTTGCGAGCTCGCGGCAATCACTTTCGGGAGGAGTGAAAACAATTGATTTCGGAATTAGAGGCAGAGATTTTTAAAAAAATCGTATTTTGACGGCCGTTTTCAATCACATTTTCTACAAGGTTTCTGCTGGTACAAGTTTCATTGTACAAAACCTAACATAACCCAAATAAAATGCATTTTTATCACAATTTAGACACACCTTTCCCTTTTTTTCCAGCGAAATGTAACAAATCGTGTATCGGATGGCCGAAAAGTAATGATCATATCCTGTATAATTACATTTATTTATTTTCAAGATTAAAATCCGTGCTATCCTACTAATATTATAAATCCGAAAGTTTGTGTGTAAGTGTGTTAGTATGTTTGTTTCCTCTTCACGCTTTAACGGCTAAACGGATTTGGATGAAATTTGGAATATCCATAGATTATACCAAGGATTTACACATAGGCTACTTTTTAACTTGATAATAGCAGGCGAAGCCGCTGGGCACGGCTAGTTTATGAATAAAACAGTGTTCAAAACGCCGTTTTTAAGGGAAACCCCGCTTTAAATCAAAATCCAGCGCGGCGAAGCCCTGCGCTTATCGCCCTAATTCGTATATTTTAATCTATGCCCTGTAATTTCCCTGGAAACATTGCCTTTCAATCTGAAATACAGTCACAGTAATGTTTGCACACACTGCTTGGCGGCTGAAAGTCAGGCAATGACGTGGTACTGCCCTAAGTGGGCTCTGCAAAGGAGTCCTACCATGACATGAAAACTTTTTGTAAAAAGACTTCTATGTATATTGTTCTTCAGATTACAATTACAAAATTCATTCTATTCCGTTCGACAAAGTTATATCATCTCAAATTTAATGCGAGAAAGTAAGATAAACATTACTCATTCTTTGAAACTGAATCTCATCACTTAAAACATACTTAGGAACTTAGGTATCTATCTATATACAAAACGAATCGGGTGTTATCTATAGGGAAATTGCTGGTAGGGCCAGGGATTAATTGATAGGGCGCCATGATTGATTGGACAGGACCCACGCTGTAAAATGTTCGATGGGTTTTAGTACTTTGGAGCTCCGTTTTCGTGAAAGAGAGTAATTTAGAGTTTTATAATTCTAGAATTTATATAAATATCCACATTGCCATCCAAAACTTTGAATGATTAAGTCTTCCTATCCAAAAAACACAAACAAAAAACTTAAGTCAAAATCGAAAAAAAAGTAAGGTATCTTCGGCAAGCATGCTACATCCCCGCCCGCATCATCACTTTCAGCCGCATCATCAGGTGATAGTGGTCAAATGCTTAATTATAGAGACTTAAAAATAAAATATAGTTTCATGATCACCCATGATGTTATCCTCCGAAACATCTTCTGGAAGAACAAATGTATTTATTTTATTTTATTTTTATTTTTTATTTATTTGGAAAACCAAACAGCCTTCTTACAAAATAAGTCAGAAACATGAGAATGAGAGCACCTAGGCCAACATTTTAGCAGTAAGTGATCAGCCACTTTCTAGCACAACGGGTATTTTTTCAGGAGATTGTAATTACCTAACTAATAATGAAAGCTTATTATTATACATCAAACAACTAAAAAAACGTTAATAATTTGTTACTTCTGCGACTGTTATCTAAACAAGGCTACAAACACAATTATTTGCACGGTCTTATACTAAGGGGCATGATATACAAAGCGTCCAGCTGCATTTTTGCCTAATTGAGTTATAAACATCATCGGAATCAGGAATAATTTAAACGTAAGCAAAGCTTACAAAAACCGACTTCACCGCTTATATTTTGGTTTTGGCTTGATCGATTTCGATAAAATTTATATGGGAATCAGTCCACCGATGGGTGAGAAATCGATGAAAATACATAAAAAAAAAGAAAATACATACAGTCGAATATGAACCTCCTCCATTTTTGAAGTCGGTTAAAAATAGACGCATCTACTGTTATTTTTTTATTTTAAAATATTCAAACGCAACCTACTACAGTAGTAGTGTAGGTAAACTTACAGTTAGTCAAAATATAGGTACACGGATAAGCAATGAAAGCTATCTTAAAATTTCCATCTATGTAGAATAAAAAAATTATAACTTAAAACGTAGACGTAAATACTGATACAATATTGCTTAAGTGTTTTTTTTTTTTTAATACAATATTAAGTTAAACGGGAAAATATTAAACATGAAAGCATGTGCTAGTCGGTAGTCTATTAAGTTTACTGCTTGATGTTGTACAGGTCAACATCGAATTACGCTAAAAGCTCGTTGAATGACTCTTATTAGGTAAGAATTTTGTCTGTAATAAGTATTAGCTCCTGGCACGTACAGGCTGCAAGGTCGCCGAGACGACACGCGTGCTTGCAGCCCGATACGCTTCTAAAGTTCTGAACAATCGAACGAACCATTTGCAATGTTGTGTATGTAAATAAGACAATACGCCTTCTCTCGTAAAGCGATGAATGATATGATTTTATTTTAACCTTTATTGTTTTTTTTCAATATTATTACTTTTTGAATTTATCAGCCGTTCCAACAGAGTTTGATCACACAGAACTGTCGACCCAGCGCAGTGGGCAGGTCTCTACCCTCTGCACCGTGAGTCCTGGGTTCGATTCCCGGCAGGAGCAATTTTTCTTCCAAAGGGATATTTGTGCTTTTGTTTCAGGGTGTGACTGTGTGTGTGGCGTAAATGTTTCCAAGACGATACAAGTCATCGAATTAGTGTGGAGCTGTGAGAGTGAATGCGTTTGTTTTTGTTTAAATTGCCGTTCCAACAGTATTTGGCCACACAGTTTTTTTATTCTCTTTTTGTTATTAAATCACAAAATGTTTCATATTTTTATAATATACCTAGCTAGTTTTTAGCCGGTCTGTGTACATACATAAACAAACATAGGTATTGTTTAGATATTCAGTGCAGATATTTATTCGAGCGGAGACGGACGGCATAGGAAGGTAGCGGTGCAGAAACTTGCAGTGGGTTTGTATCCAATACATACAAATACACCGCAAGCGTATACTCCGCTCTTGTATATCCACCACGATTATTACGTACGAGTAGGTACTGTTTGTAGTCTTGAAAGAGGGATCTATAAAGCGAAAGTGCATTAGAATATTACGAAGAGATATGTTAGCTTACATTTCTTCAAATAGAATAATGCATCCAAAATAATATTGAGGGATTGAAGTTAAATTTACCGTATCTATGTTTTACTGTTAAACTTTCGTGGGTTTGACACATTATACTTTATATAAATGAAACGGCTTGACTCATGATTTAAGGTCGACTCTTGCGACCTAGGTTTCGGGGACGTCCGATCCCCATCATCAGGCTTCACGACCTTCCGTCGTGAACTCGCCTGAGAACTCCCCTCGTGATTCGACTTGAGTACCTCCTCCTTTTTTGGGAAGTCGGTAAAAAACCGACTTCACTGCTTATATTATATTCTGGTTTTGGCTTGATCAATTTCGATAAAATTTATATGGGACCACATCTGAAGTATAATCTACCAAACAAAAAAAAACATCAAAATAGATTCATAATTGGCGGATTTATCGCGTAACATACATACAAAAATAAAACATACAGTCGAATTGAGAACCTCTTTTTATTAAGTCGGTTGAATATAACATGATCAATGTACATGATCATTAAGGAAATATAGGCAATTGGCCCGTAGTTATTTCTGGCTTAAAAAAGAAAAAAAAAACTTAATAAAACTATACTATTATTATTATAAAACGAGTGAATAAAATGAGACAGATTCTATAACTTTCTTAACTTGCCAATGCTACCCGTGAATATAGAGGTCGACCTTTTCATGTTTCGAGACGTTTTTGAATGGACAAAAGATTATTTATTTATTTAAAAACTTCATGCACAAAACACTATGTACATAAAATGATTTAGTGCTTTAGAATTTTCTGCCAGTCATCTTGATATTTCAGGAAATAATAATAAAGAGGAGGCTCAAGAGGAGGTTAGGGAACCTAATAATATATTTTTTAAATATATATGTGCATATAATAATAAATATAATATTGAACATGTGTATGAAAATCTAATATAAATTATAATCTATGTATATTGTATATATAAATGCAATGTACCTATAAATTCGATGTTCATAACAGCTTTTAATTTAACGATAAAACTTTGAAAGACTTTTAGAAAGCGTTTTCGTACAAGACGTCCGTATGTCCACTGGGACACACGGATGTGTGATACCAAGGAAAATGTTAACTACTTTTGTAAATAACTCCGAATGAGTTATTTATAAAAGATGTGGAATGAACAGTGGCGAGGACCAGTGAGTCAGCAGAACGAAACTGTTTGTTGTGATTATCAGCTAATAGGCTAAAAATATCTTTAAGAGATTTTGGTGAGTTCGGATCTTTTAAAATAGAAAAAAGAGTCGTCATGATTATATTAAATGGCGCATTTTGCTTAGTATTTGTTTCAGTCTTTATGTCACTTATACTTGGGACAAAATTGACGGTGCATAATTCTTAAAAAGTGATAGAAGTTTCTAAGCATCTAGTAACACATTGGCAAGTTTATAGAGGAAAGAATAAATATAATATACATGTTCTTTCATTTTTTATTTTTTATAGGCTAGCATTTAACCATTTCGCTTGATAGTAAAAGGTTATGTGATCTTAAGCACTGTAATTATTGTTCGGTTATTTTTACTTTAAAGTTGTACAACAAGTACAGATTAAAATAAATATAGAAGATGTTTTTTTCTTTTATAGATATTATTTTCTATTGAATTCAATGGAAAGTAAATTAAATCAACGCACAAATGAACATTGTTAAATCAAATCAAAAGTCAAAATTGTTTAATCACACGTACCCCAAAGAGGCACTCATAAAAGTAAATGATTCTACTGCCAGATTCGCAAAATTACAGCTATCTCGAGAAGAACCTGGCAAAGAACTCGGCGGCGCATTTTTTCATTTTTTTTTTAATTTTCTTAAACACTAATACAGGAATAATATTTATTACCTAGGGTATATTTATATTATGTATGTCGCTAGATAGCGCTCGTGCAGTTTACCTCCATGTATTCTTGTCATTAATGTAGTTAATCGTTTGATAGCACCGTACTACTAACGCAAGTTATAAAGTACTGATTTCATACTAAAGGATATTTATTTAAGGAGTAAGTAAAACCTACCTATCATCAACACAATTCTACAGAAAAAAAACAGAAACCATATTAAATTATCAACAAGTAAAATATTAAGTGTTTATAATATATTTTTAATGAAAAGTACCTGGATGACCGAGCTTTGCTCGGCTGAAAAGACCAATAAAACGACGTCTTCTAAAAATGAAACTTAGCTAGATCGATTTATCGCCCCCGAAACCCTCTGCATACAAAATTTCATGAAAATCGTTGTAGCCGTTTCCAAGATTCAAATTATATATATATATATGTATATATACATATATAAAGAAATTAAGTTGCCTTTCATTAAAATCTGTGATGAGCTAGCCGGGTTGCTCCATACTCAAAATTAATAAACGTTATTACTGAATTACCGTTAATTAAATTTGCAGTTGTTAAGCACCGTAAAAGAGCTCGTTAAGTGTGGCTACATATAATATAGCGCCATAGTTTGCGTTAACAGCTTAAAGTATTAAGCGACGGGAGCTGCGTTGTTGGTGACAAGCGACTTAATTAACTCTGTACAGATATAATAAAACAATGTCAAAAAGTTGTTACAGCTTACAGTAAAGTCCACTATTCTCTGTAGCCACTAAATGCGGGCGGTTTTGTATTGTGTATTATTTGAATGAAAGACTACTTGAGGTTATGCGGGAAGAGCATATCGTTATAAATGAGGTAGGTATAATGCTGGAGCTTTTGTTTCGAACAAAAGTTTGTTAACATAACTTACTTGCGCCTGAATGAAAATCACTAAAGTAGGTAGAAATAAATAGGTATATCTACTTAATTGTCTTTCCCCTTGCCTTTCTGTATAAGATTAGAGAGGGTTTGCTCAGCACATTCGATCCAATTCTCAGTAGAGCTGAGTAAGAACTCTAGTTATGTTAACGTTAAGTCTTCTTGTGAAGAACTAAAGTTAAGTATTTCATTAATATTAAAGCCTCCAAATCGGCAACCCCTCGTTTAATTTCGAATTAAAGATTTTTTAAAATGTAAATTAGAAGCTCTCAAAGTTTGACCTACCTACCCATTAATAAATAATAACAGAATTAAATTTAAGTTTGTCGAATTACATCCTTTGTCAATAAACCCCTGTAGCTTCGTTCCTGTAGTCAATTAGGTTGTTCTACATTCTACAAATTTGCTTGGAGCGTTGGCTTCATGGAAACGTCTATGGAATTTAAATTTTTCCCTTGCGCTCCATCGAAGATAATCAAACAGCTGGCGGCCGCTTCATGTCTTGAATATTAATGATAATAATCCTACCTTCTGTTGCTTACGGTGACGCCTTAAAATAACCCACCAAATATTAATATGCGTGATATCATTTCAGAAGACGCAAAATATTACCGAGCCCGAAGTATTTATTAAACCAAAGAGTAGGTTCAACAAAACATCGTAAATTAAAGCTGTTTTAGAGTATTTTTTCATGACGTTTTGGTGGAATAGGCGTGTATTAATATCGTTTGAAATTTTTTATGTTCAGGTTTTTATGTGACTGCCTTTTCGGCATAGATATTATGGAGTATTCGCACTCTGAGAAAAATATCTTATTGCTGTTACTAACATTCTATTGCTATATATGTGACATCTATAATTATTTAGTAACAATTACAAAATTATTTGGTAATAACTAGATTATTTTGTAAAAAGAACGTAGTTACTTTAACTTTGACTAGAAAATATGTTTCTGAGAACTTTAATAGTCTAAATGTCCCAATTTTTTTTTCTCCGTAAGGACCTGCCGTTACTATGTTACAGTTTTGAAAAGTCGTTGCCAATAAACTATGAAACCTACGTAGTCTCATTTGAACGTTATTGGTGTCATTTTGATAGCATTTGGTATATAAACTGTAATAAAAACTTTATTTAACTGATAGGGTACTGATACAAACTGGGTGTCTTAGAGTCTAGAGTGAATAGGTTCTACGCAGGTATGTTACACCTTCTGCTGCATGTTCACTTTCCATCAGGTGAAATAGTTGTCAGATGCTTACATGTGATGCTTGTTGTGCAAACGACAAAGGAATTAAACTCCTTACCTGAGTCGGTGTTTCCTGATGAGTACAATATGGGAGTCTTAAGTCGTGAGTGAATAGGCATATCTTCTAGGCATATCTTCTAGGCAAGCTTGCTCCATCGTCAACGACATCGTCGCTTACCATCAGGTGAGATGTAGGTCAAAAGTTTGCCTGTCATGAATAAAAAAAAATGTCTAGCAAAAAAAAAAATATGCATATACTTACGTACATACCGTACAAAAATAAGTAACCACCTATTTGCTTCGCCAACAAAAACGACAAAGATGAAGATAAAAAATGTTCCCTATGCTATTAATTTCTTCCTATTTTATTGGAATTTGTATAATAACTGGTATCACAATGCTTGAAAAATAAAAAAACAACTACTGCATTCGGAAATTATTCAACTACTCCATTCGGATGTCCTAGAAAAACCGCACACATTCACATCAAACAAACGACAACTTCCAGAACCGTTTCCTTACAAAAAACTTTGGGGAGAAAACTCTTGTTTCCGCCGGGAATCGAACCCTACCGGATACCTCCTCCTTAGAAGGCGAACGCCGCCCCATTCAAGCCAACGGGCAGTTCAAGACTAGATATTCATGATTGTATTGGTTTCTGTTGCGATCACGATATCGTCTTCGATCAAGTTAATCGTTAACGATTTAGACATACACCATCGATTCGTCTTTGTGATCGGTCTGAAACGACAGATCGTAACGATATACCTACCTATAGAGATCTTTACCTGACTTAAGAACCAATGGTCTTAGTAAGAAAAAGATAAATTCAGATAAAAAGATAAGTCTATATTATTTGCCTACTATGCCACTTTTTGTTCAGAGATTTATAGAAGGATAGCTATGGCTAAAGACGCAATGATACGACTTCAGAAAATATGGAGAAATCGGGCCATGACCTTCAGAATAAAAACTAGATCAGTAAAAGCCCTAATATTTCCGATTTTCCAATACGAAGTAGAGACATGGATAATATGAGCAAGAGATAGACAGAGAATAGATGGTATTAAATTAAAATTAAAACGGGAATGAGCGTAACTTACGCGTTGTCGATGTCTAAATCGACAATATAATTGTTTCGGCTTTATTCGGAAGCCTTCTTCAGAATGAGTGCGGAGCGCTCGCCGTCGCGTGCCACCTCGCACTGTGCGCCTCAGTGCGAGGTGGAACGCGACGGCACTCATCCTGAAGAAGGTTTCCGAATGAAGCCGAAACATTGTCGATTTAGACATCGACTACGCGTAAGTCACGCTCATTCCCGTTTTAATTTTAATTGAATAGTTCAAAATGTGGGTGAGTTTTTATCAAAAGAGAATAGATGCATTCGAAATGTGGTGCTGGAGGCAAATGAAGCCATGGATAATACCATGGACTGCTAAACGCACAAATGTATCTATTCTTTTCCAACTCCGCATAAAAACTCGACTATCTGCTATGTGCTTGCAACGCGTAGGTACTCACCTATTTTGGCCACATAATGCGAAGAGGAGATGTGATCTTGGAAAACTGGCACTTGTTCTGACCAAGTATAAGAAGCCACCTCCTTGAGCAAGTTTTATCAGGCGGTGAGAGGGACTATGGACCGGACTTGATGGAGACAGATTGTCAAAACAAGGGAATCTTGTGACCACGATTCTCAGCAACGAGGGACCGACGAGAGTGAGAAAGGGTCTCTTAACGAGACTCTTTTAACGAAAGGCTCATTGAAATACATCCAATGGCAACATGCCGCTATACTTATAGATATATTAAAACTTTAAACAGCTACGATCAAGATACGCAACGTTAGAAAAGAACTCCATTCTTTCCCTGTCCGCATTAAAACAGCGAACAATTTTATGGCCCACGTAACTGCGCGGTGAACCGCTAACACTCAACCTCTATAATAAATTAGTTGTTTTGGCGGAAACGGCATCGTCTTAGGTAAGGCCATAAAGACATTTAGGATTGAGCTTCTCGGGCGGAGATGTGGGCTAGGCATCCGCCAAACTGTGGGCGTATGCGAAGAATTATGTTTATTTCTCACTTGACTGACATTTATGTTTGCTGGTTTATGTTAGGACTTTTATCAGGATTTAATGTTGTGATTAAACATGTTTCATCATTGTGATTAAAAAGTATTAGCTAGAGAGGGCAAACTAACATTTTCATATTACCATTGGACAATTTTCTAGATTTTAACTAGACTGACATTTGTTTGCTGGTTTATGTGAAGTTAGGTTGCCACTTTTATTACTAACGGCTCATTTATATTGCAGAAATTTATAGATATATTATAATTTAACGCAAGCAAAGCTTATAAAACCGACTTCACGGCTTATTTTTTGGTTTTGGCACAAACTGAGCTATCAAACGTGTGTATATTATAATAAAATGCTGGCTGACAAGCCTCCACATTTATCTTAAACAAAATTACCGATATCAGCTCTACAGATCGCTACCCGCTCAATCTCAAACCCAATCTTTAGCTAGGAAGGTAAACCGTTATAATAATGCGCATAAAATTCTCAAGCGAGAGCTGCGAGCGAGCGAAGTTGGTGGCATTACATCGCTGAGTTATTCAGTGTCACGTACAAAGCAGGCGCTGTCGTGCGACTGTCGCGTCGCTTCTGTCGCAAGTCGCAACATTCCAGAACTTTAACATTACGTGGTGCCATTGTAGCCAGATGACAGTTGCCGCGTTAAGCTGTGAACGCTGGGTTTCCAACAATTCTGATGCTCGATTAGGAATGCTAAGTGCGCCTTCGTATGCGCTGCAGTATGAGGTGTTGTATTGAGAGTTGATTATCACCTTCCTACAAACGGTTACACGCATTTTCTAATAGAGTCTTTGGATATCTTCTAGTATAAATGTAGATAGATATAAAAGCTCTTTATTGTACACCACTCCAGAAAAAAACGTTGTAAAAAAAGAATTAAACGTAACTTGGCTAGTACATGTAATGGGAATGTAGTTCAATACGAACTACATTCCTAAATTATTTTGCTATCTCCTCATCCAAAGGTTGTCTGGAGTAATTGCTTTAAGCTACAAGACCACCCATTGTAAGCCAAGTTACGTTTAATATTTTTTTACACTTTTTTTCTATAATAATGTACAATACTTCATAGTCCAGTGTCAATTTGTAGTGGGTTACACAAGTCATCGAACTTAGTGAGGCTGTGAGTGTGAAAGCGTTTTAAAAAAAGGGTTTATACAGGTAAATTTTTAGAATGCCTTACATTTTCGGAATTGTACTGAAATTTTTGAAGGTATATAAGATTGGAATTGATTTGCTAGGAACTTTACCGATGGCACTGTTACAGTGGTTTAAGCTCGTGCTTGTTATATGATGGCATTGTTCAACTGATGGGACCAAGGTCAATTTGAATTACCACTGATGTTATTGATATACCATGACAAGTCAAGAACAAGTCACAGTTTTGTAGTTTAGTACGAATAGGCCCGTACGAGTATGTATAACATTTACCGATGCCTAATTTCATTCTGATAACATCAGTTAATGTTCTTATTTTCATTAAATATCGTATGCTCTTTTAAATATTTTTATGCCTGATAGATAAAAAAAATTAAAAGAGCACCACTATCTCACCTGGTGGAAAGTGAAGATGAGGCCGAAGGAGTATCATGCTTGCTTAGAAGATACTCATTCACTCTAGATTTAAAGATGCCTAGGTTGTACCGTTCGGTGAACTAAGACGCAGTCAATGAGTTCCTTCGCTGTACGGATGCTAAACGTAGAGGCGAATCTGGATTCAACCATAAATGAATGACATTTGACAGTTTTCTTGTTGTTAGGTGATAAAACGTGCAAGGGGGAACTAGCTCATGTAATCTCTTCGCACAAACCCAAAAATGTGAGCGATAGAATACAAATAGGGCTGCCTTACATCGGTGAACAAGACTTCGCATTTTGGATCAACTAGCTTACTATCGTCAATGAGTCATTTGGGTCGCTATTTTTTTATGCCCGATAGGCAAGCATTTGACCATAATATCACCTGATGGAAAGTGATGATGCGGCCGAAGATGTAGCATGCTTGCCTAGAAGGTATTTACGTATTCGCTCTTGACAAAAGTCAACATCCTGTAGCTTTATAATAATAAAACTTTGCTTGTAGTCTTAGAACATATAAGAAACATACTTAAATATACTACAATGTATGCTTAGTGCGAACAACCTGAAATTCATCAACTTACATTGTCTTCCACAGTTTCTCAAGAAACAACATTCATTTCTAAGAAACTAGAACAAGAGCGGACATAATATTGAATCAAAGTAACGAAAGTGCCGAGACCTCCGAGACCGAGTTGAAGCCTTATTAATTCGATAGTCGAGTTAAGTTGATGAAGCAGTCACGTCGGCTAATTCTTAGAAATATTAATGTAGTTCACGTGGGTAAGTTTGTAAGCGAGTCACGTCTCGGACATTCCGGCTTTGAAATCACTTCCCGACCCCCACTCCACTCCTGACAGTGACGTATTGTTCCTCTTCTTTAACATTAATGTAATGGATTTTGTTTCATGTAGCGGAAGTCATCGAATATTTTACGATCTGCTTAATTTGCCATTAAAGTGCTTTCTGCTCGTACTCGGTGGAATCGATATTGGTGTTTCAGTGGTATTGGTTACGTTTTATGTTAAGATTTTACGAGTATTTTTATAATTGTGAGTGTATTACGGGCATAAAAGAAGGTATTTTAAAAAGGAGGTTATTAATTCGACGGTAAGTTTTTTTTCAACCGGTTTCAAAAAAGGACGTTCTCAATTCGACTGTATGTTTTTTTATGTATGTATGTCACGCGATATCTCCGGCAATTATGAATCGATTTTGATGTTTTTTTTATTGTTTGGTAGATCATACTTCAGAGGTGGTCCCATATAAATTTTATCGAATTTGATTAAGCGTGAAAATCAACAAACACTTAAAAAGCGATGAGGTCGGATTTTTTAAGCTTTGCTTGCGTTTAGATACTTTACTAGATACTTACCAGTTATAGGTATTATATTGTAAATGTACCCTCCTCTCTCCTACATTTTGCTGTGCCCGACAGGGTCCATAATTGGTACTAATTCTAAGTTTACCATCTAAGTTACATTGTGGAATGAAATAAAATATGAATATCAATAAATTATTATTTTTATTTAATGTATTAAAAACTATCTTATCAAGTAATTGAGCCATTTATTACCAATTTAAATTTAATTGTAAACTTTACTTTATTGTATTTCATATATTTACCTATGTACTCGTAGCACGTGTTTTGTAGTGTCTACGCCGCCCGCCCAACAATAATATAAGGGATATGATATACAAAGCGCCAGGGGCGCGCGCCCCCGGCGGTGTAAAAGTAAAATATATGGCGCGTAAGGGACCTTGATATACAGAGCGCCCGAGGCGCGCGCCCCGGGCGCTGTGAAGGTAAAATTTATGGCGCTAAGGGACCTTAATATACAAAGCGCCCGAGGCACGCGGTCGAGCGGCGAGTATGAGGAGGGCGTATTTTCAACTGACTACAAAAAAGGAGGTTCTCAATTCGACTATGGTATGTTTTTTTCGTATGTATGTTACGTGATATCTCCTCCAATATTGAATGAATAAAATACTAAAAAATTAAATAAAAAAATAATAAATATAAATCGATTTTGATGTTTTTACCGACTTCCCAAAAAAGGAGGAGGTACTCAAGTCGATTGTATTTTTTTTTTTTTTTTATATTTGTTTCCTCATAACTTCTCTCCACGTGAGCCGATTTCGAAATTTTTTTTTTAGTTTGATAGATGTTGCTTTCTAATTGGTCCCAATTAAATTTGATTAAGATCTGATCAGTAGTTCTTGAAATATCGTCAATAATGTCTATTTTGTGACGAATAATGCGTACTTTGACGATGTTCTGGTTTACTCGACTTCAAAAGTTACCTTATAACTTCTTTCGTTGTAAGCCGATTTTGATGATTCTTTTTTTATTTGAAATCTGGTGCTTTTTGTGTAGTCCCATTGAAATTTGATCAAGCTCTGATTTCTAGTTTTTCAGTTATAGTCAATAATGCGTAGTAATGTTTATACATTAAATCTGATCAAGGTTCCGATGATAAAGCGGTGAAGTCGATTTTTTTAAGCTTTGCTTGCGTTTAATTATTTTTTATTATTTTAAAGCTGGTGCTTTTCATGTGGTCCCTTTGAAATTCGATCAAGATCTGATCTCTAGTTTTTGAGTTATAGTCAATAATGCGAGTTTTATAAATTATATCTGATCAAGGTTCCGAAGATAAAGCAGTGAAGTCGGTTTTTTCAAGCTCTGCTTGTATCATATAAAACGGCAGCGCGGGGTAGGTCTCCTCTGAGAGGGCGCGTGCCTCGGGCGCTTTGTATATCATGTCTCTAACGCTATCGAGTATCAATACAATTTATATCGGCTTTAATAGTGCTACGATAATGCTACAGCGTAGAGACGCTACAAAACACGTAGACCTTTCAAGAACTGAGCTTTGTATTGTACTATCATTATAATCGATATAAGAGACACACGCGCCAACTACATTTATTGGATAAGGGAAGGAAAGTATTGCTATCACTAAAATTAAATGTACCAGATGCCTCCTCCATTTCTTTTGTATATACCTTTCATGAAATCAGTCTTTCTAGTAGTTACAGAGTTTCAAACATACGCAACCTCAAGCACTTTAACGTTTCCAACAGATGAGATAGTGTTCAAAAGGTGGGCTCCATATACATAAAACCTCTCACTCTCATATATGCTTGTGTGATAACTATCTAGAGTTTTAAACAAGCTGTTTACTCCAGTTATGGGAGGGATTTCACAAATAAAGTGACTGGTAAGTACTGAAACTGCTTTTTTGTAATTTTTATTAATTTAATTTGAATTGTAGGAGCGCTACGCTTTTCGTAGAGGTTCTACGATAAAGTAGAATTTGAAAAAATGAAAAATGTTTATTTTGCAGCGGTTAGTGGTTAAAGTTTACAAACAATTTAATTAGTTTATACATAATAATTACACATTTAGCTAATCGCTGATGATAGCTTACAGGTGAAAGGAAATATCTATGGCCTTCACACTAGGCAAGCCTGTATCGTGAAGATCCAATACGAATAACAAATTACATTAGACAAATTAGTCAAAAACTCGTTTCTTACAGGTTTCGATGTGTATCGGATGGTTGCGTATTCATCTTATAACCAAAGTTTCATACAAACTTTCATCCCCTATTTTATCCCCTTGGGGGTAGAATTAATCAAAATCCTTTCTTAGCGGATGCCTACGTCATAACATCTACCTGCATGCTTAATTTCAGCCCGATCCGTTCCGTGGTTTGGGCTGTGCGTTGATAGATCACTATGTCAGTTAGTCATCTTTGAGTTATATATATTTAGATTGGAATCATTAAGTGAAAGTGAAAGTCAATATCTTTTCTTCACATGGGCCCCAAAGGGCAATCATGAAAGTTAATACTGTATCGATCTATGCGAATCTGGCAGAGAATCGCAAAATGACAGCCAAATATTAAAGTATAATTTTGTACTTTAAGGGACTTAATATACATAGCGATACAAGCGCCCGAAGCGCGCATACAGGAAGTTTTGTATATCAAGTCCCTTACGTTACTAATACGTGCATGCCTACATACGGAGATGTCAGCGACCATCTTTTAAATTGCTTTTAAGTAAACTGACCCCGCTCGGACTGGATCTGCCTCATTTCTCTTCTATATTTCCACAATCACGTTATTCTCAATTACCTTTAATGCAGTAAATGTTTACCAATACATTAAATGTTCCACCAGCAACTTGGATTCCTTGTAAGTATATTTCGTAGATTCTGTACTAGTAATTACACTAACAACCGTGTGTAGCGCAAGACGATGCAAGGTAGAATGCACAGACCAGTATTAGATACTACGCATGCAGAATGCTCGGTGTTTCAGGTATTTAGGTTCTGTATTTGATATGTTATGTAGTATACAACATTCCTACTTGATACCTAACTGTTTCGGCTACATATTATACCTGCTTAACAGTGCAATCAAAACTAATCACTCTAACATTATAAAATCTAAAGTTAGTGTGTAAGTATGTTTGTTTTCTCTTCAGCCTGTAACGGCTGAACCAATTTTTTTTAAGGAAATTAGTTTTTTTTTTCAACCAATAATTTCAACCAATTGCCTATATTTCCTAAAACTAAACTAAAATGATATACATCTATACAGCAAAGACCCAAGTTACAATGGGAATGAACCACATAGGCTTTAGACTATTTAGCTTTATTAACGCGGGCGAAACAACGGAGCACGGCTAGTTTAGTTAATAATATGCTCCCGAGATTTGCTTTTTCTAAATAAACTTACTTTTCACACTTTTTACCGACTTCCCAAAGAAGGAGGAGGTAGGTACTCAAGTCGACTGTATTTCAAATTTTTTTATGTGTTTTTCCTCATAACTTCTCTCCACGTGAGCCGATTTCGATATATTTTTTTTAGTTTGAAAGATGTTGCTTTCTAATTGATCCCATTTAAAATTGATAAAGATCTGATCAGTAGTTCTTGAAATATCGTCAATAATGCCTATTTTGTTGACTACTTTGACGATGTTCTCGTTTAACCGACTTCAAAAGTTAACTCATAACTTCTTTCGTTGTGAGCCGATTTTGATGATTGTTTTTTATTTGAAAGCTGGTGCTTTTCATGTGGTCCCATTGAAATTTATTTTGAATCAAGATCTGTTCAGTAGTTCTTGAAATATCGTCAATAATGCGTTTTTCTTACATCTAATCTGACTCGAATCAAAATATAAGCGGTGAAGTCGGTTTTTTTTAAGCTTTGCTTGCGTTTAATTATTTCACGTTTGCTTGCGTTTAATTATTACTATTTAACAACAAAACGAATTATATCAGTAACAGGGAAGGGAAGTTTCAGATGGATTTCAATTCTATTCCTATAACAAAGAGTGGAAAGCTTTGCCTGAGTCTTTTATCGTACCTACGCTAATCTCATGATAATCTGAGTCTTCTAGTCTAGCGTGATTAGGAGCTATCTTCTATGAAAGCGTGCTACATCTATAAAACACAAACGCATTCGCAATCACAGCCCCACACTAAGTCCAAAGAAATGTATTTTGAGTGCCGAAAACCACAAATCACACACGCGCCCAGAACCAGAATCACAAATGCCCCTTGGGATGAAAACTGTGCTCTTGCCGGGAATCGAACCCAGGATCCGCGGCGCAGAGGACAGAAACTTGCCCACCTACCGGGTCGTCAATCTAAGGCCCCTTTAACGTTTCTTTGTCGTGTTAGATGCTTGTCTAAAATGTAATAAAATAAATATGATTATTCTTTGCTTTAAAACGTTACGCACACTCGTATTCCGATTCGCATGGTCGATCATAACTGATCGACAAGGTTAAGAAAGGTTATATGGGATTTTCAACTTAATCTCAACGTGCTTTGGAGGACACGTTGCTCGTAAGACAACAGTCATTAAGCCATGTCGGATAGGCTAGGACTGAAGGCTCAGTGAAGGAAAATTAAATTTTGTTTTTAAATCTATCAGGGATATCCCATGGTAAAAATATTTAAGGGCATAAAACTTACCTATAGTATCCGTTCTATTGTTGGACTTGAACAACAAATACAAAAATTCAACAATTATTTTCAAGATAAAATATATTAGATATTAATTTCAAAAGTTTTATATGGCACCGACAGTCTCAGTACGGGGCGAACTACTAGTCATCTTAGTTTCAAAGTTCTTGAGTTTATTATTAAAAGTATAAATTGCAAAAATACTGAAGACCTTAAAGTAAAAGTCTCTACAATATTTTAGTAATAAAACCCTATTCATTTTGATTTTGCCAGCTATTCACTTTGTGCGAGATCGTTGAAAACAGTTGAAATAAAGGTTTTTTATTAATACTCTCCATTATTGAGATTACTTTGTCAGAGGTTTTATGATTAAATGAAAAACATCTCGTGGTTAGAGCGCTATTTTACTATCGAGAGCTTTGTGTAAGTTAGGCACATTTATTATGTTTTATTCAATATATTAGCTTCATATCTTATATTATATTGTGTTGTTTGGATATGTTCGCTTACTTCCAATCTGTAGGTATGTATATCATTCTTGTGTACGTATGTATGTGACTGAATTCCTCCAAAAAGGCTGAACCGATTTTGATGTTTTTTTGTCTGATTTCAAGTGGATTCAAGAATGGTTTATAAATATAAATATTTATAAATGCAAGCATGTTCGAATTGTAAACGCGGCCATTTTGAAGCTTTTTTTTTTTTTTTCCTTAATTTTGGCTTCGCAATCTTATGCATTTAGCCAGTGTCAAGTGATAATATATTTCAAGTGTATTTCATATTATAGATCCTAGTCACAAGTCACAGTCAAAGTCAAGTAAAAGAGTCAAGGTCCAGTCGTAGTCAAGTCATGCCCTAGTAAAGTGGTAGAAACTTTACTAGAACTTCTATTGGAGTTTTGGAGCGAAGGTGAAAATCACATTTTTCAACTTTGTATGATTTGCCTACACTTATGCACGTTTACTAAGTATTAACGGTTAATAATCCACCATTATTACACATTAACACTCGAAGAATCACAGGTTTTGGAAAATTTTACAAAATCAACAACGCCATTTTTTCACTTTCGCGGCAAAACTCCATTTTGACGTTCTTTCTGTGACATCGCCAATACAATCAGCGTCAAGTAAAAGAACAATGGCGAACTCCCATACATCATTTTAGTTGAAGTAAAATAGCATCGTATATAGATAAAAAAATATCTTACGTAAGGCCGGTTGCCTTCTGAGCTTAATTTTAAAAGAATTGTCGTATTAGAAGGCCTAGTTATTAAGATATTAAACAAAACATATTTTTAGGTTATGGCTCAGCACACTTTGCCGATCTCTTTTAGAATACGCCAACAGTTCTGACAGTCGTGAATTCGTGATAAAAGCCCATTCCAAAGAGCCACCACTACGTTTAAACTTGAAATATATTATTACTTGACACTGGCTAAATGCACAAGATTGCGAAGCTATTATTAAAAGAAAAAAGAAAAAAAAACAAACGTCAAAAGTGAAAACGTCATTCACATGACAGTTTGGTATTGCCATGACATTTGCTTTTTCCCCTTAAATGTCGATGACTGCAATAGCAACCGCAGCTATTTTTAGAAAACCTGTGAATGACAGACGGATTCTAGACAGCTGATGGTTCATACATAAGTTACCATAGTATTTTTTGTTTTATGGATACATCATAAGCGTTAGCATTACGGCTTAGAAATATAGAGATGCACTAGGGTAAAGCAATGGGCATGGTAAACATCTTATTATATAACCACAGCATAGACAAAAACAGAAAAATGAAAAATGGTTGAAAGTAATCGTTTTGTTTCTTTTAATGTGTATTTTTATACCTGGCTTCGTCTGCCTTTTCTGTTGTTTTAGTAAATCTTTGTAATTTATTTGAGTGAATTTCGTTAATTTCACATTTAAATACGATCAAACATTGGCCAACTAAAATTTCGCCATTGTTCTTTACGCTGTTTGGTTGATTACCAGCTGCCGTCCTGGAAAGTTAACCAATCATTTTCATCAAAAATGTGTGAACTGATGTAAAGAATCAGTTCAGCCAATAGCTTGTGTTTTGCTATTTATAATTTCCTATGGAATTTTAGGACGTTTTATGCATAAAAATTACCAAACTAAGTTATACTTAAGCTAAATTTAAATGTCATGCATATTCCCTAAATATTAATTTTTTTTTTATGTATATAATATAAATTTATTGTTTTTATTAGTTATTTCAATAATGTTGAAATATTTTTACGTTGACAAATGAGGAGAAATGAATGAGGAAGATAGGGAGAAATTTTATTATGTTTAAGTATTTAATTGTAATATTAATTCCCGATAACGGAGACAGAGTTAGAAAAGAGTTATTGGACACATTCTTAGTATTATACTACTCTACTTAGCAGTTTATTAAATTGAATATGAATGCTACCGAAATTGGAAGGTACGTCATTAATGCAAAAAAAAAATATATATATTTAATGGAAAAAAAAATTTTTTTCGTGATAATCCGATATTTTTATAGTTATCTCACAGTGGACACAAATCCAAATAATCAAAGATAAAATAAATCGGTCCATCAGTTTGACTAATAAGTTATCTACTATTCGAGCCAATTGCCTATATTTCCTTAAATTAAACTAAAATTATATACAGCAAAGATCCAAATTACCTACAAGACATCGAGCCTATAGGTAACTCAAGTGCTCAAGCCCACTATCAGTGGGTAGCGTTCCTATCTTGCTGGCGGCATTGCCTCTCTGAATTGCAATGCTAATCAGAGAGGCAATAAAATACATTGTTATTTCCATCAGTTGTGAGTTTTAAGTAAACGTAAAATAAACAAACGCTTCACACTGCATATAAATGATGTGACTAACCCGACTTTGTTTTATAAAAAACAAACGCATTCACACTCACAGTCCCACACTAAGTTCAAAGACTTGTATCGTGGGTGCTGGAAACATTCACATCACACACACATTACATCCAGAACCAGAAGCACAAATATCCCTTGGGAAGGAATTTGTGCTCCTGCCGGGAATCGAACCTAGGACCCACGGCGCAGAGGGCGGACACCTGTCCACTGCGCCAATTGGGTCGTCGTTTTATGAATTTGTTTTAAATAGTCATGGAATCCACGTTGCTAGTGGAACATTTAATGTATTGGTAATCATTTACTACATTAAAGGTATACGTGACTGAGGAAAAATAGAAAATAAACTAGGCAGGTCTAGTCCTAACGATTAATAGGTGACGCTTTCATCTGCAACGACATGAATTATTCTCAAAATGAGAAATAATTATCATCTGTAAACTAACATCCGATCTTTTATAGGATTTTATAGACACTATATCTTTGCGAAAAAAAAGAAGACTTATAAAATCGGTTAACGTACTCTAAGATATAGGCCAAGTAATGTATAATAAAAGCAGTATTCATTGGAATTGAGCTCCTCCATTTTGGAAAATTAAAAAAAAAACACGATTAACTCACGAACAAGAGGAAAAAATCTTCTTCAAATACTCTTTATACTGAAATAAAACAGAATATGTGATGCTTGAAAAACCGCAAAGTACTTACACATTCGCTTTAATATACAAATTACAGATCTTTTGTAGTATGAACTGCCCTTTGGCTTAGTTAGGTGAGCGTTCGCCTTCTAAGCAGGTGAATCGGGTTCGATTCCCGGCGGAAACACAAGTTTCCTCCTCAAGGAAAATTTGTGTATCTGGTTCTGGTTATGATTGTGTGTGTGATGTGAATGTTTCCGGTATCCACAACACAAGTAATCGAACTTAGTGTGGGGCTGTGAGTGTGAAAGCGTTTATGTTTATATAATCATTATTAGTCATACCATACCTACTAATAGTACCTACCCAAGTGTTAGTTTATTTTTTGCTATCAGTATAGCAGGAACATACTTAAAAAGGTTAACTTATCCCTTGTCTATTATGCTAATAGACTCGTATGACATGCTGTCACTTCTACTAGCTCGTAGGATGTTTTATGCTTTATATTATGCTGTGTGGCCTATAAAGATGTAGTCGTATTAGAGTTATGACGATTATAATCGATAATAAATGTGTAAGTACAATCGATGTGGTAATTACGACTAAAATGGCTCTATCATCATTGGCATAAATTATTGATTAATAATGCTTAAGACCTTTTAAAATGTAATCTTTGGGTTACATTTCAATGTATTGCTGCTTTTCCAACCATACATTTGACTATGTCTAATTGAGTGCATTATCTGATGTACCTCACTTTATGAACTCATAAATAAATTGCACCCAAGGTATCTGATCCGCAACAAGTCATCGTTCATATACTAAACATGTCTAGACCTGTACAAATTGTGTGCGGGGGTCGAAATGAAAGGTAGATCCGTTTTAAACCACACGAGACGGGCACGGCGCGGCGCGACGCTGAGCTCTCGATCCGTCACGCGTTGCGCAAACTTAAGCTCTCATCAAATCCAGATTAATTAAACTGGAGTCCACAAACCCAACCACTCACGCGTGCCTTAACATATATGTCAGCCGTAGGGTTTCTTCACGCCACCGAATCAAATCAAATTAGAGCGTGTGTAATGAGATTTTTTGTCAGCGGGACTGATCCGGTTTTATGCGGTGCTGTATTACATTTTGATTAAAATGTTGGGTAGGTTTTCAATACGTTAGGATTAGTTATATTAATGTCATTGCTAAGAAAGTATGCTCGCTTTATTCTATTAATACTATTGTAGAAAGTATAACAAAGCTACACACATTTTGGGGGCTGAGTCACCCACGTCCGTAGGAGGATACCCCTTAAGTCTGACTCCCTACACGTGGTCCCCGGGTGGTGCTAATCAGGTGACATTTGAGAGGTGGTAGAGCATTTTATGAGTTGCTCGCCTGGCTTGCTACCAAAGTAGCTTACCACCATCAAGTTGAAAGTCTGCCGCCAAGCCAAATACGATGTTCCGGCAGTTATCCTTGAGAGCCTGCGTATTCCAGGTCTAGTGTGTTTACCAGCTTCGATCACATCGTCACTTACCATCAGGTGAGATAGTAGTCAAACACTAGCCTATCACAAATAAAAAAAAAAAAAAAACACACATAACACAAGATTGCGTTCTTTGGCAGCGCTGATTGGGATATATTATAAGTCTCTCATACAAATCCATGCAGCCGTTCCTATATATCCTTCATTTCAACGTTAATCACACACTCATCCAATCATCGGATTTATTATTTAAATGTGAAAGCAAGCTGCGTCAGTAAAAATGTTTCACTTATATCCAATTTATTTTAAATGGTTTAATTAGCAATTAGACTAACCTTTTAACTTGAAAGGATTTTTAGGTAATTTAGTTCTTTGCTGTATAGATGTAGGTATATACTTTTAATAATAGTTTAAATTTCTTTTAAGTTGGCTTAGTTTAGGCGCACCCGCCTTTGCCTTTTAAGCAGCGGGTATCGAGTTTGATTCCCGGACGAAACACAAGTTTTCTCCCAAGGGAAACTTGTGTTTTTGGTTCTGGTGTGATTGTGTGTGTGATGTATAAGTTTTCGGCACTCACGACACAAGTCATCGAACTTATTGAGGGACAGTGAGAGCAAAAATAAAAATGTTTTAGGAAATATAGGCAAATAGTCTGTTGTTTTATATACTACTTAGTGACACTTAATTAGTAAATTATGTACAAAAGTAGATTATGTCCTGTTCTAAGATCTTTACCTGTCTTGACTATACCTATTATTTCAAATGTATCGCACACTTATACATAAACACATTTTCGGGTGTGTTATAATGAATGGGACTGGTATGAAGTGATTGTATTCCTGTTTAGAACGATTGGTCTCAATCGCCAAAGCAATAATCAAGATTTTATCTTTCGCACCCAGAGTTCGTAAAAGAAACACACACCAAGTACGACTTCGCGCGTCGGAAGATTAACAAGTACCCAGGGAGTACGTAATACAATCAAAACTTTTGATGAATTCCTCCAAAACTGTCTTTGTTTCCCCTTTCTGTCCAAGTTAAATAATAAAATCCGTTGCAGCCCCGCCATTCGAACGAGCTTATCTCGATGGAAAAATATAATAAGTTAGACTCATTTTTTGCAGCGGTAGCTCAGTCAGGTACTTGATAATACAATCATATAGCTGAGTATAACTGCATCGGCAGAACATTGAACGTTATTAGATATCCCCGTGTCTAGACTGTCAAAGATCTCTAATATGATTTTGTAGCGCTTATGCGTCTGGTATTCTTGGAATATTATATGCACTTTCATCAGTAAATAGTTACTAAACAGACAAATAGATGTTATTATAGCACTTGAGTTGCCTATAAGTTGGTGCCTCGCAGGTAAGTATTTGCTGTATCTTCAGATATTTGATACTTCTATACGTGTGTATGTGACTGAATTCTTCCTAAACGGCTGGACCGATTTTGATGATTTTTTTGTGGGTGTTTAGATAAATTTATGATTGGTTTAGATTCACAATTTTTGAAATTTTCATTTTCAAAACGTTTGCACAGATAACTTCTGTCTCGTCCGTTAATAGATATATGTTATATAGTTCTAGTTGTCAGAGATTTAACAAAATTTTGATTTGCCATTTGTTACAAACAATATTAAAACCTAAATAATGCTTTAAAATCGTTGCAAACAAATGTGTATAATATTATCGCAACACAACAAAACAAGGATACACTCTCCACAGACAAGTATTGAAAACTATTGTTAATATTTTCAAAGAGTAATTTCGTTGGATTCTCTACGGATTGGTAGAAAAGCTAGATGAGACCTGAAATTGTAGAACCTCAATCAATCTGAACAACAATTTACGATCTGTAGACGGTTGGTGACGCTTGGGATACGTACCTACCCTGTAAAAAAGGGTCCGTCTTAAAGACACACGATACAAAATGAAACTTTTGTATTACAGGGAAACATTTGAATTATTCGTGACAGTGATTACCCCCACCACTTTTCGTCACACAAATAGGTTGCGGATCAGAATTTCAAAAGCTTCCTATAAGAAGTTTTACTTCAAAAAATATTCGTAAATAAAGTAGGTAAAATAAGTAGTAAATAGAGTATTAAACATTCACTAACAAATATTTTGTACCATTGTTTTACAACATACTAAGTTGTGTTCCCGCCGGGAATCGAACCCGGTACCCCTGCCTAGAAGGCGAACGCTCAATCAACTAAGCCACGGGCAGTTTCTTTAATTCTAATTATATGGTAGGAGTTCCAACTTATAGAAATCTTTGAGTCATACAAATATCTTTTTAAAAATTACGTTAATCCAAACAATATTTCTAAAGTATATTTATATATATATATACATTGTCAGCTTTTTTGTATGTATATATATATAAATATATATATATACATACAAACAAGCTGACCCAGCAAACGTTGTTTTGCCATATACATTATTTCATGCTGAATCATAAAAAAATTAAAACAAAAAATTTTTTTTGTCGGTGGTCCAAATGTGGTAGTCCAAAGGAAAAAAAAAATTTTTTTCCTTTGGACCACCCTTTAGAAGTATAATAGATGTTGACCGATTCTCAGACCTACCCGATATGCACACAAAATTTCATAAAAATCGGTCGAGCCGTTTCGTAGGAGTTTGGCAACAAACACCGCGACACGATAATTTTATATGCATATTAGATATTATAAAGTATATTTCTATACATATAAAGGCGAAAGTTTGTGAGTGTACTTGTATGTTTTATGCGTTACTTCTTCTCGCTCAAACGGCTGAACCAATTTTGAAGAAATTTCGTGTACCTATAACTGACACCCTGTATTAACATAGGCTTTTTATCCAGATACAGCAGGTAACAGCTAATCAACCAAACGTCAACGTAGCACTAAGCTCACCACTAAAAAGAGAGCATGGGAAAACTGTACACGATACGTTATAAACTTAATATTTGCAACGTAACTCCTTGAAATAAAGATATTTATTGCATGAATAACTCATAGAGAATTGTCGTGGCAGTGAGCGATGCAATCGGCGGCGGCGGGTCGACAACGGGAGAACGAATCACAGATCCTCCCTACAAAGCCTCTACCCTCCATTTTCATACGTCGCTCGCCTTATCCGCGGATCAGCATGAAGAATTTATTGAGACTGTTTATGCGAGAATTATGACAGACTCTTTTACTATGTAGCATATAGAATATGATATAAAAATGTAGTTGCTACTATAAAAATATAGGGGAGGGCGGGGCTGAAAGTGCCGATTTTGATGAAAACGCTTATTATAACTATGGAAATGAAATCGAGATTCTCAATTTCTTTAACACTAATGTCAAATTTATTGTAGTTTTTGAATTTGAATTAATAATTGGCTATTTCGCAACCGTTTATTTCTGACACCCAAATTATTAGAACTAGACCTTGAGGCACATTTGACCTTTTTTTATTAAGACGTTCTGAGATGCAAGATAGAAATGCAGCTATCTCTTTTTGTTTTCGAGTATGCTCACCGGCACTACTTACCCCCGGCACTTTCAGCCCCGCTTTCCCCTACTAAGAAAACTAAATAGCGTGAAAAAAAAAAACTAAATATCATTCATACATTTTAGATAGATTGATAGATAATACTTTATTGATCCACTTTATAAGATGAGATAAAACAAAGGTATTGTTTGTTAGCTTATACATAAAATATCACAACAGGTGCCCTTATAAAGCCGCCTGGTAGAGATCGCTTTTAGATAAATCAGTAATGGCGATCTATACCAGGCAACTTTCAAATAAAAAAATAATTTTAGATTAGTGCTAAAATTAATCTAATGACTAAGAACTATGATAAAGGAGTCTTTGAACTGAAATAAAATCAAAATTCTTACAAGGCTCTAATCTCTAACCCTTATTACCTATATCAAACTACCGAAAGCGTTTTATATATTTAATCAAGCAACAATTTATCGTGTACCTTCTACGCCGCAAATTAACCATTAGACTAATTTGAAAATTTATTTATTTATTATTTGAAAAAAAAAGGCGTCGCATTATTATTAACAACAATCATTATTAACAACATTGTTAACGTAAATACATAAATAATAATAATACGTAAATACATTGCCAAAATTAAAATTCACTGTGAATTGACGTCACGAATTAGTCTAGCCAATAGCGTGCGTTTTTATATTTTTAATTTCCCATGCCAAGAAACAAACCTTTAGCTGCAAAATCTTTGACCATGCTATTTTTAGAACTTATTATTCATTCAAGTCCTAATTAAAAAGCTATTAAATATCATAATATTATAGGTGTAATTTTATAGCTATAAATAATAGATATAAAAAAACCTTTTATTTTCTTACAAAATATAAAATTATAAATCGAAGTACATCCTTACTAATATTATAAATGCGAAAGTAACTCTGTCTGTCTGTCTGTTACGCTTTTACGCTAAAACTACTGAACCGATTTAAACGAAATTTGGTACACAGATAGTCTAGAGCTTGAGAAAGGACATAGGCTACTTTTTAACCCCGAATTCTGGCTGTTTCGGGACTAACGCGGGCAAAGCCGCGGGGCGCAGCTAGTACTTTATAAATTCTAAATCTATGTTTGTAAGAACCCCTCCGCGGGTAAAGGCCTCCTCCAAGGAACTCCGGCGTTCTCTGTCCTGGGCTGTTTGTAGCCAGCTTGAGCCAGCCCAGCCGTTTTTATGATGTCAACTGACCATCTCGTGAGCTGTCTTCCCCTGTGGCGTTTGCCACTTGGGCCTATCCATCGTGTCACTCTTGTAGTCCAGCTCAGCTATAAACATATTTGAAGACATCTGTAGCTTTAGTTATGCTTCTTATTTTGAGTGTCTTATTTTATTGATTTTTCTAATATTGAGCATGCTTCGTTCTAGGCCCCGTTGACAAGTAATAATTTTTATTTTTGTGTGTATTTCCAAGTCTACCAGGTATACATTAGACATGGTAGAAAGCAGCGTATTACTGGCATATTGCTTATAAAAATTTCCTTTAGGTTACAATATTTATTTTTAAAAATGCCTAAAAATTTACAAATAAAATAATTGGATATTTTATAGCTAAACAGATAAAAAAAAACATAATCTATATTTAAGTCTCATGCAGAATCGGAATAATCGCAACTAAATAAAAAAACTTAGGTATACGACTTAACTGTCATAAGGAAGTGATGGATTGCATTGAGAACGCGACCAAGATTGTGCTATTGAAAATTGCACTCCTCGCCTAATGTACGTGCTCACTGGAAGATTTGCAAGCCCTCGTGCAATTCAGCTAAGTATCTCATATAAAATATAAGGAAGCTATACATCTGGGTATCATAATCGTTACCTCTATATTATAGCTGTTCGTACTTAAGCTATACCATCGATCCGTATAAACACATGTAGATTCCACCTCACTGATCGTGCAATCAAAGCTTATGGAAGATTCGTCATAAAATTTTACGACAAACATTATAGAGCACGAATAAGCCGAACCGGTATCTACCGTAACAAACCTTAATATTTGTGATTCGTACTACGTACCGTAATAATGGATGTATTTGAATATGAATGTAGTTTTCGTTGGTAATGATGTCGCTGTTTCAGAATTAGTGTCTGTATGGCCGTCGGAGCTATAATGTGCTGAATCGATCATGCAGTTCGATTAAAGGTTTCAGCGGAGTTAAGGGGATATACCGCATAAGTTTAGATAGGAGTTAGCAGTTGCAATAATCTTGGAAGTTGTGTGGAGAGTTCTCAATGAAATGTGTTCTATCTGCTGAATAGCGCGGGCAGAGGATCCTTCTCTTGAACAAATTAAACTCCATTCAGGCGCCCGCCTCTTTGGCTTAGATACCAAAGCCTGCACTCCAACTATGTATGTGAGAATACCGAACATCCTCCATTACTTTGACATGGTTGCTTCGAGTTAATTCCGCCTTGTAAATGTACAGACTATTATAAATAAACATTTGTGTAGAATCATTAAATATTTAAATGGATTTCAATGAAATTAAGTCCATAAGTACTAAGCTAAGTGTAGACACTGAAACAGGATATTGGTCACTTTTATGTGACCCACGTTCAAAGACGCGGAGCAAAGCTGGTAGATTTTTAATTCATTGTAGGTATATAGAAATATATGTATAGGCTGGGTAGTGGGTATTAACTGGACACGCGTACATACGACATTCTCTTGTGAGTCCAGATAGTGATATTTATATAACTGGTTATATTCACTATTATTCTTATGATATAACTGGCTTTGTATCTAGACACAAGTTTGAATTAATATTGCAACCTTCTCATTTATCCTAATAAACGGATAAGTCGCATATAATATCTTAATACGTCAGATTATTCCAAGTAATATAATTCATCTTTGTTGATAATCTCTTATAAATAAATAATGAGCACTAATTAAGTTCTTATAGTCAATATATTGAAAGGAAAGTGGCTTGAATGAATACATCCCTAATAGTTAATAATACCGTTATGGTATTAGATACCTAATGGCATTACCGTGTAAGTAATATTCTTTCAGATATTTTTTTTATTCTTTTTAATTTTTTTATCTATTCGCGGTAAGCAATAGTTTGAGCACTATCTCATCTGATGGTAAGTGAAGATGTGGTCGAAGATGGATCACGTTTGTCTTTTATATACCTGTTCACTTGTGACTCGAAGACTCCGAAATTGTATAAATATCGGGAAGCACAGACCCCGAGTCTGTCGGACTCTATTGAGCTTCATAAAGAAGCATAATAATATGAAGGGTCGTAATTATTCAGTATGTTTCCAGTTTGGCATTTATATATAGGTAAGTAAATTTTTTCTTATAAGTTTTAAGAAACAAAGAATCACACATTTGTATATTTTGCGCACACACCTTCTCCGAAATTTCTTGCACATTACGTATTTTTGCACTTTTACGCTTCATAGTCATTGATTATTCTACATTAATTATTAATAACTACCCAACCAGCTGTTTTAAAGATAGTAAACAAAGAATATTTTGAATGATAAATGATAGCGCGAAATATTGTATCCAAACAGTCAGGTAAAAATATTAGAAAGCTTTTATAAATGTCGAAGAATACATCATACGATACTTAATATTTTTTCGTTACATAAAACCTTTGATCTACCCACCGCGGAGTTAAGTATATATTTTTTATCAAGTGTACTTTAACTTGTATAAATCCACAAAATAAATAATAAAACTTAAAAATGTTGTTTGTAACCTTTTGGCTTCCAAATATCAAATCGGGTACGCTGCATGCGTACCCTAATTATTCTACAATAAAACTTTTTTTTTTTTGTAATAATCAAATCAAATCAAAATAACGTATTCTCTCTATAGAATTACAATGTTTGCTGAGTTTAGGCCTAAGATATAGAGGGTACCTGAAGTAGGTTTATAACATCCTGTATTATAGGTCAACCAGCACTCCTGCTAGTATATTTACAGTTTGGCAACTATTATTAGTAAACATAACTTAATACAAAAAATATTGTAGAAGAAGCTGCGCCCCACAATTTTACTCGCGTAAGTCCCGAACCCGCGGGAATACCGGGATAAAATTTTCTTTCATAAGAACCTTCTCCTGACAATTATTAATACAACAAAAAAAAAATGCGAAATTGTTCCCTCCGTTCACGCGTGATGCGATGACCAAGGGAATTAGAGATTCATATTTATATATATAGATACAGATATACAATAGAGACGGTGGCATCGGTAACTTTACTGAATTGCTGCATACCTAAGTATGTGCAGTTTGGATTACTTTCAGTTATTAGAGCTAGTTTCCAGTGTAACCGATAGTATGACATGTAAGAGCTTTAAGTCTAAGGAAGAGAAGCGCATTGCAATGCCACGCGGGGTGATATTATTTATTGTGTTGGGGCTTTCTGTTCAAAGTGCCAGTAGTTGCAGGCAGGCGTGACGCTTACCATCAGGCAAATAATAATAAATATCTATTCTCCAAATTAAATCACACTAATACTATAAATCCGAAAGTTTGTGTGTGAGAATTTCATACCAATGTAATTCAAACCATTTTCATTTCAAGTATATGTTTGTTCCCTCTTCATGCTGTAATAGCTGAACGGAATTGGATGAAATTTGGAATGTGCATTGCTTATACCTAGGATTAACACAAACATATTTTTAACTTGATCAACGCGAGCGAAGCCGCGAGGCGCAGCTAGTTAAATATAGCTTGCGCATATTTAACTAGCAACTAAGTATTTAGATTTTCTCGTAAGTTTCATAGTGAGAATAATATTTAATCTCGTATTATTGTTAGACAAATTCTTGTTGTACATTAAATTGTACTCAAAGTAGAACCGAATTAATACACGATGCTAAAGCGTTTATAAATGATCCCTGGAAATGATTACAAATGGAATAACAACGTTGGCAGTGTTGGTTCTTGCGATAACCAAACAGATGTTTAGTACATTAGCTACAGAAAACAGAACAAAACAGAGAATTATATTAAATGTTAGCCGGACAAAGAGCTCGCACCACATTATGAGCAGGGTACAGTCAGTTGCAAAAGCACTTGTATTTTTTATTTTGTTATGTTTGTTAGTTTAATTCAATATTAGGAATCCACGTGATCAATAGTTGGTGATAAAAGTAATTTCATTATTTTATTAAGTAGCGCTAAGGCCAACAGGAATGTAGCGAGAATACTGATATTCTCGCAATATTCCTGTTTATATTGTTAAACTAAAATTAAAATTTATTTCAGGTATTTCTATACAAGTTGAACTCAATTTAAAAGTAATTCTAGTACGTCAACTAAGATGAAATTAAAATACAATCAAGAATCTTGTAATTAATCATCATATGGTTAATGATGTTTATGCCATAAAGTTATTTGTTCTTTTCTACCGACTTCAAAAAAGGAAGTTCTTAATTCGACTCTTTTTTCTTTTGTATGTATGTTACGTGATATCTTCGCCAATTATGGATCAATTTTGATGTTTATTTTTTGTTTGGTAGAGTATATTTCAGGGGTGGTCCCATATACATTTTATCGAAAACGGTCAAGCCAAAAGCGAAATATGAGCGATGAAGACGAGTTTTTAAGCTTTGCTTGCGTTTGAATTATATTGATATACCTTCAGTTGCATTGACTGTAACAGTGTACAGGGTCCACTCAACTAAAGGTTAAACTTCATTAATTAGGCTTAGAACTAACAATCTATTTTGGTATCACAATGATTTGTTTTTTTTTCTGTGGACATATTTCACGAAGTTATTGACCTCATATCATAAAATATAAAGCAGCGACTATACTCTGTCACTGCACTATACATCCCGCAAAAGCTCGTTTTTCACAGCTCAGACAATCCTTTCCTATTATGACAAGGTCACAATGCTTGTGTTTTGCCCTCGACTGTATATCAGAGGGTGTGAATCGAGTTAGTTTTTAGATTCGCGCCACGTCCGTTTGCCTTCATTCACGCGACTCTAACGGCGAAGATAATAGAGACTTACTGCGCACTTTACTTCGCCATACCTAAAGCAATAACTCTCAGGGAGTAGTTCCACAAGAAATAGTTCAAGATACTAGGGCAAGAGAGGTTACGAGTACGCGCTGGCACGATTTCAAATTTTTTGACTAACAATTAGAATAAATCATGGAGTGCAGCATAAAGAATAGTGGTGTTGTACAATGGTAACAGCTTAAGCGGATGTTGGAAAATATGTTTCAACGAAGCAATTAATATGGTAAGTAAGCTGCAGTACAGATGTTTCAATCCATTGCAACTTCTTTTTGGTATTAAGAGAGGCGAAAAGTTTAACTTGGGTTAAAATAATTTTAAGAAACTCAAGCTTAGAAGTAAATTTAGAAAGCAAACATTTACCGCTGTGTCAAGAACTATCTCTCAAAAAACTGAAACTACGATTGTAGATTCTTTCTCAATGTATTACTTTAGAAAGTAACTATATGTATACAATTAGTTGGCTAATGCTTTAAGAACAAAAATCTTATTCATTAAATTGGAGTTGAAACTATCTGACTGTGGTAATATTAAATACTGTTAGTAATTGAGAATTCGTTTTTGATCTGAAAGTCTAGTAAAACAAAATTAAAATCCGTAAGAGTGAAAATATAAAGCACACTCTCTTCTTCTGCGAAGGACAAGATTCTAGAATCAGCCGTTGGTCATCGATACGAAAAAAAAGTTTTGACGGGGTTGTTAAACAACTTCCATAACATTTAACGAGGCCAGGCCGAGGCGCAGTCGAAACTATACGTATGAATTAATAAGTACTTTATGACTTTTTCTATCTCGGAAATAGTTTTTCTATTGCTTGTTTTATTAACACGTAGACTAACAACAATTGACCATTAACCTGATTTATCTACGAATTATTAAACCGTTACATTCAGAAACAGTCACATTTAGTTACGTAATAAAGCCTTCCTAAACATGAATTTAGTGGGGAAAAAGGGGAAACTAAATAACCTCCAATCTTAATTTTGTATAAGTAAAAGATTGAGGTTAAAATACCTATAACTTCTTATCAAAATAAAAATGGTTTCATTTTTGTATTTATTTTTAAGTAGTACTGGACTAACGGATGTAATACGTAAGTTTTAGCTTTTAATATATTGTGGTCATTATTGAGTCTATCTCAAAAACAACTACACATTTAAAGCTAAAACACCGGTACATAAAAAGGTCTAAAAACAATGACTTTGGTGTCCTTAATTGGTGTGCTTAATTGTTATTTTCCAACAAAAAACAAACAAAAAAAATATATTTAATAAAACGGTTTCTCTCTCTTCTTGCAAAGTTCTTATCAATAACAGGTAAAAAAAAAAAAAAAATTCACCCTTACTGTTACATTATGGGTCAGGATATTTATATAAACTTAATTTTACTTTTTGGCTTTGGGCCACCGCTTAACATTTAATTTCTGAGAATTTAAAGTTATTCGCTTACATGCTTTAGACGCTAAATCTGACAGACGGACGGACGGACAAATTGCTAAACCGCTCAAATCAACTTAGAGACTTTGCTTTGCTTGCTCAATTATGCACGATTTATAGAAGAACAAATAGAATATACGTATATAAATATGATTATCCAACATACGAAATACGCATCGTTAATCATATGTACACTGTCTACCCCGGGCTGAAATGATGAATAAATAGGTGGGCAAACAAAATTAATACCTACATTAACATTTGAACACGTTTCCCCACTCAAATTTTAGGATGCCTTTATATTTATTCACATCTTTTTATGGTAAATTTTATTACAATTTATGATACGGTTTCTTTAGTGTAAGTAGGATATGCTACACGGAGGAGTACTACATAAACATAACATTAACATAAACTTTTTACACTCACAGCCCCACACTAAGTTCGATGACTTGAGTCGTGGGTGCCGGAAACATTCACATCACACACAAAATTACAACCAGAACCAGAAACACAAATTTTCAATGGGAATTTTCAAGGGAGAAAACTTGTGTACCCGCCGGGAATCGAACCCAATACCCCTGCTTAGAAGGCTAACGCCACCTAACTAAGCCAACAGACAGTTCCCATTATTGGAGATTTTAAGTTATCATAACATCTAAACTTTATCGTAAAAAGGAACGCAAAGAGCTTTTAAAGGTACATAAGTAAAGTCTGACCGCAGGCACATAAGTGAAAAGTAAAAGTAAGTAAGACTTTTCACTTGAATGTGCGACTTAAAGGAGAAAAATAAATGTTCATCAGTCTATATATGTTTGTATGTATGTTTGTTCCTTTGTGGCTCACTAGACTCCAAACGCGTGGGCTTTTTTTGAAGATTCTAACGTCAATCGGTTTGTTAAAATTTTGCAAGTGTCACTAAAGACATGCGATCATTTAAATTCAATATAAAGACAACTAGAAGTAACAAAGTAAAAAAAAAAAACGCAAGCGAAGCTTAAAAAACCAACTTTGTCGCTTATATTTCGGTTTTGGCTTGACCGGTTTCGATAAAATTTATATGGGTATGGCCTCTGAAGTATACTCTACCAAACAAAAAAAAAACCATCGAAATCGATTCATAATTGGCGGAGATACATACAAAAAAAAAAAACAGTCGAATTGTGAACCTCCTTTTTTGAAGTCGGTTGATAAAGTCAACGAACACTGGTAAATGGCGTCATTATGCGTATAGCGTCATATCACATAATCATCTTCATGTTTCTTTTACCATTTATCGTCTTGAATTACCATTTAGGATCTTTGATGATTTAAAGTTGCTTAGCAACCATTCTTAAATTTTCAATTAGTTGATTTCTTTCCCACTGCTGGGACTTGGGGCGTGAGACTACGCCATAATCCACCATGCAGGCCAGTGACGACGAATGACACGTGATGATTATTTTGTGATTGTTGGACAAGCCGGATTCCTCACGATGTTTTCCTACAAAGTTATAGCGCGAGTGCTAATTCCGGTAATAACTTGAGAAAGTCATTTGTGTGGGGTCGAAGCCGGAGGATTAAAAGCTGCACGTACTACCGCTAAACTACACTCGCTCAGTAAATTTCAGTCAGCAGCCAGTTTACTAACCAATAATTAAACGCAAGCAAAGCTTAAAAAACCGACTTCACCGCTTTATCTTCGGAACCTTGATCAGATTTAACGTATTAAACACGCATTATTGACGATATTCAGATCTTGACCAAATTTAAATGGGACCACATGAAAAGCTTTCAAAAAAAAAATTAATCATCACAAACGGCTCACAACGAAAGAAGTTATGAGGTAACTTTTGTAGTCGGTTAAAAACGAGAACATCGTCAATGTAGTCCACAGAATACGTATTATTGACGATATTTCATACTACAGTCGACTTTAGTACCTCCTTCTCCTTAGTAAAAAAAGAGACAAGCAAGTGGTTTTCCTATAGCTACCTACATTTTTCACTCTAGCCGTCAAGTCCGTAGTAGGATTCGAAACCGCGACTACTCGATCGAGAGGTGTAGTCAGGTTTACAACGATTGCTGCGTGCATGTAACTTGCTTGTGTAACTGGCACACCAAGGGTTCCGTACTAAACATAGACAGTAAGTACAAGAATCGAGCCACGAAGATTTTGGCCCATACGTTCCTATTTCTAACTACAATTTAACGATTTTCAGATATTTTTTTAAATGTATTTTTAAAGAGAAAGTTATCCAATCGTATCGATTCGGTAAGTCTGGAATAAGTACCTTCTAGGCAAACATGTTTCATCTTCAGCCGCATCGTCACTTTCCATCAGGTGAGATAGCGGTCCAATGCTTGCCTATCTAGCATAAAAAAAAAGTTACCGGAAAGTTCTGAATCAGGGGGCAGGTGAGATAGTGGAGGAAACGTTTTATAGCTATCTAATAAAAAAAGTTAATCAACCTAATTTGCCACAAATATGGCCGTTTTTTTACTGCTTTCATTTTGAAGCTTGATTTTATACAGCTCCAATGGATCATAGACATTAACACTTCATATAAATATAATTGCAACTTGATATCTTCTTGGGTTCTTTAAGAAAAGGGTATTTATAAGCAGACAGATGGAAAACAAAAGAAGTGATCCCATAAGTTTTCCTTCTGACGTACGCAACTCTAATAATATAATCGAACAACCTTTAGGTATGAGTACCTACGCAACCTACGTAGGTACTCATAAGTACTTAGAACGAGAACGAGTTCATAACCCCTTGCACGTAGCGTATCGGAGACTCGTAAAGTGCGCTCAAACCTCGAACGAGAGTCGAGATCCATCACCTAAACCACGCTCAGATTGGCCTGTCAATTACGTCACTGCTTCCCCACCCTTAATCTGTCATCTAGACACCAATTAAGGGGAAAACTGCCACCGCGTGTACCAACTACAATTTGTCTTACGCGAACCTCGGGAGGGAATTAGAAAATAACAAATACAAACCTCAAAACACCTAATAAAAAAATATGTTACCATTTCTGGAGCAAATTGGAGATTTATGCGTTTCTCGCGGCAACATGACAAATACTTTTTTAGTACGACAGTTTATATTGTTATAAAAATGACAGTGTAACAGTGTATAGAACATTTGTTACTGTCGCGATAAATATAAAGTAAATAAAGAGATATGTTTGTTACCTTTAGTCGTTTGGGTTAAAGCCAAGTTGAGTTGACAAAGACGAGGCTGTTGTGTTGTCATGTATCACTGTTCACGTTCGAAAATACCTAATAACATCTATTGGGAGAAACGGAAGCGGAAAGTCGTAATATAAACGACGGAGTTTGATAGTCCTAGTCGTCGTATAATATGGTAGTTCTATGAAGATCTTCACCGAAACGAATTAACGAGTAAAGTTTCGATAAAACAGCGAAAAGCTTCGGGGAAATTTATGTCGAATAATATAGGGCAATAATATATTGCAAGGGCGTAGTAGTAGGTCTAAACTTTAAATGATTCATTATCACCATTAGCCTATTTTTGTACACTGCTAGACCTCTCCCAATAAACGCCACTGAGCCCGATCTTCGGCTCTTCTCATCCAGTTTCTGCCGGCCTTCTTTCACAGGTCGTCTCTCCACCTGGCCGACGGGCGTCCTGTGCTACGTTTGCCGAGTCGCGGTCTTCACTCAAGTACGCTACCCACTGGTAGTGTTACCACCACCCTATAAGCTCGATGTCTTGTAGGTAACTTAGGTCTTTGCTGTATATAGTTTTAGTAAATATAGGCAATTTACCCGTATATATTAGTAGGGGATAAGTGTTGTTAGCAGCATAATAAGATAGAAATATAATATATAGGTACATGAAAATATGATATAATATGCTGTTGAACAAACAAGCTCTCTAGTTCCCGCACTAGGATACCCTGTTTTGTGCGCAACTAAGTAGTCTCTTCAGTATTGAGGCACTTACAATTTACCGTTAAGTGTTTAAATATGTTGGGCTGCAGAATATTATCACACTAATATTATAAGTTCAAAAGTATGTGAGCATAATAAAAATATATTAAATTAGAACACGTACACCTGCACGTACATGAATCTTGTTCTGTCTTGAAACCTCCCTGCTTGAAACAACGCAAATCATGTGAGAATAGGTACATGATTCGCGTTAGTTTCTAGTAGGTAGGTTTCAAGAGAAAAGCTTCATTTGTTTTGCTGTAGCATTTAGTACATTATTTAAGTAAGTTATGTGGTGTTTTAAATGGCTCGCAGCGGAAACAGAAACAATTCAGTGTAAGTCTAGCCATTCATCAACGCCACGCGAGGTAACTCGCGCCGTTCGCTGTTTTGAAATTTGCCACATTTAAGGCGAGGCCGAGGGTTAACGGCGATGCGAGTACGTCTGTTACTGCATTCGATCATAAGGCACATATGGTAGCTGTAAGTCGCATTATGAACAGTAAATTATGTTGGTTATGTTTGGTAGTCGCGCGTATCGCATTTTGTTTATATATCTCGAAATATAAGGAACAAAAAAAAAAACATATTTCGCGATCGATTTTTTTTCCTGGATTTTTCTTGTAGATTTGACTTTTTTATCTCAGAAATGAGTACTATATCACCTGGTAGTAAGTGATGATGTGATTCCCTAATATAATATAATGGTATTTATATTGTTTTTAGACCTGCAATTACTCTACATTATACTCGATGTTGTAAAGTGAGAGTCATCGTGTAACAAACAGCCGAAATAGATCTTCATATTATGCTCCCATGAATAAATTAATAATGTAAAATGTGATATTTGATGTAATTCTTCAACATAAAAAAATATTAACAAAAATATTTATTCTCTAAAAACTCCTTGGATATGTTTTTATGAGATTTCGTTTACTCTAGTGTTGTGGGTTTAGTCTAGTGTTGTGGTACATAATGAACTAGTATCCGGATGACAGAGCTTTGCTCGGTTTTTAGTTTTTGGTAGAATGCAAGGATGTTGTAGCTAAAGTAATTAGGTTTGTTTCCTATCTCGATGGTAGAATGTGTTTGAATTTGTAGCCTCAGAAAGCTCCATCTAGTGTCGAGTAGAAACAGTTTTTTACATCGGTAATGGCGTAATAGATGGCGCTGATAGTTTCTTAAACCCGGTTTTTCAAATGCAGTTTGGGAACCGAGCATTTCTCGGACCTGGAACGTTGATAAATCGATTCCTTGGGCCGAAAAACCCCTAATCTGTAACTTTCATGAAAATCGTTGGAGCCGTTTCCGAGATCCTGATTACACACGTATATGTATACAAGAATTGCTCTTTTAAAGATAAAAGATAGATGTGTTCATTCTGGGCAGCACTTGGCCCAACTCCCATACATGGATGGTCAATGTAATATATTTTTGATTTGATTTTGATTTGATTTGATGTAATTTGTGTTTCTGGTTCTGGTTGTGATTTTGAGTTAGTTTTTAGCCTTGTGCCAAGACACAAGTCATCGAACTTAGTGTGGGGCTGTGAGTGTGGAAGCGTTTATGTTTATGTTTTCGATAAACAGAAACGTATATCGTTTCTGTTTTATTTATATTATAAATATTCATAATAATTCATTTCAATTTTGCGTATTATTTACGCTTTTATTATTTAGATACGTTAAAACAGCAGATGGCAACATTGAGCTGTTTTGAATTCAGCGTCGCTGTAGTGTATGATTGGACCGTGGCGAAACAAAAGTTCGGTTTGTTTTGTTTGCTTTTTAACTTAATTAATTCGCTTGTTACCAGCAGCGAGCGGTCGAAATAATATTATAAGCTATGAAATGATGAAAATATTTGCATGTTTTAATCAACGGTTTGTTATTGTATTGAACACTAGCTACGTATTATCCGTTTACGAAAATTGAGATGTATTGTATGTATTTTACATCTAACATATAGAAGAACGGCGTCGCGTCACCCATTTATGGTTGAGATACCGTTCATTCGCACGAAACGTTTCGCGTCTTCGTTCATTTATAGAACAAAAGAATGGAACGCTTTGCCGTTGTCTGTGTTTTCCGAAAGGTACAAGTGAATAAGTATTTACTAAGCAAGCGTGCTCCACCTTTGACTACATCGCCACTTTTCATCAGGTGTGATTGTGGTCAAACGTTTGCATAGTCAGTAATAAAAAAAAAAATACACAAATATATAGCAGGGGAATTTCCCAGAGAGGCCTTTGTAGCTATCTACCTAATGTAATCATAGCGTGGCTTTGCTTTTTAGTGGCTAATAAAACTCGGACAACATTTACGAAGACAATGCTATAAAATTGGCATAAAATCTCGGCGCCGAAAATTTTATATCCAGTTATATTATTACGTTCATATCGTAGAGGGAGCAGCTTGGGAAGGATGTAGAGCGTTAAAAAACTCACTTTTTATTTTTAATGGGAAACAATTCACAATCTGAACCTCGAAATATGCTTAAATATAAAAACGTATTTTTAAGATTTTTAAACTCTTGCATACACACCAATAATACCAGTACCGACATCATTTGTAACATAACATAAAAGCTTTCGAACTCACAGTCCCACACTAAGTTCGATGATATATGTCGTGTTTGCCGGAAACATACACGTCACACACTCAATCATAACCAGAAACACAAATTTTTCTTGGAGAGAATCAAACCCGATACCTTTGCTTAGAAGGCGAATGGTACACAACTAAGTCAACGGGCAGTTCAATATTACTGCATTTTTTTATTTTATTTTTTACTCTTAAAGTTCTCGTGAGTTTGACACATTATACTTTATATAAGATACGGCTTGACTCACGATTTAGTGTCGACTCTTGCGACCTATGTTTGGAGGATGTCCGATCCCCATCATCAGGCGAGTTCACGACAGAAGGTCACGGCGCTCATTGTATTATATTTTTGCTATCGTTAGTAAACCCGCCTCCCAATTAGATGGTCGCGGTTTCGAATCCTACGACTATCAAGCAGAGATATATAACAGGCCGATGTCTGTACATTGAAGATATTGATGAAAAACTAATATGGAGAATCTTTATTTTCACCAACACCAATGGATGTTTTTCACCAATTCAAGCATCGTTCTAAAAATGGGATATCCGATTATGTTGCTTCGGAACTTAACCCCTCCAAAGCTATGCAATGGAACTTGCTTTAAAGTGGTGTCGCTTCGTTATAATATTATATAAGCCGAAATTCTTACGGACTGTAGAGCTGGTGAATTAGTTTTCATACCACGCGTACCTCTCAACAATTTCCCATTTCAATTTAAACGTTTGCAGTTTCCCGTGAGCGAATGTTTCGGTATGATCATCAAGTCGCAACTTCAGACACTTCAAGTGTCAGTGCCGATCTCAGGACGAACTGTTTCTCACACGGACACCTATAAACGTTGCTTGCTCACGGGTCACTAGCTCAGGACATTTGTTTATGATGGCTTCTGGGTAGAACATTAAATGTTGTATATGAAACATTCTGTAGTTTTTGTTGTTTTATTTTGAACAAAAATAAACGTTAATTACCTAGCCGTTTCAAGTCCATTTTGTTTGTATTTATTTACAACAGTCACTGCGAAAATAAAAATAAAGATACTTGATTTTAAATTCCACGAATACACAGTCGCAGCTACAAGGTATAAATAAACAATTCTTCCAAACCATTATCCGTTTAAAAAAATCGTTTTGCATTAGATAGCCCGTTTATTGAGGAAGTTAAAATAAACTTAATATAATAAATGTGAAATTCTGGGTGTTTGTTGCTCAATCACGCCAAAACTGCAGTACGGATTTGGATGAAATTTTGCACACAGATAGTTTATTACTGGGGTTAACACATGAGATGATTTTTACCTACTACGCGGACGAAGTCGCGGACAGAAGCTAGTAAGTAATAAAAATGCTTCGATACTCCTTACCTCATTCCCAATAACTTTCACCTGTAAAAACTACCTCAATTATTGATCCTGTCAAACCATCGCGCACTGTCCTAAGGGCCTTAATATATTCTTGAACTGGATTCATTCTTCCCATGTTGGGTGGTGACAGAGAGCCCTTAAGGGAGCCCTTAAGGTTAATGTAGGCTTGTCATCCGATATTGGACCGAACCGTGCGATTTGTCCGCTGTCATGCAGAATTGAATAGTGGTGGAGCTTGGGAGAAGTACTCGTAGATTTTGATACTTAGGATTTTCCTTTCCTATTCCAACGTTACTTGTGACATTTTTATGTGGAATATTAAGCAATGATTAAACAGTATATATATGTTTAAACAGTATATACATTACAGTGAGTTGACCGAGTGAGTGAATCGTTTCCGTCCGTTTTAGCTGGGTCAAATTGCTTTCGTATGTCCGGATTTCCGGTTGTACTGCTCTAAAGGTCGCATTTCTCAATCGATTCTCGTGATATTTTGTAAGCAAGTTCGATAATTATATGGGGAGATTTGGGGGTTGAAAACAAACTAAAAAAACATATTTCAGCCCTTTAAAAAATATGCGCGATCTTCAGCTCACAGAGCCTCTAGTTAAAATTAAACGCAAGCAAAGCTTAAAAAACCAACTTCAACGCTTATATTTTGGTTTTGGCTGAATCGATTTTGATAAAAAGTATATGGAACCACCTCTGATAAGTATAATCTGCCAAACAAATAAATCATCAAAATCGATTCATAATTAGAGATATCGCGTAACATACATACAAAAAAAAAAATTGCAGTCGAATTGAGAACCTCCTTTTTTGAAGTCGGTTGAAAATGGGGTACACTACTTTAGGTATATAGAATGTCGAGACATTGATCGCGGGGCATCGCAGATTCAGGTCGTGGTCGATGATACGCCAAATAAAATGTCTCAAAATTTAAGGATTAACATTGATGAGTAACGTTTTGAATTATTATTATTCCTAATTATGTACCTATTTATGTATTTTTTCCTTATACTAAATTTTAAATTCTTATCTTTCAAAAAAATTTATTTCTATAATGAATGAACAGCGATATGAAAAAAAGACTGAATCCCACGATACAGGAATTTTCCTAGTGTAGGATCCTGGACAAAAAATAACATTTTGTTATTGTATTAATTAGATATACCTAAGTGTCACGAAATAATTTGTATTCTATTCTATTATACTTAGAAAAAAATGCACACAATTCTGTTACTAAACTATACCCTAATATATTTAAAATTAAACGATATTTTTGAAAAGGTTTCACGATTGCTCGTTAAATTAACATTGTTAATTAAAGCACTAACCTTTTCATTTCAAAGAAAAGTAAATATTTAGAGCTACCTACGACCTCTGTGACCAGCTAGCACTAAATCTGGCTCTCAGGCACATCGAATTTCTTTCACCCTCTGGGAATTAGATCCACTAAATTGGACACAAAACCTTAAGGCAAAAAAATATGTAGGTCTGGCGTAGGAAAACTAGAATGTAGGTACATACACCCTAGTTTTCCTAATTAACAGAACGTAATAAACTGAAAACTCATTAAAATAAACTGATCTGAAAACACTCTATAAACTGCCTGTTACTTTAGTTAGGTGCGCGTACGCCTTCTAAGCAGCACATGTTTGATTCCCGGCGGGATCACAGGTTTTCTCCCCAAGGGAAATTTCAGTTTCTGGTTCTGATTGTGATGTGAATGTTTCCGGCACCCACGACACAAGTCATTGCGATTAGTGTAGGGCTGTGTATGTAAACATAAACATAAACGCTTTCTCTAAATATTAAAAAAAAACACACTGTTTGGAACTAAGAAATGTGTGTAAATAGAGCAAATCTTAACCGATTGACGGAAATATGTGTAGAGGAGGAGAGCGTCTGATTGAATTACTTTCTTATTATATCTTGTATATTATATATGTATTATATATATATTATATATATATATATATATATATATATATATATATATATATATATATATTTTCCAAACCATCACACTAAATCTTTGAAACCATCGACGTAACTCCTTTATTTATCTTAAATCTTACCTATATATAAATTGCACACACACCTTCGCTCTCTCCCTCACAATCTTGTCTTTCGTTTTTCTCTTGCCTGCTCTATCCTCTTACCTTTCATTCGCACAAATTACGTTCATTTTCATGCATCAGTCACTGTTTTTACATAAGTATTATCGGTACGACCAGTATATCGATAGATAGGGTATTTACAACCCGCGACAACATCGACACTTACCATCAGATGAGTGTAGGTATTGATCAAACGGGACGATCATTTATTAATCCTTTTAATTTTTTGCTCGATGCAAAGGCAATCTAAGCATTCTGACATCAGTGCTGCCATACGTTCGATAAGCGAGCAATTAAGAACTAAAGAAAGAACATTCACTGCACTAAATGCGCATTCCTATCCATCTGCAAGTATTACGTATTTGAGTCGATTTTATTAACCTACCCAGTCTACATGTCACAAATATCTGCAACTCGACATTGTCTGAAACGAGTCCTTTGACACCACGACTTCCTCAACAATTTTCATTTCCTCAGTGGAAATCGCTCATGAACAAAGTTCCCAGCATGCCAATTTCAACTCGGAATCTTTGTCTGCGTAACTCTATATCACATCCACTTCCTGGTTTAATGTTCGGTTTCTTTAATTTTATCTTAAAGTTGAAATTAAAATACCATTTATGTTACTTACTTCCTATTCAGTCGCTCGGAGGCATATCTAATCAAACAAACGAAACAAACCATCATCAATAAAACAAATTACTGGTTCTTTTGTTGTGAATTATTGACGTCAGAGTAAATTTGAATTAGGAATAAATTGTTTAGATTTGAAAGGGGAAGATCAAAGATTTTATTTATCAAGATAATTATCGAGGGCCGTCAACGGTTCGCTTCCCGTTCTCCGACGCTCCCTTGGAAAACACTGGGGCCGGTCGAGTTCACTAGCAAAATAACAACGTCCATTTGTAACAAAAAGTCCATTCATCAAACAAGATAACAATGTCACAGCGTTATCAAAACATGACCCGTGAAGCGATCACAATGTTTTGCCACGGGAATTCCGCCTACAGCATAAAAGTTAACACAATGGAAAAGTTCGCGTTGGAAATAAATCGTTTCATTTATTATAAACCCTTGTGTACTTACGTTTTTTATGGCCCATTTGAAAACAGGTGCCGCTTTAAATTTATATGCGAGTTCAAATTTTCACGACTCATTTTACCGGTGAATGTTTTTGATTGGTGATTTCAATAATAATGTAACGATTTCTTACAATGTGTCAAAGACTAGTTATGTCTGCAAATGTTACTTGAAATAGGCAACATAATTTTAATGTTCTATCAAATTTAATGAACCCATAACTTATTGTGACACTTTCCAGTCTTCCGCGTCTATCAAACTTACGAAGAAAGCCAAAGGGCCAAAGAGCCCCTGAACTCACAATAATTAAACGCAAGCAAAGCTTAAAAAACCGACTTTACCGCTTTATCTTCGGAACCTTCATCAGATTTAATGTATTGCACACGCATTATTGACGATAACTCAAAAACAATAAAAAAATTTCAACGGGACCACATGAAAAGCACCAGCTTTCAAATAAAAATTAATCATCAAAATCGGTTCACAACGAAAGAAGTTATGAGGTAACTTTTAAAGTCGGTCAAAAACGAGAACATCATCAAAATAGTCCACAGAATACGCATTATTAACGATATCTCAAGAACTACTGATCAGATCTTGATCTAATTTATATGGGACCAATTGGAAGGCAACATCTTTCAAACTTTTCGAAACCAGTTCACGTGGAAAGAAGTAATGAGGTAAAACAAATTAAAAAAAAATACATTCGACTTGAGTACCTCCTCCTTTTTTTGGGAAGTTGGTAAAAAGTTATACTCGGTTATATTTGCAAGCCGTCAATAAAAACACAACATGTATAGACCCATGCTTGCTCGCTCACGCTTAATAATAATCGTATGTTTTCAACCGTCTTAAAAAAGGAGTTTCTCAATTCGACTGTATGTATGTATGTATGTTATATCTCCGCCACTTATGAATCGATTTTGATGATTTTTTTTGATTGGTAGATTATACTTCCGAGTCCCATATACATTTTATCGAAATCGGTCAAGCCACAACCGAAATATAAGCGATGAAGTCAGTTTTTTAAGCTTTGCTTGCGTTTCAATTATTAATATTACTAACAATATAACAATACGGTAACAAAGTATTGTGTCTTTATAGTAATAAAGACACATATGTAGAGGTAACAAAACAGCAACGTATTCAAAAGTAAATTAATTGCAAATACTAATTAACTATCTCTCGCTGCGCAATAGTGTTTGTATTATCTACCAACCGGAATTATTCGCGGCAAACTTGATAGGAATCTAAATCATAAAGTACCACACAAATTGTGTTCACCTCATACATAACTCATCCATTGCAAGATAATAGAAAGGTATGTCAATTTCCACACTACTTATTCGATATTTTATAAATAATAAACAATCACATGCAGTATATTGCAGATTACAAAAATAAAAGACAAAACACTCAAATATGCTCGTCATTGCAAAATACTAATATGATTAGAATTAAAAAAATAAAATTAAAACTTTGATTATATTTAAAGACTAATGAATTAGAAGTAATTAAAGTTTTAACCATATTCCAAATTTCTAAGCTACAAGTTGCAAAATCAAAATTTTGAAGATCTCTGAAAAAGACTGCACCGATTTTCACAAACTCTAAAAGAATACTTAATAAAAGTATTTCCATACATATATATATATATATAGTAAAGAGATTAAACATTTTCTTTTATATATACTGGTAAATTTTTAAAATACTAGAAACCTCTTGGGACATCATTTCAACCATAGAGACAAACATATTTCGTGGTAAGATTAATGCAAATTATGACTTTTCAAATATTTTATAAAAATATATCATTTTTCTTCTCTGTTAAGTCTGAGGTGTCGAGTGTCAACTGGCGTCGGTCGCGGCAACGCCGTTATTTGCGTGACAGTTTAGTTTAAATAACTATTAATTATAGATTGTATAGAGTTTTTGATTGAAAGTGATAAAATGGCGTTGTTGATTTTATAAAATATACCAAAACCTGTGATTCTTCGAGTGTTAATGTGTAATAATGGTGGATCATTAACCGTTAATACTTAGTGAACGTGCCATAAGTGTAGGCAAATCATACAAAGTTGAAAAACGTGATTTTCACCTTTGCTTCAAAACTCCAATAGAAGTTGTAGTAAAGTTTCTACCACTTTACTAGGGCATGACTTTACTATGACTGGACCTTGACTTTTTTACTTGACTTTGACTGTGACTTGTGACTAGGACTTATAATATGAAATACACTTGAAATATTATATTATCACTTGACACTGGCTAAATGCACAAGATTGCGAAGCCATAACTAAGAAGAAGAAGAAGAAGAAGAAGAAGAAGTAGATTGTATAGAATACATTACATTCATTATTACGAAAACATAGCATTTAGAAGAAAGTGGTAGAATAAAGTGAGTCTAGAGCTAGAACAAGAATCAAGGTCTGTGAGTTTTTTTCCTGCCATTGAGCTAGTACAGTTACTAAGTAATGTAAGATTGGAACTGGGTAATATTTACCATGAGACAATGATTATTAATATTAAGTGCTTTTAGAAATAAATACTGGTATGCAGTGTTATTGAAAAGTGCAACGAAACAAAGTGCATTTTGACGCTGTTGCTCGTAGTATTATGTAGCAGTATGTAGTAGTACGATCTACTTAGGTTGACCTTCGGGTGACCATCATTTACTAAGACTAATTAGTTCACTGTTGATAATAATTGGTCAAGCGAAGCGAGACTTAGGTGATTTATCACTTTGTCCATCCGCTTGACCGTCTGTCAGAGGCATTTAGCGTCTAAACGGTACAAGCCAATAACTTCAAGTTCTTAGAGAATTTGTAAAGCTATGGCCCAAAGCCAGTAACTGCAATTAAAACTATATAAATTAATATATTACGGAGGCACTATACACGTATGTGAGGAGCAAAATATTTCTTTGTATTTTTCTGCCCGTGTGGGGTATTATTAAGAGAGCTTTGCAAGTAGGGTATGAAACCGTTTAAAAAACTAAAATAATGATACCTACGTATAATATCGTATACTTGATAGACAAATAAAAAAATAATTACAAACAAGAAAGTTATAAGTAATTAACCACAGAAAAAATCTCCTTTAGGCTAAATGAAGGCACAAGATCTTAGCTCGGGGAAAACGACTAGTATTTAATTAAGCCCTAGCTTGCGCATAAAATTAAAAAAAATTTTTTTTTACTTAGATGTTACAAATGTATTTCATGAATCAGTTTGCATAACAAATCAAAGAGGTTTCATACCGTAATTTGACTTACACCACTAGTTTCGATGGAGGAATTATTCTTCCTTGTACGTAACTAGCAAACTTTTATAGTATTGAAAAAAATCCTTGTACGTAGTCGTGGTTTGTAAAAAGAAGAAAAGTTCTTCCATCGAAACTAGTTACGTACAAGGAAGAATAATTCCTCCACCGAAACTAGTTACTAAACTACGGTTTCGTAGACGGCCGAAGGGAATTTAATCATGAAAATTGATAAACACATTTCCATAGAAGAGCTGTCAAATACAAAAACCGATACAAAAAAAATATCACGGCGTAATCGATAAAGACACCTTTAAGATCATACCTAGATGATCAGAATGTTATGGTTTAATAAACAACACTCAACACAATCTGTCAACGACGATATTTACTAAAATGTAGATTTGTTTGAGGAAACACCCAGCTCCTACAGCCCAAGTGTTGGTTGAAATATTCTCACAGCCGAAGTTTTCATATTTTTTCCGCTTGCGTTGTTCGGCTGATTTGCGATATTGCGATTTCGCGGGCGTCTACTCCGCTCTATCAGGAAAAACGGGCGTCTAAAGTTTCGACACAAGATAAATTTTAAGTAAGTAATGTTATCTCACATTTAGGTCTTATGTACCTACATCTTAGTGAGCTCGGACGATAGTAGTACAATCTAATATCACTAGCAATGCCTATTATTGGATCAATGCTTCTCAAAAAGGACACTGTAATTTGATGTTTTTGTATGATTATTGTTATATTTATGGTGATTCAAAGATGCCATATTTTCGGGACAGTCAGTATTTTACTACCCGCTGGAGTACTTAAGTGCGCGTTCGTCTTCTAAGCAGGGGTATCGAGTTCGATTCCAGGCAGGAACACACGTTTTCTCCTCAAGGAAAATTTGTGTTACTGGTTCTGGTTGTGACTGTGTGTGTGATGTGAATGTTTCCGGCACCCGAGACACAAGTCATCGAACTTAGAGTGGGGCTGTGAGTGTAAAGCGTTTATGTTTATGTGTTAGATACCCGGTGAGACTACAAGTTTTCTCCTCACGGAAAAATTGTGTTTCTAGTTCTGGGTATGATTACACAATCACAATGTGTGTGATGTGAATGCTTCTGACATCACGAGTCTCACGACGCTATCCAATGGGGTTAGTCTGGGGCTGTGAGTGTGAAAGCGTTTTTGTTTATTCTGTCCTAAAAGATCTGAAAGCTTGGTAAAGCTACACGTATGTTCTCTATAAATCCATCTCAGTTGCGCTCGGCGGCGGCGGCGGTCGCCGTAACAAGTGAAGTACAAAACAATATCACGACATTCGCTACGTAATTTTCTCAAAGAGGAAGGACCTTACAAAAGGACGTATACACGTTCCTCAATGTCGAGATTTTATGACTGTAGTACCGAGGTTAGAAGCTTTATCGTATTCGGTTGTAAATTGTCGTATTCAGTCATCTTTTCAAAGTAAAGATGTATTATTTACATCCCGGGTCTCGGTTACTCTGTTGAAAATAATAAAGGTACAGTTCATCATGTCATTGTTGTATGTACGTCTACAGACTGACTAAATGTTGTTTCATTTTGTGTTTTCTGTAGAAGCGCTAGCGTAGGACGGTCACAAATGTCATCAAATAAATTGGATTAAGTTGAATTTTGCAATTTGTATACGACTGCAGCAAAGCCAATTTTGTAGCAAATTGTCTAGAGCCCGCTTTAATGTCATCAATGCGCTTAAATATGTGTATTTACTACTTACAGATTAGTTCCATGCATCTGAATAGAACTGAATCCTCTAGTTTTAATATTATTTATAAAAAAAACAAATAATATCCTAATATCTTTCCTACTTAAAATTTGGTTCGATTTGCTCACGACGACGTTTCCACTTATTAATTTAGGTACATAGCACTATTTCCGATCCCATTATGAAGACTCGTTGCTAGGCATTGAAAATTGGCGGGCTTATAATGCGTTATTTTAAACCCTGTCATTTCAAATACTTTGCAGCGTTTGTGGTTAATGGAAAATTAATGACATACATACATTATAGCTTGTTGAATTGTGTATTTATCTTGATAATCAGTAATCAGTCAAAACTTCTATAAACGGTATTTGCTCGGCTCACGATCGGATAAATTTTCTGACGTCTATCTACTTATTTTTAATGACTTCAATTAATATTTAACCGACTTCAAACACACAGAAAGTTTTGTCATGGATACTCATGCCGTTAAACCGTTTCAAAGCACCGGAGTAACACCCCTTATAGTTTTGGTGCGCAGGTCGGTCATCCCCCTCTGGAGTGTCTAATATAAAATACTTTGTCCTTTTGCTAGACTGCAGACCCCTGCTTCTATTATGTTGCCCCAATCACTTACTTCTATGACCAATGTATGGATGTGCAACCAGTAAATATTTATAGGTTTGTTTGGTCTTTCTCGACTCTTTTGAGTTAACAATGAAGATTTTTTGGAGTGTGCTTGAGTTGTATGAAATGTTGTTTTAATTCCGTAAAACATTAACCAATTTTCTAACAGTTGCTTACCTCCGATGGAGCTGAAATATGGCATAAATAAAAGTAATGGAAAATACTTTGATAAACTATAAACTTGTCAACATTACAATAAAAAGTGCATATGGACACATTTACTCAAATAATACTTACTACACAACTGTAAATATATGCTATTTATAAGCTTGTCTCTTTAGTTAAGTTCGAAAAATATATTATTCCATGGATTTTTTCTTCTATCAAAGTCATCTGGAACAAAGATGAATAGTATTCTAGGTTCGAATTCAGCCAGAACTGACCTTATAAAATTATTCGATACTTGATGACTTTATATGATTAGTTTTTTAGCTTTTAGCCTAATAAACTATAATAATCATAAAATTGTCTGGATAGTGACACAGAATTTTTTTAGTAAGTACGTATCGGACAATTTATTTATTCACGGCTTGGCTTAAATCAAAATTGGCTGTTATTTTTCTACAGTAGAATGAGATGGCTTTTCCTAGCTGTGACCCCTCGTTGGCGCGGAGCCAGCCACGACTGCAATTAGCCAAAATTATGCTCAAAAACAAGTTCCCAAGCAATTAGCAGATGTAGACCCAAGTCGAGCACCAAGCTTAACCAGTTTACTGGACTCCGACAGGGGATGAGATTTGTTTTCCGATTTTATTGGCAAAAACCTGCTCACGGTTTGAGTGAAAAATGTGTTTTCTGCGTGAATTGGAAAAAGTTTGTTGTTTTTCCATTCCGGTAATTTGAGGAGCAGAAATAGGATTTATCTGAACCTGTGGAATATTTTTGCCACAATTTAACATGCTGTTTATATCTTACCTCTTTATTATCCAACTTATGTTTATTTCTAGCGAATTCCAGTAATGGTCCTTCCGCGCAATTAATTTCCCCTCAAACGTTCACAATCTTTCTAGAACTTGTTACGGAATCAATAAATTGTCGTTGTTTTTTATAAACCGATGTCAATGTACGGTATAATCTAAATGTAGTGGTAAACAGGGCAGTAAATATATATTGTCCGGATCATTAGTGCCTATAAATAAATGAAGCGATACTTGGTAACGGGGACGAGCCGTGCATGTGTGCAAAGGCGGGCACACATGCAAGGAAAAAGTAACAGAAAATGGCTTACATTGCTGGGAAATGTTTATACAGTCCCGTAGGTAATTGCCAAGCCCCAGATGTTCTTAGTCTACATTTCGATTACGTGCAATTGAGAAGTAGTAGGATTACCGATGATTACATATTTTTAATATTTTATCTTGCATTTGTTGAGAAAATAAGGAGGCTGCATGTAATTAACCCTAAAAATGAAGAAAAAAAACCTCAGGTTGGATTATAAATCGGTAGGTGATGAAACATTAGGAGGTATATCGCGATTTGCTTCCACATTTATTATGCACACCGCAAAGGAATGGAATTCCTTGCTTGAGTCTGTGTTTCCCGATAAGTATAATGCGGGAGTTTTTAAGCCACGAGTGAACAGGTATCTTCTAGCAAAACATGCTCCATCGTCGATCGCATCATCACTTACAATCAGGTGAGGTTGTGGTAAAATGTTGGCCAATCTAGAATAAAAAAAAATTGAGACATATGAGCATATATAGATATGTTCTAAATCCTACCCAAAAAGTAGACAATACAGATGTTTAGATCATTGAAAAAGACAAATCTTATATCCTCGTAAAAAATCTGATTGCAAATATAGCTAAGTACATATTCTTTCTATGCTATAGCAAATGAAATATACAACCACAATAAGGGTGGATGCAGGCTGCCGCCCATTTGGTCAGTGTAAGGGGTGACAATCAAGTTTTCGAAAGTGCTTGACCACCATCCATTTAATTGAACTGATGCAAAACGAAGCAAACAGATTTTTTGTCTTATCAGTCTATTCCCTTTTTATTCCGTTTTTTACCTACATTTATAGAAAGTCAATGTGTACGTTTGATTAAAGAATTTTTTGTGCAGCCTTTAATGACTATCTTAATAGGACCGGACTTACAAATCTGATATAAGTGAATTTATTTTCAACCGATTTCAAAAAAGGAGGTTCTCAATTCGACTATGATTGTTGTATGTTACGCGATAATTCCGCCAATAATGATTTTGATGTTTTTTTTGTTTGCTATAGTATACTTCAGATGTGGTCCCATATAAATTTTATCGAAATTTTGATGTATTTTTACCTACCTACGGGGAATCAAAAAGTGGTTTATAATTGGAGTTCAAATTATATACGTTCAAAACTTCGGGTGGCCCTGAACTGTATAATGGGCAACCGTGATGCTTACCATCAGGCGAACGACTTTCTTATCTCGTCTGTCAATGACATAAAAAACCGCAGACAATCAATCAAGTAGAATTGGACTCCTTTCTGTTTAATGGTCGAAATTCAATGAAAAAACGCTAATACGAAGTACAATTATGAATATTGCTTTAAAATGGTAATAAGACGCAAAGTCTAGTTATGCAAATTGCAATAGACATGACGCAGTAGGCACCTACTTTTTCCAGTTTAATAAAATATGCACAAGCTCGTGATTTCTCATTTATTTTTCAAGAATGAACTCAAGAATCTATCTAGGGAAAAATTCAAGTAAATAAAACTTTATTGTAATCTTCCTACATGTGAGCTTTTAGGCGTACCGTTACGATAAAGTATGTAATAATGCTTAGCTCTAAATAGTCGTCTAATGCCTTTGTTTTCTCCCAAGCTTTTAATAAGTACCTATATTGTTTTTTTAGGATCGTGATACTTACAAGCGTAGGCGATGCCTTAAACTTCTTTGTCGCTCACGATCACTCATGCAGCATAATTATTTTGATCGTTTAGTAGATGAAACAAATTAATCTCGGTTAAATGAGTGTCGTAAAGCGTTTGAAATCTCAAAATATTACATTAAATATTGATATAATAAACAACTCGATGTAGGCGGGTTTAAATACTGAGCACTTTATATAAATGCTATGTTTTACAGCTTGCGTTGTGCAAAACATTCGTATTATTTATACTATTATAGCCCACATTGTGTATATAGAGAACTCTGAGGCCCACATTCTAGAAATGTTACATACGGTTTTGATGCATGCCAAAATATTGTCAATATGAATATATAATTATTATACTAGCTGTGGCTTCGTCTAGCTTAAGCAGCATAAAAAGTAGCTTAGTATTTTGTTATGTTGACATAAGAGTATACCGGTTGTTAACCTTGAAATTAAATTGAAGGTTCTAATAAACAGTTCAGAGGTAATCAGCGTGGTTGCTACCCTCTACATAAACAAAATATACCTTACGTCTAATTTAAAAATATCTATACACACTCCCACAGTCACACATTCACAAAAACTTATAGTTGACTGGCAATCTCCACGGCTTCGCCCGCGTTAAACATGATACAAATATACCCTTGTCTTTACTAACTACATTCAACATTTTATCAAAATCCATCCAGCTGTTACAGAGTTACTCAATTTCAATATATACAATACTAATATTATAAATAAAAAAATTGTTTGTATCTGTCTGTACTTATGTTTTAAACGAGTAAGAATTATTGTGTCCTTACAGTAGCTACATTATATCCCGCATTCGACGGGCAATGCCGCAGGACACGGCATGTATTTAACATTGTTAGAACTATAACATTATATTTGTAAATTCAGACATCACCGATCTAACCTAAAAATATCTACTCAATCTCTATCAATTTATCTATCGACGGGAAAATCAGGATCGAAGTTTAAATGGTAAGTTCTATGTACCTATATATATATATCTGAACATATCTATTCATTACGGTGCTGCGGTACCCATTACGGCGAAATTGCGGTAAAATCCCTACGATTTGCATTCTATTCATGTAAGAAAACAAAGCAATTAAAATGTTTGCTACCTTAATCGTAGACGCTTGAAACCAGTGGCGTCTGATTATATTATCAACAGGCCGCGCGCCTAGTCATTTCCTTACCGGGTTCGACGAGAACCCCAAGGGACACATCCGTAGCTCCGAGCTACCTATAAAATTTTACGAGCTCACTGTATGAACCATTATGGCCTTTGTAGATGTCACTTAACACTGGATGACGTAGTTTGTAAGTAGAGTTCAGCAGAGAGAAATTGTTAGAAAATATTCGAGAAATTCGACCTTTATTAACTTGTGAGCATGCGATAAAATGAGAATATTGTAATAGACCCTATAGATAGTTCGTGAATTGTTTTGTTAACTAATAGTGGATATGTTCGCGAAACTAGTTCCGTAGTTTTAAAACTCTTTGTTTATTTGTTACAACTTTTACCTTCATGCTTAGAACACAGTTTTATTACTTTGATGCTCTGCCCGTAGCTGGACTGACTTGACGAGATATACCTAAGAGTTATAATTATTGTACTTAATATTCATTTATGTTTTGCATCGATAAGGTTAGATTAACACTTATCCACCCAAGCCTACTTCAACAGCACGTGGTACTCCTGCTGATAAACAAAGAAGGCTTTCAGTTCAGCTCATGGCAACTCCTATTCCCAACATGAATTCACAAATAATTGATAAACCTTTTCTTCACTCCTACTTTACCTGCAGGAAGAGTAATATTGTATGACGACCAGTCTAATGGGAAATAAGTTAATAGCAAAAACATTTTTAATTACAAGCATTTTCGTAATCTTCTCAGCAAACCCTTTCAATTGATATCCATATTGTGGGACTAGTCCGCCATCTTGCGCAGTACGCCATATTGGATTTAGAGTGAAGTCAATTTATTTTTTGTATTCCGCAAATTGGATATTTTACGCATTCATTGGAAACCTACAAGGATTTTGTAGCTAAAGTAATCGCAGGTTTGTTTCCTTTATCGATGGGCGTGCACAAAAAATAACAAGTCCACCATCTTGGGCCGTCCACTATATTCGATTTAGAATGACGTCACTTAGCTAACCGTGCATTGTAATTCTGACTAAACGTGTATGCAACATTTAAACACAATAGGTTAAAGATAACTGCATTAAAATACAGTTGCATAATTAGAAGTTGCAAGTTAAATAAAAGCTTGTAAAAAGACGAAAGAGGGGAGATCATTAGGTACCTACTTGAATTCCGAGACCTCGCGCTAGTTTATAATTTGTCTATGCCTTGGACAAATCCTTCATGTCAACGAGCGTCGTCACAAGTTTTATTTATGTTAGGTAGCTTAGCGTTTAGCTCATCAATTCTTAAGTTATAAAAATTCTGGGGCTAAAGTGGGTACTGGCTCTAGAATAGCTGCCGGTAACACTGTTTGATGCTTAGTAACAGATTTTAGTATTAATTGATGAAAAACTACGACTGTATTATGATCGAGTAGGCCTTTAGATAGACTTTTGATATATGTATTTATTAAAGGACGCATTCACACTGCCAACTCCTCACTAATTTCAAAGACTTGTGTCGTGGATGCCGGAAACATTTACATCAAACACACAATCACACCCAGAACCAGAAGCACAAATGCTCCTACGGAAAGAAAATTGTGCTCCTGCCGGGAATCGATCCCATGACCCATTAAGCAGAAGGTTAATGGTTGCCCACTGTAATAACTGGGTCAATTTATTCTTATTATAAGTTCAGTTTGAGCCCTCAAACTCCGTGTTATAATTTCTACGAACCCCTACCGATATCGATATAAACAAATACAATATGTTTCAAAGGTATGCCGCAAACTTGCCTCAATGTAGACACAGGAGCAAATTGAGAAACAATGTCTTTGAATTACAGACAATGCATAACCAACACTCTGGGAATAATTTCATATCGCAAGGTCTATTCGGGAATCTCGTGTGTATGTGAACACGTTCAAAGCCTGTCCGCCTCGAGGCAATCATTGCGGGCAGAGTTAACGAACTCTGAATACAAATCGAATATAGGTGACGTACATACACATACTCTATGTACATATATTCTGCACAAGATATATCCACTCTCCAAGCCGTCTTGTATGCGTCGAGTCACTCTGTTTGGGATTATCTGAATATAGGTGCAAAAGAGTGTTTGCATTTTGTAAAAAGGTCACATAAGTTGAAGATTTAAAAAAACTGTAAAAGTGGTGGTATCTCAGTGGTTGGTTGGTAAAGTTGGTCAACCAAGACAATGAGTTCAATACCTCTTAGATAAATATAAACGCTTTCACACTCACAGCCCGACACTAGGTTTGAAGACTTGTGTCGTGGATACGGAAACATTTACATCACACCCAGAACCTGAAACATAAATTATGTATATCATAAAATGATTAACAGATTTTTATTAGCCTGAATGAATATTTTCTGCGTAGCACTGGATAAGGAAGGTACATTCTTACTAAATCAGCTAAACTTTCTTTTATAAAAAAAAAACATGCAGTAGAATTGAGAACCTCCTTTTTTGAAGTCAGTTGAAAATATACTTACAACTTAAAGTTAGACTTCAGTTAAATACCGTTACAACAGAGTATAAAGCTATTTAAAAAAAAATACGATGTATCATTTCGTCCAACCCACGCTTTGATTTACTCTACACTAGCCAAACCCCGCGGCTTCCCGCGTTAATCAAGTTGAATTAAAGTAGCCTTCGCGTTAATCCCATGAATAACCTACGTACATTCAAAATGTTATCCAAATCCGTACAGCCGTTACAGTGTGAAGAGAAAAAAACATACTTACGAACATATTCCCGTACAAACTTTCGCATATTAGTGTGATTAAAGTTAAAGAAGGAATTTGAGTTATTCTAACAAGTAATTATAGATATATCTATTTAAGTCTATTTTATTTTATTTTTTATTTCATTTATTTCGTCAATCCAACAGCGTTACATGACATAATATAAATATTAAAGTTATTATACATAAAGTAAGGCCAGAAAAGGATTACACTAATAGATTAACATTTAACGAACTAGAGGAGTAAAAAGGTATCTCGTATTGCATTGCGAGTATTTAAATTTTACAGGATATAATAATGTTGCAATAATTTCATAAACACCTATACATGTATAAAATACTATTTAAGGTATGATTTTTAATAATAGAAAACATAGATAGCCAACGAATCTAGGTACGCTAGCTTCATTTTGCATTCCTAACCAATTCAGGTTGCTTCAGCAAATTGCCCTGAGGCCACGAAAAGAATGCTCCCTCCAGTCCTTACCGCCAGGTGTATTCAAATAGTTTTAAAAGGAAATTACTTCCGCTACACGAATAAAATACTTTGAAAATGAACTTGCGCGCTGGAAATGCCGTTCAGTAGCAATTAAAACTTTCGTACTGATCAAACTTTAGCAGTCACATCTTCACGAGTTTTCCTTCGAACTCGGAGTGGCGTAAACGCGGTGAATGTTACCTTGAATGTACCTTTTACTGAAATAACTCTTTTCGTGAACACATATCGGGAGCGTGCTCGGTGTATGCTGTCTTGGTTATGTTTATCTACTTTAAAACGTTTTATGAAATAAACTTTTCTTTTTAATGTGGCTCCGCAGTCTTGTGCATTTAGCTAGGGGGCGTCCATTAATTACGCGAGGCGTTTGGGGGGGGGGAGGGGTTCGAGCTGAACCTCACCTAATCTCACGTGGGGGAGAGGGGTTGTCTCAGCAAATAACACGTATTTTTTTCTTGCACGATACAGTGTAAAATTGCGAGGAAACTAGGTTTATTGAAGTAAAAAATACTACTAAAATATGGCAAAATCATAGTTAGTAGGGGTTAGTCTTAAATAATAAGAATTGCACAGAATGTGTGTTAAATAAATGTTACGCAATCAAGCACATTATTTTTTTACATTAAATATATGCATTTAGAAAAATCTCACGTGACTTTAGGGGAGGGGTCGAGGAAAATCTCACGAAATCTCACCAAGGGGAGAGAGGGGGTCAAAAAATCTGCAAAATCATCTCACGTAATTAATGGATGCCCCCCTAGTGTCAAGTATTAAAATATTTCATAATCAAACAAGAGTCAAGGTTCAGTCATAATCGAGATTCTACTACTGTAGCTTTGGAGCGAAAGCAAAAATCACGTTTTTCAACTTTGTATGATTTGCCTACACTAATGCATGTTCGCTGTGTATTAACGGTAAATAATCCAATAGATACATTAGAAGAATCACTAGTTTTTTAAAAATAATACTAAAATCGACAATGGTAATATAAAAGTATTTTGTTTCAAAAACACATTTTCTACTAATATTATAAATGTGAAAGTTTGTGTGTGTGTAAATGTTTGTTATCACGTATCTCCTTAACTGAAACCGATTTTAATGAAATTTAAAATGTAGGTAGCTTATACTATGGATAAGGACATAGGTTACTTTAATCATCATCATCACCGACGGGCGAAGCCGCGGGGCTCAACTAGTATTTTTATAGTTTTCCGCCCGTGTCATTTTATTCGAGCAATTATAATCACAAAATCTGATCGACGCTGCGAAACTTGTTTTTCCACTGGGAATCGAACCCAATACCCGTTGCTTAAAAGGCGAACGCGCACCCAACTAAGCCAACGGGCAGTTTTCATTGTAGTCAACGGGCAGTTCAAAACAAATAAAAATAAATTAATTTCTATGAATCGTGAAGGTTATAGTTCTAAAAGATCTCTATACAAATTATAAATATGTATGCGGCATAGACAAAGTAATCTACTGGTTTTATAATATTTGCTATGCGAATAAGCTTTATGTATAATTTGACATGATATAAAATCCGGTGATTAATTTAAAGATGGAAACATCTCATAAACATTAATTTTATTTTATTGTTCCCGTTTAACTTCAGCTGCATTCATATGTACAGGAAAGTCGTTAAAGTGCTGCAACAATGTGCTTTTACATTTTTAACAGCGTAATGTGTGGGGAAATAAAATTCATACATAATAAACGAGGTGGGTAAGATAAAATTACAAAGCTAGGTTTCATACTCTCTCTGGGCTAGTTTTGCTTACACTGAAGTAGTTATCTGTAATTATATAAATAAACTAGCTGCGCCCCGCGGTTTCACCCGCGTTGATAATGATGAAAAGTGATGATGATGATGATGATGAAAAATAGATGTTGGCCGATTCTCATAGATACCGGATAAGCACAATCTTCAATTTCATCAAAATCGGTCAAGCCGTTTCGGAGGAGTATGGCAACGAAAACTGTGACACGAGAATTTTATATACATATTAGATAATTGTTATTTTATACAGGCTACCCTAAGGGATACTAAACAAACTTTTAATAAATCCGGTCAAAAGCGATTTGAAGTCGCCCGTCGAGGGTTCCGTACGTATAATGGCGCGAGTCCGATACATACTTGGTCGATTTTTATTATCTCTTGTTTTACTTTACGATTCTCATTAAAAACTCAATTATTGAAGCTTGTTTGTGTTTTTGCGAAATATATAAAAAACCTTGAAAAATCATGTTTGAGATCAAAACTTCAGCCAGATATTGAACTGCCCGTTGGCTCAGTTGGGTGTTCGCCTTCTGAGCGGAGGGGTATCGGGTTCGATTCCCGGCGGGAACACAAGTTTTCTCCCCAAGGAAAATTTGTGTTTCTGGTTCTGGTTGTGATTGTGTGTATGAGGTAAATGTTTCCAGCACCCACGACACAAGTCATCGAACTTAGTGTGGGGCTGTGCGTGTAAAAGCGTTTATGTTTATGTTTATATGGCTGCATAATCATACGTACGTAATACTAATTTGATATTGAGTGTTACGGTACAAAAGGTACCTAGTCAAACTTTGGGAGCTTCTACTTTACTTTTTTAAAACTAATTAATTCTAAATTAAATCTACATGTAGCCGATTTGGAGGCTATAATATTAATGAAATACTTAACTCTAGCTCTTTCCATGAAGACTTAAATGCTACGATAACATAACTAGAGCTCTTACTCAGCTCTACTGAGAATTGGATCGGATGTGCTGAGCAAGCCCTCTCTAACCTAATACTAACCTACTTACCAAAAGAAGATAATTGAAACGCAAGCAAAGCTTAAAAAACTGACTTCATCGCTTATATTTCGGTTTTGGCTTTAAATTTATATAGGACCACCTCTGAAGAATACTCTACCAAACAAAAAAATATCATTAAAATCGATTCATTTTATTGAGAGCCTGCGTATTCCAGGTCTAGTGTGTTTACCAGCTTCGATCACATCGTCACTTACCATCAGGTGAGATAGTGGTCAAACACTAGCCTGTCACAAATAAAAAAAAAAAAAATATCGCGTAACATACATACAATAAAAACATACAGTCAAATTGATAACCTCCTTTTTTAAAGTCGGTTGAAAAATTAGTTCGAATTTTGAATTACCTACCCATTATTTTATGTCATTGATTAATATTATCAGCAACCAGGCTGATTTTTTTTATGACTTTGGACCTCCAATCATCGATTTGTACATCGGTCCCATTGGCAAATTTTGGGTAATGGGTTCCTAAAAAGAATGTTGAAATAGAATATCTTATAGGCGTTTGACCACTCCTGACCTGATGCAATGGTAAGTCATGATTTGGACGAGGATGGTTAAAACGCTAGAATGACTGGCTCTGAAGGATATCTATAATTATTAGTAGGCTTCGAACCTGACCCCAAGTAATAGTCTAGACGAGGTCATCACTCAGCTGGGCTGGGCAGATTATCCATCACCCGTGAGGCCGTAGCGATTGTGATGAGGTGCATAATGACAAGCCACTCGTCACTGCCACTGCGTAATGATCCGTAGCAGGCGGACACGATGAAAGAATACAGTTTTGATTAGGATAGAGGTTTCATTGTTACGGTTATTACAAGATTGTGTCAGCCATATATTGTTAGTTCTACAATACAATACAAATGCTTTCATTGAAAACCAATACAAAATCTTAATAACTAACTATATAAATAAATCTTAAAGAGGTTTCAAAATAGGCGGTCTTGTCGCATAAAGAAATCTCTTCCAGACAACCTTAGAATAGTAATATATTTTAAAAAGAGCTGCATCTGGTGGAAGTGTACACTAAAAAGTAATAAATAGAATGGAACTATTAATATAGACATATTTATCAAAAGTGCATAGGTGACAATGTGACAATGTTTATTTATAACATATATTATTTAAAATATTTGATACATACATACATTAATACACATATATGTATTATATACAGTACATATAATGTAATTACATAAAATAATACATCATACTATATACATATAACGTTTCGTTACATATAAATAGAAATGTGCAGCAATGTTTTAGGTCTACGTTACTTGGCTGCATAAATTTGTGTGCAAAATTTGGAGATTTTTGTTACAAAAAATGTTTTCATGATATGGAAATGATCGGATATCTATAAACAAGTAAGTTGCATTAAGATTTAATTTGTGTGAAAACTTTAGTAATTTCAGTTAAGTGATTTAAGGTTTTACCTCGCCTAGAGATCCGCTTACAAGTGTACAAATTTCAAGAATAGAAGGTTAATAGAATGTTAATAAAACACATAATTTTATATAAATACCTTACATTTAGAAACTTTCAAAACTGTAAATTCCAACATATTCTTTCTGATATTTTTTTTTCCGACATCGATAATAAACATTGAAAGATAAAGAGGACATCGCTTCACTATTGTACTTAAAAAAATGCTCCCCATGAGGTGTTTACTTTTTTTTCTCCAGTTTTCTGCAGTTGCCTATCAATAAAATTAATGAACTTCATAGACGTGCTTATTTCAAAAGTGAAATAAATGGTTGGAAAGAGTATAATATAGTAAATCCAAGTAGTTGGATGTTTGTTTGTTACATAATCCTACCAAACTGCAAATTGGATAAAGGAAAGAAAGTAGTAGGTACCTAGTCTAAAGACTAGGTACTACTTTTTACTTGTGTTAAACCGGGGCATAAATAATAAACATCTTTTACACTCACATCCCCCACTGAGTTTAATGACTTGCGGAGTGGGTCCCTGAAACATTCACACGCACAATCACAACCAGAACCAGAAACCCAAATTTCCCTTGGGGAGAATACTTGTGTTCCCTTCGGGAATCGAACCCTATACCTGCTTAGAAAGCGAACGCGCAGGCAACTAATCAACGGGCAGTTTCAGAAATTATAAAATTTTGTTTTCTATTTACACAGATCATGATATAATGTAACCTTTAATACTTGTAATGTTATATTTGATTTTATATGAACGTCGTAAAGAACTGCAATCTCCAGCCCAAGGGGTCATCAGTCAAGTCGACGTTGCAGACGATTACCTCAAATCCGTGTAAGCTCAAGACGATGCGGTGAACACTGACAGATCACTTGTCAGTGTCGCCTGTCTTATGTTCTGCAGTTTGTTGTGCTGAGACGGTGGAATTGAAATGAATAGTTGGACTCGGACAAGCACTCATATGAGGGTGGGGTGGTGACTGTGTAAGTCAAAGCTATTTGAGTAGATAAATGTGTTTCTGTATAAATTTAGTTTTGTTGTCATAATTTGAAGGAGAACATTCCATTCTTCACGAGAATATATTGTTGGAGGGTAGAAGATACTTCGGCGCGCAAGGGTATAAAAGCGGCTGTCAACCAGCGATCGCCCCTTACACTACCGCCAGCCGTCGTCGTGGAAGCATCTCACTGACAATTTTCTTGTTAAGAGTCATTTTGTTGCCAGTCGATTGTGTTTTGTTTCGTTAGTCATAATTGTTAATTTTTATAATAAGTAAAGTTGTGTTGTCTATCAGTTTGTTTTTAAAAAAATAATTCCTCGTAGAATATCCAAAAATATATATTATTTATGTATCCTTTTTTTAATTCAAGATAGGCAAACGTTTGACCGCTATCTTACCCGATGGTAAGCGACGATCAGGTCGACGGTATAACACGTTTGCCTAGAAGATACCTATTCTCACTCGCGACTTAAAGACTCCCATCTCTCATACCTTTAAGCGAGCAATTCTTATACATATACATATGGGGCGATAAATCGATATAGCTAGGTTTCATTTTGAGAAAACGTCGTTTTAACGAGCAAAGCTCGGTCATCCAGGTACTTGTATTTATCAGGAAACACAGACTCGGGTAAAGAGTTTCTATTCTATATAATATTGACGACCCAGTTGGCGTAGTGGACAGGTGTCCGCCCTCTGCGCCGTGGGTCCTGGCTTCGATTTCCGGCAGGAGCACAAATTCCTTCCCAAGGGATATTTGTGCTTCTGGTTCTGGGTGTAATGTGTGTGTGTGATGTGAACGTTTCCGGCACCCACGATACAAGTCTTCGAACTTAGTGCGGAGCTGTGAGTGTGCCCTCGTCTTTGTTCCCCCAACAGTATAATCTGGGAGTCTTCAAGTCAAGAGTGAATAGGTACCTTCTAGGCAAGCATGCTACATCTTCGGCCGCATCATCGCTTTCCATCAGGTGAGATTGTGGTAAATGCTTACCTATGGTACATAAAAAAAAAAACGCTTTCACTCTCACAGCCCCACACTTAGTGCGATGACTTGTGTCGTGGGTGCCGGAAACATTCACATAACACAAACAATCACAACCAGAACCAGAAACACAAATTTTCCTTGGGGAGAAAACTTGTGTTCCCGCCAGGAATCGAACCCGATAATGCTTAGAAGGCTCGCCCAATTGAGCCAACGGGCAGTTCAAATTTCATTAATTCATAACCAGCAGTTTTTTTTTAATTAGTACGTAGGCTACTGTACATCCTGACTAATAAGTAATAACCGTTTAGATACACATATAACATGATTTTTTTATTCAAGAGTTATTAGTTATCTTCTAAGCAGACATGCTACATCTTCAGTCGCTTTATCATTTTCCATCAGATGAGGTAGTGGTAGTGCTAACTTATCAAGCTTACTTATTACTTAAATAACCAAATAAAGTGTTTTCATTTCACCTATAAATATATATTTTTTAGCCCTATTTGGAAAATAACTCGTGAGTTGAAACAGTCTAAAAGGAATATCGAGTACACGCGGTTCTAAACAAACTTAACATTTTCGCATTTCACTTTAGCAGACAATCTTTTTCATGCTATTCGAGTTTGTACCATAAAGGCTTGCAGAAAATGGTTAATTATCAAAAACAACGTAATGTTCGTTTTAATGTGCAATTCCTCGTTAAAAGTTACCAGGTGTGCTGTTTTATTCGTGTTCGTCGCCCACAAATGTACGGAGCACGCTATAAAGTATTACAAATTGATATTTGTTTGGGCTTGTGAAAATGTGGTTTTCTTTGTGGTATGGTATACTTCTATGCATATAAGCAGTGCGTGCTACTTTTTGGGGTTCCATAAAAGAAAATAAAGATGCAGATTGTGCATTTCATATTGTGTTTATGTAAACCCCAAATGTCCTCGGAGAAGGCGACAAATACAAAAACATAAAAATCAATTACCCGATATTTTAATAATTATTCTGATTTTCGGGGTGGAGATAAATCCAACTTATCAAAGATCATTAAAATCAGTCCACCCGTTCTCGACTTAGAAGTGTTGTAACAAACCCGACTTTGTTTTATATATATATATATATAGATTCTAAATGATCATTCACAATGGTAAGAGATGCCTATGAATTTCAAATAACTAATTCAACGATACCCCACTTGACACAGTTCGTCGACTTATTGTTTTTATTTTTCACAATTTGGCGTTTCGTTGTCGCCATATTGAATTCTGAATACTGTCATGTCTTTAGTGACACTCGCAAGTTTAAGAAAAATTGAATTGAATCTTAAATCGGCCCACGCGTTTGGTATATAAAAGTTTGTTCTTTTCTACAGACTTCATGAAAAAGGAGGAGGTACTCAAGTCGATTGCATTTTGAAGTGAAAGCTTCTTTAGCGGCTTTGTGCACTTTTTTGGGATGGGTAAAAAATTTTAAACTCGCGTTATGATACGTGACCTAATCGAAAATTCGCTAGACGGAGGGAGAGTAGACCGCCGGCGCGGCGCGGCGTAGGAGAGGAAGTAATAATAGATGTATGCCTGCTCCTGCTGTATACAACGTAAATGTTCATGTTTTCACTTCTGCCGGCACTCCCGGAGTGCAACCCGTTGTTTTTTTACTATTTTTTTATGTGTATATAAGAAACTAATCACCATTTTATTCTATGATTAATTGTTCCCCGCGGCTTCGCCCATAACTTTTTTTTCCCACGTAACTTCTTTTCATTCTTTTGTTTGAAAGATGTTGATTTCTAATTGGTCTCACTTGATCAAGATCTGATCAGTTGTAGTTCTTGCAATATAGTCAATAATGCATGTTTAGTACATCTAATCTGATCAAAGCCCCGAAGTTAAAGCGGTGAAATCGGTTTTTTTAAGCTTTGCTTATATATCCATAGAGCGTTACAAAAGAACAAACATACATTCATAGGCTGATAAACACTGCACAAATACGGTTCAAATTATATACATGTTTGGAGATGTTTACATGCCAATGCAAACGACTGTCCATATATTACGTGATATAGGCACAAGTGTCACAAACAGACATAATTTCGAATTTAATTATTAGAATATAACAGAGGATAATTTGTCTTGACGACAAATTACAATTTATGTGCATAATTATGTGTATTATGTGTATGAAGTTAATATAATTAGGGTTAATTAAGGTAATTATAATCAAGAATGAATAGGTAAGTATCTTATAGGCAAGCAAGCATTCTACATATGCGGTTTCCATCAGGTGAGATTGAGCTCAATGGTTGCCTATCGGGCATAAAAAAACTCATGAACGTATCTGTACAGTCATGAACTAAATATAGATTTTAATTTAAACAGCAACTGAGTATTAGAATGGTTGATTATAATATTGAGTACATAAACACGTATAGTGTATAGAGTCTTCAATTATGTATTCTGCATACAATTTGCATCTAGTCAGATTGAAGACGCAAACTTCTGATTATTTGAATAAGATTCCCAGTGCAATATTAAGGAAATTATTCGTGCCACGGAGCGAACAGACTGGGGCAAACTATACCGACCTACTCTACCTACATGTATAGTGGAGATGCTCTATTGTGCTCGTGGAAGCTTCAATTAGAATAATGCCGTTATAAAACGTTTCTCGTCTATGATTTTCTATTAACAGAAGCGATCGATTTGTCGTTAATGACTCCTCTTGCGGTAGTTATGCTTGTTTAAATACAACAAGAGATTGTTCTGAACACTTTTTGTAAAGTAAATAAGGGTTTCTAGTTTACTAACTGTATGATCCGCGTCTTTGAATACAATTATCTAGACAATACTGCTCACTGGCGTAGTACGTAGTTTGCTGACCTGCTGCCGGCCTGATGATTTTTTGGTTGGGAACCAAAAAATCATCAGGGTCCTTTATCTAGGTATACTTTTTAGATATGTTATCGCTACGTATTGAATTACAGTTCTTTATTAGGTGAAAAAATAAACCTCTAAAAAATCTTTATATTTTGGTAACATACCAAGCGCTTTTTTATTTGTAAAACAAGCGTACGAAATATTGGCATCCCTACATCCTTGTCCCTCTTGTACGCTCGTCATTTCACTCGGGGTATGTATTACTATTTAGTTATTTCTGCGCTTGGGGCCCGGGGTTGACACCGACCACACTCTCGCGAGCCCCTAATAAATATAATCTTACTTAGGGTGACATTGTGTGTTCTTTTTTCACTTAATATTTTTCCTGCTAAAGGTCCCCGGCGGCGATTACATAAACAGGATTCAACCGCGACCTTAATGCGCCTAATAAAGTTTTACGAGGACCCTTGGCGAAAACGTGAACGTTCCAAGGCGACAATGCTTTTATCTTCTCTGTTTTACTGATTGTTTTGTTCTTTTACAATTAAGCTTTGGGGTGTGTATTACGACCGCCATAATATAGGATCAGAGGCAGTAAATTTTGTTAAGACAAAACTTTGCGCAAAAAGTCTGAACATCATGTCAATGATATCAGCCATAAAACATATAACGGCTTCGTGATAAATAGTTCTCTGCGTCTTATGACTTATAGCCGTGTTTTATCTTATAGCGTCGTTTTATCTCGTCATTCATCTAATATTCTTCATTTATGAGCTGTTGAGCTGCTTAGTAGCGGAGATGGCTCTAGCTAGAAAAAAGACCATAAACTAAGCACATCGCAATTCTGTTTGCGTTTTGTTTGACTTTTTCTAAGCGGGTAACATTTCCGCTTTGGATGAAACGCCTTTGGCGTTGCATTTTATAAGCTGTTTTTGTTGATGTTTCACCCTGCTCGTCGGAATAATATTTTTTAGAAACGAACCCTACGAGCTATGTTAGTAGAAATCTTATAACCAGTGTAAAATTGGCTAGTTATGACTCGAAAGTTTGTGTGTACATGCGTAAGTGAGTAAGTATGGTTGTTTTCTCTACACGCTGTAACTGATTTGGATAAAATTTTAAATCTACATAGCTTACATAAGCTATGATTAACATTACACATAGGCTACTTTTTAACTTAACAAACGTGGGCAAAGTCGCGGAGCACGGCTAGTTAATTAATAATGGCTTGATTCTAACAGCTCTGCACTAAGTGTAAAAACTTGCTCTTCTTCATCACACACTTTCACACTTTCACAACCAGAACCATAATATATATAATTAAAAAAAAGTCTTTTGGTGGGACTTCTGTTGTAGTCAGGAATCAAAACCGGCACCAACGGTGTAATATGTCAACTACGTAAGCAGGTAGTTAATTGAGTATCAATTTAACTTACGATATCTCTAATGTTTGATACCTCAGATTTTTTGATTTTGGTAATTGTTTTTGAAGTGAAAACTTCTTTAGAGGCGTTATGCACTTTTTTGGGATGGGTATGATGTTAAACTCGCGTCAGGACTCGTGACCTGATCGAAAATTCGTAAGACGAAGGGAGAGTAGACCGCCGGCGCGGCGTGGGAGAGGAAGTAAATTCCCCGTCTCTTTCTAATGTTTAAGTTTTCACTTCTGCCGGCACTCCCGGAGTGCAAACCGTTGTTTTTTTTATTTGAAAGCTGGTGCTTTCCATGTAGTCCCATTTAAATTTGATTAAGACCTGTAGAGTTATCCTCAATAATGCGTATTTAATTGATTTAATCTGATCAAGGTTTGCGAAGATAAAGCTGTAAAGTCGGATTTTTTAAGCTTTGCTTGTGTTTACATTATGTTTAATCGTCTCTGATCTTTAGAACCATCGATATAAAAGACAAATTTACGGTTTGTAAGATTCAAATCAAAATCAAAATCAAAATCGTTTATTTACATGGGCCCCAAAGAGGCACTCATGAAAGTTAATGAATCTATTGATGTGCATGCACGTCAGAATAAGAAAACAAACGATCACATCGAAGGACTATACCATGATTGAAGTCCTAGCTGATGTTTAAAGCTTGTTTAAAGTAAGATCCAAATTCACTTTATAGCTTCCATGCAATGTCGTTGATATATCGCTTATCAAGTCAGGGTACTCTATCATGGTTACTGTCACTGGTTTTAGTATGTTCTACTTTTATCAGCTTATACTTATGTTGTGTATTAGAACCTGCTCATATTTCTGGCTAAATATTTGAGACTATATTGACAAAGACAGTTATGGATCCATCCTTACTAAAAAGCTTTAGTGGATCAAGGTTTATTTATTCTTTATTTTGGAGCTTTTTCGTTAAGCAAAGGAGCTAAATGCATATTTGTACATACAAATTAACAATATTATAATAATTTAAGAAATAAATCCATTTACTGACGTTTTTCAGATCATGTCTAGTATCATTATGTCTTTATCCGACAAAGGTATTGATAGATTTGTATTACATAAACTAATGGAGTTGTTAATGAATAGAGTTGATCTCTATGCATTACAAAAAATAACTACTTACATAACAAAACTATAGAAATAGTAACGGGTATCGAAGTATTTAAAATTATGCTGTGAAAAGTCAATAAACGAAAATTTACTTTGCTTTTGATTGGTCCACGACCGCGCTTACTATCTCAGCTTCGTCCAAAGCCTGCAATTAGGTAATCTTCTCATTCAAGTTTGAACTGCTCGTTGGATTAGTTAGGTGCCGTTCGCCTTTCTAACGCGGTATCGGTTTAGATTCCAGGCGATAAAAGTTTTCTTCCAAAGGGAAATTTGTGTTTCTGGTTTTAAGTGTTATTGTGTGTGTTGTGAATGTTTTCGGCACCCACGACTCAACTCGTCGAACTTAGTGTGTACTGTGAGAATAAAAGCGTTTATGCTAAGTTTATATTTATGTTAGTAATTGAATGTATTGTAACCTATATCAAAATTTGTGTAAGCACCTAAAGTTTCCAGCCTGAAAATTACGGTTTTAACTGGCGTTGGTTGGATTAAGAACCATGCAGAGCAGCAGATTGCAACTCGAGACACATTCTACGTCTGCTTCCTTAATTGAAACTCACATATAATTGTTTGCTCCTCACACAGCAGCCAGGTAAAATCTAATGTGAATTAATTTTGAGAGAAATTCCTCCGACATTTTCCCATTATTTATGTGAACTTTGAAAGGATTAGATATTTGTTAAATGACCCTGGGAAGATGTCCCGCGGTTTTGTCCGTTTTAATTAGTTCCAAAGTCTAGAAACATATTTACGTCAGCAATCATTTTTTTTTTTTTTTTTTATTTGTGACAGGCTAGTGTTTGACCACTATCTCACCTGATGGTAAGTGACGATGTGATCGAAGCTGGTAAACACACTAGACCTGGAATACGCAGGCTCTCAAGGATAACTGCCGGAACACCGTATTTGGCTTGGCGGCAGACTTTCAACTTGATGGTGGTAAGCTACTTTGGTAGCAAGCCAGGCGAGCAACTCACAAAATGCTCTACCACCTCTCAAATGTCACCTGATTAGCACCACCCGGGGACCACGTGTAGGGAGTCAGACTTAAGGGGTATCCTCCTACGGACGTGGGTGACTCAGCCCACTAAGTATCAAATGCTCATTAAGTATCAAATGGTGTTCCGGCAGCTATCATTGAGAGCCAGTTCCCATTCCAGGCCTAGTGCGCTTGCCTCTTTGACCACGTAGTTGACCACATCATCCCTTACCAAAAAATTAAACAGTGGTCAAGAAAAGTGTCTTTGATAACCCTCTAGGGTATGTTTCTAATTTCTGGTTTTTATAGTGACATATACCCGTGGCTCATACTAAAAGATCCGTATTTACACTTGGTCTGCAAATGTTGGCCGGATCTGATGCGAGCGGCAAAACCTATCAAAATTTTATTTGCGTCTGTTCTGTGGTCTGTCATTGTTTCCTTTGTTGATTAACGCTTGCACCTAGTAGTATAAACAGTCGTTTCTAAATGATAATAGCCCTGGGTCATGGAATTAAAGCAATAAATCAATGTCGCGACATGTTTACGAGCTAACAGAGTTAATTCCTCTGTGACATGACGTTTATATTCGTGAATAATTGTTGATTGCGTCGCGTCTAACGCAATAAACTTAATTTAATTGGCTCTGCGGTTATCACGCTGCAACAGTTAGTGTTATTAGGGAATTTATGGATGTATAAGCTTTCAATTAGGGCCTGGAGGTTAAACGCAGAACAATACGATATTTCATTGTAAAACGGTTTAAAAATACAAATTGAGCTTTGTCTTTTGTTTGTTGATTAAACTCTGGAAACCGATTGATTCATCTGTTACCAATTATGATTAAGTTCTTTTTCATCCATATTAATAAGGATTACAATGAATGTCATAAAAGATATGACAGGTTGCGCAAAATGCATCATCCAAAATGTATCTTCAAGTCAATAGTGAATATTTAATTGGCCGCTTATTTGCTTTGCATCAGGTGAGATTGGTGAAATATTTGCCTATCGAGAATATAAAAAAAAATACCATGGAGATAGAAGACAAACCTTGGTATTAAATGATTGATTTATGAAAGCTGACAGTTAAAAGATATAGAATTTAAATATAGGTTTATACAGTTTCAAAGTAGGCGGAAATTTGCTAGAAATATAAAAATATATGAAATTTAAATACAGGTTTAATTTTTTAATCTTTATCTTTATATATATATATAATTCTACTGTACGTGTGTATGTCACCGAACTCCTAAACGGCTTGACCGATTTGAATGAATTTTTTTGTATGCGTTTGGGTGGCGCCCTGGATGGTTTAGATTCACAAATCAGCCCGGCAGATGGCGCTGCAGGGATCCGCTAGTTGCTCTATATTTCTATAATGACACATGATTTTAAATAAGTGTAACGTGGATCTCACAAAGCGCCACCTTAATACGCAATTAAACACACCTACAGTATTAATTGTACACAACTTTTCCCGCCTCTACACACTCAAACGCGTCTTAGCAAATACTAGAACTCAATTCCCATTGAACAAACTCCAGCTGCCACTACAAACTGTATTAAGTAGACGAATACAGCACGAATCTATTTTCGCGAAGTAAAACAGTTAATGGATAATCCTGTTTCCTAGGCGCTCCCTTTAATTCGTTTGTGAGTTTACGTAGCCCTCTCTGTAAGGCTTCTCTCGGATTCAGCGGATCAGGTGGTCTTAAGGCTTGGCCTGATCCTCGCAAGGAAGCCTATGTCACGATTACAGGATCCCAGGGACTCCTTATTGCCTCAATTTAAAAACTATCGGCGCTGAATATTTATTGCCTGCTTATGTGTCGTTTAGTTGCGAAGGGTAAGCTTGGAACTTATTAAGACGTTGATATTATGGTAATGAGGAAAGCTTCTTTGTTATTAAAGATGGTAACAGAAATTAACATAGACATGTTTTTGCATAGTAAGTGAAATTAGTGGTAGTTTGAATGAGATTACAGAATGAGCTTTTTTGTTCAGGAGTAGTTATGTTTTTTAAAAAGTTACTCCCCGCGGCTTCGCTTTCGATTACGATCGTAATGATTTCTTAGAAAAAGCCTTTTTACTTTTGTCTTTTACATGATTTCAACTATCTCTCTACCAAATCATCATAATCTTTTCACCTATAGAACGGTAACCGACCGAGTTGTTTTCGAAAATAAATTTCGAAACTACATAAAACAATTATACTAGTATGAGTGTTTGTGTTATTATTAACTAAGAGTATAGTTAACATGCCAATGCCTAGAGTGTTTAACACCCTAGACTACATCATAACTTATCATAAGGTGAGGTTTTTTGTCTCTGATGTCTATCAGATCAGAGCGTTTGCCTTACTCACCATCAGATATAATTTTTTTCACTAAACTATCTACTGTCAAAATTATTTAAAATAATATTTGTAGGTATATTGAAAACAAACGCTTTCACACTCACAGCCCCACACTAAGTTCGATAACCTGTGTCGTGTGTACTGGAAACATACAAAAATAACATAAAATCTAACGTCAAAACTCTAGGTGGCACTGAAATACAGACCGAGACGCTTAGCATCAGGTGTACGACTAGTTTGTGTCGTCTCTCAATTATATAAAAAAAAATCACATCTCACACACATTCACACAGAAACACAAGTAAACTATACCTACTTACTAAAGTTTTTTTTTTTTTTTTTTATTTGTGACAGGCTTGTGTTTGACCACTATCTCACCTGATGGTAAGTGACGATGTGATCGAAGCTGGTAAACACACTAGACCTGGAATACGCAGGCTCTCAAGGATAACTGCCGGAACACCGTATTTGGCTTGGCGGCAGACTTTCAACTTGAAAGTTTACTTAACTATCAAACATATTTGATATAATATGGCTAGGTAGTATCCCCCTCGCCCTTGTGTATTGGCATAGGGGTGGCATAGGGGTGGGGTGCACGGAAGGAGCCTCCCCGAGCGGTGTTTAATTTGATCGATGTCTAGATTACGAGAACACACGGCGCACCCTGGACAGTCGGCACCCAGGAGCCGACTGACTAATCCTTCCACCACGGTGGTCCACCCGGTTAACGGTCCTTTTCAGGACCCCAAAACGGCCCTTCTCAGGGCCAATGCAAACGGCTCTTTTCAGGGCCAAGCTCAACATCCGTTTAGCAACCCCGCCCTTAATATCATCTCCATTAACATAGAGGGTTTCTCTCAAGACAAATCACAAATGTTGTCCTCTCTTTGTCTTGATTCTCACTGTGATATTCTATGTGTACAGGAAACTCACAGGGGCTCAAATCACCTTCGCCCACAAATACCTGGCCTTACACTTGTCGCCGAAGTTCCACACGAAAAATATGGGAGCGCTATTTTTACTAAACCAAATATATCAGTAACCTCTGTCTCGTTTAATTCCATTAACTCAATTGAAACCCTAACAATAGATACCGGAAACTGTACAGTAACTTCAATTTACAAACCGCCAAATCAACAGTTTGCATTCTCAGAAACAGACAATTTCCGTAACCATGACATCAGAGTTGTTGTCGGTGACTTTAACAGTCACAGTACAACCTGGGGCTACCAAAAAACTAATCCCGATGGTGAAATCGTTGAGGAATGGGCAGAAGCCGAAAACCTAAGTCTGGTCCACGATGCTAAACTTCCAGCATCCTTTAACAGCAGGCGGTGGAGACGAGGTTATAATCCTGACTTAATTTTCGTTAGTTCGAACATACGAAATTTGTGCCAAAAAGAAGTTTGCTCTCCCATCCCGAACAGTCAACATAGACCTATCTCATGCCTTATCCGTGCGGCAATAAACCCTTCAGAAGTTCCTTTTAGACGTCGGTTTAACTTTAAAAAGGCTAACTGGGACGATTTCTCCAAGAACATCGATAAAAAACTGTTTGATTTAGAACCATTACCCCAAAACTATGATAAGTTTGTTGATACCATCCAGTTGGTTTCCCGGCAGTGTATTCCAAGAGGTTGCCGCACCCGGTACATACCTGGCTTAAGCACGGATACTAGCACCCTCCTTAAGAAGTATGAGTCTCTCTATGCTTCCGATCCTTTTTCATTTGAAACCATAGCGGCGGGAGAGGATCTGATGCTGAAACTCAGTGAAAATCGTCGGGAAAGGTGGATTGCACAAGTATCATCAATAGACATGACACATAATAGCAAAAAAGCCTGGTCTACGCTGAGAAAGCTTACTGATGATCCTCCTAACCCTACAAACCCCGGTAATGTGACTGCTAATCAGATTGCCCACCAACTTTTACTCAACGGCAAAGCCCCCCAAAGGCTAGCCAAACTACCTAAATCTGCTAAACAACTAACCAGCACATCAGAAATCAGTAAACCTTTTGCTCTCACTGAAGTCATCTTAGCAATAAAAGGACTCAAAAACGGAAAGGCGGCAGGAGTTGATGACATAACAACGGAACAGTTAAAACACCTTGGTCCCGTTGCTGTTTCTTGGCTACTTACATTTCTCAATGTATGTCTTCGGGATGCAAAGCTGCCAAAAATGTGGAGAAGAGCAAAAGTTATCGCCTTACTGAAACCAGGTAAACCGCCATCTGACCCAAAAAGTTACCGCCCAATCTCACTTTTGTGCCACACCTACAAATTGTTTGAACGACTCCTTCTGAATCGTCTGACTCCACTCTTAGAACCGAAACTAATTCCAGAGCAGGCCGGATTCAGACCTGGTAAATCTTGTACAGGTCAGGTTCTCAGACTAACGCAGCACATTGAGAACGGTTTTGAAGCAAAAAAAATTACCGGCGCTGTGTTTGTGGATCTATCAGCGGCTTATGATACCATTAATATCAGACGTCTAATGCTTAAAGTTTCATCAATGATTCAAGATCAACATATCTTAACAATCCTTGGCGAGATGCTCAGCAACCGGCGCTTTCAGGTCCACTTATCTGGTAAAAAAAGTAGATGGCGGCGTCAGAAAAATGGCCTCCCTCAGGGTAGCGTCCTGGCTCCAATACTGTTCAACATCTTTACCAATGATCAACCCAGCCCCTCTGAGACAGAGCGTTTCCTCTACGCTGACGATCTGGCACTCACCGTTCAGACGGAAACTTTTGAGGACGCAGAACGAAGGCTCGAAAAAGCTCTTGACACTATTGGCAAATATTACGACGATAATGGCCTAAAGCCGAACCCCTCAAAAACACAACTGTGCGCTTTCCATCTCCGAAACCATCAGGCTGGGCGAACATTGTGTGTAAATTGGCGAAATACGGACATTGAGCACTGCAGCCATCCTACCTACCTGGGAGTCACGCTTGATAGGACACTATCTTTCAAGAGCCATTGTATCAAAACAAAGTTAAAGATAAACTCCAGGAACAACCTCTTGTCAAGACTCACTTCCACATCATGGGGCGCCTCAGCACATGTTATGAGAACTTCAGGGATGGCACTCTGCTTCTCTGCTGGTGAATACGCATGCCCAGTGTGGCATCGGTCCGCTCATGTTAGGGAGGTAGATGCTGCTTTGAACGAAACTTGCCGAAAAATAACAGGCTGCCTTAAACCTACGCCGTTGGTCATGTTGTACCCGCTAGCTGGTATCGCTCCACCACACGTTCGCAGAAGTGTCGCTTGCTCTGTCGAAAAACAAAAGCAGGAACTGGACAATAGACACTCACTTTTCCAGTCTCAACCTCCAGCGAGCCGCCTTAAGAGCAGAAGGAGTTTTTTAAGATCAACAGCTGCCTTAAAAGATTCCCCCCACGATGCTCGCCTAAATCTGTGGCAAGAAGATTTTACTCCACCAGCTACCTCTATAGCTCCTGCCGAAGAACTTCCCCCCGGCAGTGACCTAGCATGGCCTACATGGAAGTCACTCAACCGACTCCGGACCCAAGTAGGCCGCTGCAAGTCAAACCTAGCAAAGTGGGGATATTCAGACGCAAAAGCGACTCAATGTGAGTGTGGCGCCCTTGTACAAACTATGGAGCACCTTCTTTCTTGCCCTCAATGCCCTAACATGTGTACGATAACAGACTTGAACGAAGCTTCCCCTTTCGGAGTCGCAGTTGCAGAGTTCTGGGCTCAAAATATTTAGAGATAAACAGTTTTTCGGATGTCCTTAATATCTGGAAAACTATAAGAAGTTTACTTTGGACCATCGACACGACGAAGAAGAAGAAGATTGGCATAGAGAGGGCTTACTCAGCACATCCGATGCATTTCTCCAATAAGAACTAGAGTAAATATAAGTCTACGCGTGAAAAACTAGCGTTAAGTTATTAATGAATATTAAAGCCTCCAAATCGGTTACACGTAGTGTAAATAGAGAAAACAAACAAACAAACGCATTCACATCCACAGCCCCAAACTAAGTTCAAAGACTTGTATCGTGGGTGCCGGAAACATTCACATCCCACACACATAACACCCAGAACCAAAAGCACAAATATCCCGAGGGAAAGAATTTGTGCTCCTGCCGGGAAACGAACCCAGGACCCACGGCGCAGAGGGCGGACACCTATCCACTGCGTCAACTAGGTCGTCAAATCAATTAGTTAAATCGCAATATAGTTAAAGCTCCCAATGTTTGACTAAGTACAATATCAAAGTTGAGGTTACTTCGTTTTCCTCTTCAAAGCAACGATAAACAACTCCGATACGTTTGACATTTTACACAACACGTGAATTTTACGACGAGAAGCGTGAAACAGCCACGTATAAGAGTACAAAAGTATTTTATAGAATGTTAAAAGTATCTAACTCCGTTTTGATCGGTATCAGTTCCTGGAGGTATAAAGTTCCCGGGTTTTATGATATTTTGAATGGATGTCAGCAGCTCAGGTGCCCCAAACAGATCAATACCCACGGGTACGTAGTAATAATTCTTTCGATGGCGGATATCGCTTGTGTACTCGTCGTATAAATTTATAGATGCAATAAAGTAAACTTCATTGAATTGATAATAATCGGATTTTATCGAATATGATTTTTGCTGCATCTTCAAACCGCTATATTTGCTTAGAATGTTCGTATAGCTTTATATTCTTCGGCACATTGTTTTTTTTATTATCTCGGCCCTCTTCATTGTATTATATGTTAATTCTATGATAATTACTATTAAGTGATATATAAGAGATTTTTTGCTGGCTTTCAGCTTTGTAACAGACCTAAAATGTTACAAACTTATTAATAAAACAAATTGTATGTCTTTAAATTCGCTTATACTTACGAGCGTTATGTTGTCCTCAAAAATTGAACATAATGCGTTTTCAAGTGATATATACCCTCATCCAAAGACTAGTATCGTGAGACTTGGAAACACAATTGCGTTTGAGTTTCAGCTCTCAAGATACAACCACAAATGTATTTATCCTTTTATCCAAAACAACGTCTTTAGTGTTCAATTATCAATGTTAGTGTATAAAATTTATACTTTCTCCTAGTCTTCATACAAATTAAAATATCCCTTCTCGAATATCACTTTTATAATTCAGGTCCAAATAGATGTTATGTTCAAAGATGTGTCAATATTTTGTATACTCACGTAGAGTGCTAGTTTATTCTCTGTCTCTGTCGTGCAGTTAGGACGTACAATAAATATTATGCTGATCTAGACATATTCCACCAAAAATTCATTTAAAAACTATATCAAAAAGAAAAATTTAGATGATATCCCCTCATTTACACGCAAAAACATACACACACACACACACGCATACACTCACACCCTTAGACACGTTGAAAGAGCAACACAAATACTACAAATACCTAGCTACATTAAATAACATTTTATACATGAATGAGTGTTTATGAAATTATTGGAACAATTATATCCCGTAAAATGTATACTCGCAATGCAATACGAGATACCTCTTTACTCCTATAGTTCGTTCAATGTAAATGTAAAATCTATTAGTGTTATCCTTTTCTGGCCTTAATTTATGTATAATAACTTTAATATTTATATTATGTCATGTAAATGTTGAATTGACGATATATATTAAATAAAAAATTCATAAAAAAGTATTCCACTTCTCTGGTACTTTCCAAACTTCAGCCGCTGTACGCTAGCTTCTCAATTTCAGTTTGCAACAAAATCAGTTTATTTTCAACTGACAAATTGCATTGAAGTAACAAAGTACATTTTTCCTTTGAGAGCAACCTGACAAAGTTTTAAGCACACTATAAATAATAGGAGCAGCGGCTGAACATCCAGTTTTCTAAGAAAAGTGATTTAAATTCTTGCACTACAGTAATACAAGATATTCAGCGGCTTTAGAGTAGGACTGAAAAATTGTATGATGTGCATTAGTCGGTTTCAATTTAACTAAAAGTTCAATCCCTAGCATTTCACAGACAGATCGGAATGAAGGGAATCTTTGCCTCAAGGTGATCGTTCTGCAAGACTGGGCATTTGGGATATGTGTTAGGATGTGTTTGTAGATGTTCATTGTACACATGTATGTATGAATTCCATTAAAACAATACGATACTTATATCAATATATTATAAATAATTCTAACGTTAAATGTAAGCCCTTTATCAATAAAGTTAACTTCAGAGAAAAAAACTCTACATATATAGCCTATATAACGTTTCATTGAAGGCCGTTCGATTCCCGGCGGAATCACAAGATTTCTCAAGATAAATTTGTTTTTATGGTTCTAGGTGTGATTGTGCGTGTGATGTGAATATTTCAGCACCCACGACTCAAGTCAACTTTGTAAACACGACCACGTTTAAAAAAAAGATTAAAAGGAACAAACAAAAAACCTCATGGTTTTTTATGAATAGGCATTCAGGAACTTTATACAGATATAATAAAATACGTAGTAGTAACGTTTTAATGATCGATGGTTGTGATTGTGTGTGTATGATGTGAATGTTTCCGGCACCCACGACACAAGTCATCGAACTTAGTGTGGAGCTGTGAGTGTGAAAACATTTTGAAAGCGTTTCTAATCTTCAACTACAGTTTAACCATATAACTGCACCAAAAACTTTGTAACCAATTTATATAGCAACTCAGTATAAAGCCCGTAGGGTATTTAATGCACTTACTACATGTTTTAAGTGTGTTTCCGTGTCGATTGATCGTTTTCCTCTTAGTAATTTACTTGCGCAAACAGGGAGGGGTTCTGCTGGCGAGTATTTCGCCGGACATCATTATTTCCTGGGCATGTCCGCTCTTCGATGCGCTCGGCATTCCGTACTAGCCCACGTGTCTATTTCACCTAGGATCTGTATCTGAATAGTCTGTGTTATGTGGAAATGATATTACTGTCTACGTTTAGGCGCGTAACTGTTTATTGTACTGATACTGACAAGGAAATGTAAATACCGGCGTTTGTCGATTGTTCTGTATTGTAAACAATACAATCGCAGAGTAGTATATCAACTTTATCGACGAAAATTATCGAGCTGTCAATCAAAATAAACCTGGTAAATATTTCGTATCAAACATACATATACCAGAATAAATGAAAGAATTTTAAGAATCGGATTAATAGTTTCAGCGATTACCTTTTACATACAAACAAACAAACTTAACATCTATATAATTTTACTATAAATAAATTAATTAATAATAAGACTGTGAAATTGAAATAGAACCACTTCGTACACTAAAAAACAATGTTTATACTGTTGAAGGATATATAAATGATTGAATGTAAGAAATTGCTCAAATAAAACATATTCTAGTCTTTAATTACCTATAATATCATGTTACATCTTTTTCCGCGTCATATCTTTCCTTCTGATGAAAAGAGATCATATGCCTATATTACACGTTAAAAAAGATCTCGCAACATTTTATGACAACCAAATATCATGTCGCTATTCAATCTGCTTAATCCAATTAAACTCGTCTAATTTCCCCTCAGATGGCTTAAAACCTTTAACATTAAACCGAAAGGCAGGTGGCGAGCGCCGAGAGGGGAGGCTGGAATGCACCGTCCCGCTCCAATTACAGAGCGGTAGTCATTATTTCCGGAGCCATGCGATGCCTCCTCCGTGCCTCTGCTTCGCTGACCTGCCGAAATTCACCCACAAACAACCACTTTACCCAGACCTCCCCTACTTTTCTCTCCAACCCCGCTCTCTGACGAAATCGACGCGATCCTAACTAAAATTGAGCTCAAGCTACACTGGCAGAATTATGTTCTTAGCTACACCATCGAATATTGTGAGTAATTCGTTGGATTTGTCGGAAATGGCTTTTATCAATTTTACGGTCACTTCTGCAAAGGGTTTAACGAGAATTAACGTTTAGTGTTTACTTCTGGCTGAAGTATCTTCCTATCGGGTTGTACGAATATAAATGTTTTGAACGACTATTTGAGTGTGCTCTAAATGTTGAAGAGAGTGGAATTAAACAGAGTGCCTTTAGTGATAATACCGTCCGTTGGTTGATTTTGTAAATTCATATCCTCAACTGTATTTTTCCCTCGTGATAGACAATCATTTGATCATATGTCATCTGATGGAGAGCGATGAAGCGGATGAAGAGGTACGTTTGACCCTAAACTAAAAAAGACTCCCTGATAATATCGTAGAGATTTTCTAAGCTGAAATGACGCGCCCCACCTTCGCATTTACGCACACAAGCGTGGTCGGATTTATCACCCGACTAGTCGACCGTCTTGTACACGTGCAGATCCATTGTTCACTGAACAATCGACGCTCCCATTCAGATGAAGTGTCGTCATTAATATTTGCACTCACACATCTAAATAAAGTAATTAAGTAGTGGGGCGCGTCATTTCAGCTTGGACGAGCTCTACGAGAAACAACGACATGCTCAATTATACTACACTCTTTCACTGTACTGATAATGGTTTTAGATCAAACTGTGTTGTTACAACTAAGTGTCGATAAAATGTTTATCTATCCAAAGACGACATTTCTTTTGTACGTATATTCAGGCCATTTTTTGTAAAAGTTTCATTCACAAAAACTTCTTTGTTGCACCGTTTCGGTCATCATTAAGATTTCATAATGGTTGCGTATGCTTGCATAGCTTTACTCATTAGAAAGCTGTGGTGAATTTTTTTATAATGATGTGTCTGGGAGCAAGACAAAAGGTTCACAATGCAACTTCAGTCACATACGGCATTGTTCCAGCTTTATTTAATCCGATTCTCATTAAAAACTTTATTTTCCTTTATTGTGAAACTATTGTATTTTAACAATCAATTTACTTTATCTTTCAACATCGCGGTAATGGATTGCTGAACGCAAATAAATATATTTTAATGATGTTATCAGGTATATTTTTTTTATTATGTATTAGTACAAGTTAATTGTGGAGGAATGTTTGTAAAAAATGACAGACTGTTACGATTTGTGTGAACGTTCTAATATTAAACTAGCTTTGAGTTAACTAACTTTGAGGCAAGGAACGGGCCGTTTTCTCAATATGTTGACTTAGAATACTTTTAAACTTACAATCCCTATTAAGAGCTTACATGGTCGAATCCACTTAAATCTTATTTCTAACTTGTACAACGCACTCAAGTGCTCATATACTGCAACATGTAACACGTTACGTCGAATACAAGAGGCCAAACTGTAAATTTTGAATATATGGCCCAATGGCCTATTTTTTACCAAACATAGTGTTCAAATAAGTCAAACCGTTTTCAAGAACATTTGATTTGCACACAATTTCTCACCCTAAACGCATATATCGTCCCCGTTTCATCGTCGGTAAAAATAATCAAAAACCACTTAGTGAATCTGTTAAGAGAAAACGAAAATCTACCTCTAACAAAATCCATTTAAATCCCTCTCCCCTTGTTCTATAACAAAGCGTTAAATAATTCCGAACCCCATACGCGTAACATAACAAGCACACACCTAATTAAGCAACTTTTATTGTTGTGAAGTTTGCGGGTTGCGGGTAGATCGACATCCGGTCCACACTCGTGGCCAACGTGTGCTCATTGGATGCCCACGGCTCATTAGACTGACCCTCGAGTGAAAGAACATTTGACTCGAGTTGATGTCACCTTGGCATAAAATAAAGCCAGGGCCGTTTCACTTCCTCTCTATTATTTTTTTACCATTTTGACTTTAAGTTTTAAGACTATCACGAGTCCCGGAAGTATTTACATCACTAACAATCGCACTCAAATCCAGAAGCACAAATAACGTTTGGGAAGAGAAAGTCAGCTCCTAATCATCAAATCATATTCAAGTATCGAATCGAAGACCTGTCGGTACTTGCCAATTGTAACAAAAAGGTCGATAAAAGATATCTCTTAAATTCTTAAGAGATTTAATTCTTGGTATCAAATTAGCAAGTATTAAATCTCTTAAGAATTTAATTTATCTATTTTATCCTTCTTTACATAGTCCTATCAGTTTTAAATATTGCAAATATGTAGAAATCGGATGACAATACAATAATTTGATACGATCGAGCTCATCTGATGAAGCTGGGAGGTGCATAGTGTGTCTAAGTATAAGTAAACCACTCGAGTTTTAACGAGTTCTAAACATTACACTTAGAGGTAAGGGTCTGCTGATGGAGTCGTGGGATAAGGCTCTTCAATGGATATAAGTACACCGCTCGAGCTTGGATTCAATAGGTTTATTTTAGTGAGTTTAATACTTCGGGGACGAATGTCTGTTTCTGGAGCAATAATTTGCATTTACTGTGTAGTTGTAAGGAAATAATGATATAAAAATATTCCTTATATATGATATTATATTAATATATTATTTATACAATGTTATTGTTATACTAGCTTCTGCCCACTACTTCGTCCGCGTAGTAGGTAAAAAGTTCCATCCCATGCGTTAACCCCGGGTATAAACTATCTGTGTGCCAAATTTCATAAAAATCTGCAATGTACAGACATCAGCCTATTACAATTTTATTATAAGTATAGATAAAAGTATTCCCAATATTGTATAGGTATATTCGATAATTATTCCCAATATTGATACCGGAAACCGACTATTATAAATGTATCCGGGGTATTAATTTAAGGAGATCTATCGTGTTTTTGAGTTTAAAATGTGCATGAGAATATTAGCAGTGAAAGTATAATTTTCCAATACCAGTGTTTTTTTAATGTATATTTTTTAATGTTAATGTATATAATAATAATATTTTTATATGTAATAATGGCCTGAACCTTGAGTAGTAAGTTCATGATAATGGTATGACCTGCATTGGTGTAGGTTGGAAACTTATAGTAGTAGAAAGTTTCAAACATTTTAATAGAGTAGAGAATGACTTAACTATAGATGGACATGCATCATTTCCCGAATTTTGACTAGACGTAGTTTTCGTTTCATTTTACAGTTTTATTATACATACACGCTGGTTTACTACAATAGCGATGTTGGCCAAAACCAAAGAAAAAATATATCATCAGCCCCATAATTAAATCCTAACTACGCCCATAATGGCTGCTTGACATTTTGCAGAAATCCGTCCAAATGCGAACGGTAAATTGCGCTACCGTAGGGCAAAAGGTCGGCATTCATTTACAGAATGATAGCCACCTTTCATGAATAGAGACTGACCTTCTAAATCACTCTAGCTTAAGTCATTTCGTCTGAATTTAATTTTGAAACCTGTGTCAGTAATCATTTGTGTTTTGAAGGTGAGTGAAAACTACATGCTTTTCATATTTTTTTTATTCTGGATCATAAATGCTTACCCTTAGTCTAACACCTTTTATATAAGAATAAAACAAAAGACAAAAAAAAAAATTGCTCGAGAAACTTATTTGTATAATGTATTTTGTCTAAAATTGATGAAAATGGTTTTTGGAACGAAATATGTAAGCTCTATATTATGACTGTGTTTTGAGCAAGATAAGACTACAAATACCAAGAATTATTATTTATTAAATATGTGTTCATGTAATAAATCATCATTCCTGGTATGTAGGTATAGTTTTATCATAAGTAGATAGATGGATCATAGATCGTGTGAGATTATACCCTGGATTGGCTAGGCCTCTTGTCTTGCCACTACGCCTCATTAGTTCGACCGAGGGCTACGTAGGAACTTTGATGAAGGCAATGTAATGACACAGTCGCCTTTCCATCGTCTAAGAGCCGTTGACATTTGAAGTGAACTATATGCACTCTCCGCATAATTAATTCGATGGATATTCTAAAGCTTAGGTACTAAATAGCTAGTGGTTCTGGTAAAATATTCGATCGTAAAGTGCTCAGTCGTCTGAGTCAATTCCGTCAAGTGGTGCCATATATTGGTCCAGAGAGCCGTAGGTGAGTGAACATTCGTTAGCTTTGAGAGTGAAATAAGCGTGTTCGATTTGTCTATTTTCGATTTTCATCGTCATTGCTCGTCTATTTGGGTGTTATTGGCCTTTCGCGCTTGTATGTCCTTCGCGAGTTAATTTATAGTCAGCATCTTTAATTTGTGGACATTTAAGTTATAGGTTGAGTGGATTTCATTTAAATAAAGGATTTTTATACACATGTTATTCTATTATGTGTTAAAAATCCTTTATTTATTACTCCTATATTATATCCATATATGTGTTTTGAAAAAAACAAAATAAAACATTGACACAAAACAAATGTTTACTATTGTAAGCCTTCATCAGGAAGAAAGCATAATTTATTTAAATTTTAATATCTCTGTAAATCTTATCCTACTAATATTATAAATGCGAAAGTTTGTGTGTGTGTGAGTATGAATGTTTGTTACCACGTATTTCTGTAACGAATAAACCGATTTTTATGAAATTAGGAATGTATTTAGTTCAGGTTACGGAATAAAACATTATTATTAACGCGGGCGAAGCCGCGGGCACGGCTAGTAATGAAATAAGAAGTACTAATTGAAATTGTAACTGTTGTTTATTAAGAAGAGCGAATGTCTTTTAAATTATAATTGTGTTTTTTTAGTATGATAGATAGGCAAACATTTGACCGCCATCTCACCTGCTGTAAAGTGAAGAAGTAGACCCAAGATAAAGCATGCTTGCCTAAAATATTTGATCATCAGGACACATTGCTTTAAAAAATATTCCATAACATATTAGAGGTACCTAAATTACAAAACAGCAACAAATTTCTGACGTGCAAACGTACATACTATACCATGAAAGACTAATCGTGACCCATTATCCTTGGAAAAGACTTCTGTTGTAAATCAATCGCAGAATGCATCAAAAATGTTAGCTCGACAGCACGGAACATTTTACAACTTACGATGGTAAAATCATTCCATCTGCGGCGGCAGCGAAAAAGCTATATTAAACAATATTTAATGCTTTAGAACAGTATTTTTTCAATGGGAAGTTTACTTTTGATGTTACGTATGCTACAAACCGCCGACTTCAAAAAAGGAGGTTCTCAATTCGACTGTACGTTTTTTTTTGTAATTATATTACGCGATATATCCGCCAATTATGAATCGATTTTGATGATATTTTTTGTTTGGTAGAGTCCCAGATTACAGAACAAAGGTAGAGTATACTTCAGAGGTGGTCCCATAATTTTTTATCAATATTGGTCAAGCCAAAACCGAAATAAAAAGCGATAAGTCGGTTTATTTAAGCTATGCTTGCGTTTCAATTATTAGAAAGGTTTTTCATACAAAATGAAACTGAACTCGTGCTCGGCGCATACCGAATGCTGTGAAATGACATAACTCATTACAGATGCGGTTTCAGGAGCGAGATAAAATGAATGCGCGCTGGTTATTAGCACTGCCACTTAACCCTCTGCTTAACCCACAATGTCACACCTGCCTTTGGAAGAGCGCTGACGCAAGCTCTCACGCTGAGCTTTAATTAGTCACCTTTCATATGGTTTCTTTTCACTCGATTGCTTTTCAACTGTATGACGTCATAGGACATGAGGTGACGACATCGCCGTTTGTGTTAGCTGTTTATTACAGATGTGGAGCGAACTAAATACTGTCGTCTTTGCTATGCATAAGTTTACGAATAGGGTTATTATTTATTTTTAGGCGGCAGAGATATAGTTCACTTTTTTTAACGTTGATATAAATCTGAAAGTTTGTGTGTAAATGTGAATGTTTTTTTCTCTTCACACTGTAACGGCTGAACGGATTTGGAATGTACATAGTTTATACCTAGGATTAACACAAAGGTTACTTTTGAACTTGATAAAAGCGGGCGAAACCGCGGAGAACGGCTAGTGATACGTAAAGGTTTATTATTGTTGTTATAATCTATTAATTTTATATGTAATCTCGCAAAAAATATTGAATGTAGTCTTCACCTATAATTATAATGACACTTAACTTATAAAAATGCTTTTAAATATGTTGATTGTAATAGTGTATGTTATGTTGGTGTTCATAAATAAATAAATAAATCGCTAATTTACTCTACAAACTGGCATACTTTTCTAATTTTGGTTTATTCGTTTTTTGACAAGAACAGTACTTTCAGACGACGTATCTCTGATATTATTAAGCCTTGTAATTTTTTTTAATGTCTTTTGAACGATAAAGGGAAATATTGTATCTCTTATCAAATAAAGTTGCGAAAGAAAATATTGTAATCCAATATTAACGCTGTAAATGCTATTTTGCGGTTCACTAAAATTTGTTCACAAAACATTACGTTGTTTCATTAAAATTCTATAGAATTTTGCTAACCGATGTTTATCAATTGTAAATAAATTTGAATTTATTACCACGAGTCACGTTTTGAATCGGGCCTTCAAAACGAGTATCGACATTTGAAAGCATTTATCGTATAATAAAATGTTAATGGGTGAATCGGGTAGCCCATTCTATAGCAAGTTTTCTACGGCTACCGAAGGAAGAGACGCATAAAGGACCTATTTAAATGACGGAAGCTTTGGTAACGATAGACGTGTAGGCACTGTACCGTGGCATAATAGGTATATAAATTGTATAATGGTGAATTAGATAGCTCATTTTGTTTTAAGCTTTTCCACGGTTAACGAAGTCAGGGACGCATAAAGAGCCTATATAAATGACGGACGCTTTGACAGCGATAAACGTATATATACTGTATCGTGGGTTAGGGATAAAACATTTAAATTAGTTTGGTGAATAGGATAGCCTCATAGAGCAGAAAACTCTCGCTCGCGTAGAAGCGTGAGTGATTTCTATGCTCTGTGGGTTGCCCATTCTTTTGCTATCTTTTCAACGGCTAGCGATCAGAGACGTATTTAAGTGACATGAGCATTGGCACTGATACACGCGTAAATACTTTAATATGCCATAGTATAAAGATGACTATTTCTTCTAGGCAAGCATGCTACATCTTCGGCCGCATCATCACTTTCCATCAGGTGAGATTGTAGTCAAATGTTTGCCGAACAGGCATAAAAAAAAACAAATTATAATAATTCGGATAGCCTAAACGTGGCTAGCTTTATTATAGCTAAGTGAATTTGACATATAGGAACTTTTAACGGAATGTAGGAATATATAACGGAAGCTTAGGCACTGATAGTCTCTTAGATATAAGGCATAGTAGGTACGGGTGAACATTTTAACTGTGGATCGGGTAGCCCATTCTGTTGCAAGCGTTTCCAAGGCTAACGAAGTCAAAATCAAAAAGGACGTATTTAAATGACGGAAGGTTTGGCACTGATAGACGTTTTAACATTGTTCATGGTATAAGTGAATTCAGAAACAAGTCTTTGTTTTTTCGACGAGTCGAGCTAGTTCCCGCCTGATGGTTAGTGCCCATTACAGTTTAGTGTCACCCAAAGATTTTTGAACATAGTAATATATTGATCAAAATTCTCCGCGGTTAAGGACTGCGCTCGTCACCCTGAGATGTTACATGATGAATCTCTTTAAGCCCAGTAATTTCACTAGAAACTTTGCTCTTCAATCCGAAACACAGTAATGTTTGCACACCACTGCGTGGCCGTTAAAGCAGCATTATGCTGAGTTGAGGACGGTTTGTGGTAAAAAGTAAAAAAAAACTATTTGTACTCTTTTGTCAATTTAATTTTTTGCGACAAATAAATATATGTCTTTATGTCTTTATGGCCTCTGAATGTCTAGCAATGGTGTGATTTTTCCCCATGCGTGGCCGTTAAACCAGCATTATGCTGAGTTGAGGACGGTTTCTGGTAAAAAGTAAAAAAAAAAAAAAAAAACTATTTGTACCCTTTTGTCAATTTATTTTTTTGCCGCAAATAAATATATGTCTTTTATATGTCTTTATGGCCTCTGAATGTCTAGCAATGGTGTGATACTTCCCCATGCGGACTCTGCAAAAGCGTCCTAACATTACAAAAACTCGTGTCGTGACTTAAGAAATCTCTGATATAAAGAATATCTTACTTCCTACTAATATTATAAATCCAAAAGCTTGTGTGTAAGTGTGTGTGCAAGTGTAAGTGTTAGTATGTTTGGTCCCTCTTCACGCTTTAACCGCTGAACGCATTTGGATGAAATTTGGAATGTACATAGCTTATACCTAGGATTAACACATAGGCTACTTTTTAACTTAATAATAGCGGGCAAAGCCGCGAGGCACGGCTAGTATTACAATAATGTAAGCGCTTGTTGATGACGTCACACAGGTTTCGCATATTATTATAATTGCTTTCGGCGTTTGTAGTTCTTAAAGCTCTTAAAGCATAATTCGGAACACACTCTTGTGTTAGTTGCGTCGCACTACGGCACGTCTAAATACAGGGCACGCTTTGTTCTTAGCACTGTGCTTGTTAAATATTTTAGCTCTCGAATGTTGTGCGGATACGAAAAACACTCTTATAAACGTTGTGGGGATAATTATATTTATCTCAGTCAAAAACAAAATGTTTTGTTTGCTCTAGAAACTATGAGATAAAATCAAAAAGAGCAGGAAGTTTATGGCTTTTTGAAAAATTGGTGTCGGCTACGAAATTCTATAATTAATTTCGTAGTATGTGCTCCTTCGGTACGAGATATTATCTGTGCATTTGTGATCGTGACGTGTTTATCTCAAATTTAATAACCTAGATTTTTGACGACATAATTTAAAAATTTTTGTTCATAGGTATAACATAATTAGCAGACGGTGCCTAATTACGGGCCGTTTTTTGTTATGTGAATATATATATGTATGTATGACTGTTGTGTAAATTTAATTTGCTTGTGTCTATTTATTTATAAACTTTATTTGTTAATTATTTCATTTAACCTGACGGCTTAATATTGCATGGTTATATATATTTCTCTGCTTCTGTAAAAATATTTATTTGATTTACCTATATGTTCTCAATACACATTAGTTGCATAGGCTAAACAGATTTCACTGATAACAATTATATATATATATATATATATATATATATATATATAAAATTTAATAATGAATTTTATAATTTAGTATATCATTTTTGGGCGGCATTTGGAAAACTTTGTCGAGTCTTCTCGTCGCCAATACCACAAAGCCTAAACCAAAAGCAAATACCTATAGCTATACCTAAGCAAGCACCTACCAAAGACAAAAGTCTTTAATGAGTGTGTCCTGCCAGTAATGATGTACGGAGCTGAGACGTGGACACTCACGGTAAGACTAATCCACCAGTTTAAAGTCACTCAGCGAGCTATGGAGAGGGCTATGCTCGGAGTTTCTTTGAAGGATCGAATTCGAAACGAAGTGATTCCTTAGCCCACAGGATTAGCAAACTGAAGTGGCAGTGGGCTGGTCATATTTGCCGTAGAACTGATAACCGATGGGGTAGACGTGTTCTAGAGTGGAGACCGCGTCTCGGCAAACGTTTGCGAGGACGCCCTCTGGCTAGGTGGAGCGACGACATACGTAAAGTGGCTGGCAGCGGTTGGAAGAGAAGAGCTGAAGATCGAGCTCAGTGGCGTGCAATGGCAGAGGCCTATGTCCAGCAGTGGAGGAATACAGGCTGATGATGATGATATAATTTTCAAAGTATTTATCATTATCATTTAGAAAAATCTAACGCCAAGCCATATCTAAGTGTTGTTCCAGCAGCTTTCCTTATGAGCCATAATTCTAAGCCTTATATAATGTGTTTGTTAACTTCGACTTTTGAACTACCAATTAGCTTGGGTGAACGTTTGCTTTCTAAGCAGAAGTATCGGGTTTGATTCCCGACAGGAACACAAGTTTTCTCCTTAAGGAAAATATGTGTTTCTGGTTCTCGTTGTGATTGTGTTTGTGATGTGAAAGGTTCCGGCACCCAAAGTACAAGTCATTGAATATAGAGTGGGGCTGTGAGTGTGAAAGCGTACATTATATTCATGTTTATGTATCTTTCTAACTACTGAAAAAATGTGTGCTCAACTGTAATATATGAAAGAAACATAAAGTTCACTAACAATATACTGTAACGAGTGAGGAAAAAGTAACTGAAAAAATCTTGTCATCGTTTCTAACTGCCGTCTCGAGGGACGAAGGTCGGAGATAATACGAATATCAACTGTCTTCACTCATTTTGACGAGATGAGAATTTCATGGCCCTTCTAATGTTATTATTATCGTTTTTGTACGTAGCGCAAGCGTGGCTTATAACTCTAATACGCGCATTTAACTGTTAGTAAAAGTTTTTAAATTGTGAATTTGTTTGTGCCATAGATTACACGTTAAGAGTGTAATTTAAGCAACATAAAGAAATTTGTTTTAATGATTTTAAATCTCTACATATAATTGAACTTTTGACGAGCTAAATCAGTACATTAAATATTTTTTAAAGTTTTGATGGTAGGGACAACTCAATTACCGATGTAGATGCCAAAACAGTTATAATTAAAAATTGTGTCTGTCTGTCTGTCCCTTTGTTATCACATCACGCTAAGACTACTGAACCGATTTTGATGTAATTTGGTATTGTTATTGCTTATATTACGGATCAGGACATAGGATACTTTTTATTCCAAATTTTAACCCTTGAAGGAATGAAAAGGGTTGTTGAAGATTGTTGTGACGAGATTTTGTTTCTTAGAGCTATAGCTATAAAATGTGCCTTATCTATTAAGCAAAAGAAAATAATAACAAGTGTTTCACCGTTTTTTATAAATCAGCTATTAAAGGGATCAATATGGGGGTACGAAATATGTATGGAAGTTATCCTTTCTTGAAGAGAGAACGATAGTAACAATAATAAAATATGTATATACTAATAATATTATAAAGAGCCAAAGTTTGTTTGTTTTTAAAAGTCTGTGAACTACTGATCCAATTCTAAAATTTTATAAAAAAATCCGCGACATCATATAATATATACGCCCAGAAAAAAATACTTTTCTTCGTTAAAAATAAAAAAAATAGCGGCCTCTGTTTTGTTGGCTTTTTGAGACATTCAATATTAATCTTTATCAAAATCACCTATTTCATCGGCTCACGTAGTTCATGCAGATACTATTTGTCCATTACTGCATATTATTTGGACAAATAGTCTAGGAGGAATCGTTAGATCAGTATTAGTCACACTAATACACTCACTGGCACAGAGGCAGACGGGTCACAGATTGAGTAGTAGTGACTTCGTAATCCGGCACGTTATGCGTGTAAAATCGTATTCGTCTTCGTTTTGAACGAGGAGATAAGATGGAGGACCTAAAGTCGCCTGTTTTTTTTTGTTTAGCCGGTGCTAACTTAATTTTGAACTTTAAACTGCCCACTCGCGTAGTTACATGAGCGTTCGCCTTCAAAGCACCGGGTTCGATTCCCGGTAGAAATACAAGTTTTCTCCCTACGCAAAAATGTGTGTTTCCGATTCTGGGATTTCTGGGTTTGATATAATATATTGTGAGTGTGTGGTCATATCAAGTAATTTTTTACGGACCCACGACTCAAGTCATTGAACTTGGTGTGGGGCAGTCTGAAAGCGTTTATGTGTATGTTTTTTTATGTTTATCTGTGCGACGGAAATAAAAAAAGATCTCCGGCATCCGGTTATATGTAAATAAATGAGTTGTTTGAAGTAAATTCTGTTTTAACTAATTATCATATAAATTAATATATTTTACGGTTGCATGATTCAAAGTTTAATAGGATTTTCATTAGTTAGTATGTATAAAATTACTTTTTTTTTCCAAATAAAGAAATGTAAAAAGTGCCCGAGGCTTGCGGCACGGGCGCTCTGTGAAGATAAATTGTATGGCGCCTAAGGGACAACGATATACAAAGCGGCCGGGGCGCGCGCCTTGCACTCGCGCCTCGAGCGCTTTGTTTAAATTGTTCCTTAGAGAAATATTTATTTAATTGTCAGCCTCTGGTTTATCCCAATAGCAATGTATATTTTGTAGTTGTTGAAGCATCACGCGTCAGACAAGACAGCGCGGGATGAGTCGCGGACGAGCGGTGAGCGGCGTATCTTTCTATTATAATATAATCTTTTCATATCCCTGCCATTTCGTTACTCTTAATGAAAATCCAGCCAAAGGAAAGAAAGAATTTAATTTAAGACGAATCAGAAAATATTCAGCTGCCGCTCGCTAGTTATAAATCATTTGAATGCTAATAAATTCGACTGCCCCTGAGCCTCAGGTGGGAACGGACTTTCTTCCTGCTCCATCTTTGTTTTCGGGATAAATTGAATAATATTCTGCTCTTTATTATTAAATTCTTTCATAAAGCCACCGACGGCTTTGGGGATTTTCTTTAATATCGTAATGGAATTTCATTTGTCTTGCGGTTGGTCGCGACGAGGAACATATTATACTTAAAATAGTTATATTCTTTGCTTCTAGTTATATTTCCATTTGTATGTTTTTATTACATTAACATTGTGATTGGCTTGGCTATTGGCAAAAAAATGTTATTGATGTTCCCTCGACGCAGATAACAATTGTTTCATTTTGCTGTTTGCGAAAAATCTAAACGTATTTGATCAATTTATTTTTGTTGTGAAATGAAACAGTTAAACTATGTATGTTGATTGCTTTGAAAGGCAATTATCAAATACCCGGAAGCGAGTTTTATATACAATATTTACGGGAACGGATGTTGGAAAAAAAGTAAACTAAAAATATTTTTTCTAAGCCTGATAGGCAAGCATTTGAATACAATCTCACCTGATAGAAAGCGATGATGCGGCCGAAGATGTAGCATGCTTGACTAGAAGCTACCTATTCACTCTTGACTTGAAGACTCCCAGATTATACCGTTCGGGGAACAAAGACGAAAAATTGCAACATTAGCATGGTATTGTACAAGAAGCAGTGCTTATTGCGGTAAAAATATTGCAGAGTTTAGATAAACAGACTTTATTTATGAAGACTCCAATTTCTTTGTATTCTCAATATTATGAATGGGAAATTAAATCTACAGTGTGATACGGACGAACAGCATGGTAAAGGCATGTTTGAAGGAATGAAGATCTATACATAGAGGGATATAACAAGGAGAGTCTTAGGGACATAATATACAACGTGCCGAGGCACGCGCCCCGGGCGCTGTGAAGGTAAAATGAATGGCGCTTAAGGAACCTTGACATACAAAGCGCCTGAGGCGCGCGGCCGTGCGGCGGCCAAATGGCGGGTGCGCGGTCGCGACCCCAGCGCTGCCGTTGTGTATTCTACCGTCATAAGGAAAAAAACGTATCTGCATTTTGGCAAAATTGAGTTATATATATCATCGGAATCAGGAAGAATATATGCATCTACTCGTTTTTTTTTAATTTCAAAAGCAACCTACCTTTAGACCTTATGACGGGCGCGCGCCCCGTACGCGCGCCCTGTTCGCGCGCCTCGGTCGCTTTGTACATCAAGTCTCTTAGGAGTGAATGTGTATATACGGATATAGAAGAAAAGGAAGGCCAAGGATGGATTATGTTAAAGATGACATGAGTAAGAAAAAATTTGTCGTACTAACTACAAAAAATCTATCTATTCGTGTAAGTATTTTAAGTAACGGATTGGTAGTTCTAAAGATTACGTTTTACAAACAAAGTTTACCACTTAGTAGTTGTACACTATTAGTGTAGAAACGCTTTCACAATCACAAGCCCATACCAAGTTCGACGACTTGTGTCGTGGGAGTCGGAAACATTCACATCACGCACACACTAAAAACACAAATTTCTTTGGAAAATAACTAGTGTTTCCAATGGTAATCGAACCCGATTACCGTTGCTTAGAAAGCGGATGCGCAACCAACTTAGTTAATGGGCATTCTCCATACTTGTTGTTTTTTAACATAAAGGCCTGAAATAAGTATCAATACTGCCAAATGCCAAGGTCTCGCAAAATTGACATTAAGATCAAGGCCGACATAGAAGCAAAGATTAAAGGTATCTCGTCGGTGATCCTCGTATACGGTATTAGGATTCATGACAAATATTTTGAAACGTGACCTAATTTTCTGTATGGAAAAATGAGTTCGATATTCAGTGAAAAAAATTGTCATACATACTCACGTATGCTTTTTATAAATATATTCATTACGTTTATGATGAACTTGCTCAATATTCGAACCTATTTACTTATATAGGTTCTAGGTTTATAAACAATGTGGCGCTTGTTGTCTTAATCACTTGTAATTACTATCCCACTACGGGAGAGGATAATATACATAAAAAAAGTGACTTGCCCCCAGAGTTTCTTGCTGTTTTCATCACTAATGGGGCCCCTTTTCTACCGACTTCACAAAATAGGAGGAGGTACTCAAGTCGACTGTATTTTCTACCGATACCACAGAAAAGGAAGAGGTACTCAAGTCAACTGTATTTTTAATGTGTTTTATTTACCTCTTGAATTTTTTCCACGTGAACCGATTTTTAAATTTTGCAAAATTTGAAAGATGTTGCTTTCCAATCGGTCCTATTTAAATTTGATCAAGATCTGATCAGTAATTCTTGAAATATCGCCAATAATGTCTATTTTGTGGACTACTTTGAAGATGTTTTCTTTTACCCGACTTCAAAAGTTACCTCATAACTTCTTTCGTTGTGAGCCGATTTTGATGATTATTTTTTCTTTTGAAAGCTGGTGCTTTTCATGTGTTCCTATTTAAATTTGATCAAGATCTACTAGTTTTAGTTTAGTTTATTTTAGTTTAGTTTACTTAGTATTAGTATTTGATTACTAGTTTTTTAGTTATCGTCAATAATGCGTATTTAATACATTAAATCTGATCAAGGTTCCGAAGATAAAGCGAGGATGTCGGTTTTTTAAGCTTTGCTTGCGTTTAATTTTTTTTTTCTATTAGGCAAAACATTGGCGGGAGATTCCAGTTCGGGGCAAACGACTAGTATAAATCCATAAGTGCATTTTTCAGAGAATGTCTGTAATTTGGTATTAAGTATTTTTGTGACAGGCATACAAATTCGAATAATAACATGCACACTGAATTGACTGTAATTAACACATTTTTTAGTTTCATTAACAGCACTGCTATAATTCTACACGATAATATTGAAAGTCATTTATATATTTGGAATTAAAAATATTTATTTTAACTCTCGGGGCTATGCCCTTTATTATAGACATTATCGGGGATCTTAACATACAAAGCGCACGCTCAAATCAATATATATCCAAAGTAGTAAGTTGGTGACCAAAACAAATATAACCAAAATGTTGATAACACGGTTTAACTTTTTTTAAGTTCTATCAATGATGAAAACTGCACCTGGTACTTTTTTATGCTGGATAGGCTAATTTGACCACTATCCCACCTGATGGAAGATGACGATGCGGCCACATATGGAACATGCTTGCCTAGAAGGTACTTATTCAATCTAGACTTGAAGATGACCAGATTAAATGTAATAACTATAAATTTTGAAGCTTGATACAGCTTACCTAGCCGTAGTATACAATTGACTTATCCAATATCTATAGCAGATTTTATAATTACAACGCTTCGATTATTCAGCCAGTCAATTGAAAGTAATTTCGCGATGGTATTAACTGTTCCAGACATTAACGCACAATCGTGTTATTTGTAATTCACGGTAAATTAAAATGTAATAATTAAGTAAATTAATCTGAAAATCAGATGTTGGAAGTGTTGACACGCATTGGCTGCGGAAATGTCACAAAAACAACGCATTTGCTGGACTTTTTGAATGGCTTTATGAAAAGGAAAACCACAAATTGTTTATGAATGATTAATTATACTATTCACAAATTGTTATCATAGCCTTATTGTCAAGCTTTTTACTTAAATCGGTTGTCTGAATGGTTTTTAAGAAAATCGGCAAACTACCATTTGGTATACATTCTATTTAAAGTATTAACTTGTGTTTTAACACTCGAACTATTTATATATAATCTCGTTGTAATTTAAACGAATAAAGAAACCCGTATCATAGACGTGGTTCCTAGTAAACTCCGGTGTAAAATGTCTATGATAAAGAGCATCGGAAGTAACCCATTACTTCCGATGCTCATATGCCTTATTCTCATATGCTAAGTTTAGGTAAAAATAATGACATATATAATTTAAATATGCAAATATACAATTTGACATGTCGTCATAAAGACATACTTTATTTTGACACTAATATATTTATTAGTAAGTTTATACTGACTCAGGATACTTTGTACCTGTCCAATAGAGGTAAGACTACACTTGCTAAATTATTAGCATATAATATATATGACCCCGTTATAGATAATATAACACAGTCACATGACGACTCTCAGGTTAGTAGTATTACTAATAAGATGAATCTGCATCAGTCAGCAAACATTAGTTTAAACTGACTGCACCGACAATGGTTGAGCTCTCTGCCTTCCATCAAAATATACAGAGTTCTTCCAGCAGTGCTATAAATATATGTCTAAAAAATAATACAATGTGTACTACCGCTACGAAACCAATGAATAAGACTTGTAAAATTAGAAGTAATGAATTATGTATTTATCATCAAAATATTAATCGCTTCTCTGGCAAAATTTTAGATGTAGAGTTGCTTACAGATAAGTATCACCTAGATGTTCTATGTTTTTCTGAAACGTGGCTAAAGCCTCATAAAATGTCATTCAATGTTAACAATTATGTGGTCGCTAGTACGTTCAACAGAGTGTCTGCTGAAGGCGGTGGTACAATAATATTTGTTAAAAACAACCTTAAGTTTAAAGAAAGAAATGACGTGGCTACTTGCTCTGTGGAGCGGGTCTGTGAAGTAGCTTGTGCAGAAATCGCTGGTTATATAATTTTGTGTATTTATAGGCCACCTGCTTCCAATTTATCCCAATTTCTTGTAGTCATGGAAGAAATTTTAAGAAAACTATTTAAATGTAATAAACGCATAGTAGTGTGTGCTGACCTTAATGTAAATATTTTAGAGGACTCGGCAGATCAACAAAAACTTGTGTCGCTATTTGCATCTTTTAATTTAATTTTTTTATTTAAGGAACCGACTAGAATAACCAACTCTTCAGCAACCTGCATCGATAATATTATTGTAAATTTTGAAATTAAAAATAAATGTCAAATCAGTGGTATACGATCAGACCACATGGGACAAAAGGTAACAATATCAAGAAAAAAACAATCTTTTGACTCTAATATAGAAATACGACCACTTACTGAGAACAAGTTGAGTAAACTTAACGAAAATGTCGATTTAAAACTATCCCTTACCAGTTTTCCACTTGATGACCCAAATAATGTCCACCAAATGCTGAACTCGATCATTTGTAATGAATTCAATAAAATATGCCCCAAAAAATTAATAAAAGTGAACACTAAATTACAATTTAATGATTGGGCCACTAATGGTATACGGAAAAGTAGAGATTTCATGTACGAGCTTTACTATAAAAAATCTCTTACATCTAATGAACATTTTCACAAGTATGTTACTAATTATTCGAAAATTTTTAAACGCGTTTGCATCCAGGCCAAATCCAAATTCATAAGTGATAAAGTCTCAAAATCTAATAATAAAATAAAAACGGTCTGGAATATTATTAACACAGAAACTGGTAAAAATAAAAATAGAGATTGTGATTACAGTCTAAAAATTGGAAATAGATTAATTTCTAACAAAACTGACGTAGCCAATGAATTTAATACTTTTTTTACAAAAATTCCCCTTGAAGCAACAAAATCCCTAGACTCATCTCCCGAATTAGCTGCAAAACTGTTGCAACAAAACTTCACACAAGAAATTCCAAATTTTTGTTTCCGTCACATAACGGCTAATACCATAAAAAAGGCATTCAAAAGGATAACTATAAAAAACACTGAAGATTTGTGGGGTATTTCAGTTAAAGTTATTGGTTCCATACTAGATACTATTACGCCTTACCTTGTCGTTGAATTCAATCTCTCGGTCGATCAAGGAGTATTTCCTGATCTCATGATACACAGCAAAATTACTCCAATTTTCAAATCGGGTTGTAAACATACTCCCTCTAACTATAGACCAGTTTCTGTATTACCTGCCCTCAGTAAAATATTTGAAAAAATTATCCTAGAACAGCTACTCTCCCACTTTAATGAACATAAAATATTACATGATCACCAATTCGGATTTACTAAATGTCGATCTACAATAGATGCCGGTGCTAAGTTAGTGTCACACATTCTCGGGGCTTGGGAGGGATCGCAGGATGCAATTGGGGTATTTTGTGACCTCTCCAAAGCGTTCGACTGCGTGGACCATAAAACGCTTATTAGCAAATTAAACCATTACGGTATACGTGGGACTGCTCTTGATTTGTTAGGTTCATATTTATCGGGTAGGCAACAAAAAGTAGGCGTTAATGGTGTGACATCTGACGGGTCTACAGTTAAAATTGGCGTGCCTCAAGGTTCAATATTGGGACCCTTCCTATTTTTAGTGTATATTAATGATTTACCTTATATGACAACTTCGCTAGCATTAGATATTGTCTTGTTTGCTGATGACACGTCACTTATTTTTAAAACAAATAGGAAAGACGTAGAATTAAATGAAGTAAATTATGAATTAGATCTAGTATCGAAATGGTTTGCTGCTAATAACTTATTGTTAAATGCTAGCAAAACCAAATGTATCAAGTTTTCCCTTCCTAATGTTCCTTTGGTAGATGCAAATGTTACACTTGAAAACAAAAAATTAGATCTTGTAAAGAAAACTGTTTTCTTAGGTCTGACTATGGACTCAAAACTGCAGTGGGGTCCTCATATTGATGTGCTTGCAGGTCGCTTGAGTTCCGCTGCTTTTGCGGTCCGTAAAATTAGACAGCTGACTGATGTAGCGACGGCAAGGCTGGTTTACTTTGCATATTTTCATAGTTTGATGAGTTACGGAATCTTGCTATGGGGATCTGCTGCCGATGTTGAAACTATTTTTATTCTCCAAAAGAGAGCAGTTCGTGCAATATATGATATGGGTCCACGCGAATCGCTCAGGGAATTCTTTAAAGAAACAGGCATACTTACCATGCCTTCGCTTTACATCTTTGAAAATATAATGCATGTTCGCAAAAATATTAGTAAATATAAATTAAGAAGCGACGCACATAATCTTAATACTAGATATAAGCATAAAATTACAGTGCGCGCATTTAGATTAAGCAAAACGAATAAATCTTTTATGGCAAATGGTTAGATTTTACAATAGAATTCCTAAAATCGTAACTGAATTACCACTGGGAAAGTTCAAATCTGTAATAAAACGGGCATTAATTAAGAAAGCCTACTATAAAACCACAGACTATATTAATGACAAGGATGCATGGAGGCAAACTGCACAGGCTCTTTCTAGCGACTACCATAATAACACCTAGGTTAAGAAACTTATGTATTAGAGATTAAGAATGTTTAAAAAAAAAAAATGATTGAAAAAAATATGCGCCGCCGAGTTTCTTGCCAGGTTCTTCTCGAGATGGCTGTAATTTTGCGAATCTGGCAATAGATTCATTAACTTTCATGAGTGCCTCTTTGGGGCCCATGTGAATAAACGATTTTGATTTTGATTTTGATTTTGCTCTTTTTCGAGGCTATCGCTACACATTTTTGTTTACGTACTCGTAGTTCGTTAATAGCATTTTTAATATTCTCGATAGTATAATAAGAATGCCGTCTAAAATGTACGGGTAAAATATAGCTGAAGATCGCGCGAGCTTGCATCCGGGCAGGAGCGATCAGTGCAATGGCGCTCAGTTGCTCTCGGGACTTCACATTGCTCGGTCCCGTAGCGTTACGAGCTACGGGCTACGATACGAACCTACGCCGTAGCAACGAGACTACGCCAAAAGTACTTATCGAACTCGTTACTAAAGTGGATATCGACTTTCATAGTGCTTTTTAAATTTGTGAATACAAACATTTGAATAAAACTGTTTATTGTTTTGTGATATTGGATCATTGATGAACGATGTAAGTAGTTTCTATTTTTGATTATAACTTACGGTTTGTAATTTTTAATAGTATGATGCTGGTTGTTAATCATATAGAGAAATTATTGTTTGTAAAAATATATATCTCATTGTTCAGATTCCTTATTTAAATTTTATCGAATGTGACGTATATAATTAGGTGCTTACAAATAAAATTAGAAATAAAATTGGCACATTCATCGGTAAATTCGAAGAACTGTATGGAATAAATGTGATTGTTATTAGCATTTACTGAAGAATATCGTTATAGGTATATTTTAAGCTATTTCATGTATTTTTGATTTTGTATTACAACTAAATTATACAACTGTAGATAATGCACATACAATAATTTAACAGAATTTAAAGATTCTCATGACCATAAACCATGTATACGTTTTCAACGTTATGAATTAAAAAATATAAAAGTTGTTTCATAAAATAAATAATTAACAAAAAAAACTTATTAACTATAACATTTTTAAATAAAATATAAAAAAATAAAAATTTGATGATGTTTTAAAAATCCATGGAGTCATTTTGACCTGAGAGGAACAATTAATAATAAAGAAAAGAGATGGAAATTATATGATATGTTTTGTTTGTTGGTAATGTTTAATTGAACTTTTAATTTTAATCGTTAAGAATTGTTTTATGCAATTCGTTATCTCGCAAGATGGAAAGCTACGTTGCGATTGACGATAGAGAGTGGAATACATATGTTTACTTTCGACTTGACGACGCCTATATTCACACTCACAGCCCCATACTAAGTTCGATGCCTAGTGTCGTGGTTTAGGAAAACATTCAAATTACACAGTCACAATCACTCCTAGGACCAGCAACACAAATTTATCTTGAAGAGAAAACTTGTGTTCCCATCGGGAACAGCCGAACTACGCAAGTGGGTAGTTATTATAAAGTATTTAAAATGTAAGTTTTAAATACTTGATTTAGAATTTGCCGTTTATCAGATTTTAACGTTTAGAATAACTACTTTGATGCAATATGCCGAAATTAATATCAGGAGCGTCGTGGGTTAAAATATCACAGTAATATTATAAACTGAAACTTTATGTGTGTGTTTGCTCCCTTTTCACGTTGCAATATCTTTACAGTGACGAATATGAAGGAAATTAGATTATCTTTAATTAAATACCTCAGTATTACTAAAGCAGGGATACTCTTTTCTATATTAAATTAATCATTTTTAAATAAGTATTTAGTGTACATACTATTTACTCCGATAGTAGTAAGCCTGATTATATGATTGTTTTATGAGGCTGAAGAAAGCTCGCCGTAAAAATTTTGTTAACTTTGGTATAATCAGTAATAAATACGTCACTTTCTTAACAACGATTTTGCATCTAAAGTAATAAGGCTCGATGCATCTGTTATTAGACTTTACTGTACTTTTCATATGCAAAGTGAAACGTTATCGATCGCGGAGGTAGTTGCATATTAATGTTTTCCAAAGATTAAAGTCGTGCACTTCATACTCCTGTAGATTGATTTTATTGAGCGGTATTAAAAGATTTGTCTTTTTTTTATTATTTCATGACCATGGATGCATTGTCCTTCAGTCAAAATATTAAACAAAAATTAACAAATTCTATATTTCATAATAGGACTTTGCATGATTTGCCTACAATTATGCACGTTTACAAAGTATTAACAATGTTAATAATCCACCATTATAACACATTAACATTTGAAGAATAACAGGTTTTGGAAAATCAACATAGCCATGTTTCCACTTTCGTGGCAAAACTCTGTCTTATTTTGTAGAAAAGAATGAAAGAATTTTGTGAAAGATGTCATTTTATTTTACGGATATTTTCTACCCGTTTTAAGTCATAATAACCACCCGCTTTTGGCACCGGTAGCCGCTCATATTCGTACCGTTTTCGCATAATCTCATACACACACAACTACCACACTGTAAGTTCTTTGTATGCACATAATGTTTTACAACTGCATGAGTCATCGTATTGCATGAAAGCTCAAGAAAAAAAGTAATGGTAAGTAGTTCGAGTAATGGTAACACAGAGTTACGGTCTCTTTAGATACTTAAACTTTTTGTTTTTTTTCTATATAAAAAACATAGCACCGTTTTAAAGTACGGGATGACGTAATACTCTATTTGCAAAAACTAAAGGAGATTATTAAAGGGATTTTACTCATTTGCGTCGCATTGTTATAACAGGGGTAAGATTATTCGAATATTTTCCTGAAGCTTTTGTATCATGATACGGTGAACACCGCCTTAAGCCAACTTTAGTGAAGGAAAGTAACTTCAAACAACGAGTGGGTGCTCGTTGAACGACATTTACATGCTCCGAAATTACATTACTGAGAAAGCTTTTATTCAAATAGAGGTTTCAAAATGTATTACAAACATCCATAATGTTATTAAATTAAAACGAAGCCCCTAATAATACAGTACAACAACAATTTCGCGTTTTTATATAGATGTTTTCCCTATTGGATGTAGCTATATATACCTAGCTAATAATATATATCTAATATCTTATGATCATTCATTGTTTTAAATATTCCAGCAAAATATTTTAAGCAGTTTTAGTGCTATCTCACTCATTAGTTAACTAAGGATATAGTTTCAAAACACAATTAAATTTTAAACTTCTAAAACACAATTATTTTTTTATATTGTTTTAGAACACAATCAACATCGCACACTCTAACATATTCCTTTAAATTATTATGAGATTTTTATACTTCAGAATTAAGAATATTTGGATACCTCACATGTGAAAATAAAAAATATATACATATAATATATCGTAACAGTAGGTTTCCACGACACGGGCCTTGAACCTAGTGTGGGGCCACAGTCTAGTGTTTAGGACCAATTTTAATAAAACTATCAAACGCTAATAAATTCATAATCAAAATAATATGTCACATGGAATCGTTACATTTTAAATTATAAGTGAAATTTGTCAAAATTGTTCTTAAGTTATTAATTCTGATGAATCTTTAATCTTTGCTTTTAACTAAGGTACCTTATTACTGGCTTTAAAATATGAAAGTGAAAAGGTACTTCGTCGCGTGACTTAAACATATTCTTAGTTAACTAATGCGTGTTGTAGCTCTTAATCAGCTCAAAAGATTTGAATAGAATATGCCCGGTATTAAAGAAGAATTGTTTTATTATTTTTTTAAATATGAAAAGACGGGGCACTGCCCATTGACTCAGTTGGTTGAGCGGTCGCCTTCTAGTATCGGGTTCGATTCCCGGCGGGAACACAATTTTTCTCCCCAAGGCAAATTTTAGTTTCTGTTTGTGGTTGTGATCTGAATGTTCTCGGCACCCACGACACAAGTCACCTAACTTAGTGTGGAGCTGTCAGTGTGAAAGCGTTTAAATAGCATTAACAAAACTTAATAAAGCGCCTATATATAATACTTGTATAACCGCGAATCATTCAGTCTCAATTATTACACTAATATTAGTGTACAGTAAATCCGAAAGTTTGTGCGTAAGTTTGTTTTCTTTACATGATGTAATGGCTGAACGCATTATAATTTGGATTAATAGTTGCTTATACTTAAGATTAACACATAGACTACTTGATAAACGCGGGCGAAGCCGTGGGGCTCGGATAGTAAAATATATAACAGAAAATCCGTCAATTATTGTTCGTAAAAAAGACGTGTTTCCACTTGACGGCACCATTATTATTATGTTCCTACATCACAAATGTTAATTGATCAAACAGCTACAGCTCCGCGGCTTTCACTGCGCTTATCAATATGAAAGAAAAGTAGCTTATGGCCAATTAAAGGGATCTACATACCCTAATTCTAATCCAATAAGCCCATTGAAGAGGAAATATTGTCTGATCACCGAGATACTGCTGCGTTCGTGGATTTGCTGTTTGTTTCTAACATACACACGCATATATCACACAATTATAGATCCGAACATATTTGTGCGTGTATGTGTAAGAGACAGTACTAACATTATGATTGATGTAAGGTATCTTTGTAGCCGCTTTTCAACAAATGAATAAATAAAGTAGATGTTCCTCGCGGCTTCGCTCGCGTAAATTAATAGAACATTATTTTTCAGATCGAATTGTGAAACTCGAATTGTGAAATTCACCATAATAGGTCCAGGCGTTTAAGAGGAGGTCAGTCACATACACACACATGAATAATTATATACCTATATAAATATATTAAACGTATACTGTCGTTATTTTGTGGCGATACATAATTTGGTCTGAATTGGAATACTTAACTAGGTAGTAAGTTGAATTATTTTCCGAATATCATTAGTATTCTTTTATATTTTTCCAAGTCAGTCAATAAATAAAAATAGATAAATAAAAGTAACGCAATCTACGGTAGTTAAGGTGGGTTATTCCATATGTTATATTTATATATAGCAGTTATAATAAAAGTTGCTTAATATAGGTAGTAGGTACGTTCGAAACCATGAGTCATTTCGATTTTACCTCCACCTTCTCTGATGTCTTGTAGAAAATGCTAACATAGCCATTCTACAAGACACCGGAAATACCTCCAAACCGCATAACCAATTTAATAAAAAAATTTTTTTAAAGAAAACTATTAGATCAATTCCACTCATATATATCAAATAATACTAATAGCTAATTTAATATATTATACAATAATATCTCGTAATATATTATAGTGGTCAAATGCTTGCCTATCAAATATAAAAAAAAAATACATTGAGTTTTTAGTAACTTATTTTCAATCGATCACATGTCAGTAACCTCTTTTCGATCAGTTAATGTAAAGAGAAAATTACTATAGGATGCATTGTACGCATTTTCTTTTCTCCGCAATCAGGGTTTCAAAGGCTTAACTCACAAGAATGAAATCAGGAGATATTGTAGATAGATCCCCGTTAAAGCGATTGTTAATGGAGCGATGAAAAGGAAAAATCTGGCTTCAAATGATGTCTGATTTTAGTACACGGGCTTTGGATCAGACATAAAGAAATCAATACCTTTAACTACTTGTCGTACCACCCTTTTACCACACAACCGTTGTAAATGCGAGTTGATACCGAGGTGATTTCAAGATGCCTCTTGGACTCGCTAGTTTTCTTATCAGGATTATCTCTACTGCTTTAAGAGCAAACGCAGATGTGTACTTAATAAATAATTAAGTAATGAATGCGGCCTCGTGCGTGGGATTGAACCTCAGCGTTTGAGGTGGTTATGTCAGATAACGACTATGTTATCTTGTCAAAATGTCACAGATATTCTTCATTCAGCATCTACGTTGAAATAAAACCAGGCGATCTCTATTTTTACGCATTGTTGTGATCCTAAGCCGTCATATACGTTTCCAAATTTTATGTCTCCGGCCACAACGGTTTACGAGGGCCCGTCAAAGGGTTACTGCTGGCACCAATACCTACTTTTACACTGATGGAAACGCTATGATTTGCATTGGAATTACTTTGGTCGGAGAAAATTTTGAGCATGCCAATATCTACCTTTTTTTTAGATCTGATAAAACAGCGTATGATTTAATTATAAGTAAGGCATGACGTGGCCCGTGGTTGAGTCACGTTAGGTTTAGAATAGGAATTAGCTCTCAAGGATAACATAAAAAGAAATCATAGCCAAAATTAACAACATATTCAGCGAGTAAGAACAAAAACAATTTATATTCACTCGTCAACACAAGCATTTTAAAAAGAATTAAATTACAGTATTACAAATAAAACTTAATTCAAAATTAAATATAGTTAAAAATGTGTTTCAAATTACACCCACTAAAGAAGGCGAAAAGCTCTGCGGGAAGTAATTTTTCGTGGTGTATTTTTTTTCGCCATATTATAATCCTATTCCTATTAATATTAAAAATCCGAAAGTTTGTGTCTAAGTATGTTTATTCCCTCTTCACGCTTTAACGGCTTAACGGATTTGGATGAAATTTGTAATGTACATAGATAATACTTAGGATTAGCACATAAGCTACTTTTTGACTTGATAATAGCGGGCGAAGCCGCGGGGTACGGCAAGTGATACAATAAATTACTCATGTCGGGCCCGTGAAAACAATAGAAAAGGTCAAGTTACTATTTTAAAATTAATTTTAAACTTAAAAAATATTATAATTATTTTTAAAATCTATCATATAGGTTAATAATCTCAAAGAATCTCATGCAAGAATTATAAGGTTTTTATTTATTTATGTCGGCGTAGTTTGGGATCAATAATAATTTAGTTGTCAAGACTTTGGCATAAGTTTTACTAATTTGTTATTTCCTGTTGCTTATCTACGACTATATACGCGATAGAAACTTTTGTGCAAAAGATTCATGTTCCACCGGTTCAGGCTGACCGTAGCCTGTACCCTCGTTTATTTATATTCTACTACGTACATCATAATGACTTTAATTGCCAGATTCGCAAATTAACAGCTATTTCGAGAAGAACCTAGCTAGAAACTCGGCGGAGTATTTTATCTAACATTCTTAATCCATTCTTTTGTTTTCAAATAAATACGTACATCTCTAATAACATATGTTATCTTAACCCATAGACCCATAAGAAAGTCGTCTATGTATGTGTAACCAAGGTTTATCTTTCAAAATATTATATTGTCCGTATGTCCATAGTGTCTTAGAATATGCTTCACAAATTTGAAACCCTCACTATGACAAGTATACTGCTCGAATTGAACAGATCCATAAAAAGTTTATGAAATACCTATATCACCGTTCGAAAATTACATACAAATCGAGTAACTATTTAAAACTTTGCAAAAAATTCAATTTTCTTCCCTAGTTAATAGAAGGGAATTGCAGATATTACATATCTTCTAAAGATTTCCTCTAGCCTTATAGACTGTCCCGAATTACTAGGTAAAACTGATCTAGTCCTTCTAAACCAATGAGGTTTAATCCTTTACTGAATGTGCCCTCAGTTAATACAAATTACAGACAAAACTCATATTTATGGCGAGCGAGCAGAAATTTCAATAAACTTAGTAAGTGCCTAGATTTATATCTATTCCATACTAGTATAGCGTCGGCTAGACGGTTGTTGAGTAATGATTTTTTCGATAACTAAGCCATATAGACAAGGATAGCCACATACATTATTTTACATAGTTACATTATAACAATTATTTATTTAACTATGTTCCTAGTTGTTCATAAGCTTGATTTGTATTGTTTATAATTTTTCTAACCGTGAGGACTTTTAATTGGCTCATTGTTATTGTGCTTAACCTGAAAGAAAAATTTGTAAGCTGTTGGTCTTCCTCAATAAAAAATAAATAAATCTATATATTGATGTCGCTAGAAAGTACTTGCGCAATTTGTCTCTATGCATCCTTTTTCATAAACATAATAATTAATTTTGTATAAATAATATCAATTAATACCTGCATCGACACACTTTTTACTATTGTTTTAAACTTTCCCATTGATACCAATTTTAATACCTATACATATAAACAATTCCATTTAAATCCATCCAGTCGTAACAAAGATACCTTGTTTCAAACATACTAACACACTCACACAAACTCTTACAGTTTAAGATTTTTTTGTAGATCTATAGACTAGATAATATAGTAGACATAGAAATCATCATTTGCACGTCTGCTGAAACTGAATAATTATGTTATGTCACTATTACATTTAGATCTTATTTACATTTATTCTGACAAATAAACGATTTGATTTGATTTAATAATTTTATGTCTAATGTATGATGCACATGTTCATAATTTCATAGAAGTGACATGTTTATAATTTGAAACAGTTGTCCACATCGATGTCCGCTAGAAAACAAAACAGATGCAACGAACCGGCAAATTCGCATGACGATCTTCTGAAACATTAACGATACAGCCGGGTATTCATTTGGGAACCAATGTAGTGCATATTGTTTCCAAATGAATACCAGTGCCCGTCACTATGACATGTCGCATTGAATATGTGTAGAGATTTATACCTACTTTCAATTTCTGCTACTATCCTTAGGGGCCAAATAATTGGTATTCTATAGCTCATAGTCAAAGAAGTTTATAGATTACTCAATGCTATGGTAAATCATCACCAATACATACACTTCTTTTATTGCAATAGAGGTGCGTAGAGTGACAGAAATTTTCTAGAATTTAATTTTAATTTTTTTTTTTTTTAATTTTTTTTTACTTGTATGTGCATAATGTTTGAGGTTTTATTACGTTTTTTATTTTACTTTTAGATTTTATGTATTTTTTAATTGTTGTGCTTTCGTGTTATAGTTTTTTTTAGATTTAAGAACTGAGGTGGGTGAATTGCGGATTCCTGAACACGAAAGTATGATAATAATAAATTTATTAATTAGTTAATTGCTCAAGTCCAGTATAAAATAGTTGGTACATATTTGGTTCAAGGTATTATCATTGACATTCGAAGAGTTAATCTTGCGGCGCTATCAGCGCTCCCAACTCATTATGTTGTGGTATACTTTTAAGAAATTATTTATAGCAAGAAATTGGTTCCTAAATATAGCTTCATTTTTTTTATTGTTATTCTGAATTTAACGTATGTCAAGGGTATGGAGATAATTCCCCATGCCCTTGGCATACGTCAATGCTCGTGTAATGCCTGCGCACACTCTCCAAAATGTAGATGTTCGAATACCTATACTATACCTATGCTTGAACCTTCCGTCGGTGACCAAGACGTGTGTATGTTTCTGACACTCATGATAAAACGTTTTTTTTAATATATTATTTGAGAGACGAAACGAACAAATAAGCATCATGCTTGCACTTTACTTAGTTTGAGGCTGTTATAGTGTGAATGCGTTTGTTTGTTTAATGTAAATATATTAACGTTTAATTCTGCACGACTAATTCACTGCCTAAGAATTAGAACTATAATAATGTCTGGAATAAAGTATGCCTATAGTGAATGTCTTCATTACGTCCAATTTGTTAACTTTCCTGTGTATATTAAGTGTTAACACAGTACAAGGCTATGAATAACAATAATCATAATGCAGGTTAATTTAATAACATCAAATCGTACTCCAGTTACAGAACGTTAATTTGATATAATTAATCAGGCAAACTGCTGAATCTACACGCACTAAAGTAACAGTTAATTCTGCATCGGGTCAAAGGAATTACAATCGTGAACAAGCCCGCCAGGGCTCTACAAAATATCGGTATAATATCCGAGGGCCGCAGTTTATATTAATTCACTATCTATATTCGCCTCCTCAGCCGCTATATTTCAAGTTCTGTCAGCTAAATAGTCTGTGATTTCCTTTATTCCGGCGTTCCACTGCTGATAAGAGACACTGATAGCGAACAAGTTTAGAAATAGTAACGATTTGTTTCCTTATTATGTGTTGTAAATCATAAAACGTCGCAAATCATTTTGTACGAAAAAGAAAAATAACTTTATTTTATGCCCGATATGCTACCATTTGAACACAATCTCACCTGATGGAAATTGATGATGCGGCCGAAGAAAAATTTTAAACTAAATTATTCATTTTCTTTTGTTTAATTTAAATTTTTTTTTAATAAAAAATGTAACATCAAAAAAATACATTTTTTTCCTAAATTGTAGTTAATCTGCAAGTTTTCCTTAAAAGTGTAATCTAGCAGCTAGCCTTGAGTGGCAGACATGTTGAGCCTATTGCGCTTACCACTCTCGACCGCATCATCACTTACCAACATGTGAGCTTAGTGATCAACTGCTAGGCTCTCAAAAATATAGTCTCATACTATAAGAATCTTTGTCCTGACATACTGATTCACTGACTGACTTAGAGACAACGCACAGCCTAAACCGCTGGTCGTAGAGACTTGAAATTAAGAAGGTACATTTGTCTTAGTACGTATTACTGAGAATGGATTTTTGGAAATTCTACCTAAGAGGGTTAAATGGGGGGTTAAATGAAAACGTTTGTATGAAAGTTCTTTCTTTTTTAACGTATAGTGATGAACGTTGGTATTTGAGTTGTTGATTTGTTATAAAAAAATATGTTTACAATATTTTTGCCAGGGCTTTATTAAGGGAAATGCAATGGGGGATGAAAGTTCTTTATTTACGAATTTATACTGATAAAAATTAGTATTATAGTAGTTAATTAAAAAAAAAGATGTTAAAATATTTTTTGCCGAGGGTGAATAATGTAAATGCAATGGGGAATAAAAGTTTATATGGGAAGTTTTAGTGTTGCAGTTGAAGTGATATAAATTGTATCTGAGTAGTAAAATATTTCTTTTTTAAAAGTAAAGTAATTACAATAAAATAATTAGAAATAGCTAAGACACTGCACACTGGCAGTTTCACGCTTAGTTCATATACTTGTATCTCAAAATCACATCCAGAAGCATAAATTTCGCAAAGTAAGTAAAATTGTGATCCTGGCAGAAATCAAACCCGGGCCCCCGTCGTAGTAAACAAGACTTGCCCACTGAGTAAACAGGGCCGTCACAATTAACTCAAATTAGTCGTCTAATAGGTACCTAAATGATAATAAAAGTATACCTTTTTCTATTAATTGTACGTAATAATTCAACGCAAGCAAAGCTTAAAAAAGCCGACTTCACCGCTTTATCTTTGGAACCTTGATCAGATTCAATGTATTAAACACAAATTATTGACGATAACTCAAAAACTAGAGATCTTGATAAATTTCAATGGGACCGCATAAAAAGCACCAGCTTTCAAATAAAAAAATAATTATCAAAATCGGTTCACAACGAAAGAAGTTATGAGGTAACTTTTGAAGTCGGTTAAAAACGAGAACATCGTCAATGTAGTCCACAGAATACGCATTATTGACGATATTTCATGAACTACTGATCAGATCTTAATCAAATTTAAATGGGACCAATCGGAAAGCAACATCTATAGACTTAAAAAATAATTTCAAAATCGGTTCACGTGGAAAGAATTTATGAGATAACACACATCGACTTAAGTACCTTCTCCTTTTTTGTGAAGTCGGTAAAAACGTAAACAAGGAAACAACCCAAGGAACAGAAACGCGTTAACTTCTTTGTACATTTTATTTCACAAAGATGTTGTTAATGAGACGGGTGTTTTGAAAATGCTGCTAACCATATTTAGGCCTATTTATTTTCCACTAGTAAGGCACTGGTTTCGATGGAGATTCTTTCTCGAAAGGCCCGCCGGATGAAATGACAATAATAATAATAATTTTATTATTATTACTGTTATTGATTTAGTTCCGGTTGTACTCACGTTATGTTTAATAGTACGCGCCAGGCTCTCGTTGCCGCTACAGCGCATGCTCCAGAGGACGAGCGTCTATATCTTTCGAACACCGGTCGAGTTTCTCGGTTAAATTAAACATAACGTGAGTACAAGCGGCACTAAATCAACATAAATACGACTCACGATAGTTTTAATAATAATAATATAACTATTATTTATCGAAAAACTTAAGCTTATTCAAAAGATATATTTCTTCAAAGTTTGTGTTTCTTTTATATGCCAGTTACATGATTATGTTTGCGTTTTATTTACATGTTTGAAAACGAGTATTTCTTATCACAATATTGTCACAGAATATATATTCGTACTTTTCCATACATATAAACAAACTATAGAAGTATAAAATGATGATAAAGTTAGAGCATAATGTAAGCTAGTTCAATCCTCCCAAGAAAAAGATTGATACATTATATGTAGATATACCTGACTCAATAAGATATCAGAATGCGCAATGTTACAATTACGTGCTCGCCAAAACACATTCCAATAAATCACAGATAACTCCGCGTCGATATTCTAAGCTCTCAAGCTATATTCATGTCTGTTAATGAATCATTGCCTCAAATTCTTGGCTCGATATCAATATCATTCAGATTTCTCACTATATCTGACATGTCAATATCGGTTTTGGTTTTGACTGTATTTTCAACCGACTTCAAAAAAGGTGTTTCTCAATTCGACAATTTTTTTTTGTATGTATGTTACGCGATAACTCCACCAATTATAAATCAAGTTTGTCGATTTTTTTTTGTTTAATAGATTATACTCGAAAGTTCGCCAAATATACATTTTATCGAAATTGATTAAGCCAAGATCGGTGAAGTCGGGTCATAAGCGGTGACGTCTGTTTAAAAAACAGACTTCACCGCTTATTACCCGACTTTTCAATTATTAATGTACCAACTCACTATGTGATGCTTCCTGCAAAAAAAAGTGTGTGTTACAACAAAGTATGTTTTGAAATGACACCTATTTAGAATCCTATAGCATTTCTTTGTTTTCACCTTTGTCGAAAGTTGATCGACGGAGTTTGTTGGAGTTTCGCTTTTCGATAGATCTTAACACTTCCTACCCAAAGTCTGAATTATTATTGGAAAGCAACATCAGAACATTGAAATATTCTTCCTAAGGCGTCTAACGTCTGACTAGTAGATATTTGTTAACATTCTGAGTTTGGTTTGGTTCACCGCTTGCTTTGCATATCTGAAGATGCTAATCTGAAAATAGACCGAGTAGTGAGCGGAGAAGTGCCAAGACGAAGACTGTAGTGGCTATTATTATCGGTAACTAAACATCATCGAGATAGGAAACAAACCTACGTTTAGCTACAAAATTATTTATATTGCTAAACATAGATACTTGTATGCACCGTTTAAATATAGTATACTAGCCGTGCCCCGCGGCTTCGCCCGCTATTATCAAGTTAAAAAGTAGCCTATGTGTTATTTCTAGGTATAATCTATGTACGTTCCAAATTTCATTCAAATCCGTTCAGCCGTTAAAGCGTGAAGAGGGAACAAACATACTTACACACTTATACACTTACACACAAACTTCCGGATTTATAATATTAGTAGGATAGTTTAAAATCAACTCCATCCGAATCGCGCTGGTTTAATAAATTTGGGTAAAGTTTATATAAAAACCTAAGATGTTTTGTTTTATTTAGGATTCTGTGCATTGCACGCGTAGCCATAGTGGGTGTACTATAGGATAGTAATATCACTATTCTGCCTTTCATCTAAATCTGTTCAGCTGTAACCGGGATTGATTGACACATACGAACAAACCAGTTAAAATAACTTTTAGTAAGATTGCTAAAATTCAATTAAATAGACATATAAATATATTTTTTTTTATTTTTATTTGTGACAGGCTAGTGTTTGACCACTATCTCACCTGATGGTAAGTGACGATGTGATCGAAGCTGGTAAACACACTAGACCTGGAATACGCAGGCTCTCAAAGATAACTGCCGGAACACTGTATTTAGCTTGGCGGCAGACTTTCAACTTGATGGTGGTAAGCTACTTTGGTAGCAAGCCAGGCGAGCAACTCACAAAATGCTCTACCACCTCTCAAATGTCACCTGATTAATAATTATAATTAAACGTTAAAGTTCTGGGTGTAATTGTTTGTGTGTGATGTGACTGTTTCCGGCCCTTAAAATCCTCGAACCCAATTCTTCCAATCTTCAGTCTACTCCAGTCATCGAGCTAAGTTTGGGGTTGTACGGGTGACATAATTATTTTGTTGAATTGGAAAGCCTACCAAATTATATCATTAATTCTCATTTGTCATATTTACATCTTTAATGTACGTAGTACTGGTACATGTTGGTGCGGCTTTTATTTATTATACAAAACTTTTTCCTTATTTACGACCTCGAAAGTGACGTGCGGGGATATGATAAGACTTTGCTGGCTAATTTTCCGTGTAAGGGTACTTTCATGATGAAAGCGTTTTCTGGGAAAGCTGGGAAAAATGTATATGGCACTAATAAAAAATTTACCTATTCGTATCAAGGCAACGCGGGAAAAAAATCTCGTAATTTAGAGCTTTTAAATAAGTTATACAATTAATATGTAATATGTATCTTTTTAATCTTGAATAAATTTAAAATTTAACAAGTGCTTTGACAGGATAATATTATATCAAAGTAATTGCTATCTTGTCCTTTATTAACATAAGTATTATATTAAATTAAAATTAAAACGGGAATTAGCGTGACTTACGCGTTGTCGACGTCTAATTCGACAATTGTTTCGGCTTCATTCGGAAGCTTTCTTCAGAATGAAGCCGAAACAATTGTCGATTTAGATATCGACAACGCGTAAGTCACGCAAATTACCGTTTTAATTTTAATTTATTAGTTCAAAATGTGCGTGAGTTTTTATCAAATTATAAGTATTTCTTTTATAACGAATCATACAAAAGTACCTGAATTATATTTTTAGTAAAAAAAATTTGAAACAATTCTTTGCAAAAATAACCACCTGGACTCGAACCGGGGTCTTCTGGTTTCGGGATCGCTCGCTTTCACTCCTGAGCTATTATAACCTTATAGATAGAGGCGAAATTTACGTCTATATTCTAATGATATTGTAGCAGTTTTTTATTGCCTGAAATCACGGATAAAACGACGTTTTCTGAAAATGAGACCCAGCTAGATCGATTTATCGCCCCCGAAACCTCCTGCATACTAAATTCCATGAAACTCGTTTGTGCCGTTTCCAAGATACAGATTATACAAGATTTGCTCGTTTAAAAAAAGTTAAAGGTATTAGATAGATATGCAACGCGTAGCGATTTGCACAAACACAAATTGGCAAAGTTCTGTTCTACGGGGTAATTTTTTTTAAAGCTTAAATTATCTTATTAATATAAAATTCTAATTACATAATTTAAAATTTTTAAAAGTAATTATTTTACTGATTGGTACATATTTTAGCCGTTTGGTGTTGAGACATACATATATGCTTGACATTCCTCTCGTTCGCTCGAAGCGTTTCGCTTCTACGTTTATTATCTGTACTGCAAAGGAGTGAAACTCATTACCCGCGTCTTTGTTTCCCAAACGGTATGATCTGGGTGTCTTCAAGTCAAGAGTGAATAGGTACCTTCAGGCAAGCATGTTTACATCTTCGGCCTCATCTTCACTTTCCATCAGGTGAGAAAGTGGTCAAATACTTGCCTATCAAGCAGAAAAAAATAACATTGGGCGCGTAGAATCCGGAAGCTTATTATATTTAAAAAATACATATCAGCGCCTGGTCGAGGCGACGCGTGATAATAATACTAGCACATAATAAGTTAAGCCATATACCTATATGGCTTAACTTATTAGCAATTCAGAGAGACAGTGTTGCCAGTTTTTTTTGTGTTCCTGCCGGGAATCGAACCACGGCGCAGAGGGCGGACACCTGTCCACTGCGCCAACTGGGTCGTTTTCGATTTGCTATCGATTGTTTACCTTCATATATTGCCGTAAGTAAAAGCAGATCCGCAAGTAGCCATAAAAGCTTGGACCAATGACAGACACAAAAAATAGCTTTGTAGCATGATGAAATAACAACTTTCGTTTGAAATTAGTTTCCTTTGCGCTAGAAATTGGAGTTTCAGAGTTATGCTGTCTCGAAAATGAATAAAATTCTACGACTAATAACTTATTGGTCATTTATTTTTAGTATTTGCATGACCTATTTAATCATTTAAGTGATTATTGTAGCATAATTAAAAGAGTCGATCATCATCGATCAGTCAAATCCGTTACGATATCCAGAGGTCGTCGGAATGAAGCAGAAAATAATAAAACACCATCATCCGAAAATACGTCCTATCGCGCAGACGACAGATTGCAATGTATTGTATTCTTTATTGTAGAAGCAAAAAAGTTGAAGCTTTCCAATCAAATAGAAATGTCAATTAAGTCAATAAACTGTATTTTTTTATTCAGGAAAATCGATTATTCCATTCGATTATAATTGTTTCTCAACAAATCCTTGTATTTAAATAAAAATCATTAATAAATATTTAAGGATCATTTATAGCCGAAATGCTCATATCCTGTCTTTACTTTACAACATTCTTTTTAACCCCTCTTCTCCTCGCTACCTCCGGGAGCGTTTTCAATTCTTTGACTCTTCTAATTCCCTATCATTAAGGTCGTCAGAGAATCTTAAGCTTAAAATTCCCCAACACACAACCACATTCTATGACAGCTCCTTTACTGTCGAAGCTGTTCGACTGTGGAATAAGCTTCCTTTTGAAATTGAAAGAGCTCAATCATTGGCAATATTTAAAGACTCCGTCAAAATACATTACCTTGCAGGTCAAACATAATAATACAAATTTACTTCGTTGTCATGATTTGAAGGTGAACATTCTATTCGTCACGCAAATATGTATAATAGGTTAGGTTTATGTATTCTATATGATAGTTTAATTTAGGTATATTATTGTTTATGTATGTTTATTGTATTTTCTATATTATTATATTTATACAAAACACCGACGTCCAATTTCAATGCTTACTCCTCTCCATCCAAAGGTTGTCTGGAAGAGATCGCTTTTAGCGATAAGACCGCATGTGGTGACACTTTTTTTTCTAGATTATTATTCCTTGTCATGTATTTGTTAAGGTGTTCAATAAAGTGTTTATCTATCTATCTATATATTAATGGACAAGGTAAAAATATTAAAAAATCAACACTAAAAAGATGTATCGATTTTAGGACGTATTAAAAAAAAAAAAAAAAAAAAAGACCACAAATTATTATTACAAGTATAGTAAATAATCCTTTCTTAAATGAGGGTAAACTTAACCAAGAACTAAAAAACGTCATAAACCATTCAAAAAATTGTAAATTTCTTGAGATGCCAAACCAGCCCATAATAAAACGACAGCAACCATTGATGATATTATGTAAAGCTCTTAATATTTTAATCAATACAGAAGATTACAAATCATGCTTCCTAGGCAAAAATATCACAAAATATTACAAACATAATCAACCGGATAACAAACTAAGACCGGGCACTATTCCTTATCTTTTTGATAAATTAAAACAAAAAAATGCTCTAAAGGACTTAGCGAAAATAAACCCAGACATGACAAAGTCAAATCTAAATGTCAGTATTAGTCAACAAAACCAAAAAGCTTATCCAAAGCCCGGAACTATACCGTTCTATTTTAAGAGATCAGACAATCGGCAAAGGACCGACCTTGTTCAAAATTTACGACAGTTTTTTCGTTCCTAATGAAACTAAAACGAACCAATTAAATATCCTCCATTTAAATGCTCAAGGAATTAAATCCAAAATTGACCAAATTGAGATATTGAATAATGAACGGAATGTAGATATCTGCTTTTTAAGCGAAACGTTTATAAAGAAAAACGAATCTGATGTTGTAAGAATTGATGGTTACACACAAGCTGCCCAATTTTGTCGTAAAAAAGTGGCCCGAGGTGGTGTAAGTATTTTTGTAAAACACGAAATAAATTTTAAAAAACTAAACTGGTTAGAAGATTTAGGTATCGAAAATCATTTTGAATGTTGTGGGATACTTATATCAGACCTGAATTATGTTATCATATGTATATACAGAACTCCAAATAGTAACTTTAACTTATTTATTCACTGTCTAGAGAATATACTTCACAAGCTCACATTGAGAAACAGAGTCAACAAGAAAAAAGTGATACTACTAGGAGATTTTAATGTAAATCTATTAGTAACTAATAAAAAATCTGAATTATTTATAAATACTTTGGCAATGTTCCGCATAAAACCATCAATCACAGAAGCAACACGAATCACTGCTAACTCACAAACATGTATAGACAATATACTAACAAATATAAAAAAATGCAAAACTGAAGTCTTGAATGTTGGTATTTCCGACCACACAGCCCAGATGATCAGCGTTGCAACAAATCTTAGCTTCCATGAGAAATATTGGTTTGTTTTACGAAGAAATGATGATAAATTTTTAGAAATATTCACAAAATATTTAGCCCAAACAAATTTTTCTACTGTGATCTGCCATTCAGACCCAAACAAAGCATACCATGAGTTCATTAATTTATATACATTGATTTATAAATTATGCATCCCTTTACAACAAATAAAAGTATCATTTAGTAAAAGACCAAATTGGAAAACTACAGGAATAAAAAATGCGAGCAAAAACAAGAGGAAGTTTTTCTTACAACTTCATAAAAACAAAAGCAAAGAAAGTTGTATGAAATACAAGAAATATTGTAAAATACTAAAAAGAGTAATAGTTATATCCAGAAAAATTTCAAATATTAGGTACATTAACAAGAGCGCTAATAAGAGTAAAGCTACATGGGGTATTATAAAACAACACACATCACAAACAAACAGAATCAAAACAACCATAGAAAGTCTTTGCATAGATAATCAAGAATTAGTAGAACCATCCTCAATAGCATCAGCAATTAATAATTACTTTATTAACCTTCATAAACTCAGTGATAATGTCAGTCACAATAAAAGTCAACCAAAAGCTATATACCAAAGCTGCAAAAGTATTTTCATGCGTCCAGTCACAGTCCAGGAAGTCAAAAAAATTGTACAACAGCTAAAAAATAAGAGAACAACAGGACACGATGATATCTCAGTACACTTAATAAAAAGCACCATAGATTTCATTGCAGAACCTTTAACACACATCATAAATTTATCAATAGAAACTGGGTGTTTTCCTACAGATTTAAAAAAGGCGCTTGTAACACCTTTATACAAAACAGGTTCCAAGAAAGAAATAGGAAACTACAGACCTATAGCTATCCTTCCCAGTTTTTCAAAAATTTTCGAAAAAGCTATTTATACTAGAATAATTACATTTCTTGACTCCAACAATCTATTAAATGACAGTCAATTCGGGTTCCGCAAAGGGAAAAGTACGTCTATGGCTATATTTAAAATGCTTAAAGAAGTTTGGTAGCAAATCAATATAAAGAAAACAGGTATAGCACTTTGTCTAGATCTTTCAAAAGCTTTTGATTGCGTTAGTTATAACATCTTGATTAACAAACTGGATGCGATTGGAATACGTGGAACAACCCTTTCATTACTAAATTCATATTTAAAAAACCGAGAACAGTCAACAATACTAAAAGTATACAACAAAATAACAAAAACCGTGGAAAATATACAGTCAGAGTTCAAAAATGTCGACCGAGGGGTACCACAGGGAAGTATTCTTGGGCCCCTCCTATTTCTCATTTACGTAAACGAGCTACCCCTCGTCACCAAACATACTTGCGTAATGTTTGCGGATGACGCCACAATTTTCATTCCGCAAGTCGCAAACGAAAGTTTCGAAAGTGAAATTAGTTATACACTGGATAATGTAACAAATTGGCTAAAAAATATAAATCTGCATGTTAATATTGACAAAACAAAGTTGATTCAATTTAAAAACTATAAAATGCCACATCTTGCAATGAATATACAGAGCAAAGGTAATATAATCCACACAGCACATGAAATTAACTTTTTAGGAGTAACTATAGATTCCCATCTAAACTGGAAAAGTCATATCAGTAACACAAATAACAAAATTGCAAAATACTGCTATAGTTTGTCAGTTTTGAGTAATATTGCATCTAAGGCCATAGCAACAAATGCTTACTACGGCTACGTTTACCCTCAATTAAGTTATGGTATTGTATTCTGGGGCAATTCAGTTAACATTCAGTCCACATTTATTTTACAAAAACGTTGCCTTCGATGTATTTTTCATTTAGATAGTACTGATTCCCTGCGAAATATTTTTAAATGCAAGAAATTTCTCACTCTGACGGGAATCTTTGTACTAGAAATTTGCATATTTGTCAAAAATAACGTCGAATATTTCTTTTCTACCCAATCAAGTCGTGTAGATAAACAACGCAACAAACATAAATACAACATATGTATTCCCCAAATAAATAACTCTATGTACTATAAAAGCTCATTTGTAAGTGCCATAAGAATTTACAATCATTTACCTCCACACATCAAAATCCTAAATGGCACTCAATTTAAAGCCAGTTTAAAAAATTGGCTAATAAGCAAAGTACATTACAATTTGGAAGAGTACTTTCATACAAATTGATTTGTGACTCGACTGTAATGTAACACTTTGAATGTAAAAAAAAAATAAAAAATTTAAGCGTTACCTATGCTATACTTATGCCTAATGTGATGGAAATTACAATTGTTTAATTAAAAAAATAAAAATCTCTTCTGTACTGTAAATATTATGTGTTGTAAATATTATTGTATGTCCGAAAAGGATAAACTGTTGTGACTTATTTATATTAATAACACCTAAAAATGTACACTGTTATACAATAAACCATATTCTATTCTATTCTATTCTAAAACACGGTGCCAAGTCTAAAAAATATGTCCTCACTGTATGCTAGAATTAAAATCAACAATGGATGCTTTTATTCTTAAAACTCTATCGTCGAAGTGGTAGCCTTGATTCAAAAAGCTAAATGATGTCAAAAAAACATGCATGTTTTTTTATTGCTATGTTTTAAACATGCATGTTTTTTTATTGCTATGTTTTTTTATTGCTATGTTTCCACACCCAGCCCAGGTCCTGCGGATCTCCTTCCATACCTTGATTACATAAAAAAATTAATGTTCATGTCAAAATACTTCTTACAAATGTATATCAAAATTACAAAATAATGCATGCGTTTGCTATTTTAAATTTCCATGCATTTTTAGACGGAGTAACACATTGTTGATGGAATTTAATCATGTAGTACAGAAAATCGTAAACGCTATGTAAAGAAGATGCATATTACTGCATTGAGGTGTAGTTTTCTCACCATAATAAAATCAGCATAGAAATAATTATTTGCTGAAAAATCAACGGTACTTAGGTACTTGTTGAGCTAGAGAGGCGCGACGTCACGCTCGCTCTATTTAAAGGGAAGGAGTGAAAATATAGGCAAAAGTACATTGCATTTGAAGTGCAGTTAAAGTTTATCTATTCTTACAGAAATACACATAATTAAACGCAAGCAAAGCTTAAAAAAAACCGACTTCACCGCTTTATCTTCGGATCAGGTTTAACGTATTAAACACGCAAGTCAGTTATAAACGAGAATATCGTCAATGTAGTCCATAGAATACGCATTATTGAAGATAATTCAAAAACTACTACTCAGATCTTGATGAAATTTAAATGGGACCAATTGGAAGGAACATTTATCAAATAAAAAAATATATAAATCGGTTCACGTGGAACGAAGTTATGAGGTAACACACATAAAAAAAATACATTGGACTTGAGTACCTCCTTCTTTTTTGTGAAGTCGATAAAAATTACACATATCAAAACAAGTCTCACCTTGCTGGGCGCAACTTGCAGAACAACGGCTCTTGGTGACAACGACTCTCTTTGTGAAAGGGTCCTTACAAGTTTTGCCTTAGAACAAATAAATGATACTCGAGCCAGATACCATGTAAATGGTAAAATAAGGATACATTTATTTTCCGGTTACGTCACTATGGAAACATTTGTTAGATTTGCCTTCGGATGACATCAGATACGCCTACACATACGTATCTAAATTGGATCCAAATGAGACTTGAAAAACTTGATAAACTGAGGATTCGAGTCGTCTCTCTCGCTTACCTTGCCGTTGTGTTTATTTTCTTCGCTTCTATTAGTTGCAGAATAATTACGTTATATAACTAAGTATCAAACTATACAATAATAAAAAATAATAATTTTATTGGTAAGTATAAGAATTATACGTCGTTGAAAAAATAAAATTATTATTAAAAAAATATATACGATAGATACACTACCTACAATTTAAGTATGAAAACAACACCATAAAATATACCTAACGATTGAATAGTAATATTAAAATAATAAATATATGTCAGCAATGAATAATAATATCTAAATAGAAAACAAATATCAAATAAATATGTTGACATGATAAATAACACCCATCCTAATTTAATGGTGGAATAAAGTAAAAGATATATAATTATTTATATTGTATACGGCTTAAAATACGTTAAAAATTTCAACTTACTTTGTAGTCGACTAGTTTCGGACAAATTTCTGGTCCTTCATCAGTATGAGTCATCTAAAGTGGGTGACCACAGTTCTTTTCCAACCTCGGATTGAGGTTCCAATGGAGCATCGTGTATCATCTCTTTGATAGAAGGGCATTATCTTATTATTGCCTGGCTAGATAATTGCACCATTGTAAAACAGCGTGGTAGACTACTAGGATACAATATCCTCGTAGTTTTCAGTCCTTTACCACGCTCAAGCACATAATAAATAATCCTCAAGTAGAAATAATCTGAAGTAATCTGAGGCGATATCATTGCTACCGCGACAGAATTCTACAGAACTTTTTATAGTAACAGAGACATAACAACCATTAATTTCGACACGGAAAGAGATGACACACAAAAGAGAAACATTAGTCCAATAGATACAACAGAAATTTTTGAAACAATAAAGAAACTGAAGGTCGACAAAAGCCCTGGTTCAGACAACATTACAAACGAAGCATTGAAAAAAGGACTCATAACTTTGGCTATACCATTAGCCGAACTATTTAACATGATTCTACAAAATTCTGAAACACCCTCCCAATGGTCCGAATCCAACGTCATACTGATATATAAAAAAGGCGACCCAAAGAATATAGGAAACTACCGACCAATCAGCTTGTTACCAAGCCTATATAAATTATTTTCCACAATTATAAATAGAAGGATTAGCGACACAATAGAGAAAAAACAACCGGTCGAGCAAGCAGGCTTCAGAAAGGGGTTTTCAACGGTTGATCACATCCACACACTAGAACTGATAATAGAAAAGTACCAGGATAACCAAAGAACACTTTATATATCATTCATCGACTGCCAGAAAGCCTTTGATACGGTAAGACATACAAGCATCTGGGAAAGCCTGAAAGAACAAGGAGTGGAAGAAATTTATATAAAAATTATCAAATCCATATATAAAAACAATAAGGGTAAAATTAAGCTTGAATCTTTAGGCCCTAGCTTCCCAATAGAAAGGGGAGTGAGACAAGGCGATCCGCTGTCTCCAACAATATTTATAGCTGTACTCGAGGCGATCATAAATAAGCTAGACTGGAGCAAACGAGGACTATACATAAATGGCACCTACTTAAGCCACCTGAGATTTGCAGATGACATAGTACTGTTATCCGAGTCATCCTCCCAACTGCAGATCATGGTAGAAACCCTAAACCTAGCTAGTGTTAAGGTGGGGCTAGAAATGAATATTACAAAAACTAAGACAATGACAAATGGCTCGCAAAGACCAATAATAATCAATAGCAAACCATTGGAATACGTAGAAGAATATGTCTATCTGGGAAAAACTATAAGTTTCGACAGAAAAAATAAAAACAGAAATAGAGAAAAGAATAAAATTAACATGGAACAAATACTGGGGTCTCAAGGAAATTTTTAAAAGTAATTTACCACAAGCCATTAAAACAAAAGTCATGAACTCGAGCCTCTTGCCATGTCTGACATATGGATGCCAAACGTGGAAATTCACCGCTGAAGCAAGAAAAAATATAAACGTCTGTCAGAGGGGACTCGAACGAAGTATGCTAAATATAAGAAAGCTGGATAAAATAAGACACACTAAAATAAGAAAAATAACTAAAGCAACAAACGCTCTGAGTTACGCACAAAAATTGAAATGGAAGTGGGCAGGACACATTGCGCGGCTAACAGACCATAGATGGACCAAAAAAGTAACATTCTGGAACGGGCCACTAGGCAAAAGAATGAGAGTTAGACCTATTACAAGATGGGAAGACGACATTAAAGCAATAGCCGGTCTAAACTGGAAACAAGTAGCAAAAGACAGAACTAAATGGGCATCACTGGGGGAGGCCTTCACCCATTCTGGGGTTCCGGTAGATTAAATAAAAAACTAAGTAACTATAAAACTAAATACTATGATTAAAATACACAAGATACACATAAAAGTTTAAACTAAATAAGAGAACAATAAATAACATAGAAATAAACAAATTAAAACTAACACATACATAGACTTTAAGAAATGTAAAATTTACTGGAAATAAAAAGGCTTTTTATTTATTTTTATTTTATTTATTTAATCTGACGCTAAACAACAAAAAGTGTTCCAGCAGCTGGCGTTGTAAACCAGTTCCATTCTTGTTTTACCTAGCTTACCACCCTCGTGTCACTTACCAATAGGTAGTTTAATAGTTCAACAAAAAAATAAATTTCAAAATAGTTATAAAACAAATAAAATCATGGTTACAACTGTATCTTATTAGCAATATTATATTGCCCGTCCGTCCGTCCATCTGTCAGAGGCGTCTAGCGTCTGAACCACATGCAAGCGAATAACTTCTCAGAGAATATATGCAATGAAGCTGTGGCCCGAAGCCTGAAATTGTAATTAAAATTAATATTAAAATTAAACGGGCACCCATACCTAGTTGATAAATAATGTACTTATATACCACATCAGTTTCAGAGACATATATTCAAAGATACATCCGAAAGTATGTTAATATGTACGTATAATTGTTTTCTTTATACGCTATAACGGCTGAACGGTTTTGGATGAAATTTTAAATGTATATAGGATTAACACATAAGCTACTTTTTAACTAATAAACGGGTGGATCCGCGGGATACGGCTAGTTATCTATAAAGATTCTTTGCTCGCACGTTCATTAATTACGTCGACAAAATTATAACGTTCCAGAAATTGCTCACCAAAATCAATTATTTCCTTAAACACAGCTTGAAGAAATATCTAGTTACTAAAATTAATTAAACTGTTACTTATTAATTTTCGGTTAAGTTTATTTTGTAATAAATTTTAAATTAATGAATACCTACTCTCGCTGTATAGGGAAACTAGCGTGAAATATTTTTGAGAACCCGCTTATTATGTATTAGGAGAAATAACGATGGCATTACTATATTGATCTTAACAAGCACCGGGATTAATACAATACAATATTTCTCTATAGAACACCAATGTTCTATAGAGATTACTATAGATATGGTTGGCCATAAATATAGTCAAGTGACATTATGACAGTAAAAAAAACTAAAAACAATAATAGTTCTACAATGGACGGCCTTATCACATTAAGAATCGATTAATCGATTTATGAAAAATAAACTAAACTTAGAGGCAGTCATACTAGGTCCAGCGTGCTTGCCACGCTAGACCACATCATCACTCACCATCAGAGATGTGGTCAATGTTAGCCTATCAAAGATTACACTCAGTATCTTTGTAAAAATATTTTGGTATCGTATCGTTTTGGGCGAAAAGTCAGTTTATTGCCCGTGGTACAACTGCAGATCCAGTCGGACCACGGCCAATATTTTTTTATTGATCTTACCGATATTTTAACAATTTATAATTTTATATTTTTTATTTTATTTTTTTATACAAGTCTTTGAACTAAGTGTGGGGCTGTGAGTGTGTGCGTTTAAAAAAATTTTTATTAATAATTTTCACAGCATGTGATTTTGAGATATATAAAATCACTAATATACATTAGGTACTAGCTGCGCCCTGCGGTTTTACCCACGTAAGTTCCAGACCAGCGAGAATTCCGGGATAAAAAGAAGCTTATGTTCTTTCCTAAGCTCTAAACCATCTGTGTACCAAATTTCATTTAAATCGGTTCAGTAGTTTTGGCGTGAAAGCGCGACAGATATACAGAAATACTGAGTTACTTTCGCATTTATAATATTATTAAGGATAATCGTTATTATCTATCATACAAAAGGTACCTTATTGCGTTTTCTATTATTCGTTGTGCAAATTGTTTCTTTTTTGCGTTTTGAAGAAAGGCAGCCAATTTACTTAGTTGGGTGCGCGTTTGACTCCCAAGCAGCGGGGATATGGTTCGATTCCGAGTGGAAACAAAAAAAATCTCTCTTGTGATGAATTAGTATGTGTATGATTTTAATGTTTCCGACACCTACGACACAAGTCATCAAAGTTAGTGTAAGCGTGAAAGCCTTCATGTTCCTTCAAAGACGATGAAGATGCCAGGAGAAAATTCCTTGAAAGGAATAAGAAATATTTAGATACCTTCTAGAACTAGGTAGTGCCAGAAGATTGATGTACGAGTAATATCATTGTCAAAAGTGTAATATAATGTGCCAGTATATTTTGCTCAAAGGTGGCACAAAAGGTTTCCTGTTTTTACAGTAACGGGTAAAAGCATCGCTTTAATAGGCGACCCTTTTTATAAACTGGGCGACGGTTTTTATTTTGTTGACAACCGTGTCGAATTAAGTTGCGGGCAACATGTCCAACATGTCTGAAGTTAGAAACGTGTCAGGAAAGTCAAGATAGTAGGAGCAAGTTGCGTGAACTTGTAATAAAATAAAGTTGCTGACGTGCCGATGTGTGCGCAGCTGGTTAAGTTTCACACCGTTTACCGGCTCGGAACTTCACTTCGGTAGAATTTTAAACATCCGTTCTTTTGAATTTGCATGTGTTTGAATGAATAAGTGCATTTCTCTTCTGAAAGGTATTTACTAGCGGGGTTAGTGTTGGTTTATAAAGAGACGGTAAATTTAAAGTGTCTCTCTTTTAAAATATTATTGATTGTTGAATAACTGATTTGCGTGAAATGCACTTGCCATTGAATATAAAAATACTATAAAATAGAACGCAAGAACTGTTTTCACCAAATTTTAATGTATTAAGTTAGCCCCTGCTTAGAAGGCGAACGCGCACCCATCTAAGGCAACGAGTATTTTAAATTAAGTTGTTGAATTTGATTTATTTCTTATTTTTCGAGAATTAAACAAGAATTCTCGAAAAATAATAAAATCAAATCAAAACCCGTTAGCTTAGATGGGTGCGCGCCCCTACTAAGCAGGGGTATCGATTTTGGATTTCGGCGGGAACACTAGTTTTCTCCCCCAGAAAAATTGTGCTTCTGGTTCTGGTTGTGATTGTGTGTGTAATGCGAATGCTTACAAAAATCGAATCGTTCGCAAAAACTAGGTTTCGTTTCGTATCCCTCCGTACATTGCTAGGAGTAAACGACATATAATGGAATGGAAAAAGACGTATATAGCTCAAAGCCGCCTATCTATTACAGTTCTATAATATTGATGGATAGTTCGATAACACCATTCTCCCGTGAAAATTTAGATATATCAGCATACTTTGTCGTAAGCACATCATTACATATCAACAGGTTAGTTATATAGGTATATAGATACTACAGCACTAGACTATAAGATATTAAAGTCACCTTTGACGAGTTTATGATACCTGTTTAATATCGTTCTCTTGTCATTCTCAAATAAAAGGAAAGATTTGAAAAATTTCCCCATCTTATTGAACAAAGAGTGATTGTTCTCGCAATTAAGTAACGACGAGTCATCGTTTCATAATCTTTGTCTTTAAACTTGCTCGAAACTTTAGTATTGGATATTGCCGTTCATTTTTCAAGACAATTGTCGGTTCAGTGAACTGCGTCTAAAACAATATAACGAGGTATTAAGAAACAACGGGTCGCAAATTACGCGATGAAGTGCCCAGTTTTCTATTCAAAATGACAGTTTTTTAGCCAATAGTATTTTTTTCATCGGTTAAATATATGATATTCTGTCATCAGGATAAATTAGAATAAGCGTTATGTCTTTCGTGTATAGCTAAATAATGTAGAAGAATAAATAAATATGGCACTGGTGCGTTAAAATATAGGCCTAACTTAGTTAAACAAATAAAAGCGTAGAAGAAAACATTTAAAACGGTAAAGAGACATCGATTTCATCAGGGTAAAAGACACATCATCAGTTTATACGAGGTTAAGTTGTATTTCTGAGTGTGCTTTAGTCTGTGATGTGAACGTTTTCGCCACCTACGGCACAAGTCATCGAACTTTGTGTGGGGTTGTCAGTGTGAAAGCGTTTCTGTATATGTTATATTTATTTATCTCCCAAATTTCACTAAAATATACCACTAAAGCGCAATAAACGAAACTTGTATTCAACAGAAATATTTGTCAAGCTTAGTGTGTGTTTTATATGCAAACGTTAAAGTACCTAAAGTACCTCGTATCATTGAGCCAAACGGCCCGGACGGAAATTCGATTGAGTACTTTAAACCGAATTCGTAAAACATTGAAATAGGAACTAAAGTGATCGTTTTATTAGTAATGATTTTAAAATAGCTGACTAAACAGTTAGACATAGGTGAATACAATATATGGCAAAAATGTTGATTCATGAGTTTTACAAAAAAGTCCTCGACAGCATAATGTTATTATATCTAACATGTTAGCTCAGAAAAAATACTTAGTTTTCTTTGTTGAAAATCTGTACTAATAGGGGCTTTGTTGGCTTTTTGAGGCATTCAATATGAATCCTTATCAAAATAAACTTTTATCGTCTTACATAGTTCATGTAGATACAATTTGCTCTTTACTGCATATATGAAATAAATTCGACTGTTTTGTCGGATATAACTTATCTTTGAACTTTGACTGCCCGCTGGCGTAGTTAGGTGCGCGTTTGCCTTTAAGCACCGGGTTCGATTCCCGGTGGGAATACAAGTTTTCTCCCCATGGAAAATTCGAGTTTCTAGTTCTCGGTTTGGTGTTAATGTTTACGGCCCTACGATAAAAGTCATTGAACTTAGTGTAGGGCTGTGAATTTGAAAGTGTTTATAATTATGTATATTTTTAACCAGGAGACGCCGGGCGGATCGTCTTTGAACTGCCTGCTGGCGTAGATAGGCGTGCGTTCTCCTTCAAAGCAACGGGTTCGTATCCCGGTGAGAACATAAGTTTTCTCCCCTCGGGAAGTTTGTGCTTATGTTTCTGATGTAAATGTTATGCGTGTGGTGTTAATATTTACGGCCCCACGACATAAGTCATAGTACTTTACTTAGTGTGGGACTGGGAGTGTGAAAGCATTTATGTGTATATTTTTTACCCGGGCGACGCCAGGCGGGTCAGCTAGTAAAATGTATTGAACTGCCCGCTGGGTTAGTAGGTAACATGCCTGCCTTGTACGCTGTGGGTTCCAAATTGGATTTCTGATGAGAAACGTGTGTGTGATAGATACCTCAAGGGCCGGTTCTTATGGTACTTGATTGATTTGATTTGGTTTGCTCCATATAAACGATCTATTGAAGCCCGACGTCTTTGGATATATGCAGACGATAGCACTGTTGTCGAAAGATATATATTCAATGCATGAGCTACAAGTTCACTCACAGAGAGAGGCATTGATCGGAAAATTGAACTCAAGCTTGATGACAGTGGCCTCGTCCAATAGATGTGATGGGAAATTGGTTCGATTATCGAATCGAAGGCCGGAGACATGTGTTATGGATGCATTGGCATCCAAAACTCAGGTCTCCGGGTTTCCAAAATGTGCCAATACCATTAGCAAATAAACTTGAACTTCTTGGCGTTACCTTATCGTCGAATCTTAACTTTGGCACACATTAAAGCCAGAGCTCAGCTGGCCGCTAAGAAACTGGGTATCTTCACAAAGGTTAGGCAGAACTTCACTTTGGACAGCTTCTTAATTCTTTCGCCATACTTCTAGTCTTCATAGACTATTTCCATACATCCATCCATTCTACTACTATAGACAACTAGCTTCTTATAAAAAAAATTTAAAGAAGTGGTATTTTTCATAAAGATTCAGTTGTTTTACAAATCAATAATTATTCAGCTACTTTTGTTGCGGACTAAATATAAAAACTTTTATGCTCAACTAGCAGTAACTCTTGCTGGGGAACTTGATACTAAAATCTGATTTAATATAATATCTTGGCGTAGGTACGTTGTAGTACGTCGATGCTTCAAACTTTGGAGATCGACGTAACATTGCTAGTCTATCTATATTTTATAGGATACATTTTAGAATAACAAGACCTTAATATTTTAAGGCCATCCTTCTTTATTATATTATTCTATATTTCTTATTAATCGAAACATACAAATCACCTGAACAGCTCCTCAGCTGTTCAGGTGATTTGTATACTACAATGCTAATCCTCAATAGCACTATCTGCCAGCTTCTCTGTGTTTTAAAATCATATAAAATGGGTTTGTTACGTACACAATAGCCATAAAATTATCTATTTAACCAACCAACGCTTTCAAAATAAAATCCTTTTATATAAAATGTGAGTGCAAAGTTCCTTAAGAACCCACACGACATTCCATTTATCGACTTCTCCAGGCGAGTTCGCCCCAACGCGCCAATAGAAAAAGTTAAAACAAGGTTTCGAGAGAGGGTATCAACCACAAAGGGGTGCAACTTCATGACTTGCACGAGTGTACAGAGATTGTTTATACAAACTAGCTACTCTAAAATATATTAAACTGCTTTATACGAGTTCCAAATGTTACAAACCTGGATCCCATAAACTAGAAGGCGGCGTGGAGCGTTAGTAACGTGGCAATTAGTTAGACAGCTTGCCAAACAAGCGCGGGCTTGCCTGTTGGCTCTCGCTGCATCTCCCTCCCCGTATCTAGGTGACTCGCAAAACGTCGCTTTATAACTTCACCACACGATTTAATTCAAAGTTAAAGCCGACGTGTTACCCAAGTACTACGTACGTCATTGAATAAGAAGTTAGTCTGCGGAAAATGCATAAACTTGCGAAGGAGTTAACCGCCCGAACTAATTTCAGAGCTTGCTTTAACTAGGCGGTTTCGGTGCCGTTAACGAATCTGTTACACGAAGATGTGTAATTTGGGTATAATAGGATGAAAAGTGGTAACTTTGCCTGCATTTATGAAGGTATTACTTGCCAGTCGTGCATTATTGCTACTAATACAAAACTATGTCTGCCCTCTGCGCCGTGGGTCCTGAGTTCGATTCCCGGCAGGAGCACAAATTTCTTCCCAAGGGATATTTGTGCTTCTGGTTCTGGGTGTAATGTGTGCGTGATGTGAATGTTTCCGGCACCAGCGATACAAGTCTTTGAACTTAGTGTGGGGCTGTGAGTGTGAATGTGTTTGTTTGTTTGTTTGTTGCAGGAAAGGTTAAAGGAAGTACAACTTTACAATCAATTCCGTGATTCCTTTTCTGTTGTCATGACATGAAGGCATCATGTGTAAAATAATTTACGCGAAAGTTTGTCTGATTAAAAACAAAGACACTAACTTATGAGTCTCAGCCATCCAAAGCCCCACTTTGCAATGGCAAAAGCAAAACAAAAATCACAAGGGTTTCAAAGAACAGTGAAATTAAAGAGAAATGTGTGTCGGTGTCGAATAGATTAGCCACGTCCGAGGCTGGGCGAGGACGGGACGGGCGCGGACACCCGTACTCGGGCATCCGCCATTTATTGAAAGTCGGAGGGCAGCGCGTGAAGCCATTAGTCCTCCGCACGCCTGAAAAAGTGTCGCTTTCCCTGAAACATTGCGCGGGACGCTATTCAATTGCTGAATGTATTTTATTCGGATCCAATCGATCTCTAGACAACAAAACGGGCGATGTGAATGGAGTGTCTCGCGAGGCGATAAATCACCAGCGTCTACGATACGTTTAATGAAAAGATCTTTCTACTCTCACCCTGTTTTATTACTATTGTGCGAGGCGTTTTCGATTCAAAGCGAATACCTATAATACGTAATATACCGTCTATTGCTCCGTAAATGTTCAGAGTTTGTAGCGCGCTATCAGAAAAGCTCCCAGCGCATGCCGTTTGATTTATAGTTTCGTCTAACACCCAACTTTTAATCAAAATAAACTGGCGCTACACGTAATTGGAAAGAAAAGTTTCTCGATACTCCCTTTTAGTAACGGGATCAATGTTGTTACAGATTGGATCTATGGTCACTTGAAGAGGCGGAGAAAAATGCCCAGTCACGGACGGGGCACATCGTAGATCGTTCAATTTCGCGATGACAAGGAAGAATCTACCATTTGGCGAGGGGCTTTAGAAATGGAAGAAGATATGGGGCTGGCGGGCAGGATCCGGCTGGAGGCGGTGGTGACATGACGTGTGGCCGCGATTTACTTGCCAGCACGTACAACATGGCCTCGCGGTTCGCTGCCGTATTACTATGGCTCGGTGGAAGTAAGTTATTTATCTTTGAAATCCTATTATGACAAACCTTTACATTTCTCTTTTAGAATAATAAAACCGACAGAAAAGGACAATAAAATCAGTTATCACATTATTTACCGAGCGTTTTATCTGTTTTCATAAAGAGATAAGTGCGCCTTTTCAATCAGACCCCATCTCGTAAAGCAGAATAACTCTATAGAAGTGATGAATTATTAAAATCACTCCGGATACAATCGAGTTTCGAATCCAATCCCTTAAGTAAAGCTGATTATTGGAATCCTCCGGAGACCGGGCATTTCTCGAAAATTCTGTAAAGTGCCAATCTCTCTCGGTATGGGTGATTGCTAAAATTGTCGGCACAGAACACGCAAGACCATTTATTTATTATACATGGAGGGTAATGCACGCCCATGCCCATAGCTCGCGCTCTTACGTCATTCTCGTATAACTTGCGAAACTTTTAGTGAATTATTTGCCTCCTTGACGTTTATGGCCAACTAAGAGAAATGTATTTGGAAATTAAGTAACAAGATTACGGCAGCGGTTTTGTTGATGAGACGGGAAGTTCCGCGTCATAAACCTATTTTTCGGAATGAATTTATTACAGAAGGGGTTGGCTGAGAACGATACTCACTTAAGCTTTTTTTAGTATCGGTACGCGCTTTGCGTTTGGCACCGGCTTAGATAACGGATAAAAGGTCGCAAGATAAAAGGCCTCCCTTTTGTTGTCTGGCATTTTCATTTAATATTCACGAAGAGGTTATTTTTAGGCAATGTTTACTTTAGAAATATCAACAACAAAAAACAAATGGTTACAGAGCAAATGAACACCTCAGTAAATCGAAAATTAAGCTCTTGTTTACCACAAAAACGTTCGGCAACAAGGCGAGTGTTTGGTTCGCAAATACACGGTTATTCCCACATAAACAGAGCTAAAGTAAAACGAATTTTGAATAAATATTAAATTCATAGCTGCCGAGATGAAATGTTATGATGTGGCTGGTATCGTAAATTGAATTTGGTTACATTGTAATGAGTTCATATCGGCGGGAGTCGTGTATTGGCTGGATCTTAAATTCGATCACGTAGCGCGGTCTTGATTTTTGTATTCCAATCACATTTGCGCTGAAACAGAAGATTAAATTACTCGGGATTAGATGAGCTGCCTTTATGACCCGCTAAGATAGCTTAGTGGGTCATACGGAATCAAAACAAAATATAGAACTGGAAACAACAAGCAAAGAGATTCTATCGTTTACATTTTAGTGAATATGCGCAGGAGTTAATTCCCTCATACCCGTTTTACCAACTAACAACAAGACAAAGAGACATACGTCGTCCATTTATGGTTGATATACCTCCAGTTTGTTCAAAGCGTTCGCTACTACGTTTATCATCCGTACTGCAATGAAGTGGAACTCATTGCCCGCGTCTTTGTTTCCAGAACGGTATAATCTGGAAATCTTCCAGTCAAGAATGAATAGGTATCTTCTAGGCAAGCATGCTTCAGCCGAATCGTCGCTTTCTATCAAGTGAGATAATGGTCAAATGCTTATCGAGCATAAAAAAACGTAACACATTTTAACACATAAAAGGATTTTCATGGTGTGGTGTGAACTTTTTTTGCAATCTATGCTCGCGTAATTTACACGATGACGAAGTCTTTTTTCATAAAAGAGTAACGTATTAGTAAAAAGAAATAAGACGACAATTTAGTTTCGCTATAAATAGTTCCTTTTACACTGTAATTAATGATCGGAACTCGTGAAGTGTGGAAATAAATGTGGAGCGCCTTTTTCTCGCCACTTCTACCTTACATTAATAAAGGTTTCCAGGAACTGGAACCTTGTGAAATATAGTGCTTCTGAAATAACCATTATTTTATGCATCATTTGAAGCAGTAGTAATTATATATTTGTCATGTGATCTTTTTTTAAATAAATCATACAAGACAGGTCATTTCACAATTTCCTTTTGTTCCTTTTCAAGCATGCCTTGTACAAGGGTTTGCGATTCGCTCTTTATATTTTATTATGTTTTACGATCAGTGACGATGTTATGCAGATTTTTTGGGAGTGGAGTGTCATGTCGAGTTTAACCTCTAGTGATATCATTACCTTTTTCAGTTTCATCTGTCAATGGATTTTTTTTTAGCTTATGGCTTAGAATTGTTTGCGCTTTAATAGTATTCATATTAAATCGTTTAATGTATTTTGTATAATATACGTAAGGGCATAGCAATACTGGTAGCTGCTGGATCGATATAATTTAGTTTTTAATGTCATATTTATTGATTTTTATTTTCATTACAAATTATTGGATCCTTAAAAAATACGTTTAAATTATAATAATATTTATTTGATAGTTAATATTATAGATTGCCTTCTGCTTTTAAATATACGTATTTTGTTATATTTTTTTTACTGCCATTCAGTTAGTACTGTTAAGTTATTGAGTGAGTATCTTTTTATCGTGTGTTTAAAATTACATTATATTATTTCGGACACATTTTAGGCTTATCTTTGATTCGTTTGTATTTAGGGAGGGGGAGAGAGGGGCGAGGGAAACACCCCTGACAATTTCTCCTCGCCGATAGAAGTTGCCTAGATGCAGAGGTTTTTTTAATTTAATATCAAAGTTAATTGACGCTACTCTATTGAAACACATCTAATTAAGGGTTGAAGGGAGGAAAAAGGATGAGAATGAAACACTGGGTTTTGTTTACAAAATCTATTTATCTATTTTTATTTTAATTTATAACATTTATCATTTCCATAAATAAATCTTTTTTTATATTTAAATACATTTCGACGCCACAAATTACATCCCCAAAATTTCCAAGGTGGTTATAATTACCTTCTTAAAAATAACTTTTAACTGCCCTACATTGGGGCTGTATTCTTTCCAATTTAGCCCACATGGTTCCACGAATGGTTCCTCCGTGTCTGAATGTTTAACTTTTTTGTGTATGTATCGATGTTTCGCTAAGCAGTCATGCGCACTCCAAAGATCTATATGTATGTCTAATGATCTATGTGTAATGTAGTGCCTTTTTCTATGTATTTTCCGATTAAAAGCACCAACACCTCCGCCGAGCGTCAATTTTCTAGGACAAAAATAAAGCGGAAAATCCAGCGACCATCAATATGACTTCCTGCAACAACAACAAAATATATGGATTATAATTTCTACTCAATGAAAAATGACGTTAATGACCTATGACTTGTGACATTAGTAGGTAGGTATTAATCCGCGTAGTAGGTAAAAAATCTCTCTCATGTGTTAACCCTAATAATAAACTTTTATGTGCCAGATTTCATCCAAATCCGTACAGTACTTTGGCTTGATTAATCTACAAACATCCATCTAGAATTTCACATTTAATGTATTAAGTACTACCAGATCATGTGTGGTATCATTGAACAGGGGTTTTAAAATTATAGTGGTGTGTAGTAATTAAGTAGTGGTAGTTTTTCAAGCGTACCGTTTGAGAGATATATCCCGTCAAAGTCATAATTATTATTCTTTTCAGTTATAGAAAGCCATTTAGCGCTTGTGTAGTCAGGTTTTAGTTTATATTCTTTCGTTTCTTGTAGGACAAAATAAAACAACAAAAACGTTTTTTTTTTATACACATCATATGACGCTCTACCCAAGAGCTATTATAAACAAATGATTCGAGCTAGTGACCCGTGATCAAGCAAAATAACAGAGGTGTCCGTGTGAGAAACAGTTCATCTTGAGATCGACACCGGGCGGCTTGAAGTGTCTGAACTTACGACTTGTTGATGAACATATACTCACGGGAAACTGCAAACGTTTAAATTATAATGGGAAATTGTTGGGAATGAGAGGTACGCGTGGTATGAAAACTACTTCACCAGCTCTACAGCTCGTAAGAATTTGGGCTTCTATCGTATTATGTCGAAGCGACGCCACTTTAAGGAGGGTTAAGAAACATAATCGGAATACCCACTTTCAGAAAGATGATTTGCGTAGAGAGTCCAGTTGCAGAAAGAGAGGTAATAAACTCTATTGGATAAGTGGTAGCATCCGTTTGATCTAGAACCATGTGTATGGACTGGCATACCTCGTCTCTTTCAACTTCTTTCAAAATACTGTGATTTATGGCAGCTGCTTAATCATTTTTGGGCGTAAGTATTGCTCGTTCACAAAGCCAAGAATTGTCCTGACGTATTATTTGAGATACATTTTAATAAGCGAAATGAATGAGTTCCTCGAACGCAAATACAATTTCACAAAGTTTCTCTAGAGTTAATAACGGTAACGATTCGGACATAAACTTTCGCCAATAATGCAATAGCAAAAATTTTAATGAAATAAAGTTTATTTATCACTTTAGGCAAAGTTTAATTGACTCGCATAAACCGTACAAAAATGTAATTAGTAGTTTAAGAGACCCGCGTATTAGAAATTTCTTGAGCAAATTTTAGATCAATTATGATAAATAACAATATCAGCCAATTATACCTATAGACTAACGCAACTGAATTTTATATATATAGATTTTGAACTGAATCATCATTATCAGACACGAAGCCGAAGCCGCGGGGCACAGCCAACTTATTATGGAATCGAATTTATTTCGTTTGCATGTTTCATCAGATTCCCAGAGCGTAATGCTATTGGATCTTCGATTGATTCCGACTGACAGCCGTTATACGCTTCAGGGAACAGGTACTTTTCACGGGGCTAAAGCGTTGAATTTGCTTAAAAATGTGATAATGTTATTCCATTGTGACTGAAACCTAATAAACTAGGACTGTTTATGTTGGTCCAGTTTTGGAAGCTCCGAAACAGGGCACTTGCAATAAGTCTATTGGAAAATATATTTATAAATAATTCTTCCTAAACGGCTGGATCAATTATAATAAAAATGTTGTGTGTTCAGGTGGATTCAATAATAGTTAAGATTCACATATTTTTCAACCGACTTAAAAAAATGAGATTCTAAATTCGACTGTATGTTTTTTTGTATGTATGTTACGCGATATCGCAGCAAATTATGAATCGACTTTGATGTTTTTTTTTAGTTTGGTGTATTCTATATGTATGTAATTTATATGGGACCACCTCTGAAGTACCTACCTTCAGAGGTGGTCCCATATAAATTATATCGAAATCGTTCAAGCCAGAACCGAAATATAAGCGAAGAAGTCGGTTTTTTAAGCTTTACTTGCGTTTCAATAATAATTTAATACGTTTGAACATGATTATGTTTATTATGTCCGCTAGTATTCTATAAAATTAAGAAGTTTCGTCTGAGAATCTTTTATTAAAATTTGATACTTCCTTTTCACAAATTTTTCAATGTTATCGGAACAGAGATAACCATGAAAATATTATGTTATAAATTAATTAAGTGTGGAGGCGTATTGCCTTCGCCAATTTAAAAACACAAGTGGAATAATGATTCCACTTGTGTTTTTAAATGAAAAGAATGTGTTTTTAAATAAAACGCAAGTGGAATCATTATTTTTAAATGACTCTTATAAAAGATGAGATTTCAATACGACTGAACATCGCTTTCTGTTATAAGTTGATATGAAAAAATATATTAAGATTAATTAAAATGATCGGGATATTATAAGAACACACATATTTTAAATGAAAAATATTCCAAAGTTTTTTTTTTTACACTGGAAATATTTATCACACTTATGGTGTTTAGGCTGGTGTACAGCATGGGTCACAACAAAAACAAGGACTCACGTTTGCTGCTACGTATATTCAGGTACACACAGAATAACACACAAAGTTCGGAAGGCACAGAAGAACTTAAAGACGGGCACAAGTACAGATTGATAGGTGGTGAAATATGTATAGAGAAAGTCACAAGAATGTTTATGATGAATAACACGAAATGAAAGTAAACAAGCGGCGTAGTTTGCAAGCGAGTGAAATGGCAGCGAGAAGCGTGTGCTAAGCGTCGCAGAGGTGTCTGGACTGGCGGCCGCGGCCGGCGCGACATGACATTGGCACGACCGCTATCGCCGCGGGCGCAGGTTACCGTTACTTACCGCGGCAATAGGGTTGGGGTACGCGTCGGTTGAATGCTACGACGTTATCGTCGGCAATTAAGTATCGACCGACTGGCAGGTAATATAATAATGTAGTTAGAGTTAGTTAAGTATTATTATATGTATTAAGTGGTATTTTGTAGATATATATTTATAAATATTATTGGTAAATTGTAAATAAATATTAGATATATAATTATGTATGTTTGTGTATTATGTACATTATTTAGGTAGATAGGAAAGTAGCCTACACACTTAATCCCAAAGTTTATTTTCAAGTATGTTAATGTATAAGTATGGTTGTTTTCTCTTCACGCTGTAAAGGCTGAACAGATTTGGATGAAATTTGGAATGTACATAGTCTATACCTAGCATTAACGTATAGGCTACTTTTTAACTTGATAAACTTGAGCAAAGCCCCCGAGCACGGATTGTAGTCTAAATAGTGTCATTTATAGCAACTTCATCATTAACTTCATTATAATTTCTTCCTCAGGCGTGCTAGGTCTCCGAGACATCCAGCTGAGCGTGCCCGAGGCAGTCGGTGTAGGATCCAGCGCTACACTAGGCTGCCGCTGGGCCCTCGACACCGGCGAAGCTCTCTACACTGTGAAGTGGTACCACGGTGCGCAAGAGTTCTTCCGGTTCGTGCCTAAGGAACTACCCAACACAAAGATTTTCTCACAAACAGGAATTAGCGTCGATGTGAGTATATTCTCCAGAATGATTTTTAATAAATGTTTGATACAGCGAAGCGAGATCTCTATGTTGACTTGGGTGGTTCAGCACTTTGTCCGTCCATCTGTCAGAGTCTAAACCATACAAGCGAATAACTTCAAATTCGCAGAAAATATTTAAAGCAATGGCCCAAAGTCAGAAATGGCATTTAAATGTTTATTAAAATAATAAATGGGTTGCCTATAAAGATATGTGGCGAGAATATTTTTTTTTCTGGCCGTGTAAAGTGTCCTTGATAAGAACTTGTATCTATATATGTTAGTTAATAACATAATAAGCCATCAAAGTCATTACTAGATTTTTTTGCCCCGGGGTCTATCTCAAAAACGGAGCTGAAACTTACGTATAAATCAAACAATTATAATTCAGAAAAAAGTTATAAGCAATTAACCTCAAAAGTTTTCTTGACTTATTAAGCAAAATGTACCTAGACGCGAGATCTCGGTTCATGGCGAACGACTAGTTAACTGTTTTATTATAGCTTCCGACGACTTCTGGTTCAGGTAAACCGGTACGGAAATATTGAAGCGCACGCACACAAGCTGATATGTCTGAACGCGTGAACCGAATTTGTATCTATAGTGTTATTTCTTACTTACTTATACTCTTACTTTTATTAATATACTAAAAAAAAAACTAGTAGCTCGCCTCGAACTAACACCTCGCGCCTACATTTTACCTTATAGAGAAAAACTGTTGATGTTAATTGCTTAAGAATTTTTCTTTATCACAATTGTTTGACTTTTGTATTTGTTATTAAAGTACAGGATATAACGGATATTATATCTAAGTTTTAACTTCAAATGGTATATAATGTTGGCACACTACTGTTTGGTGGCCGAATGTCTGGCAATGGTGTGTAATTTGCCAGGTAGACTCTACAAAAGAGTCCTACCAATACAAAACTTCATCCACTTTGACCGCTTAGAATAAGAACAAACACGATGAAAACTGACGATAATCCCATTTCGACGCACATTAATTGTTGCGATCGAATTTTGACTTAATCTACAGTCAGGTATGCATTTTTTTTAATATACGATAGGCAAGCGTTTGACCACAATCTCACCTGATGGAAAGCGATGATGCGGCCGAAGATGTAGCATGCTTGTATGCATTACAAAGAAACAATATATTTTACAGGATGTTAATTATAGTCCAATTGAAATAGTAGAACAAACAAAACTTTAAAATGAAGATCTTGGTTTTAGGTAAGCAATTAAAATACTGTCTTAATTAAAAACCTTTCCCGCAGAGAAGCAATGCCTGTTATCCGAAAAAATTTTAAAGGTCGACCGCTGCGTACTGTGGTAAACAAGCTAAAATTTTAACTCAATAGAAAACATTATCTATTATATAGCGTCAAAGAAACATCTTGAGGCTAAGGCGAACAAACAAGTTAAACTTTAGAAAGAAGCTATTAAATCTTGGAAAAACGTTAACGTCGAGATAAAAGAAAACAGGGTTACTTTCCTACACAAATGGCCCACTAACGGCGAGAATATAAACAAAGCAATAACCGTGATTATATACGGGTCAACGGGTGGTGCGACATCTTGCTAGTTCGTAATAATTCCTTTGCTGAATGCGATGAAAAAATCACTTAAGAATCTCGTAAAGGCTGCCACGTTAACCTCTGGCACGCCGCCACGACTCCGCTTTAGCGTTGTGCCAAAATAATACATTAAAAACCCTTTACGAGTATAACGAATACCAAAGTTTGCATCGAGACTGAGGGGAAATCGCGGCTCGAATCGTGCTCGAATGTGTCGCGGCGCGGCCCTTGAAAATCGGGTCAGACGCCTTCCGCGAGACGGGAATGATTTAGTTCGTCGGCCTCACAAAGTGGACTGACTTCCCGTAAGATGGATCGAAGCTTTTAGCTCAATTTGACTCGCTACCAGCTGTGTACGGTAGAACGCACCATCTAGGTAATGAGATTACAAGCCGACTCACATATAAATTACATGTGAACACTACGGCACCGCCTTTACCTTAGGTATATGTACCTGGAATCAATAATAGACGTGGGTCGGGCAGTTTCTTTTCTATTTTGCGAATATCTTGTTACTTACCTGTCCCTTTTCATATTTCAACAATATTGCGTTACAAAACAAACTTGTGATAGGAATAATATAATGGCCGATCCGAGTCCGGAACACTCTTTAGGGTCTATTTATGTTGCCTTAAAATTATGCTTAAACTTGTTATAGTTACCGTAGCGGAGACGGACAAAAGATAATATTATCATATTACGTAAATTATTGAACTATGAAGAAATTTGTGACATGAAAAGACTACGATGAGTTATTTAGTGAAGTATTGGAAAGTTTAAATACTAGGTAACTAAAAAGGTTGACGTCAGTACAAGTACTACGTACGAAACATGTGTCAGACTTTGTGCGCGTAAGTGAAGTTAACTTGAGGATGTTACCAGTGAGACGGGCTCTAGGTGATCCGGAATTTTTGCGTGTACGTAACGTAATCCGCTGATGATGAGCTCATAAGTGACGAAACCAGTGCTCGCGGAACCGAACTCCATGGATTTCGTTCCGCGAAGTCCATCAATACTAGTCATTTTACATTACTGTAATTTTTTTCACATGTATACTCAAATTTATATTTCCTTACTATTCTAGTAACAGTACTCCACTTTTGCTTTGGCAAATCCGATTTAAATAAAATATGTTTTTACTAAAATTAGGTATATCAAATGTATGTACTTAATACAATTCTAACTCGGACTGTTTGATCAAGTGTATAAGCGGGTGGGCCTAGAACAGAGATGGTTTTATATATAGGCTATAATACAATATTGCACATAACAGGTGTGCACTACGAATGGAGTTTTAGCAAATAACTCCCAAGGAAGTTGAATTGAACTATTCAAATTTTTTTCATGTTTTTTTTATTTCCTTTGTCTTATAGACCAGATAACTAAATATAACAGGTTTCACTAAGCTACGTTCAAAATATAGTTTCATTATATTATTAAAAGGAAACATAGTTTTTTTTAAATATTATCATTACCTTTAATTTTACATCATTCTTTACCTATTAATTATTTGCAATATGGAATATTTTATTAAGTCCAAGGAAAAAATACAAAGACGTTTGATATCCTTGATGCGTAAACATTTTCTGTATTCAACGTTTGACAAAAACTCCTAAAATATCCAGAAATAGATGTGTAAGGTTCAATAAGCCAAAGAGTAGTTTCACATAATAATATTTGCGAGGCCATGAAGAGGTTTCTGCTATATCGTAAACGAGTGAGCCTGCCAAAAGGCTAATGGTTGAACCCACTGGGTGAACCGTATTCTAATTGCTGGCCAAAACGCGCTCCATCTACTTTGCTTTTTAACTTTTATACGTGCGTCCAATTATTGAGTGGAAAGCGATTTCTAAGGTGTAGGTATATTCAATTTTAATAGTACCACGAAATTATTGTAGAAAATATAAGGGCGCAACGATTTCTATAGGCCAGGTGGGCCACCTGTAATAGTGGGACACATGTATAGTAATTGTTGGTTTCCAGTGCCGAAATATGTAACACCCAAGGTTGCGTAACTTGTCGCATGAATTAGAATCCGTCAAGACTAATTTTGTGTGCGGAAAAGGGTGAAACTAACACCGTTTCCTACTAGAATGATAATATGCTTGTTTAGTAGCAGCGCCTCCGCCATGTACTAACCAAGGTTAGGAGTGTTTGAATTTGTTTTGTTTTGTTAAGCGTTTCCAATGTATGAAACTGTATAAAAAACTATTTATTCAAGTAAGACAGCCATTGTTTAGTTACAATCAAGTCATGTGCTAGTAAAATGGTAGAAACTTTACTAGAACTTCTATTGGAGTACATGATTGAGTAGTTTTTTGACCGTTATTAGACCATTTGAACATACAAAAGAATATGATGGGTATTGTGAACGAATACGGTGTCCAATAAAAGAGTATTACAGATAATCAACAAAAAAGTCGAGGTTTTAAATACAGTTAATGTTTGGGAATTGCAGTATTTATTTATTTATTTAAAAACTTCATGCACAAATACAATGTACATAGGAGGACTTAATGCTACAGCATTTTCTGCCAGTCATCCTGCTATTTCAGGAGATATATCGGCGTGCAATAAATGAAGCTATACAATAAAGAAAAGGTTCAGAAATCTAAACTAAATTTTAAGAATATATATATATATATGTGTATATGAAAATATAATACATGAATATTATTATGCAAAAACTTTTAGAATTCTATACATAAGTATTATATATATATATATATATACATAAGTATTATATTATATATATATATATATATTTATATACAGTACTGCGGACATATCATGCGAAACGAGAAATACGAATTTCTTCAATTGCAGCCTTTCAGTACCTTGTGGCCGAAAAACCTTCGAACGTGGTTTAATTTTAGATCTCTCTTTCGAGCGCCTGTATCTAACATCCGTATAGGCTTAATGATAATAGCCTATCTCTGGTAGGAGATGGCACCGGCAGAAGAAGAAGAAGAAAAATACCAAATGGCGGACTTTCTAATCAAATGAAATAGAATCAAGTTAACCGGTAGCACTAGAACTCGGAAAATCCGTCTTTATAAAATTGTAAACCAAACTCAAAGAAAGTATTTTTTTGTTTCCAGTAATCTAGTCAGTCAAATAAAGTTTGGGAGAAGATATACTGTTATCAGTTTATAACGAATTCTAATTTTGGGGAATAAATCTGAAAATCTAAATAAAATTGTAGTTTAAGTTCTGCTAGACATCACAGTAAACAGTAGGAAGTAGTATCTGAAACACAAATAACGGAAACAACCTGCCAAAACTGTAATGGGTTAAAGCAGAGTTTGGGATTCTAACTGCTAGTACTATGCGCGCACCACTGCTCGTTCACGTTTAACGAGGCTGGATTTATCAAGGCTTACCCCTAATATCCCTTGCTTATGAAAAGCCAGTTCATTTGCGAGTAAGTTTTAAATTAGTAACAAGAAAATGAAACCGAATTTTGTATTTTATTATATCATAATGCAAGATTATAATAAAGAAATCTTTTCGTTCCGATCTATCCTCACATATAGAATCGGAAAAATCTAAATTTTAGTTTGATCTGACCTCAGAAAATTATTTTAGGGACACAGTGCGAGCTCTATCGATTTGTTCTATGTTTCGTTTTTAATTCTTATGACACAGTTTTCTTTGGTCTGACTATAGAAAAGAATAGAATAATTATATATTTATTATGTTTGAGGCACTTTTAGCATATTATAAAATTTCAAAATTTCATGTTTACTAAGGTATCCTACTTAACCCTACTTAATATTATAAATCCGAAAGTTTGTGTGTAAGTATGTTTGTTCCCTCTTCACGCTTTAACGGCTGAATGGATTTGGATGAAATTTGGAATGTACATAGATTATACCTAGAATTAACACATAGGCTACTTTTTTACTTGATAATAGCAGGCGAAGCCGCGGGCCACGGCTAGTTGTAATATATAACAGTTAATGTGTATAAATATTCCATTTTATTCGTTGCACTTAGCTTTCTAAACCAAAAATAGCTATGGAGCTGCAAGGCTTAATGAAATAGGTTGTATATATTTTTTAAATATGTATGCCTCGAAAAAAAATCGATATTTGCATTTTTATTTCGAAAGTATAAGATTTATTTTAAAATTGTATCCTATCTTCTTAGAGTATCGACTCCTATCAACTTAGTGATGTAAAAAGAAGCACATGACGTACACATAATATGATGCGACCCCGACTAGCGCTGGCTTGCCTAGCTAGATATTTGTCATAGTGAGCATGGTGCGGCGCGTGCGTACAGGGCACACATACAAGCCCCTATTGGTACCGCTTTATGAAGATAACATACTTTTCTGGTTTAACTATGACTGTATCAATCTCTAAGCAAAGGCATCCAGTTGCCGTTCATAATTATAAAATCTTATTATATATTACAATGAATAAATACTGTGTAATGTTGAAACGTGTAAATAAACATGTAGATGAACATGTAAATGAACGTGATTGAGAGAGAGTTACACAACACCATCACTTACCATCAAGTGAAATAGTCAAACGCTAGCCTATTAGATGTTAAAAATAAATATTTCTGATTTTACACAGGTGGCCCGGTCAGGGGCGCAGCAAGTTGTTCTTCGGGGCGCCACGCGCGGCCTAAGTGGTCGCTATCGCTGCGAAGTCTCCGCTGACGCCCCTTTCTTCCACACCGTCTATAAAAGCGCTTTTATGAGGGTTATTGGTAAGGTTTTTTACATTTACTTCTATTTAGTTTACAATAAACGCTGTAAATAATTTTCTTCTCAGTATTCCACGCAAGAGAAAATAATATTATTTGTTATTTCAACAATGTATTGATTATAATAATAAACGGGCTTGTATTTAACTAGAACAAGTTTCAAAGAAGAAATTCGTGTTACCGTCGGTTGTCGTATTAGTACCCGTTGCGAATTAGACATGCAGTGTACCCGATTATAGGTACTAATAAAGACATAAAGACATATATTTATATGTGGCAAAAAAATTCAATTGACAAAAGTTACAAATAGTTTTTTTTTTTTTTTTTACTTTTTTTCCCCAAACCGTCCTCAACTCAGCATAATGCTGGTTTAAAAAACCAGCGCTGGTCTTCCGTTGAGAACGGCAGGTGACGTCGCACACGAAAAAACAACACTGAACAGCTGTGACAAGAAAACAATTACAAACAATTCGTTATTAAAGTTAAGTGAATCAGGCAACATAATAATAGGCATTTAATACCGATATTCATTCTACAAACAACATTTTGTATTTCTCCATACGACGCATGATGCATCTTATCAATATATGTATTAGCTAACTTAGGTGGTTCAGCACAAAGACATAAATGGCAGTTAAAATGATATAAGTATCAAACGAATCAAACGAATCAAACGCATTCAAACGCATTCACACTCACAGCCCCACACTAAGTTCAAAGACTTGTATCGTGGGTGCCGGAAACATTCACATCACACACATTACACCCAGAACCAGAAGCACAAATATCCCGTGGGAAGGAATTTGTGCTCCTGCCGGGAATCGAACCCAGGACCCACGGCGTAGAGGGCGGGCACCTGTCCACTGCGCCAACTGGGTCGTCGTATATAGTATATGTAAATATTACGAGATATTATTTATTTTTTCTTGCCGTGTGGGAAATTGTTGAAAAGAGCTTTTGTAGAGTACGAAACCGTTTTTATCCACGTTGGAAAATAACAATTTAGTAGGTCTCACTGTTTTAGACCTATTTGGACTATATAAAAAACGGTTTTATTTACAACGTTGCTCTTCGTGTATAAATTTACCGACATTATGTACTTAAACAACAAATCTTATTTACTAAAATAAATAATTAATCATAAAAAAAGTAAGAGGCTATTAACTAACCTCAGATGAGCAAAACATTTGTTTTATGCTGGGTAGGCAAGCATTTGATCACTATATCACCTGATGAAAACTAATGATGTGGCCGAAGATGGAACATGCCCGCCCAGAAGGTATAACTATTCACTCTCGGCTTAAAGACATCCAGACTGTGCCCTTTGTGGAACAAAGACGCAGGGAATGAGTTCCACTCCTTCGCTGTTCGGATGATAAATTATTAGTCCTTTAAGCTGTTTCTAGATGGCATCACAGGTCACATTTGTCAACTTTACCAAGCCTTTCGGCCAAAAAGTTTGCCTAATTTGAAGGTAGTCGGATAATTGTTAATTATTACTGATCTGGATTAACCTTTAGTTTACTCTGTCTGGCTGTAAAACTAATTCTATTTTCTGAAACTTCTAATTCGGAATATCCACATGTTCGGTACGGTAGCGAGGTTGTAGTGTTAAATGAAATTGTTAATTGTTTATAACTAGCACTATTTATTGTTGGTATCAAATGTTCTTAAACTATGTTCTTATGTTATAATATGTTATTGAAATGTTTATGTTAGGTTGAATGCACCCGTGTGCCGCGGTAGCCAAAAGTGCACTGTCTTAAAACTTAACTAATGAGGGCAACACGGCACGCGAATAATAGCCGACGCAAGATGTTTGGTAATATACCGAACACCACATACTTATGCCTATAACCTATATGCGTACTTGTGCCTACACACATTGATAATTAGAAAAATGCGCTACGTAAACTGGTTTTTTACCGACTTCAAAAAGGAAGTTTCTCAATTCGACTGTATGTTTTTTTTATTATTACGCGATATCTTCGCCAATTATGAATCGATATTGTTTTTTTTTTTCGTTTGGTAGAGTGCTTCAGAGGTAGTCCCATATAAATTTTATCGAAATCGGTCAAGCCAAAACCGAAATATAAGTAATGAAGTCGGTGTTTTTAAGCTTTGCTTGCGTTTAAATCATACTATGACTAGCTATTTATATTGTAAAAATATTTGTGTGTGGATGTGATTGTTAGACAAAGCCTCAAATTCAATTGCCATAGTTCCGAGAGCATATGTAAAAACTAAAATAAAAATAAAATGTTTTATTCAAGCCATTGTTTTTTAGTTAAGTGGTGTTCCCGCTCAGTCGTATTTTATTCAACTTTCTCGTACAAAAACTAACCCGACAACATTTTGTTTAGACAGCTGGTAAAGTTGTTGAGATATATTTTACATAGAAAATGAATGTGACGAAATGTTTATATAGGTAAGATTGGGTAGTTATAATGAAAATACAATGACGACGGCCAATTCTGCATCTCGCTCTCACAAATGATGTAACGGTAGCATTAGGAGTAAAACGAGTAGTCGGGCGAATAGGACCACCTCAAAAGGCACTGCGTTCCCTTTTACCCGATCAATTTATTTTATTGCTTTTATTCGGGTGATTAGGAACAATCAAAATTTCTCCACATTTTTTGTTGGAAATCTTAGATCTTTTTTTTATTGACGCGGTTTACAGGTGCCCCGTATAAAAAAAGTTTAATAAGTAGCCTCATGTCATAGGGTTATGTCAAACACACACTCAACCAACTTATTCGCTTAGGATTATCTTGGCGTAAGCCGGAACATAAAATAAGTGACAACATTTCATACACTTGAATTGTCGGATCTCCTCTAATAATTCAATAACATCTATTTATTTAAATTTGAAAGTTAAAACCTAAAATCATCAAAGGGAAAAATACGTTTGTAACAAACATAATGGGGTTAGCGCCGCGGCAACTTTGGCAGAGCACCGCTGACCGACCCGTGGGGACCGGGAGCCCATTCTATTTTCAAAATTCTAACAGAGCGCCTGGTTGAGGCGACGCGTGATCAAAATGCTGGTACTAATTTGGCTCAACGTATTAGCATTGCAATTCAGAGAGGCAATGCCGCCAGCATGATGGGAACGCTACTCTCTGGTAATGGGCTTGAGCACTAGTGTTACCTCTAAGCTCGATGTGTTGAAGGTAACTTAGGTCTTTGCTGTAATAGATTTAGTTTAGTCTTAGGAAATATAGGCAATTGGCCCGTAGTTAGCACAACCTAATAGCTTACAAATAAAAATATACACAAAAAAATATCATTTTACAAAATGATATTATTTAAAAAAATTCAAGTCTGGCGGAAAGACTTTTGAGTCAAGCAATCAGTTAAATTTACACTGGCCATGCTTAAGAAACAGAATAACAGAATAAAACCGAAACCGTCCTAAAACCACCGTACAACAAAACCAAACCAAAAAAGTATGCAACCAAAAAAAGCATTCATTGGAACATACCCAACAAAAAATATTGAATTTTCTTTTTTTAATAGGCGAATAAATATAATAAACGGCATAAAAGCTCATTGGTGCTCATAGCTCAGTGGTTTTACTCAACTAGTAAATCTAATCATTCAAAAAACGGCATGTATATACTAAAAATCTGTATGGAATTTCGTCAGAACACGATTTATTCAAGTGAGAAAGCAGAATTTTATTACTGACTACAAAACATCAACCATATACATAGGTATAGTGTACTTTGCCGTCATATAATCCTACTAATATTATAAATCCGAAAGTTTGTGTGTAAGTGTGTAAGTATTTTGGTTCCCTCTTCACGCTTTAACGGCTGAACGAATTTGGATGAAAAATGTACATAGATTGTACCTAGTATTAACACATAGTCTACTTTTTAACTTGATAATAGCGGGCGGAGCCGCGGGGCACGGCTAGTAATATATATATATATAGTGCACAGAGAGATATTGGATTATACAGTGTTTTTTTTATCGATAGTGGTCTAGCATTTAACCTTATCCGTACGTCATACCTTTCTCACGATGTATACCTACCGTTCTTATATTATTAGTATTAAAACGGACATTAGTAATAAATTATTGAGAAAGCTTATTATAAAACCAATAACTACATTAATGACAAAGATGCATGGATGCAAACTGCACAAGCTTATTCTGGCGACTACATAATATAGATATACCTACCTGTATAATGTATTGTGTCATTTAAGAATCTTTAAACAAAAATAATGGATAAATGCGCCACCGACTTTCTTGCCAGGTTCTTCTCGAAATGGCTGTAATTTTACGAAGCTGGGAGTAATCATTAACTTTTTTTAATATTAAAGATTTAGTAAGAATCAGAACTTATATATAATTATATTATTGAATTAAGGCTATAACTCATTTGTAGAAAATTACGATCTTATTTTAGTATTGTAATGATACACAGACGATTGCGGAATGGATGTATTTATACGAAAATATTGAGGGTAGGTGTACCCTCTAAACCCAAACATTACACTTATTGCCATTATTGAATAGTAAAATTATAATGTCATTCATTCATAAATGCCTCTTTGGCACATGAATAAACGATTTTGATTTTGATTTATTGTAATGATAATATTAGTACGAATAATCGTAAAAGGTACCTAATAACCGTAATAGGTAGATTTACCTCATCACAAACTAGTTTTCGCAGTGTAAACATAAAACCAGGCTTAGATACCATGCTAATGCGCTTATTATTGTACACGCCGAATTTGGAACTATGTTTGCCAGCCTTTGTCACAACGTAAGTGATCATTTTACCCATCAGCATAAATACATGCATTACCCAAATTGTATGTGTCCCTTAGTCCTGCCTATATCACTCACAACACCACAGCTGCCACTAAAGCCATCGACTATTCTGTCAATGTAGGCGACTGGTTTATCTGATATCGATAAAACATCTTACGTTAGTAATATAGTGTACTAAACTTTATAGTGACAGTAGATTTTCATGGAAATATTAAATTGAGAACCAAAACGGGCTTTAGGTAACCTCCCAAGGGATAGAAAGGTCTATCCTCACTTAATCTGATCTACGGCTACGGTATGAGTTTGCAAATAAATTAATAAACTTGGTACATTCCGAGTAACTCGTCCTTTATAGTGTGTTGTTAATTAATCACGTTTAAATTTCCAGTTTGTGCCTGTTTTTCGGAAATATTAAACAATCTTGGGGCTCGGACAAGCTTGTTTTGAAAACTTTATGAAAACACCCGAATGTACCCTTTATCTGTTGTTTTATTCTCAGAATTCAAGCTGTCAAGAAACCGAGTGAAATTTCGAGTTTATAATGAAATATTCATCTTTCTCACCAGCGACCCAACAGCGCTAGTTTGTTATGAAGAACTAATTCAATTAAGGTTGTATGCGATAACAGGAAATTACCTTTGCACCGCCGTGTTCTCTTAAGTTAGTAAAGTATACAAGTTTGTTAGCTTAACTCAAGTTAACACCAAACAAGAGGATTTGTTTTGATGCTCTTTATAATGGGCTACCGTATTGATGGTTGGTATTAGATAGGTTTCGTTTATGTTTAGTTTTGAACATGTTTGTATAATCAATGTGGAGTAGATTTGAATGTTTGTTAGTTTCTTTTATTCATGTTTTTATGAGAAAATTGGTATTTTCGTGCTTTTATTTCGGTGCAACCCTGCTGAAACGTTGAGATTAGTCAAAATAATGTTATTTTGAAAATAAAAGAGTGAATACACGGTTTTTACATACATTATTGCTGTTCGTGAAAGTTAAAAATTTTTTTATTCATTCATGTGTTTTGCTTATTAGGCGCAATCAATTATATATACCTATATATTATCCTAATTCACGCAGATGGTGAAGCCAAGGAGCACTTTAATTTATATTTACATCTTATTACTATAAAATTAATAATAATTATGAGAATTTCAGTTGAAAAAAACTCATATATTTAAGAAAATATAAAAAAGATTTTACTACCTATATACTTACAACCTCGCAAAGTCACGTTACGTAGTGGGTACTAGTAGGTATATTATATTAATATTTCAGCAATAAAAGTAGGTATATTTTAAAGTCATAAATAATAGTGAATAGTCCTTGTACTGCACTACCTCGAATTTTCCTGCACCTTCTCGGATGACTGGCAGAAAATGCTGTATTAGCATTAAGTCCTCCGTGTACAGCTATATTGTGCAAAAGAATAAATAAATATAAACATAAAACATAAACGCTTTCACACTCGCAGCCCCACACTAAGTTTGATGACCTGTGTCTTGGGTGCCGGAAACATTTACATCACACACACAATCACAACCAGAACCAGAAACACACATTTTCCTAGGGGAAAAAACTTGTGCTCTCGCCGGGAACTCCTGTTTAGGTGTATCCAACTAAGCCAACAGGCAGTTCAAAATTAATATACTGGAAATATAAATGTATTTTGTAAAGTAATTACTTTTAGCGAGTTACTGTACTTTCGCCAGTAACATACTCGTAATTAAACTAAACTTAAACTAATTTTCCCTCCGCGACAATCACCAAAGTAATCTCCTCACAACCAAATCGTTATCAAAGATCCAGGGAACTAAATCTTAGTTTGTGAGCAATCAACATTATAAATAACTTGAACAAGCCCGACGCGGTTTCGCAAACCTAGCTCGTAAATCAGAACTATTGTTAAGCAATAAATGCTGAATCGAACACAAGGGATGTTTGATTAAGGTTTATCTTGGTTAATTTACGATTATTGAGGATCTGTTCTGCGGTCGATTTACCTGCATAGGTGAGAAGATTTGCTGCTTGTTATGCGAAACGTTATTGTAACAGAAACATTTATAGCTACTGGCAAGGTTTTGCTTGCAGAAACTCTTTTACTATACCTATCATGATTTGCTGTTAGTTTAGTTACTTAGTTGAGTCTTTTGTTTTTAATTATACCTACGTAAAAACAGGTTATAAGTTTGACGCCTTATTTAGGGAGCATGCATGAGCTCAAGGACTCTAGGTCAAGTATTTTTATTTAGTCTTTATTTATACAAATTTTGTTACAAAAATGCATGAGAAATTCAAAATAACAAAACCAAGCAAAACGCATGCTATTGGCTAGACAGATTCGTGACGTCTATTTTTGGTGACAATTAGTCGTGGACTTCACAAAAAAACGTCAAAATAGCCGCGTTTAAAATTGCTCAAACGTGATTGCATTTTCAAATATTTATTTTGATATAACTATGAAATGTACGCAAAAAAACGACACTGACAACGACACAGTCGAGGCCAGGATTAGCTAAAAGATATCTCAAAAATGTAGTGCCAATTAAAGTTGGTTATAATTATATACAAACTGTTTTTATTTTATACACTCTGAAAACTATAAAAAGAATGACAAATATTTACTAATATAGATGTAATAAAGCGCCAACATATCTAAGTCATTAAAATTGAGAATACACTGTGTATTTAAGGTCTTTATTTAGGTTATTAAGGTCTAGAGAAGCTCAGCCTGTTTTCGCACATCCAATTGTGTAGAATTCCACCGGAACAAATTGTGCAATTTTCGCAAAGTGCTGTAATACTTTGCCTTTCAAAGCGTGCCGCAAATGTGCACCATTTCAATTTTAAAGTTACATAACGGTGAACAGGAAAGATAAATCTAAAATCACCAGTGTTATTTTACGGTTGGCTAAGCCACGATACGCGATTTAATTGGCTGGGCAGATCTAGTGGATAAATTGATAGAAATCGGAAACTAAAGTCCGTACGTTGAAAATTCGGACAGACTGACGGAATTTTGGAAACAGGCCACGTCCGAGCAAAGAGTAGCTTTACAGCGTTCAACATATTGCAGTTTATTAGTTAGAATGTTATGTACCTTTTCTAGAACATTAAATGGAATCACATTTACTTGGTCCCTCCCCAAAAAAGTATTATATAGCCACATTGACAGCCTGGATTATTGGATTATTATTATCCTTATTTGTTTTATTATTTTTTTAAACATCTTCAATCTACGGGCCAATTGCCTATATTTCCTAAAACTAAACTAAAACTATATACAGCAAAGAACTAAGTTACTTACAAGACATCGAGCTCATAGGTAACTCAAGTGCTCAAGCCCACTACCAGTGGGTAGCGTTCCCATCATGCTGGCGGCATTGCCTCTCTTAATTGCAATGCTAATACGTTGAGCCAAAAAAGTGCCAGCATTATATATTATCATCCTTATTAATTAAACAGAACATAAACGCTTTTACACTCACAGCCACACACTAAGTTCGATAACTTGTGTCGTGGGTGCCGGAACCATTAACATCGACTTTGTGTTTCTTCTTTTCTGGGTGTGACTTTTCAATAAAAACAGAAACACAAATATCCTTCAGGAAGAAAACTTGTGCTTCTACCGGAAATCGAACCCGATACCCGCTGTTTAGAAGGCGAATGGGGTGAGATAAGCCAACGGGCAGTTCAAATATATAAAAACTTTAACGTATTTTATCTTGAAGACGGTTTTTTTTCACTATGACTGATCGAATGCGACATTTGTGTCCTTTGGTCTAATCTCTGCTCATAATTCATCCTAAATAGAAAAAATGCCGGAAAGAATTTACTCGAGTTAAAAGTATTTCTCAAAAAGTAGTATCAATTGAATAAACTTCAATCGAAGTTAGTAAACACCTTATGTGATTTCGTATTCAATGGAATAGATCAAGGTGCACGTATGATATTAGATCTGAGTGTTTGGGGAACCGTGGCATTCGTGGTTTCTACTCGAGGTACAGGGAATATTAAATCAGAGGTTAGAGGTAAAATCCGTTAGTCGACAAAGTACAACATCGAAGTATATTGCTATTTTGAATTTCATATTGTAGGTGCATTGCAGCCTATTATTATTAAAATTGAGTTTCTGTACCAACTACCACAAAGTCTCTCCAGCCTCTATTCAGTCATACGAGTACCTACTCTCTAAGAGTGGGTGTAGATACCACGACTCAAACTGAAATAATAAGAATGTGTTCTATTTCAATATTGTTATTACTTAGTTTATAAATTGATTGTTTTCCATTAGCCATAAAGGAAAGATTTTCCTCTTATGTTCAAATGTATCTGAATAATTAGGATGCCATAATTGACATACCATTATCGAAATCTCCAATCGAATCTATTCTTGTCTTAGACGGCAAATAATTGAATTTCGAACTTGTCTCCGGCAAAAGTAGCGCTGTTTCTTGGTGGTTTTAAATAACATTAGGCTTTTAATGTAATTTCGACGAACAAAACAAACACTAACAACACCTAAAAGCAACCAAATTAAACGAGGTGCTGGAACTCCTTGCGTTCCCATTAAGTAGAATTGGCAAAAAGCGACAGAACAGGAATGTAAACACTTAAAACTTTGCTTCACGCCGAGTTCCACCGCTCTGTTGTAATAGAGGGCGCTGCTGGCAAACAAAAGCACGCCGAGTTTTAGTTTGGTCCGCCATTTTGTATGTTCACCGTTTCAAACCGCTTTCTGTGAAATTCGTGGTCAAAATAGAACAAGCGTATGGAAGATGAATATGCAATGTCGAATCGACGCTCGGACATCACCGATGCTATAGCATACTACGAGTTAGCATCGTATGCATCCTTTGCGTTCGGAGCTATCCTCGTTTACGATTCTGCTTCAGCTGACAAATTGAAAAAAATATTGACTTCGTGTTTCACAAGCATTATTAGATTATGCGAAGATAAAAACTTAGACTTAGAGCGCATCATTTGTGGGTTACTATGCGGATTAACACCTGTTTTGTAAAAGACTACATTTTACAACTGCCTACATTTATTAATATAATAAAACAGTGAGTATATACTTGTTTTGTTTCGAATTTCTATAATGTTACACTTAATATTTTGGAACGGAAAGTTAGCATTCGTAGCACAAGCCGACCTAGCACGAATGCTAACGCTGCATCCTATTATTTTTTATAATAATATAGTTCTATTGAATTTTAGCAATAAGGTTCTAACTTAAAGTTATAAATACTGTTATTGTTTGATTTAGTAAATAAAAAGTTATTTTGTTGTGTAAATCACCGTGCAAAATAATGCACGGTCGCCCAGCTCTCTACGAGGGTATATAAGTACGTACCGGGGTTAGGTAAATTGTGCCATTAAAGACCTGTGTACCATGAAGCCAATAGTAGCACTTAGACATAATGGCTTGTTTAGTTACAAACAGGATGGAGCTGCCTCAGTAGATTTACCTCTAACAACTGACAATAGAGGTTTAGGAGGTAAAGTTTGGTTAGAGCTTTGGTACTTAAAAGTTCATGCTTAAGCTTTCAGGTTCTTTGAAATTGCTTCATAAATGTTGCTAAATACTAACAGTGTTCAATGAAATCGATACCAAATACATTCTAATAAGTTTGTTGATATGTAGGTATGGTCTATTATGCAAAAAAACACAATTCAGATATAAGTACCTACAGTAAACAATTTTGATGGGCATGTCATTTGATATCTTTAGTGTAATGTGTCCCGTTCGTTGTTTTCTTTCTATGTACTTATTAACTGCTATTCATCAAATATCAGATCTATTGAATGTAACCTTAATTTATCCTATCCGATCACTTTACCTTTATGTTTCATCAGCAAAGTGTTTTCATCAAGGAGATGCGTATACATACCTAAAACTGCTCCATGGTCCAAATAGAGTTCGCTCAGCAATCTCCATAATATGATGACCCCACCGAAGCCTATTTTGAATATCCAACTCTACGTGACTACTGTTCTAGATTGTCTCTGGACGACAAATGGGCTTTGTTCCAATGATCATTGCTATATTCCAATCAGTTTTAGTGAGATCGACATCATTAAATATCTAACATGTCGTGTTCTAAAAACGAATAAATAAGTCACTTGCTATAAACTTTTTTAAGGCAAGCTTTTAGAAGTCCGCCATATTGGATTTAAAGTGACGTCACTTTATTTTTCGAGTTATTCTCAGCAAGCCTTTCATTTGATACCCATATTGTAGAAATGCATTAAAAATTACTTGTCCGCTATTTTGGATTTAGAAGGATCACACAGCTAACCATACATTGTCATTCAAACTAAACGTGAATACAAAATTTCAGCTCAATCGGTTAAAGATATCTGCTTCAAAATTGAGTTGCAAGATTCCACCCGGACATATATACCTACATACATTGCAAGTTAAATAAAAGCTTTAATAATATTACATTACTTATTAATATTGTTCGTTTTAGTGTTATGTAGGTTTTAATATGCAACCAACCCGATCTTAATGAATGAAATATATCTTTTTTTATTGGCGATTGCCGGATTAGGTAAAACTATTGTGTACGCTTTTTCAGGCAAGGACATGTACCTAACGCCACATGTTTTTCATATGTTTATACTATATCTTAAACGCATGTTTTTACAAATAAAAATATAATTATCCTTTGTTTACATGGACATTCATGAAAGTTTAAGACTCTTATTGCTAGATTCGCAAATTTACTGCTATCTCGAAAAGAAACTGGCAAGAAATTCGGTGGCGCATTTTTTCCATTATTCTTTCAAATAAGCGGTTAGCTTGTAATACTTGCATTAAGGAGCTTGTCTTAAGGGGCCTGTAGCCTATAATTTAGCAACATTTGTAACCATATTGCACTGCTCTTTGGATTAGTAGGGTGGCGTTCGCCTTCTAAGCAGGGGTATCGGGTTCGATTCCCGGCGAGAACACAAGTTTTCTTACCAAGGAACACTTGTGTTTCTGGTTCTGGTTGTGATTGAGAGTGTGATGTGAATGTTTCCGGCACTCACGACACAATTTATCGAACTTAGTGTGGCTCTGAGTATGAATGCGTTTATTGTTTGTTTATATTCGATTCTCCCGCTTACAACGTATAATATAAGGGTGTATATTGCGTGTCTAAAATAAGGCTGGAAAAAACGGTTTTCACCACTTCTTCCAATAATTTGATTACGATAAATCTCTTTTGAGGTGCAATAGCTTAGTCTATTTCGGTGGGCACATTGTTAGGTTAATGGTACCAATCGTTCATCGGCCGGTCATCGGAAATTAGCAATCGCTCTAACTGCTAAAATGGCTGGCATTTCATTTGGTTGTATAGAATTATTTGGTTTATTGAACTACATAATTGTACGTTTGCTACTTATAATCTGACTAGCTGCGCCCCGCGGTTTCACCCGCGTTGATAATGATGAAAAGTGATGATGATGATGATGATGAAAAATAGATGTTGGCCGATTCTCATAGATACCGGATAAGCACAAAAAATTTCATCAAAATCGGTCAAGCCGTTTCGGAGGAGTATGGCAACGAAAACTGTGACACGAGAATTTTATATTATATAAGATTAAAAACTATTAATGTTCAAAATGTTGCCTCCTGGATGTAATGCGAGTATATATGTATGTGTTTTTGCAATTTAGTTAGCATTGGAAATAATTAGTATAACTGATATACAAAGCATTCGAGGCGAGCGCCCCGGGTGCTGTGAAGGTGAAATGTATGGCGCGTAAGGAACATGATATACAACGCGGCCGAGCGGCGGGCGCCCGCGACTCCTCCCCCCGCGCTTCCGTTTTGTATACTACCGTCATAAGGAAAAAAGACTATTATAAGAATTATTATTGCTTCTATCCCAATGTAATAATTCTAATTAATGACAAGGTATTGATATATTAGCGAGTGTCAAAATACATTACCCGGCTAAATAATGCCATCGAGTTAAAGTAGGAGTAGATCGGAGAAAGGAGTATCGGTTTCGAAAAGCGCCATCTCTATCATCATTACATTATAACATATCCTGTAGTCCATATTTGACATTTCCTCAGACACAAGTCTCATCACAATACTCGTCAGTCGCTGTACATTGTACAAGTTCGTGTGCTACATGTGTATTATTTACCGCCGAATAGTGCATGTGGTTTAGATGATTGTATTTTTGATTTCGTTAACTTAGAACCTTGGTTTTTTTTTATATAGACAGCTACGTTATTCATTTTTATTAGTCCTGTATATTCCGTAAGTATGTTCCCCGATTACTCGAATATACCTGGACAATTTTTTTTATATATATTATGTATATATATAAACGCTTTCACACTCACAGCCCCACATAAAGTTCGAGATACTTCGGGGTATACTTCCCAGGTGGTCTCATTATAATTTCTTCAACATCTGATAAAGAGTATCGGAGTTAAATGCGATTGAAATCAGTAAAAAGTTTTTAAAAATCGTATATATTATTTCTTAATAACAACCAAAACGCTAAAAACTAAGTAAATTTATTGACGTCTTGATGAGTGGAGTGTGCTAGTATATTTCACCCCTAGGCGTATACATTATAAACTTCGCAATAATCTAACCTCGCAGTCCAGGTCTCCTCGCTTCCGCTGTAATGTTATACAATGGTATCTAACTTTGATGACAATTCGAAGTCATATCGCATCCCTCGCTGCAACTTTGTACTAGTTTGTTAGCAATAGAACTTTCTAATAAAGAATTTAGAGTGGAGAAAGTTTGCGATTTCTGTAGGATGCCGAGATTTGAGTTCGGATCTCATGCATATTTAACGTTGGAAGAATAGATTCAGATTGTAGCCATTTATCTTTTTGTGAACCTCTATAACTCTTGAAACCCCCCTTCTATCGACGGAGTCCCGAGTAACTAACTATTTGTGACTGTCAAATTTCAGTTACAAAGTAAACATGTTAACAATCACTTGTTTGATCCTTTATCATTAGGTATAGGCTAATATTTGACCATTATTTGGCCACTTTTTGCCCACTTTTTGCCCAAGCGAAACAGGTACACTACATAGGGTGAGTGAAAAGCAAATACCTCCGTTATTTAACGTTTAAACATGTTAAAGTGTGTACGCCGTAGTCATGACTGTAAAGCAAAAAGGATGGTAATAGTTAATACAAGGAATTTGTAGCTAACGTAGGTTTATTTCCTCTCGATGAGTTCAAGTTATAATCTTTGTAAGATTGCATCTATGTATATTTGTGTATTGTTCTTTCGTAGCGTCCATAATAAACAGATTGGAACATAAGATATCGTAGCATTTGTCTCAATTTGCCAGAAGTTCTGCTAAGCTCTGTAATAAAAAAAAATTGGTGTCGCTGGTACATTAAAGTCCTGATAGTCTGACAAACCGTGTACGTGGCAGTATTGTACCTAACTTTAAAAATAATCGAATACGAAATATCTATAGACTGATATCAAATTTATGAGCCAAAAAATGTAATTTCAAAAATACCTTTACCTATATAAATCTTGTAGTCGTAGAACGTCGTTTGTCTTACTTTTTATAGTTATTGTGTAAGGAAACGATCAAGTCACTCACCTGATAGTAAGCAGCACGCTCGCCCTTTACAGATCAGTGCAACCCACAGTTTTGAACATAGGTCAAAATGCTGCTTAGCACAGCACTGCGTTTGTCACCCTGAGATATTAGATGTTACGAGTATATATTTCTTTAAGCCCTGTAATTTCACAGGAAACATTGCCCTTCAATCTGAAAAACAGTAAAAATTGCACACTACTGTCTGGCGGTTGACTGTCTGGCAATAGTGTGATACTGACCTAGGCGGACTCTGCAAAAAGAGTCCAACAACTACGTACAATATACCTTTAGGAAGCCGATTAATACTACAGTAGCAGCAGTATAGGTTTAAGGTTTTAACTTACGCCTTGTTTCAAACTGTTATGCAATTTAATGGACTGACTTTAGTTCTTTCTTTTTATATTTTATTTGACACTAAGCCGGCGTTTGGCCACAATCCCACAATTTTGTTCGCTATGCGTTCCGCCGAAATTTGTGTAATAAAATCTATCGTATTGGACCTGTATTAATCTTACTCTCATTTTGTATAGAGCTTCCCACGGAGGGTCCGGAGGTACGAGCCCAGAAGAGCTGGTACTCTGTGGGTGACATGCTTCGCGCAAACTGCTCTTCACTTCCGGCAGATCCTCCTGCCAACCTTACGTGGTTACTGAACGGGCAAGAGGTAAGTTCATCATGAGACAAATGAAAATTGACCTTTGATCAAGTTTCAAACAAGAAATCGAATTTATTGCGATAGACATGAGAAAACTCGTTTATTTTTCGTCTAGTGCAAATAGATGATATTTCTGACCGCCGTAGATTTGGCAGCTCGACCAAATTGACTGATTTTTATCGTAAGTGTGAAATATATATATTTTTTTGGCAATTGCACCCTAGCACCACTCTTCTCTTATATACTTCTTAGTCTTGGTATAAATAAAGACTAAGAAGAGTACAACTCTTTATTTATATATATGAATCAGTCGACTCAAAGAATGGTATCAATAAAGAGTAGGTATTGTTGTTGGCGGAATCTCTCACACAAATACACCCAGTACCAGAACCTCAAATGTCCCTTAGGAAGGAAAATTGTGCTCCTCCTGGGAATCGAATCCAAGACCAACGGCACATAAGGCAGAGAAATGTCCGCCAACTGAGTCGAATTAAATTGGTAGCTATTTGTATTAAAATACACGATATTCCTAAAACTCGCAAATTTGAATTAGAAAGTAACTCCGCACAATCATAAAAATATCGCCAAGTGCATTACTTATCGCCAATTTCTTATGCTTGTTGAGTGACATTTCGGTGACTATATAATAAATCCTGAGAGTTATAGCTCAACTAGCCGTGTCCCGCGGCTTCGCCCGCTATTATCAAGCTAAAAAGCCATGTGTTAATCCTAGGTATAATCTGTGTACATTCCAAATTTCATCCAAATCCGTTAAGCCGTTAAAGCGTGAAGAGGGAACAAACATACTTACACACAAACTTTCAGATTTATAATATTAGTAGGATTAAAGTTGACTATATACGAAGATAGTGTTGACTACTGTTAGCGATAGTTACTTTATTTTCCCACACTCACAGCACCACACTAAGTTCGATAACTTGTGTCGTGGGTGCCGGAAACATTAACGTCACACACACAATCACAACCAGAAGAGAGACACAAACTGCTAGTTTGATGTGTGTGGTTAAGTAAGTTACCCTATGTTTACTAAGCACAGGTGTAACTTATATTACCACAAACGTTAGGTGTTAATTACCGCAATACAATGTTATATTATAGGAGTATTATAGAGATGGTTATCACAAATATCCAATGTTATGGATCATTACTTATAATAAGTACATTGTACATTATGATATAATGGGGCGCGTACACAATATATTAATTACCTATACATAATTTAATATCTATTTCAAATGTATTTAAATGAAAATGAGTACTTTTTTAAATTAGGTGCGGTTTTGCAAAAGCTACCCTAGCGGCAGCTGGCAACAAATTATTGTAATTTAAATTTCGTTTGACCAAAAATTTTACTAATGAGCGTAAATTAATGTTTTAACGTGTATACGGAAATTATTATAATTATTACCTAGCTGTTTCACAAACAACGCGCCCGTTTGATTTAAGCTTAATTTTATGCATTTTAGTAAACGCCTATGCAAAGCTGGTGATCAAAATATTACCTACTGGCGCACATAAGAGTAATATATGCTGAAGTCAAATATGCCTGTCTTTCAATGTATGACGTGCAAATTAATTGATCGAGCGAGGCAAGATTTCTTAGTTAACTTGCGAGGTTCAGCATTTTGCCCATCCTTCAGAGGCAATTAGCGTCTCAGCCATACAAGCGAATAACATCAAATTCTCAAAAATATGTAAAGCTATGGACCAAGGCAAAATTTTCAATTAAAATAATATAAATAAAAATATTAAGGGGGTACTTAAGTGGGAGCATGATTTTGATATATTTTCTGTCGTTGAAAATAGCTTTGCAGGTAGAGTACGAAACCGCTTTTAATAAAATAACAATTTAAACATTAAAGACTCTTTTTTTAGTACTATTTTGTCCCGGAAACTATTTAAAAAACAGCTAAGTACATATTTAAAGCTGAAACTTGCATGTAATATTCGTTTTTGTCTCTTATTTAACAACAATTGGAAAGATCAAACAATTATTGTCAAGAAAAACTGTTATAAGTTTTTACCGCACACGTTTTTCTCTTTTAGGCAAAATCTAGGCACGAGATCTCAGTTCGGCGCGAACGATTAGTTACTTCTGATTTGGCATTGTTTTTATCCACGAAGGAAGGTGACAAAAATAGACCAATTTCTTATAATTATAGAGAAATAATGTAATATTTACCAATATCCTCCTAAGGTCCTACAAGAAGTTTATGTTTGTGAAAGAAAGCATCCAACATAAGTAATTATACCTATCAACCCACGGTAATACTAAGTGAGAATTATGGGTGTTGTTATGATTTCTAAGATGTTGAATGCTCTGGCTCTGAAAGACTTATGTTCATTGTACTTCTTGTAGTACCATAGGCCTTGGAAGGATAAGAGTAAAGAAGATCCTAATGAAACTTTACATGTATATTTTAAATATTTTACCGGAAGTAGTGTAAGGCAGCAATTCTAAGAGGGTTCCCATTGTTTCCAGTGTTAGATAGTGCTCGAACATTATTCTGATATAAAAACATACTTTTGCATCACTCCTAATGTTATCTTAAGCGAAGCACATCAACCGATTTAGATATGCATCAGCCCAATCATTTGAAGAGCTCCAACCCCTCGACGTTAATACGAAAATGATTTGCTCGCAGGTGAAGGGCCTCGACATCCCGCTCCACGACCCTTATCCGAGGAGAAAACCTGTGATAACAACCGACACATCGCTCGAAGATGCAAATAGAATCATATTCAGTCCGTGGGAGGCAATCTCTGGATATGAGGACTCGGTGACCGACAACGTAATAGACATTCCGGGCAATATTGCCGGCATAGAAGGCATTCCCGACGGTAATAGCAATTGGAAAAACAAGGAGACTACCCGCCTCCCGCCGAGACTAGAGCAAATAACAAATAAATTGAACATTAGTACTGAAGATGACAAATCTAATAAATCATCTTCATTCAATCACCTTGTTATAAGGGTACAGTCGGTGCATTTTCGAAAAGTAAGTAGCTATTGTAACAAACAAACAAATGCATTCACACTCACAGCCCCACACTAAGTTCAAAGACTTGTATCGTGGGTGCCAGAAACATTCACATCACACACACACACATTACACCCAGAACCAGAAGCACAAATATCCCTTGAGAAGGAATTTGTTCTCCTGCCGGGAATCGAACCCAGGACCCACGGCACAGAGGGCGGACACCTGTCCACTGCGCCAACTGGGTCGTCAAAATTTTTGTGCCTATAAATTTCATCAATAATTTTATTGTACGAAGACTTCATTTTATAATAACAAGTATAATGAATAGACTTACATAGTATATAAGTACCATCATTTTAATTTTAGATCATTTAACGCGTGATACCTTATTTCAGAAAATTTAATCTTATAATAGAGAAGGCAAAAGCTACTAACAGCAGAGATCTTTAATAGTTATTATTTCCAAAACGATTGTCGTGATATTCTTGAATATTTAATATAATTTATCGAGTGTTTTTTTTATAGGGCCGGCTGAATGTAACATGCGTCGCTCGCGTGCTGTCCGTGTGGTCAAGCAGCGGAGTTCTTCTCTTAGATGAAGAACGACCCCAGATCGCTCCTGTGATGGGGAGTCGAGACTCAAACTCAGGTAAAAACATAAAAGTTATGTTTAAATACCAGTATAAATAATAGGTATAGTAGGAGTGAGAATCCAAAGAAGAATGTATTGTGTAAAAGGTGTCGTGAGTAAAAAAGGAGTATGTGTCGGGATGGTGACTAATTAAAGACTGGAAGAATAAAATATGCTATGCCAATGCTTAGTCCGGGGATTGAATTACTTCCCACAGACCAAAAGCATATATATAACATACTATATTAATACTGGCTATTCCGTTTTTAATCGTCAACATTTGACGATTCGTACTTGGCCGTTTGGAACTTAGAAGGTGCCTATAAATTATGCAAATGATATTCGGTTAAAAAAAAGAATAGTGGTCAGAGTATTAGCTCTTTGAGATACAGTAGTGCAGGAACGACATCAAGATAAGCGAGGAGGGGCGTCAGGACAACGCGCGAGTCTAAAGACCGTGCCACGCGGCGATGCGTAAGAAGTTAAGATATTCAGGTGGGTTTCTAACCAGTCACACCAAACGCGACCAAATGCGACTCGTTGAGTTTTTTTTCCATTCATGACAAAACCTGACTGTGGAAAAAGTGAACATACTTTTTTTTTGTTATTAAGACCTATTTTTGCGATTATATAAGAACTTCATCACAACTTCAATCAAAGTATTGTAAATTTAAGTGAGAATGATTGCTAATCTAAAAGTTTAATTAACTTTAAATCGTTATAGATCTTAAATGATAATTCAAAGCGAAAATTTTAAAATAAACCTAAAGATGATTTTCAATTACCTATTTAATGATACTTAACACAGTTTGTTGACTCTTTATTGACTTACTTTTTTTATTTGCGCCTGGATGACGCCATATTGAATTTTTAACCCTGTCATGGCTATTGTGACATTCGCAAGATAAAGACAAATCGAATGACGTCGTAAAAATCAAAATTGAACCACGAGTTTGGGCAACAGAGCGCCAAAAAGGAACAAACATACATACGTACATGCGACTGATAAATACATCACCTCCTTTGCACCGCGCAGTCGAGTCGGGTAAAAAACAAAGCAACGATCTAGACAAACACATGACATTGTATTTTTGTGTATTTTTTTAAATGTTGTTTCTGAAACTTAGGTAATGTTATAATTATAGTAACTAAATATTATATTAAGGATATATACGATTCTAATACGTACTTGACTGATGAAGTACCGAATGTTCCGAAACTAGTCTCGTAACAATGCTAGCAAACAACCGTGAGTGAAGTCGTATTACTTAATATCTTCGAATCTTTCAATCAAACGACTTAATATCAATTTAAATCAGTAAGAATACATTAACATGCCAAGATAAAGACCATTGTTATTATTTGGTGAATAAATGAATCTGAATCTCCACGTCTCCTTTCAAATTTGCATTGAAAATACATGATAAAAACGAAGCGATGTCTCAGCGTCTGAAAAATCAAATAGAAAGTATGAACCGGTAGAACCGAGAACTACATAATTTAAGCTCAAGCAAAGCTTATAAACCGACTTCACCACTTTAACTTCGGAACCCTTGATCAAATTAAATTAACTAAATACGCATTATTGATTATAACTCAAAAACTACTGTTCAGATCTTGATCATATTTAAATGGGAAGCACCAGCTTTCAAATAAAAAAAACCAACAAAATCGGTTCACCTAGAAAGAAGTTATGATGTAAATAAACACAATCGAATGGAGAACCTCCTCCTTTATTGAAGTCGGTTAAAAACAATGATACTATATAGGGTATAGATAGGATAACACATGGGTCGTATGCAGGTCATAATAATAATGGAAGATTCTGGTCATTTAAACACGAAAGGCCGCGCGTCAGTTATTTGCGCCTGAAACTACTTAAACGACTTTCCTGGCGGATTTAGAACTTTAACCTAAATTATCTCGGAGTTTGCTAAGTTTACGTTAAACTTTGTTAGTTATAGCGTCTTAAAAAGCTGTTTAGAGATATCTGAAGAGGCAACTTGGTCCTGCGAGCGTTTAACTGCGACTACCTTTTCCGCAAAGGTGAAGTACATCCAACATAAACACTGTCACACTAACTTCGATGACCATGTTGTTGCCGGAAACATTCACATCACACACACAACCGAAAAATACAAAAAAACGCTAACACTAACAGTGTGAAACGCTTTCAAACGCTTTCACACTTACTATTACTTATAGATAATATTCAATACTGCTTGTATAGCGAACATCATGGAAATTATTGACGTATGAACTAAACATCCAATATTGAATACGTAATTTCTATGTAATTAAACACTTTCACACTCACAGCCCCACACCAAGTTTGATTACTTGTGTCGTGGGTGCCGGAAACATTCACATTACACACACAATCACAACCAGAACCAGAAACACACAAACTTTTCTTGAGGAAAAAACTTGTGTTTTCCGGGACCGGGAACCGGGAATCGTCCTTTGCTTAGAAGGCGAACGCTCACCCAACTAGCCAACGGGCAGTTCAAAAAAATCAAATTTCCCTTGGTAAGAAAACTTTTGTTCCGGAAATCGAACCCGATGGATACTCTTAACATATTTACACAGTACGTGTGGGCATACAAGAGATGCTGAAAAGCATTATACCAACCCTCAAATCCAATAGGTTCTACAAAACCGCTATGAAGCCCTATATAAGTAAGGAAGATGCCTTCATATTCATTCAAGGTCCCGGCTCTTGAACTATAAAATGATATTTACGAAGGGATCCCAACATTTGCTCATAAAGAAAGGGTTCTTCAGGAATAAAGATCAAAGCCAAAAACCAAATACATCTACGGGAGGATTTAAACGAGTCTACGTATATTTTCCTCGAGTATAATATTTTGCTCTTGTTGTAAGGGAAGGACATACCTACAAATGGCATGTTTACTCTACGATATTTTTGGTTCGCTGTTTAAGAAGGTTTTCCATGATAAAATAAGCACTCTTGTGGTAGTGAAACCGTAACTTGAAGCCCCGTAAAGTACACGTATATAAGTAGTACGTTCTAATTTTGAAATCTTTAAAATTTTTGTTTTATATTTTACTTTTTCTTTTTTAAATTGCGCAGCTCTATAGTTTAAGTAGATAAGATTGTATAGTGACGTTAACATATTATTATAACACGCTTTTATTCTTATCTATTACTTACTCATAATACGAATGTAACTACGTATCTACATCCACAGACGAAATGACCAGATAAACATCATCGTTCATTTATTTATAGGCATTAGGTACACGCACAGTAGGTCATAGCTTTTACTGAACTGCCCGTTAGCTCAGTTGGGTGGGTGTTCGCATTCTAAGCCGGGGTATTGGGCTCGATTCCCGGCGGGAACACAAGTTTTCACCCTAAGGAAAATTTGTGTTTCTGGTTCTGGTTGTGGTTGTGATTGTTTGTGTGATGTGAATGTTTCCGGCACCCACGATACAAGTAATCGAACTTAATGTAGGACTGTGAGTGTGAATGCTTTTATATATAAATATATATATTTTTATTATATTTATATATTATGATGTAATATATATAATAAAATGCTTTTTGAAGCATCAATTCAGTATTAAATTTAAATTACGGGAATTAGCGTGACTTACGCGTTGTCGATGTTTAAATCGACAATTGTTTCGGCTTCATTCGAAAGCCTTCTTCAGGATGAGTGTGGAGCGCTCGACGTCGCGTCCGCACTCATCCTTATTTAATTTTAATTTAATAGTTCAAAATGTGCGTGTATTTTTATCAAATCAATTCAGAAGTTATTTTTATGATTTGGTCGTTTCGCAGCTGACGATGATAATTTCTAACTTACACGCTAGGGGACCTGTGTTGTGAAAGGTAGTCTCTTTTGTAACAAAATTTTATCTTTGTTGAAAACAGTTGTATTTGCATTATATCAATTATTATGTATATAAAACAATATTAATTGAACCTAGTTTCGGATTTCAAAGATACCATCTCTATGAAGCATTTTAGTTGTCAGTCTGTGCTCTACCTGGATTACGTTTAGTTTGTGATAAATTTGTTTTAAGTTTTTAAAACCTACTTTTATAACTTATAAAAGTAGTTGTATAAGTAGGTTATAAAAACTTAGAAAAAAATTTCTTTCATACAGGTTTTTCTTTTATACAATTTCCTTTTATAAAGTTATGACTTTATTTACCATTTTCAATTTATAATTATCACTTGTTTTAATTTATAATTATAAACTACCTCCATACCAAATTTCATCAAAATTGTTCTAGCTGTTTGAGCGTGAAAAAGTAACATACACACTCACAAACTTTCGCCTTTATAATATTGGTGTGATGTTATAGTGTGTTGTTATGCTTAGTATGTATGCAGCTTTTAATAAAATCTTTTAATCGTTTATCTACACAGAAGCTTATTGTTTTGTGATTAGATTTTGTGAGATTATACAAACACACGCTGACAACACGCCCAGAGCCAATATGCAGTTGAAGCTTAGGTACTCTCTGAACACGAAAATGCTGTTATCTAAACTGTACCTTTCTACATTCACATCGATGCATATCGAACCTGAAGCCAAAGATTTTAATCCCGGTATACTAACTGGTGATTTTTAGTGTTCCAAGCCGAAATAAAAAGTCATCTTCTTTGGGACCACTTTCCATGCGTCAAAACCTAATTCAGATCAGATCAAATATTTATTGCATTCGCTAAATGTAAATATGTATAATAATTACAGTATATTGCAGACACGGTTGGGCACAACAATTTAGAGCAGAGGAGGACGATGTACTTAATTAGTAATATATCAAATTAATCTATACATATAATAAAACTATAGACGAGCTAAATCTGTACATTGAATAGTTTTAAAAAGTTTTTATGTTGTAATACGTAACGGTGTAGATGCCAAAACAGTAATTAAAAAAAAAGACGTGTGGCACTCGTGGACTGCCTTAGCATTTTTTATCAACTTATGCAATTATAATTTTTTTTTTTTTATGCAGTATTTTTTTTCCTGCCACCTAGAGGCGATTTGCTGAACTAAAGAGACAAGCGTGATAGCGTTATATTCAAAAAAGTCATTAAAAGTTCTGCTATTCATCGTTAGATGGCAAAACTAAAAAGTATCACCGCTGTGCCGGTCGGAGTGGGGGGTGTTTGGTTATTTTCGTTACGGAATTTTTGGATTCGGTCTCCACGCTCAAGGCCCGCGATAGAAGCTATGCAATAGCTTAAAAAAAGTCTGTCTATCTATCTGCCCTTTGTTACCACATCACGCTAAATCTACTGCACCGATTTAAATAAAACTTGGTGTTGTGATTGCTTATATACAGGACATAGGATACTTTTTATTTCAAATTTTACCCCCTGAATGGGTAGGATCAGCAGCGTGGTAACAGAGAGTATAAAGCTGAAATTTATCACGATGTCATTGAAACGATGGGAAAATGACGTGACTTTTTTTCTTCTTTTTTTCTAGTTTCTGAAGCTGGTGCCTTTCATGTGGTCCCATTGAAATTTGTTCTCTAGTTTTTGAGTTATAGTCAATAATGCGTGTTTAATACATTAAATCTGATCAGGTTCCGAAGATGTGAAGTCGGTTTTTTAAGCTTTGCTTGCGTTTACTTATATTACAATAGTTGTTAGTCTACCTACAAAAAAAAATAGAAACTGCTGAATAAAGTCAACTGCAAATGGTATATACCAGCTTTCTGAATTAATCCTCCAAAATCCTGTACTTACCTATTTTGCGGTCCGAGCGTGATGTTTGCGTTGGCTGTAATCGGACTAAATTCGACGGACTACCATAAATATAACTCTATATGGACAATAATCAATTTATATAAGAGGCTTATGATGGGAACGCTACCCACTGGTAGTGGGCTTGAGCACTTGAGTTACCTATAAGCTCGATGTCTTGTAGATAACTTTAGTTCTTTGCTGTACATAGTTTTAGTTTAGTTTTAGGAAATATAGGCAATTGGCCCGTAGTTAGTACAGGATATTGAAAAAAAAAAAGAGGCTTATTGACATTGGAGAACCTGTTCATATTAAAACTACGTGACTTTGTCGTCTATTTATAAAGGTTCATACACCTCATAAATTGTATTTTACGTAGATATCATATTAGCGCAGATTGCATAATAGTTACTTATTAGGCTATAGGTGCACTTGCTACGTGCACTGTATATGTACTGTGGCACTAATTTTATTTTGTCGCAAAGCATTTGATTTTGTCGCATTCATTCGATTTCGTTGCAGTTCATTCATGTTACCCGATCTCCGTTTGTTTATCCAGATTTTAATAAGTTTTACTGATTCTCAATTGTTTTGCCAGTGTAATTATTATTTGTTTACCAATGTAAGAATGTAAACTGATTCATCCGTCGTACATTGAGCTGACTACTAAAAACGAATAATGTTGCAACAAAAGCTTTTCTATCAAAGCAACTTAGGCTTCCACGCCCAATCACGCGAGCTCAGTCAGTCACTAATACATAACAATAATTTTATTTTTTATTTTCAAGAGACTATAGTTTGTTCGAGTCAAATTTTAAACAATCTTGTTTTAAATTTCGGCCTTTAATGAAACCATGTAAATCTGGTTTGCGTCTTTTGAATTTGTATGAAGTAAACCAGACGGCAAACCCAACAACGGCAATCGCATAAATATGTGACTGAATATTCATTTTCCGTCTTTGAATGCTGCGCTGCATCAGTTCACATAGCACAATCGCTGCTAATTCTATTTAAGCACCTTCATTGTCCTCATAATACAATTGCGAGGACTGAAGCTTTTAAGCTCAATATTCAATGGATGTAATTTACATATAAAGATATAATGCAGGAGACGGTAATGCACTTATGTTCGTTTTAAATCTGATGCATTAGGTGTAGCAGATGTTGTGTAGGTATTTAATAAATGAGATTCAGTCATGGAATGTGTCACTAAATTTATTTTAGAAGAGATTCAGATAAAACTACCTATCAAATGGAAAAAGCGCACTGAAATCGGTCCATCCATTTAGGTGCAGCTACGAAGCAACAAACGAAGATTGCACAATCATTAGGGTACACACGTACCAAATCATATTCATCATCATTCCCATTTTCCATTAAGTGGGATAAGTTCTTTTCTTGGGGAAGAGTAATAATACTATAAAAGAGCCCCTTATTGTTAGCTACAGCTCCGCTAATGCCTAATACAGGGCCGGGAATAGACCCCCGAGAGTTTATACACTATGTGTAATAAATAACTATGTGAAGTAATATAATCATTTATTGACTTATATCTTATATAATAATTAGCCATTACACAATATTACAATGACTTTTTATTCTAATTAAACATTATTATTTTAATGCGACACATAAAACATGACACAAAAGTACTTCACATAGCTATTAATATAATAATAATATAATGTTGAAATATTATTATTATGAATATAATTAAAGATATTAGGTAGGTACCTGCAAGATTGTACACTACTTACTAATGACAGTATATATTACAATTGGTTGATTTTTATTATATGTTTTAATTGTACCAATGTGGTACCTTAGTTAAACTGAAGAAAAAAATCTTCACCTTATCATGAACCCATATTTAGAATAATTTTGCAAGGATTTGCTTGTGTGTTATTATATTAACTACCCAATGGATATCTTATAATATTATGTTTCAGTTGAAATCCGATCTGACGTAGCTCTTTGTTTCAGGGAGACGTTCGACGTCACACGTTGAATTGTTGGCGCTCATCAATTTTTTACTCTACAGACACTGGTAAGTATTCCCATATCTGACATCTATTTATCATTCACCGAGCCAAACCATTACGTGCTACTTTGGAGAACCTGCTTGCGCTTTCCCTGAGACACGTTCGTGAAAATTTGCCGATCGTGTCACAATTTGCTATTGGATATTGATTGAAAGCTTTTGAGTCTTCCGTAAGCAGTTAATTTCATATGTGCGCAACTTATCGTAAAAAAATTAATATAATATTACTAACATAATAAAATCACACTACATTTAAGTCTTCAAGTCGCGAGTGAATAGGTATCTCCTAGGCAAGCGTGCTACATCGTCGATCACATCATCGCTTACCATCAGGTGAGATAGTGGTCAAACGCTTGTCTTTAAAACATAAAAAAACACTATAGTAGTGACAGTGTGAACTTACACTAAACAAACAAAAAAGCAAAATGTTTACACTCCCAGCCTCATTTCAGTGACTTAATTGTATCACAACCAGAACCGGAAACACTAGTTTCCCTTGGGGAGGAAACTTGGGTACCCGCCGAGAATTGAACCCGAAACCCCTGCTTAAAAGGCGTAAGCGCACTCACTAAGCCAACGGGCAGTTCAAACTACTAAGATTATGGACTATCGAGTCCTTACAAGTTTGTGTGTCACTGACACACACAAGCGTGTATGTTTTGAAACGAGGTGTATGTTACCATACCCTGGAACGTACACTACTATTATATCTTGATTAACGCCGGTGAATGAAAAGTAGTGATGTGGTCGAGGATGGTAAGAACGGCCTCTAGGCCTAGCCCGGAGTAGGATACAGCCTGACATCATTTGGTGCTTGATTGCTGATTTTTCTACTTGAAGGTAGTTTATGACTGTAGTACGGTGCTAACCAACTAGAACACATAGATCCAACATGATTATGTCATGTCATGATGGCGTCATCGCTTTTAAATATAATGAAGTATGTAGTCGCCACCCCGTATCATATATGATGGCATTTATATTTGATATCTGTATTTTAAATTAAAACACCTAGAAGTTACAGCATATATATATTTTGAAAAGGGCTATTTTATTTAAGCTATAATTTACTTTTACTTACAAAATCTTTGAGGCATTATGTTGTGTATTCTTTTTATTATTGTATATTATGTGCTATGTTTCATGCACTGGATGTATCAGCCACATTTGATTTGATACATAAATACAAATATATAAAAATAAAAGTGCAACATACGCAGGAGGTATCAATACCTCCTGTTTCATCAAAAACTCGTTTTTTTGTAACTCCAGACGATAGAAACAATGGCTTTGTTATTTCCGTATGTCAAACTGAAATACAGATCGGAGATCTATCTCCACAAATCCAAACATTTTTATTTCTCGAATGGATCCAACACATGTTAGGATATATAGCGTGAAATATCTGTTGTTGTAACAGAATTCAATCAACTTTTATTAAATAATTTACATGAATATACGTACGATGTGTATAAAAGCGGTTAAAGTATTAATGCCGTTTCTAAAAACATTTTACAAACATGTTGTCGTATGTCCGTAGTATCTTAGAATATGCCTCACAAATTTGGAACCCTCATTATGACAAGTATACTGCTCGAATTGAACAGATCCAAAAAAAGTTTATTAAATACCTTTGTTACCGTTCGAAAATTCCATACGAATCGAATAACTATTTAAAACTATGTAAAAATTCAATTTTCTTCCCCTAGTTAATAGAAGGGAAATTGCAGATATTACACTTCTAAAGATTTCCTCTAGCCTTGTAGACTGTCCCGAATTATTAGGTAAAATTGATCTAGTCCCACCTTCCAAACCAATGAGGTTTAATCCTTTACTGAATGTACCCTCAGTTAATACAAATTACAGACAAAACTCATATTTATGGCGAGCGAGCAGAAATTTCAATAAACTTAGTAAGCGCCTAGATTTATATCTATTCCATACTAGTATAGCATCGGCTAGACGGCTGTTGAGCAGTGACTTTTTTGATAACTAAGCCATATAGACAAGTATTTACGGTGTTGATGTTTTAACCGTCGATATTATGACTGCTGATATTCAGTATCAGTCCCAGTATAGCCATATAGATAATTTTACAGAGTTACATTATTATTGTATAGTAATCGTATATTATGGCCTCCCGCGATACAGGCATGCCCTAGTGCGGGGACCAACAGTAATCCTTGTACATGTAACTATGTTTTTGTTAAATAAATATTTTTGTATTTGTATTTGTACCTAACTATTTATTTGTTTAACTGTGTTCCTAGCTGTTCATAAGCTTGATTTGTATTATTTATATGTTTTCTAACCGTGAGGACCTTTAATTGGCTCATTGCATTATGCTTAACCTGTAAATTGTTAGATTTATAAGCTGTTGGTCTTCTTCAATATAAATTAAATTAAATTAAATTAAATGTTTTTTATCACTAATAATATTCAATACTGCTTGTACAGCGAACATCATGAAAATTATTGACATATGAACTAAACTCCCAATATTGAATACATAATTTCTATGTTATTAAACGCTTAATAAATAAACGCTTTCACACTCTCAGTTCCCACATTAACTTAAATAACTTGTGTCGTGGGTGCCGGAAACATTCACATCACACACACAATTACAACCAGAAACAGAAACACAAATTTTCCGTGGGGAAAAAACTTGTGTTTCAGCATCGAAACCGATACGCCTGTTTAGAAGGCGAACGCTACCTAACTTAGCCAACGTTTAATTTTCCAATTATTAATTATCATAATTGAATAAATACCGACAAGAATATTGCTAGAACGAAATATACATGATGAGTACATATCGTTCTAACAATGTTCTTGTCGGTACTGTTGTATATTGTATTTAATGTAATTTTATTGTGTTCACAGGTCATTTCGATGATCGGGAGCTGGAACAAAATAATTTATGAAATCTTTCATCTAAACTCAGTGCTAGACTAAAGTTTTAGTGATTGAAAATAAACAATGCAGGTAAAGGAATTTTATCAAAGTGAGTTTTATGTAGTGAATTTTATACTTGTAAATAATATAGTTTTTAATTATAGGGCATTTAAGAGAAATAGTGACGTTTTGCTTCACGATAAGTAATATGTACTTACGTAACTGTTAATTCGAAATAAAACTTAAAATAAAATTATCCCAGTTTTATAAAATATTTTGTTTTATTTATTTAAAAAAATATCATTAATATCCACATTTTTGTTCGGCCCCTTTAATGGTTTAGGCCTCCCTTTTTTTACCCGATTGCATGCAACAAAGGGTTTATGAGCATTAATGTGTTTATGAGCATGTATGTAGGTTCGTTCCTTTATGCCGTTCTAGAGACCAAACGCGTAAGCCGATTTTGATGATTGCGAGAGTCAAAGCCATGACAGTTTTAATACTCAACATATTAACAATCAGACGTCATATTGTCATAAATAAAATGTAAACAACTGTATTATTGTTGTCATTGAATAGGAAAACCATCTTTAGATTTCTTTTATATTTTTTTATTTCGTTTGAGTATTAAGAACCTATAACGATAAAAAGTTTGTTAGCAACCATTCTGACTTTAATTTTAAATATTTATAATAAAGCTGGCAATTCAAATGGTATACATGAAAACGTTAAGGGGGCCCGACCCATACACGTAAGCGGAGACCAAAATATATTTTTTTAATCTACCTTTATTGAAAAGAGCTCTGCAAGTAGAGTAGGAAACCGGTTTAAAAAAACTACAATGGGTTTTTTTTATTTATTATAGGCAACGTATATCGTTACATATCATTTGACTATCTCACCTGATGGTAAGCGATGATGTAGTCGATAACAATTTGGTAGGCCAAAGTCACCTTTTTTAGATATATTATGTACCGGGGTCTATCTAAAAAACGGCTTCACATACGTATAGTATATATTATATCCTGTAATTGATCAACAAATACAGAAATTTAACAATTATTTTAATTAAAAAAATTATAAGCACTTAACGTTAATTGTTTTTCTCTATTAGGCAAAATGTAGACGCGAGATCTCTTGAGCGTGAGACTAGCTTACTCCTCTCCATCGAAAGGTTGTCTGGAAGAGATCGCTCTTAGCGATAAGACCGCCTGTTGTTACACTTATTTTCTAGATTATTATTCCTTGTCATGTATTTGTTTAGGTGTTCAATAAAGTGTTTATCTATCTATCTAGTTAATTTCATACGCCTCGGTCATGCAATGGTCCAATTGAAGTATATCGACAACCTATCTTGCTGTTGAACTTCGTTTACCCTCTCTCGGCCACTAAATTGTAACATTTATTCACAATGGTAAGTAATATTACGTCACCTGGCTTAGTGACGTAATGGTACACCCACGCAGCTCTACAACACATTTATACTGTAAAAATGTTTATCCCTACTTACTATAGAATATGAATATCACATTAAACACATCAATCAGCTTTGCGACATGAATCTTAATAATAGCAAAATAATAACTTATTCCGACGACACTGTGCTTCTATTTTATGACAAGACATGGATTGATGTGCAAAAAATAGCAAACAGCGGACTGCTTTCAGTTTCAAAATGGCTTAGATATAACCTTTTAATTATAGATATTAACAAAACAAAGTACATGATTTACCCAATTAACAGTTCCACTCAGCCTAAACATCAACCAATGCTGACTATGCATCGTTCAACCTGTACAGAACTCAAATTATGTCAATGTCCTAATTTAGAATCCAACAAAAGCATCAGATATTTGGGAGTGATATTAAACCAAAACTTAAATTGGTCTGAGCATATTAAGAAACTCGCTGAACGAACTAGAAAACTAATCTGTGTATTCAAACAGCTCCGGTACGTTATGAATTATAAAGAACTCGTTAAAATATATTACGCCTTTGCTCAATCGATTTTGTCATACTGCATCCCAGTTTGGGGTTCAGCGGCACAAACCCACCTGCAGTTAGAAAGATCTCAAAGAGCACTACTTAAGGTGACAACTTTTAATTCTTGACGCCACAGTACTACTGACCTGTATAGAGAGTGCAAACTTTTCACTGTTCGTCAACTCTATATACAAACAGTAATAAACAGGCAGCATCGTCTAAAGACTCTTACGATATTATACGAGTATATGTCAGTAATAATATGTAGATGGGCAGAGAGGGTCGCTGTAACCCAACAATACAGGCTCTAACGAGACCTAGTTTTGGAGGCAGAGGTTCATGAAGGTACTTTATGTCCTAGTTTTAAATACTATTTATTTATAAAACAGTTACTATGTACCGCCTCTATTTTATTCTAAATAATAAAAACTTTTGTATTGAATGTTTTGTATTTGTATTAACATAAACTTAAAACACACACTCACAGCCCCTCGCTAAGCTCTATGGCTTGTGTCGTGGGTGCCGGAAACATTTACATCACACTCACAATCACAACCAGAACCAGAAACACGAATTTCCTTGAGGAGAAAACTTGTGTTCTTGCCGGAAATGGAACCCGATAACCCTGCTTAGAAGGCGAACGCTCACCCAACTTAGGCAACGGGCAGTTCAAATTAGTCAACGTTTGCGAAGAACTTACACTTACTTAATAATATCATTATATTTTTGTTTAGTTCGTTTACAATGTAGTCGTATTAGGATATTCGCTAAGTGTAGTACAAATATTATTTTATACATGTCTATTACATCTTATATTATATTTATGTATGATAATATAATATATTCATATTTAGTATATTTGTAGTATGTCATACAATGTATACCTATATGTAGGTATGTTTAGGTCATAAATAGACATAGTAGTTAATAGTATTTTTACTGCACTACCACGAATTTTCCTGCACCTTCTCGGATGACTGGCAGAAAATGCTGTATTAGCATTAAGTCCTCCGTGTACAGCTATATTGTGCAAAAGAATAAATAAATACTTTAAGATAAGATAACTCACGATTATTCACGCAACATTTTACGGAAACGCTAACGACAATAATAATTATACACGTTTGCTCAGCTAAAGTCTCAATTTCGTTAAATAATTAAACGCAAGCTAAACTTAAAAAACCGACTCCACTGCTTCATCTTCGGAACCTTTATCAGATTTAATGTATTTAACACGCATTATTGACGATAACTCAAAAACTAGAGATTAGATCAAATTTCAATGGGACCACATGAAAAGCACCAGCTTTCAAATAAAAAAATAATCATCAAAATCGGCTCTCAACGAAAGAAGTTACGAGGTAACTTTTGAAGACGGTTAAAAACTAGAACAATGTCAATGTAGTCCACAGAATACGTATTATTGACGATATTTCAAGAACTACTGATCAGATCTTGATCAAATTTAAATGGGACCAATTGAAAAGCAACACCTATCAGAACTAAAAAAAAAATCGAAACCTGTTCACGTGGAAAGAAGTAATGAGGTAACACACATGAAAAAAATAAAAAAATACAATGTCAGAAAATACAGTTGACTTGAGTACCTCTTCTTATTTTGTGAAGTCGGTAAATAAAAGTACTTCACAACATTTTGCTAATATTGTAATTAGTAAACACAAACTCCAACATTTTATTTAATCCACAGAGGAAAAACCAGGGTAATAAGGGGTTAATGTCAACTGAAGGACCCGAGTCAAGTTTCCTGCCCTCAAAGCTTACAAAGTTAATTCATAAATCGTGCCCGCCTTTGTTACGCTGAGATCTCACTACAAACGCAAATATAGTAGAAATGTGGATATTTGCCAGAAATAATATTAATATGCTGCTTATTCCGCATTATACTGACGACCCAGTTGGCTCGGTGGACAAGTCTCTGCACTCTGCGTTCCTGGGTTCCTGGTTCCTGGGTTCGATTCCCGGCAGGAGACCAAAATTTTCCTTCCCAAGGGAGATTTGTGCTTCTGGTTCTGGGTGTGATAGTGTGTGTGTGTGTGATATGTAAATGTTTCCAGCACCCACGATACAAGTCTTTGAACTTACTGTGTGAATGTATTTGCTAAACAAATTTTAAGCGCGCACATACCTTACTTTTCAGCATGCAGGCGTAATATGACCTTAATATTTAAACGAGGTTAACATTCTCGAATACTCGAGAATCTTTGTCTTGTGTCGAGTGTTCTTAATTTATTGTTTAGAAACGTGAAGTACTTGTACGTACTTATTATATACTCCTAAAGCTCCTCGATTCCAAAATCGCTTGACAGAATCTACGCTTACGAGAGTTACGTGAATCTAATAGATACTTAAATTTTTTTCAGGACGTGACGGAAACTGACACAAGGTCATTCTCACGTGAAAATCGATGCAGCAGCTTTTTGTACAGATCCCTGTTTACCTAACTCTGTTGCGATCAGATTCTATTTGCATTAAGAGAACATGAACCTTATTTCTTCGTAGTTTTACAAATCAAAATAATTTATTATTATACTATAATATATATATGTATATATATTTATCATTTGGAATTATATATAAATATAATTAGGCACAAGGTACTCTTTGATGAAATTCTTTAAATTTTAGAGAAATCTTGGAGATATGCAATTCATGGTTTACCATATGGTAAGTAATAATATGGTAACATCTTGGACCATATTATTACTTACCATTAGGTTAGATAATTTTCAATAATAAGAAATAATAAAATATTTTTAATTATGATATTATCTCTAATAAAAACACTAAGAAGTGACTAAATTTAACTATCTATTTAAATCCTAACCGGTTTAGTTAGAACTGTTTTTAGATTAGACGTACAGCTATGAAAATAATTGTTAATTATATTTAAACAACTGTTAATTACAAGTTCGAACAAGTGAAAAAGATGTATCAGTTTTCAAGGAATTTAACGTTTCCATGTTTCTGCCGGCCTTGCTGTGATTAGTAGAAATAAAATCTGTATTGTGTAGTGAGGGAGATTTTTACAGTTTGAAAAACACCAACTTTATTTTTAAAGGTCTCTTGTGTTTTACATTTATGTCATAATCGTACTTTACTTATTTAAATGGCCTCCTTATGTATCGATATGCCGCGCCTGGAAACATTCCCTAAAAGAAAAAATATATTATTTCGTCTCCAAGAGATATCTAGCGCCTAAATTTCTTAGGTGTAGGTATTTATAGTATAACTAGCTGCGCCCCGCGGCTTTGCCCGCGTAAGTCCCGGACCAGCCAGAATTCGGGGTTAAAAAGTAGCCTATGTCCTTTCTCAGGCTCTAAACTGTCTGTGTACCAAATTTCGTTTAAATCGGTTCAGTAGTTTTAGCGTGAAAGCGTAACAGACAGACAGACAGAGTTACTTTCGCATTTATAATATTAGTAAGGATAATTGGTTTTTATAAAATAATAATAATGACTAAAATACATATATCACAATACACTGATGAGTATATAGTTACATATAGGAACAGCTTATAACATTAATAAGCTTACTAATATTACACCATTATACCGATATTTTAAATTTGTTATTGTGTGCAAACAGCATGCAAACACCATGATCGCGTTAACTTGACAATATAATAAAACAGTCAGTTTATCTGCCTACCAGAACCCATCCAAATCAGTTTTGCCGTTGAAAATATACATCCTGCATATGCAGAAAACATTTTAAATGAGGACTCCATTTTGTAAATAAGCTTATATCAATCAATCTGTATTAATAAAGCTTAACTGCACAAAGCAATAATTGAAAAGCCCTGCAGCGCCTCAACAAGCCTTATTGATATACTCTATGTAACCAGTGAATTATATCAATACAATCATCAAATAATGGGCCTATTATCAACTGGACGCAGATTTGAACATCCGTATCCAGTTGGTGAAATTAGTCTGTAGCGTGTGTTATTTCGTCAATCGGACACATTTAGATGTTGAAAGTGTTAAGATAGTGCAACTTAAAATAAATTATTTTCAGATTTCGTCAACTGGACAGAATTATTTTTTTCTACATAAGAAGTACATACTGTAATTAAAACTATCGTGAATCGAATTAATATTGATTAGGTACGTGTTGTACTCACGTCTTGTTTAATTTATTCGAGGAACTCGACCAGTGTTTGAGCAATATAGACGCGCATACTCCGGAGTATGCCCGGTAGCGGCAGCGAGAGTCTGTCGCGTACACCGGTCAAGTTTCTCGATTAAATAAAACAATACGTGAGTACAACCAGTACATAACCAATATAAAGAAGTGTAGTCGTCAACTGTAGTTATATTTAAAATTATATACCCCAAAAACCAAAACGCTCCGTATCTATACTATCAAAAGAAACGCTTTTTAAATGTAACATACCTAAAACTTGTGTACAAAGGTTTCAAATTGGTTGTCTGTAACTTTGCTTTCTCTAAATAACAAGTTGAGATATTTTAAACCTTATGTATACCCGTTTTAAGGTCAGTTACATTTGGAAAGCGTTTTTTTTAATCGAATAGAGACGAAGCGTTTTGGTTTTTGGCTATAAGGGCAATGACGTTTCTCAGGGGTGATGGACCAAATATATTAAATAAAATACCAATCACACAACAAACTAGTGACAATGTTGTTTCAATGAACATGAAGTTTTAAAAATTCAAGTGTTGTTAATTAAACAGAGCAAACTGTTTGCAAAACAGGTGCATTGCGGAGTCCAATATTCAGTCGTTCCAATTCCGTCAAAAGCTTGCGCCAGTGCGAGATAACTTGTTTGTTTTGAACTTTAAAATTTAAATGAGAGCATCCTCAATACAAAATGCGTGTTTTGTATCTTGTATTTTGTACTTTTAATTGAAATAAATAACATCTCTCAATCTGCTTGATGTTCGGCTCGTCTTTTCTACAGCACCATACAATACAGTGGTATTGTTTACCACTCAATACAGTGGTATTGAGTGGTGCTTACTAGAAAAGATGACCGGTTGTGAGTTTTTCTAAAGAGAGTTTTATTTTCTAGGGTGTGATGGACAATTGTAGAGACAATTATGTATAAAAACATAGAAAATAAACACACCAAACATTTATTAATCAAGTCAATTGTCACATAATTGCATTGGAACAACAGCTCAGGTATATAATATTGACCGAGTTATGCGAGACCTTTAAGTTGACTTGAGTGATTCAACACTATGTCCGTCCATCTGTCAGAGGCATTTAGCGTTTAAGCCATACAAGCAAATAACTTCAAATTCTCGGCAAATAATAATGCTATGGCCCAAAAAAATTACAATTAAAATAATTTAAACGAAAATATTTCTGCCCGTGCGGGGTATCGTTGAAAAGTTTGGAAGGTGATTAAAGGTGATGGTGTCACTTTTATTTACCTTTTTTTTATGATTTTATTTACCTTTTTTTTTGTCCCAAGGCCTATCTTTAAAACTGATACATATTCAAAGTTGAAACGTGCTTAAAATATCCGTCATATCCTTTAATTTGGTAAAAGTTACAAAAATCAAAAAACTGAATTTAGAAAAAAAAATTAAGGAAAAAAAGTTATGAGCCATTAACATATTTTATTCTTTATTTAGCAATATGTATGCGAGCGACCTCAGTTGGGGGCGAACGAATAGTACGACCTATGTTACAAAACCAAAATGTACTATTGTTACAAAATGACAGAGCCAGACATCGCAAGACAATGCAATATACGTCGGTACCATTGTCCTCATAAGGTGTTACGTTACATCGAATAGACGACAGTTTACATTTGTGGTTGACATACATCATATCAGCTCTAAGCGTTTTGCTTCTACATTAATTATCCGTACAGCGAAGGAGTGGAAATCACTGCCGGCGTCTTTGTTCCCCGAACAGTATTATCTTGGAGTCTTCAAGTCTAGAGTCAATAGGTATCTTCTAGGTAAGCATGCTACATCTTCGGCAGTATCATCACTTTCCATCAGGCGAGCGGCAAAATGCTTACCTATAATAAAAAAAAATTACAGAACCAGACATCGCAAGCTATGCAACAAACGTCCGTACCATTATCCTCATAAAGTGTTAAGGTGTTACGTTACATCGAATAGACGACAGTTTCAATAAGTGCGATGCACAGATTTATCTAAAATGAATGCTACTATTTGCGCTTGTAGCCCAGTGCAACAGCTGCTCTCCATTGCCTTTGTAATTTCAAAACTTATGTAACGATAGCTGTGTATTATCGCCTCTTTAAACTATATCCAACTTCCTGTGCCCGCGGCTTTACCCGCCTAAGTCCCGGACCCGCGGGAACTCCGGGATTAAAAGTAGCCTATGTGCTAATCCAGGGTGTCAGCTAACTCCATACTAAATTTCATCTAAAACATACATACATACTCACAAACTTTCGCCTTGATGATATTAGTGTGATGTGATATCATGCAGATCTCAAATAGATAGTAAATAATCTCGTAATTGATTGGACTATAGGCAGGCAGAAAGAAAATAAATGTTTTGGAAATAACCTCAATAGACCGAGGAAAAACAATGTCTCTACTATATATTAGGTCGACTTACATGTTAATATTACTGCCGTAGGGAAAACATCATTCTATTATGATTAGATCCATCTGATCATAGTTACATTGTTGAATTACTTTATTACTTATCAAATAATTTGTATCGTCATTCCCGCATGAGAAACCTGATCCATGTTCCTTTCACTCGGACTCTTTACCGTCAAAATGATTTTATTCTCCGCCCTACAAAATCTTTAAGCAAATTGGTGTAGTATAATTTCACGACTATTGTTCACAAATATGTTATCATTGATAAAAAGGGTATTATATTAAGCATGCGCGCCGGCAGCAGGGTGCAAGGGGTGCACTTGCACCCCTCTGTCAGGATAGAAAATACATAGAAAAATACATATTATTCTTTAAGTTACTGTTTGAATAAAAACTGAAGGCGTCTAGGTTGCTGTCCAAATTTGTTCATCGCCTTATCAATAAATTTAGTATCCTCCACTACTCTTTTCCTGTGAACAATGAGCATGCACAGGCATACATCACCTTCATCAGAATGATGATTACGTTTTTTACACAAAAAGCGCCTTCAATCACTCATAACTTGAACAATCCTTACCAATATTATAAATGCGAAAGTAACTCTGTATGTCTGTCTGTCTTGCTTTCACGCCAAAACTACTAAATCGATTTAAATGAAATTTGGTACACAGATTGTCTAGAGCTTGGGAAAGAACATAGGCTTCTTTATATCCCGGAATTTTCACGGGTCCGCGTAACTTACGCGGGTAAACCGTGGGGCGCAGCTAGTAATGTATAAGCTACACAAACAATTGACCTCAAAAAGACTATAAATATGCAGTGTCACCCCGGATTTAAAAATAAGTTTTTTTCCGCCTGCGCAAATCAGTTGAATCAGTAGAACAGGGGCTAGAATCCCCGAGCAATAACGGTAACCATCGAGTACAGATATTAAGTATGCTTCAAATACCCGCGCGATTTGAATTTGACATTCAGTCCCTGTTCAAATTATTGTAGACAGTAACTGTTTATAATAATTCGAACAGCGACACACACGGATTTAAAAAACATACACGTACAACAAAAATCATAACCTACAGTCGAAACGCTACCCACTGGTAGTGGGCTTGAGTACTTGAGTACTCGATGTCTTGTAGGTAACTTATGGTCTTTGCTGTATATAGTTTTAGGAAATATAGGCAATTGGCATATAAAAGCTAGAATATAACCTACAGTCAGCGTAATCTGTAGTAGATGCGATAAACTTTTTTTTAATTGACTCCGCAATCTTATGCATTATCCAGTGTCGAGTAATAAAATATTTCAAGTGTATTTCATAATATAAATCATATACTCACAAATCACAGTCATAGTCAAGTAAAAGAAATTTTCAGTCAAAGTCAAGTAAAAGAATTTGAGTCCAATCGGACCTCGGGAAGTGGGGCTAATTTAGCTTGCAAGATTTGACAGACCGACAGATAGACAACAGGACAGGAGAAACTTAATAAAAGCTTGTAAAAAGATGTGTAAATACTTATACCCGAGATAGGTATTTCATTAGGATTAAGCAAGTTCGTATCCTCTAGGTTGCACTGGTTTAATACTATATTGGAACGTTACTTCACCCGTGAAATTGTTCGTATTAGAATGTTTCTAAATTCGATCTTAAGTAGCTCGAAGGTTTCTTGGAACTTCTACATTAACCATTTCATTAGAAAGCTGTTTGAAGGAATGCTATAAATTTTTCTTGGAACTGTTTAGACTAATGAACATTTTATGAGTTATGAATATTATTAATTTTAATATGTTTATATTAGAAATTTTATAAAATGTTGCGTTTTGAAGGTAGACGCGCGCGCCCTTTTAAGCGTAGCTCCAAGAAAAGGGACATCGGCCATTTCCGATACAACCTGGTCAGGGCATTTTTCTTCGTCATTAATACGTGATATAGTGCTGATTTAAATAATAATAATGAATAACTCTCACGATAGTTTTTATACTAAAATATCCAGTATCCATTTCAACCAACAAGTGGGTTTGTTATTGTATTATCATCTGAACGTGACGTCAAAAAAAACGAAAACTTTAATTGAATTGAATAACGAAAACCTAACAAGCAAAGTTGAGAAAACGTGGCTGACTGGTTGTTGTGATGGTTAAAAGGAAATTGAAAACTAATATGTGCAGGATGTAGGTGCTACCTTATTGGAAAATACTTATATACCTATTGCGGATAATAAACAACGGTCAATAAAAGGTAAAAGGAACGTTTACTATTGTAAGGATAGCTCGACCCGTTACACCTTACTAACTTAGCTCTCATTACATACACACACACACATTTATCGCATTATTATCCTACGACCCTGTTCAAACTTTCTGCTCCAGGACACAGAATAAATAAAATAGACGTACAAGTTTCTAGGGTACCCGGTTCTTTTGTTTGCTATTTTGCCGTCATTGCATTTTAATAGTGTCATTGTTCGTAGTCTTGTATAGTTTTTAAATTACATGACATTGTGCTATGGCTAGAAAAAAAATATTTCAGACATTCCAGGAGAAAACTACTAGAATCAGAACGGGATAGGCGTTCATTAGATAAATATTAAATGATATACGAATACTGAATGATTAGCATAGTAGTAGTATCTAGTATGTAGTCTTAAGTACGGAAAAATATTTAATCACAACATTAAACAGAAACATAAACGCTTTCACACTTACAGCCCCACACTAAGTTAAATTACTTGTGTCGTGGTTGCCGGAAACATTCACATCACACACACAACCAGAACCAGAATCACAAATTATCCTTGGGGAGAAAACTTGTGTTCCCGGGACTCGAACCCGATACCCGATATTAGAAGGCAAGCGCTCACCAGACTAAGCTAACGGGCAGTTCAAATATTCAAAATTAAGATCAACAACTTATTTGCTTTTGGTTCAAGCTCTGTCACAATACGTTAAATAAAAATTCAAAATGTTCGCTTTCTACGATTTATGGTGTAGACATCACCTAACGTCAATGATATAACCAAAGATGATATAATAATATGCTATAGAGGCAGACCTAATGCATAGTCTAGCCATATACATATAGGTTGGTCACATCTACGTTTCGACTCAGGTAGGCGCAGTAAGTAATTACGGTGATTGTGTTGATAGCTTCGTTAGACGCCTCTGACTGCCTCTCAATAGCGAAATAACGGAGAGCTTTTGAATATTGAGAGTCCATTTGAGATATTATGTTACCTGTTAAATAAATAGCCCAATTGGGCCTATAAATTGGAAACCATTGAAATAGGTCGAAATCGAGATTTATCATCGTTAATACTAAAAAATTTTGACGAAATGGAAATGTATATATTATATTATTTGCATATATAAATGAGTGAAACTAATGAAACAAATAAAACGAATGAAAGGAACGAATCAGATGAAACTTAAGAATCAGATGAAACTAACGAATCAGATGAAACTAACGAATCAGATAAAACTACTGAAACGACCGAAACTAATAAAATGAACGACACAGACGACTTGCACTAAACGAACGAAACGAACGAATGATACAGATATATCTGTTTGGGGTCACTATGTGCAAATCCACTATTTTATACATTTTATTTTCAGCTATAAAACACCATAACCATTATGACCACCGCACTAACAAAAATATATCTGTATCTATAGAAATAAAAGTCACGTTAAAACAATACATGTTATGGGACCGGAAGGTTACACTAAATTACCGATGGAAATTGTAAAGACAACAAGCTTTTTTAGAATATAAGTAAAAAACTGGCTAATAAAGCAAGCGTTCTACTGTCTAGTTTATTAAGACGAAAATATGACATTACTAGCAACATGACTTATAGTTAAACTACAATTAATAAAACCATAAGTTACATTAATAATTTCTTTATATAATAGGTTGGGGAAAAAGTTTCTTCGCATTTTTAAAGAAAATTCAAATCATTTTTTAATATAGTACCATTTTGTTCGATAACTTTTTGCTATCTTGTAGGTAGGGACAATCCATTGCTATAGAAATTTTGGGACTTCTGATCAAAATGCCGCGACAAGTGGTTTTGGCAGTCCTCTCGTGATGTTAACCTGACACTGCCTAAAGAATTCTGAAGAGACCGAAACAGGTGGAAATCCGAAGGTGCAAGGTCAGGACTATACGGCGGATGCATTAACACCTCCCAGCCAAACTCTCTTAATTTTTGCTGAGTGGCTAAAGATGTGTGAGGTCTAGCGTTATCATGATGAAAAACCACACCCCTTCTATTGATTAATTCCGGCCGCTTTCTCTCAACTTCTTGCTTTAATCTCATTAGTTGTTCGCAGTAGAGTTCAGAATCGATGGTCCTGCCTGGTGGTAACAGCTCATAATGAATAATGCCCTTCCAATCCCACCACACACACAGCATCACTTTGTTGCGAGTTAACCCGGGTTTCGCTACAGTCTGTGAAGCCTGACCGGCCTTTGACCACAACCTTTTTCGCACGTTCTTGTCGTACGTGATCCACTTTTCATCACCAGTTGTCAGCTTCTTCAAAAATGGTTCGGTTTCATTACGTCGTAATAAAGAATCACAAATGAGTACACGGTTCATTAGGTTTCTTTTAGTGAGCTCGTGAGGTACCCAAATATCGAGCTTTTTTGTGTACCCAGTATTTTTCAAATGCGCCAAAACTGTTTTGTGGTTAATTCCCAGTTCTTCAGTTACGTCGTAATTACTGATATGCCGATCATGCCCTACTTTTTCAAAAATGGCATCCATTTTTTCCGTAATAGGGCGACCAGAGCGACGTGCATCTTTGACATAAAAATTTCCGGATTGAAAACGCTTAAACCAAATATGTGCTACTCTTACAGACGCGGCTGTGTTGCCTTTTTTACCTTTTTTGTAGTAAAATTTTTAAATGTATCGAATTTCTTAATTAGATTCACTCATCTTGACAGTACGAAAAACATATAAAAATCACACATTTTCCTAATTTGAATTAGGAATTATCTTCTTTAAAATGTACATTTTTAATGATACCAAAACCAGCCAGATACAAATAGTATAAGAGATTTTATTACAAGTTCATACATACTATAATGCGAAAAGACTTTTTCTCCAACCTAATATTAATGAAATGTATGACGTGTAATTAATACTTACCTATGTAAAAATACGAAACGTTGCGTAGGCTGCCGTGGGTAGTAGTAGTAGACAATAATTAGCTTTACACAGGCTTTTAGATAAGTAGTTTTTTCAGTTTTCCTTCTATAATGTAATCTTGAGATTACTCAGGTGGGTAATGAAATAGAATTGAGTCTAGAAATAAAAGCAATTTGTCTCGTAATTAACATTTAAATATTTGCCTTTCTAACTTCTCCTCTTATATAGAATAATGATGATTACGCAAACATCTCTGGGCTAATATGAAATAAGAGCTGCCCCAACCGCGGGATCCTTGTTATTTTAATCGAGAATTAATTAAATTGGTTCCCACAGCGATTCCGTGAGCATTCCGAAACGTCCAAGAAGAGTTATTTCTCTAGGGAATTATTTTTCGTTGTGAGTGATTTAAACATTTTCGGTTACTCTCTCGGCAACGATATCTTATTTTTACCGACTTCCCAAAAAAGGAGGAGATAATCAAGTCGACTTTTTTTAGTTTGATAGATGTTGCTTTCTAATTGGTCCCATGTAAATTTGATCAATCTGATCATTATAGTTCTTGAAATATCGTCAATAATGCCTATTTTGTGGACTACTTTGACGATGTTCTCGTTTACCCGACTTCAAAAGTTACCTCATAACTTCTTTTGTTGTGAGCCGATTTTGATGATTATTTTTTTATTTGAAAGCTGGTGCTTTTCATGTGGTCCCATTGAAATAAGATCGAGATCTGATCTCTAGTTTTTGAGTTATAGTCGATAATGCGTGTTTAATACATTAAATCTGATCAAGGTTCCGAAGATAAAACGGTGAAGTCGGTTTTTTAAGCTATGCTTGCGTTTAATTGTGTAATATTGAAGTTATGGTACAAAAATATAACTAGGTACGGGAATTTCCGCGAAAGTGAAATAAGGCATTGTTGATTTTATTACTATTCAAAACTTGTGATTCTTCAAGTGTTAGTGTGTTATTTTAACCGTTAATAATTAATGAACGTGAATGAGTGTAGGCAAAAAATAACAAAGTTAAAAAACTTGATTTTCGCTTGCGGCCCAAAACTCCAATAGAAGTTGTAATAAAGTTTCCACCAATTTAGGAGCATGACTTGACTATGAATGGACCTCGACTCTTTTACTTGACTTTGACTGTTACTAGGACTTCTATTTTATATAATAAATATACTTGAAATATTTTATTACTTGACACTGGCTAAATGCACAAAAACAGACAAATTAAAAAAAAACATTTAATACAATCATTAAAATTGGTGTTTCTGGTTCTGGTTGTGATAATGTGTGTGTTGTGAATGTTTCCGGCATCCATGTAATCAAACTTAATGTGGGCCTGTGAGTGTGAATGCGTTTCTGTTATTTTTCCTTCACTGTCTGATATATCTAAACAGGCTAAATGCTTTACAACAAAAATCTATTAGAACACAAGTCATATAAGACAAAGTCATCGAAATCTTAACGACAGCCTGGAGTAGAAGCATCCATCACCCAATATTCATCAACAAACATCGATATAAATTCGACTGATTAATTTGATTACTCACCAGACGATACTGAAATTAATTTCGTCTGCGACAAATAGAATCCAATATTTCAAGGCCACTTGCTCAATCAATCTATAATTTAGACATCAATCTATGTTATGTTAAACAATAACACATTATCACTTTCCATCAGGTGAGATAGTGGTCAAATGCTTGCCTATCAAGTATAAATAAACAGTAGGTATTAGTTTCCAGAACTTAAACGGCGAATGTTATAAAAATGGTTGCGCTTCGAAACTTTTAATGATTGAACTTCATTAGTCAGTCCGCCAGGTAGAGCTTTTTATTTTTGTTCTTAAATTATTCGAGCTTTCAAGCATTGTAGGTAGCTAAGTAATTCGTTAAAGTTAGTCTCTAATGGAGATTTTAAAGAATAACTTTTGAATTATAAGTGGTTTTTAGAAATGTTATGAATGGATAAGTTTGAATTTATGGATAGTGGACGCTTTAAATTAGCAACGTTTGAAACAATAATATAACCGATTTGATTTCCATTTCGCCTATTATTTATGATAATGTTATATTTGGCCGAAATATTATCAAATATTGATCGACTTTAGTTTGATGGTTATAAACTTGCTCATTTAAGCGAAAAAACTCCCTAAAAATAATTGAAACGCTAGCAAAGCTTAAAAAACCGCCTTCATCGCCTATACTTCGGTTTGTTTGCCTTGACCGATTTCGATAACATTTATATTGGACCACCTCTGAAATTTACTCTACCAAACAAAAAAAAACAAAATCGATTTATTATTGGCGGAGATATCGAGTAACATACATACAAAGAAAAAAAAACATACAGTCGAATTGAGAACCTCAATTTAAATTGAATTTTAATGTTAAAACTATCGTGAGTATTACACATTATGTTATGTTATATTCGGCTTAAAACACGAAAATTTTTGACTTACTTTGTAGTCAACTAGTTTCGGACAAATTAGTTGTCCTTCATCAGGATGAGTCAGACGCGCGATACGCAGAGGCGTGCGGCTCGGGCCTCGGCGCGTGACTACAAAGTAAGTCAAAAATGTTCGTGTTTTAAGCCGAATATAACATAACTCAATTATTGAAGTCGGTTAATTATGGTATTTTGCAGCGACATACTGAGTCGATCACTTACACACTTATTAATCAATGTGTACTTTAATATATAATCTATATCAAACTTTTTTATATTATCTGTTTAGCCAGTTTCCCGATCGATTGAGTTTCACTCGACAGAATTCATCTTAGAAAATTATATATTTTTGTGTTTATTTTAACTCCGTATAAAACTTACATCACACATTTTTTTTTCTTAATTACACTAACACAACACTAGTTTACTAACAAGTTCAAAAATCTTTAAGTGCATATGTCAGACCAATGCTTGGCCACAGATTGTACATTTGAAGGTAGTAAACGATCCACTCAGAAACTGTTATCCAAGCAAATCTTTTACTGTACAAGCTATTCGCCTCTGGAACAGTTTACCGGTCTCTATACGTCGCTCTCAATCACTCCACACTTTTAAAGAACAAATAAAAAAATTGTATCACTCTCAATTAAGTTAAAGCTATGAATGTCCTTTATTAGTCATATATATATATATGTATAATAATATATATTAGTTTGTGTATGTTTATAATATTTTATTATTATTTGTGTAGGTTTTTGTATGTATATTATGTATCTAATATTAATAGGTATGTGTAAGTACATTTATTAATTTAAATACGTGTTGAGGTACACCACCGTCCCTGTTTGTAATATTTTTATCATCTCCCTTTGGTTGTCTGGAAGAAATCGCTTTGAGCGATAAGACCGCCCTTTGTGCTCCTAAGTTATATTTAAGATCTTTGTAATTGTTATTTTTTGGTGTGCAAATAAAGAATTTATCTATCTATCTATCATAATTGTTATATCAAGTGAACTAAAAAGAAAATTTTTCAAGGGCCATTGGTTTGCAATACCCTGCAAGCTTTTGCAATCCCTCTCAGCTTCTTACATTCTGTCACAGCCTCTCGCAGCTGTTATCTCGACTTTAGAACTGCATCGCTCCCTACGTGATTTTCCGTCTAGTAGCGCAACTACGGGATTCTTGAAGATTCGCAAACTTCAGCGTGGAACTTAGCTATCCTGAGATCGGTCGGTACTCGTAAATTAGAGAACCTTTGGTTATTTTCTTTTATGAGTTATGGTGGTATCTTGTAATAATACCATATACTGGGATGATGCCTGCGTAAAAAACAAATCTGATTAGTCCGTCCGCGTAAGTTAGAATATCAAAAAATATTGGACACGTATTTTTTAACTGACTTCAAAACAGGAGAAGCTTCTCAATTCGACAGTACCTTTGATTTTTATTCTGTAAGTTGGCTTTTAGACTTCACTGCATACATTTTTTATTGTTGATGTAAAAAAAAAGCGTTGAATCTATTTCGATTAAATATATATGGGACCACTTCTGAAGTATGATCTACCAAACAAAATATGAACCACCAAAATCGGTTCACCTAGAAAGAAGTTAAGAGACACATAAAAAAATAGAGTCGAATTGAGAACGTCCTCCTTTTATTCAAGGCGGTTAAAAATTTAAAGCTTGCAACTTTTGAAACTCAAGAATCTTTGCGCTCATAGATAATAGAGTGAGGTGCATTTGCAAAGTTGCCGTAAGTTTCGAGGCAGTTGACGTACAGCCGTTATCTCTAAGCATTCGCGAATAATGCAAGACGCGAGGGAGCGCGAGGTTCATCTTTTTACCGTACTGCGCGAGGCAAAGGAGGATAATGTGTTTAATACCCTATGTTTGTTTGTATGTATATATGTATGTTAGTTCTTTTGTGGCTATCTAGAGACTAAACACTTTTGATGATGGCCAATTTTGATGATTCTTACGTCAATCGATTTGTCTTAATCTTGCAAGTATCAGAGAGGGCATGACTTGACTATGACTGGATCTTGACTCTTTTATTTGACTTTAACTGTGATTTGTGACTAGGACTTTTAATACGAAATACACTTCAAATATATTATTACATGACACTGGCTGAATGCACAAGATTGCGAAGCCAAAATTAAAAGAAAAAGTAAGGTATTATTGAATAGATATTTGAAAAGTATATAAGGTTTCTTTAATCATTTTTCATTTTGAACAACCATTCCGACTCTATAACGATTCAAAGTTGAGGTTAAGAGTTAAAAGAGTGTTATTAAATTTTCATTTAACATATCTAATTTCAGCATATAAAATTGCAATGCTACACAACTATTTAATAATACAAAAGAATAAGATAACTGTCTGTTTTTCTAAAATTTACTCATTCCGTTTATCGACCCGCTTTATCTCCTACCTTGCATACTCATAAACCCACGGGTATATTCTACAGTTCTACACCAGACGGCGTTTAGGTATATTTACATCTCCCAGTAGATTCTGATTTCCGTACTACTTACATAGTTATTATGTACAGGAACTGACCCACTTCTGCTAAATCAATAGTATGGACAACGATGGAGCAGTTAGTATAGTTTGATTTATGGTCAAATCTCGTCAAGCATAACACTAGAAGAACTATTTTATTAGACTGTTCACTTTACACAGGCGTTTCGCGGGCAGCGTAGGTATAATCTCAAAAATCGTATGTTGCTGACGTAATAATAAGGGTCACATATTATTAAATGTGGCCTTACTTTTGATATTTTTTTGTCATTTGTCAAGATTTACGTAAAGTAATAGTGATATTTTTGAAAAACATCCAATGTTGTTTTTATCTAATAGTAAAAATGAAAAAAAAAAAGATAAATAAAATTAAATTTAAACTATTCCTGTCTCTTACAAAATAGGAACACAAGACAGAGATATCATACTGCTGTGCTCTCAAGTTAGTCAGAACTTAGATGTCTATGCAAGCTTAGTCGAGTATGTGTTGTATTGGTGTTGACTAAAAACAAGCGCCTTTCTGCTTCTGCTGTTCATATTTTAATTGTTAAACTAGCGTGACAGCATTAAAGTGCATGCTATCTCTGTCTTGTGTTTTAAATCTTTTTTTTATCAATTTAAAGTACTTCTGAACAACATTTATTAGTTTTCGCATATTAATGCTAAAATAAATGAAAAAGGTTGTCTGATAAATTATTTATTAAGAAATTAAGAATCTCGACTGATACGGTGTAAGCACATTATTAAATCGGCGAATGGCGTCTGTTAAATTATAAAGTTACTATTACCGAATTTTATTTTTTCCGTTTTACCATTATTTTTCCACCTTAAGCGAGGTTTCCCTGCGATGCGAACATTCTTTTACCATAATCGATCATTGTATTGCCAGTTTGGCTAATAATTTTTAACAAGTAAAACCACATTTTGACGACAGTTGTGTATAACAATTTTCTGGGACGAATAAATTGTCATGACGTCTTTCTTTCACCAATCGACGAGGTAGGGAATCCCACTCTTGCCTTCAGAATACCTACTCTATTTTTCTCTGACTACCTGTCCCGACAGACGTTGTACTGTCTTAGTTCATTCATCAAACGCACTATCAAAAGCGCAAAGTAAAAATCGTCGTTAAGTTTTCCGAAAGTTTAAAATTTTCTGCGCAATTTTTTTCATTTTTCTTTCCATAAAAATCTTTTACAGAGTATTATAAAACGTTTGTTTAAAAGTGTTCTTAAGTTATGACGTGACCAACGTAAATAGGGATTCATTTTTATATAGATACAAGCTGCGCCCCGCAGCTTTACCCGCGTATGTCCCGGAACCGCGGGAATGCCGGGATAAAACGTAGCCTATGTGTTATTCCATAAAGCTACCTCCATACCAAAGTTCATCAAAATTGGGTCAGCCGTTTGAGCGTGAAGAAGTACTTAACAAACATACAAACACACTCACAAACTTTTGCCTTTATAATATAAGTGTGATAGATATATTTTAAAATTGTTGAATAGCCAGATTTAAAGATGGTTTGTAAATTATTTAAAATTATAATATTACAACAGAAATCTTCTGTCAGTCTCAGAGAAGATTAGCGAATAATTAATTACAAAGTTTTGGTTAAATTAATCCAATTAAAATTTGCTTGCGAGTTTGCAAAGCTTCGGTGAATAATTGCATTTATTTACCTAACAAATTGCCATAACACAAACTGTGCAAAATATTTGGCGTGATAGTATTAATATGTCGGTTTTCTGGTCCTCACAATTATTATCAAACTATCCGGACTGGTAAAGAAGTGTGAGATGTAATGTGAAAAATGTTTACCCTCTCTCGCGGTTATGATTGCCTGGTACTTTGTTACCATAATTCTTATTACCAACAATATTAGCATTGCAATTAGACATTGCCGCCAGCATGAAGGGAACGCTACCCACTGGTAGTGGGCTTGAGCACTTGAGTTACCTATAAGTCGATGACTTGTAGGTAAATTGGGTCTTTGCTGTAAAGATGTATACCTATAATTTTAGTTTAGTTTTAGTTTATATATGCAATTGGCCCGTACTTAAATATTACCTTTCATGTTTATGTAGTACTTTACCTATTCCGACAGACTTAATCCTGTCTAAGATAAAATAAGCCAATTTTTGATAGTTTTTTTTGGACCTTTGAATGCGTTCTTCGTACAGCTTACCAAAGTTTCATCACAATTGGATGAACGGATGGCAGCACATGAAATACGAAAACAAATTTTCTGTAGGTACTGAAATATATGTAAAGAATTCGTTACACGATAACATCATACAAATATGTGGTTACCATTTATTTATAGATAACAAGACAACTACTATGTGATTAAATAATCTTTTGTTACCTCATTACTTCTCTCCACGTGAGCCAATTTCGAAAATTTTTGCTTTCTAAATGTTGCTTTCTAATTAGTCCCATTTAAATTTTATAAAGATCTGATCAGTGGTTCTTGAAATATTGTCAATAATGCCTATTTTGTGGACTACTTTGACGATGTTTTCGTTTACCCGACTTCAAAAGTTACCTCATAACTTCTTTTGTTGTGACGGCTCACAACGAAAGAAGTTATGAGGTAAAATCGGCATTTGATGATTATTTTATTTGAAAGCTGGTGCTTTTCATGTGGTCCTACTGAAAATTTGATCAAGATCTGATCAGTAATTTTTGAGTTATAGTCAATAATGCTTGTTTAATACATTAAATCTGATCAAGGTTCCGATGATAAATCGGTGAAATCGGTTTTTTCAAGCTTTGCTTGCTTTTAATCCTACTGATATTATAAATCCGAAAGTTTGTGTGTAAGTGTGTAAGTATGTTTGTTCCCTCTTCACGCTTTAACGGCTGAACGGATATGGATGACATTTGGAATGTACATAGATTATACCTAGGATTAACACATAGGCTACTTCTTAACTTGATAATAGCGGGCGAAGCCGCGGGGCACGGCTAGTTGTTCATATTATAGTATTATGTTTACTTGAGATATCGTGTATGTTAAAAATGTTGTGTCTTTCATTATCAAAACGTTTTTTTTATGACAGTTAGGTAAGCCTTTGGCCGCTGTCTCACCTAGTGAAAAGTGACGATGCGGCCGAAGATGAAGCATGCTTACCTAGAAGATACCTATTCACTCTAGACTTGAAGACTCCCAGATTATACTGTTCAGGGAACAAGGACGCGGGCAGCGAGTTCCGCTCCTTTGCTGTACGGATTTCGTATTTTTAAACGACTTAAATAATAGGAGTTTCTCTATTCAACTGTCCAGTTTTTTGGGTATGTCACTTCATACTATTATATCCAGTGAACTATTCCTAATTCACTAATTCAGACCTATTTGTGAAGGTAATTTTATATAACCGACTAGTTTGTCCCATGATAATAAATGAAAAACAAAGAGTTCCAAAGATATTGGAAATGCAGTTTCAATGCTCTGTTAGAGGGATAAAAAATACCAACGCATTCACGCACAGTCTCACACAAAGTTCAAGGACATATATCGTGGATGCCGGAAACATTTATATCACACACTTTTTTCTTTCTTTTATGTACGAAAAAAGTTAAAAATAGATTCTAGGTTATATTCCCGGCATAAATCACAATATTAATTGCCCACAGAATTTTCCTTCCTAGGAGTGTTTGTGTGTGTGCTGTTAATGTTCAACGGGATTCTTCGTCGTCACTGTAACCGAATCGTCAACTTCAAATGTACTTGAAAATTATAAGCATTGAAACAAATTAATATTTCTGATTCTTTGTAATTAATTTGTTTTTGAGAGGTGGTAGAGCATTTTGTGAGTTGCTCGCCTGGCTTGCTACCAAAGTAGCTTACCACCATCAAGTTGAAAGTCTGCCGCCAAGCCAAATACGGTGTTCCGGCAGTTATCCTTGAGAGCCTGCGTATTCCAGGTCTAGTGTGTTTACCAGCTTCGATCACATCGTCACTTACCATCAGGTGAGATAGTGGTCAAACATTAGCCTGTCACAAATAAAAAAAAAATTTGTTTAATTTCTCTTTGATGACAGATTTTATAATTCCTAAAATGTATTTGGAAGAACGTCCTTAACGTCTTATTTTCCATGTATTTTCCTTAAATTAAATTCGTAGAATGTTATACTTCTACCAGAGAGAATTACAAATAGCCATTTATTTTTCAGGCTTTACCCCTAGAGCGGTTTAGTGGAGGTAGGAAACAGACTCGTAGTGAGGGTCACGCTCAAAAACCTCGTTTAGATAAACCACAAATTCTACGGCATACATATACTGTACAAATACTAACGAATTTATGTTTTACTACATTCGTACATTCTGACCATTCGCTATTCTAATTATAGTGTTATGTTGAGAGAATAAAACAAACCTTTTTATGCGTCAAAGTAAATTTATGATTTACATATTATTATCTCAATGCTTCATAAGAAATCCTTTTTTTTTATATTATTCGAGATAGGCAAACTTTTGACCACTATCTCACCTGATGGTAAGCGACGATGTGGTCGACGATGGAGCAAGCTTGCCTAGAAGATACCTATTCACTTGTGACTTGAAGACTCCCATATTGTACTCATCAGGAAACACCGACTCGGGTAAGGAGTTCCATTCCTTTGCGGTTCACACAATGAATGTGGAGGCAAAACGCTTAGTGCGCATTTGTGGAATGTCCACCATATAGCGGTGTCGCTTAGCAGTTTGTCTGCTTGTCCGATGATAGAACGGGGATGGGGGAACTAGATCGTACAGTTCCTTAGCACACTCTCCGAAATGTTTTGCTTGATACCTATTTAATTTAAAATAAATAGTTGTTTGCGCTTAATCTCGCGCCTACATTTTGCCTAATAGAGAAAACTTTTTAGGTTTATTACCTATATCTCTTGTCTTTAAAATAGTTATTGTGTTTTCTGTATTTATTGTTCAAGAACAGGATATAACGGATATTATTTCGGATTTAAATGTGTGAGAGCTTCATTAAAATCCTACAATAATTTTTAATTCGCGTCATCGTCACCGCACGCTTCCCATGATCCATATGTATACTGTAGTTTTAACTTCTAACGGCAGTCCCCAAAGACTACCCCGCATGTACTTTTTTTGTGTGTCTGATACTGAAATGTGTTTATAAATTGTCGTATTTTCAGTGCACGGCTAAGCGAAATTTTCTGCTTTGCATCATCGTATTATAAGCTTCTGAGCCCCTTAGAAACCTCCAGGCCACGGAAGTCATAAATATTACGTGTATCCCAAAACTTCGCTCGCTACGCCCATTGTATGAACAATGCCGTAGGCTACTGCACTATTATGGTACCTATTGTCATCATTTACTTGACCTTCTTCCACTGAGTGGGGTCAGCATAACTTGATAGTCCATGTTGTAAAAATATATGGAATGAGTGTTTATAGCCAGCCGCCTGCCTGCGTTAACAAAACAAACGAATCTAAACAAACAAACGCGTTTACAGTAATGATATTTTTTAGATTTTTATTAGTTTTACATCCCCACACTGAGATGTGTCGTGGGTGCCGGCATTCATATCACACACAAATACCACCCAGAACCAAAAACAATAATTATCTTGAAAAACATGTGTTTCCACCGGGAACCGAACCCGATACCCACTGCATTGATGGCAGATGTACATACAACTGCGCAAACGGACAATTCTACAAGAAAATTCCTAGGCGTGGGGTACAAAATGAGCCTGAACTCTCATTGCACGCCACGTTCATCTAAATTATTGTAGAATACTTGCCACGGAATGTAATTGAGAACGATATTAAATTTGCTTCCAAGACGTCTAGTAGGTTTCATGCGAATTATAACATCACCCTTGTCTGATATTGCGTTTCATACAGCGCTCGATCATATATCTATTGACTTCAAGTATCACACTAATAATTCGATTACATACATTATACATAAAATACATTCGAAAGTATGTGTACTCATACATACACTCACATATACTCACGGTATATGCATGAAAATATATTTGTAACATCTTTTTAGTTGCTGGACGGAATTTGATGAAACACTTTCAAATCAAGAGTGAATATAGGTATCTTCTAGGTAAGCATGTCACATCTTCTGCCGAATAATTACTTTCAATCAGGTGAGATAGATGTCAAATGCTTGCGTATTTAGCATAAATAAATACTTTCACACTCACGGTCTCACACTAAGTTTAAAAACTTATATCGTGGTTGCAAGAAACATCCGAATCACACACATAGTCCCATCCAGAACCAAAAAACATAAATACATGGAGAGCAAACTTGCTCTATTACTAATTTATATTTTATCTTGGCGAATGCGAACCCGTAAGACCTCTATACCTTAGAAGCATTCCTAGCCATTATTCCTAATTGGCCTACATAATTAAATCAATTTACAGGTTTCAATTACATGTTGCATACCTGCCATAATAACAATAATTATGAGAAATAATATATATATATATTTAAATCTATTTATTATGTTTTAATATATATATTTATAGATATGCTTAATCAGCTCTAATATATTATGTACCTATGTATTAAAAAAAACAAATTTTATAAAAAAACTGTTTGTTCCTTCTTCAGGCTCAAATGGCTAGACCAATTTAGACGAAATTTGGTTCATACCAAATGTCGTAGGTAGCTAACACCCTGGATTAACAGGCTACTTTTTAGCGCGAGATTCCCGCGGGTCCGAGACTTACGCGGGTAAATCGCAGGGCGCAGCTAGTTGGGTTATGCCACTGCGTTCCACGAAATAGTGGACAACGCTCCACGAGCACTTTTTCTGACTTTTAATTAAAGTTATACATTAAACATCACAGCATCGTCAAATCTGCCCAAAGACTATGAACATTGAACAACCTGACGCAGATACAAATCTCCTCTTTATTGCAGATATCTGCATCCGGCGCGGTGCCGCAATCATGGCCGACTATGTTATTATATGAATATTTTATTTGAACGACCAATTGGCCGTCGAGTAAACATTTCATACTCGCAGTGAATACGAAAGGTTTGCTTATTAATTGGATTGTCGTCGCACGTAGAGAGCGACGATGGGAAATCGTCCGATGTGAATTGCTCTTATAATTCGGGCTCCAATAAAATATATGATTCCCACTCCACTCGAAAACGGGATATGAATAACAAACAAATAATAATCCACAGATTAATGCAAAAGGTAAAGGATTTATGTTTGTTTCGTAAATTGTGCGCCGTATTTTCGACGATTAAGTAAGTTATAAATGACGCATCCGACTCGAAATGGGTAATTTGATAACGGGTAAAACGAATAATGTTATTGTTTTATTATAGACTGCGTCTTTTTGTACTTTATGGCACCTGAACATATGCACAACACGGCAAGGGGTTTCTTTCTATAAAGTTGAACTTTTCTATGAAGAAAAAATAAATAATTTTCTTTTTATATCAGGGGCGAAGGGTTCCCAATCCGGTGTGATCGAATTTATTCATTAAGTTATCATAAACGAATGTATTTTAAAATTATATATTTTTAAATGAATATAGAAAATTATTCTTCTTTTTAGACCGAAAACAAGCAAAGCTTAAACTACTGTAGGTAGTTCGCGAGTATAATGTAAAACAAACCGGTATGCAACCTTTTTATCGACTTCACAAAAAAGGAGGAGGTACTCAAGTCGACTGTATTTCTTTTATTTTTTTACTTTATTTAAGTGTGTTAGTTACCTCATAACTTCTTTCCAAATGAACCGATTTCGAAATTTGTTGCTTTCCAATTGGTCCCATTTAAATTTGATCAAGAGCTGATCAGTAGTTCTTGAAATATCACTACATTGACGATGTTCTCGTTTTTAACCGACTTCAAAAATTACCTCATAACTTATTTTGTTGTGAGCCGATTTTGATGATTATTTTTTTATTTAAAAGCTGGTGCTTTTCATGTGGTTCCATTGAAATTTGATCAAGATCTGATTCCTAGTTTTTGAGTTATTGTCAATAATGCGTGTTTAATACATTAAATCTTATCAAGGTTACGAAGATAAAGCGGTGAAGTCGGTTTTTTAAGCTTTGCTTGCGTTTAATTATTATATGCATTTATGTGACTTTGTAATACAAATTATGCTGTTGCAATATATTATTGATTTTATAAAACAAATTAACTAATGTTAACTAGCATAATATACTATAGATTCTAAACTATTTTAAACGTAAGGATAGCCCGGATTGTATTTGTGAGCCGGGCAAACTACAAAATGTATTACGTGTCCTGTCGAAATGCCCAGTCTACGCCCGGGAGAGGTACGAGGTAGAACATAAAATAGGATGTAATGTAACTGTCGACTATATGCCCAAGATTCTTTTTGAAAATGACACCCGGGACTATTTCCTGGATTATTGTATACATGCAGTAAATATAGTTCTGAATAGAAATAAGTAGTATCATGTATAATTTTATTGACTATTTTACTGTGCAACAGAAAATAAGACTGACCAATAATGTATTGCTAGACTAAGTAGATATAAGTGACTTATTTTAGACTAATATTGGCCTCGATTCTGATGTACAGTCACTGAATTAAATTTAAACTATCCCTGTCTCTTACAAAATAGAAACACAAGACAGAGATAGTATACATTTTAGTGCTGTCAAGTTAGATTATCAATTAAAATATGAGAGCCGTAGCAGTAAGGCACGTGTTTTAGTCAACACCAATTACATATTCGACTAAGCTTGCATAGACATCTAAGTTCTGACTAACTTGACAGCACTAAAATGTATGCTATCTCAGTCTTGTGTTCCTATTTTGTAAAAGACAGGAATAGTTTAAATTTAATTTAGTGTGTGACATCAGAATCACGGCCAATATGTAATATTATAATAATGTGTGTTTTTACCATACTAAGGATTACTGTATTAAATAAAACTGTCATCATGTCAGAGACGCGACAGGCTGGCCGGGCCTTCGCGCCCTTTATAAAAAAAGAATTACAATATTGTGCCGTTAATTATTCGTCTAATTTTAACTATTGCAGCTATAAAATACTGCTTGACAATCAAAAAGCTAATGAAAATTGAGTTCGTAAAAAAATTGTAGAAGATAGATTTTCATACAATATTATTTAAGAGAATTAATGAATATGTTTATTCGAAAACAGACATCGCTTAATATTAACTTTCTTTACTTATTGATATAATAATCCAGATTAGAGAGGTGTTACTGTGTTATAGCGCATTTAAGAGAAATTGTGGAAAAGCTATAGAGTCTACTTATCGAAGAATAGTTAGTTATACACGTACAACTTGGTGATATTGGGCTTTAGTCACATTGAGTAGATATTCCCGGCTTTTCGATCTCAGTACCCAATCGCTTTTGTGGAAATTTGCCAAAACTGTTTTGTGACCACCTGGAAGCCGCACATCTTCATGCCAAATTCTAAATGAATTGGAAAGTATTGTCGGATTATGACGTAGTTTTTATCCAGCAGTGATGTGTCGTACAACACGAACTTACTTCTAATTGTAACTGATAATATAATGTATAAACGCCTTCACACTCGCAGCCTCACACTTAGTTCGAATACTTGTATCGCGGGTGTTGGAAACATCTACGTAACAAAATCATACCCAGACCCACAATTAGGAATTGCCTATCTGTATAGTAAAGAAATCTTGTGTAAAAAGTAGGTAATTTCACTTCTATGCAGTCAGGTTTTTTTGATATTTTGTAGGTAAATTGACTTGTTACTGCTAAATTGGTTGATTGAAAGTATTTCTTTGTAAATGTAGAGTAGACGATGGTAAACCTTCATAGGGTGTGAGGCTTACTTAAATCAGTTATACAAGCTCTAAATTCAAACGCTTACACACTCACAGCCCCTAAGTTCAATGACTTGTGTCGTAGATGCCGGAAACATTCACATCACATACATTACACCCAGAACCAGAAACACAAATTTATCTTGGGGTGAAAACTTGTGTTCCCACCGGGAATCGGGTCCGATACCCGCTGCTTTGAAGGTAAAAACCAATCATGCGAGCAATTCTCTGCTAATTTCGCCTTGATAAGATGTCTATTGAAGATGCTGTAAGATAGGTATCTAAACTCCATCTTAATTTGTCAACTTCTTGACGATCCAAGTCGATAGCTAATCAGATAGATATGGCTGTGCAAGGCGATAAGTCATTAAAATTCGGGCGTCAATCTGTTAGGATACGAAACTTGGAGGAAACTCATAAAAGTTTTTAATGACAGCCTCCAGCGTCTAAATCCTTCAATTTATAATCCCAGTAACAAGTAGAAACAATGAGTTTTGGAGAAACTGAAATGTTTGTTGTTTGTGTTTTGAAAAGTAATTTTACAAGATGTGGTTAAAACCACATTGATTTCTCATCTATCCATATTTTCTATTTTTTTATTTAATATAGGCAAATGTTTGACCGCCATCTTACCTGATGGTAAGTGACGATGCGGTCGACGATGGAGCACATAATTAATTTAATTTACTTTGATTGATTAATATATCACACTAATATCATGAAAGCTGCAGTTTGTGCGTGGGTTTGTATGTTTGTTACTTCTTCACGCTCAAACGGCTAGACCAATTTTGATGAACATAGAATAACACATAGCTACTTTTTATTTCGGGATTCCGCGGCGCAGCTTGTAATATAAAAAAGTTGATTAATTGTTTATGTAAAATTATAACTGTGTGTATATCTTTCACACAAATCAAGCTTAAATATAAAATCAAAATACCCCCGACGTTCTATCTAGAGAGCGGATGCATCGATCACCAAACTTAGCTAAGAACACTTTCATCAAGTCTCCTCTAACAAAAAACTAAATTAAAATGGATTCTGCCATTTGAGAGATACGGTGTCACAGATGGACACACAGATATACACTATAAGCTTAATGTTTTTATGTGAAATCTGGGTCTTTTCGCGTGGTCACGAGACACGTGAGTGTGTCTCGTGACCACGATCGGTGCAACCCTGCTGAAACATCGAGGTTAGTCAAAATAATGCGATTTTGATAATAAAAGCGCAAAAGGATCCGGTTCTGTCATAAAAACATGATTTAAGATTGTGAAAGTAAAAAAAAAAACAAAAACTATAAACTTACAACACCCTCTTTTTCTTCGGGGTTAAAAGATAGTATGGTTATCTCTAACGACTGAAAAGGTATCCATGAGATTTTGAATGTGAATGGACAATACGGGAATAGGACAACGACGACGGCTCAGATCCTGATAAATCCTGATTAATGTGTCACCAGAACTATTAATGTTTACTAACCAGCCGGTTAGTAAACATTAATAGTTAATAAAATTGCTCAATCACAACGTAAATAATTTAAACGCAAGCAAAGCTTCAAAAATCGACTTCACCGCTTTATCCCTGGCACTTCAATGGCAATTTGTAAATAGGACAAACTTGAAACAACCCCTGTCATATAACAATGCAGCCGAAGTCAATTAAATACGCATTTTTAAGGAAACTACTGGTCAGATCTTGATCAAATTTAAATTAAATCACACGGGAAGCACCAGCTTTCAAATAAAAAAAGAATCATCCTAATCGGTTCACTAAGAAAAAAGTTCTGAGGTAACACATAAAAAAACAGTCTAATTGAAACCTTGCTCCTTTTTTAAAGTCGGTTAAAAACCCTGCTCTGTAAAAAAATGCTTTCACTCTAACAGCCTCACACTAAGTTGGATGACTTGTGTCCTAGGTGCCGGAAACTTTCACATCACACACAACTAAAACCAGACACCCAAGTTTTCCTTAGGGAGAAAACTTGTTTTCTAACTGGGAATCAAACCCTATATCCCTGCTTAGAAGGCGAACGCGCACCCAACTAAGCCAACAGGCAGTTTAAAATATACAATCCAGGATTTTGGTCACGTGTCGAGTCTTTCAGTTTCTCAACCAAATCTTTATACATTTGGAATGCACTTGGTCCGCATGTACAGGCTCTATATTTATAAACAATCAAATTTTCAACAACGTAAGACGTCGCCGCCGCAAATGCATTTCAAAGCATTTTTGCGCGATACGACAAGCTTTTCAGTGTTAGTAAATCCTTCGCGTAAGCCCGTTTCTAGTTACAATATACCTAATATTCAGACACATTCCTCCAGCCAGCTCACGTAAATGTTCATTTCTGTACGACAATAGGTGCATCTTGGCATAACATAACTGTGCAGTTTGTTGGCTACGATTGCGTTTGCTTCCGTGATTTTAAATCATGAGCAATGACGCATTCTGTTATGAATGAATGCTTTTGATTACCTCAATATACTCTCTGCTCAAATTCTTGTACTTCTATTGTCAGTAGCAGGTATAGTCTCATAGAAAAAAAAGTATTTTATAAATGTAGATCTCTGGGGGAACGAAGATTTGACTCGAATTCTTAGGATTATCTATCGCATACTAATATGGTCAAATCTAAATGTTGAATGTAATGAACTGGTTGGCCCCTAGATAGATATGTAACAATTTATTGAACACCAAATTAGAATACAAATGGCGGTCCTATCGCTCAGAGCGAAAGGTCGATGATCTCTTCCAGACGACCCAACCCAAAGGATTATACAACAATTTAAATCGGGACGGTGGTGCATACGGATTTTGGGAAAAACTTCCGTTTAAGACACATTTAATATACCTAAAAATATAAAATTAACAATTTACATATCTATAATATTTTTTTTTTATAATTTGATCATCGTAAAATAAACTTATACATATCAAATTACACTACATTGATATTTATTGATTCTAAACAACAACATAAACTTAGAATGTATAAAAATAATGATTAGAACAGTATTAAACTTGTAAACTTATAGCTAGAGGTGAATAGTGAGGGCATTATGGCTAGAGGTAATAATGATATAAGATAGCTTGATGGTTTAACAGGTACATTGTTTTACTTGGTTTTTAAATGTGTTCTGTGAAGGTGCTTGTCTCATAGTTAGAGGTAATGCGTTCCATAATATATCAGCTTTTATAGTAAAATAGCTATCATAAACGATGTACTATGAACAGGCATATTTAGACTTAGATTTTCTGATGACCTTAAAGATAGAGAATTAAAATCGTGAAGAAATTTGAAGCTATCTTTGAGGTAAGGCGAGGAAGAGGGATGATACAAGATACGGTAAAGTAAGGACGCTATATACGCATCCGGCGAAGACGTGGGTATTCACTTGAGCTTGGTACGACATTCAAAAACATGATCATATTTACGTAATCCTATTATGAAACTGATACAGTAATTTTGAAGACGCTCAAGCTTGTTTAGCTTGTCCTCCGTGAGATCAAGATAGCAGACGTCGCGTCGTCGAGAATAGAAACAGTGCAAGCGCTATTTTAGTCATCGGTAAGAATTCACGTAATCCTGCAAAAGCAAACATTTTACGGCTAGTTATACACACTAGTTATACACAATTGTGGCCCCCAACTCAGACGTCAATCCATGGTTATGCCAAGATATTTCACAGTGTCACTGTAGGTAACATTTTTTTACCGACTTCCCAAAAAAGGAGGATATACTCAAGTCGATCGTAGGTTTTTTTTTATGTCCTTATAATTTGTTTGGAAACCGATTTCGATTTTTTTTTTTTTTAGTTTGGAAGATGTTGCTTTCCAATTGCTCCCAATTAAATTTGATTAAGATATGATCAGTAGTTCTTGATTTATCGTTAATTTTCCGGTATAAAAAGCTCCTCTATAATAATAATAGTTCGCAATAATGCGTATTATGTGGACTACATTGACGATGTTCTCGTCTTTGACCGACTTCAAAAGTAACCTCATAACTTCTTTCGTTGTGAACCGATTTTAAAGATTACTCATGTCCCATTAAAATTTGATCAAGATCTGATCTCTAGTTTTTGAGTTATCGTCAATATTGCGTGTGCAATACATTAAATCTGATCAAGATTTCGAAGATAAGGCGTGAAGTCGGTATTTTTAAGCTTTGCTTGCGTTTAATTATTAATACTAGGACTATTTTGCAGAGTCCGCTCGGGGCAGTACCACATCATTGCCAGACATTCAACCGTCAAGCAGTAGCGTGCGAACATTACTGTATTCCGGATTGAAATGCAATGTTTCCAATGAAATCACAGGGCATAAAGAGGATTTAACATCTAAGGGTGACGAGTGCAGTTCTTTGCTCACAGGAATTTGAATTATATAAGTTTAAAATACTGGGAGACAATGAACTGTAATTGTTAACAGTGACTTGATCGTCTTATATCTCAATGGCACAAAAAAATGTAACCTGAGGCAATGAACCCCACTTTACTATACAAATTCGTGAAACTAAGATTTTGAGTCGTGTGCGATAACTTAACTTCGTTTTGATTCTCATACATTTGTTGACAACAGCAAATACGTAATCAAATGGTCGCAAACGATTTAAACTTTAGAAGTAGCGAATTTCGTTGCACATTCTGGCTAAACTAGTCTCTTTTAAACGGTTATTACACACTTTTATTGTACTATTTGCGTTCTTTGTTATTTAAGATATTCAATAAAGAGTATATCTATGTATCTATCTAACTAAGCTGACCATCCCGATTTAATCTAGATGAACAAATAAACTCAGGATTAGAGCATAGGTACGCCATAATAATATGAACTGCCCATAGGCTTGGTTGCGCGCCCCCTCCTTTTCCCAAGGTAAATATGTTTCTCGTTCTGGGTGTGTTTGTTCGGCACCCACGACACAAGTTAACGAACTTAGTGTGGGGCTGTGAATGTGAAAATGTTTTATAAAACAACACCATTGAGCTACACAGAGCAGATGCTTGATCTGAATAAAAATAGTATAGCACTTAGGGATAATGTATTACGACAACAATTCCTATTTTAAAAACTAATTATAAAGAGATATGACTTAAGACTATAGATAATACTTTATTGATCCACTTCATCAGATGAGAAAAAAAAAGAAAACAAACAAGCTTAAACGTAAAGTGTAACAACAGGCAGCGTTATCACTAATAGCTATCTCTACCAGGCAATCTTCAAATGGACAGAACTTAACAGAAGGTAATAGACGGGATTTAATTAATTGATGCATGAAATACCTTACTTAATAAATATCATTTGGTACTTACACAATGGTATAAATATAATATAAATATACATAAACAATTACTATAAATATATTTCCGTAGAACGACAAAACTTGTTGTAAAGGAAGATATACAACAAAACAGCAAACTTGACATTCAACCTGTTCCCGGCCCGGCCAGCGACCGCGGCCGGTAAAGAATCGCAGTCGTTCTGAAGTCACCCGTGCCCTAACAAGGGTCGCACATCCTACCGTAATTGTTATCCGCAATAGGGGGCGCCATGGATAAATTAACCTGTAGAGATTACATTACTTAAAAGATAACCAGGAAATAAATACGCCAGTGAAGATTTTTAATCTTTTACGATGTTTAACATTGTAATACATTTAAGACAATGTAAATCGTTCCTGCTGCGGGAGGGTCCTGGTGACCTGTAATACAGATTTCTAACGAAACCTACATCAGGCACCAGCTCTCACAAAGTAGTACCAATTTTTTACACAACTTAAACATGCCTAGTCTTACTGTTTGTACCTTTGTGAAGAGAAATAAACTGATTTTTGATTTGAAAATACAATTATATCGAAATCATTTTAACAAAGTTTTACTTGAGGATAATGACTAAATCCAGGGACAAAAACATTTTAGAATGCTATCTGGATTTAAAGTTGATATATAATATATTAAATAATTAATATTTCTGTAATAATGAGTGCAGAGCGCAATTGTACCGTAAGTGTTATCCGCAATAGGCGGCGCCATGGATAAATTAACCTGTAGAGGTTACATTACTTAAAAGACACCCAGCAAATAAATACGACAGTGAATTTTAGATCTTTTACAATGTAAAATTATTTCAAGTAGGTAGGATGACTAATTTCATATATAAAAATATTTTGGAATGCTATCTGATTGACAATGGAAATAACAGATGATTTTCTTTTTTATAATCAGTACAAGCGTAAGGTTTTTATTTAATAGCAACTAGCAAACCGATATAAATAAAAAGGCCGGTATTTAATGATAGTTTGAAACTATAATTGCCGATATTACGATTCAAGGGCAACATTGGTAACATAATAATATATAAACCTGAACTGACTCTGTTTTTTTTTTCACTTCTAACTCACCATTTTTTCGTTATTAACCAGGTACGTTCACGCTCCACCATTCTTCGATAATTAGCTTTTGTAACTCTAGCTATTGTCAAAACATTAGTTACTTGATTACTAAAAACAAATAAAATAAAAACTCCAATTGAGAAGTGTTAAAGTTAGAAAACAAGTTCTTATAGTTTCACCGCAGTCGAAATACAGGTAAAACCAACTATATTAAAGTTTAAAACTAAAAGTAACTCATTTGCCTCTCTTTTATATAAACTAGTCGATGGATTTCGACCATTCAAACTCTGGTAGTGACGGAAACATCCAAGCCTGATGAATTCGAGGCCAGCACTAAACCCCACTGCGGATGTTCGGATCTTCACAACTACTTGTTAATTAAATGCCATCACACCCGATGACCCGACTCCACCTGAATTGGACTGCCGATAATAGCGAAATTTATCCGCAAATTTGGAGCCAAAAGTTTATAGACATTTAGACAACTCTCGAGAACGTTAGCCATAGGGTCCAATAATGTCGAAGGGTTGGATAACGATGGCTCGAAGTTTTAATTAAACAGCAACATCTGCGGAGCTCGTTACGTTACTGACACGACAATTATTGTTATGAGTACACGAGGAAACACATTAAGGAGTTGGGAGATGCGTACATACTATATCAGAATTCGAATAAGTATATATAGGTAGAGATCAGGACACAACGATCGAAGACTTTTACATTTTTGTCGGTGTAGCTAATATATATATATTTTTCATTATTTCATGACCAAGGATGCATAGTCCTTCAGTCGAAATATTAAACAGTAATAAACAAATCTTACATTTCATAATAGAAGTCCTAGTCACAGTCAAAGTCAAGTAGTCAGTCATAGTCAAGTCATGCCCTAGTAAAATAGGAGAAACTTTACTAGAGCTTCTATTTGGAATAAATTTGGAGCGATGGCAAAAATCACGTTTTCAACTTTGTATGATTTGCCTACACTTATGCACTTTTACTAAGTATTAATGGTTAATAATCATCCATTGTTACACATTAACACTCGAAGAATCACGGGTTTTGGGAAATTATACAAAATCAACATCGCCATCTTTCCACTTTCGCGGCTAAACTCCCTAGCTATTTTAATATAAATGAATGTTGCCAGATAATTATAGAGAATGTACTGACGAGGAATCAGTAAAGATGCATGAATTTATTTATGAACACACGGTTTGAATTATTGAAGCTACATTTTTATTCTACTTTTAAATGCATTGAAAGAAAGATGATGATTAGACCAGGGTAAAAACTTTAGCAGAATCGATATTCTTCTGAAGTTTTAGCTTTGATGCTAACATTATGTTATATATGGTATATTTATTGGTTTTGCAATGTCTCTCAATAAATGAATAGACCCGTTAAACAACAACGTAAAGGATGTATAATTAAATGTGAAAAATTCCGTTAATAGTGAACGCTTTTACATTCACAACCTCACACTACTTTGAAGAATTGTAATAGTAGGCGCCGGAAACACAAGTGCACATGACACACAAATCACTCACAATTTTTTCCACCAAAATCAAAATCATTTATTCACATGGGCCCAAAGAGGCACTCATGAAAGTTAATGATTCTACTGCCAGATTTGCAAAATTACAGACATCTTAGCAAGAAATTCGGTGAAGTATTTTTTCCACAATTAAACCAGGAATCGAACCCTTTGCCCGCTGCTGGCAGATGCCAATTACGCCAGCGGGCAATTTTGTTAAAATAGTATGATTACATGTAGAGAAAAGTAGATGCTAGAGTTAGAAGCCTGTTTCTCGCTTTACATAGCGTTGGCGGGTCTGCGAATCCGAACAATTTTCCGGCACATTTCCGAGCGCCTAACGAACGGAAACGCAGGGGACGCGGCCAATTGCCGGATAAATGCACCTCAAGTACTATATTGCGGCAACATTTTTCCTCATAATGCTCCTTCTGGATTGAATAGTGATCTTTCTTAGATATATTTATGCGTTCGTGATTTTTTGAAGTGAAACTTAAACTTCTTATGGGCGGCCTTTGAAAACCTGATCCGCAACCTTTTTGTGTGACTAAAAGTGGTGGTGGCAAATAAACACTGTGACAAATAATTAAAATGTTTCCCTGTAATACAAAAGTTTCACTTCTTTTATGTCTATACGACACGCCCTTTTTTTTAAACCGAATAACAAAAATAAAAGAAATATAAGTAATAAACAACAACAAAAACATCTCTAATGTAGGCGCGAGGTTAAACGTTTAAAATAGGCAAATAGCTCGCAGTGTTTTTACATTCACTCTCATAATAAATGCGAAGAAGAATTATAGCATATTGAACTGCTCGTTGGCTTAGTTGGTTGAGCGTTCGCCTTCTAAGCTAGGGTATCGGGTTCGATTCCCGGCGGGAGCACAAGTTTTCTCCTCATGGAAAATTTGTGTTTCTGGTTCTGGGTGTTTGTGTATGTGATGTGAATGTTTCCGGCACCCACGACACAAGGAATCTTAGTGTGGAGCTATGAGTGTGAAAGCGTTTATGTTCATCTTACATAATATAGATTAACATTTTAAATAATGAAAGCATTAGACACAAGTAAGCTAGTTTGAAAAAAAAAAAGTCCGAGTCCGAGTTTTTAACAGGTTCTCAGGTCTTCGAGATGGCTTTAATTTAGCAAATCTGGCAATAGGAGTCATTCATTTCCATGAGTGCCTTTTTGGGGCCCATGGGAATAAATAATTTCGTATTATAATTATATGCGCATTACAGTGCAATATTTGATGTCCATACTAAGATTGTATGAAAAAAAAATACATCTTTGGAAACTGGTTAAACTTAAACTGAAGAGTTATGAATTGTATACGCGTAATATATATGTATAAGTAAATTTAAAAAATAATTAAACGTAAGCAAAGCTTAATAAAACCGACTTCACCGCTTTATCTTCGGAACCTTGATCAAATATAATGTATTAAACACGCATTATTGACGATAATTAAAAAAACTAGAGATCAGATCTTGATCAAATTTCAATGGGACCAATTGGAAAGCAACATATTTCAAAATAAAAAAAAAATCGAAATCTGTTCACGTGGAAAGAAGTTATGAGGTAACACAAATAAAAAAAAACACATTTGACTGGAGTACCTCCTCCTTTTTTTTTAAGTCGGTACAAAAACATATTTTGCAGCAGTTAGTGGTTAATGTTCACAAACAATTTGTTTAAGTAATTAGTTTATGCACAATAATTATAAATTTAAATATAAATAGAGACTACGGCGATATACGAGTTGTGTTATTCGTCATTGTACGGTCCGATGCCGATTATCCACCATACGTGAAACAATCTTTTTGTATACAATTTTAGCATTCAATTATGAATACGTAAAGTAAATTGAATAATAAATTTAATAATAGCCTCGGGCCGGATTTGTGATATTGGTGTTCAATTTATTACTTTTTTGTTGGAGGTACTTGTTCAAGCAAATACAATTCTAAATTGGAAGTTCATATGCAATCTAATTATGTAGCGAACTATCCAAGTGAAGTTCGACAACATATTTCACTGCTCTGGAGAGTGATCGTAGGTACTCAACATAACCACTCTTAATAATTGATCGTGACAACTTGTGTTTTAATTTTAAGCTGACAGCTGTTTAAAGGCGTTTATGTTTTGATAACTCTTTCTAAGGTCCTCTGTTGTAGGTGCTTGATCTTCCTGGAGGTAGCCCGTTGGCATAGTTAGGTATGTGTTGGCCTTCTAAGCACGGGTATCTGGGTCGATTCCTGGCGAGAACACAAGTGTTCTCCCCAATGGAAATTTGTATTACTGGTTTTGGGTGTATTTCTGTGTGTGATTTGAATGTCATTGAGTCACAAGTCATTGAACTTAGTGTGGAAACACTCACAGTGTGAAAGCATTTATGTTTCAACGAGAAGTTTCCAAAACGAGTGCAGAAGCTTCATATCCACAGTAGTTTGACTTGAAAAATAGGAGAGCTATGTGCGCGCATTAGGTCCGCTCGTTACTCCGGTCTCGGGGTCGGGGTTCGACTCTCGGGCTCCCAGCAGTGACTAATAGTTGTGGTTCGGTAATATATGTCCCCTGTAAGAGGGTGACATAATAAGCAGCTGGTTTCGTACACGCATGTAAGTTAGAGACAGAGGCGAAGTGCAACTTTGTTCTTTACGAGCTCACATGTTGCAGACTAAAACTGTGGCTGAATACTAATTTGAAATGTTTTGAAGTTAAATATTTGGACAAATCGGTTCGTTTTGAGCACGTATTTTCTAAATGGTAGTTATTTGTTTAAGTAACTTATTTTCTACCGACAAAAAAGGAGAAGGTACTCAAGTCGACGAAGTCTCAAGTCGTTTTAGTGTGTGTTACTTCATAACTTCGATCCGTGTGAACCGATTTTGAAATTTTTTGCTTGAAAGATGTTGCTTTCCAATTGGTCCCATTTAAATTTGACCAAGATCTGATCAGTAGTTCTTGAAATATTTTTAATAATGCGTGTACACCTAATCTGATCACAGTTCCGAAGATAAAGCGGGGAAGTCAGTTTTTTAAGCTTTGCTAGCGTTTAAATTATTATAATCGATGTCGCGGTCTCCACAAAGGTACGCTTTAAGACGCTATAATATACTTTTTCTACTACTACTATTTTTTGAAGTCCCTTAGTATTATTCGTATTTCAGTAACAATAAAAAATTAATCTCTTATATTTTGACCATAACTAAAGGATATAATGTAAATAATGAAAAACATCAGAAATATGATTGGTGAAAGTTTTCTTGATAGATTTTGCAAAGTTGGGCGTTTTGTAGCTATAATATCGTTCTTATACCGGCTCTAAAATGAATTAAAAGTTGTGTTTATTACGTTTTTAATTTCTCGTCGTAATTTAAGCTGGACAGTACAAATCTGTTGTTAATTTTCAGTTGATAAGTTTCCCATTTCATCGGCGTGTAAGTTTATATTAGTTAATTGTTATAATTTAATTAAACCAAACTTATATCTCACATGTGTCCGGAACCGAGCTGTGAGACTAACCCTTTTTAAAGATCTTGGTATATGTGATGTTAACTTAGCTGTGTTACAGGGCATTCTATCTCAGCCAATGTCAAATGAGGCTAGAATGATGTATGAGCTAGTAATTCCTTGTTTTGGTTCGTAAATTGTTCTAGCCTTTAATAAAATAATATATATATATATATATATATATATATATATATATATATATATATATAGATATACAACATTTATTATTATTTATATCTAATATATAAAATTCTCGTGTCACAGTTTTCGTTGCTATACTCCTCCGAAACGGCTTGACCGATTTTGATGAAATTTTTTGTGCTTATCCGGTATCTATGAGAATCGGCCAACATCTATTTTTCATCATCATCATCATCATCACTTTTCATCATTATCAACGCGGGTGAAACCGCGGGGCGCAGCTAGTATATATATATATATATATACTATTAAGGCTACGATGAGGCTGACATAAACTGAAAGTGTTAAGCCTCTAAATAAAATAAAGATTAAAAAAAAACTTACATTATTATCGCCGGTAGCGTTCTTCAAACCTTGATGAATTTTTCATGTGTCTAATACAAATTTAATAATAACTTTCTCCGTCGCTACGTCGATTAAAAACTAATTACGATGTCTAGTGGTCTTCAAGTATTCAATTAACTATAATGAATTAAAATAATAAAGCCCAAACTCGACTACTTGGTACGAATAAACTATATAAATCGATAGGTACCACAAGTTATGCGTGATAATTAAATAAGTACCTATGCATAGTTTGTTATTTTTTGATAACTACCAAAGTCGTAGATACGACTTATGTGTTTTAATATTATTAATGATATGTAATGTGATAATAGTTAATTCAATGAAAGCGAATATGTATGAGATTTAAGTATAGGTAGAATACACGTACAATATTATTCTTTTACTAGTTTTACAAATCAAATTCTTTTTAATTTGAAATTTTAACACATTAAAAGTAATAAAACTGCACGGAAATTCAAATAAGCTAAACGCACGCTATCGGCTAGACTGATTTATGACTTCGGTTTTTTATATTTTGATGTCAATGATTTAACTTTCCTTTACAACAGTACCATGTATACCATGATTGGGTCTTAACGTGGACGTCACAGAAAGAACGTCAAGATGACCAAATTTGCTTGCCTGGTTGCAATTTCAAATATTTATTTTGTGAAATTTTTGATGAATTATTTTGTACCGAATAGGTATAACAAAAACAAACTTGATGTTATCTACAAATGTCCTCTCTATTGGTCCTTCCATTCAAAATAAAAAAACTAAGATCCCACAGACTGAGTAATAAATAGGTTAAATAAACAAACAAAAATAGAAATAGAATATTCGTTGCAAATATTTAAACGAAATTAATGTATCTGCAGAAAAATATATATAAATATAAACATACATATATATAAACATATTTATAGATATTAAGCATAACTAGCCGTGCCCCGTGGCTTCACCCGCTATTATCAAGTTAAAAAGTAGCCTATATGTGTTACTCCTAGATATAAGCTATGTACCTACATTCCAAATTTCATACAAATCCGTTTCAACGGCTTGAAGCGTGAAGAGAGAACAAACATACTTACACACTTGCACACTTACACACAAACTTCCGGATTATATTAGCAGGATAGACACGACAAAATATTCATGTTTCACATCAAAAACAAGACATAATTCCCTTTGAGGTCGAGGAAGGAAAATAAAAGGCCGCAAATGTCGCAATAATGTATAATGTGCCTTTGAAACGTTCACAAAGACAAATAAGTTGCCATAATCTGCGCGGCACAGGTCGGTGTTGCCACCCCGACCAAAATTATAGAGTGAGCGGGAAAAGTAGTAAAGAACACATCAATATAAACATGTTAATGTACTAAAAACTGTTATTTTATTACCGACTCCACAAAATAGGAGGAGGTACTCAAGTCGACTGTATTTTTTTTTATGTGTCTTACCTCATAACTTCGTTCCACTTGAACCAATTTTGATGATTTTTTACAGGTTTTGCTTTCCAATTGGTTCCATTTAAATTTGATCAAGATCTGACTAGAAGTTTTTGAGTTATCCTTAATAATGCGTATTCTGTGGACTACATTGACGATGTTCTCGTTTTTAACCGACTTCAAAAGTTACCTCATAACTTCTTTCTTTGTGCGCCAATTTTGATGATTATATTTTTATTTGAAAGCTGGTGCTTTCAGTGTTAAAATTTGTTCAAGATCTGATCACTAGTTTTTGAGGTTATTGTATTTAATGCGTATTTAATCCGTTGAATCTGATCAAGGTTTCGAAGATAAAGCGGCGAAGTCGGTTTGCTTGCGTTTAATTATCAACGTATTACTATTTCGCGCAACGTATTATTGTTAAAAATCCGCCATTTTGTTTTTTTTTTCAAACATCTATCTAAGGTCAGATGGGTTCTTAAGACAAATATAACGATACTTTACCTGTCGGAATCCATTCAGCTGTTTTGAGGATAATAAAGACGAGGTAATACAGAAATTTACAAATTTGGATACATACAAGATACGCGCGAAAAACGCGTAACCCTACCTTGGCAGTCGGGTAATAAAACTTCTAGCGAAAAACAATTTTTTTTTATGGCATTTGGCCGCTATCTCACCTGATGGAAAGTGATGAAAAAATATGTTTTACCTTATGGAAACTTATAACGTATTCAGAGTAAAACATATTTCATTATCGAAACTGGTAACGAAAAACCAGTTACGACTTCGCTTTCGTAGACGCCCGATATGCAAGGTGTTAGTGCAATTGAGTAATTTCACTTACTGATGCACAAGCATCAAATATTGATATAACACAGCAAATGGTACCTATATCAAAAACCATTTTATACTACAAACATATATTAGGTTGTTGTAGGGGATTATCTCTGGATCTACTGGAGCGATTTTGAAAATTCTTTTGTCGGTAGAAAGCCACGTTATTTGTAAGTGTTATAGAATATGTTTATTTTTTACCCGGGCGACACCGGGTAGGTCAGCTAGTATACCATATAGACATAGGCTACTATATCCCGATAGACGCGGGCTGCGGAGCACAGCCGGTAAATAAAACAAATAGCCCACTATAGCTGAAACTGTAAAGTTGGCAACACTGGCATAGGTCGAGGTCTACCCCCTCTCATTATTCTTTCTGCGCTCGCTCTAAGTGACTCCATTGTCGCTCTCACTTCCTTCCTGTCAGGAAATCATTTCAATTTAAAACGTACATTGAAAAAATGTTCACGTTTTTCGGGGATTTGCGAGTTTTATGGTTATTTAGGTAGGACAAGTTACTCTACTGCCATAGATATTGCTATTTTTTTTATAAGATGAAACGAAAACAATTGAACAATCGCACTCACACTCTCAGCCCAACACGAAATGCAAAGACTTGTAATTATGGGTCCCAGAAACATTTACATCACACACACATTTACACCTAGAACCAGAACCACAAATGTCCTTTGGTGAGAAACTGTTCTCTTGTCTGAAATCAAACCCAGGACTCACGGCGGCACAGAGGACAGAGACCTGCCTATATAGTAGATGATACTAGCCGTAATATCTTTTCGTAAGAATTTGACCATTCAGAGCCTACAGGCTCCTAAATAAAATATATAAGCATAGTCTATGGAGACTATAATTGTATAATTTATTTGACTATGATACAATATTTATTGGCAATGATGGATTGGAATATTACATTTTTCTTATCCTTTACTAGGTAAACAACAATCAACTGCCCCTTGGATTAGTTGGGTCGATTACGGTCCGCCTTCAGCAGCGGGTTTCAGATACGTAAGTTTTCTCCCTAAGGGAAATTTGTGTAATAAGTTTCTAGCATCCTCGACACTAGTCATTGAACTTAGTGTAGGGCTGTGAGCGTGAAATCATGTATGCTTATGTTTTTAATAATCCGGAAATAATATATTTTGTAGCTTTTTAGCTGATAGCCTCATGTCCTAAAAGATTTTAGTTCCTCTCATTACTTAAACAAGATATACTTTATTCGCACCAGAGCTGTCAGTACATTTACTTAAGGACTTGATATATAAAGCCCTGTACGCGCGCCTCGGGCGCTTTGTCTATTTTGTTACACTAGAGCCTATACAAAACGTCAAAATATATCAAAGCGTAGCCGCGCGCCCGCCCGCCAGGCCGCTTTGTGACCTGTATATCATTGACCCTTAGGCACCATACATTTTATCTTCACAGCGCCCGGGCCGCGCGCCTCAGGCACTTTGTATATCAAGTCCCTTATTGGTCCGTACCCGTGCCCTGTATCAAAATTTAAAAAAATAACCATTTGTCGTTATCCAGAGTCCCGCGTCCAGCCTTCGCACCATATGACATCCATAACCGTTATTAACAAAAAGGTACAAATAAGCAGTTACAATGACCCCGCTCTAATTCGTTTCAAATTTTAATTCGCCACCTCAGGTCTGACTTCACCAAACTCCGGTTAAGGGCGTAGGGAAATGGCAAACAAATGATAAACAGGTGTTTGTCACATTCAATGTCAGTATATTCTACGGTCAATTAAGACTTAAAGGGTGAAATTAAGCAATCTTTTTTTCGTGATAAACTCGGAGCTCACTTATTTACCAAATTGCACTTTTATTTTAATCACATACACAAGATTAAATTTAGTTTATACTTATAATTATCGTAAAGGAGATGTTTCAAAATTAAGGGAGCCTGGGCCAGCACCATGTACCATATACATACATATAGCTATACAATATAGTAATCGTTTTTGAATGTTTATTTTCTGTACTTTAATTTCGTTTTAATGTACATTTAAAATATCTTGGTACATCGATAGCAACACAATACAGTTACAAATGGCAGATTGCGACAATGTTGAACTGTCATTTTGACGTATCATTCATTGTCAATGATCATTAATTGGAAACAACATACCAATTCTAAAATATTAGGGTTTCGTTATAATTATAATAGGACTATAGAATATATGTTACTCGATTGAAATTCGGAACAGAGTGACATTCAGTATCTTCTTGTCATGACTGCCCCAAAAATAGGGTTAACATATTTAAAAACTTACTAAATTATAATTTGACGGTACAGCTATCATCTTCTGCAGATTAATTTATTTGTATTTTTAAGAATATGCAATATTTTTTCCGTATTTTTCTATGTATGGTACATAGGGCTGGCCCAAAATGAAACATCTCCTTTCACAAACATTTACAGTTGAGTGAAGGTGCCTAGACAAGTTTAGTTTGGAAACATTTCTTACAACTTAGTAAGTATCTGATGAGTTCTCCGCGAAATTATTATAATTTTCAGCGTACTTATATTATTTTTAGCATTGCCTAATAGAGCAAAGCAAGTAAAATTTGACGTCATGCAACGAGATAATCTATACATTTAATAAAACTGTAGACGAGGTGAATCTTTACATGGAATATTTTTTTTAAGTTTTAATGGTACGGAACTCCATAAACGATGTAGAAGCTGTGTGTTGTAATGTTGTTGTCTGTCTGTCTGTCCCTTTGTTACCATGTCACGACACGAAACTTCTGAATTTGATGAAACTTGGTGTTGTTATTGCTTTTACGGATCAGGACATAGGATACTTTTTACCCCAAATATTACATTATATACGGATCAGGACATAGGATACTTTTTACCACCTGAAGGGGTGGATGAAAAGGGTTGTTGAAGTTTGTATGAAGAGATTCTTTTTCTATGAAATTAAGGCCGGTTATAAGTTATTTTTGAACTTTGAACTGCCCACTGGCGTAGTCGCTCGTTCGCCTTCAAAGCACCGGGTTCAATTCCCGGTGGAAAAACAAATTCATCAGATCATGTGATGTGAATATATACGGACCCACGACACATGTTTTTTACCCGTGTAACGCCGGCGGGTCAGCTAATAGATACAACTACATTATATGTAATCCAATAATTATGTAAGTACAATCTGGTCTCGAGTGAACAGGTGTCTTCTGGGCAGGTATGCTCCATCTTCGAGCGCATCGTCGCTTTCCGTCAGATGAGATAGTGGTCCAATGCTTTCTTATCAATAAAAAAAAACCCTACCCAAACTTCTATACACTGAATTCCATGGTGATGATAGACAACCTTTTACCGATTACAATAATAATAATATTTCATATACTATATTATGCGCACTTGTCCCCATTTTTACTATTCTTGGCTTAGATATATGTTATTGCAGTTACCTACAGTATCGTGCACACAATGGGCGCAGCGAGCGAAGTTCGGAGAGATCGGGGACGCGCGAGATATTTATGACTTCCGTTGCCTGGAAGGCTCTCGGGGTTCAAAAGCTAATAAAACGATGACACAAAGTTTCACTGAAATCTCGGATAAACGTCGACTTTACGTTTATTATGTGTACAGGAAAATTCGAAAATTAAAAAGCCGTTTTAAGTTTTAGGAAAGTCTTTTGGCAATATAATAAATATAATCGTGTACCCGCTGTTTCACCCGCGATCATGTTGAACCTGGCAAATAAGTATTACGCCTAGAGAACACATGTAAAGTAAATAAGGAAATACAAGTCAATATACTAAAGATTAAAAACCGACTGCGAACAATGTGAACCTATTTTTATGTCCGCATCATCATCTCAGCCACAAGAAGTCCACAGCTGGATATAGGCCTCTCCTAAAGGTCTCCAAAAAGAACGGTTGTTAGCGGCCTGCATCCAGTGTCTTCCTGCAACCTTCATTGTGTCGTCCGTCCACCTTGTGGGTGGTCTTCCGACACTGCGCTTGCCAGTCCATGGCCACCATTCGAGAACCTTTCGGCCCCATCGGCCATCAGTTCTGCGAACTATGTGCCCTGCCCATTGCCACTTCAACTTGCTAATCCGGCTATGTCGGTGACTTTCGTTATTTTATCTAATTTTAAGTAATTCTCTTTTAATTTCCTTACTTTTAATACCCTACCCGATAGCTCTGGTAATTGTTTTCTTGTAACTTATTAATATTCCGTGCCAAAAAGTCGCTTTTAATACGATTATAACGATACCTTAACCTCGAAATCTATCCAGACGTTTAGAAGACACGAGGTAATGAAAAATTTTTCAATTATAATATACATACAAGACACGCGTGAAAAGCGTAACCCTTCCTTGACAGCCGGGTAATAGTAAAATCCATCAATGACATTAATAATATCTTTATTGACATAGTTTAGAAGACTTAATTAAAAACACTTATACATGAAATTTTGATATTAAGCTGGAGTAATTAGTTAAGTTACAGAGCATAATATAAGTAAACGCTTATGGGTACTTTAATAATACAAAAAGCTTTGGAAAATGAATGGAACCAAGGTATAGTGTTAGGCTTTTGCCTTACTTACTTTACATTTCAGGCTCGCTTTTTTTTTTCGCACACTTAGCAGACTTTCCAGTTGATTAAAATAAATAATTATTGATCGACAACAATGACAAGCTAATCTTTCTATACAGTCAGCATACTACGATCGATTTCCATACTTTCCAATAGGGTAAATAGTGAATGATCGGCATCAGAGCTGAATAATTCGTTCACTGGTGTCGAGGGCGGGTCGCAGCCGATATGAATTCCATACAAACCGCGGATATTACGTACAATGGGCCTTGAAGATGGGGACGTACTTAGAATTTTATGGGGGCGAAACGAAACGTTAAGGAAACAAATGCCTATATGATTGACTGACTGAAAAATAACAAAGTTTTCAACAGGCCTTGTGCAATCACGTGTTCCGGGTTAATGTTTTATATATTTTATATAATATACTACTATTTCCGTTTGGTTCTTAGTTGAATCATTGTAGTAAATAGCATGTGTTTTGGTATTTTAAAAGTCACACGCTTTTGTATCACTTTTTCTTTCGTTATAATTCCTAATTACAAATCATTTTAATAAGGAAATAATTTTGTGCGTGTACCTCTAGGTTTAGAAATAAAAATAAATTAACTCCAATTATAGTTTAAATAAACTTCATGTACTAATATGTAAAGTAAGTCAAATAAACCAAGAAGTATTAGAAATCAAAAACACCAAAAATTAAGTACGAAAGAAAATTAGAACAATTCTGTTAAAGCACACGAACGCCGACTTAAAACCGACTACAATGAGAAAAACAAATGATAACCAGAAAAAAACAATTTTGAAAAAAATTAAGGTTAAAGCCAAAATCTCCTTTTGTTCACTTACACTGCTGAGTCTCTCTACCTCCTACATTGTTCTTAGAAGTTAACTTCGTAGAGGTGCGGTAAGTCTTTGGGCTATTCTTGATCAACTCTTACTCTGAAATCATCTTAAGTCTTGAAAAACAAACATAGATATATAATTGCAAATACGGAATGGACGCCAATAATCAGGCTGCGTGACCCGATGGAAAATGGTCATCATTGGCATCGCCGCTTCCAATTTCATACGAGGTATATTAAATGAGTTCGGTATCATAGAGTATTTTTTAATTTGTTACGTATATAGTTTGGGAATCTCAAAACTGTATTTATGTCACAACAAATGTATGTATTATTAATGGGAGTATCTCACTACCAACCATTGCACTACGTTTTGAGCCATGATCTAAATATGACGTGCAGTTTAACTGGAACGTCGAAGTAAATATAATGACTAAAGCGCATATAAGTCCCGCACATACCTACATAGGTAATTCTTTAATGTTTAAGAATAACGCTTCTTTTTATTAATTTTTACCTCTTCGTAGATTCTGTGCACGATTCTTATTCGGGTATTTCTATTACATTGGAAGTTTTAGAGCCCCTTTTAGCCCCTCCTCTGGCTACGTCTTCACGGATATTACGTACAATGTGCCCTGAGGAGGCGCGATTGTCGGTTACATTTCTTATCTCCACGTATTGGCGCACTTACCGCTCCGCGGCTGAATGTAAAGCGTTATTGAACCTTCAAGACTCTGATATTGGACTTCGAGTTGATATTCCTCGGAGCAGCCCCTGTCCGGATAGACGGTATAATTTAATATTCATATCTAGATTATAATATTGGTTTTGTTTGATAACGGTTTAATGAAGTTGAGTGGGTGGTGTTTTTTAATACATTATTTTTTATGAGAGATTTAGGTATACGATGAAGTAATGAGTACTGATTAAGGTCACGCTGAGAAAAATATAGCGTTGTTGTACTAACATTGTTGTGATATTTGTGACAGCTATAATTATTTTGAAGCAATCACAAAAATTTAAGTCTGATACATATCAATAAGAGGGTTATCTAAATTCAACCAAAAAGAGAGGAACATACTTAGGTAATATCAGATTTATCTAGTTCTTACTGGTTTTGGTAGTGTTATAAAACTGGCCAATTGGTGTTTACAAAATTAAACTATATCGTCTACATAATACCTTGTTAGATCGAGTTATTCTATGAAGTTTTTTCATTTAAAGTAAATGAGTTTATAAGAACTTCTGAAACTAATTTTGAGTGTTGATATCTTGTAAGCTATCATATTATTTTTTTTTGTCTAGACATGAACATATACTTACTTACAATTTGTATAAATCAGTTCAGTTTTAAACCCCAACGTAAAAAGAGGGGTGATATAAGTGTGTATCTGTGTGTTTGTATGAGGCATCGTTATCTCTCAAACGATTGAACCGTCGAAAGATTTTGGTTTAGTAAGTTTTATGGTTGATAGGTTAATTGATTGAGAGTCATTTTAGCTATAAAAAAATAAAAATTATTTATATCAAATAAATCCATAGAATAGTTGGTTAGTTATATATAAATTAAATCTATGTTAGTATTACAATTATTTAGTCTGGCCAGTAACAATACCTACCCAATATTTTTGGATAGGACAATCAAAGCAAGACGCACACATTTTCAGAACACTGTTGGAACTAGCACTGTTAGCGACGCGCTCACTAGTTTTAGTTATTTTTTAGTTAGTTTTATATTTAAGGTATTTTTATGTTGTAATTGTGTAAGGAGGTAGACTGCGCCAGTGGCGCCATCTAGGTAGGTCCACCTCGACGAACGCGAGCGGGTGTGTTGTATCGCACCGCGCCAATATTTGTCTAAAAACTAAGTTAATCAGTATAATTTCGCCTCATTCCTTAAATAAACGTTTGTTAAGTGAACAATTTGTGCTTTTCAATAAAATCCCGGCCGAAACCAGCTCGCAAGACCTACAAATTGGTCCATTCGAGCCGAATCATGTTTAGCACGCCGCCAGTGAACACCAAGATGGCCGGTTCGGTCGGGAGCATACCGCGTGCGGAACGGCAACAAGACCTTGACAGTATGGCTCAAAATGTACTGCAGGAACACGATGCGCCGAGCACAGCTCAGAAGTTGAAAACGCCAGTGGCTTCTACTATTAAAAGCGAGTCAAAACTATCAAACGTTTCGTCGCGAAAAGCACGCCGGCAGCGACTAATTATGGAAGCTGCAAAGAAGAAGGCTGAAATACGTATGTCCCTGATTGACCAGCAGTTGGAGGTGGATTTGGCCGACCTAGAAGAAGAAAGTATATACAGTCCACACGAAGAAGGCACTCAAGGAGTGGAGCAATGGCTCGAGCATAGTCGCCACGAAACACAGTTAGCCCCCGATCCTGGTATTACTACGGGCGAGCTGCGACCGGCAATGGCCAAGGCGACACATAGCATTGCTCCGACAGCACCAGCGGCACCACATGGAACACTTACCTCGCCGCAGCCACCTATACCTGAAGCGCCACATCTGCCGATGGAGTCGCAGCCTCCGACGCCACCACCGCCACCCGCCGGCGTCACCGAGACTGTTCAGATGCTAGCTGACGCGCTGAATGAACTAGCTTCTAAGAGTGCACCGAACAACAATAACCTCTTAACTCGTTTGTGCACGCCGAAGGATTTGCCTGAATATTCCGGAGATCCCCTAGAATGGTTACAGTTTAAGCAGGCTTACAACGAGTCGACAGAGGTGTGTAAATTCAGCCCCAAGGAAAACCTATGGAGACTAAGGAAGTGTCTCCGCGGCGCGGCCAAGGATGCGGTGACGGCTTTGTTTATTTCTGCGAGTTCACCGTGCAAAGTTATGTCTACCTTGGAGCTACGATTTGGCAACCCGGAGTTCATCATATCCAGGATCATCCAGGATATCAAGAAACTACCACCGATGTCTCAAGATTATCACAAAGATGTTGTGCAGTTTTCTGTAAAAGTACAGAACCTGATGGAGGCAGTGCGAGCGGTCGGACACCAGGAATACTTAGAAGGTATGAGCATTGTTTCAATAATACTGTCTAAATTCCCAACAATATTGTTATCTAAATGGTCTGATTATAGTTACCCACTCATAACTAACAAGCAAAAATTACGCATAGAAATATTGGCTGATTTTCTAAATGAGGAAGCAGTAAAGATATCTAAAACCTCTAGTATCTATTTTATGAACCCTCGCACTGACCAAAATAAACCTAAAAACAATGATAGTAACAATCGCGCACATTCTCTTTTATTGCAAAGCGACGATGAAGATAAATGTAATTTCTGCCGCACTTCTAAACATAACTTAACCGATTGTAAACAATTCAAGAAGGCGTTACGTAAGACTAGATGGCAACATGCGAAACGTAACGGGATCTGCTATAGATGCCTACTGTCGCGCCACTCACGTGACGCATGTACAGCGCCGGTCTGCGCTGCCTGTGGAAAACCGCATCACAAATTACTTCATTACGATGTCAACAAGTTGAAGAACGACGCGCCGCAGCCGCCGCCGTCGCCGCTCCAGGAACCGACGCCTCCGATGACACCTGCGAACAGTAAGCAAACGGTTACTTATATAGACTCGAGTGAAACAACTGTATTTCTAAAAGTCGTGCCTATTCAGATACATACCCATAACAACGGCATAGTTAACACAACCGCATTACTCGATGACGGGTCGACGGTGTCGCTGATGAGCGCGGGGTTAGCGGGGCGCGTGGGGGTGTGCGGTCGTCCCGAGACAATGAGCATACGCGGCGCCTGGGCTGATAAGGAATTGATCTGTGAAACGGTTGTCGCGAACGTAAACATTTCCGGTATGGACAATAAGTTGCATAATATAAGATTGCGTTGCGTCGATAAATTAGATTTGCCGTTACAATCGTGTTCTATTGTTAATTGTGATAATTATGTAAACCTGCAAAGCATAAAACATTTGTTGTGTACAAGCGATGTCAAACCTGAGATACTGATAGGACAGGATAATTTTAATTTATTGTTACCTCTTGAGGTTAGATTAGGTAACAAAAACGAGCCGTCCGCTACATTAACTCCCCTGGGCTGGTGTCTACATGGTTTGTTACGAGTGCAGGGTGCGCGCGCGCGTAATTCTGCTGCCGTCAACGACGCACACGCGACCTTGTTCGTGAGGTCGAGCGGCGCGCCGCCGCCTGCGCCCGACGAAGAGGCACGACTGCTGCGGGAGCTAGATGAGGAGGTACGACGCTCCTTTGCCATCGACTCCATAGGGGTAAGTAAGCCTCGAGAAAATATTTATGATGCACGCGCCGTCGCTCAACTGGATGAGTCCGCCGAGTTCGTCGACGGACGCTGGCTCGTGGGCCTGCCGTGGAAGAGCGAAGGTGGCGCCATGCCCAACGCCTACCACAACGCCTTATCTCGCCTGAAAGGAAGATGAGTAGGGACGAGGAGTTTGCAGGTAGGTATAGGGAACGAATTAAACGTTTATTAGGTAATGTTACGAGTAGTAATGTCTATTTTTGATGTGCTTGGATTTTTATCTCCATTTACTATTCAGGGTAAAATTATGTTACAAGACACCTGGCGCTTAAACGTAGGTTGGAATGACGTCGTACCTGATTACGTATTCAACAAATGGTGTAAATGGATCGATCTATTAATGCAATTAAATCGTTTGCGTATTCCCAGATGCTATCGCGCCGTAACTGATAACGGGTGCGAGAGCAAGACGGCACGAGGATCGTTCATGGCGACGACGGCCGCTACGGCGCACGAGGCATACGCTACGCGAAGCTACTACGAGCCCAGCCGATCGCCTACATGCGCTACGACGGGAGGTAATCCAGCCGCAAGTATGAAATATAATAATTACAGTAACTTGCAGTTGCATATGTACTCCGATGCATCTGTCAAGGCCATGTGCTGTGTTGCATACTGGCGCTGGTATGAGAACGAATTTAATTTAACGGACTACATGCTGCTGGCTGTGTGTAGCCTCTGCAGCGTCACCGGGCGGGAGGGCGAGCGCGAAAGGCGCTCCGCCGCAAAAGAGAGGGTGTAGGCAACTAGCGCAAGGGCCACCTAGGAGGTGCGAGCCTCGGCTTGGACCGTTGCCAGGACAGGGGGAACGGGAGAGAAACGCCCCGGTACATGAGAGTACCGTTGATAGTGGGCCCTATGAATACGAAAAGTTCGATTAAATCGATTTTGGCTAGAGTTTGGAGAGACATGACGAGAGAATCTACGTCCTCGCCGGCGAGGACTGTTTAGTCTGATTGTGGTCTGTGTACCGGACGATTATGAGAACGAACGGGTGCACGTCGCATTTATTGCAAGTAAATGCCGAGTACAACCCGTCCGGCCCCTAACCGTGCCACGCGCGGAGTTGCAATCTGCCGTCATGAGTGCTCGGCTCGCAGACACTATTCTGAAAGAACACCGCATGTTACCAGAACGTAGTTACTTCTGGAGCGATTCCACAACGGTTTTACAATGGATACGTAATAGCACGCGCTCGTATAAAACTTTTGAAGCTAATCGATTAGGCGAGATCGATGAACTCACGCGCGTACCTGAATGGAGATATGTACCGACAAAATTGAATATTGCCGACCTGGGAACCCGCGAAGAATTTGATCGAACGTTGTTTGAAACTGATTGGTTCACAGGTCCTAAGTTTTTGTTTTATGATGAATCATCGTGGCCCGTGGACGTCGTGAGCCCCGACAGGAACGATCCGAGTGCTGAGTGTGTGGCTGTCATACGAGATACCGCGTCTAGCCTGCCCGTCCCGGAACCGTTACGTTTCTCCTGCTAGCTCCGCCTGCTGCGCGCCACAGCTGTTATGTTAACATTTATTGACAGATGCAAAGGGCTCGCCTGCGAAGTAGACTGCGATGCGATGGCTCGTGCTGAAGTACTGCTATTAAAGAAGGCGCAGGCTGACTCCTTTCCTGACGAGATATCTGCAATAAAAAAGGAGAAATTAGTATCACGAGAAAGTAAGTTACTTACCTTGTCACCTTATGTCGATGATGACGGCTTGTTGAGACTCGGAGGACGCATCGATGCCGCTATAGACGTAGACCTGGAAGTAAAGACACCGATTATTTTGGATGGGAAACATACAATAACGCGACTTCTTATCGGGTACTTACACTTCAAAGCCGCACATGGGAATCAGGAGATGGTGGTGAATAAGCTGAAACAGAAATACTGGGTAATTAGAATGAGACCCACGGTTAAACAAGTAGTTTCAAGCTGTATGTTCTGTCGCATACGAAAATGTAAGGCAGAAGTGGAAAATATGGTGAACAGTCGTCCTTTAGCGCACGTCTCCGTCGATCCCGGGACTCTGGAAACATTGACTCCTAATCATTTTCTTTTAGGTAGTTCAGCGAACCTGCCCCATATAGGAACCTTTGACGACTCGGATCTCTACCTGCGTAAGCAGTGGCGTAAAGCTCAACTGTTGGCTGACATGTACTGGCGCAGGTGGGTCAATGAAGTTCTGCCGGACCTGCTCCCAAGGCGAAAATAGAACGAGGAGACCAAGCCTCTGCAGGTCGGTGATTTAGTTGTTATTGTCGATCCAGCGAATCCCCGCAACACCTGGCCAAAAGGTGTCATTCAGCAGACATATGCAGGTAAGGACAATCGAGTCAGATTGGTAGAAGTTAAAATCAAAACCGGCATATGGAAACGGCCGGTAGCATGCGTCGCGCGAATCCCAGTGGATGAGTAGTGCTAGCACTAGGGGTGGGAATGTTAGCGACGCGCTCACTAGTTTTAGTTATTTTTTAGTTAGTTTTATATTTAAGGTATTTTTATGTTGTAATTGTGTAAGGAGGTAGACTGCGCCAGTGGCGCCATCTAGGTAGGTCCACCTCGACGAACGCGAGCGGGTGTGTTGTATCGCACCGCGCCAATATTTGTCTAAAAACTAAGTTAATCAGTATAATTTCGCCTCATTCCTTAAATAAACGTTTGTTAAGTGAACAATTTGTGCTTTTCAATAAAATCCCGGCCGAAACCAGCTCGCAAGACCTACAAGCACGTAGACGGTGAAACATTGAGGCGACTTTATTTCGCATAACAGCGTGAAAACCATTCACCCGCGCCTCCGCGAACATTCCAGACGCACTGCAACGCCATGGTAGTCCCAACAGTGCTCTAAAAGCATTGTTATATTGCACCCTGAGGGCATTGTAGGTACGTGGCGTATACTGAGCCCACAGGCTGCTCGAGTAGAAAGTTTGACAGTACGCTCTATATGTTCAATTTAACATTCGGCACTTCATTTTAAGAATGTATAAATGTTAAATCTGTATATGTTATAACATAAATGAGTATGTTGAAGTGTACATGTATACGTAGCCAGTAGGTATAGTAGGTACCTACCTACTTTTGTAATGCGTAAGAGAAGTAGATCCGTGCTCTTAAGGCGATTATTCTACGAATCCTTTGATCCGATTCCTAATGTGGGTTGGATTAGTGCTACGTCCCGAACTTTCATTGTTTTCATGGACAGATGTGTTTAACCTCAATTACGGGAAACAAAGAAAAATTGCTTTTGCGGTGTTTTAATATTACTTATTCTCTTATTGTTATAAATGGTATATTCCGGATTGAAAGGCAACGTTTTCAGTGAAATTACAGGGTTTAAAGAGTTTTAACATCTAATATCTCAGGGTGACGAGCGCAGTGCTTTCGAACGAGGAGTTCGAACTATATAAGTTAAAAACTCTAGGTAGCACTGAACTGACTGTAATAGGCAAGCGTGACGGTTACGCCTTATAGCGAGCGACTTGCTTGTTTCGTCTCCCAATGAAATAAAAAAAATGTTGTATCTTTTACAACTAAACGCTACGAAATCCTACTAAAATTATAAATGCGAAACTTGTGTGCAAGTGTGTAACTGTGCAGGTGTGCAAGTGTGCAAGTGCGTAAGTGTGTAAGTATATTTATTCCCTCTTCACGCTTTATCGGCTGAACGGATTTGGATGACATTTGGAATGTACATAGCTTATACACATAGGCTACTTTTTAACTTGATAATAGTAGGCGAAGTCGCGGAGCACGGCTAGTATACAATATGTTATATTATGAAACAGGGAGTACAATACGAGTGACTAAATTAACATTTTGAGAATAGTCCCGACGCCTTATCTCGAAAATGGATGCACAGATTTTCACCATACCTCAATCAACGCGTTGAGAGAGCTTGTTAGAGTTTGTGAGGTTTACGCTACTGATCATGGCCTCAAGTATAATTCTTGTAAAAGTGAGGTACGTATTTTCAAGGCAGATATTATTTTTATATATTTGGTAGATATGAGATGAGGTCACTCTTCTACCCCCAACTCCCATTTTTTTTTTTAGTATTTTTGTATGAATAATGTCCAAAAACTTTTAAGTATGGTATTAAAATACTAGGCACCCATAAACGTGAAAGAGGTAAAACACATTTTCTAAACGTGGTACAGCTAGCATTAATATAAAATGATAATCTTGCTTTCTCAACGTAAAACGCCTACTCTTTTAAGGGTTCAAGGAATAATGCAATTATTCACTAAAACTTTGCTAAACTCGCAACCAAATTCTAATCGGATTAACTTTGCCCAAAAGTTTATAATTAATTATTCGCTAATCTACTCTAAGAGTGACATGAGGGTGGAAGATTTCTCTTATTAACTCGTAGTTTTAAATCTCTTGAAACCATCTAAAGTTTGTCCAAAACTCTTTTAGACTTAAACATTCTAGGCTGCTCTTTTGTAGAATAGAATATATTTTTATTGTATAAAACTGTGAACAAAGATCATAAAATGTAGTGAAATGTTTCAACAGTCTGCCTCTTCAGGTGTACAATAATATTATGTAGATATATTTATGCAAACATCTTATTATAAATGGAGTTTTGCTGCGAAAGTGAAAAAATGGCGATGTTGATTATGTTTTTATTTAAACCTTTAATACTTCGAGTATTCATGTGTAACAATGGTGGATTATTAACCGTTAATACTAAGTAAAGGTGCTTAAGTGCAGGCAAATCAAACAAACATAAAAACGTGATTTTCTCTAATTACACTTTACTAGGGCCTGCCTTGACTATGACTGGACCTAAACTCTTTTATTTGACTTTGACTGTAACTTGTAACTAGTCACATCTATGTATTTCATATTAAAAGTCCTACTAGCACTTTAAATATGAAATACACTTGAAAAATATTTTTACTTGACACTACTAGCTAAATGCACAAGATTGCAAAGCTAAAATAAAAAAAAATTGTATACAAAATATAATGTTTAAAAAAATATTTTTTACGTTTAGCGCGAAGTTTGACGCAGTAATAGCTTGTGTAATAAAATTGTCATACGTATCAAAATATTCATTTAAACAATAATATACTTACACTCGAAATAAGCCATGTTTTGCGATATATTTTAAATTCGTTGTCATTTAAAAGCTTCTATTGTTATGGAATGATAAAGTAATTAATACAATGAAACATTGAACATTGAACACAAATAATATTGAAACATTTTTAATACATTGTTTTATTCACTTGAGGCAAACAGATATTGTACTTGCGTATGGTACGTAAGCTATTTGCACGGTTATATTGTTTATCATCCTTATTACATTGACAGATTTCCAAAATGTATATGCCATTAACAGTTCGAAAATTGTACTTATTGCTTAAAAAAATAATAACTAAAAGGTATATAAACACTAAACCGCTTCACACAAACTTCTAGATTCACAGTATTGCTATGTACCTATAGCTTGCATGTGTGTACAATGTCAATTTTATCCACCAATAATTTAATTCAAGCAAAGCTTAAAAAACGGACTTCACCGCTTATATTTTTGTTTTGGTTGGATCGATTTCGAAAAAAAATATATGGGACCATCAAACAAAAAAAACATCAAAATCGATTTATAATTATCGGAGATATCGCGTAATATACATACAAAAAAAAACATACAGTCAAATTGAGAACCTCCTTTTTTGAAGTTGGTTGAAAATGGATTTCATCGCCATTTTCTCCGGAACCCTTCTACTAATCTAGATTATTTTTATGATTCCATGATATACACACTATCACAAACAAAAATAAAATTATCGGATTCGATAACGTAAAAATGAGGTAATATATCCAAAAAAAGACAGTGAAGTTCTCATTGTCCTTCATCTTATTTTTCGAAGATGAATAAAAAAATTAAATGTCTTCGGAAATATTCTAAGGAGTGATAGTGAATGTTACATGCATCCACTATTACTCTTTAGACTCTTTAGACCAATCACTGGACAGTGTACAATTACATAAACTATTTTGAAACTAACTCAATCGCTATTCGTACAGTAAACAATCAACTGAGCCAAAGTGAGCCAGTTCCGATACATAACAACTATCTAAACTTGGAATAAACCAATAGTATGGACAGCAATGACTATTGAACATCTACTGAAGGTAGTTCGGCGGTTGTGGAAGGTAAGGCAGAACTCAGAGGACGCCTCATATAGGTTGCAAGGTAGGAGATGAAGCGGAGATTACATCTATATATAAAAATAAATTGACGTTTGTTAGTCTCACAAAAACTTGAGAACGGCTCGACCGATTTGCCGATTCCTTTTTTTGTTGTTTTCGTAAGTGTCAGGGTTTGTATGTAATTTTATTTTATCCACCGGAAATTGCACCCGTGTTAAGCCGGGGCGGATCGCTAGTCTACCATAAAAAGATTATGATGAATTGAGAACCTCCTCCTTTTTTTTTGAAGTCGATTAATTATAACAACAATATAATAGTTTGTAAACGGGTTGAAATTTTAACGAACCTAAATAATTCACACCAAGAAGGATTTATGTGACTCAAAGGGAACGGGTACGGCTATTCCAAATTCTCTTCAATGAATTTTCAATATTTTAAAATATATTATGTAAGAATCTACTCGTTAACTGTAATCTGTCAAATGTGTGAGCTGGCTTTAACGTGCATATTTGAATTAATAATTATAAATTGTACATAATATGTCATCCTAATTATATCGGATCGTAATACATCTTAATATAGCTTTCAGAAGAAAGTTGTAAAACTGAATGAGCTAAGGGATAGAGCAAGAATCAGTGTCAGAGAGCTTTTTGGCCCTCAAGCATTTAAGCCCCCCCAAATCATCTGAGTTCTTCCGTAACAAATCTGGTCTCGTGATAATAATTGCTGCAGCGGCAGCAATATCTACCCTCAGCTGGGTCAAGCAAAACGACAATCCTGAATCTATTACTGCACTGTCGAATCACTACACTAACTCAAAGGGTCTAAACACTAGCGACATGTCACTTTTGACAATCCTTAATACACCACTGCATTGTCACATTACTACACTAACTCAAAGGGTCTGAACACTAGCCACGTATCACTTTCGACAATCCTGAATACACCACTGCACTGTCACATTACTTCACTTATTCAAAGGGTCTGAACACTAGCCACGTGTCACTTTCGACAATCCTGAATCCAGCACTGCAGTTTCACATCACCACACTAACTCAAAGGGTCTAAGCACTAGCGACGCAACGCGACGTGACACTTTCGAGAATCCTAAATACACTAGCAAGGTGTCACTTTTAGATCCCGATGAAGATCGTCATTTTTAATGTAGGATCCTGTTAACAATGAGTACTTTGTTTTGAAATAGTAATCATTATTGCTACTACAACAATAATGATAACTATGTTTGTTTGTCGCTTTGCTCACGTGCCCTGCACGTAGCGAGTGTTTGAGATAACAACTGCGCGACAAGTGCCTCGCAACTTGCGCCAACTTCGCAAATGCACCTCGCTCGCCTCTTGTTTTCTTGGGCGTCAGTCTTGAGTTCAAAGAGGTTATGACGAGTGAACTTGATTGCTCTTTTCAGAGGTGCTATAAGATTTACAGTTAACATAGAGTTTACTTGACTGTGTGCTTAGAAGGAGTATCCTAAACATTCCGGTATTTTATGTCTTAGCCTATATCCAGCAGTGGACTTCTTGCGGCTGAGATGATGATGATGTCTTGTTGCGTATTTCACTTTAAAGACAGATAATACCATTATGGATTTATTTTTGGTATGTTCTCTTAAAAAGTAAAAGTCCACTGATGGATATAGGCCTCCCCCAATGATTTCCAAAAAGAACGGTTGAAAGCGGCCTGCATCCAGCGTCTTCCTTATTTTAATATATGAAATATAACTCAAGTAATATAAGATATTACTTAATTTCGTTAATGATTTAATAACCTGGGCCTATATTAAAAATGTTTTGTTTCACCAAGTATACAGACTTGTATCCAGATCTGTGTATCCAGCTGATACTAAGGCAGTAAGTACCTAATGCACTTACTACCTACTTATTTATTCAACAAATGTAGGATGTATAGAGCATTAATAATGCTTATAGGTGCGAAATTATGCTCCTAAGCGAGTTAACCGAGATTCAATAATAGGTAAGTTCCACGCCGAAGTTTGCAAATCTTCGAGAATTCTGTAGTTGCGCCACTAGACGGAAGAGCACGTAGCTGGAGCGGTATAGTTTTGAAGTCGAGATAACAGCTGCGAGAGGCTGTGAGAGGCTGAAAGAGGCTGCGAAGGCCGCGAGAGCTTGCAGAATGCTGCAGGCGAAGGCTCTTGAGAAGCTCCGCCAAATATAAAATATCTTTAATTATTATTTCTTTATTTAAGTTAAATAGAGAAATAATAATTTCGAATACTATAAGAATCTTTGTCCTGACATACTGTTTCACTGACTGGCTGACTGACTGACTCAGACACAACACACACAAACCGCTGGTCGTAGAGACTTGAAATGTGGTACAGTCTTAGCACGTAGAGGTGTACTAAGAAAGGATTTTTGGAAATTCTTCTCCTAAGAGGGTAAATGGGGTAACAACATTTGTGTGAAAGTTCTTTGTTTTTGAACTTATAGCGATGAAAATCGTATTTGAGTAGTTCATTTAATAATATAAATAAGTTTTCAATATTGTTTGCCAGGGGTGCATTAAGGTCGGGCAATGGGGGATCAAAGTTCACGTCAAAGTACTTAATTATGAATTCCCACTGATGGAAATTGAGTTGTTTATTTAAAATATTTAAAATTAATGTATTTTCAATATTTTTGGCAGGGGTATATTAAGGTCGTGCAATGCGGGATGAAAGTTCATATGGAAAGTTTTTTATTTAGCAAAGTAAAAAAAAATTAAGTTAAAGTAATGAAAACTGTATCTGAGTAGTAGTAATGAAAATTAATTTTATTAATGAGTCATTAGAGTAAATTATAAATCTCACTAATATTTAACTATATTATTATTAACTATATTATAATCTCACTAATATTAGAAATTAGAAAGTTTGTTTGTAAATGTGCTGTTGGTGTGTAAATATTTTTTTCACGCAGTAACGGATACACAGATTTAGCTGAAATTTCTAATATCATGGCTTATACTCAGGATTAATATACATAGTATTTTAATAAAATAAATAACACGGGCGAAGCCGCCGGTCACGGCTAGTTTTAGATATTTTGTAACATGAGAAAAATGTAAGGGCAATCATTTATTAAGTATCATACCTAAATTATCATTATCATTAGTCAAAGATCTTTCAAACCAAAATCGAAATTTTATATTTCTATTTGACTCAATTGTACTGCTAAGTTATATTTGTACAAATAAAAAGACTAACTAAACGTTCATCTCAATTCCACGTATCCTTCTTCGTTAAAATCTGATGGTTCGGCTTATACAAATGAAACAAATACACACAGAAACCTTATTTGATAATTATAGCCTATATCACATAAACGTAAAAGTTTTCACACTCACAGCCTCACACTGAGTTCGATGACTTGTGTCGTGGATGCCGGCAACATTCACAATCACACCCAGGACAAAGACACAAAGTTTATATAATAGATACTTGGAAATCGAACCTGTTTAACAGGCAAACACCCATTTTAGCCAACTGATACTTCAATAATGGGGTAGTAAGACAAAATCAGTTCAGTACATTTTGAGACAGGCGCACAGAAAGACAGACGGAGGCGGCCAGGAACTTGACCCTACATGAAATATACGTGTAGGTATAGAACGAGAGCCGCCGCTCCCTTTTATACGAGATAGGGACAGAAGCAGCCTTTGTCGGACCTCGTTAAGATACTTAAAAGTTCAAAGAGCAGTTCACAGGTACCTAAACTACGAGTGATAATATTTACCCCTATTTCGCAGTACGAGTGCCATTTGAACATTTGTTTTGTTAAAAAACAGTATTCGTGCCGAGCTGACTTTGTTTCTGAGTTCTGAGAAATACGATGTATGACATCTGAATGTGATATTAGTAGGAACATAAAACTGACTAGAAGGGTATCGTTATAACACGCCCTTTGTACATGATCCGAATAACCGATGATGTAAATATCCTACAGAACGATACGTTTTAATTAACCATGTTTTAGTTACTACTTGTAGGTAAGCCTATGGACCCTGTAGTTAGGTACGGTTTTTAACAATATAATTAAACGCAAGCAAAGCTTAAAAAAACCGACTTCACCGCTATATCATCGGAACCTTGATCAGATTTAATGTATAAACACGCATTATTGACTTTAACTCAAAAACTAGGGATCAGACGTTGATCAAATTTTAATGGGACCACATAAAAAACACCAGCATTCAAATAAAAAAGAATCATCAAAATCAGCTCACAACGAAAAAAGTTATGAGGTTTATGAAGTCGAGTAAACGAGAACATCGTCAAAGTACTCATTAATCGTCACATAATAGACATTATTGACGATATTTCAAGAACTACTGATCAGATCTTGATCAAATTTAAATGGGACCAATCAAAAAGCAACATCTTTCAAACTAAATTCGAAATCGGCTCACGTGGACAGAAGATATGGGGTAACACACATAAAAAAAAAAAAAAGCTGTCGACTTGAGTACCTCCTCCTTTTTTTGGGAAGTCGGTAAAAAATAAATTTTATCTTGCCATGTTATATACTGTACGTTTGGATAGACGTGTAATCTAATTCCAATAAGTTTAATAAAAGTCAAACCTATGTAATAGACTGCCTGCGGACGTGGTTGGTTACATGTCCGCCTACGTGGCGGCGACGATTTCAATTCCCGGTGGGAACACAATTTCTCCTTAAAATAAACGTGTGTCTCTAATTAGTAAATATAATAATCTGGTTGTAACTGTAGGTGTTATCTGCACTCGCGATACAAGTGTTTGAACTTAGTGTGGGTCTGTGATTGAGAAAGCGTTTGTTTTAATTAATACTAACCCCTTGAATTTTGTGCATTTGTTTGCATATCACAATTAACGCATCCAATAAAGTTCACAACACAATTTCTATAAAGTTTGGGTGTTTTTTTCCGGATTCGAATGAACGTAATGGACAAAGCTTGGTAACATAACAAGCTGAAAAGTAATTAAATAAGCCAAAACAAAGGCGTCAAATTGTCAACTCGGTTCGTCGCAGAATGTTTAACACGCGTAAAACTGACTAACGAAGTCTCGGAGACAGCCATATTCAAACGAATATTTCATAAAATTAGACATTTGTTCACTTTAGAATTTGCAGTCGTCGACACGCTGGCTGCGAAGCTGATATTCGTGTACTTTTAAAGTGTGGGTAACCAGGGTGATTGTTAATTGCATACATAATTATGTATTTCTATCTCCCTGGTAGCAGCAATATATTTTACCTAACCCATGTATAAACAGTCTCGTTTGACCTAGTAGTAAGGCTTGTGGTGAAATCTCGTCTAGACATATATTTTATGATGGGAACGCTACCTACTGGTAGTGGGCTTGAACACTTGAGCTACCTATAAGCTAGATGCCGTGTAGGTAACTTAGGTTTTTGAAGTATACCTAGATGTATATAGTTTTAGGAAATATAGGCAATTGGCCCGGAAATAGTTTGATTTATGGTTCACTTTATGTTTAGCGAATGAAGACGAGCGTCAGCGTCCGATCGCCTTGGCTCTTAGTTCTGTCTTTTTTATGGTCTCAGCGGAGACTTGAGCAAGGCAGAACAAGCCAACCGCTCGCTCGTATCGGGCCAGCGTGATGTGAGGCCATTAGAAGATCAAATTGAATTCATAGTTGCTGATCTCCGTCAATTTGCTTATCTAACCCTAACTTCGCTTAGTATATTTAAATAGACGCACATAGATGTGACACGCGTACCGGAAGATAGACTCTTACCAGGTAAATGTATATATATTACGGTTAGATTTATTTTTTACTTAAATATAAGTGAGAGGTACAGAAGTAGCGCAGAATTGAGGTTCCTACAGTCCTACAGTAGTGGAGTACTGCGGGAGTTCCCGTACCTACCGCTGGGAAAAAGCCTCATATGTGATGATGTGACAAAAGACCGCTCCACCACCGGAATAAACTCAGTTACACGCTACCCATATAAACATAAGGTGTGTAAAAACGCATCAAATGGAGAACTTTTTTTATTATACAAGTTTTAGTAGATTTTAAGTCCGTGTTAGCACCAGAAACTTTGACTTACGAAAACAAAAGAATTAATAATCAAATCGTTTGCTTCCATTTGATAAGCAAAAGATTATTAAACAATTTTATTCAAATTTTGCAACTGCGATATGTAGTGATGTATTAAATATTGTGTGATCGCGTCCCTGTAATCGAAATATAGTCTGGTAGTAGTACCGGCATTTGTTGATGAATATGAAAAATGAGCGCTTCGAAGACAACCGAAAGTTACTAAGGTTTTGTTCTAACATGGTAACCCTAACTCCTCGCGGGCCATATACACTTTTGCAGAAGTATCTTTTATTTCCAAGGCAATTATGTACAGGACCTCGTTTTACTCACAGATAGATTCGTAAGTATCCGCGTGCGTTGAATGGCTATGGGACTCGAAACGATTTATTTGCCCGTAATTACCTGTCTTGAGACGAGGACTATTTGTTTTGAAGACGGAAAATCGCCTGAGAACTGTGAAGAGTTTCTTCGGGGTCGTTTGTTATAAGATTGTATCTGCGACTCTACGTTTTATCATACCATTTATTTTTAGATTGATTTTGACAATGTTATTCCAAACTCTTCGGTTCTCTTTTACCTTTTCGGCTTTTTTTTTTATAGTCGGTAATATCTCTGCCTTGTGTGTGATTGATGAATACAATATTATAGTGCGGGGTAAGTGAAAGTGTTTTATTAGATTATCCGTTTTCTTTATCTCACTAAATATAGTCGCCACATGTTCTCTTTCTGGACTTTCCAGGGAATAAAGAATCCATTCTCCATTCCTACCTACCTACTCTTTACCAGCTTCGATCACATCATCACTCTCTCGTCGTTTAGACTTACCCTCGTTAAGAATAAGAATTGGTTTTTTTTTTTATTTGTGACAGGCTAGTGTTTGACCACTATCTCACCTGATGGTAAGTGACGATGTGATCGAAGCTGGTAAACACACTAGACCTGGAATACGCAGGCTAGAGTTTATGTTTTAGCAACCTGCTGGACGCAAACTTTGAACTGCTTGTTGTCACCGCAATCTTGTTCGTTGATTGACATGTGCTTGTGAATGGTTATTCAAAGGTATAACATGCAATTTAAAAGACATTTTATAGTTTGACAGTAACTCATTGAAAACCAAATTTGTATAACCAACCAGTAACCTATGTAATCGAATGTAATCAAGTTGGTCGGATTTGTTAGAACAGACAGCCTCTGCTATCTCGGACCAGGTGTGAGGGGGGAACGAGATAGCTGTACCAATTGTAGAGGAGCAAAAGGGAGTACCGGACGTCCGTAATCCCAACCACGCCAGACTTAGGAAATGAAAGCCAACCGAACCCAAATTCATTAATGTTATCGTGTTTGCCATCCTTACTGCAATGGAACGGGAATTGCGGATTACTAAACGCAACGAAAGTTTTAACTGAAACCTGGCTTCTGTAACGAGCAGCGGTATACTCGTAGTTATGATACAATAAAGCAATTTGTATTAGTATCGAAATTATATTGTGCTTAAAAATGGTACAGGAATTTAATTGCGAAATATTTGTGTGTATTAGTGCCTACTTTTTGATTTTTCGTTTAACCTACTGTTTGTTCTATGTGTTACCCCATGTATTAAAAAAGTATAATAAAATAGGTATGTGATCACGATTAATATTTATTTTTTGCATGCCGCACATGGAGCACTATTGTCATCATTCCCACTAGCTAATTGTACCTACCCATATTCAAGCAAGTAAAGTAATTTGTATTTTTATGTGAATAAAGGGCTGCATTGTATCTATTTAATACAACTAACAATACAATTTACTTACACCATTATTATAAAAAGATAAAACGTTGATAAACTTTCCGTAGTAAGTTGAGTTAAAAGTAGTAAGTTTTGCTCTATTTTGACTTCGGTTCACTTTTTGGTGTCGCAGACTAGGTTTAGATAAAAACAAAATGGCATCCGTGGTGCTCCAAAAAGCAGAAACAAAAAGATGTAAAAAATAGGCAAATATGATTGTCGTTGGTAACAAATGGAAGAACTCCAAAGTAGCATTTCAAAAATATATAACACATATAGTAATAAAGTATAATGTTAACCTTTTTTTATTATAAACTATATAAAGGCATTTCGTACGTAGTAGTATAGTAGAAATAATCTAGTTTTATTTCGTTTTTGAAATTTCATTACCACTGTTTAGGAAACTCTATTTTTATAACTTAATGTTTAAAGTTTCAAACCATGTTTTAAATACATATGTACGTCTTCAAATTGGGTCCAGGTAACATCTCGGACCCTCGAGATATCCTATAGAGGTCTCAATTGAAACTATCAACACATGACCGGAATTACTTGCGCCTGCATCATAGCTTAGACTAGGCCATTTAGAGTTGTCACTTTGAATGCCCACTGGTAATAAAACATCAAAATATAATGTATCTAAACGTTGAGTTGTGGAAGCCAAACGTAAGATCAACAACTATATCAGTGATATGCTGTTGTAAGGTACCAATAAGAAAAATATGACAACCCTATTATCTGCGATTCTGCGGTCACTGATTTTAGACTTATATCTAGAGTACTTTCAAATAGCATCTACGTACGTAATTACATAAAAAAACATAAAACATAAACGCTTTCACACTCACGGCCCCACATTAAGTTCGATGACTTGTGTCGTGGGTGCCGGAAACATTCACATCGCACACACAATCACAACCAGAACCAGAAACACAAATTTTCCATGTGGAGAAAACTTGTGTTCCCGCCGGGAATCGAACCCGATACCCCTGCTTAGAAGGCGAACGCCACCCAACTAAGCTAACGGGCAGTTCAACGGGCAGTTGAAACAGATCTGTCTTGAATACACACTTACAAATGCAAATCCTGCATATATATAACTAGTGAGATAGTGGTCTAGCCCATCAGAGACAAAAAAAGACGTTTTTAAGTACCTTTTAAAGATTGAACTATTTCGCTCACAATTGTTTTCACGTATTGTTACGAGGCTGATTTCGGAACAGTCGGTGTACCTTCATCAGTCGAGTACGCGCGTAAACCGTCCGACGCAGCGTCTCGGGTGCGAGGCACTTCGAATCGAATCGTAAATCATACGAAGTTGAAAAATTAGATTTTTAAACTGATAGCTTGAAATATTTTATTGCTTGACACTAGCTGTGCTCATAGTTTGCGGAGCAAAAAAAAAAAAAAACGGGTTGCACTCCGGAAGTGCCGGCAGAAATGAAAACTTGAACGTCGCGCGGTAGAAAGGGAGGGGGATATTACTTCCTCTCCCACGCCGCGCCCGTTGCTATACTCTCTAACGTTCGGTCTATTCGTAAGACGGAGGCTTACAAATTTTCGATCAGGCCACCAGTCTTGACGCGAGTTTAACATTTTTTACCCATCCCAAAAAAACAAGTGCACAACGCCGCTAAAGAAGTTTTCACTTCAACATTAAAAAGTTTTTTAAATCAAGCGTTTACCAGTTATAAATAAAAAAAACTAAGTCAGCCGCATAAAATCTTCTAATTTTCAAACGTTTCCATCTGTTAATGTAAACAGAATGTGTAGATTAAGTTCAATTCACAATGCTGTTTTTATCGTAATTATTCTTAGAATTCAGTTACAGTTCAAATTATTACTAAGTTACATACACATGAACATTTGGGGACATTTACCTACATGTTTTGCAGCCAACTGTACAATTTTTTAAAGTTATAGTTATAGTTAGATCTTGTTTAGACAAATTTAGATGACCTTTGAATTTGATTGACCATTGGAATCTATACTGTGGAACAAGTCATCGAATACTTATCCCAATTTATTTGAACAAATGACTTGGGCAAAGCTATGGTATATATATTGGATTTTTATTTTAATTCACGTGGTCCGAGCATTGGGTATAGCTAGTAACTTAAATCAACAACATCGGGATAAACAACTCGAAAGAAAGGCTGCGCAATCAAAGCAGCGACTACCAGGAAAATCGTATAAATTCCCTCCAAACAGCATTAGAGGCAAACATCCAATGTACGATTTCACGAGAAAACTACATGAACATTTTCAGGCAAAATACCGTTTTCAATTTAGTCCCTAGTGCATCCTTTATCGCTCGTGGATATAAACTTACTTACCTTATGTAAGATCTCATCTTGGAGCGTAGTCCTCACACATCTCTCCTACATTTTACGCAAATTGAATACTTATCCGATTTCTGACATCTATGTTTATGTTTACAGCGTTAAAGTTGTCTTGTATTTGTTATTGCGTCTATAGAAATGATACAATATGAACTTTGAGTTACTGGTGTTATATATAAATAGCTATACTAGCCGTGCCCTGCGGCTTCGCCCGAGTTTATTAAGTTAAAAAGTAGCCTTTATCTTAATCCTAGATATAAGCTATGTTAATTCCAAATTTAATCAAAATCCGTTCAGCCGTTAGGTAAAGCGTGAAGAGAAAAAAACATACTTACACACTTACACATTTACACACTAACTTTTGGACTTATAATATTACTAGCCGTGCCCCGCGGCTTCGCCCGCCTTTATTAAGTTATAAAGTAGCCTATGTGTTAATTCTAGGTTATGAGCTATATATACTTTCCAAATTCCATCCAAATCCGTTCGAGAAAACAAACATACTTACACACTTACACATTTATACACTTACTCGCAAACTTTCTGATTTATAGTTTTAGTGTAATAATAATAATAATGTATAGATAATGTGTTATTACACCAAACAGCTCTAAAAAAAATTTGTTAGTAATTTTAAACTTTTTCTACCGACTTCACAAAAAAAGAGGAGATACTCAAGTCGACTGTATTTTTTTAATTATTTTAATGTGTCCTCATTTTAGTGGAAGCATTTTGTTTCTGTGTTTGTGCAATCTTTTATTCTAGACTATATGACATAACAAAGAAGTGTAATTTAATGTTGATGAATAATGAGTATTTGAGTATTTGTTCATTTTAAGCGATTATTCCCTGTCGTCCCCACCCTGTCGTCCCCAACACTGGGAGCCTCATTCGTTGATGTATCATGATTTTTCGAATAATTAGTTGACTCCTTAAGGTTCAAGTCTATTAACCAAAGAATCATTACGAGTTATGTACCAAACTACAATGCAGAACCTTTTTTAGTAATTTAATAGTTCGTTGTAAAGGTACACAAAGCTTGTTTTTGCCAATATTTCATGGAAAGAGCCCGCAGTTTTACAGGAAGTTACCTGATGTATTGCCCCGATCAATCATAACGAATGGAACACCAAAAATGTGGATTCTCCAAATCGAACGTAGACTGGTATGTATACTATGTACTTTTCTTTGTCATCATATTGTATTGACGGTTTTCGGAGAAGATAGAATGATTACTCAACTACGCGCCGCAAATGAGGGTAATGTGTTTATTGGCGTATGTATGTTTGTTCCTTTGTGACGTGCTAGAGACCAAACGCGTGGGTCGATATTGATGAAGAATCAATCACATCAATAAATTTGTCTCAATCTTGCGAGTATCACTAAAATACATAATATAAGTATATTATGTAATATATAAGTAATTTAAATATTAACTTCACATTTTATGCAGTCGGGATATATGATCGAAGCAATCGAGTTTATTTTTATTTTTAGTAAGTATATAATGATTTTTCATCACCTTATAAGGTGTAAATCGGAACAAACGATAAGGAACACTAAAATGTCGTATAATATTTAAGAACATTTCGAACTATTTGTGTTATTCTTTTTTTAAGTGATGATGCGGCCGAAGATGTAGCAAGCTTGCCTGGAAGAGACCTATTATAATTTTTATCTAGCGATCGTTCCGTCTAGATTTGCGACAGTAATGTATAATGTACATCAATATTCCGGCCACATTGGTGAGACCCTGTTAATCCTACAGATTGTAGTGGCGACAACGTCTGAAGAGATCTTTTTAGATTGGTGTTGAGAAACAACAGATTGCTCAGTTGTACTCTTGATTTCCCTTAAGATTACCTCAATGAGGGCGAGTCAACTTGTGTGCATCAATATTTGTTACTTTGAGCAAACTCATAAATAAGAGGTAAAAGAAATACTCGTACTTTTTAATTTGTTCATGTGTGAGCTAGAGATAGACAAACTGCCTACACAATCCAATGTTTGTCTCCGCCGAATAATTATATGTATTACTAGCCGCGCCCCGCGGCTTCGCCCGCTATTATCAAGTTCAATAGTAAAAGTCAAGTAGTAATCCTAAGTATATTCCAAATTTCATCCAAATCCATTCAGCCTAACGTGTAGATAGAGGAAACAAACATATCTATTTACACAATCTTTTGGATTTATAATATTAGTAGGATGAAAATTAAAACTATCGTGATAATTAATAAATAAAAACGTAAAAAATTTCGACTTACTTTGTAGTCGACTAGTTTCGGACAAATTTGTTGTCTGTCCTTCATCAGGATGGAGGCGAGCGTGACTGTAAAGAAAGTCGTCATTTTTTAAGTGTTAAGCCGTACACAACATAAATTATTAATGTATATTGTTTGCTGACATCGCAAAAAAATCAGGCGATACGCTCGAGAAATTGATAGTGACCGGAAAAGTTATCGGAATAATTTAAACGTAAGTAAAGCTTAAATAAACCAACTTCAACGCTTATATTTATGTTTTGGCTTCATAAATTTCGATAAAATTTATATGGGAACACCTCTAAAGTATAATCTACCAAACAAAAAAAGAATTTTGAGAAGTCCACAAATGGGGGAGAAATCGGTAAACATACACAAAAAAATACATATACATATAGATGAACATAGAACCTCCTCCTTTTTTGAAGTCGGTTAAAAAGGCCAAGAGGCTGGAGCCCGATGTGTTGTCTGACCAAATTCGTACCACTCTCAACACTAACATCTCTGATGCAAAACATGTTGCAAAAGTCGGCATAGTTGGAAGAAGATAAGAGAAAGTGTGATAACATAATTTGATCACGATCCATTTGGGTATCGAATCAAGGTAGAGAGTGCGTGTAATAAGATATATAAGTATAATGATAAATAACGTGATCATGCCATCACTGCACCACGTAATTTAAAATTGAATAGCTTATTTCACACAGCAACAGAGTAACCTGTTATTCACACACTCAAAGACAAACATTTTCCTCTTGATTGCCTGCTTCTCTTCTGAGACCGTGAACTTAAAAGGCGGATAAGAATGGAGAATTGTATCTCTAAAAGGGTGTAAGGGTGTCTTTGGGAGACAAAGTTCTCCAGGGCAAGAGGGAAATTAAATACCTCCTGCGAATATTCTTGCGGCTCTATAAACTGGCCATCAAAGACAATTAACCCTGATATCTAGGCTATATGATCTGTGCCGGCCATGAAGTTGCATACTTAGCCAGCAGCGTATCGTTAACCATCAGAAAAACCTTATACTCGCCTCTTTGCTCCCTGACATAAAAAAATCCCAAGAAATCTATACTCTATGACTTAAGTTATGTATTACTTGTAGTTTTTTTATATAAAAAAGCCAAGGCTTGATTTTGTGTGATAATTTGAAGTTATTTGCTTGATAGGATAAAGGTATATATGAACAGTCAAACAAATAAATAAAATCATACGAAATATAGTGCTTATATCCGATAAAGGGGTACTTAATTATAGTTATCAATAGATATACATGTACACTCATGAACTTGTAATCAGGTGCATCATGGCTGTAGGCCCTAAAATACGCACTGCCTGTATCTTGGGTCCCCGAAGCTTTTTTATTCGTCTTGGTTGTTTTATTTAATAGATTTGTAGTTGGGCTCACTTACGTCGTCATGGGAAATCAAGGCTTTGATAACAAACGTCCGACACCTTTTACATAAATCCTTTCTTACTGGGCACTATCTACAAAACTTGTGCTTTTTAGTTTTACGAGTTTATTTTTTCCTTATTTTTTCCAGACATTTGCATGCCATATACATAAAAATCGCGTGAAATTCATTTTATACATTTAAAATTGCAATAACAACGGGCCCAAACTAGGCAACCCCTGTATCTTGGGTACCCTAGCAGACAATCTGTTGTCAAGATATCGACTTAGCGCTTTCTGTGTGAATAACATTACCTCACCTGTTTGTGGATGTATGACTCGTGTCGTAGGTGCCGGTAAAATATACAACGCACACACAATCACACCTAAAACCAGATACATCAATTTCCCTTGGGGAGAAAACTTGTGTTTCCACCGGGAATCAAACCTGATTCCCGTTGTTTGGAAGGCGCTCGCGCACCTACTAATCCTACGGGCAGTTCAAACCTCTTCACTGAACTCATAGTAGAGGATCCCAAGTAACATCGACCTTGCATATAGTATACATTGTATACTTTTCATTGAAGGTTAATTTTTTTTGGTAAGCAAGACAGTGAAATTAGAATAAAAAATTGACAAAATTTTAATTAATTATATCCTTGACCATATTTTTTTAGGCAACCCTATTGGTATGTGTTCAGCAACACATTTTATTCGCTAATATATATTTTTCATTCGGTAAACAAATGGGTGAAGGTCGATGTTACTTGGGATCTTAGACTATCAGATACCAATGTAATCCGTTAGGTATTACACAGATAATTTTATAAATCCTTACATTACCCTTTACAATATGCTTACAACCTTGGATAATTCTAATTAGACAGATACATGCCCTACGAAACAAGGATTAAAGCCTTCAAAACCTTGTATTCATTAAATCTGTCAGCTTAACTTAATCTATTAACTAAGATGTTCTCAATGTTGAAATATTAAATACCAAAACCCGAGTTCTAAGTATCTAGGTATTATACCTTTGTTATCGAAAGTAAGCCTTGGGGTAATTATGTAGATACTAAGTATGAATAACTAGAAAGTACGTATAGTAATTAAAAGACTTGGTGGTGTGTATGTGTATCGTGCCAGGAATCATCTGCCAGAGAAAAGTCGAAATCAGAGAATTTTTATCCATACAAAAAATATTTTTTTCATTTATTTTTGACAACCCTATGGTTACGTCTGTGGCACGTAACCTTGACCTTTGTTATGGCCACCGCTGTCAGACGTCTAGGTCCAAAGACTATGTGGTGTAGAATGGTAGCTGATGAAATAGGGTTGCAAATGGCATAATTTTGTAGATATTTTAATTTTAAATTTTAATTCATCATAACCTGTAATACACAATTTTCGCATATATTGTCACACCCTGTTTTTTTAACGGTTGACCTAATGTGTAACAGAAGGTATAGTAGTACGAAAGCCACGCATCTAATTATAGAGTCTAACAGTAACTTCTGAATTCGCGGCAGCAGTATGAATATTGAGTTATCAATGTGACAATATATGCGAAAATTGTGTATTACAGGGAAACATTTTAATTATTCATCACAGTGTGGTAACCAATTTTCGTCACTCATAAAGGTTGCGAATCAGAATTTCAAGCTCTCCTATAAAAAGTCTCACTTCAAAAATATGAAAACATTAAGGCATTATAATGTACTGTCTGTACTACATAAACTTAGGTCGATAAAACTATACCTAATCCGGCTTCGATCACCGCTGAGACACAAATTTTCTCCCCAAAGAAAATGTGTGTAGCGAATTCCGGTTGTAACGTAAGTTTGATTTTCGGTACCGCGATGTATGGAAATTAGTACGAATATAACAAACAAATCTTAGACACCTTTCCTACCTCCATTATTTAAACAAAAGAAAAGCTTCAAAACACCGTTTCACCGCATTGTCTCTGGAACCCTTGATCAGACCTTGACAATTTTTATATGGAACCAACTTGATACCATATACTTTAAATTAAAAAAAAACAAAATACGTGAGGGAATCAATTTACATATTCAAAAAACTATTGAATACCACAACTAGCGTTAATTAATAAAATTAATTTAAAAACATTATTTATGGGATCGAATTGTGAATCTGAACCATTCTAGAATCCATCTGAACACACAAAAAATATCATTCAAAATCGGTCAAGCCATTTATAAAGAGTTCAGTCACACACGTGCAGAAGAATGACACAATATTATAAATGTGAAAGTTTGTGATTGTGTTTGTATGTTTGTAACTTCTTCACGCTCAAACGTCTGGACCAATTTTGATGAAATTTGATATAGAGGTGGTTGACACCTTGGATTAACACATTGGCTACATTTTATTTTGGCATTCTCGCGGGTCCTGGACTAACGCGGGATACAGCTAGTAATATACAATTATCCTACTAATATTATAAATCCGAAAGTTTGTGTGTAAGTGTGTAAGTATGTTTGTTCCCTCTTCACGCTTTAACGGCTGAACGGATTTGGATGAAATTTGGAATGTACATAGATTATACCTAGGATTCACACATAGGCTATTTTTTAACTTGATAATAGCGGGCGAAGCCGTGGGGCACAGCTAGTATACAATAAAGATAAGATAATTTTAAAACTTCGATTATTCGAACTAAGATACCTCTCTCTCAATTTTTATTGCATTATTTTCAATAAAAGATTCAAAGAGATTCCCCTATACTTACCCCAAAGATCCCACTACTTCCGCCCAGTATTTGATAACGTAAGCATTGTCTGAATAAACCGAATTTATTTGTTGTTTGGAGATATATTCCGCTGTCAGCGACATTTGCTCTTTGACGATCACGAATTATTTTATTCCTTTTGCAGAACAAACATAAGATTAAGTAACTCGGAGGCAAAATGTAGATATATTATCTGGATGTTAAACGTTCACACCGACAGAATATGCTCGCAAGCAGGCTAATTATAGTGAGGAATAGTAAAACCAAAGTTAAACCTACAGAAATGTTTTTTTTAAGTTAAACCTAGTCTTTTAGTATGAAGTCCTGCATGTTATTGTAGTTATTTTTTTATATGAAAGATTGCGGTGTGGTTGAAGCAGTGACAAAGATTGAGAAAGGAATGCTCGACGAGCAGCATAGACAAAATAATTAGTTAACTGCTCGTATCTTTTCCTCCTCAAAAAGAACATGACTTTTGAAGCATCAATTCAATAGTAATTATTAGTTGCTTCACAAGCACGGATCGTCCAATCAGAAGCATGCATTGGCCAATAACAAGCATACATTTACCTCGGCCTGATTGGCTTAGATAAAAATAAAAAAAATACCTCTTCTCACTGGTGAATTTTGTTATGAAGGAAAATTTGCCTTATGCGCTGTCAACTTTTTTATAATCATTAGCGAGTAGGTTCTGCTCGCCTGGCCATCCTACATTCATTTTTTTTTTGACACCATGATCATCTTCTATTCTTTCAAACTGCCTCAACGGGTGACTGGCGATGTAAAGCAGTGTCACTAGTACCATTAATGGTACTACCCGATGGTACTAGTGATATAAAGGCGAATATAATTTAAACTATCCCTGTCTCTTACAAAATAAAACACAAGACAGAGATAGCATGCATTTTAGAGCTGTCACGCTAGTTTATCAATTAAAATATGAACAGCAGAAGCAGAAGGGCGCTTGTTTTTAGTTAACACCAATACAACACATACTCGACTAAGCTTGCATAGACATCTAAGTTCAGACTAACTTGACGGCACAGCAGTATGCTATCTCTGTCTTGTGTTCCTATTTTGTAAAAGACAGGAATAGTTTAAATTTTATTTAGTCTGTGACATCAGAATCGAGGATTATTTATATATTCCTTATAATTCGCACTACGTTTTCACCAGTACTGAAAACTATACAATAAGAAAGATTTATCCAAACGTTCGGTCGAGGCGACAAGTGACCAAAATGCTGGCTCCTATTCAGCACAAAAAAAATTTTAAAGCTATTCAACGTGGAAACACAGCCAGTATTCTGGGCACTTTTCCTTCAGCAAGCTGTTTACAATTTCTTTTGTGCTATTTGTTTTATTGGTTTTTTTAGTCTAGTTTAATTGAATAAAAGTACAATAAGAAAAGAATAAGACGGTAATGGCTTTAAGCAGTAAAAATACGTTTTCAGTTACCATGAAACAGGAAAATAAAAACGTACTTACCTAAGGTTTTCCTTATAAAACTGTGCCCTAAGGCTTCGACCACAATAGTCGGGATGAAAAGTATAAAGTGAGATAGGGGTACTACCCAACGGATCATAGTATTGTTGTATAGTGTAAGTTGCTGCTAGTTTATATCAAGGTATTATAGTTGAGACTACAAACCAACATTTCATTCACATGAAATTGAATAAAAATATTAGATAGCACCCGGATGACCGAGCTTTGCTCAGCTAAAACACGGATAAAAAGACGTTTTCTAAAATTGAAACCTAGTTACATCGATTTATCGTCCCCGAAACCCTCTGCATACAAAATTTCAAGAAAATCGTTGGAGTCGTTTCCGAGATCCTAATTACACATATATATATATATATATATATATAATATCCGGATGATTGTTTTTGGTAGAATGTGTTTGAATTTGTAGCCTCAGAAAGCTCCATCTAGTGTCGAGTAGAAACAGTTTTTCACATCGGTCATGGCGTAATAGATGGCGCTGATAGTTTCTTAAACCCGGTTTTTTCAAATGCAGTTTGGGAACCGAGCATTTCTCGAACCTGGAACGTTGATAAATCGATTCCTTGGGCCGAAAAACCCCTAATCTGTAACTTTCATGAAAATCGTTGGAGCCGTTTTCGAGATCCTGATAACACACATATATATATATATATATATATATATATATGTACAAATATTGCTCGTTTAAAGATATTAGATATATATATATACACATACAAGAATTGCTCGTTTAAAGTTATTATATATAAGACAAAAACAAACAGTAGCTAAACAACAACTAGTGTCAAACATAAACTACATAAAAAAAGTACACCCTCGCAGAATCACTAGCACAATCTATCACGCAGGCACACACACAAACTTTTACAGTTATCACACCAATATAGTAAATCAGAAAGTTTGTGTTGAGGTTTGTGTATATTTCATGAATAACCGAAACTGAAACCGAAACTGTGTATATTAAAAACTGGGTATCACACGACGAGTTTGGACGGATTTTGAAGAAATTTAGGTGTATACATAGTGTATCGTATATTATTGTTATATATGATAGCTTGAATAATAAAAAAATGAGAAATATTTGATTGAAAAAATTAAAACAATACGTAAAATAAGCCAATAATTTCCTAGACTCCAGTTAATGCGTCAATAACGAGCAGTTAGATAATTCCAAACTATCGCAAGCACTTCGCCAAGTTTTAAGTGCGGATTTCTGGTTCCAAAGAGTGGAAGAACATTTCATCTATTTAACGTCGCCTGTATATAGGTAGTTACTGCCGTTAATGTTGCTCTGGAGTTGCGCTGAATAAGTTTAAGTACTTGCCGGTTGTCGCTACAAGTCTCGCTAACTTTTTAATTGGCCAGCCTTACAGATTGAAAAAAAAAGTCAAGAGCCCTTTCGACTTAATTAAATTTACTCTACAGCGAGCAAAATAAAATAGATCCGGTGTTTTAATTCCTGTTTGCTTTGCTTTCTTTTGGAGTCCGAACAAAAGCTAATTAAAAAAACTTTCTGGAATTCCGCGAACTTGCCTTAATGTTTCAAATGACATTTATCGGGAGATTTTGCAATTATTAAAAAATAATAAAGAAATTTTAAAGGATTTAATTGCGCGTATATAAAAGTTAGGGATCCGTCACAAGCATCCGTCAAACGTCACAAGCAGTACCACAATACTTTTTACGCCACCCGGGCCGCTACATCTTTAAAGGACCTTTTCTTTTTTAACCATACTAGCCAGCAATTCTATTTATACAGAAAATATGTTGCTATGACAAAAATCGAAAAAATTACAATAGTAATAACTGGGGTTCATGTTCAGAAGTATGATTTTACAAACTATTCTGTTTTTCCGTTACGTTTATCATCCGTACAGCGAAGGAGTGGAACTCATTGCCTGCGTCTTTGTTACCTGAACGGTACAATCTGGGCGTCTTCAAGTCTAGAGTGAATAGGTACCTTCTTGGCAAGCATGTTTCATCTTCGGCTGCATCGTCTCTTTCCATAGGGTAATATAGCGGTCAAATGCTTGCCTATCTAGCATAAAAAAAACATTATTGTTAAAAATGCTCATAATTAGCCGATTTTTATCAAATCGGAACCCATAGAGAGAGGAACCGATTCGTACTTGGCAATGTTTTTATTTCTGACGATTCTGACGCTGAAGCATAAGTCGTCACAGTCTAATCCGTTAAAATAAAAAAATACTGAAAATCCGATAAAAGTTGTATAATTCAATCTATCGAGAAAACTTGGAATGGGGTTAAACAGATATGTAAGCACTCTCGGTCTCGGCGGAGCGTGAAAATTAAGTTGAATTCGGGGAGTTGGATCGAGTTTTGAAAGGAGCAACGGAAATGTTTGAATTTATTTAATTCGGCACACAAAACGGTGTTATTGCGAGGCATTCATTCACTGACGTTTAAACTAAAATTTGTTAAGTTATATCATGAATTTAATCCGCCGAGCACCCCTCCACGGGGTTTATACAGCGAGGAAATTAAAATCTCATTTGAATTAAATCCTTTTGATGTAAGTTTCGGAATCAGGAGTGTAACGAACTCCGGTGACTATGGCTCTTCAGTTGTTGTGGGCTCATGTTAAAGTGGCGATTTTATAATAATTTGAATTATTGGTAAGTGTATAATGAAAGAGTCGATAATTTTGTCATGGATTTCGCTTGGGTCAAAATGTTTATAGGTACTAATTTATAGATATATGAGAATAATAAATTATGATAGTCAGAAAAGAAATAAAGGTAAGACGTAGGTAGTAGAACTGAAAAGTATGTGTGTTAAGTTAGTGTATGTTGAACGAAACACGTTATCTTTGGCTGAACTGTTTGAGATGGAATTTGGTCAAGCATTTAATATGTAAGTCTAAATAGAATAAAAACTTTAAGCTGCAAGTATTAAAGTGTGTTTGGTGAGGAATCTCTGTAACAAATTTAGATGAAATCATGTAGATAAGCAGATAATTCAGACGATGGAATGGTTATAGACTATTTCGGAACACTTTTCTTTAAAGAGATTTTCAAAATTATTCTACGCCATAGATTAATAATTTGAAGGTTCAGTTACGTTGTGCATACTCATTTAATTCCGGAATTTATATAAAATACTGTACGTTTTATTTTGTGTTTTAAGTTTACTTTAATTATTTTAAACAAATATATAAACTTGTTTCAATAAGTATTAAGCGATTTCGATACCATTTGCCGTGAATGGGCAAAACGACACCGACTTCTCCATAAAAAAAGTAATAAGTAAAAATCATAGTTATCGCCCAAGTCTCAGCTACTGCCAAGACATGTATTTTCCGTACCTCTGAGAACTAAATGCTGTTTTGACAATGATAAAAAAAAACAATTATATTTGATAGATAAGAATGTTGAAGTGAGGAGACCTACAGAAAAATATTTAGGTGATACGTCGAACAAGTAGCGACATCACGTAGGACTAAAATGGCACAAGAGGGATAACCTTTAAACTACATTTCAAAAGTTATCTGCTAAGGCTTTTAGCTAGACAAGCACCCTTGTCATTTTACTTGGTCCACAATAGGTAAATTTAATTTCCATTGCGTTAAAACGTTCCATTTCGAATTCTGTTTCACCAATGCTTCACTGCCATTTCTGTATTTTGTTATTAAGGTGAATAAAGAGACGCGCCGACCTCTCAACGAACCTACTAAATAAAAGAATATGAAAATTCTATTATTCTATGAATAATTCATATCGCGGGATATTACTATGAAGCGTTATGGACTGATTTAATGGAATTAAAAAACGCTTCGTTGTAACAGTGCGACTTTAATTATCTATTAACGTCTACATCTATATATAAAAAATCAATTGACGTTTGTTAGTCTCACAAAACCGCAAGAATGGCTCAACCGATTTGGTTGATTCATTTTTTTGTTGTGTTCGTAATTATCAGGACAAGTTTATAGTATTTTTTTAAGTCACTTGTAAAATATCAACCACACGAAGCCGGGGCAGACTGCTAGTAAGAAATATAAACGATAAATTGACAGATAACCCTCGGAGGCAAGTCTCCCTTGAATGTAATCAAAGACTTTAATAACAATTGATTTTGGTATTAGGTACTAGAAACTCAATATTAATTGTGTGACAGATAGGGGCTGTATTGGGCTATGTCGAAGTTTGACAAGAGCTTAGGCATAATATCCGGTAAGCCCGGGAAATTTTCGTCCCGCCACCTTTGTCCCCAATTTCGATAGAGTCCCTTCACACTGATTTTCATCAAAAGACTTCGAATTTCGTTGACTTTCGGTTTTCGACTAGATGTCTGTCACCCTTATCGTACACTTTATTTACCTTTACGTGGGTTTGATACTTTGCGGAGATTGCTTTAGGTACACGCTTTACATAAACATAATAAAACATCCATTTTAGATATTGCATGAAAAGTTTTAAGCGCGGTAAAAGGCTATAAAATTCAAAACACCTCTTTTAAAGTGAGTTCTAAAGAAATACCGAGTAACAAGGGTCCCACAATAGCGTGATTATACGATAGAAATGTACGTGCACCGCTCAAGCGGTTGCATAAAATGTATTCCTCCAGCTACCAACAAAGACAACCCTTTTATTCTTTTCTGTCGTCAGCGGCGGCGGCGGTTGTAATTCTCGTCTTTTAACAAATGGAAGACATTATCACTGTCTGGCTTTTGTATAAATTCGCGTAGAATGAAAGTTAGTAAAAAAAGTTAAAGCGCTTACGCTGCTCGGGCAATTCAAACGTAACGAATATATTAGAACGGGCAAAAACCTCGCGCCTGCACTGATATGTGTTCGCTCGGGGGAAGTTTTTCATGATAAGCGGGTAGTATTATTATGCAAATATTTGTGTTTAAATGTGAAGGATAATGTTCCTTGTGAGCGTTATGTAAGTATGTGTGAAGTCGTTGGTTTTTGCTGAGTCGTGGAGACATGCAGCGAGGCGAAGGGGCGTATAAGTGGCGCCTGCTTTATCGTCATCTCGAAGGCCTCGTTCGTTCCCGCCTCTTCCCCAGTCACCGGCCCCACTACACGGGCCTCTTACATCGGCTAATAGTGCACCTCATTAAAATTACACCGGATAGAGTGACTTAATTGGACGGTCTTAGATCTCGAGTGCCTAATATACGGGGTAAAGAACGGGGTTATCGTGTTCTTGGCAATTTCGTGCTACCTAGTAGTTTTATTAATTTATACTTCCTAAAATATTCTTATTTAGAGTAAGGATGGGGCAAAATAAGAATGTCGGTGTAAATAAACATTTTTGTTAAGTGAGTATTTACTACGTAAGAACGTCTTACTACGTAAGTACAAGAAATATACTTTAAACTGTAAGTATAGTGCAACTACTAATAATAGTTAAATTATAGTTAATGAAAATTGAAGCAAAAAAGACCTTATTACAAGAATAAGGTATACATCATGCCGAAACAATGTAACTTGATATCAACTCCCTTAGAGATCAAATTTAGCCATTTGGCTACGGAATTCTAAAAACCAACATCGTAATTATATTTATATTTTCTTTCTGAAAGAAATACGAGGATATAGAGCAAAGAAATGCTAGGATAAACTTTTCGCTGTCGTATTCTTTTACTATTGATAGCGTCTCTACAAACTTCATGTGTTTGTTAAGAAAGGGCAGAAACTTCGAACCTAAGCCGTATTTTAAAAGTTTTCCGGGGAAAGGTCTGCATTGCTCGGACGATGCGACACGTGCGGTCACTATTTGTAAAGATGATGTATGGTATATATATAAATACTAGCCGTGCCCCGCGGCTTCGCCCGCTATTATCAAGTTAAAAAGTAGCCTTTGTGTTAATCCTGGGTATAAGCTATGTACATTCCAAATTTCATCCAAATCCGTTCAGCCATTGAAGCGTGAAGAGTGAACAAACATACTTACACACTCAAACTATCGGATTTATAATATTAGTAGGATGAATACTAGGACTCACGTGTATTTTAATCAACGTAATTTCTTCCCACACCTGGGTTTATCCAAATCAATAAGTATTTACAAACAAACATAAACATAAACGCTTTCACACTCACAGCCCCACACAAAGTTTGGTGACTTGTGTCGTGGGTGCTGGAAACATCACACACACAATCACAACCAATATAAATGTACTATAGGTAGGTTACACACATTAGGATATTATGCTTATTTATTCTTGATAGGCGAGCATTTAGCACTACCTCACCTTATGGAAAGCGGCAATGCGGAAATGTAGCTAATAGATACTTGTTCACTCTAAACTTGACTGATCAAATTACCACGATACAAGTCTTTGAACTTAGTGTGGGGTTGTGAGTGTGAATGCGTTTGTTTGATTATTTTGGTCAAGAATGACAAGGATTATGGAGGCAAATAGTTTTAATATACTTATGTATTAATGTTAAATAAAATTAATGAAAAAAATTGCGCCGCCGAATTTCTTGCCAGGTTCTTCTCGAGGTAGCTGTAAATTTTCGAATATGGCAGTAGAGTCATGAAGTGAACTTTCATAAGTGCCTCTTTGGGGTCCATGTAAATAAACGATTTTGATTTTGAGAAACAAAAAGTGGGTAGGGAGTCCTTCCTTGTACGGATAATAAATGTGTATTGTAAACAACATCATTTGTTCCCACTACTGGGACATCGGTTTTCTCCAAGTCTCGCCAATACCTGAATAGGGAATATGTAATTATTATAAGATAGATAGATACATTCTTTATTTGCAGACCAAACCACAACGAGTGGTCTTATCGCTCAAAGCCATTTCTTCCAGACAACCAAAGGGAGATGATATATATATAAAACAAAAATGAATGGTGATGTAACTCAAAACTCATTAAAATATATGTACTTGCACAATAATACATATCAAACAATACCTACTATAAAATACATAAATAATAATACATATTAAACTTACTTAAATATAATCATATTCTTTTGTCTTTAGGTAAATTCGAGATAACAATTGCAATTGTAGTAGTTGCCGAGTTATTGCTATAACTTGAAAGTTATAGCTTGTGTTGAAACACAAGCGTGATGCGCAAGGGAAAAACGGTATAATTATGTTCTGTTTAGACATTTAGGAAGAGCTGTGATTCCTTGAACCCAACCCAACCTAAGGGAACTGTGTATATACTATCAAAAATCAAATCAAATCAGTTTATTAACATATTATAACATATAACTTACAGATACCTAATATTACATTCTATATTCAATTCATTATATTTTTTATTACATTTATGACTATATATTATATTTATTTAATTTCATTTTTTCAAGGTCTTATAATTATTTATGTTCATATTGTGATAAGGTGAGACTTTTGACGCCCGAACTAGTAATAAAACTGTGTTACGGGTGCCGTAGCCCTCTGTTTATTAGATGACATATTATATATATTATGATGACTATACTCGTATTATACAAAAGATCGAACCATTTTCGCTTACAATCTCACTGTCCTTCTACTCATTAATCTTTTTTTTAATAAATTTAAATTCTTATCTATTAATGGAATGTATTTCTTTATGTAATGAACAGCGGATTGAAAGAGACTATCCCATGACATAGGATTTTTTCTAGTCCTGGGCTCCCCCTACACGAAAATAACATTTTGTTATTGTATGAAATATATATAAGTTTCACAAAATAAATTATATTCTTTACTATTTTAGCAGCAAACGATAAAAAAGAATCTGTAGTTATTAACCTAATGGATATTCCTAATGGGTTCTTTTCACAAGTTTCATACAGAACAAATATGAAACTAGAATGGAACTAGAAGGATCAACGAAACTTATTGTGCTGCAAAATATGTTGTACATTTGTTGTAACCAACGCTCAGAGGGGACGGAAGCCAGATCAGATTTATAACAAAACCTTTCCACCACCATTTCTCACATACAAATAAACATTCAACTTTACATGGTATTAAGGAAGTAAGACCGTGATACATACGAGTTTCGCAGTGCAAGTAGGCCCTTCGTCACCAGATAACGCAAACCCCGTTCCGCTCAATTATAAGGGAACGTAAAAGTTGTAACAAAGGGAATGGGCTATAAGTTTCGACGTCCCTGTGTACGGCCCTTATTTATCGCTTCCGTGAGATTACCATGCCTACGAAATACTACGCGGTGTTGTGGGAAGATAGAAAGATTTAGTGGGATGACGCGATGATGTAACCAATCCGAACACTAAGGTCTAGGATATGATTGTGGCATAGATACTGTTGAAAATAGAGCGATGGGCAGACACTGTATATAAGTGTATTAAGTAAATCGTTCTTTTTTTTCAAATTAGGATATGACCGCTACCTTAAATAAAGGAAACTGACAATGCTATTGACTATATAACACAGGGAATCCTAGTATGAGGTCAGTGACCAGTGTTAACCAGACAGTAATTGCAGTTCAAGCAGCTTCACCTTTCCTATAATGAATAGATTCTTTTTACTGTATTTCTGCATTAGGTACATATGCAACAATAATTTAACTTGATCATACCTACTATATGTCTGTAGATATAAGTACCGATGTTTTTGGAATAAACTATTATTATTATTATACTCTTTATTTATTATTTTTTCTTAAGCTAAGGTTTTTTTTTTACAATATTTTTATAAAAGTAATAAACAATATTATTATTATTATTATATAAGACCTTGATTGAAACCAAGCCCAAAACTAGTAAGTAGTCATTATCGCGTGCGCGACACATTTACTTAGCTTAGTAACAGAGCCTCTACGCCACCAAGATATAGGCCTAGCCTAGTTTTGGGGCCCGCAGTAACCTAACTAAATGACAATAACTTTGTTTTTTTAATGTATGACCAATTCTAATGTAAGTTATATTTATGTATTGTAAGATTATCAGTTCAGCCATCTTAGGCTCGCTTTGAATAAAATTGGGAGTTCTCCTGGTATAGTATGGCAGCCATGTTGGCGGACAATATATGGTCATCCTGAATAGGCATTATTTTGCCCAAACGCTACCGCCGGCGTACGTCCGGATACAAACCGAACCTCTACGACCATAGAGACTGACCTTGCTCACCAACAGGAGGAGGTCAACGAACGATGGTGAAGAGGAGGCGGGCAAACCACTTTATCCCACGATTGTGTGCACCGTAGCGGGTTAAACTGGGCATTGTCTTCTCTGGTCTACTCTACGGTTCAGAAGCACCATTACCGCTATGAAAAAGGAAACCACCACCTGCGACTCTCACTTGATTATCATTTACCAACAGGTGGAGATAATTAAAATAGCGAATCGAATCTTAGTTCCTAGGGTGAAATAGCCAGTCAAACGATAGATTATCAGATAAATAAAAATATAATAAATAAAAAGTGAAAAAAAAAACAATGAGTTGCACTCCGGGAGTGCCGGCAGAAGTGCCGGCGGTCTAATCCCCATTCGTCATACGAATTTTCGAACCACGTGTCCTGACGCGAGTTTAACATTTTCTACCCATCCCAAAAAAGTGCCCAACGCCGCTAAAGATGTTTTCACTTCAAAATACTAGCGATACAAATCTTGGGACTCTTTGTATGACGGTGAGTACGTAAAGGTATATGATAAAATGTTATACCAAATCCACTCGTCCTTGCTTCTTTCCTACTCCGCAATAAAACCAAGGACACAGATTACGTAATACCTCCTCGGATGCATAAAATTTTACCCCGTACTCATTCTTGCCGCAAAACTGATGGAAAGATATGTGGCAGTAAAATAAGACGTTTCCTCAAATTATGAATATTTAGATGCTTTCGGCGAAGGATGCTAATATTCGGATGAGAGATAAAACTTGACCAAAGTGTTATGGTTTGCTATAAAGGTGTAGATAAACGAAGCTTAAGCATCTGCTTTTGGTCGATCACGTAGTGCATGCAATAAATATTCGTAGATGTATAAATTCTAATATATAAATTCATGAGGCAATTTGTCACAAAGCACTACTACTTCCATATCATCTATTTGAACTGCCCATTGATATAGAGTTCGCCTTCTAAGCAGGGGTATCGGGTTCGATTCCTGGCGGGAACACGGGTTATCTCCCCAAAGAAAATTTCTGTTTCTGGTTGTGATTATGTGTGTGATGTGAATATTTCCGGCACCCACGACACACGTCATCGAACTTAGTGTGGGGCTGTGAGTGTGAAAGCGTTTTTGTTTATCTATGGCACTGGGTTGTTTACTACGGCTGAATAAGATATAAATATAACTTGTGGAGGAATAGTGGTGATTTAAAGTTATGGTGTACCTGTAGGTCAATGAACGAGGCTCCAGGGCAATCTTTGGGAGAGATTTTATTAATAAATAATCAGACAAACTGTGAGATCACCAAAACTTGCTAAATCTTACGCCTTTTTACAAGCTTTTATTTAGTTACACCTGTCCCGATGTTTGTCATCAAATCTTGCAAATTAAATTTGATCCACTTCCCGGTTACCGTTAGAGCTGAAATTTTGCATACATGTGTAAATTGCGTGACAATGCAATATTATGATGATATGGTGCTGATCTGGAGATGGAGCTGGAAGGTGGTTAAAGGAACTTCACAATGAAACGACATAACCTCATCGAGTTTGGGCTCATTTGAATCGTCTTGACAAGTAGTTCGTCTTTTAATGGTAACCAGAGTCTGATGATGAAGCTGGAAGGTGGTCATAGGAACTCGTCGACGCAACCCCATCGAGTTTCGGCTCGTTTAATTCGTCTTGACAAGTTCTCTAGTTTAACAACTCCTAGTCTTCTTTATTTACAACTTCTAAAAGCTACTTTAAAGAGTTTTTTAAAATCATTAAAAAACTTATTAAACTGTGATTTGTAATGCTACACGTATATACACGCTTATATCGAAAGTTTTGACTGTAGGTAATTTTCGTTTTAAAAACGAGAACCTCTATTTCTTTACACACCACTCAGTAATTGCCAATTTCTTAGAGTAATAATAATAATTTTGTATCAATATATTATATTATTATATATAATATGGCTTAATTTAAATGAAATTCAGTTTTTTTTTATTATAAAGAAAACAGTTGTAATGCAGCACTGCGGCATCACCATGCTAATACCACTTTTTTATTTTCTGTTACTCTATCGTTTGTTCACTATATCACATTATTGTAAGTGATGATGTAGTTAAGAGTGGTAAATATTAGAATGACAAACTCTCAAGAACAGCTGCCGTAGCATATTTTTTAATAACAAAAGAAAATGCCGTACCATAATGGATTTAATCTCGATTATGAAGTTCAACCACATCATAGGATTTGAAACCCTGACCACCTGATCGGGAAACGGCTTTACAATGACAACGCTGAGAGACAGAGGACCTTTTGCAGAGGTAACATCTAATTATGTTGATATTTATCACACTAAAATAAATGCGAAAGTTTGTGTGTAAATGTGTATGTAAGTGTGTTTGTTTTCTTCGCGCTGTAACGGCTAAACAGATTTAGATGAAATTAAGAATATATATAGCTTATAACCGGGATTAACAAATAGGCTTTTTAACTTGATAAACGCGGGTGAAACCGCGGGGCACGGCTAGTACGATATATCCCACTATGAAGGTTTCATGTGTGCCAAAGAAATAGAAAAGAAAATAAAGACCAAATCTTTGAGCTTAGTTTGCATTTATGTAATACCTACCCAATCTAATATCCTATGAGCGAAACTTTCTCTAAACCAAATTATCATAAAATCTAAAAGTCTTTGCACCTAGCGGTTAGCAGGTGTTTATAATGCTAAAATGGTCCACGCAAAACTAACCTTCGCAGACTTTTCTCGTTACAAAATTAAAACTATAATCCTAGAGATTTTGCCTAGTTTCAGCACTTTTATCGCAGCCATGTTAACTGAGGAATAAAAAGAGTAGATACATTATTTTACTATTATACTCCGCCGTAGGAAACATTTAGATACTGCCCGAAGTAATTTTCTACATTGTTAGTAAGAACCTGGGATACTTGGAGATGAAACTGTAAGAATTCTCTACAATGTTGAATGTAAAACTTTTGAAGGAGCTACAATGACTTCCTTTACGAAGTAAATTCAAAGATCATAAAAAATCCGCTTTATGAAATAACTTTTGTTATATTCATTTCTTAATCAAATCGCTACTATGATTGAGCAATTATTTACCTTCAATTAGTGAATAAATTTATAATAACTTATCGAATGCATCTATCTGTTCCACGCTTAGCCCACGTTTACAATTATTATGATGAGGATGAATCAGAATAAAAAGTTAGCATTATAAAATATGTTATTTTAATCTTGGGATTAAGATATTTCTATTGTAAATCCAAATATGTTCATATATTTCAGCGTTAAAAGAGGACAAACACACAAACTTTCGTATCTATGACGTGAGTGTAATGTAAAACAGTACATACAACAATACATTAACATCATTTCGTAATAGTACTATATAATTGAATTTATGCTCGGCTTGCAAGATACCACTCCACCGCATGTTCTATATTTGGAGAATAAAAGTCCTTCATAATTTGACCGAAATACAGTCGTAGCTAAGCTCTCAATTATATTACGATCTTCAAATCTACGAAGCGGCTACGAATATGCTACGCCGCTAGCTACGCCGCTAGCTACGCCGATCGGCGTACTTTATCAAAGGATGTAAATTGTTATATTTCAAATGCTAACCTGTATCCTATCTAATAATAGTACTATTTCAACAAAACGACCTCTGACAAAAATAATAACTCATTACCCTTTTTTATTAAACATAAACCGTTTAAAATAAATTGTTTATTTTACTTTTCACTAATAGGCTGACACTCGTAGTGGTTTTGTCTGATTATCCATCTAACAAACTGATCTGACAAGGGATACCTAACGGATTTTCCTACTAGTTTCGGTCATGTAAGATGGCCGTCATCAGACAGCTGCACGAACGTGCGTTTTGTTGCAGGTTAGTTAACAATTATGGATACCACTCGCGATAGTTTTCAATACAGTGACAGTTAAAATTACATACAATCTACTACTACTGCATAAATCGCTAAAGTTTTTTTTGTAGAAAAGGTTCCATTAAATGAGACCTTCGTGCTTATGTGCGTACCTACCAAAAATTTTTAAAGTTCAACCTATTTAATTTTTTAATCTTTAACACGTTGTTATTAATAACGTTGTAATAGGAATAACAACATGTTAAAGATTAAAAAAGATTAAAAATTGTACCTAGGAATTACGATGTTACTACATCGTAATTCCTAGGTACATAGCACGTGTTCATCTAATTAGGAGCTATATAGTGTGTAAAATCTCTTTGATGGGTGAGGTCTTTGATCTGTCTGATAAATTGGATTAGATCTAGCCACCTCATCAAAGTTAAACGTGGGGATGACGTCGTCACGTCTCTCTACCTTTAGTTTAAGTCCTTGCCAAATACAAATCTAGATATACTAGGTATATACTAGAGTCCCACGTTCCATGTTCTATCAAAATAGAAAGGATTGAAATGGGAATGTAGAGTTGAAATTTTGCAAATAAATGGTAAAGAATGTAAAATACTCAAATGTAAAGAATTTAATTGTCCATCTGAAATACTTTTTGTTAGTATTACACATCGTTTATGTACTATAGGCATACAATACTGATTCAAAGACTTCTTAATTAAGTAAATAAAATATGAGCTATGCACTATTGACACGATTGTTCATTAGTCTCCTTTAAACATTCAATTTATTCATTAACAATTATTACATGGTGTCTGAATTATAAATATAAATAAATAACTACATAGCATAAATAAATAAATAACTACAGTGGAAATATAATTTAAAAGCAATTTTCTCATTGTAAGACACATAACACTATTTTAATTAGAAACACGTATAGTGATGCTATATTTAGAGTTTATTGATATAGATGCTATATTTATCTATAGATAGCTTAATCGTAGTAAAGGCGCCCCCGATTGGTAGGTCATGGATCCCGCAGGTTGGAACTCCGGTGAAGGTAACATCGTATTTTCTCATGTTCACCGGGATATCTACCATTGTAAATATACCAAGTATTGAAATATGTTAAACGGCCTTCTAGGCCGATCACATTATTTACCAAAAAGTGAAACTGTGGTAAAAAGTTTGCCTATCAGAGAAAATAAAAGTCCGAACTCCTTATCCTAAGCTTTTTATAATATTACTACTTGTAAATTAAAGAAACATTGTTTGTCGGATCGAATTGTGAATCTAATCCACCTATTTTACTACTATTAAGTCTATAAGTACACTAAAATTAAAACCGAAATATCAAAGACTTTTCTTCTACGCAGTTAGACCGATCTTGCATAAACAAATGTTTTTAATTCCTCTTTACCTGGAATACCCTCAAAGTTCGTAAAGTAATTGTAAAATTCAATTGTCTCTATCTCGGTGCAGCTATAAACAAAGGGTTCTGTCGAAAGGTCGGTCGTTAACTGCCACCTGCTTTAACTGTCGTGTTATGAAATAAAGTTCCGCAGATTTATCGCGACACCATACTTACGCAGATAAACATGAGCTTATGATAATATGACATACTTAGAAACTGCTAGAAAAATGTTATTTTATATAATGATACATTTAGAAAGTAAAAAAATAACGTTATTAAAAGTTTCTAAAAACTGTTTCGGTAGATGACGTCACTCGTCCCCTAAGAGGTTAATTAATAGAGAAAGGCTATTTTCGTAACTCAGGCAGGGCTTGAGTAGCTTAGCGGTTAGAGCAATAAGGCATGACACCCTATGGCCGCGCGTTAATCCCCGCCTAAAGCGATATTTTTTCCTTTCTAAATGTATCACTACAGTTCTGCCTAGCATGGCTAATGCTATATAAACAAAATCTATGTTATTTTAGTACGACAACCTCAAATAAGCGAATAAAATACTTTTTATACTGGTTAACGTTATTTTAGGTTTATCAGCATTTAAAACATTAATAAAAGTTTTGTATCAAGCCGTTTAAATGATTTGGATGATAAAGCTGCTTTGTGTATTGCAAATCCAACTTAGACGCAAATAATAAAGTTGGACTTAACTCTGTAAATGCACAAATCCTATAAATCTACTTAGTTGGTTGTTATATCGACCGACCGGAACTCGACCGCGCGGTCGAGTCGCCACTTTTTAATTTACATATAATTTTTTGGTTATTAACTCGACCACTATAGCAAATTAGTACAATCAGGTAAAAAAAGTGTTTCAATTAATTGTTCTGATAGTAAAATAAAGCTCTGATAATAAAATAAAATATTTATAAGGTAAGGTTTTTTTTTTTCATTGCGCTACAACTAAGTTAAGCCAGTGTCATAGGTATGTTTGATTATTATATCTAGTGTATAAGAAATAGATTCTTGTCTGACTCAGACAAATTCTTAATCCTTTCTTTAAGTCAAGACCATATCGTATAATTTACCTATAACCCTTTTTGACCACATACATCAATCCATATTAATTATTTCCCGACGCACGAAAGTTCACAATGACAATTCAATTTCAATTTATTTATTTCAATTAAAACGGCAAACACCAATCACATTATCAAAATCAAATCAATACAATTTAATAAAAATTAAATAGAATCTATAAAAGACAATAAAATTATACAACCAAATCAGAAGTTCGTCCTGAAATACAAATGTCAAAAAGTATAATCATATAACAAAAATACGTAATATAAATATATCACTTAAACGTAAGCGCTCACACTCACAGCAAGATACAATATCACTAACAATACATTTTTGTCCAGAAGATATCAGGATTTTTAGACCGCCTAACGGTTTCCCGACGTTTATCTTACGACTGACATCTGGTTTTAACCAATTATCATAGCCTCGGAAGATTTAATATGGAATTCCAAGCACTGGACGGTAATGTGATCAATAGCACAAATGCACTAAAAAAGTAACAAATATAAATGTAATTTTTAAGATCAACATTTTCTACGGTTATTTTTTTTATGATATCTAGGCAAGCATTTGACCACAATCTCACTTGATGGAGAGTGAAGATGCGGCCGTAGATGTAACATGCTTACCTAGAAGATTCACTCTAGACTTGAAGACACCCAGATTGTACCGTTCGGGAAACAAAGACGCAGGCAATGAGTTCCACTCCCTCGTTGTACGGATGATAAACGAAGAAGCAAAACTCTTCGAGCGAACCGGAGCTATGTCAACCATATATGGATGATGTTTTACAGTATGTCTTGTTGTTAGGTGGTAAAAAGGGCAAGGGGAATTAAATCATAATTCCTGCGCACACTCTCCAAAATGTAAACGGTAGAATACCGATAAGCTTGCGACCTTACGTCGGTGACCGAGACTCTGCATCATGAACTCGACTAGCTCATCATAGCCAATGAGCTTTTTTGCTCGCCGGTCGATGAACTTAAGAGCTTCAAACTGGTACCTAGCGGATTCATCCCACATGTGGCCGCAGTATTCCATACACGATCGGATTTGAGCTTGACAAAATTAAGAAGCTGCCCCGGTGTGAAGCACTGCCTAAACTTTGCGAGGATACCGAGTTTCTTAGCGGCCAGCTGAGCTTTGGTTTCGATGTAGGTACCAAAGTTAAGGGTTTTTTTATCTTTCGTAATAACAAACATAACATGTAAAGAACACAGTAAAAAGTCTGATAAATTTCATAGACTATGACAAAGGAGGCACTCTGAACATTCCTCATCTTAATACCTTTTCCATCTAGATACGGAATCCTACAAAAATTAAGTACCCGACGTTTGTTACATCAAGTCATTGTGAAATTTAATTGTTGCGGTCTCACGACGGCTATAAACACGGGTTCTGTTGAAACGTCGCTCGTTAACCGTCAGAGGCTTAAGTCCTGCGTTATGGAATACAGTTCCGCGGATTTATTGCGCCACCATAGACGCAGTGTCATGAGTTAAGAGATTTAATTTATGGAGCACTTAAAATACAGGCAGCAGGGCATTTTCCCATACTCATCTGACTAGCTATTCTGTACCGATAGGGCAACAGTAGTTTATCTTTAAGTATCAGATTCTGCGAGCTACGAAGACGCTACGAACTTCTACGAGCTGCCACGGAAGCTACGCCGATATGTGTTAACTTTCAGGAAATAGTTACAGAGTTAAAATTGTTGGAAAAAAATCCGGTTAGTTCAACTCGTTGAACTTTTAAGTTGAACTTAATAGAATAGACTATTCCATTTTTTTCAACTTTCACGAAATAGTTACAGAGTTGTAGTAATTGGATAAAAAATCCAATTAGTTCTACTCGTTGAACTTTAAGTTGAACTTAATGGAATATACATTTTAATGCACTTATCAACTACCATTACGGTATAATATATGTAATAATAATAATATATTCACAGAAATATAGATATATCTACTACTGGTAATATGTCATATGTACATAGCTGCCGTCATAAAAAGCAGTAACTGCATTTTTGTCAAAATTGAGTTATCTACATTATTGGAATCAGGAAAAAATAGACGGATCTACTAAATCTTACTTTAAATTCAGACGCATCAGCTACAAGTCATAACATACACTAAATAGCAAAGATTTCTGATGTATATAATACTTTCAATATTTACTACCTACTAGTGCTACGAATACAATGATCGACGCGGTTTCAAAGGTCTCGCAAAGCTCGGTCTCATATAATTATCATACAAACATAAGCCCCACACAATAACACCGAAACCTCCTTATTGCGGTCACGGAACATCAAACCAAAATGTTACAGTCATGTTTATAGTCTCGTAATGCATCTTAAGTGTGGGAAAACTGAAGGAGCTTTACCACAAACGCCTTGTCTTACGCACCATGAAGTAGATGCGTTCTGTGTTTAATGTGGGAAATACGTAAACGTGGCATTTTCTGAGGTACCGATATAAACTATGTTTCTAAAACAATTTGCTGTATATATCGCATAAACCATGAACATCAAACGCACACTCACAGCCCCATAGTAATTTCAAAGAAAAAATAGCATTAAAATTTATGTTTCCGCCGGCATCGAACCTGGTACCCGCTGCTTGGAAGGCAAACGCGCAACCAACTACGTCAATAAACAACGTAATGAATCAATCAAGTAGTATATTTAGGTTTGAGCATATATTCTACAACATTCCTTTGTCTAAAAGGGAGTCGACTATTACAGCGAAAAGAGGTTTTCTCTTTTCAAAAATCCCGTTCCTCGACCCTTAATACTGTCCAATATCTGCATACCTCAGTACCTAAAAATGGGCGAGGTACATAACGAGGGTACAAAAATGTAGATTATTACCTTTATAGTGCGGGGCGACTCTTATTCATGAACCTGCTTGCTATGTTTTGAAATGAGAATGTTTTCTGTTTATGGGCCAATGGTATTTTAAAAGAAAACGAGTTAAAAAACAAATAGGTGTGAATATAAATCGGATTTGCAAGTCATTAAAAAGAAATATTTTACATGACTTGTGTTTTATAATCGCATCGTCACTTACCATCAAGTGAGATAGTAGTAAAATGTTAACTTGTCCCGGATAAAAAAGGTAGAAAAATTATATAAAATAACCATTGTTACACTCACAGCACCACACTATAAATGTTCAACTTATGTCGTGGGTGATGTAAACATTCACATAACACACAATCACACCCAGAACCAGAAACATTAATTTCTCTTAAGAAGAAAACTTTGTTCCCACCGAGAATCGAACCCGATATCCCAGCTTAGAAGACCAACTACGCCACCGGGCAATATAACACTATTTTTCTTTATTAGATACCTACTTTATTTACCAAGACAGCACATTGTCTTGCTATGGCAAGCTTAAATTACAGTTTTGTAGCTATGAAATATTAATGTACTATGTTTCTCTCGCAAAATATTATATAAGTAATTAAGGAAAATTAAAAAAAAATTATACCTGCAACCAAGGTCTACTTAGTTAAAATAAAAATACTTATGCCATTATTGAAACGCAAGCAAGGCTTAAAAAACCGACTTCATCGCTTATATTTCGGTTTTGAAGAAAATGTATATGGGACCACCTCTGAAGTATACTCAACCAAACAAAAAAAAACATCAACATCGATTCATACTTGGCGGAGATATCGCGTAAAATACATACAAAGAAAAACATACAGTCAAATTGAGAACGTCCTTTTTTGAAGTTGGTTGAAAAGATCCTACTATTGTATCTATCTAATATCTTTAAACGAACAGTTCTTGTATATATATATGTGTAATCAGGATCTCGAAAACGGCTCCAACGATTTTCATGAAAGTTACAGATTAGGGGTTTTTCGGCCCAAGTAATCGATTTATCAACGTTCCAGGTCCGAGAAATGCTCGGTTCCCAAACTGCATTTGAAAACCCGGGTTTAAGAAACTATCAGCGCCATCTATTACGCCATGACCGATGTAAAAATCTGTTTCTACTTGACACTAGATGGAGCTTTCTGAAGCTACAAATTCAAACACATTTTACCAAAAACAAAAAACCGCGGTCGATAGTACCCGGTCAACCGGGTACTGATAGTACCCGATCATCCGGGTACTATCTATTACATAAACAATAAAATAGCATATTTCAGAATCAGCTATTTGTTTTGATAATATTAAACTCTACTCTTACTCTTCACTAAACATTTAATATTTCTGTGTTTATATGTATATAACTGTGTTTTTTTTCTTAACAGCGTAAGCTAAACGATTTCAATTAAATTTTGAATTCGCGTAGCTTGTATCCAAGATGAACACATAGGCTACTTTTAGACTTGATTAACGCGGGCAAAGCCGCGGGGCACTGCTCATATTGTTATAATGCTTTTATTATTTGTGAATCATTTGTGCCTTAACCGCTTTATTCAATTGACACGAAAGTTCCTGCAGTTGACATCATATTGCAAGGCATCGTAATTATTTCTGACAAAGACCGGGTCAAAACAAACCCAAATAGGATATTGATTTGGGAAGACCTCCCGTAGCCATCAAAATAATAATTGATAATATATCAATATAGTTTAGCGACGTTAAGTACGAACATTTCTTAGATGAGTGACCTTTAATTTTTTTTAGTGGGATTTCAACTCTTGCATTTGTTTCCATATCTAGGCAGAGAACTGTAGTACCTAGTTTTTTAAATAGTTGTAGTTTTACGCCGTTTAAGAAGTCACCGGAATTAAAAACCCGCCACCAAACAAAAGGTGGACATTCTCTTTAGAAAGGAAACAATTGCTCTGAGCCGTACTTAAACCCTTGTATTATAACCCGTGTACTGTGTTTAGGAGGGCACTTTAAGTCATAAGTTACATTAGACATGACAGACAACAGTCATGATGCTATGTTAGATTCCTTCAATATAGTGTTGCTCAATATTCGAAGAGAAAATATTAGAATATGTTACGAGGAAGTACCAATGTATTCTGCGCTAATTACACATATTTGGCTAACTTGACAATAAGGATCAATAGATGGCCAATTATTGGGTTAAAAATTACCCATTTTTAACCTAACCCACGATTAGGTACATAATACCCACGAGGTGAGAAATTGTATCAGAGGTCTTAATGACACAGACCTCTTTGATACAATGGCAGGAGTGTTGATGTAAGGTCGCAAGCTTATCGGTATTCTACCGTTTGCATTTTGGAGAGTGTGCGCAGGAATTACATGATTTGATTCCCCCTTGCCCTTTTTACCACCTAACAAAAAGACAGTCTATCAAACGTCATCCTTATATGGTTGACGTACCTCCGGTTCGCTGGAAGCGTTTTGCTTCTACGTTTATCATCCGTACAGCGAGGGAGTGGAACTCATTGCCTGCGTCTTTGTTTCCCGAACAGTACAATCTGGGTTTCTTCAAGTCTAGAGTGAATAGGTATCTTCTAGGGAAGCATGACACATCTTCGGCCGCATCTTCACTTTCCATCAGGTGAGATAGTGGTCAAATGCACTATCATAAATCTAAATAATAATAATAATATATCTGTCTATCAACCATAAATTAAAAGGTACTTTCAAAAATTATATATAATATACAAATAGTAGGTTAACTTATACGTATAACCAGTAAACCTTCTTCCGTTTATACCTACATATAAATACGTTTCACGCGTTACTTACATGTAAGACGTAGGTACAAATAGATAAGCGAGGAAAACGTGAGGTAAAAACCACAGTCAACCATAAACTTCTGCTGAAAGGTCGAATCATGGGCCTCCCAGGAGTGCGATTTTCCTGTTTTTTGTTGAACCTTTCCTAACCAGCCAGTTAGGCAACATTCCACTGAATAAGCTTCAATTTACAAACTATTTCCTGTTCAAAATTTACAGAAAATACTCCAATATTAGTCTAGTAAAGTTTCTACCAATTTTCCAGGGCATTGTCAAATACTATGACCGGACCTTGACTCTTTTACAGGACTTTGGCTGTGACTGGTGACTAGGAATAGTTGTATGAAATAATTATAAGTAAGTAGAAGTAGTAAACATTACACTAATTTGGTAGGTACCGTCGAGCTGATTTGATGATATAGTCAGGAGGAAGATGGTAAAACTTTTCTGGTGTGAAACTATATAGTAAATCCACCTAAGAGATCAAATCAAATCAGCCCGATCTTAAGATTTAAATGAATAAATCCAATATTTATTTTAATACATATTATTATGAGAGTCTGGTGATGGCATGTGCTGGTAGGTGGAATGTGTAACTCTATAATGGCTGCAAGTAACTTAAGTTCAAGCTCATTTGGATTGTAGATACTTTTAAGTGCATTACCAAAAAGTGTTAGTAAGTTTATTTATCTACAAACTAGTTCTAACAATCTACAGTCTAGTTACATGAAAGCTTATTTATATCGGCTCTTTTTCTCTTCCCATGTTCCTGTCTACTTTATAATCTTGTAGATGTAAATATTAATTTTTCCCGCAACTTTTATTGTGACTTCTTAAACTTTCCCAGCGATATTCTTAGAGTAACTTGGGGGACTTCAGAACAAGTAGTTAGTTAAGTAGGAGTTTGCATTTTTTATCCGCGAAGTTTTGAGGAATTTTGAACTGTTAAGGAAAATATGCTAAAGCAAAATCAGTTGCGAACGGGTCGTGGAGGAGTAATTAAAAATCAACGGGTAATGAGGTCAGATCGTGTGAGATGGCGGAAATGTATTGCGGTACGGTTCTGGCGATGGTGTCATGTTTCGAGCTCGTTCCCGTCGTGTCACGCGACAAATTGCCAGCTAGTAATTGGCGGCGAGACTGTCACGATGCAAAGCCTCCGAATTGGGTTACACATTACTTTTATAGTGAATAATTGCTAGCGCAACACATGCAGCGCGTTCGTTGTGGCGCGTTCCTATTAAACTATGTCAAGCGCACTCATTTAATACGATGCTTTTCATTTAAATATTGAGAACAAAGCTCTTTTTAACTTGCAATGTTGAATGAACTATTTTATTTATTCTGAAGTCATGGAGAGTTTACAAATTGTATACAACTCGCGTGCTATTCAGAAAGGAGCAAAGAAACCACATTGAAATCTGCAGCCAGCGTCTGTACTCCAAGTGTTTCGTCCATATTATGTAGAAGTGAGCGGAATAAGCCGTACTTTGTTACAAATCCGGGACTTGGGTTGGATTTGCCGGTGTCCGTTTTGCGCTTGTTATTCCGACGGTGGCAGACCGAGAGCACAGCTTAAGTGTGGCTAACATAAGGCCTTTAAGGCTCACACTCACCCAAGCTCCAACTTATCTACCCTTTCCGTACGGACCAAATCGAAATTGTACAAACATGATAGATTGACAATAATGGAAAAATACGTCGAGCACATATAGAACCCAGCTTTACAGGATTGCTTTTTATTCGATTGTGAAAATTGGTGAATCGTTTTTGCTTCACTGATTTTAATGAATGTGTAATCCGATTTGGATAGGTGTGGAGCGAACCTACTGAGAATTTGAGATATTGCTGGCTGCTCCAAGAATAGACATTTAATAAAAGTAGCCCAAAATGTAGCCTACATTTCTATGTAAGTAGGTTACATTTTTATAAAGAGATCTAATGATCGAGTGGGATTCCTGATTTATTGAACGTAGTAGGTATAGTTTACGTCTATTATATCCACTACCCTCATATACTATATTCCTTCTATTGAGCTATTTGGGTTCTTAAATTGAATACCCTCTTAACATGGGACTGAGGTCTCCGCGTCAAACAAATTACCCGAAGAGCTTTAGGTATTCGGTAACGTAAGTTAGGTAGTCAATTACCTGTCTCCTTCAGACTAAAATATCTTCAAGGGTGAATTTCTTAGTATATGTCTCATAGCAACAGACAATTTTGTTGGCTTTTACAATTTCGACCACATTAAGACTAATAAGAGTTGCCAACCCCATACTTTCCAACACTCCGTACGTGCACATATTTGTGATGATGTGGCGCATTTTTCTTAAATACTTATTTTGAACAGGAAACATTTTTTTTCGCATTCTTTTATTTTCCGAATGCCAACAGTGGTAGCTGGCGCCCTTTGTCTTTTTTTGCATCTTTTAAACTTCCAACGAAAAACAGAAGGATATTATTTATTTAACGGGTGTATCTATCTGTGACATCGTAGCTTCCAACGAGCTGAACCGAATTTGATTCAGTACTTTTTTTCTTTTGAAAGGCAACTTGATTGGTGCAAGCGTATTCCTATGGGAATAACTACTTAACAAAAAATGTCCTATAGACTCTAAGTAAAGAATCAAGAACTCCATACCAAAGCGAGTGCAGCAAAGTGCTGGAGATAATACCACCGAGAGGCTCAAAGTGCTGCGGCAGACAGAACTAGGTTAGTGTAATATGATACTAACGGGTAAATGTACCTCTAGGTATACCTCTATCTTAGTATACCTCAATTTTTTGGAATTTGATTCAATTTTTATTTTACAGATTTCATGGGTGTAAGGTTTCCTACCTCGGTCTGCTAATCGTAGGTACTACTCAGTCTCTGATCTGCTGATCCGTCTGTCCGTACGGGTTTTGAAGAGATCTGAAGTTATTTATTTACTTATACTTATGTGCATGTATAATATAAAGGCTTATTTGTAAAATACCAGAAAGCTTTCAGACCTTGATTCTTGTTCTAACTCTTAGCTCATTTAGTTCTACTACTTTCTTCTGAATATTATATTGTATATTGTCCATAATAATTAAAATTATTTTTACACTGTCATCATATGCACGCCAACGCCAGTTGATACTTGAAACCTTATATATTGATAGATAAACTCTTTATTGAACACCATATTTGTGACAAAACAGAATAGAAAATATTGACTTTCAAAATAAGTGTAACAATAGGCGGTCTTATCGCTAATAAGACCGCCTATTGTTACTATTTGTTACACTTATTGTCTCTTCCAGATAACCCTTGGATGGAGAGGAATTACGCAACAAAGTTGGACATCGGTGTTCTAACATAACACAATTTAGAAAGGTGCAAGATATGTAAAAATATTGATTATAATATACCTAATTATAAATAATGAAAAATAACAATTAAAATTAATTATTATATATACCTATGTACAATTATGACCAATATATTTAAATTTATTCGTAATACAGAATTTGCAAAATCCGTACCATGAAAAGACGCCGCGCCTGGTCTCAATGGGTGGAATGATGTCCCAACATATTTACATAGTAGAAATATATAAGTAAGTTGTCTTCATAGAGTGGTACCAAACGCGGCTTGTATGTGTGCGCGGCCGTACGCACGTGCCTCAGCACGCACACTATGACAACAACAGAACGGCGAAGACGACACGAGCCGGGGTCGCCCCCGCGCTCGTCGACGCGGTCGACGACATTTCGCCGTATTCGAGCCATTCGCCACGGGCCTTTCCGCGCAGACGGATGTCGCGTGCCGCGTGCTGAGTTGCGTGCGCGCGTTTATATTTTGTAAACAGATAGGTAAAGTTCATATACCTACTTATAGTGTAACCTACTTTACGTGTTATTCAATTTATGTAGGTTTTTAAAGTGAAAACTTCTATAGGCGCGTTGAGCACTTTTTGAGTGAACAAAAATCATGGAACTCGCGTCATCGTCACCGACGGCCAATATTATTGATTTATTGAAGCCTACTTAGCTATATTAGTTTTCCTTTTAACTTATATATACTACTACCGTTATATATACTACTACCGTGATTTCTTTTCACATATGCAAAACAATTTTTTTTTCAAGATTTTTTTGACTCTGTCGACGGCTAATATGCAAATGAAATCGTATCTATTTTACCACCACATTTTATACTATTTTATTTAGGTTTGTTAAAATATTCATTTTACCTATAGGTACCTTTAAAAGTCGGAGATAGTGACAACCCTGCGTATTCGGCTAGAGTAGGCATTTGAATCTCCTACGGGCCTCGAGTCATCTTACTTATATATTTCTACTATGATATTTATGCCATTTTACAAATTATCTTGTACATATTATAATATTATGATTTATACAGAGTGCATATTTAAAGATCATTGCCGCACCACCATACTAACTACTTTTTTTCTTTATAAAAAGTGTATTATTTATATATACCAACCGTGCCCCGTGGCTTCGCCCGCTATTTTATCAAGTAAAAAATTAGCCTATGTGTTAATCCTAGATATAAGCTATGTACGTTCCAATTTTTATCCAAATCCGATTAGCCGTCAAAGCGTGAAGGGGGAACAAACATACAAAAACAAACATACACTTAAAAAAAAGTATGGTAAGTTTCAAAGTTAGTGAGGTGAAAATACTTTTAAATTACACAAACTCTGACTACATAGAATATTAGAACAAACGGTGACTATTCAAGACGAACAGTACAAAAGTAGTTAGTAGGAAAAGGTCCTGAAAAGAAAAACAACAATTAAACCCTGTTTATTCTATTTCCCAGCGAGTCTCTTAAAACATTTCAACAGTCTTACGACATTAGGTACTCATGGTTTATTCATGCTGATTTAGTCCCGTCATTTGTCTATCCAGTGACGAATTTTTCACTATTCAGTAAAAACGGTTGCGCTGAAAAAGGGAACGCTGAGTGAGTCACTCAAGGGAAAAAATAAAGCGAGGAACCGGCCCTAACGACCATCGAGGGATATCATTAGCTGATGTCCACTGCATGACTGGAATTAGATTCTTCAGGGCTGGATACGGCTCGTTTATTTATAATTAGATACTTGGATTATAAGAGGATACAAGAGCTTCGGGAGGCCTCCTAATTAGGTAGGTGAGTAGGCATCTATGTGTACTTCGGCTTGTTAGGATATCAAATAAAGTTTCATTGGGGTTATTGAGGGAGATAAATGTAATACATTTTTTATGTAAGTATATCACTAGTATTATCGATTACTTATAAGTATGTGAAGAGAAAAATTATGGCATTATACTGTTAGCAGAAATAATAGACCGTGGGCCGGTTGTCGTCAACCCTACCTCATCGAGTACCAAGATGAGACCTATATGGGGGTGTCGTGTGTAAGAAGTTATGCTAAAAAAATCAGGGTTGCCTGTTCCTAGCCTGGAGCATTTTGTGCAGGGGACAAAAAACTGATCCATTTTTTTGGTGAAATTTACCTCATCGAGTACCATGATGAGACCTATCAGTAAGAGACCTACCTAAAAGTAACGTCGGTATTATGTGTATGTCGACGGTACTTCTTTTGTTTTTTATGCTTAATGCGTTTTGCCGCTATTCCACCTGATGGTAAGCGACGTTTGGCCGAAGATTTAGCATGCTTACCTAGTACCCATTTAGTTGAGACTTGAAGAATCCTTAATGATATCTTTCTTCCTAATTCTACTATTTTTATTATTAAGGTACGCACTAGGTGTTTTGTGGTAAGGCCCTGTTTCATCGTCTTATAAATTCTACCAACCTACTTTTTGACACAATCCGCTCACAAATTAGGTGGTCATACTTCATACGAGTCTGGTTAGGGGAGTACCTTCCCTTGGCCAAACAGCTGAATAGGTGGACTGGTTCTGGCCGAAAGAATGTGTAATTATTGTAGGTATGTAATAGTAGGTAGATGTTTGCAATATGAGATATACAGGCGTAGTAAGTAAGCTACGTATTAAGTTGTACTTACTCCTGATGTTTATAGCAGAGGTGTCTTTTACTATCATCATCAGTTAAACCTTGTAAACGTCTTCCTTGTCGCCTTTCTTCTACGCATAAAAACGCGTACAGGCCCTGCGCTGGGTCCTACGTATGTAGGCATTGTTCCAGAAACAGCTTAGAAACTTTTGATTGGCAGCTCTGCTGTAAAATTTTAATTGCGTTGCGTTAATGACGCCCGAAGGTGATAACAATTTTATGTTGTTCTATGATTTTAAAGAAGAATAACCCATTTGGCGCGTTGAGCAACTCTCTGCCCTGTGGTCCTTAGGTGCTGGGTTCGGCTCGGTGATGCTGCTTCGGAACTAAAAAAGGAGACTGGCAAGATGTTCTCCCGGTAGAAAGCGATACCCCTGTCTATATCACTTTGGCTTACTACTTCCAGGGTATTTTGTAAGTTCGTGCTCACCTGGCAAGGTAATCTTTATTCCTACTGAAATATGTAAGTAATATCCTGAAGCAATAAATCTCTAAAGTACCTACTACATTGTGTTCAATGCAGGATCACAACGCATCTCTCAGGCATGAAGGACAGTAACTCTTTTCTGTCCTTCATGTCTGAGAAATGCGATGATCCTTCATGCCTGACAAAGACCAAATGAAGAAGCGCGGCCGACATCCTTGATATATTTTGATCGCTTTACTTAATTTCCACCAAGTTATTATTTCTATTCTACTAACTACCTACATTTATAACCAGCACCCCATTCGCAATCTGTCTTCCTTATTCCATATACCTTATTTTGATCGGCTTGTACTTACTGTTAATCACCACAGTCATAAATTGGTAGAAATATTTTTTAATATTGTATACCTATGCCATCTGTTTTCACGCTTCTATAACACAACAAAGCAGACTTGTTCTCTTAGGTGTCATGGTTCCCAATATCTTACAAGCTGTGCACACTTTAGATTCATAGAAACCTCATTTGTTAAGAAGTTCCAGCTCAAATCAAGAGATGGAGGCACAACCACAATAACAAATTTCTCATAACCCGATAAGTTTAATACTATCTTTAACAAACACTCAGAAATCTACACCACGAATCGATTTCATGCGTATTGATTGAAAAATAATTCAGTACATTCATTTTAGTGATTTAGCCATTTCGCTAAGTAAGCAGCGCTACCTATCGGCATTATTTCTGAAACATACCATAACCCACGAATAAAGCGTTTTTAATAAATTCTTTCTAATTTAGTTTATTTCTCGATTAAAACTACTTTCTGTAGTAATAAAATAATTATATTTGGATAGCTAAAATATTGCTTTTTTTTGTTAACTTATACTGATCAAGTCAACAATAAAAACCGTTAGTAGGGGTTGGCAACATACCTACCTATCTGTTATAAAAGTATGCCCGCTTATTTTGCGGCTTAGAGTACGCAGATTGAGTTACGTAACTGAATAAGTACCCACTTCGCCAGGGCTATACTTACACAACTGTTCTATATTTTATTACTTATATAAAAGTGCTTGCATAACACTGTCCACATTGGATCAATGTTGATGTTGCATAACACCATTTACATGTTTATTCATTACTTAAACCTTTGTACATTCATGATGCAGCTGATAAAGCATTATGTAAAATTAACCACCTGGTTACATATTCATATCGCTAACATGGTAGTGTAACAATAAAATGACATTTAGCATCACATGTATAACATTTAATGTAGTTTACAATAATTTATTGAAAAAGTTAAGAATAAGTAGACAAAACTTTTGGTTCAAGAATTGGTATAGAGGCATTAGGTACCTTAATTACCTAGAAGTAGAAAAACTACAGACAATTGTAGATAGAATAGAAATATTCTTATATTTAAGTTATATTTGACTATCATTTTGTTCCACATTTGGTTCAGTTGTGTTGCTTTTGAATTTCTTGGCTTGCGATTCCTCTGTTTCTTTAGGAGGTTCTGGTTCTTTGCACAGCTCATTCAAGTTGTATTTCTTATAAACAAAGTAGTTATCAACAATGCTTAGTAAACACATTCCCTTAATAATTTCTACAATAATGCAGAGCCCTGGGTTTTTCAAGTCCGCCCTGTTTCCTCCATTTTTCAGGACAACGAGCTCTGCCAACTCTTTGATGATCAGCTCTCTTGAAACGCTGTTGTTAAATCGTTTGTTGAAGATAACAGCGAATGTAGAAGGTTCTTTCAGAAAAAACTTATCACACAGTTTACCCGCGGATTCCATGATGTCGGGTAGATTAGCTCTGCATGTCGCCATTATTGGGAGCAGACGTAACACATGGCGGGTCTTTTGTAGTCTAGTGGAGTGTAAATCTTGAATGATAGCTGTGGTAAGCTCCTCTGGACTAGGTAGGTTAGTCTTGACAAAAATGCAGTTTGAGGCTCCAGTTTCCACAACCTGAAACCGTTTATGTTTGAGGGACTTCTGCGAGTCTTTTTTCATGGAATCCACTTCTCGTCGGAGTATGTCGCCGATGTCAGTCTCGTCTTCTGATTCGCTCTCGGAGCGGTCCTCAGCCTCCGCAGCATCAGGTTCCGCTACAGGCTTCTGCTCCTCTCCCAGATCAGGATACAACTTTCCAGCATACTCGTTCAGCAGGTTGTAAACTTCTTTCACGCAATCCTTTTCCCTGAAGTTACACGTGCAGAAAAAACCTCTAAAGCCGGGTTCCAAGAAATATTTGTTTCTCCGTTTGCGAAAGTAAAACTTTTTCTTTTTACGGGTGTCACCCATTGTTACAACACGAGTGCGGTTACTTTGTCCCTTCAAAATGCAGTAAAGGATACAGGGCACAGTGTGATATAACAGAATAAGTGGGTGTTACGTATTGCATTGAATTATAAATTCAACAACACACACCAACAACACCCGTCTTGCTGATCAAAAAGACAAGATTTAAATTGACAGCTATGTCAAAACTGACAAAATGTGACTTACTATTATGACTAGACTACATTCTGACAGATTCAACAAATATCACTGACAATGTCAGGTTAATAGCATTGACAGTTAATTTGTCTAGTGGGCCATTCGGGGCAATAGTAGGTATCGGAAATTACAAACTGGTGCCGCGAAAGTGAAAAAATGGCGCGATGTCGATAATGTGTGTGTAATACATTTTCAATACTAATACATTTCCAAAACTTATGATTCTTCGAGTGTTTGCGTAATGATAGTAGGTCATTGTTCTATTAAGAGAAAAATAAACATTTTGATTGATTTTTTTTATTGATTTGGTTATTATTCATTAGTAGTCCGTGAACGTACACGAGTATAGGCAAATCAAAGTAGAAAAACGTGATTTTCGCTTTCGCTCCCAAACTTCAATAGAAGTTTCAGAAAGTTTTACCACTATATTCGGGCATGACTTGACTCTGAGTTTCTAGCAGCTTATCAGCCAATGCTATGTAAACAAATGTAAATATAATATGTATATAATAATAAGGGTAAGGTGAAAAATTTAATGAAGTTTGTGTCTTAAAATATTAGGTAATAAACAGTGAAATAAAAGAAACAAAATTAAACTATTTTACAATAATTACGTCACGTTTATTTAAATAAAACTATGTACACATTACAGTAACTTAAAACATTATTGTATTATATTTATTCATAATTTTATAACATAATTTACTTATAAAACATACAAATAGACAATAACTACACCAACTAACAATATGTTAATACATTATGGATAGCAATGTAAATAACACTACACAAATACTTAATAATTATTATACATACAAATAAGTCACCTTAAATACTGAGATACTAGTTTGGAATACTTTTAATTATCTGGCTCATTGCATTGACAATTTAGAAACCAGATTATTTTAAACAAATTTTGCATAAAAATGTTGAATCAATTCAGTGCCTACAATTTCGGTTGTATTTTTTTTAACGTTTGTACACTCCTTACATAGTACCATGGAATAATAAATAGTATAGTAATCTCCATATAACTGTCGATTTCATCTAACAATTTTCATCTTCACATACTTGACTGAGTACATGACACACGTACTGCTTTTCGCAGGAATTCTCATATAAATTTGACATCGAGAGTGTTTTGCAATTTGCAACCGAAGGAGGTTGTTGGGTTTTGATAAACAGAGGCACTGAATGTGGTAGATCATTTCCACTTACACTAAACAAAAACTCTAACCGAGCCCTCGAACGGGCTATATAAGCGACAATCCCGCTTTGCAAAGACTTCGTAAGGTGAAAATAGTGTGGCTGTCATCGAAGCTCTGTACTCTGATAAGATTAGACATAAGTTAAATGTTTTAGTTGTTAATAATCACATACATGTATGCATGTTTGTATAGGTTTTAATCGGTATACATTTATTTCATGAAGTCTGTTTTAGACCTTAGGTCCATTTGTTTTTAGGTTGATAGTGCCACAGAAAAATAAAGGTTTTATAACTTAAAATATCAATGAAGGACTACTTAACAGAAGCGATTCATGACATTGTAAGAGACAGGCCGTAAAAAGTTAGGAGTTATAGTGAGGATTACACGGAATTTTACACAGGGACAGTTATAAAACTTGTATCAAGTATGAGTCTGTTTGTTTAAGGAATACTATAGTTCTCATCATGGAATGCAATAAAAACATAAGCATTTTTTTAATAATAATCAGTCCTGATCAATCATAACCGTTAACAACTTGTTTTCTGAACAGTAGATAATTATAATCTGGGAGTCTTCAAGTCAAGAGTGAATAATTTCTGCTACATCTTCGGCTACATTTTCACTTTCCATCAGGTGAGATGGTGGTCAAATACCTGTCAATCTAACAATAAAATAAACTGTAACAAGATTAAGGACAGTTTGTACTTCGATATTTGATGTGTGCAGACGACATGGTGTTTCGCTCCCACTGAGCCGATAATCACTTGTGGGAATGAGACCCAATGAAATTACTTTCTTTATTGACGCGGGTGAAGATATGGAAATAGTTTACTGTTTGTAGTTTGTATGACATAAATTGACTGTCATCACTGCTCACTGGTCCCGTATAAAATTTCACTTTCGGATGTTCACTTTTTACCTAATTTTTTTTTTTGCAACTCATTTTCTGTACTGGCAATACTTGGTCTTCATAATAGTTGGCAGGTTCGCTACGACAGGCTTTTTGAACTTTGGACACACGGTGATACTGTAACAAGGAAAGACATTGTTTTTGTTATTATTTAAGGCCAATTTTGCAGTCCTCATATAAATAGACAGGCTATACTACTATAGTAATAAAAAAATACTACTGCTTTACTAATAAGTCTGTTTGACTAAAAAGTAACCTGTCGAATAACTTTTCTTGTTCTAACTAATCTGTTCTTTAGACGGTCAGAAAAGCAGACATTGTATATTATAGATTTCGATGCGACAAATCACGCGTATGTCAGGTAATCCACTCGTCTAAACTCTAAACCAACGTCAAATTTCGGCGCGTTGATCACTTGAGTGAACAAAAATCATGGAACTCGCGTCATCGTCACCGAACGCTTTCTAATAGTTCGACGATACAAATCACAAGTTACTTAGTTTTCACTTCTATGGCCAGTCCCCAAAGACTGCCCCGCACGTTTTTTTTTTCAACTCGGTAGAATAAGATGTGGTTCTAATTCAGCTTACAATATTTGATCTTAACAAAAAAAAAACATATAACATTTCAAGTAAAAAAAAAACAACGGGTTGCACTCCGGGAGTACCCGCAGAAGTGAAAACTTGAACATTTTTCGCCGCGCGGTAGAAAGAGAGGGTGATATTACTTCCTCTCCTTCGTCTTACGAATTTTCCGTCTTACGATCTGGGTCACGTGCCCTGAAGCGAGTTTAAAATAGTGCACAACCATCAGAAAAAAGTGCACAACGCCGCTAAAGAAGTTTTCACTTGAAAAAACAGGGTGTGTCGTAAAGACACACGATAGAAGTGTAACTTTTGTATTACAGAGAAACATTTTAATTTCTTATCAGTGTTTACCCCCACCACTTTTCGTCACACTAAAAGGTTGCGGATCAAAATTTCAAAGCTCTCCCATAAAAAGTTTCAATTCAAAATACTTACTCAGTATTATATTCAATGGACGATAGCTTGAGATTCTCCACGTATATGCTGGGGGATTTTAGTAGTCGCCACGTCATCGGATTAAAGAGATTGGTTTCGAACTTCCACTCCACTTTGACGGAGATAGGCGGATAGCCCGTATCTTGAAAAGCTAGCAGTTTCCTCTCTACATCACCGGGTTTGTAGAATTTTCTGGAAAAAAAAACTAGTATTAAACATTTTGAAATAGGTAAGATACTAATTAGACACGTAAAAGTACAAATTTGACCTGAGTGAACTATGTCTGAAACACACAGCCCCACACTAAGTTCAAAGACTCGTATCGTGGGTGCTAGAAACATTCACATCACACACACATTACACCCAAAACGAGAAGAACAAATATCCTTTGGGTAATTAAGTAAGGGTGGTTAAGCAATTTGTGCTCCGGCCGATAATCGAATCCAGGACCCACAGCGCAGAGGGCGTACACCTGTCCACTGCGCCATTTACACAGTGTAAATGATTTGATTAAGATATTAAATGAAATATTTCACGAATGAAATTTAAATTTTCGGCGATGTTTTAACGTCGCGTATAAGCATTTTTTGTCTGGCGCCCGTTTTAGTTGCTGCAAAGTATAGTAGTAAAATACTCGTGACTGTACATAACATTTGTTACGCACAATTTTATTGTTTTAGGTGTGTAATATTGTTCTAATTATACAATATATAAAAACAATGTTTATATTTTTAGTGGATACCGGATTTGACCTACTTTGACGTATTTTAGTTTGATAACTTTTGTAACGTTATCTCTAAAACTACAATGTTTTATTTCGTAATCATATTTGGCAAAGGTCTTGGCTATTAAAATTCAAAATATCATATCGCAAAGCATGTCAGGAGATAACATTTTAATATTTTTGTGTTGGTTTTTGATAATATAGCAACGTCAATGCCGTGCCTTCTATTTTTCTGGCATAGTCAGGCACTATAGTAAGCATTGAAAATTATACAAAATCAACTTAGATCGTGTCCTCAGAAAGTGCTCCCTGCATATTTTTTTTATTTGAAAGGATGTGGTGTTAAGTTTGTCCTACACAAAAATTCTCGACATTTCGGAGAGTGAGCCACGGAATTGCATGATCTAATTCCCCCAACCCCCTTTTTCCATCGGACAACCAGACAATCAGCCACGCGACATCGGTTTAAAGTTGATATTCCAAGGGTGCGTACAAAGCGTTTGCTTCCACAATTATTATACGTACTGCTAAGGAATGGAATTCTTTGCCCTAGTCTGTGTTACCCGATAAGTACAATCTAGGAGTCTTTAAATCTCGATTGAACAGGTATCTTCTAGGCAAGCAAGCTCCATATTCAACCACATAGTCACTTTCCATCAGGTAAGATAGTGGTCAAAAACTTGCCTAACAAGAATAAAAAACTGTGCAATTATCAAAATAAAAGTCAATGAAAAAGTAAAGTAAGTTTTTAGTGTAAAAGCTTTGCTTGCGTTAAAATAATTTTAGTCTAGGTAGGTAGGTTTGGTAATAAGGCTGTCTGTTTTACTTACTGCTCATCATCCAGGAACTTGTGGTTGCTCTTGTTACCGTTCTTGTCGATTAGAGTAATAGATAGTTTTCCTGGTTCGGGGCCGTGGCGGATACTTTCCGAAGAATTTGATACTTTTAGCACCACTTCGTAGTGTACTCCTGTAATGATAAATGAATAATACGTAAAAAAATTGGAGAAATCTTCGTGTTTACTTTTACTATCTGAAAAAAATCCTATGTATTAGTCCAGGTCACTATCTAGGAAAGATTATAAAACCAGCCCCCCGATTACCTATCTTTGTTGCAAACGGTTTCAATACTAAATTGACAAAAATCCTAAGAAATAGGGTTCATATTTGCTTAATTTTAATTGAAACCGCGTGCAACAAAGATACGTAATAGGGGGTCAGTTCATAACCAGTCATACCTTTTCATAGTTGGAGCGCTGAATCAATTATGATGAAAAGGTTCAAAGATCGGTCTTAGTGATAAGACGCCCATTATGCCTATCTGATAAGTTATCTTTTCAACCGACTTTAAAAAAGGAGGTTCTCAATTCGACTGTATGTTTTTTTGTATGTATGTCACGCGATATCTCCGCCAATTATATATTATCGATTTTGATGATTTTTGTTTGTTTGGTAGATTATACTTCAGAGGTGGTCCCATATAATTTTTATCGAAATCGATCCAGCCAAAACCAAAATACACGTTGAACTCGGTGTTTTAAGCTTTACTTGCGTATAATTTTTTATAATTTTTTTTGGATATAATTATAGCTATAAGATAGTGTTTTTGTATTGTATTACATGAAACTTGCTATGAGAGGAGCTCCTAAGAGGGTGAAAAAGAGTGATAGCCCGCATGCAGTATTATTTATGTATGATACGTCTATTATAGTATGTGTATTGTTTTTTTTAGAAATATATATTTTAGTTATGTTTTTAATTTAATTTGGTCATAAAAAAAATCTTTTAATAGTGCCATATTGTTACCACTTTCTTATTTTTGATGCATGCCTAAAGCCTCCGCTTTACAACCATGATTGGTTGACTGGTAGAAAATGCTTTTAGCGTTAAGTCCACCCTTTGTACCTTTTTTGGCAATAAAGAGTTAAATAAATATGAACTATCAATGTTAGTGTTTCTAGAACTTACTGCAGAACGGTTTAGAGCTGCCCGTGAGCGAATAAAGCGCTATGTTGGAGTATGTATCGACGAGTCCGCCTCGCTGCAGCCGCTGGTATATAGAGTGAGAGTGGTAGCCCATCGGTATGCAGTAGTGTTTGTTGTCGCATGTTGTACAGTTGCCGGCTTGGAATGCCTGGAAATGTGTCAAATATATTTAGAACATTATGCTTAGGGAAATATACCAGATGAAATGTGTATTTGGAACTTATTTACGTGTATTGGAGTAGCAAGATTGCCTTGACGTCACGTCCCAAGTTGGGACACTCCAAGTGAGATAAAACATATTATATTGTTTTTCTCAGACTACTTAGTATATAGTTTTAGATCAAACAAACAAACGCTTTCACACCCACAGCCCCACACTAAGTTCAAAGACTTGTATCGTGGGTGCCGGAAACATTCAAATCACACACACATTACACCCAGAACCAGAAGCACATATATCCCTTGAGAAGGACTTTGTGCTCCTGCCGGGAATCGAACCCAGGACCCACGGCGCAGAGGGCGGGCACCTGTCCACTGCGCCAACTGGGTCGTCATGGAGAATTTTGTCGCGAATAACGCGGTAGGGCTCCTTGCATATCCGTTCGGCGATACTATGAAAGCAGGTCTGGCTTCGACTTAAGAAACTGCCTGTTGGCTCAGTTGGGTGAGCGTTCGCCTTCTAAGCAGGGGTATCAGGTACTATTCCTGGCTGGAACACAAGTTTTCAACCCTAGGAAAATTTGTGTTTCTGGTTCTGGTTGTGATTGTGTGTGTGATGTGAATATTTTCGGCACCCACGACACAAGTCACGAACTTAGTGTTGGGCTGTGAGTGTGAATGCGTTTGTTGTTTGTTTATTAATTCTTACCTCATAAGACTCGCACTGCACGGCTACAAAAGGGCACGATGGATTGACGCTCTCAATGAAATAATGGTAACTCCTTTCGTGGTTGCAACTGACGCGTTTCACCATTTGTTGGTACATTTCGTTATCATTCCCGTCGGGTAAGTTGCTTGTCTTACAGCCGGGCTGCGTCGACCCACCGTTGGGATAGAAATCCACGTGACCTATAGGCTCTGATATGCCGAAACCTGAAAAGCAAAGTTGAGATATTGTTTTAAAGCAAAGAAAAAGTAACGAAGAGTGGTAACCTTCAGATGGACGTAGATTTTCAAACCAGTGTCAAGAACAAACGAAAATTAAAAAAATTTGAAAATACCTTCTACGACGGTCTATTTGGATAATGGCCGCACCGATTTTTAACAAACATGCTAAGGAAATGATCAAAAGTGATCAAGTCACATTTCAAACAAAAAAAACAAATCAAAATCGGTCCAGCCGTTGGGGAGATACGCCACAGACAGACATACATATACACACTACAAACTAATAACACCCTCTTATTTGTCGGCGGTTAAAAACCATCCTAGGCTTAGCGCGTTTATCATCATCAACCACATCATCACTTACCATCAGGTGAGATAGAGGTCAAACGCTAGCCTATCAGTGATAAAGAAACACTTTCAAATTTACTTTCACACAAAAATATACAAACAAACGCTTTCCCGCTCACAGTCCCAAACTTAATTCAATTTATTGTATCGTGGGTGCCGTAAAAACCACACACACACACACACACAATCACACCCAGAACCAGAACACAAATTTCCCTTCGTGAGAAAACTTGGGAACATGAGTTATCTTAAATTTGTGTTTTAAAAATAGAAAGCAAACGCGCTACAAACGGGCAGTTTAACACAAACTTTCAAATTCAATCCAGCATTTTGTGCCGACTACTGCCGACTCAATCAGCCTCTTAGACAAATCTTTGAATTAAAAAAATTAAAATAGTAAATCAGTAAGATGAGTTCTAATTACCTGAGAAATACAGCGGCATAGCGTTACTATGTATAATGTCGACATATTTAGCGTCCGAGCGATCCAAACGCATTAGAGTAACTGTGTCGCTAAAGTAAGGCGCAGCGGGGTCCAGGCCAGTGATCCTGCCCAGTTTTAGATTGAATTTCTGCAAAATAACAAAAAATCTTATTAGCTACATAGTGAATGTCTTTAAATAATTAAGTCCAAAGATTTTTTCTTTTTTATGACAGATAGGTGAGCATTTGACGGCTGCATCGTCGCTTTGGAGCCTGATTGAAAGCGACGATGCAGCCGAAGATGGTACATGCCTATCTCGAAGATACCTATTCACTCAAAACTTGAAGACTCCCAGATTATACTGTTCGAGGATCAAGGACGCGGGCAGTGAGCTCCATTCCTTCGCTGTACGGATAATAAATATAGAAGCAAAACGCTTCGAGCGGATGAACCATAAAAACTGGATAGCCGAGCATTTGACCACTATATCACCTGATGGAAAGAGACGATGCGACCGAAGATGGAACATACTTGCCTATAAGGTACCTATTCGTCGGTGTTTCCTGATAGGTACAATAATATGGGAACCGCAATGTATGAAAATAGAGTTAGTATAAAAATAATAAGATATAAGCCAGTTGAAGACTGCTTATTAAAAAATGCAAGAATCTCACAAGCAGTGTTCAAGGGTGGTATTAATTACGCTGACTGCACTAGATAGTAATAAAAAAAAATTTGGTTAACACCCCACCCCTAGTATAAAAAAAAACTAGAACTAAAATTGTTGCAAAAATAAAAGCAACAGGTGGCTCAGAAAAGAGTAAAAAAAAGTATGGGAGTCTTCAAGTCGCGAGTGAATACCTATTCACTCTATACCTATTCTTATAGCTATTCTCTTCTATTATCAATACCTATTCTCTTCTAGGCATATTAAATCTTCGGCCGCAGCGTCAATTTCTATCAGATAAGAGTGGTGAAATTCAAATTCAAATTCAATCTATTTGGCATTTAAACAAAACAAAATTCTAGATACTGGCCGAGTGGAAGGTCAATAGATTACGAATTATATTTAATAATTAGAGTAATCTTGTGTACTTAGCGAACTAATACCGCAAATAATGGTATATCATATATATTTTTCAACCGGCTTCAAAAAAGGAGTTCGACTAAGTTTTTTTCTCAATTCGACTAAGTTTGTTGTTACGCGTTAATGTATGTTACGCGATATCTCCGCCAATTATTTATCAATGGATTGAATTTTTTTGTTTGGTGGATTATATTTCAGAGGTGTTTCCATATACATTTTTTCGAAATCAATCCAGCCAAAACCAAAATATAAGCGTTGAAGTCGGGTTTTTTAGCTTTGCTTGCGTTTATTATTTATTTACAGCTTGTTATCTTACCCTTTGTAAAGCATGACCGCAGTAGCCTCCGAGATGTGCGCCTAACGAATGTCCAATAAAGTGAAAATTGTCCAAGTTCGATAATCCTAACACCTCCTGAAAATACACAAAACATTACAAGTTCTACTTTGGAATTAATTCAACTAATTAAAATAGAGAATGATCAATTTTAGTGGTAAGTCTTTTGCGTAGTCCAGTGGGTGGTACCACACTTTTTCTAGACATTCTACCGCCAAGCATATGTGCATTACTGTATTCCGGATTGTAGGGCAATGTGTCCAGTGAAATTACAGGTTCTAAAGAGATTTAACCTCTTATATCTGTGCTTTGCCGCGCAGTTCTAACTATATAAGTTCAAAACTATATATATAATAATATATATTAGTTTGTGTATGTTTATAATATATTATTATTATTTATTTAGGTTTTTGTATGTATATTATGTATGTAATATTAATAAGTATGTTTACATTTATTAATTTAAATACGTGTCGAGGTACACCACCGTCCCTGTTTGTAATATTTTTATCATCTCCCTTTGGTTGTCTGGAAGAAATCGCTTTGAGCGATAAGACCGCCTTTTGTGCTCCTATGTTATATTTAAGATTTCTTTGTAAGTGTTACTTATTTTGGTGTGCAAATAAAGAATTTATCTATCTACGCTGAACTCTAATGCGAAAGCGTGACGCTTACCATCAGGCGAGTGCTCGTCTAATCTATCAATGATATATAAAAAAAAACTTTACAGATCTCCTAGTAGTTTTAATTAGTTAATAATTTATTGTGTAGTTAATAATTTAACTGCAAAGCTTCAACTTTACCGATTTATCTCCGGAACCCTTGACCAGACATTGTCAATTTTAATATGAGACTAACTAAACCTTTCAAACAAAACATTATTTTACAAATCGGTCCAGCCGTCTTCCGAGTAATCGAGTAATATACATAAAAAAACCAATAAAATATATGTGACGCATTCAGACCTCTTTTTTTAAGTTGGTTATTTTCTTCCAGTTAACCTTGTTGTTGATGCTGAAGTTAAAAATATTGTAAATAATTTTAATTTCACCCTAAGTATTATATACTGTATATATATATTTTTTAAATGATATATTATGTAGTTTATTATTTACATTGTCACCTATGTACTTTTGATGAATATGTGTATATTAATAGTTCTATTCTCTGTTTATTTCTTACTTTTTAGTGTACACCTCCGGATTTATAAAATATATATCCATGCTAAGGTTGTCTGGAAGAGATTGCTTTATGCAATAAGACCGCCTATTGTGAAACCTCTTAAAGATTTATTTATTTAGTTCGTTTTTAAGATTTTTTTGTATCGGTTTTTCAATACAGACTATTTGTAGTGTATTGTACTGTACACAAAAATTAAAAGATGTGATGTAAACTTACATAAATATTATGTATAAGATGAGCAGTCATAACTCCGACCAGTCTTATGTTGGCCACTGCTTGCCCGTATGGCGGTTGCGATCCCGACCGCCAGTCCACCACGATGACGGAAGCTGCTTCATTGCCTTCAAGGTTTAGAAGGGCGTCTGACGTTTGTTCGATCTAAAAGAAAAATAAACAAAAAGATAATAAAAGTACCTACAAATTGAAATAAGTTTATATCTAATTCGCAAGCGAAGCGCTCCGATCATAGACTATTTACCATAACCATCGGTCAAGCCAAAACCAAAATACAAGCGGTGAAGTCGGTTTTTTAAGCTTTGCTTGCGCTTAATTATTAGCTGCTATGAACTGGTTGTACCTATTCAATATATAACAATAAAATATTGTTTTCATAATTAGACAATATATACTTGAGAATGTAATCTAAATAAATGGAATCCAGAAACATGATTGGAAAAAGGTCAAGGAAGTAACAGCAAACTAACATCAAAATACTTGAGCCATGACCTTTTACTCGATCCATCAATGTTTATAGTTCTGACGTTACAGGAACAGCAAACATCGTGATGGATAACCACAAGTTGTATGATTTAATGAGAGTAAGGTCTAATAAAAAATAAATATATACCTAATATAAATTCTACTGTTTTGCTATATGAGGAGATATATATGAAAAACATATGGGGAAGCATAGATTGGCCACCCTAGAAAATATTTATTTAAGTGCAGAGACAGTATAGTATGTACCTGAAGACACCTGGAGTGTACTAATAGAATGAATCTTACTAAATCTGTATTTTTAAAGCTTACTTCTATTGTCCATACGTTGCTTATCATTTACTTTAAAATCCGAAATGTTTGACGCGAATCGATTCTTAATAAATAGTTAATCAAACACTCAGGAACATTGTAAAGTTGTAGACACAGATTTCAGCTTCATACCTAACTCAAAGTCTGCAAGTCAATGTAAACAAATTGCGATAAACAAATCGCGAACATTCCAGTGGGACCGATATAGATGCGTCTATATTTAGTGGGACAAATATTACACTTTGATAAGCTCAGTCAACAGTAAGCAATCAAAAGCAATCGATCGATTGATGGACGCTTTCTCCGACTAACTGTATGATGTTTATCTAGGACTTTATAATAGGAATCTACAAACGGATTCCAGAAAATCAATCTCACACCAATCTATAAAACAAATTGGATTTGAAGAGCGATACGAATTGTAAAAAGAAAATCTGGCGAATAGCAGAAGTCGTTTGTGATAAAAATAGCCTCTATTTCCTTGGATTCTCGTAGATTTAATAAGTAAGATCACAATCGTTTTTCTGATGAATTTAGGTACTCATAGAATCATATATAAATTATACAATATTATTATGTCATTGAAATCATAACTCTATATCGGATGTAACAGTGCTACTTTTAAATTGCAGTATAATTGAAAAAAACAACAGAAAGTGAGATGTAGCTCTAAAGCAAAAGTGAAACAAGATAATACTATTTACTATTAATAAGGGTAATGTACTTGTGTTATGTGTGATTCAAAGCACATACCCATGTCTTGTGACCCCCTTCCAGGAATCCATGCGCTATTAAGTAGAACGGCCCACGAGGGTCTATATTGCCTTGACGTATCTTCGCCGGGTTGTCCGCTTCGAGGAAAAGCGGTCTATTCCGGTTTGCTCTAGTAAACGTTGCATATCTGGAAAATATCAGTCAATTTGTAGATGATGGGTGCATGATTTACTTATAGATATTATTATACCCAACTAGCTGAGCTATGGGACTTAGTCGCACTAATCGAACTTAAAAGTAGACCCAAGTTCTTCTTCAAAACCATATATGGATAACGTTTGACAGTTTTTCTCGTTATTAGATGGAAATAAATTCGCGCTATTCCTGCGCTCACTCTCCAAAATGTAAACGGTAGAATACCTATAGGCTTGCGACCTTATGTTGGTGACAGAGACTGCAGTTTGGAGTATTTTTTTATATCTTTTATAGGCAAACATTCGACCTTACCTGCTACGAATATGGAGCATGCTTGCCTAGAAAATACCTATTGACTCTCGAAATAACTTATCATCGCCAATGAGTCGTTTCGCTCGTCGGTCAATTACTTTTAAAATATAATACAATAATAATATACACGTGACAATCAGCAGCAAACTTATTAGTAATCAATGCACTAACCAAGATTTTAGCTTTTTGTTAAATTCAATTAAAAGTTTGTAAATATTGTGAATTAAATGATTATTGATAGCAGTAAAATAAGAGTGTTTTTGAACCAAACTGTTATTTGCTTGAAGCCTATAAATATTATGTATGTAGATTTAGCGGACTACAATTAAATATAAATAAAGTTTAAGTTAGGATTTTCTGTATACTGTTTACGTCTGTTTACGTTTCTAGAAATACCACGTTAAAAATAACACATCCAGAACCGTCCATAGTCCAACTCCGATAAGAGTCCGCTGCAACAAACAATTGTTTATCGCGTAAGTTACGCTGCAACTGGCTTACGTATTTTGTTTAGTCTCCGTTTGACTGATTGATGTCACGGACGAGCCCCCAGACTTATCTTTACACATGCTGAACTAAGAGGTATGCTTCTAGGAAACAATAAGGGAAATCAAAAGTCTTATGGTCTGTTACACCATCTCCTATAATTATTTCATGATCTGGTAGATACAATTAAGTATATTCACTTAAACACCGTTGACCATCGAGGTGTGGATAGCTGGTATATTTTTTCGGTTTTGTGGGTTAGATGCCCGGTTTTTAACGGACACAGGTTTTCTTCCCAAGGGACATTTGTGTTTCTAGTTTTGGGTGTAATGTGAATGTTTCAGGAAACCGCAACACAAGTCATCGAACTTGGTGTAGGACTGCGAGTGGGAAAGCTTAAGTGTTAATAGTTAATTGTGATGATAACGAATAAGGGTGAAAAGAACCCCCTTGTCCAAGAATGTTGACTCACTAGTAGACTCACGATCTCACAATGTCCATACTGGTAAACTATTATATTGTGTTAGAGATATGAAGCGGATCTGTTAATTAGGACCTTATAGATATACACTGTTTACACGGTCGAGGATAACCAATGACTCGAATGTTCTGGATAGAGTACTTTGTACCTTGTAGCTATCATTGTATGCTGGCAAAAATACGCCAGGTCAATACCGGCTGATAAAATTAAAAACAACTAAAAAACAAATCTATAGGTACGTAAAAATAAGAAAATCATAATAAGTTATTTATTACAGATAAAAGGGAAATATGGTTGAATCTTTCCTGGTAGGTATGATTTACGGACAGACATACTCTTTCGATCGTTCTTGTTTAATCAAACGCGAAATCTTCGGGTATGCTTACAAAGCAAAAGAGGAACGACCTGCACCTTGCAAGGTGTCTTGTACTTTAACAGATTTGCTTTAGGAGATGACAAGAGCCAAATAGTCTTTTTACCCTTGACTTTAGCGTATTTTTAGCAAAATACACATACTGTGTGACAAATTATTATTATGATTATCATACTTGCAAAGGCAGCAACATTCCAATACACGATTTCGAATAATTTTCTATATAGAAAAAAATGGCGAAGTTTCTATTTTTTACCAATTCGATGTCTGAACAAGTCAATGGTTGATAAGTTGTTTAGATTAATGTGTACTCATTTAGCAAGATATAAATGCGTGAGTTTTAGCAATATCATAATTCTTTCATTGTTAATGATATTATTCCTCTTAATTTGTTATCTACTTACGCCTTTTAACTGTCGTACCGATTTGCAAGTCCGCAAAATCACTGTTATCTCCAAAAAGCTGATAAAGCCATTTGACAGCGAAGTGGGGTGTAAATGAACATCAGTTCAGACATGATAATAATATGTCAATATCAATTAGTGAATCTGGTGTTGAAACAGACCCCTAGCAATGGAGTTGATAAGAGCCCTACATGTGTTCGGAACCGTGGCCATTATCACAACACTTTAGTTATCTAAATAAACTTATATTTTAAACCATTGTATAAATAACTATCGGTGTCAACTATGCACCACGCCCACATCTTGCAGTGACGACGAAGCGACTAATGATTAATAAGTTAGGGCAATAATCTATTGACATTATTTGAAGCCATTTGTCTTACGCGTATATACATCATACTATGTACAAAATATGTATGTTTATCCATCTATACAAAAATGACATGGATTACTATTATATATTGGTATCAGTTAACTATTCACGACGCTATTCTACGAATAGCAGTGACGAATAGCGATAACTGATTTGGGGCAATGGTCTATCGTACAACCATTTATCTATCAAAGTATAGCGGAAATATTATTATAATTACTTGGACGTATTCTATTAATAACTAGGAATTATCATAATTTGTTGCTTGTAAATTCTTTAATATTTTAATATTTCTGCTCGTTGGCGTTGTTGGGTGGGCGTCTGCCGTCTAAGCGTGTATCTCGCGATGGAAACACAAGTTTTCTCCAAAAAATAAATCATTTGTGTATTTCGTTAAGACTTGCATCGTTCTAGCTGCCATTGTGTGTGAAATGTGAATGTTTCCGGCAACCACGATGCAAGTCGTATGTTTATATGAAGCTTATAAAAAATTGTTACGGCTGACTTTTTTGTGACACAGTTCAATCCTTCAAGATTTCACTCAAGGCTACTTTCCAATGATAATGTTATAAAAATATACACCTTATACTCCCTAGACAATCAAAACGATTTGAATCTAAGATACAAGGTTTAAAAATAATTCTCTGTGTTCATTAAATTAAAAGTATGAATATAAAATTAAATAAACTAAACATTCAAATATTTGAACGCCTACACGTGTTAGCGAGATACCTATACTCTTTATCGGTTTCTAACTGCCGATGCCGATTTTCACTCGACCTTTCAGTTACGTTCAAAGTCTAAAAGTAATACTGACATTGCATTTAAAATATCTTTCATAGGTATTCAAAGTATCAATGCTGATGGATAAGTAAAATCAAATCACACTACTTTAGAGTGCAAATGACTTGAAATGACGTCATGGTAATATCTAAGGACCGACATTAGGTGTGATTCCCTAATTTTGTAACTAGCATATTTTAACACTAGCTTACAGCTCCGGCTCCCAACAACCGACATTTCTGTACGCCTTTTTAAGACCTACAATCTACATTTGATACAGTCCTTAGATATAGACAACCCTGTTGGCGCAGTAGGCAAATCTCTGCCCTCTCGCCGAGATTCCCGGCAGGAGCACAATTTTCTAAGGGTGATTTGTGCTTCTGGTTTTGGATGTGATTGTGTGGGTAATGTTTCTGGCAACCACGATACAAGTCTTTGAACTTAGTGTGGGGCTGTAAGTGTGGATGCGTTTGTTTGTTTGCTAGTATTTATTGCAAACTCTAACTGGTTTACGTCAAAAACGATGCTGTTTTGACATTGCGAAAGACTAAAACCAAAAATAAACGATCAACCATAAATTTTTGCTTCAAAAAGCATGTTTTTTTCGCGATAGGGAAAAAGACAATGACAGCAGTCAACTGGCTATTTTGTATATGACTAAAATGACACTAAATATCAGATAAGGATACATTATATTACAGTATCTCATAATTAATAAATTAACAAACAAACGCATTCACACTCACAGCTCCACACTAAGTTCAAAAACTTGTATCGTGGGTGTCGGAAACATTCACAGCACACACACACACACACACACACATTACACCCAGAACCAGAAGCACAAATATCCCTTGGGATGGAATTTGTGCTCCTGCCAGGAATCGAACCCAAATCCCACGCCGCAGAGAGCGGGGACCTGTCCACAGCGCCAACTGGGTCGCAAGACAACAGAATGTTATACAGTTCTGGTGTCAATATTATATTTTTGGTAACATAAAGCTGAAGAAAGGTGAGTGATGGAATTCCTCAATGGTTTTAAGCACATCCATCGAAGGGTTGTTTCGTTTTTTGTATCCTATTCATTCGATTTTGTGACTATACCCAAAGAAAATACAGCGCGAAATTGCGTGTAATAAGGGAACCTAATGGCATGATCCTATGATCATAATGCAATTCTATTCCAAAACTATGATGAAGTCCTATGACTTCATCATAGTTTTGGAATAGAATTGCATCCCTGATAAGTTGCAAACGTAGACACACCTATACTATTGTTGCTGAACTTAATTATATGGCTCAGAAATTCAGTAATTTTTATGAATCAAGTTTATTACTGTATGTAGGTACACTACATTTGTATAGCGAAGGAGTGGAACACATTGCCTGCGTCATTGTTTCCCGAAGAGTATATTACTCGTAAATCTGGGAGTCTTCAAGCCTCGAGTGATAAGTATCGTCTAAGCAAGCATGCTATAACTTTGGCCGCTTCATAGCATCAGGTGAGGTGATATCCAAATGGTAGCTTATCACTCAAAAAGAATGCCGTTACAGCTCGTTCCGTTTAAGTAATTTTCCTTATATTCTTTTTTTTGTAAAGCAGAATTAGCAAACATTTAACCACTATCTCATCTGACGGAAAGTGACGATGCGGCCGAAGATGGGACATGCTTGCCTAGAAGATACCTATTCACTCTTGACTTGAAGACTCCCAGATTTATTCCCTCTTAAATTTTTTTTTACTATAGCATAAAAACTAATTGTTATTTATAGTGAACCCCGCAGACTTGAAGTAGACTACCAATTTCCTGCTACGTTTCATAGGCGGTTAATTATCATAAAGCGCGCACTTTGTTAAGCACTCAGATGCTACAAACCGCAGTACTTTTAAGTCTGCTGGGGCTTTCACTTCGGGCACTTACTTCACTGCCAAAGCTTCAGGCGAAACTGGGAAGTAGTTATCGGGCCGATGTTCTGTCCACGGGTAGGCAATGGAAAAGCATCCGTATTGTCCATAGCACCGATCTATCTCCGCATCATCTGCGAAACAGTTACAGGAAGTTGGACTTTATTCTAAACAAAATATAACGTGTTTTTGAGTACTGTTTAGAAGTACACAAACATTAATACGTTTATCAATGTAACTTGATACTCAATTTTGCAGGGTCTGTTTAAAGTTCAAAAACAGTTACAGATTTGATAGAAAACATGTTGTTATTTATTGGTTTCATATTTCATACAATGAAAATGAAATCAATCGATTAAAACAACAAAATTGGTAATGCGATATAGATAAGAGTAGCTAGCAAGTATTCATAGGATAGGTAAATTAATTACTTAAATAAAATATAAACTAACCGCTGTATCCTCCGGGAAAACCGGTGACGTGAGTAGAATTCTGCTTGTCCATAAGAACCATTATGGTCTGAAGCATTAACGTGGCACTGGTCTTGTTGTACATTTTCAAATCACACGTAAAAACGCCGGTAAGGTCCGCGTGCGCAATGACGTCACTTGTCAACACAGACTAATAAAATACGATCAGCGATTGACCCGAATGCTGGAGCGTCTAATTGTCCAGTTGACAGCTTATTGTCATATGAAACGTGTTTACATCGCCGGTCCCTTATATAGATTGTTGGGAATGCACCGCGTTCAACCTCTGACCAGCTAAGTTACCTAACAGCCTCTCAGTCCGCAGACGTTCCGGGATACTGATAACAGGGGTTACAACGTTATCACTCTGTTATTTGTTAAAAACGATTGACGCACGAACAGTCTCGCCGATTGTGAATTTAATTATACTATCGTAGTGTGGGACTGTTTGTTTGTGTGAGTAAATTGCTGTCGGCGAATATCTAATCACTTTTCTACTATGAAAGATTAATGAGTTGCAATTATTACGATAGATTAACGCTAATGTATAAACAATCACTGATGTATAAATGTATTGTTTCTAAATATATGAGTAACGCGTTGTTTTATTTTCCTGTTTCTCAGCATTGAGCACAGAATAATGTATAGTACTAGTGCAGAATATTCATTCCGCTGACACTTAAAAAAATAGCTATCGCCACGCAGCACTGCGTGAAGTAACATTACCTCTGTATTTCTCTTTCTATCCATAGCACAACATCGAACCTGGCTATAAATAGGTTTAATAACCGGACAAATATTTGTATCCGTGTCAACATCTTTTATACATTCGTCACACTAACAAATAATAACTATTTACCAAATTCTATTTAGCCAACTCCTTTTAAACACCGACTCAAGTTTGACGCCTACGTCTGTCTGTCTGGCTATATGTCGATTGGCTATTTTATCTGGTCTTACAGGGGTGGTTAAATTATTAAAAACACACATCTTCCATTAAATTATATAATGCATAAAGCACACCAGTAAAAGTTATAAATAATACCTTTTATCTTATTTTTATTACAATAACTGAAATTAATGCGAAGAAAATCCAAATCAATTTGATGTAAACAATTATTGGACTTTGCCATTGCCTACAATTCCTGATAATGTTCTCCAATTAACCGAATCGAATAAACAACTTTAATGGACAAAATAACGACTTCAGATTATATCTGTCTAAGATATTATTATCTAAGTCCAGTTTTCAAAGTAATGCGTCCTTAGAAATGACAATTTAGACACGATTTATTATGATATATTGTTATTGTAAATAGACCCGGTATCTTGATGAATGTACGCAGTTCCCAATTAAACGGGTCATGAGACATAGAATTGCGCGGGCGGAACTATAAGGTATCAGACACAATTACACTTGTCAATCTTAATAATTGTCCTCAACGTTAAAGAGGAATTAAAATATTGACCAACTGAAAACCAATGTTTATTTGTATTGAAAATTCAGTCTTTTTCTACTTGACAAGCGAACACAATCATTTCATGCAACAAAATTACGCTACGTTAATAAACTATCCATAATAACGGACGTCAAAAAATCGACTACAAATTACCTAAATAAATGCATAAAAATTCATAATAGTCTAATGTCAAAAAGTCTTAAAATAATTAAAACTATCAAGAGTTAGCTCTGCGCGATTTGTTTTTGGATGGGGTCGACGAAAAGTTACAATTAAATGTCATGTCGTCGGTGAATATATCCGACATAGACATCGCATCGTTTTTGCTGGAAGATTGTACAAGAAATCTATGGAATTCTTCTGTGTTCTCTTTATTATCGAGTTTCGCTTCTGAGAAGTTGAAGTTGGGCTTTTTAGTCTGCGTCTCATCAGAATTATAAAACTGCATAAAATCAGCTGAGCTCTCATCTTTGTACCCACTGTCGACCCTCAACCAATTAACGTTCGTCAGTTCCTTCAAAGCATTCTTGCTACTATTCGATATATTTGTAACAGTCAGCTCTGAGGGTTTTATGGCACTTTCGTAATAACTAGAAGCGTAGAAGGTATTATCATTATAACCACTGTCTACTCTCTTAAAGCTAGATGCATCTTCCACTTTGGTGGTATTACTGTTGTCATATTGAGATAAGTTTTCAGTCAACAATTTGAGATCAACGGTGTTAAAGTCTATCTTTTTATCCTCTAAGTTGAGCGGATTGTCTAAGTTATCTATGCTACTGTCTAGGGACATTTCTAACGGGCTAAGTGGCATAGCGACGCGAATTTTGCTGATTTCGTGAGACCGCGCGGTGTCTTTGCTCTTACCCCTTATAGGGGTTTCGTCTAGCAATGTAAAGTTTTGTAATTTAGTAGAAGATGTTCTTCTTATTTCGGTTGTCTGAGATTTGTCAGTTTCTGCTTTGACTAAGTGAGCGATGCTTGCTTCTTCTACTATCGACCAAGTCGCCTCCTTGTCTTGAGTAGTGCTGTATTCTGAATCAGCTGAAAAAAGATATATCGGTACATTCCTCACGCTACTTTTAATTAGGAATATATTATCTGTATCTAAAAAACCGTATCCTCAAATCTTATCATACAAGTCTTAGCTAATTGTGTTTGTTTATAACTATATCCATTTAAAAAAAAAAATATGTATAATTGGTTAATGGTTAAATATGTATAAGCCATAATTAATATTCATCTACATGTTTGTTTATGGCAGCTCTCATTTATCTGTTTATAATTAGATCATACACATAACACTGAATACTCAGAAATAAACAAAACTTAATCGTGCGAAAACTAAAGTATCAACAAGTTAGATAAGATAAATTAAACGCATATTTTGTAGCGGTAGACTCTGAATCCGCTTGGGGCTGTACTACACCATTCTCAAACATTCATCCGTGCAAAAATTACTGTAATACATATTATGTGCAAAAATTACAGTATTTCATATTGAAGAGCAATGTTTTCAGTTACAAGACGTAAAGAGAGTTAACATCAAATATCTCTGGATGACAAACGCAGTACATTATCACGCAGGATTTTGAAGGCAGTTCAGGGTGGCATTGAACACTAATTGGTAGGCTATGCTTAAAACGCTCATATTTTAGTTACACATTAAAATAAACGAAAACCATAATTATCTTTCCCTTCCCACTAAATTGGGTCAACATATAATCCTCTTTCAGAAGGAATAATAATGAAGAGTTTGTTTATTTACTCATAAACACTTTATAATCTTGACTCGAGTATTTTTGCCAACCTGTCTAATGCCAAACCTCCAGGGAAATGCTTGTGGGAATGGCCAAGATTTTTTTATTAATCTGATTTATTGTATGGGTTATTGTAGCGATTACCCATTACAGTTTCATGCAACACAGAATTTTGAAATTTAATTGTTCATAATCCTACACGGCAATGCACTACGCTCTTCACCCTAAGATATTGGATATTTTTACGCTCTGTAATTTTACTACAAACATTACCCTCCAATCCTAAATACAGTAATATTTGCACACTACAGCTTAGCACTTTAATTATGTAGCATTGTACGTCTTCAGGTGGACTCTAGAAAAGGTTCCGACCATTACAAAAATGAAGTCAGCTTCACCAAAGACAAACACATGCTTACCTTGTGAGTTATCATGTAAAGATCCATCTACGCTCATGTCCATGCTAAAGTCAAGTTTCTGGACAGACCGACTTCTATGCAAGCTCGACATACTGAGACTCCGTTTATCCGACATAGAGAAGGAGCCTTTTCTACTTCTCGGTGGGGATTCCTTCAGCGACTTGCTGCGAGTAAGAATAATTTTGTTTGGAGTGAACTTGCAGAAGCACGGACTTTTCTTGGCGCCGTCGGATTTGGAAGCGACGCAGTTTAGACATGTGGCCATTGCTTCTGATTCTGGTGACGTGAAGTTGTTCTTCTGAAAGATTGCACTGTTTTGAAACACGCGATATATTTGAAGAGTCACAATTAGGAAACAGTAGATGCGGACGGTTACGGAGCACTTCCATATAAACAAATACCCAAGTGGCTTTTTTGAACTGCCCGCTGGCCAAATGAGCGCGTGTTCGCCTTTTAAGCAACAGCTAAAATGGGGTTCAGTTCCCGGTGGAAACACAAGAGTAGGTAGCTAAGCCAAGGTTCACAGTTCAAATGATTAATAAGTAAGTTTAAGATAGTTAATAGGCGTTTGATATAGATAATTCTGAGCATGAAGACGGGGCTTGCGAAACTAAACCCAATTACAACTACACTTATAGTAAAGCAGGCCAGCACTGTGTAAAGTGTGATCAAACGTTTTAATCAAAATATGAATTTGCCTGCCATATCAGAGTAAATGTCAGAAAATGTCATCAGGGTCACCATCACCAAGATGTGACGTGGACGACCAATGTCCGCCATGAATGTTTTTATGATAATGATTTCAAAAAAGTTCTCCAAAATTTATACTGCCGTTAGCGTAGTTGGTTTTGGGTCTGCCTTTTAATCAGCGGGTATCGGGTTTGATTCCCAGTAGGGAATCTCGGGAGAAAACCCAAGTTTTTGTTTCTGGTTCTGGGTGGGATTGTGTGTGTTATGTGAATGTTTCCGGCACCCACGATTCAAGTATTCGTGCTTAGTGTGGGGTGTGAGTGTGAAAGCGTTTATATCTTTGAGCAATTAAATTCAACATTAAGCTACCTTTTATTTTAAAAATCTTTGCGTCCGCAACTCAAGTCTCCTTACTAAGGCAAGCGTATCAAATCAAAATTGTTTATTAAATGGGTCCCCCCCATATAATCACTCATGAAATGACTCTAATTGCCAATACCGAAAATGTACCATCTCGAAATGAACCTGGCAAGAAACCCGCAGTCGCATTTTCCAATATTTACAAAAAAATATATAAAATCTGTAAATGCGTTCCAATCAAAATCAAATTGTTTTATTCACATGGGCCCAAAGAGGCACTCATTAAAGTAAATGACTGTACTGCTAGATTCACGATAACGTTTAATATAGTGACTTGCACTGACCTCTTCATCACTGGAAGCAGCCTTGGTCACCGGTGATATAGACACCGAAGCCAGAGACGAAGACCCGGCGGACGGAGGATCGGCTCTTTTCGGCGTCATAAACTGGATCGGACTGAACGGACAAGCATCCCCGAAATCCACAACGTCGAGTATTTTGTTCCGATAGCAAGTGTTACTCGGCCCGGGACCCGTTTTGAGAGGCGTTACCGAGGTACGCTTCATCCCTTTGGTAACACAGTCCCGACTCTGCAAATGTTGATATAACATGAATAGATCCCGAATCAAAAAAGAAATCGGGGCAGTAGAGATCGTCTACTCTTAAATTAATATAATATACGAGTTTGAAAATTAATTACCGACTTCAGACGCAAATATCTCCGAAACTTTTATTATGCGAACTGCATAGCAATGGAACACCTTGCCTTCGTTCTTGTTTCCCGATAAGAGAGAGAACAGGTATCTTCTAGCAAGCATATTCCACCATCGACAATCTCGTTGCTTTCCATAAGGTGAGATTGTGGTCAAATGCATCTACCGACAGTGCAACCTACTGACCATAAAAACTCTTCATCAGATCTTGATCAAATTATAATGAGACCACCTGGGAAGTACCATTTTAAGTAGACCTTTTAAACAAAAAAATAATTTGTTAGTCAAAGTCCAGATTTTATATACAGACATGACACTTACTATCAGACCACAACTAGCTTGTTCCCTTATTAGCGAAGAAAAGTATAAGAGTACATAGATGCGCTACGCAGTCCGCACTTATCAAGTGAGATAATGGTCAAAACCTAGCATATCAATTAGTATATTTAAGGAAATAATTCTAAATTCGAACACTCGGCACAGGTGTTCAGTACTATTTTGTAGTGGAGCGGTGAGGGAGATACTTGATGACGTCACCGCTTTTCATTACTGCAGGAACCTACTCAATTATGCGCTATCCATATAATAAAAATTGTATAGTAGTATGGTATCGGCCTTGGTAGCAAAAAACCGACTTCATCGTTTTATCTCCGTAACCTATCATCATCTTGACAATTTTTGTATGGGAACTTGACACTAACCCTTTCAGGTTTTACTGGCGTTAGCGTGCATAGATACCGTGTTTTTAAGTAGCTATTTATTATAGATTGTATAGAATACATCATCTTATTTATTATGGAAAATAGTATTCAGAAATAAATCGTAAAACTTTATAAGTTAACGGTTAGAATAAGAATCCGGGTCTGAAAGCTTTCTGGTATTTTACAGATAACCCTGTATACATCATTCTTCTTCTCTCTCCGATATAATGGTATCCATAGAATGGTCTCAATTTGTGACGAGTTGGATATACCTAAGAAGTTCATCTCAATTGTAGCACTTACAAAATCCTGGGAATTGAAAGAGACAGGTTTATGGGCCTCGAAGCTAGGTGGACGAGGTTCAACATGTATCTCATCATCGGTCTGCTCGGAGTCATAATGTTCCATGTCACTGTGTTCTTCGAAAAACAGCTTTCGCCGCAGAGAATCATTGGATGTTGATTCTTGGTCGCCATCTTGATCCTTGAAATCGAGAAGTTCAAATTTAGTCTCAAGTCCATAGAATTAGTCTATATGTTGTTCATTTATAAACCATTTTTTTATTTTTTGACAGGGTAGATAGATAAATCATTCTCTAAATGTTTACCTGGCCTAGAGCATTATTTTTAGTATATAATAACTTTGAACTGCCTGCTAGCACAGTTGGTTACATATCTGTCTTCTATGATGCAGGTGACAGGTTTGTTTCCAACTGGGAACATTTTTTTTTTCCGCCACGAGAATTTGTTTTCCTGGATCTATTTGCAGTTGCCGTACCATTTGAATTACATAATATACAGCTAGGTTTATAACTGTAGCATATAATTCTAGATTGTGGGCTACATTGCTAGTCTGCTATCCCCAATTAGGCTTTGGGCTGACTGCATTACAGGAATTAACGCCGATTATAACTATTGGTACGAATAACCCTCTTTAACTATTTCAAATTACAATTTTGATTGTTCCACATTGCAATGATTTGGGGCGTGAATATTGATTTCATAAATTACAACTACAGCAAAGTGATTTCAATAGTTCTCATACATCTATTGTATTGTATATAATATAACTAGCCGTGCCCCGCGGCTCCGCGTTTTTGCAAGTTAAAAAGTAGTCTATTTGTTAATCCTAGGTATAAGGTATGTACATTCTAAATTTCACCCAAATCCGTTCAGCCGTTACAGCATGAAGAGGGACCAAACATACTTACACACTTATACATTTACACACAAACTTTCAGATTTATAATATTAATTTGAAGTATGATTACCTGTGTATATGTGAAGAATGGTTGGAGGATTTTTTCTACGTCCGGTGGCAACTCTGGGGGCAATGTTAGGACTGTTTGCGCTGAAACTAAATTTTAGAAACATACAAGAATGTTTAAAAACGAAAAGTCATACAAACTTATACTTCTACGAGTATACATAGTTTCTTGTCGTTATGTCATCACTCAATGAATAATTACAATAACATTCATTTATAAGATAAAATAACTTCCATAAACTAACAATTAGCTATACCAGGGGTCGGCAACCTGCGGCTCGTGAGCCACATGCGGCTCTTTGGATGTGAAGCTGCGGCTCTTTAGTTCCATACGCAAATATTATTTATTAAAAAAAAACATTTAAAAAACGTCCTAAATCGATTATTAGGAAATTTTCGAGACCGGGATTCCCAGGATGAAAGCCCTAGTTGTGATTTAATAAACAAATTTTATTAGAAAAGTGAACTGTTGTATGACTTTCAACACTGTGTTATACATATCAGCATTCTGCTGCTCATCTATAAATAAATAATTTAGATCCAACTTTCATCACAAAGTGTAACCATAATCCATTTAAAAGGACTCTTCGAAATAAATCATAATTTTGAGCCCTGACTCTATGGAGTTCCATTTCACAGATCCAGGATGGATATCCTGAGACAATTTATTTATTTATTTATTGAGATAAAAACGGTTTGCACCAGCTACATTTAACTCACACAATGATCAGCTCTAAGGTGCACTAATGTTTCAGGCTGTCTTCCTACTTTGGTATTCAACATTTGCTTCAGTCTCTGGCAGTTCTGAGCTATCAATTATCACATTACTTTTACGTTATTTTCTGTTGACCTTTTTCCTTTTCAATTTCGTAAGCTTTAGTAGTTTTTTATAATATCAAAAAATCTATCTATCGGTCTTTTATAGGATACATTTCGGGTGTCCCACAGAATTGCATGATCTAATTCCCCCATCGGACATCCAGATAATCAGCCATGTGACATCAGTTTATGGTTGATATTCTAAGGGTGTGTACAAAGTGTTTTGCTTCCACATTCATTATATGTACTGCTAAGGAATGGAACTCATTGCCCGAGTCTGTGTTACCCGACAAGTACAATCTACGAGACTTTAGATCTCGAGTGAACAGGTATCTTCTAGGCAAGCATGCTCCATCTTCAACCATATTGTCACTTTTTATCAGGTGAGATAGTGGTCAAATACTTGGCTATCGAGGATAAAAAAAATTCAATAACTTTTATGTAATTAGGTAATGTATCAATTTGTCTTTAGATATCAGAAATTAGAGGTATCTCTTTTCAACCTTTATTACCAATTTACCACTTACCATCTCGGCTGATAACAGTGCTTTCTTCTTTGACATAGCTGTTGAATTGTATACTAGCATCACACGAAGTCGACAGCAATGGCTTCACCTTCTTTGAAGACTCTATTAATGGACTTGGCATTACCATTTCTTGAGAAAAAAACCTGGAAATATATAACATAAGTAAGAATAATAAATAATACATTTATTATAAGTACGATGTAAGGTAGCGAGCCTATCTGTTTTGTATTGTTTGCATAGTGAGTTAATTCCCCAAAGCCCGTTTTACCATCTAACAACAAGACAAACAGTAAAAAGTCATTAATTAATGGTTGTCATACTGGCATTTCGCTTCTACATTTATCATCTGTACTGCTAGAGAGTGGCAATCATTACCCGCATCTTTGTCGCCTGAACAGTAAAATCTGGGAATCTTCAAGTCAAGAGTGAATAGGTATCTTCTAGGCAGGCATGCTACATCTTCATCCGCATCATCGCTTCCCATCAGGTGAGAGAGTGGTCAAATGCTTGCCTATCTAACAGAAAAAAAAAAATCCTTACAAAAATCAATTCCCGGCAGGAACACAAGTTTTCTCCCTACCTTGTAGCATCTGATTGTCTGTGTCATGTGAATGTTTTCGCTTCTAGGTTTAATTTTTAGAAAACGCCATTTACCAAAAAAAAAACAAGCGAAGCTTGGTCATCCAGGAACTATTGTGCTAATTATTAAATTTTAATAAATCTGTTAGTAGAGTATGTTTCTATTTTATATGTAAGATATACTGTATTAGATAATTATCTCGCTTACCTACCAAGGGTGCTAGTGGAGGACTATGACTGTAGTAAAAACCATAGTAACAAAGGCACAAGCAGGATTCTTAGTATAACTAAAATTTTTGGTAAACTTGTGCAATCTGAAATATTTGCCTGACATTTACATTAGAGCAATGTGTTAGTATTTATTCACTCAGTTGAAGAACACTACGCTTCTTAGATGACTACTTAATACTACTTAGATATGGAATTTTAAGACTTACAATTCCATATTTATTATTATTTGTATGTTTTTCTTACTAGTTATTTTTAGGTCTGTGTGTGACCTAATCTCAATCAATTAAGGATAATACTAAGCCGTTTTCTTATTCTGGGCCTTAACTATAGTAGTTATGTACAGGTAAGCATGCTAGGTATTAACTTAAATACTAAAAGATGAACACCAGTACAACAGTATAGTGGTAGCCAGCCAGGCGAGTTTTAAAGTATTCTATGAAAATGGAACACATTATATAACCAATTCCTAGAGTTGCTTTGCATGATTGGATAGCTGTTAATGGTGATTCCTTCCACTTGTATATTCCTACAACACCTATGGCTACAAACTTAATCTTTTATAATATCAACAGTCAATTTGATTATATTTTATGACCTGCTTGTGATGTATATGATGTATAAATAAGACAGAAGTAATAATCATAGGTGTATACTTCTCTGTGGCCTCTTCAGCGATTCTCTCAAGCGCAGGATCTGGAGATGGTTCAAACTGGCTGTTGCATGCGATAATGTCTCTAGGCACCAGAGTGCATGCTTGGTCAATTTCCCACCGAAAAGTTCCTGTGTGTTTCTTCTTGTATATTTTGCACATTCCCGGACTGCCGACATATCAATAATTACGATTAATAATATGACTTAGCAGACATACAAAGGTTGTAGCTTGAGAAATAACTAAGAAACTACCACAACAACTTTTGATACGAGGAAATATTTTTTACCTGCATAATGGCTTGTGAAGCCTGTCGATCAACGCTTTATCGAAAGGATTACGCACTTTTCTACTGTTAGGAGGTGGCGTTGATTTATAATTGCTATAACAAGGACTTTCATTTTTGTTATCACTCATTGTTTTCGAAAATAACGTTGCAAAATCAGACTCCAATCTCTATTCCTTCCAGTCCATAGATAAATCCAGCCCAAAGAGAACATAAAAGTCAAAGAGTATGTAATTAATAATAACAGTATGTTATCTACGGGCCTATTTTTATATATCTTCTTTTAACTAAACTAAAACTATATACAGCAAAGACCTACGTTACCTACAAGACATTGAGCTTATAGGTCAAGTGCTCAAGCCCACTAATAGTGGGTAGCGTACCTATCATGCTGGCGGCATTGCCTCTCTGAATTGCAATGCTAAAATACGTTGAGCAAAATAATTGCCAGCATTTTGATAACGCGTCGCCTCAACCAGGCGGGCGGGCGCACTGATAGACTTTTATTTATATATTTATTTAATAATGCACACATGAACAATAGTTATTTACATACTTGGATGTAAGCTAATGACATGTACCCTGTATAAAAGGGTGTAGCAAAATACATATACAGCATTTTTTCTTATTAGGTATATAACGTTTTCACTTAGATATTAACTATAGAAATACATAATTTTTATAAGATTACTCATAGATATAAGAACTATTTTATATTATCATCCATATCAGAGATAAATAAGATATATACCCAAGGATCCATATATTCACTTTGGGTATAATAACATTGCTTTATTAAAAATTTACAAAGTTTAGTTTGGAATATCTTATTTTTTATTTCTTTTTTTATCTGCTCTGGGATTTTATTATATTATATTTTTATAAGCTTATAATATTAAAAATAAATATATAAATATATTCGGGGCCTTTCTTAAACATTTCTAATTTGGGTTCTGGTAGTATTAATTTGTACTGTCTTCGTGGGTTTGGGTCAATTTTGTAGAGGTTTGAGTGCTTCCTTACAAACATTATTTTGAAAATATAATGATTTCCCGGTCCCAACGGGCCCAGTGTCTCAATACCAAACGGCTCGAATATGTAACCACTGCCGAGGACTGCATATTTTCGCCGTTTGCGTTGCTCTGCCGAAGTTGCCGCGACGACGCCAACCTCATTCTGTGTTTCAGGAAGATGCGACGGAGCTAAAGTGTCGACACAAGTTGCATCCCACACTTCAGTCCCATCAAGGCAGTCCCATCTTCCATGGAATTATAGTCATGCCGTCGGGTTTTTTAGTCTTCGGTTCGAGAATGGCTGGAACGTTGGCACTGGTAAAAGCCCGGTGGATGATATCGTTGAGGCTGGCGTGGTGAGAAATTCGGCCAGCACTTATCTGGCACGAGAGGCCGTGGTGACCGAGCTGGTCAACAGCAGTACCACACTGATAGCCATGGGACGGTGGAGGCCATCCTCCCGGTCCTTCGGAGGTGGGTGCGGAGGCGTTTTGGGTCGCTTACCTTCCGATTGGTACAGGTGCTTTCCGGACATGGATGTTTTGGAAAGTATCTGCACCAAATCGCGAGACGGGAGCCGACCCCGGCCTGTAACGAATGTGGAGCGCTGGAGGATACGGCGCTCCACACGCTGGAGGTGTGTGCCGCATGGGGCCCTCAACGGCACACGCTTTAAGCTACCATAGGCGGAGATCTCTCCCTGCCGCGCGTGGTAGACGCCATGCTCGGCAGTGAGAGATTGTGGCAGGCGGTGGTCTCCTTCCGCGAAGCGGTGATGGTGCAGAAGGAGGCCGCGGAACGGGCCAGAGAGGTCGATTCCCTTTCTGACCCGATCCGTCGCAGACGGATGGGGGGGAGGAGGAGGCAGTTCGCCCGCCTCCTCTCTCCTCCTCTGTAGTGGGGTCACTGGTGGAGAGTCAGGGAGCTCTCCACTGGCTTGCACGGCCCCACAAGTCTGAGGGGTGGCCTTGGTGAGCAAGGTCACCCCTACATGGGTGCAGTGGCCCGGTTTATATTCGGGCCTACCGCCGCCGGGGCAAGATAGTGACTGCTAGCGCGACCCTATCTTGCCCCACCTCGGCGAGGGACTGCTCACGGGGTTGTTTTTAGTGGGTTCGAGCCCCACATACCCCCTTCCTTCACCCCTGGGAAGGAAGGGAAGTGTAAGGCATTTTCCCCTCCACAAAAAAATAAAAAAGAAATGGGCAACATAGCACCTTGCACCTAAAAGTAAGCATACAGCGAGACGGAAAGCAGATGGATCTATAAGTGTACCAGTATTAAAAGAGGGAATGGTCTACCAAAGCCCTGACTCCCATACAGAAACTGCTAGAAGTAGAGAACGCGCTGTGATGCTAGGACACAAAGTCAGTAGGACGATTATATGATTTAGTTAGACGCTAGATGCCTCTGACAGATTGACGGAAAAGTGCTGAACAACTTAGGTCAAATTAGAGATCTCGCTTCGCTCGATCAAATATATGTAAGAAACACCTGAGTGCGTGCAAGTAGCATACCTTTAAGTACTGTATTTAAATTCCAACAGTTTTTTATTATAATTTTGGCTTCGCAATCTTGTGCATTTAGCCAGTGTCAAGTAATAATATGTATCAAATGTATTTCATATCAAAAGTCCTGGTCAAAAGTCATAGTCAAAGTCAAGTAAAAGAGTTAAGGTCCAGTTATAGTCGAGTTATGTCCTAATAAAGTGGTAGAAACTTTACTAGAACTTCTATTGGAGTTTTGGAGCGAGAGCAAAAATCACGTTTTTCAACTTTGTATGATTTGCCTACATTTATGCACGTTTACTTAGTATTATAAGTTAATAATCCACCATTATTACACAGTAACACTCAAAGACTCACAGGCTTTGGAAAATTATACAAAATCAACAACGTCATTTTTTCACTTTTGCGGCAAAACCATAAAACAGTTGTAAATATTAAATGATAAAATGTCCAAGATTTTGCTGACTCTATATCCTTTTGTATCTTGGCAGCATAGTAATTTCATGCCTAAAAATGTAATTGAAATTTCATACCCCCTATTACATATCTCTGTTGCGAATGGTTTCTACACACAATTGACAAAATACCATCGAGATAGGAAACAAACCTACGATTACTTTAGCTACAACATCTTTGCAAAAAACCTAGATTCATTTTTGCTTAACTCAGATAGAAACCGCGTACAATAAAGATACATAGTAGGCTGGGGTGGGTATGCATTTTCTTTACTCCATGGTTTATTCGTTATTAAACGAAGTGTTATTTCCTCTGTGTGCACTGTGCAGAGGTTGGGATATTAATCTACGTAGTACTCTCTATGGTCTGTGATTAATCTGACTTCTATTCTGTGGTTTAAATATAAAAGTTGATTTCAAAACAAAAAAAAATTACCGTACGTATTAATAGGAACCAGAGATAGATAGAATCTACGGAATTAATTTTCTTATGTACACTTCGCTCCAATTCAAAATTAGGCAACAGACATACCAAAATAAAATATGTAGAAGTCCAACCCAATAATAGTAGGTCGTATTTCGATGGTTCAACCATCCCGTGGTCAAACAATAATGATCACATAGATGAACCCAGCTGCTTCATGGTTCAATTACCTACCTCATGGTTCGTCTGTATTTAGAGCCAATTCAAGCCCTTGGGGGGCCGTTCAGTATGGGTGCAGGATACTTTTGTATTATCCTTATCTATTTTGAGCGTACATACTAAAATGGTATTTATTGTCATTGCAGGACGTCATCAAGTATAGCGACGGGACTCGGTTTCATATATTCAGGGTGAAACAGCAGTTCCAATCATGGATAGCCCTAACAAGAGTTACGAACCAATGGACATCGATTTGAGCAGTAATTCCAATAACGCGATGGATATATCTTACAACAAATCTAACACGGAAATAAACACTCCCATCAAATCTGAACCCTATGACTTTACGTCGCCTAAGCCGCCTCACACGCCAGTCTCTGCAGATACCACAAATGTTACCGACCAAAACTCTCTTGACATCACCGTAAGACAGCCAAGTAATATAAAACATTTCAGCATTGTAAGGGATACAAAAAATAATAAAACAAATACACATAAAACCACGAAAATTAAAATTATCTGCGCTGCTGTAATACTTTTCCTATCATTAATAACTTACCAAGTTATATACATTCAATGCAGCGATAGTATAAATCCAGACAAATTGAAGAGCACACTCTCTGCAAAATTATATGGACAATCAAGAGCTATTGACAGCCTAATTGAGGCATTGAGTGTGAGTGAGAGGAGTAAAATATTATTTCTATATGGTGGCACTGGAGTGGGTAAGACATTCACTGTGTCAGTGATAATGGAGCATCTGGGATTCTATTCTAATGTGTATCATTATACCATGCCAAGTTTCATGAGCACATTTACAACTAACTTTATGATTGGTCTCACTGTGTGTAAACATACTACTGTTATTGTTGATGACTTGAGTGCCAGTGATGTGTATGTTAAGACACATATTGACGAGCTTATTCAAAAGAGTCGGAATTTAAATAAGAACATTACTATTATTCTTATATATAACTGTGATACTACTGCTAATGACATTGAAAGGAAATGTGATGAGTCTTTCCCCAATAAGATTCTCCAGAATTTTAATACCATTGATGCATATAAAAGGATAATTAAATTTGAGCCTTTAAAAGAGGAACATTTGAAGAAGTGTATAGAGACTGAAATTGGCAATTTGAAAATAAGCAATGTTAAATTTGACAAGCTTTTGAAGAACTTTAATGTGACACTTGATGGTTGCAAAGGTGTTTATACTAAAGTCAAGTTCTTGGAGATATCTTAATGTTGTAAGTGACAATTGTTTTAGTATCTTGCCTTATATAGATATGTGTGTACATATATTATAATATAGAGTTAGGTATGCTGTTTAGTATGTAGATTAGTGTAGCGTAAAATACATTATTTATATTTTATACAAATTATTGATAGATATTGTAATATTAGTACTGGATTGAATAAAAGCCATACGTAATAAAGATGATTGTCTGATTAAAATGTTATTTTAGATCAAAAGAACTTTATTTTAGAGAAATTTACATGATAATCGGCAATGCAAAGGTCCAAGAAATTATGTTGAATACAAATATACTGACGATTCTTTAATACACCTACATATCCACTTATGGGAAATTATTCTACAACAAACTTAGCCTCCTTTCAATAATCAAGAGAAAATCCTAAATGATCCTTGGTGCATTAAGTACAAAATTGGTAGGTTAAAGATACTACGAACATAAAAAATAATCTCAACCACTTAATCTATTCAAGGGTGCAATATTGATCATAACTTTTGGCTAGATACATTGTTCATATTCGCTCATCGTAGGTACATAAAACACCCTAGTGACTTTAATATAATTAATCTGATATAGACTTAAAGTAATGCAACATTTAGTATATTTACTTAGAAAAATTGTAAAGCAATCTATATTCTAGCAGGATGACCAATATGAAATGGGCATTTTAGAATAAGATAGAGTACAAGATGTGACCTGCAGTTGAGTTGAAGGTAACACGTTGAATTTGCTTCAACGTTATTGTACAAGTTGACAAGTTGGTGTACAATTAGTGATATGCTACGGAAGGTAAAGATATTCTGATCTAAAACTGAACGCACCACCAAACCTCGTAGTTCTAGATAAGATAGATCTCTACTTAAACATAGAAACTGGTTCCTTATTAAAACATTACCTTAACAACAGCAGACCTCATCTTTGTTAATAACCACATTTACAATTTATAATATATGTATAATATAAACAACAGAGATATAATATTTTCAAAGATTTTGTTACCATATTGCACTGCACCCTCTTATTAAAATTTATCTAAACACCATGAAACCATTTGAAATTCGCAGTTACAAACAGATACTTGAGCACAAAGTTAAATTGTGAACATGCATAGTTAGATATATTTTAATAACAATACAAATGGTTACATGGTTGTAAACGATTAAGTACATATATTTTGAATGTTAAATTAATTGAATTTCTAATATTTATTGTTAAGATAGTAATAAAATAGCAGCCAATAGAAAGTCGAAATATTATTCTTAAAAAGCTCCCCTAAATGTTAAGCCTGTGAGATAAATGCATGCATACAGGTAAAGGTGCAATATTCACAAATGCCGATAGCAGAATAAATTTGAAATAGAATTATCCAAAGAAATAATGTGATTAGATTTAATACCTTTTAAGTAGGTAGTTATTTGGAACACTAGGGAAGACGAGACAAGCAAAAAAAGTTCTTAAATTATTACTGTCTTTGTGATATATAAGAGATCTGGAAGATCTGTGATAAGTTTGTGCATATTGCATTGAATCAGATATTTGTACTTTTGTATTCTTTGCATAAATACCATTGAAATACAATGCTATTGTGAATGTCGATAATTTTCTTGATACTTTACTGACCTCAAAATATTCTAGTAGGCTGTCCCATTTATTTTATAAGGCAGGATTTAATATCTCGATTCTATTACTGTAGGTAAATTTTATTATATAGGGCACCCTTCTAAACTTATCGGTATTACCTAAACTAAAATTAAACTAAATAAGTACATATGTTTACCTACAGTCGTAATATACATGGATAAAGTGCGTGTGCCGATTGTTCGTGAATGTACCTATTTGTCTCGAATTGTTTGATAGGTATTTATTCATATGACCAAGGCCAACTTTTCACGGAAACTCGTTGCGCCGCGATTACGTAAGGCTTTGCCTGCCTACAGGACAATATAAGGAAATTCCATTCAGCCACGTCAGGTTTTATTTTAACTAGGTAAGTCACGACTCGATGCTAAGGTGTTAACATCGAACAAAGCACTGTATTCATTTACTAGAGAGTTTGAAGGATTAGTTCAGTGATTCAATAATTAAAATAATATTAAGAAACACACAACAAACTATAACTACTGTGAGATAGCTACAGCTGGTCTACCAAGCTGTTGAGCTGAGGTTCTGCTAGGTGTGAGCCGTAATGGGGAAAACGCGACTACCTGCAGTGAGTGAGATACACTCTGTATTTCTCTCACTCTTTTGATCGAATACTAGTTTAATACTTGCTCAGGCGCCAGAAAACACAGCTAAAAACTATACAACATTGTGGGAGAGCATGTAACAAAATTATAACATAAAAACAATTTCAATTCAATCTAGATATAGATAACAAACTCTCTTCAACATTTTACGAGAAAACACTTCATATAGGTTGTCACGATGAAGTCCTTAACATGCAATGTGCAAAACCCATATCTATGTACACAATGTATGTTACTATTTATTTATACATATAATTTTCAAAATTATTATTTAAATGTTGATTAAATACTAAATATGCGTAGGTAACAATAAAGACTAGAATACATTTTTAGTTTTACAGTTATTGGCACTAAATTGAATGATAATGGCACGATTCTATGCACCTAGATAGGTACTTTTGATACACTGAAAATACCACTATGATAAAATTTTATAAGTGATAAAAATTTAATTAGATACATAGCCTATTTCGCGCCTATATTCAACCTTTCTGGTACAAATTAACTTTGCTAACTATACTAAAGTATGTTACAAAATTGTAAAAAAACGGTTAAATGTCATTTATACCCTAATTATATTTCTAGGAAATACTGTAGTTACTGCAGAGATACAGTTAAGATCGCGTAAAGCACATTTCAAAAGTGAAACTGGGCAACAAACACTTTACAATATTACCATACATCTTAATATCACGATTGAAGCTCTTCACACCCTCGATTATGCGAGATCCATACCAGCGAACCATTTTTATGCACAGTTTAACACTTCAAAACTTAGCTGACTATTCAGTACACATGCTGTGGCTATCAGATATTAAACACCTACTTTAGCAAGTAGAAAGCAAAAAGTGATAATAATATTTGTGAAATAAATATTCCAACAACATCATATTTAATTCGTCAAGGAAGCAACAATCATAATATGATAATGTTAACATTAAAATCTAAAATTGACAAAATTGATATTATTTACTTAAATTATAATGTTAGGAAAACTGCACTAAGCTAATTCACAAATACATAGATTTATAAGATGTGAAATAAAATATAACATTTTCTTTAAGTAATGGTTTTTTTTCATAAGCTTGAAGAAATCTCTCAAGCAAGAATTCTTCTACATGCATAGTGCCAATAACTGCATGATTTATTAGTTACTTAAATCTTACTAGCTAGGTATTTGATAACAAATAGAACACCATTTGAAGCACGACAAAACATTCATAGTTAAAAATGTAGAGAGACTTACTGAGAAATGTGCTATTAATGCTAAATCTTGCAAATGTTTTCTGATTAACTTACATTGTAGATTCATTTGTATCAGATCTGATGTTAAATAGTGAGATTTCTTTGTTTGTTGATATTCAACAATTTGTTTCGACTTCGTTGACGATTTTCGATTGTGGCCGAGATCAGAATTTGTACACTCTACTAACTAGCGCAAAGCATTGGATAAATTTTAACTGTATCACATTTTAGCCACGTTTAAAGTTATAGAGTGAATAAACGGACAAGATTTTTTTTTCAAATTTCTTACTGGTGTAGATAACATTTACCTATAAGTAATTAACTTAACTTCTGGGATTACAAAGAACTCTAATAAAATTCGTGTAATTTTAGCAGAATTGGATAGTAAACTTTATACGTCACGTCGAGGAGGAGTTCATATCATTGTTAGTTATGTCGAAGCATCTTCGCAACATAGATTTGCTGTTTAAGATTAGTATCCTCCGACGTTCTAATCTGGGAAGCGGGGACTAGTTAGGAGCGATGGAAATGTATCGCTGTCCACTTATTGTGACGTTTGTGCCATACGCGGGTCTCTTGTGATTGGTGCGTAGCTCGTCTTCCTTCTGCGTCCACGCTCTGCGTTACGCAAACGTACGCTATCACAGCGACATCGTCTCCGAGAAGATGAACTCTGGGATTCAGAATCGTCGTATTAGTTTTAATGTGGGCTGGAGTGTTGTCGATAAAGAATTTATGAAATTCTACTCCTTCAATTAGATTTCCTAGAGCTTCAGGATCAAACGCAGTCACATTAGGGTCACACAATTTGGAATAGGTGTCGTAATCACCGTTGTAAATAGCATCTATAAGCAGTTCTGTAACTTTGATTACTTCTGCTCGACGCAATGACGCGTTGCTATCACCACGGGCTTTTCCAAATGAATCAGCTTTGGTAAGTGCCTCTTCGTCGTGTTCTTTCGAAATGACAGTACATGCTCTGTCTACTCCCTTCTTGTCCTTATCTAAATCGTCATCTTCCAGAGTAGTACTGCTATCAGTAGACTCTTTGACTTGAGATCCGTCACTTTTCTTATTAACCATAGATTTTCCCGAAAAATTGCGCGTTGCGAGCATAGTTGTTAAGATCGCACCTTTTAGTTTGCGTCGAGCATTGAATTTCTTCAAGCAATCTACGGTCTCCTGTCTATGCATGACAGAAGCCACGCGCTCCCTGTGGCAAATCCATGGGTGCTTTAACGCTTCTGAGGCAGTGATCCTCTTGCTCGGGTTAACTGTTAACATCTGGTTAATCAGACTTTTCGCTTCCGGTGTAACAGTATCCCATTCCGGCGAGGGATAATCATATGCACCAGCTTTAATTTGCCCGTAAAGTCGATGCTGATCTTCATCCCAGAAGGGTGGATAGCCAACAAGTAAAATATACAGGATAACTCCACACGCCCATATGTCTACTGGCTTACCATACGGTTCTTTCTTAAGTACTTCTGGAGATAAGTAGCCCGGTGTTCCAGCAAATCCAAACCACGCCTGTTGGTCACCTTGAACTTCAATAGCTAAACCGAAATCTGCTAATTTCACGGCAGCTCCCTTGGCCTTGCTGGCCAATAGTAGATTTTCAGGTTTCAAGTCCCTGTGCACAACACCATTATGATGACAGTGATGAACCGATTCCAGAATTTGTTGTATACAGTGCGAGGCATCTGCTTCGGAATAAAATTCACGAGCTACGATATCTTCAAATAATTCGCCGCCAGTAACCAAGTCGAACACGAGGTAATGGAAATGTTCTTCTTGAATTGAGTCGTGTAGCCTAACAATGTTGGGGTGTTGAAGCTTCCGGCAGATTCGAGCTTCTCTTTCCAACTTCTGGAAGTCTCTCGCCGAGAGTTTCTTGGTATTAATGATTTTAGCAGCGAATTCATAGCCTGTAGACTTCTGCACTGCTCTTCTGACTATGGAAAATGCTCCTTTGCCTAATTCTTCTTTCAAATCATAATTGTCAGAAAACCGAGTACTGACATTGTCCCTCGCCATCCTTAACCTCTTGTCTGCTTACTAATACGTTTTTATAAAAAAAACTTACTGTGTACACTTTGAGCACAAATCTTCGTTTGATATGAAACTGTAACAAAAGAAAAAAAACTATTAAATTAACGTGTAATAAATTACGCTGTTCGATGCGAAGGCAAAATAAATTGATCTAAGGCCAAAGGAAAATTGATTGCCTAAAGTGCCTTTCTGCATTTTGTCAATGCTATATAGTTATGGTAAAATGTTGATAATAGTAACTTGTTTTTGGAAGGTAAATTTATTTTTTTGTCATAATTTTCATTTGTAACGTATTATAATACACTAATATATAGAATAGCTACATTAATATTTTCTCGGTTTTCAAAACTTTTTTATTCGTAATTTTATCGAATATACCTTGTAAGTAAAGTATTTTTCACTATCTTCACTTACCAGGTCGTTAAAATCTGGTCATATTATTTTAATAGATTTTTAAGGTTGACACTTATTGAATATGATTATTACACATCTCGTGCTGTTCCTCCAACCAAAAAGCGAAACCATTTTGTTATATTGCAGATATTATTATTTTATATAAAGATATTATTTATTCTTCTATTTTCCAGATGTTATTTAATTTTCATATAATAATACAATTATCTCACTTACGTTTATGAACTCAATAAAATATACTTATTATTAGTTGTATACATATATAGATTTAATTATTAATTATAAATAAAAGCAATTGATAATTTAATATGAACACTTCTCTATCTATTCATACTCACGAAATGTTCAGAAAATAGATATTGTCAAAGAGCGGCCGAAATTCACCCGAATGGGACTCGACGACACTATTTTGGTCACTCAAACTAAATTGAAGTTCTGCATGCTTAATATAAAACGCGTAGATGCCTAGACAATGGTTATCGTGGCTACAAACATACTTCTAATATTAAGACTACCTACGGCACCGGGATGACATTTAGTTTGCGCAAAATAATCGATACACCATTGTCTCAACACATTCACCAAAATCCGAGAACATTACGATCCACTTTAACCAGAAATACGTGCCCTAATTTATCTGGCCGTTATTTTCTACTAATAAAAGTCACAAACGTAAGTTAAAAATAACACTGATAATAAATTATATAGTCATAAAATGATCATTGCGCGACTTTTGACGATATTCTTGGCATTAGTTAGTTGATACGAATGGCTCGCGATGTATTTTTAATGGCAGCGTCCGAGTACGCTGGAGCTTCGAAACGATAATGAGAGCGTCGAAAATAGCTTATTTACCTATTTATGTGCCCATTTTACACAAAAATCAACGAGATGATAAAAATTGAAGGGCCTGGCCCTGCACCACTGCTCCGGACACGAGCTTCGGGGTCAAATTCATAGACATTTGTGAGTTGCCAGACGCGAGCTCAGTAATAATTTCTTATCCGAGTAACATATACACTCAATTTATAAAAGAAATAAATGAATGGTAGACTCGGGTCGATTTGTACAGTAAATAGTTTAACGGGAATACCGATTAATCGCTTGGTTTTTGAGTTAAATGCGTTTTTGTACCTTGCTTTTTTACTCGTGTAAATACCAACTGGTTTTCACAAGATCAATATGTCTGCGCAGCGCCACACTACGGCAAATTTGACGACCGTTCGTCGCGCCATCTAACCACTCGCTGTGGAAACAGATCATTTCGTTCAGGAATGCTTTGAGGATGCTGATTCGATTATTATCCACTTGACATAATCGTTAATTAATAATCGACTGGTCACAGATATTAAATGTTTGCAAGCAATATTATAACATAATGCAATGTAATTATTATAAGTGTCCTAATTAGTGATATCTTTTTTACTTTGCTGTCGCCACGAATATGACATTCTCAGTACCTACTTAATTAAAACTTGAAGATATAGTATGATATTACTGCTATAATTATTTATAAGAAATGTTAGAACTTTTTTTCTTTGAGCACTTTGTAACTCATTTACTAATAAATACATTTAGTTGTTTAAGTTAACTTGAAAGTCTTTAAAATTCCTTAAAATCGGTATTTTCATATTTGCGAAGCGACATTTTCTCAGTTATAGACATTTTCTGGTATTAATTATTCGACTACAATATTTTTTTAGCACTTTATAGTGACGGGCCTTGGCCCCAAATGGCTGGTTTAAATGATTATCTATCTATCTATATATATAAAAAAAATCAATTGTTCTGCGTTAGGCGAAACATTAGGCTGATTTTTTTTTGTTGTGTTTGTAATTGGCAGGGCAAGGTTTATTCATTTCAATCGTAACTTATTTGGCGTACTTTCATTTTACAAAATTATAACATAAAAGAATCCACTATTAATTATATTCGTACGTAGCAATAAGTGAAACGAAGTCTACGGGCCAATTGCCTATATTTCCTAAAACTAATTCAGAGAGCCAATGCCGCCAGCATGATGGGAACGCTACCCACTGGTAGTAAGCTTGAGCACCTGAGTTACCTATAAGCTCGATGTTTTGTAGGTAACTTAGGTCGTTAATGTATATAAGTATATATATATAGTTTTAGCATTAAGTTGATCTAAATAATTCTGAAACCTTATAGGTACTGTGTAATGGTAAGCGTAGTAGAAAACGCCCTGCCTGTGACTAGATAGAACGACGCTATTACGTAGGGCTACTGGAACCGACCGAAAATGAAGAGCCAAAGATCGGGATCAGCAGCGCGCTTTGGGAATGGTCTATGTCCAAAAGTGAACAAGGTAGGCTTGAGTATTATGATGATGACGTCCATGCTTGTTGGACGTCAAAGCTGATGTAACGTTACCCAGTTATATAGTTTGAGTTATTCTCTGGCCTCTGAACCACATGATTCTATAAAGTGAAATCTTTAAGTTGACTTGGATGGTTCAGCACTTTGTCCGTCCGTCCGTCTGTTAGAGGCATCTAGCGCCTAAACCATATAAGCAAATAACTTCAAATTATCAGAGAATATGTAAAGCTATGGTCCAAAGCCAGAAATGGCAATTAAAATTATATAAATGAAAATATTAAGGGGGCACCCATACACGTATAAGCGGGTATCAAAATAATTTTAATTTTTTTATCTACCCTTGTGGGGTAGCCTGTACTTAAACAACAAACACAGAAAGCAAGCAATTCACATTTTCATAATAATTTTAATGAAAAAAAATTCTCCATTAGGCAAAATGCAGGCGCGAGAACTTAGTTCGGCGCGAACGAATAGTATGTATCCAGTGGAAGTTTATTTCCTTAGGTTAAATGATAGACTGTCAACAACTTTCCTTGGCAAATTGTTATAAATCTTAGGCGCCATTCAAATTGTTGAATCAAGCTGTTGAATGAAACTGACACAAATTTATGACGGGTGCGGGGTGAACGGGGGCTTTATGGTAAAAACTTATGTTATTTCGAACAATTCTTACAATCTTGTGAATAATATGTATAAGGAAGGAAGTCGATATGGCCTTATGTCGCACGGGTACTTCATTATTCCTATGGTCTAACAGAAAAAGTCATGTCCTAATTAAACACCGCTACTGGCGCTGAAAGCACTTTAATTATATATGTTAAGTAAGTATGATAAGTAATTATAACACTAGTTGTATACCTATTATAAACCCGAAAGTGTATGTGTGTGTGCGTGAGAGAGAGAGAAAGTATCTCTACTGAGTATGTTTGTAATTATCTGTAACGAGGAACGAATTAGGATGAAATTTTTGTTGCTAGGAATTGTTAGATTATTGCATTGTTATATTTTTTTATTTTTTTTAGTAGACCCCTCGTTCAATCGTTATTAGTTAATAATAAATTATATTTTTTCTATACTAAAAACAAATTTTTGTCGTTAAAATACCGGTCAAAATTCGTGGTCTGCTACAGAGATTATTAAGTCATTCAAAGACAATTAATAAACTTGGACCTATTTATTGATGAATGAGTAGCGAGATTTATAAGTTGACTTTGGTGGTTCAGCACTTTGAACGTCCGTCACTTACAAAATTTCAAACACAAATAAAAATTTAATTGAAAACATGACTGACTTCAAAGAATAATTTCTGTGATGGAAAAATAATAAAAATTGAACATTGCAAACAAATGAATAAAGCAACACAGTTACGTTGTAAAAAAGCAAAATCCGAATAAATAGAAAAAACAAATGGAACAAGTATAGAAATAATTAAACGCAAGCAAAGCTTAAAATAGCCGACATCAACGCTTATATTTTGGTTTTGGCTAGATGGATTTCGATAACATTTATATTGGACCACCTTTGAAGAATAATCTACCAAAAAAATAAAAATTATCAAAATGTATTCATAATTGGCGGAGATATCGCGTAACGTACATAAAAAACATACAGTCGAATTGAGAACCTCCTTTTTTGATGTTTTTTGTGGTCTGATGTCCGGATACGTCTGGCTGATACAGGATACCGCAACGGTGGTGTCCCAGCTCTTTGGTAGTGTAATGGGTATTAAAAAATACCTTTTGCACCACCAGTGGTGCGAGCCGGTGGTGTCAAGGGCCCGAAAGGGAAAATAGCACAATATAATTAAATGTAGGTTTATAAGTAGCTTACCACCATCAAGTTGAAAGTCTGCCGCCAAGCCAAATACGGTGTTCCGGCAGTTATCCTTGAGAGCCTGCGTATTCCAGGTCTAGTATGTTTATCAGCTTCGATCACATCGTCACTTACCATCAGGTGAGATAGTGGTCAAACACTAGCCTGTTACAAATAAAAAGAAATAAAAATTTTAAAGGTATTGTGTCCCACTGACTTCTGGCCTAAGGTCTCTCCTAGTTCCTTTCATGAGTCAATCCTAGGCTATATCCAACCACTCATGTCCATCGGCGCACGCACACATCGCGCACTTCTTACTTTGTGCGTTTACACTTTACATACACCAGCGTCATAAACACATTTTTACCTCACATAAGGTGAGTGTTCCCTTACACACATACAGATGCAAAGGCAACGCAGTCTTTAACATAGACTGAGTATAAAATACTCTATATATTTTTTCCTTTCACTTTTGATGTGTCACATATTATAATTTTCTGTTTAAGCTGTTTAGGTTAAATATTTATAAATCAGAAATTGTAAGTGTAATCCAAATTTGAAGAAGCTGACTATTGTAACACAAATTTGTATACTAAAAAAGGAGGCAGAGTATCAAATAGGTTTGTAGCACAGAATCCTTTTCCAATAAAGATACTGAAGATATTAAAGATATTCTCAAATCGATGCCGCAGAGCCTGCGTGAAGCCGTTCCGAGGCGAGTCAGCTAACGTGACATTTTCGTAACATATTGATAGGTAATAAACGAATTAAACATTTAGAGTTACTAGTCCGCCCCTACTAGTAGCCCGCAAATTCTAGTAGATTATCCAAAAAAGTAAAAATTTCGTGCTCAACTCGAACCTCTCGTGTACTATGATTTCATAAATGCGGCAATTGATTTAATTTATATAGATTTATTATAAACTGGCCGTGCCCCGCGTCGCCCACGTGTATCAATAATAATACAATAATAAACATGTGGGGGCGACTGGGCTGACTATTGAAAATAATTAAACGCAAGCAAAGCTTAAAAAAACAGAATTCACCGCTTTACCTTCGGAACCTTGATCAGTTTTAATGTATTAAACACTCATTATTGACGAATACTCAAAAACAAGAGATCAGATCTTGATCAAATTTCAATGTACCACATGAAAAGCACCAGCTTTCAAATAAAAAAAATAATCATCAAAATCGGCTCACAACGAAAGAAGTTTGAGGTAACTTTTGAAGTCGGTTAAAAAAACGGGAACATCGTCAACAGAATACGCATTATTGACGATATTTCAAGAACTACTGATCAAATTTAAATGGGACCAATTGGAAAGCAACATCTTTCAAAGCAAATTTTTCGAAATCGGTTCACGTGGAAAGAAGTTATGTTTGAAGTCGGTAAAAAACCCAGAAGTCAGAACAACTGCTTATCTCAAGCCTGGTCAATGACCACGCTAGTCCGTTCAAATTTAGTGAAATTGTTCATCAATTGAGTGCTGTTTTCTCCATCCCGCCACTCTATATACTAACTGGTAAATGTAATAGTGCTTGTTTATGTTTATCTGACAAATTACGAGTTTGACAGTGACGTCAGTCCGGACTTTCTCATCCCTGATTTTATCTCGCGAGGATATTTGGAGCGTTGAACTTTCATCGCTCTGCGCCACTTGACATTTTCCAGTTTCAACGTGGATAACCCTCACGTTTTGCTTACTTGCTAAGATTCTGTCTTGAGCGGGTTGTTTTCCCTTCAATGGCATATAAATTTAAATATATTAATGCAATTACAGTAGATGTTTACAGTGGATATGTAGGATATATACCGTCATTGGTAAGAACCTAGTGCACAATCCGGCAGGGGAGGTTTTAGAATCGACAACTGATCAGAATATTTTTTTATTTTTTAACTCAAAGAATAATATTTTTCCTTACTAGTAAGTTAATTGTGGCGTAGATAGTTTAGTAATAACTGTCAAAAAAACTATGGTAATTCTTAGACAGCTTTTAAAATAATAATAATAATTAATAGCTTACGAGTGCTAAGTGCTACGGAGTCATTGAACTAACATGTGACAGAGGTTACAGCTATTCATGAATTACGAGAATGTTAGATACTTACTTTTTATTTTTATTCGTATTTATAGTCCGTTAAATACAGAACCGCTTCCCATTTAGAAGTAGGTTAAGAATAACTTAATATCAAAATGTAACTTAACCGACTACAAAAAGAAAGAAGGGAAGCCCTTCACTTTCACCTTTTTTAGGCATATTACCTCATATTTCGTAATCAGAGTGAATAGTTCCAGTAAAAATTTCATCAAGAAGGGACGAAGGTTTCAGAAGAAAACAGGCACGATGTCGGTTTATGTTTTGATTTATTCAGAACATTGTTAGGGTCATCAATATTGTAATACAGCTTAATTAATTTAATTAGTAGATATTGAATTTAGGAAAGAAGACTTGTCGCTTAAAGCAGGAATTGGGTAGCTCAGCAGTTAGAGCATTAGAGCGAGGCACCCTATGGCCGCGGGTGAAACATCCCAACAAAAGCTATATGTTTCCTTTCTAAAATGTACTAATTTAGCTCTTCCTTGCAAAGAAAAATCTAAAACAAAAAATGCAAGCTATAATAAATTGGGTTTGGGCTCGAGTTAAGTCCCTGTGACACAATATTAATGTTTTAATATTTTCATTATAAAACATTAATTTGTTCTACATGGACTAGTCTAGTACCTACAATCTAAATTTATGTTGTATTCTGTCACAATAGCCGTTCGTGCAATTTGGTGTTAGTGTTTTGTTATCTATCATTCCTGGCTGTGGTAGTGTTACTAAAGTATTTGCTAACACTTTATGCGATGTGTTTTTTGACCGAGATATGATGCGATCGATATTTTGTGTGGTGAGTTTGTTTGTGATGACTTTTATGATTTAGAAACACTGGTAACAGTCTCACTACTATTAATATTGATAGAAAAACTTAGATATAGATGTTTGTTACTCAATCACGCTAAACTACTGACCGTTACGTTATGTTGATTTTTTAAAGTTAGATAGTGACTGGGACATAGCTCGGAATCCAGGCAGGATCACAATTTTATTTCTCAAGGGACTTTTGTGCTTCTGGTTTTGAGTGTGATTGTGTGTATAAATAAATGTTTCCAGCACCCACTGTGCTGTATGCTGACCACTATTGTGGGACTTTTCGAATGCGTTTTGGATATTTTTCATCATCATCATTATCATCGTTAACCCGGTTGAAATCGCGGTACGGTTACATATTCTAATAATTGCACGTTATCTGTCCATAGCATACCCTAACGTAATTGTATCCATGGACCCTTATTGTCCTGACCCTCATCGTCCCATAGGCAAATATAAGCGATCTCAACTGATAAGATCTTAATTTTAATTTCCAAACTTAGGCCTTTCAATTTGCTACGCGGTTCGATATTACAATGGTTACCGGTTCTGTCGGTAACGGCATCGGATAAAAGACCCCTCGTGAACGGGCTAAATCCACCGCTGACTCACAAAAATCAAAACTGGTTCGCATCTTGCGCAAGTGCAGGGGGGAATGAACAAGGGCCTTCTGAACGGGCCCTTCCAAAATTCGCCGGTGCACAATGCACCCTCCGAAACATCCCCACGCACTCTTATTATTACGCGACTCCGGGTCCTGTCCCCCATATTGTTCATATTATTTTGGTATTCGTCTGACGCGCTCAAACTTGCCGTTGCTCCGTCGAGTTTATAAAACTTTACGCGAAATAATAAAGTTAAAATTGTAACACTGTCAGGTGTATTGATAAGTTGAGAAATTGTGTCGTTCGACTAGAGCAGTTGTGCAAAATATTCGTTCGATTAGCCACGGCTTCGAATCTGTCATCTAATATTGCAGCGAAGGGAAGTATTAAGGTTTCGAACGCTGTGGTCGTCTCAAGTTGCTTTTCTCATGAGTGGACGTGCGTGTAAATTAATAACTTGAGAAATAATATAATGTGGTGTGGAAACGTCGTCGGATGGACGGCGTGCCTAGGGCAGCGCTCGCTTGGCTTTAATGTGAACGAGTATCGATCGTGGACTATTTCGCTTTCCGTGCAATGCGTTGTGTGTATTCGGTGATCGCGTCAATTTGGCGGGAGCCCGCTCCGACAAAGCTTATTCGTATGAAGTGCTTGCGGTAAGTTCAACAACTTCATTTCATTAGTCCCTACATGTTCCAAAGCAGTTATTTCAGTGGCTTGATTTACCCTTCGTATGCTACGAATCTGTTTTCAGCTTTCAGCAAAACGTAACCCTTCTTTTTAATATAACTTCCCATACATTCGTCGGTTTAATTTGCTCTAGAAAGCATATATTGTCCTACTATTTGCGTCTTGAATACTGGTCTCTGGCTTGTAACGTAATTTTTAGACATAATTGTAAAACCGAACAAACTTCTTAATGCTTACCCCAGGGTTAGGTAAATTTTGTTCTCGTTTAACAGAGTCGAAACATAGATTAAAACCAAATACTGTCAGTAGCGGTAACGTTGAGCTACCCGCTCCGCATTAGTTTGTTGAAAATTTACAGCAAGCATATACCTACATGAGTTGAATGCCATACAAAACAATAATGTACACGATTATTTAAGTAACCATAATTATGGTACCTTTAGGATACTTTTAGTCTACATTACAAGTAATGGTAGCCATTGCAATTTCGTAGTTTTAGTTGGAGGCTGTCAGCTCACCCTTTGCAAAAGTAAACTTACGAAAATCTTGAACGCTTCGTGTCAATGACCTCTCAGCGTCAAAATGCTGACCCTTCTATATTATACCCTTCACGATGCTTGTAGAAGCAAATGCTAAAGCAAATACGAATCTGTAGCTTTCAACTGCAGAAACGTACTTTGAAATCTTTAGAATTCGAGAGGGTCAGACTAAATGGCAATTTGTGCGACATGTCATGGATAAAAAGATAAAATAGATCGCTAAAGCTGCATACATAATATCTGTTCGTATATACCAATTTACCTATATGTGTGAACATAAGCCCTCAATCCTGCCTGCCTTAACTTTCGATACGGCATCGTTAACTCAATTTTGAATTGAACCGCTGCCAGATTGAGCGTGTAATGTGGAGGGACCACATACGCGTATGTAGGTGGATATAATATTACGCTAGACAGATCGATAGACTGATTGACCGTAAAATGAGCCAAGTCCTTTACACATTTTGTTGGATTCTTACATAAACAGGTCACGTTCCACGTCCATTACTTGATGAACATTGTAGCAATGGGAAGCTCGAAATTTATTTTTCCAGCTATATTTTACTGCTCGTCATGATTGATGTTGTCGTAGAAATAAGTTACTATACTACTGGTCGTATTTTATAGAGCTGTATGTTAGTTTTCTTGGATAAATTATAGTATATGTTATACATAGTGTTACATATCATTGGCTACATCCAAAATGTTTAGACACTAGCTTTGCGCCGTGGCTTCGAGTCTATTTATCTGGATACTGTATTAAACATTGTCCTTTGAAAATTTCATAAGATCCATTTGATTATTCAGTCATTCCAACCGTTACAATTTATTATTAAGTATATGCATATGTATTGACAGCAAACTCGAGAGAAAATATATATAGAATCCACTTCTATTAATCTTTATTATCCACTAAGAGCTTTATCACAAAAACGAATAGAAAAACTTATAAAAAGTTTCTATATTCGTGTTTTGAGATTGCAAATCCGTTACAATTTAGCGTTTCTACAAGTCTAAGCGCGAGGCTATCAATGAAAAACATGAAAAAGTTTTAAATAAAATTAAAACCCCGGCAACATATAAATTCACCGTAACTTTGCTAGTAAAAACTTCTAAATCTATTGAAAACTAGGCAAAATTTTTGCCTGAAGTTCATTCCCACGTGACCCAGTTTCACTGCGTGATTATTATCAACTTAATGGAACTTTAAACAAGGTTCTAGTTAATTTATGCAGCCTAGGCAATGCAGCCTGTCGTAATATTTTAACTATAATACCGGCAAGTCGCGCACAAGAAAGGAAATAGCAAAAAACAGGGGAGAATTCATTGTTAGTGCAAGTTATACACCATAGCTTTTTAAATTTATTGCACTTGGTCTTTGAAGCCAATTAAATCTGAAAGTGTTCAGTAGTTTGTCCTTTTTGAGCTCTATTGTGCATGACTAATGTTACTGTTTTTTCTTTATATGGATCACGATAAAAGTATTTGTTTCAAAAGTGTGGGGTTGTGAGTGTGAAAGCTCATTATCAACGACATTACAAGAAGGCACGTGCAGCCGTATTTAATATAAATCGCTTCGAATTAACCCGTCAAACATAATAGAAAAAACATGAAGAAATGATCAAAAAAACGTACCAAGTGAAGTTTGATGGAATGATGCCAGCGGCTAACTGTATCTCAATAACCATCTGTGTGATTTCTGTATCTATCTATATATCACACATAATTACTATTTTATATGAAGGTTGTAATGTTGCTTTGTTCAATAGAAATTGTGCGCCCTAGGTGCGACCACCACGCCGCCGCGCCGGTAACACTGCCTGCCGAGATAAAAAATATAACGTCATCATTTTAACCGGTTTATACTGAAACTAGTATGAATTTCCCTCTTACAATGATTATAATAAATTGTAATATTATACTTGAAAAAAAATATTGTTCTACTGCTACATTATTATGCATATGAAGTAATATGATATTCTTATCACAACCCCAAAGCAATACATCATATTGTTTACTAAACGCCTGACTCTGTTAGATAATATATGTCAATTTATTAACAATTTATATTACATTTATAGAGCATGTTTAGGAATACTTAAAAGGGTCCGACTGCCCAACCCCTATAGACAATTTTCTAGAAGGGTATCAAAATATTTGCTATTGCCAAACGTTCGACCAGTTTCATCACTTACACTAAGTTTAGAAAGGCGATGGATATTGATTCTCCATTGAATAAACATCACGTTTTATAGGTATTCTTACAGAGCAATAAAATACTCACTAAAACTCATAAAAAACTTTTCAGTTGTTAAACATTGTGAACCGAAGTATTGTTTTCAGGAAGTCTTACCAATTTCTTCTTGGATATTTTGTACAGAACATTTCTGGTTCTGGGTATGACGTGAATGTTGTGTGTGTGGTGTTAATGTTTACGGCCCTACGACACAAGTCATAGTACTTTTAGTGTGGGCTGTGAGTGTGAAAGCGTTTATGTGTATGCTTTTGTTTACCCGGGCGACGCCGGGCGCGTCAGCTAGTATTTTATACAAGATATAAAAAGTTTATGGACAAAACTTAACAAGGTTTGTTTAACATATACGGAGAAGTTTTTCTACGTTATTAATTACAGCATTATAATGTATGCCTTATAAATCAGGCTCTTAATGAAGCTCTTGTTCAGTGTAAACTGTTAACTACCCACACAAATTGAAGGCAACGTGAGGATCCCTCGGGCCACGTGACTCGGCGTAACCGACTTTTGTAGTTGTGTGCGCACGTTGCTGACGTCATTAAATACGGACACCGGCATGTTACAACACTTTTCAGCTTGTTTTGTAGAAGCAGTATCTAACTTATTTTCCTTCAATAAGGCAGTGTATGTAAAACATTAAAACATTTGTAATTCTCTATACAGGTAGGTATATAAACTAAATAAAAAGTACTTAGTTATAGTGCCCAATGTAGGAGCACTGAAGTTGGTGGTGTTCGGTGGGGATCCGATTGACGCAAATCAAATTTGAAGATTAGATGAAAATTTACAAGAGCAGCGTTAGTTTTTCGACCTTTTATCTGATAAAAACTTCTACAATCTATTTCGAATTCTGTTTCGAGATATCAAATATCCGTGCCATTCGCTCTAAAGAACGACCGCACACTTGTTGATCAATTACAAAACGAAATCTTGATTAGTCCCTAACGGTCCTCTACAAAAACATTACCCTGGTTCGGTTTAATCGTGACACTTCAATTAATGACTATAAACGTTTATCGGCTTTGGTGATGGACAACTAAACGTTCCATAAACGTTATTGTTCTTTGAATCAACAACCACCGCAAGTCAAATAAATAATGTAATGTTACCCATATTACCGTTACATAATTTGTTTTCTAAGTACCCATACGTTAGTAATGATTGTAGTGATGTACAATGCGTTGATTTTGTATGTTAGCATTAACCATGCTAGGGAGAACCAAAGTAGTAAATTTAGAACCAAAAACGATTGACGCTGAGTTTGGGTAGCTCAGCGCTTAGAGTAATAGGGTGACACCCTGTAGCCGCGAGCATTGTAGCGTTTTTATAGTAATAGGACTTTTATAAGAGATCTTAAAGCTATTTATTCATTACGAAATTGGTTGCAAATTAAATCGGACTGGATTTTAAAATCAAGTCGTCAATAAATCTGGCAATTTAGGTATCAAGCTGGAAATTGATTTGGTGTTGCCGCAGTAGGGAAGGGATAGTCAAAAGAGGAATATTATATTTTAACTATTGTTACGTTAAAGCGTATCAGGCATGGTGTACTCAGTACTATTCTTTCTTCTGAAAATACAGGAATGAGGGAACGTCTGTGATTTATTTCATTATCGTTCCCTATTCTAAATATCAAAATTTGTATTCTGTTTTAGCCAATTCGAGGTGAAATTATAAAAATATAGTATAGGTACTTACATCTTTTCTATGTAGTACTTACTATGATGTACGCTGGTGCAGGATGCTTCATGTTCAATATAAATGCAAATCTCTTGACAAGATTGCATCTAAGATCATCACGGCACTTTCGATTACGGGCTTCACAAGACTAATTATTATTCTCATGTTTTTTGCATGCATAGTCAACTCTTTTCTTCATAAAATTCATTTTGGATCATTTTTAATTAACGTTTTTCAAATTTATCAGGCATTATATATATCTTCTAATAAAAGTTTTTGATTTCTCAAACACCAAAATACAAACCTCAATGTCTAGCCAATCTAAAGACGTTCTAATTGTCACCTGCTTATCTATATCATTTGTTACATACTGCATTACTGATGTCGATACATATTTCTTTATTTCTGTCATTTTGTGTAATTTCCAAGACATATAGGTTACCTGCGTTATCTGATATTGTGTAGTTATTCTGTATTCGAAATAAACAGTTGTAGCCAGCGAGGGAGGTTGGTCGACACCGGACACCGGACTCTCCGGTTACACGCAATCCTTTGCTGATTTATTACACGCTACGGAATAGAGCTCTTGGTTTCAAATATTAATTAGAACCAAGTCAGGAATTACGTCTACGAGAAATTCTCAAATTAATATTCAAAATTATTTAGTTCAAGTAAATCAGAAGATCTAAGACAACAAGTTACTACCCAATCAGGGCATTACAAACTCACCGAATATGCTAGAATATAACTTTTAGACCACTTCCGTGTTATCATTCAGTGCATGAATCTGGAACGGACAAAAGTTATCTTCAAAATATTCGTGAAAAAGCGTTCCTATCATATTCCGACTATCGTGATACTCCGTCCAACAAATTTCGAAAGGGATGTGACGTAATAACAGTAATGATGAAAATTGAAAGCTCCCGACGTGATAGGAATCTGGATAGTACGAGTATTTGATGAATATCGGGGAAAGCTCGGACGCACGCCACGGTCATGCCAAAGCTTAGCTGCCGGCGCTTTTCGTCCGTATCAACAGATTTGTGTTTGAATTATTCATCCCTTGTTCCTATCTGCTGTGCTTTAGAGCCAGTTTTTTCTATCGCTTTAAGAGATTCTGTGGAATCCGCTTTAGTTGGGTAGTTTTCGTGCTGCTGCAATAAATAACAGTTCCGGTACAGTATCGGATTGCACGTCCCGTAAACTGACTTCTTATTTTTAAGACTTAACGTTTAACCTATTTCGATCGAGAGAACTATACAATCGTCCAGAACTTGTGAATTTCCTAGATTCTCCTTGATTTATGCACTCACCTCTCATGTGATGCTGATAAAACATTGAATTGTATTCACGTAATACCTAAACTGAATTATTTACGCCTTATTTTCTTATATTGAGCAATATTCTCGAGAAAGGACGGAATTGGCTATTCAATAAACGTATTCACGTAAGAATCTAGACCCAGCACCCTTTTATGGAGGTGGGTATTTGTCGTTCTCAATATTGTCGTACACGGAAATCGTTCATAGGATTCCGTGTGGGCCGTGATTTATAGCTTTTATCTATTTGTGCGTCCTGCCTTTACTTTGATGTCTTCGTACCTTCGTATATCACCTTGTATTTTTTTCCTACCTTGCTATGTCACGGGCGTCTTTTCATCAACAACTTGAATATTTAATTTCAATTCATGAGATATGCGAGCTTTAATGAAGACATGTATTTATTGTTAAAGGAGAAGACAGCTGCGTCTTGAGTGACGTGAGAACAATAAACAGACTGAAGTACGGTTAGTTTATTGTCTACTATAGTACTCGTATGAATAGTTCAAACAAAAGGTAACCCTTTTGTTTGAACTTAGAATTGACGTGTTATGATTAGTAGGTATCTTAGTCTGAGCTAAATTACTTTATAGTAGAACTAGCTTCTGCCCGCGACTTCGTCCGCGTAGTAGGTAAAAAGTATCATCTCATGTGTTAACCTCAGTAATAGTAATAATATCTATGTTGCCAAGTTTCATCCAAATGCTTACAGTAGTTTTGGCGTGATAGAGCAACAAACACCCATCCAGAATTTTACGTTTATTATTTTAAATATAGGATAACTTCCTCAATAAACGGGCTATCAAATGCAAAAAGAGTATAAATCGGATTGTTTATTTACTTATTTATTTATAACTTTTAGTCTTCGCACTCGTGGAATTTAGAATCATGTTTCTGTATTGTTATTTTCGCAGAGACAGTTGAGAGTAAATACCAATAAAATGGACTTGGAAAGGCTAGATAAACAACGTCTATTTTTGAGCAAAATAAAACTACAGATTTGTTTAATATACATCATTTGATTTTCTAACCAGGAGCCATCATAAACAAATAAACTGAGCTAGCGACTCATGAGCAAGCAACGTATTTAGGTGTCCGTGATAGAAACAGTTCGTCCTGAGAATGACACCGGGTGGCTTGATGATGATGGTCATAGCGAAACACGCTCATGGGAAACTGCAAGTGGGAGGTACGCGTGGTATGAAAACGACTTCACCGGCTCTACAGCTCGTGGACACCACTTTAAGGCGAGTTCTATTGCATAGCTTTAGAAGAGCTAAGTTCCGAAGCGTCATAATCAGATTATCCACTTTCAGTACGGTGCTATGCGCGGGGTCCGGTTGCTGTGAGTTAAAAATCAAATCATTGGGGGCTGAGTCACCCACGTCCGTAGGAGGATACCCCTTAAGTCTGACTCCCTACACGTGGTCCCCGGGTGGTGCTAATCAGGTGACATTTGATAGGTGGTAGAGCATTTTGTGAGTTGCTCGCCTGGCTTGCTACCAAAGTAGCTTACCACCATCAAGTTGAAAGTCTGCCGCCAAGCCAAATACGGTGTTCCGGCAGTTATCCTTGAGAGCCTGCGTATTCCAGGTCTAGTGTGTTTACCAGCTTCGATCACATCGTCACTTACCATCAGGTGAGATAGTGGTCAAACACTAGCCTGTAACAAATAAAAAAAAAAAAAAACTTACAAAGGTTTTCTGGAAGAGTTCTAACTCAAATTCGAATCGGTAAATAAATCTTCGCGGATTTTAATAAATCGTCCGAAAATTCTGGCGCTATTCTTGCCTAAGTGTGCCATCATCTTATTTTCTTTAATCCTATCCTATCTGTTATTTTAGCATTAAGTTCTAAGTTCATTAAATTAAATAAGTTCTTACAAAAAGTTAGTTCCGAAATTCGCTACTGAACAGTTGTATTGGCGACTTATTAATGAGCTAATGACGATCACTTATTTTTCCAACACCCAATCGTAATGAAATAAAGTTTATTTAACTATCGCTTCAGGCGAAGTTATAGTGAATTAGTAGATACATCTTATGAAAATGTCTTCAGTAGTTTCTACAGAACGTAAGATCCGGGCACTTATTACATTTAAAGCAGTGGAAGTCAGATATTTTTCTGCGGTAAAATAAAGCCTATATTTTAAGTAAGACTTGTAGCAATACATCCCACAAATTGTATATTGTTAATTAATTCTGTTATTTTGCAATAATCAATTGCTAAGTAAATATATTATTGATGTCAAATCCTACTTATTCGTTAGATGGCGTAATGTTCTTATATATAGATTATGTGAAAATTCGAGACAGAATCTTTATAGGGCAGGTTCTGTTGGCATCGAACTGGAGATTTAAAAAGTTACACACTTCACACTTCACGTGCCGCTCGGTCGATATTTTTTCGTTCCCAGCTTCAGTTTCTTCTGATCCTTTCACAAAATCATCATCTTACCTAATAGTGTTAATTCCGATTATGTTGATTCCTTCTGGAAAGAGTTGTATATGTACGTACGTACTCATGCTTACTACTAATAGTAGCACCAATGAACTTAGCATATCATCTAAGGTGAGAAGATTCTCCGGCCCAAAAGGTATTATCAATTAATCATTACCCTATACAAATCCCATTTGCCTTAGGACGTAATCCGTGTTCTTTATAGGAGCTCTTATCGGCTAACGCATTACCGCCCCACATTAATCTTTTATGGCGCTTAGCAACATTGATTCTGCGTTCACTTTGGTAAATATCAAACTATCATTTCAGACACTATACTGTATTTATGTAATGAAAATATTACTACGCCAAAATCTGTTTCTTCATTTGCATCAGTTTACACATCTAACAGATTAATTGACTAAAAAAATTGTATCTACCCATTTACAATTCAAACGAACCTTACGATTTTATACGTGACGGCATCGTCGCTTACCATCAGGTGAGATGGAAACAAGAACGAAGGCAAGGTGTTAATTGAGGGATGAGACGGGCAAGTCGCTCGCCATATAGTAAGCATCACATTTCAGTGCCACCAAGAGTTTTGAATTGGATTTATATAGGACTAAATCCTGCGCGGCAAGGCAACTGCGCTCGTCACTCTGAGATATTAGATGTTAAATCTCTTTGAGCCCTGTAATTTGACTGGAAACATTGCCCTTCAATCCGAAATACACTGTTTGCACACTACTACTTATTGGTTGAATCTTTGGCGATGTTGTGGTACTGCCCCAGACGGACAAAGTAAAAGAGTCCTACCTACTATAAAATGTAAGAATTGGCCGAATTCACTTTATGATAGTATATTCAATGATGTAAGCTGATTTACAGATTATAACCTCACAAAAGGGTTAGATATCGCGCAGAAACTGTTAGCCAAACATAACCACAGCTAAACCCATATTTTCTACCGTAATTGTGTTTTGCCGGGTATCGAATTTAACGTCAATCCTGGCTCTGTGATACCTAAATCCCCTTGACGACGGCTAACGTAGGGACGTGAAGGGAAATTCGAGGCGAGGATTTTCTATACCTACCCACGTTTATATATACGTAGTTACAACCTGTTGTGTTAACAAAAAAAAAAGGCTCTGTATATTTAACCAACGGAGAAACAACCAAAAGGAGGTGCTCAATTCGTCAGAATCGTATTTTTTTATGTATTTTACCTCAGAACTCCGTCATTTATTAATCTATTGAAAAACCATTGTTTCGTTCTAGTTGGCCCATTATAATTGATCAAGATCTGATTAAGAGGTTCGGAGATATTTGCGATTGAAGTCGGTTATTAGTTTTTTAAACTCGTATATAATTACAATATCGTAGCAATTTAAACGCAAGCAGAGCTTAAAAATACCGACTTCACCGCTTTATCTTCGGATGATTTGATCAAATTATAATGGGACCAACTTTCAAGGAAAAAAAAGAATTATCAAAATCCGATCACCAAGAAAGAAGTTATGAGGTTACACATAAAAAACAGTCGAATTGAGAACCTCCTCCTTTCTTTGAAGTCGGTTAAAAATACACACTAAACGTACTCGTATTTGGTCGCAGAGGCACCGCTGCACGCGAGGCGCGTCCTTGTAAGCACGAACCAAATGCGTGCATTGTGTCGACTGTGAGAATGTAGTGTCCATGAATGAAAAATTTCTCGTAAACAATGGTTATAATCAATCTGCTCGTTGGCTTAGTTGGGTGAGCGTTTGCCTTCTAAGCAGGGTCGATTCCCTTAAAAACACAAGTTTTCTCTCCAAGGAAAATTTGCGGTTCTGTGTGTGCCATGTGAATATTTCCGACCCACGCGACAAGTCGCCGAACTTGGTGTGGGGAACTTGGGAGTGTGATAGCGTAGATATTTCGCTCTAGGTCACAAGCATACAACATTGCATCGGGCCCATCGTTTCCCGCAGTTAGCGATAGTAATACCTATAAGCATTTTTTTATGACCCGATAAAGTTTCATTATTTATATTACGCGTGGCTCGTCAGTTGGGTAAGAGCTCGACTTTATATGACTTTATAAAGAAGTTTTTTGTTATGTAATAAGGAGACGAGACGAGCAAGTCGCTCGCCTGATGCTAAGCGTCACGCTTGCCCATTGCAGTTCAGAACTACTCAACGTTTTGAACTTTTATATGTAAAATCCTGCGTGTCTAAGCACTGCGCTCGTCACCTTGAGATGTTTTAAGACATTTAATTACACTGGAAACATTGCCCAAGGTGCAATGTTTCTACCACCATCAAAGTTGAAAAAACGCTACGCGTGTCTTCAGGTTATAAATCTACACATCCGTGCGTGCGCTGCTGTCTTGAGGCATGAAAAATAAAAGATCGTGTATCTTGCTATATTAATGTATTCATGTAAAGAAACCCATAAAATTTGTCTAAGTAAGTTAATACGTAAATATGCATTAGGTATCATGCACTTACTTAAAACAGAATGTCCATTTCTCGAAATGGCAAATTCTAAATATGGCTATGGCCACGACTAACATTCACATTTTATTAACACATACCAATTCTACTATACCGATATCTTTTATCTACAGCCCCGCTACGTAGGTAACAATTAGAGAAATACAAGTTGTTATAGCTACAAAATAGAGCAACAAAGAAAAGGAGGAAAAGAAAACAGACGTCTCTATAACAGTTGATGTGGAAACGTTTTATATTTCCCTGTGTAGTACGTACAAAAACTCAAAACAGAGAGGGTCGTGATGAAATTCGCAGTGGCGGCTGTGCGTGCCTTATCTTGAGATGTGAAGGCTTCTACCTCCTTAGCTCCTACCCCTTCTACATGATGTTTATGTGTGTTTTATGTTGCGTAAAGACCTTTACAAGTAGTTTCTCCAACACGACTCCTGAATTTTTCACATGCTTGTACTCGTTTATGTAGCTAGTAAAACATTTTTAAGTGAAAACTTCTTTAGGTGCGTTGAGCACTTTTTGGGTGAACAAAAATCATGAAACTTGCGTCATCGTCATCGAACGCTTTCCATGCGCTATATGTATACTGTGTATATAGGTATGTATACTTTTTGAATGAACAAAAAGTGTGAAACTCGCGTCATCGTCACTGCACGCTTCCCATGAGCTATATTTAATTTATACTGTGTAAATATTATTTATAGTATTCACGTCTATCGACAGTCCCCAAAGACTGCCCCGCATGTTTTTTTAGCTGTAAACTAACCCTTGGCATAATTAAACAGTTTCATGAATGGGAGAATACGCTGGTTCTTAAAATAAAGGGTAAACTACATCGCTAACCAGAGGCTTTACTATGAATATAATATATATTGTATCCTCTAAATGTATGTCAATAAATGTTTTGATTGATTTACTACTAACTTTTTCACATGCTTGTGTATCTAGCTAGTAAAACTTTTTTTACCGACTCCAAAAATGGCAGGTTCTTAATTCGTCGGAATCTTTTTTTAAATTTATATTCCCCGATTAGACGCCTGGACCAATTCGAGAAATTCTTGTTTTGCTTTAAAGGGTATACTACCCAGGTCCATAATTTGATGAAGAGTATCGGAGATATTTGCGATTGAAGTCGGTTATTAGTTTTTTCAACTCGTATATATTATTGGAGCATTGTCCTGGTTGGTAAATCGACATAATTATTGAAGTAATGAGTGATAATCACGTCAGCATGGCGGTTTTCTTGCTACGATAACAATTTATAAAAACAAATTATTGACGTAACGTTAAGGAAAACAAACAGTTTGCAGATTAATTAGATATCGATAACCATGGTAGGCAACTTAATATATATGTTTTTAATAAAAGAACTTTAATTATCTGAATAGTTAGTAGATATATGTACCTACCTATAATTCGCACTTCAGTTAACTTGAATTGAAACAAGTATTTTTTTTTAATTCAAGCTTTTACGTTTGTTAAAAATCACGTCGTTCACAAATTTTACTAGTTCGGATTATTATACAATTTCTTAATATATTATAAAGATCATTGATATATTGAAAAAGAACTTAAAATAATTTAGGGCGGTTGAAAATAAATATCATGGAAAAAAGAAACGTAGGACCATTTTTGTTATATTATGGGTAGATATAAATACGACTTAAAGGTTTGAACAACCTACGATGGAATATTCCGGTAGAATCCCTCCTGAATTCCGACCTTTCATGTAAAAGGGATTAGAATTTCGACCACTGGGTCCTGAAAATAGTGAAACAGCAACGCAACATGATTGGCAAAGGAATCGTACTCGTAAATAGTTAGATATAGAATAGTTATACATTATGAAGTAATGACGGTTAGAATGGCAAGCTACAGATGCAATAAATAGGGCGCTAATTTCCTATAATTACCGACCGCACGGATATCACTTATTTGACGCGATGATAATTATGTGTAAATGAAGACAGTTTAGTGTTACTCATATATTTTTAAAGTTTTCTGTTAACGATTTTATTTTAAACATTTCTTTTCACTCCCACCGCCTCACACTAAGTTCAAAGACTTATATTGTTAACGTTGTGTCAAACATTAAAGGTTGGACGCTGTGAACATAATAACAATTCAAATATACGCTAGTCAATTCGTCAAGGCCTGGTCAATCAAACAGAAGCCGCGTCAAACCGTAATAGATTACTACTATGGTAATAGCGTCTCAATGCGCATTTTGCATTTACCCTCCTTTTGTTTCGGTCGTAGTCGGGTGAAAAGCAAGTCCATGCTACGATTGATGCTACGACATGCTACGTGATAATTTTATTAACTGTGGAGCTACGGTGTTTTAGAACGAGTTTTTCATATTACAGCAATCACGACTTACGTTATTACCTATTAGTTGTAAAGCGACAAGAATATTCACTCAAACCCATCCATCCAATGCTGTTATTGGCTGGTTTGATGGCAAGCTTCACCCTTGGATGTAATAACACGAGAGAGCCGGAGTGGCTGGGCCTGATCGAAGGGTCGTAGAAGCTCAGACTGCCTGACGCCAATTGCCCTTTCGATCTCCCCTGTTCAAGTTGTTATTGAGACGGCCGATTGCAAAAATGTAGGATATATGTATGCTCGTATTAAGAATATTTTCGACTGAATAGAAAATTAAATAAGAGTTTTAGTTAGGCTCAAACAGTCAATAAGTCAACAGTTAATAAGGTCAGATTTTCTGACGAGAGTAATAGATCCAGCGAAACGAGATCTATAAGTTGACTTGGGTGGTTCAGCACATTGTCCGTCCGTCCATCCGTCCTTCTTATTTATTTTTCTGCCTGTGTGGTGTATCGTTAAAAAAGGCTTGATAAGTAGAGTACAAAACTGTTTAAAAAATAATATTTGTTACAAATTAACAATTTTTTAGACCACCAAAGTCACTCTATTTAAACTTATTTTGTCCCGGGGTCTATATAAAAAACGGCTTCATATATAAAGCTGAAACTTACGTATAACAGCCGTTACATCCTGTACTCTAACAAGAAATACAGAAATCAAACAATTATTATTAAAGACAAAAGTTATGACCGGAGTTGTGCCGCGAAATTAAAAAAATGGCGTTCTTGATTTTGTATAATTTTCCCGTCCTTCAAGTGTTAACGTGTAGTAATGGTGGATTATTAACCGTTAATACTTTGTAATAATAAATCATACAAAGTTGAAAAACGTGATTTTCGCTTTCGCTCCAAAACTCCAATAGAAGTTCTAGTAAAGTTTCTACCACTTTACTAGGGCATGACTGGGCTATGATTGGACCTTGACTCTTTTACTTGACTTTGACTGTGACTGGGGCTTTTAATATGAAATACACTTGAAATATATTATTACTTGACACTGGTTAAATGCACAAGATTTTAAAATGCACAAAATTAAAAGACAAAAAGTTATGAGCAAGTAACCTCCTCAAAAGTTTTTCTTTATTAGGCAAAATGTAGGCGCGAGGCAAAATGTAGGCGCGAGGCAAAATTTAGGCGCGAGGCAAAATGTATCTCAGTTCAGCGCGAACTACTAGTTAATAATAAACGGTTTCATTTTGAGATCAACGCTAGCTGTACCGAGACTATGGGGCCGACGGCGGCGCTCTCACTAGCATATTGACGACCGCTAAAACTTTAAGTATTCTGTGACGTGGCTCACAAAATAACCCTCTGCATAACTTATTCGCTCTCGCCTCGAACCGATCGATACCTAACTATATTATGAAGCTAACAAATCGATGTAACGTGCCGATGCTTCGTAAACAATATTCAATTAGCAAAGGTGCTTTTGCCTACATTTATTAGGTAGCAATTTTCTCGGGATACCAGCGAAGTTTTCTTGTTTCGCAACTGTTTATTCCGCGATTGTAGCGAAACGGTTTCATTTGCTGTAAAGCAAACGTATTCTTAGCTAAAAGCTGTAATGTGAGACGGTGATTTGTTTTGGCAGAAGTTAAAGAGTTAAAAGCTCTTCGATTTGAAAGTAAAATTTTATTGACATACCCTCATGCGCCGCCTTAGCACTTAGCTTCATCTAAGTACTCAATCTTATTATACTAATATTATAAATACTTAAAAGACACATTTTTGTATATATCAAGCTCCCTAAAATGTATGATATTTTCCATTTCAGTATATTCTAAGTTGATCACATATCGCCATAATTATTATCAATGTATAACTTTAATATATAACTTTTCAACCGACTTGAAAAAAGGAGGTTCTCAATTCGACTGTATGTTTTTTTGTATGTATGTTACTAGATATCCCCGCTTATGAATCGATTTTGATAATTTTTTTTTGTTAGGTAGAGTATACTGGGGTCTATAAATTTTATCCAAATAAATTTTATCGAAATCGGTCAAGCCAAAACCGAAATACAAACGCTGAAGTCGGTTTTTAAGCTTTGCTTGCGATTCAATTATTCTTTCCTCCAAGAATTTTAAGGAGAACCTTAGAGATCATAGTTCGGCACAGCGACCTTGCGTTACCGCCATAATATATTACTCCGCTAAACGCGCCTTTTTGTGCCACAGCATATGTTCTATATTCACTTGTGATGATAATCGTACTCGGACCTAAGCACAACCTGCTAATAACGAAGAAAAAGAAATGGATTTACGTCGCCCTTGGAACACGGTATTCCTTGCTTTGGATATCTAAATGAATAACCACTATTTGTATTTAGAAAGAATAAATATATTTGTTCTAATCTAAATATATTAGCTCTTAACAAGTTGAAATAGCACCGTTGCACACATTTGGCTTGTTTCAAGCACTACTGCTTATTTCGCAAGCAACTTACCATAAAGTCTCGTCTATCAAGTATTCGAGCCAAGCAAGACTACTTAAGTAGCTACCAATAAACAACAAAACAGAGCTCTATAAAATATATTCCCATAACACACGAGAATGAAAGACTACGACAAAATTGTTTTGTTCAGATCTCGAGTTCGCCAACCTGATAAGATATTCTGCGGATATTTTATTCAATAACATCTCGTAATGAAAAATACTCGTACCCATGTTGATGCTTTGTAAGCTCTGAAACATTTTAGGGCTAGTCTACATAGGTACAGTCCATTGTTTATTCAAACCAATGCAACGGATAGTTCTGATTAGGACGCCCGCGCCCGCGCGCCGCGCCGACTCGTTGCTTTTGTCATTTTTACCCGACTACGGCGGAGGGTTATGTGATTGACCGGTATATAATTACGTTCATATTATTATGAACCATGTATGTTCATCTGTTCCCTTATAACTTCTAAATCATTTTGCGCGGTAAAGGCTATAATTTTGCGAATCTGGCAGTAGAGTCATTAACTTTCATGAGTGCCTCTTTGGGGCCCATGTACATGTAACAATATTGATTTTGAATTTGAAACTACTCATCATAATTTGACAAATAGGAGTTACCGTTTAAAGCGTCTTGATCGTCCGCTGGTTATAGGCTAGTTGGCGCCCTATAAAGTACATAGTCATGTACTATATGTTAGCTGCATTATACATATTTACAGCTCGTATGTAAGTCAAACATTTCGAATTAGATATGAAATGGAGCGCATACATGTTGACTCAGTTACAGTTGTTTAATCGAGTTGAAATTTTGATGTCTGTCAAATTCCAATGAAATGTAACAGATAGCTGATCTTAGGAGAAAGAAAGTAGGGTGGTGGTCACAGAGCATATACATGCTCTGTGGTGGTGGTGTTTAAATATATGTATTTTGAAAAGCTTGCTATTGCAAGCTTTTCAAAATACATAGAAAGAGAGCAGAAAGCATAGAAAGCATAAAAAGAAACAAGAAAAAGAAAGCTTTCTAATTTCGAACATTTCTTATAACAATATTTATAACTTGCATAGTAATATGCGAGCTCGATCCAGCAAGTCTGAGTGTTACATTAACATTCATAACATTTGTATTTACTATCATGATTTCATTATCTCAAACGCTCTGTTTGCAGATCTTTTCGCGTAATAAGTTCCTCTGTAGGGGTTCTGTACGGGGTAGTGGGGGCTAGGGCGGCGGGGCGTAGCTCGATAAAAGTTATTTAATAACAAGGAACATCCAGCCTTCGCTATGTAGAGATGCCACCACCGCTCGTGATCAGACTCTATTGACAGTACCATTATAAAGGCTCGCGTACATTCATACTACAAGAACTTAAAAAAACGGACCTTATGCACATAAATTGTGTAAATCATACTTACTAGGTCTATATTATTTATCTACGTCCTACAATATAGCTTTTCATACACGCAAGCTTCACGGACACAAATCAAGGTCTGACAAGGTCAGTTCAATGTTTCAATCTACACTACATAGATAGATAGATACATTCTTTATTTGCACACCAAAAGAGAGCAATTATAAAGAAATCTTAAATATAACAAAGGAGCACAAAGGGCGGTCTTATCGCTCAAAGCGATTTCTTCCAGAGAACCATACCCACAAACATCCGTGTTTTTTTGTCCGTTAAATTCCGTGTCGTGTCATACAATTACTTTTTCCGTCCTTGTGTCTCTTAAGTAACTATATATGCCTCTCTAGAGAAATTTCGCATTAGACGTGCAATATATATATCTCCAATTGGACCCTGTCTTTATCGAGGTGAAGGTTTGTACTTTGTAGTCTGACTTTAGATAAGTAAAGTATAAGTTTTGGGTCGTCTAGAGGGCGGGTTATCTGCTCTGTTTTGATCCCCTGATTTGCTTTAGAAAGAAGTCAAGATTAATCAAGTCTCCGACCCGAGTTAATGAAGGCCTGATGAAAGCCAGCACACCATGCGTCGCGTACCAATCAGTGCCCTGCGCCATCCAGAAAGTGTTCCATTATCCACGCTCCTGCCCACCCCAATTCGCGAAGTGTAATTGAACCTTTATAACAGAATTATTTTCTCGTTTGATTCGAAATGAAATAGAAAATATTTTTACGTTGAAATTTTTCTCGAAGCAATCTCAATTGAGAGGCAATTTGTATTTGTTGATTTGACGTTTTCGGCAAACATTTTGGTAAAATGTTATACATGAGGGGAATATTTAAAATATGTCAGATGTTTTATGAACTCATTTCACATACCAAATGTATATAATATGCCTGTTCTCAAAGCAATTATTATAATCGTTGGCTTAGTTATATAATCCGCTCCGCTCGCTTAAGATTAAATATAAGTAAGTCGCGGCGGGGGATAATAGGCAGGTAACTAAAGTTGGTTAATTTGGCTTAACTCTACAGCTATGGCTAATAGGTATAGTTACCGACTGACTTATATCACGTACAATCTAATTCCCCCATCCCCATTCCATTATCGGACATCGAGACAGACTCTTAAGCGACACCGCTATATGGTAGATATTCCACAAATGCGGTCGAAGCGTTTTGCCTCCACAATCATTATGCGAACTGCAAAAGAATGGAATTCCTTACCTGAGTCTGTGTTCCCTGATAAATACAATATGGGAGTCTTTAAGTCACGAGTGAATAAACATCTTCTGGGCAAACGTACTCCATCGTCAATTACCATCAGGTCAGATGGCGTCCAAAGGTGAGATGCCTATCTTGAATAAAAACAAAAATGTGTGTAGCATAATAAGTTTGAAACTTAGGTTAAGTTTATCTTTTCACTCCATAAACCATTTTATCAGCCAACCGTGCTTTAATCAAGAATTATGTGTCTGAATTAACTTACTATATACATAAAAATATGATCAAGATCGTTCATTGTAATATGGCTCGCCTCTATATAATTTTTCAATCGCTTGAGTGTGGTAAAGAAAAATTCTGGTAAAGTCGCGTGTTTCTAATTTGAAAGTACTCCTCACTGTAGAATTTATCGGTAATACGGGACTCTTACTTAAAATCTCTTAGAAATATGTTATCAATGTAAATATAATAAAATTACATAAATGTACCTATGTTTCAGCAAATGGCAAAGGCCTATCTTTAATCGTCATCTGATGACTACCTATTAGTTTAGTTGAGTGTGCGTTCGCCTTATAAGATGGGGCAGTGAGTGTGAAAGATTTTTTTTTGTTTATGTTTATCTGCTGTTCTTCACCAGGACCAAGTCTATCTTACTTATCCTAGACCACATTAAAGTTCATAACTTTACAACAAGAGCGATCAAACGCTTATACTTACATATTATTATGATAAAATAAAAACCAACACTTGATATATTGTACATTTTTGATATTTTCAGCGAACATATGAAACAAAGAGCATATTACTAGTTATATGCTCTTTGGAGCATATAACTAATATATGAAATGTAACCTAAAGTAAAAAACAGTTCGTGTCGTAGATTGATTGACTGACAAGAAATGCACAGCCCAAACCAGCTGTCATAGATAATCATTTTAGGGTAGATTATTTTGGTAGTGTAGGAAAGCACTAACAACTGAATTATAGATATTAACACTCCAAAGGGTTCTAACGCGGATGAAGTCGCGGAAAACAGCTAATTAGTATAAAATATTCCTGTCTTTAAACATGTTAGTCGTTCCATCTGTAGTTTCAGTTGGCTGTTTTTTAATCTGTGTAAGTTACACCAAGATTATAAATTCTATAGATACCTTTCCAAAGAATGTTGAAACCTATCAGATGCACGATCAAAAGCTCTCTATTCTTCATAAAATGTACCTACATTTTACCACCTACTCCCAAAAAGAACCCCTACTGTAAGAATGCTTTTAGAGTGAGGTGAATACATATTATGATATAACCGAGGCTCAAATATTTTCATATCTAGAAACGTACCTGTGAGATGTAGGCTCAGAGTGATGCAGGATAGTAACCTTTGTCTATTTACCCGTACCTATCTAGATGTGTGCCGCGGCTTTGCCTGTAGGGTTGTACTTTGTTATATGAGATTAAATACCAGCTAGAATAGCCTAGGATAAACGTAGCCTAAATCCTGATACGTGTACATCCAGATCCGTGTTTGAGATATCTCTTGTTGAAAATTCATACAGAAATCTCTTATTTTTATATTTTTAATATTAGTGGAATGTCGATGTAGTAGATAAAACATTTTATCTAATACATATATCTTAAAGAATAGTTATATTTATGAATAGCACTTTGTATATAAGTAATTATGATAAAGGTATTATATTTATGTAGGTACTTTGATTTGAAGAATAAAATGTAAAGTATTTAAATCCACTTACATATTGCAATACATTACTTACGTTATGTAAGACTGACTCTAACAAAACCAGGTTATATATAATTTTGCTAATAATAAGTACTTACGAGAATATTAAGGCATAGAAAAATCACAACTATTTGTTGCATTAAATCAGCCAAAACAAGGATTTTCAATATATAAGTTGAGCCCGAAATGTGTGTTCTCGCTAAAACTCAAGTCGACGGGTCTGGCAAATAAAACGACTCAGATAAGTACGAAGGTAAAAAAGCAACATCGTTTATAAAATGTTCTTAGCGGTGTGCCCTTTCCTCGCCGCAAAAAGCGGACGGTGTTAACTTCTGGAAATGTACTAGCGAAACCACATCAAAAATTAAATCAACTTGGAAATTCGCTCCGGTGTCGTTTTGTGAACATAAATAATGTAAACGAAAGTAGATCGAAAAGCGCCTCTCTAACATCATTTTTAAATGGCACTAGTTGACCGAGCGAGCGAAGCGTCTCCGTTTCAGCTTAGGCAAAATTGCTTTCATATGTCCGACGGGTTTCCGGTTGTTCTCCTCTACAGGTCGCACTTCTTAACCGATTCTCGTGAAATTTTGTGAGCAGGTACGATAATCATATAAACATTTATGTCGATTCAGTTTTTGAAAATTTTTCAAAATGATGGAAATATAAGGAGGTTGAAAATGTGAAAAAATTACATATTTCAGCCATTACGAAAAAAACGCGAAGTCTTCAGCTCATAGAGCCACTATTTGTATTTGTCCAATATAAAAGTAAAAAGGATTTTAAAAATTATAAATTCGCCTGCAGTAGGCAAATAAGTAAGTCTTAGTCCGCAAATAACTCACATTGAAGCATTGGAATAATATGGTAGACATACGTTATATTATCCGTACATATAAATATTATATTAACAACCAAAGGGCACTTATTTGAACACCCACATTATTCTTTTCTTTTATTGCGGACAATCCCAGATATCAATGTCATTTAGCTTGTATAATTTACGAGCTACAAACCCGATAGGGCCTCGTGAAAATGGGACATTAATACTTCAATCAGCTAAAGGCAAATTCTAGTAAAGCTAGGTCTGAGCGCGATCGCGTCGTTCATCGATGTAAATATATTGCGGGATATTCGCCGAGCGCCGAACAATATAGCTTGGAGGCTTACACTCGTAATGAGATAAAACTCGGTAGCTCGGGGTAAGTGGTATCTATTGTGCATCGAGCGGTGCGGCGGGCGGCGCCGGCTGGCACCAACCAGTTCACATTAAGCCATTTACCTTTATTAACACTAATTTAACATAATAGAACCGACTTGCAGCTCCACGCCTGTCTGGCCTGTAGAACTGGGTCAATGACAACCCCGACGAGAATAGAGCTGCCGGTGTAGGGGTGGATGAGTTCTATTGTTGCCCCGCTCGACTAGCGAGACGCACAGATGAGGGAACCAGCGGAAATTTTAATCGGTAGTTATGTCTCATCATTTATCGCTTGATGGGTAAATTAGCATTTTTTTTCTAGGTTCATTAAACGCTTTCAATCGAAGGCCGAAAGATGGCCTAATTGCTAAACCAATGTTAAAATATGAGGCATTACGAGGGTGCTAGCTTTTTGGTTCAATGATGTAGCGAGAAAAAGCAAGCAGTTAGGTTATTGTACACATAAAGCAAGCGAAGCATAACAAGTTGCGTTCTAAGCGATATTTTTTCTTTGTAAATGCATTACTTTAGTACGACCCAGTTGGCGAAGTGGGCAAGTCTCTGCCCTCGGGTCCGGGATTCGATTCTCGGCAGGAGCACAACTTTTCTTCCAAGGGATATTTGTGTTTCTGGTTCTGGTGTGATTATGTGTGTGTGTGTGTGATATGTAAATGTTACCGGCATCCACGATACAAGCATTTGAACTGTCTGGGGATGTGTGTGTGAATTCGTTTGTTTTTTTACAAGATTTTATTTAACTTGCAATGTATGTATGTTTGTCCGGGTGGAATCTTGCAACTCAATTTTGAAGCAGATATCTTCAACCGATGGAGTTGAAATTTGTATTCACGTTCGGTTTGGATTACAACGCATGGTTAGCTGTGTGAAGTCATTCTAAATAAAACATGGTGGAACCCCCGAAATGGCGGATAAGTAATTTTTAATGCACTCCTACAATAAGGGTATCAAATGAAAGGGCTTGTTGAGAATAACTCGAAACATAAAGAGACGTCACTTTAAATCCAATATGGCGGACTCTAAAAGCTTGTCTTAAAAAGTTTTTAATAAGTACCTAACTTATTCAACATATTATTATATGCCATGACCTAAGTATTATAAAATAACAGAGTATGCTGTTTCTTATAAGTAGGTAAGCAACTATAAGAAAAGCTCTACCTTCTTACGACACTGAGCAATGAGCAGCGTCCTGAGGGAACACTAAATTGTCTTGAAACCCGCCAGGAATTTAATGAGAAGAAAAATAAGAGGCGTGGGTGGGATACAAGAGTCAATTTTAACATTCAGTGCTTCAGACACCCTTCTCTCAGTTGTTATTAGGTTCTATTTTTGAGACTGGAAACTTTATTACAGTTATTTCGAGGCTCGTCTTTTTCTTAATTCAGATTTGCAAGGGTTATATTTGACGAAGTTGAAAGCTTCTTACAGCAAAGATGGGATGAAAAGTTTTTATGTTTGCATAAAGTCGGTTATGATTATCGTGAAGGTGGGGTAGGGTGCGCCTGAAATGGAGCTGGTCGAAATAAAATGAGGCGCAAGGGTTGTTCTCCGTTCCACTCACCGATTTTTTTTAGGACGAGTCTTACTTACGTTTAATGTCTAGAAAAAGCACTTTGTATTATGAAAGCTCTGTTAAACTGTGCCGAAGAACGACTTAATCTTACTTTCCTGTTAAAAAAAACTCCGTTTTATGTTACCGATTGTTTAAATGTTGACGCAGTTTAGTAGCTTTCGATTTTAGTTGTTTGAAAATAGATGAATCAACAGGAATGGAAATCTATCAATATTAAGATGTCTCGACGTCTACCTATGGTACCCTTATTACCTACCACAGAAACCAAAACCACTTATTACCTTTAAATGTTCTAGGCAAGCACGTCATATTTTCGGCTGCAACTTCACTTTCCATCAGGTAAGATAGTGGTCAAATGCTTGAAATAAAAAGCCGGTCCATTTTAAGTGTCGAAAGAACTGTAGCGAAATGACAAAGTGCGGTCAATTAAATGAAACAAATAACATCAGTCCAATGAAGGTTCAGCCAGGACAAAGAAAATGAAAACAGACGAGTAACAAACACCATTCAGTCTTATTAGCTTCAATTTGCTCGCGTCTTGCGTCTCTCTGGTGGAAAAGTAAAAGTCTCTTTAAACAAAAGAAAATTATGCCCTCTAAAATTGCTTTTTGTGTTCCGACTCCCGCAGGTGATGGCTGAGTGCAGTTTTAATGAATACAAGTGTTGAGAGTATTTGCATACTGACTTATACAAAGGTATAAGTGGCACAGTGAGCTGACCTCGCGTATTTTTCGAAATGGCTGATGTTTTTTTACGTTTTCAACCCCCGTATCTCCGCCATTTTGAAGATATTCCAAAAACTGAATCGACAAATAAAATTTTCATAATTGTCGATCCTGCTTACAAAATTTCACGAGAATCGGTTAAGAAATGCGATCTGTAGAGGAGAACAGCCGGTCATACGAACTGTTATCCGAGGGTTTGAAGATTGGTTTTTAAAAAAAATAATAAAATTAGAACACTTTATAATTTGGTAATTTATAACAATTTTGATTTTAAAAGGACGAGTATCTCGGACAGAGAGCTAGGATCGACTGGACTTGCTTATAATTAAAATGACGATCTGCTAATATAAAGGTGCTGGAGATGCACCTTTTATGCTTTATCGCATACAAGCGAGAGGGTATAACAGAACGCATTTTTACCCAAGCTCAAACGGAGATGCATCGCTCACGCTTCGCTCTTGCTCGGTCAATAATGCCCAAACTGAGTGTCACAAGCTGCGTGCTACGAAATTTAAGATGTATATAGCTTATAACCCGGATTAATTATAAGCTTCTTTTGTCCTTGATATTTGATCATCATAAGAAATTAAATCTTGATCCCAAAGACAGAATCGCTATTGGTTATGCTTATATGGACTGCCTAGTAACTGATAATATACAAAAAATATCAGAGATACCTAAAGAGATTTTCAGTTTTCTACGAATTACAAATCAATGAATGTTTTTCTGTAAGAGTTAGTTTTATATAATAATAATCTGTAGAATTTGTATCCGGTGTATTGCTTGCTATTAGCGAGCTAAAAATTTTGTTATTTTACAATGATATTCTGAATCGATCTTATCAAAATGTAAATTTAATATTTAATTTTTCAAAAGTCATACTCAAACATTTCTATCAATCTCGCTATAATATATGTATTGATTTGTTTAATAACTATAGTTTATACAATTTATCAACGTGACCACACCAATGTCTACGTGAAAGATATGAATATCAATCGCAAACAATTCCGTTCCACTATCACTTTCTGTTAAACACAGTTATTATTACCGAGAGATAAAAATGACAAGCAATTTGTTTTCCCTATCTCATCTCGATACGATGTTTCCAATTTCACAACCGTATTCATGTTATAACTTTATTTCCCTTTGACTGATATTTTCCTAACTAAGTATCAGTTGCGAGGACGAGGGTGCGATCCAGAGTATTCCAGAGTCGTAGTTTCAAGGACACTTTCAAAGGCTCCAACAAAATGACTCGTCTACTAACGGTGTGTGTAAACTATGTTCCGGCATATTTAATTCCTCGGTTGAGAGAACCTCTTGCCTAAGGGAAGCAATTAAAATGTTCCACATTAACAAACTGTTTCCATCCTTATTTAGCAAAACACGATTTCATTTTCAGTTGTTGTTGTGATGTTCTTTACTTCTATCATTTTATTATGCATTTTGACCTTTAATTTACCTTTAGGTATATTCAGAGCTTTATTTTGACCTTTATGTATATATAGACATTTTATTAATAGATCGCTATGATTTATCAGTTTTGAGAAGTATAGGTACTAGCATCTAAATCCATCAGAACATAGAAAATCGAAAAAAATGCTTATTAGGATAGGTAAAGGTTTTTGTATGCCTGATCGGCAAGCATTTGTCCACAATCTTACCTGATGGAAAGTGATGATGCCGAAGATGTAACATGCTTGCCTAGAAGGTACCTGTTCACTCATGACTCTTCCACGTAGTTTTTTCCACTATACGTACAAGTTCTTATTTTGTTTATTAAATAAGTATACTTCCTTTTAAAAGTGCTATTTCAGCCATTTCGACGCATCCGTAACTCCGCCATTTGAAAAATGTCTAAAAACTGAATCGACAAAAAAATCCCTAGAACCTACTCATGCAATTACAATAGAATCAGTTGAAAAATGCGACATTCAGAGGAGAACGGTTGGACATCAGTACATACTCGTACAAAGTCATTCTTGTCCAAACTGAAATGCGATGCTTCAACTACTATAGAAATCCTATTGACATGATAACGTCTTATAAACCGATGAACACCGGCTGCACGCACGAAAAAGTGTCACGTTCCGCCTGAGCCTGAGCGAGCAATCGAGAGCGCGAAACAATCGATAGAGAGGCACGATAGGCCTAAGCGTTCGTCATATGAAGTTATCACGCAAAATTATCGTCCGTAAACCGACTTTACAGACAAACATTTTTTTTTTGTAATATATGAACCATTTGGCATATTGAATGCTTTAAAATTCGAGTATCATCGTCCATATATCGGTGGTGTCCCAGCTCTTTGGTAGTGTAATGGGTATTAAAAAATACCTTTTGCACCATCAGTGGTGCGAGCCGATGGTGTCAAGGGCCCGAAAGGGTAGTAAACAATGTAACATTAAACAAAACAATAAATAATTTGTATTATGAGGGTACTAGAATAATTTATAGTATTAAGTACATAAATCTAGTTATCTGGTTTACACCAGTTTTAAAGTCCAGTGTTTCCATTGAACAATAGAAAATGGACCAATTTCTATTAATGCAGTTGGCGCAGTGGACAGGTCTCCGCCCTCTGCGCGATGGGTCCTGGGTTCGATTCCCAGCAGGAGCACAAATTCCTTCCCAAGGGATGTTTGTGCTTCTGGTTCTGGGTGTAATATGTGTGTGATGTGAATGTTTCCGGCACCCACGATACAAGTCTTTGAACGTAGTGTGGGGCTGTGAGTGTGAATGCGTTTGTTTTGTTTGTTTAATTCTTTTTATAAAACACTAAAATAGCAAGTTCAAAGACTTATACCGCGGGTGCCAAAAACATTTAAATATCACACACACAATCACACCCAGAACTAGAAGCAAAAATGTCTTTTGGGAAGGAAAGTTGTGCTTCTGCCGGGAAACGACCCAGCCCCTGGACGCAGAGGGCAGAGACTTGCCCACTGTAAGTAAATGTCTCTAATTAATACATAATTTACTCGCTTCTATAGGGAAATTATCTTAATAAGTGTTATATAGTAAAATTCAAGTTTGGATCATTATATGTCACAAATGGTATTCTGCTAACCTACTTACACAGTTAAATGTCGCTCAAAACGCGAATTATAGTAAACCAGCCGTGCCCCGCGGCTTCGCCCGCATTAATTAAGTTAAAAATTAGCTTATGTTTTATTCCGAAATCTAAACTATCTACATTCAAAATTTCACTAAAATCTGTTTATTCGCTAAGGAGATACGTAATAACAAACATATACACACAAACTTTCACATTTGTAATATTACTAGCCGTGCCCCGCGGCTTTGCCCGCTATTATCAAGTTAAAAAGTAGCCTAAATGTTAATCCTAGGAATAACACATAGGCTACTTTGAATTAGCGCTCCATACTTCACAAGGGGGTCGGGTATCGACAATGCAACACAAAAAAATATAAAAAAAACTTTTTTTTTAAAATTTTTTTTGATTAGATTGTAAAGTGCCGAGTTACGATTAAAACCAATTATCCAACACGTAAACTCAAAAATAAAAACAATGCAACTAAAACAGTGGAGTATGGAGCGCTAATTCAAAGTAACCTTGTATAAGCTACTTACATTCCAAATTTCATCCAAATCCGTTCAGCCGTTAATGCGTAACAAGCATACTTACACTTACACATTTACACACAAAGTGGATTACAGCTTTAATGGCCTTCTGCTGTCAGTAAAACTTGACAGTTCAACAAACGTTGGTATTCACGAGAGTACCTTTTACCGTTTGTTTGTAGGTTAGCATAATATCATTTGTGGCGTTTAAGATCGAGCCTAAATCCAATCCATTAAACTTAAAATATTACAATTCAGCCAATCGCCTTCAGAGGTGAATAATTTTGTATTATTTAGCGTCATTGACTGACAGTACCTACCACTTTTTAAAATCAATTCGTTTTCCATGACCCTTTTTTGATATTTACTCAAAAAGAACAACGAACGCGGTATGGTACGAATATCGACATAGACAAACCTACGGTTTGTTCAGCTGCATAATCCTTACTAAAACTATAATAAATGTCAAAATTGAGATTGAAAGGTGACTTACTACGATGTCACGGCTACTTTTGATCTTTGAATGACGCACATAACAATATGGCGGGATGGTTTTTCTATATGGTGGTATTCTCGCTCTTCACCTCATTATTACATATAAATTTTAATAAAATCGGGCAAGCCAAAACCGAAATATGAGCGATGAAGTCGGTTTTTTTCCGACTTCCCAAAAAAGGAGTAGGTACTCAAGTCGACTGTTTTTTTTTTGTGTGTTACCTCATTACTTCTTTCCACTTGAAGCGATTTCGAATTTTTTTTTTAGTTTGAAAGAAACCTTCGAATTGTTCCCATTTAAATTTGATCAAGATCTGATCAGTAGTTCTTGAAATATCGTCAATAATGCATGTTTAGTACATCTAATCTGATTAAAGTTCCGAAGATAAAGCAGTGAAGTCGGTTTTTTAAAGCTTTGCTTGCGCTTAATTATTGAAGCTTTGCTTGCGTTTCAATTATAAATTGTCGCTTCATTTAACTTTATTTGTGACGAGAGCTCGTAGTAATGACTGTGTAGTCATTACTCCGCTCGTGTGTACGAGCGTACGATTTTCACCAGTCGGCACTCGAAATTCTGAATTCTGTACGTTGAATTTTACCCTCGCCCTCGTCAAAACTGTCTTGTGCAGATTTCTGTGGTGTGATGTAGTTGCAGGTAATTATTTACTTACAAGCTTCCATTAGGATAGTGTTAGTATGTTCGTTATTAAGGTAGACGTGTTAATTTCTGAATTGTATTTGGGAACTAAGTCGTAGCTCAAAGGTCCTTTGAGTATATGTGATTTGGGTAAATTATTAGTATAAACACTACATTATTCTTAGGAACACAACTACAAAATGTTTTTTGGATCACCCAATATCTGTATTTATAATAAAGTCGGTAGCTAATTTAAATAAGTTTACGAGTAGATATATATATATTTATTTATTACCTTATACAAAGCAAACTACGGGCTTATATACATGCCTATATTACCTAAAACTAAACTTAAACGATATAGAGCAAAGACCTAAGTAGAATTTGATCGGAACGCTACCAAACCAAAAACACATCTGAGGAAAAGTACGTCAAAGTTTTATATTCCTTGGATCGTAAAAGGACACAATTCGCTTACATGCTATTATATTAAAAAATACACAATAGACATCCACGTCCGTGCTTAGAGAATACAATCGCCTTAGATAGATATGGCTTCAAAACCAAAATACGTAAGCCGTTTTTGTTATACCTACCCACGCATCAAACAAGGAATTCTTTAGAAGTGTAGGTAGGTTGCTATTGAAACCTCATAATAGTCAAAAACAGATTTAAAAAATTCAAAACAATTGATCAGTCTATTATAAAAATAATATGATTGTTAGTAGCTACATCAGTTTTGATTGTACTAAAGTAGAGGAAGTTAATTGGTAATTCAACTAGCCTAATGAGGTATCTTTCAGCGCCTATTATATGGAATGTGTCGCATTATTTCCACATGATTGTTAGGCTATAAAGAGTATAGCATGTCTAAAAAGCAATGAACACTTTCAGAGTTTTAGAGCATCAAAAACTGCTTATCTTAAATTTTACTACTATTACAGAATGTATCAGCATATAATATATCATCATTTACATTTAAGTGAGATAGTGTCCAAACGCTTGCCGCAGGCATAATGTAGGCGCTAATTAATTAATTAACTATTAATAGTTAATTAGAATAGCTTATTCTAATTAACTATTAATAGTTAATTAATTGTACTACCAGATTCAGAGTGACATCATTTTATTTTTCGAGTTATTCTCAAAAAGCCCTTTCATATGATACCCATATTGTAGGAGTGCATTAAAAATAACGTGTCCGCCATTTTGAGTGTTCCGCCATGTTGGATTTAGAATGACGTCACACAGCTAACCATGCATTGTCATCCAAATTAAACGTGAATACAAAATTACAGCTCAATCGGTTATTGGTTAAAGATATGTGCTTCAAAATTGAGTTGCAGGACCCGAACAAACATAGTTACACATACATACATTGCAAGTTAAATAAAATCTTGTAAAATACTGTCTTTGTGTATTTTATTAAATCCACACACACAATCCACAGGTTTGATCTCCATACCTCTTCATCTCACTTTCCATCAGGTAAGATCGTGGCCAAAAGCTTGCCTATCGGGCATAAAAACGAACTAGTCCGAAACCTGATGCCACAACCATCCATTCTCCTTGTTAGTGAATTGCGAGTTATTGTTCGATTTTGACTGATTGTTTCAGTAATAGTTTAATCTAGTTAGTTCAAAACTTCAGCTAACTTCTGTATAACATAGTGAGGTAGAGGATCAAACAAAAGCCAATCTCATTAGGGGCAGCTGAGAGGGCAGTTTTATCCGTAGTTTAGTCGGCAAAGTTTCAGTTTCTATTCGATTACTTAAAATACTCAGTTGTCTCGTTCCAACGCTAGTTTATAAAGCTCTTTGGAATTAAACAACTTTTACCGAGTTTTTATTTATGACTATCTGAGCCGGTGAACCACGCCATCTATTGAAAATAATCCGAAGTGAAAAAATTATTGATTCAGATTTTCGATCTTTTGGTTATTCTCATATTTTTCCTTTTTTCTGAACCAGCCCTGTTTTGAGGCGAACAAATAAAAAAATGATTCAAATCGGTCGTGCCATTTCCTAGTTTTTGCGAGACTAACGCACGGAAATTGTTTTTTATAGATTTCGTTCAGTTTGCAGCGTTTGTTTCTTAAAGCTCTGTTTGGATGTGCAGTTCTGCGTATATTAAAGTGGGTGAGACCGAATAAGAGCGACAGCGAGCACTCAAATCTGTTAGAATTTCTTTTAAATATTTTAATATCCGAGAACATTTTTTCGATTAATTTCTATAAAGACGCATTCCATGCATTATTTTTGTGCCTTGTTCGAACCTAGTCCTGAATTATTGGTCGTTATTTATTAAAACGGAATCGGACTTAGTACCTATACAGGTACATAAGCTCTCTAATCATGTTATATTTCAGTCACAGCCTTCAGCCGTGACTCGAATAACGCGTATACATGTTACCTAATAGATAGATTAAGTCCAAGTGATGACATTGCGTAATTCTGCGTTGCTAACACATTAATATTGATATTATTAAAATACCTAAAAATAGGTTGGTATTACTTAATAATTACTCTTTTCCAGCTACTCTTTTTAACCATAGTATACCATGGTTAAAAAAGAGTCATAGTAATAGTAAGTATACTTACTAATACCAGTTTAGTCAAGATGGTACTTGGCACAAAACTTAATTTAAACAAATGATAGGATTTGAACTTCCATTCGAAAAATAATTTATGTAGTCTACAACTCTATACAAAAATCTATTTAATATTTTTTGCTGTTCCCGTTGTGAAGCCTTCTCGTGCGCTCCCGATAACACAATGAGGATCAGTAAAGTTATAGCAAATTCAATAGAACTAGTATCCATGTTATTCTTTATGACATAAGAATGATATATCTTTTTGAATTATCCAAATCGGACCATCACTTACGAAGATATTAAGTAATAAACATATGGCGTTCCTATCGCTAAAAGTCAATGTACGCGGATACGTGTGACGTCACTGTGACGGAACCGAGCGCGGCCGGTCGCCACTCTTCGATTCGACTCACTATTATTCGGCAATTTATTTACATAAAGTGTTGTTATAGTGTAATTTTGTGAAGTTTAAGTATAAAACGTACATAATATGAATACGAATAAAGTAGAAGCTGAAGAATAAAGTAGGTAGTAATATAGTAAATTAACTGAACCACAGGCTATTGTTACAATACGGTCCAAAAATTTATGTATGAAATAAGCTTTCCTCCAACCAACTTAAACTTATAGACCGTGGGCCGGTTGTCGTCAACCCTACCTCATCGAGTACCAAGATGAGACCTATATGGGGGTGTCGTGTGTAAAAAGTTATGCTAAAAAAATCAGGGTTGCCTGTTCCTAGCCTGGAGCATTTTGTGCAGGCGACAAAAAACTGATCCATTTTTTTGGTGAAATTTACCTCATCGAGTACCAAGATGAGACTTATATAGGGGTGTTGTGTGTAAAAAGTTATGCTAAAAAAATCAGGGTTGCCTGATCCTAGCCTGGAGCATTTTGTACAGGGGACAAAAAACTTATCCATTTTTTTGGTGAAATTTACCTCATCGAGTACCAAGATGTGACATATGCCAATCGATAGCCCCGTTATTCTTTCTATTAAAAAAATAGGGTTGCCGGCCCTAAACCTGGAGCATTTGTTTTTCGGCCTACTTTAGTGTTCAGGCATCAGAAGTAAGTTTTATGAAAATAACATCGAAATGATATATTTTAGTTATTTAAACAACAAAATATTGTAGAAAATGATGATGCGCATCATACAATTGACTATTTAGTACTGTCAGAAAGAATGTGACCTCACAGTGAGCCAAAACCGTGGTGACGGAGAATACAAAACTTTGTTTTACAATTACAACGAGTTTTGATTGAGCAACAAGATACCATATATGGCGATCGATAGTTCTATTCATCCTTTTACTAAAAAAACTGGGTTGCCTGGTCTGATTTCGAAGCACTTGTTTTATGGCCTAGTTTTATATTAGGGCGTCAAAAGTAAAGTATTTATCAAAATCACTTCTAAATTACATATTTAAGTAGTGTAAACGACAAAATATTGTAGAAAGCAATAATGAGCAACGTAATTTTGACTTTCAAGTCCAATCAGAAAAGAAGTGAACACGTAGTAAGATAAAACATAAATCACACAGTAAACAAATCATATAATGCAATTACAACGTCTGTTCATTGAAATGAGATAAATAATGTGTGGCAATTGATAGCTCTACTCATCCTTTTATTAAAAAAATTAGGTTGCCAGGCCTTACATTAGAGTATCAGTTTTTCTGCCAAATTTAATTTTCAGGCAAAAAATTACCTCATCGAGTACCAAGATAAAACATATGCCAATCGATAGTGCTGGTCTTCCTTATATTAAAAAAAATTGGTTGCCGGTTCAAAACTTGAGCATTTGTTTTTCTGCCTGCTTTAAAGATCAGGAATCAGAAGTAGCCTATATGAAAATACCTTGTTTAGTTGTTTCAACAACAAAATACTGTACAAAGTAATAACATGAAACATACATTTGACTATTTAGTACAGTCAGAACAAAAAGAACACGCAGAGAGCAAAAACAGTGATCCACAAAATTGGTATTGTGCACATATTACGAGTTTTAATCGTGTACTAAATTACAATGTATAGCAGTCGATAGTTCTATTCATCCTTGTATTAAAAAACTTGGGTTGCCTGGCCTAAATGTAAAGCATTTGTTTTTCGGCCTATTAAAATATTCTGGTAAAAGGGAAGTTTTTATGAACAACATGATATCTTTTGATGATTCAAACGACAAAACACTAACGAAAGCGATAAAAAGCATCATACATTTGACTATTTAGTACTGTCAGAAAAAAAGTGAACACATAGTAAGCAAAACAGTAATCACGCCATATACAAAACTATACTATGCACGTGTTACGAATTTTGATTGTGTACTTAAACACAATGTATAGCAGTCGATAGTTATATTTATCCTTGTATTAAAAAACTTGGGTTGCCTGGCCTAAATGTAAAGCATTTGTTTTTCGTTCATGTCATTCATAAAAACTACTCCATATACCTGAATATTTTAAAAGGCCGAAAAATCAAAAAATCTTGGTACTCGATGAGGTAATTTTTTGCCTGAAAATTAAATTTGGCAGAAAAACTGATACTCTAATGTAAGGCCTGGCAACCCAATTTTTTTAATAAAAGGATGAGTAGAGCTATCAATTGCCACACATTATTTATCTCATTTCAATGAACAGACGTTGTAATTGCATTATATGATTTGTTTACTGTGTGATTTATGTTTTATCTTACTACGTGTTCACTTCTTTTCTGATTGGACTTGAAAGTCAAAATTACGTTGCTCATTATTGCTTTCTACAATATTTTGTCGTTTACACTACTTAAATATGTAATTTAGAAGTGATTTTGATAAATACTTTACTTTTGACGCCCTAATATAAAACTAGGCCAAAAAACAAGTGCTTCGAAATCAGACCAGGCAACCCAGTTTTTTTAGTAAAAGGATGAATAGAACTATCGATCGCCATATATGGTATCTTGTTGCTCAATCAAAACTCGTTGTAATTGTAAAACAAAGTTTTGTATTCTCCGTCACCACGGTTTTGGCTCACTGTGAGGTCACATTCTTTCTGACAGTACTAAATAGTCAATTGTATGATGCGCATCATCATTTTCTACAATATTTTGTTGTTTAAATAACTAAAATATATCATTTCGATGTTATTTTCATAAAACTTACTTCTGATGCCTGAACACTAAAGTAGGCCGAAAAACAAATGCTCCAGGTTTAGGGCTGGCAACCCTATTTTTTTAATAGAAGGAAGAACGGGGCTATCGATTGGCATATGTCACATCTTGGTACTCGATGAGGTAAATTTCACCAAAAAAATGGATAAGTTTTTTGTCCCCTGTACAAAATGCTCCAGGCTAGGATCAGGCAACCCTGATTTTTTTAGCATAACTTTTTACACACAACACCCCTATATAAGTCTCATCTTGGTACTCGATGAGGTATCTTCTTCCAACTGAAATATATATTAATTATTATTATATTCATTTATTTGTAATAGTAAGGCATTGTTCTGTAATAGTAAGGCATAGCTGAGGCAGTTACATAAATGCACCGCTGTGTGTAAATGATTAAAAAAGGCATTGTTCTGTAATAGTAAGGCATAGCTGAGGCAGTTACATAAATGCACCGCTGTGTGTAAATGATTAAAAAATGTATTACTCATTCTTTGATTTTTACCCGAGTACGTCCCTGTGTCATTGTTTTAACCTTGGAATATTACATAGAAATAGGAACGGGCAAACAGGTAGGTACATAGGTTTATCCACAATACTCAGAAAAAGTAAGTAGGTATCATAGTAGAAACAAATAAGTATGTTATCTTCATAGAGTAGTACCAAACGCGGCTTGTATGTGTGCACGGCCGTACGCACGTACCTCAGCACGCACACTATGATAACTTACAGACCGGCGAAGCCAACTCGAGCCGGGGCCGCCCCCGCGCTCGTCGTCGACGTTTCGCTGTGTTCGCGCCATTCGGCACGGTCCTTTCCGCACAGACAGATATCGCGTGCCGCGTGAAGCGTTTCCCTCGAATTATATCTACATCAAACAATCGGACCTATTGTTGTGTTACTCAACGTGTTTATTCAATTTAATAACTATGTAGGTTTTTGAAGTGAAAACTTCTTTAGGCGCGTTGAGCACTTTTTGGGTGAACAAAAATCATGGAACTCGCGTCATCGTCACCAATCTTTCGCCGCCAATATTTGTTGAGCTCTACGCGCGATAAATATTGCTCACGATTGGGGATCAACTTATAATGGTTATTTATGTATACTGTGTATATACACATTATATAAAGTTTTCACTTCTATCACCAGTCCCCAAAGACTGCCCCGCATGTTTTTTTTTTGTAATTTAAGTAAAAAATTGATCTTAGATCTTGGGTCGTAGACAAGTACATGCTGCAAGCATTGATTTATTGAAGCCTACTTAGCTATAATAGTTTTCCTTTTAACTTCGTTATATATACTACTATCGTGATATGTTTCACACATACATAAAAAAAATTTTTTCAAGATTTTGTTTTGACTCTGTCGGCGCAGCGTGGCCAATATGTATATTCATGCCAAATTACAGCTTTAATGCAAATGAAATCGATTCTATTTTACCATCACATTTTATACTATTTAATTGTACCTACTTGTAGGTTTGTTTTAATATACATTTTACATATATGTACCTTTAAAAGTCAGAGATAGTGACAACCCTGCATATTCGGCTAGAGTAGGCATTTGAATCTCCTACGGGCCTCGAGTTATCATACTTATTTATTTCTACTATGTAGGTATGTTACTATTGCAGTGGGCTTACAATAAGAGAATATATAAAATGGTATACTACACGTAACAGTAGGTACCACTTAATTTCCAAAAATATTAACTTAATGATAGGTATAGTTGCGAACTGCCCGTTGGCTTAGTTGGGTGGCGTTCGCCTTCTAAGCAGGGGTATCGGGTTCGATTCCCGGCGGGAACACAAGTTTTCTCCCCATGGAAAATTTGTGTTTCTGGTTCTGGTTGTGATTGTGTGTGTGATGTGAATGTTTCCGGCACCCACGACACAAGTCATCGAACTTAGTGTGGGGCTGTGAGTGTGAAAGCGTTTATGTTTTATGTTTATATCGAAATAATCTACATAGCAATGTCTTGTAGCCTGGGCAGAGAGGGTGTAGTTTTATCATCTCTTCTTACAACGGAATACCATTTTTTACGAAGTTTTGGGTCTTTCGGGACGTTAAAAAATAGTTTTTCTGGCGTTTTAATAGAAGTGTTTGTACATTTCGGCACTATACAATATTTATACATAGTTAAAAAAGTGAATTAGACAAAAATTGGATACTTAATTTGTTTTAAAAGTCACAATTAAAGGAATAAAACACTGCGCGCCTTGTCGCTGCCAACGGCTAACTGGCGGCGACCGTCACAGTGACGTCACAGCTACCGCGACGGCCACTCGGTGAATTTCGCTAGTAATTCGGTCATAACTTTGCTAATTTTTGTCGTAGACCAAAAATTTTTGCACTGTATATTAAGGATTTCTTCGCTCTATAAATCTGCATTCTCAACCAAAAACGTTACGGATCCTCATTAAATCACCATGGATTAATCCACGTTCGTACGTCACACGTAACATGAAAGTGTTCGTATTTTGTGATCACACCTTTTTCGTTTAAGCCTAAAACTCTTTATTTTCTGTTATGAATCAGGTCATCGGGTTATTTTGTGAAATAGGACGTTCGGAAAACGGGCTTCCAGGTGTGAAAGTTTAACGATATCAAATATTTACAAATTGCCAGCACGAACACAGATTTTAGACATATCCGCTCCATTTCCTCGTCCAATTTAAATCTCGAATATCTCGATAGCTGCCAACAGTTAATTAACTCTCTTTAGAGACGTTATTTACGCTCTCAATCTGATGAGATATCTCTCTCTAGCTAAAAGGTCAAAGCTCGGCGAAATTACTAATGAAGCAATATCGTAAAAAAGAACTTACTAACTCGGTGATTAGGAAAAGTTTCGTACCTGTATTGGACCTACCCATTTACGAAGTATCCAACAGTCGTAAGCTTGATCAAGAGTCAAAGGAGTTGGCGAAGGCAAATAGCTGAACTTTTTCTTGTAGGTAAATACAGAGTCAGATTTGGGCCAATTCAAACTACTCTCGGCTAATATTCAGCATGACTGTGCGCGGAGCTTCGCTCTGTGATCCTTTGAAACAGAGGAATCTGAAGCAGAAAGTCGCATTTGCCTTGACTTGAAAGTGACATTTGACTATAAAATATTTTTCTTGCAATGCAATGTTTAGTTATTACCTATTCATGTTGAAACTGATGATTATCTGAAGTCTAAATTGCAATCAACACAACATCAGCCCATCTCCATCCATCGCTCAACAAAGTTAGTTTTCTCAAACTTTCTTGTGGCATTTTTTATTAATGTTGTAATAATCATTGCCACTTTTGTCTTCCGCCACATCGGACGATATTATTTGTACTTGATTTTTAATAGAGTTCAACAATTCAAGACTTACAACACTGGAAAAGAGACGTGCATTTTGGATAGTGGGAGGATAGACCTCCCACTATCACGTATTTTGGACAGGCCTCCCACTATCCTCTTATTTGTATGTATGTTACGTGATCATTCGGCCAATTATGAATCGATTTTCATGTTTTTTTTTTTGTTTGGTAGATCATTTAAGATCATAATTCAGACTAATACATAGGTGGTCCCATATACATTTTACTGAAATTGATTGAGCGGCTTTTGTAAAAATCATCAAATAACAAAATGTAACCGGTGAAGTCGGTTTTTTAAGGTTTGCTTGCGTAAAAATCATGGATATTGTAATGATTCCCCCAGCAAATTAGTGAATTATTAAACAAAATTATATGACTACAAATATTTGCCGCAGTAAACACACAGGTAAAGCCACGCTGCTATTGGATGAATGGAAGTTATCGACGTTTTACGCCTTTAGCTTTGATGAGCGTACCGTAAGTTGTTATTTTATCTCGAAGAAGAGAATGCAGTCCTTTGTTCCAGACTTCCAGAGGTACAATCGCGTCGAATATTGTCTCTTTTACTTTAAGATTGTAAAGGTATATAGCATAATTTTATTATAGTACAATGAATGGTAGCGAAGTAAAATTTATGGCATTATTTATTGTTTGGATTATAAATAGGTATTACCGTAAATGTAGAGATGGATTGAAAAGTACCTAAGTACTTTCACACATACACTATCTAATAATATATATTCTATGGCTATCACTAAAGTCGTACGTTTACTTTATTTGGTTGTTGGAATTATGGTAGAGCACAGAATTGACTACAATTACTTAGAGTCGTGAACATTTTTGTGTCAATCTTTGTTGCGAATAAACATTTCTTCTCGTATATTTTAAAATAAATAACTTGTCCCGCTTTCTTTAGATAAAAAACAAAGAACCTAAAGTCCACAGTTTCATAATAAAAATAAATTAAACAAAATTCCCTCGCCTCCGTTAAACGATGCCCCAAAAGTTAATTATTTTCTTTTATTCTCGCTGGCCCTCGTTAATTAAAAATCTTTCAATTGTTTGCGTCAAGTGGCTTCCAATTTTTCTTCTATAAGGCCCGTATTAATAAATTAAACTCAATCTTAAGACTTATAAACAAAGTTTTAATTAATAAACTATTCTCGAATCGCGAATTTGTCACTAAAAGTGTGGCTAAACCATGACCCAATTATTATGATTAATTACTAAGCGTTACCTAAATAAATTGAATTGAATCTTTTATATTATTCAATGTTACAAATGTGACCAGTTTTCTCCAAGAGTCGATTTAGTAGTCACTAAATTCAGCTCTAGAATTGACTACAGACATATTTTGATGATATATCAACCGTTTTAGAAAATTCTATCCGATTGGTCTCATAGAATTTTTATCCAAGACAGTTTAGTAGTATGATTTTAAAGTCAAAATAAGTGGATAAAATAATTACATCATCCAAGTAACATAGATTTGTCTCGTTTTAGTGTTTTTTTAACCCGGTTGTTTTTTTTTTAATTCTTATTATCATTTCTCAACATAGGTATTAGGTACGTATTACTAGTTAACTTGTACTTATACTTAATTATTTGATATTAAATTCAAAGTTCAGGAGAAAAGGGGCTTTAGCAGACAGACAACTCAGTGATTTGAGAAGAGTTTGTGTTCTTTTTCAGGTACGTTACCCTAATAACAATATAAAAATATGTACTTTTGTGCATGCTTATACAAAAAATATGGATTTTCAAGCGTCAAATTGGATCGAAAAGCAGAACAATAATAAATACAGGATACTCGCGATATTTTCGCTTTTACTGAACATCGGAAAAGTCGGACTCGTGTACCGACTTAAGCATAAATAATCGAAACGTCACTGTTACTCAAGTCAAAATTTAAGTAGTTCCCTACAACAGGTTTTCAAATCGAAAAAGAAAAAAAAATGCAGTTTACACGTAGTGAGTAAAGACTTCAGTCTATAATCAATGCCTGAGAAGCGATTTACCGGAGATCAGACTTTACTACAGTTTATTAATACGGGTCTAAAGTCAACCAATCGATTTCGCTTCCTTTGATATTCGCTACCCAGTTTGAATGAACAATTTAGTTATTTTATAAGGAAAAGGGAAAGTTAATTATACTCAATTCTAGTTGCAATTTCAGTGCATTTAGACATCGAACTCATTCGCTCGGTTACACAAATGCTACAATAAATTGAAACCAGTGAAATTTCATAACAAAAAGTATGTATATTTACTCACAGAAAAAAGGCTACATAAAATTAATTAACTACAAACAAAACGTAATGAAAAGTAAACAATTCTGTTTTTCGCCTTGACATAATCTTCTAGACGAGCTTTTACTGGAATTTAAATAGACAAAATAAGTACCTACCTAACTATATTAAGGCCTGAGCTCATAAATATAAGTTAACGCCCCCCGTTGAAAGAGAATACAATAAGTACATAGGTACGTTAGACTGTTGCTATATGCTCGGGTTATATTGAGCCTAATTTAGAGTTTTTGGCGCGAAAGTGAAAAAATGTCGTTGATTTTGTATTCTTTTCCAAAACTGTGATTTTTTATGCTTACTGTGTAATAATTGTTGATAATTAACCATTTTATTGTTCTTGGACGTGCATGAGTATAGACAATTCGTACAAAGTTGAAAAAGTGATTAGTTATCGTTTTCATTTACAACTCCTATAGAAGTTCTAGTAAAGTTTCTACCAGTTTATAGGGTATGACTTGACTGTGATTGGACCATGACTCTCTTACTTGACTTTGACTGTGCTGAGTAGGACTGATTATATGAAATATGTAACTAACTTAAAAAATATTACTTGACGCTGGCTAAATGCACAAAGTTTGTGGAGCCAAAACTAAAAATATTAAAACTAGTTACGGATGCGTGCAGTTTGAGCTTGGAAAATCTCTACCTAACAAATAGCTTTTCGACTGAACTACATGGTGCCATTTTCGCTTTCCATGATGGAGATTAACGATTTTACTATTACATTAACAAAAAAAAATTTACATCATTCCAAAACTAATCTATTTCGAAATAAATAAATCAACTCAACGCTCCACCCTAAGTGTAGCGGCGACGATTTCAGAGCAATCCGCCTCGACACCTGGCATTTTAGTATTTTCCATTTTAAAAAGAGATAGCGGCATATGTGGTTAACGATGTTGGAAAGGGACAGAGCGGTTGGTTATGGCTCGTTGGCTGCTGTGTGGTCTGACCGGAGATTAGCGTAAATTGTCAGCCGTTTGGTGGTTTTGCACATATATAAAGGGCACGTAGAATAAACGAGTATTGTAAATGCTTTAAAAAGTTGAGGAAATTTTTCCCAAACATTTTTATGGACGTACCTTTCGAACTCGTTGCGGGAACAATGCGAGGGATAAATAGAGGGATTTAAAGTGATCATTTTGTTTGTAACATTTGCTTTTATTGATGCTTAATGGGCATTATAAATAAGCTCAAAGCCACACAACGAGCTATGGAAAGGGCTATGCTCGGGGTTTCTCTACGAGATCGAATCAGGAATGAGGAGATCCGTAGACGAACGAAAGTCACCGACATAGCCCGGCGGGTTAGCAAGTTGAAGTGGCAATGGGCAGGGCACATAGTACGTAGAACGGATGGCCGATGGGGCCGAAAAGTTCTAGAATGGAGGCCACGGACTGGCAAGCGCAGTGTCGGAAGACCGCTCACAAGGTGGACGGACGACATAGTGAAGGTCGCAGGAAGACGTTGGATGCAGGCCGCTAACAACCGTTCTTTTTGGAGATATTTGGGGGAGGCCTATATCCAGCAGTGGACTTCTTGCGGCTGAGATGATGAATGAATGTTACAAACAAAATGCAAGCATCATGCTTGATAAACGCGCCTTACCTATAAACATACGCGATTTCACACTCACAAGCCCACACCAAATTCAAAGATTTGTGTCGCGGGAGCCGACGACTTTTACATATACACGTACAATAACAATGAGACCCAGAACAAGAAGCACAATTATCTGTTGGGGAGATGAAAATTGCAATGTGCTCTTGCCGGAATAAGAACTTAGTACACACTGTGTAGAACGCAACGGCTTGCCCACTGCGCCAATAGGGATGATGCCTGAGTAAAAAAAAGTATGTAACAAATCAATGGAAAAGGACAAAGATAAAGAGCGTCAAAGTTCGGGAGAGGGGGCTCGTGACGTCACGCCTCAGTAAGCGTACTGGTGTGACGTCACGCCTCAGTAAGCGTACTGGCGTGACGTCACGCGAAATTTCAACGCACTAAGTATATCTTCGAAACTTTTTGTATAATTGACAAAAGAAAAAATACATGTTTAACATTTTGTGATAATGTAAATGACGAACTAAAATATTTTATCAGGCATCTAGCCTATTGGGTCGACAATTAAGTTATATTTTAGCAACAAGTTGACATATTTATGGGCAATGTTAATATTTTCAAAAAGTCCCTGACATCCTGATAAAAAACTTAAAATAGATTGATTATGTTTAGTATTTTTTATTTTTATTTAGTCCATTATAACGCTTGTGTATAATTATTATTATTACCTATATTATTAATTTGCAATTTTATGTTCACTCTGTTATTACGGTAGGTATAATAAGTTATTCGCTCAAATTAAAATTCATATGCATGTAGTCTTCACCTTTAAATATAGTGACATTTGGTTTGAAATTTTTAAGATGATGCTGTTTTGAATGTTTTGATGTACACTATGTTGGTGATCTAATAAATAAATAAATAAATAAAATAAATAAACAACTAGCTTACAAGTGGTTTGACGTCAGACACTGGAGCCCTAGTTTCCTAATAACTGTGTCAAGGTAAAGAAATGAGATTGAGAGCCACCTATCAAGTCATCTTATTACTTCATCGAACTTTATTAGAACCCTTAGAACCGCGACTTAATTATTTCTTATTAATTTAAACGTTTTAGCATAAATTGTGGAAATATAATTAAGGAATTGAGAACCTCCTTTTTCTAAGTCGGTTGAAAATATAGATTCAACAGCCATTGTCGGACATGCAAAATTAAATAACAGAGTTTAATTATAAAATAAGATAAATACAATAATTTTATGACATTACTCTCACTATGATACAATTTATTACATTTGCTGCCTATGTGCATTTAACACAGTAATAATGTACAATAAGAGTTTACCTAATTATCACAGTATTTTTTAACAATATAATAGACTTTACAAATTAGCTATGCTTTCAATTATCGTTTAAAGTGAGGCATTTATAATATCTTAAACTTTACAGGTACCACCTATCTATAGGTAGAAGTACCTAATTAAGAGATTTATTTCTTACCTATACTGGTTTATATACATATTATTGAGAGCCTGCGTATTCCAGGTCTAGTGTGTTTACCAGCTTCGATCACATCGTCGCTTGCAATCGGGTGAGATAGTGGTCAAACACTAGCCTGTCACAAATAAAAAAAAAAAAAAAAAAACATTATATCCCTATATTGTGTCCAGGTCATGCGAGGCATAGCAAGTATCAAAGGTTATAGTCGTATAAATGTTTGTATCAATAACGGGATATTTACCATGTATTTCGTTTGTTTTGAGTTTCCGATATTTCGGCACTGTTGCAAGCCAATAAGCAATAGTCGTATCTTGTTATTTCTACTACTACTGAGGAACTAAGAAAATTTGTCGTTACCTAAATAGAAAACATCGTTTCCAATAAAAATATATAAACACAAGTTTTCTCGTGTACATAGTGATGATAGATATTATGCTACGAACGGAGTATTAGGTATATACGTAGGTACCTACTATGCGAACGTAATTAAATCAAGCTTGTACATCAATTACACGCCTACTTAGCAACTCAATCTCCCGTTATTTATCCTCAGCTTGTTTTTATGGCAAAACGTTTGTGATTTCTCAAAGTTGCGACATACAAGACGCATTTGGTTCAAACAGATTGCCGTGGGTGGGTGGACGCGCTGTACTTAAGGCCACCGTGCGTCCCTCGCACGCCATCCGTTCCAGCCGCACAATACTTTGTATTGAATATATACACAAGAATTCTTAAGGTATGGGAGTCTTCAAGTCGCGAGTGAATAGTTCCCTTCTAGGCAAGCTTGCTCCATCGTCGACCACATCGTCGCTTACCATCAGGTGAGATGGTGGTCAAAAGTTAGCCAATCTTGAATTAAAAACAAAAGATTTTACGTTTTCACAGAAAATGCACAGGGAAAAATACAATATAAAATTAAATAGCAGGTTAAGTTTCAGTATAACTGTTCAAAGCGTATTTTATTAATGAGTATAAAATACGTAACTCTCATATTTTTTTCTACAAGGTTTCTTTTAAAGGATCTCATACATTCTTTGTTCAACATTGTCTATCTGTAACGTGTAGAATTAAAAAAAAAAAACTACTTAGATCTACGCTATTCTACGGTACCAGTAAAATTGCAGGGCTTAAAGAGATTTAACATCAGCTCCCTGATTCAGAACTTTTCGGTAACTTACCGAATCGATACTATTTGATAACTTTATCTTTAATAATTAAACATAAGCAAAGCTTAAAAAAACCGACTTCACCGCTTATATTTTGGTTTGGGCTAAATCGGTTTCGATAAATGTATATGGGACCACTGAAGTAAAATCTACCAAACAAAAAACAACATTAAAATTGATTCATAATTGGGGGAGATATCACGTAACATACGTACAAAAAAAAACATACAGTCGAATTGAGAGCTCTCTTTTCAAGTCGGTTGAAAATACATTTTATCGTACGACGACTAACCGAATCGGTAACTGAGCTACCGTATGATTCTGAATCAGGAGGCCGAAGAGCGCGTGCTTTGCCGCCCAAGAGTTCGATTTATATAAGTTTAAAACTCTGGGTGGTACTGAACTGTAATGGGCATACCATCAGGCGAGTGTCTGGCTCGTCTCATCCTCTAAAAACATAAGAAAGAAACCTCCCTTGGAGTTATGTTATTATTAAAACTATCGTGAGTCGTATTCATTCCCTTGGAGTTGTAGAGAAATCAAGCGTATTCATAAATCCTGTCAAATCACTTGATATTTTATTGCATAAATATGCTGCATATTTCGATACTCGCAAATGATAGAAATTATGAAATTTTAACAAGAAGCAAAGTCTCACAAATAAAAAAATCTGGCAAAACCTCACATAATAATTTGTACGGAACCCTCACAAACTCAAAACTCACGAGTCAGTATCACATTTGTTCGTTTTTGAGAGTAGGTAGGATCATCTCTACTTACCTGTACGTTTACAATTGGAAATATGAAGAAGGACTTACTATCCCTTCTCCAGATCCCTTATAAAGATAAACTTAGTTTCTAAGGATTAACTAAGGGTATTATTATATAACAATACGAGGCAAAAGGGTCGGTAACTAGATGGCTCTCGTCTTCATGGCTATGAACATTTATGATTTGAGTAAAGTTTTCCTCAAGACGTAAGAGCAGCTTGTTATCTCTAAGTAGAGCATTTCTGCCAAGAAATTTCTTGTTAACTTACCTTACTTTAAATGTAAAAGGTTCTTTAGTAAGAAACCATTTCCTTCTTCAAGGAAAGCTAATGATTTTCCCAGGCGTGGATCATGTTTTTTTTATTCCTATGCCTTAAATTACTTTAAAAAAGTACTATTGGAAAGATGAAGAAACCATCGAAATGGTTTTTTTTATTTGAACAGACTTCACTGCCTCTCTGTAACCCTTCCTTCATTCGATTTTGATTATTATTTTATGGGACCAACTAGACAGTTTTTCTAATATACTAGACAAAAAGTGACATAGTTTTAAAAGTAAAAGACATAGTCTTCAAGTCTAGAGTATATATAGTAGTGCCTATCTATCATAAAAAAAACAGTTAAATGCTGGTATTCATTCATTCTTCTAAAATACCCAAAAAAAAAAACAATACTCGTATTGCAAACCTCCTTTTATGGAAGTTGGTTAAAGAACTCAGTGGCGGCGGGCGATGTCGTGACTAAAACTAATCCTTCACCTTGGTGATAGATAGACTAGTTTATTAATTCGAGGAAAAAAACATAAAACCGCAAATACAGGGTAAAATAAAATTAACAGCAAATATTAAAAACGGCTTTACATTTTTGAGACTTAAGTACGTATATGGCCAGTCAAATAAGGAAATAAGGCTAGGAGTTGTGATGTTATTATGAAGTAGTTAAAAAATATGACTTTCTGGCTCCCAGGCACTTTCAGGTTTGCACCCGTTTCTTGCGAGTACGGAAGCATGTTAAATAATACAAACTTTAAATAGTTGGTCATCAAAATGTACAAAGAAATTCTTTTGGGTAAATTTGACTATGGTATGGTAAATAAAACACGATATTACAGCATAGCGTTTATTAAAGAAGTTATGCAAAGTAAGGATTACTTATTTATATGCTAGTTTGCAACGGCTCGGGGCAAATTAGTACAATAGGTGCGTAAATTACAGAATGCATTCCACAGGCATTGAAAACACAAAGTTAAGCAACTATGAGCAAGTTACGGATTATGTCTTTTTATATTATGTTCACGATCATTATAAATCGCGTGATTACGATAATTATGTTTTCGTTCAAAAATTTTGTTTAAGTTGGTAGTATAAAAATTGAGAGGAAATTCCGGTGTATTATTAGGTACAGTAATTTTAGTATATATTTATTTAAAGTGTGAAAACAGTTTCTAAAAAAATTGAGTCAGTCGAGTAAATAAATAAAAAATCTTTAGCTGCGTAGTTTTCGCGTGAATGATATAAAAATGTATAAACAATTCAAGCAAAGAAAAATTAGTTGAAGCTATATTCATAAAGTAAGTTAAAATTTGCATTTCGTTAGGTACGTTTTATGATTATACCTGCGCCCCGCGGTTTTACCCGCGTAGTCCTAGACCTATGTAATAAGTAGCCTATGGCCTTTCCCATGCACTAGTCTATCTCTGTACCAAAATTTCATCACAATCGGTTCAGTGGCATAAGCTTGAGCATTACAGACAGAGTTACTTTCGCATTACTAATATTAGTAGGCATTTTGCGAATACAGTTAAACCTAATTTTAAAATTTAAATATTATTTATGTACTCTATAGAAACCCAGCTAGATTTTCTTGAGGGAGGAATAAGAAAGTAAGTCTGTTTTATTTTATAACATCAAATACAACAACATTTTATTATATATTTCGCTATAGAAACCATAGCGTTTACTTGAGGGGTGCGACCCTGTTTAGGAATTCTGAAAACCGGAACTCCGTTTGTCGCTTTCTAACAAAAGTAACAAAGCTATCTTGGTCTGACGTTCTGACTGGTGCCGTAGGTATATAAAGATATATAGATATGACCCTTTTTACATTTACATAAAGAAGAGGTAATAATTTATACATAAATTGTATACAGAAAAGGGAAAATTGTATCTACATAAAATACGTAAGTTGATGAATTGGTTTTTTTAATAAGGATTACTATTGAGCGCCTCAAAAAGCCATCTAAATATAGGATATTTTTCAGATTTTTATTTAGAAATAACTGCTCTGGCCTATGTATATTTTACATATATGCTATCGCTGACTTTTTTGTGAACCTAATAAAAGCCTTCACTTATGTTAAACTGTTTTTCGGCCAATTACTTCATTATCGATAAAGCGGCCAATTTGTTTAATTTTCTTCAACTTGTCTTACGGTTAATGTTATTTCGTACTATAACGATCTTTAAAATAGCTTGCCATAAATTCCAATAAAATAATTGCCTAAGACAATCAAAGGCCGTTTTGGTATTTTAATTACGGTTAACGCTATCTCAAGACTACCTATATGTATATTAGTGTAGATTATAATTTTTGTACAAGAATCTACGATATATTTTTATTAACAGTGCACTGCTCATTTATTTGTACATAATAGACATTTGATTCTCAATCTCTAGAAACGCGTTCGCATCGTGCGTTTGCTTATAAAATGATCGCAGGACTTCAATATCTTATGTTAACATAATATTCCAGAACTGTAAGAGGGTTCTTGTGATGATTGCAACTAAAAACAGATTTCTGATTTTAAATCTTAAATTTGCTCTTCTTGTCTAAAGTGAAATATTATATTATTTTATCTCTAACTCTCTAGAGTATTTTTGTTTTACATCAGACTGAAATATTTGGTATCAATTCAAGATTGGTGCGTGTTCGCCTTTTACGCAGCGGGTATCAGGTTCGATTCTCGGTGCAAACAGAACTGTTTTTCTCCACCAGCTAGGTGTAATAGTGTGTGTGATGTGAATGTTTCCGGCACCCACGACACAAGTCATCGAACTTAGTGTAGGGCTGTGAATGCGTTTATTTAATTAAATTAGGAACGAGATTGTGTACTTACTAGAATGCTCTGAGTATAATTGTAAAGCAAGCGGACCGTCAATACTAACATCATATTATTAAATAATAGTACTTAAGCATTCGATATTTTTGCATGAAATAGCTACGCATTATAAGATATACGCACTATAATCTAGCTTTCACAAATAGCAATTAAAACTTATGCGAATACATGGTGGCCTTCGCCATCTGACTAATATTATAAATAAGTTTAGTGTTCACTTCACTCATATTATAATACTTAATATCATTACTTTGTAGGCGGTATATAGGTACTCGTACTTAGACAAATGTGACTATTAAGTGAGGCCATTCATTTTCTATAAGCAAAAGTCTGACTCAACGGTTTTTTCTGATGCTGTTTGTTTGGTAGATATCCGTTTCTAACTACTCTAAAGCTTATCTTCTACTTTTAATTTTAGCGCCTACTTTTCAAATTAATTAGTTATTTAAATTACTAGGTAGGCATATTACATACCTAAGCCTAAACTAAGTATTTAATGTATGTTATATAGTTACGGCTGAAAACACGTAAAAATTTCGACTTTTTAGTGGACTAGTTTCGGAGAAATTTGTTGTGAAAACTCAGTCACGCGCTGAGGCCAGAGCCGCTCGCCTCTGCGTATCGCGCGTCTGATTCAACCTGATGAAGGACCACAAATTTGCCCGAAACTAATCGACTACAAAGTCGTCATTTTTTTCCTTATTTTAAGCCGTAATTATATGATATAAATTATGTATAATACTCATATATATATATAGATAACAATATATACATAAATTACCTAGTTTTAATTTTTAAAATATCTAATGTTGGTTTACACCAAAGACCCATGTTACCACCTACAAGGCAACGAGCTATTAGGTAATCTTGTTAATGTTTTTAATTTCCACTCGGATATTACGTACGTGACACAGGTAGCTTGTAGAAAGATTTGACGTAGATATTACCGGTCGTTAAATTTTATTTCATATTAGATTTTTCAAAGCAGTATATTTGAATAATATCATTAATATCGTGTCAGGGCCGTTGACGGCTCCGCAGGCGTAGAGCTTTTTCGGTCTTAGAGTGAAATATGAAAATTCTACCTAAATAAATCTTAATGTATTCACGCAGCACATTGCTTTCTGATTATAACTTATTATACTTTCTGCGCCCGGCTTTACTAATGTTAATCAGAATAAAAATAGTAGGTATATAATATATATAAACTAGGATTGAAGTGCAGATAAGTAGACTATCTGTATATATTTCATCCGAACCAGCACTGACAACACATCCATACCGACAGGTATTCTTGTCGGCTGGTTCGGTTGTTTCAAAAATAACTTTCGAATTTATAACATAAAGATTTAGTCGTGTGTAAACATAACATAACATGAACATTAACGCTTTCACATTCATAGCTCACACTAAGAACGATGACTTGTGTCAAAGGAGCCAGAAACGTTCACAAATGCACCAATCAGAAACGCAAATTTCCCTTGAGGAGAAAACTTGTGTTTCCACCGGGAATCGAACCCGTTACCTATTGCGAACTCGCACCCAACTAAGTCAACGGGCTGTTCATGTGATTATAGCGATTGGACATGGTGAAATTATGGTATGCAAATGGATTAGGACCTGGGTTAGAACGGTTACGCTTAACCTGACAAAAAAATATTTAGGCGTTGGGTACAATTTCAAGCATGTTGTTGTACTGCCTTAGTACTGTGTATAGCTGGTTATGTACCCAGCATGCATTGAAATGGTAAAGGAGTCTTTTACCTCTTCCACGTTTATGGTTGCCTAGTATTTTATTTTCAGAATAATAACTTAATTAACTTAATAACTAAATTATTACCTCTACCATGTTTATGTTTCCCTAGTACTTTTTGAAGCCCAACAGTAAATAATACTGTTCCAAATTTTTTAATTTTCCAGTTTTTCGCGCATTTTTACCGACTTCCCAAAAAAGGAGGAGGTACTCAAGTCGACTGTATTTTTTTTTAATTATGCTTTCCGTAAGGGGTTAAAACGTTCTACAAAGTATTAGAACACTTAAATGAAATCGGTAAAGTCATTCTCAAGTTAAGGCGTGATCAAGGAAAATAGGGATTAATTTTAATGTACATATATATTAAGCATATCCACAGAAATTATGGCGTCGCGTCGCCTTGCGGACAAAAAGTGTATCGTTCCGTTGGTACTTACTGACTTTGTGAAAGATCTCAGAAGCGTCTCTATTATGAAAGCTTAAATTGCGCTGAAGTTGCGAACCGTGAACGAAAAGTTTCAGTTAAATAGAGTGCTACGTTTTCCTTCTCCTTTTGCTCTTGAATATCCAGTGACGCAGTCAGCCAGTTATGTGCGCACAGCAAGCCTTATCTTGTACCTACCTACTTACTAACTATAATACATTCTTCAAATTAGATGTCTACTAAGCCGAGTGTTCTTTAGTCGTCACTTCTTTCTAAACGAGAAATATGTATTAATTTTTAGCTATGTTTCTGAATGCATTGTAGTGATAATTCTACGGAAATATTTATTTGTACCTAATATATTTTTATATGCAGCAAATTTCCTATAAGTTAAATACCAATAAACCTCAAACAAGATGTCGCAGTAAATTATTATTTAAGCACATTTTTATGTATTTATTTCAAATACATGGACTTCAAAAAATACTATAATATTATAATATATAATACTATAATATTATAGTAATACAAGCCGTGCTCCGCGGCTTCGCCCGCGTTTATCAAGTTAAAAAATAAAAAGTAACCTATGCGTTAATCCTAGGTATAAGCTATGTACATTTCAAATTTAATCTTAATACGTTTAGCCGTCGGTTAAAGCGTGAAAAGAAAACAAACACACACATTTACACACTTTCACTCAAAGTTTCGGATTTATGATACTACTGTGATTTTAGAAGTCCGTGTTCAAATATTATAAACTAGCATATTTGAGCAATTCGATATTTTTAACTTATTAGAGTTGTTATCTTAGTTTCACCAAACTAGTAAATTTCAATTCTCTTAGATAGAGCGATTGTCGTAACCTCCACTGTCCAGTGCGCGCTAATCCGAACCATATTTCAACTGGAGTTGGTTTACTTTCGCACTCATTAGTAGCTGCTAAGATTTGAGTCAGTATTTTGCTACAGCAACAATATGAATATTTACACAAACAATGTTGGCTACATTTAATCTCGCTACATACATTATGTGGGTATCTAATATGATGCTACTCGCTCGTTAACTTAAATACGCCTTGCTCGTTGTAATTGAGTCATAACACGCCAATACCGACTGTAGGTACCTACTTCTCTGAATTTTAATAAAGATACCTACTACAGGTTCTACATTGGTTCTTTGCAAAGTTAACCAAACTTTCAAACAAGCTTTTCAAATAGAAATGCAGTCGAGCCTGCAGTTTCCGAAAACGCGGTGTTCGCTTTACTCTAACATTTTTTAACTTCTGTCTCCAAGACGGACTCGAGGATCGTTCAAACTTTGCCATTCAATGTAATATTCAGTGCAAGTTTTTGATACAAAGTTTGATATTGGTATTTTATTCTTCGGTGCCGTTTGTAGTGCTTGAAGGCGGTCAATGCTATGGATTTTGAACGAAAATAATATAGGTACTTAGATATTGTATGAACGGAAATATTAAAAAATAAACCGGACTTCACCGCCATTATCATCGGAATCCATAGTTTGATTTAATTTAGATGTTACATATTATATACTAGCTGCGCCCCGCGGCTTTGCCCGCGTAAGTCCCGGACCAGCGAGAATTCGGGGTTAAAAAGTTTCTCAGGCTCTAGACTATCTGTGTACCAAATTTCGTTTAAATCGGTTTAGTAGATTTTTTTTTTTTATTTGTGACAGACTAGTGTTTGACCACTATCTCACCTGATGGTAAGTGACGATGTGATCGAAGCTGGTAAACACACTAGACCTGGAATACGCAGGCTCTCTGCTCAGGCTGGGTTTTAGCGTGAAAGCGTAACAGACAGACAAACAGAGTTACTTTCGCATTTATAATATTAGTAAGGATATTCACTCCTCTTTCCCTCGTGGTCTCTGTCTCATTTAGGCATAATGGCGCCAAATACATCTCTCTTATATTTTGAAAGAGTATCTATACCTAGTTTAAGTATAGTGTCTTGTAGACTACTGTTCGGGAACAAAGACCCAAGGACAAATGTCAGCACGATGGTCGAGTAGATCTCAGAAGAAACTAAGAAAGATCGAGATTATAGATGCACCTGATCATGATCCTTATCAGTATTGGAATAATGAAGAAGTTACCGCATCACTCCAGGAATAGAGCAACAATTTTAATAAAGACTGATAGAAATTAGTGAAATGCTGAGCACGTACTAAATTATGCAAATCACTTTAAAGTTTCGCTGCCATGAGATTGAATAATAAACCGTCATGTTTTCCCGGCCGTGGAATATTTATATGCGTTTCAGGCGGTTACTTTATTAGGTCACATGTACGTCACAGTGGCCAGCGTGTTTCAGTCGATAAGGGGTAGGCGTGCTTCACACGTCCGCGACCGTTATACATTATACATATACACACCTCTTCTGCTATATTTATTTTGTTTATATTGTCCCATTATTCCGGCTTATGTCCCGGCTTTTGTTTTGCCAAACGAGAATGTTATTCAAAGTTAGCATCTCTTGTTTACGAGAGATCGATATAGTCACCTGGATGTCTGCATCAATGCCCGACCCGGATTTAACGATGAAACGATTGTTTGATCTTTCTCTTCTAATGGAAAGCGTAATTAAGCCGTAATGTGTTGAATTTTGTTTACTTCCTTTGAACAAATAGGGTGAGGATAGGTTCGTAATTGAAAAAGGTATATCGATTCTGGATAAAAGGCACGTTATTTGTGAGGTAGATTAAACAATGCCAGCTAATAAAATGTATATATGTAACAGTTTCAAGAACATCATTATCCAATGAAGCCAAAGAAAGTAATACCTATCCACCCTGCCGGTTGGCAGCTTAGTTATTGTGCGCATAATCCATACGAAAGAAGAGGTCAACGTACGATTTGAGTAAAATTCCCTTCTTGGCACAAAACCGGTTCGTAAAAACGCTAGATGGTATATGTAGTAGAATGGGAATGTTCCAATTAGGCAAACCAAATATACTGTCCAAAACTCGCAAAATAACTAACATAAACACGTTGTACGAGGAAAGAAGATATAGTTATGTAGGTATTTTACAAGAGATCTTTCTCACGTTTCATAACTGATGATCTTAAAAATTATGTCCTTTTCTAAAGTAAATTCTAAACAAATAATATATAATAAGTATATCAACTCACTGCCCGCATTCTTGTTCCCCGAACGGTATAATCTGGGAGTCTCCAAGTCTAGAGTGAATAGGTATCTTCTAGGTAAGCATGCTTCATCTTCGGCCGCCTCGTCACTCTCCACCAGGTGAGATAGCGGCCAAATGCTTACCTATATGTCATTAAAAAAAAACTGTCTCTGAAAATAAAAATATAGATACTTGATTCTAAATTCCACGTGTACAAAGTCGCGGGCAAAAGTTACTAATAAATAAGTTAGTAAACAATTATTTCAAACCATTACCCGGTTTTAAAAAATCTTTTTGCATTACATAGCCCATTTATTGAGGAAATTATAGGTACTATATAATAAATGTGAATTCTGGATTGGTATTTCTTGATCAATTACGCCAAAATTACTGCACGGAAATAAATGTAATTTGGCACTCAGATAGTTTATTACCGGGGTAAACACATGAGATGGGACTTTTTACCTACTACGCGAACGAAGTCGCGGACAGAAGCTTTTAAATAAATACATTGGTAAAGGTAAGTCTGGAACATTGTCCGAAATTTGTAACTGCTATCTACTATTTGTGGACAAGTTCCCGAATAGGCGTGACTTGGCACGAATTCGAAACTGTGAGCAGGTGGTCAGCACGAATGTCTCACCGCTTTGTAGCTTTATGTGGACCGCAGGGTGTCAAGTCTAATAAAGATTTTCATTCTGGCGCCATTCTGTCGTGATTTCAATTCAATCCACATTTTGGTAAACATGGCGTCAATTATACTGAAATTTTTCAAGTAGCGTCTATCATGATCGCCATTTTAATGGTTTTTCTAGTTTAGTAGCTCCATATAAGTTCTAATGTTTAAGCTATAATGTGTTTATAAATAGAGCCAGTTAAAATATTTTCAATCGTTATTTATTTTGATATTATTATTATATTTTCAATCGTTAAATAGTGCTGATTACTTTAAATAGCTAGAGTAATTAAAAAAATTAAACAAAAAAACCTAAAACAAAAATATTCGTTGATGGCAGATCAACAGCTTATTAATAAGCGTTAATATTCACTATAACCTAAGAGAGAGCTTGTCAACCTTTTTGCTTTGGGTACCCTGAGTCCTTAGGTGCCGCGTCTCCAGTGGGTGTTAAGAGATCGGAACGCTCAGGTAAAATTCACCAGGGTAGGAAAGAGACGTAATATATCACCCGCGGGCCATAAGACTGGAGAGATAAAATTCCGTCAATTAATTAATTTTGTGTGTGTAGAGACTGCCTGGGCCGCTACCAACCTTTTGCCAAACTACCGAATAGCCAGACTGCGCTAGAAGGACTGATTCCGGCTAAAACAGCGAGTTGCCACTGTTATTCCTTGGCGTATAAGTCTTTAGAGAGGAGCACATTGCAGTCCCACGTGGAACGCTACCCGTGAATAAGAAATTCACAAGTAGCATTGCAGATGCGTATATATGTACGTAATTTTATGTTCATGTCGTTTATTATCAGGCATTGTCTTGGGCCTTCGTGATTTAGTGAGGTCTAATTGTAACCCGAGTATACTGAGCCGAGTAAGAGTTTTCGCTCTCGATAGACAAGTCTTTATTATATATAATTAAGTATATAATATTTACTAATTAGTACTCTCACTTAACCAGGATGGCGTCAGCGTGGCAAATTTTAGTAGAATTGACCCATATGGCGCCGTTCGTCCTGATGTTTGCTGCGATGCCTGCCACCGCCCGCGACCCGTCCTGTCTACACAGATAACGTCTAGTAGTTCCCCAAACAAAGCTCGCCACACAAAACCCTCCTTTGTCAAACACGACATTCACCAACCGCCTTACAAATTAACCTACCCAGAACGACCGATTTAATTGCTTTTGCCAAATCTACAAACTTTAAATTGCTAGTGCAGCTTTCCGCAGAATTCTGCGTAAAATAAATCTGCACTGCACAATTTTCACAGTTACATAGAATAATTATACTACGTTACTGTGAAAAAATTGGCGAATAAAGGATGAAACTGCAATGAACTGGATTTATATTTACTGCGTTACGCTTGGCCAGACCCCGGACGTAGATGCTCTAATAAATAGTTGGTCAGAAAATTATGGAGGGCTGTAGTACGTAACGACCTAGATAGCATGTGTTCATTACAAACTTCGGGCACCTACTTCTCTGTCCTTTCCTTCCATTAGGAAGTTATCTGAGTAATTCCGAGATCGCAGTAAGTGGGTACAAACTTGTAACTAAGCTCCGAATGTAGAGAGGTATTTTTGTAATTATTGCCGCTGGAGTTGAGAAGGCACTTTGTTATTTGTGACAAAATTCACTCGGGGAGTAATATAAAACGCTAAGAAGCGGTTAAGCCGGTAAACATTGGAGGAAGACGCAGGAAATAAAAGATACTTACGAAGGGAGCTATTGTTCTCTCTCATTGTCCCCATTCCGGATGTATTTACCTTTCGTGATTTTACAAAGAAGTCCCTGGAGCTTGTGTAGGTCCATTTTATTTGTTTCCTTCGCTTTAGTCCTGTGTCACTCGACTATAACTTTACACACAACAGTAGCTTGTATTGTTTTCCGCGGTGTTAATCAGGATAAAAGTAACTTATGGAAAATGGATTAGTCAATAATTGAGAAGCATTTATTTAATAGCTGGCTAACTAGCACTAACACTCTATACATGACTTTAATACTGTAGTAGGTAGAATCATCAACTATCGTTTGAAGAAATATCGGTCGGCACCAAGCGGTGTTCCGACAGTCGATGATAATAATATTATAAATATTTATTACCAAAAATGTATACAATTAACATACAATAAATTACACAGTTGATATTTGTCTTTAACATATAGTTTAACGTTTTTACATTTAAGCAAAAATGATAAGCGATAAATTAAAAAAAAAAACTCATTTATGCAAAGTGTAGGAGGTCACACTTCGAAGCGAACTTTAAAGGAATGTTTACTTCATTTAAATAATCATTTCACTGTTGCGTCAACTTCCATAAATGTAAAACACTAAAAAGTATAATTTCAGTCAATATCATTCGACCAAACTGTAGCCGCAGTTCGCCAATGCCGTTTATATCTTGTTTCGCTGAACAAACTTCTGTTCGCGTAAACAGAACACCCACTTTCGACTTGGACGTACTTTGCTTGCTTTATTAAATAGCCATTCCGCCACTCCAAGTTGTGCCGACCTATTTTCTGAAGCTCTAGCTGGGATGGTTATCCTTCGATAACTTTTTTATTGTCTAAAGAGAACGAGTTTACGTTATAGTTCAGATGTGATGAGGCTATAGAATCGTTAGATGAAATAGAGGTTGCCTACTCTATGTAGGTATATAGCACGATTAGGTGAAGCTGTGTTCATTTTTGAAAGACTTTACATTGGTTTCACAGTATTTTGACAAATATTATGAAGAACTAGTCGAAGCGGCCCTGCTTTGCCCGGGTAGGCATTATAAATATAAATAGCCAATTGAAAATCCTTTCATACTTGTCTTCTACGACCCATAAACTACTTGCCTATCAAAAAATTTACTTCAATAGGTTTAGTAGGTTATAAGTAGGACTGCTCGTTAGCTAAGATGGGTGCGCGTTTGCTTTCTTAGTAGCGGGTAACAGGTTCTATTCCCGGTGGCAAAACAAGTTTTATCCCCAAGGGAAATTGAGGTTTCTGGTTGTGATTGTGGGTTGAATGTTTCCGACGCCCACGACACAAGTCATCAAACTTAATGTTGGGCTGTGAGAGTAAAAACGTTTATTCTATGGTTATATTTATAGCTCAAATAGTTTAATGATTAGTCAGTAAATTTACATTATAGATACATATCTATAAAGATGATGAAAGAAGATAGATTTGGTGGAAGGGCGTCTATTTTTAGGCTAGACGATCTCCACACCTTTTCATTTGATATGAAAAGGTTCAGTCTGAAAGACCTACTTCAACAATGAATGCTGACTGAGCATTAAAGAAAGAAAGAAGTTTCTTTTCAACTGCGTAAGATGTAGTGCCTACCTTCACTATAGTCCTTGGTACCCTACACCTATTTGTTTAGGACCACAATCAAAAAGGTCTATCCGACACCTGTTTACTCGTCCCGCTTTACTGCCGCGGTAGTCTACGGTATACTCTCTGAAGTAACGATATAAATGTACCTTCTACGGGTACCCTTACAATTAAGTGGCGGCAATAAAGTTCATTATTGTCTCTTTTATTTCATTGTACGGCTATTGTGTTAAAGTATCTGAATCTTAAAGTGAAATTACAGGTTTTCCTTAATAGAAGTGACAATTTGGCTTTAAGTTTTGTTTGAGATTTGATAGGTGATGGCTTGCTCTCTATACGTTGCCCATTTTCAAACAATGTAGGATACCACGTACACTTATACAGGTTTTTAGTGAAACGCGTTCACGCGCGAATGACACCTTAACACGCACATATTTATCCAATCCAAAAATCTCTCCATCCAAAGGTTGTCTGGAAGAGATCGCTCTTAGCGATAAGACCGCATGTTGTTACATATTGTTCTTGATTATTAATCCTTGCCATGTTAAGGTATAATTTGTTAAGGTGTTCAATAAAGAGTTCATCTATCTATCTATTTAGAACAGCGTGTAGGTACGTGCGTTAAATGTTCTAGTGTGACATTGATTTGCTACATTTGAAAGGAGTGACCAGGATATGCCTAAAACAAGATGCAGGTCTTTTTTGCTGCTTAATAAATAATTTAGTATTGATCAGTTCACTAAGTGTTACTATGGTAGGAACGTAAATAAACGCTTGTTTAATTGTATGTACGATGTAATTTAGCTACAAGCTAAAATATAATAAGCTTAGTGTATCTATCGAGGTTGTAACTTCTTCTCATACAGTACTAGCATTGGTAGCGCGCTAGGAGCTGGCGGTAACAATGGATCTTCACCAACTTTATCTCCGACATTCATATGCAAAAAGCGTCTCAACATCTTCCTGAAACCGAAACAAGTAAGTATAATTAATATGACTGCGGTATAAGCTACTGTTTGAGAAAGCCGCGTTAGATCTTCAACAATAATCAATCAAAAATTTAATTTATCAGAGCGCCTGGTTGAGGCGACGCGTGATCAAAATGCTGGTACTTATTTGGCTAAATGTACAATTCAGAGAGGCAATGCCACCAGCATGAAGGGAACGCTACCCACTGGTAGTGGGCTTGAGCACTTGCTCGATAAGCTCGATGTCTTGTAGGTAAGTTAGTTCTTTGCTGTATATAGTTTTAGGAAATATGATCTTTGTTGACGATTATTTGTATTGGTCCAATCTTAATCAATTAAATATAAATGTTTCATAACAACGATATTATTGGATGTAATATCGGTGTTTGATACTATATACTTATACAACGAAGACTCGACTCAATTTAAATAAGGAACCAATTTTATTGCAAATAAAACGTCCTGTAGATAACACGTTCCTATTGTATACGCGACGGTTCTCGCGCCGAGTTCAGCATCAAATGACAAAGCTTGGCGCCTAAGCGGATCTCTCACAGTGGGGGATATATTTTCTGTTATATTAAACTTTTATTCTATTCATGAAATAACAAGAATCCTTTTGATGTGTGATATGTAAGCACTTATAATGGGGTATAATGTACCTTACATTACTGGTAAATCTCATGTGTCTACCCATGAATGGAAAGTAATGCTTAGATCCGTATAGATACAGAAGTTATTAATAATAAAAAACATATGAGATTATGGCTCCAGAAGACTTTAGAATAATGAGTGTTTTTTTTTGTCTGTTGCTTTAATTAGCTACCTCGTAGAATGCGTATTCCAGGTCTAGTGTGTTTACCAGATTCGATCACATCGTCACTTACCATCAGGTGAGATAGTGGTCAAACACTAGCCTGTCACAAAAAAAAAAAAAAAAAATGCTATCGCGGTAGCATTTTTTTTCCCAATGGAAATTCTGGCAAAGAGATGTGTTCACGAATTTTTGTCTTTTCAACTCATAGCCACAATCTTAGTTCGCGTTAATACCCGCTGCTTAAATGGCGAACGTGTACCCACTTAGCAAGCTGAGGTAACTGCAGGGAGATATGAATATAACTTAAAAGTTTTGAAACTAAAGAGAACTTAAATGCGTGATGCGTGATAGGAGAAGAGCAAGAATTTATTATTCTGGGTTTTAAGAATTATACGATTTCACTCGTGGCTGTTTTTTCGTATTGTTACGAGACTAGTTTCGGAACATTCGGTGTTCCTTCATCACACGCGCGTAGAATGTCCGGTGTCTTGGCGTGTACAACCGTGAGTGTAATCGTATAATCGTACCAGTTCGCTCGAAGCGATTCGCGTCTTTATCATCCGTTCTGCGAAAGAGTGGAACTTATTACCTGCGTCTTTGTTCCCCGAATGGTATAATCTGGGAGTCTTCAAGGCAAGAGTGAAAGGTATCTTCTAGGCAAACATGCTACATCTCCATTTTTCTATCAGGTAAGATAGTGGTCAAATGCTTGCCTATCGAGTATAATAAACATAAAAACAGAATTACTATCTACGCGCCAATTGCCTATATTTCCTAAAACTATATATAGCAAAGAACAAGTTACCTACAAGTAATCGAGTTTATAAATGTGTCTGTGAAATGTGTAATACTTACGAATACAATCGAACAATTCCTCTGCGGTATAAGTGAACTACACATTCGTTTTGTTTACTCCTGTTTTTGCCTGGCATCAGAAGTTATAAGCCTATAAGACGATCCTATTGGTAATCTGTTTCGGGAAAGTATGCCGAACTTTCCACGTCTAAGTTAACGCGAGTAATCTGTTTCGTGAAAATAGTCCAAACATGATTTTTTACGGTGTGGTGAAATATTTTGTTGCTGAACGAGGGGAGCATGTTTGCTTTTATAGAAAGCAAATTGTATTACAGTTTACATAATGTTTGCTTGTGTATTAACTAGAAAGCCTTTTTATCTGACTTTGCCTATCGACTATTGTGACGTTTTCGTTAAATCCGAGCCGCACTTCGATGCGACAACGTTTATAACAGCAGGCGATCTTAAGGTAGTAACCCTATTTGTAATATGCTTAGTAGTTCACCCCGAACTGAGACCTAGCGCCTAAATATCACCTGTTATAGGAAAAAAAATTAGGTTAATTGCTTATAATTTTTTTTTATTATGATTAATTGTTTGATTTTTGTATTTGTTGTTCAAGTACATTATATACCTAACTGATATTTTACGTAGTCACATATTTAATGTGTTACTCAGGGTCGCGTGTGTCATTCTTTAATTTCTCGAAAAGTAAGAAGGTTTAAACAAGGAAAAATAAGCTTTATTTTCTTTTAGAATTTCTTTCCGACACTAGGTAAACCCTAAAGGAAAAGGAATCATGTTCACAGAATAAATAGGCAAAGTATCGTGTAGTGGACCGACGCGACGTTAAAAACTTTATTTTTATATATATTATCTATTCGACTATAAACATTAAAATATATGCATATATTCCCTATCGAAGCGTAACGTTCTAATGCTAAGTTGATAATACTTATTTTATCTCTGATAGGCAAGCGTTTGACTTTCAACTACTTTCAAGGACTGGAATGATTATCAGAATCCCAGCGCATACGAAGTTAATTTTTTTTTATTATATTTGTGACAGGCTTGTGTTTGACCACTATCTCACCTGATGGTAAGTGACGATGTGATCGAAGCTGGTAAACACACTAGACCTGGAATACGCAGGCTCTCAAGGATAACTGCCGGAACACCGTATTTGGCTTGGCGGCAGACTTTCAACTTGATGGTGGTAAGCTACTTTGGTAGCAAGCCAGGCGAGCAACTCACAAAATGCTCTACCACCTCTCAAATGTCACCTGATTAGCACCACCCGGGGACCACGTGTAGGGAGTCAGACTTAAGGGGTATCCTCCTACGGACGTGGGTGACTCTTGAGTAAAGTCGTAGTTTATTTGGGTCTAGTAGCCTGGAATGTTTTCTATTAATATAAAATTTTACTGCAAAGCGTCTAGTATTCTAAATATTATCTTGTTGGGTACTAACTTCTTTATATAGCGTTTTTTACGACTCTGCACTGCGCTTGCTAATCTAGGTTATTTAACTTCATGGCTCTTACTTTACTATATAAAATCGTACACTAATTGTGTTGTCTTGTTGATGATACTTAGGATTTCATAGTTAAATAAAAGATAATTAAACGCAAGAAAAGCTCAAAAAAACCGACTTCACCGCTTTATCTTCGGAACCTTGATCAGATTCAACGTATTAAACACGCATTATTGACAATAACTTAAAAACTAGTTGTCAGATGTTGACCAAATTTAAATAGGACCACATTGAAAGCAACAGCTTTCTAATAAAAAAAAAACATCAACATCGGCGCACAAAGAAATAAGTTATGAGGAACTTTTAAAGTCGATTAAAAACGAGAAAATCGTCAATGTAGTCCATAGGATACGCATTATTGAGGATAATTTAAACACTACTTGATCAAATTTAAATGGGACCAATTGGAAAGCAACATCCATTAAACAAAAAAAAAATTCAATATCGGTTCACGTGGAACAAAGATATGAGGTAACACATATTAAAAAAAAATACAGTCGACTTGAGTACCTCCTCCGTTTTTGGGAAGTCGGTAAAAAAAAGAAATACAGTCGACTTGAGTACCACCTACTTTTTTGGGAAGTCGGTAAGTCGGTCTATTGCAAGACTTATAAAACGAATCGGAACCGTAATTTTTAGAAGAGCACAAAGTACGCTTGTCAAGTAATTGGAAAATGGAGGTGATCAAATAATAGAACACCCTAAATCATTAGATTGAGATTCAGCAATTATACCTTCACTTAAAAGGTGCATTCACCTGTGGTGTCTATTATCAGGGTTGAGACAAAACCAGCGTGTCACTAACCTCTCCACAAATGTAACCACTAGAGCTACCTATTCAGCATCAGACGACATCCCTAGAACCTTTGTTAGAGGAAGTATCCCCTTACAGGCTTTGTACGCAAACTGGCACCGACGGGATGCGTTAGTTGATTGTCCAGGGTCCCTCGTCCGGAACAAATCTCCGCTTTAAATAACTATCCCTGGACTAGCAGCATCAGTTCTTGCACTGCAACGCACTTGGAATCAACATACGCGAGTGAATAGTGAATTGATATTAAAAGTGGAAAATTTTTGACGCACCTCCGAGGTGTTATTCAGATAAGATGTTATCCAGATAACATCGACTATAACTAAAAAAAACATTAACATTATTGTATATAAGACGAAGGTTCAAAAACGAAAACCTTTCTTATAGTTTAAAACCAAAAATAATGTTCTATGTAATACTTTATTACTATATGTGTTATATATTTTTGAAATGGTATTTTGGAGCTCTTTCATTTGATACCCATGAAGATGATTAGATTTATGGAGCGCCATTGTTTTTATCTTGGGCTGTCACCCTTATATTTGAGACGAATTCAACGAAACCTTATACGTCACTATAGTTTATTTTGGATGCTGTGAGGGAACAAACAAACATACGTACATACATACGGTGCTAAAATCATAACCCTCCTCTTTGCTTCGCCGTAGTCGGGTCATATCATCTATCATTGAAATAATAATATGGTCCTATATATAAACGATGCTACAAAAAGCATTATGGGTAATTCATGTCATAACCAATTATCCGAGCATTAAACCCTTGATATCCCTTCTTTTTGGGTCAGGGAAAGGGAAGAAATTAAAAAGTAAAAAGAGGTCTACTGCCATTTTTTAATTTCTCTACGCATTTGCCTAATCCACTTGGAAATTCATAGCGCTAAAACTAATGATTTGGCTTTGAAAAAGTTTTTCCAACTGACTTTTGAGGAATTTTATGAAAGCTTTGAGTTTCGCAAACTACGTATAAAATAAAGTAACACCTCCTTTCAATCAATTATATTCGGAATTAATGTTTCTTTTGTATTTACTTTGATTATCTTTTCTTGGTTTTGGCTAATTGTAATATTTAATTATTGCTGTGATATAGCACTTTAACATTTCTCTTCTATCGAGCTTCCATCAATTGAAACCGCGACGCTGTTCTATAAACAGCCTTCCTACCGCCCCAGGAACAATTGTCCCTGTCAAGTAGTGAAATCTCAAGAAATATTTTTTTATTTACTTATATAACATTGAATATGAAAATTACTAATGATTATTATATTGATAGAAAACTTTTAGTTTAAAGTGAACTAAATCTCGGACAGAACATTAAGGTACAAGTACCGGAATTTCAATATAAATAACATTCAAAACCTTTTCCAGAAAACAAGTTGCCGGAGGTGAAGTTTAAACTAAACTAAATCTCGAGCGGAATTTCATAATAAACTTAATTTAAGTACCTGAATTTTGATATTTAGGAAGGGTAAAAAATGTTTAGGTAAATATTTTTTTGAGCGAACAGAACAGATTTATGTTTTGTGTGCAAATTTATGTGACTAGTATATATATGAATAAAGGTAATTCAGCTTATCAAAATAATTATTTGTCATAAACTTAGACATATTGACGGTACATAATAAAACATTACAAATATATATACATAACTTAGTACCCTCTATTGTAACAAGTACTAACAACGGCTCTATATAGACACTAGGTCTATCTTTATAGACCTAGTGTCTATATAGAGCCGTTTTTATATATATTTGCTCAGAGGCTCTTTAGCCTCTGAGCAAATATATATAAATGTCGGTAATGCTTTTTTTTATTAATATATATATTATACTACGTACTATATTCATACTACGTGTACTCGCTATTGTTTTTTATGAAAACTTTATATAAATTACAATAAAGGTCTTTATTATTATTGATATAAAGTTCTCATTTGACCTTTATATCAATGAGCTTATGCAATGAGAGCCAATAAAAGCTATAGACCTCATAAAAAACTATAATGCCACTGTCCAAATGTAATCCATTGCTTTTGCTATTTATAGTTGTATTGAAGTTTCAGTGACAGGATTTGTAACTAGGTATTCTACGTACCAACCTCAGCTTCGCCAAATGGTAGAACAAATTTGGAGACTGTCTTAAAGACACACCTAAATACAGAGAAACAAAGATTATAACACCAATTGATGCTCATTTTCCTTCATAACAAAATTATAAAGGAGAAAGAGGGCGAGGTAAATGTTCACTTGTGATTGGTCGATGCGACATTTGTCAGCGTCAGTTGCGGAACGACCAATCATAGCTACTGAATTGATGCTTCAAAAGGCATGTTGTTTTCGTGCGAGGGAAATGTGACTAGCCGTCAGTTAGTTATTTTATCTGTGGATACCGAGTATCCAGATTAGAGTCTACCTATAAATTGTATTCTAGTTATCATAAATCATTTACTTATTGCTTAGAATCTAGGTCGATACAAGTGTCAAATTAATAATTAGTTTCATACAAACTACAACATCAACATCAAAGTGTGCAACATCATAAATATTATATATATTTCTGTTATTTAATTTAAAACATAGCAATGTTTACAATGACATTAGAGTCAAAATAATTATCATGTATATATTATTGTAAATTATAAATTAAAATAAAATCATTTAATCATAACATATACCTATAGTTTAGATAAAATGTTACTGCCAAGAGACCGTATGAATTTAATTACATCTTTGCCCTTCTATCTCAAATTTTGAATTATACCCCAGCATTTTTGAGGGATGAAAATTGTTTATATACGCCCCTAGGGAGAGGGCTAAAGTAGATAATGTAAATATAAAGGGGAATAAAAGTTCTGCTATAAAATGAAAGCAAAATAACCGTTTGGTATTCGACCCTGAATACATAAAGAGGGATTGTAACATCATCAAATAGCAGATCACGTTTAGTAACTCGTCTAAACGTTTCAGCTCCTACCTTAAGTTCGTATAAATTCGCTAAATAACCCTACTTTTTCGACTCATTTCTACATCTAAAATATTCATGAATAATCAATTTCTACTTCGTTCTCTTAAGCTCATGCTTTGAGAATTCAGGACTGGAATACGGAGTAAATTGACTAAGAGGTAAAATTGTTAGGAAAGGTATTCGTATCTTATATTAATAATAGTTTTTGTTCCATTAAAATACATCTTTACAAATTTAGACCACAATTTGTTATGATGAACATGAATTAACAATATAATATATATAAATGTAGTGGTACCACTACTTAAAATAATTAAGCCCTTTTCAAACCTTAAAATGCCTGTGTGCAGCAAGTGACAAATTCATTCTGTCAATACTTTGAACTGCCTGTTGGCAGGTATCGGGTTTAATTCCCGGTCGGAACAAGTTTTCTCCCCAAATGTGTGTCTCTGGTTCTGGTTGTGATTGTGTGTGTGTAATGTCAATGTTTCCGGCATAGTCCGGCAAGTCATCGAACATAGTGTGGGGCTGTGAGTGTAAAAGCGTTTATGTTTATCATTTTATTGTAACAGGTTCGTGCATTGAAATTATAAATGTATGCAAATATTCATCATTGTTTAGTTTACTATTATAGATATAGTACAATGAACATTTGCATTACTCAGTTACTGAAGCGGGTTCGATGATCGATCGTTTCAATTCCATTGTGAATTGAATTCCAAACTTCATAAAACATCCATTTACTTACCTCAACATACCCACAACAACCGCAGGTAGCTAATTTCCTCGATATATCTTCGCTACTGGGAATTTATTTACCGTGTTAAATTCTCATTATTTTTATTCACCTACACAACGGTTTATCTATAATTAACTATTATTATTTTCGTTGCAATATCAATTAAGGTTGTTCAAAGTTTGATTGCCAGCCCTGACATTAGATATCGCCTTTCGTTATGAAATGGCTTGTTAAATAATTTAACGATGACGCCTCCTTAATGAAATTCCATACCGGGTGGTAATTGCGTTAGTTACACGAACCAATTATTTTCATATTTAGGTACTGTCCGCATGTCTTGGTACAGGGGCGCGGCCGCGGCGGCGTGGCACCGACGTGGATCGATAACGGACAGGTACAGGGTGGCTTGTACCTACACGTAAATAATGAAAACGTTCACCGCTGCCTGAGGACGTCCATGTCAAATATCAATAGCAATCGGAAGCACGTTTTCTTTATAAGTAACTGATAGCTACATAATGCTACCTAACTATAAAACTAAGGACGCACGCACGTTACTAAGAACCGTTTAGTTTGCTATTGTTGGGTTCCGATGCGATTGAATAAAATAGCAGCAATTTTTGTTCAATATTCTCCGTATCGACCCTATTAACGGTTGAATTATCAATAATTACGAAGGTACTTGTAATAGAGCTATTAAAGACATAAAAGTTTACGGGCGTACGCTTGGTGAATCTAGTATTCCCGAGGATTATAGCCGATACATCTAACCCGTATAACTTCATCAGGATAGATAAATATTGCTTTCATGTTTCCTCGATGTTTGTTTTGTTGTATTATCCCTGTTTGTGATAGAGTTAGCGTTTTCGTCTGTCAGCGCGGGACGCCCCAAACCACGCAATTTTGCGGGTAGTTGTGTGCGCGGTCTTCTCGAGAAATCGTTTACTCACCGGATATTGGCGTAGAGGTTAGGGAATATTGGGACATGTTTACTAACGTTACGATATTATGTTTAGTTGCTGAGCGCACATTATCAGGAAGTTCTGTTTTAGATGTATAGCTTAGGTACCAATATGAAAGTTAGGCATAGATACAACTAGCCATGCCCCGCGGCTTTGCCCGCTATTATCAAGTTAAAAAGTAGCCTAGGTATAAGCTATGTACATTCCAAATTTAATCCAAATCCGTTCAGCCGTTAAAGCGTGCAGAGGGAACAAACATACTTACACAGTTACACACTTGCACATTTACCTACACACTTACACACAAACTTTCGGATTTATAATATTAGTAGGATAAAAGAATGTCCTATCTGAGGCCGCATTGTCACTTTCCATCAGGTGACAAAGTGGTCCTATCCAGTGTAAAAAAATATAATAAAGGTACCCACATCTGCTAGAAAATCGGACTATAAATTTATCTATTGATTTTCCTCGTTGCCTTTATCCTGTTGTTTATCTTCAGTAGTTAATACTATACAATAATATGTATACTTTAGGTGCATGGTTTCTGTTTGCCGCTTTCCTTATTATGAACATCTTTTTTTTATCTTTTCAGATAAAAGTTTGCAGTCGCAGTCTACCAAATCAAATGCATGCGTCATCTCCATCGTCACCACATCTCATCAGTTTAATCACGTCCATACTTTAACTACTGTATTCGAGTGTGTGGATAGAGTTTTGAAATCCTCTAGCACCATTCGAATTCAGTGCTTGAATATGGTTGACCATCATCCCACAAGGAAATCATCAGAATTATTAAAGTTTTCTACGTCAAGAGCTAATCGAGCTGTTAGCATCAGTTATAACATGTATAATATTAAAATAAACCTAGGTATATGTACTATCGTAGTTTGTTGCATGTTTTGTATAAACCTGTCAAAATTCATAATTGTTGATACCTACTTCCAGCGCCATCTATACTTGAACTACACGACTAATGGCCAGTAAACATATAACTTTAGGTGTAGGTATGTAATTTAAACCTTTAGGTAGGTAGTTTGGTGCATGGTTTGTTTAAATCTGTCAAAATTCATAATTGTAGATATCTACTTTCAGCGCCATCTATACTTGAACTACATGACTAATGTCCAGTAATCCTATAACTCTAGGTGTGGGTATGTAAATTTAACCTTTAGGTACCTACCTACGTATCGTATAGTTTTTCTATAATAACGTAAAGTATATAGGTTAATATATATTATTTTCTTTAATATCTATTTATTTGTTCATATGCATTGCATGTACAGTAGGTCATAAGACTAATCTTAGAAACTAAAGACATTCACCCTGTTATGCTCGATAAGCAAGTGTTTGACCACATCTCACCTGATGGAAAGCCATGATGCGGCCGAAGATGTAGCATGCTTGCCTGAGAAGATACCTATTTACTCAATTAATAATTTAATTCCTAAAATAAAAATATCTAATAATCATATTATTATTAGATATTTTTATTTTTTTATATTTGAGTTTCCTCGGTTTACTGAGCTCCCGCCCCGAGACCCTCAAAGGGTGGCTCAGTTCCCGCGCTGACAAAAACTGTATCACCTTCGTGGTGATGGTTATTGTGTTTATTTATAGCAGCTTGTTTCTGCATAATGTGTGATAATTGAGTACAGTTTTTTAGATATAATAAATGTATATATCATAAAATGACTGTAACATTTGATTAAAATAAATGTGTTAAATTATTATTTTTTGATTTAAAATGTTTAACTAACTTATTGTTGCTACTGTTTTGACATTTTGTGCAAGTAAGGGTACAATTTTATACCTGATCATTCATGTTTGTTTGTGTGTAATAATTACTAATTTATTATGTCTAATTTCCTTCATCATTGTATAAATTTGCTTGTACCTGTTTTAAATAGGTTTTTATTTACAAAATAAATAGTTTTGGTAATCAGAAAATAATACAGCTTTTGTTGAAAATTTTGTTGTTATTATTCACCTAATTCTTATTATTTTGCACAATTTAGTATTAGTATTTTATTTAGGACACAGAGGACTTCATGCTAACACAGCGTTTTCTGCCAGTCATCCGAGAAGGGGCAGGAAAATCGTAGTAGTGCAATAAAATAATAATTATTTCTGCAAAACTAAAATTATTCCTGAATTCTGATCTTAGGCGATCCAGTTGGAGCAGTAGGCAAATGTTGTTTTCTACGCCTCTGGTCCTCGGTTCGATTTCCGAGAGAAGCTCAATTTTATTTACCAAGGGACATTTGTGCTTCTGGTTGTGATTGTGTGTGTAATGTAAACGTTTCCGGCGTCCACGATGGACGTCTTTGAACTCAGTGTAGGCCTGTAAGTGTGAATGCGTTTGTTTTTCAACCGACTTCAAAAAAGGAGTTAAATATTTTTTGTATGTATTTTACGCTGTATCTCCGCCAATTATGAATCGATTTTGATGTTTTTTTTTTTGACCAATTTTATCGAAATCGATCATACTAAAATCAAAATATAGGCGGTGAAGACGGTTTTTTAAGCTTTGCTAGCGTTTAATTATTATCTTTAGTAATACTATGTATGAGAGCAGTTACGTTTACATTACCATACTTAGCTTATTAGGGCGACCTAAAAACAAGCGACGAGAAGTCAAAAAATCTGACGGCAAAATTAATAGAGAGATAGAGGTGAGTCGCTACCTTATCAAAAGAAAAATTTAGTTCTATTAGAATATTGACTTTGCTACTTCGTGCAATTGCGTACCTACCTCAAATAAACATTGTCATATACGTAGGTAATTTATTCAATACTAGCTGACCCGCCCGGCGTTGCCCGGGTAAACAAAAGCTTACATATAAACGATTTCTTACTCACAGCCCCACTGTAAAAGTACTATAAGTTGTGTCGTGGGGCCGTGAACAATTAACACCACACACACAACATTCACGTCATACCCAGAACCAGAAACATAAACTGCCCGTGGGGAAAAAACTTTTGTTATTGTGTTCCCACCGAGATTCGAACCCGCTGCTTTAAAGACGAACGCGCACTCATCTACGCCAGTGGGTAGTTCAAAGTTCAAAGATTCCCCACCCTGCGTCGCCCGGTTAAAAAATCTACACATAAACACTTCCACATTCTCAGCCCCACACTAAGTTCAGTAACTTGTAGCTTGGGGCCGTAAACATCCAAGATTCACAACATATTAAAAACCAGGAACACAAAGAACAATGGCGAAATTTTAGTTGGCCTATGTTTGATCGTATTTAAATGTGAAATTAACGAAATTCACTCAAATAAATTACAAAGATTTACTAAAACTTCAGAAAAGGCAGACGAAGCCAGGTAAAAAAATACACTTTAAAAGAAACAAAACGATTACTTTCAACCTTTTTTCATTTTTCTGTTTTTGTCTATGCTGTGGTTATATAATAAGATGTTACCATGTCCATTGCCTTACCCTAGTGCATCTCTATATTCCTAAGCCGTAATGCTAATGCTTATGATGTATCCATAAAACAAAAAATACTATGGTAACTTATGTATGAACCATCAGCTGTCTAGAATCCGTCTGTCATTCACAGGTTTTCTAAAAATAGCTGCGGTTGCTATTGCAGTCATCGACATTTAAGGGAAAAAAGCAAATGTCATGGCAATACCAAACTGTCGTATGAATGACATTTTCACTTTTGACGTTTGTTTTTTTTTCTTTTTTCTTTTAATATTAGCTTCGCAATCTTGAGCATTTAGTCAGTGTCAAGTAATAATATATTTCAAGTTTAAACGTAGTGGTGGCTCTTTGGAATGGGCTTTTATCACGAATTCACGACCGTCAGAACTGTTGGCGTATTCAAAAAGAGATCGGCAAAGTGTGCCAAGCCATAACCTACAAATATGTTTTGTTTAATAACTTAATAACTAGGCCTTCTAAAACGACAATTCTTTTAAAATTAAGCTCAGAAGGCAACCGGCCTTACGTAAGAAATTTTTTATCTATATACGATGCTATTTTACTTCAACTAAAATGATGTATGGGAGTTCGCCATTGTTCTTTCCCGTAGGGAGAAAACTTCTGTTACCACCGCGAATCGATCCCGCTGCTTTGAAAGCAAACGCGTACCCATTTACGCGAGTAGATAGTTCAAAAGATGATGAGACCCGCCCGGCGTCGCCCGGTTAAAAAATATACAAATAAACACACTTCCACATTCACAGCCCCACACTAAGTTCAATGACTTGTATCGGGGGGCCGTAAACATCCAAGATTCACAAAGTATTCACAACATACTCAAAACCAGGAACACAAATTTCTCGTGGAGAGAAATTTTCTAGGTAAATTACCACCGGTAATCGAACCTGCTACTTTGAAGGCGAACGCGCACCCATCTACGCCAGCGAGCAATTCAAAGTTCAGGAACGAACCGCCCGGCGTCGGACGGGTAGTAAAAATTAAAAAACATACCCATAAACGCTTTCACATTCACAACCCCACACTAAGTTCAATGACTTGTATCAAGGGGCTGTAAACATCCAAGATTCACACAACATTCACAACATACTCAAAACCAGAAACACAAATTCCCGTGGGAATACACCTGTGTTCCCACCGGGCATCAAACCCGGTGCTTTAAAGGCAAACGCCCACCTAATTAAGCTAGCGGGCAGTTCAAAGTTCAATGATAAGACTAAACAAAAAAAAACAGTCGAATTTATATCCCCCTTCTTATGTTAGTCGGTTCAAAACATAGACGTATGCCGGATTACGCAGTAACTGTTCCATTCTGTGATCCACCGTTTTCACCCTCAAATAAACTTAACGATTTCTCCTAGACTATAGGTCCAAATTATGTGCAGTAAAGAGCAAATTGCATCTACCTGAACTAAGTAAGCCGATGAAATAGGTTTTTTTGATAAGGATTAATATTAAATACTTAAAAAAAGCCAACGAAATAGATGCCGCTATTTTTTAATGTGCAGGAATTCGTAGTACGTTTCTGTACATTTCTGACCCGTCCCGTTCACGGGCTCCCGTGAAACTAATTTCACGATTTCTCATAGACTATTTATCCAAATCATATGCAGTAAAAAGCAAAATGTATCTATATGAACTACGTAAGACGATGAAATAGTTTATTTTGATAAGGATTAATAATGAATGTCTCAAAAAGCCAACTAAACAGAGGCCGCTTCTTTTTCAGATTTTTAACAAAGAAAAATTTTTTTCTGAGCTATACATACATGTTAGATATATGCTGTCGCGGACTTTTTTGTAAAACTCAAAGGCCAACATTTTTGTCATACATTGTATTCAACTATGTCTTACCGTTTAGTCAGCGTACGCCGATAAAGCGGAAAGCTAACAAATTTTTCTCCGACTTGTGTTACGAATATTATTATTTCGAACTGATAACTAACTTCTATCCCGACAAAACATAGCCTATGACACTCAGTGATAGTGTAGCTATCTATTGGTGAAAGAATTTTCAGAATCGGATCAGTAGTTTCAGAGATTACCTTTTACATACAAACAAACAAACAAACAAACAAACAAACAAACAAACTTTACCTCTTTATAATATTAGTATAGAAGTATAGATTACGCAACGTAGTCATTATGCAAGCTTATATAGGTACCTATAAAAGTATATACATTTCAATAGATATTTAATCACACTCATGTTATAGATCCGAAAGTTTGTGTAAGTAAGTAAGAGTGTAAGTATGTTTGTTTTCTCTTGCAATGGGGGTTGAAACTTCATGTCAAAAGATTTTTATTTATGAAGTTTGTGTGTAAATGTTTTAATGTGTAAGTATGTTTGTTTTCTCTTCACGCTTTAACGGCTGAACGGATTTGGATGACATTTAAAATGTACATGGCTTATACCTAGGATTAACACATAATATGCTACTTTTTAACTTGATAAACGCGGGCGAAGCGGCGAGGCAGGGCTAGTTTAAAAATAAAACAATATATTATTTTAGAGGCTATGTGTATTTGCTTTTCATCAACGATAATATTTCCTTAATTAAGGTGCATAAATAGGAAATCGTTATTTACATACATTCAGGAAATCAGAATATTTATATCGACTTATTAAATACACCGCAAACAAAGACAGCCAGCTGTCGCATTAGATTGTTGCAAAACATTTTGAATATTAAGAAAGACTAGGAAAAGTAAATAATCGAATCGAACCGCAACTTGTTTATTTATTTTTTTAATTTTGGCTTCGCATATTTGTGCATTTAGCTAGTGGCAAGTTACAAAATGTTTCAAATGTAGGTACTTATTACATATTTCGTAAAAGAAGCCCTAGTAACAGGTTACCGTCAAAGTCAAGTAAAGGAGTCAAAGTCCAGTCACGTCCTAGTAAAGTGGTTGAAACTTTATTAGAACTTATATTGGAGTTTCAGAGCCAAAGCGAAAATCACGTTTCTCAACTTTATATGAATTGCCTACACTAATGCACGTTTACAAACTATTAACGGTTAACCGTAGCCTCCTGACGTGACATGCCACTACAGCCTTCTACTAAGTTATATGTGAACCTAGTCACGGTTCTTTGATCATAGATTATATTCTTTTCCTAACGTTAATTCTGCTTAGCATAGCTTAAGATGACCAACTTATGCTGAGAAAAACGGCATCAATGATGAAGATTGACATAAGTGACATTTCTCTAAATAGAGAAACGTCACTTTTGACATTTCTCTAGGTAGAGAAATGTCACTTTTGACATTTCTGTAGATAGAGAAATGTCACTTTTGTTTACACTTTCTACAATATCTTGCAAATAGCGCCACCGTTTATTCAATTCAGTTGATAGATCAATTTAAGCTTTACAAGTAAATATTAAAATTTGTATCATTTTAAGTACCGGTTAAAATTCCTCAAAAACAGATTTCGTACTTTATTGTAAGCGATTGTAACTCATTTTCATTTAATTATTTACTACACACAGATTTTAGAATACAATCTTATCATTATACCTTCAATTTGAAGTTAATCAAATACTTTTAATAGCAAACTGACCATACAGTTCTATTAACACATTACATAAGGAACATTACACACACACTTAATAAAATTATCAACATCGCCTTCTTAACGAGAATATTTACAACACTTAGAATTTACTTATAATTATTAGTGAATTGTGCAAAAGCGCTCATAATGAGGTAATAACTTACATTGTGTAACTGGTGACTACTAACTGACTATGACCTATTCCAATGAATCTATATTATATCAGTTATCTGATGGTAACAATTGTTCCTTTATGACCTGAAACCTACATATCCACAAATGCGCACGAAGCGTTTTGCTTCCACATTAATTGTGCGAACTGCAAAGGAATGGAACTCCTTGCCTGAGTCGGTGTTTCCTGATGAGTACAATATGGGAGTCTTCAAGTCACGAGTGAATAGGTATCTTCTAGTTAAGCTTGCTCCATCGTCGACCACATCGTTGCTTACCATCAGGTGACATTGTGGTCAAAAGTTTGCCTATCTGGACTAAAAAAAATACCACGGTACTATAAAAAGTACTAAATAAACTTAGTTATCAGACCAGAATTTAAAATCTAAGTAATCATAACAACAACCTTAGTCCTTACTTGAGTAAAAGCATGGGTTAAAGATAACTTAGATGTTGAATGCTTTCATTCAGTAAAAACTATATGTATTTAATACTTCTTGTAGTACCGTGGGCCTTAGGAGAATGTACTCGTATTACATTCTACCTTCATATACTACATATGTCTGGTGCGAATGGTTTCAATTAAAAAAAAACACAAAACTACTAAGAAATAAGGTTCATTATTGCTTAATTAAAATAGAAACTCGCGACAGATATATGAAGGTAGGGTCAGATTCCAGAAGGGACAGATTCTTACAATGGTGCGACAAATAATGCACTCATATCATACATACATTATTATAGTTTAGGTAAGTTCTTTTACCTAGTTCTTATTGCTAGATACAAATGTGTCTTTTTTATATTTGACATATTTTTTCTTTGGTTATTGGAGCTCGCCAATTGTAGAAAACAATTTAAATTACGAACACACCTATATGTCCATACCTGCAGAAATCGCATTTATTATATTAGTAGGCTTTCATACGTTTTAATTTTTATATGTTCATCTGGCCTTCAAGGAATCTGGAGTTATAGGAACAAATGGTTGATAAGCCTGCTTTTATAGTCTTGCGTCGCTTAAGCTTTCTACAGTTCTTCTTAAGATGGCTATATGTGCGAATCAATTATAATTAACTCCCATGAGTGACTCTCTGAGCCCCACGTAACTTTTTGATATCTACACCTTTCTAACACAATGTTTGACAGATCATTTCAGTCATTTTATATGACCTGTGAAAATGTGATCAAAATTTAGTTACCTCTCAGTGCCTCAAAAATAAAAATCGATTCTAAATGACTTGTACCAAACGTCGTACTGGTCATTTATTATGGACTTTTGTTTTTGTAGCGATGAAAAGTAGGTACCTGAATTTTGCAGCATCTGGACTAACTATGCCGGATGCTGCTTGGGCCGAGTACTGCGCTTAAAAGGTGTAAGTGTTGCCATCAACAAAAGAAAAAGAAGAAAACAGAAATTACGCAAGTCCTTATAAAATACAGCTCGGATAACGCACCTACAGAATCATTGGAAACCGGCCTCTAAAATATCATATAAACATCATCCCAAAACCTAAAGGTAACAGAATTGTCATGGATCCTAATTACTCGATAGTAAACATTACTGGCACATCACTCGTAAGCCGTACCCATCATTGAAATAATAGCTTTCTTTATGTTAAACAAGTGGAAATTAACGACACTCCAGTAGTATCATGAAAACGGCTCGTAAAGTGGCCATAAACCAACCGCCCGTTTGATAGTTATTATATTACGACACCGCTCCTAGAGATGATCTTCGTCGTTTGATCTTTCTTCTCCTCCAGAATTTTGGACGATTGGATTTTTTTCCAGGTGTCTCCTAAAGCTTTGCTGAAGTGGTCGTCGACGCCTTTGGTGGAAGTGATTTTTTCCGTTTCTTTTAACCGGGAGTTTTGTATTTGTTTCCACGTGTCTCCGAGGGCTTTGGCGAAGTGGTCGTCGACGGAAATGCTCGGGTCGTCTACTTCCATTGCGATTATTTTGGCCGGTTTTGGGGGGTCGTCGTTTTTGAACTGTATGGGGCTGCTGGCGCGGTCTTCTGTGTTCGGCTTTGTGGGGACCGGTTCTGTGTTCTTTTTGAAGAGATTCATGTAGTCGTCGCCGAGCGAGCGTCGGAAGTGCTCGTCTATCACCGGATCGCACATCGATACCGAGCCTGTGGAACATAAGTTTTATTAAATTTGTGTTTGTAAAATAATTCACTGATATTTTATAGGATTTATTATTGACTAAATTTTTCCATGGCTTCGCTTGAGTTGATGTATCAGCATATAATGTGAACGTTTAAACAATAGGTACAAGTTTTGTCCTGTAAAAATTTCATATATAAACGATTCGCCGTAAATCCGACTAATATAGGTTTATAAGATAGGTGTAAAATTTATTTATATACTGTGCTCTTTTTTTCTTTCCCGATTATTTGGGGGAAACAAACTAGATAGCGTTACGTACGTCATGCCAGTCTGAAATATAATATTTAGAAAGCCTTAGAAAATGAAAAGTAGTAGTTCTTATTATTGTCTTATTTGTTTTTATATTGAAGCTAAGTTCTTACCAGGTGGGGTATCGTTGGTCTTAATGACTGATGGGCGGATGTAGGGCGGGGGCGCGGGCCGCGAGCGCAGCCGCATATCGATGGGCGCCTCGTGCCGCCCTGGATACTCCGGGGGCGGACCTGGAACAACCAGAAAGGGTGAGCTGATGACTGGACTACAAGCCTTTACTCGACTGTGACTTAGGGGCCATCTCCAGTAGCGAGAGAATCGCGGCGATATTATCGTCTTGCCCCGGCAATGCTATCGCGGCGAGAGTGTGTGTAGAAATACGTGGCTCGAAGATAATGTCGCCGCGATTCTCTCGCTCGTGGAGATTGCTCCTTAGTCTGATGTTCAGATACAGTTTTTGGTCTACACTAGTACAATGTTAAAACAGTATCATATATATCTGGATTGAATATATCCTACCAATATTATAAATCCGAAAGTTTGTGTGTAAGTGTGTGTGTAAGTGTGTAAGTATGTTTGAACACTTTGTTCTTCACGCTTTAACGGCTAAACGGATTTGGATAAAATTTGGAAAGTACTTAGATTATACCTAGGATTAACACATAGGCTACTTTTTAACTTGATAATAGCGGCCGAAGCCGCGGGGAACGGCTAGTATATATATAAATAAAACTATAAGCATAACATAAGCTCGGTTGACTGGCAGAAAATGCTGTATTAGCATTAAGTCCTCCGTGTACATATGTATTGTGCAAAAGAATAAATAAATAAGCAGATTTCTAGACGGAATGGGATGTTAAGTGGTATGTACAACATTGACATAAACAAACTTTCCAATTACATAGTAGATAGTAACATAATGCTGATTTCATAAAATGTAACGCTCATTTTGAACTATAAAATTAAAATGAAAACGGGAATTAGCGTGACTCATGCGTTGTCGATGTGCAAGGTAGGACGCTACGGCGAGCGCTCCGCACACGTCCTGAAGAAAGCTTCCGATAGAAGCCGAAACCATAGTAGAAACTTTTTCTATGCCGAAACAATTGTCGAACTAGATATCGGCAACGCCTAAGTCATGCCAATTCCCGTTTCAATTAAAATTTAATAATTCTAATTAACGCGAGTGACGACGCGGAGCATTGCTAGTGATTTGATGTTATTACTTATGTTTAATCACTCGTGCAAATCAGTGTTTGAAATATTATAAAAATGCATTATTTAGTACCACATAACTCCATTATGATGTCATTGAACGTAGGTACAGTCAACGTCACAGACAAGTTAGCGTCCAATATATTTAAAGGAGACAAAATCAAAATTATGACAATAACCCCGAGGCTATATACCTATACCTATATATACAGGAATAAATTTCCAAACGGTGGCATTGATTACACCAAACTTAGATAAGAGCACTCTCGATCAAGTCACCTTTCAAATTAAAAAAATACCGTATCCAAATCGTTGTCTAGTTTAAGAGCTCGGTGCCACAGACAGACACACACACATATAGCGGTCAAACGTATTACATATTACATATATTACTATACCCTACTTTTTACGTCGAGGGTTAAAGAAGGACGCAGTCAGAATTATATTTTTTTAAAAGAGTGTTTTTAGAATAAAGGTCGTTCGTTTTGCCTGATAATGTCTAGTCTAAAGTCTAAAGGATCCGATATCCATTGTCCTTTACGTCCGATTCCACAATGCCCAAAATCATCGTCCAGTATAAAAAAAGGGTAATTTATATTTTGACACAGTTTCTATGACGTTAGGTATGATGTTGTTCACAATCCACGCTAATCACACCTAATTTTTAAAAAAAATCTAGAAAAATAATACGCTTTCAGACTCACAGCCCCTAAGTTCGAAGACACACACACACATTCTCACTCACTTACATCACAACCAGAACTAGAAACACATTTTTATTGGGAAGAAAAATTGCGTTGCCGTTGGGAATCGAACCCGATTCACGTTGCTTAGTAGGCAGACGCTCAACTACACCAAGTGGTTCGATATAAATGGTAGGTGTGTCCTTGTAATGTTTCGACACTTACATCTATTTGGTGCTGACTGTACCAGTCGTTACGAAAACATTCGCGTTCAGGAATGCACGCTCGCATGTAGCGCGAGCATGTTACAAATCATATTCATGAAAACTTGAAATTTAGGGAGCACGCATCAAATAAATCTAACTTTATGTCAAGAAAAGACTGATTTATTGTGTAAAATAATTAAAGAAATAATAATATAGGACTGCTGCTAGACTTTATTATATACCTATATATATCTTTATACATATTTTTTCTGTAATTATCTTAAGTCATAAGAGTCACAAGCTTAAGTCACATGACTGAACTCCTCCTAAACGGCTGGATCAATTTGTGTTTAGGTGGATTCAAGAATGGTTAAGATTCAAAATTCGATCCTATAAAGTATTTTTGAATTTACGCGCGCAAAGCCGCGGTGTACTACTAGTGTATGTAGAAAATACTACATTATGTATTTTAAAATAATTTTAAATATCTGTATATTTCATATAATCTTATTATAAATATAAACGCTAAACGCTTTCACACTCACAGCCCCATACTAATTTCGATGTTTCAGAAACATTCACATCACACATACGCACAATCCCAACCAGAACCAGAAACACACATTTTTCTTGGGGAGAAAACTTGTGTTCCGCCGGGAACCTAACCCGATAGGTACCTCTGCTTAAAGGCGAACGCCAACCAACTAAGCCAACGAGCAATTCAATATTATGTTTTAGTCTGTTTACTTTTTTCCTTATAATTTTTACTGTTCAGCTTTTATTTTGTTATATTTATAGAGTTATATCAGAGGCACTGTCACACTTCCTGGTCTGTATTAATTTAAATAATAAGTTCATTTATTAAGTCATTATAAAATATATAAGGTACAGATATGCAAAATTGAAAACATTTTCTTTTCTTTATATGTTTAAAAAGATTAAAATGTTAACTAGAAAGAGGCAAAAAATATTTTAACAAATTGAAAATATTTCGTAATATCCTATTCACAAAACGTCCTGCGCTCTCTTTCTATGGCATTGAGAGACGAGACGTACCTATAATACATATTATTTAACTCATATAAATCACATGTAGTAATGTTTAGATATGAGTTTTAAGTGAATCTTAAGTTTGATATTTAAACGCAGAGCATTCCACAGACGCACGGCTTCTATGGTGATCTCAAGAATCAAAGAAGCTCGTACTGCGCGCTGGCATTTTGAGACGAAGTTAATTTTCCTTCAATAAGTCGTGAAACATAAAAGATATCGTAAAATGGGACTGAACAAGTCGTGAAGAAGGCATATGCGATATTATTTATCTAATTTTTGTTTCCTTTATATCACAATAGAATTTAAACGAAAATTGGTGATATTTCTAAAATTGAAATTGGTAAAATCAGTATATATTTTTTTTGATAATGATCTGAAACTTTTAGATTTGGTAATGATTTCGTGAAGAAAAATCAAGTCTAAGAATGCGTTTTTCACTCGCACCCCTTCTTAAGCCCTGTCTGGAAACATTGCCATTCAATCCAACATATATGTAACAAAGCCAATGACGATGATTTACTTACGTTTTCCATTGAGAGCCAAGTTCGCGGGCGCATCGTCGGTTTCATCGGACAATTCTCCGTCGCTGTGCGTGTGCGCACGAGCAACAGAAGGTGCGACGCGACGCTCGTTGAACGACTGCGATCTCAACGCCATTTTGCCGTTCTCTCTGGAATTATAAAATATAATCGAATATAATAACATTTATTGATATTATAAATTATCTATAATTTTTTAAATAAGTAATGTATGTTGGAATTTTGCCTTGTTTTTCAATTCACTGACAGTTTAAATATTACCTACATGACCTATCTATTTTGTTTAAATAAATTTATGTAATACAACAACAAGAACGCATTTACACTCACAGCCTCACACTAAGTTCAAAGACTTGTATCATTGGTCCAGTAACATTGACATATCACACTAGGGACTAGAATCACAAAAATGTCCTTTGGGAAGGAAAATTTATCACCTTCTGGGAATCGAACCCAGGACCCACTACACCAACTTGGTGGTTTTAAGCTTAAACTGTACCTGCTTCTACCTTTCAGTTTTTCAGAAAGAGCGAGCATCATTATTTCACATATATATTTGACTACTGTCCCTAGATCAAAAGTAAAGTTCATCATCTCACCTCGGCCTGTAGTCAGGTAATCTCGTAGATCTCCGTTCCCTCCTCCATTTGCCAGTAAGCTCTTTGGGCTGAGACGACCGCGGGGCTTCGGGGGACAGCGTCCTGTCACCTTCAGATTCACCGCTGGATGCAGTACTTGGAGTCTCTGAAATGGTAGACATTCTATTAGAAACACTGTTGATATTTCAAGTTATCACAAGAATATGTGTTCTGTAGTTATCATAAAATGTGGGTTACTAGCCAATATACTGATATAAAGTTTTTCTCGGTATTCCTTTATCCGATCTTGATTATATTTGGGACCTAATACTAGACAATATACCCTCTGAAACAAAAAAAGGACCTCGGATATGAGGTAACAATACCCAAAAAAGAAGAAAAAATAATATTCAGTCGGATTTGAAAACGTTCAGACGCAATGGTAACAATAGGTATATAATACATAATGATACGTATAACGTAAACAATTGGAAGAATAACTATTAAAACCTTACTACATGTCATAATTATCTATGGTAGTAATACGACTCCTTGAGATGCGTGGTTAGTTGTATCTTAATTTAATGGTTTTAACAAATGGGTTGCATTTTTTGTTTAGTGCCTATATAAATAACTAGCCGTGCCCCGCGGCTTCGCCCGCTATTATCAAGTTAAAAAGTAGCCTATGTGTTAATCCTAGGTATAATCTATGTACATTCCAAATTTCATCCAAATCCGTTCAGCCGTTGAAGCGTGAAGAGGGAACAAACATACTTACACACAAACTTTCGGATTTATAATATTAGTAGGATGTATTTAGAGAAATCATAGCGCTATGATGATGAAATAAATTGCATGTTATCGAATCAATCTAGATGTTGATGACCTGCCAGACTAAATTATGAGTCCTGACCATATAATAAATCCTTCTTTGGGAATTAAACATCAAAATCATATCTATCCACGAGAATGGCGTTATTTTAAACCGTAAAAATGTAATGCGACATATAAAAAAAGACTGTATAAAATCAAAAGAAACTCATTCAAGCGTAAAATCTGCGGTAGGCTAAATCAGAAAAAGATATTGGATTCAATGGATGCTTAAGGTGAAGAAACCACAATCTACTTACATAGCGCCTTGCATGACACTGTTATTGACGAAAATATTCAACAAGGAGAATAGGATTTATGTAAACCAATATTTTAATTACAATCTTCATAATAACTCAGAGTTATGGATTAAATAGGTCTTTAAACATAATATCGAGAGCACTTATTAATATAGTCTAATTATTTTACATACGATAGTGGCGATACGATAAAAGCAAGAAAATAGACCAAGTAATTGTTTTACCTTTTGATGAAGACGCAATCCATGGTTGCCACAGAGGCAGGTTAAACTTAGGAGACTGTGGAGGCTCCATTGAAAGAAGATGCAGATTGTGCAGCGAAGTCCGAGCCAGTAGCAGAAGGTAATGCGGAATTTCCATATTCACAATACACTAACAACACCGAGCAATCCTCTTAGCACTTTCACAATAGCCACAGAACTGTCAGACATCCATAACATTTCAACAAGTTCGAAACAAGTTCATAACCGGGAAGCGCTCAACGTTACAACCAAAGTGAAGGAACAACTCAAATCCTTTTAGCAAATGCAAAAGTTCCAACGGACGACGCATTGGCGTCCCGGCACAGGTAACACTGAAGGCCGACTGAATAAAAAATGAACTGGAAGAGATTACATTGGAATAAATAAATGAGATGAACAAAAAACAAAAACCGAAAAAGGAAAAAGAGCATCACGCTACATCCACGCGGCCGGACGTTGCGGCGCTTCCTTCGAGCCTCCATGCACAGGATGTTACTGGAACAACCTGTTTGACAACGTTCGAAATTATTCACGCGGCATCCCAAGATTCCTGACCAATTACTAATCTGCATAACTCATTGACAGCTAAATTATGCACTTTAATTGAACCACGACAAAAAGCTACCTACCTCCCTAAATGGTGTAGAAGCGAAATAATTGGGTACCGAAATTACAGACGTCCGTTATAGTGCACTAAGATATACAGAATATACTTAAGAAATTATGATGCGGCGTACATCATGGCATTTGATCACAGTGGACCAACATAATGAAAGCAAAACGCAGTCATCACAACATTAATCTGTGCAAAACAAAGAAAATGATGACATCGAATAATTTGGAAGTTGTTACGTTGCTTTAGTATCAGTCACAAAGACATTGTTTTGCAATTTCAATCAGCGACCTTTAAAAATAAGTATGTAGGTATATATATAACTGACGATAAAATCATGTAGTGAACAGCACGTACCTGCTCGACGTGAGAGCACAAATAATCTTGGTCAGTCGTCTTTTTGGAAAGTCAAACCTTGATAAAATGTTCAAGGTTTATTTAGTCCTAAAGATAACATCCTATATCCAGAACACATCAACCTGTTTGGTCCATTCATGAAAGTGCGTGCGCGCAGGGCGCGGGGATTAATGAACCCCCTCCGCTCCGCTACCTTCGTTCGCCTCTACTACCTTACTATCAGATTCTTTGCATTTTGACTTATATTGTAAAGACAATAAGGCTTGCATTTGTTTGCAGTGTTGCGTGATGTTAATTGATTTTGTTGCAAGTTTATAATGGAGTTTCTTGTGTTAGGAGTAGAGTTGAAATTAGTTTGGCTATCTAGAGATTTTATGTTAGATCTTAAATTACGGCAGTTGTATCCTTGGAAGGTTGTTTTATTCTGATGCGGTGAGGTGCAGCGTGCGGGGGTAGGTAAGTCGAAGCTGTGAGAAATTGCCGCGCTCTCGCAGGGTCTTATAGGCATTAGCTTTTTTATTGTCTAATAGAGCGGAGGCAAAGGTTTACCGACTCTACCGACAGGTAGAGTTTGGCGCCGGTGCTTTAATTACGTCTGGAGGATTCGGCGAATAGAAATGAAATGAGAAATTAATAACGAGATTAATTGGTTTCGTGGTAGCGGTGCCGACACAATAGTTGTAGGAATGGAATTAGAAATGGAATGTTTGTGATCATTACTTGGAAGAATAAGACGCTTATGGGAACACAATAGACACACACATAAACAGAGTCTCTCACACGGTTACATTAGTGATACTTAGCTATACAGTTATCAGTAAGTTTCAGACCGCAGCTTCAACAAATGTTCCAACATTTATTACACTTAACTGCTACGGCCTAATACCTCAATGTGTATTATTTCTAAAGCTATACACTGAACTCATATAGGTAAAATATGCTGAGTAGAATTATTTCCCGACTTCGTTCTATACACTTACGACAAAATAACCAAGTTTCATAAGCTTTGACCAAACATTATTTAAGGTTTATCAACACTAACATTAGTGTAGGTACTTAGAAATATTACAACATTACGGTCGGTGATGTTAGTAAGATCTTTGTAAGTATATAACTATAAATTAAAGGTTTATAGATAGGTATTATATTTAAATTGGATTTCGATTTCAACTGCCCGCTGGCGTAGTTGGGAGCGAGTTCGACTTCTAAGAATATCGGGTTCGATTACCGGTGGGAACAAAAGTTTTATCCACTAAGTGAAATTTGTGATTCTGGGTGTGATTGTATGTGTGATGTGATTGTTTTACGGCACCATAAATAGATAAATTAGGCTGTGAAAAAAATAAAATAGTTAAGAAATTATGGTCCAATGCTTGCCTGTGCATTACAAAAAAGTATCAAACAAATTTACACGCTTACTATAGGTTATCTATATTTGAATGAATGACATTCAATAACATTTCAAGCACTGAACACTGAAGTATTGTAGGCAAATAAAAACCAGGAAAAAAAATTATCATTTAGTCGTTATCCCAATCAAAAACTCTTAAGCTCCTTCCTCCTCATCCTCCCGAATCTGCAGTAGGCAGCAACTTAACAGGTGTTCCGTAATTTTCCTCGTCCCTTTTATTTTTGTTCCGCGTCACCATTGAAGCGTATCGTCGAAGTATTGTGGCAAGGGTACGTCTATCCGACTGTTCCATTGTGATCGGTAATGAAACTGTCGTAAAATCCTTTTCTGTACAGCCTGTAGAGAATTGGGTTGGATAAGGAATACGGTATCCAGAGAGGTTATTGGGACGTCGACGAGGCTTGCTTACATTTGGAGAGTTGGTGTACTTTGAGAGTTGGCTTTTGTTGAGGTGATTTGTTTCGTTTCCATTTTGTTCTTTTATTTGTTACTGGTTTCTATAAACTTGGTTTAATTTGGAAGTGTAACACGACTATTCTTAGAAGGTTTCCTTTATCAAGAATCTAATAAGATCTTTTATACATAATAAAGACATTTTCCTTTACAAACTTACGCAGTACTTAATAGTACTTAGTAAGTGGTCCCTTACTAGAATAAGTAGTATATATACTTATTCTTCAATTACTTTATATATTACTTTGGCAGTGAATGGCACTTAATGAAGTGTCTCCAGCGAAATATGTACTCGTAGCAAGCCAGTTACCTAAAGGAGTGTGCTTAGCTACTGTAACATGTTTTGATGATTTTCATAATAATTTCATAAAGTACCAGAGACTTACTCTGGTGAGTAACTTTCCGTGAAGAGTAGTACTTCAATAAGCAAATCAGATATCAATATAAACCTCAATAAACTTCTCGGGTTTCCCAAAGCAATCTGCCTGCAAGTTTAATCCGTTCGACGATAAATAAACATTCATAGCTCCAAAATCTGTTCCCCGAAACTCAAACAAATCGCTTCCAATCAAATTCCAATGAAACGGAAATCAGAAATCATCTCTGAGCACGCTGAAATTTGGATGTTATTTCCGACATCCTAATAAAGTTTAATAAGGTATGACCCAAAGTTACTAGCCTGTTTTCTTTGAACCTTATTCCTTAGCAACAAGATCAAAAATGTGCCAAAAATTCTTAATTCATCTTTGATACAAAATGTAGGGTTGTTTCAAACGCATGCGCAGATGGTATGGCTCAAGGCAGTACATCGGTAGCTCCCGCAAAAGCACCCTACGCTTTAAGGAATGTTTATTTGCACGCGTAGGTATTGATTTTTAAAGTGGATGTTGGCTCGTGTGACGGGATGCTGCTTTTGATGAAATATGTTTTTGTTATAACGAGTCTACATGTTTAGTTTAGAAACGAACAACTTTCTTTTAATATTTATATTTTACATAATGAAGACGGACTATTAAGAAAATATACTATCTATTGATTTTGTTGATATAGCATTAGCCATGATAGGTAGAACTATATTGATAAATTTAGAAAGGTGAAATTATCGCTTGAGGCGGGGTTTGAACCCGCGGTCATAGGGTGTCATGCCCTATTGCTCTAATCGCTGTGCTTCTCCAGCCCTGCTTGAAGCGACAAAATTATCCTTTCCTTATTATTGACGTCTTACGGGGACAACGTAAATTTATCAATATATACTATCTATGTAACGAAGTCACTCTTCGCACTCTGTGTTTAGCATAAATATACGGATATGTATATAATTATGTAAATATATATGTGAAAGACACACATATATATTTTTAGCTATTGACAGATACATTCAAATACATTGAACTTATGTCCTTATGTTATGTGTTACCTTTCATCACGGACGCGCGCGGAACTGCTGCATACATTCTTTTAACTTTGAGTGATCATAGTGTGATATCTTAATGTATTAGGGTCGCGCTATTATCTAGTACTACAAAACGACTGATCCCATTATTCCCATAATGAGATTACTGTCGGTGTGATATATGTTATTTACTTTACCATTTATATACTAATATCCCAAAACAAAGGCCAATTGTCTTAGTAATATTTGTCACAAGTCAACAATACCCTTAATTGTATTATGTTTCCAAGGGCCAGATATTAAGTGGACCGACTAATTAAACTTGTCATCTAGCTTGAGCAATATTAGATCCCTGATTGCATTTCAACTTAATCCCTCAGGATCTATGAGGTTAATCTAATGAACGACGTTTCTTTAGGGACCATCTGTTAGTTTCTCATTTTTTAAAGGCACTTAAGCGTAAAAGTTGGAAATATGTTGGTGGAGATATTATTTGCTTAGATGGCATCACTTACCATAGATGAACGTAATTGATATACAAGACATAGATATTGCCTATATTTTCTAAAATGTAATTAAAACTTTAAATATATATAGATACAGAGACAATTTAATTAAAAAAATAAGAACGTTCAGTTGTTGGATAGGCAAACGTGATTGAACGTTTAGTGGTCAATCAAAATCGTTTATTAACATGAGCCCCAAAAAGGTACTCATGAAATTTAATGACTCTTCTGCCAGATTAGCAAAATTACAGCCATCACGAGAAGAAATAAGAAAGCTGAAAGAATAATGATTTTCGGCTTACTGTTACATTACCAAGAAATTGACACGTCAAGTTATCAGTCACGATCGTTAGCCGCAAGAAAACAGTCGGTTGTCTTCCGAATCAGACGACTTCGAAAGTCCAACTGCCTAATGTATTCTTATACCACATACATAAATATAACTTAGCTACAGAGATTGCATGATACAAATGCATAAAGTTAAAATTCTAAGGTATTTGACAAAAACTGTGCAGAAAAACTGTGCAGTTTGTTATGTACGATTGCACAACTATTTCTAAACATTTGCATGTTCGGTGCACGATGTTCAGCGAAGTTTGTATTAAATAACGCGAAAACTGTCTGGTGTTTTCCGCATTCTGACTCCGTAGCATGTTTAGATAATAAACGGGTTTTGCATACCAAATGATAGGTTAGTGTAATTTCTAGAAATCTCTGCGGCGGAAATGTTTATGATTACTGACATCTGGGTGTCATGAAATTGAGACTTGGTGCCAGCACCCAGCAGGTAGTAAAATCTCGCCTCGTTTTTAATAAGCAGGTATTAGTGAGGATGTTATTAGGCAGTGATGGATAGGTGGATTATCTTGAAGAAACTGAATACTTGGTTGCTTGTAACCTGGTCGATTATAACTGTCAATGCAATGTTCAGTCAGGCCAGTGCTTCGATGGGTGACTGTTTTGTGCGATGTTTGACTGAGTGTTACGGTAAAACACGGACTTTGGAGGGCAAGTTAAGCCGTCGGTCCCGGTTGTTAGTCGTAAGACAAATATAAAAGTCAAGTTGGATGCTTTCAGGCGGCCTGAAAACTGACACAAGGACTGCCTATATATTATTCCATACTATCAGCTTGCTTGTAGAAGCAATATAAGTATCGTAAAAAATATATTTCCGTTAGAGGAAAATTGCTCGTAATCATAGAAAATATATTGTAATACAGTGACTACCTATTTGGTATTTTTGTTCAGCTATCGTTCGCCTGGTCGATCGTAATCGGCCTATAACGTTGAGCAACGTTTGGTCCCGCGTAAATTCAGTAGTTAGCTACTTTTGAACCGACGACTTCAAAAAAGGAGGTTCTCAACTCAATTGTATGTTTTTTTGTATGTATTTTAAGCGATGAATCAATTTTAGTATACTTGAGAGGTGGTCACATATAAATTTTATCGAAATCGGGCAATATAAGCGATGAATTCGGTTTTTTAAATTTTGCTTGCGTTTCGATTATGTGTGACCATTTAGTTGCACTTTATATATTGTATATGTACGGTTTATATATTATTAGAATTATTTAGTGATTAAGAGGACTCGTTTAGCCGTCGCGTCGCGTCGGTCTCGGTTATTAGTAGTACAACCAAGCGTCAATGACAACTAACAAGCTAATACTTAAATACGAATAACGGTAGCAATCGTTCCTGCAAAAGCCTTTGATTAGGCTAAAATCATAAGAATACTTATTGTTATTCTAAAGAAATCACTTTTGTGTAACTAGGTACTTTATACTGACGACATTGTTCTATTTTATTTATAATAATTGTTCAATTGATTCTTAACACTAGATATTGTGGCAGACTAGGCTACAACACTAAGCTCTAGGGCCGCATCGTAGAAACCTACTGTTACGATATTTTTTAATCTATTTTATTCATCTATTTCGTGTAGCGTATGTAGCATAACCTATCCAAATATTCCTGAGTTACAATTCTTATACTTAAGTATATAAAGGAGTGTGTTATACACCGTACTTTATTTTATATATATAAACTTTGAAATAAACATTACTTAAGAATATTTACAATAGACAGTTTTATCACAACAAACGTTTTCGTTCAGGCATCCGATGGGTGGAGCGGGTATCAAGGATTATGGTCTACAGAATCTGATACTGGAGAAGTAGAAACAATGTGTATTCTAAAATTACATTTTTTTTATGTTGAATAGGCAAGCATTTGACCACTATCTCACCTGATGGAAGTAATGATGCGGCCGAAGATGTGACATGCTTGCCTAGAAGATACCTATTCACTCGAGACTTGAAGAAATATAAAAGATTATAAAACCTGCTAAAATTTAGTACATCTATTAAGGTATAAAACCTTTTAATGTAAACTTAAGTATAAATTTTACGGCTCTTATGGGAGAGGAGTAATTTTCAGTTATAGCTAAGTGCTCAGAAATATGCAGACAAATTAATGTTAATGGGTCTATTTCGGACCTGTTTCAAAAATTACGAGTTGACTACCTCCGAGCCTCTAGAGGTGCCTATTAGGCAAAAATTATGATGTATGTGTTCACCGGTCACAGGTTAATGCCTGTTATTAACAAATAACAGTAAATGATTACGAAATGAACTTGTGTTTCAACAGATTGATGGAATTTGACAACCTATATACGAAAATCTTTTGAAATGTGGCCTAGAGAAACGCCTTCGTCCCACGCTGGAATTCCAAGATGCAAAATTGTCTACGATATATTATGATGTATATATGGGTTATAAAGCGACGATAGTCACACAGTCGTAGTTTACCTTAAGTAGAAGGATCTGTTGCAAAAATATAAATTAGATACTTTTCTGGAAGCTATCTTCAATTCTTTAACAAGTTCCATTTTAAGCCTATCGTATTTAATACCCTGGCCTAGACCAATAAGTGAGATGGTTGTCAAGCGTAGGCCTATCAGAGGTAAAATAACCCACATTTCTTTTGGAGATGTTTTTTTTTCTGCTACCGAACATATAACACTACAACGAGCCAAGTAAGTATAATATAGGTACACGCGGCAGAGATAACCTAAGTATAAATTTGCTACAATTTTCATATTTGCAAACATTTTAAACATGAATTATAAAAGAACGAATATTTAATCTTTATATGTGACATCATCACGGCAATTTTTATACATGTGTTTGCTCCACAAACTGGATACAAAAGTGGATCTATCACAATTTGGCACGTGTTTCCTCAGTTTAATATTCATATATAAAAGGAAGGAACTACATCTCAAAAGCTGAATTGCTTTATAATGGTGGTAATTATTCAAATATAAATTACCAATAAATATTCAAATTGATTAACGTTCGCGTGATGCCGGTAGCCGCGTCCGTGTCTGCAGGGCTAAGAGAAACATGCGAGTAGTATGTACCATGAAGGATAACATCAAGATAAATGTATGATCTAAAGAATGTACCTTAATTCTCGAGCTTAAAGTTTATAATTGAGAGAAGTTTCATCCCTGAATATGTAATGAAGTAGCGTTGATTGTTGCCGAGGCGAAGCGCGAGCGAACCCTGAAGGCACGTTTAACAACACGAATATTTTGGCAGGCGCCCGGTAGCAGCTATTCGCATATAAAATATAAGGCGATTCTGATATTTTTAAACGTGTAACATTTTGCGAATGTGTTAATTTTAATTATGGATCTGAGTCCAGTAGTTAGGCAAGGACCACGGTAGCAACTAACGACCTAAATGCCTTGGTCTGAAATTCTATAGGACCGTAAGTTTAGTAGAAGTTCCTAAGTATTGAAACTTGCTTAAAGCTCAAGGAGTTACAACATGGCCTTACGTATATATTTTTGGTAGTATACCCTTAATCCTAGTGAATATCATATAATTCCTAGAAATATTATAAATTACAAAAAAAGTTTCGAAGTGTGTCTGTCTTAGGTATGTTTGATACAAGATACTTATCTCTGTAATGTTATAGTAACCTCATTTTCTAGTATGGCGTTGAGTCTTGGATCGTAGAGTTGTCAGACCGACGACGAATATAGTGCCGACTATCAATTATGCTTTTTATACTATGGACAGCTTGCAGAAAGAATAGATCAATCCTAATGGAACTAAAAGTATACTATATGCAAAGGAATAAGAAGAGCATAAAAGGAAGAATATGCAAATGCTTACATTGACACCACCAGGTCAGGAAGTGGTCAAATGTTCGCTTAATGATTTGGCCTTCTTTCTGGCATAGGTATGCAGGCCGCTGACAAGACTTTTTTGGCCTTTTTTTTTGGCCATGGCAGGAAACTGATGAGACAACATTGATTGGAACTATTGGAAGTAAAGCAGCCATATGCTGGAAAATGTTTTGGATATTATAGACTATTTACTATACTGGTATATAATTGGGCGTGTCACAATAAAGACACATTATTGAAGTAACAATTTAGGGTCAAATTATCGAGATACGAAAGCCGTGTGAGACTGATAATATGACGATAATTATTATAATTACTCAGACTTGGCCTACTTATATTTGAGATAATGACATAATATGGGCTTGAATTGGGTGATAGCCGGAACAATGGCGCATGTAATTATATCATTAATCATGTTTAGTAATCATTGATTGTCTTCGGGGTGTTAAAGATGTGTTTACATAACATACGCGATGTACGGAAGGCGTTAAGCGGATGTTTGCAGCGAAAGTGCGGAAAGCAGCTCCAAACATTCCGCATTCCTTAGCTTGTATTGTTGAGTGACTGTTACGACTGGGCTATATTAACTTCTGTGTATAAAAGATTGAGAAAGGTTACTTTGTACTTAAATTGGGTTTGGACTGTTTTTTTCACTCGGTTGTACATGCAAAAGCGTTGTTAATAATATAGTACCCGGGTGATGATTTATTTTTGGTAAATGACGTTTACTAACAATGAAACCTAGCTAGATCGATTTATCGCCTCCGAAACCCCTGCATACAAAATTTCGTAAAAATCGTTGGAGCCGTTTTCGTGATTCAGATTATATATATACATACCTATATATATACATACCTATAGGTATACAAGAATTGCTCGTTTTAAGGTATTAGATACGCGTTTAAAAAACGAATAACCGACTTCAATCGCAAATATATCCGACACTGTTCATCAGATCTTGATCAAATTATAGTGGGACAGACCAGAACGTTTGTTAACCCTTTTGAACAAAACAATAACTTTCCAAATCGGATAAATGACGGAGTTCTGAGGTAACATACATAAAAATAATATGCCGACGTATTGAGAACCTCCGCGTTTCTTTGAAGGTTGGTTAAACAATTGGGTATAAAGTACACCTCTATACACCCAACAATAAATGTAACGTAGGTAAGTACTTACAAGGTACCGATTATGTAAAGTGAACCTATGATAGCAAAAATACAACTCCTGTTAGAAACAAAATTGTTGGTCTAATTTAAAATAAGAAGTAGGTAAAATAACGTTTATATTTTTACCAGATAAGAAGATACTTTTGGACTTGCTTTTAGTTTAAAACCAAAATTGTAGGGATTTTTATAGTTGGATTGTGAAGAAGTTGGGAAACTTTTTGGTGGTGGAGGAGTAGATAATGTCTTACGCTGGCTTGGCTTGCTAGCTATACGGTATACCACTCTACCAGTTGATGTTAGAACCACCATGGCCACTCTGTGTTAATTGTGTAATTCTAATCTAAAGACACAGAATTTTAGCAGAACTATGCAAGGAGGATTGGTACCAGTTGATAAAGTAAAGTTTACAGCAAGATGGATGATGGTAGATGGGATTAGCTCAAAAAAGTGCCACACAGGACTTGGCTATTCACAAGTAAGGATTGCACTGCATGCATATGATTATTCACAGATTATAATGATAATCACTGGCACAATGTACCTACCAGTTGCTAAAGATAAGTAATAAACCAATAATTACTCTTAAAAGTACAAACCAATAATTAGTCATATGTAGGAAACACATTTTATTTATTTGGAACTTGTAGTGACATCTATATCGGAACAAGTAAACAAAACAGGAACCACCATGTAGCGCCCTCTATATCAAATCTCTCTTAACTGAACGTGAACTAGGGGTCTTCTTTGTTCCCGGCCCTTCTAGTAGAGGGAAGCACAGAACCGCTCTAAGAAAATGGCGGTAAAATCAATACCACAGTTTACGAGAACAAGGACGAGATGTTAACAAGGCTACTGTTTTGATTATTAGCAATATTAAACAATTGTAGATTGAGTTTTAAGAGGTAAGAGATGGGTACGAGCATGCTTTGATGTTAGTCTAAAGCTTCTAAAGTTTTACGAAACAAATTCTAAAGTTTTACATAGCTATGATATGACACAAAAGGATAGAATTTTCGTTTGTATAATTCATACGAATCTGATAGCTGAGATATTATTGATACTAAATAGACACAAAGAGAATAATAATTGTCATCATAAATGAAAAATTAACATGAACTATACGTAAAACAACTTGCCTGTAGAAAAACTGCCTACTTATCCATTTGGTATAAGTAACGTAGTAGGTAATGATTATTCTTTGACTAACTTCTTAACAAAAGTTATAGGAAATTATAATCGTGGTACAAAAATAGGTCCCTAGTTACAGAAAGCATATTATCAGGGATACCTATATACATATAATTATTACAAATCAAACCTGTCCATATATTCTTTCTACTCGTAACATATAGCTGCAAGCTGTATATAGGAGTCGAAAATCTAAATTCTATAAGATCCTAACGTCCTGTCCTAGGATAATACATTTGGGATAGATCCTCTCTTCGACTGTCTAGAACTTAATGATGTCGATTTCGCTGTAGGTAATTACGCAAAAGTAGACATTTACTTAACAGAAGTTAAGTACTAGGTATCTTAAATACACACAACGAAAGAGGCAGTTCTACGTAATGATGAATGATCATCCAACCCTCGTTCGAGGCAGAGCATGACGGATTCGTATCGTTGCGCTCAGTCGCATACCGAGTGAACATTTCGCCCGTGACCTTCCAACGAAATGTACGGTAAAATTATATGTTGCATGTATGAGAATAGAAAGGCAGAATATTATTACATATTTGAAGAACTTCATACAGATTTCTAAAGATCAGACAGCTTAAATAAATCGAGAGATTGGGATACCCTATCTTTCAATCTAGGACAACATAGATGTTGGTTCTTACAAGCAAAAGTTTATTTTGGTACAACAGTATCAAAATCTAGTAAATATATTTTGGTAAAGAAGGTATTTACTACGTAAAACTGGAATGCGTGTTTTGAAGCCGTCTTCAAGGTTCGAATTAATTAGAATGATAAGAATGTATCAACTCGACTGAACAAGGCATTTCCTAAGTGGAATTTTCTAGAGCAACTTAAATATTATCGTACAGTAAGGTCCCTCCCTGTCGTAGTATGTGGCGATCTTTGTACATGTTACATAACCTAGCATAGCCCCACGTTCTTTGGTACGTGGCTACGTGGTCGCCCTGACATGCTTTGTTGGATTGAATCGCGACTATTGAGATCCCTTATGTGGCATCAAACGCTGAGTTATAATGTCTCATAAAACAACCGCCACGCATATCAATGGAATTCGGATAAAAACAAATGATCATACCTACCAATAATAAAGCGGAGACGAATATCTCTATTCTTAAACGCGCTCGTCCAAATGCCAGCTTAATCATTTTATGGACTTTCTACAATTTATTACTGTCTACGAGAGTATTTGGTGTTAAAAATGACGTAGTTACCAGCTTCGTAGTTTTAAATTGCATCACCTTACGGGCGTCGTCTGGATTCCTTGCATGGTTAATGCCTGCCTACTTAATGTTTGAGATTTTTATTATCTCCAACGTGTAAGTAGGTGCGTTTACAAACATTCCAATATGGTAAACACAAGCTAGTCCGCGCGATAGCATGAAAGGTCAAGTGAAAAATCAAACGCCTTCGAAGGCTATTTACATTCCTAACTTATTAATAAATGCCGAACGATATGAGGTGTCTGAAGTCATGTCGCAGGAATTGCGGAATGAATCGCAAATGCATATTTTACATAAGGATAAATCAGCATTCATTTATAATTTATTGGAATTATCGATGAATTTGCAACAGTTATTGTAAGCGAGTCCTAAGATGCGTGTTTGTAATAAAAAAAACAAAGCGACAAATGAACGGTTATCGATCGTTGGTTACATCGACACACAACTAATCATTAACATCTGTCTTCAAATGCCGAATGATATAAGACATCTTTTTACCAATAGTGTGTTTAAAGCATGATGTGATAAATGTGATCCTATATCGATGACATCACTTCGCCAGACATACATCACGTTGTTAGTATCTATAAACCTTAACTAAATCACTAGAACTAATTGCGTTTGCACAAACATATAAATCACATAGAGGCGATAGGCGCAACGAGTGTCCAGAATGCCTGGAATGCGACCACACGATTGATGAGTAACATTTCAGCGTTTGCTGATTCTATTGACAGACAAATACCAAGTCCATACAAAACTGTTTATTTAACTTATTTGATTTGTGGTTTTTGTATGAAAACGGAATAAGGTCAATTGCCTCGGCTTTCATATTTACTTCGATACATTTGTTTCGATAATGTGCAGGGTTTGTTTCAGAATATCACTTTTTTTTATTTGAAAGATATATTTGACTAAACCTTAGTGAGATATTCCGGATTTGGGATTCCGTATAATTCAATAACACCAATAGGTACATTATCGTTTTTTATTCAGATAGGCAACTGTTTGGCCACTATCTCACCTGATGGAACGTGATGATGCGGCTCAAGATATAACATGCTTGCCTAGTAAATACTTATTCACTCTTGACTTGAAGAATCATCAAGATTCTTCCTTATTGATTCTATGAACAAATAATCTTTATTTTGTATAGGTTTTAATTGAGTGTGGTTCGTCTTATTTGTAGTTTCTGGCACAGAGCGAAGTAAGTGCAATCGTATATGCTTCTTGCTTTAGTAACTAAGTGAGATAAGATATTACTTTCTTAGACTCACGCTCTTTAATAAAGTGACTTTATCAGAAAAATCTATATAATATGTTCATGTTGCATGCCTTATTCAAAAGTCGACCAAGCTTCCACAAAGCTAAAGAATTGCGATCAAACTCGGGACTCTTACTATTGTATTGTATTAGACTGTAATTTTGCGAATCTGGCAGTATAGTATTTTAATCAAAAAATTCAAAAGTAAGATCAATCACCATGATTTCTCAAATTATTGGTGTTCTAAAATGATGTGATTTTAAATAGTTTGGATAGATTTAAAATTTAAACGCTAATTTGATTCTGAATCCTAGTCTAAATAGTTTGGACTGCTTCCATTTCGTTAACACCCAATATTAAGAGATATTGTAAGATTTTTGGCTTTATCTTTATTTATGTTTTCATTAATAATATAGGTTGCATTTTGAACGTCATTGTCTCTGTAAAATATATGTTCTTAAAGGAAAAATTTGGCACCATAATTTAGGATAATCTAATACAATTTGTGCAAATGGTGTGAGGTTTATGCAAGGGGCAGTTTCTATTCGCATAAATTCCTTTCATTCCAATATAAAATTCGTCTCGGCTCGTTACCCGACTGTTATATCATTGAAACAATACGCGAGGCGGCCCGAATAGCTGGAATAGCTGCACTCTCGCTTCGTTGCCAACGAAATGGAATCCGTTGGCCATTAGAAATTCTACTCTACATGATGACTTCATTGGTATCGGATGCCTTCGGCGCGTGCCTACACCCCTCCAATGTCACTATAGCACGCGCATCGCTGTCACCTGACACAGGAATGTGCCAGCTTTCATATTTTTGTTGATCATTTACGCGTCTGTTGCAATATTGGATTATGTGTGTCACTCATGAGCGGTAATAACTGACCCGAATTGTTCAATTTATGATCCCCGAAATAAATGCTCGCGAAAGATGACAATGGCGATCAACAATCGTTACACCTTCATAAGACGCTCGGTAACTGTAGCTGCGACTGTAGTCCGCAACGCAACCTACATTCAGCATTCTTTTCGAAACCGTAACACGCCGCCTCTGCGTTCCGGATATACGTACACACGCGCACGCCACATTCACCCCAATATCACTCGCAATAAAAACCATTTCGATTTAGTAGTATTGATAGAATGCCAAGAATTGCATTTCTAGAGAGCTGTACCAGCTACATACAAAGTAAAGTGTGGTTGATATGATAAATTGATAACCACGGGATTTCCAGTCGTTGAAGTGGACTCCACTAATGCAACTTGCATTAGTGGAGTCCACATCGACGACTGATTTGATTAAGTTAGCGATTTCTACTACGTAGGTTTGTAGTGTGCGCCATAGCATGCAGGAATAGGAAGATATAAAAATAAAGAGGCCATTGAAATATTTAGATTGTGCAGACAATTCGTAGCCTTGTGAAATATAAAAAGCTTTATTTAACGAACTTCCTAGAATTAAATAAAGATAAGCAATCTAAACTTGTGAGGGTGGCGTTAGCTAGAATCATCGGCATCGGCGAAATGTAGACGGGTCGGTAGTATTCCTGAACGCCTTCTCTGATGGTTGCTGGACTGCGGCCAGTGGCGTCTTCGACGGTCCTCAGGCTTCGAGCCGCGACCGCGCGAGCTCAACGAAAGTGAGCGCGCCGCGTGCACGCTGTCATCGCATTGCATAATTACTCGCGATCCGACCATTGTTTGTAAACATTCAATAAACAAGAACACATCACTTTAAATTGCGTGATCGCATTTCGATTAGCCAGGTGAATACGCAAAAACGCGACTTCGCAAGAATTCAAATTTCACAATTTTTTGTCGTGACGTTCTTTGGTTACATCTTAATGATCTCGTCCGATAATATCTTTATTGGCCGCATATTTTTAAATGGGCAACAGAAATTGAAGTCGATAAAAAGGGAAGTCGTGGTGGGCTGTAATTATATTCGATATGATACAAAACGAGTATGTTGTTGAATGTTGGTAGCGGTATGCGGATATTTGCGACGGAGGGTAGATCTGAGACTGAAGCCGGATGGTCCGCGGGATTGTGGGTCGGCGAAATTTGCGCGGGACGCGTTTCACATCGCCTAGACGTTCTCGCAGCACTCTCAGAGCAGAGCTTTCTCATCGATGTTTAACTCTATTGTTAAGTTATTTATTGTCTAAAGAGAAAGCCTATTTCGAATTAAAATGAACACAGGAACGATTTATCTGCAAGGGTGATAAAGACACAAAACGTTTAAAAGGGAACGAAGTACAACATCCCGTTTTTTTATGATATTATAGACCTCATTATAGATGAGCCATCGTCCTCTAAACCACAACTAAAATTCGGAAATTAATTAAACTATTTATCAAGTCCAACATCTGTGCCTGTGATTTCGGGAATCCCGAGTTTAAAATACGGACTTTTCAGTGACTCGTTTCGCTCGACCGCTTGTAATGAAACTGATGCAAAAACATTCACTGTGACGACGGAGTAGCGAATGCTAACTGACTGTGCTACCGGAGGAACTAAGGCTTAATCATCAATGAAACCTTTATCGAAAACTAGCCTCGTGAAACAATAGGATGCTTTGTTTCAAACAACTCCCAGCGTTTATTTGTTGGTTTTGGAGTAGCGGCATTTGTTTGAGATACAATTGTTTCTTTACTTACTTACATTAATCGCTTATCTTATGAATCTACTAGCTGTGCCCCGCGGCTTCGCCCGCGTTAATTAAGGTTTAAAAGTAGCCTATGTGTTATTCCGCCAACTAAACTATCTACATTCTAAATTAAAAAAAAAAAAAAGGTTTATTCGTTACGGAGATACGTGGTAACAAACATTCACACACACACCAACTTTCGCATTTATAATATTAGTAGGAAATTATCTAGATACAGTTTAGGGTGTTAGTACGGTAAATATCTAAGGGGTTGACGAAGAGATTCTGATGTTTACAAAAATCGATATAAATCATGCATCTAAGTATTGTATTAAACTATCTTTTATCCGAGTTTCTTGCCAGGTTCTTCTCGAGATGGCTGTAATTTTGCGAATCTGGCAGTAGAATCATTAACTTTCATGAGTGCCTCTTTGGAGCCCATGTGAATAAACGATTTTGATTTTGATCTGTTGCATCTGTGTGTACGTTATTACATAGTTAATGCAAAAAAACATGTTCATTAAAGCAGAACGATTGAGAGAGACCTGAAACCGTAAAACCATTAAGCAACCATTAACCAATTACCTAGATTTCAAAGAAAAAAATCAAGCAACATTCATTTAGCTCAGGCTCTTTCATTATTCAACGTTGATAGCAAGAAATATGTAGGTATGTATTATATTATAAACAGTTTATAAGAAAGCAGGCGACAGAGTAGTGGACGCACGAACAATGTCAGCTGGAATCTGGAATGCGACCCGCCTACAAGGCCGCGTGCCATCTCGCCTCTCGCGTCTTGTATAGGCAAAATGGGGTTACCATTTTCAATAGGAAATGTAGGACTGTTGAAAATAAGTAGGTATATTGGCGGCGACGACGCGCGTCGGAAAAAACCGATAAGGTATTATCAAAGTCAGCAAAGATCCTCCCTAATTAAAGCTAATACACACAATCCTACTTGTTTTTTTTTTTATTTGTGACAGGTTAGTGTTTGACCACTATCTCACCCGATGGCAAGTGACGATGTGATCGAAGCTGGTAAACACACTAGACCTGGAATACGCAGGCTCTCAAGGATAACTGCCGGAACACCGTATTTGGCTTGGCGGCAGACTTTCAACTTGATGGTGGTAAGCTACTTTGGTAGCAAGCCAGGCGAGCAACTCACAAAATACTCTACCACCTCTCAAATGTCACCTGATCCTATTAATATTATAAATCCGAAAGTTTGTGTGTAAGTGTGTGTGTAAGTATGTTTGTTCCCTCTTCACGCTTTAACCGCTGCGTTCAGCGGTTAACGCGATTTGTATGAAATTTGGAATGTACATAGATTATACCTAGGATTAACACATAGGCTACTTTTTAACTTAATAATAGCGGGCGAAGCCGCAGGCTAGTATTATAAATGCGAAAGTTTGTGTGTAAATGTGTAATGTTTGTTCCCTCTTGACAATTTAACGGCTAAACGGATTTGGATGAAATTTGAAATGTACATAGCTTATAAGTCGGTTCAAAACGTAGAAGTATGCCGGATTTCGCAGTAACTGTTACTCATTCTGAGACCCACCGTTTTCATCCTCAAATATATTTAACGATTTCGCCTAGGTCCAAATTATATGCAGTAAAGTGCTAATTGTATCTATGTGAACTACGTAAGCCGATGAAATAGTTTTTTTGATAAGGATTAATATTAAATTCTTAAAAAAGCCAACAAAACAAAAGACGTTACTATCTAATATATAAAATTCTCGTGTCACAGTTTTCGTTGCCATACTCCTCCGAAACGGCTTGACCGATTTTGATGAAATTTTTTGTGCTTATCCGGTATCTATGAGAATCGGCCAACATCTATTTTTCATCATCATCATCATCATCACTTTTCATCATTATCAACGCGGGTGAAACCGCGGGGCGCAGCTAGTTTCATTATAATATTATTAAATTACGGCTATCACTCACGTCATTTGATCGTAATTTAATGATATTATAATGTTTAATTCTCACAAAAACTTTAATTGTTATTATTTCAGATTTAAAAAAAGAAGTATTTTTCCGGAGCTAGATGTACACATGTTAGATATATGCTGTCGCGGACTTTTTTGTTAAACTCATGAAAGCCATGCCACAGGGCCAGCCCCATTTTTGCCATGCATTGTATTTACCTATCTAACTGTTTAGTCAGCGTACGCCGATAAAGCGGCCAGCTAGCAAATTTTTCTCCGACATGTCTTACGATTATTATCATTTCAAACTAATAACTAAATTTTATCCCACACAAAACATAGCCTATGACACTCGGGAATAGTGTCGCTATCTACTAGTAAAAGAATTTTCAGAATCGGATCAGTAGTTTCAGAGATTACCTTTTACATACAAACAAAAATACAAACTATACCTCTATATAATATTAAGTACAGATGTAAAAATATAATGTTTTATTCTTTCTCGTTCAATCGTTGTCTTTAAAATCAAAGATGTCGGAAAAGTTATTAAATACATTTCGACGCGGGATGCAATCTTGTCAACGCTCAATACAATAAGTTACCTATTACTTACTATGGTTGTTAATTTATAAGGATATTTAACTAGATAAATTCAATCAGCGCAATTGCCTGATAATTTCCAGGGTGTCCTGAAGGTGACATGAATGAAGGCCACTCTACCAACACATTATGATTGCTACAATAGCCAGTAAATTATATTTATAAATAGTTATTGGAATAGACAAAATTCTAAAATATAGACATGTATTTATTGTATACACTAATAAATAGCAAAATAAAACATTAAAAATACGCCCGATTATGGATTATTCTGCATAATGTATCTATGCATCGATCGCGCGATCCTAGCAGATATCATTGGGAGCCGTTATTCTAGGCCTAGTGTGTTTACCATCCTCGACCACATTATCACTTATCATCGGTGGTCAAACGCTAGCCTATTAAAGTTAAACAAGACTTACTTACATAATAACTTTATCACAGCTTTATGTCTAGAAAATTTTAGTGACAATGGTTGCTAGCCTAAAAACTTATTTTCGTTTATAGAGTATGTATCGTTATAGATCCTATAAACTGTCATTCGAAATTAAAACGATAAAAGAAACCAAAAGATATACAACTTAAAGATATTCAACGTTCACTTGATACAGTTCGTTGAATTTTTTTTTTTTTCACCTGGGCTCCAAAGAAGCACTCATGAAAGTTAATAACTCTACTGCCAGATTCCAATATAATTAGGTTTTGCCAGACAAGCTTTCATCAAATACGAACTTGGTATATAACGGAGGCTTATCATTATAAGCTCAAATAACTTCAATTTACTGTTTTTAATCATATATTAATTCCGTAGTCTTCAATCCGTCTCCATAATTACATCCTCGCATCTGGACTTGACAGGCATGGAAAGTATGCCCTTTGACATATCGATTGGAATCCAACCCTCCAATTATGTTATTACGTTTACATTTTTTAAATTTATTGATAAAGAACTTAGACAATCTTCTTACTCATGCATGGCATTTCTTGCAAATAAATATACACAACTATGTCCCGAGGCATCGTCCGCGTTTATTAAAGAAATATGCTATGTGTTAATCTGGGTGTATATTATATGTAATTCTTCTGTGCGTGTGTATATGACAGAACTTCTCCTGAACGAATGGACTGATTTTGATCATTTTTTTGTTCGTGTTCAGGTAGATTCAATAATGGTTTAAATTCACAATTCGATCCAATAAATGTTTTTCAATTCATTTATTTAATTAACGGGTCCGCTGGTGTGAATAAAAATTATATCCAAATCCTTTCAGCCGCTACAGCGTGAAGAGAAAACTAACGTACACATTTTCACACTTTTACACAAAATTTCGCATAAACACGTATTTTTGAATAAACTAGGATGTAATATAAGTATGCACTAAAGACCAATACAAGGGTGTCTCGACTTCTTTCGAATATTTCAAATTAACAATATTGCCATATAGAAACATAACAAGGTAGATATGGAGCGACGAATTCATTTTTAACCCTCGATCTAAGAACGACAATGACTTTGAAACCTATCTGCGTGTCTGTACCAAATTATATAGCATCGAAGCTCTCAAATGGAATATCACGCTGGTTTTATATAAGAAGGTTTGGCGAAAACCTGTGCAGCACTATCATAAATGTTGATAAGTGACGATGAGATCGACTGTGGCAGGCCTAGAACCTGCCAAACTGCCACCAGCTGTAGCCGGAACTTAGTTTAGTAGCTTAGTGACAGATTTCTCTACTTGAGAATGGTAAACCTGGTACCTACATATAGGTGCAGTAGTCAGACGTGGTCGAGAAAATGTCCTAACACCATGGAAGGTAAATGAAACTACGATGAAGTCCAAGGTGGTAAAGCATTTTCTAATGTTAACCTGGCTAGCCAACACTCCAACGTTGTTACCATCTACAAATAATATAAGTTTATTCTGTATTTACCCTTTTGTTCTCTAAATTTTCATTTGTTTGCCGCGGTTTGTATCCTTAAAAAAGTGGCATAGGCAAAAAGATGCGATACACATAGTTCGTTCTCGGATGTACTTGGACGATCTGCGTACGTGACGAAATGCGTTTGGACCAACTGCGAGTTTGATGAAATACCACTGCTTCTAGATCGTTCAACTATCTGTATTCCAACAACTATCATTGGAGCTCGATTGCTATTCTAGACCTAGTACACTTATCCCAACCCCGTCAACATATCAACGAGTGACATAGGTGGTAAAAACGCTACTCTATCCACCTAAAAAGGTGTACTTGGGCCGCATCATCGGTTTTCATCAGTTGAGATAGATAAGGGTCAAATGCTTGCAAGCATGAAAAATAAGCTATGTGACAGAAATATTTACCAAATCCCTCAGAATCGCTGGCCGGGTATGCTGGGCAGGGCTGGACCATTGTGGCCGCACGTGACAGCACGTCTAAAGCTGACTCCACCTTCTCCATCTTTACCTGCAAAGGAAAACAATATTTAGTACCTAGTAAGAAGTATGTACTACCTACTTAGGTTTATAGTCACTACTATGTTACTAAAAGAAGTGTCAATATAGAAGTCATTGGCAATTTTGTGTATGCATTAATGATTGAAGTCAAAGGTCTTGTATAAAGACAGGCTAATGAGACATTACCTTTTGACTTTTATTATGTACGCTTTCGTTAAGTGTACATAATAAAATTTAATTTAATTAAAATTATTAGGTTATTTTTGTCCCAAAATGTTCGTATTATTTAAGATGTTGTCACTGCCACTGGTGGGCTTGAGCACTTGAGTTACCTATAAGCTCGTATGTAGGTAACTTAGTTATTTGCTGTATATAGTTTTAGGAAATATATTAAATACAGATGTTAAGAAATAATATTTAAAAAGAAATCATTCAAGTTGATAGGAATGGTGATATAAGTATACGCGGGCCCTAACATAATAAAGATAGGTCTGCATTAATATACATTGATTTACAGATGATATAACCAAAACGTAGGAACCGGTAACTATGTACAATAACTTAACTTTCTTCGAAAAAGTATTTTCTCAAGACAATCACTAGTTACGTATTATTTTTGCCTATAATTAGCTAACCTAATATGTACTTATTAAAGTATAGACTATATACTGCATGTATCTATTGATTTATCCATAGTAGCAAGTATAGCTTTTATAATCATATACGGTACAAATATGTTGGATCCTAATGAGCAAATATAAATAGATTTAAGTAATATGTTGCAATGTTTAAACAAAAGTTCCGCATAATGAACTGTAAGTAAATAAATATGTGTGTCATTGCACTAACATCAGATATAATTAGTCAAAATAATTAACGGTTTGATTTAATTGAAGAAGCATTTAAACAATTATTAAAGCCGGATTCTATAATATGAATTTGATTTGTTGCCCCAATTACATCAACACCGGAAAGATATATTGAAACATGTACAAAAATGCGCAGTATTCACGTCTGGATTCGTGAAAATATTCCCGCATTAAAATATCACAGACTGAAATCATACCGGCGAATACCAAAGCGGCGGAAATTCTTTGCGATAATACGACTAGACGTTGGACAGACGCGCGCCAAGTCTTCGACTCCACGTAAATATGTGAGGAGTCAGATGATCAAACAAAGAGTTGTGAAACGTGGCCGCATACCGCACGCCCGGGAACCTAGCCAATGGACTACGTTATGGCAGACGTACCCACGCTAACCGATATGCGAAAATGTGGCAGATTCATTCCACATAATCGCATCAAGGAACTAGGTATGTTATCATTATTTATGTTGATAAAACAAACTTATATACCACTATTCATTATTATGCTGGCTTAGTTAGGTGCGCATTCGTCTTCTAAGCAGCTGGTATCTGGTATCGGGTTCGATCCCCGGAGGGAACTCAAGTTTTCTTCTCAAGGGAAATATGTGTTTCTGGTTCTGGGTTTGCTTGCGTGCGCTGCGTGATGTGAATGTTACATGACACAAGTCATTGAACTTAGTTTAGGGTTGTGAGTGTGACAGCGTTTATGTTTATACAACGTAAAACAAAGATCTAGAAATATTAGGAATGGTATCAACAATTTGCGAAAATACCATGCATTTTGATGTATCAAAACGAAAGATTGGTGAACGCCTTATCACGTTTGACAAACAGGTGGGATGTATTTTTGTAATATCTAAGTAAATATGTGCGTAATCTATAAGCAATATTGTTTTTCCAAAAAACTAAAGCAACTTATTCACGCAATATAAAGTACAAGTACAAACCCACATGATTAAACTAACAAATTTTCTTCAGTAAGATATTAAATGTAACTGATTGTTAGAGGTTTTGTTACTGGAGTTGCTGTGTTGTTTCTGGCAAATGAGAATTTAAATTAATTCTTATTTGTCTGGATTGTTCTCGAAATGGATTAAAACCTCTTCAAAAATCCGCGTCTTATGGTGAAATGGTAGAAATAATATACATCTGTGTAATATAAATTACTCTATGAGAGGTACCTAGTCTTTATCTTCGTGTGCGGAATTGGAAGAACCATATGAATTAAAATATATTATGATTTGATTTATAAATAAAAAAAACTAGTTAAATATAAATGAATGTTAAAATAATTTAATTTATGTTCGACTTATCTCAATAATACTTGTATAAACGAGGACTTGATTGACGTTTCTCATGAATGTTTCATAACGTTGCAACTGGCAAAGGACAAATTGTCATTGATATCATTGCAGGCTATGCATATTACTTAGTTCCAGACGAAAATAAGTAACTATGTTCAGTTGGCAGTCTGTACTTTGTACCTATAGTAGTATGATATTATTATGATTGTGGTGTCGACCTCATTCCCTAATCCAATTTCCTGTTATTTATGCTCATTACACATTCCAGTACAATTTCAAGATAAGTACGTTGGTATCAATATCAACGTAAGGAGCAAAAACATACCTATTTTAATACTGGCTTTCGATACGTATTGGAATGTTTACTTTATGAACATCGAGTTTTATTAGATAACGTCGACCAAAAATATTGATATAATAGTGAAACTGGTTTCGCACGCTAAACGCGCATTCCATCAAAAAATATTCAGAGACTACGACGCCAACCAAAACAAATAGCAGGATTGTTGTCCCGAATATATATAGAGATAGCAATAAACATATTTGCGAGAGATAAATCGGATTAATGATACTAAAAATGCGATACGCAATTACGCGCATTCCACGCATAGTAGAAATTCTATGCGAACCAATTCCTCAGTAGTCATATCTTAAATACCTTAATGAAGATAATTGACGTGAAATTCCAAATGAAGAAGTATAATGGGATGCTGACATTTAGAGTCCCACGATACAAAATTCACGTAGCTTTGAGTAGGTACGTACTTTCTCACGCGAGGTACGGAGGTGTGGAAGAAGGGAATGGTCATTAAACGACACGACCATTGATACTATGACTGCGTTACTGATGAAGAATTTGGTACATTAACCACAATATACATTTTCTGACCGGACTTGAAACACGAATATTGTCTGGTATGGAGGTACGAGTAGATAATCGTATATCGAAACATTGTCTGGACAAAAGTTCAACGTAACCACAACGTTACGTTCGCGTCGTTGTGGCACATAATGGTATTTGACACGTTGGTAAGTAAATTCCGTTTCGAATTTGAGTAAAGGAACGGATGTTTGAGGATGTAGACACGAACGTGTGAAAATTATACTGTATTCGTAAATCGGAGCTTCGTGGTTTAGATAGAAGACATTACCTATGGACACGTACTTATGGATAATAGCGCGTTAGAGCTTAGAAACCTATACCTATAATAATGTACCTACTTAGTTCCTGACAATTTATAGAACAAAGAAGTTACAAGAGAAATCACGTCAGGGTTATAGTTGCTTAGGTTTAAAATTGAAAGAGAGCCGTCAATCATTGCTTTTAATTAACTATTATCTATCCATTATAAAATGTAGGTATTTTATAGTAGTCAGAAAGAAGAAAAGCAAGATGCTCCTCCTACGGTGAGCAACACACGCGCCTATATACATCTGCTGTGTAGTGTCACTTGAAAATTTTGATTGACTTGCGTGAGACTGCAATGTGCTCCTCTCCCTGAGACATGACGTTTTACGGCCTCATATATAGTAATTATTTGGCCTATGGTAAAAAAGTAGGTGCTATCCTATTGAACTAGTTCAGTTCTTTTAGGTCTAGTAGGTGTATCTTCGTTAGCATTTAAGAAAAATTGCAATAACTTACAGCTATTTCTTCTGAGTTTCATCAATTTGGGATGGTTCCCTCGAGTGTTAAATTAGTTCACATTTATGTTATAGGAACTGATATAAAACGATTTTTAACAACAAGATATAGTACAATTATTATTGGGTTGCTTATATGCCTCAATTGTTTTGGATGTTTATTTGTTACTCATACATGTAACTAATTGTTAGTATCGCGTGTGTCCGCGTAACATTGGTTGTTGATATTTGTACTTTTCTATTATATGTGATCTGCTTTACTAACATAATTAACCAAAGCCTTGTTAAAAAAGTATTATACGCAATTACGAGTATAACCGATGTTCATAAAAATGTACCATACGTTTGAGTTAGTGAGTTACACAGACCTAGTGAGAAGACTCGAGAGAACTAAACCTTTTGAGTTAGTGTAGTGATGTGACGGTGTAATATAGTGAGTGTTATTAACAAACAACACAAGAACAAAGTGCTTTTCCGATAATAGAGACGGTAAGAAAAGTTTATTTGACACATTCTTAGTATACTTCTCTACTTAGCAGTTTAGGTCAAAATTAAATTACTTATTAGTCTTAAGGCTAGATCGTTATTCCAATGGTGTATACCAAAAGTAATTGGTACGCAATAAAGAGAAAAAAAGATATGTTTGAGTCGTGTGAAATTCTTTCGTTTCGAATTGAGTTTATTATGGAAAGGTACGAATATGAAAAGGTTTAAAAGTTTCTCATGTTCAGTGCCTTAATCATTTGTTAAAAATCCAACAGCGTTGAACACCTTGAAAAAATAAGTTTCTTGCAGTAAATAGCTGCCGTTGTGCATTGATGGTATCACATAATAACTCTGTATTAAAGAAATAACAAAAGATTGAATCTACAACAGCTGCTAGACATCTGTCGATCATTAAACTACATCTAATTATCGTACGTACTTTAAATTAAAGACAAGAATGAGAATGTATATCAACTATTGATTCAAATGGTAATGGAGGTAATAAAACCGACGAAACTCATTCAAATGTCTTCGTCAATAGAAATTGCATCTCTACATGAGGAGTGGTCTTTAAGAGATTGATGTCATAAATGAGATGGAGTAGTATAACAAATTATCAAATTCGCGCTCGCGTTTAAAGCAGAGGTTATCGATTCCCGGTGGAAACCAGTTTTCTCCCCAAGGGAACTTTGTGTTTCTGATTCTGGGTGTGATTGTGTGTGATGTGAATGTTTCCGGTACCCACGACACAAGTCATCGAACTTAGTGTGGGCTGTAACTGTGAAAGCGTTTATGTTTATGTTTAATGAAACTAAACGTGAATGGGATCGTTATAAAATAGGCCAATGTTCTGTTTTTAGCTTAGGTACCTTTTCTCCCAAATAAAATAAATAATAGGTAACGTGCATATAGTTCTGTAATACTTTACGTTTAAATTCTGCTGCTATTGAAGAATTGCTATTCAATTTATTGATGCACATTATATTAGTATAATCTATCCTTTTAGAATTGTTCTGATTAATAAAGTTTAGAAGATGAAAATTCCAAAGTATCTCATCAGGAAAATTGAATGAACATAGGGATCTATTCAACATTCTCTCAAACATTTGAAATTAATTTTAAACTACTCACACTCATCAACAACTGTGTCATCTTTTATTAGTAATTCAATTATTTTTGCCTTGAATAATAACGTTCATGTTAATGTTTATAATACCTAAAACATTTGCCATTGTTATTGTAACCTATCGCTATCACCTGGCAGTCTCCAAACGCAAACCACATGCTGGTCGAACCTTGACATTCCGATCGTTAAAAATAATTCTCTATTTTAGTTAAGCGATTACAACTTTCTAATTTGGTCTTTATTTATTGAGTCCTAAGGTTGATTGTAGCGATGTTTCCGTGGCCCGCATTTGGGGGTCTTTTATGGTTGTAGCCACCCCTGCTGTGCATCTGCGCACGTGGCTTTCTTCGAGGGGACGAGGGAATCCGGGCAGATGTTTCCCTTGTTGGGGTGCCGAATTTCTATTCAGTTTCAACGCTTCTGTTCGTTTTCGTAATTATAGGCTGAGTTTGTAGACTTGACGGTTATACGTACTTGTTTGTTACTGCTGCCGCGTTGGAATTTGTTTTGAGTAAACTTTAATTTGCTAAAATAGCACGACAAAAGTAGGTAGGTGCTTTAGTACTAGTAGTGGTACTTAGATGTAATTTGAACTATTGGTTTCCCATTTTTTTTTTTCGATAATATCCCACATTCCTATGTTAACTATAGGTATATATACAGGGTAGTCTGTAATATACCAACAACCTGGGGCATCATTTCAACCATAGAGACCAACGTCTCTCTTGATACGACTATTTCAAATTATGTTTTATGATTTTCGAAAACATTTAAAAATAAAGTAATATTTTCTCTGTTAAGCCCAAGGAGTCAATTGTCAAGTGGTGTCGTCGGCATGCATATTACGAGGTATTACGGTACGTTATTTGCGTGACAGTGTATTTAAAAAAACTATCAATTATATTTTTTATAGAATCATCGTAATTATAACGTAAAATATAGCATTCAAAAGAAAGTCGTATAACTCGCAAGTATCGGAGTCTGAGTGCTTTCTGGTATTCGAAATACCCAACAAAAAGATTAACCCTGTATAATATTTATTTATAGACAAAGAAAGACAATCAACACGTTACTTAAAATAAATAATTTACCGCAAGGAAAGCTTAAAAAAACCGACTTCACCGCTTTATCTTCAGAACCTTGATCAGATTTAATGTATTTAACACGTATTATAGACTATAACTCAAAAACTAGAGATCAGATCTTGATCAAATTTCAATGGGACCACATGAAAAGCACCAGCTTTCAAATAAAAAAATAATCATCAAAATCGGTTCACAACAAAATAAGTTATGAGGTAACTTTTGAAGTCGGGTAAACAGGAACATCGTCAAAGTAGTCCACAAAATAGGCATTATTGACGATATTTCAAGAACTACTGATCAGATCTTAATCAAACTAAAATGGGACCAATAGAAAAGTTATGAGGTAATACACATAAACAAAAAAAAACAAAAAATTAAAATCGACTAGAGTAGGTACCTCTTCCTTTTTTGGGAAGTCGGTAAAAAAGAAATACAGGGTTATAGATAAGACAGTCTTCAGAATTTATTACCTTCCCTAGTGTCATTATTATGGTCGACTCGCCACATAGACTTATTACCCAAAAAATATATGACTCGCCGTGCAAATATCCTAACATTTAGGGTGAGGCTTATCAAGTTGTCACCTTGTTTGCAATTGTATGTTTACTTTTAAGGGAGTCTGCCAGGAAAGGCGTGCATCGCTGGTTTCGTACGTCATTCATGTTAAAGTTATGCGGAAATGGCCAGTAGGTACTCTACAACTCTACAGTACTGAGTAGGTACGATAAAATTGTTTCCTCTATAATCATGAAATCCATTACTCAACCACCTAATGATAAACAAACACTTTAGACTTAGAATAAGTGAATGGAGTTCGGAAGCAGTTAATGGACTGTGAAATTCTTTAGGAAGAGTTGAACCGACTTCAATCGACGTAAATGCCTGGAGCTACTGAATCGATTCGAATTCCTAAGGCTTCTGTTTCAAAACGAATAAACGGTGGCATATTATGCTGCATCAGATTGACAGACGGTAGTTCATTGAATATGAATGTTTTAGGTGTTTTTGGGTCGAATTGAGATGTGTCAAATTGTAGACAGGATTCGTGGCTCCGGGGTATCGTTTGAGCTGAAATATCATGGCCGGTCGGCTCATTTGAATAAATGGACAGGATTCATGCAGGGTCAGTCGTATTGGCTAATCGTACGGAGTTTTATCGCGTGTTATCGCAACATGCGGGCACTCGATACGAACTCCGAGAGCCGCTTAGCGCGCTCGCATTCCACTCTATTATGTTCGAGATTCCGCGCCGTGTACCCTGAGATAGAGTCAAACATAAAAAAGAGTAGCCGCTTTGGTACCCTGTCACGGTAAATATTATGAAAAGCACTTATTGTCTCAGTGAAGTTGCAACTTTTGTTATTGCGACAAGGTACTCGAGGGGTTGTGTATTTGTGTAGTGGGTTCGCGTAGCGGCGAAATTTTTTGCGTCTCTTGCTCTCAAATCAAACCGGTAACAACTCATTACATTATAGAATTTGTACTCTGTACACTTATAAGTAGGTACTTACTACTAATAATTCTGTGGAATATATACAGCAAATGATTCTTATTCTGTGACAGTTTGGCTCTACCGAAGTCACTGCCATGTGAGGTGATGTTTACTAATTTAATCAAAAAACATATCTAATAAAAGGTAAATGGGGTCGGTAGTTGTTTACCTACCTACATCAATGTCAAGTTACGGATCAATGCTACAACAGCATAGTACGGATAGTACCTCGATATCAAATAGATATAGGTACCTACATAATAAGTAGACATACGTTATATATGCACATAAACTCAAGGCGCAGACAGAAGGATAGGCATAAATACTATATATAAGTACAGTTTACATGACATCGACAAAACAATGTCAGAAAATGACAATAAATATAGTAATTGCATGAAGAATAATGAAGATACAAAATGTTATGTAGGTAGGTACTTACAATGTGTGTTTTTCTCACGGCGTCCCACAATGCGAAGCGATTCTAATTTTTTCTCACAACAATAATCAGTTACGACAAATAAACAGTTACTAGTCCTCAAGTTCCGTGTGTAAACTAACGTTCTATCAAACTGAAACCTTCATAACAATGTTACAAGACCGGCAAACAGCGAAAATCGATAGTCTACAATCGCAAAAACTTTACGTCAGAACAACACAACACGCTACCGAGTACTGATACGCAAAAAATGTAATGACTTCTACCGTTTATTAGCCATTGTCCGTTTGTTGCGTCGAAGTATTTATTTGTTGTTTATTTCATAAAATCCAACTATCGCGCCACGGTTCTGTTGACGAAATAGTCGCGTTTGACATTTGAGCCGAGCCCACTGCGATCGGAATCCGTGGAATGTCAAATATTTTCAGTGCTGCCATCTGTGCGAAGGAATCTGAATTAACTCAGAGGCGGCACACTGCACTGAGGGAATTCAACGCCATTGCTTCGATCTAATAGTTCCATCCTCTTCTAATAGGCTTGTTTTTATAATATTTTGCTTACTGTTAAATAAATGTCGCCGATAACTCCAAATACCTACATAAAATGTGTTGTCAGCATTAAAAATATGAAAGTGGCGCGCTGTGTTCGCGAATCCAAAGGAATGCGGGCGGACTAGTGCCGATGCCGCCTCTGACGTCACAGAGCGGCGCAGGCGTATCGCCATACTTACTACTAGCTATACTGTAGCATGCCGCAGGGTTATCGACATACTGGCTGGGGCTTTGCTACTGAGACTCCATCTGTGGCAGGGGCATAGTAACTGCTAACTATGCATTGGTATATTTAGGGTCGGCACTCGGCCGTGCGCTTTGCGCATTAGCGTGCCGTATGTTTCGGTTCGATACTTGTGGAATTCATGATAATAATTTAATTGTAAGGGATCTCCTGAAGTGAAACAATGTTTAAAATGAGACGTTGGGCTAGTCCAATCCAAATTTGTCTTTTTCTGGCCATAATTCTGAAGCAACGACGATATTGTGGTGGTTAATTATATTGATGTATGAAAACATGCATAAACACATGAAAATAAATACTGAATTCATAGGCAATTAGATAGAAAAGGACAGCATGTAGGGGGTTCCAAAGTTTCTAATATTACAGCGCCATCTCTGCAGTCAGAGGAAAAACTATACCTTCACATCCAGCTATGGCAACTTTTCTGCTAATAACTACATTCAAATCATTAATTATTGTAACGGAAAAAATAATAGGTACAAAAGATAATCAAGTAACTGCCCCCATAGAATAGAAATTTAAATATATATAAGGTTCTGACTTGACTAGGATTTTTTATATATTATTTAGGAAACTATGGAGGCTCTCTTCATCTTCGTCCGCATCGTCACTTGCCATCAGGTGAGATAGTGGTCAAATCCTTGCCAATCGTGCATAAAAGAAGACTCTCTTAATTTTTTTCAGGTACTGAACTCAAACAGGATGTTAAGAACATTGGACATATTATGTATGTTTCTGGTTATTGGTATACGTCTCTAATCGAAGAGCAATTAAAGACGTATATAAGAGAACGTTTAGTAATAGATGGTAGAGAGCAGACAACGCGGAAGGTCACACTTAGAATGATGGATCTATCAGGTAAGGAGCTGTAGGAGCTCTTTGCCAAAAGTTTTTGTCATTTGCGTACTTTATTTCGGCTCGCTTCTTGTTTGTGTAATTAAAACTTTAGACAAAATAACATTGAATACTAATATTAACATTGAATACTAGTAATAATATACATTGAAAAGGATAATCAAATAATAATTATAAATATCATAATCAAAAATTATTATCCTTTAGATGTTGATGTTACTGTATCGCAATAGGAATGTAAAAGATATAATCAAATGCTTCAGGCTAAAATTGGATCGAAATAATTATAAACTCACTATTTAATGACACCATTTTAATTTTATTCTAACACAACATTCTCGTAAACCTCATATAAATCAACGCAGAAAATAATAATGGTATTTAAGCGACATTTTTATTAAAATAATTCCAAACGGTTATATTTATTCTTTCAGAATTTGGATACAGAAGGAGGCACATGTCTTAATGTTATTATAATAATAAAGTTTTATTATTTTAAGTTATCATTGGAAAATATGTATTTCGTTCGGAATGTTTGAAGACCGATTGAGTATTTATTATGACACACAACGAATAAACATATCAATTGTGTGTCATCAAAAATAATAAATCAATCTCATTGTAAGTGCTTTGAAGTTGACATTTTTGGTTTCATAAGTGATTTTATAAGAATACATGTAACCGTAAGAGATTTGTGTTCTTCAAATGAACTATAGGTACTATTCCTCGTTTACGTATCCAGTTTTTGCTATCATTATTTTCCTAACGAATACAATATGATGTTGTATTAGTTTTTTGCTATAACTATGGTCAGTGTAACTTACAATACTCTTTGGATGAAACAATCATTTTAACACTTGTAACTCTTTTCTAATCACAAGTTTATATTACTGCATGTAAATTGACCGAGCGAAGCGATGTCTCTAAATTGATTTAAGTGGTTTACTCAGTCCATCCGAAATTATGTAAACATATTGCCTAAAGTCATATAAATTAAAATATCAAGGGTTATACAGTCAATAATATGTTACCCAGTGGCAATATATTTTTAATTCTTTTTCCTGACCTTGTGAAGTGTTTATTAAAAGAATATCGATGTTTTGGCGACAAGACTGCTGAGAATTCTATAAAACTGGGTGAGAAGTAACAATTTAACATTACCAATCACATTTATGTTTCTACAGCATTAGCCTAGAACATTAGAAAGGAAAAGTATCGCTTGTGCCGGGATTTGAACCCGCTGCCATAGGGTGTCGTGCCCTACCGCTGTAACTAAGGCTTCGGTAGCGCAGTGGGGCATGACACTGTATTGCCGCAGGTTCAAGTCCCAATCTAAGCGATATTTTTATTTATAAATTCACTTCTTTTGTTTTGCTTAGTATGGCTAATGTTAAAAGAGTAAGCTACAAGTAAAATTCAACAGGTTTATTAACTCAAGTAGCCTTTGAGATAAATAGCACCTATATAAATTGATATATAAACTTGTGATTACAAAATACCTAATAAATTTAAAACTATACATAAAAATTGATAAATGCATATTTTGATTTTTAACGTATAAAATATGTTATATGCCAAATATGAATGAACTACAATTTCACTCGGGAAAATGCCGTTCTTTATTTTAATACTAACATTCAGATCTTAACACCTATCTTTATATATATATATTTATCAGTTTTCATCCATTTAAGGCTGCTATATTATATAAATAACTTCCTTCAAATTTCCTAATATATTCATATACAAACATCTCACTTGGGAATCAGCGGGTGCCTACGACAATACTTACTTATATAATAATTACTAATACATTTTTAGTTTACAATAATTTGGTTCTTCATTCGTATAGGTAGATAGCGATACTCATGTAAAATATAAATTAAAATATTCAAATATAACGATTAGGGTATTTTTTCTTGTTCTCAACTAAATTATACTAAAATATAAATTATAATCGCCATTATATAATAATATTATTATATACTTAACGTTATGACGTTGTAGTATAAGTAAAAATGTCAAAATACTTATGGGGATGTTTGCTAGCGTCGATAATATGCATCATGCTCTTGAAATCAAACTAGAGGACATAGCATGATTGGTTTGGTCACTTAGAAAGAATGGGAGAGTATCGTGCAGCAAAGCAAGCGTACTTGGGACGTCCCACCGGCCGATGACTTGTGGGGAGTCCCAGTTACAGGAAGGACGAGCCACCTCGTGGCAGGAAGTTGCACAATACAAAGAGAAATGGCATCTTCTAGTGCCGAAGGCTACGACTCATTTTGAGTCACTGCCCCATAAGTAACTACTCAAAATCATAATATATTGGATTTCGAACGTTCGAAGTTACTCATAACTTCGAAGGTTTGAAATCCAATAAAAAGACAAAATCTACATTAATTTTAACATTTTCACTTGCTATCTAATGCCTATAATTATAATTAATGCTGTGCTTTTCGCTGATTTTTCTAATATAATAGTTGTTTTATAAACTGTAGGAATACCGTATGTATAGGTAGGTAAATATGCTTCTTAACTTGGTAGGGCATGAGTAAGATATTATCAGATTATTGAAGAATATATTATAACATAGACCAGTATGTCTCCATCCAGAGGTTGTCTGGAAGAGATCACTTTTATCGATAAGACCGCCGATTGTACACTTTAATTTAAGTTTTAATTTTTTTTTGTAAGTGATTTATATAAACCGTTATCTATCTATCTATCTATCAGTATAATGTCAGAAGTCAAATCAATTTTTTCCATAACATAATAGAAGTACAATGTTTTGTTAACTTTTACTCAGCTCAAATACTTTGATTATAATATTTATCAAGGTTACATTTTATGTACTTATTTTGTTCCGTTACAAATATTATCATCTTTAAGTAACATATTATAAAACGAAATAAGGCAAAAAATATATTAATGTTGTGAATTACTTATGCTACTATTTTCTATAACGATGAGATTTTCTTTAGATATTAAACCCGAATACGATAATGACTAACTAATATGATGAAATAAACGTAGGTATGTAAATAATACTATCTAGCTAAGAAATTAATTATTATTATCGTGGCTATAAAATTGATAAAAATGTATCTAGTTAGCTTAAAAATTGTGTTGAGTCCAGCTCACACACTAAACCATTCTTTATCTTATGAAATAGCTCTAGTAAAAAGAAACAAGATAAAATAATTATAGCATTACCCAATCTTAGTGTGCATGTTTTATCAGCAAAGTATAACAATGCTATATTTATATGTAGACCGACAAGGATAAGCCTTGTTAATAAATTGGGTTACATTTTCAACGAACAGAGTAAACCTCCCTATTCAATATATTGTTGTTTCTTTATTAGAAACTCGGGACACACAGATACTTGTGTTAGTTGGTTTCATTTAATATGGGTTAATTTTTCAAACCATAAACAAATGGCGAAGCTATCAAATCAATAAACTGTCTTTACCTGTCAAATTTAACACCGAAAACCTTTAAAATATTTGAAATGCTCTGTTATCGATTGGATAGTTATCTGTAGTTTTTTGTAACTATTTTCACACTTATTTCGTGGGAATGAGATTCATTTACACAAAGTTGTTTGATAGATTTTTCAGAAATTTAATAATAATAACCAGATATAAGTGTTAACAAAATGTATACCGGGAAGAACTTATATAATAGCAAATGACTGGCATTCATGTAACGTTTCTTAATATATTTAATATGGGCCAGGTGCACTAAAAATTTATAAAGATTTGGCTGGGAGACTGAAAGAGTCGACACGTGACCAAAATGCCGGTTTGTATTTTGCACAGCAATTAAGTCTCGCTGTGCAACGAGGTAACGCAGCCAGCATTTTGGGCACACTGCCGATCAATTACTTTTTGTACTAGGTAAGTAGTTTAGCTAAATCTGTATTTTGATTAATCCTGAATATATTGTTATCTGGACGTCGAAAGAACAGATGAAGTTATTTGTCTGATAGTCGACTTATTCGACAAACAAAGTCCATCGGCTATTGAAAAATTGTTATCTATTGTATGTTTATTTATCCGAGGATTAAAAAATCTACCCTAACTCAAAAAGACAATAAAGATTTCTAGAATCGATGTCTCAATAATAAAAATTCACTAAGCTATAAAAATGGAATGCATATTGGAACTTTGTCGTATATATTCCGATTTAATAATTTATAGGTATCTTATCATTATTTTTGGTAATTTTTATAGTTTATATAAATATGTTTAAAACTCCAGGGGACGGCTTAACTTGTCAAAGAAACAATATTAAAAATAGAAGTAAGGTTCCAGCACTCCAAGGATATATATATTATAACTATAGAATTTAAAGTTACGAAGTTTATTTTGTGGCACATATATTTTTGGTAAACGTACGCTTCCAAGCTTTGTACGATTGTATCAAAGAAAGAATATTGTTTTATAGCAATTAAGCTTATATTTACTGATAAAATTATATATTCAACGTACTACTTTTACGACATTATGCGTCCCTATCTAATTCAAGGCATGAGATACGAGATTTAAGTTACAAACATGTACATATATTTTAAACACTAACTGTTTTCAACTAATCTATCTATAATCAGTTTGCAAACTAATATTCATTTACTATGGCTATATTTTCCAAACGAAAGTATTCGCACTTTTCTTAAAAAATGTAAGGAAAAGAAACAAAGAGTTTGGTAGCTGCAGATATGCTGCATTACGAAGTAAACACTGTACGATAACTTTAGCAACGTTGTATTCTTCATAATAAGAAAAACTTGAAGCTGTCGCTCGTTCTTTTAACATAAATCTTATGGGAAGTCGGTTTTACCGAAATTTATACATTAAATTTTAAACAAGCAGCTCTATATAATTTATGTATTTGCTATTAGCACATACTATCGAGGGGTTATAAAGGTTTTAGTGTAAAACTTATAATTTTTTTGTCTCATTACCGGTAATGTCTACATTTCTATACTTCGGGATTCTCTGGTGCACATTAATCCACCCTGGAATCATATTGGTAAGATCGATTGATAAGAATTTCAGTGTACTATTTCCTGAGGCTGCGTTTACTACTATATCTTTGATAACTGTTATTTTAAAGTAGTCTTGTTTTAATACAGATGTATATTTATTTGATTAAATTTTTAATAACTTTACAGGACGCATAAACATCAAAATTGCACTACATTTTATAATTTTGTCTTCTTACTAATGGTGGTAATTTGGAAACTGACGACAATAATTGATGATAAATTCGGTAGTACTATATTAAGAATTTGGTTATGCCTGGCTGCATCCTATTCGACCAATGGTGGTGAAATGGTCCATACCGATATGTAATGGGTAGTTTTGAAACCCTGACCCAACAAGAGGAATGTTGTCTGTCAGTGGCGTCGTAGCTTTGAGAGATACGGTACTACAGATTTGGAATGACTTCAAATCTTTTTATTTGATAGCTGGTTATCGGAATTTGATATTATTATGCTTAGTGAAAATCGCTGCAGCCGTTTTCCAGGAAAACATCGTTCAATATTTTATATTAGAACGTGACATCAAGTGCAGAAGAACGGACCGTATTAAACTGAAGTTTAAGTTCTGAATTGAGACCTTCTTCCTGACGACTGAAACACGGAGACGTGTTTGCATTCTGGCTTATTTCTGGTTGTTATTTTGAAAATCTGGCAGTAGAGTTATTAACTTTTATGAGGGCCTCTGGGTCCCATGTGAATAAACGAATCTGAATTTGAATTTGCTTCCGTTTAGTAAGTAATCTATCTCTTGGCTACTACTCGCGAAACAATGTTGAACAATACCAAATCTAGAACTCATTATATCGCGATTAGAACTTTTTAAAGAGGGTTTATTCCTTTTGTCTTTCTCTCTCGCTCGCACATTTTGATATTTTTATTAAATACAATTAGCTACGTGAGTTTTTGAAAATGTTTTCAACCAACTATATGGATATTAATACAATGAATGTTTTAATCTACCTTTCGTTTTTCATATCTTTAAGTTACACAAATAAAGCGAGAAGATCACATTTGGGAAGTGTGTTTTTTCTCATCTTATTGTAGGATATGATAGTGAAAAAAAGTTTGAAACATCCTTGTATTAATGTCCATATAGTTAGTTGAAAACATTTTCAAAAACACACATAAATAATAGGATTTATTAAAATATAGAATTGTGCGATCGAGAGAGAAGACAAAATGAATAAACCCTCTTAAGAGATAGTATGTATAAGTTATAAGTATGTTGGTAAATGGCAAAGAACACCTCCGCTTAATCAATATATCTTCTATATCTTTTGTCATAGATAACATTTGTCATTTTAGTCTTTTGGCATTTATATATTTGGTAAACTTATATTATTGGAATTCAATACATTGTAGTGGCATTGATTAGTAATTAAGTTGTTATTTTTCTGCCAGGTTATGTACTGTAACAGCATTTTATATGACGGTATATAATGCATCGTAGAAAAATGTTGTAAATTTTCTGTCCGATTAGTTACTCTATTCTTCTATATCTACGTAGTTCTTAACTCACGTGTACGTAATACTTAAAATTACATATTTGTCAAATAGATATTTCCCTGCTATCATTTGATATATCTACTCATCTCCTTATTACTATAGTAGACTAGAAGAATTATTTTACAAATAAAGCATATAAACAAATGTGAGCACTTAAAACTTAAAGTACTATAGTAAGTATATATCATATTATATTTATCACAATAAAACTAAATATTACAATATTCAAAAATGATATGTCATCGTACATAACGTCTTTAATATGGACTTTTTGGAAAAAATGGTTTCGTAAATGGGATAAAAATTAATTAATTATTATATTCATGCGGCCAGCCGCAGCGTTATTGTTGCAATTTATTTAGGAGTTACATTCGTTTGACAATTATTATATTCTTCGTCAATTAGCTTCTTCTAATTATCCCATTCAAGAAAACACTATAGTAAATACATATTTCTCAAATATATAAATATCTTATGTTTAATAAAATATAAACTGCAGCAATATAAATCTTAATAAATATTTAAAATATGGAAGGAACGTAAATTACCCGAAAGCAATGTAGGCCGTTTTATAATTAAGATATTAATCAATAACTATATAAATCTTAATACAAATATCGACAATGTATTTCGCAATAATATAAAATCGTTACCCGTACCTAACCCAACTTCAATACCCTTTATATATCTCGCGAAATATACCTAATTGCGAAATAAATTTTCGAGCATCTAAGCTACGAAACCTACAATAAACTAACACTGCATATTACTTAGTTCATAAAATCATCACGCGTCTCAATAATATTAACGTTTAACTAAAACGACGACATAATCTAAAACTACCGTCCATTGCAAAAAAGGAAAGCTACAAGGCGCCTAGCTAGCCTACCCCGGAATGTACTACATATTGAGATAACGTGTGAAATCTATTGGTTGGCTATCTGTGAATCTATTACAAAAACAATTGTTTGACGAACTGTAACGGGCGGTCTCGTGAAAGAATCCTGCGACGGCCTGTTTCTGATTCTTCCTGCGCTACTCCAGCGCATGGCGTCATTCTCAAAGGTCTGGTGGAAGAGGAAGCTCCACACCTTCGACATTGAGACCGCTTAACGCCTAGAGGCCGTCGCCACCACCACAAACCCTCATCGAACTGATGGCCCTTGTCAAAACCTAAATCATCATCATAATTGCTACTACTACCCGCCCTATCGTATTGATCACTACCCTTTTCATATCGATCACCTTTATCGTACCGCGATTCCTTCTCAAACTCACTCCCGTCGTACCGCGATTCGCTCTTGTCGTACCGAGAATAGTTCCCCTTATCGTACCCTGCACACGCACCTAAACTATTATCGTAGTAACTACCTTTTTCGAAGAGCGACGAGTCGGCGTCGTAGAAGCCTCTTTCGTATCTCTCTTGTTTCTTGTTGTAGCGCCCAATACTTTTATCGTAAGAGTTTTCATACCGATCGTAGCCTCGTTTCTCGAATTCCGTGGATCCGTCGTAGGTGGAAGGGTCGAAGTCAGGGGACAAGTATCTCTGTTTCGACCGAACCCGCGTCGACCAAGTTGAGTTTTCGCTGTCGCAAGGTGTAACTGGAGCGCTGCGAATTGTTTTTGGTACCTCGTAGTAGTTGAATGTCTCGTCTGTTAGGGATCCACGTTTCTGGAATTGAGAATAGGTGTGCGTTAGAGATTTGAGAAATGGTCTTGGGTCTATTCCGGGCATAGATTATCTTAACATCGACGTCGAATACGAACGATTTTCTTTTGTTATGAACATCGAATCAACTGAAATTTCAACCAATCGACTGTCGTATCGACGTCGCATCAATTAGAACAATCGTATTTTGACGACCAGAATAGACCTACAGGTAAATATTACATTTCGATTAAACCATACGTTTTCAAATTAAATTTTGTCTTTTTCAAATTAAGCCACAATGGTCGGGAACACGGTGGCTAAGTTCCTAGAATATTAGTTTTTAATTTTGAGGCGGAGTTTCCAAGTGATAAATGGACAAATCACAATGAATCATTAATCAAACCTTACCTTGGTGAACTATATTTAACTTAGATTTGTTAACAGACTATTCAAGGTGAGATAGAGTCCTTGACTGTAACGTTAGTTGTTTGTTTAAATCTTTTCCATATGTCGGCGCCTTCTAGATTGTTTACTTTCGTAGCAGGATTAAATAAGCATTTAAAAATCAAAAGAGACAGTCATGAAACTTAATGGGGGGGGAAGTTAGGGTATGGCCTTGGTGGGATTCGCTGATAGTGAGAACAGCATTACCTACAAAATACCAAGAAACCATCTGCTGTGTTTCGTGGCGGAACACCGTTTTTAAGCAGAGCCCTAGCCAGTCCGCGTCATCCACGTCCCCGCCGTCCTCCCTGGGAACTGCTGCAACCGCGCCGCCGCGCGACCGCCACCTCAGAGTTGCAGCTGAGCTAAGGATGCAGGGCAAAAGGCGAATCTTCTGCGCCTCAAAACAGAATCATCTCACTAGGGAGGATACCCGAACAAAACCGAGCCTGCCTGTAGGCTCCAAGGTGGCATCCCCACTGATAGGCTAGGGTATAGTGGGCTAATCACTCGCTTGCCTGAATCCAACTGATTAAAGAAACCGAAACAGTGAAAAACCGGACCGATCAAAAACCGACGACCTTTGGCATGAAAAAACGGACACGAATTGCATGTTGGAATGTGCGAACACTGAGCGATGATAGCCGACTCGCCCAAACAGAAGCAGAAATGCTCAGATACAATCTGCAAATACTCGGTCTTAGCGAAGTGCGCAGAAATGGATTCGGAGAACTGAGAACGTCTAAAGGCCTCACGTTTCTGCATTCTGGCAAGGAAGATGAGGACGAAGCCCGTGAATACGGCGTAGGATTTCTCCTGTCTGATGTAGCTAAGAGAGGTCTTTTGGACTGGAAACCGATCTCAGACCGAATCATAACAGCTCGTTTCAACACCAGAGCCAGAAAGATCAGCATAGTACAGTGCTACGCGCCTACCAATAGCGCACCAGACGAACTCAAAGATGACTTCTATAGCGCACTAAACTGCACTCTGAAGAACATCCGTAAGCAGGATATAGTTATCGTAATGGGCGATCTGAACGCAAAAGTCGGAACAAACAACACTGGCTGTGATAGACATATGGGCAAGTACGGGCTGGGTATACGAAACGAGAATGGAGAAAGATTCCTAGAGTTTTGCCAGAATAATGATTTAACCATCGGAGGGACGCTATTTATTCACGGAGAGCATCACAAGTACACTTGGAACTCACCCGATGGCGTCACCAAAAACCAAATCGACCACATGGCCATCAGCTCCAAGTGGCGTTCGTCACTGCTTGATGTACGCAACCGCCGAGGTGCTGATATCGACAGCGACCACCATTTGGTAGTTGGGGAGGTGCGACTCAAAGTAGCGACGCCGCGCGCTGCTACCGTCGCTACAAAGATGGGCCGACGATTTGACGTCAATAAGCTGATGAATCCAGAAACTGGCAACTCTTTTAAACTAGAACTAAGGAATAGATTTTCCATTCTCCAAGCTGATCCTACAACTGTTGACGAGGAGTGGAAACGCATTAAAATGGCTTACACAGAGACCAGCTCCTCCGTTCTTGGACATAAAACAGGCACAAGAGAAGAATGGATATCGCAAAAAACTTGGGACCTCATTCGACAACGAAGAGAACTTCACCTTAAGCTTATTTCCCCGGGCGATGATGCGGTACAAGAAGAAATTAGGCAGCAATATCGTCAGATTCGTAGGAAAATCTACCGCAGTACTCGCCGAGATAGAAGAAATTGGGCTGATGGTATTGCCAATAGTGCCCAACGTGCTGCGGACTCAGGCAATCTAAGGGAATTGTACAAAGCCACTAAGACTTTGTCCGGAAACGAAGGCTCAAGAAAAAGACCTATAAAGAGCAAGGAGGGTCAACTCATTGTGACACCAGAGAGGCAGCTACAACGATGGCGAGAACATTTCGAAGACATTTTCTGTATCCACGAACACTCCAATAATGTTACGTCACACGCCGACTGTTTGCCGCAGCAAAGCCTACAAATCAACTGCTCTCCGCCAACAGGGCCGGAAGTGGCACAAGCAATACGCTCGCTGAAAAACGCCAAAGCTCCAGGAGTCGACCTCATCACGGCAGAAATGCTGAAGGCTGATATACCTACCGCGGTTAACGAGCTGACGCCACTATTTGAACTTATCTGGCAAGCTGAAGAACTACCGGACGACTGGAACAAAGGCCTTCTCATTACCGTACCAAAAAAGGGAGACCTTAGCCAATGCAGCAATTGGAGAGGCATCACCTTGCTTTCGACTCCTTCCAAGGTGTTCTGCAAAGTCATTTTGGATAGGCTGTCAAAGGCTGTAGAACCGCTTCTCCGCAAGGAGCAAGCTGGATTTCGCCCCATGCGATCATGTACAGACCAGATTAACACTCTACGTATAATTCTCGAACAGGCATCAGAATGGCAAAGAGAGGTATATCTAACCTTTGTAGACTTTGAAAAAGCCTTCGATACGTTGAGATGGACAAGCATCTGGTCCCGACTGCGTGCAATTGGTGTACCCGACAAAATCGTTAACATCATTAAGGCGATCTACAGAAATTATTCCTGTAGAGTAACACACAACAGCCTTCTCTCGGAGGACATAACGGTATATGCAGGTGTGCGACAAGGGTGTCTTCTCTCACCGCTACTCTTTCTTGTTGTTCTTGATGGCATTATGCATAACACAACAAACACTAAGCGCCGAGGCATAGAATGGGGTTTATCTAATGTCCTAGAGGATTTGGATTATGCTGACGACATATGCCTGCTTAGCCACACTCGCGCTGATATGGAAGCCAAATTGGACGATTTAAGACAGGAGGCCTTGAAGACGGGACTTAAAATCAACTCACGAAAAACCCAAGAGATGCGGTGTGGGTCGAAGAATTCATTGCCTTTGCTCCTCGGCGCTGAGGCGGTGGAACGTGCCCGCGCATTCACTTACCTTGGGAGTGTTGTGACAACAACTGGAGGGACCGAAGAGGACATCGCTTCGAGAATTACCAAAGCCAAAGCAACCTTCGCACAGCTCCGGCCTATATGGCAATCACAGAAATTGACTCGGAGAGTTAAACTCAAAATATTCCGGTCTAATGTAAAAACTGTGTTACTGTATGGCTGTGAAACGTGGAAGGTCACAAAGGACATCTCGCACAAACTCCAGGTCTTCGCCAACCGATGTCTTCGTCGAATACTTGGGATTTACTGGCCCAACAAAATCTCAAACGACCACCTGTGGGAACGTTGCAATGAAATTCCGATCGACCAGCAGATCAAGCGCCGTAAATGGAACTGGATAGGCCACACTCTCCGAAGGGATAATGAGCACATACCGAGGCAAGCCCTAGACTGGAATCCCCAAGGAAAGCGAAAGCGTGGTCGTCCTAAGCAGAGTTGGCGGCGAACCATCATTGCAGAAGCAGAGGTCATCGGGAAGTCCTGGAGCGAAATTAAAAGAGAAGCTCAAGACCGAACGAGATGGAGAAACACTGTGGACGCCCTCTGCCCCATCTAGGGGACATAGGAAAATAAGTCAAGTAAGTCATGAAACTTAATGACTCTACTGCCAGATTCGCAAAATTACAGCTATCTCGAGAAGAACCTGGCAAGAAACTTGGCGGCCCCTTTTTTTTATTTTTTAAATCATTCTTAAACTCTATTACATGAATTATATAAACCAAGGTTAATCTATATTATGTAGTCCATAGAAGGCGCTTGTGCAGATTGCCTCCATGCATCCTTGTCATTAATAGAGTAGAGGTTATACCATGAAATTGGCGACTTTTAAACCGATCGATGGCACGTGTTTTTTTTTATTTAATTTTGGCTGCGCATTCTTGTGCATTTAGCCAGTATCAAGTCATAATATATTTCAAGTGTATTTCATATTAAAAGTCCTAGTCACAAGGTCCAGTCATAGTCAAGTCATGCCCTAGTAAAGTGGTAGAAACTTTACTAAATATTCTATTGGAGTTTTGAACGAACTCCTGCTTAGAAGGCGAGCGCTCGCCCAACTGAGCCAACGGGCAGTTCAATATATACAATACAATCAGCTTTATCACCAACTTGCATCCTTCTTACTTACACTTTTGAATAATAGGCATTTGTATCTTCATACTTCCGTATCAAAGAAGAGTTGCTTAGAGTTTCACACGTCACACACTTGTGCAATCTCAAACAGAAACACTCCCTGTCGTTTATCACTCGAATGGATGATCACCATACAATCAACTCTATCCAACTTGTCAATCACACTTACACATGGTGATTTCATTTTGGTGACTTATCTATTTATTTTGGGCATAAACTATATTTATTTACTAGCAATTCGCCCCGAACTGAGACCTTTAACCATTGTCCGACAAACACTTTAAAGTATCGATTTTATTTATATAGCATTAGCCATGCTAAGCAGAACTATAGTGATAAATTTGAGATATTTTTTATTTTTGTTTTATTTTAGTGATTTTTCCTTTCTAAAATTTATCACTTTGAAGTATTTTTTGACTATTTGTCGTATTATAACATGATAACTTTTTTTAAAATAATATTTGTGTATCTTTCTTACCTCCGTATCAAAGTAGGGCTGCTTAGAGCGTCACACCTCCTGTAGAAACTTCACCGGACACACTCCCTGTCGGTTATCACCCGAGCGGATCATCACCATGCCATCGACTTCATCACCGACTTGAATTACGATTTGGTCTCGGAGAAGCATCAGACCGTTGTCTCCGTCCGAGACCTAGAAATGTTAACAATAATAATAAGAATAAATATATAAATAATAGTATACAATCTGTGAACTGGTACCTTAAAGGTGAAAGTGCTCCTACTACGATCACATTGTCACTTACCATCAGCTGTGATAGTAGTCAAACTAGTGTCTATGGCGAATTAAAATACAAATTTATAACTTACTATAACAGGGACACCTATTAAATCTTCCTAATCTGACCTCACCTACACGTGGTGCCCATGCTGATCAACGACACTCGAATGACAAGCATTTCCGAGGAGGGTACACGATATACGGCCGGCTTTATTCACAAGTGTTCTACTTCATAACATGGGTTCACGACCGAATACATTCTTTACTATTTATAGTTTTTTCAGGAATAGGTTAGGTTTACTATTAGTGAATAAGTAGGCAAGCGTGCTCCATCGTCGACCTCATCGTCACTTAGTGTCAGGTGAGATCGAGGTGTAAATTTGTTTGCCTATCGCAGATAAAAAAATCTTTTTTAACTTCGTGTGAAAAGCTAATAAGTTAAAGATGACAAAATGGTTTTAAAAAGCCAATGAGCTGTAAGGGCATTATCAGAGGCATTCATCGAAATATACGTATTTGACACTAATTGAGCGTTGATGGTTGTTTAATTATGATTGTTAGAGAACGATAATGTCTAATTGTATGTGTGTCACAAAATGCTTATGAATTCTTAACACTTTTTGAGAGGTCAATAACGGTCACTACCAACTATGAGGTTCAAAATACCTGCAGATTATGCGTAACTTGCAACGGCCGTTCACCAGCTTGCAGCTTCGTGCAATACTTCGATGGGAAATATCCGATCTTTCCCAGGCACTTGCCCTTCCACCAGTCAGGGTCCGAAGTGTCGATCACGGTCACTTTGTACCCAGCTTTGAGGTCCAACTCGTCAGCGTGACGGGACTTGAAATTGTAGAGGATCACGTAGAGATTTGTTGGCAGAAGACGTTGGTGCTTCTGGAACATTATAAGGTGCCTTTATGCTTTAAGATGACCCGACTTTGCTTAGTCTAGATGGAAAAGTCTGCTTTACTTATATTGGTAATATTCGTACACGTAGGTAGAGCTCGTCCAAGCTGAAATGACGCGCCGTTCTATCATATCAGTGGCAACTAGCACGCTACGATTCAAATTATATATCAACTCCATACATTTACGACCAATTATTAGTGGAATGAAGGAAAGGGCAAATTTTATCTGAATAATATGTGCCGGAAACATTTACATCTCACACAATGCATGGGGTCATAAACATATGCTATTTGTAAGGGACGACTCTATTATTAGTCGTATATTTGAATGAAACCGATTAAGGATCTCCTCGTTCAAGCCGAAGGCAATAGAATTTGGATTTATCGTTTATTTGCTGAAATTGTATATGGAGTTGATATCAGCCACTATTTTAACCCTTTGCTCCGAACTCAACCCTTATAAATATCCATTAATGTAATCGTATCGTCATATATTTAAATTAGGCAATTAATGCAAAGGCAAACTTTCACCGCTAATATTTTCGCATTTAAGATCGCAATTTAAGAACTTTTGATCAAATAATATTCTCAAGAATTTCAATGATTTGAAAAGTATAGAAAAACACCAATCAGCATACTAATTGATGTGAAACTAAACTTGTTAAAGTCTAATAGAGCGGTGAGAGCCCAGAAAATTAAGTTATGAACAACTATAAACTTGAAGTTAAACAAGGGTTGGCATTAAAATATTGCTCTCAACCGTTCCAGTGTTAGTAAAGGGCTATGCAGTGATCCGGCAGAGTGGATGTTTAATTTATTTGCTGGCAAATGGAGCGAGAAGTATTTGGAAAATTCTTGAAATAAAATTCGGGTTCAGAATCCGGGCGAAGCAATCTACCGCCCGATTACTCGCCACCGCACCGTTCACGTCATTGAGGTGGAAATATTAGAAAATTAAAGAATTCATAAAATTTTATGCGCCATCTGCGCTGGTATGTCGCACACTTTTATAATGCGATAAAGGAAAAAGGTTGGTTGTAACGGCTTCGTACGGAGGCCCTGAAAAAAAATCAATTCCATGCACGCGTTTACAAGTTTTGCAGTTCGTCCCGTTGATGACTCCACAAAATTGTAGGAATTTTTACACAGAAAAAGTTCTTTAGTAATGTCGTATGTAGTAGCAATCGTCATTATTTATAGCTTAACTTTAATCTTATAAACTTACTAGCCGTGCCCCGCGGATGCGAGCGAATCCGCGGGGCAAGGTATTATCAAGTTAAAAAGTAGCCTATGTGTTAATCCTAGGTTTAAGCTATGTACATTCCAAATTTAATCCAAATCCGTTCAGCCGTTAAAGCGAGAAGAGGGAAAAAACATATTTACACACACACACACTTGCACACTTACACACAAACTTTCTGATTTATAATATAAGTAGGATGTAAATATAGGTACCAACCTACATTTATTTTAGGTATTGATCTATATGGCTGTCAATACATAAAGAAGGTAAGCAGCGAACAGACCATTTAAATAGTTATACGAATGGTAACACTTTATTGTAGGTAATGTATTGGTACTTCAGATCATTTCACTGTAAACTCAGGGGACCGACCACCTCTCTCACTTTACGTCTTAAGGCCTAGTGTTATTTAGACTTTAGACTCCTGAAAGTCCAGTTTTTTTGTCTACATGCATGATTAAATAAGTGACTTACACTATGTTGCTTCACAGGTGACGGGCATGGACTGGCGCTATTCGAAGAAAGGCTCTTATCAGGTTCATCAGGCAGTTCCACGCTGCTCATCCTACCACCGCGGGCGCTCAACAGCCTTCGGCTATGAACCGGCGATGATGGCGCTAAATATTACAATTAAGTTAATTAAAGCTAGTATTGGCGAGCAAACGTTGCGAAAGCGTTACTTACATTTTTGAATAAGTTATACGCTACAATATCTGAGAGTTTGTTCTTGCTCTGTCCAAACGAGCTGCCAAGGCTCTAATGTTAGAAGGAACAAGAGAATATAAAATAAAACGATTTCTCCAATATTCATTTAAGCTGACGAAAAAAATTCTTGAATATCAGAAAACTATTAACGGCTTCTAGGATTGGTACTGACTACTGACAAACACATGTAGTTTTAAGCAAATTAGTACAAGCTGTTATAGGTACAACAGCAATGTGGGGCCAATTTAGTGACGAACCTACGTTCGTGCCGATATTCGATCAATATCGATTTGCATGTAAGACTAATGCCCATCCTTGGTGTTGGAAGTCGTTAGTTCAGCAAACTATGTGTGTTTTGTAGGACTCCACATTTAAATAATTACTGCTTAAAACGAAGGTATAAATTTGTTGGTTTATTCCTCGTGGTTCCGACACACATTTAAGTAAGTATTATATTATAATCAATATTACCATGAGAAAATCCAATTCATAATGTTGAATGGATTTGTTTATAATATCTAAGCTAAAAAGATATTTACTATAGAATACTAGATCACACTCACAACATAGACATTATTTATCAAGCTGTGCATTTACTAAGATTATTTCACGAATGTTCACAGTTACTTCAATATTTTACATTCAAATATTCACAAAACATATTCACAATTAATTATACTAAAGAAAATGTGAATTTTGTACCAAATTTCTACGATATCTTTCACGACAGTTGTGATTCGTGAATTCCGGAATCCGTAAAATCCACTTTATCCAAGACTTGACACATCTTCAATCACGTTTGCGTAATGGCGTAGAATTCTTACGTTCAACGTAGTCTTATTGAATGTACAGGCTAAATTTTCTTGAATAAGGATCGTGTTCAAACTCTCATGTTAAAAAAATAATAAAATTACAATTATACACATAATCCAAGCTTAAACGCGCATAGTTATTTACCTATATTTATTGGGTGAATTTGGTGAACGGTCGCGTATTCTGGCTAAGAATACCCGTTATACATATTCCTATTTAAACAAAATGCGTCTGAACGACACAACCTTATGTAACCTACATTCTGTCTACGTCACGTGAATTTCTGCGAACACGTTCCACCTTCATTAGTGCACTATATTACTTTGCATCAGAGAAAACCATCAACCTGGCTTAATTACGGAGCAAAATGCGTATATGGAAAATTACACGTTTTGCTTAACTGGAATACACGTGAATGCACCCTACAGCGATAGACATTGAACAGGCGGTTTCAACAGACATTGAACATTCACGTGGTTTAGAATCCACGTGGCGTAGACAGGTTTTAATCCGGGGATTTTCTGAGAATATTCGAAGCATTCGGTTGTCAAATGTTTGTGTTTAGCAGTGTGTTTTAGCAGCGAGTACCTACCCGTCCTAGGTCTAGCATGCTTACCACCCTCGACCACATTGACACTGACCCAAAGGTTGAGACAGTGGTCATACGCTAGATGTAAAAATGGTATCGTGTTTATTGCTAGGTTAATGTATACTTACCTTACATGATAAGTATTATTATTATTAGCACACGAATAATATAACAAAACTCATAAACTGGGCCTGATTACATCATAAAGATATACTTATCTTAATAACGGACAACAACATAGAAACCAACGTACCAGCAATCGATATTGTTACTGAATACTTATAAACAAGCTCGATACTCAATATGGGGATATCATGTTATCTTTTATCTTTGGAAACAATAGCCACCGTCTACTATACCGACTAGAGAAACTCTAGAGAAAGTATGTTTATCGAAATATCGCTTACTGTTACCATTATTAAATAAACTTCAAGTAATACAAACGTACATGATCGTGTATAATTAAACACAGTGTAGTTATTAACTCTAGTCAAGCCATGGTTCATGCATACTGGTCTGCAGTTACCTAGAAATAAAAGAAACAAAAACTTAAATCTCATGCAAACGCTGCTCATACATCGATACAGCATACATAGAAAAGAAAGTGTAAGCAATTGAGGTGATATCGATTTCGATGTGGTTTATTTCCAATGAAGTGATGTTTTCGCAGATGAAGTTCGACGGTTGATGTAGACTTACCGTCATTCGTAAAAACGACGTCGAAAACGCACCAAAATCAGCTTAAAGTACCAGATATAGGTAGAGTAGGTATCACGCTAGACACACACAAGCGAAGCCAAGGGAAGGTATTGGAACGCGAACATCGATTGTGCCCACAAAACATCTCGACATCAATTTCCCCCGAGTCCAAAGAACTGTCTCAGCTTTAAAAATATCTGATTGCTTAAGTCCTATGATTTGAAAACCCACACAATGCAGTGGGAGTAAATTGAGTAAATTCAAGCGTTCCGAGAAAAATCAGTGGGCGCTACCAGCAATTCACAAATGAGCACCGATTCGCAGATTGTTACTTTATTTAAACTCCTTTTGTTACGGATTTAGAGTGTAATTGGCCATAATAATACCATGAATCGGATACTTTTTCCAAAAATAAAAGTAATGAGCGAGTGTCGCTTGTGTGGGTAGTTGAAAAGCGTCGTTTGGTTGTTTGGACTCGAGGGATTGGTTACTGCGTACATAGCACGCGGCTTCCTTGCGCAGTGGATTGGTCGCGGCCGGGCCGACGGCGAAGCTCGCCGCATTCCGGAGAATCCAGTGACAAACTCTTCATCCTAAGGTTCAACTTTTGGCGTCTCGGTGAGTGCGGCGCTATAAAAGTAGGCAGTGTGAGCATTGGACTTACCCTTCTACTTTTTTATTCTTTGGCAATGAAATGGCTATGAACGTCAACTCTAATTTCGTGATTCTGATTTCTTTTTAGTGAGTTTATTTACATACTAAAAGGTACTATTGGAATTGTGTGATGTTATTTGGATTTTGAATATTCAAGATGATCATAGCTAAGGTATTATTTGAATCATTAAATATATGGCAATAAATGAAGTCCTATTCACAATATTCTAGCATGTTATTTCACGTTTCAAGACTTGGATTTATAGGAACTAATTGTGATAAAGAAATATTGTGAAAAGGATTGTACATTTTGGTTAATTTACAATAATAAACAAGCCAACTATTACTACGTAAAAAAGTAAGAATAAAAATGTGCTAAAGCTGTGCAAAAAAGAAGTTAGAAACAGGAAGATGCAAAAGTCGAGACAGAATAATTTTAAGAACTACGGTCGAACTATGGAATGGACAGGTGGAGATGTTCAGCTAAAAGTGAAAGCTTCCTTTACTAAATCTATTAACAAATGCAATCTGTCTTCAGCAGTAAACAGTGACAGAAAAGTGGCATCTCATGAACAAGTTCACCGATGCAAACAACGTGGAAGAAGGCTACGGGGGTCTTTAATGTTGGTACCAGGTAAGGGACTGGTGCGGTCTGCCTGCCTCAACATTTGGGCACTCTTGGAATTCTTCATCGAACCTGTGTGGACAAGTAAACAGGAACGAGTCTGTAAATATTTTCATACTAAGTCTACTAAGCCCAAACGCCGGGATGCCCTGGAAATGAACTCAAAACAAAAAGGGCTAGAGCCTCGCACAAAGCAATCTAAAACGCCAGTCTATTTGTGTTTCTCTATGAGCTTGGACCTAGATTACGAGTCGGGTGAAATCACGGCGTGAGTCGGGGTCGTTTCGTGAGCTCAGTACGTCGTGATATAAGCAAAGTTTGAGTCATGGAAGTTAGTCATGGGTGCAGGTAGAAAGGTTTAGCGGTATCGTGTAACGTGTTCGTCGATATAAAACGCATGCAATCACCAGCACGCCGCACAAGCCATGCACCACTTACATCCGCGCTCGCAGGTATACTCGTCCGAATATAAAGAGAAATAAAGTGCTCGAGGGTAACCAGAGAAATAGAAAATTACGTTTCGAATTTTATTGTAACAGTAACAATATGTACATATCACAGAACGCGGGGCGCTTCGGGGTAACACAATGAAATAACATCCGTGAAGCGGTTATTGAAGACCGAACTGCCGCGCTGAGTCAGTGTCTGCCGAGAGGCGATATTGGGGTCCCGAGGGGAAATGTCTCTATCATTTCTTGCGGAAACTGGCCGTGGACTTGAGAATGGACGGCGGGGGATCGCCATTTTCATTTACGAAACAAAGTGGCTGTCCGAAAGGTCGCGTCGTTGTCACCTCCGATTCTGTAAAAACAACGCGCGAAAAAAACAAAATAAATAAGAAATATAACAAAAAAACAACACATAAAATTAAAATAACTAATGAAAAACTTATTAAAAACATGGGAACGCGGGACACAGTCATCAGTCGAACGAAGACCCGGAAGGCCCTGCGAGAGGACAGGTTCAAGCAGCTAAAGGTGGTGGCCGAGCTTCGTCTAACATTAGTCCTATTTACTAATCTAACACTGCAATCGCGAAACTAAACAAACGAACATAAAATACAGACACACAAAGGTAAACGGGGCACCGTAATGCTGCGGGTACGGGGAAACAAAGCTGCGAGTGAGAGAGCGCTTGCGCTTCGACTGGGCGCGTACTTTCCGGCAGGGAAATGGATCGGTGCTGCGGCGAACCGCGGCGCGAGCGCGAGCCCCACATGGACAAACTCTTGACGCCGGCGAAGAGGCGCCGCCGCACGCCGCCGTCGCGGTCGGCGCGCTGGCCACCTACCGACAAGCAGCGCTCAGTACCGACCGCACCGCGCCCCCGCCCTGCGCCCGCGACTATCAACAAGGCGTGCAAACAACTCGACACTACTGGAATCGTGAGTCGGGCGGCGACTGGAGCAACCTGAGCAGGAGGAGACGGGCTGCGGCGCGACGGCCAGGCCGGGCGCCGCGCGCGCCGGCGACCGCGCCGCCGCGTCCGGGGGCGTGGGCGCCGCCGACACGCGCACTACCGGGCCCGCAGCCTTGCCCGCGATTTCGTTCGCCCGCTTCAGTACTTGGTACGTCTGATCCACCTCCTCCTCTGAGCATCGAAATCACAACGCCTTACTCACGGGTTAATGTGTGCGGCCACCTAATGTTAGTGCACTGTTTCTGTACAGTATCGTTTTTTAGTATTTGGTCTGGGGTACGTCGATGTTAAGCCTCCCCTGCGCTGTTGGCGATGTAGCTCGAAGTATCGCGTTAGCTACCGGCGGCCGCCGCGAGTCCCGGCCGGTTAGTAAACAAAATATAATGATGAATAACAATTGCAATAGTTTTCAAACTCAAATAGCTCGAAGTAATCTGAAGACGCATATTGTCACGAGCAAGAAGATAATGAAAACTAGTTGTTTCCTGAGCTTGAACTTGAGCCGCGATAGATCCCTTACCGAGTGCATATTTATAAAATTCCTTTTCAAAGGCCTAACCAGAAAACAAAAACGTCATGTCTCTATCACTTCTAGTTAATACAGTGCGCTGATACAGTCCGTCAGTCACAATCGTACTCACTATCTATTTATTTAATGCTGAAAGTCAAAAGGCACCACAGGTTACATTGGTAATTAAAGACCTGTAGATTTTTTTTTGGTGCCATATATTTATACCATAACATGTTGTTGCTTATGCTTCTTTATCTCAAATACATAAAAAGTTTAATAGTCTTAAAAACATAAAAAAGATTCACATGAGATTTAATAACTTATGTGAATCTTTATTAAATCTTGTCGTAACAAGAAGTACCTAAGTGAACCTTTGTCCATCACTAAGTCTCGTTAAAGCCTATAATGAGTTATAGCTACACGAGTACGAACTCTTAATTTATTTCAGTAAAACTCATCCAGAACATTCTAATATATCGTAGGTATATAAATGCAGAAAGTCAGTGCGAAGTTAGACTAGTAAAGCCAGCCACTTAATTTGCCCGTCAACGCAAGCCGTACGTCGAGACTTCTTTTGTAAGGACTTGACCTCGTTTCTACGTCGCCTACAGTGCAGAGGAAGCAGTGTTATCAAATGCTCGGCGATCGGATACGTGCGGGGCCACTCGGATACCGTACCCTCGTCACAGAAGCTATCGAAATCATCATCGAACTCGACTGAGCCCTTAAACGAGATCTTGGTAATTCTCTGTCCCGGCAGCCAACCTTGCTCCACCCCTGGACAATGTGAACTTTAGCTTCCGACTGTGTTCTATGCATGTGATCATGTATGTTACATTATCGTCATCATGTGTTCTGACAAGCTGATGAGAGCCGTGTTGTGTGTCGAAATTTGAAATAAATCGCTCCAGAGACGATCAATCAGTAAACATGAACATGTGTTCATTGCCAGCTGCATTTGATGTGAAAGAAGTTCTGTGCAGTATTAATGTATTTTATGTAAGGGCTAATACATCATACATTCAATTGTATGGTTTCAATCGGCACTTACGGAAGTTCATGAATTTACAAACAGATTTGGAATGAAGACCTCTTTAAATATACAACAAGAAAATCGGTGAAGTTTCAATTAAGCCGACATTGAATTTTCACACTAACATTTACAAATTGAGCCTCTAAGGAGCAGTGTCGCTAGTTATTAGCAAAGTCTTAAATCACTTCAACAGTAAAACTTAGTACTAAGCGTCAAATACAAGAAACATTGTTTTTACTGAAGAACTTACCACAACATCTGTTTGCTTGGTCTTGTTGGAATCAATAGTTTATAATGATAATAGAAATGTTATTGAAATTTTTAACGCTTTATATAGCTAAATATAAATATTATTACGACTATTAGTAAAAGTATTCAATTAGTGTTATATGATCGTTTTGTGTAATTAATGTAGTGGTTTATCTTCTATAACTCTCCTCCTTGTGGTTTGGATTAAATACTATGTATTAAAAGAATTCCAACAAGAAGATTGCTAGCACGAAAATTATAATGTAGTCAATTCAGGTACACACAGTATGAATATGGGCGTGCTTCAAATATCTTTAATAGTAATTTGGTCTTTTCAGTAAAATATTGAGCAAAGAACTACAGATAATATTTTTCTCAATTTTTCGTCACGTTTATATTAGTGACCCTTCAATTTGAAACGAATCCACTGAACTTAATATTTCTAATCAGCAGTTCCCAGTAAAAAGGTTTAATTTCACTGATTGTATCGAAAAAGTTAATATTCAGTTTTTAATCACTGTTCTGAATAACATTTTATTGAACGTAGTCCATCCAAAGTTTGTTTGGAAGAGATCGCTCTCAGCGATAAGACCGCCTTTTGTAACACGTATATCAATCAATAAAACAAAGTTATTATTGACTTAAATTTAGAGAATACAATTTAGATTCTGAAGTCTATGGTCGCCAATGTAGTTTACAATGTGTTTCGAGAACCTTTATATAATTATTTACTGTTATTCCTAGTTATGTTTGTTATTTTAAGGTGTTCAATAAAGAGTATATCTATCTATCTTCTTGCAGAGTTTCCCCAAAATCGAAAACAACACTTGTTCACTTACTTTCGTCATCAAACCCGACGTCCTGATTCACGCGATGCGATTCAATCTCGGATGTGCTCTTCTGTCTGCGCAGGAGTCGCGACTTAGTCTGGCATTTGCCGACTTGAGGCATGCAATCAGTATGCACGTTCATCTTGCAAAGACGACAACGGAGGCCTTGGCGGGTGTGACCTGGTCAAAAGACGATGTCTCAGGTATGCAAAGATAAATTGTTGTAGCTAAAATATCGATGCTCAATTGTTGTAAGGTATTTCTGCTTAGTAAAAATATAAGCTAGAAATAGAGCTATGAGTTAAGACAAGTAGAGTTTTTGCAGTCTAAATCTAGAGGGCTATATCTTGATTGTAATCAACAAATCTGCTTTGAGTAAAATTTCACGCGATCCAACTTCACTTTCTATTGTCAACGGCTGTAATTTTGCGAATCTGGCAGTAGAATCATTAACTTTCATGAGTGCCTCTTTGGGGCCCCATGTGAATAAACGATTTTGGTTTTTGATTTGACGTCCAAATGCGCTTTGATATCAGTGATGTCACAAATGAATTTCCCAAGCAAGCCAAAAGTATTTTGTCCAAGTGAACTTTGCAACGTGGCTTAGCCGTTCATAAGAGCAACCCGTGCAGCTGGTAAACCAGGAGACAGATAAGTTGTTCGGGGAGAATTATCTTTAACATTAGCAGTGCTTAGTCACTCAGACCTTAGAATGACAAAATCGCCTCAGTTACTCAGACCTTAGAATGACAAAATCGCGCATAGTACTTCAAAGCGCTCCTTTTGTTAAGAATTAAACATATCATTTATATTGTGTGCACCGTAACCACAGAACAAATAATTCTTCTTCGCTCGCGTTCATAATGATGACCTGCTCGTTGGCTTAGTTGGCTAGCGTTCGCTTTCTAAGCAGGGGTATCGAATTCGATTGCCGGCGGGAACACAAGTTTTCTCCCCAAGGCAAATTAGAGGTTCTGGTTGTGATTGTGTGTGTGATATGAATGTTTCCGGCACCCACGACACAAGTTTTCGAACTTAGTGTGGGGCTGTGAGTGTTAAAGCGTTTATGTTTTACGTTTATGTTTATTAATCCGCTAAATGTCCCATATGTCCATTCCAAATTATAAGTAAATCAATTCAGCTATTTCGGTGTGAAAATGGTACAAACACACTTACTGACAGTTTCGAATTAATACAATTCATGTGATGTGATGCTAGCAACCTATGTTTAATAGCTCCTATAGCAATAACTTATGTCTTTACTCTGTCAATATGAAAAAGCTGGTCTGAGGGTAGTCAGCGTATGTCAATATCAAAGTAGTATACTTATGCTTGCATTTAAATATTTTGTATGTAAACTAGAGTAAAATGAAAACAAGTTGTTGTATTTTGTAATACAAACTTATTTCAGGTAATTTTAGGTACTTCATATTATAAACATAGATCTTATTATAAGTCGAAATTAAAAATAAACTTTCTGGTTGTGTATTCATCATAGCTAAAGTAAACATAATTATACAAACATATACGGGAATGTGCTCGCTCCGAGATAACTCGATAAAACTAAAAGCTTTCTAAATAGATATTAGCAGTAGGCGTCTAAAGTCAGTGATAATGATGGCTCTACCTATGAAAATAAGTTTTAACTTGAAATCTTTGCTACCTACATCCGAGTAGACTACTATGTTCTACTTACATATCAAAAGATGAATAACCCGTACCTATATACCGGGACCTTATGTCGAAGGGGATAAGCCCTTGTAGATTATGATACGAGTACACTAATGTTATACGTGACGAGGTTCAGAAATAGATGTTATTTTTCACATTCTCAGATTCCCCTGCGAATATCTAAAGGAATATTTCACCCTATAATAAAGAGCAAAGCCTAGAATAGATAATAGGATACAAAAGTGTAAAGATGTTTTGTCACATTATGAGATTGTGAAAAGTTTCCATATAAGCCGACGGTGTATACTGACTACAATAATGATAAGAACAATCGTGTCTTTGTAACAATATGTAGTAATATATGATTGTGAATTGTGAGGTTTTTATTCTATTATTTATTTAGTTATCGAGTGAATTTGTTCATTTTGTTCTTAATTTCTTAATAAACGTTTTGATACTGACTTGACTTTGGTCTGTAGTTCGCCCACAGTTATAGAGATAAAAGTTAACCTTCCTTTCTCAAAATGTAAATATCGATGTCGTCTATTAAGTGAAAATGGTAACGTTATTCATCATCATGACCTATAGACAGCTATAGCAGTCTACTGCTAGAAAAAGCGTCTCAATTGCACGCCACTGTGCACAATCGTCGACATCCTTCATCCAGCTCTTGACAGCCCTACGAATCCTCGCTCCACTCCGACCTGAGGGCATCTTGTAGTACGTTTGCTAATTCGCTGTCTTCAATCACGTTTACCCCAATGGTTATCTGACCACTATCATGGCCAGCCAACTGGCACTTCAAGTTTCAAATCCGTTGTGCTATGTCGATAACTTTAGTTCGCTCTCGGATAACCTCGTTTCTTATTCGAACCTTACATATATATGGTCCATAGCACTTTCCGTAACTCGCTGAGGGATTTTAAGCTGGGTAACGTTCGAATTATTATAAGCCTAGATGACCAAACTGCCACATCACGAACGTCTAACCTAAACTCAACTGCCTGAAAACTATTGCTGTATATAAAAACTCTAAACTACAAGGATAGAAAAGTTGAAGCCATTGTCTACAAAGTTAAGTCGACCTAAAATCCAAATTATTCACATTATGATCATCGCGTATCTATCAAAGTTTGCCAAATTTAACGTGACGAAAGTTACTAAATTGGTCGACGACGCAAAACCTTCGGGGACTTCGCATATTAACGGAAATTGAGGTTAATGACATTTAGCCAAAGGTTTCGCAGGCAACACACTGAGGCCATGATTTATTTTAAGTTTCTTTCACACTTCATAGTTCGCCGCTTTATTCACACTCTAAAATATATTTTAAATTGCCGAATGTTGTTTCGAATGCCCCCTTTAATAAATCATCATAACTGCCTTGTTATTTTTCTATCCTATCACGCTAAGCCAACCTATTTATGGCAATTTCGTAGCCGGACTTTTTAGGTATTTCTAAGCGGATTATACAATTTTCTTAGGTTTTCGTGATTTCGTGATGGAGCGATTTCATTTATTTAATGGTATTGTCGCGTGATATTTGTAACACGTTTTAGTATTTTATGCCAGAATGAACAGCACGTTTCGCGTTCGTGAAAATGGGTAAGTTTTACTTTCAAAATTAGGAGTTTAATTTTAGTGACTTGGAAGTCGTAGATAGGCTAATTGCTATCAATATCATACATTTTCCAATCGAGTACCATAATGTACTTAACATAGCTGCGTTGTGCTATCTTGGGCTTTTACATATATCTACAGTGAAATTGTACTAACTTCAATTGTCTAGGCTCCACAGCTTCATGCGCTAACTTTGCCAAATTATTATGAGGTTTTCACTCACAACTGTTTGACTTTTATCATCTTTGAAACATTACTAGGAATTTGCAAGTTTTGCAAACTTAACGTTCAATTGAGCTGTATTCTTTGATACTCCTTATCTGTTTTAGTTCCAACGGATCTCAAGATTGGTTGATAAAGGAAAAATATTATTAATATAGTTGCAACTGATTGTAAGATCAGGTGGGAACGACAGTAAGGATTTTCGATAATATAATTCGGGAAGTACTCGCTCATTCTTATCGGTAAAATAATTGCTGACAGAGCTCGTTTTATTTGAGCTGTTTATGGCTATATTAAAAGAATGGTAGTGAACTATTGTGGACTACGTGGACCGTCTCGTTTATTAATAAAACCCAGACGTGCAAGTCGGACTTGCGCACCGAGGGTACCGTAAAAACTTGTATACTTATAACCATCACGGGAATTGATACTCACAGTTGTCTATCCGTTTTTTTCGCATAGTCTTGCCCACTTTTACTACAAATTAACTAATATCGTTTTTCTCTCTTACTATCAAATGAGTCTTATTTTAGGTCTACAGGGTACCATATATACAGGTATTTTAAAAACCCTAAATATGCGGCATAAATGGCTGAACGTTTTATTGATTTAACTTAGAAGCTTGGTCTTTTTACTCGCTCCAAGTGTTTTACGTATTTGATATAAATTTTAAATTGATACCTTAACGCGTTTATCAAAAAAGGGTCCGTTTTTCCTTTTGGGTTACAGAACCTTAGAAAAATATGTTTGCCGAAAACCACGTTTATGTATATTGTATTTTGTTACGCTAATATATATATGTTTGTATCAATAATTGGATATGTACCATGTATTTCGTTTGTTCCGTAGGACCATGGTAGCGTGAAAACTTTCACGCTAATAAACTATTATTATTTAATGTTCAGCAAGTTAGCGTAATAGCTTTGACGCAATCAGGCACGCAAAGCCTTTTAATAAACCAAGTTTGACATGAGATATTCGACATCGAACAATCATGCTTTCCAATAACTATATTCATAAAAGCTGATGTTAAGGGCTCTATTATAGTTACGATCGTTAAATGAATAGAAAATTCCAATGCACCGAAAATGCCACGCAAAGTCGATAGAAACTACAAACATTTCAAATATTTCAAATTTTCATTCATTGGAGCCGTGACATTCATGAAGCTCGATCGTTTCATTACGGTTTTAAAGTAAATGAAACACGACCGTGACTATTGAATCGTATTGAAATCGTTCGATGAACTTTAACGGTTCAAAACAAAAGCTTCAGGTTCACCTGAAAATGTGTTCGATGTCATTTCACAATTCAATTTGTTTGCAGTGCCAGGCACAGGTCGCGTAGGCAGTTTACGAACAAATGTTTGTTCGAATCAGACGGAATTGTCTTCGAAAATTATGTATAAATAATGTATTTCAAATTGGATGGATATAAACAATAACTGAAGTTATAGATCTGAATAGAACGCCAAGAAGTTTCTTTTCTTACCCAACATTTGGCGAGTTAGTGGTTCGTAACTTACATGGAAACTGTTGAGAACTATTGAAAACAAAGATTTTGTGAGATTTATAGCTACTCGTAGAATAGTATATATTGCGAGGATGTAAGTAAATCCATAGCCTTACCTCTGAGAACTTGGGAACAAACGTCGCAGGGCGTAATTTTCTTATACGTGTATTCCTGAAAGTTATGCGCATCCGAATCTCCAGCGCCTCGCATCGCGTCTCTGGCAGCTCCATTCCTCCTAAAATACAAAGCACATTTTTACTTTCACGAAAAAGTCTTGAAATAACTTCACAACAGAGCATCTTAGAGAGAATGTCGGGCTTTGATAAGACTAGACATAAATAAATTCGCCACTATTTATTTTATTTAGGTATTTCGGATGTAGGCAACACAATTGCACCTTTATAATGTATCATTAATTTCACGAGGGGATTAAGTACCTCTCTATAAACAAGCTTTATTTACTGAATCTTTAGCAGGGACAAACAATTAAATTCAAGCAAATCTGTGTGGAGTGGGAGTCATATATCACCATGTGCTCTACGGTCTGCCACAGACATTATACGTCATGCTTATTGATCGATGACGGCAAGGTCAAGGGGAGACAACATGTGAATCCGTAGGGCACCATAATCATCTAACTTAGGGCACCTAATGACGCGCGGTAATACCTTCAATTTACTCGAGCCTTGAAAAAATGTCACGAAATGTCGTCCAAAGACAGTGGACTACAAAATCGGATTCATTAGCAGCCTGCAAACAAAGCTACAACACTGATTTATTGACTGCGTACTAGGTATAATAAAGCTTAGACATTGATAGGGTTGAAGCGCGTAATTATAGAGCGTGTTCTGCGGAAGGTTGCAAATAAGCTTGTGTAACTATCACTTGTGTAAACTTATATATAAACATGCTATAGGAAATAGTCTACGTGTGGAAGGTTGAGCGGTAGATCAGGTATATTGTCAGGGTAGAAGAAACACATAGGTACCAAGGTTCAAACCTACGGGGCCTAGTTACCTGATCGCCATTACCGTCGACACCGCGTGGTACATTTGATTTTTTCTTTATCGATGCAAAAAGAGAGAAACATCAAGATGAACAAAACACAAGATAAATGTGATATAAAATACAAGTCTGTTAATGGTGTGCAGAAATCTGTGATGTGTCAATACGGATACTGCTAGATATTATAATAATATGAACTGACAAAAATGCTTAGGGTCATGAGCATTGAGGACATCACAGATCAATGTCAGTAAACATAAGTATATAGATACGGATTGTCGTATTGTTTCCAAGAAATATTCGAAACAACTACAATAACTGTACCGTAAGGATGTAAGATACGATATGTATTTGGGTGGCCTCCAAAGAAACAGTTTGCTATGTTAGAACATAATATAAACATGAAAATGTTCACCCAAGGTAGTGGTGTAACTGGTGTATCTGAAATTCTGTCAACAAATTGTTTGCCACGTGAGGTCGCGCTATAAGTGACAATTAACGGTCTACTAAGCGATTTGTAAATATCGTGTATAAAATAGGCGCAGAAAAATGTTCACAATTGTTTATGTCGGTTTCATTAAACATGTCATTAACTCTACGCACTGTGGTTACAAATTAGAATTATGCGTTTGAATTCATATTTTCCATTTAGTTTTAAAATCCAATTAAGTATGTAAAATGACTGTTACGTATCGTTTTGTAATAGCGGTTATTTTCTTATATTTGTATGTAATTCCAACCGACCAGCTATAATAGTCAGGTAAACCGTATGGCTGGTTCTATTCTTTGATCCATATTTCGTCAAATATGATAAATCTTAAATTGCAAGTACGACTATATGCAATAGATTGGTTCAATCATAGTCGTTAGAATGAAAGTGTCATTCCTTTTGTATTGAATAAACAGTACTTCTGTAACTTTTGTATGCATCTCGTTATCTCCAGCATCGTTATTTGCACAGACAACTCGAATCTCGCTCTGGGTTTCTTGAAGCAAAAATTTGATCAAAAACATTTCTCCATTTCTATCAACATAATTGAATCAGTATCGCCAATCTCTTTTCTATGGATTTACATAGATATAGTTTTCGATTCGAGAAAGAATTAACTGCTAGCACGAATAGAAACCTTACGATCGCTATAAGCTCAGCTTTTGGCTAATCTTGTTTGTCAAACGACATATAATACTCTTTACATAATGTGTCTGACTGACCATTAAATGCTCGAGATTTAAGGACTTTACCGCAAGCCAGTCAAGTCTTATAAATACCTCATATACCTAAGTGGGAAAATGAAGACTAAAGATTGACAGAAGGGGTTGATGCAAGCACTTAAAGCACCGATATTATCGCTACGCGATTATATGTAGCTACGAAAGCTCGGATATTATAACAAAATGTAGGCAAGCGCTGCTCTGCACATATTGCTTAGGCCGTCCGTTCGTTGTAGATTAGAATCTTGCTCGTTCAATTAAGGCGAACACGATCTTGTTTTAGTGAAATATTGACAGGTTAAACCTGCCATAATAGGCACCTATTGTAGTTGGACACGACGTTTAGGCGCCACGTTGAGACTATTATGTTTAGATCTCGTCGAAGCAGGAAATATTGGAGATCTGTGGTTTATTTCTTTGTAAGGAAAATCGTGCAACTCAATACGCGACGATTTTTACCTGTTTATCAGCCTATGCATGTATGTATTTTTGTTTTTATGTGGCGCTCTAGAGAACAAACGCGTGGGTCGATTTTGATGATTCTTACGTCAATATATTATTATTATAAATCTATCTTAATCTTGCGAGTGTCACTAAAGACATGACAAAAATCAAAACTCAATCGGGCGACAAATAGACACTATATAAAGAAAAATAAAAAAATATATTAGGTCGACGATCTGTTAAGTGGGTATCATTGAATATGTATTTTAAAATGATCTTTAGGTTTCTTTTAACATTTTTAAATTTGAATGACTATTTAATATTTTTAACGATTAAATGTTGGTTATCAACCATTTTCACTAAAATTTTCTATACTTACAATAAAGCTGTGCTTATCATAAAATTCTTATATAAACGCATAATAAGTCTTATTAACGAAAAAGTGAAAATTGAAAAAGTAAGTTCACTGCATAGGAAATCGAGATCATTGAATTTTTAGTATATTGATAATATATCAGGAACATTAAGACCGAAATACAACTCAAGTAGTAAATCTTAGGGGAGAAAAACAACTCGTATAATTATTTATGTGATAGCATAATAAATGGGCCAGCTTTCATTGTTAAGCTTGCTACTTATTGTATAAATTAATCATAACTGAAGAGTAGCAAGAAATTCTATGAAACAAGCTTTATAATAGATAATATGTATCTCACGTACTAGGCTCGTACGAAAGCAATTAAAACTACAACTTGAAAGGATATTCTCTCTACTTGGCCAACCTCTGCCTATTAAGTTGAATTATTTCTCCAGAGACAACGATGCATTATAAATGTCGCCAGACCTGAATGATCCGCCGTTAATCCAGTTTTCCGGTGCCTATAAGCAGGACTGCAACAGCTAAGCTGATTTTTGACATTATAGATTGACAAGGTTGACCTATAAACCAAGCTGTATACCACAAGATTAATAAGGGAATAATAATAGGAAGAATAGAACTAAGACTGAAGATTTACTATATCAAGTATAATAAAACTGGTTTTGGCTTTTATATACGCGATTAAGAATCACACTATTATAAATTGTGTCAGTCCGTCTGTCTGTCAAAGGGATGTAGCGTCTAAACCATACCAGCGAATAACTTCAAAGCCATACGTAAAGCCATGACCTAAAGCCAAAAATCGCAATTAGGTTGATATAAATGAAAATAATTATAGGCACTCATACACGTCACTGGGGAGCAACATTTTTTTCTCTGCCCGTGTGGGGTATCGTTAAAAAAATCTGATCGATATATAGAATACGAAAGTGTTTTTTATAAAATTCTATGTTCAAAAATTACAATTTAGTAGGCCACCAAAGTCAGTTTTTAGACCTATTTTGTCCCGGGTTCTACCTCAAAAATGCCTACACTGTCACTGTCTTAAAATGGTTTTAAAGCTGATATTCACGTATAATATCTGTTATATCCTGTACTTGAACAACAAATACAGAAACAAAATATTTATTATGTAAGCATTTACCTCTAAGGTTTTTCTTTAGTAGGCAAAATGTAGGCGTGATATCTCAGTCCGGCGCAAATGACTACTTTCATTTGTTGCTAGCATTTTTGTTCGTGAGTACTTAAATATGTATTGACCATAAAATACTTGAGGTACAAACTTAAAGAAATCGGTGGGTACATTTCATGCTCTGGCTAGATAGGTACTACCCTGTACCGATACCGAAATACAGTTGAATACTCTCGAGTAGTATCTATCGCGAAGCTCGTAAGTGGTCACCTGGAAATTATTCTTGAGAGCCTGTCTTCCTAAGTATAGCGTGTATACCACATAATATTTTGCCACTTACCTGTTAGTAAGTGAGATAGTGGTGGAACGCTAGCCTATCAAAGATTCAAAATTGTATAATATGATGCTCATTTACATACTACTATCTTAATTCTTAATATCTCAAAATCAAGAACAAAAGGCAGTACATCATATTAATTACTTTTTCCTAGGTGTCCCACGCCTCAACCCGAGGTTGTCGCTTATTTCAACACAACGTCCTGAGTTCGATTCCCGATTGGACCATAATTTTCTTCCCCAAATAATGTTTATGCTTTTGGTTTTTTTCCTACGATACAAGTGCAAACACATCCTGTTGCAATTAAGTTATTCAATAGTGGGAAATTGTTTTTCAAATTATATTATAATCTTTACATTTTGATTGAAGTTCGAGAATCGCATAGTGAGAAGGAAAATTAAAGAATAAGTAATTTCATAATGTCTGTTTTCTGAAAGTAAGTAACTATATGTTTAAGCTTATAGTTGCTTTATAAAAAGTCTTGCATAGTTAGCTCACCTACAAGTTTGAATTACTTTGTAAATGTGGAAAGGTCGTAAAAAAACGAAAATGTTAGTTTACGTGTTCCTGTTCAAAAATGTAATGTTTAGTGTACCTATACATATTTGGTGAACATGTACGGTACGCCTATCTAAATCCACACATAATCAGTTCTTCAATTTCTACTCTTCACATGGCATTTGTTTTGATATCTTTTAATGAACGACGATTATATTCTATTTTATAATTTACCTACCTAAAATTAATAATAATTAGAATTATGTAGCCACCTGTATGAACGCCACTCACGATTTATTCGGGGCAATAGGAATATGAAATTACATATGTTCTTTAGATTTTGTTAATAATTAATATACTCACTTGTCTGGTGGCGCTGCATGGGGAGGAGGAGCGCTGGGTGGCTTCAGACTCCTAAAGGCTTTGAGCCACTTGTTCTTCATGCTACCAGCAGACGATGATGAGAGCTTTCGATCAACCGCTGCTCCGCCGCTGTCTGCTTTCGCCGCAAACAACTCCCTCTGTGCAAAAATACTACCATTTACATGTTCTCTTTCGGACCTACAGCCAATGTGTTGCTAATCGGTATCAATGGCTCTCACTATTATAACTGTTTATGAGTTAAGCCAAATCTAATTATGTCGTGCAAGAGAAGAGATCTAGATAGGTAAAATCTTGGATACAATAAACCTCTCACAAATACGTTTATTATATTGATAGCCTATTTGATTATTCTGAAGACAGAGGCGAAAATCAAATACGAAGAGCTAATCCCAAGTCTCATCGGAAAATTCCACGTAAACATGAATACCATTACGAGTTCGTTATGTAACAGAAAAAAACACTTTATTGACTTGTAGACTGTTTAGAATAGTGAATTTATAAAAGAAAAAATATCGTTTGCGTATAGATATGTTTTTAATATAAGTATGTTTTATAATAAAAGTTTTTAACTTATCTTGAGTTTACAAATTGTTCTAGACGGCTACATATTTCATGAGAAATCTAACATGCTTAATATATTTTTCCTCGTGCCATGTAAATACCGACCTACTCTATCTCAAATAGGTTGCAAAGGCTATAAAATAAGTGCTTGTCCCTTAAAGTTGGGAACAGTCATGCAAATTTAAGTCATTTACATGCCTTTTATTCTTCGAGCCTTTTTGAACTTGGTCAAACTTCTTCGTTTAGTGGGATTTCATTCTATCTAAAGTTGGTAAAAAGGGTGTGTACGTTATAATGAAAAATGAATTGTTGAACGGTGCTATTTTCGATGAAAGGGAGCTGGTATACCGTGTACTTTATGTAGCTACCGAATAATAAATTAAACGAATAATTAAACTTTATACCCAATGCGAGGCGATAAAAATCAAATGTTCAGGCATTTCCAATCGATCATTGCTAATTAAAAGTATAATTCACATATAGGTACATAGCCTTTTGACTTTGAAACACTAGACTCTCGGCACCTGAGCGGTCACGCCATTTGATCAAGGTTTCTGCGTTCGCGGTTTTAGAAACGATCGCGTGCACAGAATTTCAGCCATCTTCGATAAGATTTTTTTAGTAGTTAGTATTTTTTCAAACGTCGACTCCTTTGAATATTCAACTGCATCAAGATATAAGTCGGGGTTCGTGTCAAGACCAAATAAAAGCTGCGACCGTAAAGCTCTTATCGTGGCGGATAGACGGTGCGATGCGACGACGACGACATTCTAAAGGATTTATCTAGCGTTCTCATTGTAAATCTCCTTTTTATTCAAGTCGTTGCTCACGGCGCTTCGGGAACATTTTTTATCAGGAATTGCAGATAAGCTTTGACTTGCATCTTTAGCTTGGGCTCGTATTATTTTGATAACAGAATCGCGTTAACCCCATAGTTTCAGAAGATTTTATCATTGAACTAAGAATTTAGTGAATAATTACATTTCAGTCATATGTTGTTGTAAATAGGGATGATTGAAATTAACGAGTATTTAAAAAAAAGTCAAACTTAATTTTATTATAATAATTGTTTAGAATCAGTAATGAGAATTAAACTACTGATTTAAAATCATGTAGTTTAAAAAATCATTGGTAGGTAAGGTAAATTAAGAATAATAGATAGAATATTAGAAAATTATCATTAAACCAAAAAAAAATATTTTTATATCTTTTTCACTGATGCAAATAGCTATTTACAGCTAATAATCATTCTCACCCAGGCCTATATAATTAAAAATAAAAGAGTTTTATGACTCTGCTTATCTATATATATATATATATATAATAATAATAAATCTCATTAATAAATTTCCCTTGGTCATCGCATCACGCGTGAAGGGATGGAACGATTTCGCAAAAAAAATTTTTGTTGTGTTAATTATGGTCAGGAGAAGGTTCTTATGAAATAAAAGTTTATCGCGGACTCCCGCAAGGCGCAAGTAGTAACAAATAAAAATATAGGTAGGTAGGTATTCAAGCTTTGTTGGCACAATGTTTAATTTGAAGAGCTTAAAGCTTTCGAATTAGAACATCTTTCCACACTTACCTACCTACTAAACAATATGTACGGAAACGAGCACATGTAAGTAGAACAAAGTATTTTTATTATAGTCTGCATGTTACATAAGTATAATATATTTGTTTGTAATATTATATGCAAGGAAGATAAGATTCAGTTGAAGCATAATTATTATAGAACTCACGTCATTGAAATAGGCCTGCTCCAATCGTTGTCTAGTTTTGTTTGCTTTGGTGTACTCAGGAAGACTGGATTGCCGTCGCATTCGCATTCTTTGCTCTCGATCCATCGTCATCAAATCTGATTTCTGAGATAGCACCAGATAGTGCAATCGATGGACTATATCCATTTTGAGCAGTTCTTTTAAAATACCTTAGATTAATCGTATACAATTATCGCCAGTTTAAAAAAAAACACGCTCATTGAGCAACAAAGCTCAATTACGAAAAATAAATCAGTTCCTAAATTTAATTCACTATAACGATCGCCGGTATTTGTAAAACGTCAAAAATATTTTGTTGTTGGACCGCATCAAAACCATTTATCAAGATCACAAAATAAATTCGGTATTGAAACCGTAGTTGGAGAAAATAATTTGAATCGCGCGCGTTTCTGATCAGACTGGGTACTGTGAACGTGGTCTGTGCGATTCGTAGGGCGGGCGTGACGGTACTGGGCCTTGGGCGGACCGCCGGATGTTGCGTCGCGGCGCTCATCTGTCGCCTGGCAACCGTTTGCAAACAACACGCAATGGAAACGAGACTATAGGAACCTGCAGTTCCTGCGGTACCCACGCAAACAGGCTTCCTATCTGCCGGAACTACGTACTAACCTACCTACTTACATACTAATAACTCGAGCTGTGCTACTTCTAACAGGCATTGAGAACATTGACGTAATAGGAACTATGTATCTAAGTTAAGTTGATTGTTTTCTAGGTGTAATAAAAAAATGCTTTTATATTATAGGTACAAGGTAGCGAATTATGTCAATGTACAAAACAAGACTGGGCAAACAGAAACAAAAAAGTTAAATAGAATTGGGAAAATGAAAAGTTGTACATTTAAGGGGGATGATCCACAAAAATAACCAGACGCAATTAATAGAACCAAAGTAACAACTAACGGAACAAAATTTGTCATTTATGATATTATTTCTGTGGAATACAGTTCCTAAACACATACCATTTATTTTATAATCACGCCCTTTAACACGTTCACAAAATAATAGAACCGGTATAATTATAATCGATTTATTAGTGAGGTAGACCTCAAGGCCCTAGTAAAATCTCACAATGTAAATAAACTCGTCAAATATTTTAGATAATAAGTTATTATATACCTATAAATAGAAGAATAAAGAAACCACCACATTTGAGCTAGTGACAACAAAGTGATATACAGAAAGGATTTATGGGATGGGATTGTATGACCAAATCCAAAAATATGAGAATTAGTGTAAAAATTTTATATAAACTCATTTTTAACTATAAAAATATAATGGAAATGAGCGAACTTTGCGTGGTGGGACGCGATAGCGAGCGCTCCACACTTATTCTGAAAAAGGATTCCGAATACAGTAGAAATCTTGTTAATCTAGAGAGACATTGACAACGCATTTTTTATGCTAATTTCCGTTTTAATTTTAATTATATAGAAAAAAATTGAAAAACTGAGCCATTTCTATAAATTTTCAACAATACATTACTTAGCCAAATTGGTCCCTATTGAATAACTTTCAACTATTTCAAAAATACTTTCATAAAATCATTGGTGTATCATAGAGGGCGTTACTTTATAGCGACTTCAAAAAAAGGAGGTACTCAAGTCGACGCGTATATATTTTTAAGTATGACCACACAACTTTTTACAGACTAGTCCGATTTTGATAATTCTTTTTTTGTTTAGTAAATTATACTTCAGAGGTATTTTATACAAAATATAAGTGGTGAAGTCGGTTTTTTTAAGCTTAGTTTGCGTTTCATTATATGTCATTATAGAAAGAGTAATCAGTTCAATTTCCCGTTGTAGTAACAGAAAAAATTATAAAAAAACATGTAAATATGCTTATTTCTTTTTATCTTGAATCAAGGTTATGAATCCATACACGAGATATTACTATTTATGAATTTGGCCATACAATTCCATCTCAAAATTCCAGCCCATATAAATAAATATCAGATGTCCCAACTCTCAAGTACTGTAAACTGGATAACAGATAGTAACGCAATAATGAAAAGGTAACACCGCTAGCAACAATTATTATAATCCATACAAATAACTTGGGACATCCTATTCAAATTCATATATTAACAGTCACACAAAAAATATGTACATACATAAAAATTGTGCACCATGATTAGCATCCATTAATTTACGAATTGTAATATAATTGTATCACAGACACAATTGGCATAGAACACACAGATATACAAGGGCAGTTATATTTAAATATTTAGGATTAAATTATTTCACTCACAGATGGCTCTCGCATTGTACTCGACTGATGGAGTACCAACTGTACGAAAACTAGTCAACAATGAATGAAACTAACCGTGAGTAAAATCGTTAAATCCTAACTATGTGTAATACTTACTAATTTTTTATCAAACAGTTATATTCAAGTCTATTATTATAAATAATTTTCCATGATATCAAATAATATGTATAGGTACATCATATTAAAGTAGCTATTAAACAAAGATAAATATCTGAGATATAGTTCAACATTATCAAAAATACATCATGGAAATAGTTCCCATTTAGGAACATGCAGTGCATAGAAATTGGACAGTAGTGGACCTTATCGTAAGCTATTCAACCAACATACAACTAAATATATCTAATGAACATTGCAAAGGTTATTGTTATTACTTAACATTAACATAGTACATATAACATTATGATAAACTTCTAGACTTAATTACCAACATCAGACAACAGTTATTTTATTGCAAAACATTCAACAATTCATTGGATTGAATGATTCCAAACAAAAATATTATCATCACACTAAACACTCCCTTATAACACCAGTTAACTTATCATATTAGCACACATTATAAATAGTCTTAAATAAATGTATTCAGCACATTATCCATAATTATGCAGTTAATTATGAAGTAATGTACTTATGTAGTATATTTGCTACTTTATAAATAAACAAATTATAGATTGAACACTGTGTAATGTCATTAATAAAAAGTTAATCAAAACATAGTACATATGTAAATATATATGTGTTATTGTTAAGTATATATTAGTCAACTGAAGAGTTTTATGAATTTCTATCATACAAATACTTTATAATCACAAAAGTGAAAATATTTCATGTGAGGTGACAGCGCTACATAATTTTACCTAGTATGTGACAATACATTGAAAATATCATTAAAATCTTATATATATTATAATTCTTCTGTACTTAATTATAACTCCTCCTTAACAGCTGACAATTATGATGATTTTTTTGTGTGTTCAGATCGATTCAAGAATTGTTTAGATTCACAATTTGATCTAATAAATAATGTTTTTTTTAATGGATCTGCTAGTATATATGTAAATTAAACGGTAATAAAAATGTTTTTTGAGCACTGCTGTCAATGTTGGCTAATGATTCCAATATAAAATGCCAATCGAGCCACACCTATTATATATTATAAATACTTTTGTGTGTGTGTTAAAGGTGAATGTTTGTTACCACTTAGCCGTAACAAACTAACCGATTTTTATGAAATTTAGAATGTATATAGTTTAGGTTCCGGAATAACACATAGGCTACTTTAATCATCATCATCATCAGCGGGCGAAGACGCGGGGCTCAACTAGTTATATATATATATTGGTCAATTTAAGTGTACTGTTAAGTTCTAACTAAGCCCAGAAGAGAGGCACCATTTTTGTTTAAATATGGCATTCAAAACACAGTTAATAATTGCCTTTTAGTATAACTTTCATAAATTTGTGCTAGGTAAATTACATTAGAAAATAGATAAATGTATTTATACAGCAAAATATGTACTTTATATGTTTATGTGGTTGTACTTGATATATTATGCTTCATTTATTTTAGATTTACCATTGAGTTTCCCCAACTGTCCTAGCATAAGGACGGTGTTGATTAAATTCTCAGAATATATACGTTGATTAGTTTCCATTCGCCTCAACTTTTGTACAACATATTTAGAGAAAAACTCAAGTTCATTATCACTTCCGTGCATTCTGGATTCTGTACTTTCTAAGCTGCGTTTTCTCTTTGGCGCCTTTGGGCTTGTCTGTGTTAGAGAACTTCTTGATTTCCTTTTGTTTACATCATTTGAGTGACCTTCACTATTACTGCTATTCACAAATCCTTGGTTCAAATCTTCACGTAGAACATTGGCTTCCTCTTCATTCAGTTGTATTGTTAAGTCATCGGGGACAGTAACCATGGGAACATGGTTGTCAGAGAACAGTGGTGAAGGCAGGAATGAAACTCGCTTTCGAACCTTTACAATTGAGGGTTTCGGTTTATTTGCAGCTGCTTCTTCAGTGATGCCAACTGTATGCCTGCGACTTGATTTTAGCTTTTCTTTTTCTGCATTGTGCAAGCGACTGCCAGTTTGCTTATTGCTCCAAAAATTCACTTTAATTTTAGGTTTTGGTTTAATTTCTGGTTTAGGTTTAGAAAGAACAGTAGGAAATTTATAGCGCACATTTTCATCATCACTGCTTTCCCTTTCATTTCTTTTAAATTTTGAGGGAGCTTCTACAGTGCTGTTAAAATACTGATTGTTTATTTTGTACCTGATATTATCTTCATCAGATTGATAGCCATTCTTGTTGGATTTCTTGTCAGATTGGACTGTTTTCATCCTGTTAATTTTGAGTGACTGTGTTGAGTAGACTTTACTCTTGCTTGGAGATTAATCAGAATCACTGATTTGGAAATAAAATATCTGGAAAAAAAAAGTTGCCATTTAGTCCATATTGAGACAAAAACTATTTTTTCCTTGACTAAATTATACAACTTAAGTAAATGAGAAGGAACAAAATAATTGATGTGCGCGAAGACAGTGGCTTTCCCGCCTAAATTTTACGACCTGATTATTCGACGTAAGATCAAATAACCTTAATAACTTTTAGGAATTCATCAATAATTTTGGAATTATGAAATCATCCCTGAGGTGAAATGTGTTGCTGAATACTCTACAAGGCCACAAAAATCATAATTTCTATAGAAGAAAACAATATAGATTTGAGGTTATGTGACATTAAGAAAAGTAAATCACGTAAATGTAGCTATAAAATAATAAGTAACAAACCAGGTAAGCTGGCCTTCATTGTATCCATGAAAGTTTATCGGGAACTTGGCTACAGCCTTCCGTTTCTAAACACTATGTCCTCGTCATCATTTTTCATAACAAGCGTTTACTATTACATAACGTTTCGTTATAATCACCTAGACAAACTTACCTTTACAAAATATTTGTAATAGTTTTGAAAAAAATCACTCACAAAAGTCGTTTCAAGTGGTAATAATAAATAAATTCACAAATACAAACACGACACGCACATACCAAAGTATCAATTTCTGACGCAAACTAATAATTCTAGATTCGGCCGCAACGCAAGTGGCGCTTTACAGGCGGGAAAATTGACAGAAGCAATGTTCAAATGTCATTGTCACTTTTCTCAATCGACCCGTCACTAAAATAAGCGCGAAAATCAAAGCGAAAATTGTACCGTCAACAAATTCAGGTTATACCCAACGATATCCAAATATCGTTGGTTATATCTACAACGGGTGCGATTCTATATGACTACGCTGTAAACGTAAAATTCTCTTAAATAAATTCAGATGTGTCTAACTTCATTTTAGATAATGCATGCAACTAAGTACTATTAATTTAGTCATTCGCTCATGGAACTATTATAGTTAGATTAAATTATAATTAAGATAATAGATTATTAACACGCTAAGCGGAGTGTCAAACGCGGTTTTGCTCCATAATCATTTTCCGACGTGAAATACGCCGTAGTTTTTGTAGCGTGTTTCGTCGGTTGCAATCCTCGCACGGTGCCGTGCATATTTCCTAATTTAATGACATCGGGCCGCTCTGCCGCTCTGCCACGTATAGCTAAGCCGGACAGTGATAACGTTGCATTGCCGACGCGACATTCCACTAGGGTGGTGGCGTTGCTGTAGTGTGCGAAATATGCACCTATGTTGGTATTGCAATAGAAAACACCGTGGATACCGACGCATATTTTTATAATTTTTGTTGCGTTTGTCACTACGCGCAAAGACTGTGGAATGCGTATAAAAAAGCAACAAAAAACACCACCGGCAATCGCCGATTCTTTCTGCACGATTCCACTGCAAACGTGACAAAAGCGGCGAAAGCAATAAATCCGATGTGGGTACGTGTTACCCATATTAAGGGTAAATTTGTTAAAAAAAAGTGAAAAACGTCACGTCACCCCAATATCGGTAGGTACTTCGCATCCTCCGGACATATTGGGCGCAATTCTGTTTACACTCTCTATCTCCAAAAATACATTTACCTATTTAAAAGAATTTGAAGTTTTGATTTCAAATTACCTAAATTCAAATCGCCATAGCAATATTTATTTCTTGGCCTTATTGCGTTTATTGGAAGTAAACTGGAAATACCAATATAATTTAATATAATAAATAATAGATATTTGTAAAAAAATAGGTAAAATGTACTTATTATTATATATATATTGCATTATTATATATTGCATTTTATTGTAAATAACTAATATTTACAATAAAATGCAATAACAAAAATACACAGGCGTGAAAGCGCCACTGGTTTTATTTATTACCAAGTATAAAGTATTGACGTGTAACCAAAGTGAAAGTGCATATTGGCTGTTAGGTAAAAATATGGTACTCCTACTGCACTTGCTCATTTCTTCCACCAATAACGCCGAACAACTGACTGTTGACTCGCGGTGGGCGTGCATATAGATTCAATTCTGTACTATTATCAATCATTGTTAGAAATTACATTTTAAACATAAACTGACTTATAAATATTATTATTATTGCTTTAACGAGACTTATTTTCAATGAATTAAATAATAAAGATTAGTTTAATAAATAAATAAAAAGTCAACGTGTAGAACAAATTCGCAAAAAAACATTTAAAATTAAGACAAAACTTCTTCTTTTAGGAAGTCAGTTAAAATAAGAATAAAACATTAATAATTATGCTCTTAACTATCCTTTTTTTTAATTACCTTGGATTTTACTGTACAATGATATCACTACGGATAATGAGATTTTCATCTTTCCTAATTCTAATATTTTAGGATAGGTTAGGTTAGTTCGGTACTCAACAGAATTAGCACTAATATCTCCTTGACTAAAAATAACCGTTGACAATTAATTGTATTTATTAGAAATGTATTGGAACTTCTATTTAAGTTAATAAATTAAGGAACTGTCCGCGGAGTTCTTTGAACGTAATATAATCATAATTTTAAAATCAATAATGATATATACAATAATTACACCTAATTGCGATTATGATCAACAAAATTAGGTGAGATATAAATGTACATTGTAACCAGTGAAGATACTATGTTTGTGATACTCTAGGGGTACATACACTAAGGTCTATCGCCGTTCACAAATTCATATAGAGCAAGATAACAAAACAATATTCATAGCGCCATCCCGTTCTATTTATCTTTTATGATTTAAGGCGGAACATGGGTAATGTTCCACGTTAGCAATTTAACTAGCATAGAAAAGAATCGTCTAAACTTGTCCCTATTATCAAAATTATAATAACATTGGTCAGGAAAATTTATTGTACAAATCATGGAATGCGCTCTACATGAGCCATCTTTGAAATAACTTTTGCTACGTTCTCCTTAGCATCTGCAACTGTCTCAACGTTTGACCCACGATGCGGGTTGCTGCAAACGTCACGGTCGTGCAGATTAAGGTGACCGCGGATAGTTTTCATCCTTAGATGTTGTTGTATTTTATTGGACTAAGTAGTATGTTTTACAAAAATTTACTAGGTACCTACAATCTTCATATATTTACGATTTAAAATTTATTTAAATAACAGCAGCGGCCTAGGCGTTTTATTGAATGACATCATTTGAGAAAAAGGTACTAGGTTGGTATAATGTGGATAATATCACCTAATAAGTAGGTAATTAGTGTACAAACGTGTTCCTTTGGTTAACAAACTTTACAGAAGACAGAAGATAGGTAGTAGGTTAAATGAACAGGAATACCGTCAAATGATTGGATTCACGTCTAGTTACTCTTTGGATAAATAATACAGAATGTATGATAATGTTAACCACACCAGCTGTGTACCTAGGTTTGACCTTGGTATCTTTAAGTGTGTAACCAGCTATGCTCAAATTTAAATAGAGGAGTAATTCGGATTATCAACCAGGCTCATTCACGTCAGACCGTCCCCTGGTAGGTAAATAATTCTTCAAAACAGTTCTCCCGTTTTTCTCACCATATTTTTTATATTGGTTGGTGGTATCTATGAGACTACATAATAACATTGTTAGTCTCCTTTTTTTTTTTAAAGTGGGAACTTACAATGATTTAAATTTACGTATTATTAAGAGTTACAATCCCTAATAATCAATACACAACGTAAATAGGGATAGCGGGATAACTTTTTTGAAGTTTTATTTTCTCAGCCTTTGGAAGCCCAAACTAATAACACACTAATTAGCTTTAATGTCAACTATGCATGTAAATATTTAAAGTGCAAAAAAATATTGTGATCAAGTCTTCTGCATAAAATAAAGAATACAATATTCTCTTAAAAAGCTCTTTAAATGCATCTCTGAAAAATTTATAAGTTAAATAAATAAATACAACTATAATTTCAATTTATTCTTCAGCTTAGAAATAAACTCCGTCTACTATGATATTAGTAGCATAATTATAAGGGAAGTTTTAACAAAACAATAAGGCAAACTTAGTATATACCAAATTTTAACTTTTTTAAATTTACAATATTAAAATATTTTAAATTATTATTTTGTACTTTTTAGAACAGTACAAATCATCTATGATCAATAATTAGTTTAATATAAGCATAATCTGTGTTGAAAATAACTTGAACAATTTGAGTCAAAAAATTAACTTCAAAACTTAATAAGAAAATAATTACAACATAACTTATTACCTATATATATTATCAACCTACAACTACATAAAAAAATACACTGCTTCACTAAAATTATATCAATTAATTTTGTACATAGATTATGCATAGATTAAGCTAATTATTGAACATAGACGATTTGTACTGTTCTGAAAAGCACAAAATAATAAATAAAAATGAACGATAAGGTTACATAATCCCTAAAAAGTTAGGAATATTATTGAAGTGACCTTGCAGCAGTGCAGTAAAGAGCCAAATATATTATAAATTGAAGGGTTAATGTAGCTAATAGGTACCTACGGCTAAAAGCCTACTACCTAGCCATTATTATCGAATTAAATCAAAATCGTTTATTCACATGGGCCCCAAAGAGGCACTCATGAAAGTTAATGATTCTACTACCAGATTCGCAAAATTACAACCCTATTTTAAAACTTTGATCAAGACGCCAACTTTTAGCCATTGTTATCTAAATTTATAGTATCAGACCTAATTACTAAACAAAGACTGACGAATCAGTTTACAATATCCACACAAACTTTCAATATTTAATAAATCTATTTCAATTTTACTAAATAATTTTATTCTTCATCATGATTGAAGTGGCGTAACTCTTCTGCTGAATATCAAAGATAACCCTCTATGTTAGCTATGACTTTCAGCTTCGTCTGTGTTAAGAGCGTTTATTCTTATTGGCTTCTCTCTCGCTCGCATAATTCCATATTTTTAATAAATACAATTATCTACGTGTGTTTTTGAAAATGTTTTTAACCAACTATATGGATATAATTTCAATGAATGTTTTAATCTACCTTTCATTTTTCATATCTTTAAGTTAAACAAAGAAAGAGTGAAAATCACACTGAAATTGTGTAAATAAAAGTTCCCAATAATATGATATCAAAAATAAGTTAAAACATCCTTGTATTAATGTCCATATAATTAGTTAAAAACATTTTCAAAAACACATGTGGATAATTGTATTTATTAAAAATATCGAATTGTGTGAGTGAGAGGGAATACAAAAGGAATAAACGCTCTTAAGAGCGTTAATAACTATAATAGTAATAGTATAATAATAATATTATGTCCTATTTCAGGCCTTAAACTATTTAAATAGCTAATTTTATACAAAACAACGTGCAGTTACTACAAAGGTACCTACTTCATTAATAACATAAATACAATAATTTAATAATAATACCATCGTATAGATAGGTACGTCATAATATACAATAATTATTATAAATGGATTTAATAAAACAAATAAACATCCAAGAGTGGGAATAGGTTAATCGTTGGGTAACGTACTTGTATATCTCATAGGTTCATGATATTTCATATCAATAAAATGTTTACAGTAGGAGTCGGTATCTATAGCACAATTCGTGAGTTTCTAGGAACTGAACTCTACAAAAACGTGTAGAAATCAATACATCTAACTATCCGAACTCTATCAGCTGGGAAAATCTATATTTCACTGAATGAACTAGATGTACTTACCATATGATTTTTCATAGAAATCCAGCCCATTTTGGCACGAAACTTCAATTTACGTTTATTTTCCGTGATTTTTGCGTAAGTGATAAACTTTTGCGACGAAATTGTTTTGTCTTTTATAAAAAATCGAGATACAATATGCTGTTTGTTATGAAAGTGAAATGTTTGAAATGACACGAATGGGAAGGTTATGTTAGTCCGCGAGATCTCCCCTTAGACTGAGTGGGATGCTGTGCGCAATGCGGCACCATTCAGATGATACTATAATTATAAGATTAACGAAAACTACATTTTATTACACAAGTACATAAACAATAAACATCTAAAAAACTTAAACTGATAAATTATAAATTTCGCTAAATTAAAAAAATATCATGTAAAAAATCTATTCTTACACAGTCTCGGAACAAAGTCATACTTACGGACTCCTTTATTTGGTAATTTGATATCTAACATAAATATAAACCACTTAATTAAAATGTTGCATGTAATCAACGTTAAATAAACAACATATCAAGTACAAGTTGGCGGGAAAGTTTGAAGGTATTGATTTGAATTATACTTTTTTTGCGCATGTGCAGGTCAAGTCAAAGCATTCGCATGCGCAGTAGGGCACCAACCACATGAAAGAGTTTCCATTATGTTGTCTATTTACGAAAGACATTCATCTTTGTTTTGTCAAAGAGATGTCATGTTTTACGTAAGTATACTGCGACCTTTTAAAAGGTCTCTGAAATATTCATAAGCGCTTTTGAATGTTTCTATGCAGTTTTTCATTCCTGTTTACAGTTTATTGTAAAGGTTTTGTTCAATTAATAAATATTTAATTGGTTAAAATATTTTCTTAGGTAGATTTCCATGGGTAGGTCCTAAATTAACGTAAGTAGCATAACTTTATTTAGTTCAAAAATATGTAGGTAGTATACCTGAAAATCATAGTTTGACCACTATTTCAATAGATGGTGAACCAATTGTGACGCCGGCTTCACGTCAAAGCAAAGTACTTATAGTGTAGTGTTTTTTTATTTATTTGTTGACCCATAATCAGCCACAGAGATAATGAAATTTGTTAAAATGTAAAACCAGTAAGAATATTATTTAAAATGATTAATTCTTACCTGAGCTCTTACTGCAGCGAGGTGTAACTGTGTGGCTCTGTAGTCATACTTCTTTACAGAAATGTCTTCCTGCCATAAAAACAAAAACTATTTATATTCTAAAGTTCACGACATACAATTAAAAAAAAAAACCCTGAGAATGTTTCTCTTAGACATCTGTCGCTAAGTCATGGAATTATGTAGATTCTGATAAGTCATAGCTCTCTGACTTCTAGATACGATGTACCTATTCTATTTCAAATTGTGGTTTCAAGACTTAAGACTCATCATAATGCAGAAACAACTAGTACGTCTACCCTTCCATAGATGGCGTTGAAACAAAAATTTTTTTTTTTTTAATGCTTATTAAGCAAGCATTTGACTACTATCTCACCTGATGGAAAGTGATGATGCGGTCGAAGATGTGACATGCTTGCCTAGAAGATACCTATTCACTCTTGATTTGAATACTCCCAGATTATACCCCTCAGGTCACGTTTTTTTAATGTAAAATAAAAATGTGACTTCCATTAAATGTTATATTAGTTTAAGAAAATTTAAAACTATGTTATAGATACTACTAAATAAAACAAACGAATAATGATATTGAGATATAACATACACTTCACTGAGACTTAAGATACCAGTATATAAAATACCTATATATTAAATTAATTTAGACTTGCCTGTATCTCGTTGACTTTGCTATATTGACTACTTTCTAGGTTTCGACTTTGAATACGGGCGAGCGAATCCAGGCTATCCTGTAAGAGATACAATAATTCAAAACCTATTTAAGTTTGAACATCTTTTTATGGTTTAAAAATGTATGTTTTGTTCTTATAAAGAACCAACAAAAATAAAATTTTCATAGTAAAAACATATATCTGATGTACACTAAATATATTTTGGCAAGTAAAGGTTTAATAAATTATGCAAAATGTAATAAAATATTCAAAAAGTGATTTATGAATATTATGATTTTGATCTGTTTGGGCGTCTAGTCAATAACAACCACAAAGATATTGTAATCACTCCGTTTAACAACTATAGAAAAGAATATATTATTAGTATACCAATACTTCATTAATTGAAATAGGTATTTATTACATTACCAAAAAGTATCATAAAACAGTGGTTCTTCTAAAAATTTTTCTGTGAACCGTATAAAATAGTTTTATGTTTAGATCGTTGGTTTAGACCACAGACTACGTAGACGTACTTATTACTCTTAGCGGAACAGCCCTAAGTCTATGGTCCAGGTACTCTAGCGAAGTAGCGAGTTTTTGCCGCTAAATTGAAAAAAAAACGTGGTCTATTTTGTATTATTTTCCAAACTTGTGATTCTTCTAGTGTAAATGTGTATGATAATAATAGGGCGCTAATAGTTCGCGGACGTATATAGGCAACTCATGCAAAGTTCAAAAATGTGATTTTTGTTTCCGTTTTCATTACTAACTCAAGTTTTAAAACCAACATTTTTGTAGGTACTAGGGCATGACTTGACTATAACTGGACCATGACTTTTATTTGACTTTGACTGTGGCTAGGTAGTAATAATATGAAATACTTACTTACTTACAAAAAATTTAAAAATATTATTTACTTGACACCCGCTAAATTTATATTGATTGCTATATTATTGTTTTTTCTTTTAGTTTTAGCTTCGTAATCTTGAGCATTTAGCCAGTGTCAAGTAATATATTTCAAGTGTATTTCATATTAAAAGTCCTAGTCACAAGTCACAGTCAAAGTCAAGTAAAAGAGTCAAGGTCATAGTCAAGTCAAGCCCTAGTAAAGTGGTAGAAACTTTACTAGAAGTCTAGACTTCTATTGAATGGAATTTTGGAGCACAGGCGAAAATCACGTATTTCAAATCAATCACTTTATATGATTTGCCTACACTTATGCACGTTTACTAAGTGTTAACGGTTAATAATCCACCATTATAACACATTAACACTCGAAAAATCACAGGTTTCGGAAAATTATACAAAATCAACAACGCCATTTTTACACTTTCGCGGTAAAACCCTACATTATTGTTTGTTGTTTCGATAGTTTTGGCGTAATTGATTAACAAACATACAAAAACGATCACATTTATATAGTTTCATAATTATCACTAGGTAAGTATGTTAAATAAAAATCTCTTGTATCTAAATAATGAATATAAGTGGGATGTGATATAGTGGGTAGTGGACAATAATAACATAGTACAACGTGCTGAGGCACGTGCACTACGGACGTACACACATACAAGCGCGTTTGGTACCACTCAATGCAGATAACATACTTCTTATGTTTGTACTATGATAATAAAGTTGGCCTTTACCCACTTTGTACTTACAAAGTGATTATAAGAACATTGCTCCAGTATAAAGTATCATATCACAAGTTATTATTGTACACATACCTGAAGCTGCTTAATTTGTAATTCGAGGTCTTGAGCATCTTTTCTCAGCTGTTCGTAGCTGAGGCGAGCCTGCGCACCGCCCATCCTGTCAAGCAGCATTTCTCCCCGGAGCACTGGTGGCATGCTTTCCTGTATAAAGACGATGTTCTTTTAATTTGTTTTGCAACTAATTTGTTGCCCACCATGACTTGAATTAGAAATAGTTATTGTGATTTCTTAGCTTCGATAATATAAAGTCGTTTTTATCGGAATCAAAAATAGCCATTGTGTAGCAGTTAGTACAATCATCCGCACTGAGCAGCAAGATTAATAGTATGTACCTACCAATTCTAGTAGTGAGAACATTGATAACCGTATCTATATGAAAATGATTTATTTCTGAAACCATAATTTTGCTTAACTTAAGGTAGGGTAGGTTAGAGGTTAGGGGGTCTACTATTTATAACGTTTTCAATTCTTTTAATACAAGGTAGCACCGATATAGGCCTATAATTATTTGCATCATCTATGGCACCACTAAAAAACATTATAAGAACATTGCTCCAGTATATAGTATCATATCACAAGTTATTATTGTAGAAATACTAATTTATACCCCTGTTCATACCACTGTTATGAACAGGGATTTTAATAGATTTTTTTAACAATAGACGAAAGATGCCATGATTTTTTTTTATGCTAAATAGGCAAGCATTTGACCACTATCTGACCTGATGGAAAGTGATGAAGCGGCCGAAGATGTGACATGCTTGCCTAGAAGATACCTATTCACTCTTAATTTGAAGACTCCCAGATTATACCCCTCGGGGAACAATGACGAAGCTAATGATTTCCACTCTTTCGCTGTTCGGATTATGATTGTAGAAGCAAAATGCTTCGAGCGAACTGTAGCTATATCAACCACAAATGGATGTCGCTTGACAGTTTGTCTGGTTGTAAGATGGTAAAAGGGAAATAATTAAACCATAGATTGTGGCAAATAACAGGCACTAACTGATACTTAGACAATTTCATGAAACTAGTTGGAATATTATCCCATCCAGGAGCACTATCCGATTTGAGGTTCACGAGTACATTATGTACTTCTTCAGGGTCAGTTTCTAAGTGCATAAATGAGTTGCGTTTCATGGGCGTCGCTTGAATTTTGATTAGGCAAATTATGATTTATCAATATATCTTCTGCTAGCTTCTTCCCAATATTCGAAAAATAGTCATTAACTGACTCGATTGGAGAAGATTTAATGCTTAAAAGTTTTGTTTTATAGATAGATAAACTATTTATTAAACTCCTTAATTGTGACAAAAGTTCAAAGCGATCTCTTCTAGACAAACTTTTGATGGAGAGGAATTACGCAATGGAGTTGGAAGACAGTGTTCAAGAAAACAAAATTTTAAAGAATGCATAAATCTAAAAATAATGATATATTATATATATATTTAATTTTAAGTAATCATAATTGACATATAAAATAATATATACCTATCTACAATAATGATCTAATCAAAATAAACATATGATCATACATTTAAAAATATTCATACGTTATTATCTGCTTTTGATTTATTTAAATGTGGTACAGATCTAATATTTTTCCAAAGAGATTTTGAGTTTTTCTTTCGTAATTTCTTTTTAGTTTCTATATTAAATTGTTACTAAAGTTTCGATATCTTTTATAAGTAGTTTTTATAGTTTCATTGCGGGGATCTAATCGTGCTTTTCTGAAGTTTGTTTCTGTTTTTAATGCATCGTAAAATTCCAGTAGTGACCCATGGCTTTATTACACGTTTGTTTTTAGAAATTTATACATTATTAGTGTTTTTTAAAAGACTCCATGATTTTATTTACTAATTGCTCTATCAAACAATTGGGATCGTCACAATATAAAAGTTGTGCAAGATTCTTTTTGCTAAAATTATCAGCGTTAAAATCAGTAGCCGTTTTTATTTGTCTATAATTGTTAGTAAAAGTTTGACCAGATAGATTTAAAAATATCATGGAGTTGTAATAGTGGTACTTAAAACAACAATAGTAGCAGATCATCTGTCTTTCTCGATCTTCATCATAACGTGCTCTCTCTAGTTGGAAGCACATGTCCTGGCAATATACTATGCATTGATAGCATATTATTATTAAGGTAATAAAGTCTATTTGTTCTTTCATAATTTTGTTCTGTTTCCCTTGATATAAAGGTAATGTTTATGTCTCCCGTTATTACTATGATTTTAATGATACTAAATGTAGGTCAAATGAGTCAATAAAAGGGTCAGCATTGGTGTATGAGGGACATATTTATATGTATAGAGTTATTGTTTTGTTAGGTCTATACTTACTCAATTGGTAGCTAAATACCAACTCACCGTAAAAATACGAGTTGGTATGCATCTCTACAATAATAATGTATTTTTTTATTTCCCTCCACCGCGTTCGTTGTAAATAGTCAAACATTTTTCTTCGAATCAAAACATGGGGGAGATCGAAAAGGGAAAGAACGAATTTTGTAAATGGATTGTAGGATTTTGTGAAGCTTTTCAATAGAAAGCTGCGATATCATCTTCAGATGTTTTATAATGTCGAACATGATGAAAGCCGGCATTGAAATAATATTGAAGAATCCCATTGTAATTTTAATAAAAGATTTTATTCATTCATAACCTCAATCGTGCTTTTCAACTGGCATTTCGTTGCCTGAATTAGAAGCATTTATAATCATGCGATATAGTATTTTTTACCGACTTCAAAAAAGGAGGACGTACTATATTCGACTATGTTTTTTTTATGTATATTCACCGATTTCTCCCCCGTTTGTGGACCGATACTCAAAATTATTTTTTGTTTGGTAGATTATAATTCAGAGGTGGTCCCATATAAATTTTATCGAAATCGATCAAACCAAAATATATGCAGTGAGTCGGTTTTTTTAAGCTTTTTAAATTATTTATTTAAATTTTTGTTTATAATCTACTCTATTCTACTTATTGACTTGTTTCTAAAAAGTGCTGACTTTACATTATAGATTTATCTCTCGTACAGTGGGTCACCAGTTTAGGTGGGAACGGCAACAAGTCCTGGTCTGTTCACATGGTAAGTGTAACTTACGCCTTGTTAGCTGTAAGTACTGGATATAGTTCTTGCACACGCAAGGAATCATAAATACTTATAACGACAATGGTTGTTAATTGTTAAAAAAGAAAAACTAAGAACACAAGGCAGCACTTACATATGCAGCAACGTCAATAAGAAGGTAATCCGGTGAGTACTTACGGCGGTAGAAAGGCTCCTTTGAGCGGTCTCTTGGCTGAGCTATCAGCAGAACTCGTGCAAGCTATAACTGGATACAGTGCGGACTTGTGCACACTTGTGGACGGAGTTGGTTGTTGGATGGTTTTTATTATCTTTGAACACATGCATTACCGCAGCAACGTCAAGTGGTGGGTCATCCGGTTCGGGTGGGTACGGCGGTAAGAAGGCCCGCTTGGGTGGTCTCATCGGTGCCTGAGCTGTCAGCAGGGCTCGTGCAAGGTGCGCCAGGTCGGCTGTACTGGATACAGCTCGGGCTTGCGCACACAGCGACTCGTAGCGACGGAGTTGGTTGTTAGACTGTCGAAGAAGAAATGGATCAAACTTGGCTTTGCTGACACCAAACAATAAACGGACCTGGAACTGGCTTATGGAATAAAGTTGATAAAGTATTAATATATGTATATCGATACATTTCAATATTTGTACGAGTTAAAGTCGAATTATGGAGATTGTATTTTGATGATTTTAAGTTATGGCTGATCTTTATTGGTTGGATGCGAGAGTTGTATCCCGTATTTATATAAACACAAACGTTTTCATACTTACAGCCCTACACTAAGATCGATGTCTTGTTTCGTGGGTGCCGGAAACATTCACATCACACACACAATCACAACCAGAAGCAGAAACACATATATTAAAACTCGTGATCCCGCCGGGAATCAAACCCGATATACAGCTTTGAAGGCGAAAGCTCACCCAACTGAGCCAACCGGCAGTTATGTAGGTATGAGTTATTATGTTTTAGATAGATAGATAAATAGATAATGCTTTATTTACACAAACAAAGAGAAATTATATTAATATTACAAAAAAGAACAGTGGTGTAATTCATGAGGTATAGGTACATTTGCTAATTATCATCGTCAGATTTGAAGGCGATTGGCTCATAAGAAACAAGATAATAATATATATGGTTATTTCTTAGAAAAATAACGTAATATTCTTAATACTCCGCCTAATTGCTGATATTTTAAAATTATTATTAGTAAGTAGGTGTCTACTTTTTTGCTTTGCATTTCGCGCTCTTACCTAGTTGTTAACCGGATTATCGTTCATTGACACATCACATTTGACTATTGCTATCTCAATTATTATTAGTACCTGGATGGTCTTTTCGGTAAATGACGTTTTATAAAAATGAAACCTAACCTAATCTAGCTAAGATCGATTTATCGCCCCCGAAACCCCCTGCATACTAAATTTCATGAAAATCGTTGCCCCGTTTCCGAAATTTAGATTATATATATATACAAGAATTGCTCGTTTAAAGGTATTAGATATATTACATGTATTGTCAGACTATCAGAGTTACTTATATGACTTTAATACCGCAGTTACACAAAGAATGTGATTTATTGAATCTGAATATTAGGCGTAAGAAGTCGGTTCTACTTTGCTGCAGATTACATTCATACGCCGGCTCACAATCGCAAAGTTTTTCAATTGAAAGATAGTTAGGAACACATTACTATGGAAATAAAAGTGCCTTCTTATACAAAAGAAAACCATTTGAAAGAGTCGTTTGAAGTCGTGATGTGATAGTCGTTAGAATTCTGCAATTGCTTGAGTTTGCGATAGATACGTGATATTTTTTACAAGTACCTACCTACTTACTTACAGGTACCTACCTTGCTTATAGGTACCTATACGTACCCTTGTATATAGTAGTCCAGCCTGAAACTAGTTAGTCATTAGTTTAACAAGGTAACGCAAACTCAAAGGTTTTCACCGTTCTTAGGTGGACTGCAATCAAGAATGCAGTCCACCTAAGAACGGTCTCAAGATTCAGTTTACAATATTAGAAATTACGCTATATATAGATACTTCTTCGCTTAGTAGGCAAATCATACAAAGATGAGAAACTGTTTGCCTTTGCTGCAAAACTCTAGTAGAAGTTCTAGTAAAGGTTTTACCGCTTTACTTGACTACGACTGGACCTTGATTCTTTTACTTGACTTTGACTGTGACTTGTGACTAGGAATTTTAATATGAAATAGGAATAGGAATTGGACTTTTGATATGAAATACACTAATATTATTACTTAACACTGGTTAAATGCACAAGATTGCAAAGCCAAAATTAAAAGAAAAAAAGTCAAGTCAAGGCTCGCTTGCTTGTCGTATGGACTAGTGGACAGTCCTAGTGTCAGGCTTTTCAGGATTACGACAAACAAACAGAACCGACTGCTTAACGTGCCCTCCGAAACACGCTGACACTCAGTTGGAAATCCACAAAATGATGCAAAGAAAGTAGGTACTGGCAAAAAAAAATTATAATAAAAGAAAATAAATTACCCAGTCAGTGTAAGTGAAAAATATACGAGATATTTAGATACGTGAATTAGGTATCTGATTATTATTGCCTGTCGATACATCAAAAACATAACCTGACTACAAAGATGCAAAAGCCAAAAGATCGTGGCAAAATATATAAAAAATAACGCATCTATAATAGATCTAATGAGATAAAAATTTTAAACAATCTCTTGTTAAAACATTACATCCATCTAAATGATATAACATTTTCTTAAAATTCCAGCTAGAACTATCTACGGGCCAATTGATTATATTTCCTAAACTAAACTAAACTATATACATCAAAGACCTAAATTACCTACAAGATATCGCGCTTTTAGGTAACTCAACGTTCCCATCATGCTGATGGCATTACCTCTCTGAATTGCAATGCTAATACGTTGAGCCAAATAAGTACTAGCATTTTGATCACGTGTCGGCACAACCAGGCGTTCTGATAGATTTTTAAAAGTAAATATCTTTGAAAAGATATTTGAAAATGAGTTCCCTGTCTCCACGGGCCCCGTGTCTCAACACCAAACGGCTCAAATATGTAACCGCTGCCGAGGTACATAAATCATATTATTATCATTGGTGCCGATTCATTATTCATTGAAAACCGGGAATATGAGCCTTCTATTATAGGGAGATAATTTAGGCTTCCTTCAAACACAATCATATAATATCATCAATTTCGGAAGGAGTCTTTGGTTACGGGAAACACTTAAATAAATATGAAAATTAAAACTATCGTGAGTATTACACATAATTAATGTTGTGTACGGCTTGAAACACGTCTAAATTTCGACTTACTTTGTAGTCGACTAGTTTCGGACAAATTTGATGAAGGACAACAAATTTGTCCGAAACTAGTCGACTACAAAGTAAGTCGAAATTTAGACGTGTTTCAAGCCGTACACAACATTAATTACTTAAATAAATAGTTGAGTAAGTGTATAACCATCGGCTATCCGATTAGTTAATTAGGAGTTACACAACTTTGCACAACATAAGTAGTGGTGAGTTAAGGAAAAATAAGAGGAAAGTCAAACCTTAAGATAGATCACCTTGGGAAGATCTTTACTAATATGAATATGTCTATACAATATGCAATATCTAAACCTTACTTATACCTCTGAACATTCTACAAGCGGGTAGACCGTTTCGTATGCTCGTAAATCTAAATCTTCATCCACCCGCACTACTCCAGTTATTCCGTGATCATGGTGTTGTGCCGAAATATCGGAAAGTTATTAACACAAACATGTACAGTGAGAGTGACCATGGTAGCTTAAAAACTTATGTCCTACAAGGTGGTTTTAATTTACAAATGTTCATGCAGTTTTCTAAATTGTGCTTTAATCATCTTCGGTTTATAAAACTAATTGCGATATATATTATAACAAACAGATAGTTTATAAGCTTAAATACAAGTTCTTAGGTGAAAATATGTGAATAAGACTAATGATATCGAAAAATATTTACACTTTAATAACAGACTAGACGTTGTTTTAACTACTCGCTGACATAGTTGGGCCTCGCCTTCTGGTCAGCGGATTTCGGGTTCGATTCCCGGTGGGATCACAAGTTTTCTCCCCGAGAGAAAATTGTGTTTCTGGTTTAGTGATCGTGAGTGTGATCAGAGAGTTGTTAAATGTGTGTTATGTTAATAACCGATGAAGATTTTATAAGTGAATAGTTGTGTACACTGTATTTTCTATACAAATACAATAATTCTTTATCTCGGAACGTGTCCTTATTTTTGCAGAAATTTGTTTTACATATCTTCACTTACGCAGGTACCTATCTATGTACAGTCGGTAACAAAAGAGCTGAATATGCTGATTTAAAAAAATCCTGTAATAGAATTTTCTATATCTATATACAAATTCAACGTCATTTTAATATACATATACAATGATGTACATAATATGTTATAAAATACTACATGTTCAGTGCTTGTTATAATTATAATATATACAAATAAACAAAATGTATCTCTATTTCAACAGAAAATTAGATACAACATAAGGTTCCTTTGAAAAACTAGGAACGTGCAGTTGCTTTTGTTTCTTATGACTGTATGTAGGTAACTGTGATGTTGTTAAAGCAGAAAGTATTTACCTTATAATATTATGAAAATACGGCTATCACTCACGTCGTTTGATCGATATTGTTATTAGGTTTTGAGCACGTACGATGCTTTTCTTCGGGATGAGTTTACGCCGCGAGATCGCGATGTAGACTCATAGTGATAGCCGTATTTTAAAAATATTGTAATGTCTAATTCTCACGAAAACTTTGATATGTACCTTATCCGAAATAATTTCTCCCTCTTGACATATCGCTTCGCTTACCGCCGCAGTTACATCAGTCAATATCTCTTCTAATTCCTGGAACAAAAATATGATTTATAAATTTGTAGGAACCTTATTAGTGATGGGCTTTAATTATTTCATTTACTATGTGAACCAGGTGGACATAATTATAAACAGGGCTAATCTTAAATCCATTCATAGCTTATGTATAATCTCTATAAACATAGTTCAAGCTTCACGGTCAAGTAGTTTTCGAGAATTTGTGATTATAATCAGTATATTTATATGTATAGATTCCGTTCTTTGACTGCGGATGCCAAGAGATGATAAGCCTTTATACAAAAAAATCAACAACCCGACTGCGTGTTCATTTTTTTGTTTATAAGGTCTATTATACGATGAAATGCTTATCTAATATATAAAATTCTCGTGTCGCGGTGTTTGTTACCAAACTCCTCCGAAACGGCTCGACCTATTTTTATGAAATTTTGTGTGCATATCGGGTAAGTCTGAGAATCGGTCAACATCTATTTTTCATGCCCCTAAATGTTAAGGGTGGTCCAAACCAAATTTCTTTTTTTGGACAAAATTTTATATTTTATGATTCAGCTTGAAACAATGTTTGCTGGGTCAGCTAGTATTATAATATAAGTATTAAACATTTAAGTGAGAAATCGTTATCTTCATGACCGGAAATGGTCATTCAGTATGAGAAATTATAAGAGAAACCTAACGATAATTTTCAAATACCTATTACACGATATCTAACACAGTTCGTCGACTTTCAGTTTTTTATTTTTCACAATATGGCATCTGGTTGTCTCCATTTTGAAATTTGATTACTATCATGTCCTTATTGATACTCGCATGATTAAGACAAATCGATTGACGTTAGAATGATCGGTCCACAAGTGTGATTTCTATAGCGCCACATAGGAACAAACATACATAGGCTGATAAAGCTAATGTAATTAATGCAGGTCCTATTTAAAATGTTAACATTACATAAGAGCATTACATAAGAGAAACATTGTCTGTTTCTTTATTTGTACCATAGTCACGTGGACATGACAGAACCGTATTTTGATATTTTGCACGTAGATTAATTAGACTGGCTAGTACATGAATGTGATTACTTTTGCTAGTCACTTGCGTAGACTTTGTACTTAAGCTAGTGACTAATAAAACATCAAGTTTAAACATATTTTATACTGACAATAAATTCCGATTCTGACGTCTGCAACTCTCTGAATGTGACTTTAATTAAACACGAAGTTAGTTCGAGCCAGGAAAGCCTTTACAAATGCGGGATGCGAGATGCAAAATAGGGACGGCACTTGAATGTTAATGTAAGCATCAAAGCATACGTAAGTGTTTTTGATTCAGTTGTGACATATCACTATTAATCCTTGATCCTTTAATTCCGTTCTAGGCAGAGAGAGCGGCGCGGCGTAGACCGTAAAGTGTAGAGTTCTCGAATGCTACATGCTGTCGAACATAGCACCTTTTTGTTTTTGGCGTTAGATTTTTATAATTAAGAGAGGAAGACTTAGGATTGTACTGCTAAAGAGTTCGGCTAAATCACGACATAGAGATCGCTATCATCTGTTCAGCAATGTAAGAATAGGTAATATTTGGTAAGTAAAATAATGCAAAATGGCCGACGATGCCAGCGAAAAGGATACAAAAGATAGTTAAATGAACTATTTCAAATTATTAATTAAATAATCTTGTCATTTGCAACGACTGGACTGTTATAAGGGCAAGGCAATAATTTCTCTGTAGCTAAAATATCGCAGTAGGTATGATAATTGATAACAAGTTATCCCGAAACGCTTTTTATTTACTTAAATAAGCAACTTACTACAGCTGTTAATATAAAACCACATTTAAAACGGTCTATTGATATGTTTGGGCAGTTCCATATCACAGACAGACAATCAAAGTTTCAAGCTTATCAAACCCCTATGGAAAGATTTAATTATAGGGGTAGCTAATAGTAGCGTCACGCGCGGGGGTAAGTAAAAGTTTGTTTTCACTGAACAATTTACAACTTGAAGTGAACACCCCTATTGAGTTCATCGAGCTTTGTTTTGTCTGAACTAAGTGTCGAACTATGAAGTTTGTAAGCAACAATCATACCATCGGCCTATATAAATTTAGTCTAAATTTTAAATATCCACCACTGCATAACTATTATTAGTGAAACTTACATGCATCTAAATAATATAAAAACCTCGCTGCACCCAGGCGTGTAACCCACGTCTAAGCATTGTTTGGGTATAAAAGGTACCCTATGTGAATACATACCCTGAATGAATATTCAGGTATGAGTTCAGAATTTCATCCATATCCGACCAGGCGGTTACACCTTGAAGGAGTAAAAAACATACGCTTACGTAAACATATAGATGTAATCATAACGTAACGCACACGCACACACTTACAAACATTCGCATGGCCATACGTATGGCATCATATTCTGGAGCAATTCTCGCAACGCCTATTATGAAAATTATGGAAAAAAAATATGGATTAATTACTGACGTCTGTAATGATAATATAGGTTTCCATAATAGGCATTGCGTACTACATCTACCCAGCAGACGTCAGCATATAAGTGATGATGTTTGACCAGGTACAGTTAATTGTACCTACCAGACAAAATTTCGTTTAACAAATGTCCGATCAATTATAGTACCGCAAGAAAATTTAACGATGGTCCAAAAATAGTGGTGATACAAATAGACTACCCCAACTGTACTTCTGGCATGAATCGTTATTTAGCGAATAGATGAGGTCCTATGTCCTAACAGAAACCATAGCTTATATATATATATATATATATATATACCTACTACCTTTACTAGTATTACCGTCTTTGCGAATCGAAAGTTCAATGTTCAGATCCTATATAACTCTCGCCTATTTTTGAATTGAACGATCCGCATTAGCAATCCACGATTAAAGTGACTGCCATTAATGTGATGAAATTGGAATGCTCCAAAAGTAATTCACTGAGGATTTCCTTTCAATTAAATTTGTCTTTTATGGATATCCCAGTACTAAATGGAGCATTAACTAACGAACATAAACTCTTTGAAATTTCATCGTATAGTAGGATCTGTTGTCGGTTTTAAAGAATTAAAACGTGTGACAAAACAAGTATACGAAAAACTAGTTTTGGAGAAAAGAAAATAACGTTATCATTACAATCCACAGCCCTTTTGATCCCACTGCTGGGTAAAGGCCTTTCTCATATTCTACCATTCACCTTGGACCTGTGGTAGTCTTGTCCAGGTTCGACCTACAATCTTAAAAAATATCATCAACGCATAAATACTAATATGGTTATAGTTAGGTTACTTACGAAAAAAACAACGAAAGGTATTCCTAATTATATTAATTAAGTAGGGTCCTTAAGAGAGCGTGTGGAAGAAGACAAAAGAATTCGGACAAAAAAAGATGAAAGCAAAGCGAATAGTGACAAAAGTTTTAAGTTTATCAGACAAATGTCTTGTGGTCTACTTTTCATAATATATTAATTGAAACGTGAAAACTACTTTAAAAATTGTCCACCCAAGCAAAGCCGGGGTGGGTGGGTAGTTATTCTAAGCTTGCACACTAGGTGATGATATTGACGAAGGAGTTAAAAATGTTTGCCATCCTTGACCACATCATCACTTACCATCAGGTGAGAAAAAGGTCAAACATATATTAACACTTCATTATTTATATTTTATTTTTAATCACCTTTACTATAATATAACATGTTTTGAATTTACTCAAAATCTACCCAATGAAGCGTAGATATTGTTTTTTATTTCGTTGACGTGTTAGAGGCAAAAATTACACGACATAGTAGGTTAAACATAAATAAGACCTAGCGTGTTTATCAACCTCAATCCATCATCCATCACTTACCATGAGGTGAGATAGTGGTCAAACGCTTGCTATTATAGATAATAACAAAAACAGTTTCATTTATTTTCTATTACTTTAAATATTCCTGCGCTCTACAATGTTTCCAGCTAGAATTTTTAAAAGTAATAATTTAGCTGAAAAACATGTAGAGCCTAAGTATATTTTAATACGAAGATTACATACTTTTTACATTTAGGTGAGTTGAACTTTCCCACAGGAGACCTACTAGCTCAGTGATTAATATGACTCTTAAGTATATTCAGAGGTCACCTCACGTTAAGTAATTAAGTATCTGTTGACGCGCTATATTCACCTCTCTTGGGCATTTGTTACGGTTATTTGGGTAGCTCTTTTTAGGTTAGTCATAGAAATGTTTTTAGGCACGATTATTTTGACCGTTGTTGTCCCTTGCGCAAAGCTTTCAACAGAATGTTACTGATACAACAAGGAAAACAAACAAACTCGGTACTCAAAGGGTTGTTTTTGGGTCTGGCCTTTGCCTATTTGTCTTTCTTGTATATCTAATATAAAGTGTAAATTTGTGTAAAAAGAAGCTGTACCTAATATGGTACTGCCTGGTTTTGTCAAAAATAATTTTTAAATGCATCTGAGGGAAGAGACGTTAATATAATTCACCTGATAGTAAGTGTCACATACCATTTACAGTTTAGTATCACGCAGAATTATGAACTACTACAATTAATAACCCTGTGTGGTCATTCTCTGCGGTCGTCACAACTACCATGGGCTTTCAGACCAAAATTTTTCGATGCCTAGTAATTTCACTGTAAACATAGTCATTAAATCTGTAATACAGTATTCTTTGGACACTACCGCATGGTTCAATAACTGGCAATGGTGTGGTTTTTTTTTTATTATAGATAGGCAAACTTTTGACCGCTATCTCACCTGATGGTAAGTGACGGTGCGGTCGACGATGGAGCACGTTTGCCTAGAAGATGCCTATTCACTCGTGACTAAAAAAACTTCCATATTGTATTTATCAGGAAACACAGACTCAGGCAAGGAATTCCACTCATTTGCAGTCCGCATAATATATGTGGAGGCAAAACGCTTCGTCCGCATTTGTGGAATATCTACCATATAGCGGTGTCGCTTAAGAGACTGTCTCGATGTCCGATAATAGAATGGGGATGGAGGAATTAGATTGTGTAATTCCGTTGCACACTCTCCGAAATGTATCCGATAAAAACCGAGAGACTCGCCACTCTGCAAAATGTCCTATACGAGCATACAACTACTTCCATTACTTCCCAGCTCCGGTCCCTGTCTATGCGTATATGAATCTGTACCTGTAGTATTGTTGGCAGTGTATGTTTGTGATACTGGTCGAGCATTGCATTCGTCGCCGTCAGCTGCTGAACGTAGGTGTTGTGGGAATCATAGTACGTAGCCAGGGCAGCAGGACTTGGCGTATTGCAGTAGGTTAGGAACGCGCCTCTGTAGTCGGCACGACTCTGAAAATAAAAGTCATGGGAATTAATTTGGTTCACAAATCTTAGTAGTTTACTGTTACAGTAAGCCTGAACATGTAGTTTATTCTGAAATGTAGTTTAATCAGAATAGTACGTATAGTTAATAATAAATAACACATGTGGGGCCCGTGACATGCTTGATAATTATTCTCGAAACGATATTGTAAGAAAATAAAATAAGTACTAAAGTTTCATAAATTACTAAAATAATAACGATAGTTTATTATATGGTTATACTAGCTGTCCCGGCGACCTTCGTTCCGCCTAACAGTCAATTAATGTGCATATTTTGGAAGCCATACCCGGCATGCGTTACAATGTCACGTGACTATATTATTACAACCTTCATGTTTATGTTTGCCTAGTACTTTACCAAATCCGAGTGACGTATGAGAAAATGGAAAGCATGTCGAAATGTAAAAAAAATATTTAAAGAAATGTACGTTCTTAAAAAGTATCCTATGTCCTTTTCCTGGCTCTAAACTACCTCCCTGCCAATTTTCAGCTAAATCGGTTCAGCCGTTCTTGAGTTATAAGTGGAGTAACTAACACGACTTTCTTTTATATATATAGATTATCTATATCTAAACAAAGTCAGGTTAGTTACACCATTTATGACTCAAGAAAGGATTGACGATTTTGTGATCGTAATTTTTTGGAATTGTCAATTCAAACATCGTAAAAATGAATGAAAAATAAATATTTTCTCAGAACATTTTGTATGGAAGGGACTTTGGTTAATAGTTATTTAGTTAGTACTAAGCAAACATAAATATGAAAGAGGTCATTAAGTTTTTAGTACGGTATATAAGTACTAGGAAACCATAAACGTGAAAGAGCTAAGTAAAACACTTTTTTCTTTACGCGGCATTGCAACGCATGCCGTGTACAGCTATTTTGTAATACAGATAGACGTCCTCAATATCTTTAGGGAGCTATTGTTTACCCATTATATATGTGACTTTAATTTCAGTACAAGGTGTATAAATACATCAAATAATGAAACTTAGTAGGTACAAGCAAACTGCCCGCCCCAGACGGCGGCGCTGCGCCGCGGCAGGCGTTTAGCCGCACATATAATGATCGTAACTCCGCTACGCATACACGTAGCCAAGCTACGATTTTGCTACAACCAGGCGCAGATTTTGTAGCACGTTCGATTTACGCTATTATTCGCTGAAAAGGAGTAAACAGACCACTCACACCGGCTTTTTAGTATCGAATGAGTCTAAGATAACTTTACTTTAATTCCATACGTTCACTACAAGGGGAAATGTGTTATATTTGTCATACTCGTATGTACTACTTTCAGAAATATAATATCTTTTTCTATTTTTCTATTCTATTCTAGAACTATCGCGTATTTTCTTATCATCATTAGTTTGGTAGTGGTTACATGTTAGCCTTTAAGAAATAATTACAATAAACTGTAAATCTGACTGACTGTATTGATAGTTCCGTTCGGGAATCGAGCCGAAGTAGGAGCTAGATTTTTTTACGATAGAGCTAGAAATTAAGTCCTTGCGTAATAAGTTATTTTTCCGTTTGAGTTGTGGTACCCTAAAACTGCATACCATTTTCCGTATAACTTTATAATTTATGTTTTCTTAAAAAAAACACGCTTTCGCACTCACAGCCTCACACTAAGTTTGATGACTTGTGTCGTGGGAGCCGAAAACATTCCCATCACACACACAATCACAATCAGATCTAGAAAATTTGTGTTCCCGCCGGGAATCGAACTCGATACCCCTGCTTATTAGGCAAACGGGCACCCAACTGACCCAATCAGCAGTTCAGAATATAACAATGAAATATCTATATAAATAATTCTTAGATATAATAAGACTTGTACATTGTGATCCAGGTTTATTTCAATCTCAAATCCCACGTACAGGTTAGTCAAGCGTACCATATTAATTGGTACCTCATTATCACGACCAGCGGACTATTAAAACAGTGCTGCCTCATCTATTTGACTTCCTGTAACCACTACAATAGTTCGGAATCAATTGAATTCGGTTTCAATCTGCAAACGAAGGTCTGAGCAGAGGGAATTGGATTTTCGCCGTTTTATTTTCAATAGTCAAATTGTTACTTAAATTTGATACTTCTCATTCAGTATATAAGGTACCTACGGTATAATTTTCTTTTAAGGGGCCTGCGGAGGTTGATTTGCCCATACAATCGTTATACCGAAATTATTTATAATTCAAGCATATTACCACCATACTGTGCTGTTTTTCAGATTAAAAACATATTAATCTAGGTTCCTGGATAGTTTTTATTCCAAAATAATTACCTAAAACTAAATATAAACCAATTGATTTTCACACATTATTACGACGTAAATGACACATCTTTAACTTATTCGTTTTGTATTAAAAACTAACACATTTCTTTTGTCATTACAACAGGAACATAGATTATCATTTCAAGGTACTATTGATGAAAAAACAATGGCTAAACATTAAATTTTCATTCATATTTTTTGGTATTACGGCACCTATTATAATTTGTTCGGTCGGTAGTGCCATCCCATCAAGCATGGGCACAGTTTACCAGTTAAACAGAGACAGCCTATAGATCGTTTCACAGACTCCCCGGCCTCTTAATGTGATGTGATGAAATGACATGACAATGACAGAAGTTATGGATAACAAAAGACGTGATCTCATTATAGTTCGTGAACGTGCATGAGTGTAGGCAAATTATACAAAGTTGAAAAACGTGATTTTAGCTTTCACTTAAAAAACTTAAATAGAAGTTCTAGTAAAAGAGAAGATTATGACTGGACGATGACTCTTTTAGTTGACTGTTACTTGTTACTTAGACTATACTTATGAAATAGTTCTACTACTGAACATCTAGACAGACGGCAATGCGGCATCCTTTAATGGTACAAATACCGACCATTCGCACGAAGCGTTTCGCTTCCACTTTCATTATAAGAACTGCCAAGGAATGGAACGTCCTGCCGTCTACTGTGTTTCCCAAAAAGCATAATATAGGGTTGTTCAAGAAGAGAGTGAATAGGTATTAACTGAGCAAGTGTGCTTCATCTTCGACCGCATCATCGCTTTCCATCAGGTGAGATTGTATTCAAACGCTAGCTTAGTCGCTGATAAAAAAATCTCAATTATACTTGAAAAATATTTACTTTACACTCTGGCTAAACGCACAATATTGCGGAATCAAAATTTAAAAAATCCACGGAAGAAAAGCTCTTTGTTTTTATAACAATAAACCAGATGGCTCTCTGATGCCATCTATTTTGTTGAGAAATTTTAATGTGTTTAGATTTTTAATATGAATAAACTCGCGTTACGTTTTTTATAGGCGTCTATTTGCTGATCGTTAAGGGACAGTGCTGCCTGCTAATACAATAGAACAATAATAACTTTATTTTTTCGTAGTAGAGCGCAAGCGCCTACATAAGCAGGCACTTAGTAAAGAGCAATAAACTAAAAATAAGAATGTAAGCACTAACTAATGAGAAAGTTTGCTTGCTTGCCTACTGAACAGATTAAAAGCAAAGGTAGGCGGTGCCGGGCGCAGCTAGTAGTTAGAGAAATGTATCTTTAGTTATATGGAATAATTAATATTTGATTCCTATCATATGAGATATTGGTAAAGCGCTGGCATATTAGAGATTAAAAAAACTGTTTAAATAATAATTATGAAAGACATTAGGAATTCTCTCATCGTAAGACCAAAATTAAACGCTATAAACGCTTTCACACTCACAGCCCCACACTAAGTTCGATGACTTGTCTCATGGGTGCCGGATTCACTCACATCACACACACAATCACAACCAGAATCAGAAATACGAATGTTCCTTGGGGAAAAAACTTGTCTTCCCGCCGGGAATCGAACCCGATACCCCTGCTTAGAAGGCGAACGCCAGCCAACTAAGCCAACGAGCAGTTCAACTAAGCCAACGAGCAGTTTAAGGAGAAAATAAGTCTTTGTTTGTATTGATTTTTATATTTTTTTACAGAAATGGAGACAGAATGCGTTGAAATATTCTACTTGACTTGAGAGACGTTTAACTGTGATAAATAAGTAATAGGACTCATTAGAATTAAATTACACTTTTAAAAAAATATCTCAGATAAACACAAATCATTATTCATTACCAAGAATGAAATTGTTGTAAATACACTGAAGTGATATTAAAGTAAACAATGTGTATTTTTTAAATACACAATGTTTATTTGAATATTCGTCAAGTGTGGTAAATATCTCGTTGGTTGCTTCTCTTAAAATTTGAATGCATTACACTGTACTTGGAAATTCATATTCCTTGTGAATATTTTATTGACATTTCAATATTTATCTTCGTTTTACTTTGAACTTGAATAATTTATTTGCAGAGAAACGTATATGTTAGAAACGCGTTTTGTGTTTGAAATTATTCAATTTGACTTGATGAACGAGCAAGACATCGTACTGAATACATTCCATTTCTATTTTTGTTTTGTATAGTAATATATTTTGAAACAATACAAGTTTTACGAAATAAATCTTCTTTTTTAGAACGTAAAATCTTTTTTTTTTGGCTTAGATGATCTTTAATGTTCGGCAAAATGCCAAAAATGGTGGCTGGATTACCGCGCTATCATATCACGGCTTATATCCTCTGCCCCAAATACGAGTAAAATCCTGCATTTTAGTCACGTGCCGACGTAATAATTCTATACATATTTTTTTCTAATATATTATAAATCGTGTCACAGTGTTTGTGGTCACACACCTTGGAAACGGCTTGACTGATTTTATTGTTTTTTTTTGTATATTTGACAGATATGAAAAGTAGGTAGGTTGAAAGTATTTTCCCCCCTGCTATCCCTTCCCCGATATTTTTATCGCGATTTTAGTATTTTTGTATGAACAATATCCAAATAATTTAACCATCGTTCATTGATGTAAAATCATGCCCCATCACTGTGAAATTTCATTTACATTTGTAATGTTTCACAACGACCAGACTTGGTGAAGTACTAGGCAGACATAAACATGAAAGAAGTAATAATTAAGTAATGAAGTTTTTAGTATGGTATTAAAGTACTAGACAACCATAAACGTAAAAAAGGCACATTTTCTTTACGTGGCTTTGCAATGCATGCCGGGTACAGCTATATTTCATAATTTAAGCGAGCGTTATATTCTAAATCTCAAATTTTTGCTGGTAAATCATAAATACAAAATATTTCACTTCTCATCCCTCATTCGATTTAAAGGCCTCGCCTGTCGAAAATATTGTTTGCCGATCTTTTACTTTGGCAGATAAGAACGGTAGACGGGCGGATTTCCGCTGGAAATGGATAAAATAATTCCATTATTTTTAACATGATTCCCAAAACAACCCTTTACGAAAATAGATACGAAATCACTCAAGGTTATTTTTTTACTGAGTCGACGGAAATTATTGCTTTTCTTAAGTACATACGAGTATATCTCATAACTAGCTAGATTTGCATGCGTTGGTAAAGATTAAAAGTAGTATCCTGTTCCAGGGTTTCAAAAACCAAATGCAATCCAGATCAATTACAGAGATACCTTGTTTCACAGATTTTTACATACACTGTACGGGACGCGGGTGACTTCTTGACGGTGAAGGAAGTGATAGATAACTATGATTTTACACTATTTATTCATTAACTGTATGAGAGTAGATATGAACGGTCGGCTCTCGCAGCTGATAGAGCACTGTCGCGGTCGCGGTTTTCGCGAGCTGCGACCATTTAGGTCGATAATATGTCAGCTTTAGGTTCAATTTTCGAGTGTCTCAGACACACACACACAAACTTCCGGATTTAATAGTTTAATTATTGAACTCAATAATAAGTGTAATAAAACAAATCTGACATCAAATATCTTGAGGTTACGAGCACAGTGTTTTGCCATACAAGATTTTGACCTATATGAGTTCAATAATTTGGGTGAGACTGAACTGTAAAGGGCAAGCGTGACTTTTACCATTAGGCGAGCGACTTTTTTTTTAGATTACATATAGGTAAGCATTTAGTAGCGGCTAAATGCTCACCTGATGGAAAGTGACAATGCGGCCGAAAATGAAGCATGCTTACCTAGAAGATAGACTACCACCTATTATATGGTTGCTCTTTAGCACCACCCAGGGGCCATGTGTGGGACATCTAGGGCTAAATCCCACGGACGCGAGCAGACAACAGCCCCCAAACTTGACAGACTTGCTCGTCTCCTCTCTCAATTACACTCTAAACTAACATTAGAAGTTTTTTGGTTTTGGTTTTGGTATGTAGCTAGTCTAGATTCTGGATATAAATATGCTACTGAAATAAGGTACTTAACAAATTTGAAGTTGGCAGTTACTTAATAAGGAGATGCAGGGGGATAGCTACATAAATAAAGTGTTAAGACATAGTTTTCAAAGGAGTGACAAGTTAAATAAGTTACATTATATGGACACATATCGTCATTATTGGCATAGAATTAACAAGAACTAAGTACACGTAGTAGTTGTACATGTAGTTCTACAGAATGTTTCTACGTTTTATTCATCGTTAGATTCCTGTCAGTGAATAATCGGAAATGGCTTTGCGGTACCATCTCAGCTCCAAAGGCTTTACATCTCTATTTATTGATGGCTTCCTGTTACCTGAGTTGCTGTGCCATTCTAAAATGTCACTGGTATAGACAACGTGTCGAGTACTTTGACTACACTGTAGTCGAAGTCAAAATATATATTTCAAAGTTATGTTCCATCATATTTATTTGATATTTTCTCTAAACTTGATTTTGATTTATTAGAAACATTTAATCTTAGAATAAAATAGAATTTCATTCAGTGGCATAACGGTTTGTCGACCAAGTAAACGAAATATAATTTCAGACTTTATAGTTCAACAAAATAAAAACGCCATATAAGTGTTTATAGAAAGATTTAGTAAAAGAAAAAAGCGCAGAACTATTATAAACTGGCTTTCAATGTATGACATCTATATAAAACAAAATCAAGTTAGCCATTTATAACCCAAGAATGGCCGGACTGATTTTTAGGATACTTAAATTTGCTGGATTTGTCTCGGCCCCTAATAACAGAATAACTATTAAAACATCGGAAAAAATCACGAAAAATAATATGAAAAAATAATTTTTTTTATTAACATAAACAGGAATACGTCTGTCGGATTTGGTACACGTAGTTGTTGTACATGTCTCTTTCATGTAGGCAAACAAAAACATGAAAGAGGTAAAACACTTTTTAAGTGGCATTGAAACCCATGCCAGGTACAGCTAGTTTCATAATAATATTAAATTTGTATTCAAGAAAAAATCAAAAAATATGTGCATACATTTGTATAACACAACTCCACAAAATCTAACGCAAGTTCTTACCTTTGTAAGCTGATCATCCGCCTTCCCCAGTACAACTTCGCAGCCTTCTCGATGTGCAAAGAGCTTCCGCGCCTGGACTTTCATATGGAAGGTCTTCTCTACGAGAGGAGTTGCAACGAGCCTCTCCAATGATGCCGACGCATTGGTGTATCCCACCACGTCTGCCTCCACCTCTTGCAGAAGGGTTTCCCATGTGTGAAATAGGGACGAAGGACATGATGCCCTGGAATCACAAAGATGACTTAGATAAGATAAGTGAAGACTTAGCTAAGGAGTAAGAACATATTTTCAGATAGTTTGCTTATTCATTTGTTAAAATTGTTTTAAAGTTAAGAGTACTTCGTAGAAATCATCTGCGTTTCTCTTTCTTACTAAGTGGGGTCGGCAAAACTCTTTCTAGAGTACGAGTACTGAAGAATGGTTTACGGTGAACCCATGTTGTGAATGTAGTTTGGTATGAAGTTTAATGACCGATTTGCGATGTGAATTCTTCCTGTATTTTATTATACGTAGAATACAATACTTCTTTATTGAACACCAAATAAGCAACATAAAAACTAAAATTAATAATTGTTGTACAATGGGCGGCCTTATCAAATAAAGCAATCTCTTACAGGCAACCTTTGGATGGACAGGATAGTAATAATAGACACTATTAAAGCTGTTAAGGCATGGATTCAGGTGTAAGTGAATATTTCACTGTTTGCTTTTACTCCCCTTCAAGGTAGAGTACCTACGTGTAGTATCAATCCCTAGTGAGTAAAGGAGAAGGAGATAATAAAAACCCTAATAGCATATGCATAGGCAGAATAGGCATTTCATATATACGATGGCTTAGGTTAGTAATACACATTTTTTTTGCGATCAAATGCAAAAAACAGTGTATTAAGTACCCATATACTTATGTACCTATGTGCAAGTATATTTTAATGATTATATTTTGTTAGTTCCCGATATACTATACTACATGGTTTATTATGCAAGTACATAATAAGCATGTTGTGTATATCATATCTTCAGAATTTTATATTCCTTATTAACCATAATGAATGAAAGTGAACAGGTAACAACTAGGTTACCTACATTTTAATTTTACAAATGTAATTAAGATTGTAATAACATCTTTTTTTTCTAAAAGAAAAAACTAATATATATTATAATATAATAATTAATTTTGCTTCATTTTATTATCAGCACAATTTTTGAAGCATTTTTTTACTGACTGTACTAATTTCCTATAGTGGTCGAGTTATCAACCAAAAAAATATATAACAATTAAAAGTGGCGACTCGACCGTTCTGGTTGGTCGAAATAACAACCAACTCTTCATTACATCGAAACCATCAAACCTCTTGCAATACCTACATTCAAGGTCCAGGTGTCAATCAATTAAGGAGCCATTATAAAATGCTTCAGGTTATAACACTTATACGTATGTAAACTGTTTATAGATTTTAGTTATTTAGCATTGGCTGTGATGTTAGTGTGAAAAGAAATATGTCCTATTTAAAAGGTTTACCACTTACAATGTGCTTTATTGCATATTTTCTATAATTATTTACTTTACCAGTGATCGTGAAATTCGAGTTAATCAATGATAAAAGTAGGCTATTCATATTCCTCAATTCCACATTCAAAATACACTAAATACCTTCAACTGCTAGGATGTGTGTGTCTATCGTAGCTCCCAAACAGCGCGGTGGTATTGTCTGAATGGTTATTAATAATAGTTATAAGATAATAGTCACCAATATGTAAAACATTGTAATTTTTGATACGACGCAGGTGTTTATGTCTTCCTCTAACATCTAGTAAGATACATATTATGTATACAATATGTAAAAAAATGTATCTATGTATTGGTATACGTTCTGTAAAAGAGGTGTTTTTGAACGGATAAAACTGATTTTATTGTGTCATTTTCTTTGATGACTATTGTTGGCTCTTGTCTAGTCAACAGAAATATCAAGATTGTAAACCATTATGTTACAAATAAATTTCTATTAGTTTGTCCCATCTAACATACTTGATCAAGATCCAATAAAAACAAGAGTTTTATCGGTGTTGAGAGCTTAGTACTTTTCTTAAAGCGATCCATCTAACGGATTCTAGCGTAGAATCTAGCGCTGTCATTTGTTACAATATATATTACTAGATCACATGAATACATTCATAAATCCATAAATATTTACGAAGTTTGCTTGAATTATTGAAATGTAGATGTAGTTACCTGTTTTGACGAATAAAGTGTTTTTGAACACAAGCGGAGCTTTAATGCCGAACAATTTGCAAACAAATAGGACCTGATATATTCCATGGCACCCATGTTATTTTCGATCATCGATGCGTATAGTATCGATAGCTATGCTATTAAAACGGTACGATGTCATAATATAATTACTTAAATCAACTAATAGCCCATTATCCTGAAAACAAGCAACAAAATCGAATAACGTTAAAAGCTTTCAGGTTTTCATGCATAATTTGGGTCATGTGGAAGCTTGCAATTTGTTCTTTATGCCCGCGGGGCAATTGTCAGTTACACAAGAAATAACACGTTTTGTTTTCTGGCTTGTTTATATTTCACAGAATGTACCTAGTATAGTCTTTGACATACACAAAGTTAATAGACGGGCCTTACGCGTATAGTTATACGGGCTTAAATAAAAAAAACCGGCCAAGTGCGAGTCGGACTCGCGCACGAAGGGTTCCATACCATTATCTATAAAAAATCAAGTTTGTTGTATGGAAGCTCCCCTTAAATATTTATTTTATTTTTAGTACGTACTTGTTGTTATAGCGACAATAAAAATACATCATCTGTGAAAATTTCAACTGTCTAGCTATTACTGTTCTTGAGATACAGCCTGGTGACAGACGGACGGACGGACACCGAAGTCTCAGTAATAGGGTCCCGTTTTTACCCTTTGGGTACGGAACCCTACAAAGAGGTAGTGAATATAAAACCATATATATTTATACGAAATTAGTCTGAAATATCGGAATGTAGATGTAGTTTCTTTGACAATATGTACCTCTAAGTGTTTTTTTAAAACAAGCATTTAACAGAGCTTTAATGCCGAACAATTTGCAAACAAAATCTAGGACCTGGCATATATAAAACTACGTGAAAACAAGAGAGTTATTTGGAAAAATGAACTTATGTGTCGCACGTCCTACGGCTAGCGAGTCCAGAGACTGATTGAGACAAATCGAGCATCGGCACATATTTTTTTATTCGACAAAAATTCGCACATTTGGCCAGTCGATTCACTTTATTTCAGTCAAAGTCTACTGTCAGCAAACAAATTTAGAATAAATCACAAGAAAAGTATAAAAAACATCTTATGTATATGCATGAACATTTTCTGCCGACGAAATGTGTATATTTTTTGGAAACATTAAAATTGAGCAATATTAGTAGGGTGTTGACGACTCAGTTGGCGCAGTGGACAGGTGTCCGCCCTCTGCGCCGTGGGTCTTGGGTTCGATTCCCGGCAGGAGCACAAATTCCTTCCCAAGGGATATTTGTGCTTCTGGTTCTGGGTGTAATGTGTGTGTGTGATGTGAATGTTTCCGGCACCCACGATACAAGTCTTTGAACTTAGTGTGGGGATGTGAGTGTGAATGCGTTTGTTTTTGTTTTGTTACCTTACACGTGAGAATGGTTTTTGTGTGTACCAGTTTAAAAAATACGTCATTATGGAGAATAATTCTAAAGTGACCTATGGGCACAATATAACAGAAAAAACAGGGTGAGTCGTAAAGCCACACGATAGAAGTGAAACCATTGTATTTCAGGGAAACATTTTTATTATTCATCACAGTGTTTATTCCCACCACTTTTTGTTACACAAAAAGGTTGCGGATCAAAATTTCAAAGCACTTCCATAAAAACTTTTACTTCAATAAAACAAACAAACTCAAAATGTTTTATTATTCTTAAAAAAGCGCGACTACAGCTTAATTTACTCTCACTTTTTCTGATGCTGATAAGGTAAAAAGAATATGAGAAGTGTCTCCGTCCCTTATTTCACAAATTCTTTGAACTTAGTGTGGGGCTGTGAGTGTGAATGCGTTTGTTTGTTATTATAAATATTCAAAGTAGAGCTACGAAAGCAACATAGGGTGTAATATTATTCTGTTCACTAATGAACGTAGGCACAGACAATACGTTTCATTTGGAACTTAATGTAATTGTACTAATTATTCTCACATTCATTATGAAGCATTCAGCAAAATCATTTATCTTGTTGAACCAACAACGTAAAACACCTATAATGTTAATGATGTATTAAATTATAACACCTCGATAATTTTGTGTTTTCTGTTTTGTAATGGAATAAAATTTTCAGTTTTCATATTACGAACGGGCTTAAGTTTTAATTAATTCGTGGAATGATCAGACATCGTATATGGTTGACATAATATCCGTTAACAGCAATAAAAAATGGAACAAAATTGGTAGAAGGTTTCAAATGACAACCCAGTTGGCGCAGTGGACAGGTTTCCGCCCTCTGCGCCGTGGGTCCTGAGTTCGATTCCCGGCAGAAGCACAAATTCCTTCCCAAGGGATATTTGTGCTTCTGGTTCTGGGTGTAATGTGTGTGTGATGTGAATGTTTCCGGCACCCACGATACAAGTATTTGAACTTAGTGTGGGACTGTGAGTGTGAATGCGTTTTGTTTTTTGTTAAATTAAACAGTGTCGAATAAAAATTTAAAAATAATATAAGCATTGCATATTCTTTATTGTCATTTTACTGAGACATTTTTGTTTCAGTACAATTTAGATACCTATGGAGACCATTTGAAGTACCGGACTCCTCAGTAGGTATTTTAAGTAGTGGGTTGACATACATCAGCGTCGTATTCCCGTTTTTCACATGAAAGATGACACTGACGCCTGCGGTCGTCTGTTAAGTGGGTAGATGGAAACGGGGGCGAGCTCCCGAGCAAGCCTTTTTGAGGTAGATATTTGAGTATTAAAGTTATTATTGGAAATTTAATTTGGAGTTTAAATATCAGTATTAACTATTATAAAGAGTACGCCTAAAAGCAATTTAGAATTATTATTAATTCAAAGTATATAAACATGGACCGAGCCAGTATTGCCATGTGTGTTTTTGCTAAGTTAATATACCTACTAAGATTTTTTATAGAGTTCTGTAAGTATTTTTATAGGGTCAACAAAAATATATTTTAAAGTAGTATTGCTTTTGGCTTTTTAATTTAACGACCCAATTGGCGTGGCCTTGAGTTCTCGGTTCGATTCCCGGTAGGAGCATACTTTTCCATTCCAACTAGGGACATTTGTGTTTATGGTTCTGAGTGTGATTGTGTGTGATATGTTCCGGCTCCCACGATACAAGTCTTTTAACTAAATGTAGGGCTATGAGGTTCACCAAACTCCAGTTAAAGACATAAGGGTATATGATGGCGATAACATATTAAATAGCTATCAACATTAAACAATTACTACCCACTGGTAGTGGGCTTGAGCACTTGAGTTACCTATAAGCTCGATGTCTTGTAGGTAACTTAGTTCTTTGCTGTACATAGTTTTAGTTTAGTTTTAGGAAATATAGGCAATTGGCCCGTAGATAGCATTCAACTTTTATTGACATTAAACACAATCACATCTTAACGGTGAATGGCAATTTTATTTATTGAGACTTAATCGAAGAATAAGGCAACAGAGTGTTTACTTATCTTGATTAAGTCAGACTTAACAAACATCCAATAAAGTTGTAATTGTTTAAGAAAGGTAAAATAAACATATTAATGACACATTTTGAGGAATGCATTTAGTTTCTTCTTTATTTCCCATTTCTTCACTTTCCATCAGGTGAGATAGTTGTCAAATGCTTGCCTATCTATCATAAAAAAAAAGTTTAACAAATATTATTGTAATACAAGTTCATAACTAATTATCTACAAAGGCCTTTAAATCAGGACAATAGCAACAACTTTAATTGACCTGTCACTAATAAAAACACGACTTTATAATTAAAAGACTCGTGATCTTGAGTGAAAATGGCGGACAAGCGCGCTCTATCGATCATTGTCTATCGGTTTTTCTTTTCCAATTTTCTTGCCGTCACTCCACATGATTATGGTATTGGGTTTCGGAAATATGATTTACTAGGGTTTATACTAATCTTATACGTGCATTTTTTTAAATAAAAATATTTTTACATCTTCTTGTAAATGTATGAAATGACTGATAAATGACGTAAGTATAAAATAAGTAAGGAATTTGCCAGATTATAATCTGGGATCGTTCTCAAAAATAATTTTAATTGACTTAGCGAGCGCTCAGCGCGAGCGAAGCGTGTCCCTTTCTTGCTTGGGCAAAATTACTTTCGAATGTCCGGCGGATTTCCGGTTCTTCTTCTCTATAGGTCGCATTTCTCAACCGACTCTAGTGAAATTTTGTGATCAGATTTGATAATTATATACAATTTTTTATGTCAACTCAGTTATTGAACATTTTTCAAAATGGCAGAGATATGGGGTTTGAAAACATAAAAAAAATAATTATATATCAGTCATTTCGAAAAATACTTAAGCTCACAGAGCCACTATTTCTAACCAAGGTTCAGTTCCATTAGACAAATGTTACTAAGCACTTAATCAATATCAAAAGTAATTAATTAATATTAAAAGCATTTTTTTTATCGAAATAAAGTATTCAGCTACATCTCATCTCGCAAAGACATACTTTACGTGTTAGAAACTTAGAAGTGAATTAGTGCAGCACTCTCCTTTGAAATTCATCTTATGACTAAAATTAGAATGTGACGCTCGTTTGTAGTACCTAAGTGCAAAGATATGGTTACAACCTTAAACATTGTCAATTTAGAGTACATTTAATTTTGATGCAATAATAATTTTAGCACTAACATTTCTGTTACTAGTTACTGAATAAATAAGCGGTATAGATATATTTAATTTAAATTTAGTTCAAGATATAACTGAAATGAAATTAAAAATATTTTGTGGAGGTTCTTTGACGATGTTTTTAGGTCGACGTAAGTTTCTAAATGCATCGAGATAGGAAACAAACCTACGGTTTGTCAAAATCCTTGCCTTAATGTTATTTTTGTCATAGCTTTTTGAGCCTTGTCACGCAGCAATATATATAACTCGAGCAGTTGCTCGAGTTTGATATTTGCTGCGTGACAAGCTAGCGAACTCGCTAGTAGCCACTGAAGTTCCACTATCCGTCGCCTGGCTCTATCATTAAATCCGCTCCAAAATATGAGATTATAGTTATATCACCCGAACTATATGTATATACATACAAAGTTTAATTCCGATGCAACTTATATTGTATCGTATATTGTATTTGTTTAATGTGTAGAATTTATAATTTATATTTATTCTTCAAATTATTACTCTTAACTATTTTTTTTACATATACGCGTATCTTTTAGCTGCACGCCCAAACACTTTTCTTACACGCCCAGGAAAGCTGGTAGATAATGCTTCATAGCATTAAGCTTATTTCTTGTACACTGCTTTGTGCTCAATTATTAAATAAATTAATAAGCAATTGTAAGTAAGCTAACATTGATTTCTAAGATATGATCACTTTGTTTGTTAGTTACAAGTGAAATCTAGAATATAATAAAACATTATTAAAAAAACAATGTGTTTCAATTCACTAAAAGGCCAGGATAAAATAATTTTTTAGAACATTACTATTTATTATGTAACTAATTACTCCTTATCATATCTCTATAACCATGTTTAATAATAGCATATCTATATATATAAAAGAAAGTCGTGTTAGTTACTCTATTTATAACTCAGGAACGGCTGAACCGATTTGGCTGAAAATTGGTGGGGAGATAGCTTAGAACCAGGAGACGGACATAGGATACTTTTTAGGAACGCCACATGTTTTTTCAATTTTTTTTTAAATAGGTGTATAAAAATCATTTTCTCATACGTCACTCAGATTTGGTAAAGTACTAGGCAAACATAACAACCAAGGAGGTGATAATATAGTCACGTGGCATTGTATGCCGGGTATGGCTTCCTAAACATGCACATTCATTGACTGTTAGGCGGAACGAAGGTCGCCGGGACAGCTAGTAAATTATAATAATAACACATTCCAGTTACATTTATGTCCATACTAAGGTTGTCTGGAAGAAATTGCTATACGTGATAAGACTGCCGATTGTATTACTACTAAAAATCTATAATTTCTAAAAATTGTTTAGTTGTACTTACACTTTGTAAACTGGTTATACAATAAAGAGTTTTGTATTGTATTGTATAAATTTAATCACAATCAATGAGTTTGTATATTCTAGTGAACTCCAAAGAGGCACTCATGATAATAAAAGACTCCAAAATTAGTAAATGTTCAATTACATTCTCCAACTTTGACAACAAGATTTGTGTGGAAGCTGATACGAAATATTGATTAAATTTGTATATTGGATACCAACGCTACTGTCATATATACACAAGAACATCACTTTTACTTATCTCATTTTCCCGAATCTCCAATTGAGTTAAGCGTTTGAGAATATCCCTGATCATCGAGCGGGACTTATCTCCGACTTCATTCTCTCAGAAAATTGAGAGCGCTTTCTTGTCCTATCAATTGGGGCAGTCAATCACTACAGTAGAAACACTTACTGGTATAGAAATGGGAACCTTTGGGCTACGTACTGATCACGTAAAGGGGATATTGTAGTTTCTCATTTTGTTACAAGGTACTTCTAAAGGGAAACTTCTAAAGTGGTCTCCACCACTTTCGTCACACAAAAAGGTTGCAGATTAGAATTTCAAAGCCTTTCCATAAAACGTTTACTTCTATCGTGTGTCTTTACGACACATCCTGTTTTTTATAAACTTACATGCCTTAAATACATTTCTATGATTTTTAATTGTAGTGATAGCGGCCTTATTTTACCACCAATTTTGTATTATTAGTGTCTTTAAACCATCTTTTACCGATTTTCTATACTTCTTTCCACAATGTACAGTAAAAACATGCGTATCTCGTAAACGCTTTAAAACTCACAGCCCCACATTGAGTTCGATGACTTGTGTCCTGGGTGCTGGAAACATTCACATCACACACAATACTTACTCAACAACAGAACACAAATTACCCTAATGAAGGAAACGTGTGTTCCCACCGGGAATCGAACCTGATATATCCCAGCTGCTTAGAAGGCGAACGCGCAACCAACAAGGCACAGGCAGTTAATTTTTTTTAGTTTATAATGAAAAAAAAATTAATTTAACTGCTGTTATCAACTAAATAACATTTGTAACTTTATTATAATCATTTGCTATTTCAAGTACCCACTAGCGTTGTTGGTTCTACTAAGCCGCTGGTGGGACACGTTTAGTTTTCACCCAATCGAAAATATGTGTTTCTGGTTTTTAATGTGATTATTATGCAATTAGTAACAATGATTACACAAGTACTAACAAAGTGTTGGAATGTGAGCTTTCTTGTAGTTTTTATCTTGGCACTAAAACTATATGTTATGTTCCTGTGCGAAAACTCAGACAGTTTCACGACTTGGAGGCGAAATGTAGAGTCATTAGAGTTAAAAATGCATTGTTTCGTTAATGACGTCGAAAATAGACCAAAAACTGAGGCAGATTTCACCACTGACGGAGATAAATAGTCTGAAAGAGTGGTAATAAACGCGATACTTTTCCACACCATGCATCCCAACTAAAATGATCTTGTAGGAACCACTTTTGCCAAAAAGACCACATCAAAAACAATCACAATAATTGAAAAAGATTTTTTTTTTATTGAAACACCTTTTGCTTGACTGGGAATAAATCTTGGTTTCCACGGCATAGAAGTCTAGGGCTACATGTGGGGTAACCGACTCAAACGAGCAGTCAAATAGAAACATCTCAGCTCTAGCAGAAAATATACTCACAATATACGAGGGCATCAACATATTTTGTTAATTGATCCCTTAATTGGATATAAATTCAATCAACTGAATTTTGTAAAACATTTTTTCAACCAATCCCCTCGTGTTCAATCAGGAGGTGTACAAAGTCTAATCAGGAGAAATACATTTAAAAATCGGTTTCTGTACCAATTAAAAAGAATATGGTTTCAATGTGATGTTTCAGTAACTAATTTAAGGCTTTACTCGTCACATAGCAAGGTCAATATCACACTACATCATCCCATCCTACTTCCTACTTCCTACTTTTATTTATATTTATATTTTATATTTATATTTATATTTTATATATAATATTATAAACGCGGAAGTTTGTAAGAATGTATGTATGTATGGATGTATGGATGTATGGATGTATGGATGTATGGATGTATGTTTGTTACTCTTTCACGCAAAAACTACTGAATAGATTTTGATGAAACTTTCCCATAATATAGCTTACACATCAGAATAACACATAGGCTATAATTTATAAAGATATAATGTAATTTATCCAAACTATAACGATAAGTGTCAAGTAAGTAGGAGAAAAATCTGCCATCTGCGAGCTATTCTGGCGTGCGCTGCAGAAACCGTTGAAGTTATACGTATATAATGTATAATGAAAATGTTTATCTTAAATATTCCTACAAAAAAGCCCGCGACAGCATATATCTATCTTTTATGTGTAAGCCACTATCGCCAAAATAGTGAAACAGAATACAATAAAAAATTATAATTTATTTCTAAGGCACATTTGGTAGTAACAAATAGATCCTTATATAAAAATAAATACTTTTATCGCATCTGGGATTTTAAGTAAATAAAATTTGTCTTTTACACTACATCATTTAGACAAATATCTGAATAGTTATGACGATAAACAACTGAGTGCGCGATATTATGGTATGGTCCGGTGGCAGGCGAATGGGACGGGCGCGCGGGCGGTCGGACGACTGCGGGCGGGGTAGGGGAAGAGTCAGATGTCGCTCATTGCCGAGCGCGACCCGAATACGGACAGACGTCGTTGACGGTTGTGTCTGTATCGTAAATTTTCAAGGCACTAGCGATTTGTTAAAAACTCACTGTACCTATATAATGTAATAGATAGGTATTGGCAGGTTTACTTTTGTGGTTAGGAGACACGTATAAGAAGATACTTCACTTTTATTTTTATTGTTACATCGGTAGGTTACTTAACTTAACAGTTACTTACAATAATTCCACGACAGCTTAAATGTATGTGGTTGTTACTTATAAAGAGGCAGGGTTTTTATTTTATTATAATTATAATATTAATTATAATAATAACATTAACCACCATCTCACCTGATGGAAAGTGATGATGCGGCCAAAGATGTGACATGTTTGTCTAGAAGATTCCTATTCACTCTTGACTTGAAGACTCCCAAACTTTTGCATTACCATCAATCATCGTATACATCCGTAGAATATCTTTCATTCTTAATGTGCACGCCCCTCCTCCAAAGGAGATGTTTCATTTTGGGCCAGCACTATATACCATACATAGAAAAATAGGGAAAAAATATTGCATTTTCTTAAAAATACAAATAAATTAATCTGCGGAAGATTACAGCTGTACCCTCAAATTATTATTTTTAAATAACCCAATGCAACCCTATTTTTGGGGCAGTCATGGCAAGAAGATACTGAATGTCACTCTGTTCCGAGTTTCAATCGAGTAACATATTCTATAATCCTATTATAATTATAACAAAACCCAAATATTTTAGAATTGATATGTTGTTTACAATAAATGATCAATGACGCGTCAAAATGACAGTTCAATATTGTCGCAATCGGCCATTTGTAATTGTGTTGTGTTGCTATCAATGTACCAAGATATTTTAAATGTACATTAAAACGAAATATAAGTAAAGAAAATAAACATTAAAAAACGGTTACCTACTATATAGTATAGCTATATGGTGCTGGCCCAGGCTCCTTCAATTTTGAAACATCTCCTTTGTCAAACGATCGAGTGTCTAATGTATAAAAATGTTTATGGAGGGGCGTGCATATTTAGAATGTAAGATCTTATCTATCTATCCTTACAAACTATAGCGTTTATAATACCTATAAGTGAGATTATCATAAAAAATACTTAGTTCCAATTTACATACATTACACAATGTAGTTGTTTTCATGATTTTTAATTTGTTGGATTTGTCTCCGTCCTGAATAGCGGAATAATATAAAAACATTGAAAAATTGACGACATAATAAAATACTTTCTATCATCATTATCATAATTTTCCATTACCACGCGGGTGAAACCGCGGGGCGCAGCTAGTTATTATATAAATGTGAAAGTTTGTATGTTTGTTATTCAATCACGCCGAAACTCATCATATAAGTATATGATATGGCTGAAATTTTGATCGTAGGATTGACATCTAGAATTACAGAAAACCTGGCACAAACGAACAAGACAGGTACGAGGTGCATGGCAAACCTGAACGAAGAATGGTAGATGATGAGTAGTTTAAATGTGTTATCAGATGTGTGACCCTCGTTAAGTACTTGAAGCGACAATTAGTCCAGTGGTAGTGGAAGTTGCTTGGTTTACAATCACTTTACTATACCTTATTATAAGCAATCTCATTTAAATATTCAGTAGCAAAATTGGTCGCATCAAATCTAGCACCAAATGATGCTCTGGTCATAATTAATTCCTTCATTCCAGCCTTAGCGTACTTAATATCCTCGACTACATAATTACAAACCAACAGTTGGAAAAATAGTCTAATTGTTTACAGAAAAAAAAAACCTTTTTCAAATTAAAAGGAAAGGCAGACATTTCAAATACACAGGCACTAGGATCAAATACTTGTGTCGTGGGACTGGAACACAATCATCTTATTCACCCTTACACACTTTCATACGAACAGTCACACAAAGTCATAAAGTTAAGCCTGAAAGAGGTCTAAGCAATAACATCAGATAGGTACCCAAAACAAGTGCCTACCCAAAAGGAACTTGTTCGTAGATGTTATCAACCAAGATAAGTACCTGAATAAAATACACTCAACAACAATCAAGCATCCAGTCCGGCAATTTAACAAGGGGGTATGTCGTCAGACAATTTCGCGGTGAGCTATCACCTCTACCCTTAGGCGGTCGACGTCTGTGATTAGTTTCACCACAGACATCCCCGCAGTTTCTACGACACGCGCCACAGGTTAAGACTCAGTTACCTTAAGGTTGTCACAGATTATAACTAAGTGTGTTACTTAGTCTCTAGAAAAGGCTAACATACTATAGTGGAATTTTAGGAGACATGGTAAACATGTACAGAACTCTAAATTTTAGGATTCATTGCGTCTAATGAGAGTTTCTTTAACTAAGGAAACCATCGTTACGATACGTATTCAAGTTAGTTTTAAATTGTGACGCTCGTAGCGCGGTCCGTCTATTCGACCGCATCATCACTTTCCATCAGGTGAGATAGCGGCCAAATGCTTACCTATCTGTCATAAAAAAAGAACTTGGTAAATCGAATCAAACGAGCCCAATCTCAATCAGGGTTTATCTTATTTAGTTCGGAAGTTCCAGTGGCCATCTTCCGCCTCCATCAAATTCAGCTCCATAATGGTACCATATCATTGTATTGTCATCAAAGATACATACGTTCACCAAATTTGAGTCCAATCGGACATCGGGAAGTGGGTCTAATTTAGCATGCAAGATTTGATTACAGACTGACAAATAGAACGACAACGGAACAGGTGAAACTAAATTGACCTAGGTGCTCTCATTCTCACGTTTTTGACTTATTTTGTAAGAGGGCTAAATTGGTTTTCCAAATAAATAAAAGCTTGTAAAATAGTATATAAATGCGAAAGTTTGAGTGTTGCACGTATCTCTGTAACTAATAAACGATTTTGATGAAATTTAGAATGCAGATAGTTTAGGTTCCGGTATAACACATAGGCTACTTTTTAATTAACGCGAGCGAAGTCGTGGGGCACGCCTAGTATTCTGTACATTTGACTAGAGTGGCCTACCCCTGATATAGTTGGCTCCATAGATTAAACAGCTGTTGCTAACTGTTTCCTACACCCCATTTGTAAGAGGCCGATGTACCTGTCAATCGTTGACAGATGACTCCCAGTTACCCGCAGACCCGGTTTGGGGAGTAGAGGGTTTTGCCGTGTCATGTCAGTGCCTAAGTGCTCTTTAGTTGGGCCACAGAATAATTAATAGTGCCAAAGTTGAGATACAGTGAATTACGCGCAGTATTCATAGTAAGTATAGTAATACTTACCATAAACTTCCCGTTAGCATAGTAGTGTGCGCGTTCGCTTTCTAAGCAACGGGTATCAGGTTCGATTCCCAGTGGGAATGCAGTTTTCTCCTCAAGGGAAATTTCAAATGTGTGATTCTGTTTCTTGTGTTCTGGGTGTGATGTTAATGTGATGTAATTGTTTTTGGCACCCATGAGGCTAGACGTCGCGCTAAGTGTGGAACTTGTGAGTGTGAAAGCGTTTTGGTTTATGTTTGATATTGCGTCTATATAACAATACGCAATAACATTAGCAATAGCAATAACGGGATCCTTAAGATGATAGCTGAGAGGATGGACTCTTTTGTAGTGCAGCTGTTCATTGATTTACATGTTACACGTGGGTATTGGTGAACTGTTGCACTATATATAACTAGCTGCGCCCCGCGGTTTCACCCGCGTGGTAATGGAAAATTATGATAATGATGATAGAAAGTATTTTATTATGTCGTCAATTTTTCAATGTTTTTATATTATTCCGCTATTCAGGACGGAGACAAATCCAACAAATTAAAAATCATGAAAACAACTACATTGTGTAATGTATGTAAATTGGAACTAAGTATTTTTTATGATAATCTCACTTATAGGTATTATAAACGCTATAGTTTGTAAGGATAGATAGATAAGATCTTACATTCTAAATATGCACGCCCCTCCATAAACATTTTTATACATTAGACACTCGATCGTTTGACAAAGGAGATGTTTCAAAATTGAAGGAGCCTGGGCCAGCACCATATAGCTATACTATATAGTAGGTAACCGTTTTTTAATGTTTATTTTCTTTACTTATATTTCGTTTTAATGTACATTTAAAATATCTTGGTACATTGATAGCAACACAACACAATTACAAATGGCCGATTGCGACAATATTGAACTGTCATTTTGACGCGTCATTGATCATTTATTGTAAACAACATATCAATTCTAAAATATTTGGGTTTTGTTATAATTATAATAGGATTATAGAATATGTTACTCGATTGAAACTCGGAACAGAGTGACATTCAGTATCTTCTTGCCATGACTGCCCCAAAAATAGGGTTGCATTGGGTTATTTAAAAATAATAATTTGAGGGTACAGCTGTAATCTTCCGCAGATTAATTTATTTGTATTTTTAAGAAAATGCAATATTTTTTCCCTATTTTTCTATGTATGGTATATAGTGCTGGCCCAAAATGAAACATCTCCTTTGGAGGAGGGGCGTGCACATTAAGAATGAAAGATATTCTACGGATGTATACGATGATTGATGGTAATGCAAAAGTTTGGGAGTCTTCAAGTCAAGAGTGAATAGGAATCTTCTAGACAAACATGTCACATCTTTGGCCGCATCATCACTTTCCATCAGGTGAGATGGTGGTTAATGTTATTATTATAATTAATATTATAATTATAATAAAATAAAAACCCTGCCTCTTTATAAGTAACAACCACATACATTTAAGCTGTCGTGGAATTATTGTAAGTAACTGTTAAGTTAAGTAACCTACCGATGTAACAATAAAAATAAAAGTGAAGTATCTTCTTATACGTGTCTCCTAACCACAAAAGTAAACCTGCCAATACCTATCTATTACATTATATAGGTACAGTGAGTTTTTAACAAATCGCTAGTGCCTTGAAAATTTACGATACAGACACAACCGTCAACGACGTCTGTCCGTATTCGGGTCGCGCTCGGCAATGAGCGACATCTGACTCTTCCCCTACCCCGCCCGCAGTCGTCCGACCGCCCGCGCGCCCGTCCCATTCGCCTGCCACCGGACCATACCATAATATCGCGCACTCAGTTGTTTATCGTCATAACTATTCAGATATTTGTCTAAATGATGTAGTGTAAAAGACAAATTTTATTTACTTAAAATCCCAGATGCGATAAAAGTATTTATTTTTATATAAGGATCTATTTGTTACTACCAAATGTGCCTTAGAAATAAATTATAATTTTTTATTGTATTCTGTTTCACTATTTTGGCGATAGTGGCTTACACATAAAAGATAGATATATGCTGTCGCGGGCTTTTTTGTAGGAATATTTAAGATAAACATTTTCATTATACATTATATACGTATAACTTCAACGGTTTCTGCAGCGCACGCCAGAATAGCTCGCAGATGGCAGATTTTTCTCCTACTTACTTGACACTTATCGTTATAGTTTGGATAAATTACATTATATCTTTATAAATTATAGCCTATGTGTTATTCTGATGTGTAAGCTATATTATGGGAAAGTTTCATCAAAATCTATTCAGTAGTTTTTGCGTGAAAGAGTAACAAACATACATCCATACATCCATACATCCATACATCCATACATACATACATTCTTACAAACTTCCGCGTTTATAATATTAGTAGGAAGTAGGATAAGTAGGAAGTAGGAAGTAGGATGTATAAATAACTATAAATATATTATGTAATGTAATGAAGTAATAAATGAAATTTTTACTAACATAGTTTTTGTTAGGTGTGTAAGACTAACATTTTTATTATTAATTTTTGTATATGGACCATGTCTGAAATAAAAGAATTTTATTTTTATTTATTATTTATTTATATTATATTTTAGTATACAAAATGAATGTTGATATTTTTAACAGTAACCCTTACATTTTCTGTCTTTATGTCTTTCCAAGAACCATAGAATAGCTCTTAAAGATAACTCTTGGTAGCGGTTTGATCAGCTTATGTAACTATTTCAAAAAGAGAAGGGCTCAAACTCTTTTAAGTTTAATGTAAATTGGTATAATTAAATTTTGAAAACATCTAGCTCATTCTAGAAAACGGCTCCACCATTAACAAATTATAAACTAGTAACATTCTCGATTTATTATAACAATAGCTAGTAACATTCTCGATTAAGTCACCTTTAAAAAAAAATCAAAACCGTTCAAGCCGTTTTGGAGCTACATTGCCATAGATACACTGATTTACACGACTAAATTATAATACCTTTCATTTCGTTGAGGATTAAAAACGCATAAATTATAACAAAGTACATCTAATTTAATACCTTCAAACGAGCAATTCTTGTGTATATGTATATAGTTAATCTGAATGAAACGACTCCAACGATTTTCATGAAATTTAGTATGCAGGGGGTTTTAGGGGCGATAAATCTATCGAGCTATAGGTTTCATTTTTAGTAAACTTCATTTACCAAAAAACAAAACGTATCCACCGGTCATTTCTGGATCATCGGTCATATTGTACCGGTATCCAGGTACTTTACTTATAACCAGTATTCTATCGCTTACATTTTGGAGAGTATGCACAGGAATTACATGAGTTAATTCCCCCATGCCTTTTAAGCTATTGCATAGCTTCTATCGCGGGCCTTGAGTGTGGAGACCGAATCCAGTCCGTAACAAAAAAAACCTCACACCCTCCACTCCGACCGGCACAGCGGTGATACTTTTTAGTTTTGCCATCTATCGATGAATAGCAGATCTTTTAATGACTTATTTGAAATATCACGCTTGTCTCTTTAGTTCAGCAACTCGCCTCTAGGTAGCAGGAAAAAAAATACTGCATAAATAAAATAAATAAATAATTATAATTGCATAAGTTGATAAAAAATACTATTCAATAGCTTTACCGCGGCAGTCCCCGAGTGCCACACGTCTTTTTTACTAAAATATAATTGAAAGCTTAAAAAACCGACTTAATCGCTTATATTTCGGTTTTAGCTTGACCGATTTCGATAAAAAAAATTATGAGACTAAGTAAGTTGTATTTATATCTATTAGTTTGTTTTTACACCACCAACCTCATTATATAAAATTATCCCTCTCTCCATCCAAAGGTTGACTGGAAGAGATCGCTTTTAGCGATAAGTCCGCCCATTGTACTTTAGTTTTTTTTAAGATTACCCCTGTAACTAACTGTATTTGGTGTACAATAAAGAATTTTCTATTATATTCTATTCTATTCTATGGGACCACGTCTGAATTATATTCTACCAAACAAAAAAAAACATCAAAATCGGTTCATAATTGGCGGAGATATCGCGTAAGTATCATAAATAAATAAAAAAACATACAGTCGATTTGAGAACCTCCTTTTTGAAGTTGGTTGAAATCAAGACAAACTATCAATCGTCTTCCTGTTATGGTCGACATACCTCCATTTCGCTCGTAGTGTTTCACTTCTTCGCTCACCATTCCATCCGTGCAGCGAAAGAGTGGAACTCATTGCGTATTTGTTCCCTGAATGGATGCCTAGGAGTCTTCTAGGAGTCTAGAATGAATAAGTATCTTCTAGGCCAGGGGTCGGCAACCTTTTGAGTCAGAAGAGTAAAAAATTACAATTTACAAAATTTCAATGTTTTATAGAGCCACATTTTTTTTTCTTGGCAACATGATACCTTCTGTACTGTGAGTATCGTATCGAAACGCTATGCACGCGTTATCCTACCTAATCATTCCATAATTTACTTGTTTCAACTGTATAAATGTACTTTTTTGCTACCTTTGGAGGCTTGTTAATAGTGGCGTTTCAGAACGTTTTTTAAATGATTTTTTTAATAAATAATATTTGCGTACTAAAGAGCCGCATGTGGCTCGCGCGCCGCAAGTTGCCAACCCCTGTTCTAGGCAAGCATGTTACTTATATCTTCGGCCGCTTCGTCACATCCATCAGGTGAGATGGTGGTCAAATGCTTGTCCGTCATGCATAAAAAAACCTATATATGTTCGTGTCAATAACGGGATATTTACCACTAGCCAAGCCCCGCGGCTTCACCCGCTATTATCTAGATAAAAAGTATCCTATGTGTTAATCCTAGATATAATCCATGTACATTCCAAATTTCATTCAAATCCGTTATTATTTATTATTTATTTATTTCCTTAAACTTAAGATTTAACAAATTATTACATAAAATGCACCTTAAAACCTTGGATAGATTTGTCCAGGCGCATGGTCCTCTTATATGTTACGTGCACATTATTAGCATGTTTATAATTATATTATAATATGGAGATAACATTTCCTTACGTACAAAAAAACTATAAGAGACTGCGGAGCTATACCTACGAAAACAATCACACAGGTAGTCAGGTAAGCGGTCCCGTGGACTTGTTTACGAATAACAACGTTGTAGGCATACTTGCATAGCGAGCGAGCCGCGGCCGGCCGCTCGCCCGGTTGTTATGTACAGGATGCTCCGAATCGTTATAATAAATTATTTAGATAATATTTTTTTTAAATAACTTTTAAATTTTTAGGAGTAATTTTTTCGCGAATTTCATTTGGCAAGTTATTGATGAGTTTAGGAATCAGATATCGCGATGTCTTTTTTCCATAAAGATTATTAAATTTTGGTACTATTAATCTTTTATTAGTTATACTCCTTGTGGTAATAGTATGGTTAATTTCTCGTTTAATGTCTGTTCTAAAATATTGTTCAATTAAAAGGCTATAGTCGGTTTTTTGGTGTACAGGCATCACTTCACAATACTTAAAAAGTCCAATTGGATTTTCTTTATATTTTAATTTAATTTTTAACGGCACAATTAGTTTAATGAGTCTTAATTGAATATTATAAATTTGATCCAAGTATGTTTTATAAGTGCGTCCGTAACTACTTAGTCCGTATGCGACTATACTTTCTACTAATGCCTTATACATGGTCAGTAGAACTGGAAACGGTACACGACTTTTTATAATGTAAAATTTGGCCATTATAGCCCGAAGCTTGTCGGCAACCTTATCAACATGTCTACTCCAGGTAAATCTTTCGTCAATGGTAAGGCCTAGGTAAGTTTGTTCTTTTACTTGTTGGAGTTGTAAGCAGTTTGGTGTGCAAGTGTTTGATAGTTTTGTAGTCATGGCATGAAGGCATTCGTGAGAATGCGCGAAAACGTGATATGTGACCATTTGCATATCTCAGTAAAGTCAGCTTGGATCTGTGATTGCGCTTTTGTGATATCTCTGTCAGCTGCTATTAAACACGTGTCGTCGGCGAACTGGTACACAGTACAAAATTTTATAACATTATTGATATCATTGACATAAGCCAAATAATGCAGAGGTCCTAATACAGAACCCTGCGCTGTTCCTTCGGTGACGTCTACCTTATCACTATACGAACTACCCACTTTTACTTGATAAGTACGCCCATCTAAATAGTTCCGGCACCATTCCAGTAAGTTACCCCTAATACCACTGTTGTGTTCAGCTGTTAAAGCGTGAAGAGAGAACAAACATCCTTACACACTTACACACAAACTTTCGGATTTATAATATTAGTAGGATTAGTATGATTGGATTCTCATTTTGAGTTTTTTATATATTATTTTATCATTTTCGCATTTAGCTAATCTTTTATCAATCTCTGTCACACAGGCACGACAAACTCTCGAGTGAGAGAAGCGTATCTCGTGCAGATCTCCAAATGTGTGTCAGGCAGCTCGACCGTCCACTCGGCACGTTTACTGAGAGCTGAGTCATGAGCAGATGACCTTTTAGATGATTGGAAGGATAGCGAAGGTCGAGAGAGGAGTATGCAATGAAATTGGACGTCGGTGTTTTGTATAAATATAATAATGTAGAAAATACAATAAACATACATAAACAATAATATACCTAAATTAAACTATGATATAGAATACATAAACGTAATACATAACTATAATACATATTTGCGTGACGAATAAAATGTTCAACTTCAAATCATGACAACAAAGTAAATTTGTATTATTATGTTTGACCTGCAAGATAATGTATTTTGACGGAGTCTTTAAATATTGCCAATGATTGAGCTCTTTTAATTTCAATAGGAAGCTTATTCCACAGTCGAACAGCTTCGACAGTGAAGGAGTTACATGATATAATTCCTCCATGCCCTTTTTACCATCAAACAACAAGACAAACTATCAAACGTAATCCATTTATGGTTGACATCTCCAGTTTGCTCGAAGCGTTTCGCTTCTACGTTTGTCATCCGAACAGCGATAGAGTGGAACACATTGCCTGCGTCTTGCGTCTGAACGGTAGAATCTGGGTGTCTTCAAGTCTAGAGTGAATAGGAACCTTCTAGGCAAGCATGTCTCATATTCGGCCGCATCGTCACTTTCCATCGGGCGAGATAGTGGTCAAATAGTTGCCTATCCAGCATTAAAAAAAATATAGATTTAGTTAGAAAAACCTCTACATTTGCTGCAAAAATGTTGATGATGACGAAGCAAACATTGGAATGTTTGCTTCGTCAAAGTTGGCTATAAGAAGTGTTCATTTTGTCGACAACGACAACAATAAAAGTTTTTTAAAACGCAATGGATAAGCTATTTTTTATCTCGGGAAAATATCCCTATACCTCTGGAAAACCTGGCGTTTGTGAAGGAACTTTTGTATAGTCAATTCTATTTTGAGAACTTTAACCTCTGTCAAATATTTTCCTCGGTACCACAAACTATTGAGTATCTTTGTAGATTTCTATAATAATTATTATGTGTGTCAGTCAACTACTTCTTAATCTTTACGTCTGTTTCATAGCTAATGGAAAAAATTTGATTGACAGGCTCTCAATATAAAACAAGATCTACTTGTTTATAGATAGGATTTTCCTTTGCTTATTTAGTTATTCATCCACACTTAGTTTTTTTTTTATACTAGATAGGCAAGCATTTGACCGCTATCTCACCTGATGGAAAGTGACGATGCGGCCAAAGATGGAACATGCTTGCCTAGAAGGTACCTATTCACTCTAGACTTGAAGACACCCAGATTATACCGTTCAGGGAACAAAGACGCAGGCAATGAGTTCCACTCCTTCGCTGTACGGATGATGAACGTAGAAGCAAAACGCTTCGAGCGAACTGGAGGTATGTCAACCATAAATGGATGACGTTTGACAGTTTGTCTTGTTGTTTGATGGTAAAAAGGGCATGGAGGAATTATTTTATTAGTTTTATCTATTCAATTTTATTTCAGTGGACATACATAATACTTACTACAGGGACACAAATAAAAAGTGTCCTTATAAATAATCTGTGAATTCTTGAGTTTAGTTATAAGTGACAGTTTATTCCCGACCTTTGAATAGATATTTGTTTCCCAAAAAATCCCTTCTAAGACGAAGGTTTGCTCTTTCAACAGTGACTGTGACTGACATAAACAGAGCAAACATTGATAAAAAGAAAAAATCCAAATAGACTGTTAAGAATATCTAAATAATATACAGTATATCAAATAAATTAGTTAGGGAGTAGAATTATATTCCCTCGAGTAAAATGGTTGCCATTATTCAGCTGGAAAGGGAAAATTGGCTTTGTAAATAAATGACGAGGTGAGTTGACTTCTGGATCTTGTAAATGGTAAAGTGTCTAATAGATCAAGAAAAATAAAGAAACGGATGGAGATATTTTAATTAATTGTGGAAATAAACATTATAAACATAAACGCTTTCACACTAAGTTCGATGACTTGTGTAATGGGTGCCGGAAACATTTACATCACAAACACACTCACAACCAGAACTAGAAACACAAATTTTCCTTGGGGAGAAAACTTGTGTTTCCGCTGGGAATCGAACCCGATACCCCGATATATGCTGAAAGGCGAACGTGCATCCAAATAATATAATCTTTCATTAGTACAAATTTGATAACTTTGACTATCATATTTATTTCAGCAGACTACGTACATTGCAAAGAAAAATAATGTATCAAATCACAGGTATTTATTTTGGTGTAAGAGAGTCACGTAGATCAAAGTAGGGCTGTTCGCGTGAAAGTGATTGTTTTAAATTTTCTACCGTTTTCACAAAAAAGGAGGAGGTACTTAAGTCGACTGTATTTTTTTGTTGAAATTTTGTTTGAAAGATGTTGCTTTCCAATTGGTCCCATTTAAATTTGACCAAGATCTGATCAGAAGTTCTTGAAATATCTTCAATAATACGTGTTTAGTACATCTAATCTGATCAAAGTTCTGAAGATAAAGCGGTAAAATCGGTTTTTTTCAAGCTTTGCTTGTGTTTGTCTTTATTGCATTATTATAACCAATATTCAATCTATCACGTACCATCCTCTCCCATACTCCAATATTCAACCAAGTTTTATGGACAGTTATTTGACTACCTCTGAAAATGTAGCCGAGTCTCGGGATCACAAATTAATATTTGCCCACTGTGTCCTCAAAATAAGGTTGAGCGAATTCTACACATAAATTGGGCATGTTATTCACGGAAACATCCAGGTAACGTTTGCTCAGGATATTTTTGATCAAGATACTATTAAGATGATGTTGTTAAATTTAACTGATTTTTGGTTCAAGGTAACATTCATAAAGAACTTTTATTGATTCAAACTATTAAATATGGGTTATTATGTTATGTGGGTAGAGTTTTTTAATAATAAAAACCAACGTAAATGTGGCCAATTGTAACATGTAATGACTACTTAATACTACGAGTATCTCAGTTTAGTTTTTTTACTTCAGTTCTTATTAGCCAATGCTACCTAAAAAGTATTAAATCTTGCAACGACATCGTGAGTAGATAACTTATCTTATTCATATGTACCTTCAATTTTTTTTAGACTATAGAGTATTATTAGCCAGTTCCACGATTAGTAGAGTTTCACTTAATATATTTTATCGCTTAAAATTGTACCTTTATGAGATTATATCGGATTTTTGTTGTATTGGCTTTAGCCATATGTCGTAAATAAATACTAACTATTAAAAAAATAGCTTGTTATGCGGTTTTAGCCAAAATTTTGAAATATGTTTTACTTTTCGAGAAATTTACGTGACCGTGCCTAATAACCGCCATATTTTTACTTCGATAAATGCATGTGGTGACAATCGTGCTCGAACCGAAGCGCTACCTGCTGTTAAAATACGTTTCCTAGAGATAGATTATATTCTAATAATGTTCCAATAATTATAAAAAGAGAAAGTATTTCAGTTGACATTGCGGACAGATCAGTAAATCCTAAAATTAAATTATGCTGGGTAATCCTTGCCTAGAGTTTGACACCAGCGATTAGTCCATTAATTTATTTGAGCTACCCAAATATATACGTTTCTTTAAAATACAAAACTTAATTTGTTTTGATAGAAATTACATGGTCATATAAAGCTAAAAACAGATATATAAAATGAATACATGCAGAAGACTTTAAGCGTCTGGTTCGAAAACACTTTCTAGAAGTCATTCAAGGTTGAATCGTTACACTAAAAACCGTTATGAACATCGAATTTATAGGTACTATTTCTCTTGTATATGTAATTTATATAGAATATTATATATATATGTATATATATATAAATATATACGTATAATATTGGAATGTATGTATCATATGATCTGTTGTATGTATGTTTATGTATTATATTTTCATATAAACGTATATATTCTTAAAATTAATTTTAGATTTCTGAACCTTTTCTTTATTGCATAGCTTCATTTATTGCACGCCGATATATCTCCTGAAATAGCAGGATGACTGGCAGAAAACGCTGTAGCATTAAGTCCTTCTATGTAAATAGTATTTGTGTATGAAGTTTTTTAATAAATAAATAAGACTTCTACCTGACTTAGTGATCATAGAGATCGCATATCGCTAATATAACTTCGACTGCTGCACTACGACTATCATTTTTAATCTCTTTAGAATCATAAATACAAAAGCACGATCTCTGATGCCCAAAAGATTAAATACGACATGGTCCTAATCGCTAACGGGCGTACCTAATACATAAACGAGTTCTGTCTGTTACGTAATGGGCCCCTGTCGCATATGGGAGCGTGATTCCCTTGCGGTCGGCGCGGTTGCTACCCCATTCGATTCAGCATTAAAGTGCTTGCTTCTACAAATAACACATATTTAGCTTTAGTAGGGTTGTTTAGTCAGAACACATTGTAAACGGAATTGTTGGATTCGAGCTCCTGCCCCGTAACTTCTTGTATAAGAATAGCTATAAGAAATTAACAGGTATGACTTACATATATATTGGAAGCTGCTTATTAAATTTAATGGTTTTAGGTCTACGAGAACTATTTTGAATATAACACGTGGTAAATTAGGCAAGAAAAAAATCGTTTGAAGCTACTGCTTGGAAAAGGCATTGAAAACATTAGGTTTGATAGCGGCCAAATGCTAACCTGTCATAAGAAAAAAAAATACCACAGCCATAGAGTTTCATCCATTGAGCTACCCAAAGCATGGTTCAAGCGACGAATTTATACTTTCTTTATTAGTAATTGAATTTTAATATACCTTTTAATTATTAACCCAGTAATTACGCCATCTCTGTGGACTGCAATCACTGCCATTTCACAGCATTACACACGTGCCTAGAGTGGCTAATTCAGTCAGGTTAATTAGATAACTAAGTACTTAATATGACGAATGACATGCAACATACGTACCCTCAGCCGTTTAATAGGATTAGAGACTAGCGGACTAGGTATTACTAATGTGTACACTGTAGGAAGGTATATCTACATAAATAATTGAAACGTGAAAGGTATTGATAGAAGTTTTCTTAACATTGTGTAAAATTGTGTAAACTTAAATTGTTAACTTATTTGGCTCAAATCAGAGAGGCAATGCCGCCAGGGGGCTTTTGAGTGTGGGCGGGTGGGCTTAAGCATTTGAGTTACCTATAAGCTCGATGTCTTGTAGGTAACTTAGGTCTTAGCTGTATATAGTTTTAGTTTATGTTGTGTTATATATTTTGTTTTTTATGATTATTGAGTGACGAAACGAGTAAGTCGCTTGTCTGATGGTAAGCGCCACGTTTGCTAATTACAGCTCAATGCCACCCAGAGTTTGGAACTTAGGTTAAAATCCTGCCCGGCAAAACACTCCTCGTTCGTCACCCTGTGATATTAGATGTTAAATTTCTTTAAGCCCTGTAATTTCACTGGAAACATTGCCTTTCAATCCGAAACAGAAATATTTGCCCACTACCGCTTGGCGGTTGAATGTCTGGCAAAGGTGGTAGTGCCCCAGGCGTCTGCAAAAGGAGTCTTATCACTACTAAATATATTATTAACTACTACTATATTAATAACAACTTCTTTAGTTTATGTTAGATACATAATTATGTAACTACGTATTCCTCATACTTACGTTTTTAGGTTAGGAAAAAAGGAACTCTTCAAGGATCACTACGTCGTACATCTATCTGTCTGTCTGTCTGTCTGTCTAAAAATTTACTTATGAATTCTATGAATAAGGAGAATCTTTCCAAATTTCATCCAAATTAGCTGCAGCGCAAAGAAGTGAATATCACACAAACGCACACACTAACATTCAGATTTATAATACAGTTTGTTTTCATTTAAATGCCCCTAAATAAGCTATAATAGCTATAGTGGCGCGTGATACATATGATGTAGGTAGGTCTAAGTTTAAGCAAGTTGAATATATTAAGTAATTAATTGAGAATAACTAACCGAATATGAAACGGCTTTCAATCTCATTGTTCTAACAAGTCATACCCTCAGACGTATTTAGTTAGTTAGGTACTCATTAAATTCTATTCAAACAATATCCTAGATTGTGATACATTTAGGACGTGACTTAAGTGAATGAATTTGTCGAATTAGAGAAACCACTCAGATTCTAGACCAGGGTCGATAATTTTTAAAACCAAAAAAAATCATAGTAGGATGAAACCCATTAGAAAAGAAGGGAAATATAAAAATGAAAGGAAAAATAATTTACGGGCGATCTGAGGTCGGGAAGGGGATGGGGGTGAGTTTTTAAGGGTAAAAAACGGTTTTTCTCGATTTCCGGCAAAACTAAAAGTCTTATCGAAAAAAGTCAAATGGCAAAGTTGTAGATAATAAAAAGATCTAAAACTTTTGTATCTACACTTTTTTCACATAACCTCAAAATTTATGTGAAAAATTCAAAAAACCAAGTTTTTGGTATTTTATATTTATCTTTTACAAAAAAAAAATATTTTTTAACGAAATTTTGTGAAAACGTACCTTTTTATGTCCCAAATACGCTGTAATTTATTTGATTAAAAATATTTATTTTTTCACCTTATTTTGAATTAATATCGAAAAAACACCCTAATTTTCAATCGAAAATTCACCCGTCAAAATATCAGCTTTTTTCAAAAAGTTGGTATGGTTTCTGTTCGTTGAAATCTCTACTTTCCGATGGTGAAAAAAAAAATACATGTTACTATGGTAAATCATCTCGGAAAATGCAAAAATTCAAAAAATACTTGAATTCGATTTTTTTTTTCAATTATTATAAATAATTTCATCTAAAAAATTTAAAGAAATGTACGTTCTTAAAAAGTATCCTATGTCCTTCTCCTGGTTCTAAACTACCTCCCTGCCAATTTGCAACTAGCTAATTTTCACCATCGGAAAGTAGAGATTTCAACGAACAGAAACCATACCAACTTTTTGAAAAAAGCTGATATTTTGACGGGTGAATTTTCGATTGAAAATTAGGGTGTTTTTTCGATATTAATTCAAAATAAGGTGAAAAAATAAATATTTTTAATCAAATAAATTACAGCGTATTTGGGACATAAAAAGGTACGTTTTCACAAAATTTCGTTAAAAAATATTTTTTTTTGTAAAAGATAAATATAAAATACCAAAAACTTGGTTTTTTGAATTTTTCACATAAATTTTGAGGTTATGTGAAAAAAGTGTAGATACAAAAGTTTTAGATCTTTTTATTATCTACAACTTTGCCATTTGACTTTTTTCGATAAGACTTTTAGTTTTGCCGGAAATCGAGAAAAACCGTTTTTTACCCTTAAAAACTCACCCCCATCCCCTTCCCGACCTCAGATCGCCCGTAAATTATTTTTCCTTTCATTTTTATAATATTTCCCTCCTTTTCTAATGGGTTTCATCCTACTATAATTTCTTTTCACTTTTCATTATTTTTAAAGGTTTCTACCCTGGTCTATTCTGGAAACTCTATATACAAGTCGGATCGGGTCGGGTTGATCGTAACTATGAAATTTTAAATAAAATATAATAATACAAACTACTATTAATTTATCTCTAAATGTGTATTTTATAATTTGATTTAATATAGAATATAGAATTTATATAGAATATTTTATGTATATATAAATTTATACGTATAATATTGGAATGTATGTATCATATGATCTGTTGTATGTATGTTTATGTATTGAATTCTAAAAGTTTTTGCATAATAATATACATGTTTTATATTAAGTTTATGTATTATATTTTCATATACACATATATATATATTCTTAAAATTAATTTTAGATTTCTGAAACTTTTCTTTATTGTATAGCTTCATTTATTGCATGCCGATATGTCTCCTGAAATAGCAGGATGACTGGCAGAAAATGCTGTAGCATTAAGTCCTCCTAAGTACATAGTATTTGTGCATGAAGTTTTTAAATAAATAAATAATAGAAAGAAGATGATGATATTTAAACGAACGCAGTGATGTGCTTGTAGATCAGTGTGTACAATTTTAAAATTGTATAACAGAAACACCATTATTTCAAATAACGCCATTAGATAATATAAATTACCTACTATTTCTTGTATATATATATACGTCTTAAATAACATGTATTAGGTATACGAAAATCTTATTACACTGTATGATTATACGTAGTTATGTATGTATTATAAACGGTGCCCTACGCCAACCAGGCTATTTCAGAGTTTACTACACATACCTACCTAATTCCAAACACTACTAATTTTGAATTGTTTGTTAGTATTAAGATATAATATGCAGTCTATTCAAACCAATACAAAAATATATTCCAATTTCCATTCCATATTCACTGCCTTTTGGCTTTGTCGGGTACGTGATCGCCTTCAAAAAAACGGTTGTCGGGTTCGATTCCCAGAGGAAACAAGTTTTCCCCCAAGGGAAATTTGTGTTTCTAGTTCAAGGTGCGATGTGAATGTTTCCAGCACCCATGGACTCAAGTCATCGAACTTAGTGCGGGACTGTGAGTGTGATAACATGCTGTTTTTTTTTGTTCAGAAATCGTAATTTCATTTAAAAAGAAAAAAAAATTATGCTCAATATCGGTTATATTCTAAGAATTTTATAGATTTGCTTTGTCATGTTATCGCCCGCAGGCTGCAGTCTTGCAGCTAAGGTATATATAAGTATATGAAGCCGCATTTGAGATACCAAGCTTCCTTTCTACTTTGCTGAACGTTCTCAGTCAGAAGCGAATTCAAAGATTTCATTTTAATTCTCTACTTAATATTATACTCAAAGCGGAATATTTTCCAGATACAATTAGATGTACTCGTAGATATAGGCGATTGCTTGCAGTGTTGTTGCGGGTTTGCATCTGACGCTTATAATTGCGTTTAGTTTTTATTTCTAAGCTCAATCACTACCATATAATTATTTACCTAATTACTACTGAGTTAAATTCGACATTCAATTAATGAATGTATCTATGTATCTATTTTGAGTTGCAATTCAGATCAAACTCCTATCTAAGTTACTAAGTAAAATTGAATTAATCTATCAGTAGGCTCGTACAGTTGAAGTTGATAGATTATAATGATCCGTAGCTCAGTAAGTAGGCACTTTTATTGAGTACACGGATAAGCCTTAAGTCCTAACTAGGTTACCCGATGTTTAGAATACACTTATGGCTTTATTTATATTTATCAACCGACTTCAAAAAAGGAGGTCTCAATTTGTCTGTTTTTTTGTATGTATGTTACGCGATATCTATCCAATTCTAAATCGATTTTGATGATTCTTTTTGTGTTTAGTAGAGTATACTTCAGAGGTCCCATATACATTTTATCAAAATCATTCCAGCCAAAACCGAAATATAAGCGATGAAGTCAGTTTTTTAAGCTTTGCTTGCGTTTCAAATATTTAATTAAAAGAGAAGAAAATACATATTATTAAATATAACCTTTACGAATCTCATGAAACTTTGCATTTAAGCTCAGTATTTTTGGACCCTCCAAAATATATTATAGAACCTAAATTTACTTAGTGAGAACATGCGTCTTCTTTTAACGCAAGTCATATTAGTGACACATATTTCTGATAAATTGGCAAGTAAAGTAAAGGTAGGCTCCTGCAATTCATCAATGTCCACAAATCCGTCTAAATGTAGAGTGCTTTTGCGTATTTAACTTTTTTGTACTAGAAGCCACTAAACGTGGCAACTTTTTATAATTTTTTATCTACTAAATACTGATTGTATAGACGCAGTTTAACTAGAATCAATGTTAAAGGGTTGTAAACATGTCTGAACTAATTTCAAGCGATCCAAGACCAAGACCAGAGATAAATAAGATATATACCCAAGGACCAAGACCTCTAGAACAAGAAATAGACGAATCGATCAATGAAAACTAAATGAAATTAATTTGTTTTTTATAAGTGACGAGTCGAGCATCTTTTGTAAGGCTCAATGTTTTAATGCTGAATTAAAACGAGAACCTCATCGGATATAACTCGAATCAATTTCATTTATGTATATTTTTACGAAAAAGAAGTCAAATGCTAATAGAACAAAAAGTGAAAGTAAGCTGGTATATTGTGGTCGTAGCTAATTACATTTTTTTTTTATTCATTGGCCTGGCCCACTTTTCTGTTGCTTTTGGGTGAAAATCAAACAAGATCTAACATTTGTATAACGTGCTTATCGAAAACTCCAAACTAAAATTTTCCAGTAGTTTTGAATTATTTATTTTCAGAAACTGACTGATAAATAAAAGTTATTTTGCACATATTTTCTCTCAAGATTAATTAAAATTTAATTGCCAATTGCCAAAAAATGCGTATTGGAATTTAAGAATTGCTTTATATTTATTCTCTTTATTAACCTAAACCTAGTATGCCACCAGCAGCGGGGCAGGGCCCAAGCTACCTACTAGGTAGGTCAGTGCTGCAGCGTGAGGAACCTCCTGACAATACGTGCCGTGTCCAGGAGTCTTGCCTTCTGAATCTGACCCTTGATCCAACCAATTAGCGAAAGCCTCTTGAGATGTTGATCGAGGCTTTTCGCTATTAGCCCATTCGCCGAGACGACTATCGGGACAATGATCATCGAATCTTCATCCCTAGTACGGCACTTCAGATTCAACAAGAGCATATTGAAGAGTAAGTTGCTGATGTCTAGGATCATACATAGGTTATAAGGTTATGTCTGTGTAAGTACTCGCCGTTAGCGAGATGCGAACAACCAGAAATATTATATTATATTCAAGTACATATTTATTTTATCTCACGGGTCTATGCCCGGACCTTTGTAAGGCATTAGCGGAGTCGTAGCCACCGCTAAGAGGCCCTTTAGTATTCTTAATTTTTTTTAAATATTAAAGTACTTTCCTGTTGAATTGTGTTATATGTTTATTTTATGTAAGTTTACTTGATTTAATATTATGATATTCTGGTATGTATTGTTTATGTAGTTTAAACAATGTTAGTATTTATATTATTTTAAATTTCACTTCTTTCATTTTATCGCACCACAATTACATTATCTTTTTGTTTATATTTCCATCCAAAGGTTGTCTGGAAGAGATCGTTCTTAGCGACAAGACCGCCCATTGTACCTAAGCTGTATTTATCTTTTGGTGTCAATAAAGAGTATTGTATAGTATAGTATTGTATTTCGATTTGTTTTAAAAACCAACAAAATTGTCGCTCTGTATAAGTCTATACGTCGCGTCGTCGTACCCTCGATCGTAATATAGGTAATGTTACCTACTGACATCGAAACACTTTTGGGAATTTAGTCGTATCCCTTTTGGTTGTAAAAATGTGCGTATAAGGTGAACGAGTTGATCCCTAAGTGATTTCGTGATCTATTTTAGTGCAGATGATTGACTCGTCTGCCTCACATAATTATTATACTATCTCAAATGATCACAAGTACCTATATCTGTTATCATATAGAATGTTGATCAAATACGATCATTATTATAATAGCCGATTTTATTACATCTCATATAAACATACAGACCATTTTTAACCGACTCCAAAAAAGGAGGAGGTTCTCAATTCGATTGCATATTTTTTTTATTTGTGTTACCTCATATCTTCTTTCATTGTAAGCCGATTTTGATGATTATTTTTATTTAAAAGCTGGTGCTTTCCATGTGGTTCAACATAAATTTGATCAAGATCTGATCACTAGTTTTTGAATTATCGTCAATAATGCGTTTTTAATTCCTTAAATCTGATTAAGGTTCCGAAGATAAAGCGGTGAAGTCGGTTTTGTAAGCATTGTTTGCGTTTAATTTTATTCTTCTTCTAATAGTAAAAAGATAAAAAAACGTCTATAGCCTGACATGCTTTGTTTGAATAAGCCGACTACCAGACGAATTACTTCATTTTTTCCTTCGACCGAAGGCAAGATAAGCCGATATTCTATAGATTTCGACGCGACATGTCACGCTTGTCACACAACATGTTTGTTTAGACGCTAAATGTCTCTAACAGACGGACAAACAGACAAAGTACCCCCATGAGACCTCCCATCGGTCGATTATTTAGTGATGTTTACTTTTACATTATCAAAAAATGTCTATTTTAATACAGGAAGAAGTCAAGTTATTTATGACCGTAGTAAAATATATTTACCTTCAAGGAGAGAACGATAATGTTTGTTTTATGGCCTGTAGCTTTTCTGGCATGCAGAAAGTGATAGTTTAAACATAGAACAAAATTCATCATACTAGATTAATCGAATTATTTTACATGGACTCATTTTCATAGAACAGTTCTGGGACAAGTAGCCTACGGAGGAATATACATTATTTTGTTTTTATTTTAATTCTATAGCTTACGTTAATACACATTGATTATAAAAAACTAAAAAGTATCGCCGCTGTGCCGGTCGGAGTGGGGGGTGTTAGGTTATTTTCGTTACGGAATTTCTGGATTCGGTCTCCACGCTCAAGGCCCGCGATAGAAGCTATACAATATTGTGACGTCCATGACCAATCGGGGATGGCGTAAAGTAAAGTAGACCAATCATTGGCATCAAAAATATGCAAACTGACGTCACGAATCAGTCTAGCCAAGCGTGCGTTTTGCTTTTTTAATCTGCGCTCCTACCTATACGCGATATTGGCAGAATTGTGGTGCGACAACCCTATAGTCGCCATTTAAAGAAGAAGTTGAAGTTGCTTTTTTTAATTTGCCTAGCATTTTTATTCATTAAAATTCTTCATTTATAAGTTTTTCAAATTAATATATCCCAAGTTCTACGGGCTAATTGAAACCGTTCAGCCGTTACTGAGAAACAAGACAAAAAAGCCGTTTCAAACATACACGCACACACAAACTCTCATAATCAAGCCTTATCAAGAAAAAAGTTATGATAATAATTGAACAAAAGCAAAGCTTAAAAAAACCGACTTCAACGCTTATATTTTGGTTTTGGCTGGATCGATTTCGATAAAAATTATATGGACCACCTCTAAAGTATAATCTTCCAAACAAAAAAAAATCATCAAAATCGATTCATAATTGGCGGAGATATCGTGTAACAAATACATATAACAAAAAAGACGTGTGGCACTCGGGGACTGCCGCGGTAAGCTGTTGCATAGCATTTTTTATCAACTTATGCAATTATAATTATTTATTTATTTTATTCATGCAGTATTTTTTTTCTTGCCACCTAGAGGCGAGTTGCTCAACTAAAGAGACAAGCGTGATATTTCAAAAAAGTCATTAAGAGTTCTGCTATTCATCGATAGATGGCAAAACTAAAAAGTATCAACGCTGTGCCGGTCGGTTATTTTCGTTACGGAATTTCTGGATTTAGTCTCCACGCTCAAGGCCCGCGATAGAAGCTATGCAATAGCTTAAAAAACCAGTCGAATTGAGAACCTCCTTTTTTGAAGTCGGTTGAAAAATGGGTTGAAATGGCTTTGCGTTCTAAAAAGGACAAAGACTACCGATACTTTTTGGACTAGTTCATTAATTTATAGCTGCCCTATTTAATTTGTCCCGTAAACCCCTTTACATTTAATTGTGCGAGGATTAAACTGAACGTGACGTGCAATAAGAGTGTTCAGATTATCTACGCACGCCGTATTCGGTTAAATATTTGTAAAATAAAATATAAATAGGTTTGAACCATTTATAACGTAAGTTTTTAGGTTTCGGTACTTGAAGGAATCGGTATTATCAGAATTTATTGTTGTGTACTTATCTTATAAATTAAAACGTTTCAAAAATCTGCCCGTTTCGGGCGTACAATAGTTAAAATATAATTCACAATAGTTAAAATGTACTTAAGTAAATTTAATAAAATAATTTTACAGTTTACACTCATTAGTGCAGAGTAAAGCTAATAGGATGCAAACGGGATCCTAATACTAAACCTCCGCCGACTGTCTGTCCCACTGACCTCCGTGGTGGGTGATATTGGAGGTCAGTGGTCTGACTTAACTTTTAAGAGGCTTTATCCTTTGAACTATAACAGGTATGATTGGTTGAAGCTTTTACATAATATAATGATGTGTTATTTTTAAACCATACAAATAGAATCGTCAAATTTTCAACTCTTATTTCACGGAAATATAACAAATCACAAAGCTCTTGCTGATCTGTGTTAGGCAATGTTGCTCTCAATAGATTTGACAGATTTAAAAATTATGCTACTATCAACGTAGTTCAATAATCTTTTGTAATATTAAAAGGATTTTTAAACGGCTTATTGCCGCATAACCTCGTATTGATACAAGTCAAAATCTTGATTTATTTTCCTTCTAAAACTGATATCGGGCTGAATAAATGTATTTAAATCAATTCAAATGTAACATAAAGAGGCGTGCCGATTTGAATCAGATAATCGACTTAGCTGTTTCTTCTTCAAATAGCATGATAAACATTGTCAAAGAACCGTGACAATTTGGTTATTTGCAATGTGTCCTATTGATTAAAGTAAGTTAAAAATGTTTCATCATTCATTGATCTGCTACAGTGATATGTGTACAATAGTAAACACACACCAGTATGTACACTATCTATGCCAATAGATACATATGTTAGTGATCTGTCCCCACATGCCTGCTTTAAAATAGAACAGTTCAAACTCTAAGCCCCGCTTCAGATTTTTTAAAAAATCTACCTGTTCCTAGAAGATTACTTTAGGAACAGAAAAAAGTGCTAGTATCTTACCAAACATTATATTTAATAATAACTGGCTGCGCCGCGCGGTTTTGCTAGCGCTAGTCCCGGACCCGTGGGATTTCTGGGATAAAGAGTGTTTAACACATAGGCTACTTTTTATCCCTCTCTTTTTATAAAATCGCGAGGCACAGCTAGGATGGATTAACATCCAGGTGCAGCTACCACTATACCATTCCTGCATACAATTTCATTGAAATTAGTCCAGCCGTTTGAGCGTGAAGAAGTAACAAACATACAAACACACTCACAAAGTTTCGCCTTTATAATATTAGTGTGATTCGCTGTAAGCTAGCCAGTCTACCTAACAGGTAATCTACACTCCGTATATGAAGTTAACTTCAACCAATAGTTACATTCGTTTTACCGCCGATCGATATGAATGGTTAAAAACTTATGTTATAGGTCGTTCAACCACTGATGGTAGTTCGTTGTCGTGCTATCATGCTTGACACAGAATATCTGATAGGGCTGCGGTTACAAACAGGCAACAAAGTATCTAGGACATCGTCAAAACACAAACGCAATTGTTTGATTGAAAGATTCCTAAGTCGAGTACACGCCGATACACTGGACAATCTAAACGCGTACTCGACTGATGAAGGAACACCAGATTGTTCCGAAACTAAAAATGGGTTGAAAACGTTTGTATGAAACTTCTTTGTTCTTTAGCTTTTAGCAATGAAAATTGGTATATAAGTAGTTAATTTAATATAAAAAAAAACGACTATCAAAATTTTTTTCCCCGGGTGCATTAAGGTGGTGCAATGGGGGTAGAAAGTTAACTAAAGTTAAAGGTACTAAAGTTGTTTATTAATTAAGTTACAACACTGCTGCAAGTTGGTATTTGAGTAGTTCATTTAAAATAGAAAAATAATTACGTGAATATTTTTTGCCGGGGGTGTATTAAGGTTGTGCAATGAGCAATTAAGGTTCATAATGGATTTTTATTTATTTATGAAGTTAAAGTGATGCAAATTGTATCTAAGTAATAAAATTAAAGGTTATTTTATTAATGAATCATTACAGTAAATTAGAAATAACTACTCTAACGCGTAGTTAACTTTATTATAATCACACCAATATTGCAAATCCGAAAGATTGTATGTAAATGTCTTAGCGTGTAAGAATGTTTTTTTCTCTTGACGCTTATTCTTAGGATTAACACATAGACTACTTTTTAGCGGCTAGTATTATATAAACGTGGCAAGAAGGCAACTAATTTTTAATTCCATTTATAATGTATTACTTAAATACTCAATGGAAAGGTTAATCTTTCTTTCGAATTAACTTCTGAGCTCTAAATTTAGCTTAGCTTTAGGATTCAATTAAAAATCTTGAGCTAGATTGAAACTATTTAGTTTGTAAGACTCGCGCAAATCCATTTAACCTGACTGAACTATTGTGATTTGAACAAAGGATTGTTTTCAGCTCTTTATCATATGAACAAAATTGCTTTGGTAAAAACAGTTGAAAGTAATTATGCTTCATAATTTTATGCATACTTTTGACTAATAAAATTGAATGAAAGATTTTTTATTCATCTGCATGCCAATATAGCGGCGTGGTCTTAACACCTGCAATCAACATTTATCTCATTTTGAAATACCTTCTCTGTTACGTCTAAGGTTTAAGTTGGCGTTGGCGTGAATATTGCGAGGCGCAGCGCGGCGATGTCGTTTTTACCGGGTACTGTAGTTTAAACAACTATAAATTATATATTTTATAGATTAAATCATCTTAATTATTAAGGAAAACGTAGCATTTAGAAGAAAGTCGTAGAACTAAATTATCTAAGAGTTGGAATAAGAATCAGGGCCTGATAGCTTACCGGTACTTGACAAATTGCACTGTACATAGGTAAGTTGTTGATACTCTTTCTACAAATTTATAACCAAGAACGGAGAGTCAGTATTAAAAATAAACCCGACGTTCAATGATTTCCACCTGTTACCAAAATTAAATATTTAACAAAAGCGTAGTGGTATTCGTTTTAAGCGAAAATGATTTCAAAAAATTGAAATGCTCGTAGGAAATGACTGATTTTATCAAAAACGGGTTTTGGGTTGGAGAACTTACGGTAAAGGTACTGGGTTTCATATTATTTAATATTCAGCCGCTACCAATGTAGAGACAGAATATATTACCTTGTAAATTTATTCCCTCACTATATTACCTCAATAATTATAGCGGTATCTGAGGTATATTAAAAAATCGTGTACCCCTTGTTAAATTATGGTGTTCGGCCAGAAATGTTTCATTGTTATCATAAATTGCCTATTTGTAAATTGTCGGCATTTTCTTTTGACTACATATTAAAGATGATATTGAAAATATGTTCGATTTAAAAATAATGTAAATGGTTACAATATTGTGCATGTTGAAAATACGTTACAAAACAACACAATAATAATCGAGACGCAAGCAATGCTTAAAAAACCCGACTTCATCGCTTATATTTCGGTTTTGGCTTGACTGATTTTGATAAAATTTATATGGGACGACGTCTGAAGTATACTCTACCAAACAAAAAAAAAATTATCAAAATCGATTCACAATTGGCGGAGATATCGCGTAATATACATACAAAAAAACATACAGTCGAATTGAGAACCTTCTTTTTTGAAGTCGGTTGAAAACTCATGTTTTTGTCGAGAAAATTTGAGGCCAGAGAATATATGGTCAGGTATGCGAATCTTGCAGTATAGTCATTAACTTTCATAAGTGCTTCTTTGGGGCCATTGTGAATAAACGATTTTGATGTTGACATTATATTGTTCATGGGAAGCAAGGCTGATAATGGCCCAGGTTGCACATACTACGAGTAAATAATTATGAAAGCGAGGAAAATAGTCATAAGCATAATAGGCAGGATATAAAATATAAAATTGTGGTCAAATACTTGCTAGGAAGAGCATAAAAAATATTCCAATTATAAAAGAAAATCAATGAAAATGTATTTGTGAGACTGGTATCAATTGTTAATGAAGAGTAATTTTTCATATAATATTTTCTTTGTAAAAATTATTAAATTTTTGGTACGTGAAATAAAATGTTAAAATTTAAATATTATCGAATTTACGAAAAAAATAATGTTTTTTTTAATGTATATCAAATAGTCACCGTCTGAATTAAAGCAAACGAATATAATATAGTCAGCATGAAATATTGTTTTTCCTTAATTCTACATGGTGGTTTTTTAAGATGGCCATCACCTCACCTCTCACAAAACCACCATGTATATCTACGGGCCAATTGCCTATTAGTTTTTGTGATACATTAAAAACAAAATAAATATAAGTTCTCTACTCTCGCGATTTAAACACATAGTTCAGGTAATATCTCGGGACTTAATCGCACTAAAAACTATTTAAATTTACGAGAACACTCAGTCTTCTCGAGACCATGGTGAATGCAGATGCAGATATACCTAAAGAAACCTAAAGTAATATAAGTATAACGTAAAAGTAGGAGTATAAAACAAAAATATAGGTACCATTTGTATTGTTATAAATAAGCTTACGTTATCGTGAATTTTACTTCATTTTAGATCCCTTGGAAATATATATTTGGTACTCAGTTTACTAGCGTACCTATACCAATACGGGTTTAAAATTAATCTCCACGTTCAGGCAACAGCTCGCTAGAATGTTATTACAGTGAAATGAGCCTTTGTTTCTAATATAATCGCTCGTTGTTAACTAAATTATTATACATAGGTAATATGGTATGTTCACCGCAAACTAGATAGGTATATTTAGGTCAGACGTGCTCTCCAGAAGCCTCTATTTGACATGAAAAGATAATCTAGAAATGACAATTTCTGTTTAGTTCTAGTGATGTAAATGATAATTGTGTTTATTTAATATTCTGGTTTATCTAAGTTTATTTATTAATTCCACAGTCCCAGTATTTGTACCGTTACTTATATTATACCGTTTATAAACTATAAATTATGTTCTTAGACATTATAGCGGTTAAATTTATTAAAGCAGAACTATTAATCTAATACTTTATAATAAAGAAACTAATAAGGTATACTACGCTGTAACAATTACTAAGGTATATTTAACATGCTTTTCTTAGATTTTTTTAAATGCTAGATAAGCAAGCGTTTGACCGCTATCTCACCTGTTGGAAAGTGACATTGCGGGCGAAGATGGAACATGCTTCCCTAGAAGGTACCTATTCACTTTAGAGTTGAAGACACCCAGATTGTACCGTGAACAAAGACGCAGGCAATGAGTTCCATTCCTTCGCTGTACGGATGATGAACAATAGTGAACAATGACTAACTTTAAGACATTGTAGATAAATTCTATAAGTATATGCATGGAGCACCCGTTTGTGACCTGTGAAATGTATTTAACATTTGATTTTCTATAAATTTAATAGAATTTCAATTCTAACATTATGTACAAGTTTTGAACATCAAAAGATGTCTATTCCATTTTTAACTGATTACATAATAGATCCTTCTGTCTGTCTATCTATCTGTATGTTGCATCGTAGCTTATTTACGATGAAAATTAGTTCAAAATGATCTTCTATTCAGAACGTTTCAGCGGAGTTTTTATATTACCATGCTTGAATAAAATCAGCGCAGCCGTTTTCCAAATAAGGCATCAGGATTTTTTTTACTGAGGTCAGAAAGTGTTGGTACCTATCCTGAGGTACAACACTTTCTGACGTCATATTATAAAAATAATGAAACACAACAACATTACCTTCATCGCCATTCACGAACAAAGACCTTCTACATTTCCGATCATATAAATACGTTACACAATGGCAAATATTGCTCTCGTATGTTTATTATCTGTGAGTTTCCAGTTTATACGCTGACGCTGGAATTCATTGAGTTTCAGTTATTCGAGGTAACTGAAGCTTTCCATAATTACGGAACGTCGTGTCCTGTGCTCCAATGGATAGGTACTCTTTACATAGCAAATAAGTATAGGTATTCTTTTGATATCGAAATCAGAGCAACTATTTTTATACTGTCCAAAAAAATTACAGATTAAAATCATATTTTAGTTTTTTAATAATAATGACCACATATAAGTATTTTTTAAAAGCATACCTGAGCCGTTAATTGAACAAACTATCAAAAAGATAAGACACAATATTTATTTGAGAGTTTTCATCTTTAACCAATCAATAGAAATTGGTTTAATAAAAATGTGACTGTCTATTTTTCGCATTTTACTTGTTTAAATTTCCGACTATATTAAGATTTTATTTTTAAATTTTTCTTTTACTAAATTGCACAAATTTAAATTATCTATTTCAACTCAAGATTAATACGAAAGACAATCAGACTTGGTGAGAAATCAAAATCGAAAACACAAATTAAACTCGATTGATTGGCGTCGAGATTTCAAAGCTAAAATTCGATTTGTGAGCTGTCTCTTGCGATTTCAAAGTGGAGACTAGAGATGTGGAGTTCCGGTTACATGGGAACCGGATGCATAAGCCGGACTACTTCAATTTTTTATGCTTAGGATATAATATGGACAATTCTTTTAGATTGCTTCATCATCGTCAGCATTACAGTCACAAGAAGTCCACTGCTGGATATAGGCCTCCCCCAAAGATCTCCAAAAAGAACGGTTGTTAGCGGCCTGCATCCAGCATCTTCCTGCAACCTTCATTATGTAGTCCGTCCACCTTGTCGGCGGTCTTCTGACACTGCGCTTGCCAGTCCGTGGCCTCCATTCGAGAACCTTTCGGCCTCATCGGCCATCAGTTCTGCGTACTACGTGCCCTGCCCATTGCCACTTCAACATTAATAATTCAAGAATGATAGTGTTATAAGTCACAAACAGACAGGTGTCAAAACGCGAAAACGTAGCAATAACCACACTAACAGACATTGACGTCAAAACGCCTGTGTCTGTTTGTGTATCGAATTGATCTTTTTCTATGGATATTTCTGGCAGTAGAGTCACTTTCACGAGCCTTCATGTGCCTCTTTGGGACCCATATGAATAAACGATTTTGATTTTGAAAGTGAGAAAAAACATTTGGTAGATAAATTATCTGGATCTAAATTGGTGCCTCCATTTTGTTTTATTTGACCGTGGGTCTCTTTTTAGAAAACATATTTATACTTGTATATTTGAAAAAGCATTTATAGATATCAAGCCTTGAAGTAAATTATTTTTATCGGTCTAAATGCGACGAAGTGAAGACACATTATAGCCATTGTGATCTTTTTTATGCTGAAATATTCGACCAATATCTCACCGGATGGAAATTAGATCTAGCGGGAGTGTTTATGTGTGGGTTAGAGTGTAAAAGCGTTTTATTTGAAATAAATATAATGCATTCATAAAACGATCAATAACCAAAACGCTCAAAAGCTAAAAACCACAATGATCCCAGAGAAGCCGGATATAGCTTCAAATCGACGGAATAGATTCCATCTCTATTATAACCAACCATTGGTGTATTCAGGTCAATTAATCAGTAGCCTTTCAAACGGATAAAAGGTTACGAAGGAAAACGAAGTGCTAAAGAACGTGATCGGTCTATTTGTTACCCTGTCAAGAATAAAAATCTCCTCAAGACAAATAAGAGGTGTTGGAGTTCCTGAACATACCAATGTAAGTGTAAATAGGTGCGTACACTACTTAGAAACGTATAAGTCTAACTATATAAGGCAGTTAGCCTATAGTGCCTTTAAAAACAAGACAAGGGTTGTATGTTAGTTGTATGCCAAGTAATGGCCAGTGAAATACATATTTGCAATGTATTTCAAACGGCGAAGGAAATATTCATGTAGAATATCAAAGTACAGGAGGTTTAAAGACGTGACATCTGCTATGAACATACCAATCCTATTTTATCGACAAGTAAGTCTTTCGAAAGTACTTGTTACCCGATGACGTAATTTGGTATGCATACTGTGCAAAGCCTTCGAAGCTAAGACATGGCAACCACGGTTTTAGTCTGATTTATGATATCCACCATCCGCTACAGTAGTTAAATTTTAATGATTTTACTTAATGACGCATGGTCGCCGACACTGGCCTAAAGTCTATTTGACATTCAATTAAATCACGAATCGGAAGTCCGAAATTATTTGGCAAGGGTGAGCCTACCGAATTAATTATTCCGACAATTTAAACGTATGATAATATCAGATCTAAAGTGTAATTATGTATGTACTATCGACCAGATTCGATAGTACACACATAAACACACTGGTACAAATCCATACGTAAGATTATTATTCTATTATAAGTATAATTTTAAAAATATATCTAGCTGTTACAACTCCTCGCTACATCAACATATCTCCACGAACCTTCTGATTATAATTTTAGTATGAAAGCGAGTCGAGTGCTTTTGAATTGCAACACCGCAGAAATATTGATACATCGGAAATAACTTTAATAAATTGAAATGCAGAGTGTGGTTCTTGAATGCATTGACAACACAATGTTTATTGAAAACCCATTTACCCTTAACAACATCAGCTCGAGATTTAGTTTGTGAACGGCATTTGCTTTTGGTACAGACATAATCTGACGTCGTTAGTTATGTTCCTATTTCTAGTTCTGGATGTGTTGTAGTATGAGAAACTGTTCCGTCTCGTGCAATAAATAAATCTTTTTTTCGAGATACGATAATGTTAATATGATAAAAATGCAAGAGCTTGAACATTTTTCAGCTTGTATTTGGTTCAAAGATAATATAACCGTTTAGTCTTTGAATTTGGTTTTACCATCACGTGTTACAAGTGATTCGCTGTTTACGAATAAGTCGAAGAATTCATTATCGTCAATTTTTGTATCCTTCAAGGAGTTATAACATAATTTTTGCCCTTGTGGATCTCCTATGCGAGTGGTGACCCTGCCGATCAACGAAAATCCCCGATGATTCTCATACAGCATTCATGCATTTTTATTTCATTAGCATTGCAAAAGAGGACTGACTTCAGTCAGGCAGGCGGACTGAATGGACATGAATCCATAAAAAAATTATGAATATAAATATTATTATGATAAATTAACGACTTTGTTAACAAAATGTAATAAATTATGTCTGTTATAATTAATTTGTATAATATTTATATTCGGTCATGGTTATGGTAAGTATTTCACTTGTATGCAAACTCATGTTTTACAAATAAATTATCTTTATCTATAAAAAAGTTAAAAAATGCTGGAGCCGGTAACTTAACTGGTTTGATAGTATTTTGTGATAAATGCTCAATTGGATTTGCTTTCGTCGCTGGTTTAGATGGCTCGTAAAAAAAATAATGTTTTAGCGTTTGTTCAGGGTATAATAGGAAAATACAAACATTTTCAATTATCAATCACGCGTGTCTCTGTAATTATTACTCTACTTGACGTAAATGCACAGACAACAAATACTTCTGCCTCAGAATTTATTTCCGTCTTAACGTAGCATCCCTATCTTTCTATCATTTGAAATAGGGAAATGAGGACTCTTGTCTGCTCAAATATCTAATACTAATATATGCTGCTAGATGTTATTTGATGCAGCGATCTCATAATTTAGATGAGATTTAGATGGCTAGTTGCCCGGCATGGGCTTAATTTCCCTTTCTAAGAGACTTTTGTACTTTTGTTCCAGGCGTTATTATGTGTGTGATTTAATTATTACCTCATTATTATTATATAACTTTGAACTTGAAGACAGCTGAGAGTGTTAATGTTTGTATATTTGTGTGTATCTAAATGTTGGATGTAAAACAAAAAAGCATTGCACTACCACCTTCAGAAACTAAATCTAGCGTCGAAAATATCGCATTTTTCTAGATCTAGATGATACTAATATCACTTATATTATTGATATATGTTGTACCTTGAAAATATATTGTTTTTCTTTAATTTTCGTTTTCAGCTACGTCACCACACCGGCACAAATAATAATGGAAAATATTAGAAAAGTGTATGTCAGGCTGACGATATGAAATGCTCTCGACGCGACGAGGCGCCGTTTCTTCAGGAACTTTTGGATCACCGAACGTCATAACGAGAATAAAATTGAGATAGATATCGATCAAACATGGAGAAGGATGGAGAGTTTAAAATATTAATAAACCTTTCATTCTTACTACGGACGACCTAAGGCATAACACGGGATTTGAAACGATACTATGATGCGGAAGCTGCTTAGCAAGATTTTAACTAATATACAGTGGAACCTGGTTAATTGGGATCTCAAGGGACCAAGAATGTTGTACCATTTATTGAGTGTTTCCATTAATCCAGTTTTCTAATTAGGCAGGTTTAAAATTATAGTTGTCTCATTTACAGAGGCTCCTGCTTATAGAGGTTGAAATGTACGGCTATTTCATTTTTAGAGGGGAGGTGGAAATGTTAATAAAAATGCGTATTTTTGGTGTAATGAATCTAATATATTATGTAGGTATGAATGTACAAACATTATGTATAACGTGGATTTTTTTTTTTTTTCATCAAGTTTGATATTTACGTTTGGGCATTTTGTACACTTTTACTCCCTTGTTTTTAGGTCAAAACTTGAGATAGTACTGACAAACAAAGCGTATGCGAAAGACATTCTAATGTGTAAACAAAAGTGTTAAAACCTGTCGCAACCTGTTAATTTGTCTCATTTATAGAGGGAATTGAGTTACAGAGTCCCAATTATAAAGGTAAACATCGATTAAATCCTAGAAATCAGATCTCATTTAACCAGGTTCGAAAAGTCCCATTAATAGAGGTTATTCAATGAAAAAGTACCGGGACCTCATTGTAACTCTCAATAATAGAGGTTTCTCATTTATCCAGGTCCCATTTAACCAAGTTTCACTGTATAAGTATATTATTTTTAAAATTTTTCGGGTTACTATGGCCTCTGACTTTTAGCCGCTAACTATCACACCGGTTTTAAACTAAGCGATAAACAAGGAATAGATTTCATAATCGTTATTACACCATCGTCAATGGGATAAAGAAAGAGAAGAGCGTGAAGCATCTTGTAGGAAAAACGACCAGTAGTCGTTTTCCCCGAACTGAGACCTGCATTTTTTCTGATAGACATTTTTTTAATACTTGTGTTCCCACAAGTATTCTCTTTTTTTATTCAAGATAGGCGTAACGTTTGACCGCCATCACACCTGATGGTAAGTGACGATGCGGTCGACGATGGAGCACGTTTGCCTAGAAGATGCCTATTCACTCGCGACTTAAAGACTCCCATATTGTATTTATCAGGGAACACAGACTCAGGCAAGGAATTCCATTCTTTTGGAGTTCGCATAATGAATGTGGAGGCAAAACGCTTCGTCCGCATTTGTGGAATATCTCCCCGAAGAAAATGTATGTTTCTGGTTGTGGTTGTGATTGTGTTTGTAATGTGAATGTTTTTACCCTCTACACGAGTCATCGAACTTAGTGTGGTGCCGTAAATGTGAAAGAGTTTGTTATGTTTATGTTTAGTACCTAGATGACCGAGCTTTGCTCGTTAAAACGAGGTTTTCTAAAAATGAAACCTAGCTAGATCGATTTATCGCCTCCGAAACCCCCTGCATACTAAATTTTATGAAAATCGTTGGAGCCGTTTCCGAGATTCAGATTATGTATTCAAAAATTGCTCGTTTAAAGGAATTTGATATAAATAAGGACCTACAATATATATTATACCTAACCCAAAAAAAACTAATGCGAATTTCCTATTTAGTTACATATAAGTTGAGATAAGAACTAGTTAATACGAACGTAACTACACAGCCAAGATAACTGCAGGGTACCTAATCTATCTCTCCATTAATCTGACTGCTCTACATGTGCAGCCGAGCAGTTTGAATATGCTATTCAGGCACAGATTGTATAACAGTATAAGTACTCAGGCTTCGATATCCAATACTGAAGTTTACCTTTTAAAGTATCTAGATGCAAAGTTACATAAGCGCGCAATATCTAGGTCAGGACCCTTATACTATTACTCTGGAAGAAATCGTAGTACAGATAACGTAAAAATGTTATAATTATGATATAACATAAATATAAGGCGGACTTACTTAACATCATAATAATATTGTAGATACAACCATTACTTACCAACGAGTGAGATAGTGGTGGAAATCTATACTGTCTTATCAAAGTCAAAAAATAATTACTGCTGTGTTAATTTATATGGTATGTATGATTATTTTTTTTCTTATTGTAGAACATGTTAACATTTGTGATTGATATAATTATTTAAGACAACAAGGAAAGACGTTGACAAGTTATCACTAGTCCATTTGGAATTTATAGCTTTGAAAAGACAGAGAAAACTCTATATTAGAAGAAGAGGCCTTTTATAAGTCAAGTTTTTTTTTTCACTCCCACAGCCCCAAGCTTAGTTCAAAGACTTGTATCGTGGGTGCCGGCAACATTCACATCACACACACATTACACCCAGAACCAGAAGGACCAATATCCCTTGGGTAGGAATTTGTGCTCCTGCCGGGAATCGAACCCATGACCCATGGCGCAGAGGGCACCTGTCCTCTGCGCCAACTGGGTTCTCAGTAAAATTTTCAGTCAAGACACAAAGAAAACAAATATTCGATAGCCCGTTGGTACTTGAACGGCTACTTTTGACTGCTAAGACCCAATACATACGAAATAATTTTCAGTTGAACGTTAGCGTGGTTTACTTCTATGCGACTTTAATAACATTTTGACATCTAATCTGATTACTAAACTAGTCCATATAACAAACATTATAGGCACGAGTGTGATATATTTACACAAAAACAAAAACTTTAAAATTTAGTTCACAAAACAGACAGCTAAAAATAATATCAAAAATCCTCCTATTATATGAACGCTCCCGTTCTCGTCTAAACATTTTCTAAACAAACGCTGTATATTGCCCATTGGGTTTTATTTTTATTTGTCGAGTATTCCTCAAATGTCGTGGGTCACTCGGACACGAACCTCGGGCTTAACGGCTCGGAACAAGTACTTATGAGTATTTTAAAAGTGGAAATTGAATAACTGAGAATTTGTGAAATAAGGGACGGAGACACTTCTCATATTCTTTTTACTTTATCATCATCAGAAAAAGTGAGAGTAAATTAAGCTGTAGTCGCGCTTTTTTAAGAATAATAAAACATTTTGAGTTTGTTTGTTTTATTGAAGTAAAAGTTTTTATGGAAGTACTTTGAAATTCTGATCCGCAACCTTTTTGTGTGACAAAGAGTGGTACATAAACACTGTGATGAATAATAAAAATGTTTTTCTATGATACAAAGGTTTCACTTCTATCGTGTGGCTTTACGACTCACCCTGTTTTTTCTGTTATATTGTGCCCATAGGTCACTTTAGAATTTTTATCTATAATGACGTATTTTTTAAACTGGTACACACAAAAACCATTCTCACGTGTAAGGTAACAAAACAAAAACAAACGAATTCACACTCACAGCCCCACACTAAGTTCAAATACTTGTATCGTGGGTGCCGGAAGCATTCACATCACACACACATTACACCTAGAACCAGAAGCACAAATATCCCTTGGGAAGGAATTAGTGCTCCTGCCGGGAATCGAACCCAGGACCCACGGCGCAGAGGGCGGACACCTGTCCACTGCGCCAAGTGGGTCGTAAGGTGATTATACTGTCGATAATTTATCACGTTTACCTTGAAGTAACCTATTTACTTACAACTTGAAGACTCCAAGATTGTACTTATAGAGAACACAGACTCTGGCAAGTAGTTCCACTCGTTTGCGGTGCGCATAATGAATGTAAAAGCAAAGCGTTGGTGCGTATTTGAGGAATATTGACCATATAGCGGACTCGCTAAACGGAGTATAGGTCCTAACGTGAATCACAATACATCAAAGGATTATAATACTGTCGCACCAAATAAGAAAATAAACGCGGTACAAAATTGACTAACCCTCCAAACTAAACATACCTATTTCTATTTCAAACGACTATTCGGGTTGTTCCTTACAATTAAGGCCACAATTACACTATCTGCCTCATTCAAGGGACATAAACTTCTATCATGTGAACGACCAGCTGGTTAATTCCTAGTACAGGACAGTAAAATTGCCCGTTTGTGTTTTTAAAGAGGAATATGTTGATACGTATTTCAGTCCTAATTGAAAATGTGCATATGTGAGTTGTATTCATTTTTGCTATGATACCTATTTTGTTGGTTGGAATAAATATTATACAAAATACAAAATACAAAAAATACAAAACCAAAGTAGCTTACTACCATCAAGTTGAAAGTCTGCCGCCAAGCCAAATACGATGTTCCAGCAGTTATCCTTGAGAGCCTGCGTATTCCAGGTCTAGTGTGTTTACCAGCTTCGATCACATCGTCACTTACCATCAGGTGAGATAGTGGTGAAACACTAGGCTGTCACAAATAAAAAAAATAAAAAACATTAAAGTAACGATATATCTTGACATTTCAACCGACTTCAAAAAAGGAGGTTCTCAATTCGACTGTATGTTTTTTTATGTATGTTACGCGATATCTCCGCCAATTATGAATCGATTTTGATGTTTTTTTTTTGTTTGGTAGAGTATACTTTAGAGGTTGTCCCATAATTTTTTTATCGAAATTGGTCAAGCATAAACCAAAATATAAGCGGTGAAGTCGGTTTTTGTAAGCTTTGCATGCGTTTCAATGATTTTTTTTTCACGTCACAATGAATTAGCTGTAAAGAATGTTTATATAATGTCTTAGAAATAACAAAATTTCATAAATATACAATAAAAGGAAAACATTGAAAAAGTACTTAAAATACAGTTTAAGTATTAGTAAATGTATATTCTTAGTAGCTTTTTAAATAATTATTCTTATAATTAGTAACACTCGTAGCGCGGTTGGCCTGGTTGATCGTAACTGATTGACAAGGTTAAGCAATGTGGTCAGGCCAGGGCTAGAATGTGTTACACATTTTAGTGGGATTCTAACTGAGCGTTACCGTCCTTCAGAAGGCACGTTAATTCTGACGTTCTTGATGTAAGTCATAAGACAACAGTTATCAATTCAAGTTGGATGCCTTCAGGCGGCCTGAAAAATCTTCAATCCCATGACACCAGAACCGCTACGTCCATACAGCAAGCAAGCAATAATTCTAATTATACAGATTATACGGAACTATGGGTAATTTAGCAAACCACACATTTAAGTTAAAGTTTTGTCTTGTAATAATCCAAATATTGTAATTGGTAACCTGATTCAAAATTAAGAATGATTTCCGCAAGGGACGCTTTAATTAATTCAAGAGTGGAAAACTCATTAAGAACCGTATCAAGCCTGGGTCAAACTGAGGTGAGTCTGGCCGGGAAGTGTATTTCATATATAATATGTTATGTGGGACAGACAGGACCGGGCTTAAGTATTTGAAGAAGGGGCACGGACAATGCCTCCGGGGCTAGTAAAGATTTATAAGTAAACTTATTGTGAAGTACCTACGATACTTTTTTTTACAAAATTACCAAGCGAATGAAATAGGCGCAATATGTTTGTCATACGAATAAAGTTATTGTAAATAGAGGCTAGCTTGTTACATATTTTGCCTCATCGTCAATTTCCATCAGGTGAGAGGTTCCATCTGGTCAAATGCTTGCATACCTAAAGAAATATTAATAAAAAACATATGCAAGAAAATTATTTGATTAAATGTAGTCATGACATATTATAACATTTTTTTTTTTGTATTTTTTACACAAAATAATGTAATCAATCATAGAAACGAGTTTGAAAACAAATTTTGTGAATGATTCGAGTTTAATTCTGAAAATTTACGGCAGCCAACATGAGTTCCAACCCACGTAATACTATGCAAAAAGAAATTTCAAGTAAAAATACTTACATTTAGAAAAAGCATGATGAATACCTCTTATCATGAAGCCAATTTTTTTTGACTTAAAGTCTATTACCACCAGGCACCTATCGTCCGCCACGTGTCAGCAAGGCTAAAAATATCATATAATGCAATTCCGATAATTGAGGGTAACAAAGATCTAGACGTAAAGGCGTACAGACAGGATAGTGCGGGCCAATAAACTATTTATCCCACGCAAATGTGATAAAGGTATAAATTTAGCTTGGTGAATGCCCTAAGATTTTCCAGCTATATAATTTCGAATATTTACTATACAATTTTGAAGACCACCTAGTTCTTTGAAGAAGCTTATCTTGAAATTAACTTGTATTAATCTTTTATTCAAGTCAGCTGTTTTACTAGCATTTATGTAAATATATTTAATAGAATTAGGACTCCTCCTTTTATTCTACGAATTTGAATTTTTACAAGTTGATTCAGTTTTGATAACAATGCATTTTTATGGGTAGCATGGCCTGAATCGACACCATGGATTAGCTCCAGATAAAGGAACACTTCAACGATCAGCAGCACATTCACAAAATTTCATTTACGCATTTAATTATGATAGCCGATTTTAAGTTTTACCAAGTCATAGTTGCTGCATTAAGGGTTGAGTCTAGACTAAGTGACTCTTCAATGTTTAGCAGCACGGACATGAAATGTGCACACATTCAATTATTATAACCCATTCTAAGTGTCACCATGTCTTCATAAAAGTATGTTTTTTTTAATGTTTTTACTATTAACCTATTTCTGATAGGCTCTTATTCATTGATCTTGAGATTAAGATGTGATTTATGAATATCATCAATCATACCATCAATTTATGAACACTGTGTAACCATTCATACCATAACATTAACACTTTCGCACTTCCTGTAAGTGTTTACATTAGTTTAGGCTTGTGTCGTTGGTGCCGGAAACATTCATATCACACACAAAATCACACCCAGAACAAGAAATACAAATTAACCTTGTGGAAAAATCTTCTGTTCCCATCGGGATTCGAACCCAAACTGCTTTATAGACGGGCGTGCCAGCGGGCATATCAATTTAATATTATTTATTTGTTTATATATTATTGCAAAACAAAAACAATGTTCAATTGGAGGACTTAACGCTAAGAGCATTTTCTAGCAGTCATCCAGCAATAGTAGGAACAAAAGTAAAACATAGGAACAAAAATTATCATTAATTTTCATTATACCAATCATTGCCCACAAGGTTACTATAATCAAACGATGAGTACGAGACAGAACATTATTATACGATTTATATTGCGGTAGAAACAGCTGGATTTCAGGTCGGTTGCCAAACAGCTGGCCGTAGTAGCGGCCAATAGCCGGTATCACGTGACAACGTAGATATACAATATATTATAAGAGTTGCGTGAAGATGTAGAAATTGGGGTTTTTTGGGATTTAATAAAAGTTGTGCAGACTGTCAAAAAGTAATTTAGATAACTATTATTATCAAATTAAAAAGTATTTGAATTTCACTTTCATGAATTCGGAGTATTTGACGAGTGTATGATTGATTAAAAAAAAAACAGGATTTGTAAAAAATGTTAACCGTAGGTATAAAAATATTTTATAGATTTCAAAGCAGTCCGAAAGGAGATATAAGCGTTTAAAGTTTTTTGTGGGCATAGAAATGGAATGCATTATCCCTTTCCAGCAAAGTGAGTGTTAGTATAGAATTCGAGTGCTTCACGTGAACTATGACGCCATTTACTACTTAACTATAGTGTGCTCTTTATCAAGCATTAAAATTCATAAAGTCAGTTATCGTCAATTTTCTTATGAGGCAATGCCATAAAAATGTTTCCGGCACCCCCGATACATGTCTTTGAACTTAGCGTGAGACTGTGTGTGTGAATGTATAAGTCAACTTGTCTACTGAATGATGTAATCGTATATTTAAGTACTTCAAGCCAGTTTTACTACTTAGTTAAGTTAAGTTAAGTTTTACTACTACTGGTAGTAAAACTTGGAAGTAGCTAGCTTAAGAAATAAACGGATAATAAAGGCTATGTTGATTATCTCTAACATAGAGTTATCTAACATAATATATGCTAAGTCCCACAATGTGCTCTTCCGTGCTGTTAAGTGCTTATAAAATGTAACTTATGTAACTTATAGACCAAGTAATAATATGATAATATCAATGAATGAAAACGTTGTTTTTGTTTCTATAGCATTAACCATGCTTAGCATAAACGCTAAAACGCTTAAATGCATTCACACTCACAGCCCTACACTAAGTTAGATGTTTGTGTTGTGGGTGCCAGAAACATTCACATCACACACACAATCACAAACAGAACCAGAAACACAGATTTTTCTTGGGAGGAAAATCTGTGTTCCCGCCGGGAATCGAACCCGATAACCTTGCTTAGAAGGCGAACGCTACCCAGCTAAGCCAACGAGCAGTTAGCAGAACGTCCCTATATGACGTTAATAATTTCATCGTTCGAGGCGGGGCTTGAGTGGCTCAGCGGTTGGATAATTGCTCCTACTCCTTCGCATTTAAATTGTCTAAAAACCTGATTAATTCCTTTTTATGGCCCTGCTCCAGTCATCAGTCAGATTGTATTTTAGAGTAGTACATTAGCACGATTAGTAAACTTTAGTGAAACATTCAGAAGTATTTCGCGGTTTTCTTAATGCAAATTTAAAGATACTGTTTTCCATTTGGTGATTGTGGAGTGGAAGCTAAGAGCATCGATCAAAGTGCGTGGCAATTTATCATGTGCTGCCATTTTATTTCTCTGGGTTTTGCCAGATCTCCAGGGCATGTATTAGATATAAATTACTTCAATGACATATCAAGAGGTCATGACCGCAGGTATCTTATTTGTGCTATTCGCATGATGATGACGTCGATATAATAAGTCTGCTTTTATAGAAAATCTCTGAAGTCTGACGATGGATTTTCGCAACGTTATTTTAGTATTGAATACATCTAACTGAAATGGCAAATTTAATATTGTGAGATTTTTCTCAATCTAATTATGTTAAATTTTGAAGCCATACCAGTTTTGTTTTCAATCATCCTCTTAATTGTAACAGGAAAAAATATGTGAGTTTTTAAAATATTTCTGGTAGGCTTACGTTTTTACTCTATTTCACCTGATGATGAATAATTGGTAGATGATGGTAAAAACACTAGAACTGAAAATACTGGATCTTATAGAAAGCCTGTTTTATAAGCGAGCGTAGTTATTTTAATCAGGCGATTCTTTTTTTGAATTTTATGATAAGCAAACTGAGTGTTAGAAAATAATTTCTTAAAGTCAATTTGCTAATCAACACTGTTATATAAAAGTCATCGCAATAACAAAAACCGTAAAGCTAAAAAACCTTTATCAAAGTAGCAAACGAATCTTTACTTCGTTACTTTACGTCTTTTCCTAATCGCCTGTCTCTTCCAGTCGTTATTTACATAGACAGCGAGCTACTGTCAAGATCACGACCGCGCGTTTCGGCGACAAGGTTAATTATGACAGGCGTTTCAGCGAACTACCGACAGCCGGAACGACAACGCGATTTAAGCCGCGATCTTCGAGAAAGAGAACTTTTATATTAGCCGATGCGACCTCTCTCTGTGTGTCATATATTGGTGCAAACTTTGTTTTTCAGAATTACACTAAACAAGCCTTAAATTAGTTTTAGATCTGCTTTATTTCATTTTGTTTTATTCGGAAAACAAACAGTGATACAAATCTATTGATATAAGCTAAGCATTAAGACTAAACACCATTAACAAGTTTTCGCATATTTAATCTAGAAATACAGCTTGCTTTTTATAATATTATTACAGGTATGTATTCATGTTGTGTAATAAAACATTGGAATTAGAAAAACACTTTTGTCAAACCTATTCAGAAAAAAATGGATGATTAGACTAAAATTTGACACTTTTGACAGTCCTAAGATAGTTTAGTTACTCAATTTAGTGAAGATGACCAAATTCTTATTCCGATGTAGATGTTTTACGCTAATAGAAAATGTCAACTAAAATTAGTCGGTAAGAAAATGGTGTGCATTATTTTTAGTGATACAAAAGATAAGCTAGAAATAATACTCGACACTGGTTTAAGTATTTACTCAATGAGGTGATCTTAGGTGTTTGTCATCGAATAACGTCGATTCTTTATGCTTACAGTTTTTTGATACGTTGGTAACAACGGCGTCTTCTTTAGTTTTACTAATAGCTTCATTTTCTATTATCGAAGTGAAACTTCTTATAGGAAAGCTTTGAAATTCTGATCTGCAACCTTATTGTGTGACAAAAAGTGATGCGGGTAAAAACTGCTATAAATAATGAAAATGTTTCCCTGTAATACAAACATTTCACTTCTGTCGTGTGCCATCGTAAAAACATCCTATTTTGAAATAGGACGAATTTAAGTACACGGAAGTTATTTACAGATTAAAATGTTTGTTCTAGATTTTTAACTATTAATCTATCTCTGCGTAAATAAGAACTGCTCGTTGGCTTAGTTGGGTGGGTAGAAGGGGATCGGGTTCGATTCCCTGCAGAAACACAAGTTTTTGCTCCCCAAGGAAAATTTGTGTTTCTGGTTCTGGATGTGATTGTGTGTGTGATGTTAATGTTTCCGGTACCCACGACACAAGTCATCGAACTTAGTGTGGGCTATGACTGTGAAAGCGTTTGGTTTTGTTTGTTAATCAAAATGGTATAGTATTAAGAAAATATGTAACTATGTTAGGTTTAGATAAAAAGTTTCCCTAAGATGCAAAACCTACCTGCACACTTTAAAAATACTAAGGAATATAATTTTGTAAGGTACACCAGTATTACGAAAGTTTCCGTTCAAAATAATACAAGTATATTCCAATTTTCAACCTCCAAACCGATATCATGTCGGCTAATGTGAAAATAGCCAATTGCTTCCGGTTGATTTATGAATCCACTTTCTTCAGGGCTACACAAAAACGTGTGATCTAACTTCAAAGGGAGCTGTTTAAATGCTAGAATGTTTTCAATTTTACTTCAAATATTTCTTCATGATTCTGATAGGCGTCTGATTAGTTAAAGTATTTTTGTATACCTTATCGTTTTTCGCACTCGCTACTTGCACACATCTCTATAGTGTAATCATTTAGATACTATTTAGGCATTTTTTAGTACTGAGATGAAAAAGCTGTCGGTCTGAAAGTTATAGTGGATTAATGTGAATTATCGCGAATCATATGAGTTTCACGATAATTGAAAGACATGCACTGATAAATGTGTCAGTAAATATTATATTAACTACATTTTGTAATTAGATAAAATATAAGTGTAAAAAGTTAGCTAGGTAATTAGGTAACGATAAAAACATCATACATTTTTAACAATCATGGTATCTAAAAAACGAAAAACGGGACTAGGTAGAGTTTTAGGCCTGTTTATACAAAATTCAAAGTTTATAAGGAATTTCAGAATTCACAGTCCTTGTGGGTCATTTGTCGACTATTAAGACTTCTTTTTTACTGCTTCTTGGGGTGAGCCAACATGGTTTCTGACGAGCATATGTAAAGTTGTAGGCCGGATTATTCAAAATTCAAAATATTAAACTTTTTCTTTGTAAAACTTTTGTCTACTTTTAAGACTTCTCTTTTTAATTGCTTCTTGTCGTGGGTTATATCACGCCATGTTGTGGCTACCTAGGAAAACCTCAGAGGGAAGATCATTCCTACTTATTCCATGCACATTCTCACGTCTTGCATGTATGGGGCAGAAATTACCTTAAAATAGAACTGATTTCGACTGTCACAGGCATATTTGGTGATACTTAAGCCTGAGATAGACACTTTGCGGTAATGAGCGGTATATAATTTAGTCGAATAGTTCATATGAGCATTCTTCAATGGGATTCTATAGAAAACACTGATTATACCGTTGTCTCTGCAAACTGTTAAGGCTCAAAAATTTTATATTATAATATTTGCTTACTTATTTATTTCATTTAAATTGTAGTATTATTGTATATAACAACTGTATCTAGTTCTAAAACTAAATACAGGTGTAAATATTAACTAGTTCCTTGAACCTGACATAATTACTTCAAAGGTAAATGTGAAGGTAATTTACTCACTTTATTATTCTTCAAGGTTGCAAGAAACGCGTGTCCGCCTTCAAAAAGAGTTAATAGCTTCCTCTTCAATAGCAAAGAAAAATACTTTCCCGACTTAATTATTTCTACGATTCATTTGACCTAAGTGTTTATGACGGCGTTCTCGGACACGAAACGGAAACCATGTTTAAATGTTGGATAATTATAGCAAATCTATACTTCTACGCTAGGTTTTTAATACGATTTTGCTTTGGGTGTTTACATATTTGTTTTTACTTTAAATTGCTGGACTAATTTATTAAACCTCTCTTGAAAAGTATGGGCAATAAAGTCACAAATATATAAATATTCAGCAAGTTTGAAGCGATTTGTGATCTCTTTCTTTGACAGTGTGCACAATGCGAACTCATAATAAAAAAAAGTATTATTTGTTTCTTAGGAAATTAAGAAAACAGCACTGCTAGTTTACAAAGATAACAGCTAAAAGTAATTATATTAGTCACCCGCGGCGTTTCATAGAAAGTAATAAGGCAGTTAGTTGTAATGAATTCTATGAGTTGAAAGTTTTACATTAGTTAATTATTTTAGACCTCGGCGTAGGGAGCACCGCCGTGGTTAGAATTTAATCATAATATATGAACTATTTATGCAAGTAATCGTCAGGTTCAATCTGATAGTTTAGCGGTGTAATTATTATTAAATAAAAAGTTTTCAAGGGAAACTGGTATCGGAAATTAATTCTAAAATTACTTAGTGTATCCCAGATCCCAAAATTTTTCAGCCTTTTGATAGAAAAATGCCTGTTTTGATTTATATTTGCTTATAAAGAGACTAAAAGAGTAGAAATAAAAGACAAAGAAGTATTGCCATTAGCATCTGCATTTATACCATAGATAAAAGAGTGTACAGATATACCTACAGTGTTACTTAATAGTAAAAATATCCCTTTCGAGCGATCATTTGATCCTGCTCAAAACTGCTTTTCCATGACACTCCTTAAATAATACTTCGTTCTCTGAACGGATTTTTTACTGGAACACTGAAAGGTCGTAAAAACTCTTTAGGTAAATCTTTTTACAACATAGGTTCACAAGTAATATTATACCGTGCTGAACCCATTCGATGGAAAAAGTGTGTAGAGATGATACACAATAAAAATCTATTTTATCTAACAAAAACTTCCGTTACCGTTAGCTATATGTAAGTTCTCTCCTGGGGCGAAAAACCCCATTCCGGCCAAGTAACAAAGCCGAGTTAAGGTAATTGATGATTGTGGTCTCATTTAGTTGTCAAATTGCTTTAAAATTAAATACCCAAAAGCCCAGCGAATGTCGCAGCAAATTGTTAAACAACCAAAATTGTAATATTCATGAAATTCAACTCGATTAAAGTTGAAATTCTTTCGTAAAAACGAGCGCTGTCCTAAAATGTAGGCGCAAAAATGGCCGTCCCTCTTGGGAGTCTTTGTTGAAATATTGTCATTGTTTACTTTGTCAACTAGCACCGGGCTTCTTTAATGTTTACGTGTAGGAGTCGAGATGATTCACATCTGCCATTATAATTTAAACAAAAGGCATTTGCTTTCGTGATTAAAATGGAAAGCACCTACGTTTTTACACTTGGCTTGACACTTTTATTCTTACAGTCACAGTAGTTTGTGAGATTTTTTAAAGTAATAACTAAAAAAAATATCACTTTTAGGATCTTGACTTTTTCAGGGATTAACATGGTTAACATTTTTTATCTCAACTATGAAATATAGTTACGTAATACAGGCCGTAAATCTCGTAAAATACAATTATATAAATTTACTTGGATAACCTTTATTGAAATCGGCAAAACAATGTATAATGGACCGTTGAAACTATTATACATTTTATTTTGTATGCTATTTCTGTCGTATAGCTTAAAGGTTAGAATTATAAGAATCTTTTTGACAATGCAATAATATGGTACCTGAAGCTGGAACTTGAAGGTGAAATACTTTCATTATATAAGTATGACGGATATTCTAAAAAAGCGAACGAAGCGTTATGCTACTACATTCATTATCGTACTGCAAAGGAATGGATCTCTATTTGTTCTGATACTGTTTTCTGATAAGACTAATTCCAATTTGGGAGGTTTCGATTGATTAGGCATCTTCTAAATTTAGATAAACATGCTTCATCATTGACAGCGTCGTCGCTCGCAGTGTACGCTTAAAAGCTTCTTAAAAAAGAATCGAAAAAGGGTTGAACGTGCTTATCTTATTAAATATATGAATAGTATGAGCATTTTATAAAAAAATATTTTGGCTAATAATAACACAGACAAATAAAACTAACACGATGAAAGCTTCTGTACACTGAATAATATTTAATTTATCAACAATATTAAACTGAATAACGGAAACATCCGTTAGAAAACAGTTCACGCATTTCAAACAAACAATTTACAAGTCGATGTCCGGTTGAACGCCTCTAAAAATATATAACAAATCAGAAAGCTTTTCCCCAGTTTTATTAAAAGGAAGTATTCTTTGAATATTTTAGTGGCGCTGAATTTCGGTCCCCGCTACCAAAGAATTGAATCCAATTTGTCATTTAAAATACATAGGGGACAGGAATCGGTTCGAACCCGGCGCTGTGACTTTCCTGAAATGAGGCCTTGACCTCATACATAATGCAAACCATGAGTCGACGACTTCGTACCTTTGTAGTCAACAGAACAATAAAGTACCTATTGAACCTTTGCTTGGCGATTCCAATTTTAATACTGTAGTGACGTACACCCCTTTACAAGCGTTTCCAAGCCTTTGTGCCGTAAAGTTGGTCCAATCTCACTTTCTTACTGGACTCAATTGCATTGGTTCTTGCAAGACTTTTGTTTTTCAATAAAATCTTGGTTGATTTAATTTTGAATTCACTCAATTTCTTCAAGACACAGAATAACACATATGCTTGAAATATTTGTAGGGTAGAGTCAAGCAGTAGTTTACCCCGGGGCAGCTTCTAAAGCTGTATCAAGCTCAAGCCCGATAGTGTATGGAGTACTGCGGCTACATCTGAGATGGATCCGCCAAGTACCAGCTTGGAGCTCTTAAGTCCATTGACTGACCAGCGTAAAGACTCATTATAGTGCGTTGTGGAGTCCAAATTACAATGTCTCGTTTACCGGTAATGTCGCAAGTCTATTTGTTTTCTATCGTTTACATTTTGGAGAGTGTGCGCATGAACTACAGAGTTAATTCCCCCACTCCCATTTTACCACCTAACAAGAAACGTCATCCATTTATGGTTGACAGGTCTCCGGTTTGCTCGAAGCGATTCGTTTCTACTTTTATTATCCGTACAGCGAAGAAGTGGAACTCATTGCCAGCGTCTGTTTCCCGAACGGTATAATCTAAGAGTATATTCATGTCTGTAGTGAAAATGTATCTTCAAGACAAGGATGCTATCTTCGGCCGCATTGTCGCTTTCCATAAAGTGAGGTGGTGGTCAAATAAATAAACGTTTTCACACTCACAGCCCCAACCACACAGCCACAAATGCTTGTCAATCTAGTATAAAACTAGTTATACTTGAAAAGTTTTTTAAAATCAAGCTTTTATTTATTTATTTATTTAATACATTATTGCACAATAAAAGTGTACAAAAGGAGGATTTAATGCTAAAAGCATTATCTACCAAACATTTTACCAGTTTTAAATAAAAAAAGAACTAAAAAGTTATATAATCAGAGGACTTGTCTAAACGAACCAAACGAGCCCAATTATCCTACCCCAATGGGGTGATGCCAATTTGGTTCGATTCAATGCGTCCAAAACACAGGCGTGTCTCTTCTCCGCCAAACGGAGACCTTTTCACTGCCAATACCGGTAGCTAACAAGCTTGAGCTACTTGGCGTTACCTTAACGTCGAATCTCAACTTTGGCACTTACATCGAAGCCAGAGCTCAACTGGCTGCTAAGAAGCTGGGTATCCTTGCTAAGGTCAGGCAGTACTTCACACCGGCGCAGCTTCTAATTTTATATCAAGCTCAAGTCCGATCGTGTATGGAGTACTGCGGCCACCTTTGGGATGGATCCGCTAAGTACCAGCTAGAAGCTCTTGAGTCTATTGACCGGCGAGCCAAAAGACTCATTGGCGATAGTAAGCTAGTAGAGTCAAAACTGCAAAGTCTTGGTCACCGACGTAAGGTAGCAAGCCTATCGGTATTCTATCGCTTACATTTTGGAGAGTGTGCTCAGGAATTACATGATATAATTCCTCCATGCCCTTTTTACCATCAAACAACAAGACAAACTGTAAAACGTCATCCATTTATGGTTGACATACCTCCAGTTCGCTCGAAACGTTTTGCTTCTACGTTCATCATCCGTACAGTGAAGGAGTGGAACTCATTGCCTGCGTCTTTGTTTCCTGAACGGTATAATCTGGGTGTCTTCAAAGTCTAGAATGAATAGGTACCTTCTAGGCAAGCATGTTCCATTTTTGGCCGCATCGTCACTTTCTATCAGGTGAGATAGCGGTCAAATGCTTGCCTATCTAGTATAAAAAAAAAAAATCTTGTTTAGTTTAGAAGTCCCTAAGGCCATCTCCATCATCAGACGGGATAGGTGAAACTAAATAAAAACTCGTAAATAATGGCCGAAGCGAGCTTTGTATCTAAAATAACGTATCATGTTTTGAACCTATAATTCCTTCCGGGTAGAAGCAGAAACCTTGTTAGCTAACGGGAAAATCCACACTGACAGTTACAATTACCATCCATCTTCACGTTAAATCTCTTTTATAGGGCTCGAACTTGACACTCAATATCTCCCTCCTCTAATATTTTCGTTATTTTCTGTCACTTCATCTACATTCATCAATCTTCTCATATCCGGCGCTGATTGCTTTTTACTCACCTGATCTATGTATAAAAAATGAATACCTATTTACCTTGGTCACGCCATACAAATTTGAGAACGTCACTACCGATTAAATTCATCCCTTTTTAAAGTTTTTTAATACGTTGAAGAAGGTTAACGACAGAAAACTTAACGACGATTTTTACTTCGCGTATTTGACAGCACGTTTGATGATAGTAAATCCTAAGGACTACAAGATATCTAATACTATGAGAATGTTTGTCCTGATATACTGTTTCACCAACTGACAAACTGACTGACTGAGATACAACACACAGCTTAAACCACGAGTCTAGACTATTTCCATTTAGTTATAACAGACTTGATTCAAACAAAGATACTTTTACCTATATACAAACACACTTTTCCGGATTCGTGTAATATAAAAAGCAGCTAGATGATCTATAGCTATTTAAAAAATATTATGATTTGGTAATTATACTATTAACTATCAATAAATAGCTTATCTTATCATACTTGTATTTTAGATCTTTGACAATTATTATTTGATCGGTTGTATGCACCTAGTACTTACAATGTGTAGTTATAGATAGCTTGCAATGGCTAAGCTTTGCTTGGCACACTCCGTGTACTTAACTGCTTACAATCTGCCAAGATTTCTTGGCAGTGTATAATAAAAAATGTATCTCCCATGCTTTCTAAGGTCATGAATGTGTACTTTAAACTAGAATTCATGCTTTTTACTTCCATGACCTAGTTATATGATCCGACATAAAAATAATGTCTGGCAACGTACAGACCATTGACGTAGTATTGGGTTCGATTCCCATGGGGAAATTAGAGTAGGATTAAAATATTTCTGGTTCTGGGTGTGATTTACGGCATCCGCGATACAAGTGCGAGTGAAACCATTGAGTTTATATTTTTAAATTGTACAGAAAGCTTGAAATTGTGGTGTTTTAAAATAATGAAGTTAATAAATTCACATTATAAATTACGTAATTATGTTACAAATGACAAATGTATTTGCTACACTCTCACATAAAACCAAACTCCTATAAAATAAATATTTAAAACAATAAAGTGAAATACTTTTTCATGATAGCCTTGAAAAGTGGGGTATATCAATTCTCTTACACGCGATGTATTGACGGTTCTGACACATGTGACAACCGCGATCCCCCATCGAAATTATTGAATGCATAAATGAAAATAGGATCTTCGAACCTTGAACAGGGCGTTAGAAGCTTGTGAACATGGAAGTATAAATCTCCATAACTTTGTTCCAATTTACATTTTACGAGGAACACATAAAAATTCGGGTTCCTAACTTATTTATCTTGTTAACAGTTTTGGTGAACTCAAATATAAAATGATGTTTTACCGGACTGCGCGACGCAAGGAAGGGTACATCAGCCTATTTATGTATATTAGTTCCTCCGGGACGCTTTAGAGATCAACAACACATGGACCGATTTCGATGATTCTTACGACAATAAATTTTTCATAATCTTGCTATAGTCAATAAAGTCATAAATATTCATTATGGCTTCAACCAGACGACATATTGTAAAAAAAAAGTTGTTTTTTTACGCAGTCGGGGTTTTAGATATTTCAGTAGATTGACTTGTATTTATTAGTAGCCTATGTCGTCTTCTAGGGAATGGACTTTATCTAATTCGTTAAAAAGATACAGATATAGAATAATATTTCACTATAAGAACCACATGATTTAATATTTTGCTTAGTTTTAACCTACACTCGAAATAAAAAAGTGAATATGATTTCTTTGATATATTCAGATAACTGAATTGCCAAAATGTGTTTGAATTTTCTACGGATTTTATCTATTCAAATTAAATTTGTATTACGCTACTTTACGTTCGTTCCGAAAAGGTTTTTTACCGCAAGTTTATTCTGATATCCTCACGGATCTATAAAACTAACTGTGGGGTAAGAAATACGGAACTAAAAACTGTTACTTTGCTGTTCAGAAATTCAATAGCAGGCAACATGTCGTTTCATGACTATTTGAGTAGCTTCCAATGGCGAATGTTACTTCAAATGGCTATTTACTTCCCGATGTTTTCCAATTTCAGTGGCCAATTTGATATTTTACTTTTGCTTGCGATGTTAAAACAATAATAAAAACAGTGTTAAAACTCTAATTTTGTTTGGCTTTTAAGTAAGAAATGATTCGAGGTTCATATTCTAATCATTAGAATGTCTGATGTATGAACTGCCCGTAGGCTAAGTTGGGTGAGCGTTCGCCTTTATCGGGTTCAATTCCCGTTGGGAACACAAGTTTTGTACCCAAGGGAAATTTGTGTTTCTGGTTCTGGGAGTGATTGTTCCGGCACCCACAACACAATTCGAACTTAGTGCGGTTCTGTGAGTGTGAAAGCGTGTATGTTTTATGTTTGTGTTATTTACCAGCATTACGTATTTGACATAGAACATAAAAAAATTGTAATTAAATAGACGAATCTAATGAAACTTAGTTCGCCGAGCTATGGGACTAAGCCTTCAAAGGTCTTTAAAATTCTAAAATTTATCCAATTGGATCCAAAGAGGTTTCCCAGAAAGTTAATGAATGACTCTAATTGTCAAATTGTTAATGCTTACTACTAATAGGTGTATCTCGTTAAAAAAAACTATATGAAAAGAATAAGAAAACGCTCATCTTTTAACTCAGAATTTCATTTATGACAGGGGTATACACATTTTTTGGGTACGCTATCATTCTGTCTTTGGAATAGTCCTAAAATGTAATGCCATACCTCATGATGATAATTAAAATACTAAAAGATTGGTTTGTTTGAAATAAGATAACTCTGTAAGGGCCAAAGGAGAGATAATTTTAAAAGACGCTAATTAGTGTGTTAGTGTTAATATATGTTACTAAACCATTTACTGGAGTTTTATAAAATAAAAGTCAGATAAAACGTATAAAAAGTGTATCGCACGCATAAAACATGAATCATTTTAACTAGTATTGATGTAATAATTAAACGAAATACTTTTTTAAAGCCAAATTGTCAAAATTCCTACTAACCTCCTTTATCGAGAGACAAAGGTATACGAAATAAAATGAAGTACATTTTGGGGTCAAATTAGAGATTATTAAAACACTGAGGCATACAATTACATAGAATCCGCTTGAGAAACGCAAAATTAAACGTGTTCCAACCTATTGATCACTGTGACCTCACTGTACAGGTTATCCTAGTGTGGGGGACAGAGTTTCACCTGAGGTATGCTATTGTTGTGTTCTACTGCCATTAACCAATAATCTGTGTAAACGACACTTAATACCAATGGTGTACCTTATTGAATGCCTTTTTATGTACCAATAAACGATATTATTATTATTATTATTATTATTATTTATCTCGAAATTCAAGCACTGGCGTAGAATGTTATTATATAACAAGATTATTTATGTTACAACATAAACGCACAAGTTTCGTGTACACTTTGACGCTTCACATTTTTTGTTAGGTCACATACAAAAGAAAAATAATAACTTAATCACGAATTAAAATTTTATAATTATACAAGTTTCAAACGAATCTGTTCCAGTAAATTGTCATTAGATCTGTTAAAAAACTAAATTTTGTAATACTTACCTAATCTAAGACTTTTTGCTTTCAAAAATGTATAAATGTATAGTTTGTGCATATTGCATCAAGACTTTAGAAACTGAAACTAACAAGGAAATATTTATATTTCAGCCAATAAAACAGCACGTGATCTACACAGGTCTTACTTGCCATTTAAAATGCATAATTAATGAAACTGTACTTTCTATTTTTATTCAGTTTTAACAAAGCGTTTGGTCGAAGCAACTCGTGACCAAAATGCTAGCAAATATTTTGGACAGAGATTGAGTATTGCCATTCAACGTGGCAATGCTGCCAGCATTTTGGGTACTTTGCCTACTGGTAGCGGTCTATTAGATTAAGTATTGTACATATTTATATCTAATTATAGTTTTTTTGTTTAATTTAGTTTTTAGTTTAATGTAATCAATTGTTATTATGAATAAATGACTACCATAATAGTTTACATATTATAACTATAATATCAAATATAACATCCCTCGGGGCTTGTTTGGTACCAACTGAAAGTTATCGGCACTATTATCGAGCTTTCGGAAAATGATTGAAAGCTTCAATTTGCATTTGAAGTTGTTGTGTAAAAGTTGTAAAGCTGCGGGTGACAGAACGTGCTCATATGCTTTTACCTAACTTAGCAAACAAGTAGACTGCAGGACAAAGTAAAATTAATCTTAGACTACAAACTGTGATGAGATGTTGTCTACCCGAAGGTCTTTAAAAGTTTCTGTGAGGGTACGGTCACACTGAATTGTATTTAATAAGTATGCTGGTCTGAGTGTGAGAAGGTAAGTGTGTTTTTAAATATTTTACCTTTGAATCAAATATTTTTATATGCTTGAATTCTTTGTCTATCTGTCAGTTAGCGAAATGACGGATTTAAAATTTGTAAAAGACGACCAAATAAATGGAAGACACTTGTTAAACAACAAGCGTTGTCATGTTGAGCAGTATTTCCAAGCACTTAAAAAGAAAACATGATTTTAAAATACTATTTCTCTTCGCAAAACTACTTTCATGTAGTCAGCTTTTATTTTGAACGTATTACGTCAAAAATAACCCAGCTATGATTGACAAACATTCGCACATCGCACCAATTTTGTAACCTGATTCTAACAGTGGAGTAATCCGATTGGGTATCCCATACGCCGCAGAATATATTGCGCCGAACCAAATGCAGTTTTTATGTTTTTTATCCTAATGTGCCATAAAACACAATTCATGCCCTCGGGTTGTTGTTCACAGCTCTTTCGACGAAACTAGTTTTAGCATCATAGTTACAAGAGTAAGCTTTCGCCGCAATGAAATGAAAACTGCATAGCGTGGAAGTTAATGCACGCAAGGTAATTAGCTGCGTGTTTTAATTATAACTAGTGTTACAAAATACTTTAGCAGGAAAATTGCGGCTTCAAAATGTAAAACAGGTTTATTTGAAAGCTAAATAGCTGTGGGACATAATTGCCCACTAGCCAAGTTGCAAGCTAATCATTCTCTATCTTCGCGATTGTCTCGACTATCGCCTAGTTAATAAACCCTTATAGACCTAGGGTTCCGCCGCTGATTTTTCCTTATCATTGGATATGAAGTAACATAGGGAGAAATTGGTAAAAATACATGATAAAAAATTACATACAGTCGAACATAGTACCTCCTCCTTTTTTGAAGTCGGTAAAAATGTGTAGAATTTACGATATACATGCATACAGTTATTATAATATCTTTTTTGGTAAGTCGTTAAACCAACGTATAAAATAGTAAGAACTACGTTTTTAGATCATCCTACAATGTAATAAATTCTTTATCACATTTGCTTGGCCCACAAATGTATGTCACATTACATATATTACATTTAACTTTATCACCGAAGGGCCTTCCTTCAATAAAATTTAGCTCCCCTGTCCCAAGAGTATAGCTAGGGACTTGGAAAATTACGTTCTTACCTTACTTTGGATAAACTTTTTGATAAGTGATTGAATAATGTTTATTATTATCTGGATAGATTTTTATAAAAAAATCTTCTACAAATAGCTTTGTTACACAGTTATTGCTAATATAATGGACCGTTTTCTCCAACACATAGTCACCGTACAATGTATTTGAATCAATAAGCGGTCAATATAGTTTTAATAGTTTAAACAATGAGTCTTTGTACTGTACTTGTGTAGGTATTGCTCTCAGTTTGAGTGAATAAAATTATACAAACCCTGATTCTTGTTCTAACCCTTAGTTAATTTAGTATAACGACCGTGTTCTGAATGCTATTATTGTTACTATTTAGTTAAAAGTTGTTTAAACTATAATGTCCCACAACGAAATCGCCGCGTTGTACCTCGTAATATGCACGCACACTAAGTCGACACTTGACATCTTAGACTAAGATGTCAAGTGAGATGAACTAAACATACTTAGGTATCATAGACCAGAATTCGCAATAGCCGTACCACGAAAGACGTTAGTTTTGATGGTAAGAATGAAATTCCAAGAGGTTTCTCTTAGCCATACCTAGTCCTAAGTCCTAACTCACTATATAGCTTCTGGAAGCTGGACCGCTGGAGGCTGCTAGACGAGATATATTTATGCTTTTGACTGGCTAATGCAAGATCTTGCCATACAAATAGTGACGCGGTACGACTGGTTACAAATAGTGATGGAATAAACGGAACCAAGTACATAGAAAAGTTTTTTTTATTTTATTTATTTGTGACAGGTTAGTGTTTGACCACTATCTCTCCTGATGGTAAGTGACGATGTGATCGAAGCTGGTAAACACACTAGACCTGGAATACGCAGGCTCTCAAGGATAACTGCCGGAACACCGTATTTGGCTTGGCGGCAGACTTTCAACTTGATGGTGGTAAGCTACTTCGGTAGCAAGCCAGGCGAGCAACTCACAAAATGCTCTACCACCTCTCAAATGTCACCTGATTAGCACCACCCGGGGACCACGTGTAGGGAGTCAGACTTAAGGGGTATCCTCCAACGGACGTGGGTGACTCAGCCCCCAAAATTTAAAATGAAAATTCTTACTCCGTTTCCTCGAGTTTATTGTTTCCATGAGACTGCTCCTAGCAGTCAACTGGTTATTTTATCCATGACCTACATATGCGCATTTCTGAAATTATCCAGTAAGTTTAGGGTTTTGAAAACATTTCTGCAAGAGTAACAAAAACTTGTCTACCCTTGATGAGAAGATTTTACCGTTATCTGATATGACAAGGAGGCAATCAATCAACATATTTTACCGAAATAAACCGGATTTTATTACTAGTTTAGAATATCGGTGACTGTGCTTATAATTTCTACCTTATCTTATTAGAATAGAATAGAATAGAAGCAATTTATTTGTGACAAAACATAAAAGACACACGAATGGCAGAAATAAAAACAGTTTGTCACAAATCGGCTCCAACTCAGCATAATAATGGCTGTACACCAGCGCATTATTAACATATTGGGTATTACGAGAACTCCTAGATGTCATCTGATAAATTTTAAAAATAGTTAAAGCAATTTTTTTTTATACAGAAATCATTATCAAAATAAAATTGGACTCTACAAACCAATCCCCACCTTTCGTTTACCAAGGCTCGTGAACGGTGAAATCCAATAAGAGTCTGACACTTTTATCGACTTAATCTGCAATCTTGTCACGATCATCCCTTACTCTAGCATTATAACGATTATTTATTAGTTATTTATATGATTAGTGTGATTTATAGGCGATTGTTGTTTCTTTGGCTTTGATAATATATACGTTAAAGAGTAAATATTAGATAGTAGATACGCTGTTCATTTTAACAATTTCATACATTTTGAGAGGTGGTAGAGCATTTTGTGAGTTGCTCGCCTGGCTTGCTACCAAAGTAGCTTACCACCATCAAGTTGAAAGTCTGCCGCCAAGCCAAATACGGTGTTCCGGCAGTTATCCTTGAGAGCCTGCGTATTCCAGGTCTAGTGTGTTTACCAGCTTCGATCACATCATAAATGTTTGTATCAATAACGGGATATTTACCGTTTCGTATGCTCGTAAATCTAAATCTTCATCCACCCGCACTACTCCAGTTACTCCGTGATCATGGCGCTTGCAACAGTGCCGAAATATCGGAAACTCAAAACAAACGAAATACATGGCAAATATCCCGTTATTGATACAAACATTTATTGTGAAAGTGACCATGGTAGCTTGAAAACTTCGATCACATCGTCACTTACCATCAGGTGAGATAGTGGTTAAACACTAGCCTGTCACAAATAAAAAAAAAAAAAATTTGCAAGTTCTCAACTTATCTCTGATACCCAATAGACCAGTACTCCCCTGGCGGCAGTTACTGAACGTTCGTTGGAAGGTAAAGGTTCTTCTCTACATAGTTTAAACAGACATACAGACGGATAGCGTATCTGTCTGTTTATCCGCTAACTCCTCTTAAAGCACGCAACGGATTTTGATGCGGTTTTCATCTACAGATACATATTTCTTTACGAAAGTTTTATATATATAACTAGCGCGCCCGGCAGGCGTCGACCCACCTGGAAAAGGACACGCATTGACATCGACAGCAGTGCCACCTATCGAGTTCAATTGTGTTTTCAAACCATCCAGGAACCTATATATATAACCTATATATAATACATACAAAATTTCATCCCAATCGGTCCAGCCTCCTAAATGAGGAGGAGTTAGGTGACTACACACGTACAGAAGAATTATACATATAAGATAAAACCTAATCAAGTATATAAATGTAAGTGGGAAAAACAATGATTTGCCACCAAGTCGCCGAAAAATTAAATTACTTTGTTTACAGAGGCTAAACCTTAGATAAAAATGATCTTATAGAGAATTATAGTTCTTCTATAATTGCTAGTTGGATATAATGGGAATATAATACCTGATTAACTGGTAAGATGGAAATCTAATTAACGAACAAGATGGTAGGACTTCTCGCGCATTCACTTGGAGTGTTATCACTCCTTTTCCGAATAGCGGTATATCAACTTTGAGCAAGACTGGAGGTTCCTTAAGATCATTCTTTGATCTAAACTATTAGTTACCTGGTATTTTATTTTATTAATATGAAATAATCGTAGGGTTGTGATACATCCATAATAAGCAACTGTAGAACCGAAAATATTATAATGGTATCAAAGAAACAAAGCTAATAAAAACAGATCGCAATTTCGCCAAAATTTTAATCATTTAATAATTAAACGCAAGCAAAGCTTAAAAAATCCGACTTCAACGCTTATATTTTGGTTTTAGTTAAATCGATATCGATAAAATTTATATAGTGCTACCTCTAAAGTATAATCTACCAAACAAAAAAAAAAACAAAATCGATTCATAATTGGCGGAGATATCGCGTAACAAACATACAAAAAAAAAACATACAGTCGAAGTGATAACCTCCTTTTTTGAAGTTGGTTGAAAATAAGGAGTGCAATTGTATAACATGGCACAAGTCTACTTTATTTATAGATTCTTAGGAGTATCTCGAAGTTAACAATTAATTGCTCGTCTTCATTGGCTTTGTTTTCTTTGTAACTCGTCTCTAATGGACTCGTTAAGGTAATACCGATTTGAATTCCAGCTAAGGTAACCCCTTTATCTGTAAAAGCAATACATTTTGAATCGGACATTTTCTAGCTATTTATAGTTTGATTTCCGGAAGGAGAAAATAAAAATGTTCTAGATAGACATACAATTTTGGTTGCAGGTGTAATTTGAAGTAGTGTTTTGTATTTTTTTCTGACGGTAGTGTTTATCAACAATTAAACCTAATGTGTGGGTATAAGTGAAAAATTATATATTTTTTAAAGTATTTTTGTTCGAAGTTTATTGTATTTGTAGTCTAATTTGCACTTATGGCGATTGTTTCTTTCGTTTAGATTTAGTGATGTTTATGAGTAACATTACGGTACTATTTATTTTAATCCATTGGTAATATAAAGCTATATATAATTTATCAACTTTATATACAAATAAAATAATGTTCAAAATTCTATCAAAGCGCCTGGTTGAAGCGACGCGTGATCAAAATGCTGGCACTTATTTGGCTCCACGTATTAGCATTGCAATTGATAGAGGCAATGCCGCCAGCATGATGGGAACCCTACCCACTGGTAGTGGGCTTGAGCACTTGAGTTACCTATAAGCTCGATGTCTTGTAGATAACTTAGTTCTTTGCTGTACATAGTGTGTGTTTAGTTTTAGGAAATATAGGCAATTGGCCCGTAGATGATGAAAAAATAATAATAATGATGCATGAAAAAAAAAAAAATTATTGCCACCTTTGCAATGACATAAGAAGTATATAAACCACGGTAAAATATAAAGTGTCTCAGTCCATGGTAAAAACAAATCTTTGTGCTCAATAAAAATACAAGTAAATTTATTGAGATAATGAACGAACCAAAATTTTGTAGACAAAAAGAGACGTCACGAAATAAAGATATCAAAAAGTTCTAGCTATGTCTGTAAATGATAGTGGCTCAGCGTTGGACGTCAACGTTGGGTAGCAAAAAATTGGGTAAAGTGGAGGATATTAGGACGCGTATGTGGGGTAGAAACTGTAGACATGAAACATCTACATTAGAGAGTCGGAACGAGGGTAATGTTAAAACAGTTATGATTACTTCTGCAGCCCAAAACGGATTAACATTCTATTGGGTAATATATATCACCCAGTAGAATGTAAATTCGTTTTCAACTCAGTAATATACATCATGTACATAAATAAATCCTACTAATATTATAAATCCGAAAGTTAAGTGTGTGCAGTGTGTAAGTGGGTAAGTATGTTTGTTCCCGAATCACGCTTTAACGGCTAAACGGATTTAGATGAAATTTTGCATTTCAATAGCTTGTACCTAAGATTAACGCATATGCTACTTTTTAACTTGACAATAGCGGCCGAAGCCGCGGGGCACAGCTAGTGTTTTATACTACAGTCATCGCTTCTTAAAGAGTCTGAGTGTGTGTACATATGTGTTTGTGTGTGTATGAAAGTGCGTGCAAAAATATGTTTGTGCATGTACTGTGAGGTTATTGGTGCCATTTGTGTTTGTATACGCGAATTAATAAACTATGTACTAAACTGTCTATGCAAGTATTAAAAAAATATTAAGAACTTCTTGCTTAAATTTTCCTTTACTTAGATAAAATATAGGCATCTGAATATAGCTCCTCTTAAGTCTTTTGATCGAAGCGTTTTGAGTGTTATTGTATATTTATCGGCATTATATCAGATAATAATACTAATTAATATCATAGCGGCAAAATCTCTACGATTCTACGGCGTAGACAGTGTAGCCCAGAGGCTACGACATGCGACTTCGTAGAGCTAATATGCTAATAACGAAATAAGCATTTTCTTTACAAAAGCAGTGTACCCAAGTCATGATTCACCCTAGATGGTAGTTAAGTATGACAATAGGTGTAATTTAAGGCTTTTACTGCAGTCATAAAACATGTTACCGTCAGAATGAGCAGTTAGATTTTCATGCTGTTTTAAATGTTGACTCTAAGGGAATATTATCTTAACCATGTTGTGACTTTATGCTAATAAGAAAGATACTTAAATGTACTGCAGTAATTCACTAGGTTATTTTGACAAAGCAACAAAAAATATTGGTCTTTTATTAAGATTGTAAACATTCATAGGTATGTAATCAGTACGTAGGCGAACAAAATCATTTATATATTCGTAGACGTAAGTTTGCTAACTTTTCTATGTTTTATCGTTTACAGACAAACAGAGAAAGTGACAAACATCATCGATTTTTTACGTACCTGTAATTTGATTAAAACGTATTATAGCTATATTCATCATCTGTATAGTGAAGGAGTGAAACCTAGTCTGGGTCTTTTTTTTATTACAATCAGGCAATGTTTAGAGTTAAGGCGTATCTAATAGAATATAAACATGCTATTAAACAGATTTTTATTAAGATGTCCAAATTTGCGTCACCACTATCCACTAGACGAAATTAAAAACTTTATCTTTTAACTTTATTACGCCTATTTTGCGTAAAAAAGTAAAACGGTAAACGGAATTGTTTTATAGAATGGGACGTAAAATCTTAACTTGGTACTTATTATGTAACGCTTTGGAAAAACGCACAGTGGCGCGTCGGTGTTTTAGATGTAGGTAGATACTGCAGTTATTCTTGAATACAAGAATAACTGCAGTATCTACCTACATAAGTAATAACTTAGGCTTTATGCTTACCAACAGATTATTCGGAAGTGGTTTTAGTAGCAAATAGTTATCAATGGTTATAATAGTGAAAAGAAAATCTACAGTCTTATGTAATACAAATATCTAACAAAAGTTTTTTAGTAGTTTTTATACTTGCCTACAAATATAGAATTCAATATTGAAGTATCTTATATTCTAGATCTTGTTATTCGTTCCTGGCTTTGTCCTAACTCGTTTGCGTCTTGGATTTTGTGCGTCTTTTTACAAATTTATTTCTGAGTAGAATAGAATGCAATACAAAATGGGTACACAGACTTTGTGAGACAGTGGAGCTTGTATTATTTACTTTATTTTTATCAACTGCAGATATTATTTAGATGTTTCTGTAAGAGTGAGCAACTTGCGTTTGTTTTAAAACTTAATCAAATGAGTCCACTATCAATGAACAAAGATTTTTTTTTTATCTCATAATCGCTACATAGGCCACTACCTATACTTTACAAGTCTTCTATTTGAGTGTGGTAACTAGTTTTTTGTTACGTGCCAGATGAGCAATAAAAAAATTCTTAATCCATGTTCCAACTTCATCACGATGCTGCTTTCTCCGAAAGCTTAACCTATTCGTATGTTCAAAACCTCGACATTCCGATTGGAAGGTATGTTCCCTACGAATATAGTTAGTTCTTAGTAAACACACCTCCTAATCAAAATGGGAGGCGTGTTCCCTACGCACTAACCACCCTTCACGACTTACGAATCTAAAGATTTTATAGTTGTACCTACTAAATTCATTAGATAACAAATATTTTTACAGTTAGATGACATGGATTGAAAAAGAATAAAAATGATCCATGGCTCCAGATACATAGTCTAACTGGAGATTCAAATGATATGAGCCGATTAATCTATTTAGATAATTTCAAATTCAAAAGTATTGTGATAATATAAATGCTTTGAATTTCTAGCGCTTTCAATTAGTTAGCATTTATGCTGTATGCTATAGATTGTATAAGTTGATATCGTATAAATAAGCGTATGGATGCACTTCCTCTTAAACTTAGACTGATTAAACTTATCGGATGAATTGAGTCATCTGAATCCAAACAGATGCTTAAGTTCTCTGACACGGTAAAGATGATATTCCGTTGCTCATTGGAGTGAAATGTCGTAACAATATGTGGAGTTGGCTTGCATGAGTTCGCTTCGCAGAACATCAACAACACGACGCGAAGCAAATTTAATTTACTTAGCGAAGTTACTCGGGGATTAAGTTTATGTCTTCACAATTTTCCTCACTCCGTTGTTTTTAACACATCTTTGAGAAAAATACTCACTAAACGAATATAACTGCTAAGCGACATCGCTATATGGTGGACATTCCACAAATGCGCACAAAGCGTTTTGCCTCCACATTCATTGTGCGAACCGCAAAGGAATGGAACTCCTTACCCGAGTCGGTGTTTCCTGATGAGTACAATATGGGAGTCTTCAAGTCGTGAGTGAATAAGTATCTTCTAGGCAAGCTTGCTCCATCGTCGACCACGGCATCGTCGCTTACCATCAGGGGAGATGGTGGTCAAAAGTATGACTATCTTGAATTAAAAAAGTAGTATAAAAACATGCTGCATCTTTGGCCTCATCATCAATTTCCATCAGGTGAGATGGTGGTCAAATGCTAGCCTATCCAGCATAAAAAAAATACATTTTTTTCTATAAGTCTTTATGGAAACAAAAGTTTCATATATTTAATTAGAAGAGCGTTCAGTATTGGATAACTCAATCTCTACTACATATACATATTTTGTATGGTCAGAGAAATTCAATCGACGCACCTGGCTCCAACGGATAGCGCGCACATGCGCGCCCTATGTGTTAAAGTACGTAACTACATATTATTGAGACTTCAGAAAATAAGTTACTCCATTCAATCGAATTTTAATGGTACCCCTATTTTTGAAATTTTACCTATTTTTATAAGTAACGTACGTATTAGTTTAGTTAAAGTACTCGTAAAATTGAATATGTAATTTGTTATTTACCCGTAGCCGCAAACAATAAAATATGCGTCAGAAAAAAAACAGCAAAAGATAACAAATTATAAAATATTATATTAGTATATATTCGCTATTTTTACGTAAATATTTTTTAAGATAAATACTTTTTAAGATAGAATTTTGCAAAAATTTTCCTAAGAAAAATAATTGATCGATCTGTCTAATTGATTACTAAATGCGTAAATTTCTTTAGAGTTTACGCACGCCTTGCGACCTACTTGTACCTAATACGAAAGAAATTTTGAAAGGTTCTGATTATGCAAATAAGTCTGCTCGTTGTATCTACATTATCCACAGACATGCCAAATATTTTCTTTAGAAGCTTGGAAGAATATAAAGAAAATAAATCGAAAGGTTTCATGTGAGGTTGGATCAAAATGTTCGTTGTTTATACAAGGGCTTTCGCTGTACGGTAAGTCAGTCACGCGTATCCATTGGGAGACATCTTTTATGAAAATGAATTGTATATTATTTATTTGCAGAGGGTTACGTTAAAACGCTACAATGCTTGTTTCAAAAAAAGCCTTTGAAGATAAGTTTTAGGTATCTTGTTATTTATCAAACTCTATACAATTATACAATATAAACATTATCAACAAACCTCATGTTACGCGTATATAAACATAAACGGTTTCACACTCACATCCCCATACAAAGTTCGATGACTTGCGTCGTGTGTGCCGGAAACATTAACATCACACACACACAATCACATTCGGAGCCAGATACACACTTTTTCCTTGGGAAGAAAACTTGTGTTTCCGCCGGAAATCGAACCCGATACGAACGCCACCTAACTAAGCCAACGAGCAGTTCAAGATAAAATATTGCTGGATAATAGAGCTTCTATAATTCGGTGATAGCACAACTCAACATTAAATCATACGTGTGTGTAATTCAAAAAACAAATATAATTTGTGACAGTTTTTTGGAAAAGAAAAATATGTAGAATTGTATCACACCCAACTTCAACCGAAGCTATTTATGAAATGATAAACCAACGTTTTACTGTATTTGAGTTTTGGCAACATTTAACTTATTTGATTACTTGATATGTCACTTGTATTGGAAGTATTTGTGTTAAAAATTATGTAAAATACTTTGATACTATAAAGGTTTTTTTTTGCCATATCTTATATCGGTCGTAAAGTCAGTAAAGTATTACTGACTCTACGACCGTCGCACAAACAAAAGTATGTAGATAGGTTCAAAATATTAATGGAACTAAAGTAGAGTAAAACCCCAATTCATCTTGATGTTTGCTGTATTTACTTCACAAAACTTACCTTTCCTTTCTGAGTTCACTGTTTCTTTTTCTAAAGTTGGCGACCAAGAGTTGAAGCTCTGCGGAGTGTCTCTCGTATATTTGCGAAAGTTGCGTCGTGAAGTCAGACACTGAAACAAAACAGATTGTTTATTGCATGTTTGTTATGCGTGTTTGTTACTTTTAAATTGAGATATATCAAACAATGTCGTTTGTTTAAAAAAACATGTTTTTCTTGGCGTAGTTATAATAGCATTTGTATCATCATCTACTATAGATGGTTTGTATTGAGCTCTTTTGCTGTATTGATGTTAATACATGTATAATTTAAGTTTAGTCCTAGCAGCCAATTGGCCCGTGGTTTTTAAAACCAATAAAAAGTGCCTTTAGTCCCTCTTCAAGACGTTATAATTAAACGCAAGCAAAGGTTAAAAAAAACCGACTTCATCGCTCTATCTTCGGAACTTTGATCAGATTAGATGTACTAAACAGGCATTATTGACGATATTTCAAGAACTACTGATCAGATCAAATTTAAATGGTACCACTTGGAAAGCAACATCATCCAAAAAAAAAAAAAAACAAAATCCGTTCACGTGGAACATAGTAACACACATAAAAAAATATACAGTCGACTTGAGTACCTCCTTCTTTTTTGTAAAGTCGGTAAAAAAGCTTGAGCTTCGGCTAAGGTCAATTTCGTACGCTAACCTGTCTATCTACGCTGTTCCGAAATACAGCCGTGGTTGACTCTCAAGCATAAAAATCGGTCGCCAATATCTAAATTGTATTCTTACGTTCCAGGGTTTATCATCGAGAGCCAGTCACGATTTAGGCCAAACGTGTCTATCACCTTCGACCACATCAACACTTAAAAACTAAGCCTAGTATTTATCACAATCTCACCTAGATTGTGATAAACACTAAGCTTACTCTATCATATTCGTTAGTTTAGTTGGATGCGCATTCGCTTTCTATAAGCAGGGGTATCGGACTTGATTACCGATATAACACAAATTCCCCAAAGAAAATTAGTGTTTCTGGTTTTGGTTGCGATTGTCTTAGTGATATGAATGTTTCCGGCACCCACGACTCAAGTTACCACAGAACTTAGTGTGGGCTGTGAGTATGAAATGGTTTATCATTTATATATATTTAAAAAATAAAAAAGCACCGTAAAATAAATTTAAAGGAAGTTTTTATAATTTATTTTACGGTTAACATTAATTTGATTTTTGTCTTGTTAGTACATTTTAATTAAAATCAATGTATCCCACAGCTATTACAGAGTGTATAATATTAATAATCAAGAGCGCGGTCGGACTTCCATCGAATCAGTATCCCATATAATATTATCGTACAGGAAGTATTTGAAGCGATTTCACTAAGCCTTCTTACCTCGAAACTACTTCCGCTATATAAACATGAGTACAAACTGCTTTCAATGCAAATTATAATATTTTTAATATGATTGTTTTGGTCTCCCTTTCGCGAAGATATTTATTTTTGATCACCCATTGTTCTAAATCTATGAGCATATTGCATATATTTCCATAAACTGTATACATTTATACAGCAAAGACTTAAATTACAAGAGGCAATGTCGCCTGCATGGGAACGCTTACCTACTGGTAGTGGGCTTGACCACTTGAGTTACCTATCAAGGCATTATTTAGGCGTTATTGTGTTTGATAGCGTTAACCTTCATTACAGGACCCTTCTTTAAAGAAGGCGTCTATTCCATTTTGTATGTTTTATTTTAGCACTGTTTAAGTGGAACGAATGACACACTGTTATGTAAAATTTGGTTTATTCTCTTTATATTGTTGATTAAATACCCTGTCGCCAGAATCACTAAAGACACTTCAGTGGCTGTGTTTTAAAGTCAGAAGTCAGTAATTCTAGGCTTAACACGATGTGAGTAAGACCTAATAAATCGTAAACACAGGCTATACTAGTTAGGAGTAAGAGCTCAAACATAATTTATTCGTTTTTACAGAAATCGATGTGTAATTTTCTATGTGTAAATTACCTATTGCCTACCTACACGTAAACCGTAAGTGCTACGTTTTTATCTTTTATTACTAAAATGAACCATGTTAATTAAATGTCTCTCACAAAATATATTACAAATTATGTACGTAGATATTGTTTATTATATCTAGATTATTTAGGTATCCTTCAGTTCACAATGTTAATTTCTATTCAGTACCAATCGAATATATTGTTAGTATAAGTTTTCTACAAATAAACTTGTCATTTATTTCTTATTTATTTATCACCCTCGAAAAGAACATTGTTTATTTAAACGTGATAATGGTCAATAGCTAGTATATCAGATAAAAAGAAAACAATTATTTGGCTACTATCTTTTCTTTGCTCTTGTTAGACTCTCGACAAACTTTGGATTACATTACTTAAATAAACCATGGTCTGCGATGTTTCGATATATCAAGACTCCGTTACATTTTCGGAGCCCCGAGGGGTTAATTAGGCACTCTCCACGAGCAGGGAATGAAGACTAACTTTTCACGTTACTTTGATGTCAAGAACCTACTTAAGTAATGTAGCAGGTAGATAAAACCCAGGTGTGTAGAGATAGAGCAAGTATCTTAAGACCAATTATATACTCCTATATAATGCGCTGCATAATCTTTACCATAAGGGTAAGTATAACGTGAAAGTAATCTTTTAATATGTTTCTTTATCTTATCTGACATTTAGAATTGCATTTGGACTGCCGATTGGCTTAGTTGGCTTTGCGTTCGCCTTCTAGGCAGATATATCGGGTTTGATTCCCAGCGGGAACACATGTTTTCTCCCCAAGGCAAATTTGTGTTTCTGGTTCTGGTTGTGGTTGTGTGTGTGATATGAATGTTGTCGGCACCCATTACACAACTCATCGAACTTAGTGTGGGCTGTGTGTGTGAAAGCTTTGAATCATTTTTAATAAATAAAATTTATGTTATCTGACATTGAGAAATAGCAATAACCTTTTTCATGGCGTGTAATAAATAAATTAGCAGTAGGAAGTAGGGCCCTGTGGCTTCGCCCCTGTATAATTGGAATGTAAAATATCCGTAAGTTAGAATAATATCTATATCTCAGATTTGATCCCATTGTGTTAAGCCATTACTTCCAGTTATACCTAAATGCGTTAATTTGCAAACTTTCACATTTATAATCCAAATGACAATCCAGTTGGCGCAGTCAGCAGAACTCTGCCCTCTGCTGTCCTGGCTTCGATTCCCAGCAGGAGCAAAATTTACCTACTCGAGGGATATTTTTGCTTCAGATTCTGGGTGTGAATTTGTGTGTGATGTTAATGTTTCTGGCACCTACAATACAACTGTTTAACTTAGTCCACACCAAGTTCAAACAGTTGTATCGGGGTGTGAGGGTTTTCATTGACTATCCACAAAATTTCTAAAACCACTTGAACTATCAAACTAAAATTGGGGGGTTAGGTATCTTATGGGGAATAGAAGTCAACTAAAAAAGTATTTATATATCCACCTACATATATAACTCTAAAATCATTATTACTTCTTATTTTCTTTCACACTCACTGCTTATTTATGTTGACAAAAGGTGTGATATTCACGCCACTTTCAGATATGTTAAACTATTGTCAAAATGGAAACAAAACCTGCCCAGACAATTTGAATAACAAATTATACACACATTTCGGAGCTTATTGTATGTAAAGTAGGGACATTATTAAAGAATGGGATATCAAAGCTTTGTCAGCTGCACCGCAACTGCTGTATCATGAATAATGTAAGATATATGATTAAGTGGCGGTGCTAGGTGCTCCAAGTTCTTACTAAGTATAAACACTATCTTTAATATCCATACTACCACTATCAAATCAAATCAAATCAAAATCGTTTGTTCACATGGGCCTCAAAGAAACTTTCATGAAAGTTAATGATTCTACTGCCACATTCGAAAAATTACAGCCATCTCGAGAAGAACCTGGCAAGGAACTCGGCGGCGCATTTTTTACATTCATTATTTTTTAAATCATTTCTTAACTCTAATACATAATTACATTAACCTTGGTATATCTATATTATGTAGTCGCTAGAAAGCGCTTGTGCAGTTTGCCTCCATGCATCCTTGTCATTAATATAGTCGATCGTTTTATAGTAAGCGTTCTTAATTAATGCCCGTTTTATTACAGATTTGAACTTTTCCAGTGGTAATTCAGTTACAATTTTAGGAATTCTATTGTGAAATCTAACCCCATTTGCCATTAAAAGATTTATTCGTTTTGCTTAATCTAAATGCGCGCACTGTAATTTTATGCTTAAATCAAGTATTAAAATTGTGTGCGTCGCTTCTTAATTTATATTTATCAATATTTTTGCGAACATGCATAATATTTTCAAAGATATAAAGCGAAGCCATGATAAGTATGCCTGTTTCTTTAAAGAATTCCCTAAGAGATTCGCGCGGACCCATATCATAGGTTGCAAGAACCGAGGTCCATGTGAATAAACGATTTCGAATTTGAATGAGAGAATGAAGAAAATTAGTGTCTCACTTATGAAAGTTAGTGACTCTACTGCCAGATTTGTAAACTCGGCGGACCTTTTTTTATAAAGAAAAACACTCTTAAACACTAATACAGGAATATTATAAGGTATATATATATGATGATTGCCGAATGCCTGATGATGATTGCCGATGATTGAGAGAAGTCGCCAGAAAGTGCTTGTGCAGTTTGCCTTCATGCATCCATGTCATTAATGTAGTCATTACACTACTTGTTCTAATGAATCCGAAATTAAACTGCATAAATATAATTAGCATACATGCTTTAACACCCATATTTCACAGCCAAGTCCGTGTATACCGGAAACATTCATAATCAGATTGAGGGACGCAAACTTTGATAATCCCTTGTAGAAAACTTTGTGCTGCCATCGGGATTCGAACCCGATACCCGCTGCTTATAAAGCCGACATGCAACCAACTACGCTAACGTTACGGGCTGTTTTACTAATTACAAAATCTTGGAATTTTGGATACTGTAATTTAGTAGGTAATTTTATAATATACTTGATGTAACTTGCAGTTTAGCCTGCATTTATTAAGCTTAAAATGTACCTTATGTGTTATTCCAGATATAATATCAAGTTGGAACTGAAAGAGCGAGTTCATAGATCTTTTTCTGTGTTATCCATCTTGGTATTGGTAGTATAAGATAAATACAATTATAAAAAAACTAGCTTTACCCGGCATTCGTTGCAAAGCCACGTACAGAAAAAGTGTTTTACCTCTTACATGTTTATGGTCGCCTAGTACTTTGATACCATACTAAAAACTTTTTGGATATTGTTCATACAAAGATACTAAAATCACGATAAAAAAAATGGGGGGTGGAGGTTAGGAAGATGAAAAATACTTTGCGACCTATTCTTATACCTACAAAAAAAAAAATGTTGTTAGAGCCGTTTTGGAGGAGTTCGACCACAAACACTGTGACACGAGATTTTTATTTATTAGGAGAAGATTAAGGAATGACAGTTTATACAATATTATAGACATAGAAAAAAATATCTCTACTCGATTATAGCACGTTTACAGCTAAAATAATATATAGTCATTATCTTATACAAAAAGAGCATCCAGTAATTGTTTGATGTTTCTTAAGAGGCTTCAACCGACATGGCATTTTTTGCAGTAAGCTTCTGTAGTCATATGTTTGTTTCTGTAGAGGCTTGAATAAGGTCACTTGTTATTTATCTTAATATTATTTTATATCAATAGCTGTAAGACTATACCCCCTAACAAAATAAAATATAATTATTCAAGGGGTTTCGACTTTTTATTAGGGAACTCATTTCAACGCAATTCACGAAGCGTGTAGAAGATACGTATATTTACCAAGTTGTAAAAGATATATTTTGTTTAACTGAATTTAGTTTTAGTTTCACATATTTTGCATTATTTGAACATGATTTGAGTTAGATTGTTAGGCACGATTAATACGAGCTGCTACAACGAGAACTCGTAGATTGCTGTAGAGCTTCTACAGGATTGAGCGGAGGAGATGTAGAGATTCAATTTGTTGGATCGGAGCTTCGATACATGTTATACGTTGCTATCGTAAATATGAATTTATATTTAAGAGCATTAGTGTGATATCTACCTAGTGTGATCCATGATCGCATCATAACTTGCCAACAACATGCGAGCTAGGACGAGCAAGCGAGATCGTAGTCAAAAACAAGCTTATCAATTTATGTTAATGTTCATAGTTGCCACTAACTGAAACATTCCATATAAGTACTACTTGCAGATAATAATATGTAGTTTTAAAGAAAAACTAAGTTTGCTTTGGCTATCCACCTTATTACGAGATGATATAATCAACAGAGTTCTGAGAATTTTAACTTTCCTATCATTAGTTATGTACAATAGAGTCTGGAAACCCCACAACGGAGGTGAAGAGTCCATGTAATAAAACTTTACGACTTAAGTTAGTTACTATTTCGAAACTTTTAATTAATATTGCTTTTAAAGTCTGGAAAGTTAAGGTTTACATATTTAACGTTAATAGTGAGTTAATTACCAAATTAATATCAGATACGATTTCAGTTTTAAGTTAACATAATGACACAGATCAACTTTAAATGTCAAAAAAATGGTAATTAAAAAACGAGGAGGATATTAGTACAAATGAATAGTAATAGTAGTAATCATAAGTAGTAAATAGGACTATTTTGCAGATTCCGCTTCAGCGCTTTCCATCAGGTGAGATTGTGGTCAAAAGCTTGTCTATCGTACATAAAAAAATCCGCCTTGGGCGTGGTTCCACACCATTACCAGTTATTCAACTACGAAGCAGTAGTGTTCAAACATAACTGTATTTCGATTGAAAGACAATGATTCCAGTAAAGTCACAGACCATGAATATATAATATTTAATAACTCAGGTTGATGAGCGCAGAGCATTGCCGCGCGGAATATTAAATGAAGCTCAAAATTCGGGACGTTACTGAACTCTAAAGCGTGTTGCATACCATCAGGTGGCGACTTGCTCGTCTTTCCACTCAGTAGTATAAAAAAATACTTGTTTTAATACAGATATTAAACTTTTTCATTAATGGTTGAGATACCGTTCATTCGGACGAAACGTTTCGCGTCTTCGTTCATTTATAGAACAGCCAAAGAATGGAACGCTTTGCCGTCGTCTGTGTTTCCCGAAAGGTACAATTTGGGTGTGTTCAAAAGTAAAGTGAATAGGTATTTACTAAGCAAGCGTGCTCCACCTTAGAAAATGACGATGTAGTATCGTCATTTTCAATCAGGTGTGATTGTGGTCAATCGTTTGCTTAGTCTGTAATTAAAAAAAAACTGTCACGTAAGTGCAAAGCTATTTACGCGACCAAATAATTTTGAAACTCTTTTTAGGTGCAGATAGCGTTAAATTTAGTTTGATCTTGAAGTTGAAAGCTCGATCAAAGTCTATGAATACCTTACGAAGGAGTCAAGAAAAAGATTTAAATTTAAAACGTCTTAGGTAAAATGTGAAAATACTAGACTTCATAAACTAAATGAGAATTCTTTAGACAAACTAATAAGAGATCATCATTGTATATTTTTATCCATTAGACTAAAAAACCGTTGTAGTATTTTTGACAAGCTAGCGATTGACAACTAACTCTTCTTCTGTTGGTATGGGTTAATGTGGTCGAGGTGTGTGTGGGGGTATTTGAAATGTATCGGAAAAAACATAATCGGCACTCTTAGTTTTTAACCGACTTTAAAAAAGGAGGAGATTGTATGTCTTTTTTTATGTATGTTCATCGATTTCTTCCCCATTTTCAGACCGATTCTCAAAATTCTTTTTTTTAGGTAGATTATACTTCAAAGGTAGTCCCGTATTAATTTTATCGAAATCGATCTAGCCAAAAATAAAATGTAAATGGTGAAGTGGGTTTTTTTAAGCTTTGCTTACGTTTCAATTATTGTATCTATTGTAAAATTATTGATACAAATAATAAAATGTAAAAAGCAGGGTGTGTCGTAAAGAAACACGATAGAAGTAAAACATTTGTGCAGGAAAACATTTTAATTATTCATCACATTGATTACCCCCACCACTTCTCGTCACACAAAAAGGTAGCGAATCAGAATTTCAAAGACCTCCCACAAAAAGATTCACTTTAAAAAGGGAACAGGATATATAGATTCAAAGCGTATCAGTACAGACATTCAATGCAATACCATAAATAATCCACATTGGAATGTATAACAACAGCTCACGTAGATCCATTTATCACTATACATTCTCGTTCATGCCTGCAGAAAGTCCATATCTCCTAAGATATATTGAATTTTAATAATTCAGTACGTACCACACTATAAACCGGGGGTCTTTTGGAAGCCAGGGATCTGTACGTAAAGCGGAGAACAGGTGCGTGATGAATAATATATGTATGTTTGTAAGTCAGAGCTTAGGTTAATTGCTTTGAATCACACTATCACGAATTGGTTACGTTGGGATCGTCAGCTGTGCTCGGTCAAGAGCTGTTGATTTATTGTTTGAATTGTATCTAGCATTTTAATCTAAAACTGAGTTAGCGTCGTCAAAGTAAGCCCGCTTCACGAACTGTCTGCCACCGTGGCATTAGATGCAGTGGCGAACGGTAATAATGTATTACTGTGTGTCCTCATTTTTCATACTCGGGGGCCGATTGATATAGAAGTGTTACCGTCTGCCACTGCGTGGGGGTCGTTTGTGGGGGTAGACGGAAATAAATCAAACGTATTGCAATTCAGAGTTGCAATGATGCCAACATGATGGGAACTCTATCCATTGGTGGTAGGCTTGAAATGTATATAGTTTTAATTTAGTTTAGGAAATAAAGGCAATTAAAGACCTAGGTAGCCGGTAAATAGAAAAATATGTTGAAGGTATGTAAAACTAGTTACTACAAAAAAAATTGTCCCGGCACTTATCCTTAAAGGCTAGTTAGTCATTCTAGGTCTTATGTGTTAAAAAAATTAAACGAAAATAATAATAATATCAATAAAATTATACATGTCAACACGAAATACCCATTAAACTTTTTTATTATATAATTTAAATAAAGGTAATAAATTTACAAATGGCAACATGAAATACTATGTATAAATAACATGAAGTATGTATATCATAATAATATGAAAACAAGATTTAACCTTGGAACCTTAAAGGTGCATTTAATATTCTAACAATTTTCTTTTTAGAGTTATAAACTCTTCCAAGTAGAATATATTTGGAATTTATGAAATTCTTGGCGTTATGTGATATCGTTTATTTCTTTGATGAAAAAATAATTCAGTTTTTATATTGTGTCGTTATATTAATCGTAATTTCTAAATTTCAAGACAAACAATTTTCGAGCCTTTTCGTATATCTCAATCTATATATATAAAAGAAAGTCGTGTTAGTTACTCCACTTGTAGCACAAGAACGGCTGAACCGATTTAGCTGAAAATTGGCAGGGAGGTAGTTTAGAGCCAGGAGAAGGACATAGGATACTTTTTAAGAACGTACATTTCTTAAAAATTTTTTTTTACATTTCGACATGCTTTCCATTTTCTCATACGTCACTCGGATTTGGTAAAGTACTAGGCAAACATAAACATGAAGGTTGTAATAATATAGTCACGTGACATTGTAACGCATGCCGGGTATGGCTTCCTAAATATGCACATTCATTGACTGTTAGGCGGAACGAAGGTCGCCGGGACAGCTAGTATAATATAAAAGACTAGAGTTTTTCTTCTTCGGACACGTCACGAAGCGAGGAAATGATTCTATAGAAAGTTTCGAGCAGGGTAGAGTGGAAGGCGACAGGCCACGCGGAAGGTCACCCATGCGATGGATCAGATCGAATCGGCTGTGGGCGGCCCCTTGCATGAGTGTACCAGGATGACCTCAAATAGAAGTAGAATACAGAATGACGACCACGACCGCTCTGTCAAGAGTGAAACGAATGAGAAGAAGCGTTTGACTACTATCTCATTTGACAGTAGCATGATGTGGTCGAGATGACCTAGATTTAGAATATTTGGGTCTAAAGGCTAACTAGCGAAACACAATTTTTACTGATTTTTGCAATAGATTTTTTAATTTATGGTGTTGAACTACTAAGTACACGTAAGTAAGTAATATAAATACACATTAATATATATAGTAGTATAAAGCAACGAGAAAAATTTGCTCTATGACCATGGAAATTTCGAACTTCCTTATGTATTTATTCTTCATTTGATACAGAGTGTTTCGATAAATGTGCACAATACAACACATTTTAGGCAGTAAATGTATTCGCCTATTTCCATATTTCAGGCTTTGCTAATTGGCGAATGGTGATATTTATATGATGCAGTTCGGTTGATTGAAGAGGTTATTGATTCAGTCCATGGCCGATTTGAATACAAAACCCGATAGAACAGATTATGATTTTGTAGTAGGTACCTATTTTATTAAGGTATATGATTTCACCCTCCCTACATTGTCTTTTCCTTTTTATATCCATCCCAAGGGTGTCTGGAAGAGATCGCTCTTAGCGATAAGACCACCCATTGTACCTATCTTTATAAGTTTATCTGTAAGTTGTATTTATCTTCTGGTGTCAATAAAAAGTTTTTGTTTTGTATTGTATTGTAAAGTTTGTTTGTTTGTAAAAGATAATCTCTGGAACTAATTGGAATTTATTGGAATAAAAGTTAGTTTTCAGTACCAAGTTAGAATAATCCTAAGACAAGTATCGTAAAATTTATTTATTGCGGTAGCCACGGGATAGTTGTATCAGAAATGGAATGACAATTACTACGTAAACCGACACATGCGTAAAGAACAACAACGCTGTTAGACTATAATCAACAAACCGATAGATACAAACTTAGATATGAACGAGGTTCTCAAGTCGTTTTTTTTTTTTGAAGACGTTTATAACTTTTTTTTATTCTTGACTAGATAGATATAAACTTAGATAAGAACGAGGTTCTCAAGTCGACTTTTTTTTAAAGACGTTTATAACTTTTTTTTATTCGTGACTAGATACATACAAACTTAGATAAGAATGAGGTTCTAAATTCGACTTTTTTTAGACATTTATAAAAAAAAAATTATTCGTGACTAGCTGACTCGCCCGGTCTCGCCTAAGTGGATAAGTTGTTCAGATAGTGGTATAACGGTTGTGTATCATGAATAAAATAATAGTAATAAGTGTCTAAATAAAAAGCAAATTCGTCATGAGAACCTCTTATGTATGTAGGTACTTTGGTTCAAATGTAGACGTATTTATTTATAGGTTTTGCGTTTTTCTTCACGCATGATATTATGCTGGATTACGCATAAACTTTTCTAATAAATTTGTACCGTCGCAGAGATATTGTAAAATTAGACTAATTTTACAATGTCTCCTAGACTATTAGTTCAAATTATATGCCATAAAGCTCAAATTGTATCTACATGAGATCCTTACCATTTGATCAATAAACTATACGTGATTAAAACACCTGACCTGTAAAGGCATAAAGGGAACCTAATATAGACTATATTAGGTTTTCTATGTACCTATATATAAAAAAATATATGGACTATATTTTTTGATGTTTTTAGAATGTTCACTTCGGGTATTACATTTTTTTTTATGAATTTGGAATCATAATTATTGTAATATAACAAATACTTTTAGACTTGCGTCGTTATTTGCAATATAATTATAGTACCTATAGGTCCTATAGTAAAACATTTTTCCCAAACATTTTAGAAGACATATTTTCTATTCATGTTTGTAAGATATAATTTGGTACCATTCTGTCACATAAATCCTCTAAATCTCGTAATGCACTAAAGATTTTGTAAAACGAAATGAGGAAGGATTTTCAACTCTGCGTTGTTTGCGCAGCAACCCTGGAAGAGCACGTGCCTGTAAGCTCCGTGTTCACACGGATTAACAGGGGTGGTACGTAAATAAATAGTGATTAAATCTGCGGCGAGAATAATAGCTTAGAATTTTTGAGGTAGCACGAGAGAAATTGAATCTAATCAAATTCATAATTGTTTTTGTTTGGAGTAGTCTCTTTGTTCCTAAATAAATCGGACATTTAGGATAAATTGACAAATTTGGATTCAAAATAATAGATTTTAATGTAATCTTATACAGGATATGGGATAGTAAGTATCGCAAGTGAATGCAGAATCCATTTATTACTTTTTCTGGAGGATAGTACTTTCGAATAATAATATATCTAATCGAGAAATAATGAAGAATTTGATGGATATTGATATCGATATGACACATTATACATTTTCACTAATCTTACTTAGTTTTTACTGCTAGCTTTCTCTTGTCAGCATTACTCTACATATCATACGTTTCAAAACTAGTTCTTGAGCAACCGCGGCATTCACGCTCACAAAGTTCGTTTTGCCGTTCCACAAAGGGTGAGCGTTGATGGCGTTAGATCTAAGTGGAAGACAGATTGGTTGTTGTAGGCTTTACATTTAATAAATGATATATAAATTTAAACATATGCAAACCGAATCCTAGCATACCACGTTGCACACCTGGACACCGCGATTATGGCGTAAGCGTCATTGGCGACGTCATCTTAACTTGACAGGGAGTCAGGTAGATCAGGAAGATCAGGAGTCTTGAGAGATGGACGAACGCAATAATCACAGCCAATAATAGAATGGCTTTTACAGCGTTGCGATTATTGCAGAAGAATTGAGACTGGGTGGCGTGGCGATAGTAAACTTTAAAAGGAATGATAAGAGGTCAAAAAAAAACTAAAACTATATATCTGTTATACTATCTGTTTCTATACTGTAAACAATAATTGTAAACCTAGGGCGTACAAGTAAAATATGAATATTCGTTTTTTTATCCATGATAGGTAAACGTTTGACCACTATCTCACCTGATGTTAAATGACGATGCGTTAGATAAGATATTGCAACAAAGTTTTGGATGTTTTATATCTTTAGATTTTGATATTAATACTAAATTATTTTGTTAGCCTTTATCAAGGTCAAATTAAATATTTTTACAATTTCCATGTTTTTAACTATTAGCACTTTATTTAAATTCATATTTTTAATTAAAAGTTCGATCTCTATCTCACCTGGTGATAAGCGGGAGCAATTGATGAAGCATTTTCGCCAAGACTATTGGAGAACAAATTAAATTCCATCAAACATTTGAAAAGAAATACCAACTGACCGTAAAACTTTCGCCCTGATTTAAGTACTTCCTACCACATTGTTTTCTTTACCATTTTTATTCAGAACCTTTTCTTGCCAATGAATATTCAGTAGGTATTTAAGCTATTACGGGCGAATGTATATTTTAATAGATAAGTATTTTGAGTGATGATGAATTGAAATGGGAATTAGAGTTTTGCGAAGAATAATAACAATACATTAAAGAGTTCACATGCTGCAACACTATTATACATTTATTGTCCTTTAATATACTTCCAACGTTTCAAACACAAATAGTAGACCACCTCTACGATAGACAACAAAGATCCACCAAAGCATAGGCCAAAACAGTTTCCAATGGCCACAACCAAATCTAACGTTGTCCGGGCGACTTGTCTCGTCACTCTCTGGTAAGGCATATTTCCTAGTAAAAATTTTGTCGGCTTTGCCCGCAACTCTTTCTCTGGCTCAACAAGATTCTTAGCCACTATGTTGTAATCCGGTTCTATACAAGACGGCAAACAGTCGCAATCCAGCCCTGTTTCATTCGTATCGGGAACTTTAATCTTTCGCAATGTTTTATAGTGCTGTGTCAAACACTGTAATCCTTCCAGATCGCAGAATTGGTTTTTGTAGTAAGATGGGGATAAGTGATGAGTGCAGTTACATAGCTCCAATTGAGCCTCTATCCGACATTGAGTAATACACACTGAGTAACTGTAAAATTTGTAGGCGAAAAAGTGGTCAGGCATTTCTTCTGGGAATCTACATTCTCGCTCTTCAGGTTCAGCTAAAGCAACTTCTGGTTCATTAACAACATCCATAATCGAAAATGTAACAGTCGCTTCTGATCCATATACGACGCTTATTCTCCGATCGTATTCTATATTCCAGAACGGCATATCTTCAGGCGCGTGAATAAACGCTTCGTAATCTTGTGACAGTGTGATTTCCAGAGCCCCCAGCTGGCTTCGATTTGAAGACGTTACAAACACCTCACTATTGGCATCAGTGTGCTTATTGTTTATAGAAAAACATTGCCCATACTCCGTTTGTATCGGTTTGAAATGTTTGCAGCAATTTATCGGTTCGTCATTCCATTTACAATTTAAAAATAAATCGTTGCAAGATGTGTGAAAATATGCTGTCATTTGTGCGTAATCTGTGGAGCATATCGGTTCATTCACGCAAGTAGACACACAACTGAAGCAAGTTCCGCTGAAGAAAGCCACGTCTCCAACGAAGCGGTCAAGTTTGTCGTTGTATTGATTGCCGAGTTTCCGCCCAAGTTGCCATATTTTGTCGATATTCGCAATTTCACAGACAGTCACCGATGCGAAAGTTGTGTTCCAATCCAAGTAATCCGTACGGGTAGTGAAACGCATCGTATTTGTGTTGTAGTGATTGAAGTACCCGCGAATCGTCACTACCGCTGCGATCCAAACCTGCACATATATGATGAAGTAAATAATCCTGTATATGAAATGAACGTCTCGGCGCGCGAGGTAGCTTGGGCCGTGGACTGTTAAATTTCGGCACGTATATTTAAATCTCCGCCATAGCATAAGCAGATGCTGATTCAATTTACTCCACATGGTTGAATTTCTATACAGGTATTTTACATAAATCCGGTAACGTGGTAATCTGGCGACTAACACTAAATCGAATGAAATAAAATTTTGTTGTAATTTAAATAATGCGTGGCTTTTAACGTTACACGAAATGTATCCATTTAGCTAATGTTATGATAAAGGATACGTTTCAAAAACAACCTGAACTTGCGTAATGTAATAATACCCGTTACTTTGGGTAAAAGGTTGAAAAAATGGTTCTGATTACTTCGTTAATGTTAGTAACAGACAATAGCGAAAGTATTAAGTATGTGTTTGTGTTCATTGTTTATCATGATTAATAAAACAATTAAAAAGATACGCGTCAATAACTGACGCGTATCTTTTTAATTGTTGTTTGAGGTGGAGGTTAACAATTCGGATTTTTTAAGTGTGGTACCTCATAACTCTTTTCTAGTTGAACCGATTTTTTATTTGAAAGCTGGTGCTTCTCATGTGGTCCCATTTAATTTGATCAAGATCTGATCAGTATTTTTTGAGTTATCCTTAATAATTCGTATCTTATTCATTTAATCTGTTCAAGGGTAACGAAGATAAATAGGTAAAGTCGGTTTTTTAAGCTGTGCTAGCGTTTAAATTATGTCTTACTAGCCGTACCCCGCGGTTTCGCCCACGTTTACAATTAAGTTATTAATTAGCCTGTGTGTTATTCCGGAACCTAAACTATCTACATTCAAAATTTCATCAAAATCGGTTTATTCGTTACGTAGATATGTGGTAACAAACATTCACACACACACAAACTTTCGCATTTATAATATTAGTAGGATAGGATAGTATAGGATATTAGTAGTATGAATAACATAAGTATGGGTTTCGGTAACCGGAATATGAAAGCTACACTAGTCAACAGTCAATCAGAGTTAGTAGACAGAAAGCAACAGTAAGCCGTGACATAATTGGATTTTCTTGCTCAAAAGCAGTCGGTTTTAGTTAGCTGCGCTTTCATAATTAATGTCTGGGTTTTGAGGGTGAACTTTTTAGAATCCGAGGCTTGACAGGCCTACTCGTAAATTAAGTTTTAAATGGTCGAATTTATACTCAAAGTGTTTTGTAACGTTTTTAATTTTGTGAGTTGCCATTAGTATTCTATTTTAACCCGCTCTTAGTTAATTAGTCGTATTTTAGTATTTAAACATAAACATAAACGCTTTCACATCACAGCCCCACACTAAGTTCGATGACTTGTGTCGTGGGTGCCGGAAACATTCACATTACACACAATCACAACCAGAAACACATATTTTCCTTGGGGAGAAGGCGAACGCCAGCCAACTAAGCCAACGAGCAGTTTGAATTTATAAATATAGTATGTTTTTTTGCAATTGTTGTTAAATATTATTAGTTTTAAAATCATTAGTTAATCCTTATAGAGCTAAAACAAGTAGGCATTGTGTTTTTTTATAAAAGGTTGAGTATCTTCTTAAGTGTTGACTCCTATATGGAATTAAAACGTGATATTAATACGTTTTTATTAGCTTCACTTGTAACTAACAAACCGTCGATGTTGGCGACTGTTTTGACATTTATTCGGCGTTTGTTTTAACATTTGACGTTTGTATTGACATTTACTTCGTGACCGTGAAGCTCAAGATGCTTCGTCAAGCTTTATGCATAAAAAAACTAAGCATTTACATATATGTACACATTTTATTTTCACATACTTGGACATCCTACTAATATTATAAATCTGAAAGTTTCTGTGTAAGTGTGTGTCTAAGTATGTTTGTTCCCTCTTCACGCTAACGGCTGAATGGATTTAGATGAAATTTGGAATGTACCTAGATTATACTTAGGATTTACACATAGGCTACTTTTTAACTCGATAATAGAGGGCGAAGCCGCGGGTCAAGGCTAGTAATCAATAATAATCTAATTGATTGTTTGTTATCAGATCGAAGAACGAACTAGAGGAATATAATTTAAGCAGTACATAAAAACTCGCATTGAAATGTTCACAACTAGGCTACTATCATATGATGATGGTTAAGACTGCAATGTTTTGCTAATTGGCCAGTAACGTTGAAGATTAAGAAAGTTTAAGCTAGATTTGGGATTCGTCTTGTTAAATATTTGCAAGTGTTAATAAATAAAAGTTTTGTCATGTTATATCAATAATTTTTCAATCTCTATAAAACGTATTAGTTAATTAAAAATACTTTATATAAGACCCACTGAAAATGTTCATAATAAATCAAATAATTTCTAAAGGCTAATAAAATTTTAAATTAATTATTTGTAGCGCAGACGTTGTACAATTATTTAACTTTGGTAAGTTAAGAGCGGTATGTTGTTGAAATAGGGACATAACATTTTCAAATTATGTTAAACAACTGATAACGGATTTTACAGCGCATGTCATTTTTGCAATATTTTAAATCTTGACTTTTTAAACAGATTACATAAATTACATGAACGTTTTCACACTCAAAGCCCCACACTGATTGCGTAACACACAATCACACCCGAAACCAGAAACACAACCCTTGGGGAGAAAACTAGTGTTCCCGGGAATTGGGAATCATACCTGTACACTGCTTAGAAAACGCGCACCCAATTAAGCCAACGGGCAGTTCAAAATAGAATTAAAATAGGTAGATATAAATAGGATTAAATTTTTTAAATAATTTTTGTACTAGTCGTTCGCGCGTTCGAGGTTAAATGCTTATATTTTTTTTCTTAAAATAATTGTTTGATTGCTGTATTTGTGGTTCAAGTACAGCATACAACGGATATTATGCGTAAGTTTCAGCTAAACATGTAAAGATAGACATTTTTGAGATAGACTCCGGAACAAAATAGGTCTAAAAACAGTGACTTAAGTGGCATACCTAATTGTTATTTTGCAACCTAGATTTGTACTCTACTTGCAAAGTTCTTTACAACAATACTCCACAAGGGTAGTTAAAAAAAAATAACATGTCTTCAAGCGGGGCAGTCTTTGGGGACTGTCGATAGAAGTGAAAACTAAGTAACTTGTGAATTGTATCGTCGAGCTATTAGAAAGCGTTCGGTGACGATTGAAAGAACTAACATAAATAAGGTGCACAAATAAGGTACATACATTTTGTAGCAAAAAATCATGTTTAAAACAACCTTCAAATACCTTACAAAACCTTATCTCAAAGTAGGTCGGAGAATACTCTCGCGTAATCCTGCAGTACTTAAGCTAATTTAATGAGGCAAGCGAAAGACAAACATGCGGCTGGAGCCACGTTAGGTGGTTAGGTGTCAGCTGCCAACCAACAGAGTTTGTGTTCCATACACACACAGTGTTAAATGCCTTGTAGTTAAATTAAATGTAGCAGATTTTGTATTAAATAATACCTTATCAAGATTATTGCTTATAACATTTAAGGGCTCTAATAGGCCATTCACCTGTGGGTAAGTAAAGTGGTCGAGGGCGGTAAATAAAAAAGAATTTGACAGCTCTCAAGTAAAATATTGCAACTTTATTTCAGTAACCTCATATTGCATTCAAATTATTCTGTTTATTAATTTAAACGCAAATAAAGCTTCTATAAACCGACATCACCGCATTATCTCCAAAAACCTTGATTAGATCATATCAATTTTTACAAATAACCAAATTGATACCATAATTATGATTTCAAATAAAAAAAGAATCGTCAAATTCTATTTAACTACAAAAATGTTCTGAGCTAACATAAAAAATTTTCAAATTTAAAATCTTCTCCTTTTCTGAAGTTGGTTTAAAACAGCACTTTACGCGAAACTGTTAACTCATTCAACAAGGGCTTAATGAATGTGAATTTTAATGTGTAAGAAAAATATATTTTATTTTAAAAAAGCGTGTGGTGCTTTTTAAGATATTATCGAAATGATAATCCTTCTTCTCATATCTGTCAATGAAATATTTATTACTAATGACACTATGCACCCCACGCTTTTTTTTTAATAAAATATTTTCTTCTTATTTACACTATTATTAATTTATATTTATTAAAATAATTTACACTATTAAATGTTATTATATGTTATAATTCAAATTTATTTAAATAAACTAATTTTTAGTTTGGTTTTTTGTATAACGTGTTTATTTAACTATTATTTATTTTCTACTGTTTTTTGCAAATTAGTGTGTTGTCATCGGTCCTCGATAAATCTACAAAGTTTGAATGAAATCTGACCGTTTAAAGTGGGTCAAAATCGCGCCCAAAGGAGTCGGTTACAAACATACAAGTAAAGCTAATATAAAGCGTGTAATAATATAAATAGTTGGAATCTAGTCTCGTAAAGTCCGTGCTTTTTATATAAAATACTAGCCGTGCCACGCGGCTTCGCCCGCTATTATCAAGTTAAAAAGTAGCCTATGTGTTAATTTTAGGTATAAGCTACGTAAATTCCAAATTTCATCCAAATCCGTTCAGCCGTTAAAGCGTGATGAGGGAACAAACATACTTACACACCTGCTTACTCACACACTTACGCACAAACTTTCGGATTTATAATATAGTAAGATTATACCATCCGAAGAACGCTCAATCCTTACCAGTTGAGATATTCGTATTAGCTAAGTATTGATTAGAATAAATATTTTTTTTATCTAACTAGGGCCTAGGCAGTCACCAATCCAGGTCTCGGATGTGCGACATAAAATTTACGACCGTTGCATCGTCGCGGGCAAGCAACGTTCCGCTATATCTACCACGGGATTCACAGACCTAGGTTAATGGGTTCGAAGCTACAGACATCCATTAATAGTTTTAGTTGTTAAATTTATATGGTTCTAGTGAAGAACAGTATATTTGGAACCGCTTTAGAATAGTTTTCAAGATCTGTGCACCATCTCAAAATAATTCTGAGATTATCCATGGATCAATTGCCTTTATTTCCTAAAACTAAATTTAAACTATATACATCTATACAGCAAAGTCCTAAGTTACCTACAAGGTATCAAGCTCAAAGGTAACTCAAGTGCTCAAGCTCATCAGTAGTACGTTGTGATGAAGTTAGAAAGGAAAAATTATCGCTTGAGGAATTGAACCCGCGGCCATAGGGTGTCATGCCCTATTGCTCTTACTGCTGAGCTACTCGAGCCCCACTTGAAGATACGAAATTATCCTTTCCTTACTATTAACGCCTTACGGGGACGCCCCGCATCAAGCGGTAAATTTTCCTTTTTAAATTTATCACTATAGTTCTGCTAAGCATGGTAAATGCTATATAAATAAACTCAGTAGTATCTATTCCTTAATAATACCATTAAACTTAATCTTTAGAAATAGATTATTTTGGTTTTAGATAATTTTCAATAACAGTATTACAGAGAGTACATATCATTAATTATCCACTACTATAAATATATCAGAAACTTCAGATGTTGGTATTTGTATGAATTCTTACGTTTGGATATTAATTACTCAATCACACAAAAACTACACAATCTATTTAGCCGAAATTTGAAGTGGAGGGAGATAGAACCTGGCATAATATATAGGCTACATTTTAACGAGAACAAAGTTGCAGCAATCTTTTAGAAGTACTGTATTATAAATGCTAAAGTTTGGATTTGGATTAAGTACTTTTACTTTTACGCTGAAAAGACAGCTGATGTAAAATATAGGCTACATTTTAACACAGATGATAAATGGGATTTGCTAGTATTATATATTACTATTTGGTGAATCATATAGCTTAAAAACTGCTCGTTAGTGTAGTTGCGTGCGCGTTCGCCTTCTAAGCAGCGGGTGTCGGGTTCGATTCCCGGTGGAACCACAAGTTTTCTGCCCAAAATAAATTTATGTTTCTGGTTCTGAAGTTTGTGAATGTTTCCAGGAACCAGGATACAACCCTTCGAACTTAGGGTGAGACTGTGAGTCTGAAAGCGTAAAAAGTTTAGGTTCTAGATATGATATAAACTCTTAAACTGGAAAATATATGAAGTGTGCATTTCATTTTATGTTCCGACTATAAATTAATATTAGTATCAATCGATAGGGAACCGATAGGGTTTTAGTGTTATTTCCACATAAATCTAAATAATGAGGCACTATTTAGATTTCTGTTTATTCCGGAGAGGAGCTTACGATTTAACCTTTTTTACGATGTCAACACAGAATAGCCACCTCATCCTACTAACATCCTATCCTACTTCCTACTAATATTATAAATCCGAAAGTTTGTGTGTAAGTGTGCAAGTGTGTGTGTAAGTGTTTAAGTATGTTTGTTCCCTCTTCACGCATAAACGGCTGCACGGATTTGGATGAAATTTGGAATGTACATATCTTATACCTAGGATTAACACATAGGCTACTTTTAGCTTGATAATAGCGGGCAAAGCCGCGGGGCACAGCTAGTTGTAAATAGATGTTTGTGGATTAACTTTTATGCTAGAGATGCTAGACTATTTACATAACAGATTATATGTTTTCTAAGAAATAAAAGTGGCGTAGTTTAGTATACCAGGTACAACATTCGTGTTTTCATTTATATTACCCGTGGGGATTCCATGTCTACATAATGACACAGTGACTTGTTATACTACCCCATTTGTTAAAGCGATGAGTTATTAAGGAATAAGTATGCAATTGTGGATAAAATTCGTGGCGGCGAAAGGCCAAAAGCAATATGAATTGCAATTACTAAATTATTGTAAACTAGCCGTGCTCCGCGGCTTCGCCCGCTATTATCAAGTTATAAAGTAGCCTATGTGTTTATCCTAGGTATAAACTATGTACATTCCAAATTTCATCCAAATCCGTTCAGCCGTTAAAGCGTGAAGAAGGAACAAACATACTTACACACTTACACACAAACTTTCGGATTTATAATATTAGTAGGATTTACATTCGCTGGTAATTTTGCCATCAAATATTTTGTGCGGTGATTCAGAGCCAGTGATAAAAGATTTACGTGATATCAACGTCTTACGCTGCACCACAGAATACAATATAGTATCAACAGTTGCATTGTAAATTGACCTCTTGATTGGTTATTGCTTCCAATACATTTTTTTTCTGATATAATATTTTTTTCTGTTATAATATAGTAAAAATCAATATAGCAATATAGTAGCAATCCAATATAGTTGGATTGCTTTACTAACACATTAAAGACATAAGAAACTAAACATTAAGAAAAAACGGCTGGTTATCAAATATTGCCCTCGTCTGCTGTCCAGGACTCAGCGCTTAATCCAACGGGTGCAAAATGCTTGTGCGAGATTTTGTTTCGTAATACCAGCTAAAAGTCATGTTACACCTTTCTTAAACAAACACTTCGCCCTTAAAATGAAATCTCGTCGTAAACTTCACCTGGCGTGTCTACTTTTTGGTGTGGTCAATTATAGAGAACCCTTATATCTGTACAATAAGATTAAATGGGTTTGTCAATACAGAAAATGCTCTAATAGACACGGTTCCCAGCAGATGTCGATACCGCGACATCATACCGCCAGTTTTCGAGGCGGGTTTCGTTACGCGGCATCCAAATGCTGGAACAACATACCACCACCACTAAAACGGTTAAAAAGTTTACACTCTTTTCGCGTAAATTTAAAAAAATTCCTCATTGACGAGCAGAGAAAGCATGCAAATATCAACATTGATCAATCGTTTATATAAACATACTTAAAATGGACATTAATTTACTTAATTTAAATATCTTATTAAATAATTATTAAAATTTTATTATTGTAAGTTATACTTTTGAATAATGGATCTATATTGTTTCAAGGACATAAGGTATGTGTGTTTGCCCACTGGTTACAAATCGCAAATGATGAAGGACGGACGGGGTTGGCGCTCAACTGATTGATTCCCTATTTTAGTTGGCTGTCTACAACTGGCTGTTTTACTTTTGTTTTTAAAATTAATAAATAGAAGTTGTTAGTTTTTATTCTCATTATTTACTTCTATCTGCATTATATAATTATATATGATTTTAGTTAATCGTTTTTAATTTTAGTTTTTGTTTGTCATAAATATTTTTATATGTGTATATAACAAGTATTCCTGTATGTATTATAGTTATTTTTTATGTAAGTATATTATATGTTATAGGTATTATCGTTTTTGTTTTATGTATTTAGATTTATTATTGGATAAATATTTGTTTAATAAGTTTACTCACATTTACATATCACCCGCAGGTTTGCCTGAAAATCAGCGTCGAGTTTTGTGCTTGACTTTTGTGCTGAGGCAAACCGATTTCGGCATGCATAATATATGTATAACATATAAATATAATATAATTAATTATTAGTTCATAAGTGTTTCACTGTTATTGTTATTTGTAATATTATTTATTTTTTGCTGCGTGTCGAAATAAATTATTTTTCTTTCTTTCTTTTCTATTGCAGTTTTTTTAATACTCAATAGGCAAGCATTTGACCACTATCTCATCTGATGGAAAGTGATGATGCCAAAGATGGGACATGCCTGCCTAGAACATACCCATTAACTCGACTTCCAGATTATACCGTTCGGGGAACAAAGACGCAAAATAATTGGGTGACAAGGGGCTAAATAAAAAAACCCCCGACGAGCGACGACGCTCTATCTAAAAAACAGCTGCACCGATTTTCATAAAACATAGCTACTTAGGAGAACACTCTCGACTAATTCACTTTTCAAACAAAAAAAAGAAAATCAAAATCGGTTCATCCGTTCGGGAGCTATGTATATGGAGTAGCAAATCTTGTCTACACCTTATTAATATAACCTATGTCACAAGTCATAACACACAACTCCGTATGTTATCACGGAAGCCACAACATAGTACCTAAGCTGTCAGAAACACTTCTTAACTTATACCACTGTTGTAATTAACACAATGTTTGGTCAGACAGTTAGAAAGTTAGCTATTTTTAGTTAAAATAATTCATTCTTTTCTACTAGTATGTTATTAACTTACTACTCAGGCTAGGTTTAGCTACCAGGCTACTGCGATTATTTATACAAATGTATTCTTATATTCTATTTCTATGTTGATTCCTCTAAAACTTTAAATTGTCTTTCTTTTATTATCAAGGTCGGCTGTAGACGGAAAGGAAGTTTTACTCTCTAATAAATCTACATTCAAATATAATAGATATATTTCGATGCGTTATACTAATATATAAATATATTAAGGGGCAGGTATACCTCAATGCGGGCACCTTTTTTTAACCACATCCCCCTTACGCTTTTGCACATAAAGGTGTATATTGCGTGAATTCCATCGTGGCGGTTACCCAAGGTCACGCGTGGCAATCTTTGACTTTTTAATTCAAATTTTGTGAAAACGCGCCACTAAAAAAATCAAGCTGAAGAAATCATTCGTCAAGTAAATATACGTATATGAAATAAGTTTCACGGTGTTTTGATATAAAATGGCTGAGCGAAATGGTTACAAAAATACAAATTGATGTTATTTGCATGAGATTTGATATTGTTTTCCTTTATTTTTATGGACTTTATGAATATTCTAAGAAGGAGGCATCACTTATCGTATCACACAGATTACGGAGAAATTTTATATTTATCTGGTTTTATTATGAATAACGAGTAAAACGGTTACAAAAACACGCGTACTAGATGAAATTCTGCTATCGCCACATTAAATGTTATATTAACATAAATTCCATAACAGCTTAGACGTGAAACTATCCGTTTCACTGTAGTTTTCATAATATTGAATTAGTCCAATTTTCGAAGTAACTTATAGTCGAGTGCCCCAAATCTCGATCGTTCAATTCATTCCATAATTTAAAGCTCAAACTTTGTTTGAATTGTTATCCGAATAACAGATTATGCTTGACTGATCCTTGCATTAATAAACGTTGCAGAAGTAGTTTTAACCCTTAACTGGTTTCGTGGGGGTGGCGCGGCCCCCACGCGCTATATTTTTATTAATTCCTTTAAAACTATGCACCGTGCGCGGGCGCCATTTTAAGTAATCTCATTACGTCGCGACTTGCGACGGGTGACGGAAGTTCGGCGCGTTAGCCTTTACCTGAGCGGAGGTACGTGCTTTATGGGGGTCGCGCGGCCCCCACTATACCAGTTACGTAAGTTTTTATTAAATATTTTATTTCATTTCTTGGTATGTTTTAAAGTATATTGTCAAGATGGAGAGACCGTTAAGTGAAAAAACGATAGAAGACATATTGGCCGCGGATACCGACTCCGAATTAGTGTTGAGTGGCTATCCCGAAGAACATGTCAGTGACAATGATATTGAGCAGTCACTAACACACGATTCAGAAAGCAGTGAAGACCTAAGTCCCGATATTGAAGAATGTTCTTCAGAGAGTGAAGGTGAACCTACTGCAGGACCGAGTCAATGGAGTTATTATGGAAAAAATAAAAACAAATGGTATAAAAATCCACCAGCAAGACTGAACTTAGTTTATTTGTAATGTTCCTGAGCCCTTAGGATTATATTTGTGTTGATTTCTTTTAAAAAACGTTAATTACTGGTTTATTTCTTTTTATTTCCGAAGATTATTGTATGAAGAATATGAAAACATATATATGTTAGCCTAAGATTTAAAAAATAATAGTTTTTTTTTCAAGTTTGTATTATGTAAGAAAAAATACCAAAAAGTTGTAACGTTTTTGTGATCTCTTCTAGTAATTAAGTAAAAAGAATTAAAAAATAAAAATTTATTGGTTCAATAAAACAAGCTTGTTATTTATCTTTTTTAAATAAAACTTAAATAAAATTGCAAACATTTGTATCCTAGAAGATGTGGTTTTGTGGGGGCCGAGCGACCCCCACAAAACCAGTTACGTTAGTCAATTTTACGATACCAGTTAAGGGTTAAATTTAGCGTTCGAATCGGGGCAGTGTTTGTTGTGGATTTAATTATTACCACCATATATTTGGAGAAAAATATTGCGACTTGGTGGAATTGAAGTAACATTTTCACGGTTTTGCCACTACTTTTACTATTTTGATGAAATTTGGTTGCTTTTTTACTTGCTTAACGCAGACAAAGTAGGCTAGTTGAATATGATAAAGATTAATGAAAATGAGACAAGTGCTTGTCTGCCTCGCACGCCGAGGGTTCCAGACAAATTTGTATGTAAGATTGCATTTTTAAGTTCAAATTAATGAATTTTGGATTGTTTTAAAGACTTTTATTTATTGTCTTAAATTTAATATTTTTTGAAGCTCAATGAAAAGTATAGTAGTGTTAAAATATGCGGCAGAAATGGCCGTATTTTCAATTGCGTTAACTAAGCATGATTTAATTTTTAGCTTCATGGGACCTGAATATCTGATGTTAATTTCGATTTGACAAGTCAACGCGTTTTTTAAAAAAGGGCCCTGACAGACATACAGACGGACAACGAGTAATCTAATGAATGTTAAAGTTTTCAGACTTGAACCCACTTGACCCGTTATTAATGGCCCGTGGTTCCGGTGGACCCATACAAAGGTAGGTACTTTAAGCTCGCCCCGCTAATGTATCGTCTTAAATGTTAAATATTTATTAAACTATAACATATGTGTGGTGCCTACTCACCTCGTAACCAAATCTTTACTACTATTACTAAAACGCATAGGTACAGATAATGGCAAAAAACGTTCACATTTTTGTTTTTAAAATAACAAAAATAAAAACAACAATTACTTTCCTTTTTTTAATAACCAGTATAGTAAGGATATTTATTTGAATAGGTACTTTCTTTCCGATAGGAGTTCAGGAATGTGAAAATATTAAAATTATAATTTATTGTAATAAATATTCATAACTGAATTAATCTTATTTCTTTTGTATTAAACTTTCTTACTGAACATGCAAATTGTGATATCTGAGGACTTACTTTTGTGCGCCAGAGTAATAACTAAATGATTTTTAAATAACTTTGTGATGGGTTTAGTAGGCCTATCTAATCCTAAGCTAGGCGAAAGTGACCTCAAGGTATTAAGGTTCAAGATTTTGACGGTCAAGTGGATCCGAATAATGATGACATTTAACTTTTAGATTACAGAAAATGAATTTTATATTAAGTTTATGTTTTTTTAGATTAGCAAAAGTCATTGTCATTAATTCCGTTTATTGCATCTTATAGCTTTAAATATATATATATATATATATATATATATATATATATATATATATATATACATAATATGAATCTAGGAAACGGCTTCAACGATATCACCTGATGATAAGTGATGAATGATGTGGTCGAGGATGGTAGTCCTTGAATGACTGGCTCTCATCTTGCTCTACTTTATTAATTGAAATGTAATATCTTACCTTATCTTTATATACATTACTAGCCGTGCCCTTCGCCCGCTAATATCAAGTTAAAAAGTACCTAACCTATGTTAATCCTAGGTATAATCTATCTCCATACCAAATTTCATCCAAATCCGTTAAAGCGTGAAGAGGGAACAAACATACTTACACACACATTTACACACAAAGTTTCGGATTTTTTATAATATAATATTAGTAGGATTCTTCTGTAAGTGTGTATGTAACTGAACTCCTCCTAACGGCTTGACCAATTTTCATCAAATTTTTAAGTGCGTTCAGGCGGAGTCAAGCAGAATTAACATCAATTCACGAAACTAAAATGATGCAAGATTTTTTTTCTCATGGACAGGAGTACGTTAATCGGATTTGGTAAAGGCAAACATAAACATGAAGGAGTTAATAATTTAGTCAATAAGTTTTTAGTATGGCATGAAAGTACGAGTTAGGGCATTTAGGTCATAGTGAAATTAGGTCACACATTTTTAGATTCATACATTCAGTGAAATTTGGTCACAGCCTAAGTTTAATCAGAATAAATTTTATATTTTGGTGCAAAAAGGTCACAACTAATATTAGATAAAAATATTTTCTGTTATTTTTGTGCAATTTGGTCACACCACATGTTGTACCATCATCAACAAAATTATTGCCTAGAGTTTAGTGTAATTTTTATGTGAAAGTTATACCAGGCAACCGTAAACATGAAAGAGATAAAATGATTTGCATTGCAAGGCATGCCAGGTAAAGGTAATCACACTTATCTTATAAAGGCAAAAGTTTGTGAGTATGTTTGTATGTTTTTCACTTCTTCACGCTAAAACGGCTATTTTGATGAAATTTGGTATGGATGTACCTGACACCCTAGATGTATTATTCTTGTAGTAGCCTATATGTTAACATAGGCTACTTTTTATCCCGGAATTCTCGCTAGTTTGGAACTTTTGCGGGTAAAGCCGCGGGGCACACTACATATAAAATACAAAATGAATACTATCTGTATTATTACAAGGTTAGTATTAGGCAGGCACATATTCACGTCAAGGTGGGCTTGTATTTCCCTTTTGCCTTGTTAGAATATTTCATACCCACGGTAACATTTGGGGCGTGATGTATCAAGGGATTTAATTAATTAATTAACAATATACCCTTGGATAAATTAGGTCGACTTTGTTGAAATTTAAACGAAATAATTTTTCACACGAGGTTTGTGTCAAATTGGTACTTCAAATATTTAATAGGTATAATTCTTTCATTCTAAATATGCACGCCCGTCCATAAACATTTTCATACATTTGATACTCGATAGTTTGACGAAATTTGGTGGAGGGAGAGCACATTTAGAATAAAGGTCTCTTCCTATGTAATATATACTTCACTAGCTGTTTTTTTTTAATGCTGGATCGGCTAGCATTTGACCGCTATCTCAAGTGATGGAAAGTGACGAACCGCCCCGGCTTCGAGTTGGTGGACAAAAAATGTATCTGGGGTAATTATAGCTTCGCCGATAAATTAGATTGTTTGTAATGGTATAAAGAATTATTTATTAAGATTTTCCAGTTTTCTGAAGGAAAGTCTCATTTTTTCTAAATAAAAATTGGCTCTTAAGTCTCAGATTTACACCTACAAAATTTCATAAAACTCTCACGTTGATCCGGTGGATACACACATTTTCTTTACAAGAGAAATTTGTATAACTGGTGTGTGTGATAGATAGATAGATAGATATATTCTTTATTGAACACCTTAAAATAACAAAGAACACAAATAGGAATGACAGTAAAAAATTATATAAGTGTAACAATAGGCGGTCTTATCGCTGAGAGCGATCTCTTCCAGACAACCTTTGGATGGAGAGAAATAATGCAATATAATAGGACTTCGTTCTACGTTCATAAAAGATAGAAGAATAGTGATTAAAAACAGAGGATATATAAATAATAAATTTACATACACGTAAACAGATACTATATAATTATAAAATACTGTGTGATATGTGTCCGGCGCCCACCATTCAATTAAACGAATTTAATGTCAATGTAAAAGCGTTTATATTATGTAAATAGATAAAGTTTTACTTATAACGTTTGGATTATGGATTTTAAAACGATGATAGCTTATTTGTAGGTACTTTATAACTGGGTGGCAACCACCCGAATTTCGAATCTTCTGAAGCTAGGCTATAGCTACCTATATACAGTCGTGAATTACCACCCTCAAGTAGAAAAGTCTGTCGCCGTGCTCTAAATTGAATTCCGAGACAGCTATTTTGAGATCTAGTGACCTTCTAAGCCTAACGTGTTTACCGCCCTCGACAAACGATAAAAAAATAAACATGAAATAGATTTAGATAGATTTTCGAAAAAAGTGCCAGTATCAATATATTTTAATGTAATCTGTCTGTATACCTGCATATGTCAAAAAATTTTCAATTGATTGTTTTCCATACCCTAAAACTATATTGTTGTTAATGGTCTTGTTCTCTATTTTTTTTGTTCATACAAGCTAAACACACATTTCAGCACTAACTACGGGCCAATTGCCTATATTTCCTAAACTAAACTAAAACTATGTACAGCAAAGAACTAAGTTACCTACAAGACATCGAGCTTATAGGTAACTCTATTTGACAGTTTTTAGCCGACTTAAAAAAAGGAGGCTCTCAATTCGACTGCATTTTTTTTATGTATGTTACGCGATAATTGCGCCAATCATGAATCGATTTTGTTGTTTTTTTTTTGTTTGGTAGATTACACTTCAGAGGTAGTCCCTTATAAATTTTATCTAAATCAATCAAGCAAAAACCAAAATATAAGCGGTGAAGTCGGTATTTTTAAGCTTTGCTTGCGTTTAAATAATAGTAATTGAAACGCAAGCAAAGCTTAAAATGCGCTCGATATCATTAGGTATAAAATACAGTATCGTTTGCACACACTGAGAAAAATGTCTCGGTGCTTTTACTAACATTCTAGTGCTATATATAACAACTATAATTATTTAGTAACAATCACAAAATTACTTCGTAATATCTAGCTTGTTTTGTAGAATGAACTTACTGACTGTAATTTTAATTAGAAAATATGTTTCTGAGAACTTTATTTGTCTAGCTGTCCCAAATTAGGTTAATAGAGATTAATTACTGTCCCAGGTACACTCAGCAAAAGAGTCCAACCGCTAGAAAGTAGATTTTCTATGTGTTTCTGATCTTTTATGAATCTCCTGCGAACAATTGCGCTAGGAGCGATAATGTACATTACCTACTTCACTATGTTAACTTTATTTCTATTTCCTCATAGAACCTAATACCGATTTATATTTTTAAACGGCTTTCAAAATTAACAACAGTTGCATATACATCGTAAAGGGACCGCGAGTGAAAGCTTTCAGCTTTTTGTGAAGAGTAGGTAATCCACAGCGAACGCCATTGTGGTCAGATTCCAAATTGCATCGTCCAAACGAGATTTGCAAATGGACTTAAACATCACAGTTTGGAGTACGTTTTCTAGGCCACAGTTAAAATGTTATGCACTGTTTGTTTGTTACGTCATGTTACTTTTTCGGTAACATACTGAAACTCCCCCAAAATTTGTTTGTGAACGAGGGCCAATGCATAACGTATGTAGATAATTGAAACGCAAGCAAGGCTTAAAAAAACCGACTTAATCTTCATATTTAGGTTACTACCTCTAAAGTATACTCTGGCCTCGATTCTGATGTACACTCACTAAATTAAATTTAAACTATCCCTGTCTCTTACAAAATAGAAACACAAGACAGAGATAGCATAAATTTTAGAGCTGTCAAGCTAGTTTATCATTTAAAATATGAACAGCAGAAAGGCGCGTGTTTTTAGTCAACACCAATAACATACTCGACTAAGCTTGCATAAACATCTAAGTTCTGACTAACTTGACAGCACAGCAGATTGCTATCTCTGTCTTGTGTTCCTATTTTGTAAAAGACAGGAATAGTTTAAATTTAATTTAGTGTGTGACATCAGAATCGAGGCCTCTACCAAACAAAAAAAAACATCTAAATCGATTCATAATTGGCGGAAATATCGCGTAACAAAAATACAAAAAAAAAAAAAACTGTAGAATTGAGAACCTCCTTTTTTGAAGTCGGTTGAAAATAACTTTAGTCTGGAGTCTTTGGACCGGTTGGCTATATTTTCTATAGCTACAGCAAAACGGCTCACTACAAGCTACCAAGCTTATGAGTAACTCAAGTACTCAAGCTCAATATCAGTGAGTGCTAATCATAGGCTGGAGTTATAATAAAGCTTATTATTTTAATGATAATATTATTTAAACCTTAGTTTTTCTAATGTTTAGCTACAATTTGCTGTACAGGTATTGTTAGACTCATCTAATTAGGACAATTACAGATCAAACTTTAAAGGTTTCTGATTTGAGTTTTTTTGCTACATTCAACTTGCGGTTGTGGTTGCGGTATACGTGCAATCATTTGATATCAATTAATAGTTATAAACATTCGCGCTGATATTATACTCAAATAAACTCCATTATATATTATTGTTTATATAAAAAAAAGATCTTACTTTCAGGCAGCCATAGTAGTCTATCTTACTCGATCTATCAGGCCGTCGCTTCGTTCCTTTTTAATCTGATGAATGACGCAAATCAATAATTTTACTAATACAAAATGACCTGATACAAAATGACGATATGGCCGAAGATGTAGCATAATTGCTTTGAGATACTACTTGGAGATAGTTTGCTGTAAACTTGAAGTTGAATACGTCACCACGGTTGTGTCAGAAATTTTTTAAGCTAGATAGGCAAACATTTGACCCCTATCTCACCTGATGGAAAGTAACGATGCGGTCAAAGATGGAACTTGCTTGCCCAGAAGGTTGTTTTTTCGTGTGAAAATCGGGGATTTCTATACAAAAATATCTTAACAATGATTTGTTTAGTAGTTAATATATAATAAACATTACTTGCATTACTAATAAAATACATTTCATAATAATGCAGACCCTTACAGACTCTGCAATAATGAAAATGTTACCCAGTTTTTATAAATTGCTGTTAAATGTACCTATTGAAGTGAAAATCCACGACGTGATGCTTCGTATAAACTACTAAGAAGAAGTCTATTGATCACATCTAATTCGGTTGAGAGTAGGTACATCCTAAGCTGATAGATTTTATGACATGTTTAGTATGTATATGCTGGCTATGTTCCCCTCAAAGACGGCTACGCTATGCTCACAAATGAAACGGACCGTACGTTCGCAGATGTACCGTAAAGACTATTCGTTGCGGTCGTCTATTTCGAAACACTGTTACGTCAAGATGTCATCATAGATAGAGGTCACGCATCCAGATGTGAAAGACCTAAGCTGCAATATCGTAGAGCTTATGACATTCATGACCAAGGCACTGGTAGACGTTGGAAAATATTGACATGTAATCTACCCTATTCCCCTTCGTTATAGTAATCTAGGACTCGATTGTTGTTGAAAACCTATGACGATTGCGAACTCGTTTTTTTCAAAATAGCTATCATCACTTAAGTGGTATGGCCTAGGAGGAATTTCAAGATTCCTCTGACGGTGCGGCGGTCTGGCCGCCGAAGGCATGGGAGCCATGATCGTTCACGCTATGCATCGGCTTGCTGTCTATGTTAAATCTATTTGCACCAGATAAAGTGACATACAAGTTAGTCATTGTTAAGTTGGACAAATGTTTGAATATCATTGTCTATTAAGATGACTAGAACAGCTTTTAGCAATCACATACGTCCATGGAGAAATGCTCGCCTAGCGGTGCAGATAAAAAAATAGTATATGTAACATTATTTTTGGATACATTAACTTGGTTCCAAGAAAAGGCGGTGCCGAAACATCGCTTCGTGTATAAGATTTATTTATAAATTAAATATTAACCACGACTTTCTTTAATTTCAATCTCAGTTACAATTATTTTTTGTCATTATTAAACCTCAAGTACAATCAAGCAAGTAAAACCTAGTGTCTAAAAATTTCAATGTCGGTACTAAAACCTTAAAGGGCGCAGTATTTCAAAATCATCAGATTTCCGAAGGGCGGGATAAGTGCTACCTGTTAACTCGTTGAAAAATACAAAGGTTTTCGAATGATTTCAGTTGACGTTCGAACGTGCCCTGGCTGTGACCTAGAATACGGAGGCTGCCTTTGTGCATCAGACGTGCTCGTAAAATAGTCACATTGTTCCGCTTTGAAGTACGAAAAAAAAACCGGGTGTTTCTGTTCCGTATTCAAAGCTTTTTAAAAAAGTAGTTTGGTTAACTTCATCTGTTTCTGAAAGTAGCTTGAGTGCTCTTTAGGAAAAATATTAGACGAAGATTCGTCTGTCGAATAATTAGAACTAGCTTAACTTATCTAGTTTTAATTACTCCATTCCAAGTTATGCATGTGTATAAGATATTGTTTAGGTATGTAACCGATATAGGTATCTAACGGTAGTTTGATGCAAGTGAATTTTAGTCTATTTACTTACCTGTTTTAACCAGTTTAAAAGTGACTTGCTGTTGGTTCTTGAGCTGATCGTTGTGTGTTGGATGCGTGAGCTCACGCAGAGCCATTTCCAGCGAAGGTTGCTGCATGATGGGGGCAGCTTTTGGTTGAGAGTTCATCGACCGACTCAGCTTCCGAAAGAAGCTGACCTTCTTTGGCTTTGAATTTGAACCTGAGGAACATACATTACAAATCAACAACAAATATCACGGCAATCACAACATAGAGAGATCATTTTAAAAAGACGATTGCCGCGTATTAATCAAACAAAACCTCACACACGTATTAGAAAATCCAATGAAGATGAAATGATACAATCAAAGCATAATGTTAAGATTAAGTACCAGGCCGAATGGGGGTGCCGGCGTCGGTTAGTCATTGATCAGGCGTACTCAACCCGAAATCCACACTTTTTCAAAACCTTCGAGTGATGATCGCTGGGTTGGCGTCGAAGGCGTAGAGCCGCGAGCAGAGGTCGTGGGAGAAGGAGACGGCTCTGAGTACGGCCGAGGTGGAAGGAGGCTCAAGTGCGACGTCGCAGGCGACGGGAAGTGCGCCGCCGAGACATCCGACCGGTAGTCCGGCTCGGGAGTTGTCACGCGAATGTTAGCGCAGAACTGTGGCGAGCTCGCCACCTCGAATAGGGCGTCGAAGTCGCGGTCGAAGATGTTCTTCCGCGAGAACGCCGGAGTAGGCAGGGGAGCGGGGAGTTCAAATTCATCGGGAGCAGGGGTCCTAACGATTTTGCCGAATTCGTTGTCCTCATGGCGGCCTAGCTTCTTGAAGATCTTCGCCTTCGTGCGCTCGCGCACCTTTGCCTTACGCTCGAGAGACGGCGTCGGCGAGGCCGGCGCGCGCTCCACTGGCTCCGGGGGCGCCGTTTTGAGGGGGGAGCGGGGTGAGGGCGGGGGTTGCGCGCTGGTCGGCGCGGATGGCAGCGGCCCGATTAGGACGTCGAGCGTTGGCCGCTGCCGTGGCCGGGGCAGCGATTGCGAGACGTATGTCAGGGAAACTACTTGATCCGCAGGATATATTACGTACATCCCTGGAGAGACCGCATCGCGCAGGCCCCTCGCGCCCTCCGAAGAGGTTCAGCGCGTCTCGTTAAATTTACTTCTAACTACATCAATCGATAAACCAAACTTAATTTTGTAAGTATAGAAAATAAAAAAAACTTCACAAAAATACTCAAATTTTACGTCGATTCAACTGGAATGTTTGTCTTTTATGAGTACGTAAGGGATATGATTGCAAATAAAATCATTGAAGAACAAATAAGGAATGTTTCAAGGGAGGGATCTTGAGCCATGACTATACGGTAAGGAGGATGGGTTTTCGGGTAATCAGCCACTTTCCCGTTCGATCACCAATCTTCAATCTAGAGGGAGAAACAAAACAAATATTTGAAATAAATATAATGAACATATATATACTATGAAGAAAATGGAACAAGAAACAAATTTATTACTTATGTTGGTAAACAATAATAATAGTTTTAAATATTTATTGGCATAAAACCAAATATTATACTGAATATGATATTATTTTTGATATATAAATCTATTCCATTCTATGCTTTTACGAAATCCTAGCCATGGAATAAATATTCCTGTCTTTATCCAGATTTATATGAAGCAACGAATCGAAATTAGAAAATATTTATTATATCCAAAAGGATATTGGTTTGATATTAAATCGATAAAAACCAAACCAATTTCAAATATCCAATATTTTAATAGATAAACAGTTTCAATGAAACGCTGTAGTGAGTTGTATGTAAATCATTATGTGACAGCATCAAATTTAGGTACTGTTTGATTATTAAAAAATAAAAAAGGCAAACACATTAAATTTTAGTTTAACTTAAGTTTTGTTCACAGCTGCATCCATACTGTAATTTTAACAACCACAACCCTTCTTTAATACGACGACCCAGTAGGCGCAGTGGACAGGTGTCCACCCTCTGCGCTGTTGGTCCTGGGTTCGATTCCCGGCAGGAGCACAAATTCCTTCCCAAGGGATATTTGTGCTTCTGGTTCTGGGTGTAATGTGTGTGTGATGTGAATGTTTCCAGCACCCACGATACAAGTCTTTGAACTTAATGGGGGGCTGTGAGTGTGAATGCGCTTGTTTGTTTGTTTAATAATTTATTCTTAAAGATTTTTTCCCTATGTCCAAATAAAGATTTTGAGGATTATTGGATTTTTATGAAATTAATACGTTGTTAATCCTAAAGTGCTTTCTAAACCAGCTTAATGCAATACTGTGCCCAATAGCTGTGCATTTCTAATCTTCTCTGATCCTAGATAATAAATTGATTTCGCAGACAATAGAATTTGGAACTATCTAGCAATTTATAAAGTTCTAACTTCGTAGTTCAAATAATTTTCGTTGTTAGGGTACTAACTACCATTAGTACTTAGTTGGCTTTAAGCTGTAGACTATGCGGGCTTACTTTACCTACGTCATTTTAGGCACCTCTAATTAATCAAATTAAATAGATAACGTATCTTGCGGTTTTACATTGACTTGTACATTGATGATAGTTACACAAATCAATAATCTGAAATCAGGTCAAGTACTTAATTATTATAATAATTAGAAACTGAATATAATTTATAAGTACCTGGATGACCGAGCTTTGCTTGGTTTTTTCCATTTGCTAGATCGATTTACACCCGCAAAATCCCCGGCATACTAAAATTTATGAAAATCGTTGAAGCCGTTTCCACGATTCAGTTTACATATATAAATACATATATACAAGAATTGCTCTTTTAATGGTATTATATATACAATCTCTAGTATTTTATTTTCGGTACATCTCAATATTCTACTATCTGCTAGAACCATAATAATGTAACATACTCACAGCCCATCACTAAGTTCGATGATTTGAGCCGTGGGAATAATCATATCACAAACACAAGTACATACGAAATTCCATTGGGGTTAAATCTTATGTTTCCACCTGGAATCGAACCTGTTGTTGCCAGTTGAAAAGCTTCTTAAAGGCGAACGCTAAGAGTATAAGAACACACTTTTCGGTTTGGATACTAATCAAATCAGGTGTTGTGTGTACCAAAGACCAAATTATTCCTTGGTTTCCAAACACCATGTAATTATTATTATTATAAGTTTAATATAAGCCTGATAAGCTGTAATTTAAGTCGATCGATTATTTGTATTATGCGTGCCCATTAAGTTTCAAGCTGGTCAACACGAATTATACATAATTACTTTAATACGTGAATGTATAGTAACAGCAATACTTTTTATACAAAATTATGTTTCAGAGAAAGAAAGAGACTATAGGTATATATACAATTCCTTTTTAACTTTTCTCCTAGAATTGCTAGCAGAGTTATAAAATTCACAGATAAATAGTAAATAATTTATAATCATAACCACTCAAAGCGCTTTGCTTCAACATTTGTTATCCGTACAGCGAAGGAGTGGAACTCACTGCCCGCATCCTAGTTCCCCGAGCAGTATAATCTGGGATTCTTGAAGTCTAGAGTGAATAGGTATCTTCTAGGTAAGCATGCTTCATCTTTGGCCGCATCGTCACTTTCCGTCAGGTGTGACGTGATCCGTAAAAATCTATCAGAGCGCCTGGTTGAGGCGACGCGTGATCAAAATGCTGGCACTTATTTGGCTTAACGTTTATTAACATTGCAATTCAGAGGAGAGAGCATGATGGGAACGCTACCCACTGGTAGTAGGCTTGAGCACTTGAGTTACCTATAAGCTCGATGTCTTGTAAGTAACTTGGGTCTTTGCTGTATACAGTTTAAATTTAGTTTTAGGAAATATAGGCAGTTGGCCCGTAGCTACAGATCTAGCTGTTTGATAATAAAAAAAGTAATATTCAACTCTAATAACGTAATTGAGTTGTTTTAACTAAGATATATAACATTTTAAATAACCGTCATCCTCATATTACTTGTCAAGCCAAAGCCACGTCGATACATAGACCTGGTAATTCTAGCCGCTAAGACAAGGGGGTCAAGTATCTTCACAATAGGGAGTGCGCTCGTGGCTCCAAAGGACCACTTCAAATTTTACAACGCGGCAATTCTGTGCAGATCTAATAAGAGAGTTGGTGAGTGAGAGTTTTTTTAATGAGGTTGACTTGTGACAGTGAACTATCAGTGAAAGTTGAACTTCAGCGATGTCCAAGAGATGTCCAAGTGACCTTATAACCTACCAGTAAATATAGACCCGACTTCAAAAAAAGGAGGAGGTTCTCAATTCGACTGTCGTTGTGTTTTTAATGTGTGTTACCTCATACATTCTTTCGTTGTAAGCCGATTATGATGATTATTGTTTTATTTGAAAGCTGGTGCTTTCCATGTGGTCCCATTAAAATTTGATCAAGATCTGATACCTACCTTGTTTTTGAGTTATCGTGAATCATGCGTGTTTCAGTGAAATCGGTTTTTTAAAGCTGCTTGCTTTTAATTATTTATTCCCAATAACGTAAGGTTATCCTAACAATAACTAATAAAACAAAGCAAGCTTTATTATTTTACTGATATTAACGCAATCAAAAATTTGAACTACTAAGGATAGGTAACTGATCCGCCCAATTAGGTACTGATAGCTCCAAAAATATTATTGTTTCTTTTTAGAGGACATGGACGTAATGGAAATAATAAAGAGTCAAATTCAAAGTCTTTATTTAAACGGGCCCAGTGGCGGCTAGAAAGTTAATGAATTTAAAATTAAATGCTTTTTTATATCTTGTACTAACTACGGGCCAATTGCCTATATTTCCTAAAACTAAAATAAAACTATGTACAGCAAAGAACTAAAGTTACCTACAAGACATCGAGCTTATAGGTAACTCAAGTGCTCAAGCCCACTACCAGTGGGTAGCGTTCCCATCATGCTGGCGGCATTGCCTCTCTGAATTGCAATGCTAATACGTTGAGCCAAATAAGTGCCAGCATTTTGATCACGCGTCGCTTCAACCAGGCGCTCTGATAGAATTTTGAAAATAGAATGAGCTCCCGGTCCCCACGGACCCAGTGTCTCAACACCAAACGGCTCAAATATGTAACCACTGCCAAGGTTTCCATATTTGCGCCGTTTACGCTGCTCTGCCGAAGTTGCCGCGACGCCAACCCCATTCTGTGTTTCAGGAAGATGTGACGGAGCTAAAGTATCGACACAAGTTGCATCCCATACTAAAGGCCGTCCCATCTTCCATGGAATTAAAGTCATGCCGTCGGGTCTTTTACCATCGTCACGCATCAGACCATTCGGTTCGAGAATGGCTGGAACGTTGGCACTGGTAAAAGCCCGGCGAATGATATCGTTGAGGCTGGCGTGGCGGGAAATTCGGCCAGCACTTTTCTGGCACGAGAGGCCGTGGTGACCGAGCTGGTCAACAGCAGTACCACACTGACAGCTATGGGCAACATAGCACCTTGCACCCAAACGTAAGCATATAGCGAGACGGAAAGCAGATGGATCTATAAGTGTACCAGTATTAAAAGAGGGAATGGCCTGCAACCAAAGCCCTGACTCCCATACAGAAACTGCTAGAAGTCGAGCACGCTCTGTGACGCTAGGACACGTATCTAAAAGATGTTTCCGTGCTAGTTCACAGAGCGGCCGATCCCACAGTCTCTGTGAGGATAACCTCACTGGGAGCCCGGTATTTGGGCATGCCATCTCCCAGGCGCTTCTGGCCTCAGTCAGGTTTGCTATTTCTAAAGAACCCAAACTATGTGAAAGTATTTTTTCGACTAATTTAGAAGTACCATGAACTGAGGACAAGAAAGCCGGTAACGCAACACTAGAAATTTTACGTATACCTAAGCCTCCTAGTCTTACAGGTAAAGAAGCTTGCGACCAAGCCCTGTCATCTATGTCAATATTCAAAACCGATATAAGAGTATTCTTTACGATATTGTCCATGCTCTCGAGGAGCGCGCCATGTTTCCATAGCGGACAACATCTTAAAGAATACGTAAATTTTGGGACAAAAAGACAGAATCTAATAATTGTAAAAGCCATATGAGTGTTAATTTTGAGCAATCTGTCAGAAGAATTTTTAAAATTTTGAATTTTTTCTTCTACAAAAGGTGAAAATGATTCATCTAATATCGGCGAACCCAAAAGGCGAAGTGAACTCTTGTCTACTAGTTTTATATTGTAAGCCAATGAGTTAAATTTTTGTAAAACCGATAATTTGTCTGAACAGTTATCGCAAACAAAAAGTTCGCATTTCGAAAAATTTAGTTCAAGCCCAATCTTTTTAAATTCATCAATTATTAATTTTAAATCACTTAAGACAGTATTCACATCACCTCCCAGAGTTCCGTCATCCAAATACCAAACATTTAGTTTGGATTGGAGACGTTGAATTATTGGATTGACAGCTAAAGAAAAAATTGCTGGGCCGCACGGGTCACCCTGCTGACAGCCAACGGAAGACAAAAGAACATCGTTTTTGTAAATTAATTTTGATGGTTTGCCATAGCATTGCCAAATAAAATTATATAACTCTGGAATTTTATCTTTCACCTGGGTCAGAAGGGTGCCTCTATCAACAGAATTAAAAGCATTCTTAACATCCACCTTTAGCAACACCTCTCCACAATTTTGATTTAAAAATGTTCTAAGGGAATGGACAGCAGCCTCACATCCGCCCCGCGAACCAAAACCAAGCTGTATAGGCTGAAAAAGATTGCTTAAAGAAACAAACATTTTCTTACAACCGATTTTAGCCGCGAGGCGGCGATATGTGGTGACTACCGCTATAGGCCTGATGCCACCATCTTTTTTGTTAAGTGCGCATAAATTTGCGCCATACAAAATATCTGTGACGTCATTATTGACTTGACCTGACAACATCAGGTTAACTAAAGCCGTTAGATCTTTTAAATAGACTCGCACATTTATAACCATCCGTTTGAAACAAATGTGTCATGTGTAGCAGTTATAATTCAAGAAGTTCAGGTGCAGCCATAACGTATGTTCGGTGTTTGCTTCAGAAGACTTGTCAATATTCTCTCTCTCTGCGTCGATATCCTCAATGCTGAGGGTCGTGACCCCCTCCACGGATCACTTTGTCTCTGACCATGTTGCGTCAATTGTTCCTATTCTCAGCCGCGTGTATAGTACATCATCGTGTTCTTTGGTGTCGAGTGTCGTTAGGATTTGATCAGACCGGCAAATTGGGCTTCGGCGTCGTGGTCTTTTACCTCAATTTTAGCAGTGAGCAGTGATGACTAGCCTTTATAAATTATCACTCCTTGTTGGGATATATGGCCAAAGTACTCAAGGACTCGTTTGAGGCAGATGGATGAAAGCCTAGTAGTAACTTTGAGTTCCTTGAGTAACGAGACTTTTGTTTTTCTAGGTGTCGAGGAAATGCGCAACAATCTCCTCTAACACCACATCTCATACGCACACGTCTGCGGTCGTTTGCCTTAAGATCAGTATTAGGTACTCAATATAAATTAAAATCAAAAATCATTATTTAAATAAGCCTTATAGAGGCGCTTACATTTAAAAGCCTTTAACGTTTGACTTAACTACAAGCAATTATATAAAAAAAAACAAGTCTGAGCTATGTCAGCTCAAGCTCATTTATCGCAATTTGAAATTGTGAAATCATTTAGGCGTGACGAGAGTATTATTGAATTTTACTATTAACACGTACCTACTTACTCTAATGGATGACTATTTTGATAGATCAATAATTATGACGTGCTAAAAGCTTTATGGATAAGCGATTATAAATCTATCATACTATTATAAACTAATCTAACTACAATAGTCTGTGAGAAATTGATCTAGAGTAGCTCCGGTATAATTATATGCTGTGTAAAAAGTGTTCCAAAAATTCTACAGTTACCTATATTGGTCACAGTTATAAAAAATACATTTACGGCATTATTAACCGGTTTATTTCAGCAACCACGTAAATTTATGGCACATTTTGAATTGCAAATGTCAATATATACGAGACCGTGAAATTCTACTGTTTACCTATAATAACAACAGACCCCCTAGCCAAAAACCATATCGCTTCGTATCTATCAGAAGATACGCTTTTTAAAAGTAACAGACCTTAAAATTTGTTTACGTAAGGTTTAAAATATCTTGACTTGTTATTTAGCGCTCACCGAGATTGCAAAATTATAGACAAGCAATTTAAAACATTTGTACACAAGTTTTAAGGTATGTTACATTTGGAAAGCGTTTCTTTTGATAGAATAGAGACGATACGTTTTGGTTTTATGCTAGGAAGGCAGATGTTGTAACTGAAATTGCACATTAGAACATCCACGGGACTGGACATTATTAATCAATTGAACATTTTGTTGTATATTTCTTTTGGTGAAGGAAATATGGTAAGTAATTTACAAACTCGGTAAATAGGAAATCTTATGAATTACTTACGGTGAATAACACTGATGATAACAGCATCAATTGATGCCAGGACTGCCCAGTACCTGCATACCAATTAGGGAAATCGCTCCTATTTCAAATAACAAGGGATTAAGCTTAAGCCGATTATCCCATCAAACTAATCAAAGTGTAGGTACATGATCGCAGACTATTTCACAAATTACGATACCGCACCTTCAATCTATTTGAAGTAAATTACAGTTAGTAAAGTATAGCATAGCCTGCGTTAAATGTTTTAATATTTGAATTAAAGATTGATTTGTGATAATGATTTTATATTTAATAAGCTATCTTTGAAAGGCTGTATTAATACAGATTCTCAATTGGCCTGCTGACGACGATTGTCGGCTGTTTCTTTGGTAACTAATTGCCCGCTGTCTTTGAAAGTCTCAAGAAATTCAATTCTAATTGTTGGAAGCTCATATATCACATTTTCGTCGCTAATATGATGCCTTTTCTCTCTCGTACATGTTAATAAAACACTATTTATGAGATTAAAATTATATTGCTCTTAAAAAATACCAGTAGGTACGCAGAGGAACCAATAAAACATAAGCCAAAAATAATTCAAAAGGTTCCGCATCAGGTCTACCCGATGACAACCAAAGATGCAATACAACCCTACTAAATACCCATATACATTACAGAAGCAACGTTTTCCAAAGGGACTAACTAAATTGATAACATGAAGAGCGGTTATATTAAAAACTAAGTATCGCAGTTAGTAAAATACTCTAAAATTGTAAGATCGCTGCCTGAATCACATTCCGACAAAGTTTTTGAACTTGAATACAGTTTTTAGTGACAAATCATGTTGATAAACAGTCAATAATTATTAGAGCAAACTAATATCGCTTGAACTTGCCGCAGCAGTGGCGGGCAGAGCACCAAATACATTCAATTATTATTAGAAACTCCCCGTTGGCTTACTTGGGTGAGCGTTCGCCTTCTAAGCACGGGTATCGGGTTCAATTTCCGGCAAGAGCATGATTTTCTTTCCCATGAGACATTTGTGCTTTAGGTTCTAGGATCGATTGTGTGTCATGTGAATGTTTCCGTCACCCACGACACAAGTCATCAAACTTAGTGTGGGCTGAGGGTAAGGTTTCCTATCCTACTTCCTACTATAATATTATAAATGCGAAAGTTTGTGTGTGCGTGTGTGAATGTTTGTTACCACGTATTTCCGTAACGAATAAACTGATTTTAATGAAATTTAGAATGTAGATAGTTTAAGTGCCAAAATAACAAATAGGCTATTTTTTAACTTAATTAACCCGGGTGATACCGCGGGGCATGGATAGTTTATAATATTTATAACGTTTATGAACGTCGGCGCTATCGTTTTCAAAATGCTTTAATTCACTAAGATGTTGAACGTTGAGTAATCCCAATTCATCCAACTAGTGGCCTGAGAGTCTAATTGAAAGAAAGCTTTTAATCAACACTAGCCACCAGAATTTAATTCCATTTGACCACGATATTCTCACACAACGTTTTTCTTTAACTCCTGTTTAGATGCGACGTTAATGCTCTTCTACCTTAACTAGAAATTTGGATTTAGACTTTAGTGTGGTTTCTGTGTTTACTATCTTTTGTCATCATGTTGGTCAGTCTATGTGATACGATACCTATAAGCTATCTAAACTATCACGTTCCGTGCGGAAATAAAAAAAACAATCCGTTCTAAAAAAAAAAGAAAAAACAATCTATTTTGTAAAAATTCTAGAAATATTATCTAAACCCCGTTAAGTAAATTGTATGAGAAAAATGTTTTTTTTTTCAATAATATATTCGTAAATTTTTACGAAGTTTTACCAGTTATCTGCTATTAGAGGCGGAGACAATCAAAGATCATAAACAACGGTTCAGCCTTTCTTGAGTTATAAATGGTGTAACTAACCCGACTTTGTTTTATATAGATTAAATTATATGACCATGTAATGGTATATCTACCAACCAATTTAAACCTATCCGTAAATTCATTACGTGTAAACAAACATGGACCACTGATACTACAGCCATTTAAGTAATTCTGCTGATCATTAAAACTCTACCTTGGATCCCTCGGGTAAGGTTTTAGGAAGAAACTTCCGGAATAATTTTAGCACGAGCACGAGGTATCGGAATGCGGATGTAAATTGTTTAAGTTTAGCGGGATTGAATTGCCGGTGTCACGTGTGTAATAAACTTTTAATGTGAGGAAACTCTCAAAGACTCATTTATCAGTATCCCATTACAACAGTCAAGTTAGTAATAAGTGGCGGATCGGCAAATTTTGACTGAACCTGCCACTGAGACCCTTGAAAGTTTATAGTGTACTATGTATTACTACTATATTTATTTTCCACCACACTTGTTTTAATAAGCCTTGGAAAAATTCCGTGTTGTCAAGAAGTTGAACTGCCTTGACATTCTTATGGCATTGCGGTCTTTTTCATTAGTCCAGTTATCATACTTTTGATACTGTTATTTATATCTAAGTGTTGATTATTATTACTTCTTATATGGAATTCGATTAAAAACATTGTAAACGTATATATAGTAAAATCACTCATTTATTTAGCAAATATAAGAAAATATACACCCTAAATTATCAAAACAAATATTGCGAAAATAGAATGGTACAACTTATATTACAACAGAATCTTCAAACAAATTTCGAGAGCTACACAAAATATAACTTACAGAAAGCATTTCCCTAAAGTTTTGAATGAATACCGACTTCAGCTCATTTGTGAGGTTTCCTTGGAACTCGTTTCGTAAACGAGTGTGGAAAAATTCAGAGAAATTCTGAAGCCTTCTAAAGAAATGATTCGAGTTGAAAGTTGAATGTCCGGTAAAATGTCGAAACATGATGGTGATTGTACCTAGAAGATGACCAAAGCTTTTCTCTCATTACTTTAATAGAAAAATTATATCTAGATCTTCTGTGTCTAATAATATGTGAAATGAAGACTGTGCTGAATCAGTTAGGGATCGCAAGCCTCATGACAAAAATGTACCTGATAGTCGGACATTTAAAAAACTTTATGTGCGGTATAATTTTAAAACATTCTACGTTATGTAGACGATAGAGAGTGTATAAGTTTCGACATTTTGGCAAAATTGTAGTTTTGTCTATATTAATAACTGACGAAAAAACGGAGGAGGTTCTCAAGTCGACGCGTATTGTTTTTTTTATGTTTGACCACGCATAACTTTTTACAGAGTAGTCCGATTTTAATAATTCTTTTTTTGTTTGGTAGATTATACTTTGGAGATGGTCCCATATAAATTTTATCGGAATCGGTCAAGCTAAAACTAAAATATAAGCGGTGAAGTTGGTTTTTTTAATCTTTGCTTGCGTTTCATTATTATATACACTAACTGCACAATTGCAGCTAAAACGGGTGAATAGTTTTGGTATGATTGAGGAACAATCATCCAAACTCACAAACATCTAAACATACAAATTTATATAGTATGTGTAATAAGTTTTCTTTTTATACAAACGCATTCATATTCACAGCCCCACCCAAGTTGACTTGTAACGTGGGTGGGTACCGAAAACATTTACATATATCAAACACAATTACACCCAGAACCAGACACACGAATGCCGCTTGGAATGGAATAATTATGCTCTTGCCGGGAATCGATCCTAAGACCCTTGGCGCAGACGGCAAAGACCTACTCACCGCGCCAACTGAGTCGTCAATTTCTTCAGGTATAGTAGATTTCTGAAGCGGTATTATATATATCCAGAAAACACAATTAGAAAATTACAAAACAGGTATATTAAATAATATTAATCTTGTCTGCTTGTTTATTGTTATTGGATCAAAAGTTACACAATAGGCTAAGATCATCTTAATTAAGTTTCTTATAATCCAGTTCAGAAATTCCGTTTTGTATACACACAGGCTACAAAGTTTCAGGATTTAATTGCAGGTCTTAATTATGCGTAAATAATTGTTTTCCTAAATGGTAATCTTTGTGATTATGGCGAAGTTTCGTTGTTAGCAATTTCTATGCTAAAGAGTTATGAAGTTTTTGAAAGCTTTTGTACCAGCGGAACTTTAAAATGGATAAGAGTTTCTACCAGTGAACATTTTCTAGATAATGGACCTAGAATGTTTAGCGGATGTAATAGTTTTTTTATTTTAATTTAATAAGCAAGCGTCTGACCTCTAATGTTAATAAGATATGATATAAGATAAACATAAACGCTTTAACACTCACAACCCCACACTAAGTTCGAGGACTTGTGTCGTGGGAAACATTCACATCACACACACAATCACAATTACGACCAGAAACACAAATTTTCCATAGGGAGAAAACTTCTGTTTCCGCCGGGAATCGAACCTGATACCCCTGCTTAGAAGGCGAACGCCACCCAACTAAGCCAACGCAAATATAAAGAAACTACCAAAATTTATAATCACTTACCACCAGAAGGTTATTCTGAGACATAGCCTGGAGATTTGTGAAAAGAATGTATGAAAGTTGTGATTAATTATTTCATTTTATGTTTATGTTATACTTATTAAGTTATGTTTGTTTATGTTTAGTATATTTATTTCCGTTGTATAACAATCGTGTAACTGCCTTCAGCCTTATTAATTATGTAAATAAATTAAGAATCTGGTGAGATGGTGGTCTAGCTATTAAAGATAGAAAAAAATCAAATGCTTTTACATTCACTTCTCCACTTTTTTATCTACCTATGATAGGCGAGCGTTTGACCATTTTTTGGCTTGATGATAAATGATAATGAAGTTGAGGGTGGCAAATACGCTAGGCTTAGAAATTTAGCAAAATCACGGTGCCAAAGACATTAACGAGATATAAATCCAGAAACCAAGGGCAAAGACTTCCCAACTGCTAGATCACTGACGTGTTGGCGTATTTGGAAAGATAGCAAACTAAAATCTGCCAGTCTCAGATATATCTAAACACAGTGTGATGCTTAGTGATTCTGGATTATAGCTTTTAATTACACTAATATTGTAAAATCTAAAACTTTGTGTATCAATAATTACTTCTGTTTTTCTTCACACTGTAACGGCTGAATCAACATGGATGAAATTTGGAATGTAAATAACTTATAACCAGGATTAACACAGTAGTAAAAAGTAGCTTTTTTTTAATTTAACGCGGGTGAAGCCGCTAGACATGGCTAGTTATCACATAAAGCGGGTAGTGAAGAGCTAGTTAATTGAAGAAGAATTTGTAGAGTTTCTACTCTTCGCTATTTATTATTTTTACCACGACTGTAAACTAATGTTTGCTCTTCGCCTGCAAATAAAGAAAATTATAGGTAATAATTTGGGAAAGGAGAGCAAAGGTCAAGAGGTTTTGACAATAGACTCTCTGGGTCCTTTCCTCATTAGTATAAATATGTGAGAATTCAAAACCATATTGACGTCACACAATGGAAAAAGAATTCCAACAATATTTTTGTGTAACCCTACTGTCCGCACACAAAGGACTTTTTCTCCACTCTACGGCACTACTGTATAAAAAAACAAATATGGAGCTGTAGGACTTGGCTCACACTACAATATTTTATTTTAGTTATGGAGGACTTTACTACAACAGTTACTTTACTCTGGGTGGCACGGAGCTGTAATGAGCAAGCTTGACGCTTACCATAAGGCAAACGACTTTTTCGTTCAACACTCAATTACATAAAAAAAGAGAACAAAAATAATGTGGTTATATACAATGAGTTCCACTCCATCGCTGTACTATACAATGAATGCTTCGAGCGAATTTAAGTTGTCAACCATAAATGGACGATGTTTGACAGATAGTCTTGTAAATATATGGTAAAAAGTGCACGAAAAATTAACTCATGTAATTCGAATGTATTTTTTTTATGTGTGTTACCTCATAACTTTGTTCCACGTGAACCGATTTTGTTTCTTTTTTTGACGTGATAACGTCTTATAAATCGATGAACACCGGCTGCACGCACGAAAAAGTGTCACGTTCCGCCTGAGCATGGGCGTGCAAGCGAGAGCGCGGAACAAGCGATAGAGAGGCACGATCGGTCTAAGCTTTCGTCTGATAACGTTATTACGTAAAATTATCATGTGTAAACCGACTTTACAGACAACAATTTTTTTGTTTGTAAAATGTTGCTTTACAATTGATCCCATATATATTTGATCAAGATCTGATCAGTAGTTCTTGAAATATATTCAATAATGCGTGTTTAGTACATCTAATCTGATCAAAGTACCGAAGATAAAGCGATGAAGTCGGCTTTTTTTAAGCTCTGCTTGCGTTTAATTATACTACCGCTATAGCTACTTATAGCGATTACGTCCTTATACAGTTTTATCTCTACTTAAAACAACCTAGAGTTCTCTACGTCTAGACATTCTGTTAAATTAAAATTATACAAATATGTCTTTATTTTTACTTAACATCTTTTTTTACTACACTAAAGTTTGTACTTATTTAGCTGCACATTTATAATTCCAAACTTAAATAAAGTGACTGAGAACCTATCATATCAACTATCAATTGATTGTAGGTCAATAGTGGAATGAATGGCGAATTCCAAAGTGTAGTGGTATGTCATTATGAGGACAATTTATCGTGCGAATATTTTGTATATAGCTTAACGTATATCTTGCTAAGGGAGCGATGGTTAAGTATTTATTAGTTTTCATTTGCAGTATTACTTTAGAGGGGGTAAAATGCATAAAATTATTTAAAGGCATTTGTTTTATGAAGGACATTCCACAAATACGGACAGAAGGTTTTGCTTCCACATTATTTGTGCGTACCGCAAAGGAACGGAACTTCTAACCTAACTCGGTGTTTCCTGATAAGTACTATTAGTTCGATAACTTGTGTCGTGTGTCCGGAAAACAATCACATCATACACACAATCACACCCAGAACCAGAAACACAAGTTTCCCATGTTAAGAAACCTGTCTTTCGAAATCAAAACCGATACCCGCTGTTTATAAGGCAGACACGCACCCAACTACTCAAGTGGGCAGCGGGTTTTAGGTTTTTTAAAACAAACATTTTTTAGTTGTTAATATTATACAACTAGAGAACATAACAAGACGAATCAAACGAGCTCAAACTTAATGGGGTTGCGACGTTTTATTACAGAGTTGTCATAGCCACTCTCCGGCTTTATCATCAGTTCAGCTTCATGTGATAAGAATATGGCATTGTTGTCCGATTTACATGTGCATGCAACGTTATAGCTCAATCGGGAAACGGAAAGTGGATCAAATTTATCTTGAAATTTTTGATTACAGGCAGACACCGGGACAGGTAAAACCAAAATAGAAACGTAAAATAAATAATTTAAACGTAAGCAAAGCGAAAAAGGCTGACTGTAAAGTCGGCCTTTTTCGCTTATATTTTGGTTATGGCTTGGTCGATTTCGATTAAACTTATATGGGACCACCTCTGAAGTATAATCAACCAAACAAGAAAGAATTTTGAGAATCATCCAGTGGGGGAGAAATCGGTGAACATACATAAAAAACATATAGTCGAACATAGATCCTCCTCCTTTTTTGAAGTTGGTTAAATTAAACAAATTTACTATCAATAGCCCGTGAGCTCAACGTTCTATATTTGTTTTGTGGTACTATCAGTAGCTGCAAGGTACCCCCTGTCTCATAAGATTAAATGATAAGACAAGTTTGTAGAGATAACAGGCACTTAGTAGGTCAACAATTTTTGGTCGGCCTGAGCGCAGCTTAGCACGTTTTGCAGCATAGGTCATAAAATATGTTAATTTAAGCCTCTGAAATATCTCATCGTATTAAAAGATGGACTTGTCTGTAGTACTAGAAGCTAATACATAAAGTGAAAAAAATTTGGTCGGTCTAGTCTTTTTTTTTATTCAGTATAGGCAAACGTTTGACCACTATCTCACCTGATGGTAAGCGTTGATGCGGTCAATGATGGAGCACGTTTGCCTAGAAGATACCTATTCACACGCGACCTAAAGACTCCCATATTGTATTTATCTGGAAACACAGACTCAGGTTAGGAGTCTTATCTTGGCACGTTCGTGGGTCCGACGAAATGTATGGTGCCAAAAAACCCACGGTCTACAAGTAAATATGATGGTGATTTCAAAGCTCTAGTTAAAATGAATTTTTAAAATGTATCCAGTCTTCATACAAACACGTAATAAGAGCATGAGAAAACAAAGTTGAACGCGAATTATTTTTTTTAAATTACCGTGCGCTCCTGGGTAAACACAGCAAACTCAATTTAAGCATCTCTTTACTTTTCCTCTAATTTAAAATCTGATTAGATACGTTTTTATGCCCTTTTGTAATTTTGAAGATCGACGATATTTCGAGCTCGCGTGATGTTGTAACCGCCCACTCACGGAAACGCTAATTGCTTCATCTTCAGCCTCAGAATGTTTTGAAGCAGTTGCTTAACTTTCTAGTACATTTAATAAATAAAAAATACACTAAACTAGAAGTTCCCCGCGGCCGCTTAAATTAAAAGCAACCAAAACCCCATAGAAGTATAATCACAAAATTTCTTTAAAATCGGTCCAGCCATTTAGGAGAAGACATGGTATTTTAATGTAAAATAAAATAATTAAGAGACATAAATAATTATTTTCTTATTTCAATGCTATTTGATTAGGATATAAAATCTAATGATAAAATGTGATGAAAACCGCACGTTATTGACTAGACATCTTCATAACGTCATTGTCCGCGTTTTTGATGTCAATGACTGGACTGACTACCAGGAAAGATCGCTAAAATGGCGGCGTTTAAAATTGCCCAATCAAACATCTGTCACCAAGTGATAAACTATACCTTAACTTTAGTCTCCTAGTTTGGGTATAGAAATTGGTCATAACATTCGTTTTGGAGATGAATGGGATGATTCGTTATGCACATACCCGATATAGACGCATGTCCATTCCAACGTGAGTAATAAATTAGTTTCAAATCAATTCATTCATTTATTTTCAAGCGAATGCGCTCACTTTTTTCACACATCTATTAGTTTGTGGCACTCATATGCACGTTCGCAGAAGCGGAGCGGCTGCATCAAAATTTAATACTCGAGTTTGCATCAGGTGGAAATATATACATGGCAATTTCGATTCAAATCGAAAGACAAAATTGATCAAACACGGTTCAATCCCACGCTTACTTTAATTTTGATTTTGATCATCTCCTATCAACAGGTGAGATAAATGGGTGCGTGTTTGGCTTCTCAGCAGTGGGTATCGGGTTCAAATCCCGGGGAAACAGTTTAACAGGAAAAAAATCTCCTCAAGGGAAATTTGTGTTTCTAGGTGTGATTGTGTGTGTGATTGATGAGCAATTGCTAGCTAAAGCTAATAAAAAAAACAAAAAACTGAATTGAAGAGTACGAAATGTTGCATCTATTTTTTTTTTTGATAAAATGCAAAATCAGGGTCAAATAAATTAGGAGGAGTTATTGCTTTAGTAATATCTATTTTAATTTTAATTATTTTACCATTTACATTCTTTAAAAAAATTCAAGGAATTCAATTTTATCCTATTAGACAAATCTTATTCTGATCATTAATTGTACTTGTTATTACGTAGGTATTATGAAACTTAATTGCAATGACTAGGCAATAGTTGTCGTTTATGCACAACACACGTGCCGCTCAATATGTACCAAACAATGTTCCTAGAGTCAAGCACAATTTCAACAATCTATATTGATAGACGCCGGCAATATTATGTGAAATTGCATGTCAGCCTGAATATTCTGATTCTCCTTTATCATGTAGTTATAGCTTTCCAATATTATAATATGTTATAGTTTTAAATTCCTTCCCAAGGGATATTTGTGCTTCTGGTTCTGGGTGTATTTGTGTGTGTGATGTGAATGTTTCCGGCACCCACGATACAAGTCTTTGAACTTAGTGTGGGGCTGTTAGTGTGAATGCGTTTTTTTTTTTTTTAGCTTTATGTATATGAGTTTTGGGTTGGTGCTACGACAAGGTTTGTCTAGTCTAAACTACTCTATTGTTTTGAAGTTCTTAACTCGTACCTATGTTAAGAGTAGGTTTATACACATTGGACGCATGAGTGTACCAATTTTTGGTGTACTTAACTACTTAGGTAACTTACTTTTTTTTTGCTTGTTCGGCCTGTTTTCCTCCGAAAAAATCATAGACATTTTTGCCAAACATTTCTTTATACAGTTTTTCCAGGTATCTTTAGTGATTCGCCTTCTTACGTTTTTAGAAGAACATAATTTTATAATTTTCGAAAGATATTAAACTTACGTACTAATAAATTATAATGGCTTTGTTGTGCAAGTACATTTATTTATGCATAATATTAGAACACTTCCTTAATTACACTCTCATAATGTATTAAGGGTTTATAAGGTACTTACTTGCTTTCTAAATACTACAACCTTCTTCTTTACAAGTAAGTGTAAACACATTGGAGCGGTGTGAACTTTTTGACTAAACTAACACTATAGTTATAAACGTTGCATGAAAACTTAAAAGCTTTTATATCGCTTTTACATTATCGGCTAAGATAAAATACTGTTTATATTCTATAACGTCGTTCAAAATATGATGTCGTTGGCTATTATTGCCATCGCGTACGAGAATAAACACAAACCCTTGACTTAACTCATGTTCTGCGGATGTTTTTTAGGAAGGTCTTGGCATTGACGACGAAATCATTGTTCTTTGATGTAGATAATTTACAAGAAATTGTACAAATTTATCGCAAAAATTGTGCTAAAAATATGTAATTTGTATGATTTATGACTTTTACTAATCAAAACATGAGCCTAGGTTAATTGAAGTTATTTTTCAAAGGCCGCTATTTCAAAGACCACGTTATCTTTGAGATTTACTTACGAACTAAGTATAGGTAATTTAGTTAAGCCCTCTGTAAGCTCGGATTAAAGATTGCAGATTCAGTGGAGGTACCTACATAATAGAATTAGATTGAAGCAAGGCCGGAACATCCCTTAATCCGTACCGAGGATAGACTAGTTGAGCTCTGTCGGCGTAGTGTTTTCGATGTGATGCTGAAATTATTCACTTGTAAGCAAATATTTTAACTTTTTAATAGTCATATATAATTTTGTTTTTGATTTTCCTGCTAACTAGTAGTAAGCTTAAACATTTAAGCTACTCTATTTCTGTTATTAATATATTGTCTTTTGTGTGGTTCGTTTTTTATCTTTTTGTATTTCGAATCCCGACTAAACTATGGCCTTAGTTATACATTGTTGACATTTCATGAAGTGTATGAAAGTCAAAAGAAATCTTTCAAACTTAAATTTAATATTTTTCACCAGCTTTTATATCGTATCCATGTACATTTTATTATTTGACCCTTAATCATATGGGCAAATTTGGTGGTAAGCCATTTTAATTAAGATGAGACTGTCTCTACACGTCGTCTCTACGACGGTGTTTTTAGTTTTCATCCGATCCTATTCAATGCTCCAATTTTGGTCCTAATCTTATAAATGCATCATTTTGAAGATATTTAGTTCGTGCGTGAAGAAAAACACTTGTCTTTTACTTCTAATTTTTTTTTCTCTATTTTATGTCTATTCTGTAATATAGCTGCGGCGATTTTAATCCAATGTGGTAAAAACATTCCAAGTTAATTATTCACAAAGGCCACAAAGAAGCACTCATGGAAGCTAATGACTCAAATTGCCAGATTGACAAAATTACAGCCATCTCGAAAAGAACCTGGCAAGTAACTAAGGTTTTTTTTTAAATCTTTTAATACTAATACTTTCATTATCTTAATAATGGTGTATTGTTATAAGCTTAATATAGGTATCGTATTATGCATTTGCCAGAAAGCGCTTGTGCATTTTTAAATTAATTTCGACAAAAGCTATTATAACATACCTCATATGTGCTTCAGTTAAGGCACTATACTGAAGACTGATAATCAGACAAAAAGCTTAAAATAGACCCAAGAAGAGAGTTAAAAATATATCTTCATAATATAATCTTAATGATAAAGGAGGAGTGGTCGTCCCAAAGGATTATAACCAGTTTAAAGCAGACATCTAAACCCTTATTTGTTGCAGAGGTTTGATACTACTCGACATGAAGCAATAATAATGTAACTACGTTAGAGCAATCCCTAGAGTGCATGGTCACTGACTGTGGTTAGAGTTAGCTATGAGGTACTTACGGTAGTTAGGCTCATAAGCTCTGTTACATGTATACATTTGGTGCTAGCTATGTTCCTTGACTTTGCACGCGTTAATTGAAATATTTCAATGATGATTTTTTTTGTTATTCTTGATAGATAAACTTTTGACTACTATCTCCTCTGATGGTAAGCGACCATTTGGTCGACAATGGCGCAAGCTCTAGAAGATACCGATTCCTATATTCCATATTGATATCGGCGAGGCCTTGATTACGAAAGGTCCTAACAAGTAATACATATTATGTGAATTTAGTATGTAATTATTATGATAATATATTTAATTGTTTTCATTAGCCTTGATCAGTGTGCATCACCGTCTAACACATTCCAGTTTAATTTATGTCCATACTAAGGTTGTCTGGACGAAATTGCTATACGTGATAGGACTCCCGATGGTATTACCTCTAGCAATCTATATATTATTCCTATAAATTATTTCGTTGTTATCTTTGTGAACTGGTTATAAAATAAAGAGTTTTGTATTGTATTGTATTAATGTAGCGTTTGTATAGGACAAACGGGCTCCAGGGGCGACAGAACCATCATCAAAATAAGGCCAATACTCCATATTAGAAAAAGCTTGTTCTTGAAAGAAAGTAAGCAACAGGTATATAATATTAGTGTTACTGTTGCAGACCATCAAGAAAAAAAAGCTGGGTTTAATACCCAACTTTTGGTGACTTTTCTTGACGGTCATGAGCAGACAAGAGGTATACCAACTTCTACAACTTATATTGATGGGCAACGTGGAGGGAAAAAGACGCACTGGAAGAAAGTCTTAGTTAAGAAACTTCCGTGAATGGACCAGCATTGCTAGCGTCGAACAACTATTTCGCTTGGCAAGAGATAGGAAAACGTTCGCTGAGCTGACGGCCAATCTCCAGTACTGGAGAGGCTCCTAAAGAAGAATATAATATTAGTGTCATAAAACTATTGAGGCTAAATGAACTGCAGTTCCCTGAATTGCAATTAACCTAGAAAACTCGCAGCTAAGAATCAATTTCTCCAATTCCACGATCATCATTAAGAGAGGAGAGAACCGTGACTCACTTCCAACAGTTGTCTAGTTTTTACGTAATTTCACAACCTGTGTCCCACGGCTTCACCTGAATTACTCGAGATAAACATAATATATATCTTTATGTAATTGAGTGACAAGACAAGCATGTCTCTCGCCTGATGGTAAGCGTCGTGCTTGCTCATTATAGTCCAATGCCACCCAAAGTTTTGAATTTATACAGGTCTAAATCCCGCGCGGCAAAACACCGCGTTCGTCATGCCGATATATTAGATGTTGAATCTCTCAAACCCAGCAAAAAAAAAACATTGCTCTTCTTTTTTTCTAGAAACATAACTAGATATTAACATAATAAGTTTATTCTTAATCTATATATATAAAAGAAAGTCGTGTTAGTTACTCCACTTATAACTCAAGAACGGCTGAACCGATTTAGCTGAAAATTGGCAGGGAGGTAGTTTAGAGCCAGGAGAAGGACTCAGGATACTTTTTAAGAACGTACATTTCTTTAAATTTTTTTTTTACATTTCGACATGCTTTCCATTTTCTCATACGTCACTCGGATTTGGTAAAGTACTAGGCAAACATAAACATGAAGGTTGTAATAATATAGTCACGTGACATTGTAACGCATGCCGGGTATGGCTTCCTAAATATGCACATTCATTGACTGTTAGGCGGAACGAAGGTCGCCGGGACAGCTAGTTTATAATAATAAGACAAACGGTTTGTTTGTCTCTTTGGTTTGTATTTCTTCGAGTATCACGCAAAACTACAAACTGAACTACTTGACTGATTTTGATGATATCTTTTACGTCTAAAGCTTATGCTTAAACATTTTATAATTATAATCAAACATCATAAACAGTTCAAATTCCATTCAACACTACACGCGGTCAAAGAAGCAGTCAAAGTTATAGATTGTTTAAATTTCGTTTTGTTATACATGTAAATATAGACGATGAAACTTACGTATTTGCATTGAATTTTCACAGAAATTAAAGGAAAGGAGTAATTTGCCGTTCATTACTAGAAGAGGATACACGCTATTGAGGTCGCGTCTCATTTCCCGCGGGATGTCCCTTTCCGATATGAGAATCGAATACTTGTTTGCATTTGTAATGTGGTTTCGATTTGCATATGGAGTTTTACGTTGCACGTTGCGTGTATCGAGTGTCTAAAAACAGATTTACATCAGAATACGCTCATGTTATAAAAAGTGTCTATGAACTTATATCGTGGACTATTTATTCACAATTTATACTTATAATATTATAATCCTACTAATATTATATATGAAAGTTTGCGTGTAAGTATGTTTGTTCCCGCTTCACGCTTTAACGGCTGAACAAATTTAGGTGACATTTGGAATATACATAGCATATACCTAGGATTAACACATAGCCTAATTTTTAACTTGATAAAAGCGGGCAAAGCCGTGGGACACGGCTAGTATTTTATAAAGGCGAAAGTTTGTGAATGTGTTTGTATGTTTGTAACTTCTTCACGCTTAAACGGTTGGACCAATTTTGATGAAATTTGGTATGGAGGTAGCTGACACTCTGGATTAAAACATAAGCCACTTGAATGAATCATTATTATTTAGAAATAATATAGATATTACTGTCAAATGTTTACCTTTGATTGACCAGTTATTATATTTGTAATTTATCTATTCCAAACTGTGTCTTTTTAATTCGTTGTAATATTGTACACATATCTAATTATATTAATCACCTTGTTTTAACTTACCTCATTAAGTGTAATTTAATAAAAATATGTGATATAAGTGCGATACTATTACAGATTTCCTAATGAATATAATGATAGTAAAAGAACCTCTATTTACTCACTATCAATAACCGCATGCATGCAACGTGGATATATTCAGTTAATCGGAGTGAAGGTAATCCCTCCCTTTGATTAATGTTCAGATATATCCGAGCAGAAATTTCTTTGATTACCAAAGCAAGCTCTGTTTATTTTGATTTGCTGGTGGAATACAAACATTCCGTTTCTTTGAGTTTTTTCAATGGAACCTAAGCTTAATTATTTATGCTACTAAGTTTGCTCAGAGTGTATATATGACTAAAATAGAAGAAAGTGATAGCAAAATGTGTTTGTTGCATCGCGTGCTGTGGTCATGGGACTGAAAAAGCAAGAACCATTAGAAAGTATTTTTTTTTATCTCTCTAATATATAAAATTCTGGTGTCGCTGTGTTTGTTACCAAACTCCTCCGAAAGGGCTCGACCGATTTTTATGACATTTTGTGTGCATATCGGGTAGGTCTGATAATCGGTCTACATCTATTTTTCATACCCCTTAATGTTAAGGGTGTCCAAACCAAATATTTACTATTTATTTTTGGACAATTTTTTTGAAAAATAAAGAAAGAAAGAAAGAAAATACATTTATTCGGGACAACACGCGACGTTACATTATTTACATAAGAAAAAACAAGACAAAGCACAAAACAAAATACAAGAAATAAACAATATAACGCCGCGTGATGTCACGAATGAGGTCCCGACTCAGCATATAACTGATTTTCAGGCGGAACCCATGCATGACATCACGCGCGTCAGGACAGAGATACAAACGAACATTAAAAAAAAAAAAACACTTCATACATATATACTACAGATTATAAATTTAAATAGGTACTAACATGATACTATAATATAACTACATAATAATATACATAAACAAAGATACACTACACTACAACACCGTACACACACGGTGGCGGAATGTTTGCCTGTTACCTCACACCAAAGACAATGTAATCACTCCTCCTAACATTTGCTATCTATGGTCACGCCGTGACAACAAATACATACAACCCTAAATTTTCACCTGTCTACGATCAACCTCTATTTCTTAATGAACTAAAAAAATATTTCCTAAAAATATATTATAGTATAATATGGCACAACAAAGTTTGCCGGATCACCTAATATATAATATTAAACATAATGTACATTCAATAATTTAGTTGCTAGTTTTTATGAAGCTTAAGTAAGAAATTGCTTATATGTACATATATAAGAGAGTTTATGTTTACAGACTGATATAGGTCTCAAAAGGTTAATTATGAGGTTATTATTTAATAGGTGTAGGTTAATTATGAGCTAGTAACTACGAATATGTTGTAAACATAGTATATATTATCCTTTGTCGTGAATCGAAGGATGAATTACGGAGAAAGTGTAGGTTACTACCTATGTCCTATTACAAAGTATAGACTATCTTCAAACCATATAAAATCCGTCAAGGCATTGCATTGTAGAGATACCTCGTTTTAAAATTAGTATTGCACACACTCACACACTGACAAATAAATGTATACAATGTGTAAAAAAAAGGTGTAGTAATAGGTATTCAAGCCACGCATCTAGCTACATGTATGGAGTATAACAGGAACTTCTGCATTCGCGGCGGCACCATGAATATTGAGTTAAAATGAATTAAAGTTTCTTAAAAATTATGTCATTTGCAACCCTATTTCATCAGCTAAAGTTCTACACCACATAGCCTTTGGATCTAGAGGTCTGATAGTTGTGGCCGTAACAAAGTTCCCGTACAAACTGTTTGTACCTGTCATAGATTAGACACAATTTTAAAGAACGCATTATAAATATTTGTCCACAGACAAATGTGACATATATGTTTGTTGTCAAATATTGGTAAATCTTTGGATACCTATTCTATAATTTTTGTTTGTGAATTCGTGAATGTGAATTGAATTAACCGACTTAAAGTGCGCGGAAACTTAACTTAACTTAATAACTAACTAATACAAATTTGTTTTATTTATATAGATAAGTTCAGACAACTTTTATAGGCGGTTCGAATTTCGCCGGGTCAGCTAGTTTACAATAAAAATAAATACGTGTACGATAAGTGTGATGACGGTGACATTTTTAAAAGTATTTTTTTAATTGACCAGCTGCATTTATACGTTTTTTGTTGCATAATGTAAGTTGTATTGTTGGATTAACTACTTAACCTTGATACATAAACAGTAGGTGCCATCACAAAAACCTATTTACAAAACATTTCAGCAATAAGACCTATTCCGTTGTTACACAGACTTGTGTAGTGGGTGCCGAACACATTCACATCTCATATAATTACACGCAGAACCTGTAACACAAATTTCCCTTTGAGAGAAAACTTGTGTTTCTGGGAAAATTCGGGAATCGAACTAGATGGGAACGCAAACTCAACTACCTAAGTCAACGGGCAGTTGTGCCTTTTTCTCTTCTTTGATATCTATCTGTCTTACATATAAAAATATCATGTTATTATTTTATGTATCTTGTTAGATTTAGTATTGGCTTGTTATTGTATTACAAATATATTGTACTTCCGAAATGGACAAACAATTGGCACAAAATAATTATTGTGACATCCACTATGTACACATTTATATACAATAAAATGATTCATTATCTTATTCTTAAGACACATCATTGAAGAAATTTCAATAAATATTGTAGCAACATACACTTGGCACAAGTGTACATAGGTAATGTATATTAAAACTGTGAGACAAAATATGACTCATGTTAGTATTTATGAGTACGAGCTATTCGGTTGTCCCCACTAAAATAGGATCATCTGATTTAGTCAGATTGCGTGGTCAGACTTCTTTATCCGTCTGTGTGGGGCTTCCGTTGGTCATAACGTTGCTCGTGAACACTACATATAATTAGAGTAATCACTTTGAACAACTTAATTAAAATTAAAACGAGAAATAGCGTGACTTAAGTTGCTGTTACGCTTTTGATGTCTAGATCGGCAATTGTTTCATCTTCATTCGAAAGCCTTCTTTAGGATAAGTACGAAGTAAGACGCGACGTCAAGCGCTACCGTTTTGATTTTAACTTAATAGTTAAACGTCAGTGAGTTTTTATCAAAGTAATCATTTTGTAGCACCTATTTGATTAACGTAGCAGTAAAAAGGTGATAGAAACAAAAAAGAAAACTCTTATATGGGTTTTTGTTATTATAATTTTGAAATATAAACATTGTGGAATAAAAAAATGATAAAACATTGTGGAATGAAAATAATGATACAACATTGTGGAATGCAAATAAAATGTTTAACATGAAAATGTTATTTAATAAAAACTCATCGGATGCCTCATCCTGAAGAAGGCTTCCAAATGAAGCCAAAATAATTGTCAATCGAGACATCGACGTCATAAGTCACGCTAATTCCCGTTTTATTTTAATTTAATATTTCAAAAAGTAAAAAAAAAAAATTAAAACGCTAGTTAGATTATGAATACCTGCGTGGAAGTTTCTCAATACTAACCGCAAGCCGATATAAATCAAACACAAAGCATTGACACCGTAGCAACATTTTCCCAACGGAAGACCAGAGCTGTTTTTTTCAAACCAACTTTATGCTGAGTTGAGGACGGTTTGTGGTAAAAATGTAAAAAAAACAAATCAATTTGTACCTTTCTGTCAGTTTAAAATTTCTTTTTCTTTTTTCCACAAATAAATGTATATATATATATATATATATATATATATATATATTATATATATCTATTTATTTTGTGATGCGGTTTTTAAAGCGTAGTTATAGTGTTGTAGGTAGATAATTGTAAGCCAGAACGCAAAATGGCCTCTTCTTATGCCTCTACGCATTTAATTTTGAAAGCAAAATATCTTGGCGACTTGGACTGTATATATAGTAGAAATTGTAACCGTAATTTGTTGCGTAAAGTATTCTTACCCATGTGGCCATTCAAATATTCTCGCCACCAACACACGGTTTTGGTTTTTACTCTACTTGAAAGAAAGGGTTAAAAGGAGTAGTGAAAGTACAGGGTATTATACTGACGAGTTCGTTTACATTCAGGCTTGCTGTTAAGCTACAATATTTATAACAAAAGCGAAAGTTTGTGAGTGTTTGTATGTTTGTGACTTCTTCACGCTCAAACGGCTGAACCAATTTTGATGAAATTTGGTATGGAGGTAGCTGACACCCTGGATTAACACATATGCTGTCCCGGAATTCTCGCGGGTCTGGAACTTACACGGGTAAAACCCCGGGGCTCAGTTAGTAATTCATAAATTACAATTTTATACCACCGTAAGCAGTTACAAACATTTGAACAAGTATATTACAATTAAACGCAAGCAAAGCTTAAAAAAATCTGACTTCGCCGCTTTATCATCGGAACTTTGGTCAGATTAGATGTACTAAACACGCATTATTGAAGATATTTCGAGAACTACTGATTAGATCTTGATCAAATTTAAATGGGACCAATTGGAAAGCAACATCATTCAAACAAAAAAATATCTAAATCGGTTCACGTGGAACGAAGTTATTAGATAACACACATAATAAATTTAAAAAAAAAATCTGTCGACTAGAGTACCTCCTCCTTTTTGAAGAAAACTATTGGCTATTAAATATTCATTCACTGGCCGTAAAGTCGTAACTCAACCCCTAAATAAACATTCGAGGTTAGTAACGCACTGAAAATTGCCAATATTCCAGAGTGTTACGCGCTTTCACACGGTTAACTTTATGCTCATATAAAACGTACCGTAATATGCATTTTATTACAGCTGTAAATGATGCCATAGATGTCCATAACATATATACCGAAAGATACACATCGCCTATTACTAATGCAGATCTTTTTACTGATAATTAAATGCAAGCAAAGCTTAAAAAAACCGACTTCACCGCTTTATCTTCGGAACCTTGATTGAATGTATTAAACACGCAATATTGACGATAACTCGACCAAAATGCTAGCCTGTTTGTCATAAAAAAAAAACAAAAACTAAAAATCAGATCTTGATCAAATTTTAATGGGACCGCATGAAAAGCACCAGCTTCTTCTTCATCTGATCAGTAGTTCGTGAAATATCTTCAATAATGCATGTTTAGTACATCTAATCTGATCAAAGTTCCGAAGATAAAGCGGTGAAGCCTATAACTGGTAACAGCTGTTGGTCTTCCTCTGAAATTAATGTAAATTTCTATTTAGAAATAACCACTGTGGTTTTGATTGAATCGGTAAGCTTAGAATGTAGAGTCTTTCAATGTTCGACATTCAAAAGATATTTAGGTTACGTCCAAAATGAAAAGGCAAATGGGCCAGCTATAATTGAATACTGCTGAATACGTAGAAGCATAATAGAGCTTAGAGACCAATGCGTTTTGAAATAAGCCCATGGCCCGCGGCACGAGTTCATGATGTATACCAAAAGGGAAGCATAATAATTTTGATAAACTAAAATTGGACTATTGATGTAGAAATTTATTTTAACAAATGACTATTGACCTTCTACGAATATTTCTATGTGTGGATTACGTAATATTTAATCGTTTCGGTCAATGAGTCAATTAAGGGTCATCGCGATTAGAACATTAAATAAGGACACAGTTAAATAAAAAAAAAAATAACCTATTTCAGGGTGTGAGCTATCTACTTGTCAAATTTTAACGGAATCCGACCATATTCCGAAAACCAGTGCAGTATCTGTGGGTTAAGATAAGTTTATAAGTTGTATGGAATGAGCTTTATCTGTAAATAAAGGTTGAATATCGATAACATTTAGTAGTTATATAGACTCTAGAATAGGACGAAATATTTTTTTTATCCCGAATGTAAATTCCTGTAGGGTATGATAAGTTTGTTATGGCAAAACAACGTTTGCCGGGTCAGCTGGTATATATATATAATGTGGCTTTTGATTTGACCTTTAACTTGAAACTTTTTCAGGTGAGACAGCGGTTTAACGATAGCCAATGTGGTAAAAATGTCCCACTACCCTACTGCCCCACTAGCCATTGTCCCCTCAAAATACCTATCGCCCGAGGGAAACCAATTTATGTTTGATCACGTTCTGTCGATCGCGTGAATGAAACCATTTATTACTCTCCAATTTTTATTGTTTTTTATAGGTTCAATGTATTGGAAAAATATTTTTGATACCGTACAGAAATTAAGTTTTGTTTACGCTTGATAACATTCGGGCTTAAACCAGAAAAACTAATTACTTCATACCCTTGAGATTTGATCTCTATATATTCACAAGGTCAAAAAATATTATATTGACATAGTAAACAAAGGTACAATTCGTTTATTTATATAGCATTAGCCACGCTTGGCAGAACTATAGTGATAAATTTAGAAAGGAAAAATTATCGGCCTATGGCCGCGGGTTCAAATCCCGCCTCAAGCGATAATTTTTCCTTTCTAAATTTATCACTAAAGGTACAATTTATCTAAAATATGAAAATCTCCTGTCACGGCGGTAGAATTCCTCCGAAACGGCTCGACCGATTGTATTGTTTTTTTGTAAATTTGGTCGGTATGTTCATAGGTCATAAAGTATTTTTACCCTAATAGGCCCGCCTCCCGTTTTTAATCGTGATTTTAGTTATTTATAGTACTAGGCAACCATAACTTGAAAGAGGTGAAACACTTTTTCCAAACGTGGCATATCAACGCATGATGGGTACAGCAAATAATTATATTATATAACCTCTTAAAAGGTAAAACCTTTTAGCATCAATAAATAGCTAGCTTAACGTTTTACCTGCTCACATTTAGTGAAATATGTCTTGAAACATTTTTGCCCTAACACACTAACCTAACCTAACCTCAAGCACTTTCACCGTAGCCCTCACTAAATTGCGACCTAACCCAAAACAAATTTACTAATGTAATCCAAGCAGTCATCCAACATTTGCGTTACCTCTATTCGGGTCTCCTGGGAACATTATCCTAAGAGCGGAAAAATATATCCCCATCACTCGTGCTTATTACGAATGAAGGAATCCCTAGAGAGGTATACTAATGAAAATTTATATGACGGACAACTCGCAATATCTTAGGGACCTTTTGACCGGCGAGCAGTGCAGTAATGAACGCCTCCAATTCTTTTGAGAAAAAAAATTGGAACAACTAGACTAGAACTAAGACGACGACTACTACTAGAACTAAGAAACTAGACGGCTAAAGTTATAATGTTCTTTTTACAAAATAAGCTAGTAATTACCAAATAATTCTGTTATTGTTACTAAATAATATATATAGTATGTGAATACAGCACTAGAATATTAGTAACAGCAACGAGACTTTTTTTTCAGTGTGTCCGCGACTTCGTCCCTGTAGTACGTAAAAAATCCCATCTCTAATGTTAATCCAGCAACAAACACCCATCCAGACTTTCTGTTTAGTATGGGTAGTAGTTTGTAAAGAACATGACATTATTATATTTAAAACAGTAGGAATAAGATATTTCGCTGCAGCAAAATGGAGCCTGTAATTTAAGTTAGACTTCTAGCAATACATTGGTGAAAACTGCATTCAATTCGATGCAGTTTATGCGTGATGCGTGTACAAACATACAGACGTTTTAGCTTCTGTTGTTCTAATATACAATAATTATAAAATAACACGCATCATCACTTTCCATCAGGTGAGATAGTGGTCAAATGCTTGCCTATTCAACATAAAAAAAAAGAAAATAAGTGTTTGTTCCATATCTGTAATGTACTACAGACATTGACCTGTTACAATTTTATTCAATATATATATATATTACATGTATAGATAGTGCAAATGTACCTGTTGGGTTTTGAAGTAAGTGGACCTTTTTAGCCAACAAAAAAACCAATATAATCAAAGGCAAGAAAGACGTTGTCCGTTAATTATCATCTACCTACTGAACAAGAAGTTCGTTAGTTATATTTATACGTATGAAGGAACATTGCTGATTCCACGTGTTCAATATCCGCCCTAAGGATCTTCCTTACTATACCCCAATATAGTTGGTATGGGTATATAGGTATAGTTATTACGTCTTTTATTAGAACGACTCGAATAAACGCAATTTCCTCCTGGTTCACTTCAATAGCTTCAGGTATTTTCACGTTTGGCACTTGCAAAGCAGTCTTATTATATGTAAAGATGACTCTTCCTTTTATTAACCTTTTTTGGGTTTTATATCTCAAAAATAATCCTTATGGATCGGAAAAAAAAAGATAAGCTGTGTATGTACTGTATATGTGCCATGCCTAATTGTCCACTTACTTAAATTACCATATCAATTCTTCTGGATAATCTATACAAACCGACATGTTTACCTGATTCAAGGCAAGGCGTTGAACACTGTCTCAAACTTGACCGATATTTGCCACCGCACTTGGCCGTGTAACAAAACCGTGTCACCGCATGATTCGCCGTCTATTTTGGCAACTCATTATCTCGTGCCAGAAGTAAGACCGACCCGGGGAACAAACGTGACGACAAACATCGTACAGCAACATTATCAGTTGGTTCCTCACATTCCGTACGACAGCTGACCGATTGCGTAAATTCCTCAAGCGGCTCGGCCAACGTATTTAAACACTCTCAAATAAAAAAGTCCGCACCGAAAAACACTTCCTGTTTTCGATCTTTTGTCCCAGATACTGCTGTAATTAAATCTAAATTGGACAGATGTTTGCTCCAAGTTATTATTAAAACCTTGTTAACAATTTAAGCGGTGATCATTTGTGATATTGAATGGAAGGAGCTCGGTCTTGTTTACATTAAATTTTGTCTCAGCTTTGTGTAGAAATATGATTTGCGATATTGAAGCATTTATGTGCCTATAAAATTGTCGAATCTATGTTTTTTTATATAAAGCCCATCGCATCTCACCACTGTATAAATGCGAAAGTTTGTTTGTTTTTTACTGACGTTGATCTAGTCAGAAGTAGTTTTGTTATATTTTTAAGCATGATAGGCAAGCATTTGACTACCATCTTACTTAATGGAAAGTGATGAAGCGGCCGAAGATGTAACATGCTTGCCCAGAAGATTTACTCTATGATATTTATTCTTGACTTGAAGCCTCCCAGATTATACCGTTCGGGGAACAAAGTAGTACATTGGTGAATTGTAACTTCGTATATCATATAATGTTTTTCATAATCATCACTTTTCATCGTAGTCAACGCGAGTAAAACCTAATTAACATACTTTACTTATAAAGGTTAGCTTTAAGTATATATTTACATTACAACCCTATATTTATCAATGGATTTAAGTTGTTTGTTTAGTAACCCCACAAAACCCAGTACATTTTATAGCCTTTACCCATGTTAATTTATTGTTATTAGTGACGGCAATAAAATAAACGCTCAATAAATAATAGTTTTTTTATAGAGCGGATTAATCTCACCACGAAACTTTGGTTTAATCCACGGCTTCATAGTTTATTTCTCATTCAAAATCTTTCATGATTTGCTTCACCCTTGACTGCATATTACAAGAGAGTTTTCTACGATGGTGGTGATGTTTCAACGAACTATTTGGTTTATAAATCAATATGGTTTATTGATTTTTATGTTGTAAGTAATATTATAATAAGCATGTAACTTCTTACAAAAATACCAATTTATAAGTAGCCAATTACATATCCAACTGCGGCTTCGACCACGTTAATTAAGTTAAAAGAAGCATTTTTTTTTTATTTCAAGTATATATATTTCCTTAGTCCTCCTTCATAGTCACAGTCAGTCAAGTAAAAGTCATGGTCCATTCATAGTCAAGTCATGCCCTAGCAAAGTGGTCGATATCTTTACTACAACTTCTAACAGAGTTTTGAAGTGGAAACGAAAATCACGTTATTTGAATGTGTATGATTTGCATACTCTCATGCACATTCACGAACAGTTAATGATCCAATATTTTTACTCATTAACACTCAAATAATAAAGAAACAAAACAAACGCATTCACACTCACAGCCCAACTAAGTTCAAAGACTTGTATCGTGCCGGAAACATTCACATCACACACGTGACAGAACCAGAAGCACAAATATCCCTTGGGAAGGAATTTGTGCTCCTGCCGGGAATCGAACCCAGGTCCCACGGCGCAGAGGGCGGAGACCTATCCACTGCGTCAACTGGGTCATCTATTACGTATATATAATCACTTGTTTTGGAAAATAATACAAAATGAATAACGCCATTTTTCACTTTTGCGGCCAAACTTCTGAAACACAGAGTTTTAGAATACGCGAAAAAATAACTGTTAATACTTGAAACTCATTGGTTGCAAATTAAACCTAACTACGGGTACTAATAGAGAAATTTATGATTAATTTTGTTTAGAAGATGAAGTAAACATCACAAGGATGACCCATGACTGTATGATAAATCAACATGTAGCCCTTATTAGACATTAAAACAAAAGGGGCTATATTTTTACCTCGAAATATGGCTCCAATAAATCTGACTAGAGTAAGGCGATCTCTGTCAACACCAGCTTAAGGCGGGTACTGACCTGTAACGTTGGGATGTAATATTACATGTAACGAAACGAGCATAGAAATTAAGTAAGATAATATTAATTTGAAAGAAAGACAGTAAGAAGATGTCCATTCGGGTGCGCGTTCGCCTTCTTTGCCTCTGGTATGGGGTTCGAATTCCGGCGGGAAAATAAGATTTCTCCACAAGGAATATTTTTGATTTTGGTTCTGTGCGTGATATGAATGTTTTCGGCACCCACGACACAGGTCATCAAACTTATTATGAAGCTATTATTGTGAAAGCGATAAATATAAATTATTATGTTTATTTTAGGTTATAGGTACAACACATTTATATTCTAGCTATTTGTTTTAAAAGCTACTTTAGTATAGTATTTATGTAAACATTTCACCTTATATAAAGAAAATTTAATCTACTAATCTCAATGTCTTCATTTGCCGAATAGAATTAAAATTAATATGTTTCATCACCATCACTCCGCCTGGCCGATTGTATTGTTTAAAATCTCGGAGTTCATTGTCAATTGTATATGGATCTAGTATCTTCTTTGCAAGCATGCTATATACTCCGTAAACTCATCGTTTCCCATCAAGACAGAGAGGCAGTCAAATAGCAGTGAATCTAGAGAAACATTTATCATATTACAGTACTACTAGTGCTGTTCCCCGCGGCTTCGCTAGCGTAAATTATAACGAAGTTGTTTATCGGATTTAAAGTTAATCTTAACTATGAATTTAAACGCTTTCACACTCACAGTTCAATGAACCATTCTTGAATTCATCTGAACACACACAAAAAAAATTATCAAAATCGGTCCAGCCGTTTAGTAAGAGTTTAGTCACATACACACGTACAGGAGAATCTACATCTATAAAACAAAGTCGGGTTTGTTCGAACACTTATATAGAGAAAGGATGAACCGATTTTAATGATCTCCACCCTGAATAGCAGGATAATTATTAAAATATCAGGAAAATTTACGAAAAAAATCTTGGGTTCGATTCCCGGCAGGAGCACAAATCCTTTTCCAAATGATATTTATGCTTCTGGTTCTGGGTGTAATGTGTGTGTGATGTGAATGTTTCCGTCACCGCGATATAAGTCTTTGAACTTAGTGTGGGGCTGTGAGTGTGAATGCGTTTGTTTTTTGTTTGTTTAGTTATATATAAAGATGTTACCAAGATTAGAGCTCCCGCTATCTCATTTTGCAAGCAATATTGACCTAAGATTGGACGATATTTTAATGTGTTCTATAAATTTATCTATTGTTGTAACGTTAAGCTTACATTTTAATATAGGTACGATTATAATATACGATTTTATGAGTCTCCACTACTACAATATAAATACGTAGAGCCACGCATCCCTTTAATAAAAATTGCGAACATTTGTTATTGAAGAAAAATATTTTTGAAAGGTCGGCAGGGTTAATTAATTGAGGCGGAGAATGAACCCATTTTTGGCGAGTAGATTTACAGATATTACTTTTATGGAAAAGTTGCTTCAAAAATGATGCTGGCAACCGCAATATAACGTGCATAGTTTTGATTATAGAACACAAAAGCATTCTTATTAAGTGGATAGGCTCCGTATAACACCCAAATTGAACTATTATGCACGTGGTGCCCATGCTGATCAACAAAGAAGGTTTCAGTAAATAAAAATCTTTCTAAGGAGAGTTAACGTCGGGCAGGTGGCTAGTCAAAATAACAATATAGATTGATATGTGAGTTGATGAAGCGCCGAACCCACATAGCGGGTGAAGGACAAAGACTTAACTAATCATATAATTATTAACAAAACAATCTATTAAGATCGATATATTCTTAGTCCTAGTCTTAGGGAAGTTGAACTCCACTATTACAAGAGGCAATATTTTACCTGAGACAAATTTACCCCCAGTGGGTATCACTATCAAAGTTTGTAGCTCACTTTCTTACTACAAGTAAAAACATATTTTTTTATGCTCTATAGACAAGCATTTGACCACTTACTCACCTGATGAAAAGCGATGATGCGGCCGAAGATATAGCATGCTTGCCTAGAAGGTACCTATTCACTCTTGACTTGAAGACTCCTAGACCATACCGTTCGGGGAACAAAGACGCGGGCAATGAGTTCCACTCCTTCGCAGTACGGATGACAAACCTAGAAGCGAAACGCTTCGAGCGAACTGGAGGTATGTCAACCATAAATGGATGACGTTTGCCAGTTTGTCTTGTTGTTTAATTTAGTTGTTTTACCATTTGTAAAACGGGCATGGGGCAATTAACTCGTGTAATTCCTGCGCACATTCACCAAAATATAAGCGACACCAAAATATAGATATCCCTTGTAGGTACATATACTGTTCCGTACATTATTCTAGGTGGCTTCTACAACATTTCGCTTTACTAAATAGACTGCGGATGTTAATTTATTAATGAAATGAATGCGTGTCGCACGGCGTCATTAATACGCAACGATCCCAAGCAGGTCACCACCCCTGACTAACTTATTCTTGACACCCTTAATAACATTAAACTAATATAGACCTTACCACTTTGTAACAAGACCGTCGAGAAATAAACAATCATTGCAGGTAAATTTAATCCCAAACAATGGCTTCATAATGAACCTTATCCCCTTTCAATAAGAGTTTTCAAGGCATGTTGCTATCTAAATCTGTTAAAAGTAATTTCGAGTAAAATTAGGACATTTTAAATGGGCTCGGGTCAGAAAAAGCTTGTTAAATAGTTTAAAAACTATTCGCCTGTTGTGATATTAATGCCTAAGTTGCCTATATTTGTTTGTAAATATTTGAAAATAATGCAAATGGCATACAACTAAAGTTATAGTCGTAGTTTTAGTAGTGAGTAGCGTAGTCTTTGCTATTTATTTAATTAAGAAATCTACAAGGAATGTTCATCGTGATCTATCAGGTGGCGGTATATGTGAGAACAAATCTCAGCACGTACACTAAACGTAGTGACATACACTCCTACAGCACGCGCAATGCAAGCAAACTCGTGGGCTTACCTCGTAAGCTTACAAAGACCACCAAGCTGACGCATGTTATGGGCCCGGCTGTATACAATAGGCTTCCTAATACCATATTAGAGGCAACTTCTTTCAATTGCTTTAAAAATAAATTGAAATTATGCTTTATCGAGCAAACGCTATAAAGCGTTTGCTACATAATTTTATATATTGACATAAATTATATTGACATGTTCCATTTTTAATGAAGAAATACCTCCTTCTAGACTGTAAAATATAACGTGCAAAACTTATATTTATGAATAAATGATTATTTGAGTATTAAAGTCAGTAGTTTTTACAAATATTTACGTCACATAATACAAAACATTTTCAGCGGTGGTAGGGATCTTCCTCGTGTCTGTCTGTCTATATAACCTGTTCTGTACAAAAATATAGCGGAAGTTTACAATTATCAAGTATCAAAATATACCCAGATTTTTTGAAATTTGAATACTTGATAATTAAACAAATTCTACTAACAATATCGCTTCATTTAAATATTTCATACTAATCCGAACGTTTGTAGTATGTTTATGCCCTCTTCACATTTTAACGGCTCAACGGATGTGGTTGAAATTTGAAATGTACATAGATTAACATAAAGGCTTCTTTTGACTCGATTAACGCGAGCGAAGCCGCGAGGCACGGCTAGTTGTTTATATTCAAACCACTTTATATACAAAGTACTGTAAGTTAATAAAACTACTGTAAGTTAATAAAATAAGCCAATAATCTCGTGAAACGTGAACCACAAGCTGGACAATAAAAGCGCTTTACAGCCGCAGTAAATTGTCTCCCTATGAAACCCGGATACTGTCCAGCTATTCGCTCTCAGCGAAGTCACTTACATAGAATAAAGAATAGGTAGGCACTAGTACTCTCTTCATAAATATAATTCTTATGAACGTGTGTGTGTATTTGACTGAAGTCCTCCTAAACGGCTGGACCGATTTTGATGAACATTTATGTATATTCAGGTGGATTCAAGAATGCTTTAGATTCAAGCAGAATAAATATAAATTAATAAAAAAAATATGCAAAAAATAATAACATTTTCTTATGGTCAGAATACGATACTAGGATTTGGTATAGTACTAGGCAAATATAAACACGAAGGAGGTAAGTAATAATTTAGCCAATAAGTTTTAGTATGGTATAAAAATACTTAGCAAACATAAACGTGAAAGAGGTAAATTGCATTTTTCCTTTATGTGGCATGCGACGCATTCCGGGTATCTAGTAGTACATAATTTTAAGCCGCTGCCTGCATTCGAAATATTCGAAATTCGAAACTTTTAATAATTTATATCTTTAAAAATATGTGAACATAACTATTTCCTGAATTGGCGGTGGTGTATTTGCATTGCATTGAGTACCTATGTACGTATAATAATAATCTTATATATAAAATTCTCGTGTCACAGTTTTCGTTGCCATACTCCTCCGAAACGGTTTGACCGATTTTGATGAAATTTTTTGTGCTTATCCGGTATCTATGAGAATCGGCCAACATCTATTTTTCATCATCATCATCACTTTTCATCATTATCAACGCGGGTGAAACCGCGGGGCGCAGCTAGTTGTATATATAATTGACTTATTTATGTAATCGTATTTAAAGTAGGTGTGAATTTTAATGTACTCTATTTATTTATTGTATACCATCATCTATTCCTTTTTCTGTTACTGTTCATCCAAAGTTATCAGTTAGAGATCGCTTTAAGCGACCTGATTTGTACTACTAGAATAAATGTGATATTTTGTATGTCATAATTTTTATTTGTTAGGGACATGATAACAAAGCGACCGAGGCGCACGCTCGGGCGCGCTTCCGAGTCTCCTCCCCCCGCGCTGCCGTTTTGTATACTGCCGTCATAATGATAAAAGCAGTAACTTTTTTATCAAAATTGAGTTGTATACATTATCGAAATTAGGAAAAATAGACGCATCCAGTATTATGTCTTTATTTTAAAATATTCAAACGCAACCTAATAAATTTACTTTTAGTTTAGACGCATCTGCTACAAGTCATAACATATTCCAAATAGCAAAGACATTTCGGATGTATATACAACTCAATTTTGACAAAAATATCAGTAACGACTTTTTTCCTCATGAGGGCAGAATAGGCCGCGCGCCTCAGGCGCTTTGTATATCATGTCTCGATACAAATGAGTTGCAATGTTATATTCACTCAAACATGTGCTATGAGTAAATATTTATTTTTTTATGTTGAATAGCCAAGCACTTGACCACTATCTCACCTGATGGAAAGTGATGATGCGGCCGAAGATGTGACATGCTTGCCTAGAAGATACCTATTTACTCGAGACTTGAAGACTCCCAGATTATTCCTAAATAAATAATAAGTAAACATAAGATGTACTACTCTATAGAACTTTAGCATAGTAGTAATAAAAGTAATTTATTAAACTTGAGTTCATATTTTCTTACAATAGCGTCCTTGGGAATAATTATGAGGCATTTCACGGAACCCGCATGTTATTTATTGTTTTATTTATACGCTGACGATTAACACACAAAATGGCTTTATTAAAGAGTTTCTTGTGTTCTGTGTCTTTGTCGTATATAGTGTCGTCCTATAGTGAATGTAATAAAGCAACTTTTTCAAAAACATTTTTTACTTATAATATTGAATATCAATGGTTTTAAATGAAGTTTGAATGATAAGAGTTGTTTAATTTTTTTACTTTATGTTATGATATTTATGACCATGGTGGTAAAGAGGGGAAACGCAACGAAATATTTTATTTTCAATACCTTAATAGATTTTTGTTAATAAAGTTCTGTGATAATTTGTTTAAGGAAAAACCTGATATTAGAATTTATTGGGGTTATGGTTTAAAATAGTTTAAATAGTATTTTAAACATGTATAGGTGTTTATGAAATTATTGGAACTTTAACAACCTGATATTAGAATTTAATGGGGTTATGGTTTAAATAGTATTTTAAACATGTATAGGTGCTTATGAAATTATTGCAACATAATTATATCCTGTAAAATGTATATACTCGCAATGCAATACGAGATACCTCTTTACTTCTCTAGTTCGTTAAATGTAAATGTAAATCTATTAGTCTTTTCTGGCCTTACTTTATGTATGATAATTTTAATATTTATATTATGTAATGTAACGAAATAAATAAAATAAAATAAAAAATGGTCCTAAGCTGTAAATATAAATGTGTCGAAAAAAGTTGAACGGTAACTACTATATAATAATAAATATATTGCTGTAAGTAGGTACACATATAATTTTAGGAAATATAGGCAATTGGCCCATAGTTTGAAAATGGATAAACATGAAATAAAAAAAATATAAATTAAAAACAGTATGAAGGTTTTAGCTATTACTTGTGCAGTATCAGTGATCTAATTGCACCGATACGCATGGCGAACACCCCCACATTAAGTTCGGTGAATTGTGTCGTGGGGTGGGTGCCGTTAACACAAACATTCACATCACACATAATCTCAACCAGAATCAGAAACACAAATTTTCCTTGGGGGACTAACTTGTGTTCCCGCCGGGATTCGAAACCAATACCCTTAGAAGGTGAAAACGCACCCAACTAAGCCAACGGGCATCTTTATGGAATCTATCCCGACACCTTATCCACCAGGCCATTTATGCCAACTTCCTACACGAATAACGTATCATATTACAAGCAAGCTTTTCAGTCAGCGTCACGTCTATGTTTATTAGTTCCTAATATTCTTAAACACAAGAAATAGTCTTCAACAAGAAGCAAAATATACCTATTACGTATATTTTACCTTAGCTCACAATAAACATACACACTTTCACACTCACAGCCCTACACTAAGTTCGTGAGTGCCGAAAATCACAATCACAACTAGAACCAGAAACACAAATGTTCCTTGGGGAGAAAACTTGTGTTCCCGACGGGAATCGAACCCGATACCCTTAGAAGGCGAACGCCACCCAGCAAAATCAACGGGCAGTTCAAAAAACACCTACTTAAGATGTGTTTATAGTGGTTGGCGTCTTCAAAGAGTTTTATATATGAGATGATCACCGACTTAGATATAGGTACTATGATAGACGATGTGTACTAAATATGTAATCTTTTAATGTAGCCGTAAAAGTAGAGGATTCATTAATATCTTAGTACCTCTTTACGTATCTCAAGTGATAAGGAGACTTAAGTAGGCCTACCTACTAGCACCAATCTGGATTACCCAAGGACTTTTACCAAAGTATATTTACACACACAATTTATGATATAGAGAACGATATGTTTATGGGATATATATGAAAATGGATTCAAAATATAAATAAATAGCAAAACATTATATATAATTCTACAGAATTTCAATTTGCTGTAAAATGTTTTGTGTTTAAGAACTTTATACTGAAATAAAAATATAGCACTACTCTTCTTGATAAAAAAAAAGCTTCTTCAAAATTTTTAACACACGATTGAATTATTATCCATTGTATTTAATTTAAATGCTTTTAACGAAAAAAAATAAACGAAGAATGACTAGTGCCCGCATATTTGGGAACACAAGTCGTCTGCCCAAGGAACATTAGTGTTTCTGGTTCTAGTTGTGATTATGTGTGATGTGAATGTTTTCGTGACCCAATACACAAATCATCGAACTTAGTGTGGGGCTGGGAGTGTGAAAGCGTTTATGTATAAAAAAAACAACGGGTTGCACTCCGGGAGTGCCGGCAGAAGTGAAAACTTGAACATTAATGTTGTAAACAGCAGGAGCTGGCATACATTTTCGCCGGGCGGTAGAAAGAGTGGTGGATATTACTTCCTTTTCTCCCTCCGTCTTACGAATTTTCGATCAGGTCACGTGTCCTGACGCGAGTTTAACATTTTTTTACCCATCCCAAAAAAGTGCACAACGCCGCTAAAGAAGAAAATTTAGAAAAAAATAATTTGAAATTTAACGTAAATTAAATAAGATAAAATTAATATTATTATTAATTTAATTAATAAAGAAAATTTAGCCCAAAGCCTTATCCACTAAGCCATTCGTGCCAACTCCCTAAACGAATTTTCTTTAAATCTTCATTTGTTTTTAGAAAGTTGGTTCATACTTCTGGAGTAGGATCAAGGATAGTAATCATTTTTCCGTGCTGCTTTACCAGTAGATAATTTCCATATACTACTAAGTATAGTAGTAAAGAAATCGGAATTTTATGCTTCTCTGCTTTGCGTTTTACTAGAAACTACCATAAAATATTCCTCATATTCAAAGTCACTGAAATCCGGTCATTCACAGACAGAGCGGCGTTGTTTTCGATATGTATAATTAGCAAAACGACCTGACTAAGTTTAGCGATCACGTTGCGTACGAGTATGACACACAGTATGGAAATATCCATTCGGCTCAACCTATACAGATAAAACAACGACCCACTCAGAAAGGAGCTCAGATATTTGCAACTTTATTTTTAAAATGACAAGGTCTTGAAAGTAAGTCAGGGTTACGTCATAACATTAATGCAGACCAGGGAGATGTGACAGCCAGTGCCGCTGTCCTAACTTGGTAAAGTGCTTCTGTGAACTTCGGTCTTGACACGAAGTTTAAATTAGTGACGAGTAACTATACTGTAATCTTTGGAACTGGTTTTAATTTATCAAGGATAAGTGCTGGCTTAATCTTTTGCAATACAAATCTGCGATACTTATCGTAACTAAAAAAGAAAAATTATATCTCTACTAATAATATTAAACAATTAAATTTATAACAAGCCTAAAATTAAATATATTTTTTTGTTTTTTTATCTAAGATAGGCAAACGTTAGACCGCCATCTCACCTGATGGTAAGTGACGATTTATTTATTTATTTATTTCGCACATTAGAGATTTTGTAATAGAAAGTAAGGTCACAGATATTATCATCGTAATTAATTTTACTAATTTTTACGCTTTCACACCCACAACCTACACTGAGTTCGATGACTTATCTCGTGGGTGCACATCACAAAGACAATCACACCCAGAATCAGAAATACTTTCCCTTGAGAAAGAAACTTGTGTTCCCACCGGGAATCGAGCCCGGTACTCGCTACTTAGACGGACGCGCACCCAACGACAGTTCTAATACTTGTCGTAAAAATATTTTCCCGGGAAACCTAGATCAAAGTGAAACTACCACTAATTTGAACTGAGCACATTACGTATGTACTAAACTCATAAAGGTGTTGCCAACGATCTAAGCTGACTTAAGTTTTTTTTTATGTCGGCACCCGCGCTCGCCCTAGTTAATAAATAAATTAGCTCGTCCGTGTTAATGAGACCTTTTTCGCTTTTACAAAGACTCGCAGTATTCAAAAAGAGATAAAGAGTCTATTCAAAATAATTGGGGATGCTGCGTGTGATATCATGCTAGGTTCCATGAATTTTAATATGTAGGTATATTTTATTTTATATTATTTTTATTTCAACGGCTGCCTGAATGTCTTTTTAGCCGGAATTATAAAATATGATAGAAACTTTATTGTAGCAAAAGTTTTTTTTTTTTAGCACTACATATCTTTTGTTTCTTTACCTGTACTTATTTGTTTTATTAATAAAATATTTATTAAAACTGACCAAGTGCCAGTCATATTTGTATGTCAAGGTTGACTTATCACCACACGATGTAACGAGACTGACTCGCACTTGACCGTTTTTATAACTTTTCTTTATTCAAAGGTACAGATAGATAGATTTTAAAATCACATAAATGTTTACTGCCATTTTTAAATTATTATTATTTTTACTTTATGAGTCGTTAATAAATTGATTATTTGTTTGAGTCGTTAATAAATTGATTTTCACCACAATATATAAAAAAAAAATATAAAAAAAATTATATTATATGTATATTCTATGAACATTTCGGCTAGCTACCTTTTACCATTAAAAAGGTAGAGCCATTTAAATGTTGGGATAGACTGACGTAAACCAAGACTACGTTTTGTCTATCTGTCGGTCCATAGTTTATCGTTGGCACTTTTTGGCCACAGAACCCTAAAATGTAATGTTGCCCAAAATGTTCGAAATACTTCACATCAATTTTGTGAAGATAGTGTTATAGGGTGAGAAATAGAGGCGTTACCCTCTTTTGCAATTTATTTTCGCGTGTCCTTTGTCGTTGGTGTCGTAAATCTTATGTTTTTGCACAATAGACAAAAACGTGTGTTTTTATTTATATCTTAATATAAAGCTTGAGGTGTATCCTTGTATGGAATTAATAAGGTTAGTCTCTTATATTGTTCTAATGTTGCATATTTACCTATAAAGAAGACTTTGTTTTGGTGGAGAGTCGTCATGAAGATTAGATATAGAAACCTTTAGATTTAATTAGTTAGCGAGGTTGTACAATAAATAGTTGACTATAAACAAACGTACTCGTCATATAATAAATGTTTGTATCAATAACGGGATATTTACCACGTTATTGATACAAACATTTATAGTGAAAGTAGCTGAAAACTTACATCGTCATATAATATTTGCTAAGTAAGTAGTAAGTATAAGGTAAGTCAGAGGTAAAGTACTAGGCACACATAAACACAAAAGAGGTAATAACTTCGTAATAAGTTTTTTGTTTATTGGTTTTATGGCCCTAATAGTCTAGAATAAGAATTATAATTCATGTTTCGGTGCAAGTTTCCGTAATAATTGATTAAGCAACTTCAGGTTTTCTTTATGTAAATTTTCCTGCAAAGGATTTTTTTCGCTTCGAGCTAACTGTAAACTGTAGGTATGTCAACCATAAATGGATGAAACAAAGATAGCGAACGTAAAAGTGAGAATAAGACAACTAAAACGGAAGTGGGCATGTCTGTATACTACAAAATGATAGGTGGACAAAACAGGTGACAGATTGAGTTCTACGGGAAGGAAAACGAAAACAAGGCAGATCGAAAATGAGATGGAGGGATATTCATACGCAAAGATGTGGACCAGCATGGATGAGGACGGAAAGAGAAAGGGACGCATAAAAAGATTTAGGGGAGCTAATTAGTAATATTATTATATGCAAATACAAAATGTAAGTATTGTATTTTATTAACAAAAAAACGCTTGTTATTTTTATTAATTTTATTATATGTATATAATACAATACTTTGTATGTGTTTATCATTGTGATTTTTTCCACTTATATCACTAATATTAAATCATAGTACTATTTGGTACAAGAAGCTCATTACGCAAAACGTTTCAATAATTATTTATTGATGCCGTAATGGCGGCACCGTCGTCGTATATCGCCCGCCTTCTACAATACAATACAATACAAAAACTCTTTATTGACACCAAAAGATAAATACAACTTACAGAGAAACTTATAAAGATAGGTACAATGGGCGGTCTTATCGCTAAGAGCGATCTCTTCCAGACAACCTTTGGATGGAAATATAAACGAAAAGACAATGTAGGGATGGTGGTGCGATAAAATTAATGAAATAGATTTAAAAATAATAGAAATACATTGTTTAAACTACATAAACAATACATACCAATAATAATATCAGAATATACTTACATATAATAAATAAATATTTACATATAAGTACCTATAATACATATTATTTTAACATATATAATTCACACACATATTATAGTAGCGTTTACAGATTGGATAAATAAAAGTTTTTGACTTGAGATTTAAATGACTCTTGAGTTTGCGCGTGTTTGACATTCACAGGCAGAGCATTCCAAAGCCGCACGGCTTCTATGGTAAAAGAAGAATCAAAGAAGCTCGTGCTGTGCGCTGGCATTTTGAGACGCAAGTTTTCCGATGACCTTAGCAACAGGGAATTGGAGGAGTCGAAGAACTTGAAGTTTTCTTTCAGATATGAAGGAGTGAAGGGATTAAAAATAATGTTATAAAGAAGAGAGAGTAAATGAGTATTCCGACGTTGCCGTATAGGGAGCCACTTGAGCTTTGAGCGAAACTCGGAGACATGGGAGACTTCTAATTGGGAGTTGTGGTTTTAAATTGGTACTACAATGGGTTTCATCTTATGGTGAAGGTAAGATGATGATTAAATCCATATTATAGTGATAGGACATTACCTCTGACTCACCTGGCAGCAAGCCAGGCATCCTGCCCCCAAGTCATCAAGTATAGACGAGTGTCAAAATCAAAATTCAGAAAATACTTCCGATGCTTTATCTAGAAAACGGCTGTACCGATTTTCGCCTAACGTAGCCAAGAACACTCTCGATCAATTCAGTTTTCAATAAAATCGGTCCAGCCATTTGGGAGCTACGATGCCACATACAAATACACAAATACACACATATACACCTGTTAAACTCATATTAATTAATTAACACACTTCTTTTTACGTTAGTGTTTAAAAATTTATCGCTAAAATCTCAAATAATGATGTTCCAACAGTTATCCTTGAGCAGCTAGTATAGACCTACCTTGTTTACCCATCTTGACCATCATCACTCACCATCAAGTAAGATTATGGTCAAACGCTAGCGCGGTATTAAAAAAAATAGAGGCTCTTTGCTACAACACAATAAAGTTGCAGTTTTGCTGGCACAGCGCTGCGCAACTTAATTATTATTTTTTTCTCTTTCTATCGCGTACTTTTTTGACGCGGCACGAGCATAAGAAGCGGACTAGCCATAGTGCTTGTAATGTGTACTACTTAAGTGCGAAGCAAACCACGCCTCATTGATTATCCAATATACAATAAGTGGTTAGACAGTTAACTTGGAATAAATAGTACTTTAAAAACTAACTAGAAGCCGCCTACCTAAATACCTACTCATGTTTATAATAATATGCATTACATTGCGATCTTTTTTACTATCTTACACAAGACAATCTATCCTTCTCGTTCATCATCTTCAAAGTGATAACAGTCGCCTTAGATAGAACAAATTACCATTTTTTCTATTTCAATAAAATATACAGCACCTACGCGTGAAATAAAAGATTTCTTGTCTCTGACAGTAGGTACACGTGTAGTTTATACAGTGCCTAAAAACACAAGAACGCATTTTATCACATTAATTTTGTTAAAAACACATGATTAGTGATAACGTATTAACAGACTCGGAGGCGCAAGACTGATAGCGATCACGGTAATTGCCTTGAACGCTTAGTCAATACGCATGGGGGCACAACTCATCTACAGGTGAAAATAATTTATTCGCAAGCAAAGCTTAAAGAAACCGACTTCACCGCTTTATCTTCGGAACTTTTGATCAGATTAAATGAATAAAATACGCATTATTGAGGATAACTCAAAGACTACGGGTCAAATTTGACGGAATTGAGACACATGGAAGATACATGGGATGCACAAGCTTTTGAATAAAAAAAAGAATCATCAAAATCGTTTGACCTAGAAAAAAGAGCTGAGGTAAAAAAAAACCAGTCGAATTGAGAACCTCTTCCTTTTTTTTAAGTCAGTTAAAAATAGGTCTTGACCTTGTTCTGTTCATATAACTCCAGAACATAATCTCGCGGCTTTTGTTTTTTGAAACATTAAATAAACAAAAGACAATTTGATATTCAAATAAACAAGCTTTAGAACTTTTAATTGGGTGTTGATGGCACTCAAAAGGCGAGTAAATGACGTTATTCATATACTTTGTTTTGAAAGTAAGGGTGTTGGGTTTTCGCTAAACTTTAAAATAAAGGACGCTTTTATCTCGATTAGTGGCGGACATTATGTAAAGTAGGAAGGGATTGGTAAAATTAGAGAATCGTTAAGAGGGTCTAGTTCGGTCTCTGATGCTATTTTAATTAATGTTGGTCGTTTACTGAATCTAAATACTTTCAAACTGCTTTATACAAAATTTTGAAGACATTAAAAAATAATATACAGAAAACACTTGCAATTGTGATCCTGCTTGGATTAGGATCCATACTCAAATCAAATCAAATCAAAATCGTTTATTCACATGGGCCCTAAAAAGGCACTCATGAAAGTTAATGAATCTATTGCCAGATTCGCAAAATTACAGCCATCTCGAGAAAAACCTGGCAAGAAAGTTGGCGGCGCATTTTTTTTTCATTCATTTTTTTTAAAAGCATTCTTAATTTCTAATACATAATTTTCTTAACCTAGGTGTTTATTATGGTAGTCGCTAGAAAGAGCCTGTGCAGTTTGCCTCCATGCATCCTTGTCATTACTCAAATCAAAACAGCATTCACATTCACAGCTCCACACTAAGTTCACATCGTGGGTGCCGGAAACATTTGCATCACACACACAATCACATCCAGAACCAGTAGCACCAATGTCCCTTCCAATCGAATCGTAAATACTAGTCACTAGCTGGGCTATTTACCGACTTCCAAAAAAAGGAGGAGGTACTCAAGTCAGCTGTATTTTTTATTTTATTTTTTATTTGTTTTACATCATAACTTCTCTCCACGTGAGCCGATTACGAAAAATTTTAAGTTGGTGCTTTCCATGTGGTCCCATTGAAATTTGATCAAGATCTGATCATTAGTTTTTAAGTTATTGTCAATAATGCGTGTTTAATACGTTGAATCTGATCAAAATTCCGAAGATAAAGCGGTGAAGTCCGTTTTTTTAAGCTTTGCTTGCGTTTAATTATTTATTCAGCAAATGCAAATCTTTGACGTATACTTCACCTGATGGTTAGTGACGATGCGGTTAACGATGGTCTTCAATATAAAACTCACAGTGCTATTATCTAATAATGCAAATAGTATCGTTTGTTATTTTAGGAGTTATTACACGATGCCCGTTTTAACAACAACACAAACAGGAAAACGTCATCTATTTATGGTTGATATACGAGTACCTCCAGTTTGCTCGCAAAAACCAACTTCTACGGTCATGTTTTGGTTTTGACTGGATCGATTTCGATAAAATTTATATGGGACCACCTCTGAAGTATAATCTATCGAAGAAAAAAAAATCAAAATCGATTCATAATTGGCGGAGATTACGCGTAACATACATACAAAAAAAACATACAGTCGAATTGAGAACCTCCTTTTTTGAAGTCGGTTGAAAAAAGGGAAATGTTTTACGCACCAAATGTCATTTTATGTGTTTATTAGTTTACAGCATGAAAAAACATAGCGTCATGAAAAAAAAAGTGTTGCACCAAACGATCTTAGATATTCCACGAATAAACTCCTCGATTCAAGCGCCAGCGAAAAAGAAAACGAGGAATTGAGTCATTAATCAATGCAGATAAAAGAAATCAACAATTTCGCCGCTGAATTACATAATGGCAATAGTGATGTCCAACAATCCACGGTTGGGCCTTGGCATCTGTTGGTGACAATGAACGCAAAATCTAAATATATTTTAAGAGCGCACCTGTGGCCGGGACCGCACATGTTCTACTGTGAAACGGTTCTGTGGTAAATTCGATTGGCGCGATGGCGCTACGAGTCTGACAAAATGACAGGTTATTGATGTGTTGGCGTTACGTCAACTTGGCGTCTCAATTACTTTCTTAATTGTTGTGTTTCTTTATTGCGTTCAGTATTTTGTGTACCGTATTTTGAACATGGTAGGCAGCAAAAATGCTATTGGAGTAACATAAGTGTGTACCTCAATAGGCGAGTAGGTACATCTTGTATTAACATATTGATTCATCTCTGCATAAAACCTTTTGTATTTACGTACCCACGGTAGATGCTAATATAGTTAAATAGACCTATGTTGTTTTTTTGCAGCAAATAAATATATTTTTATCTTAAATTTTCAATGGTTGTGATGATTTGTTTATTTTAATGTAGTGATTTATAAGTGCTGCTTATAAAGAACACGTAAAAGTGTTAATGGACACTTTCTTGGATATTTTGAATTTAGCAGAATAGGTTAAATTTAAGCTACTTATTAGCCTAACCTTGGCTAGATTGTAACAAAAATAGGAAACACGCCGTCCGTAACCTGTAACAGTAAAAAAAAATGAGACGAGAAATCCTAAACTAATATAGTAACTAGTTCACGGTAGGACTTCTCAGCTATTAATTTTACAAGTCGTAAAGTGATGACGTTCCGTTGGCCAGCCGGTCAACTAGGGCCGCGACCTTTAGTCAAGAGAGGTTTCCGCGTTGCATTTTCCACTTTCAATAATATATTATGTAACATTCTTTAGATACATATACAGATAATTTGAATAAGCACAAAAATAATTCTAAAATTAATTTCAAGAAAGAAAGGCTTCCTGTAAATTAATATAATTAAATAAACAACGTAGCATCACCTGCACCGAGCATCTACTCAGCGCGCGCGCATATCTATAGCAGGTAGGTACAGTGTAGGTACAGAGCGCCGTACAGCTGAGTAGATGCTCGGTGCAGGTGATGCGAATTTGTTTATTGATTAATTGATATTATTTTACAGGACGCCACAAGTGCGGTAATTGTAAATGTTTTCTAGTTTAACTTTAGTACATTTAAAAATATATCATTTACTTCTCTGTTAAGTCTAAGGTGTCATGTGTTAACTGGCGTTGGTGTGCATGTTACGAGGCGCGTCGTGGCGATGTCGTTTTATTGAACAGTGTTTAAAACAACTTTTAATTATTAATTGTATATAGCATTAAGAAAAAATCGTAAAACTATATGAGCTTAGGGTTAGAACAAGAATCAGCTGAGAGCTTTTTTTTATATACGAAATTGACAAGCATTTGACCACTAAGTTTTCCGGTATTGACGTTCTTTATCTCTGTCAATTTCTATTGATTTGTTCAATAAAAAATAAAATGCAAGCGAAGCTTCAAAAAACCGACTTCACCGCTTTATCTTCGGAACCTTGATCAGGTTTAACGTATTAAAAACGCATTATTGACAATAACTCAAAAACTAGTGATCAGATCTTGACCAAATTTTAATAACCACCAATTAGTAAAAAGTCGTAAAACCACACTTGTTTTACGACTTTTTACTAAATAGCTAAGAGCTTTTTGGTATTTAACGTATAACCCTGTATATATAAACAAATTAAATTAGTAAATTTAAACTTGATATATGTTATTCAAGATGATGCCAAGATGTGGATGGTGCTGTTCCATAGCTTCATATAAATGCTCATTAGGTATGTTTCAATGGCAACAAGTCACTTGTCTATTGGTGACAAGTATCAGAAATGTGACCAAAACCTGCTTTGGATACACGTGAGTTGCAATTGATAGTTGCTGCAGTGAATCCCTCTAATATTATTTAATTGGGTTTTACTTTTAGCGCGACACTGACAAATGTGTGCTTGTAGTTTTAAGGATTGTTTCCTTCAACAACTACACTGTTTACTGCCCGTGGGCGCAGTTTGTTCAACGTTTGCATTCTAATCAGCGGGAACCGGGTTCGATTCTCCGTGGAATACAAGATTTCTCCTCAAGGGAAATTTGCGTTTCTGGTTCTGAGTTTGATTGCGTGATGTGAATGTTTCCGGAACCAACAATGCAAATGTGTGCTGTGGGTTTGAAAGCGTTTATGTTATTATTTTTTATATATTGAATTATTTATCTTAATATCAAAGATAACAGCCATATATCATAGATCATTTATATAATAACACAGAGTTCAAATATAAGTTGTTTGTTTGACCACGTCGCATTGTTTTACGAAGTGAGAGGAAGTTTGAGAACAGTTTGCTCCGATATTATATTTAGGAGAAACTTTTGCCATTCGCTTTGTATTCAATATCTTGTTTCTATTTCTGATTTGTGTAGATATTTCATGAAAGTATTCTATTTTTGGTTAGATTCTATCAAAATCGATTGATCAAACTATTTAGACGTATATAAAAAGAGTAAGTAGTTAGTGCACATAATAATATAAAATGTTATTATTTAAGAAATATAGTTTTACGCAGAAATTACAATATAACCTAAATAATAAAAAAAGCGTTTTTCTGGAATTTACAAATATATATTAAGAATAAATAAAATTAGATGTATCACCCAATTAATTAAAAAATATACAATCTGCCCATGTTCAAGTTGGCGGGTTCCAAGTACAACGTTTATTGCCTAGCAAGGACTAGATGCACTACCCCATAGATTTCATTACAATATCACCTTCACCAAAATCTGAAGCACATAGTTTGATGTGAAACCGAGACCACCCTACCAATATCATAAATGCGAAAGTTTGTGTGTGTGAATGTTTTTACCACGTATCTCCGTAATGAATAAAACGATTTTGATGAAATTTAGAATGTAAATAGTTTCGATTCCGGAAAAACACATAGGCTACTTCAATAAAAGCCGCGGGGCACATCTAGTTTAATATAAATGTGAAGTAGTTCTTATTGCAATGGTTTTTTGCTTTAATAGTCATATTGCGTAGCTCGTGCTACGCGTAGCTCAGTATACGCTACGGAAAAGTCGTAGAGGCATTGGCTACGAGCATCTAAAGTTTTCAGGTCATTCTGGCACATAAATGTGTTGCTCTAAATCTGTTTATGTTTTATTAAGCTTTAAATATTATACTCGACTTAATTTTAGCAGTGAACTCAGAATAGAAGGCTCGCTTAAAACTCGGCCTTACAATGCAATTAAATATAAAGCCGCGTTCTACTTCAGCCGGGACATGATGTTCCGGAATTGGATCAAATGTATTGATCTGGTTCGTCTAACAATAGATGAGGATTGTGTGTTAATGCTTAGATAACATTACATTACTCCAAGTTAGTTAACAAATAATAAAATTTGGGTGGCTGTGTGTAATTTGAAGCAACAAGGCTGAACGGCTTTTATTTAAAATTGAAGGAGTTCATTGCCCAAAGAATAACATAGAATATTTTCTATCTGCTGAACTGTCTGACTAAGTCGGCTTTCTATGTAGCAGGTAACGTGTTCTATTCCTGGCGCAAACACAAGTTCTCTGCCATAGGGAATTTTTTGTTTCTGGTTCTCGGTGTGATTTGGATGCTTCTGGCACTATTTGTTTATTTAAATGGTACAAAACATTTACACAAATTGAACTTATAAACAACATAATTATCACTTTGACTACATTCAAACCAAAAAAGGCTTAAATGTAGTAATAAAACAGTAAAAAGAAACGAATAATAAGAGGGAAAGAAAATTTTACAAAAAAGCAACATTAAAATACTTGAGATTTCAGTTCCTGTTTTAAATTAAATCTTAATTATTATTACATTTTATGATTTTATATTAAATTTTCAAGGTAGTTATATTAGTTATAATATGTTTGATCTAATTTAAATTGTATTACAGTCCAATCATAATTATAAAATTTAACTGCTCTAAAATTGATTTAAGTGACAGAATAATTGTAATCATTCTAATATTATAAATCCGAAAGTTTGTGTATTAGTGTACAAGTTTGTTGGTGTTCTCTTTAAGGTGTAACGGCTGAACGGATTCGAATGAAATTTGAAATACACTATTATAACACAATATTATTAAAGGCTACTATTTACATGATAAACGTGAGCGAAACCGCAGGACACGGTTAGTTAATTATGTAACGTTAATGTTTTCTAGACAATTTTTCTATATAACTAACGATCTGTTGTTTTACAATAATTATTCCTATCAACAAGTTCTATATCAAAATCAATAATTGGTGAAATTGCCCATATATCCTAAAACTAAACTTAAACTATACACAGCAAGGAGCCAAGTTACCCACAAAATATCGAGCTTATAGGTAACTCAAGTGTTCAAGCCCACTACCAGTGGGTAGCGTTCCCATCATGCTGGCGGTATTACCTCTCAGAATTGCAATGCTAATACGTTGAGCCTAATAAGTGCCAGCATTTTGATCACGCGTCGCCTCAACCAGGCGCTACGATAGATTTGTGAAAATAGAATGAGCTCCCGGTCACCACGGGCCCATTGTCGCAACACCAAACGGCTCAAATATACCAAACGCCACTGCCGAGGTTTCTATATTTTAGCCGTTTGCGGTGCTCTACCGAAGTTGCTGCGGCGCAAACCCCATTCTGTGATTCAGGAAGATGTGACGGAGCTAAATTGTCGACACAAGTTGCATCCCACACTAAAGGCCGTCTCATCTTTTATAGAATAATATATCTTATATTAATCATCGAATCTTTTATAATTGTAGTATTTTTTTTGCATAGAAATAATAAATAAACTAAATATATAACAAATACAAAAATATAGAATACCAGCTTTTACCTGCGGCTATCTTTCGTAAAAAAAGTATTCTATTTTACTTCTGATACCTCCAAAAATATGTGTACAAAGTTTTATGATGATCTCTTAAGTAGTTTTCGCGTGAAAGCGTAACAAGCAAACCTACATTCACATTTATAATATTATAGTAGGGACACAAGGAACAACTTCAAATAGGTAGGTACAATGAGCAGTGAGGCCGCTTAATATAAGCGTGGTAAGCCGTAAAATCTTTTTGGGATAGCTAATAATAGTTATCTAATATATAAAATTCTCGTGTCACAGTTTTCGTTGCCATACTCCTCCGAAACGGCTTGACCGATTTTGATGAAATTTTTTGTGCTTATCCGGTATCTATGAGAATCGGCCAACATCTATTTTTCATCATCATCATCATCATCACTTTTCATCATTATCAACGCGGGTGAAACCGCGGGGCGCAGCTAGTAGCTATATAATAAAGAAGCACATACACTGACAAGGATCTTAACAAGTAAATGATGAGACCAGCAGGTCATTTACCCTACGGTAACGAAAGTCACGCCAACCCTGTAATAGTAGCACTGCTCTGAATGGAGAATTTAAAAGCCCTGCGTGGCTACAACCAATTATTATTACTTTTACTCCATGATAGATTATAAATAATCCAACAGTGGCGGCTAAAAAACATCACTATGGAGGTACCAAATAAGTAGTTTTCAACCGACTTCAAAAAAGAAGGTTCTCAATTCGACTGTATGTTTATTTTGTATGTATTTTACGCGATATCTCCGCCAATTATGAATCGATTTTGATGATTTTTACCGACTTCCCAAAAAAGGAGGCGGTACTCAAGTCGACTGTATTTTATTTTATTTATGTGTGTTACCTCATAACTTCTCTCCTCGTGAGCCGATTTCGAAAATTTTTTTTTAGTTTGAAAAATGTTGTTTTCTAATTGGTCTCATTTAAATTTTATCGAAATCTAAAAACCGAAATATAAGCGATGAAGTAGGATTTTTAAGCTTTGCTTGCGTTTCAACTATATAATATAATCTTAGGTAGGTGAAATATTTAATTCAATAAATAAATAAATACACAAAAAATTTAAAATAAACACGTACACTTATTTATTACAAAAAATACCATAGCAAAAAAGCTACGTCAGAATTTTGCCGCGGAAGTGAACCTAGAGATAAAGTTGAATATCTATTAAATAAATTTGAATATAATATAATTTAACGATGAAGTTGAATAAATATCTTTTAAAGAAATTTGACAGTTTGTAGTAGCTTTATGTGCTGGCGAATGAACATAGGGAATACAGAGGGAATTCTGTGTGAGAAAAAACAAAAAAAAAAAGATTTTTCCAGCAAAATGGCCTCGCGCTCCTACTTACAGAGGCTAAAATTGAGTTTAGGGGATGATTGGCCCCTTGTATCTGTTTGTCTTCTCGTAAAAGGTTTTAAAATAGTTGTCTGGTGGACATATATAAAAATAGAGCATCAGAATTAACGTGAAGTTAAGAAATTATTTTAGGAGCTTTAAAGCGTCTGCAAAGCAATACGGCCGACGGAAAGTGTCTGGGAGTATTGACGACTAATTTTAAGGATATTGCCTAAAATATACGTAAAAATCAGCTCGGAGAATTTACGTGAGGTAAGTAATGTTTTCATGTAGGTACCTTGATTACCTGATACCTGAAAATTGGCCGTCTAAGCAAGCTAGCAGGTAGGCATGCGTTCTTAGTACATATTAACACTACTCAATCGTCCACATTTTCTTCGTCAGAAAATACGTGACGTCTGGTGGCCCTGGGATCTTACTCTAAAATAATCCTTAAAACTCAATCAGTAAATTATCAACATTTTAGCATTTCGATTCAGAGGGACAATGTCACCAGCGTAATATGCATGCTGTCTTCTGTTAGTGGATTAAAAGCTGCCCATTGGCTTAGTTGGGTCAATGTTTGCCTTCTAAGCAGGGGTATTGGGTTCGATTCCCGGTGGAAACACAAATTTTCTTCCCAAGGAAAATTTGTTTTTCTGGTTCTGGTTGATGTGTGATTGTGTGTGTGAAGTGAATATTTCCAGCAACCACGCCAAGTCATTGAACTTAGTGTGGGGCTGTTAATGTGAAAACATGGAGGTTGAGTTACCTGTTAAAAAGGTGGTTAGTGTTAAACTTTTTGTATATATATATATTCTTTTATATTTATTAAAAACAATACAATCAGTGTTTAGTTGAGCCCTGCAAAATAATGGTTTTTGACATTGGTCCGTAGAGCATTTCTTTATTCAAATAAACGAATATATAATTACAACACAATTTATTGTATTAGTACCAGTTTATTTCTACTCGTATAACAAAGCGTGACGAGTATTACTACAATGGACCAAAATGGAGAAATAAATGCCTTAGCAGCATGATAATATACAAAATTATAATAAACTCACTATAAACAACGTAGAGCTCTTAATAATGCAGGTATTACGTTTTTGAATCACGATGACCCGACGCCTAATGGTCTCATTTAAATAATTGGGCAAATTATTCACAAAACCTCAGCAGCCGAACAACTTCTTAATAATTTTAGACTCTTTTTATATTTAACTTAAGAACGCGAATGTCTTGGAAAGCATAATTATTCTCATTACTTAAAAACTGCTTTGAAAACTTAAGTTTGTATTAAAACTTGAATGTGCGTAAGTGAAAAGAATTTACGCGTTTAGATTGCATTCTAAAATGCTACGACTCTCTAACAGACCTTAGCTGTCACGTTCTTTATTTTCTACCGACTACACAAAAAAAGGAGGAGGTACTCAAGTCAACTGCCTTTTTTTTGCGTGTTACCTGATAACTTCTTTCCACGTGAACCGATTTAATTATTAATTATTTATTTTGTTTGTGGTATGTTGCTTTCCAATTGGTCCAATTTAAATTCGATCGAGATTCGATTAGTAGTTCTTGAAATATCTTCAATAATGCGTGTTTAGTACATCTAATCTGATCAAAATTCCGAAGATAAAGCGGTGAAGTCGGTTTTTATTAAGCTTTGCTTGCGTTTAATTATATTTTAAAATGTCTGTAAACTCAACGAAAAAAGAAGACGGGCTGTTATTTTTTATAGTTTTTTCCTACCAGTACTTATAAATTAATTTCTTACTTGTTATGTATAAAAAATAAATCAGTTTAAGTAAACGCTCAATCAGATTTGTTTATAGAATTTTCATATTATGCATATTTTAACTAAGTGAACCGATATTTAGAGTACATAACTATGTATTTATAAATACTCGGTATATTTACGGTGACTTTTTTTTAATTCACTTACTAGCTCACCCGGCGCACTAATATCGCCTATAAAGAAGGTAAGTATCGTTATATATATGTTACATCTGTCTGTGGTCAAATATTTATAGTGCATTCAGAATTTTTTTTGTGTCTAATCTTTGACTGGTACGAACAGTTTGCATGGGAAAATAAAGTAGTACTTCCTTGCAGTTTTTCTATATTTTCTCACCTTTTATACCTTCCTTGGACTTCAACAAATATTTTAAGACCAAAATTAGGCAAATCGGTTCAGCTGTTCTCGAGTTTTTGTGAGACCAACAAACGTCAATTGATTTTTATAAATAAAGACTGCTTTCCCGGCGAACTTCGTGCCACCTAAAAGAGTAGTGTGAATTTTGACAACAAACATAAAAATAAATGTCACATTTGTCTTTGGTCAAATATTTATTTATAATTTTGTGTCTAATCTTTGACAGGTACGAACAGTTTGTATGGGAAAATGAAATAGTTATCTTCACTATTTTCATTGCAGTTTCTTTATATTTTCTCACCTTTTAAACCTTCCTTGAACTTCTAATAATATGTCCCTTTTAAATTTTCTCGATTCGAACACATTCTCGGGACTATAAAATAGTTTTTTAGCGCGATTATGCCCGAGATATTACCTAAACTATATTCAAACAAACGTCAATTAATTTTTATATAACAATCGTAATCCATCGTTGACCACATCTTTACAATCAGGGGATATAGTGATTAAACGGATGCCTATCATAAATAAAAAAGGAAATAAATATATTGTTATTATTATACATCACTCTCTTACAGGTAAACTAAAACTTAACCAATATCATACTAGTTTTGTTTTTTATTTAAATATAATAACCTAACGCATTACAAATAATGTATCCTATGGTAAGAGAAAATTAAATCTGAACTGCAAAATCAATCAAAATTAAAATCGTTTATTCACACGGGCCCCAAAGAGGCACTCATGAAAGTTAATGAATCTACTGCAAGCTGTAACATCGAGGTCTACCTTGGTTCAATATTATAAAGAATACATATGCCAGTTATTTTCAAATGAATTGAATAAGCAGCCTGATATAATCCGAACAGCAGTGGCTAGATCTGAAAGGGGTTGTAGAAATGACGTCCTATACAATGCTTCAATGACGCTGTGGTGTGAATGTGTATTTAATGGCGATCGAATACCGTCATTAAACTCCCATTCCTTTGACACAGGATCGCGTATCAGGAATGCCATAAAGCCAAAGAATCGTCACCTGCCGTTCTCAACGGAAGACCAGCGCTGGTTTTTTAAACCAGCATTATGCTGAGTTGAGGACGGTTTGTGGTAAAAAGGTAAAAAAAAAAAAAAACTATTTGTACCCTTTTGTAAATTTAAATTTTTGCCACAAATAAATCTATGTCTATGTCTATGAATAGTTTTTAGAAAACTAACGCATTCATAACTTTTTAGTTCTGGTTGCCGTATACATTGCCATTTTCATCCTTCTTTTTTACCCAGTTGCCAAGGAAAGGTTATGTTTTTCGCGAGTATCTTGTATGTATTTATGTACCTATATTTGTATTTTTTTTATTACCTCGTATCTTCCAAGCGGTTTGATGGATTTCGACAATTTAGGTTCTGTATCATTATATTCAAAAACCCGAGTGTTATTAGATAGAGAGCGATGATCTTAAAATGATTCATTTGAGAATAATCAATAATGTTATAAAATTTTGAACTGAATAAAAAAGAAACTAAAGAAAAATAGTTCGCTCATATCAAATATCATTGAATAGAGTTACGTGTGTTAATTTATGTCTAAGCATAATTCAGTAAAACCTGCCATGATAAGAGTACAACTTAAAATAACACTAATACACCTACCAACTACATCTATTCATCATTATCTATGCTACATCTTCGGCCGCATCGTCGCTTACCATCAGGTGAGATTGTTGTCAAAGGCTTGCCTACCGAACATAAAAAAAAAACTACAATGTAACCTACGATGTTATATTAAAGATAAATATTACCCATATTAAATTATTTTAAATGTTTAGCTAATATAATAATATATAATAATCCTCACATAAATCGTTTTACATCATATACATAAATTATGCCACCTGCATTCATTATAAAGCACTCTATCAAATTTACAAGAACTAGATTATATAAAGACTTAGATTTAGTTTCTTAAGATTTTCAATCCAAACATATCTGATAGATTTAGTTTTTATAGTCATATAAATAGTTATGAAGATAACTGTCAAGTCTGTGTCAGCTTGTCAATTAATTTGAGAAGTTTTGTAATGATCAAGGATGTTGTAGCTAAACCGTAGGTTTGTTTCCTATCTCGATGGTAATGATAAATAGTCCTAGACATCTACGATTCACACTGTAAAGAAGCTTGACTGACGCTGGTTGAGGGGTTTTTTGACGTGAGTGAAAAAATGGCGTTGTTGATTTTGTAAAATTTTCCAAAACCTGTGATTCTTCGAGTGTTAATGTGTAATAATGGTGGATTATTAACCGTTGATACTAAGTGAACGTGCATAAGTGTAGGCAAATCATACAAAGTTGAAAAACGTGATTTTCGCTTTCGCTTTAAAACTCCAATAGAAGTTCTAGTTAAGTTTCCACCACTTTACTAGAGCATGACTTTACTATGACTGGACCTTGACTCTTTTACTTGACTTTGACTGTGACTTGTGACTAGGCCTTATAATATGAAATACACTTGAAATATTATATTATCACTTGATACTGGCTAAATGCACAAGATTGCGAAGCCATAACTAAGAAGAAGAAGACGCTGGATGATAAGCTGGTCAGAAGAGTTCCTCCTACTCTTATATTTTGCTTACCTTGTAGATTATCTCAGTGGTTTCAATGATCGACCCAGGCTTTTGAGATAAAGTCTGTTTATTTCAGCCTCAATAGCTCTAAGGTTAAGAGGCGTTTGGCATTGTAAAATCAATTTTATAAATATCCCACGATGTCATTGGACTTGGCACAGGCTGAAAACGACGACATTACGATCTGTTTAATTATAAAATACCTACTTAGTTATTATATGACTGCTTTTCGCGTGACACAACCTGGTAAAAGCTTTTTTTAAAACATTGTGGAACACTTTGAAGTTATTTAAAAGACATAACTCTGGCAGAGTTTGTCTGCAAACTCAGTGTCCTCGTTATTAGCTAAATAAAAGTAGAACATTGGCACTGGTACACGAAAACATATTTATTTTAAGATACAATTGTAAAAAATTTAACTTCCGTCGAATAAGTCTTTAGCGGATAGTTAGGATTTTTATAATTATAAATCACTTTAAATTTTTTATGAAAATCTTTTTATTACCAACTGTTTGTTGTTAATATCTATTTACCATTAACTACTTATGTTAAATGGTTTTTCAATAGTCGTTGCTTAAAATACTGAGTCATTTGGCGTAGTGGTGCTTTTGGGTAATCAATTTAACGTGTCGCTGGCTCGAAGACGCGGAACTGGTCGTTACGATACCTACAAACATCTGTTAGAAATATATTAGGCGAGATGCTTACCTGTTCAGTGATTGGGAAATCACACACTACACCTATGAAAATCACACTAAAACACCCACTATTGTTTACACAGTTATCTACTTAGTCACAATTAAGAATGTCTTTTAAACTTCTAAGCAACTATTGAATACCACACTATTACATCTAAATTCAATCGTCTTTGGTCACACACTTTTACTAGTTCCTAGGGTTCTTGAAGGATAAAAATAATGTCCAAAACCGTTTGTAAAACAGTGTAAATAGTTCATAAATCGGGTGTAAAGTTAAAGGTTGCTATCAGAAAATTTCAGTCGTTTCTTGTGTATAAATAGGTTTCGATAAAATTTTGCTCGAAGATGCATATTTATGCGAAATTATTCTTGAAGCGGTTCGAAATATTTCGGGGTAGGATGTGTCAATCACTTCGGTTGTAAAGTGGGGAAAAGTTTTGGGAAGTGTGTTGAAGGATCATTTGAAGCTCGTGGAGAGGTTTTGGAGGGTGTCTGGTGGTTGATTGGAAAGTAAAGTGCGTGTTCGTTTGGTCGATCGTAGTCCATCGGGTGTCGCGAGGGCGGGCGGCGCACGGGCGGCGGGCGCGCGGCTCTGCTAAGGACTGGCGGGCGCTGAGGACTTGCAGAACGCTGAACGCTCCCTCTCGTGTCATTCTAGTGCCATGCCGCCGGCTCCCTGCACACCCGACATGCAAACTCCGTGCAATTTTAAAAGGCCATTATATTTTAGTCCAGACCGCTTATTGTACAACTAATTAACCCAGTTAAGTCTCTCAATACTAGCTATTGTTCTACATATTTTATTTTACGCTTGAAGCGACTGAATAAAATTTTCAATCTTTTCTGGCGCAACACTAATGGCAGTTTTAATTGATCGTTTGTATTATGTATGCTTTATGAATGTCAGTAATTGGTTATATAGAGTAATTACTAACTAAAAGTTATTTCACCATTCCCCAGCCATAATGGAACAAAAACATTACTCAAATTACATGGCTGGTAATGTTAAGAAAACAAAAGACAGCATCTTTTTTCATTAGACAGATTGGTCCACTTATTTCAAAGATAGTTACGTTTTACGTTAAACGTAGATACGGCGAGTATATCCCTTCAACGGTTATTTTAAATTCATTATTCTTTTTGGTTTCACTTTTCGATTTTAAACTGCCCGCTGGCTTAGTTGAGTGCTCGTTTGCCTTCTAACCACCGTATCGGGTTTGATTCCCGGTGGAAATACAAGTTTTCTCTCCAAGAGATATTAATATCTCTTGGAGAGAAAACTTGTATTTCCAATTCCTTGTATTCCGGTGGAAATTTTCAGCGGGCAGTTTAAAATCGAAAAGTGAAACTCAAAAAGAATAATGAATTTAAAATAACCGTTGAAGGGATATACTCGCCGTATCTACGTTACCAGATTCGATAATATGTTTCCGGCACCCACAACTTGTGTCATGTCATCGAATCTGGCAATTAGAGTCATTAACATTTATGAGCAATTTTGAAGTTGCTTTTGATTACTACGAGTATATGTAAAAGCTTACGACTAGATACAATTGACAAATCATGCCGCTCAATCATTTTTACCACTTTCGCACGAATTTAAGAATCAAAGGGGTTATAATAATGTTCTATCTTTTTGAATAATGAAGCGATTTCCATACTATATATTTGCTGGTGACTACTGGACAATCTCGTGTTCCTTGGCTGATGAAGAAAACCCATAAAAAATTACTTGTGTCAAATAGTTTCTTAAACAATTATTGTAAACATTCTGCGTTTACTCGATTTATTCAGAAGTTCTACTCTTCATACATTATATCAATAATTTTACATGCTTTTTGCATAGAACCAATAAGGTACGACCCATAAACAATAAGGAATTCTTCAATATGAATAGATGCAACGAGATAAATACAAGACAAATAAGGTAGCGGTGATATTTGATTATATTATCATTGGATATATTATAAGAATTTTTTTTTCTATGTGTGGGTACATTGAGACAGCAAGACTACTAAAGTTTTCAAAAACATATTTTCTAGTCACATTTACAGTTATTTGTACAAAATAAGCTAGTTATTACCAAATAGTTTTGTGATCGTTACTAAATAATTATAGTTGTTACATATAGCACTACAATTCAGTAACAGCAACGAGACATATTCTCAGTGCAGCCGCTATTCCAACTCGTCTCTACATTAGTAGATAACTGATGTAAGCGTAACTATTGTATATACGAGTATACCATAATAATCCTTTATGATATCACAATCTACGTCAACTCTCTATCAATAACACCCCAAGGACATGACGACAATGTTATCAATCGTCGGATAAACCTCTAAAACTAAGTACCTACCTGCAATTGCGTAAATTCACGGTGATAACGCGATAAAATTCAATGACGTCTATTATGATCTCTATTATTTAGGACATGTGACCAATTCCTGGGTTTATATTTAACATAATAAATGCTGTATGCGCAAATGATAGTTAACACTGTAGCAAGTAGAGAATATTACTATGCAACTGATTGTATTAATAAATCTGTATAGCGTAATAGTAACCACACGTAATAATCCAGTTTTAAATCCGATCCGTATGAAATCCACCAAATCAGATCTGGCATTCAAACCAGGGCCGTACATCAGCTGTTGACTAAGAATCTTGTTAATCAGCCTAATATTTTTGCGAGGAAAACTAAAAAATCCGGGTCTGCGCGTGAGTTGACGCGTCCTCGTGACGTAACGCGCGACTGTCGACGTGCCATCTATTCTCGGCCATGCGACATTTCCGTGGATTGCATCTTCAAAGAACTCTAAACAATTTTCAATCTTATCTCTACACACATTAAGAATCAATTCGTACCCTTCTATGGCGCGTAGACGTGATCAAGAGACGAAACAGAGATAATAATTGACGACATTCAAAGGTCGGTCGCACAAACAACCACAATTTCGACGTTGTTGCGAACTATTACGTAAAGGAATTACAACTTATAGGATTGTTAATTATTGTATCTAGCAATGTGTGGTATAATACTAGAAACTAGAATTAACAATAGAAACGCGTAGGTTGGTTGTAAGCTTTTAACAAATAGCTTCGACTTAACCTTACCTGTCTGTCTGAGAAGTGACCTTACATATCTCGTTACCTATTTATTTCGCAGTTGATGTTAATTCCCTTAACCCTGCGGTAGTAAACTGACTGAATGATAGACAGCCTGGGTGTCCGTAGCAAGTAGCTGCCACGTTATACAATATTTACAGGATACTCCCTATCATGCTCTATATCTTTGAACCCGACATTTCCGACAAGAAGGTGTTTGAAGAGGGACGATACTGATCGTATACGATGCCCATTATATTTTCGTGGTGTTACTACCTTTTGGTGGTAGTTGATAGTGGACAGGTCTCGGCCCTCGGGGCCGTGGGTTCTGGGTTCAATTCCCTGCAGGATCATTTCCCTTCCCGGACAATTGTGGATCTGGGTGCGATTGTGTGTGTGGTGTAAATGTTTCCGGGACCCACGATCTTTGACTTAGTGTATGGTTGTGAATGTTAATTTTTGTGTTTGTGTTAGTTAACACTTCTGTACAAAATATAATCATGATATCCTGTAAAAATCTGCCCTAGAATAAATAATTACGATAGAGTCAGAACAACTTACGAAATTTTACTATTTATTAAATGGGTTATCTTTTAAAGCAATAAAAAAATCTCCCTGGACCGATAGTAGAAGTCATCTCAATTGGGGACCTAAAATTGAATGTTGTTAAAACAATTATTAATTTTCTTTCATATTTTTGAATACATTTATATCATTAAGAGACGAGACGAGCAAGTCGCTAGCTTGATGGTAAGCGTCACAGTTGCCCATTACAGTTCAGTGTCAGCCAGAGATTCTAAACTTATATAGGTCAAAATCATGCCCGGCAAAGCACTGCGCTCTTCACCCTGAGATATTATATTATGTTAAATCTCTTAAGCCCTATAATTTTCGCCAAATCTCACAAACGAAAACTTCATCGTAGTGTATTTGTCTAAGCGGGTTCGATTCCCGGCGGGAACACAAGTTTTCTCCCCAAGGAAAATTTGTGTTTCTGGTTCTGGTTGTGATTGTGTGTGTGATGTGTATGTTTCCGGCACCCACGACACAAGTCATTGAACTTAGTGTGGGGCTGTGAGTGTGAAAGCGTTTATGTTTATGTTTATGTTTATGTTTAAGCTATTCAACTCTTCGACTACACGATAGTAAAATACTTGAAAAATAAAGAACACATAGAAAAGGACAAATCCTTTGAATAGGCTTAGTAATAGAGATAGTGTAAACTGTAATGTAGTATTACTATTAATACGTAAACATTACAAACAAAAGAAAAGTAAAGTTAAAAACTATGCATATTATCTATATAATATGCATAGTTTTTAACAATGATTTTATTTTAATGTTTACGTTAATACATTGCTGGTAAAAGAATATCATTCATCGAAATATTATATTTTATATCAAATTAAATATTTGAAAATGCAATCAAGTTCGGGCAACTTTAAACGCGGCCATTTTGGCGTTATTTCTGTGACATTCGCGCCAATAATAGGTACCGTAAAAAAATTGGCCAATCATTGAAACTAAAAATATTCATTCTGACGTCACAAGTAAATCAAATCAATAGCGTGCTTTTTGCCATTTTTAATTATCCATGCATTTTTATAACTTTATTAATTAAAATTATTAAATTTAAAAGCATTTAAATAAGTGAATATTGTTATAGATGTACATTATGTACATTATTATTATTGAACACATTCCTAGTTTACTCTACATATGATTTTAAGTAAAATTATTTTTTTGTCTGCATTAGACTAAACAAAATGGTGAAAGAAGGCTTCATATTTATAAAGACATAGTAATTAATTAACAAAAAACAGTGAACAGAATATAGGGTTGAATTAAAATGGTTAATCTACCTTACTCTTGTTATAATGATACCTGTCAAATTTATTGATTTTAGTTAATTACTGGCACTGTGCATCTGCAGTGCATCTATATAATATATAATATAAATACTCTAACAAATGTTGCGCCAAAAATGTTTCGTCTACCTCTAAATGTTACGTCGTATAAATAGTTTTCTTAGATTTTTCAATCACTTACCGATAGGAAGTTTCACCAAAAACTAACAAAGGAAAAGAAGGAACCAAGGAATTTCATTCGAATTTCATTCGCAAATTCTGAAGAAAGTGACATTATCGTATTAGAGATGTGTATAAGCTTGCTTGTAAGTAGTTAGTGGCGGAAATACAACAACTAGTCATCTCTATTTGTCGCATGACGACCTACAACAATTTCGAATCCACAAAAAAAAGAAAGAAGGAATACGCCCAAAACCTTGCTAGTCTTGAAAGCCAAAAATGAAGAAGAAATCACTAATTTGGAGGCAGATGTCTTGCAAACAGAAGAGCAAATTGCTCGCCTGATGGTAAGAGTCACGCTTGCCCTTTAAAACTGCGTTACGCGTACGCCCGCGCGGTTCCATACAAAAGTGCTCCGTCGCGTGGAGCCGCACGAGCATTTTTCTATGGAACCGCGCGGGCGTCCGCTTAACGCAGTTTTGGCCCTTAGAGTTCAGTGCCAGCCAGAGATTTTAACTTATATAATTCGAACACCTGCGTGGCAAACCACTACTTTCATCGCTCTGAGACATTAAGCCCTATAATTTAAGTGGAAACATTGCCCTTCAATGCGAAATATAGTAATGATTGCACAAATGCAAACTACTGCATGGCGACTTTATGTATGGAAATGCTAAATTACACTGCTAGATACATGATATTTTATCCTGAATTAATATTGGTTGACATACCTCACATCCGCTCGATGCGTTTTGCTTCTACGTTCATTATCCACTGCAAAGGAGTGGAACTTACTGCCCGCTTGTTTGTTCCCCGAACAGTATAATCTGGGAGTATTCAAGTCAGAGTGAATAAGTATCTTCTGAGTAAGCATGCTTCATCTTCGCCCGCATCATCACTTTCCGTTAGGTGAGATAGCGGTCAAATGCTTACCTATCTGACATAACAACATGTTAAATAAAAACCAAGTTGGATTTCAGAAAGGTAAAAGTACTTCGCTGGCTATTTTCACAATACTTAACAAAGGTATTTGAAAATATTAATAATAAAAAAACAAGCATAGGTCTACTCATAGATTTAAGTAAAGTCTTTGGTAGTGTGGACCATGGTATACTCAAAGGTTAAAAGGTATAAATGTTGTCTGGAAGAGATAGCTTTTGGCGATAAGACCGCCGATTGTACACTATATTTTAAATTTTGTTATTTTGAGTGATTTATGTAAGGTGTGACAATAGAGCGGTATCTATCTATCTATCTATACTCTTACAAAAATTAGAAGAGATTGGAATAAGAAGAACAACACAAAAACGAATGAAATCCTATTTAAATAATAGAAGTCATGAAACAGCAGTGGAAATATTTAATAGAAATACAAAAACTATCAAAAGTGTCACTTCAAATTTTGAAAATTTAGTCGTTGTGGTACCTCAGGGCTTTGTCCTTAGACCACTGCTTTTTTCGGTTTATATATATTAATGAGTTACCATCTGTCACGAAACACTCCTGCGTTATGTTTGTCGATGATGCGACCATATTCATCCCACAAGATTATTAAAGTTGCAACCAATTTGAATTTGAAATAGTAAAACCCTTAGTACAGTAATGGATTGGCTAGCTTTAATTAACCTACAAGTACATTTAAAGAAAATGAAATCTATAAAATTTAGAAATAACAGAACGAAACTCTTACACTTGTTTGCTGATGACACGTCACTTATTTTTAAAACAAATAGGAAAGACGTAGAATTAAATGAAGTAAATTATGAATTAGATCTAGTCACGAAATGGTTTGCTGCTAATAACCTATTGTTAAATGCTAGCAAAACCAAGTGTATCAAGTTTTCCGTTCCTAATGTTCCTTTGGTAGATGCAAATGTAACACTTGAAAACAACAAATTAGATCTTGTAAAGAAAACTGTTCTCTTAGGTCTGACTATGGACTCAAAACTGCAGTGGGGTCCTCATATTGATGTGCTTGCAGGTCGTTTGAGTTCCGCTGCTTTTGCGATCCGTAAAATTAGACAACTGACTGATGTAGCGACGGCAAGGCTGGTTTACTTTGCATATTTTCATAGTTTGATGAGTTACGGAATCTTGCTATGGGGATCTGCTGCCGATGTTGAAACTATTTTTATTCTACAAAAGGGAGCGGTTCGTGCAATATATGATATGGGTCCACGCGAATCTCTCAGGGAATTCTTTAAAGAAACAGGCATACTTACCATGCCTTCGCTTTACATCTTTGAAAATATTATGCATGTTCGCAAAAATATTAGTAAATATAAATTAAGAAGCGACGCACACAATCTTAATACTAGATATTAGCATAAAATTACAGTGCGCGCATTTAGATAAAGCAAAACGAATAAATCTTTTATGGCAAATGGGGTTAGATTTTACAATAGAATTCCTAAAATCGTAACTGAATTACCGTTATAAGTTCAAATCTGTAATAAAACGGGCATTAATTAAGAAAGCTTATTATAAGACCACAGACTATATTAATGACAAGGATGCATGGAGGCAAACTGCACAGGCTCTTTCTAGCGACTACCATAATAACACCTAGGTTAAGAAAATTATGTATTAGAAATTAAGAAAGTTTAAAAAAAAAATGAATGAAAAAAAAATGCGCCGCCGAGTTTCTTGCCAGGTTCTTCTCGAGATGGCTGTAATTTTGCGAATCTGGCAATAGATTCATTAACTTTCATGAGTGCCTCTTTGGGGCCCATGTGAATAAACGATTTTAATTTTGATTTTTGATTTTGACAACTGTATATTCTCAGCAAATGAAGTCCAGTTTATGAGGTCAATAAGACATTTTTTTTAGGTTTATACATTCTCATCTAAACAGAAAAGCGTACATTTCTAACATCAACACAAAAAATTTAAAATGTTGCGATGCTTTTTCCGTTTAATCCAGACTATCAAGCAAATCTGTTGCAATAAATGCGTAATACGGTTTTGTTTATCCATATTAAACTATTGAGTCATGTTTTGGGGAAATTATGTAGTATTCAATCTATCTTCTTGCTATAGAAACGTTATTTAAGGTCAATGATAATATTTAAGGTCAATTTATAATTTAAAATGCACGGAACCTCTACATAACATTTTTAAACAAAAATAATTTACAGACTTTAGCTGGAATTAATTATGTGTCTTTATCAAAAATAATTAGCAATAATTTTTTAACATTAAGTTAAATCGTACTGGTAGCATACGAAATAAATACAAGTATAATTTATATATACCGCAAGTTAATACAATATAGGTACCTTAAAAGTCCATATATAAGTAATGTTAAAATGTTTAACCATCTCCCCTTACATTTAAAGCTTTTGGAAGTAAATAAATTTAAAAAGGTGTCTAAAAGTTTGGCTAATATCAAAAGTATATTAGGTATAACACAAATGAATACTTTAAGTCAGCTTAGTATTTGATTGATATGCTTCATCTTTTTGTTTTCATACTGTATTTTTTTTTAACAATATTTTACACCCGAAATGGGGAAAACAGTTGATTCGTTATACATATGTATTATGAATAAGAACCCTGTACACAGATTTTTTTGCCGCGTAAGTGAAAATATCGCTTTGTTGATTTTGTATAATTTTCCAAAACCTTAGAGTGTTCAATGGTGTTAATGATTATTAATTGTGGATTATTAACCGTTAACACTTAGTAAACGTGCATAAGTGTAGGCAATCTCTCGTTTAAAATATCTTTATTACTCGTAACAATTAAACTATTTTAACACATAATGTAACAATCATGTTAATTAAATGATACAAAAACGTGAATTTCGCTATCGCTCCAAAACTCCAATTGAAGTTTTAGTATTTCATAAAAGTCTACTACTATTTCCCTAGGGCATAACTCCAATATGACTATACGTAAGCCAGCTCAAGGTACTGTTTCGCACTCTGTACATACAACCAGAAAATGGTTAATATCGTCCACAACCCCACATTCCACACAATTGGGAGAAGCAAAGAATGCAATACATTAAATTAAAACGCAATCAAATGATGAAACGAGACGAGAAAAGCCACGAGCAAATGTGAAACCCATAAAAGTCACAGAGAACTTTGTTCCGAAGGGACTTCGTAACAAAAGCCCCAGAGGCCCAAGTACAAAGTAAAAATTATCTGCCGAGGGACGAAACCTTTTTGGAAAGGATAAAAGCATTGTTTTCAAATAGCTATTTAGCTAAACTGAAAGTTAACTTTGACATTAATTTGTTACATTAACAAGTTTTAATTGAAAATCGACCTCCTGTACTGATTGGCGACCCAGTCGGCGCTATGGACAGGTGTCCGCCCTCTGCACCGTAGGTCCTGGGTTCGATTTCCGGCAGGAGCACATATTCCTTCCCAAGAGATATTTGTGCTTATGGATCTAGGTGTAATGTGTGTGTGATGTGAATGTTTCCGGCACCCACGATACAAGTCTTTGAACTTAGTGTGGGGCTGTGAGTGTGAATGCGTTCGTTTTTTGGTACTAATTTTTCTTTTTTTTTTTTATATGTTTGATAGGCTAGCATTTGACCACTATCTCACCTGATGGAAAGCGATGATGTGGCCGAAGATGTAGCATGCATGCCTAGAATTGCCTGAATAGGTATCTATTCACTCTTGACTTGAAGACTGCCAGATTATACCGCTCAGGAAACAAAGACGCAAGCAATGAGTTCCACTCTCTCGCAGTACGGATGATAAACGTAGAAGCGTAACGCTTCGAGCGAGCTGGAGGTATGTCAACCATGAATGGATGACGTTTGACTGTTTGTCTTGTTGTTAGATGGTAAAATGGGCTTGGGGGAATTATTAATGAACGTTTAATATTATTTTAATACCATCACCAAGTTTTCTTGATGAATAATACTTGGAGTAGCACTGAGCAGAGCTTCGTGGTAGACCACGGTGCCAAAGCACAAAGTTATCAGTAGTAATTGCCTAGGTACATATTGTGACTTAATCACATCACAGTAATATAAAGTTTTACTTCTTTACGCTCAAACGGCAGGGCTAAGTTTGACGAAATTCACCCTGGATTAACATAAGCTACTTCTTATCCCGGAATTCCCGCGGGTCCAGGACTTACGCGGGTAAAACTGCGGGGCTCAGCTAGTTTGATATAAATGTGGAGATGTACGAGTAGACTGAACAAATAAAGTTAGACTGCGGCACAATGTCACGCAAGATAATTTTATCTCTTTATTTGTTCATTCATTACGGCTAGGCCTAGTATCAAGTACTATTTTGATGAAATTTGGTAGAATAAGTGTTTATGTCATGGAGAAGAACTTTGGTGCATTTTTATGATTCTACACCATCATCATGAGTCTAAGTATTTAAGCTTGCTTTCTGCATAATTGCTATTAGCGCCATCTATACAAAGATTACGAAACTTCTAGTAAACCACGAAACAAGCAACCGACAGCTACGTGTTCTATTTAATCTACCTCAATGCAATTGTGTTTTTCAGTCTCTGACACAGATGACATGCTTCGAAATTCGACAATACTATACTAAAAATTTTATATTTTCAGTTTTAGTTTCAGGATTTTCGGAGATGCCGCGAAAATGAAAGAAATTAAATCATGTTTTTCTAGTAGTCATGTATAATAATGGTGAATAACTGTGTTCGGGGTTGTCGTGGGTTATTATTTTTGTGTTCAAATTTGAACACTATCTCACCTGGTGGAAAGTGATGATGCGGCCGAAGATGTAGCATGCCTAGAAGATACCTATTTATTTTTGACTTGAAGACTCCGGGACTATTCCGTTGATTAAGCCCAAATAATTCATAGAATCGAATACCTAAGTCCAATAATCGACTATCATTATAAATATGTGACTTTCTTATTTAGTCTATGAAATAGGTAGGCAATTTACAATATATGTTAACGCCTTTATAGACTATCGATATAAGGTTACCGTTAATGTTTATTTATCAACCATCCGGCTTCATTGCCTGATAAGCTTACACGCTTACACACATACATATATTTTCCGATTTAATAATTAAATAAAATAATTATAATCAAAGCCACGAGAATGATTTTGGGGTTCTTCTTCTTCTTAGTTATGGCTTCGCAATCTTGTGCATTTAGCCAGTGTCAAGTGATAATATAATATTTCAAGTGCATTTCATATTATAAGTCCTAGTCACAAGTCACAGTCAAAGTCAAGTAAAAGAGTCAAGGTCCAGTCTTAGTAAAGTGGTAGAAACTTTACTAGAACTTCTATTGGAGTTTGGAGCGAAGGCGAAAATCACTTTTTGAAATTTTGTATGATTTGCCTACACTCATGCACGTTTACTAAGCATCAACGGTTAATAATCCACCATTATTACACATTAACACTCGAAGAATTACAGGTTTTGGAAAATTTTACAAAATCAACAACGCCATTTTTTCACTTTCACGTCAAAAAAAAAACCATTTTGGGGTTCACCAACCCAGACAGACAAACAAAAAAGTGATTTTACAAGGACTGCTTTTTTCTTTCTTAGGTACGGAACCCTAAAATACTCATTTGATGTTGATTATTATTTATAAAAATGTTCCTTACTAGCCAATGATAATCAAAAGTGGGAATATATGTGACTAGTCCTGGGATGTCTACCACATAAAATGTAGTAAATGAACACAATTTACCTCAGTAACGATCGGGTTAGGCTATTGAAAAAAAAAACGTTATATTACGATGAGTAATCTATATATTTTTGAAATGGTGCTTAGGAGCTCTTTTATTTTATACCCATGTAAATTTTTATTTATTTATTAATTCTTTACTACCCAAAAAAGTACCTAAACGCTAAAAACATTTTCTACGTATCAACCACTGTTGGTTGTGAAAGCGGAAGCTGTAGGCATGCATAAACAATGGTAAAAATATGACATTATTAAGAGAATTTCTTGTTATGAGCAATTTAATAAGTCAATGGGATATAAGTATATATATTGTTTTCGACAATACTTTATGGTGTACCATTGACGCCATATATTGTTTTTTCATAAAAAAAATCTATACTTCGACACTCACAAAAACATAACATAAAACATACATACGGTGTTAAAATCATAGCCCTCCTTTTTGCGTCGTATACAGGCACGCAGGAATTAACTCACGTAATTGAAGCGCACACTCCTCAAAACGATATATTTTTATTTGTTATTGTATAACATTTGTATATATTGTATAAATTCACAATCATAATCAGCAGTTCCGTGATAAAACCTTCACTAAACAAAAAAGATAACGTGAAACATCTTCAATTAATGGTGCGTATTACATGATCCAGAAAAATAGTTATCCAATCTATTTAAAAAAGCATACACATATATGACAATTTGGAATTGCCCATCAATGTCCAACATATTACCTTAACACACATTTTAAACCTACACTTTTCCTTAACCTACAAATTCCCAAAGATGTTACAATGCAAACATTCTTCAATGCAGTTTCATAGATAAACCATCTCACAACTTTACGTCAACGTACAAAGAGGTGAGAGAAGCTCTCCAGGGAGTAAGTAATTGGGTCAAACATGACTCAAGGTCTTGCCTGTACGATAAAGTAGGTCACTCACTATTGTAATGTAGGTATGCAGCCTTCATTGTTAACGCTTGTTCGTTATTGTTTCATTAACCTCCCAGAGATGACTAATTTAATATGTACACTTGTACAATTTGTGGTCAGTTGAAATATAAACAGTTATATACATAACCCCGACCTATTAACAAATGTTCTACGTTGCACTGTGTTACCACACTTGTGTGTAATTTTTGAAATGGTTTATACTCTTTCATTTTAGCCGACTTCAAAAAAGGGAAGGTTCTCATTTCGACTGTATCTTTTTATGTGTGTAACCTCAGAACTTTTTTCTAGGTAAATCGATTTTAATGTTTTTTTTTTAATTATTATCGATAGGCGAACATTTGAATACTATCTCACCTGATGGAAAGTGACAATGTGGTCGAATATGGAGCATGCTTGCCAAGAAGATCCTGTTCACTCGATATTTAAAGAGTCCTAGATTGTACTTTTCGGGAAACACATACTGTTATTACTTATTTGAAAGCTGGTGCTAACCATGTGGTCCCATTTAAATTTTATCAAGATCTGACCAGTAGTTTTTGAGTTATCCTCAAATCTGACCATGGGTTCTGAAGATAAAGCGGTGAAGTCGGTTTTTTAAGCTTTGCATGCATTTAAACTATATGTCTTAGTGTCAACTGGACACACGTGTGTCCACGTGTGTATAAAGATATTTATATAACTTTTTAAACTCAAGCCAAATATTTATTAATTTTTTTTTTTAATGTTATAATTTATATTAGCCATATAAAGTAAAGTCTAGGAATATCCAAAAGTGATAGTTAAAAAAAAAAAGATTATAGTGTCAGTCATCAGTTTCTTTCTTTTTGCAGTGAAAGTTACTTTTCAGATGTTTCCTACCAGTTAAAGATCATATTATTATCATACATTATAAATTCGTATGTTAGCTCAAATGCTTTTTTGTAAATCTGGGTTCCACGACACAGGTAGTCGTAGTGTGGGACACAGGGATCTAAAATTTCTGCAACTTAGTTTTTGTGCAAAAGTAAAGGTTTTTTTTTTTAAAAAGAAAACAATAATATATAATATTGAGTCATTTTTAGACATTCGCGAAAATATTTATTTCATGTTTACTGTCATCGGGAAAAATCTCTGACAGAAAATAAAATTAAATATAAAAAATCCCATTTCGTGCTTTATCTTCGTCTTAAGCGTAGAGGCGTTTTCTATCTTGATGCTTATTATGATTGCTTTGTCTACTATCTGTATATATCCAAGAAATTAAATTATTGACTATTTTTTGTTTTGTTTTTGGGTTTGGTAATTCTTTAGCAAAATCATAACGTTTGCGACATCTAATGATAACTAGTTACTTTATTTTTAATTAATACCTTCACATGAATGCATATGACTGCATTCATATTCAGATACTTATTATACATTATTGTGTACCTACCTATATTGAGTCTAAAGCCGTCCTAAAATTGTAAATTTTAGGTTACCAATACATAATGTATCAGGTGCCGTAAACCTTTACTAGATGTTGTAGATTATATTCTTTGAAGTCCGCGAATCACATTATCCAGTATAGCTTTTGTTTCATGTGGTTAAAGAATTCCCCATTTTTTTTCAGATTTGATATAACTTTTTTAATTATTTAACTTGAAGCCTTATTATATTTGTTGTTTTGAAAATCAATGCTCTTTGTGCATAATCTATTACTTTCATTGCAGTAACTCATCATCTCAATCAAGACAAATACTTCACTTTAATTATCCAGGAAATAGAACCGAGTTACCTGTAAGGCTGTAACAGTTCCTGATCTAGATGCTATCATATCAAGATAATTGCTATCAAGATATATTAAAATATAAACAAACATAAAAATATACACTCACAGCCATACACTAAGTTCAAAGACTTGTATCGCAGATAAAACAAAAACATAACATAATGAAGGGTACTGGGAATCGAACCCAGACCTCCGGCTTCAGAAGCTTAGACTTATTTGATATGCCAACAGGGTTGTAAAAAATAGTTAGAATTTACTTATAGCATCGAATTAATGCTTTATTAGAGTTATATTTACTTAATACGTAATCTACATTCGCTGTTTTTATATATCCACTAGTAGTTAGTCTTACCCAAGTATGCTATGTACTTGACATTCTTGATATAACTAAGACAAAAAAAACATTTTCACATATTTTTAGTAGAAGTTGGATGTTGTCGGGTCAAAGCTCCAAACAAGCGACCGTGGAATACAAAAAGCGGATTATTCGAAAGCTCTTTATTTTGCGCTTATCAAATATTTAGATATTGTGATTCATAACCGAGGTTTACATGTGGTAGTAGGTACACCCAGATTTGTTAGCAGGGTTTTGACAGTCTGCGCGGGAAAGCTGCGCGCGCATCCTCACGCCATCTTGAATTTCCTCACGTACCCATTTCTAAAGGAGAGGGGAGCTCGAAGGACGTAACAGCTGTGAGCGCGAATCACCCTCAGCCCTAAACTAGGGTTACATTTTCAAATCATCAGCTTCAAGAAAATCAAGCTCAAACAGTGATTATATCAACAACATCCTGAGCATAATCAAAAGTATCGGAGAGTGCAAAAGTGAGTTCTGAAATAACATTACCAAATTATCGATTTTGTATTCTGATTGACAAAACTAGTGGCATTGTGGACGACATTGTGTTAGATTGCATGATTTCACGAAGGTCTCAGTAAGTGGTGTAGGTGTTGTAATGTTAGTAGCATAGGTAACGGAAATCGATAAACAAGCATAACTTGCACCCATTGTAGCTGCGTGGTCTGGATGTAAAAGAGATAGCTACGCGCGCACGTTACGGTCACAAAGCTTGTACAAGCGATAAAACATAACTGTGATAGACTCTCCCCTACCTCTCTACAATTTAGGGCAAAGCTGATAAAAAGGTTTGTATCGTAATAAATATCTACTGTAACTACTTCGTTCATATCCATGTTACATTAATTACTTAGCTGCTTATCGTCCCCATTCACATTTGTCAAGATATCGAGCTCTGTGTCATTTAGATCAAGGTTTACTGTCGTGTATCTATCTACCCCTTGGCAATAACAATCGCCATTTGCATAGCTTATATTTTCATTATTAAAGTACCTACTGGAGTGTTAGCGTCAACGCTGGTGTCACCGATTTCTCCCACGCAAAGGCACTTGTTTGTTTCGCTCGAGAGAGCAGACAAATTGAAGCAAACAGTTCGATATTAAGTAGATAAGCGACCACGGATGAATACAATTAAGTTACACCCACTTACTTAAAGATAAAAGGAATTTTAATAAGATATTCGATAGCTGATTTTTTTTTCTAATTGCTTTACTTAGCTTCACTTAATTTAAGAAGTTATTATACTACCTCTCGTTTTTAATAATCACCTTAATTATAATTAATGACGTGACGTTTGCTTGGAGAAGATTCTAGTCATGATTCACCATTCATCATTATCGATTTCATAATCACTTAAACTCAAAAGACAAAAAAATTGTTTTAAGCCTCATAATTGTAATCCCACTAACATATCTGAGTCTAACATATGGTGTAACTAGCGTAAAAACAAACTTATCGCTTAGGAAATGACGACATCAGCTGTCAATGTACAGTTAGCTTAAAAGTAGCCTTATAATATTTTAAACATGAACTCTATGCTTCAGCTTTAAGATTGATTTTTCATGTAACAGTTGAAATGTGTTTAGCAGCTTAACTGGAACAGTTTAAAAAGTATTTAAAAATAACATGGAAGGTCGAGTTTTACTTATCATACTGTCACAGAACAATGTTATTTTCAGTCTAGTTTTTAACGTTTTAGCGATGGTTGTATAGCATTAATCTTAATGCAAAAAATGGATAAACCAATTGACAGTTCGAATATTAACGGTGAAAAAGAAGAGGTACAGGTAAAATAATAATAATAAAAGTAATGGCAGTGATGTATTAGCCAGTGTTATTAACACAACAAAAACATCTCGTAAAATATCATCACTACTTGCTTGTCGAATGGACTAGTGGACAGTCCAGGAGTAAGGAAATCCTTAAGGTGGCGATACCAGAATTTCATCTAAAGCGCGTGTTTTTGTAACCTTTATACTCGGCATTCTTAATAAAACAAGAAAAATAAAAATTTCGTCGTAAAATATTCGTCGTAATCTGTGTGATACGATAAATGATGCCTTCTTCTTATAATATTCATAACGTTCATAAATATAAAGGAAAAAATATCAAATCTCATGCAAATAACATCAATTTGTATTTTTGTAACCATTTTGTTCCGCCATTTTATATTAAAATACTGTGGAAGTTATTTCATATACGCATATTTACTAGGCGAATGATTTCTTCAACTTGTTTTATTTTTTCTGAGGCGCGTTTTTATGAAATTTGAATAAAACCATTAAAAAATCAAAGATTGCCGAGCGTGACCTTGCGTAACCGCCGTTGTAATTTACGCAATATACATCTTTATAAGGGGGATAATTGGCTGTGGTTAAAAAATTTGCTCGCATTGACGTATACCTGCCCCTTAAGGCACCAACTGTTTGATATCTTACAACTTACAAATAACTCGCTATCCCCCGAAGCATAGTAATACCTAGTTAAACATTCCACATAATCTTCGGTCATGGCTTCAGTAAGTCTTGATATTTGTAAAGCGAACAAGCTGTGCCATGAGCAATTCCACCTCTCAATTCTATTCTATACAAGTCCTGTTCAATACAAGTTATGTTTACTTTTTTTAGATGACCGGGGATGCAAAATGGCAGAAGGATGCGGGAGATCAAAACTTCGACTACATGTTCAAACTGCTCATCATCGGAAACAGTTCTGTGGGGAAAACGAGGTAAGTGAAACCATAGAGACTACTGGAATATTAAAAACAAACGTATAAAAAAAGCATATAGATAAGTACGTCGTTTCAACTGCTTTAATTATATTATGCTGCCGGCATGAACTGTCCGTTGGTTTAGTTGGGTGAGCTTTTGCCTTCCAAGCAGGAGTATCGGGTTCGATTCCCGTCAGGAACGCAAGTTCTTCCCAAGGAATATAAATATGTTTCTGGTTTACTGTGTGATTGAATGTGTGATGTGAATGTTTCTGGCACCCAAGGCACATGTTATCAAACTTGTGTGGGGCTGTGAGAGTGAAAGCGTTTGTTATTTACTTATTTTTTTATCCGGGCGCAAAGGCCCGGCCAGCGTTTCTAACATAATCAGACATTTGTTTTTTTTCAATTCAGTCTTTTTCTAATAAAACACACTTTCTTATAATAATATATATTATTTGTCACTTATTAATACTTATTCTAGTAATACATACTTTCGTGGTCAATCTTTTGTAAAGTTACACGGTGAACTTGTCATTAAATTATATAATTAAAGCATATCACTTATTTCTATAAATCACATTTTTCACTATATTAACACAATATTCGAGAAAATAATCTCAAATATCATCTTTGGTATATTTTCAACAGTAGCATTACATCCTATTCTATTTTCTAACTCGTATCTCTACCGCCCGTACGTTTGTTATTTTTATTTTATGCGAGTTTATAAAAAAATGTGATCAAAATTGGTTTAGAGAAAAGACTTGGGCCAGCTACCCAAGTGACTACCAGAGTCAGCATTTCTTCAGTGTCTATACAGTCCGCTATCATCATCGCCGATGATCTGGGTGTCACCATATCCACTCCATACATTAAATTTGGTCCTTAGTTATTGTACTAGCCGTGCCCCGTGGCTTCACCCGTGTTATCAAGTTAAAAGTAGCCTATGTGTTAATCCTAGGTATAAGCTATGCCTTTGTATATTCAAATGTAATCTAAATTTGTTCAGCCGTTACATAGCCACTACACATACTACTTACACATTTTCACACAAACCTTTAGATTTATAATATTAGTATGATTAGTGTGATAGATAACTTATGTAGCTCGACGACCCACTAGGTAAGTTTTTGCTCTTTGCGTCGCAGGTCCTGTATTCGATTCCCGGCAGGATCACAATTTTCTTTCTCTAGGGACATAGATGATCAACCTTTCTATATATAAGTATATATCTTTTAACTTAAAACAGAAGTACGCTTTCAAAGGAGATGTTATTCATTTTCCATTTTAACTTCGTTCTCAAAGTGAATCCTTTAAAGACAGACTTGTGAAGTTATCGCCATCCCTTTGGTTCTCCATTTAAATGCTTTGTAGCATTCTCTTGACATTTCGCATCGATTAATATTAATAAAAGCGTGCAGACCTTGCATTTCAAACGTAACATCAAAGCGGGGCTATATTAAGAACACAAGAAGAAAGTAATTTCCCTTAGATAGAGACAGTAAAAATAAGTGGTATTGGACTCATTTTTGGTAACTCTACTTAGCATTTTCAGTTAAATTTAAATTACTTACGAGTTTAAATGCCTTATTGTAAACGGAGAAAAAAAATTGGTACAACTAGGCTACTAAAGTTTTAAGAAACATATTTTCTAGGCCAAATTACATATACGATCTTTTTGATAAATAAGCCAGATATTTAAATTGTTTATAATGCATGTGTAGCGTAATTCATTAGAGAACACCACCGACCGCAAAATATGTCAATGATTACTATCCTGTCCATCCAAAGGTTGCCTGTAAGAAATTGTTTAACGTGATAAGGCCGTCCATTGTACAACAATTATTATTTTTAGTTTATTGTCATGTTACTTCACCATATTATTGGAGTTCAATGCAGATATATTGTATTTATTGTGTCGCCTAAAGTCTTTGCAAAATCAATCAAGATCGTTTATTCACACGGGCCCCAAAGAGGCACTCATGAAAGTTAATGACTATACCGCCAGATTCGCAAAATTACAGCCACCTTGGGAAGAACCTATCAAGAAATTCGGCGGCGGATTATTTTTCATATTTTTTTTAAATCTTTCCATGTCACTAATAATTGTTTAACAGTTACTAATAAAGTCGTAGGTTTTCGATTTTCGAATTTATGCGGTATTTTAAACGCATTTATTTTTGACCTCATGAAAATTCAGGTCTATTCTGATGTAAATTGTGGCATATTAGAGTAAAATTAAATAATTGCTTTCGTTAATTCATTTCGTGCCCTTTTGAATACTTTATGTTGAAGAGTTTTTCTTCGTTGTGAATGGTTTGATGATTTGGTCCTTTTTTTCCTTTTTTGGCTTCTTTTTAATTTACACGACCCACGAATATGGTTAAAGAAATAATTAACTTGGACATCCAAAGTAAGTAAATGTTTGTAATAGTCATAAGAATTCCAATTTAGCTCCCGCTTGTTCATAGCTCGCATTCATTTGTTGAGAATTTTACTTAGAGATAGTTCTCGCATAGCTTTGTCTGTAGAAATATAAATAGTTAAAGAACGCGCACAATAGTTCCTTGTATTTTTATTTTAGCGTTGAATTACAAAACTCTTTGTGTAATTACGTGTTTTTACTCTGTTGCTTATCTACCAATTTGCGTAACCGGAGCATAAATAATCAAACTCAAGCAAAGCTTAAAAAACCGACTTCACCGCTTTACTTTCGGAACTTTGATCAGATTAGATTTACTAAACACGCATTATTGACAATCATCAAATATAAATGGGTTAAAAAAAATTTGGTTGGCAAATATTGGTAAAATCCAATTTTAAATTTGACCTCATTTGATTGACAATTGGTCCCATTTGAATCATTTAACTAAAAAAAACTTCAAAATCGGTTCACGTGGAACGAAGTTATGAGGTAAAAATACAGTCGACTTGAGTACCTCCTCCTTTTTTGTAAAGTCGGTAGAAAATAGATAACCAGAGATATACAGATTGCTTCTCCGAAACGTTTATGCTGACAAAAAAGTAGGTACGTACATTGTATTCAACATTATTATTTGACCATGGTTCTATATCTTTTTTGAATATATTGATAATTTGAGGTAAGTCTCATCCGCATTTATAACCCTTTCACACTAATTAGGGTCAGTACAACATGTAATTTTACCAAAAATACATATAGACCGTGGGCCGGTTGTCGTCAACCCTACCTCATCGAGTACCAAAATGAGACCTACATGGGGGTGTAGTGTGTAAAAAGTTATGCTAAAAAAATCAGGGTTGCCTGTTCCTAGCCTGGAGCATTTTGTGCAGGGGACAAAAAATTTATCCATTTTTTTGGTGAAATTTACCTCATCGAGTACCAAGATGAGACCTATCTGGGGATGTCGTGTGTAAAAAGTTATGCTAAAAAAATCAGGGTTGCCTGATCCTAGCCTGGAGCATTTTTGGCAGGGGACAAAAAACTGATCCATTTTTTTGGTGAAATTTACCTCATCGAGTACCAAGATGAGACCTATCTGGGGATGTCGTGTGTAAAAAGTTATGCTAAAAAAATCAGGGTTGCCTGATCCTAGCCTGGAGCATTTTTGGCAGGGGACAAAAAACTGATCCATTTTTTTGGTGAAATTTACCTCATCGAGTACCAAGATGTGACATATTATTATGCCAATCGATAGCCCCGTTCTTCCTTCTATTAAAAAAATTGGGTTGCCGGCTCTAAACCTGGAGCATTTGTTTTTCGGCCTACTTTAGTGTTCAGGCATCAGAAGTAAGTTTTTTGAAAACAGCATCGAAATGATATATTTTAGTTATTTAAACAACAAAATATGGTAGAAAATGATGATGCGCATCATACAATTGACTATTTAGTACTGTCAGAAAGAAAGTGACCTCACAGTGAGCCAAAACCGTGGTGGCGGAGAATACAAAACTTTGTTTTACAATTACAACGAGTTTTGATTGAGCAACAAGATACCATATATGGCGATCGATAGTTCTATTCATCCTTTTATTAAAAAAATTGGGTTGCCTGGTCTGATTTCGAAGCACTTGTTTTTTGGCCTAGTTTAATATTAGGGCGTCAAAAGTAAAGTATTTATCAAAATCACTTCTAAATTACATTTTTAAGTAGTGTAAACGACAAAATATTGTAGAAAGCAATAATGAGCAACGTAATTTTGACTTTCAAGTCCAATCAGAAAAGAAGTGAACACGTAGTAAGATAAAACATAAATCACACAGTAAACAAATCATATCATGCAATTACAACGTCTGTTCATTGAAATGAGATAAATAATGTGTGGCAATTAATAGCTCTACTCATCCTTTTATTAAAAAATTGGGTTGCCAGGCCTTACATTAGAGTATCAGTTTTTCTGCCAAGTTTAATTTTCAGGCAAAAAATTACTTCATCGAGTACCAAGATAAAACATATGCCAATCGATAGTGCTGGTCTTCCTTATATTAAAAAAAATTGGTTGCCGGCTCTAAACTTGAGCATTTGTTTTTCTGCCTGCTTTAAAGACCAGGAATCAGAAGTAGGCTATATGAAAATGCCTTGTTTAGTTGTTTCAACGACAAAATACTGTACAAAGTAATAACATGAAACATACTTTTGACTATTTAGTACAGTCAGCACAAAAGTGAACACGCAGAGAGCAAAAACAGTGATCCACAAAATTGGTATTGTGCACATATTACGAGTTTTGATTGTGTACTAAAATACAATGTATAGCAGTCGATAGTTCTATTCATCCTTGTATTAAAAAACTTGGGTTGCCTGGCCTAAATGTAAAGCATTTGTTTTTCGGCCTATTAAGATATTCAGGTATAAGCAGTAGTTTTTATGAACAACATGATATCTTTTGATGATTCAAACGACAAAACACTAACGAAAGCGATAAAAAGCATCATACATTTGACTATTTAGTACTGTCAGAAAAAAAGTGAACACAAAATGAGCAAAACAGTAATCACGCCATATACAAAATTATACTATGCACTTGTTACGAATTTTGATTGTGTACTAAAACACAATGTATAGCAGTCGATAGTTCTATTCATCCTTGTATTAAAAAACTTGGGTTGCCTGGCCTAAATGTAAAGCATTTGTTTTTCGGCCTATTAAAAAATTCAGGTATAAAGAGTAGTTTTTATGAATAACAGGATATTTTTTGATGTTTCCAAAGGCCAAAATACAAAAAAAAAATAAGTAAAAAGAAAAGAGTTCAATGTTTGTTTCTTTTCATAATTTGCTTTATGTTTTGTAGTTTGATTCACATAACAATATCTCGTCGTTCATAAAACGTACACCTTATACCAAAAAAAAATTATTAGGCTTAATACAAAGACTAAAGATTCCAAAACTTTACAAGCAAATATTTTAATAATAGCTTCTAAGACAAATATTTTTATTGGCAATTCACACAACTGTTGTGATAAGCAGTATATGTGCAGTAATATGGCTGGTCCCAAAAAGCCAGTACAAAATATTACAAATATTTTGAGAAAATTATGATCAGTTTTATACAAAACTTTGCCAGCTTTACATGCATACACTATGTGACTACACCGCACGTTTTAGAAGAAAAGGTTAAAGTATTAAAAATACTGCAACAAAATAGATCACCAAAAAATATCATGTCGTTCATAAAAACTACATCTAATACCTAAATATTAAAATAGGCCAAAAAAACAATTGCTTTACATTTAGGCCAGGCAACCCAAGTTTTTTAATACAAGGATGAATAGAACTATCGACTGCTATACATTGTGTTTTAGTACACAATCAAAATTCGTAACAAGTGCATAGTATAATTTTGTATATGGCGTGATTACTGTTTTGCTCATTTTGTGTTCACTTTTTTTCTGACAGTACTAAATAGTCAAATGTATGATGCTTTTTATCGCTTTCGTTAGTGTTTTGTCGTTTGAATCATCAAAAGATATCATGTTGTTCATAAAAACTACTGCTTATACCTGAATATCTTAATAGGCCGAAAAACAAATGCTTTACATTTAGGCCAGGCAACCCAAGTTTTTTAATACAAGGATGAATAGAACTATCGACTGCTATACATTGTATTTTAGTACACAATCAAAACTCGTAATATGTGCACAATACCAATTTTGTGGATCACTGTTTTTGCTCTCTGCGTGTTCACTTTTGTGCTGACTGTACTAAATAGTCAAAAGTATGTTTCATGTTATTACTTTGTACAGTATTTTGTCGTTGAAACAACTAAACAAGGCATTTTCATATAGCCTACTTCTGATTCCTGGTCTTTAAAGCAGGCAGAAAAACAAATGCTCAAGTTTAGAGCCGGCAACCAATTTTTTTTAATATAAGGAAGACCAGCACTATCGATTGGCATATGTTTTATCTTGGTACTCGATGAAGTAATTTTTTGCCTGAAAATTAAACTTGGCAGAAAAACTGATACTCTAATGTAAGGCCTGGCAACCCAATTTTTTAATAAAAGGATGAGTAGAGCTATTAATTGCCACACATTATTTATCTCATTTCAATGAACAGACGTTGTAATTGCATGATATGATTTGTTTACTGTGTGATTTATGTTTTATCTTACTACGTGTTCACTTCTTTTCTGATTGGACTTGAAAGTCAAAATTACGTTGCTCATTATTGCTTTCTACAATATTTTGTCGTTTACACTACTTAAAAATGTAATTTAGAAGAGATTTTGATAAATACTTTACTTTTGACGCCCTAATATTAAACTAGGCCAAAAAACAAGTGCTTCGAAATCAGACCAGGCAACCCAATTTTTTTAATAAAAGGATGAATAGAACTATCGATCGCCATATATGGTATCTTGTTGCTCAATCAAAACTCGTTGTAATTGTAAAACAAAGTTTTGTATTCTCCGCCACCACGGTTTTGGCTCACTGTGAGGTCACTTTCTTTCTGACAGTACTAAATAGTCAATTGTATGATGCGCATCATCATTTTCTACCATATTTTGTTGTTTAAATAACTAAAATATATCATTTCGATGCTGTTTTCAAAAAACTTACTTCTGATGCCTGAACACTAAAGTAGGCCGAAAAACAAATGCTCCAGGTTTAGAGCCGGCAACCCAATTTTTTTAATAGAAGGAAGAACGGGGCTATCGATTGGCATAATAATATGTCACATCTTGGTACTCGATGAGGTAAATTTCACCAAAAAAATGGATCAGTTTTTTGTCCCCTGCCAAAAATGCTCCAGGCTAGGATCAGGCAACCCTGATTTTTTTAGCATAACTTTTTACACACGACACCCCCAGATAGGTCTCATCTTGGTACTTGATGAGGTAAATTTCACCAAAAAAATGGATCAGTTTTTTGTCCCCTGCCAAAAATGCTCCAGGCTAGGATCAGGCAACCCTGATTTTTTTAGCATAACTTTTTACACACGACACCCCCAGATAGGTCTCATCTTGGTACTCGATGAGGTAAATTTCACCAAAAAAATGGATCAGTTTTTTGTCCCCTGCACAAAATGCTCCAGGCTAGGAACAGGCAACCCTGATTTTTTTAGCATAACTTTTTACACACGACACCCCCATATAGGTCTCATCTTGGTACTCGATGAGGTAGGGTTGACGACAACCGGCCCACGGTCTAATATGATCATATTAAGGTTTCAATGAACAAGACTAGGTTAGGTTTATTTTTATGATTAGGAAGATATGATTAAGCAAAAGATTCATTTTAGTAGTTTTATAAAAAAATAATTAGAGGAAGTTGGTTAATGGGATGATGGGCGTTCAATACAATAGTAAGTAACTTTATACAATTTAAATCGAGTGATCGCTTGCGTAAGCGATACGTAAGCTATGGCAGTATCAGCCTCAATGTTTATTTGATTTATGCCATTTTGCGACCTCTTTGCTATTAGCTTTGTACAATATACCAAAACTCAATTTACCGATGAAATGCCCAGACTAAGTTTGATAACTTGTATCGTGTGTGCCGAAGACATTCACATGACACACACAATCGGACCCACAAAGAGAAATACATATTTTACTTGGGGAGAAAACTGTTGTTCCCTCCGGGAATCGAACCCAATATCCTGCGCAAAAAACTGACGGGCAGCCAACGTCGCTAGCGAGGAATTCTTTAAAAAATAAAAATAGCATAGCCCCACACTACGTTTGATAACTAGTGTCGTGGTGCCGATAATATTCGCATCACACACATAATCACAACCGGAACCAGAAACACATGTCCTTTTCTCCTTGGAGAAAAACTGTGGTTCCCTTCGAGAATCGAACCCCTGCTTAAAAGGCGACCGCACACCCAACTAAGCCAATGGGCAGTTCAAATCTGACGATGCAAGTGTGACGTGCATTGTGACTTATCTTCCAACATTTTCATTTGAAGTGTGCCATTTACATCAAAATGGGAAAGAAACCTGATATTAGATACCTTAGCCGAAAAATCCTTGGCCATTTAACATTACTCTTAAAGCTTGATATCTAAATAAAATATAATGTTTCTATATTTCAGCTTCCTGTTCCGCTACGCTGATGACTCGTTCACGTCGGCTTTTGTCTCCACCGTTGGCATCGACTTCAAAGTCAAGACCGTATTCCGGCATGACAAGCGCGTGAAGCTACAGATATGGGTAAGTATATCATGTGAAGACAAAAGAACCTTTGAATTCTTAGAAATATTTGTTGGTAGCAACAAAAAGGGAGTAAGACTGTGCGAATGTAGTCACGGTTAATATGGCTGTGGATTCTTCAGAAAAGCTTCGGAGTAAATATTTTTTTTTTAATCCGAATCTGAAATATTTTTTCTGTATATAACTGTCTTAACAAAATGGTACTACAAATTATGTCTTATAAAAGTATCAATACTAATTAATATCCATTTTCAATGTTCAATATGATTACAATACGTTTTTTATTTTAATTTACACTATCTAACATATTAGTACGTATAGATTTAACAATATGTTTTGTCCTTCTTGCTCTAATCAATCTGATCTATTATCACATGATCATTACAAATGAGATACACATCAGTGTATACGTTGATATACCAAAAAATATTATGAAAATATAAAAGTACACCTCTTAAATCAATAAACTACAATATCTATCAATTTACTATATCCATCTCTTGGCACACACATCCCTACACTAAGTTCGAAGACTTTTAAAGCGGGTGTCGATTAGGTACAAGTTACACAGAAATTCGCAAAAGACACGAATATGACGCAAAAACATAGGACTTAAAAAGAAGATGTGTTTGTTATCCAACCTGAATTAGAAACTTGTAGCGTAGATTGCAGATGCGAAAGCAAATAGGGCAACAAAAGAGTTTAACTACAGAATTACTATCTACACTTAAATATCTTACTTAATATTCAATAATAACCTGAGAATTTAATTTCATAATAACAACCCAATAAAATAGGCCTATCTAGACTAACAATATGTTACATTGTTTCTGATGTTTTAATGTAGGTATACCCCTTATAGATATTATACAGGGGTATACCTACATAAAAACATCAGTAAACTCTAAGACCCTGATTCTAGTTCTAATCCTTATTATCTCATTTACTTCCACGACTATGTTCTAAATGCTATATTATCCATAGTAATTAAAACTATGCAATCTATAATTAATCTTTGCTTAAACTACACTGTCCACATAGTTTAGTATAATAAAATAACAAAAAAGAGAACCTACAACCGCTACATTTCCATGTTCCTACAACCGATACGGTATACATTAATATACATAATAGACCTTTAAAACAGGCTTAAATAATAATTAATTGACCAAGTTTTTAATACCCTCTTACAATGAGGAACAAAAAGAGATTTTGGTTACTGTCTCTCATTTATTATACAGGGTTCCTTTACTTCTCCATTGTTGCTACTTGGAATACAGCCAACTGGTGTCGTTCTTTAAAAAGAAAATATGCTATTGCGCAAAACCTGATAGGCACGTACCATATGTAGGGGTCTATAGCGGGGTAAAAGGCCACAATTTTTTTACAGACCTCTATATGAACATAATCATAACCGCTTTCACACTCACAGCTCCACACTCAGATCGATGACTTGTGTCGTTCACAAACATGAGCCAAGAGAGTTATTGGTAGTGAGCAATTGAATTCAAAGCTTAAAAGTTTAGGTCATCGCCGCATGGTAGCTAGTCATTGTGCGAACCGCAACTAAACTCTTTCCCTGAGTCGGTGTATCCTGATGAGTACAATATGGGAGTCTTGAAGTCGCGAATGAATAGGTATCTTCTAAATTAGAGCCACTACTGGAATGCTAGAGCAACATTCCACAAAACCTAAATTGTTATCATGAATAAAATGTTTTCCATGAATAGATATTAAGAAATTCGTTTACATACTTATGATCACTATGTTAGAGTATATTATATATTTTGACTCGAGGCTGCGTTGCGAGGGATAGTAAAATGCTGGATGAGAGGTTAAACTTCCCGGAGTAAGAAATAAATAAAAAGCCATTTCTAGTTTCAATAGAGTTTCAATGACTTCTTGCGAGTCTACTTGAGGCAGTTCCACCACTTTGCCAAGTGAGCTGGTTGCGATTAATGATGCGTTATCAGTGTATTTACCATACATAAATTATTATATTGTATAAAATATATACGAAACATAAATCTTATTAAGTCTGAATGATTTAAAGTACATCGGGTTTTCCATGGTGGTGAAGTATATAGACTTACTTACAATATCAGGTAGCACAACAGAACTTATATAATATCCTTGGCTATTACAGGAAAAGGACTTCGCCTGATGGTAAAATGCTTGGCTCTCAATATCTTGCTAATATATTGCAGGATACTGCGGGGAACAATATCGTGTAGCACAACAGAACTTATAATACAATATTATCCTTAGCTATGACAGGCAAACGACTTCGCCTGATGGTAAAATGTTTGTCTCACAATATCGTACTAATATATTGCAGGATACTGCGGGACAGGAGCGCTACCGTACCATCACGACGGCGTACTACAGGGGTGCAATGGGCTTCATTCTCATGTATGATATCACTAATGAAGAGAGCTTCAACAGCGTTCAAGATTGGTAAGTTACCTCTGTTTTTATGATGAACTGATTGTATTATTGTTATTTCTGGGAGATATGGACACGTTGTCGTTGCTCAACATTTTCTCAAACTAGGTACGTGTTTGTGATTTAATATGTTTTCTTAAAGCTTGTGTATTTTTCGTGCGTCTTTGAATTATGGTTGGACGGTTTAGTTCACCGTGGAAGTAAAAATATAATTTAAAAAAAAATTGGATCACAAGAAACAATTATTTGCCAAAAAACCGAATGATTATGCTTTTTTAGCGATTAACAAAGCACAATATTGTCGTCCAAGTAATAAACAGATTCTTAAGTTTAATTTAAATTTGATAAATATTTAAATAATATGATTGCTTTTTTGTTTAAATATACCAGTTTATTGATGAATAATGCTGTTGTGATGAAAATCGATAGTAAAGCATTTTTTTTCTAAGATAATCGTCTAGAGATTTTTATCTTATCAAAAATTAGGGGTTCGCAAGCGTTTATCAAGTAAAAAAGTAGCCGAAAAGTAGTACTTTCAAAACATATTTTGAAAGTATGATATAAGCTATGTTTATTCCAAATTTCATTCAAATCCGTTCAGACGTCAAATCATGAAGAGAAAACAAACATGCTTATACACCGCAAACTTTCGAATTGAAAATATTAATGTGATGATTGATTTTCAGAATAAAGGAATTTGTTTTAGTAATTTCAGCATAACAAATGAGCTTCAAATGTGATTTACAGTGTAACCATAAATAACCATAAGGAAAGACTTAATAAAAAATAAAAAAAAAATATATAAAAAAAAATATATAATATATATATATATATATATATATATATATATATATATATATATATGATAAAATACAATTGTCGATAAGTTAAGCTTGTTGTGAGATTTCAATTTTCTCTCGCGGGAATTTCAATTATGTATATTCAAATTCAAATATTTTTGATCTTGCCAGTTGATTGAAGTTTGCGAGCTCTTTGATGGGTGATTGAGTGATCGATAAGTAGGAAGAACTGCCCACAAGGGCATTCGATAATCAAGTAAGCATTTAAGATTAAACCTTAATATTTTCAGGGTGACACAAATTAAAACGTATTCGTGGGATAACGCTCAAGTGATCCTGGTAGGCAACAAGTGTGACATGGAAGAGGAGCGTGTCGTCAGCGTAGAGCGCGGCAGGCAGCTGGCAGAACAACTGGGTGTAGAATTTTACGAGACCAGCGCTAAGGAAAATATTAACGTCAAGGTAAGTAGAGCGAATTGATTATTTGATGAAATGATAAATTGACTTTGCTAAAATGTCTTTCGGATATTAATACAAAACCCATGTTAAGTTACTAAAAATTGGCTGGCGAAGTTATTGGTGCAACGGATGTTGTTTAGAAAGCAGAATCGAATGGCAACGGCAAACCAAACCCAATAGGCATCGGGTTCGATTCCCGGACCATAGGAAAACATGTATTTGTGATTGTGTGTGATATAAAGGTTTCCAGCACACACGATAAGTCTTTGAGCTTTGTGTGGGGCTGTGAGTGTGAAAGTTACAGTTCAAGTTTTATTTTACAATTCAGTGCCATGCAGAGTTTAGAACTTCAACTTTTTTAAATTCTGCTTGTGAATGCACTATCGGATCGATCACCTTGAGATTTTAGATGTTAAAAAGTGTATGCTCTAAATTCACAAACATAAATATTTTATTCCGAAATACTGTGATGTTTGGGGATGTACCAGATTTGCATTTACTTTTTTCCTTTAATAGGAAAACTTTATAGTAAAACTAGTACTTATGGAAGGCTAAAGAGATAGAGGCTGCCCACATACAATCTGGACATGGACCAGTTAAAATGACATGCTAGCAATGTGCTTAGCGAAATTGACGCAAAATTGCAAAAAGTGGCGTTAAAGTATCAGGCGGGCTGACTTTAAACTGAAAACAAACTAAAAATACTAGCACACCATCTATATGGTACAAATGTAAAAAATTTGGCTAATAGTAGCACATTACATCTTTGCGCTTAAAAGGCTGACAATTGGTCTGTCACTTCCTTGGGCGGAGTCCTACCATTGCAAAAACTTGATGTCCTTAGAATTTCCGGAATAAAACATGTTGACGCGTATCTAATACTAGATAACACTAGCTGAATTAAAACTCTCAAAAAACGTATAGGCGTGCTGTGCAGTCTTGAGTTGGAAGGGATCAGCGATACCAAAAAAAATTATTGCCAATGTGCATTATGTGCTTAGAATTATTGGAACGGAACAGCTAGTGACAAACGAAAAGTAAAGCATCAACTGTCCGTGACATAAACAATGACATTATCAAAAGTGGGAACATCATTCGACATGATATAAAAGCGTGAGCATTAATGACGGAATAACTACGAGTGTTATGGCCTCGCATACAATTCATAGAGAAAAGGATGAATAATTTTAAAAACAATTAATATTTTTCTAGTCACCACATACTTGACTGAAGTTGAAGGAATTTGCGAAAAATGTTTTTGTCTATCAACGAAAAAGTTGTGATCACGATACCTATTCGTTTAATTATAACACTGATAATTTACTGCGCAAAATTACATGATATGTGCTAAATAAATACAACATAAGCGATCCGCCCCGGCTTCGCCCGGGTGCATTTGTATGGGAAAAAGAAAAGGGCTATTTTTAGGGTTTTTCCAGCAATAATTCTAATTTTTCTCGCCGTAAAAACCATCCTTGAACTTCAACGAACATTTTAAAAAAAGATTTGGCCAAATTGGTCCAGGCGTTGTTGAGTTATGCGCTTACCAACACATTTTGCGATTCATTTTTATATTATAGAAGATAACCATAACGAGTGTTTATTTTTTGTTATAACATTCACAACCACTCACTAAGTTCAAAGACTAGTATCGTGAGTGCCGAAAAAATTTACACATCACACACAATCACATCCAGAACCAAAAGCACAAATGTCGCTTGGGAAGAAAAATTGTGCTCCTGCTGGGAATCGAACTCAAGACCCACGGCTCAGAGAGCAGAGACCTGCCCATTGCGCCACACGATCATCATCTATGTTTATAGTCTGACTATTATATTTCAGGCTGTATTCGAGCGGCTGGTCGACATCATCTGCGATAAGATGTCAGAAAGCCTCGACTCTGAGCCCGCGATGTTGGTCGCCGGTGGTCAGCGTCTAACGCAACAGAAAGAAGGCCAGGGGGCCACTACTCCTAATTGTAACTGTTAATAGGACTCAATTTTATAAAACAGCTGCTTTTAGTTCGAAATGTTAAAAGTAAAAAAAAATGTGTTTACAAAAGATTTAACGAACTTTGTCATTATTTCCGAAAGCGTGGACAAACCACCTTAATAGCTCCAAAATGAAAAGAAAAAATTGATATAATTGTAATAGATTTTTAACAGCTAGTTATATTCAAAGCGTTTTACTCATCCAACGGTAATTTAACCTACTGTTGAAAATTGTAAACTTGTATCTATCATCGTATATTAAAGCCTAGCTAACAATCTCATCCATTGTTTACAAATAATATTCGACAAAGACTGTAAGAACATTTAGCAGGAAATTTGGACATAGACATTGTACAAAAGATTGAATGATAACTTCATCAAACCCAATGCTGGAATATTACAACATTGCTTTGAATTACATTAACATATTCATCGTTTACTATGTAAACTCAGTAAACTTTTATTGGTTTATCCATATTAAATTCCATATAACAGGAGAGTAGGACTCTATTTCCACACTACACTTAGAGAGATGTTTGTGAAGCTTCTTGCTTCATTGTTACTTCAGACACGACATTTTTTTTCTTTGGTTTTTTTATCTTTGCGGGCATGGTTGTAAAAAATAAGCACTGGCGTGCACTTAGTCTTATTTACGAGCCAGTTTTCTACAATTTCCACATCATTTGCCTGGATATCAGTCTAATTGTTTTCTTACGATTGATAAAATAAAACATTCATTTTGTTGAGGTAAATACGCTAATCTGGCATCTTCCTATTTTTGTTTTCTTGCGTAAAGCAACTATTTATTTTAATTCTAAGCAAAATCTTGTAAGTTAATGCGACTTCGTGTTTTTAGCGAATACGTTCAAATTATTGTTGAATTTGAGTAATTGTTAGAAAAATTATATGCATTAGTATTATTAATTCTATAGGTGTTATTCATTGATATATCATAGATGAAAACATAGACTTCCAATAGAGAAACTTGTAGTTCAAAATCACTGAACAGTGAGATGTGACATGTTTCAATGCAGAGCTTAATTTGTTTGATTATTTATACAATTGGTAATCTCTTGGCTTTTGCATGAGAGCTTACAAAAAATGTATTAGCGCTTAAAAAATTTGCCAGTTTTGTCACTATATGGGTGATATAGACCACTACTTTGTATTGGAGGTCTATATTTAATGGTATATCAATGGTTTTAGGAAGCTTTGACAATGTGCGAGCTGGAGGTAGGATCTGATGTGTATTCGATAGTAGTTAATATTTGTTTCATTAATTGTGAAAACAAGCTTGCGTCGCTGTATTTATCAATTATATTGTGTGTGTATGAAATTAAGATGTCTATTTAAAGAATATTTTCAATCTATTTTAGTAATAAAAGGCGATATGTAATAAAACTTTTTGGTTAAGGTTATTTTATTTCAGAATATTATTTGTAGACGTCCCTATAAACTATGAAATATATTTTGAATGTTATTATCATTTTGTTGTCATGTGTTTATAAGAGGCAAGTTGCAATTATTTTTCTATTATCAAATTATGAAACAACGAGCTCTTAATTAAAATAGTCTTGTCTGTAATTTGTGTAATTTAATATAGATTTTTAGTAAAATCGCGCTTTTAAAACTTAAAAAAAAATGCCAGCCATCACACCCACACTAATATTATAAATCAGAAACTGTGTGTGTGTTTGAATAGGAATATGCTTGAAGTAAGGTATTTGTGTAACGGTATTTGTGTAACGGTACGAATTTTAATGAAATTTTGGTAGGTAGATAGTCTAGGTCCTGGAATAGGACATAGTCTACTATTAATGTCGGTTAACGCAAGCCAAGCTGCGGGGCACAGCTAGTCAGTAATATTTTGAAACTTCATGATTTCGTCATCATAAACATTATGAAGGTTATATGCGACTTGGGCCAATATCAGAATTAAAGTTTCCATTTCTCCAGCAATTAATAAGTAACTGTATCATCAAAAGCGCAAAATAATATTTAGTTGCATTATTATTCTATGATAATAATAAATAATGAGTTATTAGAAAGTGTTTTTTCGTCTAATAGGTGTGTACTGCGTATGTTCGCTTGAAATTATACGTATTATTCGATGTGGCGTTAACAACATTAGAATTGTTATGTCAATATAATTAATAGTAGTTAATTGTATTAATCAATGTTTATTGTTATATTTTGGCGTATAAATTATCCCAAATTGACTATATTAATGTTACCTTCAGTATTCATGACTGTATTTCAGTATCTATATATAACGTGCTTTCGAATTCCTCGGCCTCAATATATTCGGATATATCGAATGTAATATACTACCCAAAATGTTTGTAAATACGTTTACCAATGTATAAATAATTGTATAGTATAATATCTACCTACATAATAAATCTGTTTGTATTCTTGTTACTACGCTGTGTTTATAACTAAATATAGGCGTTTATTTCGTCACTATCGTAGTAGTTGTAAGTAACATATACATACACCTGTTTTAGTATATTGCATCTTTCATGTGTACCTATTGAAGTACCTATTATATGTGTGCCCGCTATCGGGAAAGCACTAGATCTATTTAGAAGACATAGACAATACGATTTATATCAAATTCTGTTGAAACATGAGCACATTATTTTTTTAGTATAATTGTTAGGAAAATTAGTTAAGTGTAATGTCGGAATTTCCCGATGGTATTAACTGATATACGTACATAAAACCGCAACTTACATAATATTTTAATATCTTTTTATCTAAATGCTTGTATCTAATGTTTTAGTTGAGTAATAACTTATGAATAACATCAACTTTATGAGAGGATCTTATGAAGCCAAAATGTAGTAGGTATTGAACGGATTGACAGTATCTAATTTAATAAAATAAGTACGATAATTACAAACTAATAGTATTAATTTATCTTTACTGGATAATGCTTAAATTACAAAATAAAGTGCATCAGGTAAGCGTAAGATTTAAAATCGAAATTGTACCAACAAAATGCTACAAGTCAATTGGGACATATTCAATTACCTAAAAGTATGAACTGGACTTGGACCCAAATTATTAATCCGTTTTGTAATTTCTACCTGAGTATAGTAATGAGAATAACTCAAGCTATGTAGAAGTATATTATTGGGCTGTGTTAGGAGCTACCACGAATTTTTCAATCAATTATTCTCAACATTCGTATCATAAGACGAATTGAAATATATAACCTTGTCTCTAGAATAACAGAAAATTAATTCTTCTATCAAAAATAGTATTGTTAATGTATTGAGAAAGCGGTTGTGATTGACATCATAGGAATTAATAATATTTAATCGGAATGTTAAAACTATCTTATTTTTTAACGCTTAAGCATGAAAAAAATTTGTATACAGCACGTAAAAATGTCGGGATACTTTGTTGTCTACTAATTTTGGAGTAATTAGTTGTCTTTCATCAGGATGAGTGAGACGCGCGATACGCGGAGCCGAGCGTCTCAGGCCACGGCGGCGCTTGATTTTCACGCGACAACAAACTAAGTCGACATTTTTACCTGTTTCAAGCCGTACATAACATTGAAACATTGTTAATGTTATAATTATAACGTATATTTAAATGCCAACATAAATAATGATCGATTACTTCTATATCTTTCTTTATTGATGATGGTTTTAGTATCCACCGTTCTGTATCCAGGTTTGAGCAAACTTTTATTCTTATATTATTTAAGACGACTCCTTACCTATTTATTAAGTAAGTCCGAAAAATTCGTGGTGCCCTAAATACACGGAAAGTATGAGGCATATCGTAGTATTTGGCTTTAGGTAGAGAAATGTAATAATTTAAAAATATTACTTAGATTATTTGCAACGGAGAATTTCTATTTTACTTTATTATTGAAGTCTTTTACTATATAAAACAGAAGTGGTTCTGAAAAATGTTTCTCTTCAATAAGACATTAATGTCGCGATTGGAAAACAACTATGTCACAAAAAGCTAGATGTATTTAATCGGTAAATGTATGTTAAATATTTGTTGAGTGTTAAAATAAAGGAATTATTTAAATAATACACCCATGTAAAAGATTCACGAGTATAAAATACTAGCTGACCCGCCCGGCGTTGCCCGGGTAAACAAAAGCTTACATATAAACGCTTTCTCACTCACAGCCCCACTGTAAAAGTACTATAAGTTGTGTCGTGGGGCCGTAAACAATTAACACCACACACACAACATTCACGTCGTACCCAGAACCAGAAACATAAACTGCCCGTGGGGAAAAAACTTTTGTAATTGTGTTCCCACCGAGATTCGAACCCGCTGCTTTAAAGACGAACGCGCACTCATCTACGCCAGTGGGTAGTTCAAAGTTCAAAGATTCCCCACCCTGCGCCGCCCGGTTAAAAAATCTACACATAAACACTTCCACATTCACAGCCCCACACTAAGTTCAGTGACTTGTAGCGTGGAGCCGTAAACATCCAAGATTCACAACATATTAAAAACCAGGAACACAAATTTCCCGTAGGGAGAAAACTTCCGTTACCACCGCGAATCGATCCCGCTGCTTTGAAGGCAAACGCGCACCCATTTACGCGAGTAGATAGTTCAAAAGATGACCCGCCCGGCGTCGCCCGGTTAAAAAATAATAATACAAATAAACACACTTCCACATTCACAGCCCAACACTAAGTTCAATGACTTGTATCGGGGGGCCGTAAACATCTAAGATTCACAAAGTATTCACAACATACTCAAAACCAGGAACACAAATTTATCGTGGAGATAATTTTTTTAGGTAAATTATCACCGGTAATCGAACCCGCTGCTTTGAAGGCGAACGCGCACCCATCTACGCCAGCGAGCAATTCAAAGTTCAGGAACGACCCGCCCGGCGTCGTCGGCCGGGTAGTAAATATTAAAAAACATACCCATAAACGCTTTCACATTCACAACCCCACACTAAGTTCAATGACTTGTATCAAGGAGCTGTAAACATCCAAGATTCACACAACATTCACAACATACTCAAAACCAGAAACACAAATTCCCGTGGGAAAACACCTGTGTTCCCACCGGGTATCAAACCCGGTGCTTTAAAGGCAAACGCCCACCTAACTACGCTAGCGGGCAGTTCAAACTTCAAAGATAAGACTAAACAAAAAAAAAAACAGTCGAATTCATATCCCCCTTCTTATGTTAGTAGGTTCAAAACATAGACGTATGCCGGATTACGCAGTAACTGTTCCATTCTGTGATCCACCGTTTTCACCCTCAAATAAACTTAACGATTTCTCCTAGACTATGGGTTCAAATTATGTGCAGTAAAAAGCAAATTGCATCTACCTGAACTAAGTAAGCCGATGAAATAGGTTTTTTTGATAAGAATTAATATTAAATACTTAAAAAAGCCAACGAAATAGAAGCCGCTATTTTTTAGTGCAGGAATTCGTAGTACGTTTCTGTACATTTCTGACCCGTCCCGTTCACGGGCGGGCTCCCGTGAAACCAATTTCACGATTTCTCATAGACTATTTATCCAAATCATATGCAGTAAAAAGCAAAATGTATCTAAATGAACTACGTAAGACGATGAAATAGTTTATTTTGATAAGGATTAATACTGAATGTCTCAAAAAGCCAACTAAACAGAGGCCGCTTTTTTTTCAGATTTTTAACAAAGAAAAGTAATTTTTCTGCGCTATACATACATGTTAGATATATGCTGTCGCGGACTTTTTTGTAAAACTCATGAAGGCCAACATTTTTGCCATACATTGTATTCAACTATGTCTTACCGTTTAGTCAGCGTACGCCGATAAAGCGGAAAGTTAGCAAATTTTTCTCCGACTTGTCTTACGAATATTATTATTTCGAACTGATAACTAACTTCTATCCCGACAAAACATAGCCTATGACACTCAGTGATAGTGTAGCTATCTATTGGTGAAAGAATTTTCAGAATCGGATCAGTAGTTTCAGAGATTACCTTTTACATACAAACAAACAAACAAACAAACAAACAAACAAACAAACTTTACCTCTTTATAATATTAGTATAGATATAATATATATTAAAATTAGTGTTTGTTTTGATTTTCAATTGTTAATGTAATTAAGATTAACAGTGAGTCTCGGATATCTGTCGTTGATGAATATTTTATTTTACTTTATTATAAGAGGAAAACTTTCGGCTAGCTATATATATTAGGTTACAAGGAGACAATCTGAGGGCCACTTATCCATATATAGGCCATATATCTTTCAAAAAACATAAAGGTACTTTCTAGAGACACGTTCTCCATTGTCAACTGCTTCATCACTTCACCAGTTTAGATGGTTATTAGCGTAGTGAGAAAAAATAAGGTTGCGTGGTCCGCATCCTTATTTTTTTACACTCTCATTTTGCGCTTCTGGAACAATTTGGTTCTGCTCTGTTATTGGTATGTTTCGAAATAAATATGTAGATACAACACAAGTAAACATTAATAACATTTTAATTTGGGTATTGTTATATATTATATATTACTTTTACGATACCTACTTACCGTGTGCACCGCGCACGTTTCGGTCAGCCATATTGTCTATGATGTCTTCATCATAGACAATATGGCTGACTCTTATACCCAAAATTGTATGGTGATTTGAAGTTTGGTATATGTTAAGTTGAACTACTTATTGAATTATGTTTTTCTTAATTGTTTGGCCCATACATTACTCCAAACGAAATGTTTGTTTAGAAGTGGTAAAGTTGATTAAAACGACATAGGCAGTAGGATAGAATAATCTCTCTCTCTGATCGATCCTTCATGACTGAAGATCACGGTCACCAATTCCAGTCCAGTTGTAAGTGAGGCGCCTTCATCGGTTCCTGCTTGGAGCCATTCGGGCTACAGTCTTTAGAATAATAACGAACCTCATATTCTCGAAAAAGATTAAGTTTTTTTTCAATGACTAGAACAGAAATTTAAGTTTAATAACGGGTCTTAATAAAGAAAACCTGGGATAGACTACAGCTGAAATGGTATCTCAATTTCACTATTGCCGTTAACCTTGTGGGAATGAGATGCAATGTCAGTGGTTGTCAATATCCGAACTTTCTTTATTAAATCGGGTTACACATTTTAATGTATTTATTTGCTATTAACATATCTACTTTACCTATTTTTAGATTTACAAAAATAAAACTTCATTAATTACGGAAGTTTACTTAACTAATCGTTCAAAATATCAAAGTAGGATTTTTATTAAAATTTCACTTAAGCTAATATATAACCTATTAGCTAAACATGTTCGCTAAACTTATATAATACCTAGGTATGGCTCAATAGAAAGCGTCTTACCTTTGCCAATACATTATCTGGATCTCAAAGCCCGGAAATATCAAACTCTAGCCACTAAGTAACAAGTAAAGATAACGCTTACGATAATTTGCAGACATAAACAATATATTTTAGGCTTAGCAACACATGTATCAACTCAAATCCGATAACAGATACTAAATGACAGATAAATGGGTGATTACAGATTAAACTATCTACCTTATTAGAAGCATTAGGATGTACTTAATTAAAATACTTTTAGTGTTTAAAAAAAAGATTTTAGTTAACGTAATAATTTCTCAACGATTTAACATTTTAGAAATGATTTGGATAAGTTAATATACCGGTAACACAATGCAGCGGTTTTTGTATTTAAAATACCTTATTTTAATCTAGGCCAAAAAATGATTTATTTTTTTATTTTTTTTATTTAATTTTATTGATTATGTTAGGCTATATCAAGTTTGCCATTCATGACGGATAGGGGGAATGCCATATCTTGAAAGTAATATTACAGTTTATATAAATTAACATCAAATCTGCCGTGGTTTTGTCCGCCCTAAAAATAAATTATACTATTAATTTTAGTGCTTGGTTTAGTTTAAACTGTAAGTGCATTATTGTGTTTATTAGTAAGTAAGAATTGTTGTTCTCTAGTGCTTCTTGCACTAGAGGGACGCGCCGAAAGATGAGCGTTGTAACTTAGAAGGTAGGTACTCTATTGTTTTTTGTCCACCATGATCAAAAACTAAAAAGCTTGTCAGTGTTCTTTGCTTATCATATAATTTTTCACCTTTAAACTAGGTTATTTGGTCATCTTTCGTTTTGTTTTCACTGTTTTGATTTCTAAGTGTCTGGTTCATGGTGTCAGGCATCTTGGAGCCAAGAGTCTCTGGTACGAGGAAGGAGACGAGACCGGCCAGGAAAGCCATGCTGGCGAACAGGATGAACGGCAGCTCCACGAATACTATGATACCCTGGAAAAAAAAGTTTGCATAAATAAATTCGATAAATAGGTACCTACACGAAGCTCTTTTTGGCCGCAAGAAGGCAAGAATGACATATCTTTAAATTTAGTGCAGGACTGTAAACGTTACATATTTTGACTCTGTATAAATTTTAATAAGGCAACATTTAATAATATATATACATATTATATATTATTCCCTATCCGAATATATAAATATGTCAATAATCAAAAAATCTTGATAAGACCAGCTATACTAAAAAAACTACATTGAAATCGGTTCATAGTTTGGGAGCTACGATACAAATCGACGACCCAGTTGGCGCAGTGGACAGGTCTCCGCCCTCTGCGCCGTTGGTCCTGGGTTTGATTTCCGGCAAGAGTACAAATTCCTTCCCAAGGGATATTTGTGCTTCTGGTTCTGGGTGTAATGTGTGTATGTGTGAATGTTTTCGGCACCAACGATACAAGTCTTTGAACTAAGTGTGGTGCCATGAGTGTGAATGAGTTTGTTTGTTAAAAGATAGTTACACAAAGAGACAGACTACGAACTTATTACAGCACATCTTTCAAAAGCAATTTTTTTGTTAATTAATCCATATTACATATACATTGGTATTAATATTAATAAGTGCCAGTATATAACATTTACAAGAAAAAAGAAAACAACTACATTTGATTATGAGATAAATGGAGTCAAAATAACAAAAGTTGAAGCAGTTAAGGACCTAGGTGTCATCGTCGATTCAAAACTAACGTTTTCAGAACATATAGATTCGATTGTCAACAAAGCTTACAGCAGCCTTGGATTTATTTTGCGTGTAAGTCGACCGTTCTCCGATCTCGGTTGTTTAAAAATTCTTTATAATGCGTATGTAAGATCCGTATCAGAGTATTGCAGTATAGTTTGATAACTTACATCCAAAAAGTCGAAAGCATCCAGCATAAATTTATAAAAAAACTTAACTTTCGTTGTTATTACAGGTCTAAAGATTATAACGATTCTTGTAGTTATCACCGCATGTCAACACTCGCAAATAGGCGTACACTTTCTGATATGTGCTTTTTACATGGCATCTGCAACGGTCTAATTGACTGCAATGAATTATTGCGCAAAACTTTATGTTTTCGCTGTCCTAAATTTAGAACTAGACATACAAATCTCTTTGCTGACTCGAAGTCTATTACCAATTATGCTCAAAATGCTCCAATAAAAAGACTTCAGAGGACCTATAATAAAAAAATTGATTCATTGGATATATTTCATTTAAATAAGGAAAAATTTAAACAAGAAGTTTTTAATATTTTGTAAATACTTGCATAGACAACTTAGCACTCACCATTCATACCTATACAAACACAATCACACACACACACTTACACGCACACACCCACATACATACACACACACACCCATACACAAAACATACACTCAGATACTTTAAGAAGCGATGACTGTATCTATAATATTTTAAATATATAATGTAAATCCGTTTTTGGCTGTAGAAGATATCGTAAATTATAAACTATGTTAATTAAGAGCTGTGGATTTAGTAAAATAAATAAATATTATATTTTCATTATATTAGAAAGTTATAAATATGTAAATTTTAAGATGCCAAATAATTAGTACAAGTTTACTGACTTAACTTTAATTACTCGTCTAGGTTTATGAAATATGTCATGCACTATATTTTACACAGTATTAACAATTTTGCTAAGCAATATATATAAGTGTAGATAAAACTTACAAGCGGATACAACTTATTGTGGATAAAACTTACAAGCGGATACAACTTACTGTGGATAAAACTTACAAGCGGATACAACTTACTGTGGATAAAACTTACATGTGATAAAACTTACAAGCGGATACAACTTACTGTTGATAAAACTTATATGTGATAAAACTTACAATCGGATAAAACTTACTGTGGATAAAACTTATTTTACACAGTATTAACAATTTCCTAAACTATATAACTATGGATAAAACTTACAAGCGTAGGTGTGAGTGGAGCGACCATGGACCCAATTCGGCCGATCATGTGCGCAAATCCGTACATTCGGTGACGGCATTCCGTGGGGAATAGCTCCATGCTGAAGATGTTCAAGGCTGGCATAGCTGTTGCAATGGCCCAATTACCCAGCATATAAACGATTAACGACAGGACGGTTTGATCTGAAAGACAAATTTGCAGCATGTATATTGAATTGGATGACTTTTTAATACTACGAAAAAAGTTCAAATAATACTCTTGGACTACTGCGGCAAAGATGGGGAAACTAATCATCAATTTTATTTTAAAATTCACTATCTGTTATTAAATATGAAATATATTTTAGGAACAGTATTTTGAAGCATCTTTAGTTGGATATGACTGAAATATTATGGCAGTATGCTGAGCTAGCCCGTAAATTACTCATTCTTAAACATTTAAGTGATTTATTTTACGTTATGTGCAGTAGATAGTAGATTATTGTTTTCATTTATACATGTTTTGATGATTTGGTATGGTAGATATAGATCTTTCCTCTTTGCTAATTGTAATTTGTACTTTGTCAAAGATCATTGATGTTTTGGTGCAAGATAAACAAATTAGTTATTTATATTTACATTTAAAGTTTACGTGAGAATTAGACATTATAATATAATAAAAATACGGCTATCACTCACGTCATTTGATCGATATTGTCGACCTAGGTTTCGAGCATGTACGATGCTCGTCTTCGGGATGAGTTTACGCCGCGAGATCGCGACGAAGACTCATCTAGGTCGACAATATCGATCAAATGACGTGAGTGATAGCCGTATTTTAATAATATTATAATTTAGATAATGCGCCGTAGTCGGATACAAAACAATCTGAGAAGTTGAATTATAATAAACCATCTACATACCATTCGAAATAAAAATAAAAGCAACTTGGCAAGCTGCGCAAATCCAGAAACCACCGATGACCGTCGGTTTCCTCCCAATCCTTTCGACGATCAGTAACGCGGTAACGAAGCCCGGCAGTTGTATAAGAGCAACTACAACGTAGTTCAGATACATGTTCCCTGTTAAGTTTACTGCGTTGATAGACAGTCCGTAGTATACAAATGTTGCTGATACCCACCAAAAACACGTCACAAAGCATCTCACTAATAGTCTTTTGTCTGTTATCACCAACATCACTAACGAAGGTTGATTAGCGTTTCTTTCTCTTTCTTCTTCCGCGTAAATTCGCAGATCGTCTAGAGACTTCTGAGAGACCTCCTTTCCATTGCATCGAGCAGCTCGTTTGAGTATAGCTTCAGACTCTGTGTACCTTCCTTTGGTCATTAACCATCGCACGGACTCTGTCATTGACCAAAAGTATAGAATAGTGATGAACTGTGGTATATATAGAGCGAGGATGAGGTTTCTCCAGTTTTGCACTGCCCATGCGATGAGTCCGAGGGTCGCCATGCCAAGTGCAAACGAAGTGTTGGCGAGCGCTCCACCTACCACTCGGTAACGTGGTCCCATTAGCTCCACCACTAGAAAAACGATAAAAGATCACTTCGCATAAAAATTCAAAGGTTTTGCCGCTTAAACTATTTTTATTTTCAGTTATTATACAAGACATCAGACCATTATCAGAAAGTCTATCAATTAATTCTGTACGTATAGGTATTTTATATCTTTTTAAGCCTAAAGCTTTTAACCTCTATCTAGCCTGTTGGTAAGTGATGTTGTGATCGGGAATGGTAATGCCGCGCTAGGTCTGAAATGCAATGCAGCTCTCAACTATCGTAATATCGTGTATTAGAGCTTGCAGCGCGACAGATTTTCTTATAAAAGATACAACTGTATTTTAATCGGTACAGTGGTGTCTATCAGCTAAAAGAGCAATAGAAAATATCATTCTATCTAAAAAAAAGTGGTAAAACTAATGTCTAATATTTAAAACACGTGTGGACTTGTCTTTTATATCTCTTCTTTTGTATTTCTACTGCTGTTATGTTGGCTTCCCTAAGCCTATTCTGACGCAGAGATAAACAAAGCGTAGTAATAGTAGATACTACACTGAGTCTTCGCAAAGTAAATAGTCAGACCAGGCAAAGTAAATATCTTCTTACTTAGTACGTAAGCGCAGGAAAAGGCGCCGCATCCCAAGATGGTTTCTGTAAAGAGTAGCAGCATGTAGACCGTGTAGCTTGGTGCCCAGTATCGCGTCACGCCTATCACAGCACCGCAAAAGGCGTTGAGAGAGAGCGCGAGTCTCCGCCCAAATCGGTCTGAAATGTATCCAGTAATAGCCAGAGCCACCATCATGCCACCTATACGTACTGTGCCAACCAGAGCTCGCCGCCACTCGTCGCATGCCAGGCCAAACTAAAAGCAAGTGAATATTTTACAAAAAACGCACCAAGCTCTACCCGACCAGTTGATCGTATTCAATCAACTGGTCATAGTTTTACCAGTTTTGTTATCTATATCAGGAATATTCTGGTGTATTGTAAAATACTTTTATTATATTTTGTCATGAACAGTACTTACTTAAGCTATGTGTGCAGCTTTGGATGTTGTGAAGTACAGTGTATAGACCCAAAAGAGTTTTAACAAGATTCGACTAATCAATTTGTATTAATGATCAATTAAAATAAAATGGTCAGTTACGAGGCTAGACTAAAAATGAATAGGAAAAAACAACTCACATCGTACACAATGGTATTTGTATTCTCGTACAGGTATTCATCGCACTGCTGCAGTACGTTGGTGTCAAATAATGCTGCAGGACAGGTGTCATCACCAGGTAATGCTAGCGAAGTGTTTCCAAAGCGCTGGCAGTTATCCATAGACCCGCCTGTCCATGGAATTGCATTTCCGATCCATGATGGAGAAAAATCTGTTTCGCGGGGATCTTCGCATTCTGGGATAACACATCTGCACAGCAAATATTATACTCGATTTAGATTTTCCTTTTTAATATGTCATATGAAGATGCATCAATAGTAACAAATGACTTGCTATCTTTGGAAACTCCTCTTATTAATTAATCTTGTAAGATAGTTACCATGCCACCAGGCTCACGGTCTACTTATGAATAATTTTAGATTGCTTAACTACTTTGATCCTGTGCAAAATTTGCTTCAGAACCTTCTTATAAACATTTCAAATAAACAAAGTATACAATAACATATTATAATATATAGGTACCTTGTTTCAATCCTGCCCGCCGAGAACACAAAACCATTAATATTCCATCCAGCAAATATTACACATAGAACACACTGAACTACTATCAAAATTTGGAATTTCCCGAACTGCCCAACCTCATTCACTAGAACTTTGTCCAAATCAACTTTTGGCTTTACCGTCGATTCAATATTGCTGTCCTTTTCCATTGTGTAACAATTTTAATTAAATTCACGTTCTTTTAGCGCTTAATTTCAAGCGTTATAATTAATAACATACCTACAAGTAAGATACTTACTATAATTAGTAAGTATCTAATGGCCTGCATTACAAATTTGCTTATCGAAATACTGATATCAGTGCACACCTATTAGAGATATCACAGGTGTTAAAAATTAGCTGCTGCTCACGGCACGGTTGAATATTATCGTTAGAAGATTATGAAAATGACTACATCTGTAAAGATGGTGGATGAATTTAGCATTGGCTGAATTATTCATAACATATAATTTATTCAGGACTAGTAGACTTCACTCTTCAATATAATCGTAATCAAAATAACGTGATTTTTTAAAAAGACTGAATAATAAATGATACATTTTATATTTAGCTGCATCATTGTTTTCCATCACGTGCGAATCACGTGAGATAGCGTTCGAATATTAATCTATCTATTTTTATTATAAACATCGATTGCCGTGCGTTAGTCTTGCTAAAACTCCAAAATAGCTCAACCAATTTAAACCTTTTTTTATTTGTTGACCTGTACTTGGGTGGTTAAGAAAATAATTAGAAAAGCCCCACGAAGTAGTCTAAATAACAAAGAATTCTATAATTGGTAATTTTGTACGTGAATTGCCACCTCAGATTACTTTCCATTGATGGCGTGGTAAGGATTTGAGCTAGTCATCTAGTCTCTTTGAAAACCTGAAGTCCATTTTGTTGACCACAGATTTTTATACTGGAAGGTAGAAGTAGACTACCAGTGTACTAACCGTTGCTCTAGCCTGCATTAGGAAAACTAGCCAAAATTAGTAGCGAGCATTGGAAAATACCATACCTTTCATCACGATAATTCGCAAGATTTTTAACATCATCATGTTAAAATCTTGCGAAATGATGATAAATAATTTCTTGCTCTCTATAAAAACAGTCACTTTTTCTATCAATTCTGTTGATGTCACCTTGGCTTGCAGCTTTTTTTAGCTACTTAATGACTTGATATACAAAGCGACTCGGGCGCTTTGTATCTTTTGTTACACTAGAGCCCATACATACAAAAAGCAACGCGAGCACGCGCCCGCCGCCCACCCTCCATTCGTACGCGCGCCCCGGCCGCTCTTTATAATATCATGGTCCCTTAAGTGCCATATATTTTATCTACACAGCGCTCGGGCTGCGCGTCTCGGGCGCTTTGTATATCAAGTCCGTTAAAAACCGAATTGATTTTAGGGTATTTCCACCGACAAATATCTATTAGCATACTGTGCCCATTATACTGTGTGTGAATAATCTCATATATTTATTACTACAACTGATTTTGACAAGCTACCTAAACATGTAAGAAAATTATTTGAAAATGAGATGAAGCTACAGCATTAAGTTCATTTATCACACTCGCCTAAGTGAGTTTGTGACAGGTCTCGGGCGTAAGAGTGTTTTTCGAGCATAATTAATGGCGCCCACTTTTTGATTTTGCAAAAGCAAGTTTGTGTGAACGTTGTGTAGAATTTAGACACGATTATTTAATTCAACGTAATGTTAAGGCTTAGTTGATTGAGCGTACGTACGCCTTCTAAACAGGGGTATCGGGTTCGATTCCCGGCGGAAACACAAGTTTTCTCCCCAAGGAAGATTTGTGTTTCTGGTTCTGGATGTGATTGTGTGTGTGATATGAAAAAATCAGAACTTTTTATATTCGATAACCTTGCAATGATTCTGCGACTACATCAACCGAATTATCATGCTGAGCCTTGGTACCACGAAGTTTGCTTCGTTGGTAGTCCGCCGCAAAAGCTTTACAAATAGTTTAATAGAATTGCGTGCAGATAACGTCTTTTACCGTATATATTTACTGGATTTTTGAACTTTAGTATAATTATATAGGCACCTTGCTGTAAACGAAATCAAAATTAAACAAATTCTCATTCTATTTTTTGTTATTATAATTGCGAAATATTTAGTAAAATGTGGCCATTATATTTTATTAGATAAATATAACTATAATGGTTGAAAGTTTTCGAAATATAGTTCTCTTTTGCAGAGTAATTGTGCATTAGTTGGAAAATCATAATAGATTATTTAAAAACATGGTCATTGGTCCTACTACTCTACATTTCAAACCACTAAGACTGATTTTTCGGCAGCTATTTTTGAAAACTAATTTGATGACCTAGTGTTTTTACCACCACCGACCGCATCATCACTTGCCATCAGGTAAGGTAATTGTGGTCAAACGCTACCCAGAGATACAAAATCGCGGATTCTACAATTTACCTGCGACATATTAAATGTAACTATATGTTATACTTTCACGATTCCGCAAAGGATTCTCTCAGAAAATAGAACGTGAAAAAACCCAATTTCATAAATTCCCGGCTCTGTTTTTGTCGAGCTGCCTTCACTTAGATCAGTTGACAAGGGAGCAGGCTAATCAGTGAGTGTCACTCAACGATTCGGTTCCATTGATATATTTACCTATCTATATCGTAATGTTAGGTACAATTTATACGAGTGAACGTGGAAATCTTTGAATGGAATTGGTTTCGACGTTGCGTGATGATATCTTTCAGACGGTCATAAAATTATTATTAGGACCGCCCTTTAACTTACTTTATCTTAACACTCTTTTTTGGGACTGTGGCTATCCCTGCCAATATATAAAAGTGAATTATTATTTGTAGGGTTTCTAAGTAGGGTCCAATTGCCTATATTTCCTAAAAAAAAAACTAAATATACAGCATAGACCCAAGTTACCTGCAAGTCATCGAGCTTATAGGTAACTCAAGTGTTCAAGCCCACTACCAGTGGGTAACGTTCCTATCATTCTGGCAGCATTGCCTCTCTGAACTGCAATGCTAATACGTTGAGCCAAATAAGTACCAGCATTTTGATCACGCGTCGCCTCAACCAGGCGCTCTGATATTTTTTTGAAAATAGAATGATGTCTCGGTCCCCACGGGCCCAGTGTCTCAACACCAAACGGCTCAAATATGTAACCACTGCCGAGGTCTCCATATTTTCGCGGTTTGCGGTGCTCTACCGAAGTTGCCGCGGCGCCCTTCTGTGTTTCAGGAAGATGTGACGGAGCTAAAGTGTCGACACAAGTTGCATCCCACACTAAAGGCCGTCCCATCTTCCATGGAATTAAAGTCATGCCGTATTATTTGTTGCTACGTAAATTCTTCATGTCGAAACGGTTGAACTGAATTGGGTGAAATTTTAAACGTAGATTGCTTAAGCTTGTGAGTATCGTGTAGGTGACTTTTAATTCGGATAATTCATGTTTTTCTTTAGCTACCCCACCAAGGGTACGGTGAATAAATTCCGACAAATATTGAAAGTCGTAGAAATAAATGACCTAAGGGATAGAACAGGAATCGGGGTTTGAGAGCTTTTACAAATTATCCTGTATAATGAGTAATGTTGTCTATTTGAAGTTTTTTCACGTCGTCGAAAAAGGAAAATATTACCTTAGAATAATACCTTCCCGGATATTTGTAAAATTGTCTACCCAGGCAAAGCCATGGCGAATTAGCTAGTTTTGCATAAACATGTGTAATGTATTGGCGATTATAAAATACTTAGAAAAGCTTTTGTTAGGATTGACATATTTAAGAATACAATAGACATTGTGAAAGTTTTCTTTGAATAACTAGTGTAAATAAATCTTCCGTTTAACAAGTAAACAGTTACTGTATTGGCTCGCTAACTCGGAATCGCACAGTAGAGGAGAGAACTAATTAGGCATTTAAATTCTTCGCATCAATAGAAACGTGATAGGTCCTAAAAATAAAGATTATGTTCTATATCAAGTCTAATTCCAATAGTCTTGACGTTGAGAAAAGGTCAAGGCCCACTCGGCCAGCATTTGTACTGAGCGTCCTTTGACAGTCTATAATGTGACCTCAACCGCGTTTTTATTCACATTTTCTTTTTGTCACATGTCGCAACCTACCATCTCTTTATTTTATCTCCTCGTTTATGATCTTGAAACGATTTGCGAGGGATAATCCAAGTTTAATTCATTTTAGTGTTGAAGCCAATTGGCTTGTTTTTCTTTTACTGGTATACTTTTTGTTTATTCATTTCATTTTTCAAATAATATGTAAAATGGTATAATTGTTTTTTCTGTAATATATGCCCGCGTTTTAGCAGGTGGACAAAAAACAGTAGGTTAAGTTTTACCAGCTATGTTACATGGCTTTGCCCGAATATCATTAGACCTTATTTTCCAAATACCAAAATTGACTTACAATGCTAGTTGACTTTATTAAAATATTTTTCAAATGGCTTTTTAATTAAATATTACTTATAATTATATGCAGATCAAATACCCATTGGCAATTTAAAATCGTCCCAGGATAGGGAGTACCTCTCGCGGACTAAAAGACTGAAAAGTCTAAACTGTATCAAATAACGAGGTGATAGGATTTCTTTAGTCTTCTGCGGCGTTTCTACATGTTTCGTTTATGTAAATAAAAGAAGAGACGAGCTAGTTGCTCGTCTGATGATAAGTACCATGCTTGCCTTCCACAGTTCAATGCCACCCAGAGTTGTGAACTTAAATCCTACAGGGCAATGAATTGCGCTCGTCACCATGGATCGTAAATCTCTTCATGTCCTATGCTTTCACAATAAAAATTGCCCTTGAATTCGAATGTAATGTTTGCTTACTAGGTACTGCTAGTGGTTGAAGTTCTAGCTATGCTGTAGATTGCCCCAGGCGGACTCTGCAAGTTCCTTATAAATATTTGCCTATTGGCAAACATTTACTGTCTCTGTATGAAATAAATTGCTATACGACTACCGATTATATAACCTGTCATTTAAATATTTTTTCCAAAATTGGTTTATGTACACGTTTAAAAAAGCTGATAATTTTGTGTTTTATGTATTGTATTGTATCTGAAATGACGTTAAATGATGATGCGGTCGACGTTTCCTAGTCAATACCAATTTACCCGTAACTTGAAGACTTCAAGATTATAATAACATTCTAAGTAACATATTTCTTTTTAAAATTGTAATACTGATCAATACACACAGGCCCTAGTATTGTTATTACAATGCAAAAAATACAAAAAAATTACATGTTTTAAAACCTCTTTACTGGCCAATTGCCTATAATTCCTAAAACTAAATTGAAACTCTATACATATATACAGAAAACACTTAAGTGACCTACAAAGCACCGAGCGTGACAAGTTAATATACTTATTTGAAGAGAGTATGTGTTAAAAAAAAATGTTTACATATTTATATATGCAAGATTTTGGTGAACAGTAGAAAAAGACCTCTTCAAATAAAGGACAACGAGGACCCAATAATCTTCATAGGTCATTGAGTTCGTGTAACCTTCTTACTGATTATGCATCTACCAAACAAGTTAAGTGACCTTTGCATTTAATTTAGTTCATCAAGAAGTGTAGCAATATTTTGTATAATATAGATACCTACCTACTAATCAGTTATCTAACATCTATTTGTCCTTCTCTTACAACATACATTCACTTACTTATCCGAGTTTAAAGTGAGTAATCCTACTAATATTATAAATCTGAAATGCTTCACATCACACCCACAACAAGAAGCAGAAATTTTACTCGTAGCAAAATTTTCCCACCAAGGATCGAATCAGATACCCGCTGCTTAGTAGGCAGACGCGTAACCATTACGCCAGCGGGCAATTATACCAAGACTATGCTGTCAAGGAATCCGTTTGTGAATTATCAAAAGTATATCAAAATTTCGAATTATCTACGCACTTACCGTTTATCCCGTGTAAAGCTTGTATTTTACTACTTTGGGGTCAACCAAATTACCTCTCGGCGGTACCGTCAGATAGGATCTTAAGAATTTACGACATCTTTATGAATGATATTATTATCCAAGTTTAAAGGTTCAAGGAAACAAATTTAAATTCGTTTACCTTTTTAAATTTCAATGTTCCAATGAATAATTGTATTATTATATACCTATGTAATTTTTATGTAGGACACCTACTGAATAAAGAATTATTATCACACTAATTACACTAATAATATAAATTCGAAAGTTTGTGTGTTAGTGGTAAATTAAATGTGTACCTAAGTATGTTTGTTTTCTCTCCACGCCTCTGTAACGACTGAACGAATTTGTCTGAATTTGGAATGTAGATAGATAGTGACCTGGGATAACTCATAGGCTACATTTTAACGCGGGCTAGGCCGCGGGGACCTTCTAGTAATAATATATAGCCAGAACCAAAGTTTCAGCAGGTAGGTAAGTATATTTTACAAACATGCTAATAATAATTGATGATAAGAACCGCCTGAGATGAACCGGCTTATTTGGACGCGCGTTCACCTTCTAAGCATCGGATATTGGGTTTTTCCGTTGGAAACATAACTTTTCTCACTAGGAAAATTTATGTTTCTGGTTATAGATGTAATAATTGTGTGTTATGTGAATGTTTCCGGCACCCACGACTCAAGTCATCGAACTTACTATGGGGCTGTAAGTTTGAAAAAGATTATGTTTATGTTATATTTTAAGCACAGTGCTTTGAAAGTAAAAGTAAAATAAGTAAAAATTAGTTTATTTACAGATGAATTAACACTTAAGTACAGTTTATTTAGCATACATAAAATAGGTATTGTGAATCTTATCTGTGGCCCCTAAATTAGGCAAAGCCTAAAAGCCCTGTATCTTGGGCGCCCGTTATCTAGCATTAACTTATTAAGATTGACCATTCGCTGTACTTTTATACTAGGTACTTGTCATCTCATTATCAAAACTTCATGTATATTATTAACTTAAATAAACCTGCTCACTAATAAAATAGAGATTGTATCTTATATGGTAATAACCGAATTAAAACTAAAATAGTTTTCAAATTAAAAAAAAACCTAATATTGTATTTCTTCTTTTGCTTTCTAAGCTCGAGTTTAAAGAGTACTTAGTAGATATGAAAATTTAATCATAAATAATCTAAGTCATATTTTGTAGTTAATATACCAAAATAAACTATTTATGACAAAATTCTGTAGTTGCGTTCAAAAACGGTAGTAACTTGTTGTTAAACTCTTCCCAGGAGCAAAATCCATTTTCGCATATAGGCAGCAAAGGTTCTTCGTTCCAATAGAAGACTACATTGAAGTCGGCGCTTCCATCTTTTCCGCATCTGATGAAATTAAAACATATATTAGTCTAGCTCAGCCTTATCTGAAACTTAACAATAACTATATTGTTAAAGTGATTATGTCAGTGACAAGTATGCATACATGTTAGTTTTCTGAGCACCCATCCCTGCCTGCTCTGCAATTAACTGAAAATCTCCCTGTATATATACTCTTAAGAAAATCGAGAGCTAACTGTCTTGTCTTGATTATATACAAGATAATTTTGAAACTTTTAGCCTAATCATAAAATTGAATTTTTGCTAATATTTTTACTTATAAATAGATTGTATTAATACTTGGCTGGCCGTTGGCTTAGTTGGGTGGCGTTCGCCTTCTAAGCAGGGGTATCGGGTTCGATTCCCGTCGGGAACACAAGTTTTCTCCCCAAGGAATATTTGTGTTTCTGGTTCTGGTTGTGATTGTGTGTGTGATGTGAATGTTTCCGGCACCCACGACGCAAGTCATCGAACTTAGTGTCGGGCTGTGAGTGTGAAAGCGTTTATGTTTATGTTTTACTTAACCTATCGTTATATTTTAAAAACACAACTGACCTATTTAGCACAGCTACCAAGTTAGCGGAGAAAACCGATAGTTTGCTATTCCTCCATTTTCTGTTAGAGTTTCTCTTAACACTTAGTGGAATATCGTCTCTAAACAAACCAAGAGCTGTAACCACCATATTTAACGTAGCAGTGTCAACAAAATAGCCAACAAAGTCTTTCCCTTTGACATCTTTTGCTTTTCGAAAGTTAATCAGCAAATCTGCAAGTGGGATTCTTCCAAGATGTTCATTAATTGTATTCCCATATCCATTTTTGTAGTAGTTTTCTAAATCACCGACATATTCGAGTACACGTAGATCTTCGGTAGTAAATAAAGCGCACCAAGGACTAAATTTGTTTTCGATTCCCGACCAAGTATAGCGACACAAATCGTATAAAGATTTTACGCCGTCGTCTGACAGTTTTGAGGCGATGCCAAGCCGCCTTTGCATCCTGTCTTTCGTCTGAAACAATAAAATTAAAGCGTTACTTTTCTAGTAAATTAAGTAAATGCCAGAAACCACTTTAAATTAAAGAAAAATTTGGTTATAAGGTTCTCTAGAAGATTAGGTTTTCTCATAAATCAGTAAAGCACTTTTTAACCAGTTTTTAGAATGGTTTAATAAATATTAGTAACACTAATTTCATATCTTGCTTTCAATTTTTTTATTTTTTTTTTATGATAGATAGGCAAGGATTTGGCAACTATCTCACCTGATGGAAAGTGAAGATGCGGCCGAAGATGTGACGTGCTTGCCTAGAAGATACCTATTCACTCTAGACTTGAAGACACCCAGATTGTACTGTTCGGGAAACAAAGATGCAGGCAATGAGTTCCAATATATTTGAATATATTTAATATTTTAATATATTTGTACAAAAATCAAACTCATTACAGTTGCAGTGGTATTAATGACAGCTGTTTTGAGGACTTTATCTATTGCATTACATTTTGCACAAAATAATTATTGTTGTTATATCAATTTTATAACTTGTTAAGTTTTTTTTATAAACTCAAAGAATAATATTTTTTTTATTTTAACTACAGTGCCTATTAAGATACTTATTTGCTTTACAAACTGATACAAATAGATTACTATAACTTACAACTAAATAATCTGCAGTCTTCTTGTATCTCCCAAGTTCATTGTATGTATTGGGGTTGCTGAGCAGTCGTTGGTAGGTATTACAGGATTTGTAGGGCTAAAATTCATAGTAAATAAATTATTTATAAATCATCAACTTTGACATATGTATTTATACATTGAAATTCATAAATAGTACTACGTATGATTAGATTTTAGTTGATTTTTGCTCAGGTGTGTTCACTTTTCACATACACAGTAAAGATGGTATATGTTTTGGAAGGCGCCGAGTCGATGGCTGAGATACAGTCAAAGAGTGTGTGTGTCAGTAAGAGAAAACAAGGTAGGTATTTCTTATATATTTTTACCCGGAATAACTTGGCTGTAGGGCATAGCAGTATTGTAGTCAATAAGATATAGATAACTTTAGTTAGAACTAGATTTAAACTAAATAAAAAATAATATAAATAAATATAGAAATCCTTGAGAGCCAGTCGACTACATCATCATTTACCATCAGTCGAGATAAGGGTCAAACGTTAGATTAACAAAAATAAGAACTTTTAATGCTCGACATTATTATAATGTTAGCCTGACTATCTTCCCCTCCAAAGATGATAAAACCTTTGTTGTAGTATTGTAGCATTATAATTCACAACTCTTTTTTTATATCTTATAGGCTACTGTTTGACCACTATCTTATGAAAAGTGTCGGTGTGGTTTTTCTATTTGTGATAAGCATACATTTGACCCCTATCTCACCTAATGTTAAATAACGATGCGGTTGACAATTGACCACACTTACTTAGAAAATATTTATTCATTCCTCACTTGAAGACTCCATGATCGAATAGAGTAAATACGCTAGAGATAACTGACCCTTAGTAGAAAAAGCTGTTAAAAACACCAGATGGTACTGCAGGAGCTATCCTTGAGACTTAGTTTGTATTCTAGGTTAGTTTGCTTAATGTCCTCGACCACACATTTTACCAACAAGAATGAACAATGCTAAACGCTCCGCTAAAATTTAACTTTAACACTTATATTTTAACAAACATGTAATAATTTCTCCCTAATTTTATTAAAAATGTTTAAATGCAGTTTGGTTTGGTTTGGTTTCAATTGGTATCAGTAACCTGATGGCACTTGATTGCTTTTTAGGACCGAAAAGAACCGAACAAAAGAACCGAAAAAAACCGCAATTTCAATCTCAGTTCAATTTTGAAAGTGCAGCTTGTTTGCAATTAGCAAGCCTATGTTTTGTTCCGATAATGTCGGCACAAAGCTGACCTCAATACAGCCGCGGAATCTATTTTTTAAGATTTCCTACATTAATGGTAAAAGTTGAACCTGATAAGTTATCTTTGCTTGTTCTACCCTAAAATTTAAAGAACTATCGGCTTACATGATAAAAATATAGCATGATAAGTTTGAATATATTTTGGATTTTTAACATTACGTTAGACTACATTGACAGATGTTTCAGGGTCGATCATATCCAGCCCTCCTAGCCAAAAACCAAAACATTTCGTCTCTATTCTATAAGAAAAAACGCTTTCCAAATGTAACAGACTTTAAAACTTGTACACAAAGGTTTCTAAATGCTTGTCTGTAACTTTGCAATCTTGGTGAGCGATTAATAGTCAAGATATATTAAAGCTCATGAATACAAGTTGTAAGTTATTTTACATTTAGAAAGCGTTTTTTTTTATAGAATAGAGGCGAAGTGTTTTAGTTTTTAGTTAGGGGGGCAGACTATTCATCGATATAGAGGTAAATAGTACTCAAAGTAGTTTTTGGTTAAACGCGCTAGTGCGGCTTACCAAACGCTTTGGGCCTCTGAATGAGCTAGACTTAGCAGTTGCATCCACAAGGTAGCTCGTTGGCAGTGAACCATACTATTTACGAAACGAAAACTTTTCATTAGGATCTTAACTTACGCTTAAAAATACTTACAGCAATAATTTTTTCATCTCCTTTTTCAACGTTAAGCTGTTCTTTCTTAAAACCTTTGACAAAACTCTTTGCGCTTTCTTCCGTGATACTGTCAGAAGCCGAAGCAATTTTATAATCTCCTTCCAGATTTTGTAATCGAGGAAACGCCTGTTGTAATCTGTTTGCAATTCCTATCAGTTCTTGAGAGCCTTCGTCAGTCAAAAAGTTTGCTCCGTGAATTCCGTTATCTGCGCTCCAAGTTTGGAGGTTTTCAATGTCTTGAGCACATAGAGAGCTTTTACCGTGTTCGTAACTTGATACGACATCGTCCCTAATAGCTAGAGATTCGTTCAGACTTGCGTGAAAATTGACGGGTGTATGTTTGCCAGCGCTCAGTAGCGCCCAGATGCTTATTGGTTCACAGCCTATTTATAAAAAATATTTGTTACAAAGTTTAAGTTAGGTAAAATTACAGGGATCATGTGATTTTCATAAGATTTAACAATAATAGTAAGAGTCCCACAAAGAGCAGCGCAGTGCCACACCCGTGCGGCACTGCTCTTCTTCCTTTATAACAAAAAAGCCCCGGCTTTTTTGTTCATGGTTTATGATGATACTATGTATTTTATGTTACATGACATTTGCCAACCAAGCTAACACGTAGCCCTCTTGCAACGGCTTGGTCAATTTAGGAGCATAAAAAAAAATTATAATACCTACCAAAAAGATGATATTATTATCAAATTATAAGCGTTTCTGGTTCTGGTTATGATTGCGTGTGTGATGAGAATGTTTCCGGTACCCACGATACAAGTCATCGGACTTGGTGTGGGGCTGTGAGTGTGAAAGCGTTAAGTTATTAGCTACTTATTAAGTTTAATTAGTAAGGTTGCCTACATGAAAAAAAAATGAAAAATGATTTATTTCTGTAACCAAGTTTTGCTTAACTTAAGGTAGGTTGGGACCTTCTATTAAGTATAAAAATACCTGTGTCAGAAGACCCCGCTCTTCCATATCCATACCATAAAATATATTTAGGTTTCAGATAAGTAGATGAAAATAACATATACAAAGTTTTTAAGTATGGGACACTAATAACTAAAACTAAGTAACGGTTAAAAAGTAAATACCTAATTAAACAATGTCTAGGCATGATCAGAAGAGTCGGTTGACATTTGCATTTCGATGTAATCCTTGACAAGAGTTTCTAAGGTAGAATTTTTCTAACAGAATTACTAGGTATTTGGTGTTATCTAGCCACACCTAGCAGAATATAAAGTTGCTCTTTTCACGTAATAAAGCTACTGTTTATCTAATAAAACGATACGTACCTTTTAGTTTTACGATCGAGTCCCTTATATCACCTCTCACGTTATTGTAGGGGGTTTTATCCGAAAAATATTTATAGGGGCAACCCGAATTCCAATAGCAAAACAAAGACGATACAGTTTTTAGCGAAACACAGAGAATTACAAGACACAACACACGCATCTTCATTATTATTTCTTTCATATATTTTCTACTATTTTAAGCATATAAACAAATGTATAAGGACCACATAGTTGAACTAATAAAACACGAATAGGAATGCAAAAAGAAGACATCTTAACGACATCGTGACCGGTTCATAGTTGCGACATTTTCTAAAGCATATTATGTTATTTGACCTCTGCTAGCTATATTATTATTTGATACAATAAAACAACATTAATTTTGTGATCTTTCCTTTATTTTGCAATAAATTCCACCAATTAGTTGCGCTGTCTAATGTTGTTATAATAATCACATCACAAATGTATAAGTGTGTAAGTATGTTTGTTTTTTTTCACACTGTAACGACTAAACGGATTTGGATATAATTTTGAATGTACACAGCTTATAACTAGGATTGACACATAGGCTACTTTTTAACTTGATAAACGCATGCGAAGCCACGGGACATGGCTAGTATTAAAATAAAATGCTAACATGTTCTTTACCTACATGTTTGAAAATAGAGCACTGAATTTGTGAAGTTTGCTTTACTGTAGAAAAAATGAGACCAAAAAGTTAAGTTCTAACTTAACATGTTGTTACACCAAAATAATAAAATTTAAACACATGTTCACTTGCTATTTTTATAAAATTTAAAAATTTGACGACCCAGTTGGCGCAGTGGACAGGTGACCGCCCTCTGCGCCGTGGGTCCTGGGTTCGATTCCAGGCAGGAGCACAAATTCCTTTTCAAGGGATATTTGTGCTTCTGGTTCTGGGTGTAATGTGTGTGTGATGTGAATGTTTCCGGCACCCACGATACAAGTCTTTGAACTTAGTGTGGGGCTGTGAGTGTGAATGCGTTTGTTTTTGTTTGTTTGTATGTATTTTTATAAAAGAAAAAATATATAGATTTAATTGAGATTTCACAAGTCATAGGAATTTCACATGAACCATTATTATTTTTTGAATTTATATTTTAAAACTAATTAAATTGCTAGATTTTTATTAATTCATTTGCACGTTTGGAATGTTCAAATGTATCAACAAAAATCGGGTTTGGCAGAGGAGAACGCTTTTAGTTTGGCTTCGAATTCTCGCCAAGTGCATACTCCATCCTTGCAGATGGGGATCAAAGGCTCTTCGTTTAGGTAGAACACGACGTTGTAATCGTCCTTATTGCATCTGTAAAAAAATACACATTTAACTTATTTTCTCTTTACTTTTTAGAAGACAGATTCAGAGTGAAACAGCAGTTTTACGGGGTGACTTCTCAAAACTCTTCCTTTGTTTTGTTTTTTACCGACTTCACAAAAAGGAGGAGGTACTTAATTCGACTGTATTTTTTTATGTGTGCTACCTCATAACTTCTTTCCACGTAAACCGATTTTGATGATGTTTTTTGTTTGAAAGCTGTTGCTTTCCTTTTGGTCCCATTTAAATTTAATCAAGATCTGATCAGTAGTGTGAGCTATCGGCAATAATGCGTGTTTAATATATTTAATCTGATCAAGGTTCGGAAGATAAAGCGGTGAAGTGGGTTTTTTTAAGCTTTGCTCGCGTTAAAGTATTGTTTCGTAATCCGTTACAATATTTCGAAACCTTTAGCTTTAAGAACTATAACACATATCTGCATAAGTGGGAGTTATTCATCAATGTAAATTCTAAGGAAAATTTGTGTTTTCTGGTTCCGAGTGTTGTGAATGTTTTCGGCACCCAAGACGCAAGACATCTTACTAAGTGTGGCTGTGAAAATATAATAGGTATCGAAGCATTATTCTTTTACGTTTATCATCCATACAGCGAAAGATTGGTACTCATTGCCTGCGTCTTTGTTCCCTGAACGGTACAATCTTGGTGAATAGGTAACTTCTAGGCAAGCACGTTCCATCCTCGGGCGCATCGTCACTGTCTATCAGGTGAGATAGCGGTCAAATGCTTGCCTATCCAGCATTAAATAAACTCCTGATTCATAATATTTAGCAGTTTAGTACTTATTATATCTAATCTAATACCTTTAAACGAGCAATTCTTGTATAGATTCTAGGTTTCATTTTTAGAAAACGACGTTTTAACGAGCATAGCTCGGTCATCCAGGTACTTAGACTTATGCTAAATAGTGTATAATAACAGTGCAAAATAAATATTTTTTGTATTATCGTAGTGACTATAGTATATTTAGAACACGTGAACAAATATTAATATAAATATATATATATTTATTTCTTTTACTGTTTTAAATTCCTTATCCGAATTATATCAATCAAACAACATGAAAATCTGGAAATGGCGGCGGAAACAGGAATCAAAAGCCGCTTTTTCTTTTAAAAGGAATATGAATATAGATGTTTTAGACATACGATAAAAAATAGAAAAACTAAAACAAATTGAAATAAACCTGAATACATGTTTCATAACATGGCAAACATTTTTGGCGGATTTAGATTTTTTTTTTTATTTGTGACAGGCTAGTGTTTGACCACTATCTCACCTGATGGTAAGTGACGATGTGATCGAAGCTGGTAAACACACTAGACCTGGAATAAGCAGGCTCTCAAGTATATTACAAAAAAAGAGCAAAGTGAGGTATCACGTATGTTCTTTCTACGGATCTAGTTCCTAAAACTATACACCTATACCGCAATAACCTAAGTTACCTGCAAGGCATCAAGATTATAGGAAACTCAAGTGCTCAAGCCCACTACCAGTGGGTAGCGTTCCCATTTTATATCTTATTAATGCAAAATAGTTACACTTTAATAAATATACGGTATAAGGTTGCCTGGAAGAGACTGCTGCTTAGCGATAAGGCCGGCTGCTATATTGTTATTTTTTTCTGTAATTATTATTTTTTTTTCTTGGTATGCAATAAAGAGTATTTGTATTGTTTTGAATTATGTATGGTTTTCATGTGCATTATTAGATCCTAAAAAACCTACTATTTGCAAAATATGAGTACGTATTATTTTCACAGTCACAGATATCTTTTTATTATTGTTTCCATATATATTATTTTTAGAACGTTTGCAGCACACAGTTGATATTAATGTGAGTGCAAATGCAGGCTGTAAAACTCCGAATCACTTTAGTATTGAAATACTGTATCTGACATGTTAGCTTAGGTTACACAATTCATTCTGAACTTTTGAATTTAAGAGATAAAATCTAATATATAAAATACTCGTGTCGCGGTGTTTGTAACCAAACTCCCCCAAAACGGCTCGATCGATTATTATAAAATTTTGTGTGCATCGGGTAGATCTGACAATAAGTCAACATCATTTTTCATGGATTTAAAGGTTAAGGGTGGTCCGACACAAAAATATATTTTTTATTTTTTGGACAATATTTTTTGATTTTATTTTATTATGATTCAACATTGAAAAATACATACAACCCTAAATGTATACCCTTCTACGATCAACTCCAATTTTTTTATTGAACTGAAACATATTTAAAAAAAATCTAATATATAAAATTCTCGTGTCACAGTTTTCGTTGCTATACTCCTCCGAAACGGCTTGACCGATTTTGATGAAATTTTTTGTGCTTATCCGGTATCTATGAGAATCGGCCAACATCTATTTTTCATCATCATCACTTTTCATCATTATCAACGCGGGTGAAACCGCGGGGCGCAGCTAGTAATATATATGGCAGAACAACGTTTGCCAGGTCAGCTAGTAGACTATAATATTATAGCTGTGCAATAGTTGTTTGTATTTACACTCACATTACCTGATAGTTCCTTGATATTGGCAGAATAAAATTGCTGATACTATCAGAATAGTAGTCAATGGATACACAAAACATCAATCCTCGAAGAAGAAAATTATTTATGATATACAAACCTATTCAACACAGCCAGGAGGTTGGATGAGTACGGAGAAAATTTACTATTTCTCCATTTCCTCTTGGGGTTTTTACGTGCCCCGGTAAGAGGGCTATCATCTTTGAAGAGATTGAGCGATGTGTATACCATTTCAATCATAGAGGCTTGAGTGAAATATGTAACTATATTTTTTCCTTTCCCCTCTTTTGCTTCTTGGAATGTTTTGAGCAAATCAGCTAAAGGTATCTTGCCGAATTGGTGGTTTATCGGTGAGCCGTATCCATTTTCGAAGTAGTGTTTCAAGTCTCCAGCGTACTCTAAAACTTTCAGGTCTTCAGTTGTGAAAAGTGCGCACCAGGGACTAATTTTGTTGTCGATTCCTGACCAAGTGTAACGACACCAGTCGTAAAGGGCTGTGATGTTCGCGTCAGTTATAGCGTAATCAACGCCTACTCTTCGTCGGATTCTGTCCCTCATCTGAAATTCCAATAGATGGCGTAAAGTGAAAAGCAACAAAATGTTGTGGGAATTGAATAGGTACAATTAACTCACAGCGAGATATTCAGAAGACTCGTGATACTTGTTAGTCTCAACATAAGTTTTAGGATTTTCTAGAACATCTTTTTGGTATTGGGCGCAGTTTTTATACGGCTAGAAACACAAGATAATATTGATGATTAGCTGAGTAACAAAAAAATCTAAATTTCAATAAAAAAATTCACAAAAAGCCGATATTTTCGGCATTTAACTTACGACCATGATATCGTAATCTTCTTTGACTTTGTCAATAACCAAGCCTTGATTTTTAAGGCCATTTATGAAAGCTTTTGCGGTATCTTCGATCCAACTTCCTTGAGCGGATCGAAATACGTAATTTTCCTTGTCAAGTTTCTCTAACAGCTTAGGGAACGCTTGCTTGAGCCTGGATCCAATGCCATACGAGTCTCCATAACCTTCTTCAGTAAGTTGGTGAGTTTTGCCAGATATTTTATCGTCGAGTTTCCACAGTCGTAAATTCTCTACATCTTGGGCACAGAGCGAGCTGTTGCCATTGTCGTAACTGGATATAATATTGTCCCGTATTACCATAGCATCTTTCATGTGACTGGCAGAGACGAGGTCGGGAGATATTTTACCATTTCTTAAAAGTCCCCATATAGTTATTGGCTCGCAACCTGTTGCAAAATATTTGTGTTTTTATAGAAGTTCAACATTATTATTCAAATTCAAGCAGACGCGTGTATAATAATGTAATATAAACCTCCAAGGTACAGTCAGCATACAACAAGCGCAACAGCTTTAATATTTCGAGGTAAATCTAAAAGATTTATTAATGGGTTCTATGAGCAAGCAGTACTTACGCGTAAATATTTAAGAGCTTACAATGTCGTAAATGATAATTAACATAATAATGGCAAAATTGTATTGCTGATAATGTTACCAGTATTTTGTATGAAAACCTTTTTTAAAATTGTTGTTATCTACCGAGAACATTTTTAGGACATCATACGTAACGTATAAAAGTATGCTAGCCATGTTTTGACCATTTTGGATACTTTACAATAATATGGATAATTTTATTGTGTTCATATTAATGAATTTATTTACCTGGAACTAGCTTATTACTCATTTGACATAAATAACGTATGTACAATCCCAACTTTAATATATTATTATATTATAAATGTGAAAGTAACTCAGTCTGCCTGTTACGCTGTCACGCTTAAACCACTGAACCGATTTTGATGAAATTTGGTAGTAAGATAGGCTAAAGTTTAGGTAAGGACATAAGTCACTATTTATCCTGGAATTCCTGTGGGTCCCGGTGATTTACCCGGGTAAAAACGTGGAGCGCAGCTAGTATTCTATAATTATTTAATTCTTATTTAATACAAAATTTATAACGATGTTGAAAATCTTTTATGTGCCTTTATTTAAAAATCTCAAACTGCTGTATCAACTTATATATATTTTAAACTTTTAAAACTGCTCGTTGGCTTAGTTGGCTGGCGTTCGCCTTCTAAGCAGGAGTATCAGGATCAATTTCCGGTGGGAACACAAGTTTTCTCCCAAGGAAAATTTGTGTTTTTGGTTCTGGTTGTGATCATTTGTGTGATGTGAATGTTTCCGACACCCCGAAATCAGTGTGGGGCTGAGAGTGTGAAAGCGTTTACGTTTATTTATTTGTGCTGTAAATAAATAAACGTAAACGCTTTCCTTACTTTTCAATAATAATAATATAAACATTAGATATTTTAAATTATATATAATGTATGATGGACTTACCAGTTAACTTCACGATGGAGTCCCTAATATCGCTCCTTACAGCACTATATACAGTTTTACTGGATAAAAATTTATATGGACATCCCGTATTCCAATAACAATACAGACAGCTTGCATACTGAATGCTAATGCAAATAAAAATTGGAACGAGGAACTTCATTATAATAACTGAGTAATGAAAATTTTTATTCAAAACTTGGGAGCGAAATTGATGTCCATTGGTTATTACTATGCCAAATGAACTAAGATATCGCTGCATGTTGACTAATACCTACCGGTTATAGGATTTAAAGTAGGTATTTTTTAAAAGTGATATTTAAATATGTAGGTACTTAAGTTTTTGCGGGCTTTTATGAGATGCATACTAATGACGTGTTTTTGCACATTTTTTCGTTTATTTGGTGAAGTTTTGTGGAGGTTACGATAACAAAACACAATGAAAACACAATTTGGCACAAATATTTTATATTTTCAACTAATATTGATCATCACTGGCTTCATTGAATAGAACAATTAGTAGGTAGTTTTAAAGTTATTTATCTGAAGTTCAAAAAACGTTTCTTTTTTATCAATATCCGTATATACTGTATTTAGGTTTTGATACCATTTTAAGCATAATTTAGTCACAGAGATATATAAAAATGTTGTCTGATATAACTTCATATTGATGTCACATCATTATTGTTTGTACATTATTAAATCAAATAAGTAACTTTCATGTTATAAATGATAAAATGTTGAGATTCAAGTTCCAATTAGAGTAAGTTCACATAGGTTTCTTTACAAATAGCAAACCTGACTGAGGCCAGAAGCGCCTAGAAGACGGCATGCTCAAATACCGTGCTCCCAGTGAGGTTATCCTCACAGAGACTGTGGAATCGGCCTCTGTGAACTAGCACGGAAATATCTTATAGATACGTTTCCTAGCGTCACAGAGCGTGCTCGACTTCTATCAGTTTCTGTATGGGAGACCGAGCTTTGGTTGCAGGCCATCCCCTCTTTTAATACGGGTACACTTATAGATCCATCACCTTTCCGTCTCGTCATATGCTTACGTTTGGGTGCTATGTTGCCTATAGCTGTCAGTGTGGTGGCTGTTGACCAGCTCGGTCACCACGGCCTCTCGTGCCAGAAAAGTGCTGGCCGAATTTCCCACCACGCCAGCCTCAACGATATCATACGCCGAGCTCTTACCAGCGCCAATGTTCCAGCCATTATGAAACCAAAAGCCTGATGCGTGACGATGGTAAAAGACCCGAACATGACTATAACTCCATAGAATATGAAACGGCATTTAGTGTGCGAAATCACTTGTGTCGACACTTTAGCTCTGTCACATCTTCCTGAATCACAGAATGGGGTTGGCACCTCGGCAACTTCGGCAGAGCACCGCAAATGAAAAAAATATGGAAAACTCAAAAAGTGGTTACATATTTGAGCTGTTTAGTGTTGAGACACTTGGCGCGTGGAGACCGGAAGCTCATTATATTTTCAAAAATCTATCGGAGCGCCTGGTTGACGCGACACGTGATCTTATTCAATATTTTTTTATAAATAAACCTACTATCTGTCCTATCAATGAAATTGAGATTATCATTATGAATTTACATTATATAAGTACGTAATTCATAATAATATAATTATGAATTATTTACAATAAATAGAGATAAAATATCGCAGCTTCTGCGTTGAACTAGTTTCTAGTTTAAAAATTGGCGTTTGTAATTTTAATATAATATCCTCGAGTGATGATTGATTACAGTTATTTTATAACGTTTTTTCTGAATAATTATCTGTATTTTTAACTCTAATAAAACACTTGTAAGTAAAGTTATTTTACTAAGAGAACCACCAACCAACATTTTCATATATTAGATAATCAATTGCTCTGCGGTAATTTTTAGAATAGGCGATCTCTACTTATTATACTATACTATGTATTATACTTTGAAATTAATTATCTCTATTATGTAAATTATGTATGTTAAGTGATAGTGCCACGAAGACCATTACATTAAATTGAAAATGACATATTATCCTGAAATGAGTTATGTGTATTTACTGATATGCCTTGTCCAATTACGGGACTGAAAAAGTCTTAGTCCGTTCAAAAATAATAATTTTAATTCTATATTATAATTATGCTTTATATGTATTTCAAGACGTATCACATCTATATTTGCAGAACTTTAAAGTTAGGAGAGTGTGCATAGAAATAAAGAAGGTATGTTTAATTTCCCAGGAACACCGTCTTTCACGTCTTTTAAGATCGGTTGTCATACTTTCTATTTGTTTTCAAGAGTTTTGCTTTCACGTTTGTTATCCGAACTACAGTCTTTATATCGAAATCAAACTCTATAATGTTCCAGTATGGAGGTATCTGGTATATCTTCTCTTAAATCTATTAATATTCTTAGCCGAATGCTACTTTCCCACATAGGCTAAGATAGAAGTAGAAAATCTACACATCATGTTTTCATCATAACCTATAAGGTAACCCTAAGGTATAAGTGCAAAAAACAACAACCATGTGTTCGAAGTGGTTCAAGGTACCAACCACTTCGACTGGTTGTTGTTTTTTGAACGATTTGTTCTAGTCGTGTGCAAAATATTTCCACAAATATTCTGTTACCATTATTCTATAAGTCAGAGATCTTATGAAAGTTGAGAAAACATGAAGTTATAATAGTATGCACCCTAATCTCATTAGTAAAATACAAACACTCCGTTATAATCAATCATAAAGACCTATGGAGTATTGATAGAGATATCTCAAATGTAATCAATCATCACACTTTGGAAGTTTCATTAGTAACCCTTGCTACTTTTTGTAGTCAAATAACATAATATTCTAGTAAATTATTGTATTAAGATAAATAGAACTATGTTCAATGATAGATAGCGATGAAACTATTAGTATAGTTCCACTAACAAAAATAACAGTATGTATTAGTAACATAAAGCAATTGTACCTACTTATTAAATACTAGAACGATTAACAAAAAAACAAACTTAGAAATAAAAAATCGCCGAATCATTTTATAACCCACTTCACATGTTTAATTCCTTTGTTAATTTTAATTATTTTCATTAATTATTACCTTATAATATTGTACTATATAAATGATCATTACAATGGCTACTTATATATAATTTCGTACATTTATCGATTTAATTACACAATATCTAAGTATCGTAGAAAGTGAAATAATATAGTATTTTACGCATAAGACTTTAATATCACTAGATGACTCACATCCAATAGATTTATAATTTACAATAAATTAATTTTAAATAAAAGATTTTTTTGTTGGTCCGAAGTTGGAGCATCAAGAGGAGGAAAGGTCATCAAAAAATAACATGGTATCTCATTTCGAAACGAATAAATATAATATGTAAATAAGTGAGAAACGAAATCATTTCAATTTGATTCTTAGTAAGGCAAGCGTGTCATAAATAACTACAAAAAAATAGTTAAGTTATTTTTTTTTTTCCCTTAGTTTTGGCTTCGCAATCTTTTGCATTTAGCCAGTGTCAAGTGATAATATATTTCAAGTGTATTTCATATTATAGGTCCTAGTCACAAGTCACAGTCAAAGTCAAGTAAAAGAGTCAAGGTCCAGTCGTAGTCAAGTCATGCCCTAGTAAAGTGGTAGAAACTTTACTAGAACTTCTATTGGAGTTTTGGAGCGAAGGTGAAAATCACGTTTTTCAACTTTGTATGATTTGCCTACACTTATGCACGTTCACTAAGTATTAACGGTTAATATTCCACCATTATTACACATTAACACTCGAAGAATCACAGGTTTTGGAAAATTTTACAAAATCAACAACGCCATTTTTTCACTTTTTCGTGGCAATAACTCGTTAAGTTATTCTTATCTTGTCAAATGACATAATCTGTAAAACTGTTATAACATATACACTTTTCATGTAATAAGTTTTTTTATCAAAAACAACATGAAAATATAGGAAAATTATAAGCTATTTCCTTATAATTAAAATGGAAACATATTTTTCTAAATCAAAAACTGACCATATCACCGTAATCTTTCAATTAATAGGTATACGTATATCATTAAAATTTGTCATAATCACCTCAATCAAGTTTTTGTACAATGTGTCAGTTATCGACTTGGAATGGCTGCCATTTTTATTTTTCATTAACCTGAATTTAAGAACAAAAATGACTATAATTTAGTACATAACATACCTACGAAAATAAAATTGATGTTGTTAAGACATAAAAACAACGATTTATCAAATAACACAGAACCTATACCAATTGAACTTAAAATGCATAATAATGAATTTATGCACGTGTCACTACCAATTATTTTTATTAATGAATTTAGTATTTTTTTATTATTATTTGTTTAAAGACGAGCAGCGCATTGCTGGTATGTTTACTTCATCGTAGTGTGGAATTGAAGTTAGAGGTGCAGCATTGATTTTTCCTGTGTGGATAGCCACTAATCCAAACATCTTCTGGTAGTTTGTTCCAGTTTTGGACTTTGTTACCAAGGAGTTGTTGTGTGCAGTTTTAGTATTAACAAAGTCACGAATAAGCTGGATCTGATGTCCACAAATGGGCCTTATAATCTTTTTTAGTTTATGAATATATGTTATATTAGGCATTTTGTAATAATGATTAAGAAAATTAAATGAAATGATTTACAAAGTAAACGCCAGAACACGATGACTTGCCTTTACTAAAAACCAGAGAATAAAAACAAAGAAGAGAATACATAGAAGCATAATGCATGTTTCATTATTACAAAATAAAGTTCAATTCCTTTACCATGAGTTATTATTTATTATACAAAAAGTCTATTAGGAAAATATTGCTTTTAGATTTAAGAGGTAAAGAGTTTTCTACTTCACAATCCTAACTAATCTGCAATGCAACGTTTCTTAAATACAAAATCGAGTTAAAAACATCCAAATAATGGAAATTAAAAAGTTTTATGTTAAAATTTTCCATTTACGGTTAATTTCTCTAGATTTTATTTATTTTGATTTCGTAAGATATCGTATTGAGATGGAGAGATACTTGTATTAAAACTTGATTGAATGTCAAGCTAACAGTGTTTTAACTACGATAGGTACTTTCTGGATCTAATTTAATTTAAGTTGATGCTACTCGATAATTATTGATGAAGCCCAAGTCAACCCTTATTAAACAGGGAAAAAGTAATTAAAACTTTGTAGCATATATTTAATCTTAGACTAAAAAAAATTAATTAATCTAAATTGTCTTATTGTTTATATCTCTGATAAACTAGCTTTTGACCACTAAGTACAGCACCTGATGGTAAGTGATTGTGGTCGAGGGTAGTAAACACGCTTGGCCTAGAATTACTGCCTCTCAACGGTTACCTCCGGAATATCATTTGTAGAAATGTCTCATTTGCCGACAGATTATTTTTCTTGAAATTGGTGCACTATGCTATTATGTTACAGGGTAGCTAGCCGAGAGGCGATCACGAGAAAATATTCTACAATGTGCTTTGTTATGTTACTGTCATATTTGTATATTTAACATTATGTTAATAATTATATTCCTTTGAATGTCATTGCATTGCAGGCGTACACATTTATAAGGCCTGAATTTACGAACACATAACCGTCGTTTAGCTGTTAAGTAACGTATATTGTATTTTAAAACATTTGTTGTCTGGTGCAAAATAGGTATTGTTTAAACGGCAGTCATGTGTAAGTCAGGCCTAAGAATGAGATTAGGAGAGCTTTTCTAAGGAAATAGTTTTTAATAAATACGTTGTAACTTATAAATAGATAAGAATATATAGGAAGAGAGAAAAAATCTAACTAAACTACAGGGGTGCAACTCTATGTAGAAGTGTAAGGTTTTAAAATCTAAAATTTTCTTTCTATCTAATTACATAGATAAACATGGCAGTTGTCTCATTTATAATTAATTTAATTCTACTAGAATAAGACACAACTCTATATTTTAAGACATGGAAATAATAAATTTATTTTGATCAAACAAATTATTTCTGTACTTTAGTCCGTCAAATATTCAACTTTTATAAATTAAAAATACAGTTCTTCCTTTTTTTGTCTTCAATTTATTTATGTTTTCACTAACAAAATACTGTGCGTTAAATCAATTCTGAACGCAAAAAAACAGTGAATAACCTAAAGAAATAGTAATAGTGTAATAAAAAATAGTGAAAACCATTGAAATTATTTTATATTCATTTATGATCATACTTCCTTTTGTAAGCAAAAGTATGTAGTGTGTTTTTGTGTCTATGAATGGTGGGTTTTTTTGTTGTAACTGGCCGGATTCGAATGATTACTTTAACCCTTGGATATACCTGTTATTCTATTATTCAATGTGAGTGAAACTATCAGCTGCTCTGCTAATAGTAGCTTTTCTTTGTTTTTCAATAGCTTCATTGTAGCTTTATTCATACAATATGTATAATGAAATAAATGGACTCTGCATATATTTCGTGTTTATTAAGGTTTATCAAAAGCTCACTACCCCTCACTAAAGGGTGTCTTTGAAGCAAGGATCAAAACCACACGCTCATTTTGCTTCGCTTAATTCAAACAAATCAATTATTTTAAAAGGGTCTTTCAGCAAATGATGTACCATTTACCAATTTATTTTTTGCGTATCTAAGTGACATAAGAGTTTTCGTCATCAATGTTCGATTTCTTAGATTAACTTTATTACTCACAAAAATTAGGAACGTCAATCCATTACTTACAAAAGTCACATTAAAAATCAGTATTTATAATTAATTACAAACTTATACAAATATTTAAAACAGTCAGTTTTATAACTGCTAAGTTATTTTTAGCTACTTCAATTACCTACACTTTAAAATTGAAATATCTATCATCATCTAAACTAAATTGTAAAGCACTTTAAATATCTCTGGTCATAGCTATTCATATTTTACAAATGCACTTTCATTTTTCTATCCTAAAAATGTACACTTCTATAAACTAATCTCAATTTACTGGACGTTAACAGCTTTTTTCATCTTACCAAGTACCGTTTTTATATTGTTTGACGCAGATCACATTGAAGAAGCAATAATAATAATGTAAAATAAGGCAGCCTTTCAAATGTAATAATATCAAGACACTAAAATGAACACCAATCGACTAAGTGACATCTGGCAGACGTGTCCGCATCAAACAATGTAAAGAAGGCACTAAATCAACCGCCCACGGGCATATCGTATTCCAGTCAATACTCCTATTGCGTTCTCGCAGAGCTACTGTCGAAAAACAACGTGAAACGGACCAATTCCTTTCCAGAAATGTGCCAGAACTCCTTTTTCATCCGGGATCTTGCTTTGGATCTAAATTAGCTCTCCTTTCTTGAAGAGCAGCTAAGAGAGACTCTCGAACTTCTCTTTCAGAACTACGCCACAGCTTGATAAGTTCATCTTCTGACAGTAAGGCAAGTTCCGACTTGTTTTTGATTGGAGATACCCTTGGATAAGGCGGGCCTGGAGGAATATCGTGTGAGTCAGAAACTAATATCTCCACGCTGGCTCGTGAAGTAGGTGCATTGGTGCTGATATAGTTGTCAGATCTCTCCGAAACATCCTGGTAAGATCTTGTGGAAGAACCTTCTGCACGCCGGACCATTGGAGATGGTGTGCGGAGACGAGTGTTAATGTCAGGAGGAGAATTGGTTAGACAACTGACGTCTCGGCTTAGTCTTCTTCCAATATTGAGACTGGTTCTTTCGTAAATGTTGGAGACTGATGCCTCTGAACCGAGAACTGAGTCTGTGCTAAATCGTCTTACGTTGAGACCACCAAGGCTGCATCTTTTTCTTCGACCTCTCGGGGATCTGATTTGTCTCGGTGACCGAGCTTGCCTGGGTGACCGACTGGATACTTCCGGTGAAGGTGATAAGAATTTTGATTCAGTTACTGCCTCCGATGCTTCTGAAGTTTCTGCTTGCTCTTGTTCTTTTATCGAACCCAGAGAATGATCACGTTGCTGGACCCTGATAAAACGCAAAGCTTTTAAATCTTTTTTATACTGCGTACAATAGTAATAACAGAAAAGGATTACGTACCTCCGTATCGCTTGAATCATTTCATACAATTGGGCTTTACTTTTCCGCCTCCTACGCTGCTCGTGTTCCTTCTGAAACAAAGGCACTCTCCTGACGTAATCTGATTTATTTCTTTACAATATCAAAGAAAATCCATTAGAAAACTAATTACCCTTTTAACACTTTTCTGAAATAGCGAAGTAAAATGGCCTTGTCGGATCGTGTTTACCAACTCTCGAGCCGCGTGATGCGGAGATACTAACTCCACGCAGTTGATAAATCTGTACAGTTTCTGTAACAATAGTAATTATTTGAATTTATGACAAATCTGATAAAACATCAAAAATGTATAATAGTGCCAGACAAGTGCTCGCTAAAATCCGATTTGACAGAGTCTCGGTCGAAGTAATCCTAGAAGCCACCTCGACTTCACGGTTGAGTAGGGCAAACAAAGTGCCCCCAAAGTGTGGGTGGACTGTACGTAAAGTTAGAAGACGCCTTTGACTGCTTCGCAGAACGGTAAATACACATTACAATTTAGGTAAGCTGATTAAATTATTGTTCATGATATTCAAAGATGTAGACAGCTTTGAACGTTTTTGCGTTCATTTCTATCTAATAACATTAAAGCTGTCTGGGAGACGCCATAACACATACATAAGCAGACGTCAGTCTCTAGACTGTGAAAAAACTTAAATATTCTTGATACGTTTTGATATTAAAACGATACCAATGAAATGCTATCGAATATAATTATAGACCAACTACAGAAACTTGAAATTAAGTATTTTTATTAACTTCTGAACATGTTTTCTAATGAATGTTTATCATATTTAAAAGTGATGCAATGACGTTAATGTTTAAGCCGTTAATAATGTACGCACATATTTGCGTCACAAATTAATTATATTTACGTTTAATAGAGTGAAAGGTATATTAGTGGCATACCTGACTGAAAAACATAATATTCCTGCTTCTCCAAATCGTCCCTTTTGGCTGATGCCTCAGCACCGGCAATGTGTATTTGTAAAATAGATGTTCAAGGATCAATATTAGAAGGCCCAAGACTACTCCAACTCCCAGTAAGATGAAAACACCAGCCACTGCAGCCACTCCTTTAGACAAAGAAATTTACATGAACCTGCTTCAAACTTTATAATAATTAAATGAGGTATCTTTATAACTTTAGTATAATACAGACACGGTTCGCCAGAGTATACGAATCGCTCGGGGCAGTTAGAAAATCCTACTTTGAGTTGGGTTAAGAGGCCGGATTCAGAAGATTTAATGTTAATTATTGTTTATACTGAACAATTCGACTTGCTAAAATGTAATAGGTAATAAGCTTCCATCATTCACCTTACTTAGGTACTTCTGTATTTATTTTCAAAAAGTGTCAAATTTTTTTATGTGATAGTTACGGTTGATTATTATCATAGCTTTTTCTCTGATGGTGTGGTCGATAGGCTGTGAATTCACTTAACACGTAAGAAAAAAATCCATCCCTGAGGAAATCAATATTAGGCAATTCTATAGGACTAAAATTTCCTTAAAATATTTGTACAGAAATTGTTCAATTATTACTAAAACTACGACACATCTTAAAATATTAGCTCTAAGCTTTGAAAATTCAAGATAACAAACGAGAAGGTACAACAAATAATCATTTATCTAAAAACTTAGCCAATACCGAGCGAGAGACGAAAACTTTTCAGAAGCAATACCTACATTCAAAAGCTATTGCGCCACCGCGAAGTTACAGCTCTTGTAATTTAGCGTGAAATATTACGATTTGACTTACATATTTACCATCTCTCTGATCATTTTTATACGTACCTATTGATTTTAACGCCATTGTGAACAAATATAAATTCTTCTCCCCGTTTGTTCCAGCCCTATTGTCGGGAGACTTTGGCGAAAATATGATCGTCGTAAAATTTATAGGTTATTTTCACGTTTTTATAAAAATAATAAGAAGAACGCGACGACTTCATAAGCAAATGGGCTTCCGCGTCAAAGCAAAAAAGGCCATCAATTCGTTTCATTTTAATTGAATTCTTTCGTGAACGTATTTCAAATATAAACACACTCAGGGTGTCACCTCATTTTTTGAAGCGATAAATCCCATGTTTAATCTTTTAGGTTGGTTGGTGGTAATACGTAGGTGCCACCCCTGCTGCTACGCTGAGGGGCAGATTAATGCCAGGGTGGCGATAAATTGTAATGAAATTTCCGCAAGAGACGAGCCGGCTGACTGCGAGAACGAGTCCGTATAACAAACACACATTAAATTGTCATACATGTATCACTTAATAAAAAGTAATCTATTGCTAAGCCAATTAAATAAAAATGAACTTGTACAACTTCTGCGGGCAAAGTTACAATGTAGTTAATAGACATACAGTTACATTAAAGTAAACATGAACCGAACAAACATCTACAATTTATAGTAACTTACCGAGAGGTTTCGGCTGTATACCATAATCCGGACTAAGTTTGAAACAAGGTAAGCCACCGTACCACTTTTCCGTTAAAATATCCATGTAGCCGTTAGATGAGTATTTTGCTATCACCGCCGATATACTGTCCTGGAACAGAAAATATAGGTGTATAATTTGCAAGGCGGATAACAGATTTGTGTTCGTGTCAGCTGCGGATCATTTGTAAATGTCTGAAAAATATGTACGGAAAAATACAAAACAAGGGCGTCACATCTGCGCCGATTTGTCCGTATTTAACAACGCGTCGAAAAAGGATGTCTCTGATGGCATTGTCGCCGAGCAAAACAAAAACTGTCTTGCTGATCCGTTGATTTATGTGAGTGATCCGAGGAAACTCCAGAGGTATATATCGAACAACGTCTAGATAAAATGACGTATAATCGGCTGAGCTGAGGCTACATGACACACGACTATCGATCACGCCATTAGAAGGCTCACTCGCGTCATCATCCATCAATCTTTTGGAGCAAAGATCCGGAGTTCGCCGCCACTTTAGCCTCCTAAAAGTGTTCCTTCTCATGATAATCCAAGCTAAATTTATAAGGATACGTTTCTAATCCCACCGTCTAATATATAAGACGATATCACTGTGTAGACCATATCGCTAGACAGCTCGATCTATCAACATTAATCGAGACGCCTAATGGTGTGTTATGTAAACACCGGGTAGATGAACACCTTCACATTACTGTGTTTCATCTAATAATTAGCTTGATTGAGCGTAATTTAGCACCTACAGTGAAGTACGTTCATCAATTATTTGATTACATTAAGTGTGAATAGTTTACACAGTGTTGATTTACTTTATAAGGAAAGTAGTAACGATAGTTTGCGACCATTTGCGACATTGTTTCCTGGGAAGTCTGTTGGAAAGTATAGTTAAGTGTAATAAGGAAGTGTAATTTGTAATAGGTTGTAGGTTATTGATGTAAGTATTTAGTGAAATATGTATATACGCTATAAACAATGAAACTACAAATGTGTCAAATTTAAACACAACACAACATTTCCTTTGGGGAGAAAATTTGTATTTTCTCCGAGAATTGAGCCAGATACACGCAGCTTAAAAAGCGGACATGCACCCAATTTAGACAACGGGCAGTTCAAAATAAGACTATAAATGACAAATACATTTTAAACTCGTATAAATGACAAATAACTTTTAAACTGAAGTTAATAAAGGCCTTAGAACTTACCTTCAAAGGAAACCCCTTGGCCATGCCTATAGCATACGTGTCGGCATTTAGAGCATGCTCTCCTATACGTTGTAATTTGCAGCCGTGGTCAGTTGCCCTATAGTAATCCAAGACCGGAGTGTCCGCTATCAAAAGATCTAATGTTCCATTCCTGCAACAAGTAGAGGCAAGCATAGAAGCTCTACATTCAAAGTTAGAGAAGAGTTTTATAGCTAGTAGTAAAGTTCTGTTGCAACTGCGCTTTGGAGAGTCACTTCAAACGAAACAAAGTGTTCCGATTTGGTGAGCCCGAAGTTACACAGGCAATACTAATGATGCTTATCGCTCTGGCAATTACATTGAAATGTTTGTAGCGTTACCAAGTAAACTGATCAGGTAGATAGCACTCAAATAAATCTCTGATACAATCTATCATCTGTAAAAATAAAAACTGTTCGAATAGACACCAAAAATATTTACGCGATGTTTGTTAATCAATAAAGACGCACAGTAAACGGAATGATTTGAAGGCTTGTGTATACCTAAGCTTATACTGAGACTCGTGGTTTTATAAGTATATATACATAGATAATGCCTCAACGAATTGGACGCGTTTTCAAGGGGTTTGCTGTAGCTAAGCCTCAACCAGATACATGGTTGTCAAGTTGGTAAAATTTTAAATGTATGTTAATTCATCAACTGGACATCAACTGTGTACCTAACCATATAAATAAACTAAGTCATGACCTTTAGTTCTGAATACAAAAATTTACAAAATGCTGTACGTGTGTGTGGATTTATTTGCGCTGGTGTGGAAATTATTTCAACCAATCTGCTATGTACCTTTTTATGAAGTGTTTCGTTAGCTTATTTTTTACCTACAACGAAAAAAAGAGCGAAAACTGCGAGGGCGAGCCCGTATAACAAACACACATTAAAAAATTATACATGTATCACTTCAGAGACTGGTTCGCGCTAAACTGAGATCTCGTGCCTACATTTTGCCTTATAGAGAAACATTTTTGAGTTTACTTGTTTTACGGTTTTGAGAACCTCGGGACAAAATAGGTCTAATAATAGTGACTTTGGTTATTTTCCAACATAGGTTTTTTAAACCGGTTTCGTACTCTACTTGGCAAGCTCGAAAGATCAACAAGGGTAAATAAAAAAATATTTTGTTCCCCACTTACATGTATGGGCCCCCTTAATATTGTTATTTATATCATTTTAAATGTCATTTCTGGCTTTGGGCCGTAGTTTTACATATTCTATGTAAATTTGAAATCATTCGCTTAAATGGTTTAGACGCTAGATGCCTCTGACAGACGGACGGACGGACAGACAAAGTGCTGAACGACCCAAGTCAACTTAGAGATCTCGCTTCGCTCGAACAACAAGTAATCTATTGATAAACAAAATAAATAATAAGTTAATTTGTATAACTTGCGCAGTCAGAGTTAGAATGGAGTACATATACAGTTACAATAAAGTAAACATGAATCGGAACAAACATTCAAAATGTATAGGTGAAGTATATTACCGAGACGTTTCGGCTGTGTACCATAATCCGGACATAAGTTTCCGAATACAGTTACAAACAATCTGCTTTGTACCTTTCTATGACGTGCCCTTTAAGCTTATTTTTAGCCCCGGATAAAAAAAAAACAGAGGTGTTATAAGTTCTTAGTCCGCATCTGTGTGTCTGTTTGAAGCATTGTAGCTCCCAAATGGCTTGTCTGATTTAAATGTCATTTTTAAAAGGTAGCTTGGTTGAGCGTTATTAGGTATATATGGTAGAAATCGGTGCAGCCGTTTTTCAAATAGACCGTCGTCGGAGGTGTTTTAAAATTTTGATTAAGCCCCTTGTATTATAAAATATTTTAATATACGTTGGAAAATGTGTGATTAGAAACTACGTTCTTACGTAAAAAAATATGTGTTTGTTTAATCCTTATTAGATTGTTAATTATCTGACTGCCTGGCCAATGGCATCAATGGCTTATCGCTTAATTGGCTGAATGAGAATGGTATAATAAATGTAGATAATAAAACAAATGTACTTGAAGGGCATTAAGAGGCCATCGGATCGCTCGTGGCCTGAAACTTTACTACCTCGTAAAATTCTAGTGCGTTTTTTTCGATCGGATCTTTTACTGGTTCTTAAAACAAATATCGGTTTGAATACAATAAAATTTAATTTGATTGACGTGATTGTTTATTCATTGAACTTTTAAAAATGTACCGTGTGATAAAGCAATTTGGGTGTGAGCTCAATCAATTCAGTCCTGTTGGGTATTGCAAAGCGTTCTCGGGCAGAGAGGGTTAACAGATTAACGGGCTCATTTTTAAGGTTCCATGAGTTTACAGCCTATTAAACTTTCTTTATCGCCACATATATCAGTGCGTCGCAGGGTATCTTTTAACATAAACCATATTATTATAAGCTGTAAAGTAACATTTTTGCAGAATTATGGCATGTGTATGCCGAGTGTGAGGAAATTATTGCGGGCATAAAAATGCTAAGTTGTCTCGACCCTCTAAACATAACAGGCTTCATAATGTTTAGTAGGTAGGGATGATTACGTATTTTACCACTGCATATTTATAAGTTAGTCAAATATGGAGCCACAAAAGTACTTTTTACACTTTCAATTTATGAATGGTGTTTTGTCTACTCCTTATTCAATATCACGGACTTCAAAGAAATACGAACGTAATGCTTTTAAGTCTTCATTCAATCATGGGTGAAGCATACAAATGTCCGTGTTGTGCGTGAATTGCGCTGCAAAATGTCACAGACAACTAAATAATTTCTTTATGTATTGGCACCGATTTTTAAACCTTAGATGTAGGTAGGTATTTGTGTGCTCACGTTATAATAATCAAATTTGTAGGACTTATTTTCTATGTAACATTACGTCGAATTTTTTATTGTGTATTTGTACATTAGTAATTTAATAAATATCACACACAAGTTATGTTTATTGTCTGATATAGGCAGAGATAAAAATATTTTGGTTTACATTTTCAATAGCTGATCACATTTAGATAACCAGTGGAATTTATATTACTGCCTCTATTATTTTATCATCTATTTTTTAATCCAGTGAATGGCTGTGCTGGCGGCTTAGTCCGCATTACTCCTTGATATAGGCTATGTACATGCTACATTTTATCGAAATACAGTCATCTGTTGCAGTTTGACCAGGGCACCAACACATTGTAACATCTTTGTATTCTCGATTCGATTCTCGATTGGTTTCTCGTCTATTAACAGCTTACCAACGGATTTTTGTAAACAAATCACACTATGTAACATTAAATTTAAACTCAAAACTTACTATTGGCAAGAACTTAAATGTTGACGATGACGTAGATGTACACTTACCAATTTCTTATTACTTAGGTATGGTGTAGACTAGTTTTAGTATTATATTCCAAAATTTAGTGGTTTGTAAATGCTACACTATCAATATTTTTGTACACTTTTTAAATAGTAAATAAATGAATAAAAAAGACATACACACTTTCAGATTTATATTGTAAATGTGATAGAAGGCGTTAGTTGTAGCTAGTATTTTTTACTACACCATGCTCTGCTATGACTGCATCATTGGTAGTTTGAATAAATATCGAATATTAATAGTCTCATGAACCTAAACTATAGATACCCAATAGATAGAAATGTAAATGGTGCAAATAATTCTCATTTGTGGTATTATTTTATTTCTCTCATTTTATTGCTTTGAAATTAATTAAAGCTTAGTGAAGCGCCATTTACCTTAGTCTTTCGATACCTTCCTCAATATCTTGGAGAACATAGCGTCGCATTTGTTGCGCCAGCTGCGGGTTATTTCTTTGAACGTAATATTCCGAAACAGAGGACCTGGCTGTGCCCACCCGTAGAAACAACCACTGAAAATATATGACTTCATTAAATCCTCCATTAAAAAAACAATAACATTTCAAGCCGCTATAAAAATACTCACATTACTTCTTCCCTGAATATCATCCACGGCGTTATGAAAAAACAATCCGGCAATCAATGCCGCTATGTTTGCGGTGTAACTGGCCACAAATATCACAGAGAACCCGCCCCAAACGTTAATCAGAAACTTGTTAGGCCAACTTTTCGGAGCTTTGAACGCAACCAAATGGCCGCAAAGCAAACCCCACATCACCCATAAAGCGCTGGATATACTGAAGTTCTTCGATCTCTGGCGACCCCAGGGATTCAGCCCGAACGGCGAGAGCCACTCGTATATCGCCACTGCAATAGCGGTTACGTTCAAAGAGGTAAATATTGCTACCCACAGCTCGGGTGAGAACGGTAGTAAAAATGCGAGCAAGGGTATATCCGGTCTCTGATTTGGCGCAGCCAATATTGACACTCCGCTAAAAAAGTAAGGCTGGCTGAAATCAATCACTTCTGCTCGCGCCGACGAAACGCTAAGCGCAGCGAAAGACATGTGAGCCGCTCCAGATACTAAATCTCCTACAATACCATTCCATTTCATGCTATCGTCATCAAAATCTCCGGAATTCATAGATGTACCGTCCGAATCGATTACTTTGTAACTATTTCTATACTGAGATCGGTAGCTTTGTTGATCCTCCAATGAAATTTCACCCTCTACATATTTGTATTCGTCCATTTTATGAAATGGTTTAACAAGTTTTCTCGATCCGTATAGACCATCCTCAACTAAGTACAAATGGAAATCAAATTCGAGTTCTTGCGCTATGTTTTCTAATAAATCCATGGCTAGTCCGTAACAGCAATGTGTGGCCATTTTGTTAAATAAAGGTTTCGGTGTGGGAAAGAAAAAGCTTTCCGGCTCTTGTTCAAAATATCTTTCTAGATCGTTGAAGGCGAGCGTGAGGTTATCTCGGTCAGAGGTTTGGGGTCGGTGGCAAGGGAGGCCGCGGAGGCATTGTCCGTCTTCGTCAAGCTCACCTTCCATGACAAATGGTGGAGCTAGGGCTGTGGCTATTCGGAATATTGTTCTAGCACCCTCTGACTGACCGTGAGCAACAAGTCTTCCTCCTGGCCAGACGATCGTATGAAGTCTGACACTGCGCCCGTGCACTCGACCCACTTGTCGCCACATATTATTGCCTCCACCTCTAGGTACTAAATTAAGCAGTGCAAATGATGCTGTCAATTCTTCGTCGATTCCTTCAATGCTACCTGCTAAAACATCTGCTGCGGATATTCTCATCTCTCTGGAAATAAAAACACTTTTTAAAGTTTTATATATAATTTATACTGGCGTATATTGTAGCAAGAATAACATCATTAAGTGATCATCGTAGAAAAATAACTTTGGTTGAAACGAATTTAAGCTTCAGACTGTTCGTTGTTGGTGTAAATTAGTTTTTACAATGTAAAAAAATAATAATATCACAATTTTGGAATATTTTGGATACGAGTACCGACATATCATAATTTATAATGATACTTTCTAGTAAAAATCGATTTTCCATTAGTATTAAGAGTCTGCTAAGACTATATGGAGGTAAATTAAAAATTCAACTATAAATTTAGTGCAAAATTACTTTATTTGGACCCTGAAATAGGATATATCTTTCTTTTGTGTCGTATTTAATTTAGAATAAAACAATGCGTATTTAAAATATTGTTAACCCCAACGTATAAAGTAATGTGGCCAGCATAATGGGAGCGATACCGATTGGTAGTGGGCTTGAGCACTTGAATTACATATTAGCTTAGTGGCTTACAGTAAGCTTATATATAACGTAGGTCTAATGCTGGATATTTTTATAAAATATAGGCAATTATATTGATCGTGTGCTTTTCATGTTGTACGAGTAGGTATATGAAAAACTGTAGGACAAAAAAATCAACTGACTTTTAAGTTTTTACAATTTAAAAATGGAATCTTCGAGGTTAAGCATTTTAGCTTCTTTTGTTTTAAAATGAATCAAAATCTGTTTAACAATTGAAAATGTATCATAGATGTATAATAAGTGGAACTGCAACTTCAATTACAAAGCATCATAAAATCGAGCAAATCGAAGAACCCGCGATCACGTATATTGCGGGCTAGAAATCATTAATTCCATTGCAACACGGGAACCTGGATGCGAGCGTATTGAACGCAATAAATTGAATTTATAACATCGAGGAGGGAAGATTCCCGGCGGTGTTATAAAGAAGCTCTTAGAGCATGTTTATATTTACTACTAGCCGTGCCCCGCGGCTTCGCCCGCTATTATCAAGTTGAAAAGTAGCCTATAAGTTAATTCTAGGTATAATCTATGTACATTCCAAATTTCATCCAAATCTGTTCAGCCGTTGAAGCGTGAAGAGGGAACAAACATACATACACACTTACACACAAACTTTCGGATTTATAATATTTGTAGGATGATATTAGAAACCGATTATGATTCGATTTTTCACCCGCAAAGTGAAAGGTTTTTTTTATCTCTGATACGCGTTTGATCACGTTTTCAGAGTTGATACATTTTATACAGGAAATAAGGTAAAGAAGGGATAAAGTAAAATATGTCACTACAAAGACTCTTCCACACGACTGCAGCAAGGATTTGTCAGGGGATATTTTATTCAATCGTAGAGACATTTACCAGCTATAAGTAAATAGCAAACAGGTTTACTACTCATATATAAACATTGTGATTTCGGGCCTGCGGAAAAGGAAACGGTCCTGAACATGCAATATCCGCTGAAGCCCGTCGTTATGTCCCTGAAATTGATAACAAAATAACGCAATGTCCGCTCAGAGGGTTGCCTATTATAATTTCACTAACCGACACAAAAAGCAATCAAGAAATGCGGATTTCATAGCGACAGCTAAAAAGAGCGTGATTGCCATGAATATTCATGTTGATACAATGCAATCAGCTTTACAAAAAGAGTTTAGCTAAAGCTTTTTATTTTAAGCGCCGGGTAAAACTTTGTTAAATAAAGCTCGAAGTCTTTCTGCCGGTTTCAGGATTGTTTACTCACTGCTTAATTAACTTAACAGTTCTGCCTTTTTGATGGCTATTTACTGTTTAATGAAACCTTTTTGTTTGGATCACCGAAGAACCATTAAATAATTTCGATGTTTTCTTTATTGGTAGATGACCCCGGAATGCGTGTCAATGTCACGCAAAAAATTAAACGCAATCAAAGCTTAAAAATACTGACTTCACAGCTTATATTTTGGTTTTGACTTAATCGATTTCGATAAAAATTATATGGGACCACTTCTGAAGTATAAACTACAAAAAAAAAAAACGATTCATAAGTGGCGGACATATCGCGTAAGTGGCGGACATATCGCGTAACATACATACAAAAAAAAAGAATACAGTCGAATTGAGAACTTCCTTTTTTGAAGTTGGTTGAAAAAATATTTTACCTCTTTCACGTTTATGGTTGCCCAGTGCAAAAAAAAAATACAAAGATATTCAACGATGATCTATTTTTTCTTCTTTATAATATTTTAAATAGCGATGGTAAAATTATAATAATAAATAAAATGTTTATTTTACAAGAAAGAATAGGGTTAAAGAATTTATTGAAATGAAGTAGTTTCTAAAAAATATGTTATCAAATATGTGCAATTTCGACTTTAATTAAATATCTGTAAATGGTCTTTACTTTTATTGGTAAGGAATTTTGTCAGGAGTCCTCAGCTTCTTACCGCCGCCATCCTGTAAAGTGTAACTTTTTGAAAAATCTGTCAGTCCGCCTTAGGCTGTAAACAGGGTTACCAGGCGGGAAGCTGAGGATTCTTAACAAAATTCCTTGCCAATAAAGGTGCAGACCATTTACGGATTTTTAGTTAAAGTCTAAATTGCACATATTTGATAACAGATTTCTGAGAAATTACTTCATTTCTTTAATCCTATTCTTTCTTGTAAGGTAAACGTTTTATATATTATGAGAATCTTACGATCTCTACTTAAAATATTATATAGAAAAAGTATAATTAAAATTTACTATCTTTTAATATCTTTGTATTTTTTATTCTTGTTTAAACACATATTTCTCAGAAATAATCTTTGACACATTATGAGCCTTCGTGTATTTTATTCTAGTGTATATAGTACCAATATAACTGGTTCATTCCCGGTCGTTCCCACATGGTCGTCCCCACTGGGTACGAGTGGGAAAAAAAGTTTCGTTTGTCCCCAGTGGTGACGATTGGAACTTTTTATTTCCCACTCGTTCCGCTATAGACCAAGAGTCTAAATGCAATAATCGCAACTTAACATGGAATGCTAATAACATTTATTTATAAAAAGAGGTATCATGTGAACGGTCTTTAAGATTTATAAAGGTGGAAACCACTAAAGGGGAGCAAAAAAATACGAAAGCGTCTCTATTTAATACGCGGATATAAAAGAGAACGATCATGGAAAAGAAGGATTATAAACGTAGGCCGAGTGCGTTAAGCCGTATTCAGTGACCTGACCTATTTAGACGGCCTAATTTCTGAATGAACTAAAAAGGGGCGCTATCTGCCTGAAGCCGTGTCAATAGATCGTGATCAACTTGCTGAGTCAGCTTGCTAAGTCTGGCCGGCAGCCAAAATTCGCTTCTATGCAGCTTGACCGATTTATGATAATGCGATCAAGTTGGAAAATACCCAAAAAATATGAAAGTATCTAAACAACGATTGTTATCTGTTAACGGTATCGTTTTTTCGATAGGGTTTTAGCCAGTGGTTGTTGGATGCGAGCCCAATAGTAGACGTAGTTACAATATTGACGACGCCTTTTTATGAGCCTACGTGCAGCCGCTACGTACGCCCATGTCTATGAAATTGGTTTTATAATAGCATCTGCTGTGCTCAGAAGTGCTTTCGCTTGATATATTTCACTAAAATAATATTTTAGACCCTCTGCGCTATTGTTTCCCGTCGGGAGCACAAGGGACATTTGTGCTTCTGGTTCTGTATGTGATTGTGTGTGTGTGATGTAAATCACATAGGAACTTTATGTCAATATTCCGGTATCTACAAAGCATTTGTTTGTATGTAATTAGATGTAACTTATAATATTCCATAGTTATTTACTAAAACATATTGTTTTAACCATGTCGTGTGCACATATTTTGTTTATAAAACGGAATTCTGTATTGCGCATATAATAAATACATAAGTGATTTTACCGTGAAAATGAAAAAATGGCGTTGACAACTTTGTATTATTTTAAAAACTTGTGATTCTTCGAGTGTTTATGTGTAATATTGGTAAATTATTAACCGTTCACACTTAGTGAGCGTGCATGTGGGTAGACAAATACAAAGTTTAATGTGATTTCGCTTTCGCTCCAATAGAAAGCAAAAACAAAATTCCAATGGAAGTTGACTGGAGCTTGACTCTTATACTTAACTGTGGACTGTAGGACTTCAATTATAAAATGTGTCTAAGCGCACAAATATTGTAGAGCCATACTTTAAAAAAATAACAATAGCTTAATAATTTGATATTAATAATATTATATTATTCATTTGAGTTTGATTAGGCACGAATTGATACGTCATGTTACCGTCATCTGTTGACGCTTTATTTTTCTTTTATATCCTCATTTTCCTATGATAACGTTGGTTATCTCTGGATTTATTACTTGTTGGTAGATGAGGGTACTGTTTGCTAATGCGAGCAATTTGCGGTCGGCCATTGTCGATTGTGGAATGCCTTCACTCGTCCGTCAGTTCCCTAAACTACGGATAACCGCCACTTTGACCAACGCACTTTCTGTTCCTATCTCTATCGTTGTTATGCTTCATTAAGTTTAATGAAGCACAACAACGATGGAACATAGAGAAACTTATAGCTATGTATGTTTCGATATGGCTGAAATGTTTTTTTTACGATTTCAACCCCATATCGCCTTAATTTTGAAAAAAAATCTACAAACTGAAACGACAAAAAAATCTATGTAATTATTAAAACTGCTCACAAAATTTCACGAGAATCGATGGAGAAATGCAACTCTTAGAAGAGCACAACCGGAAAATCGAAAATTCGAAATCAACTTTGTCCCACTCGCACGGTCAATAAAATTATATAGGTACTACTAGTGAATAGGTATATAATAAGATATTATGAGTATAAAAATTAAGATCGTTCCAGTTACTGAGAGTCGTATTTCCCATCATACAGAAACAAGCTACCCATTAATAATTCAGAGCAGCCAATTGAAGCGCCGATGTAGACGTCGTAATTGCATAGCTTTTGACAAAATGGATCGCAAATTTTGACAATTAGCAATGCGGTTAGCGGTAACGTTGACACAACGTTGACACGATCAAAGTTAACCCGACAGAGGGAGTATTTTAACTTAGCTATTACCAAAGTAAAAATTACTCGCAGTATTTGACGTGGCTAGCCACATATTATACAACGTTGACTTTCTATGTGATATTAACTTAATAATGATATACTTCTAAAAGAGAGCATTTACTTAATATACACTGATATGAAAGTAGCAACCAAGGTTTTTTTAGTGACGGAATCCCATAAAAGTGGACTGAATCACGTCTTATTTAGCCAGAGTTGACAGTTTTTAGAGTATTTACTTTTAATGAGTTTTTATAAGTTTTAAAAATCAGTATTTCATTGGTGTGGGTGTACTATCACAGATAAAAAAGATGAACTATGAACGTGTTGACGAATCACATTAGCGATAAAATTGAATAATTATTAACAATAGGAGATTTAAAATAAAAACCTGTCTGCTTAGTACCTTTTTAGATAATTCTAGGTAGCCAAACTTAAATCAACGTGTAAAGAGATTTGGGTTAAGTGCCGCTAAAATTAAGTCAATATAATGCTGCAGGATGAGAAATCACCTCATAATGTTTGTGTGTTGATTCCATGAGCCTCCTTTTTGTGACGCTTGATTTAAGCGTCTTATTTGTAAGAAAAAAGAAACATTTAATTTAATAACCAACAAGAATCTACAGAATTTTCTTAAGTCGATACAATTGTATCATATACGCCTTGAGTAAGCAATAGAATGCAGAGCCTCAGATTGCTATATAGAATTAAGAAACTATGTTCTGAGATAGATCCGGCCTAACTATCGGTGAGTAACTGACTATCCGCCTAATCCAGTTAATCTAGAGCTCCAATTGTGTCGCTAGCAATTCCAATTAACCGTTGTGCTATCTAAAGTCTGAAAATCTGGTTTGCCTGCATTAGAATTAGAATTGAGTACCGTTAAATGTTTTTTTTTATTTTATAGAGTTTTGATTAAAAAAGCCTTTGATACTTCTAAACGTAAAAAGCCTATAATTCTACGAGCCTTAATGGTAAGTACCTGGATGACCGAGCTAGAGTCGTTTTTTTTTTGGTAAATGACGTTCTTAAAATGAAACCTAGCTAAATCGATTTATCGCCCCCGAAACCCTCTGCATACTAAATTTCGAGAGATTCAGATTATACATATATACAAGAATTGCTCGTTTAAAGGTATAAGATATATATATACGGTTAATGATTACATGATAGATTCGACTGTATGGTTTTTTTTGTATGCATGTTCCGCGATATCTCCGCCAATTATGAATCGATTTTGATTATTGCTTTTTGTTTGGTAGATTATGCTTCAAGGTGGCCCCATATAAATTTTATCGAAATCGATCTAATCAAAACCAAAATATAAGCGGTGAAGTCGGTTTTTTAAGCTTTGCTTGCCTTTAATTATTTGAATATCATAGGCAATATATAAAACATTAGCAATTTCAAAAGTGAGTATCAAATTTTTTTTTACTTGTGTCGTATAATCTAAAATGTATTTATATGTATCTTAAAAATTAAAATGTACATTCACAATAACATACATTTAACTAATTAAGAACGACACACAGTACCTACAGTTTCTAGTATCACCTAGATTTTTTTTTTTATGTACGATAGGCAACCGTTTGACCACAATCTCACCTGATGGAAAGCGACCGATGCGATAAATAAAATGTTTGAATGTATAAATATGAACCTTTAAAAGTGATCTGTTTAAACATACCAATGCAATGACGTTCCTACATTCTCGCAACTTAGTACTTGAAACAAATTGGATGTAAACGGCTGAATTGGCATCAACGACTACACTAATCACTAGTTGTTAAATTCGGTCAGCCATCGATTTTGCCAAAAGCCGTACAAGTGTCTACGGAGCTTCAGTTGGAAGCTGTTAATTATTTATAAGTACTTAACGTGACTCTGTGAGACAGGAAATACGAGACACTAATTAGTAACTTGCGACTACGTGATTTGTGTTTTCTTTTTTTGATTGTTTTACTCATACATTTACAATCGAGGCTTTTCACTAATAAAATAATACGTTTGTCTTGAAAGATGTAAATAATTAATGTTTTCGCAGTTAAAAAATTAAGTAGGCCGCTTAATTTTTTATACGGTACTTAGGTATGGTCATTGAGAACAAATGTGAAAAAAAAATCTGATTGGTATGCATTGAAACCTATCATTGGTTGAGCGAGCAGCATGAGCAAAGCGTCTGTGGTTCAGCTTGAGCAAAAATCGTTTCGTATGTTCGGATTTCCGGATGTTCACCTATAATTAGTATTGTTTGACTTCAAAAAAGGAGGTTCTCAATTCGACCGTATGTTTTTTTTTGTAAGTACCTATGTTACGCGATATCTCCGCCAATTATGAATCGATTTTGATGTTTTCTTAGGTAGGTTTGTTAGGTAGATTATATTTCAGAGGTGGTCTCATATAAATTTTATCGAAATCGATCCAGCCAAAACCAAAATAAAAGCGTTGAAGTCGGTTTTTTTGAGCTTTGCTTGTGTTTAATTATCTATTCAGTCGTCCTATTAATTTGTCTGGCTGCTTGACCACAAAATAGAGCCACCTAATACTGCCTAATAATTCTAATTATCAGCCTAAAACTTCTAATACCATCAATAAAATTACCTACTCGCATGAGCCCGCCATTGGATCACTTTAGGTCAGAATTAGTGCTCACGAAGATTAAACGATATTCAATTAATTTAACACCATCCATCCATTCACAGCATTTGTGAGTGCTCGTGGAATTGTTTGAAATGATAGCTGTAGATTACGCAATCCTATACACATAATAATGTTATTCCCTATTAATACTAATATTTTTCGAACGGATTGATAAAAAAGTATGTGTGATCTAGTTTGTTGGAATATATTATTATGTAACGTTATGTAATCAAGGATCAGAATAAAATAAAAGTTGACAGTTTTCATTTCATTGCAAGATTCGTAAGTATTCCGATTTCACTCACGGTTATGGCATACACGCCGAGGTGCCAGACGATCTACGCGCGTACTCGACTGATGAAGGAGCACCGACTGTTCCGAAACTGGTCTCGTAACAATGCGAGAAAACAACCGTGAGTGAAATTGTTAAATCCAAGTATTAATTATCTAAATTTTCGCCATAGCTTAAACAATTTTACGCACATAGAACGCCCCTTATTGAGACAAATATAACATAGTGGAATCAGTGTAGTGGTAAAAAATCTAAGTATTAGTAATTTGATTTAATAATTGATTTGTATTATAAATATTCGAACTATGTTTTTTAATGATAAGGTAGTAATTGAATATTCATTGCACTTCTCAAACATGAAAATCTAAAAAAATGCCACTTTAATAGAATATGCCATATTACAATTAAGAACAAAAATGACGATATTGTTCTTTTTTATTTAGGTAATGTATTGCTTAAAATACATAATCATTCAGTAAATTTGTATCATAAAAATATGACGACATTCAAACTACGGACATATTGCCTATATTTCCTAAAACTATATACAGCAAAGACCTAAGGTACCAAGAAGACATCGAGCTTATAAGTTACTCAAGTGCTCAAGCCCACTACCAGTGGGTACCATTCCCATCATGCTGGCAGTATTACATTTCTGAATTGCAATGCTAATACGATTATGACGACATTGATATATTTTGAGCACGAGTATTATTTAAAAAAAAATATGTTGCAAATAAAAAAAAAACAAAAACGTGCGTCATAATATTACGCTTTCAGGATGTTTTACGTTGACCTTTTCATAGCTGCTGGTGCCATGGGATGAGAGTAAAAAATAAACAATTTGTAACGATTGCATGCGCTGAAATTTCAGTTGATTTCCTTTAGTTTCCTTTTAACAAATAAAATTGAAAAATAATTAGTTATATAGTCGAAACGTATGTGGTAAGTAACTAACTTACTATTAGATGGAACAAAGGTTTTCTTTGAAAGGGGTTCATTATCTAGCACTTCAAACGTGATATATAAAATAAAACATTTTCTGTGTTATGTAAGGTATCAGCTAAATCTATAAGATTGATTTTTTTACGCATATTGTTTAGATTCGCAAATCTAGCATAAGCTATTTATTATCCTGATTCTTTGTTATCATTATCATGCGTGAAGCCATGGATACACGTTATTTTTATATTATCTTTATTATATTATTAACGCACGACTGCAAAAAAGATAAAATAATTAATGAAAGATAAGTTAAGATAATAACATCAAATACAGACGCTACTTCAAAAAAATCTACAAGTAATGAAATATTAATACAGTTATCTTACCAATATCGTGACCTTATTATATATATTCCAAAGATAATTGATTCAATGTAAGACGTCTCATTAATCATTGCCGAATTTCTAGCAGTAACACGCTTTTTTGGTAATACATTAGGAGGAGAATGTACATGGCTTCGACTGTATTCTCATCACGTAATTTATCGAATAACACTCCAAGAACTGTGAGGCTTCTCTCATAAGATATAAGCGGGTCAAGAGCGGTTGGTTCTTGAATCCTGTGCTTTGGAACTTGAAGCTACAGTTTAGCTAACCTGGTAACCAACTCTTCAGTTAATTATATATTGTCTTTTGGTGTTGGGTATTACTGGTATCAAATAAAAGATTTTATTTACTTTGGCACCATTGTCACGGTGTTAGAAATATCTTATCATTAGCTGACCCGACAGACGTTTGTCTTAGCACGTTCATCAAACGCGTATAAAAATCGTCTGACTTTTATTTTCGTTTTCAAAATATGATGTAAATAGGGTAAATAGGGATTATTTTTTATTATATATGTATATAGATTATCAACATATTTACAAATACAATTTACTGCTCGATAAAATGACTTTGTTAATTGAAAATACTGAGCGAAATCGGTCTGAAGTATTTCCCTTCTATCATTTTTTGTAATGTTCGTATATTGATGCAAAATAAATGTAGTTCTTTGTGTACGTCTACTAGCCCGGACAGATTGCATAGATCGATATATAGCCACTGTTTTATGAGAAACTACTACTATACCTTTAAGGTTTGGGAACAAATTGATTTTTATACGATATTGTGTCTGTTTATTTATTTAAGGTTAAGTCATAACATCATTATTATGGTTTGAGTTGTTTATATAACGCCAAAAACTCCTCTCCAGTGATATAATGTTGTATGTTCTACGTCCGATCGAAACTATTTGCATATCTTGCCTTTTGATCCCTCACTAAGCTCATGATTCAAATTAGTAGTCACACAATGCATCAACATAACCGCTCTTATACTCACAGCCTCTCTAATGTTCGATGACTTGTGTCTTGGGTGTCGGAAACATCCACATCACATACGTAATCATACCCAGAACCAAAATCACAAATTTCCCTTGTGGAGAAAACTTGTGTTCCCACTGGGAATCGAACCCGATACCCGCCGCATAGATGGTGAAACCAACTACGACAACTGGCAGTTCAGCAAATATAAAAGACATTTATACATTGACGCGTTATTTGAAAAATATTGCCGAACCAAAGTTACATTATTACTATTTAATTTAAGTACATTATTTGGTCAAGTATACTGTGCCTACTCAAAAGATTTGAATCATAATTCAAAACAACATTCAAGTACCAATATGTAACGTTTAAACAATACTATTTTATAAAGTACACATACCCTAGAATCAAACAAATGAAGTTGTTTCATTGAATATTTACCCCAAACTCGAGAGAGCACGTTAGTTGGTAGTGGAACAAGCGACCCTTGTGCATATTTTATTTTCCCCGAAGCGGCGGCGCGTGCCTGTAATGTTCGGTAAGACTCAGCTAAGCTCGTGCTTGGACACCATTACTCGGAATACGGTCTACAACTCGGTAAAGGCTCGGTAAACTCGCTAAGTACAGGTATTTGCGATTCGTAACTTTGTAACTACAAATTGAAAAGTCTTAAACCGACGAGTGGCTTTCCTTTGAAGCTTTTTTTGCATTCCTACCTGAAGAGTTCTTGTTTAGAGATGAGTTATTTTCAAAGGATTTACAAAAGACGTTTAACTCTTTCGTTTTCCTCCAAAGCTGACTTTATTTCAGAGCCTTACAATGTAATGTGCAATCAACTTTCAAATCAAAGTATGAAAAGGTTTATCTAAGAAATTCAAGGATCGTTGAGTTTTCCTCAAATGCGAAAGTTAAAAAACTTTACGTTTATTCTCAGGTAGAATTTAAGTAAGTGACGTGTCTTTCACGCGTCAATGTTTGCAAAGTAGCCGAGTGCACATATTACTTTTCGTGGAAACCCCAACGTCAGAAGTATTCCCGTACTCTTCCAATTTTATAAACCATCTGACTTCGAGCTGAGTCATGTAAAGGGTCTTTGTAGGGAAAGGGCAACCGATATACGATGAGGCTGTTGTTGTTTTTTGTGTGATTATGTTTTTCGAAGTTAATAAGATGATAGCGCTTGTTTACTCTTACGCAAAAGCCTATCTTCTTGCATTGTTGGTAGTTTTATATTTAAAGGAATTTTGTTTGCCGATATCATTTATAGTAAAAGTGATAGATTGGGATCGGCAATCTAGAATAGATTGGTATCGCTTTCAGTTTGTAAAGCGCATTCAGATTGTGACAATGACTTTAGATTCTCCTAAAATTGGTCGGCGGACCCTCGTCAATGTCAGTTGGTCACGAGAGGCGACGCGCCGGATCGCGGCCAGTAGCAATAAATAAACTTAAAACGCACCTTCCACGATTAATTGTCTTTCTACCCTTGTATCTCCATTTGGAAAGTTTGGGCTTTTATCATGTTTTACTTTTGTAATTTTATGATGTCTTTTTTCTAGAATGAGTTATAACATAGTCTTTATTAGCTGCTTCTTGTAAATATTATCACATGGTACCGATGTAACATAATAATATAGTCATTTTTGCTTACTTTTCGACTAGCGATTGATCATCATCACTTACCAATAGGTAAGGCTAAGCTTTTAAGATAATAATTAAACGCAAGCAAAGCTTAAAAAAACCGACTTCATCGCTTTATCATCGGAACCTTGATCGGATTTAATGTATAAACACGCATTATTGACTAAAACTCAAAAACTAGAGATCAGACCTTGATCGAATTTCAATGGGACTACATAAAAAGCACCAGCTTTCAAATAAAAAAAGAATCATCATAATCGGCTTACAACGAAAGAAGTTATGAGGTAACTTTTGAAGTCGGGTAAACCAGAACATCGTCAAAGTACGCATTATTCGTCATAAAATATACATTATTGACGATATTAAAAAGAAATATTCAAAATCGGCTCACGTGGAGAGAAGATATGAGGTAACACAAATAAAAAAAAAATTAAAAAAATACAGTCTTTTTTTGGGAAGTCGCTATAAAAAAATTATGGACATGAAATCTTTATAATAATCTTATAAACTCAACGCTAAGATAGCTAAAGCTTTTAAAGATATCTCGAAGTACCAAGCACAATGGCAGACTAAAAATGCATTCTGTTCTAGTTCGTCAGCGTTCTCTCAGATAAGCTTCCATCGTGCACAACGTACCACTGTAACCCCACCAAACGCCAATTCCCAGATAGGGACTTGGACATAAAAGTAATCTGGACTTGTTCTCGTACTAGCCACTCGATTTTCTTTTACGTTGATTCCATAACATTGTGTCGTTCTTCTGTCGTTTGCAGGCCAATAGCACGGGAAAATAATCGTAACTATTTTAGTTAGTATTACCGTCTATGTCTATGTCTTTTATAACAATTCTCTTAATTTGAAGAGAAGTTTGTTTCTTATACAATTTCTATAAATATAATGTATATGTATATGTTTACAAAAAATTTTCCCTCTAGTTGCCGCCGGCAACGTCATGCAATTGCATGTATACACAAATGTAAGAAAATAAAAATTTAATAGTTTTTTAAATAGGTATGCGTATTATCATTAATGAAACAATAATATTAGCATACTTTATGTGCTAATAAACATAAACATAAACGCTTTCACACTCACAGCCCCACACTAAGTTCAATGACCTGTGTCGTGGGTGCCGGAAACATTCACATCACAGACACAACCACAACCAGAACCAGAAACACAAATTTTCCTTGGGGAGAAAACTTGTGTTCCCGCCGGATATATACCGTCCGGGGTAAGTAGTGCACAATACTGCAGGGGGTGGTTAGGAATCGATAAAGGAGCAAATTAAAAAAAAAAAAAATTTTTTTTTTTTATTCGACTTGCCTGCTGGCAATTCAGTAGTAATTGTCAAGTAAAGTATGGCCCTCCGTAGACAGCCGCTACAACAATAGCTTCCAGAGTAGGTGAGTGCTACGAGTGCTACGGGGTCATTGAACTAACATGTGACGAGAGGTCACACTGAAAGGCGGTTCAGGAATTACGAGAACCAATGTTCACGTGAAGCAAACCACACCTATCTAATTCTAAATACTTGTCTTCAGTAAGTAATTAGGTAGGTACCTACTACCTGGTAGGTATTGAATTCCCAGAATTCGTTGATTTGATAACTTACAACAAATTCTGGGAATTCAATACCTACCAGGTACCAATGGTTTGCTTCACGTGAAACATTGGTTCTCGTAATTCCTGAACCGCCTTTCAGTGTGACCTCTCGTCACGTGTTAGTTCAATGACCCCGTAGCACTTTACATACTTTACTTGACAATTACTACTGAACTGCCAGCAGGCCAGTCGAATAAAAAATTTTTTTTTTTTTAATTTGCTCCTTTATCGATTCCAAACCACCCCCTGCAGTATTGTGCACTACTTACCCCGGACGGTATATACGGATGTATAATACATAACTCCGTTTTTTTTAAATTTGTTTTTAAACATACTCAAAATCAGTTTAGTTAAATCAATTTATTCATTACATTATTTAGTTAAAAACAAAATCTACTGCTAATATGCTTTATAACAACCTTCATAAAACCATTTCAACAGAGATTAATCATCAAAATATTTGAGATTTTATAATGGTTTATGATCATTCATTATGCCATTTCATTTTATTTTGATTAAGTCTAAAACATCTTAAACGCATGTTTTGAGTAACATAGAGTTGATACACAATAAGTATTTAATCTGTAAGTATTTTTTCAGTACAATATAGTTTGCAAAAATGTATTCTGTAAACGTTGAATATCAAAAGAGCCTTTTCAGTATGTTGGATATTTCAATATAAAGTAAAAGAAGATATTTCAATAGCATTTTCTCGATACAATACCGTTCAAGCCGCTTTGCATGCTTTAAATACAACGTGATAAAGTGTGTGCGTTGGTGAAATTTTTCTGCATTAAGTCGTCGTAATTTTGAGTTTTTTATCTCTTATATCTCGTTTGTCCGCTATCTTACCTGATGTTAAGTGATGATGTGGTAGAATATGGTGAACACGCTAGATCTAGAATGGTTGGCTCTCAAATATATATTTTTTAGTGATTATGACCACAGATTATAACTACATGGTTAAAACATCGACATAATATTATAAAAAGAGGTTCACCCCCGAACCCTTTGCAACTTTATAGCATGTATTCTTGTAAATAATCTGTTGTAAAATAAATGACACTAAACTCGATCTATTATATAATATAAAAAAAAAACTAATTGCCGTGCGTTAGTCTTAAAAAACTCAAAAATGGCTTGTGATTGTTAGAACAAGTTTTGACTGATTTTTGTAGGAAATTTCCTTGGAAATCGCACCCGTGCAAAGCCGGGGCAAAACGCTAGTACAAAATAAAAACACAATTGGATTCACACACATCGGCTCCACAGTAAGTTTAAAAACCTATCGTTTGTATCGGAAACATTTACATCACACACACAATCATAGCCCAAACCAAGACCATAAGTATCCCTTGATAACGAAAATTGTACTCCTGATAAATTAAATCTAGAACCCGCGGCGTATAAATCAAAAACTTACCGACGGCACCGAGACGATCTAATAATATAATTTTAATACGGCGAAAGGCTGTAATATGAATTCGAGAACCGGTAAAACAGTATGCTGTACGCCCGTTCGAAGCAAACAGTTCCAGAGGTTAAACTCATAACCGAATGTTTTTTTTACCTAAAACTATTAGATACTATTATTATTTTTAACAATATAATATAAAAAAATATATTTTTTAAACATTTTTAACGTTTGCTTTAACAAGACCTGTATACTTGTATACAACACATGTATACCTGTATACAACACCTGTATACCCATAACACAGGTAGAAACATATTTGTAAAAATAGATTCACAAAATAGGCTTGGAATATCGTCCTAAGCGCTCACAAAAGTAGATGAAATCCATCATGACGAAGACTGCAATCAGTCACCGCAGCTTCGTCCAATATCTCCCAGGTCTTCTGAACTTAAATCGAGGTCATTAGCCGTTTTATGGCTTAGGGCAAAGTTGAACAGTTGACAAAAGAAATTCTCGCTACGTAATTTTCACACCATTATCTTTTTTGCTAGCTCGTGACTGGATATTGGACATCGATTTTCTTTTTTAACTTTCATTGATTCTGTTTTCGTTCCATTAAATTTACCGTATAATAATATATCGTTAAAGCTACAAGACTGAGAACTGCAAAATGAACGCATAATCAAGAAAAAAAAAATTGTGGTTCCCGTATATTTCAATTGGGTTAGGACAAATATTTATGCTTTACAAAAAACTTTACGTTAGTACTTATTCAATCTCTTGACTTAAATACTCAAAAAAAGAACATATTTTCATGGCTTACCTTACAAATTCTGTAGAAAAATCTGCAGCAGCGTCACTAGGCTCGTCCCAACATGATGCGGTGGCGTCACTAAAAAATTGTGCCTGAGCTGACCACGCATCACATGCATGTAAAACTCTTCTTAATGCCCCAACTGTTAATTTTAATGCTGCTTGTACAAATGTATGATCTGCAAACCATGTATTTTGTATCAGATAACTACTTCACTCATGAACAAATGCATCTCTGCCTAAATGATTTTTGGCGATTTTTATTTGGGTAGGTATATAGCCAGCATTATCAAATGATCTACGCAATGATTTTTAACAAGCTTTCTTTTAAGTTTTAACACGGTGAAATAGTTGAAATAATTATTATCCTATTTAAATAATGTAACGTTTGATCAACAATAATAATACTCACCAATTTTTGCGGGCTGAGGGTGTAAAGCCAATAGCCCTACAGGAAGGCTATTTATGATCACAGATATATCTTCGCTACTCCCTCTTTCTGCTTCTTCTTCATCGTCAAAATTAGTATTAGGTTTCATCATTCTAATCTTATCGCTCCTTTTTTCTATAGTATCTCTAAAACTATTTTGCATTTTATATGTATGCACCGTCGGATTCAATAAAAAATCACTAATATCACTTGCTAATGATACTTTGCCTTTTATATCTGTACTATCTTCTCTAAACATACTCAATTCTTTTTCCAATATTTTTCTTCTTACTTCATTCGTTTCTTCTATGTGTATACTATTTACATATTTATTAAAGGATTCATTCTTCTTTTCTTTATATCTAGTACGTCTATAATTACTATCATTACTACGAATGGGTATTTTCCCCTTTTCAATTGAATTGTTTTCAATTTTAGAACTTTCAACGCCTTTGTCATTATATACATTATTATATCTTAAATTTTTCAAACTATTATTGCGAATACTATCATATGATTGACTAAAATTTACATCTAATAATTTGCCACTGGCCGTGTGCGTATTCGTATTATATATATGACTACTGTTTACGATAAAATTCGAGCTATTTTTCATATCGATTTCATCTTCATTCACATTATTATTGAACCCTATATCTGCATTATTTGGATGCGTTGTGTAGTTTTTTGTATACTTTATGGTATTATTGTCTGCATCATCTCGTTTAGTTCGATCAAAGCGATCGTTAAACTGCACCTCCACTTTATCCGCTAAGCTTTCAATGTCTGCGTCATCTTCTGTATATTGTGTTCTATTAGCAACATTGTGGAAGACATCTATATCCTTTGAAGCATCAATCCATAACCAGAAAAAATGGCCATCAAGCATGTTAAGTCGTTTTGCCTCATTCATTACAAGCTTTACATAATGGATGTCACATATCAGGACGACAACGCCTCGTGTTAACCTTGAAACTTCGGCGAGGCGCCTAAAGGAAAATAATTGGGAAGTTGAAATATTATCGTGTCATTTGTCAGTACAAGTTCAACATACAATATGAAGCTTACCTGAACAGAACATGGCGGGAAAATTTCTTTGGAAGTGATAACCATTTGGGATTTAGAGGCTGAGTTGTGAGTATTGAAGATAAATCTTTTCGAAGAGACATTGTCGCATGAATATCTTCTTCTGCAAGTAAAGTAAAGCTATGCCAGTGAGTATGCAGAAGGGATGCTCTGAAACAAATGGTGGACTCTTTAACCATAAGTTCTCATTATTTTCAAAATATACATCAGTATTAAATCAATATCAAAATTATAAGTAATTACTTACCTAAGTGCATGTAGGGTTTCTCTAGCAGTTATTTCGAGACGAATCTCCAGTGGAAGCATTTCCTAAAAAAAAGCAACATACGTTAAGATCATAATTATTAACAGAAATAAATGATAATATTATGTGATTTTGTATAATTTACTGAAATTAAATAACGTAAGTGTAAGAAATGTTTCCGCAATATTTTTACTTCACATTGTGTGGTAATCGACGCTAAAGTGGGTTATAAATGACCACAATTTTCAAGCGACACCCGCTCAGAACTCACATCTCTCTCAGCTAAAAAGAAATAAGGGTGGCGGGCGAAGGTTTCACCTCAGACAATAAATTCCTTGCAAAATGAGAAAAAAAAACACCTCTCTGTTCCAAGATTATTATACACATCATAAAATCTGATTCTCTTCAAGTGAAAAATATGTCTATTTTTATTCTTGTATGTTTTGTCGGGGTTTTATTTCTCGAGGATGCTTCGGATTGTTAGATAATTGCAAACCGACATCAAAATTAACCATGATAAATATAATGAGTACTAAAAATCTTTTTTCTTCCTATCGTGAGCAAATTAAATAGTAAAACTCGAAAAATAAATCATGATCATGTAGTGCCATAGTGTATTATTTCATCTCTATCTATAGTGTTTACGTTGACATGTTTCAAAAGTTATTGATATTTTCATTTATTATTAATTCAAATGTGCATTCCGTAGCTTTACCCGAATTTTAATAAAAAATTAGAAGAATGTTCTATTTTAGGATCGAGACTATTTTATATACAAAAAGAATCACATGTAAATCGATGGAACATTTAAGACCTCATTTTAACTCGGCGCGCGTAAGGTTCAGGTGTGTAACAGCAAGCTTAATGTTGGGTTTTTGAATCCGAAAAAGTTTGTGAAGCAAATCCATTAGACTGCCGTTTGTTATCGATTTTTATCAAAAACTAAGACAATGTATCTGTATTTTATATAAAAGTTAACTAAACATTTTTAATAAAATACTTTTAGTTATTATGCCAATATTTTATAAATTTCACATTTCTAATACGATTTTTTCCTCTGAACTTTCAATGCTCTCTTTTTATTAGAAAAGCTACTATAATCTTGTTTTTTAATATTATATTAGATACTACGCAGTGAATTTTTAGTTAGATATTTTACAAAAAAATATAACAAAAAAGGGAATGATCAAACTTATTCGAAGACCTTTTTGATTTCACTCAAAGATTCTTTACACCCTTATGCCCAGCTAATCAAACGCACATCAGAATTTAGCAAACTGAATTTGAAATATCGACAAACGTCGATTCTGGTGTGTTACACCCAACTTAACACTCACCGGGTTGATGGGATGATAAATAAACTTTCATATAAATAGTCATCATTATAACAAAATGTTTGAACACAGTTGTACATCAACAAGAATTTTACTCTGTAAATATTTTTATTCAGAGTTTTAAAATATTATGTAGAAAATATGAAATGTGGTAAGCAAGGCATATCAAATAATGTCAACGTTACACCCTTTATTATGTCTGAATATGTGATAGGCTATTCGTCGGTACTATAGTCACGTAGTGCCGTTATTTCAAAGGGCGGTGGCCTATTCTCGCCTTTATCACAACGACTTGATTAATGGTTCTGCATGAACAGAATGGTTTTCTGTCCATAAGGGAAAAAGCTTACATAAACTGGCTTTCTTTTAACACAACTGCTACAAAAATGTAACACAGGTTGACGCAAACGTATCGCTTCTGCAACCGATCAACTCATCAACGTAAGTGGTTAAGGATTAAGGATATGTATGAAATTCCACAATGCCATCCAAATTCATTAGCATCTTATAGATATCGCCTTGACTTGGTACAGGCTATTTTATTTTATTATTTACAATGAAGTCTTCTTTAAGCTTTAGATTTCTTACGAATATGTATATTGCATTTTTGTGAGTTACTTTATTACACCATAGCTTCTGAACTAATTGAGATGAGTGTTTTTAGGAAATAATGTGACCTCTAAGAAAACAATGGTTTTACAATATTTGTTTATTTAGTTGTATACCACAAATGATTTATATTCAAAAGATGTTCGCCTATTTAATGTTATAATTTTTTTGTAACTTTCAATTAAATTCAACCACTATAGACATAATTAATGTTGTGTACGGCTTGAAACACGTCTAAATTTCGACTTACTTTGTAGTCGACTAGTTTCGGACAAATTTGTTGTCCTTCGTCAGGATGAGTCAGACGCGCGATACGCAGAGGCGAGCGGCTCGAGCCTCGGCGCGTGACGACAACTAGTCGACTACAAAGTAAGTCGAAATTTAGACGTGTTTCAAGCCGTACACAACATTAATTATGTGTAATACTCACGATAGTTTTAATTTTCACACTATAGGCATGTTTTTGTTTTAAAATAAATAGGTTATCTACGGGCCCATTGCCTATATTTCCTAAAACTAAACTAAAATTATATACATCTATACGGCAAAGACCCGAGTTACCTACAATTCATCGAGCTTATAGGTAAACTCAAGTGCTCAAGACCACAACGAGTGGGTAGCGTTCCCTTTTTTATATAAAATAATAGTTTATATATAAATTAATATTTAAAAACAAATTGGTATGGCTTTTATACAAACAGCAAATTAATAAACTTGTAAATTTTATTAAAAAGTTAACGAATAGGTATCGTGATAAATAAAATTAACGTTAAGGGTGAGATCAGTTCAAAAGATTACCTGGAAGAAAGATAATGGTAAGAGATTCTAAGGATTCTTCATTAAGACCAGTGTTAGATGAAATTTCAGAGAATTGCTTTCAATAGATAAGTTTCAAATAGAATATAAAAAGATACTCAAAAATCAATTAGAAATAATTAGAAATGCAACGGAGATAGCATTATGTACCTCGCCCAACATATTACACAATCACATCATGTTCATACACTAGTCTCTAAATTTTATACTAAACAATCGGAACCGCACAAAGTTAAAACTAAGCAAAAAAAAACAGTTTTCAATTTTCGCCAAAATGTCAAATTCTCTGAAGAGATGGTATTCCTTCTCATCGTTTTCCAGAGAAACTTTGGTGCAGCCATATTCTGGGAGAAGGACTTTGTCGCCAACCTTGACCATCACAGGAAGGAATTTAGTACCTAACCTTTACCTATTTATGTAGTAATTGTTTTATTTTACAAAATGTATAACGCAATCATTTTAGGAAGATGCCATTACCTATAGAGGTTCTATATAATACACAAATAAATTGTACAGATGCAAAATGAAAATTCATGGTCAAGGAAGATTGGGAGGTCATTCTGTTTAAAAAAAATATCGGAGCGTAGAATACAGGCGACGCGTAATAATTTTTATTTGCTGATAATGATTTTAGCATAGCAATTTATAGGGCAATAACACGAAACCACGCCAGCGTGATGGGTACGCTGCATACTAGTAGTGGGTTTGACCACTTGAGATACCTCAAGACTTGGTGGCTTCTCTCTTATATTGTTACGATGTATGTAATTTTAGTTAAGTTTAAGTTAGAATTGACAATATTGCCCCATAGTGTTGCCATAAAAAGGTATGGTGAAAAAAAAATGTATCTGGTATTATTATTATATGAAAGTACAGTCGTTTCTATGTTTAACTATAACATCGACCCAAACAAATAGAATTGTTCTGAATTTTGTATCAACATCCATTGTTTATTCTCTTAGATTGTATTTATTCAGGATTTCGTTTCCCATAGGGCATGTCAGTCACGAGGTCAAGCTCCGACTCTAGTCGGGGACAGCTTATATTTCATGGGTTGAATACGACACTGTCATCAGCATAAACAACAGGGTTGATCCGCCGTAACAAGTTTACTCTTGGGTGGAAATTAAACAGATTGGCCGCCGGCCGACATCGCGGTTACAGCGCCCCTTCATGTTTCTGTAATATAACCACAGAAGCAAACGTAGCTTGGACATTGAATGAACACGTACGGCTTGCCCTGATGCACCCTTCCTGTTTCAAACTGGTACACCCCATATGTGTACATATATTGCGTAATTGAAACGGAACATCGAAGGTTTGCATGGATATGACAGAACCAAGGCTTCATGATAATCTGAAGTTCACGTGAAATCTTTATTCGTAGTACATTAGCTTACGTTTAAATTATTATCTATATCCATAGATATACTCTCCTTGTACGCGCGCCTCGGGCGCTTTGAATGTGAAGTACCTTAAGGTTTAATTTTCTAAGAACATAACCAATTGTTGATATAAATATGTGTGTTTTTAATCAACAAAAACTATTTCATACAACAGAAGATGCTGAATGTTTTATACAAATTATAATAATGTAGGCATGTGTTATACATATAGTTGTGTGTTTGTTACAAAATCGCATCAAAATGGCTAAATGGAAATTGTGTAGGTGTGGAAAAGCTAATTGCAAGCTTATAGATATTTTCTCTATCATATCTTTGTTCTACAGATAACTTACTGTTTACTTTCCATATTAATATCACTATTATTATGTACCTAGCTTTGTATGTAGAGACGTAGAGATGCTTACATATTACACTAATGCTTGTAGAACTTGTGCACTTTAAGCCCTACTCATCCTGCAATTAATTTCTTAAAAGAAAATTAGAAATATATGTTCATAAATCACAAAAAAAAAATAACTGTGCCATTGTGTTAGATTATGGCCTAAACTCTCTTTCTCTCTCTCTCTCCCAACCGTGGAAACTTAATGGGCTTATAATAATTATAGTAGTTATGATAAATTATCTGGGTGTAATTGTGTATGTGACGTAAATATTTCCGGCACCTTTACGATACAAGTCTTTAAAGTTAATGCGGCTCTACAAAAAACTATATGAATAATCGCACATGATCTATCTCAATTGTTAAACATGAGGAGCACTACCGAAAAATCTGACGCTTTTTTACTTGAGTGAAGTTTTGAAACAATAAACACATTCACACTCGCAGCTAAACCTCAAAAACTTGTATCGTGGGTGCCGGAAAATCAGGATGGAAAAATTGTGCTCCTGCCAGGAATCGAGCCCAGGACCCACGGCGCAAAGGGCAAAGGCCTGTCCATAGCGCCAACTGAGTACTGAGTATTAAACAATATTTAGACCTTGCTTACATTAGCGATGGTGTAAGAGAGATGCAGGTGCGAAGGTGAGGTTCGCAGCACCGGAACGCCAGCACGGGTGGCGGCGGTCACGACTGCGGCCGCAGCCGGTCCGCCACCGCACACCAAGAGAACTGCCACCCGCCGCCCGCCCAACATCGCGCACGTCCGCTCCAACAGGCGAGCACTGAACCTGGAAAAGAATATCATTGTTAATATACACAAGTCTATGTTCTTAAAGTAAAAACAAACCCAACTGTGAAAAATGTGAACATACCTACTTTTTACATATTATGTAATTTTATGTTATCCCCTTTTAATTTCTCATTTTGATATCCTACTCAATAGATTTGTTTTTTTTTATTAACGTAGGTATTACTATTTCCAGCCAAAAACCCGCCTTTTTTTTCAGATACATATCTACGGACACTTGGGTTTTTAAGACGAATATTAATTACCATACCTTAACTGTTGAAATCCATCCAACCGCTTGTACGATACGAAATAATAAAAAAAAAATACAGACATGTAGACATACATGCAGGCAGTTGGATAAAAAATAAACTCGAAACATAAGGAGTTAAAATTAATACTATCTCTAGCATTTGTTCGTTCCCTCCCTAGTTACTATACCTAGCTTACTACTAGTTGCTACCCTGTACAATCGTAGTACATTCTTGGCCTGACATGTTTCTTATGCTCCTATGTCTGATAGTCTGGCATAGATGGTTGTAATTTTGCGAATCTAGCAGCTCTTCTACCTGTCATTCACTTTAACGAGTGCCTCTTTGGGCCCATGTGAATAAACGGTTTTGATTTGAATTGACAAAAAACCGATTTTCTATACCTTCATCGTCAGCAGAGATAACGATACTTCAACAGCCTACAAAACCAGTGCTACATAACCAGATTTAACCAGCATCGTACAAAGCTTAATTTTTCCTTTTACGTTACCAATTTTGTAGGCAGACGTTTTATACAGCCGTTTACTTTAATATCAGAATACATTCTTCTGAGAGTTTTCATTCGACTGAGCCATTTGACCAAGCGTTATTTTCGTTAACATCATTACCACAGTTCACATAAGGTACCGTGGCTATATTTGTAAAATGTCAAAATGTTTAGTAAACGATTATGAGCAATAATTATTATTCACTCGTATATTTTATACCAGAACGCTAGTCGCTATAGAAAACGAATCAACATGGTTTTGAAAAAGCGCCAGATAACTTTTAGCAAAAAGAAAATATTGATGCAAGTATTTTTTGCTGTGATCTTCATTCTAAATGCCAATTTAAAATTATTACACATATAAAACTCTGTGTCAGTAGTAATAGTGTATGAAAGAAGCTTGTATTATGATGTTACAGGCTTCTTTCATAAAATATTTCTATATTAATAAATATCTTTAATAAAATAACCTTACGTTCCTGCCTAATGCTGAAGTAATACGACATACTACTACAGTTTTCCCAGTATAACAAATAGTGGTAAGACTTAGTAAAAACCCGTATTGTTTTTAAAATTAAAGTGCCTTTGATAGTAATAGTAATAGTCTTTATTTTGTACAGTAAACACATTAAAACTAGAAAAATACAGAGTACGATGCCACCTTCAGAAGTATAAAACTGTGTCGCAGATGGCAACGCCCACCTCCGGAAACATCATTTACATATAAAAATAATAAGATACAAAAACAAGTTTTTTTTTTTTTTTTAAGAATACATAAAATTTAAGTTACATTTCCTATTTATAGATTGCGTATATATATGGTATGCGTGAGTGTGTGTGTAGTGGTGAGGGTGTAGTGTATGTGTGTGTGTGAGAGTGAGTGAGTGTGAGGGTGTGTATGCTATTCTGAAACTCTTATAAGATCTTCTGTATCTTGGTAAGTCAGGGATTGCAACCATTTGACGCATTTCACTTTAAATTTATAAGTTGGCAAGGAATAGATGTCTAATTGTTTATTAAGGCTGTTATAAAGTTTTGAACTAATATAATAATAGTGACGACTCGCTATTGCCGTGCGTCTACGTACGATTTTACATATTTTATCAGATCTACGTTTAGTAATTGAAAAGTTAGGATCATAATGAACTTGTGAATGTTTTCTTAAGACTGTTTGTAAAATAAAAAGTTGTCTCACTGAAAGGACCTGGCAGAGCGAGAACAATTCTGTCGTAGGAAAGCGACGAGATTTTTTAGAGAGAACTTTAAGTACGTATCTCTGAGCTCTTTCCACCCTGATCATATGTGTTTTCGCAGTGCCGCCCCAAACAGTAATGCAATAGGATATTACTGATTGAGCTAAAGCATAGTATACATTTTTCAGGCATTTGAAATCGAGAACAGATCTTAAGCTTTTAAATACAAACGTCAATTTTCTAACACGAGAGACCGTTGATTCTATATGCTGCTTCCATGACATAGTGCTATCAACTATGACTCCCAAATATTTAACAGAAGTAGTTCGGCTTATTGTCATACAGCTGCAGGTGTCGGAAGAATCTACTGAACATGCATGAGCACGGATAGAGAAAGAAGATGATGGTTGTGTGGACACTTTGGGAGCGAAAGTAATGCATTGTGTTTTGTTTAGGTTAAGAGTAAGTAGATTACTTCGTAGCCAAATCATTACAGTTCGTAAGGCTTTCTCTGATAGTTCGCGGGCCTCTTGCCAGTTTCGCCCGTGTACAAGTAAGGCCGTATCATCAGCATAGGTAATAATCTTGCAACTTGGAAGGGAAAGCTTACATAAATCATTCACGTATATTAAGAAGAGGGTAGGTCCAAGAACACTACCCTGTGGCACACCGTAACAAAGGCTTTCTTCAGCACTTATGTAGCCATCTATCGAAACTTGTTGCGTACGATTTAAAAGGTAGCTTCGAAATAAGTCGTGAACTACGCCTCTTATACCGATGCTCTCGAGTTTGCCTAAGAGGATGGGGATGGAGACAGTATCAAAAGCTTTGGATAGGTCCAAGAAAATGCCGATAGTCTTATTTCTATTATCAATGTTTTTAATAACAGTATTAGTGAGTTCTAAAACGGCATCCTCTGTAGACCTACCACTTCTAAAACCGTATTGATTGTCAGACAAAATATCATTTTCATTTAAAAAGCTTAATAATCTTTTGTTTAGTATTTTTTCCAGAATTTTTGATATTACTGACAGAACTGAAATTGGTCTATAGTTTGTAATACTATCCCCATCTCCACCTTTGAAAATAGGGTGAACAATTGCCCTTTTAAAGACATTAGGAAAAATACCAATAGTAAAGCACAAGTTAAATATATAACTTAAGACGGGTATAAGAACGTGTCTGGCAGCTTTAACGACATTAGTGGAGATGCCATCCCAACCAAGTGCACATTTTTCTTTAAGATTTAAAATTACGCATTCAATTTCTTCATTATCTACACTAAAAACTGCCATAGAGTTTAATGTATTTTTGCTTGAATCGTAACTCAATTGGTTGAGGGATATGTTTTGGGGAGAGTATGAATCGATATTGTATGGGGAAGAAATTTTGGAAGCTAGATTTTGTCCAATATTTGCAAAAAACGAATTTACTTTATCAACAGAGGCAGACGGACTTATTGACAGATTTAACAAGGAACTTGCAGTAGTTTTATTCTTCTTTAGATTTGCAATTTGGTTAATTATATTCCAAGCAGCTTTAGGATTATTTCGAACTTTTTGAAATTCACGCTGCTCATATTCACGTTTTACTTTTTTTAAAAGATTGTTACAAAATGTACGATAACGAGTATATATTAATTTTTTTATTAGATCGTCAGGGTCTCTTTTAAATTTACGGTAAAGCCCGTCCCGATGGCGAATACACCTAAGAAGGCCAGAAGTAATCCACGGCTTGATTACACGCTTTCTACTAGGGATGCAAATAGTACGCGTGTGTTTATTTACGGAAGTAGAAATAATGTTGACAAGGATTTCGGAAGCTAGTTCGGGATCATTACAGGTAAGGATTGCGGAAAAATCAGAGATATTCAATTCCTTGACAACCTCGGGAATGTTAGTACGTTTGGTAATATGACACGGTTTTGAATGCTTCTGGCCATGAACTCCACAACTAAATAGAACAGGTGCGTGATCGGTAAATAAGGTGTCAAGTACAATTGTTTTAGCAATAGAAGAAGTCCGAATTATCACATGGTCAAGGCAATTCCTTTCCCTAGTTGGGTAAAAGTGCGCAGGCAGAAATGCGTGTGATGCTACCAGATCTAAGTATTCATCGGTAGATGAGTCTGTATTATTACTTGGAGCGATATTTATATTAACATCTCCTATAATTGCTACAGACTTAAAAGATTTTAATGAATTTAAAGTTTTATCTAGACTGTCAAAAAATGGGGCCAAATTCTTGTAAGAGGGAGATCGGTAGAGAGCAACCACAGCAAGTACATTAGACAGTTTAATAACTAAACAATTTGCATCATTGAAAATTGGTACATTAACATTACAGTCTATATCACTTCTGACATACACCACGACACCTTCATTTTGATTGTTATACCTTGTCTAACCATAAACGATTTTATGAGATTAAAAAAAAACAAACAATAAACGAATTGTACTATGCTAAACAAAACAGGAATTAAATTCGTCGCGCATAGAGTTTAAATTCCAAATTTCCTATCTTTGGCGACAAGGCCAACTCCTAACAATCCCTTTTTTCACGTTTACCTTTTGTGCTACAGACAGATACATTATTCCCTAAAAATTTCGAACCAGCACTCTGCCAATGTTTTCAATATGTGTTCCTTAATTTTAACACCCAGTCGCACCCAAATGAAACAGCAAAAAAATACCCTGCTGTTTTGTGTATACAAAAGTTTAATTAAAAATGAAATGAACATTGTAGAATGCAAGTTGCTCGACGTCTAACATTGTAAAATTAACACCCAGAGGAACGGGTAGAACTTGAAACATTCGCTAAACCTGCCAACTCCTAACTTAAACTCTACGGAAAGGATAATTGTAAAAACTCGTTGAATATAAAAATGTGTTTAAAAATTTAGATTGTATTTCATATGTTATTATTTTGCTAGGGCATTGGAGCAATCTAATATAAACGCGAGAGGAAACTTACCTGGATTATTTTGCTAGGTATTAATATCTTATACAGCGTTCATGTTTTGAAAGTTTATTATTATTATACACATACAGGCCAAGTTAATGAGAATGTTTGAATAAGGACAATGCTATCAAAACAACATTTTAAGGGAAAAAGATAAAATCCTTAAAGCTTAAAGATTACTAAAGCGGTCAAACTCTTTACACCGGAAATGCGCTTGAGCTATCACTTGCCAGTAAGTGTGATAGGCATATACTCATTAGGGTCACATATTGCATTGAGTCATATAAGTAACAGCATTATGATCACACGTCGCCTCAACCAGAGGCTTCAATACTTTTTTGAACTTAATTGACTCTATTTATTCCAACTCGTTGACCGAAAATTCGAGATAAGAGTTCAAGACCCATCCCAAGCAATACATTTTCCTTTACTATATTTGAATAATAAGACACCACATTATAATTCAAACTACAAATAATCATCTATATTATTTCACGTACGCCGGAGATTTGAAAGGAGACAAGCAAATAATTCAAAAGGCGCCTCACCTGCCTATATAGGGACATGATATACAAAGCGCCCAAGGCGCGCGGCCTGTACTGCCGTCATAAGGAAAAAGATGTTAGTGATTTTTTTGACAAAATTTTGTTATAAACATCAGAAATAGCTTTGCTTTTTAGTATATGTTATGACTTGTAGCAGATGCGTCTAAATTAAAAGTAAGATTTAGTAGGTTGCGTTTGAATATTTTAAAATAAAAAATAATAGTAGATGCATTTATTTTTCCTGATTCCAATAATATGTATAACTAAATTTCGACAAAAATTCAGTTACTGTTTTTTTAATTATTACGGCTGAATACAAAACGGCAACGCGGGGGGAGAGTCGTAGGAGCTGTGTATATCAAGGTCCCTTACGCGCCATAAAGCAAAATAAAGATATAAGGTAACACACCCAAAATAATCAATATTCAGTAAAACTCAGAACCTTTGAAGTGGGCTTGAAACACATTTCATTTATAATGGTATATTTTGTAACAAAAGCTGAATAAGAAATGACTTTCAAAGTAAAAATTAATCTGAAATTTCCTCTCCGGCAATTGAGCATTGTCTGGTCATGAAGTTTTGACATTCTATGCACGCTTTCCCACCTGACGGAATTCTATAATAACATCAACATAAACATAAACGCTTTCACACTCACAGCCCAAATTAAGTTCGATGACTTGTGTCGTGGATGCCGGAAACATTCACAACACACACACAATCATAACCACCTAATAATGCTACCGAAGATTTAGAATACAAATCTAGAAGATGCATGTCCGCTCTAGACTTAAAGACTTTTTTTTTTTTTTTTTTATTTGTGACAGGCTAGTGTTTGACCACTATCTCACCTGATGGTAAATGACGATGTGATCGAAGCTGGTAAACACACTAGACCTGGAATACGCAGGCTCTCAAGGATAACTGCCGGAACACCGTATTTGGCTTGGCGGCAGACTTTCAACTTGATGGTGGTAAGCTACTTTGGTAGCAAGCCAGGCGAGCAACTCACAAAATGCTCTACCACCTCTCAAAAGTCCTAATAATTGTGACTCCTAATAATTGATATTTTTTGGGTAGCTAAGGCACGGTCAGTGGGTTTAAAGACCTACCCCAAGTATTTGCTTTTGTTATTACACCTGAGTACCTTGTAGCGATTTAAAGACACCGTCGTACTAGATTTAAAGAGTGGAGCATACAGACGGACATACCTGTCGAAATTATATGGCTCAATATTAACTATTTGGCTACAGAACCCTAAAAAGTCAGTTGTTTTAACTTTTAACTATTTTTGAGCTTTATATAATAAACTTAAAATTATCACCATCGTTAAATATGCTGGTTTACTTTATTTTATCTGTGATAATCTAGAGTTTGACAACTATTGCCTTACGCACAAAATCGTCTTACAAAATTATCTTCTCTCTTAATCACATAAAAAATGACAGGAGCTATAGAACTTCTATGTACCTACATAGTAGTTTCAAGATTGAATCCAAATATATGGATTTATCTGTATATTTAGGGGTAAGCTAGTTTCATGCATATACAGCTCACAACTTTATTCAGCCCGGTACTGCTGGCGCCTAGCTAATGAAACTTTAACTACGTTCAGCAAACAAAGAAGGGCATTACAACGTTGGAAACATAACAACTTCATAATAATAACATCAACAAAGTACTGAAGCGAGGAAGGGTTAGGTCATGTTGGGTCTTGTTATTTTAACAGTGCCTAAACAAAGTAAAATACAACTTAAGTGACTGGTAAATTAGAAATGCTTAGCAACCTTAATTTAATTAACTTGTCTTGTCGAAGTATATAACTAGACTTGATTAATTCTAGACTAGATTTCGTGTCTAGTACTTCTATCCTAAATAGAATTAGTATTAGGGTCCCGTTACAAAAATATATTTGTTCTAACGAGATATTGATAGGATCCTTTCTAAGAAAGTGTATGAAATTTTCAAAGAATCTTTGTTATGATCGTAGATATCTTGACAACGAAAAAAAACGATGAAAAGTGATGATATGTCAAAAGATATACTCGTAGCATGCCGGCCTAGAAGATACATATTCACTCGTGACTTAAAGACTCCTAAATTATACCAATCAGTGAACATAGAATATAATTATTGTGTGATTACAGCGATTCTGTCTTTAACGCTTTATCTCTATCTGTAAATAAAATGAGGTATTTTAGAGAATTTAATGAGCTGCTTTAAAATTCTCTAAATTATCTAAAATTTCTTGATAAACGCAATAGCGTTTATTATAAGTCCTTATAATGTACGAACAATAATGAACTGCATGAGAAGGTTTTTCATCCGTTACGGAAAGGCTAAATTGGTGGACAAATATTAAGTTGGTAGAGAAATATTTTTCAGTATTTATAATGTATTTGTGTCAGTATTGCAATATTTGTCTATCTTCGCCTCATCAACGCGTACGGTGCTGCGCGTGGTTACGAATAAAAATGCTATAAGCTCGAAGGCTTGTAATCAACACTTTTTTCATTTGAATGTTTAAAATTATAGTTAAGTTCAAGAAAGTATAGGCAATTGGCACGTAGACTTTCTTAGTTTTATGTACTAACAAAATAAAATACTAACTGGGACTAAATGGAGATTAAGTAACATTATGTTTTTATAAGTTGACTCTGTTATTAAGAATGAAAATGTATGTTTGGAAATTAAAAAAAAATTAAAATAATTCCTTGTTAAAGTGAACTAGCCATTTTGAGAGTTGGGTATTTTCTCCTAAGCACTCTAATGTATAATGACAAGATAACAGCGTGTAGCGGTACACAATTCTCTGTTTTCGAGATATAGCTGTTTCGATTAAACATTTGACTGGCGCGTCTAAATTGTAAAAAATTATACAATAAAATCCCATATTTCTTAACTATTACCATTTCTCAAAGCTTTTTGCCAACGCTAATCTTTACAATGAACCTTTGACAAAGATAGAATAACAACTATTTCCACAATAGCGCTGAAGGAACACAACAAACAGAAGTAGTATTTGTATTTATAACCACAATTGGATCAGTGAGTATCGTTTACACGGATCACAACACGTTGCAATGACCTATTTGCATTGGTGACTACGGGTAGCTACAGGTGGCTCCGAAATAACACTGATAACATTAAATGTTAGGTCTTAGGTATCATCTATATTTAATTAGGTAATTTTTACTTACAAATTCATTCTCTTTTTGTAAAACAAATATTAACCAATATGTATACGTTTTCATGTCATTGATCTTAACGATCGTAAAAAAGAAAACTATAAGATTATTCTGGTAGTTAAACTACGGTTGTTCAAATTGATGCCACTTCGATACTACAGTCGATTGGTTGGAAGTTTAGTCGAATTGATAGAAAAGAAAATCGTTCGATTTCGACGTCGATGTAAGGATAATTGATGCCCGAAATAAATCCTCAGCTTCATGCTTTATATCGATTACAATATGAACGATAATAATTACGAAGAACTTTAAGTTTTTAATTAAACTTCCCATGAAGCTTTATTTATATCGGTCCAGTATCGCTATATAAGGGCGACTTTGTTGCCGCAGTGAGTAAGTCTTTGCTTTCTATGTAGAGAACCCGAGTTCGATTCCAGACAGGAGCATTAATTGTTATTCCCGGAGGCCATTTGCGCATCTGGTTCTGGGTGTGATTGTGTGTGTGATGTATATATTTCCGGAAATCACGATAAATGTCTATGAACTTAATGTAGGGATGTGAACACTCACACGGCCTCCGGGAATAACAATAAATGCTCCTGTCTGGAATCGAACCCGGGTTCTCTACATAGAAAGCAAAGACTTACTCACTGCTGCAATATACAACAACAAAAACACGTTTGTTGTTGTATATTGTGATAAAAGCAGGCGCAGCAGTGGGATGCAGCTAGTTACACTAATTAATTAAACATGTTATCGTCACAGATACGTTATTGTTATTCACCGTTCAGATAGGCACACCTATAGATAGAACTACTTTATCATTATTGATAAATTTAGAAAGAAAAATTATCGCTTTATCAATATAGTTCTGCCTAGCATGGCTAATGCTATATAAACAAAATTACTTAATCATTGTCTATAATACATAGGTACACGATAAAGTAGTTATGTCTGTCTATAAGCGTGTTTGTCGGCTTATTACTTACTAGCCGTGCCCCGCGGCTTCGCCCGCTATTATCAAGCTAAAAAGTAGCCTATGTGTTAATCCTAGGTATAATCTATATACATTCCAAATTTCATCTAAATCCGTTCAGCCGTTAAAGCGTGAAGAGGGAACAAACATACTTACACACTTACACACTTACACACAAACTTTCAGATTTATTATATTAGTAGGATTACGGCTTAACCGATCGGGATGAAATATGGTATAAAAATAAACCATGGAAAAAACAGTAAACTTTTCACAGATTAAAAATTATTATAACAAAAATGCATGACACGTCTGGTGTTCAATGCTAAACGCATTATTTTTTTATATCTTAATAATAGTACCTAATTTACAAATGATCCAAATAACTACTCGATAAATTCGTATTGGTGAGCAAATTGTATCGAATTCTAAATGATACAGCACTCAGATATAATTGTTACACAAATAGAATGGTGTTAAACAAAGACAGTATTAAGTGATTACATATTTTATTACTACCAGTCGACGCTCGTTTTCCGATTTTCTCAAAATCGGGGACGGATTAGAGATAGATTGATTTCGACATTCTTAGAATCGATTTGTAATTGAAGCTTTCGTTAGCTCGTTTTTGTAAATTCAGAACATTTATAAAGAAGACTTTATTTTTGATGGTATTAACTTTCGAAAGCGTTCAATCAATATTGAGTTTTTAAAAATAGATTTGGAAATTATGTTCTTTATTAGAGATGACAATGAGTGTTTTATGGTATGTATAACAAGGCAAACAAGTTTTTACACGTTTATTTTTCTAATCTATTTACAAATATAGGTAAGTATACAATATAGTATATTATTATTAGGTATGTTTTGCAAATATAATCCAGATTGTTAAGACACCAAACATTCAATACAATAAATTGTCTTTATTTTTCTTCTCATATGAGATATTAATCATGATATGGATTGACATAGTTATTGTAAACTCATATTTATCTATCCATCGCCCTTAATATATAATTATTGTTAAGGCGTATCCGAGGATAAAATGGCGTCATAAGAGATTTCCGTATTTTGGACACGCCTTATAATATTCTAACAAAATATTATTATACCCAACGGCCTCTTAGAGTTGGCTACGGCTCTGCTAATGCCTAACAAAAGTACGGGCATAGACAAGTTAGTTGAAATAAATACGTGATAGTATATGTTGGCGAGAAGTTATGTCGACCTTACCAATAAATTATTATCATTTAACTTATTGGTAACGTCGACATAACTTTTTGCAACAGCCTGTATCAAGCTTCTGAACGAATCGCAGATACTCTTAGCGCTCCCTGCTGTGTAATAATATAGAAGCTAAGTGCCGCATTAAAAGTACACTTCAGTCACGATTTAGTCGTTCAACGCCTCAGGAGTCGTTTCAAATTTAAAGCTCTGAAAGCGTCTTGGCACTATTGTGCACTTGCGATAAAGTAATGTCTACCAGAGAGTATCCTAAAGTGTGGAGCCGCTTTGAAAGGATCGTGGAGGGCGAGAGGACGCTCAAGTTCGAGATAGAAGATATTCCCCCGACAATGTGGAGTATTGCGGTAGAGTTTATGCTGGGGAGCTACATCAGGGAAGATGTGTGGTGGGTTGCCGCTGGTAAGTTACGAACGTTACACACAAATATTAGACAAGAATGTGTGTGGTTGGGTCGCGTATTGTTTGCCGTTTTTGCGATGACAATGCTAGGGGAAACAATCATCTACAGTATATAAATTTCAATTTCATTTATTCAGATTAAATAATTAATTTGTGTTAGTAACATAAATACTTACTACTATATTAGTACAATCATAAACTATATAGTAAAATTAAATAAAAATAAAATACAATTAAAAATAATGTCACAAAATTAACTATTTACAATATCGCTTCGTCTGAAACACAACGGTTTTTGTCCAATGTTTCAGTATCGGGCCATAAACCCTTTCGACAACAACGCGAAAAAGGCTGTTGGCACTGCCCCGCATTTGCCGCATAGGGAGGCATTATATCGTTGTAAATGTTAGTTTTTTATTGTTTAAATAGTCATATTTAATAATTGTCATTTCTTGGGCTCGTGGAATAATGAACTCACGGAGATGGAAGACGCTTATTAACGTTTTAATAGCTCAAATGAGTGATGTTAGGTATCACTTAATTATACAACTTTCTAGCAAATTAGCCGAGCCAAACTAAGACCTAAATTGTCCCGGTGTCTAAGGGTATTCATAAAAAAAAAGCTTTTACTCCCAAAGTTGACACATCAACTTTGAATTAAATATTAGATATAACTTGTATGTAAACAAATAAACACCCTACAGAAAATAAAAAATCATAACAAACGAAATTCGTCGCAATCTCGCGGCGTAAATTCATCCCAAGGAAGTGGATCGTACACGGTCAAAAATGTAAATTAATTGACGTGAGTTAAGGTCGCGTCTCAATATTTTTGTATTATTGACAGAAAAGTTAAATATAAGCAGTTAATGTCGTATATATATATAAATATGTGAGACTTGCAAACCAAAACGTTGCCTTCAGTGTTCAGTTATGAGAGAACAACTAGTTGTAACAGTAAAAGTTCTTACAACATTTTTGAAGTATTATCAACTAAGAGCGAGTAAATTTTTTGCAATTAGCAAATTGCTCGTCCTTAGGCTGTTGAGCGTTCTCCCACACAAAAAATGCGGTGTCATTAGCAGTGCCGCGTCCCGTCGTCCAATTATGTAGGGACCTAAGGAAAAACCTCTAATGTGGTATCATTAGACACCCTTTTTGTGAGCTATACGTCAACCAGATTTAGAAATTAAAACTTTGCTCGAGGCGGCCTTTTCTCAAAAACAGGCGCACGGATTTGTGTTATTTGTGAAAATTTTGCTTTTTGTCGGAATAATTGATTTAAATTTTGTACAGTATAACCAAATATATGTCATTGCAATTACTATTGATTAACCAAAAGAGGACATTTGTTATTTCTTTTTAATTTTGGTTCCACAAACAATGTGTATTTAGCGGTCGCGTCGATCGCATCGTCACGTCTTATCAGGTCAAATGCCTATTAACCATATAAATAAGAAAATATTTTTAAGTTCATATAAAACTAGCTCAAAATTAAAGTAAATATTGAAAGTAAGTAAAACGTTAAAAAGTGCAATCTAAAAGAGCCCGAAATAAGGTTTTGATAAAGGACTTCCTATACTTCTTTATACAGATGTTACTTTTACGAACTGCAAAATATTAAGCTCAAATAATGAATGTGAAAATTAAGTCGAAATTAAAAATAATTACATGAGCCTGTTGCTACTTTAGATAACCTCCATATTATGTTTGTTCTGCTAACGACCTTTTTACGACATCATATTTGCTACTTTTACAAGCTTTTATTTAACTTGCAATGTATGTACCTATGTATTTATGAAACTAAGTGTTCAAGTGGAATCTTGCAACGCAATTTTGAAGCAGAAATCTTCAACCGATCGACCTGAAATTTTGTATTCACGTTTAGTTTGGATGACAACGCATGGTTGGCTGTGTGACATCATTCTAAATCCAACATGGCGGAATACCCAAAATGGCGGACATGTTATTTTAAATGCACTCAAATGATCATCTCTCACTCACTACAATATGATCAAATAAAAGGGCTTGCTAGAATAACTCGTTTTAAAAAAGTTTTTACAAGTAGCTTATAATATCTTAAGATTGACTGCTGTAAACAATTTGCTCATACCACCAGAAACCCTTCCCTTAACATCTCGAATACAGCTGGAGTCCACAAATGACGTAGCAGAACGGATCCACTACGCTTAATTAATTCCATAATGAACGAAAATCGTTGATTGTATATCCAATTTTTACCATTTATCTATTCGTTAACTAAAGAATTTGAGTATTATAATAGTATTAAAGGCAATACCCTTTAGTAACATGACATTTTTAGCTTACGAATGAAAATATTTAGCTATAAATGTCATAAAGTTCTTAAAATAATTTGTAGTTTCAACAAGACTTAATGAAAGCTTTTTCTCAACCTTTTTCCGTTCCGTTGGCTTAGTTGGGTGGTTCGATTCCCAGCGGGAACACAAGTTTTCAGCCAAAGGGAAATTTGTGTTTCTGATTCGGTTCGTGATTGTGTGTGTGATGTGAATGTTTCCGATATCCTCGACACAAGTCATCGAAATTATTGTAGGGCTAGGAGTGTGACAGCGTTTATGTTTTATTTTATGTTACGTTTAATCTTTTACAGGTACATCGAAGGATTTAGAAGCAGTTCAAGAGTATCGCATACTTCTCTCATCCATAATTAGGCAGAAAATGAGCCTGGCTTGCTTTCTAGCTGAGGAAGACGGCACAGGGCGAACGCTTGTTGGGGTTAACATGTGCTTGCCGCAGGAAAAAGGACGCTTCGTTGAGCACAACCCGGTAAAAACGATTATATAGCGTATAGCCGCGTCTACCCCTAGCCTCCTTTGTTACGGCTTACATCACGCAACAATCCCGTTTGTGTCAAAAAACCATTTTTTTTATGCTAGGAAGGCAAAAATTTGACCACTATCTCACCTAATGGAAAGTGACGATGCGGCCGACGCTGGAACATGCTTGCCTAGAAGGTACCTATTCACTCTAGACTTAGATACATCCAGATTGTACCGTTCAGGGAACAAAGATGCAGGCAATGAGTTCCACTCCTTCGCTGTACGAATGACAAACGTAGAAGCGAAACGCTTCAAGCAAACTGGAGGTATATCAAACATAAATGAATGACGTTGTTAGTTTGTTTTGTTGTTGGATGGTAAAAAGAGTATGGAGGAATTATATCATTAAATCTCACGCAAAACTTCAACAGTTGAAAGCTTAGCGCGATCTCTTTATTCTAAGTCCCATTTCGTTGCCGCCGCCATTATTCCATCCCCTGGATCCATTCCCATTTATTCTCGTTTATACCTATTTGAGGTCGACCTAGTTTTCACCTATCCAGCCATCACATTATTCACTTCGCTTGCCTTGAAACTAATACGTAGATCTTCGGCTTTATAATTTTTTTTTTATAGCGAACTGTTTTGGTTCTAATTTAATTTCACTAATGAGTCAATTATGTCGTATTTTTTACAGTTCCTTATATTCGTCTGGCTATTACCACTTTAGTATATAATATACTTTACCAGACTGGTTACTTATACTAGACCGGTCAAGTATATAATATACTATACTACAGTGGTTGTACCTTGTCGTAGTTTATCTTGTAGTAATTTGGAATTTCTATCGCCAAATTACTAAATGATGTTGCAGAAAATTTATCCTTGACAGTATGGATTCTATATTCAAACAATAGTAAGATCTAATATAAAATAATTTAAACGTAAGAAAAGCTTAAAAAACAACTTCACCGCTTATATTTTGGTTTTGGCTTCGAGTTCCATAAAATTTATATTGGACCGCCTCTGAAGTATAAATTGTCAAACTAAAAAATTAAAAAAACATTAAATTCGATTAATTGGCGGCATTATCGTGTAACATACATACAAAAATATATACAGTCGAATTAAGAAACTCCTTTTTTAAAGTCGACAGAAAATAAAATACCTATACTAGATTCCGCTTCTAGTTTCTATCCCTTACTTGAGTTCAATAACTTATACAAACCCAAAACCGCATCGTATATCACTAATATTACTTTACCTATCGCTTTTCAGCCGAAAACTAAAGCGGGTTTATTATCTCTCCGCATGTTTGTGGAGGCCATGAAAGTGACAGCTATTTATGACAAATACGACGTGAATGCATACCTTATGGGGACAGGACTCTCTGTCGCGCCCGAATACCGCCACCAGGGAATCGCTGTCGAGTTGCTTAGGGCGAGGTGAGAAAAATACTCGTTTATTTTTTATCATAACCTTTCTTCTTCCCGCTTCCACGTTATTAACATTAAATAATAATTTGTAGGGACACGACGACGGGATTATCTCATACTTAATACCTACAGACATTTATGAAGACGTATGATGATACCTCTGTTTATTATAAATGCAATCTTTATGATGGAGCGTGGATTATGTAAAAGATATTTCCAATTTTTACTATGACTGGCAACCAAATCATTCGTTAAATCTCAATCATTTTGCAAGCTTTAATTTTAACTTGTTTATGTTTTTCCGGCTGGAATCTTGCAACTCAAGTTTGTAACACATATCTTCAACCAATTGTGCCTAAAAATGTTGTGTTCACGAGTTTGGATGATAATACATGGTTAGCTATGTAAAGTCATTCTAAATCCCATGGCGGAGCACCCAACATGTCGGACAAGTTATTTTTAATGCACTCCTGCAATATGGGTATCAAATGGAAGGGCTTGCTGAGAATAACTTGAAATTCAATATGGTGGACTTCTAAGCTTGCTTTTAGGAAAGTTTTTCAAAAATAATTTAAAATCTAATACTTACATTGATTGTGACGTTTAACATGTACCTACTTAGTAGATATACTCGTAGGTGAAATACTTACCAAGTTTCTTATAGTTTTATTCGTTTTCGTATTCAGTTTGAATTGCTTTTTTATTTTCCAGAAAGAATCTTTCTAAAGAATTGGGATTCCGGGCAACAGGTGGCATATTCACAAGCGCAAAAGCACAGAAATCAGCTGAAACAGCGGGCATGGAATGTTTATATCAGATACCGTATAGCAAGTTTGGAAAGAAATGTAAGATATCATTTGATACAGACACGGAGGAGTTGAAGATATATGCCGTCAAAACATAACGGATAACATTTTTATTGTATTAACAATACAAGAAATCGGTACCTTATTTTATATTGATATTATAAATAAACAATATATCGTACTATGCGTAGTCATTATGACCCAAAATAAACCTGTAAGATAAATTAATTTAAATTTAGTGGGTGGCTTGTCGTATAGACTAGTGGCCAGTCCTAGTGTCAAGATTTTCAGGCTGCCTGAAGGCATTCGATTTAACGGTTGTTTTACGACAAACAATCGGAACAGACAGATTAACGTGCCCTCCGAAGTACGTGCGAAGTGGGTGGCTGTAAGATTAAATGTGTTTATTTAATACAGAATTATAACAATCTGTAAACGATAGAACAAACAATATTGCTCAAAAAATTGCTTATACATTCAGATCAACGACACCAAAAAGTAATTCTATAATATGTTTTTTTTTGTTAATTTTACTCAATAGTTTCATAGTATTACAATGTTTACTATTTGAATTGTCGCAAATTGTATCCCTTTTGAGATTATCCCACTTAAGGCAACAAAAGTCAAGATACTAAAGGTAAGCCAGTATCATTGTTTGTCCCTAAAACACTTTAGTTGCTTAAGTTTGCGTGTAAGTAATACCCAAAGTGGCTTTTAAGTTTATGTTTGGGCAAAGGGTGGTGAAATGAAAGATTATCTCTCATTTTCCGAGCAGGATATTATATTTTTGTATAATTCTCATTATAACACTCATTATATTTTAAAGTAAGGTCAACAAAACAATAAAAAATATTACTATAAAGATTAAAGCAATGGTGATTGAGGTTTATATCAATAAGGATCTTCTCCCTGATTGAGAACCATACGATAACTCAGTTACACGTCAGTTAGTAATGTATTTTTAAAGAGAAAGTTATCCAATCCTATCGATTCGGTACGTTACCGAAAAGTTCTGAATCAGGGGGCTGGTTGTGATTGTGTGTGTAATGTGAATGTTTTTGGCACCCCCGTCACAAGACATCAAACTTAGTCTAGGACTATGAGTGTGAAATCGTTATAAAAAAAGAATTATAAAATGTTAATCGATTCAAAGTCTTGAGTTAATTTGGAAGGATTATTCGTGATTATTAACTATGCTAATATTGTAATTCAGTATATTTATGTGTGAGTAAACGAGTCTGTGATCTCTGTAATGGCTGGGCGGAATCAAAATCATTAATTCCAATGGGCCCCAAAGAGGCACTCATTAAAGTAAATAACTATACTGCCAGATTGATGATTTTTGGGGGCTGAGTCACCCACGTCCGTAGGAGGATACCCCTTAAGTCTGACTCCCTACACGTGGTCCCCGGGTGGTGCTAATCAGGTGACATTTGAGAGGTGGTAGAGCATTTTGTGAGTTGCTCGCCTGGCTTGCTACCAAAGTCGCTTACCACCATCAAGTTGAAATTCTGCCAAATACGGTGTTCCGGCAGTTATCCTTGAGAGCCTGCGTATTCCAGGTCTAGTGTGTTTACCAGCTTCGATCACATCGTCACTTACCATCAGGTGAGATAGTGGTCAAACACTAGCCTGTCACAAATAAAAAAAAAAAAAAAGATTCGCAAAATGACAGCCTGGCTGGCCAGAATGGTTTACATTTGTTGGGAAGTCAGTTTTTTATGTTACTAGGAAGCAGGAAAGACGCTTGCCTGTTGGTAAGGAACGCCTGCCTATGTAAATCTACAGAGCCGGCACTTAAAATAACAATGGACCGCGGGGCATTGCAATGCATTCCTCTCCCTAATATAATAGATAGATAGATAAACTCTTTATTGAACACCATATTTGTGATACAGAATAGAACATAATGACTTACAAAATAAGTGTAACAATAGGCGGTCTTATCGCTAAAAGCGATCTCTTCCAGACAACCTTTGGATGGAGAGGAATAACGCAACAAAGTTGGACGTCGGTGTTTTAATTTATATAACAAAAATTTAGAAAGGTGCGAGATTTGAAAAAATATTAACTATAATATACATACTTAATTATAAATAATAAATAATGATAAATAACAATAAAAAAAACATTATTATATATACCTATGTACAATTATGACCTAATATAAATACATATTATTACGCATAATAATATAATACGTAAACTATCTATAACATATCTCTATATCTCTGTAACAGCTGCATTTGGATGAAATGTGTCTTAGATGAACAAAACAAAATGAAAAACCACGGCACTCACTCTCACAGCCCCAAAACTAAATTTGAAAAGTAATAGTGCCGGAAATATTTACATATCAGACGCACAATTTTATTAAATTCCAGAACCAGAAGCACAATTAATATCTCTTGGAAAGTAAATTCTGCACCTGCTGGTAATCGAAACATGGACCCACGGTATGCAGACTTCCACCTCAACTAGATCGTCGATTAAGATACAAGTTCAATAATTAATTAATAACCTGATTAACACAGGAAAAATTGCGGGTTAGTGTTTCAGATTCTCAATAGGTAAATAAACTGGCAATTCGCTGAAAGTATCTGTTTTAGTTACACTTTGAAATAGAACAAAGGTTCTTTTGTATTCTGATAAAAGCGGACGAAGGTCGGAGCATAATTTCAAACAATTTATAAGGTATTGTTTTCAAATAGAACTCATTATACAAATAAGCATATCATTTAATTATACCATATTATTGAACTGCCCGCTTGTGTTGTTGATTGCGCTTCTGCTTACTAAACAGAGGGTGCCGAATTTGATTCGAGATAAATAAATTACCTCCTCAAAAGAAATTCCATGTTTCCACCATTTTACAATGAAGCATTATGGTTTTTTTTACAATAAAAATTAAATTGACGTGACTTATTGTCGATGTCTATATCGATAACTGTTTTCGGATTCTAATAAAGCCTTTTTTAAGATAAGTGCGGAACGCTCTTCGTCACGTCCTCATTTTTGAAACGTTTATATCTATGAAGTAGCTATAATTTTTTTGACATACAATAAGATGAACTAGAAAAAAATAAAGACTAACATTTTTAAATTCAATAACTATTATTAAGTTACTACTTAATCGATTTAAATGTTGTCAACTGAATATAGTAGGTGTATAATTCACATTCTTAGATTTCAGAACTATATCTCTACATGTAAGACGATGGTTTTCATTTAAGTCAAGGCATTTATCTGACATACCTAGACTTTGTGTTCATACGTTGTTGAGGAAGTACCATACTTAATATGAGTCGGTGCGTAGTACTTTTCGGCATCCGGCATGCAATCCCACATGAATACACATACTAGTATATTTAATGTATGTCATTATTTATTTTCTATTTTCCAACTACCTTGGAACCTAATATCTTTTTTGGCAGAATATAAAATCTCTTTCTAGATGAAGATTAAAAGTGAAGAAGACAAGATCTCCGATCCAAATAATTATTTTTAAAAACATCGAAAAATCATAGGTATCCCGTAAAATTTAGGAATCGTTTATGCAGTCAGAGTCTTTAATCTCAATTTAAAATGAAGTGAATCCTAAGTGTATATCCCTCTGGACACGAAAGGGAAGTTGGGTAACGTTGTTCTTGTTTTGTGAACTGAATAAATCGGCCCAATGCTCTTTGTTCGAGTTTCCTCTAATCTTTTGTCTGGAGGTTTTGGACCGCCATAAATGGATTATGTATTGGTTATTTTTTGTGTATGTTGGATTCAAATTATTGGATGATTCATGGTTCATACTGAGCTTGGCGAACCTTTATGTTGCTTTGCGATTCATTGCGTGTGAAATCCTAACAAATCCTTTGTTATTTTATCTTTTCCGGATCTGATTTATATTTTTTCATAAAATTAGTTCTGTAAATTATTTTGTATTCAATTCCTATATACACTGACGTTTTCATAAAATATTTCTAATCAAATACATATAAACACATCGTATAAAAACTCCTAAACTATGTTTAACATATCCGTAATTAATAAATCAATTATTTTTTTATTTAATTTATACTCTTACTAGTAAATAAGTATTATATTAACACATAGGCGTGTTAATCCTGAATAAAAGCTTTACACATTTCAAATTTAATTTACATTGATGCAGCCGTTACTCGGCGGCGTGAAGATAACACAAACATATTTACATATTTAACAAACTTTCGCATTACGTATGCTTTTTTTTAAATATAGCAAAACGTGATTGAAATTCATATTGATTGATTTATGGTAGGCATTATATTTTTTTGCAAATAGCATATGACTTAATTATAACATACACCAATACTTAAAAAAAAAATTACCAAGAAGCACAAATTTTCCTTGTACCCGATACTTCTGTTTAGAAAACGAACTTTCACCTAACTATACCAAAGAGCAATTCCAATTGGTTTATGTATATAACAAATAGAGTAACATAACTAATAATTATAGTATCTAGTTAAACTTGAAACTTTAATTACTGGCATAACCCCAACTCTTCAGACAGCTTATAAGCTACAACGCTATAGCTTTGTGTCACTAAAGTCGTTCATAATTGGCTGCCGGCAAAGATAATACCAAGCAATGCTTATAACTATTAAGCCTCGGAGCGACATTAGCTTTATCATGCTCTACTAAATTACAACCTAGGAACCGAGAGCTCATATTGGAAGCCGTCGATATTCAAATCGGCATATGGTGGATGGTAATGATAGGGAAACGTTGGCTAGTGGGTCCGATCCTCTGACCCTATAAATATTTAGAGAGAACAAGATATGAATAATTGAATATTTAATCGTCAATCAATTGGATTCTTGGCAGCATTGTTAGCTTTGCAGCCATTTGGTGTATATATAAATGAGTAATTCTGGCAGTGTGTTTTGTGTTTATATTGTATTGAGCATAGCAAGCGGCAAAGTCGGTTATTTTAGGCTTTGCTTGCGTTTAAATTATTTTATTTCACCAGCTGCTATTTACGGGCCAATTGTCTATATCTCCTTAGACTAAACTAAAAATATATACATCTATACAGCAAAAACCTAAGTTACCTAAGGATTTTATTACGATGATAACTTCCGAAACCCGTCCTAGGATTCCAAACATTGACCAACCAATCGAGAGGCGGGCATCTTACGACGACTCTATGAATGCAATAAGTGCATCTACAAAAACAGACTAGTAATCACGGCGAAATGTCAATGCAACACGAAACAGTGAAATGGTCAGACCAATAATACAAATAGCATCAATGTCCCTTTCGATCTCGATCTCATCGTTTCCACTAAATGAAATTGGCGGCAAAACTACGCTGTACACTATGGCAGCTATACATTTTGAAGCAAACCGGGAAACGACTGTTACTGTACGGTAAACGTATGTTTTTTTATTTGATTGAGAGACAAGAAGAGCAAGTTGCTCACCTGACGGTAAGCTTATGCTTACGATCAGGCGAGCGTCAAGCGTCCTGCGTGCCCATTGCAGTTCAGTGCTGACCAAAGTAAGAGGTTAAAATCTTTTTTTAAGGCCTGTAATTACACAATACAGTAATGATTGCACGATACTGCTTGGCGGTTGAATGTCTGGCAATGGTAGTACTGCCCCAGGCTGTTTGGTGGACACGCTTTGAAAATCAAGATTTTATTTCATGAAATTAAATTTCAAGGACAGCGATGCGTATGGCAGATAAAACTAACTATAATGGAGAACGTAATGAGAATTCTCGTAGATGCAGTGAGATACTACAACCTCTTCGCAGAAATTTAAGTATGCTTTGACATAGAGGGAAGGCGGTGAATGCACGTGATATAAATACCCATTTATCTACCTTTAAAATAGAATATTTTTAATAAAAAGATTTGAAAGTTGAACGAGTATTATCATTACGATATATGGTTTAAAAACTTCGTTTTTTTCAAGAAATTAACTATATTAATATATGTGAGTGAGCGAAAGGAAGCATCAGTGAGCGAGTAATATTCACGGTATGTTTTAATCTAAACTATCATTATTATGATTCCTAAAGCTAAATTAGAACTATATAGATATATACTGCAAAGAGCTTTATAACCTACAAGGCAGCGAGCTTATAGGTAGCTCGAGTGCTCAAACCCTACTACTACTAGTAGGTAGCCCATCGCGCTGGCTGCATTGCTTCTCTGGATTTCAATGCTAATACGTTAAGCCAAATAATTACTAGCATCTTCAGCGTTCAGCGTTCAGCGTCACCTTGACTAGGCGTTCTAATAAATAATTATTTTGTTTAGAAATAAGGAAGAAAACATCTTGCTCAGAGCAGACGCCTTTGGAGCACTGACTCGAGCTCTAACCACTAGAGCTAGATTATCCGAAACTACACCCTATCAAAAAGTTGTCCTTCCCTTTTACTACGCCTTTCGATGACGCCTTACGTCACTACGCAGCCTAGCATAGCAGAATGCTTTACAAATAAAATATACAAGACAATTTTATCTTTATTTATAAATCAGATATCCGTAGTATATCTGTAAAGCTGTATTTATCATCATATAAATTCAGGAGCGCACACATCTTGCACTGACATCAAAAACACGCGGCGTTTCAATGCGCCGCGTATTTTCAAAACCAATAAAACCTTATTGGTTTCAAATTCAAAGCGTAAAAATACTTTCAAAATAAAGGAAAACAAGGATTCGTGTTTTATTCAGATCCCAAATCACTAAAAGGCCAAATGAATATAACCAGAGATAAATAAGATATATACCCAAAATATAACAAAGTTTGTTCAGTATTTTGGACTTTACGAACAAATCTACTAAGCAATTGCATATGTTCAAACAGTATCAATATTTACTATCATATAAAAGGAATGTCATACTATAAAGCCATCAAATAAATAGTAAAAACTGTCCTATTTCTCCTACATCCTATCTGAACCTCGACTCTATCCTCTCAATGAAAACAATTCGAACAATGTCCATAAAAGTGTTTTTACTTTCCCCCTTCACTGTCGTGTATTGGCCTTGTTTGAAATCGAACTTGGATGGTTTGTCGGCGGCTGCTCGGCTGTATTGTCGTGGAGATAGATTGACATTCGTTCCACGCGTTTTTTCAACTCTTTACGCGGAAATGGATCAGAATAAGCGATATGACGACACGGAAATATGAGCTGCTGATACGTTTGTAAAACGACAGGAGAAAGCGAACTTGGAATATTGTCTGCCGGGAAATTTATTTTTGTATTAACAATTTTAAATCTAAGGTTGCAACCTGGAATAATTGTAAGATGCATTGTCAAAGGAATTAAATAATTATTTGCGCAGCCATGATTTTAACAGAACTAGATCTTGAAATGTTTTTTTCAGAATTCATAAAACTATCTTTATTTAAATAATATATGTAACTATTATGTACGTGTGTATGTGAATGAACTCCTCCTAAACTGCTGGACCGATTTTGATAAAATGTATGGCGTTTTCAGGTGGATTCGAAAATGGATTAAATACAAGCAGAATGAATAATTCACGAAAAAAAATATTAATTTTCTCATGGAAATACGTCAATCGGATTTGGAAAAGTACTAGGCAAACATAAACTAGAATGAGGTAATATTTTGTCAATAAGTTTTTAGTATAGTGTTTTTTTTAATGCCCGATAGGCAAGCATTTGACCACAATCTCACTTGATGGAAAGTAATGATGCGGCCGAAGATGTAACATGCTTGCCTAGAAGTTACCTATTCACTCTTGACTTAAAGACTGCCAAATTATACCGTTCACTTTTTTTTCTTTTTGTGGTATTGCAACGCATGGCGGGTATTTTATATTATATTCTGACTTATAAACCTCCTTAGTTTAGATTTTGAGTTATAACTCAAATCTTTTTCAAGTTTGTACTTAGATTTGAAACAAAGACACTGGAAATGTTATTTCGTTTTCGACCGAGAAGACTACTAAACTGTTTTTCGCGTGTTACATTATTCATTAGCGGGTACTTGAACCTACATATACTAAATAATAATATAACAAAACAAACAAAACCTTCGTGTAATTCCTAAAAAATTCTACGATTGTTAATTAAGAATACAATACGAAGAAATATAATTCAAAGTTACTTAAATAAAGACATACAAATACATCATGCATACAGCAACAGATTTTTTAGATCGACTAGTATCACTAGTCGTTCGCCTTAAGCTTAAATCTTACTTGTACATTTTGCCTAAAAAAGAAGATATAATATATATAATATTTAACTTTTAAAATATAATAAATTAAACTTTTAAAAATAAATTTAACTTTTAAATATATATAAAAGATAAAAAAATATTGAGGCTTTTTAATAGGAACTTTTTATATACATCTTTTAAGATAGAACCCGAGATAAAATAGCGAGATATAATTGTTTAGTTTTAAAATTATGAAAGTATTTGTGTACCTATCTACTGTTGGTAAACCAAATAAATAAATAAATCATTATATTAGAGTTAAGTATTATAATATAGCTGAAATACTAAGTAAGGGATTCTTACCTTCCATCCTCCGGCAGCTCGATGTAAAGCGGCAGCAGCGTGATGTTGCGAAGGTAAAGCGGCGAGTCGCCGGCCAGGTACGACTGCGAGATCTCCACGAGGGAGCGGTTGAACGCGCGCACGGCGGCGGCGGCCGAGGGCGGCGCGGCGATGCCCACGTAGAAGGCAGCCTTCGCATCCGCCTGCAGCACTCGTAGCTCCCGAGCCGCCGCCAGCGCGCATACCACCAGGCACGCGAGCGCTGCATGAGCCACGCGCCCGCGCATCCCGCCCGCCCTCACCGCCTCCCGCGCCCCGCCCGCCACCCCCCGCACCTCGCCGCCATGACCCAAGCCCGCCCAACACCATCCACGCTCAATCACTTACAGTCTCACACGCATTACATCTCCGATGTCAAGAGTCAAGACACAGTTCTACTTCTTCTCTTTTGTTTTTAATGCTTTGAGTTCGATCAGGCTTTGAGATCACAACGGCGAATACGCTTAACTTTCAGCTCGATGATTGTCTGTAACAAAACGAGGAGAATAATCAATTTGATTACATGATTCCAGTCGTAATATAAATATGTATTTAGTTAGGCTTGGGGATGAAAATGTTAGCAACTTGTAATGAAATGTTTCAATTAATCTTATTTGCGCGAAAAGATGCGTTAATTAATTTATGTTCATCCTTATCGTGCTTACTTCGCCGTTGCCTCTACGTCGAGCTCAATTTAGCTCTCGACCCGACGAGCCTGCGAGCACTTGTCGCGACGTAACCTATTTATTTTCTCGAAAAAGCGTTTGGATTACGCCGCTCATTAATTATTTTTGATATACTTAGGAAGGGAAACCTCGCGTCACTTGAGCTGACAATGTGAGAGCTATAAAGCCTATAGGTACACAATTATCTCTACGTGTTATGGCTATAAACATAATATGTTTTATGTTCTAATAAATAACACAACTACATAACATTAAGGGTGTTAAGGGGTACTAAATGTTGATAACGCAATAGATAGTAACTTTTGGCCGTATCTGTTCAGAATAACCCACAAGCGATCAAGATTGGTTTATGATGAGAGGCAGTCAATTGTATAGTAGTTGGCAAATAGCTACAATTAAATACTTCGAACTGCCCGTTGGCTTAGTTAGGTGCGTGTTCACCTTCTATGCAGGGGTATCGGGTTTGATTCACGTCGAGAACACAAGCTTTCTTTCCAAGGTCAATTTTTGTTTCTGGTTGTGTGATGTGTATGTTTTTGGCACCCACGACACAAGTCATCAAACTTAGTATGAAAGCGTTTATGTTAAAAAATCTACTTCATTTCAAAAGTCACATGAACTATGGATTCAATACCAGCAATAAAATAGTTACGCCAAACACTCCAAAAAAATATGAGCTGCGCCCGCTTTGATAACTAAGTTGATTATAGTGGACCCTTTTTGAAAGGTATGTCCTATCAGTACTGAAAAAGCTTTTGAGTAAAATTTGATGTAGTGCTCGGTTTGTTTTAAATGAAAACTGGCTCGACAATGTAATTTATATCACTTACCAACAGGAGATATTATTATGTTAGTCAAATACAAGACTTTGAGAAATTTTATTAACTATTCAAATAGTCGGTCAGGCGTGAAATAGACTCGCATGTTGAGACCAAACTTTGTAAACAATATGTTCATTGTATCCCTTTGATATACATTTTTATATATTTTTTAATTATTCGTTTTAGTACCACTTTGTCGATTTTCCAGCAGGTTCTCTATTACGGTTCAATAGATTGAGCTCTTTGAAGTTAAGACAAATATATATAAGATTATTAAAATAGAGTCATGTTATCACCGGTAAAGTACGGAAGCATATTTGTGCTTTGGTTCTGGGTGTGATTGTGTGTGTGAGTAGTAAATGTTTCTGGCACAATAGAAACGATACAAGTCTTCGAACTAAATTCGTCTTGTAACAGAAACGCTACTTTTCATTTTACAGTTTTGTTTCGTCAATAATATATCCGGCGGGGACATTTATATAACATTATCTATGTCTTTTATCTTATACTCGACAAAGTCACTTTCATATATACACATAAACTCACATGCATACACATTCACATATATACATTCATACATATACATACACCTGCACTCACACATACACTTGACAAACCTACAATTCCCACTCACATCCGCTTGCACATCTTTGATTGTAATAATATAAAGCTCAACAACAAGATATCAACTATGTACAGTATTCCATTAATGCTTTGATTCTTGTGTTAGCTTCGGAGAATCCCTGAATCTGATTATACAGGCTAAACCTAGTTTCAGATTTCAGAGATTTATCTCCATGACGCATTGTTATAGCCAATATGTACCTTACCTCAACTATGCTTGTATTTGTAATACGTTTACTTTAAGCTTTATAACTTGGGCTAAGTTATGAATGTATGTGGCTTTTATCTAATAATAATAAATAAACGACTTAACTTAAATTAAGCGACTTCTTTGATAATTAGACTCAACTGATTATTGTCTTCGTTTGGATGTATACTTACTCAATTTTTGGAAATTTTGTTACGTATTTGCTATTTTTTCTTTGTGTAACGATGCGTTAATGTCATGTTTGCGTTAATTAGTAAAATATTTTGTTTCTATCCGTGAAGACCAGTAATTTGGCTTTGGCTGTTGGTCTTCCTTGTAAATAAATAAATAAAAAAAATTTACAGGAATTTCCTAGTTTGGGTATAAATGTATACAAGTCTAAAACATTGTACCTAATTGCTTAAAAATATACTAGTGAATGTTAAAATAAGTGAGTTGAACTAATAAGTAAATCATTCAATCAAATCAAATAAACTTATCGTGGGGCTGTGAGTGTGAATACGTTTATTTGTTATTGAAAGTAATCTGAGAACTGTAATGTTGATTAACGCAAATCAAATCTGTAAAGCATGTGTGGTTACGTCGAATTATTTCTGGCGCGAAAGGAACCCTCGTCATTTGCAACGTCCCTAATTGAAACCGAGTCGGAAACATCCAGCTTATACTGTTTATTAATTTCAATCCTTTTACGTTGTTGAATCCAACTTTTCATAATAAAGGCTGAAACGCGTGAGATGTGAAACCATCTGAAAATGCGAGAGAATTCACATAGGTTGGTATGTAATTAGTTTGACGCTTGAATATTTGATGCGAATAATTGCGACTTCCCTTTTCGTTGCGTAAGAGATTTGTTATACAGTCGGCGTGATTTAATCAGCTACTTTGGCGGCGTGATGTTTAATTTATTTTTATTATGTTGACATTTCTTATCACATAGTGTACTTGTAATAATTTCTGCCCTTATAAAACAAAATTATGTAATCCTTACTAATATTATAAATGCAAAAGTAACACGGTCTGTCTGTCGCGCTTTCACGCCAAAACTACTGAACCGATTTAAATGAAATTTGAACTGACGCGGGTAAAACCGCGAGGTGCAGCTAGTATTATATATGCTTGATTATCTGAAGACGTATAATTTTTGAACTGCTCATTATCGTAGTTGTGTGTCGTTCACCTTCTAAGCAGGGGTATTTTCTCCCAAGGAAAATGTGTGTTACTGGTTCTGGTTGTGTTTGTGTGCGTGATGTGAATGTTGCCGGCACCCACGACACGAGTCATCGAACAGTGTGTGGTTGTGAGTATGAAAGCGTATTTTTTAAATTGTATTACTATTTAAGAAGCGAATAAACAGTTTAAACTAGAACAACAGTATATTGTAGTAAAAGTTTTAGTCAACCAATATATGTTTAGGTCAACAATTTATTTAATTACCGATCTTTCTGGTATACCTAAATCATTCTCCGTAATTTAGTTCCAGGTTTAAGTTTTAAATGTTTGGACATCACTTTAAGAACTGTGCAAGATGATGTCAACAACTTAATTATTGCCGAATAAGAATGCAATACAAGTTTAATTCCAGCTTCATGGTAAGCCTCTCAAGACTTGAGTATCGCAGAAGGCTTATTATTGTGGGACTACATAATTCCAAAATAAACTGAGGCGAAATTAATTCAACCCAAAACCGCTAGCCGTGGTAGAGTTGAAACAATACCGCTAATTTAGGTTTAAATATTTAATTTGTATTGGTGTTGGCTCTGTAGCAATAGTTATTTAGGAACTAGAACGGATTTTACGTATTTTTATTATTATCAATTCGAATGGTATAATAATTCATTATAATTATTTAACCGGCACTAACTTTACTTTATTATTGGTACACTCGAGAAATATATCTTGTTGCTGTTATTGAAACTGTTTGGCTATTAATGACAACTATATAATGATTTAATTGCAACCCTAAAATAAAAGTTTGTTGCTTATTTGGTTTTGTAAATCTAGCCAGAAAAGAGGTAAGTAATACCTGAATTTTCCAGATAGTTCTGGTAGTCCGAAAAACCCCTAATCTGTAACTTTTATGAAAATCGTTGTAGCCGTTTCCGAGATCCTGATTACACACATATACATATATATATATATATATATATATATATATACGAATTGCTCGTTTAAAGATATTAGATAACTTATTAATTGAAAAAAATAGACAAGTGAAAACACACATTCTCACAGGTAACTAAAACTTTAAGAGACACTATCTAAGTTTTTTCATATAATTGACAATGGCCGTGATTTTGATGTCACACACTAAATTAAATTAAAACTATTCCTGTCTTTTACAAAATAGGAACACAAGACAGAGATAACATACATTTTGGTGCTGTCAAGTTAGTCAGAACTTAGATGTGTATGCAAGCTTAGTCGTATATGTAAATGGTGTTGACTAAATTGTGCGTTTCTGATTCTGCTGTCCATATTTTAATTGATAAACTAGCTTGACAGCACTTAAATGTATGCTATCTCTGTCTTATGTTTCTATTTTGTAAGAGACAGGGCTAGTTTAAATTTATTTAGTGAGTGTACATCAGAATCAAGGCCATTGTATCATTTTGAAAACTTTAGTGGAAGGGTATGCAGATGTAGCTAGCAAGATCTCTAAGTACGGTAAGCCTTATATGTTATATAAGATTCCTGGCTTCGAGCGGCCAATTTTCTATGCAATAATTGGACGTGTAGAGGCGAACCAACAATTTTAAAGCGAATTACCCGTAGACAGCTGCGGAAGTATCGAACGGGGAGAGGCGGTTTATTTTAATTACGTCCGATACGTCAGCGGATATTCCTCAAACTGGTGAGTAAAATTAAGCTTCGAGGTGTTAAACTTGTTAAGCAAACGTGCTTTACAACCCCAATAGTATATATCATGAAGCGTTTTGATTCCACATTTATTATGCGCACTACAACTCACACAGAGTGTCAAAGTCACAAAGAGTGGAACTCCTTGCCTGTGTTCCCAGATAAATAGGTACAATCTTCTTGTCTTTAAGTCGAGAGTGAATAGGTATTTTCGAGGCAAACGTACTTCGTCGACCGCATCGTCACTTGACATAAGGTATGCCTAGCTCTACTTATTATAATAAATTTAAAAGTAACATAAAGTGGCTGTCTGTTACGCTTTTACACCTAAGCCACTGAACCGATTTGGATGAATTTTGGTGAGGATATCTAGACTAGAGCTTGGGAAAGGCAGGAACTACCTCTAAAATATAATCTACCTTACAAAAAAATCATCAAAATCGATTAATAATTTTAAAGTCGGTTGATAACTATTTTCACATTCGTATATTGCAATGGGGTGAAATTCTTTCTTCGAGTCTTTATTTCGCTATATGTACAAAACAGTAGTTTTCAAGTCACAATTTAACTATATAGATGTATCCTTTGTCAATTAATATCAGGTGAGACAGAGATCAATTTTGTGCCTATCCTAAATGAAAAAACTTATCAACGAACAAAACAAACCAAAAACAGGAACTTTTTTTTCATTTCAACATAAACGTTTCTACTCTCACAGCCGTACTATACTAAGTTCGATGACTTGTGCCGGAAACATTCACATCACACCTACAATCACACCGATCATCATTTAACAAAGAAGTACCTATACGTTAACGGTAACGGAGTTATTGTAAACAGTCGTAAAATACGAATTTACTCCAAAATCTTGCAATACAATTTATATTGCAAATCAAATACCCCCTGAAAGCGGGATCACATCTCTATGGGAAGCACTTTTTCACGCTCGATTTATTTTGACTCGAATAACGTTTTATAAGTTCGCACTAGAATATTCTATTTCTCCTTACCTTGCATTTTTACAGACTTCCTACCTTGGAACAACATGCTCGTTTTCACAATACATTGGTTTTTACTAGCGAGAAAATATATAAGAAGATAAGACTGAGTTTTCAAGTCGGACTACCATTTTAGCAAACGAAGAGTCGGTTCTTGCAAACTTTAAATAAAATTATGCAGGCGTCACTTTTATGTTGAAAAAAGTACTTTTAATTTCGTATAAATCTAACAGGTGGTTATGAAACGACTGAAAATAATAATAATTAATTAAAATATAATTACTTGGCTACTTGCTACTTGGCTCTAAAAAAGTTGTTTTTGTAACTTGTACCAGCATTTGACTACATCTCGCCTGTTTATAATAAGATATGGTTAAAGGATGTACGCAAAAGCTTAAAAAACCGACTTCACCGCTTTATCTTCAGAATCTTGATCAGATTTAATGTATTAAACACGTATTATTGTCATAATTTAAAAACTACTGATCAGATCTTGATTAAGTTTAATTAAGACCAATGGAAAAGCAACAGCTTTCAAACAAAAAAATATTTCAAAATCGGTTCACGTGGAAAGAAGTTATGAAGTAACACACGTTAAAAATACAGTCGAATTGAGTACCTCTTTTTTTGTGAAGTCAGAAAATGCAACTGGCTTTCAAGGAAGCACAATTCAAGGCTAAAGAAAGATTTTGTAATTTTCTAAACTTTCGCGATTCGAACACATAGCTTAGATAATCGGGATAATAGTTTTTTAGCGCGATTAAGTCCCGAGATATTACCTAAACTAAAGAAAGATTTGTCTGTGCGCTATGCCTTTATGTAGTTTCATAGCTCTTAAATGCATTAACTGTGATGTTGCGTCCGTTAAACGGACGGAGAAACTTGTGTTTATTGAAATCTAATGAAATTGAGTGAAATGTCGCCAAAACCGTAAAAATGTTTAAAATTTACCTCTTTTAATGCAACATATAGAAAGTTGTAGATTTTCTCGCTAGTAAAAACCAACGTATTATGAAAGCGAGCACGTAGAACACATAAAGTGTGTTTATAATCTATGATAATCTATTCTGAAGCTTTAACTAAAACGTGCTCCAGTTTATTCTTCTCAAAGACTTATCACCGAGAACACGGTATAACATTTAGTTACAAAAAAGTAGGAAACAATAGAACCCCTAGTTTAATTTTAGCAAGCAGAGGTCATTCAAGCAGGTTTATGGATAGTTTCAGTTATTTGAGGTAAGCCTCTTGATCCCTCGAGTGAGCCCTGAAATCCTCCGCAACTATACTTACAATTTATGCGCAAGGATTTACAAATATTGTCACGGAAAGTGACTGTGAAAAGCGGTGTCTAGCGTTAGGGGTAAGCGTTTTCAACGGCATTGAACTCTTGGACCGTTATGAAAATTTCCTGACAAAGTGAACTGTGTAAGTAATAAGCTTAGGAATGAATTTACATTTTATTTTTGCAATGGAACGTGTAATATTTTGGAGCTATTGATTTTAAGGCAATTTATTTTGTTCCGCAGCTTTTTCGTGAGCTAATTACAATTTAAACTTACATTTATTCTAAAATAACATTTCTAGACTTCAAAATAACATTATCACCAAACATAGGTATTCGATAGAAGAGTTTTTTTTTTCTAATTTTGATTGATAAAGATAATGATATCGATATACTTTGTAAAACTAGAAACCAGGTCATATAATATCCCTTTAGTTTATAAAAATAAGAGAGTACTTACGAACTTTCAGATTTATTTTAGAGTAACGATGTGATGGACCGTGATTTTTATAAAATAAATTGACTTGATAATACAATACTTAGGGGACCTATTCTTTAAACGCATTTAATTAAAAAATCTCAATTTTCCTCCCTTCGAATTTTAAATCTTCAAAAGCAGTGTGCTCTTTAGGGAATCGCGCCACGAATATTTTAAGATGAACCCTCGATTTTCTTTGAGATTCGCTATGTTTCATCACTCACTTATTTAGCCGCGTTCTAGATATTTCAAATGACGGTTTGTATGTATCTACATACATGTGATCATCACACAATCGTCACTTGATTGATCGTCTTTGCGCCAACATTAATCAATAAGATTGAATGAGTAGGTACAAAACTAGATCTCGTTCCCCAAGGGCATGAACACAAAAACAGGGCAGTTTCTACCTACATCAAATAAATTGTAGTCGTTAGCGAGAATTTTAGTAGTTCATCGAAACTTTCGCCTGGGGGAAACGAATGGTACGCTGACATGAAACAATGGTGATACCCAATGAAGGTTAAAATTCTTAGCATAGTAACAATAATTAAACGCAAACAAAGCTTAAAAAACCGACTTCACCGCTTTATCTTCCGAACTTTGGTCCAATTACATGTACTAACACGCATTATTGAAGATATTTCAAGAACTACTAATCAAGTTTAAATGGGACCAATTGGATAGCAAAATTTATCAAACAAACTTTGTTTTTCAAAATCGGTTCATGTGGAACGAGGTTATGAGGTAACAAACATAAGAAAAAATACAGTCGACTTGAGTACCTCTTCCTTTTTTGTGAAGTCGGTAAAAATGTATTATACCAAAAATAATGTCAGAAGTTTTATTTAATAAAATGTATTTGAACGAATATTATTTTTATTATTACAAGATTCATAATATAATTGTATCATTAATGTATTTATTTATTTAATAATTATGCTCTCTCAATCAAACTTATTGTTAGTTTCGCTTTAAAACAGACATAGAATCTATATCTTCCAAACAATTTGGCAATTTACTATAGACCGCATCGTCACTTAACATACGGTGAAGTAGCGGTCAAACGTTGGTCTATCAAAGAAAAAAAAATCTTTAAGTCGGTTTGAAGATTTTAAAATATCATGTTTATTAAGTCTACAGTTAAGTGTATGATAGTCCCCAAAAATTTCACAAGCGAAGTTTTTATCTGGATAACAAAATTAGATGAGACTGGGTACTCGATATATAAATGATTATCCGACAATAATAGGGCTCAATAGACATATCTACGCAAACATTGGTCAAGAGTAAGGGAATAATCTATTCCTCATGCTTTTACTTTAACCGAATTTCCAATAAATAAATAAATATTCCTTTTCTCCTATTCTCGTTCCCTTTTTCCCCTTTCCCTCCTTTGTTTGGTAAGTTATTGCATATCTTTGTTTCTCCTGTATTCTCCATTGAAAAATGTGAAAAAAATAATAATAGAAATATGAGCCGCCGAGTTTTTTGCCACGTTCTTCTCGAGATGGCTGTAATTTTGCGAATCTGGCAATGTAGTCATTAACTTTCATGAGCCTCTTCGGGGTCCATGTGAATAAACTATTTTGATTGATTGATTAATTTTGTACGTAAAAAGATTTTGATGACTAATATTTTTTTTAAAGTAAAGAAAGTGAAGAGTTCTGTTTTTGCTTTGACACGATAATTACCAAACTAATATTAAGTCGTGCCGAACTTACCGGTATAAGAATAGATATGTTAGGACTCATCTGATGGAACAAAACTATTTTACTTTTCTGTCATATTATTCAAAAGCTATAATATATCTATCAGATAATAATAATAATTTAATAATCATTTATTTATTTATGCAGAAACTTATTAACAAGGTATGAGATTAACAAAAGATCCCCACTAGGATTCCCTGTCTCGGGGAGACTATTTCTCTTCCAAACATTCTTAAACTTATTTAAAAATATATTTCGTCAGGACATAATATATATATATATATATATATATATATATATTTATAGTGTACTAGTGGTGTGTGTGTTCGTGTGTGCGTTGTGCGTGTGTTTAAGTATAATTTATGTTACATTTTATTATATGTTTATTTCTAATAATGCTTCTGTATCTTTGTAGTTTTTATTTTTGAGCCATCGCCATAGTATATTTTTACATTTGAATTATTAGATACTATCTCAAGCTTTATGGACACGCTGTGCAATAGATTTAAGCGCTTAAGTTTCCTGAAAGCGTATATATCATGTGGAAGCATAAAGGTTCACTTAATCTAATTCCTTACAGGAGCTTTGTCAAGCAAAAACGTGCCACGTCCCATATCAAAGACCCGCCGTATGAAAATGTTGGAGTATTAGCTTTGTGACTGTGCGGACGTGTTAAATTTTGCAAACTACATTAGAACTGACGACTCGTAGTGTCCGGCAAAGTCCGGTATTAATGAACTTGGACGTTGATTGCCTAGCTTAGGTAACTTAAACTCTCTTTATCTGTGATTTTTCTCTGCAAACTACACTGAATGTTTAGTTAATCTGTTATATAGCTATAGCTTATATATGATGCGCGTAGCCATTGAAACTTGCCCTCGTTAATGGTTAACCTAATCATGCTATGCTAAGTTCTATTCCATAATGGTTATGTTGTATCCAATAATTATATCCGAGACCATTCAGATATTACTGAATACGGGTAAAAAAAAAACTACCTTCCCCACTTACGTATATGGGCGCACCCTTATTATAATTTTAAACATCATTAAAACAAAATCCTTCGGCGTTGGACACGTTATGGTTATGAAAATAATTATTACTTTTGTTCTATACATCATGGAATTTGCTGTAACTTTTCGTGTTTTATTTCTGCTATCAAAGTTCCCGCAAATTGTTATTTTATGGCACACGCCATTATTACATTCTTTCTGCGACCATTTTCCAGCAATGAGGTTTTAATGAGGTTTAACAAGTTCTAAATATCTCATTTGAATTTCTTGCAGGTTTTAAAGCCTGCTTGGTCCATTTACAGTCTTTTTACGGCCTTTCTAATAAACGACTTATTATATTGAAATAAAATTGTATGTTTCAATTACTTCAAATGGCTCGATGAGTAGCGCAGAAAGAAAACGAGGAAATGATAGGTTTGTAATAAAGGATTTGTCTAATATAAAAACAAATATTGTTTCTTTATTTTCTTTTAAGAAGCTCGACCTTCTTTTATCTTATGCCAGCTACAATGGAGCCAAAGGGTTATGAAATTATAGACGACTACTGAACTGAGCTTTTCAAGTAGGGTTCCGCTGAAATAAAACAACTGTTTTTATTTCAACGTAACATTTTACATTTATTTTTTACAACATTTCTGGTCACTTACGTAACGCAGACAAGCTTTTATTTAGTTTCACTTTTCCCGTTATATGTCGGTATGTAATCAAATTTCCAAAAACAAAAACTGTTTTCAATTTGATTACAGTTTTCAAGCAAGTTCGGGGTTTAACAATGGATCACAACAAAGAAAGGGCGTAGCCATCTATTTTGTTTATTAGTGTTATATCAAAGCGCTAACAAGAGTGAGATGCTTGTGGCAATTCTAATGCGTTTTCCATGAACACACGCCTTTGCACCTACAAAGACGCTGTATCAGGCGTGTAATATCAGCGAGAATGGCACATTGTAAATTCTCTTACATTATTCACAGGATTCCGCTTTGAGTTCATTGGGACCGTCAATACGATAGTATTGGGAAACACAATCTCGCTACGAATAATACGTGTATGGATGGAAAGAACACAATGTATAATTTATATATATTATGCTTATATAAGTAGGTATAACGTTTTCAACTGGCCTAAAATTAACATTCAATGACGGATCGATTTTACACGTCATCTTAACGCAAACAAAAGTACTTAAACTTTAATATAAACCTATACTTTAACATAAAATTTATTATTAACTTTAATGAACAAGAAAACAAATATTAATTGCCATGGTTTTCTCTTGTCCGTTTATAACAATAATGAATAGCAAAGATTAAAACTTGCAAACCACTAATGCCACCCTCGAAAATGAATTCATTTGCGTGATCCTTTTTAATTCAAGTTGTAACTTTATTTTGCCACTTAAACAAAGAGCTTGGAAACTTGCTCGGTGAAAATAATAAAAAAAACTAAAGCAGAACTAAGCGAAGTGTCGTGATTTTTTTGCGAAAATAAATGGGACACGGGGAACAACGGAGGCAAACGTTTTGAGTGAGTGGAGCTGAAGTAACGACAGAAGGTAAATAACAGTCTAGAGTTTTAAGTAAATTTATTTACTTTAACTAAAATACAATTAATAGTTCCAACAGAAAGTAAATAAGTTTCGTAAATTGTGAAATACACAATGAATGTTACACGACGACAGGTTCTCATTTGAATTTAAAATGTTTTACCTCGAAAACTACGGGTTAAGTTAAACTTAGTGAACAAAGCTTTCCCTCGTAGTTTGATCACATTTTTTTTCTTTGGTTTTTATTCAGGTCTCTACGTTAAAATCGGTGATTTACTTTCTAATAAAGTGAATGGAACCGTGAATTTTGACTGAAGATGGAACTTGTCATAAAAGTTAAAGTAAAAGTCAGTTCCATCTCCATCCAAAATTCAGACAGGATATAACATTATTATAATAGTAAAATTTTCGTAGTTTGCACTAGAATTTATGTCAACATACTTAGAATTTATTTTGGTTTATGGTTAACACACCTAAATAAAATAGCTGACAGTGGATTAAATCAAAGATTCGTGATTTTTGATAACTTTTGGCAAATTTAAGAAACATTCATATCATAAAGGACAAATTGTACCTATGCAAATACAAAATCTTTGGCGTTAAGTACATATTGGGATGATTCAGACTTTGTAAAGAGAGTGTTTTAGTTCTTTATTTCTGACTAGCCGTGCCCCGCGGCCTTGCCCGCTATTATCAAGTTAAAAAGTAGCCTATGTGTTAATCGTAGGTAAAAGCTATGTACATTCCAAAATTAATTCAAATCCGTTCAGCCGTTAAAGCGTGAAGAGGGAACAAACATACCTACACACTTATACCCAAACTTTCGGATTTATAATATTAATAGAATATGATAGCGTTGGACTACTATCTCATATGATGAAAATGATGATGTTGTCGAGGATGTATAAACAATTTGTCTAAAATACAAAATTAATCTTGCAATGACATTAGCTAACATTGTAAAATTACTGACGCATGAATTCTTAAAATCCTACTAATATTATAAATCCGAAAGTTTGTGTGTAAGTGTGTAAGTATGTTTGTTCCTTCTTCACGCTTTAACGGGTGAACGGATTTGGATGAAATTTGGAATGTACATAGATTATACCTAGGATTAACACATAGGCTACTTTTTAACTTGATAATAGCGGGCGAAGCCGCGGGGCACGGCTAGTAAATCATAAATTTCTACTTATAAACAATTGATTATAAGTTCCGTCATTGGATTCAACGTACTATTAAAATTAACTTAAGTAATCCTATACATAATTCAAAAATTTCTCAATAAGGACTTAGGTAGTAGATACATACTCCAATCTAAGTTGAACCTCAACAATCTCTACACCACAATAGGTAAATTATATACCTAATATTGTAGTTACCAAAGGAACTCATACACATTGACCCACGAGGAAAGATTGAGTAAAACACAGGAAGTCTGCGGCAAAACGTCAATTTACGACGACTATCTCGTTTCGGGTGTCGTTCCATTAAGACCCTTCCTTAATGGCTGGTGTAATTCGACAACGGTAAAGCTACATAGATATACCTAGGAAAGAATACGTGAGAGAAAAATACCGTATAAAGTAAACACATAGAATAAAACAACAGATTTGTAAAAGTCTCGCCGGCATACGTATCTCGTTCCAGACGATTCAAAAGATTTCAATTTCGTAAGCCGGTTTACTTTATTTTGTACGTTGTAGCTAAAAGGTTGCACAAGTATCTTTATTTCCGTTGTCAAATAACGCAGTTGTTCCATGAAGTTGTCTGGATGACAAGGTGTCCATAGTAATTGTATGGTATCCATTGTAATTTTAAGAAGCACCTTACTGTCTCTTGTACGCATCGAGTTAGGAAACAACCCTACGGTTTGTCATGTATGTTTTTTTTATTTTGGCTTCGCAATCTTGTACATTTGGCCAGTGTCAAGTAATAAAATATTTCAAGTGTATTTAGTTTTAAAAATCCTGGTCACAAGTCACAGTCAAAGTCAAGTAAAAGAGTCAGGTCATGTCATAGTCAAGTCATGCCCTAGTAAAGTGGTAGATTACTAGAACTTCCATTGAAACGAAGGCAAAAATCACGTTTTTCAACTTTGTATGATTTGCCTACACTTACGCTCGTTTACCTAGTATTCACGGTTAATAGTCCACCATTATTACACATTTACACTCGAAAAATTACAGGTTTTGGAAAATTATACAAAATCAACAACGCGATTTTTTCACTTTCGCGGCAAAAGTCCGTTATTGTTATAATATAGACAATAAAATCGCAGATGGTGTAACTATAATATAATAAATATAGGGGAATTCCACTGTTTTTGTGTTTTATTCTGAGGTTTTTTTTTATACTTTTGTTATACTCTCTTTTTTGTAGCTTTAACATAAGATTTATTAACGAATTCTTCTGCGTTATTATTATTACCAAAACTTTGTACCACAACGATAACATCATGATTCACATTGTTCTACTCATAGTGCATAGCTAGCGTTGAGCAAATGGAGAGCTAATATTGTTTACAATGTTTGCTGATACAACAATCATCCAAATTATTGGGTTCATATTCAAATAGACAAAGTGATGAAATGCTACAAATACAAACAAAAAAGCGACAGTGTTCCGTCTATTTACCAAAAAAACAACAAGAGAAAAAGTTGAAAAATGTTTTAATTAAAAAGTTAGACAAGCCGATGTCACACAAATACATATAGGCCTCATACATATATCTACCTATAAACCAGGATTTGAAAACGGATTCATCTGAACTGCCCGTTGGCTTAATTGGGCGAGCGTTTGCCATCTAAGGAGGGGTATCGGGTTCGATTCCCGGCGGGAACATAAGTTTCCTCCTCAAGGAAAATTTGTGTTTCTGGTTCTGGTTGTGATTGTTTGTGATTGTGTGTGTGATGTGAATGTTTCCGGCACCCACGACACAAGTCATCGAACTTAGTGTGGAACTGTGTGTGTGAAAGCGTTTATGTTTATGTTATGTTTATCTACATAAGAATTGGTTTGCATTTTCAAAATTGGTTTAATTTTTATTGTTTTTAACCGACTTCAAAAAAGGTGGAGGTCGTATGTTCGACTGTTTTTACAAGCTTTTATTTAGTTTAGACTGTCCTGTTGTCAATCTGTCGGTCTGTAATCATATCTTGCAAGCTAAATTAGACCCACTTCCCGATGTGTAACTCAAATTTGATATATTTATGTGTCTTTGGTGACAATACAATGATATGGTACCATAGAGCTGGTCTAATGATGGAGACGGAAGATGGCCATAGGAACTTCTGAACTAAACAAGATAAACCCATTTAGTTTGGGCTCATTTGATTCGTCTTGACAAGTTCTCTGGTCATTTAATGTTTAGTCCTTTTTATACAATAGTATAAGCTTGATTAAAAAATATTTTTTTAATGTATTACTCGTTATTTGTTTAGAGCTTAACAGCGTGGTATATTAATAAGTGTGGATAAAACATTATAATATAAAATAGGCAATAGGGTGCCATATTCAAGTGTACAATTTTAAAATGTAAATGATATTTTGTCTATATTACTAAAAGTGAAACCCCTGAATGGTAATTGTATGCAAAGGTTAGTGTCCTAAGAGATCTACGGCATAATGATGACGTTCTACTACTCCTTGCTGACAAAGGCAAAGCGACCGTGATTGTAGAGACGGTGGAATAAGAGCAAAGAGTAATGCTAATTGGAACGATTTAAGCTACCACAATGCTGAATATTATCACAAAAAAAAATAGTACTTACTAAAATATATTTAAATAGATAACCTATATTAAGTTTCATGTACGATGATAATGAAAGTCTATTAGGGATATAACATAATTAGATGGATGATTTTTTTTAATTTTTTTAATTATTTTTTTTTGAGCCTGCGTATTCCAGGTCTAGTGCGTTTACCAGCTTCAATCACATCGTCACTTACCATCAGGTGAGATAGTGGTCAAACACTAGCCTGTCACAAATAAAAATAAAAAATAAAAAAAATCCGCAAACTGCCACTGTAAAGTAATAATATAATATATTATCCAAGTTTACTAACATAACACTTCACATCACACTAATATTATAAATCCGAAATTTTGCGTGTGTCACAGTCAAGTACAATAATCAACAATCATGCATATTCCATTCATAGTCAAGACATGCCGTAATAAAGTGGTAGTAATTTTACTATAATTAAAGCGCAAGCAAAGCTTAAACAACCTACTTCATCGCTTATAATTCGTTTTGGCTTGACCGATTTCGATAAAATTTATATGGGACCACCTCTAAAGAATACTTTACAAAACAAAAAAAAACATTAATATCGATCCATAGTTGGCGAAGATGTAGACGTAACAAACATACAGTCAAACTGAGAACCTCGTTTTTTGAAGTCGGTTGAAAATAAATGAAGTATTGGAGTGAAAACGCTAATAACTTAAAATTAATATACCTAATCCACTATTATTATTTATACTTTAACACTCTTTGAATCACATGTTTTAGAATGTAGTACAAAATCAACAACGCAAAATTCAAACGCACTCACCACACCAAATTTTTTTTTTTAAAGAAGTATTCTCTTTATTTTAGTCGGTTAGAGTAATCTTAATATTATTTTAATTTAGAACAGTAATATAATATGAGACTATTCACTGAAATATTTAGGCGTGTTATTTTTGTACTGCAAAGTTTTTTTTTCAACAATTCCACAACTTAAATAACCCTTAAAATAGTTAAAGTAAATCTGTTTATTTTTCTTTTCATCGATGTTAAAAGACATGCATCCAATTTCCAAATAAAACAAAACATCAGAAGGTTTATCGAACTTTTAATGTTTCTAGAAATTTACACTAACTTGTATTTTCTCAAATTGTAAGAAGATAATTTGTTACTCAAGTAAAGCGGGGCTGCTACCAGTGATTATGTTAATCAGAAATAGGATTATCCAGCTCGTTGAATCCTGATGGGTGTACGGTTGTTCTGAAAGCCTCGCATTCATATTCCACGTGGATTCAACCCGAGGGAAATATCAATCAATCTCAATACCCGTTACTTTAAATTAACGAGACGTAGCCAATCTAAATAATTAATGAGTTTTAATAAGACAAAAAAAAAATATAAAAAAAACATATTAAATTTAAATAAAAAAAATTAAGTGCTATTTGTTTTATTCCCTTTTTTCAACCGACTTCAAAAAAGGAGATTCTCAATTCGACTGTATCTTTTTTTGGATGTATGCTACGCGATGTCTGCGCTAATTATGAATCGATTTTAATATTTATTAGATTTTTTTGTTTGGTAGAGTATACTTCAGAGGTGGTCCCATGTAATTTTTATCGAAATCGGTAAGGCCAAAACCGAAATATAAGCGATGAAGTCGTTTTTTTAAACCTTGCTTGTGTTTAATTATTTGATCTAAAATTTATTTATATTTAAATACATAATTAACATATAAGGCAAAAGTCTAGACATTAAGCCTGGATATAAGAAGATAAGCTGCGAAATTTACAACAATAATGTTTCAAGGCATGTGATTATTATTACCAGGTGCGCCCTGCGGTTTTACCCGCGTAAGTCTAGGACCCACGGAAATTCCGGGATAAAAAGCCTATCTAACAGATAGGCTTTTTATTCAGGGTAGCTGATACCCTGAATAAGAAGCCTATCTGTTAGATAGGTAGCTGTACCTCCATACCAAATTTCACCAAAATTGGTTCAGCCGTTTGAACGTAAAGAAGTAACACACATACAAACGTCCTCACAAACTTTCGCCTTTTAAATATTAGTGTGATTATAGTTAGTAAAATAGTATTATAAATGTATTACAATACAATAATACTTTATTCAAACCAAATATAATCAAAATGATAAGTAAGTGTTACATGAGGTAGTACAATGGGCGTTCTTATCGCTTTAAGCAATTACTGCCGGACAACCTTTGAATGACCAGTAGAAAGAGTACGATTAATTGTGTCGGTGTGGTGTCCTACACATATATACAAACATATATATATATATATATATTATATATATATAAGTATAATTACAGATACATAATAAAAATATATAGATATACATAAACAGCTAACAAATGATAATACTTACAAGGAAATAACTTAAATACCAATGTTTTGAATATGGCAATAGATTTGGTTTGTCTGATGGGCACCAGGTAGCGTATCCACAGACGGACGAATAGTAATTGGTTAGACATGAGTAGTCGCCTCTATACCACATTAAATTTTGTACTTTTTGATCAAAAAGCTGTTTACTGTGTACGATGTGCATATGTCAAGTACTGACTACACGACTCAACTGAACGCGGTGCCGAGAGGCACCGATTTCTGCCAAGCCCAACTGAACACGGTTCCAATTGGAACCAAAACGGTGTGGTCGGTCCGTATCTCTGATTTTTCGTCATAATTTAAGTTTGGCCGTGTGTGCAGTCCTTTAAGTTATGGGGAAATTAAGATTAATAATGTAGCAATATTTTCCATCGCTAAAATGTCAAAGTAAAATGAAACTATTAGACATTTTCAAACAATGAAAATGAGAAAGTCGTTTGAGTGCAAGGAAAGTTAAGTGTTTTAAAAAAAAATACAAAATTGCCGTAAGAAGTTATTTTATTGAGTGTTATACTAATATTTATTCCTTGTTTTAAGCTGTATCTATTTACGTAATGGGTTTTTATGAAAAACGCATGTAAAGTAATAAATATCTTCTTCGAGTAACAACATTGACGAAAATTGCGTGAGTTATGATTTTTTGTCATGTAATAACTATCGTATTTTTTTATATTTGCTCTAACCGCCACTGAAATACGACGTGGTAGGTATTAATCATTAGATTTATGTGCATATTGCTATACTTAATTATTTGCGTTTACGCGTAATCACCGTATTATGCCGGCGCGGCAGAATCCTTTGCTGCCGCCAAAATGGACTCGCCCAGGCTCTCGGTGCACTGCTGGCTCGAGTTCAAGGGGTAATCGCCAATTTCTATGTTATGATATGTATTTTATACATTGGAAAAAACATTGTTTTAGCATTTATGTAATTTAAACAATTTCGTTATTTGTGGTTTATGTAGAATGATGGTTTTGCCTTTTATATAAATAATGGACTCGCCCGACGCGGGGCGACGATGCTTTCGCGCGCTAATTCAGCCATTTGTTTTGTGTAAATATTATGACAGTGTTATTATTTGGCGCACTTTTCTGACAACAAGAGGATCTTTTCTCTATGTTCATTTTGTTTTTTTACTGAGAAAGTCAAAAGGCAAATAACAATTGTCACTCAAAAGTGACTATGGTAACGAGGCGTTTTTTTTTCTTGCCGATCAGAGTTTCCGATATTACAACAAGTTTTTCTGAGAAAGGTGTTTATTTTTTTATGAAATTGTGAAGGTAAGGAACGGCTTATTATAGCAATACTTTTGTTTATCACCTGCATGTTATAAATGAATTACAATGAACGCATATTTACAGCGCGCGTTTTGATAAATTAATGCGCCGCGCGGGAAATTTACTCAATCGTTCCTTAATTTTTTAAGGTAATTAATCATTTGCACAATGACATAAATTAATATGCAATCAAAAGCATAGTTAAAATACATCATTTTAACAACAAAAAAAATATATGTTATCGATCGCTATTTACGACAAAAAATAAAGATATCTGAAGAACTCCTCATTTTTTCCTGTGACAAACTTCTAACGTGTTTAATTCAATCAATTACTTTGTAACACACTTAAAATAAACACTTGAGATGAAGCGGTAATCTTTTACGAGCCCATAATGGTCATTTGTTTAGCAAACAAACCATTCTAAGTGGTCCTAACACTCGAATTTCTGCCGACGGGCGCGCGCTCTGAGAGGTCCGCCTTAGATTGTCGAGTTCATGTTCAATTTGCCGCGTTTTTCCTAAAAACGTGTTCAAGCCACTGGCTAGGTAGCTATGCTAACTTTTTGGTGAAATTTGCCTCAAAGTTCGGGCAGTTTGAAATTCATTTTACATATGCAATTACATTAATTTACAACTGTTGTGACCTTATAAATAGGTCAAAATCAGATGAGATCGTGGTCAAAAGTTTGCCTACATTAAATTTAAAAAAAAATGTACCTACATGTTGGAACTAGGGATTTTTGTAATAAACCCATTATCTCAAAGCTCGATCGTCGTCGCTCAAGTCATTTGGATATATTTATTTATTTATTCATAATGTGCAATACATGTGCAGTAGGTCATAAGATTATTACATAGGTATTTATATATATATATATATATATATACCTACTTCTTTTCAACATTTGCAATTCAAAATGTGTATACTTATTTCTAAAAAGTAATTTTTACAAAATTATGTTACATTAAACTAAAAACTAAATTAAAACTAACCAAAAATAGTTTTCGTATAATGATGCAAAATTATTATTTGAAAAATGGAATGTTCAAACCTGACGAACTAGAACTTATGTTAAGCTAGCCGTGCCCCACGGCTTTGCCTGCGTTAGTGAAGTTAAAAAGTGAATGTGTCATTCCGGAACCTAAACTATCTACACTCTAAATTTCATCTAAATCGTTTAATTCGTTACGGAGATACGTGGTAGAAAACATAAGGATAGCTGGTTCGGAATTATCAGTTCTTGATTCAATCAAATAAAATATCTAGTTAAATTTATTCAAATAGTTGAATAAACAACCTCTCGTCTACGAGCCTTAAAATTACTATCAAATTGCAAGTGTTTTCTCAAATGGACTAAAAATTTTCGATACCTACTCATTGTTGTTACAAAAAAATATCAGGAGCCTAGTTACTGTTTGTACTTATAAGATAAATAATAATGATAAGATAAGATTATATCTACAGACATAGTAGGTATGAAGAAGTAGGGGCATGATACACAAAGCGCCCGAGGCACGGGCCATGTTATATACAAAACGTCAGCGGGGGGTAGGAGTCGCAGGCGCCTCGTGCGCTGTGTATATCAAGGTCCCTTACGTGCCCTACATTATACCTTCACTGCGCACGGGGCGCGAGCCTCGGGCACTTTGTATGTTGTCATGTCCCGTAAAGTTGCACATGAACCTAATGATTCTAAATTACAGTAATACAGTAAAAAGTGTCTATATCCATTACACACAAAGTTTATAGTATTGTACTGTATGGTACTTATACAAAATTAAAGTATTTTTTAGGTAAAAGTAGAACTTAATTCAGATAATTTATTAAACAAAAAACATTTACTAAAGAAACACTAACTACACAAAAATAAACAATAAATAAAAACCTCTGCCAGTTAAAAGCGTTCCCAAAATGCTATATTATATTTTGAGCACTTATTACTTATTATATTATATTTTGGCTTAAAGTATAGTAATACTTTTATTATATACAGCAAAAGCTCACAAAAACCTACAAGTAGTTAGTAAGTCAAGTGCTCAAAATCATTACTAGTGTATGCTGCTGGTAATGGACTTGAGCACGTGACCTACTAACTTATAACTTTTATTATATACAGCGAAAAGCTCACTAGAAACCGCTAAGCTAGTTAGTAAATCAAGTGCTCAAATCCATTACCAGTGTATGCAACTGGTAATGGACTTGAGCAATTGACTTACTAACTTATAATCTTTATTATATACAGCGAAAAGCTCACTATAAACCACCAAACTAGTTAGTAAGCCAAGTGCTCAGTACCAGTTGCACTGGTAATGGACTTGGGCACCCGGCAAAAGCTAAGTGTTTTATTGTGTTAACTGCATAAGGCCTTGACTGAAAAACTGTGCAATTGAATCCTAACGAGCTGCCAGATTACATATAAAGCTGGCACAAAATTATGCGCATTCTGAGATATATTAATAAAACTGAGTTACACGAATTTGCGAAATCTCGGAATATTATACACTGGCGTGAGGGACGAGGGTAGGGCCACGTAGTCACGTCCACATCATGGCATGCAAGGCTATTTCGTTACCCCGAGCGCATCCATTGAGAGAAAAACGTGCGCTGTCTGTAAAGGAAATACGTCGTTTTGAAGGATGATTATCATGCCTTTCTTCTAAACCAACACAGAATGACAATTGTCACCCTTTTTATTTGTTCCGTATTTATTCTCTTTCGATATAAAAAGATTGTTTAGATTAAATTGTTACCGTGCGTATGAAAGATAGAATGCTCACCTGCCGCGATAGCAATATTATAGTTTGTTTTCCCTCTGGTGAAATGAGTACCTACGAAATCATGCTTTGGTATTGTGAGGCAAAGCTTTTCCCTTATTCTAATTGTGCCATGGGTGCCGGAATGATTTAAATTTCTCACAAACAAACACTCTCAGAACTAAAAGTACAAAATTTCCTTAGCTACGAAAATTTTGCTCAAGCTGGACATAAATACTTAAAACTAAAGCTCAAAAAAAAAATTGTGAATAGAAAACACAAATTGGTCGACCCCGACAATTACAATTACAATTACCTATATGTATTTTCCAAAATTGTTATAGTTGCACCATTTAAGACATAGAGTTTAATATAGGTATTTACAGATGCACGAATACCAGTACCTAGACACTGCACTAGGGCACCCCTGTATCGGTCCTACTAAAATTAGTAGAATTAGTAGGTTGTTTTGTAACGGTGATCAGAATGTAAAATTTTAACCGTAATTCTGTCATTTTGAAAAAATTACGAAATTATTCAAAATGGCGGAGATATGGTTCGTCACATAAAAAAATATATCAGTCATTTCGAAAAATACGCGATGTGTTCACGCTCACAGAGCCAATAGTTTAAAAAAATATATTGTTATTTAAAAATAATCTATTTTACATATTTCAGCTGATACGTATCTAATGTTTGATTCAAATAAAGTTATTTTCTGGTCAACTGAACGCATTCACTGGGGACAATCCATTTAAATTAACAGAAAAATGGAACAAATTATTACACACAGCTCTGAAATAACAAACATAATAGTAATATAACAAGCAGAATATTAAATCGGTGTTCGTTGAACCCATTCCAAGTCATTAGCTATTCGGATGGTTCTGATTAACAATGGTGGGTTACTAATTATTAATTGAGTTTGAAGCCGAGTCCGAGGTGGTGGAAACCGATATGATCATTATTCAAGCGCTAATTACTCGGATAGATCGTTTATATTATTATAACAATGTCTACTCAGACGATTAAACGGATCTAGGGCGGCTATAATTAAACTATTGTTATTTGATCTCAGACTATGCACACGCGATTGATTTAGTGAAATAGTGGCAAGCATCAAAGTAAGTAATGAGTTGTTCTTTACTTCAAAAGATTACGCTGAAATAAAATAAATAAAATTTCATATATATTAAAGTTCACGTAAAACATGCTGGCGAGACTCATAAAACTTTATGGTTTAGTACAATCATTGTGATAAAAATACTAGTAATTTTTTTTATTTTTTTTTTTATTATTTGTGACAGGCTAGTGTTTGACCACTATCTCACCTGATGGTAAGTGATGATGTGATCGAAGCTGGTAAACACACTAGACCTGGAATACGCCTGGAACCTAATATATAACCTGGAATATAATTTAAAACATAAAAATTTTCTAAATTTCATGTTTGTATTAAATATGGATTTAGTTTTATTAGTTCCGGTTGTACTCATGCTATGTTAAATTTAATCGAGAACCTCGATCGGTGTTCTAGCGATATAGACGCTCAACCGGGGTTTTGCCGCGAAAGTGAAAAAATGGCGTTGATTTAGGATTGTTTTCCAAAACTAGTGATTCTTCAAGTGTTAATGAGTAATAGTGGTGGATTATTAACTGTTAATATTTAGTGAACGTGCATATACACAAAATTGAAAATCGCAATTTTCGCTTTCGCTCCAAAACTCCAATATAAGTTCTAGTAAAGTTTCTACCACTTTATTAGAGCATGACTTGACTATGACTGGTCCTTGAGTCTTTTACTTATCTATAATAATAATATGATCATGTATCATGAACAAACCAACAGTTCTTGCGGAAGAATTTGCGGGCAGACATCTTAGTTGAAACAGTAGCGCACTATCTCTTCAGTATATCTTCAGAGCCTAAACTTTCTTAACAATACATGACATGCTTAATGCTTTAGAGAGCCTCGGAACTATCAAGCATCAGATACTAGACTGGAGCAAAGCGAGTAAGCTGTGCTCCTCCAAGCTACAACACCGAAATAGCCTCTTAACGAAAATTGCTTTGTCCCTACCGCTCTTGTACTAAATAAATCCAGAATGCTTTATATGAACTGAGATATACAGAGAAGCTCAGTTTATCTCATTAGAGGAAATGAAGGCATTTATCTTTATAACTCAAACTCACGGACTTGCTAAAGTTGAGAACTTCGAAGATTTACGTTCGAACTACTGGTATAAACAGAGGTTAGGTAGGTGAGGTTATCGTACTTACATAGAATATAGTTTATGCTTACACGAGTACTATACGAGTACATCATTATAAAAAAGCTTATATGAGACATTACAAAAAAAAACCGTAAAAACATATACCCTGTTGATTTTAATAAAACATGTTTATAAGAAAGACATGAAGTGATGACAATGGTGTACAATGTAAATCTAGCAATTTATCCTTACTTTATTTACTATATATATATTATATATTATTATATTATTAATATTATAAATGCGAATGTAACTCTGTCTGTCTGTCTGTTACGCTTTCACGCTAAAACTACTGAACCGCTTTAAACGAAATTTGGTACACAGATAGTCTAGAGAGCCTGAGAAAGGACATAGGCTACTTTTTAACCCTGAATTCTGGCTGGTCCGGGACTTACGCTGGCAAAGCCGCGGGGCGCAGCTAGTTATATATATAATTCATACTAGTCTAAATTTATACTCAAAATTCAATCAATGCATTGTAGGTATAACTAAATTTGCGATAACTAAAATTGCGTCTTTGTTCCCCGAACGGTATAATCAAGTCTTCACGTCTCGAGTGAATAGGTATCTTCTAGGCAAGCATGTTATATCTTCGGCCGCATCATCATTTTCCATCAGGTGAGATAGTAGTCAAATGCTTGCCTATTAAAAAAAATGTATATCTACGGGCTAATTGCTTTTATTTCCAAAAACTAAGCTACATACATCTGTACAACAAATACCTAAGTTACCTACATGTCACTGAGCTTATAGGTAAATTAAGTATATAAGGTATTTTAAATTATAAAAGCATTACTTAATAAATAAACCAGTGTATAAATCGGTGTTTCTTTATTATTTAATAATTCTACATATTATCATTCGTATTCACAACAAATCTGTTGAACTCATAGTTCTCTGAATGGAATTATTTAAGTACATAATAAAAAAACAAAAATGTCTGTCTTAAAGAAATCAAACGGAGTTTGCCGTGAAAATGAAAACATGGCGTTGTTGAATTGTATAATTTTCCAAAAAATTTTTTTAGTGTTCATGTGTAATAATGGTGGTTTATCAACCGTTAATACTTAATAAACGTGCATAAGTATAGGCAAATCATACAAAGTTGAAAAAAGTGATTTTTGCCTTCGCTTCAAAACTCCAATAGAAGTTCTAGTAAAGTTTCTACCACTTTACTAGGGCATGACTTGATTAGACTGGACCTTGACTCTTTTACTTGACTTTGACTGTGACTTTTAATATGAAATACACTTAAAATATATATATATACTTGACACTGGCTAAATACACAAAATTACGAAGACAATATTAAAAAAAAAAATCAAACATCTTTAAGACATACATTAATAGTTCGTTGAAAATAGTGACTTTGCAAGTTGTCCTACATTTATTTAAACAAAAATCTATTTTGGACTGTTTTACACAATTGTTCTAACTTCAACATACAAGAGGATCTCCCAACTAATCTTCCACTTCGCCTCATCCAAAGCAAGGGTTGGAAGTAAAACGCTTGAAGTATACGTGGTAACGGCCAGGCCCGCGACAAGTCATGCATATTCAGAAGTGGCGGGTCTCAAGCCAAGTGGCTCTTTGTTACCTACTTTGAATGCACCAGCTTTAGGCACCATACGCTTCTGATACGCAGATTAACAGGTGAGCCTTAGGATAGGATGGTTAGGAATACAGAGAAGAACTATAAATTTAACGCTTTTTGTTTATTTTATGCTTGATATGCAAGCATTTGGCCATCTTCCTTGTGGAAAGTGACGATGCGGCCGAAGATGGAACCTGCTTGCCTAGAAGGTACCTGTTTAATCTAGAATAGAAGACACTCAGATTGTACCGTTCAGGGAACAAAGACGTAGGCAATTAATTCCACTCCTTCGCTGTGCGGATGATAAACGTATAAACAAAACGCATCAAACGATCTGGAGGTATGTCGATTATAAATCAATAATAAACCATAATGACGTTTGACAGTTACAACTAATATTTTTTTTTTTTTTTTTTTTTTTATGTACGATAGGCAAGCGTTTGACCACAATCTCACCTGATGGTAAGCGACGATGCGGCCGAAGATGTAGCATGCTTGCCTAGAAGGTACCTATTCACTCTTGACTTGAAGACTCCCAGATTATACTGTTCGGGGAACAAAGACGAGGGCAATGAGTTCCACTCCTTCGCTGTACGGATGATAAACGTAGAAGCAAAACGCTTCGAGCGAACTGGAGGTATGTCAACCATATAAGGGTGACGTTTGACAGTTTGTCTTGTTGTTAGATGGTAAAACGGGCATGGGGGAATTAGCTCGTGTAATTCCTGCGCACACTCTCCAAAGTGTAAAAAAATATTTAAACATTTAAAAAAATATTAAGCATTTTTAATAGAGACCTATTTTATAATAAGGCACCGATACTGAAAACACTAATTCTATATATTATATTATATATTATTTATATAGAATATTTTTATTTCATTATTGCACTTTATAACCGGAGTAATACAAATACTACCTTTATTTTATTCCGCTCAGACAATTTAACTTAAGGCAACATTGCAGAATCTTCTAGTGATGAGAGTTTTGCCGAAACAGTCGAAAAGCGTGATTTTCGCCATCGCTCCAAAACTCCAATGGAAGTTCTAGTAAAGTTTCTACCACTTTACTAGGGCATGACTTGACTATGACTGACTACTAGACTTTGACTGTGACTTGTGACTAAGACTTTTATTATGAAGAATAGAAATTGTTAATATCTGTTTAATATTTCAAATGAAGGACTATGCATCCATGGTCATGAAATAAGTAAATAAAAAAAAAATTAAAAAAAATTCTAGTGATGAGGTGTTTTATCCAACTACGGCGAAACAAAATGGGAAATTATGATTTTAACACCATATATATGTAAGTATGTATGTATATATGTATTCTCGTGAACATTATTGCAATAAATGATTGACTATTGAGTATTGAGCTTCACATTATACCTCCATCGCCTTTGTAATATCGAAGCATGAGCAATTGGTATTTGCGTATTTGATCAAGCGTAGATTGATTTTGGTTTCCTTGCTTGAACAAAGAGCTTGATGCTTGAACAAACCATCACTATTCCATTGTTGTCCAAGCGGTTATGTACCAAATACAGATTAATTAAGGACAAATTGTGCTTTTGTATTAGGTATAAGTTTGTTATTTACGGTATCATCTGGGAGACTAAGTGAAAAGTGAATAGTTATCTTCTAGGCAAGCATGATACATCTTCGGCCGGATCTTCACTTTCCATCAGGTGAGATTGTGGTCAAATGTTTGCCTATCTAGCATAAAAATAAAGACAGGGATATCCTGAGTCGATCATTTATTCTATAAACGTAATTATTACATTTTTTTTTACTTTTTCTATATGTTTATATGAGAAAACCGGGTCTCGCTTTTATTTTCAAAATAGCATTATTTTGACTAACCTCGACGTTTCGACAGGCACCGGCCGTGGTCACGAGAGAAATTTTTCTGTATTCCGCTTAAACAGTTTCACGATTGAATATGTGAAATTTATCCTAATCTATTGCTGGCCTGAGAGTGTTAAATCTTTTTTGAAGATGACATTGGTAAATATATTGTTTCATTGTTATCTAATGAGCATCTTAAATCCCAAATCTATTATGATTATCTATCGGGTATCAGACATGTGAATATTCGAAATTTAAATCGATATAGGATGTATATAAACACTCATACACGCACACACCCTCACATAATATAGACACAAACATAAGTGCGTTCACTCTTACAGCCCCAGACTAAGTTCAATGACTTGTATCGTGGGTGTCGAAAACAATCTCACCCAGAACTAGAAACATACATTTTCTTTGGGGAGAAAACTTGTGAAGTAACATTTACATAAACGCTTTCACACTCACAGCCCTACTAAGTTCGATTACTTGTGTCGTGGGTGCCGGAAACATTCACATCACACGCACAATCACAACCTGAACCAAAAACACAAATTTTCTTTGAGGAGAAAACTTGTGTTCCCACCGGGAATAGAACCCGATACCCCTGAACGCAAATGCCAACCAACTAAGCAAACGAGCAGTTTATAGATCCCCAAACTCACATTACAAAAACTTTTGCATGTAGTGGTGCTCTTCATCTATTTTCAGTAAAAACACGTATTTTCCCCCATGCAAATTATTGGAGACAAATGTTTCCGTGCAAATGAATTCCCTGTCAAAGGTAGAGTTCTGGCCATAATTCAATAGCACATCGCAATAAGGGGCATTTTTGTGTTACGTGCTTGGCACATAAAGTACGTCTAAATAATTGCCGGGGAAAACATTTCGGAGATTACTGGCCTAGTTTTTTCTAGATGATTTAACGATGTTTCTTGTGTTGCGTAGTTTGTTTTTGCTACATTGTAAAACTTATACCATGCGACTATCGGTATAAATTCTTAGCAAATGACAATCAAAATAGTTTATTCACAAGGGCCTGAAGAGGCACTTATGAAAGTTAATGAGTCAAATGCCAGATTCGCAAAATTAAAGCCATCTCGAGAAGAACCTGGCAAGAAATTTGGTGGCGTTTTTTAATTTTTTGAAGCATTCATAAATTACTCAATCAATCAATTTAAAATCGTTTATTCAAACGGGCCCCAAAGAGGCACTCATGAAATTACCTTATTACCAGATTCGCAAAATTACAGCTATCTCGAGAAAAACCAGGCAAGAAAGTCGGCGGCGCATTTTTCATAAATTTTTTAAAACACCATTCTTAAACATGAATTATTTTAACCTAGGTATTAGGTAGCGACTACATAATTATATCTATATCTATTTTATGTAGTCGTTAGAAAGCGCTTGGCCAGTTTTTTTCCATGCGTCCTTGTCATTAAAGAAGTCAATCGTTTTAAAGTAAGCTTTCTTTAAATGAATGCCCGTTTTATTACTGATTTAAACTTTCAATTTTTTAGGTGGTAATTTAGTTACAATTTTGGGTATTTTATTGTTAAATATAACCCCATTTGCTTTATAATAAGCTTTCTTAAATAATATTAATATTATATACCTACAAAGTGTAAATCCGATATTGGCTGCTAGTTTTTTCCATAAGTTTATATGTACTAATTGCAAGAGATGTGGATTTTGTTTTAATAAATGAATACCTTTTTATTACTGATTTGAAAAGATTAGTAAATGAAACATTCTCAAGATAATTAGTTAAATCAACTTAAATTTAAAATTAAAATTAAAATCTTACATTTAATATAAAATAATGACTACCTTATATATAAAACTAGCCGTGCCCCGCGGCTTCACCCGCTATTATCATGTTAAAAAGTACCTAGTCTGTGTGTTAATCCTAGCTATAAGCTATGTTTATTCCAAATTTCATCGTTAAAGCGTAAAGAAAGAACAAACATACTTACACACAAACTTTCAGATTTATAACATTAGTAGGAAATAGGATTGTAACTATCTTATAATTACTATATTTTTATAAATATAAAATATAATACTTGAAAAAACAGATTATAAAAAGAATATAAATGTACAGTATAAATAAAAAATAAAAAAAATCCAGCCGTATATTTCCAAGAAGATAGAAGAAAATAATCAAACTTGGTATAACAAAGTCAGAGAACGGGATCGCTTCAGGCGATAGAGGCGTACGGGCCTCATTCCACATACGAGCATTATCTCTCGTAGCATTATCCTTATCGTTGCCATATAATGGTATGTTTCTGTCTCTTTTTCTCTTTCCCACAGACCCATTGAAATGGTTATGAAATAGATTACAGTACAGAAGTCAAACTAATTCGGTCTTTGAAGTTAAACAACTTTGCTATCAATCTCAGAGAAATTTCCACTTAAGTTTTGACTTGAACTAAGTGACTAACTGAATGGAAAAATTGCTACAAAGCTTTGAACATGTTTTGTGATTTATTTATTAGATTGAAATTTTACATTTATTAGCAGAATTACGGCGTTTTACCTACCAATAAAACGCATATTAAAATACTTACCCTATTCGAAACCTTTATAAATATGAGAATAACGTGTTGTCTTCTGTCCCGTGGCGGTATACACAATCTACCCTCTACTTACCATATATGTCTACTGTCAATGTCACTGTTATGTCACCTGGCAGCACCTCCGCCGTATCGGCGTCAATATTCCTCATTGGGTTTCATATTTGTATTATTTACCTTTTATAACCAGGCAGTTTTAGACTGTAAGGTTTCGAATAGGGTAAGTATTTTAATATGCGTTTTATTGGTAGGTAAAACGCCGTAATTAAAACACTGTACCGCTATTCGAAACCTTTATAAATATGAGACCTGTTTGTTATCGCCTGGTGACTAAGACGCCAATGTGAAAATCCAGGATATGCTAATTAATCTAAATAATAAAATCTGTAATAAAACATTAAACTTATTTGTAACTTAGATTTCAATCTTCAATTTGATTGCATATAGGTATATCAATAACAAACCAGAATTTCTAACTATATTATTATGTCTACAATCGGTATAAATTGAAGTGGTCCTTTTTATTATATAATTATCGAATTGAATTACATAAACATTCTTTATACTTCATATTCATTTAATCATCAAATATCAATTTGCAAAGCTTCGATACTTCGATAATGCTTAAAATTAATGAAGTTAGAAAATGCGGTAATAGTTTGCTGACGCACGCCAATATAATATTTAATATGTTATAATTCAGTTCTGTTGATGTTCAATGATAGCATAGTATCCGTAACTGGGTCTTAATTATAATGAGTTCAGGCGTCAACCAGATTTTAGTTGGAGCTTACAGTTTTGTTAGTACTTAATCAAATGATGGTCGAGACTGCACTTATTAAATAAGCTTATTTTTAAATATATTTAGCAGATCCAATTTAATACAAGAGAAAATTATCGATTGTACATCATACGATTTGGCAATGTCTTTAATTATGTATATATATCTATACATTATAGGTGTTATGAAAGGATATTCTATGTAAATTAAATATGCACAACAATAAAAATATTTATAGATTTCAACAATTCTTATCTCTATATAAACGCGTTTCTAAGTAGTTACAATGACCACTGCAGTAGTCTATAAATCCTCTGTCAAGGTACATAGGGCCTCAATTATCTATTATTTAAAATTATAATTAGTAGAATACAAACTTATGCACCTACTGGATAAACTTGAGTGTGTATGCTAAGCAATAATAGGCATCAACTGCATGTTGTTACTTAATGATATTTCTGTTGTTGATGCACACTGTTGTCATATAAGTCTTTCATCACATGGACGCACTTTTATTGACCATAGTAGCCGTTTCTAGTTTGGTAAAACGGATTTTACATAACTATGATGAGAATTAAAATGATGAGGGGCTAATACTAAACAGATTTTGCTCCGCAAGCTAAAATGCTTTTGTTCAAAATAGAATTATAGGCACTCATGAAATACAAACGAACAAGCCGCTTGCTTGCTTATGTTAGGTATAGGAAAGGAGAATGATCATTATTTTTCAGTATGATTGTTACTAATAAAATCCAAAATCGACATATTAGTTGATATATTCGATATATCAACATATTGATTTTGCAGAATAGATGTCTATTCGTTCCTATATCTATTTATCGTAACAGCTGGATAACACTATTCAACTCAAGACTAATATTATTCAATTTCAGGCATGTCGTAGTTCAGAATCTTTGTTTGTTAAAGATTTAAAGAACTGATACGTTAATATTTGAGTCTAAGAATATAGTCGCACCAATGCTACTGTTCAAAAAGACGGGAAATCTTCCATGACAAGCGAGCCATCTCAATCATACTACGAAGTAGGACAACGTAGAATATTATTTCCATTCTTTTAAATGTGTAAAATAAAATTTCGTAGAGATAAATTAATGATATATTTAGGGTGGACGAATACTCGCCAAACCGGTATATTTATATGATTTCAATAGGTAGGTACCTAATTATAATTGGTCAATTTGTTACAAGATTATATAACATTTTGTATCGAACAAAATCTTTCATTTTATTTCGATGAAAATGTGTGTGTGATGATTATCGTTATATTAGGTTATCTTATTCTCATCCTTCTTAAAACCAAAATAAAAGCAGTTCAATTACTTTCCGTGAACTAGATCAAGCACTTAATTGATCTGGTATGAGGTATTAACAAAGTAAATCCTAAAAAGGTGTGTAGGTATGTATTTGCATGTACCTTTAATAAAGATATTATTTTATTAACGAAGAGTTCCAGTGATGACGGATAGGTACATCGTTTTATCAGTTAGCGCACCGGCCGCAGGCTAGTAGTGGCAAGACATTCACAGTAAGTTTTGCTGGTATTTTGTCGATGACCTCGTTCATTTTGATTGTAGTACATACAAGGTGGTCCAAGCAGTGACGTCCAACAAAAAAAAATTGTTCTTTACAATTGTAGGAGTCACAAACCGCATTTATAACCAAAACCGTTATGATTCCTCATTGAACAGCTGGCGTAAGCGCATAGTTAACTGACGATATTTAGAATTTCATGCGAGAAAAACATCACATTAAATATGTTTAGGCTCCAACAAGGAATATTTCCATTAAGACTTGTCATTCATAAGCATTGGCATAAATAGTTTCTAAATTACACTTCACTATTCAATGAGTAATAATTATTATTGTTCACTTATCGTTTACTTACTCATTATAATAATATTACATTTATTTGTTGGAGTTTGTATTCTATTTTAATCATAATTATAAAACTCTTAATCGAGGGTTAAGATTGTCTTCGAATAATAGTGGTTTAAAACCAATCCATATCTGACAAAAATATGATATAGGTCCTTATCGGATGTCTAATGCAAGCATAGGACATTTTTGCACAATTACCAAGAAAAGATCTGTCTAGACAAAATCTTTGTTATCATTTGTGAGATTTATATTGACTATAAATACTGAATAATACAAGTGTACGCTTGAACTACCCGCAGGTGAATAGGATTAAAATGATATTTGCAGTAATCTTCCAAAGGGTTTGTTCATATTCACTGATTGTGTCAGGCAAAATTGAATCATAACATGGTAATTTTGTAATCACTGCAATTTTTCACGACACACATGAAAATAATCATTTTACAAATAATATTAGATATACAAATTCAATTCATAATGTTGAAATAGGTATGCGATACCTTTGACTGAATCTGTGTCTATTTGTTTGACAAAATATTGTTAATTATTAGAAATTACTTGGCCGTTGTTGGTCTTTAAGAGCCATAGTGGTGTGTTGTGATTGTCAAATGGCTGTTGTACCATGTTTAGTTACTCTCCAAGATACAAGATGCTCCATGCGCTGGTGATTGACAAATGCCTGTTTAGTTACTCTCCAAGATATAACCATGCGCTGGTGGTAATTTAGTTAGGATTCTAACGTTGAACATCGTACAACCGGGTAATCACAGAAGTAGGATGCCCAAGGAATTAAAACCATCCTAAGAAAGATGAATGATGTATGAAACAATGAGCCTTTTGCATCACTGCTTTCTGAAATTATGTTTTTATTACGATTTTAGTGAAACTACATTGGTAATAGTAATGCATCATGTTGCACATGCATGTTGGATGTGATAGTAATGCATCCGAACCTGGGTGTGATTAGTAAGAAACATAATTATGCACTGCTTTAACATTGTTATACTTATTGTCTCTATTTTGGAGAAACGCAATGTTTGAATCATTTTATTAGGTATTTAACCTTACCCAAGTTGGATTTTAGAATCATAACCTTGAACAGGTTGATATGAAGATGAAAGTATAGGAACAGTTCTCTGTATCCAATGCTACAGAGGATTTAAGCAATAAGTAGCATTGTGCTTGTGCTGCAATGCTTTTAGGATGCATTTGTCTTACGCAGATATTTTGTTAAGCATGCCTTGTTTGCTGATTAATCTAAGCACTAACCTTGCGCAGGTTGCCTGTTTTAATGAATATTGGTAGACGTATGTATACGTGTAGGTAATATCTTTGGTTATAACTATTAAAGGATTGACAACCAGCTGTATAGGAGCAGTTTGTGTGGTAATGCTACTTACGAGTATTTAAGGCTTTGTGTGTCTTGCGTAGACATCGTACGATTCGATTAGCCAAAAGTTATGCTCATACCTACATTGTTGTAGATACCGAGAAATAAGAAAAAGTATTTGCTTCAAAACTTTATTTTTATGAGCCGAAGCAGTATGTATGGTAATGCTAGGAGTATATAAGGCTTTTTGTGTCTTGCGCAAACATCGTATGATTTGATTAGCCAAAAAGTTTTGCTCATACCCACATTTTCGTAGATACCGAGAAATAAGAAAAAGAATTTGCTTTAAAACTTTATTGTTATGAGCCGGAGCAGTATGTATGGTAATGCTAGGAGTATATAAGGCTTTTTGTGTTTTGCGCAAACATCGTATGATTTGATTAGCCAAAAAGTTTTCCTCATACCCACATTTTTGTCGATACCGAGCAAGAAGAAAAAGTATTTGCTCTTAAACTTTTTATTCATGAGCCGAAGCAGTTTTCTGTGGTAATACTACGAGTATTACAGGCTTTGTGTCCTGCGCAGACACCGTAAGCCAAAAAGATTTATTTTATGAGCCTGAATATTAGCATTAAATCACAAAAGTGGGTACTAATTGAATGATTAAAACTGTCTTGCGGACTAGTTCCAGTAAACCGCTAATAAAACTGTTGGTATCACGGTAATATATACTATTTTAAGAGAAAAAGTAAATGTATCTTACATCTGTATGTCCAATCATTATATTATTTCGATTGCAAACCCAAATATTTGGCTTTATTGCCAATATGTTCTGAAAATAAATGTTAGTTGCAAAGTAAAATCATTTACTATTATGTTGTCACATGACAAAATTCTAGACTAAAAATAATGTTAACGTAGCTTTATTGGTCGGTGCCAAAGTAAGTAGCTGAAATAAAAAATATTTCTATTTCTTCTACTGATGGTGTCGGATATTATTATAACCGACAAAACCATTACTTTACATATGAATGATCATGTAATTTATTTTAATGTAACATGTAGTTGACTTAACAGGATAGAAAAATAATAAGCTTAAAAGAATTAAGCTACTATATTAAAATCTAGTGCCTCAATAAAAAATAGGTAGTTGAAAAATAACTCACCAGACAACCGCACGGGACGAAATTCAAAACGCCAATGAGGAATATTGACGCCGATACGGCGGAGGTGCTGCCAGGTGACATAACAGTGACATTGACAGTAGACATATATGGTAAGTAGAGGGTAGATTGTGTATACCGCCACGGGACAGAAGACAACACGTTATTCTCATATTTATAAAGGTTTCGAATAGCGGTACAGTGTTTTAATAGATGTATTATGCCATTTTTATATCAGACTAGCTGCGCCCCGTGGTTTTACCCGTGTCAGTCCCGGACCCGCAGGAATTCCGGGATAACATTTTCTTTCTTAGAACCTTCTCCTGACAATTATTAACACAACAGAAAAAGAATAAGTGAAATTGTTCCATCCGTTCACTCGTGATGCTATGACCAAGGGAAATAGGGATTCATTAATTTTTTATTTTTTTTTGTGTCAGGCTAGTGTTTGACCACTATCTCACCTGATGGTAAGTGACGATGTGATCGAAGCTGGTAAACACACTAGACCTGGAATACGCAGGCTCTCAAGGATAACTGCCGGAACACCATATTTGGCTTGGCGGCAGACTTTCAACTTGATGGTGGTAAGCTACTTTGGTAGCAAGCCAGGCGAGCAACTCACAAAATGCTATACCACCTCACAAATAAATTCATTTTTATATGTTATATAGATGAACAAAATTTAATACCATAAACTTTATAGGATTATACAATAACGTGAAAAGATACATACTTACACACTTACAACTTTCAGATTTATTCAAAATTAATTGAGACCGAAAATTGTGGTTTGATAGGAACGGATATTTAAAACACAACTTTTTTATTATTGTTTGTTTCGCCTTTTTTCCTCCAAAGGTTGGAGACATTTTTTAGCAAAAAAAATTGTAAGCAATTTGCTATTTTAATTTCTGGAGGTCGCTTTATCATAATTTTGCCTTTAGTTACAATGAGGTGCAATAATCAACAATATAAAAATATTATTAATAATTTATACATAGGTTAATTAAAAAGGTAAGTACTATATCCACTACTAGATCTAATGGCAATTTTGACATGTTTTTTTCGTTCCTTTTCTGTTTTTTTCTCATTTTTTTATGTATTTACTTTTTTTTTTTTATAATGTATTATTTGTATACCTTTTTTTGCCATCTACAATTTTTTATCTATTGTTAAGTATTAACATAGTAGAAATATATGTCTACTATGGTATTATTAACCTGGTATGCCCTTCATATTGAACGGCCCGTTGGCTTAGTTGGCTGAACGGTCGCTTTTTAAGCAGCGGTATCGGGTTCGATTCCCGGCGGGAACACAAGTTTTCTGCCCAAGGAAAATTTGTGTTTCTGTTTCTGGTTGTGGGATGTTTCCAGCACCCACGACACAAGTCATCGAACTTAGTGTGGGTGTGAAAGCGTTAAAATCGTTGAACTTAGCATCGGTAAGACTGCCCATTGATAATAGGCAAGCTTACCAAAACCATGAAACCCCAGCCAATTCAAGTAATTTGTCTACTCTCAATACAACATAGGCAATTTATTTTATGAGTGCTTATATCCGAATCTCCCGCAAGGTCGGAACTCGAGACAAATGGAATCTATGAGCAAATACAAATTGTTTGTGTTTCGTCTGTAATTAATATGAATTGGATTCCTATGTCAACCATTTCCTTTAATCTTCTAATTAACGTTTGTATTCAGGCGAAATTTGTTGGATATTCCAAAACATTCTTGAGATCTACTTTGTTTTTGTTGACGTTTCGGTTTCCGGAATAAGTTTTACTACGTTGTTTTATTATAGTGCTATTTACGTTGGAGTTGGTAAACACCCGTGTTTTGGGGACATTGGCTTATAATCTTGAGTTATTTGTCAGAACTCTCTTCCCTGATTCTCCGTGATTGGCTGGCAACTTGAATCGAAATATAGGCGTTCATCTTGATCACATATCTTGTACTACAAAAAATTATGTGCTTGCCCATTTCTTAACGTTCAGTAATACTCATTGAATACATGTTACATATTATTGTCATGCATGTTATATTCATATCATAAACTCTTAGTTTATAAATAATGTCATTGGCATTCAGGCTTAAATATGACTATACCTTAGTAAAAAAAAACCGAGAGATAAATAACTAAATAAAATAACAAACACTACATTATTTCTCGCATGTGTGCATTGCTAATAATCTGTAATTATGACAAGATAAACCGTATTACATAATTGGCGATCTTTCAAACATAAGTCATTATAATTTTTTTTTACGTATATTTTTTTAAACAATATAATTAATCAAAATACAAATTTAACTAAACTACTTACTAATACAAAAAGTCATTGGTCAGCAGTGTGCCCAAAATGCTGGTCATTATCATTAGTTACAAAATAGAAAAAATATATATTAATAAAAAAGAAATGCATAAACCATCAGAACACCGCTTCTATACCTAATTATTTTTCTATGCCTACGATTTAATTTAGATATTAATTATCTATATACCAACAACAACAATATAATAGGACTAAATAAAAAATCTATAAACATTTGTACAGTTATATAAAAATAGTCGCTTAATAAACTCGGGAAGTTCCATAATGCACTTAAAGTTAGCAGATAAATAACTAAGCGGATTATACGACACTTAGCAGCGTCGTACAAGAAGATTTATTCCCAGAATTGTACAAGGGACTCGTTGTTAATTTTCCAGCTGCCTACGTGTTTATAATGGGTTCCTTAATAATACTCTCTTGAGATATCGCTCTTGAAGAAATAAAATGAGTACTCAACGAATGTAAAAAGAAAACTTTTGGGATGGAAGGACAATGTAATTAAATGCAAACAAACGGCGGGTGTGCTGTTCATATTTTAGCCTTAAAAAGTTATCACCAGCCTGTACAATGTTAACATAAGTCCATCGCCACATTTGAGACATTTCAATGTTTGATTTTTGTTTATATAGCATTAGCCATGCTAGGCAGAACTATAATGATAAATTTAGATTTAAGGAAAAATTATGCGTCCTGGGACGCAATAATAAGATGTTCATACTAAGGAAAGGGTAATTTCGTCGCTTAAGGGAGGGCTTGAGTAGCTCAGCGGTTAGAGCAATAGGGCATGACACCATAGGCCGCGGGTTCAAAGCCCGCCTCAAGCGATAATTTTTCCATTCTAAATTTATCAATATATTCGATTTTTTTTTATTTCAACAGTTACTCTTACAAAGTGTGTGCCTATTTTAATTACAATCTAGCCAAATTATGGCTAATCATTAATTTAACTTTAAGATAAACTGCTAAAAACTGATGTGTCAATTAAAACTTTTCTTATTGTTTCTATCTAATTGTACTACACTTTTTTTTGTGTTCTTTTGCAGCACTTCACTATAATTATATTACACTGATATATACTATTCTATACTATATATACATTTCACAAGTTCAAATGGTTTAGTTCTTTTAAGTCTTCTCACTAAGTCTGAGTCGTGCTCGTGTCGAGTCGACTTTCACTCAAAATCTATGATGGTGGGCTTCCGCTTATTTACTTATTGATTTTTCAACGATCTTTACTAACAATAAGGATATAGTCGATCTAGAAATCGTTATCGTGCCACCAGTTTAATCTGTGATGCCCGCGTGGCGTGCATTACGCTCTTCCCTTCGGACTTCTTATATCTTATGTATCCTGTAACTTTACTGGGGTCTCGTGATTGTGTATGATGATGAATGGTATTGATGAATGGTAATCGTATATTTTCTTCAAATAATGAGAATCTTCGAATCTGCCAAAGCTCGTTATCAGATCGGTCATGTGGTATTATTATCTAAGAAGCAAAGGCAATTTTTGGTAGTTATACCTATTCATCATTGCTTCTTATAGTTTTGGCAATTTCATGAAGAATCCTTATGAATTATTGATATTTTTTCTCTGAAGATGAATGTGTGATTACGAAATGACGACCTCAATCGGCAAGCGTTACTTTCGCAGAATTAATAATAACACATGTAGCCAATGAACTTAGTGTGGGTATGAAAACGGTTAATAAAAAAAATTGTCAGGTAATCAATAGATAAATATAATAATTACAACGCATGCAAAGCTTAAAAAACCGACTTCACCGCTTATGTTTGGGTTTTGGCTTGATCGATTTCGATAAAATGTATATGGGGCCACCTCTAAAGTATAATCTACCAAACAAAGAAAGACATCAAAATCGATTTATAATTGGCGGAAATGCTTATTATCAACTAATTTAGTTATACACGTCAGAAGCCTTAAAAAAAGTTCATTCTTATAAATAGCTCTCATTTAACTTTACAGTAACACACCATGTGATACACATACGAGTACCCTCATTATTTCATAACAACTTAACATGTTTCTTTCAAATATAATAACGGCAAAACTTTTTTGCTCAGAAACATTTTGCTTCGCAATTCTTATCCCTTGTATCCAGGGAGGCGATGTTTCCACTGGCGAAGAATAACTTCGTACTATAAATCCTTCGGAGTTAGCAGAACGGAACAAATATGACAGTTCCCTTGCGTAAATTGGGCAGAAAAAATGTACCGTATCATCAAGACTGTCTTTCCATAGGAAGGCATATATATTTGAAAATGTTATACAAAAATTAAAACACAGGCTATGCTTTTGTAACTTGCATTTTTAAGTATTATTATAAGATTACTTCTACATTCATAAATGGATTTACATTTGCTTAGGGCAGAAACAACATTTATTATATTCTCTATTATACTCTGAGAACCAATGCCATGTAATTAACTAAACCTCGAAATGCCAAGAAAAGAATAATAACGGCAACATTATTCCAGAGCAAGCTAAAATGATAGATTCAAATGAGGGTATCTATATTCAGTGATTGTTCAAGATTAATGTTTGATTTGAAACTGATCCCTCCAACCCTCAATAAAATGCCTACTTTACATGCAATAGATACGAACAAGATCATTAAACCTCATTCGAATCATTATAAGACAAGAAAATTTGCAACTTTCTCAAATTTATCAACTTTCTCAATTAGTTTTTTTTTTATTGTAAAACAATTTTTAGTCATAGTTTAAATAAAATGATAGAATCGTGGTCTAGTTGTAGTCAAGATATCCAAGAAAGAAGCGAATTAATTAATGTTTTATACGGCTTGATACACGTAACAATGTAAAAATCTCGCCTTACTTTGTTGTCGACAAGGAATTTGCTGAGCTGTAAAATCCTTAGGTTAGTTTCCTATCTCGATGGTTGTCGACTAGTTTTGACTAGTCGACTCTGCGTATCGCGCGTCACAACTAATTTGTCCGGAACTAGTCGACAACAAAAAAGGTCGACATATTTACATGTTTCAACCATAAAACATTAATTATGTGTAATAATCACGATAGTTTTAATTTTCAAAGCCGCCAATTATTAGAAGTTTCTATAAACAAACGCATTCACACTCACAGCTCCACACTAAGATTCAAAGACTTGTATCGCGGGTGCCAGAAACATTCACATCACACACACATTACACCCAGAACCAGAAGCACAAATATCCCTTGGGAAGGAATTCGTGCTCCTGCCGGGAATCGAACCCAGGACCCACGGCGCAGAGGGCGGACACCTGTCCACTGCGCCAACTGGGTCGTCAATTCTTTTTCTATGGAATTTTGATTTCTATCGTCTCGTTCTGTCTATCGTCTATCGACACGCGAACATAGTCTCTGTGAATTTATTCCGAAAATCGGTATAAGATGTCGAAATTTAACGCGGAAGCGGCAATTAGTGATATGTCTAAGAAAGTGTCTTCGTTGACAACAAAAGTCGTGGCTCAATCCGCTCTTATTGAAGCCCTAAATAAGAAAATTGAAGATCAGCATCGGATTATTGAAAACAACGGTTCCAAAATTAATGAACAAATAAGGGTAATTGGAGATCTTTCTTCTATGATTGAAAAGCTACTTGCAAATTTATCATCAATGGAAGCAATGAGAAGCAAGACAGAAGATTCGGGCATTGCTTCAACTACCTTGAGTGCGAGTGAGACAAACAGTGAGAATGCTATAGCGCCGGGTTTACCTAAACCGGTATCGGAACGCGAGCGCCGGGCCATAAAGCGAACTACTAAGGCAGCGTCTACACAACCGAAGCAAAATGACGGCGTGTTATCGATCGCCATCGCACCTCCTGCAATGCGAGAGAAGGAGACTAATGAGTCTGAAGAGTGGAAGGTTGTAAGTAACTCAAAGAAGGCAAAAAAGCATTCTATCCTATCAGGAGAAAATGTGCAAATTTCTACATTTCAGGCAATACAAAAAAAGAAATTTTTGCACGTATGGTCACTCCACACCGACACTTCTGAGAAAGCCATATTGGAACATGTCACGAAGATCTGTGGAACCAGCGATGTAAAGGTTGAAAAAATAATTCTTAAGACCAAACGAGACTATTCGTCATTTATGGTCGGAGTACCCGAGTTGCTTTTTGATAAAATAAACTGTGCGGACAGCTGGCCTGTAAATAGTCAGTTTAATGAATGGGTGTGGTTTCGCAACTTTCGGAAGCCAACGAAGAATGACTAGTAAATCTATAGACATTCATGTATTTTACCAGAATGTTCGAGGACTGCGGACGAAAACACAAACATTCTGTACTAACATATTGACATCGACTTGTGACCTTTTTGCCATCACGGAATCGGGTCTTAATGAGTCTATTTACGACGGGGAAGTTATTCCACCCGAGTTTAAAATTCTTAGATGCGACCGAACTGATGGTCGCAAACAGGGTGGTGTATTTCTAGCGGCATCGCCACGCCTAGAACTGCAACGTGTTTCGATCGCCAATGTAAACTCTGCCTTATTTGAGATTGTTTGCGCGACGGTACACCGAAGAAATAATTGTTTATTTTTATGTTGTGTGGTTTATATTCCACCAAAATGTGATTCAAACGAATACATGCATTTATTTCAGATTCTAGAAAACGTATGTGTCAAATATTCTAATGTTCTTGTGTTTGGTGACTTTAATATGCCTTCTACATCAGTAGAAGTTCAATGTTATTTAGAATATGTGATCGCCTTCTGTGGATTTCGGCAGGTAAACAATATTTTTAATGTAAATGATCGTGCACTAGACTTAGTATTAACAACGTTTTGTGCGAGTGACTTGGTGGTAAAACAGTCGGACGAACCATTAGTTGATGTTGACGTTCATCACCCGCCACTGATGGTAAGCGCGGCGATGCGCTTGCGCCGACAACCGTTGTCAACGGGATCATCGAAGCAAGGTGGGCAAGATGACATGTCAAATAGGAAGCAAAGTTGGAATTTTAATAAAACGGATTTTTATAGATTATACAGTAATTTCTATAGTATAGATTGGGATGCTTTGTATGATATACAGGACCCTGATGAGGCGTTAACTTTTCTGTATAAAGTAGTTAACGAAGCCATCGGTGAATGCACTCCTAAGAAAATACATAAATTACATAATACTAAATCTACCTATAACTATCCAAACTGGTTTACTCCCGATCTCATAAGCGATATTAGGACAAAGTGGCGGTACCACAAATTATACAAAGCGACCGGATCGCAGAGTGATTATGAGAGCTTTTCAGATTATCGAGCTAAAGTCAAAATTAAATTATATACAACCTATAGAGCTTACCAGAACAAAATTCAGGCGAACGTTAAAAATGACCCTAAATCATTTTGGAATTACATCAGGGGCAAGCGAGTCAAACGAGCTAAAAATCAGATCACGAACAATGGACAAGAATTAAGTGAAAAAGATTGCGCAGAATGCTTCGCTTCTTACTTTCATTCTGTGTACCGAGCGGAACGACCGATCCTGGACCCGGCGGCGGCGGAGAGCGCGGGCGGCGCGGGCGCAGGCGCAGCTCGCGTACACGTCGACCAGCTCGGCCTACGCGAGCTGCGTGCTGTGCTCCGCCGCCTGAAGCCCAAGCAGTCAGCGGGCCCAGATGGTATACCACCCTACATGGTTAGGGATTGTAGCTCAGTATTTGAGGAACCCTTACTGCATATTTTTAATTTATTTTTAATGGTGGGCTCATACCCGGATCGTTGGAAATTAACCAGAGTAATCCCGGTACCGAAAGCGAGCTCGGATTCTGACGTAAGCGGCTACCGACCGGTGGCTGTGCTGTCGGCGTTCGCAAAGGTGTTTGAGTCGGCGCTGCACAAATGTATTTATACCCAAGTGAGTGCACAGCTGACTGACGCTCAGCATGGTTTCCGGCCGAGTCGAAGTACAGGAAGTAACCTGATGTCATTTATGACGTACTTAGCTCCAGCAATAGATGCATCTGGGCAGGTAGACACCGCATATTTCGATTTTAGCCGCGCATTCGATATGGTCGACAATGATATTCTTCTGGCTAAGTTCGCCGGGTTAGGGTTCACACCGCACCTTCTAAAGTTTTTCGCGAGTTACCTCGGCAACCGCCGGCAATATGTGGATTACGCGGGATACGAGTCGGCACCCTATCTAACGCTTTCGGGCGTGAGTCAGGGTAGCAACCTCGGGCCGTTAGAATTTATCCTTATGATTAACGATCTGCCGTCTGTTGTGGAGGAGTCGAGGTGTTTGCTGTTCGCAGACGACTTGAAGCTGTTTTTGTCAGTGGAGGGCACTTCGGATTGTCAACGACTGCAGCGGGATATCGATAATGTGGTGCAGTGGAGTAAAACGAATAAGTTAAATTTTAACGTCAACAAATGTGCCATAATGACTTTTAGCCGCGCACGTACTCCACTGCACCACGTTTACGAGATGGACTCGGTCGTGATGCCGCGAGTCAACGAGGTGCGGGACCTAGGCATCAAAATGGTACCCGAACTAATGTTTCGCGAGCATATTATCGATATATGCGGCAAATCCTTCCGGAACCTAGGTTTTATACTTCGGGAAGGGAAGGATTTCAATAATATCGATATTATTAAAATTTTATATAATGCGCTCGTCAGGAGTCATCTCGAAACGAGCGCCATGATCTGGAATCCCAACGAAGCTAAGTATAGCCTCATGGTAGAAAAGATACAAAATAAGTTTTGTCGATTTTTGTATAAGAAGGAATTCGGTGTGTACCCGTTCTACCCGCTCATGTACCCGAGCCTGTTCGTTATCGGCATGGTGGGGTACAGTCGGCTGAGCGTGCGGCGCGCCGTGGCGCTGGCGCGGTACGTGTTCCGCGTGCTGCGCGGCCTCCTGCACCACCCGGAGATGCTGGCGGCGCTGCGGCTGCGCGCGCCGGCGGGGGCGGGAGGCGCGCGCCGTCCTACGCCCACGCTCGAGGTGCCCACACCGAGGACCAACTTACTTAAGTTTTCACCTTTGTCTCGGGCAATACGAATTATAAATAGTGTATCAAACGATCAAGATATTTTTAATGTCTCCCTGCCGCAATTCACAGAGGCGGTACAGAAAGTTCTAGAAAATTAGGTATATTTTATTACAAACTATATATATGTATATTAAATTAAGTGCTATGTATTTCCTTATAACATCGTCTTGGCTAAGACTGTAATGATGTTATAATTGTGTGTATAATAAATGAAAAAAAAAATGAAATCTTGTATTATTCGCCTCCATTCTTGTATGATCACGAACTACCAACAGCTAGTAGTCCATCGTTTATTACACATTAACAATCAAACATACACAAGTTTTATAAAATTATATGTTTTTCACTTCGCAGCAAAACCTCTCTATCATTGCATCATTGTTTGAAAAAAGTATATATACAATTTGACGGTATTGAAACTGGATCAATTCAAGGATTTAGAGAGTCCTCAATTCGGAAAATAAAAACGGCCGGCGTCTTTACAGCCCCATAAAAATTACACCGCTGAATCGTTTGATTCGCATGATAAGATTTTTATTACGTGTGTATGGCGATTACATTTCACGTCGCAAATAAAATATCTTTTTCCTTAACTGTCGATAAATTTTGTAAAAGGACGCCCGAGGGCACGATCTAGCCTTCTGCCGAACGTTCCAGAAAGTACTAAGCAGTCGTATTATTTTAGGCACTAAATGGCACGCCGGTAATAATAATTTACAAAGCTTAGGAACAAGTTCAGGTCTCTCAGTGAGCATACTTATTCGAAGACGTGACATAGTAGCCTCGTAAGTTTAATGAGAGGTTTCTGTCGCCTCAGGTTTAAGTAGGTTCACGACCTAAAAACTCTTTCAGCCATATTGAAGTATCGGCAGGTCTCGAACTTATCTCCATTAATCAAACAACTTCATCCGAGGCTTTTAGCGGGAGTGAATGTATTCATGCAGGGTTTGTGGTTGTTAGTAGATTTAAAATATATTTTGATAAAGGTAATACACACCGCAGCTAATTCAAAAGATAGGTAGGTATTCAAGGTTTTTAAACATGTGTGTAATGATAGTCGTCAATTTTTGTTTCTCGAACCTGATATGTGGTGATTATATAACTATTCCTCTTGCAATAGGCTAGATGCTTGAAAAAAATCTATTTAGTCCGTTTTTTACATTATCAAAAAATATTGGACACGTATTTTTTCCATTGTCAATTAAACAAAAAAATACGAAGATTTCGCTTCTACTAATAGGGAATGATACCTACTATGCTTCTGCTTCAATTAGATTTTTTTTTTACCTAGGCCTCATGTTTATTATCGTAATATCATTAAAAATATTTTTTTGTTAATATAAACTTAAACGATTTCACACTCACAACCCCACACTAAACTCGATGACTTGTATCGTGGGTGCCGGAAACATTCACATGACATACACAATCACAACCAGGAAACCAGAAACACAAATTTTCCTTGGTGAGAAAACTTGTGTTTTAGCCGGTAATCGAACCCGATACCCCTGCTTAAAACGCGAACGTCAGCCAACTAAGCCAACGAGCAATTCAGATATAATTTATATTTCAGGAATCAAATAGCTTTGAACCGCGCCGATTCCAAATCTGTGCTGTAAAATCGTAACAGATGATAAGTTATATTTTTTTTTACATCCGTAACTCTTTTGATGAAAAAATAGAACAAAGCTAAACCATCCCTGCTTTTCTATATTATTATTTTCCATCCAAAGGTTGTCTGGAAGAGATTAACAATAAGACCGCCCATTATACCTATTTTTTAGTAATGTATTTTCTTTACTTTTTATGATTGGTGTCAATTAAGAGTTATTGTATGTATTGGATTGTATATCTAGTTAGAAACAAATTAAGTTAATATTTTTAATAAATTATCCTGATGAAGGACACCAAATTTGTGCGAAACTAGTCGACTAAAAAGTAAGTTGCCATTTTCTACGTATTTCAAGCCGTATACAACATAAATTAAATTTTATTAATTATAAATCTAGTTATAAATAAGTAAAATAATTAAGAACGACAAAGGAGTGTAGAAAAGGGCCACTTGGTTAAAGCCTCTCAAAGATAACATCCATGGTGATTCCGATAGCCAAATCCGATCCAACAAAACTCGTTAACAAAATCTGCCTTTAACAACTTCCTGATAACGGAGTCTGATATCGAAGGCTCAGCAACCCTCGTTTCTTAAGAATCAGTAGAAACACCAACTAAGAGGTACTTTCGTCCTATAGAGAGATATGTCCTTAGATTTATTCTTTGGTTGGCGAACTCGTTGTTTGATTTATTATAGCTTTTACTTTCCATGACATTACAAAGTTGCGACAAGAAAAATCGCTACTGAATACAATGAAACCAATGACGACCAATTTTATAGCATATATATATAATATATGGTTGTGATAATATAGAATACTCTAGGGTTATATTCCAATGTTCTAAACGCATGTATAAAATCAGTGAAAATGAGCATCCACATTTAGCACAAGCATGACCTGTTACAGAAATAAATTATTACAAAAGATACTGATTTTTCTGATTTCCAAATATCAATTATTATATCAGATATGATGTGTCTCCTAGATAATCAGTGTCATTTTTCTGTGCCTACCTATTTTTATACCTATATATATGTATAATATACTTTTATTGATACCTACTTCATGTTTTTTTTTACTCTGATAGATAAGTGTTTGACCACTTATTACTATCTTACCTGATCATAAGTGATGATGTGGTCGAAGATTGTAAACACTCTGATTGTAAGTCTACAATGATATTCGGAGTAATTGCTACGGGCATATAACGATATTGCATTCCACTGGTATTTTATAAACTGAAACGCTTTCACACTAATAGACTTGTATCGTGGGTGCCTGAAACATTTACATCACATACAATCACAACCAGAACCAGAAACACAATTTTGACTTGAGGAGGTTCCCGCCGGGAATCGTACCCGATAACACCTGCTTAGACGGCCCCGCACCCGACTAAGCCGACGGGCAGTTCAATTTGTCAGAAATGGCTTTATTGTTTAAACCTCCATTGTCATCTTGCGGACGGAACCATTGTTAAATTAGTTGATACTTTCGAAAATCTTCTATAGAACCTAAACGGATTCTATCTAGTGACGGATGTTTTTTATCGATTATATTGATACTTCGAAAACATATTTCACACATATTCTAAGACCAGAGACATAACTAAATACTAGATCAATTTTATTCTGAATAAGGAAATATAAAACCTTATATATCATTATTATTGCATCTTGAAACTATTCTACAAGGTATACATATTAAATTGCAATGACCGTCGCGTGTTTGCTTTAGAACTTGATAAAAAGCATTATGTCCTGAATCGTATAAACGATATTTTTCGAGCTTCAGAACTTATTTGGCAGATAAAGTGGTTATTAATACTTGAAGTTGTGTCGACGTAGCCTGGATATGTACTTTTAGTATATGTATCAATAAAGATATGTGTCGATACGATACGCTCTCGCAATCTCGGAGTACGTGAGGTGGTAGTCAAGTATGCTCGAAGTTATCGATAAAAATCTTTCGTTGAACAGATGCTCATCACTAATTGTGTTATGTTTTGTTTGAACTTTTATTTATTTATTCATCGTTTTATCGTACAAAGGAAATTTATGAGTCGCCATTGCGTTACCTATTCTCAAGTATACGGAAACGTTAATGTATTATTTATCTCAGTTTGACACGTGTATTGATAGAACTGTTTTACAAAGTCCGCATGAGAGTACCACACCAATTCCAAACCTTCAACCGCCAAGCAGTAGTGTGCAAACATTGCTGTATATTGGATTGAAGGGCAATATTTTCAATAAAATTTTAACATCCAATATCTCATGGGTGACTGACGCAGTGCTTTGCCGAGCAGTATTTTGACCTAAGTTCAAAATTCGGGGTGGCACGGAACCCTAATGGGCAATCGTGACGCTTCACATCAGGCGAGCGACATGCTTGTTTTGTCACTCAATTACCAAAAAAAAAGTATAATAAAACCAAGCTAGTTTAATTAAGACTGCGGTTGGAAGAATTTAACACAATTAAAACAGCTTCTTAGATCTGGCGGCATATTATTGTGTATAACAAAGACAATCCAATTCCTTAGTGAAATAAGGAAAGTACTAACAATAATCTTTCAAGTAAGTACGATTGCGGAATAGTCAACATTAAGAAGCTTTAAAGCTTACTGCTAATAAGAAGTACCCGTTCTGTAATGGTTTGGAACAAATTAGTTGGATTCCGGCCAGACCACTAAAGGATACTGAGATTAATCGTATTATAATAAAACATTATCTATTTAGCGATATAACATTGTTTTAATATTCTCATATAATAATATTCACAAATATAATATTCTACGGCAAATTGCAAATTTTCTAAGACTAAACTAAATAATGCAAGCGGCAAATGTACCATAACATTGCTTTGTTTACTTATCTTAACCATTTGGTATTGAGACAGGGCGCGGCTGGGTTCATTCTGTTATCGCAAGTTTATTCTAGGGCTCCTAAAACGCGTGATATCGCAATAATTTTATAGCATCCATAATAAAACCTGATAAATAAAAATATTTATCGGAACCTGTACCCAACCTGTACCTATAGAAGAAAAAACACCTTCTTCTTGGAATATTCATAATAATATTTAAAAATATTTAAATGGATAAGAAATCGTTTATAATATGTGCATATCAATTTTTAACAGTGTACCTAATGACATAAAAATATTGGAAGGTAACAAATTTAAAAAATCTTTAACTAGCTGGCTTCTTATTCATTGTTTTTATAGTGTTAAGGAGTTTAAGAATTTTAAATTAGTCTAGATATTATAGTAGACATAGACATTACCATTTGCACGTCTGCTTGCAGACTGAATATATTGTGTTACTTTTTATATTAAGATCTTATGTACATGTATTCTAGCAAATAAACGATTTGATTTGATTTGAATCAAAACTAAGTGAATAAATGATGCTATTTTATCTTATAAAGTTCGATTACTAATTTATGAGATTTGCGACTTAGGAGTCCTTAGAAATAGGACTCTTGTCGAATCCGTCTGAAAGTACCACGCTAATTATTCAACTGCCAAGAAATAGAAAGCAATAATTATTTAATTTCGGATTGAAAAGCAATTAGTTTTCATTCAAATTACATGACAAACATATATCCCAAGGAGACGAGCGCAGTGCATTGCCATGGATGTCTTTAAATTAATTTTACTGCTAAAATAAAAATCTAGGTGGCACTGAACTATAATGGGCAACCGTGACGCTGGCCGGCAGGTGAGTGACTTCATCAACCCTTTTATATAAAATTCGATTCGTAAAAAAGTCAAATATCTATATTTTAAGAACTGCAACAATGAGATGTACAATCTGTGATGAAAAACAATTGGCTCCATATATTCATATAATCTTGATAGTTCACGCATTTTCAAGAAATCAATTGTCACCTTTCATATATAAAGTTGTTTTTTCTTTTATGAAGAGCTGCAAAATAGTGACTAGATGGAGGGATCCAAGCAAGATAAACTGAGTTATTTTTAATTGCCACGGAATGTTCCATTTTAATTTAATACGACTACGATGAAAAGATTTTATATCATTGTGATTTTTGTAACCGTTTCGTATTCATTTTCAGTTGAAATTTTAAAGGGATGAATACAAATTATAATACGACATCGAACTTTATACAAAGGCTTGACTCAGCTTATTAATGATGATGGTATTGTTTTGTTACTGAAAACTTACTGCTTAATTAATATTTGCTCACAGAAGACTCGAGTTCACCAACATATAAACATTACTTAAACAGTAGTTAAATTAATGGGTTCTCTGGACTGCCGAGGGAATGTCAAAACGCAGCTGTTTAAACAGCGTTTATATGATAAACTCGGGTGTAAAAGTAAATTATGTAAGTACTCGTTAATTTTTTATATTACGTTTTAATCTGTATACATAAAAAACAATCAATTGCCGGGCCTTAGTCTCGTAAAAACTCGAAAATTACTTGAAAAATTTGAATAATTTATATCATATATTGTTCGCCTCAACCCAGTATAGTAGACCCAGATAAAGGTGGCGCGATGACATAACTGCGTTCCAGGAGGATTGGTGGGAAGAGACAAAAGACAGAGATGCGTGGAAGAGAAAGGGGGAGGCAAAAAAAAAACATTTATCTGATTAAGATGAGCTTTTAGATAGATTATTAAGGTATTTTGTAAAAACAAATATTTTTACCGCCATGACACAAACAGGTTAAATAAAATTAAAATGTCAGATGAATAAATGAAAGTCCAAAAATCAAATAAAACGTGAAAAAACTACAATGTGAGTTACTACAGGTTGAAGTATCGGTAATCGACGTAAAGTAAGAAGCTTGTCGGATTTTTATCTTTTATGTTTCGGAGATTGAGCGAAATTACACAAGTTAATTCAGTGGTACTATCTTCTATGCAAACATGCTACGAGTACATCTTCGGCCGCATCATCACTTTCCATCACGTGAGATAGTGGTCAAATGCTTGTATAAACGTTAATAAGTGAACTCATAGTATGAAAATATGTAATAATTATAAAATTAAAACGCTTTCACACTGACGGTCCCAAACAAAGTTCGATGACTAGTGTCGTGGGTGCCGGTAACATTCACACACACAATCACAACCAGAACCAGAAGCACACATTTTCCTTTGGGAGAAAACTTGTGTTCCCGCCGGGAACTCGGGGAAGGCGAATGCGCACCCAATTAAGCAATTAAAAATATTTTGTTCCAACTCCGGATCGATTTTTCCTTTTTACTTCTATACATTATCTACTTACGTTGAAATATGTTCACATTGATTTAGATAGGTATATGGAAAGATTTTGTTAAACTCGAACATGAAAAAAATAACAAAGATCCCATTACAAATCAAATTTATTTGTATAACATAATTTCCTGGCCAATGTAATCATTACCCGTGAAAAATTCTTTTGAGTTTTGGTACAAAATGGATAAAAGCTACAGGCGTACCCAAAGATTAAAGTACTGTTTCTTCGGATAAACCACCCCGGGCAATACGTTGGGTAAAGAAAGTTTGAAATAACGAATATTAATGCTTATGTGCTCTATTTCATTACCAAAGGTGAATTGTATTGGGAATTTATAACATGAAATTGTGTCCACAGATAATTCCGAGTTTGCCTTACGTCGAGTGGGCTTATCACAGGATGTTTGCTTTCTTTGGTATCAAGTATCTATGTTTAAGAGATAATTATTCCACATTATTGAAGTAAAACTTTTTTAGGACAGTGTGAAATGGATTTTATGGATCGAAAAAGAGACATACGTAATTGTTTTTCTAAGTTTCACTTCTACGGCATAAACTCGCACTCTTTTGTTTTTTTTTATTTCTCTGAGGTTTGTCAAATAGAATCAATGAGGTAAATTTTTAATTTTCAATACAGTAGTTATGATTATAGTCAGGTAGACAAGCTTAAACTCAAACTCATTCATCATCATTATCATGACTTACACTGAGTTATCAGTGTAAGTCATGATAATGATGATGTTGATAAAACATAATTCGTTATTTTTTTATTTATGTTCTCTTCTACGTTGATGGTCCGTACTGCGAAAGAGTGAAACTCATTGCAACTTTGTTCCCCGAACGGTACAATCTATGAGTTTTCAAGTCAAGAGCGAATAAGTATCGAGGCAAGCTTGCTACATCTTCGGCCGCACCATTCACTCAGGTGAGATGGTGTCCAAATGCTTCCCTATCAAACATAAAACTAAATGTTTGATTTAAAATATAAATAAACGCTTTTATACTCACAGCCCCATACTATTTTCGAAGGGTTGTATCGCGGGTAGCGGAACCATTTAAAGGACACAATCAATCGGCAGTTATCCTTGAGAGCCTGCGTATTCCAGGTCTAGTGTGTTTACCAGCTTCGATCACATCGTCACTTACCATCAGGTGAGATAGTGGTCAAACACTAGCCTGTCACAAATAAAAATAAAAAATAAAAATAAATCACACTTAGATCCAGCATAACAACCCTTTGAGGAGAAAACGTGTGTATCCCCACTGGAATCAAATCCGATACCCACTGCTTAGAAGACAGATGTGCTACTTATTAAATGATCTACGCGGCAGTTCAGTTCACTTAATACAAGATTTTTTGTATTGTTAAAAACATATTAAATACTAAACGCATCATAACAATTAGTCTATTGGCACTTTAAGCATGATGTTCAAACAAACAGACTATCAAAATATATTATAAATATAATTATTCCGTTGTATTTAAAAAAGAAAGCTTATTATTAAACGATTAACTACTAAAGGATGCATGGAAACAAACTGCACAAGCGTTAATATAATTATGTATTAAAGATTAAGAATGACTGAAAAAAAAATGAATGAAAAAATGTGCCGCCGAGTTTCTTGCAGGTTCTTCTCGAGATGGCTTTATTTTTGCGAATCTGGCAGTAGAGTCATTAACTTTCATGAGTGCCTCTTTGGGGGCAATGTGAACAAACTATTTTTATCTTGATTTTTTTTTAAATATCCACTACTACGTAGGTTAGGTACCTTAGGTCTCCAATAAATGAGATTACCTTTAACTAAAGGTAATTAACGAGTTTTTTATAATATAAGTGAGACTAACAAAAATATATTGTTAACTTACTGCGCTTCTTGTTATGTAATAATAGAATAACACCCAAAAACCAAGGACTTGAAAGAAATACGGATGTAGCCTCATACAATCATGGAAGTAGTCAGAAAATTTCCGTGTGTCCGTATTATTTTACCTCCGTGCTAACTAGAAAAAAATTTGTATGAAAATTCCTGAAGACTATTTAATTGAAAACGCTTCAAAACCGACTTAAAACAATACTCATCCGGATATTAAAGGTTAACAAAATTAGAGAATTGCTAGCAGTCTTTGTTTTCCGTATAATCAGTATACAATTTCAATATAATTAGTGAAACGTGGGCACATTTTCCCTAGAGCTCATTGCGATGTTGTCTCTCAACATCAACATAATATTAAAAATGCAAATGAAATAATTTGAATTGAATCAACAAAATTGTTTATGGTTTGTCTAACATTTTCTCATGCATTTGTGTATCAAACTCCCCGATGGATTAGTTAGGCCCGTGTCCGCCTTAGCAGGGATATCGGGTTCGATTCCTGGCGGGAACACAAGTTTTGTTCCCAAGGAAAAATTGTGTTTTTGGTTTTGGTAGTGATCGTGTGTGTAATGTGAATGTTTCCGGCACCTACGACACAAGTTGAACTTAGTGTGGGGCTGTGAGAGTTAAAACTTTTATTAATTACTAGCTGCGCCCCGCGGTATTACCTCGTAATTCCCGGACTTGAAGGAATTTTGAGATAAAAAATAGCCTATATGTATCCAGGGTGTCAGCTACCTCCACACTAAATTTCATAAAAATTAGTCCAGCCGTTTGATTGTGAAGAAGTAACAAACACACATACAAACTTTCGCTTTTATAATATTAGTATAAACAAACAAACAAACAAACGCATTCACCCTCACAGCCCCACACTAAGTTCAAAGACTTGTATCGCGGGTGCCGGAAACATTCACATCACACAGACATTACACCCGGAACCAGAAGCACAAATATCCCTTGGGAAGGAATTTGTGCTCCTGCCGGGAATCGAACCCAGGACCCACGGTGCAGAGGGCGGACACCTGTCCACTGCGCCAACTGGGTCGTATGATTTTATAACTGTACTAAACATAACACAGTACTCTATTACATGTTGAGTCAATCGACTTTTTTTAGAAGAAGTTAGGCCTTGAAAAAATGTAATTCTTCGTAGGCAGTAAAATCAGTTTAAGGCAACGAAGAAACGCCCTATAATATTCGATCAAACCTTAATCGCATAGTGTTTACTCCAAAGAACGTTGTTTCTCCTAAAAACAACTTGTAATCTTCGGTAAGAACAGCGAATGGTGGTCCTAAGCAATAAACTGAAAATATTTTGATGAAATGGGAAAATGGGACAGCTCACTCAGTTTATACGATGATAGCCTAGAGAAAACATTTGGCTACAGCAAGCGTTCAGCCGTTTATGTTGTAGAATGTAGGTAGGTATATTATCTTTTCGGCATCGGGTCTGAAAATGAAAGGCTGGCGCCGCCAAGGCCGAGGGTACGACCCCTTCGAATGTCTCTACACATACTTATTAGGTCAAACGACCGAAGGACGCTGTGGCGACGTAAATCCTAGCAGTTAAACCACGCTGAGTTACTTTCGCTGAAACTTTTTGACAAATACACATACTGATGTTGGCATTTGAAGTTGATCCTAGTTTGCCTATTAGACAATTTTATGAGTTTCGAATCACGTATTACTATGTACTAAGCACTGAGATCGCTATGATGTAAATAATCATATTCACGTGTTAAATAAAATCGCTACTTAATATATTTAATTGGAAAATTTCTTCAGTTTCGTTGTCAAAACAACTGATACATAGATAGATAGATAACGCTTTATTGTCACACCTTACATAAATTACTTTTCAAAAACTTAAATTAAAGTGTACAATCGGCGGTCACATCGCTAAAATCGATCTCTTCCAGACAACCTTTGGATGGAGAAGATTTTTAATAATTCGGTGAAACGGGGATGTACATACGTGAGAAAATAAAAATAATAATCATGTTATTTTTACAAATAAATAGTGACTTTTATGATTTTTTTTGTGCGACGCAAAATGTGTTTATTAGCCCATGTATTTATGTTTGTTCTTTCGGCGCTTCCTAGAGACCAAACATGTGGGCCGATTTTTAAAATTTTCACGTTTATCGATTTGCGAGTGTCACGACTTATTATTTCATGTATAATTTTTCATCGTCATCATCATCCTGTATCAAGCTCACGGCTTTCGTTGAAAGCTGTATTCTAGACGTAAAGAAATGAAATAAATGAAATGAAATATATTTATTTGGCACTATGGACAAGACAAACAAACATGCAATAGACAATAAAAACAGCTTTCAAAGGTAATTAAACCAGTAAAAAAAGAGTCCGCGATCCTCAATCACACCAACGCAGTACAATCGCTTTATCATTAAATTATCAAATATAACAAAATATTTACAATAAAAGACACCTCCTCACACACGTACTTGTAACCGTAGTAAATAGCTAGGGATTTGAAAAACTGTTTCGGACACAAAAATGCCTCGACAAATAAAAACCTATTAAACGCGAGCGAACGTCGAGGCACGGTCGTGGCAGCGAACATTTGCAGAACTTTCATACAAAAAATACAACAAGCCTGCGGTTTCATTATGCGCTTATTGATGTTTGCGGCTTCAATAGTTTATTGGACAGAACTGTTCGCACTTAACGAGAGTGGAGTTAATCCCAGTAATGCCGGGCATTATTGAACTGACCTATAGCACTTTGTTATACTGAATTGCAATGAAAAGCGTCAGCGATGTAGTGGAACTCGATTCCGTTTAATTTTCATTATTTTTGTCTTTTAATCCCTCAATTTTAAATTGTAGCATGCGCAACGATCCTTTGAATGTTCATGATGATTGCCTGCGGGTCTAAGTGGAAGTCGCAATTTCATAAACTGGTATAATTTTCATAAACAATGACAGGGGCCCAAAGCCAGTTGGGTAATCTGTTCGAACGTGATGTGCCCACGTTCCGTCGAATCAAGTCAAGTTAATTTTCACCCAAAACTTGGAAGACGGGAAATCTTTAACACGGCTATTGTCAAATTGACTAATGATTGAAACTCATAAATATAAGAAGGTTATTAGAAGAGGTAGCAATCGGCTACTTCCTCTCACATTATTAAGTGCACGTGATTTTGTGTTTGAGAATGCTTAGCCTAACGTGTTATTCGTCCGCGTTCATTTGACGAAAAGAGGAACTGGCTCGCAAGGCTAACTGCCTGAAAACATTTTGTTAATTAAACAAAATAATTTTCTACTTGAGCGTGGGTAAACACAGCTGCTGCTGCTGTGGCTAGACTAGAAGCTAGAGTAGAACTAAGTTAGCATTAGAACCTACTCTACCAACATTTACTTATATTATTACAATATACTTTAAATGCCGGCATATTTTTTTTTAAAACTATTTTTTTTAGTTTTAAATTTGATTAAAGGTACATTTTAAAATAAATTATGTTATTCTAATCCTTATAAAGCTTAATAATGAAATAATCAAACGCAAGTAAAGCTTAAAAAAACCGACCACCGCTTTATCTTCGTAATTTTGATCAGATTTAATCTATTAAAAACGGATTATTGACGATGACTCAAAAACTAGTGATTAGATCTTGATCAAATTTAAATGGAACTAATAGAAAAGCACAGCTTTCAAACGAAAATATATATTTTTTAAATCGGTTCACGTAGAAAGAGGTTATGAGGTTGCGTTGCCCCGCTGTATAGCAAAGCTTATATATTAATAGTAATTACTATGTTCATAAGAATCAAGATTGAAAAAATAACAGTACGTACAATATGGGAATATTTTGTAGAATATTGAGCTTAAATATTGTGTTTGTTGACTAAGTAGTTATATCATCCGCACCTACTAATCGGCCAGCCTTTTTAGCTATCTAAGCATCTCACGGGTGGCATCGCCTGATCCCCGCCTACGCACTGTCGCGACGACACGTCGGCGTTTCGCGAACTGATAATGCAGGAATGCATACAGGCGGATATGGCTCCTCGTATGTTCTAAGCTCTAGGTTAAGTCATTCTGTATTTAGTCGTCTTAAGAATCAGACATATTAAAATTAATTCTAAAGTTTAATTAATATTTTGTCTTTTTAAAAACATTACCACGGTTCCTCCCAGTTTGACTGGCGCAGCCTTGTGGATGTTTCGAAGTTTTCCTTCTAAGCTATTACCGCGAGCCCCTACATCGGTCTGCGAGTAGTTTTTCGAGGAAACACGGAATCCAGAACCTAATATAAATTCGTCTCCCTTGGGACACCGTGCGTGGACGGCTAAGCAGAATCAGGAGGACATGGGATCGAGCGGCTGGTGAGTAAACCTTTTCACTTCCCGATTCTCATATTCCCTGTCTTTTCCAAATTAAGTCCTAAACTAAATTGTTAGGCGTATTGCATTGTGCAATTTATCTGATTTTGTTTGCACTTAAATAAACATATATAAGTGTTAACTATTGAAGTTTTTTTAGAAATAAGTAATTTTATTTGCCTAGATTAGCAAATATATTGTGTTTACTTCCTGTAAGAAATAAGTGATATTATTTGCACTAAAATAGGTAAATATATCGTGTTAGCTTTTAAGTTCTGTAGAAATAAGTGATTTTGTGTATTTTATTGTGTGTTTAAATATTCTATTGTGTGTTATATTGTGTATTAATTAGAAAAATGGGAGAAGAGAAAATTCAGCCAATTCCAAAAGAAATTCTTTGTATAATTCCTAAATATGACGGAGATGAAAAATTGTTAAATCTCTTCATTTCTAAATCTGAATTTGTACTTAGTGGTAGTAGAATCGAGGGTAATAGAGCTCAAGAATTGTACCTTTTCCATGCTATTAGCAGTAAACTCTTAGGTAGAGCCGCGTCGTTGCTAAGCGACAACCCTAGCATCTCAACATGGGAACGATTAAAAGATTTACTTACACAACATTTCGGCGACCCGCGTTCTGAAGAATGTATAGCAATAGAGCTAGAAACTTTAAAACTTAAACACGGCGAGTCTTATATTCAGTTCTGTCAAAGAATACAAAATATTAGAAGCGCTTTATTTGCTAAAGTTAACCGACTTGTCGATGAAGGAATTAAAGCAGCTAAAATGATAATATATAACAACACAGCTTTGAACATATTTCTCTATAATTTACCGGAAGACTTGATACGTATTGTCCGTTTAAAAGGTTGTTCAGATCTTGAAAAAGCCTTAAGCATTGTTACTGAAGAGGTAAACTTTCAGTTTCAGTATAACTCCAAAAATAAAACAAATAAACCAAATTCGGCACCAGCACTTAGCACACAAAATGCGTTAAGACCACTACCAATGGCTCAAGGTTTTATGAAGCCCCCATTTAATTCGGCGCCCACTAACACCAACTTTAAATTCGGGATTCCCCAAAACAATAATTTTAAATTTGGCATTCCTCAAAACCATGGATTTAAACCACAGTTTTCGCAACAACCAAATAGATTTGTTTCGCCTCAAAATCAATTCAGACCACAGTTTCAGTCACAATTTCAGCGTAATTTTGGACAAACACCGTTCCAACAACCGCGCGCGCCTTTCCAACATGGCGGATTTAGATACGGCATTCCCCAACAGCAAGGTTTTAAGTTCGGCATACCGAACCAACCTCAATTTCAAAAATTATCACATCAGCAACAAGCGCCTAGATTTCAGGATACCGATGTATCTATGCGCACTGCCCCGGTTAGGCAAAATATGATAGCAAATGACCTCTACTATATGGAAGAGCCCTGTGAATATCAGGAATATACACCTGATATGAGCTATAACGACGGCTATGCTTACGAAATGTGTGACGAAAATGATCAATCTGCCGAAGATTGTTATTATGTAGATAGCTATGACGTCACAGAGCCCGCGAGCCAGGATCGTGAAAATTTTCAGGAAACAGCCTCGGACAACCCAGCGACATAATACACTTGAATTATTGCGACAGTATTTTAAAATTGCCCCACATACAGATTCCGGAAATCAATTCAAAGTTTTTAATAGATACCGGAAGTAGCCGATCGTTCATCAGTCCCGCTAAAGTTAATGAGTTTTTCAGCGACCGCAAATACTACGAACCTTTTACAGTCGTTAGTACACATGCGCAGAGTATGCACAACGAAGTTATATATATCCCATTGTTAAAAACATTTAAAAGCATGCTTTTTCATAAATTTTACGTCTATGACGTAGATGGACGATACGACGGTTTAATCGGATCCGACTTACTAAAAAAGTTAGCCGCTAATATAGACATGAGCAACCAAGTCTTACAAACACACAACGCGTCAATTCCCATAATCTACAACCCTCCATACGAAGTTAATATTCCGCCGCGATCTGAAACAAGAGTTCGAGTTCCCACAAACTTACAACACGGAGACGCAATCATAGATTTTGTTCAATTTAGAGACGGAGTGCGTATGCCTTCCGCTCTTGTCCGCTGTGACAATTTCTTTGCTGACACCATCATACAAAACATTTCAGACACCGGAAGTACCATAACTTTTACAGCACCATTCGAAGTAACAGTGTTTAAAAGCAGTGAATGTCAGGTAAACGTCGCGAAAGATGACTGTATAATAGATGATGTTTTGAAAGAAAATTTGAGTAAAATCCGCACAGAACACATGAACAAAGAGGAACGCGATGCTATAACCAAACTTTGTTTTGAATACCGTGACATATTTTATAGCGATAAACTGCCACTTTCATTTACGAACCAGGTAAAACACAACATTAGAACCGCGAACGAAGACCCAATTTATATCCGACCATACAGACACCCACCTTGTCAAAACGAAGAGATACAAAGACAAGTAGATAAATTGTTAGAAGACAACGTTATACAAAATTCTCACTCACCTTGGAGCGCACCTGTCCATCTGGTCCCCAAGAAGTTAGACGCATCTGGAGAAAGAAAGTTTAGGATGGTAATCGACTATCGCCGCCTGAATGAGATAACTGTTGACGACAAGTACCCGTTGCCTAATATAACCGACCTTTTTGATAAGTTAGGTAAATCCCAATATTTTAGTACTCTGGATCTTGCATCTGGGTACCACCAAATCGAAGTAAATGAGACGGATAGAGCCAAAACCGCGTTTACGACTCAAGCCGGACACTTTGAATTCAAAAGAATGCCCTTCGGGTTAAAGACGGCTCCTGCAACGTTCCAAAGAGCTATGGATAATGTATTGCGAGGTCTTCAAGGAATACACTGCCTTGTGTATCTTGACGATATCATAATATATTCAAATAGTTTACAGGAACACGTTGATAAACTCCGCAATATCTTTAATAGACTCCGGGAAACTAACTTAAAAGTGACTCTAGATAAATGTGAGTTCCTAAGAAAGGAGGTCCTGTATTTGGGCCATACAATCACCAAAAATGGTCTCATGCCTAATGACGATAAAATAAAAGCTGTTATTAATTTCCCATTACCGCGAACAGCAACGGAAATCAAAAGTTTCCTTGGTCTTGTAGGCTATTACCGTAAATTTATCAAGGATTTCGCTAAACTGACACAGCCATTAACCTCATGCCTCAAAAAGAAAAATAAAATAGATTATACGAAACAGGAATACATCGATGCCTTTGAAAAATGTAAAGAGCTATTAACAAATGCCCCGCTTTTACAGTTCCCCGATTTTTCCAAGCCGTTTGTCCTTACGACAGATGCTTCGAACTATGCGCTCGGCGCTGTCCTTTCGCAAGGCCCTGTTGGCAGCGATAGGCCTATAGCTTACGCAAGTCGTACCTTAAACGACGCTGAGTCCCGGTACAGCACGATAGAAAAAGAACTTTTAGCTATTGTGTGGGCTACAAAGCATTTTAGGCCGTATTTGTATGGCAAAAAGTTCACGATTTATACGGATCATAGGCCGCTTGCCTGGCTCAATTCTATAAAAGAGCCAAATAGTAAATTAACAAGATGGAAACTGCGTTTAGAAGAATTTGATTATAACATTGTATACAAAAACGGAAAGCAGAATTGCAACGCGGACGCATTATCACGTATTAAAGTCAATGCTTTAGGCGAAAATGATGACGTTTCGATGAAAGTTAATTTAGATAAAAAGGAACATAAACTCCAGCGTAAAGTTACCCGAGAACGAACGCCATCTCCAATATTAATCTCATCAGATTCAGAGGCAACTAGAAGCATCCCACCATTGCCTGACAATGGTAGACGATCCCCGTACTCTATTCCATCCGTAAACAGCAGTACCGCTACTGCATCTGAAGCACCAAGTAATGACAGTATAGGCACGATACATTCAGCCCGCGATTTAGACACAGACGGCATACCTATATTACAGGAGGCTATAGATACCAAGCCGAATCAGGTCCTTGTTTTTACCTGGAACAGAAACGAGTTATCAGTTAAAGATCTATCTAAAGCTAAACAAAAAGTACTAGAAATACACTTACCTGTAGACAGCCCAAACCTAGTGAAAAAGTTCCTGAAAGAATATATTAGACCAAAAATAAAATACTTCTTTTATTTCGAAGATGAAAAGCACCGTAAACTATTTTCCGAAGTTACTATCTCATTATTTCAGAAGGGAACGATCAAGTTTTACGAATGTACTAAAAGGGTTGTTCACGTAGATGACGAGAACGAGCAGCGAGACGTTGTGATAAAATACCATCAAGGAAAGAACTGTCATAGAGGCATCAAAGAAACACTAGTACATCTTAAACGTAACTTTTACTGGAATAACATGGAACAAGTAGTTGCGAGTGTTATAAATGCTTGTGAGATATGTAAAAGAATGAAGTATGAACGAAAACCATTAAAACCAGAACTTCAACTTTCTCAGACACAAACCAGGCCGTTTCAGGAATTGTTTATTGACACGTTTTCAATTGAAGGAAAATACTATCTTACAATAGTAGATGCCTTCAGCAAACTAGGCCAAGCAATCGAGATTAGCACTAAATCTACCCCGGAAGTAGTAAGAGCATTGCTTAAGTACTTCTCGCTATACGGAGTTCCTGTAAGGATTAGTTCCGACCCCGGTGTAGAGTTCAACAATACGTTAATTAAAGAAATGTTGTCCTTTTATAAGATTGAATTACATATCAGTACCCCGCATAACCCGAACTCTATGGGAATAGTCGAAAGGTTTCATTCGACACTCATAGAAATATATAGAATAGCAAAATACGAACGCAAGATTACGGACGCTGCGTCTGTTATGACATATGCAGTAATGTCCTATAACCACACGATTCATACTGCTACGGGCCTTACGCCATTTGAAGTTGTTTTTGGACACACCGAATCAAATAACGCATTTCATGTAGAGTTTAATAAACAATTCACTCAACAGTTAGTTAAGGAACACGTCCGAAAAACAAAGTACCTTTATGAGTATTTAACAGACAAGATGATTACGACGCCGTTAAGTACGAAAAGTTAATGTATGAACTAAAAACTAAACAAGATAGAATGGCTCAGAAAATGACTATTGTCGCTGAAATGGTGGGTACGTTTTTGCTTTTTCTAGAATTAAGTTATTACACCAGTCAGTTGTAGACACTAACGAACTGATAACATTATTGCTAGAAATAGAGAAAACTGAAAAATTTGTGTATCCAGTAAATATAGAAAATATCCTTAAGATAGAGTAGTGTATAGAGCTAAAAGCATACATAAAACAAAATCAGATAAAATTCATTATGCATATCCCTTTAATTAAAAATGAAATCTATAATTATTATAAAATGATTCCTTTACCTATGTATAATAGCAATAACGGCCTTACTTCCCTTATCCTACCTAAATACCCTTACCTCCTTGTGAAAGGTTTAAAGACCAAGCCGCTCTCCCAGCCATGCCGCGAGATCGACGACGCTCGTTTCCTGTGCTACGAGAACGACATATCGCCAATGGTTGAAGACAGCTGTATTACGGACCTTATGAGATTTTCCACAAACATCTTAAGTTGCCATCCAGTTCCCGTTACCATCGATGACGTCAAGGTTGACCTCATTCAGCCCAATCGCTGGATAGTCTACGCGAAGACGGATACTCTACTTACCAAATACTGCGAAAATGATATAACACAGGAGAGCATCTGTGGGACATACCTGTTGTCAATGGATGATGACTGTCGAGTACAAATAAAGGAAATCACTCTGAAAAAGCATCAAATTCAAGGAAAAGATGTAACCTACACACAGTTTCCAGTTATAAGCTTGCCCAAAATTATAACCAATTTATCGAATACCCAGAAACCAGTAAACCTCAACGGTATCGAGCTCGGCGACATCCAGGCGTTAAATTACTTATTGCAGAAAAGTGGAAGTGGACATTTTAATGATAAAGAAAATGAAAGTGTTTTTAGTGATAAAAGTGTTAGTATAGGAAACATAGTGTTTTATGTAATCATAGTTATTTGTGTTCTATTGTTAGCATGTAAGAATAAAATACGTAAAATATGTTTGTTGAGGAAAACTCGAGATAATCCTCATCCCTCGGATAATCTCGAACTTACGGAGGGAGGAGTTATATCATCCGCACCTACTAATCGGCCAGCCTTTTTAGCTATCTAAGCATCTCACGGGTGGCATCGCCTGATCCCCGCCTACGCACTGTCGCGACGACACGTCGGCGTTTCGCGAACTGATAATGCAGGAATGCATACAGGCGGATATGGCTCCTCGTATGTTCTAAGCTCTAGGTTAAGTCATTCTGTATTTAGTCGTCTTAAGAATCAGACATATTAAAATTAATTCTAAAGTTTAATTAATATTTTGTCTTTTTAAAAACATTACCACGGTTCCTCCCAGTTTGACTAAGTAGCCGACGTAGTTTAAATCAATTACAAACACATTTTAAGAGCTAATAAATAGTTGTTTCTGAGGGTACATACTTCACTTTAATACATTTGGCATTTGTTGGCATAGCCTGCTCGTAACGATGTGGCAAAAGAATTTAAAAAGCCGTCACGACAATTTATCGTTATTGCATTTGCTCCCAACCCCATATGTTTCAATTTATACTCTGTCATGAAACACCCTTGAGTTTAGAGAGCGACATCAGGGTTGTTAGATCGAAATTTTAATGTTAATTAAGGAACACCAAATGAGATTTCGTATCTTATGGTAAAATCTATGAATAGAGCTTTTTGAGAAACTTTTTAATGCCACTTTTATTAGATGAGGATATATTTTTTTAAGTAAAACTTCTTATGGGAGGGCTTTGAAATTCTTCCCGGCAACCTTTTTGTGTGATGAAAAATAGTAGGAGTAAACACTGTTGGATAGAGTGGGAAATATAATACAAGAGTTTTACTTCTATCTTGTGTCTTTACAAATCATCCAGTGTTTTTTGGAACGAAAGTTCCTTATCGCGCGTTGCGAAAAGGGGCTAGACGGAAAAAATTGAGACCAAAAGTTGTAACGACACTTTTTGCTATAGTTGTAAGCCATACCACGTTCTCGTCCGATCACCGAAGTTAAGCAACGTCGGGCGCGGTCAGTACTTGCCTGGGAACACCGCGTGATGTTGGTTTTTGCATGTTTCTTTTAATTTTGGAACGAAAGTTCCTTATCGCGCGTTGCGAAAGGGGGCTAGACGGAAATTGAACTTCGTTCCATCCGGGTGTCTCTTGTCACCTCTGAAGTTTTTATTTAAGTAAAACTATAGATTTTATTTTTCTACTGACTTCACAAAAAAGGAGGAGGTACTCAAGTGGACTGTATGTTTTTTTTTAAGTTAAAACTTCTTTAGCTGCTTTGTGCACTTTTATGGGTAAAATATGTTAAAACTCGCGTCAGGACACGTGACCTAATCGAAAATTCGTAAGACGGAGGGAGGAGAGGAAGTATCCACCTCTATTTCTATCGCGCGGCGAAAATATATGCCTGCTCCTGCTGTTTAAAACGTTAATGTTCAAGTTTTCACTTCTGCCGGCACTCCCGAAGTGCAAAAGTTTTATTTCATACTTTGTTATTTCATAAATTCTTTCCACGTGAACCGATTTTTTCCAATTAGCCCCATTTAAATTTGATCAAGATTTGATTAGCAGTTCTTGAAATATCTTCAATAATGCGTGTTTGGTACATCTAATCGAATCAAAGTTCCGAAGATAAAGCGGTGAAGTCGGTATTTTTAAACTTTGCTTGCGTTTAATTATTATTAAATGGAAACGTTAATAGATTGCCATCTCTTTCTTTGTATACTCATTTTTAATAGTTCTTATTAAACTTTTTAATGAGTTTTAATTTCTAATAACGCTTACGTGATTACATTGTCTTCGGTGTGAGGGGCCAAACTTTGAAACTTGGTCGCCTTCCGCCACCGAGTACTGTGTTAGTATTAGTGTTTAATGTATCTTTGTTTATTTATTTATATATGTAGTTATATTAATGTATTATATATATAGGTATATATATATATATATAATGTAAATTTAAGTATTTTTTTAAGTTCGTATATCTATAGTGTAAATTTAAGTATTTTTTAAGTTCGTGTCTAAATCTGTCCTGATGCGCGTGATGTCATGTATGGGTTCCGCCTGAAAACCAGTTACTGGGTAGGTAGGAGGGTTCTGCCCACCTACTTACCTAGTTATATGCTGAGTCGGGACCTCATTCGTGACATCACGCGGCGTTATATTGATTGTTTTTTTGTATTTTTTATGTGTTTTCTTATTGTTTTATGTACATAATGTAACGTCGCGTGTTGTCCCGAATAAATCTATTTTCTTTCTTTCTTTCTTTCTTTTACACACTCACAGCTATTCTGGGTGCCGGATACATTCACATCACACTCTCAATCATTACCAGAACTAGAAACACAAATTTTCCTTGGGTAGAAAACTTGTGTTAACGACGGGAATCGGACCCGATACCCCTTTTTATAAAGGCGAACGCTTACGCTTAATTAAGCGAATGGGTAGTTCAAAGTATAGAACGTTATTTTAGTTACTGAGCTATTAAAGTCCACAATATGCTTCATCATGAACAATTATTAATTATAATATTAATTAACAAAATTGATTATCAAGATAGTGGCGTTATACTACCATCAATTCAATTATTAAGTGCCGTATACCACTTTAGCCGCTACGTACTTATTGTAATTTAATAGTTGATACTCAGCTAGGTTTTATTTATTTTTTATTCGACCACATTGTCACTTTCCATCAGGTGAGATGGCGGTCAAATGCTTGCCTATCGTGAATAAAAAAAAAAAAAAGGTATGAAAATATTTATTTTTCGAATACTCATACAATTATTCATAATAAAGTATTAAAGCTGCTATTATAGAATAGACAACATCTCAATTGGTTGGATATATTTGTTGCTACTATTTAAATAATATACTGACTTCTCATACTTTACATAAATAATGAGTTTCAGTTTAGACCTATACGATAATGCATGTGTAGCGTAATTAATTAGAGAACACCACCGACCGCAAAACATCTCTATTATTATTATAATGTCCATCCAAAAGTTGCCTGTAAGACATATTGTATTGTATAATTACTTACCATATGAGATAGAATTCACACGCTCCCTTATCTGCGTTAAAAAAAAGCACAACATTGCATTATTCTGGTGCAAAAACCGGTAGTAATATATTATGACAAAGTTCGTATCCTTCTCAGTGTTATCTTTACCAACCACTTTATTCTTGAAAATCGTCACTGCCGGTTCAATTCAGACGAAACTTAGACACGAAAAGTTTGCGATGGAGACGTGTATGTTGATCGGAACTCGAGAGTGCTCCACTTCGAGATTTGTTTGGAACTTTAAAATGAGCTGCATTTTTGATTCAAACAGAAACAAAGGAAATGGATATCTTGAAACATGCATATACAATGAAATAGTCAAGTTACATTATATTAGTAGATTTTTTAACAAAAGCTATGCTCAATAGAGGTATATGAGTAAATTTGGAAACAAAAAGTATCTCTTGGAGCGGGGATTAAACCCGCGTGGCCGCGGCCAAATAGTGTCATGCCTTATTGCTCTAACCGCTCTATTATAATGAAATAACACAGCAGTTAGAGGAATAAGTGCAAAATTTATCACTTTGATGTTGGTTTGAACCCACAACCATAGAGTGCCAATCCTATGACTGTGGATCCGAACCAACTTCGAAGCGATATTTTCATTTTAATAAATTTAGTATTAAACACATTATGTATGTACTTATTGTATTAAATGAATATAGTATAAACAGGAGCACACTACAATATAAAATATATAAAATATCGCACATCAAAATTATAGCTAACCAATAAGAAAATGAAATTGAATTATAATCCTACTATAATATTATAAATACGAAAGTTTGTGTGTGTGTGTGTGTGAATGTTTGTTACCACGTATCTCCGTAACGAATAAGCCGATTTTGATGAATTATAGAATGTAGAAAAAGTGTTATTCCGGAACCTAAACTAGGTTCCGGAATAACACTTTTTATCTTAACTAACGCGCGCGAAGCTGCGGGGCACGACTAGTATTTTAATAATTTTATGTTAATTTCAAATAACACTTAAACAGATTAAAGTCTTAATGTCAAACTATAATCCCTCTGAATGTCAAAAATATATAATATTATTCAATGTCTGAAGTATCAAGATATCATGAATAAACAAAATATTGAACAGAGTAACTCGATCTTAGGCAATAAGCTTTACCCCGTTTGGTAAACACCTTTCATAAGCCATATAGGCAACAAATATTATTATTTGACGACTGTAGACAAACAACACAACCCTGATGTATCAATGTGTGAGTATCTTCAATCTGTACCACTAAACTTCAATCTTGAAACGGCTGCGGCTGAATGTACATTTGTATCATACTCTGAGTTTGATTGTGCGTATGAAATGACGTATGTTTTTGGCACCTACTGTAGAAGTCTCAGAACTTTGTGTAGGACTGTGAGTTTGTTACTGAGAGACTGAAAGAGGTTTTTTAGTTATAATGTCAAGCTTCAAGACACTGGTTTAGGCTTATACATTGTGGGTTACGCGGGTAAAACCGCGGAGCGCAGCTAGTAACCAATATTTAATAACTGTAATTTTTAAACTTTCGCGATCCGAACACATAGTTTAGGTGAAAAACTTCTCGAGACCATGGCCAATGCAACTTGGCCGAAACGTCGAGGTAAATAAAAATAGTTTTTTAGCGCGATTAAGTCCCGAGATATTACCTAAACTATTAAATAACTGTCTATATATAACAACCTGTATAACTAAAATGTCACGATAAACGATGTTTAAACGGCGATCATATTGTGTTTAACCCCAGCCTAGGATATTCATATTTTCACTTTCATTTTTCATTCAGTTTCTGCATTTGTCACTCGTTCTTGCTATCTACAAGTGACGGTAAATCAGGTCACGTTCCACGAAAAGCAATCTAGATTTTATCATGGGTTGGTACCCGCCACTTTATAGCACCACGGGTGGCATCACGTCTTGCCAAAGAGAATGTAAATATTACGAAGATGTATTACGTCCCGTAAAAATCCAAAAAAATACAAAACCTTTAGAGTACACATAAGAATATTCTTGTTTACCAAAATTTATAAATCCGTTTTTGGAACGAAAGTTCCTTATCGCGCGCTACGAAACCCCGGGCTAGACGGAAAAAATTAAGACCAAAAGTTGTAACGACACTTTTTGCTATAGTTGTAAGCTATACCACGTTCTCGTCCGATCACCGATGTTAAGCAACTTCGGGCGCGGTCAGTACTTGGATTGGTGACCGCCTGGGAACAACGCGTGAAGTTGGTTTCTGCATGTTTCTTTTAATTTTGGAACGAAAGTTCCTTATCGCGCGTTGCGAAAGGGGGCTAGACGGAAATTGAACTTCGTTCCATCCGGGTGTCCCTTGACACCACTCAAGTTTTTTTTTTATTTATTTTGGTGAATACTAAGAGGAGACAAGCAAGTCGGCTGTTGATACGCTTAGAACTTTCCATTAACAAGTACTTTGAATAACTAAGGGTATAATTTAGACGGCCACCAAAAATTCTAAAGTGTTACCAAAATGGATAAATGGTCACCAAATTACGTTTCCTAAAGTAAAATTTCCTGTGACAGAATCGAATCGGATAACAGTAGGATAAGGTTATTTTTTTTATAATTAAAACAAAAATATATATAATACGAAAAAAAATATTTATTTCATAATATTTTAAGAAACGTAATTTGGTGACCTTTTATCCAACGTAATTTGGTGACCATTTATCCATTTTGGTAACCGTTTAAACAGAACCGTGTTTAAACAGAAGCCAATAACTAAGTTACCTTTAGGCATTGCATATTATGCAATGCCTATAGGAGCTTATTAAGCTCCTTTCCATAGCACGTGTCATGGACCGAGGATACCTACTTTGGCTGTGCATTCCTCATATTTATTATTGGTATATATTTTACGTCAGACATAGTCAGTATATCAGTAATAGTCTTTCCTGTAATACAAATATTATTCAGTATTAATTTGGAATGTAGAGCTAGTAATGATTGATGAACACACACATAAAAAGACACATTAGGCAGAACATAAAATAATATTGATTTTACGTCAGATTACAACAATACATTATTAAACTAATCTGGACCGATTCCAAATCAATCAGCAACTCCCTATTATTCAAATCAAGAGAAGGCCGGAGCATGTCCCGAATATATTTGGATGGAATAGGGCATCCATCAAAATAAGTCACCATTGTCAGGCCCTATCTATTCTGAGGGGTTTCCCATTCCGTTAAGAGACCCTCGGGACCATTCCTAACCAACATCAAGGCCTCTACTAACATATATGCCACTTTCAACAATATGGAAATTACCTTCGACCTCTGAAATCTATTGGAAAGGGAATCGAGTGTCGGTAAAATAACAACGTTAAGTTATTGGAACAGATTTTAGTACTTAGTAAATGGCTTCAACAGCAGTTTGGAAACCTATATTTCACAATAGTCGCATGATACTTTCATTAGGAAACATTATTTTAAATTTTCATTTGTTTTCTATTATTTTTGAAGTGAAAACTTCTTTAGCGGCATTGTGCACTTTTTGGAATGGGCAAAAAATGTTAAACTCGCGCCAGGACACGTGACCTGATCGAAAATTCGTAAGACGAAGAAGAGGAAGTAATATCCCCCACTCTTTTTACCGCGCAGCGAAAAATTTTCAAGTTTTCAGTTCTGCCGGCAATCCCGAAGTGCAACCCATATTTTTTTTGTGGTGGGGGGTTCAATTTACAATAATTCCTTCTCAACCCACCGGTGGTTGTAACCGGTGTGTGCACGAGGAATGACCCATGCAATGGTCAAAACAAATAAAACGATGAATAAATATAACGATTAGATTATTTTTGTTTTTAGCCTTTTTAAAGATACTTAAAATTTTAAATGCGACAATAGGAATAAAATAAATATAGCTGATCGCATTTATAAATATTAATTTTAATATGAAATTTAATGTTTTGATGAATGATCTTTTATCGGCAATGTATTAACGTAAACAATCGAATAACAACAAAAAAATATGTACGCGTATTCTTAATGCCATAATCATTGTTGTTCTAAAAAATCTATCTAAATTGACGTAGGAACGGTTTTTTTCGCATTAAATGAGTTGTGGGTCACCATGATAAAATATGTGGGTTAAAACAGTTACTACCCGGGTGAGGTTCAGCACAGCAGTTATTCCTAACAATTTTTACGACTTTCCTCTTTCATCGCCTTGATACAATGCAGTGTTTGACCGACTTTTGACCCTACATTTATAAAGGAGGCTCATTGTATAACCCATTCAGGACTTTATATCAAAAATTTTATTATCAAATATAAAAAAGTGAGCGTTACAAAAATATGTTACCGAACGATCTCATTTTAAAATATAAATTAAAAAAAAAAATTATTCACTAATGTATAAATAGTAAAACTAGGATATTTAAGTTTTGTAAGAAATTGATATTACTTTTCGTGCCTGGTGTTGGTTTTGGTAGAAATATATTACATATGATGTTTTTTTTTTAATCTTCTATCTACGGGCCAATTGCCTATATTTCCTTAAACTAAACTAAAAATATATACAGCCTACCTACAAGACATCGAGCCTTTAGGTAACTCAAGTGCTCAAGCCCACTACCAGTGGGTAGCGTTCCCATCATGCTGGCGGCATTATTACGTATTTGACTAGAACATTCCTTTTATTTGAATTAATTTGCAATTTAGACCTTAGTAATAAAATAAAATGTTTTGTTATCTAAAGTCGTTACGTATTTTTTATTATTCGATTCTTCTCACTACTAAGTCCTAAAAACATTTTTTTTTACAATGAACTTAGTTCATAATACACATTAATAGTTAATGTTTATCAGATGCCTTCAGGCAGCTCGAAATTTTAAAACTTAGACTACCCACCTATCCATACGACGAAGAAACAAGGGGATGATAGAATAAAAAGAGAACTTGTCATGACGAATAAAACGAGCCTTGACTCGATAAATTTATCTTGTTTAGTTTAGAAGTTCCTATAGCCGTTTTCCGTCTCCATCATCACACTACGTGGAACCACTGTATTGTCACCTAAGATACATAAGTTCTCCAAATTTGAGTCCAATCAGACATCGGGAAGTGGGTCCAATTTAGCTTGCAAGATTTGATTATACACAGACAGACCGACAAATATACAACGGGACCGGTTAAAGTAAATAAAAGCTTCTTAAAGATATAATACTTGCTATAGCGATGGATAAATTCAAACGTAGTAAACAAGGTGTCGGATGTTACCGTTTGTTGGTTTCGTAAATATTTTGACGAATAGGTATTTCCTTCGGGGCACTCCTGAAAGTTTATCCGTCTCCAGTCAAGCGAGTTTACATAGTTCCGTAAAATAACACTTCGGTTTTTCTTGGAAATTCCTCTGCCATCTTTTTGAAAGTTCTTGGGACGAACATTAATGAAATGTATAAAATTAATCCCACTGCTCTGTTTTTAATTTGTGACATTACACTTATATGCAATTTTTTATTCATTTTATGTAAGTTTACTTGATTATAATTATATTCTGATTATTATTGGTATGTATTGTTTATGTAGTTTAAACAATGTTAGTATTTCTATTAATTCAAATTTAATTTAATTTATTTTATCGCACCACCATCCCTACCTTATCTTTTCGTTTATATTTCCATCCAAAGGTTGTCTGGAAAAGATCGCTCTTATCGATAAGACAGCCACTTGTACCCGTCATTTTAAGTTTCTCTGTAAGCTGTATTAATTTTTTAGTGTCAATAAAGAGTTATTGTATTGTATTACAAAAAGGTAAATTATTATTAATGATATGATTTTATAATTATGTTTATCAGTTGTTACTTAGAGTCTACAAATTATTATACAACATGACTACTACATACTATAATGACTAAATTTGAACATTTGTTAGAATTGGAACAGCACCAACTTGCACTTTGTATAATATAAGTAGTTTCTATAATCTTGTGTATATATTTGAACCGCCTGTTGGGTAAGTTGAGCGCGCGTTCGCCTTCTAAGCAGTGGTATCGGATAGATTTTTTGTTTTGCTTCACCACTATCCCTGCTTATCTCTAAATTATTTATATCTGTCCAAAGGTTGTCTGGAAGAGATCGCTTTTAGCTATGAGACCGCCCATTGTACGTATTCTTTTGCTATTTCTTTTCTGTTCTTCTTATTCTTGGTGTCGATAAAGAGATATAATTGTTATTAAATGTGCATCGATTTAAATTGCCTACTGCGTCATCAATCATCATACACGCTGCTTTTTAATTGCGTCCAATTGTCAATTGCAAATAATTGTCGTTTATATTGAACGCAGAACGTGAGCCTCCAAATTAACGACACCACAAACAAATCCACTCTGAATGTGCCATTGAATCGTGATTTATGTCAAGTGTGGCGCCTGTCGGAAATTTTATTTTATGCCTCGCATAAATCCGAATATGACGTTATCGTTAATCAGGGGAAACGCTTATTAAATATTAATTTTTGTCATAACAAAATTAGGAATTTAGGAAGTTCGCGACGGCGAATAAGCAGGTAACGGCGTATTAACTTAACTGTTAATGTGGCTTTTAACCATCATGGCCGTTAATGCTTCTGCGACGTCTTGTTATTAACTTTTATGTTTGAATAAAGTCTATTGCTAAAGGTAAATATTTACGACATTATTGACATTATGTAACTGACTTCGTTTTATGCTTGTAGCTTTCCTGACTGCGTTACAGTTTAATAGTATAATAGTAAACAAGACAACAGATGTGCTACTTGGAGTTCCTCCACCACAAAAAACATAATTATTATGATATACGTAGTCATAGCTACGGCGTAAATTTCCTTAGTATTTCAATATATAAAAATAAAAATATATAAAATCTACCTTGGCCACGCGTCTTAATTGAGAACAGCTGTGCCAGGTAATTGCGCAGAAAATTTGAAAAAACCAGATAACCTAACGACAAATGTTATTTAGCGCACTGTTCGTGCGTTTGATGAATGTAGCAAATTATAAACTTAATAGTTAGAAAAATCAGATAATTTTTAAGTCATCATTTTAATCTACAAATTGAAACAGAGAAATCCACGAAAAAAATTTATACGAAAATAATAATACTCACTCAGATTTGGTAAGTTTAATATGGTATTTAAGTACTAGACAACCATAAACGTGAAAGAGGTAAGATGCTTTTCTTTACGTGACAATGCAAAGCAATGGCTGCTAGGGCAATACGCATTCAAAAGCTACTGCGGCTGCATCAGAACATCACATATGTTTATAACATCAGTTATAAACATATGTGGATGACCGAGCTTTGCTCGCTAAAACGACGTTTTCTAAAAAAGAAACCTAGCTAGATCGATATATCGCCCCCGAAACCCCCTGCATACTAAATTTCATGAAAATCGTTGGAGCCGTTTTCAAGATTCAGATTTATATACAAAAATTGCTCGTTTAAAGGTATTAGATACCTATTTATTGACCACTATCTCACCTGATGGTGAGCGTATACGTGTATATATGCTACGTTAGTCTATTTATCGGTTGTGTCAACTTTCTATGAAAACTTTGAGAGAGAAAACAAAACTTACCTTAGACTGCTTAGTACATACGAAAGCACTTACAAAAATATGCTTTTCAAGACAGAAGCCAGAATGTGGAACAAAATTTGAGCACAAATTTAAAGCAAAATAAATACAGCACTGCGTCCATTTCTTTCTAATTACGTTTTACTTCATGTACCACAAATTAACGTTCTCTTTCACTTTTTCTTGTAGATTGAAGTAACACAGAGCATTTAAACGAGTTTTATCTCTTTCATAATTTCGCAGAACAATATTTAGGGAGGCCGTTAAGTGGGTTATTTTTCATACAGCGTTACTTACCTACTATTTATTTAAAAACAATAAGTACGATATATACCAACTAAAGGATTTTACTTTGTCTTTTTATAATTTTAATTATACTTTTACCATAAAAAGTAGTAGTTCACATAAGTATCTAAGATCTAAGCTTTTCAGTTATACAACATGTTCATTTTAGGATACTTAATTTTTAGTTACACTTTTATAACAAAGACATTTTATAACAAGATTAAAAATAGTGGCAGCATAATTCGCCTGTCACACATAGAGAGTTGTTGCTTTGTCTTAAATATGGTCTAATTTAGCCCCAGAGCACATACAGCATTATATTAGTCAAGATACTCAGGATAAGCTGTAACTTTACACCACAAACGGCTTACTAATAACCGCCCCAGCAAATTAAATGAATAATAATATTTACCCTTAATAATAAGTAGCTAATTATTTTCTAAATTTATAAAATCTTTAAAATGGTAATGGTAGTTTTTCACTTTTTAACCGTTTCCTTGCAACACGAAACCATTGAAGTTAACTTTGTATTTGTTTTTTCGGCACAAGTAAACACACGCTGATTGTGTCGGTTCCAAAAACTCTTTTGTTAAAGTTTAGAGAACTGTTTTTTAAAAGTCACAGCTTTTTTTACCTAAGGAAAAAGTGAAAATTCTCCCGAACAATATACTGAAAAGTCGAGCGTCAGCGTCTCAAAAACAATGAGGCGACCCTCCAAAGGTTATTAAACATTCATCCTTAATTTATTAGAAATGAGAATTTTATTGTACCTACTCGTGATCAAATTCTATATTAATGTTCCCAATTGTAAAGCTTTCCATCGTTGTTCTGGCCGAATATTTTGTAAAATCTACCTATCATTGGAATTAAAAGGTTTTTTAGAAATACAAAAGTAATATGTCAATGCTGTATACCTATAACTACCTTATACAAAAATAATAAAGTTAGAATGTCAAATTTGGCACTCGCTTTTGTGATTGTTAAAAATATGTTATTAGAAACATTTATAACGTATTATTTTTTTTTTTAACGTATTCCAGGTCTAGTGTGTTTACCAGCTTCGATCACATCGTCACTTACTATCAGGTGAGATAGTGGTCAAACACTAGCCAGTCACAATTAAAAAATAAAAATAAAAAATTTAAAAGAATTACTATTAGCATACAATTATCACTATGATACTACCAAAATCTTTTATAATTGAATTACTTAGACCAAAACTGTCATGTGTGTGTTGGCAATTGCTAATTCAAGACTGCTGCTGCTATGTCAGTAACTATAGCGCATATATGTAATTTGTACGCGCTCTTGGCGGTTGAAATTCGCGGAATAGTGCGGAGTAAACAAACTTCTGCGTGTTATGTTGCTGTCATTTGCGGTAATTCCCTCCTTATTTACGACCTCGTTCATTGCCACGTACTTCCTACTGCGTGGTAAATTACTCGCAAATAGATAAAACTCCTACCCGTTACCAAAACTAGATAAACTGGCTAAATAACTGCGTGAAACGTGATTACTCTGACCATAGTTCGTTGGCTCCACAGATTTATTGGCACACCGACTCGTAACTCCCTGCGAGCCTGTGACCTTTCCTGTTGTATTTGTTTTTCCTTTATTTTACCTCATATATTCAAATAACGCTACTGTTTTTCCCCCGATACGATATGCCGCACAGAAAATATGCGAGAATATTTTTTTCGTAATCGGCATTTCATTCGAATACCTCTCCAAAGTTGAGGCATCGATTTCATCAGGGACAAAACTCGGGTCTGATTTATGGCACTTCTCACGAAATTATCGGTTCGAAAATATTGCGCGAGAAACTTTTTTGCGCCGATTTTAATCTTCGTTAGAAGTTACATTCGCGTGCCGAATTTTAGTGCTTTGGGAATAACGTAAAATTGGAATGTTCTGTGTGGTTCGGGAATGTAATTTAAGCAATCAGCTGGCAAATTAAACTGTTCGTCCATCTGCGCTAGACAGACTAACGACTAAACCGAAATTTTAGTGGGTTAGAGAGGAACTCGACCCAATAAAACCCGTACTTAGGTATCCAACGATTTTTGTACAATTAATCCGTTTTACCTTTTACTGATAAATAGGTGGAATAAGCTGCTATTGCTCAGTTCATGACATGTCGTATTCTTGTTAGTTATATAAAAAAAACATTAAGTAAGGTTATTAAAATTGTTAACATTATTTTGTTATTTAACATGATGAAAGAATCAATATTTTCAGAAATCATTGGCATACCAGTGGTAATTAAAGTCATTTACCGATTGGAAGGTTTCTAAGTTTTCTAGCTTCACGGGCTTATTAGATAATAGTGAAAGTATAATGTAAGTTATTTCTGTCAAATAAATGTATTTTCTTTCTTTTTTTTCTTTCTTTCTTAATAAAAAAAATGTTATGCTCGCTTCCTTTCAATCTAACTTGAAACAGTGGAACTTCACCACCACAAACAGTAAAATATATGTTTTTGATCTTATTACGTCGTCAATCACAAAATAATATTTTCTGAGCTACATTAGCATACCACAAAGAGTAGCAAGGACAGCAAAAATAAAACTAGGACATATATAAAAAATGGTTAAATTTATTTAAAATAATTAAGTTTAAAATAAATTATGAATGCGTTGCACATGACTTCAAAAAAGTTCTTTCAGTAATGTTCAAATAAATTTATTACCCCCATTACAGAAAAGTAGACACCAGATAAATAGTTTTTAGTGATAGTTTAACAATTAATGATCTAACCAAAAACGTAGAAATTACGAACTCAAGTCTCTCAAATAGTTATATCCCTGCAATAAAGTTATGTAATATCCCTTGTAAAGCGTACCAGTACCCAGTACCATATTATTAAAATGTTACCTCTACACAAGGTATGTCACATAACCGCATCCTCCAGTCTCCACTTCAAGTCCGTGCCGGACGCAATTGTCCTTTAACCTAAGTGAACTGAGGTATGTAATGTTATTATCTTTACATTTCCATCCGTTTTATATACATAGATAGAAGGTACCGTATGGAGGGACGCATAATGGAAAGCTCTTGACTATCCAAGGGAAATTGCGGTCGCTTTAAACGTAACACCCAGGAGTGGATCAAAGTTTCAGGTTTAAACTTTGATGAATTGAGTGTACGTTTAGTTATTAGTTAGGTGAGTTTCGTGGCCCAAATAAAAACACATCAACTAAATTCATCTAAATTCCATTTTATATATCAAAAAGATATCCAGCGAATAACTGATTTGGACGATTAGTGTCTAGTTGGTTGCCTTTAAATTCAATCCAATTCAAATGAAGGCTTTCGAAGATATTAATAGTACAATATTCAAATTCAAATTTTAATCATTTATTTCAGATAATATCAATCTGTTAACTTTAAAATAATGTAATTACTTATTTATTTGAAAAAAATAATAGTAAATATATAATAATAACATAATAATATAATGAACTTACATTTGGGGTTTTTAATAATAAAATAACCAATATGGACAAAGAATAATTGATATATTCTCAAAACCAAAGGGAGCATTTTGATCCCATTGTAGGGACCTACTAAATATTTCATAGCAGTTACAATAGACCCAACTCGTCAAAGATCAGGTAGGTAATTTAGATGGTACATGAATATCAGATATAACTTTTTTACATGCAGATCATGCCAATATTATGACAACTTGTCGATCACTATTTAAATCTGTGAATAAAGTTAGTGTACGAATTTTCATAGCATAGAAAATTATAAATTATGGCTAAATGTCTATAATACGTCTACTTTAAACTGCCGCTAAAATGTTACCAGTTTGAATACTAAAACTAAATTAAAATTTTATTTTAATTTATAAGAGTATTAAAATAAAAACTTGAGCCTTTAAATTTGGACCTATTATGGTAATAAATTACTAGGCAGACATAAAGGTGGAAGAGGTCATGTTTTGTAATTATACCAAAGGTACTAAAGTCTTAAGTTTGTAAGTAATCTAGACCCTTGAGGATATGAATAGGATATAGAGTACTTTGTTATTTGGCACAGCTAAATTATTGTGTAACCAAAAACAGAATAGAGAGGTAATCAAAACAGTCACTTTTTACGTGGCATTGCAACGCATCTTAGATACAGTAATTTAAAAAATATAAGTAGTTATGGAATACAGAGGAAACAAATATACAGATTAACGTTAAATACTCAAATAGCAAAACTGACAAGGTTTATGGTGAATACGATAGGGATATTAAACGATTTAAAACTTGAAAAAAAATGTTACAAAGTATAAAGGGTAATATGAGTATACATAGTAATATAACAATAATAAAAAAACATTTTTACGATAATTTTAAATTATTTTACTAGTCAACTTTAGTTATTTCCTAAGAATCTCCAAAAGTCACATCTCATAATTATTATTATTATAACCTTTATTATTTACCTTTATTTCCATATAACTTACAAAACATATCTGTACTTAAATCTATTGTTAGTTTTGCTTACATATAATTGTTAATAGTTACAATTACTTAGTATAAGGGCCGTCAATGGTGGTGAAAGCCTCCTCCAATTGCTTCCATTTGCCTCTGTCTCTTGCTGTCCTAGACCAGGTCTTTCCGGCTGTATTGGCGATGACGTCATTCCACCGTTTTTGGTCTGCTACGTTTTCTTTTTTGGTGAGTTAAAAACATCTCATAATAGGAACACTTATTATAAAATCTATCGACCTTTTCCAACTGGAATATAATCCAATTGAACAAACTAGTCAGTTAGGCAAACAAATTGCTTCGCATTCAAATCGAAGTGAACAAGTTCTAGTTCTAACTTCCTACTCGTAGGTATCTCAAGATCTACCTGAAAGTATGTGATAGAACTTATACCGGCGAGCTTTGAAAGTTTCAGATTAACCTCAAACTATAAATTATTTCCTATCACGGTTTAGTTTCCACCTTTAAAATTCAGTCGCAGGAGCAACTTATTCCACTTTAAAGTCAAAAGGAGATTTCGCTGCCAGTTTTTCTTTGAATATTTCCTCGGCACCAAATTTTTTTCGCATTCAGAACTAATTTCGTGAAATTCACGCTGAAATTAATGAGTTTCCTTGTAACTCGGGAACGTAGTCGCAATAAATCAATACTTATCTATCAAGTCATATATAAAGCACGTCTACACGTTCGGTGTAGGATTACGAGGGAAAATAAATCGGCCAAACGGGAAAATTTATTGCTTCTCTTAATCCCTGTTGACATACACTTAACGTACCTTAGGGTACGGACACACGGCGTATCCCGAATATCATATCAGATACGTTCTTAGCATTGTTTTATCGATACGCAATATATCTTCAAAGCCCTTATCATAATTCCGAATGAGCTTAGTATCTGTTCGATGTAGATTAGAATCGTTGTAGACACTGGAATTATATTATATCGGCTAAAGAAAAAAATAATAGACAATATTTTTTACATTAGAGACATTGTTTTTTCTACATTGGCTTGCATGAATTTTTATGTAAATGAAAACAATTATTGGAATAATGAATTATTGTGTTCCTTTTTCTTACCCGCCAGTAATTCTTGTCGTCATTCTAATATTAAAAAAATAATAATCGGATTTCACTTCCTGAAATTTTTGAGTTTTGAAATCTAAGGAAGCAATGACATACAAGAATGTATAGCTATTAAAAGACAGAAAAAAAAAAACGCAAATTATCCACCCGATGAAAAGTGTAAAAGACAAGAAATAGACGCAAAATAAAAAGTACCAAAGTAGCAGTTTCTGTCTATTTCAAAATTTAGTAGCTTTTATATTTAAGGATCTCCATTAATTATTCTGCTCTATTCTTTAACTGTGTAATCAGCTACTTTATACCTTGATTAAATTGTATCGAATAATACGATGGTGTTGCACAGCCAGCCTAAACTAACGATGTACCCATTCTTCTAAATAAAGGTGAAGAGGATCAACCATCAAGGCTTACATAAACAACAAGAAAAGTCTTAGACAAGATTAATTAAACTACGGTAGAATGTTGTATATCATATATATTCATTTCCAACACAATTGAATATAACGATAATTGAATATAATAATAATTATTTGATAACGGTACCTATGCTGTTTAATATTTTTATTTGCGTCTACCGATACAGGTCGCAAGACAAGACATTACAGGCAATAGGCGCGCGATTTTAGGCCGTTTGACAATTATATGTCATTTTCTATTTTTTTTTTTTTCCTTAGTTTTGGCTTCGCAATCTTATGCATTTAGCCAGTGTCAAGTGATAATATATTTCAAGTGTATTTCATATTATAGGTCCTAGTCACAAGTCACAGTCAAAGTCAAGTAAAAGAGTCAAGGTCCAGTCGTAGTCAAGTCATGCCCTAGTAAAGTGGTAGAAACTTTACTAGAACTTCTATTGGAGTTTTGGAGCGAAGGTCAACTTTGTATGATTTGCCTACACTTATGCACGTTCACTAAGTATTAACGGTTAATAATCCACCATTATTACACATTAACACTCGAAGAATCACAGGTTTTGGAAAATTTTACAAAATCAACAACGCCATTTTTTCACTTTCGCGGCAAAACTAATTTTTTTTTTTCTATTTTTAGGTTGGCTAGAAAATGACATATGCCATCGAAAATGGTTTGAAATTAAAGAGCTTAAAAAAATACATATATTTAACAAATGAGGTTCATTCTTAAATACACGTTCCTTTACAAAATTATCATACATTTGACACGCGATCGACAAATGTGTGATGGTGGTCAAATGTTTCTCTATAAAGCATAAAAAAAATGTTGTGCAAAAGCGTGCAATATTTGACTAGATGACCTTTTATATATCTAGAATGCAGTATTGTTTTCAAATATCTACGAAGCAGTATTACTAGTAGTCGAGGTTTAGTTTTTAAACGTTTTCTTATTTTTTTCAATAATTCATTCGTTTGTTTTCTTCTAAAATAGCCTGAAATACCTGGATTTGATTTAACTTTGTACTAGATGTTAGAGAACTTTCCTGATTATTGGTAAGTTATGATGTAATCGATGGTAGTAAGTACAATAGGCCTAAAATTATATCTCAAAGATAGCTCAAATCAGATAGAATGCTGTATATTGTTCGGTTACAGACTTTGCAGTTGAAGGTATAACATAACTGTAGCAAACTACGTATTGGCCAAGCATGCATTAGGAAAGGTAATTTTTAGAGCTCCGTACCCAAAGGGTAAAACAGAACCCTGTTACTAAGACTCCGCTGTACTTCTACCTGTCTGTCCGTCTTTCACCAGGCTGTATTTCATGAACCGTGTTAGTTAGACAGTTGAAATGTTTACAGATGATGTATTTCTGTTGCCGCTATAACAACAAATCCTTTAAAAACAGAATTAAATAAATATTTAAGGGGGCTCCCATACAACAAAACATGATTTTTTTGCCGTTTTTAAAGATAACTAGCTGCGCCCTGTAAGTTCCGGACCCGCGGGAATTCCGGGATAAAAAGAAGCCTATGTTTTTTCCCAAGCTCTAGACTATCTGTAAAGAAATTTGGTACAATTTTATTTAAATCGGTTCAGTAGTTTTGGCGTGAAAGCGCGACATATAGACAGACAGGCAGAGTTACTTTCGCATTTATAATATTAGTGAGGATGGTTCGGAACCGTTCGTGCGCGATTCTGACTCGCACTTGGCCGGTTTTTTAAACACCTTCACTCTCAAATCCACGCAATAAGTTTAAACATTAGTGTCTGGGTACCGAAAACACTTCACACACACGATTACAACCAGTACCAGAAATACAATTCCCTTGGGGAGAAAATTTTTGCTCCCACGGGAATCAAAACTGCATTTGCATAGTATATGGTCATGTAACCAACTACATAAACGGGCAGTTTTATCTGATCTAAGTCAATACCTAAACTCAAAATGTATTGAAACATACCAATGTATTGAAAGAAGACTGTTCGCGGGAATTCTAGAAACGTAGACACCGGTGAAAGCTAGACGAAGTCAAAAATTGGTTCGGTGCATTCGAAATCTTCCAATCAAATCCGGCTTAGCGCTAGAGAATGAAGTGCAGTCTGAAATTAGGTACTACCAACTATATAGATTGCGTCTCTAGATAGTAAAAGTTATATGAACGAGTTGCTGAATATACCTTATGAATATGAATATACAGTAAGCATATGTATGGTAAGACTTAGGAATTAATTGTGAGAGACCGTGTTATTTATAAAAAAAAACACTTTTTAGTAATTTATAGATAGACTTCTTGTGTTTTTTGACGTTGGTTGTTATTTTTAGTTTGTTTACATACTCTACCCATCTCTATGTTTTTGAATAAGGATGTTATTCATAAAAATAACAAGTGATAATATGATACGAAACAAAACACAGAATTACATTTCACATTTTGCTTGGGGCGTGTTTTTGGAAACCTTCCACAAGTCATGTGTGTCTGACCCATTTATTATTTTATCTTTCATGATCTGTGCGCAGTCCTAATTTGAAATTTTTGTTGTTTTTTATGTTTTCTTTATATATTAATCAAAACATTAATTGTGCCTGAAAACTTTCTTAATCTAAAATTTTAATGAAAGCATTCATGCAGTAAGATTTTTTTACACTGAATAATTAAGCATTTGCCCGCTTATATTTACGAATTACGTCCTCATCTGGATTTTTTTAAATCATTGATAAGCTAGCGTTTTAGCACTAATTCCCCCAATTATGTGGTCGATGATGGTAAACATACCAAGCCTAGAATGAATAAATTTAAATGTATTACGTTATTACTGACCGTGCCCGCGGTTTTGCCTGCGTTTATCAAGTAAAATAACCTATGTGTTTATCCTAGGTATAAGGTATGTACATCCCAAATTCCAATCCGTATCCGTTTAGCCGTTAGAGCGTGAAGAGAAAGCAAACATACTTACACACTTACACATGTACACACACAAATCATTTCGGATTTATAATATCAAAATTTTAAACACTATATTTGTTAGTAAACGCAAAATACAGTTATTACTGGGACAGTAGTTGTACATGCGGCTGTACACTGCTCAACCAGTGTCTGATAATGTTGGAGCTCAAATCTCCATTTACAATGGCCAGAAGACTATTGGTGCACCCACGTATGCGGCTACGATATCAGGTTTCCTTTTATTAAGCATAGACTATCGTGAGTGCATTGCAATAAAATTTTATAAAAACTCACGCACATTTAATTTTAATTTAATAGCGCAATTAAATGAATAATGGAAAATGTTATTTTATTATAGCTAATGAAATACCTATCGTAAAGAACATAAACTTACTGTTCGGCATAGAGTAAATTAGATGTTTGTTGTAAAGCGTTTAACCATGCTAGGAAAAATAAATGTTCACAAACACTGAAGGAAAAAATACGGTACGTACGGTCCCGTCCCGTGTGACCGTCCGGGGCGATAATTTTTCCTGCACTATATCTGAACATAGGCAACATTAGTTTTATACGCTCTGAAGGATCCGTGGGGGCTAGTAAATTACTTGAAATTGAGTGTCTATAGTATTCGAGCGTATCTTTTGAAAACGCCATCAATTATTACGAATTTCATAAATGGATTCAAAATTACACGATAAAATGTCTCCCAGCATTATTGTTTCCATAATTTGGAAGGTATTAAAATGGCTGGCTGGTGTTTCAGGGGAATTTCACTCTGACCTCAATTGTGGCTAGAGGTGTTTAAACTTAGTTTCGGATGGCTTATATTGAACAAAATTTAATTTGTCAAGTGATTAGCGAGTAAACTAAACTTTAAGCTTTCAATTTGCACGCCTCTCGAGTTAGACGGATACGTACATCGATTTTGACTAAAGGGGGTATTTCAACATCTAATATCTCAGGGTTACGCAGTGTTTTGCCGTTATATTATGATCATGTAAAAATCTATGTAGGACTGAACTGTAATAAGCAAGCGTGACGCTTACCATCAGGCGAGAGACTTGCTCGTTTCATCTCTCAATAATAAATAAAGTATATTATTTCCGGGCATCAATTTACTAAAAAAAACTGATGGTGAGGGCAAGAAGCTTCATCGTTAACATGCGTCCTATTCACTTGAAGCTAATTTTTTCACCATGCGTTGTCCGAACTAAGGAAGTAGAATTATTTAGCAAAAGATGTGGAACTTTGCCAGCGTTTATTCTTCAAACGGTATTACATAATCCCTTTAAGTGTAAATAAATTGTATTATGTCAGACATTTTCACTTTTCTACCGACTTCACAAAAAAGAAGGAGATACTCAAAACGACTTTTTTTTATGTATGTTAGAGGATATATTCATTCCACGTGAACCGATTTCATAATTTATTTTTTGTTTGAAATCTGTGGCTTTCCCATTGGTCCCATTTAAATTTGGTCAAGATCTGATCAGAAGTTTTTGAGTTAGCGTCAATAATGCGTGTTTAATACATTAAGATGAAGCGGTGAAGTCGGTTTTTTTAAGCATTGCTCTCGTTTAATTATCTTATGATCTATAAGCAAGCATTTGACCAATCGCAATGACGCAATCTCACCTGGCGGAAAGTGACGATGCGGTTGACGGTGAGATCTAGCCTTAAAGACACCTGTTTCCTATTGGCTTGAAGACGCCTAAATTATACATATCGGGAAGCAAGAACGAAAGCAGGGTGTTCCTCGGAGGAATGCCCCCCATGAAAGGATGTCTTGTTTTAGTACACCTTGTTGTCCGATGATGGAAAGGAGCTGGAGGAATTAAATGAAATCATGCAGTTTGGTACACGAATAAGCTAGCTACCGTTGTACCATCTAACAACAAGACAAACAGTCAAACGTCATCCATTTATGGTTGACATACCTCGAGCTCACTCGAAGCGTTTTGCTTCTACGTTTATCATCCGTACTGCGAGAGAGTGGAACTCATTGCCCGCGTCTTTGTTTCCTGAACGGTATAATATAGGAGTCTTCATGTCAAAAGTGAATAGGTATTATTTAGGCAGGTATGCAACATCTTCGGCCACATCATCGCTTCCTATCAGGTGAGATAGTGGTCAAATGCTTTCCTATCAATAAAAAAAAATAACAAAAAATCCTTACGCTGATGTTTGAGGTTCTTTGAGGCTCACATAAAAAAACAATATTCAGTTCGCAGGACCTTTAAAATCAAAAAAATAAAACTATGCTGGGGTTGTTCAATGTTTGAAATACAAACATCTACGAACAGCCATCGAAGTATATATAGTACAGCGTAAAACAAACAAGCACAAAACTCAAGAACCGGACAAGAGCGAGTAAGACGCACCTTGGTGGGTGTATAAACTTTTACCGAATTAATGTTTTTCTTCTCCTAAAAAGCTAATTCCAAGTTTCGTGATTAGGTCCACAGTACCTCATAATCTATATTTATAAAAGAGTCAGTCTAAGAGAAAAGTGACATAAATGGTCGTTTTTAACCGACTGCCAAGGAAGGGTTATCTTCGCGCGTATCTTGTATGTTCGTACATTTCTTTATTACCTTGTATCTTCCAAATAGCTAAATGAATTTCGACAATTATTAAGGTAACATTATATTTTAAAACCCAAGTGGCCAAAATAAAACAAAATAGCGAATTTTGGCGCGAAATAGTAACACGTTAATAAAAAAATAATTAAACCTATCGAGTAAATGCAGGTAATTAAAGAGGATTACATAAAAAGTAGGTTTACATTTTTTGCAGCCGAGTTTTTTGGTAGTTATTTCAACTAGATACCGTACTTTATGAAAGACGAATGAAAAACAAAACGGTTTCCTTTTTCTTTTTTATGAACGGAACTCTACAAATACAACTGTTCACGATAATGTAATTTGATACCCTGTTAGCCCCGCATTAGACGAAACTTTTCTCTCGTCGGTATTTATATGACGGCCGCCAAGGGAATTCGCCTTTTCTCCAACTTGGCCAAAGCTCGGTAACTTGGACAAGTCATATTGCAGGCGGAATGTAGCTACGGCATTGTTTTAAATTACGTGTTTCGCGCGAGGAAATGTTGTTGAAGCGTAATTGTTACGTTTGAAATTCTAATGTTCCGTGTAATTGAATAGAATACGATAGAAATTTATTTATTGTACACCAAATAAAGTAAAGTTACAAGGGTATTCTTAAAAAACTAAGCTTCAATAAGTGGACACTTATCACCGTCGATCACCTATAGATGAAGAGAGGGATAATAAAAAAAATAGGTGTCTGTAATAATTTAAACGTAAGCAAAGCTTAAAAAAACCGACTTCACCGCTTATATTTTGGCTTTGGCTTGATCGATTTCAATAAAATTTATATACCACCTCTAAAGTATAATCTTATATTAAATCCATATAAAAAAAATGGTTTAGAAGACGGTTGATGAAGTAACTTTGAAATTTGTAATATTTGTTTATGGGTGTGCTATGGGTGTGCTATAGATTGTGCTGGTAGCCTCTTTGAATTTCACTGAGCCATTTATCCTTATCCTTAGGGTCGGGTGAGGAATAAATTTTAGAGTAGGTAGGCTTAGTATTAAAAATTAAGTGTGTAAGTATTTTTGATAGGAGTAATATTTGTAATGATTTTTGGCAGAACTGAACAGTTCTAGAGCCTGAACCTTATAAAATAAATATATCTCCGGATATAAGCAAGTAAAACGGTGGGCATTATAAAAACCTTCGCTGGGAAAGGAAAAAGTTGATCAGAGATTAACTGACGACTTAGTTTGCGCAATGCATACCAATTGCACCGTGTCCGTGGGTCCGTGGGTTCGATTCCCGGCAGCAGCGCAATGTTCATTCCCAAGTGTGTAATGTAAATGTTTCCGGCACCCACCCACGAGGCTTTGAACTTATTGTGGGCTGTTAGTGTCATTTATTAAAATAAAGATTTAAAAAGAAAAAAAAAAAACCAGTATAAATGTACAAATATGATCTACATAACTTACCTCTAAAATATATATTATGATCTGTTAATAAAACTGTAAGGGACTTGTTGAAAATATACAAAGCGCCCGAGGCGAGCGGCACGGGCGCTGTGAAGGTAGAATGTATGGCGCCAAAGCGACAATCATATACAAAAAGGCCAGGCCGCGCTTTCCTTCGCGCTGCCAACGTTTTGTTTAGGCTCTAGTGTAACAAATTATTCAAAGCGCCTGAGGGGCGCGCACAGGGCGCTTTGTATATCAAGTCCCTTACAGTTTTATTGATAGATCATATATCTATATTTTAGAGGTACTCGTAATGTAGATCATATTTGTATATTTATTAAGTCCCTTACTACCTGAATATACTAACAATGCTTCGGAAAAAGAGGAGATACCTGTTTGAAGAACAGACGTAACAAGAAGAAATAACATAGGTATCATATAGGCACTCATGATGATTATAAAAAACAGCAAAGAGTTTCTTCTATACAACCTCCGTCACTCACATCTTTATTTCACGCGGGATAGCGAAGTGCTTACAGACTAGTGTATGTTACATAAATCGTGTTGGGATTAAAAGCATTATGTAAATTGCGAACCAGAATACTGTTACATTTGGCTCAACGTTTATCTTTGCGATTCAGCTGGGCGATACCATGAACAAACAAGCAGAGTATATGCGTGCAACATACTTTAAAAAAAATTACCGCCTCCAAAAAATACAAGAAGTCTATATACACTTTATGATTTACGTCTATACACTTTTCGCTTTAAATGTATAACCATTTTTGAACAAAATAGGTCTAAAAACAGTGACTTTGGTGGCCATCCAGATATATATTTTCCAAAATAGTTTTTTTAAATGTTTCTGTACTCTACCTGCAAATATTTTTTAGGCGATAACCAACACGGGCAAAAAATAATTAGAATCATTTTGTTTCCCACTTACGTGTATCGGTGGCCCTTATATATTTTCATTAATAAAATTTAAATGTAATTTTTGGCTTTGGGCGATGGATTTACGTATTCTCTGAGAAATTGTATGCATTGGACGCAATGTCTGACAGAGGGACGGACGGATGGGCGGAAAAAGTACTGAACCACCCGAGTCAGTATTCGCTCTATCAAAATATTTTTTTTGAAAGTTTTTTTTTTAAATTCAGAAGGTAAAATTTCGTAATTCACTTAAAATTGTTTTATCTTTAAAAATAATCTCGCGACCGATTAGGGACGCCTTTATTATGTCTTACTAACACTATCTTCGCATCGTTTCTAATTGCTACTTATTCAATTGTTAACGCAGGTTAAAATACAGCACACGAATTACAACTAATAATGATTACATGAATAGGAATAGAATATTTTGTCCAAATAGTACAAAACCCAATTATTGTTGAGAGAAATGAAATGTATTTATTCATTATTCATGAACTCGTGTTGAAACGTTGACTGATCAATCACTTCAGGTATAAATATACCAAAATTAAACAGGCGCACGAAATTCCTATTGTACACGATTGCTCATTTAAACCGTGTATTTATTACGTACCTACGCAATAATTTCTCTATTATTGCATGATGGAAATTTAATGTAAAAACTCAAATGTTTAATTAACTGAGCTGCAATTATCACACACTGTTAATTATTGTTCAGACAAAAGTGATAATGTATTGGAATGGTTAAACGATGAATTGATAAAGCGATCTACATTTAATACTGCACAAATAGGTAATTATATACACATACTCACACACACACACAATAGACACAAATAGAAAAAGAAAAACACACCTAAGACGAGGATTGAGATACATAAACGTCTTGTTAATAATTAATCAATGTACAATAACAGAATGTGTAGAATGTATTTATATAATCGGTATCTTTTAGCTGCACGCCCAAACACTTTTCTTACACGCACAGGAAAGCTGGTAGATAATGCTTCATAGCATTAAGCTATTCCTTGTACACTGTTTTGTGCTAAATTATTAAATAAATAAATAAATATTTTTATTCTCCTCCGCTATCCCACGGGTGCCCTCGGATCAAGCATAGTAATTGGTAACAGCTTTTTAGCAACATTAAGATAAGCGTGGAAGTGAGAGGGTAAAATGCTTGCCTAACATGAATAAAAAAATGGACCTAGTCAGGAAAATCTATTAATATATTTTTGATGTGAAAGAATTGCCAAATGCTCACATGGCGAGTAAGACCGCGTAAACACTAAATTATTATATACAGTGGAACATCTGTGAAGAAGTTGCAATTTTCTAAAAAATATAATCAATATACAGTGTTTTTTATGTAAATTTGAGAGCCAGTACAGATTCGACCCAACTTCCTATTGTTAACCTCGAATTTAACAAATATAAATGTTTTTTTATACTCGATAGGCAATTCTTGCCTACTATCTAATCTGATAGCGACATGCGGCCGAAGATGTAGCTTGCTTGCCTAGAAGATATCTATTCACTCTTGACTCGAATACTTCATGATTTGAAGGCGCGGGTAATGAGTTTCACCTAAGCAGTACGGATGATAAACGTACAAGCCAAATGTTCATGGAGTTATGAAATGATAATTACAACAAGAATATTATTTACCATGTTTTTAAAGAATCGCGAAGGTGAAAAAAATATGCACAATGATATTTGACATTGTCTTTGCAAAAAACATTGGCAAATTTTTATGTAAAGAAAATATTTTCATGCGACCAATAAATACAAATACAATACGACGGCAAGTTCAAAAGATGTTAATGGGATAAAATGACAACACCCAAAAAAAAATGTTAAGCAAGTATTTCCTTGTCGTTAAATTGGTATCTTATGACTTTCTTTCGTTTTGTTCCAATTTTGTTCTTGTTGTTCGAGGTTATCTACTTTGTGAACTGAGAAATATTTACGCTTATTTTAATCAATCAGCTTTGCCAATGAACGTAATTTCCGAAATAAGATCAGTTTTTTATATTTGTAAAAATATATCATTACAAATATAAAAAACTGATCTTATTTCTTCGTTCTTCGTTTGTGGATCCAGTCTGTTTTTCCATACTCATCAAAGATGTGCTCTAACTTTCTGGCTGAGATGATTTTTCTTTTTAAGCCAATTAAATAAGGACCTATTTTTTATGCTGGGTTAACAAGCATTTAACCTCTACCTCACCTGATGCAAAGTGATGATGCGGTCGAAGATATAGCATACTTGCCTAGAAAATACCTATTCACTCTAGGCTTGGTGAGTCCCAAATTTTACCGGAACAAAGACTGCATGTGTTCAACTCCTTCGCTGTACGGATGATGAACGTAGGAGCAAAACGCTTCAAGCCAATTGGATGTATGTCAACCATACATGGATGGCGTTAGCCAGTTTACCTTGTAGTAAGATGGTAAAAAAGTGTGAAAGTTTTCGCAGTACTTTCAACTTCGGCAAGTACCTATACACTTTAGAATAAAAATAAGAGAGTTTTAAAATTGATACTAAAGTATTTTTATCTAATATATTTACACGGATGAATTACAGCTACAGAAAAAATACTTAAAGAATGTATGTAAATGTGCAAATTCTCAATATGCACCGCTATCAAATGGTTTAAGAACTACGAAAAATAAATGGAGGACGGTGGAGAGTGGTTACTGATCCGCCCAATTACTGCAACCTCAAAAATAATTTACAACTGTTTATTAAGTTATGTGTTAAATATATGTCTTTCTACCAATAGTTTCATGTTACATAATATGTTTTAATTAATAACTGTTATGTACTCGTACACTTAAATGCGATGTTTGAAAATTTCACCGACAGATATATTGCTTAGAATGTCAACGTTAACAATATACAAAAATTGTTTAAGTGCATACTGCCAGTTACCAGCAATGTTCTCAATTACCAACCACAAAGCTTTTAAGTAAGACATGATGCTTTCCTAAATACGATTACAAAGTTATTTCAGAGAAACATTTGTAGAAACGTAATATCGTGTCAGAATGTCTCCAAAAAGCTCGAAAATTTGCATACAGTATACTCAACGATCACCGCAATGAAGACCGAAATTCAGAGAGGCAAATTCACAGCGAAGCAGGTGGTTCCTTACTCTGTAGTTACTGTTAACTACCCTTCAGCCGTGTGGAAATCTTAACACAACCTCTTGCCGAGACGGCTCGCTTTCACGATTTCAGCTAAACGGGCTATTTCCACACAAAGGCACATGTATACACAACAACCTAACCTAGTATGTTACTTTACACATTCATAAATTCCCCTACCTCGGACTCGGTCAACGAGACTTCTTGTTTTTACTTAGTTTGTGTAGTCTTGACGTAATTTGTATTTGCCTAATTAAAAATATTCCCAGCGGAGTCTTGCCAACTACCGCTGTAAATTGGCCTTAGTATAAACTTTTTCCTTTTAACATCGCATTATGTAATAAATTTCCAGCGAAAGTAAAAAAGTTGCTCATCGCATGAAACGCTTTCGACAAATAAACGAAATATCTTGCAAACTATTTGTGAAATCTTTTCCCGAGCTCAGATTTCGTGTTGTTTTTCATAACGTGTTTTGTAGCTTTTCCCGTTTCTATTTAAGTCAAAGTTAAATTTCATTTTCACTGGCTCTTTGGTTTTAAGGGATCAAAGCGTGTTTGAAGTACTTCAAGGTAAGTTATGAAGCTATGAGCATGTTTTGAGTGAATTAACTTGATTGTGTGAAGTAGTACCAACATGTTAGACTGTGAGTTAGACATAAGGAACTGGTTCTGGTGTAAAATGATGTGAGGTAATGACCGCGGGAGTTACAAACGGTCCCTTCCGTGCCGGGTGTCGCAGACTTTGACTAAATTATGAACTGGCCGAGACCGTACCCGGGACAAATATCGGGCCATTAGAGGTCTTAAAAATATCTGCTCCAAGTTAATTACGAGGACTTTTTAGGCGACGTTTCGTACCTGAAATTAGCTATTTTTTGTTAAAGTTCAAGGTATTCGTTTCGTTGTAATTTTCCTGGAACATTTAACTTCTTTTGTTCGCAAAGTTTTTGATGTCTTTAGTGTCTACGAGTTTAATTCGGTAAAACATTTATTATAACTTTACGAAATATATTTTTTGTTTTGCAAATCTTGGGATATAATTTATAAAAGTGGGCTTCTATCTTTGAATCAAGCAAATATAATAGTAGATGTTCAAATGATTTTTTTTTAATAAATAACCATCAAATTTAGATAGAAATACAAGATAGTCACAATGATATAAGTTCTCAACATCGTAATCGTTACCATTTCATTACAAATAATTTAAACGTAAGCAAAGCTTAAATTAACCGACTTCACTGCTTATATTTTGGTTTTGGCTAAATCGATTTCGATAAAATGTATATAGGACCACTTCTTACGTATAATTAACCAAACAAAAAAATAATTTTGAGAATCTGTCCACAAATGGGAGAGAAAAGCGGTATCCGGATCGGTAAACAAACAAAAAAAAAATGCAGTCGAAAATTGTAGTACCTCCTCCTTTTTTCAAGTCGGTATAAATTGGCAGCTTCTGACATTTTTGAGTCTCGCATTTACGTAATAACGATTATTAAAAAATCTCTGTGGTATTATTGTGTATATTAGAATAATATTTCATAAAGTAAAGATAATTCGATATAACATTGTTTACTATTGGTGTTGCTTCATTTTTGTGGTGTTTCAGGAACACTAAAGCTAACTACTAAAGCATACAACTATTTATACACTACTATGTATAGTTTGCTACCTTTAGCGGCTATTATTGAAGATTAGTTTACATTTCTAACATGCTTACCATCTTGGACTATGCAGTTCTGCAGTTCAATTAACAACAAGCCAAATAGTAGCACGTCTGAAAATAAACATGCGTAAAAAGTTCCGGAAGTGATTAATTTTCTATGTTTTCATAGTTTTATTTTGTCAAAGTATCTATGGAAAGTTTATACAATTATGTTAATACAATTATGTAACGAGTTTCCGACATTCAAGTTATTGGTTTTCACTATAAAATAATAATTTCTTCTTCAATGTTTTTCTAGAGACGTTAGGTGGCTTGTTTGTTTTCATAAGCCGGTGAACATATTTACTCGATTGCCGAGGCAAAAGCTGGCAATACAGTATATTTCTTTCACCAAAATACAATATTGCTTCTTCGATTTTTCAGTTCGTTCAGATCTATCTTAACTTATAACAAGTTTAAAAAAAAAACAACAAACAAGAGCTTTCACACGCACAGTTGCCGCGCTTTATTTGAAGACTTGTACTTCGGGTGACGTAAAAAAATATTGTCACTCACTTAACGCATTCACAACCAGAACCACAAATTTTCCTTGGAAAGGAAATGTATGTTCCCATTGGGAATTGAACCCGGCACCTTCGCTATAGAAGACAGACATGTAACCAACTAAACTCGCGGGAAGTTTTTGTAATAACGTTAAATCTTCTAAGTTTTCCAATATTCTCCGTAAGCAGAATTAATTGTATAATAACAACTAAGGGTAAAACACCAAAATAATCTTTTTTAGGTTTTCAAATAAAAAGAGTTGAAACAACGACCTTATTAGAATAAATTTTAGGATTACCTCATAAAATAAAGCCGACGTTAAAATCCTAACATATGTTTAAAAACCTACATAAAACCCTTTACATTTGCATCTTGATAATGTAACCATGACAATACCTCAATTAGGAGGATAAGCTGATTCCAATCCACACAAGGTTTATTAGCTGGTCTTTTCCCGGCAAAAGTAATTACCTTCCTGGAAGCCTGTGAAAAACGGCTTACTGTAGGCGTTTTATTTTCTCAACTCCGGTTACAAAGAACTCATTTACATGTGATTCCGTAAACGTGAGAAATACTCGAGTTATCTCGGAGATTAAAATAGATATTGGAGATAAATTATTTCGAGAATGCTCATTTTAAAAGACGAACTCATGAAAGAACTTGATTACGTTATGAACGATGCTTATATTTTTATGTTTATCTAATATAATATAAAACATTGTATCTATTTCTGTACAGATTTTTGGTTTCCAAAGTATTAAATGGATTCGATCATTTTGAATCCTTATTCAGATAATTGTTTTTATGTATCATAATTACCCTAACTTTGTTTTGGTATTATCACTTGCAGTATAAAAGTAAATTCACGATGGCCTCACACAAATCATCAAATATAAGACGCAAAAACATACCAAAGATTCTGTAACAATAGTTACATTGAGTACAGCAAAAAGGTCCCGAATCTGGGGAGCGATAACTTCCAGAAACATGAAGATTAAATGGGCCGAAACGAGAATAAATCAGTAGTCCACTTTAGGAGAAATGCCAAAAAACATCCACCTCAGCATTTCAGTGTTCCTAGGTCAAGCCTAACCGCAGCTTTATATAATAAATTACTTGTTAAAAATGTTTTAAAGACAAGCTTATAGAAGTCCGACATATTGGAATTAAAGTGATGTCACTTTATTTTTCGAGTTATTCTTAGCAAGCCCTATCATTTGACACCCATATTGTAAGAGTGCATTAAAAATTACTTGTCCGCCATTTTGGGTGTTCCACCATGTTGAATTTAGAATGACGTCTCACAGCTTACCATGCATTGTCATCCAAACTAAACGTGAATACAAAATTTCAGATCAATCGGTTGAAGAAATCTGCTTCAAAATTGAGTTGCAAGATTCCACCCGAACAAACATACATACATTGCAAGTTAAATAAAGCTTGTAAAAAGAGAAATATGAACAGGAACGAACTTTTGGCTTAAAGGCTTTGACTCGTCTACCAAAAGCTCCTGAATTGGATAATACAGAAGCACATATCTGAAACATTTCGACATTATATCTGAGAGCAGCTTCAACATGCCGGCGTCTGTTCAGTATGCTCAATTCCAACTTTTGGTTTATTTTACTGTTTCCAACAAAATGTTACATGAGTTAGATATTAGTTGATTTAAAATAATGTTTATTTATCAAGAAAAAGAATGCAAAGTCGGTATGATAAAACTACAATACGCAAGTAAACATAAAAAGGTTTTTGTTAAATTGTTCAGGCGTGAATAGAAACAGCAAACAGCAAAACTACGTAATCTTATCAACCAAGTTGATTTATGTTTGGAACGTCTCCCTCAAAACGTGAATTTTCCTGTTATTACGTTGGCAGCAATGACACTTGGCATAGTTATTGGTTATTATTATTGTATATGAAATATCTTTTATGTTAAGTTCATTTGTCAATCTGTAGGATAGATGCTATTGCATAAACACACAAACGACCTGACCCCAACCGAATTTTACTGTTTCTATTTGAAGCCGACAGAACACTGAATAAATAAGGTTCATTTTTGCTTAACATATATATAAACAGATGGCATGATAGATAGAAATAGGATTCAGAACGCAATGATGACTACTATCTCAAATAGAAATCATGTCTGATTCCATCTCATATTTTCCTAGTAACTTAGTAAGTGGTCTAAAAGCATTTTTTTTTCTATTTTTCCGTGTTTCTGGATGCGGTGGTCAATATAACTTAGACATTGCATGCAATGTTTTGATGGATGGTTTAGCACCTTGTCTATCCGTTCGTCCGTCTGTCAGATATATTAAGCGTCTAAACCATACAAGCAAATGCCTTCAAATTCTCAGAAAATATGTAAACCTATGACCCAAAGCCAAGAGGCCAATTAAAATGGTATAAATGTAAATATTGAGAGGTCAAAATACATGATTGGAGCTCAAAATATTTTTTTACTGCCCTTTCTTGCCTTGGGTATCGCTAAAAAGAGCTCTATAAGTAGAGTAAGCAATTATGTAATAATAAAATTTTGTATTTTGTATAAGTCATTGTTTTAGGTCTATTTTGTTTTCAAGTATAATAATACATATTTTAAACCGAAACTTGCATAATATGATATCCATTATATCCTCTTATTAAGGAAAAAAACTGAAATCTAAAAATTATTATTAATAAAAATGTATGAGCAATTAACCTCAAAAGTTTTTCTCTCATTTCGGGTCGAACGGCTACTTCTTTAGCGTTGAATATCTGACAGTGAATTCAAAGTAAAGATAAAAAAGCAGCCATTCGTATAGTTAGAATTATTTGATTACTTATTTATTTTCAGCTATAAATGCTTTATTTACATTGTCAAATATCTATATCTCTGAAATGCCTACAATTGAATTGGAAATTGAAAATAAATGAGGCATCGTTTCATTCGTGCAATATAGAAATCCTATAAAAATAAAATCAGGCTGTGAAGTCATTTTTATGTACAATTATTGTACATAAGTTGCAGATAAATTGTAGAAACCGTGATTCTATAATTTTCGCGACGAAACACTTTAGATAGATAAACTCTTTATTGAACACCATATTTGTGACAAAACATAATAGAAAATAATTATTACAAAATAAGAGTATCAATAGGCGGTCTTATCGCTAAAAGCGATCTCTTCCAGACAACCTTTGGATGGACAGGAATTACGCAACAAAGTTGGACGTCGGTGTTATAACATAAAAAAATTCAGAAAGTTGCAAGATTAAGAAAATAAATAAATGTAAATTATAATATACCTACTTAATGATATATAACAATTAAAATACACTATTATGTATACCTTTGTACAATTATGACCTAATATAAATACATATTATTAAACTTTAATTTATATTAAATGCATAAAAATATAATAAACTTTTCTCGCTTCGGTTATCGTCGCCATATAAATATGACATTGCCCAGAATAATTATAGTAGTGTTTTAGAACAATGAGTTCAAACTAAAATATAAAAATTATAATACTGACATTATACCTGCATATACATATTTTAATAATAAAATTAAATACATATTTTTATACATTCTGCACATACCTCACAATTTTGCAAGTAGAGCATTGTTACCTAGAACGTTTATATACGCCGCAATAATACACGCTTGTATGAACAAACGAATAAAAAATATGCAAAACCTACGAGCTTTTCATGAAAAACTCTACAATATAGGTTCAGTTTATTCATCAAATCATATTGGTTTTTATTCATGTTTTACAAAACGTTCAAACGCTATACATCGATCAAGCCGTTGCGCACCACTTTTGGATTTTACCTGGTTCATCGTTTTTTCTACATTCATACGTCCACACATCCAGTTTTTAGTGAACAAGCTACGGCATTGAATACAAATACAGGGAAATAGATGGTTGCTATTTATTTGTTCTTGTTTTCTATGAATAAAAGTAATTAAGGATAATCGTCGCACGAGGATCGTAACTACAGCATGTGAACTTAACTTTGCTTGGAAAACCAAAATGTGGCGTTGAATATTCCGTCTTCGTGTATTTCTCAATGTTTTATTGTAATATTCGTGTATTTAGGCGGATAATTAAAATGCATTCCTACTGCAGGTTTTGTCAGGGTGACTTTTCACGTGCGGGTATCGGGTTTGATTTCCCAGTGGTGACACAAGTTTTCTCTCTATGGAAACATTACATTTGCAGTTCTGGGTGTGATTGTGTGTTATGTAAATGTTTCCAGCACTTGCGACACAAGTCATTGAACTTAGTATGGGACTGTGAGTGTGAAAGCGTTTATGTTATCTTGCAATAGCCATCTAATTAACAAATAACTACTAATAACTAGTTATACTAAAATAGAGATTTTTATATTTTGAAATACAGTTTTTCTTTGAAGAACTATTAGACAAATTACTTTTGCAGATAATAAAAAATAAAGTAATCAAATAAAATTTCATTTTTCTCTGACGTAGTAACAAGTGAATGCGCCCTAGCTTGGTTAAAGGAAATGAATAATTAATTTTTAAAAAGGATTGAATATAAATAGATATAATCATATTTTTTTAATTTGTAACAACTTGTTTTTAATGTAATAGTAAGTTTTAGCTCCCAAAAAAGAAAAGTATATAAAGTTGTCTGTCACTTTGTAGCTAATAGCTAAGAATATTTGTAGCCCTTTCGCCGTGGAAGTACTTAATGCTGCTTTCTATGTTGGATTCGGAGTTCGATTCCCGGCATAAGCACAATATTCCTTGCCGAATTTCCTTAAATATCCCTATTTGAGCTTCTGGATCTAATTGTGACGGTTGTATGTGTGATGGAAATGTTTCCGGCACCTACTTTTCGACTAAGTGTGGGACTATGAGTGTGAATGTGTTAGTTTGTTTGTTATTTGATATACTCATCAGGATTTTTGGTAAAAATTTATTCATGTTTTTCCAGTAATGACGTCAGGATTTTTTATTTTAATATCGATGTTGATACCTATATAATGCTAATAAGTTTCGTTCAGTAAAATTAAAGCCGCTTGGTAGAAATTATAATACAAATTTATATAAATCCCACACTAGTTCGATTACTTGTGTTGTGCTTGTCGGAAACATTCACATCACAATCATACCCAGAACCAGAAACACAAATTTTAGAAGGCAAACTCTCACCCAACTACACTGTCACAGACAGTTTAATGCAACGACGCGACGTCAGCTTACATGAAAATAGATTAATTAAAATGGTTTTTGAATTCTGTATCATGTTCATAGTAGTGCTACGCGGTGGTGCTACGCGATGCTACGCTCAATACAATTCAGTCCAAGGCGGCGGCCCGGTCGAGTATATCGAAAACTAATACAGTACGTCCATTTCCAGACGGTAACACTAGAGTACTGTTTTAATACTTCCCAAGTTGATGTACTAGTACAGAATTTCTGAGGTTGATATATCTCTAGGTAGATCTATATCTGTAGGTATATAATATCCTTTCTAATGTACAAGAAGCCTCCTGCGGGGACGTACTGTAATTGCTTTTCTATATTGGCAGCCAGGTCGGCCGTGCTAGCACGTTTGTATTCATGTATCGATGTTTATTTCAATAATGTAATACTATGCAATAATATAAATACAATGCAATTTTAAAGGTTTTATTAAATGCAATAAAATTGTTTTATTTTTAGGTAAAGTTACTAAAACTTAGGTCTTGCAATAAAAAAAATGCGTCTTATTTATAAACAGTATCTGATTGAATAGAAACCTAAACATAGTTAAATAAACTACAAGTTTGATTAGTATCAATATTGTTAAAAATAGAACCAAATTATATTAGTATCAAGCTAGCTTACTCTTTGCATTGTAAGCAGAGCTTTGTACCAAAAGCGTAACTATTGAACTTTCGTTGTTCATTAGTCAGCGTTATTATAAATTTCCATAAGAATACTAAATATATAAGCATATTAAAAAGGAAAGTGTTCAGTTTTTCTGATTGCACGTAGCTACAGTGCTACTTGAGTGTGGCATAATAGTAAAAATGAGACTCATTCGAAAAGTCACTTGTACGATCAATGGTAATGGTTGACTTTAGCACCTTTGTATATTCCAGTTTTGCCACAAATGGGAAAGCATTATGATGATACTGGTCCATCGGCGTATATTTAAGTGCGTGGCTCTTCAACATTTAAGAGGGTCAAAGAGGAAAAAGAGGAATAGTAAGTGTCAGTGGAAGGGGTTTCACAAGAGGGAGGGGAGTGGAGGAGTACCAAAGAATATACACAGTGTACAAACTTTCATATTTTCGTAGTTTGAATGTCCGTTTTACATTCGAGAAAACCACACAACAATAAACAAAATCAAAATTGTTTGTTCAGACGGCCCCATAGAGACTCTCGTGCAAGTTAGTTACTCTTAATTTCCAGATTCACAAAGTAACGCTATCTCATAAAACATATACTCCGTGACGATATTTTTTCGATTTCGATTCTTAAACACCATAAAGATTCCATACACCTTTCCACGTTTCTTTTATAAGTTGTGTGTCAATAAAGTACGCAATACACATATTTATACATTTTTACTTATACAATGAAACATCTTATTCCACTCCTTGAGCTGTTTTATTATCACTCATGAAAAATCCACACCACAGGGTATCATAGCATTTAATACTTAAAACAAAGCACTTTAGACATAAATAGGACATGTGCAAATTCTATTTTGAGATGTGAATGTTTCCAGCTTACTCCGCGATACAATCGGAATGTGGTTGTGCTAACTATTGTTTATGTTTTAAGTTTAATGATGATTTGATTCGCAACAATTTTTTTTATGGTCCACATACTTAAATTTTTATTTTAGTGTTGATATATTTTAGTTCATATGAAAGAAGGTACACATCAAAATAATTCATTATATCACTTTTAATTATACATGGAAGCCACATGTTAACTATCTACATGACAGGCAGCTGAATACATTTGGCTCGTTGCCCATATTTTCATATCCACGTATAGATATAAAGTATAACAATAATTTTGCAAATAATGTTTGTTAATTAAAATGTTGGTGGTTAATCTACGCCATTATATCATTGTATTAAAGGTGTGTCTGCATACAACAAACAGTCAAGACTGTTTGGTTTTCTCAAAACACTCTTAACGTATGTATTTTAAAAAATAATAAATGCTTAAATTAAATCGAAATGTAATCAGATGAGTTGATTTTGTCAGGCTGTATTTATAAATAGTTAAGAATATTTCCATCGGTCGCTCTAACCTTTCACCTTTAATATTTGGTTAGGCTCTAAACTAAAACAGATCTGTAGCACTCATGTTTTGATAGTGAAATCCCATAGTGTTAAGTACACTGCATAATCATATGGTAAGCCGAGTTGTTCATATCCTTCACGCAAGACAGGAAACATTTTAACATGTGAATTATCTTGTAGTGAGAGGTTAAAACTCACTTTTGATTTCCAAAAAAGCGTACATACTATCCAAAGCGTACCCTACATGTACCACATTCACATTACCAACAACTCAATATAAATGTAATTTTGTAGTTTTAAAGATCAAGTGATACCTTTACCTTGTATTTAATTTGAAAAATCTATATGGTTTAAATTTATCCCAATCATGTATGAATACAACTTAGAAGAACAACCATTTTAGATCTACATGCGGCGCGCGTCATTTATTACACAATTGTACACACATGCCTTAGCTCTTGAAAAGACTCAAATATTCAAAAAAAGAAATCCTCCTCGAACCCTACATTTTTGTTGCTTTCACTCCAACAGCTTTTGAATAAAATCTAGAGATGGCTTAGACGTTACAAAAGATTTTTATACCTAGATATTTCGCCATTTTTCAAATACTTCATATTTTCTATGGTAAAATAAGCCAGACAGTAAAAAAAAAACTTTTTACTCGATAACTTTAAGGCATGAAAAGTGACGTAAGAAAAACTACCTCTCTCATAAGGTATTTTTCTACACCCTGATAGGAGTTAAGATTATTTTTCTACTTCAGAATATTGTTGCAATAAAACTTTATTGTAACACAAGCTAACACTTTGAGCTTTTAAAAAGGCAACGACACGTACACAATGAGGCACTTATTTAAATGGAATATTCATTTTGATGCGAACAAAAACGAAAGTCTCCTCGAAAAGGCGATGTAAAATTTTACATAAATGTCCCCCGGCCGTAAAGACGAATCTTGTTTTCTACAGAATAGTATTATTGTTTAGATAGAATAATCTGGAAGACCTAAACTATTTGTAGGAGATAGTAAAATCATTCGGCGACGGCGCGACCACGAATGGATTTCGGCGCAGCCGTTACGCAACCCTCTCTCAAGTGCACTTGACCACCACTGCGACCAATATGATTAGAATAAACCTCTTTCCATCTCTAACAGACAATATCTCATCTTGGAATTATAGATACGGTACTTTCAAATTTGTACTTCAAATGGCGCATGAAAAGTGACGATGTGCGATTCTAAATCTACCCACAACATCAAACTTACCTGAACTTTAACGAACTTTTCTACGGACACCGAAACGGAACTTTCGTGTCTGTTCACTGAAAGTTAAGCTTAGTCCATGTCCATGGGAGAGTCAACGCACTAACAACTGAAAGTTTATATTGTGTCATCGGCGCGGGTAGGCGAAAGTTGAGACGGGCGGGCGAACGAGTGGCTTGTCCTTACGCCTGCTGGGAAGTGGCGGGCGGGGAGCGTGCGGGGCGGGCGGCGCACGGCGGCTAAGGCGGGCGGCGTGCGCATGCGGGTCGCCCGTCCGCGCCCGGACTGACGTCACGCGGGATCCGCCACTCTGCCGCCCGAATCGTAGAGGCCGACCTCGACTCCCCGTTTCGCGCGCTCCCTCAGTCTAGCTCCCGTCGTGACTCATAAACCAAGATGAAAGTCCCCTAACCTATACCTTAATCGATAGAATGAGAGCCGAAAATTAACGATCGATGTGTTGATTGGGTTTTTCACGATACTCATAATGTTTAAAAAAATCTGATATTTTTAATATTCTTATCTATAAAATTATGGATGACATTGTTCAAGAAAGGATGTTTATTTAATTTAAAAAATACGCAAAGCTTATATCAAAAATTGAAATTACTTTTAAAGTTACGTCGAAAGTATTATCTGATTAGAACAAAATGCTAAAGTAAAAGCGGCTGAAACAGGGGTTGTTTAAGACTTCTCATAAACAGCCAAAGGTCCAAGTTAATAAATAATGAACGTAAAGAAAACACTCAGGTAATTGAATATACATTAAACCTCCTTCCCGTCAAATCCCAAAACTTATTGCAACTTCGTGAATATTTTCAGGTTGGTCAGTAAGTATTTGATTAGTTCAAAATCTTCGTAGATTGCCAAACTTTTTTATTACTTTTACTTCCAGTCCAGGGGTGAGCCGTAAAACGATCTGTAGGGGTCGTGGCAAAATTAAAAATAAATAGTACTGGATTTGTATTCTAATAACTTTGTCCTAGAGTTGGATAAGGCTTCCGGTTTATATCTGGCACTTAATTGTGTAATCCAATGTAAATTAAAAAATAATGAGAATATAATCAATTAACTCCTCGTGTTTTTTATTACTAGACTATGACTACACAACAAATACTACTTAACCACGGTAATAATCTACGTAAAATTGTCAATTTATTTTCTTATGTCATTGAGAAATAAGACGAGCTGGTCGCTCGCATGATGGTAAGCGTCACGCTCGCCCATTACATTTGTGTTTCTGGTTCTGGTTGTGATTGTGTGTGTGATGTGAATGTTTCCGGCACCCACGACACAAGTCATCGAACTTAGTGTGGGGCTGTGAGTATGAAAGCCTTTATAGCGTATATTTATTATCACAATTTAATCAATCAAAACATTTATTGACATAAATTTAGAGGATACAATTTAGGTTCTGAAGCCTCTGGTTCCTGATGTAGTTTACACTGTGTCTAACAATTTACATTTTTTTACATACGTTATAGTTTTGCAGAGTTTAACTAGGTATTTTTGACCGAGCGAAGCGTGATCTTTGACTAGTTTATTATTACATTATTCATTGAATAAGTAGAAACTGTACTCAGCCAACAAGACTAAATTATTCTGTACTAAGTATCCCTTATACCAAATATATTAAAAATTAAGGATCACGCTATTAAGGAGGTATCAAAAATTCTGCCACGTTGATCGAGGTATAGTTTTGACTTATTCAGTGGATGACGTAAGACGCATAGTGGATGGATACATTTTTTTATTCATGATCGGCAAACATGTGGATTTTTGTCCACTATTTCGTAAGCGCAGTGGCACAACCCAATTAGACCAACTTCCCGATGTCCGATTGGACTCAAATTTGGTGAACTTATGTATCTTTGGTGACAATACAACGATATGGTACCATGGAGCTGGCTTAATGATGGAGACGTAAGATGACCATAGGAAATTCTGAACGAAACTAGATAAACCCATCTAGTTTGGGCTGGTTTGATTCGTCTTGACAAGTTCTCTGTTCTTATAACTTTTTAATACTTTTTCATTTCCAACTAGTAATAACTTGACTTGAAAAACTTTTTCAAGTATTACTTGTTTTCACTTTATTTAATTGAACGTCATTGGCTTACGACAGCTTGTCATGGTTAAGTTTACAGTTTAAAAATATAATGATAGTAACTTAGGTTCTATTTTTGTAATATATAACTACTAGCCGTGCCACGCGGCTTCGCTCACTATTATCAAATTAAAAAGTAGCCTCTGTGTTAATCCTATGTATAAGCTATGTACTCTCCAAATTTCATCCCAATCCGTTCAGCTGTTAAAGCGCGAAGAGGGAACAAACATATTTACACATTTACACACTTACACACAAACTTTCGGATTTATAATATTAGTAGGATACACGTCTAAAATATAATTAAGCTCCGGCCAAACCACTGGCATTTTATCTCTAGTTTCCACCTTTTGTAGATTTTTCATCACTGCAGCGTTGCTAATGGATTAAAGAAGCTCAATTAAGCGCTTGTTACGCAACGTTATTTGTTTCCACCATTTTATTTTCCGGCATTTTATGTGTTAACTCCATTTTACGTGGCATATTTGTGTAGCTTGTCACCTGACAAGGAAACAATGGTACAAAATACAAATAGTAGCACGACCGAGGAAGGCATATAAATGGATTGTGCAAATTATTAGTAGTGACACATAAAATAATCTTATATATAATGTCAAATACAATAAACATTGCTATACCTGCTAAAACATTTCGTGTTTAAACAAAAACAACAAAAAAATTGTTATTAAAACTATGGTAATGTGTGATAAAACAAAATGATTCGGCTTTTTTTGTTTGTCTAGTTGTTTATGAAAACAAAAACAGTCATTTATATTGGATAATTTTGTAGTTAAAAAAAGACGTGTGGTACTCGGGGACTGCCGCGGTAAAGCTATTGCATAGTATTTTTATCAACTTATGCAATTATTATTATTTATTTATTTTATTTATGCAGTATTTTTTTTCCTGCCACCTAGAAGCGAGTTGCTGAACTAAAGAGACAAGCGTGATATTTCAAAAAAGTCATTAAATGTTCTGCTATTCATCGATAGATGGCAAAACTAAAAAGTATCGCCACTGTGCCGGTCGGTGTGGGGAGTGTTAAGTTATTTTCGTTACGGAATTTCTGGATTCGGTCTCCACGCTCAAGGCCCGCGATAGAAGCTATGCACTAGCTTAAAATGTTATACAAAGGTTTTAGTACCATTGTGTCTAATTCTAATGAAATTATGCTACAATTCTACAAATTGACGCTCCAATATTTATACAATTAAATGCTTAGATGATTCCTTTCATGATGAGTTATTCCCACTTGCCGCCACCAGGCCGTTCTCACTTTCCCACGACGGCGATCCGTGGGCAGGTCGCGAGTAATAAATTTGAAAGTTAGTGACTCTGCATGTTTGTACCTAAGTTAGTATGTTTGTTGAGTTAACCGGATAATAGTATAAGGTTTATATGGCTACCTTTTATACCATTATCCGGGAGTGAAACTTTGCGGCACTGCTAGTGATCATATTTTTTGTCTCTAGTATGCTATATCACCATATCAGTGGCCAAACCCTAGTATATCATGACCTGATCGTAAGTGATGATTTGGATGACCAAATACGCTATATGCATGTTGTATATGAATACTACATGCATATAAACGTAAAGCGAGTTCATTAAAAACAACAAATTTAATTTTGATCGCAGCTTAAATAAAAGCTTGTTAAATTAATGTAGGCATTGTTTTCACAGCCTGAAATATAGTTTTGTACAAAAATACTCGTAGTCTACTTTGTGCAATGAGATACGCTTGTAAAACAGACAAAATTCCAATGAGCCTCATTTAAAATGAAAGGTAAGTAATCCACTACTGATTGCTTCATTTATTATTATCGGCGAGCACACAAGTGCTAAAGTAAATACGTACGCCACAATTCCCGAGAACATTAGCGGTCATCGCGTTGCAAAATGTTTTCCAATTAAAATTAACCGCGGTACTAACCACAAGATAAATCTTTGCTACCTTTTTTGGTTGGGAGACGCGGGACAGTATATTTTTATTTTGAACATTAAATAATTGTTCGTACAAATATGTTACAGAATAGAATATAATAAAGAATTATATGCTACGAACCGTTATTCTAGACCTTAAACAGTGAGATAACATCACTTCCGGAACGACGTCACGACCTCTTTTGTCTCCCTCCCATCCGGCTCCGCCCCACTTGAGCCGGGGGAGGGGGGTGAGCTTGCCCGAACTGTCAGGCGCGCTCCTCACATTGGCATTTGCTTTCGGCGTGAACACACCTCTTTAAAAGCGTACCCGCTTTTAAAGAGGTGTGTTCACGCCGACAGCTTTGCTGTTGGTTATAATTTTTATTAATGTTATAATTTTAACAATTAATTTAAATTTTTATTATAAAGTAATAAACTTCTTTATAATTTTTATTTTAAAAAATATTTAAATGTTAACAATTTAACTTTTATAATATTTACGTGACTAATTTGTGCTTTTATTTTGTTATTGTAGCACTCGTAATATTTTTTCAAGATTGAAGTAGGTGAACGGGGTCGCCCGCCTCCGCTAATTTCACCACTGATATCTTCGTCATCTTCATCGTTGTCGTCGTGTAACCCAGCCCCACACCGTCGAGTCACCGCGGTCAACGAGCGAGAGACAAGCAGAGGGGATGCGGTCAGGTTCGAAGCGAATTCAAATTTGCTTGTTTCACAAAACGAAAATGAAAAAAAAAAAAAAAAAACCCATGAGGGTAAGTTGCACAATCGTAATTAACTGCAGCTTTAAGATTCAACTAGGATTAGGTTTCTGGAATGAGCCTACTTACCCCGCTCGATTTATAAACCAACAATCTTGTTTCAAAAATATGTGTATTGTCTTTCCTAACTGAATTGTATGATGCGAACCAAATCATCCGAAGCAGTCGCACTTGTATAATAAGAGTCGAATTTCTAAAGTTGGACTCGCAAAGGATCCACGCAATTTAAACTTTTCAATTCACAGGATTTCTTTCCTTTCTTACAAATTATAGTTAATAGATACGACAAAGATATCGCATTAATTGTATATTTTGTTTTGAATTTTAAAGGCGGACATGCAAAGTATCCACGCATTAACCTTTTCAATCCACAGCATTTATTTTCTTTCTTACTAAGAGCCAGAGGTTCAAAAAAGCTCTTTACAACTCGAACGTGAGGGTGAGCCACCTGGCGTTCCACCAGTGGTCCCACTACAGAAGAGGAGAGAGGAGGCGGGCGAACTGCCTCATCCTCCCTCCCGGACGTGTGCGCCGGATCGGGTCAGACTGAAAAGCCCGCTCCGCGGCCTCTCAGTCGGAAACGCAGAAAGAGACCATGCACCGCCTCCGCCTGCCACGATCTCTCGCTGTCGAGCATGTCGTTAACAACTCGAACGCTGTGGAAAAGAGCTTTATTCGTGTCTATGCGGAATAGGCACGATGTTTGCAAAGCGACCGCGGAAGTCCTATTATTGCAACAACAATGAAACTGAGCCGTCACAATTACATACTTTAAAAGCTGGTCGTCAACGAATTTTCATCCATAGGTAAGAACCAAAAGCTGCCAGAAATAAATTCGATCCGAGACAAAATTACAGTAGCAAAAAATTCCCGATAACTCGATACATATTAGCTTAATATTTATGATATCAATGCAATACAATTACTATTTATTGACATCAAAAGCTAAATACAGCTTACAGAGAAACTTATAAATATATGTAGGTCTTATCGCTAAGAGCGATCTGTTATATCTTAGATTGTATTATAATATTTTTATGAGAGTTTATTGAAATGTACCTACATTTTTATAATATTACCGAATTGCTTCTTTGGCTATAATACCCTCGCTTTTTAAAATATTTTAACAGTACCCCGGTAGCTGAGCGTGTATTTAGCAATAATCTAAACAATATCAAACTTTACTTGGTATTGAAACCAAACATTTTAATTTTTTGTTTCTCGGATCGGACTTATTGTAAGCGATCGAATTGTGATCAAAATATACATAGACCCGGATATTTTGTTTACGTATTTATCGCCGGCGCCCATCTACCGTCGGTTCTAGTGGGTATTGTACGCGTTGGACTAGAAATCGAACCCAGAGCGACTACACTAAACAAGTATCGCCTTGCCTGGACGAACCAAGCTCGACAAGCTATTCAAGTCCTCGTTCGTGTGAGTGATGCAGAAGTCCAATCTGACGCCAACTAAGGATCGTTTTTCCTAGACGGACTAAGCTGCGGAAGCTATTATGTCCTAACCTCATTCGAGTGAGTGATGAAGTATCAGAAGTCTAGCCTGACTCCAATTAAAGATCGTTTTTCCTTGACGGACTAAGCTACGGAAGCTATTCAAGTCCTAACCTCGTTCGAGTGTGTCACAATTTTTAATATACAATTGCAAATACTTCTGTAACATTGACTTGCCTTGTGTAACAGTCAGTTGTAATGGCCAATAAATGAATTTAATTTATTTTTTCTGATGCCAACCAGGGATTGTTTTTCCTTGAAGGACTAAGCTGCGGAAGATATTCATGTCCCAACCTCGATCGGGTGGATTGTGAACTATGAGAAGTCTATTCTGATCCCAACCAAAGTCATTTATTATCAAATGGAATCCAAGCCTAAACTCCACGTATTTGCCCGGGTATAAGAAGTAAATATGGCTCAAAAATATTCGCTCTAATCTAAAAGCAAATTGGTGGAGTCTGATAATACCTGGTAAGCATATTAAACTTTACGGTTTCGGCCTAGTTAGTAACTGAAGGTATCTGTTTCACTTGCCATTCCTTGCAGTTAAATTGCAGACTACCTAACTGAAATAACGAAGTCTTTTCTTTTAAGTAAGTACTTGGTCTTAATAGATACAAAGAATGCAATCAGTTCTTGTTTCATACCTTGTAACGACCGTTGTCTCATGCGTTACAGTGGAACCTATTAGATGGCACTATATGTCTTCTAAGCACCAAAGACGTTACTGCAATCTGATGTACTAGTGAGGGTTTACCGATATTCACATACGTAGTGAAGTTACTATTTATACATTCCATAGTAATTGTATATTCATATATGCATTATTTAGTGTGTTATAGCTTGTGTTATAGCTGTATTTATTTAGTGTGTTACATTACACTGGTTAACAATATGTACACCATCCTGTTATCATTACACAAACTGTCCAGTAAGTGTACTCTTCTGAAACGGCTTAGGAAGAGACATTGTGAATTTTAAAACGCAGATAGATTTTCTCGCTTCAACGAGCACACACTTTCTTTTTCGCTATGTTCGTCTCATACGGTTCTTAGATACTTAGTAAAAGCTTCAACTTACTCGATGGTTTGGCGTCTGGAACTCGAAAGAGCTGATAGCGGAACATTTCTGATGTTTTTTTTAATGGTTGATCACATTTTTAATTTCTCCGTCATTTTAGTACAAAGTTTTATCTGGTATTTGGCAATAATGATAATGTTGATCATATATCAATCACATTCACATGCTCCCTTTGCTTAGTTAAGCACTCGTTCATTTCTTGCTTAAATGCATTTAAAATTATTTAAATATTTTATTTTTTATTACCATAAGGAATTGCCACAACGACGTTTTCCAATGGAGTGCCAATAAGAGTTTTACCTTAGCCGGTGTGTAACGGTCACGTAGACCAGATATATTACGAAAGGACTAGCTATAGATCCCAGTCTTGACATTTATAATTTTATTGTACTTGAATGGATAAGTGATCAACCATTTCTTTAAAATAATATTTCAGATGAGTACTTACATAAAGTACGGTTTTCTTATTGCTTCTCGAATTTTGTAGTCAAGCCCGCAATTTTGCACATTTAATTATCGACCCAAGATCAAAAACGAATTTAAACATGTTTATTGACATCCTTTCTTTGGGTCTACCTACTCCAAAAGTATAAACCTGCCGATGCAGTTATTATGGAGATTACAGATCTAATAGAATAAATGTCTTGTTGTGATATGTCTTGTTTAATGATGTAGACGTAAGAAATGTGTTTTCATCTCGTAGGGTATGCAATAATCTAGTCGGGGAGGAGGAGAGAGTGCGCGAGCGGCGCGGCGGTCGGCTGCTAGTAGCGGTCGGCGCGGCGGCATCGCTCGAGTCAGTGCCATCGAGAGCCGGACCAAGGCAGACGTATGAACATTCCCCCGCACTCCCCGCGTTGTGCCACACGCTAACCGCGTGCTGTTTCTTTAGTGTGTGAGCTAATGTACCGGTTGTATTTAATAAAATTGCTTCAATATTACGTTCCCCGTGTCTTCAATGTGAACCCCCGCACCTAAATCTCTATAGTAATCATGTAATAATGATTCGGTTTGGGTAAAGATGATTTTAAGAGGCAAGTATTGAAGCCTCTTCATACTTTGTACTTGGACTACTTCAGTACTTGCAATAACTTGATGTTTGAATTAAGTGCTTTTATTTTTACAATGGCCTCTCAAGGTAAAGTTATGACGTATCCCTACGTGTGAGCCTATTCGAATTGAAGCACTGTAGCATAAACATATATAACAATATATATACAAGTGTCATTGCTAAACTGTTATTAGATCAATAAATGATCAAATTCTTTACTTACCTGTCTATGCATGTGATAGCATTGTAACTAATAGTCATTTTAACATTTACGATTGTTAATTCCTTGTCATAACATTATTTTAGTTAAGGTACCATTATAATAAAATGTATTTGCCGTGAGTTACAAGTATAATTATTCTTATTTCAAGGTGACTTTCATCCCTCTGTTCTGTAGGTACACCTATTCATGGGATATATATCATAGATTTACATAACCTAGGTACACATTATAAAGTACCTGGTACTATCAATTATATTTATTCACACATTGGCATACTTTTTAGCTTGCCACCAGGCGATAATAAACACATCTCACTGTTTAAGGTCTAGAATAACGGTTCGTAGCATATAATATGATGTTTTACCTGAAAATAAAACAATTATTATATGCGAAACCTTATTCTAGACCTATATTTAGAATCCTGCCTGGTGGACTTCTTTATCTTGTCCACCGAAAGTGAGATGCAATGTGAGGAGCGCGCCTGACAGTTCGGGCAAGCTCACCCCCCTCCCCCGGCTCAAGTGGGGCGGAGCCGGATGGGAGGGAGACAAAAGAGGTCGTGACGTCGTTCCGGAAGTGATGTTATCTCACTGTTTAAGGTCTAGAATAAGGTTTCGCATATAATAATTGTTTTATTTTCAGGTAAAACATCATATTTTGCAGCGAATACCGTAGGTTTGTTTCATATCTCGATGAGTGTAATTCATCGATTGTCATTACTCAACTGTCATGTCTGCTTTTAGCATTTAGAGACAGGCAATGGAGTCGTCAGTCTCTAGTTTAGTAACAAGGCGAAAGTTTGGAGACTAGATCCGACTGCTAGTTTCCGCAAAATGGTGTCCTTTAATTCAATATAATAGTTGAAATTATTTCCCATAATTGGTTGCATGCAACCAAAGCTGCGAGCAACAGGTATAGGTATATAATGGAATTGTTATAGTTAAGTCCTTACATTTGATATTCAATACGGCATTATTATTGTTATCGATATAATTAATTTGTTTCAGTCCTCTAGAAGGCGACATATTCAATTTAATGTGACCTCACAGTAGCCTATAACCAGCGGACGATCAAACGCTTCCATCGATACTAATTTGTCAAACTAATCACAATTAGTTAGCTTAGAAGTTATCAGGGAACAGATAAATATACATACCGGTCAAAATTATGATTCCTCGACTAAACGCCTTTTTCCTTTGCCGTAGTCGAGTAAAAAGTGTAAAACTCATGATCAGGACAATCTGAAACAAAATCGAATAAAATTGTGCACAATTGCACATTAATATATTCATACCATTTGATTTGTCTATGCTAACACCAACTTAAACATCTACGAGTACAAGATCTTGCAGTTATTATATCCTTCAATACCTTTCAGCCCGTATATCTCGTGTTTTGTGGACTCAAATTACGGATGTCAAATGAAAGTAGGGTTAACGGCCCATCAGAAATTTTAACAGATGGTCCTTATTGTCCAAAGGGTAGGTAATAGAAATGACTCATTTACATAAATTTCTTGTCAGGAGATATTGCTACAATCGTAACTTCTGGTACAAACAAACTTTGTTGTTCCGTTTTAATTTAATCCTGAGACACATTTTGCAAAGTCTACTGATCGTTTACCAAGAGTTAAAGTGAGTTTATTCCTTTTTAGCTTCCTCACTTACCCTTAACGCATTTTTTTTTAAGTTTATTGTTTTAAACTAACAGTGCTTTCATTGCTACATTGTTTTTACATAGACAGTAACTAGTTCATATTATATAAATGGCTTTTACCAAAAGCCCCTTTACACTCTTTTACTCTACTTTTCTCTGACTATTGTAAGTGCGTTTTTCGGGACTGGCCAGCAGAATAAAGACTTGGCTTTTTAGAACAGATGCTGAAACACCGTTTAGTGCCTGAAGGCTTTTCTTGAAGATGGCTTATCTAAAGTGACTGATGAATTACGTAAAAAAGTTCTAGGCTAATTAATAACGAGCATTAGAAAATATCTCATCCACCTTTAATATTTAAATCTACATATTTCCTGAAAAATTGTTAGCAGAGTAACTATTTAGTAATCTATGATAAAAGGTCGTAGGATAATAGGTAACTTCTAGCAAAAAAATACTCAAATAGCATTCTACATTTCATTATTAATTCATTATTACTTTTTATCAGGTGAGAAATTGGTCAAATGTTTGCCATTCAAACATAAAAAAAGAAAGTACGAAGTAAGTTACAAGTAAAGTATAATGCCCTTTTTAAAAGTTAAAACTATAAAGAGTATTACACATATTAAATTTATGATTTATGCGTCTTCAAACACGTAAAGACGTCGACTAACTTTGCTGTTGTAAAACATTAAATTCAATATAATTATGCCCTCATATTTCTGACAAGTTAACGAACTAACTTGACGAATATACTAATGTTTCTGACAACTTAACGAACCAATTTAAGACAAAAAAACATCAGTTAAAGTAGATAAATACGGCTCACTTTAGCTATACCTAAACAAACACGCCTCGAGAAGTATTTTGTGCTTGTTGAAAAGTTCCGCAAAGATCCAATTTCTGGTCCGACTTGCCGTCGAAAGATTGCACCGGAATTTTCAATAAACGAAGCCGGTTCAAATAAAATTTGATCTCATTTTGTATCGCCAACATACAGTTCATATATAGCAGGTGAACGTTTAAATAAATAAATGTTCGTGCAACCAAGTACGAGCACGCAAAATGTTTGTGTAGTCGAATAGGTATTGAAAGGAACATTAGTGCATTATAGAATTGCTCGTGTGTGTTCGGTTATTATCCAGTAGTTTCCCGGCAGTGCTAACATGAATTAATAAGTTCTTGCGTTCTGCTAATTACACTGTAGACTGTAGGATAGACTTTGACCAAATTAATACTTCATATTAAATATACACTGTACCTGTAGAGACACTTAAAAATATTTGCACTATATAGAGTTAAGTTCAAAATCAGTCTCTAAAAAATAACGTTTTACTTCTAAGTCTGAAATGGTCTTGTAGTCCAGGCTAGGTATTTTATTTTCCTTTAACTAAGGAGTATTTAACCGACATCATGTACTTAGGAATGGTCTCTAGAGAATTATCCTACCCAAAGGCAAAAATGAACACAGTGTTCAGTATTTATAGCAAATAATTTTTTTTTTACTATGCACATCTCTGGGCATAAGTGAAGCGAATCAATCAAAAGAGTAAAGGTTTTAGTTGGCCCTCTAATAATAATTATTTCTACTTTAGACTTAATAGCATACCTACTTACAAAGTTTACCACTACTTGCAGAAGCTAATTATATGATCAAATTTGCATTTTATTAGATTCACAACTACATATTTTTGTATTGCTTTGAGTTGGTTTGATAAATAAAAACAAAAAAAAAACCGGCCAAATCATAATATTTTTTTTTGTCTTGTTAAAATAAAAAATGTATTAAATAATAACATCTTCACTTTAACATTTTCTTTAGGTAACACACTTATAAATATGTTACTTACTCACTAAGTCACGATGTTTTCTCAGACTACTTAAGTAAGGAGTAAACTCGTACGTTGATACTAAGGAATGAAAGGTTCATTAAAATTTCATCAAAATTGTAAACATTGTTAGAGCGTAAACACCCTAATTCCTAACAATTTCACGTCCCTTGAACAAGGCCAATGCTTACAGGATACGGGTTTTGTTTCGTACAGTTACTAAAACTTAGATTTTAACTCGGGTGACGACGTGACCACGGCTGCGAATGGTCAATAATGTCGTTTAAACAAGCCCTTAAATGTTCAAGTAATTTGCTTGCTGAAACATGTTGAAAACATTTGGATAATCGGATTGAGTTGGTAACTAAGACACTTTCAACTCTATTTCCAATTGTAATGTTGCTATAATCATTTGAACTAATTCTACTCAGAATACCATTTTACACCAAAAGCTTTTCTTAATACTAAATATGCCACGTGGCTTTATCTGCTTATCGTGCTTATCTATTTAAATAATAAACCATTGACATAAATCTTAGACACGTGATAATTTGAACAACTTTGAAAGTACACCTAGCTCGGATATTAATACACCACAGATTTTTTTCTGATTCTCTAAAGATCGTGTCCCTAGAATGCTCGATTTGGGATAAACCCCCTAGGGTAGGAAGTAAATAAAATACTCCCGCAAACCACGAGAGTAGAGGGATGAAAATAATTTAACAACTGCGAGACCACTTGTGGTTGCACAACTCCTTGCCGATCAGCCGCATATAGCACTACTAGCCGTGCCCCGCGGCTTCGCCCGCGTTTATCAAGTTAAAAGGTAGCTTATGTGTTAATCCTAGGTATAAACTATGTACATTCCAATTTCCATCCAAATACGTTCAGCCGTTACAGCATCAAGAGAAAACAAAAATACTTACACACAAAGTTTCGGATTTTTTATATTAGTGTGATAAGTGTGATGCTAGTAGAAATATTTACAGTTGAATGGGTGAACTGCTTGTGTAATTATCGGCTTTACGTGACATACGATCTTACGTAAGTCTCGAGGAGAGTAGTGCACTACAAGTACTTTTTCAACCTAGATTCCGGAAGGCTTACCTTCTGGCATATTGCTCGTTTCCTCTATTAACGCTATAAAAATAATGGAAATTCATAGTCTCTAAAGAATTATCCCTTATTGAAATCATTTTCCACGATTCTACTTCAAAAGAAAGAGTTCACCAAGCAGTTTAATATAGAATTCCTCTGTGGAACCCAATACAGCAATGATCGATTGGGAATTCTGCTCGCTCTGATGATCGCAAGAACGAAATTCCGATTTAGCTACGGCATTTACTTCCATAATGTATCGGAGAGTAGTGTGACTGCCAGGCAAACTTACGAAATGTATTTTACAAAGTGGAACATATGAATAAATATAATAAACACGTTAATATTTTAGGTAGTAGTTTATGGACTGACTCACGAATGGAAAGCACAGAATTTATATTTCAACTATTGCTTGATGCTATTTTTGTGCCATCGATATTCTACTAAATAAATTAAAATAATGAACATACAGCTAAAATTATATATACTCCACGCTTATATTATATGAAAAAAATAATAAGAGAGAAATTATGTTTGACAATAATGCATAATCATTATACCTACGCAATTGCTAATTTACTATGAGTTTTTAAAAGATTAGTAGGATATATTCTATGTCAATGAGTATATCCCATAGGCCGTCGTTTGACCATTATCTCACCACCTGGTTATGAGGTTGAGGATGGTAAACAAACTAGACCTAAAATGACTGGCTTTCAAACTGCCAAACATCATTTTAGCAATTTGGTGTCAACTTTTTTGAATTTAAATATACATTTTGGGCCAGCATGTATTTATAGACAGATAAGATTTTTAACGACATTTTTATAGTCGTTCTAAAATACCAGTCTTCATCTAAGTATAAAATTTAACAACTAGCAGATGCTGCTTACAAAGTTCTGAAATCAAGCACGGATATGCTAAACATAGAACATTTTACGGCGGCAATTACTCACAAAAGGTGCTCCTATAAAGTATAATTTCATAATACATAATGAGAAGACGTCTACAACTTGCCAACCATCGTTCACGTTTCAGGTCACGATCATGAAATTTATTTTATTAATAACCTGGAATGGGTTCTTCAATAAAACACTTTGTAAATAAAACATTGTCAATTATTTGGTGTTTCAATAGCTAAAATATGAATAGTCCAATGTCAGTAAATTATAAAATGTTGGAAAGAATAGTTATCGTCAGTTGAAATCATTGATAAGTCGCCGAGATATCAGTTCAGTAGCGAATTTCGAAACTAACTTTTTGTATGAACTTAATTTAACCTAATGCTAATTTAACAGATTTTAATATTATTATTTTAAAATCTATACGTTTAGTTTAGTTCTTTACGCGGACGAAGAATCTATACAGGGTAGAGGCTAGTCATTCATAAAAAACTGGCCAAGCGGGCAATAGAAAACGCTCTACCAGCATGGTTAAAAGGAAAAAAAGCAGCTTAGCCAGAAATATCAGATTCTAGAGTTTAAGTAATGTTCTTCTTCATTTTCCTCTACCCAATTGTAAGAGATAACTCACTACAAAATACCATACACAATAGAAATACCCTTCTTTGGAATATGTATTAGCAATAACGTATTGTACCTAAATGAGTAAACCACAATGGGATGATCTTATTTTGACTGGAAAATTAATTATAATTAGTCTTTCAATTTGTCTCGTAGAGTATGATAATAATTGATCCTCAATGGCTTCATTCTAAAGATATTTCAGACGTGATCATTTAATTTTCTTAGAGAATTGACAATTTGTTGAAGCTATATTTTACGTTAAAATACAGCAAATGAAAAAGTTATTATGCTAAGGAAAATTATTATACTAAATAAAGCCGGTTGCATTTGTTTAGCCTTTGATAGCTTAACTAATTATTGTAAATATGTATTAGAAGTTTAAATAAGATGTAATAATATGCTAATGGTCTACATACTAGTACTAGAATTTAGATTTTATATACTTCTGTCCTACCCTTAAGGTTAAACTGAAAACCAGCGTCGAGTTTTTTTAAATTGACATAATGCTGAGTTAAATCTTTTTGACATAAAAAATATAGTTATATTTTTGTTTTTATTATTAAGTTCCTTTTGTATTAAATAAATGTATTTTTTTTTCTTTTTAATAAAATAATTAAATTAAAAGTTAGTGACATAAACTAGCTGACCCGGCAAACGTTGTTTTGCCGTATACATTATTTCTAGGAAACATTTTTTTAGTTCAATAAAAAAATAGGGATTGATCGTAGAAGGGTCAAAATTTAGGGTTGTATGTACCTATTTTCAATGCTGTATCATAAAAAATTAAACAAACAATTTGTCAAAAAAAAATTTGGTCTGGACCACCCTTATTATTTAGGGGAATGAAAAATAGATGTTGACCGATTCTCAGACCTACCCGATATGCACACAAAATGTCTTAAAAATCGGTCGAGCCGTTTCGGAGAAGTTTGATAACAATCACCGCGACACGAGAATTTTATACTAGATAAGTTTTCTTAAATTCTATAATTTTTAAATAGCAATATAGCAGTAATAATTATAACACTGGAACCCTTCTACATTAATATTATTAAGTTTCCCAATCACAACTAAGAACTCAAATAATATAGAGTTAACCACGAACCGCTTTTGGCAGGTTTTCGTTAATTTATCATCATCGCGATAAGATAAAACAGTATTTGTGGCTCCTAAATGGGTTCCTGAGATAAATACATTAGTTTACTTAAAAGGGGTTACGACTTTTAGCTTAATTAATTTGTAGGTTATTTACGGCTAGTGATATGTTTTAATAAAAACAGAAACCAACTGTCTTAACTGTACTAGACCCTGATAATTTTAAGGTAGCAATGATTTGTTAGGTACAGTTGCTTTATCACGATGAAAGACACCAAGAGCTACATTTAAACTTGCATTTTAACTATGTTTGTGTGTGTAATTTTTTTCGAAGAAGTAATTTCTTTGATGCCTTCGACAATAATTGTAATAAGGCTTACAAAATCTACAAAACAAACGGTAGCCTTGGGATAGACTGCATCCATAATTCTAATGGAAAGAACATTAAAAGGATATTACAAATAATAATATTTCAGTTATATATTTAAATTTCATTAGCAATCAATGCATTCAAATCTGGGTGTCTTAAAGTCTAGAGTGAATAAGTACCTTCTAGGCAAGCATGTTCTATCTTCGGTCGCATCGTCACTTTCCATCAAGTGAGATAGCAGTCAAATGCTTGCCTATCCAGCATAAAAAAAATCAAATGGTTGTATTTAGGACTGTTTTGTAGTCGGGTTTTTTTATATTTCAAATGTTATTTTATTTATTTTAAGTATTCACTGTTACCAATAAATATATTTTTTTCCTTCTTTCAATATAATAGAAGCCAGGCGTCATTCATCATAAATCAAACTACATGCTTCTTGCCTATCAAAATTTCATGAAAATGTATATTTCAATCTATTTAATCAAGAGAAAGCGGTTATAACACCATCATGTACTTGCTGCGTTTTAGAACTTATTTTATGAGTCTTTTGATGTGTTATTTTGATGGTTCGACGTACGACAGTTTATCTTGAGGACAATTGAACTCGTTTTAGTGGGGTATTTTAACGATGCAATGGTAGTAAGCATGGTTGATTTAAGATCTCTAGTATAAGTTGTTATAAACCATCAGTACATGTATTCGTATAGGTATACCTACTAGCAGTTTGTTTTATATCCTGAGAAGTAATGCGCCTCTTATGCTAGTATTATACTAACAACAATAAAACCAATTGATTTAACAACTTACACATTATATATATAACGATAATGTGTAAGTTGTTATTTTCTATGTTGCAATTTATACGTCCAATATTTACAAGCTTTTATTTAGTAAAACTTTTAAAATATTTGCGTTTAAACTAACTTTTGTAAGGCTCTAATTTTGCGAATCTGACAGTAGAGTCATAAACTTGAATGAGTGCCTCTTTGGGGCCTATGTAAATAAATGATTTTACATTTTTTTATTACTTGTTTGTAAATATATTAATTGCTTTTTTTTGGGTGCATAAAGTTCATATAAATCGTTATTTAGGCTAAAACTAGTTCAAGACATACAACTGTATAGGTCTATGATTATTCTCTAATAGCTCTCATTGCCTCCGTGTTTAAAAAAATGCATAGCTTATTAATGAGTAATCCATCATATTTCTGTACGTACGCAAAAAGTAGCAATATAATTTGACGTTATCGCTCACTTAGATCATTTACCAAAATGAATATACATTGTAACCTCTCCATTTACCTTACCCGAGAACGAGAGCTCTGTTTCAGAAACGCCTTCGGAAAAGTTATGGCAAAACTCATAAATATATTGGTTTGTTTCTTCACGAGAGCAAAAGCTGTTTGTGAAAAGTTCTTTTTAAGCCCACATTTTCAGAAATTATATAACGTAGTCGAACAATTTAATAAATGTTGATGTTCATTTTGTTACGTTTATGCTGTATCAGGTAAATGTAATGAAAATATAAGGAAGATTAGGAAGAAATACAAAACATTTATTGAGTCCACATTGTTGAATCAATCTTTATATACTTATCATGTCTCATATTTTTTACTTTAGCTAACTAAAATTAACTTATGGTATGATGTCATGTATCACCTTTAATATATAATCTGAATCTCGGAAACGGCTCTAACGATTTTCATGAAATTTAGCAGGGGGTTTCGGGGGCGATACATCGATCTAGCTAGGTTTCATTTTTAAAAAACGTCATTGACTTACCAAAAAAAGCCGTGCAAAGCTCGGTCATCCAGGTACTTTAATTTTATTAACGCAAAATATATAAATAATAATAATTACATTTTTTCTTTAGCTGAAGATATAAACCTGATCATATGCCAACTTGGTTGGTACTGGGTGGTTTATGATAATAGGTACTCATTACCCACCACACACACATTATATGTAGAGGCCACATTATACGTAGAGAAGATATTACTTAATTAACTAGTTTGTTTTGAGCCACGTTACCATCATCGTAACTTCTATTAATTTCAAGTAATCATCAAATGCATGTTAGTTAATATTAGATTTACCTCGTCTTACAGGAAGTCTTACAGGACCTGCGGGAATTCCGGGATAAATTTTTCTTTCAATATCCAAATCGTTTATTCACATGGGCCCCAAAGAGGCACTCGTGGGAGTTGATGACTCTATTGCCAGATTCGTAAAATTATAGCCACAATTTCATAAGAACCTTCTCCTGACAATAATTAAAACAACAAAAAAATATATTAGCGAGATTGTTCCATCCGTTCACGGGTGAGAAACCAAGGGAATTAGAGATTTTTTTTTACATATATACAGATAATGCAAGAATGTTTCTACTTTATAGACTTTGAAACTATCCAACCAATGAACCTAAAAGGCAATAATGCGAAAATAGTTTTAAATCACTAAAACAATTCATCGATTTTCTTTTCCCATACAAAATATTTCCCGAATATTGATGTCTGTCGGACTTGGTAAAGTACTAGGCAAACGTAAACATTAAAGTAGGTATTTTGTATGTATGTACCTATGTGTATGTTGTACCTATGTGTATGTTGTACCTACTTAAGAATAACGGGTTAGTCTAATTAGAAATTGCACATGGCTGCTCCTCTTCTTACCTAATCAATATTTACATATTGCAATTTCCAACCTTTATGTACAAAGGCAAACAACCCAACTGATAGCAAGATAAAAGATTTTTTCAAATTAAAACTTTAACGATATCGGTAAGGTATCATGGTTAGATTACTTAATTGTTAAGTCGTCGGAATAAAATGGACACTATTTAATGTATCTTTCAAACTGGCTAAAAACATACGCAGCCAAGGTAAGGGCAATAAACCTATAAAACACTTCGGATCTAACTTTGACTTGAATTATCATACATAATTAACAGCCATGGTGGCACATTTAGGTAATAGGTAAGTTTTTCGCAACTTTTTGCTGTGGTTTTTTCAAATTACTAGTTCTGTTACATAGGTAGATATTACACATAAATGACGTATTCATAAACCACAAAAACATTTAAAAACCTCTTGAAGCTGGTTTTTCTTTTATGTAAGTACATATTTCAATATTATATGAGATTATTAAAAAACTACACAACTGTCCTCTTTAGCACATCCCTGACAAAATTTTGAGGCGAACGAAGCTACAAAACTAATAATTAATTCTTTCTACGCCTCCAAAGCCTCCACAGTATTCATTAATTGTTACCGTTTCTGCTAGATGGCGCTGTTCACCAATCTATCTATCTAATACCTTTAAACGAGCAATTCTTGTATATATGTATATGCTCAGAATACAGAAAGAACTGAGTGTATATGTATATAATCTGATTCTCGGAAACGGCTCCAACGATTTTAATGAAATTTGGTACCTATGCATGAGGTTTCGGGGGCGATAAATCGATCTTGCAAGATTTCATTTTTATGAAACGTAGTTTAAAATAAAAAAAAAACATGTAGGTAACACATGTTTGTATAGTATATAAATTCAATAATTATGGTTTAAAAGAGGTAAAAAAATTCACACATAAGTGACGCACTAGAATATACCTACAATCCAAATTAGCCTGAAACTAGAGGTTTTTACCAGTAGTCATTGGAGAGTCCACTAATCTCCTGGCTCCATCATCAAACTTTTGTCAACACATAAAGAAAAAATTTAGGAAAACTAGCCTACTAAAATTCTCAGAAACAAATTATTATTATTTAGTCAAATTGACAGTTACTAAATAATAATAATTATAGTTGTCACATGTAGTACTTTATAGAATGTTAGTAACAACAACGTGAAACGTTTAATTGTGACTTATGTGGAACATTGGAAGATGTCTACCACTTGTTGATGGAGTGTGACCGAACAAAAAACCAAAGAGAGTCATTTGTGCAAAAGTATAACATACATAGAAGTAACATTGGAAGTTATACTCATATCTTAGCTGATGTGGCTTTCTCTGTACAATATAATTTTGCTCAGATGAAGACAAAGATTAGGGTATGATGGGCATACCAAATCAGGTAAAAGTCCCAAAAAAAGATGAAAAAAAAAAACAACAACGTGACATGTTTTTAAGTAACATATATTGGACTCATCAAAAAAAGGCAAATAAATCCTCGTAGATAGGTACCTACTCTTCGAGCACATTTAAAATTTAAAAGTTCCACTATCTTTCTACTAGCTATATCAACAAACTAGTTTGATGGTAACAAATTATTTTACAGTCATTGTGATAAGTGGTGTGAAATAAGCTATAAGTACTCAAATTTTTCCAAGATTTCAGAATAAATAAATACCTACCTACCTTCTACTTGATTATTTTTATTAAATAGTAAATTTATAGTTTATTATTTTTTATGTTAGAAAATTTTAACAATAAACTAGGTTTTACTTATCTCAACAAAATCCATGTAAAACTGTTCAGTATTATGGTTTCGATTATTCCAAAATCCAACGCCTTACAAAAACTTAGAAATTAATTTCCCTTTAAATTATGAGAAAATTTACTCATAGGAATAATAAACGGATGACTTGACCTCTTAGTCCAATAAATAAAAGATTAATAGATACTTATAATTAAACGTATTTAATTTTATCGAAGAACTTTATGTGTTTGACATAATAAATTATGTATTCATGAGTTTTAAACGGATACATAACAATTGATATGATATCATCACTATTTTAACTTTTGTTTCATAATTGATGTCTAATTAGTTCTCATGTTTGGAATTTATTAATGTAAGCTAAAAGAGTTTCAAAGAATTAATATATAGTTTGATTGACTTTTAGAACTATAGATCAATTAAAATTTGCAACTTTAAATAAGTGCATATTTTGGAGTCGTAAGTGTTGACTACATAATATAACAATATGAATTATTTTTTTTGTTTCACCACGATGACTATGCCATGGCTCTACTAAATAAAAGTGCAGTTTTTACTCGTAAATTTAATAAATCGTAACTGGAATCGGAATTAAAGTATTACAACTTGGTATAAAAAAAAACTTATTTCTGCGTGTAAAAATCCTCAAAAAACCCCCGAAATCAAACTAACGAAATCAGGTTCAAAGCAAGTCTTTATTTTTTTAATAGTTTAGCACGAAACAGTGTACAAGGAAAAGGCTTAATGCTATGAAGCATTATCTACCAGCTTTCCTGGGCGTGTAAGAAAAGTGTTTGGGCGCTGCACGCCCAAACACTTTTCTTACACGCCACGCTAAAAGTTACGAGTATATAAAAAATAAGAGTTTAAAATAAACTTAAAAAATAAACAAATTATGTATTATAAAATTAATTACAACATTAAAAATAATTACATTATTACATGCTTCTTACATATTTATGTATAACTAACACATAATCAGAATATATAAGATATAAAAAAATAGAGTTAAATATTGCTTTTCTTGAACTTGTTCAGGATAATGAATCTTCTTTATTTAATGTCGATGAATGAGTCTTTAAAAGATCACAATATTACCCTGAACCTTGCTTAAATTTTCTGGTAACTGTCTTCCGGAAACTTAAGGATTCCACCACCGTATGTTCCTAATTGTTAAATTATAGCACATCTAATAAAATCAACCGAGCTATTAGAAGCGATACTATTGTCTACTTTCTACATAGTAGACGGTGGATATACAGTCCTTTACAGTATTCGTACGTCATTTTGCTTCTACAATTATCATCCGTGCAGCGAAAGGGTGAAATTCACTACCCTCGTCTTTGTTCCCGGGACGGTATAATTTGGGAGTCTTCAAATCTTCATTGAATAGGTATGTTCTAGGCAAGTATACTACATATTATTTGGTCGGATCATCGCTTTCCATCAGGCAAGAAAGCGACTAAATGCTTACCTATCAGAAATTCAATAAACAATCATCAAATAAAAATAAATTGTTATACAACTTCGAACAGAACTCAAGCTACCTGCAAGCACATCAATATAAGGATCACACTGCAGTTTTCATGAATCACAATGAAGTTTTTTTACGAGCCTCAAAGCCGGAGGTACTCCAACAATTTCAAAGAACTTCTATTGGCAAAACCACAAATTTAAGAATATCTATAATTAATTAATTCGTCATTTGATATACATAGTATAATAATACATGCATATCGTCCGCTACACGTATAAAATGTGAAAGAAACGTTATCCGCGACCTTGCCTCTCACTACATGTTCTAGGTATTGGGAGATCCGGTGACTCCGGTTACCGGCAAAATACCAATATTAGGTATTACTTAAGTTTAATGTTACATTTACTTTGTACGCTATGAATTGCTTTGCAATATCGTTGTCACTGAAAAAATATCATGTTCTGGATCTTTTACAAGCTTTTATTTAGTTTCACCCGTCCCGTTATCTGTCGGTCTATAAACAAATCTTGCAAGCTAAATTAGACTCACTTCCCGATTGCTGGGTGGGTTCAAAATTTGGGGAACTTATGTAACTTTGGTGACAATACAATGATATGGTACTATGGAGCTGGGCTGATTATGAAGATGGAAGATGGCCATAGAAACTTCTAAGATAATCCCATCTAGCTTGGGCTCGTTTGATTTTTTTTTGACAAGTTTTCTAGTTAACGCTTGATTTAAAATAAACCGACTTCACCGCTTTATCTTCGGAACTTTGATCAGATTTAATGTATTAAACACGCAATATTTACCATAACTCAAAAACTAGAGATGACCACATGAAAAGCACCAGCTTTCAAATAAAAAAATAATCATCAAAAAACTTCTTTCGTTGTGAGCCGTCACAACGAAAGAAGTTATGAGGTAACTTTTGAAGTCGATTAAAAACCAAAAACATCGTCAATGTAGTCCACAGAATACGCATTATTGACGATATTTCAAGTACGACTGATCCGATCTTGATCAAATTTAAATGGGACCAATCGGAGAGCAACATCTTACAAACTAAAAAAAATATTCGAAATCGGTTCACATGGAAAGAATTTATGAGGTAACAATACACATAAAAAAAAACACAGTCGACTTGAGTACCTCCTCCTTTTATGTGAAGTCGGTAAAAAGTGGCAAATGTCAATGTCTAACTGTATCAAAATCCATAATATGTATTGACATATAATTTAAAGGGGTGCTTAAGAAAGTTAATGACTTAGCAGATTCTATAGATATTTGACAACACAAGTACATCGTGTTATATGGTTTCTAAATAGAACCGATATTTTTTGGCGTAGGCAGTATCTGTGCACGATATATGGCCTTTTTATTTTGATGGCCTGGCAGCTTAATGTAGGTAAATTTTATGAAATAGATTAAAAGCGCGGGCGTCACGTCGGTGATGATATAGATTAGGTTTTTTGACGTGAGTGAAAAAATGGCGTTGTTGATTTTGTAAAATTTTCCAAAACCTGTGATTCTTCGAGTGTTAATGTGTAATAATGGTGGATTATTAACCGTTGATACTAAGTGAACGTGCATAAGTGTAGGCAAATCATACAAAGTTGAAAAACGTGATTTTCGCCTACGCTCCAAAACTCCAATAGAAGTTCTAGTAAAGTTTCCACCACTTTACTAGGGCATGACTTTACTATGACTGGACCTTGACTCTTTTACTTGACTTTGACTGTGACTTGTGACTAGGACTTATAATATGAAATACACTTGTAATATTATATTATTACTTGACACTGGCTAAATGCACAAGATTGCGAAGCCATAACTAAGAAGAAGAAGAAGAAGAAGAAGATATAGATTACATAATCTGTTAGCATAATAATGCTATCTTTCATACATTTTCCTACATCTTTTGCTTAGCCGTTTTTGTTACCGTTGCTCAGATACCGTTGGTGTTATACGTGCTAAATAAAATGTTGAAAATAAAAACCCTAAAATGCATACTCTTTTAAAAAACCGGTCAAGAGTCGGACTCGCATACGAAGGGGTCCGTGCTATCTATAAAAACAGCAAAAAAATCACGTTTGTTGTATCGAAGCCCCCTTAAATATTTATTTTATTCTGTTTTTTAGTATTTTTTGTTATAGCGGCAATAGAAATACATCATCTGTGGAAATTTCAACTGTCTAACTATCACGGTACATGAGATACAGCCTGGTGACAGACGGACAGACAGACAGACGGACAGCGGAGTCTTAGCAATAAGATCCCGTTTTACCATTTGGTGTTGTACGTGCTAAATAAAATGTTGTAAATAAAAACCCTAAAATGGTTTACGTAAACCTAAAATGAGTTTACCACGTCGAAGTATAAAATTAAATAAAACTGGAAAAACAAGAGATTTTTAACGATAAAAGAATCCAATAGTAAGTGAATTTTGATAAGGTTTCCAAGAAATGCATATAAAGTTTAAGTTATTACTTCAATTTACTGGCTAAGTGGAAGTTACTTATATAAAATACTTGTAATTAAACCTTCTAAAATATTTGTTATATCCGGTATACTTTAGTAATGAAAGTACTACGTTTCATACCTAGCTATAATCATCAAGGTGTGCGACTCTAAACGGATATTCGTACCATAATCGGAATGAACAATTTTGTAATTGCAAACAGATAATGAGAACGCATTCTTTTATAATTATAGGAGTAGAATGCTTTAGGGGATAAATTATTATACACGAAGATTCTAATAAAGATATTTGTTAAGCTTTTTGTTATGCAAGGCTGAAACTATCTTAATTGTGGTTTATAAGTACTACTCATTTGTAATTATTAATGTAAAAATAGGTTTAGATTGATTAGAGGAAAAAGTTTAAAATATAATACTTGTATACTTATATTATTATGTTAGATTATACTTCTTTTGTAAATATAAAAAATAAAAATTCTTTGTAATTTTCTATAGGAACCAAATTGTTCCACTGAATGTTATTGTACGTCCGAAATGGACATTTACTGTTGATACTTTTATATTACAAAATTTATAAGACCCCAGTTATATGCAATGAAATTGTTTCTGATTCTGATTAAGCAAGCGAAATCGCTCGGAGCGGGAGTCTATATTATCTTACTTCTTATCTTATCTTACTATCCTACTAATAATATTATAAATCCGAAAGTTTGTGTGTGTGTGAATGTTTGTTACCACGTATCTCCGTAACGAATAAACCGATTTTGATGAAATTTAGAATATAAATATTCAAGTTCCGGAATAATACATAGGCTAATTCAATTTTCAAAAATCAACTCTTAAGTGTGCTAATATGTAATAATAATATATCTTTAGTATGGAAATTTTTACTCGCTTCAATTCACTCAAAACTCGGTACATATAAACATTAAAGTAAATAATGAAACACGTATATTTATTTTTCAAAACTACCCCTAGGGTGTGTGCAATAGAGTTCTAAACTTCGTATCAACATTTTTATTTCTTGGTTTGATTCCTTCAAAACCCAGCTTAAATAAACATTAAATTAAATGATAAAACACGTTTTTTTTTTCCAAAACTACCCCTAGGGTGTGTGCAAGGTGGTTCTGAAGTTTGTATGAAAAATCTTATTTCTTGCTTCGATTTACTCAAAACTCGGTACAAATAAACTTTAAAGTAAATAATGAATGACGTATATTTATAATTAGGGGTTAAATTCATACAATTCTTTTTTTATTGAGTTTTGTATCATGATCTAATAGATTAAGATTATAGGCAAGAGTGCGAATTCAAACCATTGATCTACCAATCCAAAATTATAAACCCTGAAAAAGTTCGACCACAACTTTTAAATCACGCGGGCGAAGCCGTGGGTGTGTCTAGTACTAGTATTATGAATATATAAAAATCTTATATCACGGTGTTTGTGGTCCGAACTCCCCGAAATGGCTTGACCGATTTTATCGTTTTTATTCTATAATTAGTAAATATAAATTTAGTATTCCTTTTTTTATCCTTACAGCTATAGAAATAAATGTTTAAATTATTTTTTTCATTTAATTGGATTTTAAGATAATAATAATTTTAATGAATAAAAAGTGTAAAATAATGCATGGAAAAAAAATTGCATAAAAAGCAAAATGCATGCTATAGCTAGACATGATTCATGTCATCATACTGATTTTTGATATCAATGATTGGTAAATGTTCCTTTACGGCAGCCATGATTGGCTCTAAAACTCCTGAAAGCTAGTGGTTAGGGCGTTAAGGCGGTGATTCAAACACGCGTGGTTCGCTCTAGCTTAGAGCGACATTTTTCCTTCCTTATTTATGAACAAATCAAATAAAGTCTTTTATCTAAAATCAGTTATGAGTTCTGCTAAATCCATAAGGTAATGATGACGGCTACATAATAAATTTCTTTTCTAACACTGACTAACGTAAAAAATAAACGCATTTACACTCACAGCCCTACACTAAATTTAAAATTTTTTACACATATATTCTGAACCTTTTATATACACATATATTCTGAACCTGTTCTTTACTGTAAAGCTTCATTTAATGCACGCCGATATATCACCTGATATAGCAGGATGACTGGCAGAAAATGCTGTAGTATTAAGTCCTCCTATGTACATAGTATTTCTGCATGAAGTTTTTAAGTTAATTAATTAATATACTTGTATCATGGGTGTCGGAAACATTTACATCACAAACATAATCACACCTAGAACGAAAAGAAAGAATATCCATTAGGAAGGAAAATTATGCTTCTGCTGGGAAACGAACCCAGCACCCACTGCGCCACCTGGATCATAAAGTATATAGGGATAGGAGGTTAAGTATAAAATCGTTTTGTAGATATAGAAGGATTTTAATAAATATTTATTTTATAACCATTTTTTGAGTTAGTTTAGTTCTGTTTTCTATATTTATAGAAAACATTAAATTTACATAAGTTTAGTTATTGGTTAAAAAACATTTAAACTTTCAAAATATATTATGTATGTATGTTGTATTTCAACAGCATATCTATCAAAGTTTAACAATATCAAATTAATGTTCATGACGTTAATAAAGACAGAGATTTATTCGAAACACGACTAAGCTCTAAGAATCAATAAAATAATATATAACGATTATTATGCTAAATGATAAAATAACATATAGCACAATGTATTGCGGAAACCGGTTATCATTAATAATGAACCTTTATTAAGAATTAAATGAATTGATGAGTAACATATAGAATACCTACTAGTCGTGCCCACAGCTTCGCCCGCGTTGTGTAAATCCATGGTGTAAGGTGTGTACATTCCTTATTTCATCTAAATCCGTTCTGCCGTTACAGCGTGAAGAGAAAACAAACATACTTACATATAAACTTTCGGTTTTATAATATTAGTGTGATGACCTAACTATTTGACAGTAATGGTGCAGCAAGTCTATAGCATACGCTGGAAGATATGATACATTTTTACGGATTTAAAAACACCCATTGCTTAAAACAGGGCAACGTCCTATTTATTTTAAAAAAATGGATATTCTAGTCCCACTGTCGCACTAAATGTTTAGTAATCATGAGGTTGAGAATATAAAACTAAACCTATAGGTTTAGTCTGGCTTCATCAGTTATATGTCTGGCTTATAAGAATAGCTGTCATGTCTGACAGGTATTTCTTAGGAGCTTTATTCTTTTTCTTATTTGTTGATTTAGAACATTTTATCTTATTCCATTATTATTTGATCTTTGCCGAAAGATCAAGCTAGGATTCTAAGCCGCGACCGCTCACACGACTACTAGGAGCATTATCGATTATCTAAATATGTTTAATGCTTTTTTTCTTTTTAAATATTAATTTTAAATACTAGACAGACAAGCATTAGACCATCATCTCACCAATGTTGGAAAGTAAAGATGCGGCCGAAGACGTAGCATGCTTGTCAAGATACTTCATTCATCCACTCTACTCTTTATTAATTCACTCTTGCCTTGGAGACTTCGAGATATGGTTATTACTTTTTTACTAAGCAACATATATAATACACCAATTTAAAACATACCAAACTAGCGACCCGCCCCAGCTTCGAAGGAGTGTAATTTAGAAATATACCTATGGTTATAGAATTTCTGTATAAACTATAATTGCTTCACAAGTAATTTTTAATTAACATTTTAATAAAAGAAATGGTTTCTGTGAGTGAACCGATACAGCTATCGCAGAGTTTTCTGTAAGATTTTAAAATAACAACAATTCTCTAGTTCGCCAATTTTATGCATGTCTTCAGGATTAGACAAGTAAATTTATTTTTCGACCACTTGAAAGCGTTTACGTTTTTGTTTATTTAATATGATTGAATTGTTTCTCCCTGGGTTTATTATAAATAATTTATTATCTCATAATTATTTTAACATTTATTTAAAGAGAGTAAGAGACTTGGTGAACGTGACGCACGCGTACGTGATTAGAATCGGTTTTAAGTTCTTGGTAATATATTTATCAATCGACCATATGGATTCTTAGTCAACTTCAACGAAGTTAGAACTTTGCATTATTTAATAAGGAAGTCGAAAATAAATGACATGCAGGTATACAATAGACTACCACATCTAAGGCTAACATAATGAAAAATAATTATAGACCTAATAAACTTCCCTATTTATTTTTTGTATAGGTTGCACTAGATCTGAGTTAAACTAATGTTGTGTTCTCGTAATGGCAAATGATCGAAATAAAAAAAAAATACAATGATTTTACACAAAATATGAATAGTAAAAATAATGGAAAGACTGCTGATTACATAGATAGATAGATATATATATAAACACTTTATTGGACACCTTAACAAATACATGACAAGGAATAATAATCTAGAAAATAAGTGTAACAACAGGCGGTCTTATCGCTAAGAGCGATCTCTTCCATACAACCTTTGGATGGAGAGGAGTAAGTAATGAAATTGGACGTCGGTGTTTTGTATATATATAATAATATAGAAAATACAATAAACATACATAAACAATAATATACCTAAATTAAACTATGATATAGAATACATAACTATTATACATATTTGCGTTTATCTTAGCGCATTCTTCAATGTTCAATGTTTTATTTTTTAACTTAATTGTTGCCCCGCGACTTAGCCCTCTATTATCAAGTTAAAAAGTAGCCTATGTGTTAATCCTAATCTATATACATTTCAATTTTCATCCAAATTCATTCAGCTGTTAAAGCGTGAAGACAAACATACCTACACACTTAATATCTACGGGCCAATTGCCTATATTTCCTAAAACTAAACTAAAACTATATACAGGAAAGACGTAAATAACCTAATCACCTAATGCTTGCCTATTGAACATAAAAAAAACTACAAGACATAGAGGTTATAGGTAACTCAAGTGCTCAAGCCCACTACCAGTGGGTAGCGTTCCCAAAATGCTGGCACTTATTTTGCTGGACGCATTAGCATTGCAATTCAGAGGCATTAACACTTGAACACGAAATCTTAGCGGACAAGCAATACTATAGCTGATCTCATCTAAATGTCACAAACAGTGACTAATGTGGTAATTTTGTGGCAATATGTCATGTTTTGACGGTGACGTTCACGGAATAACATCTGCAAAGAGTTATGGGAAAATTATGTTAAGGTGCTCTCAAGTACGTTTATGTTCTATAGACGTTTAAACCCAATAAAACTCAAAGACCTTGATCCTTAAGAGTGTCGACATAGATTATTGGCATGTGAAACATCATAAAAGCTCACACAGTGTTCGTTTACTTACAGCTTGACTTGCAAAATAGTGGACAAAACATGCGCAGAAGTCTACGTTTAAGCTTTAATCTGTATTAATAGATTTGACTTCGCGGTTTCTACCAGACAACGTGTAGTTGTTAATTAGCCTATTTTCACGTCATTCTATAAAATCCAAAGTTATTAGCTGGTACTTAACATCTCATAACAGTATTAATCCATACATAACCTGAATACTTTGTATTCTTCACTCAACTCGTAGTGGCAACAATAACGCTCCATATAAACTTGCACCAAGACTTATCACATGTCGTTGAATGTCTGTAACAATTGGTTCGTCCTACCTGCTTAGAACGCATGGATACTAAATGACTGATCATGTCAATCTTATTCCCTGGGTATTTGTCTCGTGAGTCCAGAGAATATTAAGCATAAAGATAAAGATAAAGGTAAAGATATTTTATTTATGAAACGTAAGTAAAAAATACACACAGATTTTTATATGAGCATGCATATTGGTCATACTATAAATGATTAATAGATCGTCATGTTTTGCATAGATAAGCGTACAAATTTATAAATTACTAGCCGTGCCCCGCGGCTTCGCTCGCTATCATCAAGTTAAAAAGTAGCCTATGTGTTAATCCTATCCGTTCAGCCGTTAAAGCGTGAAGAGGGAACAAACATACTTACACACTTACACACTTACACACAAACTTTCGGATTTATAATATTAGTAGGATTAGTAGGATATCCAATTGTGGTACATATCGTTATAATACTAATGTCATAGTTAAATTTAATTCATTCACTCGCTTATCAAGTTATCATTATGTCATATTATTTTTTCCGTTAGAAATTCAGTTATATTATAATAAAATGAATAATTAAACCTATTTGACAAGATAAATTATAAATAACTTATACAATTATTCTTATTTCTACGTATCTTAGTCTTACCTTCTACAACTCCTTGTACATAACGTTAAACGGACAATTACAATTTCAATTTCCACGGCCTCTCGTTTGAAGGCAACGAATGCAATGTGATCGACTGTCGTATTGTTAATAACAATGCCAGGAATAGATCGCTATTAATTATTATTATCGCTATTATGTTTTTTGTAACGTTATTTAATGATAGATAATCGTGTGCCACGATCACAATTTATACACGTGTATAATTAGTTTCAAATCAATGATATCAAGCTAAACCACATTGTTGAGGCATAGCTATAAATTTAGAAGTTCCAAGGATTATGTTGTACTTTCCATGTTCTTTACGTCGTAACTAAAATTTCTTATGTGAGTTCTCAATACTGACTGTTGTTACAAAATGCTTCGAAAAAAGCTAGTAACCACTAGTACCTACTTATAAGCATTTTTGTGGCCAGTTTCTTGTAACTAACAAAACATATTGAAAACAATTATTGTAAATTTTTAGAGATGGCGACCGAACATTCTCGAAATTGATATCTAGGAGCATTCGGGGGTGTGGTCATGCATTTTGGGCTGAAATAAAAGCCGCGGGCCGGAACAAAACACATAAGTTGAGTTATATAATTGTAACGTAGGATTCGCTGGGTACTTTATACATCTACGCTTGCACTTCTGCTGCTGCACTCTGTCTTCCCTTTGATACTATACCGTGGACTGTTATGATGTAAACTCTAAAAAATCAAAATTATGTAAATGGGTGATAAAAAAACTGGACACTAATGTGACGAGATTCGCATGTCTAGTTTGTAAAACGTATTACTTAGTGTTTGACTGTACGCACTAAGTAATCAACGACTTGTATCGTGGCAGCGGAAAAAAAACACAAACGCATCCAGAACAAGAAGCAAAAATGTCTCCTGTAAAGAAAAATTTTGCTCCTGCCAGGAATCAAACCTAAAGAACTCACGGCGCAGAGAGCAAGAGCTTGCCCACTGCGTAACATGGGTCACCAATATATGTAGAGCCATTTGGGCTAGACTAAGAATCCTGATTAAATTTCTTCTTCATCAATTCTTAACACTTTGACGGTCCGTGCATTACATATAAACGGAAATTCTATTACCATCACCGTACCATTTTCATATACATCGTGATGAGATAGTGGTCAAACACAAGCCATATCCTACATTAAAAGATCAGTTGCCATCACGATTTTGTAAGAAAACTAGACCTACTTTGATCACGATCGATTGCACCTAACAACAGATACAACCTGACCGACGAAATTTAATATCGATCACATGTCTATAAGTTACTTAATCAATTCGGGCGTATCAAATTATTTAAATCCGAGGCCGCAGAAAGCACGATTGGGTTAAGCCCACCACTCTATCACCTCATAGACAATGCGATTGATGAAAACCCTTGAGCGCATTCTCATATTGCAACATTAGCAGGGTTGCCATTAATAAATTTTGTCGAGTTTTAGGTTTTTTAATAAGCCTTATGAAATTCGCCGTAGGTTGAGTGAAATAAGTTCGTACCTTGGCAATCGATTTTTTTTTTGAAAAAAGAATAAATTACAATTAGTTTAGGTAATATCTCGGGACAAAAATTGTTTTTTTTAGCGCGATTAAGTCCCGAGATATTACCTAAACTATGTGTTCGAATCGCGAAAGTTTAAAAATTACAAAAATTACAATTATATTGAATTAAAAACCAAACTACTTAATTTTGAAGAAATTTCTTTGGGACCAATCTGAAAGTTTTCCCTTTCAAATATTTAAATAATTTTCTATATGAGACCCTTCCACAGACAGTTAGCAGGTAAGATCATATACACATTATTGTTCCAATTTATAACAGAGAAAATAAACAAACATATACGTAAAAAGTCACGTCAGGTGACTTTATCACTAAAATCTCTACAATGTCTGGTAGAGTAACTATGAAAGCTTGCCACCTATAAAACAATAACTGATGTTGGTCGTTTAAATACCTACAGGATAATATATTTTACATTACTTTTTTAGTTGCTTGCTTTAATTTTTATTAAGGTAAATGTACAACTGTCTTGACTTGAATAACGACTGGCTACATCTGTAAGCAAATAACTGGTTGTTATTTCTATTTTATATTCATCAATATTAAGTATAATTAAAAAGTGGCCAAACGCGTCAGCCCTAACAAATCGTCGAATACCTTTAGCGTTTTGGCGATAAACACAACTTATTAGCCAACTAAGAATTTTGATTAACCTCGCCAGAAGGTGAATGTGTCAACGGTAATGCACGTTTGACTTATTCATTACAAGTGTGCTTTCTGAATAAGTAAATGCAATTTTATAAACAACAGGTGTGTTAGCAAAAATATTTATTTGTACCCGAATTCAAAAACAATCTGTGTTGTATTTTTGTAATCGGTTACATTACAACAATCGGTTCATAAATGATCTCCATCATTTATGAACCGATTTGGCTTTTTTTTGTGAACCTTCTAATGTTATAAATGCCAATGTGTGTGTGAATATTTGTTACCATGTATCTCCGTAACGAATAAACGGATTTTGATAAACTAGGCTACTTTTTAACTTAATTAACGCGGGCAAAGCCGCGGGGCACGACATCTAGGATATAATTTTAGATTGGTCTCATACAAATTTAAAAAAAATACATTCGATAGTTTGTATACAAAATCAAAATAACTGGATAAAAATATGATGTCATTCAAATAACTTTTTGTGTTGTTTTAAAGTCGGTTTTTACTTTTTAGAAAGAAAACTTTAAAGTTTCTCATATATTTAGGTATTCCGATTTTTATTTTTTTAAAACATTCGTTTCTTTTTTTAACAGGAAAGACTAATAGATACATTTTCTAAAAATTAACCGTGATACGTCGTACGCCACGGAGAACAGAGCAGGTAAACCACGACCAATATCCGCTTAAAAAACATGCAAAATTATTGCCTTCTTCCCAAAAGCCTCATCTGTGTCAGCATGCGAAACTCTATCTAGGTTACCTAAAGCGAACGTTGTTTGTCTTATAGATTTATTGCATGTTACGTAGGCAGTGTCCAAGTTTTTGTCACGAACGCTAAATACTGGTTCAACGTTGGTAACAGACACCTTTCAGATCAAGGTTTATGACTATGAGTGGTTTTGTATTGGCATTATATCCATTATTCGGCATTGATAATATTTATGCAAATATTACGAGTGTGTAATGCAAATCAGAACGAAAATTGACCATATTAATCGAAATTAAATCATTTATCGTAACGCAATCCATAAATTAGTTTAAAATACTGTCATGAGTACATATTTTATGATTTGATTGTGTACCTGTGTTTTCATTAAATCAAGATTTACTTCATTCCGTAGGATCTTATTTTAATTTATTCAAAATAATTTCACTATACAACAATCAGGTAATCGCCATTTTTCCGTTCCCTCGATCCTCTGAACCACGTGAGGAAATACTCACCTAAAATTTCAATGAACCGTGAATAACACTTTGCATAGCAATAATTTGCCTTAATCTTGCACATTCTTAGGTATTCCTAGTAGTACAAAAATAAATTTTCCAGATCGCATGTCGGAGGCGAAAAGCGAGACCTCTGTTTTTCTCTTTCGCGAGCGCGGCTTGAGGGCCGGGGGCAGCGCGACGGGCGCAAGGTCTCCGGCGCGAGCGCCTGCTGCCGCCGCGGGCGCAAGCACGCGGCTACTCGCGTAAGTAAAAGTAACTTTTAACAATACCTTGGCGGCGCCTGCTCGCTGCGTACGTCAGTTTCGCCAACTCCTACCGCGCGGCTCTACGTATCGCGCACTCGCTTTTTCCGATATCGACATCGCGGACAGTGGGCTCTTCAACAGGGCCGAGTTTTACGTGACACTCCTTAAAAATTTTCAGTGACTGAAATTAGGATTTTTGGTGCTCTTCCAAATCTGGTGCATTATTTACATCGCAAAAATAAAGTTCAATAAAGTTAATGAAAATTTGAATATTTTGTAGTTGTTGCACTCGCCGGCAGTATTGGATGTTACGCTCACTTGAACGTAAGTATTTTTATTATAATTTTTACTGTTTTAGCCTTCCTTATTATATCTGATTTGAACTGCATTCGGTTCGTTCACATCGTCCAAAAAAATGTCTACCGGATCCGTTTATAGCGACCTTTTTATGTAGGCATTAGGTAATATGCGTAAGGAATCGTTTATGAGGAGCGTTGGTGGGTTTTATATTCTAGCAATATCGTAATGTTAAACGGTTAACGTTGTATTCTTAAAGTTTATTAATGAGGTGATGAAAGTGGTCGAGCGTTTCCCGCCGGCGACGGCCGGTTATGTGCTCACCGGCCACTCGGTGAACGAGTGGCTAAATCAACTTGCAATCGGATCAGTAGAACTGGTTTCAAACTTATTGTAGACACGTGTAGCCCTGCCGAGACATAGACAAGTACTTGTGTGTATCTCCAAGTACCACCTTTGTTCAAGAACCAGATTTGTCGCACGAATCCGGTATCTATCCTGCTAAAGCTCTATCAGTCTATTATGTCATTAAATGTTTGCCGTTCGGTAGCATTCTTATTAGATGCTATCACGTTCATTGTAATATTATAAGGCTGTATTAGGTCCACTATATGTAGATTAATGTCAAATCATAATTGACTTTGAAGAACTCTTGCAAATTTTTTGACTTGATGTCTTCCAATATGAAAAAAAAACTCGCCGAAATCAGTCATCTCAAATGTATTGTTACTTTTAAAAGCATAAAATAATAGTAGCTTAAAGATAATTAAATTTTAGTAAAGTACATAATACAATCTCAATTCAGAAAACCACAGAATTCATCGCTTTACGAAACAATGAATATAGTGGCAAAAAATGCTATTATAAAATAAGATGAGTGGTAGAGCAAATGAAAGTGAGAGAACAGTAGTTGCTTAAAGACGTAAAGATGCAGTTTTTGCATCATTCAATACTGCTTATACAGCTGTTCTTACATCAACATGTTTGATGTTCTCATTGCATTTCTAACAATGTCAAACATGGATTGGAGTGGTAACTACGGTTACTGATCGGCTGAAATACTGATAGGCCCCTAACCAAATTTTTATACTTGATATACTTCCAGACAACCCGGAAAATAATTTCAAATTATATATAAAATACTCTTAGATCTGTTTATTTACTAAATAATAAACTATAAACTATAATTAGATATAAATATGTACAAAACCTAATCTAATAGACCGCTACCAGTAGGCAAAGTACCCAAAATGCTGGCAGCATTGCCACGTTGAATGGCAATCTCTGTCCAAAATATTTGCCAGCATTTTGGTCACGAGTTGCTTCGACTCTTAGATTCACGCTTAACCACATTATGTATGGGTGAGTAAATAAGCGTTAGACAAGTTTTATAAAAAACTTAAACATTGGCACCTACATTGAAGCCAGAACATAGCTGGCCGCTAAGAAACTGGGTATACTCGCATATGTTAAGCCGTATTTCACACTAGAGCAGCTTCCCAATTTGTATCGAGCTCAAATCTGATCGTGTATAGAGTACTGCGGCCACCACTGAGATGGATCCCTAAGTACCAGCTAGAAGCTTTTAAGACGAGCGAAAATACTCATTGGCGATGATAAGAATACGAATAAATGGACTGCGAATTGTTATTATGTTACTATAGAACATTGTCAATGATAACTCAACATCAAAAGAACTACTAAACACACCTTTGTCAATAACGCGCTAATAATAATAGCAGTAAGTAGGTCCAATCCAAAACTAGAACAAAAAATTATTTTTAATAAGATCCATCAGAAGTTTACCACCTACTGGCACTCGTAGGTCCAAACGTCTGTCGTCATTATTAATATAATAAATGACACTTGTCACCAGGTATTACTCGTAGAAAGAATATATAAATGCAATCAAAGCTTATAACAACTAACTTCACCGCTTTATCTTCAGAACCCTTGATCAGATTAAATGAAATAAATACACATTATTGAGTATAACTTTTATGAACTTATATCTAAATCATATGAAATGAATAATCAAAAATATATGTTACTGACATTTACTATATTCAATGAAATGTTTATCAAAAAACATGTATTTTTCTTTATTGCTAGATTTTATTGTCATCTAGCTTGCGATTCTAATTGTATTTCTAAAACTATCAACATTGATTGGGAGATCAATAAAATTAAGAAACATTTTGTGTTGGAGTATTCTTCTAAAGAAATAAACAGTAAACTATCAAAGACGTAGTTACTTGGCATCATACACCATGAATAGTAAATATTATAAGGCAAGGGAAAGCACACATCGTCTACTTGATCCGTGAGCAAAATAAGCAATGTTTAATTATAGCTTACTTTCGATGTCTCACTTCTCTGGGGATATGTCTGCATGTTTATTCAATTATCTTCTTATTTATAGTTGTCGACGACGCTGGAACTGTCATGGAATGGAATATTTTATTGTTTTTTATAGATATTAGCACCACAAGTATGTTACATAGTACAAATAACAAATTGAATAAGTAAAAAAAAATTTAAATACGATTTGGTCTACTTCTTTTTTTTTTGGTCCTATTGCAATTTGATCAAGATTTGACTAGAAGTTTTTGAGTGCCCTAGTCACAAGTCAATTAAAATAATAATGGTCCAGTCATAGTCAAGTCATGCCCTAGTACATCATACACGTTCACGAACTATTAATAGTTATTACATCAACACTAAATATTTATTTATTATTATCACAGTATTTATTTAATCTCACGGGTCTGTGCCCGGACCTTTGTAAGGCATTAGCGGAGCAATAGCCAACGCTAAGAGGCCCTTTGGTATAATTACATTTTAATAATAACATATCAGGCGTGTCCAAACATACGACAGACATCTCTTCGTTAGAAGTTGATGCCGTTTTATGCTTGCACACGCCTTTACATTATTTATATATTATTAACTATGGACTGGGGGATGGATGATATTGGGTTGACAATAACTTTGACTAATGCGAGTAAAAACTTAGAGTATTGCATTGTATATTTGATGGTTTATAAAATATCTGGATTATGGCATGAGACTACGGCACCTGCCAATTCCGCCTCATTTAAAAAATATGTAGGCAGGTGGTGACTCGCCACCCACTGAACGGGCTCCCCATAAGGGCCGCCTGCATTGGCGACATAAGGAGCAACGTCGGTGTGGATGGCTAAAGGGTGTTGAGAGGTGTTGCTGCAGTTTCACTAAACGCTACTCCCGACGTTATGCCCTTTATCACTTCCACCCTTGGAGCTTAGAAACTTAGCTCTTGTGCCTCCACATTATTACTTTAACACTAAAATCTCAAGTTTTGAAAAATAATACAAAATTATCGCCATTTGTCATTTTCTCGGCCGAACTTTGTGATAGAGCTTGATACCATCTCCTTAATTTAGTAGAGTTACCGTTTTTGTAATTACTTGGGAAATATTATTGGGTATGTAGTAACGGATTGTGCTTTCTGTAACTATCAGAATATATAATATTGAATATTTCGATATCGCAATCGGTTTCCAGTCATAATAAGTTTGTCCCTTTAGCATTGCGTGTGTTATCAGCAGGCAAATTTCTTGTCATTTTATAATTTCTATAGCGTATAAGAATAATTAAACGCAAGCAAAGCTTAAAAAATACCGTAAAATATTTGACGACCTAGTTGGCGCAGTGGACAGGTATCCGCCCTCTGCGCCGTGGGTCCTGGGTTCGATTCCCGGCAGGAGCACAAATTTCTTCCCAAGGGATATTTGTGCTTCTGGTTCTGGGTGTAATGTGTGTGTGATGTGAATGTTTCCGGCACCCACGATACAAGTATTTGAACTTAGTGTGGGGCTGTGAGTGTGAATGCGTTTGTTTTTTAATACCGACTGCTCCGCTTTATCTTCATAATTTTGATCAGATTATGTGTATTAAAGACGCATTATAGAAGATATTTTAAGAACTACTGATCAGATCTTGATCAAATTTAAATGGGACCAATTGGAAAGCAACATAAAAAAAACCTTTCAAACAAAAAAATCTGTTTCCATTCATAATATGTTTGTCCATTTAGCATTGCATGTCATTGTGTTATCAATGGGCACTCAGTTAAAATTTCTTGTCATTTTATGATTTCTATAACTTATAAATACTGGATGTTGGTAATTTTCTTATTACCCTTGCCGGTCTTTAATAATTACCATTAAGATTTACATTATACGTAGTCAGATCTTGTTATTTTTTAATATTGGTATTATCCCCAACTTCATTTAAATATACAGTATCTGGATGACAGAGCTTTGCTAGGTTTTTTAAATATTAAACGACATTTCCTAATTTTTAGAAAATGCCGAAACCTAGCTAGATCAATTTATTGCCCCCAAAACCTACTTAAGACTTTGAATTATTTGTTATACCATCTAATCCTGGACTGTTAGTCTTAATTCTCCGGTTATGGCATTTTGATGACATTTCATTAAATCGCCTCATCATCTTCTGGAGAGTTTGGTGAACTTTGTTCAAAGTTATGATATGTCTAGTATACTGGAATGTGATAAAAGTCTATGAATAAACAATGATTTATGAAAAAAAACGAATGAGGCGTTACTTTTCGGAAATCCATAACCACCGTGTCATTTGTATGTATTAAGTTGGAGTATCACTAAGTATAATAAATGAATATCGGCTTTTAAAATAAATAAGTTTTTATTTATTCACGATAGGCAAACATGCAACCACTATGTCACTTTATGGTAAGTGAAGATGTGGTCGACGATGGAGCACGGTTACCTAGAAGATACCTGTTCATTCAAGATTCGAGGACACCCAGATTTTACATATCGGGATACACAGACTAAGGCAATGAATTCCACTTTTTTTGCGGTACGCATAATTCATGTGGAAGAAAAAATCTTCGTGTGTACTGCTGGAATTAACCATCTCGCATGGCTGTTTATCTGGTTGTCCGATGGTACTATCATATCCGTATTATACGTATATTAGTAATTGGGCAGCGAGAAAACATGATGATATAGTAGGTAGAGCTCCCAGGTATACAATAGATAATATTCAAATCTTCGACAATGCCTCTTATAGTGGCATTGTAAGAATTTACCAGATTGTTTTACCTCTAACATTTCCTCGTTCGCAGCCTTGCATCCGCAAAGTTGAATGTAGTTATTAAAAAAGTGATCAATGTTACACATAATAGCTTTATTGGTAATGATGGTGACAAGAAATAACTGTAATTTTGAGTCAGGTACGTATTCATCCGTTGGGGTCATTGGTGCGCATGGGAAATAAAAACGAATACGTTCTAAAAGTAAACATTTTTTTTTTCTTAATTACCTGGGTTCCTTTGCCAACTTTATGCTATAAATAGATGTTACATGTTATAAATAGATGAACAACAAAAATTGTTTACAATCTTCATTGCTAATTTTAGCTGCATAGTTGAGTTGTGATATATTTTATTTTAACCCTACAAAGAATACCCTTACCCTATAGCAAAAGATCACTACATTTGTTCAGCCAAGCTAATATTATTTTTAACTGTTCCTTAAGATGTGCCAAAGCTTACTTTTCTCATGTTTATGATATTTTTTTTTTTAAATATTAATTTTGTAATGGATTCCAAATCGAGCAAACATGGTCGTTACCATCCTTTTCTTGAAATTAACGGCCCAGAGAAGACTAGCCTGGCTTAACTGTTAGTAAATAAATATATAACAGATTGCACTTATTTTGTTACGCTTTCATACTCACAGCCCCACATTAAGTTCGAAGTCTTACATCGAACACATAACACACAATCAGACCTACAACCAAAAAATATCTTTGGGAAGAAAACTTTTATTGATACAGGGACTCGAACCCAAAATTTATTTAAAACTGTCCACCATGACTTTATTCATGACTAGCTGACTCGCCCGGCGTCGCCCGGTTAAAAAATACATACATATAAATGCTTTCACAATAAAAGTACTATGACTTGTGTCGTGGGGTCATAAACATCAACACTACACGCACCACATTTACTACACAACATCATACTCAGAACCAGGAACACAAATATCCCGTAGAGAGAAAACTTATTTTACCACCGGGATTCGAACCCGCTGCTTTGAAGGAGAACGCGGACCCACGATAGCGAGCAGTTCAATGTTAAAAAATGACCAGGCCGGCGTTGCCCGGGTAGAATATAATAAAAAACATACACATAAACGCATTCACCTTCAAAGCCCCACAAAACGTTCAATGACTTGTGTCTTGGATCCGTAAACATTCACATCACACTCACACACAACATTCACACCAACCCAGAACCAGAAACACAAGTTTCCCGTGGAGAGAAAACTTGTGTTCCCATCGGGACCCCGATGCTTTAAGGCAAACGTGCACCTTACTACGTCAGCCGGCAGTTCAAAGTTTAAAGATAAGTTAAAACCGGCAAAACAAATAAAACAGTCGAATTTATGTCCTCCTTCTTATGTAAGTCGGTACAAAACGTAGAAGTATGCCGGATTACGCAGTAACTGATACTCATTCTATGACCTACCGCTTTTATCCTCAAATAAATGTAACGATTTCTCCTAGATTATTTGTCCAAATTATATATCTACAGTTAAGGTTGTGTCTACGTAGTTCATACGTAGGGCGATGAAATTTTGATAAAGATTAATATTGAATGCCTCAAAAAGCCAACGAAACAGTAGCCGCTATTTTTAAAAAAAATTTGCACAGAAGAGTATTTTTTCTGAGCTATGTATGCATGTTAGATACATGCTGTCGCGGACTTTTTTGTAAAACAAATGAAGGGAACCATTATTGCCATACAGTATATTCACCTATGTCAAACTGTTTAGTCAGCGTACGCCGATAAAGCGGCCAGTTAGCAATTTTTTTTCCGACTTGTCCTACGAATATTATTATTTTGAACTGAAAATTAACTTTTATCCCAATAAAACATTTAGCTATCTAAAAGTAAAAGAATATTATAACTATAACCAAAGGGACAATATACAACGCGCGCCCCGGGCGCTGAGAAGGTAAAATGTATGGCGCCTAAGGGACCTTGATAAACAAAGCGCCCAAGGCGCGCGGCCAAGAGCGGGCTTCCCCACCGTTTTGTATTTACAGGGCGCTTTGTATATCAAGACCCTAATAGGTTCGTAATTATGATCATTATTCATTGAGTACCCACGCTTATTATTCACATATGTGCCAATCAAGTGTTCTACTCTACTTACGTAAACATAAGCAAAACAGCTATGCCATGCTAATAGTCCTCATAGTCTGTTTAGTAAAGTATATTTGAAGTAATCAATCAATTTGAGTATCAACGGCCTCAAGTCTAGCTGTGGCGCAACTAATGCGCACCCGCCGCGTCTCGCTCCACTGGGCACTTTCCAACGACCCCAGTTCAGAAAGCCTTAAGCCTTCTGCAAAGGATTTCAGAGAACGGCCTTCGACTTCGATGCCTTTAATTTAATATCTCTTTAACATTGAAAGATCAGAAATATTTCCGCACGAACCGTGAAAATAACTTCGAATTTCACGCACCTGGAATTTTCATAATAAATTCATGGCAACACTACATCGCATTTTTATGGTCGGTAGTGCAATATGTGTTTTGTTGTCGGCAATATTGGATAACGAGGTGTTTCGACAGGTGTTTAGCATTCGACCGACACGCCGATTTGGCCTCGGGCAGGCTCTCTAATGTCTGATGAAGTGATGACTTTGACTCATCCCTGCCCGACCTTCACTTGTCGTAATCACAAATTGCTCTACGAATACCTTAGCTTTTTCGTGTAGATACTGCCGACATATCCTAAAGGTGACGAATTGGCTAACTTCAGCTAATCCGGCATGTCTTTTGTTTGTCAATGTGACATGAAATGTTAAGAATGGATCACGCAAGAGGTCGTAATTGCAGTTCTGATGTTAAGACTATTATAACTGGTGACAGGTCAATAAAAGGCAACCGCGACTGTTGGGGTCTCCTACTTTTAGAGGGGCTCTTACAAAACTAAAAAAATTTGGTATACCGCATATTACAAAACTGGCATTTATTAGACCCACCTTTTTCACGTAACTCGAAAATGTTCTTTTGTTTATTTAATTACTTACAAAAGGTTTTAACTTTGACTTTGAGACGTACTTAATTTTGACCACATCAACATGTCGACAAGAACAAAATATAATATTAGATTTACTTTGATATGTCTACGTAGCTACCTATTTACTAACCCCCCCTCCCCCTCCCGTACGCTATAGTTTAACTATGTATATAGGCAAGAGAGTAAAATTCTTCCCAAGTTCGGAAAACTAGACTTGTATACTTTTGAAATGCTAAGTTTATGCGGTAATCGCTTCACCGTTACAGATATACATATTTGGTAATATGTTTAATTTTAACGGTGTTATATGTTTAAGTTTGGAATCCATATCAATAGCGGTAAATTCAAGGTCATAAAACCGCGTAAGACCAGAGAACGCTACCATATCAATATGACGCAAGAGACTGTGAAGCAATACAGTCACATGTTGCCGCTCAGCTGAGCTGGTTATGTTCAAGCGTTCCATACCTATACACATGGGCTCCACTCCAATAATATTTACGTCATGAAAATTACACTATCGCGTGTAACCGAAGCAATATAGAGCCATTCTCAATGCTTCATACCACAGTGGTGCAGGGTACAGTAATAGAGTAATTTATATGATACGAATTTTGGAGTGGATGATACGGAACAACAGTAAAAAATCGATCGAGTATTAACTTTCTATAAGCATCTACAGATCATGATTTGTTACTTAGTAATTGACTACTAGCAATTAGCATGGTGAATTATATTCTAGAGCTAGAGTAACTACCCTAAGAGAAGGCTCAAGTTAAAGCAGTGGGAATAAATGAGCTGATGATGATGATAAATCTGTCCAATCAACCGAATTTATTGAAGAAAAAAATTGCTCACGTTTATTTTTTCTTATACATATTTTGTACACAGAGTTTGCTCTATTACATTTCAACGAGTTCTGTTTAAGCGTGGATGCACTTGTTTCAAACATACACTACATACGTTTGCTTTTTAAATATTTGTTTAATAAGTATATAACAATATTAGTATGAGCCCGGAGTAAATATGTAGTCTTCGCTAAAATTACTAGAGTAATCTTAGGATTGACTGCATTTTGGCTCAGTTGAATGAGCGTTCGCCTTCTAAGCAGTGGTATCGGGTTCGATTTCCAGCGGGAACACAAGTTTTCTCCTCAAGGTAAATGTATGTTTCTGGTTCTGGTTGTGATTGTGTATGTGATGTAAATGTTTCCGGCACCCATGGCACAAGTCATCGAACTTAATGTGTCGCTGTGAGTGTGAAAGCGTGTATCAAAAAAATTTAAGCCCATGTTAAGGTTTTGTTATTTGTTTAAATCCTACAAATATTAAAACCAAACGTTTCCTCTAATTGCTATTGCCAATTTAGATACGCCAGTCTTTGAAATTTACTCATTCGTAACGCTTCCAGTCAAGAGGCCGTCTGAAGAACTGGTACCTCCAGTATTTCATGCTATTCGGTGTGGTATTTAAAGTTGGTATTGGTACCGAAGGTCAGCGAGGCACGGAAGACACCCCGATGCGCCTGATCGCTGACGCAAGCGCAGTGTAGCAACACAGTTACGCGCGCGTACGTGTCGCTTGCTGTGCTGGCACCAGTTGGTACCAGAAAGCCGACCCCGTATGCAAAAATGTGAGGAATTTAAAAGAAAATTAATTCCTTTTTTCAACTAGCCGTGGCCCGCGGCTTCGCCCACGTTAATTTGAAAAAGTAGCCTATGTGTTATTCCGGAATCAAAACTATCTACATTATACATTTCATAAAAATCGGTTCATTCGTTACGGAGGTACGTGGTAACAAATTTTCACATTTATAATATTAGTAGGATTCTTCTAGGCAAACGTGCGCCATCGTCGACCACATTTTCACTTTCCATCTGGTGGGATAGTGGTCAAACGGTTACCTATTAAAAATAAATAAAATAAACAATAATGTACTTTGTATGCACCTATGCGATAGTATGCTTTATACCTCACTACAGGAAAACTACATTTTTGAAACATCTCTAAAAAACGTTTTTACGAAAATTAGGCGCATCCAGAAATGTCTCCGAATTTTTTTTTTCTTTTCTTATATATATTTTAGCATAGTAGGAAAGCCTTTGATATTTATTTAAAAGCTGTGCTGAATCAAAAATGTACCACAGCGTAAAAAAATAATTTAATTACATGCATATATATTGAATTATTTTGTTTAAGAACTATGCAACATTGCTGGAATAATTGAACAGCTTGATAACTTTTTTTAAAGTCTGTATCATATACGTCCCGAACATGTGATACGCAAGTATCAAGTGAGATTTGAGGCACAGAACCAACACATATGTGTTCTGTCTCTTATTCCTTACACCATATGGAATACCAAGCGTGTATATATACATATATATATATATATATATATATATTTAAAAGGTCGCGCATATACCCACTTATTATTACGTCGAATATGCATTTTCCATGGTAAAAGGACCGAAGGAATTTCCGTAGTCTTGACAAAGCATGGCTTAACGGTGTTTGACCTAACTTAAAACTTTTTATCAGGTTAAAGTCAAGCGGGTGTTTGTGGTTAATCTCTAAATCTAAGCGTAGCTTCAGTTCAAGCCTTAGATTTCAGGTGACATACAGAATGACAGCGTGATTTAACTTAGTTCTATGATAGGTATACGTACTTTATGTATTAAACAAACAATTGAACGAACGAATAAGTATCGCCAATGGAATTATTGATTTTGTGCGTGCAGAGAAAATAACTATTTACTAATTGTTAAGATGATTTCTTATCTTTAGGCGCGTCTCTATTCCGTTTTTTTATTGTACGTGTGTAGATAGTTGCTACTCGATTAACGGATGTAACTTTTAGTCCCAAATCTATCTTTGACATCTATAAAATTTCAACGCTATTATTAGGGTTAGTGTATACCATCTGAGGTATCTAATGTGTGTAAAAGTGCTTAAATCACTCCTCGGCCTCTAAGGCCTCTTATCAGTACTTAGGTACAGGTACATATGATGTTAAATCTTCCTAGCCCTACATTTAACAGAAACCTTTAAATTACTACTCTACTTTAGTAAGAAAAACAGTTGCCTAATTAATCTAAAGTAGGTCCTTACAATTTCATACTAACATATTTAAGTATTCACAGTACAAAACAATTGATTCAGGTTACTTAAAGCGCAATCAAATATTTCATCACCGCATCATTCAAAACCATTACCGATCGACAAATTTCTACATGGACTATATTAAATTATGGAGAAGCACTCAATCCTTAAGTAATACCTTACCATCTAGAAGACACAGCTCAAACGATAATTACATTGCTGAAATTGGAGCACGAAGAATAGCTAGAAATAAGCTTCTCTGTCATTTACTGCACGGTATTATTTTAAGCTTTGTCCTTACGACATTTCTGAAAGCAGCAGCTTTTGCCGGCTGTTAAAGTGTTGACATTTTATGGTACTAGTTCTGTTGTAAAAAGTTACTGACACCAGGCAATGCGTTGTGTCTAATTTTAAGTGCAAAATTTGGCAAATATGCTTGGAAATGTCATTTTGCTGTGCCCAAAAACATTTGGATTTTGCAATTGTAAAGTAAAATGGCACAGCATTTGGTGTCAGGGTTTTTTGATATTTTAATAATTTAAGATATTTTAATAATTTTATAATTTACTCAAAAGTAGCGTAGTCATTAAGAAGTTTACCATGATGACAGATTTCCTGATCTAGGTGTATCCTTGCTCATTTAAAAAAACGTTATCTATAACTATTGATGATAATGAGCTGTTTCAACTGAGCCTTTTTACTGTATACGATGATCTCTATTTAGTGAACTAATACAAGCTCAGTTGACCTTGTATAACTGTACAAATAGGGATTATCATATTTAAAAATGAATGTCCTAATTTATTACATATTTCACTCTTAATTATTTGTCAAGTTTTATAAAAACATAAAGTTACACAATTATGAAGGTTTAGTTAAGTTGTAGAAAATAAAGGAATTTTTCCGTACCTTTTAGTAGCGAGTGTCGTTACAGGGAGAAAATTTTAGTTAGACGTAAATATCTAGATTACTTGACAGTTTTCTTAAATATAAAAATTATTGATGGAATTCGAGAACTGCACTAACATGTAAAGACTTGCCAATATTTCACACTATCAAATTCTTCGAAAAAGATCATTTAATGATAAAAAAACCTGTCACATGATTTGTTTTTTCAAATTATGATTATACTAGCCGTGCCCCGCTTTTACATTCCAAATTTCATCCGAATCCGTCCAGCCGTTAAAGCGTGAAGAGGGAACAAACATACTTACACACTTACACACTTACACACAAACTTTCGGATTTATAATATTAATAGGATTGCACCTACTTTATCAGGAAACGCTGGAACTAATGCACGTTTGTATAAGACTATATAACATGACTCAATTGCATTATATTATTATTGCCCGCTATTAATAAGCACGATAAGCAATCACGGCGCTTGCTCACGCGACAGAGATGCTCAGGTCGACGACCCACGCCGTGTGTAAATACTCCAGCGATGACGCTGTGCCATGGTCTCCATTGTAATTGAAAACCAATGTCGTTACGAATAAGTCCATTTTACTTATCCACTAATCCAAAAGTTTCGCTGCGACCGCAACCGTACAATGCATATTTGCAAACAGACGGCGCCGCCCGCTTCACATACCATAACTCTTTACTCTCTATTTATTTTCCACTTCTTTACAGATTACATTATACTTAACGTTTACTCGTTAAATTGTCTTAGACAAAACATATTTTGGAACATAAACACGATAAATAGGTAGTGAAAGTAAACTCGCGCTTTGCAATCATTTTCGCGCCTATGTTTTTGCGTCATATTTTTTTGTATCATTGAAAGTGCCCAAAACTTGATGGAAAATATAACTGGTGCATGGAAATTATGTAAACCAATAATGACGCGTTTAAAACTGTTGCTTAAATTATTAACGATTTTTTTGTTGGCAAAGTAAAGGGCTTGCTTCATACTGTTCACATTGAATCACATCGTTTAATGTCTTTATATACCTATCTCAATCTTGTCTCGTAACCGCATAATATATGTCACGCCCCATGATCGGCTGTTTACAATACGGACGAGGCATTGCGCAGACAACTAATTGTGCGAGTGTCCAGGTGACAAGTGATATCCATCGACACAACTCACGATCTCACTAGGCTCAGACGACTCTTTGGATCTATAACTTTCTATCAGACACCGAGAAACGCTATTGAGATGCCAATTGGCAGATCCTGCATTATTTATTATTCGCGACGGCCTTCTTGATTCTTGACAAACTTAATTATAGGCGTACTGAGATATAAATAACAGTGTAATTCCGAACGTTTCACTCGAATAGATCGTTGTTTACGACGTCAAAACAAATAAAAGCTATTGCAGTTGTCCGTTGCAAAACTGATTAATTCGTATTGGAACGGATATCTGGCTTGACATACCGTCTGCCGGTTGCACTTTTGACCTTGCACGTGCTACTTTTAAAATAACACCGCATTCCATACTGTAACACGGAGGTGTCTGCTCACGATAGTCGCTCTATTGTTCCTTCATTTAGTTTGCACATTGACATTCTTGACATATTTCCTCACACGCCTTCCGTACCACCTTATAGTGAGGTCTCAATGTCTTCAGACGTTACAGTTCACGCATGTTTGTATTATTCGTAGTACATAGACTATTTATATCGAAAACTGTGAAGTTCTTCATTCATATTGCTATGATAGGACATTGTGTGGTTTTTGACGTACTTTTTATTAACACACTAACACTTATTTACACTCACAGCCCCGCACTAAGTCCAAAGACTTGTATCTTGAGTGCTGGAAACATTTCCATCACACACAATCACACCCAGAAGCAGAAGCACAGATGTCAATTGGGAAGGAAAATTGTGCAGAAGCACTTCCAAAGCAGAAGCCGGGAATCAAACCTAGGATCCACGGTGCAGAGGGCAAACTTAACCATTGCACCTACTAGGTCGGCAAAAAAATGTGTAACCCTAACAACTCTAAAGAATATAATAACTACAAGTAATGCCTACTCTTAATAAACATAAATAAATGAACGATTAGGACGTCACGATATTGAATCATCAATTCATAGCACGGAAGCATTCGTAGAATCAACCCACGATTAAAGTAGCTATATTAAGATTTAAATTCAATATTAATCGACTCAAATTCCATTCAGCACGTCCACTGTTGATCAATCACAAACAGGTAGGCATTTACAAATGTTATTCAACTTGACGCAATAATAGACTACCGTATATAATAGCTGTATCGTGACGACCGCCTTCCGCCAGGTGTCACAAAAACTGAAAACCAACGAACAGAAGTTAAAAGTTAAATCGCCTCGTGACGTGCCGGGTGAAATTCATACAGTGACGGAGGCGACAGGGAAACCTGATAATTATTTTTAAACCTGGCGATTATTTCCAATGCATCGTGTGAAGTCTCTCATAAACAAGTTAAGCTAATGCGTACTTATGTTTAAGACACGCTTCACGCATTCTTTCATTCTCTTCTAGATCTCCTAGACCATGTTTCCTACTAGTTTTCTTTTTTACTGAATTGCGTCGGCGTTAAATTGAGCTTCTTTAAGATCTTTCTCGACTGTCGTCAACTAGGTTGCATGGTGTGTAGCCCTTCACCAATATGTTTCGTCTTTGGCAAGTCTAGAGCAAGTTACACATGTCTCTGTGTACTTAATTTAATATCAACTTAAAATACAATAACTCTTTATTGACAACAAAAGATAAATACTCCATAGAAACGTAAAAATATAGGTAGAATGGGAGGTCTTATCGCTAAGGGCGAACCCTTCCAGACATTAAATCCTATTAATATTATAAATCCGAAAGTTTGTGTGTAAGCGTGCAAGTGTAATATGGTTGTTCCCTCTTCAAGCTGAACGGATTTGGATGAAATTTGGAATGTACATAGCTTATACCTAGGATTAACACATAGGCTACTTTTAAACTTGATAATAGCGGGCGAAGCCGCGGGTCACGGTCAGTAATTAATAAATCTTACTTAACAATTATATATACTAACACTATAATATTAACACTAATAACAACACTTACACAACTACAACAATAATAATAATAGATAATTATGACATTTTATTATCAATTAATTTGATATTATTAATAAAGCATAATTATCGTACTCCTCAGCTCTAAATTGTTGTGCTCAACAGGGTATCTAATGTACAGTTACGTATTTCTACCACCTACCTACATTTAAATAATGCAATAAACATTTGATTTTGTCATCTGGTCATGTTTCCCGCTATGTATTTCAAAAGTACTAAAATATCAACCAGTCAAAACTCTACGTGACAAGAAAAATTCCCGAGTTCTAAAACTAAGCCTCAATATATTATCACCGCATAAATAGATGTTGAAATTGACGTTTCGAAGTAGTAAATTTTAGTATTCTTTAATAGTGGTAACAATATATTGGTAAACTCGGGTGAGGACATACATCAAAGTTCATGTTATATTTGACCTCTCAGATTTATAGATCGTGTGTAGGTTTTGTCTTGCAATAATGCTTTATACTCTTCACACCAATTCTACCATAGTGGCTTTTTTATTTACTTGTTTATCGAACAAAATTAAACGTAAGCAAAGCTTAAAAAACCGACTTCACCGCTTTATCTTCGGAATCTTAATCAGATTTTTTTTTATGCAGAATAGGCAGGCATTTGACCACTATCTCACCTGAACCTTAATCATATTCAATCCATTGAACACGCATTATTGACGATAACTCAAAAACTACTGATCAGATCTTGACCAAATTTAAATCGGACCAATGCGAAAGCACCAGCTTGATCAGTAGTTCTTGAAATATCGTGTCTATTTTGTGGACTACTTTGACGATGTTCTCGTTTAACATACTTCAAAAGTTACCTCAGTATATTTACACACACATAAACATTGGGATTTATAATATTAATGTGACATTTGTGTAGGAATAAGTACCTAAACGATTATGGTGAATAGATGCAAAACCAACGAAACTGATAATGCTATAATGGGTTTGACCTCTATAAAACAAATTGTTTTGCTCGGACAGAACAATAAAGATCTTGAATGATGTGTTAAATTTACTCTTATACCTACACACGTCATACGTTAATTTAAAAAGTTGAATCGAATTTAACATTGAGTTAAATGAAAATTGCAAAAATCATGCAATGGAATTCTGTAAACATGACGGTAGTTACAAACTAAAACTCAACTACTAAGAATAAAGGGTTAAGTTTTTTTACTGACCGACTTCTAAAAAAGGTGAAGGTTCTCAATTCCACTGTATTTTTCGGGTCCCGTACGTAATTTCGAATGACGTCGTAACGACAGGTCGTTGTGGCGAAAAACTTTTAGTATGGTTCTTGTATGTGTTACCTCAGAACTTTTTTCTAGCAGAACCGATTTCGATGATTCTTTTTTATATTTAAATGCTGGTGCATTCCATTTAGATTTGATAAATATCTCACCAGAAGTTTTAGAGTTATCCTCAGTAATGCGTATTAATTCATTTAATCTGATCAAGGGTTACGAAAATAAAGCAATGAAGTCGGTTTTTTTTATCATAGAATGAGTTAACTTCAGCTGACCCACAAATCAAAACAGCTCCTGAGCCGCTTTTGACGATGGATCGGACAACATTTCATGAAACCTGCCAACATCGTAACTGTTTATATTGTAAGCTAGCTCAAAGTACCTACTGCCTTGCACTCTGGAGACGTGTATATTCAACCAGTAAATGGTGAAATAGTCTACAACCCCACATTTCACACAATTGGGAGAGGCAACCTTTCGCATCAATAATGCGAATTTTCAAAAGGGCTTATGGCCTATGCACTGTGACCAATATTTTGCGTGAAAACTTGAAACTACTTAACCACAGCACATGAAAAGGCTCACATTGAATCGATATAAACCAAATCCTTTTTTCTAGTAATCTTTGATTAAAATCTCTGGCTTATAGTATTCTCCAGCTGATTTCTACTTGCGTTTCTACCGCGCCTTGCACGGGAAACATATCAAGTTTGGCCTAGGTCAGGGGTCGGTAACCTTTTGAGTCGGAAGAGCCAAAAATTACAATTTACAAAACTTCATAGTTTTATAAAGCCACATTTTTTTTTCTTGCCAACAATGATCCTTAATGCCACAGATAGTCTTTGCTTAATGCCAACAATAATACCTGCTGTACTACGAGTATCGTATAGAAAACGCTATGCACGCGTTATACCTACCTAATCATCCCATAATTTACTTGTTTCAACTGTATAAATGTACTTTTTTGCTACCTTTGAAGGATTGTTAATGGCTCGATAGAAATAGTGTCTAATCCTCGTTAATCGATTCAAAATGTTTTTTTAAATAAATAATATTTGCGTATGGAACTAAAGAGCCGCAGCTTCACATCCAAAGAGCCGCATGTGGCTCGCGAGCCGCAGGTTCCCGACCCCTGGCCTAGGTGACACTGGTCGGTTTCTTTCGCAAAACAGATGAGTATAAAACAATTAACCTACTATGTCCATAAACCTGATTGGCAAAATTTGATAATATGACGAAACAGTATTAAAATAAGACAATAAATTTGAATTATGTAAAGTGCCTTAATCTTAGAGGCTATCAAGGGTAAAAAGACAAAAACTATTGATAAAAATGAATGTTTTTTTAAGAACATATTTTTTTAAAACATACCTACTGCTTGATTTTATTTATACAGCATTAGCCATGCTAGGCAGAGCTATAGAGATAAATTTAGAAAGGAAAAATTATCAATTATTATTATTTAGAAAGGTTAATTTCGTCGCTTCAGGCGGGGCTTGAGTAGCTCAGCGGTTAGAGCAATAGGGCATGACACCCTATGGCCGCGGGTTCAAATCCCGCCTCAAGCGATAATTTTTCCTTTCTAAATTTATACCTACTGCTTCTTTATATTTATACTTATATATATGAAATTTTTGACTAATGTTGAAATCTCGAAAATTACTCTCTTTAGAAATTAAAATTCGGCGTTTATCAGCATTTTTATTTTTCAACGTTTGCTTTAGTGCCAGTTATATTATTTTTATTTTTTTCAAAACCCGTACAGTGTGAAGAGAAAATAGAACATACCAACACACAAACTTTCGCTTTTATAATATTAGTGTGATATGTCAATATTTCAACTCGGGTAAAGTTGCCCCGACTCATTTAGATATAAATGTAAACTTTTGATAGAAGAAAAATTCTCCACGTATTTGCATATTTTTTGCGAAAATTTGTGAAAAAAATTGTGTGTGTGTGTAAGAGTGGGCACGAGTGTGTACTACGATACCTTTACCAGTTTGATAGATTATAATGAAATATGATAAGAAAATAATTGTGACCTGATATGTATGATACTGAATAGGCGAGCAATATTAAAAAAAAAACAGAATTTCTGAATACCACTGCTTAAACATGCTAAAACCTAATTATAGTACATAGTTAGGCTTAACATAAAATCCCAAGGCTGCTGTTTTCTTTGGTCGAAACACATGTAAAACCACAACCAAATTCTTAAATAATATATTACGGGCTGTACGCACAATTTTAGGGACCTTTAGCGCAATTTATGTGACAGGCCATTTGATAAAACTGACGCTAAAAGAGTTATAGGGGTTTTAAAAAAGGCGCTGATATATACTTTTAATTGAGGCTCAACAAAGTTAATTATATTTTTCATATTCTACTTTCTCATATAATCCTTTTATAGATATTTTTGTTGTGTTCTCTTTAGCGAAATCCAAAAGTTCCAAGAATAAAATTCCAAGTTTATACGCCGGTCTTTTCGTTGGTATATTTGGCGTGATTAGTTATTTTTTTATTCTTTTAGAATTATTTTTTTAATATTGGGACTCACGTTTTAGGGTTCTCATTTAGTCTTACCGATTCTTCGCGAGTCTAATTCTCTGGTGTCCTATCATAGACTTAATAAGACTTTTTTATTAAGTCTATGTGTCCAATATGTTTCATGATTTCACCGGACTTGACGTTACGTATAACGTAATTAATAACTTAATGGTTCTTTTCTGAGTAAACCATTCTGTAACTACTTTGTTCTTTGTCTTACTATTCTATTTTTGTTTTTTGATTGATAGGTAAGCATTTGACCGCTATATCACTGGATGGAAAGTGATGATGCGGCCGAAGATTAAGCATGCTTAACTAGAAGATACTCTATACTTACTTCTTTACTAATCACTCTAGTCTTGAAGACTCCCAGATTATACTGTTCGGGGAACAAGGACGCGTGCAGTGAAAAAAAATAAAAGATTACTCAGAAATTCATAAATTATGTTAGTCACAAAGATTTCTAGAAAGAACTTAGTTAATCTAATGTGTGTTCTATTTTCATTCAATCGAATTTTATTTTTATGTTCGTTCACATCATGATTGTATATTTGCTATAAAAATGGCCCGTTTCAGTTGGGGCAATGTTTCGTATTGTTTTTCTAACAGATATTAATAAGGGATTGGATGTAAAAGACAAGCAGAAAAGATATTGTGGTGTCAAGGCTGCACTCCGCTCCCCTATATGAATAATGGCTCAAATTTGCATTATTATATTCGGTGCCCAAAGTCTCTTTTCTACATTAAAATACACAGAAACAGTTGCGTGCCGACATAAGTGCTCAGAAACTAGTGATTAACTGATCATGTTTACGGATTTTGCAATACATTTTACACAACGCTCTGTGTAAAATGTATACTTTAATATATCTGTGTACGAATGTAGCAAGCTGTTTGCATTTACATTAAGAAAAATAGCTTTGAGTAATAATGAATTGATAAATATATTTTAGAAACTTCTACGTAAATTCAATGTGTTGGTTGTCATGATGAAACGTGTACAATGGAAAGTGATAAACCGAATATTACGAATCGGGATTTTGTTTTTGTTTGTTGTCGATAAAAATCAAATTCTTTGGATATTGCGCAGATCAGTAACTTCTTCGAGACAATATTTATATCTGCTTTTGAAGATACTTTACACGTGTTTTGCTTTCACACCCTTGATCAAATCCCTACAGGTTTTAACTTATGTAGTGCCTCTTTAACAAGGTTCCTTATTTACTTACAATCTAGCTAAAATATGGCTAATCAATATTTAACTTTATTATAAACTGCTACGAATAAATTGCTATGACTAAGAATGTGTCCATTAACACTTTTTTATTGTCTCCCTTTAAGGATAAGATACTTTGTGCTTGTGTTATATTGCAGCACTCTCACTATATTTATAACACTAATATCCCCACAGGTAAACGAAATTGTTACGTGAGCAGTATACAAAAAATATACTATAATAACCCAATGAGTTTCATTATTTTTTTATTTATCATTTAATTGATCATTATATTGATCATTTAATGATTCTTGTAGTATTAGATAAAAGAAGATAGAGTATGTCATCCAAATAATACACCATAAGGGAACTATAATACCATAATGGTAAGGTTTGGAAGTATAGAAAATTTTAAATTTATCAAAAAAATATTTTTATTTATAAATTTAAAATATATATAAGACGTTCTCTTGGACATAGCGGTCATGACTTCATAACCCAATACTTCTTGTAATTTGTCTTTTTTTAGACTTTTATGTCGTTGCTATTGTATTCTAATGAATATAAACAACCTGTTATAAGACTTGTTTGGAAGAATTTAATAATATAAAACATCATTAGTGAAAATGAAGCAAGCATTAACAATTGATTGCTGTGGGTGCGCCTTCATAGCCGAAACATAAAGATAACTTTTATTTTGGAATCTATGGTGACCTTTATCAATTTCTATACGACAATTCCAGTATCAATGCAACAAATTCCAAAAAATAAGACAGTATAACGTTTACTTTTACCTGATATTATGTAAAGATTATAATATCAAACATTTTCATTTACTATAAAACTACATACTTACTATCTTCCTTAGGCATATTATAGAAGAGGGCAACAGTTTAAACTGTAACTAAACAATGTTACAAATGATTTTTTATGCCAATCAATGGGTCATTGTTGACATCACTTAAGCAGTTACGTTACAAACGCATAATAGGTTTGGACGTGACCGAATATTTACAACATTAGTGAACTCTATTCACGCAATGGTTGTGCGTAAGCGATTCTTGTTCGTAACTACGCAATTAAACTGTTAATAAAAGCCCAGCCATGAAAGAAGCGCCGTTACTATACAAACATAGTATTATATTATGTTAGTAAGATATCTCAAATTGTTAACATAATACGTATTCGTAGGTCATTATGTTAGGTAACTAAAGACGTGCGCCGTCCTCACTAAATGCCACCTCCTTTCCCACGCGAGCGTTGAACGGTTCATTGTGTGTCTAGTTCACTAATAAACTCAAAATATAATAGGAACATGCTGTATCTAGAATTCCTCACCGTCTGTGATCAAAAGGTCAATACTAAACAGCTAACCGCGACTGAACGTGAATCAAAATCGATTCCGTGGTTGAACAAATACTAATTTCACGCACGACACAGTTATTAACGTCATGCACCTTCAAACTACTAAGTTTCATTCCACACACAACAGGCATTGTTAAATAAATACACATCGATTAAGCAAGTCGTTCATTACGATTATTGCAAAACGGTTAAGTGAAAAAGGTAACTATGTAGAGTTTTATTCGAGGAAATCGTTCGCGTTGTTATGAGCATGTTCCAGCGATATTACGAAAACAAAATCAGTATTGTTCAATATTGTAATGCGGAAACTCGATGTGTTTAATGTACTACTGGATTGAGCAAAGAGCAGCCTTAATCTTGTTTCGTCAAGGTTCCGAAGATGCTAGACAATGAGACTGAACGTGCAAATCACATAACTTGCGATTCGTTTCGCTAATAGAATGCACGATAGGTATTTGCAAACACTTACGCACATGCCACTATCGAACATCGCAGAGGCTACTTAAAAACTCATCTACTGACATAATTTGATCTGAGTGGTGATAAAATTGACCGTAACAAACGTAAAAATATGTTGTTATCGTCTCGTCTAATAAATATTGTACTATAAAGGTAAACAACCGATTGAAAGCTTGTTGGAAAAAGCTATATTTCTTTCTCCCGCGTGTTGCGTGAGAAACTTATCTAAAGGGTAATAAAACGTGTATACGTTTTATTACACTTTAGGTATCTATTGAATGAACTCAGAAAATAAGATCTGCATACTTTTTTTTTTTTGTTAACTCTTATGATTCATTTGTTTATCGTATTTTAAACTTAGCTAGAAGTTATTTGTCAAGAAAGCGGGTAGCCTGAATCGTATACTCGTAGATCTAAATCTCCATCCACTCCTAATACCTCAGTTACTCCGTGATAATGCCGATTGCAACAGCGAACAACTTGCAGACGAAGCGGTTTGCTTCCACATTTATTGTGTGAACCGCAAAGAATTGGAACTCCTTGACATAGTCAGTGTTTCCTGATGAGTATTATATAGAAGTCTTCAAGTCGGGAGTGAATAGATATCTTTTAGGCAAGCTTGCCCCATCGTCGACCATATCATCGCTTACCATCAGGTGATATGGTGATCAAAAGTTTTACCACCATTTATCTTGAATAAACAAAATAGCGCTGAAATAACGAAAACTTAAAACAAATTAGATACATGGTATGATTCCCGTTAATGATACAAAGAAGCAAGAAGAAGTCTAGAAACTTATCTAAAAACCCACTGAAAACAAAGCACCAGTGTGGTTCACCCACAGCTAGTTGCCGATGGTTTGTTATAGTATTATTTAGCTGAGTTATCTAATAGAGTAGAATAAAATAAAAGCCGATAGTAATCTGAGATCGTTTTACAATCATGTTGAAAAAAGAAAAAGACAGTCATAGAAAGTGAATGGAAGTCTTGAAATAAAAAGAAAAAATGAAGTAAGGAATAATAACCAAATAGAATGTTTGCCATTGCTAACGCGCTCTACCTTAATAAACTTTTTTCCAACATAAGTTTCAATTCGAAAATTGAAAATTGCAATTGTGTGCAACATCGTTACGACGTAACTTCCTGTCGGTAACGGTGCAAAGGCTGCAAACAAACAGCAACAAACAATCCGTAAAAAAACGACGTAGTTTGTAAGATGAATGCAACGTATCTCGATCGTATTGAAAAACTTAAGTCGATTTACCCGACTGCGGCAAATTCTAGCGTCGTATTTATATATGTATATTATGTACAAGCATGTATACATTAAATGTATGAATATTTGTTTGTTCCCTCACAGCAAGTGTCCAATCTAATAAACCGATTGTTGTGTCATAGGTTAGGTCAGGTTTATGACAAAGGAAAATAAGTCGCGTATGTTGTACTCAATAAAGCACTAACAATAATTAAACCCGAGCAAAGCTTAAAAAAACCGACTTCAGCGGTTTATCTTTGGAACCTTAGTCAGATTTAATGTATTAAATACGTATTATTGACGATAACTCAAAAACTAGTAATTAGATCTTGATCAAATTTAGATGGGACCACATGGAAAGCACCAGCTTTCAAATAAAAAATAATCATCAATATCAGCTCAAATCGAAAGAAGTTATGAGGTAGCACACATAAAAAAAACAAAAAAAGTAATAATAATACAGTCGAATTGAGAACCTCCTTGTTTTTGAAGTCGATTAAAAATTGAGTTCTATTTGTTCTTGGTATGTATTCACTTACTTTACGTGTTTCAATCGAAACGATATATTTCTACTTGTCGCAGCTATTGTATGTCAATTCAGATTATATTGTCGAACTATTGTCAGTAAAGATCACGGTGGGCGAACAATTATTGCTTTGTGTGATTGGTTATTATTTACTTAGAGGTCAGTGCAAGCGTGAGCTTTGCGACCCCGCCGCTGGTGCCTTGAAACACTGGTCCACAAAAGGCTGGTCAACTGCAAAAAGTAGACCTGCTCTTCTTAGAAATTTAATGATAATGTTATCCTTGCAGTGCATCCGATCTATACCGAAAGTGTAAGCGTATTAATTGATTTACGAGTCATCTATACAATATTGACCTCTCATGAATATCTATATGAATTTATCTATACGTGACCAACATGTAGCTATTTCTGGCAATGGCTTATGTTGAATATGGAAAGGTTGAATGCTGCTTTTCAATCGACTTCGATAAAAACAATATATAAGTATTCGTTCTAAGTGTTTCTTTTTTATAATGTACCTTTGTCAAGGTATAATTGTTATCTTCAGCTAACAAGATTAATTATTAGTCAAAAGCCTATATTTTCCAGTTGTTTAATATTTACTCGTTAAATACAAGATTTAATTAATGTTGATAAAGTAAGAATTGAGTTCTAATTGTAGTTTTATTAAAATATGTTATGATTCGGCATGTGCACTTAAATAAGTAGTAATAAGTGCGGTTGTATGAAGAACCAAAGAGCTACCGAGATTAACAACATACATTTGAAATTACCTATATATTAATACATTTGAAACTATCAATCATCTATGAACTGCCTGTTGGCTAAGTTGGGTGAGCATTCGCCTTCTAAGCAGGGGTATCGGGTTCGATTCCCGGCGGGAACACAAGTTTTCTCCCCATGGATAATATGTGTTTCTTGTTCTGGTTGTGATTGTGTGTGTGATGTGAATGTTTCCGGCACCCACGACACAAGTCATCGAACTTAGTGTGGGGCTGTGAGTGTGAAAGCGTTTATGAGTGTGAAAGCGTTTATGAAGGTAAGTTTGCTTCTTCCTCCTACAGACTGATATATTCTATCAGGCCAGTGTTCGGATGGGAGACAGTTCAGTGGGATTATAAACTGAAAATGTTACCGTGCCCGAAGGGTTGTTAGTCAAAAAGCTATAGGTACCATCAGGCAGCCTGAAAAATGTCCGCTTGTAAATACAACAAGCAAGCAAGCTCTTCACGCTGTAATGGCTGAATTAATTTAGATTAAATCTAAAACTAGCTATTCAAGAATGATTCATCATCATCAAGAACATGGGCTAGGCCACAGTATAGCTAAAATATTTGGAGCATAAATCAAAGATTTCGTTAACAATATGCATGAAACAAAATTATATCATCAAGCATGGATATTATAAAAGGCGCAATCGACATTAAGCCAACCGGTCTGGCGGCATTCGAGATATCAACTTTAACATTCTCAATCACCTCACCTCAATGATGACCCAGCCTCTTTCGCCACCGCCCATTTAAAATAACTCGATTCTCGTAAACTATTTGTCCCTATAGAAGCCTGACAATATGGCATTTCTTGAGCCTCCGCCGAAATCTCGGTTAAGCACACTGTTACGTAACCCACTCTATGACCTTTCGAAGGATTTCATCTCGAACAATATTTTCTAATAGGATGTCTGTATTTTAAAGCGATCGTTGGTCATTGATTTTATAATAGGCTGTCAACGCCAGATTTGCCATTCGCGGCATCTTGGCCACGTTATGTAAAAAAATGTAATGAATTAGGTATGCGCCGACCGTAACTGGCATGATTTTAACGCTTGACATTTGACCGAGCGTTAGGTTTTATTTTCGGAATATTGATGAAGTGTGAAGGTTAATCGTGCTTGTTTCAGAGAATGCTCGAGGTGGAGTGGTGGAGGCTGTGAGATGTAGCGCCGGCACCATGTGGACGGGCTCACGCGTCGACACTAGCATCTAGCCGACACGGCCTCTTTGCGCATTTCGTTCTCAGATCGAGGTAAGTGTTGGCAACACTAAACTGTTTTTATTTACTATTTTCTAAAATAAATTATAATTACCAACTGTCGAACGCCGCTATCTTAAAGTTGGCAACCAAAGGATCACCCTGTTGGCAACAAGCATCATCGAAATGTAATGAAACATAAGACAATTATTCTATGCGGTTGCGCTTTAGCAAGTAATGGTTGATTTAAGGTAATAACTTTAATTATTATGATTAGTCTCAAATAAAAGGAAATTAATTTTAAACAATACATATAGATCCCATAAACTTAACTAATGTAGTAGGTACTTAGAGCAATGCAAAAAGTTTGCAGAGTGTCATATGCAATATTTTTTTTATCTTAGGTAGGTATTTGCTTATGCTATACCTACCTAAGATAAAATATATTATTATGTCAGTATCTATATTTTAATGTCAGTAATATCTGACTATAAAACAAACGGCTTTAATTTTTGATTAACTATCATAAGTTCTTTTTGCATAAAAAATACAACTACGTGACAAATAATAAATGTAGATACACTGATCAATGATCTCCGTATAATCTATTCAGAACCCCGAAAAAATACAGCTACGTACAATTGCAACACTACGACTCATTTGAATATACTCAAAGAAGACCACACTGACTGCGTAGTCTAGATACATTGTAGTGTTAACAAACCATCGCAAGTTTCAAAGGCGCATCAAACAAAAGTTTTAGGCGAGCACACATTGCGAAAAACTTCACGCCAACACTTTAATGAGACGGCAGATGAGGCGTTACGTTGTATCGCAATCACGGTTTAGGATTTTCCGGGGCTCGCACTTGTCATCCAAGTGAATAAGACAACGCGCCCCCATTTGCCGAGAGAAACTCTAATACGTTTGTGTGCCAAGGCCATTGAACAAATTGATATTACATCTAGTGAGAGTTTGCCAAACAGACCTGCGCTGCGCTGCAAGCCCGCCGACTGTCACGATTTTATGCGAGTGCAACGATACCCAATTATCGTACTTTTCTTTACCTGGCGACCGTATTTGCATCGTGTTTCTTAATTCATGAGGAAATAAAAAATAAACTCTGACGATTCTGAAATGTAATTAAGCCAAAATCAATCGATGTCCTTTGTTTGCGGATTGCGATTTGTAAGGTCAATGAGCCGTGCGCCTGTCTCAAATAGAATATAGTTTTTGATAAACTATTTACTTTTCCGCTTGTCGGCTAGACAGGCGGTTGTCTGGCTCGCAATTAATTCACGCAGAGTCATTGAACGCTCATGCATACACTTATGATTTTATGATGTAAAGATACGTTCCTAACGGACGAAATAACTTCCACTTAGACTGAATTCAACTGCAATCAAATGCCAAGCAATCATGTTTTATAATGCTTGACACCAAGAACGTCTGATGGCATCGATAACTGATGCTGACCTTCGGACGTGTCACAGTGGCATTACGTGAACATACCACTTATTTGATTCCCAGACCTTTGTGAACTTCGTCTCGTTAACTTAATTGTTTGCTTATTCGCTTGTAGGATGAGCATGTTATGTAATTGCAATGCAAGATGTATGACTAGTACTAATTGCATTGTTTTAGGAATTTAGAATAAACTAGCTCGTAGCTTTTAGTCTCAGTAGTTAATCAGGATAAAAGATAACATAATCGGTCATCTATTGTACATATCAGATGTCATCAAAATATTTTCATCAGTTCGTTACAAATTAGAAAGCTGTAACCCGAGGCTTCGTCCACGTAAAATAGATAAATTAGCCGTATCACTTACTCATCCCCCACACACATTTACTGCTTAAAAACACAGCTGGCACTTGAGAGCGGGACCTATAGCATGAATTGTTAGCATTAGCGCTTTTATTTTCTAACCTTGTACAAGATATATCATTTTTTTAAATGAATAATAGGCAAACACTTTGACCACTAACTCACCTGATGTAGCATGCCTCCTATAAAATACCGATTCACTCCTGACTTTAAGACTCTCAGATTATACCATTCAGGAAATAAAAACGCGGGCAATGAGCTTTACTCTCTCGCAGTACAGATGATAAACGCAGAAGCAAAACGATTTTTTCTCGTCGCCAATGATTTTGTAACGATTTGTGCATTATCCACAATTATACTGTGAATCGGTATGCATCTAATCCTGATTGCATCTTATTGCAATGCCAAAACGATCGATTGGTACTCATCGCCATCAATCATAGCGACGCAATCTACAAATGCACTAATGACTCTCGGCAAATACCAAGTAAGCATAATTGTATTGTCACGACCTACTTTTACGAGTGATATTTGTAAAATAATGGTGCCACTGCTATTTATAATATTTGATTCGGTCCAGCCTCCTCCAATGTTCACTTAACATTAGCATTGAAATCAGACTTTAGGTCATGCTGTCAGACTTATTGAGTAATAGCTATATGTAATGGACTGCGATATTCTGTAAATTGTAAATGATATTTACTAACTTCTTATTGAAAGAGGCACGGCAAATAAAAAGCTAGCATAGCGGGCATTATGAATTACAGAGAGATGTTTCGATTTCATATTATTCTGTAAGAAATCAGTAAATAAAAAAGGAGATAATATCAAGAAGTTATTGAAGATGAAGATTTGTATTTTAATTAATCTTATGTCTTTAGTGACACTCGCTATTTACTTTTTCTAAATTCTTATTGAAATGAAACATTAGCCTACAATTAAGTAGATTTTATTTATATAGCATTAGCCATGCTATTTTTTTTTTTTTTTATTCGTGATATGCAAACTTTTGACCACTATCTCACCTGATGGTAAGCGACGATGTGGTCGACGATGGAGCAAGTTTGCTTAGAAGATACCTATTCACTCGTTACTTGAAGACTCCCATATTGTAGGTACTCATCAGGAAACACCGACTCGGGTAAGGAGTTCCATTCCTGCTAGGCAGAACTATAGTGATAAATGTAGATAGGAAAAATGATCGCTTGAGGCGGGGATTGAACCCGCGGCCATAGGGTCTCATGCCCTATTGCTCTAGCCGCTGAGCCACTCAAGCCCTGTCTGACGCGACGAAATGCTCCATATCCTTTCCTTATTATAAACGTCTTACGGGGACGTGTGACGTCATCTACCGAAACAGTTAATATAAACTACTAACTGTCCCGGCGACCTTTGTTCCGCCTAACAGTCAATGAATGTGCATATTTAGGAAGCCATACCCGGCATGCGTTACAATGTCACGTGACTATATTATTACAACCTTCATGTTTATGTTTGCCTAGTACTTTACCAAATCCGAGTGACATATGAGAAAATGGAAAGCATGTCGAAATTAAAAAAAAAATTTAAAGAAATGTACGTTCTTAAAAAGTATCCTATGTCCTTCTCCTGGCTCTAAACTACCTCCCTGCCAATTTTCAGCTAAATCGGTTCAGCCGTTCTTGAGTTATAAGTGGAGTAACTAACACGACTTTCTTTTATATATATATATATATAGATTACGGCATAATTTTTCCTTTCTATATTTATCACTACAGATAAGTAACTACTACTTTTTAAAAAAACATTGTTCTTACCTATATAAAAAAAAATGTATGAAAGATCATTATTGATAACGCATTTGATCGTTTGGTTTTTTTTTTATGTATTTATCATAGTTAGAACAGGTTTTTTTAGATAATTTGCCAACTGCACTCAAGCCGGGTTAGTAGCACAGGAAAGCTAGATTGTAATAGACATCAGACGAAAATCATGACACACTTCTTTGTACTTAATTTCAAAGTGTACTTTCGATCTGCGAGGTCCTAAAGAGCGTACTAGTAAAAAAGTAAACTGTATACCTTCGAACATACCATTCTTACCGGGTTTACCGTTGGCATATAATTAGTCCAAGGCTTACGGCTTACTTACCTACTTACAAGATGTTTAAAGAAGCTCCGTCGAAAGTTCTTAACCGAGTTTTTTGCTATCAAGTGTTGAAACTTTTACTGCAGGCGCACGATTCACTAGATTACTTTAATTAAATAATAATGAGCACCTACCGGGTAATTCAATTTTCGAAATTTCACGTTTAAAACTGCATGCACTAATTAAGTCGAGGTAATAGGTCGTACCAGCTAGCTAAGTAAGACTATAATAACTCAAACTGCATGGAATATAATTGATTTTATACCTTGTAGGTTATGTGATATGTCGCTATAGTTTTGTTATATAGTCACATCAGGGAAATTGTGTTTGAAATAGGTGAGTGTTTAGATGAAAATTGATGCGGCATTTACTTGGGCAAAGTTTGTGTATACCTGTAATATGTGTATAACAATAATAAATCACTATTTTGTTAATATGTAGCAACGTGATATATTGATATCTATATAGGTATGCGGCAATATGGTATTATTATATTGCTTTCATCCGATCTTGATCAATTATAAAGGGATATCTTGATGTACGGTTTATGTAAATCGTAAAAAACACACAGTCCCGCGGGTCAGCTGTTGACGTGGATCCGAGTCAGTGATCATCGCGACAACGCGCGATTAACATTTGCATCAATAAACCAACGTCGTGTTTTTCTACGACCTTCTATAACTACCAAAGAACAGTCAGGGTGTACGGTAGACACCGTACATATTTTTGATCATTCGAGCCGGACACTAGACACTATATCCTCAAGGCGAAGTGGGAGTGTGGCTGCGTTAGTTTTGAGGGCTCGTACGACAGGCTTGCGCGCAATTCAATACGCGATTTTAAACTTACTTCTTTTCAAATCAATCATACCCTTTTGAGGTAAAATAATGCCGTAGGTTACTGTTGTATTTACTAAGGAATACATAGCAAAAAGGTTATCAATGTGCATATCTATTTATATTTTGAGGAAATTTTGCTATTTTTTGTATCGAGCCAAATTTTGCCAATCGTGTTTCGGCTACCTATTTTAAATTTAATTAAAAAAAACTGAAAAGCTTTCAACAAAACGTTGCAAAATTGATCTTCCGCGAACTGGATTTTTAGCATGATACTGTTTAAAATATCCATTTCACCTTAAAAAGAAGAGAACGAACCATATCGGTTTACAGACACCACATTTTGGATGTAAGTTAGAAAGTATGAGGCTCATATGGAACCTATCACTCATAATTATGGTTTCGATTGAAGGCGATGTGTCAGGTACACTTTGTATGTAAATGAGATGATCATAACAAATTACAATACAATAACATAAACGTTATCACCTTTTCTGGGACACCGAGTTTGGAATGACGGATATTTTTACTACCAAAGGAAATTTCTAGGAAATTCAACCTCTCAGCTTATAAAAGTAATTTTTAATCATGCTTCGCTGTAGGGACTGAGATTATGTTAATAAGTAATTGGATCTCAATATTTAATTCTTGGAACGTGTGAAACCAGATATATATGTATAATTAGGACAAGACAGATTCTATATTATATGCTACGAACCGTTATTCTAGACCTTAAACAGTGAGATAACATCACTTCCGGAACGACGTCACGACCTCTTTTGTCTCCCTCCCATCCGGCTCCGCCCCACTTGAGCCGGGGGAGGGGGGGTGAGCTTGCCCGAACTGTCAGGCGCGCTCCTCACATTGGCATTTGCTTTCGGCGTGAACACACCTCTTTAAAAGCGGGTAACAGCTTTGCTGTTGGTTATAATTTTTATTAATGTTATAATTTTAACAATTAATTTAAATTTTTATTATAAAGTAACAAACTTCTTTATAATTTTTATTTTAAAAAATACTTAAATGTTAACAATTTAACTTTTATAATATTTAAACGTGACTAATTTGTGCTTTTATTTTGTTATTGTAGCACTCGTAATATTTTTTCAAGATTGAAGTAGGTGAACGGGGTCGCCCGCCTCCGCTAATTTCACCACTGATATCTTCGTCATCTTCATCGTTGTCGTCGTGTAACCCAGCCCCACACCGTCGAGTCACCGCGGTCATCGAGCGAGAGACAAGCAGAGGGGATGCGGTCAGGTTCGATGCGAATTCAAATTTGCTTATTTCACAAAACGAAAATGATAAAAAAACCCATGAGGGTAAGTTGCACATTCGTAATTAACTGCAGCTTTAAGATTCAACTAGGATTAGGTTTCTGGAATGAGCCTACTTACCCCGCTCGTTTTATAAACCAACAATCTTGTTTTAATAATATGTGTATTGTCTTTCCTAACTGAATTGTACGATGCGAACCAAATCATCCGAAGCAGTTGCACTTGTATAATAAGAGTCGAATTTCTAAAGTTGGACTCGCAAAAGATCCACGCAATTTAAACTTTTCAATTCACAGGATTTCTTTCCTTTCTTACAAATTATAGTTAATAGATACGACAAAGATATCGCATTAATTGTATATTTTGTTTTGAATTTTAAAGGCTGGACATGCAACGTATCCACGCATTAACCTTTTCAATCCACAGCATTTATTTTCTTTCTTATTAAGAGCCAGAGGTTCAAAAAAGCTGTTTACAACCCGAACGTGAGGGTGAGCCCCCTGGCTTTCCACCAGTGGTCCCACTACAGAAGAGGAGAGAGGAGGCGGGCGAACTGCCTCATCCTCCCTCCCGGACGTGTGCGCCGGATCGGGTCAGACTGAAAAGCCCGCTCCGCGGCCTCTCAGTCGGAAACGCAGAAAGAGACCATGCACCGCCTCCGCCTGCCACGATCTCTCGCTGTCGAGCATGTCGTTAACAACTCGAACGCTGTGGAAAAGAGCTTTATTCGTGTCTATGCGGAATAGGCACGATGTTTGCAAAGCGACCGCGGAAGTCCTATTATTGCAACAACAATGAAACTGAGCCGTCACAATTATATACTTAAAAGCTGGTCGTCAACGAATTTTCATCCATAGGTAAGAACCAAAAGCTTCCAGAAATAAATCCGATCCGAGGCAAAATTACAGTAGCAAAAAATTCCCGATAACTCGATACATATTAGCTTAATATTTATGATATCAATGCAATATACAATTACTATATATTGACATCAAAAGCTAAATACAGCTTACAGAGAAACTTATAAATATATGTAGGTCTTATCGCTAAGAGCGATCTGTTATATCTTAGATTGTATTATAATATTTTTATGAGACTTTATTGAAATGTACCTACATTTTAATAATATTACCGAATTGCTTCTTTGGCTATAATACCCTCGCTTTTTAAAATATTTTAACAGTACCCCGGTAGCTGAGCGTGTATTTAGCAATAATCTAAACAATATCAAACTTTACTTGGTATTGAAACCAAACATTTTAATTTTTTGTTTCTCGGATCGGACTTATTGTAAGCGATCGAATTGTGATCAAAATATACATAGACCCGGATATTTTGTTTACGTATTTATCCCCGGCGCCCATCTACCGTCGGTTCTAGTAGGTATTGTACGCGTTGGACTAGAAATCGAACCCAGAGCGACTACACTAAACAAGTATCGCCTTGCCTGGACGAACCAAGCTCGACAAGCTATTCAAGTCCTCGTTCGTGTGAGTGATGCAGAAGTCCAATCTGACGCCAACTAAGGATCGTTTTTCCTAGACGGACTAAGCTGCGGAAGCTATTATGTCCTAACCTCATTCGAATGAGTGATGAAGTATCAGAAGTCTAGCCTGACTCCAATTAATGATCGTTTTTCCTTGACGGACTAAGCTACGGAAGCTATTCAAGTCCTAGCCTCGTTCGAGTGTGTCACAATTTTTATTATACAATTGCAAATAATTCTGTAACATTGACTTGCCTTGTGTAACAGTCAGTTGTAATGGCCAATAAATGAATTTAATTTATTTTTTCTGATGCCAACCAGGGATTGTTTTTCCTTGAAGGACTAAGCTGCGGAAGATATTCATGTCCCAACCTCGATCGGGTGGATTGTGAACTATGAGAAGTCCATTCTGATCCCAACCAAAGTCATTTATTATCAAATGGAATCCAAGCCTAAACTCCACGTATTTGCCCGGGTATAAGAAGTAAATATGGCTCAAAAATATTCGCTCTAATCTAAAAGCAAATTGGTGGAGTCTGATAATACCTGGTAAGCATATTAAACTTTACGGTTTCGGCCTAGTTAGTAACTGAAGGTATCTGTTTCACTTGCCATTCCTTGCAGTTAAATTGCAGACTACCTAACTGAAATAACGAAGTCTTTTCTTTTAAGTAAGTACTTGGTCTTAATAGATACAAAGAATGCAATCAGTTCTTGTTTCATACCTTGTAACGACCGTTGTCTCATGCGTTACAGTGGAACCTATTAGATGGCACTATATGTCTTCTAAGCACCAAAGACGTTACTGCAATCTGATGTACTAGTGGGGGTTTACCGATATTCACATACGTAGTGAAGTTACTATTTATACATTCCATAGTAATTGTATATTCATATATGCATTATTTAGTGTGTTATAGCTTGTGTTATAGCTGTATTTATTTAGTGTGTTACATTACACTGGTTAACAATATGTACACCATCCTGTTATCATTACACAAACTGTCCAGTAAGTGTACTCTTCTGAAACGGCTTAGGAAGAGACATTGTGAATTTTAAAACGCAGATAGATTTTCTCGCTTCAACGAGCACACACTTTCTTTTTCGCTATGTTCGTCTCATACGGTTCTGATACTTAGTAAAAGCTTCAACTTACTCGATGGTTTGGCGTCTGGAACTCGAAAGAGCTGATAGCGGAACATTTCTGATGTTTTTTAATGGTTGATCACATTTTTAATTTCTCCGTCATTTTAGTACAAAGTTTTATCTGGTATTTGGCAATAATGATAATGTTGATCATATATCAATCACATTCACATGCTCCCTTTGCTTAGTTAAGCACTCGTTCATTTCTTGCTTAAATACATTTTAAATTATTTAAATATTTTATTTTTTATTACCATAAGGAATTACCACAACGACGTTTTCCAATGGAGTGCCAATAAGAGTTTTACCTTAGCCGGTGTGTAACGGTCACGTAGACCAGATTTATTACGAAAGGACTAGCTATAGATCCCAGTCTTGACATTTATAATTTTATTGTACTTGAATGGATAAGTGATCAACCATTTATTTAAAATAATATTTCAGATGAGTACTTACATAAAGTACGGTTTTCTTATTGCTTCTCGAATTTAGTAGTCAAGCCCGCAATTTTGCACATTTAATTATCGACCCAAGATCAAAAACGAATTTAAACATGTTTATTGACATCCTTTCTTTGGGTCTACCTACTCCACAAGTATAAACCTGCCGTTGCAGTTATTATGGAGATTACAGATCTAATAGAATAAATGTCTTGTTGTGATATATCTTGTTTAATGATGTAGACGTAAGAAATGTGTTTTCATCTCGTAGGGTATGCAATAATCTAGTCGGGGAGGAGGAGAGAGTGCGCGAGCGGCGCGGCGGTCGGCTGCTAGTAGCGGCCGGCGCGGCGGCATCGCTCGAGTCAGTGCCATCGAGAGCCGGACCAAGGCAGACGTATGAACATTCCCCCGCACTCCCCGCGTTGTGCCACACGCTAACCGCGTGCTGTTTCTTTAGTGTGTGAGCTAATGTACCGGTTGTATTTAATAAAAGTGCTTAAATATTACGTTCCCCGTGTCTTCAATGTGAACCCCCGCACCTAAATCTCTATAGTAATCATGTAATAATGATTCGGTTTGGGTAAAAATGATTTTAAGAGGCAAGTATTGAAGCCTCTTCATACTTTGTACTTGGACTACTTCAGTACTTGCAATAACTTGATGTTTGAATTAAGTGCTTTTATTTTTACAATGGCCTCTCAAGGTAAAGTTATGACGTATCCCTACGTGTAAGCCTATTCGAATTGAAGCACTGTAGCATAAACATATATAACAATATATATACAAGTGTCATTGCTAAACTGTTATTAGATCAATAAATGATCAAATTCTTTACTTACCTGTCTATGCATGTGATAGCATTGTAACTAATAGTCATTTTAACATTTACGATTGTTAATTCCTTGTCATAACATTATTTTAGTTAAGGTACCATTATAATAAAATGTATTTGTCGTGAGTTACAAGTATAATTATTCTAATTTCAAGGTGACTTTCATCCCTCTGTTCTGTAGATACACCTATTCATGGGATATATATCATAGATTTACATAACCTAGGTACACATTATAAAGTTCCTGGTACTATCAATTATATTTATTCACACATTGGCATACTTTTTAGCTTGCCACCAGGCGATAATAAACACATCCCACTGTTTAAGGTCTAGAATAACGGTTCGTAGCATATAATATGATGTTTTACCTGAAAATAAAACAATTATTATATGCGAAACCTTATTCTAGACCTATATTTAGAATCCTGCCTGGTGGACTTCTTTATCTTGTCCACCGAAAGTGAGATGCAATGTGAGGAGCGCGCCTGACAGTTCGGGCAAGCTCACCCCCCCTCCCCCGGCTCAAGTGGGGCGGAGCCGGATGGGAGGGAGACAAAAGAGGTCGTGACGTCGTTCCGGAAGTGATGTTATCTCACTGTTTAAGGTCTAGAATAAGGTTTCGCATATAATAATTGTTTTATTTTCAGGTAAAACATCATATTATGTTATGTCGCATAAATTAAAGTTGTGAATTTTTTATGGATACCTTATCAACTTTAAGTTGTTAATTTACTAGCGTCATATTATTCTATCGATTGTATTATTGGGTATGGTGCAGCCCTAGTTAGGTATATTCGGTTATTGGATCACGTCTTTAAGATTTGTGTTAATCAGAATATAAGATGCTTTATTAAAATGCTTAATTAAATACGCATTAATGATGACAGCTCAAAAACTGCTTGTCAGATCGCGATCAAATTTAAATGGAACTACAAGTGAAGTATATTATATAATCTTTGAAAAAAATATATTTCAAAATCAGTTCAGGCGTCTTCGAGTAATCGGTGAACGCACATAAAAAAATTCAGACGAATTCAGAAACTCCTCCTTTTTTGAAGTCGGTTATAAAAACCAACAAAATATGGCCTCTGACATTTCCCATTGATAAATAAAGAATCTATAGTTTTCTTTGTCGTTTCACTATTTGACCAAGCGAAGCCGTGTTTTAATAGCTTCATAAATTGTATTACATCAAATATTTATAAACAAAACTATATGGGCATCCATTATGATGAACCTATATATTATGTATATGTATTAAGGAGGCATATTTTTTGTGTATTTTAAAAGACATTTTCTAATAGAATAAAAAACATTAAAATATATATATACTAACATATTTTTGTGGACAGCTAAAATAGATACATTTTTGTCCCCAGGGTCTATCTTAAAAACGGCTACACGTTTAAAGCTGAAACTTATGTACAATATCTGTTATATCATGTGTCGTACTTAAACAACAAGTACCTATAATAATAAATCAATGAATATTATAAAGAAAAAATGTACAAGTAATTAACCTCAACAGTTTTATCCATTAGGCAAAATTTAGGCGCCAGTTTGGGGCGAACTACTTGCTTAAGTTATTTTATGAAGTAAATTTATAACATCTTTTTTACAACTATATTTAAATTGGTAACTTACAAATATCAAACAGTATAATTGAATGTCATTATTAATGTGTATTTGAGCAGTATGATTGACTGGCAGCAAACAGTAGGCGAGAACGGCACAGCCTTGGGCTCACGATTGTGTTGTACAACCGGAACTCACACACACTAATGTCCTTACTTGTTCCACTGGATAAAAACTGATCAGATATATTGCTTATTAGTTTCGTGCTGCTGCTTCCCTCGTATTCATTGACTGCCCCTTGGCTTAGTTATGTGAGCGTTCGCTTGCTTAGCAGAGGTATCGGGTTCGACTCCTTGATTTCTGGCTGTGATTGTGAATGTTTCTGGCACACACGACACATGTCATCGAGTCAATCTTAGTGTGGGGCTGTGAGGGTGACAGCGTTTATGTTTATGTTAATTCAAAGGTTGCTTTAATCCGCGCACAAAAATCTGTGGCCTTTTAATATTGTTGATTATTTATTAGTGAAGAGCTGTTTCAAAGATCCACCGTATAGGTACTGTGTGTCCGTCACACGCATACACGTGTGAAATCTTTTTCAAAATAAGGTATATTCAGCTGACCGAATTTGAATAGAATAGATAATCAAACCAAAACAAACGCATTCACACGCAGCCCAACACTATGTTCAAAGATTTAAGGTGAGATTGTGGTCAAATACTTGCCTATTGGACATAAAAAATAATTGTATCATGGTTGCCGGAAACATTTACATATCTCACACCCATTTTCAGAACCAGAAGCGCACAAATTTTCCTTAGGAATGAAAGTTTTGTACCTGCAGGGAATCGAACTCATGACCAGGCAACATTGGATTGAATCTAGGTTACTTTTTATCCTGAATGCGAGCGAAACTGCATAAGTATATCACACTGGATGTGTGGGTGCACATACCTTTACATGCGAAGGTAAAAGTATGGCCATTATCGATCATGTTGATACAGTAATTGATTGTTTTTGTTGGAAAGATAATGAGAAAGCCCATTAATGTATTTTGTCGACTGGTTCATGGGTTTTGATAAATTGCGTAAACATTTATCATAGATTAAATAATTCAACTTTAATCTGTGATTCACACTAATTGTTGATATAAATATACAAAATCTAAGTATTGTCTATTTATTACAAATTAATGCTCAAACTGCTCTTACAATTTTCATGGTGCCATTTACCCTGTATATAAAAACAATAATGGTTAGCCTTATGTAGAAAATCTAGCACTAAGCACAATATGTTGCTCCGGTAGCTATCCTCATGAGCCATCGTGTCCTGCCCCTCTATCAAATATGATATACTAGCTGTGCCCCGCGGCATCGCCGCGTTAATTAAATTTATAACGCAGGCTACTTTGCCTGCGTTATTCCGAAACCTAAACTATCTACATTCTAATTGAAATGCCCATTGGCTCAGTTGGGTGACCGTTCGCCTTCTAAGCAGGGGTATCGGGTTCGATTCCTGGGGGGTACACAAGTTTTCTCCCCAAAGAAAATTTGTGTTTCTGGTTCTGGTTATAATTGTTATTGTGATGTGAATGTTTCCGGCACCCACGACCACAAGTCATCTAACTTAGTGTGGGGCTGTAAGTGTGAAAGCGTTTATGTTTATGTTTATATGTTCTAAATTTCATCAATATCGGTTTATTGTTACGGAGATACGTGGTACACACAAACTTTTGCATTTATAATATTAGTAGGATTATTAGGATTGACTAACATAACATAACGCTATACATATTAACGCCGATAAAAACTTTAATGTCATCTATTTAATTAATATATTTAGGGTCGATTTTTCGATACTCGGATAAACAATCAGACAGCGTTTAATCTTATTTAGTAAAAATAACCGATAGATTTATTTGACTAATGAGTTGACTATCAGATAAATAAATTTATCTGTACCTTCGGCCACATTAGCCGATATTCAATAGATTTCGACGCGATATGTCACTCGATATGTCAACATGTCTAAATCAACGTCAGGTGTCATTTGACTAAAAATCATCGCTCTTCCTATAATTGGCAACTTTATGTTAATGCATCTCATTCCCTCTATATAAGTGTGAAGATAGTTACAAGAAAATTACAGGTAACTGATAGATAACAGTCCATTAAAATATTTAAGAAGTATACTCGTTACTAAATGAGACAGATAAATTGAATGGTTTGATAACTAACTGACCATATGTCTAAGGATTGAAAAATTTGGCCTAAGACGTATTGTTTGATTTTTATTAATTGTTAATAGGCGCTTATCGTAAATAATTTTCACTTTATCACAATTTACTAAGTCAGCCACGTCCGTAGGAGGATACCCCTTAAGTCTGACTCCCTACACGTGGTCCCCGGGTGGTGCTAATCAGGTGACATTTGAGAGGTGGTAGAGCATTTTGTGAGTTGCTCGCCTGGCTTGCTACCAAAGTAGCTTACCACCATCAAGTTGAAAGTCTGCCGCCAAGCCAAATACGGTGTTCCGGCAGTTATCCTTGAGAGCCTGCGTATTCCAGGTCTAGTGTGTTTACCAGCTTCGATCACATCGTCACTTACCATCAGATAGTGGTCAAACACTAGCCTGTCAAAAAAAGAAAAAAAAAATTTAAAGCCCACTTATGTGAGTGTCTTTTATCTATAGATCAAACTACCATAAGCACATTCATCAGTTTTTTATGGACTGCCTCAATCTCCATAATTTACAACATACTCATAAAAATTACATCAATCTCCAAGGCTATTCTAATTCGATGGCATACATTCATACTTGACACCGACCGTGATATTTGAAATAGTTTTTGAACTATTTGCCGGATCAACTTAATTTGCAGCACAGTTATTATGAACACACTTGTGTAACATTTTGAAGCGATGTTTTTATGATAAAATATGTAAATGTGATCGATCACTCAACAGTTTAAAAAGACAGACACGACCGTAAAAAAAGGTATTCTGGTCAGTAATTTATAATCCATGACATGTTTTTAATATTTGCCAAAAGTAAAGAGTATTCTTGGATGATAATTTATTTATGGCATGAAAAATAAAATTATCATTACCTATTGGTTAATATGAATAATACTATCCTACTAATATTATAAATCCAAAAGTTTGTATGTAAGTGTGTAAGTATGTTTGTTCTTCACGCTTTAACGGATGAACGGATTTTGTTGAAATTTAGAACGTACATAGCTGATACCAAGGATTAACACATAGGCTTTAACTTAAAATAATTAAACGCAAGTAAAGCGTAAAAAAACCGACTTCACCGTTTTACCATCGGAACCTGGATCAGATTTAATGTATAAACACGCATTATTGACTATAACTCAAAAACTAGAGACCAGACCTTGATCAAATTTCAATGGGACTACATATAAAGCACCAACTTTCAAATAAAAAAAGAATCATCAAAATCAACTCACAACGAAAGAAGTTATTAGGTAACTTTTGAAGTCGGGTAAACAAGAACATCGTCAAAGTACGCATTATTCGTCACAAAATAGGCATTATTGACGATATTTCAAGAACTACTGATCAGATCTTGATCAAATTTGAATGGGACCAAATAGAAAAAAACATCTTTCAAACTAAAAAAAATACAGTCGACTTGAGTACGTCCTCCTTTTTTGGGAAGTCGGTAAATAGTAGGCGAAGCCGCGGGGTACGGCTAGTATTCAATAAACAACGAATGTATTATTGATTTATAAATTAACATTTATGTGCAAACAAGTTCCAATATAAATGTTTTGTAAGTTGAAATATTTAGTCTTGTATATAAGTAAATTATACAAAATGGCACATATACTACAAATAATTTAAACGACGCGACGCTGAGAACAATTACATTGTAGAGATCGAATAAAATGTATTTTTGTTCAGACACAGATAAAAATGTTCATATAATGAAACAAGAAGAGCCGAAGATCGGGCTCAGTGGCATGCTTTAGGAATTATATTAAACAGTGGACTAAGTAAGCTGAGGATGATGATTATGAATAAAACAAATCAAAACCGGTACCTTCATTGCAATAAATAATTCTACAGCGAGTTCCTAGGTAACTGAGAATACAGAATATAATATCACTAAAAAATCCAAGAACCAGGACAGCCTACTACTCAAAGTATTTGGACATTGATATTACATCATTAATTGAATATTAATTACAGGTGTATTGGTAAAAATAATTGCTTTTGTTCTTATATCATTATATATTATATAGCCATGCTAGGCATGACATCTTATGGCCGCGGGTTTAATGACCCTCTTAAGCTGTAACTCTAAATTTACTATTTTAATGTTTCTAATGTTTATTATATGTATAATTTAATTTAAAAAAGTACAAGTTAACTGCCGCAAATTTGATTCCACGAGGCATTTCTTTTGCATTAGAATTCAGATTCAATTAGTTACACGATTAACACAATATTGTTTTAAAATATGCAAATGAGACGTCCGGTAAATATAAGGCATTATATTTATTTTAATTATATACAATTTCACATACATCTGTATGTAAATAGCAACATTTACGGCATCGAAACCTTCGTGGTCCAAAGAAAAGTAACATATTGGAGGCGCCCGAAGTGCCCTTGGCATTTTAACTAGCCATATACCTACTTCTTTGCGTAGCAAGTTGAACATCTCGTCTCTGCTCTTTAGCGTAATACCCCTTCATATTTTACAGCAATTTACGAGTATTAATAATGATGTTTGCACATTTTAATAAGCCTGAGAAGTTTTAACATGCGCTTTTTGCTTGATTTATAGTTTAAGTTTTGCAACATATTATCCAATGTTCTTTAATTTTAATACCAAACTGCATCGAGATTCTGTTTTTGTCAGTTTTAATTGATTTCATTGCTGAGATTTCCATCTTCGGTTTGTTTGAAAGCATGCCGTTTCATTTAGTTGGTATTCACAGTAACATCAAAGCGCCGCATTTTTATGCATTTGTAACCTGATCGTAAATTCAACTCAAAAAACGTAATATAAAGGTATTTCCTCTACAAATGTGTAAAGTTTTTGTTACGTGATTGCATCGAAACAACAACTTGTAGGTAGATGGTTCCGGTTCATATTACTGGAAAAATATGCCTATTTTTTGCGAGTAAGTGTTTCCGTACTTAATAAGTGCAATACTTGTGTATATTATTTAGGATGTTTGGGTTTTTACTATTGCCGTTTTAATAAGGATTTGCGTTTTTTTATCCATGAAGATTGTTTTTGTGAAAAGGTTTGACCACTAACTTGTAGAGTTTGAGGGTGATAATGCTGTCGATGATGATAAACACTCTAAGCCTAGAACGGGAACTATCTCTCAAAGGCAACATTACACCATTATATATTATGTACTAAACATAGAGTAGGAGCTATTCAGGCAACCATTTTTCGTTGTCTAGAAACAGTTATCTTTGAGAGCATAGTGTGCTTACAGTCCTTTAAACACATCAACAATTACCATAAAACAAACATCAATCAGGTGAGGTAGAGGTCAAATATATCCAGCATCAAAAAAAAACACGCTTGCCTGTCGGAAATAAAAACACATAATACTTTAACCTGTATAATGTTATATATTAATTCTAGAAATATGTACAATAAATGCATTAAAATTCGATTAAAATGTATCCATAAAAGGAATAAAACAAGTTGATTCTACAAAATGATTTAATTAATAATATCAGCATACCGTTGAAAGTAAAAGTAGGCTTGCATAAGTAGAAAATAGATACTTATTTTACAGATAAAGTGCTCTGTTTATTATTAACTTCACTTGTAGAAACTTAATGGTGGCAGTAAAGTTGTGTAACAACTCTAGTGAACAGGAAATGAAACGTGTCAACAAATAAAAAAATACATTGATGTTTTGTGGAATGCTACAATACATTTTGCATTCTTTTTTGATCTTCCGGTAGCTGTCCTTGAGAGTCAGAAAGAGTTTCTATGTAAATATAGTTACATAGTTCTGATATGGTTTCCGTATACTATATATGTAGTTGTCATTATAAAATAGAAACTTCATTATACGAAACTGGTATAAAGATAGCGTTTCTATGTATTTATATATATTATGTATTTATATGGGAAATTCATATAGAAATGCTACCTGGCTTTTATAAGCCTGGTATTTTCTATTTATAGGTTTCAAACTCATTATTACTTACCAACAAGAGAGACAGCATAATTCTAATAAATATAATAGAAACTTTATTATTTCTCTGGGTCTTGAAACGGTCGAAAAAACTAAGCACTGCTCTTTTATGTCAAGATTTTTCAAATTTATTTTATAAAATAATATAAATAAACTTAACCTAAATCAAATAGTAAAATGTCATTAACTGTGTTGACCTTTTGGTATGAAAATCAGGCTAATAATCAAATAAATAGAAAGCCAGTGTTTGCCATAAAATGCATACTTTAATAGCGAATAAGGATTAGCATTCACCCGGTAAGCCTTTTCCTTGTTTCTTCTCTCCACTTTCCAATAAAGTCAAGGTTTATTTAATATGGGGTTAGGGCAAATTACTTCCCCTATAAGGCAATTCAAAACATCGCCATCATTAACTGTGATGGGACTCTTTCGCGCATTTTTATTACTATTTCACCAAAAAGCATTTAAAGGAACTTTTTTGTAATTTATACTTTTACTTTAATTTTAGTGATAAGACAACATATAATTTATGTAACGGACATAACAAGACTTAATTGCGTTTAGATTTTTTTTATTAACCTCGACGTTTCGGCCATGTTTGATAATCAGGATAAGACTGTAACGTAACGTCGAGGTAAATAATAAAAGTTTTAAGGCGCTTAATACATGTCTTACAGTAATTAATTCAACAATACAATACAATAACTCTTTATTGACACCAAAAGATAAATACAGCTTACAGAGAAACTTATAAAATATAGGTACAATGGGCGGTCTTATCGCTTAGAACGATCTCTTCCAGACAACATTTGGATGGAAATATAAACAAAAAGTGAAAGTAGGGATGGATTAATTTGCCTTATCTAGGCTTACTAGGCTTATTTTACTATGAAATAAATCTATATTTATATATATGTTATAATTTATATGAAAATATAACTTATTATAAACGCAAACAAATATTAAAATATACCTTAGCGGTTCGGTCAAGTTGCATTGGCCGTCAACACTAAATGATAAGACTGCAACGTCGAGATAAATAATAAAAAGCTTTTCGTTGCGATAACTCCCGTTGTACATAAATTGTCTCGTTGTAATTTATATTGTACATAGTCATTATCTTACGAAACACCGTCTTATTAATTTTAACAAATGTCCTACAGTTTTAGTACCTAAGTAACGATGTAATTGGCCTCCGCTCTACTTATAACAATGTCCAAACAGGCGGCCAGTTGCGCTACTTTACTCCACCACAACCGTTAATTAAATATCAATTACCTACATTTCTATAGAGATTTGGCAACGCGATGTTATACTTCGAATAATCTGAACAATTTCATTGAAGCCGTAGTTTCTTATGTACATAAGAAACTACGGCTTCAATAATTGTTAGACATACACTCAGTACAGCATGAAAGTAGTCGCAAAACTAATACTAAAAACTGTATGTTAATGTAGGTGTCTACTATTAAATGTTAACCTTAAGCTGTAACTTAATTTATTAATTATTTATTTGTAATTGTGTAACACCTCTTTCAGTCCTGTAAATCGTTAAACAGAATAGTTCCGGCTCCCTGACTATCGTGATTATCTGGATAGATGGTAATAATTGAAATGCACCGGCTCTGATTAAAAAAAAAGAAATGGCGGATTTTTGTCGTGAAATTGTAGTATATTAGATAATAAAAGAAAATAACCAAACCGTTCGAAAAGGATATCAAAATGAAGGAAATTAAAAGGAAATTTGGATTACATAATTTGAAAAAATAGGTTCACATTTTTTGCAGTCGGGTAATTTTTTTTTATTACATAATGGTTAATGCGGTTATCCATAAATGTTTATTATTATAAAATCTCTACTATACCTCGTACCTATCGAGAAAACAAAAAGTTACGGCTGTGGTTCAAATTTCAGACTATTTATGTAACTAATTTCTTTTAAACCCATCCAGCCAATACAGAGAGGCATCTTGTATTAAACAGACACACACACATACCTACATACTAGATAGATAGATAGATAGATAGATAATACTTTATTGATCCACTTTATAAGATGAGATAAAACAAAGGTAACAAACAAGCTTATACGTAAAGTATCACAACAGGCGGCCTTATCACTAATAGCTATCTCTACCAGGGGATCTCTACCAGGGGATCTCTACCAGGGGATCTCTACCAGGGGATCTCTACTTTGGGATTTGTAATGTTATATGTTACCATGATATTGTGATTGTGATAAATACGCACAATCTCGGAATTGGCTCGTCTTCGTACAAAGTTCATGCATACAACGACGCAAATAAAAAGAAAACGTCTGCATTTTTAATAGTAGGACTTATATAACCGATATTGCAAAGAATTGTACCCTTATTGCACCAACTCTTGTAAAGTTTGAGATGACTTGCAGAGTTTCAGTAAAGATAATAATATTATAGCGAAATGCAAACAGTGAACACACTTCGAGCTTTAAACTTAAACCTCCTCACGTCGAAAACAGTACTGTTCTGACATTGCAAAGTTTGTTTTTAACGTAGATGTAGGTCCTTTTGCGTTGTCTAACTTGTAGGGCTTTGGGGAATTTGGGCAAAGTCCTTTATACTCGAAAATAATTTCTGAATATAATTTCAAAATAAAAAGTCTCGTGTCCGTTTTTCTAAGCGAACGTGCTGCATCGTTATTGTCACGTCGATGTTTGCCTATCTTTGACAGCAATTTTCTTTTTCAAATGAAAAGAAAAAACACGAAACAAGGTCATCATTTGTTTTTTATAGTATTTACTATAAAAAACAAATGATGATTTCGTGTTTTTTTTAAGCTAAAATTTTATCACTTTCTCACATGGGGGATAATTTCTATATTTTTTATTGCTTTGACGAAGAAGCTTATTTTTATTTACTATATAAATTTTTATATATACGTCTACCCGTCTCTGAGAAAAAAAGGTCTTGACAGACCGACAGACGAAGAACGAAGTAGTTCCATAAGATTTCCATTTTTCTTTTGAGGTTCGCAATCCTGAATAATTAAACGCGATCAAAGCTTAAAAAATCCGACCTCACCGCTTTATCTCGGAACTTTGATCAGATTAGATGTACTAAACACACATTATTAACGATATTTCAAAAACTACTGATCAGATCTTGATCAAATTAAATGGGACCAATTGGAAAGCAACATCTATAAAAAAAAAACAAAATCGGTGGAAAGAAGTTATGAGGTAACACATAAAAAAAATAAGGTCGACTTGAGTAGGTCGGTAGAAAACAAAAAATATTTAAAATGACTATAAACTGATTGAACCCACAAAGATTTTAGAATTGTGATTGAAAATTCTATAATCTTTGTATCAATATCATACTATAAAAAAACAATTTAAATGCGTATTCGTAACAGAACGTCGTGCGCTACGAATGCGAATTTTGATACAGTTTTACGTAATTGGCGCGTTCCATGTAAAACGGATAGTAAAAGCCGCCCCGTAGGGCTGCCAAGTCTGGGACATAAAGTACCAACATAAACAAGTCTATTGTGTGTTGTTTATTGTAGCCACGGTATGCCATCGATATACGACGTATATACGACTTGTATCTGGATCGAGAAACACTTGTGCATTTTAGATGTGTAAACAGTAGTAAATTGCTTGTAAACTTGAGGTACTGTTTTAGTTCAGACTTAAAATATCAGGATATTTGGTAAAATTAATCATTTTTTTAGAATAAAGATGTATAGCACTCCATATTATTATATAAAATAATTCTAAAGTCTGTATTATGTACTAATATAAATTAAATTAATATTCATTTATTTCAGGCAATTCAAAAAAAAAAAAAAACTTTAACAATTTATTTGGATGTTAATAATATGCAACTCACACTTATATTATAAAATAATATTACTAATTTGATGGACCCGAAAGCTTTCATATATAAATAATTCTTGTCATCAGTAAATTACACTCTTAGCCTGTTATACACTTTATATAAATTGACAAATCTACATTCTGAAAATAGCCCCGACGCTCTTTCTGGAAAACGGGTGCACCGATTTTCACCAAACAGCGCTAAGAACACTATCGATAAAGCACCTTTCAAACGAGATCAAGTAACTTTTCAAACAAAGAAAATGAAATCAAAATCGATCACGTTGTTTGGGAACTAATTGGTATCGTATGTCAAACATACGATAAACAGATACACACTACAAATTTATAACACTGTTCTTTTTTGTTCACTGTTTATCGGGGGATAAAAATATTGATTTTAATTGAGAATTTTCTATGAATTTAAATATTTCAACTAAGTGTCTATCATTAGAACATTTTTCAGCATAATATATTGACGTTTTACATATTTCACGATGTTCTTTTGATATAAAATCATATCAAAACATTTTACTTTTTCCTTTATGCGTGATATACTGTTATTTTATTATTTTAATAACATCAAGTAATTCCAGCTCCAACAAAATTATTATGAGAATATATTTCTTTGATTAGCCAATTTTGCGGCAACGTCAAAAATGTTTTCTAATACTTTATAAATGATGTGTTTTTACGTAATTTAAATGTTCCTTATAACAATAATCACGACAAATTAATTATTTTCACTTTTTTCTACCTTTTATGACATCTTTAGTACAGATGTTTCATAATTCACTTTGTTTCTAATAATTCACTGACCAGTAATGGCAACCCTAACAAGCTTAGTTGTGTAATATGCGCGCGCGCAAGCGTCACGCTTACGCTGTCGGGCCTACCGACACAGATTAGTAAGCTGCTTGTATATGCGGATTAGTAAGTTACTACTGTTGATTTACAACTTTTAACGTCTTATCCATTTATCATGAACAATCACGTTTCTATAGAATTGTGCATTAAATAATTATGTTTTGAGCAGCTTCGAGTTTTGACAGTTCTCTTTCACTAACATAAATACAGATTATATATTTACGACGGTATTAAAGACATTAAATCATTATAATAATATTAATTATTTCTTATCCAAATAAAAATATTATTAACATATAAACGACGAGTGTTGGGGAGAAAAGTTGTGTTTCTTAAATATATATACGTGATAACTTGGGTAATATATGGATAAATAACTATTGGATTGGTTTATGTAACAAATAAATATGAAAGTTTGTACGTGTGTAATTGTAAAATTGGTATACCTAGTATATACCCTAGAATAGAGATTTGTATATATTCTTGTTATGTAGTCTACGGTTTTGTTTCGACTCTGATATTGACATTAATTTAACTTATAAGTAAGTTTACATGTAGCCTGTATAATATACATGTCCCAATTACATTAAATTCAGTTCAGTGGCTGAAAGGTAAAGTAGATAGTCACCAATTTACATTCGAGTAATTGTCCTTTATTCACTCTTTCATACAAACACTTGTTTGTTTATAATTATTGAAAGGGAAATAACACAACCAAGTCTTTGTATCAAATAATTAAAAACGTTTGCGAGTGACAAGCAATTAATTAATTTATATAGCCGTCAAATATAACGATTACTTTTCAGGTTAACGTAATTTTGATTACATCAGGTTGTTTCAATTGAAGGCTTAGGGCCAATCTCTGCAATTTTATTATGAAAATCATATAAGTGATGTAAATAATACAAAGATTTTTAGTACACTTGTTTATTTGGATCATTCAACGTTACATAGAGATGATACACTTTTACTACGATTATTACTGACTCCACTCCTGATCAGAACGTCTTATTCCTTTGGCTGCCACAACGAAACTGTCCGCCTTTTCCCAACGCACCTCACGACGAAAAGTCAAACCGAAGTCTGCTATGATTGGACAAACAGCTGACAGCTGTCAGCTACCTGCAACGGACTGAGAATCCTCGTCCAATCACGCGCTGAACGGTGCTGCTATCAACTAGAAAGCTCCTCATGATTGGATGAGAGCCCTTCCGGTCGCATCTACCATTTCTGCCAACAAACTAAAATAACAATTTTACTTCTTTTATTAATAAGTATAATTCACATCAAATTATTAAAGTCACGACATAAGTATGTTGGTTGCATACATAAGCCTTTGGTTGTATACAACAAAGCTTTATTCTGTTAACATATATCGCTGTTATTATTCAACAGCTCGTAAATGTGAAGCGTTGGCTTATTGACTTAAGGCACGGAATATTGATATATGCTCTTGGGCATGTCTGAATCGAACACAATATACGATTGATTTGAACAAGTAGGTAATAAACAGTTTAACAAAGAATAAGCTTGTTTATAAAAATTACTAAAAAAATATAGAACCAGATAACTTGTCAAGACGAATTAAACGAGCCCGAACTCAATTGGATTGCGACGTTTTATTACAGAATTCTCATGGCCACCCTCTGGCTCCATCATCAGACTCTGGATTTCATATAAAACATCGGAGTACTTGTCAAAACAAATCAAACGAGCCCAAACTGGATGGGGTTGCGTCGTTTAATTACAGAGTTTCCATAGACACTTCCCGACTCTTATCCCATATTGCATTGTCTTCCGATTTACATAAGCGTGCAAAATTTCAGCGCAATCGGAAATCGGAAAGTGGGTCAAATTAACTTGCGAGATTTGATACATAGACAGACATACAGACACCGGGAATTAAATAAAACTTGTGATATAGGTTCTCGTTTCACATGAAGAATTTATTAATGTAAAATGAGAACATAATGGGGTATTGTAATTTATTAATAGGAATTTCAAATATAAAATTAATCAGTTTTGTCAATAAAGTTATTAGATATTATAGTAATAAGTCTTATGGATATTAGTTTGTTAGTATTTAGCTAGTTTTTATAGAGATGTGAAATATATTTTTGAAAGTGTGTTTGATTATAACGAGGTAGGACTTTTCTGATTAGATTATACAAATACCACACATTTAATATTTTTTAACACAATGCAATTTATTTCATATCATCTGAATTACTAACAATTTTGTTTACGGCTCCTTAATTTTTGCCATACATATTATGTATGGAGCTTCTGTCAACCGTATCTATGTTATTGGAACATTATTTAAGCCTTCGCAATTAAGTGAATAACTACTCTAGGCGTGGCAAGATTTTCCCACACATGAAAAGTTGCCCATACTGGTCTCGGTGTACTGTTAATAAAATCTACGAGCGGTTTTACCGAGAAAGAGGTACAAATGACCAAACAACTTTTCACTTGTTCTAGTGAAATACATACTGCTTAGAGCACTACTGCAATTGCTTAATACAGGTTCCTTTTAAGCTCACGTATATGCCGCGAAATTTAATCAATAGAATAGCTACCACGTATCTTATCTCAAATATGCAAATTATTTATCTTCGAATATCTTGTGGTGAACAATGGCCACAGTATACAGAAGATAGAAGTGAATCTACAAAGTAATTTCAATCGTGAACTTTTGTTATGCATAGATAGTGTGTTTATATGGCAGTTTTTCACATGTATCACTTTGTTTTTGTTATATTACTTGGTGTTCACTACTACTAGAAGTAGTGTCCAAATATTACTGTTTCGGATTAAAGGGCAATGTTTTCAGAGAAATTACATGGCAAACAGATTTAACTTCCAATATATCAGGTTAGCGAGCGCAGTGCAATGCCACACAGTACTTTGAAGTGTTCAATTAACTGAACACAGAGCTGTCAGTAATGGGTAAGCCTGACGCTTACCATCAATTGCATAAAAAAAGACTTTGTAATAATATAAACTACGATGAATTTTAAGTCATTGTTAATACTTGCATACTCTAACATTTCATAAAAGTTTTGTCTGGTCTGGATTGGTATCGCCTCACATTTCTTCTAACGCTATGATTGAACATCTCTCTATTACAATCCTTGTATCTTTTGGGTGTCTGTACTTTTCCCACTGCATCAGAACTACGTGGCCTTGAAGATAAGACTTGGAAAACTTAATCGCTGCCCTTGGCATAACAATGATTCGCTGCCTATGCACGACGCACTCCCACCGTGATGGGCTTATTGATTGAATAGCATCCGATGAATCACTAAAGTACACACTTAGCATACGTCTTAAGCATGAAGGTGAAGTAGATAAGCTGGCACCTACATGCGACAATATAATAATCTCAAAGCTGTCTCGCTTTATAGATGCACTTAGGTATACATGTTCTATTGAATGGCTTTCTTAACAATGGTGAACCGTTCTAAAGACTTCTTCTAAGAATTCTGTTTTATTTTATAACAGAGTAACAGCTGTGGCTCGCGTCGTTATTCGCTATGATAAAAAATCTTATGCTTTAAATTCCAGGTTTTAGGCTATGTATATTGTGTACACAAATTTAATTTCATATCGTTGATTTTTTTGCAGAGATTTGTTTGTTCTTTTTTGTTGTCATGTTTAGTTAGTATGATTATGTTTATCACTTAAACTAAATATTTTATGACGTTGCATACCTATGTATTAAGGGAAGTATATATGAAATTTAATGTTACTTTGACACCTTGAATTGACCTACGTTCTATGCAATCAATGATTTATAATTATGATTATGATTAAAACTAAAATTTTTATAAAAAAAATTGTTTCTGGTTCTGGGTGTAATGTGTGTGTGATGTGAATGCTTCCGGCACTTACGGTACAAGTCTTTGAACTTAGTGTGGGGCTGTGAGTGTGAATGCGTTTGTTTGTTGTTTACATGATGTTGTAGCAATGATGACGTTTGTTTTTGTAATAGGTATTTAATAAGTAGGTAATATCTTTTAAACATTTCTTAAAATTGTGACGAATAATTTGAGCAAATTTTATTTAAACAAACCTTTATAACCAAAACACAATTTCAGAAAATAATGTCACTGATTAACATACTATATACAATAATACCTATACAACACATGCGAATATTATACCTTCCATTATTGTGAAAATACCAAGCAATGGAGCAGTTTACAAATGTGTTGTATCACATAACTTGCTAAAATTAACAACGTAAGCTCGAGCCAACAATAAACAGTTTATGATGGTTATCATGTAATCATGTCGTTAAAAACGAATTGTGTCGAATTGGAATGCTTTGTGTCTGATATAATCGATTGGAAATCGGAATCTACGATGATATTTTTTTTTAAAGATTTAAAGAACTGTGGACTTTATAGTCAACTTGCTCTGTTTCTTCGCATTCCTCTCTCTCTCCCTCTGTTATTTTCGCATTAATCAAGTTACAAATGTTACCCAATAGGGTCTACAGTGGCCTCGATTCTGATGTCACACACTAAATTAAATTTAAACTATTCCTTCTTTTACAAAATAGGAACGCAAGACAGAGATAGCATACATTTAAGTACTGTCAAGTTAGTCAGAACTTAGATGTCTATGCAAGCTTATTCGAGTATGTAATTGGTGTTGACTAAAAATACGCGCCTTTCTGCTTCTGCTGTTCATATTTTAATTGATAAACTAGCTTGACAGCTCTAAAATGTATGCTATCTCTGTCTTGTGTTTCTATTTTGTAAAAGACAGGGATAGTTTACATTTAATTTAGTGAGTGTACATCAGAATCGAGGCCAATGTCTGTGTTTTATAGATATCACACATACAAACGATTAAATCTGTAACATTAGCAGAGATACAGGGAACAAAGCCATTTTAATCAGCATTGAAGCAATCTGTCTCTGCTTGGATTAGACTACAATCTCTGAGATTATCTACCTACTTCTAGCTCCTAACCACGAGCGTAATATCTATAGCAATGAAATAATGAGCTGACAAGAGATAAATACTAAAGTATCAACTATTAGGGAATCTTATGGTCGACAACAATTATGGGACTTATCAATTAATAATTGAACGCAGGTAAAGCTTAAAAAACCAACTTAAAAAGTTAGTAAAAATCATTTAAATCAGAATATTATGTTATAGGTAAAATTCTATAGCTATACAAAGTTAAAAGAATAATAGTCGACCTATATTTTAGTCTCATGCACATATTGTGATGTTATCCCGTTTACTTACACGAGTTTACGTTCAGAGATCTATTGTTATTATCGCAATTCGATGGAGTATACGATTATATACATTGTCTGCTGTTTCACGACAAGACGAGCATTTCCGCATTGTGGTGAGAGTTCTGACAGTTTATCTGATCGGCTCCGGTTGACGTGCAAATTGTTAAATCATGATCTAGACTCAGGGTTTGATGTAGACGCCGCACGCTGAGATGCGGCTGGCGAGATGCAGGTCGTGAAGTCTCTTTATTTTGTATTGTTTATTCCGGCTAGGTTATCTAAGTAACCGTTCATCTTAAGTAGGTATTATATTAAATGGGTGTATAATATTAAACTGCCTGCGTGCTTAGTTGGGTGAGCGTTCGCCTTCTAAGCGGGGGTATTGGGTTTGATTCCAGGTAGGAACACTAGTTTTCTCCCCAAGGAAAATTTGTGTTTCTAGTTCTGGTTGTGATTGTGAGTATGATGTGAATGTTTACGACATTCTCGACACAAGTCACTCGAACATAGTGTGGTGCTATAAATGTTTAAGCGTTTATATTAAAAATATTAATTCTATACTTTTGATCAAAACATTTTGGTGACTAGCAGATAACAATTTAGAAATTAACATTAAAAAGACAAAATTAATACAATTTTACCCTTATCAAAAAACACCATTAAACCTGACGGCTCTTACTGAGTTTTTTAATATTGATGAAGTAAAAGATGTTACGCTCTTAGGTATTAAAATTGACAAACACTTAAACTGGAAGGAACACATACAAAAAATTAGAAGTAAACTTTCACAATTTTTATACGCCTTAGCTATACTCAAGTCAAACACTGATGTTCACACTGCTTTAAGTTGTTACTACGCCTATGCGCATGCTTGGCTACGATACGGGATAGTAATATGGGGCAATAGCACAGACGCCTACGATTTATTCGTCCTACAAAAAAAATGTATACGTATATTAGTAAATATTCGTCCACGGGAGAGCTGTAGGCCTCACTTCATTCGACTCAAGATTTTAACCCTAGCTAGTATATATATTCTCGAGACAGCATTATTCGTTAAAAAGCATCCTACCTTTTACGAATATGGCACAAATGCTCGCCGTCCAAACCAAATAGTTGCACCTGAACCAAAATTAGAAATATTTAAAAAAGGTCCCCATTATATGGCAATAAAAATATTTAATAAAATTCCCGTCGAGATCAGAAAAGAAAATAATATTACTAAATTCCAAAAAAAATTTAAATCACATTTAATAAATCAATGTTACTATACCGTAAAAGAGTTTGTTGAAGAAAATATTGTTACTGTCTCACGATAAATACACAATTAACACATTTAATGTTATTTCCCGCGTAATTCATTACTAATTTCATACATAGATAATTAATACCTAGTTAAGTTTAGATTTAAGATGTGCATGTTAAAATAGAATATTATTAGTATTTTTTTTTTTTTCAAACATTGTCTGTACCTACTCGTTGCTACGCCCTTCCAGGGTACATGTAAATAACTATAATTAAGTGTTATTGTAATTTTTACATGTGTGCAATAAATAAATAAATAAATAAATTTTATTATAGTCCATATCGTTTATTCTTACATTTTCTGTCTGTATTTGTTTAGTGTAGTCTTGCTACGCTTGCCGCGTTGCATTCTAAAACAAAATATTCGATTGTTTTTTATTTGGTATGTTTATTAGTGTACCTGTTCATAGTGGCAGAACCAGTTTGCTTCAAATACTAGACCCATGATGCCTGGTCGCTAAATTATGTCCATTAGGTTTATTGCCCATAAGTGGGTGTTATTATTTGAGGTTCATGATCAATAAATATTGAGTTAGGTAGATTAACCAAACCTTAAGCATTTGTATCTTCAAAGACCTACCTACAACAAGTACTTTATAAACTAGATTGTGACTACTTTAGACTAGCATCGTAGGTATATAATTGGTACATTGACCTGATATTATTACAGTTGGATATATTATAGGTATTCAATAAACTGGATAATCGATGTCGTTAGTTTGGACTGCTGCTTTAGTTAATGCAGACTACTAGCATTGTGAGTACTTAGTTTATTAGCCAGATATTTTAATAGACAGCGGAATATTTGTAAGAGTTTTTGTTTATGTGTAAATGTTAACATCATCAGAGATAAAAAAAATTGTACATAGAAGATCTTCAGTGACAAATGCGCGCTAGTGACATAAACAAATGGGCTTCACAAATTTTCGTGTAACAAAAAATCTGATGGATTTAATATTTACCCTAATTAGGTGTTACAAATGGTCTAAAAACTAATTGATTTCATTATATTACGATTGCTAGCCTAACAGTTTACTCTCCTATACATTTCGAAAAGTGAGTAAAGAAATTGTTGAATTCAGGACTAGGAAGGTTTATAGTATTAAACCTAGGCTATGTTTATAGGATAAAATGTATCTTACAAGTCCATATGAGACTGCACCATACTTGTTGCCGAACAACGAGATAGCAGCACCATCCAAGCAGGATTTGTTATAGTGAAAAGGGCAAAGGTATCAGTGTAATTAGTTTCTATGAGAAATAAAGCTTAACTTATTCTTAGAGAAAGAATCTTTGAAATAGCAATACTCTGTTACTTAAAGTGAAGGTTGCACACTGCATAAAATATTATAACAGGCTAACTTATCGCTTATTATCAAGCAAACTATTTCCTTGTTAAGCATAAAAAACACTCGGGTGAAGAATAGCTTTTATTATAGCATCTTACTCGTGTGACCTACTTTATCCTTATGAGCTTACTCTATCCAACTTTCTGAGTGCACAATACCCTGTGTACACCCTTCCTCACTCATTGGGGTATGTTTGCATTATCTTCTATGAGGCATCACGGCATAAGGCACGGTCAGTGTGCGAACAACAAACAGGGGTATCGAGTTATCAAACTCATATCAGTAAAAACATATGAAAATCAGAATAATAATCCAGATACGAAAATACAGTAGGTGTTATTAATAAGTAAACATATGTAAAAAGAAAGCTTTTAGTTTAGAAGGATTATTGTTTATTTGAATTTACACAATATGTTCATTTCTATTAGGCTTACAACGTCTAAGAGGCAATTATCAAAATAGCACATTGTATAGAATAAGTTGACCGTAACGTACGGAAAGTAACGAAACATGTACGGTATCGTACGGAAGTCACAGCAGGCATCATGTATAGCAATGATATGTGAATGTGGAACAAAAGTAATGAAGTAATTACACGTAATCACGATAATATAATGCTCGTATCATGTTCTTACTGAATGCTTGGCTAATATAAATCGCTTAATTTTTTTTATCGACGCACTCTACTATTTTTTTTCTGCGATCATAGTGTGTAATGCCTTATTGCTCTAACCGCTGAGCCTCCAAGCCCGCTTGAAGAGACGAAATTAACCTTTGTTATTATAACCGTATGACGCCATCTACCAGAATAGTTTGAAACTATACACAAAGTAATTTGGTTTTTCTGATTCTGATTGTGATTTGAAGCACCCACGACACAAGTCATTAAACTTATTGTGGGGCTGTGAGTGTGAAAGCGTTTATGTTTATAAGCGTTAATGTTGTTTAATTGCGTAGGCCCTGTCCTTTTTTGGGATAACTCCTAAACTAAGCTTGCTAATTTCAACTTACATGTAAAGCGCTTGCCGAAAAAAATAACAATAGAGAAGAAAACATGGAATGGGCGTACATATACACAAACATGGTGCATTTTTTTAAGCATAATTGAGATATCGCTAAAAAGAACTAAGCACGAGGGCTTTAAACAAATTTAATGTTTAAACAATTTAAATTAACAATTTGGTGAGCCAGCCACATTGCAGTTTTAGACCTGTGTGAATTATGTTTAATGATTTTATCTCCGCCCTCTGCGCCGTGGTTCCTGGGTTCGATTCCAGGCAGGAGCAAAAATTCCTACCCTAGGGATCTTTTTGCTTCAGGTTCTGAGTGTAATAATAAGTGTGTGATGTGAATGTTTCTGGCACCCACGATACAAGCCTTTGAACTTAGGTTTGAAGTTCCTATGGCTCTCTTCCGTCTCCATCATTAGAAAGTAATCGAAGATACACATGTATACCGTATTTTAGTCCAATCGGAAATCGGGAAGTGAGTCTCATTAGCTAGCAAGATTTGATTACAGATCGACAGATAACGGGACAGGTGAAACTAAATGAAAACTTTTAAAAAAGATCAGAAAAGAGACATCGTTCAAGATCAGTACTGTCCCTCTCAATACCTACTTTACTTTGTTGGTTGCTGGACATGGCTGCTCTTACCATTTCAATACCTACTTTACTTTGTTGGTTGCTGGACTTGGCTGCCTTTACATATAATGCACAAACAATACTAAAAACTTTTCTTATTGTTTATGGACTATCTATCAAAGTCACCCAAAGAACTAGATAGAAGTGAAAACGATATTTTTATTGCATTATTATTTCGATTTCTATGAATAATATCGGTTGAAACATGTCCTGCCATTTAATTAGTCAAATGATACTGTTCAGCTTGCTCAGTTGCTTACCCTTTACAGCGAGATAGAGCTTGCCGCTGGTAGCGAGTTCACTTGAGTTTCTTTGCATTATTATGATCGTTTGTATGATGGGTATGGCCTAAAAAAATTTCTGACCCTTGCGCTAAGTATGAGGCAGTGAGTATGTAAGCGTTTGAAAAGAGCACCTATTTTAGTTTATATTGTCTTAGACTTTGATTACGCTGGGTATGAAGTAACAAGGCTTTGTAAACAATGACATTAAGAATGATGGTTGCGGTTTTTATCCGGATTGATGATGTTGCGGTCGGAGCGCAATCTTTGAATGAAATCAAAGGTCATGTCAGTCATTATGGAGCTGTGACTGTGAATGCGTTTATTATTAAATATTGGAATTAGACTTACTTACTTATACTATATTATCGAGATACGTAAAATACCAATTGAATCTTACATATGGATAAACTAATACACCATGTACTTTTTATTCCTTTTCTCTCTCAGTGGGTCAGCGCAATATTTAAGAACTCCACCTGGAGAAAAAGCGATTAAGCCCCTAACTAAGCCAATGGGCAGCCGTTCAAATAATAAGATATATTTCGTTACTACAGTAAACAAACAAACTGCAAATAAGCACTTTATTGCGACAGTACAAGTCTTCGCAAGAACAGGAAGTAGTCCTGTTCTTCGCCATCTTTGTGTGGGTATAATGTGAATCCTTCAAAATAACATACTGCAATATGCTTTATTCCAACTCCTACTAACTAGAGAAAGTCGTTTGTAATTTGGCTAGCTATTCGGGTAAAGCAGGAACGTGCCGCCTAGTTTAAAATATAATAATAGAGAAACAATTAGCCAATCCCAATTTCAAAATTAGGTGTTTCAATTACATTATGATATAGAAAAAATAACAGAATCATGAAAAGAATTGTTCCTCTCATTTCCAAGCGTTTCATTTACGTCACTATCAAAAACAGCAGGTAAATCAAATCTGCTGGTTGAATGCCTCCACTCAATAATGCCTACGTGACAAAATGAGCCAATCTCTGGCGCATGCGGTCACAGATTATACAATAATTACTTAATGCGATCGTGAACCAGTAAACCTAGCCAGTAATAACTTCTGAAAAGAGCTTTGCAGCCTTCGTAAATGTAACTGAAACAGACACGTAGAAGAGCGACCTTGTTGACTGCTTAGAACTTTTGTTTAAAATAACCTGATTTACCCATCTCGATGGCGTATGCCTTTTTTACAGTTAAAAAAAAATCCTACCATAGTTATGGAAGGTTACCAATTCACTCCTATTTCACATCTAGAGATCTAGAGGTGGTAATCACCACCTATAAATAAGAGATAGAAAACCAACCTTTTGCCATGCATCAAACGATGTTCTTGAGACTATCCTTCACTGGAAAAGCGACTTTCTTGTCGTTTTTCCAGTAAATTTCATTATTTGCTAAGTGTTGAGATAGTTGTCAAACTCTCGACTATTAGAGATAATCGGTTTGTACTCGACTATACTAATCATTATTATTTGTCAAGTCTGAGCCGTGCATCTGTAAAGTAATACAATATTTTGGGGCTGTCATTAATTAGGTAGATTAGTTTGATCGCCAAAAACCTTCCTGCTAAGATTCCCGGGGGTAAATAATTTACCTCAGCGCCCAGAATAGGCTGAGTCACCCGCGTCCGTAGGAGGATACCCCTTAAGTCTGACTCCCTACACGTGGTCCCCGGGTGGTGCTAATCAAATGACATTTGAGAGGTGGTAGAGCATTTTGTGAATTGCTCGCCTGGCTTGCTACCAAAGTAGCTTACCACCATCAAGTTGAAAGTCTGCCGCCAAGCCAAATACGGTGTTCCGGCAGTTATCCTTGAGAGCCTGCGTATTCCAGGTCTAGTGTGTTTACCAGCTTCGATCACATCGTCACTTACCATCAGGTGAGATAGTGGTCAAACACTAGCATGTCACAAATAAAAATAAATTAAAAAATATAGGCAGTAATGTCCTCATTGTTCCCCTTTGCCTGAATACTACGATGGGCATCAGAAGAGAATATTTGAATTCAACTTAGATTAGTAACCAATCAATGTTACATCAAATTTCTTATAAAATAGATATACCTATTCTGAGACCTACGTAGCTAAAAGCCTTACCCTACAATGCAGCCACCTTTACACTTAGGTCACACAAAGGGTACTAAGTCTGACATTTAGGTCACATTCTGCAGATATAAAGATAATATTTAATTTGCATAATTAGTAGGTGCAATTGTTTTATTGATATCGTTAAACATTACATTTAAATAAATAGTTGATGTTTAATATTTAATTAAATACAGGTACACAAGATAATATCTCAATAAGGTTAGTGAGATATTATCTTGTGTACCTACAAGTATTTAAATGATTAAATATTTGAAAAATAACTAAGACGTCATCAGTTCACACTCTATTTATAAATTAACAGCTGGACTGTTTTAAATTTAACTTGGTATGGTCCCCAAAGTGGCACTCATGAAAGTTAACGACTCTACTGCCGGATTTCGCAAAATTACAGCCATTGCCAGAAGAACCTGGCGAGAAACCCGGCGACGCATTTTTTCATACCTTTTTTTTAATTTTCTTAATTGACTAACACAGGAATTATATTAACCTATATCTACGAGTATATTATCAATAATGTGGACGCCTAAATTTACCCGGGCGAATCCGCGGGGCTCATCTAGTGTTTACAAATGTAGTCTTTCTGTCACTGCTGCACGTTTTTAAATAAACATACCTACACTTTGCATAGCACTGCCAGAGCGGGGACACCCGCTGCAAAGCTATACAAAGCTCACTTAGTAGTAGGTACCTAAGTAACTATTCAGTCGAAGATATAGCATGCTTGTTAAGTAAATATCTGTAATGTTACCCTTGGGAGACAGCAAGTTGTTCCATTATTTTGCTGTTATATTTATGAGTCGATGTAAATATGTTATATGTAATTGAAAACGACCTCCTTTTCACAACCTTATGCATAGAATATAATAAAGCAATTAGTTAGATGGTGTTGATCCAAATGTTATTAACATGTGTATACATATTGAATTAAGATACTGCTGCAAAGTATCCATTGTTAAACATTATCGTAATAGAGCAAAGCGACAAACAGTACAGCTTTTATTCAGTAAGCAAACAAGACAACAAGCAAACAATAATTTAAACGCAAGCAAAGCTTAAAAATACCGACTTCACCGCTCATATTTTGGTTTTGGCTTGATTCATTTCGATAAAATATATATGGGACCACCTCTGACCAAACAAAAAATAATCGTCAAAATCGATTCATTATTAGCGGAAATGTCGCGTAAAAAAAAAACCTATAGTCGAATTGAGAACCTCCTTTTTTGAAGTTGGTCAATGACTTCTTTTAATTTCAAATTAGAACAAAATATACATTTTTAACTATTGTAAGTCAAGATAGCCTGTTCCCTATTTTTATTACAATTTAGCCAAGATCAGGCTAGATAAGGCCAAATATCCAAGAATGTGTCCAAGAACAAGTCTTTTTGTTCATGTATTCTTTTTGAGCTGCACTTATAAACACTACATTACACTAATACTAAATAAGTTCAAACGGTTTTGCTCTTTTGAGCCTTTTCACTACATAAGTTTTTTTATTTTTTATTACACACTAAGAAAGTTTAAGTGTGATCGAGGAGGTGGATGGTCTCTATATTCACTTAACACTTAGTGAAGTCTATGTTACATAACATAAACGGCTTCACACTCTCAGCCAGACACTTAGTCGTCTATGACTTGTGTCGTGGGTGCCGGAAACATTCACATCTGGTTCTGGTTGTGATTGTGTGTGTACACAATCACAACCAGAACCAGAAACACAAATTTTCCTTGGGGAGAAAACTTGTGTTCCCGCCGAGTATCGAACCCGATACCTCTGCTTAGAATGAAGGCTCACTCAACTAAGCCAACAGGCAGTTCGAATATTCAAAATATTCCTTTGCTTCTGCGTATTTCTTAATTATTTTTTCAACGAACTTGATGTTGAAAAAGAAAAAATAATACAAAGGGTTGCACTCGGGGAGTGCCGGCAGAAGTGAAAACTTGAACATTAACGTTATAAACAGCAGGAGCAGGCATACATTTTCGCCGCGCGGTAGAAAGAGAGGGGGTATTGCTTCCTATCCTTCGTCTTACGAACTTTCGATCAGGTCACGTGTCTTGACGCGAGTTTAACATTTTTTACCAATCTCAAAAAGTGCACAACGCCGCTTAAGAAGTTTTCACTTCTAAAAATGTGTGAACTCATATAATATTATAACAAACCAACATCCTCATAATAGTCTACAGAATGACCAGCTGTAAGCATAACAATTAAATTTTATCGATCATTAATTGTTTAAAATGCTGAATATACTTACTTCCTAAAGCCAGACAATTACGTGTGTTTTCCAAGGCAAGTGCCGCATCGTAAAAGGTTCATAAAAATACAGTAAGTTTGACCAAGAGATAAAAGGTCATGGGAATTTATACTTAATCCATAGAGTAATGCCTAACTTAAATGCGGCACGAGTTTGAATGACACAATGATATTTAATTGTTACATTCCTTGCTGACGCATCTCAAAATATCTCGGCATTAAAAACATGAGATACAATTTGATATTACAATTATTAACACATATATGCGCCGAGGCCTTAGATGAGTTTAATCGGAATAAAAAATTTGTATCTATTACAGAGACACATTTTTTTTAATTTATTGCGTCATCAAATTATCCTACTAATATTATAAATCTGAAAGTTTGTGCGTAAGTATGTTTGTACCTCTTCACGCTTTAATAGCTGAACGGATATGGATGAAATATGGAATGTACATAGATTACACCTAGGATTAACACATAAGCTACTTTTTAACTTGATAATAGCGCGCGAAGCCGCGGGGCACGGCTAGTAATATCATAAATCTGAAAGTTTGAGCGTAAGTATGTTTGTTTCCTCTTCACGATTTAACGGCTGAACGGGTTTGGATGAAATTTGGAATCTACATAGCTTATACCTAGGATCAACACATAGGCTTCTTATTAACTTGATAATAGCTGGCGAAACCGTGAGGCACGGCTAGTGTTACATGAAACTAAAAACTAAATTAAAACTAACCAAAATTAACTATAACTAGATATAATTATGTACAAAACTTAATCTAATAGACCGCTACCAGTTGGCAAAGTACCCAAAATGCTGGCAGGGTTGCCACGTTAAATGGCAATCTCAATCTCTGTCCAAAATATTTGCCAGCATTTGATTTATTTGCCACAAAATTGATTACGTGTAAAACTAATCCATAGCAATTAATAATATTCTACGTTTATCACATGTACAGCGAAGGAGCGAAACTCATTGCCTGTATCTTTGTTCACTGAACGGTACAGTCTGGGTGTCTTCAAGTCTAGAGTGAATAGGTACCTTCTAGGCAAGCATGTTCCATTTTCGGCCGCATCGTCACTTTCCATCAGGTGAGATAGCGGTCAAATGCTTGCCTACCTAACATAAAAAAGAAAATATAATGTGTATCACCTTAATCCTCATATTTAAGGTAGACTAATGAACCCGCACTTATAATTTAATCATAAACGCTTTCACACTCACAGTTCCAAACTAAGTTCTATGACTTGTGTCGTGGGTGCCGTAAGATTCGTATAACACACACAATCACACACAAATCCGGAATCACAAATTTTCCTTGAGGAGGAAACTTGTACTCCCGGCGGGGATTGAACCCGATATCTCTGTTTAGAAAGCGAACTAAGCTAATAGGCAGTTCAAAAAACTTATATTTAACTTTATAATGTACTAGCCGTGCCCTGCGGATTCGCTCGCGTTAATCAAATTAAAAAGCCTTTAATCCTAAATATAAGCTATGTTATTGTACATTCCAATTTCATCCAAATCTGTTCAGCCGTTACAGCGTAAAGAGGGAACAAACATACTTACAAACAAACTTTCGGATTTATAATATTAGTGTGATGTTATCTATATGGATCGTTGCGTAAATATGTTCTACTCCTAACAGTAATATACTCTACACAGGAAATGTAATATTACAACACTTATTACGGTCTCATCAATTCGCAACGTTCTGATTCGATGTCGAAAGTCTATATTAAATTCCTTATGACTTTTTATTACATATAAAACTAATTTTAATGAAATATGGCAGGTGTAGTAACCTAGAACTAGAAACAAGTTTAGTTTGTACATAATTCATAATCTTACTACTTTTATTTATTATTAACTGCTCCCCGCGGAGTTACCCGCGTAAATCCCGGATTTCGGGAATTCCGCTACTTCCATACTAAATTTCATCAAATCGGTCCAGACGTTTGAGCGTGAAGAAGTAACAAACATACAAATACACTCAGACACTTTAGCTTTTGTAAGACAAGATGTGCTCCGCGGCTTTGACCGCGATTATCAGTTCTATTCAATTCGCAAACATAAAGATCCAGTTCGTAACATAAAGCGATAAACATATTTGTAAATGTAACTATACCTAAATATTCATAAATAAGAGGTTATAAAAATACAAAAACGAATTAAAAACGCTTATGAATAAGTAAATATCGTAACATCAATATTAAAGGAGTAAAGTGTGAAATGAGATGCAAGTGTCATAACTAATCGTCATTAAAAAATCGTCACGGTAGTTTCAAATTACTGGATCATAATTTATGTAATGTAATTAAGTTGATTAAAGCATCACCAACACGAACAGGTTGATAGCATTAGTGCGAAAATTGCGTGTTATTTATGTTTCTTTTTTAGTACTTTATGCGACGGCTTCAATAAACGGTTCCTGTAGTTTGTATTGTGTATTTGAATTTACTTATGCATCTCAATGTATTTTAAACAAAAAATAATTTTCTGGTTCGATCCATTCTTGATTCAATTCATACAGACCCGGCGAACTTCAAACCGCCAATAAAAGTTGTCTGAACTTGACAAACTATATCACATTCTCGGTATTTTATCGGATATATTTCGGAGAGTGTGCTATGGAATTACACGATTTAGTTCCTCCATCCCCATTCCATCATAGAACCACCAGACAGACTGCATTGCGACACCTATACATGGTGGAAATTCCTCAAATGCGCAAGAAGCGTTTTGCTTCCACTTTCATGATGCGCACTGCAAAGGAGTGGAACTCCTTGCCAGAGTCTGTGTTCCCAAATAAAACGCTTTTAAAAACGCTTTCACACTCACATTACAATCTTGGAGTCTTCAAGTTGAGAGTGAATAGGTATTTTCTACGCAAGCGTGCTCCATTGTCGACCGCATCGTCACTTAGCATCAGGTGGGATAGTGGTCAAATGTTTGCCTATCAAAGTTAAAAAAAAAAAAAACATTTATCGGTGGTCAAATATTTATAGAGCGTTCAGAAATTTGAACCGTATCTGAACAGAACATAGGAACCGTAAAGTATCTATAGATTGTGCAAAAACAATGATTTTTTCAAGTAATCTGCAATTTACCGACTACAACTATTTACGCCTCTACTCCTATATAAAAAAATATGATGCGTATTACTTACCGAGGTCAAACGTCTACGCAAGTGACACGATCCAACTAAAATATTATATAACCGTCGGCGAACTCATGGGAACTTTTCTGTCGAAATTGCTACTAGATTCTAAATGTCAGTCGTGGAGCTGCATATTAAATTGCTAACTATGTAAACGTACGCTAAACTGCGAATTATTCGTGGAGTAACTTTATTTAGAGGAATTGTTAAATGACAAACTTTGACATGGCAGGTAATGAACGGTTGGAAACTGCGTTCTTTATACTAAGAACATAAAGAACACAGTGGCATGTCGTAACGGTGTACTCATCTACTTTATAGTTCGTTGTGTGGACTTACAAACTAGAACTAAAAAATAGACACTACTTATTATTTTAGTTAAGTTATTTTATGAAGTAAAATCTGTAATTGATTAAATACACGATATTTACCGTATCTCTACTATATCACGAAGTTCATCATTTTAATCCTAGCCCGAAGGCATGCGGCATGTCATTCTTCTGCTTACGACCGGAATGAACGATACGTGAAAGGTGTGGTGGCGTCGTCGTCTTATTGTACGGTCTTCTAGTCGGGGATCGCGGTTCGAATCCTACGACGGGCTTGAGCTTCCGCGATATCCATAGTAATAGGAATTTTAAGCTATTGCATAGCTTCTATCGCGGGCCTTGAGCGTGGAGACCGAATCCAGAAATTTCGTAACGAAAATAACCTAACATCCCCACTCCGACCGGCACAGCGGTGATACTTTTTAGTTTTGCCATCTATCGATGAATAGCAGAACTATTAATGACTTTTTTTAAATATCACGCTTGTCTCTTTAGTTCAGCAACTCGCCTGTAGGTGGCAGGAAAAATAATACTGCATAAATAAAATAAATAAATAATTATAATTGCATAAGTTGATAAAAAACGCTATGCAATAGCTTAACCGCGGCAGTCCCCGAGTGCCACACGTCTTTTTTTTCTCTTGCTTGTTGTCTGTCGAAGTTAACCAACCTCAAATAGAAAAATCTGTCGCTATCTTTTTTTTATGACAGTTAGGTAAGCATTTGGCCGCTATCTCACCTGATGGAATGTGACGCATGCTTACCTAGAAGATACCTAAAAATAAAATAAATTGATTAAAATTAATTATTTATAAATAATAAAAAGAATGTTCTGGCAACTATCCTTGAGAGCCAGTCATTCTAGGTCTGACATGTTTACCAACCTCAATCACATCATTACTTAGGTACCATCAGCTGAGATGGTGGGCAAAGCCTATCGGAAATTATATATCAATACAAAACGTGTAGGATGGCTTCGGCTGCTCCTGTAAAGCTTAAGAAAAACAAACAGCTGTTTAAAACCTGCTGCAAAGAAGATCGCCTAGAAGTTCTGACAGTTGAGTCTTGAATGGGCGAATAATGAAATGATCGTACAGTGGTATTAGTAATCCATTCATCATCTTAAATTAACGAACAAACAATGAAAAAAGTTATGAATGACAGAGGAAACGTCTCGGAATGTGATGGGGGCGGACCGTCACGCGACAGACAGGTGTTCGGTGCAAGTGACAAGCGGAGAACGGGCATTGTTATTGCAATTGGTACACTCCTCACATACAACACAAAAAGCAGCGTACCAATTTTTGATGTAGGCATATATAATCTACCGTTACGAAGCAACTGCTCGATGGGTCAACGATGCAGTAGTGATTGCAGAAAAGACTAGATGCTATCAGCGCAAAACAGAGGTGAGAGGCACAAGGGTGAGAAAGCTTATACCCTGCAGTTGGCAATACAGGCTGATGATGATGATGTTAATGTTAATTTAGAACCTGATTCATCATTATCTCATATATTTAAATGTGATCAAAGCCGCGTTACACGTTGGGATGTATAATTCGTTCTCGTTTATTATGCCCTGGTATGTAATATAAAAGGATTTAATTCCGTTTGAAAACTAAAGATAAATTTGGAATATCTCATTCTATTTAAACACTGGTGCAAGTTGAAATTTTCCGAAGCGATTTTTACAGAGTCTAGTTAATAAGCTACTGCCCGCTATAACTTATTAATTGGGCTTTCGCAAAGGAAGGAGATGATCCCACACAGTCTCGCAACGCGCTGCGTATCCGACCTTGGTCTCGCATTCCCGTACACACTCATACGGGATACGCACTATTTGCTCATTATGGTACACTCACCTTTTGATAGTATACTTCTCGTGAAAAATGTTACGTGAAAAAATATTAATTTAGTAAAGTACTGGGAAAATTACGTATTATACTTAATTAGGTCAGGAAAAAAAGATTAAAAAATTAGGTTTAACTTTGTCATGATATATGTCAATTATATATTCAAAGTAAAAGTCAATTAAATTAAAAAACCCACTGATATTTTTCCATTCTATATTTACTACTTTATTCCTGCCTAGCATGGCTAATGCTATAAACAAAACTCAATTGATTTGGGTAACTGCAATCCTCTTTGGCCGTAGTAGTTGCAACTATTCCGGTAGATGGTGCCACACGTCCCTAAGACGTTAATACTAATAAAAGGAAGTGGTTTCATCGCTTGCAGGAGGGCTTAGGTAGCTCGGTGGTTACAGGCAATATAGTATGACACTCGCTGCAGGTTCAAACCCCGTCTCAAGATATAAAATAAATGTGTTTTTTTAATTACTGCTTTTGTCCTACCCAGCGTGATTAATGCTCAGAAACAAAATCAAAGTCAAATATTCAGTAAATGACTTACAGTACGCGTCACGATGACTTTGGAAAAGTGCTTCATGTTACAAGAAGACCCTTTTTTCGGAGCTCAGTTGCGATGGAATTTTGTCGCTTACTCATTTAAATCGATCGTAACAGAGCTGGGTGGTCAGATATTACCTGTCTCTGTTATATCGACAAAACTCTTATGAAATATTTTTTTTTCCTTTTTAATTCAAAAAGGTCAGATACCATAAGAGAGGTAAGTATTTGTTCTCATGTGGTCAAAATAAAAATTTAAAATGTCAGTTTTATAAGGAAAACTTGCTGGTGTTGTACTCATAGGTCGATCAAAAAGGTCATTGTGTGCAAAATTTCAAACGTTAGGTCAAGTGGTAGTAGGTCAAATAGACTTGCAAAATTTCAATGAATGGAAAATTGCAAGGAAACAGACCCATCCTCTACCAAATATTTACTTAAATAATATGTAATAATTTTATGCTTTGCTTGCGTTTAAATTATGTATCTAAAAGGTACCCAGGTATATACAATAGAAAAAAAAATTACATTATTTCGCAGCTAATTTCGGTTCAATTGTCGGGTCAATTCCAGGTGAGAACACGAGTTTTCTCCCTTAAAATGTCTTCCTTGAACTTATTGTGTGCCTGTGAATGAAAGCATTTATATTTACCATTGAGCTTTCTCGTCATTTGAACCTACTTTTCTCACGATCTTGACGGTTTAAGATATATTTATTTCTCAAAAGAATTAATTAACTGGACATAGCGTACATTATTTTTAGTTCATAACATATTTGAAATTTTTAGTAAGTAGAAATATAATAAAAATATATCTTAATACAATAAATTAAATTCTTTGTCAAAAATCCTACTAATATTATAAATCCGAAAATTTGTGGGTAAGTGTGTAAATTTGTAACTGTGACTGCTGAACGGATTCTATGAAATTTGGAACGTACATAGATTATACCTAAGATTAACACATAGGCTACTTTTTAACTTGATAACAGCGAGCGAAGCCGCGGGGCTAAATCAATAAATTGCTACTTGAGCAGCTAATTTCAAGTAACTTATTTAAATTTATTTAACGTTTAAATTATCCACTTTGCATAATGACCTTGCTATTTAGTTATTTCGAGAGAAGTGGAATGCAAAAGTTGAACAAAGTAGGAGGATTATCTATTTTTACGCATTTATTATGTATCTGGTTTGCTCATCAATCATATAAAATAAATCGCGGTTGAACACTGTATTTTAAGTGTATTCACCTTGCTAATAAATACCTACAGGATTATGCTCTACATTGTACAAAAATGCCTAGAATTGTTCTAATGTCTTACGTGACCAATTCACGTATTGCATTTACTAGTACCTCTGACGCAGAAAGTAGAGAATGTGTATCTACATAAACCAATCTCCATGAGTCACAGGCTTCGAGAAGTTAGTAGGTACTTCTTACTACGCATCCAATACAACATACTTGTCATCATCACTTTATATTAGAGCCAGCATTCACGTCCGCGCTCATTCTTCATCTGACTGAGATCAGGGAGTCCTTTCACGCCCCATTGCGAAAACAACTTAACTCTACTAATCAGGTACGTGATACTTTTACGCGCTCACTGATACACTTGCCAACATTTCAATGCTAAAATTACGAAACTCGACAGATGTGATTTAAAATTTGACAAAGAAAATGTGCACCTCCTTAAGCGTACGACAATTGAATGTACTGGCTGAGTGGGCGAAGACGGCATCATTGATAAGGATAATCGAGTCGTGAATCAACGCCAGATCGCGTACGTAACCGGTAGTTAAACATCCCTAATATGGTGCAGATACCTAATATTCACTACGTGTCGACATAGGTCACAATTATTAACTTAATTGTCTTTGCCGAGTAGGCGACCCATTGTTTGCGGTTTTGTTACGTGTATCTCATGATCTGTCTTAGTGCTTTATTTCGCCCATGTTCCTTATTTATATCTCTTATTTCGTCATAATATGAGACCTTGATTCTTAATAACCCAACAACTAGAGCTTTCAGATAACTCTGGCATTGCCAAAGTGGTCAAAACATATCGTCGATCAAAGGCCGCAGTTATGCAACTATCACATTTCCTTCGTCACGACCTGTCTTCCTGATATCGGTTCGGTACATGACATTTGGATAAACTTCAAATATAATCGTATCGGATTCACAATCTATTTATGAGAAATTGGGAGTGAGGTCGTGAGTCTTATGGCGTAATACTTCTAGTCATTGCTCAGGTCTAGCGTAAGTTATATTAATAATTCTTGACCGTTACCATATAAACTGTATATACTTATCTATTACTCGTAAAGCGATTGCCACAATCTTCTGAAGATGAGAGACATACCGGTGGTATTGTTTGGTACTTAAAGTATTTTAACTACACTTAACTTAATTTAGATATTGTAATTTTTTTTATGTTAGATAGGCAAGCATTTGACCACTATCTCACCTGATGGAAAGTGAAGATGCGGCCGAAGATGGGACATGCTTGCCTAGAAGATATATATATTTATTTTTTTATGATAGATAGGCAAGCATTTGGCCACTATCTCACCTGATATTATATATGCTTCCATCTTACTAAAATATCAATAAATATTGAACTCCGTGCTACTAATAATATAGATAAAACCTGCGACTTAACCCAGGGTCTAGAGTTAAGCGTTCAGTTGTTACAGATGACTTCGAACATACTCACTCATATATTTATAATATTAGCAGAAATCATTACTTACAAACAGTTGAAGCGATCTGAGGTCAAACGATTACTATTGATAAATTACATCTTTTGAACACTAATAACTTACCTGATAGAAAGCGATAATGTGCCCGAAGAGGTAACATTTTGGTTTTTGGATGGCATAGAAATGCTTCGGTAATGGATAATTATAACATTCAGCTTAAATCATTATACGTTCGTTTACACTGTTCTTTTACCACATACGTCGTTATGCGAATTCATTTCCCGTATGAGTCTATTATAAATATTAGTGTTTACGTGAATTTTTAGATGCCAACATTCATGAGAACAAGTTTTAGTCGTTGGTAATAAATACCTCTTCTAATTTATGTTTGCCTAGTATTTTCATACCATTTTTTTTTCATAGCTAGAAAATAATAATTGTTATTCGGCAGTAACTGCACCAACCTATAACTAACTATCTACAAAAAGTAATGGCAAAGTGCTTGCCGCACTGGATCACTTTATGATCTGGTTGGGGTGGTAAGCTATTGATTTATTGATCGAGCGAAGCGAGATCTCTAAGTTAACTTGGGTGGTTCAGCACTTCGTCCGTCCGTCCGTCCGTTCGTCTATCAGAGGCAAGTAGTGTCTAAACAACACAAACTAATAACTTCAAATTCTCATAGAATTTGTAAAGCTATGTTAAGGGAATTTCAAATATATAAACGAAAATGTAAAAGGGGACCCATACACGTAAGTGGGGAGCGATATATTTTTCATCTACCCTTGTGGAGAAATATCGTTGAAAAGAAGAGTAGATTAAGAAACCGGTTTAAAAAAAACTTTTTGTAAAATAACAATTTGGTAAGCCACCAAAATCACTGTTTTTAGACTTATTTTGTTTCAGGGTCTACCTCAAAAACAGCTGCAAATTTAAATCTGGATTTTACGTACAATATTTTTTTATATTCATTGTATACAAGAAAAAAGTTATAAGCAATTAACCTTAAACGTTTTTCTCTATAAACTAAAATGTAGGCGCGAGATCTTAGTTCGTAGATAGATGGATAACGCTTTATTGTCACACCTTACATAAATCACTTACAGTAATAAAAAAAAACTTAAATTAAAGTGTACAATCGGCGGTCTTATCGCTAAAAGCGATCTCTTCCAGACAAGCTTTGGATGGAGAAGATTTTTTTAATAATTCGGTGAAATTTATGAGAAAATAAAATTACAATTAAAGTATGTAAAAATACATACTTAAACAAAATAAATTCTATAAGGCAATAATAATTAATACATATGTTTATAATATAAATATATCATAGTCTAATAATCAATATGCGTGCGGTCACATGTGAGAATATATTGTCAGTATACTCAAGCTACGCCTCAGGCCTGCAGACATGTAGCAGTAGCCCGATGACCGACGCGGTGCGTTGACGGTGACATAACGGAGAGCTCACGCGGCCCGTTATGTACCTACTGCGTTATTCTTTGTTGCACTGCTACCACTGTTCGTTGAGAAATGTGCTTTTTGTCACAGTCTGCAATGAAACTGAGTTGCATTAGATTGCCTCGGATGATTTTTAATGTTCGCAGCAAATTCGCAGTTATTGATCGCAGAATTATAAACATAAACATAAACGCTTTCACACTCACAGCCCCACACTAAGTTCGATAACTTGTGTCGTGGGTGCCGGAAACATTCACATCACACACACAATCACAACCAGAACCAGAAACACAAATTTTCCTTGGGGAGAAAACATGTGTTCCCGCCGGGAATCGAACCCGGTACCCCTGCTTAGAAGGCGAACGCCACCCGGCTAAGCCAACGGGCAGTTCATATTGTGTAGAATATTTATGATCTACTCGTTGTTGTTCTACATGATAATGAATTTATTATAAAGATGAATCAGGATACCAACAACTACAAAATTTACGAATTATTATTAAGTAATGATATTAGCTCTAATCATCACTTCATCTATAGAAACCAAGTGACAATCACCACTTAACCTGTCAGGCACGACCCCAAAACCATGACGACCAACACTATATAATTATGGATCTATTATGTTGATAACTTAATTACAAATTATAATTAGCCAGTGATTGGTTCATAATTACGTGACGTGCTAGAAATGTAGGAAATGCAACATGGTGATACTGATACTCAAGAATAAAAAAAGACAGTAAATCAGAGTATCACACATCAATTAAAATCAAAATCAAAATCGTTTATTCACATGGGCCCCAAAGAGGCACTCATGAAAGTTAATGATTCTATTGCCAGATTTGCAAAATTACAGCCATCTCGAGAAGAACCTGGCAAGAAACTCAGCGGCGCACTTTTTTTAAACATTCTTTAATCTCTAATACATCATTTTATTAACCTAGGTGTTATTATGTTAGTCGCTAGAAAGAGCTTGTGCAGTTTGCCTCCATCACGTACAAAGATTAAAAATCAGGTGGTGCGGTAGATATCCCCATCATGTTGCTGTGTTTTCCTTTAGTAAAGTTAATCGCTTGTATCGTCTGGGCGCTAAATACTTTTGACAAACTGACGGACGTGGACGGACGGACAAAGTGCTGAGCCACCTGAGTAAACTTAGATCTCTCTTCACTCGATTAGCAAAGCGCGCTTTGATGTTCCTACATTAATAATAAAAAATATAAGAGTTTAAAAAAAACGTAAAAACACGATTTATAAATAAAAAATATACATATATTTTTGTATTGTCGTCGGTCCTCGATAAGTCTACGAAGTTTAAATGAAATCTGACGATTTGAAGTGGGTCAAAATCAAGCCCAAAGGAGTTGGTTACAAACAAACAAACATACATACTATATGTGAAGGTAATAAAAGCGTGGTAAAAAAGGCTATCTATTAAGAATTTTTAAATAGGTAGGATTAATTTCACTTAAAAGATTTTTTGTAGATAGCGATGTCGTTTTGAGTTTCTTTGTTGAGCCAAAATTTTGATATAGTTTCTCGAGATATTTATAAAAAACCTTTAACATCGTAACATCGTAAGTATAACACGCGTGACCTTGCGTAACCGCCATATTTTTAATCCACCGAATGCTACGGCATATGACCTATGATCGCCTGCGATAACACACAGTCACTCACACACACGCATACCCAGACACTAATTTTACTTTCAATTATTATTTATTATTATATTTGTATTCTTTTTCAAATAATAATTATTTTAATTTTATTTTAAGAGTCACTGTTCTATTTCTTTTTTTTATGTTATAATTTGTAAAACCGCTTTTATGACACTACCTCGGCGAACATCTTAACCGAGAACGGGGGTAGATTCCATGCATGCATGTACTCGCAGCACATGCTGAATCTACTCCTATTGCCCTAAACTGCACTGATAGATGCGACCGTTTCAGTCTTGGCTTGGTAAGGTCAGTTTTCAGTGGTTTTCACAATAGACTAACTTTGTCCCTCAGACTGAGGCGGACTGAGGTGTCTATCACTTATAAAAAATTTCGATGTAAATATGTTTTAATGTTGTGATGTGTTATTTTTGGCATTTTTTTTATTTTTTTTTATTTAACAAACGCCCTCGCATCACAACTCAGCCTGCTCTTAAGGCTACATGAAACCCACTTAAGATTTACTTACCATTTTAGCGCTGCTCTAGTTTAGTCCCCGTCCACCGGCCGCAGGTTTCTTACATTGAGGAAACCACGCCCCTGTACCAGGTACGACTGACACAACGGCCGCCGGCCGTTGCGACAGCTTTCACGATACCCGCTTACGACAATTATATGTGTCGGATTGTAGAAATGGAACCGATTTATTGCACATATCTTATGAGACAAGATTTTGCACTTATAGGAATGTTACCGTACATACCGTAAATATGCAGTGTAGGTTGATCAGAAATTATACTTATTAATAAACATAAAAACTTAAACACTTTCACATTCACAGCTCCACACTAAGGTCAATGACTTGTGTCGTGGTTGCCGGAAACATTTATATCACACAGACAATCACATCCAGAACCAGAAAGTCAAACTTTCCATGGGGAGAAAACTTGTGTACCCGCCGAGAATCGAATCTGATAGAACAATGCTTAGAACACGCACCCAACTAAGCTAACGAGAACTTCAACAAAAAGAAGCGGCTGTATCCGGGCCATTAATGGATGTTATTTTCCTCCAGTTCATCTAAAATTATAATCAGGCAAAAACTTCTAGTCTAGCAAGCGTAACTTAGAACCATTAAAATTCCAAACAGAAGCATTTTTTTCATTTCATAATCGAAAATGTAATGATAGCGTTCTACGATAGCCACATCTCGTAACAAATAAACCAATCGACTGTTACAAATTTTAATGGATTGTATGATACAATGGTCTTCATAATAGTCTTTCACAAAAGAGATTAAAGCTTGAAACCCACCGAGACAGCTAACTATAATTGAACACACAAAGTACATACAATTGCTTCATAACGTGCATCTTCTTTTGCTAAAACGTTGTATAAACACATGGCTAGCTTTTGTTCCTGGTGGCCTTTGACTATACGAATTGAAACTTTCTATACATCATAACCAGGCATAGTTACTTACTCATAATTAAGATTAGAAAGGCTTAATCGTGTTATATTTAACTAATGACTTGTCAAAACCTCACGTTCTTGACTTTCAAGATTATAGTGTGGAATGGACCTACCTTTTTCTTTTTAGTTGTTGAAATAAGTAGATAAATAAAAACATCGACTGAAATTAAATTTTCGCATATTTCTACATTCTTAGAAGAATGCAGCCCTACACTAAGTTTGATGACTTGTGTCATGGGTGCCGAAAACATTGACATCACACACACAATCACAACAAGAACCAGAAACACAAACTTTCCTAGGGGAGAAAACTTATGTTCCCGCCAGGAATCGAACCCGATTTGCCTTCTAAGCAGACTCCTGCTTAGAAGGCTAACGCTCACCTAACGGGTAGTTAAAATAAAATATAGATAGCATGCAGTTAACTACAAATAATATTATATTAACCGTGTCAAGATGATGAAGCACCATGTCTGCCTGCATTCCCGCTGAAAGCTTGTGCAGCTCTTTGATCGAGAGTAACGAGGTCGTTAAGTTGACTTGACAATTGTCAGACAAATATTTTACTTGCACCCTAGACTTTAACCACAAATACAACAATTATTAACACGAAATTTATTTATTAATAAGTATAAATAAATTATAAGGTAACAACATTAGCCGAAGTAAAGAACTAATGTTGTTTTTTGTTGGAACTAGAAGGTCTCACAGGTACAATTTACTTACTTATGCACGCGTTTCGTTTACGGTTAATAATTTATTTTAGCGATTAGTATCGTGACAAAAGAATTACAACTTATTTTAAAGTATTTTTGAAAGTATTACTTTTAGCGATAAGTAAAGTGATTGTCAATAAGTTGTAGCGAGGTCTCAGTTCGATCGAACTACTAATTAGGTCTATTCGTTGTCGTGTTATTTATCTTTATTCTAATAACAAATAAGTATCTTTATTAATTATTTTGTTGTATTATGATGCAATGTTGGCTTCTTATACTATCAGGTGTGATAGTGGTCAAACACTAGCCTGTCAAAGATTGAACAAAAAAAGTTATCGTTTTATGTACTCCAAACCTCGAACACATTGCATTAACATTGTGATTCTTATAGACTCTTCCTACTTATTTAATTTGTTGATCCAAGTCAAGTTATTTTTTTTTAATTTGGCTTCGCAATCTTTTTTATTTATCCAGTGTCAAGTAATAAATAATATATGTCAAGTGTATTTCATATAAGTCAAGTAAAAGAGTCAAGGTCCAGTCAAATTCAAGCCTACACTTATGCACGTCAACTACTAAGTATTAACGGTTAATAATCCACAATTATTACACATTCGCACTCGAAAAATCACAGGTTTTGGAAATTATACATAATCAATAACGCCGGTTCCCAAACTGCATTTGAAAAACCGGGTTTAAGAAACTATCAGCGCCATCTATTACGCCATGACCGATGTAAAAAACTGTTTCTACTCGACACTAGATGGAGCTTTCTGAGACTACAAATACAAACACATTCTACCAAAAACAAAAAACCGAGCAAAGCTCGGTCATCCGGATATTGTACATTTAAGAGAGTGAATTGTTTAAATTCACGCTCCACTTACCTAATTAATCTCGAAAAGTAGAACATATTTAACATCGAAAACTTAATTGTCAAATTATGTAATTATGGATGAAGCATATCGGAACAATTCTTTGTTACTGGTTAATTGTAACTCAATATAAGTAGAGGTCAGTATTCAAAATCTTATACAATGATTTTTCGTTTGTTTTAGTCGTTCGATCGTTGAACTACTGAGTATTTTTTTGTTAATTTGTTCGGCCGTCATACTGACAAACTTATTTTAATCGAGAAACAAAAAACAAAGACATACATTTTTTAAAAAGCTTGTTTGATTGTAAAGTTAAAGTTTAAAGTGAAAAAGAAGTTAAAAGTTAAAGTTTAAAGTTAAGTTTTAAGTTTCTTTTTCTTTCAAGTATTTGACTTTTCAGTAGTCTTTATCTTGCATTAATTCGGTTACAAAATCATTATATTGTTTGTAATGTGTACATCATAGTCATTTTATCCAATGTCAAATACATCAACAATTTTAATTCTACTAATATTATAAATGCGAAAGTTCGTGGGTGTGTGTGAATTTTTGTAACCACGTATCTCCGTAACGAATAAACAGATTTTGATGAAATTTCGAATTAGTCTAGATTCCGGAAAAACACATAGGCACTATTTATAAATTATTAACGTAGGCGAAGCCGCAGGGCACTGGTAGTAAAAAATAATTATTTAAATATAAACGTATCATATTTAACTAGGAGAACATCTTATTAACCGATGAATTATTACAATGTTAATAAATAACTTCGAAATAAGTTATAGCTGTGACACTCCCCGGCGTCAATTGGTCATTAAAATAATTTACGGCGTTACCCGTGCAATGACATTAATATAGCTTTATCACACTTAACTAGATAAAACTTGAATATGGCAAATAGCTATTTCTGGTAGAGCCAAGAAGTTAAGGCGTTCTATCCCCCTTGACATCTTGGCTCTACTATTAATATTTTTTTACTGATGATACGCTAGCTCAGGCATAAAGACTATGACCAGCCTATTATTAGCCACTTCATTATAAGAACCTATAAAATAAGCAATTACCACATATGTTATAATAATTAATTAACAAATATATCGGCCATTTAACAGGAAACATCAGAATGGTGTCAATTTTAATTTGCTGAGAATATTGGTGTCAATTTTTGTTATATATAACAAACAACCGCATTTACACTCACAGCCCCACACTAAGTTCAGAGACTTATATTATGGGCGCCGGAAACATTTACATATCACACTCACATTCACGACCAGTACTCAACTCATACTCATACTCACCCAGTACTAACTTGTTATATTAGCACAGTTCTCATGTTTTCTGTTAAAACGGCACAATATTTGTAACTGTCTCAAAGTACATTGTGATTCTATTGTTGCAATGGGCCGTCGAGACGATGCGTGCGAATGGTCCGACCCGAACGAACAATAGCCGTTGTGTATAGATAATTTCGTCTATAGCTTGTTATTTAAATGTACCTTGATTAGGAATTGATCACATCGTCATGGTTTGCTAATATCTCAATTATTTATCTATTTCAGATGCGACGGCAGGCTCGGATCTCAGCGGGCGGTGCGCTTATAGGGCGTTCCGCCTCTGCTTTGCAAGGTAATTACCGTCATAAAGTAAATAATTTAAAGTTGCTAGTGTAATTACCGAGAATATCAGACATAAGAGCTTTATGTTTCACGGTAAAACGCGCATTACAATTCCACGGTGTACTTTTTTATTTAAAACTAGTACCTACCCGGTTGAATGTAATGCCAAGTAAACAAAAAACGTGTTTTATCTCTTTCACTTTATGGTTGCCTAGTTCTTTAATGCCATACTAAAAATGACTAAATGAAGACTTCTTTCATGTCTATGTTTGCCTAGTACCTACTTTACCAAGTCCGAGCGACGCGACGTACTTCTTCCTGTACATGAGAAAATGTTTTTCTTTTCATATTCTTTACGTAATTTTTTCGGTGTTTTAATAGTTATTCTGCTATTCGCGGCGGAGACAAATCCAACAAATCAAATATCATACGAATCGGTCCAACCTTTCTTGAGTTATTATAAATGGTGTAACTAACCCGACTTTGTTATATATAATAATAATGTAGATGTAGATTTAATAACGTTGTGTCAGCAAAAGTAATGGTCCGGTACTTTTACTGGTACAATGTTCTTAAACTATGATTCACTGTAGCATTTTGATGAAGATTGTTTTTGACATCTATTCCTTATTTAATTGCAAAACTTTCGATTAAACAACCGTTATGCCCGTTATTGGAGATTGGTACACTTGCAGATAGGAATCCGATTAGCCAATTATAATTGGAATCGTTAAAGAAAGTTAACAAATTAGTACTTATAGGTATGTAAAATGAAGCTCAGACTGGCGTGGTTTCAGATGGGTAGTTACAGACAAACCATTATAGACAAAGTGCAAAGCTGCGAAACTGAAGTATCGAATTCGGTTTGAACCCGCCTCATACCGTTTTTATATTATCAATCATACCGTGTTCGATAATTTAAACTAAAATGCCTACTATTAAATTTAACATCACGTTATTAACACTTATTTCGAATATTTCTAATCAGAAAACTCTATCGTCTACCAAATACAAAACCGCCGGGCGGCGGCATAGTCATGTCTGGTCTGACAGCCACGCGATCGGCTGCGGTTGAAACGTCAGTCCTCCTCCATCCATCCTTAAAACTTCAAACTAGAAAGACAGACAAACAGGGAACAGGGAAATTTGTCGCGGTCAAAAGCCGTGTAGGTCTGAGCACGCCCTTATCGTAATTTTTTTATGTCTGATAAGCCTAGCGTAAATTGGCTACTATTTTTCTTGTCGGTAAATGATGATGACGCTAAGCCTAGTGAATTTTTTTCAAGATAGGCAACCTTTTGACCATTACCTCAATCGATGGCAAGCGACGATGTGGTCGACGATGGAGCAAGCTTGCCTAGAAGATACCTATTCACTCGCGACTTGAAGACTCCCATATTGTAACGTTTGGGGAAAAAGACATAATTAAAAAAATATACAAATAATTAAACAGAAATATTTGTTTATATTTTCAGTTTGGCTGTGGTTGCTGATATTTATATTCCAAAACGAATTCCGGATATCAAGATCCATCGAACCTGGTGTGAGTGTTTTACTTTTGATTCAAATTTTTTATTAGTTTATCTTTACAACCGACTTCAAAAAGGAGGTTTTCAATTCAACTGTTTTTTTTATGTATGTTACGCGTTATCTCCGCCAATTATGAATCGGTTTTGATGTTTGGTAGAGTATACTTCAGAGGTGGTCCCATATAAATTTTATCGAAATCGGTCAAGCCAAAACCGAAATATAAGCGATAAAGTTGTTTTATTTAAGCTTTGCTTGCGTTTCAATTATGGATTTATAATATTAGTGTAACTTGCAGTAGGTACATATAATAGAGTTGACAGAATTAGGGAACAGAGGCAGAATTTCAGACATAGTTCATTTACCTACTTTTTAGATTTATTAGGTCAACGTTTGGCCACCTTTTTACCCTACGGTGTATGGTGATGTGGCCGAGGATGATAATTAAACATGCCATGTCTAAAATGGCCCTTACATTTATTTTTAGTGATTACAGAGACAGATCTTTCTATATTTCTTTTTCAAACTTTTGCGTAAGTATTCCTACTATCTTGTTCTATCTTTTTACCGACTTCACAAAAAAGGATTAGGTACTCAATTCGACAGTACTTTTTTTTATGTGTAAGACTCATAACTTCTTTCCACGTAAACCAACGTTAATGTTTTTTTTTTAACGCTGGTGCTTTCCCTTCGGTCCCATTTAGATTTGATCAAGATCTGATCAGTAGTTTTGAGTTATCGTCAAAAATGCGGGATTCGCGGCCGGGCCGGTCTTGCCGCCGCGCGCAACCCGGTATCAATGTATACAATTGCAAATGCAACTGCCAATATTATATTCATATTACCTAGTTTTATGCTGTAGTCATTATTATTTGTTTATTTACTTAAATCGTAGGTAACCCCAGTAAACTATTTATAATTATTATTAGATTTCTCATGTAAGTGAAGTTATTCTTTTTGAGAAATAAATAATCTTAAACCGAAGGTTCCGAAGATAAAGCGGTGAAGTCGTTTTTCTACCGACTTCACAAAAAAGAAGGAGGTCCAAATATTTTTTTTGTGTGTTATCTCATAACTTCTTCCCACTTGAAACGTTTTTTTTTTTTGTTTGTATGAAGTTGCTTTCCAATTGGCCCCATTTAAATTTGATCAAGATCTGATCAGTAGTTCTTGAAATATCGTCAATAATGCGTGTTTAGTACATCTAATCTGATCAAAGTTAGATTAAGCGGTGAAATCGGTTTTTTTAGCTTTTCTTGCGTTTTATTATTTTTAAACTTTTTTCACTAAAACCATAATTTTTGTTTAATTTAATAAAACAAATATAATGCTAGTAATTGAATCATTCTAAGATGTACATTTTGGTTGCCTTTCAGTATTTGGACTTCGACAATCTGCCTGAGACCAACTTCACGTGCGCGGGGAAAGTCATAGGGGGGTATTATGCGGACCTGGAAACCTCCTGCCAGATGTTCCACGTGTGCACAGTCGGTCAGCAGGAAGAGCCTATGGATATCAAGTTCCTTTGCCTCAATGGCACTGTCTTCGATCAGGTGAATCAATACACTAGCTGCCTTCTGTCCTCCTGACGAGCGATTGGATCTAAAAAATACATGTATTTTTACAAGCTTTTATTTAAATTGCAATGTCTATGTTTGTTCGGGTGGAATCTTGCAACTCAATTTTCAAGCAGATATCTTCAACCGATTGAGCTAAAATGTTGTATTCACGTTTAGTTTGGATGACGATGCATGGTTAGCTCTGTGATGTCATCCTAAATCCAACATGGCGGACACCCAAAATGGCGGACAAGTAATTTTTAATGCACTCCTACAATATGGGTATTAAATGAAAGGGCTTGCTGAGAATAACTCGAAAAATAAAGTGACGTCACTTTAAATCCAATATGTCAAACCTCTAAAAGCTTGTTTTTAAAAAAGTTTTCAACAAAAGTTTTCAACTATTCTATTCGATCTAATTATCGACAAACACAGAAGTTTTCTTTTTTAAAGCGCATATATTATTATAATAGTAAAACATATTTTATAATATTCATATATAAAATATATATAAAAAATGCGGGTTCATTTAATATGAACTTATTAAAATAAGACAAAAATAACTGCACTATAAAGCAATACATAATAATGATGCAAGGTTTAATATTACGAAAGAGTATGGACATTCACAATTTGAATGGCCATACTAGACATGCATATCGGTAAGTAATAGGCATATTTGTTTAACGTTATTTAATTAATATTTTTGACAGACGCGTATAAAACAAGACAAAGACGCGTGAAAGATGCACAAATGCACATAATTTGACTTCTTAAATCACATATTTACTTCATAAAAAGCCTCGTATCACTTTATTTATATATAGCAATCCTTCAAAAAGCCCCAAAGGAGGTTCTTGGACCAAACTTGACCAAACGAATGTTAATTATTTTTGCCACTACTTGTATAACAGAAGTTGGACCCCCTGGATTAGAATCTCGGAACTCGGAAGTGAATGCTCTACCAAATTTAAAGTTTTAGTACTTTAATTTTCTGAAATGGCACTCTATTTTCCATTTTTAACCGACTTCAAGAAAAGGTGGAGATTCTCAATTCGATAGTTTTTTTGTGTGTGTTACCTCAAAACTTCTTTCGTTGTGAGCCGATTTTGATGATTTATTTTTATTTGAAAGCCGGTGCTTTCCATATGGTCTCATTTAAATTTGATTAAGATCTGATTACTAGTTATTGAGTTATCATCAATAATGCGTGTTCAATACATTAAAAACTGATCAAGGCTCCGAAGATAAAGCGGAGAAGTCGGTTTTTTTTAATAAATATATCTTGGATAGTCTACGGTTTAACCACTACCACCTCATGATAAGTGGAAGTGGTTAGCTCACAATATTTTTTTCTGTCAGCAGTACCTAATTCCTTCATAGGTACTAAAATAGAAATACTTACATTGGCTATGATTGTGAAATATATATATAGACATTTTGATTAATTAAGTATTTTTGACATTTCAGGAGACACGAGTATGTGAACGGGTAGACGAAGTGGATTGTACAAAGTCTGAGAAATTCTATAGTTTAAATTTAGAGCTTTATGGCAGTACCGCGCCACCTATCATACAACCTGATCAACAAAAACCCCAAGCAACAGAACAGTCGCAACATCAAACGAAACCCAGTCAAGAAACGCACACAGACTCCTCAGTAGTTGAAACACCGACTACGGCTCATGAAAACCACCCAGCGCACTTGCCAGATTTCACAGACTCTACCGAAGATCCAGTTCAAGAAATAAAAAAAGAAGACTCCAGGCAACCACAAACAACATCGACTAGTCCACCAATACAAATTCCTGAACATGAGGAGCTTACTGATGGTAAAATCAATTACTTATATTTTTTCTAAACTAAAATTGACTTCAACTGCCATTAAATTTTAGTGGTAAGGTTGCCTAGCTCGCTACCCCGTAGTCGTAGTTCACCATGTAGATAAATCTTTCGATAAATCACTCAAAGGTTTTCCGACAGCTACTCATGAGCTACGCATGAGTTAGCTATATGTGAGACCACGAAAGTTTAAAATTGGCTTATAATTTTAAGTTGACGTGGTCACTTGCATGATATTTCGGCATCATTACGAGTACCATGTTCTCGTGATCATGGCCCTTGTAAAGGTGATGAAATATCGAGTCCTCGAGGAAATATAAAAAACATAATATGGTGAATAATCCTTATCTAACAATAATGAAAACTCTTATGAGCCAGTCATACTAGGCATAGCAATAGCGTATTCACTACCCTCTCCCACATCATTACTTACCATAAGCTGAGATAGTGGTGAAAAGTTATAACATTATCCTGTATAAAAATAATTTTAGTGAACTCACATCATTGTTTAACTCTAGCCAAGTGGCTCTACCAAATACATGCTTGCCTTATTGAGCCTGGTGTCAGGCTATCAGCAGGCTTCCGATATGGCTTAATTGGTTCTCAGCAGGCTTCTGATATGGCTTACTATATCAAATAAAAAGTAATTATATAACTCTTCTCAAAAATCGTTTTTGGGTAGCTTTATGTAATTAATCTTTTATTATCTACAGTTAAATAGACTTCAAAATTTAAATATTTTTTAAATAAAAAGTATTGCACAATATCTTTTAAAATATTTAACATTTGTAAACATAATAATATTAATGTAGACTGACTGAACAAAATTTCAGAGTACCAAGAAGACGATGAAATTGATGGGGACTACGAGGAATATTCACATCCCCTAACGACTACGACAGGTCAAGCACCAACAACAATAACAACAACAGTGACTACCACAACAACAAGAAAACCAACAACAACTACTACATTACCTCCAACTTCCTCGCGTTTTCCATCTCCAATACCACACTTGATTTCTTCTCCGTCTCCGATATTATCTTCGCTGTCGCCACCTGCTCCGTCTATACAGTCGATTCCATCAGCAGCGCCGCCATCGGAATCTATTTCGACGCTGGATCCTGCGTTGCTTTCGCCTCAAGAGTTCATTTACCGTCACCGTGGTCCAGGATCAGAAGCTATTTCGTTTCAAAGTTTCCGTCCCGCTGATGGAGTTTACATCACCCATGCGCCGCCCCAGCAGTATGACCATTTCCAATACGAGTCTTCGAGAATTGCACCGAGACCAGCACAACAACGTCCAACGCCTTTTGTGCAACGACCACAGCCTCAACCATTCCGACCCACTACTTTAGATCCTCGAGATCAGCTTTTACGTCCTGGCCCAACGTCGCAGCCTTCGGAGAGACACGAAACTTCTGTGAAACACAGACAACAAAATTATCCTGCATCGGTGCTACCAGCGCAACGGCCCTTGCCATTCAATCCATTCTATTACGATCGAAAACGCAGCGACGACTCGATTCCAGAAAACGAATCTTCTCTATCCGCTCGATCTGTTGCACCGCCCACTGTCACCGAACGACCTCCACCCAAACTGAAAAGTCCACCTAGAGTCATCGTCACCGCCAGTGCGTCGGTCAGCGACAGCAACGGAAAGAGGCTAAATTATACAGTCGGTAACGTAGTCAGTGCAGTGAAACCGATTGTACCGATCAATTACGACGATTACAAGGAATCGGATCTCATTTTCGATCCGTTCTTCCTAGATGTGCCAAAACTACAAAAACGAAGAAAGACTAGATCAAATAGCAATCGAAAAGTGTTCACCGTCCCCGTGACCGTGTCATCGGAGCAAATAATCGATAAATCGACCGCAACAGTCATCCCGGCGACTTCTCGAGCAACCACCACAAACAGGGCGTCAACGAAAGCTCCGGTTACTACAACGACGACGGCGGCATGGAATCCGAACGATTATGTGGATGATAACTACGAGCCCCATGCGTACATTCCGCCGATACCGCCGCTCGCTGTGCTGGTGGCGCACGACCTCAACAAATTTATGAAGGAAAGACAAACGATAAACGATTTAGTAGGAGACGGGAATAATCGAGACCACAATTGGAAGGCTGGTCGTGTAGAGCAGTCAAAGCCAACGTCGCCGTCTGCTCCGCAGACAACCTCTAGTCAAAGTGGTGCGGGAGGTGAGGTACCGCCCGCGTCGCCGCCGCCACCGCCGCCCGTGGCGGCTCCCTGCGCCTCCTCGCGCTCCACTGACTGTCGGACTCGTGCCTAATAAACTTAGCTCTTTAAATAATAACTAGATACATAAATTTAGATAGGTAGAGAATTTTTAACAATTTTTGATGATCAAACTACTGTTCTGTGAACACAAGAATTATTTGAAAATAATAATTGCTGATCAACTTCAATTTTTATATGTCCAAATGAAGAAGTCAATCGTTTGGTCGCTTATTGCTTTCTCAAACCAATTTAATTTAGATAATTAAATACTGAGTTTATTCTTTTTTGTTGTTCAAAAAGAATGCTAAATGTTTTGTAGAACTAATCCAGGAAAGTAAAGAATTTGTGAAATTGACTTCTTCGCCACTCTAAGAATATTTTGCTCAACTTGTATTTTTTATATCTTTTGTATATTTTTTACAGTTTCCTGAGAGCTCTAGGATAATAATTTATAATGTATGTACCTACTTTTAGTTTTTCACTGTAAATACGTAGTTATGTTTTGAATTTATTTGCTATTATGAATCTTTTACGGACCACTTTTACTCAGTAGTGCCTGTTGGTATTTATAAAGGAAAACCTGTAAATACTTATATTTTTGAAATACACAATGATGTTTCTTTGTATTTATATTTTATTGAATTTTTCTTGTTTCTTTCTGCCTATTATATCCTTCATTTTGAATATGTATTTTTGAAGCCTTCAATATTATTTATTTATTTAATTCTTTATTTCACAAAAAGTACAAAAGGTGGACTTAATTCTAGGGGCATTCTCTACCAGTCAACCACACTTGGTAAACAAGAAGAGGGGTGTAGGCATCAAAAAGGTATAGTGAGGGAGACAACAGAAAGAAGGGTGATTAGATAAAATTATTAATAGAACATTACATAATCATGTTCACAAAATACATATATACTAATAAATATACACTAATAAAATATGAAATACATATCAAATATATATATAATAAAAATAAACACACAAATAAAATAAAATAAAAGCGACGAAATAATGAACAGAAAAGAAAATAAATAAATAAATTATTACGTTGGTAGCAGCAAGTAAGTACTTATGGACTTAAGAACCTTACTTATTGCACGATAATTTAATAAATAAATAAACGCATTCATATTCACAGCCCGGATCAAAGATACGTGTCGTGGGTGCCGAAAACATTCAGCTTACACACAATCACACCCAGAACCAGGAAAACAAATTCCCCTTGGGTAGAAAATTTGTGATCCCATCGGTAACCGAACCCGATATCCGCTGCTTAGAAGGCATGCTCAGTCAACGGGTAGTTCAATAAATAAAAATAATATCTACGTTAAATAAAATAAAAATAATGCTATGTTTTGTAAAAACACAATTTTTACCATTTCAGAGGCAGAGAGTCTTCCATAATCATAATCATTTATTTGCTTAAAATGTAGGTTAGTAAGATGGAAATGGTTAGTTTAGTACCAGATACATTTTGCCGTGTCACGGCGTGCAAGTTTTAAACATTTCGATTCTATAAAATAATACAATATTAAATTAATTACAAAATTGAATTCCATTAAATAATGTCACAATTAAATGTCAATTTATAAAAAAATTATAAATTCAATGCCATATAATAATAGTCTTTACAATATCAAGCAGTTATATTTATATTATTTAAATTTCAAGAATTCCGTTATGGAATAGTTCCGCTTTTCTTGTAATAAAGTTTTTAGTTTCCTTAAACCTACTACCTACAAATTAATAAGGATACTAAAAGCATTGCTTTAATATCATTAGGAAAGCATTATTAATTTATTACAGTAGAACAATAATTTAGTAGATCGCCAAAGCCTGCGCTATTTTTACTAATTTATTCATAAAACGATTAAACATTCGATAAACGATTGTTAGCGCAGTGGGCAGGGTTCTGCCTTCTGCGCCGTGGTTTCCGGGTTCGATTTTCGGCACGAATACAACCAGCCCTTCTCAAGGGACATTTATTCTTCTGGTTCTGGGTGCGATTGTGAATGCGATGTAAATGTTTCTGGTACCCACGATACAAGTCATTAAACTTAGAGTGGAACTGAGCGTGTAAATGCGTTTGTTTGTTGTTTTCTTTTGGTTTAGTCTAACATTAGTTAAAACAAAGCAAAACATATTTTTACTGTAGAAGGTTTATCGAACGTTTCATTCTTTTATGGATAAGGAGGTAATAATAACTTGTAATGCCCCGTGGCTACGCGCACGTCAAATAGGATAAAATAAAAATATGACTCCGAATCAACTAAGCAAAAACTGCCCGCTGGCGTAGTTGGTATTTTATGCTATTCTATGCTGCGACTGCAAGGTTCGATTCGTGATGGTAGCACAAATATCCTCTAAGAGAAAACTATTTCAAATTCTGGTTCTGGTCGTGATTGTGAGTGAAGTATTTTTTTCTGGCACCCACGATGTGTCATGAGTTCTGGGTCCTGGGTTCAATTCCCGGCAGGATGATAAACGAATAAGGACGTCTTAATTTGACGCCTCGGTTTATTAATAAGACTTGAGTCAGTTCCGTTCAGGTGAACGCTACTAAGACTAGTCGTTCGCGCCGAACCGGGATCTCGCGCCTACATTTTGCCTCATAGCGAAAAATTTAGTTATTTTCTAACATAGATTTTTTTTAAACCGGTTTCGTACTTTGCTAGTTAAGCTCTTTTCAACGATATCCCACAAAGGTAAATAAAAATAAAATATTTTGCTCCCCACTTACATGCATGCATGGGAGCCCCCTTAATGTTTTCATTTCTATCATTGATGGATGGATAAAGTGCTGAACAACCCAAGTCATTTTAGAGATTCGCTCGATCAATTAATAAATAGAACTCAAGCTTGAAACTAGTTTCAAACATGTAACGCTTTAATTTATAAATGAACCTCAGCACCTATTTGGATTGCAAATCCATCCCTCTAATGAAACTAGTTTTAAGTTTGAGTTTCATTCATGTTTTATTTATTAATATGGGCCTTATATTCTCTTCGATTTTATGTTAGTATCGACTTTCGCTATGCTCTTTGGTTTGAAACCAAGGATGTTGTAGGTTTGTTTCCTATCTCGATGTTTGAAACACAGAGAAATCAATTACTCCATTTAACTAGAACATAGAACATAAGAATACCAAACATACAACGCTAAGACATACCTATTTATTATCTTTGATATTAAAGATTTCAAATGTTTATCAACCATCTCGATCGTGGATTTAAATTTTTTCTTTTTTGTAAAAAAGACAATAATATTCATCTTTGTGAACAATATTTATAAATTATAATTCACGATGTCGATGGGCTCTAGGGACAGCGGCATTATGACTGTCTCAGAGCTGATTGATAACACCTTCGGAAATGCAGAAGTGAGTACTTACTTCCAAGTCAGTGTTGATAATATAAAACTTACCATATAGATAGTAATGTCCGAGTCCTGGCTTCTTCTGAGTCTCTACACATTACGTGAAAATAAACCTACATTTGAAAAACTTCGCTGGAACTAGTCAACCACGACTAGTTCATTCGTTATCAATACCTTCCTCTGTACTTCTGTCGCTACACAATACGATGATACATGTTCTTTTAAAATTGCTATGATCTGCGCCACATGATAAGTCATATACAATGACGCTGACGTAATCATCACCTGGGGGTCTTTTCTTGGCATTCCGGACATCCGATTATATCTTTACATCGATGTCGAAATCGATCGATTCGATGGCTCATAAGAACGATTTTCTGTTCTTATGAGCCATCGAATCGACTAAACTTTCAACCAATCGACTTTCGTATCAACGTAGTTTGACGACCAGTATAGACCTACTATACTGAACCGGTAATACTGAAAGCCCTCTGCACAGAGGCTGTATGGAAGATGGTGCGACTGTAGAGCAGTACTTCTCCAATGTAAGGCTATTTCATCTGTTGGTTTACAAGTTATCATGTGAACACGCAAAGCTTAGTCTCCTAGTCTTTACATTAGTCATAATAACCACTTGTAAATTAATATAGTTACAAAATGCCTGAATTTTTTTTAACAATTCCTATAAGAAAAATCGATGTACGTTCTTGTTTAAAATGTACCGTGTATTATGTTATTTGCGAATGTGTGGTATATGTTATGGGTAGGTACATCAATTTAATATACCTGACATCGCACTAGAATAACTATTTAATGACTCAATTGTATAGTAACCAAAAAATGTGCATAACTTTGCAAATTAAGGTCTCACGTATTTTTGTTTTTATGTTCGATAAGCGAGCATTTGAACACAATCTCACTTGATGAAAATTGATGATGCAGTCGAAGACTACTTGCCTAGAAGATAACTATTCATTCTTGACAAGTTTTTGCTTCCGTAGGTAACAAGTAGTACATTTAGTTAACATTTTCTACACCTACCTGACCTCTTGGAGACAACATGGCCACGTGGTAACGAAAAACAGATAATGGGAGTTCCAAGAATCATTAAAAGTCCTTACTTCTCTCAGCCATCCACATCAAAAACAATGAGATTAGCTTCTACTGCCTACACATATTCTTCACAACTTTTATATAACACCTAATATGCATATAACACATAAAACACCTACTCTGAAACAGCTTATGGCAACTACATAAAGGAGCTGGGATTGCTCGAGCCTTATCACCACCATCACAGATATTAATCAGACCTTCCCACAGTGAAACTAATGAACGAATCTCGGTTGTTGTAAGAACGCTGTATAAATGTCAGTTTTCGAGACAGCCGAGGTCTAATTATATTAATTATTAACCGAGCAAACTACGGCGTTTTTTATATTAGTTCGTTCTTTATTTCTTGTGTTGTGCCCGTTGGCTTAGTACAGTTTGATTCCCGGCGGGAATACAAATTTTATCCCAAGGGAAATTTGTGCCTGGGTTCTGGGTGTCATTCTGAATGTGTCCCACAGCACAAATCATAGAACTTAGGGGGGGGGCTGGAAATCTTTAAATAGACTCCGTACTCAGGTCGGTCGGAGCAAGGATAACATGGTCAGGTGGGGATTCTCAGAAGTCAACAATATAGCCTGTCTGTGCGCAGCAGATCAAACTATGGCACATCTTATCTCATGCCCTGCGTGCCCTGTTACCTGCTCGCAACAAGAGCTCATGGACGCTGCATCAAATGCAGTTCGGGTAGCTGAGTTCTGGGCCTCAGCGATTTAACGGTTAGCCATCGACACGCTAAGAAGAAGAAGGCCCCCCTTCTTCTTCTTAGCGTGTCGATGGCAAACCTGTGAGCATGAAAGAGTTTATTGAATCACTGTGAGGCCGAAGATATAGCATCCTTACCTAGAAGGAAGGACATATCCTCAAAGAGTTGACGACTTATCGTTTAGATTTTTTGGGGAACAAAGTCGGGGGAATATTCCATTCCTACGCTGCACTGTACGGATAATAAACGTAGTTAGCTTTTACGGAGTTTAACGCCACACATATACATAATAATATGTAGTTGAGGAAGTCCTACTACCCAATTAAATTTAAATAAAAATTCATCTTTTTCTTTGAATAAAAATTAACAACTTTTGTTCTCGTTTAAGGTTAACATTGTCCACCACAAACTTCTACAAAGTATACTATATTTATTGGCAAGACAATTAAGAGTATTGGAGAGACGTGTTGTAGTTAAACTAGGTCAGATACACCCAGATCAGTCTGCGTCAGTTATTTCAGTTACTGAACTCAAAATACAAGCTATGACTCCAAAGACAAAACCCGAAACTAAGGCTTCAAAAACCAAACAGGCACTTGGTAAAAAAAAGATGGGTGAAACATCAGTTTCCTCTGAGGAACCTACAACTTCTTCGTCTGCTTTTAAAACAGATCTATCTATACAGTACGTTTCTACTACATCTGATTATACTCAAGTAAGTTCTACGTTAATTTATATAGCTTTTGTTAAGTTTATATGTCTACAATTGGGAGAACTGTACGTTTATATTTAAACTAGGAAGTTTATACACGGCCGAACGATGATTAAATCTCGGTTAACATAGCAATATTACATACATATTTTCAATAAATAAAAAGAGTTCAATAAATAATAAATTGTGATTCTTAGTCTACATTTAAGATTTTAATACTCTGAATGGTCCTTTTTCCCTGACCACTACCGGCGAAGCACTAGAAAAATAAGCACGACGCGCTCGCTTCGCTCAGGTGGCACGTTGTTATCAACAGAAACTCACTTAATGCTCCTCCTTGATTCCGACCTAATTTTGACTTTGTTTTAGACGAGTATAATTAAAGATATCGAGCGAAACGAGATCTAATTTAACTTGACTTCTAATTCTCAGAGAATGGGTATACATAGCTGTGGCCAAAACCAAGACTGGCAATAAAAATAATATAACAAAAAAGAACAGTCAAATTAAGAAACTTTTTTAAATCGGTTAAATATTAAGGGGGCAATTATACACGAAGTAGGCGCTAAGTATCGACTGTATTTTTTAAAATGTGTTAAACCTCATAACTTATTTCTGGGTGAACTGATTTTGATAATTCTTTTTTTATTTGAATAGTTGTGCTTTCCATATAGTCCCATTTAAATTTGATTAATATTGGACCAGTGTCTTTTGGTTTATCGTTTGGGTTATTTTTTTTAATGCGTATTTCAATTATATGTAATTTAATCTGATCAAAAGTTTCAAAGATAAAGCGGTGAATAGTTTTTTAAGCTTTGCTTGCGTTTAAATTATTCCAACTTTGTGGAATATATTTAAAAAGAACTTTACAAGTGGAGTACGGAACTTTTTTTTTTATAATCCATGTTGATAGTAACAATGAGATAGGTCAACTAAACCACTGATTGAACACCCGTTTTTTCCCGGGGTCTATCACAAAAACGTCAAATTATTTTAAGTTAAAACATGCATATCATAATATATATTATAACCCGAACTAGAACAAAAAAAATCAAATAATCATTATTAATAATAAAAGTTTATCTCTATTAGCAAAAATTTGGTTCATTTATAGATTATAAGATGTCAGTTCTAGACTAGATATATTAAGCGCTAAGGTCTAACAAACTTTACTCAAATCCAAACAGGTGGAGACCACAACGTCAAGCTCTGCAGCAAAGAACAAAACAGAAACCAAATCACCTGGTAAAAAATTGCTCGAAAAAATGACGGGTCATGAAATATCAGATTCCACTGAGGATCCTACAACATTTTCATCTGCTTTTAAATCAGATGAATCTAAGAAATTCGTATCTACTACATCTGATGATACCAAAGTAAGTTATACGTTAATGTTATAACATTGGTTAAGTTTATGTCTCCGGACGATTGAACTGTTCATTAATAATAAAACTGGAATTGTGAACTCTCGGTTAATATATCAATTTTACTGAAAAACTTTCTGTAATTTATAAAATTACTTATAACAAATTGTGATTTCATACTCACTAATTTAAAATTTTAATAATCGTCAAAGTTCTTCTTTCTTGTCCACTACCGATGAAGCACCAGAAAAATAATACGGTGTAATAATAGCACGGCGCGTAATGCTCTCTTTGCTTACCTAACCTAACGTTCCTCCTTGGTTCGCTCGTCGTCCAACTTTTGTCTTAGACGAGTATATTAAACAAATCAAGCGAAACAAAAGTAAGTTGCTTGGATGGTTATGTACTTTGTCCGTCCATCCATCTGTCTATCAAAAGCATTTAGCGACGAGTATATTAAACAAATCAAGCGAAACAAAAGTAAGTTGCTTGGATGGTTATGTACTTTGTCCGTCCGTCCATCTGTCTATCAGAAGCATTTAGCGTCTAATCCATACAAGCGAATAACTTTTAATTCTTAGAGAATAGCTATAGCCCGAAGCCAAAACTGGCAATTAAAATTATATAAGTGAATAAAGTATTAAGGGGGCACTCATACACGTAAGTGGGTGCAAAGTATTTGTTTTTCTTCCAGTGTATTTAGAAAGGAACTTTCTTTTTTTTATCCTTGTTCATAATAACAATTTGGTAGGATAACAAAGCCTCTGATTAAACTCCTATTTTTTCCAGGGGTCTATGACAAAAATTGAAACATGCATATTGTAATATTCGTTGCAACCCGTACTTGAACAACAAAGAACCAAATAATCATTATTAATAATAAAAGTTAAAATAAATTTACCTCAAAAGTTTTTCTGTATTCGGCAAAAGATCTCAGTTCTAGACTTATAGTAATAGCTTGGGTCTAAAATACTTAATTAAAATCCAACAGGAAACCACAACTTCAAAATCAAGCTCTTCGGCAAAAAAATTGTTTGACAGAAAAACGGATACTGAAACATCAGTTTCCACTTCGGATCCTACAACTTCTTCATCTGCGAAGAGACTTATAGTAATAGCTTGGGTCTAAAATACTTAATTAAAATCCAACAGGAAACCACAACTTCAAAATCAAGCTCTTCGGCAAAAAAATTGTTTGACAGAAAAACGGATACTGAAACATCAGTTTCCACTACGGATCCTACAACTTCTTCATCTGCGAAATCTAAGAAATTCGTTTCTACTACATCTGATGATACCAAAGTAAGTTCTACGTTAATGTATATAGCATTTGTTAAGCTTATATGTGTCCGAAGGATTGAGAGAACTGTTCGTTTATAATAAAACTAGGAAGTTCATACACTGCGGAACGATGATGAACTCTCTGTAGATATAGCAATATTACTTCAAAAATCTGTGCTCATAAAATTACTTACTTAAATTGTGATTTCAAATTCGATAAAGGGGTTGTAACATTTTTGTATGAAGCCTGACATAGTCACCGCCAACTATATTTTTTTTTTTTGCGATCGGCCCAATTAACCTCAAAAGTATTATTTCTATTCAATTCTCTTACAAAATCTCAGTTCTAGACTAGTTATATCAATATCTATGGTCTAAAATATTTTACTTAAATCCAAACAGACGGAGACCACAACATCAAAATCAAGCTCTTCAGCAAAAAAATTGTCTGACAGAAAAACGGATACTGAAACATCAGTTTCCACTTCGGATCCTACAACTTCTTCATCTAAGAAATTGGTTTCTACTACATCTGATGATACCAAAGTAAGTTCTACGTTAATGTATATAGCAATTGTTAAGTTTATATGTCTCCGGACGACTGAGAGAACTATTCGTTTATAAAGGATGATTTATAGGAAGTTTATACACGGCCGAACGATGATTAATATAGCAACAATACTATAAAAAAATCTGTTCTTTTTAAATTACTTTGTTAAATTGTGATTTCAAAGTCAATAAATTTAAGATTTTAATACTCCTTATAGATAGTTCCCTTTCCCTGACCACTACCCGCGAGCACGAAAAAAATAAACACGACGCGCTCGCTTTGCTCAGTAGGCCAGTCTATAAAAACATCAAACATCGCAAACGCGCATGTAACTACAATTTTAGTATATTTTGTTAAATCCGGTGAGAGTAGTTTATAACTAAGTTTGCTACGTTCCCATGTTTGACTAGCTGTATCTGTGCAATTGCAATTGTAGCAAATTTAGTTTGTTTACAAAAATATAATACTCGATACCTCAAAACGATAAATTAAGGTAGTTTGATTGGAAATACTGAAACAAGTGCTAGAATTTAACGGATTTTCGAGCAACCTGTGTTTAGCACAGGGTTTTCGGTGTTGCACACTAAAGAATAAGTTACATTCGCGTTTGCGAAGATTGTCTTTTTTTGTGACAATATTGATCGGCCTACAGGTGGCGCGTTGATATCAACAGTAACTCACCTAACGCTCCTCTTTGGTTTGCTTGTCAACGTACCTACATTGTCTTTGTTTTAGACGAGTACAATAAAAACAAATCGAGCGAAATGGGAACAGATTTTTTTCAATCCATGTTGATACCAAAAATTTGGTAGGACAACACAGCCATTGATTGAACACCTATTTTGTCCCTAAGTCTATCACAAAAACAACTACACATAGGTTGAAATATGCTTATAATAATATTCGTTGTAACCCGTACTTGAACAACAAAAACTCAAATAATCATTAGTAATAATAAAAGTTTTAAGCAATTAACCTCATAAGTTTTATCTCTCTTGTGCAAAATGTATGCCCAAAATCTTAATTTTAGACTAGTTATATTAATAGCTAAGTTCTGGTGAAGGTAATGCTTTATTTAAATCCAAACAGACGGAGACCACAACTTCAAAATCAAGCTCTACAGCAAAAAAAACGGATAACGAAACATCAGTTTCCACTTCGGATCCTACAACTTCTTCATCTGCGAAATCTAAGAAATTGGTTTCTACTACATCTGATGATACCAAAGTAAGTTCTGCGTTAATGTATATAGATTTTGTTAAGTTTAAATGTCTCTGGATCACTGAGAGAACTGTTAGTTTATAATAAAACTAGGAAGTTTATACACGGCCGAGTGATGATAAATTCTCGGATAATATAGCAATATTACTGAATGTTCTGTACTTTATAAAATTTCTTAAATAAATTGTGATTTCTAAGTCATAAATCGTGAGTCAAAAAAAATTTACGATTATAACAATCCGCAATGAATAGTTGTTTATCCCTGACCACTACCGGCGAAGCATGAAAAAAACAGCTCAGACTGCGCATTATTATCAACAGTAACTCACTCAACGCTCATCTCTTTGGTATCACATCGGAACTAAATTGTCTTTGTCATAGACGAGTATAATAAAAACAAATCGAGCGAAACGGGATCTAAGTAACTTGGGTGGTTCAGCACTTTGTCCGTCCGTCCATCCGTCTGTCAGAAGCATTTATCGTCTGAACCATACGAGCTTATAATTTCAAATTTGAGAATTTTAAAATACTATACACAGCTGTAGCCAGAAGCCAAAAATGGGAGTGAAAAATATATAAATGAAAATATTAAGAAGGCACGCAAAAGCATTGAGCGCCTAAATCACCCAATCGTTTAAAATTTGAGAATTTTAAAATACTATACGTAGCCCAAAGCCAAAAATGGCAATTAAAAATAATAATATAAAAATATAAATATTTAAGAGGGCACCCATACACTTGAGTGGGCACAAAGTATTTGTTTTTCTATTAGTGTGGAGTATTTTGACAAGAACTTTACTAGTGGAGTATTAAACTGTTCTTTTTTTTAATCCATGTTAATACCAACAATTTTGGTAGGACAACAAAGCTATTGATTGAACGCCTATTTTTTCCCGAGGTCTATCATAAAAACGACTACATATTAAAGATTGCAATATGCATATAATAATATCCGTTGTAACCCCTCAAATAATCATTATTAATAATAAAAGTTATATTCAATTAACCTCAAAAGTTTTATCTCTATTAGGCAAAATGTATGCACAAAATCTGTTTTAGACTAGTTATATTAATAGCTGACGTCTAAAATACTTTACTCAAATCCAAACAGACGGAGACCACAACTTCAAAATCAAGCTCTTCAGCAAAGAAAACGGATAACGAAACATCAGTTTCCACTTCGGATCCTACAACTTCTTCATCTGCTTATAAATCTGGTGAATCTAAGAAATTTGTTTCTACTACATCTGATGATACCAAAGTAAGTTCTGCGTGAATGTACATTATACATTTGTTAAGTTTATAATGATATGTTTCCAGATGATTGAGAGGACTGTTTATAATAATACTTGGAAGTTATATGCGGTCGATCAATGGTTAACTCTCGGTTACTATAGCAATATTAATTGCAAATATTCTGTACTATATAAAATACTTATGAAACTGTGTTTTTTTATGCTAAATAGGCAAACATTTGATGATGCGGCCGAAGATGTGACATGCTTGCCTAGAAGATACCTATTCACTCTTGATTTGAAGACTCCCAGGTTATACTCCTCGGGGAATAATGACGCAGGCAATGAGTTCCACTTCTTCGCTGTTCGGATGATGAACGTAGATGCTTCTACGTTCATCATCCGAAACGCTTCGTGCGAACTGGAGGTACGTCAACCATAAATGGATGACGTTTGACAGCTTGTCTGGTTGTTAGATGGTAAAAGGGGCATGGTGGAATTAATCATCATGTAATTCCTGCGCACACTCTCCAAAATGCAAACGATAGAATACCTATAGACTGATTAGCGACCATAAGTCTGTGACCGAGGCTCTGTAATCTGTACTCAATTAGCTTATTATCGCCAATGAGTCTTTGTACTTGTCGGTCAATAGACTCAAAAAATGTAAACTTTAAAACTACGCAATGAATAGTTCTATTTCCACTACCGGCGAAAAACGAGAAAGATAAGCACGACGCGCTCCCTTCGCTCAGGTAGCGCGTTGTTATCAACAGTAACTCACCTAATGCTCCTCTTTGGTTCGCTCGTCATAGGATCAAAATTTGTCTTTGTCTTAGACGAATATAATAAATGCTAATCGACCAAAACGAGATCTAAGTTAACTATAGTGGTTCAGAACTTTGTCCGTCCGTCCATCCGTCTGTCAGAAGCATTTATCGTCTGAACCATACGAATTAATAATTTCAAATTTGATAATTTTAAATTACTATACACAGCTGTAGCCAGAAGCTAAATATGGGAGTGAAAAATATATAAATGAAAATATTAAGGAGGCACGCATACACTTGTGCACAGTGGGTGCAAAATGTTTATTTTTCTACTAGTGTGGTGTATTTTAAAAAACATACCAAGTAGTGTACGAAACTGTTTTTTTTTTTAATCCATGTTAATACTAACAATTTGGTAGGACAACAAAGCCACTGATTGAACACCCATTTTGTCCCGGGGTCTATCACAAAAACGGCTTCATATTTAATGTTGAAACATGCATATTATCCTTTATAACCCGTACTTGAACAACAAAATATCAAATAATCATTATCACACTAATATTATAAAGGCGAAAGTTTGTGAGTGTACTTGCATGTTTGTTACTTCTTCACTCTCAAATGGCTCGACCAATGTTTATGAAATTTGGTATGGTAGTAGCTGACACCCTGGATTAACATATAGGCTTTTCATCCCGACAAAGCGGGTAACACCGCGAGGAGCAGCTAGTTAATAATAAAAGAAGAAATTTACCTCAAAAGTCTCTATTCTGCAAAATGTATGCAAAAGATCTAGTTATATTAATAGCTAAGGTCTAAAATACTTTACTTAAATCCTAACAGACAGAAACCACAACTTCACAATCAAGCTCTGCAGCAAAGAACAAATTTCCTGGTAAAAATTTACCCACCAGAAAAACGGGTAATGAATCATCAGCTTCCACTGAGGGTCCTACAACTTCGACGTCTGCTTTTAAAACAGATCTATCAATACAATTCGTTTCTACTACATCTGATTATACTAAAGTAAGTTCTACGTTAATCTATATAGCTTTTTTTAAGTTTATATATCTCCAGACGATTGAGAGCTATTCGTTTATAATAAAACTAGGAAGTTTATATACGCCCAAACGATTGTGAACTCTCGGTTAATATAGAAAATTTACTAACTATATTCAATAATTTATAAAATATTATATACTAGCGGTCCGCCCCGGCTTTGCCCGGGTGTGATAAATGCAGAACCACTCGACCGATTTTGTGCAAACTTCACATAAACCATCTACTAAATAGTCCAAACAAAGCCTAAACATTTGGTTTGGATAGGTGAGCCCGTTCTTGAGTTATAAAATAACAACGAAAAGTGGCATTGATTTTTATATATATATAAATTATATAATTTAGTTAAAATTGCAAACCTACAAATGATATGTACATTTTTCCCATACAATTTTTTTAATAATATTTATTGTCATAAAGGTATATATACTGAACAATTTACAATAATTATAATTAGTCAAACAGGCCACCCCTTATAGTTCCAGGAGCAATGGTGCCTCATATGCTAGCCGCATCTGTATATTATAAAATTACTGATTAAATAGTGATATAGAGTCAATAAATTTAAGATTTTAATATTCCACAATGAATAGTCATTTTTCCCTGACCCTACCGGCAAAGCACTAGAAAAATAAGCACGACGCGCTCGCTACGCAATCTACGTCGATGACTGAAGGGCTAAAATTCGACACCACGACGGAATTTCTTTTCACTTTCGATTGAAAAAAGATTAACAGATAATATATAACAATAAGTGCGTTACAAGAGCATCACTACAGAAACTAACAAAACTACAAGATGACGTCACAAAAGATACAACCATACTTTTTATGAAAAACAAAAGAAGAGGAACACAGCAAAAACTACAGCAAAAAATCCTTTATGCGTTAGAATACAACAAGAAGCTCGAGTACCTTCTACACGACAGAATAATCCAAATTTTTGGAGATATCCTGAATGCAAATTTGGTCAATACACACAGAATAAAGTTGGTAGACATACACATATGTAACAACAGCTGTCGCTTGTTTATAAATGCACTAATAAGCAAACGTATGACAAGTATATATTGGACAATAGGACTTATTTTCTAGGGAGTAGACTTCACATATCTGAATATTTGAATGAAAGTGCCAAAAAACTAAGAAAGAGTATGATAAATGAAATGTTTACTGCACGGAAAGAAGGACTATATCCAATAATACGCGACAATCAATTATACAATCAGGGGAGGAAACTGGATATTACAAAAATCTTATACAAAAAAGCACTTACAAACCAAGCAAACAACAGATTGAAACTCCAGCACCATGACGAAGACAACAAAGCTACAAATTTTTAAGACAATTTGTCCCGGGGTCTATCACAAAAAAGGCTACATATTTAATGTATAAAATATAATATCCTTTATAACCCGTACTTGAACAACAAAAAATCTAATGATCATTATTAATAGTAAAAGTAATTAGCAATTAACCTTAAAAATCTCTTTAATGTATGCGCAAGATTGAGATTTTGTGCATACATAGACTGGTTTTTTTTTAATGCTAAATAGGCAAGGTTTTAACCACTATCTCACCTGATGAAAAGTGATGATGTGTCCTAAGATGTAACATGCTTCTCCAGATGATACCTCTTGATTTGAAAACTACCAGATAAAATCCCTCTATATTTGTATATAATAATATCTAAAGTCTAAAATTCTAACAGGAAACTACCACAACTTCACAATCAAGCCCTGCAGCAAAGGACGTTAATAAAACTGGTGGTAAAAAAATGCCTGGCAGAAAAACATCAATTTCCACTGAGGATCCTACGTCGTCTGTTTTTAAATATAAGAAGCCCATTTCTGTTACATCTCAAATAATGAAAGTAAGTTCTACGTTAATGTATATAGCATTTGTCAGATGTTGCTTTCTAATTGGCCCCATCTAAATTTGATCAAGATCTGATCAGTAGTTATTGAAATATCGCCAATAATGCCTATTCTGTTGACTACTTTGACGATGTTCTCGTTTAACCGACTTCAAAAGTTACCTCATAACATATTTCGTTGTGAGCCGATTTTGATGATATTTTTTTTTATTTGAAAGCTTCTGCTTTTTACGTGGTCCTATTGAAATTTGATCAAGATCTGATCTCTTGTTTTTGAGTTATAGTCAATAACGCGTGCTTAATACATTAAATCTGATCAAAGTTCCAAAGATAAAGCGGTGAAGTCGGTTTTTTTTAAACTTTGCTTGCTTATAATTATTTACAAGTAGAGTACGACACATATTTTTTTCTCTTTGTTGTAATATAACAGTTTGGTAAGAAAAAACTGCCACGATCTATCACAAAAATGACTTCATATCTAAATCTGAAACTTGTAGGTATATAATATCCGTTATATCCCGTACAAATAACAAATACATAAATCTTCATTATTAACAATAAAACTTTAAGCAATTTACCTCAAATGTTTATCTCTATTAGGCAAAATGTATGCACAAGATCTCAGTTCTAGACTAGTTATTATATTTATAGCTAATTTCTAAAATACTTTACCATAATCCAAACAGACAGAAGCTACAGTTTTACAAACAAGCGTTGCAGTAAAGAAGGGCACTAATAAATCTTCTGGTAAAAAAATGCCCGCCAAAAGAAGGGGCTCATCAGTTTCCTCTGAGGATCCTACAACTTCTTCTGAAAAAACCAAAGTAAGTTCTACGTAAACGTATATAGCATTTGTTAAGTTTACATGTCTCCGGATGATTGTAGAAACAGTTTGTTTATAATAAAACTAGAAAATGTATAAACGGTTGAACGATGGTGAACTCTTGGTTAATTTAGTAATAAAACAATATTCTGTCGATTATAAAAGCACTTAGTAAAATTTTGAATTCATAGTCAATAAATTTATTTTTTACCTTTGGGGAGTACCCCAATGAATAGTTTTTTTTTTCCTGACCACTGCCGACGAAGCACGAGAAAGTAATCAAAGTTGAATTGGGTGGTTCAGCACTTTGTCCGTCCGTCCATCTCTCTGGCATTTAATTTTAGTGTCTAAACCATACAAGCTAATAACTTCAAATTCTTATCTTGTACCCCGAAACCAAAAATGGCAATTTAAATTATATGAAAGACAATATTAAGAGGGCATACTCGTAAGTAAGCGCAAAGTATTTATTTCTACACGTGTAGTATATTTTTAAAAAGATCTTTACAAATAGAGTATGAAACTGTTTCTTTTATCTATGTTGATAAATCACAATTTGATAGGACAAAAAAGACCCTGATTTAAGCCTTATTTAGTTTCGGGGTCTATCTCGAAAACGGCTACGCATTTCAAGCTGAAACTTGCATATCATCCGTTATATTCCATACTTGAACAACAAATACATAAATCAAATAATTACATCGTCACTTTCTATCAGGTGAGATAGCGGTCAAACATAAAAAAAAATATGAATAAAAGTGATGAGCAATTAACCTCAAAAGTTTACCTTTATTTAGCAAAATTTAGGCGCAAGATCTCAGTTCTAGACTATTTGTATGAGCTAAGTTCTAAGATTCTTTACATTGGTAAAATATTTAAGAGCTAATATTTAAAAAAAAATCATGAGTTCACATTTCTGCTGTTGTTTTGAATTTTCCTTGTTCTATTTTAAATTAACTGTTTTCAAAATTATCCGATAACATATATACTTGTTTTACGAAATTGAATGGTTCAGCTGCAGGAACATCAAGACATTTTGGATGCTGTGGAGCTGATTAGAGAACGAGAACTGCGAGTGATCGGCCAGGTGCAGGTTTTCAATGTGTCAATCTCTTTTATTTTTATTGTTTTTATTTTGTTCCTGATGATGCTGCATTTTTTCTGTGTTTTATTTTAATTTTTATCATGAAACTAGCTGGGTAAGTGATTTGAATAAGTAATTATATGTCTACTAATAAATTGCATTGTAGTCATTTAACGATGTTGTGTTTTAGAGACACGATTCCCGTGATGCAAACGAGAAATCACCAAGTCCCATGGCTTCTTTGGAATCTGTTGGTAAGATTTAGTCTTTTGAATTTTACAAACATGACAAATTTAATAAGTTCACGCTACTAATGTCTTTAAACATATTTACAGAAGCAACGTTTGAAAAGTTACTCGTTGGTAAGTTTTCAATACTGTTTAGTGTACCTATGTTGTATGTAGGTCTCAATAAATTACGACTTACCACCTTTTAGCTATTTGTTTGATTTATATGTGATAAAGTAGTAGAACCTTAAGTTGATTAATTTCCCAGTTAATAAAAAACAGTGGGGTCTTCAAATCAAGAGTGAATAGGTATCTTCAAGGCGAGCATATCACATCTTTATCATCATCGCTCTCTATCAGTTGAGATAGTGGTCAAATGCTTACCATGCGTTTAATTATTTATGGCATAAATAATTAAACGCATGCATTCTGGCTTAAAAAAACCGACTTCACCGCTTATATTTTGGTTTTGGCTGAACCGATTTCGATAAAATTTATATGAGACCACCTCTGAAGAATAATCTACCACAAAGTCGAATTGAGAACGTCCTTTTTTGAAGTCGTTTGAAATAACAAATGTTATGATTTTCGTCAATACTAGGAAACTCAAATATCTTTATATTGTACGAGAAAAAATGTGTGTCGTGTATTTTATTAGCATGACATTTATAAATAACTGTAATTTACAAATACGGTTTTTATTTTCAGTTGAGAGAGTTCCCGTTGAAGAAGCAAAAGCTAGGGCAGGTACTAATTCCATAGTATTAATAGAGTTTTACAATAGAATACTTAATTGGTACAAGTACAATGTTACACGTAAACACTTCATAAGTGATTCTAGCAACGACCCAATAAACTACTATTCAGGTCGTACAGCGAGCTGCCTAAATGAATATCACCTCTATATCGTATCTTATACCTACTTTTATTTCTTAGGGGACGTTGCTTCGACTTTATGAGGATCCGCCTAGGTGGGTGTGCCGATGTATAATAATAATAATAATATGTTTATTTCCAAAAATAAAAATTACATTCAATAATGAAGTGTTTAATTGTGGATACAAACTATACATTTGTAGAAAAATGCAACTCTCTGACAACAACATTATGTAAGTCTCAGACACCCACACTAGGCAAAGCCTTTACTGCAGGCACCTGTGCTCCCCCAAACTGATGTCTTATATATTTAAAATATCTTGTCCTAGATGGTTTGTACAATAATTAACAATTGTACTTGTACATAACGCGGGGAGTGAGCTGAGCCTAGTTTTAGCCTGAGTTGGTACAAAATCCACGTAGTAGGGATTTTAACTTATAACATTATGTTAACGCGCATATAATTATATGATCTAAAATATTCTAGGAGTTTTCGAACCCCACTACCCGCATACATTATAATTGATATTTTGAAAATTTACACAAAAACTGAATTGACTAAAAATTCTGTGTAATTATCAAACCTGCTCACAAACTTTCACGAGAATCGATTAAGAAATGCGACCTGTAGAGGAAAACAACCGGACATCTACCGGACATAAGAAAACAATTTTTCTCAAGCTGAAACGGAGATGCTTCGCTCGCTCTGTTCGCTCGATCAATTATACAAACATATCATGTTTTATCTCTGTAGAAGGAGTTGATTCTTCCTCTATGTCCTGGTGTCACGCCTTGTCATCTCATTCCCAGCAACGCTTGACGACAACAACCTCCCGCTTCTGGGAACAGTGTGTGAACACCAAAAGTTATAACTATGGCAAGCTTGATATTTGTGTTGGGAATGAGATACTTATACCATGACACTATGTATATGTATAAAGAAGCTTAAAATGAAATGTATTTCAAATGTTTAGCACGAGAGAAGACTAACGGCAGAAGAGGCATTCCAAACCTTACACAAATATCAATTGTAACAAAAGACCAATTTGAAGAATTATCTACAAAAGTACAGGACCTGATGGAAAAGTTTGGACCGATCGCACCAGCTGAAAATGTGCAGCTTATGCAAGATTTGCATAAAGAGGCCTCTCTCACCGAAGCCATGGCAGCAATGCAGCTATCAGCACGGCTTGAAACGGTTGAGAAAAGTATTCAACAAATGTTATCTGTGATAAACGACTTGGCAATCAAAGCTGGAATTGATGTAGCCGCTTTCCATGCTGCTATGGATGCCGGTGATGTAAGTAGACATTTATCACCTTTATCTGGTTAAATGGTTTATTCCTTAAATATAACAAAGGGTGGAGTTGATGATGATTGTACTAACGTTCCGCTAGGAGTGTTTTGTACATGCGACTCTCTCTGACTCTCTCAGCGAACACCCAAGTAAGTACCTACTCTTAACTCCCATTATCTTATGTGATAGCGCGAAAGCGATCAAAAAACATGTGTCTATTTAATTCCATTTAATTCTCATCGTTTAACTTAATATCTTGTTTTATTTGACAGGACATAGAAGTAATTTTTGGGGCAAAGAAAGAGGAAAAAGAGAAAGAGCCGGCGTTTGAACTTCTGGTTGATCCAACTGAAACTCAGACATCTGATCTCGAATTGCCGCAGGATACTATAACTCATGAGGAACTCGAGTATGTTTTTGCTGTTGCATTTTACACAGCTAAAAATTGCTAATTCTTTTTTATTTTGCTGAACTAGCCGTTGGCTTAGTTGGGTGAGCGTTCGCCTTTTAAGCAGTGGTGGTAGCGGGTTCGATTCCCGGCTAGAACAAAAGTTTTTTCCCCAAGGAAAATTTGTGTTTCTTACTCTTAGTTTTAGTATTAAATTAATAAGTAACAGTTGTATTTGAAATGTAGTGATTATAATCATTATCTAGTTGGTTATTTTTGATTGTTAACTTTTATTTAAATGAGCATTTTTTTATAATTTTGATGTAATGTGTTTTTACGAATCATCTAAATCGGCATTAGCGTTTTGGTTTCAAAACGCCCCAAAGCTACAAACGTATTACATGGCTGATAAAACATTACCTTTGCGTCGCGCAGTCGGGTGAAAATTTTTAAAAAATTACATTTTAGTAACAGCGCCATCCTATTGGTAGAACTTGACTAGTGACTCGTGCGGTCACCTTATATATATCTAATTCAAACCCAAGCAAACCTTAAAAAATCCGACTCTCTCATTTCTTATAATTTGTTTTTGTTAATTTTCTCAAAAATCGCTTAATCTGTTTCTATAAAATGTATATATTTATTATTATTCAGTATGATATACCAAACAAAAAAGAATCATCAGAATCGATTCATAATCGGCGGAATGATCGCGTAACATACATACAAATAATTAAACGCAAGCAAAGATTAAAAAACCCGACTTTACCGATTTATCTTCGGAACTTTAATCAAATAAGATGTACTAAACACGCATTATTGACGATATTTCAAGAACTACTAATCAGATCTTGATCAAATTAAAATGGGACCAATTGAAAAGCAACATCTTACAAACAAAAAAAAATCAAAATCGGTTCACGTGGAAAGAAGTTAGTAGGAATTTAAAAAAACATTCGACTTGAGTCCTCCTTTTTTGTGAAGTCGGTAGAAAAAATATACAATCGAATTGAAAACCCCCTCCTTTTTTGAAGTCGGTTAAAAAAATATTCTCTTTCCAGAGAAGCACTTCAAGAAGTCAACGATCACATAATGAAGCAAGTTAAATTTCTGCTTACACGTAATAGTGAAGAAGTGGAGGCAGCCGTGGACTTGGCTGAAAGACTAGGTAAATACTCGTACAATAAAATATTTAGTAGGGAGAATGTGATCCCAATAGATGAATAAATAATAAAAAATAAATATGTTGTTAATATTATAGTATTGAAATTATCGTTGGGCCACAAACTAGGCAAAGCCTGTTATATTGGGCGGCCCTTTGCTCCCGGTCGTTTTATTTACCCCCGACGCAAAAAGAGGGTGATATGTTTAACGGGAGTATTTGTATATCTGTCTGTGCTATCTTTCCTAAACGGCTGGACTTATATTTATTTAGTTTTTTTTTTAGTTTTTAGTGACTTAATCCAGATTCTTCTTTGCTATGCTTGGTGAAAAACGGAGCAGCCGTTTTCCAGATAAAGCGTCGGGGGTATTTTCATAATGTGATTTTGCCATGCACTTATGTATGAAATTCATCAATGATATATTTGTATTTGTTCGAGTAGATACCAAAATAAAATCTGCACTGAATCTGGGAAATAAGATGGAAGATTTAGAAACTTTGGTGGCTAACTTTTCGGATCAAATAAATTTACTGGACACTGGACTCACAACTCAAGTATGTAACTCTAAACGTAATGATAAAAATTTAGCGCTGTTGGCGTGAGAATAACTTCCGTAGATAGGGTTGGATAGGGTTCGATTCCCTGCATGTTTTTATAAGAAAAACCTTTCGCTCAAAAGAGCGAAGATAACATCTTCAATCAAAGACTAACAAAAACAATCTTCAAAATTATATTATTTAAAAAAATCAAAGTTTTGGCAGCGTTTTTTAAGTACCTATTAATAATATAAGTGTCGTGGGTGTCGGAAACATTCACATTACAACCAGAACCAGATACACAAATTTTCCTTACAGAAGAAAACTTGTGCTTCCCGCATATAAAAAAATCGAAAAAAACGTGTTTTCATAAATCTTATGTAAACGATTTTTTTGATGATGTCTTGAGAATTTATTGAGGTGATATGATGAAGCTTTTGGAAAAGATGAAGATGGTTTTTTTTTTATGACAGTATTACTTCTGTCGTACTTGAAAAAGTACTAAATAAGAAAAAGGTAATAATTTAGTCATTAAGTGTTTAGTATGATATTAAAGTACTAGGCAACAATAAACGCGAAAGAGGTACAGCACGTTTTTCTTCACATGGCATTGCAAAAAATAGCAAAACAGCAGTTGACAATTTTATTATTATTCGAGTGTGAGTGCGGGTGGACGGGTGGTGCATCCTGCTGAAGCCTAAGACTTCATCGGGATAAACACTAAATATAATAAATAAACTTTCTGCTTATGTTATTATTAGATGACAAACTACCAAGAAGAGCTCACACAAATGCAGCATGAATTGGAAACTAGTTTGGAGAACATGACTGCCATGTTGGTTAACACAAGCAGTGATGCTATAGGTAAAAACCGTTTTTAAAATGTATAAGTAATTCATATGAATTACTTTTACATTTCGAATATATATTCGAGCGGAGGCCCTATATCAACGATACTATTTTCTACCGACTTCAAAAAAAAATGGAGGTACTCAAGTCGCCTATATTTTTTCTTTGTTTGAGTTACCTCATAACTTCCTTCCACGTAAATCGATTTTGAGTTTTTTTTTTTAACTGTTACTTTTCAATTGGTCCCATTTAAATTTGATCAAGATCTGATCAGAAGTTCTTGAAATATCGTCTCGATTGCGTGTTAATTACATCTAATCTGATCAAAGTTCCGAAGATAGAGCGGTAAAGTCGTTTTTTTTAAGCTTTGCTTGCTTTTAATTATCACAGCTGCGTGGCTTTGTAAACAGATGATGAATTGAGGCAACTGATCTCATTTTATTGAATCCAAATTTAAGGCTTGTCTGTGCATTGTTGTTACTTGGTTTCTACCTCGAACGTTTCAACAGAATTTGATTTATTTAGCTTATGCCCAAATAAAATATATTTTCCCACGGCATTAGCCACGGGAAAATATAATTATGAGGGAAAATAACGATCTTTATACACACACAAACAAATTATGACCGAAATGCTGGCCTACATTTCGCACAAAAACATTGACATCCGTGGCATGCTGCCAGCATTTTGGGAACGATATATATAAGCTATGTAGTGGTCTTTTATAATATGTTTGGCAGCTCATGGATATAATATATGTTTTTGAGAGATTGCCAAAATATTGCCAGCATTCTGGGCATTTTGCAAACTAGCGGCGGTCTTTAATTAAAATTTCGACATACGTACATTTCTAGTTATATTTATTTTTAGTTAGATTTAATTTAGTTTAACGTTAGATATTCTGTTATTTAATCTATTTCGTATAATAAAATTAGGCAGGTACCCAAAATATGTTTTTTTTTTGGTATTTTAAAATTATTATTTACTATTTATTATTACTATTAACAGTTTTACTTGTATTTCAGCCATAGCCGAGTTAAATGCACATTTTAACAACCTGCAAGATGATATTGAAAATACTTATACGAAGCAATTGGATTTGAGAGAATCTCAAACGAATTTATCCAGGGACCTTCAAGTATTGTAACAAAAAAATATTTAAAATTAACTTGTAGTTCGCCCCGAACTGAGATCTCTGAGCTACATTTTACCTGATAGAGAGAAAATTTTTGACCACTATCTCACCTGATGGAAAGTGATGATGCGGCCGAAGGTGTTAGGTCCATGCTTGCCTAGAAGATACCTATTCACTCGAGGTTAAATTGCTTATAACTTTTTTCTTTATATCGTTTGTTGGATTTTAGTATTTGTTGTTTAACACACAACGGACATTATACCTATACAAGTTTTAGCTGTATATATGTAGTCGATTTTGAGATATACTCAGAGACAATGTCCTACCAAATTGTTATTTACCATTATAGTTTTTTTTAACCGACTTCAAAAAAAGAGGAGGTTCTCAATTAGACTATTTGTTTTTTATATATGTTACGTCATAACTTCTTTCTGGGTGAACCGATGATTTTTTTTAGTTTGAAAGCTGGTAGATACTTCCCATGTGGTCCCATTTAAATTTGATCAAGATCGGTCTAGTAGGTTTTGAGTTATCCTTAATAATTCTTAATTAATTAACTACACAACAACTTCTAATCTGATCAAGGGTTACGAAATGAAAGCGGTGAAGATGGTTTTTTAAAAGCTTTTTATAGAAGTTTCCTTCAAAGATATTCCACACGGGTAGATAACAAAATATTGCTTCCCACTTACGCGTATGGCCACAATCTCACCTGGTGAAACAATCATCAGGTGAGATTGTGGCCAAATGCTTGCCTATCGTGCAAAAAAAAAAAAAGAAAAAACGGGTGCCCTCTTAATATTTTAAGTTACCTATATCATTTTAAAAGCAAAATTTTACTTTAGGCCACAGCTTTTCATATTCTCTAAGAATTTGAATTATTTGCTTGGATGGTTAAACACTCAAATTTTTCTGACAGACGGACGGACTAATAAAGTACTGAACCACCCATGTCAGTTAGAGATCTCGCTTCGCTCGATCAATACATTTTAGAAAGGGAGAATATCGCTTGAGGCGAGGTTTGAACCCATAGGGCATGAGACCTGACTATGGCCACAGGTTCAAACACAGCTTTAAGTCATATTTTTCCTTTCTATATAAAATTAACTATTTTAACTATCGCTAAGAAGAAGACTAGTTTTGCTCTACCTAGCATAAAAATAAAATTAATTGATCGGCATTGTTAGACTCATTGTTCGAAGTCATTTTAAACTATTCCGGTAGTTGGCATCACCCGACAGTCGTTATTACTAAGGAAAGGATAATTTCGTCGCTTAAGGTAGGGCTTGGGTAGCTCAGCGGTTAGACCAATAGAGGATGACACCGGAGGCAAAATTAAATTAAAAAAGAACTCGAATACTTTAGAATCCACACTTATATTATAAATAAAATGCATACTCACACTTATAGTATACATAAATAATCACTTATATTATAAATAAATCCAAAATAGTTTGAACCACATTCTTCTGGCCTAATCCAATCGCTGGACCAATCTTGACACAATTTCACGGGAGATTTATTTTCTTAGAATGTGAATGGTACTTCAATGAAGCTTTAGAAGCGAATTAATTTGATTGTTTTATGTTAGAAACTACGGGAGCAAGTAGAGCTGCTGCGTGAAATCAAATCGGACCGCGAAGAAGTGGCGGATGCTCTTCGTGACAAGGCTGGCATTGCGGAACTAAACGGTCTGACTACATGTGAACAATTCGACGCAGTCCGAGGCGACTTCGAAACTCGTATTTCAATGGCATACGATAAATTTAACAATCAAGAGATTGTATGGCAAGTAAGTAGTCAGGACTTAATTTTCCACTAATCTTAAACAGAATCAAACTTTGGCCATACAATAATCGCACAATAAACAAACGCATTCAAACACAGCTGTTACATCCTAGTACTAGAAGCATAAGTCCTTTGGGAAGGATAGTTGTACTCCTGACTGGAATCAAACTCAAGACCCACAGCACAAGGAGCTGAGACCTGCCCACTACTCCAACTGGGTCTGCATTGTTATAATATATAGTCAAAGCATAAAAAGCACAGCATATAGAGGATAACGAACCATTGCTAGCGGTAGTGTTTTTAGGCGGTTAACTAGCTTGCCGAATTGTGAAATAGCACCAGCTGGTTTTTAGCACGCGCCTTATGCGTGTGATAGCTATTTAGCGTACGAGAGGGATCTAGAAAACCAACAACTGCATTGTATTCGAACTTGACATAGGGAGTGAGTTGCCATGTCAAATCATCAATGTCCAAATTTTTCCATTTACCTGACTGCGCAACGCAAATGAATGTATGTATGTTTGTTTTTTTTGTAGACTAAGGACAAAAAACTAAAGGCGTGGGGCAATTTTGATAATTCTTACTTCAATCGATTTGTCTTAATCTTGCAAGTGTCACTAAAAACATGGCAAATAAAAAAATATATATAGTCGATAAACTATGTTAAATGGGGTATCATTGAATATGTATTTGAAAATCTTCATATTTTTCTTCGTATATTATTAGTTAGTAGTAGTATACTATAAAAATTTTAGATACCACTAATATAACTGCTAATTATTCAATGAACTCATCATGCAAACAGAAAGCTCTTGATGAGCTCCAGAAGGAATTAAATGAAAAAGCTGACGCAGTCCATGTAGAAGATTTGTGGAAAGAAATAAATCGTCACTTAGTGATTATGTTAGCCAAGCAGGATATGATAGCGGACATAGTAGGAGAACCATCTGCTGCAGCTATGTCGAAGAGGTTGAGTCGCACTGGTCCTTGCCTATCTTGCACCACGCCTACGCATATGGATGGAAACAAGCCAATAGCTGTACAAAAGCTCCCACCATTCAGGACTCCCAAAACAGGCGGTGCAGCACCTAAAACAATAGGTGACGGTGATCACGGTGTTTGTGCTCCAGGCTATCCGATACCTCATTCAAGGGACCCGAGGTAACCAACTCAACTTTATACAAAGTAGTTCTTAGTACTAAAACGACAAACTATTTGGTTTATTTCTCTGAAATGCTAGCGTTCGCTATCTCACACAATGGTAAGCGTTGATGTGATCGAAGAGAAATACGCTAGACCTAGAATGACTGGCTCTTAAACTGGAGCTGTATCAGAACATCGATTCTAGAGAAATTGGGGACAGATTTTCCGACTTGGACACGATTACGACTGTATTCCCGTACAGGGTATCATGAGACAATGCACAACCATCATGGAGTTCATCACGATGTTCACTGGACCTGTCGTAGAATTCGAAACTGCCACCACCGCTTCGAGAGCCGGTACTACGAGTATTCTATATATTTATATGGTATATATTCTATACGGTATTCTAAACAATACTACGATGTAGTATTGTTTAGAATTAGAACTATAAGTAACTACTACTACAACTACTTACAACTCGCGTCAATAAAAGAAGGGACTAAGATTGACGACAGATGACATAACGTTTTACTCCCACTGTTGCCGTTTATCGCATGTGGGAGTGAAATGCAACATCAGCTGTCGTCAATCCTACTTCCTTTCTTTATTGCCGCGGGTTATACTAGCTGTGCCTTACAGCATTACCTACTTTATGATAAAAGAATACTTACGTCTTCTATTGTTAAAATTATATATTCTATGTCATGAAGATCAGTCATGCTACTTATAGCACGTGAAGATATTACGAACGGAGTTCTATTCAGATTTAAAATAATGGCTGCGCCACTCAGGGCGTGCCTAGTTCGATCGGATGGCGTGCTGGGATGCGGGCGCGGTCGCCTCCCGTACATGCCCGCGCCCGCTTTCCCGCAAGCCGATCTGGTCGAACTATTTGCATCCTGTGTTGCGCAGCCATAATATTGTGAGTGTGATGATACTACTTGTATATTGAGCTTTTCAGTAATAGATAGGTATACCTATAAACGTATGCGTAAGGTTATTAAAACTGCCCGTTGGCTTAGTTGTGTGAGAGTTCGCCTTCCAAGCAGGAGTATCGGGTTCGATTCCCGGCGGGAACACTAGTTTTCTCCCCACTGAAAATGTGTTTCTGGTTCTGGTTGTGATTGTGTGTGTGATGCTAATGTTTCCGGCTCCCACGACACAAGTCATAGAACTTAGTGTGGGGCTGTGAGTGCGAAAGCGTTTATGTTTATGTTAGGTTAATGTTTATTGTGATTTTGATATTATGTTGTTCTTACAGAAGTTGCACCCGTTGGTGCGGAGGTTCTCATACGTTAGTGAGTAATTCAAAGAGCCGCGTACAGCTTCCTGGTATGATTGTAACATCTATGAACGATGTAACAATGGAGCGTGGGACAGATGGAAAGGTAAACTTTAGCATTTATTTATAATATTATAATGTATTGGGTGATCATTGGATGCGTGTTATCCTATCTTTCCACAAGAGTTGTGCAAGGGACTCATTTAGTGCGCTGTTATGTTTCGCTTTCACCGTCATCGTATTTTCAGTAAGTGTGAAACGGCTTTAGCCAGTTGTACACAACAGGGAGACAGTATCTAAGTGTAGGTATTTTCTTTCCCTCATCACTATTATATTTAACTAGCTATGAGTTCATTCGGGCTAATCATGGACATGCAGTGCGTGTAAACCAACAACTTTTGCAAATATATTTATTTTAATTTATTCATCATAGTGTCAGCTACACAATTTTTATATTTTTATATAGTCATGCTCGCTCATAACAGTTTAATGCCAATTTTTGAAATTGCGTGGCAAATCACTGCGCTCATCACCCTGAGATATTAAATGTTAAATCTCATAGAGCTATAGGCTCAGTAATTTTACTGAAAACAATGCGAAACACACAGTAATGTTTGTTACGGATTGAAGGGCGTAAACATTCATGTTTGCATACTGCTTGGCGGTCGGCAACTGGCGATGGTGTGGTTCTGCCTCAGGCGCACTCTTGAAAAGAATCCTATATACCACTACAAAATCTCAACGGTCGGTCTGTTCTATGTTTGCCTACTGTCACAGATTTCACCATCACTTACAATTAAATCAAAAAAATTAAAAATGTTTTCGGCTTTATTCGGAAGCCTTATTCAGAATGAGTGCGGGGCGCTCGCCGTCGCGTCCATCCTCGCACAGGCTTCCGATTAGACATCAGCAACGCGTAGGTCATGCTCATTCCCGCTTTATATATAATTTAATCGTTCAAAATTTGCGCGAGTTATTATCATATTACCATCACTCACCTTGCCTTTTCTTTTGTTTGTTTAGATGTATGCGGTTGATGCGTCTGAGCCGATAAAGCCATGTAGTGAATGCATGATACCATCAACAGAAAAGCTACCTACGTCTCCCTTAGTTACAGATGTGGAACCCTACCACATGTGCCCATACTTTGATCCAGTTTCAGAAGTAGACAGTTTTGCGACTACCCCGCCAACGTTTGAAAACTGAAGAAACGATTTAGTTTTATCCATCATGATAAGCATCGATCTACCAATACAGGGATTTCGGGTCAACACTCATAACATTGTATATGGAACGCGTGAATCCCCTCACCAAAACTTCGTAAGGTGAAAATAGTGCAATCATTAGTCAGACGAAGCTGCGTATGCTGATAAAAGCAAATATAAACCGTGTTGTCATGGAGATGAGATGTTAATTAAATTGTGTTAGTTTGTTTATAATACATATTGTAACCACGTTTAATGTTAATTGATACACTTATTGCGTGAAGTTGTGTTAGACCCGAGGTTCATTTATTTGTAGGTCGATGATCTCTTGTGATGATGCCCGGTTGAAAGGAGTGGATTAAATCTTTTGTCAACCACTGAGTATACAAAAATATAAGTCATATACGATGTTTTCTAGAATAATATTTAATTTTACCTAACTAGTATTATTTCGGATGTGGTTAACGCACAAAAACTTTAGTTTGTTGTTTAGTGTTTCACATATTATGGTGGACGAGTAAATGATTTTGCTATATGTTTGAATATTTTTTGTCCTTATACTTATCACTTTATCCATGAGCCTCTTTCAGGAAATACTTAACTATAGCTGTATCCCACGGCTGTGTTTACTAATGACGTTTAAATTATGAAGAATCAGGATTAAAACTACTTAAACATATTTCCTTTTCTCCAGTTTATTGTTAAGATGTCTAGTTTATGTTGGTCCAGTCATGAATAGGTAACAAAAAAAACTGAAGTTCTTTTATGAAGTATTGTGAACATTTTCGCAGCAATACCTTTTAAGAAGTATTGTGAAGCTTAATTGGATATTATAATAATATACCTACAGGTGCCAAAAACTGACGTCCGAAGAAATTAAATACCCGCCTACCCCCGAGTATCTTAATTATCCCCATGTACATTTTCCGATTGTTTGAATTTTCAAGTTATGATTTTTTTCAGTTTTATTTTATTCAACTATGATGTGCGGCTTTCTTTAAGAGCCATTCATTCTACACCTAGCCTACTTACCACGTTTAGCTTAATCATCACTTATTATCTGACTTTCCATTCCATCATTTTCCGTCAGGTGAGATAATGGTCCGATGCTTGCCTATTTAGCATAAATAAAATTACATACTTCAGTTTCTAACGCTAGGATATCAGTCATCGGAGATCAATAAGTGCACATCAGCAGCCTCATATGGTCCAGTCGCATTTGTTCTACGTATTTGAGCAAGTAAGTAGACCATCCCCGTTGCTCTTGTTTTTTGACCGACTTCAAAAAAAAGAGGCGGTTTTCAAATCGACTGAATTTTCAATACTTCTTTCCAGGTGAACCGAGTTTGATGATTATTTTTTTATTTGAAAGCTGGCGCTTACCATGTGGTCCCATTTAATCAAAACCTGGCCAGTAGTTTTTAATTTATCCTCAATAATGCGTGTTTAATTCATTAAATCTGATTAAGGGTTCCGAAGATAAAGCGGTGAAGTTATTTGCTTTTAGCCAATAATAGACATTTAAAATTTGTTAATAACTTATTTTTTATGCAACGTTAGTCATAGTCAAATTCAAGTCAAGACTCATAGTCCAGTCATAGTTATTTATGCCCTAGTAAAGTGGTACCTATAACTTCAGTTTGAGTTTTTAAGTAATAGCGAAAATCATGTTTTACAACTATTAACGAGTAATAATTCTACCATTGATACCCAGAACACTAGAAGAATCACAAGTTTTGAAAAATAATCAACAACGCCATTTTTCACTTTCGCGACATAACTCTCCGTTGCTCATGTAGGTACTCACTATATATATGTACTCTATATACTCACTAAATTGTAAGAAGGTAGGGGAACCTTTATACAATTTAGTGGATTGAATGAAGGTAGGTAGGATTAATTAATTATAACGAGCCCACAGTGTCGATTAGTCAGTTACGTGGGCTGTATTGGGCTTGTATTAGGCGATAGTGGACATAAATTGCGTTCTAAATAAAAGTGCATGACAAGGTACACCATTATAGGTCTTACCTGCCATCATTTCAAACATACTTTAGTAGTAGACACTACCAGGGGCAACGAGAAAAAAGTATGTGCTATTGTAAATAAATTACAAGAATATTCCTATTATTTCTTATTTCCAGTTTATCACAACGAAGGATCTTGCAGCTTTTACAAACCGTAGGTTTTTATCTCTACCCTATCTCGATGCATTACCGTGACGATACGCAGGAGATAGGAGAGTTGTCAAAAGCGTTCGTGTTGCCAAATTTAGTTCAATTTACGCATTGTAGAGGTGCTGATTAAATTTCAATGTCATGCAAATTATTTACGTTTATGCATGAACTTACTCGTTAACTATACCTACAAACACTTTACCGCAAGTTATTCGTGCTTGGGCCATTAAACTCGCGCAACCTTAACGTATTTGGCTATGTTCCATACAAACGCACACATGATTTTTTGTGTACGTGGAATCTAAGTGCGTGTAAGTGCAAGAACCTTAGCAACAAAAGTCGTCCAACGAAGACTTTGTACTCTGGACGACTTTATTTGCCACTCTGAAAGGCTTACCAAATGTAACAAATTTAATCTACAATAGGACGAAATTCTGTCTAACATTCAATAAAACAGTACTTCTATTTGTTTGTTACATATTCTAAGTTCTATTCCTACATCCATGAGAATGGTCTTATGGTCTTAATCATAGAAAAGAATATATTCGTCTTAATGGTCTTAATAATATTAACCTAGGCATTGCCTAAAAGTGTGAAGAAAATGTCTAGCTGTTATCGAGACCTGTCATATGTCATCTGTCGAATGACTTTCATGGAATTTCATCAGCATCAGTGATCAGCCAGCAAGTCAGCCGAATCGTTTTATAACCTTTGTTTGTAACTTCTTGGCTTGGATATTTGTTTAAAATCTGTGTGAAATGTTATTAGATTACTGGTAATTATCTAGCAATAATAGTGTATTTATCTTAACAACCATTAGCGATGCGTCTTTAAGTAGTAAATATATAATGTCACAACGTAAAACTGTGTAGACTCTCCGTGATGAAAATGTATTTATTGTTACGCTAGCTTTATTCACGGTTGCCACTGTGTTGTCTATATTATATTCCAAGGTGTAAGCTATCCACCTACCAATTTACATGCAAATACATTGAGCCATTACAGAGATACATAATTTCAAACATAACCGCACACAAACATCCGCATTTCTAATGTTAGTATGATTTTCAGGTGATTACTAATAATTTATAGTAATGCACAAAATACTCGAGTTCCAAGCCGTGGTGCTGGCAGCGGGACGAGGGTCTCGGATGCCAGATGTGGGAGGATCTGTAACAAAATGTTTGCTGCCTGTTGGGCCATACCCTGTACTGTGGTACTCTCTCAACATGCTTGAGACTCTTGGATTTCAAGGTATGCTCAATAAAAAGCTATATAAAAAGCTAAAAAATAAGCTATATAAGCTATATAAAAAGCTAAAAAATAAAAAGCTTTATATTTATTCTTTTAGAAACATAAAATGATGATTCTAAAATCAGATTCTAGTTAGTATTTATTCAAAAACAAATAAGACAAATTCTGCCAGTTCTCACCCGAGCCAAGACAGACTCACTGAATGTCCTAGTCAAGGACCTAAGTATGATGTATTGGCATCATGTATAGACTAAGTGTACATATTCTCGATCAAAATTTTTGAAACAGAAATCGAAAAAATATTCCTTGCATCAGAATAAAACCTCATTTTGCATTCATGGTGCACCTTTACCTTTACCTATGCTTTACATGTGAATATTCACATCACAGGTTTTTTTTCTAAAGAGGCTTTATCCCATCTATTAAATAAAATTGAAAATATATCTTGGCCATAGACTAATTAGTAGTACTTATGCTGTGGTGGTAACAACAAGATTTCGAAAACAAAGTGGGACATATATTTTATTATTAAATGTTAATAAACTTTGCCAATAAAAGTCTTGAATTTGTACATCTAAATATATATAACTCAAAGTTGACTGACTGACTGACTGACATAGTGATCTAACAACGCACAGCCCAAACCACTGGACGGAACGGGCTGAAATTTGGATGCAGGTAGATGTTATGACCTAGGCATCCGCTAAGAAAGGATTTTGATTAATTCTACCCCCAAGGGGATAAAATAGGGGAGGAAAGTTTGTCAATTTTAAAATAATACTTGTTAACGTGAGTGAAGCCGCGGGCAAAAGCTAGTAACATATAAAGACCCAACCTAACAAAAAAATACCTTTCACAGAGACCATGGTTGTTGTTCTTGATGAGGACAAATCCAACATCCTAAATGCACTAGAAAACTGCCCTCTCAAGATAAAGTATGAGCTCATTGTTATACCGTCTGATGAAGACTGGGGAACAGCAAACTCCCTTAAACACATCAGCAGCAGAATAACGACAGACGTGCTAGTGGTGTCCGGAGATGTTATAACCAATATTAATTTAAATGAAGTACTAAATCTTCATAGAAAACATGACGCCACCCTAACTACTTTATTCTTTAACAACGGCCCTGAAGAATGGATAGAACTCCCCGGCCTTAAAACTAAAGCAAAACCAGACCGAGACTTAGTATGCATCGACAAAGAAACTAGCCGATTAGTTTTCTTAGCTAGTGCTAGTGACTTCGAAGAGAATGTGAAAATACCTAGACTTCTTCTTAAGAAGTACTCATCTCTATCTATGTACAGTAGGTTATTAGATGCCCACATTTACGTAATGAAGCAATGGGTTATTAACTATATAGTTGAGATGGATAAGTTCACATCTATTAAAGGAGAATTGGTGCCACATATTGTGAAGAAACAACTAACCAAGCCTAAAAACTCAACGGAGAAGAAAGGTACGTCAGAGAGGAATGTGGAAGTTACTAAGGACATATTTTCTTTTGCCGAGGAGACTGGGTATGAAAGCAAGATTAGACAAATGTCAGCGTTCAATGACCATACTCTAGGCAGTAAAGGTGTCTACTTCAATGATTTGCTAAGATGTTACGCTCACATTCCAAGTTCAGATACTTTTGGAATTCGAGTCAATACTTTGTCTTCATACTATTTGTCTAACAATAAGGTAAGCAATGTTTTAACATATTAATATATGTACTAAAAAATCAATATAAAGTTCTATTATGAGATACCATGTGTAGTGTGTACCATGTACCTACATGAGAATAAACAAATTGAATCACTACATGGTATAAAACAAAGTCGCTTCCCGCTGTCTGTCTGTCCCTATTCAATTATATAAGAGCTTTGTCACACTCATATTACCTATATACAAACAATCACTATACTACAAAACACACAAAATCTTAAAATACATACACACATTCTCACCCATACACAAACACTTGCTTGCTTGTTTTTTTTTTTTATATTTTTACATCATTTCTGTGTTATCAATAGTTTTTATCAAATTTTATTTATTAACTAACATCCTAGTTTAGTTAAAATTAATCTCTATACATCAATGCCGATTTAGTACGAACTAAGATGCTCAGTAACATTTAACACAATGTAAATTGTTCCTGCTGCGGGTCCTGGTGACTAGTAATACAGGTTTCTAACGAAACCTACATAAAGCACCAGCTCTCATAAAGTAGTGCCAATTTCTCACACAACTTTAACATGCCTAGTCTTACTATTTGTACCTTTGTGAAGAGAAATAAACTGATTTTTGATTTGATTGTTTTTGAGTTTTATCACAGCTATGTTGTGAGTATTGAAAATTTAAGTGAGAATGGATGCTAACCAAGTTAAAATCATTATAGATCCTAAATGCTTGTTCCAAATGTAAAATTATAGCAACCTTAAGTTGATTTTTATATACCTATTCAATGATACTCCACTTAATACAGTTTGTCGCTTTTAATTTTTCACAATATGGCATGTGGTTGTCGCCATATTGAATTTTGATACCTGTCATTTCTTAGTAACACTTGCAAGATTCCACCAACCCGTCGATTTATTTATTGAAACAAATTCTACAATTATTTAAATTAATACTATATAAAACACATGGTAAAAGTTACAGCCAATAATGGGATCTCCATTATCATTGCTAGTGTTTGACAACTACCTCACTTGTAGGTAAGTGATGATGTGGTAAAGGGTGGTAAACATGCTAGTTACGGCCTAGAATGATTGACTCTTAAGAAAAGCAGTTGGATCGCTTAGATCTTAGCATCAGATGTTTTTCTACTTGAAAGTAATAGACCACCCAATCAGGAGGCACGGTTGTTGCAACGTATCTATCACCAGTTCAAACTATTCCACCCCAAACAGACTCGCAAGAAGCCTTTCTCTATCGTTTGTTGATTAGAGCTTATCCTACGAGTTTCATCTCTTCAGCCTCACGGTCCCCTGTGTCTATTTCTTATCCCCTAATTAGGAGGCTATCAATAAGTGTTCCCTTAAAACAGAGCACTCGAGGCCAACAATGGCATGATCCAATTTATGTTTTCAGATTTTATCTAAATGGGAGCAACTTAACGGCACTCCACTCACTGAAAGATTCCATCCAAACAGTGAAGTTAAAACGAAACAAATTGATGACAGTTGTACAGTTGGAGAGAAAAGCATAATTAGCGAGAAGACCTCAATCAAGGGTACTTTCATAGGTGCTAATTGTACCATAGAAAATAAAGTTAGACTGACTAACTGTATAATCATGAACAATGTCACAATCAAAGAGGGGTGAGTAATAAACATCAAATTAATCAATAGTTAAGGTAACATTAGGAATTATAATAGCTTTCGCAATTGCTCTGCCATAGTGAAAAAGAAGAAAATAATTTCTTTAAAATATAGTTCGGTATGAGAAAAATAAAGTAACATTTAAGAACTATATTAATTAAGAAATAAAGAAAACAAAAGAACTCAACATTTTTATAGTATTAACTTAGCCTACAATTTTATAATAGAGATCAATAAAAAAATTAAGAAATATTTCAATCATTCCATGATTGAGATCAGCTCATAAAAAAAGCCTACCCTAGGGATGGTTTAATTGTTGCATTCATCACATTCGATATACAATTTGACCTGATGATCGGGCATATCCACTTGGCACAATGCTCACACCATTTTTTTGGTGTATCAATTTCAGGCTCGTGGATATTTGTGCAAGTTCTAAGAGATACCTCGTTACTACTAACTGTAGAAGATGAACAAGAATCACTGTTTATCTAAGTAAGTTGTGTTTGTAATTCTGACTTGCCCAGTAGCGCAGGGGAGTAGCTCAAAAATAGTAATGCACAATACACCCCAAGCGGAACATCAGTGCGGGCCTTACCATCACATTGAATAAGCATAAGGGGGAGTGGCTCAAAAAAAGAACTTTTGCCACACAATTGACTGATACTGCGTGCACTCTAGTGTTAAATCTCATACATCTAATACCTTTAAACGAGCAATTCTTGAATATATATATATATATATATATAATATAATATGAATCTCGGTAACGGCTCCAACGATTTTCATGAAATTTAGTATGTAGGAAGTCTCGGGGGCTAGCTAGGTTTCATTCTTAGAAAACGTTGTTTTAAAGAGCAAAGCTCAGTCATCCAGGTACTATTATTTATTTGGTCTATTTCTTGTTACAGCTGCGTCCTCCAGGATTGCGTTATCTACACGGGAGCAACAGTGGACACTGGCTGTTCACTCCAATACTGCCTTGTAGGTCCACACCACTCCGTCGCACCCTCTGCCACTGGCAACCACCAGCTATATGCAGAAACTACTGATAACATGATTACATTGGGTTGAAATTTCTAGCATATTATGTATGCAAGCAGTTTTAATCTCATGACCTTATTACAAGGGACTTAATGTAATAAATATAGTTTCTGTACAGACTAAGCAGTTTCACTTATAAAGTCACCTACAGCATCGCTCGTTTTGTCTCTGATAGGCTAGAATTTGATCACTATCTGATAAATACAATATGGACTTTAAGTTGCGAGTGAATAAGCATCTTCTAGGCAAAAGTGCTCTATTGACTATCAGTTGAGATAGTGGTCAAAAATTGGCCCACCTTGAATTAAAAAGATTCAAGATTCAAGAGATCAAATTCGGAAACGTAGCCTTCTTGCGAGTCCGCATAGCAGGACTGGTTTCGAATCTAAAGGCGAGCCGTTAGTGTACTGCCTATATACCTAAGTATGAGAAATATAACAAACTCTAACGAACAACACTTCGACACTTCTGGTAAGCGGTTAAAGTTGTTGCTTGCCAATAACGTCTTTACTATCGATTCTTAATAGAAAAACTTCTTCACATTTATATGTTACTAGCTGCGCCCCGCGGACTTACCCGCGGGAATTCCGGGATAAAATTTTCTTTCATAAAAACCTGACAATAAATAACACAACAACAAAAAATTGCTAAATTGTTCCATCCGCTCACGCGTGATGCGATGAACAAGAGAATTTTAAAAATAGATTCACTTTATCATATTAGATTACTTAATGTTATAAATCTGAAAGTTTGTGTGTAAGTATGTTAGTTCCCTCTTCACGCTTTAACGGATTTGGATGAAATTTGGAATGTACATAGATTATACCTAGGATTAACACATAGGCTATTTTATAGCTTGATAATAGCGGGCGAAGCCGCGGGGCACGGCTAGTTTTGATATATATAGATTTTATTATTTATGATATTAATTTAGTTGTTTACGTACTTACATTGTAATAAGATATTATATTTTATTCAAGAAACATTTGAGTGGAAACTTGAGTAGCCTTCCGTATTTTATACGTATTATTCGATTTTGTAAAGCTGTAAGTTGTACCAATATGTTAAAATAAATATATCAGAAAGGATCGAGCTCAATCCAGTGCCTTCCCGGATTTTATTATTCAGTTACGAATAGACTGCAAATGTTTTTGGCAGGCGCATTCAACTAGATGAACATCTTCTTTCTTACGAGTAATAATCATAACGTTGATGTTTATTTTTTTGATTTGCCGTTATAATACTAGTTGATCAATAATAAATAATCTTCTGAACTACAATACCTACGTGTTAATTTTACTTATATCTACCAAAACATTAATTTATATTAAGCAAATCATTTCATAGGACTTTTTACGCTTGATTTACCTAATGTTTCAAAGGTTTGTAATTGTTAATTGTTAATCACTTTAGGATAAAAACTAAAGCTTTTGTGTAAGTATACCTACCTATTAATAAAAGAGTGATAGGTACTTAGGTGTAATAAATTCCCAAAACGGTTCTTTGCGTATACTACGAGTTTTAATTAGGTAAGCGTTGCAATTCATGAGCCCTCCGAAATTCACCTTGTGGCAAAAGTAGGTGAAATTCGAGATTGCCTCGAAATCTTTTCATGTGTAAGAACGTATGCTTATTTAACTGTAAGATGAGACGAGCAACTTCCTCGCCCTAATGTACCATCTAGGTAATATACAGCTATTAGATATCTACTTTGCATGACTAACTAAAAGCTTGTTGTTTTGTCCAACGCAATGTGTGGAAAAGAAGTAGAGTGAAAAATGGTACACCACTCGAGAGATTGACACTCGGAAAATAGTACGTGGAACGATGTAAATTTGGAATTTAGTGTTCGTAGATCCTGCCTATCGATATAAGACGAGCCAAATCATTAGACAATTTTAAAAATATGGTTAAGGAGCATTATCTAGCTCTCAACTACTAATATATATATATTGTTTAATGCTTTACTCACACGTAGGTATTGTATGTAAATATTTATGTATGTTTATGTGTTATAGTATTTAATATTTATATATGTAAGAGTATGTGTGTAATATGTCGTTATTTGTATTTAATTATATTATGTTATCTGTAATCTGTTATAACGTTATAGTTATTAGTCAATAGTACACCCGACACTACTCCTTCTATCTGCATCTTGTCCATCCAAAGGTTGTCTGGAAGAGATCGCTTTAAGCGATAAGACCGCCTATTGTAGCCTTTCATGTAAAATTGTAATTTTTTTTGTACCAATGCTTTTAAGTTGTCAATAAAGAGTAATTGTATTGTAGATCTCATAAAACTTTTTCCAGAATACACTATTACACTCGTATATACGATAATATTGTTCCAACCCACTTAGGTATGATTGATTTGATATGAATGCATCCGTGTATGTCCCAAGACGATATATAAACAGGTGCACACCTACATGCCTTCAATAGTTTAGAATGCATGCAGTTTCCAGTTACGTGATAGACCTTTGTAGAGTGTGTACAAATCTCACCAATGCTGCAATCATTAGATCTTGGGCAAGTCTTATCTGATGAAGCGCAACAAATAATGCAGTGCAATTTCGAATAGGTGAAAAATAATACAAATTTACTGTGTTGTCATAATTTGAAGGTGAAAATTATATTCGTCACGCAAATATGTATAGTAAGTAGTTATGTATTATGTCTTTGTATTCTATATAATAATTTAGGTAATTATTGTTTATTGTATTTTCTATATTATATTTTTTATACAAAACGCCGAGGCCAATTTCATTGCTTTACTCCTTTCCATCCAAAGGTTGTCTGGAAGAGATCGCATCAGGAAGAGTCGCTCTTAGCGATAAGACCGCCTGTTGTTATATTTATTTTCTAGATTACTATTCCATGTCATGTATATGTTAAGGTGTTTAATAAAGTGTCTATCTAATCATCTAACTTATATTGCAATTTTTTTTTTGAGTACCTATATAACGCTTGATATCCGAAGTATCTAGGTACGTACCTATTATCTAAAATGGCCTACGATTACATACCTACTCGTAGGCGCATTAGCTACCTGAGTTTCTATATAACGATGAAAATGTTGACATATAAAATTACTAATCACATGATCACATCCTTTAGATATTGTTCCAAATTTATGCTGCGTACATACGCGTAATATTAGTCATATACGAATTGTTTATCTACGATATCACCTTTATGTAACAATAGGTATAAAATATTCAGGATAACGCGTTTAAAGTAAAATCACGCATACAAACACTCCATAATCAGGCGATATCCAGTGGCCACTTCGAAATTGCTGCATGTGCAATAAACGTTAATAAAAATCGTGTTCAGAAAATGTTATTTTGTCATAACCAATTTTGCAATTCGCCCGTCGATTTAGGCTGGCGCCATTGCAGCAAAGTATTGGACTTGCAAGGAGATTGGGCCAGTAAGATACAAGTTCTGAGGTAATGCAACATGCAAGTAATTTAGCCACTCCTATCACATATTATATAACTCTTATTAGAACTAACTCGTAACTTATCTATGTACTAGCAAAATGCTGGATACCTACTTATATTAATCGCGTGATGACTTCATTTTTCTGTAGCTTTCATATTTTTGAAATCTGTGACCGCAGGTAGATTTGCGTGTGTAAAAAACGGACTAGTCTTATATATTCTTTTCTGTACACATATTGATAAATAATTTTACAATAAAGGCATAACGAAAGATGTACAAAGGCGAGCTTAACCCTTCACAGAGTTTACTTCCAGCAAACCCTTTAAGTAGGATATTATTTATATTTTGTAGTCAAAATATTTAAAACTTATAATTGTCCAATCTGTAAATATATTATTTAACATATATATGTGAATTATATATGTAAAATAATATGTATTATAGATACTTAGATGTAATTATTTATTTAGTGTAAGTATATTCTGATATTATTATTGGTATGTAGTTTAAACAATGCATTTCTATTATCTAAAATTTTATTTCATTCATTTTATCGCACCACCATCCCTACATTATATTTTCGTTTATATTTCCATTCGTTTATATGTCTATATTTCTTAAAACTAAACTATATACAGCAAAGACCTAAGTTACCTACAAGACATCGAGCTTATAGGTAACTCAAGTGCTCAAGTGGATAGTGGGCTAATTATAATATTGAAATGCTTGCTGGTGTAATTCGGTGGGCGTCTGCCTCTTTAAACAGCGGCTGTCGTATTCGAATCCCGGTGGGAATATAAGTTTACTCGCCAAGAGATATATAAGTTTCTGGTTCTGGGTGTCATGTGAATGTTTCCTGTAGGTACCCGCTATACCTACTAGACTTCAAACTTGGTGTGGAGTTGTGTAAAGAAAAAACAATAACAAAAAAAAAGTTAACATTTCAAATAACGAAGAAGTTTTTAATTTCAATAAAATTACCGGAAATATGTATATTACATAGTTTCTATCACAGGCCGGTAACTAAAATGTGAGGATGAACTGAAAAATAGCGTAATAGTAGTAAATACTTCCTTGCAGAAATGGAAGGATATAGGTTATTAAACAATCAATTAATAAAATGCTGACTTTGTTCCACTTTAATTTGCATAACATTAAATGTCTATGTCTCAACCTATCAAAGTTTGGCGCGCAGTTAATTAGATCGTTTCAGGTTTTAGTAGTCGTAACGTAAATATATAAATTTTTTTTTAATTTTTAGTCTGTTTTTGCACAAAAATGATACCGACCGCAACGACGACTTAATTTCAGAATAGCGGTTTCTGCCACTCATCCTGGAGGACAGAGGTGCAGAGATAAATGCGGTAGAGCATTTCTGAATGCCATAAAATATAAATCTTTTACAATCATAGCTTTGACAACATTTATGGACATTAGACGATAATACATTGAAAATAACACACTTACATAACAAGATTTTCGTAAACCTTGATCATATACTATAAATGGCAACATTATTTTATTGGCTAACTTTAGCAAATATTGCAACTTTAAATTTTGACTGTGTGACATTTTTGTCGAAAGACAATAAAAATTGGATGACATGAAAGCAGAGTACCAAAACAGCCGAAAGACATGCGACAATAATTCAGTTTCATTCAGTAGATGATAGAAGCAGAGTAAGTAGCATAGAAAAAGAATAATAAGTAGGTACTCTCGAGGTATAACTACTAACGTGTAGGTAATCCTAACAGGCACTTAAAAAGTATTTGTAAGGATTTAGGATACTTAACATCAGATGAGATAAGAGATTGCCTATCACAGATTAAAAAAAAACAAAATGAGAACTAGTTTCGGCGCGAAAGTGAAAAAATGTTGTTATCTTAAAATAAGTCTTTAATCTCTGTTAAAGAACAAACCAAAAAGTTGGTATGAATATAGCTTATCTCTTAAAATGAAAGCGAAAACGTTTACCTAGAGGTTCACCTATTCTCCGCATACGTTCGTATGCGGAGAATAGGTATGCCTGGACGGAATCGTATAAAATTAATATGTAAAGTAATCCTGACACTGTTAAATTTTAAATTTAAATCAAATAAAGCGTACGAAGGTAAAGCTAGTTCATAGTAAGTATATAAATAATTTATTTTTCGATAACAACTTTCTCTTTAAAGATAAGCTCTTATCAACCATCAAATAATCCAAATCGTGACTGAACACCTTGCTAATAACTAGGCATTATCAAACTGCCAGTTATGGATTTTATATAATCCATCTTATTTCTAAATAATTTAGAAAGCAGTGAAAGCATTTAAAATTATAATAATTACCATCACCATCCCTTTCAACTAGCGTAATCGTTCATAATAGTTATGTAAAATGCATTTCATGTCTAAAAGTAGGTTTAATTAATGGTTAATAATTAATTATATCTATTAGATTATCGTAGACTGCAATCTTTTCACTTACCTACGTTAGCTTATCCATAATTAAAATTTACTGACAATTTTATAACTCGGATATTATGTAAATTGTTCTCATGATTTAATATGTTAGCTAATGAAAATCAGAATTCAAATCAAACAAAAGTAATATATGATTATTTTTTTACTTTTTAAAATAGAAAAATATAAACAAAATATAACATTTAAGTTAAAGACTTAATTATTTTACACTCATTCACCTAGCATCAGTCATCACTAATTAAATAGTAGAGTTGATATACCTAAACCTATTATAGATGTACACATCGACATGGTCTATGAAGCAAGTGCATGCTAGTGGCGTCGCAGCATCAAGTCCGGTGCTGAAAGTGTTGCGGCGTCTGCAGCAGGTCTGGCCCACCACAACAAGCGGCAGTCAACGCAGCACTTTCCCGAGCCGCGCACGCAACACGCAGCGCTCGCGCTCTCAATAGCAACTATCGCAATCGCTCCGAATTACGTGATCTATAAAAAAGTGCCAATCCTTGCTAACTGAAAGATTAAAAGTAAAATTAATTCAAACGCTCACACGTTCTATAGTGAGCAGATTTTCAGTGTGCGTGTCGTAAAGCGGAAGAATCAGCTGATCATACGCTCTGGAGTAAGTTGTCATAATTATTGTTTTTAAACTGTAGAACTAGAAATGCGGAATCTGTGCGTTATCGTTTTTTTATAGTACGCTATTGCAATGTTCGTAACTAGTTTGTTTGGTGCAAATAGGCCAGTCGAAGAACGAAAACTGCATTCTTACACAAGACGTTCGACACGCAATTTAACCGGCGTCAAAAAGACGGAGATTTTCTATTCAGCGTGAAAATTGCTTTTTTTGTATATTCGCGCGTTTCACTGACATACCTGATTGATTTTGATTATTATTTTGTGTGTGGTATAGTTTTTCGTTATCCAGGAACGGTATACATTTTATTAAACTTATATGGAAATTTATAGTAAAAGAAAAAACTTATAGAACAACACCGTGGTAACAAGGAAAAAACAGTTTTCTGTTAACACAATTTTAAATCTATGTTCGATTACTAAACTAAAACTCTACAATACAAAACACCGTGATAACAGATAAAAAAAATATTTTATTTATCAACACAATTTTCTAACGACTTCACAAAAAAAGGAGGGCAGTATTTTTTTTTATGTGTGTTTGTTACCTCATAACTTCGGTCCACTTAACCGATTTTGAAATTTTTTTGTTTGAAAGGTGTTACTTTCCAATTGTTCCCATTTAAATTTGATCAAGATCTGGTCAGTACCTTATAATATCTTCAAAAATGCTTGTTTAGTACATCTAATCTTATCAAAGTACGGAAGTTAAACCGGTTTTTTAAGCTTTCCTTGCGTTTAATTATATTATTAATGTTTAATTACTAAACCAAATCTCTACAAAACAAAACAATATCGACACAAAAATCACCAAACCCATCATAAACAATGTCGTCGCTTGCAAGTCATTATTCAATATTACGTAAGTCAATAAACTTGCTCATATTTTAAGCAAGAGCATTGGCAAACTCGAAAGGAGACCACGAGTCCAATGTCAGGTGTAACTTGTAACGTAAACAAAAACGAAATGATGTCAAGTTAGTTTGGAGGAAGTACTTCCGAGTCCGTAACAGTTCGTTCAGGAATCACGTAAAGAGAATCACGCCTGAATGGGAACGATCAGTTTCCATCCACGTAATCGGTAATCAGTTCGAAATTATTGCTATTACGTTAGCGCAGCTGTCCGGAATAAACAGCCAATCAATGCCACAGATACAAAATAAATATTTACTTAATCTATATCAATATGCAGGGTAATTTGTAATTTTCAACCAACTTCAAATAAGGAGGTTCTCAATTCTACAGATATTTTTTTTGTTTGTATGTTACGCTTTATCTCCGCCAATTGTGAATTGATTTTGATGAAACTTTTTTTTGGTAGAGTATACTTCAGAAGTGGTCCTATATAATTTTTTTTGAAATCGGTCCAGTCAAAACCGAAGTATAAGCATTGAAGTCGGTTTTTTTAAGCTTTGCTTGTACTTCAATTATTAATTATTACTTTTTACCTATAAACTCGATGTCTTGTAGGTAACTTAGGTCATTGCTGAATATAGTTTTAGAAATTTAGGGAATTGGCCCGTAGATATTATTATTATGTTATTTTATCCTTCTTTGGATATATTACCAAATAAAAAAAAAGACAAATACGAGAAACCTCTTGGGACATCAATCAAACCATTGCAATGGTTGGTCTCAATGCATTCAGATTAACGTCTTTTGTTCTCTTGTCTTCTTTTGCATCTTCTTTTTTTTTAAATAAATTTAAAAATGTATATTTTATTATCTTCTCTGTTATGTCTAAGGTGCTACGTTTCTACTGGCGTTAGCGTGCATATTAAAGGGCCCGGCGGCGATGCCATTCTTTGCGGTACAGGGTAGCTTAGACAACTATTCATATAGATTGTATAGAATAATCTTAATTATAACCTGAATGTATTCAGAAGAAAGTCGTAGAACAAAATGTACTTAGGGTTAGAACAAGAATAAGGATCTGAGAGCTTTCTGGTATTTAAAAAATTACCCTGTATATATAAGTATATACATCTTCAGTGGCATCATCGCTTTCTATCAGGTGAGATTGTGGTCAAAAGCTTGCCTATCGTACATAAAAAAGTAGGATATTTTCTGTTGCGCAACTAGCTACACTATCAAAATACAATCGTGACTTACCACCCAGAAATATTATTTATTTGCTCAAAGAAAACTTAAAATCTAACAATTAAACACTTGGCATAGGTGAGCCTGTATCCTACACTACAATACTACCTATCACAATAGAGCACTCGTAAAAAGCTTTCAAGTACGAAATAATCTCGATAATTACCTAATCTACACCTCGTGCAGAATGTCGATCGATTTGCACGATCGACAACATTGAGGTCAGTTTTAAAGGTTGGTCAATTATTATCTGATAAAAATGTATACGTCCTTTGAAATATTCAGCCTCGGTTCAAGGTTGTATTATTATGATATGTGTTCTAATATGATGGAACATGTTAAGTAAGTTTCTAGGTATTCCGCAATTTGAATAGCGGCCACTCAACTCTTTATCCTGTTTATTATTTAAATAGTTTTTATTTGCCATTTGTGAAACATGATTTTACATATATTAAAAAAATAATGGACAACGTAAAAAAATTGACACCAAACCGTGACATCATTGAAAAGTTATGTAGATTTTTTTTATAAATACCTGTGTTATTTCTTATGACAATTTTGTTAAATCACGTTTAATTTAAAAACAATATATTTATTAAAATAAATAAACACTTTCACACACTCAGCCCCACACTAAGTTCAATAACTTGTGTCGTGGGTGCTGGAAACACACATACAATCACATCACATACAATCACAAACAGAAACATTTTTTTTCCACCGGGAATCGAACCCCGTATACCCCGATGCTTGTAAAGCGAACGCGCACCCAACTAAGATAGTGGGTAGTTTTGATTTACGATTTCCATAGAAAAAAATCAATTAATAACCTAAATAAAGCAATCTAAGGGCCAATTTTCTATATTTCCTAAAACTAAACTTAAACTTAATACATTTAATTATCTATACAGCAAACACCTAGAATATACTTTACTCTTTCTTTTCTGGGTTTATCTCTGTACGTCTAATAATCACCCAATAATTCCGGGCAAACCGCTGCCCGTTGGGCTAGTTCGGTGAACGTTCGTCTTCTAAGCAGCCGATTCCCGGCGGAATAAGGAAAATTTGTGTTTCTGGTTCTGGTTGCGATTGTGTGTGTGATGTGAATGTTGCCGGCACTTACGACACCAGTCATCGAACTTAGTGTGGGGCTGTGAGTGTGAAAGCGTTTATGTTTATGTTATATTATTTTACTTTGCCTTTTCTGGATATATCTCTTTACGCCTATAAAACCCAATAATTCCGGGCAAACCGTTGCAAATGCGGCGTCATCAATAAATATGACAGTAAGCGCTACAGTTATCACGGCTGGTTACACAATATTTGTTGTCGTGCCTTGGAGGTTGGAGCGTGCTTTGCATGGAAACGCTGGACGCCCAGAGACGCTTGCAAAACGCATCGCTTTCTAATCGGTGGAACATTCGAAAATGTGGAAAACGCATACCAAATAGTTGTCTCCTTTCGACAGAATCTTGAAATTTTACTCTGCAAATACATACTGGCACTTTGTTTAATTCTCGTAAGTAAGTTTCGAACTATTTTACGCCAGCGTGCAGCAATAGGCATCAGTAAAAATAAATATTGAAAACAAATTTAATACTTAAAACCTAAATAATAAACCTTCACATCAACTTTAGATTAAGCTATTAAATCAGGCTATCCTACTAATAGTATAAATCCGAAAGTTTGTGTGTAAGTGTGCAAGTGTGTAAGTATGTTTGTTCCCTTTTTACGCTTTAACGGCTGAACGGATTTGAATGAAATTTGGAATGTACATAGCTTATACCTAGTATTATCACATAGGCTACTTTTTAACTTGATAATATATTTTGGTTACTATTCTTGGCATGCGCTCATTACCGTTAAGGAATATAATATTTTGTACTAATCTCTCTCTAATCTAGGGTGTGATGTAAATGCACTCGCGACACAAGTTTTCGAGATCAGTATGGAACAGTGACTGTGAAAAAGTTTAAGAAAGAAATGAAAATACATTTATTATTAATTATTAATGACACACACTTAACACTACAAACAAACAGCTAAATATATAAAATATACAGAAATATACATACAAAATAAACAAAAATAAAAGAAAGAGAAGTGTGAAATGTTGTGAGTATCATGAATATGGGTTACGACTAAGGTTAGACCTTAATCACTGATTTTCAGTCGCAACCTATAGTCATGACTTCACGAACTTCAGGACAAAACAATACCAAATATATATAGACTAAACAAATATAAAAATTAAATCAATAAACTAATTATTAAAAAGAAAAATAAACATAATTATGCGATGAGTGTTTCTAGTTATATTTTTAATAATGAAATAGGACTACATACAAATATTCATGGCCTCTGTTTTAATTATACATATATTAGTAAGTGATAAATCAAATGTTGGTCGATCTTTTAACGATAAATATATACAAATGTAAAGGGACACATATTTTGAGGGACAGGGAAGTGAATTTAATAACATAGCTAACATAAAATTAATTTGTAAGTATGGTATTGAAGGATTTCAGGAAGTTAATAAGGAAACATTTTATTTGACTAACAAGTTCGAAGCTTGCCCTTGCCTTTGATGATATAATAATGGAACACAATGTTACAAAAATACCAAGTTCACCGCCTCCGGAACCCTTCGTCTGACCTAATTTGTCCTGAATTATGTTTTAATGGAACCAATCAGACTATACCTTTTTAAATATAATCTAAATAAAAAAACCGATATCACCGTTTTATCTTCGGAACCCTTAATCAGATTAAATGTATTAAATAACTCAAAAACGACTGGTCAGTTCTTGATTTAAAAAATATTTTAATAGGACAGCATGGGCAGCACCAGCTTTAAAATAAAAAAAGAATCATCAAAATCGGTTCACCAATAAAAAAGCTCCGAGGTATCAAACAAATATTCACACAGTCGAATAGAGTCACGAATACAGTCGAGAACCTCCTCCTTTTTTAAAGTCGGTTAAAATTTAAAATTTAAATAGCTTGACGTTTAACTTATGAAAATAATCTACTTTTTTCAAAATTATTTACTTGAATGCTTTTGTCGCTGAGCCACCACATCGCCCTGTAATAAAAACCAACATATTTAAAACATTTTTAACTGAACCTTATGTGTAGAGACCACATAAACGATTTGCTCCATATTATCCACATTTATGTTACTGCTTTATTTTCTGTTTCCGCTATGGAAATGCAACGATCTTGCAATGACAATTCACCTTCACAGATCTGTGATTAAGATATGAACATCCTCTGCCATTAATGTCTAGAGCAAATTGATATGTTAAGTTAATTTTCTGTCTTAAGCGAAAATAGTCACGATGAAAACTTTATATATGATACAAGGAAAGAGAGAATCTAAATTAAATCAGTGAGTATTGGTTTACACATCCAGGCACGATGGCACTAGGAAACGAACCTATTACTTAAGTTGCAAATCCTTGTTTGGAGTGACGCCACATTCACGTCATTCTCTCACTGCTTACTTAAAATTAAGTTTTTGAAGTTACATGACGTTCACGTCATTATCTCTCTTCTTACTATAAATTCTTAGGAGTAAGACAACGTTCACGTCATGCTCTCTGTGATTACTCAAAATTATTTGGAGTTACATGACGTTGACGTCATTATCTCTCTTCTTACTTAAAATTCTTTGGAGTAAAACAACGTTCACGACATGATTTTTAGACCTATTTAAAATTATTTGTAGTTGACTATCAAACGAAAAACCACTGATTACAGCACCTGATTAGCTACATTTTGAATTTCGGCGTCTTTTTTCCTCTATCCCGTGGAGTTATAGCAGGAAGCTCTAGTACAATAATTAGTTTACTTCTACCTCGAGACTGTTATTAGAAAGCCAAGAGCATCGATTACACGAAATTACATGAAAGTCTATCTTCGGTGTTCTTATTAATATTCTCGGTAATTCTCACGCTAAGCTCTCATAATAGTTTCTAGATTGTGATAGCGCAGTTAGCGAGGCTTTTTGTTTCTTTTTTTGTTTCTATAGACACTCTTACTTGAAACATGCCATATTCTTATAATATACCATTCAATTCTTATAAAGATAATGAAGCAAGTATTTCTGACTTTATCTCTTAATATATCGCTTTTATTATAAATTTGTTGATTAGATTTATGTTTTGTTTGTCGCTCATTAATTATAATGAAACTTCTCTCCAAAAAAATATCTCTAATTTTTGTATTTATCTAATCATTGTTTTAAATACTTTTAAGTATTGGAAACGAGGAAAACATGTACTTAATTTCAAGATTTCCATAAAACTCTGTTTCGAAGAATAAATTAGGCTGTGTTGTATAATTACCTACTAAAGCATATTATTATAGTTTTATAGCTCAAGCTCAAGATTCAAGGTTGTCAATTTTTATTCTGCTGTAAAACGTCCACAATGTCTACAAAGTACGTATTTAGTAGAAACATGTTTGTTCTGCTTCTACGCCTGTCTAAAGATAGGTATATTTAGTATATGTAGTATATACCATCTTATTGTATATACTACATATAGGTACTGTGCACCGTGCGGTGCGGTCCAAAAATGGCATCGACACCCACCTAAATAGGTACCGTTTGCCAATTACCATCTGGCAATAACTAACTCAGCTGTCCATTGTAGACCGTTCTACGCATCGATAATCAGTGTCGCTAATCATAGATTATCCAACATAAGTTAATGCGATTTTAATAACACAGCTAACACACGGTAAGGCAATAGATCTCCAGGAAGCCAGTGCAAAAGTTCACCAGGATTGCACAAGGTATCATTTGATACGGTTGCAAGCGAACAAACATTGCAGTGCACTGGGTGAATATGTAAACTGGTTGTGTTGTGCAAGGAGGCTGTTGTTTGGATGCAGTGTTTCGATCGCAATTGCTTCAGATATTTCTTTTTTATATTGGCAATTATTATTTTAATAAAATAAATGACTAATTAAATTAAAATTGTTTTCTTTTTGTTTCGCAAGGGTAACTTAAATAGCAATAAATTTAGGTGTAACCCTAGGTGTAGTTAGGAGGCTTTGCTTGTGATTGCAAATAAAACAAATTCAGTACAAATTAGGGATATAGATTTTTTTGTTACCCCTAAATTAAGTACTTCATAGTAGTAAATTTAGAAATGAAAAATATCGCTTGAAGAGGATTTTAACCCACGGGCATAGGGTGTCATGACCTATTGCTCTTACCACCGGGCTGCTAAAGTAAGCAAAGAGTAGTGTTTTGTTTAATTTTGACTAAGCGCCTAAATTAAGACAGTATATTTTAAGAATAGTTTATAGAACGTTTTATGTTTTCATAAATAAGACAGAAAAGCACCTACATTTATATATAGGCCTATATACACCAAGTTGTAGTAAACAGTACGATTTTGATTGGATTAGTGAAAAACCAACACCATAAATCCGGCAATGATTGTAATTTAGCAATTTGGATTGCCCACCTTTAACATTGCTAATGCGTTAACACTCCTAATATTAAGGTGTTAACATGATACGTCTACATTCCATTTGCTAAACCTGTATAGAGACTATGAGTATGACTATGTTTCTTATTTTAAGACACGAGTGATAAATAACGATTAATTATGTTTAACGTACAATTAGGTACCTGCAAAGCTATTACGACAGGAATTGTTAATTGACGCTCTCTAGAAGCCAGTAAGTGTCAATTAACAATTCCACTATTCACTGTAATGACCTGCATTTTTATTAGGTACTAACATCTTAATAGCGACCTAAAGTCTCGGGACTCCCAACGAATTGTACGTCACGCTTCCTACGTTAAAATTTGTAACACGTTCGGATTCGTCATAAAAATATTTTATCATACAAAGATTCCCAATCCGCCACTTATTAAAAAAAATTAATGATCGACTTAGAATTAGAGCCACCACTGGAATGCTAGAGCAACGTTCTCCAAAACTAAATTACAGCTAAAATGCGACAGCTTCACCACTGGATTAGTTATGTCCACACTCCAAAATCCCATTCCATTACTTTAAGGAGCTGGGGTTGAACAGGAACCAACTTGGCAGAGGGAAATTCTCAATACACCCCAAGGTGGACGTCAGTGCAGGCCTTGCCACTCCCACGTAGTATAAGAACAAGAATGATCGACTATGAAAATTAATATGAAAATTAAATAATGATCGACTGCCTAAGAAATCATTCGAATCTCTACGTGCAGAAGTAATACTTTTTATTTTATTTAATATTAACTTTCCTAGAGATATATATAATGGAGAAAATTAAATTAAAACGAAACAAGCCAATGAAGATGCTAATACTTTGATGTTAATTAATAAATATTTTTTCTAGTAAATTTAAGAATATTTTAAGTTCTTTTTTTGTCATTGAGAGAATAGGCGAGCAAATGGCTCGGCTGATGGTAAGTGTCACGCTTGCAGAATACAAATCCGTGCCTACCAGAGTTTAGAATCTATATAGTTCGAACTCTTGCGGAGCAAAGCACTGCGGTCGTCACCCTGAGATGTTAGATGTTATATTTCTTTAAGCTCTGTAATTTTTTTTTTTTTTTGTGACAGGCTAGTGTTGGACCACTATCTCACCTGATGGTAAGTGACGATGTGATCGAAGCTGGTAAACACACTAGACCTGGAATACGCAGGGTCTCAAGGATAACTGCCGGAACACCGTATTTGGCTTGGCGGCAGACTTTCAACTTGATGGTGGTAAGCTACTTTGGTATCAAGCCAGGCGAGCATCTCACAAAATGCTCTACCACCTCTCAAATGTCACCTGATTAGCACCACCCGGGGACCACGTGTAGGGAGTCAGACTTAAGGGGTATCCTCCTACGGACGTGGGTGACTCAGCCCCCAAAATTTCCTGAAACATTGCCCTAGATTTTTTACAAAACGACGGCAGACGCTGAAAAGTGAATAATATATAAATATACATTATAATTCACGCTATCTGAACGAACTCATATGTTCCTGGTCTAATTTCCACACACTATCGTTATTCATAGTTTAAGTTTTACGTACATATACAGAATATCAACGTTACCTAGCCACCTATTATTAAATCGATAAAGCTTTATTCAGGTATTCGGGCACATCAATACAACTTGTCAGAGGTAACACGTGTCTGCCTAAACTCTACCTATGCAATCAACTTGAGAACTTCCTATTTCTTATGAAGGCTTACATATTTTATAATCCTTGGTTTATGATCATATCGCGTGTTATTATATAAAATAACTTTATGCTCGTCGGGTGTTAAGGCATTCAATTTTAATGTATCTTCTCATTGAACTGCCTGTTGGCCACCTGCCTTATAAGCAGCGGGTATTGTCTTCGATTCACGATGGAAACACCCAGTTTTTTCTTAATTTTGGCTTCGCAATTTTGTGCATTTAGCCAGAGTCAAGTAATAGTATAATTTTCGAGTATATTTTATATTAAAAGTCCTAGTCACAAGTCAAAGTCAAGTAAAAGAGTCAAGGTCCAGTCATAGTAAAGTCATGCCCTAGTGAAGTGGTAGAAACTTCTATTGGAGTCACTTTCACGACAAAAACTCAAACACCAATTTTTTTTTCCCAAAGAATTCTTAGTCTTTCTAGTTCTGGGTGTGATTCTTTATCTGCGTGTGTAAATGGCACACACATACAGTATAATTGTGCTCGAAAATATAAAGAAACAAGATGGTTTAAAAATGCTCAACTACGACTATTAACTTGGTGTTACGCTGTGAGTGTGAAAGTGTTTGTTATTTCTTAACTTATTTTATATAATTAAAAATAAACCCATATGATAAAAGGAATAATATTCGTTTTTGTCTTAGTATATATATTATTAGTATTCTTTAACAAAGTTAAAGTGTTAACTTTAACTTTGTTGAAGAATAAAATAATTCAAAAGAAAAACACATCTTTAAAGTTATTTAAAGATGTGTTTGTCTTTTTATTTTTTTAATACCCCCACAACTTTTCTTCACACAAAGAAGTGGTGGATCAGAATTTAAGAGCCTTCCCATGAAAAGATTCAATACAAACTTACGAGTCAATTGCTTATATTTCCTGTAGCTAAATCAATACTGTCTCACCTGTTAGTAGCAACAAGTGATTTTAATCAAACGCTATCAGTCTAATAGATGATACATAATAAACAAACATCCTTGCATTTGTTGAAAAATTATGTATCTGACACAATCCGATAATCGTGTAATTTTACATACTTTACAATTCCACCCAAGTAGTGTGGAAAAATTTATTTGACGCAACGTTCTCAAAACACGATTGGTTTTATCAATTCAGTCTATCCAAACCCATACAAACGTTGTATGCGGTTTGTTTTACGCGCCGCTCAACCACTTTTGCAATCAATCTATTTATTTTATAGCACTTACTTAAAAGTTTAATTGCGAAAAGCATCAAATAAAAAGTAGACATGCGATGGCCTCGATAACGTACTGTACCAATCTCTAGTGGATTTGCAATAACTTCTCGACGAGTGGCAATACGAACAATATCACATTAGTTTAACTGCCAGCCTGGAATTACCCACTGTCTTTAATCTACCAATACACATGGCATAAATCAGAATTAATTTGCCGTCAGTCTGTTCAAGTTAATCTAGGAAATAGGTTTAACGAATGAGAGGTTTATGAAAAAAGTAGAGTCTTATTAATTTGGCTGCCGCAAATAACATTTCAGATATATTATGGTCTTTATTAAACTTTATTTAACTTAGGTATTTGGTGTATAAATGTATTTACATTTATACACCAAAGACCTAAGTTAGCAGTGGCCCTATTTGGCCTAATAATCAGCTAGACCATGAGCCTTGTCCATCAGCAATTAAAGGAAAATATGGTTAAAGCCATGTCGCTTTGACTATCCTACTTCCTACTAATATTATAAATCCGAAAGTTTGTGTGTAAGTATGTTTGTTCCCTCTTCACGTTTTAACGGCTGAACGGATTTGGATGAAATTTGGAGTGTACATAGATTATACCTAGGATTAACACATAGGCTACTTTTTTACTTGATAATAGCGGGCGAAGCCGCGGGGCACGGCTAGTACCTTATTTAGCTGTTTTATTTTGTTTGCATTTCTGCACTAAATCACTGAATGGAAAATAATGCAGAGTTTCTTGCTAGGCTCTTCTCGATATAACTGTAAACTTGTGACTCTGGCATTAGAGTCATTAACTTTCATGTTTCTTCTATGGGGCCTATGTGATTTTAAATAATTAATCAAAAATATATGATGTTTCAATACATCAAGGACTGTTTTTTTTTTAATTCATCTTTAAAGGCAATAAGGCTTTTTTATCTTCTTTGTCTTTGATCAAGGCAATGGAGCCGCAGGCGTCAGCTTGTTTAATTATAAATACCGATGTACCTACGATATAGCGTGCGATTCAAAAACAATTCGCTACTATTAACAATGAGTATGTCATTAGAAGCCCACAATTAGATCTCCATTCAAGTGGTATTGTTTACTAGATTATATGATGATGTGACACATCTTTACAACGCAGGCTCATTTCAATTAATGACAAGATACAGAATAGTAATACGTTATGTATAATTGTTGTAACTCGATGTTTGTGTAATTGGCTACATTGTATCTCTTTGGTGTACTAAAAGTTAAAAAAATCTACTTTGTATAAAAAAAAATACGGTGTTAAAACTAAACTTTAAGCAAATTACACCTACTTATTAAACATTCATCTAACAAAACAAAATAACTAGCCAACAAGTATTATAAAAAAAAAAATACAACTATTAATTAATTTATTTATGAATGTGGACATGAAAGTTAACGTTTTTTTTTTTTACAAATATCAAAGAACAACAACAATACAGCTTTACGAATAGTTACAGGGAATTCACTGTGTTGTATTTAATTCTAGTATGGTGGACAGGGAACGTGTTTAAACAAGTGCTATAATCCACTACGTTTGCAGGATTATCATTTTAGTATAACATCTGTAATTGACATAAGTCATTGAACTTAGTGTGTCGCAATATAAAAGGAATCTAGGAAGTTAAATTAATTTTGTTAATTATTTATTAAACAGATTACCTCATCAAGTTAAAATCGCGCACATTTGTATGCATCGCGCCGCCAATCCCGCGAGTTCCTCAAAGCTATTTGAATGCACGGGTAATACTACAATCAATTAAACTTTCCAATTTACGTACTACTTCCACAACTGCTTAACATTGTTAAGTAACAATGTGGCAATTTAACTCACGAATAAATCTTAAATTTGCAATAAAATTGGCATTACTTACTCAAACCTTCATAATTGTCATCTTTTTAACAACTTCAAAAAAAAGGGGGGTCCTCAATTCGACTGTATTTTGTATATATTTTTGCTACCTCAGAACTTTTTCTGCGTGAGCAGATTTCAATATTTTTTTTTTTATTTGAAAGCTAATGCCTATAAATATGTGGTCCCATTTATATTTGATCAAGATCTGACCAGTAGTTTAAGAAGTATCTTCAATAATGCGCAATCAAGGGGTTCGCTTTGGTGCGCGGTTGCGCAACAAAGCGGTGTAGTCGGTTTTTCTAAGCTTTGCTTGCGTTTAAATTATGATGGTGCTAAAAGACTGAGTAAGTACTATATCTATAGCCTTATTGTATTATTTAATACTGATAAACCAAGTCATACTACAAAACAACGCAACATAACTTGAGTATCTTTAAAAGTAGTTAAAACACTTTTTTTAGTCACGTGCGTGTGGTTAAGTACTGATTTGCATTGTGAGGGACAAACTAGCATGCGGATAGCATGCTGTATTGACTATAAAATTTGATTAGAATGGTAGAAACTAGAAATTATACATATTAGGTGTTAATAGGGCTCCGTAGCCTCTCCTACCCAGAGTTCATCCTGGAGGATAATTTCAAACCCCAAGCGTGTACGCCCGAGATGACATCTGCTGACGGCGTCTCTGAAGTCTTATAGATTCCAAATACTCAGTGCATTGCAAGTAAAATCTTGGTGTCTTCAAGTCGAAAGTGAATAGATATTTTCTAGGAAAGCGTGCTCCATCATCGACCGTATCGTCACTTAAGTCAAATGTATGCCTAACATATTAAAAAAAAACCCTATTAAGCTTAAGCCGTCCGCATCCGTCTATCTAAGAATTCTATCTTTTGAACTATTGACCATAACTTAGCCAGCCGAAATTTTCTCAGAATATGTGTTCTCATCGCGTACCTGTCGTTACAAAATTAATTATGAGTCTTTCGAATGACCTAAAGTACCTATAATAGAATGAACGCCCTGTTTAATGTATTGTAAACTTCAGAACAACCTAACGACCGACCTACCGACCTCAATCGGCATGTGTGTGATATAACTCAGTTACGCGGCAGTTCTAGTCCGATGCTCCTGAACCACTTGTATTGTCTCATAATACTATATGCTAGGCTCTTGCAATAGCGGTTTCCGTATTGCATCAAGTATAAGTAGAATTCACTAATAACACGCTGCACGCAGATAAATTATTGTCGTACTGTCGAAGGCGACGACGACTCTACGAATGAGTTTTTCTCTCGTAACAGCTATTAGCTTGTGTTACAACTTTTTAACAATTGAAACGCGTTTGTGTGGGATTTTATTTTAACTGTTTAGGGAGAGAGCATATGCCAATCGATAGGTCAAGGGTCGGATTCAGATACTAAATACTGCTTAGACAAGGTAATATAAATTGCAAAAAAAAATACCACCACATCACAATGCAGTTGCATATTTAGTAAGTGTAGGCAAGCATGTTACATCTTCGGCCGCATCATCACTTTCCATCAGGCGAGATTGTGGTCAAATACTTACCTATCGGGCATAAAAAAAGTGTACAATTTTCATAATTTGTTGCTAAGTTCATATAAATCACAATAATATTATAAATCCGAAAGTTTGTGTAAGTGTGTAAGTATGTTTAAATTATTTCAGGCTGTAACGGCTGAACGGATTTGAATGAAATTTTAAATGTACATAGCTTATACTTGGGATTAACACGTAGGCTACATTTTAACTTGATAATTAACGCAGGAGAAACCTCAGGGCATGCTTAGTAATTCATTAACATAAGACCTTTTTTTAAAAAAGAGGTAATTGCATAATGCTTGCGGGAATAAATGTATTATATATAAATCTGACAACGTACGTAGTGTATTTTTATACCGTATTTGCAAACAATACTATTTGAAAAATACCTCAATAATCGAACCGCGTTTAGACCTTGCGTATTCACCGTATTTTAGACGCCATTCAGTGCTCCTATTATATAATAATAGAGGCGGCTATTTAGTGCCTAATTTACGGCAGTGTAAGTACATTGGGAGATAGGGATGATGACTGTGTAAATTATTCCGTCAATTTAGATTATCAAAAAATATTGGACATGCATTATTTAAATAAAAGAAAACCAATAGAAATTTACAAAGATATTTGTAAATTTCTAACTATTAACTGTAACTGCTTTTATCAAGAGCGTCAAAGGTCGGGAATGGGGGCTTTTGAGGTCATGCCTCAGTAAAAATCGTACTGAGGCGTGATATCACGCGGATTTTTAACGCATTATATTTTCGTATCTTGTTGTCTTATTGACAAAAGAAAAAATACATGACCAATATATTTTTTGAAAATGTTAATGACGAACTAAATAAAATTTATCAGGCATCTGGCCTATTAAATATGGTTACCACAAACGTTACTACTTAATGTAGGGGCATATATATCAAAATACAACTCTTGAAATAAGCGCGATTTAATCAGTTGCAGATCTTAATAAGGCGATTACACATACTTAATACAAAGCAGGAGGTATTTACTGCCAAACAATTATGAAGCAAGGTTTACATTGCAACTGCTTAAGTTCTGTGATAGTATAATATGCTGTAAACATTGTTAGCGTAAGGATATTATAACGCGTAAAGTAATTATATGCTTTTGTATCAATTATATTCGATTATCTATTATACGTAATTGGAATAGGATGTGAAATATGAATGTTTCATAATCCTTACCTCCAATATTTTTCACAAGCATACATGCGATGTTCAAGATGAAATTTACTCGTCAAAAATTCACATACATTCCTTTTGTAATGCGCACATTATATTATGTTGTGATATAAACAAAAGAGAGATCATACTGAAAACAAAAGATTATCTCACGAGTAATGTGGATGAGAGTACAGAAATATATGAGGGAAATTCTAACATCATAATTCAAATTTCTAGCTTTATCATATTTTAGTGATGCATAACATTTATATATTTCTCTAAGTTTTTACTGTTGAAGGTACACTAACTACTGCTTTTGCTGAAACAATAATAAATTAGGCGTGTCTCTAGATGCGCCATGATTGTTCTGATTATTAGAGCGCGAGTTGCATATCGATGTTTGAGTTTTTATAGCAATAGACATGGCAATAGCAAGAGTTGCTGTTAGTATTCACAGCGTTACGTAATAAGTCACTAACTATTGTTTCGAGTTAACGTTGTATGTTTTTTCCTTTGCGGTTATTTTAGGTTGTCTGCATAAGTATATAAGTGTTTACAAAATGTTTAGTGTTGAAACTTGGGACAATGTTGTTTGGTAGTCTTTGTTCGTGATACAATGTTTTGTCTTAGAAGTTCAAATGTTTCTTTTCGAACGCGTTTACACTCACAGCCCTTAAGTTCAACGACTTGTGTCGACAAACCATATTCGGCCACATCATTACTTACTATCTGGTGTGATTGTGACCTAATGCTAGCCTATCAGAGATAAAAAACAAAATATCGATATCAAAATATAAATTATTTTCGTCCTCCTTTACCACTTCTGTAATTTTAAATTACTGAAAAGCTAGCGAAAAATTGAAACTAACAGGATGCTCGTAAATCGATTCTTCCTTATTACCAGCTATGTGTAATAAACTATGTATCAATATGGTCACTGTTACTCATCAATGGCTTCCTATGAATACTACAATAGGTATTACGGGTTCAACGTGCTCTATTAATAGAAGACAGAACAGGAAACTAATTAATAAAACTTTTTATTTCATTTTCCTCCTAGCTTAAGATACAACCAATTTTCTTAACCACAGATGGAAAAGAGAGGTGTTGTAAGTTTGTATATACTGTGTATCTTTTTTTTATGAAGTGACGAACGAGCAAGTCGCTTGCCTAGTGGTAAGCGTCAAGCTTCCCCATTATAGTTCAAAGCCACCCAGACTATCTGTGTATGTCTGTATCATCGTATCTCCGAAACGGCTGGAACGATTTTGATTTCATTTTTTTTTTGTTTGTATGTTAGCTTGATCGAGAGTGTTCTTAGCTATGTTTGATGAAGAGCCGATACCTGTACCCTGGTACCTGCTGCTGTATTTTTTTATAGTAAATCTTTATTTACTTATATAAAAGGTTCTTAAAATACAACTTTGTGACCATTCATTCTTTATTTAAATTTATATTTTTTTATTTCAAATCTGTTGTACCACCCCATAATGCCTTATTAGGATAATTATTTTCGGTATCAGTAATTCCTAGATGATTATAAATTTCCGACTCCAAGGTTTTCGATACACTAGTATCTCGATAAGAATCTGGCAAGAAACTCAGAGTATTTTTTAAAGAACACCTTATCGTATATATTATACAAATCATATAACACCTTTGACCTAAAAGCTAAACCAATCTATTTCCCAATAACTTTCATCAAGCCAATGGAAAAAGAAATTCTATATCGTGGTACTAGAAGCAAAACCAGACCGGGTCTCGAGAGAAAACAAACACTTTCGCCGCCGACTGCTGACCCGCTCCTGCGCACACCTGAATAACTGCATTTATTACACGCTACTGAGTACATCACACAAATATTATAAATATGAAAATTTGTGGGTGTTTGTGTAGAGGATAATAAGGTTAATAAGGTTATAAGGTTGGATTCAGATGTAATTTGGAATCTAGATAGTCCCTGCAAACCCTGGAATACGACTTAGTATCATAATTTACGCAGGCAAACCAACGGGCCGCAGCTACATTTAACGGTAAAGAGTAACAACGATAATATTCTGAGTCTACCACAAATGTAAAAAATTAATAATAATATAACAATTAAATAAAGCCTACTTATTTTATAAATCCAAAAGTTTCTGTGTAAGTATGTTGGTTCCCTCTTCACGCTTTATAGGCTACTAGGCTAGGCACTTGCTAATAGCGGGCGAAGCAGCGGGGCACGGCTAGTTATTAATAATTATATAAAAATCACATATTAAAGTAAAATATTCGTTGATTTTCAAACTTTTCCTTTAATTTAGGACAGTCTGTTACACAATGAACATTATTAACATGAACATTATTATTAATAAAAATATTAATATTATGTAATTGAAGCTGTTTTGATTTTATTTTGCATTTTACCTAGCTATGTGATGTATAATAAAAAAAAACTAACGGAAACAAAATAATCTACTACGTTGTCTAAGTTTTGTTACGACAAAATTTGGTTGGTATTTTTAGATAAATTTACGAAAATGTTAATTTATATTCGAATTAAGACACGCGCGAACTTACGTAACCGCAATTTTTACTAAGCTGAAAAGGTTGCACGATCTATAATCGACTACGGTTACAAAAGTCATCAAAGCTGTACTTTTGCCAGTCTTAAAAAGTTCAACAACCGAGGGTAGGTTGTTAGCCTCTCTCTTCTTATCGTACTATCTACTCTCATAACCCGGTTTATAATATAGGGATGTATAAACAATAATGAGATGCTCTAGATTAAATTATACTTACAAAATTAAGTTGGAAATGTGCTCGGCTTAAAATTATGAATAAAACAGTTTTAATTTTATTGGATTATCATATATATTATTAAAAATTAACAATTTATTTAAAACTATGTAGTATCTATATATATAATAATTTGGATAAAATTGGTATAATTTTAATAATAATATACAAATTTTAAACCTTGGGTACGCTTTCAGTTTCTGAGCAGCGAGTATTAGGTTCGATTCCCGGTGGATACACAAGTTTTCTCCCTATGGGAAATTTGTGTTTCTGGTTCTGGGTATAATTGTGTGTGATAAGAATGTTTTTGGTACACACAACACAAGTCATCGAACTTAGTGTGGGGCTGTAAGTGTGACGCACTAAAGACGCAGGACTCAGTAAATTTTGCTAATCTGGAAGTAGAGTCCTTAACTTTCATGAGTGCCTCTTTGGTGCCAATGTGAATAAACAATTTTGATTTGATTTGAATCCTTGTCGGTACATATAGATACATAATAAATATATACATAATGAAAGTTTGGATATTTGTTAATTAATCACGCCAAAACATATATATAAAAAAGTTAATAATTTGTGAATTCCTTCTCTTCATTTAAATATTGGCTAGAAACTGACGCTTAATCAATTTTGCACAGATTACAACAAAAAAAAACTATAATCTTACATAAATTGATCTTTAACCCTATACGGCTAGGAACTTTCAAAAGTATAAAAAAAAAAAAACAAACTACAAACTGCTACAACATCAATCACTTACGCAACACGAATTAAAGGCAGTTGCACATTTTTTATAGCTCACTTTATAAATAACGGAGATAATAAAACAATAATTAGAGCGACAAGTACCCTTTACTAATTAACCTTTTCCTCGATGTAATGAGTGCACTGGTTCGAAGAAAGCTCAAAATGTGGTTTCTACAAAAACAAAAACTGGTCGACCTCTTGACTCACTACTCTATAGGCCAGTGTGTGACGCGCCTCCACACAAGGACGCGAGTAGGGTTAACACTTTTTAGAAAATAGGTCAACGTACCGAAAATAATCCAAGATACCTTATGTTAAACATTTTGTTTTAGATTCGGGAAATTATTTTTTTTAGTAACCATTTTTCATATATACGATTATATATACTTGTATGCCAATCTTTCGCATTAAAAAATGTGAAACTAGTGGATATGTGTATGTAGAAAATCTGTGTTTTTCTGGCAATGTTTGTTTGTGTACACATTTACTTAGGTATATACACCTTTGGAAATCATTGGTATGACGTTCAAAAGCGTGCAAATATTTGTACTTATTTGAAATAAAAAATACTAATAATAATAAAAATGTTGGCGAACCGTCGGTGTGTGGCGACACCGCGTACCCTGAGACACTCCCTGGGGCTAAGTGAGACCCCTGACCCTCGGCTTGCCTTAATTGGCCGTCCGAGGGTGGAGGCGCAAAAGCTAAGTTTCTAAGCTCCAAGGGTGGAAGTGATAAAGGGCATAACGTCGGGAGTAGCGTTTAGTGAAACTGCAGCAACACCTCTCAACACCCTTTAGCCATCCACACCAACGTTGCTCCTTATGTCGCCAATGCAGGCGGCCCTTATGGGGAGCCCGTTCAGTGGGTGGCGAGTCACCACCTGCCTACATATTTTTTAAATGAGACGGAATTGGCAGGTGCCGTAGTCTCATGCCATAATCCAGATATTTTATAAACCATCAAATATACAATGCAATACTCTAAGTTTTTACTCGCATTAGTCAAAGTTATTGTCAACCCAATATCATCCATCCCCCAGTCCATAGTTAATAATATACAAATATTGTAAAGGCGTGTGCAAGCATAAAACGGCATCAACTTCTAACGAAGAGATGTCTGTCGTATGTTTGGACACGCCTGATATGTTATTATTAAAATGTAATTATACCAAAGGGCTTACTTAATACTCTTAGTGTTGGCTATTGCTCCGTTAATGCCTTACAAAGGTCCGGGCACAGACCCGTGAGATTAAATAAATACTTGGATAAAAATGTTATAAAAACTTATTCAGGCATTAATTAAGAAAATGTATTATAAAACTAATTACAAGGATGCATAAAGACAAACTGCACAAGCGCTTTCTGGCGACCAAATAATAATGTAGATATACCTAGGTAAGATAATTCCTGTATTAGTCATTTATGATCGTTTGAAAAAAAAGTTATGTAATTTTAGGAATTTGGCAGTACAGCCATTAACTTTCGTGAGTGCCTCTTCGGGGCTCATGTAATTAAACTTTTAGATTTAATATTTTAAATTGAACTATCCGTCTGCTAAAATTATATTTATTTATTTATATACAAGGATGACTAACAGCCAAAGCCAATTACTGGTCTTCACGGCTAGAAATATAAAATTCATGTATTCTTATGTCTTCCAAGGCCCACATGAAAATTGATGACTGCTGCCACTCGTAAATTAACAAATTTCCATCTCAAGAACTACTCGCAAAGGAAGGCCCTGACGCACCCTTGCAAATAATGTAGAGCTGCGTAATTTGCGGGCTAGAGTATCTAAGTCGATACTGTTTACCCAAAAGAAAAACAATCAACCAGCGTTAGTACACAAAGGGTATCCGTTAGATTCCCCGCAGTAGCACATTTGATTGTTTTCAATTCAAAATGAGTGAGAAGAATCCAGTGTAGATAATACTTAAATACTTGTGCCGATTGAAAGTGTCTAGCTGCTTAGTGTAAGAATCAATTTATGCAAGATTATAGTTTTATTTTGTCGTGATCTGTGTAAAATTGATTAAGTGTTTTTGTATTAAGCTTATTAAAGCGGCGAGTTTTTCTACACGTTAGATTTGAAATAAATATTTGAACATTTATTTAGAATTGGTTGCTACATTTGAGAACATTATTCACATTATTTATTACTTCACTGGCTCTGGCTAAACTCAAAACAACTTGACCTGTAATGCTAATGCTATAAAGCTTAAATTTGGCTGGTAGGTATTTTATAGGTAGTATACATATCAGCTTAAGAAACATTAATAAAAAAAAATGACCGAGCGAGCGCGAAGCGCGAGCGAAGCGTGTCTGTTTCAGCTTGGGTGATTCATTGGTTTTCAGTTGATTTCGTATGTCCGGATTTCCGGTAATTCTCTACATTTCGCATTTATCTATCAATTCTCTAGAAATTTTGTGATCAGGAACGATATTTTTTTGTCAATTAAAATTTTAACATTTTTTTAAATTGGCGGATATATGGTGGTAAAAATTGTACAAAAAAACACACTTCAGCAACTTCGAAAAATACGCGGTTCTTCAGCTGACAGAGCCACTGTGTAACAAAGAGTTACAAACTGTGCTAACAAAGTGATGTCGTTTAGCTTATGTCATGTCCACCTAAGCAAAGCAGGGGCGGATCAGCTAGTAGTGTATAATTTCAAAGACATAATAAACGCTCACGCTTAATTCACGACTAAGTATTTGATTTCATAAGCCACACGATGTAGCAACCCTGTGGGTTACAATGTTTACGTTGCACTCCAGTGGTCATCTACGGACTCTCACGACACAGATTTTATCATTGCCTAATGATTATACAGGTTTGGTTTACTTTATGTTCTCGTGTCTTCTCCCAAGATACGCCCGTGCTTGGAATAATTGCATCGGATTCCGATGCCTTTCTAATATTGCAGAATTTAATAGCAGCAACTACATACTGTGGTCGAGTTGCATCTTATTTTGTTGTTTTATTAACTAGTTTATTGTTCACTAATTGGATATGACATCACATGTATTCGTGAGTATATTCAACTTGTTAATAATCACACATATTGCAAAATGTTTTTCATTATTAGTATTTTGTTTTATGAACCTGATTCTGATTGTTTGACAATAAATAATCCGGTTCCGTTTATGTCTAATATAGGTCCGAGCCAATATCCGAGAGTTCAACTAAATGAGTTAACAATGATTATTAAGTTATAGCCACCAAACATTCAAACATAATAGTCAAATTGTTTACTCTCGATATGTTACAAATATAATCCACCCATACTTATCCTTAGGCCAGTGTGATAAACTCGATAGTTTTAGAATAAAATCTGTTCATAAATACGTATATGTCACTGCTAACGTAAGGTAAATCAGTCTTAAACGTGCCAGACGATATTCGGTGTTATGTAAATATACCAAAAGGACTCTCAGCATTGGCCACGGTACTGCTCATACCTAACAAGAGCCGGATCTACCCCTATATATGTATTATGAATTATTTTGTATTTGGAATGTAAACAATCCAGACAAACTCTAGGATAGGTCCATGGGGTTTTTATACCGATTGACGCGGGTACATCCGCGAGCTACCGCTAGCTTTCACTAATTTACTTGGTTCTCACACACCAACAATACCTATTCCACGTACCCAAGTTCCAAGCCGTTTAGTATTTAATTATTTTCGTAAATTATCTATCACTTCCCAGGAAGCTTGAATAGTCAGTGTTGTCAGTCATCACATTAACTTTCCTCTATAAGTCCGGAGATTACTTTTATAGAATACCACAATGAACCATTGATACGTATTACACAGCTCCTCTGATAAATAATTTTCTCTACGGCTCGCGCCTCCCACGTCGAGGAAGTAATCTAAAACTGTCGGCGCAACTTTTATTTTGTTTTCGAACTATATACAATCACCTTACAAAACCTGCTGTAAATTGCGCTAGTATCTACGTGTAATAAAGAAACAATTTTCTATTGTGAGTACCTGAATTACTGCGGACGAAAGCAATCTATACCAAAATATTGTATTGTGATCCAAATTACATACAATTGCAAAGTTTCTAATCGATGCGACATATAGAAGCAGGTTAAAATCGACTTTCCGAATTTATTTACCGACTTCACAAAAAAGGAGGATGTACTCAAGTCGACTGTTTTTTTTTTATGTGTGTTACCTCATAAATTCTTTCCACGTGAACCGATTTCGAATTTTTTTTTAGTTTGAAAGATGTTGCTTTCCAATTGGTCCCATTTAATTTGATCAAGATCTGATCAGTAGTTCTTGAAATATCGTCAAAAATGCGTATTCTGTGGACTAGGTACATTGACATGTTCTCTTTTTTAACCGACTTCAAAAATTACCTCATAAATTCTTTCGTTGTGAGACGATTTTGATTATTCTTTTTTATTTGAAAGCTTTTCATGTGGTCCCATTGAAATTTGATCAAAGTCTGATCTCAAGTTTTTTAGTTATTGTCAATAATGCGTGTTTAATACATTAAATCTGATCAAGATTCCGAAGATAAAGCGGTGGAGTCAGTTTTTTTAAGCTTTGCTTGCGTTTAATTCTTTACATATAATACTTGGTTTGTTGCATAATATTATAAGGGAAGTTAATATTAATGAAAACAAGTAAAAAAAATGAGAAAATAAGCGTAGGTAACTGAAGAATATATCTGCAGATCAACAAAGACATAAAAAGTATACATTTCATGAATATGTTACAGAAGTGTAGTAAATCTTTGTAAGAATTCACACGATTAATAAAAGAAAATACGTTTTACTTTGGCTTCACATGACATGGGCATTGAACTAAGTGGTAAGTAAATTAAAATAAAACGACGATTATTTAGGCTCTATTAAACCCTTGACGCCAGTGACGTTGGTTACATCACAAAAGGTAAAATATTTATAACAGTTAACAAACATCTTGATAAACTGCGGTGATATTCATTTAACTCGAGTAAATTGCGAGTAATTTAGAACTTAACGGTTACGTCAATGCGGAACTAATATAATCTGATGGTGTGGACGTAGATCATTGTAGATAACCAACGTATGCTAAATAAACCAAGGGACAGAGAAAGTGCAAGGAAACCAGTGTTTAATTATTGGCACATGTCCTAGATTGGATCACGATAGGGATAAATGATGTTAATACGCTGTGTTAAATTATGATGCTGAATGAAATAACTTTTAAAATTAAGTTTTATGAGAAAACCTTGTCTTTTCTCATGATAACATAATTGCAGTTCGAGAAAGTGTAAAAAAGCGTTGACTGCTTTTTATATTAGTTAGACGTTATTTTAGAAAGTGCATCCTACTAATATTATAAACTGAAAGTTTGTGTGTAAGTATGTTTGTTCCCTCTTCACGCTTTAACGGCTGAACAGATTTGGATGAAATTTGGAATATACATAGCTTATACCTAGGATAAACACATAGGCTACTTTTTAACTTGATTATAGTGGGCGAAGCCGTGGGGCACGGCTAATATAATATATACCTAGGATTAACACATAAGGTACTTTTAGACTTGATTAACGCGGGCAAAGCCGCGGTTTACAGCTACTTTTTTCATAAGCTGAAGTAATACATATACAAACATATCCAATTAAGCACGCTTTCACTCCACCGATGACCTCTTTAAAGAAGACTCTCGGATACAGGTTTTACTCCCATAAAATACGCCTCAAACTTCATAGCTTAAGAAAACACCTGCTTTCTACACTCGTATAAAACTAGGGTAATTTGTGACATACCAGCAACCTCTTGGGATATCATTCAAACCATTGAGACCAATGTTTTTCGTGGTACGGCGTATAACAAATATTGTTTTATGATTTATAAATATATTAGACTACCTGTGTCCCGCGTGTTCACCCGCGTGAGTTAAAAGTTCTGGTTGAACTTCTTCAGGGTTTATAATTTTGGATTGGCAGAAAGGTAAGTTGGTCAATGGTTTGAATTCGCAGTCTCGTCTAACTTTAACTTAACTTTTATTTAGTCGGTTAACTTTTTTTTAAGTCACCAATGCCTAAACTGAATTCGCAACAGATTTAAATTTTTTCACCCCCTGTTCCTGAAGGCCTAGTTTTTATGTGAAGAAACTGTAAATCGAGTTGACCATGATGCAAAACTGAATAAAAAAAATAGCTGTATAAATTTACCTCTACTATATCATCTTTGTTAAGTCCTAGTTGTCAAATGACAACTAGCGTTGGCGTGCATATTAAGAGGAGAGGCGCGGCAATGCCTTCTTTGCGAGGCAGTGTTAAAAAAATATGAATTATAGATGGTATAGAATACATCATCTTAATTATTACGGAAATTACAGCGTTCAGAAGAAAGTTGTAGAACTAAATGAGCCAAGGTTTACAGGAATCAGGACCTGAATCTAATACTTGTAGCCCTTTATAACCTAATAAAACGTTGGTTTCATAAAATTTCTCTCTATGAATTTTTATTTTCAAAATTATTATTTCAGTGGTCGGAACGAAACTTGTCTCACTGATAAAATTTATTTACGAATTTTAATCAATCAATAAATGGTGAATATGCTAGAAATTGAAATATAGGTCAACACCTGTAACATTATTTTCTTAAAGCTATGCTATTCGTTAAAGAATTTTAAGAATATTAAGTGATAAAAAGGCGTAGGAAATTCAAAATGGCAAGACGCATGCTATTTGCTACTCTGATTCGTTACGTCAATTTCCAGATTTTGGTGATGAATGATTGGTCAACTTTGTTTAACTGTAGTCATGATTGGATCGTGAACGTCATAGAGCGACCGTCAAAATGGCCTCATTTAAAATACCTGATAGAATTTTCAAATATTTATTAAATGTATTGTTTTGATAAATGATTTTACTGGCAATGTATAACTAACAAACAAAAATATGCATATTTCCTGTTATGTACCGTTTATATGCATGTATGCACACATTCATAAGTAATACTAATAAAAAAAAAAAAAAAAAAAAAAAAAATACTGGCACTCACAACATAAACAGCTTTAGTTTAAAAATAAATGAAAATATGTGTTTACTTACCCAGGTGCGCTTTAGTTTTCCTAAGCACTATTAAATGATGTACTGACGGAGCTACATCATTTACGAATATATGAAAATATCAAACAGTAGCTCCGTCAGAAGCGATACCTCGCGAAAGATTGGTTACAATTGGTTATATTTATAACAACCATAACTAAATTGTGCAACAATATATGATGTAAAATAGATAAACTAGCTTTTCACATAGAACCTTGTGTCGCTTCTGATAGTCCTACAACTTGTACAACGTATTAATCGCTTAGATTACTTAGATAAGTAAAAAAAAGGTTCTAAATGATGCTTGTAATGATTACTTCTACGATAGCTCACCTTACAAACATTCAAATAACTCCGTGTATATTTTTCAATACCTTTGATAGCAAAAAAGGCAGTAAATTCACTTTTTGTCTAATTATATAATCTATTGATAAAATGACACTTGAAACAAGTTTCGTGACTATTTATTTCTGCTTTTGACACGAAGATCAATTTGTTAGAGTAATTTAATTTCTGAAGAATAATTTATTTAAATTCGTTAAAATGATACCATTCATCAAATTGTATTAGAAAGTTTTAATTAATTGGATAGAACATAATTGATACAGCCTGTAAGCATATTTTGTTTAGGAAAGCTTATCGATGGGAATAAAAAGTCCAAAGTCCCTCTAATTCCACAAATTTTATTCACATATAAAAGTAAATCTAATAGATAAATGAACATAAACGCTTTCACACTCACAGCCCCACACTAAGATCGATTATTTGTGTCGGGGGTCCGAAACATTCACATCACACAAACAATCACCACCAGAACCACAAACTCATTTTCCCTGTGTTCCTGCCGGGTATCGAACCCGATATCCCAGCTTAAAAGGCGAACAAGCACCTAACTGAGCTAACGGTCATGACAGCTTGTCTATATTAACTCGTACTGCGGAGCTTAAAGACAAAAGTCTTGAAGCGTTCTGCCTGTTATGACCTAAGGAGCCGAAACGTAACTAACTGACAGTAGGACTAGTCCAAAAATGTAAGGTTGCTCAGCGAGCTATGGAGAAGATCTATGCTCGGTATTTCTCTGAAGGATCCGGAACGAGGCGATCCGAGAGAGAACTAGAATCGCTGACATAGCTCAAAGAATTAGCAAACTGAAATGAACTGGCCACGTGTCTATAGAACGGATAACCGCTGGAGTAGACGAATACTTGAGCGGAGACCGCGACTCGGCAAATCTAGCACAGGACGTCTGTCGGCCATGTGGAGCGACGACCTGCGAAAGGAGGCCGACAGAAACTGGATGAGAAGAGCCGAAGACGGACTCAGTAGCGTTCATTAGGAGTGGCCTGTAGACAAAAATGGGCTGATGATGATGATGGCTGTGGAGCTAAAAGTGTTAATTTAATATGCTGTGTAGGTACATAAAGCATATAGTTATTGACGACCCAGTTGGCGCAGAGGGCCCTCTGCAACGTGGGTCTTGGGTTCGATTCCCGACAGGAGCACAATTTTCCTTTCCAAGGGACATTTGTGCTTCTGGTTCTGGGTGAGATTATCTGCGTGTGTGATATGTAAATGTTTCCGGCGCCCACGATACAAGTCTTTGAACTTAGTGTGGGGTTGTGTGTGTCAATACGTTTGTTTGAAAAACATGTTTATGTAAAAGTTTCAAAATATGTACTACTACGACAACATGAAATACGACCTATTAAACACTTCCTCTCTCGATTGTTTATAGAACCATCAGTACCGGCAGATGGCATCTAACACTGGACACCAGATCAGCTTATTAAGAACACGAAGATGCTTATTTGAATAACCATGAAGAAGCAGGTATAATTTATTTTTTTATTACTAACAATTAATCATCGTCTAACTTTTAACATGTCGTGAACACGGTTATTAATCACAAGCTTCACGTATTATTGCATAAATGTATGCGGTGAAATTAAATTATAACAAGAGTTAAAAATGACTTTGATATTGTTTATATTATATCTCGTAAAGCCATCGAGAATGGTTAATTTTTGGGCAATAAATATCAAGTACTAGCTGACCTGACGAACTTCGTACCGCCAATAAAAGTTGTCCGAACTTTGACAACAAACATATATTATGTCACATTTGTCTGTGATCAAATATTTATTTATTCCAAAGATTAGACACAAAATTAATTTCTGTAATTTTGTGTCTAATCTTTGACAGTTTGTATGGTAAAATAAAATTGTTACTTTTACTACTTTCCTTGATCCTCGATTTCTATAAATATAACTTTTCTTGAACTTCTTCAAATAATTCAATAACAAAATTAGGCAAATCGGTTCTGTCGTTCTCGAGTTTTTGTGAGACTATCAAACGTCAATTGATACTTATATATACTGGTAGTACTTTTCAAGTGTAGCTTGAGTGGTACCACGTCATTTGGATTACCTATTTAATAATAATTTACTTAAACATTGTTTTTAAAACAGATCGCTACAAAGTTATGTAATTGAGGGCCAGACATTTCCAGCGCCTAGTGTCACTAGTACCATTAATGATACTATCCAATGGTACTAGTGTTACAAAGGTTTAAACTAGTACTATTGATGGTCCTGGCGATATAAAGTAGTGTCACTATTACCATTAATGGTATTATCCAATGGTTTTAGTAATATAAAGGTTTAAAGTAGTGTCACTAATACCATTAATGGTACTATCCAATGTTACTAGTGATATAAAGGTTTAAATTAGTGTCACTAGTATCATTAATGATACTATCCAATGGTACTAGTGTTACAAAGGTTTAAACTAGTACTATTGATGGTCCTGGCGATATAAAGTAGTGTCACGAGTACTATTAATGGTACTATCCAATGGTTTTAGTAGTAAAAAGGTTTAAAGTAGTGTAACTAATACCATGAATGGTACTATCCAATGTTACTAGTGATATAAAGGTTTAAATTAGTGTCACTAGTACCATTGACGGTACTGGCGAGATAAAGGTTCCAAAGCTCAAATCCACATCTGTAATAAATTTAATTTTCGATTTGTCATTGACTTTTACACAGTGATAGAAGATAAAACATATATATTTTACATTAATTATACATAATACTGTATAATTAATTTAATTAAGAATCTAGACTTCAATGACGATAAACTTTAAATGAAATTAAAAATCCTTGACACAAAATGTATCAGCAAAGCCAATCTGTCGCTAATCGGGGTAACTAAAATGTCGTTGTACTTGAACTGCTACATGTGTCTACTTGATTATACACTATTCGTACATATTTTACTTTTGCAAGTTAAATGTTCACTAAATGTTGTAATAGGTTGATACTTATCAATACTGCTGTTCCTAATGTATTCACTTCACTATACCAATATTATAAATTCCAAAGGGCGTAGTTATCACACTTCACACTAATATAATGGCTAAAGTTTTTGAGTGTTTTTGTATGTTTGTTACTTCCTCACGCTCAAACGGCTATACCAATTTTGTATATATGAATGAATTGTCTGTATAATTAAATTTGGTATGGGGGTAGCTGACATTCTGGATTAACACATAGACTACTTTTTATTCCGGAGTTCCCGCGGGACTTAGTGGGTAAAACCGCGGGGCGCAGTTAGCCATTCAATAAATGTAGGTATATTAATTTACTTTATGTTTGCCGCAGAGTCTATTATAATCAGAAGTTTTAATTTATACGTCTGATAGCCAGAACCATTAAGTGATATAATTAAAAAAAAACGCAAACTTGCCCGAGCTTTCTTTCGGCGAAAGTCTTTACAACTTTAAATACTTTCTTTAGACCAAATTTAACTCCCTTTCTTTAGCATAATTGGAAAAACAAGGTTATTTTTATTAACTTGTTATAATAATTATGCGATGTGTTATCGTGGTGTGTTTTTGAACGGATAAAAATATTCAAGCTACGAATTTGAAACCAATTATGTATATGTTATGTGTGTATTATGCGTAAATAATTGTTTCACAAAACTGACAATGTAAGTGGCCGCATTGGCAAGAACAGAGAAAGTATTGCAGCTTGAAGTATTTAAAAACTAACTGCGCTCCGAGGTTCCGGGGTTGCGCTCCGGGTTAGCAAGTTGAAGTGGCAATGGGCAGGGCACATAGTACGTAGAACGGATGGCCGATGGGGCCGAAAAGTTCTAGAATGGAGGCAACGGACTGGCAAGCGCAGTGTCGGAAGACCGCCCACAAGGTGGACGGACGACATAGTGAAGGTCGCAGGAAGACGCTGGATGCAGGCCGCTAACAACCGTTTTTTGGAGTGGACTTCTTGCGGCTGATATGATGATGATGCGCTCCGAGATTTTATCCTCGTAAGTCCCGGACCCGCGGGAATTCCAAGATAAAAAGTAGCCTATGTATTCATCCAGGGTGTTAGCTATCAAATTTTATCAAAATTGTGTCCAGTGCCATTTGACCGTGGAGAAGTAATAAACCCACATACTTTCTCTTTTAAATATGAAGGTACTAATGGGTATAGTATCTTTAAATTTAGTATATGCCACTGGCCTTAAAAACATATTGCTGATAGTCAAAGAAGTAACACATTAATAATAATATTAAAATGTCATTATTTTTCCTCTCATATTGGTATTATTATCTGCTGGTTAACAAATAAAGTCAGTTTAACTAAAGTGCAAACCAGTGTTGTGAGAGACTGGTGCCTGCTGTAGGTTTAAAAAAAAACTATATAACAGGTCACCAGGTCCACGAATTTAACATTTTGGTTAGAACCTTGTGTTATTATTATTGATTTTAGGACTTGACAGAGTTTGTTGTGAACTTAAGAAAGTGAGAAGATTAATATAAATGCTTAAAATTAGTATTGCAATTCAGAGAGGCAATGTCGCCAGCATGATGGGAACGCTACACACTGGTAGTGGGCTTGAGCACTTGAGTTACCTAAAAGCTCGATGACTTGTAGGTAACTTGGGTCTTAGCTGTATAGATGTATATAATTTTAGTTCCACTTTAGGAAATACAGACAATTGGCCCGTACTTAGTCGCGAATTAAAAAAAAAGCATAAAAGAAACAAATTCAATCTCAAAAAGAAATAATTCAAAATCAAATGTTATAGTGGCCTAATACTTAAGCTACGGTGTCAAAATAGTTGCTTCTCAGTGACAAAGTTTCATATTCTGCAAAATTAAACTGTGTTAAACAAACAGTGCGTCAGCTATAAAAAAATACACAATGCGCTAATTACATCTACACATTTCACACATTCAATAACACACATTTAACACCAAACATAGATCTGGTTTTATGGTATAACATACAAGTTGCAATTACAACGCAAAAACTAGTATAAATTGTTACTTTGTGTTGAAGTCAAATGTCTGTTTCCATCAATGAAACAGACGTAAACAAACCTTCTAGAACGGATTATCCAACTAGGGACGTAGATATTCGTAGCGTGCCTATAATACCAGTACTAGACAGTAATCACTTCAAGCATATCTATTGAGTACATGTAACATGCACACTAAGTACGTGTAGTACTTAGCATCATTTATTTACTATGTAGTAGAGACCGCGAATTGGCAAACGTAGCACAGGACGCCCTCAGACTCGGTGGAGCGACGATCCTCGCAAGGTGGCTGGCAGGAGCTGGATGAGAGAAGCAGAGGATCTGGGGACTAATGATGATGATTTACTATATTACCTGTCGTACGATAGGAATTATACCCGCGCGCGTTGAAGTCTTTTGTTAGCTTGCAATAGCTACGACTATAAACGTGAAATGTTTTTTACATCTGACAAGCGATCCGCCCCGGCTTCGCCCGGGTGTGATAAACGAAGAACCGCTCGACCTATTTTGTGCAAGCTTCACATAAACCATCTACTAAATAGTCCGAACAAAGCCTAAACATTTGGTTTGGATAGGTGAGCCCGTTCTTGATTTATAAAATTACAACGAAAAGTGGCATAGATTTTTATATATATAATAGATAATAGATGTACCTATTATAATTTCTGATCCTATTGATATTTATAGTTGTATACATACATATGAATGTATGATTTCTTGTTAAAAACAAGATCTGTAGTTCAATCAATATAAATAGCTTACACACTTACAGCCCTAAACTAAGTTCAATGACTTGTGTCGTGGGTGCCGGAAACATTCACATCACTCCCGCAATCACACTCAGAACCAGAAACACAAATTTTCCTTGGGGACAAAACTTGTGTTCCCGCCGGGAATTAAGCCTGATGCCCTGTTTGGAAGGCGGATGTGCACCTGACAAAGCTAACAGGTAGTTCATTCTTATATCACTAGACTAGAGGTCTTGATGATATATTTTATTGTTCAAATCAATTGTAAGAACAATAATCAAATATAAGAAAGGTCAACACACCTATAGACAAAACGTGCAATCTAGTAATGTGTGGGAAGCATTACAGATCGATGAATTTTTAATCACTTAAAAATAATATTATTACTCTTAAACATTGCGAATACAAGGTGCATTATCCAAGGTGACCTACATTATATTATCATAATTAGAGATCGCATTCGAAATAAAATAAAATGCATTTATGGGCCATGTAGCGATACATAATTATAAAATCATAGTTGGATTAATATTCAAATATGAACCATCATAATTAAATTGCGATATCCAAATTTAATAAAGACCACGTGAGCATATCATTACGTATCCTAATAAAACTGTGCTTTCGGCTTGAAAATAAGTGGGATAATTTTATTAATAGAAATTGCTGGCTTTGTTGTCAAAAATATAATTTAATTATTTTTATATTTTTTTTATATATATTGTTACTATATTACATCAGAACAGATTATTCATTGTGAGTACATTCATGATTTATCAAAATATAGATTTAACTAAACTAATTACCTAATACAAATAATAATTAAACCTAATAGCTAAACTATTTTTTTTTTACTAAATGTATAGATTTCATGTTTGTATCCATAACTCATTTAATTAATTAATTTGTCAACTTATTCCGCGGGTCTAATTTGTGTCGTTGACGTTATGGCCTAAATTAACTTTGAATGTTACTAGTTAAGGCTATAACATGCCCACAATTAACTATATTTGTTAAATATGGGTTTCACAATTCAAACAATTTAAATTTTTTTTCGACTATATTATTTTTAAATTGTATTATCAATGGTTTTTATACGAATTGCCTCGTAAAGTTCGGAATCCAAGTAAATAATTGACACATACTTTTTCTCTTTTCTAAAAACACGTCTTCTAAGGGTAATTTATATATTTATGTGTCGGTTAAAACAGACAATCATTCAAAACTATATCGCTAGAAAAAACTTCAAGATTACTAATAGTTCCAGTTATAAATAATCTTTTGCAAAATTGTAAAAGTCATCAATTATGATGGTTTTGATGGTCATTGATCAATCAGTCAATAATTTCAATCTCATTGTTTGTTTATAGATATTATACAATAAAGGATCTGGCACAGAACAATGCCTTTATACGTGCCGTTGAGGTATAATTTAAATTGTTGTTTTATTATAATTCTGTCTGCGTGGTTTCCTTAATGTCAAGTTGTGTACAACATAAACAATGTTGTAATGTAAGGGTGACTGCACACTGTACTTTTTCCACCTTAAGAAATGTGGTTATCTAAATTAATTTTTAAAAATAAATGTATAGATTTCATATATGTATCTATAACTCATGCTACAGTTTAATATTAAATAGTTTATGTAGTAGGTACGAATAAGTACAAATGCTTTTAAGTAATACAAGTACATAGAAATTGTTTCACGATGTCAGCAACTACTAAGTGTCCTTAAATGTGTGTAATATCAAAAATTTTCGAACAATAAATATTATATTATATAATACGTGAAAATATATTGCACTTAAATAGAGTCGCAAAAACACTGCAATAAAGTTTAATTTTTGTGTGGCTATAATTATTTATTTCTGTGATAGTCATAGATAGCCGTCACAACCTTTCTAAAATTGCTTGAAGTACGAATACAGACTCTGAATTATTGATATAAGGAGACAAACCAACGCTAATATTATATTCACATACTTTGCATACATTTTTTTTATTGGATGCTTTTATAGATATATGTTTTTTTCGCAGCACACTTTTCAAAATATAACCGATAAAAGAATTAAAAATACTTTTTAAACGAGAGTACAACGACCTAAATAGCTTAATGTATATTACATTTGTTATCACGGCTTTCTTAACTACCGTATCGTTAAGTCAAGTAGGATATTATATTTTATTACTCTTAGACTAGTCGACACCTGTCGAGCTCAATTATATCTGACCACATTATAAACTATAATGATATTATGCGATTCGATAATCGACTTCCGGCCATCGCTCAAAACTATACTTTCAAAAATAACTAGGTTTACAAGCCAACGGCTGTTTCGCGAATTAATAAGTAATTTTATGAGTGCCCCTTTGGAGCCCGTGTGAACGGTATCAGAGGAAGTGGTGTGTAATTTTTGGTTCTGGAGCATAGTTCTGAGAATTTCTCAGAATTAATTAATAATTATTAGAAATAATATCCGAGACATATTCTCTGAGAATTTGATTAGAATTCGCTTATATGGTTTAGATGTCTCTGGCAGACGGACGGACAAAATGCTTAACCATCCAAGTCAACTCAGAGATCTCGTTTTGCACGATCAAACAAAAGCTCGATCAAATAAACTCGAATATACACATCTGCACGATGAAAGGGACCAGCCTCCCTACGTTCACGTTGCCCACATGGCTGGAACGAGTATGCAAGCCCATTTCACTTTCTTCGGGTGAAATTGACATGGAACATCGAATGTATAGGAAGGTGAATATACCTGATCTGATTTATCTCAACACAATTTACTAACAAAAAAGCAGCTTAATAAGTTATTTTCCTCCAATAGTGTTAATCGCGAAGTCACGTGAATAAGATTATACGTTTTGTCACAGAATTCGTGGAAATAACATCTACGCGCCTGTGCTATAACAAACTGCAATGTCAACAATTAGTGTTGGCGATGTTGTTACCTATAACAGATAGTCAAACTTTGGGAACTTCTACTTTTAAAAACTAATTAATTCTAAATTAAAACTGTAGTACGTGTAACCGATTTGGAGGCTTTAATATTAGTGAAATACTTATCTCTAGCTCTTCACACGAAGACTTAAATGCTACGTTAACATAACTAGTGTTTTTACTCAGCTCTACTGAGAATTGAATCGGATGTGCTGAGCAAACCCTCTCTAACCTAATACAGAAAGGCAAGGGGGACACATAACTAAATACTCTGTATTTGCAAAGATGTTGATGGAGCGATCACATATAATGTAATATAATAATACCTTAAAATGATTAAGAAATTAATTTTGCTCGCAGAACTAATGGTATCGATCGCGCAGAGTGTAATTGAAATGAAGTGTTGTCTTACTTACAATAAGCCTTTTCTATAAATTATGTCTGGACTGTCACTTGCTTAGTTGGCTAGAATAATGTATTCTTTAATAATATATAGATTTTTTTTAAAAAACAATAAATCCAACCTCATAGCCAAGCCTCCCGATTCTTCTCTGATCTTAATTTAATTGTTATGAGGCCAACTATAAAATAATTCATCCGAATTATATTTATTTTTATGTTTGTTTTCTTTTCACGCTGTAACGGCGGAACGACTTGGATTTTGGATGAAATTTGGAACGTACATAGTTTACCTAGAATTAAAACATATGCTTTTTTTAAATGAAAACGTCTTTAACGGCGTTGTGCACTTTTTTGGAATGGGTAAAACATGTTAAACTCGCGTCAGGACACGTGACCTGATCGAAAATTCGTAAGACGAAGGAGAGGAAGTAATATCCCCCTCTCTTTCTACCGCGCGGCGAGTTTTCTGCCGGCACTCCCGGAGTGCAACCCGTTGTTTTTTTTACTTGATTAACGCGGGCGAAGCCGCGAGGCACGGCTAGTAATTATATAATTTATCCCGTAGACGTATTATAAACGGGTAACAAGTCTTCTGAATCTGATCTGATGAAATTCAATTAAATCCTACTAATATAAGGACTACAGGTCTAGTGTGTTTACCAGCTTCGATCACATCGTCACTTACCATCAGGTAAGATAGTGGTCAAACACTAGCCTGTCACAAATAAAAAAAAAAAAAACCGAAAGTTTGTGTGTAAGTGTGTAAGTATGTTTGTTCCCTTTTCACTGAAACTGAAACGGCTGAATGGATTTGGATTAAATTTGGAATATACATAGCTTATACTTAGGATTAACACATAAGCTACTTTTTAACTTGATAATAGCAGGCGAAGCCGTGAGGCACGGCTAGTATTTATATAATCTAGCTCGTAGTATTAAAACGGCTGATGGTACTTTCACTTAAACCTACTTGACATCATATTAATAAAATAACGACGTTCGACGGTAAACTTGTCTTCTTATAAAGATAGACTTGGGTATTTGATTTATAGTTTGGCAAGTGTATAACACTCTTTACAGAGCGTTATGTAAATCACTCATGTACAAGTATCATTACTCACGATACTAAAGACTACAAGATGTTAATTTGAAGTCGTTTTCAGAATGAAATGTGCTTGGTCATAGTGCTGTAACATGCACTCGACTTGGAAGCCAAATGTCTTTCTGGATTGATTGAAAGTGATTGACGTCAGTGCAAGGCATTGTGCATTAAGTGTGGCTGTCAATAAATGATGACAACAATGATGAAAGGCAAGAACAAAAAACGAAGGTTAACTAAAAACGAAAACCCGATTACACCCTAGATGGCTACCTATAATAAAAAAAAAGTTTTCATGATTTCGACGGGATTTAACTCGCAAACGGTACGCTTGACAAAAATATGATGTACTAAACACTTCCTTAATTTTAAAATCCCTGTTCAATGATACTACACATGATAGAGTAGGGCGAAATTTGTTTTTTATTTCGTGCCCCCTAGAGGGCGCAATATTCAATTTAATGTCGCGTCACATAACCTATAACAAGCGGACCAAACCATAGACTACGAGTAATATAACGGCATGAAAAGTTAAAAAGAGACATTACTAATGCTTGGCAAACATTGATTGGTCAATAACATTGCATCGTAAACTCTTGAGCTCGGAAAATACGTTATCTGCCATCATAACTCTTAAATTACTTAACACGTTTTGTAAATACACTTTTAAATATTGGATAGAAAACATAATCATTACCTACATATTATATTTCTTTATTTTTGGCTTCGCAATCTTGTGCATTTGGCCAGTGTCAAGTAATAATATATTTCAAGTGTATTTCATACTAAAAATCCTAGTCACAAGTCACAGTCAAAGTCAAGTAAAAGAGTCAAGGTCCAGTCATGGTCAAGTCATGCCCTAGTAAAGTCGTAGACTTCTATTGGAGTTTTGGAGCGAAGGCGAAAATCACGTTTTTCAACTTGGTATCATTTGCCTACACTTATGCACGTTTTCTAGGAATTAACGGTTAATAATCCACTATTATTACATATTAACACTGGATGAATCACAGGTTTTGGAAAATTATACAAAATCAACAACGCCATTTTTTCACTTTCGCGGCAATACTCCATTACCTATATTTGACATTATGACTAGCTATTTAAGCAATGTCTGTTTGAGCGGTCCATTTGAAATGACATTAACAGTTAACACGAACCTGTGTGTTAGCTAGAGTGTCAAGGTTTTATGACAACTTCACTTCTGACAATAACATTTTAGGATGGTCGTGGGCGAATACTGCGTCCACAGAGAAAATTGGGACAACTATGTACTAAAGTTCTCAGAAATATAATTTTCTAGTCAAAATAGTTCTTTTTACAAAATAAGCTAGTTACTACCAAATCATTTTGTGATTATTACTAAATAATTAAAGTTGTCACATATAGCACTACAATGTTAGTTACAGCAACGAGACATTTTTCTCAGTGTACACCTAGTGCAAAATTAAGGAATTATGAACACAAGTTCAATGAAGCCGATGATGAACACTATTATTAGTTTATAGATTAGCTAGACCACAGAATACTATCACTCGCTACGAGCTAGACCTAAACTGATCAAATAATAGACAGAACAGAACGATTGTACAAAGAGACAGGAGCTATTTTATTCTAGAAAAAAGTACGACCGCAGAACAAAGTAAGCGACAGATAGATCGATATTGATAGAGTTAGATCATATATCATACTAGCTGCGCCCCGCGGTTTCACCCGCGTTGATAATGATGAAAAGTGATGATGATGAAAAATAAATGTTGGCCGATTCTCATAGATACCGGATAAGCACAAAAAATTTCATCAAAATCGGTCAAGCCGTTTCGGAGGAGTATAGCAACGAAAACTGTGACACGAGAATTTTATATATTAGATAGACCATATAAAACGTGTGGATGCGTTCATATTTCAACAGTCAAGGTCACTCGGTACCCCATTTGTAATATGGGATACTCCATCTGACTTTTATTTATCATACGTCATAATCGTCAGATAATGTAAGGTGTAACAACCTGTTGTGACTACGAGTCCCCAATGAACTTTTGTACTGACATGCCATTATCATTATCTAGAAAAGTGTTCAAAGTGTGTGTTCAAATTTTTAAGACTATGGTAAAAAATTACTATTTATCCCAAAACAGTTAAAACTGCTGCACATTAATTCGTAATTATTATTATTATTTTATTTTTTATTTTTATTTATGTACTACCACTTATATTGAGTATTTTATGTAGGTATATTTACATTACGTATATATGTATGTATATTTAGTATGTATTGCTTTGATAGGTTCTTGTACTTTATTATTTTTCCTTGACTAGTGTACACCACCGTCTAACACATTCCAGTTACATTTATGTCCATACTAAGGTTGTCTGGAAGAAATTGCTATACGCGATAAGACCGCCGATTGTATTACCACTAAAAAATATATAATTTCTAAGAATTTTTTAGTTGTACACTTTGTAAACTGGTTATACAATAAAGAGTTTTGTATTGTATTGTATTGTAAAATTGACAAATAATGAGCTATTAGATTCATTATTCAGATAGGAGCCGCTAACGGAAGCAGATAATTCTTTACTCATTATAAGACGTAAATATATATGTATACGCTTTTTATTGCTGAGAATACCGATAAAAATACGCTATGTAATTCAAACAAAGTTTAGCGGAGCTTTGCCGCGAAAGTGAAAAAATGGCGTTGTTGATTTTGTTCATATGTAATAATGGTGGATTATTAAACTTTAATACTTAGTAAACGTGCATAAGTGTAGGCAAATTATACAAAGTTGATAAACGTGATTTTTGCTCTCGCTCCAAAACTTCTATAGAAGTTCTAGTATAGTTTCTACCACTTTATTAGGGCATGACTTGACTATGACTGGACCTTGACTCTTTTGCTTGACTTTGACTGTGACTTTTGACTAGGACTTTTGATATGAAATACACTTGAAATATAGGTATTTATTACTTGACACTGGCTAAATGCCCAAGATTGCGAAGCAAAATTATAAAGAAAAATTTTTTTTAGCAGTTTTTGAAGCGTATATTTAACATTATTTTAACGCCTTTACACACACAACCCACACTGAGTTCGCAGAAGAATGACTTGTGTCGTGGGTGCCAAAACACTCTTATCATAACAATAATCACTTAGAACCAGAAATATACATTTCCCTTGGGGAGAAAACTTGTGTTTCCACCGGGAATTGAACTCAATGAATGCAATACCTAGAAGGTGATAGTGCACCCAACTAAACCAACGGGCAGTTATTCGAGTAATTTGGCATCTTCGCATTATTATGATAAGGTCGTAAATAAATATCATTTCAGATGTTCACGAAATCACGACGACCTTATCATAATAATGCAACTGTATTTGGTCATTGTATAATATATGTTATTTACCTGTTATAAAATGTGACAGAAATATCGAGTGTAAACTTTGCGGTGGGTCATTCGATACGCGAAAGACACGAATGTTACTCTGCCCCAAATATCCAGTCACTGGCGCACCTCGAGTAAATAATACCTACTACCTCCTACTACCTACTTGAACGAACCTCGAGAAACAGACTTTTTATACGTTTCGGTCTAAAAATGATGAATAATGCAGTATTATATGCTACGAACCGTTATTCTAGACCTTAAACAGTGAGATAACATCACTTCCGGAACGACGTCACGACCTCTTTTGTGTCCCTCCCATCCGGCTCCGCCCCACTTGAGCCGGGGGAGGGGGGGTGAGCTTGCCCGAACTGTCAGGCGCGCTCCTCACATTGGCATTTGCTTTCGGCGTGAACACACCTCTTTAAAAGCGGGTAACAGCGTTGCTGTTTTTTATAATTTTTATTAATAATGTTATAATTTTAACAATTTTACTAGAAAATAATAAACTTTTTTTTTTTTTTAAATTTTTATTATTAAAAATATTTAAATGTTAACAATTTAACTTTTATAATATTTAAACGTGACTAATTTGTGCTTTTATTTTGTTATTGTAGCACTCATAATATTTTTTCAAGATTGAAGTAGGTGAACGGGGTCGCCCGCCTCCGCTAATTTCACCACTGATATCTTCGTCATCTTCACCGTTGTCGTCGTGTAACCCAGCCCCACACCGTCGAGTCACCGCGGTCATCGAGCAGCAGGCAGAGGGGATGCGGACAGGTTCGATGCGAATTCAAATTTGCTTATTTCACATAACCAAAAAGGTATTTGGCAATAATGATGTGTATTGTCTTTCCTAACTGAATTGTACGATGCGAACATAATCATCCGAAGCAGTCGCACTTGTATAATAAGAGTCAAATTTCTAAAATTGGACTCGCGAAGGATCCACGCAATTTAAACTTTTCAATCCACAGGAATTCTTTTCTTTCTTACAAATTATAGTTAATAGGCACGACAAAGATATCGCATTAATTGTATATTTTGTTTTGAATTTTAAAGGCTGGACTTGCAAAATATCCACGCATTAACCTTTTCAATCCACAGCATTTATTTTCTTTCTTACTAAGAGCCAGAGGTTCAAAAAAAGCTGTTTACAATCGAACGTGAGGGTGAGCCCCCTGGCTTTCCACCAGTGGTACTACTACAGAAGAGGAGAGAGGAGGCGGGCGAACTGCCTCATCCTCGGGATCCCGTACGTCTGAGCCGGATCGGGTCAGACTGAAATGCCCGCTCCGCGGCCTCTCAGTCGGAGACGCAGAACGAGACCACCGCCTCCGCCTGCCACGATCTCTCGCTGTCGAGCATGTCGTTAACAACTCGAACGCAGTGGGAAAGAGCTTTATTCGTGTCTATGCGGAATAGGCACGATGTTTGCAAAGCGACCGCGGAAGTCCTATTATTGCAACAACAATGAAACTGAGCCGTCACAATTACATACTTTAAAAGCTGGTCGTCAACGAATTTTCATCCAAAGGTAAGAACCAAAAGCTGCCAGAAATAAATCCGATCCGAGACAAAATTACAGTAGCAAAAAATTTCCGATAACTTGATACATATTAGCTTAATATTTATGATATCAATGCAATACAATTACTCTTTAGTGACATCAAGCTTACAGAGAAACTTATAAATATATGTAGGTCTTATCGCTAAGAGCGATCTGTTATATCTTAGATTGTATTATAATATTTTTCTGAGAATTTATTGAAATGTACCTACATTTTAATAATATTACGAAATTTTTTCTTTGGCTATAATACCCTCGCTTTTTAAAATATTTAACAGTACCCCGGTAGCCGAGCGTGTATTTAGCAATAATCTAAACAATATCAAACTTTACTTGGTATTGAAACCAAACATTTTATTTTTTCGTTTCTCGGATCGGACTTATTGTAAGCGATCGAATTGTAATCAAAATATACATAGACCCGGATATTTTGTTTACGTATTTATCGCCGGCGCCCATCTACTGTCAGTTCTAGTAGGTATTGTACGCGTTGGACTAGAAATCGAACCCAGAGCGACTACACTAAACAAGTATCGCCTTGCCTGGACGAACTAAGCTCGACAAGCTATTCAAGTCCTCGTTCGTGTGAGTGATGCAGAAGTCCAGTCTGACGCCAACTAAGGATCGTTTTTCCTAGACGGATTAAGCTGCAGCGGAAGCTATTATGTCCTAACCTCATTCGAGTGAGTGATGAAGTATCAGAAGTCTAGTCTGACTCCAATGAAAGATCGTTTTTCCTTGACGGACTAAGCTACGGAAGCTATTCAAGTCCTAACCTCGTTTGAGTGTGTCACAATTTTTAATATACAATTGCAAATCATTCTGTAACATTGACTTGCCTTGTGCAACAGTCAGTTGTAATGGCCAATAAATGCATTTAATTTATTTTTTCTGATGCCAACCAGGGATTGTTTTTCCTTGAAGGACTAAGCTGCGGAAGATATTCATGTCCCATTCTCAATCGGGTGGATTGTGAACTATGAGAAGTCTATTCTGATCCCAACCAAAGTCATTTATTATCAAATGGAATCCAAGCCTAAACTCCACGTATTTGCCCGGGTATAAGAAGTAAATATGGCTCAAAAATATTCGCTCTAATCTAAAAGCAAATTGGTGGAGTCTGATAATACCTGGTAAGCATATTAAACTTTACGGTTTCGGCCTAGTTAGTAACTGAAGGTATCTGTTTCACTTGCCATTCCTTGCAGTTAATTTGCAGACTACCTAACTGAAATAACGAAGTCTTTTCTTTTAAGTAAGTACTTGGTCTTAATAGATACAAAGAATACAATCAGTTCTTGTTTCATACCTTGTAACGACCGTTGTATCATGCGTTACAGTAGAACCTATTAGATGGCACTATATGTCTTCTAAGCGCCAAAGACGTTACAGCAATCTGATGTACTAGTGGGAGTTTACCGATACTCACATACGTAGTGAAGTTACTATTTATACATTCCATAGTAATTGTATATTCATATATGTATTATTTAGTGTGTTATAGCTTGTGTTATAGCATTATTTATTTAGTGTGCTACATTACACTGGTTAACAATATGTACACCATCCTGTTATCATTACACAAACTGTCCAGTAGCAGTACTCTTCTGAAACGGCTTAGGAAGAGACATTGTGAATTTTAAAACGCAGATAGATTTTCTCGCTTCAACGAGCACACACTTTCTTTTTCGCTATGTTCCTCTCATACGGTTCTGATACTTATTAAAAGCTCCAACTTACTCGGTGGTTTGGCGTCTGGAACTCGAAAGAGCCGATAGAGAAACACTTCTGATGTTTTTTAATGGTTGATCACATTCTTAATTTCTCCGTCATTTTAGTACAAAGTTTTATCTGGTATTTGGCAATAATGATAATGTTGATCATATATCAATCACATTCACATGCTCCCTTTGCTTAGTTAAGCACTTGTTCATTTCTTGCTTAAATGCATTTAAATTTATAAAAAATATTTTATTTTTAATTACCAAAAGGAATTGCCACAACGACGTTTTCCAATGGAGTGCCAATAAGAGTTTTACCAGTAGTAACCTGGGTAACGGTCACGTAGACTATATATATCACGAAAAGACTAGCTATAGATCCCAGTCTTGACATTTATAATTTTATTGTACTTGAATGGATAAGTGATCAACCATTCCTTTAAAACAATATTTCAGATGATACGAATACTTACATAAGGTACGGTTCTCTTATTGCTTCTCGAATGTAGTAGTCAAGCCCGCAATTTTGCACATTTAATTATCGACCCAAAATCAAAGACGAATTTAAACATGTTTATTGACATCCTTTCTTTGGGTCTACCTACTCCACAAGTATAAACCTGCCGTTGCAGTTATTATGGAGATTACAGATCTAATAGAATAAATGTCTTGTTGTAGATATGTCTTGTTTAATGATGTAGATGTAAGAAATGTGTTTTCATCTCGTAGGGTATGCAATAATCTAGTCGGGGGAGAGGTGTACGCGAGGAGAGCGTGCGCGAGCGGCGCGGCGGTCGGCTGCTAGTAGCGGCCGGCGGCATCGCTCGAGTCAGTGTCATCGAGAGCCGGACCAAGGCAGACGTATAGAACATTCCACCGCACTCCCCGCGTTGTGCCACACGCTAACCGCGTGCTGTTTCTTTAGTGTGTGAGCTAATGTACCGGTTGTATTTAATAAAAGTGCTTCAGTATTACGTTCCCCGTGTCTTCAATGTGAACCCCCGCACCTAAATCTCAATAGTAATAATGATTCGATTTGGTAAAGATGATTTTAAGAGGCAAGTATTGAAGCCTCTTCATACTTTGTACTTGAACTACTTCAGTACTTGCAATAACTTGGTGTTTGAATTAAGTGCTTTTATTTTTACAATGGCCTCTCATGGTAAATGTATGACGTATCCCTACGTATGAGCCTATTCGAATTGAAACACTGTAGCATAAAAGATATACAACAATGTATATACAAGTGTCATTGCTAAACTGTTATTATTAGATCAATATATGATCAAATTCTTTACCTACCTGTCTATGCATGTGATAGCATTGTAACTAATAGTCATTTTAACATTTACGATTGTTAATTCCTTGTCATAACATTATTTTAGTTAAGGTACCATAATAATAAAATGTATTTGTCGTGAGTAACACGTATAATTATTCTAATTTCAAGGTTACTTTCGTCCCTCTGTTCTGTAGGTACACCTATTCATGGGATACATATCATAGATTTGCATAACCTAGGTACACATTATAAAGTACCTGATACTATCAATTATATTTATTCACACATTGGCATACTTTTTAGCTTGCCACCAGGCGATAATAAACACATCTCACTGTTTAAGGTCTAGAATAACGGTTCGTAGCATATAATATGATGTTTTACCTGAAAATAAAACAATTATTATATGCGAAACCTTATTCTAGACCTATATTTAGAATCCTGCCTGGTGGACTTCTTTATCTTGTCCACCGAAAGTGAGATGCAATGTGAGGAGCGCGCCTGACAGTTCGGGCAAGCTCACCCCCCCTCCCCCGGCTCAAGTGGGGCGGAGCCGGATGGGAGGGACACAAAAGAGGTCGTGACGTCGTTCCGGAAGTGATGTTATCTCACTGTTTAAGGTCTAGAATAAGGTTTCGCATATAATAATTGTTTTATTTTCAGGTAAAACATCATATTTTACTATGTATTTTATTGGAAACAAATATTTAAAAATCATTTTGAATATCGAACCTATTAGAAAAAAATAAGTTATTTTTATTTTCAACCGACAAAAAAGGGGGTTCGGTTTTTTGTTTTTTTATTTGTATGTATATTACGCGATATCTCCGCCAGTTATGAATCGATTTTGATGTTTTTTTTGTTTGGTAGATTCTTCCGAGGTAGTCCCATATACACTTTATCGAAACCGATCTAGCCAAAACCAAAATATAAGCGGTGAAGTCGGTTTTTACCTAATCACGGCCAATAACATTATGTTTGCCTATCTATTGTATAGATAAAACACCAAAATTCTCAAGGACATAATAATATGTATTAAAAAACCAATAATTTTCGTTAACAGACTTATCATGTCGCACGTAAACATTTCGTTGAAAACAACTTATCATTTACTATCACCATTTTTTATATCATTATGTCATGACTCACGGCTTAATAAAAAGGTATTCTCCAATCTGAATGCCTCAGTAATCTCTACAATTTGTAACGGTTATTGCTTGCTATGAATGAACCATTTGTATGTAACCGCACTATGATATTATTAGGCGTGTCAAAATGTTATGACCTTGTGGGTCAATTGATATGATACGGTTATTCATTATTATCTTCAAAATATTACATGAAAGTATTATACTGATATGTGCATGCTCATTGGGCATAGTATGTTATATCTACCGACTTCACAAAAAAGGTGGAGGTCAACTGTATTTTTTTTCTTGATCAAGATCTGATCTTGAAATATCGTCAATAATGCATGTTTAGTATCTAATCTAATCTGATCAAAAATCCGAAGGTAAAGTCGGTATTTTTTTAGCATTGCTTGTGTTTAATTATGTATTACGTTTTTATAATATTTTATTTAACTAAAACTGTAACAAGACGAAAGTTCAAAAACTAAAAACCCGACTTTAGAATTGTTAAAATAAAAAAAAAAACGTGCGAGCTGCATTTGGTAATTGTCAATCCTAGAAATTTATTTTTCAACCGACTTCAAAAAAGGAGGTTCTCAATTCGACTTTATGTTTTTTTTGCATGTATGTCACATGATAATTCCGCCAATTATGAATCGATTTTGATGATGTTTTTTTGTATGGTATTTTTATCGGAATCGATCTAGCCAAAACCAAAATATAAGCGGTGAAGTCGGTTTTTTGAGCTTTGCTTGCGTTTTAATTATTATGTCATAAGACTAACAGTTAGGAAAGAAGGCCAACCTTTAATACACAGTAAAAGTTATTCGCGAATACAAATATTAGACAACCAAACATTAAATATTATATAACACAAGGTTGACAACTGTTAAATACTAAAAGTGAAGGTTGGATTGATAAATCTTTATTTCATTTGATTAATTGCACTTATTTCTCGGTATCGATAAATTTTTCTCGGTATCGATCAATTTTAATTATATTTAATTGTTTAGCTAAATAATTACTTTAACATTCATACTCACAGCCCCACACTAAGTCGGAAAACTTGTGCCTTGGATGCCGGTAACATTCACACCACACACAAAATCACACCCAGAATAAGAAACACAAATGTTACTTGATGAGAAAGCTTGTGTTCCCACAGGAAATCGAACCTACAACCGCTCTATAGAAAGCAAACGCCCTATCAATTTTGCAGGCGAGTAAAATAGTAATTTTATCAACAAGGCGGCAAACTCAAGCCCATTTCTTTAAAAATCTCCACTCGTAATGGTTTCATCATCATAATAATAACATCATTTTTTTTCTTTTTTTGTTTAGTTCGTTTATTATGTTGTCGTCATATACTTACTAAGTCTATTTTTTTTTATTATTTATGTATGACTATTGTACCGTTTATCTTATATTATATTTATGTATTATAAGATTATATATTTATATTTTGGTATATTTCTTGTATGTTATGCTATGTATATATGTAGGTATTTGGTATATATGTGGTGTATTTTAAATCGTAAATAATAGTTAATAGCCCTTATGCACAACCACGAATTTTCACTATCTGGATAAGCTGAAGATCTACGTGTGTCCGGTTGAAGAAATAACAAATGTTACACATTTTTAGTTTTACTAATTGGATACACGTGAATCCTAAATTGAGATTTCAGTAGATATGTTGACATTAATTTAAACAAGTAGGTACCTATTACTTTTTTTTATCAAGACATCATTTACCAGTTGTAACTAAAAAGTTACATAACCAGAGATTTGTCAAGATGAATCAAACGAGCCCAAATTAGATGGGTTTATCTTGTTTAGTTCAGAACTACCTATGGCCATCTTCTGTCTCCATTGTCAACAAACAAATGCATTCACACTCACAGCCCTACTAAGTTCAGAGATTTGTATCGTGGGTGTCGGTAACATTTACATATCACACAAACAATCACACCCAGAACCAGAAGCACAAATCTCCCTTGGGGAGGAAAATTGTGCTCTTGCCGGGAATCGAATCCAGGACCCACGGCGCAGACGCCAGAGACTTGCCAACCACGCCAACTGGGTCGTCATTATCAGACCAGCTTCATGATACCATATGATTGTATTGTAACTGAAGATACAAAATTACACTATTTCAGTCCAATCGGATATCGGGGTCTAATTTAGCTTGCAAGATTTGATTACGGACCGACAAGTAAAAGTGAATAAAAGCGTTTAAAAAGGAAGAATAGCTTAGGCTTACGTTGTAGAAACAATAACGTGTAAATAATTGCACCGTCTTCGAAATTCGAATAACTTCGAATTTACAGCGAAGATCAGTGAGTCGGTTACGTAAAGGCCGCACGAACAATGCGTTGCGAAAGAATTCGATCAAGCCGACTGAGGCAGACACCGGTTGTTACTTGTAGGCCTGAGTTCACCAACATTCGAACTGCTTTAGTTGGGGTGCGTTTGCCTTCTATTCAGGGATATGGAGTTCGATTCCCAGACACAATCAGAACCAGGAACACAAATTTTCCGTTCTGATTGTGTGTGTAATGTAAACGTTTCTGGCACCTACAACACAAGTCATCAAACTAAGTGTGGTATGTAAGTGTGAAAGCGTTTTATTTACATTAACGCCTGTTTAAACGGTGGTTAACTTGAAAATTTGTTTTAGTTCAACAAGGAACCCACAGGAAATTATGCTTTACACTGCAGTAGCCGCCTAGATTGCTATGTTAACCTTTTGAAATTAACTAGTGTATATAATAATAATAAAAAAATAACGGGTTGCACTCCGGGAGTGCTGGCACAAGTGAAAACTCGCCGCGCGGTAGACAGAGAGGCTTACTTCCTCTCCGTCGTCTTACGAATTTTCCGTCATACGAATTTTCGATCAGGTCTCGTGTCCAGACGCGAGCTTAACATTTTTTACCCATCCCAAACGCCGCTAAAGAAGTTTTCATTTCATAAACAAAATTAGTCCAATCGGACATCGCGAAGCGGGTCTAACTTGCAAGATTTGATTACAGACCGACAGAAAACGGAACAGGTGAAACTAAATAAAAGCTTGTAATATTCGACAGCGTAAAAAGTGACCTTAGATACGTTTTCCTTTTACACTCCTTCGTTAATAAGATCTATTATGCGATTAGTTAAGAACTTTATAACAGCTATATTGATTAATGAAAATGGTTATATATATACGTATCAATCAAAATGGAAAATGAAAAATAAGATCATTTTCAAATACCTGTTCAAAGATACGCTGATTTTCAACTTTCGTTATTAGTGATATTTGCAAGATTAGACAAATCGATTAAAGTAAAAGTAATTAACTTTAGCACAAATATCCAAAGATTCTTGCCAATATGAATATTAGGTATATAAAGTGAAGTATTTATTCACAGATGTATAATTTATACTTATTTTTTTATATTATAAAAGGCAAAGACGCTTCACCACTATGCGTTTAGTATCTAGAGCTCAATAGAGATTTCTTTAAACTGATATCTACAGTAATAGATAACAATCCTTGACTACATCATCATTAACCATCAGATGAAATAGTGGTTAAACACGAGCCTATCAAAGATCACATGAGAGCATCGGAGAAGAGTTGATAGCAGCCGTGGCTGAAATCGGTTCAAGTAACATCATCATTATCATCAAAGATAAATAAAATTGTCGTTATTTCGACTATAGAGGTGCTTATCAAAAGACAATTCTTGAATAGACAATTCTTGAACAGAAAAAATCTCGGTCATCTCGATTGTTTGCTTGAAAATTGTCACAAACGCATTCTAGTCCACCGCAACCGGCGCTCATTATCGCCTTACATAAAGTTCCCATAAGCTAACAACACTGACACTACTTACTCAAGTTATATCAGAGTTAGCAGGTTAAGGTACAATGAATCCGTTGCATCATCCACCGCTTCCGCGCTCATACTTCCCGCAACGTTTTGTTTTTATTCACATCGATCATCATTTACCTTTTTATCGATATAATAACGTTATAATCTCGGCGCTCCCTCATCTTAGATTGCAATCTAATTTCAATTTGAATGTAATTTCGATGACGAGTGAAAGTGAATTTGTCCCATCGATTGTGTCTACATGCTCACTTGTCAATTAATCTTAGAAAGGATTCAGTTTCACTGTCGTGTTTTTATTTTTATTTGATAGACAATTTATTTTCGTCGCGTGCCGTTGTGTTGAAATAGTCTACGTCGTTGACCTCAGTTTAATATTCATAAAATGAAAACTGAACGATTGTGCAGTTATGACATCGGCAACCAACAGGTGTTTGGGCATAGAATACTCCAGAATATTGCACACTGACATCGATTTTTCGACCTTTCAATGTATTTCCAAGTTTCGATTGCCACATGTAGCGCCCTCAATAATATTTGATATAATTGTGTGGTTGTTATGAATAAACGTATATTTATTATTTTTCATCTAACTTTGAGTTTTTCTGAATAAAGTATGGTTCCTATATAGGAAGATGAAGGACATAGTCTCAAGTATGTGTACAATATGGCATTAAAGTGGGCAGTAATCATTTCTGGCAGGCCTAAGCTTATGTAAATGTTACAAGCTAAAGCAATTAAGGTATTTATTCACATAAACACTGAGTGCCGTACCATGTTAAACGACTAAAACTAGTCATCACTCAAGCTAGCTTACTTAAGTGCTACATTTAAAATACAGTTGCAGTTAGGTACTGTCATAGTAATCGGTCCGTGTTCTGAATTTTTCAACAGTTATTTTCGTAATGGACCTTACCTGACTAAACGTAGCTAGCACCTTGACCAGTTGATGTAAAAATGTAGACTCCAAAGTTGTAGTCAAGGGCAACTCCCTTAAATGGGCATCTATCCGCTAGCAATCTAGCTAGGTCTACATACATATATTTCAGCTCTCAATCATCGCATTAAAATTACAACCTATATAAAGACAATACAATGAGCTGATTTCGGTGACTCATTTCGTAAGAGCTTATTTATATCCAGCAGTGGAGCAATGTTTGCTATTAAATGTACCTAATTTTAATGACAATAACGAACCATATTTTTAACAATAAAAGTGCTAACCCTAAATTCCTATTGATTAAAATTAGCCAGTCGCTAATTAAATTTGTATAATTCCTTCACATATAAGACGACATTTTTACTGATTTAGTACCAGTACCATTTTTTGTAATTTTCATTGTTAACAGTAGAATTGAGGATACTCATAGTAAATACAAAAAGACAATCGCATCTCAGTATGCGATTATCTTTTAACTAAGTACATGCTATTGTATCTACGTAAGTCTGGCGCACGCCACTAAATTTTGTTTCAAGTTTTTTACTTTTAAAATATTCTTTCCAGACAGGAATGTGGCGGCTCCACCTAACTGACAGCCACCTCCGCGTGATGCTCTGGTGCATACTCCTGGGTCTTCAGCCAGCGTTCGCGGGCATCTTGGACCCCTTCAACTGGGCGCGGTCAGACAGAATTGAAGTCAACATTCCCTGGCTACCGTGTATGTATGTGTACGAAGGCAGAGTGCTTGCGTATCTTAATGTATATAAATAAAATAACTGTAAGTGCCAAAACTAAGCGGACACCATACAAAAATGCACACGCGGATCCACGCGACGTTGCACTTTTGTGTGGAACCGCGCGGGGCGTCCGCTTAACAGTTTTGGCCCTAAGTCTTAAGGTAATACAAACTTAGACTTAAGTATTTTTGAAATTAATTTCCGATTTTCTACCCGGTTATAAACACTAATAATAGCATTTGTGAGATGGATAAAGTCTATCGTCTACGATAAGTTTTATACCATAATTGCAATTACACGCAATTAATAATAAATTTTTGATTTTGTTACCAGAACCGTAAGTGAATATATATGGTAAAAAGAAAATATTTGAATAATTTATTTTATATATAGATAAACATACTTTACATATATAGTGCGTATTATATATTACTAGCTGCGCCCCGCGGTTTCACCCGCGTTGATAATGATGAAAAGTGATGATGATGATGATGATGAAAAATAGATGTTGGCCGATTCTCATAGATACCGGATAAGTACAAAAAATTTCATCAAAATCGGTCAAGCCGTTTCGGAGGAGTATGGCAACGAAAACTGTGACACGAGAATTTTATATATTAGATTTATGAGTAAAATTTCATTTCAGTTGAGAATGAGACAAGATGCTACGATGAGCTGGGCTGCCTAAATATTACGAGGAGCTGGTACCATCTGATCCACAGACCCTTCAATGTGTTCCCGTTACCCAGGGTGGTCATCAATACTAGGTATACATACTCACTCACTCTCCACAAAAATCTACGAAAATGTGATTAGGCCATTTCAATATATTAATTTAGTACTCGCGGGGGATGAGATACAGGAAATACGCGTAATTATCGCATATTTATGCATATATATTATATAAAAAAAAAAAAAAAAAACTATAATCTATATCTATCATAGATACATAATACGTTATTGTTCCACTTTAAAAACATAAATATTTGGTTTTAAAAATCTTACCCATACGAATCACAAAAGGCAGCCATATCACTAGAATCAGCCAGAATATCTACTAGGTAACGTATTTTAATTAATTTATTGCTTTATGTCACACAAAAGTATTAAATCTGTATTAATCTGTATAATATAAATCTGTACTTATTATATAATATTATGTTACCTACCTTTTAATACAAACTAACAAAATAATACTATAAATTATATTTCTGTATAGTTAATATACGCAAATAACAACAATATTGTTAAAGGATTACAATGACATTATTTTAGAGTAACACCTGAGATCGATGAATGGGATATGCTGAAAACCAGCCCTGCACAAACCCTTGGTTTGTGGAGTCTTAGCACTGAACATATTCCAATTGCCAAATATTTCTTGCATGTATTTTTTTTGTGTACCATAATGATGTACGCTTTAAATATTTAGCAATAAATGATTTCTATTTCTATAACATGAGCTGCAAACGTATTAAAAAATATTTATATAACTACGAGTATAGTTATATATATATATATATATATATATATATATATTTTATTATGGTTAAAGATTTTTCATTAATTTAATGAATTTAATATTATTGGAACAAATATTGGTCAGATTCATATTGATAAAATGTATTTCATCAATTTTATTTTTTATTCACATGTTTTAAACTAAGAATCTAAAGAAGAACTGATTACTACAGGTTGATCAATACAAAGTATCAAATAACTAACAATAACAATTATTTTTAACTTTTTTAATGCACATGGATACAGGAAACAGAATATACATACAAAAGATATCAACGCGTTGCCTTCTACGAATATTTTTGTTAAGTATAATAATAGCCCGATGCCATAGGCCAATTTTTGTTATTATCTCTGTTAGACTAACGTTTGACCATCATAACATGTATCTGCTTAAAATAATGTATAGTATCTAAGTTATACAATACCTGTATACCTACAGTGCCATTCAAGTGTTAGGCTTTCATCATCATCATTTGCCTGCTCTTTACCCACTAATTGTGAGGCCGCGGCATGTATTAATTTTAAACTATTTTCCATGATTTAACGTGAGTTTTTTATAATCTGCTATGGCCGCATTCCTGACATTAACCCTTATTGGAAATACTACTGTGAAACACAGATCCCCGTCCGTTGATCAGCACGAGCACTATGTTGTGTGATGCTAGCAAGGTCGGCTTGGGTATTCAGTATTCAGTATTTATTCAATTACAACATACATTGTGTTTGAAATAATATAAATTAACAATTTATACATTATAAATTAAGTCATTTAATAAATTAATTATAACATTATTAGAATATAAAAATACAATATTAGGTATAGGTAAATAAATATTTAAATCTAGCTAGGTGTTATACCGCCTGCTCTTATCAAATCAGTCAAAATCAAAATATATTTATTGTGGATAACATGATCCATTTGTTAGTAACATAAAATTCAAAAGTATATTAGTACCTATAAAATAAAATATAATTAGAAAGGTAGCTTACATTAATTAATTAATTCCGTACTTGAGAAGAATTCCTTGCGACTGGTAACCGGAGGAGTGAGTATCTCCAACTTCTGTCATTACCCGCACGAAATTCCTCAGCAAGGAGTTAGACATTTCAAACATCGTTTTTTATTTCAGGTTTATTTTATACACAAAGAAAAATCCCACGGATGGGCAGATTTTAAATGTGAATTTAAACAAAACTATAGTTAAATCAAACTTTAGTCCACAAAGGTTGACGAAGATGATCATCCATGGGTTTATCGACACACCACTTTCAAACTGGGTATGTATCGATTTCTTAGATCTTAATTGACGAGCCACGCGAATCATAAATTGTTAGTTACAAGTACCTTATCGATATTTTTCAATCGATTTCGAAAAAGGAGGTTCTCAATTCGATTGTCTGTTTTTTTTTTCTTTGTTTGTACGTATGTTACGCGATATCTCCGCCAATAATGAATAGATTTTGAAGATTTTTTTGTAATGCTGTTATAGTTGTATAAATAAATGACATGAAATGATTTGTATACTTATAATTATTTATTAATTTATTTATTTTATTTTCTTAGACATAAGATTTAACAAGTTATTACATAAAATCCATCTTAAAAGGTTGGATAGATTTTTCCAGATTCTTCATACATATTACGTGCACATTATTAATTTAATTTTGTTAATTTGTCTTGTCCTTTTAATATTAATTTGTGTGTTAAATATTGTGTCGAATAATGATGAGTCCTTGTAACTTGAAATAAATGAATATTATTATCATTATTACAAACATATTTATAGGCAACTAGCTGCGCCCCGCGGTTTTACCCGCGTAAGTTCCGGATCCGCGAGAAATCCGGGATAAAAAGAAGCCTATGCTCTTCCCAAGCTCTAGACTTTTAAAATTTCATTTAAATCAGTACAGTAGTTTTGTCGTGAAAGCGCGACAGACAGACAGAAAAACAGAGTTACTTTCGCATTTATAATATTAGTAAGGATTATATTATCATGGGAAGGTAGCATTTCCTTCGGTAGGAACAAACTAAACGTCTGCTTAGCTATATATAGATAATTATGAGAATAACAAAATTTCTTCTCATAATATTCAAGATTATATTCCGTTTCTTTGCTAAACAATAACCTAATGAACTACACATTCAAATGAAAGTCGGCCTTACAATGTTTGCAGATATGTGCATGAAGCTGATTACGGTAATATAACTTAATTAAATATAAGCTTAATAACATTCCTAAGTTTATAGGTACTAAGAACTCTATTAGCAATATAATCAGCCATTGAAAAGAAAAACGACGCAATAATTCGCAAAATGAATAAACCTGCTGAGATTTTACTACTAGAGAGCCAGCTATCTCTATTGAAAAGTAGGCTATGTGCAGAAACTTTCCTGAGCGTCCAAGCGGATCATTGTCAACATTTGATTCAGGTCAGCGAGATGAAAGATGAACTCGTGAAAGCTGGTGACTTCAACGTGGTCATTGTGGACTGGGCAGGTGGCAGTCTGCCTCTCTACACTCAAGCTACTGCGAATACTAGACTGGTGGGCTTAGAAGTGGCGCATTTCATTAATACTTTACAGGTGAAGTACATTTAAATCAGTAATAGGAAACAGTTGGTATTAGGACGGCGTACGACGTATATTGCTTGTGTTACAGATAAGACTTGTTAAACTGACCGGACCATTTCCGTTGGTTTTGCTATTTCCGCAACTACCAACACTAAAAAGTACTTCCTTAATACCATGTTGATAATTTCTCGTACAAGTTTTACTAGCTTCGCCCCGCGGTGCTACTTGCTGTATCAGGATAAAAAGTAGTCTATATTCTAATCCAGGGTGATATACCTCTTCAGATCTACCTCTATACCAAAATTGACCAAAATTGGTCCAGCTGTTTGAGCGTGAAGAAGTCATAAATATACAAAGAATCTCCAAAATGTTCGCATTTATATATTATTATTTTATTTTATTTTTATTTTATTGTATTTGGGTAGCTTACAGCTATCATTACAAAATAAACATAACTAAACTTAAGAAGAGCCATTAACAAGCCTCCACAGGTAGCAATTTTTTGTGTACTTTAGTCGAGCGTTTGACCACAATCGCACCTGATGGAAAGCGACTCCCAGATTATACTGTTCGGGGAACAAAGACGAGGGCAATGAGTTCCACTCCTTCGCTGTACGGATGATAAACGTAGAAGCGAAACGCTATATATATTAGTGTGAATTGAGATTATAAGTATCTCTCTATTTGCAGAAAGACCATGGCCTAAATCCACAAGACGTCCATGTCATAGGCCATTCTTTAGGAGCTCACACAGCTGGCTACGCAGGAGAGAGAATACAAGTATGTACCATTTATTCTGAATATATTTATATCATTATATAACTTCAACATGAAAAGTATTGCGTTTTCTATTGTTTTTGATTTATCTTTTCATTTCGTAGGGCTTAGGGAGAATTACAGGTTTGGACCCCGCGGAGCCCTACTTTCAAGGAATGCCGACAAATGTCAGGCTAGACCCGACTGACGCTTTGTTCGTTGATGTCATACATACAGACGGAAAAAGCATTTTCCTTTTAGGTAATCATGATACACATGGACGTAATTTGTGTTGTTTGTACTCACTCTGCACGTTGCTTTATATACCTACCTAATCCATTATGCACACTTCGTTTTTAAAACCAAATGACTAAACGTTGATTGATATAAGCTTTGTTGCTATGAATCATTAACTTACTAACCCATATACGTATATATTATGTAAATATTGTATTATACGCTGAACAGCTTTTAAATCCCATCATTCATGTATATATAGAATTATTATATATGTTTTTATGGTTATATTCATCGCATTGGAACTAATTGACCGACGTGTTTATTTCACGCGTGCGACAGATTTTGTGTTTATGGCAGGATACGGGATGTCGCAACCCGTGGGTCATTTAGATTTTTACCCGAACAATGGGAAGGAACAGCCAGGGTGTGACCTAACGGAAGGACCCCTGGTACCCCTCACGCTAGTCAAGCAGGGCCTTGAAGAGGCCTCGAGGGTTTTGGTGGCCTGCAATCATGTTAGAGCAATTAAATTGTTCACCGAGTCAATTAATGGGAAGTGTCCGTATATTGGTAAGTTCGCTTTGTTTCATCATGATGTTCATTTTGTTTGAATGGCATGAGCAATATATAGTGAATTTTTGTAATTTTAGGCCACCAATGTCCCTCATACCAGCACTTTTTAAATGGAAAATGTTTCCATTGTGGACATGGCTGTGCAGTAATGGGGTATGATATAAATTGCAAGAGCAAATTCTTTTTTAGTAACATCTCAGAACCAAGTATTAAGTAAAGAAAGAACCTTCTAAATTTAATTTCCAGATTCCATTCGGACAGTTCTCCAGGATTAATCACAAATAAGAGTAATCAGACTGAAAACGAAGTGTATCCTTCAGAGGAACAAGACACTATTGGTGCAAGATATTATTTGAGCACTGGGAAAGAGAACCCTTTCTGCCGTGAGTATTACGGTTTTAAGAATAAACTCATATACTATTGGACAAAGGAAGAACATAGGTAGAATTATTCAACTCTTAACTGTTGACTATTTAGTAAGCTATCATCTGCTAATTTAGTTCCCACTATCGAAATTCGGTGCCTTGTCTTACAAGAAAAACCAGTTCTTTCTTGATGACCCAGTTGGCGCAGTGGACAGATCCTCTGCATCGTAGGTCCTGGGTTCTATTCCCGGCAGGAGCACAAATTCCTTCCCAAGGGATATTTGTGCTTCGGGTTCTGGGTGTAATGTGTGTGTGATGTAAATGCTTCCGGCACCCACGATACAAGTTTTTGAACTTAGTGTGGGGAGGAGAGTGTGAATGCGTAAAAAAAAAAGACTTATAGTCTGAGCCATATTTCACTGCCCCAGTACAGGCTTGATGGATATCGCATGTGAATTACGTAAATCTTGGAAACGACATTTGTCTCAAGATGCTTCGCCGTCACATAGGTCTTCAAGTCACGACTGAATAACCTTCTAGGTAAGCATGTTACATCTTCGGCCGCATCATCACTTTCCATCAGGTGAGATTGTGGTCATATGCTTACCTATCGAGCATTAAAAAAAGGTAGTCATTCAACACGTGAACGAATTTTGAAGTAAGGTGCATAGAAATAAAGTTGCAAGAACTACAGTAGAACCTCACTACCTTATACATTATTTAGTAATTTAGTAAACTAACTACATAAATTAACTTTTCAGAACGGCATTACAAAGTTTCCATACAATTAGCAAATCCTAAGGGTGCCGAGTCATGGGTCCAGGTAAATAGCTACATTTTTGTACTGTTATACAATATCCGGATGACCGAGCTTTGCTCGGTTTTTTTTTTTTTGGTAGAATGTGTTTGAATTTGTAGCCTCAGAAAGCTCCATCTAGTGTCTAGTAGAAACAGTTTTTTACATCGGTCATGGCGTAATAGATGGCGCTGATAGTTGCTTAAACCCGGTTTTTCAAATTCAGTTTGGGAACCGAGCATTTCTCGGACCTATCACGCCATGACCGATGTATATACAAGAATTGCTCGTTTAAAGATATTAGATAGATGTTTCTCTGAATATGAGCGTATATTTAATGAAGTACACAACTACCTAAAAGCTGTTAAAAAAGACGTGTGATTCATCCACAGGGCTTTTTGAAAGTTACTTTGATGTCGGATCGAGGAGTGATACGAGGGATGGATTTAACGCCGAACAACTATGTCAAGTGAGCTTTTAAACATATTATGCTGTGTAGCGAAATTTGAAACCATTTTGTTCCCTATACTTTCCAATGACCAATTTCCTATATTTTCTGAAACTAAATTATATACACCAAAAGAGCTCATAAGATAAGTTGTAGTTTTAATATTTTTTAATTACAGGTTAGAGCATGGCACATCATATACCATTGTGGTGACACATCCAATGGATATGGGTGGCAAAGTTAGGAAGGTACGAAAATTTATTCAATAATTACACTTATAAGACTTCTGCGCAATAAAGAATTTTTGGCAATAACATCATTATTTGCGCAGACCACCTCAAGTGCCGAAAGCTGCATTTATCATTTAGAATCTATGTGCCATTGACGCCTATGTCGATAAGCATCATCAAAATTCTATCCTAGAGCCAGTTACATTGACTGGCTCTCAGGATAGGATATATAGGCTTACTCTTCTTCCAGGTATGAAGAATAGATTATTCTCTTACTAAGTTACTAGTAAATCCATGTTCTGAATAAGTTATTAAAAGTTTTTATGACCAACCGCCTGTCTGACATCAACCCTTATTGTGAATGCTCGTTGTGAGCAACCGGAGCCTCGTCTGTTGTATTATAATAAGTGTAATATATGTAGTATAATTAACATAAGTGGATCGGCAGGGGCACCATTCACAGGTGACATCGTCTTAGGCTGTTAGGTGTTATAATGCCCTTCTATATAGTTTATTTATACATTTTATGTACATCCAGGTGGAGCTATCGTGGGAGTACGATATGAATGTACTGGAGCCGCGATCTCTATGCATCCTGTGGTGCAACGACCGGCTCTACGTCAAATCAGTTGTAGTCGACCAGATGGAACTGCCAAGCAGAGGGTAAAATGAGAATTTGACATTTGCATCCCAAAGATTTTATTTCTAAAACGTCTTATTCATCCGGGCCATTCAATGATATTTTTTTAGTTGCAACTTATTTTCTATCGGGACAATTGCCTATTGTTTTGAGTTATGTGCTTGGTTTTACAACCAAGCACGCTTACGTGTTATACACTTACGTGTACATGCTCTTAATTTTTTGAAAAACGTTCTACGCTATGAATTAAGTTGAAAAAAGATGATTATATTTCTCACTGTTGTTATTTCTTACTAATTGTAATTTTTAAACTTTCGCGATTCGAACACATAGTTTAGGTAATATCTCGGGACTGAAGCCGGGACTTACAAAGTTGCATTGGTCATGGTCTCGAGAAGACTGACTGTCTTCTCGAGACCATGGCCAATGCAACTTGGCCGAAACGTCGAGGTAAATAAAAATAGTTTTTTAGCGCGATTAAGTCCCGAGATATTACCTAAACTATACCTCACTAATGTTAATTATAATTAACATGATTATAATCATCATCAGCCTATAGAAGTCTACTACTGGCCGTGATACCCATCTCCAATTGCAAGCCATTGAGCAACACGGCTTCTCTCATCCAGCTCTTGCCAGCCACTCCGCGAAGATCGTCGCTCCATCGAGCCAAAGGCGTCCTGTAATACGTTTGCTGTTTCGCAGTCTCCTCTCATGTATACGTTTACCCCAACAGTTATCGGTTCTCAGACTAATGCCCAGTCCATTGCCGCTTCAGTTTGCTTATGTTAATTAATGTTGTAACGTAATTCTATTTTCAACTTTTAGAAAACGGAACGTAGACTTCAGCACAAAGCTGTGTACACCAAAGCGAGATTTTGCTGAAATCCCAAACCGAGGGTCTGCTAGTTTCTACGACTGCGGACGGTAACTAAAGCCGTGCCATTAACATAAACGAACGTTAAAACTGTGCTTCAGAATTGCTTACGCAGCAAATGTTCAGAAACGAACGTTCGTGTTCGCGCTGACATTACGAACTCGTAGTGAACGTACAAGACTGTATAAACGTGTAACCTTAAAAGTTCGCAGTTTATGTGTAAACAAGACAAGTGACTGACTATTTATTATAACTTGTGACTAAATAGATGGATATAGTCACGGGTAATCAGTGATTAGTGTTACAGGGAGAGTGACTAAATTATAACTCGATGCCTATTTTTCCTGTAAATTATGACAGCAAAACAGTCAGTTACAACTGAGTATTTCTGTATATATATAATTATTAAATTAATTGACTGTGATGCTAATAATTGTTAAGGTTGTTACTTTGCGTTATAAATAGGTTAATGTAAATTATAGAATGAATTTATATCAATGTGCATATTTTAATAAAATACTCATTTTCATGTCCGTCGTTTTATTTACCTTTGCTTTTTTATTCAGTTAAGTATAAGGTATCATCATATCATATTTATTGGCTACCTAGGTAGAAAGTAACATATTATTATAACAAATAAAAATCCATTCTTGTTTTTCGGTTTTACTTAAAAGCGATCTGAACAAAACTGCGACAAATTCCAGCATTATTTTATTGTTTTACATTTCTATCGGGAATTGCTGTCACTTTATAATGATTTTCGAATGAAAGCGTTATTAAAATGTCAAGCACATAAATGTTATATATCCCAGCATTACATTTAAACATTTCTTTTAAACGCTGCACTCGCTTTACCGCGAATTGTAGCGACATTATCTAAAAATATCCAATTCGTTTCGCTCAAATCCTAAATCCTCTTTTTGCTGGTTTTATAACATGGATCCATCTCATTACAGTTTAGGTACTCATAGTTTTTCCAATAATTGGACTAGAAGATCTCGTTGATACACTGGTCACATTGTCATAAATATTTATGAAATTAGATAGGTATTTCATAAAACCAGTCTTATTCACATGTCACAGTCAGTAACAGAGTCATGGTCTACTCAGAGTCAAGTCATGCCCTTGGACGTGACTTGACTCTGACTCTTCTGTAAAAGTTTTGGAGCGAAGCCGAAAAAATGAACTGCAAAACATAAAGGTAAACGCTTTCACGCTCACAGCCCTAAACTAAATTCGATGACTCGTGGGTGACGGAAGCATTCACATCACACACACAATCACAACCAGAATCCTTGTAACTAGTTTGGAAACTTTTAGCTAGATTTTTTTATGTCTGAATTACCTTTTATCCACTATCTGACCTAATGGGGCTTAAGTAATGATTGTTTTATACCTACTCCTTTAATATAATATGAAAACATGTATTACTGTAGTTAAATGCACTAAATTTGCAAAGCCAAACACAAAACAACCACCACTTTGTCCAGGCAGTGTCAATGTCATGATTATGAGGGGAGACGATAATGTACGATCCGATATTTGACGGCCCGATTTTGCACAGCCAATAATGCACGCCCTGATAATTCATATACATGGTTTCGAAATACCAGTCTGTGCATTTCCGGGTCGCCAATTATTGCCTGTACAAAATCGTTCCGTATCGATAATGTACGGCCAATAATGAACAGCCAATAATTCATGTATATGGCTTCCAAATATCAGGATGGGCAATACTGTGTGTGCAGTACTGGCTGCGTAAAATCAGTCTGTGCTAATATTGTACAACCAGTATTGCACAGCCAATAATTGGAAGCCAACTATAGACAAAAACTCGTTTGTTTAGGTGAGTTGCTAGGAAGAGTTGGCAAAGACTATTTAAAAGTTCTAACCTAAGAACGTTAAAAACATTTGCTTCTCAGTGGTCTTTATAAAAGTGGCTGCAAGTCTATGTTAAGTTAGGTTTGAACTGCGACAAAACAAAGCGCGAGCCGAGCGAGCGTATAAAATCGGTCTGAATAAAATCGGTCCGTGTTGTTATTACTCATCCAATAATGTACGGCCCGTATTGTACAACCTGATAATTGGATGCCATGTCACGGAATACTGATTTTTGGCCGTACATTATCAAGCCGTGCAGTATTGGTCGTACAATATAGGGACTCATAATGAGTCATCAAATTACCTAGATCTATCAATGTCTATCAAATCAGTGTTGTCAATGTCAACATCATAAGCTATCGATACGAATGAAAATAAATTCTATCTATGACATTGGCAGAATTGTGGTGCGACAGCTCTACAGTCGCCATTAAAACTATTTAAAACGGAATGATTACATTATCTCTGGCCGCCATTTAAAGAAGAAGTTGAAGTTAAATTCTATCCAGTCAATCGTATCTTTCGAAAATATTATCTTCTTCAATGAAATGATTAATTAGAAGGATATCAATAATGTCGTCATATACATCTAAGTTTGTCTTAGGTTTGTCACTTACTGGAACAATTGGTATTGTCAGTTATGTTCACCTAAAGCAACAACAAGACAGGTAGGTACTATTTACTTATGTTTCTAGATATAAGTTCTTGCATAATAGTGTATTATTCGGTAGTAATGTTGAGGCGAGGGAATGCTTAGAACCTGTGAGGTTTGTTACTATAACTGTTAATGGACCTATTATGAGTTATTATTATTTGTAGATTTATTATTGTGATTGCTTTAGATGAGAACCACGGATTTAAGAGAGTAGGGATCGGGGAATGTGAAAAGAAAATACCCCTTGCACAACCCTCCCCATGGAATCTTAATATACTTTTTGTAGTACAATTTCACTGAAGGTGGCATGAGCATGAGCAACCACATATTTATTTTTTGTATGTGAGGTAATAAGTAATGTTTACCTGACCCCCTTATTACGTATCTTTGTTGCACGCGGTTTCTATTTGAATTAAGCAAAAATGAACCTTATTTCTTAGGAGTTTTGTCAATTTAGTATTGAAACCGTTTACAACAAAGATAGGTAATCGGGGGGCTGATGGTAAGCAATACAATTTCATTAAAATCTTTTGGAACCTAGGAATTGAACCCAGGCCATGCAGGACAAGTACCTCACCTACTGTCTTAGGGTGACATGCGTCATGTGAATGTTTCCAGCCCTCATAATACAAGTGTGATCTTAGTGTGGGGCTGTGAGTGTGAAAGTGTTTATGATCATGCCACTAATATACTGTTAACACAATAAGTTCTATATTGTGTGGAATGTACAAAGATACTGATTATATATTTTCAGCAATGTTAATGATAGCTGAATAATATTTTACTTTTAATATTTCAGAGATAAAATGCATGAAGGTGTGGTGCGAGACATGGAAAGGCAGCAGAAAAGAAAAATAGAGAATATTTACGTATTAGAAAAACAAAATGAGTTAGCAAAACAAATGAAAAAGGAATTAGGGAGTTCATAGAAAGATAATTTTATACATAGTGTACATAATTTAATACTAGTCTAAAATAAATGAATTAAAACTAATGTAATGCTAGTTTTTCTTCTCCTTTAGCCAATGTTCTAACATAACATCTTTTAGGTTCAAGTTGATCCCGGTGGGGTGTTTCTTATCTGCTCCATCAATAAAGCCATCGAGCTCAAGTTTCTGTTTGGCAATCGCAGCAAGGGATTCAAAAGTACGAGGCTCCCAGCAAGCTAGGTCAGACAAAGACTTCCTGTCTAACATGATGTTTGCTCGCTCTAAACCTTCTTTGAGGGAAAAGTGCGTCATGTTATATTGTTCACATCCTGCCGTAATGCGAGTGTTCCATAAAACTTTCATATCGTTCTTCTTGAGTCTTCTAGCTTTGGTCGCGTACACCAAAGCTCGATGAACATTGCGTACGGCGATGGAATAACAGTTCCTTCGGCGACCGATGTAGTGAGCGGCTAATCTGAAGACTCGCCGTTTTCGCCAAAACTCATCCGGGCCCCGGGCTCGAGCCCAGTTCACGATGGAGAGAAAAACCATCTGTGAAATAGAGCTACTTAGGGCAAGATATCGTTTTATTTGAAGAAAAAATAAAAGAAATCTGTCCTCTAAATTTTTATAATTTTCTAACCTTAAATTTTTGGTTAGTCAAATTCTTGACAGTGACAACTTGATAAGTACAATTGTCATACTAAGGCTACGTTCCGATATAAAGCTGTGATTATCGTGAACGTCGCGTCATATGCAATCGTTGGCGTTCATTTTACTATTATTACATTTGCAAGATTAACGAGTAGAATTAGTTCTGATGTTCTGAATCTTCAAATCCGATAAATTTATCAGGCGGGCGTGAAATAGGCAGAGATAGGTATAAAGACTTCTGGACTATTATTAATAGTAGTCTCAATTTACACAAAATATGACTCATCTACAATAATAAGTGTACAACACAATAGTTATTATATATATGTATTAATTTAAGGCAACTTCTCAAATAATATTAAGTTTTTTTCTTATCTCAATATCTTTCTAATGTTCAGTGATGATCGATCAAGAATGGTAAACGTGGTAAGCCTGAAATGAATCGCCTACCTTTCTTAATGTAATATAGTTAATGTAAGTATTAATAGTTGCTTAGGTATTCAACTTTACCTTACGTGAAGTCGTGAACTCAGTTGCGTATATTCTCTTCCCCTGGGTAATCCTCAGCGTCGCTATCATTGGGACGGATAGAATCAGAACTACTAGATTCGGCATACTTGTTGTTGATGGGCATAAGATGTCTCACATTAAAATTAGTTTGCCTGTTTTTATGTGTGTTTTCCGAGTCATCACGACCCACAATGCAACTTAGAATAATAACCTGTCAAAAGATAATTTGTTTATAAAATAGAACATGCCTGTTATAGAATTTTGCCGCACAAGTGAAGAAATGGCGTTGTTGATTTTGTATAATTTTCCAAAACCTGTGATTTTTCTAGTGTTAATGTGTAATAATGGTGGATTGTTAACCGTTTATAATACTTACTAAACGTGCATAAGTGTAGGCAAATTATACAAAGTTGAAAAACGTTATTTTCGCCTCCGCTCCAAAACTCCAATAGAAGTTCTAGTAGAGTTTCTACCACTTTACTAGGGCATGACTTGACTATGATGGACCTTGACTCTTTTACTTGACTTGTGACTCGTACTTTTAATATGAAATACACTTGAAATATTATTATTACTTACACTGGCTAAATGCACATGAATGCAAAGCCAATATAAAAAAAATGCCTATTAGAAAAAGGCACATATTTTATCAGTATTAATAATTATGCAACGCGGCTTCGCTTGCGTTGTACGTTAAAAAGCAGCAGATTTTCAATTAAAAAGTGATGATTTTTATTTATGTGGAATTCCATCCATTATAGAAACACATAATTCATACAAAAAATACGTATTTATAATGAGAATATAAAAATTAAACTGTCGATCGCGTAAATCAGCTATTAACTATGCAACAGAAATAGGTAATTGGAGGTCAGTTCGACATCAAAAGTCGTTTTGTTAGTTAAAGGACTCTTGTTGTTTTTCGCTGTCACTAGATGGCATCAAAAGAAAAATTACCAAACAAGCGTTTCGTTTATGTATGAAAAGTCAAGACTTTTTGAAAATATTTGTCGGACAGAGTTGTCATTTAGCTGTCGCGATGTATTAGTTCAGGCGAAATACTAGTTTATACAGATAAATAAACAAACATCATTATAATTAGTCACGATTATAACTATAACATACCTCGATGACCACAATCAACGTGAAAATTGATAGATGTACAAAAATCAACATCATGTAAATGCTGTAAACAGACATATTGCATCCCTTCGTATAGATAGAGTGAGTTCCGAGTTCCAAGAGATAATTTGGTACGCAAGTTCCGCTTTTACAACAGCTGCAAGTTAAAGAATGCAAATATAGTACCTTATAATTGATAGACCTAATATATGTGATAAGATGTTTTAAGTATAGGTCTTTGTAACCTTCAAAGTAAGTCGTGATATTGGAGTTTTGCCGCGAAAGTGAAAAAAATGGCTTTGTTGATTTTGTACTATTTTCTTCGAATGGTAATGTGTAATAATTGCGGATTATTAATCGTTAATACTTAATCATAGTTCATTAGTGTAGGCAAATCATACAAAGTTAATAAACATGATTTATGCTTTCGATGCAAAACTCCAATATGAGCTCTTGTAATATTTCTATCACTGTATTAGGCCATGACTTGGCTATAACTGGACCGTGATTCTTTAACTAGAATTTGACTGTGACTTGTGACTAGGACTTCTAATATGAAAAGTGTTAATGACACTTAAACTTGAAATATTTTATGGCTAAATGCACAAGATTGCGGAGCCAAAATAAAAGGAAAAAAAATGACATAAAATTACATCTGTAAATTAGTCTAATTATATTGACCTACCAAAATACCCACGAAAGCACGGAAAATGGAAATACACGAAAGCATAAAAGAATTGAAGCCTCTTTCTTTGACATCAGAAATGACTCGTTACGAAAACTCGAGCCAAACCTTTCATGTATGGATTTTCAATTGACTTCATGTTAGTCGACACAAGTCGGCGAGAGAATATCTAGAATATAGGTACCTACCCCAGTAGTATGTCACTAAAATACTTCAATATACCTATCAAACATTCGTATACATTTTTTGCTGGTAATTGGTTTTTAAACTGGTACCTTGAAAATACGGAGATACAACAAAAGTTATAATCTTACCCACACACTCACTCGTAAACTTGCTCATATTGATCTAAATTCAGTGTTTTAGATTGATTATATTTATCAAAAACCTAGTCATTAAACAACTTCAAAAGTGCTTTAAAATGATTACCTCAATGGCACACTATCGGTCACTGTTACAGGATTATGATCACTCCTAGATTTTCTGTTATTGTGCATCCATTCAAAGTCACGGATTTTTTCATACCAATCATGATTGAACCAATCTTTGTAAGAATCTAACTGAAAAGTACAAGAAATCTATTATAAAAGCTTTAGCCTACAAAATATCTTAAAACCTCTTTGAATTTAAGAGGAAACGCTACAAGAGTTACTGAAGAATAAGTGTAATTAGTCACACCAACACATCAAAATAATAATATAAAAGTTACTGCATTTAATGCGCGAATCGTGTAAATTATAATAGTTTTTGTTTCATTGAAATTGGGCCAGGATTTTCAAAGTTACAGCGTTGTAAAGATTCACCGCTTTTTTAAATTTGCGTTAATTCGCGCGCTAATGCGATGACGTCACGCCGCAAGTGTTATGTCCGATTGCGGGCGATGTAATGTTTACGTTCATAATGAAGTGGTTTGCACTTATTATTTTAAGTGTTTGTGTTAGCGGTTACTTAAAATATTGTTGTTGTTAAATTAACTTAGTGATTAACATATTATTTTTATTTTGTTTTATTTATTAGAAATAGCAAACGGCATAAATACACAAAATAATTAAAATAGTGATATAAATGAGTTAGTGCCAATGAAGCCAAAGACACTATTCTCGGATAGAAAACAAAATATTCTAATTTTACGTTAAAAGATGCTGACTTACAAACCAGCTAGAATAATATAATTAAAATACACATTAAACATAATATAGCGTATTAAACCCAATTAAATGATACCAATAGAAACAAAGGTGTTAGTTTACAGATTATGTGCTGAATAAGTTTATAATTGTGCTAATATCATTTCAACGTGTATAATAATTTATTACACTATTATAATCATGATCATATATTTATAATTTAGAAATTATTCTTTTAATTTAAACAAACAACAGGTACAGATGTCAATATCAATTAAATTTCAATTATAAGACTCTGCCATCCTACGAACAGGAATTTGAAGCTCAAAGTTAGTCCGGCACGCACACAGAGCTAATAAACGGTCAGTGCCACGCACCTCTCGTTTGTAGATGGTTCTGGGCATGGTATAGCACAAACTCCTTACCAGTTCAATGCAATCGAACTGGTTATTCACAATCTTATATAGAGTCATGACTTCAAGTTATCTACGCCTGGACTCAATATTTAACATGTTATAATTATTGGCTAAGCAATTATTGGGTTATAGTTAGGTATATAATAATTTGCTCTTATAACATCTATATTGCATTGTACGTAAGAACTTGCGCTGAGCTTTCTCAATTACCGCATGGTATTTCTTAACCATTTTAGTGATCCACTATAAGAAAAACTTTAAATTTATAGCAGACCGCGAAAGCAACGAGCAAAAGTATATGTACGCAAGCGTCGACTCGCGGCGTGACGTCACACGTTAGAGCGGTCGCTTAGTCGGTCAAATAAATCAAAATCATCTTGCAATTTACAGCGTTGGCATGCATCGATTGTAACTTGCGCCTTTTCTCGTCCCCATGAAAAGGGGAGGTTTCGCCCTAGTTAACCATAAGCTTAGCTCGTTGCCACAGTCGCAGCAGAAGACAGAGGTACCATTATAGATTAAGTACCTATCTTCCAATGAGTGTACAGTAGAGCCGCCAAAAATAATGTCATTAAGAGCCGTAGTACTACACTATAATTTTGCATTTCGACGAAACCCACGCGCTGCGTTTTTGTGTAGTAAGTTACATTTAGAAAGGAAAAACATCGTTTAAGGCAGAGTTTGAACACGCGGGCGTGTCAAAACCTATGTGACATTAAGTGCTAAGTTCTAGAATGGGATCAGAATATTTCCTTTAGTCTACTTAACTACGTCGACTCACCCCACAGCACTTTAACGTCCATTGAATATTGTCTATAAAATGCCTCGACCTAGGCACGTTGCGATAGTACTTCATGTTGTGCATAATAAATTCTTTGGTACTACCAAGAAATGATCTCTGCACACAGAGGAACGCACCCACAATGTTTATGACTATAATCCATATGATCAACATCCATAGGGGACAACATAGAACTCGTGCTTTGGGGCTGTAAAAGAATGACTGTTTGGGACGGCACATATAAACTTACGCTTTCACACTCACGGACCCACACTAAGTTCGATGACCTGTGTCGGGGTGCCGATCACATCACTACCCGAATAAGAAACACAAATTTTCCCGCCAGGAATTGAACCCAATACCCCTGCTTAGAAGGCGAACGCGCACCCAACTAAGCCAAAGGGCAGTTCATAATAAACAAAGTCTATAAGTTCCGACTTAAACTGAACTGATACAAATTCTGTATTTTCCTATATCAAAGAATTCAGACGGAGGATAGAAGCGCAGACCATAAGGATTTCGTGTGCCGATTCCAAGTGGGGTCTACCCCCAGTTTAGTTCGTAGTTGGCGGCGCTGGCGTCATTCTCCTTCTCTCTTGCTCTCTCTTCTTTGTGTATCTTATTGTTCAGTTAGGCCGAGACAGGCTGTTTTATGAACAAAAATTAATTTATGTAAATTATTTTGAACACCATGTTTTCAAAATGGTCATTTACAAAAAAAAACGTTAAAAATAAATTATGAACTTTATTAATAAAAAAAATGCCAAAGGTAGGATTTGATCTCTCGACCCTTTGCGCATAGCTGAAACGTGTTTTCGCTTTGCAATGCGTAAGAGAGAGACAGCTGCCGCGAGCGCGACTGCCACGCCGCCAAGCGGCATTTTGGATCGCAGAAAGTTTGTCTTCAGAGCGCCCATAAGAACTGCGCTAAGCGCTTCTCTCCTACGACTGAATTCGTTGCCTATATATTAGTCTTTGTTTTGCTTTTTGTCACCTATATAGAGATGACGTCATCTGCATCTTGATGAGGTTCTAATCTACTGAGTGGTAGGTTAACATATCTATAAAGTGTAATTTGTTTCTTTGCGGGACAGTGTATTTTAAACAACTACTAATTATAGATTGTATTAGATTACATCATCTTAATCATTACGGTAACTATGTAATTCAAAAGAAAGTCTTAATGGGCTAAGGATATGAATAGGATGTTTTCTAGGGCCCTGATGGGTCTTGAAAACTTTATAGTATTTTACAAATTAGATTACCCCGTTTATTTAAATATATTTATGATCTATGGCATTGCTCAATGATAGAAGCTGTAGTTACCTTATTTTCTGACCGTTGCCTATCGTATACAGCATGTACACGTTAGTGGGCATCATTATAAGGCCCGATAGCAGAACTAAAGCTATCACTAGATCCGTACTAGTTATCACGAGTATATCTCCCATAACTGGAAAAAGTCTTTCATTTTTATATTCGGTAATGTTTTATCACCATCTTACTGAAAAATTAACAATCCGCAAACATGGAGAACGGTCAATTATGCATATAATTACATAATAAACCCTCAGTCAATTAGGTCATTGCATGTAATTAGTCGCTGAAAGGATTTTGATCTTTCTGATGATGCAAGGAAAAGCCTTACCATGGGTTTTCACCAATCTTTTACTATATAAAAATAAGTCGGGTTTTCCTTCCTGACGCTATAACTCCAGAACGCACGAACCGATTTCCACGGTTTTGCATTCGTTGGAAAGGTCTCGGGCTCCGTGAGGTTTATAGTGGCGAAACGGAGTTCGCCGGGTTTGCTAGTAACATTATAAATGTTTGAATCAATAACGGGATATTTACCATGTATTTCGTTTGTTTTGACAATAATTTATAGAGAAAGCGACCATGGTAGCTTAACGTGATAGCGCCGTCGTCGGTAGGATGGAGGTCATAGCATCGAATCCTACGACGGGCTCGAGCTTTCAGTGAAGGTAACATTGAGAAGAAATTCATGGTGATAGTGCATTTTCTCGTGTTTTTCTGGCTTACTCTTATACTAAAACATACTTGTAGTTCACCACCCTTGGATCTATGTAGAGAAATCTATCGCCATAATCACTTAATACATGGTCCGACAGCTATCCTAGCGTCTTTATCATCCTCAACCACATCATAACTTAGGTACAAATAGTAGTTAAACGCATATCAAATTTAATAATAATACCGGACAACCAAATAGTTACTAGGTGTATTGGCGCCCATTGTTGGACTTTTTGATGTATTTGTGTGTGTAAAGCTTGAGTTATGACAAGCGAAATTTGAAGGACCTAGGGTGTTTTACCCGTTTTGTATGCGGCATTAAGTCTGTATATTTTTACGTCCGTGGCGTGGGGGCGATTTATGTCCTGCGAATGCCGCGCGAAACTGCCGCGCACCTTGTAACTCCCTGAATGCCGTTAAAAGCCCTTGGTATAAACAACTTACAGAAGAACATTATGAGTGCCCAAAATATCGAGCACATCGAAATAACCCATAAGATACATGACCCCCAAACCACAAACGGGTGGTTTTGTCCAGTCATAAGCGTATTTACTCAAAAACAAAACTTTATAGTAAAGTAATATCAACGTCCTATCTCATATAAAAAGCAATACAAACAAATACAAACTTCAGTTTTGACAATTGACAACTGATAATGAAGAAAATTTTGACAGTTGACAACTGATATGACAGAAATGAAACAAAATAGTTTGAAACATGTAAAAATAGTTTATTAGCAAAAACAAAATTGTTTGTGTCTTAGACATTTTATCCTAATCTAGATTTATGTAAATTCAAATAGTAAAACTACGAATAAAGTATTTACTACAGGAATAACGCATAAGTTCTAATTATGTTCCTGCGGTAATGGAGCGGTGAGGGAGGGTGTCGGCGCGAACAATAGAGAATATACATTTAAATATAGTTTAAGTATTATTTTTTAGCTATAGAATTACACCGATAATCACCGATACATTATTTACTTAATAAATGCTTTGCATAGGACATTTAAAATAGCAAAACCCACGCTATTGGCTATACTGACTACAGTGGTGACGTCAGTTCACACATTTTTGGTGTCTATGATTTGTCAACTTTACGACGGCAAGATTTGCTCAAAAAGAACCTCAATACGGCCGCGTTTAAAAGTACTCGAATCTTTAAAATTTGCCACACTACCACAAGAACTTAATCAGCTACCCCTGTAAAATAATGTATCGAAGTATCCCTAAAAAACAAAAAAATTACGTTAAACTATTACAAAATCTTCCTACCCTTTTCCCACACCATGCGGTTTAAAATTATAACAACAAACATCTTTGCTGATAACAATTAACATATAATATACAATTAAGTATAAACGTGTGTATCAATACCACCTTATATAAAAAAATTGCCTTTATATCACTAGTTTGGTCACCATTGGATAGTGCCATTGATGCTACTAGTGACACAACGTTGTATCTCTAGTACCATCAAAGGTACTAGTGACACTACTATAAACCTTTATATCACTTGTAGTATGGTATTAAGTAAACCCAAGAATCCGACAGTAGTGCTTCATTTAATGGTACTAGAGGTACAAAGTAGTGTCACTTGTACCATCAATGGTACTTGTGACAAAAAAATGAGTATTTTATTTTAGATTAGTATTTTGCATTAGTAGTTATTATATTTAATTTATCTTAACTGTAATTAAATATTTGAACACAAGTTTTTCGAATCGTGACAATCAACAAAATTCTTTAAAATAACTATAATAAGAAATAAAAATTAGTAACACAATGATGATATGGTTTTACTGTTGCTTCAAATAATGGATTAATTACAAAATCAACTTAAGGTGATCTGTATGAGTACAATTTTCATATAAAATTCAATAGACCGTGAAACGTAAAAACGCTTTAATAAGTGCTAAATAATTAGTTTTGGAGTAAATATTATAAGCGATAAAAAAAGATACTCAAATACTAATTTGTTGATAATCATTGTTTATATTATAGTTAGATTTTTTACAATTGTAGTTTGAGTAAGTATTGTATCATAAAATATTAAAATCAATGTCAGTACAACATATAAAAATTATATAAAATAAAAACAGTAAAATATAAATATGGCATACCAGCCACAGTGTGCTGTATATTAACAGTCAACAAATAATAACAAAATATTATTATGGTCACTTAAATACTTAAGGTGAATTCATCATAAGAGAACGTTTGCTCGATTAGCCAGCGCAGCACTTAAATCTATAAATATAAAAATCAATGCCACTTTTCGTTGTAATTTTATAACTCAAGAACGGGCTCACCTATCCAAACCAAATGTTTAGGCTTTGTACGGACTATTTAGTAGATGGTTTATGTGAAGTTTGCACAAAATCGGTCGAGCGGTTCTTCATTTATCACACCCGGGCGAAGCCGGGGCGGATCGCTAGTTAGGTATATATTCATAGAGGGTTATATCAATTATAAAATGTCATCCTTTTTTGGGGCACTCTTATTATCATAAGTGTTTCTGCTTGCTTGTCCTATAGACTAGTGGGCAGTTCTAGTGTCACGATTTTTCTCTAACTCAAACTTAAACTTTTTTTTTATATTTTCCAGAATACATGTCAAAAAGGTCTTATAATTAATATTATGTACAATGTATTCAGCCTGCAGGCAGACGTGCAAATATAAAAAAATATTATTCTCAAAATTTCATGAATTAGTTAATAGTATAAAAACAATTACTTAATAACTAGTCACTCAATTTTTTCTTAAAATTATTGCCTTCTAAAAATTTAATTAAAAAAAAAATCGAAAAATGTCTGTCTTTCTAAGTTGTTTCTAAATCGAAAATAGCGAAATTTTGCATATATTGCGCACACATATACTTACTTTACTGAAATTGCTTGTATGAAAACTTGTGTTCAGCCATTTTTACACTTCACAGACATGTTTCTTTTTTTGTCATTGGATGGAAACTGTACTCTTCACCACCTCAAATATGATATATAATAAGAACGTACAAAAAAGTAAGTATAAGGTGAGTACTAATCAAGTAACTGGTAAGTACTTACTAAGTAAGTACATAAAAGAAGCGATATGTGTACTTTCTACCGATATAACATTTCTTCGATCTCACTCCGTAAAAGACTAGCAACGAATTTTTAAACCACGTTGTTTGACCGGGTAAAACTTAACAAATCATTAACCTGTGCAGTTAAATTTTATCACCAATTATTAGAGAGTTAAAATAACTATTATTTGATTGACTTCCGCTTTTCTATTCGGCAAGTAGAGTGATGTCACCCATCGTATTAATTTCCGTACCATATGAACAAAATTAACATTGTGAGTGTCAATTTACAATGAGTGTAATTTTGTACCCTTTAACCATAGTAGAAATATATAAGTAAGTTATCTTCATAGAGTGGTACCAAACGCGGCTTGTATGTGTTCACGGCCGTACGCACGTGCCTCAGCACGCACACTATGATAACTTACAGACCGGCGAAGCCAACACGAGCCGGGGCCGCCCCCGCGCTTGTCGGCCGTGTTCGCGCCAGTCGCCACGGGTCTTTCTGCGCAGACAGATATCGCGTGCCTCGAATTATGTCTACATCAAACAATCGGACCTATTTTGTGTTACTCTACGTGTTTATTCAATTTAATAGAGGTATGTAGGTTTTTGAAGTGAAAACTTCTTTAGGAGCGTTGATTTGTTTAAAGTTAAATTTAGGTTTTTTTTTTTTTACAATTATTACATGCTACCAAAGTAGCTTACCACCATCAAGTTGAAAGTCTGCCGCCAAGCCAAATACGGTGTTCCGGCAGTTATCCTTGAGAGCCTGCGTATTCCAGGTCTAGTGTGTTTACCAGCTTCGATCACATCGTCACTTACCATCAGGTGAGATAGTGGTCAAACACTAGCCTGTCACAAAAAAAAAAAAAATCTGTATAAAAATTTAGTTAATGTACCAATTATAGTGTTAAATAACATGAATACCTGTTCCTACTTTACGGGGAAGACACTACCTTTTGCAACACAGTTTGAAACTAAAGCAAGAGGCAGGGTTTCACTCTTTAATTTGTACATACTTAATAATTCATGTCAATAAATGTTTTTTGTATTTTTTGAGCAGTTTTTGGGTAAACAAAAATCATGGAACTCGTACTAGGTACCTTTAAAAGTCGGAGATAGTGACAATCCTGAGTATTCGGGTAGAGTAGGCATTTGAATCTCCTACGGGCCTCGAGTTATCATACTTTTATATTTCTAGTATGCTTTAAGTTATACTTAACTTAATTGAATTGATCCAGGGTGGCCGCGTTTCTAATCGGCAAGTAGAGTGACGTCACCCATCTTTTTAATTTCCGTTGCGACGTCGAACTCGCAGCCAGTGGCGGCGACTATTTCCTCGAGCGTGACTCCGTCCGCCAACTCGGTGAGAGTAAGCCCGCGTTCTTTGTCCACTTCGAATACACACTGGAATTACAGTGTGTGAAAACATAAACAATTATACATATATATGAATATATAATATATCTAATTGATGAACTGCTCGTTGGCTTAGTTGGGTGACGTGCGACCTTTAAGGTATCAGGTTCGATTCCCGGCGGGAACACAAGTTTTCAACCAAGGAAAATTTGTGTTTCTGGTTCTGGTTGTGATTTAGTGTGTGATGTGAATGTTTCCGGCTCGCACGATACAAGTCATCGAACTTAGTGTGGGGATGTGCGTGTGAAAGCGTTTATTATTTTATGTTTATAAGTCATCTGAATCTCACAACACAAACAAAGTCAAAATAATGCAATTTTGAAAATAAAAGCGCGAGAAGACCCTCTTTTCTCATATAAACATGATTGAAGAAAGCGAAAGTTTAAAAAAAAATTGGTTGTCTGTAAAGTCGGTTTACGGACGATAATTTTGCGTGATAACGTCATAAGACGAACGCTTAGGCCGATGTTGCCTCTCTATCGCTTGTTTCGCGCTCTCGCTTGCACGCTCAGGCTCAGGCGGAACGTGACACTTTTTGTGCGTGCAGCCGGTGTTCATCGATTTATAAGACGATATCACGTCAATATTACATGTTTTTACTTGCATGCATGCACTAATCATCATCTCGAATCCGGAAATACTGTGGATAATGAAGCCGAGTGTGCCGGACCAAAACGTTGCGCGGCGTCGTCGGCGCCTGCGACTGTTCGCGTCCCCCGCGCACATCTTAATCCGTTCAGCCATTACAGCGTGAAGAGGGAATAAACATACCTACACACTTACACACAAACTTTAGGATTTATAATATTATATAATACTATGAAAATGATCTGTTACCAATGCAAGTAACAGGCTTAAAGTTATATAGATATTTTGATCAAAACTGAAGACTTTTAATCCTGGAACAGCCAAAAATCAGAAACAGACCTTTTCCGTAATAATCATGTCCACGCAGTTCTTCCCAGTAAGAGGGAACGCGCATTCAGGTACGATTCTGTGCGCGCCGTTTTTGGATGTGTGCTCCATGGTGACCACGACTTTGGTCCGGGGGGCTGACACTAGGTCCATGGCGCCACCCATGCCCTTCACCAATTTACCCTGAAATTTATTAGAAACGTAGGTAATCATTTTATTTGGCAAATAATAATACTAAATAGTGCAATAAAAAGTATCCGTACTGCATTGTATTGTACTCTAATGAATGTTTGCCCCAAGCAGTAAATGCAAAACTTATTAAGACGTAACGGACTCGGGACCTTGCAATTAATAACAATGATAATAAAGAACCTACTCTTAGTTTAAATGCTTATATAATTGACTTACAGGAATCATCCAGTTAGCCAAATCTCCGTACCGCGAGACCTGCATAGCTCCCAGGATAGTCAAGTCGATGTGGCCGCCGCGGATCATCGCGAAACTGTCGTCCGACCCGAAATACGATGAACCTGGATACCAATTGATACATCCATTGTTATTTATAAAGGGACTGATGTTTGATTTATTAAAAATACCAAGTCTACTGAAAATAATGTTTACCGAAGAAATAATTTAATTCGGACAAGTTCTGAGATAAAAGCGTTTAATGTTTTTGTTGAAGATAGGATGGAAATGTTCTGTCTCTTTCCAGCGAAGACAGTGTTAGTAATCATAAGCCACAAGTCGCTAAAGTGCGCTCTGTGTGTAGCAAAAAAAAATAAAATGCTTTTAACTTCCTTTTTGGTTTTGCCGTTAAAGTGAAAAAATGCCGTTGTTGAGTTTGTTTAATTTTCCAAAACCTCTGATTCTTCGAGTGTTAATGTGTAATAATGTTGGATTATTAACCGTTAATACTTAGCAAACGTGCATAAGTGTAGGCAAAACATACAAAGTTGAAAAACGTGTTTGTTATCGGGTTTGTATAATTTTCGCCTTCGCTCCAAAACTCCAATAGAAGTTCTAGTAAAGTTTCTACCACTTTACTAGGGCAGGACTCGACTATGACGGGACCTTGACTCTTTTACTTGACTTTGACTTGTGACTAGGACTTTTAATAAGAAATACACTTGAAATATAATAATACTGAACACTGACTAATAGTACAAGATTGCGACGCCAAAATTAAGAATAAAACTTCCTTGTTTGTGAACATATTTTTATTTTTTTTCCGCTGATCGGCTCTATTTATAAAGCAACAATAATCAGTAATAGAGTATAAGTAATCGCATTTCTAGAGCAAATTAGTGCGTGTATGAGTATATGAGCTTGTCATATACAATGTGTCCGGGCACGCTACTGATATTAACAAATCTACCCTTTTACCGTGACCCGTTTACGTTTCATCCCCCCTAGAAATTACTAGCATTTTTATTATTAAAACATTGTTTCTTTATATCAGAAGAAAGGGATCAACAGCTGGTGTAATTCAAGAGAATAATCTCCGAAATGTAAGCGATAGAACACCGATAGGCTAGCTACTTTACGTCGATGACTGAGGCTCTGCAACTTGGACTCAACAAACCTGTCATCACCAATGAGTCGCTACGCTCGCCGATCTATGCAGAGCATCAAGCTGATACTTGGCTGATCCATGGATGTTAATTTAGGTACGGAAATTCAAGTAATAAAATATCTTTACACATATGACACATACGAAAATATTTTTTTTAGAGAACTACCTTATCTTATGTAATTTTAAGTTAGCATTTTATGCAAGTCATAAGACCTACCCAATGATAAACAATGTCACGGATAGAGCACTGAAGAGATAAGCAATTCACATAATTTGTTGTTACGAATTTACATTTGATAAGGTTGATTAAAATTGTATTTATATTCACAGAAGTGGTAATTATTATCACGACGACTCTTTATTAAAAGATTCGTGAGCCATCTTCTTAAAAGATAATGTTCATTTGATCAACTGAGATAAGAGGCTCTGTTTACTTTCTGGCAAGGTCACTTAAAACCAATTTCTAAGTAAGGTACGCTTTATACATACATATAACATTTACGCTTTTATACTCACAACCCCATTCTAAGTGCGAAGACTTGTGTCATGGGTGCCGGTAACATTCAAATCACACACAATTACACTCGGAACCAGAAACACAAATTTGCCTTGTGGAGAAAAGTTGTTTTTTTTTTATCGAATTGAGAGACTAGTCGAGCAAGTAACTCGCCTGATAGTATGCGTTACGCTTTTCCATTTTAGTTCAGTGTTTTTTTTTTTTTTTTAATTATACAGTTCAAAAGTCTGCGCGGCATAGCACTTAGCTCGTCACCCCGAAATATTAGAAATTGTGTATACACGTCTTTAAGCCCTGTTATATCACTGGAAACAGTGCCTTTCAATCCGGAATACAGTAATGTTTACATATACTCCTTGACGATTGAATGTCTGGCAATGGTATGGTACTACCCCAGGCGGACTCTGCAAAACAGTACCCCTAAAAACCCTCCCGGACAGTGTTCCCACCAGGACAGGTGTGAGTCTCCGGTGCAGGTAACATCGTAATGAAATCAGTAATCAATAACAATTATATATCGGCTATCATTGAGAGCCAGCGTAATAGGACTGGTGAGTTTACCATCCTCGGTCATATCATCACTTACTATCAGGTGAGATAGTGGTCAAAGGTAACCTATCAGTAAAGGTAGTTTTGCCGCGAAAGTGAAAAAATGGCGTTGTTAATTTTGTATAATTTTTCAAAACCTGTGATTCTTTCATTGTTAATGTGTAATAATGGTGGGTTATTAATCTTTTATACTTATATAGTAAACGTGCATAAGTATAGGAAAATCATACAAAGTTGAAAAATGTGATTTTTCAAAACTCCAATAGAGGTTCTAGTAAAGTTTCTACCAATTTACTAGGGCATGAATTGACTATGACAGGACCTTGACTCTTTTACTTAACTTTGATTATAACATTTGACTGGAACTTTTGATATGAAATAAACTTGAAATATATTATTACTTGACACTGGCTAAATGCACAAGACTGCGAAGCCAAAATTAAAAAAAAAACCTATTAGAAATTTAAACCTCTTTCTGTAGGTATAGCAAATACGAGTACATCGCGCGCTAAAATGTTTAAATAAATTAGCATCCTATCACATTTTACCAAGGCTAAGTCCATTGGTTTACCTGTGAAGCGGTATGAAATAGTTACATCCGAATTATATCATACGTATTAAAGCAGAAAACTTTATTCAGAAAAACCGCGGTGCGCGGTCAGTACGTACTATGCAAACTTACCAGGTAGAACTGTGACTGTCTCTTTCCCAGCATTAATCAGGTCAGCATCGACTTGATCCTCAGTTGGAAACGGTCCAAGGCCAAGGATGCCATTTTCTGATTGTAAAAGCACCTTTATGTTCTTTGGAATGTAGTTACTGGCCAGCATCGGCATACCTAAAAAAAAGTAAATAATCTGTTATATATAAGATCTTTAAATATTTAATATATAATCCAATAGATGGCGTTGAATATTTTTTATAGGTCGTTTAGTGTAGTTTTTTGTTTAAACTAATTAAAAAAATCAAAACCGTAAAGGTAAAGGATGCAGTCACCAAGATTCGGTTCTTTACCTGCACAATCTGTTCTATATAAGATATTTCGTATAAATATTTAACAAATAATCTAATAGATGGCGTTGAGAATGTTTTATAGGTCGTTTAGTTTAGACAAAATTTTAAATGAAATTTATATAGATAAAGGATACAGCTGTCGACATACGGCAGACGGCAGAACTACGGTCCATTAGCAGAAAAATAGTTTGATCACTATGGAAATCTACTTGGTTGGTGTATAACGTAAAATGAAATTGCTTGATGCGATATCGAGCTATTTGATAGCTTTTATATAGTTTTAGGAACCTATATTTCCTATTCCAATTGGCCCGTAGCTGATGAAAAAATGCTGTTAAAACATTTTAACATTATACTTCATTAAGGCATTATTTCTTAATTTAAATTGAATAGTTGTCATGCGTAATTACATATATAGGAACACAAATATTAAATCTTCAGGATTTGGTGCCAAGTTCGGCAATTCTAATTTCAATTCAATTCAATTTATTCATTAACATTATAACATCGTGTCTAAATTATAAATATAAGACTCATTAGCAACAATAAATAAATAACTACAGTGGATTTATAATTTAAAAACAATTTTCTAACCAATTAGGTATGCATTACATCATGATACATTTATTATTATAGTGACGATACTTGTTTGTTCAATTACACAGTGATTATTAATTCTTCATTATTAATTTTATCGCATCGCAATCATACATTCCAGTTTCTGGTTCTGGTTGTGATTGTGTGTGTGATGTAAATGTTATAGGCACATAACTCATCGAGCTTAGTGTGGCGCTGTGAGTGTAAAAGCTTTTTGCCACATGATACCTATTAGGTACAATAACACATTTGTTGCTCGTACGTTATCGGAATATGTTTGAAGATAAAAGAGTACACAAATAACATCTTTCATTTACATAACTCGAAACTGATAACAGCAGTTATGAATACTTGATAATAATATAATTATAAATACTTGATAATTATATTACTTGGTAGAGGCACACATCGAAATGTAACCTTATAACCTGTTTATTATGTAATATCAAACTTTAACTCAGAAACCAGTTAAATTATGCATAAAACTAGCAATCTACTATAAAACGGTTTTAAGCCGTTCGATGGTAAGAGCTGTTGTTATTAAAAACCTTTGTTTAAACTGCCTCCTGGCATAGTTGGGTGCGCGGCCGCTTTCTAAGCAGCGGGTATTGGGTACGATTCCCGGTGGGGACACAAATTTACACAATTTTACTAGATAAAATTTTGTGTGTGGTGTGAATGTTTCTGGCACCCACAACACAATTCATCGAACTTAGCATGGGACTGAGAGTGTGAAAGCGTTTATGTTATGTTTTACGTAGTATTCAAATGAATGGACTAAAATCAATTTGATGTTTTTTTATTTAAAGCTAGTTTACCAACTATATCATTTGGTAAAAATCGTAGTGTAAAAATGTCAACTTAAAAAGTAGGTGGGTTTTATTCCGGGATAAAAAGTAGCCTATGCGTTACTCCAGGGTGTCAACCTCTAAACTTCACCAAAATTGGTCCAGCCGATTGAGCGTGAAGAACTAACTAACAAACATACAAACACATTCACTGACTTTCGCTATCATAATATTATGGTGAAAAGAAGATGGGGTCAAAAAACTCCAACACAATCACAATTCGAGTTCATTGCACAGGTAGGTACTACTTACTGCGCAATAGACAAGTCGATTATTTTAACTGCGTCGTAGAATAACTAAACAATTGAGCCGATCAACGAAAACAAAATTATAATACTATGTTCCTGTTATTATGTTATATTTTATTGTTTGCACTAAATTCGTATTAAATTAAGATACAATTGCTCTAGAACATTCAATACAAAAATAGACCCTGTTAGGGTATGGCAAAGATAACAAAGGAGATTATACGTGAATCATATTAGTTTTATCTACATCTCTTAGCTAATTAAATTGTTCAAAGATATGGAAGTTAAAATCAAGCATTTTAAGTTCATACTAGACAGTCCAAACCATCTAGTTGACAGTTTCCTATTCATATTCAAGCAAATACAGATTTAGTTAAACAAGATGCCTTTTCAAGCATCAATTCATCATCAATTAAGTATAGTAACAGGACGTACAGCCAATCAAGAACATAATAATATATTTTACATAGTCCTCTTTCTCGTTGTATTATAAAAGAAATGTAGACTCATGTTACCAACTGATTTAATGATCGTTGGTAGACAGTCTCACGTGTGCCGCATAGAAGTTCTATACTAAATACTCTAGTTAGATGCTCAGCTACTTACAATAATAATGATTATGTTTATTGTACGAAACAGTATAATACGTTACATACGTTTTTTACCGACTTCCCAAAAAAGGAGGAGGTACTCAAATCGATTGTATTTTTTTTAATGTGTGTTACCTCATAACTTCTATCCACTTGAGCCGATTTCGAAAATTTTTTTTTAGTTTGTATGTTCCTTTCTAATTGGTCCCTTTTAAATTTGATCAAGATCTGATCAGTAGTTCTTGAAATATCGCCAATAATGCCTATTTTGTGGACTACTTTGACGATGTTCTCGTTTACCCGACATCAAAAGTTACCTCATAACTTCTTTCGTTGTGAGCCGATTTTGATGATTATTTTTTTATTTGAAAGCTGGTGCTTTCCTTGTGGTCTCATTTTCTTTTTACTGATGAAATTTGATCAAGATCTGATCTCTAGTTTTTGAGTTATAGTCAATAATGCGTGTTGAATTCATAAAATCTGATCAAGGTTCCGAAGATAAAGTGGTGAAGTCGGTTTTTTAAGCTTTGCTTGCGTTTAATTATTCAACAGACACATATTTATATTTTTTTGTCATTGAGAGACGAGACGAGCAAGTCGCTCGTCTGATGGTAAACGTCACGCTTGCCCATTACTGTACAGTGCAAACCAGAGTTTGGACCTATATATTTCGAACTCCTAGCTGCGTGGCAAAGCACTGCGCTTGTCACCCAGAGAAAGTAGATGTTAAACCCCTTTAAGCCCTAACAAGGTACAGTAACAAAACGGTTTAACATTGTCACAAATCGGCTCCAACTCAGCATAATGCTGCCTATACACCAGCGCTAGTCTTCCGCTGGAGCCGTGTCTGGGCTCGATAATAGCATTTATGTACCACATAAATATTAATTAAAAAGTATTAATATTGTCGAAATTCTTCATCGAGCCTGCAGGTTAAACTTACCGATTCCTAGATTAGCATGCATTCCATCCTTGAACTCCAAAGCCGCTCTCCTAATGATCCTTTCACGAGTTGAGTTCGACTTGGCCTTCTCCACCGGTTTTGAGATTGTTTTCCTTTCGATTCTCTTCTCGTAACTTTCTCCTGTAAGGGTATGCTATAAATAGGCATAGGAATGAAGCAGTTATGGACCACGGGGAAAAAACCTATATATTTTTCTAACAAAAGGTACTCACACCATCAGCTTTGATACTAAAAATGTATATGTATATTTTATTCCTACATCACGTCCAATAACAAAAAGTTACAGGGCGCGATAAATGGTTACTAACCAACTTTAAATCGTTATAGATCCTAATTGGTCGTTCAATATTAAAAACAATGAAAGAAACCTAAATATAATTTTCAAAACACTTTTCAATGCTACCCCAATTTATACAGTCCGTCGACTTTATTTTTATTATTTTTCAGAATATGGGGTTTTGTATAATTTTCCAAAACCTGTGATTCTTCGAGTGTTAATGTGTAAGAACGGTGGATTATTAACCGTTAATACTTAGCAAACGTGCATAAGTGTAGGCAAATGATACCAAGTTGAAATACGTGATTTTCACCTTCGCTCCAAAATTCCAATAGAAGTTCTAGTAAAGTTTCTATCACTTTACTAGGACATGACTTGACCATGACTGGACCTTGACTCTTTTACTTGACTTTGACTGTGACTTGTGACTAGGACTTATAATATGAAATATATTATTGACACTGGCTAAATGCACAAGAATGCGAAGCCAAAATTAAAAGCAAACAATCGTATGACTAAAAATAATATTATGTAGCTTATTTTGGTACTTATGACGACTTCTATGAACCTCTTTGATCACAGAAGTCGAAAGCTTCAAGATTTTATTGGTTTACATTTTTTATCTATAGTTTTATAATATGTTTGTTTTTAAAATTTACCTTTAATAACTCTATGAACAAAAACTGAGGGTACATGCACAACATCCGGATCGATTTCGTCGACAATCTCCTCGACTTCCGCAATAGTTATTTTGGCAGCCCGACACATCGCCGGGTTGAAGTTTCGGGCGCTTTTCCTGAATATCAAATTGCCGTGTCTGTCAGCTTTCCACGCTTTGATTAGAGCAAAGTCTCCAGTGATAGCTTCCTCCATGATATAATCTTTTCCATTGAACTGTTGCACGTTACGTGGCGAGCTTGGTATTTCAACCTACAAATAAACATAGTGAGGTCTCTAAGTTAACTTGAGTGGATCAGCATTTTGTCCGTCCGTCTGTCAAAGGCATTTAGCGTCTAAACCAAACAAGCGAATAACTTCAAGTTCATAAAATATGTGAAGCTGTGGCCCAAAACCTAAAATGGGTAAAACACGTAAGTGGACGAGTAAAATATATTTTTTTATACTGTCCTTGAAACAGCAATACAAGTATAGCAAAACTGTTTTATAAAATTATATTTTTTTCCTAAGGTCTATATCAAAAACTGCTACACATTTTAAGCTGAAACTTACGTATATTTATATCCCATACTTGAACAAAAAATACAGAAATCAAACAATCATTATCAAGAAGTAAAGTTGTATTCAATTGACCTCCGATTTTTTTTCTACTCGTCAAAATGAAGGTGCGAGGTCTCAGTTCGGAGCGAAGTATTAGTCTATTTAGTACAATGTACGGCGGATGTCGGTGAAAATTGTCATTGACTGACTAATTTTATATTGTAATCATACCTTTCCATCTTTTGCATATTTGATAGGTGAACCTCCTTCTTGAATAAGGGTGCCGAAACCAGTTGGGGTGAAGAATGCAGGTATACCAGCCCCTCCGGCCCTAATTCTTTCAGCCAAGGTACCTTGAGGGGTAAGTTCCACCTACAAATACATGTAGGTACAAATGATTGTTCACTACATACTACTTTTGAATATTTCAGAAAAAAATGTGTGATGTTTTTCTGAGTTTTCTGAAATCCTTCTCTTACCCGTTTTATTGGAAGAGGTTTGGATCCATCCAAAAATATCACCATTTTGAAAAGTAAGGATTTCATACATTTAGCCCAATATCCATAATAAAATTATCTCTTACCTCTAACTCTCCACCAAGATATTGCCTCTCAAATTCAGCATTTTCTCCAACATAGGAGGAAATCATTCTCTTGATTTGTCTATTCTTAAGCAGAATGCCAAGGCCAAAGTCGTCCACGCCTGTTTAGTTAATTAATTCAATTTGATTAGCATAGTGCAAAACAACATTCAATAATATGTTGGTAATAATACTTTATAATACCTATTGAGCATACTATTGACACTACTGCCATGAAATCAAATTAAAAAGCTAGCTGATAAGTTTCGTTTTTAAACAAAAAACAAACTGTGCCAGTTTTATTCAACTCATTTACACTCACAGGTCCCAAAAAAACTAAAACCATGTAACGATATAATATCTTTGGGATAGGACATGAGGATAGTTACTCTAGCTATACATAAAATTTTATCTTAATCTTAAATTATCCTGATTACATTAAACAATACTACCCTGCCCGCAATACTGCTCGTTGGCTTAGTCAGGCGTATGAGTATGAGCGTTCGCCTTCTAAGCAGGAGTATATCGGGTTCGATTCCGGCAGGAACACAAGTTTTGAAAATTTGTGTTTCTGGTTCTGGTTGTGATAGTGTAGTGTGCATTTTTCAGCACCCACGACACAAGTTATTGAACTTAGTTTGGGGCTGTGAGTGTGAAAGAGTTCATGTTTATATTTTAATACTCTCACTCCTAAGCTTTCATGTCAATTTTGTTTATATTATTGAGAGACGAGATAAGTCGCTCACCTAATGGTAAGTATCACACTTGCCAACTTGAACTTGTTTAATTCAAACTCCTGCCCGGCAAAGCACTGCGCTCGTCACCCTGAGATATTATATGAGATATTAGATTTAGATTTATGTATTTGGATATCTGACTTCTTGAGGGAACGATCGATTCGGGTGGTTGTTGACGGCTGCTCGTCCGATCTAATGGTAATTAATGCCGGGGTACCTCAAGGGTCTGTTCTTTCGGCAACGCTCTTTTTGCTTCACATCAACGATTTGCTCAAGCCCGGTATCTTTGGGTATGCAGATGATAGCACTGTTGTCGAAAGATACGTATCCAATGCACGAGCTGGCGAGGTACAAGTCCAGTCTCTCAGCGATTCGATTCGAGCTTGATGGCCGTGGCCGAATGGGGCGATGCCAACTTGGTTCGTTTTAATGCGTCTAAAACACAGGCGTGTCTTTTCTCCGCTAAACGGAGACCTTTTCACCTGTCTCCGACTTTCCAGAATGTACCAATACCGATAGCAAAAAAAATCCAGCTTCTTGGCGTTTCCTTGTCGTCGAGCCTAAACTTTGGTACCTACATCGAAGCCAGAGCTCAGCTGGCTGCTAAAAAACTGGGTATCCTCGCAAAGGTTAGGCTATACTTCACACCGGGGCAGCTTCTTAATTTATATCAAGCTCAAGTCCGATCGTGTATGGAGTACTGCGGCCACTTGTGGGATGGATCCGCAAAGTACCAGCTTGAAGCTCTTGAGTCCATCAACCGACGAGCAAAAAGACTCATTGGCGATGATAAGCTGGTCGAGTCCAAATTGCAGAGTCTCGGTCATCGACGTAAGGTCGCGAGCCTATCGGTATTCTATCGTATACATTTTGGAGAGTGTGCGCCGGAATTATACGAGTTAATTCCAACTTGTCCATTTTACCATCCAACAACAAGACAAACTGTCAAAAGTCATCCATATATGGTTGACATACCTCCAGTTCGCTCAAAGCGTTTCGCTTCTACGTTTATCATTTGTACTGCGAAGGAGTGGAACTCATTGCCTTGTCTTTGTTCCCCGAACGGTACAATCTGGAAGTCTTCAAGTCAAGAGTGAATAGGTACCTTCTAGGCAAGCATGCTACATCTTCGGCCACATCATCACTTTCCATCAGGTGAGATTGTGGTCAAATGCTTGCCTATCAGGCATAAAAAAAAAAAAATCTCTTTAATTTCACTGGAAACATTGACCTTCAATCTCAAAATACACTAATGTTTGCACATTACTGCTTGGCAGTTGAATGTCTGTCTATGGTACTGCCCCAGACGGACTATGCAAAGAGTCCTACCACAACCAAGTCTTTGAACTCCTTTGAAGTGTCAAATACACACAAAGTCTTCATCTATAAATTCTACAGTATTAATGTGTATACTCGCTAATTTATTAATGCTCGAGTTGTCAAAAGTAAAATAAATGGTTGGATGATGTATTGTTATAATATTAACTTACCTGCATTATTTGAAACAACTGTTAGTCCAGTGACACTTTTGTTGTACAAAGCTCTAATAAGATTTTCTGGTATTCCACACAGTCCGAAGCCACCAACCAAAAGTTTTGATCCATCCTGCACATCTTTGAGGGCTTCATTGATGTCTCTATAAACTTTACTATTTACCTGTTTTGTGCTGTAGTTTACACATGATGTTATCTAGACAGAAATTGAAATTATTTAAGCGATATCAAACAACTATACCCAAATTATAAACAGTTTATAGAATAATTTTCATTGAATAATAAATAAAAAGTTGTAAACAACTTACTCTACCAATGTAATATTTCTTTGGGCTGTACGAACACGTATTTATACATAAATATCTTCTCACGCTCGCACCAGCCATGGTTTTACAGTTTTAAAATCACAAAAAATATTTATTTCATATAATATATATTTATTTTTACTCAAAAGTTACATTGAATTCCACTCCAACTTTACGAGCACACTGCACAGTAGTGCACGCAAAGACTGACAGACTTGACACACTGAATTTGTTTGTCGTTTAGGAGTATGTCAATGTCAAAGTCAGCTTATTATAATATTATATCTTCTTCTACTTAGTTATGGCTTCGCAATCTTGTGCATTTAGCCAGTGTCAAGTGATAATATAATATTTCAAGTGTATTTCATATAATAAGTCCTAGTCACAAGTCACAGTCAAAGTCAAGTAAAAGAGTCAAGGTCCAGTCATAGTAAAATCATGCCCTAGTAAAGTGGTAGAAACTTTACTAGAACTTCTATTGGAGATTTGGAGCGAAGGTGAAAATCACTTATGCACGTTTACTAAGTATTAACGGTTAATATTCCACCATTATTACACATTAATACTCAAAGAATCATAGATTTTGGAAATTTTTACAAAATCAACAACGCCATTTTTTCATTTTCAATCAAAAACTCTTAATATATATCACTGAGTACTATGAGATAAAGTTGATTTTGTCTGAGCGCCCACCACTGTCATGCCACAGGCTCACGCGAAACCACGATTTGCGCTCTGTCTGGCAGGCCTTATCTTATTTATCTATGCTGGTAAGCAGAGCGGCAGCAGTATGGCGTCGGTCAAACCGAGTCAAACGTAGTTTGGCGTGTTTTCAAATTGTTTATTTGTGTGGCGTGGCGGCTAAAGGCATTTTTTACTTGCGCGTCCGAATTTTATTGATTATTAGAAGTAGGTACTTACCTGCCTCGGAATATTGATGAACGGCGAGTTAATTGAAAGAAAATGGAACTACTTAAATTTGTTCGGAATTAGTACCTACCTACCTAATTTTGAAATGTAGTAGATCTCGACCGTAATTAACAGAATTTTACATACGTATAGCAGACCCCTTGTTACCTATCTTTGTTGCGAACGGTTTCAGTTCTAAATTGACAAATCCCCTAAGAAATAAGGTACATTTTTGCTTAATTTAAATAGAAACCGCTCGCAACAAAGATACGTAATAGGGGGTCAAGGGTCAGGGTAATGGCCCTGACAAGTCCGACCAAATGGGCAAAGCAAAAAATCTACCAAATGGGTCATGAACTCGTTCCTAAAAACAACTCGCATTGCTTTGAAACAGCCAGACTTACTACACTGGCTCCCAGACCATAAATCTGACGAAGAAACATACATCTGACTCCCATTCAATTCAACATTGAACGCAACAGAAATACGTAATTGAGTGTGTCTGATTTGCTATCAAATTAAACTAGCTAATGCTGATATCAAATTTATTTATACTTAAAATAACCAATATCAGTTTCGATAAAAATCTCTTTACAAGTCAATACAATTCTACACGCATATTTATACTAAACTTATCTACAAATGTAAAAGTAACCAAATAAATATTTTAACTACGGCCTTAGATTACATGTTTAATGGAATGTTCTAAATACCTACACAATTATGTGTATGTTGGTATATAATATGTTGAATAGGCTATAGGCTCGATGGCTTGTAGGTAACTTGGCTCTTTGCTGTATATAGTTTTAGTTTAGTTTTAGGAAATATAGGCAATTGGCCCGTAGATTGTACTATTATAATGAAAAAAAAAAAAAAAAAAAAAAAAAAAAAAAAAATATGTTGAAATCATTTCATTTTATAATGTACCTAACTTTTGCAGTGTTTTATTCAAACAATATCTGATTCACTGACAATAAATTATGAATGTACCTACAGTTAATCAGCCGTTCGTTACCAAATAAATAGATAATATTTAACTTTGTGTGTGACGTATAATAAATATAATTCTACCTACCAGTTTAGGAATATTAGTAATTAATAATCATGGGCCTAAAAATATTGGTCCTAGGTCCAACAAATTTGGCTTGACGCACATCGCAAACTTGGACCTAGGTTAGAAGGTGTAATACACCAAATGACCAACTATCGATGACAGAACACTTAGTATCTCAAAATCTTAAATATTTTGTAATCTATCACATTACCCACCAATGATTGGATGAGGTTATATCAGTGAGTTGTCAAAATCAAAATCATAATCAAGATCTTAGGGCTGCGTCCGTTTTTTTAGGTCTGCACTAATAACAGGTAATTACATCATAAAGAAGTAGATACTATTATTATATTAAGATTGATCGTCGTAGCAGGTACGATATAATAACTTTATCGTATTATACATTGTATAATGGTATTGATAAACGTAAATACCTACATAATAACATATACATACGTATACCAATGAAATTGATAGTTATAATTACTTACATAAGTACGTAATAATATTAATTGTAGTATTACCCAATAAAACAATTAATACATATATTTATGTATTCCATGATAGTAATTAATTGCAACTTTTGTTTCTAACAGTTTTAGCAGAGAAATAAATAAAAAATATTAATATAGGTACCTATTCATTTTCCTAATAACTTTGTCACACAAACACGTGTATATTATATTCAGTAAACGACTAGATGGTGTTCTGTAATCTGAAGATCAACAAGTAATCTGAAGCCTGATCGTATCATGACTGATAATCATTAATACTTACACAACATTACAATAAAAATACATTGACATCATAGTGCTTTTTAAAAACAATTTTACCCACTTATTATATACAATTACGGTTACAATTTCTCGGAAATGGAATTGAAATTATGAATACCTACATTATAGCTTGAACATTTTGATAATACATGCGTTGAAAGAAATTGTACTAATGTAAACAAACCAAACAATCTAGGTATCTATTGAATCAAGTATTAAAATAAACTTGAACTCATACACATTTACACATGAAATATTAAATCACAATCATTATTGTACCATACACTTGTACCATTGTACCAAAACTAACTTCCTATTATATAAAAATAATGATCTAGGAAAGATGACCAACGTTCACGTTATTAAACTTCTAATAACTAAAATGTTACTCTCATAATAATTCAGCTTAGCCGTCCAGATCTTGCGTCCGTGATGACTCCCCATAACTCGATGATAAACTCGTCTGTGAAGCCGAACTCTTGTAAATCGCTATTATCAATAGCTTCAGCTAGTTGCATGGAGTTTGTCTTGCCATCGGCGAGGTCCCACATTTGGGATGCGAGCTCTGAATCGTTGATTCCCATGAACGACTCGAGGAGACTGTTGATTTTGTCGATGCCTGCTTTAGACTTTTCGTCGTGCTGAAATCAGAATAATTAGAACGATTTGAGATTGGTTTGAATTTTAATTGTGAAAGTATCAAGTACTTTAATATGTACAGTGTATATTATATACGTCCAATGATAGGTATATATATTTTTATATTTATATCCATCATTAGTTTATATATATTTTCAACAGATAAAGAGTACTATGGATTATTGACAGCGTATTAATGACCTACTTTGACGGGTCTGTATTTTATATAAAATCCGGAACATAGTGTGCTATGCACAAAATAGGACTATCGGTTTAGCCACGACCATTTCTTTACCTTTGGTTAGATTTTTTATCGGTTTTAAACCTTGAAAAAGTCAGAGAGAGTGAATACTTTCTGAGAGAGAGTGAATTTTTTATATTAGTATTTTATATTATGGATAAAGCATTGTCCATGCTTATCTTACCTCATTTTCTATAGTCGCTTGGCCATTCGATTTGAACCTGAGAGTTTCTTTTCCGGAACCATAATTCTTTTTTCCAGATCTAGCACCGCCACTTTTAGGTCCGATACTACCGAAACCACTTTTTAGGGGCTCTACGAGCCGTATTATAAAAGTAGTTCCTAAAGTAATATCTTTTAAAATTTTAGCTACTTCGTAATGCCTCTTTCCGACCATATTTTCTCCATCCAACTTCTCGATGTGGTCTCCGACCTGTAATTTAATAGAATGCAAGGGGTTAACGACATAATAACATGCTTCCTGTCGATTTCTTAACAAAGGAAATGAGACCAGAGTAGTCTTTAAGTAACACAAAATGGCGTAATTTTATTAGATTAGTATTTTTCTGAAGGAAAGTTGTCGCATAGTGTGTGTTATTTGACCGAAGTCGCATAGCAAGGGATGTCCTCTTAATCGGTAGATGGCGTGATGCCCCTGATGATTCCTGACGCATCAATACAAGTGAATTAAAACTATATGGTAAAACCATCGCGCGAATTATCTGTCCTATTATTTATTCTGATTGAGATGAGTGGTCAAATATTTGCTAGCTCTTTCACTAGTTGTAATAATTAAATGGATATCTGATTATTTATTTCTACTTTCCGGGGCTAAACCTTACAACAAAAATCTATAGGTTATTAATAAAACATGACTAGATACTAATCGTAATTTAGTCCGGGTGGCTGTGTTAATTTTCCTGGTATACGGTAGATAGTGTAGTGTGTATGTCCACATAAAGATACATTTATTTTTAAGAGTATAAACATTTTGACTTAACGAAGTGTGTATATACCATAATATTTAAAAGTTTGCAACTAAGTCTGCAAGGTAAAAAAATAATATATTAATAATAAAATAATAAATATAAAACGAATAAAAAGAAAATTAATAAAAAAATCCTGCAATAAGCACAATATTTAGAAATAATATCAATTGGTGGCCGATTACACCGGAAATTAAAGATATTATTATCCGTATTTCCGTTTCCTTTACTATATCTGAATTATTTTGCCTAGCACAATTAACAAAAACTGGAACACAAGTGTAAAACTACTATTCTACCAAAACATATGAAATATTAAGTTGGTAGTAAATTAATTAGATTGCACAATGGTTTTCTTGAAAATAAAATAAAAAAATAAGAACAGTAATTTTACTATATTTCACCTGACCTTTTACTATATTTCGCTGACCCGCCCGGCGGCGCGTTGCCCGGGTAAAAGAAACATACACATAAAGCTAAAGCCCCACACTAAAAGTACTATGTTTTTTGTTGTGGGGCCGTAAACATTAATAATGTTGTATGTGTGGTACACAACATTCATATCATCCCCAAAACCAGAAACAAGCATTTCGTGGGGAGAAAACTTGTGTTACCACCAGGATTCAAACCCACTGCTCTGAAAGAGAACGCGCACCCAAGCCAGCTAGCAGTTCAAAGTTTAAAAATTACCCGGCTGGTGTCGTCTGGGTAGAATATTATAAATATGTAACACATAAACATAAACGCTGTCGCATTCACAGCCTCACATTAAGTTTAATGACTTGTGTCGTGGGTCCGTAACCATTCACATCACACACACAACATTTACACCAAACCCAGAACCAGAAACTCGAATTTCCCGTGGAGAGAAAGTTTGTGTTCCCACTGGGAATCGAACCCGGTGCTCTAGAGGCAAACGCGCACCTAACTACGCCAGTGGGCAGTTCAAAGTTCAGAGATAAGTTATAACGGGCAAACATAAAAAAAAACAAGTGAATTTATGTCCTATGAGCTATATATACTTATACATGTTAGATATATGCTGTCGCGTACTTTTTTTGTAAAACTCACAAAGGCCTACATTTTTACCACCTTTGTCTAACTGTTTAGTCAGCGTACGGCGATAAAGCGACCAGTTTATGAAATTTTTTTCGACTTGTCTTACGAATATTATTATTTCGAACTGAAAACTAACTTTTAACCCTATAGAACATACCATATGACACTCAGCCATAGCGTAGTGAATCTGTTAGTGAAATATTTTTTAGATTCGGATCAGTAGTTTTACAGATTACCTTATATAAACAAAGTAAACTTTACATCTTAATAAAATTGCTATAGATATTTTCTCTTCTAAAAACATTAAATTCAAATAAAAAGCTTATATTTTAACAAACTTACAAAAAATAGATAAATCAGAATAAAAAGTAACATATTATGTGCTTCTCTATAGTAAAGTTTATACCACGTTCGGATCAAGCAATGAGTACCTATTCACCTACCTAACATCACAATGTATCCAGTAGACATTAATAGGAATTACAAATATTAAAATCAGACAGGGTGACAAGTTGAGAAAAAGAAAGAGGTACTTTTAGATTCATATATCTATAACTCGATTGCTTTCCATATAATTATGAATAAGTATTGTGATAATATGCGATTATCATTTATCGCTGCGTTGATCAACTTAATAGAATGCAGTAGGTATTCGATTGAAGCTATTGAAGGTAGGTACAGTTCAAACAAAGAAAACAATATCAATTATTATTCCCTGCGATAATAACATAGAGACACTTGCGTGCGTGACACATTACATAGCTACTAGGAAACTATAGTTACTTGTACTAGTTACAAACAATGATGTAATTATACTAACTTATAAGATATTTATTAATAACATTGAATATTTTACCTCTATGTGTGGTATTCTTGATACAATAGATCCTTCTTTTATTCTCTTTATAAATGCATAGCCAGCACCGTTATCAGTTATTGTTAGTCCCAAGGAATCTTCGGTTTTTACTATTTCTATTTCTTTTGGTCTTCCTTTTCTGTGTGCAAATATGAAATCTTCTAATCCTATTTGTCCACCTAGCAACTTCTTCATATCCACTTTGTGGGTGTTGAGCGTGCAAAATAAAATCTGAAACCATAGAAAAAATAATATGTTATTTTTTGGCAGCTACAAGCATTATAATAAATCTAATTAAAATAATTACAGTGTGAGATATCTGCCTAAATCGTCGTGGAAAGCGGCTAAATATCGCATCGTGCGTAATACATATGCTTAGAACTTAGATTAACATTTTTTAAGTGCAATTAACTTTCAGTATGATATAAATAAGTGTTTAGAGATACTTAAACACATATACATCACATCAAATTATTATTACCGAAGTTTACTCTGTCTCTATTTCCATTTGATACCTCTAAACGGTCGTAACGGAACGATTTCGGTGATATTTAGTAGAGAGATAGTTATAGAAAGACTTTTTATTCTAATTTAAATGCCATTTTTGGCATTGCTTCTACATACATTTAAAAACTGTAAGATTAGAAATAATTACATTATTTCCCACAAGGATGAACAAAAGACTATATAATCGATGGACTAAGTGCTGTGAACTCTGAGATCTCGGTACTCAAGATGAAAATTCAAATTCATGCATAAGTAGTAGAATATAAAACAAGTTTTGTCTAAAAACAGTCAAAGTTTTATACAAATACAGTTTTTTAGTTACAGTATCAAAATAATTTAATGCAAGCAAAAAAAAATATTTTCTTTTGCTTTCAGACCTGTTGTGAAACGTCTCAACACGAAAACAATAAAACTACCTACTAAGAAATGAAGTTCATTTTTCCCTCATCAAGGAGTCTGTTTGACATAAAGGTTTACCAGAATCTGACTGTTATATGACCCTTTATTACCTATATCTGTTGCGAGCAGTTTATATTTGAATTAATCAAAAATTTACCTTATTTCTTACAAATTCTGTCGTTTTTGAATTGAAACCGTTCGCAACAGGAATAGGTAATAGGGGTCAGATACCTCTCATACCTTTGAAGCAATCTGTTTCAATTTGAAACCAACAAAATCCCCAAAGATTGAAGTTAATTTTTGCTTTATTGATTGAGCGAAGCGAGATCTTTAAGTTGGTTTGGGTGGTTCAGCACTTTGTCAATCCGTCCTTCCGTCCGTCTGTCAGAGGAATCTAGCGTCTAAACTATAGAAGCTTGTATCTTCAAATTCTCAGAGAATATGTAAAGCTATGGCTCAAAGTCAGAAATGACAATTATTAAAATTATATAAATTAAAGTGTTAAGAGCCCAACCATTTACGTAAGCGGGGAACAAAATATTTTTAATTTTTTTATCTTCCCTTGTCTCCACAAAGCAAGTAGAGTACAAAACCGGTTTTTAAAAAATCTGTTGCAAAATTAGAACTTGGTAGGCTACCAAAGTCACTGTTTTAGACCTATTTTGTCCAGCGCCGACGCACGGGGTCGAAAAAGGCTTCACATTTAAAGCTGAAATTTATATCCTGTACTTGTACAACAAATACAGAACTTAAACAAATATTTTCATGGAAAATAATTATAAGCAACCTCAAAAGTTTTTATCTAGGTAGTAGACAAAGTGTAGGTGCGAGATCTCAGTACGGCGCAAAGAACTAGTTAAAGTAGACTGATCGCAACAAAGGTGGAATTTCTAGACTTCCTTTAGTTTGTCAAGGTCTTAGCTCGGGCGGTCTAGATATTAATTACTATTTTAATTCATTCATTCGCAAAAATTCTATAGTCGCTTTTCTATTCATCAACACTGCTTAGTTATTAGCTTATTGGAACATTAACCTACTTAGGTGAGGCTATAAATATACTTATTGTATTATTTCGTGACCAAACGCATTGATTTAGATACATTCGAGCATCATGACCTATTTATTTATTTACGACTTTTTTATTCTGATTCAAGACTTGTGCAACAATGAATCAACATAGTGTTATTTTAAATGAGATAACGTACATGTACCTAAATTTTGTTTCGAAACAACTAAAGGAAGTTAAGAATGGCTTCTTACAGGATCTAGATATTTTCTACACTTCGATAATCAATTAGACAAAAAAGGAAAAACGGAAAGAGCGAGAGAGAGAGAGAGAGAGAGAGAAAGAAAATAGTAGTTTATTGAAGTCACCTGGCACAATCTTTTTTATTTAACTACGATGTAATTTGGTACACTTAAGTATTATACATATTTAAAACCATTTTTGTATCAACATGTTGGTATCGAGTATCGACTGATAAGCACTTTATTTTAAACCTAACTTAATTAAATGTATGTTATATAAAATATAGATTTATATCAAGTTTCCCAAATTAAACTTTAACACGATATAATTTAAGAAATAGTTAAATTTTAGATTTTACACATTTATAACTTTTTTTTTCTATGCGTAATTTGTAGGTATATAACTACATACACATAACACGTTAAATAACGACTATTCTTACCTTGTTAGACAACGTTAAAATACAAAATATTATTTTATGTAAAATCGCAGAGTAGGTACTACCTACCTATTTAGTTAAAATAGTTACATGAACATAGAAATGCTTACGTTTTCATACACTGTTTTAAGAGTGATCTTAAAAGTGAATAAATAAATATTACGATGCAACAGATTCACATTATTTCAATTTTACAATGAACTGCAATCATTATTCAGCATAAATACTAATTAGGTACATTCCTAATGCTAAACAAATCATTATTGCAGCCAAGTATGTACCTACTAGTTAATGACTTCCAATAAAACCGTGAGTTCATGATAATTAGGGAAGTACCTTTTAAAAATTCCGTTATGTTAGTAATCAAATACATTAATGGAATTAGAAATAGCGAGCTATTAGGGAGTTGTAATTAAAAAATCACCTTTGAGTCGTAATAAGTTTACCTACCTATAGAATAATACCTGCTTATTATTATATTTATAATTATGTTGCCAATGATGGTATTAAAAGTGGGATGATAATGACGTGAATAGCTCAAATGAGGTCAACGCACACAATTTGCCTTAGTCACAATCGAACTAGCATTCGTCACGCACGTTACCTAAGTACTTGCAATTTTGTTTGACATGAGCAGGAACAATGCCGTTCTGCGCTTTTACAATATCTGGAAATAGCTCAAGAATCAAATTCAAATGAATGGCATGTCTTCGCCTAGTAGATGCATTTGGTCAACGTTAGAGCATACTGTATCTTTCCATTTTTAATAACATCATGGTATGTTGCTGCATTGTAAATCATCTAAATCACCTTAAAACAGCTTTCTAAACGTAAACTTTTTCTACTCATTATAATAGAAAGAGCGCCTGAATACTTGTATAGAACCAGATTTACCTAAAGACTGCAATTTCCCCTGATGAAACTATAGTGCTAATTAAAATCTGAAATTGTAAGAAATGATTATTATAAAATTTCACAAAACAAGCTAACTAATCTAAGTCACAAAAACTTTCTGAGATATTTAGATTTGAACATTGAATTAAATTAATTAAAATTATTTTTTCATTGAGTTTCAATAGATTAACGTTTTTTTAATACGTATAGGATAGCGTAATTCAGGTAGATTTAATTTATAGCCCAAAAATCTTTTGTAGAAGAAATGGAGACTTAATTAGCGACCTTTTAGGGAATTCCGATTTCCAACAAGATAACTTTGGGACCTTCTACACTAACACACGCAGGTAGTGTAGGCAGTTATTTAGGTACCTACTTTATCCTTCAGACATATTGTCTCGCCTGTATTTCTGTAGTCTGTATAATGCGGCTCACGTACTAATGGGCTATCAATCACTTTATAATAGTTTGTGTGCCTACTATCAATATACATGTGTTACATGCCATTTCTAAACTACACTCGAAAATATAATATAATTTCAACTCTCTTATGTAATTTTTACAAGAAACTATTTGGTAGAAGTCAATGATAATGGCGATTCAAGAACGAAAAACATAACAGGCATTCCACTAATTATTTTTTCTATTGGTACCTATCAAACAAATATATATAATAATATGTATTATTATATGGAAATATAAAATTCACCAAAAAAATTACCATAAGTGAAAAATTAGATAATCCAAATAGATCAGTTGGCCTAAAAAACTTGGTAGGTATATATAGCAAATTATTGCCTTTCTGAATTTCAATACATATACGTTGAACCATATTATTATGTTTGATGGCTAAGTATCAAATTGATATTTGATCGCGCATACCACCTCAACAAGAATTCCGAGATTATTTTTTAAATACAAATAATATCACATCCTTACTTACCTAAAATAAAAGTATATTTTTATTTCATCTTGTAAGTTAGAAACTCAAATGTATGAAAATGAAAATAAATTATACAACATACATAGATTAATTCATTCTTTTAGTTGGCCGTTAAACATTATTTCCCAGAATGATTTTTTTTTCACATTAACAGAAAGTCTTTTAAAATTTCAATTCAATACCTAAACTTAAAAAAAATGTTTAAGTTTTTATCAAAATCAACCTCGAGACCCATATAAGCTGTATAAGGTAAATTAACGTGTAGGTGCCAATATCAATGAGTTGTAATAATTGTGACACCCGCATAGCGATACCTATCATGCGGGTTCCGACATGAGCCGCAGCATGGGCGTTCATCCGGTCCTTGACCCAAGTGTTGTAGGTCATTGCGTAGCACCATACATTACGCAGTCGGTACGCCGGCAGAGCGTATCTGCCATGTATCTGCACTCTTGGCTCGAGTGTTTGTATGACACGAGAGCGAGACTGCGCCCCTGGGCCGATCCACTTCCTGGCTGCCCAGCCGTCCGTGCTTCCGCTCGCGATGACATTTTTATAAAGTTATTTCAGTCAACGCATTTGGCAGGCAGAGATTTAAAACTACTTGCAATTTGCTAATTTCGCATTGCTTTTCACATTAAGCTAGATACAAACTAAGATGACAAACTATTGTAACTCCCTACTTATTTTGTATTTGTTCCAAGTTAGTTAGACATTACCCCTTCGTACAATCTCCACAGTAAAAACGACGGACTTTCTTACATAAAAAACAGGGTGTGTCGAAAAGACGCACGAATTAGGTACGATAGAAGTGAAAGTTTTGTATCACAGGGAAACATTTTCATTATTCACACAAATGGGTTGGAGATCAAAATTTCAAGTTGCCATTTTTAATTTGTATGTAGTTAACTCGACCACTCATACAAAGTACAGCCGGAAGAAAAAGTAGTGATACCAAAATATTAATAATTTATATTTCTATCAAATTAAGCAGCAATTCGAAGCCCTAAAATAAAAGGTTTGTCTTTTAAAACCATTTTTTAAGTACGTGCAACTGGTCCATACTTAAAACCCACTTAAAATATTGAGTCAATTATTTTCTTGACTCGTTGATTTTTCTGATATGACTCAACACTGTCAAGTACTACCGACCTACAACACCAAAACAGATTTCGAACTACCTAAGGCAGTATATAAATTAATATTAATGATGTGTACCTACCTACTAGTACCTACTATGCTAAGGTGACAGTACCTAGTACAATTAGATACCGTAACCATATGTTTGGTAAATCTAATGAAAAGTACTTACAATGAAAAGATGTTGTGAATTTTATTATCTTTATTCTCACGAATGTGCCTTGACGCTTACGTAACCTGTATGAGCGTATTGAAGAGCCTTGACTTGAGTAATTTCACAAACCGTGAAATATCATGGAATAGGTGACCGCGCTAAATCCGCACCATTTTCGCCGATGACCTTTACGCAGCGACGCGATCGAAGGCTACCTTGAGAGAGATAGGTAAATAGGTACCACTACCGACCGATTAGGTACCTAGTCTATATAGTTATGTTTATGTTATGTTACTAGAAGCACAAAATAGGTAGGTTTAACTATTATTCTCTTATACTTACATAATAAATATTTATATAAAGTAAAACTCTATTTGATATTTTTTATTTCCTTTGGTTCGAAAACTGAGTGTCGCCAACAATAATGAATTACTGGATTATTAAACCATTTGCAATAAGCGTTAATGATAACACCAAGATAACAATTATAGCATTATATTACATTAACTAAAATGAGGAAAACGAATTATCTACCTACTACGTTCATACTCTGTACTAAAGAACCTACAGCAGTTATAATCAACTAGTTAGTACGTACTTTATTTTTATTAAAATGAATAAAAACTATTGAAAGTGCCAACATTATTTTGTTAGTTACGAAATCGCAGTTACTATATGCAGGACCATTAATTATAATAAATAATGTTTCGTTGACACTTAAATATTTAAGACAACTAACAAACACTACAAATAATGTTATTTTTGGTGATTCCTGAATCCCACACTAGGATGAGTCCTGTGTCGTAGAATTTAGTCTCTTTCAGATACATAAAATTGTAAGCCGGTATACTTAACAATTTCTACATCATTATGATTATATAATTAGGCTTCAATCTACTTATCTAGATGGGTTAGTAAACATCGCAGTAAATGAATCTTATCATTAGTTAAGAACCGCAGTTCAGCGTACCTAATCAGTTCATCCTTACAAGGTGATAAACTACCGCTACTGTAGTAGTGTAACAAAAAACAAAAGAAGGTTTTCGACGCGTTTTAGAATTAAAAGTGAACATACGGGTAATTGTATAGTCACGCGTTTACTCTAGAAATTAAAAACAACACGAATATCTTAACGCAATAATTATGTTGTCAACAAAAACAAGAACATATAGCATTCCGCAACCATATTTAATTACCACAGATATATGATTGTGCACTAACCAAAAATTTTTATAATTTAGACTTCTTTCAATTCAAGAGTGAAAAAATATATTCTAGGCAACTATGCTATAATTTCCTTGACGATAAAACTTGCGTTCCCGCCGGGGTTCGAACCCAATGGGGTATCGTGTATGCATAGAAGGCGAACGTTAACCCGACCAAGCCAATAAGTAGTGAAATTCGCCATAATAAAAAATCATCCTTTAGGTTTAGTTACACTACTTTTTTCATTATTTATTCTGGATCAGGTGAGATTTCACCTGATGGAAATTGACAATGCGGCCGAAGATGAAACAAGCTTGGAACTTATTGACATGATGTTCCGAGTAAGAATATTAAAAGATACGATCGGATCTATAATAAGCAGTCTCATCATTCAAGCGCTTCTTGCAAAACAACCTTATACGGACTGAGGTATCTACTATGGTGATTGATAGCCTATGATGATGAGATACAGAATATGATATCTGGTTCAAGAATAAATACCGTTATATAGAGAACGAATTGTAAACTCATAGACTAACATAATACATGCTGGTGTCCCACAAGGCTCTATTGCAATAAGCACCAACGCTATTTATCCTGCCTGCATATAATTAATTATCTGTAGCAAATCAACAACATTCATTGTTATGAGGATGGTAGCATAACACACGCGCGTCGATCCAATGCCTCATAGAGTGTAGGTACCTAGTGGAAAAAAAGTATAAAGGATAGGTCTTGTGTCTAATATCGATGGCTCACTTGACCGCCTTGGAGACGATTGATCATGGACATAAACGTAATTGCAGTTTTAGAAAGTTTATTAAATTCGATTAATCTTTTCTATAATATAATATATAAAAATAAAATCCAGCGCATTTATTGACAAAAATACCCGTTTGTAGTTACATGATTAACTTCAAAATTCGGATAAAATTTGTGCTTGCGCCCACATTAATTTCTCCATATTACTAAAGGCAGTAAAGGCGACATCTTGGCGGGATTATAGTCATTTCATTGTCCCAACCGTATCAGCCACGTGACGTGCCAAGGCATTCGTTCTGGCCTGCCATATTTACAAATGAACGTTTTAATTTATTATGAGAGATCATTTCGAGGCCAGCTTTCACGTTGCCTTAGTTTACACAGTCAACAATAATTTTCAACTATTCCTTGGAAGGGATTGTGAGGACTGATATGATTATCTATAGATTGTTAATGAGGCAATTACTTTATCACTTAAGTCATCATAACCCTTTGTCATAATTTCTTCAAATTATCTAAGAAGGTTTTTTTTTTGTTTGCTGCGAAAAAAATATTTGTTGGTTTTGTATAATTATGCAAAACCTGTGATTCTTAGAGTGTAAATGTGTAATAATGGTGGATTATTAACCGTTAATACTAAGTAAACGTGCATAAGTGTAGGCAAATCATACAAAGTTGTGTTCACTTATAAATTAGAATCTGCAGCGTAGAAAACAACCCAAACAAGAGCTTGTAGACTCGAGTAAAGTTTCATCATGTCTTTCTTATCTAGACTGAATAATTCAGTCTAGATGATAATGGAAGACATTGTCTTCCAAAAGAGTTAAGTATCTCTATAGGTATCTCTCGATCAAAAGCTTTCTTACAATAATTCATAAAGCGTTTTTTGCTGTTTGTACTTATGAATAAGAATCTGCAGCGCAAAAAACAACGCCTCACGAAATGTATGTGCAATGAGTGCAGACCCCATTATCTTAATTGTGTCACAGAATATTATAATATTACACTCCTTGTGTCAGTAGGATGCAAATCTTCAGAGCCTTCCTTGTAGGTATAGCTTCGGTTACGCGACGAGCTGCAAGATATTATATTCCTTTTCCCTATTTTATCATAGTACTACAATGAGGAATATAACTATGAGTACATTGCAGCATCAATACAAGCTAGATATTTCTTCAATATTTTTGTTTGTGTGTATTGTACACATAGGTACGAACAGCAGGTAATGGGACTCCTTACTAAAATAGCAGTTTCCCGTAGAACAGGGTTCTCCAGACCGCAAATTACCTATCTGTTACGAACAGTTTCAATTAGAAAAGACAAAACTACAAAGAAATAAGGTTCATTTTTGCTTAATTCATATAGAAACTGTTCGCTACAGAGATAGGTAATAGAGGGTCTGTTCGGCCTTCCTGTTTCCTGATAAGCATGATCTAGGAGTTTGGCCGCTACTGAGAGATAGTTGGTTTACCTTAAATTTTAGTATGTAGGTACCTAGTTACTTAGACGCAATTTATTGATTGGGCAGAATACAGCAGTTGGCTACTCGATTTAACATTCCATAGTGAGAAGAAGGGTCTAATGGGTCTATTAACGGTATGTAACGAATTCAGGTATCTGCAGTGATAATCTACTAATTGGACATTATATGCCTTATTTTCATAGTATTATGGTTTCTTCCATTTTTATAAAGGTGAAGAATACATCACTTAGCTCAACTTGAGTCATGTATGAGTAATTAGTAAACACGTTGTTCACATTCATTCGTCATTAAGTTTTTCGCTGAGCTAAATAAACGTCATTAGATAAAAACAATTGTTTCAGACATTGAGTGAATTTATTATTGAAAAAGTTAATAATCATTGTATTGTATAATTTTACACACACCTGCTACGTACGCAAATATGTACCTACTTGTTCTAAGTTTTAAACAATTAATAGCCTGTGTATGGACAACCTATTTCCAATCTTCTTATCAATGATCAATTCGTTTAACCCGGCCTACAAGATCTTGAAATACCAGTTTTGAATGTTTAATCAAGTTAATTAAAAGTAAAACGTGTCTTACTTACATCTTCTGGTGGGAAGTCGTAACATTCAGCAATTTTTTGATACAATTCCTTGACGTTTGAAAATCCTGAGATCAATCCGAGGGGGCTGCCGTGTGCCTGCTGACAGTGGAACACCAGCTGTGACTTCTGAGAGCCATTGTTATTGTCAACACCATTCGCATGCTGCGTCTCTTCAGCTGAAGGCGTCGGCGGTACTGGAGGTGGCGCGTATTTCGGCGCTTTCTTCTTAAATAACGACATAGTAAAATAGCACTACGTAACGGTAATAAAGTTTTCCTTCGGATCGTCAGTGCGCGCACATTCTCCACTCGTGCACAGTAAAATTTTAATCACCACACGTTCGCTTATCTTGTGAGGACTTTAAAATATATCGTCGCGTCATAGCACGATAAGTTATCGCCCGATGGCGATATTGGTTGAGATAATTAGTGTAGCAGGTATTGTGATAACGATCGGAGCGGCCGGATAGGGGCCAGCGCGCGGAGCGAGCGGCGACCGACTGGTAGTGGCCGCGAGTCCACGACCGCGAGAGCGCCCGCTCCGCCCCTGTCGATGCACGTCATCGCTCATCCATCAGTCAGTTCAGGCTATTGCGGTTGCGGCCTGCATTCCAATCTTGTAACCTAGGTTTTTTATAAGGTAACTGGCTACAGAACTAGAATTAAAGTCATGCTATAGGTACCCGAGTAACTACTATTATTCTGTGTCAAATGTATAAGAAAAATTACCCAACTAGTCTAAAAAAGGCAAAAGTTCTTAAATTACGTATAAAAAGTACACTACTTATTTACGAGTAAGTAACTAGGTATATGTACATAGGTACTAATGCTTGCATCTTCGGCTGCATCATTTGTTTCCAAAATAAGTGAGATGCATTTGGAATTCTACATAATAATGATTTGTAAAGTATGTACATAACCATACAATACATAGAGAGTCCCCTTAACGTATGGTATTTGGATGATGGGACAATTGGCGGCAGTCCAGAGGTAGTCCAGAGAGACGTGATGGCACTCTTCCCCGCCTTGAAAGAACTGGGCTTGGAGGTGAACACCGCGAAGTGCGAGTTCTATCCCTGTAGCTCGGTGGCGGCGGAAACAAGTGCGAGTTTTACGTCTCTAATCCCTGGGCTCAGAATCATGGACCGGAACTCTCTGTACCTCCTGGGTTCCCCCATTTTTGCGGAGGGCTTGATGGATAGCTTGGAGTCAAAAACGCAGACCCTGACATCACTAGCTGAACATTTTAGGCATCTCCCGGCACACGTATCTCTGTCGCTTTTGAGGATCTGCTTCGGGATGCCTAAGCTGACGTATGTCATGCGGACGGCACCTACTTGGAAGCTCCCAGAAAGGGTCCTCAGTTTTGATGATACACTTAAACGTATTGTTGAGGAGATGCTCAATATTAGCCTTAGTGAGGTGCAGTGGTGTCAGGCTAGCCTGCCAATCCGATTTGGTGGTTTGGGAGTGCGCCGTTTGCAGGAGTGCGGTCCTATTGCCTTTCTCGCCTCTTCGTATGGTGTTTCAGGCTTGGTCGGTCGCTTGGTGCCGGATTTGGGCGGCGATATCAGCATTCCTTTCGTCAGTGAAGCTCATAGCGTGTGTGCTCGGTTATATCCGGAAGCCGACCTACCTGCAAGGCCTGGTATACAGAGAGGTTGGGATGAAATTGTTGGGGCGCACGCACTCGCTCGTCTGCGCAACGAAGCCTCGGGAGTCGAGTTGGCTCGTTTAAACGCCTCCTCTAAGCCGGAATCTGGCGCCTGGCTGCATGCCCTACCATCTCCTCACTTGGGCACGCTGCTGGACGACGACTCCCTTAGGGTTGCCGTGGGATACCGACTCGGCTGTGCAGTTTGCGAGCCGCATGAGTGTATTTGTGGAGCGAAAGTGGAGGCAGACGGCCTGCACGGACTCAGCTGTACTCGCTGCGCTGGACGGAGGCCTCGACACCATGCCATAAATGAGATTTTACGGAGGGCTCTTGTTTCGGCCGAGGTCCCGTGCGTGCTCGAACCTCCCGGCCTCTCGCGTTCCGACGGTAAGCGCCCGGATGGACTTACGCTGATTCCATGGCAAAAAGGGCGTTGCCTCATCTGAGATGCCACATGCGTGAGTACCTTCGCATCCTGCCATCTGCCTGCAACCCAGAGGATCGCCGGTGGGGGTGCGGAGGCAGCCGCGCTAGGCAAACACCACAAATATGCTGATTTGGAATCAGCGTACGAGTTTGTGCCGTTTGCTGTGGAGGTGGCGGGGCCGTGGTGTTCCGAAGCAAAGAAGTTTGTGGCGGCCTTAGGACGGCGTCTGCGGGAGAGGGGACGAGACCCGAGGTCAGGCGAATACCTCGGGCAACAAATTTCTCTCGCTATACAGCGTGGGAACGCGGCTAGCTTGATGGGCACGTTTGGGCGAGGGGGCACAATTTGACGTATCTATATATATTGGATGTATTATTTATTGATTGATAAAAATATTTTTATTTTGACATGTTAGACTGTACTTAGTTAATAATTATAGAATTGCTCGTTAGTATATTTATATATATATATATATATACTTAAATACATAGGTATATAATATTCTGGAATCAGCAAAGATTTCACCATTCTATCGCACGTGATGTTAAGTGAGGATCGATGCGGTCGTCGATGGAGCACGCATATGTATACATATGTATATTTTGAGATAGGCACTTAAAAGTACCAACCATACGAACGCGCGAGCGTGAAATAGATTAATAACAATACCGTATACTTTACCTAAAAATTGTTCAATTTTTTACAACACGCAATTTGTGGGAAATATGCCTTGTTTCCTAAAAAGTTGTCGTCGTTTAGTCACCAGCACTAAAGCGCCTAATAAAAACGAATGAGTAAAATAATAAGGACGTCCATCCGTCGAGCGTGTTGTAGTTATTACCTACTTATTTTATATCTATCTACTAGCTCTGCTGATACCGATAGCTTTTCCCGCGATATCCGATAGATAGATAGTATGCGATAGTCTAAATAAAGTAATAACATAATATATTATGTAGGTACTAAATTAGTACTACTAGTCCAACGACCGGCCTTAGATATTATATTATAATCAAAGCTTATCAAATATAGAAACTATTAATAGATACCTACTGATTATGCAAATAAAAAAATGCCGATAATACCCCCTTGCTCGTAATTCGGTATATTCCCAGTTGCCCCCAGGTGGCAATTGGGAATTTTATTCACAGTTGCCGCCGCGGGTTGAGACTGGGAAGTTAATGCCCCCACTTCACTGTACACTGTTGCGTGGATGAGGTCAAGAATAGTAAAATTCACTTTTCCACATATGTACTTTGCATAAGGGCGCTGCGCTTAGACATAATTATATACATACGCAGCAGTATACAGGGATTTGAAGTGGGGGCAATGACTTCCCAGGCGCCACCAGGCGGTTGCTGGTAATTTTATTTCCAATTGCCACCTGGTGGCAATCCATGTGGGTGCGACTGGGAACACGCGTAATTCGATCAGTATACTCATTGAACCCCTTTTAGAAGGGATTTGCAGGACCAAAGATCTAAGGTTATCATTTTTACACATTTGGGAATGCATCACGCAAGGGTGGAGCGCCTTTTAGTAATGTTTCTACAAAGCAAGAAACTTTCTTTAGTAGCAGAAGTTCTCGTTACTCAGTGCAATTACCTAACTAGTGCAAGTTTTTGTCGTCAATAGTCAAGTTGAACATTGATACAAAGGAGTGAACTTATACTACCTATTAGTAGCAGAAGCTCGGTGAGGTACCTACTGTTCCATCGTTGGACTACTAATGCTTCCTAGTATTATTCATTCTGGTGAGGATAAAATATATCCACTACAAGCTACGTATTTTTTATTAGATACTAGCCGTGCCTCGCGGCTTCGCCCGCTATTATAAAGTTAAAAAGTAGCCTGTGCTACCTAGGTATAAGCTATGTACATTCCAAATTTGATCCAAATCCGTTCAGCGGTTAAAGTGTGAAGAGGGAACAAACATACTTACACACTTTCACACACACACACACACTAACTTTCGGATTTATAATATTAGTAAGATAAGGAGACATTGTATTTATCATGATGACAGTATGAGCAAATTCCCATACTGTGGCAATATTGTTAACCTTACTTCTTCTGCTTCGGTCTAAACAAAGGTAATAGGTAAAGTAAGCAACACATCAGAGCATTACAAGTTTTTGAGATAGATATTAACTGTAGTTTAATTAAATTCTACTACATAATTTAAATGTTTTGTTGCCAACTGTACCCAGTTTATTTTTATCTAATCTAATATGGAAAGACAAGCTTTTTAACTTTTATTTATTTTGCAGTTAATCTACGATGATGCTACAGCTTTCTTGGGGGTGGGTTTGCCTTCCTTGAAGCCGTTGCGGAAACGCCTCCTCACGATTTTCAGGTGACGCATGCGGCCGGTTCCAGTAGTCTTCCTGCGCTTAGCCTTAACTGACCAGTGGTCTGGAAAACAGAGACATTACAATTAGACTAGCAGTAAGAAAGAAATTGACAAAAATTTTGATTTTCTATTTATGACTCTCAGATATTCATAATAAGCAACTAAAAATCATTTGGATGGTTACAGTCCACATGTAATTTTAGTTGTTATCCAACTATACACCTCCAGCAGGACACATCACACAAAATGTATTCCTAAGCAGCGCCAGGTCAAAGAAGCCTTCATTCAGAAACTCCCAAACAACTGAAATCTTTACTTTTTGTAGTTGTTAGGGCACTTCAGCAATTATTAATGTAATATCACATTTTAATTGGATGACCAGTCTTTAATGTAAGAAATAGCCATAGCGACACACCATGTTATAGATATATCTAATTCAATATTCCTACATTTACAATTGAATATTCCAGTACATAATATCACATCCCGTATTAATTTTAATTTTATAGTTTAAAATGTGCGGAGTTTTAATCAAATTAATATCACTCCAATTAAAGTAGGATCTGTTTTCCCAGAAAAAGTCATGAGGAATAGGTATCTTCCAGACAAAAGTGGTTTAATGTTGATCACATTGTCACTAAACATCAAATAAGATAGTGTTTGAATGTTTGCCAAATCAAATCAATCAAATCAAAATCGTTTATTCACATGGGCCCCAAAGAGGCACTCATGAAAGTTAATGAATCTATTGCCAGATGGGAAAATTACAGCCATCTCGAGAAGAACCTGGCAAGAAACTCAGCGGCGCATTTTTTTTCATTAATTTTTTTTTTAAAAACATTCCTTATTTCTAATACATAATTTTCTTAACCTAGGTGTTATTATGGTCGCTAGAAAGAGCCTGTGCAGTTTGCCTCCATGCATCCTTGTCATTAATATAGTCACATGCTGCCGATCCTAGACAAAAATAGGATACAAGTGACATTCAAACCTGGACACCTGGATGCAGCCGTAACACAGCGTATCATAGTTGGGCTACTAATGAACTCTTAATTTACTGATTAATCAACAGAAAAAAAAACATATTGCTATGATAACAACTAATAAAGTTGTATCTTAGCTTGATAATTTAAAATACACTTTTGGTAATAAAATGCATTTGAATTCAGCTTCACAGGGATACATAAAAATGTGCAAATCAGCATACAAAAGCTTTAAATTCTAGTGGACACAGATGAGGTGTTTAGAAACACATTTAAAGAATTTAATTAATTTTTTTTTTAGATTTATTTGCAAGTTCAGTTAAATCGCTAATGATGGAACGAGAGAATTGATAATACATATACATTTAGGTAAGTGTAAACAAATTACACATTACGAGAACTAACTAAAGCACATAGAAATTATGAAACAATTAATATTACATTTTAAACTAGCATCTTTACAGTTATTAGCTTTTAAAAAATACAATATACGAACTGGGGCAAGTTGGACCCAAATTTATAAAAGAAAATTATCTGATATTAACATTAGTTCTAACAGTAATTCGATCCCACTGTTGCTGTTAATCACTCGTAGACATGAGATCAACTGTCAATAATAACAGAACTTATAACTATATACTATTAACTATAAGGACAATACCTAATTGTAGTCCAAACCACATTCTATCTTGATATATCTATAGTTCAACTAAATGTCTCATGTACTATTGTGCTAATTATTATAATAATAAATATAAATAATTATAGAACACAATCCACTCTTCTAAGTTACGGATTTATTCTAAACTCCAATGCCATGAACAATATTCCACTTGTCAGCTAAGTGTTGTGGGTTTTATTTGATCACAAGTAAAAATGATATAAGACTAATTATTCAAAACATAACAAAATAAATCAATTTTCTTTTTTTTATCTAGAGAATATTTTAAAAATTAGTTGAGCAGAACCCTATTTAAGTCAAGGAGTTGAGGTTAGAAGCAAAACCGGTGCATTCGACGAAAATGAGGTAGGTACACACATAGTGAGATTTAACATTCGTGAGATTCATACTCGAAAGTTCTAGGTATTAAGATCTTTCAAGATAAGTTTTCAGTTTTCCTGAAGATTTTTATATACTTGGAATGGTACTTTTCAAAACAACAAATAACAACGAAGATGTGTACTTACACGATCGCAGTTTGGCTGCAGGATATCCACACTGTGCACATTTGGACTTTTGGATGTGGTATGAAGATCTACCACATCTCCGGCAAAGGGTGTGGGTCTTATTTCGACGTTTACCAAAGCTGCTGGTACCTTTCGTCTGAAATTAATTTGTAGGTTATAATCATACAGATCAAACAAAGACACTAATATACATGATTTCAATTTCTTAGCACAATAACTATACTGTAAATAAACATATATAACGAATTCACTATGAAAAATCTGCGATTATTTCAGATTAAATAATATTTGAAAGAAATACGCTACCATCTTGTCAGTTTTTGACAATCAAAGAGAAAAGTAAACGTATAGAATGACGTTTGTAGGCATGTGAAATAGGAATCGACCGAAAGATTGACATTGACACAACAGAAGTCTGATTACCGATATCGATTGTATCAGTATCACTTATCCTGAAGAAAAAATATGGAGCGCGGCTTTAAACATGCGTATCCGATCTTAAAACAAGTGTTTGTATTTTTTTAGGAAGAATCCTACAACAAACTTCTTATTACATAGTATGTAACGACAAGAATTGTAGCGGCGCGCGGCGGCGGCGGCGCACAGTCGACCTCCACGGTTGACATAAGCAAACTCTGGACCGTTTGATTCGATAAAATATTTTATAATTTTGTTTCTTATTTTGGAACATCGAAATGACTTCAGATGGTGAAAAGCTTTTGTAGAAAAAATACATATTTATTTAGTGGATTATTAACAATTATGTATGTGTTTAAATAACTGAATATACCTCTCATCTCCATTGAAAACAATGTTTAACTTCATGATGCCTAGTGATGCTGGGAACTAAAAAGACTCCCTCAAGTAGTTGAGTGCGTTGGGGCGAATGTCGCTATCTCTAACAACTCCGCATAGAGGATTTGCCCACAACGACTCCTTAAACTTTGTTGCAGAATTCTCACTGTACTACCAACTATAAAAAAAACCATATAAATTCCAGTATTTGTCCCGCACAGAGGACCGAGGCGAGGGTTCGGTATAAACCTACGTAGTTATAATTTAGCTTGATACACCTACATACTACATCGCACACATAACACTTCACATCACACAATCACACCACACCACACACACATGTTTTGCATATATATGTAACGCGTACGCAAACTCGCAAAGAGGCAGGCATTTGTACGCCTATTTAAGCAAAACGTGTAATAAAATTTAATTATTTACCTATATAAGATCTGCAGGTATGCTTCTGTATTGTAAATTACTGAAGATGTTTAAAAAATAACAATGTTAAATTTTTTAGCAATTAATAAATTTCATTTTTACACTCACAGCCCCACACTAAGTTCGATGACTTGTATATGTTTTTAAGCAGACGCTTTAATTGGCTGGCTTTGTTGGTCGTGTGTCTACCTAGACACACGACCAACAAAGCCATGTTCGAAACAAACGCTCGTCTCAGGGAGTAGAGCGCATACGTTAACCATTAAGTGAATCTCTTGCTTGTCTCCTCTCCTATTAGCATAAACAAGGCCTTTATGAAAATTGGATGGGTCCAACTATATACTAGACCATAGTGGTATAAGATTATCGATTCATTAAATAGTGTAACATCACTATTTGACATTATGTTAAATCAAATTTGTAATTTCCAAAATGTGTTTATTTAAGTAATTTCCGCTTTTTTTAAATTTATTTTTATGGACAAAACATGGGTGGCTTATTGTGCTATAAACGTAAAAAGTGGTTCTCTGCAATTTCTATTAAGTTGGCATTCTTCTGATATATTCCATAGAAGAACTTGATCCATTCATTATGTTTTGTTTCCATTGAATTGTTTATAGGAATAGGATTTGACTCTGACACGGAGTGATTCTCATAGACTAAATAATGAAGTTCTCTTATTTAGTCTGAGGTATTTCTTATTCTTTGAAGTCTGAGTAGTTAGTAATAGTATTTTGTTCGTAATTGTCTGGGGTTTTATTCTATCTATTAACTCTATTTCATAGTTTAATTCAGTTTTCTTTGTAACTTTGTTTTATGCAAGTAAGCGCAGCATTGCACTGGTGAGTTCTACCACAATATCTGCTATAATTGTGCATTATTTACCTACATTACTTACTACACTAACGAGTAGTAATCTCAATCTGTAGTTACTAACATCAGACAGATGTTTGGATATTGGAACGCCGCCGCGCTGTACGGCCGTAGAAACGAAACCGGTCGGCGGCAGCCGTAAGGTTCTAAGGTACTATTATTTACTAGGAACAACGAAGGCGAATATGGTTAAATCATATCAGTTGCACGTGGTACTCCTGCCGTTCAACGTACAAGGTTCCGGAGTGTTTTTTTTACTACCATTATTATTATCTTACTTAATTGCTTTTTGATCGTCACTTTCCTATTGAATAAAATGTTACATCACAAATTCAAAAGCATTTGTATAAAAAAAATTGTAGGTATCTTAAAAAAAGAACAAAAATCTAATGCATATCCCCTTTAAGGAACAATTACATTTACTATGTACTATGATGGGACTATTGGGTTTTTTTCTCCTGGTAATGGAACCGTAATGCTGGTTTCATAATGGTACTATAGGATTTTTTTTATTGTGGTAAATCCAACCCAACAGTTGGTAACAGGATGGTATAGAATTGTTATTGTTATTCAACTGTACCTTTATACATTTAATTAAACTAATTTTATGGGACTAGATGTATAAAAGAAATATGGTTCCATGGAAACACTCGGAAAAAATATTTCTGTAAAAATAATCCCATCATCGAACTGGCATGATAGGATTATTTTTACATATTTATGACTGACTATTTTTACGATACGATTCCATAGAACAACTGGGATAAAAAAAACCAACAGTCCCATAATGGAACTATGAAATGCACTACTGTAGGTTTTTATTATTATATGGTAGTTTTTATTTCCAGGTTACCATTGATGCAACCAGAGGGACAGTGATTTTAATTTGAATTACGAGAAATCAATTTTGGTTAGGTTTGAATAGAAGTGCAAATCCAATACAAAATAAGTATCAACTTATAAAACAGTAAGTATCTACTATTGCCCTATAGAATTTAATTTCTAAAATCCCCTTTAAGTATATTTATGAAAATCATAGCAAAAATCGTAAAGTACATTATGAACTAATCTTCCTTTTGACTGTTATAACATAATGTATAACATAATGTGTAATGTATTTAATTAGTTTCAACTTGCTTATTATGTTAATTGAGTGACGAAGTGAGCAATTTGCTCGCCTGATGGTAAGTCACCCTGAGATATTAGATGTTACATCTCTTTAAGGCCTGTAATAACATTTAACAACTATTGTTTAAATGTGCACTTATATCTTATCGCTATTATGTTCAGCTGTTACAAATTGCCTATTGGCTTAGTTAAGAGCCATTTAAGTATCAGGTTCGACTCCTGGTGGAAACATGAGTTCTCTCCCTTAGGGAAATCTGTGTTTCTGGTTCTGGGTGTGATTATCTATGATATTAATATTTCTGGCAAACACAACACAAGTCATCAAACTTTGTGTGTATGTTAAAGCTTTTTTCTCTCTGTAGATGCATTTTATAAATATTTACCTTACTTCTAAGTATGTCAACCAAAAAATCTGAATAAAAAACTATATTTTAGTACTTCAAGCGAGCCATGGAGCTTCTAGACTTAATGAAAAATTTAACATTAAAACCTACAGAGGGTGAACAGAAGTTATTCAAATCAATAGCTGCTGATATAGATGATGTTCCAACTGAAATTGTACTAGCCGAGTACACTGATAAAACAATGTTGATTGTTTCTCAATACCAAAAGATTGGGAGCTTGTTAATGGTACAGAAAGACCAAGTTCACAATCCTTTAGGTGCCAATGATATTTATACCACAAAAGTAATTTTTGGTGCTTCAGCAGAAGAGCAGCAAGTAGCAGCGCGGTACTTGGCAGAGGCAATCAAAATCACAAATACACTCTGCATATTTATCAACCTCAAGTCATACGATATTGAGACAGTGAAAGCTTGCAAAGATATAATACTGGACCTTAAGAGGGAAACCAGCAGCTAAATGGAGTTGGTTAATTTTAATGCTAAAAGGTTCAAACCTGCACATAGATACTATGGTCAACTGGTTATTGGGCCACCAGGAGCTGGGAAAACCACATATTGCACAAAAATGTCTGAACTACTGAAAAAGTTGGGCCGGCAAGTTGTTCTTGTCAATTTGGACCCTGCAAATGACTTGATGTCTTATGAACCAGATATTGATATAAGGAAACTGGTTGTGTTAGAAGAAGTTATGCAGCAGTATAACCTTGGCCCTAATGGTGCTCTGCTATACTGTATGGAATATTTAGAGAAGAACATCGATTGGCTTTTGACACAAATACAAGGAGAGAATAATACAAATTTCATATTTGATTTACCTGGGCAAGTGGAGCTCTACTGTCACCATCACAGTTTGTCGAACATTTTTTCCCAGCTGACAAATTTCAATATGCAGCTATGTGTTGTACACTTGGTTGATTCGCATCACTGTTCAGATGCTGGAAAGTTTATATCAGCCCTAATGCTATCTTTGAGTGCTATGTTAAAGATTGGCCTGCCTCACATTAACCTTTTAACCAAAGTGGATTTGTTGAAAAAGCATACAGAAAAGCTACAATTTGGTATAGATTTCTATACTGAAGTCTTAGATTTAAACTATTTGTTAGATTGCTTAGATTCTGATAACTTCACTACTAAGTATAAGAAACTCAACAGTGCTTTTGTATCCATAATAGAAAACTACAGCTTGGTTACATTTCAACTGGTGGATATGTTCAAAGAGAAGAGTTTAATAAATGTTAAAAATGTAGTAGATAAGACAAATGGATATGTATTTAAAGCAGAAGAAGGGAGACATATAAATAGTATGTTGGCCTGTGCCATGGGTGTTGGAGATCCAGTTGACATTGATACTGATATTTGAATATAAACATTTATTAATATATAGCTTTTTTATTTCCTCATCTCAATCAATATCAATCAAGCATAATAAATAATAATAGTCGAGAATGGGAAACAAATTTAAGGAATTATTGTCCTGATATCATTGGGCTCCCTTGATTAAAGTAAATAGTTTGCTTAGTATTTGAAACGGATACTTTAGGCGCAGAATTTCAGAGGTTACAATATTAAATGGACTTACTTCTGCGTCGCTACGATCGATGCCGTCGCCTTGAGTACTGGCAAGTTAGCAACAATACTGTCCTCGAGTATGAGAAAAAGGTGTTATTGGGTCTGGGTTGCACATAATCACACTAAGATCCAGAAATTTACTTTACTTGGATTATTAGAATACTTTAAATAGCTACCTACCTTTCAGCATTAAAACCTGCTCACATCTGCCAGATAACATACCAAATCAAAAACCTGTTATATTGTTGTAAAAAAGATTACTATTCGATACTTCATTCATTGCCTGGTTTGGACAATACGTTTAGGTACCTGACATTTATATCTAAACATATTTTTACTGTATGGTCCATATCTAAAGTGATACTAATTACGCCAGCAATACTAGAGAAAGATCGGAAACTGTAACAAAATTAAGTGTGAAACAACTCAGTTGATTAATTTGTTTTGTTTGTCGCACAGTATTGAATACCGTGCTAAACGAGATTTCCGTTCTGTGGCAAATTCCTCAATATACCTACTTTTTGTAAAAGTATGGAGTAAAACTTGTGTGTAATGGATAAAAAGATTTCCCACTCACCCACCTATCTATTATCACCCATACCTAGGTGTTACCAATTTTAGAAATGCACCCGTATGAAATTTTGGTAGCTTAAGGTGTTCATTGTGAAAGAAAGTAAACAAAACAGACAATTTGAACTGAAACTTTCGTTTCGTTCCAGATGTCCAAAAGTAAAAGGGAAATATATGACAAGCTTTTAGAAACAGAAATGGTCATCGATCAACTTCTAGACGAAAAGAGCAAGCACCTTCATGTTCGACTATTGCATCAGTATAATGACATCAAAGATGCAACCCAAATAGTAATAAACCACATCGCTAATATCGAAGGTGCTACTGTTACAACGATACATAAGCGGTTAAACCTTGATTCATGAAATAAAACAATAAATTATAATGGAACGTTTTATTTGAAGACAAATACAACTGTTTACAATTTAAATTTCATCCAATATTTTTGAGTCCACTAACTAAATTAATAGTAATGAACATTTTAAAATTTTACAATGCAGTTTTACATAGGTGTCTAAGTTATAAGTGTTTTCAAAAAGCCACAGTTCCACGTTTGCTACTTCAATTACGAAAAAATGTTATGTAGTACAATATGACAAGTATTCTAATATATTTTGATTATCATATGTTGATAATAGTAAATGACCATTGTCAGCAAACAAGTTTATAAACGACATAGTAAAGGTATCATATTGTTGAATCTAAAACTATAGCGAATAATGGATTTTAAAAGACAAAAAATAAAATCTACTTCCTTCTTGAAATCTAAGTTTTAAAATATGTTAAATGTATAATAGCATGAAAATGTGGTGTAACAACAAAGGCTAGTTATTCACCATATCAAGAAGTTATACAATATTCTCATTAAAAAGGCGCCTTTTAAATATAAAAGCTCTCTTATACAGTGAGAGTATACCACCTTTCAACACGAGAATGATAGAGAAGCATGCTTTTACCGATACAATTAATTCTTATAAATCAAAATATATTGAAGTTAAAATTCTAAACGCTAACATCGTGTTTATTTAATAAGCAAGCAATAATATATGTTTAAATGTATAATATAAAAGTGGTAGTCGCGTGAAGCGACACGACAGTTCGCGATATTAGCCAAGCCGCGTCCGTCGGACGCCGCACTCCGCTACGGCCCAGGCCGCCGCGCCGCCCGGGCCTCGACTCGTGGACACCCACGGTACAGTCAGATGCATTATATTTTCATTTGCAATAACTCACTTGGAACAGCGTTGTGGCTGCTGTGTTCGTGTGCATAGCACTAAGTTCTGATCATGTTTGATTTCAAAAAATCAATTATATTACATGCTATAATAGCAACATATCTCTTGTATGTTCCGGCCAGGGTACAAGCGATCAAAATTGTAAAGTCTTCATTTAGTTCCATTCTCGGTCAGTGTCGGCCGCTAAAATTAGTTCTGAAGGTTCATGTATTCAAAATGGAATGTAACTTGTGTGTTAACTGTGGAAGCCTCTCCACCGACCGAGTTTCAAGACCGTCTCGAATATCCTTGTTAGTCATTCCAGCTAAATTTAAGTATAACAATATAACAAATTTACAAAAATACATATAAAAGTGAATAACATTCGCAGTATTGAATTTCCAAAAATGCATATTAATAAATATATTATCACTAACAAATCTAAGTTTTTTTTTTCTATAGAAATAATACCCTATAGGTGAGGAAAGTCAAAATGCGAATGCTAGTTCATTTCCAATAAACGTTTATCGTTAGACTTAAATCTATTCATTTCAGACTCGTTTCAGGCAGTCCCTCTAATTTCAAAGCACCATCAATCATTCAATAAATGCAAGTCTTAATCTAAGTATCACTCCCCCTAATAATAAGGTATTAAGGTCGACATGGAAGAGTTCCCAAGATATTTCAACAATATACATATCGTGGTCTTTGGAAGAACATACAATATAACCCTTTAAAACTCTCTCGCAATCAGAAAAGCATACGGGGACTTTACGTATTGCGACAGTGCTTAGCACCATTTTTTTTTCAATCTCACACACGCACCAAATTCGCCTAACCATCTAATGAATCAAGAAATCCCAAAAACAAGTCTGAAATCATTTTGGTTTAATCCATGTAATCGAAACACGACAAAAATTTACAAACCAATTGCTAATAGTAATCACCGGATGGTGTCAATTTTATTTCTAATAAGAGCTTAACATTGCGACATAAAATGGATTACATAGACTAAACCATCTTAAAAATAAAATAATGATTTGGTAAATTGTAAATATACTATGTGTAAATAAATAACGCTGACTCAGTACATCATATGCTTAGATAATGAAACATAATACTTACTAAGTCATCTCACATATTGAAAACCATGACAACAATCAACAGGTCAATTTAGCAATATATATTTTAATTATCACTTTTCAGATAAACCGGTGCTTTCGGGTCCTTAACCTTTCTAAGTTATTGCTGTACCTCAACAACCCTTCGGTTATCTTAACTCTCTATTGATAGAGATAACTCATGGTATTCAGTAGCACTTTACAAAATAACCAGAGGCGTGTCTTTTGTCTTAATAAGTTTTATCGAAGCTATAAAATTAGCCTCAACAAAAAGTCACTTGTCTTTATTATATTATTATCAATTGAACACTGAATGTGTCAATTATAGTAATACAAAATCAGTCTCACAATAGGGAAGTCTTTTAGATCTTCAGGCACGTATACAAATGAACGCTCATTACTTTGCTTACAAGTACATTATAATGCAACCTCAAAAATACGTGCTAAATTAGTTACAATCTGATGTACTATAAGTTCCCAAAAAGTTGTGTTTCAATGGTGGTATCGTATTTTGACAATGCTGATGAAGGCCACATAGCACCAAAGAAGGTGCATCTGATTGCAAATGTTAGTAACATTGTAAGAGATCAATATCTTTACGATTTTCCAAGTTTTGTGACCATCACTAGCAACATTTACTATCCGAGTTTAAATAGAATGGTAAGCTTTCCTTCAAATAAAATAATAAAACAAAAGCTATACCAACATATACATAAAAAATAAGCATGAAAAACTAACTACATGGAAACCTTACTAAATTATAACGTAAAATTACCTTAGTGCACAAACATTTAATTCGAAACTGGTGCATCACCTTGACCAATGTGTTCCTTTTCAGGATTGTGGCTTTGCTCCGCCACCTAGAAACGTATCATAAGTAAGAACATAATCACTACAAAAACGTAAAAATAAAGTAAAAAGGAAAGCTTGTATCGTCTTGTTTAGTCGTGTTATTGAAATGTGGTTTATTCGGCGGTAACCTTGGTTTTGTCGAGAGGGCCGTTTGCCTCCAACGCTTGGGCGACGTCGGATTTGGGGGCAGAGCCCTTCCTCTTGCCTTTACCGATATTCTTCTTTGAGTTTTTAGATGTTTTGCTTTTCTGAGGTTGCATACCTACGAACATAACAAAATTATAGATATTTTCTAATACAACTCAAGATACAGTGATTTACTTATGGAATTTTATGGTATATACCTTCAGCTTCAGTCTCGGGTGCGACGTTTTCATCATGCGGGATTCCTTCGTCAGCTTGAGACATTTCGTCGGGTCTCACAGTCTTCCTGTAATTCAACAATTATAACGTTAGTACAATCATGCATCGAATTAGATCGACTAGTTAGGCGGACCACGCAGCAGATGCAGGGCATAATCACTTGGTTGTACATAATTCTTTAGCAAATTTAACTAATATTATAGGCCTGTATTCAGTTCATACTCATAGCGTTCAGATATGATACCAGCACAGCAGTGTGATAATGGCACATACAGCAGTCTTATTTTAATTCACACTAATAAGTTTGTGTGTTAATGTGCAAGTATGTTTGTTTTCTTTTCATGCTGTGATGGCTAACTGTATTTAGATGAAATTTGGAATGTACATAGTACTTATACTTAGGATTAGGCTGCTTTATAAGTTGACGCGGTCGAAGTCGTGGCTGTTACCCACGTATTCGACCACTCAATAATAGGTCAATGGCCACAGTAACATAAATGCATATAGAAAGTTAGGTTACAAACATGTCATATGGACTAGTGGACAGTCCTGGAGTCGGTAGGCTGTCTTAAGCCACATCCCAACTACTAACTCTTTGTTGTCTTTTGAGTAACGACCAAAACTGAGTTTCGAAAAGCTGAGACTGAAAGCGTCTTTAAGGAATAAAAACCTTTTCAAAATCCGATGGTAAATAGACAGACCTAAAAAATACTATTTCATATCCAGTGGGTAAGTATAGGGAAATAATGCAAGAATGTAGTATTAGCGCGGTTGGTTCAAGCATATTACTCTCATATGCGTTAAAATGGAGTAGAATAGTATATAGACCCGTTGACGGTGAGTGTGGCAGGCTTGGCCAGGTGGTCGTCATTATGCCGGCGCGGCTTGACGCAGGCACATTACCCTCCTAGGCGTTAATAGCGACAAAATGGAGTAGAATAGTATGTAGTTACCCGTTGACGGTGAGCGTGGCAGGCTTGACTGGCTGGTCGTCATTATCCCGGCGTGGCTCAACGCAGGCACATTACCCTCCTATGCGTTAATAGCGACAAAATAGAGTAGAATTGTATGTGGTTACCCGTTGACGGTGAGCGTGGCAGGCTTGGCCGGCTGGTCGTCATTGTCCCGGCGCGAGCGGCGCGGCTGGCGCAGGCCGGCGGAGTGCGGGGGCGCCCCCCCTCCGCGCCCGCGGCCCCCTCTGCCCCCGCGCACGCCGCGCCCCCCGCCCCCGCCGCGCCACGCGCCGCGCCCGCCGTACGAGTTGCGCGGCGGCGGAGTGTAGCCCACGTAGCTCACTTGTTGCTGTATACAATGCTTTTGTTAGATTGCGAGTTAAAGTAAGGCCCGTCTCTCATTACGATAAGCACATACGACTAGTGTCGCGGAGTATCTTATATACATTTAAACAACTGAATGTCTATGAGATATTCCGAGGCGACTAGTCTTCGAGACTGTAAAGCTGTATTGTCTTTACAATTTTACTCAGAATGGCCTTGGTAGGGAGTAACGTTAATACGAAATATGCATGTTTTTTTGTATGTATGTTACGCGATATCTCCGCCAATTATAAATCGATTTTGATGATTTTTTTTGTTGTTTGTTAGAGTATACTTCCGAAATCGGTCAAGTCAAAACCGAAATATAAGCGAAAAGGTCGATTTTTTAAGCTTCGCTTGCGTTTCAATAATTAATTCATACATTTTGAAAGATAGCTCAACTGGCAATTTTTTCTTTGTAACCGACAGTGCTGGTATATAGTCCTGTTCAGCAGGTGTGTATAGGTACCTGCGGGTAGCGCTGCGGGCGCGCGGGGTAGCTGCCGCCCCACTGGCCGACCACGACGCCGGCTATCTCGAGGCGGGCCCCGCGGTAGGTAGTATAGGTACCTGCGGGTAGCGCTGCGGGCGCGCGGGGTAGCTGCCGCCCCACTGGCCGACCACGACGCCGGCTATCTCGAGGCGGGCCCCGCGGTAGGTAGTATAGGTACCTGCGGGTAGCGCTGCGGGCGCGCGGGGTAGCTGCCGCCCCACTGGCCGACCACGACGCCGGCTATCTCGAGGCGGGCCCCGCGGTAGGTAGTATAGGTACCTGCGGGTAGCGCTGCGGGCGCGCGGGGTAGCTGCCGCCCCACTGGCCGACCACGACGCCGGCTATCTCGAGGCGGGCCCCGCGGTAGGTAGTATAGGTACCTGCGGGTAGCGCTGCGGGCGCGCGGGGTAGCTGCCGCCCCACTGGCCGACCACGACGCCGGCTATCTCGAGGCGGGCCCCGCGGTAGGTAGTATAGGTACCTGCGGGTAGCGCTGCGGGCGCGCGGGGTAGCTGCCGCCCCACTGGCCGACCACGACGCCGGCTATCTCGAGGCGGGCCCCGCGGTAGGTAGTATAGGTACCTGCGGGTAGCGCTGCGGGCGCGCGGGGTAGCTGCCGCCCCACTGGCCGACCACGACGCCGGCTATCTCGAGGCGGGCCCCGCGGTAGGTAGTATAGGTACCTGCGGGTAGCGCTGCGGGCGCGCGGGGTAGCTGCCGCCCCACTGGCCGACCACGACGCCGGCTATCTCGAGGCGGGCCCCGCGGTAGGTAGTATAGGTACCTGCGGGTAGCGCTGCGGGCGCGCGGGGTAGCTGCCGCCCCACTGGCCGACCACGACGCCGGCTATCTCGAGGCGGGCCCCGCGGTAGGTAGTATAGGTACCTGCGGGTAGCGCTGCGGGCGCGCGGGGTAGCTGCCGCCCCACTGGCCGACCACGACGCCGGCTATCTCGAGGCGGGCCCCGCGGTAGGTAGTATAGGTACCTGCGGGTAGCGCTGCGGGCGCGCGGGGTAGCTGCCGCCCCACTGGCCGACCACGACGCCGGCTATCTCGAGGCGGGCCCCGCGGTAGGTAGTATAGGTACCTGCGGGTAGCGCTGCGGGCGCGCGGGGTAGCTGCCGCCCCACTGGCCGACCACGACGCCGGCTATCTCGAGGCGGGCCCCGCGGCCGCGTCCGCGCGCGGCTCCCCAGCCGCCCAGCGCGCCGCCCACGACGCCCGTCACGAGCGGCAGCGGCGGCATCGCGAACTCCACCTCCAGACCCTCCAGGATCGCCTTGCGCATGCGCTCCACCTGCGGAACCCGACCGAACAGATCTTACAAATGTCACATAGGTAAATTAAGTTTATCCTAAAATTGAGCTGCAGAACTTATTTTATTTTCACCCAATTAAACCAACTGTAAGTCAAATTTGTTTCTTAATATTATTTTCAATTTAATGTTTTAACGACCCCGATGAGAACTACTAAATAAAATGTTCAGCTTAGGAAGGAAATAATTACCAAAATATGGGTGTTACTCTCAGAAATAAATTTGTTTCTGGATGTGGGTGTGATCGTGTCAATCAAATGTCAAGTTTATTTACATGGGCCCCAAAGAGGCACGCATGAACTTAATGACTCTATTGCCAGATTCACAAAATCACAACCAGCATACATTATTGTGGGTGATTTTCTCCCCAAGAAAAATATGTGTTTCTGGTTCTGGTTGTGATTGTGTGAATGATGTGATTCCGGCACTTCGACACAAGTCATCGAACTTAGTGAGGAACTGCGACTGTGAAAACGTTTATGTTACATATATAACGATAGTCATTGAATATCATAAGTGTAAAGTACAGCAGTTACCTTGACGACAGTATCGAGGTGATTGTCGCACAGCATTGCGAGATGCTTGCAGTGCGCAGCTCGCTGCAAGTTCCGCTGCAGCAGTTTACCGTCGAAGTACAGCCACGGCGCTGCCACTAACCACGGCACCGGCGCGCCGCAGGCGTCGTTGGCAAGCAAAGCCGCCTCTGCGCCCGCCATTACTAGCGCGCCTAGTTGCACGCCTCGAGAGCTAATCGAGTTCACCTGTCCAGTGAGATACCAATTAGTAAACTACACCTTTAAAATCCACAGCTAAATCAATTGATAATAGCGATGATGACTTATGTTTTTATTAAAACAAATGCACATAATTACTACACTACGTTAAATACCGCTTTCACGATACAAATTGTATAATCATATAATTGTATGCTAATAATCACTTCGGGAAAGGGACGTTCCCTATGTATCGCAGCCTAAAAATTTTAACGCTTATATTTCGGAAAAGTTCCGAGAGTAGTAGTACTAGTAATTTATCAAAAACATCAGTCACCATCCATATAGAAACATTAAGCCCTAACATTCAAGGTCCAACCGCACTAGCGGGAACTACATTGTAGCAACTCCCAACGCCATAAATTTGTATGAAAGGAAGTGTCGCACAGTGTAGTATCGCTTCCGCCCAGTGCGGTCTATACCATATAATGTAATTGAAGCAATTGTGTCGCGTCCCTTCGCTGCAGTGCAATTGACGCTAGTGCGGCCTGACCTTATTGCTGTAAAAACATATCTTGTGTTTTTGAATCACAAAGATATTGCTGTGAAACACGCGTAGCATGTAACAGCACTACGTAAGAAAGCTCACCAGCTTTTGTGTATACACAGAAATCGAGATAAATACGATAATAATACATAAATTCGGCGCCACTTTGTACTCTATAACACGAAATGTCTGTATTTAATTCCATTTGTACCCTTTTATTCTTTAAAAACAACCCTTCGCGAATCACGTCTATTCAGGGCGTTGAAATTGAATTGTGATCGTAGTCGCTTTGCCCTTTTCTGTTAAGCCTCTAGTGATAGGCAAGGCTACGATTACAATACCAATGGAGAACCGGTTTCTAGAATAATCCCCAGTACATAAGGTCACTATCTTGTATCAAGCATTATCAACAAGTCCACTGTCATGGTATCTCACTTCTACCATCTGTACCAATATGGTGGATACGAGAAACTTAATGAATATACTCAGTTTTGTCTCTTTTTCTAATAATCCCAATTTTTTTATTCAACTTTGCCCCAATTACATCCATGTCGGTTCTCCATTTTCCCTGTCAGGACGCACGATAATATGAACTATCAGTAGTCTCATGGTGTTGCACTATAACGATTGATATCCGAAAACATGGTGTATAATAAACTAACAAAAAACTCACGTTATGATCAGCCAATTGAGCCAGCTTGAACGAAAATTCAACAAATTAATTTTTGAAATTTAGAAACACTTGCCTGGATATATTTCTCACCAAAAATATAACTTATTTCAGTAGATTTGCAGATATTTTTTTGACTACTTACGTTCATCTCTTGCAAATGAAGAGCATTCATGAGATCATTGGAAAAAGCGGTCGCCAAAAATGCATCTAACTCTTGACGGCGCAGAATTTGGATTTGAGATGTCATGATGAACCTGGAATATAATATTTACCTTTGAACCATTTGGCTTTTGATAATTGAAACATTTGGTAATGATTCTTTTCTTACCTTAGCACGGTGGCTAAAATGAGCAAGTGTTGTGGCACATAAGATGTGTTCAGCATCAGTGGAGTGTCAGATCTCATGCACGTTAGAAATGCTCTCATGCGGCGACACTTGTCATCTTGGGCAGTTCTAAAAAGAAAGATACATATATATTGATAAAGACAAATGTCTTTAGTAGATACAGTTTCCCTGCATTTACAGAAATTTTAAAATAATGTACTTATGTAATTTAAATAATGTACTTTGTGGTCAGGTTTCCTACATAAATGCTTTACATTCACAGGTCGAGGTCACGTTCTATAGCAGACCACTCCGAAACTAATCTGTACTACGCGTGCTTGTAGCTTAAAAAGATCACAACTATGAGGACAATAATGGCTCCATATTAAACACTGGACCAAAGCCACGTGCTTGTCCGCAACGTGGGAATACAAAATATTCAGGTTATATAATCTTTGGGTTGGGTATGTCAGCCACATCTAGGCCAGAATTATCACCGAATCTTACCAGGTCCCTAACAATGGCAAAATGCAGCGCGGTAAACTACAACGCCGATGGAGGGATCACCCGGATGGAAGGTAGGACGGCCTTTACCCTATGGTGGGAAAACATAGGCTAATAAAAACAATATAATCTTTAGGCCAGCCCAAAACCACCTCCCCGCATCTGATTCACAGCCTCGGGAGTAGACGTTTAAAAAAATAAATTAATAGAAAAAGGAGTTAATGCTGTTTGCGACTACATTGTCCAAATAGAAACTAAAACATATTATACATACATAACGAACAAAACGAAAGCTTCAGGTATAACATTATATATACACGCGATTTTGGAACTATAACAAGTAAAAAACCACCTAAAACATACGAAAAGTTGAGCTTAATAGAATTAGTATCACGTCTGGCTTTCGTCTCTAGGACCTGACTGCTCGATATTAGAATCTTAAATCAACTCTTGTTGAAATATTTAATAGAGACAATATATTTTTTTCGCACTCTGCGAAAGAGGAGTTGGGGGCATTGCACTGACTAATATCGTACATTTTCCTGTCAACAATTATGTCCTATAATTGGCATTCCGGACATCCCAGATTCCAACAAAACAACTCCAAGATAAATACCATGCATGCTCGTAAAGTTTACGATATAAGGACCATAATAGCTCAACATAAAACAAGCAAATCAATCGCATTAAGAACCGCCTCTGCATATTAGATACAGACCAGTACAACACCACTTTCTGCACTAGTTTTTTCGAATTAAGTTGCACGTGATAGATTGATGTTTTTCGCAACTACATTCACTCATAGAACCACGCACGCTCATTTAAAAAAACCACACACATACGGACTCTACGTTCATCTGATACAATTCTTTTAGCTTTTCCGGCTCATAAGACTGATTCTCTCTGACCACTCCTCCTTTGGCATAGTTGCGGTGCGGCTATGAAATGATCCCAACCGATATTAAAAAATCACTCTCAAAAGCTTCTTTTAAAAAGCACGTTAAAGAACATTATCTCAAATTGAATACAAAATCCTCATGATGTTGACATTCTTTTCTGAGCACAGTTAATCAAAAAATCAAAATCAAAATCAAATGGATGACTAGTAGAGAATGATTTTAGCATTAAGTCCTCCTTTTGTACACTATTATCATAGTAGAAATATATAAGTAAGTTGTCTTCATAGAGTGGTACCAAACGCGGCTTGTATGTGTGCACGGCCGTACGCACGTGCCTCAGTACGCACACTATGACAACAAACAGAACGGCGAAGACGACACGAGCCGGGGTCGCCCCCGCGCTCGTCGACGCGTTCGACGACATTTCGCCGTATTCGAGCCATTCGCCACGGGCCTTTCCGCGCAGACGGATGTCGCGTGCCGCGTGCTGAGTTGCGTGCGCGCGTTTAAATTTTGTAAACAGATAGGTAAAGTTCATATACCTACTTATAGTGTAACCTACTTTACGTGTTTATTCAATTTATGTAGGTTTTTAAAGTGAAAACTTCTATAGGCGCGTTGAGCACTTTTTGGGTGAACAAAAATCATGGAACTCGCGTCATCGTCACCGACTGCCTATATTATTGATTTATTGAAGCCTACTTAGCTATATTATGCAAAACAATATTTTTTTCAAGATTTTTTTTGACTCTGTCGGCGGCTAATATTCAAATGAAATCGTATCTATTTTACCACCACATTTTATACTATTTTATTACTATTTTACCTAACTTGTTGGTTTGTTAAAATATACATTTTACCTGTAGGTACCTTTAAAAGTCGGAGATAGTGACAACCCTGCGTATTCGGCTAGAGTAGGCATTTGAATCTCCTACGGGCCTCGAGTCATCTTACTTATATATTTCTACTATGCTATTATTGTGCAATAAAGTATTAAATAAATAAATATAAGGGCTATAATGGCTCAATATAAAACAAGCCAGGGGCTCACCCGAACCAAAGCCTCTGCACGGTGGGCACGGGCCAGTCCAACACCACTCCCTGCACCAGCTCGGCTGACTTGCCCGGGTTCACTCGCGAATAGATCCACTCCGACACTTGCACGATGCAGGCGCGGTCGTTAGACGACGACGAACTGGTAGAGCCTTCCTCTGGAACGTTGATAGCATGGTTGTAAAGATTGAAGAAGATTAAAGAAGTAGATTGCAGAGCCTCGGTCACAGACGTATGGTCGCAAGTCTATCAGTATTCCATCGTTTGCATTTTGAGAGTGTGCGCAGGAACTACATGAGTTAATTCCACCATGCCCATTTTACCATCTAACAACCAGACAAACTGTCAAACGTCATCCATTTATGGTTGACATACCTCCAGTTCGCTCGAAGCATTTTGCTTCTACGTTCATCATCCGTACTGCGAAGGAGTGGTATTCATTGCCCGCGTCATTGTTCCCCGAGGGGTATTATCTGGGAGTCTTAAAGTCAAGAGTGAATAGGTATCTTCTAGGCAAGCATGCTACATCTTCGGCCGCATCATCGCTTTCCATCAGAGATAGTGGTCAAATGCTTGCCTATTTTGCATGAAAAAAAAAAGTAGTGTTTTAGCTAATTTTTCGAGTGTTCTACTCATGCAGCTCTTGTTTTTGATTTCTGAATAAACAAATTCCTGTTTAGTTCATCTTTCAAAAATCACAATTCCTTTTACGTTTTATCTGGGATTACCATTTTAGCTACAAGCAGCAAATGTGGTATCTTCATTTTAGCGTGATGAGAGCTAGGCTTCAGCAAGCAAGGCATTTACACTTTCAGCAATTATTTATTGTTTTAATTCAATGATATGGTGCCTAGTTTCAGCAGATCTGACACCAGCTGATGTGACGAGCGAGTATATAGCGCTAGTAATTCTTGGTCCTAAATTGAAAATTAAACTCTGTGAATTTGATTTTACGAATATTTCCTGTTGTTAGTTATAGAAAAACAAATTACATTTCAAACAACAGTTTAATACTAACCTTTAGCCTTTTGGGCCATGAAGCGATGATGATGCATGTTGTACAATATAGCATACACATTCTGCCTGATGGGTCTAAAGAAGTGATGCACCGATGGTATCTCGCGATGGTTGTCATCCTCCATAACCACCGATAGAGTGATCTGGCGGTGGGAGAGGATGGACAGCATCTGAGGGTGCATGAGGCCGCGGGTGTGCCGCTCTTCGCACGTTCGGAGCACCTCGGACGGGGCCGGGGGGCAATTGTCGTCGCTTAATGGTCTGGACAACTTCAACGAAGGGCGACCCTTTAATTGAGATACTAGTTTTAGATCTTACACTAATGATAAATGTTTTAGTAACGACAGTATCATAGTTTTAGGTATGTCCTAGTGTCCTCCTACAGTAGAGACCTCTCAAATCTAAACTCCAAAATAATCATGATGTCATTTAGAATGCTTCTAATGTTGTTGAAGAAATAACATGAATAATTACAAACAGAAGTGAGGCACTCCGTAAGTAAGCTATCAGTCAGTGTGTAGTCTGTTTTTGTTAGCTCGGTTTGGGAATGATTATTACCAAGTTCGTCCGATGAATGATAGAAATGATTATTGCCTAGTAGTCGAGTCGCGTTTGAAAATAAAAAGGTTTTAGTAGTGAAGGTGCATTTGCTCACTTAAGCAGTAGGTATCGGGTTTAATTCCCCGTGGAAACACAAGATACCTCCCCAAGCGAAATTTGTTTCTGGTTCTGGGTGTGATTTTTGTGTCTGTGATGTGAATGTTTATAGCGCCCACGTTACAATTCTACCAACTTAGTGTAGGAGTGTGAGTGTTAAAGCGTTTGTTTATAATCGTTAAATGTTACACTGATTTGTATGTCATTTTCCTATAAAAGGAATCTAGAAAAATCCCGAAATAAATCGAAACGGACGTAATATATAGTAAATAAGATACAGTAGAAAGTTAGATTAGTAATTAAGTATGCAATCAAATCGTAAGCAAATTATCCTTATATCCGAAACACCATACCAAACCAAACCACAATATATAAAATGCACACCTCTTTAGAAGTCGATGGTTGCGGTTGCTTTTCGTTTTTGTCTACTGGACTGATTTGTTGTTTGGGGGCGGTAGCGTCGCCTGAATCTAGAGACAGCCCCGCCATTCCATGGTGAACATCGGCCGAGTCCTCGGCTCTAAAGTCAGCATTCATAGACGCGTTCGCTGTAGCCAATTTGTAATCTTCCAAGCCTTTTTGCTGTAATTGCAATCAACTATCTGAAGTGCTTTGTGAAGAAACGGACCAAATAAATTAACAGAAATGAAAATGATATCAGGATTCCAATAAAACAGAATGAAATATTTTTTTAAAAATAATATGTAAACATTTGGGAAAGGAAATAGGACCACTCCGCACTTAGATGTTACATAAATTTTGTGTTCGGTGTTTAATGAGTGTGAAGAGTTCTGATAGATGCCAATGTGTTAATGACGATGCAAAAGGCGTGGATGACCGTAGCAATAACTTTGTTGGTAAAATATGAACCTCATGTTCCGATGATTCTGTAGCAAGCTTGGAAGTATCCATGTCAAGGGTAGGAGGGCTGGATTGACCTTGATCCAACCTCTGTCCCTTTTTGTTGCCTTTGGGGCGGCGTCCTGTTGAAAAGAGTAACACAATAGAAAAAAACTAGATATATTCAAATCTTACTATCTCAACATATCACTTTTCTTATAATATATGGCAGTATTGTTATAATTCAAGCACTTACCAGATGCCGTCCTATACTTCAGGAAACCATCTTTAGTACCATTTAAGTAATACTGTACGGCTTGTTTTAGTTTGGCAGCTCGGAGATCATTCATATCACCAAATACTTCGATGCATGCCGCATCTACATCAGATGAAGGCAACTCTTTGACGAATTGGCAAATTGTCTTCACAACAGTTTCTGGCGGAACTGGTGTCTGTAAAATATGATAGGTTTTTATCTTTGTTTATGTTTAAAGTATGTCTTTTTACATACAATCGTTATGATTTCTGACTTACAGTCAGAGTGTCGAATGTGTTCCCATTGTTAGGCTGCAATGAAACCAAAATTCCCAGAGTTTAAACTTTTCCAAATGTTGTGTAATAGACCTAATCTATTGTTAGTCAAAAGCTACTCTATATTTAAGCTATATAAGCATGCAGAATCATATATAAATAATCACACAAGCGGAAAAACTAAATTTTGAAATTACTTCCAATACCTCTCTCTTTGGGTTGGTTATAAGCAATTGGGGGAGTCAGATAATATTTGTAGTTTAAGCTGTTCTACTCATGCACTAAGAGTAAGCTAGGCAGCTAGCTAAATATCTATAATATACCTTTTTTTGATTGATTCCTAGACGTTTGTAGAAATCAGTTAGACTTTGCTCGGAAAGTATTGTTCCTCCGAGCAACGCCGCTGCGAGGCACAGCTTGTCTTGTGGCACATCCAATAAGTTTGGCAGTTCATGCACCATGTACTCTTTGGTCTCCAAGGATGACTGAAAGTACATATATGTTCAGAAATTCAGTCCGAACCATAAGGCCATAAGCAGCATGCTAGTGTTCAGTCTTTGCAAATTTTATCATGGTCGTATCCTTTATTACAGTCTTCTAAAATGTTACAGTAATTTTGATTGTGTCAGTACATTCAGTTCATAAAGGTATAAGAAAACATATTAATATGTATTTCGCATATGATTATACCAAATCATTTCTTAGTTATTTTTAATGAAATTATGTACTGACACAATCAAAATAACTGTCCAATTTTAGAAAATGTAATATAAACTACGACTGTGATAAAATTTGCGAACAAGAAACGTTGGCATCGCCGCGCATTATGGCCTTATGATGGGTACATTTAGTTCATATAACTGATAACGTGATTAGGTACAAGAAAATTTATCAATACATATTGATACATTTTCTTATACCTTATCACCAAAAATATATGGATAGTAACATTATTATTCATATATTTTTTATACCTAATCATTTCTTAGTTACTGCCACAATCAAAATAACTATTTGAAATTGTGAAGTTAGGATCACAACATCGGATATTTCACCCATACAGAAAAACACCTTAAAAACACATAACACTATTCATGTTTATATGAGAAATACGGGTCTTTTCGCCATACATACCCTATAAGTGAGTTTCAGCTGCGATGAACTGAAGTACCTCGGTGGTTGAAAAACTAAATATTCTCCAGAGCACCCCACTAGGCCTGCATAAGTTTTCTCACGGCACAGGCCTACTACCTCCTGCCAGTGGTCATCTGAAGATACCATCTATATACAAAAAAATATCAATGTATTTAAAAATATGTAATTAATAGGCTGTGGTTCAGGTAACAAGCTAACTAGTGTGGTGTAGAGTACTGTAGAAGATGAATCTTAGTGTTATAATGGTCAATGTTTGCATGTGTGTTTTTAGCTTAGCCCTAGACTAAAAAAACTTGAGAGGTGTCAAGAGACACCCGGATGGAACGAAGTTCAATTTCCGTCTAGCCCCCTTTCGCAACGCGCGATAAGGAATTTTCTTCAAACTACTTTCGTTCTAAAATATGCAAAAAACAACATCACGCGGTGTTCCCAGGCGGTCACCCATCCAAGTACTGACCGCGCCCGACGTTGCTTAACTTCGGTGATCGGACGGGAACGTGGTATGGCTTACAACTATAGCAAAAAGTGTCGTTACAACTTTTGGTCTTAATTTTTTCTGTCTAGCCCCCTTTCGCAACGCGCGATAAGGAACTTTCGTTCCAAAAATGATCGTGGCTAATGCAGATGGATTCAATGCACGACTACCTCCTGTTTATGACATGTTTATCTTTTATCGACCGAACAAGCAGTGGCTTTCATATTTCCGGATGACCAGCTGTTCTTTTCTACCCCATTTCTCAATTGATTTTCGTGAAATTTTGTAAGCAGTTTCGATAATTATGATTGGTTTTTTGTATGTATTTAGCTATTTTATGATGGCGGAGATAGTAAGGTTCAAAACGTAATAATTGAAAAAGCTTAAAAAATCGACTTCACTGCTATTTTGGATTTGGCTTGATCGATTTCGATAAAATTTATATGGAACCACCTATTTATATGGGACCACCTCTGAATCTACTAAACAAAAAAATCCTCAAAATCGATTCATAAAAGTTATCGCGTAAAATATAAAATATACTAAAAAACACACAGTCGAATTGAAAATCTGCTTTTTTGCAGTGACAGGTTAAAAGCATACTCAATGATAAGACATTTAATAACAAGAATACCCTACTTCATCATCTGTATACTCACAATGGGTATGTTGAGGTATCTCAGAGCAGTCCTGAGGCAGGAATGTAGTCCCGTTGGTGGTACCCACCATACTTTGGGAGGCGGGGTGCCTTTTGATACAATATGGCGCAATACCTGCAAAAAACAAAAATGATCTATATGAACTAACTTACTACATACCATATACCTTGTTTAGTCTCGAGTTGACATTACAGACGTGCTGAAAGAGAAAAAGGGTACAACTAATATGGTGAAAGAGCACAATTAATATGGTAAATAAAAACCAGAAACACTAATTTCCCTTAGGCAGAAAACTTGTGATCTCACTAGGAATCATTACCCTTATGATAGAGAGAGAGATATAATACTTTGATGGAGTGAGATTTAGCTTTCGAGAAAATTTGACATGAAAACATTTTTTTTCATTCAGTGACATTCCATTTGTGTAGCACCAAGTAGAGAGTTGGTCAAGATCATTTACCGACTTCCCAAAAAAGGGAGGAACTCAAGTCAAATGTATTTTTTTTTTCTTTTTTTAATGTGTGTTACCTCATAACTTCTCTCCAGGATTTCAAAAAATTTTTTTTAGTTTGAAAGATGTTACTTTCTAATTGGTTCCTTTTAAATTTGATCAAGAACTGATCAGTAGTTCTTGAAATATCGCCAATAATGCCTATTTTGTAACGAATAATGCGTACTTTGACGATGTTCTCGTTTACCGCCGACTTCAAAAGTTACCTCATAACTTCTTTCGTTGTGAGCCGATTTTGATGATTCTTTTTTTATTTGAAAGCTGTTGCTTTTTATGTAGTCCCATTAAAATTTGATCAAGGTCTGATCTCTAGTTTTTGAGTTATAGTCATTAATTTATACATTAAATCTGATCAAGGTTCCAATGATAAAGCGGTGAAGTTGGTATTTTTAAGCTTTGCTTGCGTTTAATAATTTTGAAGCAAAATTATATCTGTGCTGGTTTCAATACGTCTATCAAATTTTAAGTCATCAGCGTACAAATACGGAATAGAATTATTGAAACATTTGGTTATGTTATTTATGAAGATGATGATCAAAATATATTGTCAATCTAAAGATGTAGCATGTTTGTCTAGCATATATTTAATTATTTATATGCTAGGCAAGCAGCTACATCTTTGTGCATGCTTCACTAATGATAAAAAGGGAACATATTCTTTCTGGAATTAAAGCAATGTATAAACTTACAGAATTAACTCTCTGCCTGTATGTGGTCTGGGTTTGCAGCCAATGTTGGGGCAAAGCTGGTGGTGTGGGATGAGATCCATTGAAGCAGACACAGAGAGATACTTGGTGCTCCGCCAAGGCCTGTGCAAGTGTTGTTAGGAATTGGACACAGCGAGCCCACTGCCCTCCACAAGCCCAATCTGTTTACATAAAGAATTCATATTAATGCCAACTTCAAGTAGAAAATCTGTTACGAAACTAACTGCTTCTTAAGTCTCTATCCTTTTCCTTACACACTGTGCTTATCAATTATTGCAACTGAAATATCATAGATTTCAGTAGCTTCCTTTTAAGATTTCTATTGAAAGTAAGTGTCCACAATTACAACACAATATTTCTTTATTGAACACCAATAAGTAATTAAAAACAACAACAATAAATAAACGAGAAACAATAATAGGTGTACAATGGGCATGTTACATACTTCAATTTTGATAATTTTTCAAAAATCTAAAATTATTGTAAAGGTGAACTGACCAAGTGAAGCTAGCATTCTGCCAGTGTCTCCCAGACAGTGGCTTGTTAGCTGCACTTGCAAGGCAAGGCATCAGAAGAATAATCAGTTATTCTTTACCGGGTAGGGCACTGGTGGTACATATATCTTAATATCTGATTTATGTGTACACACATAAACATATAGACAAATATATAGTTGGCACAACAATCAGTGTCGTAAAGGGGTAAGTTTTTTTTCTATTTTTATAATTGCTATATCTAATGATGCTTGGTCCTGATGACCTTCATATCGAGGTCATTGACCTTGACCTTAACTGATTTTGCCCATAACTTGGAAGGGGTAGGTTTGAGATAAAAATGTTTTAGACAACCATGTGTCCAGTAAGGTTGTTCTATATGATGGCATCAAAAAATTATAGGGTAATATTAGTACAAAATCTTTTCCAAGTTCCAAAATCTGCAGCAGTTTCTGCAGCAATTCTTCATTACCAGACTGGTGATTAAGAATATTTAGAAACATTACAGACCATGTTGACTCCCCCTAATTAAACAAATATTTTGTATCAGAATTCAATAGAACTATCCTATACAATCTTCTTTCACAAGAACAACATTTGATTTACAAAACACTCCGCAATATGCAATCAAAATTTTTTTTTGTTTTTCCTCAATATATATAGGTCTGAGAAAAAATCTTTCTAAAATAACATGTGTCCAGAAAGGTAGATCTGCCAGTGGCAACAAAAAATTATAGTCAAAATTTTGAAATTTTTGTGTCAACTTTCCAATAATTGCACCAAGTGTCAAGAAAGGGGCAGATAATGATTTGCTTGACAAATTGAATACCTATAGTATCAATTTACATGTCAATTTAATACCTAATTATAATAGAGAAATGTTATTAACAAAACAAATATTATGATGTGTATTAACTAATATCCAAGAAGAAGTACCAATAAGTAATTACCTGAAAAGTACCCTCCGTAAAGACGGTCCAAGCATCCCTCTGCGTCTAAAACCAGGCGGAACCCACCAGGGTGATTTCTAGCAATTCTAAACAAATCAACCCCAATACCCTCATTTTCTAAAACTGTTTGTACATCTTGAATACCCATGATTCTGCAACTATATTATTGTAATACAAACAAACACGTTCGTAGCGACAAATTATTGTTCTGGAACAAAAATTACACACCGGAGGTAAATACTTTACGTCTAGGAACAAAAATTGGGTGGATGATTTCCAGTCAGTTGTGCGGATCAGTTTAAAATACATTTTCTTATAAGAAAATACTGTTAGCAGAGGTGAAATATCATGTTTTTTATGTATAACAAATAGCGCTATTGACAAAATCACACGATAATGCCTGAAATTTGCCGGCACGTACCTACATGGCTGAGAACAAATCGAATTCAATATAAGCATGAGTAGACGTACAGATTTGAAGAAACTTATTCGCACAACCATTTAATAGGAAATATAGGCAAATATATCACGAACCTTTAAAAAACCATGCCAGAAGAAATTAACTAAAGCCGTGAGATGAAAACGGAAGCCATTTGTAATTTATTTTCATAGTTTTTTTGACATTGCTTTGCTTCGTTCTTTTGACATATGGTTATTTATTAGTGGTCTGTGATATCAGCCTCAAGAATTTATGTCAAGCATGGTAAAGCAATCATTTTGGAGTTTTGCCGCGAAAGTGATAAAATCGCGATGTTGATTTTGTATAATTTTCCAAAACCTGTGATTATTCTTTCGATTGGGGAGAAAACTTGTGTTCCCGTCGAAAACTCTATTTCTACTATGATTTAGGTTTGGTTATATTTATTGATGGACTTACTTTGAACGTTTCCTCAATTTTCGAAAAAAGATGGAACTTCATTATATTTTTAATCAACCTATGGCCCGTATGTATGACTGCCGTTTACCTATACGGGCTAATTGCCTATATTTCCTAAAACTAAACTAAAACTATGTACAGCAAGGAACTAAGTTACCTACAAGACATCGAGCTTATAGGTAACTCAAGTGCTCAAGCCCACTACCAGTGGGTAGCGTTCCCATCATGCTGGCGGCATTGCCTCTCTGAATTGCAATGCTAATACGTTGAGCCAAATAAGTGCCAGCATTTTGATCACGCGTCGCTTCAACCAGGCGCTCTGATAGAATTTTGAAAATAGAATTAGCTCCCGGTCCCCACGGACCCAGTGTCTCAACACCAAACGGCTCAAATATGAAACACCAGTTGCGGATTTACACATTTGCCGCCAATAGGCTATTAAAATTTTGCCGCTCTTATCGACCTCTACAATTCAATTCCTTATAGTCCAGTTATATTAGTCAAATTAGGGCAAGAATCTCGGAATGTGAGATAGTTAGACATAAAGTTGTATAAACTTTTATTTTGGCACCCTAAAACTTGTCTCAAAACCTACTTATAGTAGGTTGTCCGCGACTACAGATATTTCAAGGGCAGAGGTCAAAATATCGAATTTTTACACATTTATTGCAAATATTTCGTTTCCCATGGGTTTTATGCTGTTTGTATGTATTATAAATATTGTAGAAGATTAAATTCTCTACAACTTTTGTTTAATCATTGTTTTATATCTTGAACCATTTTCGAGATAGAGGGCAGAGAGCGCGCGATCTAAGTTTACATCTGACTAATAATAACAAAGTACTTAATAAAAAAGTTGGTGTAATAGGATGATAGAGTATGGGCAGTATACTACCTACATAATACCCTATATTACACCACTTTTTGCCTTAATTAGTATGAATGTAAACTATGTCAAAAAAAATAGGTCCCAAATTTGCCGCCCCTAAAATCTGCCGCCCTAGGCTCCAGCCTACTCAGCCTGCTGGTAAATCCACCTCTGTGAAACACCACTGCCAAGGTTTCCATATTTGCGCCGTTTACGCTGCTCTGCCGAAGTTGCCGCGACGCCAACCCCATTCTGTGTTTCAGGAAGATGTGACGGAGCTAAAGTATCGACACAAGTTGCATCCCATACTAAAGGCCGTCCCATCTTCCATGGAATAAAAGTCATGCCGTCGGGTCTTTTACCATCGTCACGCGTCAGACCATTCGGTTCGAGAATGGCTGGAACGTTGGCACTGGTAAAAGCCCGGCGGATGATATCGTTGAGGCTGGCGTGGCGGGAAATTCGGCCAGCACTTTTCTGGCACGAGGGGCCGTGGTGACCGAGCTGGTCAACAGCAGTACCACACTGACAGCTATGGGCAACATAGCACCTTGCACCCAAACGTAAGCATATAGCGAGACGGAAAGCAGATGGATCTATTAGTGTACCAGTATTAAAAGAGGGAATGGCCTGCAACCAAAGCCCTGACTCCCATACAGAAACTGCTAGAAGTCTAGCACGCTCTGTGACGCTAGGACACGTATCTAAAAGATGTTTCCGTGCTAGTTCACAGAGCGGCCGATCCCACAGTCTCTGTGAGGATAGCCTCACTGGGAGCCCGGTATTTGGGCATGCCATCTCCCAGGCGCTTGTGGCCTCAGTCTGGTTTGAAATTTCTAAAGAACCCAAACTATGTGAAAGTATTTTTTCGACTAATTTAGAAGTACCATGAACTGAGGACAAGAAAGCCGGTAACGCAACACTAGAAATTTTACGAATACCTAAGCCTCCTAGTCTTACAGGTAAAGAAGCTTGCGACCAAGCCCTATCATCTATGTCAATATTCAAAACCGATACAAGAGTATTCTTTACGATATTGTCCATGCTCTCGAGGAGCGCGCCATGTTTCCATAGCGGACAACATCTTAAAGAATACGTAAATTTTGGGACAAAAAGGCAAAATCTAATAATTGTAAAAGCCATATGAGTGTTAATTTTGAGCAATCGGTCGGAAGAATTTTTAAAATTTTGAATTTTTTCTTCTACAAAGGGTGAAATTGATTCATCTAATATCGGCGAACCTAAAAGGCGAAGTGAACACTTGTCGACTAGTTTTATATTGTAAGCCAATGAGTTAAATTTTTGTAAAACCGATAATTTGTCTGAACAGTTATCGCAAACAAAAAGTTCGCATTTTGAAAAATTTAGTTCAAGCCCAATCATTTTAAATTCATCTATTAGTAATTTTAGATCACTTAAGACAGTATTCACATCACCTCCCAGAGTTCCGTCATCCAAATACCAAACATTTAGTTTGGATTGGAGACGTTGAATTATTGGATTGACAGCTAAAGAAAAAATTGCTGGGCCGCACGGGTCACCCTGCTGACAGCCAACGGAAGACAAAAGAACATCGTTTTTATAAATTAATTTTGATGGTTTGCCATAGCATTGCCAAATAAAATTATGTAACTCTGGAATTTTATCTTTCACCTGGGTCAGAAGGGTGCTTCTATCAACAGAATTAATTAACTAATTAAATAAATAAAATATAAACGCTTTCACACTCACAGCCCCACACTAAGTTCGATGACTTGTGTCGTGGGTGCCGGAAACATTCACATCACACACACAATCACAACCAGAACCAGAAACACAAATTCTCCATGGGGAGAAAACTTGTGCTCCCGCCGGGAATCGAACCCGATACCCCTGCTTAGAAGGCGAACGCCACCCAACTAAGCCAACGGGCAGTTAATGAATTATTTTTTAATTTACCTATATAATTGCAATATCGATGTCATCAGATTTATTTCTGTATAATATACGAATTTTTTAATGGGTTCAAAAGTTTTTAATTGCCTATGTTTGTTAATAAATAACACCAAAACTACTTAGCTGAATTAGCTGAATTTGTGAACATAGGTATAGAGTGACCTGCCCCCTGATTCAGAACGTTTCAATAACTCGGTTACCGTACGATTCGGTTAATTATCGTACGATAAAATGTAGGTATTATTAATTTATCGGGATTTCACATTCATACTAATTACGGGCAAAAGGTGGTGTAATATGGTGTGTTAATAATGTATTTGTAATTGTTACTCGAAGTATCACAGGTTTTGGAAAATTATACAAAATCAACAACGCCATTTTTTCACTTTCGCGGCAAAACCCCCAATATAATTGTTTGGAAATAAATAAATTTCTTTAAAAAAAATAGAATTCTTTAGATAGAGTTATCTTAAGAATTCGCTTTCAGGTTCGTATTTAATATCTTAATAATATATATAATTATTTTCCAGATTATAACTTGGCTAATATGTAAAGAATATAATAGGTATGTATTTAAGAAAAAATGTAGAGGAGAACGAACATTGTAAATATAATTTCATCTGTGGTTATCTATGATTGGCTACTCTTTGAGAGTCGATTTGTCCGACAATCCGAGCTGCACCTTTTATTTCTTTAAATAAGTTTCTCCATTTAATAATAGTAAAATAAACCACTTGGAATCTATAAACGCAAGTAAGTAAAACCAAGTCAAAGTGGAAAGATTAAATATTACGCTGGCAAATGCACATATCGCGCAAAGCCAAAATTTCGATCTAGGGGAAAAAGCCCGAGTTATTGACACTTTATCACTGACGTTTTTCCATCCATCCAGAAACAAATTCATTCATTCATTGCGCAGCGTTTGTGTCGTTTCGTTTGCAAGTAGGGCGTTGTAATTGCAATTTATTTACAAAACCAAAAACTCTACAAGAATGTGTACATCCTACTTGTGTAGTCGTCAGTAAAATAACTTGTTGCCTAGCAAAATAATCCTCCAAAAATGTTATAAAACGGCTGCGCCTTTGCGGTTGTCACTGTGTATCATCTTGAATTGATTTTACTGATAAATCTTCAGGATTGAAGTTATGCCGGAGCAAAGCAATGATTATCGTGTTGTAGTTTTTGGAGCAGGTGGTGTTGGCAAAAGTTCTCTGGTACTAAGATTTGTGAAAGGTACTTTTAGAGAGTCTTACATCCCAACTATTGAGGACACCTACAGACAGGTAAAGTATTCTGAATTTGTGTGACAACAATATTAGAAGGTTAATTCTAAAATAGATTCTATAGGTCACTTCTATAAATATGCTGTATATTATGAAGTTCAGATGTCATTACCCTCTGGGACCTTTATGGTCAAGTACATAAGTAATATTTATAGTAAAAATATATTAATCATAATACCAGTAATGTGTAACTTTAATATGTATTAGTGATATAGTAGATACAATTATCTAGGCTAATATTTAGTCTAAGCAGGCATCTATGCTAACAAGAGATAGAAATTAGGCAACTGTATCAATATTTACCAAATATATTTAAAAGCTTATAAATATTTAACTAGCTATCAAAAAAATATACCTTTCAGTTGGCCCATTTGTTAAGGAGCTTTGAAGGGACATATAGAAATCAAACTTTTAACATTGCTTTTTTGTGGTCTAGGATTAATAAGGGCTCTTGCAATTGTTTCTTAAATGCACTTTATTAAGTCTTTGAAATGAAATATACTTAATTGCAGAAACTGTTAATAAAATGTTATTGTACTATTATTATTCAAACAAACAAACAATGAAACGCATTCACACTCATAGCCTCACACTAAGTTCAAATATTTGTATCTTGGGTGCCGGTAACATTCACATCACAAACACACATGCTACACCTAGAACCAGAAACACAAATATCTCTTTGAAGGAATTTGTGCTCCTCCCGGGTATTGAACCCAGGACCCACGGCGCAGAGGTCGGAGACCTGTCCACTGCACCAACTGGGTCGTCAACAGTTTGTCCTAAAATGGACATACAATATTGACTTGCTTATTAAAAAAGTTAATATTGTAAACGACACCACAATGGATTTCAGTATAATTTAATTATGTAAATGGATACAAAATGTAGGTTGTTTTTTTAAATACTACTAATGTATTTATATCAAAGCAAAATTCTCTGTTTAAGTAAGACTGGGAGTGTAAGGAGAGAAAGTGTCAAATGTTATACTGTTTATTGCAACTTTTAAATACCTAGTTTGCCATGTGCCTTGGTTACACCTATTTTGTTAATCAAATTAGGAAGAGAATGGACACTATTACCCTGTTTAACTTCATATGGATACCAAGGATCTTTTCACTCTGTGAAATATATGTTTTTCTACCCAATGTCCCTACTGTAGCCCATATGTCTTTATCAACCGACTTTAAAAAATGAGGTTCTCAATTAGACTGTATGTTTTATATGTTACGAGATATCTCCGCCAATTATGAATCGATTTTAATCTTTTTTTTGTTTAGTAGATTATACTTAAGAGGTTGTCCCATATAAATTTTATCGAAATTGATCTAGCCAAAACAAAAATATATGAGAGATGTCGGTTTTTCTAAGCTTTGCTTGAGTTTAATTATGAATATTAGTTGCTTAAGTCAAAATGATCATAAATTATTAACACACATAAGAACTTTTCATGAATAAATTTTCAGTTACTCCGCAAGTCCAAATCAGGTTTTGTAACATTCTGTATCAAATTGATAAAAAATGTAAGATTTTGGATGCATATGCCTATCAATTAACTAATTCAGTTATTATTACCTTTTGACTGATACATCATTGTCAAATTGACAGAATGTTAGACTTTTTTACTTTATGACAATGTCAAATAATGACCATAAACAACCATATAAATAGAAATACTTTATTTAATAAGTAGCCATTCACTAGTGTTTACCTAATTGCCTGTTGGCTCAGTTGGGTGAGCATTTTGCCTTCTAAGCAGGAGTATCAGGTTCGATTCCTGGCGGTAACACAAGTTTTCTCCCCAAGGAAAATTTGTGTTTCTGGTTCTTGTTGTGATTGTGTGTGTGATATGAATATTTCCGGCACTCACAACTCAAGTCATCAAACTCAGTGTGAGGCTGCGAGTGTGAAAGTATTGAAAAAAAAACAGTATATGGACTCTAATTTATGAGAACCCATTGACAATGTAGTGTAAGATGTATATCTGTACTAAAATGTTGCTGTTCTTCAGAAATAAAGCAAACACTTTTTTTATTCCAACATTTTATTATTTGATGTTTTGGTGTATACATTATTTAAATGACAGGCTGATAAATCAAAGTAATTAGAACAATATCTAACACTGCAACATAACAAGTTAATGTCATCGTAGAAACCTTGAGCTCCTTGAATATTTGCCAAAGCCTTGATAGGGCAATTTGGGGAGATGCCAATTATTCCATAGTAATCCACAGCGGTGTCCTTGAAACTACCATTAATATTATAATACAGAGGGAAAAGTAGTTTTCCTGTTTTGTATCAATGAAAATCAGCAGCCATCTCTCATCTAATCTAATCTTTTCCCTTCCTATTCTTTAGCTTGTGTTGCAGAAAGAAATTACTTGTTTTTATCAAAAAATATCATTATCATTATATTCGCAATTGCTTTCAAAGCCTGGGTTTGATTATTTGCAGGAGCAAAGTTTTCCTGAGTAAATTGTACAGTGTAAATGTTTTCAGCACCCACATTACAAGTCTATGAACTTAGTGTGGGGCTAATGTTTACAGGCTAATTGTTTGTTGTAGCTTGTAAAAATTGTAATATAATATGTTCATGTTAAACAAATACTCAAGCCAAAAATCTGACAGCTTTATTTAATGCTGAATGAAACAACATGATTCGAAAAGATTAATTGTGGACTATACCAGGCATTAAAACTCCATAAAATTGATTTTTGAGGGTCATAAAAATAGACAAAGCATTATGTTATGTTTATGTAATATTTTGTTCATTTAAGGTGATAAGCAGCAACAAGACAATATGTACTCTACAAATAACAGACACAACAGGATCACATCAGTTTCCTGCCATGCAACGATTGTCAATAAGCAAGGTCAGTTTTTTTATGTTAGTAAGGTGTGATAAAAAACTCTTGACATTAAAAACTATAGACATAATGCTTATATACCTATCATCTATATATACCGCCATGGGTAAGTAGTGCACAATACTGCAGGGGGTGGTTTGGGATCGAAAACTGAGCAAATTAAAAAAAAAAAAAAAAAAATTTAAAATTTTTAATCGTCTGACCTGCAGGCAGTTCAGTAGTAATTGTCAAGTAAAGTATGGCCCTCCGTAGACAGCCGCTACAACAATAGCTTCCAGAGTAGGTGAGTGCTACGAGTGCTACGGGGTCATTGAACTAACATGTGACGAGAGGTCACATTTCAGTGTGACCTCTCGGCGGTTCAGGAATTAATTACCTCATAATAACTAGGACCGACTAAATAAATAACGACTATCATAACTGAAACGAAGTTTTTTTTATGCTAAATAATAAATAATAATTTGCCATTCTCTTAACAAGTTGTTTGGTTCTCGTAATTCCTGAACCGCCTTTCAGTGTGACCTCTCGTCACATGTTAGTTCAATGACCCCGTAGCACTCGTAGCACTCACCTACTCTGGAAGCTATTGTTGTAGCGGCTGTCTACGGAGGGCCATACTTTACTTGACAATTACTACTGAACTGCCTGCTGGTCAGTCGATTAAAAATTGAAAAAAAAATAATTTTTTTTTATTATTTTTATTTGCTCAGTTGTCGATTCCAAACCACCCCCTGCAGTATTGTGCACTACTAACCCATGGCGGTATATATATATATAAAAATCAATGCCACTTTTCGTTGTTATAAAATAACTCAAGAACGGGCTCACCTATCCAAACCAAATGTTTAGGCTTTGTTCAGACTATTTAGTAGATGGTTTATGTGAAGTTTGCCAAAATCGGTCGAGCGGTTCTTCATTTATCACACCCGGGCGAAGTATATTATAAATATACATATCATCTCCTTTTCCATCTATTAATGAGTGGGATTGGCATAACATGACTTAGTGAAAGCATCTTGCAAAAAGTTTTGGTGTGCCTTTTTATGACCAGCCGCCTTCATGATGTCAACCCTAGTAATGCTTTTGTGATTTAGCAGAATTTAAACTGTTAATCAACAGGTACACACATTGATAAACAATTTTACAATAAGGTCATAACAAAAGATGTACAAAGGCGAGCTTAACCCTTTACAGAGTTTTTTCTTGTTCTGTATACCATGTACTATTATTATAGTATGACTTATTTTAAGTCTTTCACTTGAAGGGTGTCAACTCAATTAAGAGATACATATATATTAGGGGCATCCATAAATTACGTGAGGCGATTCGGCGATTTTTCAAATTATGAAATCGCTTCAGTACATCAATGAAAGAAAATGCTTTGTACCATTAAGTTCGCCTATGTACATACAAATTAATTTGTGCAATGGAGAATTTTCTATGTATCTTTGTAATAATTTAATGTCAAAATCAATTAAACAACAGTTAGATGTTTTCAACTATGTCACATTATCAACTATAACTCATTTGTATTAAATAATAATTTACAGGGACATGCCTTTATTCTGGTCTACTCAGTAAGTAGTAGACAGTCTCTTGAGGAGCTGAAACCAATATGGCAGACAATAAAGGAGATAAAAGGCACAGACCTGCCCACCATTCCAGTGATGCTGGCGGGGAACAAATGTGATGAGAGTCCAGAGATCAGAGAGGTGTCGGCGTCGGAAGGACAAGGGCAAGCTCAGGCGTGGGGTGTTTCCTTCATGGAAACATCTGCCAAGACTAATCACAATGTTACCGAGCTCTTTCAGGTTTGTGAGTTTGGTTAATCTATGATTTCTTCAGGATTTTCTTATATCAGTTATATATTATATACGCACTAACCGATCAAAATCGCAACGACGAGCTTTCAAGGATCGCATGATTAGTCATCACCACAAAATAATTAATAACTAATAGTACAGCTATAATTCGATCATCGGTATCATCGGCGCCAAAATAGTGAAAATCAATTAAAAACTCAGTTAACGTAAATAACAATCAAACAAACAAACGCATTCACACACACAGCCCCACACTTAGTTCAAAGACTTGTATCGTGGGTGCCGGAAACATTTACGTCATACACAAATACACCCAGAACCAGAAGCACAAATATCCCTTGGGAAGGAATTTGTGCTCCTGACGGGAATCGAACCCAGGGCCTAAGGCGCAGAGAGCGGACACCTGTCCACTGCGCCAACTGGGTCGTCAAAATCAGTATGACTCTCGTCCTAGTTCCATAAACAGTTTAGGTAAAGTAGTATTTCTATCGCAACTCTGTATTAATTGTTAAGTCTTAAATATATATACATGTAGTAATGGAGGGGACTCCTACATTTAGCTTGATATTCATCGTCAACACATTGATCAGCAGATGATTTATTTATTTCGCAAAACTTGTTTTACTCTTTACAGGAGCTATTAAACATGGAAAAGAATAGAAACGTCTCCCTACAAGTGGACGGCAAAGGCAAGAAAAAGAAAGACAAAGTCGTGAAAGACGCAGGCGAGGGAGGCTCCACCGGCGGCCGGGAGAAATGCCTCTTAATGTGAACACGGTAACCATTCCGCTTAGGACTAAAACCACCAATCTATTTACAAATTTACAATAATTCGTAGTCATTTTGATCCTAGTCATTAAACATGTCCTGATCGAGATAAGCGCGGACTTAGCATTAAGTATTATATCGCATTTAAAAAAAGCAAGTAGTATAGTATTGTAATGCCTTTTAATAATATTAATTTCTATTGTGACGGAGCTTAGAAGTCATCTAATAAATATTTTGCTAATAGTAAGTTATTGATAATTTAACGATGACTGATGACATTATTGTGAAAAATGATTCCATATTGTTAGTGGTGAAAATACAACGAAATTGAGTCTTAAGGGCTTACTGTTAATCAAATGTGACGGTTACTGGTCGTGTTAACAATATTAGTATACTGTTATTTAGTTAATCAGCATATTGTGATATTTTCTTAATACATTCAAACATAATTTCGTTTAACGTTAAAGGACTTTTAAAACTATTGTAAGTCACAATATTAGCTATGATACGAACGATGGGACTCAATGTCTTGAAGTATAGTAATGCAAAATGTTAGAAATATATCGAAGTAATCCTATTGAAACAGGAAGTAGGATAATGCTGACTTCAATAAAGTGAGATTAAAAGTAGGTATGCCATAGTGGGAAATGATTTTGGTGCCAAATTGTAGCATTTTCTGAACCAAGAAAATAGTAATGTGAAGCATTGTATTTAGTATTGCCAAAGTAAATAGGAGTGGCTTTGCTTTCTAGATACAAAAATGAACTCCTCAAAAAAGAGAGAATAATTATTCAAAAAATAGTTATCTCATACACTTAAACATCGAAATTGGTGGCAGTTCTTTTTCTGAGGCAAGTGATTGACCACTATCTCACCGACTATGATACAATGCGCCAATTCATAGGCAAGATCCACCTAGATTAGTTTCAGGTCACCGATTTTAGTTCGAATTGAACATTACCCACTGTTAGTTTATTAACTTGTTAGGAAGGATGAACTGATGGAAGTTGAAGTTTCAGATCACATCAAGATGTATAAAAAATTCAACTCGTTTAAAATTTACTATGTCAGGGAAAGCTTCAAGTGGCTGCACTCCTGTGTTAGCTCTGTAGAATACCTGCAATGTATGTCTGATCAGTTCACAGACAAAATAAGCAGTTCACTGCTAGTATCCTTCTCAAAACATGCCTTTTGAAGCGTCAATTTACTAGTTATGATTGGTCGACTCGCAATTGACGCTGACAACTGTCGCATCAGCCAATCGTAAGCTTGTATCCACTAAATACAAGAACACATACCCTTGCATTTTTCCCCCGCTGGTGAATTTTGTTATGAAGGAAAATTTGCCTTGTAAGTTTTCAAGCTACCATGGTCACTTTCACTATAAATGTTTGTACAAAAAAAACAAACAAAATACATGGTAAATATCCCGTTATTGATACAAACATTTATAGTAAAATTTGCCTCATTTTCTATCAACTGATTTTGTAATCTTTGGATCAGTTCATATGTAAAATCCATCGCATTATAATTTTATTGGCCCTTCACGATCTTCCATTATTTTACAATAAGCTAGATAAGTGATTATCCAACGGTTTTGGTTTATCTTACAGTGACATAATCAAACAACAACAAACAAACGCATTCACACTCACAGCCCCACACTAAGTTCAAAGATTTGTATCGTGGGTGCCGGAAACATTCACATCACACACACATTACATCCAGAACCAGAAGCACAAATATCCCTTGGGACGGAATTTATGCTCCTGCTGGGAATCGAACCTAGGACCCACGGCGCAGAGGGCGGGCATCTGTCCACTGCGCCAACTGGGTCGTCTCACTTCCATTGAGCCCATTAAACCTTTTCGTCGATTATACCTCTGAAACTGCTGATTTTGTCTTGTAGCAAATCTTGGATCAGATCAGGGAAACATCTCGAGTAAATAACTTAACTGATTAATAAATCATTAATAGGTATTGTTAGATAAATATGGTTGAAACTTGTGTGACAATACTTAATCGCGCAATTTAGGATTTCTCGCAATGGCATTACCAATTTTAATCGTGAAAATAATTATTTATATACCATTTTAACTTATCCAATCATAAATTGTTAATCATTAATATTAAATCACTACTACTAAAGTAGCCGATGCTAGTTTATAATGCACTTTATTTGATATCATTCACTTACATATCCAATTAGATTTTCCAAATAAAGTACCTATCTAGTCACAATGTCACTATATAGACTTATAAGAATATTAATAATTAAATAATTTTGCTACTTCACGTGATTTAAACTTTCATAATCAAGTTGTAAAAAACGGTCTACTCTTGTTCCATTGAAATATGTGTACTGGGAAATTAGGACACTCCGAATTTTTAATACTTAGGTATACCACGTAATAATGGTAATTGTCTAATATTAAAAAAATATATAAAGACGCGACGACTATCGCAAAATAGCGCCAGAAATAGCGTTATGTTACCCAAAGCGCGAGCCGAGCTAGATAACCGAGCGTGCCGAAAATTGTCTATTATATCACAATAATTTTAAATACTCGACATCCTCCGTGAATTAATATTACAGGAAAAGTGTTTAATTTCTCTGCGGCATATTCATTCAATGGAACTAGTAAAAAAATAACATTCCATTAGAATTATGTAATGTACAGTCAGCCTCAAATACATGTAAGATTAGTAATATGATTATCCACGGCATAGTCAAAAATATTAGATGGACATAAATTAAATTAAATGGACGCAGATGTATATTGTTGTAAACATTCTAAGTCAATATATTTGAGCATAGTTTTATGTTGATCGTGAAAATTATTATATCAAGATGATTATGCAACAAGTCATGTATGTAATAAAATCGTTCAAACTTTTAGTACGTACATATTTTGCTATATATTATAAATACTGTGTATTTTCTCTCAGTACAATTTTCAAGTGATGATTACGCAGTGATAACAGACCCGACCGTCGCGTCGGGCGGTCGCGGTTTCGAACCCAACGACGCTTATGGTGAAAGTTACGTGATGAAACCCAGCTGGTAGGACATTTTATCATGTTCGCCTGGCTAATCCGTGCATCAAAATACAGTCGTAGTTTACCTCCCTCAAAGAAAAGTGGCCAAGCGAAATTTTAAGCTTTTATTTTCTCGATATAAATAATAGCAAGAGAACTTAATCGTTGAGAGTCACATTTTAGGCCTAAAGTGTTTACCACTCTCGATTACACCATCACTTATTTTGAACACTTTGAACGATTACAATTTTAATACATTCATTAGCAAAAGGCGTATTCAACGTACGTTTAAATTACCTTTAATTAATTGCAATCAAATCTTTTAAATTACTTTGAGACGCTAGCATATATTTGACGCTGTCTGTACCTTCAAGTACTTTGTAGGAAACATTATAAATATGTGTCATCAGTAGGTATATATGAAACAGAAATGTGATTCAACAAATTACATAAAATAAGATCTTTTGCCAGGTTATGTTTTCTTAAAGTGTGTTGCAATGAAACATTTACAATAACTGCAAACGTTACATATTTATCAACTGGCATACAAAAGTCTTATTATTTTATAAGCTCTCCATTGCAGCTGTGTAAAACTATAAACCGCCAAATGATTACCTACTTAAAAAAGATAACTTTTAAAGTGATAATAGGTGCATTCTTATGTTATGCATTCTAGTGTAGTTAGACACAGTGAGATGTAATTAGATTTAAATGGTAACTGTTCAACTAATTTAATATAAAAAATAATGATAAGATAAGGGAGCCATGATGTTTAAATTTTAGCGTCGCACGGGTGGCAATACGAATCCATAAATAATTTAAAATTCCTATTAAACTTTATCATATGCACGAAATTGTCAAGATCTTGTTTATATTGCACTGTTTTTGCTTATTGGCAGAATCGTATTGTAAATTTATAATATAGTGATTGTTAAATACTGAATTGTTATAGCTGGACCAAAGTTGTTTCATGTTGATTGATGTAAGTTTACGGTAGTTTTTGATTTATATTTTACCAGATAATAATTGTTGTCAATTCTATATGGCGTTCGCCTTTAAAGTGTTTGGACACTTATTCCTTTGTTTTCATTTCTACTTCTTTCTTCTATGCAAAACTTGAGCTGTATGAAACGGTCTGGCTTTCGGAACGTAGCTAATATTTATTATAAAACAGTATAATGGATCAGTTACTGAAGCTTAGTAATTAATTCATTTTAAAATTTAAATCTGTTATTTTTTAAGTATCTGTTATATAATAATTTAATATTGTGGATTGGAACACCATTGTCACATATTTAAGATATAACGATTTCACTTATCATGTATGCACAAGCCGAGACGCCCGCCCTCGCTGGATGGTCTATGCGCGCACTCGGACTGATGGCGGAACGTCGACTGTTCCGAAACTAGTCTCGCAACAATGCGAGAAACCAACCGTGTAGTGAAACCGTTAAATCCTAAATATGTGTTATACTTACAAACTTTCAATAAAACCATTGTTCACCTTAAATATTTTCCTCATGATAGTAGCATAAGACGTGGCAGAGTCAAAGTACTGAAAACGTCAAAGAATAGTAAATATCGCAGAACCATACCTATAAAACACGTTAAAATCGATACATATGTTTGGAAGGCTTCTTAAATGACATAACTCTCCCTTTCGAGCCAGGGTTTGAAAAACAAGTGGCTACATTTTTATACGTACATAGGCACACCAAATTCAAATCGTGTTAAAATAACAAGTTTTGTGTAGTGTAAATCCACTGTTATATATTTGTTACAGATCTATAATTGCAACATAGTCCTCTTCTAAACATTTTCAATTACGAAGAAGCTAAGTTAATTTTATATATAGCTATTTGATCTTTTTTACTACTCTTGCTGCTTACATATTTTTGGCGCTGACTGTACTACACAGCCGGTGGAAGAAATCGTGTAATGTGTTTGCCAAATCTTGTCTAATCTTTCGGTAAATAATATGTATTCTAATGGTGCACATCAAATTACACACTCGGCAATAATTATTTATCTAGTAATTAAGAGATAGATGATTCAACTTTGTATCTGATTGATAGGCCTGAATATATAAGGTAAATTATATTATTATAAAGCATGTACTTTATCAATGGGGAATATTCATGCTACTTTTAATGTAAATATTTTTTATTTACGTTTACACTGCTATTTGAAGAGATTTCGACAGTGGTCTTGTGAGAAGGTTTATTTGTATTCTCTAGCTTAACTTATATAAATATGCAATTTCGATGTTACATTCTTTGCTTATTTTTTATTAGCTTTGCTTTATTCTGAGTTAGTTACTACGGGGTCTAGTACGAGTTTTATATCTTATGGAAAAACTTAAGTATCATTTTCTTCCAGATATTGCTGTTAGAAAGTGTATAGTGCGAAACTAATCCAAATGTTTTTGCAAACGATAGACCCCTTTAGTTAAAGCGGATTCGATACCAACTATATCTATCATTTATAGCCGTTAGCATTTATAATCGTGTTTGATAATCTGCAAGTAGCATGTATATTCCAAATGAACAAAACGTAAATATTAGAAGGACTTAGAGTAGATTCGTCCATGACCAGTATCATATTAGAGCTAGTGGCAATTATAACTTTTCTTTGCCTTTTCTCTATTCCCATACATTTTGCGCGAGGCTTAAGTACCTTATACCTATATCTACCTATAGTAAATAATTATATCTTCAACGATCGTTCTTCATGTTTATTTAGCGTGTCAACATTTGCGATAATTGTAAAAAGTATAATTAGAAGAATTTAATATACCTAATTGATTAAAACGATTGATTTGACTAATTCAGTCAAGGACATTATTATAAATAAGTATGTAAGTGCCTACATTTATGTGCTTATCTTTAATAATGTGTAATAATGACTTGGTGAACATCATAATGAGATTTTGGTGTTCTAGTTATACTTGTACATTAATTTGTTGAATGTTATTTATACTGAGGTTGCGAATGATGTTGACCAATAGTAAAATAGATTTAAGCACATTTTTTATCGAAACTAGAATTTTGCTTCACATTTTAAATCCAGTTTGTACTTATCGTTTTTTTGACGAAATATTTCGCTTTGTCGAATGAACTGAATGTTTCCATTTATTGTAATTAATTTTAAAATTATCTTGTGACACTTCTCACTAAAGCATCACGAAAGTAAAAAGTAAAGCATACACTGTTATTTATTATTTTAATGTCCTCTTAACTGATTTAAAGTTCAATAAAGAAATGCCTAGCTGTGTCCTTTTTGTCAGCATCTACATACCATTTTTTATCTATATCGGTCTAGCTCTTCCAGAGCTTTGTATTTCAAACACAAAGTTTCTGATTTATGATATCGGAATAATAATGTCAATTTTTATGACTATATCTATTATAAGTTAGCATAAATTAGGGATATGTATCTGGAATTTTCATATAACATGGGAGGGTACTTGCATCAATTTAGAAAGACTTTATTGTGGCTTGAACTACTTTAGACTGAATGAATAAAATCAATACACATATCTAAGCAGACAATAAAAATTGACAACCCAGTTGGCGCAGTGGACAGGTCACTGCCCTCTGCGCCGTGGGTCCTGGGTTCGATTCCCGGCAGGAGCACGAATTCCTTCCCAAGGGATGTTTGTGCTTCTGGTTCTGGGTGTAATGTGTGTGATGTGAATGTTTCCGGCACCCACGATACAAGTCTTTGAACTTAGTGTGGGGCTGTGAGTGTGAATGCGTTTGTTTGTTGTTTGTTTTTAATAAGTAATATTAATAGATTTTTTATGACAAATAGGCTAGTATTTGATCGCTATCTCACCTGATGGAAGGCGGCGATGCGGTCGACGGTGGGACATGCTTGCCTAGAAGGTACATGTTCACCCTTGACTTGAAGAGGTAGGATAGTTAAACAAAACTAAAAAATACGCTTTATAAATATAATAAAAAATATATTTTTGTGTTGTCATCAGTCCTCGATAAGCCTACGAAATTTAAATTAAATCTGACGGTTTGAAGTGGGTCAAAATCAAGTCCAAAGGACTCGGTTACAAACATACATACAAGTGAAGCTAATAAAAAGCGTATAAAAAAAAACAATATTGCAAAATTACAAGCGTTTATTATCACAGCTGTTAATTATTAAAAGTAAAAAAATGTACAATGACACTTAAAATATTAGTAAAATTATTATCCATAGGAATTAATAACTCCTGTGCCTTTTAGCTAATAACAATTCATGATTAAAACTAGCCGTGCCCCGCGGCTTCCCCCGCTATTATCTAGTTAAAAAGAAGCCTATGTGTTAATCCTATGTATAATCTATGTACATTCCAAATTTCATCCAAATCCGTTCAGCCATTAAAGCGTGAAGAGGGAACAAACATACTTACACACTTACAAACAAACTTTTGGATTTATAATATTAGTAGGATATTATCGTGCATCTCCACTGCCATCATTTGGCCTATTTCTTCTTCTCGATACATCTTCGAACCAGCGGACGTTAGATAATCGTCCCGTGCTAGATGAACGACGCATCGGCACAGTCTTTGAATTCGAAATGGACGGTACCATAGGGTTAACTCCGGTCCTGTTTTGTCTCTGGTCGAGTCTATTATTTGATATAGCTAAGGACACAGTATCCAGCACTTTATGTAAAGTTGCTTGACTTATTCTATCATTATCGTGATTATTATTAACTCTAGGAGCTTCTTGATTATGATTAGGGAAAACAGTCCTATTTCGCTGTGGTATATTAAGGTTTATCAAACCAAAGCCCAGACTAAAAGGTATGTTCAGAAGCCAGTTGTATATTAACATGATTAGGAGAAAAATCAGCGATATAGTGATGCCAGCTGTTAATAATATGTAAGCTATATTGTTGAAGGGGAACCACAAACAATCTGAAAATAAAAAAAAACATGAATTAGTTGAATATACGACGTAGAGCCACAAAGATAACCTGATTGTTTTTATGTTTCGTGGCCAGATGAGAAGTAATTAAAATCATCTATGTTTTTTTTTTCAAATGTTTATTTGGCTGATAGCTACTCTATCAGTTCTGATTCAAAATTTGACTCTACCAGGGGTCTAGTAAACTTTGATTGCTTAAACTTTAAACTTAATTTCATTTCGTATTGTTCTATACATTTCCTTCCGGCGAAGGAGGGAAACAAATAGAAATCAAGTATTTGCAAACGATTACCACTCATACTAGAACCCCAGTAATCGATACCTATCTCTTACAGTTTACCAAGTATAATATAAGTCAGAAAACACCGACAGCTATCATTGAAAGCTAGTTTTCATTTTAAGCCTAGCACGTAGCAACGTGCTTACCATCCTCTACTATACAACAACAAGTATGATAGTGGTCAAGACATCATCTTTAGATCAACTCATACCTAGAGGTGGTAGAGCATTTTGTGAGTTGCTCGCCTGGCTTGCTACCAAAGTAGCTTACCACCATCAAGTTGAAAGTCTGCCGCCAAGCCAAATACGGTGTTCCGGCAGTTATCCTTGAGAGCCTGCGTATTCCAGGTCTAGTGTGTTTACCAGCTTCGATCACATCGTCACACAACACTAGCCTGTCACAAATAAAAAAAAAAAAAAAACCTATCAAATAAAAACCCACCCTAGGGGTTTGAAGTTGGTCAAAACTTACTCAATTAAAGTTGATAACTATGTTATATATCTATTTTCATTGATATCCTATAATAGGTACCTGTAATTCCATGGAGTATTACTTGCATTGGTTCAATGAAAGCAACAATGGGCTCTGCTAGAACCGTGGTGACCATCCTCATGCCAATTTTAAGAGGGTTCATATGTTTCAAAAATATAAGCGGGTCTGGCGGAGGCACTTCACAAGTAGACTTCCAGAAAAACCAATTGCATTGATCCACAGCTTTGAGAAACTTATTCAGCTCTTTTTGCTCTGCTTCCTATAAAAAATTTAATTTACTTTATTATCTGATATTTTACACGGCAATTCACGGCACATCACTGTGGCGCATGGCATGGATGGTTTTGAACCGACACATTCCAAATCAAAGCCAAAGGCTTAAAGAATCGAGAGATTGCGCCAATAATTAGAGAAGTTTTTGCTTTAGTTGTGCCCGTTGGCGTATATCGACACTCAATATATATAATATCGGCACAAAAATAGACAAACATCGCAAACACGCATGTAACAAATTTTTTTTTATGTAGTTAGGTCCGGTGGGAGTAGTTTATACCTATGTTTGCAACACCGAAAACCCTGTTCTATACACAGGATGCTCGAAAAATCACGGAATACTGGCACTTGTTTCAGCATTTTCAAACTAACTAACTTAATAAATCGTTGTGTTATACTTATTACCGACTTCTCAAAAAAGAAGGAGGCACTCAAAACGACTGTATTTTTTTTTTTTTCTATGTGTTACCTCATATCTTCTCTCCTCGTGAGCCGATTTCGAAATTTTTTTTTTAGTTTGGAAGATGAAGCTTACTAATTGGTCCCATTTAAATTTGATCAAGATCAGTAGTTTTTGAAATATTGTCAATAACGCCTACTTTGACGATGTTCTCGTTTAACCGACTTCAAAGGTTACCTCATAATTTCTTTTGTTGTGAGCCGATTTTGATGATTCTTTTTTTATTTGATAGCTGGTGCTGTTCTTGTGGCGCAATTTGATCAAGATCTGATCTCTTGTTTTTGAGTTATAGTCAATAATGCGTGTTTAATACATTAAATCTGATCAAGGTTCCGAAGATAAAGCGGTGAAGTCGGTTTTTTTAAGCTTTGCTTGCGTTTAATTATGTAAAACTAAGCTACAATTTGACCCCAACCCAAACGCTAGGTCTAGGTCTATTAGTTGCTCAGATACAGTTAGCCGCAGATCGGATTTTTTTTTCCAAAACGTAAAAAATTTCAGTAGGTTCCAAGTTAACCTTGCCCGCCTTCCGCCACTACAGAGGCTGCAAAATATAATTTTTCGAGGACCTACCATCTGCAGGTGCAAAAATGGTTAGATGTTGACAAAAATCCGGGGATTTCACGGTTTTACGAGCACCCCCTGTATGAAACACGGTTTTCGGTGTTGCAAACTTACGTATAAAGTACTCTAAATAAATGTAGTTCTATGCACGATTGTGATGTTGTTATTGAGTGGCCTTGTAGTCGCATAGGTGTTGCTTCGACGCTGTGGATGCCGGGTTCGATTTCCGGTGGGGGGTCCGATTTCGGTTCCAAATTTTTTGATGGGAAAGTGTTTGTGTTTCTGATGGTTTGTCTGTTATGTGAATGTGAAAGCGTAAGTTTAGTGAGAAGCATGACAACATTCCTATAAAAGCCGTAAGAGGCGCTTTATCCGTCACGTATTTTCATATAACATATCAATAGAAATTGACAAAGATAAAGAGCGTCAAAATTCGGGAGTGGTGGCTCGTGACTTCACGCGGAATTACAACGCGTATATCTTCGTTATTTTTTGTAAAATTATAGCTTTGCTTACATTTAATTATTTGTGTAGTCGGTAGAAAGAAATAAGTGACATGACTGTAATTCCCAACCTGCACTGCATGGTGGCCTAACTCTCATCATGTGAGAAAAGACCGCTAGTCCCAGAGATGGCAAAATAATAGACTGATAATGATCCATAAAAAAATAGAGAAGCTTATACTTTTTTTTTTATGCTAGATAGGCAAGCATTTGACCACAATCTCACCTGATGGAAAGCGATGAGCCTAAAAGATACCTATTCACTCTTAACGTGAATACTTCTAGATTACACGATTCGGGGAAAAAATTCGAGGTCATTGAGTTTCACTCCTTCGCAGTACAGATGATAAAAATAGAAATGAAACTTCTTATTTTTTTATTATTTCTTAATTATTAAAGTATAATCTTTCATTGTTTAAGAGGGTTTAAAAGTGTAGTTGGTCCCATCAAAATTTTATCTAGAATAGATGGAAATCAGGCGAACTGCGAAATTGGTTTTTGGTGTGTTCAAATTACAAAAGATAAATAAGTTTTCTAAATAAATAAATAAGTGTTCTTACCTTGTAGGAAATAACAACTTCATAAGCATAAAATATGATCAGAAATATATAAAAAATGTGTTTGTTTGAAATGCGACTCCATAACCATAGTAAGCCACCAGTGGCAGCGAGGAAGCTAAGTGTCCATGTGATAAAGGTCTGAAACAGAATAGTGTATTTGGTACAGAATAAGTAGTGAATTCAATCAACACAGTTTACTAGACAACCTATATCCTTACAGAATAAAATAACTTTAGAGAATATTTTGCTAATAACTCATATCTGGAAAATAACACAATTTTTTATCAAAAAGATATATACAGTATTACCCCACTCTACGCGAGGGATACGTTCCGGAAAAAAACACGTTAACTGAAATTCGCGTATATCGAGGTTTATGATTAAACATAGTTTATTAGGCGGCATTTTTGACGTAGCGTTAAATTATGTATGTATCTCCAATAAATGTTAAAACACGACTGCCAGCCGAACTAAACATGACGGAACAAACGAAACGAACGAGGGAATCCCCATAGAACAAAGTCGAAGGACGGGGAATACCTAATTCTTCAAACAGAATGTTCAGAGGAAGGGGGGAGGGCTACATTATGTTTATACGCACTCTTTCGCATAATGCGAGGCATTTGAGCGCGAAATTTGAAATTCGCGTTATAGTGAAACCGCGCATAACGGGGTCGCGTAAAGCGGGGTATCACTGTATAAGAATGATTTGGATGAAATTTGGAATGTACATAGCTTATACCTAGGATTAACACAGGGCTACTTTTTTACTTGATGATAGTGGATGAAGCCACTGGTAGTATTTCATAAACCGACAAGATATAAAAAAAACTTTACTCGATTGTGAATGGATAGTGAATGTCACAGAAAGAACATCAAAATGACCTTTTTTAATCTTCCTATACGCGGGTCTGTGGGACTGACGGAACATCTTTTCGTATATATTTATTTTCTCAGAAATGCTGGGCAGTCGAGTCATTTGCTAGCTGCCGGATTTGTTGCTAGCTAAAATTTTGTACACACTGCGCATTTGTGGGATATGCTAGTATAGGTCGCACTTGGCCCGAATTGTTCCGTGAAAACAAAACTCATGCCTCAAATCCAGTATGGTGACGTGTTAGAAATATAGGTAGTCACTCAATATACTATATTAAGTCCTCTTATAAAGTTTTATTAATATTTAGAAGGTTATATTTGTTTTTTTTGTTTTGTTATTGTAGTACTTACCTAAGATAAAATCTAAATTTTGAAGGCTATTTTGTAACAGACTGATATCCATTGAAATAACGAATAATAATGTCATTAAATTATATTTATTGTTTTATTATATTCTTTAGCTTTAAAAAAAATAATATCTATGTAGGTTTTATTTATAAAAACAGAAATAAATATAAGGATTCCAAACTTTCGGTCTACCAAACGTAAGGTGTAATGAAAATTGGTACGGGTTTAGAAAGGTTAAAACTGCTTGATTATTGTCACATTTTAGTAGTAAAATTTCATTAATTGTTTATATAAATGAAATTTTACTTTCTGTAATATGTAATCAATATAATAAAATATGCTTAATCCCTATTGATAATACAAGTATGCGATACAGTTTTAATAATCTTGTTAATAGTTTATCAAGAGTTTGAAGATGTATAGATAAGTTTTTATTTAACAAAAGAATGGAACAAAATGTGCCACCAAGTTTCTTGCCAGGTTCTTCTGGAGATAGCTGTTTAAGAATCTGGCAATTAAAGTCATATTATTTCACGAGTGAAAATGAAATACATTTTCATACCTTGTATTCTGTGAGATATGTATGTACATAGTCACTCCAGGCCATTACTATTTTCTCTGCAATAGTAGGTTTGTAAATTGCATCCTGGACATATCCCACGGTCTTCCGTAGTATATTTTCTGATAGAGGATTTTCAGATTTCAAGCATTCCTCAAGGGTGTCCCATTCTTTTGGTTCAAATTTCATTTGTAGAGATATTTCCATACTGCCATCTTCATTTTGCTGTAATATGAATGGTTTTTTTCATTATAATCCTACTAGCTGTCCTCCGCGGTTTACCTGCTGAGTTGGGATAAAAAGCAGCCTATATGTTAATCGAGGGTATCAGCTACCTCCGTAACAAACTTCATCAAAATTGGTCCAGCTGTTTGAGTGTCAAGAAGTAACAATATAGAAATATACTCACAAACTTTTGCATTTATAATATTAGTAGGAGGTATGATTAGATTACTTAACCTAAGTATATTATGATAAAAATAATGATTACTACATACACACCCACACTAAATCTTAAAACTCTCAATGATGGTGAATCATTCACTGCTTTAAACATTCAGTTTAGTTTGTTATTATATATAGTTGGCCCTGAAGAATACACCACTTTGTGTGGGTTGAAAAATGTTAACAAAAGAAAATTTATTAGGAAAATTAAGATTCTTAGTTTTCACATATAACAATTACTTTTAATTTATAATATATCATTGTTAAAACCATTTCTACAATGAAAGGGCTTGCAAGAGTTACGTATTGCTTTCTTTTCCATCAACAAGAAGCCCTTTTATTCTGTACAAAGTGTAGCCGTTGCACCACCTACAATTTCGGTTTTAGTGGACTACCAATTAGATTATCCACCAAGAGATGATGACGGGGGAGAGAGCGTCTTAGCGATTCAGAACTAGTAAACCACAAAAAACAACTAAAGCTTAAAATAAATTAAGCATTAAACCTGTGTCTGCCCTCCTTTTAGAAAGACGGCCAGTATTCTCTTGAAAAACCATTCCCCTGGGCATAATTTAGTTTCTGTTGTAACTCTTTTTTTCGGTGGGATTCGTATATCGGGAGGGATATCGAATCCTTCTCCAATCGCTGGTGGTTTGATATCGTAATTCCAGGGATCCTGGCTGTTGATTTGGGTTGCATGTATTGATAGTATTAAGCAAATGCACGTTGTTGACAACATATTCGTCCGTGATTTTACCGAACAAAACAAGCTGGCGGAATCAAAGAATTACTTAATAATACTTAAATATTGATTGTTTTGATAATTACACGTCAGTTTATCAGTTACATGTCAGTTAAACAGCTGTCAATGTCATAATCTCGTTGCAATATATCACCGCCACATTGTATACCCTCATAATACCGTCGCAAAAATAAAAAAATCCTTTGTTTGACATTTTTTGTGGTTTTCTGAATTCATATATTTGACGTTGGTGAAATTACGGTGTTAATATAGCCGCAAATTCCATTTAATAAAAGAGTTGAACAAAACGGAGTGATAACAAAACGGTATGTTTGGAGTTGAATTGGAGTTGAAGTTTAACTTAAAAGAAACCTTTAAAATTATTACCATATTACTACTGAATTACCTTAATATACGCTAGGAATACTGTTATTCTTTGCAGAAAATGTCGTCCATTGATTTCGATCCGGCAATAAAGCTCTGCCTCAAGTATTTACATTCAAGCGCTCCAGACTCCACAGAGCAACTGCGGCTAACCCTAGACGAACACATTCGTCAGACTTACGGCAGCGCAAAGACTCTCGGCAATGTGCTGCCTAAGAAGTACCTAAATGAAGAGAAAATGGAATCTACTAGGTACTTACTACAAGCAATATTTTAACTATCTTCTTGAAATGATTCCCATATCAATAAGTCATATTTATGTGGTCGTTATACCTACTTCCCATGGCTCCATTTTAATAAAACAAAAACGAATCGCCTTCAGCAAGCTATACACAGTCTGAACACACTTTCTTGACCTTACAAATAATATTGTATTCTTTAAATATACATTGCCAACCAAACATCAAGTAAGGGCAGGAAGGTGATCGTGATATGCCCTACATGAGGGTAGGCTAATGTCGAGGTAAAACCACTTATTTTTATCATAAGATTAATCATCTATCTTATATGTTGTGGCTGCCTGCTGGAGAATGAAACTGTGGAACACGTGATGTTACACTGTGAGGCCACAAAATAAATATGAGCCAAAATTGGGATACATGAACATTTCTATGAAACAGAGTCGACATCATGCATTACATCCTCACCAATGGAACAATTGTGCCAGCGACACAAAGCCGCACTCCGATATATAGAGGAGTTGGGGTGGCTGGGCTAACTGCTGACAGGGGGAAATGCACAATACACCCCCATTGGACGTCATTGCAGGCCTTATCCCCCCAGTTAGAATTAGAATCATCTATCTTGAGATTAATGCTATTGCTGCAGATTCGTACAAATGTCTTTCCCAGTTACAAATTAACAAAGTCAGCAGTGAAGTGGTTAACTCTTTTTATTCTTACGTTGTGTGATCACACTTCTTAATAAACTGCAGCATAGTACTCACAATATAAAGGGACAATTAATCATGTTTTCATCATCGCCTTTTTCTCGTAGGTCGAAACATAAAGATAAGTCTAGTAAGACTGTACCGGTCTCGCAGCCCAGCCCACAGCAGATTCAAATTCCAGAGCGAGACAATGACGACATGGATGGAGAGCTGGCCTTTGATTTGCTGGAAGAGGACTTAACTTGCGTTGTGTGCCGACAGATAGCAGTCCAGGCGGGGAATCGCTTGGTTGAGTGTGATGCTTGTCATGCTTTGTATCATCAGGTAATCAATGTATTTCTTTAGAGATATCTTCTTTGACCACTCACATGAATCATCAGAGAGAATTGGCAGCTATCTCAACTGATAGAATGTGATGATGCACCCAAATAGCATGCTTGCCATGCTACACCCTTCACACATTTTACACGCTTTATATTTTGATAGAATGAAGGCTCATTGCACCGCATGGTGATCCTACCAACTCCAATAAATCTTTCTATATTGTAAAACTTGAAGTGAGGTTGGTAGATCGTAACAAAGTATAATATTCTTACACATTATATGATTGTTCCAGGACTGCCACAAGCCAGTTATAAGTGACAATGACATGAGCTCAGGATGGCAATGTGCCTCCTGCCTTCAATCCCAAGGCTTCAGCACTGCATACTCAAGCAAAGCCTCATCATCTTCAAAATCCCCATCACACGTCTCTGGTTCCACAACACCGGTGAAGATGTCTTCTAGCAGTTCTGCCTCATCATCACCATCAAAAGTCATAACTCCTAATATTAATATTATATCTGCAGATAAGCGATTGCAAATTATGAAGAAAAAGGCTGCCAAGCAGCATGAGAAAGGGAGAAAAAGTTCTAAGTAAAATTTTATTTGTTCATTTCATGTAGTCATTTTAGATTATGTAGCTATTACATGTACCTAGCAGTTTTAAAATGTCAAATCAAAGTGTATATAGTTTGATTGAAACCACTGTATCACGCCTTAGGATTGAGTGGCAAGGCGGGGAGAGCAAGAGCATAAGTTCACACACGAGTGAATGAATAAAAATACAAAATAGAGTTTTTGTCACAAAATTTCTACATTCATGTTTGTGAAACCCTGATGCAGTTGAACACTATGTTACATGTACCAGCATCTTATCCCATTAGTGGTGTAATTATGATATGTCAATCTTACATGCTAATTACAAGATTTGTCTATGTGTTTGTGTGTATATGAGTGTGTGTGTGTGAATGTGGATGTATCTTAGTGTGTGTGTGACTAAGGAACGTATGTTAATACTACTTAGAAATTGCTTAATATTCTTTCTATATTGTCCAGTTTGCTAAGCCAGGTTTGTATTACTTTATTGTTTTTCTTTTTAATGAATTATGAGTAAGTGAACGAGGTTTATCTCATTAAGCTGTGAGCGTTGACGGCGGATTGGCAGAGTGGAGCTGGCCTAAGGCACCGTACAGCAATTTGGGTCATACTGTAGCAGATAACAGGCATTTCTCAATCTTAAATATGTATGGTATTGTATGTATTATACAATATTGTATGGTTATGATACAAATGAGTAATAAATATGTAATTTGTAATATATAATTTGTATGTATTTTCCCCTGATAGTATAAATATTTATAGATTATGTTAGTTAGACTTGTAGTTGTATCAAAGTTATTATTAGATATATTTGTTTTTATTTAACAAGCTAGTGTCTGACCAGTATCTTACTTGTATGTAACATGGAAATAGTAGTTTTGTTTTGAATAAATAAATTAAACACCTAGCTTCAAAGATGGATGAAAATTCTGTTGCAGCTAAGTTTTTGTTAATAATAAATAAACTTTGTTTAAATTAATCCGAACGTACACCAGTAAGTTAGTTAAACTATAAGCAGCAACTCGAAAAAGGTTTATAGCGTCTCGTCAAAAGTGATAAGTTAACATTAAGCTTACGTATTGATTACATTAAGTTTGGCGAATCGTGTCAAATTGGAGATTTCATTAGCGTTGGATTAACTGCGAAAATAGACTAAATAAAAGTTCTGGTATTGACGACAGCTGACGTGGCATCTCACTCTCACTATTGCCGTTAATCGCTTAAGAGTGAGATACCATTGCAGCTGTCATCAATATTAAAACTTTTCTCTGTCGGGTTATACGTATATGTATATGCATAGTCGTGGCTAAGACTACGATACGGTATCATCTTATGGGGTAACAGTGCGGAAGTTCATCAAAACTGTCTATTATGCAAAAATTACGTAAGCATATATTATATATAGTTATATTTTTAACCGATTTAAAAAAGGAGGTTTTTTTTTTTTTTTTTATTTGTGACAGCCTTGTGTTTGACCACTATCTCACCTGATGGTAAGTGACGATGTGATCGAAGCTGGTAAACACACTAGACCTGGAATACGCAGGCCCTCAAATTTTCTCTCAGAGGTTCTCAATTAGAATGTGTTTTTTTTTATTGTACCTACGTTACTCGATATATCCGCCAATTATAAATCGTTTTTGATGTTTTTTTTTGTTTGGTAGATTTACTTCAGAGGTGGTCCCATATAAATTTTATCGAAATCGATCAAGCCAATATCAAATATAAGCGGTGAAGTAGGTTTCTTTAAGCTTTGCTTGAGTTTAATTAGATGAAATATCCACCAACGCGCAAGTTGTAGACCCCATGCACTTTGTCCAGCATAACATTCTAACATGCATTCGTTTACATTTTCAAGGCAACAGTGTTTGCAGCAGACCCAATCCTATGTAAATGAGACACAAACCCACATAGAAAAAACAAGTGAATACTGCAAGGACTCAAATTAGAAATTAATCGAAAAGGCCCAGTAAAAATCTACAGTTAAATCCCAAACTAACCCCTAGACAATATTTTTCAAACAAAATTACGTAAATTTTTGATAGAGCAAGTATTTTCACTGTAAAAGACAAAACGTAACGGTCTCACTTCAGAATTCAGAATCGCTCCTACTCGTATCTGTTAAACATTACTTAAGAAAATTGTGCAAACGGTTATTATGCAAGTTCCACCAAATTGTATGTTACTTGAGCAGTAATTTTATACAATTAGTAATTAGTTTCATATAATACTTTTACTTATAATAATATTTTGCTATAACCTATTTGATACAGGGTCCATATCATTTTCGTTTTTTTTTGTGTCTATAAATACTATGGCGTATCATCGGCACCTTATGATTTTGTTCTTACCTATATAAAATAGCTACGGCATAGCTTTCGTTCTTTCTCAGCTCTAATAAATCTACGGTGTAGTTTTTGGACACCGTGCACCGTGTGGATTTCGTTTTTTTGTAATAAACTAAATGCATTAGAATAGCGTGAAGCTTTGTATTTTAGTTTAGCATCTTTAAAATAAACATTGGTAAATACATTTAAAAAAAGGTACATTTCCACCGACTTCACAAAAAAAGAGGAGGTACTTACTCAATTCGAATGTTTTTTTTTATGTGAGTTACCTCATTACTTTTTTCCACGTGAACCGATTTTAATTATTTTTTTATTGATAGCTGTTGCTTTCCCATTGGCCCCATTTAAATTTGATCAAGATCTGATCTGAAGTTTTTGAGTTATCGTTAATAATGCGTGTTTAATACATTTAATCTGATCAAGGTTCCGAAGATAAAGCGGTGAAATCGGTTTATTTAAGCTTTGCTTGCGTTTAATTATGTTCTTCTAGTTTACAATACAAATATATATACTGTAAAATGACAAATAAATTATACAGATAAATAATATACAGTTATATATAAAATAGTAACATACATAGTTTCAAAGACAATAACAATTAGTGGTTTGGCAATAGGAGCATGCTCAGCGCTTTTTGCGTAGCTGAATATAGCTTACGCATGGTTGATTTTCAGCATATCCCTTGTTCGAACTGAGATGTTGTCGAGCCGGAATAAGTAATTCTATCTAAATCTACGGCGTAGTTGTCTAGTTCTAAAAAAGCTACGACCGCGTAGCATTCAGCGCCGTGTTGCTTTCGTTCATTTTAGCTGTATAAAAGCTAGGGCGCAAAATTAACCACACAAGAATGTGCTGAATGCAACAGAATAAATAACATGAGCATCTACTTTTTATTGTACTGGGCCCACTTTATGAGTTCCACCCCAAACTCGTTCTAGTGGAAAATTCAATGATACGGAACGATTTGGAATGTCTGAATGTTTAAAAAAAACTACAGTGAATTATGCAAGTTCTTATCGATAATCTGAAAAGCGTGTAAAGCCGCCGAATCCGACCTCATTAATAGCCGATCAACAAACGATGCCAGTCATAAAAACTCTTATCAAATGTACCTATACGAGTGAATTTGAGCTTTGAGATGAACAAAAAGACGGAGATGAAATTAAAATGAAAAATAAAATCAAACCTATAAAACTGTAAAGTGCTAAGTCGTCGTAAATCTTGTCATAATTACTCTCCCGCTTGAACGTCTACGCTATTACTAAACAAAATAATCCTTTTAACCGACTTCAAAAAAGGAGGTTACTCAATAATCACACTAAGTTCAATGACTCGTGTCGTGGGTGCCGGAAACATTCACATCACACACACAATCACACCCAGAATCAGAACCACAAATTTCCCTTCCGGAGAAAACTTGTTTCACGATACAAGTTTCGAATTTTTTGTGCGGCCTGTGAGTGTGAAAAAATAAATCTTGCGGCAAGCGAGTTATTCCGTCAAGTATACCGAGCATATATTTGGTCAAGTTAATTGGCATTCCGAAAACAGACGTGTAGTGCTGCTACGTCGCTGTCCTGAGTCGGAAGACCAAGAGTCAAAAGTACCATCTGATTACCTGAGTTTCCATCTCCGTCCTTGTGATTTTTTTCCCATTACCTTGTTCCATTTTCGCTTCGATAAAATATAAACATATATATAAAATTTTGGTCAAAGTGTTATTTTTTATCTGCCGATAAATTTGAAAAGAAACTGCAATCCCTACAATACTATCTATTCGTATTCTTGCCGTCGCTTTTCACTCAAACAAGTAAATATCTCCTTACGAAATCTTCTAACGTGTGTAAAGAAAACTCGATCCCGGGTAAATTAAATTTTGTACATAACAAATGTATACTGTTCAAATGAAACACAATAACAGAGGATCATTTTGCGTTGTTTTCATAAGCATGTAACCAATCCTGAAAGGCGTCCCTTCTCATTGGCTGCTCTAGATGTGGGCGTTGCGGGATACAGAATCCATGGATCATCCGCTACATGCTTTCTAACATGACGTTTGTTACTAAGACAATGTGGTACATGTTCGTGTATAACAGTGGGCATGTTACGTCTTTTATGATCTATCTTTCGACAGATGGGATCCATAACGGATTGCTTCCAGTCTTGAGTGCCAACTTGCCTGAAAGATCGGCTAATTTACGAGTGCAAGAGTATCGGCTTAAACTGTTTAGTGTTTGAAAACAAAGTTTGTTTAATGAATGTTATAAAAAATACTTGTGTATTACAACTATTTGTGTTTTACTTAGTGACACATTAAAATATTATTTGTGAAATCCCTTTAAACCCTGGATATTGAGATTTGTAAGTGAAACCATATAGTTCTAGTCACAATATTTCACATATAATTTCTTTATTGCATTGAAATAATTGCAAAATTAAATACGATTCACATTACGGAAAGTTACATCACCAAGTTTTTTTCTCGCTTTCGTTTTCAATCAACCAACTTTTTTATTATGTACTTTTTTTAATTTGTTGGACATGCTGGTAAAACAATTTCTTGAATTTTTCTGTTTTAGTTATCAAGACTAATTACTTCAGTTGTCCACTAATCTAAATCTAAAAATCCTATAAAAACCTATAAAATGAACAGCGGTAGAGCTCGGGTACCTAAATGTGCGCGGTGCCGCAACCACGGTTTGATCTCCAGCCTCAGAGGACACAAGAAAGCATGTGCATATCGACACTGCCAGTGCCCCAAATGCGGACTCATCAAGGAAAGGCAAAGAATCATGGCAGCACAGGTAAGAAGTTAAAACTTTATGAGTAAAATTTACGTTACTAAACATAAAAAAAAAAACTGTTTTTAAATTACATAAAACGTTAACGAGTTCCATTAGTCGTTTTTCAAACCATTCCAAAGGGTAAAATGTTAGAAATTGTTTTATATATAATCCAACTTCAAACAAAGCAGAGATAGGTACAAGTTGCATTAAAAATAAAACAATACTATCAGTCTGTATAGTAATTTAAAAACTCTACATACTAATTTACTTTTACAAATGTATATATATTTTGATCTTGGGCCTTGTACTATTAAATAGCTATGAGCTGTTCTTCGTGACTTTTCTCACGTTAATCTTAATGAAATATGTCCTACTATAAATTATGCTTATAGTCCTATTCCATATCTCTTTTATCACACAAACACACACACAAACTTTTGTATTAAATATATCTAAAGTGTGATTCTGTAGTGGAGCGTACAATTCGTGATTAAAACATCTTTTTCTACTTCAAAAATTATGTTACCATGTTATTATTAAACTCTACGGTACCTCCAACTAATACCTATTTACATAAAGGTAATTTAACTGTTTAGGTTGTTTCATAGAAATTTACTCATAATTTTAGCCATAATTTACTCATAATATTGTTCTTTCTAATATAATATCCCTGCTAATTTCATTAAGGCCGATCCAACGGCTTAGCCGTGAATAGGTAGATAGATCTTTTAGTCTAAAAATGCAAACTCTTCAACAACATGTTTCATACATTTGAAACCTACTAATTCGTTAGACAGATTTGATGAAGAGCTTCTTTTTTAGACGGAAAGATCTATAATAATAGTATAATTATGGATTAAGCTTGTTAATCAGTGTGGCTCTAGCTATCAGATAGAGATATAGTTGATAGAGAGAGAGATAGAGTTCTGGTAAATTAACTCCAAACCCTCGGCATAGAAATCATAAAGCTTTCGTTATAAGGTCTACAAGTACTTATTTACCTTATTTTTTTGGTTTGTAAGATTTGGATAGATATGTTATTAATACTTCTACGATTTTATATGCTGAAGAAAGGTTAAAAAATGGGTGAATATAACTAGTCATTCGCGCCGAATTGAGATCTCGCGCCTACGTTTTGCTTCATAGAGAAACACTTTTGAGGGTACTGGCTTGTAACTTTTTTTCTATATAATAATTGTTTGATTTCTGTATTTTGTTTAAGTATAGGATATAACGTATATTATACGTAAGTTTCGGCGTTCAGTGTGAAGCCGTTTTTGAGATAGACCCCGGGACAAAATAGATCTTAATACAGTGACTTTGGTGGCCTACCAAATCATTATTTTCCAACATAGATTTTTTAAAATCCGGTTTCAAAAGCGATAAAGAGATAAAGCGGTGAAGTCGGTTTTTTTAAGCTTTGCTTGCGTTTAATTATTCATTTATAATATTTTAAATGTAATTTCTTTGGGCCGTAGTTTTAAAAATTCTATGAGAGTTTGAAGTCGTTCGCTTATATGATTAAGACGCTAGATATGCCTCTGACAGACGGACGATCGGACAAAGTGCTAAACGATCCAACTCAACTGAGAGATCTCGCTTCTCTCGATCAATAAATGTATAGTATGTGTATTTTCAATTAAAACACAAAGTTGTAGCTATGTGTGTTTTCCGGAAACTTTCGGTTGTTTATAATATCTCGGCTTAGGGCCTACCAATAAAAAAATCTTGACTCGGCTGAGAAGTATCAGAGTAGGTAGTCGGTATGCATTCAATAAAATCGTCAAGACTAATAACACATAGTTTTGACTCTGGTAAAAGTGAAGCTTAATATGCGTTTTTTGTGATTCATTATTACCTCACACAATCGCGTTACACTAATATTCTAGAGGTTAATGATGGTGACTAATCAGGATAAAAAGTAGTATCGAGTATATAAGCACTTAGGTTTTTGCTACGTCCTTACCAAATTTCAACCAAAAACGTTGCAGCGTAGAGGCAATAACACACATAAACTCTTACTTAACCAATTGAAATTGTGACGTAAATTATTGCCTTTTTTATGCAACTGAGAAACGAAGGGCAATTCATTGGTCGATAGTAAACGCCACTCTTATCCATTACAACAACCCAGAATTTGGAACATTTCAATGCATTGCTCTCGTCATCCATGACATATTTACAAGGTAAAGAGAGATATTACAAGGTTAATATCATTATGCGCCTTCCGTATAGGTCACATTGCCCTTTAAACTGATATATGCACATGTTTGTACGCATGTTTGCACACTATTGCTTGGTTGAGTCGACCGAATAAGGTGTGTACCTCCCAGGCGGACTCTAAAAGAGTCCTAACCAGCATTGCTAAAAGACCTTAATACAAAAAATATAGTAAAAAAATAGTTTCGTATACAAACCTCTCGAGAGCATATAAGCAATAGGCGTAACTCTAATTCTTATATTGTTTTCCGACATCTGCGACTCCTAAGCTTCTACCATTAAAAGCGATCAAGGAAACGATCACCTTATTTAGTACAAAAATAACCACCAATTTGAGGCGTTAATGCGTTTTAATGTACTGAAATCGAGATCAGCTAATGCTGTCTAAGTTTATTTAAACAAGTGGCGTGTGTTTACACGGAGACGCCGGATGAGCCATCGATCGGTTGACTCGGTAATGCATCGCTGTCGATGTCCCGCCACTTGCTTGCATCCGATATGTTTAGTTAAGATAGAATTTCATTTACAATCATCATCAAATAACTTGGGCTAAATGTTCATTGAATTAAAAGGCGTACTAACACATATGCTGTTAATTAAGATGCTTTTTGACGAAGCTTTCCCCATTTTATATAATTCCTATCTATTGGCATCGATTTTGCCAGTGAATAGTTTTAGTCAGTAGAAATTGGTTAATATGGTAGGGCCCATTGTGCAATAATTATTGATCGAGCGAAGCGAGCTCTTAGTTGACTTGGGTCATTCAGCACTTTGCCCGTCCGTCCGTCCTTCTGTCCGAGGCATCTAGCGTCTAAACCATATAAGCAAATGACTTCAAATTCTCATAGAATATGTAAAACTACGGCCCAAAGCCAGAAATGACATTTAAAATTATATAAATGAAAATACTAAGGGGGCTCCCTCACCACTAATCACTTGAATGTCCCGGACTTGAGTAATGCGATAACTCGTATTCCACGCGGGTCCGACAGTAATTTGATTTCACGAGATTGAGTTCTATTTGGTGTTCCAATGAAGGCCCCGCGGCCACGACTCGTCGCGGCCGCTCCCGGGGGTGACCGCTCTGAGCAAACACAAACATTGTCTGTTTGTCATTGATTTACCGCTAAATTAATTTTGTCTTCATACCTTTCATACGATTTGTCACGTATTTGGAATGTTTAAGGTTTCTTTTAGAGACATTGCGGGGGTGTTAATTCCATCGACATAAATCGGAGATTTTTAATTTTATTTCTTGAGGTGTTTTTTCGTCGAGTGATGCTGGATTGGTGTATCAATTATCAATTGATTTACTTATTTAATTTGGTCAAGTCTAATTCCTTTTATTGCTAACGTTAGGTCGCTCTAAAGCGTCAACAAGCAGCCGAGGACAAGATAGCCCTCCATTTGGCTTCAGTAGAGAGCGGCACGGCACTGGCGGCGTTGCCCCCAGGTCGGATCTACGGCATGCGGGTCACGGAGCCGTGCAGCCCTGGGCCGGAGCCAGACTCCGCCGCAGATGACCACACTGTGAGTACACGAGGTAGTCTTACTTACTGTAAAGTCGCTTGGGTCTACAGTATAGTAGTAGAGCGGTATCTGGTCTCTGCCGCCGAAGGTTGTGAGTTCTCTGATGGGGTATTACGCCTGCAACGACACATTCGAGTATCTAACCTAATGCGACGCTTTATTATATATGTCGATTGTTGGCATTTGGAGCTTTGGTTCTGCAGCTTTTCTGCAATACATGTTTCCTGAGCATCTTTGTTTTCACAATACATAAAAAAGGTGCATAATAATATACATGTATAGTGCCTATTATTCCATGTCCGAAATGTTGTTACTAAATTGTTTTTAATCACCTCCTTTTTGGACGCAGTTTATTTGTAATAAATATATTTTTCTAATTCTAATTCTGATAAGAAAACAAAATCAATGTATTACACCGTCAGGTCCTTTTTACAATGGTGTTTCTTACGATAGCCAATCCACATCGACAGCGAGACAAGCGACTCTATGCCGGATTGTTGCAGCGCATCTCCTGACTCCGCTGGAAACACTTCAGCATCATCTTTGCGGTAATAAACCCTAACTTATATCTATACTTTAATATTATTATTGTGTGTGTGATATGTAAATGTTTCAGGCACCCACGATACAAGTCTTTGAACTTAGTTTGGGGCTGTGAGTGCGAATGCGTTTGTTGTTATTGAGATTGTTAACAGGCTTACGATATGTTTATAGTTACCGTGTTATATTGTGCCACTAATGTGCCTGTACCATGATGATCATAGTTTTCATAATAACGATGTGATTGGCTGCGTTAATTTTCATAGCATTGGCACTTCGAAATTTCAGTCGTAACCAGCCCTGTTTTCGTAGATATTCTATTCATCTGCTCGGTATCTGGTGACAAACGGACACACAAGAAGTCCTAGCACCTCGTTTGTTGACGGAGTTTTATATGTGTGCCTTGTATTTTAGGGCCTTTACGGGAGGCACTTTATTTTCCTCCTACCTAGAGCAGTTTTACCTTCCAATAGGTTTTAGGGAATCCAAGAAATTTATTAGCTTTTTCGGTTAATTATATATGTACCCGTAATTGTTCTAGCAGTGTTGGGCCAGAAGTGGGTCCCGAAGACGGCACAGTCAGCACTGCCGGTCTCGAAATGCTTCGGAAGCTCTTTCCGGGTAAGAAGCGTTCGGTGCTGGAGCTGGTGCTACGCAGATGCAATCACGACCTGCTTCGGGCGGTTGAACACTTTAACGCTACACATGTGAGTGTCATACCCTCTTAAAATAGTTTAAAGTGGATGCCGAAGACGGCATGGTCGACAAAGCAGAGGTAAAAACGCAGATGCAGTCACAACTTCGGCACAGTAGGCAAAGCTAATCTGCAAACGCTACTCATATGACTGTCATACCTTCTAAGAATAGTGTTAGTCTTAAAGTGGGTGCCGAAGGTGAGTCGGCAAAGCTGTTGCAATCACGACTTCCTTCGTGCTGTTGAATATTTTAACGCTACACATGTGTGTCATACTTTGTTAGATTGAAAGCGGGTGTCGCTTAAAAAGATCGTAGCGTAATTAATACTGAATGTAATTAATGTAGGTATAGTATATTTTTGAAGGCGTATAGGGATGAAAAAGTAACTCTTTCTCCACTATATTTAAACATCTGTTAGAAATTTAAACCTTTCAACAAAAAATAATTAGGCATGTGATGTCAACAGGATCCAAGAGACAAAATGCCTGGCAGCACGACCACACCGATCGAGTCCTCAGTCTCGAGCTCAGAGGAGGTTGAATCCCGCTGGTCCGCCTTCAGGCCGGTGGGTCCTCGTCCTTTCCTACCCGCGCTAGTGATGGGCCGCGTCTGTGGTTCAGAGTGGCTGGTACCCTTGCCGACTCTACCAGCGCTGTCCACCCCTTTGTTTGCTTTACAGCATCACGCGCCGCCTCAATGTAACCCGTGCGCGCCTGATTGTCGACAGTGCAATAACCGTCATTGAATACAATTAGTGCAGTAAACTGGCCCTCTATTACCTATCTCTGTTGTGGCTTCAATTTGAAAATGACAACACTAAAAATAAGATTCATGTTTGCTTATTTCAAACAGAAACTGCACGCAACAAAAATACTTAATAAGGGGTCTGTTGCTTATGATATAAAAGCTCTATAATTGCCGCTTTGTAATATGTATGGAAAATGTATTTGTTTCGAATAATACATTGATTCTATTGCATTGCATGTTGGTAGAAATGGTTTCCGATTATCAAGTGAAATGGTAGTATTTCGCTCTTTCATTTGAATTGTTTATATGACGAAAAATAAACGAATTGATCTCCTGAAAAATAGTCAAACAATTTATAAGGAGTTAGTTGGTCATAATAGGTATTTGTTGAGTTTAAAATTGCTCGAACATGCTCGCATTTTTTCAATGTTTATTTTATGAATGTAATGATTTTATGAATAAATACATTAACGTAAAAAATCGATTAAAAACATAAACAATGCATATTTCCTATTCTCGAGCCTTGGAAATGTATGAATTGATAAATATTGTACTTCTACGTAGGTGCTTACATAATTATAATAAGTATCAATTGCTTCTGTAAAAAAGTGTTATTGAGCTAAGCCTTTACATTTGTACGCAAGAAAATAAGTTATATAATGGTGTATATTATATAATTTGCTGTTTTCCAAAATTACTAGTTAACTAAGGTTAGCTTATGTAAGCGAATCATTCTATTGATGTTAATAAAGGCATTTAATTATTAATTTAGTTTTGTTTTTTCTCCTTATGAACCTGTTATATGGCGACATATATAAGTAGTCTGGCATTTTACGCAGTGGACTTCTTGTGGCTGAGATGATGATGAAAATTGGTTTGGTCGTTTAGGAGTTATTTGAATAACAAGCAAATAAAACGTTGCTTCTGTTATATTTTAAAGTTGAAATTGTATAAATATCCATCGAAATATTAATATATATATATTCGATGATGAGTATTACAGTAATATTATAAATCTGATCTCTATTTACTGTGTTCAAGTATGTATTATGGCATGAAAGTATCATCTCTTACGCTATCACAGCTGAACGGATTTGGATAACATTTGAAATATATACATAGCTTCTTCCCTGGATTAACACAAAGGCTACTTTTCACCTAAATAACAAGGGCACGGTTAATCAAAACTTAATTATTACTAATAAGGTTTGATTAACGATATAGGTTTGCCCAAAGATATTGTAATCACTCCGTTTAGGTTTGCCTTCCTAACTGAATGAATGATTGAAAGAAAGTGCCGAATAAAGCGGTGAAGTCGGTTTTTTTAAACTTTGCTTGCGTTTAATTATACATTCATAATACCAACCTACTTATTTCACCAGATGGTAAATGATCATGCGGTGACGATGGAGCACGTTTGTCTAGAAGTCATTCTTCTATTCCATTCTATAAATCTTTGGGCTGCAGATTTCTTTTGCTAATAGGAACAATATTGGCCACTTGTATTCCTGTACCTATCTGTATTTAGTATAAGTAAAAATAAATTTCTTTCTATCCAAACTCACTCTGTAATAGTCACAAATAAAATCACGAAAACAAACACTAGGCCCTCATCGCTTGCGGTTATTATAGTTAACAAAAACAAATCCGTGACACCTCAAGCTATTCTGCTAATAGAAATGAAGAGGATCCGCTCTATTACCGACCTGATGTTTAGTGTAAATAAGAGGGAATGGATAATACCTTGAGTTGACTTGTACGAGATACTGAGCAAGGAATAGCGTCGTCATTTATGTGTGTCGGTGATGAAGTCATGAACATTTACTTGTGATAGGTAGATATACCGTACCTATAGTTATAGGTACATTGTTAGGTTTAACTATCTTTATTCATAATCTCAAGAAACACGATGTTTCGCTTATGTAATAAGACTTTGATTAAGTCTAATAATGCCCACTGAAAAAACTAAATGTATGTTTTTTGTAACAAAAAATCAGTTTGGTTTTTAACAATATTTTTCAAACAAATAATTTGAGTTTATTTTCAACCAACTTCAAAAAAATGAGGTTCTCATTTCGACTGTATTTTCCTTTTTTTGTATGTATGTGATGCGATATCTCCGCCAATTATGAATCGATTATGATGTTTTTTTTGTTTGGTAGATTATACTTCATAATGGTCCCATATAAATTTTAACGAAATCGGTCAAGCCAAAACCATGCGCATAATGCGCGATGAAGTCGGTATTTTGAACATTTCTTGCCTTTCAATTATTATTAAACATTTGCAAACACTGCGATCTTTGACTGTTGAAGTGCCTGCGTGTATAAATCCAAGCTATATTATAAATATCGTTCATACGCTATTTTAATTTAGATTTTACCACATAACTAGGCACTCAAAACTATGATAATGCTTCTACAGGCTCGTTTTATTAATTAAAAAGAAAGAATGTAAAATTCTTGGCTCAAAAGGTCGACGTCAACGACAAAGAATATAAATCAACGATTTCCATACAATTGATATTCGATGTGTGACGCTAGTTGTTCGTCCGTAGAACTCATTAGTTTTCGACTTTGTAAAGTTTTTTTTTTGTAATTCTACTATGTTATACCTTACCTTAGTTTTAATATTCATACTTATAAATATAGTTTGTGACGTGAACTATTTCATAAGAACTTTGTTTACTGTGTTTAGAGGAAGAGTTTTCCAGCGACAACGATCATTGAATGATATCACTACAATCTATGGTGAGTTTAGTAAATACTTTTAATGTTCTAATAAATTATGTTTAATGATCTATTTATGAAAAAGATAACATTGACGCAATTAAAGTAAGTTTTATGATTAGGAAACACAGAGAAACCGAAATCTGCAACAAAAATATTATATGAAAATTGTTTATTGCATATTTAGTTATATTTAGTTTCGTCCCAAGTCATTAAACTAGATACAGTGAGCACCTGTGTCTTGATGACTTGTTTTTTCCCGATGTGAGTCATGGTAACTGTTTATTATTTACTTCGATTACAGAAATAGTTACAATCTAATTAATAAATAATGAGAATTTCTATCTGTTTTATTTTCATGCTAAGTAATTACAGGTCTGACTGACTGATTCTCGTTTCTTAACCACTGTCCACCATCGTTTTGCTCAATGGTTATCCACGGAATGAAACTAAATAAAAAAGTACCTTATGTTACCAATGACGTCAGTTTTCTTGTACATTTTTTGGTCAAGTCTAACAAAGGCAGACAAAGGTCGCGAATCGCGATTCAATATTACCAAGATTATCGAGGTATCTAAGTAAAAAAAAGTTCAGTTACTAAGGATATGATGAATACCTAGTAGTATCTGTTTTAAGTACCAACATATTGTATATGCAGTCACATGTGTGTATGGTAGTTGCCTTCTTTTTTATTTAACCTTCTTCATTAGTCGGACATCACTCTTGACAGAGTGGTCGTGGTTTCATTATGTAGAAATATGGTTCTCCTTGGTCACGGAGGCTCTGGCAATGTATCTTCATCTGCTACGATTGGTCGTATTGCGGGTACACTATCATGGAATAAAATAAGTCTACTGTGCGCTTACTGTATTTTTATATATAATAATTATATGAGAAATCTGCATTTATTATGCATTTTATCTTATTAGGAATACTCTTATTATTTTTATTCCAGGTATCGGGACATTCCAAGACTGCGATATACACCTACAGTCTGTTCGCGTTGCGAGATTGGTCCGTGAGCTGGACATGGCCAGGTACCATTTCTATGAGTTGACGGGAATCTACAAACGCAGCCAGGAAGTGAACATCAAATCGTTGCAGGGATGCACCCTAACAGTCACTATGGAACCTGTACCTATATTTACGCCTTACAAAATAAATACAAAGGTACAAAACAATTGTATGCAGCATAGTAATAGAGTAGAACTTGGGTTGGGTTGCGTTACAAAGTTACTTTGTAGGTACATTCAAAACCCAAAACTATTTTATTTAAAATTAAAATGTTATTTATTCAGTAACTATACTAGTATAATCAGGTAAATTATAAGTACATAAATTAGCAATTAAAAAAAAACACATCTAAAGAGAACCGCTGCTTTCTTTTTGATGTCCACTAAAAAACTTAAACAATTTTTTTTTATATGATGTTTATAATTATATTTTAACTAGCTGACTCGAAAAACTTTGTACCGCCAATAAAAGTTGCCTATAAAAAATGTGATAAATGAACAATGAGGCAAACTTCACATAAACCATCTACTAAATAGTCCGAACAAAGCCTAAACATTTGGTTTGGATAGGTGAGCCCGTTCTTGAGTTATAAAATTACAACGAAAAGTGGCATTGATTTTTATATATATAGATTTAGTGAATAGAATTCCAAAATGCGATGTTTATTTTATAATACATAGACTCACTTAAATCGGGTTGCTTGTGGACATTTTGTTTTGATTCATCCCACTCAGATCCATGCATCGTGACGAGCTATCATAATTTTGTTCTTAATTGTTTATTAAACGATTTGACTTGTTTATGTGATTCGGGCATCTAATAACATAAATTAAATTGTGTTATTTTTAGCTGGTTTACTGGGACGACCGTTCACTTTTCTTAGAGCACGAAATAATCACTTTACGGGACGGAAAAATACGATGCTTCTTACTATCTCGACAACACGCTCTTGGGAGGCACGGACAATCCACGGAAGCACTTCTCCAAGACTTACCTGGATCTGAAGCAAGGCCTATATGCCCAGAATATATAGGAAAGTGGATGGAGAGCATGAACATATCTAGTTCCAAGTTGAGATGAAACTCAAAGTCCTGGAAAGGAGCACGTTGATGTCTTTTACTCAACGAAAAAAGTATGATTATTGCTATTAAAATAATATATTTTTTTATGTTTTCGTATTTTTTTCCTAAAATGGCACTAATTTTTGTTTTACGTAGGTAAGAATAGTTTTGATGATTAGGATTATAGGATTTAAGTAAAAGTTATCGTGTTGGTGAAAGATTTCTGAAACATTTTATAAAGAAAAATACGTACGTAGGTAAATCTAATACATATATTTTTTTTACGGATTAAATTACTAAAACTGAAAAAACAATATAGGTACTAGAACACTTCTTGTTAATTATCTTATGACAATAATGATATATGAATCTTTCGTTACGTGTATATTTAAAATAAGTTACCATATAAATAAAGGTATGTAGCAACAATAAGGCAATGGAAAAAGTACTTATTGAGAATTTCAATGAACGATTCGCTGCTAGCTTCATTCTATTACACCCGAACGGCCAACTGTTGGTCAATGACTTCATGCACTAAACATGCGCAAGGGCATCATATTGATGGTTACGACCTTTTGATACTAAGGTACTTTATAGCTTTTGTTCCCGTCTCATTCTACACCCAAAGTTGGACCAATGGGCAGAAAGAGAAAAAATATATATTAAGTGCAATGTCTCACCTGTGTAGCTGAACAGACCCCCTATTACGTATCTTTGTTGCACGCGGTTTCAATTAAAATTAAGCAAAAATGAACCTTATTTCTTAGGAGTTTTGTCAATTTAGTATTGAAACCGTTTGCAACAAAGATAGGTAATCGGGGGGCAGGTAGAAATGTTTGGTTACAAAAGACGCTAAGCGCCTTGAATATTGTTCCAGTGGCAGCCAGTCAAGTTAGTTTACCTCAGTACTCTTTCTATATCGGAAGGGACTGGACTATTCTATTAGTTTTATTTAAAAATGTATTGTATTATTGCGTCTGTGATTGCATTAGCGTATATTTTCTGGGATGTGAACTACTTTCTTCGAATAGCTTTCACCATTGGTATTGGAAGGCTATTTCAAAAGAAATGTGGAGTGAACGATACAACGACTGTCTACGGTAAGTTGTCAATCAATTAATATTAATCCAATCATCGCACTAACATAATAAATCTAAATAAATTTGTGTTACTGTCAAACGAGCTATCTCTGTAACGGCGGAGGTTGAGCCTATGTTATATACCTCTTTGCTAATACAAGCGAAACTATGTGGACAGCTAGTTAGAACTTTAGAAGACATATAGAGGGGAGTAGTATAGAGAGTAGAATTTGTGTAATGCTTTATTTTATTTATTTAATTTTTATTTTATTATTAAATTAAATACAAGATTTACCAAGAACCTAAAAAAAGCCGATTAGTAAAAAATAGTAAAGTAGAGTTAGTACTACTGTAAGTATAATATTATTATGACATAGGCGTAAGTAGGTAACAATCCTATCATAATTAACGCTAAGGTATGCATTTGCTATCTTAATTGCAAAGTCATCAATTAATTACGTCATTTACTTACAATGGTTACTCTAGAGTATAACTAGTATAAAACTATTATTATGATGGGCTAAATTTCACTACCTAAAAACGAATAATGGAAACGCAAGCAAAGCTTAAAAAACCGACTTCAACCCTATGATCGGTTGGGAAGTACCCACTTCACCGCTTATATTTTAATAATAATAATAAATGTATTTATTTTTCTCTCACACAGGTATACTTATCTGCTAGTTAACAATTAAGGTACTTATTACTAAAGCGTAAACCAGTGTTGTGAGAGACTGGTGCCTGATGTAGGTTTAAAAAAACCTGTATTACAGGTCACCAGGTCCCCACTCCGCGAATTTAATATTTAGTTTGAACCTAGGTACCTATAGTGTTATCAGAATTTAGGACTTAACAGATAATATAAATAAAACAGTAATTGACTTAACAGTCCGTATCTAATTTATAAAACTAATGAGGTATTGCTACTTTACGCTATTAACCTACGGTGTCAAAAATTAGTAAATAATATAAATAATTATTGTACGAAAGTGTGTGTAAGTAGGTACCTAAGTAACAGCGATAGCGATGCGCGCGCAAGCGAAGAACCGGTCCGCCGCGCCGCCGCCGCCCGGTGCATGCGTCACGTTGATGTTGACTGCATAAGTGTAGGTAGGTACGTGTACGGGCTAGATACGATAAATGTAGTAGTGAGTGTATTATTATATTTTGCTGTGTGGGTACAGGCTGTGTTAGTGTGAGTGAGCGTGTGACATGCTCGTATGTTTTGAGTGTAGATGTTGGTGTGTATTTTTGGTTATTATTTTGGTTTTGGCTTGATCGATTTCGATAAAATTTATATGGGACCTGTGTAGTATAATCTACCAAACAAACAAAATACAAAATCGATTCATAATTGGCGAAATCATCGCGTAAAATACATGAAAAAACAAACAGTGTAATTGAGAACCTCCTCCTTTTTTGAATTCAGTTGAAAAAAATACCTTCTCATGTATGATTTTAATTCATAGTTAACATCCCTTGAGTATCACAGTAGCATAATTCAACTGTCACTTAAACAAACTACAAATATATAACCCTAAAGATATTTTACTCGAGCAGTTTACTGGTAGCCATTCAATAATTAAATTTTTTCACCTCAACATTTTAATGTCTGGTAATTAATCGGACTCATTCAAACAAACCAAGCTATTGCATCGTCTAATCGATAGCTTAGTTGGATGCGTGTTCGCCTTCTAAGCAGTGGTATCGGGTTCGATTCCCGGCGGGAATACAAGTTTTCTTATCAAGGAACATTTGTGTTTCTAGTTCTGGTTGTGATTGTGTGTGTGATGTGCATGTTTCCGGCACCCACGACAGAACGTAGTGTGGGGCTGAGAGTGTGAAAGCGTTTATGTTTAAGTTTATTAGTCATCAGAATAACACACATAAACCTTCGACAGTTAGAAATAGGTTCAAATTGACTATCAAGAACTAGATAAAGTGATGAAAAAATATACCAAACAAACACACTCTATATCTATGTATAGTTTGTTAGTTTGGTACATTCAAGTAAAGCTAATATTTATATTAATGTAAAGCGTAAAATAAAATACTGCCTTTCCATTACTGTACACAGTGACAACAATTTTTGGAGTAACGGTTTTTAAAAACAACTTTCATATTTTGCAACTGGATACTGAAGATATTACGACAAGTTATTTTAAAAGAAATATCAGTATTGAGGTAAACACAAGTTACATCATTAGTTAAGAGGCTAAAAACTGGCAAAATATGCATTTTATGCTTTACTTAAGCGTATTTTTAGCAAAATTTAATCGTATTACGCGCGTCTGACTCATAGAGACTCATAGTCGACTACCAAGTAAACCGACATTTTCTACGTGTTTCAAGCCGAATGCAACATAAATTAAAATGTACACCATTATGGTCAAAAAATATACTCGTATAAGTAATTTTTGGTCACAGAAGAGCGAATATTTTTGGTACTAAAAGGGCATCCAAAATTCCGAATAATGATTTCGAAAAATGTATAGAACAATATGGCAAAATGGTTACTTTGCCATATTTTTTCTTTAGCAGTTACTGCCTGTGCTTTAATCGAAATATCTCAACGATTTTTTTATTTAAATAAGACATTATATGAAAGACGTAATAAAGATCCAAATTAATTCATTTTTGCAAATAAGCAATATGGGTTTTTATTTATAAAAGTAATTTAATTCAAATTGCCTCTCAAATTTGGTACAAAATGACAGGGACCTCTATAAAACGTAACTATAAAACCCCTAATATTTCGAAATTACTCTGTCTAGTTTAGCAATAAGTATTACCCCTATCCAACCTATTCTCTCTAGAATAAAGATCTCATACTCATTAAGTTCATGTATAGTTAATATCCTAATCAATCAAGAATGTTATGTACTACAGTATTATTTTAACGTATGATTCTTTTTTTAGAATGAGTTAGTCCCATTTTATAGTAAAAAAGTTCTGTAGATAGTGACGAATTATAAACAAATCTATTTATTTCTTGTTTAATATATATTAGGGTGGTCATTACTTTAGTAAAGTACAACCATTTTAAATGTGCACGCCTCTCCACCATATTTGACAAAAGATCGAGTGTCAAACGTATGATTTAATTTTTGTGGAGGGGAGTGCACATTCAGAATGGTTCTACTCTATCTAGTGTGGTGATGAAAGATCAAAAATATAATGTTATAAGCTTGATAATGTAAATTGTAGGCAAATTTATGACATATTCCTATTAGAAAATAATAACTTACATAATAATACTTAGTTGGTCGAAGCAATTTGTGACCAAAATGCTGGCAAATATTTTGGACAGAGATTGAGCATTGCCATTCAACGTGGCAATGCTGCCAGCATTTTGGGTACTTTGCCAACTAGTACATATTTATTTTTAATTTAGTTTTTAGTACAATGACACGTCAATATATCATGTTTATATTCTCTAGAATAAATAACTTACATTAACACAAAACATTCTCATTCCAGGGTTTTGCACAACCCAAGATGTGGATATCTTCCTTCGTCACATGAACAACGCGCGGTACGTGAGAGAGCTGGATTTCGCTAGGTTCCACTTCTATGACAGAACTGGGATCTACGACAACATCAAGGCGGTCGATGGACATGCCCTGCAAGGCGCTTCTAGTATCCGGTATAGGAGGACTATACCGATATTCACAGCATATAAAGTTGAGACTAAGGTAACGATTTTTACGTGAAATTACAGGGCTGAAGAGGGGTTATTCCTTTTGTCTTCTCTCTCGCTCGCACATTTCGATATTTTTAATAAATACAATGTACGTGTGTTTTTGAAAATGTTTTCAACCAACTATATGGACATTAATACAATTAATGTTTTAATCTAACTTTCGTTTTTCATATCTTTAAGTTCAACGAAGAAAGCGTGAAAATCACAATTGAAATTTGGAAACTGTGTTATTTCTCATCTTATTGAAAGATATGATAGCGAAAAGAAGTTTGAAACATCCCTGTATTAATGTCCATATAATTAGTTAAAAATATTTTGAAAAACACACGTCCATAATTGTATTTATTAAAAACTAGCTGTCCCGGCGACCTTCGTTCCGCCTAACAGTCAATGAATGTGCATGTTTAGGAAGCCATACCCGGCATACAATGCCACGTGACTATATTATTACCTCCTTCATTGTTATGTTTGCCTAGTACTTTACCAAATCTGACTGACGTATGAGAAAATGATTTTTATACACTACTATTAAAAAAAAAAAGAAAAAACATGTGACGTTCCTAAAAAGTATCCTATGTCCGTCTCCTGGTTTTAAGCTATCTCCCCACCAATTTTCAGCCAAATCGGTTCAGCTGTTCTTGAGTTATAAATAGAGTAACTAACACGACTTTCTTTTATATATATAGATATCGAATTGTGCGAGCGAGAAAGAAGACAAAAGGAATAAACCCTCTTAAACAGATTTAATATCTAATATCTCGGCGTGACGAGCGCTGTACTTTGCCGTGTAGGATTTCAACCAAAGATAATATAAATTTCAACCAATATAAGTTCATAACTCTGGGTAGCACTTAACTGTAACGGGCAAGCGTGACGCTTACCATCAGGCGAGTGACTTGCGAGACTAGTCACTCAGAAACAAAAAAAAAAATGTTTACGAGTAATAATAAATTATATGTTATCAGTAAATAATTATGATCATTGATTATAAGCTAACATCAGTTCACTGCTAGATAAGCCTCTCCAAAAGATCTTTTTATGCATTTGGCTACTATCGCACTTACTGGAACGTGACGATGCCGAGGATTATGAAACAAAATGAAGCAGTGAGCTGAAGATGTATGATGAAGCTAAACGCTTCGAGCGTAATATAGAAATGTCAACCATAAATATACGCTTGTTACTTTGCTTTATGAACTGATAATAAATATAAATGCTTTCACACTCCTAGCCCCACACTAAGTTCAATGAATTGTGACGTGGGTGCAGGCAACATTTACATAACACACACAATCACATCCAGAATTAGAAACACAAATTTTCTTTGAAAACTTGTGATTCCACCGGAAATTGATCAAGATCTGACCAGTAGATTTTGAGTTAATCAACAATCCGAAATTACTCATTTAATCTGATCAAGGGTTCCGGAAATAAACCGATGAAGTTGGCTTTTTAAGCTTTATTTGCGTTTAAATTATATTCACATATGCCTGTTTTGTATGCTTAAAAAAAAAGTTATTATTTCACCCTGTCCACAGCTCGCCTATTGGGAAGACAATACCCTCTTCATAGAGCAGAAGTTCATAACCCTCAACGACGGCTTCGTCCGCGCCGTTGTGCTCTCCCGCCAGAACCTCATCAACGTCGATGCAGAAAGGCTGTTCAGAGGCATCCCTGGAGCTGACCAGAAGCCAGAGTGCCCTGAGGAAATCAAACACTGGCTTCAGTCTATTGAAATATCAAGCGCGAGGCTCAGAAAGAAGGATTAAGACAAGCTTATTTTATTTTTCATCGTTAATTATTTTTGGTAATAAAGCATTGGAAATATTTTTTTGAACTGCTTGGTAACCCTATTTTTTAAGATCAATCAAATCAAGATCATGAGTGAGGATCAAGATCTTAACATCTGTCTGACCAGAGTGCCTTGATTAGTTTCATGATCTTAAGTACATTAATTACAAAGAAGTATTTGTGTTTTTGATTTATTTTGATATCGTAACATTATTGTGAGATATTTGCGAAGCGAGATCTCTAATTTGACTTGGGTCGTTCAGCACTTTGTCCGTCCGTCCGTCTGTCAGAGGCATCTAGCGTCTAAACCATACAAGCGAATGACTTCAAATTCTCATAAAATATGAAAATCTATGGCCCAAAGCTAGAAATGACATTTAAAATGATATAAATGAAAATATTAAGGGGGCTCCCATACATGTGTGTGGAGAGCGAAATATTTTTTATTTTTTTATCAACCTTTGTGGGGTATCGTTGAAAAGGGCTTAACAAGAAGAGTACGAAACCGGTTTAAAAAAAAATCTATGTTGTAAAATAACAATTTGGTAGACCACCAAAGTCACTGTTTTTAAACCTATTTTGTCCCGGGGTCTATCTCAAAAACGGCTTCACACTGGACGCTGAAACTTACGTATAATATACGTTATATCCTGCACTTGAACAAAGAATACAGAAATCAAACAATAATTAATAGAAATAAAGTTATTAGAAAGTATCCTCAAAAGTTTTTCTCTATTAGACAAAATGTAGGCGCGAGATCTCAGTTCGGCGCGAACGACTAGTTATAAATCTAATAAATTACCAAGAATATGTAAAACGTGAATGTTTCAAATGTCTTCTCTTTATTTGCACCAAGTTACCTATTACAAAGGACAAACTGTTTTCTTATTACACATATTGATTACCAAGTTTAAGGAAAGACAAGCTACAAAATCTTTCCGCACACATCAGTTTCACTTTTCAGCACCGGCTATTTAAAACATTTAAAACTTGGAATAAAACTTAAAAGCAAAATAAAATTAAACAAGTATCGAATTTCACCAGCACTCTGGCTTGTCACTACCGCGTGTTGTGTTTCTGTTTACACAACCTGCGCATTATGAACACTGTTTTAGGACTTTATGGTTACTCTCCCTGCAATATTGGATTTTTTATATGAGATGATAAAGCTCATAATTGAACGAAGAAGTCGTTGATTCTTTAGTACGACAGTTGTGACGAATTACTGTAGCAGCCCTAAAAGCTAACGTTTCGAAACCATCTTACCAATTAATGATTTTGGAGACTTTTTCATATGGCCTAAAAAATACCTACTATGTTATATAGTTATAATTAATTTAGATTTAATCACGATTCTAATTGATTAATTAAACACGAAAAATAAGAGCAACAATGCGGCGGTATTAAGTAAAAATAATATATACATAGATAAATGGAAAATATACTAGCGTAGATTAAAAACAATTAAAATCATGCAAAGCTTAAAAAACCGACTGCAACGCTTATATGTTGATTTTAGCTAGATCGATTTCGATGAAATTTATATGGGACCAACTCTGATGTATAATCTTCCAAACAAAAAAAAGCATCAAAATCGATTTATAATTGGCGGAGATATGGCGTAACACATATACAAAAAAAAACAGTCGAATTCAGAACCGCCTTTTTTGAAGTCGGTTGAAAATAGTGTGTCGTAACGACACACGATAGAAGTTAAACTTTTGTATTTCAGGGAAACAATTATAGTATAGTCATCATAGTATTAGTAGTACCCCCACCTCGTTCCGTATATAGGTTGTTGAATTTCAAAGCCCTCACATTAATAGTTTGGGTTTGTGGCAAAGTTCACCTCACAATTGAATTTTGGTCTCAGACAGGCTAACATTTGACCACTACCTTGCCTGATGGTAATTGATGATGTCGAGGGTGGTAAACACGCTAAATTACATAACATTAATCCTAGAGCTTGCGGATTACATAAACTACGTTGCACATGCTCGAGTCCTAGGTCGACTCTTGATCCAAATGGTAAATTCCAATTGGATTTCTCACAAAAAAATATATAGTAAAATAATGAACTTCTACTACTTTCGCAATTTTATCCTGAAAACAAAAAAATATTGATATAGTATTTATTTATTTTCAATTTCCATGCGAAGTTTTTAAAAAGAAAAAATTCTTATGGGAAATCTTTGAAATCGTGATCCGCAACCTTATTATTAAATTGTTTGTACAATCTACAATAAACTATACAGTAAAGTACCTATATGTGAGATGGCGGGAGAGCACTGATATCCTACACACAGGGCAACCTAGTTAGGAGTTAGGGTTTATCCATGTACACAACAAATATCTGATCAGCATAGTTTATTTATGAACCACCTGTATAAGCCAAATTATAATATAATATGCTGTGCTGACACACAATAGTGTTCCTACTATTACTAAAGCTAGTTATAAGTACATGGAGTGTTACAAATTAGTTAAGTTTTTCGTCCAAATAAAAAGATTTTTCATTTTTCATTTGAAGAAAAGTGTTGAGGGTGAATACTGCGTTGAATAATTAAAATGTTTCCCTGTAATACAAAAGTTTCACTTCTTTCGTGTATCGTTACGACACAGCTTGTTTTTTCTCCTAGTAACAACAATACACAGTATAACTCACCAAAATTTGGTTACAATCGGATACGACATGGCGGCGCATGAAATATAAACAAATAAACATTTTTGTATATGATTTTTAGTATTTTTACATATTAGATCTAGACTAAGCAAATATGTCGCTCACAGCAAAGCAGCATGCGACACAGTATATGAACGTGCCGTACTAAATATTCTCGTGTGGAAGTGAATGTGCTTGTTATTATTTTCTCTTTAATTAGCCGTTTGTGGTGAGGAAGCCGACTGCTCGGCTCCCGAATTCCCGACCACACACCGTCAAGTCGTGACTTTTGTATGGAGGACCGACTAATCTTGATCCTATTAAAGTTTGGCAATCCAGATGGCGCAGTGGGCGAGTCTACCCTCTGCGCCGTGGGTCCTGGGTTCGATTCCCGGAAGGGGCATACATTTCCTTTCCATGGAGCCATTTGTGCTTCTGGTGTGATTGTGTGTGTGGATATGTAAATGTTTCCCGTACCCACGATTCTAGTCTTTGAAGTTAGTGTAGACCTGTGAGTGTAAATGCGTTTGTTTTGTTTATTTATTTATTTTGCCCGGTAAAAAATTACCATATATGCTATTCAAGGGACTAGACTATCTACTATCATGCACATTGGTGTAGTTGTTTGCTGTAGTTGTTTTACTCGCTTAAAAGGCGGTCGCGCCTTTTAGCGTAACAATTTGTGGCAGGTTCTCTGCCCAAGGAAAATTTGTGTTTCCGGTACTAGGTGTGATTGTGCGAGTCTCATGAGATTATTTCCGGCACCCACGACACAAGTCTTTGAATTTAGTGTAGGCATGTGAGTGTGAAAGCGTTAATTTAATTTATTATATATTTTTTATACTCTGTCTCAGTGTCGAACCAACATCATCCTTTGATGATTGATGTTAGTTCGCACCTATAATATTAGTATAATGAAGTTGTAACAAATAACTCTAACAATGAGTTATTTATCAATGAACCCGAAATATTATTCGAATATCTTAATCATATAATTAATTTTTAAACAGAAACTATATCAAAATATTAGACATAACCTCCTGCCTTCTTGCCTATGTTATTTAGAATAATAATTAAACACAAGCAAGGATTAAAAAAAACCTACTTCACCGCTTTATCTTCGGAACTTTGATCAGATTAGATGTACTAAACACGCATTATTGAATATATTTGAAGAAATACTCATCAGATCTTGATCAAATTAAAATAGGACCAATTGGAAAGCAATACCTTTAAACAAAAAATAAAAACAAAACAAAATCGGTTCACGTGGAACAAAGTTATGAGGTAACACACATAAAAAAAATAGCGCATGCCTAGACTAATGATGAACCAATTTACTTTAAATCTAGTACAGTATAGTCGTTATAGACAAACATACACATAAACATTCAGATTTATAACATTCATAGTTTCAAGTAAATATATTTTAATGTCATATTCGATGCAAGTATCTAATCTGCTCGGGTCACAGTCAATAGTGGCGCTAACCGCGTGTGTCTTGTCGCGTAACAATAACAAAATATCCATTAGCTTTAGTGGATTCCATTTCCAACGAGTATTCAAAACATCAAATGATTTTTTACTTTCTGTTTATTTAATAAGCGTTATTTCTCACACCGCGGCACCTACCGGAGCGACGCGACGTCGCGTCGCGTCTATGTTACCATTATTACTTCGTCTGAGTATAAAAAGTAGCTATATCTACTTATATGTAAGAATAGTTGTTACCCGCGGTTTCGCCTGCATAAATAAAAAAAACATAATTTATTGGATCGAATTGTGAATCTAAACCATTCTTAAATCCACCTGAAGACACATTTTTTTATCAAAATCGGTCCAACCTTTTAGGAGGAATTTAGTCACATACACACGTACAGAAGAATTATATATATAAAAGTAATAATCAAACGCAATCGCATTAAACGCATTCACAGTCACAGCACGACACAAGTCTTTGAACTTAGTGTGGGGAAACTAAGCTCAAAGACTTAAACCGTGGTTGCGGAAAACATTTACTCACACACACAATTACACCTACAATCAGCACAAATGCCCCTTGGGAAGGAAAATTGTACTCCTGCCAGGAAGCGAACCTAGAGCCGAAGGCGCAAAATAATGTATAGAATATATATTTATTGGAAAACTGATGTGACAAAAATTGCAAGATAGAAATGCATTTAATGAACACATTTTACCCTATAGGTACAACACAAACACAGTAATTTTACAAATTATTAAGAAAGAGGCAGATTAACACAGAGTGCAGGTTTCTGCCCTCTGCGTCAACTAGGTCGTCAAATATTTGTTTGTTTACAGAACTTGACACATATTTCATTGTTACCAGAACAGAGTACCTACCTACGTCTTATGAATACTATTTAAACACGAAACTAAACTACACTAAACACTATTTATTCAGTGCTATAACTATAGAATAGTAAGTAAGGATATAATTGTGTTAAGCGTTGTCTTTTTGAATTTTAAATCAAAAATTTAATTCATAAATAAACAAGACAGTACAAAATATTTGTGTTGTTACTTACCAAACAGAACGAATAAATTCTGTTTGAAACAAAAGCTGAATAGTGGCAAATAAAAACAACGGCGGCCTATTGTTGTTTTAAGTCTTGCCTTTTGGAATTTTAAAAGAGATAATAAATTAGCTACGGATTACAATTATGGTTCCGTACATTTTTATAATGTGATCGTCCATTTAGGCGAAAGTTGACAGCATGTGAGCACGTTTGTTACAGGGCAATTGGTTTATTCGGTAGAGTATAGGTTCGTATTTACCATAGACAACATATGGCGGTAACGCAATTATAGGATTATCATTGGTACTACGTTTTCTAAGATTTTTCATAATAATTATATAAACAAAACATAAACACTTTGACACTCACAGCCTCGTACTAAGTTCGATGACTTGTGTCGTGGGTGCCGGAAACATTCAAATCATTCATACACACAATCCCCCGTCATACCTCAAGAAAATAGTATAAAACTCGTTACACCAAGAGAAGTCGCACGTGAAATTAAATACAGTATAAGTCAACGAAAAGCTCCAGGGTATGATTTGATATCAGGAGAAATACTACACAATTTCACAAGAAAAGCCTTAGTAAAGTGAACTACAATCATTAATGCTGCTTTAAGGTTAAAATATGTCCCAGACTTATGGAAATTTGCTGAGGTAAACATGATAGCTAAACCTGGAAAACCACCTCATGAAACATCATCTTATAGGCCTATCTCTTTGCTTCCTATCATGTCAGAATTGTTTGAAAAGCTACTACTAAAGAGGCTGAAGCCTATAATAGAAAGCAAAAATCTAATCCCAGAGCATCAGTTTGGATTTCGTGAAAAGCATTCAACTCTAGACCAAGTACACAGAATAACGAATACAATAGAAAATGCTATCGAAAAAAAATGCGTATGCTCCACTGTTTTTCTAGATGTGGCACAAGCTTTTGATAAAGTTTGGCATGAGGGCCTTATACAGAAACTCAAAAATAAATTGCCTAAGCAGTTCGCAGATATCCTGGAATCCTATATCTCAAATAGAGTATTCAGAATTAGACATGAAGATGCATACTCTGAGATAAAGGAAATTAAAGCTGGAGTACCACAAGGAAGTGTATTAGGTCCGGTCCTGTAAGTAATATACACATGTGATATACTTAAACTCGAAAATAACACCATTGCAACCTTTGCTGATGATACCGCTATAATGGGGGTAGGCAAAACTCACAAAGAAGCTACTGAAAAGGTTCAAATGGCTTTAAATGAAGTCTATACCTGGACTAAGAAATGGAGGATAAAGCTTAACGAGTCTAAATCAATTCACATTGACTTTACCAACAAAATACCACAATACTGTCCAGTGTACATCAATGGTGAAATCATTCCTTATGAGAATACAGCCAAATACCTCGGTATGACGCTTGACGCAAAGCTTCGCTGGAAGGCACACGTCAAGAAGAAAAAAGAGGAATTAGAAATTCGATATCGGAACATGCATTGGCTGCTTGGGCGAGAGTCAAAGCTGTCAACCCAGAACAAAATATTAATATACAAACAAGTCCTGATGCCCGTGTGGACTTATGGTGTACAGCTTTGGGGCTGTACTGAACCGAGCAATATTTCAATCATTCAACGCTTCCAGAATAAGGTATTACGAGGCATTGTGAATGCACCTTGGTACATCCGAAATGACGATCTCCACCAAGACCTCAACATCGAGTTCGTTAACAAAATCATAAAAAAATACGCAGAAGCTCATGAATACAGACTTCACCATCATGTGAACGTCGAGGCCATCCAGCTCCTCGATCACACGTATATAGTTAGACGACTCAAAAGAACAAAACCGTTTGAACTTGTTTAGTGTTAGTGTATTAGTGTAATGTAGTGTTTTATAAGTGCTGCTCAAAAAGAACACATGAACCAAAGTGTCTTCGCCTTAATAGAGACAATAAGAAAAGTGTTAATGGACACATTCTTGGATATTTTAAATCTAGCAGAATAAGTTAAATTTAAGTTACTTACTAGCCTAATCTTGGCTAGATTGTAACAAAAATAGGGAACACACCATCGTGACCTATAATAGTAAAAAAAAAAATAATAAAAAAAAAAAAATACACACAATCACCCCCAGTAACATAAACATAAGTTTAACTCGGTGAGAAAACTTGTGATCCCACCGGGAATCGAATGCGATACCCGCTGGTTAGAAGGCAGACGCACAACCAATTACGTCGTTGGGAAGTTCATATATCTACCTTTTTAATTTTTGTCATACTTACCTACTTTCTTACGATTCAAGAAACAAATCTACATTAATATTTAGAAATAACATAAAACAATAGTGTTTAAATACAATTTAGATCTGGTTTTGGGATATTTTTCGATATAGCATTGCACATATTCAGACAAAAGATGTAATCACTTTCTTACATAATTATAAAAAATATTTATAAATAGGTGCTTGTTGCGCTTACAACAATGCCAAGACGCACAACAAACTAAAATAATAATTTTACACTATTATTAATAATAGCTAATATTAATATATAATTAGGAAATACAATTAGGACACAATAGATTTTCAATTAGGAACTTAAAAATTAAGTTATATATCTCATATATTCAGAGTAGCGCATGTTGAATATCTGGTTCTTTAGCTGGTTTTTCATCTGGGATCTACGGGCCAATTGCCTATTTTCTAAAACTATATACAGCAAAGAATAAAGTTACGTATAAAACATCGAGCTTATAGGTAACTCAAGCGCTCAAGCCCAAATTAATTGTGTGATATTTTCTAATAAAACACAAAGTCTTGATTGTATTGACATTTGAACTATTCATTTGATAATAGTGAATCCCTCGAATTGAGGCGCAATTGGTTTGATTTGACTTGTGACTATAAGACCAACCACTTGTTGAAGGAGGTCTCATGATAGATAGTCGGCAGGTGGACAGAGCGGCTTTCAATTGCTTCTAGAAAAACACTCGTATGTTCATTTGATTTACTTATTCTAATGTCTGATCTGATGTAAAGATCGGAATCTGACGTGAAAAGTTTCACAGAAACTTTTCATCTACTACTTGCTACTGATAAATTCTTCGAGTTGGCTACGATGAATCCAATACATTAAGTTTTTTGGAAGAGTCCAATACACTGTAACAAGATTGAAGTTTGTAAATGTATATAGGGTACCTAGCTTGTCTAGTCCAATCCAAACATCAAGTTTGGTGTCTATTAATAATATGTACAAAATAGTGCAAAGAAACTATCGTAAAATCCAAGAATGAACCGAATGAATCTAATGCTTTACTCCCAAGACACGTTAATCTTGAACAAATGTTCATATAAAAAAAACCTGCAATATGCAAAATTAAACCCTTCATTCACAGCCGAGGAACCCAAGAACCGTTTAAAGTCAGAAGGAGGAATGTATATAACTATTGATATCTACAGTTCGCCTAACAAAAACCACAAGTGCAAGTCGATGTAGGGTTTCTTAGTCTAGTCTTGGTCTTGTTACATTGATTATGGCGCTATTTCAATTAATTTCACCCATGCTGGATGTACCGGCAATTAGCATACTATTACACTCCATTATCAGTCAGTACTTTCTAGACTCATTCTGCGTAACACTCGTTACAGAGGATACAATTGACTTCAATTTCAATTTAACTTTTACTTACATAATACCCAATGGAACCACTGAAGAACTTACAAATCAGTTATTAGCTGTCTCAGAGAACAGATGTTCAGATTATATAGTAAATATGAGAGATCCTCTATTGTTCATGACTGCATATGATTTGGTTATTAAGGCAGGCGACATCCGAAGAAGCGATAGAAAGATTATTTTTATGCCAGGATCTAATCATGCAGATATTGGCAATAATTATTCCCATGAGTTATTTTCCATGAGAGAATCTGAGTTTGTTGCAAATATCCTAGTGATATCGTTCAATACACGATCAAGTACTCATTGTACTATCTACGATTTGATTACTCACAACTTTGGAACTTTACATGGGAATTGGCCGTTGTATCTAGATCAATGGGACTCTTGTACAAGAGAATTTGAAAGAAATGCTAATTTATTTCCTCATGATATGAAAAACTTGCAAGGAAAACTTATCAAAGTTGCTTGTTTTCATTACAAGCCTTACATTATTTTGGATTCGGAATTCGCGATGGCACCTCCGGGAAGAGATGGTATAGAAATTAGAATTGTCGAAGAATTTTGCAGGTCAGTTTTTAAAATGTATATAATTGTGTGTCTGTGTGTTCTAAGATTTGATGAGATTATCTTATTTCATCCAAGAATTGATCTTCATTTATAAATATATTCACGCAGTCCCCCAAGACGAATTATCTCTATCATATAGCAGTGGAAAAGGTTCCGATAGGTAATTAGGATTATTTTATCATTTCCAGTTGGATTAATTGCACAATTGAGATCATAAGAGAAGACAAAGAACAATGGGGAGAAGTTCTTAAAAATGGTACAGGACTCGGAGTCATAGGCAGTGTAGTCGAAGATCGAGCTGACCTTGGAGTGTGTACGTTGGTCTTTTGATTTTATACATATAAAAAAATTACACACATCCTTCCCCACTAATCCTAGTTCCCTAATACTAAGAATATATTCAATGACATAGTATAAATATTGGGCAGAACTATAGCAGTAAATTTAGTAAGGAAAAGATCATTTAATCCTTTAATCCAATAAAAGGTTGACCCTGTCATTCTAGAGTATGCTGCCGCTCTTGCACCGTTACTAATTAGGATATGCATGTATTCGCCAATTGTAGCGGTCCATAGATAGCTCAGTTGGTTAGACTGGTAGGGCAAGACGCCTTAAGCTACGGGTTCAAAACCCGCGGTAATTTTACCATTATAAATCTGCCTAGCGTGTCCAATAACTATATAAACAAAAATGTATGAATGATTGTTAGTTACTCAATTGAAGTTTAAGTTGATGAGGTTGAATTTTTAGTTTGCCACATAAAGAGATTATGAGATTACAAGTAGATTATATTTTATTCTGTTAATATAGTAGCAGAAGAAGCCAATAGCCAGGCCCCTACTCTACAATAATGTTACAAATGCGCAAGTATGGATGTTCTTTTCTCCTTCACAGTTTTTGGAGTCTCATGTTAGTTAAAACGGAGTGAATTCTGTTGAATAAGTCGTGATGTTTTATCTTTAATTTCTATGCGAAATTAAAGATAAAACATCGTTTTTATATAACTGAAGCAGTGGCGAGCAAACAGCCAACTTTAAATTTCCAAAAGAGCTTTACGAGGTCTCCTAGTTAACTTGGGTGGTTCAGTATATTTTTGTTGTTAGTTTGAGTTGTTTAGAGTTTTGTAACTTCGGGTATAGTAAGTTGTGTTCTATGATTATAAATAATAACTTTTAAACCAAAAAAGCCTTACAAACACAAATCATAAAAGTGAACAATTATACAAACTTTACAATTTGTCAAAGACCTAATATCGTTGAAAATAGATCTTATAATAATATTTCTTAAAAAACATAAAATTAAATAGTAAAGTCTACTTTTGTCCTAGAATTCAAAAAATAGTTTTGCTTGAACTTTTACATTCTATTAGTAATTTAATTAATAAGCGCCTGATTTTAATCATCTGTCAATAAGTAGTTGCGATATTCAGGACATACTGTTTAATTGTATTCACGTATTTCTTTTTAGCCGGTATATATTCTTGGTACGAGGTTATTATTTATTCAGATTTCTCAGCGGCTGTCACGCGATCTAGTGTGACATGTGTAGTGCCATCTCCGAGGTAAGATTATCATTGATTATATTTAAGCACCCTTACTTTAAGTAGATTATATTCTCTTCTATCCCTACTACAAAAATAAACGTAACTATCGGTGTCATAAATCTTTTTCTCCAAGTTTTGCTAAGTATATAAAAAAATATTTTTGCTTCATTTGTATTGAAGACAAATATAACATTTAAACTTTTGCAAATGTTTATATGTAGATGGCAAGAAATCGTGATACGAGTGCTCAATACAGAATGACGACCACGACCGCTCTGCCAATAGCGAAACCAAAGAGAAAAAGAAGAAATGTTTATTTATATATTACAAATTCACGATTTCAACTTTATTTGATCGAAGTCATAATTAAAAGGTTCATTTACTATAACATACATTTAACCTTTCCAAGGCAAGTGTACTTAAGGACAATATATTGTTCCACATTTATCTTGCTGTAATCGTTTATGCAATCGCTAAAAAGCGTGTGTTGCTATAGCAACATACAATAATCAAGGATGCTTATTTGAATCTTTACATTGATAAAGCAAACTTAACAAATTATAAACTTTCAGACTGCTGGAGAGCAGCTGGACAATGCCTTTGATGCCATTTAGCTGGTACATGTGGTGTGCTGTTTTGATCACATTTTTAATTGCTTCGATTGGTCTCATAGTAGCTAAGAGATTTTCTACTGATGGTGTTTTCCTCACTGTTTTTGGTGTGATGATTTCACAGGTAATTTAAAAAGATTTTAGGCTTTTCCACAAACATGTAATACTTAAAACAACAAAAAAGGTTAAATTCCTATCATTGATGTTGTAGAGTCATTATTTGTTCCTAAGGGACATGATATACAAACCGCCCGGGGCACGTGCCTCTGGCGCTGTGAAGGTAAAATGTATAGCGTCTAAGGGACCTTGATATACAAAGCGCCCGAGGCGCGCAGCCGAGAGGCGGGTGCGGGACTCGGGCGCGCGCTCGCGACACCTCGTGTAATACTGCCGTTATAATAAAAAAAGAAGTTACTGCATTTTTTGGCAAAATTGAGTTGTATACATTATAGGAATCAGGAAAAAAAGACGCTTCATTTTATTTTTTTATTTTATAATATTCAAACGCAACCTACTAAATCTTACTTTTAATTTAGACGCATCTGCTACAAGTCATAACACATACTAAATAGCAAAGACATTTCTGATGTAAGTATATATATATATATATATATATATATATATATCACTCCGTTTTGACAAAAATATCAGCTACATCTTTTTTCCTCATGACGGTAATGGGCGCGCGCCTCGGGCGCTTTCTATATCATGTCCCTTATTGTGGCCAGGCCAAACAGTGCAGTTAATAACAGGTCATCACCATGTTGAAAAACAAATATTACTTTACATTTTTCATTGTCAGAAACTCCATCCGTATCTTATATGTTGATTTCAAACACGAAATTACCTAGGTATAAATCAATCATATGATGAGTCGGCTAATGTTATTGTTTGTAGAATCAAGAGAAATGGTGTCGCGCATTAGTTCTATGGGGTCTTGAAGCTCAAAGATAAACATCTCAAATAGGAATGCTACGTTACTACTATCGATTAAATTTGTCACTCCGATACTAGAACGTACCTAATATTTAATCCTTGATCAAATGATTTTAAACTCTAAACGGACTGTATTATTCTTTGCAGTCACAAAATAACGCTGATTTAAATTGGCGCGTTCGAAGTATCACAGGTTGGCTTCTAATAGCAGTGTTGATTCTGGCCAGTGTATACGGCGCCGGTTTAGCTTCTACCTTTACTGTGCCAAAATATGAGAAATCTATTGACACTATACAGGATCTGGTAGATAGGAAAATGGAGTGGGGAGCAACGCACGATGCTTGGATTTACTCTTTGACATTGTCGAATGAGGTGTGTATACTATATATATGTATAAGGTGTGTATACTATATATATGTATATATTTGATTCTTGTCATTAGAAACAAGTAGATATGGTCTTACTTACACTTGCTGCGTATTTACATCTAGGCAAAAAGTGTATAATTGTATGTAACACTCTTTTACTTATAGAGATAGATAAAGTCAATAAATTAATTGGAAGTTAGTGACATGATTAGTCTTTTTGTTCTGTATCAATTGGTTTACGTAGAATTTATCTATGTACTTTAAAAGGGTACTCACCTGAAATCAGGACGTTGAGGCATTTATGCCGTTTACACATTTTGGTATCTGTTTCAGTTTCCTGGCTTCACATTTTAATAATATTGTTTAATATTATTAAGAAAGATTCATGCTTATTATTTCAGCCTTTGATAAAACAGTTGGTGAAACAGTTTCGAATTTATCCAGTAGAGGAATTGAAGCGAAGAAGTTTCACCAGAAGTATGGGGTTTGGTATTGAAAAACTACCAGGTGGTTAGTAGCAGCCCTTATTACTTTAATTTATGCTCTACAAACTACGTGCATTTAGCCAGTGTCTAATAATACATATTTAAAGTTTTTGCGAAAGGGTTTTTTCAAGTTTGGTTAATTATTTATAAAACTAATAATACAGTCAGAGTTACAGTCAAATTAAATACTACATGATCTGTCGTAGGCAAGTACGTATGGGCATACTACATAAATTAAACTTTACTAGAACTTCTATTGAAGTTTAAAAGCGAAAACGAAAATAACGTTTTTCAACTTTGTATGATTTGCTTACACTTATACACGTTCACGAACTATTAAAAGTTAATAATCCACCATTATTACATTTTAATATTCCAAGAAACACAAGTTATGGAAAATAATACAAAATCGAAGCCCCTATTTCACTGTAGCGGCAAAAAAATGCAATAAGTATTTTGAATAGATTTTACCCCAATTAATGTATGTATTGTATCAAATAAAAGTCGGGCAATTAAAAATTAACCGTTTTGATAAAGAAAACGTTGTTAAGAACATAAAATGTTACACATTTTTCAAGCGCCTGATGATTGTTGTTCCGGCTACAGGGAATTTTGCTGTTGGAGACTACATAACGAAAGAGGCGCTGGTGGATATGTCATTGATGCTGGAGGAGTTCTACTTCGGCCATTGCGTGGTGACGATGAGAAAGAGTTCACCGTATACGGAGAAAATGAGTGTACTGATCGGAAGACTCCAGCAGTCGGGACTTTTACTTGCTTGGGAAACTCAGGTATGTCATATACAGGGTCATTTGAAAATACCAGAAACCTTATAGGTGACCATTCCAAACAATGTGACTAAAGTCTTTCGTGGCACGGCTATTGAAATTCTACTTTATGATATTTAAAAATAAATTTTAGAATATATTATTTATCTTCTCTGTTAAGTCTAAAGTGTCAACTATCAACTTGCGTTGTACATAATTTGAGCTACGATGCGGCTTTTTTGCGGGACAGTATAGTTTAAACTACTATGAATTACAGATTGTATAGAATACATCATCTTAATTATTACGGAAAATATATTCAGAAGAAAGTCGTAGTATTAAATAAGCTAAGAATTAGAACATGAATCAGGGTCTGAGAGCTTATTAGTATTTTACAAATAACCCTGTATATACCTTCATTTATTTTTGTACTTTATATAGACTTCTAGTATTGAGTATTCTAAAAATCGGTTGTATAACATATTTTAAAATATAACATGTAAATCGATTGAATTTTAACTTATTACATTAAACTTGAGATTACTGTAACTTTAACGGCTTGAGACTTGTGTGTGGCCTTAGCTTTACAGTACTAGAAGATGTAGCAATCATGCATATTCTTAAAAAAATCTTGCTGATGGAAAATTTGCTTAGGAATGAAAATTTGATGAGAATATATACTACAAAAAAAATTTACTGTAATCTTAACATAATGAGCCCGGACAACCCCATTATATCTATAGTAATTATTCATATCATCGATAATAAGAAATATAGAGAAGAATATACTCTCCCGAGACCCGAGATAAGATATATTATGTCCTTGTTTCTTACAGGTGGCTTTAAAAAATTTGAATTACGAAGTGCAGCAAAAAATTAAACTTTCCCGTCTTAAAAAGGATATTGGTGGCATAAAACCTTTGAACATACAAAGTGTAGTGGTAAGTTACACACATATTAATAAGTAAATTTACTAAATACTGATTTCAATCGCTACTGTATAACTACGATTACTGTAATTATATATGTTAGGATAGTTAGACCACGGGGATAGAGAATATGCATGAAATCGTAGATAAATAGATAGATAGATAGATAGATAATACTTTATTGATCCACTTCATAAGATGATATAAAACAAAGTAAACAAACGAGCTTATATATGTAAAGTGTCACAACAGGTACCCTTATCACTTATAGCGATCTCTAACAGGCAACCTTAATAATTATGTTTTTTTATCATCATAGCTATAGAATAACATCTATTACATTGTTTTTCTTATTTAAATACTATTTAATTAGGAATTTTAATAATTAGAGAGTGATAAAAATGCATGGAAAATAGCAAAACGCACGCTATTGGCTAAACTGATTCGTGACGTCAGTTCACAGTAATTTTTGATGTCAACGATTGGTCAACTTTCCTTGACGGTAGCCATGATTGGATTGTGGATGTCACAGACAGAAGTCAAAATGGCCGCATTTATAGTTGCTCTAACCTGCTCGCATTTTCAAATATTGATTTTGCTAAAAAATGTATAGTTTTTATAAAAGTATGCTGGCTATAACAGACAATATAGATTTATACTTTCATTAGGAGGACACTCGTATATCCAGAGCCATGTTATCAGATATTAAGCCGTCCTATCAGTCGTACCACGGGCAAGTTTTTATTTGCCCGTCATATTAAAAACATCGCAGCAGTTTGTCATAATGTTACATTTTATACAGATCTTCACATCTGTGCCAGTACAGAAGTTAAGAAATGAAGAAGCAACTACTTATATTATATCAGGGTGGGGTATAATCTTTCTTTCTTGGTTTCAGGGCGTCTTCATATTTTTTGTGATTGGGATAGTTCTTTCAATACTGCTGTTTATTACTGAGAGATGTACAAAGATTATGGACAGAATTCAATAGATTTGACAAGTTACCGACTATAAGATGATTACAGCACACTTAAGTATTTTCAATATAATAAATAAAGTTATTTTAGAGTTTGTGATCATACAATGATATTATATGCTATTAAAATAGATATCAATATATATCCATATTTTTTTATTACTTCTTAAAAAAAATCTAAAAACTATGATAAATAAATTTATTAAATAAAAAATATTTTCTTAATTATCGCCGTAACGCGATAGTTAAGAAATTTGCTAAAAATTTTAGGGATCGGAGACGCAAGCTTTTTTTTACCCAACTGCACGACGCGAATGAGGGTGTGTTTATCAGCCTAATATATGTTTGTTTGTACCTTAATTCTTACGTGAAATCTTGCTTTAATCTTGCAAGTGTCACTAAAGACTCAAATATCAATACGGCGACAAACAGACGCCAGAAGTGATTCTATTTAGCTGGCAAAATTTAACTCATAAGTATTTAGAATTTAACGATTTTACTCACTTTACTTCTTCTATTGTTGCGGGACTAGTTTCGGAGCAGTCGGTGCTCATTTATCAGTCGAGTACGCGCCTAGACCGACCAAAGTCTCGGCGTGTACTGATTTGGCTTAATCTAATAAACAAATATTGCAAGTTTAATGAAAGCCTATGATAAGTATTTTTGCCCCCTTTTAATTTCCCTGATGACGTAGCGTTGGAGAAATAACCGCATCGGATAATAAAGTATTTAGATAGACGTGATCTATCTCAAAAGTGTTACACCATGTTTAGGTACACCTAAAATTGATAATCACGTATAGTTTCGGTTAATATATCCTGTATTTGTACATAATAATATAATAACGATAAAAACTTTTAAAATATAAGATAATATTGTTACAAATTAAATAGGTACGGGAATAATTTTTACTTACTAACCACTTGTGGCGAAGTCTCGGAGGATCGGACAACTATATTAACAATTTCATTTTGTTCTCCACTTGTTGGTTGACCATTGAGTACGAGCCCAGTGGCTCTCCATCCCAAATCGCTGGCACAGTATAGTCAGTAACAAAAGTAGTTATACACATTAGCAGTATACTTCGGTATTTATGGCATCCCATCAGTCACCAAACAGAAAATAACGATGTTATCAACTAGAACCAATAAATTTTCCTTGAAACAAAAGCGTAATAGCAGTAAACAATAACGGGCCTGTAATTTTATGAAATGCCTTTTTGAATTTTAAAACAGAAGATAAATTGTCACGGTTAAGAATAGGGTTCCGTGTATGCTCGTTACGTAATTTGCTTTTTGAAATACTAGGTTTTCTAGTAAACGTACGTGTTCTTCCGAGGTACACATATTATGTAACTCAGTCGATGTGGATTCTGGATGCAATTTCATATGTAGATGAAATAAGACCACACACTAATTACTCTTAACAAAACGGGGGAACACCAGTGAGTTGGAATAATAATTAGAAACCATCTATATATATATATATGCTAGGTATGTTTATACGCATTACGCTGGGTTCTTTTTTACCCTCTCACACTAGATGATGTATCCATCTCGATCATCCACTTCATATACTATATGAGGCAACTTCACTGACCGACACACGTGACTAGAGTCAACTTACCCTTTTTTTTCAATAAATAATACAGTACTTACACATGAAATCACAGTTTTTTCTTGTTTCTTACAATGCCCGTTCTTAAGACACAAAAAGACATTTTATCACAATTTGTTTGCTAAGAAATATGATCAGCGGCGACGTATTACCGGACTCGGAAGTGCAAGACTGGTAGCGATTACGGCAATTACCTTGAATTCTTCTAGTCATTATGTAAAAAAAACTATAGAATGATACAATTTAGGGAAACCTATAAAATAATATAAACTCTTACTAATGTACTTAGCTTAGAAAATATGAACGATTGCGAATAGAAAAATAAGCCTCATTATCTTGTTTAATTTTAGTTTTAAAAGCTGCCGACAAAAATGTTACGACTCAACTGTATTTTTTTTGCAAACATACAAATTGAAATCTACTTAATTTGAAGTCACCAAAGTGATTATGTAAATTATGATTGTAAATGAGTTAAGCAATAGGGATCTCAAAGCGTAGAAATAAGTTGAATTAAATATATAAAAAAATAATGTATTAGTTTCAGGTCAATTAAAGCACAACACATTATTACTTTTACAAAATTAAAATGTTAACATATAATAATAGTATTATTTTCAAACAAAGTCAAAGTTTCAAACAGTGTTTTAATAATGGCATTAAGGATAAAAATGGATGTCGCTTATTTGAAACTGCAGTTTGTACCTAGTTTCATTTTATATTTCTTTAAAGAAAGCAACAACATATTATATTTGTAGTAACTCTTATGGCCTTACATTGAAAGAATATAAGGGTTGAGACGTTGGGACCGTGGGGACCAGGAGCACATACATTCTACAATGAATTAACAAAGCGTTTGGTCGAAGCAACTCGTGACCAAAATGCTGGCAAATATTTTGGACAGAGATTGAGTATTGCCATTCAACGTGGCAATGCTGCCAGCATTTTGGGTACTTTGCCTACTGGTAGCGGTCTATTAGATTAAGTTTTGTACATATTTATATCTAATCATAGTTAATTTTATTTTTTTCGTCTAATTTTTATTTAGTATTAAAGTAATTTTAAAGAATTAATAATTTCTGCCAGCAGAAAAGAAATCCGCATACAAAACCGGGACAGCACAGCTAGTTAGATGATAACAATAATTATACCTAAATGAGACTTCAGCGCTTATCTTTAATCTCGGTTAAACAAATTAATTATGACAAAAGGCGTGAAAAAGGCTTTGTTTTTTCTATTTCATAGATGAGGACCCCGGAAAACCGTTTGAATCAGTCTGAAATTGATATAACGTTATCAAGAAATGATTACTACACGCTTTATAAGTTTGTTACCTTCGTGAGGGTGTTCGTTAGCCATGCAGCTTTTTCAATTTATGTCACCCTTACTGGGAGCTCCCGCGTTAACCGCACTTTTGCGATCGATAGTCAATCAACACCTATTCAATACATTCTGTGTAACACTTGTTTCAGAGGTTCCTATCGATTTTCACTTCAATTTAACTTACATATATATTTTACCCAATAAAACCGTCGATGAACTTAAAGATCAGTTATTAAGAGTCTCGGAAGAAGGATGTTCAGATTACATAGTAAACATGCAATACCCTCAATTATTTATGACCGCATTTGATCTGGTTAGTAAGGCAGGTGCCGTCCGGCGGAGCGATAGAAAGCTTATATTTTTGCCAGCTCCAGAGCACAATGATTTAGACAGATATAATTCGCTTGAATTATTTTACATGAGAGAAGCAGAGTTCATTGCAAATATGCTCGTGATAATACAAAATACAAAATCTAGTACCAATTGTGAAATCTACGATTTAGTAACGCACAAGTTTGGGACTTTGGATGGTACCCAGCCGTTGTACCTAGATCAATGGGATTCATGTATAGGTGGATTTACAAGAAACGCCAGTTTGTTTCCTCATAATATGAAAAACTTAGAAGGAAAAATAGTGAAAGTGGCTACTTTCAGTTACAAGCCTTATGTGTTTTTGGACTTGGATACCTCTATAACTCCTACGGGAAGAGATGGTGTGGAGCTGAGAATTATTGAGGAATTCTGCAGGTAAGTAATAAGTTTAGAATTAGTATAAAGTTTGTCGACCCACCTTCTTCTATTCTATTATTGTACAAGTTATGTATAGTTACAAGTTGAAGTGTCAAAAGTGTTTTGTATAATTTTATCAGAATTACACAAACATATAGTATGGTGGGTAAAAATGTTATTTCTAATCTATTAATAACGCTTTTGATAAAAATCGTATCTTATGATATTTTACAATTACGTGTTTAAAAAGATATTTAAATTTTGATTAGCAATAAAATCATGAATTAGGTTCTTAGATTATAAGTCTGTTTCTGTAATCGTAACCTAAATAAATTATATACAGTTTTAGAGAATCACTTCGGATGGAACATGCGTTTCAAGACAAAACTAAAATTAATTTACAATAATATACAATGGCCTCGATTCTGATGTCACACACTAAATTAAATTTAAACTATTCCTGTCTTTTACAAAATAGGAACACAAGACAGAGATAGCATACTGCTGTGCTGTTAAGTTAGTCAGAACTTAGATGTCTATTGAAGCTTAGTCGAGTATGTGTTGTATTGGTCTTGACTAAAAACAAGCGCCTTTCTGCTTCTGCTATTCATATTTTAATTGATAAACTAGCGTGACAGCACTAAAATGCATGCTATCTCTATCCTGTGTTTTATTTTGTAAGAGACAGGGATAGTTTAAATTTAATTTAGTGAGTGTACATCAGAATCGAGGCCAATACAATAATGCTATTAACAATTTACATTTAAAAGATTCTAATGTAAAATTGTCTGATATTTAATATATTTCTAGATGGGTTAACTGCACAATACAGATCGTGAGACAAGATGCAGATCAGTGGGGAGAAATTCTTCCGAATGGAACAGGGATCGGAATCATAGGGAGTGTTGTAGAGGATCGTGCTGACTTTGGAATTGGTAGGGAGACGCGGCAAAGTAGAAGTTTCGTTCGTCACACATGACGCGCCTTGCTCGAACAAATGGTGCGAAGACTCGGGCGCGGTCATCTCTCGTACAGCATTGCCCGCGCTTACAACCCCGCACGCAGTTCTGTTTGAACCAGGTGCGCCTGGTGTGACGAAGCCTTTACAATATTGTATGCGTACTTATTTATATGGATAACTATTTTTTAGGTGCACTGTATTCTTGGTACCAGGTATATATATACTCAGATTTTTCAGCATCTATAATACGCTCCGCTGTTACATGTGTTGCGCCATCTCCAAGGTATGTTGAAGGCGTTATTAATGACTTGTACTATCTAGTCAGTTTATTATATATATTATACCTTAAAATGTATATATTATATTTATACTTATAATTTAATAAAATATTATAATGAAATGAATATATAATGTTATATTAGGTATCTGTAAGTTACATATACGAGTATGTTATATTAAGTCTATAAACTGATTTGAAATGAAAAAAAAAATTATAATACCGGGTGAAAATGTAGCTCAAGTTTTAGTTAGTTTAGCATACAGATAAGGTTTAATGAGATCCAAGTTTTAATAATTATTTATTATAGCGATAGAAAACGCCTTCGAGCTCATATATTTAACACCAGACGAAGTCAAATGTTACCATAATACTCTATTTTCAGCAAATAAATGTATAACATTTCATCTTCATCGAACTTACATACTGTTCTACTACACTCTAGTCGTACCAACATAAGAGTGTAGCAAGTTGCAATATAATATATATGTTTTTTAGACTTCTTGAAAGCTGGACAATGCCTTTGATGCCATTTAGTTGGTTCATGTGGTATGCTGTTTTGATAACGTTTCTATTCGCATCGTCTGGTCTCATAATAGCCCAGAGATTTTCTAGTGATGGTGCTTTCCTTACTGTTTTTGGTCTGATGATTTCACAGGTAAGATAGTTTTGCATTTTTATACAAACTTTATACAAAATAAAATAAAAAAAGTTACCAAACGTCACTGTTGCCTAGAACAGCGATGTTTGATATCGTTTCTATAAATTGTGTGTGCTGGCAAACAATGCAGCTAATAATGGGTCACCACTGTGTTCTAGAGACAAATATCATTTCACGTATTTCATTGGCAAGAGTGTATTATTTTCATACACGTATAATTATGCACCTAGATATAGATACTTAAATGATGCATTATGTATATATATATATGAAATGGAGTTTCACGCGTTACTTTTGTGCCGATACCATACGATGTAATTGATTTCGCTAAACTATAAAGCGTTTAGAATACAATTTTAGATTGTCACCCATTTTATTTTTTTATATCTTTGTATTATGTATAAACTGTGACAACTATGATATAGCACATAGTTATTACTGCTATTAGCCTTTTGATACTGCTGTTTCATAATATGAAATGACGTATTTTAGTCTCACAAAAACTCGAGAACGGCTGAACCAATTTGCCTAATTCTGTTTTAAATTAATTTTAATAGTTAAAGGAACGTTTAAAAGGTGAGAACATATAAAAAAATACATTTATAAAAAAAAAACGTTCATAAATAGTTCACACGGGCGACGCAGGACGGGTCAGCTAGTTAAGATATAAAACGAAATAATACTGACTGTAATAACTTTCCCAGTCACGAAAAAACGCCGAGTTGAATTGGCGCGTTCGTAGCGTAACGGGCTGGATTATAGTGGCAGGGTTGATCCTCGTCAGTGCATATGGCGGTGGTCTGGCTTCCACCTTCACTGTGCCAAAATATGAGGCATCCATTGACACTGTACATGACTTGGTGGATAGGAAACTAGAGTGGGGAGCGACACACGATGCTTGGATATTTTCTTTGACTTTGTCGACTGAGGTGAGACCAGTAGTTAGTACGTAATTTCGAATACTTTAATTGTGACAAATATATTTTTAGTTTCAGATCTTTTTGTAACAACAACATAAGTAATTTGAAGCACTATGCCTTCTTTTGCAGCCATTGGTAAAGCAGTTGGTAAGCCAGTTTCGAATTTACTCAGCAGAAGAACTAAAGAGAAGAAGTTTCACGAGAAGCATGGGATTCAGCATTGAAAAACTGCCAGCAGGTAAGTGGCAGGCGCTGCTATATTACGCTCTAAATCACAACCAGAACTAAAAATTCAAATTTTCTTTGAGGAGTAAACTTGTATTCCTCCGGGTAATCGAACCCGATACTCCTGTTTAAAAGGCTTACGCGCACCCAACTAAGCAACGGGCAGTTCTAATGATCTGATGAGATGCTGTAACACTGTTCGTGGTTGGTGATATATTAAAATTTTCTACTTTATTTATTAATAAGAAAAAAAGAAGTATTAAAAATTTAGTTAATGCACCTTGGTACATCCGAAATGACGATCTCACAGTTCGTTCTCGAGTTCGTCGACAAAAACTATAAAAAATAACGCAGAAGCTCACGAATATAGACTTCACCATCATGTGAACGCCGAGGCCATCCAGCTCCTCGATCACACGTATATAGTGAGAAGACTCAAAATAACAAAACCGTGTAAACTTGTTTAGTGTTAGTATATTAGTGTACTGTAGTGTTTTATAAGTACTGTTCATAATTAACACGTGAACCAAGAGTCTTCGATTTAATAGAAACAATAAGAAAAGTGTTAATGGACACATTCTTGGACATTTTGAATCGAGCAGAACAAGTTAAATAATTTAAGTTACTTAGTAGCCTAATAATGGCTGGATTGTAACAAAAATAGGGAACACGCTATCGAATAATATGTAGTAAAAAATATATTTTTAAAAGTTAAACATCTTTTTATTTCCAACGTCAGGATACTTTGCCATCGGAGACTACTTAACTAAAGAGGCACTGGAAGATATGACACTGATGCTAGAAGATTTCTACTATGAGCAATGCGTGGTGACGATGAGAAAGAGTTCACCGTATACGGAGAAATTGAGTGCACTAGTTGGAAGACTCCATCAGTCGGGGCTTTTGCTTTCTTGGGAAACTCAGGTCTCTATTAAATGTATTGTTTCGTTTCTCAAATCGTTACATAAATACGGGATATCATCTTACCATTTAATAACTATTTAGTTATTGGCCCTAATCAAATTTATGTGTGTATGCCTGTTCCGTGATTGGTATCACCAACGCTGATTCAGTAAGTTCAGTGGCTGCGTTACCATGTTTGGTGATACCAACGTCTCCGACTGAAGATCAGCGTTGGTTATCTGCTGGCATTATGCTAAGTTAGGGCCGATTTGTATTTTTTCATAAAAACTCGTATATTATATCTATAACGTTATTTGTTGTTGTTTTATAATCAATTTCTTTCGCTGAGTCACAAATACATTTTTGTCTGGTTCTTTTTGTTTTGTTTCTTTCAATCCTGTAGGTATATATTTCCCGTGCTACTAGTATGCGCACAACCAACTGTGAACAGAATGAAAAAAAATTGTTGTAGATAATTGGATGAGTGTTTTATGCCCAAAAAGAAGAATTGATATAATTTTGCCTCGTAGTATCCGAATTCCCTAGAAGTGCATCCCTAAAGATAAATCTACTCAGAAAGGTAATAAACAAATATTTTCATTTTTCATATGGTCCTTGAGAAATTTCCTCCAAACTACAGCAGTAAAACTTTGTGGTAACACAGAAAACAAACGGCCTTAGCTGAAAAGTAGATAGTGACAGAAAATAGATAAAATAATCTTCGTTTTACAGGTAGCTTTACAACATCTAAGTTACAAAGTCCAGCAAGAAGTCAAACTATCTCGTCTACGAGACGATGTCGGCAGTATTAAACCTTTGACTCTACAAAATGTAGTGGTACGTATTGTCCACATAATTATCATGTACTAGCTGCGCCCCGCGGTTTTACCCGCGTAAGTCCCTGACACGCGGGAATTCCGAAATAAAATTTTCTTCTATTTATTATACGTTTATTTGTGAAGCATTCTGCTGTGTTACGCTGAAACTATATATTTAAAAAGAATATAATATTGTTTGTCCTTCCTTATTTCTGAATAAAGTATTTATTATGTACCTACATTAAAATCAATGGCGATGTCATCGCCATGAATTATGTGGTATCTATATATAGTATAAAAGTTATTAGGTATCTCCTAAATAACCTGAGTAAATTGAGTAACAACTCTATCATGCTAAATCGGTTAAATGGATTTAAATAAATATGCCAGTAAAATAGTAAAATACAAGAACCTCTCGGACATTCAAACCATTGAGAACAACATCTTTCGTGATACGGCTATAGCAAATTCTGTTTTGTGATTTTTCAAATAAATATTAAAATTTATTATTTATCTTCTTTATTACTCTAGACTATTACATTGTATAATTAAAAACATACTAAACTACTTCACTAACTCAAAAAGTCATTGGTCGACAAAGTTTGTGCCCAAAATGCTGGCTGCGTTACCTCGTTGTACAGTCGGCTGCATTAACATGTAGACCTTTGTGAATTTTCAAATGTATGTTACATTAAATCTAAATGGAATTAGTGCACTTTGGATGATTCCAAAACATCACAACAGTAAATATCCTTGTAAAGTCATGCTTGTGCAAATTCTGTTTAATAAGTAGTAGATACATTTGAAAATAGGAAAATGTTTACATGTTAATGTAGCAAGACTTAATTGCTGAGCAAAATACAATCCAGCATTTTGGTCACGTGTCGACTCTTTCAGTTTCCCAGCCAAATCTATATAAATTTCAAGTGCAACTGGTTCCCATGGACCGTTTCTACTCCAAATGGCATAAATATATAACCTCTGTTGAGGTTTGAATATTTTCGCCGTTTTGAAGATTCAGCTGCGGTAGCAGCGCCTCTCTTCTTTATTAAGTCCAAGGTGTCTAGTGTCAACTAGCGTTGGCATGAGATGCACGGCGAGGAGCTGAACTATAATATATTTATTTGTTGATTTCAGGGCATTTTCATATTTTACGTAATTGGGATAGCGCTTTCAATATTGGTGCTCCTTACTGAGATATTTTCTAGGAGCATGGGTGGAAAGATAACTTTAGATATGAATCGTTATTAATCAACGACTGCTGGTTGTACTATGATTTTCTCTTGCATTAGTAAATATAAATTAACGACATGTTATCACATAGTGTAGCTGAAAATTACACATATATTAAATAAATTTAAATGATTTTGTTCTTTCATTTCTCGAATCGGACTTCGTCGTTCACTCTTACAGCCCCACACTTAAATCGATGACATGTGCTATAGGGTGCCAGAAACATTCACATCTAAAATAAAATCACACCCAGAACCAGAAACACAAATTTCGCTTAATAGAAGATAATAAGAATTATACGAGGTATGTCAGGAATGAAGAAATGGGATATGATGAATGCTATAATATAACGTAATCATAAAGGCAGGTAAATTAGTAATAGGTATAGAAAAATGATTATCCTGTAATGTGATTGTTTGAAACGAAATATATAGTAGCCGTAACTGCTAGTCCGATTGAAAGGACAACATTTGTACGTAGGTATAATATAGTGTAGATCCTGGAATAGAACATACAGTTTTCATGACAGTAACTTTTCTTCCAAGGTGCTATATAGATAGATATATCTACAGAGCTTGACGGATATGACGCATTACACGACCTTTGCAAGAGATGTACCTACAATTGTACAGTGATCAGCCACAGATCGTCTCACAGCACAACTCGAAATATCATTCGATTGAGTTAAGTTCCGTCTTTCCATTTATATATCAACAGCTTTGAAATAAAAATCAATCTCTCACCGTATATCTGAAACTACTTCGTCTAAAATTTAGTAAAAATAGGGGTATATAATATAATATATTATATTCCCTATTTGTAATTACTTGTTAATTGAATCTTAAAGATGATTCATGAAAACCTAAACAAAATCCATTGTTTTGTCTATGAAGGTAAATAACAAAGTCGTTATAAGGAAAATTGTTTTATTTATAAACTGGTTTTACTAATTAAATTATTAATATAGGTTGTTATAAGTTATCGACACTTCGTAATTGGTGGAAGCGCCAACGCTCGTTATAAAGGTTTTATTTAGCTGTATGCGGTTGTTTATAAACTTTATTATAAATTAAAGGTTGAAAAATCTTTTAGACATTAAAATTTGTTTCCTTGGAGAGCTTTCTATGTATGCAACGCATAAGCGAATACTTCGATATCATTCGAAACATTCACCGAATGATTAATCGCTTGAAAGCGTTACAATCTCCTCCCTAAAGTTACAGTGTTGGCGAGCTATATGTGTGTGTCGAAGAATGAAAAGGGGAAAGGTCTCGCATGTGTGGGTGCCCCATTGACGTACGTATTCGTAGAGAGCGTGCGGCGCGCGCGGGCGGGAAAATCGATCGATAATTTTATTGAGAGCGACGTGTTTCGTGTAGTTTGTTTGTGCTCGTCAAATATGTTAAGATAAATCAGTATTTTAAATAAAATAAATATGGCTATTTATTTATTCTTGTACCTCGCGCTAGCTTCCACGGTGTCAGCGGAATTTGTGTGGAAACATCATAATAATGAAGAACTACCTTTATTTTTGGAGGAAGTGCACCAAAAATGCCCCAAAATAACGCGATTGTACACTTTGAGTGAACCATCTGTTCGGAATGTACCTTTGTATGTTATTGAGTTCTCCGATAATCCTGGATTTCATCAGCCATGTAAGTACTTACAGTACCTAATTACTAACATATTTTTATTAAGTAAATGTCATGGATATATGAACATTACAATTGAGATTTTTAACCTGCTTTGGTTTTTACCAGACAAACCCGAAGTAAAATATATTGGTAATATTCATGGAAATGAAGTTCTTGGGCGTGAACTTCTTCTGGGCTTGGCTGATTATTTGTGTGAGCGTTACTTGAGCCACGATCGTGACATACGGAACCTTATTCACAACACCAGAATACATTTGCTACCCTCAATGAATCCTGACGGTTGGCAGCTGTCTACCGATCATGTAAGTAAAAATGCAAGTAAATGTTAACATTCGAATTTTGAAATAAAATTATAGTAGATCAAATTAGTAACAAATAAAAAGACAAGAAGTCGTTTTTAACCGATTTCACAGAAATGGGAGGTTCTCAATTTGATTGTATTTTTTTATACTCATATTCATTTGAGTATTCATAACAAAAAATAGTTATACGTCAAAAATGGTAAGTAAACAAAGGATTTAAGAAGAGAATAATAAAATAATTCAATAAGAATTAAATCGTATTATGTGTGTTACCTCATAACTTCTTTCTAGGTGAACCGATTTTGATGATTCTATTTTTATTTGAAAGCTTCTCATGTGGTTCCATTTAAATTTGATCAAGATTTGAGCAGTAGTTTTTGAGTTATCCTCAATAACGCGTATTTAATTCTTAATTAATCACATCTGGTCGAGGGTTCCGAGGATAAAGCGGTGAAAAGGGTTTTCAAGCTTTGCTTGCGTTTAAATTATTGACGATTAAGATGTCAGAGCTATTTATAATTATTCCATTTTGTAGGGTGGCTTAGATTATTTGATTGGACGTACGAATAATCACTCAGTGGATCTAAATAGAAATTTCCCCGATTTGGATGCTATAACATTTGAGTTAGAACGTGAAGGGCTCAACCATAATAACCATTTGCTGAGGGATTTAACCAGGCTCGCTGCACCGGTAAGTACCTAAAACATAAAAAAACATGAACGCTTTCACACTCACAGCCCCACACTAAGTTCGATGACTTGTGTCGTGGGTGCGGGAAACATTCACATAACACATAAAATCACAACCAGAACCACAAACACATATTTTCCTTGGGGAGAAATCTTGTGTTCCCGCCGGTAATCGAACCCGATACCCCTGCTTAGAAGGCTACCGCTCACCCAACGAGCACTACACCAGAACCATATTTTTAACACTATAGAAAATAACATCTATTTATAGTACGCGAGATACTTTTTACAGCCCCACAGCTTGATGACTTGTGTAGTTGATGCTGGAAACATTCCATCACACATACAATCACATCTTTTGTAAAAAACTTACCCAAAATGCACAGTGTCAAGTGAGGCAAGGAAAAACTTTAATGCTAAACTTCCTTATAAAGTATTTTTGATGGATACGCTAGTAGTAGTTTACCGCGGCTTCGCCCGCGTAATTGAAGTTGAAAAGTAGCCTATGTGTAATCTTGGATATAAGCTATATACTTTCAAAATTTCATTCAAATCAGTTCAGCCGTTACTGCGTGAAGAGAAAACAAACGTACTTATACATAAACTTTCTGATATATAATATTAGTGTCATATAGTGTGATTCCTAATGATAATAAAGGTATAAACTAAATAACAATTATAATAATTAACTATGACACAAATTTCTTAAACGATGTTCAAGAGATCATGACTATATGATCAACAACAATTAGATGACTAGATGATCAAATTGGAAACGAATTGTTTTATAATTATGCGATAGCCTCAACTATAGTACATTGGCTAGCCATTAAATATATATATACATTGGCTAGCCATGAAATGTTCTAATAATGACAGTATTTAAATTCATCTTCAAAGATCAGGCGATTGCGTACTTTGAAAACAATTCTTTTTCTACTGGTTTGTTACGACTGAAGCTATAAGACGTGGTTAATTTTAGCTGGAGCCAGAAACCAGGGCGGTTATGCGATGGATCATGTCGATTCCATTCGTACTTAGTGCGGCGATGCATGGTGGGGACTTGGTTGCCAACTACCCATATGACGAGAGCAGGAGTGGAGCCCCTGTGTCTGAATACTCAGCCAGTCCTGATGATGACACGTTTAGGTAATATTTATTAGATACATACAATAACGTTACCGATAGAATTCTTTATGAATATCTACGGGCCAGTTGCCTATATTTCCTTAAACTATACACATCTATACAGCAAAGACCTAAGTTACTTACAAGCAAGGCAGCGAGCTTATAGGCAACTCAAGTGCTCAAGCCCACTACCAGTGGGTAGCGTTCCCATCATGCTGGCGGCATTGCCTCTCTGAATTGCAATGCTAATACGTTGGGCCAAATAAGTGCCAGAATTTTGATCACGCCTCGCCACAACCAGGCTCTCTGATAGATTCTTGAAAATAGAATGAGCTCCCTGTCCCCACGGACCCAGTGTCTCAACACCAAACGGCTCAAATACGTAACCACTACCGAGGTTTCAATATTTTCGCCGTTTGCGCTGCTCTGCCGAAGTTGCCGCGACGCCAACCCCAATCTGTGTTTCAGGAAGATGTGACGGAGGTAAAGTGTCATAAAAATAGGAAAATAAATTGAACATTACACAAATTAATCAAATCGACCACCCCTGATAGTTCCAGGCGCAAAGGTGCCCAATATGCTAGCAACATTGGCACGCTGTATGGCAACAGCCCTTGCATCAGGAATGATCCGGAGCGGGGGTCACCAACCTTATTTTTTAACGTAAAATTATTACATAGTAACCCTTTTTGAATTTAAATAGGTGTTGGAAGCAATATGATTTTAATTTCACAGAATTTTGTAGTTTAAAATGTTGGTGAGTCGTCTTGCAAACATTCTGCCTCGGTTTTGAATGCATTGATAATAGTTTACCGAAATAGCCATTGTGAGAAGATCCATCTGTTCGACGTTAGAATAGAAACAATTGTTACGTCGGGCTGTGGCGTAATAAATATTATTATGGAATACTACGGTCACGAGCTAAATATTGTTAGTATGTTTTTTGCTTCAATCTTAAGTACGTAATAAAACATAAATGATAGAACATTTTGAATTTGTGTACACAGTTTAAGAATAAGGTACATCTAATTGGAAATAAAAGCCTATCTTCGTGTCTTGCTTAACAATAACATTATGGCGGTATGTTGGTCCAAACTAATCCAACCTGTTCCAGGACAACTAAACTTTGTTCTATAAAGTTGCACTGACAAAGCAGTATTTTATAGGCACTTAGCACCGCAACTAAATACACTTTTTCTTTTCTTACCTGTAGTTTTTATTTTAGGGAGCTAGCTCTGACATATGCGATGAATCATGCTGATATGGCTTCGGTGAATCGTCGGGGATGCCATACCACTAGCTCTGATGACTCTGCCACGTACAACTTCGGGAAACAGGGAGGGGTCACCAATGGAGCTGCTTGGTATAGCTTGAAAGGAGGTAAATTTGTTTGATTGAAATATTCCTATATATTTATTACACATATTAAGGATTTATACGAATTCACTCACGGTTGTTTGCTCGCATTGTTACGAGACTAGTTTCGGAACAGTCGGTCCTCCTTCATTAGTCGAGTACGCGCGTAGACCACCCGGCAACTCGGCGTGTACCGCCAATTCATGTATAAATAAGACCTCTTTAATAGAAGGTAAATATTACACGTGTCTATATTTCACTGAGATTTTATGAATCTACTTTCAAACACAAGTTTGGAATAAGGCGAATTGCAAACATTTGAATTCTAGACATAGCTGTCCTATAAATGACACCATATTTGTGGCAGTGATCATAAAAAAATCTTTAAGGAAGTTTGTTGACAAAGCAAGGCCGTTTAGATAATTTGACTATACGTAGCTAAATTGTCTTCTCACATGTTTGTTCAAAATATGCATCTCTAACTCTCGACCCAAATATTTATATCCATTACAAATCGTGTTTTGAAACCAGATGGCTGATGACCTATTAATCAAACTATTCAATGTTTATTAAGATTTATGAATATTGAAACATCTAACCATAAACTTGACAGCCTTGTTAAATTGATGCAAACTGACCTACTATCATTTCATTAGCTGCATAGTAATCTGTATCTATTCGAATTTTCATATCAAGAACAAGTCGGTAGCAGTTTTGCTATTTTAGCGAACATGATCTATAATTAGACTAGATTGCCTTTTCTCTTCACGTCTTAGCATTGTTGTCATACTACCTATTGTTTATTCATACTTTTTACTATTCCGAAGCGTTGTATGGTAGGAAGTGTGTAAAGCAGGAAGCATAGCGATTGATCACTTCGTGTTACGCTGACATTTACTTGGCGGTGTTGACCGTGAATCGTAGACTGGTTTAGCAATACTAATTTTGAGTTTTTATTGTTTGTGCTTTTCAATAGTTACTCTCTGACGCGTTCGGACTCCGGTCAATGCTCACATTTCAGTTGAAAACTTGTTTAAATCCGTAAAAATACTGAACTATGCTATAACAAATGAGCGTTAAATGGATTTCACGTGGTTAGAAGTCACGGTTTATTAAGCGAGTCTTGGACATTCCCCCGCTTAGATAACTGATATGTTAATGGATGTATCCTATTATTAACATAATTGTTTTCGTCCGGCTCTAATCATTCTTGCTTGTTTGAGTTTCTAGATCCAATTTGTTTTTTCTAAATCCACTGGTTTCTAAGATAGAGTGATATTGTGAAGACACTATGATCGGATCATCATCTGGCAATTTATATCCATCCAATTGCAACCATTCCGTCATTTCGCTTTGTATTTGGTCACCTGCCATTTTTCACTTCTTGCTAATTGTCCATTTCATCTCCATTCATACTAAGGGCTTGCTATTCGTATATTTTTTTATGTTCTCCGAAGCAGGACAAAGTGATGTAACAAATCTATTATACATATATTATGACGATAAATATAAATATTCATGGGTTGTGTTCTTAAAGTTCAAATTTTTTTCGTCGCTTATTATACGAGTATTAATATTCTAATCTTGGGCATTTCTTTTGTAGGAATGCAGGACTTCAATTATCTGGCAACAAACGCGTTTGAAATAACCCTAGAGTTGGGATGCGAGAAGTACCCTGCAGAAAAGGATCTCGCCCGGGAGTGGGAGCGCAACAAAAACGCTCTTATATCATACATATGGCAGGCACATATCGGGATCAAAGGAACTGTGTGCGATGAGGCTAACTACTTGGAGAACGCTATCATATCTGTGGTCAATATTACTGGGAACGTGCCGAAACCTATCCGCCATGATGTCACTACTGGAGGTATGCTGGAATTTAATGCTTTAAGATCTTATACCATTTGTTACAATCACGTTTAAGGTTATGCATTCAACAAGTTAAGTTCCCTTAATACAATACTCAAATGACCTTGCTACGTATACAGCTTATACCCTATTATATAGGTAAATAATACCTACAAAATTCTTGGCTTCATAATATATTTAATAGTACCATGATTGAAACGTTAATAAGATTAGTATATTTATGTGACCTACTCTTTTCTGATCGAAATCAAAGCATGAAACCGGCTTTCCTATTTCCTCACGTGCATACCTTATTTGCCATATTTTATAAAACACGTTTTCATCCGCTAATAGAAATATTTTTTACATATTTATAATATGTTTAATGTTTTAATTCCTCTAATGAAGCACGTTCCGAATGCTGTTTTAAGCGCGTAGCAATTTAAATATAATGACAAATATGTAAAAAAAAACGAAGTATGTAACAGTGAACGGAAACAAATTGAGCAGGTGACGTTTTTTTATTCTTGATCGGCAAACTATTGAATACAATCTCGGTTGATATATAAAGTGATGAAGCGCTCGATAATAAAGCAAGTTTGCCTAGAAAATCGTGATTAAATAACTACGATAAATTTTAAATGAATTCAACAGGAATTCCAGTCCTTAGGAGATTTTTGTAAATTTTGTGAGTACTGATTTTATGGGTCATTGTTTTCGAGCGATTGTTGTTTGTAAATATGCTATTGTCTGATGTATGGAATTAGTGGCTGTTTGCATTCAGCCATGTAAACCGAGCCTAATGTTGGGAGAATTAAGTGTTTCCTCACAGTTTGTCTTGGGTCATATGAACTCATGTGACTCAATTAGTATGCGTCGGATGTCTGAAGATGCAATGGTCATTGCATTCCTGCCTCAATTAGGACACTTGAAACTGGTGTCTTTTTAGTACTCACATTCTGATACTTATTGTTGCTTATGGTAAATTTTATAAACATTAATACATTCTGCAAGACTTGATCCAAGGAGGATGGAATATAACCAGCTCAGCCCTAATTACTTTCTCAAGCTATTGTACACGAAAAGTTATCTTTAAGCAAAAGTTTGTAGATCTTTTGAAATTTGTATTCCAAGGTCTCAAATGACTCACTACCATCGAGATAGGAAACAAACCTACGGTTTGTCTACAACATCCTTGCTCACTACCGACTCACACCGAGAGTAAAACAGTGCGACAACGATCTCTTGGCAGTCGGTGACAGCCGGAACTAACGCCGTCATCTTGTAAAGTGTCACTTTTTGACAAATCTGTCAGTCCGCCTATATCTGTATGTCCAGGCTTCCAGGTGGGAAGCTGAGGATTCCTGACAAAATTCTTTACCAATAAAGGTGAAAACCATTTACAGATTTTTCGAAATTGCACATAGGTATTTGATAACATACTTCTTTGAAACTACTTCATTTAAAAAAATTCTTTCATCCCATTCTTTCTTGTAAATAAATATTTTATGAGAATCTTACCATCGCAATTTAAAATTTCAAAAGAAGAAGAAATGTATCATCGTTGAATATCTTTGTATATTTTTTTCTTGTTTAGACACATATTTATCAAAACTAATCTTCGATCATTTAGATTTTAATAAATATATTTTAATAAATTTCTCGTTGTTTCCATGTTTGGATGTTGGATGCTATTCCTTATTTTCCAATCCGTCAAAATTAGACAAAACTCGCTTTATTGCAATATTGTTAACTTTTTGTATGCTCATTGAGGGAGATTTTATTAGCTGGCGACCCTTAAGTAACATCCTCCTTGTATGAGGATAAAACCTCTTTATCTGAGGAAACAACAACGCGCCACTGCAAATGTCAGTCAAGTACCACAAGATCCTTGTAGAACTGTATCATATCCATCCAAAGATTGTCTCAAAAAGAGATCTTACCTATAAAACCCATTGTACCTATTCATTAGTTATTTATTTTCTGTACTTATATATTATTGGTGTCAATAATAAGTAATTGTATATATAAGAGTCTACGTTCTACAAAAGGTCGAAGCTAATGTGACGATCTGCGTCTACAACTCTACATATAAACAAATCAATTATCTGATAATGTATACATTATAGCTTCTGTACTGCACGTATATAAATTTATGAGAGAACTAACAATAAAAAGTTGGACGACGAATTGTAATTCAATTAGTTTTGGACAAAAGTATCACCATCTGCTTAAATATTTGCACATGAGACGTTAATGGTGTTGTCATGTCTTGGGGCCTTAATCTGCGACTTAATTTCCAACATAAATACACTATTATAATACACATTTCTACCTACATAATATCTTAATATCCAAAACAACTATATGAAACAACTACATAACTTGTTTTAGGTCTATTTTTTTCTTTATATATTCCATAAAAACTTAACCTTTGTCCAACTTGTTTTTTTTTTCTATTTATGTTCAAGGACAGCTAGTCGAGCAAGTAGCTGGCCTGATGGTGAGTGTCACGCTTGCACATTACAGCTTAAGCGCGGAATTCGAGACTTCCACAGTTTAAAATGTATTGCGTCTATTCACTGCCCTCATCACCCTAAAATAATAGAAGAACAATGTATGTTTCAGGTCCTTACGGAGACTACTTCCGGCTACTGACCCCGGGCACCTACGAAGTAACCGCCAGCTTCCCTGGATACTACACCGCTTCCCGCGTCGTGACTGTCCCCTCTCATCAGTCGTCAGCCGTCGTGGTCAATTTCAAGCTTGAGGTGAGTCTCAAAAGTGCACTTCAATAATAGAAGGTATACAACCGGATTGTAACCCAGTTGTATATGTGTACCTTCTCTTCTCTTCTTCTTCTTTAGTTATAACTAATAAGCTGGGAAAAGTACGATATTATTTTAGCTTCCTCGTGTCGTGACTGTGCCTTCTCATCAGACGCCATCTGTAGAGATTAACTTTAGACTGGAGGTGATTCTCAAAAGTACTTTGAATCAAGTTGTGTAGGATTAAATCTATGAAGCTACGTACGTAACCGCCAGCTCTCCCAGACACACAAAAATCACGACAAGAGGACACTCGTAGTCTCGTGACTGTTCCTGTTCATCAGAAATCAGCTGCCGTGGGTTCAGAGTCTAGGCACAGTACTCTTAATATGGTAATCGCTGCTAAATAGTCTACTGTGATTTAGGCGAGTCTTAAAGCGCAATAAAGTTTGATTGGAGTACTAACCCACGGAAGATACGAAGTAACCATAAGTACGTTGTCATGACTATCCTTTTAACTCCCGACGAAAATAGAGGTGTTGTCAGTTTAGAGTGTGTACCGGTGTATATGTCTGTGGCATATAGTGAACTGCCCGCTGGCTTCGTTCATTGACCGTTCGCCTTCTAAGCAGTGGAATCAGGTTCGATTCCTGGCGGGAACACATGTTTTCTCCCCAAGGAAAATATGTATTTCTGGTTTTGGTTGTGATTGTGTGTGTGATGTGAATGTTTCCGGCACCCACGACACAAGTCATCGAACTTAGTGAGTGTGAAAGCGTTTACGTTTATGTTTATGTTTATATAAAGCTCCAAAACTTGTGTTTCCATCGGGAATCGAACCCGATAGCTTTGGCTCAGAAACCATGCACCCAACTAAGTCAAAGGGCTGTTCAAATCAATAAAGACTATTTGATTCTGACTCATAAAGTCTCTATCTCTCTAAGACAGACGAAATCAGTTCAATATTGACTTTGCCCACGCAATTGATTCCTACGTTATATTGATTAAACATCTTATTAATTTTAAATGAATGGAAGCAGATCGTTCAAGCTTTTCTATGACGTCATTCCCTTACGCAAGTTGTGTGTCTGAAGGGAATGACGCAAACCCGTTAGGTGTGTGGGTTGTTTTATCAATTGATAACACGTACCTACACGTTCCAATGAACTGATAACCCATTGAATTGTATTGTACTTCGTAATAATATTATTCAGAGTCTCAATTGGTATAATTTAAATAAGGAGACATACCTACATATTAAAGGATAATGGATAAAGGATAAATAATAAATTTATTGCCAAAGAGGTATACAGATTAACTTTAAATAAATTACAAAGTTCAGATTTGCCGTAGGTGTGTAGAACAGTTTTAACGTTGAGTCTCAAACTAAGCTCGAGGCCTGTATCTTGAGACTCAGGTGTGAGTTAACTGATAAAGCTCGGTTACTAAAGGTGTTTAGTTTTCCTGCATTTTAGTTTGTGGTTGGCAATAAATAGAAGAAAGGGAGACTATTAAGGGAGACGATTTATATTGGGACTTGATTGTAACGTTTATTCATTTGTGGTGGAAAACATGGAAACAATGGAAACCATCATCATCATCATTAGCTTGCCTAATCGTTTCTGTGATAACTGTATCAGCCTATTAAATTTAACGCGTGTTTTCAGGCGTATATTCGCCTTCTTGCTTTTTACCTTTTCTCGTTTAAACTTCATACACATGCAGTGTAATGGAAACCATGCTATGGCCGTATTCCTGGTAATAGTGGTACCTATAATAACAATAAACGCATTCACACTCTCAGCACCACACTAAGTTCAAAGACTTATGTCGCGGGTGCCGGAAACATTTACGTACTTACCGCACAAAATCACACCCAGAACCATAAGCACCATGCAAGTACCGTGGGAAGGGAAATTCTCCTGCCGAGAGCCGAACCGAGGACCCAAGGCGATGAGAGAAGTCATCTGAAAAAAAAATTCTGCCGAAGCTTAGATAGTTACAAAGTAATTTCATAATTGATTTTAGAATTTTTTGTTCATCTGTTCATGATGTATTAAGAACAAATCAATGTGTATTTATTGCTATGAAGCTGTTTGATATGTTCTGTTTTGTTTTGTAACCGACTTCAAAAACAGGAGGAGGTTCTTAATTCGTTACATTTTTTGTCTGTTTCTCGCTAACGGCGAGACTAATATGGAAAATTCTTTTTTGTTTGAAAGGGTACAGTGTCAAGTTGATCCCAATATAAATTGACAAGATGCGATTATAGTTCTGGAGATAAAGCGGTGAAGATGGTTTTAAATTAAGCTTTTTTGCTTGCGTCTCAATTATTAAAATATACGTTTCGAAGTATTCCTCAAACTAAACAATTCTCTCCTTTCATCGAAGTCCGATCAGGCGTTACAAAACGAAAAAACAAACGCTTTCAAGATGTTAGTGCAATACATAGTAATGTCAGTCTACCCACATTCTACATTCATTCTTTCTACATTCATTCTACCGACATTCAATGTTCAGCATTTGTGTTCATATAACAGCAAAGTAAAATACATTCTTCATTATCAATCAAATAAGCATGCTTGCCTATATTTTAAATAAATCGTAATTCTTATTACACAAATTATCATTAAAATAAAAATTTCACACTCACAGCTCGCAATAACTTCAATGACTTGTTTCTCAAGTGTCGTGATCAAGATTACATAATTACAACCCACCTAGTATCCCGACTGTGGCCGTTATAATTACATGTATTATACAGTGTTCAACAAAAGGCGCGTGTTAGCAATAGGTCTAATTTTAGCTATTCTACTCCATCATAATATTGTATCACACTCTATAAAAAGCATAACTACCCATTGTGAATTGAATTGAAACCTGCTGTTTAAATGCAAAACAACGCATAGAAAACATTCAATATTAGTATTAGGGTTTAATATCAACTGCTGTTAACCTGTTTCGAATAGGTACCTATATCAACCGGGAAGTAAAACCTACAATGAAAGTAAGAGTTCGTTCAATTTTAAAAGGTCTAATTCAAGGCTAAGTTAACCTGAAGTATTCCATAAATAGTTTTATAATGTCGAAAGTAAATATCAATGAATTACGTCCAAAACCGGGTGACTAGTGCCTACGCAAGAGTCGTAAATTATTTTGATGATAATGTTGCATTGACCTTTACATTGTGGCTAGACACATTTATCAGATTATATGCGATATATATTTAGATCATATAAGTATATCTTATAATATTATATTCCTTAATATATATAAATATGGGTAAAAACCCAGATCAATATAACATAATTAAGAAACTGCATTTCGCAACACAGGGTTGCTTGTGAGATGCAGTGGTCACTATAATTACTGATAGGTACACCTGAAACCAAATCAGTATCCTAATATTTGGCTAAAATATTTTTTTCTGTGTGAAAATTTGTGTGTATTCATTTCACGCTGTAACGGCTTAACGGATTAGGTTGATATTTAAAACGTAGGTACCTATATATTGTAGCTTATATCTAGGATTAACACATAGGCTACTTTCTAACTTAATTAACACGAACAAAGTCGCTGGGACTTGCTAGTATATTGTTAATTATTTAATTGTTATAGAGATGTATAATAAATATAAATATTTCATATTATAAACTTTTATCATTGAAGTTCGCGATAGGTCCTGACGATGACAGGTCTGCCGTTATAATGATAAAAGACATAACTGCATTTTTGACAATATCGGAATCAGAAAAATAGATGCATTTACCATTTTTTCATTTTAAAATATTCAAACGCAACCTATTAAATCTTACTTTTAATTTAGACGCATCTGCTACAAGTCATGACTAAAAAGCAAAGACATTTCTGACGTATATAACTCAATTTTGACAAAAATATCAGTTACGTCTTTTTTCCCTATGACGACAGAGGTATTACTCGAATGTTACTCGAATTACTCGACCATTACGTGAATGGTCATGGCGTATTGTTTGCCTACCATAGATAATAACCTATCAAAGTCATTCTCAAATTAATACAGTCTGACAATCAAGCATATTCTGATTCTGAAATATATCCACTATAGGACGCACCCACTTTACTCTCAATTATAAAATTCCGTCCCTAAGTATTGAAAGGTGACAACTATCTTTGAGAGCTTGTGATGAAAATTATTACAAATAATTCCAGCCGTCATGTATAGTACATTTTATAAAATAACAACTTTTCTCAATTCCAGCACTCCTCAAACTGGCTCGACGACTACGCTAGCTTCGGCGTCTCCAGGTCAAACTCACTGCGATCCAACAACAACCAGCCTCGCATCTACAAACGGTCCATCTTCGAAAAAGTAACCAATACAATGCTGTCCATGAAAGAAACCGAGAACTAAAACATATTTATATAATACTTGTTGAGTCCCCGTCTGCAATATTTTAGTTACCATTCCGATGCTTTAAGTGTAAAAGTCTGTCTTCGAAGTCTTTTAGTATAAAACACTAAACGTTAGTAATAATATTTGATAATTTGATATTTATACACTTGACATTAAAATTTGTAACATGACATTAGGTACAGACAGCAACTAAAGTAGTTAAACATCTGCTGGTATTTTACAAATAAGCTCTGACCGAGCCTAATTTTTCATAAGTCTATAGGACTATTTACAACTCATCTATGAAGATGGTCAAAAAACTAGAAAAAGAAAGAAAGGCAGAATTGCAGAAATACTAGAGTTTCTTCTATTTTGACTGTACCTACATTCGATATAGCTTTCGTTTTTACTATCCCAAAAGAGTTTCATATCACGCGATGTTTACTTATAGGCAAAGAATGAATTGAATAAACTGTGTATTTCCATTTAGGTCTAAATAATTGATATATTCACGGAATTGAATCAGATGCTGTACACTTTTCATTATCTATGTCTTGTACCACGATAACTATCGTGTACTTATGCACTCAAGAGCTCTAGTGCCCTCAATGATCCCAATAGTACAATCGATCGGGTTAAATGTTAGTGATAAATATTGTTTATATGTTTATTTGACGTAAATACTAAATACACGTGCACAATAACGAAAGAAAGTGTAGATCCAAATAACACCTATTTCATCTAAGCTAAGCATGCTAAACTAATCTTATTAGTGGATATGGATGTTATCTGTTAATTACTTTATCAAATAAACCGACAGTTCCATCTGGCGGATAAGATTGGCTAATCTCCCCTAAACACTTCAAGTTATTGGAAGATTTTATTTTAATATTTAAGTCAAACTCCTTTAAAAGCAAATGCCTTCATTCTTAAAACAAAGCAACTAATTTCGATTTTCAAAAATAACCTCAAATAGATCAATCTTGAATATCACAGTAATTACATTGTTATTGCGCAGTTAACTATCTAATCAGTACAAGCTTTGTGTGTGCGTAGTACGTTCGTGTATATAGGTATATAATATGTTATTATTATATATCAAACACTTTGATTGACTCTCCTCTATGGATAATGTGTTTGCATTCGATAATAAAAATATCATACACGTTAAGTGCCATAGGAAGTTCATAACACAACATTATATACGTTTTCACTTACATATAATTAATATACGTTTCCACTTACATATTTATAAATTTTCTACACGGACACAACCTATGTCATATTTTTAGATTTTATGTTTGTTGTTGTTATACAAAAAGAAATATTTCTAGTCTAATGTTTGAGAATATCTTTATGTAATAACTAAACACAAATGTATATTTTAGTAGATAGTGTATTAACGTAGAGCCATTTTAAATAAATCATGTACTTGTACATTTAATGTTTAGCATGTGTATTATATTTATGTATACACAGTTCCAAGTAGAAAAATAAATTGAATATGTTATTGATTTTTCTACGAGAAGCTGGGTTTTAATCGGATATACGTCTTGCCAATTTAAGCCTAATTTCTTAATATTTATATCTGTATTTAGATCACACTGTTTTGAGACTATTAGAAAAAAATATCTAGAATAATTATAATTGATATGGAAATATTTGTAACGGTGTTAAACACTTAAATAAAATAATGGTTTGTGTGCAAATAGTTTTTTTTATTTTTTATACTATGTTATATGTATTACAAGTGCCCCAAAACATATTAAGGATATAGTATCAGTAATGCTAAAAAATAAGGTGTTGATATCATTATAATTAAACGCAAGCAAAGCTTAAAAATTCGATTTTACCGCTTCATCTTCGGAACCTTGATCAGATTAAATGTATGAAATACGCATTATTGACGATAACTCAAAAACTACGGATCTGATCTAGATCAAATTTGAATGGGATCAATGGGAAAGCAACAACTTTTAAACATAAAAAAAACTAAATCTTTTCACGTGGAAAGAATTTATAAGGTAACTCACATAAAGAATGGCAAATTTGCGCTGGCACATAGATGATGGGGGCAACATAGTGGTGAGTATAATTTGTAGCGTTAGATTAAACTCAAACCAACGCATATATGTTAGAAAGATAGATTACGTTCTTTATTTGTACTCCAAAGAAGAACACTTACAAAATAATTAAACGCAAGCAAAGCTTAAAAAAACCGACTTCACCGCAGATTTAATGTATTAAACACGCATTATTGACTATAACTCAAAAACGAGAGATCAGATCTTGATCAAATTTCAATGGGACCACATGAAAAGCACCAGCTTTGAGATAAAAAAATAAATCATCAAAATCGGCTCACAACGAAAGAAGTTATGAGGTAACTTTTGAAGTCGGGTAAACGAGAACATCGTTAAAGTATCCACAAAAATAGGCAGTATGACGATATTTCAGGAACTACTGATCAGATCTTGATCAAATTTAAATGTGACCAATTAGAAAGCAACATCTTTCAAACTAAAAAAAATCTCGAAATTGGCTCACGTGGAGAGAAGTTAAAAAGAACGTAGTAAGAAAAAAAAAATACAGTCGACTTGAGTACCTCCTCCTTTTTTGGGAAGTCGGTATTAAATCTTAAATTTAACATAGGAGCACAAAGGGCGGTCCTATCGCTTAAAGCGATTTTATCCAGACAACCAAAGAGAGATGATAAAATATTACAAACATCCCTGTTTGTATAATTATGCGGTGGTGTACCTCAATACTTTATTGAAATAAAGAGGGTGAATTATGTTTTTATTTGCTCTTTAAAAGTGTAAAGTGATTGAGAGCGACGTATATACAAACTGTAACAAAAAGGTGTAGTAATATTTGGTGGTGTGTATGTGTATCGTGCCAGGAATCATCTGCCAGAGAACGAAAGTCGAAATCGGATATATTTTTTTTTCGTACAAAAATTAAAAAATATTTTTTTGCCAACCCTACGATTACGTCTGTGGCGCGTGACCTTGACCTTTGTCATGGCCACCACTGACAGATGTCTAGGTCAAAATCAAAATCAAATCAAAAATGAGTTTATTTCTCTCCACAAAGGTACAAATAGTAAAACTAGGCATTTTTAAGTTGTGCTAGAAATTGGTACTTCTTTGTGATAGCTGGTGCCTGATGTAGGTTTCGTTAGAAACCTGTATTACAGGCCACCAGGACCCTCCCGCAGCAGGAACGATTTACAATGTCTTAAATGTAACCGAGCATCTTAAGTCGTACTAAATCAGTATTGATGTACAGAGATGAATTTAAACTAAACTAGGGTGTTAACTAATTAATAAAATTTGATAAAAACTATTCCTATAGAAAACACAGTAATGATGTAAAATAATAAAAAAAAAGAAACAAGCAAGCAAGTGTGTTTGTGTATGGGCGAGATTGTGTGTATGTATTTTAAGATTTTGTATGTTTTGTTGTATCGTGAGTGTTTGTGTATATATGTAATATGAATGCGGCCGCGTGAGCTAGAGCTGGGGGAAATACGTCAGGTTAGGTCATTTTAATGTTTTAAGGATATTTTCAGTTTCTTGGTAATCTAGAGTTTTTAGGTATTTGATAATTGTTTGTTTGCAGGTAAATTTCGGCTGTGGGTATATATTGAGTTTGGTGTTTAATTTGTTATAGAGGAATTGGCCAAGGAAGGCATAAAATTTATGAGATAACTTCAGGCGGAAGGATTGTGATGGACAAACTGTGCCCTTTCTGCGTTTATGTAGGTTGAGTTTAGGATTGTACTGTAACTGAGAATGTTTTTTACAAATTGTGTGCAGTATAAATGACTGCCTGACAGTCAGAAGATCCCAGATACGGTATACATCAGCAGTTGGATGGCGAAAGGGAAGACCAGCTCCTACTTTTAGTATCGCGCGCTGTGCTCTTTCTGCTTCAATTAGATGGGACTTGGAAGTGCCGCCCCATGATGTAATACAATAATCAACAAGTGACTGGCAAAGCGAAAAGTATACCATTTTGATGGTTTTGCGATTGGCTACGTGTCGCAGTGTCTTAAATATATATATGAGCTTGCGGAGTCTTGTCACAAGTATTTCTATATGGGGATGAAATGATAATAGCTGGTCAATTATAACTCCTAGGTATTTGATTTTATCGGTTCTTTCCAGTGTAGGACAGTTGCAGATGGTAAGGCTTGGATCACATACATGTGCTGTGATAGATAACGAGCTTAGAGGGAGCAAGTTAGTTTTTAGGGCGAACGTTAAATATTTCGTTTTACTGACATTCAATGTCAGCACATTTCGATTCAACCACTTGCAAACCTCCATGAATCCGTGTTGAGCCGTATTAAATACCTCGTCCCAAGAATTGTCACTGAAAAAGAGAGCAGTGTCGTCGGCATAGGTAAGGATACGGCCTCCATGGAGTTTAAGTTGACAAAGTTCATTGATATATATCAAAAATAGGGTCGGTCCGACAATGCTGCCCTGAGGAACTCCAAACTCCACGGTCAGTTCGTCACTTACCCACCGATCAACCTTGACTCTCTGTTTTCTTTCACTGAGGTAGTCTTTAAATAGCTGGAGGGGAAGACCTCTCACTCCTATTTTTTCCAGCTTAATTAGAAGGTGTGGGATTGAGACCGTGTCAAAAGCTTTAGTCAAGTCAAGAAATATCGTCAGACATTTTTTTCTTCCATCGAGATTGGTCACTAATGAATTTACGAGCTCGTGAACAGCGTCGTTGGTTGACAAGCCTTTTCGGAAGCCATATTGGGAAGACGAAAGAAGGTTATTGGTCTCCAGGAACTTTGTCAGGCGGCGGTTCATAATACGCTCTAAGATTTTGGACAGTGTCGGTAGGTCCAAAGGCTATGTGGTGTAGAACGGTAGCTAAGGAAATAGGGTTGCAAATGACTTTTTTTTTTAAACTTTAATTCATCATAACTAAATATTTATGGTGCTGCCGCGAATGCGGAAATTCCTGTTAGACTCCATACATTTAGCTAGATGTGCGACTTGAGTATTACTACACCTTTATGTTACACATGGTATAGGTTACAGAAGATGTAGTGAAAAATTAACGATCCTTACAATCTACCGTGTGTAAGGGTGTACAAATATAATTACCCTCCATGCTGAAGGCTTGGACAGCCCTAGAACGACGCGAAGAAGTCAGTCAGGTACTTACGTATATCGTTCTTTAAGAAATATTCGGCTTTATATCAACTGCCTTCTAACAAACCCATGGTTATATTATCTTTGTATTGACCGAAGGTTCTCAATTCGACTGTATGTTTTTTTATGTATGTAATGCAATCATTTCGCCAATTATGAATCGATTATGATGATTCTTTTTTTGTTTTGTTTCTTTCTTATTTAGTCTGAGGGTAGATCATATAATGTGGCCATATATTTTTTTTCGAAATTGATTTACCACATTTTGAGAAAATCAATAAAAAACAAAATATAAGCGCTGCAGTAGGTATTATAAAGCTTTGCTTGCGTATAAATTATTAAAAGTAGTTACACTTTTATTTTGCACCTATGTATTATTAACCGACTTCAATAAAGGAGGAGGTTTTATGTTCGACTTTATGTATGTTCACCAATTTCTCCCCCATTTGTAGACCGATTCTCAAAATAGTTTTTTTGTTTGGTAGATTATACTTCAAAGGTGGTCTCATATAAATTGTATCGAAATTGATTAAGCCAAAACCAAAATATAAGTGAAAGAACGGTGAAGTCAGTTTTTTTAAGCTTTGCATACGTTTAAATTATAATGTCTTCTATGATCTCGTTTAACTATCGTACGTAAATGATTAAATAAATATCGAAATATCAGTCGCCTTAGAGTAAAAATATATCAAGGATTAAGATTTTGCGTGGAAGAGAGATATAAAACGAAATAGTAGCATGTGTTAAGTAGTTTATTCGTGCACACATATACAATCCTAGATTTATAACGTAATGTAACTAAAATTAACTAAATCTACGTATTTTTGACTTCCTCATTAAATGTTGTATTTACAGCCATCGAAGTCTTGTTCAGTTTGAGCACTTAAAGTAACTTAAACTATAATAGTAACATATCCTAGATATAATCTTATTCTGAGTATAGATAAATATAACCTAGTAGGTATACCCAAGAAAGATCATTATAGATACCAATTTAACTAAATTAAAAAGAAAAATCTATCAGAAATATACTTTCAAGTTAATTACTTAATACTTTCAAGTTAATAAATGAAATGAGAAAAAAGTTAAGTAATTAAAAAAAAAATGTTTATTCAGTGTTAAAAACTGAGCATTTTGGCAATTTTTCATTTAGCTAAAAAACAGTAAGTTATTCTCTTATAGAGGGCAAAACTAAAAAAAATAACTAGGTATACCCTCAAACTCAGAATAAGACTTCATATAGATATCCGCCCGTAGTGTGAGTTTTTATAAAGGGAGAAGCCATTGGAACCTGACATACATTGGAACCTAGACACTAGTTCAGGAGCCTGTAGGTTAATTTATTATGTACACCATAATATTATGTCAGACAATAAATGTTTTTATAAAGGGTTTATTGCCATAATATTAAATTCCTTAACAAATTCGTCATTATTAAAAGTAATTAAAAGGGTCAATTAATACTAGCTCACAGAGATGATGTGGTATGTTTATTTGTTTTTATAACTATAATTATAACATTTAGTTTAATGACACATTATTAAGTATGTACTATTAGTAATATGTCGATTTATCTTGTATACATATGGTTTTAGATAAAACTGCTCAAGAAAATGTAGAAAAGAAAAGCATTGTATAAGTAATGTATTTACAAAATTTTGCGTTTAGATACTTGCATAGCAGACTATAATAATAATATAATATTATATCATACTATTATGCTTATAGATTTTAAAATCAACATTCAAGTTTACTTAATATGGGTAGGTACTCATTAATTTTCAACCTAAACGTACCTATATTATATATATAAACTATATTCAACTACAAATATATTCAACTGACCCTTTATATTTATAATATCAATATTATTCAAATCAGTATAAACGATTAGAAAACCTTCTACTAAGTAATTTGATGATTAATTTAACATGCAAACAATGACAAATATAAACTCTATAATTTTATATAATATCTAATGTAATGCTAACTACGTTTCTGCCTACATACATAATTCAAATAGATGACAAAAATGAGAAGCTCTGAGCTAATTTCTCATTTATAAATAAGTAATAAATGTCTATACTTGCCAATCTAATGAGACAATATGGACGGATTCGTTGCTTGAAAAGGCCTCAACGCACATGAAGACAAAAACAACAGGATATTCAAAGCCATTAATCACAAATTCTGTTTAAAAAAAACAAACATATGACAAAGACATTTTGTGCCAAAAGTAATGAAAATATCGTAACATGTCATGTCTCTTCTAGTTACGAAGTTAATATCTTTGTCTTGATATGCGCGAAGCCATAAATATTTGACAGGTAAACAAATATTTTAAGTCATTATAATCTAGGTTTTGTAAACACATAAGGTACATGAAAATTATAATGGCACAAGTGATCGTAGAATTTAAGTAATGTTTTATTAGTTAAAGGTAACGTTACTATTACTTACGATGTATTGGGTGATTATCTATGTTAAAAACTAAGCAGAGCTTGTAAAATATGCCCAATACGTAGTTTAACGCATGAAGAGCACCTAGCGTGTTTACCACTTCCTCCCACGTTATCACTTACAAACAGGTTGTATAGTGTTTATATGAGAAAATCGGGTCTTTTCGGCCTTTTATTTTCAAATAGTATTATTTTGATTAACTTCGACGTTTTCAAAGCGCTAAAAGACCCGGTTTTCTCATATAAGCATGATTGAATTTCGCGCAAGGTTTAAAAAATTCTAGGTTATATAGTGGACAAACGCTAGCCTATCATAGCTAAAGAAAATGTATAAACTAAAGAAATGTGCTTTATAGCGTTACGAAATGATATACTTTTATGTAATATTTTATCTCAAACATTAACTTCAGCAGAAAATTTAAAATTGAAATTTGATGTCTTCTGATATTAATATAAATTAGACATTTCCAAATATGGAGTTATAAAAAGAAGAATTTTCAAGGAAATTATTTTAGTACTATTATTTAGCACACAGTCGCTATTAGTTCGAAATATTATGATTTATGAATCTACTTGAACTGAAATGTCTGAAAATAATATCGTATTTTCTAAAGCTGTGTCCACTAAATACTACCTTGATTTTGTTTTTATATCATTAGACATAACCTAGGCAGAACCAAAGTAGCAAATTTAGAAAGGATGTATATAGCTTGAGACGGGTTTTGAATCCGCGGCCATAGAGGCTCATGCCCTATTAAACCCTAAAAAATGGTTTGGGTGGAAGTTATTAATACAACGTGTACCTAACAGTAGTGTTAGACTCGTTGGCCGTAGTAGTTTCAAACTATTTCGGTAGATGGCGTTACACGTGCCCATAAGACGTTAATTATTTGCAATTCCAAGCGATATTTTTCCTTTCTAAATTTACATAGCGATTTTAGACTAGTTTAAATAGCGATAAATCACGAATTGCGCAGCTTTTCAAACAACTCTTCTGTGTAGCATATACTTAATTACTTACGGCTTCTAGAAAGCACCATTTTTATTGTTCTATCTATTCAGTATACATGTCCTTAATATATTTCATTAGTTCTGTTATGTTTTGTTGTTTTATTATACTAACGGTTGAGATTCTCTTATAATTCGAAATAGCCTTGTACCTATTTAGACCAGGCATAAGGCTACGCTAATTAATAAGTTTTGCTGTCATCACAGGATTCCATTTTAATTTGTTTACCTGAAAGAAATTTATAACATTAAGCAACATAGACAAAACAATGATATCACAGTGCTCACAGATATGTTTATATGTAATTTATTGTATTTTAAATTACCGTGACAATAATACGAACTCGATGCTTACGTCGTTGTAAAGAAACACATTGTGAAATTATAATCAAATACAAATTTCGGAAAAACAAACTTAATTTTGTTTCTTCACATGGACACAACAGGCATTCATGACATGAATGGCTCTATTGCTCGATTCGCAGAACTACAGCCATCTCGAAAAGAATTCCTTGCAGAAACTCGATGACCCATTTCTTTATTTTTTAAACAAGCTTATAATATTACTAATACATTAATTATCATATAATAAATTATAAAATTATTTAGGCAGGTACAATAAACGGCTCCTCATGCAAGAAACAAATGACCTACGCCTTCAGTAAACTCTATTTCAAAGTGAGTGCTGTCATATAACTTGCGTCACCAAAGATTTAGGTACGGGGCCTTTCATGTCATTATTCATCAATCATGTTTCATTATTTTATCATCACGGAACGTTAAACTAAGTTATATAAATAATGGTGCTAATTCTGTTGAGCACCGAACTAACCTAAACTAAACTAAAAATAAACCGAACTAACCTAAACTAAACTAAAAATAAACTAATTTTAAGCACCGAACTAACCTAAACTAAACTAAAAATGAACTAATTTTAGTCAAAGAATACCTAAACGCTATTCTTTCAAGTATAAGATCACATTAAAAATAATCCAGATCCTTTCATGCAGACTAATTTGAGTTAATTTTTTTTATTTTTAGTCTTAATTTGACGTAAAACATGTACATCAGAATAAGAATTTGGTCATTTTCACTAAATAGAGTAACTAAACTAACTTAGTCCTGTCAAACTTAATTTTAGTCTAATCCTGCATTTTCTGAATAGATTTTGGACTAAAGCAGGACTAAAACTAATTTTAGGCTAGTTTAGTCTAATTCTGGACAACAGAATCGGCACCAATATAAGCGATAATAAATGATCTGACTAAAGATTTTTGTCAGATACGGGGTGAAGGGAGATGTTTTATCTTAGTATGATCGGAGAGCGTCCATTTTGCTTACCTTTATATCACCTGCGTCTGTATTAAAAGTCCTTAAACCTATCTAAGTACCTAATAATAATTTTAACAACCCAGTTGCGCAGTATTTTTTTTTTATTATTGCGCCATGGCGTGGGTTTGCATTCCCGCCGGGAGCACTATTTTCAGTCCCAATGGACATTTGTGTTTCTGGTTCTGGGTGTGATTGAGTGAGATGTAAATGTTTCCAGCACGATACGAGTCTTTAAACTGAGTGTGGGACTGTGAATACATTGTGTTTGTGAATTCTTACTTTCTTTAATAATTTGTAATCGAAACTGTTTTATGTAATACTTAAGTTATTTAGTGGCAAATTGACGATAATACCTGATCAATGTCTATTTCGATGCATGCCTGAATGTCGACTGCCCGGCCTTGACTGCACTATCGCGTAGTGATCACTGTTGTCCGATACTGACCTGTAGATTACAATACCATTAAACTACCAACTAATCCTAAACACTGCCATCATTAGTATGATTAATGTAAAAATGATAGGCTCCATCTAAATGATTGTTTAGACACAAACAGTTACCTATTTTAGTCGGTTAAATTACACAACTTGTTAGATGATTTCAAATTTCAGTAGAACACAAACAAAGCACGTGTCTTGGGAATTTTCTACTTAGATTGTAGGTACTTCCTGTTGTCTTAATGTAATAAAAGCCTGGAATGCTTGGACATTACCAAAAAAGCATTTCATAAGCATAGTGTAGTATGTGGCAAAAAATTCAATACTTTCCATTGGATTGCAGGACTCTGGAGGTAGGACATGTGAGGGTGGTGATGATTTGATCTTACCTCGCTGAATGAATAGTGGAGGATGGGTACCTGCTTCCATACTGGCTGCCGTGCCAGCTACGGTAAGGATCGTAGTCTTCTACCACTGACGGATCCTTTTCGATCACCTGGAGATGACAGATTTCCTATTTAACAATTTGCCACGGGTTCTTTGCTATTTACGTCTTACGTAGACTTCTAGATTTTATCAAGCTGTAGGTTTTCTGTTACAGGAAATTTCAAGTCTTTGTAGTTTTTTTAGATTGGAAGAATTTTGTAGCTAGTTTTATGTGTGAGAGCTTGTTTTAATGGAAGCAAAAACATATTAATATTTTTGTTTATCTAACAATAATTCATAGAAGGTAATTTATCTCAATGTAACGTATGCTAAAATCTATTTTAGTTTTGATATTTTAGTGCATATTCCGACTAGAAAAGAACCCGTTTAATCTGACCATGTTAAGTGTTAAATTTTCTAGAGTTCATCAACCCACCAGAACATGAATAATGGCTTAGATTGGTTTTTACTAAAGTTGTTAAGTATATGAATATTTGGATGATATGATTAGGCACACATGTTTTGTGGGTAAGTTAGCACATCAGGTTAATTTAGCACAAAGGAGAGTCTATGTTGTTCGTTCTTCAGTAAAGTCGCTCGACTATTGTTTGAATTAAATTAGTTTAGTAATTTTTGGCTACTCGTGAAAGAAACAAATAGTGGATCATACAATGATTGTTAATTCAATTCACAACTCATTCAAAGTTAAGGAAAGAAATGAAGAAAGATAATGAATTTATTTGTAGCCAAATTACCACAAATATATACAAATAATAATTTTAAACATTGGCTATAAAAAGGTCCCTAGGTCAGCATTATTTACCACCATAAGGCAGTGCGCTGATTTTCAGCAGCAACCCTTTAGTATCGTGTAGATTAAAATTATATAAATATATGATTGAGGAACGAGACGATCTAGTCTCTCGCCTAATGGTGAGCTAGATTGCTATATATTTTTATTGCATAATTATGTAGCCAATGTACAGTCAAATTGTGGCAATTGCCTTCCGCTATAGCGTGGTACACTTTGCTCTCGTAATTCGCATTTACTTATCATTATATAAGGGTCAGACAACGAACAGCGTAGTTATATTTTAAAATGTAGTACTTACATCAGTCCGAGCGCAGGAACAAGTCATGGCGGTACACAGGAAGCAGTTGACGAGCAGCATTACTAGGAACATCACTCCGAGGGCTATGGCCAGGTACAGCAGCCACAGAGGCCTCACTGTGCCTTCCATGCAGGACAGGGCGGCTACTGCAAATATGCGATAAGAGAAAAGGTTTTAGTTAATGATGTAACTTTCGTTTAAAAATAAAAAGTTTCCTTATTGACAAAAGCTATTCAGTCGGCGAGTACCTTAACCATAAAAACATTATTATTCCACACCATTAATTAATCCCATTTACTCATTGTTATTATTGTCTACTAAAAGTAAGAATTTGACTGCAAATATCAACTCATATTATAATTATTTATTTTAATGTATTATTTTAATTTTTTTGCTATACACAAAATATATTACTATATACTTTTATAAAAATAATAAGACGTCCTCCTCTGCTCTAATATTGTTGTGCCCGACAGTGTATCTAATGAGCTGTAAACTTTTAAAACCATGTACTGACTATTAGAGATTGCAATAAACATTGAACATTTGAATTTGAATTTAAAACCTAAAGTAATTTTTAGACATAAATACGTTTTTAAAATATAGATAAACGAAACCAAGTAGTTGTTTGTTCTTATTTATTTATTAATTGTACCTTTGAATCACAAAAATTTATTGGTTAATCGGCCAAAAATCTCTGAGTAATTGGTGTAACATGTTTTATACACGAAACATATCTTCTTTCCTCATCCTTTTTTAAAGTCAGATAAAAACACGCCCAGTGGGTAACTTAGGTGTTTGCTGTATAGTCATTGTATTTAGTTTTAGTTTAGTTTGAGAACATATATGCAATTGGCCCGTAGATATAGTACAGGATATTGCTCAAAATATTTGATCGAACGAAGTGAGATCTCTAACTTGACCTGGGTGGCTTAGCACTTTGTCTGTCCGTCCGTCCGTCAGTAAGAGTCATCTAGCGTCTAAACCATATAAGCGAAAGTCACTGTTTTTTAATCTATTTTGTCCCGGGGTCTCTTATCAACGGTGACATATTTAAAGCTGATATACTTATGTATAATATATGTTATATCCTGTACTTGATAACAACAAATACATAAATCAAACAATTAATATTGAAAACAAAAGTTATAAGCAATTAACCTCAAAAGTTTTTATTTATTGGGCAAAATGTAGGCGCGAAGTCTCAGTTTGGCGCGAACGTCTAGTAAATATACAATTTAGTTGAAATTTTATGGTGTAATAAAGAAACAAATTTAAAAATTGGTTGGAATTACCCGTAGCGTCGTTAGGGTCGAGAACGAATATCCCGGTTGATGCAGTGACGGAAGCTTCCTCATCACCAGTCTCAACTTTTCCATCCTCCGCGCAGTCCACTTCTAAGCAACTGCTAGCTGAAACGTTATAAATGTTTGAGTTCTTAGTTACATTCAAACACTTTCTCACTTACAGCCGCGTAATAATTTCAAAGAACTGCGTATCGGGTGCCGGTAACATGTCTATCACATACACACATTATTATAACCAGAAATACAAATTTACCTCCTGAAGAAAATTTGTGTTGCCACCGGGAATCTAACCCGGTACCCTTAGCGGACAGGTCATGACGCAAAAATATTGATATGTTAGCAAATTAAGTAAAAAAAAGAAGGAATTAAACTTCAAACAACACGTTATTTTACAGTCCTGACTGTACTTATTTCCTATGGTGGTCGAGTTAACTACTATAAATAATATAAAATTGAAAGTGGCGACTCGACCTCGCGGACGAGTTAACAACCAACTCGTTTGTAGCATAGGAAGATGAGAATATTAGAAATCTTAGACAGATCTTGAAATTGTTTGTCATACAGATTTAATTCTAGAGCTAGGCTGTATTTCAAATCTAAATAAAAAAATACTATTCAAAGAAACAATAAGAAACAACGGGCCGTTCAATTGTATCTATATACAGATATTATCTCTATGTAGTGTTTTGAATTTTCCTCGGCCACATCGTTCCTTTTTTTCTTGATATTTTGGCTTCGCAATCTTCTGCATTTAGCCAGTGTCAAGTAATAATACATCGTATTAAGAAACATAATACAACATTTTACTAGTTCGCTCTTGTTTCTTGTATGAAAAAATAATGAAACAAATTAATTAAGTTAAACTTACTTCTGCAAATACCGATATCGCACTGGAAGTTGACCTGCGATGAGTCCGGAAACCGGAACATGGATGCAATGGCTAGATCCGCGGAACCAGTTGTGTAGCTTACTACCACAGACTGCTGTCTCAGTGGACATCTGTGGAGATATTATTTAATATGGATTAGGTACTAATATTACTTACACTAATTGCTATGTAGTGCTATGCATTAATATCAATCAATATATAGAAATGATACTTTTTATGGAAGGGGTTTGAAATTCTAATCCAACTACAATTCTTAAACAAACTTTTGTGTGTGACAAAAAGTGGTGGGAGTAAACACTGTGATGAATAATTAAAAGGTTTCCCTGTAATACAAAAGTTTAACTTCTATCGTGTCTTTACGCCACGTTATCAATCAATGTCAAACATGTCTGGATTTAATATTGTTATAAACTACGAATTTTTGTAATGTTTAATGATAAGCAATGTTTGTTACGTCATAAATAAATAATTCATTCAAAATACAAAATATAAATGAAAAATCATCAAATATTGGGAAAACGTTTAAACGATGAGTACCTAACAATAAGATGATACAATATTATGTTGATTTTTTATGCCATTTTTTTTTTTATATTCAGTTTAGACAAGCGTTTGACCACTGTCTCATCTGATGGTAAGCGATGAAGCGGTCGACGATGGAGCAAAATTGCCTAGAAGATACCTATTCACTCGCGACTTGAAGACTCCCATATTGTACCCAGGAAACACCGACTCAGGTAAGGTGTTCCATTCCTTTGCGGTTCGCATAATAAATGTAGAAGCAAAACGCTTTGTTCGCATTTTTGGAATAGGTATCTACCATATACCGAGGCATTGGCATATATTACATATTGGCAAGAATTTGTTATAATAATTAGATATATTGGGGTTTTTATTTATTAATATAAATTGAAACCCGAATACTTAGATATTTCTACTTCACCATACGACGACGTTTTTAGTTTATCGTCTCTAACATTTTGTAATCTGTCGTGTCCTGCACACTTGCTCAGGCTCTGCGCACAATGTACAATAATTAACTAATTCATATTAATCAGTATTCAATATAAAAGATTTTGTAATCGTGTCACGAAATATAGTATTATAGACGTTCCACAGTAGTTCGTTGGTTTTATTTCCTTTTCCAAAGTGAACGCACATTCTACAGTGTATAATTTAACTTTGCACTTAAGTCCCACACCTTGCGTGACAGAATTTGGCCGTTATCTCACACTACAGAAAACGACGATGCGAATTAAGATGTAGCATGCTTACTAAGGAGATACCTATTCACTCTAGACTTGAAAACTAACAAATTCTACCGTTAGGAGAATAAATACGCGGGCAATGAGTTCCACTTCGCTGTACCTACGGATGATAATTCGTAACGCTTTGAACGGATATTATAAGTCAGTTGTCTTGTAGACCGACGATAGAGAGGGCATTGGGGAATCTTCTGGTTTGATTCGAGTGCACATTTTCCGAAATGTAATTGATAGTACCGTACGTCGATTATTCAGGCTCTGCAACATGAACTCAACTAGTTGGTCCAATGAGTCGCTGACCAATGGAGTCAAGAATTTCGAGGTACTTTCTTAAATTGTATAATATGTTGTTCTTATAAAATACAAGTATAGTATACAACAAATTATATGAAATAGGCTTATACGAGGTTTTTACTTATATCGACTAACGAAAACAACGAAAAGATGCTAAGAACGCATGTTTCTGCAGGTTCAATTATAAAAATAAAGTAAAATAATTATACAGGTAGCTTACCCTCTATTATCAAGCAGATAGACAGTACTGTTCCGCATGTTAAAAGCGAAGCAATTCTTCAATCTGATGCCATGTGATCCTGAAATGTTTTTTAAAAAAATATTGCAATTACAAATATCAATTCTAAATTTAAATTTATATTAATTCCCCTTTCCCTCAAAATGGGCATATATAATGTATAGACTGTTATTGGAGGAAGGAGAAGAAAATTATTCTTCTTTGGAAATGCTTATTGGGAGTTACTGGATCCTCTCTTATTAATTGGTATAACCTGCATCGTAGAGTGATATGTCGCCCGTATCCATTTCCTACTAATTATATGATAATTACGCAATGATTTTCCCAAGTGGAAAGATACGGTATGCTCTAACATCAAGTAAACAAAAACTGAATCAGATGAATATCTACTACGAGAAGATATTCCATACCACAAACATTATGTTTTTCCTTGGGCTATTTGTGGAATACAGTCATTCATACATACTTGTAAAATACACGACGAAATCATTGTACTTACATCATATGTTAATGACCATAGTATTTATTTATTTATTTAATTCTTTATTGCACAAAAAGTACAAAAGGCGGACTTAATGCTAGGTGCAATCTCTACCAGTCAACCACACATGGTAGACGAGAAGAGGGGTGTAGGTGTGCATCAAAAAGGTATAGAAAGGGAGACAAAAAAAAGTAGGATGATTAGTTAAAATTATCAATAGAACATTACATAATTATGTTTATTTAGTACTACAAGAAGTATAAAATAAACATAGTATATACTCAAGTAAGGACTATAGGTGTTGTATGGTCACTTAGATATTGAATGATCTGGGTCTGAATTGATATGTTTATTTAGTACTTCCAAGGGCCTTACAAGGATACAATGCTTCCTCTTTATAAGAATTTAAAGTAATTAAGAATATCAACATCCATACCGTCTGGCTTGCTTAATTCAGCTTTAAGCACGTAAGGCAATCCGAAGGCTGCATTTAAAACCTTCCGCCCTTGGTCGTTTAACATTCGCAAAGATACCAGAGAAGTTTCGTTTCTGAAAAAATAAAGTATCTATTTTCCATATCTGGGTCGAGATAAGGCTTACAAATAACTTGATATATTGCTATAGGTCCTGCGAGGGCAATCTCTTTGATAAATGGATCTCTGAAAGAAAATCGTTTTTGTAGATAGTGTTGAATCGCGAGTAACAATACATTTTATTCTGATATGAATACTATATATAACTGCTTATATTTAAATGTGTAGAACATAGATAATGTACTAAACTGATTTTGTAACTGAGTGTGAGTAAACCATTTTAAAAGAAACTGTCGGAGTTTGCCACTAAAATTAAATAAGGCGTTGTTGATTTTGTATTATTTTCCAAAATGACTATTTTTTTTTTAGTGTTAATGTGTACTGATGGTGGAATATTAATCATCAATAACGGTTAACGGTTCGTGACCGTGCATGATTGTAGGCAAATCATACAAAGTCGAAGAACGTGATTTTGACATTCGCTCCAAAACTCTAATATGAAATCTAGTAAAGATTTTACCACTTTATTAGAGCAGACTAGACTACGACTGGACCATGACTAAAAAGTCATGATCCAGTCGTAGTATCAGTCAAAGTCAATTAAAAGTAATTTACTTTGACTGAGACTTGTGACTTGAACAAGTTATAATAAATTAGTATGAAGCAAAAACAAGAAATATTGTATAACTTATCACTGGGTAATGAAATACGTTCAATACTACTATGCAAATATTGATATAACTGATATTTTAAAATAAGGTAATAAACAAACAAAAAAACGCATTCACACTCACAGCAATAAATATACAAGTATGAGTCTACATTGCAAAGGAAATTTTATATAAAAAACTGTCATGATTGGTGAGTTATGTATGATCATAGTAAAGAATATACTCTATCCGAACGTATAATCGTACTAATATTATAAATTCTAAAGTTTGTGTGTAAGTATGTTTGTTCCAAATTTCATCCAAATCCTTGCAGCCGTTAAAGCGTGAAGAGGGTTCACGCTTTAACGGCTGCAAGGATTTGGATGAAATTTGGAATGAACATAGATTATACCTAGATTAACACATAGGTTACTTTTTAACTTGATAATAGCGGGCGAAGCCGCGGGACATGGCTATTATAATATATAATGACCTTATTGTAATTATTATAAAGCCTTAAAAAGTAATAAAAGTATAACGCATCGATCTACCTTCTTTGTTTGTAGGTTGATGGTTTCACGCCTATAGATCTATTTGTCTGTTTGTGTCATCCCAGCATCCAAACGGATGGACCAATTCTATTCCTTTTATTTATTTGACGATGATAAATGGAGCATGCGTGATTAACTTCGTTATGACTCTCATAAAAGCTTTTGAGATCTTATGGGGTTATAAAGAATGATGGTCACAAACAAGAATGAGAATGTTTTATTCCTAATGCACTAGGACATGCATTGATGGGATACTTCATATAATTTTTTTATTCTTAATGTTGACGATAAGAATGGTAGGATTGATGCGAATGTGGAGCGTCACTGCAAACTATGGCTCATTTACTATATATCATGCTCAGCAAGCCATAGTTGTTGTTGTACAATAGAAATTTAGAGACAAAAATATTTTTTTATATTTGCACGTCTGCATGCAGGCTGAATACATTGTACATCATATTATTTATAAGACCTTTTTGACATGTATTCTGGCAAATAAACGTTTGAGTTTAAGTAGAGACAGCTTATACTCACGATTAACACAAATAGGCAATTTTTTAATTTAATGAACACGGGCGAAGCCGCGGGACACGGCTAGTATAATATAAATATAAACGAATTTCTCACAGCCAACAACCAGTCACACTGAGAACCACAAATACATTTTTCTTTAGTAAAAAACTTGTTGTTCCACTGGAAATCAAACCCGATACCGGCTATCTTAGAAGGCAAATGCGCAACTAAGCCAGCGAGCAGTTCATTCAGTATGTTTTACTGGTACATTTATTACATGCAGTTGTAGTTAGCCTTGGTGTAATTCTACTCTAATGTAGGCAGTTAAAGTCAGTTACATAGGATACTACGTAACGTACGATCAAACTATAGTAATTATAGAAATACCGTGCGTTTCTGAAGCCAGCCTTGCCGCAGGTGATGACGAAGATCTTGTCATCTGCCAGCTCCAAGGTCCGGTGTACACGCACCGCTAGAGGCAGTGATCGCTCGTCAGTTCGCTACAAAATGTCAAATGTAACGTAAAGCACCAATAAACGCATTCACACACGCAGCTACACCCCAAGTTCGAAGACTTGTATCGTGGGTGCCGACAACATTACACTTCACACTAATATTATAAAGGCGAAAGTTTGTGAGTGAGTTTGTATGTTTGTTGCTTCTTCACAGTCAAACTTTGATGAAATTTGGTAGATTCAGATTCAGATAGTTCAGATTCAGATTGTTTATTGCCTCCATATATACAGTACAAGGTGTTACATTCCAAAAGGTAGGTACAATGTCTCTTATGGACCCTGTCGGGTGCAGCAAATTAAGGTATGGAGATGACATACATAGGCTACTTTTTATCCCGGAATTCCGGCAGGTCCGGGAATTACGCGGGTAAAACCGCGGGGCGCAGCTAGTTTACGAATCACATAATCACACCCTGGACCACAAGCACAAATGTGCCTTGGGAAGAATTTGCTCCTGCCGGGAATCGAACCCGCAAAGAGCAGAGACTGTCTAGTTCAGTAGTTTTTGCATGATTGAGTAACACACATCCAAACTATTGCATTTTATAGTAATGCTAAATAAGATTTGTAGCTATACTATAGGTATGTATATAAACGGTTTCACACTCACAGCTCAGCACTATGTTAAATAATTTGTATCGTGAGTGCCAAAAACATTCACATTACACTCTCACAATCAGAACGAGAAACACACATTTCTCTAGGGGAGAAAACTTGTGTTCCTGCCCAGAATCGAACCCAATACAGGGTTTTGAAGGCGAACGCGCACCTAACTCCTTTCGGGCATTCAATATAAAATACTTTTGTATAATACTGACTTAGTGTGTCACCAATGAGTCACCTAGATAACGCGTATTATTTGAACACAGGTATGCCGCCACGCCGTAGCCTGTGCATTATAATTAAAAAGCTATGTCCTTAGTCATTTTCCTGTAGGTATTATTACAAACTAAACGGTATGAAAAGACATGACTTACGTTATTCCAAAAGATGCCGCAATAGTCTGACGAGCCCGGCGGTGCGACCAGGTTAATGTCGTAGGTCAGGGACTCGGTGCCATTACCCAGAGCCATGCAAGCTGGTGTTCTGGTAAAAAAAAGAAAATTTAAAACTGGTTAACATTCAGAACATTTAAGGTCTTGTTTACAGCCTAAATAATAGGAGACCTTACTCTATCGACTCACTGTAATTGAACATGTATCGTATAAAGTTGAAATTAAAAGATCTTAGAGCTGTTCATATTGTAGACCCTGTTATGGGAAGAGCGCTGTATGCTGAAACACCGGCGATGGGTCTAATTCAGCAGCAGATAGGTACTCTAGAACGATGTTGCTAACTTAGCTTTTAAGTACACTATCGCGAAATATTGTACATACTTTGGAAATAAACATTTATTTATAGTTTTTAGTTATTAATTAAATTATATAAGATAAAGAATCAACTTTTGGTATTGTTTGACGTATTTTTATTTTGGGTCATATTATGTGAACATATACAACAGGCAGCCCTATTTATTTTTACTATATCGTACTACATAGTTTGTGTACAAGAAGTGTAGTGATTATAGTGATGGATAGGCGACGACGCGATGGACGACTTTCTCATTAATGTGCAGATATACGTCAATACGAGCACCTTTATTAACCACAGCCAATATTATCCGTTACTTTTTGCATATAAAGGTTGCATAGCTTTTATTAAGGCTGTTACAGAAGGTCAATGGGCAATAATTGTTTTTTTATGGTTTTATTAAAATTTCGTGAAAAGCGACTCAAAAAAAATTGATGAAGAAATGATCCGTCGAGTAAATATACGTACGTATATGATACAACTTTCACAGGGGTTCTGATATAAAATGACGGAACAAAATGATTTTAAAAAGAAAATTTATGCGATTTGCATGTGATTTGAAATTTTTTCTCTAACATTTCTTAATATTATGATAATTCTGTAAAAAAGGATTTATTAAATATAATTCATATCACACAAATTCCGACGAGCATCAGATTTTTTTATGATTACAGAGAAAACGGTTACAAATTCCCGCGTTTTAAATTTCGGCGAAACCCTCTTAATAATTTTAACGCAAGCAAAGCTTAAAGAAACCAACTTCACCGCTTATGTTTTGGCTTTTGTTGATTTTCTCAATAATCGCTTGATTTTCTTAAAAAGCGCAATCAATTTCGTTACAATTTATATGGGACCACCTCTGCAGTGATCTACGCAACAAAATAGAATCATCAAAATCGATTCATAATTGGCGGAATGTTCGCGTAACATATATACAGTCGAATTGAGAACCTCCTCCATTTTTGAAGTCAGTCGTATATTGTCGGTACTGGTTGGTATTTACCTGAATTCCCTCGCGTGTACCACTCCGTTGAAAGGCTGGTTGAAGTTGATCTTGATGGACATCACACCCGTCTTGCAAATCGCAGTCACTACCGGCGAAAAATCGCCCGAACCTTCCGCATTCTGCAACAAAATAAAATAAACATGATTGTTACGCTGTTAACTCGTGGCATGCAAGTAATATGAACGTTGGTTTAGTCGGATAGGCGTTCGCCTTCTAAGCAGGGTATCTATCGGGTTCAATTCTCGGCGTAAACCAAGTTTTCTACCCAATTAAAAATTGTGTTTCTGGTACTGGTTGTGATTGTAAAAAGTTTATGTTTATGTTTTTTTAATACAGTATTTCTGTACTGCTGGTTTCGGTGTGTCATTGTGTAATGTAAATGTTTCCGGCACCCTCGATACGAGTCTTTAAACATGTTGTAGCGCTGCGAGTGTGATTTTTTTACAAACAAACGAATTCACACTCACCGCCCCACACTAAGTTCAAAGACTTGTATCGTGGGTGCCGGAAACATTCACATCACACACACACATTACACCCAGAACCAGAAGCACAAATATCCCTAGTGAAGGAATTTGTGCTCCTGCCGGGAATCGAACCCAGGGCAGAGCGCCAACTGGGTCGTCGTTTGTTTTTTTATTAGTTAACGGGATATTTGCAACGTATTTCGATTGAGTTTCCGATATTTCGGTACTGTTCTTACAACAGCGCCATGATCACGGAGTAACAAACGAAATACATAGTAAATACACGTTATTAACACAAAAATTTATAGTGAGAGTGTCCATGGTAGCTGAAGAACTCATAATACAGTATATTTGATATTATATATTATGTTCTTAATTTCTGTCGCTGTATAAAAATACGAAGTGAAAATGTTTGGCACCTAGGACCAATTTTAAATTGATGCCAAATAATTCTACTATCAACAAGACATAAAAAAGGGAAATAAATAAAATGTAAGGTTAATAAAGATATATAATTTATCACATACTTATAGTCGAGTTGATCAGTTTAAGTGTTTGAAAATTAAAACGTAAATAAACTTAAACGATTACCCACTCACAGCCCCGAACTAATTTCGATGACTTGTGTCGTGATTGCCGGAAATATACACATTACACACACAAACACAACCAGAATTATTGATTTACTAACCAATGAACCAAGAAATAAATGGTTAATAAATCAATTATATTCTCTGTTGTATATTAATTATGTTTAGAAGTCCATACACGTTGATAGAAATGGAAAGTGAGCACCAATTAGCTTTTTATAGCACTAACAACAATTATAATAGCAAATAATTTGCCACTCGCAGTTGTTTGGTTGTTCATATGGACTTCCTGTGTAGTCGATTCTGTTTCCCAGTATGGTAACAACACGTAGGCAGTCGCACCGACAATGAGCTATGAGATGGCTTTAAACAACGACCACTGAATATAACTGCATAGATGAACAATGAAAGGAAAAAATATTTTTTACTATCGAACAAAGCAATCATCATCATCAACATCTCAACTAAATTATTCCATTAAGGTGGCGATACCAAAATTTCATCTAAAACGCGTGTTTTTGTAACCGTTTTACTCGGCGTTTATAATAAATCTGAATAAACAAAAATATTTTTCGTAATCTGTGTGATATGATAAATAAAGCCTTCTTTTTTGAATATTCATAAAGTTTATAAATATAAAGGAAAAAAATATCAAATCTCATGCAAATAACATCAATTTCTATTTTTGTAACCATTTCGTTCCGCCATTTTATATCAAAACACTGTAAAAGTTATTTCATATACGTATATGTACTAGACAAATGATGCCTTCAGCTTATTTTTTTTTTTTGAGGCGTGTTTTACGCAATTTCCATAAAACTATAAAAAGTTAAAGATTGCCACGCGTGACCTTGCGTAACCGCCACGATGTCATTCACGCAATATACACCTTTATGTGTAAAAGTGTAAGGGGGATAATTGGATGTGTTTAAAAAAGGTGCTCGCATTGACGTATACCTGCCCCTTTAATGCAAAATGAAATAGTCTTTATGAAATAGTCTGGAATATAGTGAAGAATAGATCAAAATTTTCTCGTAAAACCATTTTGTGTTAAAAATCCTACCTATATACTAACCTTTTTTTTTTAATCAAACGCATTCGAACTTACAGCCCCACACTAAGTTCAAAGACTTTAATCGTAGGTGCCGGAAACATTCACATCACATACACATTACACCCAGAACCACAAATAGCCCTAAGGTAGGAATTTTTGCTCCTGCCGGGAATCAAATCAAAAATATTGGATCCACGGCGCAGGGGGCGGAGACCTGTCTACTGCGCCAACTGGGTCGTTATTTGATATAAACATTAATTTGCATAAACTTACCAAAGTGTCTATTTCAAACGTTATTCCGTTGGTAAAGGAAGGCACTTTGCAAGCATTAATTATTCAAGTAGATATTCATTTCATTTCGCTTAGTCATAGCTCTTTTGTGTGGGTGCTCCTCAATATCTTAAAAGCTTTGATATAGGATTTGAGTTTGTCATGAAAACTTATTTACGTTAGAAGTAATTTTATTTCTCTCTATTTTATTAGGTGTTTAATGTTCATATTTCGTTACATAATAATATGATAACTGAGCATACAAACTCAGGCCCGCGACTTTGCCGCTTCAAATAGAATAAAAAGTAACCTGTCCCTGAGTCTAGAAGATTGTAAATTAATGTTGAATTTCATCCAAACCCATAAACATAAACGCTTTCATCAGCCCCACACTAAGATCGATGACCTGTGCCGTGGGTACCGGAAACATTCATTATACACACAATCACAACTAGAACTAGAAACACAAATTTTCCTTATGGATAAATCTTGTATTCCCGCGCGGGAATTGAACTTTATAGCTGTTTTAAGCAGGGGGCTTAAAACGCAAGCGCTTATAACATAACCAACGGAAGTTCCATATTTTCAAAACCTTATAATATCCACAGATGAACACACAAACGCATACACACATACCTTTTGCGATTAGCGTTTTTCTACTTAGTTGAATAGACGGACCGTTAAAGGCATTGAGAGATTCACAATACACAAACCTCAGGGAGCAATCACAGCCTTTGTGTTCGTGCCTGCGTGGCCACTCACGATGTTAGATGTAGGGCTGCGTCTGAAGTCTTCATCATTTTAAAAAATATTTTAGAATGTCATTCATAAAATGCTGGCATATATTTTGGACAGAGATTGAGCATTGCTATTCAACGTGGCAATGCAGCCAGCATTTTGAGTACATTGCTAACTGACAGCGGTCTATTAGATTTGTTCGTGACTATTAGATTGGTTCGAGACAGTTTTGTTCATATTTATATCTAGTTATAGTTATTTTTGGTTAGTTTTAATTTAGTTTAATATAAATTATTAATTATCTTATTATCAAATATTATTTTGTTAATTTTAATGTGAAGCGAAATCTGTTTGCGAATAAATAAGTAATTCATTTAAATTCATGAAATAATCTCTTTAATGATTTTCTTCATGTCAAAGACATACATTCACATCAATGTAATTTAACTAATTAGTAGTAGTTCAAGTGGAAGGTAGCGAAAATCAGTTTTTACAAAAAAAAAAAGATTATCGATCGGTTGATCGAAATAGTCTATGTCTGTGATCTAAATCTGAACTGCCATCTGGCGTAGTTGGTTGCGTATCTGCCTTCTATGCAGCTGATATCGGGTTCAATTCCCTGGGAATAATATCCCAAGGGGAATTTGCATTTCTGGTCCTAGGTCTGATTGTTTGTGTGTGATGTAAATGTTACCGGCATTCACAACACAAGTCATCCGACTTAGTGTGGGGCCGTAAGTGTGTAAGTAATTACATTAAGGGTTAAGTAAGAAGCTAAGCATTTAGCCGAATTTTTAAACATATTTCTTATATAGAGACTCACACACACAAATTATAATATCAGTTAAGTTAGCGATATCAGATATTAACGATATCGGATGGACTTAATCTATGTCTAGGCAAAGGGAAATAAAACTAGATAGATAGTCGACAAATGTTCACAAAAAAAATCTACATTTTTGTTGTTTTTTTTTTTATATCCATACCTTTCTTTTGAAAAATAAAAAATTTATACCCTCTTTAAGTATATAAAGGCCGAGAAATACTAAAATGTGGACGCATAGGGCATAAAATTAGATGCAATTTGTCTGTCCAACGGCGATGTAACTCAAACCGCGCCCCGGGGAGGCGAGGGCTCACGATCTACGACCTGATAGTTCTTAGCATTACCTGCATCTGCGAACCACGAGGTACTTATTTGGAACGAACCTAGACAGACATGACATCACTTAGCAGAAGTTACTCAGATCAGGAAGTACCAATAAGGAAATTTGTTGGCTAACTGCATGGAAAACAGGGATACGCCGTGAATAGCAATATAACAGCTTGTATGTAAAGCTAGATTTATAAATGTTTCCACTTGATAAGTTTCTTTGACTCCAAAGAAAAAAAGAAGGTTTTTTTTACCGACTTCCCAAAAAAGGAGGAGGTACTCAAGTCGACTGTATTTTTTTTTTATTCTTTTTTTTTACCTGTTATAACTTCTTTCCACGTGAACCGACTTGGAAATTTTTGTTGTGTTTGAAAGATGAATCAGATGTTTATATCTGATTCATTTTACGTTCATAATCTCAACTAACAGTACAGTTAAAAGCAACAAACAGAAACCTCTCGCTAATATAACGTAAAATAATTATTAGGTACTATTAGTTACTTTAGAATCATCGATTTGCTAAAAATATAGATATAATACACGGAACATGAGAGTCAAGCCGAAAAATCGGATATCAATCAAGAAACACCAATTTTTTTTTCGTAAAATAAATTTGTTTGATTACCTACTATTACGTCACGTTTTGACAAGTTTAATACGAAATGTCAAAACCCAAATCTTTTAAAAGTAAAGTTTTTATAGGAGGGCTTTGAAATTCTGATCCGCAACCTTTTTGTGCGACGAAAAGTGGTTAGGGTTAACACTGTGATTAATAATTAAAGTTTCACTGTAATGCAAAAGTTTCTCTTCTTTCGTGTGTCTTTACGGCACACCCTGTTTTTTAAATAAATAGGAAGGCAGGGTTATTTATGAAATAGTATCAGTTTTTCCGGATTCACAAAAAAGATAGTCCCATGTTCCATGTTATTATATATTATTTAGAATAATAACAACTTCTAAAATGTGCCAAAACAAATACACATTAGATAAGCTATTTATACACTTACGTAAACTATCGCGCAGTTCTGTAATTAGTAAAAACAACATCTTGTTGAAGGTCAAAAATTTTTAAGCAGATACTATTCAATATGTATGTATTCCTACCTCCTTTATACCTAGAATATTTTCTTCAAACAAATACTTACAAGCGTGAAATTATGTGTAACACTCTGGTTAAGTTTCTAAGTATGTAGGCATACCTATGTTATGTACCTATTCGTGGTAATGTTAATATCCGTGGCTCTAGAAGAAACTAAAAAGCTTAAGTACTGTTTTTACAACTCGTATATAGTTATTATTGTATATTATTACATATATGGTTTCAAAAAATGAAGAACGCATCGTGGGACAAAACGTGTGTGATCTTCACACTCACTTCACATTAAAACTAATGTAAACACTAACTACACTAGAGTAAACACTCTACGACCAATATCAGTTCTTAGTTACTCGTACTATTGTCACTCTCACTATAAATGTTTGTATTAGTAACGGGATATTTTCCATGCAGGTATTCCTTTTGTTGTTCATCTATAGTACGACCAATGTTTTGACAATCATCTACAGTAGTATTGTGACTTGTGAATGGTAAATATATAGAGAGCAATATTTTTATCGTTTTAACTAAATCGAACTGTCAACTATAACTTAACAGCTATTAGGCACGGCTACTACTCAGCATCAACATATAACATTTGGAATTCAACCACATTTTCTACGAGAAATAGAAATGAGAATGGACCTCGTAATTTGTTTTACGTAATTTTCTGTGGATATGAAACCTTCTTGCCCGTTTGAATGGAGCCGACAGGGTTCCGCTACTTGGGCTAATCTCATTACGCTTGGTGCAATTATTTCGAGATTTGTAGGGCTGGCCAGTTAACTCATTGCAAACTCAACTCAAGTTCATTTTTTTCTTGATGGACGAAGTATGATTGCTATGAACTTTGTCATAGTTATTTGTTTACTAACCGGATCGCGACGGTTTTTGTCGAATTTTCCCACTAGTTTCGGGGATGTGAGATGTCCATCATTTTCAAACTCATGCTTTGTCATCGTATATTTTCTATCAGAGGGCTAAATCTGATAATTTAAATGTAAGCAAAGCTTAAAAATACCGACTTCACTGCTCATATTTTGGTTTTAGCTTGATCGATTTTGATAAAATTTATATGAAACCAACTCTGAAGTATAATCTGCCAAACAAAAAAGAATCTTGAGAAACGGTTCACAAATGCGGGAGAAATTGGTGAACATACATGAAAAAAAAAAAACACAAACTCCTCATTTATGAAGTCGGTTAAAAAATAGACTTTTTGTACTGTATTAAGTTCAAAACTTCATCATAATATTATTACATCATTATGCTTGGCATGGCGGAGAATGGATGAGCATGATATCTACGACAATCTGTACGCGTATAAATAATCCTTTGCTTGACTTGTATAGAGTGTAAATATTATTCTACTCCTTGGGCAGTATTTGTGTCGACAACCATGATTTATATTCACAAACAAGGGATTATGGAAACATGAGAGCAATTTGTCAATCTCTTCCCGGCTTTTGTGCTTGCGGTGATTACAGAGCCAGGATATGAACTGTGGTCTTTGTTACCAAATTGGATAATAATCAGACATTTGCAATTTTCTTGCTTGTAAATTACGAATTAACTGTACTAGGAAATGGTTAAAATGGAGCTCCGTTTAGTTTCGTTCGAATTATTTAAACTTACGTCATTACTACTATTATGTTAAGTTTTTTTTGAAGGTTTGGCGCCGCAATTTGTTTGCATTTAGCCACTGTCAAATAATACATATTATTCAAGTTAGTTATGAATTTCATAACACCAAGAAAGTCATGGTCCAGTCATAGTCATGTCATGCCCTAGTAAAGTGGTGGAAACTGTACTAGAACTTCTATTTGAGTTTTGGAATGAAAACGGAAATCACGTTTTTCAAATTTGTATGAACTACCCTAACGTGTTATAACGTTCAAAAACAGTTAATAATCCACCTTTATTACAGATTAATGCTCGAAGATTCACAAGTTTTGGAAAATAATATAAAATCGACAACGAAGCTTCCGTTCCAATACTCCCGTTTAGTTTTGTAATTCGAAATGTTGTCTTAAATGTACCAACTCGTAAATAATGCTAGGAAATTGAATGGAAAAGAGCTAAAGATAGTGCACTTTACCGCTCGTAAAAGTTTAAGTTGGCAATTGTCAATGTGGATGCTGCCCTCTAGCCGAGGTCATCGTACGACTGACCGGCCACCGGGACGCTGGTATCTTCGCGTCTCTTCAAAGTTAGAGGAACAATGCACCGTTTGTGTACTGCGTTTCTATTCAAAATCGGCTATGCCTGTTTATGACTGTGCTAATGGCTTTGTGGTCTTATGGTATTGGGGCACTATGGACGATGCAGCTATTCATAGAAACACAAAGACATAATATTCTATCCGAAAAGTTTACTTATTATTAGTACCTACTATACCTACTAGATTTTCCACATTCAAATGATTGAAGTAGTATAAACTAGACATTCACATGTTCTGTATGTGTGCGAGTGTGAGCATTATGTGTGATTGACACGAGGTATCTCCGTAAATGAAGAACCTATTTTGATAAAAGTTGGTTGGAAGAATGGTGTATTCAACTTGATTACCATGGGCGATGCGAGAGGGAATATCTAGTTATTTATGAAAAGTTAAGGTATTTAGAATATACAGTACATCGTTTGCAATTCTTTTTTAAACGGTAGTTTTTTTCACATTTGGAACTCAGTGATTATTTTTAACAGTAATCATAATATATTCTTTGTTATTATTACTTAACATATTAATATTACTGTTGCACCCTATATTAATCCTATATTTCGATAATAACAGCAAATAAATGCACACTAAAAAGTACACGTAATTTAACGTATTTGACGATATTATATATTTTGGAGTAGATTTACAGTTAAATAAGAAATACCGAAAGGTAATCAATATAAAAGGTGTGCATACAATGAAACTCACTTCGTCACTTAGATATGGAGACCAGTCGATAGAACCCGTTATGACCACAATAGAAGTTGAGCAGTCGAAATCTCGAAGGTCTCTACTGTCTACGCAATGCAATCACAGTAGGCATTACGAAAACCGAATAGTTGTAGTTTTAGCCTTTAGATATATTTTTATTTGATATTGCTAAAGCTGCAGTTGTTGATGCCACAAATGTAGCGAGTTTAAAGAGAAATTCTTTACATTTAACTCAGTCAGTACTCAGTACGTCACAACATTTCTTGAAGCAAAACAAGGAACAATCTACAGACCTAAAGTTACTCGTATATTCTAAACGGTGTGGTACAGATATTAAACGCCTAATTCTAATTATAGTACTCAGACCTTAATAGTGAGTAGACACAAGACCAGTTCCCACAAAGCGGATGATAAACTTTAAATTGAGCGTATTACACGAGCACGATATGATAACTTATGATTTTAGAGGAGGCGCGCTGTGTGAATCGGTAACGTGGACCATTCGCTGCAAATTAATGGGTTTCGACAATGGGCATTATGATATCGTATGATTGGATCAGTTTTTCATGCCCCCAATACAAAATGTATATATTTGTCTGTTAGTTCTATTGTTCCGTTATAACAATCCAAGCTGTAGCTAATAGAATACAGTGCGTAAAAGAGCTCTAGTTACCTTTCTAATCTACATAAAATAAACCAGTGCTACATCCTTCACCCGTATAGATAATGTTTACGTAATTAGGTATTCCGACCGGAAAATGGAATGTTCTGTTCCGCTGATTCAAGTTTAGAGGTTGATTTAATCTAGAATTGTTTTAATAACGCAAGCACCGTGATATAATGAATGATTTATGCTCTCATCCTAGCTCGTTGCGAAACGCTTAGTTTTGGAACACTTACGTTTCATTTGAGTTAATTTAACACTTTATTGTTGTAACTTACATGTTATATAATATTGAAGCTAGTGGGCTCATTCCCATATAAATCGGTTTGATGCAATGAGTGAGCAGACCGGTTTCGATGGCCCCAATAATTCTGCCGACGACGTCACCTCTTACCAACTGTGGGTGTGTGCTTTATGCTCAATGCATGCTAGGTAGAGACTGCTTTACATTACAATAGACTCTTTTGGGATAAGATTATGTTGTTAATGCAAAGCTTAGGTAAAAATGTTGTCGTTATTATAGTTTTCACTCGGAACTTGGAATACAAGCAGAGTTAATGAATCATTGCAAATATGTATTTTTTCAGCACTTGCTTCGCCCCGCGGTCTTACCCGCGGGAATTCTGGAATAAAAATAGCCTATGTGTTAATCCAGGGTGTCAGCTACCTCCATACCATCCGCTTTCATAAAAATTGGGATCAGCCATTTGAGCGTGAAGAAGTTACAAACTTTCGCATTTATAATATATTAGTATAATTTACCACAAAACAGTACAAAGAATAATGCTATGAAGCAATATCTACCAACTTTCCTGGGCATGTAAGAAAAGTGTTTGGGCGTGCAGCAAAAAGATACGAGTATATAAAAAGATAATGTAGTTATATTATGCAGGATTTTTACGCATCTTGAAATATTTCGGTTAACTTTTATTCCCGCCTTATGAGATTCGAGGTGTTAACACCTCATAGCGGTACATAAGTCTCTATCAATTTGTGACTTCCCACGGAAACGTTACTGCATTGTTGGCCCAACGCATTTGGCGAGTGGGAAGTGGTCAATGATGATTACAGATACCGACAGATCAGCGTGGATAATGTCAAGTCATTTGTCTGTCGTGGCCCGCCCATACTCCATCCAGGAATCGGAAAATTGCGCAGTTATTGCGGTACCTATTGCTTTGAAAATATCAGTTATTTCATCATACTTAAAACTTAAAATCTTTGTAGAAACGTTGTTAGCGAATGTGGAAGATTGTCTTCCATTATTTTTCATTGAATATGAGTCTGAAAGCCTGAGGTACTAGCGCTTGTAGGATTCGACAAGGCTTTTGAAACCGCGTCGCCTGTCGCTGAAGACAATGTGTTACGGACACGCTTGTAAATCAGATAAGTCAGGTTGTCTTTCAAAACGAGTCCGGCATATGTCGCATGACGTAAACCTCCTATCGTGACTAAATATAAGTAAACTATAGATGCATCATTATTTACACGTATATTGACTGAGTTGTGTCAAGTTTCCTGGCCAATGTTGATAACAATAAAACCCAATAACAAGTCACAAGGTTTGTTTTTATTGAAGGTTGCGTGCTCATAAAATATCGTAATAACTATAACTGAGTTACTTACATAGGTTTGATTCATGTTTTCGTAATAAAATTCTCCAGTGAAAGAGTGACAGTATATTTTTTTATTTTGTAATGAAGTACCAAGCGAGTATTTTAAAAGGACTTATATATAGGTATATATAATAGATGGAAGTGAAAAAGGGTTACTCAAGCTTATACTCTTCCGCATGTTGATATCGAAGCACGATCGGCCCACGGGCCAATCAGAGCGTTGAACGCAACGCGCATGCGTTGCTAATAATTTACACCAAACTGTGATTTACGAGTGATAATTAGAATTATTTTCATTCTAAAAAGGTACACCTACTTGGTGTATATAGTAGTGTGGTACTTCTCTAATTGAATAAATTTATAATTACGGCATAAGAACCTCAGATCGCCAAGATAACAGTGGCAGTGCGTATCAAGGCCAGCAATAAGGTTCATTAATATGTCGGCTGTTACAATCCTAACTAAGCAAAAGGTGTTTTATAAAGTATATCATAGCATCATTGTTTTAAATAATTTTATATTTGATGATATGATAAGTCAGCTTATTTTTCAGGAAAGTTTGAAGTTTGACCTCTATGGCATCTGATGTTTAGTGACGATGTATTCGGCGATGGGATAGTGTTAGTGGAGGCCGTTTCCAATCTTATTTTCGAATTTCACCATGTGCAAATTTTTTTGCGAGTATTAGTAAATGTTTAAGTTATAAAACGAAATATTATGCAAATACAAAACAACAAATAAACGAGCATGTTAAAAGGATAAATAAGGAGATCCATTTTTATTTTGCGCTTTCACACTCACATCCCTACACTAATTTCGATTACTTGTGTCGTGGGAACCGGAAAAATTCACATCACACGTGAACCAGAAACACATTTTCTTGGGAGAAAACTTGTGTTCCAGCCGGGAATAGAACTCAATATCCCTGCTTAGAAGGCGAACGCTCACCCAACTAAACCAATAGGCAATTCATTTTATTAATTTTAAATAGAATGATCGCATGACACAGTATTACCAAGTTTAGTATTTGATAATAAGATAAATGTTAAACGAAACGGATGATGTTTTTTTTTTTTTTTTTATTTGTGACAGGCTAGTGGTAAGTGACGATGTGATCGAAGCTGGTAAACAAACTAGACCTGGAATACGCAGGCTCTCAAGGATAACTGCCGGAACACCGTATTTGGCTTGGCGGCAGACTTTCAACTTGATGGTGGTAAGCTACTTTGGTAGCAAGCCAGGCGAGCAACTCACAAAATGCTCTACCACCTCTGGAAAACGAGGTTGAGGTTGTGATTAGTAATGAAGGAGGAAGATGTGGCCTCGCTCATGGTCGGAGGCCTCGTGCTTCGGCCGATTACTTGCCTACCACTCGCATACTCTACCGCCTCACGCGATCATAAGCACCTATTAACGAATATGTCAAGACGAAGATTTTGTTACTTTCTCCAATTAATTCAGTAAAGGACAATGTCAAACTCGTCGATAATAAAAAATTTATGAACGTTTTATACTTGTTTTTGGCCCCGCAGAGTATTTGCATTTAGCCAGTGTCAAATAAAAATATTTTATATGTAAATTGTCAATATAAAAAGTAGTCCTTGTCACCAGACACAGTCATAGCAAAACAGTCAAGGTCTAGTCATGCCCTAGTAAATTGGTAGAAACTTTATTAAAACCTTTTTGGAACTATAGAGCGAAAATGAAAATCACGTTTTTTGAACTTATTTGGTCTGCCTATACTTATGCAAGTTCACTAAATAGTAACGGTGTGATCCACCATTTTTAAGGATTAACACTCTCTACTCAGTTTTGGAAATAATACACTATCGACATCACCATTTTTCTCTGTCGCAGCAAAACTCCTTTAGAAAAATAACATCAGGTCAAATTGCGAACGCGAAAAATTTTCTACTAGAAATAAAAACTACGTGAAAAATTGCGAGCGGGGAAATATGTGAACAAAAAATAAACTACAGTAAAAATAAAATAATGGGAAAATTTACTAAGGGGTTTGCTACGCTTGACCACAGAGCAAGATATTTGTTCGCGCGTAGAAGCGCTTGCGAGTTCCATGCTCTGTGGTTTGATCTATTTAATAACAGAAGACATCGCTGATTACTGAATAGTTAACAAGTTAGTTGCGTACAAAGTGTAAAAGATCTTGGCTTCAAGTATTTTAGGCTCCCACAAGACTGATATGACATCTATGTATGTATGAGTTACAATGAACGTCTATTTCTTATTTATCCGGCGAGTGTTGGCGTTGTTTAAGTAGGTAGATGTTGTATGCAAATAAATTAGGCCTTCTATTTTTCTTAGACCAAAGCAGAGACATCGGATATTTCCGACTCATGGGCGAGGCCACGTATCGAATGAATTGTTGGTTATTTGAGTCATTACTCTATGTCAAAAAGTATTTTTAATAAGTTCTTTTTATGTCACGTTATCTTGCTGACTGCCATGAATGGGTTATGATTTGTGTATCTTGTATGTATGATTATGTATATATATTTGTTTATTACCTAGTATTATAGGGGATTACATAAATTATATAAAAATATGCTCACATTTTTCTCACTCAGGTTATTTTTAGCACATTGATTTGTTAAAAAGTTATTTTTAAGTCACATAATGCTGTTTATTAAAACGATGGTATTGTTAAAAATTATCTAGGCCAGCTATTCGTTTTATGAATGCGTTGCTCAGAATTGCCTTGAATGTCGTTTATTTAACTATGCGGTGCACGGTTATGTTGGACTCCATGTTCTTTTACGATGTGATGTCATGGTGTCGCGTCTATGTTTATACGTTTGGTTGTTAATACAATAAACAGGTAGACCAACATTTAATTGTTTTGTACCAAGATGATGATGTGTGGTGTTTGATTTTTAAAAACTTTATACATTTTAGTAATTTTTAGATGCTTGTTTTTATGTTTGTTAAGAAATGTTCGATACAGTAAGTGAGTTCAGGTATAGAAGAAAGTTTTAGTATGCAAAAAATATAAAACTCAACTTGTTTGTAAATTTTATGTTTAATTTATTAGTTTATGTGCGTTATAACAAGTAAAAATAGCGAATCATGCACAATGACTAATTCTATAATACCAATAAAATAAATAACACTTTCACACTCACAGCCTTCACCAAGTTCGATGACTTCTGAAACATGTCTTATTTATTACGTAGTCATATTTTATATTAATACAAATATAAGTGATAAATCAAAACGAATCGCTTATATAGCATACTGTATTAAACATGAACTAATAAAGAAGCCAAACTCTTAAATAAAACGTCTTGTTTTTATGGCATTCCAATTCGAGACGAGAAACTAATTAGACCGTACAAAGAATCCAGTTTTTTAGTTAACAGGCACCTATTTGATTAAATGATACTCCGACTAGACGTGACCTTCAGAATATGAGAATAATAACCTACAAATACAATGCATTATGCTACCTTCTCTAACGAATTCTATTACATACTTTTATTTAACTTTTGGTGTAATTTTGTGAATCTAGCAGTAGAGTCATTAACCGTCTTGAGTACCTCTTTGGGGCCCATGTGAGTAATGATTTTGGTGTCTCTATGTTTTTCATTTAAATAAACATACACACAAACGAACGCATTCACGCTCATAGTTCACACAAAGTTCAAAGACTTGTGTCGTAAATGCCGGAAACATTTACAGATCATACACACAATAAGACCCAGTATCAGAGGCACACGATTACCTTGGGGAAGAAAAATTGTGCTCCTGCAGGGAATTGAACCCAGGTCGTACGGCGCAGAAGGAAGAGTCTTGCCCACTGCGCCAATAAGTTGTCTTAGAAGAGATTCTTAGACAATGACTGGCTATCAAGGATTGCTGATGGAACTTTGCTCAAGGTTGCATAGTGGTTGTATTGTCCCTATACTAAAAATGGTTTGAAAACTGTTCAGTATTAGCAATATACTCAACGCTAACAATAACCGTCTCTAATCTCACATGAATCGTCTTCGAAAATTAAAAACGACCTCGAAACCATGTAGGACACTGACATGTATCTTTATTACTGGTATAGACACATGTCAGTGATACAGGACCGATTTTTGTCTTGACTGCTTTATGTGTTTAAGTAATAGTTACCAGCTGTACAAGTCAAGGTATTAAACATTTTAAAAACCCGACCGCGAAAAATGTGAACTTAATTTTATGTAACCGCCTTTTAATTTTCATCATTTTCATACCCTACTCGATAGGTTTGGTATTTTTTTTACTAACGTGTAACTATTTCGCGCCAAAAATACCTATTTATATATATATTCCCTACCATTTTTTTTCAGACTCCTCATAAGGAGACTTGGGTTTTTAAGACATTTTATAACGATACTTTAACTTTCTAAATCCATCCAGCTGTTTGGAAGATACAAGGTAAGAAATTTTCAAATATACATACAAACATACAAAATACGAGCGAAAAACATAACCTTTCTTGGCAGTCGGGTAAAAAGTCGGCGATTTAAAAAGTATTACCATAAAACTTTGGTAAATTAATGCTTGATAAATAAATATTATAAATCCGAAAGTTTATGAGTAAATGTGTTAGTGTGTATGTTTTAATCATAAATCCGGAAGTTTATTGGTATATATGTTAGTGTCTCTTTGCGCTGTAACGGATGAACAGATTTTGCAGAAATTTCTAATGTACATAGCGTATACTCAGGATTAACACATAGGCTATATTTCAACTTAATTAGCACGGGCCAAGCCGCGGAACACGGCTTGTATTTAGTATTCTAGTGTTGAACGTTTACTCGTAGTATAATAATGTTTACACACCGATTGTTTTTTTAAAATATGATTCATTTATTGAGACAGCAGTGAACCGAGTACCGATACAGTGAGTCAGTATTGAATATGTTGTATGTATGATTTTATTGAATCACGGTTTCTGTGAATGGATAAATATAAAACTGTTTAAATATACCTATTAGGAATTCTTCTGTTGCGTAGGATAACCACAAACTTACGTATTTTTTTGGAAGTAGTTTTTTCAAAGTAAGCCTCAAAACATCTTTAAACTATGCAATCGGTTTAAATTATTTCCTAAATAAGATGTAAAATTAAGTACTCGTATATACTTATTATATTTTTATGCTATAATACCTAACAGAATATTTTCTACTGAATTATTTAAAATCCTCTATTTTAGGTCAAATTCAAATTAAAAATCGTTCATTCACATGGGCCCCAAAGAGGCATTCATGAAATTGAATGACTACTGCCAGATTCGCTACCTAACAGATACCTAACAGAATATTTTCTACTGAATTATTTTAAATTCTCTATTTTAGGTCAAATTCGAATTAATATCATTCACATGGGCCCCAAAGAGGCGAATGTGGCAGTAGAATCATTCATGAAATTGAATGACTCAACTGCCAGATTCGCAATTACAGGTCTACCTAAACTTACTGTGCTTAAGTAAATACTTTAAGTAGTTATTAAAATGTTATAGCCATACTTAAGATTAGCTGTATGTTCTCAGTAGAAATGAGTCATGAAAATTATTACCATAAGAACTTTCATACAGTCAAACTTTTTAGAGGAACAAATATTATTTAATGTTATTTGGAAATTATTATGACAGATTCTTCCATATACTTACATGTACTGAGTTGGTTACGTTTATGCATTTATAGATATCTTGTTGTAAGTAGTAAACAGGCCACTTATTGGGATGCGTAGGCGCATAATAACCTTGCGCCCGCGCCGCCACCACGCCTAAATCAGCATTGGAAACTTGGCATTGGCACTCTGAATGTTTTGTGCCTTTTAAGGCTGCAATCAGGAGCAACTTGATTTAACCCGCTCTTATCTTGTAATGGTTCCTCAAAGCTATTTTACAATTAACTTTGTAATATTAGACAGTGATATAGATTCTTGGCGCAGCCGCAAGAATGTTGTAGTTTAAATTTTGTCCTGCGGCTTAGGGTGTACACCTAGTCAAATTACTTGGACCATTTTGTATGAAATATGATAAGTATGCACTTAGCTTGGAGACACATAAATACAACTTGAAATAATATTAACGCTTTACGCTAGATACAGAACAGACAATTAAAATGCATGCATTGGCATCCATGAATATGCTCATGATAATATACTTGGATCGAAGGGTAAGCCATAAAAGGAATCAGGACTGCAAAACAATGCCCGAGCGAAGGTGTATAAAATTAAACCCCATATTTATTCAGCCGCAAGCTGATCAACCTTCCTCCGCACTCATTTGAATAAAAACCTCGTAGAATATTCAGAATGGATTGCTCAAGCAAGCGCGTTTAAATATAGTAAATACTGGGTTTGATTGAACAGATGAGTTCACATTCAACCCATAGTGTGGTGAGAATTCTTCGATGCGGCGGAAACTGGGTTAAGTAGAGTTACGCGGCCGTACATAACATTTGTATTACAACAGTTTATGATACGTAAGAACAGAACGTTGTTATTTTATGATCATCAAGTTTGTTACTTTGATTAATTATACATAGTATAACTTAACTGGAGGTAATTATATATGTTGTCGGCAGACGATCTGATAATATACTCGTGCATGTTTTAGGCTTTAAAAACAAAAACATTTGTATAATTTACTAACTAAAATGATTAAGACGAGCTATCAGCGTAAACTTGATTTGGCGGTCAGTGGTTTTAGTTCTTCGAGTTTCCTCATAGCTGAACGTAATAGCAATAACGTTCTTAGCTTGCGTGTAGAGACTGTAGCACTTGATTATAATCAACAAGTTGATCGCTGAAAAATAAACTTAGTACCTAAAAGTATATTTTCTATAACTTGGTATTTAAACACTGAGTCTACAGACAAGATTTACGCAGGGTCATAAAAACTCAATGCCAAAGCAATTGTACCTACACGGTAGAGAAGCCTGACTCGTAAGTTACAAATGTCAAACTTTTTAGCCATAAAACAATAACGCCACCCACCACAACCAGTAGAAGGAATCGATGACGAAACTGACTAGAAAGACAATCAACTCAACAGGACAGAAAACAAAACTTCGGGTTCTTAGTCTTAGATCATGACGTCATAAAGGTTTACCTGTGCATGCGCTGCTGCTAGCAGCGAGAAAAGAAGACACCACAGCGGAGACATTGTCGGCATTTCCTTTGATTCTTTGGTTGTCACAGTGAGCACTTGTCAGTAAGTTTGACAGTTGTTTAGCGCGGGCTGTCAGCGCGGCATGGCGGACCGGTCTGAGCGCGAGTCGCAGTAACACTGCTCGCACGACGGTACCAACTTTACTTTCTGTGAGCGCCCGCGTTCACACCGAACGATATAAGTGCAAAACATTTATTTATTGTAAACATACATGTATACATGCTGCTTCCGTCCGGTGACGCTGCAAAGGCTACACCAAGCCAGCAGCAAGTAGTCTGTTGGAAAAAAATACATACTGCTTGCAGCTAAAGTAGGTTTGTCTCATATCAAATTAACTTCATTCATTCATATAAGTATGTATAGCGGACGATTTTTCTCGAAAAATCTTGTATTACAGAGATTTTGTGAATATATTCTTCTAATAATTTCAGGGTCTACAAATTGAATATATGAGAAAACTGTCGCGAAGATGTGTGAACAGATGTGTGATTTTGGGTGGTACTATTTACTTCCATTCCACAATATTACAGTAAATAATATGAAGGTTTTACAATGCCTGAATCAAACAAATTAACGCTTTACATTTGCAATCCCACAATTAATTTAATTACTTATCGCGAGTGCCGGAAACATCCACATCAACTATCAATCACACTGAGAACCACAAGACCAATGGTCAATATCCCTTTGGAAGCAAAATTGCCGCTTCTGCCGGTAATCAAACCTACGACAAGCGGCACGATGCTTAGAGAACAGGTACCTACTTGCTAACAACATGGATTCCTACTACTAATATAACTATAACTAGCCGTGACCCGCGGCTTCGCCCGCGTTAATTAAGTTAAAAATATCTTTGATTTAATCCTGAATATAAGCAATGCACATTCAGTTTAGCCGTTACAGCGTAAAGTTTTAACTTTACGCTGTAACGGCATACAATCATACTTACACACTAACACATTTACACAACAATTTTCGGATTTATTATATTAGTGTGATAATAATAAAGGTAACTAAGCGTTAGAGAAGTTATTTCTAATTTATTGTAATGACTTATTAATAACATACATAAACATAAAACGTAAACTCCATACACTATAACATAAATAAAGAACTTTCGACATGAACTTTCATCTCCCATTGCACCACTTTAATGCACCCCTGGCAAAAAATAATGATAACTTAATTTTTCATATTTAATGAACTACTAAAATGCCAATTTTCATCGCTATAAGTTAAAAACCAAAGGACGTTTTTACCCCATTCAACTCTCTTCAGGGTAGAATTTCCAAAAATCCAGTTTTAGTACACCTCTAACTCTCCGAAGAGTAGATAGATAATGTTATTATGTTTCTGTAGATTACCGATATGATGCACCTCCTGTACAAATGTACACACTCTGAAATTGTTTTATTGATTAACATGAATCGGACATAATATAATTCAGTGTATTATAGGTAAATCGGGGCTATGTCATTTTCTAGAAGAAACATAGCCTGATGTCATATAGCCTGACTAGCAGAATCTAGACTATCTTTATAAAAACACACAAATTATTTCATATGTATCAGACGCAGTTTTCTGTTGTGATAATTATGCTGTAAGGCATGTTTTTGTTTGTTATGAATAATTTTATGAATAAAGGGTCTATACATAAATTCCAATGCTGTAATAACGCACGCAAATGGTATTAACAATGGATTATAACGCGATTTCTGACTTCATTCTCCTTTGCGTATTTTTGTAAGTTCGGTATTATATTTATATAATAAAGGTACTATTCCAATGCCCCAGTGTGAGCGCACGCCATCTGCTACGCAATAGAGCCGAGATCGCAGGCGGCGGTGGCGGCGTTACGCCATACGCCCACACGCGCGCCACCTGTCTCACACGACGCACACATGGACATCGCAGGTATGCCACCGATCCTGCCGATAGTCCTTCTGCTGACTTTTTATTCGTCCCTTTTTTGATGAGGAACAACTCAAGATCAGAGCTGACTACGGATAAACAATTTGTGTTTTGTTCATTTAACGCTTCGGACAAATTTAGGTACCGGAAGGTTTGGAATTCTAACATGTGTAAGATTCGAGGAAAATTATCTATTTCACATATATTGCTAAAAATTGTTTGAACTGATTGTCGTCTGATTAATTTTACAATAATTTAAAACACTAGCTGTGCCTACCGGGATCAACCGCGTTTGTAATGATGATGATAATGACAAAAAGTACTTAGTCTATGTCTAATCCTGGATATTAGCTACGTCGTCTCCGAATTTTGTCCAAATCCGATCAGGCCAATGCAACCTAAAAAAAGGACAAAAACACTTACACAGGAATTTTAAAATGAATAAATTAATAGTAAAAACATTTTTATAAACAAGCTTTTAAGGGCCAAACTTGATTGCAGTTGCCATGTAAGGTGTGAGTGTCACCTTGACATGGCAACTGCACTCAAGTTAATTGGTTATCATAGTTGAATGGGAATACTACATGTCTTGTCTGTGCTGCTAACCATTGAGGACTTGTGGAGTCATCTAGTCAGGACCCAATCCTGAGTAAAACAACCACGCCATGGTAAAACCGGATATCATAATTAAATGCGTAAACCTTTTTTTTTTTCACTAAATACGGGCCAATTGCCTATATTTCCTAAAACTAAACTAAAATTATATACAGCAAAGACCCAAGTTACCTACAAGCATAGTAGAAATATATATTTCTACTATTCTACAAGTCATCGAGCTTATAGGTAACTTATGTGCTCAAGCCCACTACCAGTTACCATCATGCTGGCGGCATTGTCTCTCTGATTTGCGATGCTAATACGTTGAGCCAAAAAAGTACCAGCATTTTGATCACGCGTTGCATAAAAAAAAACATCATTTCATCAACAATCTATCAGAGCAATAGATTTTAAATTATGTTTTACGTAAACTAAATTTAATGTCTGCGCTATTGACCGTTAAAAAGTTCCTTTATCTGGAGTTTTTCTTTTCAATTCAGGTCATACTTACCATAAATATTGATTGTCGTCGGAACTGAATCAACATGATTAAGTTCAACTTCGTAGGATATGAGTAAGTGGTACTTACTCAGCAGGATTTGACATAAAAAAAACTAACATGCAACAAGCAACTTAAATAAAAGCTTATAAAATTACGGAACTGTTTAGTCATTAGAAAAATGTGTACACTTTATAACTTCCACTTTAAAACATAGCTAAATATATATTTTCATAGTATTATAGTGTAAAAGACATCAACGCGTACGCTATATTTTCATACGCCCACTTCACGAGAAATATAATAATAGCATATTTTATCACACCAATATATTATAATACTACTTTTATGAAAACAAGCTAGGCCCCGCGGTTTTACCCGTAGAAGTACAGGAATTGCAGGAATTTCGGAATAAAGTACAAGTAGCCTATGTGTTAGTCAGGTACCTCCATACCAAATTTCATCAAAATTGGTCCAGCCGATTCAGCGCGAAGAAGTAACAAAAATACTAATACACTCTCAAACTTTCGCCTTAATAATATTAGTGTGATGTGATAGTATAATATAAGTAGCTGGTACATTGATATAAAATAAAATCACTACTGTGCCAGTGTAATGAACTGCCCGTTGGATTAGTTGAGTGGCGTTCGCCTTCAGGCCTTCGCCAGCAGGGGTATCGGGTTTGATTCCCGGCGGGAACACAAGTTTTCTTTACATAGAAAATTTGTGTTTCTTGTTCTTGGTTGTGATTGTGTGTGTGATGCGAATGTTTCCGGCACCCACGACACAAGTCATCAAACTTAGTGTGGGGCTGTAAGTGTGAAAGCGTTTAGCGTTTATTTAATGCACTTTTTTTTCTTTTAATTTTGGCTTCGCAATCTTGTGCATTTAGCCAGTGTCATGTAAAAATATATTTCAAGTGTATTTCATGATTTCATATTAAAAGTCCTAGTCACAGTCAAAGTCAAGTAAAAGAGTCAAGGTCCAGTCATAGTCAAGTCATGCCCTAATAAAGTGGTAGAAACTTTACTAGAACTTCTATTGGAATTTTGGAGCGAAGGCGAAAATCATGTTATTCTACTTTGTATGATTTGCCTACACTTATGCACGTTAACTAAGTATTAACGGTTGATAATCTACCATTATTACTCATTAACACGCGAAGAATCACAGGTTTTGGAATTTTTGACAAAATAATCAACGCCATTTTTTCACTTTCGCGGCAAAACCCTTTAATGCACTTATCTATTTTTAATTGTAAATAAAGTATTTAATAATCATCAACTGTCATCTACATTTCATTTACATTTCAATAATATCGTCAAAAATATTTGAAAAACATAATTTATAATTTTTATAAGGGAAAAATTATCTCCGATTTCAACTTTCGTTCTCTGGCAGACGATTCCTGGCACGACACACACCAACGACGACTCTTACTACACCTTTTTGTTACAGGTTGTATAATTAGAATTAACGCCATCTGTCAATTGTTTCTGCAAACAGGATGAAAGTGGTGCGTTATAGTTGGCGCCACTGTTCGCGCCCTTCGTTGCCGCCCAAAATCAATACCACGGCGGGCGCGCGCTGTCCTAACGATATCACATCAGTGTTTCAGGAGGCATCCCCCTTACTGCCCATTTTCATTGCCCGTGACGCGCAACCAGTGCCCTAAAAGGTTTCTACTATCGAAAATTTCAGCCCAATACGTAAGTAATACTTCTAATTCTAAAAGTTATCATGACTTTCATTATTGTGCTTTTAAAAAAATTAAATCAGCGCATTCTAAGTGACAAAATTAAAGTATTTCATCGCGGGTTAAGTTGGGTAGGTATATGGGGCGGGGAATGACCTCGTTGGGCAGATTTGAATGTAACATGTAAACTGTAGAGAATGATGAGTTAGGTAATATTTAAGATCGTTTTTATGTCCGCAAACATGCAGTAGAATAGATGTGCTGTAAATGCTGTAATACGTAATTTCACTGCCGTTAATAACGTTCAACGGTACGTGTATTATAAGAGATAGCAATAATTTAATCGTTATTTATATCGAATTTCCAACAAGAAAGAGAAGGAGGATTTAATTGTACTAATAGAACGCAATTAGAATATTTTTGAAATTAGATATTATAAAATATGATGCGAGATATTTCAATTTTAAGTACTTACTTGTGTAGTCATAATTCATGTTTTTATGTAGCTTTTCTGTATACATTTTTGTATTATATAAGTTCTGTTAACTATAATATTATCTGATCAACTATAAGATGTTATTTCTTTACTTTAATTTTGAAATCACAAAAATAACACATTGCTCAAAATGCATGTTTCCACTATACATAGACTAAAATGTCAAATTAAACGAAACATAAAATTAAACAATTAACATTATATAACTATACATAAACATTAACAATTAAAAAACATCAATTAGGTGGCTTTCCTCTTCCACTACATAAATACATATACTAGTAACTAGTCGGCGAGGTTAAATTAGAAAACAAAGGGTTCAAAATACCCAAAGGAAATTCTTATCTTAAATGTCACGATAGCAAATTGTGTTATAAAACTCGGCACGCGAGAGGGTGATGTGTAGGCAATTTCCCAGAAAATCGGGTCTCCAAAAATGTATCAAGTTACATTTACTAAAATCGAGGACGCAACTAACAGTATGTCGATTCCGCTAGAATGGAGAAAAACTATTTCTCAGAATCGTTTAATATATGTCTGACATCAAATATAAATCAATTGTTAGTATTTTTCTCGAACTACCCTCCTTTTATTGTATTGACTTGGAGAAAGTACTGAAAGTTACACAATTAGTTTTTCATAAATATAATAGATGTGCCCCGCGTCTTCGCCCAAGTAAATGAATAAAACATTATATATTGTATCGAATTGTGAATCTAAGCCATTGTTGAATCCACTTGAACTCACAAATAATCTCATCAAAATCGGTCCAGCCGTTTTGTGAAGAGTTCAGTCACATTTTGGACTACCGTCTACATTTTGGAGAGTGTGCAGGAATTACATGAGTTAATTCCACCATGCCCCTTTTACCATCTTACAACAAGACAAACTGTCAAACGTCAACCATTTATGGTTGACATACCTCCAGTTCAAAGCAATCGTATGAAGCGTTTCGCTTCTACGATTGCTTTAACTCATTACCTGCGTCTTTGTTCCCCGAGGGATATAAGTTGGGAGTCTTAAAGTCAAGAGTGAATAGGTATCATCTAGATAAACATGTCACATCTTCGGCCACATCATCAGTTTCCATCAGGTGAGATAATAATGCATAAAAAATGGTTAGGTTAGGTCTGTTATGGAACTTTACAATGTAATAAACTTAAAAACTGCATTAATTTTGGTACGGCTGAATCTTACTTTAATATTATACTAACTACTTCTTACTTAATCTTACTAAAATATTATACTACTTAACTAGCACTGTCCTTTTAGCGTTTTTTGTTTTGGTTAATAGGTATATATCTCATTCCATGGTAAAATAAGTCGGCTATCTACAAAATATTTAAAAAATAGGGAATAAGAGAGCACTTCCCACATGGATTCAGGTGAAAATACAGAGTTTTTTTTATCAGAATCAAACACGTCAGCTTGACCCATGAGAATACCAACAGAAAAAAGTGCTCTAAAAGTTTTTTCCCAAGTCCGCATGGGACGATACCATGTGCCATGTCAGATTTCCTTTTTACCCAACTCGTTTGTTCATAAAGTCCAAAACTAATTGAATAAATTGAAACAAATAAGCTATCGTTGAATTCTACTTAGTTCTCCGGCATTTACAGAAGTAGTTATTTTTTTAGAAGTAACTAAAAATATTTAAAGCATCTTTCGAATTTAATTTATCCATTATAAACCAGTCGTTCACCAAAAAAATTTTCACATATTTTGCTCACCACTTTTATGGATGCTCTTAATTTTTTCATTTATATCATTTTAATTACCATTTCTGGCTTTAGGCAATAGTTTTTTATATTCTCAGATAATTTGAAGTTATTCGCTTGTATGGCTTAGACGCTAAATGCCTCTGATAGATGGACAGATGGGCGGACGGACAGATGGACGGGCAAACGGACAGACAAAGAACTGAACCACCAAAGTCAACTTAGAAATCTTGCTTCGCTCTATCAACAAATAATTAAAAGCAAGCAAAGTTAAAAAAACCGACTTCACCGCTTTATCTTCGGAACCTTGATCAGATTAAATGTATTAGACACGCATTATTGACGATAACTCAAAAACGAGGGATCAGATCTCGATCAAATTTAAATGGGACCAATGGAAAAGAAACAGCTTTCAAACAAAAAAAAAACAAAATCGATTTACGTGGAAAGAAGTTGAGAGGTAACAAAAATAAAAAAAATACAGTCGAAGAAAGGAGGAGGTACTCAACCTCCTCCTTTTTTGTGAAGTCGATAGAAAAAATTATTATATGTAGTATGTAAGGATAAACCAAACTAATACAATAAAAACATAAAAAAATAAGCGTCTGCTGGCACTATTTACATGTAAAATAAAACGCAGAATACTGACTGATCCAGTTTATAGACTTGGAATCTTATTAAGGTTATATAGATTACTTGTCTGTAAATCAATTATTTTTTAATAAAGCAGCGTCTGCGTAGTCTGTATTGCCGTCCGATCGGCAATGTTTAGAGGGCAATTATTCAGTATTCCAATCGGGCCATAACGTTTTATTACTTTGGACATTCTGTGGAACCCCTCCGGGACACCGCCTAATCGATGTCGTTAACCCTATGAAAATTACATGAGCATGCTCCTACTCTTGATATACACGTTCATCGATATGCTTTATTGAATCTTTTTGGAATTTTATCGCAGATGTTTTCTTTTACCGTGTGTCCGTACCACAAATCACAGATACTAAAGGGTCCGTACGTAGTTATGTATGGTCTGAGTATGTTTATACTTAGATGCGATGTTAGGTTAATAGTACTAAGTAATTATCTGTTATAGTGCAAATATATAATTTATCTATTCATAACTTACACGGGCATAGTTGGTAATATGTTCGCCTTCTACACTGCGAGTGCCGTGTTCGATTCCCGGAGGATACATAAATTTTCTTCTGAAGTGAAATTCGTGTTTCTGGTTCAGGTACTGGTTCTGTATGTCGTATGTGTTTCCAGCACACGAGATACATGTCTTTAAAAATGCAGGGCTATGAGAGTGAAAGCATTTGTTTGCAATAATAAAAAAAATATGCTACATCTTTTTTATCTGTATTAAATCTTCTTCTTGTACTCTATGTTAAACAGACAAAATTAAATGCTCAAATTCTATTATAAGCTATTTTAGGTTCTTTCCTCCATATTTCTGCTATACATACGGGTATAGAATATGTAGTCTATACCCGTATGTATAGCAGAAATATGTATGTATATTCAAAATGGCTTTACATAAACTTCCCAAATAATGGCCTCCAGAGACCTCAACTGGGTTAAGATAGTACTATCGTAAGTTTATGAAAATTATTGGATAGGTTCAGAAAATAAGAGCGGTCTGGTCAAATGTATATTTAATTTTATTTAGTGACATATATCCCTGTGACGTTCCAAAGTGTTTCAAATGTCAAGAATGAAAATAATGTAAAACATACGCCACAAGATTTATTAAAATTGTTTAATTGATTGAAAATTAATTGCGGAAACCTATGAAATCATAAATTTCTAAGAAATGCAGAGAGTATAATAATGATTAATGTTCTTTGTATCTCTTCAGAATTGTTTCCTTGCATCCTTTGGTGAGGTAATATGACGTCTAGTCTAGTCTAATCTTTATTAACTAACTAGTCATGCCCCGCGGCTACGCCCGCGTTAATTATGTAAAAAATGTGTTATTCCGAAACCTAAACTATATACATTATAAATTTCAAAATCAAATCTTAAATCAAATCGGTTTATTTGTTACGGAGATACGTGGTAACAAATATTCACACACACACACAACCTTTCACATTTATAATATTAGTAGGATTTAAAGCGAGCTATTGTTAACTTTTTCTACTGGTAACTCATGACAGATCACGCTTATGTTTAAAATGCGTAATCATCTCTCTCTGTCTTGCCTATTTGCAGCAATAATTCTGATTTTTATTAAATTTTGATGCACATGCACATTCAAAATTAACGCGAGCAATGATGTGGAACACAGATTGTTGAATTTATTTTCTAAATATGAAATGAATAAAATAGGAAGAAAGAAAGAATATACATTTATTTGACATAAAAGTAACTTAATATTAATAACAAAAATATATATTATAATTGACGCTGGTTCAGTTAAACCTTGTGGGTAGTACAAAAGTTTTTAAATAATATAAAAGGTAAATCAACATTATTTCAATAATGTACGAATAAATTAGTAATAAATATTTTTATACTAACAAAATTACATATAAGATAAGATTTAAGTTTGGTTCTGAATAAATGAAAGCCTTTGTTTTAATTAACAACAATGTACAGCAAACTAGTGTACAAAGCCTAGTGTAGGTACTAATAACGTGTTTATCACGCTGACGGGCGGTCCATCAAAGTCGAAAAGCGTTTTTGTTCGGCGGCAGATTTCAAATTTTTACATTTATTCTTTTAGCTAAGCCGGGTTAACTTGATTATTAGCGACTTTTGAAGAATACTCTCTAAATTATTTAGTGAAGATTTAAAACACTAGACCTTCTTTATGAAGACATATTGTATTGCTAAAACGTAACTTGTAATATTCAGTTTCAGGCTTAATTATTATTAATGCAAATAGCTATTACTTTAAAAATGTTGGGCAATGAAATGATATATAATTTATAATCTATTGATGTTGCAAACTCTATGATAATCTACTGTAATTACCATCTCAGCGAAAATCAAAAAACTGTTCTAATTTTGAATAACTTACTCGTAGACTAACAGCTCCGCATATTTTCATGTTGTAGATACAAGGACTCGCCTGCTGGCAGAGCATTAGCGACCATTTTTTATGAACACTCATATAAATGATAAAACAACAGAAACACGTTTCCATAAATTTTGCACTGATAGAAAAGTGTTATGTTTTTATTTTAAAAAAACTGTTCTAATTTTGAATAACTTACTCGTAGACTAACAGCTCCACATATTTCCATGTTGTAGAGACGAGAACTCGCCTGCTGGCAGAGCATTAGCGACCTTTTTTTTTTAACACTCATATAAATGATAAAACAACAGAAACACGTTTCTTTAAATTTTGCACTGATAGAAAAGTGTTATGTTTTTATTTTCATGCGTGTTAATTGATTTTCCATGGACTAAATGGAAACAAAATACACTTTTTAATAGAACTTCCCTGGATTATAACAGTAGTAATGTAGATTAAAACCGTAATAATTTTCCAAGAGTTTGCGTTGATTTACACGGATCTCTGAGCTTTGATGAATGGTGGTGGATTGCACGCGAACATTCCATTATTTCGTACTATGTTTTACATCAGTTGTTCGCACGACAGCGTGACTTCGTGTTCACATAAAACCTCTACATTTCAGGGACGTCGGTGTTATGTACACCATTTAGTCGTGAATCTCGTGATATCAGTCGTGTTAGAGGATTATATGTTTTTATATTCGAGCAACGGTCGTTGCGGACATTTATTATGTAATACAGTCTTTATCTTATGTGATAGCAGGATGGAATTTGAATTGGATAGAAGTCGATTGGGGAAGTGGGTGTCACAAAGCGTTTGACCATACTATCTCATCTGCATGGTCAATTACAGGCCTTTTTTGGTGTGATAGAAGGATAGAATTTGGATTGTATAGCAGTCGATTGGGGAAGTGGGTTTCACAATGCGTTTGACTATACTATCTCCTCTGTATGATCAATTACAGCCCTTTTTTGGTGTGGTAGCTGGATGGAATTTGAATTGGCTAACAGTCGATTGGATCACAAAGTATAAGACAAAACTCAATTTTTTTTGACTTAATAGCAAGTCCAATCCAAATTCCATTTCGATAAGATATAAGTCGGTTGGAGAAGTGGGTTTCATAAAGCTTTTGACCATGTTATCTCACCTGTTATAAGTGTCATAATTATCACTTACCACAGTGCCAATATAGTAGTGATGACAGTGGAAGTGATGATGCAGTAAGCACGATTTAACTTAACTCATATAAACAATAGTACTGGCAAGAATGTAAACTCGCTCTCAAGGATATCTGCTGAGACACTGATTGGTACTTAAGGTCCGATTTTGTACTCAAAGGATACGATTTAGCTTTAAATAAGACAAAGTAAATTAAGTCACTTTTGATTCACATCCTATTAAAATGCCCTCAAAAGTCAACGAAATGAAAACATGGCGCACCCCTGCAAAGTAGTGTCTACAGTTGATATAATAAAACGAAAGGTTGTAACTTGGACAAATTGTTGTTTTGTAATTGTTTTTCTACTTAATAGGTATATTCATATAGCACCATACCACAAGGTATCGAATGAATACGTTATTGAGATGCCATCTTAAACAAATACACGAAATAATTATTTGACTAGTTTACTGATGATGTATTGCGCAGCCCAGCGGCGGCGAATTATCATACTTGGCCATCAGTTCTAATAACTCTGTTATACACAATTTACATTTCCAATACGCGTATACTAGCGTATAGAAAAATTCTATCTCTAAATAGTTAAATTTACGAATTACAAACCGGAACGGTATAATCTGGGAATCTTCAAGTCAAGAGTGAATAGGTAGGTACCTTCTAGGCAAGCATCGTACATATTCGGCCGCATCGTCGTTCTCCATTAGGTGACATTGTGGTCAGATACTTGCTTATCGGGCATAAAAAATAATACCATTATTGTACCTTAAAATAAACCATTGTGATAGTAACTTGATTGTTAAAATATGTAAATGACTTAAATTAAGAACACTGAAAATGGACGATTTCGTTTGCATATATTATTTCATTATACTCTCTAGTTCAATACACTCTTGCAGGCCATATACAGATTATAGTGGCGAAAGCGCCAATGGCCTCCTGGGATACTTCCTTGGATAATAGGCGCTGATAGACTTGGCTTCTAGCCAAGAGGACTTTATCGGTAGTGCAATCGGAAATTCAGATTTGTCGATATAGGTAAGTACTTCCTATTCGCGCAAATTGAAGTTCAAGTTTGATTTCTTATGTTTGGATTCTTCAGATTCTTGTTTTTTTTTTCGTTGAACTGTAAATTAAACAAGAAAATACAAAACTGAATCGAACAATTTACGTATTTTTTTTAAATGCATGCTGGCGTAGTGCGGTATATGTCTGATGTCTGCCTTCGTCGCTGGGGGTGCTCGGCTGCATTCCCGTTGGGAGCACTCATTTTGTTTATGATTCTGGTTGTAATTTTGTGCCTCATGTATAACTAGCCGTGCCCCGTGGCTTCGCCCGCTATTATCAAGTTAAAAAGTAGCCTATGTGTTAATCCTAGGTATAATCTATATACATTCCAAATTTCATCCAAATCCGTTCAGCCGTTAAAGCGTGAAGAGGGAACAAACATACTTACACACTTACACACAAACTTTCGGATTTATAATATTAGTAGGATTATTTCCTGCACTTGCGATACTAGTCTTCGAATTAATAGCGAGGCTTTGAGAGTGAAAGCGTTTGTTTGTTTCTCAATTATTTACTTAAATTGTATTTATTGATAAATTATTTCTTATATTTTCTTCTCGTAACAAGAGAAATTATGAGAGTAAGCCTTTTTTATATATAACTGAACTAAGATGAAGATTTTTATTTATTTATTCAAAATACCTTTGACACACGAGTAATCTACGGAGTGACGCCGACGTCGTGGAAAATGAATCCAAAGGAAGTGAGAAGTGCTGGGCAAGCCTATCCTATTTTTCCAGATACTAATACAATACCATATAATTTCCCCTTGCATAGAACTAACCAAATGTAAGATATAATAATAATGTATAGACAGACCTTGGCTTTTAGCCAAGTAAGTAGTTAGTAAATGTTGTTTGTCTAAGTTAAAAGTAAAGTTTGAAAATGCTGCATTTTACTTGATTGCACGACCAAATTATCGCACTTACAAATGGTAGCTTCTAATGATGTCCTCCTTGACGTATCCGTCAACGGCGAAAATTCATCTAACAATAACTATGTAAATTATCATTGCTTACTCTAAGATCAATCTTTCCAGTTGCATTGGTGAAAGTGCATAACATATAAAGACATTTAAGAAAATGTTACTACTATAGTGATCATAATGTTAGCCTGTAAATAATTGGTCCTGCCGAGTTTGAGCCTTCTAGGCATGAATATATTGATATACAAAAATCTGTGTCGTTAAGTAACTAATAACAATCAACGCACAACCGAAAACATACTATGAGTTAATAGAGACGTGAATTTTAGAGATTTTTCGAAAGGCTTTCCAAAGCGGAAAAAGTTGCCCGTTAAGCATAAAATGAAAATTACACAACAAAGAAAAGTAAATTTTCTTCAATGAGTAAATAATCAAAGGCAATAATATAGTATGTGTAATACATAAAGAAAGAAAGAAAATACATTTATTACTTATGACACAACATTTACACTATAAACAAACAGTAAAAATAAATAAAATACACAGAAATATACATACATAAAATAATCAAAGATAAAACAAATACAAGAAAGAAAGGTGGGAATGTTGTGAGTGTCATGAATAAGGGTTACGACTCAGCATACGACTAAGGTTAGACCTTACTTAGTCACTGATTTTCAGTTACAACCTTCTTCATAACTTCAGGATAAAACAATACTGAAAAATCATTAAAATTAAAACAATAAACTTATTTATATATAACAAAAAAAAAAACATACAAAGCGTAAGTGAAAATATATGTGTATATAAAAATATAAGTGTGATTAAAGCCATACAATTTTATCTATTTATTCAATCGTCGACATCTATGAATGAAATTATTATAACAAGCAGTAGCTACGAAACCACAAGTCCTGTGGGATCGATTGTTGCGTAATTGTGAGCGTCACAGACTTGGCTGCCAGCCAGGAGGTAGCTAACGATCGCTATTTGTTCAAGTCATGATTTGTGTCAGTTTTCGCGCAAAACGTCTACATTTTTGCGTGGGCGTAACGATGGTTACGGGCTAGGGTATCAGGTTTTATTCTACGAAATAAAAGTATTTTGTGGCTGTATGTTTTTAATGAACTAACATTTTGCACAAGAGGCGTGTCAAAACGAATATTATTAAGTACAGAGTAGACAAACCACGTGGTCGCGGTGGACAAGTCTTTGCTCTCTTCACCGTGGGTCCTAGGTTCGATTCCCGGCAAAAGCATAATTTTCCTTCCCAAGGGAGGATTTTCCGTCCCTTATATTTATATTTTGATTTTGATGCTACCATCACACCACTGATGAGAGCCTGAATCACATTTAAACGGTTTTATTATATATCGTCGTTTTTATCATTATTTCAAAGCTTACTCTATTATTACTTCAAGTTTAAAACATTGTTGTTAAAGAATTGTGAGCATAAACAAAAAATATATTTTTGAGGTCAAATAACGAATGAAAACAGCACAGCAAAATTACAGACACTATAATACATATTGAAAGTAAAATTAAATAAAGATTTTTGTGCACAAAAGAGCATAAAACTGCGATGCATCGCCACGTAGCGGACTTTTCAACTTACTCTTTATATTGATTCTTAAATTTTTCAATTTTTACTAAGATTATCAAATATTGTTAATAAATAAAAAGTTAAAGTTCTTTATTGTTTTTTAGGTGTTGATTGATAAAAGGGAAGTAATTACGAAAATGATTTTACGTACATACATCATTGACCTAGATGGAAGATTAATTAACCATTTGATTATATTTTAAATTGTATAATAAAATAAAACTACTAAAATTACGTTAAAGAAGGCAAAAGTAGGTACTAGAAAGTTGGGAAAGTCACTTAACTATGTAATATAATGTTTTTTTAAATGTTGGTATATGTCCCTTTTCCCCCGTTTTCACCTTTTTATTTGAATGTCTAATACTATAAGAATTTTGGTACTGACATACTGATTCACTGACTGACTGACTTAGAGACAACGCACAGCCTAAAACGCTGGTCTTAGAGACATGAAATTTGAAGGGCACATTTGTCTTAGTAAGTGAGGGTGTACTAAGAATGTATTTTTGGAAATTCTACCCCGAAGAGGGTTAATGTGGTGAAAACGTTTGTATGAAAGTTTATTGTTTTTGAACTTATAGCGATGAAAATTACTATTTGAGTTGGTCATTTAATATAAAAAATTACTTATCAGTATTTTTATGTCAGGGGTTGCATTAAGGTTGTGCAATGGGGGATGAATGTTCATGTCGAATGTTCTTTATTTATGAAGTTACATTGATGGGAATCGGTATTTCAGCAATTTATTTAAAATAGAAAAATGACGTTGTCAATATTTTTGTCAGGGGTGCATTAAGGGGTGCAATGAGGAATGAAAGTTCATAAGGAAAGTGTTAATAAAGAAACCGTCAGACGGCCATAAAGTAATTAGTAAAAAAACAGGATGTGTCGTATAGACACATGATTAATGTAAAAGTTTTTTTACAGGCATTTATCCCCACCACACTTCGTCACACAAAAAGGTTGCAGGTCAGAATTTCTAAGCTTTCATATAAAAAATTACATAATATACTTCAATAAGGGTCCCGTTTGCACTCTTAGAGGAACCCTAAAACAATGTACACGTGTCACGTAAAATAGATACGGGGCATTTCGTGGAAGCCGGTTTTCAGGGTCTTTCCATTTGAGTAGATGCCTTTCATCCGTACTGTTTTAGCATTTCACACCCTTTCAGAACCCTTCAAAAATAATTAGCAAGTCTTTATTTATTAAAACCAGCTGCTTTTTCCAGAATATCACTCAGCCAGATACGGGTTTGTGGGTTTACAGTTACATTAATTATGATTATGAGAGAAACACTTCATTATCAGAATAAACTGATTACTAGTAGTTCGCCGCGAACTGAGACCACGCGCCTTCATTTTGCCTTGTGAAAATGCCTTTTGACGTTAATCGCTTATATCTTCTGTTATTTATCATTAACTATTCGTTATGTATAACTATAATGTAAATCTTTTTTTCTTATTGACACCAGGACAAATACGTCTAAAAACGCCAACTTTGCTGTTTCTTGCGGCAAAAGTGCTGAACACCAGTTAGGGTTAGAGAAGAAGATCTGATTTGTTATGAAGACTATTATTTCAGTCTATATATATAAAAATGAATCTCTATATCCCTTGGTCATCGCATCACGCGTGAACGGATGGAACAATTTCACTAGTTCTTTTTTGTTGTGTTAATTATTGTCAGGAGAAGATTTTTATGAAAGAAAATTTTATCCCGGAAATCCGCGGGTCCGAAACTGACGCGGGTAAAACCGCGGAGCGCAGCTAGTTTATAATATTTATCTATAAGCATTAATATTATAAATCAGAGCTTTTGTTTGTTTTGCTTGACGTTTCTCAAAAATAAATTGCCGGCACTCCTTCCAATGTATTATTATGTATTTCTAAGCTTATTTATAACATATTTTTTCTCACAAAGTACGTAAGAACTTGTTCCACTTTAACGTAACCTTACGTAGACCCAAAGTAGGGTTGCTAACAGCACTCCAACCCCTAGCCACTTTGTATGTAAAGTATTCTTTGTTGTATAAAATAGGGTTACTGGCATTGCGGAGAAAGAGAATCTTGAAAATGGAAGTCAATGGACCAAATATTTGTTTGGATTGTCAAAAAGGTTGCACTGTATACTCTTGAAAGGCAAAAAATGAATTTAATTTAAAATGCGCTTTGATATTATAAAAAAAGTAAAATATAGGTATAAGCTATGTAAATTCCAAATTTTATCCAAATCCGTTCAGCCGTTACAGTATGAAGAGAAAACAAACATACTTACACACTTGCACACAAACTTTCGAACGAAGCGTTTAGCCTCCACATTCATTATATGGACTGCAAAGGAGTGGAATTCCTTGCATGAATCTGTGTTTCCTGATAAATACAATATGGGAGTCTTTTTAAGTCACGAGTGAATAGGTATCTTCTAGGCAAACGTGCTCCATCGTCGACCGCATCGTCATTTACCATCAGGTGAGATGGGGGTCAAACGTTTGCCTATCTTGAATTAAAAACATAAAAAAAACTGTCGGATTTTCAATATTATTTAGCTAGCTGCCAACCCTGGATGTAAACCCAAGTAGTTTAGTTATCATGTCAAATCCTCCAGATCGAGGTGTAGAAAAACGTCGTAAATTCTCCTTAGTAAATTCAAAATACGACCTTTATCAAGACCTCTACATAGAGTTTGTCGGCAGTATAGTTAACAAAAACGCAGAAGCTTACCATCACGTGTACGTCAAGCTCCTTGGGTATATATCTTATTTGTCTCTGGTCAAGCTCCTTGACCACATAGATATAACCTTTTGAATTATGTGAAACATACGACTACTACGGACTAATGGACGCATTCTTAGTTATTTACTTACATCAATCTAGTAGTCCAATTTGAATTTCAATTGCTTATTAGTTTAATTTATACTTGCATTGTAACAATATTAAGAAACACAATACAAATGAATCACAACTAAAAAATAAATCACACCATTATAATCGTACACAATACTATAAATGTGAAAGTTTGTGTGTATGTATGTTTATTTTCTCTTCATGCTGTAACGACTGAACGGATTTGGATTACATTTGAAATATACATAGCTTATACGTAGGATTGACACAAATGGTACCTTTAAAACTGATAAACGCTGGCAAAGCAATGGGGTATGGATAAGTTATTTCATAAAGTAGGAATGAATATTAAACATTTATGCGTATGATCCTTAGGAGATGTAAAAAATTAAGCTTCTGAGTCAATGCAATCAAAAAAAGATTCCGAGGAATACAGGACATCCTTTTCTTTAAGTCAGTTAAAAATACAGCCATGTCCAAAGTCCTAGCATGCATACTTCGCACTTTTCGTATACCTTTTCAACTATCTGGCCGCCAGCCAGATTGCTCAGCTAAATAACTCAGGACAATATGTGTCCAACTAACTTATTTCATAAAGTAGGACAACGTGTGTACACTTTGTTGTTGTCGGTAAAGGAAATGTTCAATGTCGCTTCCTGTCTGGCTTAGTGGTGTTGTTATAGTTGTTCGCGGTAAATTTGTTTTGAGTAATTTTCTAATTGTACCTTGTCATACTAGTAACGTAGTTGTTTTCCAACTGTTTATCTTTTTCTCATAGAATTCAAGTGGTTAGTTTTGTAAGCAGCTCGTTGTCGATACCGACAGTCACCGAGAGTACAAAATGAAACAAAAAAATATAAGTTTCATAATATATATAGAGATCTTATTAATTAGATTCTTAATCATAGTCTAATTAGATTATGATTTCGCGTTGTAATAATGGGTTTCGCTAAGCTTTTTATAGCTGAATGACTTATATTTTGTTAATGATCTTGTATTATAATTGAAATAAGGATAAAACATGACATACCTTTTCTATAACCTCACCAATTCTATTACACATTCGAACTAAGGAATGGAAACTTATTAAAGAAAGAAACTGAATTTTTCAGTAGAAATGTAAATATAACAGGCTACAGGGACTCGTACAGAAGTTGTGACAAATGTTCGATCCTAACAACTATTTTTGCTACTCTTATGAATATAAAATAGGCAATATACATATGAAAGAACCAAGAAATTGTTAGCAATCAAATCGAGAAAAAGGTAAAATTATGTATGTCGTTGCGTAGCAAAATACGAATAAAAAATTAGTTTTAATATGATACAGAAGAGTGAGAATTCGGAAAATTCCTAGGAAACTTGCCAGTACCTACGTGTAACATTTCCGAAATTCAGCGCAGTTTCGTGTATAGAAAATAATAGAATATATTTTATTCTATAAAACAGTGTGCAAAAGTCATATAATCTGGTGTTATTTATAATAATATGGCTTACTTACATAAGGAATGGAATTCTTTGCCTGAGTCTGTGTTTCCCGATAAGTACAATCTAGGAGTCTTTAATCTCGAGTGAATAGGTATCTTCTATGCAAGCATGCTCCATCTTCGATCACATCATCACTTTCCATCAGGTGAGATAGTGGTCAAATGCTTGCCTATCGAAAATACAAAAAAAACATAACAAATGGCAAAATTAAACTACGGCTGCATCAATTTTCACCAAACTTGTAACTTTCGATCAAGTTACCTTTCAAACAAAGGAAACTTGTAAAAAAGCGGAATGCGGGACACGGTTATTTTTAAATAAATAACAATTAAAACCCATCCTTATTCTACTCTATCTAGATATAAAAGTAAATCTTTGTATGTAGATCAGTGCAAGTCCAAGTCGCCCTAATGATCGCCGCTCTTCGTTAGAAGACGGCAAAAGAAAAAGATATCACTGTTGTAAAACTCGTTGTAAAATTTGTTATATAAAATGTATGCATATAAAGCAAATAAAAGTTTAGTAATAAGGGTGCCTCGAAACTCTTGAGGCTGATACTATAGCGTTTTTTGTCGCGGTCCCGCAATAAAATGTTCCTGTCACGTTTTTGCTTAGTCCTGACCGAAATACAAATGGGTAATCCTTGTACCGAACACCAGCTGTCAACCTTTTTACACTAATACCTAACTGAATTGGTCCTTAGATAATAAGATTCTTGTGTACAATTTGGAAAAGTTCTGACGCCGCAATGTTTCCAAGTAACTTTTCATCAGATTATTACAATTGACAACCCTTTTAGCGCAGTTTGCTATTTCTAGTTTTTGACGCGGGTTTTGTGTTTGATTCCCGGATTAAATAATTCAAAGTTATTAACATGTTATTTTATGTCATGTGACTTACTTTGAACACACATAAATATGTTTCTACGCAATTTTTAAAATGCGAGTCCCAATAGCAGTTTTGTATTGTATCAATGAAAATTGATGGTCGCATAAAGGTAAATGCAATATTAACTCTGCGAAAAAAAGACAAAAAACTGCAAAAATGAGTCGTATAAACTCGTACAAGTTCTTGCTCATCTTCATGCTCTATCCACCTTCCACAAAACCTTCGTCGCAACAAATCGAATGCTAAACCATTTGTACTATCAGAACTTTCGATTTGACAAAAAAATCTACAAGAAATTCCCGTCGCCCGTTCAAAGGCAGCTACGGCCCGTTATCAGATGTGAACAGACAATAAGGTGTGGACAGAATAGCTTTCAGACAGAGCCGACAGAACATAAGCTTGAACATAATGGCTATTTACCCACTAATACTTCTTAATGCATTGTGCATGTTAGCAAATATATAGATAAATGAAAGTATAATAAGGAGCGACGCGGCGACGCACACGATCTTAATACTATATATACAAGCATAAAAAACGGTGCGCGCATTTATATTAAGCATAATGAAAATAAATCTCATATAGGCAAATTGGGTTCGGTATTACGATAAAATTCCTAAAATTGTAACTAAATTGCCACTGGGAAAGTTTAAATCAGTAATAAAACGGGCTTTAATGAAGAAAGCTTATTATAAAACTAATGTCTACATTAATGATAAGGATGCATGAAAGCAAACTGCGCAAGCGCTTTCTGGCGACTACATAATCAAGATATACCTAGGTTAAGATAATTTATGTATATACTAAATAGACACTAAGGAAAATTTGAAAAAGAAATAATGAAAAAATGCGCCGCTGGGTTTTTTAAATGCAGAATAGGCAAGCATTTGGCTACTATCTCACCTGATGGAAAGTGATGATACCGCCGAAGATGTGACATGCTTGCCTAGAAGATACCTATTCACTCGAGGCTTGAAAACTCCCCGATTATAACGTTCGGGGAACAAGGACGCAGGCAATGAGTTCCACTCCCTCGCTGTACGGATGATGAACCTAGAAGCGAAACGTTTCGAGCGAACTGGAGGTATGTCGGCCATAAATGGATGACGTATCATAGTTTGTCTTGTTGGTAGATGGTGAATAGGGTATGGAGGAATTAACTCATATAATTCCTGTACACACTCTCCAAAATGTTAGCGATAGAATAGTTCTCTCATCCGGTCGCCAACCGGCACGATGGTGCACTCTCGAGATTTTTCGTCAGATGGCGGGGCAGCTTTTCATGAGTGGCTAGCTCACTATTTGGCCCCCAACTATCTGCGGCCACAGAGAACCGTGCCTCGGATTCCGCTGCTCTCCAAGTTTGATCACCCGATGCAGCGGCATTGCGTATGTCATCCCAGTTTCAAAAGCAGCGCAATTAAACTGACTTCTTCCTTCAAACGGCTGGCCCGGACAACATGGTGGAATGCGAATTGATCGCTTGGCACCATGACTTTGTCCGGGGGGTGTACGAAAGCCATCGGTCGAAGCCTCCCACCTCTTTTAATATATTGCTCCTTAGTCCCAACAGGGGCCACGTGTAAGACATCGAGCGCTAAATCCTACGGACGGAGCAAACATGGACCCCCAAATGATTTCTTGTCAGGTTCTTTTAGAGATCGCTGTAATTTTGCTAATCTGGCAGTAGAGTCATTAACTTTCATGAATGCCTCTTTAGGGCCCATGTACATAAACGATTTTAAATTTTCAAGCGACTTCAAAATAGGAGGTTATCAATTCGACTGTGTTTTTTTTTGTATGCCGCCAAATTGTACGCTATGATGCCTCCAATTATGAATCGATTTTGATGTTTTTTTTCGTTTGGTAGATTATACTTCAGAGGTAGTCCATTATAATTTTTATCGAAATCTATCAAGCCAAAACCAAAATATAATCGGTGAAGTCGGTTTTTTAAAGCTTTGCTTGAAGTCGGATTTTTAACTTCAATTATGAATTTTATTATTCTTTGTAGGTAGTCCCTGATACCAAGTCGGCTCTATCGACGTGCTCGCAGCTTCACATCTGCCGCCTTTGCGTGTAGATAGATATCCCTAAGGTAAATAACTTATCCTACATTTATGTTTACTCTATTATGTATGTTTTGATGACCCGAGATAGAGTACCCCATTTTATTAGTTCAGGAGAATATTGATGTAGGTATTATGTAGGTACATTAATCACATGATTGTGTACATAACAATTAGTTAAATTCACTGTCCCAAAACTAGCCCTAGGCTAGGCCTGTATCTTGGTGACCCGACCTAGGGTTTCCAAGTAAGACTTGTACGATTTTACGAGAGCGGTGTGTTTACTCCTGATTTCTATCATAAAGACTCGTTTAAGACAAAATAGTGTAGACAGTTTGGCATAGATAGTGGTTATGTTTTGACCGGTACCTATTCAAATTATGCTATGCAAAAATATGTGGTCTTAGAGAGTAACAATTTTTGTGAGACTAACTCATATTTAAAGTTATAAAACGAGTAAGTATCTAATGAATATATATTATGTAAAAAACTTAAGGTGTTCCGTTAGAGTACGCTTCCAATACATAAATCAACAGACAAATACAAAGTCCGTGAAGTATAAAAACGTCTAAATTCGTGCTATGCTAAGTATTTAAAGGGTAAAATATGCTATAAATACATAAAAATTCCAAAACATCATCAAATACAAAAGTGCTGCTTTTTTAAATTAGTGAATTGAAAGTAACTTTTTTTTGTATATTTTACGGCAATGATGATTGTTTTAGTCACTGGAATACCACAACGTACTAAACACATAGAAATATACTTACTTTTAAGTGTATTTCATATATATAAGCATGTATTGTAACTTTGTGCTGAAGGGGACGTCAAAATAGAGCGTGCGGGGTGCCCTGGGATCTGTGGCCCGCAGGCCGCGACCACATCAACCCTGTCTTTCTCAAGCTTCCGAACCTCCTTCACCAGCAATGTCAATTACCTGAAACGAAGGTATGTGGAAAACTGATCCTAGAAAACTTACTGAATAATCTATTATCTTATCTGTTTTGTTTATGTTTGCATGACTGTCTTTATGTTCGTGCTTCTTTGTCTCGTAGGTAATACTTATGGTGCCCTAATAATAAGTAGTTTCCTTTATCTCCTTTCTTTCTAACAAAACTTTTAATACCCGATATTTCGCACGTACGCACGGAACCGGAATTATCCGAGGTCTGTGCGTATGCGTAGAATTCTGAATGAAAAATTGTTAAAGAGTGTCCTAATCCTTTAATCACTTTAATATAATGTTGGCAGCTCATCACGCGTTTTAACACGTGCCTTAGGGTTACAAGTTGCGAGCACCTAAAATTAATTATTATGTAAAAGTAATTTTAAGCTTGCGAGATTTTGAACAAATTTATGGCACCGTAAATAAGCCGAAACCGCTTCACCGCGCTTCCAACCCTCCGCACCGGAGCCACCCTCCCACCGGACTCCCGCCTGCCCCCGCCTTACCCCCACTCGCATACGTGTAGCACCACTCATCTGCTCAGTAATCCCTTACGTGATTGCAGGACCTTTGTCGTTCGATGGGCTCGTTGTCTTGCTCCACCGAATGACAAACGAGGCTCCTAACAATGCATGGCGCTTGCCTAAATGTCATCGCCGTTGCCCGTGATTCGATGTTGTCGCTTCACAGATTGTTATTGCATTCGAATGTTACGCTCCTTTTTTTGTAACCGTACTTGGTTCATTCTGGGTGTTTTTCAATTTATTTCATAACATTACATACCAGCTCCGATAAAAGTTGATGACAAAATGAGGAACTCTAATAATTAGAATCCAATGTCTGTTCGACTTTCGCTGCGATTTTGCTCCATGCGAGCGGAGAATTAGTAAATTTCTGGAAGTGACAGGCAGCTTAAGTACTTCGAGAGAGGCTACCAACAAATTGGTAATGGAGTAGTGAGTTGGGTGGCTACATAGTGTGACTTGTCCTTGCGATCCCGTGTGCGGTTGGTGTGGTGGCGCGGTGCGTGGTGCGGAGTAGCTCAGCGGAGGCGTTACGCAGATTCAGCTCGGGCGATCTGCAGTCGGAGTGCGATGAGGGCGAGGTGGACCCGTACACCGGCCGCCCAGCCACCACCAGCCAGCCCAAGCCGCAGAATCAGAGGCCGACCTCCCAGGGTGAGTGCATATTTATAATTTCAACAGGAGTTGCATTTGACTATTGTAAGCCGGGCGTTTAGGTGTTATCTTTGCTTTTTTTTTACAAGTATAAGTTACTTTATTCGGTACATATGAACCATTCGTGATCTCACTTGTAACGGTAAAACAGAATGGTACCTTGGTAATGTTGTAAGTTTCTAATGGCTTTTCTTTTCAAGTTTTGTTAGATCGACGAGATTTGATGAAGACTTTCGTAGTAGAGTTTTGTAATTTTATTATATATAATTATTAGAAACAGAGATGTTTCTTGTAAAATGAACTTGCTTTTATTTTATGTTGTTTCATTATATGTATTTGTATTTTTACCTCAGACTTAGCAGACGTAAACATTTTGAAAAGCTTCAAAACAATAATATTGTTATGGTACAACATACATATTTTTCATGAGATGATAGTAAAAAGCAAAGGTTTATTGTGTGGTGTAGCGACCGGGGGCAGTATCGGTAGCGGGTCCGGGCCACCGCCCGCGCCTTCGACCTCCACCGTGGCTTCCACTGGCGCAGCAGGGAGCTCGGGAGACCTCTCGCTGAACCTGCGAGGGGGTTCCCGTGGGACATCAGCTCCTTCGTCGCCAGCTAAGTCGCGAGAGTCTCTACTACAGCGCGTCCAGTCGCTTACGGGTGCTGCTCGGGACCAGGGCGCCAATTTGCTCGGTGAGGTTATCCACATCTTCATTCTGCAGTATCTTTTTGCGCAATGATTAGGATCTCGTCACTGGGCTGTCAGTGTAGTTATATGGAATAATCAAAGTGGTGGTCAACCAAAGATTGTTGTAAAAACAACGGGTACCGCTGGCGGACTCGTGAGGATAATTAGCTACGGTATCATATAATGGGGTAATTCTGTTGACATTAGACACAAATTTGGCTCTAAACTAATATTTTTTTTAATATTTGCTCAACACATTATACCTATTATTACATATTGTTAGACCTTTGTGAATTGAATTTTGGCAAACAAACATTTGCATTTGAATTTGATATTGAATAGGTAGTTAGAAATAGAGCATTATAATCGGATCATTACAAGCATACATATATGGATTATCATTATATTTCTTTAAAATTCTCAAAAGATATATTTAACAATGTTTCTCTTTACATAGGGAGTGTAACATCTGTGGCATCTGTCGGGCGTGGCTACAACCGTGACCGCTGCGTAACCTTGCTGGTCATCGACGACCAGAATACTGACTGGTCCAAGTACTTCCGCGGAAAACGTCTTCCTGGAGAATGGGATATCCGAGTAGAACAAGCGGAGTTCAGGGTAAGTGGGGAAATAAATTCAGAATGTTTCATAAAGGTCGTGAATTTGACACATCGTATTCGTCAATTTTGCATACAACATTTATACCTGGATTAGTCAGTTAATCCAATGGGTCATAATTATATGCTACAGGAAAAAAATGACTTTAACACCACATCCCCACACTAAGTTCGAAGATTTGTGTTGTGGCCGCCGGAAACATTCACATCACACACACACAATCACAACCAGAATTCCCTTGGGGTGGAAATTTGTGTTTCTACCGGGAATCGAATCCTTTACCCGCTGTTTAGAAGGTAGATGCTCAGGCAACTACGCAAACAGAACCGGCATCGGCACTAGTGGTAGTTGTCTTATTAGAGTCGATAATCTAATGTAAAAGCTTTATTGCCGACAAAGGGTATTTTTTAAGTTTGTAGGCAGAAAAACAAAATAATAAGTTAAGTCTACCTATTATTGCGTTTTTATGAAAACAACTATTTGTAGGTTAGATTATATTATATCAAATACCATTAAACGACCAATTCTTATATATATATATATATATATTTATATATGTGTGTAATCAGAATCTCGGAAACGGCTACAACGATTTTCATGAAATTTTGTATGCAGGGGGTTCGGGGGCGATAAATCGATCTAGCTAGGTTTCAATTTTAGAAAACGTCGTTTTATCCGTGTTTTCAGCCGAGCAAAGCTCGGTCATCCGGGTACTTACCTATTATTACGCCATATTCAATTACATAAACTACAGTATTGTTTTATGTATCCAACAATAAACATAACATTTATATTTGTTATTAAGTTAATATACTGAACCCTATTCAGTATATTAACTTAATATATACAATAACTGTAAACAAGGCCAACCAATTGAAACCCTAGCAATTACTTAGACTGTAGAAGTGTGATTGCGTAATAAACTATTAATTTGTCTAACTATAGTTATTTTTATATAGCTTCTGTTGTGTGCCCGTACTTACTGCAGTCTAAATGAAAAACAGTTGTTTCTTTTATGATCCCATTGCGCTTTTTACTACCTTTTATAAAACTATCCTACCAACGAGAAACGAGGTTCTATGTGGAGAAACTACAGGCTTCCCGTATCTCTATTTTTATTAAATACTAGCTGTCCCGGCGACCTTCGTTCCGCCTAACAGTCAATGAATGTGCATATTTAGAAAGCCATACCCAGCATGCGTTACAATGTCACGTGACTATATTATTACAACCTTCATGTTTATGTTTGCCTAGTACTTTACCAAATCCGAGTGACGTATGAGAAAATGGAAAGCATGTCGAAATGTAAAAAAAAATTTAAAGAAATGTACATTCTTAAAAAGTATCCTATGTCCTTCTCCTGGCTCTAAACTACCTCCCTGCCAATTTTTTTATTATATTTTTAGCTAAATCGGTTCAGCCGTTCTTGAGTTATAAGTGGAGTAACTAACACGACTTTCTTTTATATATATAGATTTGTATTATGCATGATTTTATTAGTATAAATAAAATGACTGGTGTTTTTTTAATAGTACTATAGTTTCATAAAACCGTAGCCGGTGACATTCTTCATAGGCAACGTTAGAACTTGTAGTTTCAGGCGCTTGGCCCTAACTTCAATGGTTCGACATTGTGGAAGATGATAGTAAAATGAGAGCCAATGGTCTAAATACCGAGGATGCTTATATAATATAGCATGATTTTATTTGAGTAAAATCATTGCTTATTTATGTCCTAATTGAGAAAAATAGTAAATATGTAAGGAAATGTTTTCATTTTATTTTCTTTCATGTAAAGTGATAGTTTTTGTAGAGTTCTAAAGAGTAGTGTTAATATACTTTTTGCTTCTGTGATTATTATAGCACAATGTGTAATTTTTTTTTGTATGTATAAAGTTTAATAGGATGGTATTTTTTTATGAGACATAGTTATTTTACTCTAGAATCAGAATAAGAATAATTTATTTGCGTAATGTAAATGTAGTTTGTTAACCTGGTAATTCATTTAGTAAGTTGGTAACGAATAGATACTGATACATTTTGTCGTGTCAAGACGTTAAGCAACATTTCAACTTTTTAATTTTATCTAACTGACTATACAGTAGGTAGATAATGCCTCGAAAGGTCAGTATACGCGAAAGCACCTCCAATACATTATGCAGATTAAGTTGCAAACTACAGCTTGTAGGTGACAACTACTCCAATATTCAGAACCAACTGCCACTTGACAACTTGCTGTTTGTTCAAGCTCCGGTGGGATATTAATAATTTGGTAAGCTTAACGCTCTACAGCCGTGAAATCTTTCCGTCCCCCATGGAATGCAAATGATACTATCACCGTTACCGTTTAGGTAATAGACGACGGGGACTTGTAATAAAAGTAAAATAGCGTAATATACTGGGACTTGGGATCGAATTAGATTTTTACTGTTGAGCGAAAGATTATAGGGGCGAGTTAACTCAAGTTTTGATGGGTGTTGTGGTTTAAACAGGAGCTGTCTGTGACGGCGAACGCCGATGGCGCTAACGTCTCGATGGCGGTTTACCGCAGCGGGACGAAGGTCACTCGATGCTTCAAGTGAGTAACTTGTTAAGAGTCTTCTTTAGATCGCTTCAGAACTAAAGACACTATAAATATTTAGTTTACTAGGAAACAATATGGTGCCTTACCGAATAGTCCATAAGTCTAGGATTGAACGAATTGTGTTTTCATTAATCCAACTTCTTTTACTTCTTAGTGTCTCTATATTTTTCTTTGAAGCTGATAAATCAATAGAAATATATGCATTCTTAGTATCCTATAAAAACACAGACAATGTAACCAGTGGATTGCTAGTATCCTTTACCCGTCACGAAAACAACATGCCTTATAGAGCATCAATTCAGTAGCTGTGATTGGTTATTCCGCAATTGACTACTCCTATCATAAACATACATTTACCTCGGCCTCTTTTCCTGTGCTGAATTTAGCTATCAAGGAAAATTTGGTTCATAGGCTATCAACTGGTAATAGCTTTGTATAAAAGCGACCAGAATTGTCTTACAAGTGCGAGTACATGCTCAATACGCGTGTTATGTTTTTCCTAATACTAATCCTAAGCCTGAAAATAGGATTTCACATTCTACTTCATATCAGCAAGTTGTCCCACAGGCCGGACTTCGTTCTTATACGACAGAACGTCCGCGATGCGGGCGCCGACTTCCGCGCGCTACTTCTGGGCCTAAAGTTTGGAGGAATCCCCGCTATCAACAGCTTGAACTCCATCTATCACTTCCAGGTTGGTACTTTATAAACAGCTAGTTTACACTCATGCCTATAAAATGGCTATGAGTCGACAGCTACTTCAAAAACTAAACTTAGAAAATGCTTCTACACTAACAACGTTTAATTAGAAATAAAAAAGCATCTCTACATTTGTAGAGATTATTTTTATTTCAAATGTCTCTAATAATTAGGATTCCGCAGCTCTTGGTTTATTAGGTATGTACCTCAAGTAATAAAATAACCCCATAATAAAGTTATTATATTTAAATACCCTACGATGATGTTGAAGACCAAGGGTTTAATTTTTTTATACTGGATAGACTATCATTTGACCGCTATCTCTCCTGATGGAAATTGACGATGTAGCCGAGGATGGAACATGCTTATTAATAATAAGCAAGTTAATTGTCATATAGTAAAAAAAAGCACAAATAAACTATATTAGCAGGCAGCCTACTTGTAATTTTAATTGAGCTAATCATATCAGCAATGTAGTCCAGTTCAAGCAACCGTTACACAATTTAAAAATAAATTTGAGGGTAATGTTATAAGGAGTCGGTTTACAATGCACTATTAATACTAGATGTTTGTTTTAGAAGTGTAACATATTATAATGTTATCAGGACCGGCCCTGGGTGTTCGGTCATCTGTTGCAGCTACAGCGTCGCTTGGGGAGGGAGAACTTCCCTCTCATAGAGCAAACCTACTACCACAACCATACTGATATGGTAAGTATCTAATATAATATTCAAGTACTCTATATACATTTATGTAATGTTCTACATTTCATTTGCAGACCTGTGTGAAAATTTATTTTAGCTTCTGTAGTCTGGAGATGTTTAAAAAACAGAAAAGCCTTTGATGTTACATTATCTTTACGCATAAAATTGTTTTCGTATTTTTTTAACAGGCGTTAAAAAGCTATCAAGATTTTGTTTCTTCACTTGTCAATGTTAGGCCAGCTGGTATAGTACATATAGCAATTAAAACTTTTTTAACATAATTCTGTCTCGCATGTAAATGTACATTGTATGTGAAATTGTTTATTGTCAATCTTAACCTTTTTCTAATTATCGTACCGATTTGACGTAATTCTGGTGAAAATATTTATATTGGTAAAATCATTACGAAGCTTGATATTTTGAATAACGACTGGCTCCAAAGCCAAGAGGTTGACAGTGGAACTTTTCTATATGCTAAATATATTTTTATATGTTAAATCCCTCGAGTTTTGGCTCATTTACTTTCTAATTATTTTCAGTCTAGGATCTCTTAATGAAGCAAGATGGTTGAAAGGATTGAATGAATCTTTTTTTATTGTACTTTTTGTCAATTCTGACTTCTGACTAAGTCTGTTTTTATTATCTATATTTTAATATTGGACAGATTTTTTAAAATTTTTTTATTCACTTTAAATTCTTTGTGTGAATGAAATAAGATTATTTGTCTGTATTTTCGGCGAGATTTTGCAAGTTACGTTACATTTTTTAAATTAATTAAGTAGTTATGCACCTTGAGATGTATGTACATTTACTTACAATACAACAAGGATGACTAGGTTCGGACTAAAGAGGAATTGCATTTTTACAGTGCATTTTTCGAGTGAATAACTTTTCAAATTCTGAATTGACGTTAAGGTAAAAATAAAAAAATGTGTCTTTGTGTTTATGTTTTATTTAAATTTTAACCTAAATATCACTATAACATGTTAATTTACAAAAATTAACTTACAAATAAATAATACCAAAATAACGCTAAAACTAATTTCGTCTCGAGACGAACAACAATTTTGGACCATCCAAAGGAAAAAATCACATGAAATGAGGAAATGTTTCGATTTTAATATGGTTCTATTTGATGAAATGTAATAAAATACATGTTTTTATTCTAAATGAAATTTCTTGTAAATACCGATCAAAGTAGGTAAGCTATATCTATCTGCCTTTCAGTAACATTAGTTAAATATTTGGCTAAGTGAGACACAGCTGCATTGGTTTCTTTAGTAACATGAGTTAGTGATGAACGAATGACGTTGTAATTTGTAATTTCCCTTGTGAGGTGATACAATAGGTGCATAAATTACTGCTTTCATCGTGTTAGAATCAAGTCATCGTGCTGTTGAAGTGTTTAGATTGCAGACATCGCGTCAGTGCTGGAGCCCTGCAAAAAAACACTGGAGTCAGTAACGAAATCAGTCACACAATCTAATTCCCCCATCCCCATTCTTATTGAACATCGAGACAAACTCGTCACTGCTATATAGTAAACATTCCACAAATGCAAACGAAGCGTTTTGCTTTCACATTAATTATGCGAACCACAAAATAATGGAACTCCTTATCCGACTCGGGTAAGGATCGTTTCCTGATTAGTACAACATGGGTCATATTCTTTATGTCGCAAGTGAATAGACATCTTCTAGGCAAACGTACACCATAATCGACCGTGAGACGTGAGATAGTGGTCAAACGTTTGCCTAACTTGAACTAAAAAAAAAAATGGTATAAAAAACATTGTCACCGCTGCTCTGCGAAAGAGGCGAAAGAGGCGATGCATCAGTTATAACATGAAGCTTTGTCAATGGTAACACTGGTCCTAGTAATGTCTTAGTTGTATTATCAACGATAAAAATGTACATCCCTATTTTTTAAATTACCATTTTTACGATTACGCCACTTAACTAAGGATCAGAAACAAGGGACCTTTGTGTATGAATGTGGTAAGAAGTGAATAACCCAATACAAATGTCATAACAATATCTCTGGTACGACTAACATCGTTATTATATAAAGACTTTTCTATCTTCATGAGACCACTGTTGCTTACTTAAACATATCTTTATGGTATCATATAATTGAAAATTTAGCTTGAACGAATGAAATATAAAAAAATATTTTTCATTGCATCCTAGGCAAAAAAAATAATGAGAAATGTTGCTAACACCTTTTTCACTATTGCTCTGTCTACAGATTGTTTAGGGGGAAAAGGTATTGGAGAGTAGTGAAGTCGTTATTAAGCAAATCTTATCACGTACAAAAAGCAATAAAGACTTTGTGAATATATTTTACATAAGAAAAGTTTCCGTCAAAGGGTTCATGACCGAAGCCACAATATCAATGCAAAATCAATAAGTTAACCTTTCAAAGGTTAAAACAAGAAGAGGGTTCGCTTTCTAAGTTCGTGTTGCGCTTCGATAATTTTGCCCGAACGTGTTACGATGATAAGAACCCGGGAGTCTATTCCGGGCATCAGGTGTGCGACTTGCTTGTATCGTCTCTCAATGACGTAAAAAAAATCTTAACAACATTACATTTCATATCAAATATTTGAAAAGGCAATTTTAAACGCGGCTGTTTTGACGTGCTTTTTTAGGCAATCCAATCATGGCTGGAGTAAAGGAAAGTTAACCAGTAAGTGACATCAAAAATCTAAACACTGACGTCACAAATTAGTCAAGCCAATACCGTGCGTTTTGCTATTTTAAATATCCCAGGCAATTTTATCACATTTTATTTAATGATTTGATAAAAACTCACGCACATTTTGAACTATTAAATTAATTTATTTAATGAGTCCAATTAAAAAGCTTATAAATAAGAAAAAAGGTTATAGGTTTTATTCTATAGCTATAAATATTAAAAAAAAAATTTTTTGAGTGACTAAACGGGCAATTCTCTCGCCTTATGGTAAGCGTCACGCTTACCCATATAAACTTAACCTATATTTAATTCTTATGCATATTTCTAGTTTAGAAAATAGTCTTCCACGGACGCTATAGTTGGTCTTGCAAAGCCGTTTTATGAGTACAGTTTTTACAAGAGTTTTGGTTTGTAATGTGAAATCGCACTGAACTCGTAACTGTTAGTGTCAAGTTAGAAGTTTGCTTTGAAAGTTTTGATGACATTTCTATGGGATGGATCCGAGGTATATATATATACCTATCCTTACAATTAAAAAAAGATTTTTCCAAATCGGTTTATATAATTGAAACGCAAGCAAAGCTAAGTCTTCATCGCTTATAACGGTTTTGGCTTGACCAATTTCGATAAAATGTATATGGGACCACCTTTAAAGTATACTCTTCAAAACAAAAAAAAACCATCAAAATCTATCCATAATTGGCGGAGATATCGCGTAAAATAAATACAAAAAAAAATACATTCGAATTGAGAACCTCCTTTTTTGAAATCGGTTGATAAATGACAACGTTCTGAGGTAACAAACATTTAAAAAAATACAACTGATTTGAGAATCTCCTTTTTTTGAAGTCGGCTAATACGATGTGTATTTCCCATATGTGCTCTTTTACTAAACAGTCATATTTTTGAGCAAATCCTGCAGTAATCTGCAGAATTTGTGTTATTTAGTAGATAATAAGCAAAGTACATCAAAGGGCTTATGTTTGGTTAGCAAACCGCTTTGTGGGTCCCGGCGTGTAATCGCGTCGTAGGTGTTGACTTTATTTTTGTTTAGAATACGAAGCCCGCCCTTTGAAAGCAGTATTTATTTTTCTTGTAATATTCATCAAGGAGTTATGAGATTGTGAAGAGTATACAGTTCTGAGCTAAATCTGTATATTAAACTCACATCCTGCTAGTATTATGTTTGTTTGCATGTTCATATTTTAATCTCGAAGAATAGCATTTAAAAGGATTTTAGTGAACGTCACGGACAAGCAATTTTTTTACTGTTACTTTTATGATGCATCTTGAACAGGTTTGACAAGGTCAGGATGAATATAAGCACTAAGTAGAGTCAGAAGTTGCAAGATTGCTTGCTTGCTGTATGGACTATTGGGCAGTCCTGGTGTCAGGATTTTTCAGGCCGCCTGAAGACATCCGACATGACTTAACGACTGTTGTCTTCCGACTTACAACGTAACAGAACAACGGCTAAACTTGCACGCAAGATGGAATTAGTTGCAATTTTATTGTCTACTATTAAATTAATAACTGGTATATATTTTTTTCTATATCTAATTGAGAGACGAGACAAGCTAGTCGCCACCTTAGAGTAAGCATCACGCTTGCCCGATATAGTTCAGTGCACTTGCATTTAAATGGTTCAAAATCCTGCTTAGCAAAGCACTGCGCTCGTCACCCTGAGATATTCGATGTTAGATCTCTTTATGGTCTGTAATTTGACGACCCAGTTGGCAGTGGACAGGTGTCCGCCCTCTGCGCCGTGGGTCCTGGGTTCGATTCCCGGCAGGAGCATAAATTCCTTCCCAAGGGATATTTGTGTTTCTGGCTCTGGGTGTAGCGTGTGTGTGATGTGAATGTTTCCGGCACCCACGAAACAAGTCTTTTAACTTAGTGTGGGGATGTGAGTGTGAATGCGTTTGTTAAAAAAAAAATTCACTGGTAACTGACTACCACTCCCTTCAGTCGGATTTACTATCTAACAACAAGACAAACTGTCAACCTCTCCTGTTGTACCTCCAATTCACTCGTAGCGTATTGATTCTAATACGATAATCAGCCGTACTGCGGAAGAGTGGAACTCCTTGCCCGCGTCTTTGTTATATCTGGGCGTTTTCAAGTCTAGAGTGAATAGGTATCTTCTTGGCAAGCATGCTATACCTGCGGCCTTATCTTCCCTTTCCATCAGGTGAGATAGTGGTCAAATGCTTGCCTATGGAGCATAAAAAAACGAATAGTATAATTACCTTGTCCATTGGCAGCGCCGTGCACGGTCGTGTAGACAGATGCCATGCCGTTCGTAGCATTCGTTGTAGTTCGCCCCGCAACTGTTTGGCGACTTAGTTCGGCGACGGTTCATGTGAACCTGTTGACATACATTTATTTTTAATCCAAAACCATTCTTATAACACACCTACCACAATTCAGAAATAGTTCAAGGTTTAAAACTATTTAACCATTATTGAGAAGTTTAGCCAATAAAATATTTTTACGTTTATGATACGCATTTATCGCGGTATTAAAATATTGTTGGATTTCGATTCGAAAAAGTTGTTCAGCTTTCTTACGAAATCGACGGAAACAGTTTTACGGTTACGACATTTGCTATAAGAAAAATAAACATTACTTGTATGTGGTAATATTACACAAAACGGGCAGTATTGCACAAAACTATGTTAACTAAGTTTTTGAAAACAAAGGCAGTGATTTGTTAAAAATCTAATAAATATCGTGAATTAATGTATACCGATACCGCAAGTCAAAGTTTTAAAATAAATTGTATGCAGTTCAAACTTAAGAAAAGTTATGCGATAACTTTAAAATGACTCGTAAAAGTTCAAACCAACTGAGGAAATTCGAATATATTACAAAATATCAAAACATTCATTTCAAACTATCAAAGTTTGTATTATAGTACTGCACACTATGTAAGCACTTTATAACTTAAATTGGATAAGTTGATGCTAAAGGTTGTAAACTTTGTTACTGTTTATCTTATGAGCCGTAAAATAGTGTTTTGCTTACATTTTATTTTGGGTATATACTAAATTTTATATCATAACAATTTCTTTGTAATTCCGAGGGACCAAACCTAGCTTACCGCGGCAGCTTTAGACTAAAAGGCGATAACGTAGTAAGAAGAATTGAGACGATTGACTTACCGATTAATTACCGATAGAAATAATAAAACAATGAATCTATAAACTATTAGAAGACTATACATTGTATTAGTGATAACCGATACGCATTCACGTATTATTTTCGGAAGAAAATGCTCCGACCAGTTACTTTATAACCTATCTCTGTTCAAAAATATAGTGAATCAAACAATAATGAACCTTATTTCTTAGAAATTTTGTCTATTGAAACTGATCGCAATAGTCAAGTTTCGCACGCTGCGACTTATAACAACAAGACAACAAGAAAGACATCATAACAACAAGTAGAAGGACATTCTTCCAAAACGAAACTCTCCAAACTTTCTTCGGACCATAATACGTGTGTGCTGGTTAAAATTATTATAATGATAATCTGAGTTGTGGGTTTATTCGATGATTCGACGTACCTTACAAGTGCAACCCTGTTTATATAGCATTCGGAATCCTTTTCTTTGGCGTGGAGTCACTTCCCTCCATTTGCTGATGTACGAACACAGATGGATGTGAGCCTCTAGATGAATAATTCGACCTGAAATTAGAATGAGTTCTAAAATTATCCTTTTATTAAAAATAAACGCTTTGACACTCACAGCCCGATACTAAGTTCCATGACTTGTGTCGTGGGTGCCGGAAACGAAACATTTTGAACTGATAATTTTGCTTGGTGAGAAAACTTGTTTGTGAACAAAGCCAACGGCTGTTCATTATTAAGAATTGTATTGAATCAAGAAATTGTAAAAATATGAAATATAATATCAGTACTATTATAAAGCCAAAAGTTTATATGTGTAAATAATAGTGACACGATTAATAATTAAATGCAAGCAAAGCTTAAAAAACACCAACTTCACCGCTTTATCTTCGGAACCATGATCAAATTCAATGTATTAAACACGCATTATTGACGATAACGCAAAAACTACTGATCAGATCTTCACCAAATTTAATTGAGACCAGTGGAAAAGCACCAGCTTTTAAACAAAAATATATCTTTAAAATCGGTTCTCGTAGAAAGAAGATAGAGTTAACACACATAAAAAAATACAGTCGAATTAGGTACCTCTTCCTTTTCTGTGAAGTCGGTAGAAAATAGGTATATGTGTAACGACTACACGGAATTTGATGACATTTGGTATGCAAGGAATCCTTAAATAGGATACAGCCTACTTTTTATTTCGATTAAAGCGGTCAAAACCGCGGCACAAAGAGCTAGTAGGTAATATAAAGCTAGGAATTACTAGATTCCTTGTCTTTATAGTTATGATTTGCTAAAAGTGAGTAATGCTCACAATAATAATACGCTTGTACGTAGTGTACCATATGAGCGATGATCCAATGCGAGTTTTATGTGAAGGCGATAATCAGAGTTTGCCAGAATCGTAATATGCGATGACGAAAATTTCTATTTATTTGTGCAGGTTTTTCTTATAATTTATGGTTCTCTATTTCCTTAACCGCGTGGGCTCTACTTAGGGACATGATATACAAAGCGCCCGCGACTCTTCTCCCGCGCTGCCGTTATGTATACCTACTGCCGTCATTGAGGAAAATTGAGTTATATAAATTATCGGAATCAGGAAAGTTAGACGCATCTGCTAAAATTCATAACATATACTAAATAGTAAAGACATACCTGATGTATATAACTAATATTTTGACAAAAACTTCAGATAAATACGTCTTTTTTCCTTATGACGGCTGCACAGGGCGCGTGGCGGGCGCACGCCCTTTATGCGCGCCCTGTGCGTGTGCCCCGGGTGCTCTATATATCAAGACCCAAGAGCAAAAATGAGTATTATGATTTAAGCAGCGTGTATGTATGTTCGTTTTTTCCCTAACAGTGCAAAACTATCAAATGTCAGCACATAAAGTCGTACATTTTAGTAAAAAAATGTGTAGGTACGAAAATAATTTTCGACTGTGTAAATAGTTTAAGGTCACACATGAACATTTTAAAAAGTTATTATTCATCAGGAAACTCACTACCACAAGTCTAGATATTAGGATTTAGATCATTTAAACTTTTAACGTAATTCTCACTTGACTGTAACTAAATTTAACAACTTTTTAATTTACTAAATGAATTATTTATTACTATGTCTTCCGTAATTTTAACTATTCAGATAAGTTTTACCACATATAACGAGCGCTACAATATCTACCACACAGGGACAGGACCTCTAAGAAAATAGGCGAAGCAATCTCTTAATTTTGTCTAACATTAATACCATTAATTTCCAAGCAAGCATTTTGGGAACTTTGCTGAACATTAAAGATCGTCTAAACCATCTTTAACCTTTTTTATAACTTATATATTTAACATATTATATAATATAACTGTAAAACTAGGTCTTGGAATTTCCTATTTTAATTTCACCGAATAACTTTTTATATCAGTAAGTTGGTACGAGTATAAAACCTTACCTGTAATCACGTAGGTTTCCCTGGGTTGTAGACTGACTCCACACATAGAGTCAGCGGATGGCGTCAATAGTCGTCCCGATTCTAGCGCAACCCTAGCTTTCGGCGTCGCCTGCAATATAAAGAATAACATAAAACGATTATTGTTTCCAGATACATTAAAGTACGACTTATTGTATCACATTACGAAAATAGGGGTGATAAAAAGTCGGAGGCCTTGATCCGAAACCCTGTGCTCTTTATTGAATCCTAAAATCTTACGACTGCAGTTTAACGACTCACATCCTGCTCTTACATTTAGGTCCACGCTCTGAATTCTCAACAATGTTGTTATTGTTACAACACAATAAATCATCTACGCTATATTATAAAGTGGCAAAGTTTGTTTGCCTGTAAATGGGCTCTGGAGCTATTGATTTGATTATTTTTTTAATAATAGATAGCTAGATAATAACTTTATAGTTTCTTTTATTAGGATCAAAGTTAGATTTCAGAACGAAATCACAATAATCGTTGGCTGCTTTATCAGTGTACGCTGAGTAAACAGTTTGACATAAATTAATGAAATGTATTGAACTGCCCATTTGCTTAGTAGGGTGAGCGTTCACCTTTTAAGTAGGAGAATATCGGGTTCGATTCCCGGCGGGAACACAAGTTTTCTCCCCAAGGAAAATTTGTGTTTCTGGTTCTGGTTGTGATTGCGTGTGTGATTTGAATGTTTCCGGCACCCACGACACAAGTCATCGAATTAGTGAGGGGCTGTGAGTGTGAAAGCGTGTGTATGTGTAGCAAAATATTGGTCTTAAAATATTCTATTTGTAAAAAAATCCACGGCAGAATATATTATATCTAATATTTACATATACATACATTACAACATTTTGGTTGACTGGAAGAAATCGCTTTGAGCGATAAGACCGCCCTTTATGCTCCTATGTTAAATTTAAGATTTTTTTGTAAATATTCTTTTTTTAGTGAACAAATAAAGAATGTATCTATCTACATAGCCCAGAACCAGTAGTTACTATTTTTTGTTAAATATCTGAAAAAATAGCAGCCTATGTTAAGTTGGCGTTTTGAGGCATTCAATATGAATCCTAATCAAAATAAAGTATTTCATCGTCTTTAGTATTTTAGGAAAATACAATTCGCATTGACTTTTACTGCATACAATTCGCGCTGACTTTTACTGCATATAATTTGTCCAAATTTACTGCATTTAATTTGTCCGAATTATATGCAGTAAAAGTCAAGAGTCGAAGAGAAAATAGATGAGTCTTAGCGCGTAGTAAAGCGACATGGTCGTGTTCTGTGATAGGTTGAATACATAACATACATGTATGTTACGCGATATCTCCGCCAATAGTAAATCGATTATGATGATTCTTTTTTTGTTTAGTAAAGTATACTTCAGAGGTGGTTCCATATATATTATATCGAAATCGGTCCAGCCAAAACCGAAATATAAGCGATGAAGTCGGTTTTTTAAAGCTTTGCTTGCGTTTCAATTATATGTTTAGCCATTTTATTATATTTTGTTATCCACCCGGGTGACGCCGGGCGGATCAGCTGCTAGCTAATATAATTGCAGAGAATTGTTTACTCACTTTGAATGTACTTCGAATTTTCACTTTGTAAGCGTCGTAAAAGTTGTCCCCCTTACCGCGGAGTGTTTTTTGTACTCTACCGACGATTACTGAAAACAAAACAAGCTTTTATCACAAAAAAAATATTTCGTATAAACATGTCTGAAGAGTGAAAAATAAAGTGTTTTTATTTATGATAAAAATCTCGCTACGTATTTTCCGGGACTTTGGTAATTGAATTAATTATGTAAGCTTTATGGATGATAATTAATTCCATATTTGCATAGGCAACCTGGGAGATAATGGTGGTCAGAACAAATTTATCTAAATACACAGAAAATTTTATACATTTTACATATGGCCAACTTCAAATATAATTTACGTGGTGGCAGCTTTGTGTTTTTTTTAAATGCTTTGCTTTTTTTCATTTTTTTTTTACCTTTGTTTGGTGAAATAGGAACTATAGTGTGATAACCCTGCAGTAACTACTCGTATTTAAAGGCTCTTTCTTGAAAAGTACTTTTTGTAGTACTGAGACAATATCGACCATAACTTCAATTTGCTCGAAGCGCTTCGCTTCTACGTTTATCATCCGTACTGCGAAGGAGTGGAACTCATTACCCGCGTCTTTGTTCCCCGAACGGTATAATCTGGGAGTCTTCAAGTCAAGAGTGAATGGGTATCTTATAGGCAAGCATGCTACATCCTCGGCCGCATGTTCACTTTCCATCAGGTGACATAGTGGTAAAATGCTTGCATATCGAACTTAAAAAAAAAATCTACGTGAAAGAATCCCAGTTACCTGACAGTAAGCTTTACGACTACCTACGTAAATGTCAATTAATGGCTACAGTAACTTATTTTCATTTCAACCTTAATATAGTTTTTATGAAAATTATACCGACATATAGGTGAACCGCTTTTGCTACAGTTTTAAAACTAAAGCAAGAAACAGTGTTTAGATATTATCTTTGGTGTTTAGACTTGCATTTAGTAAAATACTCATTTAGTAAAATAGCCAATAAGTATATTATAATATATTTCTTGTATTTTTAAGACATGATTGGCACAGTAGGCATTTCCCAGTTCCTAGACTTGATTTGAAGCAAAATTTTCCATTTCAAGGAATATTTGTGTTTCTGATGCGGGTTTTAAGTATGTGTGTGTGTGATGTAAATATTTCCCATCCCCACGATACTTTCTTTCCCATAATGTTAAAACTAAGTGTGTGCCCGTGAGCGTAATTGTGTGTTTTTTTTATTAACCCACCAAAATCGCTGTTGCAATAATGCGTTTGCGGATGGTCTAGCGAGCAGGAACAGGCGATGGCGACGCGACAGCTCGCGGCCACCAGCGCAAACACCAACCACCTCGCCACCATACTATAGTGTACAACCTGGAACAATCACAATAACCACTATTAGCATAAAATATATCATATTTTTTATGAGTTTAACCGACTTCAAAAAAAGGAGGAGGTTCTCAATTCGTGGGTATTCTTTATTATCATGTAGATATGTTACCTTGGAAGTCAGTCATTTATTAACCATAATTCTCTAACTCCGTCATAATTTGATCAAGTTCTTATGAAGAGATTCAAAGATAAATTGCATTCTCGTTACTTAAATTCAAACAACCAAAGACAAAACTATAAATAATATACGGTGTTACTTCAGCCATGATAATTGATATACATTGTACGGGTATGATCATTGTTTATATATTGTTTTCTGTATTTTAGTTATAACTATAAATGTTTTATTCATATTTTCACATCATTATAAATATATATTTATTCCAGGAAGAGACGTGAATGGCGGACTTTTAATTTAAACTCCATAAACAAAACTATCATCATTAATGAAGCGTACTTGAAGGTCTTATGACGATGTCGGTTACTGACATTTTAATTATTTTATACGATGTAAATTATTCAGCATAAAAATTTATATTTAAAAGATTTATGACGATTTACCGATAACTTGTACTGATATAGCTGTACATATACATATAAGTACTATTAACAAATGCTTATTTTGCTTCGAAATCCCCAGCTAAAAATAATTACGTCAAATAATTTAGTACAGCACTGGTTGTGTTTTCAGCCCTTACTTAATTGGAGTAATTTAGAGTTGTAATTTGATAAGAAGCAAATTGGAGAATGTTCGCATTTCTGTTATATACCTAGTTGCAAAGAGCTTCTAATCAAAACATTTGCCTGTCGGACTGTCTGACTGTCAAGACGTCCACGTCTTGATTAAATATTTATGGTCCAATGTCTTATGTACTTTTTGTTTGCATTTGCATTTTAAAAAAGTAAACAGCGTACAAACAACGTACCATGTATGTTATGTAATATAGCAAAAGGAGATTGCCATATTTTGGTCCATAATGTTTTTATTGGGTGGTGTGGTCGCTTAGCGACAAAGCCCATAAATAAATAATAAAAAAAATAAAATGTTTTTATACTTGTTTACATAATCACTTTCACACTCATAGCCCCACACTAAGTTCGATAGCTTGTGTCATAGGTGTCGAAAACATTCACATCACACATGCAAACACAACCAGAACCAGAAACACATTTTTCTTGGAGAGAACACTTGTGTTCCCGCTGGGAATCGAATCCGATGCTTAGAAGGCGCACACGCACCCAACTAAGCTAACGGGCCACTGGCTTTCATGTAGTCATCTTCCTTCAAAGCGAATAATTTTTAAACAATTTCCTCCCTAAAACACGTTCTTCATGTTCGTCAATCATTTTTAAAACAAAACCTATAAAAATATTTAATGGTATCAACAAAACGACAATGAAATTAAATGAATGTCTTGTTGACTTTTTCTTAATAACTAACTAATAAAGTAGTATTACATTCAGTAGAATCTTTTATTGGAGGCACAATCTAGCTGGAAGGCAATAATGGCGGTAGTAAATTTAGCCCTCAGTAAAACTGCTGTAGTCTTTAAAACAAAAAAAAATTGAGTAACGAGTTGGTATACTATCAGCATCATCCAAAAGAAAAACGCAAATTGCAGATTCTCCACTTTGGAAGAAATGTTCCAAAATTCAATCAATTAGCTTGAAATTAAGAGTGGTATATGAAAATACAAAAATGCTAAAAACTCGAGGTAAAGTCGGTTTTAAAGCATTATACATTTCAGTCAACATAATCAAGTACCCAAATCATCAATTAATGTAAGACTGTCTTAAACTGAATGAAAAGCCTTATAATCACAATACCAAAATAATTATCACGAAAGCGTGTACTTAAATTAATTAAGTATGCCACTAAGCCATCAATTTTAACTTGAGACACGGGCTGGTAACATGTAATTTATCAGTATAACCACCTCTGGGAATTGAAAGACCGCGAGATGGTGTTTTGCCCTATTTAACAACCTTACTAACATACCTTGTGATCTTTGGTACATTGTAATTTTTATATAAAAAGGAGTACAATATTTTAGTAGTCCCTATTTATTTTTTCACTTGGAAACTCCCAAATAGCATTTATTTATACTGTATGTAAAATCTTAAGCGTCATCCCGTGAACCAAAGCGTAAAAAGATACTGTTAGCTATGCCTTTGTGAGGCGTCGGCGATAATCCGCTTTACTTGTTTAGTCTCACGACTCGAGTGTATCCTAATGCCTGAGTATTTGTTACATTAACGGAAATAGTATCTACGATATCAGAAAAGGATTATATCACAACTCCAGAGATTCATTGTATAGTTACATTATCAAATAGATTTAAGAATGTCATTTAAAATGTATCCGCTACCTAGGGACGCGGCCTCAGGAAACCAGGCCAACCTTTAGGCAGGAAATCAAGTTAGCGCGACCCGAGCCAAGGGATTTGATCTATTGTTACATTGTCAAAACAGTTTATTAAACGTACCTCCAATAATTTAACTTGGTTTTTAGCTCCAAGTCGGCAGGAAATGAAAGAAAATCCAATAAAGCTGCTTCGTGCTTTATATTTTTCTAACGTTGTTTCGTCTAACAGAGTTTACAAGCACTCTACACAAATAAATCTAACAGTAATAACCATAACATATTAAATTCAAGTCACTAAGCAACATTTAAAATAAGATTAGCATAATAATAAGCTTTAGTTAGCAAACAATAACCAAGTCAGGAACGGAGAGTGTAGGAGGAATACGAGATCGGAGTGAACGAAATGTGTTCATTAGCTTGTTCCTTTCACTATGCAAAAGGTCTAATAATGAACATTACGACGTTTCTATTTACAGTGATACAGATTTTAGAATTAAATTAAGTATTTTATTTAAATGTTCTCTAGGGATATTATTTTATCAATATATGTCAAATGCAGACTTTTGAGCGATTTTTGTACGCAAAATACTCGTTTTTGTCAGAGATAACACTCTATAGCAGTTTAAACATAAGCTGGAATATTTTTCTGGTTCTAAACTACCTATATAGAATATTATTTAAATTAATCTGCAATTGCAGAAATATCGAATGTGTCAAATATACAGACACACTCACTAATTTCTAATTATACGTTTATAATAATTAGTACTCAGGAGTCTACTTAAAAGCAGTAGAAGAAGTTTCATGTCTTTATGAAGCAAAATAAGCAGAATAAAGCTTTACACACACACGAGTCCTCAACTATACTTTCTATGTCCTATTAGAATTATTGGAAATAACATTTTAAATTTACTACACAATAAATTTAATTTACCTTCACACTGTTTACTTCCAACCTTAATTACATAACCGCGCTATCTAATAAATTCAGTTTACGAGGATATTTAGAGATGACAGCGAGATAATTAGAAAAATGATATTTTCCTTATAATTTATTGTCAAATAACATGTTTATGTTTTATTTTTTTCAAATTATTATGTTTTATTTTGCAGCAACCATTTAACTACTTCTAATTATGTAGATTGCTTATAATTAGAATTCATAAAGGCATAATGATATCATCGCCGTGTTTTGATTTCATAAGTAGCATTTATTTCATTGTTCCTAATTTTCCAGAACTTACAATGACTGTTATGGCTGATGAATTCATAGGCATTTACACCATTGAATTTGAAATTCCAAAGGTATTGTTTTGTCAGCTATAGCCCTTTGTCTTGGCTTCTGATCTGTGTGAACCCGAGTATTATTCAAGCAATAAAATAATCGGAATATTCTGGATTTTTTTGAAAAGGAAACAAGCTAGATTTCTTTTGATTGTAAGCGCAACGCCTACAACATATCTTTGCAGTGCCATGCAGACTAACATTTTGAGACTTTTGGTTTTGACGAATCAAAAATTACAAATATTAAAAATAAACACAAGCCTTATAACAAAATAGTAGACAAATCACGAATCTACATTATAAATGGTATTTATTTAATATACTATTACTAATACTTTCAAATCTTTTTTAAAGTCGTAAAACCGCCCATCTATTTGGACTGTCTGACTCGCAAAAAAAAAATTTCAAATGTAATTATTTCATATTACAAAAATCAATTAAGCATATAAAAACTGCATATATGACTGGCTAAAATCTTCATCCTCAATAATCTTGCGAAAAGACTTATGTAACTTGAAGAAAATTCCAGTGAAAATATGGTAATAAAAACAACTTACAAAATCAGCGTTTGCAAGTTACATCGCTCGATCCGCTCGGCACAGCAGCGTCCTTTCAAGAACTCCGCTTCATGCAGTTTACGCCTTTTGTATCGGATGGGTGACTTCATAAAGAAGAACCGGCGCCGGCGTTACAGCCTATAGGTAACTAGAGGTTTTCGGATATAAACAACGATGCGGAAATTTTATGAGTGCATTCCCATAGTGTCGACCTCGGTACAGAGGTAGACCGCAGTAACGCGGTACCACAATACATCGTTCGTCAGGGTTCGTCGGAAATATTGACGCTTGTATAACTTTTATACCGTGTTTACGCGGATTTGTATGCATATTGCTTTACGGCAGGCACGTCCTATATATAATCAATCTGTTACTGTATAACAAGCGGTCAATAAATAAAATGGGTCTGAGTGGCTTAATTTAATTTGCCGTGCCATAATGGCATAAGCCTAGAATTACACTGGCTTTTATATATAGCTGCCGAAACGCTACTTAGGATGAGCACGAGAAAATTATCTACCATCATAGATTGAGTCTTGATGTTACCTGACAGTCGCCAAAAGCTCAAGCCTGTTGTAGAATTCGAAACCGCGAGCATCCGGTCTGAAAGCGCGCTTTATACGACGCGACGCCCCCTTCGACTACACCACATTATAGAATTATTGATTTTTATTGAGGAGTAGGTAGGAGAAGTACTTCGGCAAAACTAAACATATAACAATAATTAATGTGAGTAACCATGTTAAGATCTTATTTATACTAACTACATTATTCCAGTATTTTCTATATTCCTTTTTTGTATTATAAAGGAATATAACGTATTTCTATTCTCAAGCTATTAAGTTATTTTATTGTACAGTCTATATTATAATGAACAACTGAGTTTTACAATCATACTTAATTATATCTTAGACGCTGATGTCATTCGATATAAAATATATCACATTCAATCGCCATAATACTAAAACTTAATACATTCATGTTTTTTAGTCTACAACCGCGACAACAAGAGGAAAAAATCTAAGTAGACGAATCATAATAATTTGCTATGGCAACAGAATAATGTGTAGTTGGGTACATGAATACTCGTCTAATTAAGACATGTCCTTTTAAACCTTGACAGGGATTTTTAAGGTTGGTCTTTTTACCTCTTCAACCAGAGAAATATGAGGTTAATCTTTTTGTTGGACAAATTGCTCTTCAATCCTAAATACAGTAATGTTTGCACACACTAATGGTTGCGGTTATATGACTGGCAAAGGTACTGCTGTATGCAAACTCTGCAAAAGAGTCCTATCATAACAATGTTACTTATAGAAATAAAACAATTTGCCCTCCAAACCCACATTAATTGGAAACTTGCAGCTCTCTCATCCTAGTATTACCTTTACCCACTCAGCATGCATTATTTCTGAAGGAAGTAAATAAGGGAAATTAAAACGATCGTGAGTATGTTTGTTGTCCTTCATCAGGATGAGTCAGACGCGCGATACGCAGAGGCGAGCGGCTCGAGCCTCGGCGCGTGACTCCTCGAGCCGCTCGCCTCTGCGTATCGCGCGTCTGACTCATCCTGATGAAGGACAACAAATTTGTCCGAAACTAGTCGACTACAAAGTAAGTCGAAATTTAGACGTGTTTCAAGCCGTACACAACATTAATTAAGTAAATAAGGGATTTGTAACTTTTGAATCCATGTTGTGAATAAAAGGTATAAAGTGAATGAGTGTATAAGACCTGCCTAGTCTCTATAAAGACTACCTTACAGTCACCCTCATACACATTAGGTGGAGCAGTATGTTATTTTGTTTATATAAATCTGTGCCATATATCTTTTAGGCCTATACCCAAGATCAACATCTGCATGGTATTTATAGTTGAAGTATTCTAGGTGCAGTAGTAAGCCTTATTTTAATCAACTTAGACCTTAGATTGTGGACAGTCATATTAGCTTTAAACCTGTCACAAAAGTAGGCACTAACTTAGAACAAATTGTGTAGCTAAAATGTAATGTACAAGTAACATCACGTCTGTGGTTTTAGTTCAAGGCGTAGCCAAGAATTGCGGTTTGCCACGCTATAGAGTATTAGGCAAATAAGTTTCCTCTGATGGTCGGCCAGAGGATGTGGGCAGCTTTATTTATTTGACCACCATTGAGTAATGTTGTTTGTTGGCAACGTTTGGGTAGAGATAAATCAATAGGTACACGTACGTCATGAGCGCGTTTAGTCGCGGAATATTCAATTCGCAAAATGTCCAGCGGTCGCAGAACGTCCAATTCGCGGCCGATCAAAGTATTTATAAATCAAATTAGTGAAGTATTGCTGATTTATAATAATTTTCTATCTAAATATTTTAATTATACCTTATATTTGCTGAGACAATTGACATAATAGTAGTAATTAAATAATATGTAAGTACCTTCAAAAATAAGAAAAATTAAAGCATCGGGAGTTTCATTTCGATGTATTGATTTGACCGTTAACCGTAATAGGAGTCGTAAAAGTACCTCTAAAGGTAGGCTGACTTCTTAGAGGATGCGTTCTCTGGTGGAGAATGAAGAAACACTCTTTTTGAGGTAGAATTTAAGGGTTGTCTATTAAATTCCTTTCGCGAACTACAAGGCTGGAGAGAGGGACAGTCTGTTAACAAGTAGGCCTTACAATTTATCATTTAGCTGAACATCCGTATCTAAACATTACAAAAAGCAATTTTGCCTGGCTTCGCAACTGCGACTTTCTTATTCCAACTTCCGAATGGTAAAATATAGGCTTCAAATGTTATAGGCTCGACGCTTACCATTGTGCACGTCTTGCTAAATACTTTAGTCTAACTAGCGTAAAAATATATATATAAAGTATTTGCTCATTCATTCCTATTTCTAATTACGTCATAGAATCGTTTAAAGTGTACATTATTTATCACCATAATGAAGCGTCTATAATTATATTATCACGAGAACCATGATCTATCCGAGCATTGTTCACCAGCTAGTTTTAAACATCAATCTCAATCATCAATCCTTGATCATTATTCTCCAGCAACCATCTAACGGCACCGATTGCTGACACTGTCAGATTGTCAGAAAAACGTACGAAGCACATAAATCCTGTCGTTATTCCCTCGATCGTGACACATCAATTATTAGAGTAAACATGTCAATCAATCTTAGAACGGTGGTCTATTCGTCAATATTTTGTTACCTGCTCGTAGAAGTAAGTCGTGATCAACTGATCATTTTATTGATACCGAAATATATCCTATGCTAAATGATATCTAGGTATCTAATTATTTGAGCTAAAATATATCTCGTGTTGTTACCTAGTTTATTACCTTCATCATTACACAGTTACCTACATACAGGTACTTCCAAGTTTAATGCTTTGTTTATGGCCCGCTTTGTCTAAAATTATAGCTACATAATTAAACTAACCATTAATAATGGGATGTATTTTTTATTTCATGTCTTGATCTTACAGATCGACTGACTATAAGAAAATTTATAACAAATTAAGTTGGGGAAGCCACCAATTTAGCAGAACATTGATTGTAATTGCAAGAAGCTAATTGTAGGGTGTAAGAGTGGGTATCAAAGCATTTAATGGCCTCGGTGTGGTTGGCAGCTAAATTGTTAAAGCTTTATACACAGAGTCTTTAACCGGCCTGTCTGGACGTCCGGTTGTTAGTTCCCAAAATTCCCGACAAGCCTCTTTCTTTCACATTTTTATTTCTTTATCAAGGTTACAACGAATTTTGTAGATTATTTTTCCTTATTATTATGTAAGTTTTTTGGTAAGTTTTTGGAACTCTTTGGGTTTACATTGTTTCTCATGGAAATTCGTCTCGATTTTAATTACTATATTAGTATAGGTGGTGTATTGTATGTGTGTGTAAAACAAGGAGAGTTCCTTGTGTCAAACATACACGATACATAGACGAGTGTATATGTATTGTCTAGATTTTTTGGACCAAATTTGGTAATTTACCATGAATCCTATAAATCTACGAAGACGTAGTCGTGTGCATCAGGTCAATTATTAATAGTCATACCAATTATTAATATAACTGCGAAAGTTTGTATGATCCATATCACCGACTTCTTCTCACAGGGGCCATAGAATTTCAAAGGTTAAGTGTCCACAAGTTCCCATGCAGTCTAACATATTGTTCCCATTGATAAACGCGAGAGATAACAACATTTACAATCAAATTACGCCTTTTCAAAATGAATATCGATAATAATCTGTTAACAGCTTAGATGACTGGTGAGTTATGTGTTCCTTACTTTGTAATTCTGCGTCATAAGAAATTCTGAAAGGGTATGTTTTTAAAAGTGGCAACTGTACGTCAGCGCTCGGCATGTGGGTCCATTATGCACAATATTTATTTCGAATTCTGCAAGATAAATGTAAAAAAGCTTCACCGTTGAAGCGTTAATGTTTGTAGAATGAAGTGCTAAATCTGTCTGTATCGCAGACGATGACAGTAATGTAAACGGTCATTTGTACATTTTTGCATCACAGATGTTAAGGAAATCGTTTTTGCATTTTAATCTGCAATAACTCAGGATCACGAAATATAGCAGGAAGTATATACAAGGAGCCTTTATTCTTATATATTATGTCTGATATGCCATATTATTATAAATTATATAAGTACTTACTACTATAATGCAAATATTATGAGCGTGTATGTTATTAGTATATATATTTCATTTGACTCAAATTTCACGGTCCCTAGATCTTGAAATGGATATAGTACTATACTATAATATGATACAGTTTATATGATACAATCATGAACATATTAACAAATAAATATAAAGTAAAGCAAGTCAAAAACGTAAACATAAATGCTTTCACACTTACAGCCCCACACTAAGTTCGATGACTTGTGTCGTGTGAAAATATCAGTTATTTAATCTTTAGAACGATTATTAAACAGTAAGGTATTACATCAAATCAAAACATGAGAATAGTAATTCTTGTTATTTTCAACCGACTTGAAAAAAGGAGGTTCTCAATTCGACTCTATGTTTTTTTTGTATGTATGTTACGTCATATCTCCGCCAATTATGAATCGATTTTGATGTTTTTTTTTTGGTAGATTACACTTCAGAGTTGGTCCCATATAAATTTTATCTAAATCGATCCAGCCAAAACCAAAATATAAGCAGTGAAGTCGGTTTTCTTTGTTTGCGTTTAATAACACATTTACGCAAGTCAAAAAGTGTAAACGTGAACCGTGTAGACACTAATTAATTCGTGAAAGGAATATGTCTCAACAAATTGAGTCATCAACAACGGTGTGTTCTACTGAAAGAGCTGCAATAGGATTAAAGTATTCAAAGAGTATGAAAGCTCAAAAGTATCTCTCCAAATCCCACACACGAACATAAACTGGAATCTGGCCGCACGACCATCGACTAACACAATCTCAAGTGAGCTCTGTAAACATGTTATTTAAGGTTACAGTGAAATAAACTAATAGTTATCGGAGAAACGTGTTATTTAATAGTATTTCCATTTGAATAATACTCGATAATAACAAGCTTGTACAAATTGGTAAACAGCTGAACACCTCCAATCTACACAAAGCGATAAACTGTACAACTTTGTAGGTATAGGATCAAGTGCCACTCACTATATTCTGAACTTCAATTATATGATGCCCTTCAGATAGCATTATGAGCGCGATGTTATGGTAATTAAGTAATTGAAGTTATTAGATTTATTGTTTTAAATTGTGCTAATCGTTGTCACGGATTAATTGAGATATCAGTACAGTAATCGGTGTCAGTTAAGTCTTGAATTCCTAGTAGGATTATCTACCTACGAGTATGGTTAACATTAATTGAAAAACATGGACGCTTACACACTCATAGCACACACAAAATTGAGAGACTTGAGCTGTGTGTTCCAGAAACATTCACATCACACGTACAATCACACCCAAAAACAGAAACGAATTTGCCTTGGGGAGAAAACTTGTGTTGTCACCGGGAATCCAACTCGATACCCCCTGCTTAGAAGGCGCCTTCTTAAACCAATGGGCAGTTCTCAGCTCATTTTAATTATATTATAGCAAATAGCTATATGACTGGCGAATCATTTTCTATGTTCTGCGCTTTAAGTAAAAAGACGTAATACAATACCAACCTACAATATCCATGTTGCAAAATTCTCGTATACAAACAAACATATTGAGATCTGATAACTCCCGCTCCCAATCCTATTGTAAAACTGAATCCGCTTGTGCACCGCATGCAAATGAAAGTGTGAGAGAGGAAAGGTGCAGTTTCATTCGATTCTGGTTATACAACCACAAATATGGCGCAAACAAATATCTTAAATCGTATTGTGTGGAAAACAGAAGTGCATATTTGCAAGAGCGGCGTTTTTTACTCTACTAAGGATAATCAAAATGGAAGTTAATTTATTATATGTATTGTTAATTCCGATAAACTAAATACAATAAATTAACATTGTGGTTATGTATTTGCGAAAATGAACGCATAATTCAATTAATTTTCTAAAAAAGGAGGGTTATGCTTTTAGTTCTGTATGTATTTCTTTAGGTCCATATTCATTATACTTAGGTCCGTATGTAAATATATTAATGTTCGTCACAGTGCACTAATAAACCAATTGTCATGTATATGGTATTGTTGCCTTCGTCTAAATTTTACGGCTGCCCATAGGCTAGATGTTTTATAAAAGAACAAAATGACATCCAAAGTTCCATCTATAGTATTGCCCGTTGGCTTAGTAGAGTGCAAGTTCGCCTTTTAAGCAGGAGTATTGGGTTCGATTCTCCGCGGGAGATATTCTAGTTATATTTGTAGAGCTATTCCATATTGCGAATATTAAAATTGAAAGGTTTTATGACTACTTGGTGTAGTGTGGCCGCACAGGACTTTGCACACCAATCATAGTCCTGGGTGGAACTGTTACTTTATTGTTATGAGGTTCAGAACGATCTGCGGGCACATCAATTAATTGTAAGCAAAATGTGATATAGGAACAGTTTAGACACAAAAATTATACGGTAAATTGTTATGTTCAGTATTCACATTGTTGAAGCTTCCATTGAATATGTGGAATATTATGCAGTGTAGCTGTTTATGCAATGTTTGAGTGCAGCGGCACGTAGAAGGAAAATAAGTGTTTGGTATGTGGCCAACTCACGTACTTGGGATGTGGGTCGCTCTCCGAATCTCCAGCGATGCCCTCCACTCGCTGGCGCCGGCATACTATTATCTCACTACAATGTAGATGATACCAACAGAATCCCAAAAATACGCGAGAAAATTCAACACTGGACTCTTTTAATAAAATCTTTTTTGTTAAGAAACGTCTTCAGAATACAAATATAACAAGCGAATTGTCTTTTAATTTGTATTCTTCGATCTGTGAAAAATTCTATTGAAACAGATTTTCTCTTCAGATGTTCACTGAAGTGTAATTATTTGATTCGAACTCGGCTCTAATATTTATTACAGAGGAACAAATATTTGCATGACAAGGCGTCCGCGTGCTCAGCTGTTATAGTTTATAATTATTCATAGGTCATTAGTATTGCTACTACTTATATACTACATTCACTGTGTATCTAACCACATTCGCGCGGTTACCGGGAAATCTGAGCAAACAACCTGTCTATAATATAATAATAGCGTCAGTAGGTACCAAAAGTAAAGAGTTTCCGCAAGCGGCTCTTTTATTCTCTGAGCAGCGTCAGTGAACCGGTGACCCCTTTTTTTTTTTTTTTTTTTTTGTGGGGGGGAAAATGCCTGGCATTTCCTTTCCTTCCCAGGGATGAAGGAAAGGGGTATGTGGGGCTTGAACCCACTAAAAACCCCCCCCGTGAGCAGTCCCTCGCCGAGGTGGGGCAAGATAGGGTCGCGCTAGCAGTCACTATCTTGCCCCGGCGGTAGGCCCGGATGCAAACTTCTCCGGGCCACTGCGCCCATGGAGGGGTGACCTTGCTCACCAAGGCCACCCCTCAGACGTGTGGGGCCGTGCAAGTCAGTGGAGAGATGCCCTGACTCTCCACCAGTGACCCCACTACAGAGGAGGAGAGAGGAGGCGTGCGAATTGCCTCCTCCTTCCCCCCGTCCGTCTGCGCCGGAGCGGGTCAGATCGAGGATCGGCCTCTCTGGCCCGCTCCGCGGCCTCCTTCTGCTTCATTACCGCTTCGCAGAAGGAGACCACCGCCTGCCACGATCTCTCGCTGCCGAGCATGGCGTTTACCACGCTCGGCAGGGAGAGATCTCCGCCTATCAGCGCTGAGAGCGTGTGCCGCTGTGGGCCCCAAGCGGCACACACCTCCAGCGTGTGGAGCGCCGTGTCCTCCGGCGCTCCACATTCGTGGCAGGCCGGAGTCGGCTCCCGTCTCGCGATTTGGTGCAGGTACTTTCCGAAACATCCGTGTCCGGAAAGCACCTGCACCAATCGGAAAGTCAGCGACCCATACCGCCGCCTCACCCACCTCCGAAGGACCGGGCGGATGGCCTCCACCGTCCACTGCCCAGGTACCGGTGGAGCCAGGTCCTCCGTCCACCGCCGCAACAGGGCAGCCCGCGCCATTCGCCGCATGCGGGTGACCTCTTCCCACGCTGGGGTGTCTCCGCGGGATCTCCTCGCCGCCACGAAGTGGTATACTTCGGCGAGAATCTCCGCTTGGAGCTCCCAGGGGGGGTCACCCGCAAGCACGCATCCCGCCGTCCAAGAGACCGTCCGGTAGCCGCGTATCGCCCTCGTCGCGATGACCCGCTGCGGACGACGCAGTAGGGTCTTGTTCCCGCGGTTGAGGGCGTCCACCCAGACCGGTGCCCCGTACAGGGCCATACTCCGGATCACTCCGGAGTAAAGCCGACGGCAGACCGCACCCGGGCCGCCCACGTTGGGCAGCAGTCTCCCTAAGGCAGCCGCAGCCCCCACAACTCTCGGGGCCAGCTGGGTGAAGTGGACCCCGAAAGCCCACCTTCCGTCCAGGATGAGACCCAGATATTTCATCTGGGTCCCAACCGGAATCAGGACCCCGTCCAGCTCCATCCGCGTTCCTGGAGGGGGTCCCCCCCGAGGCCCATGGAACAATAGGGCCTCGGTTTTGGAAAGAGCGACCTCCAGACCCAGGGAGCGTATGCGGCAAACCACAAGATTTGTGCCCACCGTGGACAACCGCACTACCTCCCTTAGGTCCCTCCCTCTGGCTACGACTAGGGTGTCATCCGCGTAGCACGCGACCCGCATGTTTGCGGGGAGCGTGCCACGAAGCACCCAGTCGTAGCCTATGTTCCACAGGAGCGGACCCAGCACCGACCCCTGTGGGACCCCGCAGGCGACGCGACGGCGCCTCATACCGTCCCGTCCTACCACAAGGATCTCGCGATCCTGGAGGTAGTCAGCCAACAGCCTCCGCAGATACAGAGGCACTCCATGATAGTGGAGCGCCTCCAGTATTGTTCCATGCGGGAGGCTGTTGAAGGCGTTGGCTATATCAAGCGAAACAGCCAACGCCTTGTCCCCCTCCCTGACCGCGTCCTGCGTCCACCCCTTGAGCCAGAGCAGGGCGTCTATTGTAGAGCGCCCCGCTCTGAATCCGTACTGGGCCTCGGACAATCCAGGCCCAGTACCCTCTAGGTGCTGGATGACACGGGAAGCCACTACCCTCTCCAGCAGCTTACCCGTGTCATCCAGCAACACTATAGGCCTGTATCCGGAAGGCGAGTCAACAGGTCGACCCTCCTTCCGTAACAGGCACAGTCGGCCGTCTTTCCACAACTTCGGGAACCGTCCTGACGTGAGGCATGCGTCGAACAGTTCCCGAAGCCACTCACCCATCTCCCCCAGGGCGATCTGTAGGACCCGCCCTGGAATGCCATCTGGGCCCGGTGCCGTTCTTTTTCCCCGCAGGCGGCCGATTGCAGTCTCTATCTCCACCTCTGACAGAGGCGGGATAGAGGTCGGCTCTAGCTCCTCCAGGGAGACAGGCGCCATTATCGGGGGCACGTGGTCAGGGCTGCTCACGGGGAACAGCCCTTCCAGCACCCTACCTAGAAGTTCTGGCTCTAGGGACTCCGCGATGGGGGCAGTCTGGCCTCGGAACTTTTTCCGGACTGCTCTGTACGGTCGCCCCCAAGGGTCCCTGTCTAGCCCCTCCAGGGCTTCGTCCCAGGCTTGAGACTTGGCCCGGCCGATGGCCTGCTGCAGCTCCCGCTTGGCTTCGCGATATACGCCATAAAGCTGAAGCTCAACAGCCATCTCCTCGGCCGACATCTGCTCGTCGGTCCGGCCCCGACGCCGCTTCCTGCAGCGGGTGTAGGGCCGCCGAGCCCCGGAGCAGACAGCCCGGAGATCTGCAATCTCCGAGCTCCACCAGTACACCGAGTGGTGTTCGAGACGGCGTCGAGACCTTGGCATAGCCGTGTCACAGACGGCCGTCATCGCTACACGAAAACGGCTCGCCTCGACGTCCACATCCTGGTGCGTGGAGGCAGCAATCCACGACTGGACGATTGCCGCCTCTTTTGCCAGTTCGACATCGAGGCGACTTACCGTCCAGCGCGGGAAATCTGCCCGAACCTCGCTCTGGAACTCACTGCGGCTGTCGGAGGCGCAGACCTCGAACCTTATATATTTGTGGTCCGATAGAGTCTCCACCTCCGACAAGACATTCCAGGCCCGGACACGTGCTGCAATAGACGGGGTGGCGAACGATACGTCCACCACGGACCCCCCGTTCCAACGCACACACGTGTGGACCGACCCTCTGTTTAGCAAGGTCAGTCCTGAGGCAACTATCCACTCCCTGACAGTCGCACCGCGAGAGTCAGTAGAGGGATTGCCCCAATCCCGGGCCTTGGCATTCAGGTCCCCCAGGAGGAGGACTGGCAGTGGCACTTGCCTTCTTACCGCTGCGGCTAGGAGGTCCAGGAAAGCCTCCAGCTCCGCAACGGTTTTGTTGGGGGAGAAGTATACGCCAACGATAGCATACTCCCCCCACTTTGCAACCACATACCCCGAACCCTTCTCTCTAACTGAGAGGGGTGGACTATCACCCCCCCGCTTAACAATAGCAACGGAGCCGTTCAGGTCCCCAGCCCAACAGGAATGCGAGGGAACATAATACGGCTCCGCTGCAACCGCCACGTCTACTTGCCACTGCGCCAGGGTCTGCATAAGCAGATCTTGTGCCCTAGCGCAGTGGTTTAAATTAGTCTGGAGGAAGTTGTGATGTCGAACCCGATCCATTAGTCGGACATCACAACCTCCTCGCACGCCGACTGGCGTGCCACCTCGGGGGCAGCCTGGCTGGTTGCCGCAGGGAGGGCCTGGGTCCTAGAGACTCTCCCCTTCGTCTTCGGGGGGGCGCAATTACGTGCCCCCATTACATGCCCGGAAGGCCGCCCCGACTCAGCGCATATCGCACAGCGGGGCTCGGCCCTCCCGCAGCTGACCGCCCGATGGCCTGTGCCTCCACACCGGAAGCACAGGTCTCCCCTATCAGCGGATGCAGGACACTGGGTGCGCGTATGTCCCAGCCCCATGCACTTGAAGCAGCGCATGGGACGCGCCGCCAGTGCCACTACACGCACTGAGCTCCACCCCACTAGTAGCCTCCCCTTTTCCAACAGCACTTTGGCTGCTGAAGTCGGACAGGATACGAGGGTGGAACCAACGCCGCTTACGCCGGGACGAATTTCTCCTGCCTTCACCAAACGGACGTCACAACCACCCGCCTTGGCTACCGCCGCCGCCACTTTCTCTTTGGTAGCCGCATCATCCAAGCCCGTTATCCTCAGGTCGGCGGTTTTAACGGGCCTGGCGATGTTAGCTACCTCGGACAGGACTTCACGGAGTTTCTCCGCGAGCTTGTCCGCCTTCTCGTGATTTTGGGAGCCAGGAATCTCCAACATCCTGGCTCCCGTGGCCGTCTGGCGGAAGCGGAGCTGGTCAATCCCCAGCTCCTGGAGATCGATTTTCCCCTGTGCCACGTCCATCACGGTGCTGTAGGTGACCCCCTTCTCCGCGGCCTCAGGCAAAAGGGACATAACTACAGCCGCGGACTTTGGAGGTCTCAGCACCGCCTTAGCCTTCATGGCAGTAGAAGCTGCCGGGGCCGGCTTTGACTTCGCGGATGAAGAACGCGCCGCAGGGGCAACCGCTGGAGTGGTATGAAGAAGGGAGGACTTCCCCTTCCCTTTCCCTTTTCCCTTCCTTACCACCGTCGCCCAGGTCTCCGCTTGAGTCACCGTGGAGGAGGCTGCCCCAGAGATAGCATGACCTACAGCCGATACCTCCAAAGGAGCGGCGACAGTCTGTGTTGCCTGACCGGACCGCTTACCCAACTTGTGCGCGGGATTGCGAGCCGGCTTATGAGTCGGCTTGGGTGGCGCGGTGGCTGCCGCTGCCTTACTGGCAGTCTTAACGTCCGCCTTTAGAGGTGGACGGACCGTCGGGGCAGGCAGAAGCCGGTCTTCAACCCCCGCGAGTCGGGCATTGAGCATTTGCCCGAACGTAACGGTCAAGGACCGTCTCAGCTCCTCCACTATTTCGCCACCCAGCTGAAGAGCGGGGGGTGCCTGCTTCTCAGCGACGGCTGCTGCTGTGGTGGCCGCTGCAGCCTCCGACTTGGCTTCGGTAAAACCTCGACGCAGCGCCTTTACTTCCGCCTTGCGCGACTCGACCTCAAGGCGCAGGCGGGAGTTCTCCGCTCTAAGCCGCCGCGTCTCTTCCGCCTCGCTCCTGCTGGCCAATGCGTCGACAACCTCTCTCAAGGTAGATGTAGACCGCTTAAGGCGACCCACAAACTCGCCTTTGAGGTTGCCAGACTTCTTGGCAACCTCCAAAATGCAGGCAAGACTTTCGCCCGCATGCGCCCTCAGTTCTTGTGCGTTCAGCGCGCTGACGTCTCCAACAATAGCACCGGCCTCGGACTCGCTTTCGGTGCCGGTCGCAATGCCGGCGACTACAGCGGGTGATCCCCTCTTGTATCGCCTTGTACGCAGGAGCTCATCCAGCTCTCCATCTGACAACGTCGGAGAACTCCTGACGAAGTCTTTTCTTGAAGGACCCGCTTTTGCGTTTCTCTTCCCCCCCCGTTTAGCGGTATGCACCTTGGCGGCCGCCGTCCCTTCGGTCTCCGTGTCCGAGTCCAAATGCCCGGGCACAAAGAACGAAGAAGACGGCCGCTTTCGGTGGCTACCTTCCCCCACGTCTACTTCGGACATATCCGACGACACTCCCACACCCTCCATTGAACTCTCCAAGAGGTCCGCAGGAGGGTAGGAGTGGCCCTGAGAAGGGCCTTTTTCTCCAACGGAAGCCTCTATGAGGTCCGTAGAAGGGTCGGGGGAGGGGCCCTGAAAAGGGCCTTTTGCATACCTCCCCGACGCGTCCCGCAATTTCGGCATCCCGTCACAGTACACAGTTACCGCACGAAACAACTGTGAGGCAGAGTATTAGCCTGTCTGAACACCTGCGTTACCGGGTTCAGACAGTTTCCAGGGGCACCACGTGGAGGTTCTCTGCGCTTATGGGGGAGCCCCCGACCGGTGACCCCTCACACAACGGATTACAACAGCGAACTTGACCGCCCACGCGCACTTCCACAAACCTCCGAGTCAGCCCTAGATATAGCATCGCATAATATATACTACGAGGTGCTGAAGCGCATCTGTTTTTACGATCAATGGGCCTACACGGCCATCTGCGTATATAGGCATCATGAGCAGCTGTCTAACGCATCCATCATACAAGATCAATCATTGTCAATGTTTTCGTGGCGCATATCGACTCAATCCAAAGTCGTTGTCGCCCTGTGCCGGCAGCTTTCACAACCATTATCCGAAGTACGGCGATAGCGGTTCCCCGGCACCGATATCACCCTATCGGCTCTCGTATCGGACCATTACATCGATTTACGAGACGACATCTCATGTTGGCGACACGTAATAAATCTTTTCGCCAATTCTGTTCGGCTACAATAAGCTGCCACACAACCGCTACCTTAAACGGTGGAAATATCACAAACGGTTCCCTTCAATCTCTATCTACTGTTATTTCGTAAATTGATATTCTTAGTAAGGTATCGAATTTATACGATGATTTGTGCTTCGACCGCTTCAATTTCTTCGTATTGTTATTTAGTTCATCCCGCGCTTTGTATTGTTATTTAGTTCATTATTCACATTTATAAATAATAATTAGTCACAGTTGTATATGAAGTTATTATTGTTGACTTCCATTCAATATACAATTTACCTCGTTTGGAAATAATTGGTAGGTTATTAAATACTTAGCAATGTTCTAAAAATATTGTATGACAATGTTGTGATGAGTCATCGGGTATTGTTCATGCTGAATACTGCAGAGTGGATGGTGCAGCGGTTGTGGGTATGCTTACGTATCAGTTGTATGGAAAAGGCGGATAAGTTAGGTAGTGCCATTATTGTATGCATTTTGTTTCGTGTGAGTGTAGTGTGCATTCTGCTCAATAATCCGAGTGTCGGCGAAAGCAGCCTGCGGCGCGGCGGCGCGGGCGCACCGTTAATCTCCCAGTGCGCTAAAGCTCAAGGTTAACTTTCGCGGCTGGCTGCCATTTCACTGTCTCGTAAATGCAACGTAAACTAAGAAGCTGTGTTTAAATGTACAGAAACGAACGATATATAACTATATTTATATCAAAGGTGGAACTCCACAAATAATGCCTTTGGTGTCCAAACAAGCAACCCTTCATTAACAAACATTAAATATGCGGGAGCAAATTGATCAGCCTATTATGTTAACATAGTTACTTTTATATTCAACGATAAGTGAACATTATTTGGGTGGAGGGTAATGTTATTCATTCGCAAACGTTCTAATTAGTAGCCATAGCTATTAACAATATAAATGTAAGAGAGTCTTTTCTTTTACCAACTATGTTTTCAATTTCAGTAGAGTTATTTTAGTTTAATTATACTTTATTTCTCTTTTCCCCCGACTTCACAAAAAAGGAAGAGGTACTCAATTCGACTTTATTTTTTTATGTGAGTTACTTCATAATTTCTTTCCACGTGAACCGATTTTGATATTTTTTTTTTTTTTAAGCTGTTATGTTCCCATTGGTCCAATTTCAATTTGGTCAAGATCGGATCTGTAGTTTTTGAGTTATCGTCAATAATGCGTGTTTAATACATTTTTTAATCTGATCAAGTTTCTGATAAAGCGGTATAGTCGGTTTTTTAAAGCTTTGGTTGCGTTTAATTACAATTTACACCTTATTTATCTTTTAGTAAATTAAGGTTAAATATATAATTATTAGCGAATATGTGTGTATGAGTTTATATGTTTGAAACAAAGTATATCTCTGTAACTGCTGAACAGACTTTGTTGTATTTTCGGTAGAAGATAGTTAGTTTAACCCTGGCATAAGAAACATTCACAAAACAACTAAATTGTATTGAAAATTGTGTTTCGCGTTATTTTCATCCTTCAATACGATGATATATTTTTGAAGCTACTAATAGGTATCTACTAATATAATAACTATACTAGTTGGATATCTCTACAAACTGGTATTATTCATTAATCTTACGAGATGTGCATGCAATGGGTTCTACAAGAAAAGTCGATCACAAAGCACCAAAACAATTTTTACAGGTCATGAAATTAATCATGTACTTAATTGTTTTTTTTTTTTTGTGACAGGCTAATGTTTGACCACTATCTCACCTGATGGTAAGTGACGATGTGATCGAAGCTGTTAAGCACACTAGACCTGGAATACGCAGGCTCTCAAGGATAACTGCCGGAACACCGTATTTGGCTTGGCGGCAGACTTTCAACTTGATGGTGGTAAGCTACTTTGGTAGCAAGCCAGGCGAGCAAAATTAAACAATTAATTAAACAAACAAAACAAAAATCTACTTGTTTATGTATCATATCGACGACCCAGTTGGCGCAGTGGACAGGTGTCCGCCCTCGGCGCCATGGGTCCTGGGTTCGATTCCCGGCAGGAGCACAAATTCCTTCCCAAGGGAAATTTGTGCTTCTGGTTCTTGGTGTAATGTGTGTGTGTGATGTGAATGTTTCCGGCACCCACGATACAAGTCTTCGAACTTAGTGTGGGGCTGTGAGTGTGAATGCGTTTGTTTGTTTTTTTTTTTTTATATTATTTTAATATGTTAATGATGTTGCCGGAGGTGGGCGTTGCTATCTGCGACACAGTTTTATACTTCTGCAGGTGGCATTGTACTCTGTATTTTTTCTAGTTTTAATGTTTATTGTACATAATAAAGACTTATTATTATTACTATTTAATTAAACGCAAGCAGAGCCTAAAAAACCGAACTGCTCCGCTTTATCTTCGGAACCTTGATCAGTTTAAATGTATTAAACACTGATGATGATAACTCAAAAACTACTAATCAGATCTTGATCATTCATCAAATTTAAATGGGATAATATAAGAAAGCACCAGCTTTCAAACAAAAAAAAACATTCATGATTCACGCTGAAAGAAGTTTTGAGGTAACACACATAAAAAATAACAGTCGAATTGAGCACCTCCTCCTTTTTTGCGAAGTCGGTAAAAAACAAGCTCAATTTATAGGCTCAATTATTATGACATTGAACTCAGTAACTCAATAAATTTCGCGAAATGTCTTTTATCGCTGCGATAAGAAAAGCTGCGTCATCTCACAAAACTATTGAATGAGCCATGATTCACGCAAAATTATATTTAGCGCTGTATTTGTATAAATTTACTACGTAATACGATGATTCTCACGGCCATTGTATTTAATTAATGTGTGTTATGCAACTAGTTTTTTTTTTAAATTATTTCATGACCATGGATGCATAGTCCTTCGGTCGAAATATTAACAATTTCTATTCTTCATAATAAAAGTCTTAGTCACAAGTCACGTCGAACAAATTTCATTGATAAAATCTGCTTCTCAAAAAATTTCCAAACTCCACTTCCAAACTACATAATACTAGTACCTAAACGTATTTATTACACATGTATTATGTATGTGCTCTGCGACAATTGTGTTTGAACACATTGAATTCAAAATAGACAATATTTCTATACCAAGGTGAGCTCGAACAATGGGAATACTCTCATTTTTATGAATGGGTAAACCATATCTCTGTCAAAACATTGCGAGTAAATAAAATAAGTCGTGGCCTATCCTGTCCCGGGCGCTCCTCTACCGCTATCTGCTGGAGGTATCGCTCGCTTTTTGTTGTTATCCTCATGTATTATTCACAAGGCTCACTTGTTCCTGCATTGTCTACGCGTCTGCAATTATGAAATTTATGCGTAAAGCCTTTAGGCGATTGCTTTAATGGTAGGCCTGAGTCACCGCTGTGGAATAATCGAGGCTGTCCACTCGGTCACCTGAATGATGCTGATTTATCGGACACACATCGATAGTGATCGATGTGTCTGAGAGTATGTTCGAACACCTAGAGCACAAATAAGCGTAATTCGTTTCGAACTTTAAATTTTATGACAAGTAATATTTATTACTTTTCTTTAAAAGCTATGGAGAGTAATAGTATGTATATTTTGCCTCAAATTATTTTGTCGATAAAAATTGGTCAGCGTATATAACATATCATTATCAAGGATTGTAAATCTATATATATAAAAGAAAGTCGTGTTAGTTACACTATTTATAACTTGAGAACGGCTGAACCGATTTGGCTGAAAATTGGTGGAGAGGTAGTTTAGAACCAGGAGACGGACATAGGATACTTTTTAGGAACATAACTTTTTTTTTTAATTGTTGAATACTAATCATTTTCTCATACGTAACTCGGATTTGGTAAAGTACTAGGTAAACATAAACATGAAGGAGGTAATAATATAGTCACGTGGCATTGTAACACATGCCGGGTATGGCTTCCTAAACATGCACATTCATTGACTGTTGGGCGGAACGAAGGTCGCCGGGACACCTAGTTATATATATAATGTTTTTTTTAAAATAAAGTCGTTTGACTTCCCCACGTCTCTACGTGTACACTGCTCGCGTCTATACTTATTCTATATGTGCTGTACAGATGTAATCTTAGTTTATATCTAGAAAGTATAGATATAGAAAGAGTTCTTTACCTATACTTTCTAGATCCAAACTAGTATTACATCTGTACAGCATATTATTAAATGAGCTCATGACAAATAACAAACATGCATAGGCGTACTGCCAGTGGACACTGTGATCATTAGGGTGACAGCATCGCAAAAGTATTGATCTAGATCATCTAAACCAGGTGCTTCGATAGGATTAAAAAAATACAAAATAAGATATCGATAGAAAATAAGATCCTTATATATTTTACTATTAAAGTTTTCGTGAACATTATAATATTACTAGCAAACCCGGCGAACTCCGTTTCGCCACTATAAACCTCACGGAGCCCGAGACCTTTCCAACGAATGCAAAACCGTGGAAATCGGTTCGTGCGTTCTGGAGTTATAGCGTCAGGAAGGAAAACCCGACTTATTGTTATATAGAAGAAGATTGAAATACGGCTGTCACTCACGTCATTTGAAACCTAGGTCGACAATATCGATCAAATGACGTGAGTGATAGCCGTATTTCAATAATATTATAATCCTTATATATCTTAACCATTATAAAAATGAAATATATCGAAATGTAGTATAATTATTGTTGTCGTTGTTCACTTGTTAATTCTGTTGACAAATAAACATTCGTACAATTATATAATGAGATCCTCAATAATTCTACACAATAGCTCAAATATGATAAAAACAATTCAAATGTTTCGACATTTATATTATAAAGTAATAAGTCAAGGCATAAATGAAAGTACTGTATTCTAAGTTTCCAGGAAGCTCTGATATAGTATATACTTTTTTAAAATCAATTGTCTAATCTACGGGCCAATTGCCTATATTTCCTAAAACTAAACTAAAACTATATACAGCAAAGAGCCAAGTTACCTACAAGCCATCGAGCCTATAGGTAACTCAAGTGCTCAAGCCCACTACCAGTGGGTAGCGTTCCCATCATGCTGGCTGCATTGCCTCTCTGAATTGCAATGCTAATACGTTGAGCCAAATAAGTGCCAGCATTTTGGTCACGCGTCGCCTCAACCAGGCGCTCTGATAGAATTTTGAAAATAGAATGAGCTCCCGGTCCCCACGGACCCAGTGTCTCAACACCAAACGGCTCAAATATGTAACCACTGCCGAGGTTTCCATATTTTCGCCGTTTGCGCTGCTCTGCCGAAGTTGCCGCGACGCCAACCCCATTCTGTGATTCAGGAAGATGTGACGGAGCTAAAGTATCGACACAAGTTGCATCCCACACTAAAGGCCGTCCCATCTTCCATGGAATTAAAGTCATTCCGTCAGGTCTTTTACCATCGTCACGCATCAGACCATTCGGTTCGAGAATGGCTGGAACGTTGGCACTGGTAAAAGCCCGGCGGATGATATCGTTGAGGCTGGCGTGGCGGGAAATTCGGCCAGCACTTTTCTGGCACGAGAGGCCGTGGTGACCGAGCTGGTCAACAGCAGTACCACACTGACAGCTATGGGCAACATAACACCTTGCACCCAAACGTAAGCATATAGCGAGACGGAAAGCAGATGGATCCATAAGAGTACCAGTATTAAGCGAGGGAATGGCCTGCAACCAAAGCCCTGACTCCCATACAGAAACTGCTAGAAGTCTAGCACGCTCTGTGACGCTAGGACACGTATCTAAAAGATGTTTCCGTGCTAGTTCACAGAGCGGCCGATCCCACAGTCTCTGTGAGGATAGCCTCACTGGGAGCCCGGTATTTGGGCATGCCATCTCCCAGGCGCTTGTGGCCTCAGTCTGGTTTGAAATTTCTAAAGAACCCAAACTATGTGAAAGTATTTTTTCGACTAATTTAGAAGTACCATGAACTGAGGACAAGAAAGCCGGTAACGCAACACTAGAAATTTTACGAATACCTAAGCCTCCTAGTCTTACAGGTAAAGAAGCTTGCGACCAAGCCCTATCATCTATGTCAATATTCAAAACCGATACAAGAGTATTCTTTACGATATTGTCCATGCTCTCGAGGAGCGCGCCATGTTTCCATAGCGGACAACATCTTAAAGAATACGTAAATTTTGGGACAAAAAGGCAAAATCTAATAATTGTAAAAAAATAAAATAAATTAATTTTTAGGAAATATAGGCAATTGGCCCGTAGATTAGACAATTGATTTTAGAAAATGTATTAACTCTTTTTTAAATGTCTTAAAATTTTTCTTAAATAATTCGTGTAGAACTATAAATTGTTCTAAAATATTGCTGAAGCTCTAGCATATTTTTAATATCGAAGTAAAAATACGGAAAATATGTTAGAAATCTAGAAATCTGTGTTCTAGTTTAGGTGTTTATTTTATATTAAAAAAATAAACAGGAAAGTAAATATTTAGAGGTATTCCTTAGTTAATTCATTCATAATAAATGTATGTAACTTATTCGTAATAATTTTCAGCACAAATAAGTAAAGTATTTATTTCAGTACAAGAAATTATTAATTATGATAGCTATGTTATTATACTTTATTATCATAAAACTAGCCGTGTGGGCTTTTCAATCGTCATTTTTTTTATAAGGTAGGCAAGCTTTTGATCTTGAATACGACTATTAATGATATTCCCTACAACTCATCTCCTCTATCATCTCAGGGACAGAATTTCCAAAAATCTGTGTGTCTATCACACAGAACTTCTGTGCAAAAGTTATGCTTCTAGAAACGTGATATTTTGCACACACTTCATAGGTACAATCAATCCATTAACTTTAAGAATGTGCGCTGTTAATCAGTCAGTGTCAGAATTTTATTAAGTGGATTACATTTTGAAACAACTACACACGATATTGTGTTTCGAAGCTAATCAATCTTTTAATAATAAGCAACTTCTAAGCCTTGTCTCTTGTGTCATCTCGTCACCTTTGTCCTTTTCCAGAATGGATAAATACGAAAGATGATGTAGAGCTAAGCTTTAGATATTTATAGTCACTGGTTATATTTTATGGCTCAAGATACAACCTAAAATAGATGATTTATTGTTTCCATTGAGGGAGGCTTTGCTAAGAGATTACTTATGAAGTATAAACATAGCCGGCGGGTATGTACATGATATTCTTTTTCTGGCTTGTAAACAACCAAGTTTGGAGTCGTTTCGTCTGCGCAGTAAATCAAACATTTAACGAACAGAGCTGTCGAGCCAATAAACCATTTTAGGATGTGGTCGGTGGCCAACTGCCTCACATTATCGTCTCCCTGACGTTAGCAAGAAACTGGGTTAGCTTGTATGCGCCTGCACTTTAAGTATAAACTGGTAAGAATGGAATTGATGATAATAAGCTTTCGTCTCGTGCATGGTCCGAATCACGGTATTTTAGATGTCAATTACAATGAAGATTTATTACTACATCAGAGACACTCCTATTAAAACGTTACATAAATATAACGTATTTATGAAATATTACATGTGCCTACAACTAAGTTTTATGAGCCGATAAAAAGTGAAGTTACGGTATTTAGTTTTAATACAGAAATAATTTTAATCATCACTTATTTGCCTTTTTATTTAATATTTATAGCTAAAAAAAAAGGCTTGTGTTTAAACACCGCCCAAAAAAGTACCTATTTTACTACCAAAAAAATTCTAAACGGTTACCAAAATGGATAAATGGTCACCAAATTACGTTTCCTAAAATATTATGAAATAAATATTTTTGTATTAATTATAAAAAAAAAAATTACCTTAACCTACTGTTATCCGATTCGGTTCTGTCACAGGAAATTTTTTTTTAGGAAACGTAATTTGGTGACGATCTATCCATTTTGGTAACTGTTTCGAATTTTTGGTGGCCGTCTAAATTTTACCCAAAAAATAATACATGACCTACCTACATTTTGTTTCGAGCTTACAATCAAAATGTACATGGTAAATATCACGTATTAATGTGACTATATAAGTTTAAGAACTTGTAATGCTAATTTACCAGAAAATACCTTAGTTTAGAACTATTATATATATATTAAGACTGAAAAAAGCTTTAATGACATAAAATATCTTCATATGATGAGATGCTTGAAGGCAAGATTTTCGACATACAATATTTTCGTTTCGAGGTGGGATAATGTCACCAAAGGATCTACAGAATCTAAAACCAATTCTACTGAATTTGAAAACAATGAAAAATGTTTACGAATGTACATGAAAATACAGTGCAATAGAACGCAAGAAACATACATGTAGTTAGTTATATTTATAGTTCTACGAAATAAGACGTGAGAACAGGTCCACTGATTGATTGAAGAGCTCGAGGACAGTAATCAACGGAGTGTCAGTGGCGTATCCGAATTCGGTGTCAGACACTGTGCCAAATGAGTCGATAAAATATCACCTAAAGAGATGCCCAATGAAAGAATAGTGTGCTAGATGTTATTCACGATGCCATTCTAAGACTTGTCGCCTTCATTCCATCGATGTACTCGTAAATGCCACTATTGTCTCTATTTCAATGCGTCGTCCTTTTTTCACACCGACTTTTATAGAAGCAAATAAAGTTGTCGTATGTACTAACCACCAGACAGGAGCGCATTAGTCTGTATTTTTCACCGATGCCTAATCCCATAATAGTAATCTTTTTTGAGAAACGAGTACTTCTTCTTCTCTACATAGTATAAAACATAATCGCTTTCCGCGTCTGTCTGTCTGTTTATCCGATCCGCTAACTACTCCTAAATCACGCAACGGATTTTGATGCAGTTATTACCACCAGGTAGATAAATTTTAAAAAAATAATCTTTATTTTATAAAATCTAATTAAGTATATATGTAACCAAGTCGCTGAAATATAAATTTACATGGCTTACGTAGGCTTATAAACCTTAAGAGATACATAAAAAATTATGTACTAGAGAATTATTGTTCTTTTAAAATACTCAAGACAACTCTACGATGGCATATTATCTATATTAATGAGGGTTACGTTAGTCAAACTGTTTAAAATGGTAACTATGAAGGAACCATATTTTTTATTTTTTGTCGTGCGAAGGTCGCTAGTAATCTCTAAATAAAAATTCTACCACAGAATATGTGATATATTGCTACAAATATAATTACCGCTCGTCTTTAAAAGAGTAGCCATTGTTACTGGTGATGACAGTATATGAGCATCGGACCTCTAATTGACATGCGTGACATTTATGGACCCTCATTAACGTCAGTTCCCTGGCGGGTTTGAGTGTTGGTTGTATATTTTTTGCAGAGTGCATCAATGACGGGTTTTACCTTTTCATTCGGAGATAAAAGGACTCGAAGGAGTTAAAACTCTTTTTTTAATGCTGAAGGTTAACGACTACTCAAATAGCTACATTTGTATAAATTGGACACATTTATCAATACAAAAGTAAATTATAAGGTTGATAGCAACAAAGTTATAGGTACGCTAGAGATCTTAACACAGATCTGAAGCCGTACTTACCTAGTAATTTGGGTATTGTTATAATCAGCATTAGTCAAATGCTTGCAATATATTTTCCGTTCACAGATAGTTCTATGTCGTAATGTAGTAATTACTTTGCTTCTCATCTTATACAAACCAGTAATAACGAATACTTGCCATATATTTTTAGAAAGTATTTATTGTTTAGGCTATAGGCACTTCAGTGTAAGATGCCTACTAACTGACTGTTGCATAATGTTCTAAAATTAAACAAAATAGTTTCCGAATGTGCAAACATAAACCGAGATTTACGATCGCTGGCGTCTCTAAAACCGAGTTTAAGTTATGAAAGAATGCTAAAACAATCTGAAATACGTGGGTATAAAACCAGGTGGGCTCGCGAATAAAAAAACAGCGCTCGGCCTTCGTTTATTCATGTTTTATTCTCGGGGCTGTTGCGATGAAAAGTGAATGCGTCTTGTTGTGGATTGACGCGGCCTCACCTGTTCTCAAAAAGCCAATTCGAAGATGTATTGCCTTTTGTTCCCTGGACCCGCCTGCGAGCCGCTCACGGAGGCTTTTATTGCAACTTTAACTTAATACGACGCAACGGCTGCATTTGTGGTGGTCGATTTCGCTTTTTGTTAGGTAGGCAACACAAACGATAGCTCCGTCACCTATTCGAAGAGGTCTCGGAAAACATTTACTCAGTGAATTTTAAGTGTATTGACAAATATCACAGTTTTCATTTGTTTCGACGTCAGTTTCCATGGTTCCCTGGAGTTGTATCATTAGCATAGTTTCACCAATTCGCGACGGTTTAGGTACACAGTGTTGCAACACGTGGCTGCTTAGTTGCGTGCTAAACAAACGAGTGCTGCTTTCGACACGGGTGCAGTTAGCGGCCCTTCATATGGAGATGTCGCGTGCGGCGCAGTGTCGCTCTTACACTCTAACGACATACTTCACACGATTTCCACTGCTTTCTTTGCAAAGCGACCGACCACTTCGCTGGATTTCATTGTTTTCACGAAGGTGAAAATAAGTCCATTTCATGTGGCGGAAATTTCCGCAATCGTTTTGAATTCCCTAGAATCCCATAAATTCATAAATTGAAAACACACGACGACGGCAATTACGAGTTTTCAATCTCGCTTTGTAAACTGGATGGTTGGCATAAACGTTGAAGCGCTCCCATTAGGTTTGATGGCTATTCATGAATCACAAATGAATATTTCAGGAACGTATGACACACTTTTGATTTGAGAGTACCGATTGCATTGCATGATTTCCAATCTCATAAACAAACGTTACACAATGTAAACAATGAGTCAGGGAAGTCTAGGCGCACGTAGCTTCTGGTATACTATCGATTCCTAACTTTCTCTGTTGCAAAACAGGATATCGGCCATAAGCCAGACTCATAATAAATGAGAAGTGAAATCATCGCTAAGGCTGACGCCTTCTATTCGTATTTGAACCTCCAACCGCGAAGGGCACGCAGCATTTACCTCATTATTCAAGTTTAGCAGCCGTTTGAATACGAAATGTTTGGAAAAAACAGTGGTCATTCGCAAAAATTTTGAGTCATTCTTGAATATTTTATTTCATGTAACGAGTTTTGCGAACAAGCTTAGGTTACAGAATCCATTACAGGGATATGTGACCAAATAACGCAGAAGTTAAATTTAATGTATTTACTCAGAGCATACATTACTTCACTTAGGTGTAGTGCAATATTTGTACCGAGAGGTTCGTCGTTAGAAGACAATTGGCTCAACCTCGACCTATTTAGAGAAGCAACACCTAATTCGGTTACTTATTGAGAATGATTGTATGAATATTGAGTAGCAATTGAGATCTGAGGAACGAGCTGTTAATGAACAGTACAACACAACACGTAAAAAGATTTTTGTTGCACTGCAGTTTTTACTGTCTCAGTGTCTGATAATATTTGATGAGTAAATTTTGCCGTTACTATTCGTTTTTAAATTTTATTACCATAATAATAGGTATGACTGGCCAAGTATATAAACATTAACATTATGTTCATATTCACTTTAAGCACATTTTGTACTAATAATAATAAATCGTAGTAGTAGTCCGATTTGAATGAAGTGGCAAAACTATCGGATACAGCTAGTCCTACTAATCCTACTTATATTATAAATCCAAAAGTTTGTGTGTAAGTTCGTGCGTAAGTGTGTAAGTATGTTTGTTCCCTCTTCACGCTTTAACGGCTGAACGGATTTGGATGAAATTTGGATCGGACATAGATTATACCTAGAATTAACACATAGGTTACTTTTTAGCTTGATAATAGCGGGCGAAGCCGCGGGGCACGGCTAGTCATTTCATAATTCTGCATACCGTTTGGAAAATTTGAATTTATTTGGTTCAAGTTGGTCATCAAATTTCATCCCTTTTAATGCTTTATAAGAAAAAAATAGACAACCTTCTTGCTTGTTTCTAAAAACTAAAATTTTTTTATCCACATGAGCCAAAAGAGGCACTCATGAAAGTTAATAACTCTAATTTCCAGAATCTCAAAATTACAGCCATATCAATAAGGCCTTGGCAAGAAACTCGGTATCGCATATTTTAAATTTTTTTAAACAATACTTATTTCACTAATACATTAATTATCTTAAACTATCTTAAATATCTATATTTGGTAGTCGCCAGAAAGCGCATTCTTGTCATTAATGTAGCTATTACCTTCAAGCTTTATAATAAGCTTTCTTAATTAATTCCCGTTTAATTGCTGATCTAAACTTTCCCAGTGGCAGGTAACTGAGTTATAATATCAGGTAAGTGACACGCCTTTTTTATATACATCGGTAGTGCCACATGATATTTTTAATATCGTACCAAGTTGCCTTCCAACGTGCTCCTTTCTGTGACACCTAAATAATTTGTAAATCATTTTGCAGATAAATGGAATAAGCGACATTCTTGTCAAAAAAAATTAACTTGTTAAAGAAGAAGATGCTAATATATATGACTAGTTGTCCCCGGCGGGTTCACCCTCGTAAATAAAAAACGTTATTTATCGGATCGAATTGTAAATCTAAATCATTTTTGAATCCACCTGAACGCACACAAAATATTTTACCAAAATCGGTTCAGCCGTTTAGTAGAAGTTCAGTCACATACAAACGTACAGAAGAATTATATAATAATAGCTAGCTGTACCCGGCATGCGTAGCAATGCCATGTATAGAAAAAAATATATAACCTCTTTCACGTTTATGGTCATCTAGTACTTTAATACAACACTAAAATCTTACTATAATCACGATAAAAAAATGGAGAGTGGGGTTAGGAGCGTGAAAAATACTTTACGACCTATTCTCATACCTAACAAATACATAAAAAAAAATTCATTAAAATCGGTCGAGCCATTGCGGAGGAGTTCGAACACAAACACCGTGACACGAGTTTTTTATATATCAGATATAAAGGTAGCGTTCTTATGTAACTATGTATTATTATATGAAAGCAGTTTCATGATTCATCCGATAGCGTTAGGTTAAATCACGCAGAAATTTTTCACGGTTAGCAAATTCCAAAAAGTAATGAAGGACTCATGTTTCATTGTGATATTTTATTATTCCTAGAACAAGCCTACGGCGCATTACAAACTTACTAGATGAATCACAAATTGATTATGTGAAATAATTAAATTTTACTCTGCGTAGGTATTATTAGATATTATTTACAAATACCTATTTGTATTTTCCTTATGTTTACACAGAATGTGTATGTTTTAACTGACTTGAATTTTTTATTTTTGCACTCTCTCTCTCATTTATGCAACCTTTTTAATATACATTTAGGTTTAAAACCTATCAATAATTACAGCCTGTATGAGGCAAATCAATAATTACATCTATTCATAGATATTATTTTCGAAATCAGATTCAGGTTTTATTATTTTATCAATTGAGAAATAGGTCAGATATTTCGAAAAAAAGTTGAAATTATTTGTAGCTATTGCTTTGCTTCATTTATTAATGTCATGAACAGGTGCAGCTATGTAGGTACAGATTTTATAAAATTAGAGCAAGATCAACCAACACGTTTATTATTATTATTTATTGAACTCTTTATTGCCCAAAAAGGCTTAAAGGGTGGACTAACTCTAAAAAAAAATCCTACCAGTCAACCACTCATGGTTAAAAAGCGGAAGCTGTATGCATGCATAAAAAATAAGAAAGTGGTAAAAATGGCACTATTAAAATAATTTCTTGTTATGAACAACTTAAAAATAAAAAATAAAAGATTATTTTGTATTTTTTTTATTTTTCAATGAGAGATAACGAATCCATTTAGAGTTTCAGAGCAACCAAAAAACTTAGCAGAATTTATAACTTTCTCAAAAAATCCCTCTTTTTGTCAGAATAACAGTAGGTTTTATTTTTACCGTCTACTATAAAGGCTGATCCACTTTTTATAACTGATGTGGAATGAATGATCGGTGCTGTTTTTAAAGTTGCTCCAAGGACGACATCTCCGTTTTCATCAAGAATTTTATATGCCTGCGGTCATATAGGTACATTTATCATTTATTTTCTAGCAGACGTCATTAATGCGAGGAAATGAGATACGCGAACGTTATTGTGAATTTGACTAGACGTATCATATCGCAAACGCCTGTCAGTTAGGAATCCGTGCCAGCGTCTCTAAAAATAAAATCATCTTGCATAATGCAAATAATTTTCGTTTATTTGATAAGGCGCCCGCTCTTCAAGTCTGTTATTGCTCGTCTGTTAATGAAAAAAATCTGAACTAAATTGCTTAATTATAAATAGCCGTGGAGTATTGACTCCATTGATGCGAACGAGTCATAGATCACATAGCCACTGTTCGGCGGACGATTCAGTATACAATATACCCGTTTGTCTGTCGGAGATTGACCTAATCATTTGATGATAATGCACTTCGATTTACCGCTTGGATGGTCACGTCCTCGAACTAGTGCAGGCTGACTATTAACCCAGATCCTTTAGCTTTATTAGGGACTTTGATATTTTTTTTTAGCTCCAGATCCTTTAGAATAGAATAGAATAGAAAAATCTTTATTGTACACCAAATACAGTTAGTTACAGGGGTAATATTAAAAAACTAAAGTACAATGGGCGGACTTATCGCTAAAATCGATCTCTTCCAGTCAACCTTTGGATGGAAAGAGGGATAATTTTATATAATGAGGTTTTAGCTTTATTACTTTGATAAAAATTTACAAATTTAATTCTACTGACCAATTTACCTTGAATAAACAAAATGATGCGGATGTTACCTTGATGCAAATGCTAAGGTTTCCGGCGTTTGTCACAAAAATCTTTGCTCGCATAATGATGTTACATCGAATTAATTTCCACGCATACTAATTAGTAGATCATCATGATACGAATATGCTCTTATCAGGCTCCGATAAGCGAGTTTTATATCTGTTGATCTTATGCACTGGAGTATCAGAAGGTGACACATAGGCGGGCATTGATATACATTCCGCTCTTATCGCTCGTAGGCGTTCAAGGTCGCGCTAGGACAAATTTCTTAGCTTTCTTCATAATAATATATAACAAACAAACTGGCACCGCACGTTTAGTTAGAGAAATTTGCCTATATTCTTCTTAAAGAATTTTTGATCGGTTATATAATTTAATGGTAACTGATATTTGCAGCAAGGTACCTAGTTCAACATTATGTGGTCTGATTTCTTGTATTTGAGTTATCGTCAATAATGCGTGTGCAATAAATTAAATCTGATCAAGGTTCCGAAGATAAAGCGGTGAAGTCGGTTTTTTTAAGCTTTGCTTGCGTTTAATTATTATAGAATCAACGGTAAAGTTTAGTACATTTTTGCTTGGTTTTATACAAAGTTTTAAAATACAGCACTGATTAAGAAAAAAGAAACAATTGAATTCAATTTCAGTTCTTTTTAATATTATGTATGTACATCATCTCAAGAAATTTTACCGAGTTACTAAATTAGTAGAGTTATGTCTACATTTTCTTATGATCAATTGTCAAAATCTTTTGTTTTACTTAATCTAGCTTACAACTGTAAGTAATTCGGCATGGTTCACTTCTTCAAAGGGCGAAGTGCATAATTAGTCGCGCACTTCGCTGGCTGTCCGTCTATCTATTCTTCTAGTTCTTTCGCGTTGAGAAAAGTTTACATCCAACAATTTGTAACGCTCTTCTTTGAAACAGCATACAGTATGCATTTAGATCATGTTTACAAATGACTGTTCCAGCTTTAATGTGATTTGATTTAGTACGCATCTCATCCAACTTAAAAATCAAAGGATTTTTATTCTTAAATATTTGTAATTGCATTTTATTATTATAAGACAAAACATTTATTTTTATTTTGAATTTAAAACTTAATTAATACTTTTAATTTTTTTTGTAAGTTTTATGGTAGGTATTATTTTAGACTAGAGTTTGACTAACTCATATAGTAGTAAGTAGTCATTGTAGAAATGGTTCGCACGCTAGACCATGGGCAAACCAGGTAGGTTTGCCCGTTCTGGTCAGTCTGGTTCAATCAGGTGATGAATCTGCCGATAATTCCTACAAGAAAATAATTGTATATAGTGTTAATATTTTTTTCTCGTGTTTTCGTGTTAATATTTTTTTTTCGTATAGTTCAAGGTAAATTTTTCTATAAGGACAAAAGCTGTGGAGTTCCCTCTACCTTTATGAAACGTCTGACTATGAAATATATAAAATTTGGTCGTTACTTCGAAAGGCGTTTGGATTAAGTTGATATCACTGCACCTATGAATGCGGAAACAGTGAAATGATATATTTATTTAGATAAGCCTACAACGACGATCAAATATTAATACATTTTTAACGCCATATAAACATAAATCATTCTTGAATAAAGTATACGTAACATTTTTATTACTTCTCACATTGAATTCACAATAGTTTGTGTGGGTGTTTGAAAATATGCTATAAAACGTAGTATTGGCTCATGAAAGATTGATATTTTATTCTCGAAATATTTCAATAACAATGAAAAAATCATTAGACTCTGAATTGGTTTGGACAACATATTCATAAAATAATTTTGTTTTGAAAATATTTTATTTGATAGATTATTATAACGGTAAATAGACAACACGGAACCACAGAAAACCAAATTAAAATCGCATAATCCATATACCTACTACTTCTTTTATTATTCCTTGGAATTAAATGCGGAAACGGAACTCTTGGCAAGGAGACTGGATCTAACACGATGCGGTGCCAATTTTGATCTTTGTCCCATACTATTTCTATTTCCCCGAAAGTATTCCAGCAGAGCTTGGCTTAAAATTTCGGTACATCGACACTTCATCATTAAATCATACTATTGAGTACACTATATATTTACTACTCTAATACGACAGACCAACGACGCATAGCCTAGACTAATACGCAAGAACCATCCAATTTTGCACAGGAGTTCTGCAAATAAAATAACTAAAGTGGGCACTATAATGTAAATAGTCTGGGAGGTCACTGCATGATTACTTACCCAATAAACGTATAAAAATATACCACTTGCCACGAAAAGAAAAACTGAAAAAGTCCAGTAAAAATTTGGCCCGCTGGGGATACTTCGCAGTGAAACAATATAGTGTACATTTAAGAGCATAATTTTACTTCATCTGGAATCCGGAATGAAAAAAGATTAACATGATGTTTGTTTATTCCCTAAGAGAGTTAAATAGTGGATGAAAGTTTGTATGGAAGTGCAACACTGTCGTGTGTGTGGATGGGAAATTAAATAGTGTACACGGCTAGTAGGTAATATTATATTATACAAGTACTTACGAAAATTGTATGCTGCAATAGTATGACAAAAATTCTCATGAAAGTTAGTGAAGTGTAGCACAGCTAGTAAACTAACAATATCAATTTAGACATTAAATCAATAGCAATGTATTAGTATAAAATATGTACCTACATTATAACATCTTCTATTATTCAACTTCTAATATGTATCTTGATAACTAGCATGCTACTTTACACAAGTAATAATTAGACGTCATTACTTGCATTGTACTGAATTACATATTGTACAACTTTACATAAAATTTAACGCAGCTGTAATTTATGGTCCTTAAAATTATAACACTTTGTGCATATACGGTATAATAAACGAGTGTTCCACGGGATAAATGGGGCAAGTATTCTGCAAGATCTGCATCTGAGATGCGCATAAGCAATCTGACTCGATTCTAATTATAGCTCGGTGGGAATGTCGCGATACCTGATGCTTACTGAGCTATCACCATATCTGTCTCCAGACATACTTAGCAGATAAAATTGACTACTATTTATATAGGCGCCTTATTATTTACGAAACAATGTAAGATTTATCAACAAAAACAATTTTGCGAAAGAATATTATTGTATAACAATTTTAATTAAAACATTTCTTTGAAAATAAAAACTGATTTACCGCCCTTATCTACAGAATCTTTCATCCGATGCTGATTAAACTTTTATGAGATCAACTTGAGATTATACCATTTCAAAGAAAAATAATTGCTTTTATAGGTTTACCTAGCATGTATAACACCACACGTTATCACTTAGGTGCTTAAGTTAGTTAAAGACCAAACGCTAGCCTATCTTAGATAAGAAAAACCTATACACGCCAGATGTTTGAGATAACATACGAAACAATGAGTATTTATTCGACTTCAATTTTTTGTTCCTTTTTGGTAATACATTTAAAAGTAAGTAACCTTTCGAGCAGAGAAGCAACACTGTTCCTTTGGATATACCAAAATAAATAAATAATAAAACAAAATTTTACAACTTGAAACACAAAGTTCAAAGTCGTAACAACGACAATCATGATCACAAGAAGGTGCCAATCCGTCGGCGTTATTTCGTTAATAAAAACATTTATCACCAACAACAATGGCCGAAAGGTATATGCGCCATAAATGCATACGATACTAAACTTTTACGCGTTTTTGAGTTTATTGCAATTCTTGAGCGCATCATCTTTCGATTGGTCTTAATTGAGGCATTGCAGCTTGTTTTTAGAAAGTTTGGCTCGCAGCCAACAGCTGGTCTTTATCATCTACCCGGATTTTTGGTTCATCATAGAGGTCAAGGTTACGTAGTCGTAATGTGTGGTAATTTAATTAGCTTAGCACAGTCTAACTAACCCTATTTCGAAGTTGACGCACAGAATTCAAAGTGGAAACAATAGGTCATCGAAACCTCGGCAGTGGTTACATATTTGAGCCGTTTGGTGTTGAGACACTGGGTTCGTGGGGACCGGGAGCTCATTCTAACAACCATCTCATACAAACGCAAGTTTTCTACCCCAGGATTTTTTTTATTTCTCTTTCTGTTTGTGATTGTGTGTGTGAAGTAAATAATTCCGGGCACAAATCATCGAACTTAGTGTGGGGCTGGAATTGTAAAAGCGAATATTACAAAATTCAAGCGTATGTCGTTTTTGATAGGTATGTATGTACACTCGCTGGCGAAACGCTTACACACTCACAGCACCACACTAAGTTGTGATATGAATGATTCCGGTACCTATGATGCAAGTATTTGAACTATATGTGGGGCTGTGAGCGTGCATGCGTTAATGTTTATATGTGTAACGGTTTCATCGGAGAACCAACCATTATAGATAGGTACTCGTATATTCTTTAGTTGCTTACATGTGGTAGTTTATGCAAGAACGTTAATTATACTATCGTGTTGAACATATTGCTAGGTAGATATTTTATTACTTGACCTTCACAAGCCGATATAAATAAAACTACTGAATTCTGAATAAAATGGGCAACTAATTAAATATACGACATACTAATATTATCATCACAGCGTAAACATTGGTGTCTTTTGAAGATGTTCCTACTGGTGTAGGTACATTCTAATTATTGTATATATGGACTGATATCTCTAGTAGTTGCTATCAACCACTTGTGTGGTAAGACCGTGTTTTTACTAACACATCTATGACATTTAATTTGATACTTTACCGTTTGACTTAAAATAAACATAACCCTGAAATGTTAACTAAATGCTTAATTGAAACGCAAGCAAAGCTTATTAAAACCGACCTCATCACTTTAATTTCGGTTTGGCTTGACCGATTTCGATTAAACTTATATGAGATCACCACTGAAGTATATTCTACAGAACAAAAAATAATTGGCGGAGATATCGCGTAACATACATACAAAAAAAACCATACTGTCGAATTGAGAACCTCCTTTTTTGAAGCGGGTAAAAAATTAGTTGCATTGTTTATATCAAATTAATTTGTAACTACTGAAATATACTATATAATATTATAGTTACAGCATAAACATTAATATCTTTTAAAGAAGTTAGTTACCTACATAAAAAGATTCATTGTGGAAGGTTTATGTCATCGTTTTATAGCGGAATAGAATTGGGAAGTTCTACGCGCTTCCTGCAGTAACTTCGGATATAAACTGACGCAGGCGTCTGGCTATAATCCAACGGACTTATTATTAATGTATGATTAATAGTGGTATCTTCGGTACGGGCGATTCATCATCGATAGCGTATCTCCCTAACGCACGTCCAGAAGTTCCCAGCGCATGAATTTCGTAATAATCTACGTTTATATCTCCAATTGTGATTCATTCTCCACGAGTAACTTAGTGCAATGACACGCGATGACGACATCAATAAAGTTTCACAACATAGAACATAACAGTTAATTAATAACTGCGATAAATTTGGTAGATACACGTGCTGAACAAATATTTTGATAAAATTCGAAGATGTTAGGAGTATACAAAGTATTTCGTTTATGTTAGGCGTTACGGCATCTGTTTACTGTTCTTATCTGATTTGGTTTAGTTCAGTCTAAAGCAAACTAGCTAGATCTGTAAACATCCTAGAGCGTTTTAGCACTTAACCTTGGCCGGGTAGGAAACCTGGACCGTGTTATTCACGGTTAGTTCACATACTGTATGTTTACATGAAAATTCATGGTAAAATGAGGATATAGGTGATAGCTCTAACATTTTATGATATAACGCATTACGTTAGAATAAAATCACCGTTCGAAAAAACACCTCAGCCGATAAATACCTATCGCACATTTAGCACAACGTTTGGCGTCAGCGTAAATACACATAATGTTCAACGACCAGCTGACCTTGTCAACTGTAGGTGTATGTACACTAAAGAAAATGTAGAGTTTTATTGTGTGGTTCCTCATAATGGACTATAGTCCTATTTACATTGATTACGTCATGCTTAGCCGTATCAATGCCAGGGATCACTTCAATTCAATCGACATTCCCGTCTGTCAGTCGTCTAGACTTATTTTCAGAATGATTCGATCTAAGATAAAAATATTCAATAACGTAGATAGATGCAATGCATTATCAAGTGCTTGTAAGTATCAGAGGTCCGAAAAAGTATTTTCTGTCGTAGTTAAGTCGATTTAGCCTCATTTACTTCTACTTAACCGTGCCTTATGAGTAGTAATGAGGGTACAACGTCCGTAAACACGCCAATAACTTATTCCCTCAAAGTCGCAAATGAAGTCATTATGACTTTACCAGACCGTAGCGGCACATGTCTTACCACTGACTCACGTTCGGTTACGTGCCCCAATCGCTACGAAACTTCTGCCCGTTGATGAAGCGTGCTAATAATCTTAAATGTGAGAAATGCTCGCTTAATCCTCTGTTTATTTATGTGGGTGCATTCACTTTATTGCTTGGTATGACGCTTTCCCAAAAATGGTTATTGGTCATGTTTATTTTAAGAGCTACATAACAGTACAGAAATGCTTTCACACTCACAGTCCCACACTAAGTTAGATGATTTGTGTCGTGGGTGCCGGAAACATTCACATCACTCACACAATCACAACCAGAACCAGAAACACAAATTTTCCTTGGGGAGAAAACTTGTGTTTCCGTCGGGAATCGAACCCAATACCCCTGCCTAGAAGGCGAATGCCCATCCAACCAAGTCAACGGGCAGACTTTTAAGAGCTACGATACTCTTGCCCTGTTTAGGCATGCACAATGCACAGTGTGACAGGAGTACTTACTATGATAGTATTAGATGTCAACTAGACCACACAGTCGCACATCTTTGAGGTAGGTAAATAGGTACTAGGTCATTCTGTTTGCTAAAATGCTGTTATCAATTTACTCACAAGGATACCGTTGTTTTACTAGTGAGGTATATCTTATTAAACGAGGAAAATTAATTAAAGCAGTGACTCAAGATGCCAATAAAGATAACTGTTCCATGCAATTTATACAATAGTCACGTTTTCATAAATGCAAATTTCTCGTTAAGTGACTTATTGTTTGAATAGGTTTTCCAGATAACACTAGAGCACCATATTATATTTGATTTGAGTGTACTGTACTTTCTCGGAATTGTTTCAATCATATCTAAATTGCGTTTTACCATTACAAGATATGCTAAACAAACTTCAAAAAAGAACTTAAAGGGTAGATAAACGGCATGTATATTACATGCTCTTCTATTCTACTCTACAAATCAATTATTAATATTTAATAAACAGTAAAAGTCCTCACTCAGTTATGCTATATGTTAGGCCAAAAGTACCAGCGTTTTGATTAACTTATAATCAGATTATTGAGTCATGCATATAAAAAATACGTGCCTACGTATATTAATAAACTTATAGAAAAGCTACACGTATATTGTGCTGTAATTTATTTTATCGTTTAAACTCACGCATCTATGGTACTATTAGTTACGATCTGCACATTAAATATATGCGAGTAACATAAAATATTATTTCACATTATCAATGTATTGAGGTTTAGCCCCGTCAATCACTCAATAATTTTTTTTTAATGTGTCGTTTGGTCTAATTAAGTAATAAAAATGCACTTAAAATTCACTATTGGGAGAAGCCTCTGCCATTTAAAATACAGTGTACCCTTGGTGTACCCATAGGTACTAGTTCAGAATTTTATGTAAATGTAGTACATTTTACTTTTATTTCAAATTAATTTGTTATTTAAGTAGTATTTAATTGACGTCTTATCTATCAAAACATCATTTGTAGCAGATACTTCAATATAAATGCACTGATGCCAAATTTCACTGATATCACTACTAAGTAGTTGATGAAGTCACTAACGTGGTTGGTAAGTCTATTTATAAACACGTCCGTCTCATTTAAGACATTGCCGTCTAACGTAAAATCAACAGAACACTGAAATACCTATCATTCAAATGCAAAAGTCCGTTGCATTATGCATAACAATCGAATATGGGACACTCATAACTTAAATCATTTCAAGTGATCCAACGACGAATCGGTTTAAATGCAAAAGAGCGACAATTGGTGCAGTGAACTGGGCAACCTTACGTAAGGGTTCTCGAAACTAGGTCACAGAATAATGTCATGGAGTTATAACTACGATAAAACTATACATAACAATTATAAACACCACAGTCTTGAACAAGTTTAATGCAGGTAAACAGTTATTACAATAGGCGACGTTGACATAAAGCTGATCGGATTACCTTTTCTGCAGAAGTGCGCTGTGTTAGTATATATGGTTTATTATTGAGATTCTTTTAAGATAACTATTATAGGAATTGTTAAGATTACCTATGAGTAATGGTAAACAGTTGTATTAATAGATAACGTAGACGTAAACGAACGGATAATGTTTTCTGCAGAAGTGAGCTGTTGTTATTGTTCGTAACCTGTGTAATTATGGTTTAATATCCTACAAGGAGAGATAAACCGTTTTAACAATAGGTAACTTTGACATAAAGCTGATCGAATAACGTTTTCTGCATATAATTAAAACGCAAGCAAAGCTTAAAAAACCGACTTCACCGCTTATATTTTGGTTTTGGCTTGATCAATTTCGAATATAATATGGTCCCATATAAATTTCCAAAAAAAACCTCTGAAGTAATCTACTAAACAAAAAAAACATCAAAATCTATTCATAATTGGCGGAATAATCGCGTAACATACATACAAAAAAAGAAAAAACGTAGAGTCGAGAATTGAGAACCACTTTTTTTGAAGTCGGTTGAAAAGAGTTGTTATATATAGCTGTTAAAGGAATTGTTAAAATAACCTATGAGTAGAGGTAAACAGTTGTAACAATAGATAACATTGACGTAAGGCCTGATCGGATTACGGTTTCTGTGGAAGTTAGGTGTTATTATTGTATCTGTTGCGTAAAGCTTGTAAAGCTGTTTAACGTACTTACTACTTTTCTACGGACAAACTGTCTCTACTAACTAGTACATATGCGTCAACAAAGTTAAAAATAAATAAATATCCAAATACAGCTATAGTAGTTTTTTAGTAGATGGTTAAAAAATAACTTAGGTTATTTTTAAAAGAGGTGTTTAAAAGAGGTTATCAATAACCTCTATTTAATAATGACTGTTTTGAGTATGATTTGAATACATTGAACCTTACATATTGTTATACTGGGTCCGTGGGGACCGAAAGCTCATTCTATTTTCAAAAATCTATCAGAGCCCCTGGTTGAGTATACGCGTGATCGAAATGCTGGCACTTATTTGGCTCAACGTATTAGCATTGCAATTCAGAGAGGCAATGCCGCCACCTTGATGGGAACGCTACCCGTTGGTAATGGGCTTGAGCAGCTCGATGTCTTGTAGGTAACTTAGGTCTTTGCTGTACATAGTTTTAGTTGAATTTAAGCACGTAATCGAAGCTCTACAAAATCATATTAAAATTTTTATTACTTGTGGACTGTCGCGGCCTAGTATTTTTTTTCATTTGATAGTAATTTAATGTTATATAGATGAAAACTGGGGTGTTTCCAATTTGATCGTAATAACCTCGCGGCTGTAACGTTTGTTAAAATAACGACTTTTGTTTTGTTGCGGAGTCGTACATTACATTGGCCCGAATTTATTTTGATTACGACATCCAAAGCCTGACGCTTTATTATTATACTGATTCCCTTGACGGCTTTATTAAACTCAATGCTCAGTCTTCTTTTGGAACTTTTCAAAACGAAATTAATTTAAGTCGTGAGTTATTTGACACCCCGATATTTTCACTCGGAAAATGAACGTGTTGTATAAAATAATTGCCGGATGATAAATGGTTTACGTTCAAAATTTAAACGTTTAGTCTAACTTTTTTGACTTCCCAAAAAACGAGGAGGTGCTCAAGTCGACTGAATTTTTTTTTAATGTATTTTACCTCGTCACTTATTTCCACGTGAATCGATTTCGAAAATTTGCTTTATTTCGAAAGATGTTGCTTTCCAATCGGTCCCATTTAAATTTGATCAAGATCGGATCAGGGTTTCTTGAAATATCGTCAATAATGCGTATTCTGTGTACTACATCGACGATGTTCTCGTTTTTAACCGACTTCAAAAGTTACATCATAACTTCTTTCGTTGTGAGCCGATTTTGATGATTATTTTTTTATTTAAAAGCTGGTGCTTTTCATGTGGTCCTATTGATCTGATCAGTAGTTCTTGAAATATCGTCGATAATACGTGTTTAGTACATATAATCTGATCAAAGTTCCGAAGATAAAGCGGTGAAGTCGGTTTTTTTTAAGCTTTGCTTGCGTTTAATTATTATAAGTATGTATTTATGAAGATGCAAGCGTGCGTGTTTGCATCGGCCGCGAGCGCGAGTATCAACTTTTTGCTACTTCGTGAAAGGAATTGACATTTAATTTATACGGTGACCTGCGGTTTTATTTATAGTTCTTCGATATCGAATGCTCATATGCTCTGCTCCGATATCTGGGTCGATCCAATGTTTACAAAGACATTCCTAGGGGCTGGATATCCACGCGCGGTGATTACATCATGGGAATTCCTGTCCAACGTCCAATAATGGCGCTCCGACATCCTGTTAAGCTTATTTATAGAGATTTATACCGTAAATATAAACAGGGACACTTCATCTGTCAGCTTATCCCTCGTGGATATCAGTAGTGTTCAGGAGTGAGCTTAGGCAGGCATCTCGTATTACCGTTATGGGCGAGCAGGCGCCAACGTTACCCGCTCTATGGTGCCTCGTGATCATGATTGAGTTTCAATATTGTAATAGGTACCCTGTACCGTAACATAGTTGAGACTAGAAACAGAAAGTTGAAATAGAGATTTAAACAAATTCAACCTATCCATATGCATCCCTCGATATAGCACAATCATCGTGCTGTATAATGATTATCGAAGTCGTATTCAAACAAACTAAGCCCCACATTAAGTTCAAAGACTTGTATCGTGGGTGCCGGAAACATTCACATCACACACACATTACACCCAGAACCTGAAGCATAAACATTCCTTGGGAAGGAATTTGTGCTCCTGCCGGGAATCGAACCCAGGACCCACGGCACAGACGGTTGACACCTGTCCACTGCGCCAATTGGGTCGTCAAAATACTCAATATGATTACTCTGTATTATAATAACATACTCTAGTGCGACGCTATTTCCGAAGGTTGTGATGATTTATTATCCCGAACAAACAAAATATATTCATGACCTTTCCAATGAAAAAGTCATTACGTACAGCCTTGATGTTTGTTTTCAGCGTGATAAATCTACGAGACAAAATATTCAATTCGAAATTTCCCCAATACTAAAGAGATTTATTGAAAGTGGTAATAATCGAGGTATTACTTGAACATCCAGTCATCTGGAAGGGATAAGGATGAAAAATGGTGGGATTAGGTAGCTCAAGTGTTTTCAACTGGTGTGTGTGATCGTCACCTAACTATTTAATACTTCATAGCATGTTTTTGTGTTTAAAAATAGGTATTAATTTCTTTTTATCTTTGCGTAGCTTTCAGATTAAATGTAGGTAGTCTAAATTTTGTATTTTGTTATTTTTAAGCTAAACTTAACCTATTGCCGGAATCAATTAACATTATCATAATTAACCAATTTATGACCAAATAAATGCTGATATGAAATATCCCACTGTTTTTTTATAAAAAAGATCAAATTGCCTTCTATTAGTACCTATGTATAAAAAATTGTTTCGTATTGTTTGTAGAAACAGACTAGATAAAGCAATGTGTAGTTTTTTTTCTTTATTTACTAATCAAAATATTACACATTTAAAAAACCACTAAGGTTTGTAGGGATAATGCTATTATTTTCAGTCTACATCAAAGTGAAAACTAGGTAAGTTGAAAGCTTTATAGTGATTATGTCAACTTTATGTAAATCAAATGTGAACATTTTGTTCTGAACTGCCTGTTAGCTTAGTTAGGTGAGCATCCGCCTTCTTAGCAGGGGTATTGGGTTTGATTCCCGACAGGAACACAAGTTTTCTCCCTATGGAAAAGTTGTGGTTCTGGTTCTGGTTGTGATTTTGTGTGTGATGTGAATGTTTCCGGCACCCACAATAGAAGCCATCGAAGTTAGTGTGCTGTGAATATGAAAGCGTTTATGCGTTTATGTTAATTTATGTTCTGGCCTGATCTCATATTCTGTGTAGTTGAAAACTTTTGCTACGACGTCTATTTTAGTGTTACTATTTCACAAAGCACAAAAATTGCCTTATTAAGATCTCTTCATTACAAAACATTCACAAATGTGTTTCTAGGCTCCAGATTCAGACTCCGAGTTACGTATAAATCGTCAGCTCCTGTGGGCGGACGCCATCGTCGATAAACTGAAGATGACCCGACCCTCGGGAGACATTATCGCGTGAAAGCACCATAAACTGACGGTCACGACTTAAGCCCTGCATTTGTCAATGTGGCTAAGTTACGTGACTTTCAGTGCCCTTTGTTTCTTTTTCATTCGCATCTTACTTCTATTCAAACTTTTATCTCCTCGTTTTACGAGCAAGACAGAATTTTAAATGTGTGTGCTCTGTTTTAGCAATCTGTAGGTACTTTTAGAAGTTTTCGGCATTCCAAGAAAGACAAATATTTTTATTTAAGCATGCTTATTTTATTTTAGAAATAAACATTGCTAAGCGATTGGTTGGTCGATTGTACTCGACCCGGCTAACAACATTACTTAGTACTACTGCCTGTACTGGGATGGAAACCATAAAATGGGATTTTCTTTTAACTACTACCGTACATCAAAAGGCACATAAAATAATTGTCTTCATTGGTATATGTTACTTTCACGAAAGCCGTGTTTCCGTGTCTCCGTAAGACAATCAAGCAATAAACAAATAAACATTTGCTGTTTCAAAAATAATATACCTACATCATTAGGTAGATATGCTGATACTCGTAGAAGATATCGTCACTATCTCTGCCTTTACTTATGCATACTTTCTCAGAAGTTTATCTCGGCACGTACTTAAAAGTACTTACTATACCTTTATCTTCAGGTACATCTTTGTTATCAAATGTACAATTAATCTTCATTTCTATAGGTTGAAGTACATCGATACCACTCTTACGAGACTCGAGCGCTTTCAATCTGACGAGGCACGTTTATTGTACTCTGCCGAAGGCAGTTCAATATAGTCCCTATTGTCACCTGCAATAGACGGAACGATTGTTTTCATTCCAGCGAGCAATGAAACTTGAGCTTTGTGGCACTTGCGGCTTCAGCAACTACGCAAGCGATCAGAGTCCACTCTACTCCGACTCATTTCGTATTATGCTAACTCAACACGTTTTGAAATGACTTGTTAAAATGTTATACGTTTTTATTTACTATATCCGTCTATTACACAGCCACTATAATGTATTCCCATTCTTGGTGTTCTTTATGTTCGTGAACTCGATCGATAACTGCCGCGGCTCGCGTTTTAAATTAAGATAACCGTTTTATTGGTCTCTAATTCAATTTGTAGAGAATTTTTCTTATCTTTCCCACTTAGAGTATTTCAAGCGGCGCTTTCACGTTGCAACATTGCATAGACAAGAATCTGTTGGTTCTCGATCACGAGTTGAGCTTGAACTTGGCCCGAGTACTGGTCCTCACGACACTGGGTCAACTAGGCGGAATACTCGCTGACGACATTCCAGTACACAATTGCACTGCCAATTACGTATATAGTGCAATAATCACGGGACCGGGACTACTGCATCTATTTATGCGCTTGCCTGTTAGATCTGTTGAGATTGCCTATCTTCTTGGAAATTGGTATTTATGTAGGACGCAGCTGCGCAAATACATTCAAAAAATTTACCGCGTAATAGGTAAAATTTATGTGAAGCGTGAAGTACAAATTCTTGAATATTTTTCAAATTCAGTTTAGCTCACAGATGATCTTGACGAACGGTACATTTTATGTCTCTATTACATCGATCTGCTAATACTAAATGTCACAATAACTCAAATTGCCATAGTTAATAATAAACCTATCATGCGGCGCGGAGATATTAATTTCTTCCGCGTCAGGGTCAAAATACAGGGTCAGGGACTTCAGCCCTTTCTAACTAGTAAAATGAGCACGTTTCTCCAGATGTAAGGTCAATTACAGAACCTGCATTTACTGTTTTTCAAAGCAATGTAATGAAAAACTCGGTTTTTACGCTTCGTTTAATACATCTTTTATGATATCTGGAGCATCGCTCAACATGTTTCATTTTAAAATGCCTTTCGACTGAGTCATTGCAAATACAGATGCATAGATAAGAGTGTCAGAACGCTGACAGGCTATTTATAACAAATAAAGGATAATTTTCTGGTTGAAGATAACATTACAGTTTTCTTATAGGGAAAAATACAACAGATATATACAGGCTTCCTGTGTCAGAAGTAACAACAGAGATCGATGATCTACGCAGGCTAGTAGAGTCGAGCAATTCAGCGAGTGGCCATTATGCAATAAAATCAGTTGAATTAATCAATAGAGCGGAGTGGGTCCTGCCACCAGGATCGTAACGACGCACTTCCTTGCTTCGTATTCCTTGATAAAGTGTCCTGGATTCAGCACCCAGACAAAACGACGCGTTTAAATTCTATTGTGAGGACGATGTATTTGAAATGGTAGCTTTATTCGGTTAGGATTCATATCTATTCGCTATTTGGTTTCAAAGTACTATTTTAGTAATGTATTATTGCCTCGCGTAACTCGCTTTGTCTCTAATGTTTTTTGCTTACAAACAAAAAAAAAAGTACCTTTGTTTGTCAAGCCTTATCGTGGACAGTCGCTTAGATAGGTCGACATCCGATGCCCTAGAAATTTAAATCTTCATTGTTTGGTGGAAATGTAAACCCTATATTAACTGAAAATAGCTGTCAGTGGTAAAATAGTATCCCGACACGAATATGCACAGTCGCAGCAGAGTGGACCCAAGGACCGCTGAACATAAATAGGACGTCATCCACTTCTCACGGCTATTAAGAACCTATTCTTGAAATAGGATTCAATCGTAGCAATACGAGCTTGGTGCATGCACATGCATGGCATTGAAATTAGATTTGTTTACATGCGGCTATTTCTGAGATTTCGATGCAGTTCCAGAACTAACTTATGACATTTGCTTGCAGCGACTTCGTCCACATGGACTTTTCTTAAGCTCAATAAAAGACTTTAAACAAAAACGTTACATCAAAATCGATCCCAGAGTTTTTGTCATACTTGAACAAAAAGATGTAATTTTGAAGCTTATATACAAGGATTAAAAAAAAGAAGAGATAGGAGATAAGAAGCTATTCATATTAACTCACAGATATAAAAAAAACTGTGAACAGGAAAAAAAGCATTCAAGGATTTACGCATAGATATTTTTTTAAACCGGGGTCAAATGTACAAAAGATGACGATGGAAAGGTTTTAACGAACGATGAAGAAATAAAAGAACATGTAATAGATAGTTCAAATGACATAAATACTGGGGTGTTAAACTTAGTTCCAATGTGAATGCGATAAACGAGATGAGCTGTGATGAAGTTAAAATGCCAAGTAATAAGACTGCAAAAACTATCGAGGGATAAAAGTCATATCACATATTATGAAGGTCTTAAAGACAATAACAGTGGGACAAATGGGGTAGGGGAAGGAGGTATTACAGAACTAATCCGGATTATGCCTGGTAGCGGGACAATAGACGCTATGACAAGTTCAATGTGCTTGTAGACTCGCATCAGACCTTTGCTATAAGACTCATTTGTTGCTCTTGATAATGGATGTATTCACATCGAGCATAGAGGAGGAGGCACCTTGGTATATGCTGTACACCAATGACGATATTCTTGTTGGAGAAGATCTACTTGAGATCCTATAAGCAGGGTGGAAAATGGCGGGATAATCTGTAGATTAATCAATTGAAGATAAGAAACAAAAGCAGACCATTTTTTGTGTGACTATGGGTATCTAGTTTTATTCCTACTGCTATATCTGGTGTAACTGATGTGACGATGATAACGATGATAAAACAATATGTAACAGAAAGGAGGTCGATATAAAACGATTCAATAAATATAATTATGAGTGTGTCAATAAACAAGTCTAGATCTGTGAATAGATGAAGTAACTTACGCCTATTTTGATCTTAAAGGAATCATAATATATTATAGTCAAAATTAGCTTTACAAAATATGTTTTTTCTCAAATCAACTTCTTGATTTGGACATAGACGGTACTTCCGATGTTTACAAAAAGTTTTCTCTATGTGTACTGAATGCACCGCTACGTTTGAAGATTGCAGTCGTGACTCTGTGCCAACTCTTTAAATGCTCACGTTAAATTTATAATTGCACACTGTGTATTGTTAATTTTCTCAGAATAAACATTACTCTCATTTGTGCAGAAACACTGGAAGGTGCACATGACCTATATTGGACGCCGTCTAACTCAATAACGCTTCAACGAGAAATTGCCAGCAATTGTTTAGACTGACGTCATTTCGCTTGTTATGCATTACTTGCTAATTCATAATGAATACACCTGAATAGTATTTAAATAGTAAAAGTCGTGCAAAGGAATTTCAATTAGTCGTTACGTTTGGATCTTGATGAGGGTAAAGTTCAACATCGCGTAATAATAATCGGCACCTTTTTTAAATTTATAGGTATTTATTTATATTTTTCAGTTATTTAAATTCGCTGTCGGAATTATGACATCAGTGTTGTCTTTTTTTAATTTATATGCTTAATTCTAAGAACTTACGATAACCCAACGCTGATTAAAATCATCATTTGATAAAATATAATCTAAGAAGGTAGCTGAAAGTTGCAATTTATCTTGTAAATATAATGTTAATGATAATAAGCATGTAATAAATATAAACAGTTGCACCTGCACTCGTAGATTACAGCGTTTCAGGGACACGAATCCAAGGTAGAGCACATGCACTGCTATCGATGCACTCACTACAAGCTGTCCAATTTATGTCGAAACAGAATTGGTGTAATGTCAATAATGTCGATGTATCGTGTATGGTCTCGCGACAGTGTACAGTGCGACTGTGCGACACGCGCTCTCCGTAACAGACTATCAGTAACTGAACGTTCGCCCGCGCCGGACCAGTTATTATGCGCCCACCGATGCCATCAATAACTCCACAAGCACGTGGGTCTGCGTATGCTCATATCACACATGCAGGGTGCCGCATCGCCGCCGCGCCGTCACTTATCGGTGCATCGCCGGTAAAAGCTCATGATTCACCGAATTAGGTTTCACGCGTGACATCATCGAGCTATGCACAAGCTAATGTAAACAGCCTGTCGAAAACCTCTTTTAAAGTGATATAACACGACGAATCGTGTACGTATGCGCTCGCAGGACGTGACGCCTACCTGTACTGATCATTCTAAATATTTATCTTCTCAAGGCAATGTGTGAGAAAATTAAGTGGAAACGCGAATTCCAAAGATACTTTGGAATTACCGCTGCGGTTAACGTTTGCCGCTGTCGAGTACCACTGAGGAAATGATTACGTAAGTTTCACTTGAATTTCACCGCAAGAATCCAGAGGAACAGATCTAAAAGGGATTATTAGAGGATTATAAGAGAAGCAGTATTCAAATACGATATAATACTCTGCCTCAATTATTATGCCAAATGTGTAATATGCCCTTGTGAAACTAAAATGATCTACTAATTTTAATAAACTCAGTAGATTCGAAATCACGGGAAGTAACTACTCTTAGTCTTCAGAATTGATAGGATAATAAAAAGATTAAATATTTAAATTATAATAAATCTTATTCAATGACTTCAGTAGCTGTATTATCAGCCATGAGTCAACCAAATAAAGATTTATTTCCTCGACCCTTGTCCTGCCGCCCACCAAACAAATTATCCACAGGGCTCGATACAATACTTGTACAAAGAATTATTGTAACAATAAATTTTGTGTTCTTTTCTTCAATATGATGTTACAAATTTAATGCAAAAGTAACTTTTTGTCCATATACACCGTACTTTATTAAGATATGAGTATGCCTTAATAAGAACATAAAGTTAAAGTTTATTTTTGAGACGGACAAAAAGTGATGTCGGAATAAAAATAAGAACTAGACAAGATTAGTCAGTTTTAAGTATTTTAAGATTACTTTTGCTATCTGGGATCTGGTGAAAACGTATTTTTAAACAGCAATTAAACACTACGGAGTAACAAAAGTCAATAAGAATAATTGATGTCAATAACACAAACACCATCATTGTCCGCAAAATGAGCAGCAATGTAAGAAATCCCGGTTAGATAACATCTGATGGCCAGCCGTGTTACCATTACAATTAAAAGCCTGCTCGCGCTGAAGCAGTTTGTTCCTAGTTCTCGGTTATAATGCAATTTATCTAAGATCTTGATTAATTCTCGCTATTTACTGCGGCTGTTGGCAGAGACCAGTAATTATAAGGCTACGTAGAACAAACAACGACTGATTTCATTAAACCGTATGCATTTAGTCGTTGTTTCGGTGGGTTCCCAATCAGTCACACTAAACGAGTTACACTGTGACTCGTTGGGAATATTTTTTCCTATCGAGTCACACTTTTATTGGTTGCGACATTATTTTTGAGAACAGTTCCCATCGAGTCACACTAGCGTAAAAGTGGAACTCGATGGGAAAAAATATTCCCAACGAAACACAATGTTTTTTTGTTTGTGTACTTTTGGTGTTCTTCTATTATTCGGGGTGAAATGCCTGCCGGACTATTTGAAGACTTTTTAGTCTATTCACTCACTTTTGTTTAAGCTCTAAATAATTGAAAAATAATAAAACATATTGAATGGTTTGAAGTATTAATTGTTCTAGGGTATAGATTATCTAATTACCTATATATAATTTCATTGTATACTGTCTAGCCATGACACACTAACACAAATTCAGTATTAACATTTATGAAATTTTAATGTATTGTACATTTTTGCAAATTTAGCCTAGGCTGGCTTAATTTTGGGTAGGTCTGTCTATAGAATAACTTTAATATTATACTAAAGAAATAAATCATCAGAGATATAATTACACTTGTATTATAAATCCAGAAATTTGTGTGTAAGTATATTCGTTTCCTCTTCACGCTGCTGCTGAACAGATTTGGATGAAATTTGGAATGTACATAGCTTATACAACGGATTTAAATGTTTTATAAATCCGTGGCTTACACCTAGGATGAACGCAGGTTATTTTTTAACTTGATATAAGCGGGCGAAGCTGCGAGGCGCAGTTTATTCTTCCCTACTAATATTATAAATGTAAAAGTTTGTGTGTGTGTGTGAATGTTTGTTTCGAATAAACAGATTTTGATGAAATTTAGAACGTAGATAGTACTTTTTAACTTAATTAACGTGGGCGAAGCCGCTGGGCACGGCTAGTAGGTAATATATATTTTAACTGACGCAAAAAGGAGTCTTATGAGGAATGTTACATGATAAGTAATATATAATAATATGTAAGTAATTAATGCGTGTATTAATCTATATCGAAGTTAATATTATATCGAAAATTACATACATAAGGAAAAGAAAGATACAGTCACAAGTGATGGCTGCTGTAGAAAATATGAGATAAGGAAATAGTCTGATAAACAAAAAGGGAAGCATTAATTAATTGACCTAAACTAATTAACAAAAAAATACAGCAGTCCACGTTAGCAATTTATTTAGATGAAAAATCTGTCTAGCACCAGCTTAAAGAAAAAATAAAACTAAACATTTGACAATGCAGTTGGCGCAGTGGGCAAGCCTCTACCTTCTACGCCACGTGTCCTAGGTTCAATTCTTAGCACAAGCACAATTTTCCCTATCAAGGGACATTTGTGCTTCTGGTTCTTGGTGTGATATGTAAATGTTACAGACAACCACGATCAAGTCTTTAAACTTATTGTGGGGCTGTGATTATGAATGCGCTTGTCTTAAAAAACTTCTGATGGGGACAGTACCTAACTGTATATGTGAACGTTATGTAGTTACTTGAGGGCCCTTATCAATGTGGGTCGAGATGCGTTGGCAATGTTTCCTCCTGCTGTGTACCTTCGGCGGTTCTTTCGACATAATAATGTTACTCATTATCTTGTCATAATAACAGCTTCATTCTCTAAAGAAACGCATCTGTTGTTTCTTGTAAAACGAAGATGTCACTCGGTCCTCGTGCGGTCTATTTAGATAAATGCGATAGATCAGCCACCTGATTCAGAACTTTTTAATACGATACGATTGGATAACTTTTTCTTTAAAATACATTTTATTGTACGGTAACTGAGTTATCGCATGGTTCTGAATCAGAGAGCAGGTGTTTGTTTCCAATCAGGCCACAACAAATGAAATTACAATAATGGAGTTAATTATTTAAAATTCACTTAAAACTTTTTTATTTTTGCTAGCTTTTATTTAACTTGCAATGTTTGTATGTTAGTTTGCAAGTTGTAAAAGTAACATTTCCTTTTATTCTACGAAATTGGATTTCAATAGCGTATCAAATATATCCATTTTAAAACAAGTATGACTATTATTTAATCAAAAATGTATTTTTCTGCTGCATAATCCTAGCTTAAATATATAAATATTTATTAGTGTATTGGATCTCTATAGATACTATAAATTGATTTAAAAAAAATAATGTTTTGTATCAGTGAAATGACTAGGCATATTATAATAGTTATTGTGCACACTTTTGGCAATATTGTTTACAATAATCAAATACAAATAATTGGCAAACCCCACCCAATCAAATAAACTGATAACAACAGACAAAATAACCAGCTGATTAGAGAACGGAATTGCCAGAATAACACATTTTTTATTTACTATGGTTATCAAGAAATACCTACTTTGTATAGGAAAATATCAATATCTTATTCTTAATATACATACAATCGAAAATAATATCGAAAGTTCTTGTTTATTTTTGCAATTTTCGATAGATAGATAAAGTCTTTATTTGACACCTCTATTGTAACAAAACAGAACAGAAAATAATGACTTACAAAATAAGTGTAGCTATAGGCGATCTTATCGCTAAAAGCGTTCTTTTCCAGACAACTTTTGGATGGAGGGGAATTATGCAATAAAGTTGGACGTTTGGTGTTTTAAGAAAAAGACATTTATAAAAGTCCAGGAATCGACAAATAATTAATAAATCGAAAAACAAGAAGGAGGCAAGGCAACCTTGTAGCGGAAGACCGCCTACAAGGTGGACAGACGACTTAGTGAAGGTTGGATGATGACGCTGGATACAGGCAGCTTCTAACCGTTATTTTTGGAAAACTATTTTTACTTTCTATTTTTTTTTTGTGGGGGGGAAAATGAAACCTATTTTTATTACTTAGGGAGACCTATATCCAGCTATGGACTTCTTACGGCTGAAATGATGATGAATCTTAAATCGGACGACCCAGTTGGCGCGGTGGACAAGTCTCTGCTTTCTACACCGTGGGTCCTTGGTTCGATTCCCGGCAGGAGCAAAATTTTCCTAAGAGAGGTTCGTGCTTCTGGTTCTGGGTGTGAATGTGTGTGTGATATGTAAGTGTTTCCAGAACTCACGATACAAGTTTTTGAACTTAGTGTGGGGCAATAAGAGGGTTATGATTTTACCAGTGAATGTAATATATTTATGTATGATACCTACTTAAAAATTAAATATTAAGCAGGTTCGAGCGTTTAGTGCCAAAACGAATTCAGCTTGGCGTCCGTTCATTAAGCAGTGAACCAAAAAATAACAGGGTGTGTCGTAAAGAAACACAATAGAAGTGAAACTTTTGTATTATAGGGAAACATTTTAATTATTCATCACGGTATAACCCCCACCACTTTTGTCACACAAAAAGTTTTGCGGATCAGAATTTCAAAGCCCTCCTTCAAAAAACATTGACTTATACCATTGAGACGGATACCAAATGAAAATACTCCCAAATGACATATCAAAAATATTTTGTCATATTTTTTTATGTACAAAATCAGGCATCTTTTTAACACTAATGGTAGGTATATAGCAGTCGAATTTTAATTTCCTTTTTATCTAGATTGTGGGCAAAGGTGCTATGTGCGTTTACACTTCGGAGAGTGTGCGCAGGAATTACACGAGCTAATTCCCCCATGTCCGTTTTACCATCTAACAACAAGACAAACTGTCAAACGTCATCCATATATGGTTGAAATACCTCCAGTTCGCTCGAAGCGTTTCGCTTCTACGTTTATCATCTGTACAACGAAGGAGTGGAACTCATTGCATGCTTCATCTTCGGCCGCATCATCGCTTTCCATCAGGTGAGATTGTGGTCAAACGCTTGCCAATCGTAAATAAATATATATATATATGTATATATATACACTAAGTTTCTTCTTTGTTGGATCTATTAAATATAATGTGTATTTTTATTACAGCAAAACATTCTAAAAGATACTCATATTACATAGGTATTTTATAAATTGCCTGGTTCTTAACATTCCTGACGTAAGTTGGAAATACCATAACATTATTTATAAATATTATATATTTAAAAAAATACACAGTATCAAAATAACCACTGAGTTGTAATAGCTGCTACACATAGGTAGGACGCATTTGGTTTGGACGGATGGTAGAGCCGTGGGTGGGTGTGGACACTTTTCATTTAGCGGTGCCTGCGACTGCTTCCTCGTCCGTTATCCGTTCGAACCAAAAACATCCAGTGTATTTGGTTGTTGTTGTTGTTGTGTGCTGTATAACGCGCAATTAACATGTAGGTACTTAACTATAGATAGTATTAGTTATACGTACGTTTTGTCCGTATTCCAAACAAATAACAACATACAAACGCATTCACACTCACAGCCCCACACTAAGTTCAAAGACTTGTATCGTGGGTGCCGGAAACATTCACATCACACACACATTACACCCAGAACCAGAAGCACAACTATCCCTTGGGAAGGAATTAGTGCTCCTGCCGGGAATCGAACCCAGGACCCACGGCGCAGAGGGCAGACACCTGTCCACTGCGCCAACTGGGTCGTCATTCCGTAGGTACAGTCAAGGGCAAAAAATGTATACACATACAGTTTACATTGTTTGGTATTCATCTACAGAGGCAATAAATTGTATACATCCAAACATTTACAAGTATGTTTACTTTGTTATGGGCAAAAACATGTCGACAATCAAATGCAAAAACATGAATACATGTAACACTAATAAAAATATATATCCTTCAAAAGCAGCACTAGCTATTATGTACACGCCATAATGCTTGTACCTATATTATACAAAACAAAGAAAAAGAAATAAAACAGCCAGTCAGTCACATTATTAGAAGAAGACATTTCAAAAAGTATTTAATCCTATCTGAGTTGTAATCTTAAAGTATTTATTTCATGTAGGTATTGAAATAAATACTCTAAGGTTGTAATGACTTCCTTTTTAAATTATCAGTCATTCTATTGTTTATGTAAGTACTCTTTAGTATTGAGTGATGGAAATATGCTCTCTAAAGTTTGATTATTTGTAGTTAAAAGTGTTTTCATATTATGGCTTATGACTATGGATACGTAATTATTGACATTAGGATGTTTCCAAATGTATATTCTGATTGTTGGATACATATTTACTTATTTATTTTGTAGGAAGACTAACAACTATTGTAATATAATATGGCAATTTTAGTATATAACAAAGAGTTAATTAAAACATATTTATTTATTATTGTATACATACTACCAAACAATTTGTCATCATCATCATCATCATCAGTGGAGTGTATACATGTTTTTGCCTTTGACTGTACAGCGAAGGGGTGAAAACCTCCGAGATTGGAACTCAATGCGGGCAGAGTTGTTTCCCGAACGGTATAATTTTGGAGTCGTCTTCTAGTATGCTACATCTTCGGCTGCATCGTCGCTTTCCATCGGGTGAGATAGTGGTAATCTTTTTTACTTTGAACTACTGACAAATCGAAATGGGCATGTCCATACTAGCATAAAATATGTATTAAGTACCTAATCTGCGTGTGCATGTGATCGTAAACTGAAACTGTTATATTTATACCTAAATATTTCGCAACACTATTCTCGTATTTAACATATAATGTTATCAGTTAAAAGGAATGCTACGATGTCTGAGCTAAGTGTATGAGCTCAGGTCCTGGATTAAACAACAATCATAAAAAGTCCTGAGATCTGGTAGACTGGCGCCGTATCAATATTTGTATTATCAGCAGTGTTGCCATTGTGGTAAAAATATCATTACTATGTGGTAAAATAGGTTTGTTGGGGAAAATACCTGTACCTCAATCAATTTGAATAAGATTTATTATCTTGGTCTTATACATAAATATGTAAATGTTTTAAAATCTGAACCGATATGAATTAGGTACTGCACGCATTTTTTAATATTTATTCCCTCTATTCAGATATATAAATACTAAGCTGAGGTCCCGAAATTATGAAGTACCTAACCATAAAAGTGGCATGTGTTAACTATGAGTATAAACACAGGTATACGCCACCCGTATGTATGTATCTCTCATCCAAATCCGTTCAGCCGTATTCATTCATAATTTTCAACATTTGGTACTTTTAAATATTCGCGATTCGGCGGCGTTATATTATCTTGAGACTTAATCGCGCTATTTTCATAGGTCGAGATATAATTATAGTTTTTTGTGCGAGATAAATTCCCGTATTCTCTTACAATACCTAAACACACTCAAACTTTCGAATGTATTCTTTTAATAATGCTCCCTGCTGTATTTGGATAGGTACATGCTTGCCATATATGATGCGGGTGCTGGGTTCGATTCCCGGTGGCAACACACATTTTCTCCACAAGAGCGTTTGGTTGTAGTTTTGTGAGTGATGTGAATGCTTCCGGCAACCGCGATACTAGTCCTTCAACTTAGTGCGGGACCATGCATTTTTTAAACAAAATTAACTGCTGACTAGCTCCCTTAAAAACAAAAACAGTTTTTTTTAATTTGGTACTTTTTTTGCTCGCGTTTGGCGACCCTGTATTAGCGCCTGTGATCGCGTGCCTGTCTACATGTAATGTGCATTTTATGTGCTAATTATTGTGCGCAATCTCGTCGATGAACACATATCTCACCTTGGCTCAGGTCAATAACAGAGCCACTCAGCTTAATGCCATGCGTTCTGTACTTACAGTCTATTTTATTAATCCACTCCTGTTAAAGTTCGTGCCTCACTTGCCGGTGAATGTTTCTGTACTTATAGCATTAGCTGGAAGGCGTCCACTACTGAACTCACAGAGTTATTTACATCATTTTTGCTTCCTTCGGATTTTCGCGACATATCTAATGTTTGTCGGTTTATATTTTCAATGGCCTTCCGACACTCCTTCTGGTCTTTAGTAGCCAACACCTCTCTCCCTTATCAATAACATTGATTGAATGATGCAGTCGGTTTTAAATCGAATACTAACTTTTATGAATTCATAGGATATTTGTGTACCTACTTTGAATTGAAACTTATTACAAAAGGGTACATAGGTAAGGGGATCTGGTTTCCGTGCGATGGAGACTACCCAGCAATTCTATTAACTAATACCTATGTAATGTTGGTCGATGTTATTGGTCTTTTTTAGTTTTCTTTTTCATTTTCCTCAAGAGTAAAGGATCGAATTACTTCTAACGATAATTTTTTTAACCCAATCTTCTGCAAATATCGATTTTGAGTCTTCTAAATTGTTGATATTTGTAGTGGGTTTAATGGGACCTCAATATGAGACGCATTAAGTGTGGAAATGGTTTTGGAATTTTGCCTTTCAAAATCTTCATAAGGTGACATAGTTCACTAATAAGTAAAATTTTTAGCTGTTTTTGACGGTAATTATAATAAAGTAATCCGAGCATAACAGAGTGCCCATAAAATCTCCCGAGAGAGTTCTGAAAATATCGACCCACAGCGTAATAATCCAGCTATATATGCATATTATATGAAGCTAATATGACGCATATATATTCTAAGAAAGCTGTTTGGAAACTTCAACCCTAAAAGAAGGAAATTGGATGAGAGAAGAAAAACGATGATAGCGGGAAATCCGTGAGGTTGAAAGGTTTTGCAAAGTCTATCTATGAGTTGCTTTTATTACAATCGCGAAATGCTCACAAAATCCGGGCTACAACTCCACTACCAACCTAATTATAGGAAAGGCTTATAGAACATATGTAAGCAAATGGCAAGTTTTTATAACCGAATCTGGAAATAATTTAAACGCAAGCAAGCTTAAAAATCCGACTTCACCGCTTTATCTTCGGAACCCTGATCTGATTAAATGAATTAAATACTTATTATTTAGGATAACTCAATAACTACTGGTAAGATCTAAATCAAATTTAAATGGCACATAGGAAGCTGAAGCTTTCAAATAAAAAAATATAAAATTGGTTCACCTAGAAAGAAGTTATGAGGAACACATAAAAAAATATAGTCGAATTGAGAACATCATCCTGTTTTTGAAGTCGGACCAACAGGGTACAAACAAAATGCTGCTGTTGGGCAAATATGGAACAAGCTCTACAGTTAATAGTTTCAAGATAGGACCACTGTCCATCCAATACCGTTCAAGCAGGACCTATCACATAGCGTTGATTTATGATGGCATTCATGTAAGTCTTTTAGCGGCGAGATAATATCGGACTTCAAAGGCGGCTATTACAGTGATAAATGACAATTGTCTTGTCCTTTGAGGACAATAAATACACCATCGAGACTCGTGCAATATTATTTCGCGCCTGTTTATGATCATTAAGAACTATTGTCAGCAATAGCAGTGATATTTGAATTGAATGCTTCCACAGCGGCCACAAACTTATCTCCTAGATTGATCAAAAGATAACTACCGTTTATAATGATGTGAGTTAAATGATTGTCGTTATTTATAGCGAGTACTTAAATGTCACTCAAATATTATATCATAATCAGTTTAATAGGTTCTCATTGTTAGCAAATAGGCCTTCTCCCTAGCAAGAAATGGCTTCGTATAAAAATATTTTTTTTTTAATTAAAAATAGCTACCAGAACACCGTTCGGTGCTAGCCGACAGGTTTTTTCTTGAAAGTGGTGAACTACGACCATTTATGTGGAGCACTAGCCTAACCAAGTGACATAACCTACCACATATTGATGATGTCCTGGTTTTCTCATGCCGGTTCTCATGAGCCCGTAGGATGTAGAAAGGCTACATAGGCTAATTGTTATCATATCCTGGCTATAACAGGAGAAGGAATTTCGACACTTCAGCTCGAAACAAACAGCTTGTTTTATATTATGGTAATGCGCTTGCCAAGTACAAGTTAAATGATGACGAAGCCTCCATTGTTGTGATTGATATGCACACTATGTCGACGACACAATTGGGAAAAACTGGGCAAATTCAGATTTACAAACATGTCATACGTGCTGGTCAATGCGATGTCAATTGATCACCGTCATTATTATGTATTTAATATGTCACTGCAGTCATTCCCAACGGGAAATATTAATCTAATATTTGCGGAGTGACCCATTATGAATGAAACAATTGATGACATAGTTGATGACGTACACATTATACTTTTATTGTAAGAATGTTAATAATATTGCGAGGTCACAGGCGACTAGGACGAGATACTGGAGACGCGGACATAGTCAGCTAAAGCGTTTTCGAATCAGACGACTAGGACCACATGTCATATGACGTAAATTGTACAGTCGCGAGAAAAAATAATATCATTTCGCTTTTATGTTATACAAATACATTTAACTCTATTAAAAATATACAATAAGCACAAAATCCTCCACTTTCCGGCATTTATGCCTCGGCCGAGGTCATGAAGGGATAAGACCGTTCTGTTCTTCAATGTGCATGGGTCACTAATTGATGTATGATTTATGGGCCAGCAACATATGTGACCAGGAAATCTAGAAATGCGTTTCCCAGGTGGATATACAATAGTTGACCCTGCATGAATGCAGTTGGTAATCTTTGCTTTCTAAACCATATCCTGTTTACGATTTCCGGCGGGAGTACAGTTTTATGTGTGATAATAATATGAATGTCTTCTAGCGATGTGTAGTTTTTTTTTCCTTTGAATATTGGCTTAGCAATCTTGTGCATTTAGCCAGTGTCAAGTATTAATATATTTCAAGTGTATTTCATATTAAAAGTTCTACTTACAAGTCACAATCAAAGTCAAGTAAAACAGTCAATCCAGTCATAGTCAAGTCATGCCCAGTAAAGTGGTAGAAACTTTACTAGAACTTCTATTGGAGTTTTGGAGCGAAGGTGAAAATCACGTTTTCAACTTTATATGATTTGCCTACACTTATGCACGTTCGCTGAGTATTTACTGTTAATATTTCACCATTATTACACATTAACACTCGAAGTATCACAGGTTTTGGAAAATTATACAAAATCAACAACGCCATTTTTATACTTTCGCGGCAAAACCTCCCTTTGTGTAGTTATTGTGGCTTTGCTAGTATAGCAAGCTATGTAGGATCGTCATTGTGGTCAGCTAACGCAATTTCTACGATGATGCTGGTGACATCAAAAAACTGGCGTCACACAGACGTCGCGCCTTAAATAGTAAAATACACAACATTTATAACTTCTATGATGAACTGCAGATGTGTCATCGATACAGAGAAGGAAGCGTGCTCAAACAGAGCAACACTTGACTCGTGCCGCCCACGATGACGCCTCCAGGCACCTCGTGACGTCACAGTGATTGACATACCATTTTAAATTATGACACAAGATGAAATCCAGACCTTACTCACCTTTTAAGTGCATATTCCGTCGTATTTGTCTAAGAAAAAATGTTGGATGATTGATTTATAAACATATCATACTAATATTATAAATCCGTCTGTGTGTAAGTATGTTTGTTCACGCTGTAACGGCTGAACGGATTTGAATAAAATTTGGACTGTACATAGTTTATACCTAGGATTTACCCATATACTACTTTTTGACTTAAACAACGCGAGCGAAGCCTCGAGGCACAGCTAGTATTATATAAATTTATTTTACCATCACGCATACTTTGCTTGTTCTATTGGATGTACCACAATTAATATCTTTATTTTTTATTTTCATTGGATTGGAACTCTTGAATTAGTTAGGTAACTCAAACATTGTTCTATTATTTTCTGAAGATCTAACTAAATACTAATAGGCTATATATAAAATCTGTAAGCATATATAGTAGCTATATCCAGCTGACATTGTTGCTATTGTACCTATTAACTAAAAATAACGAATAATCCAGAATGATTACTTCTTCTTCCGTCAGAAATGAATGTAGTAAACAATGTTATTACCTTGAAGATATTATTAACGAAAGATAGGTAAGGTTATTTCTTTAATATTCGAATTGAAATGATATTTATTTGTTGAGTGTGGTTTTAAGATGTTACATTTACAAATATTGTTCCTAATACCCTACCGTTACCGGTGTACACGAGATTTTCGAGAGATTCTGGTAATTGTAAAATATGTAATATATTTAAATATAATTAAGATAGAGGTATGACTGTGGCAAAAGCATCCTACTATCCTACTAATATCATAAATCTGAAAGGTTGTGTGTAAGTGTGTAAGTATGTTTGTTCACTTCACGCTTTAACGGCTGAACGGATTTGAATGAAATTTGGAATGTATATAGAATACACCTTATCTAATATCTTTAAACGAGCAATTCTAACGAAAAAACCGGGTTTAAGAAACTATCGACGTCATCTATTACGCCATTACCGATGTAAAAAACTGTTTCTACTCGACACTAGATGTAGCTTTCTAAGGCTAAAAATTCAAACACATTCTACCAAAAACCAAAAACCGATCAAAGCTCGGTTATCCGGATATTATATACTGCGTATATAGGATTAATAGGGTACTTTTTATCTTGATAATAGCGGGCGAAGCCGCGGGACACGGCTAGTAGCAAATAAAACTTTCAAAAAAGTTTTTGCTAAACATTATTAATTTTTAGAGAAGCTTTTTTTAATAATGCAATTAGCACCTTAATTACTGACTAAAATGAGTCATAAATCCATGAACATACTGTCGAAGAGTACTACATCCGTGTTCATTCTCACAATAGCTTGCTTATGTTACATCTTTACTGAAACTTGATAGTGTGCAAAGATTATATTGAGAACTCGGTCTAAATTGATTCAGATTTAACCCAAACTACTAGGTATAAACCTTGTGCAATAAATGCTATACAAGTTGTGCATGGAGTACAAGGTGTAAATTAATGTTGAAGCAAAAACATTAAAAAAAACAAATCAGCTAAATTCAAAAATCTGCTTTAAGGCACAAATTGGAATTGAACTTTGACCGTTTAAAATGTAGGCAGATAAATTGCAAAATTAAATTATAATTAGATAAAGTAGGTACAAACACACGTACGTCGTGAAGGGCATATTTTTTTTTAATCTTCGGTCTTTCCGCATTCCCCGCACTATTTACCTAATTGGTCCGAAAGCCAGTTCTTTTGTTTCTTTGTTGTTAGACTTTCGTTTGACCACTATTTCACCTGATAGTATGTGAAGATGTGTTCGTGGATGGTAAACATGCTAGGCCTTTATGACTGGTTCTCAAAGGCAGTTGCATTATCATAATTATGTAGTGATTCTTTCGACTTAAGGGTTATTCTGCATTTCGGTACAGAATATCAAGCCAGCTGATCATGAAAATGCCTCACAGTTATGAATTCCAACACGATGTTGCCTTCAGTGGAAGTTTAACCCAGTCGTAGGATTTGAAACAGCGACCACCCGATTGGGAGTTGGGTTTACTACGACGGCGCTACAACGGCATTAAATCTGTGGCGTTGTTTTGCTATGTTTTGCGAAGAGCCAAGAGGCTCTTCGCTCTATGGTATCAAGAGCCTCAAGCTGGTACTTAGCTGAACCATCCCAAAGATGAGAACAGTACTCCATACATGAGCGGACTTGTGCTTGATACAAATTAAGCAACTGTCCTGGTGCGAAGTACCGTCTCACCTTTGCGAGGATTCCCAGCTTTTTGGCGGCTAGTTGGGCTTTTGACTCAATGTAAGTTCCGAAATTGAGCTTGGAAGTTAAGGTCATACCAAGTAACTCGAGATCGTCTGTTACTGGCAGGGATACATCTCGGAAAATTGGAGTCTGTTTTAAATGGACTCCGCTTTGCAGAGAACAAACACGCTTATTATTACGTTCACTTATTACACTTTTTTTTATCGTAGGCCGTTGTCTGCTCACCTTTACCTACGCCAATACGCAACTCTTGACGTCTTAGAATATCTTAAATTATTTGTAGATTTCTCATGCGTTTCAACGTCTCATTTAGCATTCAATTACAACACAATATGACAAGTTGTCGTATTCACTATCTTTATTATAATCAGTATTGCTTGCGGTACCAAATATGGAAACGTGCTCACCAATCTGGCTCGTAATTGATCAATCTAGCGTCTCTCTTGTGAGATTACACAATTGATAGTTACAATTTGATAAAAACTCACGCACATTTTGAACTATAAAATTAAAATTAAAACGGGAATTAGCGTGACTTACGAAAGAAGCCGAAACAATTGTCGATTTAGACATCAACAACGCTTAAGTCACGCTTATTCCCGTTTTAATTTTAATTTGGTGGTTACAACTAACACAAAACCACCCTCAGATAAAAACAATAAACGCTTTCACTCACAGCCTCACACTAAGTTTCGATGATTGCGTGGGTACCGGAAACATTCACATTGCACATATAATCACACCCAGAACCACAAACACAAATTTTCCTTGCGGAGAAAACATGTGTTTCATCCGGTAATTGAAACCGTAACTCGCTGCTTGGAAGGCGGACGCGCACCAACTACTAAGCCATCGGGTAGTTTAATGATAACTGGTATAATCTGGAAATCCTCAAGGTTTATTTTATGTATCTAAGATAGACAAGCAATCATTTGACCACTATCGGACATGATAGAAAATGACGATATAGCCAAAGATGGGACACCTATTCACTTTAAACTTGAATCCTCCCAGATCGTACCGTTGGTTCGGGGAACAAAGACTCGGATAATGAGTTTCATTCTTTGGCTGTACGGACTTTGAACGTAGAAGCAAAACGTTTCGAGCTAACTGGAGGTATGTCAACCATAAATAGATGACGTTTGGCAGTCTGTCTTGTTGTTAGATGATAAAAGGGAAATGGAAGTCTAGATTGAACATATTATTATATATCCTAGACAAGCTACATTTTAGGTCGTATCGTCGCTTTTCATCAAGTGAGGTAACTACTTCACTTAATGTTTGTTTAGGTATCACGCGTAAAAGGTCACGCGCCACAGATGTAACCATAGAAAGAATATATTCTGTAACCGTAGATGTCTGTGTCAGTTGTCAAAAATATTTGAAAATATAATTTTAAATTTTTGTAATGAAAAAAACATTACAAAACATTGACTTTCGTTCTCAGACGTTCGTTTCGTTTGGCAGACGAATCATGGCACGATACACATACACATCACCAAATATATATACTACACCTTTGTTTACAGCTTGCTATCAATTATTTTTGAAATGTTAGGATAATTGAGAGAGAGAGAGAAAAATGCTTGAGCTTCACACATTTACTTTAATAATAAAAATAATAATAATAAAATAAAATAAACATGAGTTTAAATACGTATGCGTAGTAATGAATTTAAAAATGTAGTAAATGTAGATATACTTCCCATTACGAGACCTTTTATTTAACAATTGAAATTTGTTTGTTTACGCTATACACGTACCATAGGTGGTTGCTGGTTTTTTTTTATTTGTGTTACCTCATAACTTCTTTCCACGTGAACCGATTTCGATTATTTATTTTTTTAGTTTGAAAGATGTTGCTTTCCAATTGGTCCCATTTAAATTTGATCAAGATCTGATCGGTAGTTCTTGAAATATCGTCAATAATGCGTATTCTGTGGACTACATTGACGATGTTCTCGTATTTAACCGACTTCAAAAGTTACATCATAACTCATCGTTGTGAGCAGATTTTGATGATTATTTTTTTATTTAAAAGCTGGTGCTTTTCATGTGGTCCCATTGAAATTTGATCAATATCTGAGCTCTAGTTTTTGAGTTTTCGTCAATAATGCGTGTTTAATACATTAAATCTGATGAAGGTTCCAAAGATAAAGCGATGAAGTCGGTTTTTTTAAGCATTGCTTGCGTTGCAATTATTTACATTGCATGCAACGGAGCATTACCTCTCAGAACTTGTTACAAGCAAATGGATGCGCAAATTCAAATTTTGGGTTGGTATACATACTATAATATATAAATTTATTTCAAATGATCTTTTACAATAGGTTACACTTATACTTAAAATTAGATAAATATGTTATGTGCAATTTTTGTTCCTTCAATTACAGGAAATTACTAAACGAATTAATTTATTATCATTATTACTTACAATTACATTATGTGATCTCTTATAGGTAATATTAAAATTAAATTAAAAAAGTACATCGATAAAATTCACAAATCTTGGAACAGAAATTACATATTTATATCAAAGATAATGAGATGACAATTTTTTTTCATACATTTTCGTATATTTGACAATATGTGCGGTAAAATCCGTAACGCTTTCCCCGAAAATGACATAACAGGAGGATATTATTCAAATAGTGTGTAAAATAATACATCGACTGACTCTCTAGTATCACATCATTACTCCAAATAGATAGTTTTTCATGAGTCGATCATTATTACTGAAGTGATCCCCAGACTAAACAAGTGTCTTTCTTTTTCAAATAATATTAATCTTATATTATCGAGCTATCCAAAATGATTTGTTGAAGCTCTGCCAATTTCTTCCGACATTTATTCTTCTGAATAACAAATGGTTGTTGTGATTGTTAGTTGTATATTGCATTCGGAGATAAAAATAACTAATGTGTTTGTGAAATATTTGAAAGAAAACAGGAAGCGCGGTCTGAGGCAAACGGAAAATGTTTATGAAAAAGTGGGATAGAAAAAAATATGTACCTAAATATACATGTGTTGAAATATATGGAAGCGACTGAAAATAGCTCATCTTTGAGAAAATATATCATTTGTGTATTAAAGCCAAAGTATTTGACTACTAGATATAGATCTTCACATTGATATAGAGGTAACAAAAGGATTATGAAACGGATAACCGTTGTATAATCCTTTTGTAATAGTACTACTATAGTATATAGAACTGCCCACTGGCGTTGTTGATAGCACATCTACCAAAGGGTATCGGGTTCGATTCCCGGAAAGCACTAGTTACCGGTAGTTTTCTGGACCAATTAATGTGATTGCGTGTGATGTGAATATTTCCGGCACCCACGACACAAGTCTTCGAACTAAATGCAGGGCCTTGAGTGTGAAAGTTTATATAATATGTTTAAGTCACATTTGCAGTTTATCATTAAGGTCCAGATGCTTGAAAATCGAAACCTGGTCAGCCACTTATCTCAGGTCAAAACCTCGCTTGACTAAAATATGTTCCTCTTAGCTAGAATGTAGTGGTAGACTCTTTTGCAGAGTTCGTCTGAGACAGTACCACACCATTACCAGACATTCAAATGCCAAGCAGTAGTGTGCAAACATTAATGTTTTGGAGTGAAGGGAAATGTTTACTGTGAAATTACAGTGTATTTTTTTTATTGATAGGCTTGATAGGCTCGATAGGCAAGCATTTGACCACTATCTCATCTGATGGAAGGTGACGATGTGGTCGAAGATGGAGCATGCTTGCCTAGAAGATACCTGTTCACTCGAGATTTAAAGACTCCTAGATTGTACTTATCAGGAAACACAGACTCTGGCAAAGAATTCCATTTCCTAGCAGTACGTATAATAAATGTGGAAGCAAAACGCTTCGTGTGTTTAGTGATTTAACATTTAATATCTCAGGCTGACGAACCACGCTGGAATTGACAAATAAAGGTTCAATGAAAAGTTTGAATGACTCTGAACTGTAATAAGCTAGCGTGACACTAACCACTTGTTGGTTCCGTCTCCAAATTATATAAAAAAAAAGTATCACAAGTCGTCCACAAAATCTGTTAAGCTCACAACAGGAGTGTTCTCGGAATATCTAAATTTTGTGATTGCTCACTTATTTCGTGACCCTTTTTAACTGGCAACAAATGAGTTTAAACTTAGATTATAGTATATCGTACCTACACGGACGCTCCTATAGCGTGCTCCCGGCTATTAAGATCGTATCGTTACCATAAAATTAACCGAACATAGGAACCGCTAACACCACATATGTTTTAATATGATTTATTTATTCGAAGCCTGTGGTTAACTAACCACCTTTTTACAAATGCATCTATGTTTATGCCATTTACTCTAATTATACTTGAAAGCGTTAAAATAGTACACAACAAAAGTATGAGTTGATAGTAATAATGTTGGTTTTTAGTACATAGAATACATTATGTTAGTTTGTGTATTGGAGAAATAGAATTTGAATTGGTACCAACTACGGGGACAACAGCGGCATATCTAGCGGTCCAAACCAATCTGCATATGGTGCCCCTGCTGATCAATGAACGAATCTCCAAAGACACGAAAGCCGGCGCACAGAATAACATGGAGAATGGAGAATGGTAGGACGAAGAACCAAACAGGGTTGACATCGGGTAGGTGACCGGTCTTACCAACTAATGCCAATCTTTTAATAAAACATAATTTCACTGTTGGGTACTGTGTCCATGTTGTGCCGTCTATACTTATTGGCAGAGTCTGTGTTTCCCGATAAGTATAATGCGGGAGTGTTTAAGTCGCAGTGAACAGGTATCTTCTACAACATGTTCCACCGCCGATCGCATCATCACTTATCATCAGGTGAGATAGTGGTCAATGTTTGTCTAACTTGAAGAAAATATTTTAAGGTGGGTCATTTGGTGTAATAACTACAGACATAATGATTCAAATTGGCTGAAACACGACAAAACCAACATCAATTTGGCCCTTCTCAAAGTGTTTCGTGTGGGACGATGACATAACAACCTTTCGATTGTTACAGGTTACCGCTCCGAAGTTCCCGGTGGTGATCAAGATAGGGCATGCGCACAGTGGCGTGGCCAAGGTGAAAGTGGACTCCTTGGCCGACTTCCAGGTAATAATAGCTCGCTACGCACCTTGATTATTATGCTAATACACCTCGTTCAAGCTCATGTACTTGTTTTACTAACAGTTTCTAATGTGTTGCTAGGTTTTAAGCATAAAGAGCTGCAAAGAGATTTAACATCTGCTCGGCGCAGGAGCTGAGCAGAGCTCGAATGCGAATTATATAACTTGAAACCTCTGGGTGGCACTGAACTGTAATGGACAAGAGTGACGCTTACCATCAGGCGAGCAACTTGTTCGTCTCATCGCAAAATATATCTAGTTGTTTTGTTATGTAACCCGCCCCACTTCACACTACCGCACTAATTTTATATATTTAAAAGTTAGATCAAAATAACATTCGATTATTTGTTACTCGATCACGCCAAAACTGCAAAACCAATAACACATATATAACATATAAATAAAATATAATATATCGTCACTAACATCATGTGAGATAGTGGTCAAATGTTTGCCTATCATAGATAAAAAATAAAACAGATTTGACTGAAAATTTAACATAAACATAAACGCTTTCACACTCACAGCCCCAAAATTAAAACTATAAATAGTTATGCTGCTTTTACCTCAAAACGTAACGGAAACTGTATATACGTATATGGTGAGTGAGAGACATTTAGTGCAAAACTAATTTTCCCATTTATGTCCAAAACGGTTTGGCACGATTGTATTTGATTAATTACTTGATCGAGAGCGTACTCTAGCTGTAGGTAAAAATCGGTACAGCCGTTTTCCAGATAGGTCGTCGGAGGTATTTTCAAACATTTGATTTTAGCCACTTGTGACATTTTTTTTTACCTATGTTATAATGGGATAAACTTCCAAAAAGCGCATACCGCCGATGAATCTGAAATCCTACTAATATTATAAATATGAAAGTTTGTGTGTGTGAATGTTTGTTACCACGTATCTCCATAACGAATTAACCTATTTTTATTAAATTTAGAATGTAGTTAGTTTAGGTTCTGGAATAAAACATAGGTACTTTTTAACTTAATTTACGTGGTTGAAGCCGCGGGGCACGACTAGTTTGGCATAATAACCTATTTTGACCTTCTTATCACGAAGCGCCCAGCAACTCTAGAGAGCGCCGATCGAAACGAGGTTCATCTTCGATTTTAACATTTTAAACGGCGTTTGTTTGCGCCAAATTTATTTTCGTTATGATATTCCTGAGGAGGTAGGAGGTCAAAATATGTTAAATTATACATTTCAGACCAATCGGCGGTAGGTAAGCGCTTTTTGGAAATACACCCTTAGTTATGATGTATTCGAGTTTAAATAGAAGAAAACGTTTTAATAATACTTACGAGTAAGTCCGTGACAATCTATCTAAACTCTAGGCGAGCCCATTAAAAATAAAAACTCCCTAATTTCAACAGAGAATTTGCAAGAGCATTCTGGGACCCGGTTATCAAATTGTATTAAATCTCATGCTCCGTTGAATTTTCAAGATTACTAGATACTGTAAGCGATTGCTGCATGCGTAGGGAACGTTTTGTAATAGTAATTTATTTACCAAGGGGAGAAGTGCCTCCCGATCTTTGGGCGGTATAGTTTTCAAAATGTCTCCATATGTACTCCTTTGTTCAAAACAACTATCATCTAATCTCCCTGTGACTACAACCCATGGAAGTAGTAATATAATACGTAGTACACCCTTCCATGTCATGAATGTCAAGTATATAAATAATCTGAAATATCGAACAAATCCGTTAAAAGTTGTTCAATTAACAATCGCGAAAACCTACAAAATCATTATGAAATATAGAATTTGACGGAGCATAATACCTAATAATATAATTCAAGGCTGACTGTGATTATGAAGCTTCCAATGGCACTACTGAAATGTAGGTACCTACTTAGTTACGAATACTACCCGGAGGGAATTATCAAGGAGCTTTTATAGGCCTTTAACATGCCCCAACGACCGCAATTTCGAGACAAACGGGTTTGCGGCTCAGCGCAGACATGCGCACGCGGGATCGGCGAGGGTCAAATAATTAAATGATCATGAAACAATGTTAGATACAACGTGAATAGGGTGCAGACAACATTATTGCCCTTGTATTATGCCGAAGCTATGATCAATTTATATTAATTAAGCCTTCACTGACCCACAGATGTCTCAAGGCTGCACTAATTGCTTTGGCGCGTGTCTCTCATGCGTTAGAAAATATTTTTTAAGTTTAATTCCGGCATGTCCAGCATGTCATTAGAACTTTAGCACCCGTCTTAAAGTTCCATGTTAAATCCGGTAACCTGACTAGCAGATTGCATTCCCGTTTAATTGCTAACATCCAATTTACCCACCTTCTCTTCGTCTTGGATCCAAATTTAGAGTGCTGTTATGCTGGGGCTATGATCTCCTTCTAACCTTAGAATCAGTACCTACATTTATTTTTTTTACAGGATATTGCTGGAGTGGTTGCAATGCTGGGAACCTACTGCACAGTGGAGCCGTACATCGACGCGAAATACGACATTCACATACAGAAAATCGGCATCAACTACAAAGCTTTCATGTGAGTATCGTTTTCTCTTGGACGTGTATCCAAACACCAAACGTCGTCAACGTAGACACAAACAAACAGGCGTTAGCATTTTGTTTCTCTTACGATCTATTCGCGTCGTTTGTATATCTATCTCAATCTGTTGTTCGTAACGAAGCTTCTGTTGATTTTCAGGCGCAAATCCATTTCCGGGAACTGGAAAACCAATCAAGGCTCAGCCATGCTCGAGGCCATCGGCATGAATGACAGATACAAGATGTGGATTGATGAGGTAACAAATTTTCTCTCGTAATATCTTGCTATATTTTTTCCTGTTTGGCTGGTTGGCATCTACAGGGAAAGCGAAGAAAGTTATCCATATTCCTTAACTTGTACCAAAAGATAATTACTAATTAGGAGACCAAAGAGTCTCCTTTACACTAAATCTCTTAAATATGTGAATGCAACAATAAAAAAATATATATTGAATTTCTTTCTTGCTAGCAAACCGAAACAGTTTGGCAACGATCCCAAAACTATGGTCACAAGTGATTTTTATGCAGCGACCTATTTTCCACCTCGTTACTTATCCATATTACATGCACTTACTACCCAGGGTTCCCTCTTGCATAAATTAAAGCAAAAGGAATACTTGTGACCCTTAAAGGGTTATTCCTTAGTTTATAGTAGATTTTATATCAGTCCGTCAGTGAAATTCTGCAAATGCAGACGGCATTCTTATAAATAAGTAGCTCTTTAAAAACCTGATAGCTGTCAGTATTAGACCTACATCCGGTCACGCGTACTTACGTAACTTTCAGAATGACAATATACCGTCTTTTTTCTATAAAAAAAAAGCCATTCGTTCCATCTAGTACACATGATTAGTTTAACCGTTGAACTAGTAGGCATTTTTTTTTACTACTGGGAAAAAATGGTTGGTTAATTCCTACTAGTGCACCCGATATATAAATGAAAGTCGGCAAAATTAACGGAATACGATAAAAAAGATGAAAGACAGGAAATCAATAAAATTTAATGAAAACAAGTGAAAGTCGGGTAGCTCCATTTCAGGCAATACGCTAGACTGATTGTTTTGAATAAAGTATCGTACAAGCTACGATTAGTTTCGCCATAAATTTTATTCACATAAGTATAAACAAGATGAAAGTACATATTATATCTCTGGTAAAAGAATCATGTGTCCAGTAGCTAGGAATACTTATGGTCAAAACCGCTGCAATCTTTCGTATTAACATTTTTGTATGTGTAATGAATTATTTTTTTTGCAATATTTATGCATACATATTTTTTGCGCATTTCAGGTGAGCGAAATCTTCGGCGGTCTCGAAGTTTGTGCCCTCGAGCTGGTAGTGGGCAAGGACGGTCGTGAGCACATCATCGAATTGAACGACTCCGCCACTTCGTTCATGGGAGACTCGCAAGAGGAGGACCGTCGGCACTTGTCTGATCTTGTACTGCAACGCATGCAGGTGTGTACTGCTTAATTTAGGTGACCACTGAGAGATGCTTCATGAGCTCATTTATCAGTTCTCTTTTTTCACTGAATGTAGGTGAGGTCAGAATTTAATTCTCCGATACTAAGTACCTTCTGATGGAGAATTAAATCCTCAGCTCAAATCAGTTTATGACTGAAAACCAGCTCTAAATGTAAATTTGGCAAAATGCTGAGTCATTAACACTAAAACAATATCATAGCTATTTTTGTGATTATTATTATTATATATAGTAATACAAATATTTTTATCACTGAGATAAGTTTTTGTCTTTTTCTCTCTTTTTTTATTATTAGTTAAATTATTAGTAGTAAATAGTAAGAAAAGTGTTGAATAAAATTTTTTTCCTTGCTTTCTTTCAAATTAATATTTACTGCAAACGTTGCGTTGTTAACAAACACCTAATATTCCATTATTGAGCTCTATAACAGCAGCATCTCAAATTATAAATAATTAAAAATTGGCAAAAGTGATATTATGTAAGTTTAAGTTCATCAAATCAAATCAAATCAATTTATTGTCATTACTACAGGTAAAATTATATGATGTTAACAAATTAAAGGTAGATCGCTGCAGCATGCCTGTTAGGCGCACAATATTTTTAACATGCAGTATAGATGTGCGTCGTAGATTTAAAGAGATGAAGGAAGTGTCTTTTGAATATGAGTGCTAAAGTCCAATGTATTGCAGTCCGTCTGCCGGCCGGGTATAGCCAAGGCGACGTCCCGGAGCTCGGTGTCGGGCAGCTCGGCGGCGGGGTCGCCGACGGAGGAGCGCGCGCCGGGCTCGTCGGGCCCGCCGTCGGCGCCGCCGCCCGCGCCGCTCGCCGCCGCCGCCAGCATCGACCGCCCGCTGCCGCCCATCCCGGCAGAGCCCAGCCAGCCGCCGCCGCCGCCGCTCACCCGCCGGGACTCGCAAGGTAGGCCCTTCACTTATCACGCTCACTTGTCTTTTTGATACCTTTTCAGTTATTAACCGACTTCAAAAGAGGAGGAGGTTCTATGTTGACTGTATGTTTTTTTTTATGTATGCTCACCGATTTCTCCCCCATTTGTGGACCGATTCTCAAAATTTCTGTTTTGTTGGTAGATTATACTTAAGAGGTGGTCCCACATCCCAATAAGTTTTATCGAAATCGATTCAGCCAAAACTAAAATATAAGCGGTGAAGTCGGATTTTTTAAGCTTTGCTCACGTAAAATTATTTCCAGCAAGCTGTATTATTTTTTTTATTTTGGCTTCATCTTTGTGCATTGTCAAGTAAAAAAATGTTTCAAGTACACTGAGAAAAATGTGTCGTTGTTATTACTAACATTCTAGTGCTATATGTGACAACTATAATTATTAGTGATATTAAAATATTTATTTGGTAATAATTAGCTTATTTTGTAAAAAGAACGTAGTAACCGTATTTTTGACTAGAAAATATGTTTCTGAGATAGTGTAGTTGTCCCAATTTTTTTTCTACGTGTACGTAAATGTAGTCCAAAGTCACATCCAAAGTCCAGTCATAGTCAAGTCATGCCCTAGTAAAGTGATAGAAACTTTACTAGAACTTCTAGTGGAGTTTTGGAGCGAAATCGAAAATCACGTTCAAGTATGATTTGCCTACACACATGCACGCTCACAAACCATGAACGGTCAATAATCCACCATTATTACACATTAACTCTCGAACAAGTTTTGCAAGAAAATATAAAATCAACAACACCATACCTTCACCTTAGCCAAAGGGTTGGCTCAAAAGCGGAGTAGCTTTACTGAAAATTTTCAGCTTTGTATCCTAGTGCTACTCGTACCATTAAATGCAATTAATATTTTAATATACCTACACAAAGTAGAAAGCATAAATGAAACTACCAGATAAAATAAAGAATCATACTATTTTAAGTAGTCACGATGGTACCGGAGCTGGGACAATGGACAATTTGGTTATGTAGGGAACGGATTGTTCCATTTAATATACTACATTTTATATAATAGCTTGCCCTAGAAGCTAGGTACAGTGCACATAAGTAGAGATCTTTTATTCTAAATGTGCACGCCCCTCCACCAAATTTGTCAAACTATCGAGTGTATTAATTTGTCAAATGTTTGAAAATGTTAATAGAGGGGCGTGCATATTTAGAATGAAAGATCTTTTCTACGATTGATAACCATCTTGCCACACATCATAAAACTTCACTTAAACTAGTAAGAGAGAACTAATTTATTAGCTGACCAAAAATACCCTTCCACACAGTGTATCTTTAGTGACCAGTTTCAGCTTATAAAACACACATTTCAATGGAGTATGTAGTGATGTGCGTAGTCAAGCTCAGCATCAAGGTCTCTGTTACCTGACAGAGCTCGACGTTGAGCCTGGCTATATCACATTGCACTCAGCATCACGCCGACTTGGAGCACGGTGAGAAGCTCACTAGAATAATCAAACGCTTCCTCCATATAACCACACCTCTAGTAAGTTTAGTAGATTTGTGCAAGTAAATTAAAACAAGACTAAAATATTAGGCTCAAGGCTTAATATTATAATAACCCATGTTTAATAAGGCAACGTTTATGTATCAAGTATTTGCGTTTCATACATATAGATACCTTATGTATATTGTATATAAATAACTTACGTAGAAAGGTACCTAATAATACAACCAGCTCCCCTATATTATAGCCATGTTGCAAGCGAAGCGTTCTCTATATAAGCAAGTCTCGACTATCAGCTAGGCAATAGACCTTAAGTCTTTTGAATTTAAGTTTAAAATCGTTATTTTTAATTGCGGTAGGCTGAAATCATCGGCCAATAGATTTTCAGTCTTCTTTATTGGGGATTAAAATTGCTTCCCTCTGTGTGAGACGATCGTAAAAATAGAAAATGCTTTGCTGAACTTGGTTGAGGGCGTGTAAATAACATTAATTTTATATATTCTACTGATTTCGCAAAAGAGTAAGAGGTACTCAATTCGACTGTATTATTTTTGTGTGTTACCTGAAAACTTCTTTCCACATGCACCGATTTAATTATTTTTTTTTATTTAAAAGCTGTTGCTTTCCGGTTGGTCCCATTTAAATTTGATCAAGATATGATCAGTAGGTAGTTTTTGAGTTATCGTCAATAATGCGTGTTTAATACATTTAATCTGATCATGGTTCCGAAGATAGGTGAAGTCGGTATTTTTTTAAGCTTGGCCAGCAGCGTTTAAATTATCATGAAGCAGCTTTCAAAGTCATCCTCTCCTCACAACCAAGGTCGATAGTAGTTACCTAAACATATCCTCAGTATAAAGATATTAAGCATATTGTTGGTTTTATACCTTTAAGAAGATTAAATCGGCAGAAACGTCGAGCTAAGTAAAAAAAAACGATAAAGTTAAGAGAGCAATGATTTTGATAATTATTTGCTTGAATTTGCCCGTATTAGTCCAGTCCCTAACTCGAATGATGTTATAAAATCGAATGTTTGTTTCCGTTTTAAGCGTCCCAATCATCAACGGTATCATCAGCATCGGCGGCGCCTAGCTCGGCCAGCAGCGCGGCGGCGGGCGCGGGCGCGGCGGCGGGCTCCGCCGGCGGGCGCGGGGGGTTCGCCCGCCAGGGCTCCCTCAGCGCCACGCTCACAGAGGACGCAGAGGACACCATGAAGAACCTTAGGAAAACCTTCGCTGGTATCTTTGGGGACATGTAATAATCGACGAAAATATCCATGTCGGATCGTTTTAGAAAGCAATTATTAGTTTTTTTAAATTTGATCTGATTTAAGGTTGCTATTGGTTCAGTTCTGATTTAAATCCTCTTGTTGGCATGTTTGGGGAAGAATTGAGGAATGTATCCAAGCAAGATTCGTTTTAGAATACAATATTTTTTGTTTTTTATTTGATTAGTGGATACGAAAAAACATTGCGAAGAATCGAGGAAATTCAAGTAACGGATCTAATAACGACGAAATAAATCACTATTTTAAATTTTGTTACGATTTGAGGATCGCATCTGGTTCAGCTTTATATGAAAAATATTTGCTGGTATTAACAAAATTGTGCTGAAGTATCGAAAATAATATCTTTACTTTTGGATCGTTTTAGAAAGTAATATGGTTGGTTTGATTATGATTTGAGGTCGCATCAGGTCACCTACAGATCTCACTTAAAAACCAACTGCAAAACTGTGCTGAACAATCGATAAAATATACAAGTTTCGGATTGTTTTAGAAAGTAATCATTATTTGTTGTTTGATTTTATAATGGTTATGATTTGAGGATAGCATCTGGTTCAGTTTTTATTTAAAAACCTCGCTCGTATTAATAACATCGTTAATAATTGGTGGAGATTCGAGGAAAATATTCAAAGTTTAAAATATACATGTGAAACGAGTTTGTATTTAAAAATATTTTTTTTTTTTTTTTTATTTGTGACAGGCTAGTTTTTGACCACTATCTCACCTGATGGTAAGTGACGATGTGATCGAAGCTGGTAAACACACTAGACCTGGAATACGCAGGCTCTCAAGGATAACTGCCGGAACACCGTATTTGGCTTGGCGGCAGACTTTCAACTTGATGGTGGTAAGCTACTTTGGTAGCAAGCCAGGCGAGCAGCTCACAAAATGCTCTACCACCTCTCAAATGTCACCTGATTAGCACCACCCGGGGACCACGTGTAGGGAGTCAGACTTAAGGGGTATCCTCCTACGGACGTGGGTGACTCAGCCCCCAAAAATATATGCCTACATTTTAAATGAGATGCAGTTACAATACAGTGAAAGCTGCTTAACTGTGTACCTCTTTTCATGCGGTATATATATTTCTTAGAATTTAATACACCTATCTCAAATTCAAGGCCAATTAAAAGAAAAAACCTGATGCGAAATTCCTCAAAAATATTTTTATTTGACAATAAAGAACTGTATTTATACCTCAATTCAAATACCCACATACATATAAATGAAAATACCGAGAAGCCTGACCATTTATATGTTAAAATTCAACAATACGAGATAACTTGAACCTCGTTTGGGGGATAATTGAAGTTAAAATCCGAAAGTCTTCTTTAGTAAAGTAACTTGAGTGCGCGCTCTTCGCGACGAGTGTAAAGGGCAACAATTAACAAACTTAGCATAGTTTTTTAATGTACGATAAATATAGATTTTTTACAGTAAGTTTTAATATACGAGAATCAACTGAGCTGCATTGTGATCGAACCCGTTAAACGCCCGCAAATGTGGAGCTAGTAGTGACTTTTGACTGTCTGCAATCCCCTTCTACACTCGATGCACCTTCGTAGATTATTTCACTTAGGCGTAGCTGGGCAGATATAGGTAAATTAAAAAACACAATTATTTTTTAACAAATTTTTTAGCTCTACACATTTTTTAGTAACTTTTTTGTCCACGCCAGGATAATGACAAGCTGACGCCTCTTCGCAGGTTTATACTGTTTTAAACAGTAAAAATAGCACAATATCACATTTTATTTTGTTGTTTACTGAAAAGCTTTACGAGTTTCCTAAACCCTTCTACTGCTTAAAGATAAAAATATAAGATATAAATTCAATCACAAACACTGCCCACATACGCCTATAGTAAAACACTTTATTTACTTTTCATCTACATCTATGGAAAAGAAGAATTTTAAAATGTAATGGCAATAACTAGTATGTGTTATAATATTTTAAAGAAGACGGATATAACTTCTTATTAAATTTCCAATGGATAATTGATAATTTGGAAACGAAATGGAAACGAGTGGATATGGATTGAATCCTGAAGGATTTGTAAGCTTGATTGTCCTTTTAGAAATAAATTGTTGACAATTGATTATTTAAAAAGAGCAATGCTATTGAAGACAATATTGTTGATCGCAAGAATTAATCCACATTTTATATAGGTAATATATACCCTTTGATAGTTGTATCTTATAGAATTAAGAATACCCGTTTATCTTTGTACGAGCATCATTTTGAAAAGTTTCTAATAATCAAGTAATATAATACGCATGCATATAAATGTATAAATAATTCTATTTCATTATTATGGCGTATAATATTTTATCTATTATCCAATAATAACGTATTTGTTGTGGAATGAAGTAAAAAGTGTGGTATTGAAGTGATTGATTGTCATATCAGGATTGTTGATATTATCCATTAATGCGATTTTATTGAGCTGAAGTCTTCAATTTTATATTGAAAAGCTAGCACTAAACTTTCATATATACTTAAGAAATTATTTAGCTCGTTCTATGCTAGCAGAAGTAGCGAAACGTATAGGCAATATTTATTGGTAACTTAATTTCAGGAGCTCGCTATATTTTATGTATAGCATGATATAGATAATATACTCGTATAATTATTCAAATAAAATTATAATACTGTACTAATCAACGCCCACTTGTTATCGTAGATTTTACAACGAAATAGATAAAATGTTTACAAAATGTAAGTTAAAACTCATTATGTTTAAGACGATGAATTTGATCAGATGAGCAATGTTAAGTTTGATCTAGATACAATAGCAAATAATATTAATTTTAGACAAATTAGGTTAACTTTCTTTAGCGTGACCTGTGGTACTGTTCAGTAAACTTTTATTTAGTACCTAAGGTATATAAGTAAAATTCTACATCTAAATGCACATGTAGGTAGAGTCTACACAAATATTAGAAGAAAATTGTAATAGCAGCGCTGTAGAAATGTTTTACATTTTATATATATTAATATATAATCAATTAACTGTATAACACGTGTACCAGAAGCGCAATAATAAGATGATATATATAATTGAATATAATCTCAAGCATTTTTAATTTATCACAGAGTAAGAAATAGATCTCATAATTCTGTATGTTTTCATAGATACAAATTAAGTTTAAACAATTCATCGTTTGTTGTACTGTTAAGATAATTATAATAATATTAACACTCAAATTAATATAAATGCTGTTGTTGTTGTTGCTAACAAGTTATACAATATTATGATATACTCAATACGGAAATGATGGATAATCTTATTAGTGATATGCCACGGTAAAAAACAAGTAAAACGAAGGAAAAGGAAAAGGAACCTTTGCAAAAGGACTTGTTTTTTTTATTTTATCGTGGCTTATTGCATCTAGTCTAAGGTAAAATGAACATTGAATGCCACAAAAGCTCACTGAGCGTTTACGTACGTCCTGAGCGTTACGTTTACGTACTAAGATAGTGTAATGTTTACCACACTTTTTGGATTAAAGTCATCTAGGCCATTATTTAAAATTTCTGCTCATATTTTGTGGTGTTCAAGTCGATGGAACATTATGTTAATGGAATTTGAATGCATGTTAATCTATATAATGTAATAAATACCTCTTTTGGTAAGTTAATACCGAAGCTAATTGACTTTTTATTTAACATACCCGCTATAATTTTAAAATTATAAATAAATAAATAAAGATCATATTATTAATACGTATATTTAAAACATCAATTTCATAATTTTTATAAAGCAGAACTGATATATTTTTTTAACCATGATCTTATAAAAGATAATTTCGCAAATTAATCTGATAATATAAAAAAAAAATATTCACCGAAAATTCGGTTACTATACGTAAAAACATTTCAAATCTAACTTCGTTTACACCATAATTCAGACTTTATATCAAGATTTATATACTCTCCGAAATCTAAGTACAAAAAAGAAAATCAGAAACAAATTAAGCTACTCTCATTCTGTAACAACGTGTCAAATTACAAGAAGGAAATCGTCATGTTTATATAAATAAAATTAAAATAAATTCATTTAGTAACCAGCCTGGTCCATGCCGGTGTTTAGGCTGTAGTTGCGGTACATGCCTGCATCGCTGAGCCTATTGGTGAAGGTCTGTCCAGCTGGGTAGAACTCGGGCGTTACCGAGTATATACCTGCGGAAGAATAGTTCTTGTATGCAGATAGAAGACTTTATAAATTAGATCTATGGGAAGTAAGTCTATTAAAGAATTTATTAAAAATACTAACATTACATACGTTGGTAGACTATTTGACTGGTCACTTATAATTAGATATATTTTTTTAAGTGATATTGATGTTCCTGTGGCGGGATAAAGTTGGTATACATTTCTAAGGTGACTTTGATAAATAATTTTTGAGTTACTTCTTTTAAATACTAGTTAGTACTGCTACATTATTTTATTGCTTCTTACATTTTTGTTTTCTTTTCATAGTTAGTGCGCGGCTTTACTAACTACTTACCTACTTAAATATAAGATGAGTAGAAATCTATATTTATAAAATACAATGCCACTTTTCGTTGTTATTTTATAACTCAAGAACGGGCTCACCTATCCAAACTAAATTTTTAGGCTTTGTACGGACTATTTAGTAGATAGTTTATGTGAAGTTTGCACAAAATCGGTCGAGCGGTTCTTCATTTATCACACCCAGGCGAAGCCGGGGCGGATCGCTAGTAAAGTATAAAACAAACATCTACACTCATATAAGTCATTTTACAGTCCCGAGCCATTTAAAAATAAACTCTATTTATACATGTATATCTGAGTACTAGATACCAGTTACCAATTATTGAAATAATTCCGTTTATACTCCAAAACAGATAAAATTAAAAATGTTTTACAATTTTCTGACTAGAGTCGCATTTTATGGCATCATACAATAACCGTGTCCAATAACAGTGTCCATCCAAACCGTGTATGGAACTACAATATAAATTTTCATGCTGGTTGCAAAGGTTTTTGATATTGGAACATGCGAAATTATTACACTTAGTAATGTCGGTAGCAATTGTTTTTATAAAAGCTCACCCAAATATATTGTAAATAAAACAAAATTACAATTCCAAATTATTTTTATTTTGTAACCGGCATACAAATAAAAACAATTTGTTGTGGTGTGATATCCAAGTACATAATCTACATAATAATAACATCTACGAGTAGGTATATCAGTGCTTAGATCGGAATATAATACTAATCATAATACATAATAGCTATTATCCCCAATTACTACATTATCTGGTGGATAAGATAGAAATAATATATAAAAAATATTAAACAAAAAATGTTTTAAATATTAATATACTAAGATAAATATTACATTAAAAAACCAAATATAAAACTTAAAAACAAAATGATTAAAATAATCTTAGAATATAATAATAATAGCCATAACTTTCAACTAGTTTATTTGCATATGTAGATATCCAAAATATAGAAACAATAGGTATATAACAATAAAATATAAATATAATAATAAAAACTTAACATAAAACAAAAACGTTTTGAAATATACTCATTATAAAAAAAACACTCATTCGATTAATACCGTTTCTCGCCCCCTATCAAAGTCTATTCCATAAACTTGCAATTCTAAACTTGAAATTTTATCACTAAATACAGAGTGGTCATTCTACAAACTCATGTTGACAAATATGGAGACCTTCATTCATTTTTCCATCTTCTTCCAGGAAAGTTTTCCATCAATTTTCATCAATGTATCGGTTGCTGGTCGAGTCCAGTGTTGAGCGAGTAGTTCCGGTACATGCCCGCACGCGCCAGAGCGTTGGAAAAATGCTGTGTCTTCGGGAAAAACGTCGTCGGAACAGAATGTATACCTAGAATATTATTTGTTATCTAAAGCCGTATCTGCATGATTAGTATCAGTAAAATGTAATATCTCAAGGCGACGAGCGCAGTGCTTTGCTGCGTTGGATTCTGACCTATTTAAGTTTAAAAATCTCTGGGCGACACTAAACTTTAATAGGCAAGCTTACCATCAGGGAAGCGACTTGCTCATTTCTTATATTAGTCTTTATATTATTATTCTTAAAAAGCTGATTTTGATTGTTATTCTAAGCCTATTAAAGTTATAATCTCAATAACAATACTTAAGTCACAGTGGACACCAACAGATAGCCATAACGACTACGCCGCGGACGGCAGCGAAAACTGCAAAGTGACGAGGTTCTTTGGAATGAAATGGGAGAGACTGCCCATTAATACTCTAATAATTTTCAGACTAAATTTCCTTCGCCTGTATCTGAACGTTTACATTATATTCGATGAGACAGGAGGCTTTAACTAAATTTCAGATTACTGAGATGTACTATTAAGTTCATGTACGCAACTATGTTCCCGCTGTCATCAGTCACACATTTTAGTTTGTTTCCTACAAAGAAGTTCCATATTGTCAATTTACGTCGTTTTGAGTAAAGAAGACTTTACTATAACTAACGTTATTGGCCCACAAATAAAATGATACTGTCTAACACACTAGCTCAAACACACACACACACACACACACACAACACACACTCACATTTACACTTATTGAATTTAACCATGCATTACCGTCTTTCCCATATTATTATTAATTAATATTATTACCACAGATTTACAAATGTATTCTACTTCTTTTTTTTTGTAACAATTATTTGCAAGTTGTAAGCTGTAAATATTGTTCTTCCGGTAATTTTCTATTTGTTTCCTTATATTTTTATGTGTGTGTTAGCATGTATAACGAAAGAGGCTACCTTCAACAACACAGGTCTGCCTAGTGTGGAAGTTAGAAATCCATGTAATAAGTTCCGTTTGTATAAATATGGAAAAAAATATTTAAAAAAAAAACTTCCTCTATGTCAGCTACCACACTCGACAAGTCAGCTCCACCTATTCTAAGAGTGCAATGTGTGCATGTGTTGCACTCGATCTATTTTCGTACTGGTTATCGATTAGCTCGCTTTCAGAACCCACTGTTCTTTGTTTTCGAGGTTCTAGAGGAAGGATTATTTATTTTGACCGGGTTTTACCGGTGAATGACTGATAAATGACTAATCCACCAACAATAGACTTATAATGCTATTGATTTTGTTTTCAATAACTATTGGAACATTAGTACTTATACTAGAAGCTTTATTTAGTTTTACCTGTACCGGTATATATCTGTAATCAAATGGTGCAAGTTGAATTGGACCCACTTTCTGGTTTCTAATTAAGCTGAAATGATGACTGCATAAAATATGTAAATCGGATGCAACAATGCAATTCATTATGACTTGGAGCTTGTCTGATTATAGAGCCGACCGCAACTCCATCGAGTGTGGGCTCATTTGATTTGTTTTGATATACCTGGATGACCGAGCTTTGTTCGGTTTTTTTTTAAATGAAACCTAGCTAGAACTATTTATCGCCCCCAAAACCCCCTGCATACTAAATTTCATGAAAACCGTTAAAGCCGTTTTTGAGATTCAGATTATATCCTACTTATATTATAAATCCGAAAGTTTGTATTTAAGTGTGTAAGTATGTTTGTTCCCTCTTCACGCTTTAACGGCTGAACGGATTTGGATGAAATTTGAAATGTACATAGCTTATGCCTAGAAATAACATCTATATGTAAAAAGTAGCCTATGCTACTTTTTACTTGATAATAGCGGGCAAAGCCGCGGGACACGGCTAGTATATACATAGTATATACTAGCCGTGTCCCGCGGCATATACATAGTATATACAAAAATTGCTCGTTTAAAATATAATATAACATAATAATTTATATAATTATTGGTAGGATTATCAAGTAATAAAACCTTGTTTTCAAAATATTTTCAGAGTATTACTTGATAAAAACTAGAACTACAATGTGTGCGTAATTTTATTTTAATGTTTAACACGATATAATCTCTAGCTCCATTTGTTTGAATGACATTTGTTATGTAAAATATTCTAGAACAAAAGTATTTCTGCCGGTTCAAGCGTTAGTTTAGATAAATCTAGACTAACGCAAAACCAGCGTAGATAAGATAAATGTATTATATAAACCTACATAGTATTTAGTCTACAAAGCACAGATCATAAATCAAATATCAATAATTATATCTTATAAAATAAAATGAGCATTTTATAGCATGACGAAGCCCAACAATTTCAATGAAAATAATATTCTGGTCACATTTTTAAGGTCTAATCTTGAGGAAAATTTGTTAAGTAAGAAGTATACGGGCTTAATTCTAAAAGATTCCCGTACTGTGGTTCAAGAAAAAAATGTATATAAACTGGTTAATCATACCTGGAGGATACCATCCATATTCGCTAGCCGACGTCCTGTACAGCGGATGCTGCTTGCCTACTTGGCAGCCATAGCCATTGAACCAATCTGACAAATAAAAATATTATAAAATAGTTACTCTGACGCGAAAGTAATGTGTTTATCAGCCAATGTATGTATTTTTGTTCCATTGTGGCGTTATAGAGACCAAAGGCGTGAGCCGATTTTGATGACTCTCACGTCCAACAATTTGTCTTAATCTTGCAAGTATCACTAGGATATGACAGTAAACAAAATTCATTACAAAACGTCAGAGGCCGTATTATGAAAAAAATAAAAAAAAGTCGACGAACTATGTTAAATGGGGAATCATTGAGTAGTTTCTTTTAGTACAGTAGTAGTTATACAAATAAAAAGTAAGGCTTATTTTTCAGGTTGAATAGCTGAATTTTCTTAAATTATGAAAACCGGCAAATAGATGATGTTTCGAGTCCAATAAAATATAAATTTTTGACGTTTTCTGGTTTATCTGTTCCTTGAAAATCTTCAAGTTTTAGACACTGCTAAAATGTTTACCTAAAAGACTAATTATTAGACTGTAGAGTGGGATTTACGAACTTGAAGTTCAGCATGCGCATTTAATAAAGTATAAAAATAACACACTCATACAAAACTGTTATAATTGTATGTCAAACACTCAATTACACTTAAAAACAGATTCATTAAGTTGAGCTGTGCGCGCCCAGAATCAATTTAATAAAAAACAACTTTATAATAATATATATTCTTATAACTCTAATATTTTTATTATTAGAAGAATTGATTATATAATATACTTATATCCGGATGACCGAGCTTTGCTCGGTTTTTTGTTTTTGGAAGAATGTGTTTGAATTTGTAGCCTAAGAAGGCTCCATCTAGTGTCGTGTAGAAACAGTTTTTTACATCGTTCATGGCGTAATAGATGGCACTGATAGTTTCTTAAACCCGGTTTTTCAAATGCAGTTTGGGAACCGAGCATTTCTCGGACCTAGTGATAAATCGATTCCTTGGGCCGAAAAACCCCTAATCTGTAACTTTCATGACAATCGTTGAAGCCGTTTCCGAGATCCTGATTACACATTACCTATATAATTATACAAGAATTGCTCGTTTAAAGATATTAGATGAGAACTGGTAGTATATACGAGTAGCTTTATTTCTGCGGGTGAATTTGATTATCATCAAAACAGTCAATAACAAAGTTTGTAATTTATTTATATTACTTCAAAAGAAGTTCAAAATAACAAAATATAACATCAAAGAAGTCTAATTTGAATATTGAATGGATTAGTTTATCAAATTACTTGTTTGGTTTGTAACTGAAAGTACGGCATTTTTATGCTTTCTCTTGCTATTTAATATTTCTCACACAAAAAAACTGATTCGCATTTATTGAACGCTTATAGATCAATCCAAAGATAATATAACCAGTTGACTGATAATATATTTCCCTCATCACGAAAACAAAATGCCTTTTAAAGCATCAATTCAGTAGTTATGATTGGTTGTTTCGCATTAACGCTGCAGTCGACGCTGACTACTGTCGCATTGACCAATCACAAGCACGCGTCGGCCAATCACAAGCATATATTTACCTCGTCCTCTTCCCCCGCTGGTGAAATTTATTATGAAGAGAAGTGAGCCTCATGAGCTATCAAATGTTTAGATCAATACCAAAAGTTATTCACCATGGCTTCACCTATATTATTCAACATTAGTAATCCTTTTTAACCCCCCACGTAAAAGAGAATTGTTATAAGTTTAAAGTATCTTGGTGTTTATCTGTGGCATTGTAGTTATTTTGTTTCAAAAGTGATACGTTTGAAATCGCGGGGCACAACCACTATGTTGTTGAATGAATCGACTATTTACCACTCGCTCCTGAACAGCAAAAAATATATTTTACACATTCCTAGCAGCACCTTCCCTCATCTATCTTCATTATTCTAGTGTTAGCATATCGAGCTTTATGCCAACGTTTTCTACTTTAAATACAAATGCGTCAACTAGGAAGGTTTTGAAATAGATGGAATTAATAAAACAGGGTAATACTCACATGTGATCACTATTATAATTGCAATAATATCAATAGTAAAATAAACAAAACCATAAACCATTTTACAATACTTTCTTTAACAACTTCCAAGCCACGTTCTGCATGTAATACAATAGGGATACCTTTCCCTTTCCAAATCTCTCGAGCTCTGCGAGCTCCTCTGTTCAATACTTTTCTGACGACGACGGTGGCTCCCACTGTCGTCGATTTAGTTAACCTACGCAGGCAGTCGCAACTCGGAAGTCAAAACACTGCCTATTAATGTATCAAATAAGGCAGTGTTTTGATAAACTAGAAATAACAGTCAATAGGAATATTCTTTTAATTATTTACAACAGTCGGCCATCCGAAACAATAAAGTACGACCTCGTGCTTAAAAGAAAGTAAGCAAAATAGCAAAATGTCATAATTACAATAAAAGGTGGATTACAAGTTATTTAAGCTATATCGTTAGGAATGTATAATCTACGTTAGACTATGATTAAACTATAATCAGTAATCTATGTATAAAAGCAAATAAGAGAAAAAAAATAAAGATGCTTTAAACATTTAGAAAGTATGAAAACTATTTTGTTTGCCAATACCATAGAGTTTGAGCATCAAAATACCATAATATCAGAATACACCAACGCCGGAAGCACTATCTAGAACGCAGGGCATATAGCCATCAAGTCCGTTTCGGTATCAAGTCCGCTTCGGCATCAAGTCCGCTTCGGCATCAAGTCCGCTTCGGCATCACGTCCGCTTCGGCATCAAGTCCGCTTCGGCATCAAGTCCGTTTCGGTATCAAGTCCGCTTCGGCATCAAGTCCGCTTCGGCATCAAGTCCGCTTCGGCATCACGTCCGCTTCGCCGTCAAGTCCGCTTCGGCATCAAGTCCGCTTCGGCATCAAGTCCGCTTCGGCATCAAGTCCGGTTCAGCACCAAGTCCGGTTCAGCACCAAGTCCGGTTCGGCATCAAGTCCGGTTCAGCATCAAGTCCGCTTTGGCATCAAGTCCGGTTCAGCACCAAGTCCGCTTCGGCACCAAGTCCGGTTCATTCGGTTTGGTATAAAAGGGTGTTTGGGCTAACAAGGCCGCATGGGCATACAAGGCCAGATCAGCATATACGGCTGTTTCGGCTTACAAAGCCATTTCTACATACATGTAAGGATCGGCATACAAGGCCGCATCCGCATTCAACCAGATCAGCAACACGGCTATTTCAGGTTGAAAAAAAAAAAAAAAAAAGGTACAAATCGGGATCGGCATACAAGGCCGGATAAGCATTTAAGGCTACATCAGCATACAAGGCTGCATTGGGTTACTAAGCCGTTTCTACATACATAGGTTCCAGGGCTTGTGTTAGGATCAACGGGGCTTACACAGAGTGGTTTAACTTCGATAAAGGTGTTAGACAGGGATGTGTAGCTTCTCCAGGGCTGTTCAACCTATTCATGGACAATTGCATGAAAAATTTGAAAGAGCACTCTTTTGGGTTAAAAATGAATGACTTGACCATCAAATGCTTACTTTACGCCGATGATCAGGTTATTTTGGCTTCATTAGAGGGGGAGTTGCTGTTGATGGTCGATATTATGCATAGTGCCTTAAAGTAAAGGAATGAAAATAAATGTGAGCAAGACGAAAATAATGATTTTTGAAAGTATGACAGTTAGCGCCATTATGATTGAAGGTGAAAGGGTGAAACAAGTGAAAGAGTTTGTGTACATGGCGTCAAAGTTTACAAGAGACGGCAAATATGACAGTGATATTGAGCGAAGAGTGCTGGCAGGGAACCGAATGAATGGGGCCCTACATACCTTTATTAACAGTCAGAAAGTGTCTAAAAAGGCAAGATCTCCATAGAGGGTGCTGGTGCCAACAATTATGTATGGTAGCGAGTGTTGGGTTTGGCAGAAAAAGCATGAAAGTAAGATAAATGCTGTGGAAATGAGAGGGCTAAGAAATATAGCTGGAGTGACTCTGATAAACTAGGCGAGGAATATTGTGATTAGGGAAGATTGCAACGTGATAGAAGATGTAGTGACCAATATTGAGAAACCAACGAGCTTGTATTAAAAGACTCATAAATGTAGGATAAGCAAAAGATGTGTGTCAGGATCATAGCAGGTGGAGAAAAGTAGTCTCTGCCTACCCCAATGGGAAAGAGGCGTGACTATATGTAAGTATTATGTAAGTATGTATGTGTGTATGTTCTACATTCAAGTTAGGATCGGCATACAAGACCGCATCCGATTTCAACCAGATTAGCATACAAGGCTTAGTCAGGTCACAAAAAAAAAAAAGACGTATCTACATACAAGGCGTGATCGGCATGCAAGGCCGCATCTGCATACAAGACCAGATCAGAGGATCGGCATACAAGGCCGCATCCGATTTTAACCAGATTAGCATACAAGGCTTAGTCAGGTTACAAAAAAAAGACGTATCTACATACGAGGCGTGATCGGCATGCAAGGCCGCATCTGCATACAAGACCAGATCAGAGGATCGGCATACAAGGCCGCATCCGATTTTAACCAGATTAGCATACAAGGCTTAGTCAGGTTACAAAAAAAAGACGTATCTACATACAAGGCGTGATCGGCATGCAAGGCCGTATCTGCATACAAGACCAGATCAGAGGATCGGCATACAAGGCCGCATCCGATTTTAACCAGATTAGCATACAAGGCTTAGTCAGGTTACAAAAAAAAGACGTATCTACATACGAGGCGGAGTCAGCATACAAGGCCGATTAATGTGAATAGAGCAAAGTCATATTATTATGTTGGGAGGATTTATGTTTTTTTTTTATTCATGGTACCATCAAAAGTATTTTACCAACGTGTGTGTTTTTGTCTCACATGTTTCTAGTGTTCCCAAATATTGTTAAAACATGTACACCACACACCTGGTGAAATCGACAAGTAATATATAGGAATGATGATGTTTAATTACCGACTCACTGACTTACCGATACCGACTCACTTATAAAAAGTATTTGGGTACTATAGGTAAGTATCAGTAAAAGTACCATAACAGGCTACACATTAGGTATATATATGCAAACATTCATTACTTCCATATGAGTAAGACCAACCTGAATTCACTTAGATCCTATTAAAGATATACGTTATATACGTATTATTATAAGATATTATATTTTGCACACAATTTTTTTTTATGAGTATGAAAATTTAAAACTCACAACTCGTCCTGCCTCACCATCAGAAATAAGTTTTTTTTTTTGTGTATATTTTATAATATAGACTTATCATATAGAATGTATGTTTAATGTTTTAAATGAGAATAAAATTCAGTATTGACATTAAATACTTACAAAAAATATATCGATCCAGCTACTTCTCGTGTTTCATTGCCCTTACTGGTCACATAATATTATATAGACAATACAAAGTAATTTTTTTTAGAACTATGTAACATATTTATAATGTAATAAGCGATTGAATATGAATACGAAAAAATGTGTTGTAATAAATGAATAGTCTTGGATTGCATTTGCCAAGTTTGGTAGTTAGTGGCATGATTCAATCACTATTCTAAAAAGAAACAGGTATATGTCCAAGCCCTCATTAGTAAACAACAGTATATCTTGTTGTAGGGCGTTATTCGCACTGTGTAGTGGATAAAAGGCTTTGCTACCGTAATTGGAATCGAACGTAAGTTTAGATGGTGAAAGGAGAAGAAAATTAAACTGAGGAATGCAAATAATATATCATCTCCAAGGACAAACTATGGGAAGAAACACATTTATCACTATGAAGGAGCATAAAATTGTAAACGTTATAATAAGCCTTCAAAACGATAAATAATGTACGGTATTTGTAAATATTTAGGAATAAAAGTAAATTATTTGTGTATGGAAAATATTATTACGCAGTGCCCGCTGAGAAATTAATATTATTAAATTCTTGTTACAATAGCGAAACATCATGATGTTTTGTAAGTATGTATGAATACAGCAATGTATAAACCTAAATTATGTAGTAGGTAACTCTGAGAGACGAGTCTTCGAGAAACATTTGTTATATTCATGTATTCTTCCTAAAGAATATCCAAAATCAGTAGTGCATGTTATCGTCAGCATTAATAAAGTAAACTAACTAAAAGTACTTATCGCAAGATTGCGTTTTTAAAGTGTAAGCTTAAAGCTATGATACAATGTATCTTGTATTTTTCTGTATATGTAACTTGTGTACTACTTTGGTAGCTTTTACGTATGTATGCACAGAATGTCACTCAACTTTAATAGAATAGAAGAATAGGATATAATTAATGTACTGTCATACAGAAAAATAACATTTTATAAGAAAGATATGTACTAGTAACAGTGCATGGACTCGTCAAACATATTCATTCATTTTAGAGAAAAATCACCAAACATCTAGTAAGTCTGAGAATAAGATATAAATTTCCAACACCACAAATTACCATCCAAAAACTTAAATCCCATCTCTCATTAGATCTCTTCCACGACGTTTCGTTCGCGTCTGTCTGTAATCTCCTATAGTATTTACTAGTTCTTTTACGAGTCAATGACGAATGCTGATTATGATGATGATAAAATATCAATGTTATTATAATAAAACTATGTGATGTTACAATTATCCAGGCTTATTTCGATCTTATCTTAAAATTTCACCGAACTCGTTTCATTGGTTTTAGTATGATTGAGTAACACACAAATCCCATCAAAACTTTTCTATTTCTTTTAATACATATTTCACTCGTTAAGCCACACTAAATCTATTTGATTAAAATCTGTGGCGGTGCTGTAAAAGCTAAAATATCCACTTTGCCGATATTAGACACTAAAATTAAAAAATATTATTTCATTATCACTTTTAACACCTTTTTGCAAAATTTACAAAGAAAACAAACTAGCAGAGATGAAACGATTGTACATCTATAATATTAGTATTATCTTCAGAACAACATTAAAATGCAAAGTAATCTCAATACTAGAAAGTATGTATATATGTATATTATATACCGTTAAAATAAATTGTATGCTCATTTAATTCATTTAAGTGAGAGCTTACAAAATAGTACATGAAACATATAATTTACAAACCTCAAAAATGATCCTTTACAACCAATTTAATTTTAAAATGAAACCAATAAGACCAAGCAGTTTAATTAAAATTCCATACTTAATACTTTTTAGTTCTCCTACTCACTTACTCTTTATACCTCTTCAGTTTACGTGTCTTGGTAATTGCAAATAATATTGAAATTGAATTACGTGGACTTCAGTTACTTTTCTTTATTTTAATCTATTAACTTTATTTATATTTATTATTTTATCTCAATCAATATTGTAATTTTGTTGACATACTGTCATTTACAATTTTGCGAAAATAATGATGAAATTTGTGGAAATTGTGTGTGTGATGTAAATGTTTCGGGCACCCACGACACAAGTAGTACCTAGTGTGGGGCTGTAAGTGTGGAAGCGTTTATGTATGTTAATGTCTTAATAAGTTGTATCAGCCGTAAACTCTTTGTTATCAAATATCGGTTCCTAAAAGATCTCCAATTTAAAATAATATATCGGGCTGGTTGAGGCAACGCGTGATTAAAATATTTATTTGACTTAATATATTAGCATTGCAATTCAGAGAGGCAATGCTGCCTAGGATTACGGGGACGCTACCCTATCGTAGTGGGCTTGAGCACTTGATTTACCTATAATCACGGTGCCTTATAGGCCAACTTGGGTCCTTGCTGTATATAGTACATAGTTTTAGGTTTGCTCGTGGAACAGCTAGGGGCGGTCTGTTTGACTAATTTGTGAATTAAGATGTAGGTACTTTTAAATTTATATTTTATATATATACTTATTAACAACATGTAGAACCCATAATCCATGTTGACCTCGCATGATATTTATGTATTAAAATACATTAAAGAAAAATATTCCAGCTATACAACAAATCACATCAAATAAAAATTATTTAGAAAATATAGGCAATTGGCCCCGTAGATAAAACTTGGAGCAATCTTACATTACCCATGTAATTAAATATCAAATATTGTGGCCCATAGCCACAGCTGCTTGCATAACTCTTTTTGGAACTTTTAGTTTCTGCAAATATAATTAGTAGACTCGCAAAAATACCATGGCTGCTGCACAGACGTCGCAAAATTGCACGTAGTCCGCTGGGAAGTGGGTCGCTGCGGGCTCGTTGGTAGGCGCACTGATATCAGCCAGGCAAGCAGATGAGATGCGCTGCGTGAACGCCAGCAGGTGCACTGATTTCAGCCACGCATGTGGACGCGCTGCGCTGCGGGCACGCGAGCAGGCGCGCCGATTTTAGCCACACAAGCGAATGCGCTGCACTGCGGGTACGCAGGCAGGCACGCTGACCAGGGACACGCGAGCGGGAGCGCTTGGCTGAGATGTCACACGTTGCGCCACATTTTGTTAAACGTCGCACTTATTTTCCATGTGAATCAACTGCAAAAGATATCTCGACAAGTATTCGTTGCTTTGGAAAAGCTTAAGCCGTGAATAGTTCCGTAATATTTATAGTATATTTAGTAATATATGTTTGTTCAATATTTCTACTGCTCATAATTTTTTTTTGTATTTTTTTTTAAAGTAATATCAAGAAACGTTTACATATAAGGGGGCCAGTATCGAATGATTCAAGTATATGTAATGTTAATCTATTCGTTTTACTTTAATAACGTCAACATGCTTTTTAACAGAAACAAAAAAAAATGTAAAGGGTAGGCGGGAGTAAAAAAATAATCCAGTTCAACTTTTGTTCGAATCCCAATTCTGAAATGTTAGCATATCGAGCTTTATGCCAACGTTTTCTACTTTAAATACAAATGCGTCAACTAGGAAGGTTTTGAAATAGATGGAATTAATAAAACAGGGTAATACTCACATGTGATCACTATTATAATTGCAATAATATCAATAGTAAAATAAACAAAACCATAAACCATTTTACAATACTTTCTTTAACAACTTCCAAGCCACGTTCTGCATGTAATACAATAGGGATACCTTTCCCTTTCCAAATCTCTCGAGCTCTGCGAGCTCCTCTGTTCAATACTTTTCTGACGACGACGGTGGCTCCCACTGTCGTCGATTTAGTTAACCTACGCAGGCAGTCGCAACTCGGAAGTCAAAACACTGCCTATTAATGTATCAAATAAGGCAGTGTTTTGATAAACTAGAAATAACAGTCAATAGGAATATTCTTTTAATTATTTACAACACTAGATATATAAATCATGCCATTATGGTTCGGCAGTTGTCCTTGATAACTAGTTGCATTTTAGGCATAGCGTATTTAGATACAACAAATGTCGATTAGCCTTTTACTCGACTTTCATTTATATTCGTTTCACAGGGCAGTTTCAAAGCGTTATCTATGAAATGCCCAAACGGCCATTTAGTCGTGAATTACGAGCGACGTGTAAGTACGAGTAAGTTTCATGCGGGCTGAAGATGCGGGTGGCGACTTAACATATTGACTTTACATAATTGATCGAGCGAAGCCAGATCTCTAAGTTAACTTGGGTCGTTCAGCACTTTGTCTGTCAGTCCGTCCATCTGTCAGGCATCTAGCGTCTTTAAAATTATATTAATAAATATATGGGGGCTTCCCTCCCATACATGTATGTAGGGAGCAAAATATTATTTTATTTTTTTATCGACCCTTTGGTATCGTTGAAAAGGGCTTGACAAGTCAAGTACAAAACCGGTTTAACAAAATGTTAGAAAATACGATTTGATAGGCCACCAAAGTCACTGTTTTTAGACCTATTTTGTCCCGGGGTCTATCTCAAAAACGGCTTCACACTGAACGCTGAAACTTACGTATAATATCTGTTATATCCTTCCAAACAATTATTATATAGAAAAAAAGTTGTAAGCAAGTAACCTCAAAAGTTTTGCTCTATGAGGCAAAATGTTGGCGCGAGATCTCAGTTCGGCGCGAACGACTAGTAATATATAAATTTTAAACAGGCGCCCAACTAAACCAGACTAGCTCATTGCTCATTTAATTAATTTTATAAAATATGATTTGAATTATTGGATTAATGGGCGTTAAATTTTGTTCCCACAAAGCATAATCAGGTCATCTGGTGGAATATATTCTATTAAAATAATAGTCGTCGAGTATAATCCAGTCCGAAATTTGAGCAGCCTCCAGGAGAATATAGGTGACTCTTCTTGGCAAAGGCTAATAGTACACAAAGCATGTACAGGTTAAATGTACAATGGTGGATTATACTTTCCCTGAGAAGGCTGAGGCCTGTGATGTGACTTGACAGTCCCAGCTCGGAAAGTATACAGACAGAAGACAGTATACTCACGCGGATGCTCGAATCTTTTCGGCAAATTACAAGTAGTAAGGACATCAGAAGTCTTAAGTGGTTCCTTCGCTATCTCTTTGCGAAGAGAGGCCATGTCCGTGCAAGTAGCAGAACAGAATCCAGGATGTCTCACGTTGGGCTCTTTTGGATCTCCAGCGGTCTCTTTAGGTGCTGCTTCAGTCATATTGAACGAAATTAATGGAAAGTAAAGGAAATAAATACGAAAGGAAAAACGGGGCTGCTTCGCAGTATACGACCAGACAGAATGTGATATAACAATTTGTTGCTATAGCAACGCGCGTCAAATTTCTCTGACAAGCTTTGTCAATAGTAGAACAAAGAGTATGTTACTTAATAAGTTTTTACTCTTTTATGTTTTCCATAAAGATAATATAAACGCTTTTAACGTAATTGAATTAATTATATATTGGAGTACCTGTTTGAGCTAATTAAATAATAAAAATAGTAAGGGTGCCTGTGCCTAAGAGCAAAACAAGTTTTTAATATTATATCCACATGATTTTCATAAAACTCTCTCTAAGGTAAATTTGTTTTTCTAGTTCTGGTTGTGATTGGTGTGTGATGTGAATGTTTCCGGCACCCACGACACAAGCAAAAACGAAGACATTATTAGGCTGAACTTGGTTTTGTTCTATTTTCATCTGTATGAAATAAATAGGCTAAATGAGACCAACTTATCTAAATTTTAATATCTCTTTACTCAATCGAAATATGAAACATGAGAAGAAAGTGAACGCTTTCTTCTCGTTTTAGTTTTGAAGATCTCTATGAACTAGTAATTCGTTTTACAAGTCAATGTACTAAAAATTTTAACAATCTGACTGCGTAAAATGTAAACCTATTCTTTATGTAATTCCTTTTAATTTCCTTCACTTTGACACCCTATTCGATAAGTTTGTTTAATTTTATTACCATTTCGCGCATAAAATGCGTCATTTACATCATTATTTTTCAACCTTCTATCTAAGGAAACTTAGGGTTTTAAGACGAATATAACGATACCTTAACTGTCGAAATCCATCCAGCCGTTTGGAAGACACGCGGTAATAAAGAAACTTACAATTATATGTACATACAAGATGCGAAAAACATAACCCTTCCTTGGCAGACGGGTAAAAGGACTCTTAAGTAAACTGCATATAACGAACTTATTAAAACACTCGAAGTGCTCGTATCTATCGCTACGATAATTAAGCCGCAAAATACTATACAAGTAGCTTATCTATGTCAGATACCTACTACTGAAAATGTAAAGATATGTCCACAGTAAAGCAGGTGTATCACACGATTTGCTTGGGATATCATATTTTTTAAAAAAATCTGCAATTGCTTTATCTAGGTTACATATATATTTGGGTTTTTTATAGGCCCGGTTTGTAACTGTACAAAGTACATCCCGATACAAAACCGATTCAAGATTGGGTAAAAGGAACCGCGCTTTCTTTTCTTGTGGTATCCCTTTTGCCCGAATACTCAAGCTAACAATCATGTTCGCCACGACATATGACTATACATCTATAGATATAGAGATATATTTGACAATTATCTGTTGCTGTGAGTGTAACTTGTAGGTAACTACTTACAGTTACCTTCAGCAATAAAACTGGTAGCGAAGATCGCCTTTACTATTTATTGTTAAGTATATTAAGTGGTCTGTAGTATTACAGAAAACTTTAAATTATCAGTACCTAATTCAAATGTTTTACGTGAACGCCTTTATCTATAAAAGGCTTACAAGGCAACAAAAATATACGAGAAGAAAGAATTCATGAAGCCAATGATCGAAAACCAGCAATTATTTAACTAATATAAAACTTATTAGTCCACCAGTTACTTAGATTTAAAAAAAATATAGGAAATGTTTTTTTTATTTAACAAATCAATAGAAATTGACAAAGATAAAGATCGTCAGAGTTCAGGAGTTCGTGACGTCACGCTTCAGTAAAAAATATACTGAGGCGTGACGTCACGCGAAATTGCAAGGTACTATATTATCTGCGTCATTTTTTGTTTAGTTGACAAAAGAAAAAATATGTGTCCAATATTTTTTGATAATGTAAATGACGTACTAAATAGAACTTTTCAGGTATCTAGTTGAAGTCGGTTGAAAAATAGGGATCACGATATCGGGATCCTAATAAAAAAAAATTTGGTATAGCTCACTGTGCACTACCGTTTAGCTCATTGGGCATGCATTCATATGAATATATTAGGCGTTATCGGCGCTATCGGGACGAGTGGGTGACTATCGGGCCCGCCTCCCTCCCGGCTTCGTGCTTAGTCAACTCTGCTCGCCGTTTTAAATTAGCTGTTTGAATTGTTATATTATAAAATTCAAAAGATCGTCTGATTTGTGGAAACTTTTATTATTATCTACTTATTATTATTTTACTTTTATCTAGTGTATCGTTTTTTTTTTTTGAGACAATGATAATGTGATTTGATTATAGTTTTACATGACCTCAAGACTTTACGCGTTTGGAAATTTATTTCAAAGTGTTTCATATACTCTTCTTATATTTTTTAAGAGAATTAAATTAAAAATAACCAAAAATATCCATAACTAAATATAAATATGTACAAAACTTAATCTAATAGACCGATGCCAGTTGGCAAAATAAGAATAAGATATAATTTAGGAAATTTAATTAACTGATTTCAGGACTAAATTTACACTGTACGATACGGTATTTCTTGCAATATTTAATGTATAATATACATATTATTTTTTCTAAGGTCTCTTGTGGTATCCAAAAAAACTAAATAATTACATTATTTCCCTCAATTATGCAAATTTTTACTTGTACTACAAAGTCTTGTCGTCAAGACATCATGGACATAATATATAACATTATTTATCTTAATTATTACTAATTTTCTTTACACCGACCATTTCGACCATTTTAGAAACAACATCTTGTGATGAAGACTTCATGGACTTCTTTCAGAAATAATAGAAATGTCTTTGTCGAAAAGGTGACATTCCTTGACAAATCACTTTACTTGTGACAAATCTCACAAAGCAAAACAATAACAAATTTTAGATCCCACGCCAAGTAAATATAAAATCGTTTGTTGACTATGTTGAATAAGTGTTAGATACTACAGACAATGGAAACTATAAGCGTTGAGCAGCCAATAAACCTAAAGGTAGTGAGGTACGAGTTTGACTTCAGTTCGCTGATAGAAAAACCGAAAACACCTGAAAAGAAGATCAAGAAAATTAACGTGCCGAAAATATCAATCAACAATAAGAAAAAACATGTGGTTCCATGTCCTCCACCAATCAAAAATGACCAGGTATCGGCTGCATTATCTTTTTTATATACCTTCATTTTTTTTCAATGGAAGAATCGTGTGCATTAAAATACATACCTACATTTAAAAGTAAGCAGGCACTAGTTACTTTTAAATTATTTTCTTTAACTTTAAATGTACGACATGAACATAGCTGAATCCTGCAGCTAAGCCTCTATATCCTTCTCGTTAAAATCAAATTATGGTACCTGTATAGGTCAAACGTGGCCATATATCTGTAATTATTCATAGAATAAATATATGGCCACCTCTATACCGATACTTACCTACTCTGTCGGATATATAATATGGCTATTTTCCGAAATTAGACAAAGTTGTTTAAATATCCATTAATCTTGTTGTTAATTTCGTATATTAGGTATGAAAACCTGATAGGTACCCTTTAAATATAAATGCCGTGCATTTTTTTTACAATTATAAAATAAACATACACGAAACCCTATGCCACCATAGGTAAAGGTAGATATAGGTTTGTATAAGTAACAGTGAAACATCCGATTCTTTTTTTTTCATAAAATACATGTTTTACTTTGACCTAAATATTGCTGACATTGTGATTCTTATAAGTAATTATCGTTATGCTTATAAGTAAATAATATTTAACATTTAATACTTCACAGAAACGTGAAACAAAAGACCTCGTGGAAGAGTTACTGGACGAACTCTACGCCGACCAACGCGACTGGAGTGAGAGGAGCACTGACTGCAGCAGAGGGTCGGAAATAAAACATTTTCATATTCTTGCTGAACTGTCCAATCTATTAACACCTTACTGTCGTTTGAGTTTGAAAACTATCGCGAGTGTCATTCATTATTATTGTTTACTAACCACCAGATGATAGGCATCGCACAAGCCCGAAACTGGTCGGAAAATCCGTCAAAAACCACCGCGAGTCCCAGCCAACGACTTAGTAAACAATAATAGCTTATTATTGTACTGAATGTGAAAGAACATTATATTATTTTTGTCTTTTAGATCTATGGTACCATCTTTGGCATCATCCTATTCAATCAATGGAGACACAGAGGCAATCGAGCAAAATTACTTGGAGTCTTTAGGTAATTAATAGATAATAAAACATACGTCAGTTTCAGGTATATATTTCATAAATATTTAGTTCAAACTAACATTATAAATGCGAAAAGTTTGAGTGTATGTTAGTATGTTAGTGTTTGTTCTTTCGTCACGCCACAATTGATGTAGCTTATATACAGGATTAGCAGCAACAATGAGTAGCCTACTACTTTGCATCTTGATTTATTATCATCATTATAACTATTTATAACCCGCGAGGTACAGCTAGAATGATTATTAATGAGGGTTAAAGTGTTAATTCAAACTAGTCAGTAGAGCTAGTAATAGAACTTCCAGTCAAAATTTAGGAGTTCATATAATGTACGTCGTATATGCATATACATATTATGTAACTATATGCACTCGACGCATCAACTCGAGCCAATCATTTTTAACACCGTATTCTGCCCGTAGTAAACAACATTAACTCGTAAATATTTGATTAAATTATATGATAACGCGCTTAACGGACATAAATACACTGTACAAAAATATTTGCGCGTTCTTTTGAGAGAAAAAATATCCACTTGAAGAATTTTCGTTTGGCGGAAAGTTTTTTGCAAATATCTCGAAATTGGTACGATGCACAACGTTAATCTATTTATATAATAATTGGAACGCGAAGCTTAAAAAAACGATTTCGATAAAATTATATGGGACCACTTCTGAAGTATACTCTACCAAACAAAACAAGAATCATCAAAATCGATTCACAATTAGCGGAGATATCGCGTAACATACATATTAAAAAAACATACAGTCGAATTGAGAACCTCCTTTTTTCAATTCGGTTGAAAATGAAACCCTATTTACCTAAGTTACCCCATAAGTTGAGAACGACTTTACGATTAAATTTATCTTTTTTTTTTAATTTTCGATTACTTTGTATTATTATATATTTAGTAGGTTTTTACGTAAAGAAAAATTGCGCAAAAATTTGTAAATTTCAGAAAACTTAACGACGATTTATCCTTCGCGTGTTTTTTCAGTTCACGCTTTTGCTAAATGTCCAAAGACAAGACAAGTTGATATATTACAAACATTTTATACAACGCTTTCAATAAAAATTAAAGTTTATTGTTTTAGTTACGCATATATGAAATAATTAAATAATATTTGCCAAACTCAAATCGTTAAACTCTACTTTGCTGACTATTACGTACTCCATAATTTGGACAGATATTGAGGAGCTGCAGGACAATGCATCCGAAGGAAACATCAGGCTTCAGCAAGCTGGTGAAAGACTGGCAAAGTACGTGAAAGTACGGGACAGACTCCGAAGACACCAAAAACGATTGTGCGCAGCATTTTCCATACTGCTTCAACATATCAGTAAGTTGGGACAAGAATAACAGCTCTATAGAGAAAACATACATTGATTATACCTAATATACAAGCAAGTTGTTAAATAATAATATACGATAAACATAGTAATGTTATTCGTCAATATAATGTTAATCAGGTTGCGTCATGTTACTATCTTGTAGCAAACATAATTTTCCGAACATGCTTTCGTGTATCCTCCAAGCTATACAGAAATCAAGTAACAAAATCTTAACTACTTCCAATGTATTACCAATAAATGATGATGAGAAGTCTTGTCTACCTATTTTCCATTGATAAACGTGACTGTATAACGTATGGATATTGCGACTTTCTTTATCTTTTAAATTAGAATGACTCCATTCATGGGGTTTTATATAGAATTACGCACAACAAAGCGTTCGAGTACTTTTTCCCTTGTATCTGCTTCCGACACTGACGTACAGAGCGGCGTTCAATCGATATGTAACACACACAGACATCCTGGCATTATCGCAGCGCGCATGCTCCCGGCGTCTACCACGATATCCACCGATGCCACAACTTGATATGGGACTATTTTCTCCCTCTTCGCCAGCGATGTGACTTCGGACGTGGGCGGAATTCCTATGCAGTACGGTAGTACGGGGCTGGAGGCCTCGCCGCCTCGTTCCATGACTTTCCCAGTAAACATCGCATCAGCTGGCAGACTACGCAGTCTCAAATGCTCCCGAGATATGGCCCTTAAGTTATATCATTCTTTACACGTTTTATTGTTGCCGTCTATTATATTGTCTATATGTGTAACGTCAGCGGCGCGCGGTGTTTGATTCCTGGAGGATGTGTTTTCCGCGTGTGCCTGCAGTAACCCTGCATAGAATCAAGCTGTCAGGTCGTTAACTCTGTACTTAGTGCAGTAGTAGAGATATGCGTTTATTGTCAAATGCTTGCCGCTTCTAAGACAGATGAGTGCACTTCTAAACTCTTTAAGGAACTTAGCGGGTTCGTCGAAGACTACTGCAGGTATGTTCATTATTTTACCATACACTATAAGAATTAAAAAGTTAGGAAACCTTGTAATTGAATTATCGCTCTATCAATCCTTGTCAGATTTGTACTTTATACTTTTTTGTACTGGTAGCAATGTTTTTTTAAATCTCGTGTTACATACACTTTTTTTACTTTAATTCTAACATTCGTGATTTGCGTGAGTTACCTAAATTATAACTAATGTATACGGAATGCTACCTTTAGGTGTGTTCATGTCAAATTCCTTTGTTGTAATTACTTTTCTCTGTATGTTATGATTTCTGCGAATTACCCAAGACTCGTTACAAAACAAAATTATGAAATAACTTTGCTAAGTTGTTGCATTTTAAAACGAGATAATTATTGCAATACTTATAATTGATATGAAAGCATTGTTATTTATTATGATGTTTAGGAAAAATGCGGAGTTTCGTATTAAAATCATATAGGAGATAGATGTAAGGTAAATAATACTCCATTTTCAAACGTAAAATCCTGTTTCATAAAATCTGATTTGAACTCCTTATCATCATGGGGTAACATAATATAATTACAAAAATATTTCTAATACAGTTTATATTGAGTTGAGTTGAGAGTACTTAAAATCAGTTACTATAATCTGATTTAGGAAGTTTTAAGCCGTATTTTACTGGATAATAGCTAACGCAAACCCGTATTTGTTTCGAGTGTTCGTGACTCTGCAATGTGAATTAAAATTCATGAAAAACATAAATTGCAATTAATTGCTCACTTACAAACCTGACCCCATAACTCTAGTGCCGTAGCCCCTTTTTGATATTCTTTTCATAAATATTACTACTAAACTTTTTTCCAATATTAGAAATTTGGTAATATATAACCTGAGTAATGGTTTTCCATAATGTATCCTGCTAGCCAACCAAGTGGTTAAAACAACCTATGATTATATTATTATGCAAACAACATGACAGGAGTTTTATGAAACCAGCTCATATTTAGATCACGCTTTAGTCCTGTACAGTAGAAGAAACTTAGTCTAGTAGTCGGTTTCAATATTTTAACTATGGCGATGGCTAACTGGTATCCAAAAACACTTAGGCATAGTAGCGAAACAGACCATCCCTGTCCACCAAGTCAAATCCCATCTGCTCATTTTTTCGGTTTATTTGCACATCTCCTAGCAACACATCGATACTGGTTAATTTCACTACAGTCGGCAATATGTCAAGGTGGCGTAAGCGGAGCCCGATTCAGCGTTACCCCCAGCGGGGGCGAAGGCCCCGGCGAGGGTGGCTATGCGGAGTGGCACCAGGCGATGCGACTAGTCGCGCGCCTGCCCGCAGGAGTACCGCATCATTTCCGGAGAAAGGTAATTATATAATTATGTAATAATAACCCGTATATTAATTTTTAGGTAATTATGAGCCTTAAGATGTGTGTGATAAGAACATTATCTGTAAGATGAGAGTATAATAAAATGGTATAAGCACAAACCTACTCCTTAGTATAAGGTATATAGTATTAAAAATCTCAGGTTGCTTTTTCAGATCCGGCTTGAAGGACCACATTAATAATATGGTTCGACAATGGAAACAACTTTTAGTACTAAAATTGTTAATTAGAAAAAAGTAACGACATCGGTCAAATTAAAGAAGTAGGTATCTATAATGAAAAATGGCACTAAATAACTAAATCTTTTCAAATAATAACATGGATACGAGGATTCGGTCACCGATCTGGGTCTGGTCTATAGTGTTTATTTGCAAAAACTGTTTCTTTTTTCTTTCAGACACCGCTTTAAGTAAAAGTATTAAAGGAAACGAAACAAATAGCAGTATTCTTAAACGATCAATATTCGTGCTAGGTAGAAGGTACCTGTTAAACATATATGGTGGTATTGATACTGATACTCATCAATTCTCTAAAGATGTGAAACTGACTTCACAGTATAGGATCTAGGATCAATGTTATCCATTCACTACTCTTCTACTTCTACTAACACGATCTCAGAATAGTATTAGCTATTTATGTGTACACGTATGAACCTCGTGAAAAGAAAATCGAGGAGAAAAGTACCCTTGGGAAAAGTATAAATTTATGCAAACAAGTCGAGCTTGCCTCTTTATTAATATTAAAATCTTACACCAGCCTTGATATTTTATTTCAGAAATTCTTCTATAAATGCGAAATATGTTTTAGTTTAATAATATTTGATTACAGTCTTTGAGCTTTATATCTCTTCTGCAATTTTAAATAAAAACTTATATGTATTTGATCAATATCTTATATATTCGTTGAGTTTGACTAAAAAATTATGACGCACTTGACTTTTTCAAGCCTCCTGATGGCATGCAATATAGCTTTACGACTGTTGTCTTACGACTTACAAATGGGACAACGTAAAATGCTCTCCGAAACTAGGTGGAAAATCCTACTTTAGTAGCCTCAAAGAACATTGCTTCACCTAGTCAATCAGTGACTATCGGTCAGGCGGACCGCGCGACGAGTTTCTTATAGATATACAGAGATTTTACTTTTGAATGTTTCGACTACAATTGGCATTTGTATTTGCGAGTCCACTTCATGCGGTACCACTACAAACACCCACATTGCGGCATAGCAAAGTGGAGCAGGGCTATTAATTAAACGCAAGTAAAGCTTTAAAAAACCGACTTCGCTGCTTTATCTATCCCTTGATCAGATTAAATGAATAAATACGCATTAATAAGCATAGCTCAAATACTACTGGTCAGATATTGATCAAATTCAAATGGGAAGACATGGAAAGCACCAGCTTTTAAAAAAAATTAACCGTCATAATCGGTTCGCCTAGAAAAATGTACTAAGGTACCTTTTTTGTAAACTGCTCGTTTTCGAAGTCGATTAAAAGAAAAACATTCTTGACAAAACAGACATAGAACCATGCCTGCATTCATTTTTAGAGGCTCGAAAGGTACTACGAATTGAACTATTCAGTAATACTATTGATCCGGAGCGGGACTAATGCGAACGTCATGCTTGTTTTATCCCCTACTTAAGAGTGTAAACAAAATATTTTCTTCATCATGTTAACATACACGAATCTGGCTGATTTCTTACATTATCACTTGTTTTTATAAACTGATAAACCTTATATTGTTCTATCTGTATAGTCTGTTTAGTAGAGACAGCCTTACGATGCATACTTTTTACCGTTGCATAAAATAACCATGTAGGGATATCAATACTGACAACTGTCAGATATTTGCTCGCATTCCATTACGTATGTGTTGAATACAAAGAAAAAATACGGTGGAATATATTCTTTGCAAGTTATGGAACTTTGCCAAAAGTCTGCTTAAGTCTAGGAACTGTTACAATATTTTAACAGTTCCTAGATTTAAGCAGGGTTGAGTTCATTGCCCTAATTGTCACAATTCTGGATAAAGAATGATTTCATTTTGGATTTTGTACCCAGTCTGAGTTAAACATAAAAACATAAACGCTTTTACACAACTGCACACTAAGTTCAATTATTTGTGTCGTGGGAGCCGGAAACATTCACATCTCACGCACCATCACAACTTTCTGGTTGTGATTGTGCGGTCCAGAATCCAGTGCGGTGATCCAGAAACACAAATTTACTTTGGGAAAAATCTTGTGTGTTCCCGCCGAGAATCGAACCCGATACCCCTCTTAGAAGGCAAAAACCTGTCCAACTAAACCAACAAGCAGTTCAGATAAGGAGTAAACGGTTTTGAACTTGCCAAGGTAAGTCTAACCCTGATGTATTTCCTCAGCTATGGCTGACGTTAGCAGAGCGGCACCTCACTGCGAGAGGTGTGGACTGGCCTTCAGCAGAACGATCCTGCTTCAGAGGCACTGCCCAACCAGACGACACAGAACTCGGTGCTCAGATTATCAAAGTAAGTTGTATAAACCGATTAAACGTAACCAAGAATCAAAACAGGTCGTGTTTTGATTCTTGGTTACATTAAAAAATATATAGCCAATATACCCAAGCCTCAGATAATATCTACATCCTAAGCTAATGAGAGTAAGATTCAGTTTATTTACTTTTTGCGAATCTGGCAGTAGAGTCATTAACTTTCATGAGTGCCTTTTTGAGGCTCATGTGATAGACGATTTTGATTTGGTTATTTTTACGAGTAAAAGAGGACAAAAAGTGCCCTAAAATTAAATTTAGAAGCAGGCAGTTTAATGTCCAGCTTTTCCAGCGTGATTGACGATTTACAAAAACATTATAAATCAAAAACCCGACTGCAAAGAATAAGTAACATCAATTGTAATGGGGAACATAGTGAATTTAACAGTGGGGACTCATTAAAAATCTATCTAGATTTTTGAGCCGATCTCGACTCAAATCTTACCAATAATTAGTCCCGCCTGTTAAGGTCACTATGTTCCGCATTAGAATTTATTTTACTTATGCACGAAAAAGTGCTCGTCGTGCACCCAGGAACTGAGCAGGTAGACCACAACCTCTGTCTCGAAAATGAGGTGAACCACGAATCAATAATCCAATTAATGATAAAATATCAACTTAACTTGGACAACGTTGGAATTAATTATTTGTTTTTTTTTATTAATAGTTGATCCACAAGCCATGAGCTACTAGAGTCATGAAGCCGATAAGACACAATTGGTAGAACCAAAAGTCAAAAACCCATGAGACGTAGGATAGGTATAGATTGGGGAAGGCATTACTCATTAATGGCTGACAGATTAGATACGCTTTGTACTAAATATTCATCCATAAAAATATATATACTTACGTATCCTCTTTTCTTTGTTGAGAAACCGGATCAGCTTTTCTCAGGGATTAAGTAAGGCCTACTCAGAGCCGTATTATCTTTTACGTTAATAGAATAAACAACGAATTTCTACATACATTTTGATATTGAACTATTCAATTTTGTAAGGATGATACATTTAATACGGTCCTTTGCCTTTATCTTAGACTGTACCGAAAGGTATAGTTTTGAATTACAAGATCAAAACAGTTTATGAAATAGGTCGGAGAAAAAAGTTTTTTCGTATATTGTATTTATGTAAATTGTAATAAAATCTCCTTGGTTGTTCTGTTTGTACCTAGCTTTTGAAACCATTAATAGGGAGTTTTGCCGCAAAAGCGAAAAGCAAATTACGTTGTTGATTTTGTATAATTTTCAAAACCTATGATTCTTCGAGTGTTAATGTGTAATAATGGTAGGTTATTAACCGTTACCTAGTAAACGTGCATAAGTGTAGGCAAATCATACAAAGTTGAAAAACGTGATTTTCGCCTTCTCTCCAAAACTCAGAAGTTCTAGTAAAGTTTCTACCATTTTACTAGGGCATGACTTGGCTATGACTGGACCTTGACTGTTTTACTTGACTTTGACTGTGTCTTGTGACTAGGACTTTGAATATGAAATAAATTTGAAATATATAATTACTTGACACTGGCTAAATGCACAAGATTGCGAAGCCAATATTAAAAGAAAAAAAAACCATTAATAGGTTACATTAAAACAAAGGAAAAAGCAGTTTCCCGCCTTTTTAGTTGTTTTTCTGTTCACTACAAAAAGTCAATCTAATAGGTAGCCGAGTATGAAACTACCTTTGGACTTTTACTGTAATTACAAGGACTTCGTTTACACGATACCCTAAGAACGACTACGGTGTTCTAAAGTTGATTTTGTATATTTCACGTCATGTGTAAATATATATTGATTATTATAATAGCTAACAGTTTAGCTTCATACATACGAGTAACTTTTGGCCAGACGTAAAAGGTCAGACATGGGAATGATCCCACAAAAACATAAAGCTATCGTATTTTTCCTTTACCGCCAAATATCCAGGCCAGTCACGAATTCTACCAAGTGTAATTCTATGTTATTTGCTACCAATAAATACAAAGGATCTTGTATCCGTGCCAAGTCTGCTCCCATAGAAAGATGGTTATCAATAAATGCCTAGTTATTAACGCCTTACTTAACTATTTCTAATTACTATGTATAAACGTTACTAAAATTGTTATGAGGTAAAATAACAGGCAGATAAATCTTATCGACAGTTTTAAGCCATTTACCGTTCACTTAGCCATTATTCAGTATTTTTTGTGTTGAATAGACATGCGCTATCTTTGGATTGTGTAAAATATCTGTATTCTTTTTTCTGATTGATAGACAAGTATTTGTCCACAATCTCACCTGATGGAAAGCGATGATGCGGCTGAAGATGTAGATTGCTTGCCTAGAAGATATCTATTCACTCTTGACTTGAAGACTTCCAGATTATACCGTAACAAAGACGCGGGCTATGAGTTCCACTCCCTCACGGTACGGATGATAAACGTAGAAGCAAAAAGATTCCAGCTTGCTGAAGGTATGTCAACCATAAATGGATGACGTTTGACTTCTTGTCTTGTTGTTAAAGTTAAACGGAATCTCTAGATTAATCAATAGGTTCCATTACTTTTAATAGCAATGTTTTATATTTTAGGATCTGCATCGCACCGGCTGCTCCCTATTCTGTGGCGCCGAAGGTCGAGAAAACCAGGCGATGCTGAGAAGAGTATTGTTAGCTTACGCCAGGTAAGGACCCTGCGAACTTTGACATTATAATGAAGGTAAGTTAATATCTCGTTATTGTGCTCGTCTTCAGCATGCCTTTGGGTGCCTTCGGGCAATTTCTCATTATCATTTTACTGGTAAATAATGTTAGCTTCGTGAGAATAAGACGAACCTAATGTAGGGAGTTTAAATTTGCGATAATTGTATGTTGTAGATGGAACAAAGAAGTTGGTTACTGCCAAGGGTTCAACATGCTGGCTGCTATTATTTTGGAAGTTATGGACAAGTCAGAGTCAGATTCGCTAAAGGTAAAAAACAGTTTCAAACAACATAGAATCAAATTTATTTAAATTCGAATGTTTATTTTCTCTTGAAAATATTGATATGATATATCATCTTTCCTGTTGACGCGGGCTCTCATACCAATATTTGCTATACATAAGGCATACCTATTTTGTGAATTGAGCACTCTGGTATGCATGGTGACAGTGACTGTTTGCAGTGATAAACCACTAGGGCAACTTTGCTTAATTCATTAAGGATATTTTTTTTATTCAAGGTAGGTTGTGTCTACCTCTGTGTGAAGGTATTGTAATTGTAACAGTATCTAGTAATAATACAAACAAATGAATTTCCATTCACAGCCCCACACTAAGTTCAAAGACTTGTATCGTGGGTGCTGAAAAATTTACACTACACCTAGAACAAGAAGCACAAATGTCCCTTTGGGAGGAAAATTGTGCTGCCTACCAGGAATCAAACCACAAACCCATGACATAAAGGGCAGGGCAACCTACCCATTGCGGTAACTGGGTTGTCAATACATAATCAAATACAAACAAAACGTTAATGTTTGTTACTGTAGCTCTCATCGTACTACTTAAACAAAATGGCTTTTGGTTCCTCAATTAAATAGTTACGATTAGTTGTTCGGCAATTGACTCTGACAACAGTTGCATCAACCAATCACAAACATACATGCATATCTTCCCCCGTTGATGAACTTTTGAAATGTAATTATGTATTAGTCTCATATGCTATTTTACAGCGCATGGTTTTCTAATCTTTACTCCTATCACAGGTGATGATATACCTGGTAGAGGCGGTGCTTCCTGAAGGCTACTTCGCCGACGACCTCCGCGGTCTGTCGGCTGACATGGCAGCTTTCAGAGACCTGCTAAGACTGCGCTTGCCTAGACTCGCTCACCACATGGACTATTTGCAGAAGATATCTGATGGTTGGTAATAAATATATGCATTATCATTAGTTTAGAATTCGTACTTTCGTTATATTTTTTTATTTTAGTATGTTTACGAGTAACTTTTTTACTTTGTAATAAATTACTTTTAGTTATAAATATGCTATTGCCTCTTTTTGAACTAACCTAATCTTTTCTAACTACTAAACACTCAAATGTCTCCAACCGCATTGAAAGTCAACCTATATTGTGATTCTTACCAAAAAGTTATTTGTATCAAAATTAAAAATATCATTCAAGGATAATTTAGCTCCCTTTACCGGATTTGTGATTCACACAGAAACATAAAAAAAATCTAAATGCTTTATTGCGTATTACGTTTTATTTTCTGGTAATATATGTGAGCAAATAATACGTGCTTTTATTTTCGTAATTTAGGTACCTATGTACATATATTTAATTCTTTGACGGCATCATGAGCTGACAGCCAACTTTCGCCATAAAAAAAATCTGTGAGAGTGAGTACTATGTTTCCAGGCGGTGGTGTAGAGCCCCCTCTACCAGACGTGTTCACCATGCAATGGTTCCTCACACTGTACGCCACGTGGCTACCCCGAGAATGTTTGCTCAGGATATGGGATCTGGTACTGCTAGATGGGAACGAGGTGCTCCTATTGACTGCACTCGCTATCTGGGACTTGCTTCAAGAGTAAGTACTTTTGGACATTTTTCGATTTTTAAATCAGCACTGCAGATGATACAAGGCAGACATGACGCGTGCCAAATACTTTGCTTGTCTTCTTTTTGTATAGTTCTAATAAATAATTTATAAAAAATAAGACGCATTTCTGAATTCTGTATAAAAAAAGTGCTATTTCATGACATTCTGGCTTGACCAATTTGGTGGCTAGGTATCCTAACCTAACTTAACAACTTAACGTTAGCTAAAACACTATCACTTCTTGTAAAATAACTTAGCGTTTTACTATTAGTGTTCATCATGGCCCATCTACTAAACCTAGTCTCTTTCCTAAAATAACTTACATATTTTTAATACCATATGTGTAAAAACTTAAGCCATGCTTTGTGATACAAGCTTACCCTATGCTACAAATATTATAAATGCGAAAGTTTATGTGTGTGTGTGTGTGAATATTTGTTACAACGTATATCCGTAACTGATAAGCCGATTTCGATGAAATTTAGAATGTAAATAGTTTATGTTCCGGAATAACACTTAGGCAATTTTTCAACTTAATAAACGCGGGCGAAGCTGCGGGGCACCTCTAGTTTTATAATATAACACATGTTATATTATTGTTGTTGAAATGACGTTGAAATTACGTCATGACATTGCATATAGTATAGTAACATGGATTTACGATGAAGAGAGATGTATGATGGGGCTGGCATACCAAAATAGGTAAAAGTCCCAAACAAAAGATGAATTAAAAAGGATAAAAAACCAATTGGCACATCTATCTGTAAATAAAATCAAGCAAACCTCGGTCATCCAGGTACTATAGTATAATGTGTACGCCGGATATTAAAAAGGAAGCTACAATCCGTGCTCTTTCGTAGGTATTGATCCGTCCCGAACCCCGACGTTTCGAATACAAACGTTAATCAATCATCTCAGCATTGTTTCGATGAATAACAGATTGATTGAAATGTTACATGAAATATAACAATTTATGTATGTACCAGGATCATTTCAATACAACAAATTTGTACCATTTTTGGCCAATAAAGAGTTAAATAAAAAAAGTATATTGAAAGTAGGTTAATTTAGGTATTTGTGATGTCTTTATATGAATGCGTCGCGCAATTTTTTTTCTATCGTATTTATACCATTTAAATTTAATATAATATTGATAGATAAACTCTTTATTGAACACTTTAACAAATACATGACAAATAATAATAATAATCTAGAAAATAAGTGCAATAATAGGCGGTCTAGACGGGAGAAGAGAAACGCAATGAAATTGTACGTCGGTGCTTTGTATAAATAAAAGAATGTTAGTAGGCTTTGAGGCTTAGATGTGCTTATACTTAAATAATATGATTAATATACCTATATTATATAACACACATAACATAATATACAGTAGGTGCCTTTCTCAGATATCACAAAAATCGATAAAAAAGGCGATTATTCGATTCAGGGTACATCTATAGAATATCTATATATCACATCGAAAATCGTTCAGTCGTTAGAAATATAACAGGCTTCGTACACAAACACGAATAAACTTTCATATTCATAACATTAATGTATGAATGATAACTTCAATAACCTCAATAATTTCCAGCCGCATCCTGTCAGCACGATCAGCTGACGAGTTCTACAGCTGCATGGGAGGAGGAGCTGGCGTGATCTGGGAGGCTGGTGAGGCTCTGGTGGCCAGGGTGGTAGCCTTTGGATCTGCCCCAGAACTGCCCCGGCTGCGCAACCTTCATAGGTACAGGGTGGCACCACCAGCGCCACCCACCTCTGCACCCGTTTACCAGCCGCCCTTACACTCCGCGGTAGGTTTCATATTGTATTTCTTATCTAAGATAGGGTGGCGTTCAACTGATATGTCATTGTTTGTGGTGATAATATGGTTGAAGGGGGTAAGTAAGGCATACCTAGAGCAGGATATACCCCTCACGGGTGGCTGTCCGACTAATTGATGTTTGACACGAATTTTACTTACATAAACATAAAATCGCTTTCACTCTCACGTCCCCACACTAAGTTCCATGACTTGTAACGTGGGCGAAAACATTCATATCACACATACAATGACAACTTTCCATTTGGTGAGATAGTGGTCAAATGCTTGCCTATTCAGCATTAAACATAAATTAAAAAAAAAACAGAAATACAAATTTTCCGTGGGAAGAAATCTTGTGTTTCAGCCGGGAATCAAATCCCTGCTTAGAAGGCGAACGCCATCCAACAAAGCCAACAAGCATTTCATATATAATTATATAGTTTTAATATAGATCTTAAAAAAACAGTGCATTCCATTTTATTACAGATGCAATCTATGACAAAAAGAGGACTGAGACTTTTTTATTCAGAAGATGAAGGGGATTCTAGTGATGACGGCAATAAAATGGCACTCGCAACGGTAAGCTATAATACTACTAATATACAGCTACATTTTATATAATTGTAATATACAAGCACACAAACAAACACATAAAGACTAGAATTAGAATGTGAAAGTAGGTAAATAATATAACCATTAGTTGAATATTGAATTAGTATAGTTGCCGGCGTTATGTTTTCATTATCTTTTTAAAGACTAGCGTTGCCAGACGTCCCGATTTTCAGGGATCTGAAATCGTCCCGATTAACCCTTGATCGGGACGCCAAATGTCCCGATTCGATTTAAACTTCAATTTAAACTACGCCCGAAGCTAATATTAATAGAAAATAAGTTATATGGAGCTACCAATTAAAGTGGTACTTTTGTGGTTTTATTTTGTCTTGACAGGGACATAAAAACAATAAACGTGTACCTATGTACAAAAACCAGTTCTTTGTACCGATTTTGAAACCCAAATCCCGATTTTATTTATCTACCGCCCCGAATTTTGATTAACTGGGCCTGGCAACACTATTAAAGACCCATTATGAGGAGTTTTGCCGCGAAAATGAAAAAATGGCGTTGTTGATTTTGTATAATTTTCCAAAATCTGTGATTCTTTGAGTGTTAATTTGTAATAATGGTGGATTATTAACCGTTAATACTTAGTAAATGTTCATTAGTGTAGGCAAATCATACAAATTTGAAAAACGTGATTTTCGCCTTCTCTCCAAAACTCCACAAGAAATTCTAGTAAAGTTTCTACCACTTTACCAGGGCATGACTTGACTTTGACTGTGACTTGTGACTAGGACTTCTGTTATAAAATATAGAATTTGTTTATTTTTTTTTAATATTTCGACTGAAGGACTATGAATCTATGGTCATACAAACATTTTAAAAAATATGCCAATTATGTATTTAAAGGTTACACGTAAAGCCTTAATTAAATGGTATTAATTTTTTTAACAGGTTATACCAAGGCGTGAGGACCGCGTCGGTGCGGGAGACCGGCTCTCTTTAGATATCGGTGCATTGAAACGGCAGTATGCAAGACTTCGGGAGCGTCAGAGGCAGGCTCACGTCATTTTGGCAGCAGCTTGTGCAAGACATGCTGCAGGTAATTATATAACATAAACATTAATGCTTTCACATTCACAGCCCTACACTAAGATCAATGACTTGTAATGTGGTTGCCGGAAATCCTATGGGATTAAAAAGAGTGAGATTTAACATCTAATACGACGAGCGCCTTGCCGCGTAAGATTTTGACCTGTAAGTTCATAAGGCTGGTAGTGGTCGCGTCGCGCTAAAAAAATATTCACATCATAAACACATTCGCATCCAGAACCAGAAACAATGTAGGTACCTATATAATAACATGTGCTTGTATTCACTTATTATTATTACTAAATATACTAATTTGCTTTCGTGTGAATCAACTGGCCTGTTCTTTCTGGTGCGAGATGGGTACGTTTAGAAGATCGTAATTGTAGACAGATCTGACTAGTGGCAGCCTCAGATAGTAAAATTGCGGTGGTGCTATAACACCAATACTTAACCCCCAATATGTGTACGTGACCATTAATATAGGTATTTATTTCGTTGCAGTTGGAGTTCCGACATCGCCAACCTCGCTCACAGTCAATAACCTATTGTTAGGTAAAAGTGCCATCGTCAGCTCACGAGGAAGAAGACTCGGTCCTCCACCTGGTGCAGTTCCTCCTTCAAGGCAATCTCGTAGTCATGAGAAAACTGAATCTCGTTCGCGAGTGCGCTCTACAGACACAATCAGTTGGCATGAAGAAAAAAGTAGAAAATCCCTTAGCAGACGAAATTCTGTAAAATGGAAAGACATTAAAAAAGATAAATTAACTAAAGTAAGAAAAGCGTCTATCGATTTGGATGAAACTGGTGATGGAACCATAGTATCAGAAATAGAAGCAAATGAAATGATCGCGACGCTGAGATCTAGAAGCTCTAGTGAAACATCATCATATTCCTCGCATTCTGATTCCAGCACTGACACAAGCTTGTGCGATGAAAATGAGAAGGGAAGTGATTCCGAAGTTGACTTGCCTGATGATAATATACGAAACAAAAACGTAAGTGCTAAAAAAAGTAAATTGCCAGTTTCTCCCGGAATAAAAGACACTAAAACACATCAGCTTCCGATTTTTGAAGAATCAATCACTCATTCCCTATCATTTCATAAAACAAAAGATTCTAAACATAATTCCATGAAAGATATAACTGATTATCTAGACTCTGCAGCTGGAGAGCCTTTGCGAACTTACATAGATGAATTTGAATCAAAATTAAAAGATAATTTAGATGTTAATGAATTGGAATGCTTTAGTTTTAATAGTACGCCTAAAATATATTCTCCTAGAAGCCCCTTAACCCCAAAAGACATACTGACAACATCATCTTCACACTCCACAGTCCTAAAACTAGATAATTTGTCTTCACCTAGTAAAAGTAATTATACTTACTATGAAAGTGCGCTTTCGTCACATAGGTCGTTATCACCTGAAATAGCTCTCTTAGCTCAAACGCCAAACTTATCTCAAACAGAAAGAAGAATACCTCAAGAGACAAATATAGCACCTGCTTTTGAAATTGATCGTAAGATTAATGTTTCACCACTGCCGATGTCACCAAATATAATTTCTCCACGCCGTAGTACCGAAGAGTTACTTCGCAGGTTAAACTTTAATAATAAGACCGACGATGATGTCATAAAATCTGAATGTATTAAAAGAACTTCAGTATATCTGAGTCCGGTCGATTTAACTCCAAATAATTATGATTTTTTAGCAAACCTCAAAAGCCCAATAAATCGAACAATCGTAACAAATACAAGACCCCCTGATATTATCGACAGCTTTACAATGTATGCAAATTTTGTTCCCGACATAGATTTGTCAGATAACAACTCTCCAGAGATTAGAAACTCTCCACAAAGCCCTGACGAAGAGAGCATTATTGTGAGTGAAGATGAACCGCCAATCCCACTAAAAATTGATAAATATTTTGAACACAGTCCTGAATTCTTTGGAGCCCGTGTGACAGATCCGAACAATTCTGATATACCTAATCGACGGTCTACAAGAAGAGTCTCGCGCGTACCTAAAAAGCCGGATTCTTTGACGCTGCAAAGTAGTCACAATGAAAATTATGTAAAAGAAGAAGTAGAAAGAGCTTCGTCACTTCCACAAAGTCACAGTTTTACAAAAAAACTCACGAGTGAAGACGAATCTGAAATCGAAGTATTTAAATCGACAAAAGAAAAAACTCCCGTAGCAAGTTCACCAAAAGATTTCATACTGCGAACTGGTCGAAAGAATAGTGAAAGAGCATTGCAAATAATACAAGAAAATTCGAAAATTTTAAGTAGAATTTTAACAAAACAGAGTATTCCTGAGGCAAACACTAGTTCCAGTGTCATAAATACCGATTTTAATAAACCAAAATATGTCTGCCGACCTGTTACCGAAAAAAACTCTGATTGTAAATTAATAGAATCACCTCAACTGAAAGAGTCCACATCAGACTCACTAATTGGCTGTAGAAAAAGAACTGTATCGGATGAAACAATTGAAAACCATGATTTTGTAAGAATAAGACCAATATCTATCGATGATCCGTTTTCTTTGGAAGCACGCCACATTTTACCAATGAACGAAGAGATGATAAAACATGTAAAAAGTCCAAGTATTGACTGCTTAGGCAATAAAACTGATACATATGGGTGGGAAAACAAAGGGTTTTTGGCTAAATGTGATCGATCATCTCTAATAGAAAAGCCAAGTAAACCTTTTGATTTCGATTACAAACGTAAAACCATACACGTTCCCGGACACGAAGAACGTGCAGCTGAACTCAAACCTACATTAACTTCAGATTGGTCACGGCATTCATTTTCAGGTGAATCCAAAACATCTGTCACGTTACCTTCAACAGAACCAAAGGACACGTCCACATACGGGAGACGATTCACCGCAGATGGCACCTATCCACTTTCTGACAAATATAACGATTATGTGTTATCAGAAGCTAGTGACATATGTAGGAAAACCGTAAATCAATTGCCGAAAGTCTGCGATAACTTACTAAAGACTGATGACAGCCAAGCTAGTGATTTTGCTCATGTTGTGACTTCTTCGATCAGCTTCACTTACGAGCCTTCTATGGACGACGATTCACCGACAGGAGCAAAGACTAACTCGAGTGATACGTTGTGTCAAATAACATCGTTGGATCAGGTATCAACACCGATATCACCCAAGTTGTTTTCAGTTAGAGATAGCACGTTACCCAAAGACATCGTTGATATAAGTGATACAGTTAAATTCGATTCTGATGATACCTGTAGTGCAATTACGTCACTTTTGGAGACAGATACGCTGTCTTCGTTGTCTTATCCTCGAAGTCCTTCTACAGGGTCCTATCACCCGTTCCCTACTCGTCCTCTGCGCATGCCTAAAGAACTTGGTGTCAAATTGGGTATGTATCCAAAAGACACTATAAATTCTGCTCCAAAATGAATATACGAAAGATATACTGGGTTACTATTTTTATGATAGATTTGTCTATTAGCAATAATTAATTATGTATATTGCTATTGCCACATTCTTTTGATACCTACATTTTTAAGCTTTATTAAGTGAAAAGTCGAGAAACTTAACCAAATTAGTGGTTATCTGAATAGGAACTTTCTTCATCGTTCGTTTTACAAATAATAAGAGTTTTGTATTGCGTCTTATCTATTAAATCTACTTTCGTAGATACGACTGTTAATATTTAATGGGTATAATTTTCAATATCTAGTAAAGTAACGTAAGTACGTTAACTATGTATAGTAAATCTTTTGTGAATATGCTTTCAGGCTGAATATAATTGCTACATAATAAAGTTACATTTGAGTCAAATATTTATTTTGGGATACGGATATTCATAGACGTAATTCTTAGGCAAACAATTCGATTACGATTTTAGAAATTAATAATGTATATTGTTATGAAATACGAAGCTTTCGTATTCCTGTAATTTTAGCTGAAACAAAACAAACGAGTTGCCTTGAATCCAGAAATGTAAATGCTAATAATTATTATTATAGAAGTATTATGTAAATGTAAGGCGACCTGCACCAAACAGCAAGCTCAACTAGCCCTTGGTATTTTTGTTTTGTTATTAAGGGCCTTTGCACACTCTGTGAGGCAGCAAAGCTTGCCAATTGCAGCTACTTATTGTATCTTGCTATTGCAGTCGCGGTGAGTAGCCCAGAGGTGAGGTTATTTCTGTTATAAATTAAACGGCAATTCTAACCGCCTCCGCTAAATGTGCAAATGCTCTAAAATATTATTTAGTGTTCGAATTTTATTATAAAAACACTATTTCTTTTAACGGTTTCATATTTTGGTACGATATAGTATGTATATATACCTTATGTATATATTAAATTGTATAAATATACAGGGTTATTTGTAAAATAAGTACCAGAAAGCTCTCAGATTCTGGTTCTAACCCTTAATTCTATATGTTCCGTAAGAATATAAATGATGTATTACATACAATAATATTATATACAATCCTATAACTATTAGATGTTTACGCTACACTGTCCCGCAAAGAACGGCATCGCCGCGCGCCGCCGCACGGAGCCTATCTTAAAATGCATGCTAACGAAAAAATTTGACACCTTAGAGAAGATAAATAAAATGTATCTGAAAAATCATAAAACAAAATTTGCAGTATGGTACAAAAAAGTAGCTGGTCTCAATGATGTCCCAAGAGGTTTTTGGTATTTTAAAAAAAAAACCCTGTATAAGTGTTAAATTGAAATTTGAAACTCGTGCTGAAAGCGCCCAAAATCGGTTGTAGATCTGTAGAGGGTTGTAGTTTATTTGGTGCATTTCTGTCTTACATTATTGAAAAGAAGGTAGGATTTATTTTCCAAGTCAATATTACATCTAAAACTTAAAATGATAATGTACCTATCTATTATAATGCTATGTGAGACAACTCTAGTCTCTGCGGAATAAAAAGATTTTGTTGTTAGCTACAGTATTTTATTATACGATACCTACTTTAGTTTAGTAAGTATCCATATCTTATTCATTAATATTAGTTTACATTTTTTTTAGATTGAGTTGTATTTAAGAGCTTTAATTAAAGTGTGTTATTACAATGATGTTTTACTTTGTGCACTAGATACATTTTTATTTCTCATATTATTATATTCATGTTTGCTTATTACCTTACTTTACCTTAGCCTTAAAAATAAGCATATGAAAAGGAAAACTACAATAATATACACAATATACGCCAGTAGTAACAAACGTTACATAACAAGCTGACCAATTTCGTTCATTATGCCACATTCAAGGAATCTGAGTACTAGTAATAGGGATGACGCCTAGCTAAAAAAGAAATCTAATTTGTCTTTCAGGTTATCAAAAAATAGTGTGTTGATAATGTAAACGACGGATTAAATTGAATTTTTCAGGCATCTAACCTATTCTCCGAGTGAAACTGCTCATCTACTTTTACTATACTTACACCGGCCGTCATATTATATCGTAACTAGAAGTACATATTAATAATAGATACATTTTCGTTAGATCTTATTTAGGATATAATTATTAAACAAATTCTTCTCAAACAAAGTCATCAAGGACTGGCGGACATGTGCAAACTAGATGTTTATCGCCATACATGTCATCAATGCGGCTTACAGTTGGCCAAATCTTCGTTTCACCTTTCACGAATGGCTGAAATAAATAATGTAATTTTTTCATTGCTTAGTTAGGTACCGTCTTCTTCCCGATGGAAACACAAGTTTTCTCCCCAAGACAAATTAGCATTTCTAGTTCTGGTTGTGATTTTTTTTATGCTGGATAGGCAAGCACTGGCCACTATCTCTCCTGATGGAAAGTGCTGATTCCGCTGAAGATGTGACATGCCTGCCTAGAAGATACCTATTCACTCTTGATTTGAAGACCAGATTTACACCTCGGGTAATATGACGCAGGCAATAAGTTCCACTCCTTTGCTGTACGGAATTAATTCGGCTACTTACAGCGGGAAAAGCGGCTTGCTCTCGAGAGTATGGACGGTTCCAATCTTCTGATATCACTTCTTGTTGAGTGTGCGGCGCCATCTACACAAAAGAATACAATGTTATAGAAATCCAACACTGAGTAATTTATAGAGTGGTTCGTCAACTGAATTACCGTCTAGGATAGACGGTAATTCTGACAACCCAGTTGGCTCAGTGCTCAGTTGTCTGCCCTCTGCGCCTTGGGTCCTGGGCTCGATTCCCGGAAGTACTGCATTAAATTGCACTATGCCGCAAAGAACGACATCGCTACGACGCACTTCGTATTATGCACGCCATCGCCAGTTGAAACGTGATACCTTACACTTAACAGAGAAGATAAATAAACATATTTGGGGGTGTCCATTACTTGCGTTAGGCGTTAAGGGGGGTCAAGCCGAACCTTACCCATCTCACGTGGGGTAGAGGGGGGTGTCTCAGCAAATATCACGTATTTTTTTTTGCAAGAAAAAGTGTAAAATTGCGGAAAAACTGGGTTAAATTAAGTAAATATAAATTCAGGGTGTTAAATAAATTCAACGCAATCAAGCTCAGATTAACTTATTTACATTAAATATACTCATTTTGAAAAATCTCACGTGAGTTTAGGGGAGGGGGTCGAGCAAAATCTCACGACATCTCACCATGGGGGGAGAGGGGGTCGAAAAATCGACAAAATCACCTCACGTAATTAATGGATACCCTCATTTATGTTAAAAAAAGAACATATTTTGCACTAAAAGTACAAAGAATGATGCCCTAAGAGGTTTTTGATATTTAACAAATCACCCTGTATATGATATTTTTTCTACAACAATTAATTCTCTCCATTTGCTAACTCTACCTTTAGAGGGTTCAATCTCTTATCGATCAGTCCGTCTTCGATGTCCTTGATTTCTTTTCTAATAGTGATGAGTGCTTCACAGAATCTGTCCAGCTCCTGCAAGTCTTCGGATTCTGTTGGTTCAATCATCAATGTTCCCGCTACAGGCCACGACATAGTTGGTGCGTGGAAACCTGAAAAGTAGACAAAAAAACAAATGTTGAGAATCATACTTTTTTTACGTTTCTTGTCCGTGACCTCTAAACAACCAGTAGAGATCTTGATCAAATTTGAATGAAATCCGCTCACGTTGAAAGAAGTTATGAGGTAACACACATAAAAAAAAATTAAAAAAAATACAGTCGACTTAAGTACCTCCTACTTTTTTGGGAAGTTGGTAATAAATAGAAGTCTTTTTGTTTTTGTTCTCATTATTTACTTCTATCTGCATTATATAATTGTATATTACTGTTATTTTATTTAACTGTTTTTTATTTAAGCTTTTTTGTTTGTTATACATATTTTTAAATATGTATATAATAAGTATTCCTGTATGTATTCCTGTATGTATTAAGTTATTTTTTATGTAAGTATATTATATGTTATAGGTATTACCGTTTTTTTATTTAATTAGATTTATTAATGGATAAATATTTGTAAATAAGTTTACTCGCATTTATATATCACCCGCCGCGGGTTTGCCTGAAAATCAGTTTCGAGTTTCGTGCTTGACTTTTGTGCTGAGGCAAACCCATTTCGGCATGCATTATATTTATGATAAGTTATTATAAACACGCACACACGTACAGCGAAGGAGTGGAACTCATTGCCTGCGTCTTTGTTCCCTGAACAGTATAATCTGGGCGTCTTCAAGTCTAGAGTGAATAGGTACCTTCTAGGCAAGCATGTTACATCTTTGGCCGCATCGTCACTTTCCATCAAGTGAGATAGCGGTCAAATGCTTGCCAATCTAGTATAAAAAAAAATAAGTTCATTAGTGTTTCAATATTATTGTTATATTCTCGGTACGTGTCGAAATTTTTTTTTTCTAAGGTAGTACTTACCGAAATCCATTAGTCGCTTCGCGATGTCTCCAGGCTCTATATTAGCCGTTTTCTTCATCTCCCTCACATCAATAATGAACTCGTGAGCTACTAGCCCCCTCTCTCCTTTATACAGAGTCTTGTAGTGGCCTTCAAGCCTCCGTGACATGTAATTCGCGTTTAGGATAGCTACTTGCGTAGCTCGCTTCAATCCTTTGGGACCCATCATCTGGAAGGCATAACTTTTTATTGCTCCACACTTAATACATTAAATGTGAAATATTTCGTACATTTCATAAAGTTTAACTTCCTTTTGAAGTACCTGTAGCCTTAGCCTATCTTATGTTTTGTAGGTACTACGAATTATACTTTACTAGCTGTCTTCTGCGGCTTTGTCCGCGTAAATTTAATTTAAAGCCTATACGTTATTCCTGGGTATAAGCTATGCACATTCCAAATTTCATTCGAATACGTTCAGCCATTACGTAGTTTAGTACAAACTTTTTACACACTTATGAATACACACAAACTTTCGCGTTTATAATATTACTTAGTGTGATTTGTAGGCTTCAGTAGGTACCTGTCCTCCGTGCCCAATAAAGATTTGTATCTTTCGTTAAAACAGGTTACGTGACACCAAAACGTATTTCAGACGAAATTATTTACTTTGTTCGTATAGCTCGTTAATTAAATATTTGTGTTTTCTATGGAAACACTTTATGGTATCATAATGGTGAAAATTGGCATACTTATGTAACTTAGTTTTCAATGCAAAAAATTGTACCATGGTGCTGGTCGGAAAAAAAAAAGATACTCCTAAAAATATTATTACGATAATATATATATCTACAAGGTGATTTGTAAAATATCTGAAACCTCTTGGGATATCATTCCAACCATTGAGACTATAGCGTCTTTCGTGGATGGCTAATTTTGATTTATAATTTTTCAAATAAATAAAAAAAGAAAAATCTTCTCTGTAATGTCAGTGTAAGTGTCACCTAGCGTTGGCGAGCATATTACGCGGCGATGTCGTGAGAAGCAGGAGAGCGTAATTTAAACAACTATAGAAAACATCTTAATTATTACGGAAGATATAGAATTCAGGATCGTCGTAAAACTAAATTACCTAAGATTAGGACAAGAATCAGGGTCTGAAAGTCTACAAACCTGTATATGTAATATTTTTATGAGTTTTTCAATGTGGTAACATTACCAATATCCTGTTCACGTACCTTGATATACGCCCATGATATAGGCAGGATCGCCGAGGAACCAAACGGCGCAGCACTGACTGATCCAAAACTATGGGCCGCGTCTCCCAAGTCTGCCAGCGGGTCTATCACTGGGTGTGACGGCAGGAAAGGGGCCAGGTGAGCTTTCCTAAAAGGAGCAGTACTATTAAACAAGAAGACTATAACTTGAACAAAACTTTGTCTTAAAATGTAATTGTCTACAATAAGGAATGGGCTTAAAATTTAAATGTAGATATTTTTTTTTATCTTTATAGGTACTTATTATAAAATGATTGAAGTGAAACTTGAACTACGGGAATGCTTTGAAATTCTGATCCGCAACTTCTCTGTGTGATGAAAAGACAATAAACTCTTGTTATATTACTGGGAAATATTTTAAGTACCTGTGATGAATAGGTACTTAAAATATTTCCCAGTAATACAAATGTTTCCCAGTAATACAAATGTTTCCCAGTAATACAAATATTTCCCAGTAATACAAATGTTTTCCAGTATTACAAATGGTTCCCAGTAATACAAAAAAGAATTTTATTTTTTATTTTAACAGGCAATGTAAAACAGATAAAGTAAACAATGGACTAAAAGCACACAAAAATTTATTCGTATTTCCTATTGTGATTTCACCTGAGCGTATCTTTAGTATCTTGGATATTTTTATTATAATAATCCTACTATAATATTATAAATCCGAAAGTTTGTGTGTAAGTGTGTAAGTATGTTTGTTCCCTCTTCACGCTTTAACGGCTGAACGGATTTGTATGAAATTTGGAATGTACATAGATTATACCTAGGATTAACACATAGGCTACTTTTTAACTTGATAATAGCGGGCGAAGCCGCGGGGCACGGCTAGTCTTCTAATATTATAAATCCGAAAGTGTGTAAGTATGTTTGTTCCCTCTTCACGCTTTAACGGCAGAATGGATTTGGATGAAATTTGGAATGTACATAGCGTATACCTACCTAGGATTAGCACATAGGCTACTTTTTGAGTTGATAATAGCGGGCGAAGCCGCGGGGCACGGCTAGTGGTATATAATCGTAGGGCTCTGCAGCTATACTCACACTCCAATGGGTCCCATACCCGGTCCGCCACCTCCATGGGGAATGCAGAAGGTCTTGTGGAGGTTCAGATGTGACACGTCGCTACCATAGTCTCCCGGACGACATAAACCAACCTACAACGTAGAACAATAAAAAAATAAGAATTAAATAGTTATTATGAAAATTTCTAGAATCATATGAAAACACCTTACCCACCGCCATTTTTGTACCCTGACATAAAAAAATAGGGATATTAATGTACAAAGTTGACGCCATAAAAGAGAGAGAAGGGGTTTTGCAGCTAAAGTGAAAAAATGGCGTTGTTCTTCGAGTGTTCATGTATAATAATAGTGGATTATTAATCGTTACTTGACTTTTACTGTGAATTGTGGCTATGTTTTTTAATATCAAAACACTTCAAATAATACTTGACACTAGCTAAATGCACAAGATTGCGGAGCCAAAATAAAAAGGAAAAAAAGAGAGAAGGAAATTGTTTTGCTGTGTCTTTATGATACCTATTCATTATAGACTTGAATGCTTAGACCTGTTGCGTTGTAGAAGTTGTTATATCTCTATCTCAACATAAGAAGTATAAAACAAAGTCGCTTCCTGCGTCTGTTCATCCGAACTCCTAAACCAGGCAACAGATTTTAATGCGGTTGTCACTATCACAGATAATTTTTCACGGAAGGTTTATATATAAAACCTAATTAAGTTTACATGTAAGTAGAAAAATATTTTTTTGCAACCAAGTCCCCGATAAATAAATTAACATGGCTTATGGAGGCTAAACCTTAAGAGAGACATAAAAAATATGTAATTGAGAATTATAGTTCGTCTTAAATCATAAAGAAAACTCTGCAATATCATATCTGTATCTGTAACGGTTGACTTACAATGACCTATTCTAATTTTTTTGTCTAAATTACACCCGTGTGAAGCCAGGGCATGTTGCTTGTGTAGTACCGCTAGAAACATTACTTTGTACCCTTGAGTGTACTATAGTGGTACTTGTTGGTATTACTAGTACCTTTTAAGGTACCAGTAGCACTAGTTTGTATGAAGAAATACTTTGCACCGTTGACGGTTTTTTTTTTATTCAAGATAGACAAACGTTAGACTTTTTGCTATTTTTTATTTTTATTTTTTTTATTTGTGACAGGCTAGAGTTTCACCTCTATCTCACCTGATGGTAAGTGACGATGTGATCGAAGCTGGTAAACACACTAGACCTGGAATACGCAGGCTCTCAAGGATAACTGCACACCGTATTTGGCTTGGCGGCAGACTTTCAACTTGATGGTGGTAAGCTACTTTGGTAGCAAGCCAGGCGAGCAACTCACAAAATGCTCTACCACCTGATGGTAAGTGACGATGCGGTCAATGATGGAGCACATTTGCCTAGAAGATTCACTCGCGACTCCCATGCATAGCAAGTATGTCCTGTCTTCAGCCGCACCGTCACTTTCCATTAGGTGAGAGATCAAATGTTTGCCTACCCAGCATAAAATAAAATTGCCATGGTTCTGATTAGTCGACCGTCCAGTCTATTCAAATTGTTACCTGTGCGTTCATGTTAGCTCCGTCCAAGTAGACCTGGCCTCCATGAGCATGCACTAGGGCACAGATGTCGGCTGCTCGTTCCTCGAACACTCCGAACGTGCTGGGGTAGGTCAGCATCAGGCAGGATATGTTCGCGCTGTGTTCTTCCACCTATCAATAGAATCATTTAAAAACCAGTGCCTCAAGCTGTAGACCCCGCTGCTGAATTTTGTAATTTAGAATTCCAACAGCTATATCTTTTTCAACCGACTTCAAAAAAGGAGGTTCTCAATTCGACTGTATGTTTTTTTTGTATGTATTTTACGCGATATCTCTGCCAATTATTAATCGATTTTGATGTTTTTTTTGTTTGGTAGAGTATGTTTCAGAAGTGGTCCCATATAAATTTTATCGAAAGTCAAAACCGAAATATAAGCGACGAAGTTGTTTTTTTTTAAGCTTTACTTGCGTTTCAATTATTTTAATTTAAAAAACTGAATAAAAAAATTATTTAATAATCGAACCTGCTAACAAAATTTCATGAGAATCGGTTGAGAAATGCGGCCTGTAGATGAGAACAACCGGACATCCGGACATACGCAAGCAATTTTGCACAAGTTAAAAGGACGACGCTTCGCGCTCGCTCGGTCAAAAAATCATTAAAAGACGTAATTAATTTCTTTTTTTCCTGTACCTTTTCGGATGACTGCCAGAAAATGCTGTGTTATAAGTAAGTCCTTCGTTTACAGCTAAATTATGCAAAATTAATAAATAAATACTTACTATTTGTTCGCGCCGAACTGAGATCTCGTGCCTACTTGTTGCCTAATAAAAAAACTGTTTTGAGGTTGATTGCTTATAACTTTTGTTTTTAATAATAATTCTTAGTTTCTGTATTTGTGTTTGTTGTGTAAGTACAGGATGAAACAGATATTATACATAAGTATCTGCTTTCAATATGTAGCCGTTTTTGAGATGGACCCCGCGACAAAAAAGGTCTAAAAATAGTGACTTTGATGGCCTGCCAAATTGTAAATTTCTAACATTGATTTTTATACAAAACGGTTTTGTATTCTAGTTGTTAAGCCTTTTTTACCGATATCCCACACGCATAGAAAACATGTTTTTAATTGATAACTTCTTTAGCGGCGTTATGCACTTTTTGGGATGGGTAAAATATGTTAAACTCGCGTCAGGATATGTGACCTGATCGAAAATTCGTAAGACGGAAAATTCATAAGTTTTCACTTCTACCGGCACTCCCGGAGTGCAAACCGTAATTTTTTTACTTTTGGTAGCCACAATCATGCCTACTGGCACCTGTGTGCCTCCTTAACATTTTCATATAATATATCATGTCAATTGCCATTTCTGGCTTTGGACCGTAGCTTTACATATTCACTGAGAATTTGAAGTAATTCGCCTTTATGGTTTAAACGCTAAATACCTCTGACAGATGGACGGACAAAGTGCTGAACCACCCAAGAGACTTAGAGATCTCCCTTCGTTCGATCAAATACAATAGCCAGCCAAGTAACCTATATTTTTCTACCCAGCACGTGACAGTAAAGTCATAATTCATAGAAAATGCCCATTGTAAGTATGACTACACTTCAGCTCAATTACACTCTGTGCGATCGATACCATATAAAGTACGCATACACCTACATGACCACGTGTTCTAACTCCAGTCTTATTGTTCCTGGATTAGTTCCGTGTGCAAAATGAGTAAGAACCTAAGGTTAAATATAGACATATTACAACATGACATACAAGAGTATGATCGTTCCATCAACATTTCCATTGCATTTGCAAATGAGTACCTGGTATAGGTAACAACATCGCGTACTAATAAACGATACATATATTTTAACTTACATGCTATTTGTTACAAGTGTTTTGCACACAGGTGTTCAGATATTTCCACGAATTCTATGACAAAACGTGGGTAACTTTAGATAATCTTATTCACTTGACTTCCCCACGAACACTTTTGGAGGAAAATCTGCTGTTTTGTTAGTGAATTGTGTTAAGAGAAATCAGATTAAGTATTCACCTTCCAGTACATTCGATGTTCCATGTCAATATGCCCATTGGCTTGAGAGCATGTTCGCCTTCTGAGCAGGGGTATAGGGTTCGATTCCCGGCGGGAACACAAGTTTTCTCCCCAAGGAAAATATGTGTTTCTGGTTCTGGTTGTGATTATGTATATGTGATGTGAATGTTTCCGGCACCCACGACACAAGTCATTGAACTTAGTGTGGGGATGTGAGTGTGAAAACTTTTATGTTTAAAAAAGAACACCGGAAGATAATAACATTAAACTGAATAGGCTTAACCAGCGTTACCATGAGCGCCAAGCGAATGCAAGGCTGTTCCCTCAAAGACTAAATGGTTATATTATCTTTGCTTTTCATCGTGCCTTTTAATTGATCGAGCTAATCCAGATCTCTAACTTGACTTAGGTCACTTGGGTGGTTCAGTACTTTGTCCGTCCGTCCGTTTTTGCAAAGGCGTAGAAATACGTTAATAAAAAAAATCAACCAAACCTATAGAGTATCAAAATGAAGGAAAGTAAATGGGGATTACATAAAATAACATAATAATTTAAGCGTAAGCAAAGCTTACAAAACCGACTTCGCCGCTTTTTGGTTTTGGCTTGATCGAATTCGATAAAATTTATATAGGACTATCTCTGAAGTATAATCTACCAAACAAAAAAAGAATTTTGAGAGGAGAAATCGGTGAACATACATAGAAAAATACTCACAGTCGAACATAGAACCTCCTCCTTTTTGAAGTCGGTTAAAAAGTAGGTTCACATTATTCGCAGTCGGGTTTTTGAATTTTTATTACATTGTATTGTTACTCACCATGTCCTTAAGATGTGCCATATCAATATCCCCAGAAGGTGAGACTCTAATTGCGCACACTCTCATACCAGCCATGTGTGCGGACGCCGGGTTAGTTCCGTGAGCAGACACAGGAATCAAGCAGATGTTGCGCTGGAACTCGCCGCGGAACTCGTGGTAGCGTTTGATAGTGCGTAGACCGGCATACTCTCCCTGCGCACCGCTACATAAATAACAAATATTTAGCAGTGTTTTTCAAGTCATTGTAATGTTAGAGTAGCCAAACTTTTTTTATTGCTGGATAGGTAACATATTACCCCTAAATCACCTGGTGGAAAATGACGATGCGGCCGTAGATGGGACATGCTCGCCTAGAAGGTACGTATTCACTGTAGAATTGAAGACACCTAGATTTTACCGTTCGGGAAACAAATAAATTTAAACGCAAGCAAAACTTAAAAACAAGTAATACTTTAAAAAGTTTTATATATATCAAGCTTTTACCAGTTGTAAATGAAAAAGGAATAAAAAGTTATATAACCGGAGAACTAGTCTAGACGAATCAAACGAGCCCAAACTCGACCAAACTCGGTGGGGTTATGTTCTTTCATCACAAAGATGCCGTGACCACCACCCAGCTTCATCATCAGACCCTGGATATCGTCTAGGCGTAAATTGCTCCTCAATACGAGTCAATCAAGCCCAAAATCGATGGGTTTATCTTATTTAGTTCAGAAGTTCCTATGGCCATCTTCCGTCTCCACCATCAGACGAGCTCCATGGTACCATATAATTATATTGTCACCGAACATACGTAAGTATACCAAATTTGAGTCCAATCGGACATCGGAAAGTGGATATAATTTAGCTTGCAAGAACGATAGATAACGACGGACATGTGAAACTAAATAAAAGCTTGTAATGAGTAATTTTAAGACTGTTAATTTGTTTACCTGTTGGGCTGGAATGAGACCCTATCATAACCAGTAACAGCACACAGATCGCTGGCCAGCTCCTCAAAGAGCGTGTGGTAGCCCTGGCACTGGTCGAGTGGAGCGAACGGATGGATGTCAGTGAATTGCTGGAACGAACACGGCATCATCTCGGTTGTGGAGTTCAGCTTCATCGTGCAAGATCCCTGAAATAAAAAAAGTGTTATCGATTTGCTCAAACTTTGCGTTTAATTGGTGTCTATCGAGGTTCTACGAACTCTACGAATTTCTACGAATCCTAGATGTCGAATGTACGAACGCATGTCAATATTATGCCCAACAAGCTACCAGCAGCTTTCTGCTGATTAATAAAAATAATTATTTTAAAACGCTTTCACACTCAAAGCTCCACTCTAAGTCCGTTGACTTGTGTCGTGGGTGCCGGAAACATTAATATCATACACACATCACAACTAGACTGATTCTGGTCACCAATTGTGTGTGAACACAAATTTTCCTTCGGGAGAAATCTTGTATTCCCGCCGGGAATCGAACTCGATACCGCTACTTAGAAAGCGAAATCGCACTCAATAATAATTATGCTAACGAGCAGTTCAGATTGATTTACGATCGATAATTGGTTTTATCAATAACAAGTTCCAAATAAAATTTACACGGTTGAATAAACTATTTATTGAAATGCTTGGATCTACCAAAGAGTAAGGTTCTGAATGACGGTTTGTAAAGGGAAATTGCAATATTCACTATTATTCACTGCACTTGTGAAGCTTTTCTTTTTTGGAAGTTCCAGGTCTCTATGCGTACGACATGGGTTTCATAATCAGAGAAAAGCTCGTAAGTCGATGAATATATGTGTATGACAATGCTGTACAGATTAGCAGAAGTTTATAATATTTAGCAATGGACTTACCAAAGGTATCATAGAATGCACTAGCGATATATCCTTGTTTTCTAGCCGCTTCATGTAACGCACGATTCTGGTCTCCGAGTGATGCATATTGAACACCGGATGGGTGAGGTAGGGAGAAGTTCTTCTAAACGCCCCTTGCAGGATGCTGCGTGATTTCACGTCAGCAGATTGCGTGACCTGCAAGTCACTTTGACTATGACTAAACCTAGTGATACATGCTGACTCTACATAAACGCATTTACACACACTATCCTACAATTAGTTCAAAGACTTGTAGCGTGGGTGCCGGAAACATACAGATAACAGTGATAATACACAGTCACACCCAGAATCAGAAACACAAAATTCCTTTGGCAAGAAACCTTGTGTTCTCACCGGAAATCAATCCTGATACCCGCTACTTAGTAGATGGGCTGACGACTACGTCAGCGAGTTGATCATTATAGTTATCACGCTTATGCTATAAAACCATTATGTTCCTTCAATAAGGCCTAAGACTTCATTAAAATTCACCCCAATGCTTTTATGAAAAATATCTTAAGCGGATCGTCAATTGTTCCAATCATTTCTCCTCAAATTCTTGTATATAGTTATTAACAGGCATGAGATTTGTATGAATTCAGCTAGATCACATACCTCATTAACCTTCTTGCAGTCAAAAATCCAAAGCAGATCGTCGACATCCTCCTTATTGGTAGTCTCGTCCAGTGCCACGCCCACGGCACCATCGTCAAAATACCTCAGGTTGATCTTCTTCTGTTCCGCCCGTGATTTTATGGCAGCGGCGTCGTGGTCGGCCAAAGGGATTACGTGGAGGGTATCGAAGTAGACATCATTTGACTGCTTGTGGCCTCGTTGGCGAAGACCTAAAAAAGATCAATTATGCTCAAAGAAATGTTAATTAGTAAGGTTGTTTATAGGATGGCCAGATTTATAATTTCAGCAAAATAATTTCTGAGGCTCAAAAGTCCAAACTCAAGGTTTGCCAAAGAGCGTATTGTGTGTATCCTGACACACCATACCTTATCTATATAGATCATATAGATCTTAAACAGTATTGCAGACGTTGGAAAGAAGACAGCTTCCTTTAAATAGGATTGGAAAGGTCACGTAAGCTGAATGCACCCAGAGAGATGGACTAAAACTGTCACACCATGGGTACCTGAAGACGGGAAACGTCGTCCAGGTAGACTCAGAAATAGGTGGCGGGTCAATTTAAATGCGTTCCAAGATTGGTGGGAAGAGGAAGTCTCTATATTGTACGACCAATAATGCACGGCCTGATAATGTTCGGCCAATAATTCGCAACCGATTCCGTGATATGGCTTCCAATTATAGGTTGTGCAATACGAGCCGTACATTATTGGATGTGAAATAACAACACGGATCGATTTTGTACAGCCGATAACACACAAAAAGGAATTCGCAACCGATATTTGAATTCAATATACACGAAATATCAGACCATGCAATAGTGGCCGTACAATACAGGTCGGAAAATATTAGCACGAGCTGATAATGTACAGCCAATAATGCTCGGCCGATAATTCATGTACATACAAAAGTCAAAGTCAAAGCTTCGTTTGGATGAATGTAATTTCAAGTAATTTCAAGAGGGCAAGATATGACTGTTTAAAGTTTTCATACAAACTGTTAATATTTGAAAGAAAAGCGTAAGATTTTTTTCTTTTAAAAACTTAGTTTTGTTTTGTTGCTGTTCAAACCTAACCTAGACTTGCAGCCACTTTTATAAAGACCACAGAGAAGCTTTAAAAATCATTTTTAATGTTTTTAGGTTAGAACTTTATAATAGTCCTTGCCATCTCTTCCTAGCAACTCGCCTAAACAAACGAGGCATCGTAAAGAGAGTATGTGTTTGTCTATGGTTGGCTTCCAATTATTGGCTGTGCAATACTGGCCGAACAATATCGACACGGAGTGATTTTACGCAGCCAGTATTTTACACCCTGATATTTGGAAGCCATGAATTATAGGCTGTACATTATTGGCCGTACATTATCGATACGGACCGATTTCGTACAGGTAATAATTGGTGACCAGGGAATGCATGGCCTGATATTTTGAATACATGTACATGAATTATCAGTGTGTACATTATTGGCTGTACATAATCGGGCCGTGAAATATCGGGTCGTACATTATCGTCTCCCGGAAGAGGCACAAGATAGAAATGCGAGGAAAAAAAAGGGGAGACCTTTGCCCAGTAGTGAGATAGTACATCAACAGTTTCAAAAGCCGAACACATATTTCAGGGAGTTAGAATCCATCCGATACAAACAAAATTGAACCAAAACTAATTAAATTGTTTATGTAAGTAATATGCATGTAGTATTTTACCTTGGTCCAGTACAAGTGTAGCATTATGGACTTTTGTGGCTATGTCCCTCAGTCCCTGTGGTCCATGATACACCGCGAACATGGCGGATATATTTGCAAGTAGCGCCTGCGCAGTACATATGTTCGATGTAGCTTTGTCTCGGCGGATGTGTTGCTCTCTCGTTTGTAGCGCCAACCTGGTAAAAAGAATTAACATGATAGAGAGTACCTACAGATTTCTATGGCGATCCTTTATTGGCGAGACTGTATGCAGAAAAGTATGGGGTTTTAGTCCTACGAAAGTTAGTTGGACAGCCTTCAGTTTGATTGAATATAGGTCAAAATAAATGCAATAGAAAAATTTGGCAATTAGAATATGTTCATCGTTAAAACTACTCAAACCAAGGATTTGTGCAGGGCTGGTTTTCAGCATAACCCATTTATCGAACTCAGGTGTTACTCGAAAAAAATGAAATGTCTTGATTTCAGCCTCTAGGACTCATAGTTTTCCTTAGCCAAGTGTGATAAAGTGCTAAAACATCTGAAGAACGGTGCTAAAGTAATCTCACCTATAAGCATCTCTTCCAGAAGCGTCCCTCGTGACTCCCACCATGCGGCCAGGCATCAAACGCACCAGCTGGTGCTCGGCCGCGAAGAACCCAGCGTGAGGCCCTCCATATCCAAGCGGGACCCCGAGCCGCTGTGACGTGCCTACTGCAAGATTGGCTCCACATTCTGCCGGAGGTCTCAGGAGGGCCATGGCGAGGAGATCAGTTGCTACAACTACTAGGGTCTACAAAAAAATTTAGAATTAATACGGGGAAATTTAGACGGAAAGTAGAGCGAAGGAGTGAATCTCATTGCATCTTTGTTCCGAAAGGAGAAGGGTACGAAATTTTCAAGTCTAGAGTGAATAGGTACCTTCTAGGCAGGCATGTTCCATCTTCGGCCGCATCGTCACTTTCCATCAGGTGAGATAGTCGTCAAATGTTTGTCTATCCAACATTAAATTAACTGCTAAGCGACACCGCTATATGGTAGATTCCACAAATGCGCACGAAGCTTTTCGGTGTTTCCTGATGAGTACAATATGGGAGTCTTCAAGTCGCGAGTGAATAGGTATCTTCTAGGCAAGCTTACTCCATCGTCGACCACATGTCGCTTACGATCAAGTGAGAAGGTGGTCAAAAGTTTGCCTATTAGAATAAAAAAAATATCTTAGCTACTTCCAGATGTTTCGTGATTGCATCAAACCTTCAAAATATTATGATATAGGATAACTTACTCCATGTTCTTGAGCAGCAGACGCTAACCCTGAGTAGTCGTAAACCAAGCCTCTAGTATCAGGGCACTGCAAAAGAACCGCTGATATGTCTCTTTGGGCGAAGTCCACCTGCCGGACATCTGGGACCACAGTCACTTCCAGACCGAGAGCATCTAGACGTGTCTGGACGACGGCCAAGGTTTGTGGATGGGTTCGCTCGGAAACCACGAACTTTTTTCTCTTGTTGTGTCTAAAAAAATTATGCAGGCATAGCTATATAAAAAGTATATATTTATGCATAGTTTTTTCAACACGTCTTAGCATTAAGCCAAGATTGAACCAGTAAGTATTGGAACTGGTCATATGTGCTTTATTATATTGGTTTGAAAAGTTTGAAGATATGCGACTAGCTGCTATGATGTGGGCCGCATATTTAAACTGGTAGTGGTGGCAAGACGTATGTTATAGTACGTCTTTATGTATCCTAGTATATGCATCTGGTCCAATTTTTATTTACTTAATGTTAGAGCGTACCTTATAATATCTATCCACTTTTAGGTTCGTACTTATTTAGTAATCAAATTGTTATTTTTGGAAAAAAAATATTCACAAACTAAAATTTTCTCACTAATACCACCATCAATAAGGGTAAGATCGTAGTAACACGCTTCTTACCTATGACACAGTGACAAAGCTTCAGCAGCGGCAGTCCCCTCGTCGAGTAGTGAAGCATTCGCCACGTCCAGACCAGTCAGGTCGCTAACCATGGTCTGGTAGTTGAGAAGACTCTCCAGACGCCCTTGCGCTATCTCTGGCTGGTATGGAGTATACTGTGTGGTCCTGAAATAATGTATTGATAAATTATTGTATTCGGATTATTGATAAAAGTGCTGGACATGAGGTTCGAATGCATCCTACGGGAAGGGCAAATTCGTCACTGAAGATAATAAATATAGTAAGGACTATAATATTACATTATGCCACTGTATGACGACTTATATAAACACCGTATACTATACTGTAAGACTTTCTACAGATAGGTGGCAAAGTTGTAACGGACCCTGGAAACGGTAACCAGACTGGGATTAATAACGGACCGGACTCTTGGAACTTTGGAACAATAATTATGTAGATAGCTTTTTCCAGCAGATTATAGGTCAACCAAAAAGTTATTCAATACATAAAAATACTCGCGACTCCTAAATACCTTTATCATCATAATCATTTAAGTACTATAATCTTAAGACTTGTAGCTGCCTAAGCTTCAGTCGTAAGTATTAAGATGGGAACGAGCTTTCATGGCCCGATTAACCAGCTAAAATTGCTATTTTATTATTATTACTATTTCGGTTAGGATAAAGTGACGCATTTAAGCAGACTACTAAACTCATACATTTCTCATTGAAATAGAAACATTCGGATACAACTGTTAGGAGTAGGAGGACCAAGGTGGACCAAGGTGGACATTATCGTAATAATATGCTGAACTACAAAAACCATATTTTATGTAGGTGCCTACAAAAAGAGAATTCAGTAATTATTTAGGTTTCCTTACCATCCAGGGTTCTCGAACAAGTTCCTCATGATCGTGTGAGGGACACAACAGTTGTGGTATCCCATGCCTATGTATGACCGCCATATTTCGTTTTTCTCAGCAATTTTTCGTATCCTCTTAATAAGGTCGTACTCGCCTGAAAATTAAGATCACCTTTGGTACAAGACGGAATTAACAGTTATTTACTACAATTCTTTTAAGCTTATGGAATATATATAGATTAATAGATACACAGTAAACATAACGGACACTCACAGCCCCACAATAAATTCGATGACTTGTGTCGTGGGTGCCGAAATTATTCATATCGCACACACAATCACACCCAGAACCAGAAACACACATTTTCATTAGGGAGAACTTGTGTTTATTTATACCGGGAATTGAACCCGTTAACCGCTGCTTAGGAAGCGGACGCGCACCCAACTAAACCAACGGGCAGCTTAATCAGTTACTTTGTAACAATTTTTACATATGTGATAAAATGGTATACATAGACATCATAATACTATTTCCACCGTTCCACGCTTACAAATATTAAATTACATCTAAATATATATAAAAAAACAGTATTTTAACAAAATAATGCGACGACTCAGTTGGCGACGACAGTGGGCAAGTATTTGCGTTCTACGCCGCCGCCGCTGCCGCGGTTAGATTCCCGGCAGTTGCACTGGGTGTGATTATGAGTGTGACGTTTTCGACCCCCTAAGTACAAGTCTTTGAACATTGTATGGGGCTGTGGGCGTTAATTTTTATTAACAATATTTTTGTAAACATTATTGCAACAAATGATTAAGTACCTATTAAGTATTATACTAATAAAAATACTTACTCATCGGTTCGCTGATATTCATGAGACCTTGAAATTGAATCTGCTTAGGTACTGCATCATTTGTTAATTGGTCCAGACTCTACGGGTAGAAATAAAAATGATACGTTAAATTATTATTTGTCATAAAAGATTTCTATGTACAAGATGTTAGAAATTTTTTATTTAGAAACATACATATTTATACGTTCTTTACGCCTCTTTCCCGTTGGGGTAGGCAGAGACCACATCACCTGCTACAATCCTGACACACATCTTTAGCCTCTCCTACATTCATGAGTCTTTTTATACAAGCTCTTTGGTTGCGGGTACTTTTCACCTGGCCTTTCTTTAAAAGCTTTTCGACCTGGTTCTACGTTCGCCTAGATCGACCCTTACCAACTTGCCGATTCACACTCGCCTTATAAATCTGCTTCGTCAATCTATTTTCGTCCATCATCTCTACATGTCCTAACCATCTAAGCATCCCTTTCTCAATCTTTGTCACTACATCTTTTACCACGCCAAAAAATATATTTGGATTATCAAAAAATATTTTCTCAAATAAACAAAAAAATACGAAGATATAGTGCGTTCAAATTTAGCGTGACGTCTCGCCTCAGTACACTTTTTACTGAGGCGTGACGTCACGTGCCCCCACTCCCGAACTTTAACGCTCTTTATCTTTGTCAATTTCAATTGATTAGTAAAATAAAAAAAGATATGTCCAATATTTCAAATTTTTTACTGACTTCCCAAAAAAAAAGGAGGTATTCAAGTTGACTGTATTTTTTTTTTTATGTGATTTACCTCATAACTTCTCTCCGCGTGAACCGATTACGAAATTTTTTTTTTAGTTTGAAAGATGTTGCTTTGTAATTGGCCTCATTTAAATTTTATCAAGACATTCTGATCAGTAGTTCTTGAAATATCGTCAATAAATAATGTCTATTTTGTGGACTACCTACTTTGACGATCTTCTCGTTTAACCGACTTCAAAAGTTACCTTATAACTTCTTTCGTAGTGAGCCGATTTTAATGATTATTTTTTTATTTGAAAGCTAGTGCTTTTCATGTGGTCCCATTATAATTTGATCAAGATCTGATCTCTAGTTTTTAAGTTATCGTCAATAATGCGTGTTTAATACATTAAATCTGATCAAGGTTCCAAAGATAAAGCGGTGAAGTCGGTTTTTTTAAGCTTTGCTTGAGTTTAATTGTTTGATGTTTAACTGACGGACTAATTGGGTTTTTTTACCTAGGCATCATCATAGACATTATGCAAACGCTACACAGGCCACGGAGAGAGCCGGTGACGGACGCCCATCGAGATAGGAAACAAACCTACGGTTTGTAAACCGTAGGTTTGTTTCCTATCTCGATGGGCGTCCGTCATTACTTTAGCTACAACATCCTTGCGGACGCCACAATTAGAGGTTGTGTGCAACACAATAAGTTACTTATTCCTATTTATCTCCAAAACTGTTTGACTGTTTCTTACAGGTTACTTGATTAGCTATGTTAATGTCATCTCTGGCTTTGGCCCATAGCTTTATATATTCTGTGAGAATTTGAAGCTATTCGCTTATATGGTTTCGACGTTAGATGCTTCTGACAGACGAACTAACGGATGGACAAAGTGCTGAACCACCCAATTCAACATAGAGATCCCGCTTCGATTCATTCGCTCGATTCAAGTTAAATAAAGAATTACTTAATAAGAAATATTATAAACCTAGTTACGAGAGTTTGATTTTCAATAAGTAGATACCTACTAATTCAAGAAGCGCTTTATTTGGAATGTTAGAAGGTTATTATCAACATAGCAGTTCCTTACCTTATATCCCAACAAATCTAGCATAGTCACTATATCCTGATCCCGAGGGCCAATGTGCCTACTCGGGAAATCTACCCTTTCAGGGAATAGATTATCCGTCTTCGTGCCCTGATTTAGACTACGCACACCATTCAACACCTGGCCTTGTTTTTGGACACATATTTGAAGACCAACTAAAGATTTTTTAGAAATCAAACTACGATTTAAAAGTCTATACATTTTGCTTACTTTCAACTTAAAGAATTACAAAAAATAAATTATTATCATTGTACCGATACAAGTCAAGAAAGCGACTGTACTTTACTGAACTAGAGATAATTATTGGATACAGAGGTCAGAGCATCTCATAATAGTGGATTGATAAGGCTATAATAAGTAAATATAATAAAGATTATGGGAGGATTGGTCATAACAATGACCCATTATCATTAGGGATGTAGCAATGTGGTAAACAAATTAACTCTTCATAATAATAAGCTTAAGTATACTTTTTATTCCTAAACGCAAAAACTGGCTAGCGCTTCTAGGAGTTCTAGTAGTAAGTAACCTATGTGTTTTTATTTACTTCAGAATATAATGATATAAATGACAGAATATGATAATCTAGGGTACGACCTCTGTGTACCTACCTAGGTTCATATTATTATGTATTCGCATTGGTAAGTGATGATGTGGTCGAGAGAGCAATAGGTCAACAATGGCAGCGGGCTTTGAATAGCTGCCGCGCAGCCAGTTAACGGTAATTTGCCAAGTACCTTCTTGGCAACATAATTATTTTCTACTTAACCTTCCTATACTCCCGCCAATTTTCACTACACATATACTGGCGCACGGTCTTTTAGACCGAAGGTTTGGACCCTATTTATTTCTGTTTTTACAAATAAAACCAACATAGATATTATTTTTCTTAAAGCTAAAGGATTTATATTAAAACAGTGAATATTATATAATGGCTTTATTATTGGAACGAAAGTTCCTTATCGCGCGTTGCGAAAGGGACGGAAAGACGGATAAAATTAAGGCCAAAAGTTGTAACGACACTTTGCTATAGTTGTAAGCCATACCACGTTCTCGTCCGATCACCGAAGTTAATCAACGTCGGGCGCGGTCAGTACTTGGATAGGTGACCGCCTGGGAACACCGCGTGATGTTGGTTTTTGCATGTTTCTTTTAATTTTGGAACGAAAATTCCTTATCGCGCGTTGCAAAAGGGGGCTGGACGGAAATTGAACTTCGTTCCATCCGGGTGTCCCTTGACACCTCTCAAGTTTTTAAGCTATTGCATAGCTTCTATTGCGGGCCTTGAGCGTGGAGACCGAATCCAGAAATTCCGTAACGAAAATAACCTAACACCCCCCACTCCGACCGGCACAGCGGTGATACTTTTTAGCTTTGCCATCTATCGATGAATAGCAGAACTTTTAATGACTTTTTGAAATATCACGCTTGCCTCTTTAGTTCAGCAACTCGCCTCTAGGAGGCAGGAAAACAAATACTGCATAAATAAAATAAATAAATAATTGTAATTGCATAAGTTGATAAAAAATGCTATGCAATAGCTTTACCGCGGCAGTCCCCGAGTGCCACACGTCTTTTTTTTAGTCATTTCAATGGCTATCAGTCAGTTACTAATCCTCCTTAGTCGTTCACTCTTGACAGAGTGGTCATGGTTGATGACGTTGCATATTGATTAACAGCCCCCGCTATGCGCCTCCACTTTTTGCGGTCTTCAGCGTCTGAACTAAAGAAGTTTGTGTCGCAGCTTTGATGAGGTCTGTCATCTGACCCACGCGTAGGTGATCGACCGCGTGACCGCTTGCCCTCTTCCTGTCCCTGGACAACAAGTCGTTCTATGGACTGTTCGTTTCGAACAACGTGTCAGTTACTAAACAGCCTTTTAAATTGAGATTTTTATCTTAGGTAAGTACTACAATAACAAAACAAAAAGATCTTATAAAAATCAAATGTAATTTTCAAAGTTTTAATAAAAAAATATAAAAAGAGTTATATATATGGAAATTGAGTGACTATATTTCTAACATGACACCTGACTGGATTCGAGGCAGGAGTTTTGTTCTTACGGACCGATTTGGGTCAAGTGCGACCACACTAGCATATCCCACGAATGTGCGGTGTGCACTAAATTGAAGATAGCAACAAATCCGACAGCTAGCAAAAAACTTGACTTCCTAGCATTTCTGAGAAAATAAATATATACGAAAAGATGTTCCGTCGGTCTCACAGATCAACGCGCGAGTATAAGAAGGTTAAAGGGGGTTAAATGGCTGACTAGGGTTTATTAGCAAATTTTTCCATATTTTTTATTCACTGAAGAATATTTTTTATTCTTCACATTACTACTAATAATGTGAAAAACAACATAAATAGCAAATGGTACTAATAAATTGCGAATAAATATTTAGGAACACTTTATTCTGGAATTAGTCAACCACTTACAACCTAATAAGTTGACTTGTTGCAGGTTTTACTATACCTAAGTGACGGACATTTTATAGTATAACTAGCTAGTCCCGGCGACCTACGTACCGCCTAACAGTCAATAAATGTGCATGTTTAGGAAGCCATACCCGGCATGCGTTCAGTGCCACGTTACTATATTATTACCTACTTCATGTTTATGTTTGTCTAGTACTTTACCAAATCCGAGTGAAGTATTTATTTATTTATTACACAAAATCCATTGCCCTTATAAATAACAATATATTCTTAGTTAACTAATCTTACAGCCAATAAAGGATTTAAATTTTTTACAATAATCTTTTGTTTTTAATCAGACAGTAAAATTTTGAATTTAGCAAACAGGCCTAAACAAAAATAACAATTACAAAGTGTAAAAAGTACGTGTATCAGAAAATGATTATTATACACATATAAAAAAAAGTGACGTTCCTAAAAAGTATTCTATGTCCGTCTCCTGGTTCTAAGCTACCTCCCCACAAATTTTCAGCCAATTCGGTTCAGCCGTTCTTGAGTTATAAATAGTGTAACTATAACACGACTTTCTTTTATATATATAGACTAGCTGTCCCGACGACCTTCGTTCCGCCTAACAGTCAATGAATGTGCATGCTTAGGAAGCCATACCCGGCATGCGCTACAATGCCACGTGAGTATTTTATAACCTCCTTCATGTTTACGTTTGCCTAGTACTTTACCAAATCCGAGCGACGATGTGAAAATAGAAAGCATGTCGAAATATAAAAAAAATATTTAAAGAAATGTACGTTCTTAAGTATCCTATGTCCTTCTCCTGGCTCTAAACTACCTCCCTGCCAATTTTCAGCTAAATCGGTTCAGCCGTTCTTGAGTTATAAGTGGAGTAACTAACACGACTTTCTTTTATATATATAGATATAGATTTCAAGATCATTCTCTTCTTACCCTACATCAAAAAGTATAATAACATTAGGTACACCATTCTCACTTTGTGAATGCGGTAATATGGTACAAGCTATTTAGAAGTTTTCGTTTGTTTATCCTGATTTTCATTGATCAGTTGTTTTTGATTTAGCAATAATTGAAAATCAATTACTAGCTTACAAATTGTCATCGAGATAGGAAACAAAATTACATTACTTTAGCCATCGAGATAGGAAACAAACCTAAGGTTTGTTTTAGCTACAAAATTCTTGATAATATGTTTTTTTTCAGTTAGCATTCCAACTACTGCAATTGGAATAATGTATAGAATTCTATACAAAATCATCCTAGGACTTCATGAAACTGTGTTTGTGCCATCGAGATATAACGTAACTAGGTACCTACGTAGTTACATAGTTATATTATCTCAAAATGTTTTTTTTTTATTTAGGCTTCGCAAGGTATGTGCATAATGTGCATTTTAGTCAGTGCCAGTGCTTAGGGATAAACGTTCCATGTCGAGGTATTCTTTTATAAATGTAGCCCTTGTCACAGTCACAGCCAAAGTAAATTAGTCAAGATCTTATTCAAAGTCAAGTCATGCTCTAGTAAATTGGTAGAAAATTATACTTCTGTTGTAGTTTTGGAGTGAAAACGCATATTTCATTTTCAACTTTGTATGATTTGCCTACATTCATGCACGTGCACAAACTATTAACGGTTAATAATCTACTAATATTAAACATTATCACTCAAAGAATCTATTTTTTTTAAATAACACAAAATCGACAATGACATTTTTTCACTTTCGCGCCGAAACTAAAATGTAGTTTTTTTTACTCGCGAGGTTTTGACAGCTGCTTAATGTAGGATGTTAATCGATTATTATATAAACGATCACATCTTTGTCGATTTCGATGAATTGAAAAGTTGCAGTCATTGTATCGATTAATCAAAGGTAAAGTTATTTTTACTCGAAATATTAGTTGTTATAGTGAACGCAGCGCTGCACCGGTACTGACATAGTTAACCAACTTCAAGTAGAAAAAAATCACACTCAATGTTGTCCCTCAGCTATCTTAGAGCACATTCTAAGTCTAGCCTAGTCGGTACCATCCCCACTTGCCAAATGATTAGCGCTAGCCTATTCAATTGAAAAAAACTATTAATACCACATTTTTTTAAACCAGTTTCGTACTCTACTTACAGAGCTCTTTTCAACGATACCCCCATAACGAACCCCACAAAGGTAGATAAAAATAAAAATAATTTTGTTCCCTGCTTACGTATATGGGGTGCCTAACATTTTTATTTATATTCTAATAATTAAAATCTGTCATATCTGGCTTTGGGCCGACTAATAGTATCGATTAATTCACTTCCATCAATCGATACTATCAATATACAAATAAACGAATCGAAAATTCTTCTCTACTTACTTACAATATAATTTCTATATTTCTTCCAAGGGACTTCCCAAATTACAAAAGAAACATACATCTGTAGATCTAACAAATGCGATAAATATAAAAAATAATATCTTCAAGTAAACAGAAGGAACAATGACTCGATCTGAGTATTCTAATTTAAAACAAGAAGTGGTACTGTCTGTGGCAAACAGAGATAATCATATCAACTTGCTGGATTCTTTAAAAGAACTGTTTAGAACAGGGATCAACTCATTAAGAAGGTATGAACAAATCAAAACAATTGATCAATTGCTAAAGGTCCTGGAACTTAGGGACTTATTATCTGAAGATAATGTCACCACTTTGAAGGAGATAGCCAAGGAAATCAAAAATAGATCCCTATTGAACAAGATCAATGAATATGAGCTAAATCATGAACCCCGAGAGTCCTTCAACTTTTATGGTGAGTAAATAGTCTTGTGCAATAATCAGGTTATTAAATACCTGTATATAATAGCTACTAAAGCAAGGTCTCACTACACCTGGGCTGCTTTCAGTGACAATGCTCTGTTGCAACTTTCCACCCTACCCCGTATAAAGGCTCCATTAGAGTATTTGGTTAGTGCTAGTTGAAACACTATAGAGCGGTCAGTGCCTCGGTTAACACAACCAAATAACCACCTTGAGAGATAGTGTACAACACTTTGACGCATGTAAATGTCTAATTTCTATGAGAATTTCAGCAAAAAGCTGTACGTGAAGTTAAATTGAAAGTTTAAGATGAAAATTGTTAAATGAAATTGACTGTCATTTGTAGATTACTTTACTATTCATTATTCCATGGTGCTATGTCGTTCAGAGCCTTCGAGCATGTAAAAAAATAACCAAGCGACCAAAGTTGTAGGTCTACAGTCAGGGATTCACACAAGTCTTAATTCAAATCCAGCCCTTATGTCAGTAGTAATAAATAAACTACTAAGCTAACCTGCAAAATCACACATTTTATGTTTCTCGCAATAGACAAATTATGACCTCTATCTCACCTGTGGTAAGTGAAGATGTGGTCAACGATGGAACATATTTGCCTAGAGCTTACTTGTATTCACAGGCTCTCAGATTGTATTTTTCGGGTCAATCATAATATGGTAATGCTGGTGCGCATAATGCATACTATTAAAATCAGCTGATAGAAAGAGGTTATGGTTTTAATTAAATAACTCATGAACAACATAGTTTATTCATAATGAGTTTACATAGACTGTCCATTGGTTTAGTCAGTTGCACATCTGTCTTTTAAGTAGAGTATCAGGATCGATTCCCAGTGGGTATACTAAGTTTCTCCCCAAAGAAAACATGTGTTTACAAACTTAATGTGAGGCTGTAAGTGTTAATGAGTTTATAAATACTTACACAATCACAGTCCCACACTAAGTTCAATGACTTGTGTAATGGGTGCTGAAAACATTTACATTACACCCAGAAAAAAAACACGAAATTGTCAATGGGGAGATAACTTGTGTATGCACTGGGATTCAAACACAATTATACCAGACCAGGTGCTTAAAAAGGAAATGCAAAACCTACCACCCCAACAGGCAGTTCAGAATTACCTAATATGTTTTAATGTCTTATTTAGTTGGTTGTATTAACATAATTCATTCTGATATTCCAGCATCAGTAAAACTAAATAAATCATTGTCCATTGGTGGATTTACTCCAATTGAAACTGATATGGGTAAAAAGAAAGCCAGAATTTACCAAACGGTGATAGAACAGATTGGCACTTCCTGGAGAGACCTCGGCAGGAAACTGAGAGTCCAAGAATGGGTTATTGACGATATAGATGACAGCTACAATACCATGGCAACTAAAGCGTCAGAGATGTTAAAAAAATTTGATAATTCAGCAGACAAAGTAAAATGGCACATTGATCTATGTGAAGCTTTGGATAAAATTCGCAGAAAACAATTGAGACATACAGTGCAAGAGATAATGATGATGAACATCTAAATTATTGCACTACAGTTAATCTCAACACAATTATTATTAAATCAATATATTGATTCTTATCATTTACTATTGTAAATAAAAATACATATTTTTACATAAAGGTTTGTTTTATTTAAAACTTACATTTAGATATTGCTAATAACAACTTGTTTTATATATATATATATATATGTATGTATAGTAACATATTGAACACATACTGTATTGATAGCTAATGTACATGACATCACTAATTAGCAATTAATAATGAAATTTTGATTGCATTTCAAAGAATTCATTTCTAGCTTTCATTCTCCAATCAGCCTATTACGTATCTTTGTTGCAGGTTTCTATTTGAATTAAACAAAAATGAACCTTATTTATTAGGAGGTTTTTCAATTTAGTATAAAAGATAGGTAAAAGAGGCTCTGAAGATTTTTGAGCTGGAGGCTTCATACTTCGCAATGTTAAAACAATGGTTTTTGATGTGAAACAATTACAAAGTTTCTGAAGATGGGAGTTAATTCTCTGAGAATGTTTCCTCCTTAGTAATCTTTACATTCATTTATTTTTCTGTAGCATGGTTACATAAATTGATGAGTAGCTTACTTGAGTCAGTAATATACTATTTATTATTCTGTAAAATGATTCATAAAATAATAACTATGAGTGGTATACTTGAGTCAGTGATGCTGTATACATTAGCTATTTGTTAACCATGGAATCTGTCAAAGAATGTAAATAATATTATTTCAAACTTGGAAGACACTTGATCACAGACATTTTCAGTTAATATTCGAGGCACATGATTATAAAAGATTCTTAACTGTTACCAATTTAAACTTTGATAAAATTTATAAAAATATGGTATAATTTTATTCCAATGCATTAATATACATTAATATAACACCCTGATTATAAACTACACTAAACAATTGCGACTAAACAAGCGACGACTTGAGTTGGACTTTAGTTTATCTGAGATTTATATTTTCGAGCATAATTATGACATAAAAAATATAGCATTGCAACTCCGTAATATAATTATGGAATGTAATACATTAACAACACCCAATAAATGCATAATATAAAATAATATATGTTTGGCAGTGTACCTAACATAAATACTCATGCTGGAATTCATATACTATACTGTTTTAACCTATCTAAAATATTTCTTTTTATTCTTTGATTAAATCGGTACCTAATCTTTTATAATGAAGTAAGAATGTATATATGTAAAATTTCTTAAAGATAAGGCTGCCCCAGCGACAGTGTTTATTTTATTCTGACAGCAGTGCACAGAAAACAAGCAAGTTTGTCTATTTTAGTAATGCGAGGTGTAACCAGTAAAAAAAGTATCCATCGCGATTTCGAGCCGACACGATTCTATTGCCTTATTAATCCAAGTCCAGTGTAAGAGCTCGCTAAAGAGTGCATGCCATCGATTGTTGAAAATGATAACGATGTTTTATTGTTGCGAAGCCCAGGTGTACGCGTTCTGGAAGAGCCTCTGCCACGGTGAGGCGAGGGTTGGGGCAGGGGGAGGGGGAGAGGGGCACTGCCAGCGGAGCACGCAGCGCTCCGGGTGAGGCATCATAGCCACATGCCGACCGTCGCGGGAACGCACGCCTGCTATACCACCTGTCCAACGAAACAAGGAGTTAAATGCATACTATGTCTACTATATTTAATCAAACAGTTACAAAATATATAATTTTAGAACCTTATTGCTAAAAATCAATAGAACTATATTCTATATCATAAAAACAAACAAACTATAAGATGCGGTGTTAATATTGAGGGGTGTGTGGGCGGCTCGGACCCACTAAAAAAAGCCCCCGTGAGCAGTCCCTTGCCTATATAGGTGGGGCAATTTAGGGTCACTATCTTGCTCTGGGCGGCGGTAGGCCCGGATGCAAACCGGGCCACTGCCCCCAGGACGGAGACTGACCTTTACTATCTAAATACAACGGTACGCCAAGATCCAAACATCTCCCTAAACAATGCAATGAAAGTCTAATGCATTACCTGGACTCCCATTAGGGTTCATCGGGTACACTTCAGTGGGCACACCGTCATCGTCGACATATTGCATCGCTGTTTGTCCATTTCTCTTCAACATCTGGAGTAGATGCGACTCGGAGACAGTGAACTTTCCTTCCCCGTGTGCCACCCAAACGCCCAGTACACTGCCCCCCATACCACGGAACCATACGTCGGATTTGCTCTCAGTGATTTTTACTGCGCTCCAACGGCATTCGAATCTGAAAATGGGAATTAGATAGGTTAGAAAATGTTAAAGGTAAGGTCTGTTACAAGATATTGGAACTGCACTGCTTAATAAATGTCAAATATAAGTATATTACATCAGGTAATTGTTAAACATTAGGCCTGCTTACCACCCTCGACTACATCATCGCTTACCGTAATCGGGTGAGAAAGTAATCGAACAAACTAAAATCGATGCGTATTCCTAAGGGTTAAGTACGATCTTGTCGATCTTTTGCGTAATGAAGTGGTCTGAGATGCAGCGTGCTTAAAATACCTATTCACTAGACTTAAAGTCGCCCAGGCGTTCAAGGAATAAAGATGCGGACAATAAGTTCTCTGAATGAATGATGAACGCAGAAGCGAAAGTCTTCAACCAAATTAAATGTAAGTAGGTACTACGCGTTCACCCCAAACTGACCGCGCCTACATTTTGCCTAATAGAGAAAAGCTTTTGGGGACTTTTCTCTTATTTAATTGTTTGATATCTGTATTTGTTGTTTAATTAGAGGTTATAACAGATATATGCAAATTTCAACTTCAAATATGTAGCCGTATTTTAAAATAGACTCCGGGACAAACACAGTCTTAAAACAGTTGATGTCTTATCAAATTGTAAATTACGAACATGTTAAAAAAAAGTTCGTAATACTTTGAGTGCGGAGAGCCGGGATTGCTAGCGCCAATAAGTCTTGACTTGTTTATTTATTACAATTTTGTAATCTCACCTTTCGGAACTATTGCGGTCTAAGAATATCTGCGTCCTGCTCCCGCCTCTAGTGTTAATATTGGGGTCGATCCAGCCTAGCAGAGCCATCAGCTGGCATCCGTTGCAGACGCCAAGTGAGAATGTGTCGCTTCGGTCCTTGAAGTGAGCGAACTGAGCGCTCAAAGAGTCGGAGAAGAGAATGCCAGCCGCCCAGCCTGTGGCGGAGCCGAGGGTGTCTGTAAATACAATCATAATGGGAACATTTAAATATAGATTAAGTATTTGTGGTGATCTCCGCTGCTCTCCAGGACTACCCGATGCAGCGCTACTGTATATTATATTGCCGGCTATCCCAAGTAGCGCAACTAAAACCTATGCCTCCCTCCATGACGGCAGCCCGGACATCACGGTGGAACGCAGTATGCTTGGCAACATGGCTTTGTCTGGGGGGTGGTGAATAGCCGGCGGCCGAACCTACCATCTCTTATATGGTTGCTGTTTAGCGCCACCCAGGGCCCACGTGTGGGACATCTAAATCCTACAGACGCGAGCAGACAAGAGCCCCCAAAATCATTATGAATTAAATTTAATTTTCGGAAACAATCCCAGAATGATTATGAATTAAATTTTATTTCGGAAACAATCTATTTAAATCATAAAAAAATATGGTTACTCCACATTATTGTGTGGGTGAACTGAATGTTATTAGGTGTGAAAAACGGACTGAGATAATTATTAATGATTTTTAACGACAAGGAATAAAAAATAAAATTCGATGCATCGACTTTATTTAAATCCTCCAGTTTGCTCGAAGTGTTTCGCTCCTACGTTTGTCATCCGTACTGCGAAGGAGTGGAACGAATTGCGCACGTCTTTGTTTCCCGAACGTTATAATCTGGGATTCTTCAAGTCAAGAGTGAATAGGTATCTTCCAGGCTACATCATCGCTTTCCATCAGGTGAGATAGTGGTCAAATGCTTAGTGAGCATAAAAAAGAAACTATGATCTTACCAGCGTAACTGAATCCACCGGGGAACACCAACCCCTGGAAGGCATCCAGGGTAATCTTTTTATTCTGCAAGTCACTCATGGTCACGTCGAAAACGTCAAAATTGGCCATCATTAGAGATGCTATCATTTCTCGGTCACCGTTTGTTCCTATAAAAAAGGCAAAATAAGTAGCAAGTTCAGACGTAAGGCATGTTTATAGTATTTCAGATACGCCCGATGGTATTATAAAATATAAATATATCGAAAAAACTCTTAGTGTAGGCTACGGCTCCGCTAATGCCAATTGGAAGCTGAAATTTATATTTTAAATACCAAATCATTTCAGAGAAACAGTTAAAGTGATTTGCACAGTTAAATTACTATCCAAATAAAACCAACTAACGAATGCAAAAATACGCACTGAAATCAGTCTATCTGGGATCAGTTGGCAAGACTGCCCTCTTCACCGTGGGTACTGGGTTCTATTTCCGGCAGAAGCACAATTTCTCTTCCCAAGAGACATTTATGCTTCTGGTTTTGAGTGTGATTGTGTGTGTGATGCAAATGTTTCCGGCACCCACGAGACAAGTCTTTAATCTTAGAGTGGAGCTGTGAGTATGACTGCGTTTGTTGTTTATTTACCACATCAAACTTAAAATACTTATCAATCAGAGTTGTGCATAATCTGGGTCAAAAACACCTTTTTTATAATATGTATGTATATCATACATTCACATCATTTGTTAATGCAAAATAATTATGATAAAATTACCTTCTTCACGCAAAACTGCTACCCTTATTGGCTTTGTTTTGACTACCGCAGCAGAAGGGTCGAATGTAACGTTGTAAGTTACGCCCTTACGCTTTTCCAGACCTATAAAAAATAACAGGGTGTAGTGATCAATTTATAAATAAAAAATATCGCTTAAGGCGGGGTTTGAACCAGCAGCCATAGGATATCATGCCCTATATTGCTCTAACCGCTGAGCTACTCAAGCCCTGCCTGAAGCGACGAAATTATTCTTCTTATTATTAACGTCTTACGGGGACGTGTGACGTCATCTACCGAAACAGTTTTTAGAATCACTCTTTTATAGTTTGTTTCGTGTCATCACTGGGTATGCTCCAACGAAATACCAGCAATGTACACCAGTATTATGCTGAGCTTAAGCCGTTTTGTAACATTGACTTCCTAAATTACCCATGTTATTTTAAGTATTCTTGTGTGTAGTTATTTCAAATAAATATCCTACTAATATTATAAATCCGAAAGTTTGTGTGTAAGTGTGTAAGTATGTTTGTTCCCTCTTCACGCTTAAACGGCTGAACGGATTTGGATGAAATTTGGAATGTAAGTAGATTATACCTAGGATTAACACATAGGCTACTTTTTAACTTGATAATAGCGGGCGAAGTTTTATATAAGATACTAGCCGTGCCCCGACGGCTAGTATCTTATATAAAACTAAATTTAAGCACCTTTGTTATTATATCTCAGTGTTACCAGGAATGTGAAACGTAAAGGTAAAACTGATCCATTACTAATCTATGTATGTAGTTTAATTATTTTTGAAATTGCCTGAGGTTAGTTTTTTTAAATTATTATTTTTAAGGAAATATTTGCTATAGTTATGATGAGACAAATACTTTTCTAATAAACATAAAAAATATTTGGTTCATAATATGGAACAATTTTTTATAGTGAGTAGTGAGTCTCCCAGAGGGTTCACGTGGAAAGCAAGGTGTTTCGAAATTCATCGCCCATAATAAACGTATAGCATTAAAATTATCGCCATACGTTTATTATTGGCGATTCATTACGAACCCCTACTTGCCCTTTTGGTAAATACCAAAAGGGCAAGTAGGGGTCAAACGGTACTTGGATAGAAATAAAACAAACATTCATTTTACCTTTCCATTCCTGATCAATACATTCAGAATTAGCTTGCAGACACTCTAGTCTGTAGCTCGTCTCTTCCCACATTCTGAACACGTCTATCAGTTGTGTATCTAGAACTTTTTCTTCGTTCACTGTAATCACAACCTGTAAAAACAAAATGGAATAAAATTATAAAAATAGTACTGTAGATATTTTGCCAAAAGATGCCGCCATCACTTCGTACAAACACACAATCTAGCCATCTCTGTCTCGCTCATAACAATGAAAATATGCGTGAGAGGGAAAGATATCATCGAATGATTTGTTGCACTTGCACAAACGTCAATATATTATTAAAACAGTAATTGGACAGATTAACCATCCCGGTAGGAACATAAGCAGCCTTTTTTTTGTGGGCTGGAAAATGCCTGCCGCTTCCTTTCCTTCCCAGGGGTGAATGAAAGGGTGTGTGGGGCTCGAATCCAGTAAAAAACCCCCGTGAGCAGTTCCTCGCCGAGGTGGGGCAAGATAAGGGTCGCGCTAGCAGTCACTATCTTGCCCCGGAACATAAGCAGCCATGTGATATGGTACACCAATCGCCTTCACCGAAGAATAAATTTCCATGTTTTAATATTATATTATACAACTAATTTATTAGCCGGAGGTGTAAAAAATAGGACTACCAAAAAGTGTTGATAGGTCATATTGCATAAATAAATCAGTCATTTATTTAACTTTTTGAATTTAGACGATCAATAGAGACAAATATGTTCTTGAGATATAATATGCCAGGACGCGAGACGTTCATTTACGATTTTATCAATAATTCAAGACCAACACCCGAGCTCGAGCAATATGGGGTGCACTGAAAACCAGCCCTGCGTAGACGTAGTTTGCGCAGCACAGTGCTGAGTGTTTCCCAATTGCCAAATTATGCATATTAGAAATAGCAAATTGATTTATTTCATTATTTATGATTATTGTAACCACCCAGTTATGTTCTATGTGTAATTTTGGCAATTAATATTATTTTATTCTTATTATTTATTTTGTCACGATATTGTGTACAAAGGTGTTAATTGTATTCACAGTGTCAAATATCCAACCGTTTTCGCCTTACAAATATTTTGCATATAATATTAATCAATGATTAATTAATTACAATTAGGGAGATAATTATGATTAAGTGTTAAGTGGAAAATAGATACTATGAAATGTCAGTTAGAATTATATAATAACGAAATAGTAATTGTCAACATTGAAATTCAAATAAATGAGATTAGCAATTAAAAGTTAAGTCAATCCTACTAATAATATATATCCGAAAGTTTGTGTGTAAGTATGTTTGTTCCCTCTTCACGCTTTAACGGCTGAACGGATTTGGATGAAATTTGGAATGCACATATTATACTTAGGATTAACACATAGGCTATTTTTAACTTGATAATAGCGGGCGAAGCCGCGGGACACGGCTAGTTAATCATAAATAATGAATAGAAATACAAATCTACGATAATAATTACGATGCGCGTTCTACAATGCCATAGGTGAACATGTATATTGATTCATATTTAAGTACCGCCCTATCGAAAATAAATATTTTTTACATTACTTTACAAAGTATTTTACAGTATATTAGCACATACCTTAGAATGCATTCCATATCCCCCGACTGTACCAATATTCTTAGCACTGACACCATTCTTCTTATATTCATTGAGCACATACACCAAATCCCTTTGAGCCACTTCCAGTACAATGCCGAGTTCTTCGTTGAACAGTGCTTCTATGGCGGAAGTGTTTTCTTGCAAATTGATGGTAAGTCCTCGAATGCCGCCGATGCCCAGCTCTAGGACGGTTGTTATGAAACCGCCTTCGCTTATATCATGCCCGGAAAGGAGTTTCTTTTCTGTAATAAATATGACTGATTAATATTAAGAATTTGTAATAATATTTTAATAAATCGAAATCATAATTGACTTAAGAGCTCTTGAGAACGAAGCTAGGTATCTCAAGTTGACTTGGGTGTTTTAGCACTTTACTCGTCCGTCCGTCTGTCAAAGGCATTTAACGTCTATACCATACAAGCAAATAACTTCAAATTCTCAAAGAATATGTAAAGCTGAGGCCCAAAACGGACGGACCGACGGACAAAGAGCTGGACCATTTTAAATAATCAATATTCATATTAGTTTGCATAGCGTTTCACAATAATAATTATGATTGTAACTAAATAAATGTTATTGTGGTTGAAATAAATAATAGGAGTTCATACCTTTTAGAAGCTTTTGCGTAGTTTTGAAGAGATTCTTGAGGATAGCTGGGTCATCGAGATCCGGAGGATTGTCGCCGAGCTGCTTGTAGCACTGAGCTAGCGCTGATCCACCGAGCCTAGAACAACATAATGTATTATTAACGTGACCAATTTAAACGTAAAAAAAATCCGACTTCACCTCTTATATTTTGGGTTTGGTTTGATCAATTTCGATAAAATTTATATGGGACCAGCTCTGAAGTATATACGTATATAATCTACCAGACAAAGAAGAATTTTGAGAATCGGTCGACAATTGGGGGAGAAATCGGTAAACAAACATAAAAAAATACATATAGTCTAACATAGAACCTCCTCCTTTTTTGAAGTCGGTAAAAAGCAGTGAGTGTTAGTATGAATAGCTCCCCTTCATAGAAACAATAATAAGAAAAGTGCCAATGGACAAATTCTTAGTTACCGATGACTCGAGCAATCTAAGTTAAACTAAAATTACTCATTAGCCATATACAGGCTAGATTGTAATGAAAATATAAAACATGCTTATGTATGTCTCCTAGAACAGGGAAAAAAGTATGAGTAAGTACTGTAATTATCAATAACTAGTTTTTTATTACTGCCCTCTACAGGTTTATGACAGAAAACCAGCGCTAAATAAAAAATTAACAAAATGATGAGTACACCTTTCAACACTAAATAAAAATAGTTTTATTTCGAAAAAAATGGACAACTCTTTACTACCTATTACTATTATTAATTACTCATTGAACTATTAACTAACTTTTATTACTACCCTATATACTACTTAACTATTTTTTTCGTCTCTTTTTTTATTATTTAATGTATTAACCTTAAAATAAATAAACTGTAACAACTGTGTTGAATAAACATATTCTTCTTTCTTTCTTTCTTTTAGTATTCGGTAATTCCGGTGACGGAGGCCAACATACAATCACACCCAGAAACACAAATTTCCCTTGGGGAGAAGAGTCGTGCATCCATCAGGAATCGAACCCGATACCCGCTGCTTAAAAAGCGAACGCGCACACAACTAAGCCAGCGGGCAGCATATTGTGAGAAATTTACCTGTACTTTCCTGGCGAAGCCGGTACATAGACAAGTGCTGATCCTTCTTCTCTCAAAGCTGGTTCAATCTTGACCGTAATATCCGGGCATGGGGCGTAGGTCGATACGACTAACGTGCCGGGAGATTTCACTGTAACGGAAAAGCCAGCTCAAAATCTCTTTATTAAAATTTGGATAATAATAAAAATTAAAAACTTTTGCCGCGCCCCGAGTGAATTTTAATAGGCCGCATGTCACTTTGAACGCGTGGCGGTGGGTGATCTCTATTAGCACAAGCTTAGTCAGATAATCGAATATATTTGCGTGAATTCCAGCAGGCTCATGACGTCACGTCTCGCAAGCCACGACTAAGATGCCTCCCTCGACGTTACAACCCCATATCTATACTCATTTGAATACAATACGAACCTTTTCTCCAGCGACGTGAGCACACATAGAGAGCGAGTCCTTTCAGCCATCAAATGCCACTTCTAGCGTGCTCATAGAGTCACACAGTGCCTAGCAAACCACCTCCCTCTACTCTAATATTACAGCCCCATATCTACTCACTTCAATACAATACGAACCTTTTCCCCAGCTAAATGAGCAAACATGGAGAGCGAGTCCTTTCCGCCATCAACTGCGACTCCCGGCGTAGTCATAGCGTGACAGCGCCTCGCAAGCCACGACTATAGTGCCTCCCTCTACTCTAATATTACAAGTCCCATATCTACTCATTTTAACACAATACTAACCTTTTTCCCCAGCGACGTGAGCACACATAGAGAGCGAGTCCTTTCCGCCATCAACTGCGACTCCCAGCGTGGTCATAGCGTCACACAGCGCCTCGCAAGCCACGACCAAAGTGCCTCCATCGACGCCCGTCTTACCGCCCCACATCCAGTTGCCCGAACATTTGACATCTTCCAGTTCGGAGATGCCAGCGAATACCTGTTGATTTTATGATAATTGAGAGAAGACAGCATGGCCATACTTGCTCTTTAAACGTCGTTCAAATTAGCAGTCGGCTTGAACAATTTGTATGACATATACGTCCATGAAATTACCTTATAGGTAACCCCAAAGCTAAGCCGCGCTTCATAATTATTATGTCATCATTATACAGCACAAATATGCACGAAGCGCTTTGCTTCTACGTGTATTATGCGCACCGCTAATTGAATTCTTTACCCGATAAGTAAAATCCGGAAGTCACAAGTGAACAAGTATCTTCTAAGTATAGTGATAAGTTTAGAAAGGAAAAATTATCGGTTTTTAATAATTATTTTCCTTTCTAAATGTATCACTATTGTTCTGCTTTGCATGGCTAATGCTATATAAAAAACATCTTATAAGAGAAGGTGCTGCATCCTCTACCGCATTTTCACTTTCCATTAGGTGAGGAGTTATTAGTCGAATATTTGCAGCATTCATAAAATTGACATACTAGATTAGACAGATCTCTCGATTGTCCACATTCGTATTGCCTATATGAATTCTAATATATCAGAACTATATATATATAGTTATATTCCTTAAAGAAGTTACTTGGCCTATAGGCTGTAGAGCCTATATGCCAAGCTGAAGTATTGCTAACTGTATAGTTAGCAATACTTCAGCTTCGAAGTTGCAATATACCAGCATCAAACAACTACTTACCAAATTAGTCAGAGCCTCTCCTAAAGACAGTCTCGCGCCTGCCGCGGGGTCTAACAGACCCTTGATGTTCTGTGTCCCGATAGACGTAGCAGACCCCACTAGGTCGGTGTATGAGAGTGCTATGATCGCACAATCGGCGAGTGGCGTGTGAAGAGGACCTACGCATTGTTGCTGTGCCACTAAACCTGTCACGCAACGGTCCACCTATGAAGTAATATAATTTATGAGTACACACACACACATATATTATAATGTGTCCCAGCTATAGATAGATAACTCTGTATTGTACACCACAAATGAAGGAAAATACATTAAAGACCTTAAAACTAACTTAGGCTAGTACAAAAGGCGGTCTTATCGCTTAAATCGAACTCTTCCAGGCAACCTTTGGATGGAGAGGAGATAGAAAAATAATTTTGGACTCAGGTGTACCACACTGTAGTTACGCTAACTTTATAATAGTGCATTAAGATACAAGATAAAAAATAAATAAATGAATACGATATCTTAAAAAAAAAAGATAAAATATAATTACTATTAATATGCTCAAATAAATAAGTAACTAATCTGAAACAAGAAATATTTTTATAACTTTACCTCTTTTTAATTCACTGACCTTGTGAGACTCAAGCTATATTTTACAATCTAGCACAGGCTAGCGATAATCGGAAGGGGAGATTTTTTTTCGTTTATATTTGGCTCGGTAATATATAATGTGCATAGCCAGTGTCAAGAAATAAAATATTTCAAGTTTTTTAGTTCTAAAACTAATCATATTCACGGACAGTCAAGTCACCCTAGTAAAATGGTAGAAACTAAACTTAAATAAACTTCCGAGCTTAGGGCATCGTCGCACGGTGGCAAGTCTCTCGGTATTTTATTAGATACATTTCGGAGAGTGTGCAACGGAATTACAAAATCTAATTCCCCATCCCCATTCTATTATTGGACATCAAGGCAGACTCCTAAGCGAGATCGCTACATGGTAGACATTTCACAAATGCGGACGAAGCGTTTTGCTTCCACATTCATTGCGCGAACCGCTAAGGAATGGAACTCCTTACCAGAGTCTGTGTTTCCTGATATATACAGTATGGGTGTCTTAGTTAAGTCGCAAGTGAAAAGGCATCTCCTAGGCAAACGTGCTCCATCTTTGACTGCATTGTCGCTAACCATCAGGTGAGACAGTGATCAAACGTTTGCCTATCTTGAATAAAAAAAAAAAAGAATCTTTACTAGACATTTTATATCAGTTTTGAAGGGGAAACGATAATCATGTTTTTCAACTTTGTATAATTAGCCTACACTCATGCACGTTCAGGAACTATTAACGGTTAGATAATAATCTATAATTATGTATTAACACTTGAAGAATCAAGTTTGAGATACAAAGCCTAATATAATTTTTAATTTTCGCGGCAAAATCCATATAAAATTTCAACTTTAAGCTCAATGTACCCTACCTTATTCGTGAGGTATCTCTTGCTAGCAACGTTGACAAGCCTCAACACCCTATCCAAAGCAGACTTCACGGTAACATCCTGAGGCAGTGATAGAGGCACTTTGGTCCTTTTGTCAGTTTTGAGGTCGAATGTCTTGCGGGGCATGTTACCTGAAAAGTTTAATTGAATGCTCCCAATTCCTGTTTCTGAACATTGTTCCAATCTGTGTAAATTTTAATTAGGCAAAATGAACCTTTTCAATCAATAAGGTCACCTTTCGCCTGAATGGAAGAAGTAAAAGGTTCATGCAAGTTCGATATAGAATCTACAAATAAATTCATACCTAGTACGGCTTCCAGGTGCAGGTCGTAGGGTAGTTTCGACTTGACTTCTGGTTTTAATCTGTCGGACCTTTCAATATATTTATCCGTGTAGGAATCTTCTATAAGACTCATATATCCGTCTCCTGTCACCTCGCCAACGAATGAAACTGGACATCTTTCTCTTTTACAAATGTCTGCAAGTAAAGTAAAAAGAGTTATCGCAGTATCTTTTTATTAGCTGCAGTGCGACAAAACTTGCAGCTTTTAACATAAATATTTAGGTTCCCATAACATTAAGCCTTACCTTCTAAAATAGCCCTATTTTCTTTCGAGCATAAGAGCGCATCGTTTTCCTGATACTCCGCCCCCCATAACTCGAGCGTGGTGAGAGTGGGGTCACCAAGTTGGAACTCCTTTGTGAACACCACCCCGCCTTCCGGCTCTACCAGCTCTTTGAGGACGTTTCCGTTTCCACCCGCTCCTTGATCGTGGATGGCTGAAAAATAGGAAATGAGCATTCTGGACGCTTCAATCTTAAAATGGCAACATCAACATCAAAAGCAAAAATAGCAAAACGAATGATGATAACTATAATGGTAGAGGACGCGGGTTCCTAACTAGGGATCGTGGGTATGAATTCTACCACGCTTCCGGTACTGGTTAAATCTTAATGAAATCTACGGTGGTTCGGTACTTTTTAAGGTCACTACCAGTAAAGTTCAATACTTAACATCACAATACTTAACGACTTACGACTTGTATGCCGACAGCTTAGTTTTATCAGACATAAATATAATGCGATCTCAAAAGCTCGACCTGAAAAAGTAACTAATAGTGGCATAGGATAGAAGGAAATCGGTAACACTTGGTGACGATCCTCGTCAGTGAGGGAATAACGAAGAATTAGCAGAAGGCATTGTAACGTAATACAGTCGTATTTTACATTTCTATGCTCGATTGAAATCTGTCACAAGCACCAAAATGGTGTCAATGCTGTCCTAGACAGCAAATCCCATTTTAAACTTCAAATGCTTACTTACTATCTTCAACCACATTATCACTTATTTATCTATATGTGAGATCGTAGTCCAATTTAATGCTAGTTCATTAAACAAAAAATGCAGTAACTTAGAAAAACAATTTCGCATATTTTAAAGCAAAGAAAATTAGTTAGTATCACCTGTATGAGTATCAAACATTTGATTAATATAATATCTCTTTAGGAAGAACAAGAGCTGCAAGGAATAGAATAGCCTACAGATAAATATCATGAGGGACACTTACATTCAACAGGATTTATGTCAGCTTCCAAACATCCTCTAACAACACGGTTGAGACGATTTCCCATTTCAGCATCGCCTGTAATAAAAACATTCGTTATAATCCATAATTATGGTTCCACAGCAAGGACTGTTGATACTCCCAGGAGAGAAAGGAAACTATCCCATTGTGCTTGGAACTGGTCACTTGTCTAAGAATTTTGTGAATCCTAGACAAAGATTTTTGTTTGCAATAATTGCAATCCTACGCTGTTGTTAGAGCGACTGCAGATAACTTACGTAATGAGACATTATCACGGGTCTGTGTGTGTGATTGAAGCCTTATGTGGTACAATAGAGCTGATTATAATTTTAGTTTAGTTTTACGAAATATAAGCAATTAGATAGAAGTTGGAAAAAAATACAGCTCTATTTCTCTCCATATCGGCTAATCTGACGATGAAAAAAGGTAGATGGCAGCACTCTTTGATAAACTAGTTGAGTTATTATATCCCTTATTGGAGTTGTACTTTTTAATTTACTGAAGGTGTATTTAAAGCTATAAAAGGTTTACAAAGCCACGACCAATATCAAGTTCTCAAAGAATAGTCAAAAATATATGGTAACTATCCCGTTAATAAATTATTATTTCTAAGAAAGATCCCATCAGTTCTCTCATTCCCACATTTACCTCTTTGCACGGCTCCGAAGTCAAGCTCAGCCGCTCTGCTGTCTCCGCCCTGCACCGCCACTGAGGAAGCAGCTCCGCCGCCCACGCCTATACGGTAAACTGGACCGCCCACTTTCACTAGCATCATTCCTGAAAAAAAAACTTTTTAATTTGGACAAAACATAAAAAATAAACGCTCTCACACTCACAGCCCCACACTAAGTTCGATGACTTGTGTCATGGGTGCCGGATACTTTCACATCACACACACAATCACAACCGGAACCAGAAACACAAATTTTCCTTGGGGAGAAAACTTGTGTTCCCGCCGGGAATCGAACCCTGCCTAGGAGGCGAACGCCAGCCAACTAAGCCAACGAGCAGTTCTAAACGGAACTTATTTGTAACACTCCATGCACTTATAAATAGCAATAGTAATAGTCATTTAATTGTAAGAACATTAGAGTATGTACACTCCGCATCTTATATCACAACTACAAAATGTATGCTATTGTTGATCATGCCATGTTAAAATAGAACTTCTTTTACATAAATCTTAAGCAGTGACCAGTGTCCATCTAACAGCCGCGCACTAAAATGGAAGACTTGGAACGTGGATCGGTAGTCATACTTAGAACCCGAAGCTCATTACGTTTTTATTACATTTTAGTTTGCTCATCGATAACACCGGTAGGTAATATTGACAGAATACTTAATCAGATGTAGTAAAGCGTCCAGAATTAACTCGTGCGTAGAGTTATAATCAGTTTTAAATACGGCATTTGATTATACCCAATCGCTGTAGAGTGCATATAGCGAATACAGTTTTTAACTGTAAGCAGTATCGTTAAACAGTATATTTGTTAAACTTTTGGGTACGACTCTCTTGGACCTCATTAACTGCGCTCGTCCTCGTGACCTGCGACTGTGTGAGTAAGCTATGTCCGTTCTCTGCAAATGAACATGATCGAGCCGTCATTCGGAGAAGTGATCAAGATTGTCGACTTCCTCATTCACGCTAACTTTGAAGGCACGCTTTTGTTCGAGAATGCGGCAAAATTAAATTATGGCAAAAACTCTGTAAAAGACAGGGTCTACCCTCTATATCATCGTTGTTTCACTGACCTTTCTCTGGCTTGTTTTTCTTTATCATAGTATGAGGCATGTAGCCGATCCCGCCGCTGAACATAATGGGCTTCACGAACTCCTCTCGCACGTTGTCGGCGTTTTTCAACCCGTACGATTGTACAAAGCCTAAAAATTACAAAACACTCAGAACATTTACAATTAACCGGAAGGACCAATGAAAAGCGTTGACAACAGAGATCGTCAAACATTGACAATAAGTACATTAGATGTCATAGACGAGATATTTCGAAAGTATTATGCTGTTATTTCTGCAGGGATGATATTTTCTTTATTACGAACTGCCCGTTGGCTTAGTTGGGTAAACGTTCGCCTTTTAAGCAGGGGTATCGGGTTCGATTCCCGGCGGTAACACAAGTTTTCTCCCCAAGGAAAATTTGTGTTTCTGGTGCTGGTTGTGATTTTTTGTTTAATGTGAACGATTCCCGCAACCACTACACAAGTCATCGAACTTAGTGCGGGGATGAGAGTGTGAAAGCGTTTATGTTTATACTTTAAAGTAGTTGCCTAGCTGCGCGCGGATAGGGGTCGCCGATGTTTATATATTTGAAGAAATTGATTCTCGCAATTTTAAATGCTCTTTTATTCGAACGTTTCTACTTATGCTCGCCTTACTTAAATTTAATTAACATCAGTTAGGTTTCTTAGCAAAATTTAATAAAATAAGACAACTATTAACTAACGCTCTCACACTCACAGCCACATATTAAGTTCAATGACTTGTGTCGCGGTTGCCGGAAATATTTACATCACATACATTTGTTCCCACTGGAAATCGAACCCTATATACCCGTTAATCAACTGGTATCGAGTTCAATTCGAGTTACTATGCCAGCGTGCAGCGGACAGTTCAGAGTTTATAGTTTTATTATTGGATGACTATGATAGCATTATCAGTCTCACAGTACAACAATGTGAAAGGTGATTGGTCTCAAAGATAAAGACGGTGAAAGTTTGTTATTCGTTTAAAAAACTTTTAATGAGCGGCATAGCTCTTTCTTTTGTTATTTTAAAGTTTACTCAGTCTTTTAAAATGATTCCCATAACACAGATCATCTTAGAGTAGGGTTTATAGGAATCCATAACTACTAACATTGTATTTGAAGTTTAGTGTTTATATACACAACAGCAAATAGAAAGTGTTGATCAAATTTTCCAAAATAAAGTTTTATATTATTATTTATTAACCTCTTATCAAGCCATGTCTAAAAATAACTTATTCATAGGCACGTAATATAATTAGAAGCGGAACAAACTCCACAATAGTAGTTAGCGATAAGCATTTGAGCAAACAATACATGACGTCATAACGAATTCTGCAATTTACCTGTGATAACAGGCTCTCCGAATTTGTTTCCATAGTCTGAAGCCCCGTTGCTAGCTTCTATGATTATTTGCAAGGGAGATGCAAAGTTGTTCGGATATTCCCAGTCTTTCTCCTCCCATGGTAGATTGTAACCTAAACAACATTTATAATTAAAATAACTATAAAGACTAGCTTTTACAGTACTAGCTTAAACAGTAGCCATGACATGGTACAATTTAAAACCGGCTTATATAATGCGTACACAAAATTTCGTGTCTCTGAAGTTAACAGTAGAAGAGTTCCTTTATCTGGAGCAAATCCTGGATCTCGATTCAGGTTATGCTTACCATAAAAATGCATTGTCATCAGAACTGAACCAACATGTAAAAATTCAACTCTGTAGGATAAGAGGACGTAGTCTTGCAAGGTCTTCAGCTTACAAGATTTGACCTAAGCAAAATAACATACATAGCAAGTTAAATATAAGCTTGTAAAAAAGCTCATGTCAAATATTTGTCTGACCCCATGATAGAAGGTTGTACCCTGTTTCAAAGTAAGAGTAATTTTAGATATGCAAAATATTTGTTGTTATATCATTTTACGTAACAAACAGCTTGGTTTTCAGATAAGCAGTCACCTTGGCTTACCTTCATCTATCGTGCATTTTAGTTTTATTTTTCAGTGAGTTGAGTGATTTTTGAGTGATAACCTAAACGAACATTGAAACTATAACAAGACAAGACGAAATGCAAGTTACTTGATGAATATGTTATAACAATATTTTGCTAATAAATACCCTTCGCATAAAATTACGAGTATCTGGAAATAAAGGCTGCACCAATGATTACGTTTCTATAAAGTTAGTTGTGTCCCTAAAAAATGGGACCGACTATCGGTATCCACGTTCTTTAGACATCTGATCATTGCAGCTTAGTTCAATGCTGTATAACGTATCTGCCTACTCCCTGTACGTCCCTTATGCTTAGACAAACTCACTCATATGCAAATTCTACCATTGATTGTACCCAGATGTACCAGTCGCTGTATAACTTCCCCTGCCCTGTCCTTATAAATCCCTTATCCTGCCCTATGTAGACTGGATCAAATTAATGTCACCTTATGTAATTTTTAAACTCTGTCTGTAGCAACAGTGGCTGTAAACCCTCTTCTGCCCACTCCCTACCCGTCCCTTATCCTGCGTTAATACCTAAGCTGTATTAAAATAAATGCATCTTCTCAGTAAGCCATATTAAAGTAACCTCACCTGGTATAAGCAAATTCCCAACACTGTACCCAGCTGTCCCAGCCACTGTATGACCACCCCTGCCCACTCCCTGCACATCTCTTATCCTGCCCCCGGTGCCAGTTGTGGCTCCGCTGAACGGCGCTACAGCTGTGGGCATGTTGTGGGTCTCAGCTGTAAAGATTATGTCTGATTCCGTCTCAACTTCGATGACTTGCGAGGGAGCCCGCACGTCGCTTGGACGGATCTTCTTGTGCTTGAAACCTATGATGGCACTGGAAATACATAAAAGAAATTAGAGAATATTAAAGTCAAAGGGTGGCGAAATAAGGCTTGCAATCAAGTTGGCTACAATTGCAGAAGCTGTAATGGCGCCGTCGTCGTCGGAAACCTGCATTTTAATCAGGCGGACCTTGCTCAAGTGCAATTCGCTCTGAGTCAGTCGTCGCTACCGGCTGACCGCTCACTGCGGCTAAGAAGATTTACTTCCGATGAGGTATTCAACATTATAACCAAACGAATTCCAGCTAAACCATCTAAGGATATCTATGGCATATCCATGGAACTTTTAAATATAGCTGCCAGGCCGATCGCCCCCGTTTTGGCTATGCTTTTTAACCAGTATTTACAGGATGGAAGTTACCCTAGGTGTCTTAAGCTAAGCAAAGTTACTCCTTTATTTAAGGGTAAAGGGAAGAGACAAGAAATCGACAACTACAGGCCCGTATCTATCATACCTGCTATAGCCAAAGTTTTAGAGAACGGAATCAGCACTCGCTTGGTTGATTATTTGTCCTCAACACATGCACTATCCGATCGGCAATACGCTTACCGAGCAAGTCGGTCGACAACATCGTTGGCGCGAGAAGCAGTACGCCTCATCATGAGCGCCCGAGAGAGGAAACAACATGTGCTACTGCTCTGCTGTGACCTCTCAAAGGCGTTCGATGTAGCTGACCACGATGTCCTCGCGACAAAGATGCGTCATTACGGGATAGAAGAAAAACCATTAGCGATCCTGAAGGACCTTATGCATCAAAGGTCCCAAATAGTGGTAGGTGCGAATGAGAAGTCTGATCCGCTAATCACCACTATGGGAGTCGCTCAGGGCTCGTCAGTGTCGAACATACTCTTCTCATTACTTTTGAATGATGTTCCAAGTGCTATTCATGACGCGGAAATATTAATGTATGCAGATGACGTAGCGGCAGTAGTTACGGCGCCTACAGCAGACCTTCTTGAACTGAAGTCGAATAATGCCGCGGCTCAATTGGCGCAATGGTTTAGACACAATGGACTAGTGCTCAATATAGCAAAAACACACTGTATACAGTTCAATTTGTCAGGCCGCTCGCTGAAACCGCTTAGGGTTTTTGCCAACGGTACAAAAATTGAACAGCTGACTTCCACCACTTTTTTGGGATTTGTATTGGATAGCGGTCTTACATGGGAATCCCACATTCATAAAGTGTGTGGGAAACTTGGTGGTGCATGTTTTGCACTTAGCCGCTTAGCCAGGATTCTGCCCAAGGAGGCGGTGAGGTCATGTTATTTTGCAACAGTGCACTCACTGCTTCAGTACGGGGCGGAGCTGTGGGGACGAGGTGCAGATGCAGTCCGAGCCTTTCGGCTTCAAAAACGAGCTGTTCGAGCAATAGCACGTATCCCAAGAGATACCTCTGCCAGGCCGCACTTCGAATCACTGGGAATTATGACATTGCCATCTATTGTTATCCTCCAGGTTGCTGTATATGCACGGATTAACATAGACAGCTATGATAAAGTAGGTGACAACCACCGATACGAAACTCGACGAAAAGGCAAGCTTACATCCATAAGTAGAACATTGACTAAGTCTGAAAAATTGACACATGTTATGGGTCCGACAGTGTATAATCGTCTGCCGGATAATATAATTGAAGCGACCAACCTGCAAATCTTCAAGTCAAGGCTGAAACGCTGGTTGATCAAACAGTCGTTTTATAGCTACGCTGAATTTCTGAATGTGACTAAAATAAATGTGTAATTGTCGTAAATTGTAATAATATAATCTATTAATCTAATTATAATTTTTAATGCCTATGAATTTATTATGTATGACATTTGTTTTTATTTTTAATTATAATAGTGCTATTTCTCTTTCTCGTTGACGTGTATGGAAAATATGAATAAATGAATATGAATATGAATATGAATAATCAAATGTCGTACTCGACGATTGGCGAAAGCTTCCGGTAAAGGTAGAATTCGTGATGAGATTTGGCGGGAAGACAAGTTTTCTCCCCAAGGACATTTTGTGTTCCGGTTTTGATTGTGATTGTGTGTGTGATGTGAATGTTTCCGGCACTCACGACAGAAGTCATCGAAGTGCTTATGTTTATCGCATCGATCGGGGCCTATCCAGCAAAGCCACATACACAATAATATAGGTAGTAAAAGATTTCTAACATATAACAATCGTCTGTATACGTTGCGCGTTGGCGGAGATGATACTACTATACTCATTTTGACTGTCTTTTTATTTTATAAGTATGTAATAAACTAATCGTTGACGATTATCACAGAATATTCATATTTAAATTTCTTTATACAAAATGTTGTTTTTCAACTACTTAATTTATGTTCACTGTTTATGTAAACACCTTAATCAGAGAATAATCAATTTACCTCAAAAGTTTTTCTCTATGAGGCAAAATATAGGCGCGAGATCTCAGTTCAGCGCTAACGACTAGTGTATTTATGTCAATAAAATTATTTAATATTTTATTTTTTTATATAATTACCTGCTGTTATCTCCAAATTTGATAACATTGTTGTTGTTAGACGTCTTCTGAGTAGATGCCACCATATCAATAAGCGATTGGTCGATTTCTTTGCCATCTAAGATTATTTTACCCTGAAAGGAGTGTTATGGATGGTACACGTTTAATTTGAATATAATACAGGGTGATGTATCATGCATGGATCAAGCGTACCTGCTTCAATTCTCTCAACCTTAGTTAGTTCTTTACAATAAAATAGTGTATATTTATTGCATTTTTAGTTGTTCAGAGAATGTGGAAGTATGCTTTGTAAGAAAAAAGTCCATTTTTTTAGTCCAGTGAATTTATCAGAAAGTGCAAGAAACCAGACCTTAGAGTAATAGATAATAACAATATTATAATATTCGATTCGAATTTCGATTCATGTTCAGTATATTAAACTCTTGTAATTTACCAATGAATATTAATTTAAACATATTACCTTGAAGAACCAGTGCCTAGAATGCTCACTATTGCTCTGAGCGAGGTCAAATAGCTCGACACTTGTTGGGTCACGTTTCAATTTGTTTACAAACAGATCCATATAGAAGTCCATATCCCAAGAATCGAAAGCCAAACCTACAAAGGAAAATATGTAAAATAAAGTTTTTTTTTATACAAAGTCAACAAGCATTCCATTTTAACACGTTAGCAGTTCCATACGAAAGCTTTTGTCCACACCATATGTCTAATATCTATTTCATGCATACTGGTTTTAAGTCGATGCAAACATGTTATAAAACACTAATTGTAAGTTTTTTTTTTAAGCTATTGCATAGCTTCTATCGCGGGCCTTGAGCGTGGAGACCTAATCCAGAAATTCCGTAACGAAAAAACCTAACGCCCCCCACGACTTCACAAAAAGTTTTCGGTTACGTTGAGTTGCGAACTCCGTACAGATGCATTCGATTCAGTATCCAATACCAATCGGCTACTGAGTCTTCTAACTATAATATCGAAATAAGCCTATGGGTTTTGACGTTTACGTTTTTAAAGTAAACGTCAAGATCTATATGCTTATTTCGATGTTATAGTTAGAAGACTCGGTAGCCGATTGGTACTGGATACTGAATCGTATGCATCGGTACGGAGTTCGCATCTCAACGTGACCGAAAACTTTTTGTGAAGAAAAATGAAACTGAAAAATAAAAAATGCTATGCAATAGCTTTACCGCGGCAGTCCCCGAGTGCCACACGTCTTTTTTTATATTTCTTGTTTATTAAGACACCTGATGTAAAGCGACGATGCGGCTGAAGATGTAGCATGCCTGCCTAGAAAATATCCTGGCCCTTATCAGAAGTATAGCAATGACATACTAATTTGACAAGTTCTTGGCACTAGAGCTCATAGAGATAAATTAGCTTGTGTACCGTATAGGGTACACGAACTTGGCGGAATAGCTACGCGTGTACCTCATAGGGTACACTGAACTGCTATTGTGTTAAATCCTTCTTGATCATCACTTACCCAATTTCTGATTAACTCTTTCCATAGCAGTTCTGCCTTCTTTCTGCAGTGGTACAACATACCAGGGCTCCAGATCCTTGGGCAGCCCTTCATTAAAACTCTGCCTGGGTAGGTTTACCTTTGTATAGATACACTGGGTCATTCTATCATGGAGGGGCGCCGCCAGCTCTTCATACAGCTGTTTAGACACATTCTTGGCTTTAGAGAAGGTGATGAGATGCCTCGTGGAGACCTCGAGACGTATGACATCATGCAAACCAACACTTTCGCAAATCTGTACTGAGTTACTGGAGTCTGCTGTTGAGAAATTGAACCTGAAGCAGGAAATAATCTATTATAGTGTATCCAAGAAAGTCGGCTTATTTTTATGCTTTTTTGTGAGATGATAAGCTAGTTGTTCAACCGTTAAGAAGCTCCTCTTTGCAGTGCCATAAAGAACTTAATAACAAACACTAGTACAAATCCTACTTCTTGGATTTTTCTTCTGTGGTACTAAGCATTGTACTACATTACTCCCATTGACTTCTAGTTTGGAAGATAGACTTTCTAGTTGTTCTTTCTTGTTTTTTATACCCGGCAATTTCTTTTAGATCTTTTTATTTACTGAAAATCATTGAATGAGAAAAGTGAGATCTGTATAACTGGAGTGTTCCGCACATTGTCTGTCTGTGCATCTGTCAGAGGATAATAGCTTCTTAATCAATCAAGTTTAATACTTCGAAATTCTTACACAGTATATAAATGTATGGCCCAATGCCGAAAATGGTAGTCAAAATGATGATATAAATAAAATGACGGCTCAAAAAAGGTTTTAGAAAAAAAAAAATCTAATGTCAGACGTATTTTGCCCTATTACTTTCTATTAATCCTGTACAGAAACAACAAATACAAAAATCAACCAGTTATGTTAATTATGAAATATAAGCAATTAACATCAAAAATTTGATAAATATTTCAGAACTTAAAAAAAATATACTTAGTGTATATACCTATTTTTTTTTGTTTTAGTTGATCCAATTTGTGTTATTAATTATAACTCGACTCACCTGGGTCCAATTTCAATGATAATTTGATTGTCTTCTACACACTTATAGTTTGTTTCGTTTCTAAGAGCATAAGGCTGGAGTGGTGAACTGAGCATCCATTTCAATATCTTTATCTGATTGATATTCAGATAGTCACACCCTGCACTGAGCTCCACATGGTAACAGCTCTCCGTAGACAAATGTGTCACATCAGAATCAATAATCTTCAACTTATTCAATATTTCTTTCGTCTTATGAGCACTGAATGCTTCAGTGGAAAAAAATCGAATCAACGTCATTTCGATTAAATATCAAACAATTGTTTTAACTACAATGACGACCAACTGTGAAGTTTTATAGACATAGTATGAGAATACTTCTTACATCAATGTCAAAGATCACCCGCTATCTGTTTGTATGACACTACTTGGTTATCTGAAACAAATAATGAGCAAACATCAGCTTATGCAATGTACACAGCGAGTAAATAAACTCTTATGGAATATTTGTTGAAAAAACATACATTGCCTATCATAATATTTGTATCATGTATTTGAATATAAAAAATTTGAACTAACTATAGTAACTTTAATATACATCAACACCAGAAAATAAAACAGAAATTTTCCTTGGGGAGAAAACTTGTGTTCCCGCTGGGAATCAAACCCGGTACCACTGCTTAGAAGGCAAATGGGCACCTAATTTAGCTAACCAGCAGTTCTTGGTTGTGCACTTGGCAACCAACACAGTGCTTTTAATATCAGCAGTGCAACCCAGATTTTGTCAGCTATCAATAAATGTACTTAACTCATAAATCTGGGAGTATCTCTGTCCCTGTTTGTGATATTATAATATCCAAATTACTGGAGGGACTTTATTGGAATTTGTTAGGTAGATCACTTGATTCATTGAGAATAACATAAGTTACTTTTAATACAATATTTCTTTATTTAACACCAATAATATGGTTAAGTAACATGATAATAAAATAAAAACTAAAAACAAGCACCTCAAATCAAAAACGGTATAAGAATCAGGAAAATTGTGTCAGAGAAATCTAGACAGGTTTTCACTTTCACAGCCCCACACTAAGTTTGATGACTTGTGTTGTGGGTGATACAATCAAATCACACTAAGAACCAGAAACACAACTATCTCTTGGGGCGGAAACTTTCAATTTGGAATTGATCCAGAAACCTACTGTTTAGAAGGTGGATGCTCACCCACAAATGCTTAGTTCTTAAATTAAAATTTAATTATATATCAGTTACATTATATTTTATTAACTATCAGTTAAAGGCTCGATGAGTTCTAGCCTTTCAACTGATAGTTAAAGTAACATCCCATACAAAACATCTACAAAACTGGACCTTCTTAATTCTCCTGTCAGCAACTTTATTGAAAAATACCAAAAGTAAGACATTAATCCTTTATGATATTGAGGATATGGAACACTTGTTTAGTAGAAGAATCTGCCAAGTTCTAGTTCCCCCATCCCCATTCTATCATTGAACAAGCGGACTGCTAATTGGCACCGGTATATGGTAGATATTCCCCAAAGGAGTGGAACACCTTGCCTCAGTCAGTGTTTCCTGATAGGTATCATATGGCAGTCTTCAAGTCGCAAATGAATAGGTATCTTCAAGGCAAGCGTGCTCCATCATCGACCACATCATTGCTTACCATCAGGCGATATAGTGGGTAAATTATAATATCAAAAATTTTTTTTATATAAAATTCCAACTATACTAAACAACTTCATAAAAATTTATAAATTCATTAATTATTATTACGTGTTCGCCACACGGTCGAGCGCAGATACGAGCTATTGCGATCGGATTATTTTTGTTTGTTTCAAATAAAGTGTACTGAGTGCGCACATTGACACCAAAAATATATGATAGTTATTTAAGATTTTAAATATACCTACCGGGAATCGAAGCTCGACTTACTGACTGACACGCTTAAATCCAAATCCATGCATGCACGCTTTTGACAGCGACACTGACAGGAACTGATTTAAAAAAAGTCGATATTCAATGTGCGATATGCTATGCTTTGAGCATAGTAGAAACAAAAAAGTATGACAAATCGAGGCCTGTAGGAGATTCAAATGCCTACTCTAGCCGAATACGCAGGGTTGTCACTATCTATGACTTTTAAATGTACAATAAACCTATATATAAAATGTATATTATAACAAACCAACAAGTAAGTACTATAAAATGTGGTGGTAAAATAGATACGATTTCATTTGCATGATAGCTGTAATATGGCATGAATATTCATATTAGCCACGCCGATAGATTCAAAACAAAATCTTGAGAAAAAAAGCTTTTTTTGCATATGTGAGAAAAAAATTACGGTAGTAGTATATATAAAGAAGTTAAAAGGAAAACTACCATAGCTAAGTAGGCTTCAATAAATCAATGTTCGCAGCATGTAAGTACTTGTCTACGACCCGGTAAAAGATCAATCTTTTACTTAAATTACAACAAAAACATGCGGGGCAGTCTTTGGGGACTGCCGATATAAGTGAAATCAATACTTTACACATTATACATAAATTTTAATAACCATTACAAGTTGATCACCGATCGTGAGCAATATGTATCGCGCGTAGAGCTCAACAAATATTGGCCGTCGTCGGTGACGATTACAGCTAGTTCCATGATTTTTGTTCACCCAAAAAGTGCTCAACGCGCCCAAAGAACTTTTCACTTCAAAAACCAACATAGCTATTAAATTGAATAAACACGTAGAGGAACACAACAATAGGTCCGATTGTTTGATGTATACATAATTCGAGGGAAACGCTACGCGCGGCACGCGATATCTGTCTGCTCTGCGCGGATAGGCCCGTGGCAAATGGCGCGAACACGGCAAAACGTCGACGACAAGCGCGGGGGCGGCCCCGGCTCGTGTTGGCTTCGCCGGTCTGTAAGTTATCATAGTGTGCCTGCTGAGGCACGTGCGTACCACCGTGCACACATACAAGCCGCGTTTGGTACCACTGTATGAAGATAACTTACTTATGTATTTCTACTATGCGTAGTACAGTTATTAGTTTATTAAATATTATTATTACATACTAAATGGAAAAGAAAATATAAGAACATGGGTCAAGGCTTATTTGCTTTGGATTTCTTATATATTTCTGACGACACCCGAAATCCCTTTGCACGGAATTGTGTAACCCTTTAACCGCTTCCATTTCTAGCAGTTGAACTTCAATAGAAGTTTTGAAATAATCATTCTACCATTTTACTATAGAATGACTTGATTGTGACTGGACCACTACTCTCTTAGTTGAATTTGACTGTGACTGGCTTGTTTTATGAAATACTTGAAAAATATGTATTACTCGACAATGCACGCTTTATTTTAAAAATATCAGAATAACTATGTTTATATCAACATCATTTTACATTCTACCAGCTTCTACCGTATTTTAGAAATTAGTCTACTTTTCATATTTAGGGTTGGCAACACAGATCAATGGTGAAAAAACAAAATGGCGATTGAACACATTTCGGTGTGAATTTGGGTCCCTGTTTATTTTATATCATTCAGTTGCGTGCAATTTCAAGTGAAATGGTACTTACTGGATCGTAGATAGCATTTGTGGTTTGAGTTATTTTTAATTGGTTACAAAACTGTCCATTGTTGCGTGATTTTGTCCGAGAAGGCTTAGTGGCGTCCTCACGCGACAGCGGGTTTCTCCCGTTTCATTATTAAATTATCGATTTTCTTATGATTACAAGATGATGATGTACACGGTAAGGATTATCGAATAGTTTATAACAAATCGTATCAAAATAGTGTCATGATAATCTTTCGATTGCTTGATAAGTATCCACAGACTAACCTGCCTCGATTTCATACATCTAATTAAAATATTTCGTTTAGGGCACCAGTACGGAGCAGGACACTCGGTTCAGCGACAAGGAGAAAAAGCTGATGAAGCAGATGAAGTTTGGAGATTGTTTGACCCAACAGGTATGTTCCCCTTTTTATCTTTGTTAGGTTATAATTACTCTTCTCTTCTTCACCCAGCTATCTATCATGATGGATGCATCATTTTGAGTTGCAGAATAGACAGAAGTAAAATATCTTACAAATGCTAGCACAATTTAGGTTGTGAGTAACCTACTTGTTGTGGTTCTGTGGTACTAAAATTATATGTCATATTTTTGCATCACAGGCTCACAGACTTGAAGCTATTTAGTCTATTGATAGAGATAGTCTTTGAGCTATCTTCAATGCTTCAACTATTTGTTTGCTAATCTGTCCCACGATTATAGCTCCTATATGGAACAAACTACTTATTTATCACACAAGAAACAAGGTAAACTACCTGTGTTGCTTTTTTGTAGTGTTGTGAATAAATGCTTCTTTTTTATTATCACCATGTGAGAAAAAAATTTGCAAGTTTTATGACTTGCATCCCATGGCTAACTGACCACTTAGCCATGGTATGCAAGTCTAAGTCCCTACAATATACACTCAATTACATTCAAACACAGTATCAGTTGTGACAGTATTTTATAAGTTTGTTGATTAGCTTACAGTTATAGCTTTATCAAAACAAAAACAATCAAATGCATCACACTCCAGCCTCTCACCAAATTCAAAGACGACCCAGTTGGCGCAGTGGACAGGTGTCCACCCTCTACTCTGTGGGTCCTGGTTTCGATTCCCGGCAGGAGCACAAATTCCTTCCCAAGGGATATTTGTGCTTCTGGTTCTGGGTGTAATGTGTTTGTGTGATGTGAATATTTCCAGCACCTACAATACAAGTCTTTGAACTTAGTGTGGGGCTGAGAGTGTGAATGAGTTTGTTTGTTAAAAAAAAAGACATAAACATTGTGTGTATAAACATTAACGTATCACACACACAATATTACTACTAACTAGTATTAGTTTTTATGCTAATCAGAATGTAGGTACAACTACAGGCTACAGCTTGGTTACTCATGTCAAGTTCCAAAAACTTGCTTCTATATGGCTCTGTTAGTATCTAAACAGTTATAGTTATCTAATACTATAAGAATCTTTGTCCTGACATCCTGATTGAACACTGACTGACTGACTGACATGGAGACAATGCACAGCCTAAAACACTGGTTGTAGAGACTTTTAGTGAAGTTACAAGTGATGTAAATCGTATCTGAGAAGTCAAATCAAAGGGTAATTTTATTAATAAGTCATTAGTAAATTTGAAACAACTGCTGTAACATGTAGTTAACTCTATCATAATAACACTTTTATTATAAATCCAAAAGTTAACTAAAGTTAGCTAAAGTCAGTTTCTGTGGGATTTTACACATACTACCTTTTTACAACACCACATGGTGTATTACAAATTAAAAATATTTGCTTAAAATGTAGGTTAGTGAGATGGATATGGTTAGTATAGTACCAGAAACATTTTGCCGTGTCATGGCAAATGCAAATTTTAATTATTTCAATTCCTTTAAATTAAATAAAATAAAATTAAAATTCTATAATATAATGTCAAAATGATTTTATGTCAATTTAAATTAAATATTAAAAATTATCAATTCAATGCCATAATAGTCCTTACAATGTCAAGCAGCTAATATTCATATTATTTAGATTTCAAGAATTCTGTTATTGAATAGTAACACTTTTCTAATAATAATGTTTTTAGTTTCCTTATTAATGTATAGGTAGGCATTGCTTTAATATCATTAAGAAGGGTGTGTAAACAGCACCACACATCGAATAACAATTGTTTAGATACCTAGATGTTTTACAAAGTTTTGACAAAACAATTCTATCCTGATTCCTAGATCATATCCAGATTTATTTAAAACAGCAAAGTAAATCTACCCAAGGATCAAGGTAGATTTCCTTTGCTGTTTTAAATAATTTTGGGTTTGATCTAATGAATTCAGCAGGTCAGCATACATTTTAAACTTCTTGAGCGTTGGCTTTAAATAGTAACTGCTACAACAAATAAAACACTTTTGCACTTGTGAAACTTGGAGCGCAGTTTCCGGAAATATTTACATCACACACACACAATATTATGTATAATTTCAGCTACATCCTTATAATAGAGTTTATCACTACCATATTTTTCAGTCACCACAATTTTCAATGGAACTTCTCTCGTTAGATATGTACTTAATAAAAATAGTACGAAATCGTAAATGATAAAGCCTCATTCTACATAAATACTAGTCAAAGGTCTCTTTGCGCTTGTCTTATGTGAGACTGTTTAAATCTTATGTTTCAAGGATAATGATGTCACATGACAATTAGGTAAGGATGAGGCCACTTTTTTAATTACCTAACAAGATTTGGTTATCTTAAATAGGTGGACATGTCCAAAGTGAAGCTGGATATTATGAAGCCGTGGATCACCCAGAAGATAACAGAAATCCTCAAGATGGAAGACGACGTCGTCATCGATTACGTCAATAATCAGCTCGAGGAAAAGGTGATTAATACAATTCGATTAGTACTTCATTCATTTAATTTAATAAACAGATGTAATCATTGCAGTTTCTTCACAGTTTGACCCGTCTCGTATCTAATTAAAGATGAAGTTTGTCATGAGGGTCGCTGCAAAAGAAACTGCAATTGAAGTATGATGTCAAATATGTATTGATTGCGTATGGATATTTTTATGGTCTCCACCGGTTAGCGCGCCGTCGATGCCGCCCGCCCGCCGCCGCCCGCGAGCCGCCGCTGCCCCCCGGCTCGTCTCGGAGGCCCTTAGTACGAATCGGTATTTACGGGGAAATTAAATACTTAAACAATGCTAACTCAGTAAAGAACAAAATGAGCAGTGGAGCTCCCTAGTTCATGATACAAACATTGAAACCTTATATTTTTTCATCCAAATAACCTACGAAGTGTAAGTCGTCAAGAGGTTGATTTGACTCGAGACAGGGAAGTTCCACTTAGTAGGCCTGCGTTCAGCATAATGTGGTTGTGTTCGCAAAACCCTTACAGATGCAAGAGGTTTGAAGAAAGAAGAGAGAAGACATCGTGCAACCGTCTGTCAAGTCGGCGTTTGCAGAGCTTCGTTGCAGACAGCGAGCTCCGCTGCGTCTTGCGGTCTCAAGCCGTCGTCACCATCGCTGCTGCGTCGCCATCAAGACAACTAATCATTTGATGTACTGTCTATTGCAATTGTTTCCCTTCCCTATCCGAGTCAAATTGGCGTTGATAATTTGAACGTAGTTCTTACATCTAATGCAAAACCGGGCACTCTTGACGACTTTTTCGTTAAAATATTTTTCGTTTCTCAAATGAACAAAAATAAACTCCAAGCTGAAGGATTATCGGGCAGGGTGTTTGTGAGGATTGATTTGAAGTTGACTAACGAGAACTTGTTTTCTTTCCCGTTCCTGTCTCCTCAAATCCTAGTTCCCCTGTCCCAAGAAAATGCAGATCAATTTGACTGGATTCTTGAACGGGAAGAACGCGCGTCTCTTCATGGGCGAGCTGTGGGAGTTACTACTCAGCGCACAGTCCAGCGAGAACGGAATACCGGAGTCTTTCACCCAGCAGAAGAAGGAAGAAATTAAGAAGAGAATGGTATGATTTTCCAATCATAGTATTTTATTAAGCCCCGGATACGAAATACGAGTGTTTGTTACGAGTGATTTTTAGTTTGAAAGATGTTGCTTTCCAATTGGTCCCATTTAAATTTAATCAGGATCTGATCAGTAGTCCTTGAAATATCGCCAATAATGCCTAAACAGTAGTTCTTGAAATATCGTCAATAATGCGTGTTTAGTACATCTAATCTGATCAAAGTTCCGAAGATAAAGCGGTGAAGTCGGATTTTTTAAGATTTGCTTGCGTTTCAATTATTGTGTATAATATCTATTGTAGCCCCCAAACAAGGACTGTTGTAAAGAGTTTTTTATTGAACATTACTACTTTCTTAGTACCTTCGTAACTAATAATTTGCGTGATTTCACTTGATGGTATAATGCAAAACTCTGTCGACGATGTTGTAGACTTGATCTTTAGGCACACTGGAAGTACAATAACTCATTAGTGTGTATTACACAAACTTCATTAAATTAATCATTGCACATCCAACCTCCTACAGAAATAGTAGTCTCATGCAATGGAGGAATTCTTAGATTATATGGATTTATATCAGTGGCTGAACCAGTTAGTGATGGTACTTTTGGTTAGTATAAAAAAAAAAACAAACACATTCACACTCACAGCCCCACACTAAGTTCAAAGACTTGTATCGTGGGTGCCGGAAACATTCACATCACACACACGTTACACCCAGAACCAGAAGCACAAATATCCCTTGGAAAGGAATTTGTGCTCCTGCCGGGAATCGAACCCAGGACCCACGGAGCAGAGGGCGGACACCTGTCCACTGCGCCAACTGGGTCGTCAAGTATGCAGGTGTATTAATCTAGTTGTATTTTTTATAGATATTCTAAAAAAGTTATTGTGTTTATATTAAAAAAAAGGTGATTTTTATATGGACCGAAAAAATGTACTGTAGCATGATTATTCTAAGTGGTGTTTCTTTCTATAGATATTTTTTTTTTCAATCCATTCGGTAGCGCTCTGTGTATTTAAATGAATGCTGCCTACATATTTCTGGCACTGGTTTAAGTGATTTTGGTTTTCTTCAATAGTCATATTTTCGAAGATGATCATTTACTTTGGTATTACTAGCTTTAATTGAACTAGAAACGTGACCGTGTATTGAAATATACACGGTAGTTGTAAAAGTTTCTGGTGTTGTTTATTTCTAACAGACTTCCAAAGGGAGCGAGACGAGCTTCTCAAATATACTGAATATTGTATATTTAACGTAAAAGATAATTAAAAAGCAATAATTATCTATTTTAATTTGGAACCATAGTTTTTTTTTGTCTTTTTTTATTTGTTACTAAGCCAGCGATTGACCACAATCTCACCTGATTGAAAGCGACGTTGCGGTCGAAGATTGAGTTGCTCAGTAAATACATATTCACTCTCTTTTTTTACAACTCCATATTATACTTTTTTATAAATACAGTAGATGGCCGGGGGTTCCATTCTTTTGCAGTTCTTATATAAGGAAGTCTTAAGTTTGTTAAAATCACGATGTTAACACAGGAAGAGCAACAGAAGGACAAGGACAAGGAGAAGGACCGGCGGCGGTCGCGGTCGCGGTCCCGCCGTCGCTCGCGGGAGCGCCGCCGTTCGCGATCCAGGTCACGTGATCGCTCCGGGGACAGGAAGTGAGTAACCATAAACATACAATCCTACTTCCTATCTCACTAATATTATGAATGCGAAAGTTTGTGTGTGTAGATCTTTGTTACTACGAATCTCAGTAACGAATAAACCGATTTTTATGAAATTTAGAAAGTAGATAGTTTAGGTTTCGGAATAACACATAGGCTACATTTTAACTTAATTAACGTGGGTGTAGCCGCGTGGCACGGCTAGTTATACATACTTCGCACAGGCTTACTACGAAAAAACATTTAGATAAAAATCAAAAGTTCGGTTGGCACAGCGCTGCGTGGATAAACTTATTTTTCTATAGTACCTTATATCTTATCTCTTCTGTCTCATACTCTTCTATCCTTCACCCAATGCGGGTGCGCCAATGTTCAAGTAGCAGCGCTCTTAAAGTGCAGATAGCCCCGGGCCTGTGGTTACAACTTTGATATTCGAAGTTCTGGATAGCACCTCAGCTATGTTATTGTAGGCAGGAGTGCCCCTTTCCAACTGGCATATGCGTCGTCCGTGTATTACGCTCACGCTGCTGGGACTCATGTATTCTTTCACATTCTAGACCTTAATCACCATGCTGGTTCAGGGCGGGTTAGTGGATGACTTGCGCAATGTCCTCGAATTATATGATTTTTGGATAATCCGGGTTTCATCACGATGTTTTACTTCACCGTTATTAAAGCCGATTTGAACCGAAAAGTTGCGAAGGATTTAAGATCGCACGTATTACTGCTACACAAACATTCCAACGCACCTATATCTTCACAAATTCACTGGAGTTGGGAAGGCTGTGCTTAAAGTTGAAGTTGAGTTGCTGAAAATTAATGACTCAGATAGATCGCGAGTACTGTAAGCGTGTTTTATGTATTACCCTAAAACTTGTTATAACCACAGACATCGCAACGGAGGCAGCCCTCGGCGGTCGCGCCGGCGCAGCCGCGACAAGAGCAGCAGGGATCGAGCCAGCGCGGCGCGGGACAAGCCGCACGCAGATGAACCCAAGCCAGAGCCTAAAGGTAAACAATAAAAAATTTCGCACTAACAGCCCTAAACTAATTCGATGACTTGTGTTTTGGCTGCCGGAAACATCACATCACTTTTGTTTTTATTCAAGATAGGCAAACTTGACCACTATCTCACCTGATGTTAAGTGACTTTTTAACCGCCATAAATATTTGCTGCGCTAAATGCAAACTTAGTATAGGCATAGTGATCGAAATATTATTATGTATTTTTATTATAAATAGGCATTCAATTCTTGAATATTTGTAACAAACATTACATATTATTTTATTAGATATCAATATCAGTCATAAATATTTTTTTATTGTTTAGAATATTGATGTTTATGTAAAGCAAAAACATCTAAATAAATATTGCAGTAATAATATTGATTTAACTGTTTTAAAATAACAATGGTATTACATATAATAAAGCTATTGTCGTTAATCGTGCATTTTGAAGTGACAACATTAAAAAAGCTTTCAAGTCGGCTGAACAAATACTATAATTAATCAATTGCATTAGCATTCAGCTGTTAGCATTGCCATTACCTGTCATAATCTATAGACTTGATAGTTAATCGCTAATATTTATTACAAAAAAATGTACTTTAATAAATTATTATTCAGAAAACTTTCTACACGTAATTTATTCCAGTTATTAAATGGAGTCGTATGTAGTTAATATTTCGATTGCTAGAACCGTGGGAGAGAAATTTGTGGTTGTAAATTCATGATACAGTGCTTGGTTCTTATACTTATTATATAGGTACTAGTTTTTAGCCGCGTTGTCCATATGTACTGATGGAAGTATTCATAATGTCGATAAAATACACCAGTTTTTTATTACTGTAATCATAAGCTGACACAAAATGTTTCGTTTTAATTGCTCCATTCGTTTTTATGTGATGCTCAAATAACATCCTACTAATATTATGAAGGCGAAAGTCTGTGTGTGTGAGTGTGTGTGAATGTTTAATACACCGATTTTTATGGAATTTTGAATTTTAATTAACGCGGGGGAAGCCTCGGGGTACGGCTAGTCAAACATAAACATGAACCCCTATCATACTCGCCCCACACTAAGTTCGATGACTTGTGTCATGGTGCTGATAATAATATATTCACATCACACACGCAATCGCACCCAGAAACAAATTTCCCACTCTTGAGAAAACTTGTGTTTCCACTGGGAATCGAACCCAATACCTTCTGCTTATAAGGCGAACACACATCCAACATAGCCAGAGGGCATTTCAACAACTTAGTTTGAAATAATAATATGTAATAGAGTATTGTTAAATCCTTTAAACCTAAGGTTATAATTATTTTGTATGTGGGAGATAAATTGAATCTCAATATAATCTAAAGGGAAGTGATGATGAAGCTGAAGATCTAGAATGCTTGCTTAGAAGGTACCCATTCACTCAAACATGCTGTATGGATGACATCTAAGAAACTGTTTTATTTTTGTTTAGAAAATGGGAAGTCGCCAGAGCGCGAGCGTAAAGAAGAAGAACGTAAAGAAGAAGAGCCAAAGGATAAAATCGAAGATCTCACCAATGAACCCAACAAGGAAGAGAACAAGGACTCGTCTGTGGAGGAAGTCAAAATTGAAGAGAAAGCCAAATCTAGATCTGCTTCTCCTGCGAAGTAAGCCCTGTTGCATTTTTACTAATTTACAAAAAGGAAGTTATTGTGTAATTTATAGCATTATGGATGCCGATTGCCCAGATATTTTTGAGCTGATGTAAATCTTTTTTTTATACATTGGTAGATACAATCCCTGATTTGGTGTCACAATATTTTAATTAATTGATTAATCGAAGTTTAGTTCTTTTTTAAAAAGCTTAAATAATTATTATGCTTTGTGAGCAGAATGAGCAAAGATGAACTTTGTTTATATTTAACGTTGTATATGTGATATAAGTATTTTTTTAGGTCCGTGAAAGCAGGGGAAAAAGATGAAGAAAAACCAGCTGAGAAGTCTCGTCGTTCATCAAGCATTAGACGCTCAACGTCTGCATCCTCTCGTAAGTATTTTTTTTTATACTCGATAGGCAAGCATTTGCCCACTGTCTCACCTGATGGAAAGAGATGATGCGATCGAAGATGTAGCATGCTTGCCTAGAAAATACCTGTTCAAAAAATAAAAAAAATCACTACCGCGGCTTTGCCTGCATTCGTGTCAGTCGCACACACTGTTTGCTCTTTCATTTCGATGTTTCTAAGTCCAATTTTAACAGTTACATAACAAATGTCGTCATAATCTATTAAGCCTTTACCTAGTACTTTTGTTTCAACTATTAATACAAATCGTCAAGAACATTAACATATCAATGGGTATACTTTACAGTCAACAAACAATTACACAATATTCATATGAAAAATTCTGCACACACATTTGTAATCATAATTCCTCTTTTATATTTACAGGCGGCAGTGTGAAAAAGCAGTCGTCTCATAAGAAAAGGCAATACCGCTCCAATCGAGACTCGTCAGGCAGCGCGAGTCCGAGACGCAGTTCTCGCAGGGAGAGGTGAGAATATACCACATTTGTCATGCTCAAGAAGGAGGTCGAATCAAATACATATTATTTATGTATAAACACTTATAGTTTCACCGAAAATTTTTATGAGATCCCAAAAATAGTCAAATCAACCATTCTTCACCGATGAAATAAGTTAATTACTCAATTGTAATTATGTAGGCATGATAAATAATCATTTACAGATAAACAACAAACAAACAAAACAAACATTTCAAAGTCTTAGTTCAAAATTAGAATTAGCCTTACCATCAACAGAAGCAAATCCCGTCGCCGCAGCAGCCGCCGCCGGTCGGTCGACCGTCGCGAACGCGAACGCGAGAGAGAACGCGAACGCGAACGCGAGCGGGAGAGAGAGCGCGAGAGAGAACGAGAGAGAAGACGCCGCGAGAGGGAGAGGAGGGAACGGTAGGCTTTCCTTGCACGATCTTCTAAAATATTAACATTTTCGTCTCTTGCATCGCCTAGAATTGTAAATAATTGTTATTCTATTTCCATAAAACATAAATAAAAACGCTTCCACACTCACAGCCCTACATTAAGTTCGATGATTTGTGTCGTGGTGGGTACTGGAAAAATTCACATCATATGTCTGTATGTGATTGTATAATCACACCCTGAACCAGAAACACAAATTTCCATTTGGGAGAAAACTTGTGTTCCCACCGGGAATTTAACCCGATACCCGCTGCTTAGAAGGTGGATAGGTGACCCAACAATAGTGCCAACGAGCAGTTCAAAATTAAAAACAACAGGTGTTAGTTACAATTTAATAAGACAACATATTAGATGTTGTCTCATAAAATTGTAAGGTACTTCTATGTTACTTACATACTTTGTGAGTGACTAAGTGACTTGCATCAATTGGCTGCTAACTTATGATCTCTTGCGTTTGGAAAATATAATGAAGTAGTTCCGATTGCTAATTCTTTTGTGATTGTGTTATGTACTCGGTCCGTTTTACTCTGAATTTTAGTTTTAAAACTTTCTAGCTAGCTCTAAGGGCCAGTTTCCTTTGTGAAAAATACCAATAGAGGTTTCTAAACTTATTAAATTTTACTGGTTATCGTGACATTGAACACTGGCCTTGACTTTGTACAGTAAATTGTCATATGATTACTATACTAATATGTTCTAAAGGCAATGCATTTATGTCTAAGTTTTACGCGACATTAGTTAAAATAATTCCATTACATATTAAATATACATTTTCATGCGTCCGTAGGCATTTTCCTTGCATTAGAGCGCGTTTATTATTTATCAACAGACTTAACAAAATATAGCTCTAGACTAGGTCAAATCTCTTTGGATGAATTTTTCATTGTATCTGAAACTTTGTATGCTCGTCTAGTTTTGAGAACCAATAATATTAAATTACCCCTAAGCCAGTTGCCATAATGAAACTAGATGTTGGTCAAAATAATTACTCAACTGACGATAACTTTTCTGTTGTGTTCTGTTGTGTCCTTATGTGGGGCATCAAGACTTGCGATCTTTATTATTGAAAAGAATATACACAAAGCTTGTTCCTCAATATTTTTTTTAAATATACTTATTTTGGGTACAATGGTTAATTATTAGGTCGCGCGAACGTCGCCGATCGCTTGAAAGACGCAGAAGGTCCCGATCTCGCTCTCGCCGACGTTCCCCAGACAGGTATATTGTTTATATTGATATATATGTTGCAATTGCATGGCTTTTGACCTGAAATCGTATTGGAAGCGTGAAGAGGGCTTAACTCGTACATACAACTATCTCACTATTAAAATTTGTATTCAACGATGAATAAAAAATTAGAGGACGTGAGCAAAATCAGTATTTCCGTTCGGACATTTTTCTATGCTGGTGGTATCCACAACAAAAAATATTTATTAGCTTACCCTCTAGTAAAAAACCTGTCGCTAAGCACCAAATGATGTTGACAGGTTTAGATGCAGCTGCCATAATAATAATGTATAAAAAATATTGTACAGAGTATTTACCATTTTCGTTCACATCATCTCTTGCTAACAGGCAAGGCGGTGGCTCATTGATAGCTTTTCTATATTTATTTCGTAATATGTTCTAATAAAACTTAATAAGTTGTAGTGACTACTCTGAATTCAAATTAAATACCTATACAGAGTTATGTTAACTGTACTCTATGTATGCAAATTGATCAGAAATGACCAGTGTTTAAGAATCAACGAGAATGTTGTAATTGTTATGTTTATCCGCTCTCTCCTAGCTTCTAATACAATAGCATCCTCAATATATACATCCTTAACATATACTAAGTCCTTACTAGTTTCCATGTCGATGTAATAGTCTAGTGCTTAGTTAGAAATATTAGTTAGAAAATTATCACGAATATTAAATTGATGTCGATTTTAGTCCCATCAACAAGTTAAAAAGAATGCCACAAAAATGTCTGGCAATTTTTACATGCATCATATGTTACTCAGTATTATTTGATTATTCTGTTATTTGATTGCTATCCCTAACAATAAAATCTTATGTCAATGTTCTAAATTAATACTACTCTAGGGAAAACACTGATCATTAGAGACAATAGGCTAGATACCTGAAAAAATATATTTAGTCCGTCATTTACATTGTCAAAGAATATTGGACACGTATTTTTTCTTTCGTAAATTAAACAAAAATTTACAAAGATATAGTGTGTTGAAATTCCGCGTGACGTCACGCTTCAGTACACTTTTTATTGAGGCGTTCACGAGCTCCCACTCCCGAAATTTGACGCTCTTTATTTTTGCCAATTTCTATTGATTTATTAAATAAAAAAATACATGGCCAATATATTATGATAATCTAACTGACGGACTATTTTGTTTTTTTACCTAGGCATCATCTCTATTCTGATTCTGCTACAGATAACCCCCTATAAATCCCGCACACAAGACGGCGCACAAGGATGCAGATGCTCAGATATAAATTTCAGCTTTGACCAATTCGCTTAGTACATTGTACAATCGTGAAATAGCGAAAGCTGAGAATGTTCCAAACCCCGCCACAGACGCCTACCTCCTATTTAGAACGAATTCCAAAATATGGTATCTATAGGGGGTATATATGTGTTTAGTTGATGCCATCGAAATCGATACCGCTTTGCGAATGTTTTATAAGAGTTAACTGCGTCGTAGATGTGTAACGAAGCATTTCCGTTCAGGTCGCGCGATCGTCGGCGGTCGCGGTCGCGTCGTCGCTCGGTGTCTCGTCGTCGATCCGGCAGAGTCTCGAGAGATCGACGCTCGCGTGAAAGGCGACCTTCCAAAGACAGGCGGTCTAAATCCAGGTAAAACACATACATTTTGAATTAATTTGTCCCGATTTTTGTGAGCGCTTTTTGTATATCTAGTTCGCTGTTTATTAAATAATGTAGTTGTTAATATATCACAGTTAGACGATACCAATATTCGTAACCTCTTCTAGGTTTGTCGTTGTAGAATTCCAAGGAAATTGTTTAAAATTAATTTTTAGATAAGTTTTGGCCTTATCGCCCCTTTTAGTACAGAAAATTCACTAGTGTTTGAGCCTGTTAAAAACTTAACATTGTATTGTATTATTTAATGGGATCTAACCTTAAACATATTATTATACTAGATAGATGTTGTATTAAAAATAGGACCGAACCATATTTTTAAGTAGAAATGAGACCATTTTCTATGACATCAATGCTGAACTGACTCAAAATGAACAGGGATAGGAGATCCAGAGAGAGACCTGCCGCTAAAGATAGAAGATCCAGAGAAAGGAAATCTCGCGACAGGAGGTCCAGCGACATCATCAAGGAACGCCTGGAGAAATCTGTCTCGATTCCAAGAAAAGGTCGGTACTGTTTATTTTAAAAAGTCTTGACTTTAAAAAAATATTTATAACTTGACTGCGCCAAAGAATGAAAAAGACTTACAATGTCTAACGACTGCTAAGGTCATCATAATTATAGTTTTAATTATTTCATGAGAAATGTTTGTTTACAGAAAACCTCGAACAGAAATTGCGCAAGAAATCTTCTGAACGAGTTTCAATTCAAAGAGAGCAGTCCAAGGAACGCGTCATTTCCAGCGAAAGCAGGGAATCTTCTGTGGCGAAGGAAAAGCCACCTACTAAGAAGGCGCCACAAGATAAACAAGCTGAACACACATCCGATGAAGAGGAACACAGGGATTTCATTACTATTCCTAGTCTACGCGAGTATTCTAAGAGCTTATCTCGTACGCCGTCGCCTTTCCTGCGAAAACATGAGATCGAGCGCAGCAAAAAATCAAAGGATAAATCTGAAGATGAAAAGGACAGAAAAGAGCATAAAGAGGAAGAAAAGCCGAAAGAGGCCAAGAAACCAAAGCGGAAAACTCGTCAGTCTGAATCTGAAAGCGAAAGCAGCGAAGAGGTCGCTAAATCAAAAAGCAAGGCTAAAGTTAAGCGTAAGGAGAAAGCGAGCTCCAAGAAGAGCAAGAAATCTAGAAAAGATAGCTCTTCCTCCGAAAGCGACTCCGAAGATTCTTCTTCCAGTGACTCTGAAGATGATAGGAAAAAGAAAAGCAAGAAGACCGCCAAGAAGAAGTTGGCCAAGAAATCGCGGAAGAAGCGAGCGCGGTCTTCGAGCTCCGATTCTACTTCCGAAGAGGAAGTTAAACACAAAAGCTCCAAATCTAAACAAAAGAACATTCCAGAAGAATCTGACGTTGATAAAAAGAAGAAGAGAAACAAGGATGCTAGTTCGGAACGTTCAAAGTCTGAAAAGTCCGACCCTAAACTGGCTAAATCAAAGAAAACTGACAATTCTGACGATTCTCAAGAAGATAGCTCTGACAGTGATGAAAAATCGAGCAAGAAGAAAGCTGTGAAACGCGATACTAGCTCGGACAAAGAAGTGCGACGCAATAAAAAAGGAGAGGCAGCTAAGGAAAAAGTGGCTTCGCCGGATGCAAAGTCACGGAAAGGTGAAGAAAAGGCAACGAAAGTTAAACAGGTAGAAGAGAAACAGAAAACTAAGGAGGATGGCGAGAAAAAAGCAAAGAAACGAGAAAAGGAAGAATCCTCCTCCGATAGTGACCAAGTTTCAAAGAAGAAGCCGCGGAAGAAGGTTTCGGAATCCGAGTCAGAGTCCGATAGTGATGAGCCTAAGAAGTCGAAGAAGGCCAAGAAGCACAAGAAGCATTCTAAGAAGCATAAGAAACACAAGAAACATAAGAAATCCTCTAAGAAGAAGGACGATTCCTCCGAGAGCGAAGAAGCAGAAGAGGAGGAAGAAGAGGGAAAGGTGAATAATGAGGATTTGGAGAAGAAACTTCGAGAACGAGCACTGAAGTCAATGAAGAAACAGACCAGTGCGTCGGGATCAGACTAGCCGTAGGTATATGTCGTCCACCGCTCTTCATAACTAGACATACCTACTACTTGTGTGGCTAAAATAAAATCTCTTAAATATTCTTTACTAAAAACAATTTTAAAATGAAGTAGCAATATTATATGATTTTAAGTTAACTTGTATGTCACATTGTTAGTAATAAAGTTTTAAAACATACTTGATAATTGTTTTATTTGTTAACTAAAAATAATTATAGAACGTTTGTAAGTATTGTAGGATAACATTGTTTTATAGCTTTGGGAAGTACTTTGGTTGCTTACTTGGCGACAATAAATAAGGCTTAATTGCTAATTTAAATAATTACTTCCTCGTGTAGCCTCGATAGCCGGTGACTAAATTAGGTGTGACGCCGCTGCTGTAAATGTTGCCATAACCGGGCCGTCTATTGTAATATCCGTATCCTGTATGGCCGTAGGTTTGGTAGCTTGGGCTATTGTATCCGTAGTAGGAGTTGAGGCCTCCATTCCCGCCGTAGCCGCCGTAACCTCCATAGCCAGATCCCGCCCCGTACCCGCTTCTGTACCCATCATAGCCTGATCCGCTCGCGCCTCCATAAGATCCAGGGTAGCCTCTATCATAGCCGTAGCCTCCAGCGTTGTCGTAGCCACCTACGTTGTATCTATCGTCTACAGAACCGTATCCAGTGACGCCGGCGCCGTAGCCGCCAGTGTAGCCAGTGACGCCGGCGCCGTAGCCTCCATTGTACCCAGTGATGCCGGCGCCGTAGCCACCTGAGCCGTACGATCCGGGGTAGCTTCGGGCGCCTGCGCCGTAGTCTTGGCCAGAATAACGGTCGTAATCTGAAATATTACAGGTATTGTTATGAAATGCTCCCAATGATGGTTTTTTTTCTAACTTATTTACTTGAAGCTCTCCGACTTTAATTTGTTTTTGTCGGATTTCATATTTTGTTTTTCTGACTTTCGTTTGTTTTTCGGTTATAGAGGGTGAGCCATTTTATGCTATCCGTGGATTGAGTGCAAAGAATTTATAATTAAATATTATTGTACAACCCTTACATTTAAATCCTTGTAACCTCAATTATATGTAGTTTTCTATTAAGGGTTTATAGTATGAACGTGCCAAGACGCTGACGTAATCCTATTTTCATCCAACTTGAGAATTTATTATTATTATATTTATATTCGTTTTGCAAGTGGTATCGTAGATCACAAAAACATTAAGAGCTAACATTCCAGAACAGTTGCAAACAGACAAAGGCTTAAAACCTGACTCCCCTAAATACCCCGGGTGTCAGGTTTTAATCCTAACAACTAAACAGCGTCTGTATTTTATACCACATACGTAATAATAAGCAAAACCAAAGATTTCGAGCCGGAACAACTTCTTTGCGAAGGAGTGAATCTCATTGCGTGCGTCATAGTTCCCCGAGGGGTTTAATCTGGGAGTCTTCAAATCAAGAGTGAATAGGTATCTTCTAGGCAAGTATCTCTCATCTTCGGCGGCATAAACACTTTCCATCTGGTGAGATAGTGGTCAAATGGTAGCCTATAATGCAAAAAAAAAAAAAGTTTTCCATAACCCTTTTTTGGCGTAGGTAAAAAGAACTGAACGATTGATCCTAACTTCAATTTACAAAGGCCGTGATTAAGAGGCAGAGATATTATATTAGTCAATGAGAGTACATTTTTGAACCATAGCCAATTATCCTCCTTACACATTTTCACAGAAAGGCGCATATTGCGTGGAATATATCGTGCATGGCGGTTACGCAAGGTCACGCGTGGCAATCTTGGATTTTTATCGTTTTATTCAAGTTTAGTGAAATCGCGCCTCAAACATAATAAAATAAGCTGAAGAAATTATTCGTCTAGTAAATATAAGTATATATGAAATAACTTTCACAGTGTTTTGACATAAAATGGCGGAGCGAAATGGTTATAAAAATACAAATTGATGTTATTTGCATGAGATTTTATATATTTCTTTTTATATTCATTTTAATAAATATAACGTTATGAATATTCTATGAAGGCATAATTTATCATATCACTCAGATTCCAATGATGAATGCCGCGTAAAATGGTTACAAAGTCACGTGGTTAAGGATACATTTTTTATCACCCTCTGCCTCTTATCGCTTCTCCGCGATTACCCAGGTGAAACTATTAATTGTCGGTATTTTTTAAGTTATGAAAGTGAATTGCTTACAAGAACTGGCTTCCGAATTGAGATCACTCGTTGAATCTTTAGTTCCCGCAGCGCGGGCGGTTTTAGGAGCATCCGCAGTCTCTGCAGGCGCCGCAGACGCATAGCCGACTAACAGGAGTGTAAGTAGTTTTAACATCATCTGTAATGTAAGTAAACAATATTAGTTGGCTAAGTAGATAAATGTATTTGGTTAGTACAAATCAAATCAAAATCGTTTATTCACACGGGCCCCAAAGAGGCACTCATGAAAGTGAATGATTCTACTGCCAGAGTCGCAAAATTACACGTGGTACACTTTAAATGTCTTAGTTTTTATGCTGAATAGGCAAGCATTTGACCACTATCTCACCTGATGGGAAGTGAAGATGCGGCCGAAGATGAATATACAAAATATGAGTAAGTACCTACCTACTTACGAGTATATCTTTAGTACCTATTCATCTAGAGTGTAGATACCTAGTATCTGGGGGTTTGTTAGTAGTTTTAATGTCGCACTTTGCCTAAACTGAGTTTTGTTTTGTTCCATACGCATTCTTTCCATATTTACTTAGGGGTATATTAGCTATGTATGCAAGGGAACGAAACGAAATCTAGTTTTTGCATACGGTCGTAACTAGAACCATTCGTAGTAAGTATTTGTTTGGACCAAATCGAGATATTTTCAGAAGCAAGATGTCATTTAGAATGGGATTAAATTTAATGACCACCAAAAAAACAATCGTTGCACTAAACAGCCTCATCCAAAAAAAAAAATGTACAAATAAATGAAACCTGTACCAAAATCTTTCGGGCTATTTAAGTCATGCCTGCACTACAAAAACTTTTCATTACCCAAAAAGGCCACGCGTGCACCAAATTTCAACTTGGGGTACCTATAATTTAGATGGTCACCAAAAATAAAATAAAATTTCCTGTGACAGAACCGAATCGGATAACAGTAGGTTAAGGTTATTTTTTTAAATAATTAATACAAAAATATTTTTTGTTATCTTCGATATGGTATAAAGTAATTAGCCGGACTGATTAGGAGACAAGTATAGGGATGCTGTACTACGGATTTGACCCATGGCGATTGACTTACCCTTGATTTTGTTTTTGGTGGGGTATGTATAATATTATAATATTTATTAGAGCTCCAAGAGTAAATAGAACTTCCATGTAGTAGCACAAAATTTTGAATGCTTAATTTCTTGATGTAAAATTCTTTTTATACCTTTGAATTTAAATTATCTATATGTACATAATATAACACTGTTGGCTCAGTATAGTAGTAGTTCGATATCCGTTGCGGAACTAATAAGGCCAAAGGATATTAAGCATTGTAATTAATATTGCAACTCATGTTCCGTGTTTTGGTCAAACAAACTGGTACTTAAGATCTACAGATATCACATGAATAAATACTCAACAAATAGGTATCTTATTACTTCTACTACTAAATAAGATTCCTATATAATACCTACTCTTACTCAAATTTAGAGAAATAATGCTACAGATGTTAGGTATGCCGCCAGTGGAGACTTGTTTCAATATGTTTGTGTCATTTAGACAGATTCAAGAAAAAAAAAATTAAGTTAATTAAGTAATTCTAGTTTTCAAAACTAGTATTTTTTTATGCTCTATTGGTCAAAGTCAAAGTCAATTAAAAGAATCATGGCCGAGTCAAAGTTAAGTCATGCCCTAGTAATGTGGTAGACGCTTTAGGTACTAGAATATCTATTGGAGTTTTGAAGCGATTGCGAAAAACAAGTTAGGTATTCAAATTTGTATGATTTGCCTATACGCACGATCACGAACTATAACCATCATATATACACCATTATTATACATAAATACTCGAAAAATCATAAGTTTTTAGAAAATAATACAAAATAAATAACGCCATTATTCATGTCAATTAATTTTCGCGGCGAAACTCCTTTGTTTCAATTTATTTTCGAGCTTTGTATATACAAAGAATATACTTTTTTTTTAAAATGCTGGTAGTAATTATTCGGCTCAACGTATAAGCTTGCAATTCAGAGAGGCAATGCCGCCAGCATGATGGGAACTCTACCCACCGGTTGTGGGCTTGAGCTCTAGAGTTACCTATAAGCTCGATGTCTTGTAAGTAACTTAGGTCTTTGTTGTATATAGTTTTAGTTTAGTCTTAGGAAATATAGGCAATTGGCCCGTAGTTTAGACTACCTAATTGTTTATAACGAAAAAAAAAACATAACTATATGTTTTATCTATAAGTATGATGTATCTAAGCAACACCTACTTAGTTTATTCCCCTAAATCGTAATGTTAATAACAACTTATCACTTAACAGGTTTTTGAATGAAGGCAACAGTCATATATCGTAGCCTATGACCCTCGAAACAATATAATCGACGGTCTGTTAGACCTAATGCTGTTCTCACGTCATTAACAGCGGTTCAAGAACGAGGTAATACTACATGCCAGTTGTAATTGTAGGAAATATAGATTGTCAGGTATCAACTGCCCGGTGGCGTAGTTTGGTGTGAGTTCGCCTTTCAAGCAATGGGCGTCGGGTTCGGTTCCCGGTGGAAATACAAGTTTTCTTTAAAAGGAAATTTTGTGTTTCTGGTTGTGTGTGTGATTTTGTGTGTGATAATCTAAATGTTTATGATACAAGTACATACACATTTTGACTCATGTCGTTCCCATTATGTGAACGACTTAGTTTGGGGCTGCAAGTGTGAAAGCGTTTCTTGGTATCGATTAGGTGGTATATTGAATGCATTCTTGCACATGTAAGGTACCTAAAGACTACGTTGTATTCTAGTTATTGTATTTATCACTTACATTGGAACGTATTCTATGATATTTTTATTCACTTTCACAGCTCCACGCTTAAGTTTAAAGACTTGTACTGTAGGTGTCGTAGATGGTAAAAATATTGAGAAATTATATCATTCCTGAGCACGCTCACCAAAATGTAAGCGATAGAATACCGACTCCAAAAAAGGAGTTTCTCAATTCTACTGTATGGTTTTCTTAAGTATCTTTTTTGTATGTACGTTACTCGATATCTCCGCCAATTATGAATCGATTTTGATGTTTTTTTGTTTGGTAAATTATACTTCAGACGTGGTCTCATATAAATTTTATCGAAATCGATCAAGCCAAAACCAAAATATTTTTTAAGCTTTGCTTGCGTTTAATTATGCTTTTAGGACTCGACAAGCTTACTATCGCCAATGAGATTTTTGGCTCGCCGCATTAGATTTACAAGCTTCTAGCTATTATGATTATTCTTGTGCATTTCCCACTTAATGCAGTTGCAGTTTCATCTCAGAATGAAAAGAAAAAATACTAGTAACTTTGCGGTTTTCACAAAGCTTTGTAGGTGTGAAAGTTACGTCTGCGTTTGGCTTCTGTATCCCTGTAATACTTTGAAACGGAGGTGTAGGATTTCCTATTAGTTGTTGCATTCCAGGTTTAATTACTAACTTTGCCACTATTTCGCTTTAGCTTTTCTCCGAAGAAAAATATAAATATACATTTGTACTAGAGATCTAAAAAAGGACTTGCGCAGGCCATCCTGTTTTCTATAAAGGTGTTTGAACCTTTCAACATTTAAAAACCACTTTTTAAGTTTTTGCAGAGAAAACTTATTTAGGCGCGTTGGGCACTTTTTGGGTGAACAAAAATCATGGAACTCGCGTCCTCGTCACCGAACGGTTTCCATGACTAGTGGCATCTGCCTCTTTCTACTTCTATACTTAAGTTACTTAGTTTTCAATTCTATCGGCTCCGCATGTTTTTATTTAATTCATTTTTTTATGCTCGATATGTATGCATTTGACCACTATCTCACCTGATGGAAAGTGAAGATGCGGCCGAAGATGTAGCATGCTTGCCTAGAAGATACCTTTTCGCTCTTGACCTGATGACTCTCGGATTATAACGTCTGGGGAACAAAGATGCGGGTAATGAGTTCCACTCAATGTTTGCGTTTGTGAGCGAAGTGACGAGAAGCGTCAGGTGACCGGTGATTCAATGAGCTGAGCAAGCGAAGCGAGCGTGCCGCGGCAGTTGTTAAGAAAATACATAATTAGAGTCAAATTCTTCTACGCCTACTATTATACGTTAATCACAAATTGATAAACGCGCTACGATCTTATTGACTTAAATGAACTTGATGATTAAATTACATTTGACGTTACGTATTTTTTAGTCGATGACTTGTGTCGTGGGTGCCAGAAACATTCACATCACATCGCACACACAATCACACCCAGAACCAGAACACAAACTTACCTTGGGGAGAAAACTTGTGTTCCTGCCGGGAATCGAAACCGATACTTCTGCTTAAAAGGCGAACACGCATCTTAGCCAACGAGCTTTTCAAACTGTATAAGGATTTCGCCTTGCATGGTCTTTTCACCGATCTGCAATAATTGTAGATAGGCCGATCGAGGTTTGATAGACTTTATCTTCTGAATAATAAATTCGGCTAACTCAAATAATTACTTAAGACGCTGTAACTTAGTAGTTGAATTGTCGATCCTATGGGAATTTAGAAATCGCAATGGGAATTTACAAGCAAATCTAAACCACAAAAACCAGCGCTATAAAGTTATATATTTAATAATATAGAGGTACATACACACAGTGACAAGCAATTAAAAACATTTCAGTTTCGGAGATTTTTTTCTGTGTTATTAATTAATTAGGTGCATTAGTGGCTATGAAGCTTGTAAGTCAGTACTCAAAGTGAAAAAATATTCACCAGTTAACTAAAATCAAAATGTTCGCTCGTAAAGGCAATCATCTAAAGCGAGCTACAATATAAATTAAACCTATCAAAAATCAAAGGGTTGCCTATAAGCTCGATGCCTTGTGACTTGGGTCCAATGGGTCTTAAGTGTAAATAATTTTAGTTTAATTTGATGGGTTCCCAGACACACTAAACGAGTAACACCGTGACTCGTTGGGTATTTTTTTCCATCGATTCCCACTTTTATGCTAGTGAGACAACTGACCCGACATTGGCAATCAAAAAAATAATCAAAGATAGTCAACATTACTCTTTACACTCACAATTATTATTATAACAATTCTGAAAGACTTTTTTAAACATCCTACGTTTAAAATAATTAAATCTAAATAATTCTTCCGTCAATAATTTGATAAAATTTGATTTAATTCGTCTGTCACTATAATACAGCAATCTAAACAGGTAGGTATTTACTAAAAGTAAACGATCAATAAAGAACAGACAAATGAACAGCCATTCGCTGCAAAAAAATATTGAAATTTCCCTCTCAAACTCAATGAGAACAGTTAAAATTCAGAGAGGCAACAAAATTAAAAAAATGTAAATTGTGCCAATTTAACTTGAGGACTGGGATTGCAGGTTTAACTTTCACGCTTTCTTGTAACTTGAGTATGATTAACTTTTAAGAATTCGATTATCCTGGTATTCTAATTGTAATAAAAAGAAAGAAAAGGGTAGGTAGCTTTCGTGACCCTTGAACTTTTTGAAGAGAAAGCTCGAGTTCTTTGGATTTGTCTTGTATAATATATTATATATTAGTTATTTATATAGTTATATACCCACAGATAACAATGTCCTTATTTGTAAATATTTTGATCGAGTGGCGGTAGAGGTAGGATTAGTTTTTTTATTATTCGTCTTTGAGTTGACTTATGTGGTACAACACTGTCCGTCCGTGCGTCTGTCAGAGATATTAAACGTCTAAACCAAACAAGCGAATAATTCTAAATTTTCAGAGTATATCTATATATTGTAAAGCAAAAAATAAAAAAAAGATATAAACGAAAACTATCTCGGGGCACTATCGTGGAGGTTAAATTCGTTTTTTTGCCGTTGGGGTTGAAAAGAGCTTTGCAAGTAGAGTATGAAACCTTATAAAATAAATAATTTAAAAAACAATTCTTTTGTAGGCACCAAAGTCACTGGTTTAGACCTATTTTTTCCTAGGTTTGTCTCTAAAACTGTAACATCCTATAGTTAAACAAAATAAAAACAATTGTTATTAAGAAAAAGGTATAAGCAATTAACCACAAAAAAAATCTATATTAGGCAAAATGTAGGCGCGAGTTCTCAGTTCGAGGCGAACTACTAGTAAAGTAGACGTGCTCCGTGGCTTCAACCACGGTTATTAGATTTATTTTATTTTATTTTATTTTATTGTATTTGGGTGGCTTACAGCTATAATTACAAAATAAACATAACTTAAACTTAAGAAGAGCCATTAACAAGCCTCCACAGGTAGCAAAAAAGTACATTTAGACAGTTGAAATAAGTAAATTACGAAATAATTATAAATATATAACGCGTGCATAGCGTTTTCAATACGATACTCGTAATACAGTAGATTTAAAGGTAGCTTTTGCATTAATCCTGGGCATAAACTATGTTTATTTCAAATGTCATCCAAATCAGTTCAGTCGTTACAGTGTGAAGACAAAACAAACATACAAACTTTCAGATTTATAATATTAGTGTGATTTCTACATTAAAATAATTATAAGAACTGCCCGTTGGCTAAGTTGGGTGAGCGTTCGCCTTCTAAGCAGGGGTATCGGGTTCGATTCCCGGCGGTAACACAAGTTTTCTCCCCAAGGAAAATTTGTGTTTCTAGTTCTGGTTGTGATTGTGTGTGTGATGTGTATGTTTCCGGCTCCCACGACACAAGTCATTGAACTTAGTGTGGGGCTGTAAGTGTGAAAGCGTTTATGTTTATGTTATGTTATTACAAAAATAATTGGAATCGAACTACCAGTGTTTTAGCTGACAAAACTCCGAGTATAATTGCTTGTTTGCGGTAATCCCGTTTTCCTCAACAAACTACCCTACTTTCAGAATATCGTGTCGCTGAAACTGAGATCAACAAATAATGTTTTTAATTGGAAAATTATTGCCTCGAGGCTCTTGAGACTGCGACCCATTTCGGATCAGATAGCCAGGTTAGTTAATTAATTATGTACCTACCTACTATCTCATTACTAATTATCTTTAGTAGTTTTCTCCTATGTAGGTATATTTTAGTACATTAATCAATCAGTTTGTTTCAAAAAGACAAGTCTACTATTAGCAGGATCATTATGATTAAGATTATTGTAAGAACAATGGTGAACAAATATTAGAGTATTACAGTGAAAATATGTAATTTTATTTAATTTAATTTAATAATTACCTACTATTAATTTAAAAGTCTGTCTATCTAGCTGTCTATATCTAACCTTTTCTTCTAAAACTACTAGGTACATGAAAAAAGATAAAATTTTGAAGATATATTGAATAAATCATAGAGAATAAAGATTATCACATATACATACATTGACAGGTTGGTTTTTTGTGAAGGGGCGGTGATGGTCAAGTCCGAAGCCGCAAGAGTTAGAGAAAATTTGTGAAAAGAGTCATGACCTTGATTTATAAGAAAACAATAGGTACTGCATATTTTATTTAGCCCCATTTGCCATAAAAGATTTATTCGTTTTGCTTAATCTAAATTTTATGCTTATATCTCGTATTGATTGTGTGCGTCACTTCATAATGTATATTTATCAATATTTTTGCGAACATGCATAATATTTTCAAAGATGTAGAGTGAAAACATGGTAAGTATGCCTGTTTCTTTAAATTATTCCCTGAGAGATTCGCGCGGTCCCGTATACATTGCACGACAGATTAAGTTTAAATGTTATATACGGCCTAAAATATTTATTACGTGTTTTAAGCCGTATATAACATGGAACCATAATACAATAATATGTGTTCATGGACGACAAGCAGGACCAAAACATGTAAAAAAAATAACTAAAGCAACTTACCTTGTTTCTAAAAATTTAATGTACTTTTCTATTCATTACGTCAAATATTTTTTGTTTTTATTTTGCTTAAATTGTTTGCTTATTGATTATATATTTGACAATTTAATTTCATAATCTAATCGTAACCTTATGTTATGTATTGATTAATCGAATTAATTTTATATAATTATTTGATACTTATAATTGATTAAAAGTTTTAGTAACTAAAAACAATGTTAATTCCTATAATGTAATTTTTAACTATAAACTCTATACAATATGACTGTCTAGTTTAGTATAGGGAGTAGATATATGTTTAGTTTAGAGATTGGGTTCACGACACAGCGCGTCCTAGTCATTTAATGTTATGTTAACACACTATGTTAGTGTTTGTGCAAATAAAGAATTTTTATTATTTATTTTCTATTTACTACACAAACATAACTCACAGTTTTCAATACAAACAGGTAAAGTGAATCTCACGGTATCCAGTACAGCACTGACACAGGTGTAACTACATAAGCGGAGATGCGCTCTGCGGGAGTACGCAACGTTCGGACCTTTATAAACCGTGGGAGTTTTTGTCTTATAATTAACAATGGTCACTCGGGAGGTAATAAGTCCGTTTGTAGTCTATGCGTCCTTCTGTCAAGACACTATGACGCATACGCACGTCAGCGATGCAGTAATGGTAGGTCTTATTGGCCTATGGAATAATGGAGCGTCTATTCTCAGTGGAACGTTATTGTGCTCATCAGCAGCCGATTCAGTGGGGGGGCTTGGGGGCTCAAGCTCCCCCCAAATCATCTGAGTTTTTTCTTTTATGTCATTGAGAGACGAGACCAGCAAGTCGCGCCTGATGGTAAGCGCCACGCTTGCCCATTACAGTTGAGCGCCACACAGATTTTTAAACTTACATAATTCAGCGCTCAAACTCCTGCGCGGAAAAGCACTGCGCTCGTCAGCCTGAGATATAAGATGTTAAATCTCTTTAAGCTCTCTAATTTCACTGGAAACATTGCCCTTCAAACCGTAACACATTAATGTTTGCACACTACTGCTTGACAGATCTTGTCTCGTTATAACTATTGCTACAGCGGCAGCAAAATCTACCCTCAGCGGGGTCAACCCCCCCAAACGACAATCCTGAATCCACCACTGGTGCACATGCTCAATTTCCGGGGGTCTCAATGACAATGCGCTACTGTAAGGGAACCGATATACGGTTTCCTGTCTATTATAATTATAATTCATAAATCATGCCAAACAATTATGTTTTGAATGATTTAGGTAGGTAGAGAAGATCCCTCCAAATGTTTGGTACATATGCCACTAAATGGTTGGGATTACGAGATCTTTACATCTATTGGAGTGGAACTGATTGCTCGCATCATTGCCGGAACGGTATACCTAAGTCTGGAAGTCTTTACATCTTGAGCGTTTATGTAGATACCTTCTAGGCAAGCAACATCTTTGCCTGCATCATCATTCATGCTTGCCTATCTATATTTCTTCTATATCTATAAAAAAATATTGACGTTCTTAGTCTCACATAAACTCGAGAACGGTTCGATCGATTTGGCTGATTTCTTTTTTTATTGTGTTCGTAATTGTCAGGGCAAGTTTTGTATATAACATTTTTTTTTAATCCACCGGAAATTGCACCTGGGCGAATTCGGGGTGGATCGCTAGTTTAGCATAAAACGGATTGGTACCTAGTTATAGGTAGATAATTATGTCAATGTTCAGGTAGAGTTTTATTTTTGTATGTATGTAGAGAATTACATATTATTAATATATTAAATATAGTTAGTACTTACTAAGTATATTTAACATATTAATATTTAATACCTCTATTAATATTACACGTAAAATATAGTGCAGAAAAAAAAAATGTTTGTACTTAAACTATCGATTTACTAATATATGGATTTCGGATCCGCGCTGAAGTGTCCACGGAACATAGGTGACAAATAAAATAAAAGCGACTATGCCGCCTCGCTAAACACACGTAAAGTGAAAATAGTCCCACTGTCCGTCAGTAGTAACATAGTATATATTTCTACTATGGGAGTAAGTAGCTGCTTACGGTGATAAATTGTCACAAGCAAAAGTAAAGCTGTGTTATGCAGATTGGAAATAACATAAACATAAAAACGCGCAACATAATCACACTCACAGCCCCACACTAAGTTCGATGACTTGTGTCGTGGGTGCCATTCAAATCACACACACAATCACAACCAAAGAAATAAATTGTTTTTGTTAGTTTATAATCACATACATGTATCCATTTTGTATAGGTTTTAATCTCGTTACATTTATTTCGTTAAGTTTGTGTTAGACCCGAGATCCATTTGTTTGTTCGATCGAGATCGATGACTCTTATCTTGCGTTTTGATTGCTTGCGGGCTTGACAGATAGGAGTTGAACAAACCCCTTTGGGGGAGGCCTATATCCAGCAGTGGACTTCTTGTGGCTGAGATGATGATGATGATGATGAAATCCCTTGAAGGCTGTACCTACTTTTCAGATGAAGAGGGAAAAATGTCTCTGGCAGACCACAAGACATCTCCAGATGATATTTTATACGAACTATCTCGGGCTAACGGGCTAACGGTTCATCGGTGAGATTGTAAAATTTTGCAATTTTGACTCTGAATAGATTTTTTATGGCGCTAAAAACTGATAGTATTTAGTGTAGATAAGAAGATAACGTTTTCATATTTAGAGGAAACATACTTGAGAATTTTATCTAAATAAATGACATGACTTGTGAAAGTTTCATCGAAACACTTATTTTATAAAGTTAAGTCTTTAGAAACACCAATATCATTCATTCTTCGACTTTAGAACACATGAAATGTTTAATCTTATATATAAAAAGAATTGCTGTTCGTTAGTCTCGCTAAAACTCGAGAATGGCTGGACCGATTTGGCTAATTTGGATCTTGAAATATTTTTGCAAGTTCAGGGAAGGTTTAAAAGGTGAGAAAATATAAAGAAATTGCAATAAAATGAGTAAAAAGTAGTATTTTATTTTCCCATACAAACTGTTCGTATCTGTCAAACAGGAGATGTTTGTTTTGAATTGGCGGTATGAAGTTCGCCGGGTCAACTAGTACCTAAATAAATAAAAGACGATTTTTATTTTAAACTATACTGATTTAACGCAAATCGATTTTTTATGATTTATCGCTTAATAATGAGATACTAATGATACTAATGAGACGTGACTCTGTGATCTATATGTCTATCACCTTTTAACATAAGGCAAGTAAATAGCTCTTCCGAAATTTTGCGCCTTATGCTAAAATATTTGTGTATCGTCTTCAATGTTTCAATCTAATCTCTATATATTGAATGCTATCATATTATATGAGTATCTTAACAATCAAATGCGACACGATACCCACTAAATGTAACCTACTCGTAGATATTCCAATTGTTCGTTTTCGAGTTGTTTAGGGCTCGTTACAGAGTTTGGTTTCAGTTTAGTTACCTTTCAAATTAATTGAAATGATAAGTACCTATTGTATCGGCCTGAGTGGCACCTTCAAAGACAGCTTTGCTGTGGTCCTGTGTTACTCTAATTGGTACTAGTTCGTACTTCGTTAATATTTCAGGAATTAAGTATTATCTCGCTTATTAAATATAAAATCCGAAGAACTTTTGCTTGTTAGCTAGTTTGTACGGCATTTTCTTAGTAGTTAAAGTTGTAGAATTTACCTAATATTCGGGCCTTTTACGTCATAATTTTATTGGTCTAATGGTAACGTAACGATGGGTATACGTTACCATACAATACAATAACTCTTTATTGACACCAAAAGATAAATACAGCTTACAGAGAAACTTATAAAATATAGGTACAATGGGCGCTTATAGCTAAGAGCGATCTCTTCCAGACCTACTATACTACCATAATACCTAGCTATTTATTTTACTTAGCTCGTTTGATAAACCACAAATATTTAATTAGCTAAACGAACGTTAGATGTAGGTACTCGTATTTTAATGTCCATGCTTCAGGGCCGTAAGTCATAGTGGGTAGGACACATTGGTTTAAAGAACTTGGTTAACAGGCATTGTGGTATCTTTCCGGGGCAAGATAATGACGGGGTTTTTAGTGGGTTCGAACCCCTTTCCTTCACCTCTGGGAAGGAAGGGAAGTGCAAGGCATTTTTTTGCCTCTCAAAAAAAAGTCTTTCGAGCCCTGCGTACGTGTCCTCGAGTTTACCGAAAACGGCCCAACCTTATTCGCCGAGAAATCTCCTTATTGTGATGCTCTCTACCAAAGGACAAACAGTGACGACTATTGACGAAGTTTCTATCTTTCTATTATCAAACATATATGTGTCTCTCTCATCTCGAAAATAACTTGTATGATTTCTACTATTATTAATACTACAGAGTGTGGTCGAAGTAAGTTCTAACCCGTATATTATTGATTATTGACTACTGGAAGTCTTTAACACTAATAGATAGGTTGAGTTAGATTTCTTACTATGTCCCTGCGGTGGAGAAGTTATATGTATATTACCTCAAAGTTCACATTAACTCTGCACTGGTATTTCTACATACTTAAGTTTTACTAACTTCACTAATAAGCTCGTTTCGGATACTTTCCTTTTTTCAAAATTTTTGACAGTTGTAATAAACGTTAACAACGCCTAGGATGGAAAAAAATGCATAACAGTAATATGTAGGTAAGGTGGTCAACTAGCAATGGAAAGTGTCCGGTATTTTACCCAGGTAATTTGAGTTTAAAAAAAAAGTGAGGTGCACTGAGCAAGTAGGTACATAGATAAATAATAGACAGACTGATAGATAGATGACTGCTTATTACTTGCTTACAAAAAAAGTAACATGTGAATTATAAACAAATTTGAATTCAAAACGTTTTGGTCTCTAAAAGATCATATTAAGTCAAGTTCTTGCTCATCTTCAAGTAGAGTCATTAACTTTCATGAGTGCCTCTTCGGGGCACATGTGAATAAACGATTTTGATTCTCAGCAAGGACCAGGAGCACCTTTTCCTGCCCACGCTTCTATTTTTAACCCCTGACGAAAAAGAAGGGAATTATAAGTTTGTATTGCGTTCACATGTACACAAAATGTTAGTCAGTATGTAGCATGGTAGTGTCCCAAACGGCTGGAACGAGTTTGATTTAGTTTTCTAGTTTGAAACGAGACTTGATCGAGAGTGTATCGGTACAGCCGTTTTTCAGACAAAGCGGTGGGTATTTTTAAAATTAAGATTTTGTTGGATATGCTTATATTTGTAATAAAAAATATCCGATACTCGTGATACAAGCAATTTTGTTATCTTGTCGGTAACATACCAAGTTAGATTAGATATAGCTAAAAGTTACATTAGGCACATACTTAAATATAAAACTGGCATTTTAGTTCACATTAATATACCTACATCTTACCTTTTCGTATTGTGATTTTGGCAATAAACATAAGGAAGAGGAAGTGCGCGACGTATGGATAATTTTGGTGAAATTAGTGTAATGTGACGTTTTAAAAGTTACACGCTTGGCTGGCGAGGTTAGAGGCCATCTCAGCAAGGCCGAGTCTTCCCTGTTACAACGGTTGACGTTAGATAGAGGAGTATATTATATTTACCCTTAAACACATAAAAAGAGTCCCTTCTCAAGGACTGTCTCAGCCATAGAGAAAAGCTATATTATTATATCTCATGACTTGAGCACCTTATAGGCTTTTACTCTTATAGGCATAACTATAATTTGTGCATGTACAATCAAGTCATCAATCAATCACTTCTTCTTCTTCTTCTTCTTAGTTATGGCTTCGCAATCTTGTGCATTTAGCCAGTGTCAAGTGATAATATAATATTTCAAGTGTATTTCATATTATAAGTCCTAGTCACAAGTCACAGTCAAAGTCAAGTAAAAGAGTCAAGGTCCAGTCATAGTAAAGTCATGCCCTAGTAAAGTGGTGGAAACTTTACTAGAATTTTTATTGGAGTTTTGGAGCGAAGGCGAAAATCACCTTTTTACAACTTTGTATGATTTGCCTACACTTATGCACGTTCACTTAGTATCAACGGTTAATAATCCACCATTATTACAAATTAACACTCGAAGAATCACAGATTTTGGAAAATTTTACAAAATCAACAACGCCATTTTTTTACTCACGTCAAAAAACATCAATAACTTTAAATTCTCACACTATATGTAAATCTAATCTATGTCAAATCTATGTCAAAAGTCAAACGTGGCAATAAAAATTATACTCTTAAATATTCAGGAGGAGGCAAAATATTTTTTTCTGTTGGGGATCAGAAATAAAATCTACTTACGTTGGATGTTGTTGTTCGCTCACCTAATGGTAACCGTCTCGCTCACACATTACAGTTCACGTCAAAATCCTGCGCGGCAAAGAACTGCGCTCGTCACCCTGAGATATTAGATGTTAAATCTCTTTAAGCCCTGTAATTTCTTTGGAAACATTGACCTTCAATCCGTTACACACAGTAATTTCTTATGTAAATCAAACAAACAAACGCATTCACACTCACAGCCCCACACTAAGTTCAAAGACTTGCATCGTGGGTGCCGGAAACATACACATCACACACACATTACACCCAGAACCAGAAGCACAAATATCCCTTGGGAAGGAATTTGTGCTCCTGCCGGGAATCGAACCCAGGACCCACGGCGCAGAGGGCGGACACCTGTCTACTGCGCCAACTGGGTCGTCAAAAACGTCTACAACCTAATACGTGGAATTTTTAAAATGTCCAGTTTTAACTTAGTTCCATGTAAGTAACTTGTAATGTTACGGCATTAGCTGCGTGAAATAGCTTCCCATTAAGTAACCATTGTGCAATTAAAAAGGCAACAGCTTTAAGTCAACCGCTAAAACTGTTTATTGCCTAAAGGTGTCTCAAGGCACTTAAACTTGTCCACTACAGATATAGGAAACTAATGGTCTTACTTTAACAAATAACTTATAAATTTTGTTTGTTAAAGTATCACCATTGGGTACACAGTATCTATGACCATGTCACATTAAATGATGGTATCTAATGAAATCCATAATTCTTCACTATCCATCTTCTTCTTGTATTAACCGACTTCAAAAAAAGAAGGAGGTTCTAAATTCGACTGTTTTTTTATGTGTGTTACCTCAAAACTGTTTTCTACGTGATCATTTTGATGATCCTTTTTTATTTGAAAGTTGGTGATGTGGTCACATTTAAATTTAATCACGATCTGACTAGTTGTTTTTGAGTTATCCTCAATAATGCGTATTTAATTCATTTAATCTGATTAAGGGTTCCGAAGATAAAGCAGTGAAGTCGGTTTTTATAATCTCTGCTTCTTTTTAAATTATTTGGTGCAATCTTCTACCGGTGTTCGTGGAAAAAGCAGATAGAAAAGGGGATCTTCTTGTCAGACTGCTCATTAATCAAGATTTCGAAGAGTGTATGCAGGAATTAAACGAATTAATTATCCCATGCCCGTTTTACCATCTAACAAGACGAACTGTCAAACGCTACCATATATGTTTGAAATACCTCCAGTACGCTCAAAGCGTTTTATTTCTACGTTTATCATCTGTATTGCGAACGAGAACTCATTGCCCGCGTCTTAGTTCCCTGAACGGTATAATCTGGGAGTATTTAAAGAGCGGATAGATATCTTCTATACAAGCATGCTACATTTTCTGCCGCATCAGCACTTTCCATCAGGTCAAATGCTTGCCATTCGAACATAAAAAATAACTTGTATTATGTATTTGTAGTTATTTGTATGAAATCGATATTATTAAACTTTGTGTTTATTAAATAAGTACCTTTTGCATCCCTTTATAATTTTTTTTTATCGGTATTTATTTCTATGCAGCTCTACGTTATATAAATAACTGAAATAATTTGCGCCTTGTTTACACTTATGTGTATGATTCAGGAAGATAATTTTACGCCATTTTGCATGCTCAACAAAATGCCTTCCAATTTGTGCAAAATTGTTGTTTTTATAAATATCATAATAATATACCTATAATACATGTACAGCTAAGACAGACGAATTTGACTTCTCGTGCGTTAGTGTAAGGTACACTTTCAATCAGTACTGTAGGTACCTACTAGAAGAACGTACGCAAATATATCGTTGGATCAAAATGACGTGACAATTTGGTATGGTGTCTTGAGACAAGGTCGGTATTCATATCGTCTCATGAGTCATGGTCACGGATTGTGATTATCATTTATATCGCACCATAACCACTAAACATGCTGTTAGGTAAGTCATATCTAAAGTAACCATTGTTTCTTGATTAAAAACGGGACAGATTTTTGTATTAATTTCGTAACGATTGTTAAGCGACTCCAAAAAAGGAGGATGTTCTCAATTCGACTGTATTTTTTTTCTAGGGAACCAATTTAGATGTTTTTTTTATTAAAAATGCTGGCTTTCCGTGTGGTACAACTTAAAATTTGATCAAGTATGACTAGTAATTTTTTAATTATTCTCAATAATGTGCATTATTAACAAGCGTTCCGAAGATAAAGCGGTGAAGTCAGCTTTTTTTAAGTTTTGCTTGCGTTTTGATTATCTTTATTAAAAATCGTTAATAATTTTGCTAATAATGCGCTTCGAAGTTTTACTGTTTATTACTGTGTATTAAAAATTACCAAATATTTTTATTTCAAGATTGGCAAACGTTTGATCATTATCTCATTTGATGTTTAGCGATGATCCAGACGACGATGGAGCACGTTTGTTTAGATGTTGAAATTATCAGGAAATATATACCGTCATTGGTTAGTAATGTATAGTATTAACAATCCTGCAAGGGGTGGTTTAGAATCGACAACTGAGAAGAAAGAGAATTTCGACAACTGAGAAGAAAGAGAAATTTTCTTCATGCTCACTTGGCTATGGTTATTCTTCCACTATTTACCGAACATGTGTGGTAGGTACTAATACCCTTAATCAGATAATAGAGGGCCGAGTGACTAATGACGATCTAGTTGGCGCAGTGGACAGGTGTTCGCCCTATGCGCCATGGGTCCTGGGTTCGATTCCCGGCAGAAGCACAAATTCCTTCCCAAGGGATATTTGTGCTTCTGGTTCTGGGTGTAATGTGTGTGTGATGTCAATGTTTCCGGCACCTCCGATACAAGTATTTGAACTTAGTTTGGGGCTGTGAGTGTGAATGCGTTTGTTTGTTTGATGTTATCACTCTATTACGAAAATTATGTATATTTTTGACAACGGATTTTCATTTTAGATTTATAAATATACCCATCTAGACGTGTATAAGACTATATGATATAATAAAAGTCTCCCCAGGCCTTTGAACCAAAGGTTAAGAGTCGGTTCTTCCAGGGGAGTACCTATTACAGGATGTGCTTTACTGCGAAGCGTATGAGTTGGCAGTAATAAAATAGAAGAAATATATACTACTATGTATATATTTATATTATACCTCGCTAAATCTCTATTTTTTTTCTATTCCGGTATATATCTAAGGTAAATTGAAAACCAGCACTGTGTGCTCATGTAACTGAACACGCAGTACAAAGCTGAATTTACTCCGATTGCTCTATAAAAAGTATATAGTTAAGAATTTTAGTATTGTATATTATAATTTGATGTATTTTTGTTTTTTTATAGTAGCAATAAATATATTTATTTCTTTCTTTTCTATGGTAATAACGTGGGGCGATTCATCTCATATACACAGTAATCAAATCGTCCTCCCACTTTAGCATTTTGGTCGTGTGTTAGTGTCACCATAAAATAATCATCAAATGTATGATATAACTACTCGTGACCAAAATACTAGCGAATAGTCACACGAGTCTATAAAAATGGAGATGAACGTTGCCTAGTAATTTTCGGCCTTTATAAACAGCCTCACTAGTATTATTCTGATTTTAATGGCAAAATATTAGCAAGCATTTAACACAATTTATTAAGAATGTATATATTGTCTACTAAGAAAAAGATTCACAGATTAAAATATAATTTGTTCAAAATGTATTAATCTTGTGTTCAAACAAATGGAGTATAATTCTAGCTATGCATTATTGATTAAAGGCCTAAGTTATATAATAATGTAGTTTTATAGATTTTAAACTATTTTGTTATAATATCCTATACTTACCCATGTATTGCCATCTAATGCAAGAACTGTGAATGTAAATGTTCAATCAGCTGCAATAACATCTAATTTTCAAATGTATATAATATAAATTCTGTGTACATATTAGTAGTTACTACCTTCTAATCTACACAGAATTTGTGCTATAAGGGACTTGATATACATAAGCGGCCCGGCGAGCGCCTTTGTCGCTGCTGCTGCCACTGTATAAATACGCGCGCTCCATCCTCCGTTTGGTATATTTTGTTACATTAGAGCCTTTACAAAAACGTCGGGAGCGTCGCAGGCGCGCGCCTCCGAGCGCCGACCGCTCGGTCCCGCCCCGTGACGCCAAGTACATATATTCCATTTTAGCTTCACAGTGCAGCGCCAGGGCCGCGCGCCTGGGGCGCTTTATATATCAAGTCGCTTAGATGAATACTTTTTGGATATTTTCTTGTTACTGAAACCGACTGTACATTTTAGTTATTGTTATAACGACAGCTGTTCATTTCCTTTCGAATTAGACAAGATAAAGGTAAAAGCTAGCAATCACTTAAAATTGCGTAGGCCTCCAGAAGTTCAGTGACCTTTCCCGTAGAAATATGTAGGCACAACATTCCAATGGTGCTCACTCATGCCTCCACAAAGAAATGATATGAGAAGGACCTTTTATATAAATTGGTCAGGTAACCTTTGAAACCTGCTTCTATAGGCATGCGTATGCCTATTTTCTGTCTACTTTCGGACATGGAGAGCCCTTGTAAATCAAGGGACCTTCTAATAAAATAAATGACATAGGTAAACCTTTGGCGGGCACCTATTACCCGCTTGTTTTATAGAGTAGTGGTCCTAGGTTTAATGATTTTCGTACCACGCAATAAACACTTAGTATCAACTGATCACACAGATCTGGACGTGTGTCCACTTGGTGCAACTAGATTTTTTTAATGTTAGTTGTTTAGTGATTGTAGTCGACCGATCACACTTAGATTTTGACAAAAAATATTTAAGCACAAATCAAAGTATAGGGTCCATGAAAATCCTGGCCGAGAAAGAAAAGCGGTGGGTGTGCGGCAGAAACAAAATAACCGAATTTATTATAAATATTTTAAGATATATATAAATAATATACATGTATGTTCTATTCTATTATTAAATATCTATAATGTAGAATAGACATGTATATATAATTATATATGTATGTAAGATTTATGAACAACTTTAAATTAATAATCTTAGTATTCACATTATTCAAGCCTTTATGTTCTTTTGTTGGGCTAAAGACCATATCATCACTTACCATCAGGTGTGATCGTCGTCAAACGCTGGCCTATCAGATATAACAAAAAAGCTATTATATAGTTTCATTCATCACGCAAATGCCTATTTGAATTTTTAGTACTAGTGTGATCAAAAGTAGGTATACCTCTTCCACACTAAAATGTATATTACTTTAAAGCTATAGCAAAAAAAAACTCTTTATTTCAAATATCCCCTTCTTACGCACAAACTATTACTTCCCGTCGTTATTATAACTCTAAAAAATACATTTATCGTTTACCAGTGAAACTCCGCTGCATTCAAATTGTATTTTATTAGATAAAAGAACATTATAATTGTTACTTGACAGAGTCCTGCAGAGGCCGCAGTGACCCGTGACGACGCTGCATTTGACTCACGGTCATGCATGTTAGCCCGCTATAAAAACACGCGTACATAATCGTATAGGTATACCTTTTACCTTCGGTAGAGTACATGTTACTTGTACTGGTACACGCAAGGTGCATTTTACCTTTAACAATTAATACAAATACGCAGAAGACATCACATCTACTTGTATACGTGAGTATGTATGATTTTTCAATTAGATATCATCTATAAACAAAGAGGTCTTTCAGTCTGAAATATTTATAAGTTGTGGTTGAACTTCTTCAGGGTTCGATAGATTAATGGTTTGAATTCGCTGTCTCGTCTATAATCTAAATCTAGTAGACCGTTTACTTGTACCGAGTTTGAGTAAATCGAAGCAAGAAATAAGATATTCCATAAAAACTTTAGAACTACCTTGCACACACTCTAGGGGTAGTTTTGAAATAGTAAAATCTACGTGTTTCATTATTTACTTTAATGTTTATTTGTACCGAGTTTTGAGTGCATCGAAGCGAGTAAAAATTTTCACACTTTTTTTTTTTTAATATATATTTTTTTATTTGCGACAGGCTAGTGTTTGACCACTATCTCTCCTGATGGTAAGTGACGATGTGATCGAAGCTGGTAAACACACTAGACCTGGAATACGCATACAAAATGTTCACCCTATTTAGCAGACTTAAGAGTAGATTTTTCAAAATTGGATAAGCCTATGTATTACTTGAACTAGCTTGAACTATAATTATATATTCTAAATTTCATCAAAATCGGTTCATTCGTTACGGAGATACGTGGTAACAAACATTCACACACACACAAACTTTCGGATTTACAATATTAAAGTAAGATATAGCAAGAAGATTTATTAACCTTTCTGATTTGAAATTTCAAAACCTATAATAATCCTGTAACTAAGTTTTATTTACACACGTAATAGGTATTATTAACGAAAAAATGAATTGCTACAATTTTGCGAATCTGGCAGTAGAGTCTTTAACTTTCATGATGATTAACATGCATTTTTGATGCCCATGTGAGTAAACGATTTTGAATTTTGCATGAATTCATCAACAAACAAAAATGAATTAATAATAGTCCAGTAAATAATTAGATATATTATATACGTACCTACTCAAAACTATTGTACTTAAATATACAGTTTAAGCCGAAGAGAATCATTCACATATTTGGGAATAAAAAAGAAACAAGTATGTATTAATTAATTAATTTATTATTTTTACAGATTTATAATACGATGGCAATGGTGATTTCATGTCTTGACTAAATATTATACAAAATTGACTGATGAAACATAATGCCAGAGGCACTCAAACAAAAAAATATACTTAAAATACAAAATATAATTTAAACTTATGACGTAATGAGTAATAAATATTAAAAAATACGTCATTTATGAAATTTTGAGACCGTCCAAGAATTCATATCAGACAATCTCAAAATTATATTCTATTTTACACATCGACGTACAGTACTAATAAAAATCTCACTCATGATATTTAATTTCTAGATTCGTTTGTGCTGCTTTTCTTGTGTCGTTTTCGTCGTCGGTTTTATGCTGCTAACTGTACGTCTCCTGTAGGATTTGCGTCATTAGCCTTGCGACCTTTTCTCGCGCTCTTGAGCGACTCACCGTCTACTGGTTTGGCAGACAATCTACGAATTACCTTTCTTGTCGGCTTGACGGCGTGTTTTAAGAAGTGTTCGAGTTCACCTGGCGATTTCAGTTCCTTCAAGTCACCAAAGTCGACGCTGCGTCCACCGTTCAGTCGCCCTATGTAACTGTAGATGTCTCTGTTGGCTTTGCATTCTGCGCAGTTATACGGAACAGAAACAGCGTTGGGGAAGTTTTCCTGAGCGGTGTACATGCCGCTAGCGTTGCCTGGGCAATACGGTACAAAGAGCACTGGGACGAAGCCGATGATACCGTAGGGTTGGTACTGCTGATGATGGCCATTGGGAGGATATTGTTGTCCAGGCTGTCCGTGTTGCCCTGGTTGTCCCGGCTGTCCCGGTTGACCCGGCTGACCCGGTTGTCCCTGTTGACCCTGGTGAGTGGAGTTGTTCCCTGGGTTCAGTAGGTAGCACGGGCAAGAGCCAGGGCTAGGTACGATTGGCAGCGGGTACGGAATAACGTAGATCGGGAACGGCGGCATTTGTCCGTATGATGGGTAGTAAGCGGGTGGCTGCACGCCGGTTCCAGTAGGAGCTCCAACCGAATCTGAAAGGATTAAAAGAAATTATTTCTAACTTGTGAACTTACTTTTATATGTAAATATTTAATTATTTTATGTAAGTACATTCTGATATTATTATTGGTATGTATTGTTTATGTAGTTTAAACAATGTATTTATATTATTTTTAAATCTATTTGATTCATTTTATCGCACCACCATCCCTACATTGTCTTTTCGTTTATATTTCCATCCAAAGGTTGTCCGCCCATTGTACCTATCTTTATAAGTTTCTCTGTAAGTTGTATTTATCTTTTGGTGTCAATAAAGAGTTTTTGTATTGTATTGTATTGTATTTGTGTTACTTTACATTTCGCTAATTATTAAGAGGAAATTGTTGACTCATGAAGTAGATTTACGGAGGATCAGGCTGAGAGCCCTCCACATTTCTCATCACTAGGTGTGATAGAGTTTGGTTGTGTATAAAAATATGTTAATCTTTCATATTAAATTTTTTTTAGCAAATGAATAATTGAAATGAAAACAATCTCTTATTTTAATACCTGGGTAGCCAGGTTGTCCGGGGTGTCCAGGTTGACCAGGTTGCCCGGGGTGTCCAGGTTGACCAGGTTGCCCGGGGTGTCCAGGTTGTCCGGGCTGTCCAGGTTCTCCAGGTTGTCCAGGTTGTCCGGGGTACCCGGGCTGTCCAGGTTGTGAGGGTCCCCCTGGGTAGTACCCGGGTTGACCTGGTTGTCCGGGCTGGCCTGGTTTTCCTGGTTCGCCAGGTTGGCCAGGGGTGCCAGGTTTTCCAGGCTGTCCTGGTTGGCCAGGCTGTCCGGGGTATCCAGGCTGTCCAGGATGCGAAGGTCCTCCTGGGTAGTATCCAGGTTGTCCAGGTTGGCCTGGTTTTCCTGGTTCACCAGGTTGACCAGGCTGTCCAGGAGTGCCAGGTTTTCCAGGCTGTCCTGGTTGGCCAGGTTCTCCGGGGTAACCAGGCTGACCAGGTTGCGAAGGTCCCCCTGGATAGTATCCGGGTTGACCAGGCTGGCCTGGTTTTCCTGGTTCGCCTGGTTGACCAGGAGTGCCAGGTTTTCCAGGCTGTCCTGGTTCTCCAGGTTGTCCAGGTTGCCCGGGGTATCCAGGTTGTCCAGGTTTCCCTGGTTCTCCAGGTTGTCCAGGGTATCCAGGCTGCGAGGGTCCTCCTGGGTAGTATCCGGGTTGACCAGGTTGTCCAGGCTGGCCTGGTTTTCCTGGTTCGCCTGGTTGGCCAGGTTTCCCTGGTTCACCAGGTTGTCCTGGCTGTCCAGGGTATCCAGGTTGTCCTGGTTTTCCTTGTTCTCCAGGGTATCCAGGCTGGCCAGGATGCGAAGGTCCTCCTGGGTAGTATTCAGGTTGTCCAGGTTGGCCTGGTTTTCCTGGTTCACCAGGTTGACCAGGCTGTCCAGGAGTGCCGGGTTTTCCAGGCTGTCCTGGTTGGCCAGGTTCTCCGGGGTAACCAGGTTGACCAGGTTGCGAAGGTCCCCCTGGATAGTATCCGGATTGACCGGGCTGTCCAGGCTGGCCTGGTTTTCCTGGTTCGCCTGGTTGACCAGGAGTGCCAGGTTTTCCAGGCTGTCCTGGTTCTCCAGGTTGTCCAGGTTGTCCGGGGTATCCAGGTTGTCCAGGTTTCCCTGGTTCTCCAGGTTGTCCAGGGTATCCAGGCTGCGAGGGTCCTCCTGGGTAGTATCCGGGTTGACCAGGTTGTCCAGGCTGGCCTGGTTTTCCTGGTTCACCAGGTTGACCAGGCTGTCCAGGAGTGCCGGGTTTTCCAGGCTGTCCTGGTTGGCCAGGTTCTCCGGGGTAACCAGGCTGACCAGGTTGCGAAGGTCCCCCTGGATAGTATCCGGGTTGACCGGGCTGTCCAGGCTGGCCTGGTTTTCCTGGTTCGCCTGGTTGACCAGGAGTGCCAGGTTTTCCAGGCTGTCCTGGTTCTCCAGGTTGTCCAGGTTGTCCGGGGTATCCAGGTTGTCCAGGTTTCCCTGGTTCTCCAGGTTGTCCAGGGTATCCAGGCTGCGAGGGTCCTCCTGGGTAGTATCCGGGTTGACCAGGTTGTCCAGGCTGGCCTGGTTTTCCTGGTTCGCCAGGTTGGCCGGGTTTCCCTGGTTCTCCAGGTTGTCCAGGGTATCCAGGCTGCGAGGGTCCTCCTGGGTAGTATCCGGGTTGACCAGGTTGTCCAGGCTGGCCAGGTTTTCCTGGTTCGCCAGGTTGGCCAGGTTTCCCTGGTTGGCCAGGTTTCCCTGGTTCTCCATGTTGTCCAGGGTATCCAGGCTGCGAGGGTCCTCCTGGGTAGTATCCGGGTTGACCAGGTTGTCCAGGCTGGCCAGGTTTTCCTGGTTCGCCAGGTTGGCCAGGTTTCCCTGGTTCTCCAGGTTGTCCAGGGTATCCAGGCTGTCCAGGTTGCGAAGGTCCTCCTGGGTAGTATCCAGGTTGTCCAGGTTGTCCAGGTTGGCCAGGTTTCCCTGGTTCTCCAGGTTGTCCAGGGTATCCAGGCTGCGAGGGTCCTCCTGGGTAGTAGCCGGGTTGCCCAGGTTGTCCAGGCTGGCCAGGTTTCCCTGGTTCTCCAGGTTGTCCAGGGTATCCAGGCTGTCCAGGTTGCGAAGGTCCTCCTGGGTAGTATCCAGGTTGTCCGGGTTGACCAGGTTTTCCTGGTTCACCAGGTTGACTAGGGTATCCAGGCTGCGATGGTCCTCCTGGGTAGTATCCGGGTTGACCAGGTTTTCCAGGCTGGCCAGGTTTTCCTGGTTCACCAGGTTGTCCTGGCTGTCCGGGGTATCCAGGTTGTCCTGGTTTTCCTTGTTCTCCAGGTTGTCCAGGCTGCGAGGGTCCTCCTGGGTAGTATCCGGGTTGACCAGGTTGTCCAGGCTGGCCAGGTTTTCCTGGTTCGCCAGGTTGGCCAGGTGTTCCTGATTGTCCAGGTTGACCGGGGTATCCTGGCTGTTCGGGTTGCGAAGGTCCTCCTGGGTAGTATCCAGGTTGTCCGGGTTGACCTGGTTTTCCTGGTTCACCAGGTTGACCAGGAGTGCCAGGTTTTCCAGGCAGTCCCGGTTGTCCGGGCTGTCCGGGGTATCCAGGTTGTCCAGGTTTCCCTGGTTCTCCAGGTTGTCCAGGGTATCCAGGCTGCGATGGTCCTCCTGGGTAGTATCCGGGTTGACCAGGTTGTCCAGGCTGGCCAGGTTTTCCTGGTTCACCAGGTTGTCCGGGCTGTCCGGGGTATCCAGGTTGTCCAGGTTTCCCTGGTTCTCCAGGTTGTCCAGGGTATCCAGGCTGCGATGGTCCTCCTGGGTAGTATCCGGGTTGACCAGGTTTTCCAGGCTGGCCAGGTTTTCCTGGTTCACCAGGTTGTCCTGGCTGTCCGGGGTATCCAGGTTGTCCTGGTTTACCTGGTTCTCCAGGTTGTCCAGGCTGCGAGGGTCCTCCTGGGTAGTATCCAGGTTGGCCTGGTTTTTCTGGTTGACCAGGAGTGCCGGGTTTTCCAGGCTGTCCCGGTTGTCCAGGCTGTCCGGGGTATCCAGGTTGTCCAGGTTGTCCGGGGTATCCAGGCTGCGATGGTCCTCCTGGGTAGTATCCGGGTTGACCAGGTTGTCCAGGCTGGCCTGGTTTTCCTGGTTCACCAGGTTGTCCTGGCTGTCCGGGGTATCCAGGTTGTCCTGGTTTTCCTTGTTCTCCAGGTTGTCCAGGCTGCGAGGGTGCCCCTGGGTAGTATCCGGGTTGACTAGGTTGTCCAGGCTGGCCTGGTTTTCCTGGTTCGCCAGGTTGACCAGGTGTTCCTGGTTGTCCAGGTTGACCAGGGTATCCCGGCTGTTCGGGTTTCGACGAGCCTCCAGGATAGTATCCGGGTTGACCAGGTGTTCCAGGTTGACCAGGGTATCCTGGCTGTTCGGGTTTCGACGGGCCTTCAGGGTAGTATCCGGGTTGTCCAGGTTGTGAGGGTCCCCCTGGATAGTATCCGGGTTGACCAGGTTGTCCGGGTTGGCCTGGTTTTCCTGGTTCACCAGGTTGACCAGGAGTGCCGGGTTTTCCAGGTTGTCCTGGGTATCCAGGCTGTCCAGGTTGCGACGGTCCTCCTGGGTAGTATCCAGGTTGGCCTGGTTTTCCAGGTTGACCCGGTTGTCCAGGTGTGCCAGGTTCACCAGGCTGGCCAGGAGAGCCAGGTTGTCCAGGTTGTCCTATTGGACCAGGCTTTGTCGGTTGTCCTGCAAAGAAATTTTGATGTAGTCAAATAATGTGCAATAGAAAATTGCGCAGAGGCAGGTTGAGTTCAGACACTTAGGCCTTGAATTTGAAGTCTTTACATACTAACGAATTGAACTAAAAAATAAAAAGGGTTTTCGATGATAAACTGGTCGAGCAGAGTCTCGGCCACTGAACGTAAGGTTGCAAGCCTATCGGTATTCTACCGTTTACATTTTGGAGAGTGCGCAGGAATTACACTAGTTAATTTGCCCGTTTTACTATGTAACAACAAGACAAACTGTCAAACGTCATATATTTATGTTTACATACCTCCAGTTCGCTCGAAGCGTTTCGCTTCTACGTTTATCATCCGTACTGCGAAGAAGTGGAACTCATTGCCCTCGTCTTTGTTCCCCGAACAGTATAATCTGGGGTCTTTATGCCAAGAGTGAATAGGTATCTTTTAGGCAAGCATGATACGTCTTCAGCAACATCATCACTTTCCATTAGGTGAGATTGTGGTCAAACGCTTGCCTATTTGGCATGAAATAAAAAGTTTTTTTTGTCTCTTTGTATATTTGGATAGTTCAGTTCTTTGTCAGAAATATTTATCGTTTAAAGAGTTTAAACCAAGCGAATAACTTTAAGTTCTCAGAGAGTTTGTAAAGGTTTGGCCTTAAAATATTGCAATGAAAATGTTAAGGGTTTCCTATACACGTAAGGACATTTTTTTTTCTGTCATAATAAATTTAAATAAGCGTGGTTTGATGATCGTGAAATAATTTACCTTGATTTGAGCCGTCTGGGTAGTAACCTGGATTACTTGGGTAGTAGCCTGGATAACCTGGATAGTAGCCGTCGGGGCCTCCTATACATTAGTTGAGTTAACATGTTAATGATCTGATTTATGTTAGTCACGTTAAATTGTTGAGCATTTGCATGAACTTGATAACATTAAGTAAATGTAATACGGCTAGCTTATATATCTGCAGGTAAATTGACAAAGCTATGATTTCATTTCATATTGCGTGTAAATAAATATGATGTTATGGTAAAGCAAGCTTGATTCATGTTTATGGGACGAACTAGACAGTATACTTTCTCAAATAAAAATTTTATCATACAAATTGGGTAACATATTCCGGAGGTACCATACCCAAAAAGACCAATATTCAGTCGAATTAACTATCACCTTCTATTTCCAAGGACTACGACCACTTGATTACATCAGCAACTACTCGTTTCGAAAAAGGGTCAGTGCTGATAATCAATGCACATAGAGCATTGGTGGTGCATTATTTATAATTTTACTATAATACTTGCGGGTGGGCTTTCCAGGAACCCTCAATTCACTAAATCTTGTTTTTAATATCTAAACAATACTACAGTAAAAATGCAAAGATCGTAAAGAGAAGTACAAATTAAAATTCAACAACTATAAATTAAAATAAATGTGACATTCAAATCTCCATAAAATTTACTGACGTTCTGCGCACCTCTATTTTATTGCAATGAAAAAAGTCAAATTGTTGGTGATGATTCACCATCGCATTGAGTAAACGCATCGCTTGTGGAAGAGGTGCCAGATGACATAATTTAGTCCTGCACTACGGAACTGGAAACAATTTGTGCCGTCTAACTCTGAAGTAATTTATCAGGGAAAATTATCAGGGACAATCAACTATGTTCGCTCTAAAACTGACAGATTGCACTTTCCGGTACCCTGTATTCCTTCTAGTGTTACTATCACTAGTGATATTAACGGTTATCAACGGTTCGACAATTTACCTGCAACTTAGTGGATTCATTCAGTTTAGTTATAAAAGTAATGAGTATGAAGTCTTTGGATTATTTCGATAATTGATTAATTAGTTAAATTTGTCATCGATTCTTTGAATAAAAAATAGGATTACCCATACCTTGGTTGCTGCCTTCCGGGTAAGTAGGGTAATATCCTCCTTGCTGGGGTCCTATGGTAGGCACGAAAATAAAGCTTTGGTTAATTTGGTGACCACTGTGTCTTAGAATGGTGATCACGCAATATATTGTATGATATGCAGTTAGTCACAAAATGGAAGTGAAATATTTATTTATTCATTGTGAACATATTGCTATGGAAATTCGAACAGTAAAAAAAAATGCACTGTTTAAAAGATTTTCAACAGATTAGCCATACCTTGGTTGCCGCCTTCTGGATAGGTAGGGTAGTATCCTCCTTGCTGGGGCCCTACGGTAAGCACGAAAATAAAGCGTTTGTTAATTTGGTGACCACTGTGTCTTAGAATGGTGATCACGCAATATATTGTATGCTATGCAGTTAGTCACAAAATTAGTGAACTGGGATGAAATATTAATTTATGAACTGTGAAGTGGAGAACATTTTGCGATAGAAATTTGGACTATAAAAAAATGCATTTATCAAAAGATTTTCAATAGATTAGCCTTACCTTGGTTGCCGCCTTCTGGATAGGTAGGGTAGTATCCTCCTTGCTGGGGCCCTACGGTAAGCACGAAAAAAAAGCTTTTGTTAACTTGGTGACCACTGTGTTTTTAAATGTGATCACTCAATCTATTAGCATGTTATGCAATTAGTCACGAAATGCCAATGGTGAGTGTGAAATGTTTATTTAGTTATTATGAACAGCAGAACATTTTTGGTATGGACATTTGGACTACTACATTTGTTTTCGGCAGTGATATATTAATTTTATATACTTAGGTATTTATTATATATGTATATTTTAATTAATTAATTTATGTATGATATTAATACCTTGACCACCTCCAGGATAGTATCCGCCTTGAGAAGGACCTCCTAAAGAAGATGAATGATGCAATGAGTATATATATTCTGGATCATTTAATTAGAATGACTGTATTGATGTTTATAATACAGTCCATTGGACTATAGACATGTTAATTTTATATAGAGATAATTTGCTTTATTTGAACTACCCACGACGGCACAGAAAACGTTTAGGGTGAGAGGTTGTCTATGTGAAAAACTAAATTTCCACTTATCTCCAAAAAGGTTTGACCTATTCAGACATGGATTTTTATTTATTGAGAGTAATTTTAACCATGTCTAGTAATGTTTAAATTTTTTGTCTAATAAGAGTGCATTTATACTAATTGGTTTAAAATGTAAAATGAAGGGGCTAGAACTGTTCACCAGTATTTGTTAGATAGTATTTGTAGCTGATAAGAAATAAGTCCATCCTCAGCCTGGGTTACTTAACGTCAAAACAAATGCTAGTCAATGAAAATATATAAAAGTATTAACCTGGTCCACCGGGACCTCCAGGGCCTCCAGGTCCTCCAGGGCCACCAGGTGAGCCGGGTGTACCCGGGGAGCCGGGGGAGCCCGGTTGAGTGGGGTAGTAACCGCCAGAGCCGGAACCGCTCGGGCCACCAGGACCTCCTGGTCCGCCTGTTGGAGAAATAATTCATTAGATCCGAACGAAGAAAGACAAAAAAGCGGATAAATGGTGTAAGTTAGTAATACATTGATAATTAAATAGGCAATTTAAGTTCGAGCATAGCTTATTCATATATAAAATGTTTTTGGAATACAATTTATTTATAACACTCAACCCGAAAATTAGGTCTGTTGTTACCAACTCATAAGAGTTAGTAACATTTAATTTTGTGTGTGAGAGTCACACGAATCTCTTTGTTATCCTAGTAAAGCTAAGAATCCTTTAAACAAAAAAATAATAACGGGGTAATTTTCTTGAATTATCTAAGAGGTTATTTTAAGATACTATATATTAGAATCCACCAAAAATTACAGAGGAAATTAGAAAAAGATATATCAATCTATGTGCAAATCTTTAGCAAAAAAAACTAACTGAATGATATCGTTAATAGTAGATGAAAAGTCTTTAAAACGTTAATGCAACACGAATCCATCGAAATTAGTTATTTAAATTAATGTAAAGTAAAATTAATTTACACGAAAGCAAGTCTTAAATCTCTAAATTAGCAAATTAATAAAAATGTATTGCTGTGGAATACTAACCAGGTCCTCCGGGGCTGCCTGGAGTGCCGGGGGTTCCTGGAGTGCCGGAAAATCCAGGTTTGCCAGGTTGCCCAGGATAATAGCCTCCTGAGCCAGGGCTTGTTGGGCTGGGTGGTCCACCGGGACCTCCAGGACCTCCTGGACCTCCAGGGCCGCCAGGGGTGCCGGGACTGCCAGGAGTACCAGGTGAGCCGGGAGTACCAGGTTGGCCAGGATAATAGCCGCCTGAGCCTCCTGGGCCTATTGGTGGTGGTGGGCCACCAGGACCTCCAGGACCGCCAGGGGAGCCAGGGCTACCAGGGGAGCCAGGGCTACCAGGAGTGCCAGGGGTGCCCGGTGTACCTGGTTGCTCAGGGTAGTAGCCACCTGTACCAGGACCAGTAGGGCTGGGTGGTCCACCTGGACCGCCTGGACCTCCAGGACCACCAGGGCTGCCAGGAGTGCCGGGAGTCCCAGGGGAGCCAGGGCTGCCAGGAGAGCCAGGGGTGCCCGGTGTACCTGGTTGCCCAGGGTAGTAGCCACCTGTACCGGGGCCAGTAGGGCTGGGTGGTCTACCTGGACCGCCTGGACCGCCAGGACCACCAGGGCCGCCAGGAGTGCCGGGAGTCCCAGGTGAGCCGGGAGTGCCGGATTGTCCTGGGTAGTAACCGCCTGAACCAGGACCAGATGGGCTCGGTGGTCCACCTGGACCTCCAGGACCGCCTATAAAAACCATTAACAAATTTGTAAATAATTAAACTCGCATTCTATTATAATAGGTCAACATATTGAAAGAAAGAAAATAAATTTATTCGAGACAATAGGCGCATTACATTATTTACATAAAACAACAAGACCAAGCACATAACAAAATATAATAATAAACAATATTGCCGAGCGATGTCACGAATGAGGTCCCGACTCAGCATATAACTAGGTAAGTAGGTGGGCAGGACCCCCCTACATACCCAGTAACTGGTTTTCACCGTGCGCGTTCAACACTTTATACATATACACTATAGACTAATGACAAATAAAAAAAAATGGCTCTAACATAATAACATAACATAACTACATATATATAAACAAACATATTAATATATTGGCAGATAATTATAACAGATTTACTAGATATCTTACGCTTCTTTAAGAGAACGTCAAGTTTATAGAATTGTAGCTATCAGTTATGCCACACGGATTTGCCCATGTTAATAGAGATGAAAGGATTAATTCTACTTGGATCCACAGTTGGCATAATAGCTGAAGCCATAGCAAGTTTTCGTTCCTCTTGAATCCACCTGCGGATCCGTAAACACTTTTCGATCCACTGGAAGATTCATGGATACTGTTTTATTCCTGTTAGATCTACTTGTCATTTAACAAATGGATTATATATGCAACAAAAATATATTTAACTAAAAGTAATCAATTTCCAATTCCAGGGAGACACCCTGGCACAATCAATAATTTAAGTATTAATAAAGCTGTACTACCTCGTTTCTAACTTTGCATTATTCATACGCACGCACAAACTTTCCGATTTCAGCTTCCGCACCTAATTCCAGTAATAGGATCGAAGAATTCTTCCGCAGCATATCGAATTTTTAACCATACCCAGGTTGATTTATGCTATATTGTCAAGCATCACTACCTCACTTTGAGACAATCCGATCCCTTAACAATTAGTCTATAAAAGTGTAAAGACTAAACCCTATTAATCATAGGGTGATTTTTAAAAATCACACTACTACAATAATTACGCTCACATTTTGGAGAGTGTGTTCAGGAATTACATGATATAATTCCTTCTTGCCCTTTTTAACATACTTCAAAAAAGGAGGAGGTCCTATGTTCGACTGTATGTATTTTTACCATCTAACAACAAGACAAACTGTCAAACATAATACATTTATGGTTGACATACCTCCAGTTCACTTAAAGCGTTTGGCTTTTACGTTTATCATCCGTACAGCGAAGGAGTGGAACTCATTGCCTGCGTCTTTGTTCCATGAACGGTAAAATCTGGGTGTCTTCAAGTCTAGAGTGATTCCCTTCTAGGCAAGCATGTTCCATCTTCGGCCGCATCGTCACTTTCTATGAGGTGAGATAGCGGTCAATGGCTTGCTTATCTAGCATACAAAAACAACGTATGTTTCATCGAAATAAACAACAAAAGAATCAAAATACATCGACTCGTTAAAAAAACACATCGTTTCCAACATACATTACATAGTCCCGCATACATAATACAGTAGCACTATAAATACACAGGAGAGTATGATAATAATTATTGTTTACCTGGTCCTCCAGGTCCGCCTGGGGATCCTGGTGTGCCGGGAGAGCCGGGGGTGCCGGGTTGTCCAGGGTAATAGCCACCTGAACCTCCAGGGCCTATCGGTGGGCCTCCGGGACCGCCAGGGCCTCCTGGGCCGCCTGGGGAGCCGGGAGTTCCAGGTGAACCGGGGGAGCCTGGTGAACCGGGCTGTCCAGGGTAATATCCGCTGCCAGAACCACCTGATGGTGGACCACCAGGACCACCGGGGCCTCCGGGGCCACCTGGACCTCCTGGGCTGCCTGGTGAGCCGGGCGTGCCTGGGGAACCGGGTTGTCCTGGGTAGTAGCCACCTGAACCTCCGGGGCCTATAGGTGGGCCGCCGGGACCACCTGGGCCGCCAGGACCGCCTGGGCCTCCTGATAATAAAAAGATAATAAGTTGATAAGAATAACTGTTAATTTTATTTATATATTTATTCAGGTTATTTTAGTTTAAGTATAACTACGTATACTAAGTATACTTCATTAGCAGTTATGTGATGTAAGAGTAAATTAGGAAATGCACAGAAGTCTTAATGAAGCCTTTTACATATTTTTTTTTTCTTTAAATGTTGGCTTCGCAATTTGAGCATTTAGCCAAGTAATAAGATTATATAAATTGAAGTGTATTTCTTAAAAGTCCTAGTCACAAGTCACAGTCAAGTCAAGTAAAAGAGTTAAGGTCCAGACATAGTCAAGTCATGACCTAGTAGTGGTAGAAACTTTACTAGAACTTCTATTGGAGTTTTTCGACTTTGTATGATTTGCGAAGAATCACAGGTTTTCGAAAATTATACAAAATCAACATCGCCATTTTTTCACTTTTGCGGCAAAACTCTCTACATAAATCTTATTATTTATGAATAAAAGATACCAAGTTAAGCAACAAGTGCAATATATCTATGTGTATGTATGTTTACATAATAATAAATAATGGGTTATTCATACAATCGTATTAATTTACTTATCATAAGTAATCGTATTTACTTCTCATAAAATTGTGCCCATAAGTAACTTACTATTGGCTAATACGCTAAGCTAGCTTTTGATTAATTTCAACATTTTTGGTAAGTGATGATGTAGTAAAGGGTGGTAAAAACGGCCTGTAAAGACTGGATCTCAAGAATAACCTTGTATTTTTGGTTTGTACATTACCTGGTGATCCGGGTGTGCCCGGGGTGCCTGGGCTGCCTGGTTGGCCGGGGTAGTAGCCGCCTGATCCAGAGCCTCCTAAAACAATTTACGAACAAAACTTTGTATACACAAAATCACAATAAAAATTATAAATCTGTATGTTTGTGGTGTGTGTGTCTTTGTTTAAGGGCTGCACGCATTTTGATGAAATTTGAAATGGGTGTATTCTATACCCAGCATTAACAAAAAGGCTTTTTTCGTTGAATAACGCGGGAAAATCCACAAGGAATAAAAAAGAAGTGTATATTGATTGGCAATATGTAGTATAAACTTAACGTAAACCTACCAATCTCATAAAACAAATCCGTAATGAAGGCGGTGAAGTAACCTGAAAGTACGAGATTTGATCTACGATATTTAAGCGTTACGTTCGAAATTTTGAAACTACCTTTCAACCCCTTCCAAAGTTTGTCTTTATCCATGTATCGCAGTATATACTACCATATATTATATTATTACATACTGCTTGAAAAATTAATAGCAATTCAAAGATAAAGGATGCCTGCCTTAATCATATCTATAAATATATGAAAGTAGATTTTTATTTCTGTCCAATATTTATAATAAAATCCAAAATCTCATAAAAAAATCCTTGTATATAATAAATTGTGTATAACGTTAATCAATAATAATTTACCTGGTCCGCTTGGATAAGAGCCGGGTGTTCCTGGGTATCCAGGTGTGCCAGGTTTGCCTGGAGTTCCAGGAGTTCCCGGAGTACCGGGAGTGCCTGGTGAGCCCGGTGTACCGGGGCTGCCAGGCGAGCCGGAAGTTCCACCTGTGCCTCCGGAGCCTGGGTAATAACCACCACTGCCAGAACTGCTACCGGGAGGGCCACCTGGGCCTCCTGGACCTCCTGGACCTCCTGGGCCACCTGAATGGAGTATTCAAGAATACATATTATCATCTGAACCACCCGTTGGCTTGTTTGGGTGAGAGTTCGCCTTCGAAGCAAGGGAGGAATCGTACCCGGCAAGGGTATGATTCCCGGTGGTAACAAGTTTTTCCCCCAAGGAAATATTGTGTTTCTTGTTCTGGTTGTGATTGTGTGTGTGTGTGTGTGATGTAAATGTTTCCGGTACCTACGATAGTGTAGGGCTGGGAGTGTGAAAGCGTTTATATTTATGTTTACGTTTATCATGAATTTGAAAAAAGGTGCTCCAGGTTACATTTGCTAGAAAAGAAAGAATAAATTTCAGATAATAAAGATTACATTCCATTATTTCCTTGTTACCAACTAGTTATAAATCACTTTATATATGCTCGATAGGTAAGCATTTGACCACTATCTCACGAAAGTGATGATGCGGCCGAAGATGTTGCATACTTGCCTAGAAGATACCTATTCACTCTTGACTAGAAGACATTTTTTTCTATATTTGCTATAAATAAATAAAAGCAGTAACATTGTAAAACTCATCAAATGATACGAGGTACACCCTTACAATCCTACACAAAGTTTTAAGAATTGTGTAGCGGATGCCGGAAACAATCTTGACATAAACACAATCACACATAACAACACCAAATACTAGAAGCACAAATATTCTTTGGTCAGGAAAATTGTGGGAACAAACCCAGTATCAGCGGCATTGAATTCTGGCACTTCAGCCACAAATATTTTTGATTCCCTTACCTGGACCTCCGGGTGAGCCGGGCGAGCCTGGGGCGCCGGGGTAGCCTGGGTAGTATCCACCTGAGCCTGATCCGGGGCCGTTAGGTCCGCCTGGTCCACCGGGGCCGTTAGGTCCGCCTGGTCCACCGGGGCCGCCTGGACCGCCTATAAATAAGATTAAAATTTTAAATGACAATCTGTTTTTTCATTAAAATACAATAAAATTAATTTATAAATGCAAGTGAAGGGTACTATTTAGCTCTTCCGTTGCAGACGAACGGGGGAAGTGTTTCGCCTCCTCCACCAGACGGCACGGCCCCACACGTCTGAGGGGAGGCCTTGTTGAGCAAGGTCATCCCTCCATGGGCGCACAGGCCTGTATTGAATCCGGGCCTACCACCGGGGCAAAATAGTGACTGCTAGCACACTCACACACACTAAGTTCGATGACTTGTGTCGTGGGTGCCGGAAACATTCAGATCACAAATCACAACCAGAACCAAAAACACAAATTTTCCATGGGGAGAAAACTTGTGCCCCCACCGAGAATTGAACCCGAAACCCCTGCTTAGAAGGCGAACGCCACCCAACTAAGCCAACGGGCAGTTCTTAGATTATAATTAGATAAACTAACATAAGCCCGTGTGCGAGTGACTCTTTCGAGGTTCGATATTACAATTGCTCAACTGTAATGATTAATATAATATATATATACCTATATTATCAATATGTCAATAAAATTGATCCATTGTTCAACTACAACTAAATATCAATCATTTTCAATCACGTATTAATAATCATAGACACTAACGTTCATTGCCAATATATTATTATTGGTTTACAAATTACCTTTACTATATTTATATTAACGCCTTGAGGAATATTGTGACAAGATTCAAGTAAGCAAATCGATTTTACTAATGCAATAATCAACTCATAGCACCGTAATATAATTGTTACCGTGCTCGATCTTTTTTACCGACTTCACAAAAAAGGAGGAGGTACTCAATTCGAAAGTATTAAAAAAAATATATAGACGCTTTCATACTCACAGCCCCACACTAAGTTCGATGACTTGTATTTATTTTTAATGTGTGTTGTGTACTTTGTATTTGTTTTAAATATGTGTTGCCTCATAGCTTCTTTCCGCGTGAACCAACTTTGAAGATTTTTTGTTAGAAAGCTGGTGCTTTCCCATTGGCCCCATTTAGATTCGGTCAAGATCTGATCAGTAATTTTTGAATAACTGTCAATAATGCGTGTTTAAAACATTCAATTTTATCAAAGTTCCGTCGAAAACCGGTGAAGACGGTTTTTTAAGCTTTGCTTGCGTTTAATTATTCTGATATGCAAACGATATCAGTGTCAGATAGATTGACTGCGTTTTAATATCTAATTGATCATAGATTGTGCATTGCATCAATAAAATTGATGATTCCCGGATAGAAGTACAGTTATCAAAAGTGTTGTCAAAATGGACACGAGGCATTTAGCTGTTTATATAATTATAACTAGTACTTTATATATACTATTGAGTCAATCATCCAACAATCAGGTGTGAAAACAAATGATAATAGTTAAGGATTACCGGGTCCGCCTGGCGTGCCTGGCGATCCGGGGCTGCCTGGGGTGCCTGGAGTGCCTGGAGTGCCAGGAGTGCCTGGGTAGTATCCTAGAAATTACAAAATATACTATATACTTAGGGTAATAGTAATCAATGAAGGCCTATATGCTGCTATACGTTTAAGCTTATATAACATATAAGATTATCGTTTAAGAAAATTAAATGGAGACTTGCAAAATTATTTAAATTTAAAATATGTAGTGTGTATTAATTAAATAATTGTATTTTTCTTTATAAAACTACAATATTGCTAAAAATCAGTGAGGAAAAACAATATTATTAAGTATTTAATTTATCTAAATAATTCACAAGAAATTATTTACGTAAAAAGCTGTTCAAAAAGCAATGCATTTTCTATAAACAAACAAACAAACAAACGCATTTACACTCAGAGCCCCACACTTACTTCTAAGACTTGTATCGTGGGTGCCGGCAACATTCAAACCACACACACATTACACCCAGAACCAAAAATACAAGTCGTGCACCTGCCGGGAATCGAATCCATTTTCTATAAGCTCAGATGAGAGGATAAATAGCAGTAGAAGCAGCACGATTAGTTGAGCATTTTGAAACACTAAATTGCACCTAGTAAATAGCACGAAAATTATTCTGCAGCAAACAGTTTTCTCAGATTCTTAGTCATGTATCAACTACATAAACGTAAAATATTATATAATAGTTAGAATTATATTATTTCAATCAAATAATGAAGTAGAAACTTACCAGGACCTCCAACACCACCTGGGCCATAGGGACCGTTGCCGCCACCTGGACCTCCTTGTCCTCCTAAATAAGAATTAATAAGACTATACTTATGCGCAGTTCATTGTTTTAATTCAAAATAAGAACGTACTTTTACAGTAACATTAAATGACTCTTAAATTTAGTTAAAAGGTAAGAAAATTATTTATCTGCCTCATAAAACCTGATATTTGATATCCTAAGTTGCTAAGTATTTGTCATTTAGAAGTAGTACTTGGATGACCGAGCATTGCTCGATTTTTTTCTGGTAAATCGTGCTTCCCAATAATAGTTTTTCTTACAAAAGAAGGAACTTTAAAAAAATAGGGGAAAAAATAATCATCTGGACTCGAACCAAGGTTTTCTGGTATCGGGACCGCCCGATTTCCCACCAGAGCTATTATAACCTTGTAGATGGTGGCGAAATTTACCTTAGTATTCTAATGATATTGTAGCAGTTTTTCATTGCCTGAAAACACGTATAAAACGACGTTTTCTAAAAATGAACCTAGCTAGATCGATTTATCGCCCCCGAAACCCCCTGCATACTAAATTTCACTAAAATCATTAGAGCCGTTTCCGAAATTCAGATTATATATATACAAGAATTGCTCGTTTAAGGTATAATATTAGACAAACTAATAGCTTACCAGGGTATATTACTCCCGGTTTAGGGTTGCTTGTCTGTCCGGTGCTGTCAACTGGTTTCGGTGGGGGCTTGGGCTTTGGAGGAATAGGCTTCGCAGGCACTCCACCTGGAGTCCTGCCGCAACCCTTGGGGAAGAACAGCTTCTTCCACGGTATGATCTGACCGGGCTTAGGTGATGTTGCGTCAGCGCTGAAAAAATAAATTTGTAGTTCGTGAAACGCTTTCCAATTAGAAATATTGAAGTTGTGCTTTGTTAAAATGCCCTAATACCATATATTTAACTTAGACGATGTTTCTAATATAGCAAACGGTTTCAGCTTCCACGCGGTCGGAGGACGACTTCCATATACATAAGCCTTTTTACAAAACTTTTTTACAAACTATCGCTTCAGGTTCTTCCCAACATATCTGAAGCTTTTGTCTCATCATATTCATATTTATAATCAGGGTACATCTCGTAAGGTTTCTACGTTCGCCGATATTGCAGCTGTGGCTGTCTGCGTATTGCGTAGCACTGCGGTACCCGTCAGACTTAAAGTAACCATACTTTAAACCGTCGCGGGACGGTTCTTGTGCTTACACGACACCTCATTATTCGCTCAGTTTACGCTAAACGGACTTGATAATTATAGGGTATAACTAACAAATTATACCCTATACTTATCTTTACGACAGCGCCGCTGAATATATTCTACGTGATTCAGTTTCTTAGCATCTCCTTGCATTCTTTTAAATTCTTAGCTATTAGCACAACATTCCCGAAGCTGCAATACTTATATCATATTCATATTTCTCATCAGAGTAGACCTCAACAGTTTTCTCTGGTTCGACGACCCTGTAGCCGTGGCTGTCAGCGACGTAATGCTTACTAACTTCTATTTACTGCGTAAACTTCAAATTCATAGCCACTCCCACAACATTCCCTAGGCAACAATACTTACTTCTCATCAGGGTAAACCTCAACAGGTTTCTCTAGTTCGACGACCCTGTAGCCGTGGCTGTCAGCGACGTAATGCTTACTAACTCCTAATAACTGTGTAAACTTCAAATTCATAGCCACTCCCACAACATTCCCTAGGCTACAATACTTACTTCTCATCATATTCATATTTCTCATCAGGATAGACCTCAACAGGTTTCTCTGGTTCGACGACTCTGTAGCCGTGGCTGTCGGCGACGTAATGCGTAGCACGCAGGTAGCCGTCAGGGTCGACGTAACCGTAGCAACCGTATGTTACGCCATCGGGGCCGCGGTTCTCGTGGTGGAACTGGCCGTTGGGGCCAACGTCGTATCCGAAACCGTAAGCACCTGGGTAAAACATTTTTTATTGGTTAAATAACAGATATATTATTCAATATAATTTTGTAACTGCGCCCTGTGACTTCACCGGCGCGTTTATGAGGATAAAAGGGCAGTAATTTAGCCTGATTGGTAGACTCAGGCTACCAGCCTGTGTTCTAAACCTAAGTTTACATGTCATATTTCATGAAAAACATGTAGTTTTGGATAGTATTGGTATCATGTTTTTTGATTACATTAAATTTTTCTTTATGGAACAACAAATAAGAGTAGTTGATTTTATTTATTTTGGATTGGCAAACATAAAACCACTATCTTATAAAAGATACCTATTCTCTCTCAGATTATACTATTCACGGAACAAAGACGCCGACAATGAGTTCCATTCCTTCGCCGTAAGAATCGTTCTTACGATTCTTACGGCGAAGGAATGGAAATTAGAACGTAGAATCGCTTCGAGCGACCTTAAGGTATGTCAACCATAAATGGATGACGATTGACAGTTGTCTTGTTGTTAGATAATAAAAGGGGCATGGGTGAATTATGCGTGATTTAAAATAATGAACACCTATTCAGTGTAAGTAGCGATTAAAGTTAGGTTTATTATTTTGTATAGACATATCAACTATTTCAAATAAAACACTGTACCGGGGTAGATATTTAACTACGCGAATGAAAATACAGTAAATAATCTATTTTAACATTTGCAATATTTTATTATTTTGTCATGCAAAGCTCGTCTATGCACAATTTCATTGTATACCCACAAAATTTGTTCATATTTTTTTTTGGGCAGACTAACATTTCTAAATTCATATTCATTTTGCTTCTTCAAACAAATTCTGCATCATGCCATTGCCCAACGGTACTCATTATTTGCTCTTAACCAATGAGCTTGTGCTCACGTATTTTGTTTCGTATACACTCATTTACTGAGCAAACAATGTTGATGCACAATATAACAAATAGTAGGGAAGGACACTGTCTATCACAACCGTAGTCAGTTTAACATATTTATATTTTCTATGAATGAAACATATGACTGCTTCGAGGAAAATGAGAAAAATCAGTTAGACAAGACAGCTTCTTTTCAGAAATGACTACTTACATCCGAATGGACAAGGTCACTTTGTCTTCTACAGTTTGGCTACTTACTTGTGTCATAGTTGGTTTCGTAGTACTGTTTCTTCTCGTCGTCCTCAATGTCAACCACCACTTCGTTGTCCCCTTGACCCTGGTAGGGGCTTAGCTGACGGCCTCCTCTCGATTCGAAGACGGCTTTGACGTCCTGTTTTAGTTTATCCCCAGACGCGTCTTTAACTTCAGATACATTGTCTACTTTCAGTTTAGCATCTGTCGCGGGTTTGGCGCTTAGTTCCGCGAGCGGTTTTGGAATCACATCCTCTAATTTTGTGGGTTTGATAGCCTGTGTTTCGCTCTTTAGTTTTTCATCGCTTGCTTGTGCTATGACAAGCGCAGCCTGTAAACAAAATAACATGCGATTATTTATGAGTCTATTACTGTAGACATCTTTACATGAAATACGTTACATGTACGTACGTTATATATTGTACTTTACAGTCTTAGCATTAAGTATTTAATTAATCGGTGACTGACATTTATATCCACAACGAGATATCTTACGACCACGCAGCATGCCAGTATAGCAAAATCGTTTGTGTTTCATTAATTGAAGCATATAGCAGGTAAACTGCGTTAATAATTATAGAAGTATTCAGGGCTTATAATTGTCTGTTAATGATTTATCTCACACTTTTTACATTGACAATTTAGACATAGGTACCTACGCCAATCTTGTCTATCTTTGAGGATTATTGGATATAAAAGAGAGACTACTCAAGCAATTCTCATACTAGGCGAGTTCTGTAATTGGATAGCACGTACAAGGTCGCTGTAGATTCCTTTATGTCCCAGAAATGTTGTCCAGAAAAGTAATAGAAAGAGCTTGAATTTAATATATCCATTTTGTGGTAGCACTAATTTTACGTCCGTTTTTGTGTTAAATCACACTTCAATCGATGTATAAAATAACATTATCATGCTCTCCCGTAAACTAAAACATAGGGAAAAAAATAACCATTCAGAATGAATAACTCTATTTTTTTATGTTAAATTGGGCTATTTATAACTACCGTCTCACCTAAGGTTGTTACGATGTGGTATTATATAATATTAACTCTAAAAGCAAAACATTACCTATTTATAGATCAGTGACAGATTTTTCTACTTAAGGGTGGTAAATTGATTGATTGATTGAAAGATTAGTAAGTATTACATATGTTAAGGATTTAACGATTTCACCTACGGTTGGTTTCTGGCATTATTGAGAGACTAGTTTCGGAACAGTCGGTGTCGGTGTCTTCGCGCGTATCCTACGAACGCGAGAAACCAACTGTGAAATCGTTAAATTCTTACAGCATCCTCCCTGATGCTGGATGGATGTCCATGATAAAGGGAACACCAGACAGAGTCTTTATTCCAGAACAACTCTATATTAATTATCATATCACATAATCACTAACCTAGCTTATTATCACGTTATTATAATGTTAAGTGCCTTAGATTATGTATGCTGTATCTCAGTCATGTGCGTTGCATACATGACTTATCTATAAGCAGTTATACCCTACATCCTAAATATGATATTTTTTAATATCTAGTTTGTTATTTACTTGCTATATTATATTTGCTCTCATTTATGAAGCGGTTGCTAATCAATATACATTTGGGTCGTGAGTTTCGATTGATGTTCGAGTCAAGTTTCTCTTGGGTCCTAGGACTTGTTGCCCAACCACATTGGTTAGTGTTTTACACAACCACAAGTTACTAAACGTTAATATATTGCCTAGGCACGCCTTTATGATGTCATTTTCACGTTCAACTTAGGCCCAAACAAAGATATTTGGAAAACATTAATGTTACTAAAATTTTTTTTTGTTTGTGATGATGAAAATAAAAAACGAAACCTAGTAGGCTTCCTATACATTATACAAAAAGTTCCTATTTATATTTTTAAATTATATTTTATTTATTTGTTTCTTCATATCCGGTATTCATGTACCTTATGCGTATTTGTCTATCTATACAGGGTAATTTGTAAAATACTGGAAACCTCTTTTGACACCATTCCGACCATCGCGGCCGACGGAAAATTCTGCATTTTGATTTTTCAAATAACTTTTAAGGGGTATTTCAAGTATTACGTAAGCACCATAGGGGGGCGAGGGGTCTATGTTGTGCTTATTTTTGATGACATGGGGGTAGGGGGGTCTAGATGATGATTACGTCATCCGTAGTTATTCCTTTTTTACACATATGGCAACTCACACATTGTCTATGTTTGAAAATGAAACGCATTTTGGGGATTCCCACGAATAATGTATACGTTTAGATATTTTCTTATTTCTGGAATTATAATTTCTGCTCATGGATCAATAAAAAAAACAATACATTAAGTAGGTGATAGTTTTTTTTATGTAAGAATGGGGGGGGGGGGGGGTAAGAGCTTTGATTACTCTTGCTGACAAGGGGGATGGGGGGGTAAATAAATGTAATAAATCTGCTTACGTAATACTTGAACGGCCCCTAAGATACATTATTTATCTTCTTTGTTAAGTCAAGTGTCAAGTGACAACCGGCGTTAGCAAGCATATAACGAGGCGCGGCGCGGCGATGCCGTTATTTGCGGCTTATTAAACAAATATTAACTAAAGATTGTATAAAACACATCATCTTCATTATTACGGAAAATGTAGCGATCAGAAGAAAGTCGTAGAACTAAATGAGCTAAAAGTTAGAAAACGAATCAGGGTTTCAGAGCTTTCTGATATTTTACGAATAACCCTGTATATTTATAAAAATGTATTGCGGTCTCGCAAAAACTCAAGAATAACTCGACTGAATTGGCGGATTTTTTTTATGTGTTTGTAATTCAGGCCATAGTTTGTATGAAGATGCCCAGGTCAGGTTCCAGACCAAAAAAAAGCGGATAAACTACCTGTTTATTTGCGGGTAATAGGTACAGCGGGGCACAGCTAGCACTTAATATATAAAAATCAGGTTTCGCAATATCTCGAAAATGGCTGGACCGATTTGATTTTGTTTTTAGTTTTGTTCGCCTTAATACAGAGTTAGTTTATCAAAAAAGAAAATTAGGAAAAACAGTAGCAAACAGCCGAAAAATCTAAAAAAATGAACTTGGCTAATTTGTTTGGGAACTGCCACTTCGGATTACTTCTGGTTATCTTAGTTTCAAATAAATTAGAGATTTAATAATAAATTCAAAACCTTAGCACGTTTCGTATCAAACACTAATCTATTTATTAATCGTTATTTAGTAAAAGGGGGAAATAACGAAAGTGGGCAACGTACTAATAAAAAGAACAGGATTTAAATAAGTGGGCAAAGATGCACAATTTGTAGAAATAGTTACAATAATAGACAAATCAGAAAGGGGGTAAGCAGCAAACAGGGCCTTTCATTAATTTACCTAAGTCAAATCACAAATTTTGATAGGTACACATTCTGAACGTACAACGAGGATGTACCGATCTATTATTGTGTTAACATTAGGAAGAAGTATGAAATGTTTCATTTAACTAATAATTCACTTCCATTACCAAATAAGTGAATATTGCGTAGGTGTTAATGGCTATCTTGTTTGTTTACTACTAGCTTCTAAGTGATGAGATGTTAATTGTGATATCTTGCGACACTTTCAAGGTAAATACGTGTTTTGTACAACGTAAAGATCAAATGTTAAGTTATTTCAATCAATTTTGATGACACATTATGCAGCAAACACTATTCTTTGACACTTTACTTTTGATAAGAGCTTTTAAACATTCAATATCCTCTCAAGGTGTCATATTGGCCAATTGACATAAAAAGCTTTATTTAACTTCTAGGGACAGTGCTTTGCGAAATTCTTAATAATAAATATACTTAGTCACATTGAATGTGATCATCACGATACGCATTTGATTAAATTAGAAACCAGTTTTACCTATACACTTTTCAAAAAAAGAGGTATTTCGTAAGACCTGTTTAAACAAAATCAAGAACATTCAAAGTTTTAAAGTAGCAAAACGGAATGGGTAAAGTTCCGCCGAACTATCTAACTACAAACATCATTCTTAGGATTAGCCAGAGTTTCGTAGTTAGCTTGCAAGTTCCTTGAGTGAAGTTTATTTAAAAACAAATTACAAAGTAGATAACGATTTAAAAACGGAATCTATATGTACCAATAAGTATACAAAAGTAGGATTTACTTATTCACTCGCACTGGCAGGTTAGTATTTTTATTTATGCAACCGGCGAAGGTGAAGCGTAAAGTTATTCCTATTATATGTACCTAAATCCGAAAGTATGTGTGTGATTAATATGTTTAGTATCTTTGAAACGCTTAACAGATTTGGATGATATTGCGGGTCCAGTTAGCCTAGACCAGAGACTATTCCAAAGAATAAGACAAGTTTTTATCCTCTCCGTGACTTTGGCAGCAATAGAATTAAATATTTATAATATGATTCTGGTAAAAGTAGGTGGCTATTTTCAGTTTCTAGAGAGATTAGAATCAAGTCGGTCAAAGTAAAAGGTATATTCTGTTCGTGTTGCGGTTTAATCCAAATTCGCACAAATTGAAATGCCGCGCGCGTGGAGTCCAAACTTTTGGCAGTGTCCGCGAACGTCCGTGTTTGTAGCCCCTCAAACCGGCGGCTTACGTTACAATCTCACGTACCAGAGACAAGCATCAGAACTAAATTGTTTTTTGATCTGGGACATAAACGTGTAAGTATTCATAAGCAGTGATTCCGGGGAAAATTCGCGAGACAATAGCACGTTGGCATAGAAACCCGAACGCCTTGATCCCAAGTCGGGTCGTCGAACATGGCCCAGAATAACTTAATTTTCCAGACCCCTACGAAGCTGTGGATTCTACTCATTTAAGTTATTTCTACTGCTGTTTCTTAACTGCACAAAGTTCGGCCAATCTGGCACTAGATCGACCAAAAAGCAACAAGTTCCGAGTAAAGCTATAACTTTCGCTCGAATAGACGTGCAGTTGCTACCAATATCTACGAGTAAACTTTATTGAATCTCTGTTGGCACAAGTTCAACACAGTTACGGCTATTTCTACTTGCGTTTTACTTGCCTTGGCTTTGTGCTTATGTATGTCAACATTGTTGTCAATGAGTTAAACATCATTTTAATGCAATGCCAATGTCGTAACATAATCATCATTGCCTATAACTGTCTATAACTTGTAGTTTGCACACATATAAGCTACAAAATAAACATTCAATTGATATCTATAACCAACCTATAATACTTATATTTATCGTCATACCTAGACTAATCATAATATTGTAACCTATTCTATGGTTTCAACCAGTTATGAAAAGCATTTTGTATTTGTACTCATATTCTTCTAGATAATATTTGTTTTGGCTTGCAATAATCTTAATCCAATAGTATGACATTTTAGCTATTACTATTAGTTAAATCTAAGTATGTGTATGTTGGTTTTGATATTATATATATTTTTTATAAATGTATATTTGCTTACCCCGATTTATGTTTGTTTTCTCCGATTCGCAATATTTCTTTTTAGATTCTAATTTTTTTTTCCCAATTTTCATTTGCTTTCGCTGATTTACCGTAACTATAATTTAATGCGGCAAAATGATAAAATTGGACTGGTTTAAAGGTCACTCAAATATCTGGGATGTCATCATTAGTTAATTTTTGCACCTTTGTATGTCCCAATTCGCCGTAATAGTAAAAATGGTTCATCATTCACGTTGTTCAGGTTATAGAATCATCCATTATAAAACACAGAAAGTACAGACCAGTTTTTGTTTTACCTATCTTACGTTATTTTGCATATTTATGGCTCAGCATTTACTCATCTTGACAATATTTCCAAGCGGATCTCATTGCCTACATGCCCTTGCACACTCATGTTAAATATTTATTTAATTGCAACTTGAAGCCACATAAATATCTATTATAACGACGCGGATTCCTCGTGACATTTAACGATGAGGTCACTGTATTATAATTAAACTACTTGTTTGTTTTTTAACAAAATATTACGTGAGGTTTTTCGACACTATTGGATAAATTAGCTTGCAAATTTGCGATTACGTGAAATTTAGATGAATGATATAACAAAATAAGTTATAATGACATACACTAACGTCAAAAATTACAAAATAAAGTTGATAAGTAGCGCATGAAGCTGATTTTCCTTCGCAACAAAATTCACCAGCGGGGGAAGAAAACGAAGTAAATTTAAATGCTTGTGATTGGCCAATTCGTACCTGTGATTCCGATGTGTCAGTTGTCTGTGTCAGTTGCGGCGTTGAGTTGTGGAACGACAAATCCCAACTACTGAGTTTATGCTTTAACAGGCATGTTGTTTTCGTGAGGGGGAAGAAATAGTCAACTATTATTTTGTCCGTGACTAAAGCAGTCCACAAAACTTACAGTTAATAATATTGAATAGTTCATAATTTTATTCTATAATCTCCGTTTCAGCTTGGACATAAATTGCTTTCGAATGTCCGGATTTCCAGTTGTTCTCCTCTACAGGTCGCATTTCTCAACCGATTCTCGTGAAATTTTGTGAGCAACTTCTATAATTATATAGATTATTTTTGTCTATTCTGATTTTAAAAGTTTTTCATAATTGCGCGGAGATATGGCTTCGAAAATTTAAAAATATATATATCAGCCATTTCGAAAAATACTGAGCTCTTCAGCTCGCTCACAAAGCCGCTAGGAAAGTATTTTATATACAAAAAACATATAAATAAAAAAGTGTTAGGTAACAAGTAACAAGACTGATAGGTATATAAGACGTTGCTAATACATGACATAAGAAAAACAGCTAATACATCAAAGAAATCTATGTTACACGAAATTTTAACTAAGTACTACAAGAAGTCGTAAAATATTATTTTGAGAGTTCAATATGAATGGCGAGTCCATGCCAACCCTGTAGATTTCCATAATTTATTGCGGTGACAGATAAGGGTAGAGTCGGGAAATGCGGAGAGTCACGCCGCGCCGGGTGTAAAGATTTAAAATTTGAATAATATCTGAGACCATAAAAGAGTGAGGAGGCGACGACAAAGACAGTAAAAGTACTTTTATATATATACTAGCTGCGCCCCGCGGTTTAAGCCACGTAAGTGCTGGACCCGCGGGATTTCCAGGATAAAAAGTTGCCTATGTGTTAATCCAGGGTGTTACCTCCATACCAAATTTCATCAAAATTGGTCCAGTCGATCAGCGTGAAAAGTATCAACCATACAAACACACTCACAAACTTTCGCTTTTATAATATTAGTGTGATACATTTAGTATAAGCTAAGAATATCTCAAATTTCATGAAAATCCTGCCATTACAGATTGAAGAGACAACAATCATACTTACACGCAAACTTTCGGATTTAGATATTAGTGTGATTCTTTTATACCGCTAAGTGAGGGAATAGTCAAATCTTTTCCTTTTATAAACTGAATAAAAAATAACACATTATCAAGATGTTATGGATATACATATATGATTTAGTTCAGATCAAAAAACGTCTTCGCCTATTTGACAAAACAGGCATGCGCGCAACCAGTCCGGAATGTTAAATTATTAACGACTTCTGTCAAAGATAATATGAACATACCAATTTTATTCATTCACAATAGCTAAAATTAGACTATCTTTGTCTGAGAATGTAGGTAGTGAGAATGTTATTTCGGTGCAGGAATCGTTATTCAGGAAGACTAATTTAAAGTTAAGCTATCTTGGATTCCTTGCGGGATGTAGGTACTGGGGGTAGCTGAATAGTTTTATAAATCTACGAGTTAAACTATGCTTGTTTTTAAAAACTTACATAATCCCAATGTAAACTAAATTGTATATTTTATTTGAAGCGATGATAGTTGAGTACTAAGTTCGGCTTCTATTGGAACAGACATCAGTCGCAATTTTATCAGAATCTTACCTCGGGCTTAAGCATGCTTGAGCTTTCAGTCAAGGTAACATCATGTTGAAATCTATGCTGGTAGCATCGAAATATATATTATATTACATATAGCTATGTATATTGTGATTGCAGTTTATCATTTTCGAGTAGAAATATATGTCGTCATGCACCAAATGCTATCCAGCAGCTATGTTTGATCTCGATCAAAAAGCGAAGCGAGATCTCTAAGTTGACTCGGGTCGTTCAGCACATTGTCTGTCCGTCCGTCTGTCAGAGGAATCTAGCGTCTAAACCATATAAGCAAATGACTTCAAATTCACATAGTATATGTAAAACTACATCCGAAAGCCAGAAACGACATTTAAAATTATATAAATGAAATATTAACCTATTAATTATATAAATTTATACCGCTTTTATATTTAATCATGATACGTTATCTGTTATACTTATGTCATAATTATAATATAATATAAACGCTTTCACACTCACAACCGTTTAAGTTCGATGACTTGTGTCGTAGGTACCGGAAACATTCACATCACACACACAAATAACTAGACCCAGTTTTAAGACGATAGTAAGAAATAGACCCAACCCTCCTCCTTCTATCTGTATGTTATCCGTCTAAAGGCTATCTGGAAGAGATCGTTTTATTTAAACGATAAGACCGCCCATTATAGAATTTAAGTGCAACTTAATATTTTAATGTATAATATCTTAAAGTGTAATTTTATAGTATTTTTTAGCCTTTTAATAAACAAAAATTAAGCATTACCTTTAGTAAACCTAACCTAACCTTTAGATTACATTTAACTATCCTATTCTTTAAATACGATTTTTTATTGACTGATGTGCATTAAAATTATTTGCTTTACAAATAGGTATGTGTGTTAGGTATGTCAAGGTGCGGTGGGTGACGCCACTGGGTTATGTCACATCACAAACTCTCCTCTGTCCAGACTAGTCGATAAGTATAAACGTACACAGACGAAGGTCAAACACATCCGTATAACTTAGTCATTCTATAGAACCGATAGCGAAAGTGATCAAGGGACTTTCAATTTCAAGCTCTTGAACCTTAACTAAGAACGATAGTACTGGGAACTTGATTGTAGTGTTAATAAGCTCTTATGTGCTTAAGTTGAACTGCCCGTTGGCTTAGTTGGGTGAGCGGTCGCCTTCTAAGCAGGGGTACCGGGTTCGAATGAGGGAACACAAGTTTTCTCCCCAAGGAAAATTTGTGTTTCTGGTTCTTGTTGTGATTGAGTGTGTGGATGTTTCCGGCACCCACGACACAAGTAATCAAACTAAGTGTGGGGCTGTGAGTGTGAAAGCGTTTATGTTTATGATTACAAGTGCTTAAGACATTGACAGAGAGCTCACAAACAAGTTGTTTTTTCTTTTTTATTATATGAAGCAACAAATTATTTATTGAACACTAAATTAAACTAAAAACTAAATTAAAACAAGATAAGATTAGAAAAGGGGGATTAAAACAAATAGTCCTCAAAAATTTTGTAAACCGCTTGCCAAAAGAAGATGAAGCCATGTTCTCAGCTACACACGTTATATAATTATGACCTTACTGTTAGTATTTAAAAGTTGAATGTCGTCTTTTTATATGTATATTATTAGCCTATCAGATATTATTAAAAATATGAAAAAAAATGTTTATTCTTAGAATAAAAACTAGTAATTTCATTCGGCTACACAGATTTTCACTAACGATCCTAATAGAACCTGCTTAAAAAAATAAACTACATTAAAATCGATGTATCCTTCAGAGTAACAGACGGACACACAGACATAGGCGTCACATATAACACCCTTCTTTTGGGTTGCAAAAATGCAACACTAAGTTGGCTTATCAACAGGACATCAGTGTAATGGCCAATACCTATAAAAAAAGAATTGATAGGTATGTCCGAATTTTTTATGCATTTTATTTTCAAGCTATACGATTTACATCATAGGTCAAATGTTTATCAATCGTTTTGTATGCACTGCCATTCAATGAGGTCATCAGCACTCCTTTTGTGCGCAGATTTGAAATACCAAAGTTTGATGAGTTAACATCAATAACAAAAACTCGAAGGGTCTTTTTACACAGCGGGTTTGACATCTTATTATGAAGTTATTTCTTGTTGGAGGCAAAGCTTCACGACGTAAAATGGGTTCGCCATAATAATGATGTGATGACATAACTTATGAACTCGACGCGGGTGAGAAGACTCTAGAGGACTCAAACTTTTGAGTTAGTTTAGTGACGAGATAGTGTTATAGTATATTGTGAGTGCAATCCACCAAGAACACAATAACAACGAGTTTTCCCATAATAAAGACAGTCGAAAATCTATTATAAATAATTTAAACGTGAGCAAAGCTCAAAAAAACCGACTTCACCGCTTATATTTTGGTTTTTGATCGATTTCGGTAAAATTTATATGTGACCACCTCTGAAGTATAATCTACCAAACAAAAAAAGAATAGGTCCACAAATGGGAGATAAATCGGTGAACATACATAAAAAAAAAATACAGTCGAACATAGTACCTCCTCCTTTTTTGAAGTCGGTAAAAAGACAATTGATATGTTTCTACATATCAGTTAATATCAAATAAAAAGATTTTCATCGTTTTATATTGTGTTCACGCCAAAATGATTAAACCGTGCATTTATTAAAAACCTCATATGGTTAACATTCATGTACATTTCTTATATATATATGTACACAATTATAATTATGCACATAATGTAACCTAATTCAAAATCATTTATTTACGTGGACTCTCAACTAGTAATTATCAATATGACTGAATAATTATATTGAAAACTAACAAAGTCATTAATAGTTTGATGCTCAAAAGTGTCTAATAGCTGTCATGCACAATGCTCACTATCATGTATTCATATGTAACGTTATTATATTTCAAGTATATACATTTAAAACTCAAATAAAATCTTTTTTTACCTTAGAAACGTAGCATACGTTTCATGTCATGACGGATATAATAAGTGAAATACAGTAATTATAAAGCTTTTAACGCGTGGTAGATCGTACTTATTATAATAATAGCTGTACCCGGCATGCGTTGCGATGCCACGTTAAGAAAAAGAGAAAAAGTGTTTTACCTCTTTCACGTTTATGGTTGCCTAGTACTTTAATACTATACTACAAACGTTTTGGACATTGTTCATACAAAAATACTAAAAACGCAATTATAAAATGGGGGTGGGGGTAGGATGGTAAAAACACTTACGACCTATTTTCATACCTACTAAATATACAAAAAAAAACACTAAAATCGGTCGAGCCGTTTTGAGGAGTGCGACCACAAACATCTTGACACGAGGTATTTATATATTAGAAGATAATGTCCAAAAATTATATCGCTTATGTTTAATAACATAAGCGATATAATTTTTGGACATTATACTACTAATTTTTTACTACATATTTATCCGAGCCTAGTAATCTAGGGCTTGGATAAATATGTAGTAAAAAATGTTCTATCTATTTTTCCTATTTGAAACGTAATGATAGCTTAAACTTCAGCGATTTAATAAATGCGAGTAAGTAAAAAGTAGATACGGCGCCAAAAAAATAAATGGATTATAATTATTTTGTTACATAAATATAGACTTATGTTTAAGATATGGATAAAATCTAAGAAGAAAACAATAATAAGATCGGAAACAATATCAATAAAAAATATGTATATATTAATCCGGGTCCTAGTTGTTATTATTATTATTCCTACATAGTACTTTTGTAAAATTTGTTATGAATGCCTGTTTTTAGTCCTATTGAAAACGTGTTAGAGCAGAGCTTTAGTCCATATTTAATCGAAAACGCCTGTATCTGCGAACGGCCTTATTCCCATCACAATACAGCATACATCTGTACGTATAGCCATTCAGCTTTGAGTTTTACATAATGGTTGTTAAATTAAAGAATAGATTTCATAACGGCCGCATATTATACACGATTAAACCGGTGTCGTGAGAAATAGCCGATTGCTTCATCCGTCGGATCTAGTCAGTCCAAGAACCAATAATGATTCAAGCTTGATCACTATTTGTTTTCAACGTCTGCTAAGTTTAGGGTCACTAACAACATTATATTAATTACTGTACTCTAGACGTAACCCTATTTCACTCATACAAAACTTTTATCTTGGTTGCTGTATTTAGTTACTTATGTCTAAGTTATTCTCTGTAATATGTAAAAGATTTGGTTGATATTATAATATATATAGAGATCTTTTATTCTAAATGTGGACGGCCCTCCATTAAATTCGTTAAACTATCGAGTGAAAACTGTATGAAAATGTTTATGGAGGGGCGTGCATATTTAGAATGAAACATCTCTACTTGAGTATTCGTTGTTTAGTCTTATGATAGAATCGGCGATAAAACGTTTGATTTTCTTCCAAGATCTCATGTCTGTCTAAGAATGAGTGATTTCATTAGTGAAAGCTCACGAAGTATTTTTATTCAGCTGTCAGAATCATTTCTCGTAGTTCTATACAAAAGGGTGGATGACAACCCTGACATGACCCAGTAACAGTGAATGGGGCAAAGAAATCGACCAACTGACGCACAGATAGTCCGTGAGAATAGGAACACATTGGCCAACTATATAGCTCGATACTGTAATCATAATAAGTTTTGTTGTCTAATTGAGTCATTAGTAGGTATATAGTCTTTTGATGTTGTTATAGAGGTATATAACCATTATTAATATTATTATGCGTCATACTTTTAATATGTTTAGTTCTAAGCATAAAATTCCTATAAAATTTAAATACCAAAAGCCGAACAATACTAATGAATACCATCAATAAAATTTAACCTTTAAGCGTGTATGAGCTACTCGCTATTATAACTTGTGATCATTAATTAATTATATGTGTTGCCAATTCAACGTAACTCTTATTTCTATTATAAATTAAGTTTAAAGTTATATATTTGGATTAAAAAAAAAATGCCTATTTTGTTACAAAACGTACTTTTCCCACTGTGGCCAATTTAGTACACCAAACTAAATTTAGCTAATAAACTTGATAGAAAGTTTCCCGACGCCCTTCAGAATTGTGAGTAGGTGTTGAAAGCTTTAAACTGTAGATGGAAATCTTTGATTTCCAATTTAATTTCAATTAGAGCCTAGTCAAATCCCCCAAGAGACAAACTTTGTGAAGTTTAAACCGTTAAAATCAGAGCTTCAGTTCTGGACAGTAGTAGATTAACGTTAAAATCGGGAATTCGATCAAATTAAAGTGCCAAAGGATTAATTTATTTGCTCGACAAACAACGATGTGGTGCTGGTGATTAACGTGTTTGCTTTAAAGATTGAATGACTCAGATGGCGGAATTAAAAGAGAATGAGGGCTGCAATCACCCACACAAACACGTGTCTTAAAGAGAGTGGAATCGTGACTTAAAGCTGTTGTCTCCTCGTGAGGGATCGACATTTAAGCCTTTGTTTATTTACTCGTGGGATAAGATACCGCATCCGGTTTCAGCCGAGTGAACATTAAAACCTGCGAATTGTACGGCCTGCTTAAAAAACACTAAATCGTACATGCTTTCACACTACCTAACACCCTAAGTTCGATGACTTGTTGACCACCCAGATGACGCAGTGGACATTTGTCCTCCCTCTGCGCCGTGGGTCATGGGTTCGATTCCCGGCGCACAAATTCCTTCCCAAGGGATATTTGTGCTTCTGGTTCTGGGTGTAATGTTTGTGTGCGATGTGAATGTTTCCGGCACCTACGATACAAGCCTACGATACAAGTCTTTGAACTAATTGTGGGGCTGTGAGTATGAATGCGTTCACACAACCCCACCATTTTCCTCGAGGAGAAAGTTTGTGTCTCTACCGGGAATTGAGCCCGATAACCACTTTTTAGAAGGCGTACGCGCACCCAACTAAGCCAAGAGCAGTTCCCTTGCTGACAAAAATCACCCATAGTAGGTACCTACCTATAAATATGTGCTTGTAGTTCCGTTCTCTGTTAGGTAGTATAAATTAAATGTCATGTACCAAATAATCATGTTATTAGATCTTCTAGACCTTCATTTGAGTGTTTTCGAAAGGCCACAGACGTTTTAAAATGCGGATAAATTACGTCATAACGTAGCGTGACCTGCGACCCGACTCATGAGATGAACCGGCGAACATCCTCAACCTTTAAACTATTCAAACTTATAGCTTAGACATTATCGATCACGACGTTTTATCTATAAACTAGTTGAGCCACGCGGCTTCGCCCGCTGATGATGATGATTAAAGTAGCCTATGTCCTAATCCAGAGTATAAGCTACTTATATTCCAAATTTCATTAAAATCGGTTAAGTTGTTGAGTCAGAGATACGTGGTAACAAACACAACAACTTTCGCATTTATAATATTAGTTGGTTATTAATACCCGACTACGGTAAAGCAAAAAGTAGGGTTATGATTTTATGTTTGTCTTTGTATGTATGTATCTTGGTTTGTTCCTTCATTAATTTGGCTTCGCAATCTTGTGGATTTAGCCAAAGCGTCCAAACCAATAAACTGATAGTAAAGTATAAGGTGTCATTGATGTCGTTTCAATTCTACGTCAGCACTCGTTATTTTTGATACTACCCACTTTTTAGTGTCAACTAAAAACCGGGTGGTAATAAATAGAATGAGAATGAGAAAAAAAAATTATATACGTTATAGTAACACATGTGTTATAAATATTTGTTGTCTTTATAATTTTAAAACGGTATTTTAAAATTATTAAGTCACAATGCTATTGGTCCATTTTTTTATCACCAATTGATGGAGTAATGCGGACGACATTTCGTGTATTTCTACCGACTTCACAAAAAAGAAGGAGGTACTCAAGTCGACTGTATTTATTTCTTTTTTATGTGTGTATACATAATAATTTCATTCCAAGTGAAACGATTTCGAAAAAACAAAATATTTTTTTTAATTTTTTTGCTTTCCAATTGGTCCCTTTTAAATTTGATCAAGATCTCATCAGTAGTTCTTGAAATATCGTCAAAAATGGACCAATGCCATTATAATTTTATAATAATATATAAATACCATTAAAAAATATATTACATATGTGTTACTATAACTGTATAACGTATATTATTATAATATTATATATAAATTATAGGCCTAAATTTCGGGTTTTAGTTTTTAAACATTTCACTTGTTATTTCAATAGTAGCATGGTACAACAGTCAAAGTTAACATTTTGTAAGGCCAGTTGCGTTTAATTATTATGAATAGAAAGTTGATATAGGTACCTTTTTAACATATTAATATCTTATTTTGACGCGTGACATTTAACGTTAGTGAAATGAGATGTTTTTTTTTATTACTAAAGTTTTATCGAAATACTAATGTATCTATACGTAATCTCTCCTAAAGGTCCTTAAAACCGATGCGGACGATTTTCTGACAAAAGTGTATAAAAGTAGCGATGACTCATTTTACACATTCCTAAAAACGTAATTTTATTCGCATTAAGATTCATGTTTTATTAGGGTTTCGCGCACCTAAATCAAGTTTTTGTTCCGATTTATCGAGGCGTATGAAATGAGAAAAAGAAAATTAGTCACATCTTTTATAAAAATCCTCAGACCGGATTTTGTATTAAAAGCTATAGTAACTAACCAATGACTACACAATCGGAACACAGTGTCACAATACGTGTACTTACACGCTAAACCCTTTCACACTCACAGTCCTACACTAAGTTCGATGACTTGTCTCGTGGGTTCCGAAAACATTGACATCACACACAAATTCAAATTCAAAATCGTTTATTCACATGTGCCCCAAAGAAGCACTCATCAAAGTTAATTAGTTTAGGTACTGCCAGATTCGCAAAATTACAGCCAGTGAATCATAAACACAAATTTTCCTTGGGGAGGATACTTGTGTTCCCGCCGGGAATCGAACCCGATACAACTGCTTAGAAGGCGAACGATAACAACTAATCCAACGGGCAGTTCCACAATCCGTTTGTTCTAATTTGAGTTAATCTCAGGAGTCCTAAGTGACATGTTGTTCAATGTACCGATATTAGCAAGCTTAGGGTTGTCAAATATACTTATAACATAGAAGATTGATTGACAGGACAATGTGCAAAACCAATCAAGTCCGTTCCACCACGCCTGTTCAGGGTTACTTGCGATTTTAGAAGTCAGTGACCCGGCGCACATGTTACACTTTACATACGTCGATAACCTGTGGAAACTACCTCTAAAAGGCTGTGATAATATCACTGTAACATCTTGCTACTTATATGGCATCATCGCTACGAATCCAAATACTTTCATTTAACTATTAAATGCTCCATCATTCTCAAGATTCGACTTATCGCTTTATTTATGCGACCTTTCAAGGATTTCGATTTCAATTGAAGGTCCTCGGGCAATTAAAGGAAATTCATTTCACGCAAATAAAAACACAAAAGCTTTTATTAAAATTATCTGAAGCAGATTAATTGAACCGGTGTTGTTTTAGGTGTCAACAGAAGCTGTGTTTTTTTAATTTTTTTCCCTGGAGCTCACAGTAAGCATTCACGCTAAAATTAAAGTAAATAATGTTCAATTACGTAGTGGTTGTTTTACTTGTTGTGTAATATTTGCTGATATTTTTTTGTTAAAGCTTAGCAACAATGCTTAAAATAGATAGGGAGTATCACGCTATACCATAGGGTTACTTATATATCTAAATTCTTTAGTGCCATTGAAGAAAACGCTTTTGTAGAGTCCCGCCGGCACGCTCTACCATTGAATCATTTGTTATGTAAACCAAACAAAGCACGAGTCGCGCGACGTTTACGCTAATGCCACTTAGATGTACCCACAGCCAACCCGGTCACACTTTTGTCTTATAATCTCATGAATGACTTCAGCGAATTGGCTGCTCAACAACGTGATTAACTAACTTTCTGTCTAGACAATACACAAAGTACAATTCCAAACAGTTCTATTATATCATGTAATTTGTTAGCTACTAAACGAGGATCACATTGGCTCATTGTTCGAAAATATTGGCTCGATGTGAAATCCCGATTTAATTCTTCATTATATTTGGTAGAACAGAGAAATGCGGGTGTTTTTCTGGGGTCAAACCTCTCCAGTGAAATACATCTGTGCTCAGGGTCGGTCCACGATAATTAAGGAACAAATCCGGTTTAGTAAGAGCCGGGACTCGGTTTTGTGTAAAAAACGTCGCATTCGCATTTCTATAGCAGACTTCCGCGAGTTTTATTAAGTGCTGTATTGTGTTTGCCAACCGTTTAGCAAAAACATGATTGAAATTCTAGAAGCGAACGCAATTTCAGACTACGCTAAGGTCTTATAACAATGCACTGAATGTCATGTCATGACAAAATTTCTATGACTTTCAGATGCCTGGCTCAAATGCAAATATGGAGTTGTTGGAATGTGTTACCGAATATTCCTAATAAACAGATAAATTTAGTAAGCTTGGAACGTACAATAAGTGCCTATCAGACCCGTGAGAATTACCCGGAGTTCCATCATGCAAAGCCTTTACATTGGCGATATAATATTCATCCTCGATTTTAATTATATAAATGATGAACTGCCTGTTGGCTCAGTTGGGTGAGCGTTCGCCATCTAAGCAGGGGTATCGGGTTCGATTACTGGAAGGAACACAAGTTTTCTCCCCAATGAAAATTTGTGTTACTGGTTCTGGTTGTGATTGTGTGTGTGATGTGAATGTTTCCGGCACCCGCGACACAAGTCACGAACTTATCGTAGGGCTGTGAGTGAAAAAGCATTTTAAAATATTTAATTTTTCGGGCAGATATGTCGATTCATATATATTAAAATGATAGATGTTTATTATTTATGGCTAAATTTTGAACACATTTTAATTTTAATCTATCAAACTTTGATATATAGATGACTATTAGATGTAAGTGGGCAGCATAACATAATAAATTAGGATATAAAAATCACGTCACCCGGTCTGATTTTGCAACCAGAGGACGTTCAACTTTGCACTTAAATTTCAAGTTATGAAAAAATATTACAATAAGCTGGACGGTTACAATGTGATCGATGATGTTACACTTATAGTCTGGAACTATGGGACATAGCATTAAGATCGGTGATATGATTCAATTATAATCATTAGTGTTTATAATCCATCATTGATAGCATCCGACTGTAGGTGTTAAGGAGGAGCATATCTCGTATATTTGATATCATTCGGTAGCTATTCTTTGTTTTTTGTGCTAAAGTACGATAACCTGAAGATGCCGTATGTATATAAATCGAACTTTAATCAAATGCATATAACACACAGATCTATCAATATAGCAGGTTCGTTTAGTCGAAAAAATGTGACCGTAGGGTTAAATGATATCATCACATGAACGTTTTTTCCTCGTCTTTCCAATGAATGTTATTCCGGACAAGCAGTCAATGATCAAAAAGAGCTGAACTGTACTGTCACAAAATTCTCTAAATCTTTTGTATAATTGCATGTAAGTTGATACAACATTTGTTTAGATTATTGCATTTTTTGCTACGACTACGACATTTCTTCTTATTTTATTTGTATTAGTATACACGAGCTTGAGTTTGTCACGTGAATGAAGTCATGGTGTCATAATGCTGACCTTCGGAATATATCTAATTCTGTAGATTACCGGTTATTGACTGACTTGTTTGTATATTACTTTATATAGATATGTATATGTTCTTATTCTTTTTTGTGATTTTACTAAGGAGAATCGAGTTTATTCGAACATATTCACTTAATTAAGGTCCTCTCATAGATGGTGGATTTCTACTCCTACTAAAACATAGAGATTACTTCTTGGCTTTTACCTATTACAATGTGCTTATATTGTCATGAAATGAAATGAAATTGTTTATTTACACACATAAAACAAAACAGACAATACAGGTAGTTGGTAAAATAAACATAAAATATTAAAACATTTAAAGTGAATTATTTCAATATGTAAAAATATATGTCTAAATATGTTTTTATTTATATTATATATATATATATATATATATATATAAATATAAATATATCTTTCTATTATTTAGTCTGAGTGTGCTAGTGATTTATTCACTAGTTCCCATGCTAGGATTTCCTGTGTTATGGGAACTAGTTTCTTCACGAAGAACCTTTTTATTATTATTACCGAGTAAATATGTAATCTCACTGGTCTGTGCCCGGAGCTTTGTAAGGCATTAGCGGAGCCGTAGCCAACGGTAAGAGGCCCTTTGGTATAATTACATTTTAATAATAACATATCAGGCGTGTCCAAACATACGACGGATATCTCTTACGTTAGAAGTTGATGCCGTTTCATGCTTGCACACGCCTTTACAATAATTATAAATTATTATTATAATTACTATTATTATAATTAATTGAAGGAATTGCTCTGTAGACATATTACTTTGTCATTACTATAAACTAATATTTTTTGCACATTTACTGTCCCCACTAATATTAAATGCACAGGCACGTTTTCGTACATATTTATTAACTGTTTATTTCGGTTAAAGTTCATGGACAATAGTTCCTCATACGTGTTTGCATTAATTATCAAACTATTTGAACACTATTAATTATTTAACCTCGTTCGAATAATAATATTGTTACGCAAAAAACAACTAAATTAGTTGCGAAGATGACCTCATAAGGGATGTTGCTCTGAAATAGTTTTGGATGTCGAGAGACAGGGAGAAATGCAAATGTGTAGAGAAGACTTCTGTTAAAACAAGCTTTCGCTAAATATTGCATCGAAATACTCTACATAGTTCACAATAATCAAGTATAACGTTCTTGCACCAAACTTCAACTGGGATTCCGACAGCTATCATTGACTATAAGATCCACATTCTGGGCACAACGAGCCTCGACTAAATCTTCACTTACCAACAAGTGAGATCGTGTTCAAACACAAGCTTATTAGATAATAAAACGCATAGAAAGTATAATGAACTGCTCGTTGGTGTAGTATTCATCCTTAATTTTAATTAAATAAATGATGAACTGCCTGTTGGCTTAGTTGGTTGAGCGTTCGCCTTCTAAGCAGGGGTGTCGGGTTCGATTCCCGGCGGGAACACAAGTTTTTCCCCTAGGAAAATTTGTGTTTCTGGTTGTGATTGTGTGTGTGATGTGAATGTTTCCAGCACCCACGACACAAGTCATTGAACTGTGGGGTTGTGAGTGTGAAAGCGTTTATGTTTATCAGCAAGTAAATTATTCTGTCACCAAACTTCAACTGGGGTCCCGACAGTTATCGTTGAGTATAAGATTGAGTTCCATATTCTAGACACTTTTACGACCACATGAAAAAACATGAACATTAAAAGAACACATGAACAAAGTGCCTTTAATAGAGACAGTAAAAAAATTGTGAATGGACACATTCTTAATCATAGCAATGTAACTGTTTATGATAAAGTTAAATTACTGATTAGCCATATGTTGGCTTGATTGTAATTTAAATGGGGAATTTTGTAAGAGGTACTCTAGAAGTGAAAAAAAATTACGTTTGACTACAATCTTACCTGTTAGTAAGTGACGACTGTTCATCGTCACTTGCTAACAGGTGAGATTGTTGTCAAACGTAACTTAGCCAAAAATCAAGCTTATTACATATTTACGAAAAATATTTATCGTAAAAACGCAAAATGAGCGCATTTCAAGAGTTTTTGTCAGAGTTTATATTAGTTTTAAATGCAAAATTTATAGATTAAAATGATAGTTTTTCATTGAATTTCATTCATTTTTCGATTTCCATAGCTTGATTACCCAGATGGGATCAACAAAAATGTTAATGCCGAAACTAAAACAACAACAGCTCATAACTTTATATATAATTATAGGAGTCTGATGTGGCCCTTACATATATGTTTTTTTTCAATATCCTAAGTAAGAAATTGTTACTTCTTTATCATGAAGCTACTTTTATTTTTCAGCCTATGCGAACAAGAAAATTTTTAAATATTAACTTAAAAATATCTGAGAAAAGCTTTTCCGGTAAGGGCGGCAATGGCAACATAAAATTTGCGTTATATCAGATTGGTTGTTATATGACTTACATATTAATTAAAACAGCCCAAACGGAGATAGATAATCGAATCTACGGCTTCGTCCGCGTTTATCAAGTAATTAAGTAACCTATGTGTTAATCCTAGGTATAAGCTATGTACATTCCAAATTTCATCCAAATGCATTCAGCTGTTACGGTGTGAGGTGAAAACAAATATACACACTTACACACAAACTTTAAGATTTATAATATTGGAGTGAAGTGTGATATCGAGTGAATGATAAAAAATATAATAATTGCTAGTGAGATTCCTGCCCCTTGCATTGTCATAATCATAAGTCACAGAGAAGGTATTTTCAAAGTATCATATTATATGTTTTATGCAGTACTTCTTACCGTTCGTATAGTTTTAATGATAACATTTCGAAATTTTCGTGTTTTAAGCCGAATATAAATTCGGCTTAAAACACGAAAATTTCGACTTACTTTGTAGTCAACTAGTTTCGGACAAATTAGTTGTCCGAAACTAGTTGACTACAAAGTAAAAAAATGCTGATTTCGTTTTTTTTTTATTTTTTTATTTGTACCTATTTAGCTAAACAAACCATGAGTTACTCTTGAATTATAGTAATTTCGCCGGGAAACATTATATTCTAACTTAGCCGTGGTAACTAAGGTTTATACCTAGCCTTGTCTAATTAATGGTTTCAATTCAAAAAGTGTAAGACTGCATTTATTCTTATAAACTTACTTACTAAATTTTACTTACTTTACTGATTGTTATTTGAACATTACAGTTGCCGTCGCATTATATAAATACTATAATAAGACTATATAGCTTTCAGACTATATCCAAAAATCACTTTATATTATTTAAATGTTTTATGTTAAACCTAACATTATTCATTTAACATTAAACGAGATTTTTCAAAAATAATCTTTAGGTTAATACTAATGTGAAATACTCGGTTCACCAAAGTAATATTTTCAATATACACTAAACGAATTATTTATTATATTGTAAATAAAAAAAAACAAACAACAACATATATTTTAGTTTAGGTCAAGTATTTTTGTCTCTATACACTTGAAACAAAACAAATATAAATTCATAAATCAAATTTTCAAAAGTTAAATTACTTTAATGACGATGCTGAAGTCTGATGTTATTAGCATCATCATTACTTAAAGATTAATAAAATAAAAAAAACATCTTAACTAAAGCGGTCTACATTGTCCTTACAATTTTTTAACCGACTTTTTTTTGTTTGGTAGATTATACTTCCCATATATTTTTTATCAAAATCGATCAAGCCGAAACCAAAATATGAGCGGTGAAGTCAGTTTGATTAAGCTTTGCTTGCGTTTAATTTTTCTAGAAAATAATGGATACATTTTCACAACAGCATTAGCTTTATAATTGTTACCGCTTCAGTTAACTTAGAACAACTGAAAAATTGTACGATCTAGTACTTACCAGAAAATAGAACAGTGTACCCGGCCCCATGGCACGGGTGGCCTTCCAGGCCGTGTTTCCTTCTTCCTACAACTTGCGCCAGTCCAGAACACAAAGCCTCTACGAACGCCGGTCGCGATCCGCTAACTCCTTTATAAATCCTTTATGCCGCTAACATCACCCGCCCGCTCGACCGGCTTTTAAAACTAAAATGTGCGAACTCGAAGATGCGCCTCTTATATTACTTCTTACGTTAACGACGAATACCGCAACATATTTGGCATATACGAGACGCGTGCGCATGTGTGCGAGGATTTTGGCGGGTACTCATATATAATTAAGAGCAGTATGGGTCTTAACTAAGGTTTCATATAAAATGTGTAGATTTTGGAAGATCTTTTTCTCTTTAGAGTATTTTTTATAATATAGCTGCCTGCAGTTTTAGCCGCGTAAGTCCTGGTCTCGCGGGAAATCCGGGATAGACTATGTGTTATTCCAGGGTGTCAGCTACCTCTATACCAATTTCATTAAAATTAGTCTAGCCGTTTGAGTGTGAACAAGTAACAAACATACAAACACACTCATAAACGTTCGCCTTTATAATTGTGAATTTATATAGTGAAAGGAACTTTTATCGCAGCTTTTATTGTGTTACTATCTCTCCAGTTGGTGAGTGATGATGTGGTCAAGGCGTTAAGCACGGAACGGTAGCTTACTGTTGGTCGGCAGTTAACCAATTACATTCTTAGTGACAGATATATCTGAATATCCTTCTCGAAGCGTATTTATAATTCTAAAACTAATTTTCTCACATCTTCCATGCGATTAGTTTAGGGGCATTTCATGGGACATGCATATTCTTCTTCTTTTTATGGTTCCCTACTCAAAGGGTAAACCGGGACCCTATTACTAAGACTCTGTTGTCCGTCTGTCTGTCTGTCCGTCTGTCACCAGGCTGTATCTCATGAACCGTGGTAGTTAGACAGTTGAAATTTTTACACATGATGTACTTCTGTTGCCGCTATAACAACAAATACTAAACAACAGAATATAATTAATATTTAAGTTGGCTCCCATACAACATACGTGATTTTTTTGCTCGTTTTTGCTCGATTTTGATAACAGCAACAGGTAGACACTTGAAAAATGCACAGAATAATTAGTTACATATTCACTTTAAAAATAAATATTTAAATTAAAATAAAACAAATATTTAAGATACATAGAAAAAACGTGATTTTTTGTCGTATATGCCGTAACCCTTCGTGCACGAGTCCGACTCGCATTTGGCCGGTTTTTTCTCCTAGAACATACGTTTTATTTACTTGAGGTTGGCATTCATTCTCCTTCTTCTTAATTGAGCTCGATTTTTGCTTCATCGGCGACGAGATAAGTTTCTTTTAGGTCTTTCTCAACCATCGACAACCAAGTAGTGGGTGGTCTTCTACGAACATGACGTCGCGTCGTTGGGAAGTCTAGGGCAAGCTTCACCCATTTCATCATCTGGTGCCACTGGACCGTGACCGCATAATATGCGTGCTATAAAAAAAAAGGAAGAGTTAGAAAATACAGTTATTACTACATGTTACTTTCAACTACTAATGGTGTTCGCTTCTCTAGTGGGTGTAACCTGAAGCATCTTTTACGAAGTCATATCAGCATGATTTTGAAGTCATGTCACCATAATTCGAAGTCATGTCAGCATGACTTTGAGCGTATTCTACATTTATTAAATAAATTGATTGGGTTTAGTTATATAATTGAAAAAAATTACATTATTTTGACGATGAAATATATTCATTTTGATCCTAATTAACGTATAAACGTTTTGACTTAGAATTTTATGGTGGTATCTGCTACTGTATTACAGTAGAGTGGTAACAAGATAGGTCAGCATTAGAAAATTTTCTAATTGCCAAAGTAAATAAACCACCATGAAAAAATATATTTATGTTCTTATTTAAAACTTTTGCATGGTACATAATAGAGTCATTTTCTAAAAATGTTTAATGGATAAAGGCAATTTAACGTAAAATTCATGGAAAACTACTAACATTTACATGTACCGAGAAAACTAAAGCTCAAACGATAATAGGTCGTTGGTATGTTCCTCCGAGGACAAAAAATCAAAATTTTTAATTTTACCTACAAAAATAATATGTTTATGTTAATAATGTGATCTATCTTATTCTACGATATTTATGATAAAGTGACGATACGAGCAATCGCTCGCCAGATGGTAAGCGTCACGCTTGCCCATTACTTTTCAGTGCCACACAGAGATTTGAATTTATGTCAATATCCTGCTGTAAAGTACTGCGCTCGTTATCCTGAGATGTTAAATCTCTTTAAGCCCTGTGATGATCTGGAAACATTTCCCTTCAATCCGAAATAATGTTAAACTATTAAAGATTATTATATCTTTGATAGTATAATCTTATATATATTATTATTATATAAAATACTAGCCGTGCTCCGCGGTTTCGCCCGCTATTATCAAGTTATAAAGTAGCCTATGTGTTAATTCTAAGTATAATCTATGTACATTCCAAATTTCATCCAAATCCGTTCAGTCGTTAAAGCGCGAAGAGGGAACAAACATACTTACACAAGTGTGTAAGTACACACAAACTTTCGGATTTATAATATTAGTAGGATAACTATTGAAGATAATTAATTCATTAATAGTATAATACTTAGGTAGTTTACGCAAAAAAACACTAATCTATTTTGTATGTAACTGTATCTTATTTATCTGTTTAATTTAATTGATTTTTACACGTTATATTATACTGGAGAATATAAGAAAAACATGTTTTTGGCAATAAATACTTTTTTTTAACTATAACGAACTCGTTTTACGGCTTACCTTTGTTGTCGAGTTAGTTGTCCAACTAACTAGTCAAGTGACCTTACTAGTAGCTCCCTTACTGCGTATAGTGAGTGAGACAGACAACGAGATTGAAGCCTCCTTTTGATTGTGTGCGTATCGCGAAACTGATAACGACACGCCCTGTGTGTGTATAGGTATATCCTTTTACAATATTTCAGGCGCAGGAATTTTAAAACTCTAATGGGTTGATTAATTTTGATTAGACCCTTTTACATATTTACAAGGCTCAAGTGCCTGATTTATTGTAAAGCGTTTGCAAGGATTCAGTTTGCGTGCTCCGAAAAATATTTCCTTATTTGCTTGAGCTTCTCACTGCATGCAAACTGATTATTACGTGGAAAAAATTCAAATTGATTACCGGAATTTTCGCTTTCTGTCACGGAAGAAAAGGAGATTTAAATATGTTTGAGGGTTAAACCATTTTATTTTGTCTTTGGAAAGTTTTTTTTTCTCTTGCGGTATGAAAAAAAGCATGTAATATGAATTACATTCTTACAATCAAGGTTCAATAAATGATATAAAACAAACATCATGATCATTATAATTATGTTCTTACGAGATTCCTTAAGTTCCTCTAATCCTGTATTATTAGTATTTTTAAAATTTTCTCACTTTTAACATGTTACCTATACCAAAATGTTTGACTGGTAGAGATCACATATAGTCATAACGCTGCTAGTTGCGACACTTTTGCTATAAGTTAGTTGGTTGTTGTGATAGAAAAGTGTATTTTAGCAAGTGGACGATCCGAGTATTACCTACAAATTAACCTATATATTAACTCGAATATGAAAAAGTAAAAAAGGAGGGTTATGATTTAAGCACCGTATATATTTTCGAACTGCTCCTTAGCTTAGTTGGGTGTGTATTCGCCTTCTAAGCAGGGGTATCGGGTTCGATTCCCGGCGGGAACACAAGTCTTCTCCCCAAGGAAAATTTGTGTTTCTTGCCTGGTTGTGATTGTGTGTGTGATGTGAATGTTTCCGGCACCCACGACACAAGTCATCGAACTTAGTGTGGGGCTGTGAGTGTGAAAGCGTTTATGTTTATGTTTTTTTATATGAATGTATGATATTTGGTCCCTCACAACTAATAAACTGATAAAAACGTATCGTTGAATTCGTCTCAATTCTACGGGTGTCGTATGCTAGGATTTTAGTATAAAAATCAATGGTGTCCGTGGTACTCTGTAAAGTAAAGATAAAAAAGACTAATTAAAAAGCTCCAAAATAGCATTTCAAAAATATGTAAGAAACGTACTAAGTACTTAATAAAGAATCGTACTTTTTTTTTATTCAATATATAGACAAGCGTTTGACCACTATCTCACCTGATGGTAAGCGATGATGTGGTCGACGATGGAGCAAACTTGCCTAGAAGATACACTTCACTCGCGACTTGAAGACTCCCATATTGCACTCATCAGGATACACCGACTCAGGTAAGGTGTTCCATTCCTTTGCGGTTACCTACCTACGGGTACTTAACTAGTATACTAGTTATAGTTTTAGAACATTTGTTTTGTTATTTATTAGGTGGCACTTGCATTGACCGTGGCGATAGAATGCTTGTCTCTCGAGAATGACCCTTGTGATAATAAGTCTCTGTCCACTATATACCCATACATAACTCAATCCTTCAATTCCTCATCAATTTCGTCAAATATTTATTTTAACTATATGTTCAACTGTATACTTTACCAAAATTTTACCTATTTGATATACCGAGTTACGGCATAAAAGGAGAACTTCATTTAAAATACTAAGATCGGTAGTAATTCTCTATTTTTAGACATATTTTTTTATTTTTTGTTTCATTTCGTTTCGTTTTTTACGTTACATTTCATTTCCTCTTATTAGTGCAAAAATCAAGATTTAAAGTAAAATATCAACTCGATACTAAATGTTATGTTCGTTCATCAACGAATGGCTCTCAACACGCACAATAAAATAGAGTGATATGACACGCCCACCGATAAGAATTTACGTATATAATTTTAATGTCTATGGGCGCGCCAAATGATTGAGCGTGTAGAGACGCTTATTATTGACCTATCAATATCTACTAACCATAGTTATCTGTGTCTATACACACAATCCACTGGCCAACAGATTTTTATTATGAAACTAGCTAACCCGGCAAACGTTGTTTTGCCATTTACAGTACTAGCCGTGCCCCGCGGCTTCACCCGCTATTATCAAGTCAAAAAGTAGCCTATGTGGTATAATCTATAATATGTACACTCCAAATTTCATCCAAATCCGTGCAGCCGTTAAAGCGTGAAGAGGGAACAAACATACTTATACACACATACACACAAACATTCGGATTTATAATATTAGTAGGATTTCTGGTAAATATTTTTTTAGTTTAATAAATAAATAGGGGTTGATCGTAGAAGAATGCAAATTAAGAGGTTGTATCTATTTTTCAATGCTGAAACATATAAAAAAATATATTGTCTAAAAAAAATTGGGTTGGATCACCCTTAACATTTAGGAGTATGAAAAATAGATGTTGACCGATTCTCAGACCTACCTGATATGCACACAAAAACATGAACATGACACATTATTTCCCTTTGCGTCGCGCAGTCAGGTAAAAAAGCCGTCATAAACTCGAATTCGACTATAATACCTTCCTATATGATTAATAATCTTAATTCAACATCATAGTCGGTACGTTAGAATAATACATTTAGCATTCAGAAAGCATAGCATGGATCATGTGAGACATCAAGATATAAACATTTGCATAAAAATGACCGTGCCGAAGCATAGAAAGAAGGCAATTAAATTATCCAAGGACATTAAAACAGAGGCCTTGTAAAGGGAGGTGTTCTAAAAGCTCCTCGTGGCATCTCGAATACACTATAAACACTATAGTTTCCTTTTTTATTGTTTTTTCTGTCTCTCTATGAGTATAGTGGTAATCCGTCGTATCTGAAAAAAGCCTGAAATGAGCTGAAGCTCATTTTAAAGCTCAGTAAATTTCAGGTAACTGGTCGTTTGCACTAAGATCTCGCGCTTACATTTTGCCTAATGGGGAAATAAAATGAGGTTAATTGCTTATAATTTAATTTCCTTTAATTTAAGTGTTTGATTTTATTATACCGTCCCATGACCAAAGTTAATCTATCTATACCTACAATGTGTAACAGAAAGGTGTAGTAATATTTTAGCTACGCATGCTACATCTGTCTACAGTCTAACAGGAACTTGTGAATTCGCGGCAGCATGATGAATTAAAGTTTCTAAAAAAAATATGCATCCCTATTTCATCAGCTATCGTTCTACACCGCATCGTCTTTGGACTTTGACGACCGACAGTGGTGGCCGTAATAAAAAACATGGTAACGCGCCACAGATATAACCGAAAGGTTGTCAAAAATATTACAAAAATATGATTTTTGTATGAAAATATGATTATTTATATGAATTTTGTATGGAAAAAATTATCTCTTATACCGAATTTCGTTCTCTGGCAGAAGATTCCTGGCACGATATACATATATACCACCAAGTATTACTACACCTTATAGTTACAGGTTTATATTATATTAGAAATCAATAGTCCTTTGTTAGTTTAGCAAAAATTAAAAACAGCTTAACCGATGTGGCTGATTATTTTTTGTTAAGTTCGTAATTGTCAGTACTATGTTTGTATAAAAGAAAAAGGTTCCTAGTCCGAAAAAAAAGAAAAATTGTGACTGCTTAACCGCGGGTAATACCGTAGGAAAAGCTAGTTCTAAATAATTCTTGGGTTTTAACAAAACCTAGACAATTTGTTGACGCAATCAAAATGTTGCACCCATTGTCGAGATCGGATACAAGGTATGACATTGTGCTACATGAGGTTAGGTGTTGTCACTCGCCGAATGATTTATGCTTCAATGTGTGACATTTTTAATTATTGTAGCTTTCGGCTCTGCCGCATATGCCTTCGCAGAATGTTACATGTGTAGCCACGGCCTAATCCAGGCTTTGAACTGTATTAGTTCGAAGTATAAAAAGCTAAATAAATATAATTATAAAACATTTCAAGCGATAATTTGGATATATGGCTTCCCTTAACAATCTCGGAATTTACAACCACTTTGCCATTATTAATGCCTTTAAAGTCGCTTTCCTCTCAGCACGTTTGGTAGGTATGTATCAAATTAGACACACAGTAATTTAATTATTTTCAAAAGTAAACACATAAATCAGCTGTGGGTACAGATTTAATAGGGAGAGTCGAGGAAGTAACCTTCGAAGAACATTACCAACTTTCTGAAAGTAAGTGCAGGGTGGACCAAACAGAAAAAATGCCTCACCTTCCGGGACTATCTGAAAATAGGTACCCCACAATGTAGTTCGCGATTATTAAGTTATGATTATTAGGGACACTTCAAGTCGCGAGTGAATAAGTATCTTCTAGAAGATACTTATTGAGATACTTATGGAGCAAGCTTGCCTAGGCAAGCTTGCACCATCATCGACTACATCGTCGCTTACCGTCCGGTGAGATGTTTGGTAAAAAGGTTGCCTATCTTGAATAAAAAAAATGTTCTTAAGTGAATGATATTTTTTGAGTTTTAGTAAATTATCCTTTTTGGCATAAAATAATCAACCCTACAATAATTCAAGTTGCAAACCACAAAAATCGAGGAACATTCATGACTTATTTTCGGATACCCTCGGGGTGAGGCATGAATTTATTTTTAGTGACGTCACTGTTTGGCAATCTTTGAAAATTGTATTGTGTAGTCATAGAAATATTTTAATGTGGTGTTATTGAAAATTTAGGGACATCCTATATACCTTTAATTTCCTTTTTAGGGTTAACCCATATTCTGCCGGCAGAAGGAAATAAGACGTATTTGTATTTTGTCAAAATTGAGTTATATACAACATCGGGATCAGGAATAATGGACGCATCTTCCTTTTTATTTTTAAATATACAATAAAATTATTAAATTTAAATATTCTTACTTTTAATTTAGACGCATCTGCCACAAGCCATAACATAATATAGATACTAAATAGTAAAGACGTTTCTGATGTATATAACTATTTTTTTTCAAAAATGACAGTTACGTCTTTTTTCCATACGGCAGTGTTTCAAAAGGAAAACGGAATTCTTAAATCTATAAATTCTATAAAAGCTCTATGTTGTATGTATGTCAGTCTAGACCCGTTTTCTCAGGAATGCCTAGAGGAGCGTAAGTTGAAATTAATAAAAAAAACACAATAGGGTACTTCCCGTTGACATAGATAGATAAACACTTTATTGAACACCTTAACAAATACATGACAAGGAATAATAATCTAGAAAACAAGTGTAACAACTGGCGGTCTTATCGCTAAGAGCGATCTCTTCCGGACAACCTTTGGATGGAGAGGAGTAAGCATTGAAATTGGACATCGGAGATAGAGGAGTAAGCATTGAAATTGGACATAAAATCATAAAATCTGGCAATGAAGTCTCATAGCCGAAGTATAAAAAAACATTGAGTTTTATTACAAGTTTTGACCTTTGTCGTTGTTTAGAAGTGTCTAGAGACATAAAGTAGTGTCACTAGTACCATTAATGGTACTATCCAATGGTAGTGTCTCTTAAATAAAGGTGTGTCTCTTACCATAAAAGCGTCAAATAAGTACTGCTTAACTAGCTAATGGCGGTGAATAATTTAAACGCAAGCAAAGCTTAAAAAAACCAATTTCTCCGCTTATATTTAGTTTTTTGTTGATTTTCTCAAATAATGCAATTTCGATAAAATTTATATGAGACCACCTCTGAAGTTTGATCTACCAAACAAAAAAAGAATCGTGCGAATCGATTCATAATTGGCGGAATGATCGCGTAATATACATAAAAAAAACATACAGTCGAATTGAGAGCAGGAAGGTTCTTTTTTGAAGTCGGTAAAAAATTAGATTAATCATTGTTTACCCCCAGGTATTAATACTTCTCTATAGAAACTGCCAGTCAATTTTAGGTCTAGCATATTTCCTAGACCAAATCATCACTTATCCATAAGTGAGATGGCCTAATGCTAGCCTCTCAGAGATATATAAAGTAACTTATACTAGGTCACTTCTTTGGACACAAAAAACATTATATGCCGGTCAAAAAAACATGCCTAATTTTATGACATAAATAGTTTGCGCCGCCGCCCGGGACGGGTTTTTTCTATGGTCAGCTTAAACTAGCAATTATTACTTCTAACTAAACATACACTGTTGCAGGATATCGGCAATACAGGTATAATAAACAAGCTAGTTATTGCTGCAAATGACTTTGATTGCAGTAAATCAACTGGCTCTATTCCATCTTAATTTCATTGTCGATGTGACCAAGTCGTTAAGCCACATCTGATGCTGTTTCCGTTAATCTAAGTTCAATATACCTATCAATAACATTAAAATTCAATTCCAATTCAAATGGTTGGCGATACAAATTAAATAACATTCTAGTGTTGAGTTCATGTATTTGATACAGTTATGTGAGGATTTTTTAAAAATATGAATGATAGTACGACGGTATGAAAATAAAAAAGCGACAATATATTCTAATAGCTTGAAAAAATTTATGATCTTAATGGCATAGTGAGATAAGTATTTAATTTTCTAGTTGGCGCAGTGGGCATGTCATTGCTTCCTGCATCGCGATTTCTGGGTTCGATTCCTGGTACGAGCTCAATTTTCCTTCCCATGAGACATTTGTGCTTGTGTGTTTGTGTAGTAAGTGATTGTGTGTTTGTGTAAATGTTTCCAGTACCTTTCCATGGTTTGAAGACGTTATAAACATACAGTGTTATATTAAAACATACCACACTACGAAGATAATTATAAAATTTTTTGACTTTCGAAATCCGTACATAATTTTTTAAAAGTAATCTATCTAACACACAAAAAGTGTAGAGCTCTCAATCACCATTACTATATACATGTAATGGTGATAGAGTGCTTATAAAAACATTATATTGGATTAATTACTCAAACTTTGTCAATGAAACTCTGACCTCAACAGATAAATAATCAGAATTGGACATAAGCTGTTATAGTCCAATTAAGTTTAAACCATCCTGTTTACGATCAATCCAACCGCAAAAAAGGATTTCCTGTGAAGGTAGATGACCGCTTGTGCCATTTTTCAAACTAACATAATTATCAGCTGGAAGACGTAAAAGTTTTACGAAGGTCTCCCGATTCAACTCTCCTCGACGAACGGTTGCTAGAATTTACATCATAAGGCAACCCCCTGCAACTGTAACTTTTACAGTCGTAGTTTTTTTATGTTATTGAGAGACAAGACGAGCACGTCGGTCTCCTAATGGTAAGCGTCACACTTGCCTATTATAGTTCAGTGCCTCCAGGAGTTTAAACAGATATAATTCGAATTTTGATAAATACAAGGAAAAGTTGAGCTTTGAAGTTAAAGTCATAATAAGTGAATCGAGATGGTAATTTCGAAAAGTTAGTTTCGGTAGCTTGTCTGCTCCAGGGCCTACTATCTACATGTCAAGTTTCATCCAAATCCGTCGACTTACATTACTTATAATACTTAACTCGTTTTTAACATTACACACACATATTCAGATTTATAACATTAGTGTGATAAGTGTCATGTGAGCAATTTGATATGTGCAGCATAGAGTACTGTTTTGAATACATGATTTTACTGCTTTGAAGGATTGTATGCAAAGTATTTAAATAAATAAAGTCTATTTAGGTTACATTATCATATTTTCAAACATGAAGATTTGTATAATATCAATAGCAGCATTACATTGCGTAATGTATATTCTAATAATTTCGCGACAAAGTGTTAATATCTTGAAAATGGCAAATGCTGTAATAAAATACAAAACAAAGAAACATATTCTGTAAGAATTTAGACAGTCATATTCAGTGAAATACATTCAAGAAAAAAAAGTTTAAATAAAAATCCTGCCTATCTCTCTATTCCTTATTTTCTCTAAGGATTTTTTTGATGTTATTGAGAGACGAGACTAGCAATTTTGATGGTGAAATAAATACGAGAACAAATAAATACTATGAAAATGAATTCGTGTTATTCCTGTTACCAGCTCAATGATTTTGAATACCTTTACTTTTTAAACTCCGCATGGCATCAACATAAAAGATTAGTGCACACAAATATAATTTATATTTTTTAACATTAAAAGGAATGCCGACATAAACCTGTGACATCTTAATACATGCCAGTAGGCACGAGTACGTTCCAGTTAGCAAACATAACAAGTTGGATTCCAAATAAATAAAACCCCTCGTAAAGTGGGACGTAATGTAGCGTAATATTTATTTTTGGGTATCGAGGTTCGTAGCGGTATTCTTGCGTGAAAAACACGCGGTAAATTTAGGTCTCTGGTCATTCTTCGAAGGTAGCGCGCGAAATGCAAGTTCCGATATATAAGATTTTTTCCCCCTTGTATCGAGGTCGACGGCCTGCTTAAATGTATCCTTTACAATTTTAACGAACACGTTCAAAGTTCCATGGTTCCAGTAAGTAAAACAAAAGCTTATCTCGACTGCTTTCTTCGGAAGCGTCTCTCTGGAGAAATAACTGCGTTAAGTGCATCAAGTCGTTACCCTTATCTTGGCGATCAAGGCCCTGGCCTTGTGATTCGTGTATATTACATAAGATTTTATACCTTGCACGATGTTTGAATATTTTAACATGTGACGTCTATATTGGTTTGAGGAAGACACGTTGTTTGTTATGTTGGAAGTGTTTCCGATACAAATTACTTTAACACACAATTTGATGCGTTTTGAAATCCAAATGAATAAAACTTTTTTTATAATAATCAATTTTTTTAATTTACATTCATTAATATACAACATTACGTTGAAGGTGCACAGGAACAAGACTGCACAACCTTGTTCCCGCTTCACCTTTTTTTCCACCTTACATCCAGATGGACGGCGGCTTCGTCGCGTCACCCATTTATGGTTGAAATACCGTTCATTCCCACATAACGTTTCGCGTCTTCGTTCATTTATAGAACAGCTAAAGAATGGAACGCTTTGCCGTCATCTGTATTTCCCGAAAGGTACAATTTGGGTATGTCCAAAAGAAAGGTGAATAAGTATTTACTAAGCAAGCGTACTCCTTTCAGTCACGTGTGATTGTGGTCAAACGTTTGCTTGGTCAGTCATAAAAAAAACCTTGTTGGCGCAGATTTAATTTCCGACAAGAGCGCAGATTTCTCCTCAATTTCATGCTTTTGGTTCTGGCTCTATTTGTGTGTATGATGTGAATGTTTCAGGCATTCGCTTTACAAGTTTTCGAATTTAGTGAGAAGTAGTAAAAGTTCTGCTGTTTTGTTATTATTTTTCATGCTAGTTAGGCAAGCATTTGACCACTATCTTGCCTGATGGAAAGTGAAGATGCGGCTGAAGATGTAACATGCTTGCCTAGAAGATACCTACTCACTCTAGACTTGAAGACTTCCAGATTGTACCGTTCGTGGAATAAAGACGCAGGCAATGAGTTCCATTTTTTCGCTGTATGAATGATAAACGTAGAAGCGAAAGATGAATAGGTTTTATGTTGGGTTGGTGAACGTGTATTAATTCATTTAATTTCTTCGTCATTTGACTTTTACCAACCAATTGTATATCACATGTTTATGTAACTTATATTATTGATTATTATTGAACTGTTCGCTAGCTTAGTAGGGTGCGTGTTCGGCTTCTAAGCAGGGCATTAGATGGCGAACGCCTGGGAACACAAATTTTCTCTCCAAGGAAAATTTGTGTTTGTCATCGAACTTAGTATGGGGCTGTGAGTGTGAAAGCGTTTATGTTATGTTTATATCTGTGGATTTGGTGTAAAATCAACCAAAATAAGATCTTTAGTATTAATCTTACTCACATGATAGATTTAGTGAAGAAAGTAAAAATAATCCAATCTTTTCACTTCACTCATGATGAAATTAAAAATATTTTGAGGAACTACATTCATAATATAGGTCACTTTCTCAGAAAATGATGACATGTCCAAGTAAATGAGAAAGGTGTAATAATACAGTAATGCAGAAAGTATGAGGCTGTTTAAAGACATTTGAAAACAATGTGCGTCTTATGGAGACAGTGGGACAACGGTTATGTAGGCAGAAAGTACGAGTAGGTAGAATGAGCATGAAACGTGTAGGTACCTTAGGCTGGGCTTTAAATTGGCTTACAACACATGTTTATTTGTACTTTATCACGAGGTTAAGGAATAATGTATTAATATCACCGTTAGGAGTTCTTTTATGTATCAAAAAGTGGAAAACCTGTTTAGATTGTTTCAGCATGAGATTTAAGAAGACTAAGGATGAATGAACTTTAATTAGACACAATTCCAAGTATTCATTTTGTTTAATCTTGTTATATGATTCGTTTGTGTATCTGCCATCTATATATGACGAGGACAGGTGTCTGCCTTCTGCGCCGTGTACTCCTATTCACAGCAGGTACTATTTTCCTGTAACTAATAAAAATGCATGGGAAATTCAAAATAGCAAAACGTATGCTATAGGCTAGACTGCTTCGTGACGTCAGTCCGTGTTTAAAATCAATGACCAAAACTTTACATTCCTTTATTGCAGTTATTAGGTCGTATGCTCTGACCAGAGATAAATAAGATATATACCCAAGGGCTCTGACGCTCTGACGAAAGAACGGCAACATTTTGAAGTTCTTTCTTTGATGTGAGAGTCTACTACGTGCAACTTTAAACTCCTTTACTGCATTTGAGACTGCAGTTATTGGGTCGTCGTAAAATCTAATTAACTGTGCTAAAAGAGCCAAGAAAATAGTATAACTATATAAATCCCAAAATATTCGAACTCTTCCTAGCCCAGTGTATGGGTTTAACTACGTACACAATGAAAAACTGTAACTAAAACAATGTAAACAAATATTTTTTGCTTGTTTATGAGTCAGTAGTAACTCGTCCAACAACAATTTTCAACCGACTTCAAAAAAGGAGGATCTCAATTCGACTTTATGTTTTTTCTTTATGTATGTTACGCGATATCTCCGCCAATTATGAATCGATTTTGATGGTTTTATTTGTTTGGTAGAGTATACTTTAGAGGTAGTCCCATATAAATTTTATACAAAATCGGTCAAGCCAAAACCGAAATATAAGCGATGAAGTCGCTTTTTATAAGCGATGAAGTTTCAATTATTTTTATTGATAAAGTCCAAAAACGGGTAAACAATTCGTTATACCTAGCTGTTCCAATTTAATAAATTTAACAGCCTTTTCACACTTTCCGATTCCAACCCCGTCGTAATATATAAAGAATCGGTGTAGAGATCGCTACAAAATTAACGAACTCGTTTTGTACACCCACATTATATATACCTATACATGGAATTTTTTACATCAACTAACTGTTTTCATATTTATGTTAATTAAATATTATTCAAAGTCAGTTTGTTCGTATGTTAATAATGCTAAATAGTTTTAACTTATTTAGCGAAAAAACCATGTCATAACATTGTGAGTTATTTTAATTATGCATGTCTCCAGACGTATTCATTTAACTAATGGATGTTACATGTTAATTATTCTGTTTCGTTATTGTCTATTAATTGTTTTCACCTTTGTCTATTTTTTGTTTATATTGCAAGTGGTATTTTTTAGATGGTCCTTAAAATGAAGAAATGGTACAAAACGCGATAAATCCAAAATTTGTATTGATTTTGTATGTGCTAATTGTTTTAAATAATTTAAACGCAAGCAAAGCTTAAAAACCCGACTTCACCGCTTATCTTTTGCTTTTGGCTTGATCGATTTCGATAAAATTTGTATAGGACCACTTCTAAAGTATAATCTACCGATAAAAAAAATCATCAAAATCGATTCACAATTGGCGGAATTATCGCGTAACATATGTACATACAAACAAAACACATACAGTCGAATTGAGAACCTCCATTTTTTAAGTCGGTTGAAAACGATAAAGGTATTGTTACAGTAGAGCACGTCCAAAAATTCCGTCATAAATACCGATGACATTTCGTTCCGTTTATTTTCCCGTTCCATCTTCACATTGAAAGCACGCGTTTCGACTTTTCATCGGCTGTTGGTTTTTTAAGTGCGTCAAAAGGTGCGAATTAAAAATCAGAATTTGATGGTACAAAGTCACGGCATCAGTAGTCCGTACAGGGATTGTACGCATGTTCAATATAGACTTACTACGCGGATACTTGCTTTGCTAAGCAGGCCTAGAATAACATTGAAATTGAGGAATAGCTGAATAATTTGTAACTTTTATTGCACTTTTTTGGGAATATTGATTAGTAATGCTAATTTTTAAAATAACTTGAAGAAAAAGTAGCCTATATCCTATGTGTCTTCTTGTCGTGTCTTGTGTCTAATGTTCGAAATCTGTCCAGATTCGCCAGTTTCAAACTACTACATACTATCACACTTTAAACAATTTTTTCACACATTTACAGAAGTGTGATGAGCTGTGTTCATCTAGCCATCATATAGATAACTCGTTCCTAATACACCCACACAAACTTGCGTATTTACAGTATTGTATTATTTAAATATCCTATAACATTCTTGCAAGTAACGGTAAGTTGCGCTTTAAGCTTAAATAACACGTATGAAGAGTAATCTGAGATCAGATTACAAAGGGCATGTCAGACCTTTATCGCACTTAATAAACACTGCAAAATATTACTACGACTCATGCAAGGATGATTCTTAGTAATTTAAAACGGTGGTCCAGCTTTTGGTAACGATTGCATGATTAGTCAATTAATTGAATCTTACAATAGGGATATATTATACGTATATATTTTTATGTATTTAATTAATTATTTACGTTACATTTCCGACATTCATAAAAACACTGCATCTCATATAAACATTAAAAACAATTTCACACAAAAAAATCTGTAGCCATCTTGAGATCATCTTTTGCTATTGCCAATCTTTGAGAGTCAGTCTTTTACACTAGGATTACCATTTATTCATGCTTACCATCACTTACCTTACCATCGTGGGATAGTGGTCAAATACTAAAATCAATCTAATACAATAAGAATCTTTGTCCTGAAATACTGATTTACTGACTGACTGACTTAGAGACAACGGACAGCCTAAACCGCTGGTCATAGACACTTGAAATTTAAATTTCGAGAGTACATTTGTCTTAGTATGTCAAGGTGTATTAAGAATAGATTATTGGAAATTCTACCCCGAAGAGGGTTAAATGGGGTGAAAACTTTCATACAAACATAAAAATTGGTATTCGAGTAGTTCATTTAACATAAAAAATTAAGTTATCAATATTTTTTGCCACGGGTGCATTAAGGTAATGCAATGGGTAATGAAAGTTCATATGGTTTTTTTTATTGATAGATAGATAAATAGATAACGCTTTATTATCACACCTTATATAAATCACTTACGTGATGTTATTGTATCTGACTAGTAAAATGAAAATTAATTTTATTAATAAGCCATTACAACAAATTACAAACTACGCGTATTAACTCTATAATAATCATTTTAATATTATTAATCCGAAAGTTTGTGTGTCAATGTGTTGGTGTTTGTATGTTTATTTAATGCTTCCGCTGTAACGGTTTAATTGATTTACCTGAAAATATCCAGTGAGCATAGTGCATACTCAGGACGGCGCCTATTTAACTTAGATCACGAGGGCGAAGCCGAGGGACACGGCTAGTTAAATGATAAAAAAGTCAACCACTCACAAACTCACTCACAACACAACACAAATAATTTTGCATTGCAGACATACCTACAGCTCGAATCAATCGAAGTGGCACGTAATAATTTTACAAACAACAATAAATTATGTATGAGTGCAAATTTTGATCTTTGATATACTGTTTATAAGTACCTAATACGGTAAATATTAGTCAGATAAAAGTAAAATAAACTAAATGATGATTCACTAACGTATTCAGTTACTGATTTATCGTCGTTAATTTAATTTAATCTATCGAAACTCTTAACGAGATATTTTTAGCTTGAATCTCTAAGAAACGCAATGAAGAAGTATATATTTGCATATCGGGAATGAATAATTTTATGTCAATTTATATCGCTTAAAGTCAGTATGAAAAGGGTTCGGTGACTCAACAAAAAGACGTTTCTCTGGAGAACACTGATACAGGAGAAGAATTGAAAGGTTTTATCTTATTTTTTGAAATGATGCATATGTTGCAGCTGAATGGTTTAATCGGACTTCCGACGGGATGCCTAGACTGTTGATCAAATGAAGGCTTTAGACACCTAGGTTGCTACATATACAAATAAGCTCATATTACTGAGCTTATTTGGCTCCTGTTGACGTTTAGCACTAGTCCAATGGAGTAGTGCTAAACGTCAACCGTAGATTAAATGAGTTTAAATGTTGATATTAGCGCCATCAGGTAACCTTTAACTGTGATTATTACAACAGTCTCTGAAATATTTTGTCTGAAATATTTATACATATTTATTCTTTAAAGAAAAGGAGGCTTTTGCAAAATTTATGACAAATTTGACAACTTAGTACAAACTAAGTTGTCAAATTTGTCATAAATTTTGCAAAGCCTATTTTATTTTTCGTGGGTTGAAATGTCACTGACACAAGTCAGTTACATTTCAACCCACGAAAGATAAAATAGTTTTGTATGCTCTTGCTCTTGGCTATAACACTAGAGAAGGCTTGCTCGGCGGCAATAGGTTGCTTTGGATTTTAGGAAAGCTGAGTAAGAATTCCAGATATTTTAACGTAGCATTTAACTCTCAGAGAGAAGAATTACTGATTCATTAATCCTCCGAATAGGCTTCATGTAGTTTAAATTTTGAATAAATAAGTTTTTAATATAGAAAACTACTATGGCGACACACAAGGTCGCGCGTGCCGCTCTCAGATTTTTAAGGAATTACGTGAAATCTGGAAAAATAAGAAATACTGTTAGTATTGTTGACATAAGGCCAATTCCATAAAAAATAAACTCTAAAAGGTGTAATTTTCGACGACAAAATCTATCGAGTAAAACTCATTCAATCGTAAAAGTTAAATTGAGGATAGATAAAAGTCTGAAAAAATATATAATTAAGTTACACATTGACAGCATAAGTAATTCACTCAGGAAATCATTGTAAAATATCATAAGTTTTAGTGATCCAATCAAAGTTCCAGGTATCTAGTTGATTGGCCGATTTAACCATTTGATAGCGACATACTCGTTTAGTGGATAGAGATCAAATGAAGTATAAGTATTTTAGGAATCATTTGTATTTATTTTTAGGTATGGCAAAGCACAGAATCTGATAAATATTCATGTGTTTGGATTTTTATCGAGTGACAAGATAAAGTTCCAGAAGTCGAAGTAAAAGACAAGGAAGAGAGCTAAAAACGTGCGTAAAATAATGTCAATAAGCCTTTTTCATTACATCTTTGTTAGTCATCGATATAAATTCTAAATGTTACTGTAGTAACGCAAACGCATTCACACTCACAGCCCCACACTAAGTTCAAATACTTGTTTCGTGGGTGCCGGAAACATTCACATCACACACACATTACAACCAGAACCAGAAGCACAAATATCCCTTGGAAAGGTATTTGTGCTCCTGCCGGGAATCGAACCCAGGACCCACGGCACAGAGGGCGGACACCTGTCCACTGCGCCAACTGGGTCGTCTTCTTCATCGTTTGTTTCATTTTCAATGATAATACGTTGAGCCAAATAAGTACTCTTCAAGAAAAGAGTAGGTATCTTCTAGGCGAGCACCTTCGGCCACATTATCACTTTCCATTAGGTGAGATAGTGGTCAAATGCTTGCCTATCGAGTATAAAAAAACAGCATTTTGGTCACGCGTCGCCTCAATATGGAATAGATAAACAGGTGCTTTATTTGCACACTAATAAAAGAGCACAGGCATAAAAACCTTACGGGTAACATACAAGCACAAAGGGTGGTCTTATCGCGCAAAGCGATTTTTTCCAGACAACGAAAGGATGATGTTAAAAATTTACAAACATGGACAATGGTGTACTTCAACACTATTTAAAATATGTCATCTATTAGATTCTATGTATCATATATATATATATATATATATATACGGGCCAATTTCCTATATTTTCTAAAACTAAACGAAAACTATATACCTACTTCTATACAGCAAAGATCTAAGTTACCTAAAAGGTGTCGAGCTTATGGGTAAATCAAGTGGGTAGCATTCTTATCATGCTGGCGGCATTGCCTCTCTAAATTGCAATGCAAATAAAATGCTAAATATGTTGAGAAATAAATATATACATAATTTACCTATAATGACCTACATGAATTATTAATTATTACTTAAATGTTTAGATGTTAGAGTGCGTATCACGAGGCTGCGGATGACAGCTGACATCTGTTAAAATCTAAGCACTTTTTAACAGTTAATATCTGTCAACATATGGTAAATTTTAATATCTTATGTGTAACTTTATATGGTTTCTCATAAACCCGTTCACACATACATTCGTTTAAAGACTTCAGATAGATTGTTGTTAGATAATTAGTTATAAAGTTCATACCTTTTATGCAGGTCGTTAACACTGTTTATCTTAAGCCTAACACGATAGTGATTTTTATTAGTCCTCAGCTACACTAATAAATAGTCGTTCGCGCTGAACTGAGATCTCGCGCCTACATTTTGCCTCATAGAGAAAACTTTTGAGGTTACTTGCTTGTAACTTTTTTTCTATATAATTATTGTTTTATGTCTAGTAATATGCATGCCAACACAAGTTGACGTTTGACAACATAGACTTAACAGAGAAAATAAATGCCCCTTGGTTAAGTTGGGTGAGCGTTTGCCTTCTAAGTATCGGGTTCGATTCCCGGCGGGAACACAAGTTTTCTCCCCAAGGAAAATTTGTGTTTCTGGTTCTGGTTGTGATTGTGTCTGTAATGTGAATGTTTCCGGCACGCACGACACAAGCTGTGAGTGTGAAAGCGTTTATGTTTATGTTATGTTTATGTAAAAAAAAAAAAATATATTAAAAAATATTAGAAAATTATAAAACAGAAGTAGCAGTAGTCATATTACGTAAGACGGAGGTCTTAAGGGTTGGAATGATGTCCCAAAAGGTTTTTTGTATATTAAAAATTACTCTGTATATATAGACCATCCCTGTGTGTCAAACCGTAAGTTTTATTGGAACAAAATTTAGATTTTAAGAAGAAATTACACAAGCATGCTACCTACATCTTCGGTCACATTGTCACTATCCATCAAGTGAGATAGTTGTCAAATACATGCCTAACAAGCATGAAAATAATAAACAAATTGGATAAATAAGCTGATTGGCCGCTTTATTAAACACAATGCCAAATAGTATACTGATATTAAATTTAACAAAAGAAGAATGGCATTGTAAGTGAAAAGTGTTAATATATATCTAACTGTGTAATATATATCCTCTCCATCCAAATTATGTCTGAAAGAGACCACTTTAAGCGATGAGACCGCCCATTGTACTAGCGTAAGTTAATTTTAAGGTATTTTAATGTATTTTCCTATATTTATGGTGTAAATGAAATCAAATTAAATCGTTAATTTGCCAGTATACATATTAATAACATCTAAATTACAATAAAGACTTATCTATCTATATAATATTTTTTTTATATCTCTCATCGGCCAGCATCTCTCCCCTTTGCCACTGATAAAATAGTAAAGTGGTCTAGGTAAGTAAGAGAGGTAGCTCTAGGCCTACTATTTTGTAGCAAACAATACATCTACAAACGTAGTACACTTCGGCAAACGTAACACAGGACGCCCGTCGGCCAGTTGAAGCGACGACCTGCGAAAGGAGGCCGACAGAAACTGGATGAGAAGAGCCGAAGACGGGGCTCAGTGGCGTTCATTAGAGAGCCTTTGTCCAGCAGTGGACAAAAATATGCTGATGAAATTTTAGTGATTCACCATATGTTTCGATGAATAATAAAAGCCCAAGCACAACATTTATTTGCTCCAAGAGCTCCGTAATGTACAAAGTTAGTGTCTTTTATGGCTTTCGCCCTTTAACTTTTCCCATAGCATTCGAACGTGCATGTGAAATAAATGCCAACTCTATTAAGGAGTCTTCAGGGACGGCACCCACTGAAATCAATTGCCGTGAAATTGAACTGCGAACTGCGTGGTAACGCGATATCCTATCTAATCACACTATTATTATAAAACTGAAAGTTTGTGTGTAGATGTGTAGGAGTGTAAGTATGTTTGTTTTCTCTTCACGCTGTAATGGCTGAACGAATTTGGATGAAATTTGCAATCTAAATAGCTAATATCCAGGATAACACAATAGGCTACTTTTTAACTTGGTGAACGTGGGCGAAGCCACGGTTCACGGCTAGTTCTAAATATTTGTTGCACGGGTAATACCAGACTGGTACATACGAGTAAAAATATATAAAATATTTTTACCCGACTACCACGTAGTAAAAGGAAGGATTATGTTTTTGACCAGTATGTATGTATTTATGTTTATCTGTTCCCTCATAACTTTTAAACTACTTCTCATAATTTGACAAATGAGGTGTCGTTTGAAAGCGTCTTGTCCGCTATATGATGTACAATAAAATATAGCGCCCTCTAGAGGACATAAAATCATGATTGTTAACTATCTACTAAAATATACAACTTGTATTATTTTAGTAGATAGTTAACCCTTCTTATTTACTGATAACATGAACGGTTCCACAATCACTAAGTTCGATGACTATAGTGTCGTGGGTGACGGAAACATTCACATATCACACAATCACAACTAGAACCAGAAGCACAAATTTTCCTTGGGTAGAAAAATTGTGTTTAAATCGAACTCGATACCTGTGCTTAGAAGGCAAACGTGCAACCAACTAAGCCAACGGACAGTTCAATCAGTTATATGGATCAATTTTACCGATATAACTGAGTCGGTATCAAACTAGTACTACCTACACATATTCGAAGCTGTTCAAGGGTTATTAAACCCATAAATAAATTGTTTTTCGACTCGAATCAAACTAATCCGTATCCTTATATTTACGATTAAATTATGACATTTTTGGCTTAAATATTTTCGTCGTTTCCGGCTCGCAGCTGTCGTCAGCTGTAGAGATTATAATCTGAAGAGGAAAACTTTATTTCAGCTCATGCTAAGGTTTGTGTTAGTTTCTTTGTTGAACTTTTTGCAGTTCCTGTTGTAAGTTATTTAAAAATATTTTATGGTAGATTTACATACCTCGTAAATATGAGGCAAGTATGTCACCTTCGGCCATATCATCACTTTCCATCAGGTCAAATGCTTGCGACCTGTGACGACCCTGTTGGCGCGGTGGACAAGTCTCTGCCCTCTACGCCATGGGTCCTGGGTTCGATTCCCGGCAGGAGCACAAATTTCCTTCCCAAGGGAGATTTGTGCTTCTGGTTCTGGGTGTGATAATGTATATATTCCCGGCACCCGCGATACAAGTCTTTGAACTTAGTGTGGGGCTGTAAGTGTGATTTCGTTTGTTTGTTTGCCTATTCCGCATTAAAAAAAACTATTTTTATTCTATAGTGATAATTTGTATACATATGTTAGAGGCAATGCCTACTGCTATGTAAGAGAGCAATCAATCAACATTTAATTGTGATATAATGGAGCGTATAAAATACAGTTAAAACATATTTGGCTAGTGCCAGTAGCGTATAAACCAATTTTTTTATTGCTAAAATTGTAGCAGGCTATTAAGCACTCATCTCAAAGCCATTAAAGTAACGGTCCTATAACCGGTGCCTGTTAAGTTTTATGACCTGAAAAATACCTAGTGTATATATTATTTATAGAAAGTCATTAAGTTAGGCGCCTAAATGGCAAAACAAACTTGGGGTACTTCGGATGTGGAGGGTCAGTAATCGGTGCGTTTTAATATAGTTATTTATACTTCGTTTAGGCTTTTTGTTGTATGCACTTCATCACTTACCATCAGGTCAGATAGAGTTCACATTATAGCCTATCAGAGATATTTTTTTAACCCCCGACGAAAAAGAGGATGTTTTTAGTTTGTAGTGTGTATCTGTCTGTCTGTGGTATCGTTGCTCCTAACGGCTGGATCGATTTTGATATCATTTTTTGTTTAAAGGAACTTGATGGACAATGTTCAGAGTAAATATGCAGCCATTTTATTTATTTATTTAATAGTTTAGCACAAAACAGTGTACAAGGAATAGCTTAATGCTATGAAGCATTATCTACCAGCTTTCCTGGGCGTGTAAGAAAAGTGTTTGGTCGTGCAGCTAAAAGATACGCGTACATAAAATTAATTAAAAAAAAATATATTTTAGAATAAATAAACTAGATCAAATAATTTGAAAAATGAATAATTAATAAAAAATATATATATTTAAACAAATACAATATACTACAAACATATGTATGTATAACTAGCACATAATCAGAATAACTATGTAAGATACAAATAAATAGAGTTGAATATTGCTATTCTTGAACTTGTTCAGGATAAATATTCTTTATGTAATGTCGATGAATAAGTCTTTTAAAGATCAATTTACTTTGAGCCATTTTCCAGATAAACTCGTAGCGTCGGCGGTATTTTTAAAACTTTATTCTTGCCTTGTTATGCTATCTAGATAGGAAGAATTTGACCAATATCTCACCTGATGGAAAGTTACGATGCGGCCGTAAATGTAGCTTCCTTGCTTAGAAGATACCTATATGCTCTAGACTTAGAAAATTATACTTGAAGAACGGTACGGTATAACCTGGGAGTTATACCTTTCAGGGAACAAAAATGCAAACAATTAATCCCACTCCTTCGTACAGATGATAAATGTAAATAAATATAAAATCTATGCAAAGTTTACCCCAACATTTTTGGTTCGATATTTTATTTTATTTGTATTTTTAGCATGAGCGTATGTATCTTTCTTATCATTTAAAACATTAGAAATAAGTGTACCATAAATAAATGTTCTATATAAGCAACATCACGGTAATTTCGATGTGGCACGCAAATGACCTTTTTAGATATATATTAAACACTTCCTTATATTTATTGTTTAGCGTTAAAGTTTTTTGTATGTAGGTACATGAAATCATCACATTCGTGTTATGATTTCATATTCTATTGTGATGCCATCTGCTCTATAAAACCTTGAAATAGACAAAATCAAAACTTCTAAACTGCAAATGTTGCTAGAACTGAAAAAAATATTTCTATGTCTTCTAATTAATATACGTTTGGTCGAGGCGACAAGTGACCAGAATGCTGGCCCTTATATAGCACAAACATTTGTGTCACTCTGTGTTCAACGTGGAAAAAAAGTTCAGTATTCTGGACACTTTTAACAACAAGCGGTTTACAAAATTTTTGAGTGCTATTTGTTTCATTTCACTTTTTTAGTCTTAGAATTGTTTAATATCACAGTATTAATAACATGAATATGTATAATATCAGAATATGTTTATTGATTTTCACATTTCGCTTTAAAGCTTTTGAAGATGCTATAAAAGTGTCTGATTCAATTTATAGTCAATTTAATCTGTTATCTTATTTACATATAATACGAATAAAATAAAAATACTGAAGTTTGGTTTCACGGATATGACATTTGGAACTTATAAAGGCTTCGCCACACAAGACGCACCTGGCTCAAACAGATGGAGTGCAGGGACGCGGGCGCGGTCGCTTCCCATGCAGTGGTAACCGCGCCCGCATCACGCCGATTTGTTCAAACCAAAAGCGTCTTTTGTGGCGAAGCCTTAATAGAAAAAATGGCGTTGCTGATTTTGTATAATTTTCAAAACCTGTGATTCTTCGAGTATTAATGTGTAATAACGGTGGATTATTAACAGTTTATACTTAGTAAACGTGCATAAGTGTAGGCAAATCATACAAGTTTAAAAACGTGATTTTCGCCTCCGCTCCATAACTCAAAAAAAAGTTCTACCACTTTACTAGGGCATGATTTGACTGTGACTGGACCTTGAATCTTTTATTAGACTTTGACTGTGACTTGTAACTAGGACTTTTAATTTAAAATACACTTGAAATATATTATTACTTGACACTGGCTAAATGTACAAGATAGCGAAGCAGAAATTCCAAAAAAAAAACGACGAACATAAACAGAATATCAGCTACTTATTATATCGATAAAGATGAGTGAAGCCGCGCGGAAAAGCTCATCATATCATAATTATTTTACAACAAAATAATCACACTTCACACTTATTCACAGACATCACACTTATATATAAATCCTAAAGTAACTTTGCCTCTTGGGTGAACTGCAGGGCCCATCTTGTAGTTTGTTAGAATATATGGCAAAGGGCAAAGGCCGTATGCTTTTTATCAAAATTCAAGAATTCGATATCATATTCGAAGCACGACTAGAACCTAGTTTAAAAATTAGGCATTAATGAGACTAAAACTAAAACCCGACTTACCACAAAATGGCTGCCTTTAATATATAAACAAAAGAAATGTTCTAATTTATTACTTTGTTAATGTGTAATTTTTTTAACCATCTTAATGGTATTTGTTAATTTTCAAATCATCGGACAACAAGACGTACTAAACGAGACATCCTTTCATGGTGGACATTGCTATTGCTTTGAATTGATTTACCACCACTTTTACTAAGCGAACTGCAAAGGAATGGAGCACCTGCCTTCGATCTTTTTCCTGATACGTATAATTTAACCCTCTTCAAAACAATAGTAAATGAGTTTTTTCTAGGCAAGCATGTCCCACCATAAACCGCATCGTGGCGCGTCGCTTTCCAATAGGTGAGATCGCGGACACCATAAAAAAAAATTTGGTTCACTATTTTGCGGAGAACGCCGTTTTGTTTTTTAGCCAACATACGGAGCATTGATCCTTTTTGATCCGCCGTAATCAGGTAAAAATAAAACTATTCTTTTATTTTTAACGTAAGTTAAACCTTCCGTAATTACATTGCGGATGTCGTATACGATGTGATGAGTCGATGGCACGTACGAAGGTACTATTTATTAAATTATTCTTTGTTCATGTAGGAAGTCTCCATTTAGCGCTGTAGCTACATAAACTTGCTAGGATGATGACATCAATTTAATAATACTCAGGTTGATAATGAAAATATCCATTAGAGGTTTAATAAATTTTATTCACTGAAATGTGTGAAATAAGGAATCCATTCCGAAAAGGCTAAATGAATCTACTAAACTTTTCTAAACTTTAATAACAAACTAAAATTTGTTTTTTTTTAAGTTTGAAAATAATCACATTATATACATTTATAATATATATAAAGTATAGTTATCTGGTTGTCTAATATGTTTGTTCTAATTTTGTTGTATAATATGTTTGTTCTAATTTTGTTGTATAATATGTTTGTTCACTCGTCCCTCAATAGATCTTGATGAATTTTTGTATAGAGATTGTTTGAGTAATGGAGGATTTGAGTTTTGCAGCGAAAGTAAACAAAAATGGTATTGTTGATTTTGTATAATTTTCCAACTTCGTGATCTTACGAGTGTAAATTTGTTTTAATTGTTTTAATTGTGGATTACTCTTAAAAGTTCGGAACGCAAATCATACTAATTTAAAAACGTGATTTTTAAAAAAATAACGTTTTAAAAACGTTATTTTTTTTTGCATCGTAGCTCCTAATATTGTTCTAGTAAAGTTTCTACCATTTGAGGACATGACTATGCCTAGACTTTGACTCTGACCGATGACTATGAGTAGTTTTATGAACTACTTAGCTTAAAACATTTATTACTTGACAGTGGTTAAATGCACATTGTTTACGAAGACCAAATAAAAAAGGACGGGATTTTGCCCTGATTCATCACCATCATAATCATAGGCAAAGCCGCAAGGCAAAATAAGTATAATATATGTATAATAAATGGAATTCCTTATCATTATTTGCTTCTTATGTTTGTTTGTTTCTAGGTTAATGGTCGTTATTATAATTTAAGCGTAGTGATACCGTTATATATCAAAGTTAAGGTTGCAACCGAGTGGTCGTAAAACTCGTAAACGAGACCGCTTCTGCGATTAGAGGTTCTAGTTTTGCCAAATTCTTAGTGGTCTAAAAATGTGCCTATTTATTATAAACTAGCTGTGTGGTATTTCCCTAGTCTAATATTTGACCGAGCGAGCGCGACGCATCTCCGCTTCAGCTTGTTCTTCAGCTCAGCGGTTCTCCTCTATAGGTCGCATTTCTAAACCGATTCTCGTGGAATTTTGTCAAGTTCGATAATTATATAGAATTTTTCCATCGATTCAGTTTTCGGAAATTTATCGAAATGGCTGAGATAGGAAGGTTAAAAAAACACGTAAAAAACAGATTTCAGCCATTTCAAGACATAGGTACGTGAGGTCTTCAGCTCACAGAACCACTAGCAAACGGATTTATTTGTAAATAGTCAAAATTAGTTGATATTACTAAATAGTGGCCTCGAATCTGATGTCACACACTAAATTAAATTTAAACTATTCTTGTCTTTTATAAAATAGGAACACAAGACAGAGATAGCAGACATTTTAGTGCTGTCAAGTTAGTCAGAACTTAGAGGTGTATGCAAGCTTAGTCGAGTATTTTATTGGTGTTGACTAAAAACACGCGCCTTTCTGCTTCTGCTGTTCATATTTTAATTAATAAACTAGCGCATCAGCACTAAAATGTATGCTATCTCTGTCTTGTGTTTCTATTTTGTATGAGATAGCTTAAATTTAATTTAGTGAGTGTACATGAATCGAGGCCAGTGTGTCCGAGCGGGGTGAATTGATACTCCATAATAAAGGAACTTCTAGTTCGGGTATCTTTTACGCCCTCCGCTTCAGATATGCTGGATCAATAGTATCGAGTATTTTTTTATATAAGTTAATGTTAATCGAAGTCTGTTTTCGAATAATTATATCATTCATACATTAATTCAGTAATGACAGACCTCTATGTACTTGAGGAACTTCTGCGCTAAATGTTATATTACTAGCAAAGGTTTTAATCTGTGGAATATGCATTGTCTGTCAATTAATCTCTGTTAGATTTTTATTTAATTTATATATTTTTTATTAAGTAGCATATATTTTACCTGAAAATATGGTATATCATTTTGTTTGGAACAGACAGCTGTTCCTAACATTCCAAACATGTACATTTTTTTTCGTCGTTTGATCATGTTTCGCTGTGAAAGCGTTTTTTTTATAAATGCGAATGTGTGTCTATGTTTTTACTCTCTTCTCGTCGCAATTTAAAAGCTTTGGATTTGGATGAAATTAGATATTAATATATAGAACTTGGACCCAAGATTAATGGCTAAGGAACTTTATAATTGATAAATTAAAATCATCATTAGCGACGGCAAAACTAACTTATGGAGTAACCATCATAAAAACGCAAACCACCTTTTTTATGGTAATTGAGTGACGAGTTGAGCAAGAATGTATGTATAAAGTTTTATGAAGTAATCTGATCTAGTCTAGTAACTATCGCGTGGTTCTAGGATGTAACAGAAATACTAGTTGACCATCAATGTTCTAACTAAACATAGCATATTCTGAAAATAGACAGGCAATTATGAAACAACGTATATACAAATATTGTGATTCCCCAACAATACAAAACGGAACTATATATACTACTGTTTGATTATGTAACATATAACCTTGGTCTCAAGATGTGGCAATTCAATTATCACGTTTCTGCCGCTACAACAGAAAAATTTGAAGATGTATGTTTGATTGTATTACTAATGCTAGCTTATTTAGATATGATCTAAGTGTGGTTTTACTCAAATACATATTACTGTATCCTGGTCACTAATGCATTGTAAATCCAATAAAAGGATCAGGCTTTTATTACTCCTGATTTCCCAAAAAAATTGTTTACGAGTTTAATTTTCCGAAACTAGCTGATTAAAGTGTGTTCTGTGATTAGAACCTATAACTGTTTACAGAATATTACGATAGTAAACTGTCATAATCCTATTTGTTTTAATTGTTAAAAGACTACAAAAGGGAGACTTACAGAAATTATTGACTTACCTTTAACCCAAAGAAATAAATTTAAATCAACATTCTAGGTTGTATTTTGACTAACGTCATAATTTGTCTCGTGCGGTGAAACAAGCAACGTCCCAAAAAAATAATGTTCGAGATCGAATAAATCTTACAAAACGCGATACATTTTAAGTAGATAGTCGCCGGTTCTATACGCAAGGCACGATTGTCAACGACTTGCTTTCGTATTGCAAATGTGCTAGGTATCTCTCAAAGTGTGCCTTTAAGCCAGTATATCAAGCAGTCAATGAATGTAGAATCATAATGAATAAAAGTTTCTCACCTAAAAATAAATCTCCGAAAGCTTTGAAAACTTTTTTGTTTCCGAACTTTGCCTGTTACCTACGTAACTAAATCCAGTGTTATTTATAGAGAGGAGAATTATTTTACTGTGAGCGTATAAACACTGGCGCTGTTTTTTTTTATAATCGACCTGTCTCTAAAAATCTACATTATATATCTCGATAAAAGTTATGGAACCAAGAATACCTCTTGCAAAAAAAGTATAAGAGATAACGGTTAATTAAAGTCGGATATAATTTTTACTCCAACATATTTGCTACCGACTTCACAAAAAAGAAGGAGGTACTCAATTCGTCATTTGAAAAAAAATGTTTTTTACCTCATAACTTATTTCCATGTGAACCGATTATGAAATTATTTTTTTGTTTGAATGCCGTTGCTTTGCCATTGGTCTCATTTAAATTTGATCAAGATCTGATCTGTATTTATTGAGTTATCGTTATAGTTTTTTTAAGCTTTGCTTGCGTTAATTACAGTCAAAATAATAAAACGCATTTTTCATTTAAATGTAATTAGAATCCTGAAATAATAACATTGCAAAGTAAAACTATAACATACTCCATACATCAACATTTAAAAGTAGAGAACATTTGTTTTGTGAGATTACCACTCCCAACCTTAGCAATAAAGGTAAAAAAGTACTCAGCCAATGTTTACCACACGTACTAAAAAGTTACTCAGCTTGTAACTTATGTTCTCACAGTGGCCTAACTTCTGAAGCGGAGGGCGTAAAAGTTAGTTTATTAACTCCAGGTAAGAATGTAGGTGCGTATTTGACAGGCCAGGTTTGTCGGTATATTCGAGAAACTCTTCGGCATGACACGAGTGCAATATAAGGTAGCCAAGTCTAAAATTATATTCTTGCCGTTGTTTGTGTCCTTCTGACGTTCGTATATATTAAACTAGCTGCGCCCAGCGGTATTTCCCGCGAAAGTGCCAGACTTGCGGGAATTCTCGGAAAAAGAAGAAGTCTAAATTGGTCTAGCCGTTTGAGCGTGAAGAAGTAACGCGTTAAGTGTGATTATGTACATCTTATTCATTTTTTTTGACAATTTTATGTTAATAAAGTTTATTACAGCATGTTTAAAAATAATTAGTGCGCACTATGCTGACAGCGATTACATTAATTCAGTTTTTTATTAATTGGTTTGTTTTGTTTATTAAATTATACGCTTTCATACTCACAGCCCTGTTAAATTATATAAGAAAATAATGTAGGTATATTGATATAATTTATTAAGATATATTAATATAATAATATGTGGGTATTCTGTTCCAATAAAAGTCAGTCTATTGCAAGATACTGTGTTTTATTAAAACACAGGTTATGGGCCCAGGCCATACTAAAATCTTTGTGGGTGCAGGAAACATTCACATCACACACACAATCACAACCAAAATCAGAAACACAAATTTTCCTTGGGGAGAAAGCTTGTATTCCTGCCGGGAATCGAACCTGATACCTCTTAGCTTAGCGAAGGCGAATTCTTACCCAACTAAGCCAACGAGCAGAAATCCAATCATACCGATTTCATAAATTTCATATATTATATTTTCATACGTGTGTGTGTGTATTGTATGCCTGTGACGTGACTTCACCAAACGGCTCCAGCGGAAGACCAACGCTGGTGTACAGCCAGTATTATGCTGAGTTGAAGTCGTAAACTGTTTTGTTAGTACCTCGTGTTTTTTGTCACAAATAAATGATTTCTATTCTATTCTATACATTTTTACCTACACGTTTTGTACGGCGTATTTAAGACGTGGGTGGAGATTCATCCACGTGCAGAGTATACAAAGTAAGAAAACAGTTATACGATGAATGGAAAATTATGAGTTAAAATAAATCCTGGAATTTTATACTGCTTTTGGCACATTGTATTAAACATTATCTTAGGTTGCGTCTAGAAAATTTTCGACCAGTTTAAAATTCTAA